>OY757309.1:188309404-193637478 GCA_963583905.1 Stenurella melanura | reverse complement strand
CAGTGTATAGTTATTAACATTACTTGTTGGTGGAATATCGTAAAGAGCTTATACAGGGTGATTTACCACAACATGCGGAAAATAAAACAGTGTACTAGTTTTCTATGTGGGAAACCCCCTGCAAAATTTTAGAGTGATCCGAAATTATTTAGTATATTTCTTTGTATTAAAACTTGTAATGATACGCTACTGAACCATGGAATTTGGCTACCCTTAATGCTTTAATTTATTACGCGTATTTACGAGTGCGCCACTTCGTGTCTTTTTCAAGCGATCAGAAGTTGTTTATGTATGGTCAGTTTCTTTCCGGCTTCCGTTTGGATTTTTACGTTTTGAAAATTGTATTTGTAGATCTATACCGGTCAATATGCCAGCGTTTACATCGCATGAATACTGCGATATGATTTTAACTTATAGTGCAGTGAACGAAAATCTTGCAGCCGCTGTCCGAGAATATGAGAAAAAATTTCCCGACAGGCGTGTGCCAAATGAAAGAACAAGGTGCCCAGATATCACCCCTATGGATTTTTTTTGTAGGGTTACATGAAGAGTTTGGTGTAGTTAATAGACTCCCTAGAACAGTTACAACACGCCATTGACAATGCCTCGAATCTAATTCGTGATCAAAGAGACAAATGTGATCGCATACACGAAAATATTATCTGCCTTAGAACAGTGCATTGAGTGTCAATGGTCAAACATTCGAACATTTTCTTTGACTTTTCTTTATTTTTAAGTTCTCTGGTTTGCTGTGTTCTACGAAAATTATTTTAATTTTTACTATTTTTGTTGTGTGATTAAATCCAAAAAGTCACTTCTAACCCCGCCAGCTTCGCTGTCAGTTCCAAGTCTGTGGGAGGGGAAGTGATATGGTTGCACCGCGTTACGTCAGATTGATTAAAGTCATAGGCGCATTTCTACAAAAAAAATATGGTAATTTTTTTGTCATATTTTTTTAATTTTCAATTAATTTAAAATTAATAAAAATAAATTTAATTAATTTAAATTTAAATTAATTTTTTTTCTCCTTTCGGTGGGACAATTCACTTATAAATTTTCCGCATGTTGTGGTAAATTACCCTGTATTTCTTAGAGTAAGTGTGCCTGTGTAGCTTTGGCTTGAGAAAAAAAATATGGATAAACTTTAAAGGAATAAGTAATATTTGCGGAAAAGATCACTTACGGAATAAAACATGACATGACAGTGACGACAACACGCATCTTCCAGCGATAAAACTGCATACATAGTTTTATAGCAAAAAAACTGTATAAAGAGTTTTATAGAGATAAAATTGCAATATTAATATTGGTCATGTCATTAATAATGGTCATATCAAATAATGGTAGGTACTTCATTAGTTTTAATGTTAATGAGTGAAATAATCGAAATTTAAAACATGAGTTTCTAACCGTGTTAGACTATAAAATGAACAGGAGTATACCTCTGACTCATGCAATATCGTTTTTTTAATGGCGTTTAATCAATACAATTTCTAACTTTTTATTTTTTTACTGTTATTTTTTATAGGTTTATTACTTCTAGAATATATTGTACAACTATATATCTGCAGGGGATTGTTGAGTATAATGAATATAATTTTACTACATGCCTAAATTTTCGGTCATTCTTAGAATAAATAAATTTATACAAAAGCAAACAATCGCTTAATCTACGCTTTTAGAGCTAATAGTAATCGAATATTATTCTAAAGGATCAACGCCAAACCAACATTAATTAGCTATATGTATCTATAAATAAATATGCACCACTGTTACCGAATATGAAGCATTGAAAGTGTTCTACGAATTATCCCAAGTAGGGAAATGATCAATGATATGGGCGATTTTAACTCTAAAGTTAGTTTTACAGTATAACATTATGGCCTGCGACTGTTGTTGATAGATTTAGTATCGGCGACATGAAAGGAGAGAAAAGCCGATTCAGTTCTACTTGTAAAATACTTATAGTTCACTTCATATATTTAAAGCAAATAAAAAATGTCGGGGTATTTGATCTTTACCGCAAAGTCAAAGGCGCCGACACTTTTTATGTGCCTTAAGTATATGAAGAGAACTATAAATTATGATCCATTACACGACGCCAGTAGGTGATCCAGCTGAGTATGACAATCCAGTAACAGTATCGTGTAAGTACACATTCCGAGACAACGGAATGTCCTCAAGCCATTACCCAAGACATTCAGCAGTTGTTTAACTTCTTAGCGCCACTTCAGTATGTAAACGTGCCTTCCTTACCAGTAGACCAATATAAGTACTAGCTAGTAGTTGCATCTCGTATCACAGATGTATATTTTGTATTGCGACCATGTTGAACTTTTTAGGCTGGGTTATGTACTACTACGTAAAACTCCCCGTAAATTTAAAAATATGCCGCTCTTGTTCTATTTTTATCTAAGATTTATTTTTTATTTGGAAGAGTTGAGGAGATATTGACCGTCCATGTCCAATTTGTCCACTTTATTATAATTTTAGAGCAAAGAAACTAGGATTCTTACTTTCTTCTGCCGTGGCTACATCACGGTCTTTCAAGACAACCTTCGCGCTTCTTCATTTTTACAATAAATACTACTTTTGCTAAAAGTCTCATGTCAGAAATGAGCTTAATAATTTTACAGTTACCTCGCCACCTATACCTATGTTGCTTTGTATTTTCATCACTACTCGTATGATGCTTTCTTTTAGAGAATCATCGAAGGCACTTGGATCCTCGCCATTTCATGAATTTACTTATTTAACCCTACACTGCGCATTGTAGATGATCTGATACAACTAGATTTAAAAGCCACATATAAACTAAGAGAATTAAAATTGCTTGTTCTGACTTTTGTAGACATTCTGATACACCTTTATGTACACTGTGAATACGGTTTTCCATGTAATGCAGTGCGAATTCAGACTTTGTGGTTATGTTGAGTCGTCTATGCGTTGCGTATGAGGTGCATTGATAACACGTGCTACAAAAGTTTTACAACTATCAGCTGATATTGCAATAAATTCAATAACGGGTAATAAAATCGATAAGTATAAGGTTAGTACAAAATACTCCAAGCGATATATTTCAATAATAGTCATTTCTTTCGGGTAAAAAATATGTTTGAATGAGACATAGCAAATCAGATACATTGTGTTTGAGTTGCACATTTTCATTTTAAATAAAATATCGAATATGGCTAACAAATGGACTAAGAATTATCTAACTGACCAAGAACTGTATGTTATAGTTGCACATCTATCAGACAGTGGAGATGAGTTTGACAAAGGGGAAAGCGATGATGAAGAAGACACTTGATCCTAAATCAGATCAAGTGCCAATATTGTTATACGTTTATGTAGAAATGAACCCCATCATCAAAATTACAGGGTATATTTCGAAAATTTCTACGCATCAATTCCGTTAGCTGTTCAGTTGGCCAAATGTGGAATACTTTGTCTTGGAACTATGCGAAGATCACGAATACCCAACTGTAGACTACCTAGTGACAAAGAAATGACTACAAAGAAACGTGGAACTTGTCAAGAGTTTGTGGCCGATATTGAAGGGGTAGAAATCTCATGTATTGTTTGGAAGGACAACAAAATAGTCACCCTCATATCTAGTTCTACTGGAGAAATGCCACTTCCACATGTAAAGCGCTTCGACAGAGAGAACAAAAGCATTGATATCACATGCCCTAATCTGGTGAAGGAATATAACAAACACATGGGGGGTGTCGATCTAATCGACGGATTGATTGGGCGTACTAAAAAACGGTACTTACGATTATTTTACCACCTGGTGGACGTGACAATAATAAATTGCTGGCTACTATATAGAAAAATTAGGAGGGATCGGAAGGAAACATATTTACCCCTAGCACATTTCCGTGCTGAACTTGCATATTGTTTATGCAACCAAGGAACTCCTCTACAAGTAAACGAGGAAGACCAAGTGATCTTGAAAAGAACATTCAAGCAAAAAAGAAACGCTCTGCAACGACCACCATCAATACCCCCAAAAGATGTAGGTCTGGATTCCTTCAGTCATTGGCCAATGCATGATGAAACAAGGCAACGATGCAAAATCCCAGGATCCAAATCATTTTCTTATATAAAATGTTCAAAATGTGGTTTACACCTTTGTCTCAACAAAAATAACAATTGTTTTGTTAAATTTCATACCGAATGATACACTTACTTTCAATGTACCGCCACTGCATATTGTTGCAGATCTGATACATTCATGTTTTTTCAAATAAAAATATACCTTTTTGACACGGAATTTTTTAACTATTTTTCCCATGTTCACAGATATAAACTACATTAAAAATATATGGTAAAAATTTCCATCAACAAAAAAAAATTGCGCAGTGAAGGGATATTCGTTAAACACTGTGTGTACACTTCCGCCGGACGGTTGCCGATTGCGCTCCCGTCAGGGAGTATGTAAGTAGAGAGGCTATTTATTCCGGACTATAACGGTGATTGTCAGCTGAGTGATTGGCATATGCGTAATGTTCTCGCTCAGGGTGCGAGAGATTCAACTCGTAAACCCACTGAACTTTTTTTCATTTATTGTATGTAACGATTAATGTATTTTTTCACAAATGCAGGTTTGATTTGACAGCAGAAATGTTTTCCTTATTTTTCCTGTAATAATTGCATTTTTTCATGTGATTTCTTTAGGTTAGGTTGTTTTTTATTTTGCTATATAATTGTTAATAATTATGAGAGCCGCAGGCACTATTACCGTCCCAGACAAAGAAAGGGGATGCGGGTAGTATCCCTGTGCCTTTTTTCCCCAAAATAATGCAAAATATTTAAATTTCTTAACTTGCACTCCGTCATGGTGTAAAGGTATGCAGGAAGAGAGAAGTTGGTATCCGAGAAGGGCAAGAATCACTTGAATATAAGTTGCCAAAGTGGCGCAAATGCTCCTTGAATTTGAATATTGATATCCAAAGGGTTACTGCTATAACAACCAATCTGACTTTACAATTTACGAACATACGACAGCTAAATGTAAATGCATCGGCGAATATAGTGCGTATGTGCGTATATAGCATAAATTGTAGTGTGTACGTATTTTTTAAGCAGAAAAAAATCACCTTTTAATCCCCTTTATAACCCAAAAAACCCTTTCACCCCCTTCTACAAATTTAACAACAGCTGGAAAGCGATCATATTTCGGAGTAAAATCAACTTTTGCGCTAAAACCGCCTATAACAATAACTGCAATCTCGCTGTTTGAAATGGTCTACTTCATCAGCAGTTGTGAGTGCAATACTTTGTTTTAAATGTACTGTTGGTGTAGCTTGGCCATATTATTCTCCCACTGACAGCTCTATATCCAAGGAGTGATAAAGTTGCTTAATTATAAGAAACATGAATATACAAAAAGATTTATTATTTTACAATAAACAATGTTCTGTCATTATATTACAAACTTCTTAATATTAATATCATTCTGTGTTAAATGTTTTAGTCAAAAATATACTGATTTTGAATATTATTTACAGTTGAAGATTTTGGAAGTATTGGTACTAACGTTGATTTGTTGGGTTGATTTGTAGTTATATAATACAGATTGTTATCAGAAGAATTCGCCATTAGTGGAACGTTGCTGGAAAATTGCATGGTATCTTTTTGCGTCAGGGCACTCTCTTGTCCCATAGGTGGCAAACTATAAATTATGTTATTCTGTTCCAAGACAGCAGGGGGATTTTGATTCGATGGAGTGAACAGTTGCAAACTATCTGAAATAGTCGCATTGAGTAGACTCGAAGGATTTGGATTTGGTTGCGTGAACAGTTGCAAACCATCTGTAATATTCGCGTTAGAGGAAGTTTGATTGGTTTGGGTGAACATCTGCAAACCTTCCGTATTCACTGTTGTCATCTGCGAATTATTTGAGGAGAAATTTATATTGGCGCTTCCACTGTGCGGTATAATATAATAACCAATATTTGATGAGTTACCAACAAGCGACGCCTGGGGTTCGGGAGGTACTCCGTTCATCACAGTGGGACCACCAACAGGATTCATGACATAAATTAAATTTGAATTTGCAGTACTATTAGTCGTCCAATTACCTGCAAGATTGTTACCGATATTTAGATTGTTTGAAGAAATATTGACAAAGGTGTTTGAAATTGATGATGAGGTACTATTATTTCCACCAGTTATCACATTTGGCAGTGGAGGTATTTGATGCTGATCATTTTCTTTAGGTTTTTGAATGTGAGTTATAGCTTTACTTTTAGAAATGATATTGGGACGACGGGTGTTGTTAAGTATATTACTATTTTTACATTCCACGACGCTGTTAGAAATCCTCGTGTAGGTTGCACCTGATTGGATCATCTCATACTGTCCCTTTTGGTTTTTGGCATATATATGCATGACGGGTGGAGTCTTATTGCTACACGCAGGCTTAATGATTCTTAGATTCTTCGATGACACCTCTGTAGAGGATATAGATTTAGCGTTACTGCTGCATTTATTCATTACCTTCTGTTGATTATTTACAGTTAATTTCTGATTACTGGATGCAATTTTATTTTTCACAGAAACACGATTATTTAACAGGATATGTGCTGGTAAATCAATATTGTCACATATATTTCCCTTAGCACTAGACTTATGATGTTCCTCCTTTTCCTTTATTTCAGGTTGTTTTGGTAAAATACGTATATACCTGTCTCTCGGCTGATTTTGAATGTTTTTCAGATTATTATATGGTTTTGGTTGGATAGCTATCTGACTAGTATTGACGGTTAGCGAACGACAAGTATTATTTGTTTTTATAGCGACTGTGACATTTTTTGAATGTATGTCGGATTTACTATCATGTGTAACAGTTAATGATGTTTGATCATTAGATGTACCTCTGACAGTTAATTCTACGTTACCATTTGGATTTAATGATACTTGATCATTAGATGTGCCTCTGACAATTAATTCTACGTTATCATCTTCATCCATTGCGAATTGTCTGTGAAACTCCATATGAGTATCGAAATCACTTTCTGAAGTACACACATCATAGCACAGTTCACAAGTAATTTGCGTTACCTCCGATTTAATTGCTCCATCCGATGGAGCCTGGATATCATTTGCCACATTCGTATTTGTACTTGGTTCGTTACGATTTGATAAATAACTACAATAACTTTCATGTCGACTCAGAAGAAAGTAGTTTTTAAAATGTACTTTACATCCTTCGCATCTAAAAAATCTAGATAAATTACTATCTACTCGATGACCCAAAACATGGACCCAAAAAAAACTAGCAGTCCTGAAAACCCTGCAACATAATTTACACGAAAATGTACATTTGACGTGCTTTCTGTGGATTCTCAATTCATGAAAGGTATGGAAATCACTATTGCATGTTATACATGTAAAGTACGCTTTGGAAAAATCTTCGTTTTCATCGAGTTGCGGCATGGATATTTTTTCTTGTAAATTTGAATTCGTTTGAGTATTCATAGGTTTACTTTCAGAAATCACCGTTTCATCTTCGGTTCCATATTCTGAATAATCTGATTCACAAGAACTATCTGATGATCTATTTTCCCAACAATTTGATTCATTATCACTCTCCTTGGACTTATTTTCAGAATCCTCTATATCATTCTCAGAATGTGAGGTCCTATGCACTTTTAAATCTAACACTGTAGAAAATTTTGAGAAGCAAATGTAACAAGTAAACTTTCTTCTTGATTTTGATAATGTTATGGTATTATCCACGAATTTTAAAGATGGGTCAAATTTAATATCTGTTAATAAAACAAAACAGTCACACATGGACTCCATAAACTTCAAATTTTCGTCTTCTCGATCATTCTTGGGCATAGGACACCTAAAACATACATCAATTAAAATACAGCTTTCATACATTTTATTAATTATCTATATTGCTCTGATAAAAATATCAACATTTTAATAATACATACATCATACTAACCGTTTGATGTCTGTATTACTATGTTTGAAACCTAGAGATTAAAAACTGCCATATATTCAGCAATTATTTAAATTAAATGAATATAATCGACAAGACATGTTCGTAAATCCACCCCCAAATAAAAATAAATACAAGACTCATCATTTTCTGTATAGTTGTAAGTTGCTTATGGTCTGTTCTAACCAAAACAACGCAAAATGTTATATGAGTACATAATATGTCGCATATCGAAAAGTTTCAAAGACCTAATAATAAAATAGATTAAAGAGTAAAAGCAAATACATTCAAACCAACAAACCATAACTGCAATGGCACCACCAATACGAAGATACATTACAGCACGTGCCCAAACCAGAACAGCAGGCAGTTGCTCTGACTCTGCAACTGTGCTATTTATCTAATGCTAGCTCCACACGTTGGGCTAAATCTAGCAAACTTCAGCCACAGCCAACGTGTGGATGGTAAGTTTGTCTTGATTGGCCGTGAGTGGGCCAAGTTTGCCTGAAATTGCCTCGGTGGCGGTAAATAGTACGCAAATCCATGTCTAGCAAACCTCGGCCAAAGCCAACGTGTGGATGGTAAGTTGGTCTGCATAGGCCGCGAATGGGCCAAGTTTGCCTGTGATCGCCTCGGTGTCGGTAAATGGTACACAAATCAAAGGCATTGTGGGCATGCTCGAGTCAGATACCAATTCTCGCCCACAAAAAAAATATTTTTTTAACTAACAAAAAATACATATTTCTTTATTGAAAAAAGGTTGTTTTTAAATAAGCTTAGAATGTCATGAAACGTGTAAATTTAAAATTTGAGCAAAAAAATTTTTCCCCACCATCCATTTTATAGTAGTAAACAAATTTTCGATTTTTATTTTTTTGTAATTGATTTAGAATGTCATGAAATGTGAAAATTAAAAAAAAAAATTTTCGCTGAAATTTAAAATTTCCAAAAAGAGAATTAAAAAAAATACACTATAGATTGATTGAAAAAAACATTATTTTTGCTCAAATAAAAAATTTCCACGTTTTATGACAATCTAAACCTACTAAAAAAAACATTTTGAAAATTTTTTCACTACTAGAATAGATTAAAAAAAAATTTGCTCAAATTTCAAATTTCTATGCTTCATGACATTCTAAACCTATTTAGAAAAAAAAAAAATGTAATCGCTGCTGTACTTCCACTACACTACGTGGATGTGGAACTAAAAATATGACAGATGGCAATAATATTTGGCATATAGTTAACACACTTGGCAAGGAAAACGCCTATTAGTTTTATTGAAAAATATAACAGGGTGATCATCCTAAGAAATAATTCAACCATAGGTATTTACGCAAGCCTTCCATATTTGGCACCTTCTATTTAATATTGAATTTTTGCTGTCGGATGACCACCACGTATATTTTTTTGACCAAAAGTTATCGGGACTTCCTTGTAATAATAGCGATTACTACATTCCGATTATTATTATCATATGTCGCTTCTTAATTAATAATTTTTAGAGTGACCTCCCTGTATAAAGAAAGGGAAGTTCTGTGTAAATACCTTTACCGTTTTTCTATTTTCAAAATTTTCTCTTTACTTTCAGAAATATTTTAAAAACTGGGTTTAGAATGTCATGAAACGTGGAAATTCTATATTTGAGCAAAAACCATTTTTTCCCATTTATTCGTGGTTAAAAATTTTTCCAATTTTTTTTTTTTTTTAATAGCATTAGAATATTATAAAACGTGTAAATTTTAAATTTGAGCGAAAACATTTTTTTTAAATCATCTATTAGGCGGTCAATCCTGTTTAATTTTCAGTGAAAGCCTAGAACCATTTCTTTGGTGGCAGTAGCGTTAGCTACTTACCAACTTTGACTGTTCGTCAAGTCGTTTTTTAGTTAATGCACCAACAAACCGACAGGCAGACAGGCAGACTGACGGAAATGAAAAACCTGTATTTTCGTAATCTACATGATCTGAAACGTGAAAATACGAAGAAATCTTGAAGGGTGATTTTCTCTACAATACAATACTTGCCTTCGGTATATGCGAGGGAAGTAAAAATCGTAGAAAAATCTGCGAAAGATTAAAAAAATTACTCTGTTCTATTTTTATGTACCATTGTCATCCACCATTCTTCTTTCCGTCGAGGTTTTTTGTTAGCTTGTAATAAATAATTAAATGCATCTAAAGCAGCCTTTGCCTTCGCGGCAGCAATTTCCACGTCTATCATCTTCTAGGTTCTAGCAAGCACTGTGTATTGGCCAGTGTTGCCACAGCCTTTCCGGCGATTTCGGTAGAATAGGTTGAAATTTTTCGGTACATTTCGTATCGATGCGCGGTACAGGAAATTTCAAAAAACAAATTTCACTCACTTTATATTCACCTTTCTTTTTATTTTAGTGATACCGACTTAAGAAAAGTGTTCGACACAATTTCATAAAAAATCAGTATTTCCGTAGACCTCATCCAAATTCGGTAGCTGTGGCATCGCTGGTATCGGTCAACGCGTGGATGGTATATTTGTAGACAAATGTTTCGGCAATTGTTTTGGCAATTGTCTCGGCCACAATATGGCCCAACGTGTGGAGCTAACATACTGCCAGACTCAAATCGAGAAGTATGAAGCCAACTCATATACTCACTAATATATTTGATGGCCCAACTGTCGATGTAGACAGTGTAGACTAAGTAAATATTTCTTTAAATAAGTTACATATCAAAACAGTTTTATATTGTGTATTTTAGGTGTACGATACAGCAGGTATTGTAGATTATTAGCTTTACATTTAGTCCTGGAGCTACCACATGAGAAAGACACGCGATTGCTATGACGCGCTTTTCACAGTGAAACAGTGGTATTTTTAATTTTACACCCATTTTATACTAGGTCATTTTTGCGAGGGACGCAGGCATAGGCTGTTACTGGACGTCGGAAAAGTTGAAAAAAAAAGCGAGGCCTAACAACTTGAAGTTGTGAAAATATGTTCGTTGTACGTACTATTTATAATAATTTTTTTTCTGGCGCACAAAGGACGGCAAAAAAAAGATATAACGATTTTTCTCGAAGAGAACTGAAAAAAAATATATTTTGGGTTGTGAAAAAAGGTCATTTTCGAATGGCTGCCAAAAGTTTGTGGTCAGATTGACTTGAAATTACGAATGTCAGGTGCTCCTCAAAGATCTTAAGATCAAATTTAGCGCATGTTAGAGCTCCTTGTTTCGGTCTAATAACACTTTGAAGTGAAGTAAAGAAAATTTAGGGCTTTAAGGAAAATTTTCTTACACTTGAAAGGGTTGTCAAAGGACTCAAACCTCCTCCAATAGTTTTAAGATTTCTGGGGGGGGCACAGTGGCGTAGCTGAAAATCTCGGGGCCTATCCGCAAAAATGTATGGTACGGGGCCCCCACAATATAAAAAACTCACTTAAATTACAAAGTTTTTTGGCAGCGGCGAACATTCTATTTAGCAAAGTCTTCGGTGATGTGATCAGTATCTAACTTCCTTGCTCTCTCTTTCTCAATACTTAATACACATAATGCTGGCAGTCTTTCTTGTGTCATTGAATTTCGTACAAACGTCTTAATAAGCTTTAATTTTGAAAATGACCTTTCAGCTGTAGCAACATTAGCGTTAAGAATAATTTTATGGCAATGAAAACATTTGGAACACTTAACAGTAAAGTTTCATAATTTTTTATAGGGAATATAGCAAAATAAAGGACTGAAGAATCCGCAATTTCTATTATTTGTGTTCTCAAAACATTTCTTAGTAACAGAAGTTCGCGGGGAAAATCTGCCGATAAATCTTTAGAATAATTTTCAGCAAGATTGCTAGCTTCCAAATAAAGCTGATCGACATTCAACTTTCATAATGTTTTGGGATTCAAACAGGAAAATCTCTTTACCAATTCGCTCATCCCAGAAAATCGGCCAACAATCTGTTGAACGACAATATCAAGGTTGGCATAAAATACCTCTACTTTAACAGATGTTTCGGAATATGTAAGTCGTTCATCTTCTGCTAATTCATCAAAAAACTTTTTAATGCGCCCTTTTCTCTTTTTTTAAAATTCTTGTTCTATACCCCATTTATTTGACAAATCCGAGGCCTCTACTAAAATTAATTATGTACGAAATAACTTTTTTATCAACCATTATTATATTAAAATATTTATATATAATATTGACTATTGAATATTGATGTTTAAGATGAATGCAATTTTTAATTTCGATGATATTTTCGCGTCATAAATTTCTAGACTCGGGGGCCCCCAAGAGCTGGGGGCCTCCCCGCACCGCGGGCCCCGCGGGTCCGTCCGCTACGCCACTGGGGGGGCATACATTCAAAATTTCAAGTCAATCTGACCACAAACAATCTTTTGGCAGCCATTTGAAAATTACCTTTTTTCACAACCTAAAAAAAATGTTACAATTTCTTTGAAGAAAAACTATTATAACTTTGCGTCAAAAAAAAAAATCCATTTTAAAAAGTACATACAACGAACAAATTTTGTTGATAGGCCTCGTCTTTTCCGACGCCCACTGACAGCCTATGCTGCAGAAATGACCTTGTATAAAATGGGTCCAAAATTAAAAGTCCGTCTGCTTTCCATGAAACAGCGCGTGTTATGACTCCAGGACTACCTGTTCCGTCAAAACATAATGAATGAAACTTGAATACGCCAAAGTCAAAGACGTCAACGCATATTTCATTGGAATATCCCGATTGTTCCGGCGCACATAGTTACCCTTAAGTAGGTGCAAATTATATTTTATATTTATGTTGTGGTTGTATTCCAACCAAGAGCAACGCAGAGGTTTCAAAGTAAGTTAATCATACAATATAGGGAAAATACATGTTCCCAAATATTTCAAAACCAGTATAGCATACTATTGTATAGCTAATGATGGCTTATGCAAGTAAATGTTAATATCCAAAATATAATGACTTTGCTAGTGGAGAATTAATACGAGAGTTTCTATATTTAAAATCAATATGTGTCATTATATGTCCATATCATCGATTAAATGACATTCCTTAACCAACGTCAGATGAGTACAGATATTTCAATAATACAAAAGGAATATTTATTTGTAATGAGTTTGCCAATATAATCTCAGTATGATTCTCCAATATTTTGAAATTAATATTTGTCATTATTAATTGTTGTAGAATAGTGTCAAGAAATAAATAATGACCTAAATATAAATTTTTCAATATTGTACAATCAATATTTATTTGCATTGGAAAATATTGTTTAAATAATATGACTTTATAGAGACTCCGTCAATATAGGACAAATGTGAATGTTAATTTAATCATTTTTGAAATTAATAATCGTTATTATGAATCGATATTAGAGGTAGGTACAATATCGATGCTTAATATTACTATATAAGGTTCAATATTGCAATAATAATGTGTATTTACATGGATCAATGTTTATTAAACAGTATAGTTTAAAAAGGACCACGCAAACATAGATCGTACTATATTGTCAAAATTAATGTTTATGTATTTATCAATATAGAATGGGCGTTGGAATGGGTAAATACAATGGTATCGTCGACATAGGCATAATCGGGTTTTATTATAAATATTTATTAATAACAGCTCAATAGTTTCGTTACGGTTTTAATGTATCTATGTTGGCCCAAGATTAAATCAAGTTCCAACCAATATCATGTTCTACTTGGATTATGTATAATAAATATAAAGAAAACAATTTTGGCATATTATCAATGCTTAAATTATGCAAATAAAGGTCAAAAGTACCGCTTATTGAATCGTATGTGACCATGATTAACAGCAAGTAATTGTTAATTGTGTGAATTATGCAATAAAGTGTCACTTGATTCTGAAATCGTTTTTCAGACATACATGTGGTTCAGCTAAGATGGAAGATGGGCTCATCATTATGTTTGCCATTTGTTCTTTCGCATATTAAATGTGAGGAATTTTCACAATAATTTTTGTAATGAGTTTCTTTTATTTTCTACATCATTTTCCCATAACTTTTGATTGCGCGGTTGACTGGCAATTGTTATAAATTATGTTTTTGTTGTTACTTTGTTGACTTATTAAATTTCGTCCAATGTTTAAAAAATAGATCTTTACGTAATTTGTGGAAAATAACAACTTCTTACTTTTGTTAATTTAAAAAAACGCACGTATGTTCCTAGATACAGATCTTTGAAATTTTCCAAAAAGATGGAAGGGGAAATCAAAATTGTTAAGAGAAATATGAAAAAATTCAGGTAAATTTATCTTATTAAAACAATTTTTTTCCCTCATCGACTTTTTCATGAAATACAAATTCGCAAAATTCTCTCGGAAAAACCTGTAAACAGGAATAAATTTGAGGGGGAAAATCATTGATAAAAAACATTTTTTAAAAATCTGAAAAAATTAGAGAGGGAGAATAAAGTTTTCTTAACATTTTAACATTCTTCTACGTTCTATGAAAGTGGACATTTTCCGAGCTATGAAGGTTCGATTTTCACTTGTAATCTCCCAAGTATTTGAATTATTGCCGGAAATTTTTCGAGTACCTGACTTTTTTGAAAATTATCCTGAGTCGCGCAGCGACGAGGGTAATTTTCAAGAAAATAATTCTTTATTTAGCTATGAGGGTTTGATTTTCAAAAAATAATTATTTTTTGAAAATCAAACCTTCATAGGTCGGAAAATATGCATATTCATGGAACATGATAAGAATACCAAGATGTTAAAAAAACTTGCTCTCCTTATCTTTTTTATCCAGATTTTTTAAAATGTTTTTTATTCATTATTTTCCGCCGGAAAGGTTTTCCTATTTTTATAGGTTTTTTGGCGGAAAATTTGCAGATTTGCATTTCATGACAAAGTCGATGAGGGAAAAAAAGGTTTTGTATTAAAAAGTTAAACTTACGTGAATTATTTCAGATTATTTCTTAACAATATTTCCACTCCCCTATTTTTAGAAAAATTCAAATAACTGTATCTCGTAAAATTTTACATAATAAAGTATTTCCAATTTGACTATAATTATTATAACAGTAAATACGCTATGAGAAGAAACAAAAAATGAGAACAGATTTTTCAAAATTTATTTAAAGGTTTATACAACAACTGAAATTTATAAATTACAATATAAAAACAAAATCTAATACTTAGTACGTGACTTAAAGATGTGTTACTATGTACATTTATTTGGTAAAATATATATTACAAGAACCCACAAATTCATGTCTACATCAAATATAGATATATAGGTACTGTTTAAGCAACTTATGTATTTTAGGTCTAATTTACAAGATTCATACAGCTAAGCTAGATCATATACACTTATATCCTAAAACACCCCATTTAGAAAACACAGAGTTTAAAATGAATATAAGAATCACTTTGGGCTCTAAATCATGACACCCATTACAATAATAATATATTTATGTCCTCATCGACGTCAAAATGGAGGGATTAGTCTAACCGTCTCTTATTTATTGGATTATTACAAAAAAAGTTTTGGAAGTTTATGCTATTCTAAAGCAGTGTCTTTAGCATTTGTTTTAAAATATTTTTTTAAAGTTAGGTTTTAAAAATATGGAATATTTGTTTTGAGTAACATGTATCTTCGAAACGAAGCCTGGAATGATTTCTATGTTTAAAACCAAGTAACAAAGGGTACCTTGCGACAAGATAGGTGAAATGCCCCTTGACACAGATTTTCGAATAAACCTGATAGGATCGTTTCTTGGGCCTACAAAATAAAAAATAAGGTTTCAAAATTGCCCCCCGCTTAAAAGAGGACACACTTCAGTTTTCATTTTTTTACAAAAATAGAATCAGTTAAAAATTCTGAAAAAATTCATGTGTGTAGTAATTCCAAAGACCTATAGCCTCAATTTTTTGGGGCTCTATTGGACCCCACTAAGGCCCTTAGAAATATTTTTAAATCTTTTAAAGTCGAGTATTTTTATTATGATAAAGAGGTGCGGAAAATTTTATTTCTTCACCTTATTTGCGACCAAATAAAGCAATTTTTAAGGTAGTTTAAAAATTTCCAAACTCCGTAGGTCAGGCCCAGAATCCAATTTTTTTAACGAAAACTCACGTTAATTAAATAGAAGGAGTAGCTTTGAAAGCTTGGGTAATGAATCAATCCCTGGGGCAAAGGTCACTCCCCTGGAACCAAAAGTCACCCCCTGGGGGTAAAGTGATATCCCTGTGACCCTGTTGATCTTATTTTTTAGGCCCAAGAAACGATCCTATCAGGTTTATTTCAAAATCGGTGTCAAGGAGCATTTCACCTATCTTATTCCGAGGTAAGTACTCTTCCTTTGGTGGCGTATTGGATAAATAATAAAAAACGTAAACTAGCACAGAATCCATAAAACCAACACATCCCATATGCTTACTCCACAATAGAACATGAGGCGTTGAACTTACCGATCGACGTCTTGATCATCAAAGCTCCCAATACCCCTCTAGAGTCTATATCTATTTTAATTAATTATATTTTCACCACGAAGGTAAATAACCAAATAATACGTTACGATATTTCTCAGACCAATTACCTGGTTACGCGATATTTACATAAACATCACAGTCATGTCAGTGTTGGGATAAAATTCTAACCGTTTATGTACTTCGACAACAACGCTAGTACCATCGGAAGATGACTAAGACGTAAATAAAATAACTAAGAAATGCAGATTTAAAAAAATTTCCCAGAACTCTTCAGATTGTATCATTTTCGTACAAACACCGGTTTGCCCGTAGTCTAAGCAGGATTTTTAAAAACGGCAAAAGGCAACAATTTTTGTAAAATTGATTTACGAAATTAGTTGTACGGATTGTATTTGAAGTATGTTGGACAAACGAAGCATTCAGTTATAACAATTAAGAACTGAAAAGTCTAGTATTGCTCAACATGCCTCTGACAACAATCGTAGAAATAGTCAGTAACTTAAGGCTAATTTGGAAATATAACAAATAATGGGCAGATGGATGATTTTGAAAGCTTGAAAATTGTAAAATGTAAAAATAGTATGCATGGAGTCAAAGGGCCTATCCCAAATAGTTCGTTTTATTGATTAGTGGGTTCGTTGAAGAGCGACAGAGTTGAAGTGGGTATGAAAGAATTGGTTAAAGAAATTTAACAAATCCTCTCATACTTAAACTCTTTTATTTTAAGACATATTTTTAGTTGTACTTTAGTTTCAATCATCCCCTGATGATGAAAACTTGATTGGCAAAACGAACGTCAAAGGTAGTGCTCTGCTTAAGTGTTTTCACATTTGCGAAGATTTCAGCCTCCTCCAAGAGTGCAATGCTGATTATGTGTGTCATCAGAATTATGAATTATATTATGATGTTTAAAATAAGGACTATTGCAGAAAGTTTTGTGCTTCTATAACTTCTTGAAGTTTATAGAACATATACTTTTTGCCGGATTTAAGTGGGCCACTCTATATATCTCCGTTACTATTTACGAGATTAAAAAGTTTTTATACCAGGCCTGTAGCTCAATGGAATGGATATCCTGTGATAGAACAAATTTGTACATTCAAAGCTTACCTACAGGCAAACAAATTAAAAAATTAAACGCCTGTAATTCTGCTATTTGTCGAGATATTAAAAACAGGTTTAAACCAAAATTAATTGCAAAAATGAGATAAATAAAACTAAGAATATTTCACATGCTATACGTTTTGAGGCACACTCTTGTACTCTAAAACATTGAAAATATATAATCGATCTTCATATTTGTATTTCAATTTGTGGAAATTTGTTTTGCTTAAATTTGTTCTCAAAGTACTCTAATATTTAAAGAGAAATGATTTACACACAATAGTGTACTTCAGACCGTAGAGCACATAGAAAACTATTAATTATTGCGAAGTTCTGTTCGTCTCGTTTATGCAGTCAACTGTTTTAATATCTTGCCAAACGGCAGATTTACAGGCGTTAAAAAATTTGCAAAGTAGGCTTTGCATGGATAATCTATTTTAACAAAGGATATACCTTCCAATGGGAAATAGGTTTGATATAAAAACATTTTGATATCCGAAATAGCAACGAGGAGATACAGAGTGGCCCAGTTAAAAATCGGTGTAGGCCATATTCGGTACAGCTGTAAGTATTCTACGTAAAACATATTTGGTACTGTTCTCGACACTCGACCATTTACGCGCGGCGGTGTTCTCGCTGCGTTGCTACTGCCAGCGCCTCACCCGCTCGATCGAAGTAGCTTTGTGCTTTTCTGAATTCTCTAGAAGTTGTTCTTCTTATTTTTAAACGCTTACTTGCCATATATCTCGGCATTCCTGTAAAGTCCGCAAATTTCCGCAGTTCCTCACGCACTAAATCGTTCTATAACTTTTTAGTTTTGCACTTAATCTCAAATTTTATAGTACTAAACATTCGAGTGCGTCGATACAAATCAAATATATTTCATTTATTACTTTGTGACGTCCGTACGCTAAGCAGCGATCGGCGGTAACTGACTTTCGACCGTAAGAACGGGCCCCGATTTATAGACCGCCGATACGATGACGTCATGTACGCGGCAGTAGTCGGACCGAATCCGTTATGTACTATGATCCATCTACTATTTAATGGTATTAATTATTCCCGTCGACTTTATACTTTCCGAGCTACAGCGATTTCAAGTGTTTCACTTTTAACGTTTCATCTGTCGCTTCGTCGGCACTTCGGACCTATGCCAGAAAGACGTTTTATAAAACAGGCACACTGTGTTTTCCGGATATTAAACTGGAAAGCGGAATACCCGTGGATCATTTGTACAATTATATATATAATTGTTACATTTTAATTGTTAATGGTTTCTTCCATTCATCGTCCATTAGTTAGACAGTTAAAGCGGCCAATGATTGACTTCTAAATTATCTAAAATATTTCATATTTGTATTTGTTACTAGTACTGTTATTCTAACAATAATTGTCTTAACAATAATTAATTTTAATTGTCATTCTAAGAATAATTTTTAACTATTGTCGTATAGTAAGATATCGGCTCTGTGAAGTTCGTTTACCTACTCGTTACTGCTTATGCGCTGTTCTTGTTTGCTCGTCAATAATTTTAATTGCAAAATTGACCAAAAATATGAATAGATAGGGTGGCGCAATCAAAACTTCTAAAAAAAAATCGATTTTTCCTGGCTTATCAATTGCTCGTTATTTACTCATTACTACTCTCATGCACTCCTTTCATTTGTTTGTTATTTTCTAATTGAAAAATTGTCCAGAAACGTAAGTGGGTAGGAAGTGCCGCAGTCAAAACGCATTCGAGAAACGATTTTTCTTCTAGCTAATCGAAAGAATGCATGAGCAGTAATGAGTAAGCAACGAGCAATTGATAATCCAAGAAAAAATAGTTTTTTGAAGGCGTTTTGATTGCACCACCTCCACCTACTCATATTTTTGGTCAATTTTGCAATTAAAATTGACAAGCGAACAAAAAGAGCACATAAGCAACGAATAGCACGAAGAAACGTGCTAGTTAGGTACATTCATTACTGCTCATCCCCTCTTTCATTATTTTGTTTTTTTCGCTGTAAATAGTGACGAGCAAACGAAAACAATAGACGAACAAACACGAACAAACGACGAACAAATGAACTGGGTACTGAAGATTGAAAAATTCGACATTGGGGGGGGGGGGGGTTATTAATTTCAACCCCCTCTGTTTCTCCAACTTTAAGCAGCGAGCTAACGAAAGGAACTGACGAGCAATCTCGAGCAAACGATTCGCATTGAAAAATGTTCTAATTTAAAAAATGGGGAGACCAACTTCACAGAACCTCAGATATCGGGTATGAAAACATTGGGAAACATGCCTCAGATTATTTATTTAGATGTTGTACAAGTATACAATGTTGAATATAGATTGCATTTAATAAACCGGTAGTTAACTGTTTCATGTTCTATTGCAGAAAGATTATAAAATGTGTTTATTTTTGTAAACTGTGATGAAAAAGCAAGCAAAAAAATCGTTCAATCTTAGTTATGTTCTTTATCCAATATGAAATCGGAAAATTTTTAATATTATAGACTTCTCCATGACCTAGATTCTATAAAGTTAGGCTTGCTTTTACTTAAACTTAAAAAATAGAACTATCGTAAATGTTTTATAAAAAATTATGCAAGTATGTTTTATTTCGAATTGAAGTAATCCAGTAGTATCAAAACTATTTACCTTATAAACACATTACAGACTACTGCAGAATTAATTAAAATATTTACTAATAGAAAAACATATCTGTCAATAAATAACAAAAAAAATTCCATATACAGTACAGACTAAATAAAAGAAATAAAATTAAAGTCTTTACAATTATTCATCGAACTAAATAATCTCTTGCAAGTTATTTGATAATGTACGTATCCAGTTGTTACTAAATTGCCTGTACTGTATTTCTTGGATATCTCATAACAAGAATACGTTTATAGTACTTTATCTCGAAAACAATTACATTTACGGAAAAATATCATTGCTCTTTTCCAAAAAATAAGGTGCTCTTCTACTTTTAACTAAATAGTTTATTGATGGGTGTAATCACTTTCAAGTTATTTGCAAATAAACTGTTTATGACAAGGTAGAATTAGCAAATGATTCAAACGGCAGATCAGAACAGCCGATTCTTGGACTGTTGTCGGTATAAAACTAAGTGACTCATGAAGACTGTACTTGTATACACTGTGTTTATTTGAAGTCCGTTGGTATTTAAGATGTTTTCATACCAGGCATATAGGTAAGTTGGAAGAGGTACCCTGTGGTAAATACAAATTGTCAATCCAAAGCCTACTTTGTGACTTACAGGCAAAAATTAAAAAGTACAAAAAAGAGACGAATAAAACTTCGCAATTAAAAGTATTCTACTTGTCCTACGTTTTGAAGTACTTACACTCTTGTGCTCTGATTTTTTTTCTTGCAAAGTTGGCTATGGCATCGTTGGATAGATATTTATATTCCCATTCTAGTGATACCCCCAGTCTATCATTATTTTCAAGACAAAGAACTTTAAAAAACTAAAGAAAAGTTAGAAATAATTAATTTTCAAATAGTATTAGAGTGCTTTAAAAACAAATTCAAGCAAAACAAAGTTCAACAAATTAAAGACATTAAATAAAAATTTGAATATGGTTTTAATAACACAATTTTAACTACCCAATAAACAAATTATTTGAATTTACTATTTTTCAAATATTATGATGCCTAGAGAATAAAGCAACTTAAATGAATAACAAGAAATAAGATGCTATTCATTTGTTAAAAATTGGTTTACTTGAATTTGTTTTCAAAGCACGCTAATATTATTTAAAAATAAATTATTTCTAACATTCCATTTGTTTTCTTTAAGTATTTCAGTCTTGATTTGACAATAATGGGGGGCTGTGTAGTATCATTAAAAAGGAAATAAAAGCATATATCTAACATTGCCATGGCCAACTTTAAATTGCAAACATTATTTTAAGTACAAGATCGTAGAGCATTTTTAATTGCGAAGTTTCATTTGTCTCATTTTTGCAATCAACTTTGGCCTAAACCTTTTTCTAATATCTCGTCAAATAGCAAACAGGTGTTTAAAATTTTGAACTTTTTAATTTTTTTGACTGTAAGTCGCAAAGTAGGCTTGTATTGACAATTTATTTTTACCACAGAGTATCTCTTCAGGCCTGCTATGGAAACATTTTGATATCTCAAGTATCAACGGAGATAAATACAGTGGTCCATTTAAAACAGACACACTGTATACAAGAATATACATATGACGTAATTACATTAAAGGGTGAACACTATCCTGTATAACTTTTCGTTCACGTGAACTTGCAGAATCGAGTTGATTTAGACTCGTGGGATCACATTCTTGATTTCACTTAATTGGCTTAAAAGACGAATAATATACATAATTAATTAATAAAACCTGAAATTTGGACATATATATCAGATCATTTAAAGTAAAGAAAAGAACAAATTTCTCGATATAGTTTAACCAACAGGATTAAGAGATATACGAATTGGTATCTCGATTAAGTCGAGTTTTTATTTTCTCTTTTTTTTTCCTTCTGAGCGGAACATACATGACCGGCTAAATTGGCATACAGTCCGTTACAATTCTTGCAAGTATGTTTTGCACTATTGTGTTCCTTAAATCGATTTTTACTACTTGCTAAAAATGAGCACCGTCCACAGAAAAACTTTCTATGATCTAAGATATAATGTTCCTTTAAGTCTACAACTTTGCAGCATCTGAAGTCACATAATGTACATTTCAGTTTTCTTTCATTATGATTTCTCATAGCTCTATATCTTTGGAACACCACTGAACAACCATCACAATTCATAGGAAATTTCCACTTTTTCTCCTTCGTTTGCTCGATATCTGCCGTTCTTTGCTCATTATCTGCCGTGTTCTGTTCATTATCAGTATTTTTTTGCCCCTTATCGGCAGTTTTATCCTGATTTATTTCTTTTTGAGCAATTTGAGGTTCCATTAATTCCGTTAATTTTTTAACAAAAATTAACCCTTCCTTCGGATCTTCATCAATAATTAGACCATCCTCATCTGCGGACTCTGTTCCACTTTTTTTCTTAGTCGGCTCGGATTTATCGTCTGTACTATCTCTGGAAGAATCGCTATCAATAGTAATAATTATATCTTCACTTTGAGTACTAGGTCCTGGTGTGGATATCATGTAACTGGAAATACTTTTGTTATTAGAAGCTGTAGTAATGGTAGTAGCCGAAGTATTCGGGAAAGTAACACATTCGTTTGAGTTTTTACTATTTTCTTCTTCAGAAATTACAGAAGTAAGATTAGTGATCATCGGTGAAGTACTTTCATTACCATTTGATGCTCCATGTAAACTGGTAACACTGGTTATTAGTGGTACTTGCATATCATAAGATTTATCATTCTTTGAAACTGATAGGGAAGAGTCTTCATTTGGATGATGGGTGTTACCCATTGGTTGCTGTATCGGCTCCGTATTTGACTCTTCACCTGGAATTGTGACTGCACTTTCTGCCCTTTTCTCCGTAAGATTACTACTTATAGTAGATACATTTGCAGTTCCTACTTCAGTACTGTCAGACCTATTCGCTTTTGCAGGTTGTACAGTTGACGGAGCTATATTAGCTCCTTGTGGTATTATGATATACGCAATTCTAGTCGTAGAATTGGTAAAAGTTAGAGGTGCTGAAGCTATTGAAATTTGAGGCGAACTAGCGGAGTTATTTGTAGGATTTATAACATAGGTAATATTTGTATTTGTAGCACTACTGCTGGGGTAGCTAGGTGAAACACTGTGGGCACTTGTCGATACATTTTGAACGATCTGATTGTTATTTGAAGCACTACTTGTCATCATCGGTAAAAAATTAGTAACTGCAGAGGTATTCGGAGCAATATTTGGAGAAGAGATTGCCGCTGACGACTCTGATTCTTTTAAATCTGTTATAATAAAATTATAATTATTGAGATCAGTATTGGCTTTTAACAACGAAGTACTACTTGGAATTGGTTCAGTTGGAACTGTTTTTGACAAACTAGTAACAGTACTATCGTTGTCAGTTCTTGTATTGGTTCTCTTAGATTTGGGCGATCCTTTAGTACTCTCTTTATAAATAAAGGAGTAACTTAATGGTCCTGTTTGACGCAGTTCCATATTGTCATTGGTGCCTGAAGAGGTAATTTGTTCTAGCGACGCATTGAGTGTTTTCTTAAATCTGCTTACTGGAACAGCTGCCATATCTTTTAGGAGAATTGTTTTATATTGCTTTTCATGAGTAGGTGTCAACATATCTGTAATTGATGCCGTGAGAACTTGATTGGAAACGGCTGGCTTATTACTTTCCTTAGAACCATCCTTAACCTTTGATTTCTGTTTAGGACCGTTATCTGCGTAGAATGGCGTAAGAGTGGCATACGTATTCTTAGAAGTCCTAGACTTAGGGGGCTTAAGCACTGGAATACTTTTTATGGTTGCTCGGACATCATGTGGATCGCTATTATCTTCAACTACTTCAATTTCTTCTTCATCGTCCTCTATTAATATAGAGTCTGATTTCTTTTCCAATTGTTTGTGAAAGTCCACGTGACTCTTTAACTCTTCTTGTGTATTAAACACGTCATAGCATAAGTCGCAAATAATTTCATTCTCTTCACCTACTGAGGCACTCGCATTTAAAACACTGGTAACTTCTTCAGTAACTTGTGAGGTGCTTAAATCACAATTTTTGTCGGTACTTTCCTGCTGTTTAAAATATTGTAGCGGAGGTACTGGACTATCGAGAGTTTTTAATGTACGGCTAGGCTTTATGTTGTGTGTCATACTCTCATGTCGCCTTAACTGGTAACAATCATCAAATAATCTTTCACATAAAGTGCATATATAAGCATATTGCGCAGGCGTTATAGTCTTTTCAGTGTTAGACTTATGTTGCATGACGTGTACGACAAAAGCGTACAACGTATTGAATTTCCTTCTACATATCTTACAAGAAAATCTACATTTGTTTGATCGCTTATGGAATTTTGCATCATCACCTGTCTTAAAGAAAACTTGACAAGTGTCACATTTGAAAGGCGTTTCGAGCGTAATTTTATTATTTTCGGATGATACATTTTCTTCACGTTTATCTGTAGATAAATTATCAGAAACTTTCTGATGTGTCTCTGAAATTTCAATTGAATTCATCTTTAACTTTTGTTTTTGAGCGCTAGTACAAGGGGATGGTTTGGATTTTATAGCAGCTCTTTCTACTTCTTCGTCGAATAAGTCATCTTCTGTTTCTGGCTCAGTGTCTGTTCCAGAATGAAGAGACTTGTGTTCAGATAACTCATTTTCTGTTGCAAATTTTGCCATGCAAATGTAACATGTAAATTTGTTTCTGCGATCAGCTATAATCACAGTATGGTTAATAAATTTTAAATTTTTATCTAACATTATATCCTTTAAAACCACTCTACATTCCGTCATGTTATAACTTAATAACTTTTCTTTCAATTTTTCATCTTCCTGTGGATTCGGTGACCTGGAAGAAAATTTATTTAATTTATTTCGTCAGACATACAAGTTATTTTCATATTACTATACTAAGGCTACGAATTTAAGAGAAAAACTGGATTGTTTGTATAATTTATTTACTATGTGGCATCAATACACTATACAGTAGATTGGTGAGATTTCTGCATGTACCATTCCGATGAATACACACAAAAAGATACTTGTAGTGTATTCGTTTGAGTAGTTCAAACTTGCCGAAATATCTTATGTTACCCAAAAATTTAGCTGATTTATTAAATTAAAACGAAATTCTGCAGTATTCCTAAAAAAATTAATGTTAGTAAACTTTTATTGTTAGTGTAACATATATTACCTTTTATTACCATGTATTTCTCTTCCCCTTTGGAATTTCCACTAGGTGTATTTTTGCCTAAAAATAAAATACAAGTAATCTATAGACTAATGGATTTACCCAGTTTTATACAGGGCAATAATCTTTCTGCCTATGACCTTTACGGCAAAGGAACAATTAAAGCTTGTCTTCAGACAAATAATATAAATATTGAAAAATGTTATTTTGGGTATTTAGCAGATATCTTTTATTAACTTAATATCAAATATTAACATGAAAAAACAAGAAATGCCCTTCTCTTTATGAATATTATTGATCTAATTCTGATCACACTAGTATACTAATAAAGCTAATCAAGGACATCATTCTGAAAACATAATATTATATCATTAGCTCGAAAAGATTACCAAATACTTCCCCCTACGAGCCTTCTCTATGAAGAAATAAATAGTAGTATCTCTAGCTTTTCCGAAAGAGAAAGACGGTTCACAGGGGAGAAGTCTCTTCCAGAAAATGATATATTTCACGTTTTCAGAATTATGCAATTGACTAGCTTTATTAACATAATATGATCAGAAATAGATCAACTGCATATACAGCATGTGCTACTGAATATGGTAACACCCTTACAACTCTTAATTTTTATGCGATTTAAAGTAAATTATTCTCAAAGATAAAACTTGAGTATTGTTTAAATGTTAGTTGTGGAATAGTCTTCATTCTTCTACTTTTCTTTTTGGCACTTCCTGCCACATATATTTTTAATTCTAAAGACGTCCGATCTACAAAATAAAATTAACCAGTAGTGAGGCATATCTGGAGAAAAAACAGGGTCGAAAATTGATTGCTCCGAATGAAAAATGTTTTTTTGCCAACTTGTAAAGTTAGGTCCCCTCCATCACTCCGACAAAATTTTACAGGGGCGGGGGTAGCGTAAACGGCCCATTAAGAGTATGGGAAAACAATTTTTCCGACATATCTCCACAGGTGTTGATCCCACAAAAAAATCGTGTGTCCTAATAATGAAGAGCTTGACAAAACACATAAGCTCGTTCCAACCGGAACCCGATCGCATAAATAGTTCGCGAGACATCGCGATTTGAAGTTGCGAAAAACGAAAAATTAAATTAATTATTTCTCGAGAGGGAGTGGAGTTGGGGCCTCATTTTTTTCTGAATAGAAGGGCATTGATCAACACTTAATGAGGCGGGAGAGTGGGGGTGGTGGAACAATTAGGAGGGGAATATGGAGAGACACCAAAATTATTAAAACGCTGATAACTCCCTTACTAATGAAGCAATCTGGCCGGGGCAAATTTGCCTAATTTTTATTTGCTAAAAGATAGCAGTGGCAGATATTTTTTTTGCAGATAAACGCCTGGCGCGCATAATAAAAAGTGGCAGATTTTTTTCACATCTTTTCCGACATGAAAGAAGGGAGTGAGGGAATAATTCTTTCACCAATTGATAGCATTTTCTTTCATCCTCAATTTCCACTCATCGGATGATTAGGAAGGGAGATACAGGCCGGTAAAGTTTTTGCTGTATAGCGGAAGAACGGAGAGCGGTGGGGGTTCGGGCCAGGATGAACATTTTGAGAAGTCTTTTCTTTCGACGTTTCCATTTTATAACTCCCCCATATCCATACATAGTCCGCCCGCGTGAGTTACAAAAGGAAAAACAGAACGAAAACGGGCGAGTAAGTCAGTTGAGTCGCCGGGGTGGAGCTAACTCTCTTCCGCTCTCTCACTCTCCTCGAACTCAGACATGCGCGAACGGGCGTTCGTGAACGGCGCGCTCTCAAATATTTTTGATTATTTGATCGCTCTATCTCGCTCGATTATGGGGCGATTTTGAAAATTCTTTTTTCCTCGTGATCGGTGAACGTTTAAGAATGGAAAATAACATTACGTTCTCGTATTTTCATGCGCTGGCGGGTCGATTTCTGTTACATTATGATCACCATTGACTTCATTTTTAATCCTCAGTAGCGCTCTTGTAGCTCGGCAACCTTTTATCTCTACTTTTTTGGGATGTTGCGTCAGCCGGCGTGGGTCCATGAAAACAATGGCGGTTAATACATGATGAGAGGCACTATACAAAAGACTGTGTAGTGATCTCTTTAAGGTCAAGCGACGTTGCAGCGCATGTGCTAGCATAGAACTGCCTAAGCGTCATGAGGAGGAAAGGAAATATCAGAATGAAGTTTGAGGAGCAGATGATAGATCTATTATTTAATTAATTTTTGTATACATATATGCTCTTGGACCTTTATTGAGCGTATTATTATATTACATTAACATTTAAATTGCAAACTACCCTGGCTTTCTACAGTAAAAATATCCTTACAGTCACATGACATGAATATGTACATCATTCTCTACATTGTACAGATTTATAATATTGATCACATATACCCCATGTTAATTCACATATATACTTAGATATTTATGCACAGTTATAAAAATATTATTATTAGGAGAGCCAAATTTTACAGCAGCGAGCTTATATTGTTTACTGTCTACAGTACCAAGTAGAGTTTACAGACCGACGAAGTCTAACGCCGATTCGTCATCGCTATCTACATATTGCCGTATGCAATCTATCGGATCTTCACTGCACAGTTCTAATATTATGATTCACTTGGTGCTTCCCTATGCATACCAGATATACCATCGTTTATTATTTGCCCGCCATTTTGCACATGTTAATGAACTACAGCCGATTCGAACTCTTTTTCGGTTTCAGTCACCCTATGCTCAGCGGCAGAAAAGCTCTCGTCATTATCCCCATGAATAATTTCTTTGTGTTCGCAGTTATAGCAATGCACCCCTTTGCAAGAAATACATAGACTCATACATTTCAATCGTAATTTAATGCACGAACAAGCGTTGGTCTTGCAGCCTTTTTTACATACGAAATATTTGAGAGCGCGCCGTTCACGAACGCTCGTTCACGCGTATGTGAGTTCGAAGAGAGCGGCAGAGAGTAAGCTCCGCCCACGCGGCGCGGGCGCATCTGACTCTCTCACCCGTTTTCGTTCTGTTTTTCCTTTTGTAACTCGCGCAGGTGGACAATGTATGGACATCGGAGACTTATAAAATGGAAACGTTGAAAGAAAAGGCTTTTCTCAAAATTTTCATCCCGGCTCGAACTCCCCACCGCTCTCCGTTCTCCCGCTATACAGCAAAAACTTTGCCGGCCATACAGCCAATCATCCGATCGCAATCTTGCCGGGCGGAAATTAAAGATAAAAAAAATGCTATTAATTGGTGAAAACAATTATTTCCCCACCCCCTTCCTTCATGGCGAAAAAGATTTGCAAAAATCGGCCATTTTTTATATTTGCTCGCCAGGCGTTTATTTGCACAAAAAATTTCTGCCACTGCTATCTTGTAGCAAATAGGAAAATACGCAAATTGGTCCCAGTCAGATTACTGTAGCTCCATTAATAAGGGAGTTATCGGCGCTTTCATAATTTTGGTTTCCCCCGAACATCTCCCCTCCTAATTGTCCCACCACCCCAACTCTCCGGCCTCATCAAGTGTTCATCAATTATACCCTTCTATTCAGAAAAAATTGAGGACCCAGCTCCACTTCCTCTCGAGAAATAATTAATTTAATTTTTGCCTTTTCGCAATTTTAAATCCCGATGTCTCGCGAACTAATTATGCGATCAGATTCGGTTTGGAATGATCTTACGTGTTTTGTCAAGCTCTTCAATTTTGGGACGTACGATTCTTTTGTGGGACCAGTACTTGCGGAGATATGTCGGAAAAACTGTTTTCCAATACTTTTAATGGGCCGTTTCCCCCACCCCTCGCTGACTCGTCCCTGTAAAATTTTGTCGAAATGATGGAAGGGACCTAACTTTATAAGTTGGCAGAAGAATATTTTTCATTCAAAGCAGTCACTTTTTCAAACCTAGATCTGCCCCACTGCAATTAATTACTGGGAAATAACCTCTACGTCTGCGACTTTTACGCCAAAGGTTCAGTTAAACGTGGTTTCTTTTTGACAAATGACAGAACTAGAAAAATATAAAAATGAAATAATTCGCCAATGTTTCGGAAACCTATTCTGTTTTCTTTTTCAAGGCTTTATGGGAAATTTTTTGCGCGTGCTAAATACACAGCTCTAAGAATATTTTTGTATGTGAAAATGTAGAATTAGCCAAAAAATATATCAACGAGGATTTTGATCAAATTTCTAATATCTCAAACTTTCATGGCCTTAAACTAAATGAATCTAAAACTCAAATGATCATTTTTGGTAAAGATAAGTATGACATTATAAACAGTGATAACTTTAATATACATATAAATAACGTCAATTCAAATTTTACCAGTGTTTGCAAAAATTTATTAGTATTTTTTAATAATAAGCTGTGCTTTGAATATCATGTATCGAACGTTCTTCAAAGAAGTTATGACTCTTTATATATCCAAGGAATTTCTTTGTGAAGGTAAAATTGAAATTGTGTGATTCCCTCATCTTGTCATTGCTAGCATATTGTGATGTTGATTATATTGGCCAGCTTTACTCTGTAAGGGTAAGGAGAGTCTACAGAAGCTTCAGAATAGTTGTCTTAGATTTTGCCATGGGCTTTAGATACTTGAGTGCTAGTGAATGTATTTTATTGAATCCTTGTGCAACGTGTTTGTAATGGAGTTAATAAAAAAGTTGAAAAAAAAGACCAAAGTGGGAAATTATTGGATGGGCTCCGTAATTAGGTCAAAAATGAAAAAAAAACAATATGATTACCTTTTTTTGACCCAAAATTAGATGTTTTTACTCTGGTGAATACATGAATATTAAAAAAAATAGCGTGATTTATATATATTGTTGCAAAAAAATGTGAAAACTAATATAGTTACTTATACCATCTTTAAAGGCAATATAATTTTTAAATTGAAAATGTGCAAAAAATGTAATACACAATTTATCGGGAAAAACTGCCCATAACTCGGAAAATTAGCAAGTTACAAAGAAGTTCCAAGAGACAAGAAATGTTTAGAAAGCCTCAATTCATACGTCTAATGTTTTTCAAATTTTTAAATAACATGTTTTCTAAGCACTACAATTTCAAAGAAAGGAGTAGTTTTTCACGTTTTTCGGAAAAACTCGGTTAAAACGCACTTTACAGAAAAATTGCGAATAAAAAAATATTGCACTTCGATGATACATTCACCTGAATTTTTTCAGATTTTTTTTTCAACTTTTACATTTCCCTATCCCCACTTTTAGGAATCTTCGAATGGCCATATTTTGAAAAATAAGCATTTCTCGAAAAAATCATCAGTATTAAAACATCTTATTTTGGGCTAAAAAAGGTAAACATATTAGTTTTTTTTTCATTTTTCACCTATTTGTACAAGTTACGGAACCCGTGATAAAAGGGGTCTTTTCTACCCCTTCCGAACATTTCCTACTCTAATATTTTCATCAACTTTTTTATTAACTTCATTACAAACACAAGGTTTCATAAAAATCAATTCACTAGCACTCAAGTTAGAGATTTCAGTCATTTTAGCGCTCCGTTAACTGGACTATTCAAGCAAAATTATAAGAACATTCTTGGAGGTTTTTACTGACTATAATAACTTAGCTGGAACAGATTCGACAATAACAGAATCGAAATTCCTCACTTTTTTTCTTTGTAATATTTATATTAATTATTTGTATGTGGAAACTGTGATGTTGCATTATGCATATGGTTCGTGCTTTTTAGATTTCCCTAAAATTGTGGTTCCTTTTTCAAAATAGTACAGCAGTAATTTTATTCACATTTTTCTCAAATTCTTCAATACAAAGATCATTAATTTCGAAAATTTTGTCATAAAAATACCTCCATGTGGCTTTTAAAATTTCTCTTTAATTTTGATGCAAAAATCGTAATCAGCAACAACTTAAAAACCCTAATCTAAGCTTTACAATCATCTAGTTTGAAAGAAATCAATTGTATTTTACAGATTCTCGTCAGCCACTTGGGTTCGTTATTTTGAATTTAGAAAATTTGACCCAAAATTCGTATTCAGCGACCGCAACAACCCATTATGAGCAAATTATGAATTATTTTCACTTCGTAAGAGCAATATTATTCATGACAAAGGTTTTTCAACATCTTTTGAAGTTTTTCAGCCATATTACATACACCATTTTCGATTTTCAAAATTCAAACTATTAAATCAACTTAAGACTCGTTTTCAGTAAAGCTGGAAATCATAGGATATCAATTTTCAAGTGATTAAAACTAATGGCACATATAACTCGAATGTATCAAGGCATAGATTTTGAAAAAGCCAGAAAAATTATAATTGTATCCGACAAACACATTTTGCGAATAGCTTATAGGCACTCTGATGCGTTACTATAGCAACAACAATCAGGACAAAGATTTGCACTTTTCTGGCAGTTTAGGCCAAGTCTAGAAAACAGATTTGTTCTTGGCAAGAAAGGGGTTAATAAACGGAATATGCCAAATAAGGAGGAAAGTTCTGTGTAAATATCTTAAACGATTTTTTAAATTTTAAATGTGATCGAACTTTGAATTTAAACTTTCTGGGCAACTTCTTATGGCTATGACGATTTTCATTTTTCCTATATATTTTGGTATCTCAAGTGGCTTTGCATTTGAAGAAGGCGAATGATGTTTTAATCATAAGTAATCCCTAATGGGTTCTATTTTTGAGCAAATTTTGGTCCAAATCGGATAAAACTAAAACTATTATAACGGTGCTATGTTCGTAACAGGGATGAGCTGTATAAAGAAAATATAATTTCTTGTTTCTTTCCCATTAAATATTAGATTTAGAGATAGAATTAGTACATATCCAACTAAATATTAGTTGGATATATACTACACACCCAAAATAATCTCAACAATTTTCAAAGCAGAAATAAAATACATTATATTCTTAAACATCATAAATAATAAAAATAGTGCATTTCACTAATATTCCGATAACGGACTTAATTTTCTCTATGAAACTGTAACAAAAAAATTGTAACAGTTATATCTTCTCTTTTTCAGTAGAGTCATAAACCGAACTTCAACGTGCTACAGAATAGCACAGATGAATAGTCATCTAGTTGTTTTCACATACTTGTTGTACATAATAGGTAGTTGTTGTTTTGGCAGTGTAATCTGTTCTTTTGTATGTAAATATTTAGTTATGTAAGTTTAATCGTTTTTATTGAATTATATGAGTAGAGATCTACGAGTTTTTTTTTATACACTTATTATAATGAACGTTTACTAAGGCCGGGTCCACACTATGCGTATTCTGCAGATGCATAAAATACATATGTGTATTATCGGCAAGAGAGTGTTGCGTTCACATTGTGCAGATTCTCGGCGTCCATGTGGACGTCAGTTTGTGTCAAACAACTTTAATGAACTCAAAAATTAATAAAACTGCAAATACACTCCAACCGATCCGCGCAGTATAAACGCTCGCTCAGGAATGCACGTAACTTCCCGGTAATGTAATAATATCTCGGCACCTATACATGCGGACGTACGTATTTCCAGCAGCATACTGCGTGGTTGCGTATTCTGCATATATGTGAACGTTCCAATTTAAAACAACGTGCTGTCATCTTGCCGAAAATACTCAGCTGAAATACGCATCTGCGGAATACGTATAGTGTGGACCCGGTCTAAGGCCAATAAGGCAGTAGAGCAAAAAATCAGGGACATTCTGATCAAAGGATGGTAGCTTTTATGTAATACTTAAGCGATACCTCGTTCTACTATATAATCCCACATAATTCAGAGATATATAGTAAGTTTTATCCACCTACAAGAGATGAAAACCACAACTAGGTCATTATGCGGTACAATCGACCAAATAGAATAAATGATTGAATGTGGTGCCTTTATACCTAATATTGTGTTCAACTACTGTGCAATTTGCAGAATAACCAGTGCCGGCTTTAGATATAAATTGCCCCTAGGTCCAGATTAATTTTGCGTTCACCCACCCGGGGGCTTATGAGTTTAGGGGCACTAACCACTAAGATGAAGGGCAAAGGTGCCCCCCCGCCGCAGAGTGTCGCCACTAGGCCCGGGTCTATGACGCCTAGTAAAAAAACCGGCCCTGAGAATAACTGTCATAAACGAACTTCACGAGCTCACCCGACGCATTCAGTGGCGCCACATATATATTTACAATAGTAACGGTTTTAATGGAACGGAAAAATATTTGCGGTTGCGCTGCTTTAATACGTGGAGATAATGTTGCCAGATTTAAGCATAATATTTTAATTTTAAGACATGATATCCCTTGCATAATTAACACAATCCGAGTGCTTTCATTTCTTCGAATTACGTACATACGTGCGAATTTAGGAAATTCGTAAATCCGTAGCCCCTGGCTCTACTGCCTAGACTTATTGGCTCGAACATTATCTGTTCGGGTTGAATAAGAGGTGAACAAGGGGTGTCGTAAATTGATCGAAGAAATAAGTGTATATATTAGAATATTCATTAGGAATATTTTCTGTTTGATGTTGGATGTATTGGTATTGATTTATCTGATGTTGGCATACCAAATAACCCTCCCTTCTAACGACTACCAGCCGGTTTTACAATCGCAAGTTAACTTTCATGTTAGTTGACTCTTACTTGCAGGTTGACTACAATATTACCGACACTTGCGTTATTCAATATAAAGTTAAGTGATGATTTGTAAACGAGAGGCTGTGAATAAAATTTATAATGTTGGTCCTGAAAAAATGGGTAATATGCATAAAATGTATGAATTTTTGTCTAAGTCACGTCACCTGCGATCAAATATAAATATCAGAAGCAATTTGTGAGTTAGTGGTCTATTATTACTTAAGTAGGTGTATTTAGTCTCGATCTATTTAAAAAATCTCTTCCATCGTATTCTTCGAAAAAGTTAGATCTATACCGGATTACCCTGGTTCCTCATCACTGCTATATACATTTACTTTGTACATATCCATTTTTAAGCGAAATATCAAAAAATCATTTTGTGACAATTATTTTATAACTTATAAATTGCCAGTAAACTGTCAACTTCTAGTTAACCCACACCTCATCTGCTAGTAAAGTTAACTACTAGATAACCACAATATTGAAAATGATCAGCTATTGTAAAACTCAATTTCTATAATAACCTGAAAGTTAACTGTGACTGGGAGTTAACCAGCGATTGTAAAACCGGCTGTACGTAAAGCAGCTAACTAGAACTAATATATACGATTCAAATGTATTGACCCCTTACTTTAACCGTAAATATCTCATAGACGGAAGAGCGGTAAACATTGAAAAAATTATGTGTTCATTATGTGTCTATTGTAAATCATTCACTGAAATTTGAATAATGTACACTGGACAGTTTTGAAGTTCTACAAAGTTATATTGAAAAATGTCCTACTTTTTAAGAAAAATTTGACCATACCAGTTTTAAATCCTGGAAAATATGCCTATGTAAATAATAATTTAGACGCCGATGCTTACATTTTATATGATTAATTATTTATATAAGTACTATAGTTTTTTTCATATACATTGATAAATAACCAATAAACATGAGGTCACGTTTTTGAGAATAATGCAAAATTTTAGAATAAAAATTTATGAAAAAATTTCCTCATACAAAAAATGCCGTGCTTTATCGGCATCTAAAAAATTTTATACACAGTAGGTATATTTTCTAAAATATAACAGATTTGAAACTGGTATGGTCAAAATTTCCTTTAAAAGTACGACATGTTTCAATATAACTTAGCAGAACTTCAGACACATAATGAACACATAATTTCCGTATATTAGGTGTATCGGCGGCTGAGAGGAACAGGTTCTCGTTCATTATTCGACATATTATAGCGCATGTATAGTCGTAACTAAGGCTTCAGATGTATTTTTTAAATAATATATAACCACATTTTCTTCTACTTTTGATCCTGGTACTTCCTGACGTGTATGGCGCCCTAGGACGTCATTTAGAAGTAAAAATGTGGTAGCAAGTCCCAAAGAGAAAAAAATAGTAGAGGAATTGAGAGAATTCCACAACTCATTTAGATAATAGTAATTACATTTTGCATTCCTTTCATAAATTCATTGTATTATAGTAGTGATGGTAGGATTAAAATAACCTAGAAAAAACTGGCTCACTAAATTGACGGTTAGTATGAGCCTCAAGGGAACAATGGATGAATATTTTTTTGATGTGACCAGGCGTATAAAAGAAAATAGATATATTTTGTTACTGTTCGCGTTTTAATTACTATATGTGGATATTATTGATTTAAATTCAAATTGAAAATAATTGAGTTCCCAGTTCAGCATTTCCAAAAACCTGCAAAAACCTATGAGGAACAGTATGGATGGAGTATGAAAAATGTGTTCCATTATATCTATAGACGTATCTGCACCTAAAAATAAAACTTATATTAATTATAATATCAACTATGCTTAAATTCATACTAACCTAATATATACCTGATAATGATGTAATTCTTAACCATATTTGAATAATATGAATTTACTAATTTAAAAACTATTACTATGAATGCAACTTTATCACCGCCAATATTTATAACACATACACAACAAAATAAGCTGAAATATTTACGAGAAAGCAGATTATTTTTTTTAAATATGCTCTGGATACAGATTTCTTACTTTTAAAGAAGACAATATTTTCCTTTTAAATAAACTCCAATTGTAGGTGGTTTAAAAGGGTGCATGCCCAAGGGGGGCGCTTATGAATACTGCTATAGAGGATAGTGGGGTAGTGAAGACTTTGTATTCATAACCATTCTCAGTTCTAAAACGCACAAATCTAAGACTCTCCCAATTAAAAACTGGTTGCAATTTCAGCGTCAACGTCGACCTCCAAAACACAAGCTCTTCATTCAATTTGAAATTTGAAAATGTACAGTGCAGGTGATAGGTACAAACACATTTGCGGAAATTCCAAATGTGTTGATAAGATTAATATTTGTTAAAATTTAAAAATAAAACTAACGATTACATATAAATGCATTATCCAAATATACAAACATAATATATATTAACAATTCGTATAAAAATATTGCAGCGTGAAAAAATAACCATTGATAAATTCATGAGCATAGAATCTCAAATCAAATTATTTTAAATCTATTAAAATCTAACAAAGCGTCATGTGGCAAACTTATTGGTGAGTAGATTTTATACTTCTATTACTAGGTACTACTCTATTTGAAAGATCCTTCACATATAATTCGACAAAACATTTTTAACAACCTGCCTTCTTTAATCAAGACATTGGCGTCAATTACCACATACGCCGGTCGTTGTAACTTTTCATGGTCCGAAATTTAAAACAGCGATTTTGTTGACTATTCTTATATGAACAATTGCGCTGAACGCGATGGCGACATTAAAAAATTTATTTCAAAAAATTTATTAATATACAATTGACAATCGTAAACGCGAAATGGTCTATATCTCCGGTTCTAGTTAACGGATCGAGGTCTATGTAACAAATTAGTTTATTTGTTTATAGATAGATAGATAGATAATCGTTTATTAGTTCCCGTAACAACAGTTACAATAAAAAAACCTCATCGGGTGTGGAACATGTCACAATAAAAAAATAAATATCATTACAATTACATTACAATTAACATTTTTGTCTGTACATATAAAAATGTATGTCATTACTTATATCTAACAAAGAAAAGGACACTTAAAAGACAAATCAGACTATTAAAACTTATGAAGTAATACATTTTTACATTAAATCAATTTAACATTATTTTACCTATTTCCCTGTCATCATAAAATTCTTGTAATGTATAGTAAGGTTTATTGAAAGGTTTTTTAATAAAATTTTAAGCTTGCTTTTCCTGAGACTTCTAAAATTTATCGGAAATTTATTGTATACTTTTATCATACTAAAATGTACATTTCTTTGAATATATGCATATTTACATCTATCAGCTATTAAATCATTTTTCAGTCTTGTATTGTACTCATGTTTTCTGTCACAATCCTCAAAAAGATCTTTGTTTTCACTAACAAATATGACAGCCTCATAAACGTACATGGCTATTATTGTTAAAAAAAATTTATTAATAAAAACTTCTTTGCAACTATCAATTTGCTTCATTTTGTATATGGATCTTAGACACTTTTTTTGTAATATTAAAATTCTTTGTACGTCACTGGAGCTGCCCCAAAAAATGATTCCGTATCTAATTCTCGAATGAATGTAAGCATGATATGCAGAGAGTGCAGCTTCTGTACTGACATTATTTTTTATTACTCGCAGTGCATAAGAATATCTTGCAATATTTTGTGCTAGTGCGTTGATATGCACCTTCCAGTCTAATCTCCTATCAATATTAACACCTAAGAATAAAACACTCTCACTTGATATCAATTGCTCATTTTTATAGTGTATAGTTATGCTTTCGTGATTTCTATTGCCAAAAAGTAATGATTGTGTTTTCCAAACATTGAGTAAAAGATCATTTGCAGAAAAATATTCCTGTAACGAGTTCACTGTATTGACAACTTTCTGTAATAAGATATTTTGATCTTTTTCGCAAAAATAAGTGTAGTATCATCGGCATATAAGACCATATACTCATTTGATACAGTTGGTAATTCATTGGTATAAATAATGTAAAATAAGGGTCCTAAAATTGAACCTTGCGGCACACCTTTTTTTATTCTAACTTTTTCTGATTTAAGTAACTTTCCGTCTTTATCAGTTTCTCCCACATACTGCATTCGATTTGCTAGATATGATCTTACAAGCCGTAGTGCAATACCTCTTACTCCATACAGTTCCAGTCTTTTGCAAAGAAGTTCATGATTTACTGAGTCGAAAGCCTTCGATAAATCTATACACATTGCCAATGTCACATTATCATTATTTAATGAATTTAATACTTTGGATATAGCTTGATATATTGCCCGAATCGTTGACCTATTTCTCCTGAATCCATTTTGTTGTTCTGATAATATACATTTTTTTTCGAAAAATGATATAAATCTTTTATAAATAATTTTCTCAAATATTTTGTTTATATTTGATAGAACTGACACCGGCCTGTAATTTTTTTCGTCATCTTTTTCCCCTTTTTTATGTAACGCTTTTATCTGTGCTATTTTTAATGAATCCGGAAATACACCTGTGGTTAAAGAAAGATTAATTATATGAGACAAAGGACATGAAATAATTTCCGCACACTCTTTTAATAACGAGACATGAATTTGATCTTCTCCTACTGATTTCTTATTTTTTAAACCCTTTATACATTCTAAGACTTCCAGTGGATTTGTTGGATTCATAAAAATTGATTGTTCACATCATACACCTGTTTCTAGATTAATATCATTATTTTCATTTACATTTGGACATGCATTTATAAAGTATTCATTCAATTTATTAAGAGTTAAGTGTGAGTCTTCATATTTCTTTGCAAAGTTATCTAACATATTAGTTGCTTTATTTTCCTCTGTAATCTGTCGAACTAATGTCCATGTAGCTTTTGTTTTATTTTCTGCGCTCATTATAAACCTATTATTTGAAATTTTTTTTGCCTCTTTTATTACGTTCCTTAATATTTTATTATATATGTTGAATTCTTCTTGACTAATTTCTCCATTCCTTTTTTTGCTATATAGAAGCCGTTTTCTTTTACAGGATATTTTTATTCCATTAGTTATCCACCCATTGTGCTGTTTTTTACTTTATATCTTTTACGAGGTATCACCAGATCCATTAAATTTTTTATTTCATTCACAAAATTATTATAGGCTACATTTACATCATTCGAGTTTAAAACAGACTCCCAATCTAATCTATTCAGTTCTTGTTTATATCGTATTAATTTATTTCTTGAGAACACTCTTTTGTAATAAAATTCACTTTCTTTAACTTCTGACTTTTCAATTTTAAAACAGAGTAATTGAGCGTAGTGATCAGATAAAGCAGATTGTAAAACTTCACTCTCCGAATCTTCAAAATTTACAAAAATACTATCAATAAGTGTAGATGAATCTTTTATTTCCCTGGTTGGTTCAAAAATAGTTTGAGATAAATTGTAAGCATAAAATAGATCTAAAAGGGATTTTTTTGTACATTTTTCACTAATAAATCTATATTGAAGTCTCCTGCAATGATAAGCTTATATTTCATGTATTTTACCTTGATGTATTCCAATATTTGTTCCATCTTTTCAATAAACGTATCTAGAATCCCTAAACCCCTTCTGTATACACAAACAACAATAATTTTTAATTTAGATGACACCACACAAGCACATTCAATATTTCCTTCATCACTACATTCTACAATAAATTTTTCTTCCTTAAAGTCAAAGTTCATCGTACCATAAATACATGCTCCATCATTGCAAAATACAGATATGTCGACACAAAAAAATCTGTAAATTCTATGAACAAAATGCAAGATTTTGACCACAATAAAATATCCGTATCACCTTTTGCTGAACAGAAAAAAAAATGTTAATTTAGAACCTTTAATTTGTTTATAACAATTGAACGGTCAAAGATAAAAGGTCTCAAGCGACGCGTATTGATAAAATCCTCATTTTTTGTATCTTGAGTTCTTTTTGTCCAATGCGACGTATTTGTTAAAAAGTCAAAAAATATAAGATCATGATAATTTTGTCTAAAAACCATTGTTTCTAACAATGAAGCCTATGTTTTATAAATTTTTTAATGCCACCATCATGTTCAGCGCAATTTTTCCTATAGTCAATAAAATTGCTTTTTTAAATTTCCGACCAAAATCGAAGATTTTGACTTTAACGACCGGTCTAACATTTAGAAAACATGTCAAATTCCATCTTTTCTCTACCCGAAATTAAAATTTATTTTTCTCTTCTTCTATTAATACGTTTATGTTTCTTTTTCTTTCCTTTAATGCATATTTTTTGAGTAAAAATCGTTAGTTTATAATATGTTGGTAAACGATATGGTTTTCTGGAAGACCAACAATGTTCAGACATAATATCTCGTGGATATGTACATCCACAGCATATGCATTAGATGTTGGAATTTGAATAATATATTGTTAAATGTACATATGACATCCATCAGTGTCACATACAATGTATATTGCTGGAGATACATACATAATAATGTATACATAACATGTCCATTAAGGTATAATTAAATTATACATGTACACGAATTTTATCTCATTATCTGATGCGCATGCCCTACTCATTTATGGCACAGTACGTCGGCGCAACACGCATCATTTATTTATGGATTGTAGTTCGCAACAGCCGGCAGCCATTAAGCCCTATAGTTTTGCGTGCATAGTGTTCATGTGTGATGGAAGTTAACTCCGTCTCATTCTCTGAATTTTATATTTGCTTATTGCTATATTATGCTGTTACATTTGCATGAAGCTCCCATGATGTAAGAGTATATTTATTATAATGCAATTCTTTAGATTTGTAAATACATACTCTTTTACGGTTAGAAAATTTGCAAGTTTCATATTTAACTGATTGTGGCAGGTGTGTTTAGTTAAGATGGCGCAAAGTGACAGAGGCCTAAAAATTTGTTGTAATGTCAAGTCATATTGGAGATGTATTTTATAAATATAGTGAATAAAAATTACATACGTTCGTATTATATAATTTTCTGAGAATGTTTTAAACACGTATGTAGGACATGAGTAACTATAATATTATACATATGTTCACAATTTGTTAAACTAACGGAAGGTAAAAAAGTATACGTAAATATTGAAAATTTTAAATATTGTGTAATAATTTAGGTTATTTTGTAAAGTTTGTGTATGTTTAAAATAGTTATATAAAATACATTTCTTGTTAAACTACCTGTGTTTTATTACCTCATATGGATACCTTTGAAGTAGTTCCCACGAACATCAAAACACTTGAACACTTTCATTCGATGCGTGTTGGTATCATCGAGATGATTAAAACTGTTCGTTTTAAATCATCTCCCGTGTTGCCCAACATCATTGGGGCAACACGTGTCGAATGCATTGTTCAATAAGTGTTTTGATGTCCGTGGAAACTACTTCAAAAATATGTAATGTATATTCATAAAATATGCGATTATGTATATGATGTGTTTCATTTTTTTTTTAATTTGTAGCACCGCTTAGAAAGAAAACATACATGTAGCAGGAAGTCCAAAAGAATTGAAGAAGGAAAAAAAATAAGATAATGCCACTAATAACATTTAGACAATATGTGTGTTTCATATCCAACGAATGTACATTGCATTTGTTTATGTAACTGGATATGAAATAGATATGGAAGTCGGCGACAAATGTATATGCTAGGAGGAATGTTAATTCCACATCCATTAGATGTACATTAAATATACTTTCTCGATCTTGTGGAGATATATATCCATAGATTAAATATACAATGTATGTACATTGCATATCATTTTGTTATGTGGGTTGAACGAAGCCACCCGCGGAAAACTGTTGTAAATCTATTATTGTGCAGATAAATAGACACATTATTATTAATATAGTGCTATGTTTGTAGGCTGACATTACAACGATATTGATGTATTGATTGAAGGCACGTTTCCTTTTAAACGTTATGTATAGAATATTAAACGATTCTGGTTTATTCATATAAATATAATATATGGTATGCTGCACATCGTGGAGATTCAGCAGAATTAAGAAGTAGGAAATATGAGGTAGACCAATTATTTTTTAAGTCCAAATCAAGTTGGAACAGTAAATCGCGCGCTGTAACACTAACAGTGAAATGAAGTTTGGGATCATTCGCATATTGTAGACAATAGCAATTCAGACAAGCACAATATAATTTCTAACTAAATGAAGAACAAAAGGCCTAATACGGATCCTTGTAGCTCACCATTGGTAGAAACAATTTTGGCAAGTTCATGATCACGACATAACAATTACAGGCGATGTAACCCATAAACTACAACTTAATAAGATAATCTTTATTTACCACTTAAAAGTAACATAATATTTATATCGTAAATACTATATAATATATCATATCATTATTTTTAGTCACCAAAAAATGGTTTAATTATATATAATTAATAAATGACATAAACAATTAAAAATCATATAATGGATATATACCTACGTGTACATATTGTACATATATTAAACATAGACAGCTAACATTACAAAAAGAAATAGAATTGAACATTTGCCAAATAACTTTTAACATTAAAAAGCGTTGCAATAGTTGAAACGATGCAGTTTTATAATTATTTTTAAAACAGTTAAAATATTATTTACACATAAAATAGGACCAGAATTATTTGTCTTCAACTCCAGTTACATCATACGATTCATAATACTGCTAACTTAGAACACCCAAGAACGTAGTTGTGTCTGCTTAATTAACGCTTCTGGTGGTTCCCAGTTAGCATGGTCCTTAATAAAAAAAAAATTTCCTTCTTCAATTCTTTGGGACTTCCTGCCACATATATGGTTTCTTTTTAAGCGGTGCTCGGGGAATCTACAAAATATCACAATTAACCAGTATGCTACTGGTAAATAACCTCTACGCCTGTGACTTTTACGTCAAAGGATCAGTTAAAGTTTACTTTTTTTAATTAAACAACACAAATAAGTATAAAAACTTGAAATTAAATATTTCGCCGACGTTTCGGAAATCTATTCTGCTTCCTTTTTCAAGGCTTTTTTTGAAAAATCTTTTTTGCTGTGTATGATAAATACACAGCTCTAAGAATGTTTGTTATATTCAATATCCATAGATACTTACTATTTACATAGAACTGTTGATATAGTTAAAAGTTTTTTTAGTTTGTATACAATGCTAAGTTTGTGAAGTTCTCCTTTTAACATTGGCAACCAAGTTGTACAGATATCTACGGAACAATTCGACACGCATCTATCCTCATTCAATAATATCGCGGATTCTTTAATTTTTCTTTTTTTGCCATCTGCCTCTTTTGTTAAAATTTTTGTCGAGTCCCAGTTTATTCCGTATTCATTCTCCCAAGTGTGTTCGCAGATCTTGGACCTCTGAATTTCATTTTTTCAGAGGTCCAAGATCTGCGAACACGCTTGGGAGAATGGACACAGAATAAACTGGGACTCGGCAATAAATTTAACAAAAGAGGCAGATAGCAAAAAAAGAAAAATTAAATAATCCGCGATAATATTATTGAATGAGGATAGATGAGTGTCGAATTGTTCCGTAGATGTCTGTACAACTTGGTTGCCAATGTTAAAAGAAGAACTACACAAACTTAACATTGTATAAAAACTAAAAAAACTGCTAACTATATCAACAGTCCTATGTAAATAGTAAGTATCTATGGATATTGAAGATAACAAACATTCTTAGAGCTGTGTATTTATCATACACAATAAAAAGGATTTTTCAAAAAAAGCGTTGAAAAAGGAAACAGAATAGATTTCCGAAATATTTAATTTCAAGTTTGTATACTTATTTGTGTTGTTTTATTAAAAAAAAGCAACTTTTAACTGATCCTTTGACGTAAAAGGCACAGTCATAGACGTTATTTACCTGTGACATACTGGTTAATTGTGATATTTTGTAGATTTCCCGAGCACCGCTTAAAAAGAAAACATACATGTGGCAGGAAGTCCCAAAAAATTGAAGGAGGGAAAAAATTAGGATAATGCCACAAATAACATTTAGACAATACTTAATAAAAATAGTTAACGATTTAAAATAATGTAATTTTTGCTTAAAGTAAATACAGTCCAAGATTAGTCTGATAGCCCAATGTCCAAAGTCGAATTAGAAGTGTAAATCTTCCATGAAATCAAAGCAAGCTAAAATTCCTGCTTCGCCCTTCAAAAAGAGTCCAAACCCAAAGAAAAATTAAAAAGTAATTTTTTACTCATTTATAATACTAAATACTCATTCGCATGTGAAAGAGTAGTGTTATAAAACGGCTTTTGTTGCCCGCTCGAGCAGAAGTAAGTCGATGATATAAAATAGTTGTTTTATATCCAAGCAACAGAAAGAAGTACAAAAACATTGTTTATACTGAAAATGCGTCGATTTTCATTCACTATAGAATGGTTGGAACATATCCATGGCCTACTTTAGGTATTATGACGGAAAATCCCGCAAATTCGAAATATGTCAGATATCTCCTTTATTTGAAGGTCTATGAAAAAACTTTAAGGATGTCTAGAATTGCTCTTTTGGATGTTAAAAAATATATACGACACAGGCGGGAAACAGTGGCTTTGGCTAGAGTATTTCCCCCCCTTTGAGTGATATGCGACATACCATACTTATTCATTGGAACTTTTAAATCAGTTTTTATAATTACTTGCCTAGTTGTAATAAACAATAATGGAATGTCACGTATCGTTGACTAGGGGGGGAAATACTCCACTCAATGAAGCTAATTTCCCCATGTTTATTTATGTTTTTTAACATCCTGAGGAGTCAATCGCGAAATCCAGGGGTTCCAAAAAAATGGATTATAAGACTCTATTTTGAAAGAAAAAAGTTTCGTAGTTCCTCAAATAACGGAAATATTCCATAGTTCGATTTTCGAGATTTTTCGCGATAACACTAAAGTAGGGCATAGATTTCAAATAGTTTAAAACCATTTTGTAGGTCGTAAAAATCGACACCATTTTTGTATCTATAATTTTGTGTGCACGATTACAGGTTAAAAAAAAGAAGGTTTTGATCTGGCAATCTAGACCATGATTCCTTATGTATTTTTCTGCCAAAACCAGTATTATTGCAATAAAAACCGGGATTTACTCGAAATCTACGAGGTAGAAAATTTTTTTAATTGAAAATTCGGTCTCAGCACCCAAAATTACGTAAGGAATCATGGTCTAGATCGCCAGATCATAACTTTTATTTTTGTAGACCTGTGTAATCTTCGAAAATCCTGATAAATAAGTATTTTCTTTTGTTACTTGGGGACCAAAGAAATATTTTATACCATCTCACTCACTTTTGTCAAAGAGGCAAAAATTTGGTCATTGTTCTTTATAAGTTGACTGATTGTAGAGACAATATTCGTCACTACATTATAAATTGCATTAATTAAAAAAGACAATATTCGTCATTACATTTTAAAATACATTAATTAAAAAAGATTTAAGTATTTTTTTTGTAGGTGCCTGTTAAACTCGACTGATTGTAGAGACAATATTCGTCATTACATTATAAATTACATTAATTAAAAAAGACAATATTCGTCGTTACATTTTAAATTACATTAATTAAAAAAGATTTAAGTGTTTTTTTTGTAGGTGCTTGTTAAACTCCTGGTATGTTGGAAAGCAGTGAAAACAAATTTTACACAGATTTTTAAACGACTTAAGGTGATACGATAACTTATGCTCGTCAAGATTTTTAACGGCATCAAAAGTTTCAAAACAGAATTTACAAACTATATGATCATGGCTGTTATTCGAGTGGTTATAATATTCTGAATTGTTATTAAAATTTGCTTCGCATATTTTGCAGTCTCTTATAATAATGCATTTTTTATTTTCGATGTGTTCATTATATTCATTTAGAGTCATATAAATACGGTCACATATATTACATTTATACTGGTCCACGGGAATAAATTGATCTGGTTTTAAAACTTTATATCCTGAATTATCTTCTTCAAGGGACTGACTATCAACTGAAATTTCTTTTTCTATCGGTTGTATGTCATTTTCCGTCTCAGCTACACTATCAACTGAAAGTTCTTTCTCTGTCTGTTCTATGTCATTTTCCGTCTCGGCTACACTGAAGCTTGACTGTATAATTGGAATGGGATTTTCGGTGTTATCCGTTTCTGCAGTATCTATAGTTTCTTCTAATTCATTCTTTACAGTTCCAAGATCGGAAATATCAACAGATACATTTAAAGATTCTTCTTTGCACTCGGTAATATTCTCGGATTCTTCTACGACTTCTATAGTATCATCGTTAGGTTCGACATTAGGCGCATCATCGCCATTATTTAGTTGTTTATGAAACTCCATGTGATTTTGTAATTCTTCTTGGGAGAGAAAAATATCATAACACAACTCACAACTGAGATCAGTCGAGTCACTGGGATCTTCTGACTGATTTCCCCCTCTCTCAGCCATGTTATTTTCTATTGGTTGTGAGGTTTTCTTAGCTCTGTGTTTCAATAATGCATGCGTTTTCAATTGAAAATATTCTTCAAATGACTCTGGACATTCTGAACATTTATGGACCAATTTATTGCACGGGGTCTTTGTTTTAAACGCGTTTATCTTGTGTTGTAAGATGTGTACTGTAAAAGCATGGATCGTGTTATATGTTCTGTTACATACTCCACAAACAAATCTGCATTTATTTGAAGGGTGATTCTTCACTCCATCGATTGATTCGAAGTCAAGTTTGCAAGAATCGCACTTATGTACAGCGAGAGGCATTAAATCATTTTTGTTCTCGTGACTTGCAGTTGAAGTATTTTTGGTTCTTTTAGTACTTGATTTGTGCTTACGCTTGAGATTTTTCTCAACAGTTCTATTAAGCGATTTCGACAAATGGTTTTCATCTTCCTCATCTTCGTGAATTACTTTATGTGCCTTTAAATCCTTGGTAGTGAGAAACTTTTCCCAGCAAATGTAACAGGTGTACTTCTTTCTGCGTTCCTCCGGCAACTTCACGCTATTGTTAAAAAATTTCAGGGATTTATCTAGCCTCACATTTTTCAATAACACACGACAATCTCTGATAGAATATTTTTCTAGTATATCCTTCATTTTGTCGTTATCAATGCCATTTTCTTTTGAACTTGCTTGTGGAGACCTGGAAGAAAACTTCCTTTAATTGTTGTAGATAAATACACAATTCTGTATTATATGTTATTACAGGCATGCTTTAGAAATAAAAAACAAAATTAATTTATAATATTTATTACGGATATAAAATTCCACAAAAGGGGTGCTAATTTCAATCTATAGATATAGTACTACATTCAAAGAGCTGCTAGTTGCATTTGAAGTGGCACTACGATTATCAATACTTTATTATTTGGCAGAGAACTACAAATTTTATGCCATGATGTGTGGATGTGTATTAGTGAAAAACTTTATAACAGATAAAGGGAAACAGAAAAAAACGCATCAAAGTAAATATCAATTGAGCATAATCAAGTTTCTCTTCATTAGAATTTATTTAAAGAAACCTATGTTCAGTACAACTTCTTTCACAGAGAACTAGTTGAGTGGTAGAGCAGCAATAGCTGAACTCCGCCAGGACGTTAATATAAATAAGGCATTAAAATAAAATAAATAAAAAAATACTGAAAATTCAGTTTTCTATCAAAATGCACCATAAATATTTGAGAACAGTATTATTTTATTCATCATGTAACTAGAAGTAGACTAAAATAAATTTTTATGTTAAACAATTATCGGGATACTAGCTTATGCCCGTGCCTACGCCCGTGTGAATGCCCCAACTTCTCTCTTCATCTTCTCTTATCTTCCCATTACATTCGCTCACCTTATCATTTTCCCAACATATTCATATATTTCCACAACCTTCCTTCATTTTCCTACGGTCTTCCCTCTCAAAGAAAAGGTAATTGCAAATTATGAAATAAAATCTCATCCTATTACGTATAGTTTATCTCAGACTTATTCTGGGTATAAAAAATGTCGGCGTCTTTGTCGGTGAGGTAAAGAACAAAGATTCCGACAGTTTTTTTTACCGACCATACATTTGAAATAAAGTATAATATCGATATTGCCGTCGATTAGAAACACGCTTATTTCGTTATTTGTTCATTTCTACACCAACCTTAATATCGATATTTGATAATAAATAAGCTACAATTAACCATACGATGCGATGGTTAAATTGTTATTCATAATTTTGGCTTACCGTCTTTTTAAAGGCAGGTCAACTTTCTCCACCCCTTTTTGGTGGCCTCTAAAATACTCTACAACGCAATATAAAAAATTACTGGTGGCCTCTTATATAGTTTCTACAACGTGAAATAAGAAATTATGAAATAAAATTTCACCATCATACGGTTAGAGTCCAATGAATGAACGCTCAAAAGGGAGGTGTAGAGGATATGGTCAGAAACAGAATTTTTGACTCCAGGGCTGCGTAAGGAGTAGCTAGGAGATTAATTTAATAAAAGTTCCCAGATTAAATTGGATCTACGAGACGAGAGGGATTGGAGTAAAATTTCAGAATTTACGATTGATTTAGTACGATGCACAGTGGTCCAGAAAATAGTTTCTTCGTTCAAAATTGTTTGCAACCGATTAGGATATATTTTTTTAACTATTCGGGATTCAATTACGAAAAAATCTTGGCCGATTTTTGAAATATGAAAACCTGAAGATGGTTAATGTGTATCTAAATGGCCATTTTTTTAATAAAACTCTTAGAAAAAAATATTTTTTTCTACCAATTTGTCGTGAACCAGCTTGCGGAATCAATATGGCGTCTATAAAATGCTAAGAAATGAAAAAAAATATATTTAAAAAAGTTAATACTATTTTTAAATTCAAATTGTCTCAGTTTTAAGTTAAAGTAAGAAATTCAAGATGGCGGTTCCAAAATAGAAATCAAAAAAGCATGATTGTAAAATTAGAAAATCGAAAATGGCTGCTATATATTAATTATCGATCACAAATATGCGATTCAGTCCTCCATTAATGTTGTGCATTGCATAACCTATTTATAGGTAATATTAACATTTTTTCATCAGCTAATAATACAATAAGTATCTAACACAATGGTTTAAAGTTTTTTGTGTTAGATACCTATTGTATTATTAGCTGATGAAAACATGTTAAAATTACCATTATTAGATTATGTAATGCACAAAATTAATGGAAGACTGAGTCGCATATTTATGATGGATAATAATTAATAAATGGCAGCCATTTTCGCTTTTCAAATTTTACAATGATGCTTAAAAGTAGCCTTAACTTAAAAATAGTAATCAGTAATACTTGAAACTTGTCAGTATTAACTTTAACGAAAATATTTTTTTTATAATTTCTTAGCATTTTATAGCGGCCATAGTGATTCCTCCATCTTGCAGGTAGGTTCACGTCAATTTGGGTATAATATTCGCGATTAGCGACCTCGAAAACCCCCGAATAGATAGATTTATGTAAATTGGTTTAATTTAATTCTTCTATGATTTATTCAATAGTGTTCTCGAACTGAAAGAAGTTTTTCCTGATTTTTGTTCACCTTATACTATACTAAACACAGCTTCATGGAGCAAACAGGAGATCACTGCAGGCATATTCTATAGTTTGCAAATTTCCGTACATTAAGCCAATACACAGAGATGATTGAACAAACGTAAAAAGCATACGTGTGACTTAAAATGTTTCAGCAATCAATTACATACTCTTTGAAATCCATATGACAACCTTTCTTCGACATGGATTTTTTAAAAGCCGTCAAAGAAAAGTGGTCGCTATGAGGTATAAAACTAAAAATTGTCAATTTCATTTTTTTGGAAGTTCATATGCAAAGTCTAAAATATAAAAATAATATAAAAAAGTATGTATATTCTCATTACGCTTTCAGAGCATCAAACGAGAAACGAGAAATGTCAATTTTTAAAAATTAACAACAATGAAAATATCAACTTTATGAAATAAAATATCGAACATTGTTATAAATCGGTCAAAAATCATTAAAAAAATTTCTTGGATTGAAAAAATGTAATTTTTCCTTTTGTTACAAAAAAGTTGTTTTAAACAATATCAGACCACGTCACCGCCTGGTAACATGAATATTCATAATCGGTAGCGTCTCTTGAATTGATTGAAGCAATAAAATTTCGCCAGAAATTCGAAACTCTTGCGCCCATATCTCCTGGTCTAAAAATACCTACCTATTTATATTTGTTAAACAAGTAAGTGATCTAAAATGCATCTTATGTATTTTTAGCAACCTAGTACCAACCTTTTATGTACATTTTACACAACCTCTGGTTTATAAACCATTAGTTACTTTTATTGAAAAACCCAAACGACACAATCTTGTACTTAACATTTATATCCTAGCAGATTTCAGAAAAAGAGAGCAAAGGAACTGAAAGAAAACTTAAGGAATCCGCGATTATTTTATTAAACGAGGATAGATGCATTTCAAATTATTCAATAGATTTTTGTACTAGTTGGTTGCCCGTCCTTAGAGACGAAGTACTATTTCAAGAGCCAGTAACACCCAAAAGTTTGTTGTAAACTGACAGTCATTTATATAGGTCAATTTAAAAAGTTATCGACGTACTCTGTTTAAAATTATAAAGTTGTTTTCTTGTAGTAGGGAATAATTTAAACGTCTGCTTTTTATACAAACCCCAACTGACGTTTGTGAAATATCTTCAAGTAAGGAAATATAAGATATCGGTAAAATGTTCTGCTTGCTATACAGGAGTAATTCCATGTAAAAGCCAAAATAAAAAAGTTGGAAATTATGTCATACCCCAACCACTTGAAATTGGTGTCATTTCGTCGGATTTATTATCCTCTTACGCCAAATCAAGCGCCTGCTCGACCGGTTAACTATTTGTTTATTTATTCTACGCGCCGATTCAGAGAAAACCGCATATTAACGCTAATTTCGATCCAGGGTCAGCAAATTCCAATCAAAAGGTGCGTGGAGTATCTGGGGGTTAACTTGGATAAACGACTGACGTTTAATACACACATCAACGAGACGATACGTAAGGTCTACTTCATGTCCAGCAGTCTGTATCCGCTCATGGCAAGGGGTTGCGGACTCAACAGACATAATAAAAAATTATTGTACACGGCGGTAATCAGGCCGGCCATCACATACGCGGCGCCGGTGTGGTGCAGCATCCCGGCCACGACAATGAGAAAACTTAAAGTCTTAGAACACAAATTTATGCGCCTCGTTTCAGACTCGAGCAGGTACACCTCCCTCAGAGATTTGTATGATCGCTGCAACGACATAATGCCACTAGCGGACTACGTCCGGGAAATATCACAAAAATTCTATTCCTTTCGCCTGGGCGACAGTCCGCTAACACGCAACATAACCCAAATCAGAATGCATAATGCCCCATTACAGATAAAACACCCCCTACCATACCAGGCGTTGTCTATCTTCCGGCAACCTCTATAGTCAAAAGTCAAACCTTTACTAATCACAACTTTCTCAAATCCTACACTATATCTTTCAAATCTATTCTGTGCTATCCCTCTTCTCTTCCTTTAATTGTTTTCGTTTTTGTCTTTTTGTCTTTTTTGTTCTTTTGTCATTTTTGTTAGAAATTCCCTTTAGACCAACAAATTTAAGAAATCTAAACATTTAAAAAAATAATAAACTTCTACTTCCATACTCTCCCAAACGGCGGGCAGACCGTTGGGAAATCAATTGTCTCGAACGGGTTTTTTCGTTGAGTTTTTCCCGTATCTACAGCCAACATCAGCAGTGCGGTAGTGATGGTTTTAAAATTAGTTCTTAATTACCTTAATGTTTAATTTAAAACAATGTTCAATTTTAATGTTAATTTTAAGCCGTCACAGACGGCAGGTGTTTTAGCTTTTAGTGCAATGCAGGTTTTCACGGCCGTTGTCCAATGAAGTAGTTTCTTCCGGGTTTTGCCGCGGTCGTCGAACTGATCGTTTCGCTGATCATGCTGTCAGCTTCTTCAGAAGGATGCCAAAGACTCCTTTGGAACCCTTCTGAAGAAGCTGACAGCATGATCAGCGAAACGTCAAGTCCAGTTCGACGACCGCGGCAAAACCCGGAAGAAACTACTTCGTTTTAGCTTTTGTTTTTTTTTTGTTGTTCCATTATATTAAACCGAACCGGTCGTGATCCGTCCAACCTAACGTCCGCCACGACGTCATGCGAAGTGGTTGTCTAGTTGGCTCCGGATCGCAGTCCGAGGAGGCAATGTTTGTACCCTTTTAATATTTAATAAATCTGTTAAAGTAAAGTAAAAAAAGTAAAGTGGCGAGAACTCAATGGGCGAAGTTAAGCAACGCCGGGAGAGTCCGTCACTTAGATGGGTGACCGTATCTCATTTCGCTGTCCTGGTTAAGTGGTGAAACAGCAATAGCTAAGTTTCGTCAGGGGACGTTAAAATAAATAAGACGTGAAAACAGAAAATAAAAAATAAAATTTTTTACCGAAATTCTTATATATCCTTACTTACTTGAAATTATTTGCAAATGTCTGTCAGTTGGGGTTTGTATAAAAAGTAGACTTTTAAATAGCTTCCACTACAAGGAAACGATGATGGGGAACACTTTTTAATTTTCAACAGAGTACCTCGATACCTTTCTGAATCGGCCTATAAGAATGAGTCTCAGTTTACATGCAACAAACTTTTGGGTGTTACTGACTCTTAGAATATAAGTAAAAGTAAGATAAATACAATTTAATGTCTCACGTGACTATGGATATACAAAATAAAGTTGATGGCCAAAAAGTTTTGAGAACGGAAGTAGATAATCTTCCGAAACTTTAACTGTCTTTAGTTTCCATTTTTAGTTTATAGCATTGTTTTAGTTTATATATTTTTAGGTGTGAGACATTTTGTAACAATCAAATATTCAAGAACCAATCGTCTGATCCATTTGGAGGAGAGGTTTTTCATTAAAATTTTTAAATACATTTCAGTGTCAATAAAAAATAAAGAGTAAGAAAAATTTGTCATCACTATTCATGACAATACGCATTCGTCACAGCTCCCTTACGAAAAACTGATGCGACGGCGCGGCGGCCTGATGCGACTTAACTTTCGGTACTAATTTTGATATAGTTACTGACCTTGGGGAGTTAAAGCGTGAAATACATCAAATTATAGGTCGCAAAGGACTCCATTTAAGTACATACAGGGTGTAATTAGTTTCATGTCATTAAAAAAACTGGTGGTCTAAAGCTCATAGTTTTAGAGAAAAAAAATAAACAAAAATTTCGCAAATTTTCAATAAAATTTTTCGAGAACTGCTGGAATATTGAGGTAGGTTTAGATCTAGATCTGATCTGAAGTAACTCTCCCTTGTGCAATATTTTAGTTACTGTGGGTGTTTCATTATGTACACACGTCCAACCCGCCGTTCGTTGTTTTTGTTATTTTTGGATTTCGCATCATTGTGTATTTATAGTTAAGATTTATTTTCTTGACTTACCGTTCAAGTTGTCAAATTCTTGATTACGTACAGACACAACTTACTTGTTCGTTCTTTTTGTATTCTTTTTTGGCTTTTGTACCAAGTTTTTATTTTATTTTTCTTCATTGACAACGTTAGATAGTTTAGTGTTGAACGAAGTGCGCATGTCCTTAATTCGACGTACCGAACTGTGTATTGATGCAGATGCAGAGATTTTGAATCATTTAGGTAGGTAGTAAGCTTTTAACCCAGGACACTCATTTATATTACAAATGTTAATAAACCACATTTAAATTTTCCAAATTATAAATAATCCGATATTTTGTTCCAATTTAAAAAACACACATTAAGAAAAGCTCTGTTTAAACCTCCATAGCCATTATTTGCTTGAAATTATGCACGAAGAGAGAACGAATTATTTACCTCCTCATACTTGCCTCAGCTCAGTTGAGGCGGTCCATCAAAGGCGGTCGATGATCCTTTGACAACGCGTGTGCCGGCGAGCACTTTTTTATGACAATTTAAAAGTTGTATAATTGGGAACTACAAGCACATCTACAAGTCCATTGACCAAGAAAAGCAGTGGTTCTCAATAGTTGTCTACCATAATATTAAAGATGTTGACCTAGATCAGTTTTTTTCAAAGTGCCCCTAGAGAGAAAAGTCATAAAGGTTTTTTGTTTGTCCCCATTACTAGTTTTTTTTAATGACATGAAACTGATTACACCCTGTATAGTTTCCATAGTAAATTTAGATGGAACATTTTGGCAACCGACCCTATTTTTAATATAGTAACCACTCTCATAGAGCTAAAGCATAAAACTAGCACCAAATTAGAGCTCACATCGCCCACTAACAAAAAAAAAAAAAAAATAGATTAGCATCACTTACATTGATCGTAATACCCGGTCTGGAGGCGCGGATCTCCCCGCCGTCGCATCAGGTTTTCGTAACGCAACCATGGCGAATACCTATTGTCATGATAAATATCTTTGCTAAAAGTTTCGTCTTTTAAAGAATAAGTTGCACTTTTTAGGGTCGCCTCTCAATCTAGATATACCTATTAGACCCAAAGACCAAATTGTTTTATTTTTTCATCAATTATTATTGCAAAACTTTATAACTAAGTTAACAGATAAGTAGATACATTGTAGTTTTTGCGCTGTGCGCGCGGTGCCTGTTAGGATAATATACACAACTGTACTTAACCTGCAAGCACAGCTATATGTTTCTCTACTGTGCTACAAGTAAGGGTTAGCAAACATTAAAGTTAACCTGCGCTGGTAAAATCGGTTGTTAAAGTGATAAATAAATAAACTTGCAATCAAAACATGCTGAACATTGAAAAAGTAAATTTATTCAGTATGGTTAATAAGTAAATGAAAAACAAAAACAGCAACTAGGAGCAAGCACAACATACACTTACCACATGATTACGGTTTATAAATAAAAACGGTAGCGTTGAGCACAAAACACTGAATTTACAATTACGATTAAACAAAGGTAACGACAAACTTACGCGAAACACTGAATTTGCACTTCTTCATACGTGGTTGAGAAATATTAGCTCATATTACCACAATAATAAGCTAAACCTTGCGATTGCCCAACCTAGTACTACTGTCACTGATGCTTGCCAGTAAATACAAAGACTGACGTCGCTGCATGCACTTTTATAATAGGGCCTGGCCATTCTGATTGGTCCGCTCTGTTTGCACTACTCGGTAACTTCCGTAGGTTTTCGTATAATCTCGGAGACCATTAAAATGAGATAAAATATGAACGGCAATATCCATATGGGTACAAAGTATTATAAATTGACAAATATTCAAAAAAATACAAAATAAAGGAGGTTCTATTTGCAACTAACTACCTATGTTATATTAATCAAGTTGCAATTGCTCTCTATATCTTAATAACATGCAGATTTGACTGATTCTCTGCCGCATTATGTTTTTTTTTTATTACGAAAGTTATCATTAAACTCAGGGAAGGTTTCTTCGTAGTATGTTTTTTAGTTGACCCTATATCAGTCCTATTAGGTTAAATATGGAATAACAGAGGACAACCTTAAAGTGACATTCAAATATTTCGGATAGGTATATGGTCAATCGCATATTTTTTCCTAAATTCTTTATTTTTAAAACTGCTGGTAACTTCTTGGTATACTGTTCCTCGTTCCTCGATATATTTGTAAATATAAAAATATAGTTCTTTATCAAAACCATCACATAATTTTTTATTACTGTACTAATATAAACAATTGCTGATAAATACGCAATTAATATTAAAAACACGTGTTTCAAAAATTGACAAAACTTGGCGACAAAATATTTATTCAATGATATTGAAATCTGCGAATCAACATTACACTTCTGTTTTCTTACAGTCATTAAAACACCCACACTAAGGTAGCCGCCAGTGTCGGTATACATTATTTACATTAATCATTTCTGGTGTAATATTTTGTGTGTATAATTATCTTTAGTTATAATATATATACCACATTTAAATATTAGAGAATTAACAAGATAAGATAGTCAGACAGACAAGAAATAGACGAAGATCGTTTTTAACTCCAAATTAAAGGGACAAGACAGCTAGCGGAAATAATTTCGGGATTTGTCGGGAAGGCTTTACATGAATTTGAGCAAGATTACTAAAAGACAGGTTGCCTCGTAAGTCGTAAGTATCGGCAAGTGCTGCGTCACGTGTAGCCCTCGATGACAGCTTCTTGCGATTGTTTCTTCTTCATTTTATAAAATAAATTATAGAAAAAAGTTTCAAAATTATCGATTGTGGAAGCCGTTACTTTGTGTAACTAATCATGACGATATGAGAAATGACACTACTTTGTTTCCTACCACTGGATTTATTGTAATATAACGTTGCTACAGTTTCGGTACCTTAATGTACCATTTTCAAACGTTGTGTTAATTCAAATGAATTAATTTACAAGGGCTGTGCACATATACCTATTAACTATATACACGATTTGATGAAGGAGTAAGGAAGCTCGCTATATATAACAGGCCAGTGGTCAATTTCTCCGATTAGATTATGACCATTTACATTCTATATTCAGTTGAACTGTCACAATCTCGCGTCACTAAGGCATGCGCACCACACCCAGAGTACTCTTAAAGGATAGAGAGACATGCTTTCCTTGGCGTCAAGTTACGAACGAAATTCATAGTATATAGTTAATATGTATAGGTACTAATTGATCAGATCTTAGAAAAACAATAAAAGTTAAGAATTTCGAATAAGTAGTAAACTGTGTAAATAAGTAATAAATTAGGTAAATTTACTTTATTACGGATTATTTTAATGCGTTAACAGAGTGGATTGCTAGAGGTTGAACTGGTCATTTAGAAGATTGCTTCCGGGATCAAATCCAACAAAATTCCCGGAAATAATCTTTGGGCCTGTATCAATCCACCCTGTTTAATGCATTAAAATAATCCCGTATAAAGTAAACAGAAGAAACGTTATTACACAAAAACTAGATCCTGGTACCTAACCTGGAAAATTAATGGTATAGACCAGCCTATATGGGCGCATGAGTATTGACGACATTTCGGACGCGGCTTTCTGCTGGAACCGGGTCAGGACACACTACCGATTATGAAAATCCATGTTATCAGACGGCAACCTGGTCTGATAATGTTTAAAACAATTTTGTTTATAACAAAAGGAAATATTTTTGTTTTCAATCAAACAAATTTTTTAAATATTTTTTGACCAATTTCCAACAAGAAGTGTTCGATAACTTTTTTACGTAGTTATTAATTTTTAGAAATTGAAAAATAGCCAAAATCTCGTTTTCTGGTACTCTAAGAGCATAGTAAAAAATTTTTTCTTTATAGTACATATTTTTTTATAATATCTATAGACCTTGCATATGAGTGTTTAAACGTGAATTATTATTTGTTTGCTTATAATTGTATTGAAACATATTATTTGTAGGATTTTGCAAACAGCAGAAAATAATAACTATCTGTGATAACTAAAAGAAAAACTATGTGCAAAATTATTAATGAAATCTTTGCATTCTTTCGGTAACCTGTATTCTGGTTATGCCAGCAAATTAAAATCCTAAAATGTATTTGTTTAATTTCTTATTTGAAAATTCTCATTCTAACACTAGCATCTACACAGTCCCCTACGGCCATGCAGATTAAACAAGTATCTATTTAACACCCTACGGTTATGAAGATTAAGTTAAAAATTAAAACAAAGGCCTAACATGCATTTATTTGTCTCAAAAATGTTTCATTCTAATGGATTACATTTTCATGAAATCTATCATTCTGTTTCTTGGAAATGCTTAGCCTTTGCAACCTTTTTCGCCCTTATTCTGGAGCTCATCAGAAAGACATAAAGCCACTGATAAATATGTTTCATGCAAAACCAAGACAATTTCTATGAATAAGTATGAAATAATTATATTTCACATTGACTGATAAAAACAATAGATCTTCACTTATCCATTAGCTAACTAGTATTGGAGCCTATATACTCTATGCATGTTTAGAAGTGAATTATTATGTGTTTGCTTATAATTGTATTCTTTACAGAATTTTGCAAACAGCAGAAAAAAATAACTATCTATGAGAACTTAAAATTATTATTGAAATCTTTCCATTCTTTCGATACCCTGAATTCTGGTTATGCTAGCAAACTAACATCCTAAAATGAATTTGCCTAATTTCTTATGTGAAAATTCTCATTCTAACACTAGCATCTACACAGTCCCCTACAGCCATGAAGATTAAACTAGTATCTACATAACCCCTACGGTCATCAAAATTCAGTTAAAAATAATTATTTTATACTTATAGAAATTCTCTTGGTTTTTCATGAAACATCTTTATGAGTGGCTTTATGTGTCTCTGATGAGCTCCAGAATAAGAGCGAACCACGTTTCAAAGGCTAAGCATTTCCAAGAAACAGAATGATAGATTTCATGAAAATGTAATCCATTAGAATGAAGAAATTTTAAGACAAGGTAGGTAAATAAATTCATGTTAGGCCTTTGTTCTCATTTTTAACTGAATCTCCATGATCGTAGGGGGTTATGTAGATACTAGTTTAATCTGCATGACCGTAGGGGACTGTGTAGATCCTAGTATTAGAAGGGGAATTTTCAAATAAGAAATTAGACAAATTAATTTTAGCATTTTAATTTGTTAACATAACCAGAATTTAGGTTATTGAAAGAATGCAAAGATTGCACTAATAATTTTACACATAGTTTTTCTTTTAGTTCTGCTGTTTGCAAAATACTATAAAGAATATGTTGCATATGAACTTCCAAAAAGTGGAATTGGCGATTTTTTATTTTATACCTCATAGCGACTACTTTTCTTCGACAGTTATTGAAAAATTCATTTCTGGTTTAAAACAGAAACATAATGAAGATAGCTTCTCGTATTTAAGATATTTCCGGTTAAAGTGAGAGTTCGATACGTTTGTATCGCATTTTAGTATATGATCTTGACTAACATTCAAAGTGAAATGACGGTGAAAATGAAAGTACGTTTTTTGTTTATTTTACTCTTCATCGCTGTAAATGTAATTTTAATCGGGAGAAGTGGAATAACGAGGAAATGCGGCGGTATGAGTCGTAACATAAAATATGCCTGGCTAGAGAATTAGGAGTTAACTATAAAAAAAACTGAGCCTTCCATTTTAAAAAACCCAAGTATTAGCTATTAGCTGGCCACAGCGTGAGTGAAAATAATTTTAAAAGATGTCACATTTTTAACTTATATAATTTAGCCCATCAACAATTAAAAAACTAAAATGATTCAATCACGACTTTGTAGGTCTTCCTATATTCTGGAAAAAGCCCACCGTTCCCTGAAAAATAGATAAATAAATGCTCGACTAATAGTAGTTTTATGACGACCCAACCCTAATGGTTGCAGCCGCACTACTGTTGTTAACCACGAAAAACAGGTTTAGTATAGGTAAATTAGACGAAAAATGACCTAAACTTGGAAAAGTTTACAGAATGAATTGGATTTTCACGAAACTTTGTGGAGTCTCTTCGTTTTCAAAATTGAGGCAAATTAAAAAACTATCTATGAGAACTAAAATAAAAACAATTTGTAAAATTATTGATTTACAATCTCTGCATTTTTCGATAACCGAAATTCTGGTTATGCTAGCAATTAAAATCCTAAAATCAATTTGTCTTTCTTATTGGACAATTCTCGGCTATGCAGAATAAGCCAGTATCCATACAACCCTCTACGGCTATGAAAATTCAGTTAAAATGAGAACAAAGGCCTAAAACGAATTTAGTTACATACCTTTGCTTTTGGGAAAAATTTCATTCGAATGGATTACATTTTCATGAAATCTATCATTCTGTTTTTTTGGAAATGCTTAGCCTTTGAAACGTTTTTTACAAACAGTTTTTATTTAAGTTCCCATAGATAGTTTTTTTCTGCTGTTTGCAAAATCCTGTGGAGAATATGTTTAATTACAAGTATAAGGAAACAAAAAATAATTCACTGAAATATTTTTAGATAGTTCGACGAAAAATAATAACTTTTTACTCTTGTGCAAATGCGCATTTTCCGAGATATAGCGGTTCGAATTATTCCAAAAAGGAGGGAGGGGGGGGACTAGAAAGTGATGAGAAAAAATCCAGAAAAATTCTGGTCTATGTATTATTAAAATACAAAACTTGTTTCCTCTATGACTTTTCCCTAAAATGCATTATCTCCAAGTTTTCCGGAAAAACACGAAAAAGAGACCCTTATCGGAAAACGGAGAATTTCGTAAACTATGAAATTTAAAAATCTGAAAAATTTCAGACATGTAGATTATATTCTTTAAAATTTTGGTCCCTTGTAATTTTTTTTTGGGATGTGCATATTTTCCGAGTTCTCAACAGTCTTTCACGATTAAAAACACGTGTTTTACCGGAATAGGTTGGAGAGAATGCATTTTAGGATAAGTCATAGAGGAAAAATGGTTTGTATTTTTTCTCGTCACTTTCTATTCCCCCTCCCTCCTTTTTTGAAAAATTTGAAACGCTATATCTCGGAAAATACGCATTTTTTCGAAAATATTACAAGAGTAAAACGTTGTTATTTTCGACAAATTATCTAAAAATGCATTTTGTTTTTATAATTTACTTCAATTCTGCAAGTTAACAAATTAGCAACAACATCATTGTTTATGATAATTGCGGGACAACAGCATAATTTTTTTTTTGAGTTTGATCTAGACATCAAAACGAACAGACTTCACAAAGTTTCGTGAAAATCCAATTCATTATGTAAACTTTTCCAAGTTTAGGTAATTTTTCATCTAATTTACCTACACTAAACCTGTTTTTCGTGGTTAACAAAAAATTCTGATCTGATGGAGCAATACTGACATTGGGATCGTGTTCAGTAGTTAAAAATACGTCGAATACATGGTCTATTTATTTAAAATCTTTACTCTTTATTTTAAATCCATTCATTCTGTAAACTTTTTCAAGTTTAGGTTGATTTTCTTCTGATTTGCCTACACTAAACCTATTTCTCGTGGTTAACAAAAAGATCCTAAGTTGATGGAGCAAATCTGACATCGGGATCGTGTTCAGCAGTCAAAAATACATCGAATACATGGTCTATTTATTTAAAATCTTTAGTTTTTATTTTAAACTATATTCAGCCCTCTTTTCACCTGTTTATTGTGGTTAACAAAAAAATCCTCAGCTTATTTAGTAAAACTGACATCGGGATCGTATTGAACGGTCAAAAATACATGGTAATATGTATATGAAACCTCAGAAAATTGACTTTTTTTCTGTGTGCCTGTGTAATTAATTTTTCAGTATAATTTCCTCAAACATGAAGAGAAATAGTAGTACGTCCGGGGTTGTTCTTTCCTTGAGTGATTTATTGCTCTCTGACCTTTTCAAACAAAGTATAAGTATATTTAAGTAATTTATATTTAATATAAATGGCATTTTAGTAATACATATTTTTTTTATCCAGGAACATTCATTCTCACAAGAGACATATTTTATTGCATGACAAAGTGATGGCAGTAAACAATTTATTTAAGTGCGTGAAATTAGCATCCCAATTTTGAAAATTTGGAACGATCCGGTTTGCAATTGCTTACGAAAGTATACATAGTTTTTAAGAAACGCCTACTCGAAAATGTGAACAAAAAATTGGGGCTGGCACCCCAAAATTGCGATATTGAAAAAAAGATTTTACAATTGCAATTGCGATTCGTTTGCGATTACACTGTTTTCGTTAGCGACGCTGTCGTTTACTGGTAAAAATCTGGAGTCCAATATCCCAAAGATTTCGAAAAATTTTAATAATTGTAATTGTTTGCGAATATATGCGATTATATTCTTTTTGTTTGTGAGACTGTACCTCATCGGCAAAAATGCAGCCCAGGACCCCAAAGTTGTAAAAACTTGTTAATGTTCGTTTGCGATTAAGTTATTTTCGTTTGCGATACTGTAGTTCACATGCAGAAATGTGCAATAATAGTGCAAAAAATGTACATTTTTGCCGAGGAACCACAACATCGGAAACGAAACAATGTAATCGCAAACAGAATTTTTGGAAATTTCACTTTTGGGGTGCTGGACTGTATTATTCTATACATTTTTATACATAAACAAGGTAATCGCATACGTTCGCAAACAATTTTTTTTCGAAATTCCAATTTTGGGCTGTCATATTCTCAAGTGGATATTTCTCAATCTTAAGTTAAGTTCGCATATCTTCGCATACCAAATTTTCATAATTGGGGTGCTAATTCCAAGCACCTAATATATTTGATCACGTTTTGGATATTAAACTTTCAACTTTGTATTTGATAAATATATTGTCCCTTTACAAACTCATAATATTGTCATCTGTTTTACGTTTTCTTTCATTTTAGTGGTTACAAATTCAGCATCGCCGTAGCTAAGCACCAAGAGGGTGCATTATAGGCAAATACAACAATTTACACAATGTCTACGTAATTTCAAACATATCCTTAGATAAAAGTAGCGGCGATATACAAGGTGAATAGAAAAACAAAATAGGATGATAAGATGTAATGGAACCCTAAATAGAACTTTGAAATAAAATTATAATATTCTACGAAAATAGCATTAAAAAAAAATCGTTTCGGATATTAAATACATAAACATTTTCTTTCCGACTTCGACTGAAATTATTTATCTTTGATGATAAAAGCAATTTTCTGTTCGCTTTTTAGTGTCCCGCAGTCGTAACTTCATATAATTCTTTGAAATTATCAAGAGTATCGCAGTAGTCATATTATTAATAAATATTCAGTTCCAATCTTCAGTTGTTTCACTATGGCACGTCCATCTCCACTGAGGTTGTCTGCGATGTTGAATTTTCACTGTTTGTTAAGTATATGAAGCAGCAACTATAGTTATTAGGAACAATAATACTACTACACGCAATTCTATAAAAGAAAAGTTTCATTCTAACCCTTCAAGAAACTTTTATTTTATTACAAGGCTACTGAAAAAAAAATCTCAAATGTTTTAAAGGAAAATTAGAGGATCATAATTTTCAAAATAATTTAAATCTACTCCAATATATGTATTAATATTAAGCAATCAATCATTTTGTTAGGGCAAGTAACTTGTTTTACACAATATTATATTTTGCAAAAGATTAATAGGCACATACAATGGGTACATAAGTTGGTACATAATATTTAAAAATAATAACTATTACAAAATATAAAAGTTTTTAAAAAAATCATAAAATAATGCACAGACTGCAGTATCCGTACGTACACATACTTATATAGCAGTTTAACGAGAAACATTTTTATTATTGTACATAACAGCGTGCCTCACTTAAGAGTCTAACAGCGTAATAATTCTTTTCTTTTTTGTCCGATTTGAATCAAACCGATTTAAAAGATAGACGTCACCAAAGTCTATTTAAGACCCACCAAATTTCTTTCCATCTTTAAATGCAAGGCCAACTACGATACTAAATTGTATGAAAAAAATTAAGAAATCGTAGTAGGCATTTTATAATAAAAAAATGTTGTTAACAAAACTTCGAAAGCATTCAAAAATCCTGAATCTTAAGTTTAATTAAATTCTAAAAAAATAAGGTCTTTGTTATTTTTTGTATTTTTAGTAAGTCTAAAATAGTTTGAGAAATACTTAAGCTATTGCAAAATTATTATTCATATCTATTGAGACACTTATGACATATGGGCGAAGAACTATACAGATTCAGAAAGTGTTCGTTTTGGCATGGTAATATTTGGCAATAAGAGCAAGCGAGAGCGAAGCAACTAGGTTATTCTTTTCTATCGTATAGGGCAAAACGAGAACTGATGTGTGTAAGACGGAAACTAAACTAGGGATGTCCACACACATGTGGTGGAGATAGCAGGTGGCGCTTTGTACAATGTGTTATACATACGATAGAAAAGAATAGCCTAGTTGCTTCGCTCTCGCTTCCACTTATTGCCAATTATTGCCATACCAAAACGAATACTTTCTGATTCTGTATAAGGGAGAAAACAAATGAATGTGTCTACATGTTAGTTGTGTTTTTGTTTCTTCTGCCTCATATGTCCTTTACAAATAACATCCGTGGAATGTACAAAATAATACAATTATCCAAAACGTTACTGGAAAATGACCCCTACACCTGTGACTTTTACGTCAAAGGAACAGTTAGAGCATATTTTTTACAAATAATAGGAAAAAAATATAAAAAATAATATATTTTGCCGCCGTTTCATAAATCTAATCTGTTTAGAGTACGCCCGCGATGTGAATGGTGTTGCTCCTCCTGCACTAAGTGGTTACGTTTCAGAGATATGGCGCCTATGGTTGAAGAAAATGTAAAAATGAACGAAAAGTAGGATGGGTGAAAGTGGTATAGTATCTAAATAGAAGGTCTACATGTAAACGGAACAACTGCGTTATTAGTAGCTATGGCCGAACCATTATCGTTGCAAGAAATGAACATAAAGTAAGATGTCTGAAAATTGTGTAGCACTAAAGTACCAAATAGCAACGAGTGTAGGTAGGCCTTGGCTACAGCGCGTAATTTGTAACGGTCAGCAACTCGAAGCGCAGTTAGTACTTAGATGGAAGACCACTCTCAGACCAGGGAAATACAGCGTTCTTGCTCCACCTTCTAACGACACGTATATCAGCGCATACGCAGAAGATATGCAACGTTGGACGGGGGTTGCATAGTGAATATATCATCCTTCGGAGGAGATTTAAAGTAGTCGATTTCTTGTCAATTAAATGTTAGGTAAGTAAAAAAATCCTTACTCTTCATTAGAGGTGAGGTTCGGCTAAGTTACCAGGTTAAAGGTAGCCTGTTTCCTGCCGCATGCCGTTGGCTTTAGTAGCGGAAATCGGCAGTACACAGAAGAAGTAAATAAACCACCGTTTTTAGATGTTTTAGTTAAAAGAGTAAATAACACAACTGAAAAAAGCGTTTACTGAAAACCAATACATAGCAGGCCCGTCGAGAGGGGGGGGGAGAGAGTTTCTCGAAATTTACATTGAAGATTGGTGGGAGTCGTACGTTATAACCCCCGTACCCCGATTTGCTCTCGACGGCCCTGATCATAGGTGATAACAAATTAACTCCAATTGGTCGATGTATATTAAAAAGGGTATAATAAAATGTTTATGTGACAGATCCGAAATAATTTCTTCTAATAATGAAATATTAAATAATGAGAAGCGTTTTATCAAGGAGGTTCTGGTAAACCATCACTACCCTGAAGTTTTTGCTGATAGAATTCGTTACACGATATTAATTCTCTATGTATATAAATTATATGGAGAGCTACGCTACTATATTTAATTTTGGTGTTAGGGCGTTAGGAACAACAAAGCCGTTAAACCATGAGAAAAACTGAAAAAAACTGCCTAACTTTCTATCTAGTATTTCATGGAGATTAGTCCCAGCGTATTCTCGCGGCAAACATTTTAACAAGAGAGGCGCACAGCAAAAAAGAATCAACGATCACATTGTCAAAACAAGAAATTAATAAATATATAACACCGTTTCAAATGAAACTATTATATGAATGGTTCTGTGTAAGTAGTAAACATTGATAAATATGAAATATAACACAACTATATTCCTAATGCTGTGCATATTTGATTGTTTAAATGTTCATTCTTTGTCAAAAACACTCTCTAACTGTTCGTTTCACGTAAAAGTTATAGGCGTAGAGGTTATTTTTCCGTAATATATTGGGTAATTGTATTATTTTGTAAATAACACAGGCATTATTTTTAGAAGTTAATGGCGAAAAAACAGAAAAATTGTTAAACCATTACAAAAGTTTGATTGAAATCGATAGAGTCGTACATGACTTACTTATTAAGCTATTGAATATGTCTTTTGTAAGGAACAATTTCGTTAATGGGTTTTTATTGTTTAATATGTTAGCTTAACACCTAAAAACGATAAAATCACAAGATGCTACTAAATTCCACGGTGCGTTTTTTAGTTTTTTCAAAATAACTCAAAAACAGTGCTAATTTGGAGATTTTTACAACAATACATTTTTGTAGAAAATAAAATTTCCCATGCAGATAGGTTGCTGAAAAATAATGTAATGTTTATTTTACAACGTTAAAGAAACATTTGTATTATCATTAAATTATCTTAAAATTGTAGTTTTTTTGCATAAAAATAAATTCACTTACTGAAAATTAAAAGAAAAAATGTATGAGAGTAAATGCGGTAAAATAAGGCAAAGAATGGTCAACTTTGAATGGCGATATCTCGGTCACCGTTGGTCGTACGGAGTAGAATAGAAAAGCAATTTCTTTGTCTTTTCAAGAATATTTTTTCTCTGAACTCTTATACATACCTAGCATGGCGTAAAAAAAGTTATGGACGAATTACTGGAAAAAGAAAAAAAGCGAATTTCCATAAATTTTTGACTTTGTTCTTTAATTATTTTTAATACTAAAAATAGGAAAACAAATTTTTCAACAACGTATCTGGACGAGAAATTTAATTTTATACAAAAAAGTATTCTTGTAAAAATCTCCAAATTTGCATTGTTTTTGAGTTATTAATTATGAAAGAAACTAAAAAATGGGCTTCATCGGATGGCTCTCAAAGACGAATTTAGTAGCACTTTGTGATTTTACCGTTTTTAGGTGTTAAACTAACATATTAAACAATAAAAACCCTATAACGCAATTGTTCCTTTCTACCCCTTATCGTTGGACATATTCAATAGTCTGGAGAAATATATAAATCCCCCAACTCCCCAAACTTCATAAAAACTGCAGGGGGATGGAGCGAAAATGGCTTTATTAAACAACACATTTGAATTAGAGTAATTACACAGATTTAAAAAAGGTCTTGTCTTAAGATTCTGATCTATCTTTTCTGAAGTATTTTGAGACACTGAAGCCAGTTTTGCCAAAAAATTCTACCGTGTCAGTTTTCCTCTACCTCACCCTTTTATTCCCTAAGAAGGGTACAAATGAGGTTTTTCCTTCATATACCTACAGTTAATACACAAGAATATATTTTTTTATTTTGTAAAAATATGTACATGTTGATGTCGACGTTACCAAAGTACCTATGAACCTTCCACCCCGTACCACCTCTTACTACCACCTCCTTAGAGAGGTAAAAACTGCATATTTCTATCTCAATAGACATGGAATAACCAACAAAGATATTTTGTTTATATTTTAAAGTTGAGTATAGGATGATGTCGACAATACCGAAGGCTGAATCATTCGATCACTACCCAGTGGCGTAGCGGACGGACCCGCTGGGCCCGCGGTGCGGGGGGGCCCCAGCTCTTGGGGGCCCCTGAGTCTAGAAATTTATGATGCGAAAATATCATCGAAATTAAAAATTACATTAATCTTAAACATCAATATTCAATAGTTAATATTATATATAAATATTTTAAAATAATAATGGTTGATAAAAAGTTATTTTGTACATACTTACTTAATTAATTTTAGTAGAGGCCTCGAATTTGTCAAATAAATGGGGTATAGAACAAGAATTTCGAAAAAAGAGCAAAAGGCGTATTAGAAAGTTCTTTGATGAATTAGCAGAAGATAAACGACTTACAGATTCCGAAACATCTTTTAAAGTAGAGGTATTTTATGCCAACCTTGATATTGTCATTCAACAGATTTGTTGGCCGATTTTCTGGGATGAGCGAAGTGGTAAAGAGATTTTCCTTTTTGAATCCCAAAAAATTATCAAAGTTGAATGACGATCAGCTTTATTTGGAAGCTAGCAATCTTGCTGAAAATTATTCTGAAGATTTATCGGCAGATTTTCCTCGCGAACTTCTGTTACTAAGAAATGTTTTGAGCACACAAATAATAGAAATTGCGGATTCTTCAGTCTTTTATTTTGTTATGTTCCCTATAAAAAATCATAAAATTTTACTGTTAAGTGTTCCAAATGTTTTCATTGCCATAAAATTATTCTTAACACTAGCAGTTACTGTTACTACAGCTGAAAGGTCATTTTCAAAATTAAAGCGTATTAAGACGTCTGTACCAAATTCAATGACACAAGAAAGACTGTCAGCATTATGTGTATTAAGTATTGAGAAAGAGAGAGCAAGGAAGTTAGATACTTATCACATCAGCGAAGACTTTGCTAAAGAGAATGTACGCCGCTGCCGAAAAACTTTATAATTTAAGTGAGTTTTTTATTTTGTGGGGGACCCAACCATACATTTTGCGGGGAGGCCCCGAGATTTTCAGCTACGCCACTGTCACTACCACCCCTTACTACCCTCTCACTGATATCAAAATTACATTATCCTTTATAAACCAAAAAATGGCAACAGAAAATTATTATTTTCGAATTATATAGGACAACGCAGTTTTAACCTTACTGAGAGGTAGTAAGGGGTGGTAGGAGTTGAATGATTCAACCTCCATGTAATGTCGACCTTGTTGTCAGAGACAGAAACTGATAAAATTCAGTCACTATAAGGCTGAATATTTCAAAATAAGTATTTTTGTTGGAGTAGATGACGGTAAAAAAAGTTTACAGCTGTAAATTGCCAGCGACCCCTAATAAAATTGAAAATATTGGCCGAAATTCGGTTCCTGGACAATAACTCTAAAAATAAAAAATGTATCAAAAAACTAAGAGTAACAGGCGATAGAGGGGTAAATTTCACATAAATAATATATATGAAGTTTTTTTGTACGATCAAAAATGTAGCCTCCAGGTTCTTTTGTTAAACGCATGAGCATGGAACGTGGCGACACCAAAGAGTAGAGTATGCGACACATAAGTAATGCGACACATAAGTAAGTGCGCGGGTTCGGACGCGCTACACTAAATTTGTTGTAACTATTGAACCAATTAATGAAATTGAGCTCAACAAAGCTTAAATGAAACAAGAAACAGGTATATGGTTATTGGGTTGTCATATTTTCAAATATAAAATGAATGTATGTAGGAATAGTACATATATGAAGTCGGAACATAAAGAGGTTTCCGATGAAATCGGTAAAAGCTCTACCATTTCTACAATTTTTAAGGTAAAAACCTAAAACTTTTATATATTACTCTTGAAGTAATGTATAAAAGGGTCCGATAGATAGGTATGCTAAACATTTTTTTAATAAACGGTATTAACGTCTATTTTATCCCTAGTTGCACGAATTTTGAAGCAAAGAAAATATTTTATTTTACTTTCGTAAAATAAAGAGGGTCAATTTAATTTTTAAGCTAAATCCCCTTGAAGCATCTTAAAGTACATTTCAAGTTTTAGAAATTGCACCTACGGAAATCTAATAACGCGATTAGGTGGATATAGTTAGTTATACATATTAAAATTTATCACTTTCTCAAAATTTTGAAATATTGGAAGTGTACATCTTCAAAAATAAATTTTTGAGATTTTTTTCACTCATCGTATATTTATATACATTACTTCGAGACCGAGACCGCGCACGCTTCGCGAGCCGTACTCATGTGTCACCACGTTTCATTCTCGTGCGTTAAACAAAAAAATCTGGAGCCTACATTTTTGATCGTACAAAGAAACTTCATATACGTTTTTGATGTGAGATTTCCCCCTCTATCGCCTAGTGCTCCGCTGTAATTTTAATTTCTATTGCTCTTCCTTCCTTACGTCTTATTTATATTCTTAGTTTCTTTACGTTTTTTTTGTTTTTCGAGTTATTGGCCAAAAACCGAATTTCGGCCAATACTTTAGACTTTTTCAAGAGTCGCCGGCACCTTACAGCTGTAAACATTTTTTAATCGTATTCCATACCAAGAAAAAAATATACAGTTATCCTGAAAATTTCAGTCATACAGCAATTAGTGACTCCTTAAAACCCCTGACGACTGGGCTAACTCATAATTTTACAATATAAATACTAATAATTTGTTGGCCATTAAATGTCTATTGAGATAGGAAAATGCAGCTTTTGCCTCCCTAAAGGCATAGTGGGAGATGGTAGGATGTAATGTCGATACCATGACTTTAAAAAAAATAAATAAAAAATATTGTTAACTGTTGATGTCTGAAGGAAAACCTCATTTTTGCCCTTTTTAAGGGATAAAAGGGTGTGGTACAGGAAAACTGACACGGTAGAATTATGTATTCAAAATTTGGTTCAGCGCGTCAATACACTTTAGAAAACTTAGATGAGAACCTTAAGGCAAGACCTTTCTTGTAGACCTATGTTCTTCTAACATCAACAAATTAACTTCAACTTATAGAATCAAATTCAGTTATAAACAACAACAATATCTCAATGTAGTTCTCGGCAATGTTTCCTGTATTCACTTACTGTTGGGAAGCATTTCGAGCAAAGGATACAAAAATTTCTGTAACACTTGAAGTGTTTTAATCTTTTGTGTAGATCAAGGTCTACTGCGTCATTAAATAATCTATAGCAGAATACGCAGATCGGTTTTTCCTGATGTTCACTAACAATGTGCTGAAAGACATCCAAATTTGTATTTTCTACGAAGTTTACTCTGCAAACACCACAAAATTTAATTAGTTTGCATTTGTCCTTCCGTAAATGTTCCTTTAATTCATTTATGACCAAGAAGTTCCTATCGCATCTTAAACAGCTGAAATGAAAATTGTTGATTTTCTCGTTGGGTATCTTTCTTCGATATTTCACTACAGACAACTTATTAGATTCACTCTGCTCCAATTGTCTATTGGGTTCAATATCATAATTCTTCATGGATTCCATAATAAAAATACTTTCGGAGGGGCTTCCTCCTGAGTTGGTCTCATCGGGATTAAGCAATTTTGGTACCACAACCTCTGGAACTTGGAATTGGTCACGTATCTGATCAGTGACTGCATGACTATTTAGGTGCTTCAAAAAACTAGTCTTTGTTAAAAATACATTGAGACAGAAATAACACGGGAATATATTTTCAAATGATTTGCGTATCTTAGGCTTCCTTTTAAATTTCGGTGTAGCCTTCTGAGAGTTCATTATTTTTGCAAAATACTTACACCTCTTATTTTTGAACTTTGCTTTATGTGAAATTAGATCGTCGTGGATTCTAAACCTCTCTGAACAAATGTAGCATTTATACTTAAATCTTGGTATTCTTGCATGATTATTAATAATTTTAAAAGATTTGTTTAACATTATGTCCTCTAATATTAATTCGCACTTCTTTAAATTAAATTTGATAAAATACATTTCTAGAAGTTTTTCTGATACGCTAGTCTTTTTCTCCCTGAAAGAAAAACAATTAAAGAGTGTTTAATGTCACAGGGCAGGTCTTAAATTAGGATTATCTAAAATTACTAAAGCAAAAAAAGTCCATAACGAGTTGTAATATAATTAGTAGAAATAAAATATCTAAAGATATTGTCTAAATGTGGTATTCTCTTAACTCTTCTGCTTTTCTTTATAGAAGTTCCTACCACATGTATTTTTATTTCTAAGTGAGGTAATATGCTGGTTAACTATATTATTTTGTAGATTCCTTGGACGTCCTTTAGAAATAAAAATACATATGGCAGAAAATCCCGAAAGTAGAACAAAAATATTTATTTTAAAAATGGGCACTTCATGTCAAACCACAGCCATAGACGAATTGATCTATTTCTTAACCATCCAAACCATATATAATTTGTATCCTTTTGAACCCTACAAACAAACTTGTTATTACAAAAGTATTTAACATATCTGAACAACTTACCTTTTGTTGCGGTTTATCTTAGTACTTGCAGGAAGAAAAAAATAGTTTACTTAAAAAATTTATTTACTTATGTAACATACTAGTATGGTTAATAATAATAGAAAAGAGAACCTTAGTAAATAAATCTTATATATTAAGGTTTATTAACATAAAATTATATTACAAATTAAAAATAAAAAACTGATTTCAACAACACAACATATTATCAGTATTTTATTTTTTATAAGATGCATAACATACTTAGATGGAGTGTCAGGGTGCTTTGAGAATGCATCACACAAGCGCAACAACAAATTCTAGAACATGCCAATAAATACTCCAAATACTTTAGTTATACTCACAATCTTTTAAAGTGACGGTATATCTCGTCTATGCTTCAGTTAACGAAAGAAAATAGTTTCTTATAATATAAACACATAGGGTGTTAGGTGTAGGTTTGGTCATAATTTTAACAGCTAATGTATATTGAAACAAAGGGAACAAAAAGTCTTATCAGATGTCGAAAATTCGACGATTTTGACAGAAAAAATAACATAACTTTTATTTGAGTTAATAAGCAGGTTGGATAGAAAAAGTAAAAAATAATTATTTTGACAAATTACAAGTCATGAATTCATACAACATAGAAGTATGCAACGGATTTTTTTAAACAGATATTTGTAAAGCCTCCAGTCGCCAAATTAAACTTCTCCGATAGTCTCAGATCGACAAACAGGACTGACGTCAGATACTAGACATAGGCTCTGCCTCCACTCTGCATTTCTATCTTTCTTGCTCTTTTTCACCTCAACTGCCTCATTGTTGTTAACAAAAAATTTGTGCTGTACATCATGTTTTATATGGGCTATGAGATTGCTCAATTCGTATTCCATATAATTTTCAAACTGAAGCTATTTCATCGATTTTAGGAGTCAAAAGGTGTGCTAGGAGAGGGGTTTTTAAAAGCTTTGTATTTTATCATGGAATTCAAAGTCAAAGCCAAAATGCAATAAAAATGTCGTTTCTTGCGTGCAGTCGTTTCACATGACAGACACACCTTATACAATTGAAATAGATATGAATAACAACGCGAGGGTCGTGTACATAATACAGCTGTGAAACGGGTAGAGGTGAGAAATGCAATCCTGTTCTTGCAAAGCTCTTCTGACATACACGGCATGGCAAAGGAAGTACGGATGGAATTAGATACATAGATGACAAACACCACAATACTCGCTATAATATGTAATATAATTGTACAAAATCTAACGGTATGGTAACGGTAAAAAATATAATAATATCATTTGTTCCGTTGGTCCAATATTACCTGTTAATAGTTTGATCCCCGTACTCTCAACACCCCGTATAAATAGATTTACTCTCAAATATGAAAAACCACAAGAACACTGTCATACGAGAGATGTCCAAGAAAAAGGTATCTAGACATTTTGCGGCAAAAATTCTTTTTTTTTATGAGGCTATTATTAAGAGTTCAGACCAGGAAACCAGATGCGGGGGTTTATGGTCTTTTTAATTAATGATTAAGCCAAAGCACGTATGTCCAGTCACAACCAAGATAAATATTTGTTAAAAATGCTATTTCGTGAAACAACTAAATTGATGATATGTATCGCTTTCACCCTGTGTGCTGCAACCTACAAAATTTTCAAAACATTAAAAATGTCTGATTTGCGGCTCCACGTTTCGTCTAAATGTTTGATCACCACCCGGTGATATCTTGAGTAAAATGACACGAAAGAAAATTCTGGTAGGATTAATTAGTTTATACATTTATGTATGAAATCACATAAAGTAACCATCTTTTTCATTTGACAGCAAAAATACTGTTTTCTTTTTTAATTTCTTCAGAGTGCAAAATTTTTCAGTATTTATAAACTACAGACAGCTGCAAAATATTTAATAGTTAATATAAGCAAGGCAAATTCAAGACTGAGGAACGAACTTCTCGATGGTATTATTTTTTTAGATGATTTCATATATTCTGAAAATTCAGAAAATATTTCGAAACGCGTGATTCAGAAAATGGTGGTTTTTCTTAAGTTAATTGATAATTACAAAAACTGTTATTATACATTTCTATTCCGAACACACTTATCCTATTCTTTTACAAACAGTAGAGGGAATTAAGCATATTGTATAGCATCTGATCTTGCTATTGAAGCACGATAAAAAATGTAATATAATGGATCTAGCATCTCAAATTTGTGTAATATAATATGAGAAAATTTCAACTTCTGGTTATTTTTGGTAGTTAAATTGTAGATATAAACTTGTAATTCTAGAATTGGCTGCTGGGCTGTATTACATTCTACAGACTACTGGGCACTCTGAATATGCCTACATTAGTAAAACAATGTACATATATTTACATTAAAAGCAGTAAATGTTTTAAAAATAACTTAACTTGTGTACTATTCAGTCTAAAAAAACTAAAAAAAAATACGATAACGTCTATTTATTAAAGGAGGATTAACAAATATATACCTTAGCAAATAGCATATTTATCAATGATACAATTTTATTAAATTTGAACATTTTTATTATATAACTCAGAATTAAATACATTTGACTTTGGACTGATTACTTATCAGTCAACTAAGGTAGATGATAATTGAACTCTCAGGTAACAGATTACACATTTTTATTATTGATAATAAAAATTTTGTGCAACGGAAAAAGAATGGTTATAACTTATGCAATAAAGACGTTATTTTTTTAACGCTACTTGTTTGAATTGTATGGTTCCTAAAATTTAACATATGATCTTTTAATTATCATGGGTGTTTATTTATTTATTCTTTGAATTGCTGATTAAATTGATTCATGTTAATCTAAAATGAATAAAATCTACCTCTGGAGACCTAGTTTCCATAAACACCAAAACTCTTGAACCCAACACATGAATGCCAACACTCGACGCACGTTTCGATAATCACGTTAGCAACTCCCGATGATGTTAACATAGTTAGCGAAACGCGCATCGAGTGTTGATATTTGAGTGTTGTGTTCAAGAGTTTTGGAGTAGTTTTGGTAGTTTACACATTTGACAATGGTCAAGGTATTCAATATTTAGCAAAATCAGCACATCTTTGGAAATCCGTTTCTATGAATAAATAGTACTGAAGACAGGTAACCTACATACATGTTTTAAAAAAAATTAACTTCAGCATATTATATTGGGTATTCTGTACATGCTGTAATGTCGGGTAGAGGGCATTGGACTGATTCCAAAAATATCTTTATATGTCCCCATAGAGTCGTTCCAGATTTTTGACCTGCCATGTTTTGTTAACTATTAGTATTAAATACTTTAATTTTGGCCTACATGCTTGTTGAGATCAAGTACAAAAACTGATTTATTCGTGGATACGAAAATCATAAATAAATAGGAAAAATATTTAATGAAATATTTGGGCTCCATCATGTTTTTATAACAATATTTTCTTTTTGAAAAATAAAAAATTGAGGAGAATCAAATAATAGTTTTGTTTTTAACTAGCCCTATTTAGACAAGGTAAATATTTAAATAAATAAATTCTTTTCTTATGAAAGCAAATTTAAGCAACTCAGATAATCGCGTTATTCTTTTAAATCCACACTCATACGTTAAAAACAATATGATGGCTCCCAAATTATATTTCATATTTTTTGCTACTGACATATAGTTTTCGCATGCATAATATTGTTTTATATATAATACCCTCACTTCCCTTTAGGTGCTGTTTTTACGTGCAAAGATAGTAAGAAAACATCCAACATACATATGGAGGTGTTTTGGAATCAGTTCTTTATCCTCTACCTCTTAAGTTGTGTACTGTTACTATATGATAATGTTTGATATCATATACATCGTGTCCCACTGTTGTTCTGGACACCCCAATATTTGATTAATTATACTACTTTAGCCAAACTTGAATCTGTATCAATAATAACTTTTGGTATGTTCATTTTGAAGAAAACAAACTCGTTTCCGATGGTGCTGTGTTTTTATTAAAGAAAAAGTCATCCATTTTTATTGAAACCAGCCTATGCTAATTCGCAATCCATGATAGGATTATAAAAAATTCGACACCGACCCTGTGAAATTATAGCCCAGTCGTCAGGGGTTTTAAGGTGTCTCTCAATGTTATATGGCTGAATTTTTCAGAATAAGTAGTTTTGTTGGTGTAGAATACGATAAAAAAAGTTTTCAGCTGTAAGGTACCGGCAACCCCTAAAAAAATGGAATATATTGGCCGAAATTTGGTTCTTGACCAATAACTCAAAAAATAAAAAATATACATCAAAATACTAATAGCACTAGGCGATAGAGGGGGAAACTTCACATCAAAAACGTATATAAAATTTTTTTGTACTATCAAAAATGTAGGCTCCATATTTCCTCTAACGCACGAGAATGGAACGTGACGACACATAAGTACGGCTCGCGAAGCTACACTAAATTTGTTGTAACTTTTGAACTAATTAATGAAATTGAGCTCAACAAAGCTTAAATGAAACGAGAAACATATGGCTATTGGATTATCATATTTTCAAACATAAAAATAAATTTATGTAGGAATAGTACATATATGAAGTCGTAACATATAGAGATTTTTCGATGAAATCGGTAAAAACTCTACCATTTCTACAATGTTTAAGATAAAAATCTGAAACTTTCACATATTACTCTAAAAGTAATATATAAAAAGATCCAATAAGTGAAAAAAATCTCAAAAATTTATTTTTGATGTACACTTCTAAAATTTCAAAATCTTGAGAAAGTGATAAGATTCGATAACCACTTATTACTTTGGTTTAAATCGCGTTATTAGATTTCTGTAGGTGCAATTTTTAAAGCTTGAAATGTGTACTTTAAGATCTTTTAATAGAACTTACCTTAAAAATTGAATTAACCTTTATATTACGATAATAAAACATTTCTCTTTGCTCCAAAATTCGTGAAACTTGGGTTAAAATAAAAGTTTTTATCATTTATCACAAGAATTATTTTGTATACCTATCCATCGGATCTTTTTATACATTACTTCCAGAGTAATTTGTGAATGCTTCAGATTTTTATCTTAAAAATTGCAGAAAGGGTAGAGTTTTTACCGATTTCACCGGAAATCTCTTTGTGTTCCGAGTTCATATATGTACTATTCCTACATACATTTATTTCTATATTTAAAAATGTAATAATCCAATAGCCACATGTTTCTTGTTTCATTTAAGCTTTGTTGAGCTCAATTTCATTAATTAGTTCAGAAGTTACAACAAATTTAGTGTAGCGCGTCCGTGACCGCGCACTCTTCGCGAGCCGTACTTATGTGTTGCCTCGTTCCATTCTCGTACGTTAAAAAAAATCTGGAGCATACAGGTTTTTGATGTGAAATTTCTCCCTCTATCGCTTAGATTAGTTTCTGATATATTTTTTTATTTTTCGAGTTATTGGCCAAAAACTTCGGCCAATATTTTCGATTTTTTAGGGGGCGCCGGCATCTTACAGCTGCAAACTATTTTTATCGTATTCTATACCAACAATACTACTTATTCTGAAAAATCCAGCCATATAACAATTAGTAACCAGCTTTTATCAATTTCTGTCTCTGACAACTGGGCTAATTAGGAGATTAAGTGATAAAAATAGTCAATTATAAATAATTGTGATTAAAAATAGAAGGAAGTTATTTTTAGTATTTTATATCTATTCATTATCTATACTTCGTTCACGCGTAGTAGGTCAGTATGGTATGTTCTGTTGAGTTAATTTTTCATGAAAAACATATCTAATGTGACTTCTCGAAAAATGTACACCTTTATCTTAATAAAAACACAAGTCACTCCTAAAAATAATTCCGATAATTCTAAACCGATTCAAATTTGATTAAAATCGGATAAGGAATTACTGAGACACATTAAAAGTGGAAGTCGTTTATACAATATCTACAACTTTATTTAATGGCAAAATTAAGCTCCGTCTTCATTAATTGTTCCATTTTAATGAAATTTAACATATTAACTCTAAAAAAGGTATACTACAAACATTTCAAATTCTGAAATATGAACACTATTATTCTACCAACACTGCACGTTATAATTTTCTTGCACATCACAAACTCCAAGCTTACATTATTGGGAAGATAAAATGCCATACCGACCATTGCTGGTTGTCGAAATGAGCACTAAAATTATGTGCAGCGATTTGGAGTCTGTAAAATTTACATTAGTGCCACAATTTATAAAATATGATTGTAGCGCTTGTACCTGAATAACAAGGAACGTAAAATATGATTGTGGGCTTAATTTAAAAATTGGATCGTAGGCTACATAACGAAAAATGTATATTTTGGAAGATTATGACATATTGATAACAAAAAGCACGAAAGTTGAGTCCAAATATAAATTACATAAAAAGAACATGTCACTCTTAAGATATTGTAGAAGTAAATTCTATGTTTTTCTAGAGTTATACTTCGGCTTTACTTAATCACTAATCTGCAAGACTGTAATATTGCTTGCTGCTTTGGCATGCGTAGCGATGTGTCTTTTAAAATAATATTCGTCCGCGAAACTACGTCCACACACCTCGCACTTATGCCGTATACCCATATGCCTATTTTTATAATGGTTTCTGTACTCTCTAACGGTATAAAATCCTTTATTACAATCCTCACATCGATGTCGAAATTGATCCAAATGTCTCAGCATATGCTCCTTAACATTTTTCTCATACATAAATGTTCTAAAGCAAAAGTTGCATATCGCTCGATCTGTGTGATCTGCAATGTAGTGATCATAGAACTCACTATTTTTATTAAATGTGGCGGTACACACGTCACAGTTGTTAATGTAGCATTTCCCCTTTTCAATGTGTCTAAAGAATACGAATTTGTTGATAAATAATTGTTCGCATCTTAAGCATTTATAGTGAGGCACATCTACTTCTTCGTTGGCATTAATAAAGGCATAATTTGTTGCTGAAAAATCGGGTACTTCATGACGTTTTTTAGGCTGTGGCGTTCTTGTCTTTGGTTGTGAATACAATCTTTTGCTAGTAGAAGGTTTTGCTGGCATGGTAACTCCCCTGGTAATAATTAAATTTCCATCCTGATCTTCTTCTTCAATTAGACCCTCAACACTTGACATGACATATCCGTGCTCCAAATTTACAATTTCAACGGTGTCTCTTTCCGATCTTTCAGCAGTTTCTGCTACAGGTTCATCTTCCTCAATGACAACTTCATTTACGCAATGTGAGTCGTCCAATATATACAGAAGCTCGTTTGTTTCACCCGTGGCAGGTTGCTGAACGATGACCTCTTCATTTTCACCATAATTTAATACTAATTCCTCAACTTCTTCCTCATCTTGTATAACCACAGTTTCATCAGAACTTCTGTGCGTTTCATAATGTTCATACAGATCCATACAGTTTTTAAACTTAATATGGCATTTACAACAAGTATACAGTTCTCCAAAGAGTTTCATCGTGTGCTCGATGAATTTGTCTTTCGTTGGAAATACTTCTGAACACATTCCGCATTGAATATTAGTTTGGTCCGAATCATTTATGTCCTCTAGTTCCTCCCATCTGCAAATAAATATATTTATTCTGTAACAGAAATACTACAATCTGATATGTGGAAAATGGTTTAAAGAATACAAACGGAAGTAGTTGCTTTTCTTTATTTTTAGTAAATGATTAAAAATATTTTATCGTATATAACGGTATAAATACGATGAACATATGATCAACTATATTTACCAAATAATCTGAAAAAAGGAAGAGTTAAACTGTACACTAAATGCTAGCTAATAACTTACTTATGTAATATTAAGGAGATCGGTATCAAGAGATCTTGATATCTCACCTTGATACATTCTTTTCAAATTACACTCATATTTTTTTTAAATAATAGGTTGCTCCATGTCATTTTTAAATAAATATTTCTTTACAACAGTATACGATGTAAGAGATTAAATAATTCCATCGTATAAGCACTTGGCATTGCATTGGAGACGATTCAAAAAGCATCTGTTTGAGCATATCTCTGCTTATATTTAAAAATATGTATACTCACAACAGTGGAAAACAGAAAAAAGAATTTTTCTAGAATTTACTTTTCCACATAGCAAAGTAATATTTTGTGGATCCTATACAAACAACCTTTTGCTCTGAATCTATCAACACATACAAAATAGTAATCTAATCATCCACCTAAAACATTATAGGTTAATAATGATCCATTCATTTTAAAACATATTATTATGTGTATTAAGTCCTAATTTACAACTGTATCTTGGAATTCACAATTTGTATATAAATGAAGTAAGGGTAGGGGGTATTTTTTAATTTCCGATATTCTGGGGTTTGTTTAATGATACCAAGGTCAGAAAATGTATGTTTAGAGTTTTTGTCTGTATTTTTGAATGTTTATTCCTCCATGAAATAAGAACAGTCAACATATTTTTCCCTTCTGGTGTGACTGGAGACGTACATCATTTCATTCATCTTCTGATGATGCCAACGCGGTTGGCGAAACGTGCGTTGTGTGCTGGTATTCGAGTGTTGTGTTCAAGAGATTCAGTATTAAAAGACACTAGGTCTACATTTTTTTTCTAATTTTGTACAATGCAGACATTCTTCCACCCAGAGAGTAGGTTATCTGATATCGAAGGTGGAATGATCGTAGAAAAGTGATGAAAGCTAGGGGAAAACGGATAAATGGTGGACAAATGTGGTGGTAAAATTGGCGAAGCTGGTGAGATGGTGAGAGAAGCCGGAAAAAGATTAAGTGCAGGTAGGATACTGTGGAGATACACGTGAGCGTTACCGTGGGCATAAGTACATAAGAAAATATAATTTTGGATTTGGAATAATAAAGGTTACATGGATGATCATCCCATTCCTAATAGTTCCGGATATAAATGCAACAGACTCTGATCCGTGCGGTTTATGATGTTTAATCTACCGAACGAAACTCTTCCGATCAGAATTCGCATTAAGCATCTGTAAAAGTTTAAAATTTAAAACGTAATTTCTAGAAAAATTACTTCTTCTATACATCAAAATTTTCTTTGAGATTTGTTCTGTGCTGAGGAGGAAAAATAACTCCGAAACACTGGCGACCCTTATTAAATTGTTTCAATTTACAACTTGTTGTTTAGGACATCTTAAAAGAAGCTTTGTGGTCCAACTATTATTCTTGTTGCCTCTGTAGCACGTCTAACGGCATCATGCCATCTATCGCGACTATTTAACTGTAATATCTTTTATTTCTTCATACATTTCATTGAATTTTGTTATGTGTGTATTTTAAAAAGCACTGCCTTACACTCAATATTTAATGCTTGATGTGAAACACAATAAATTCTAAAATTGTAATATGAAAGAGATTATAATTTGAAAGACAACATTGTGAGTCCTGCCCCTTACAACAGCCCCTCTTTGAATATTAAGCGACTTGAACTAGAGAATACTTGATTCCGTGGCAAACCACACCATAAACAAAACATACGTTTCATTTGAAAGTTAGGAATATTAAAAAAAAAAATGAGATTATAAAATTTCACTCACCCATGTTAACGAATAAAATATTTCTTCAAACCGCCTCAAACTGTAGAAATTGTACAAGTTTTTAATTAATTCCCCACTGACACTTAGCTGTTGCCATTTTCCATTACTGTATTGCAAATATTACATATTAGTAGATTCTCCACACGTGGCTAAAGGGTATACTTTTAAAAGTGAATTATTTTTTGTTTTGTTTGCAAAATCCTATAAAGAGTGTGTTTCACTGGGTATAGTTTTACGTGAAAACTCTGTTACCGTCTTGCATTTTCCACATTAGAATTCCTTAGAAATTATCTAATCGAAATGGAATTGAGAACGCAATAATAATTTTAATAGTAGATTTTCGCCAGCGACAGGTGACAATATGGCGCATGGATTAGTTGTGTGTGTGAGTCTTCTGATGAGTGGCGGAATAGCTAAATGACTAAACTTCGCCTGGACGTTAAGATAAATAGGGCCAAAACATAAAATAATTGTATTGGTACTCAGGAATATACGTAATTTTCTTTTGATTATATTAGTGCATAAGATATGTCGGTTTGGTTTTATAAAGATAGTATAGCTTTAAGTAGTATTGCAAATAGTAGGTTCAAGATAATAAATATCGTGATTTTACTGTGGTGTAAAGTCTAACTATCCTTAGACCCGCTGGACATTACCGTTTCTTCACTGTCGCTATAGATACTCAAGCTCTGTTGAACGTGATTTGAGGGTAATTGGTAAGTTCCACCACAAAAAGAACAGACGCCATTAAGTATAAAGATTCAGTAAGGTAATATATATTTATAAGTAAAATCATAGGTAAACAGTATAAAAAACAATAAGCGTCCAGTGAAACAAAATGTTCTGCACGAGCAATAATTGTTCGGTAGGAATAACAGATGTTCAGGATGAAATTATATATAGAAAAATAATATTCATTGCGAAAATAAATTAATCAGTACATTAGTAAACATTTAGTAAAATGACAGTGCTAAAATGTCAAACAGCATTACATTACAGGTAACAAACAGGTTATCTGCAGTTGTGTAGAATGTATAAAATTAAAAAAATGGGTGACAAATTGAAATAAAAAGAAGACCAGATGCGATACAAAGATTTATTGGGAATATAAAGTACAAACATAATGTTAAAAAATAAGAGACACTTAAAACTTGTAAGTAATAATAATATTTCGTAGGTATCTAAATAAAAACTAAACAATTATAGTATAGGAGCCAGCGTACAATTACCGTCAGATCTGTATGAGTTAGATAGATGATTAATCCTATTCCATAAAGAATGGCAGAAAGAAAAGGTGATATGAGAATTTTTCTTAGTGGTGCAACTTAATTTACAATTGTTGAAACTAATTACTCATACAAATCTGCTCGATATTTACTAATCATAGCTTAAAAGTAGACACCTCGCAGGTTCAAAATGTCTGCCGCTGTACCCCCACTAAAGGAAATGTATGCATGCCTCAGAACCTCCTCTAACCCAGATGTATGCTGATCGTATTTTTGTAACTACTAAATGATAATTAATTTAGAACAAAGAAATCAGCTTGATACTTGGTCATGCCCACTGACATAACTTGTAGGTTGGACCCCCACTAACCGGGATGTATGCCAATCGTATTTTTGTATTCACTAAGTGGTAAGTAATCGGTAAAAAAAATCATTTAATATAAATATTTGCACAAATTATGCAAGACTTTTGAGTTATTTAATGCAGACTACACTACTAATAAAATTTCTCTTATCACTTTCCTTGTCCACTATGCTCTAAGGAACAGAATAGATGATACAAATGTCAGATAATTGCACGTTGGCCTCTGTACTATTAGTTTTTGTCTAAATTATTAGTAAAGCTCTTTTGGCTCTTACTGGATGATCCGGCGTCATTTTTGTACTGATTTCTGAAGATTTACTTTTTTCGTTGCAGCAAACCCAACTATATGTTTGCAAATCATTTTTTTTAAGAATGCTGGACAGTCACAGTAACCATCAAGTCGTGCGTTTCTATCACTGGGTAAAATTTTAACCATTACAAATTTGAACGTTTCAAATATATTGAAATCTAGGTCATTCCTTTTGTCACATCAAACTCTTTTAGATCAGTATCATCACTGACCGGAATATTGCATCTATCATGTTGTATTGCCTATCTCATTTTCCAGAATTTCCTTTCTCTTTCGTTTAGATCTCTTACCTGCTTCTCTCCATAATCGAAGAGTGGACCATAATTTTATATAATACAGGTAAAATGGAAAAACGCTACTGTGGAAGGAAGCTTTTCCCTTCATGATTTTTAGCCTTAATAAAGCTATTAAAGAACTGAAGAATGTTGTTGGTAGAACGAGATTTCTGGTTCTTTCAAACCAGTTTCGATTTTATTGAAATAACTTTATTTGAAAATACGCGCTATCTGGATTTTCCAACTTTCAAGAAACATTTCAGATGTTCCATAAACTAAAGTTCACCAATATCATTCAAAATTTGCATTGCAACTTTTGTGGGCTTGATAAATGATCCTGCCCTCTCTTGCACAGTTCTTTCTACGTGCGTCCAATACAGTATAATCAAGCTTGACTGTCTGAATACCATTTGAAAAGAATTACCTACCATCTCAGCTCCACCTGAAATTAAAGTTGTTGGAGAATGGAGGGTGGCCATTCTATGCCCTTTTCTACACACACAACGTATGGCGTCTTTAACGAACCAGATACCCTAATGGCTAGTACAAGGAAGAAGTAGGAAACCGAAGAATGTAGGAAATATAGAACGCTAGTTTTCATCCTCACCACTCGAGTCACTACTTTCTACAGTAGTGTCATGTCATCCAGGAAGCTTGCAAGTAATGGAATGTAGAAAGAATGGCTCATGTAGGCATATCCTAAATACCATAAGACTTACTTGGGCACAATAACCTGTTGTGCGAAGACTATTTTTGCACTGACTGTAGCATCCTATTAAGGCATTTAAGACTTCCTAGTTACTGTCGATTAAATTATAAACTAAGTAACTACTTTCTGAACAGCGTCATTGCATTTGGATTCGAATGAATGTTTTTTCCTGTTGGCAGGTCCATGCTCCTCCAGTGGCAATCGTTTAGTATGCATGCACACTTGAAGCACATACATGCCGTCGGCTCTTACATGCTCAGTATGACCTAGCCAGTTTCATCCGATGGCTCCCTAAAGTTCTTTAATCCTGCAGTGATAATTCAGCAAATTCTGGCACTGAATCTGCGGTGATTCGAGGGAATATTGTGTTTTCGATTCAAGTTCAGTGCGTTGGTGAGGTCTTGAAATTTATTTGGCGGTGTTTGCTTTTGATAATATTAGGATTGCGATACGCTTACCATTGACTCCACCAGATTCAATTAGTAATTTTATAGTCTGTCACCAGATGGGGAGTATTTTGCCAGATTTACTTGAAATAAGTATAAGTTTGTTTGAATAGACCGTTACCTGCCTCCAATCGATATGTCGCCACTAAGCGAAGTTCGACTGTGTTCAATAGATGTTGGCATTTGATACTCAAATCTTGAAACATCTATCGATGATGACAGTGTGCTTGGCGAAACGCGCATCGAGTAGCATAGGTACTAGTACAAGGTACTTTACACAAAAGTAAATATTGTGGGTTAAACGCACTGGAGTGAATATCAGGGTCTGAGTTAGTATAACAACAAAAATGTATTTACATATTAAAAGGCAAGATTTTGCCCAGCAGGGATTTCAAGGCCAATAGTACCATTCCTCTGCAAAAAAAATCCTTAACAACTTTTGATTAAATAATATTAACCATACTTGGAGCGTACAGAATGTGGCCCAGAAAACGCCGAAAAAGGTCAACCCTCTTTCTAAATTCAATAATACGAAATCGTTTACCCTTTCATATGTATGTGTACCTAAACCTAAGATATGGAACTGTCTAATGCCATCAACTATACCGATTAGCAATACTGGAAATCCTCCAAATAAGTTTGTATGTAGCATCCGTCTGGATATGATTTACATCACTGCCAACTTAAGAAATGTTTTTGCCCAAATCTAGACCTTCTCAAAGACGCCAAATAATTGTTAATATCAGTCATTTTTGGTAACGGTAGCTTATTTTCATTTAAATATTCGACAATCCTTTTTGGCTTAATTTTTGAATTGCTATCGAACAACTGATATATTTCTGTTTTAACCGCCCAGACATTTGCAGTTTTGCTTTTGTTTCTATAGCGTTACAAGTATGGGACAGCTGCGAACGATAGAACAGGACACTTTTACTATCGTACATATACTTCAAGGATACAGCCGCTTTGCATTGTTCACCACGGGACTTTACCTTTTTGCACCGATAGATATAAGTTTCATTTCCCTCGCTATCTACATTCTTATAATGAAAACCCCAGGTACTTTCACTTTTCACAGCTTCTATAGCGGCAGATTTATTAGAAAAGATTTGATCAATTTTCCAATTTTTTGCTGTTTTTAGACGTTTCGGTCGTCGTGTTTTCACTTCAGGTTCTGATGATTTGAAACCATTTGCATAATTTGGAGTAACCAAACTTCTGAGCTCACTTGACTTAGTCTTTTTTTGTTTTATTTGGCGATGACCCAAACTTCTAAAATATATACAATTAGAAATCTGAAACATTTTACTATACTTACCTGTTTATATATATTGCAAAGCTGTATCGTCACATTATTGTTCGTTATTAAATATCAGTGCAAAGTAAATCAGTGAAGTTATTTTCACTATCTAGATAATATTATAATACATTATTTTACAATTTAAATTGTATTAAATATGTCATATTCACTGTAGTTCAGTTAGAGTTTTGCCTTTCTACTAACTCCCAAAATTGCTGAAAATGAGTAGTCAATTAAATGTAAAAAAGAAATAATATATTTTCAAAAAATGCATTTAAAAAAATGGTGAACATTGAATTCTTTTTTATAAAATACAAAAAATAAGGAATACCTGAAATTGTAAATGATAGAAGATATCCCAAAAAAAAATCCAGTTTTTTTCGAAAAGCCAACAATCTCGCGTAAAATGTCATTTAAAGTGGTACCTAACTTTTGGTTTACAACCATAAGTTTATGGAAAGGTTAGTTTGTTGTTAAGGAAGCATATACTTATTATCGTTTAAGAAAAAAGAAAGAACTTGTAAGAATAAGTTTAGGGTTCTGAGATAAAAATATTGAGTCATAAGGAAGATGGTGTCTATCCTGCTATTGGTTTTCCTCAGATTGAACTGTTAAATAGATTCTCACTCTCGAGTCTGGAGACTCCTAGAACTATTTCACAGCTAATTTTTCTTTTTAAAATAATACATAATATAACTAATTGCGGCGCTATCTTAAATTTTCGAACTCCTAGACCTGGTTCTAGGCATAACTCATTGTTCTATTTGCCAACTTCCCGAACTAACGTCCAGAAATTTTTGCCGCTGTATAAAATGTATGAGAATTATAATAATCTACAAGATCAGTTTGATATATTCCACTGCAATGTAGTTGCGATAAAAAGATTAACTGTATAATTTAATTTTTTTTGTTTTATCTTTGTTTTTTATCTGTTTACTTTGTATTCTACTCTCATACGTCATATATTTGTAAATACTTACTATTTTCTACCATGTAATTAGAATGCTCTGTTGGGTAGTGTATTGTTAAATAAATAAATAAATAAATAAATAAAATATACAATAAAATTCTGTTTTTTTTTTCTAAATTCAGAAGCAATTTTCTTTCTGATTAATTAACTGACGGGAGTTTCCTTCTGGAAATATTTCTTTTGTGTTAAAAACGCTTAAATAAACATTATAAAAAATTGTTTTAAAAATGATTGAAATAATATAAATAACTAAAAAACACATTTTACGCGAGATCAGTTCAAAAAATACACGTGATTATTTTGACGATTCTAACACGTTCTATCATTTAGACTATTAGTCCAGTCTACGGGAGGTTTCACCTCTAACTTGAGTGCTAGTGAATGGATTTTGATGAAACCTTGTGCAATGTGTTTGTAATTAAGTTAGTGAAAAAAAGATTAGTGTAGGAAACGATCGGAATGGACAGAAAACACATCTTTTATCATGGGTTCGGCAAATTGTAGAATTAGGTCAAACATTTATTTAAAAAAAAACAATATTTTTACCTTTTCTGGCCCAAAATAAGATGTTTTTTCTCTGGTGAATTTTTTCTAAAAATGCTTATTTTTCGAGAGGGAAGGGAAATGTAGAAGTTGGAAAAAGAAATCTGAAAAAATCAGGCGAGTATATCACCGAAATACAAGACTTATTTTTATTCGCCACCTTTCTGTAAAGTGCATTTTCACCGAGTTTTTCATGAAAAACATGAAACACCACTCCTCTCTTTGAAATTGTAACGCTTTAAAAACATGTAATTTAAAAATTCGTAAAAATTCAGACGTATCAATTGAAGCCTTCTAAACATTTTTTGCCTCTTGAAATTTTTTTGTAACTTGCTAATTTTCCGAGTTACGGGCAGTTTTTCACAATGAATAATGTACTATATTCTTTGCAAATTTTCAATTAAAAAATACATGAAACTTCAAAAAATGATCGTGATATACAGGGTGATTCACGTAGGCCATTCATTAGAAGTTTTTCAACCTGCAGTTGGATTAGAAACTTGAAATTTGGTATGCAGCCATAATCGATCATGCCCGTTCTATCTAAAATATTTCCAGTCCTCCAACTATACAGGGTGTGCCAAAAATTGGTACCAACTTTCTTATTTTAAATGGAAACCTATATTTTTCTTTACATGGTTCGATTGATCTTCTAATTCTGAGTTTAGAGAGCCTAAGTTATGTTAACTTATCTATTACAATTTTTGACATATGTCCAATTTTTTGAAAAAAATTGCCGCTGTAGTAGTTTACGAACAAATTTGTATCTCGCAAACCTTTCAAAATTATGAAACCAAATTTGTGAAGCAGTTAGCTGGAAGTCCAGGCTAACTTTTGATGTTCCATCGGTGGTCCCATTTTGTACCATATGGGCGCAGTCGATTTTCAAATGTCGCAATCAACAATTGTCAAAAAGTCAATTTTTTCAAATAGCACCTACTATTTTTTTTCACACCATTCGAAAGAAAATTGAATTTTAGTGTGAGTTACTTAAGCATTCCCTATACCTAACTTCACCCCATATCGAGTTATTCAATAAAAATCAAGAAATACCTATCTTGCCGAGAGATTCCTTACTTCATCAAGTATGCCATGGAAACAAAAGACAGTTGTAATAATTTTTAAAGAAAAATATGGATTCTTATTTAATTAAACACAACACCAACAAATTATTATTAACGAACAAGAACAATGTTGACGAAATTCTGACGTAAATGTTCAATGTGACCACCATATTTTTGTTCAAATATTCTATTATTCTACTTTCAACAGATTGCGTAGCACATCTTTGCGCCTACCATTTCTGACGCCAGAAATCAATGCAAAATTGAATTTTAGGGCCACTTTTATTAACATTGTGTATGTCTATCTACAGTCGTTTTTGAGTTATTGGCATTTTTTTTAAAAAATATAGTTTTCTTTTCTCAAGGGTAGTAGGCTTTGGAAACAATCATTTCATTTTAATTTTTATTCAAAAATCGGATTGCAATAATAAATAATAACAACAATTAAACAGATTAACAAAATAATTATTTCAATACAAATGCTCAATGTGTGTACCGTTTTCACTGACAGAATTTCGTCAACATTGTTCTTGTTCGTTAATAATAATTTGTTGATGTTGTGTGCAATTAAATAAGAATCCATATTTTTCTTTAAAAATTATTACAACTGTCTTTTGTTTCCATGGCATACTTGGTGAAGTAAGGAATCTCTCGGCAAGATAGGTATTTCTTGATTTTTATTGAATAACTCGATATGGGGTGAAGTTAGGTATAGGGAATGCTTAAGTAACTCACACTAAAATTCAATTTTCTTTTGAATGGTGTGAAAAAATATAGTAGGTGCTATTTGAAAAAATTGACTTTTTGACAATTTTTGATTGCGACATTTGAAAATCGACTGCGCCCATATGGTACAAAATGAGACCACCGATGGGACATCAAAAGTTAGCCTGGACTTACAGCTAACTGCTTCACAAATTTGGTTTCATAATTTTGAAAGGTTTGCGAGATACAAATTTGTTCGTAAACTACTACAGCGGCAATTTTTTTCAAGAAATTGGACATATATCAAAAATTGTAATAGATAAGTTAATATAACTTAGGTTCTCTAAACTCAGAATTAGAAGACCAATCGAACCATGTAAAGAAAAATGTAGGTTTCCATTTAAAATAAGAAAGTTTGTACCAATTTTTGGCACACCCTGTATAGTTGGAGGACTGAAAATATTTTAGATAGAACGGGCATGATCGATTATGGCTGTATACCAAATTTCAAGTTTCTAATCCAACTGCAAGTTGAAAAACTTCTAATGAATGGCCTACGTGAATCACCCTGTATATATACTATGTTATAAAATAACATGAAACCTAATATAGTTATATCATTTTTAAAGGTTCAATCTAATTTTTATATTGAAAATGTACAAAAAATGTAGTAAGTACATTATTTATCGTGAAAAACTGCCTGTAACTTGGAAAATTAGCAAGTTACAAAACAATTACAAGAGACAAAAAATACTTAGAAGGCCTCAATGCATACGTCTGAATTTTTTCAAATTTTTAAATTACATATTTTTAAAGCGCTACAGTTTTTCAAGTTTTTCCGGAAAAACTCGGTGACAACTTACTTTACAGAAAAGTTGCAAATAAATAAAGTCTTGAATTTCGATGATACATTCACCTGATATTTTTCAGATTTCTTTTCAACTTTTACATTTCCCTTCCCCCACTTTTAGGAATTTTCGAATGGCCATATCTCGAATAAGCATTTCTCGAAAAAATTCACTAGAGTAAAAACATCTTATTTTGGGCAAAAAAAAAAGGTGAAGTTACGGAATCCGTGAAAAAAGGGGTGTTTTCTACACCTTCAGATCATTTCCCACTCTAATCTTTTTTTCAAACTTTTTCACAAACTTAATTACAAACAATTGCACACGGCTTCATCAAGATCCATTCACTAACACTCAAGTTAGAGATTTTAGTCATTTTAGCGCTCCGTTGACTGGATTATATACCAACCTTATTTCTCATATTGTACAAAAAAAATGTACAAATTCACAATTTCTACTTTGAAATTATTTGGAAAAAGTACCATCGTTAATCGTTCTTTTACTTATTAATAACAGTATTCATAATTTTAGCCAATTGGGAAATTAAGATAAGACATTAAGTCATTGTCACAAACCAAATCACAATCAAATTATTTACTTTGCAAATCGATGTATTTAATAATTATTACACATTTACTGCAGCAAGTACATCACTTACCTTTTACTATATTATATATTGCACTTATAACCTTAAGACAAAGTGACAAAATACATATGTAGATGAGTCCGATTTTTATTTTTGCCGACACGTGCTATTACGTTATAGCAACTGCATCAAGTGATTATAGATGGAGAGACAGCCCTAAAAAAAAATGTCTGAATTTACTAAGCCTGGTTCTTTTCCAATTGATTACAGTAGCTGTGTACACACATACTGAGGTCAATCAAGCGCATCTGAGACACCTGAAACTGGTGTCTTAGATGCGGTATCAAAGGTGCCATGATTACGGAGGTAATAAAATGAATTTACTAAGGCTGAAAATCGTTACACGAATTATACATTATATATAAATAACAGTTGTGTCAGTCAGGCAGTTGAATGCGGGTACGGAGTTGGTCAGTCAGCCCCAATGTATGTACAGGGTTATTCACTATATATTGCCCCCCCCCTTTATTTCTGTTATGACTGAAAATAGAAAGAAGTTTCGAATAAAATTTGTAGGATCTTAAGTATATTTTATTGAAACGTGATAAAAAACAGTTTCATGTATAGGTCACGTGATATGAAATAAATATATGTTTTTTATGATGGAATATCCTATATATTATTGCATTTTCGAGAAGCTCTTTTTCTTCTGATTTTAAATATATAACATTATATAGGTCTATCTTAAATACTTCTCGACATATTTGACATTCTAAATGCAAATAAGCTGCTTTATTGCTTTTTTGCATTTTAAATGTCAAACATGTCAAGAAGTATTTAAGATAGACCTATATAATGTTATATATTTGAAATCGGAAGAATACGGGCTTCTCGAAAATGCAATAACAAATAGGGTGTTCTATTTAAAATAACGTATATTTATTTCATATCACGTTACCTATACATGAAATTGCTTTTTTGATCACGTTTCAATAAAATATAGATAAGATCCTACAACTTTTATACGAATTTCTTTTTCTATTTTCAATAATAACACAATAGGGAGGGTCAACATATAGTGAATAACCCTGTACATGCATTGGGGCTGACTGACTAGCTCCGTCCCCAAATTCAACTGACTGACTGACATACCTGTTATTTATATGCAATATATAATTGGTATAACGATTTTCAGCCTTAGTCAATTAATTTTATTACCTCGGTAATCATGACACCTTTGATAGCGTACCTGAGACCGCTGTTCTCGATTTCGCTTGACTAACCGCAGTATGTTTGTGTACACAACTACTGTAATCAACTGGCCAAAACCAGGCTTAGTAAATTTAGATAAATTTTTTGGGGCTGGCTCTTGGACTATTAGTGAATAAAAGCTACTTCACGAACCTATAAACCTAATATACGATTCAAATGTATTGACCCCTCACTTTAACCTCGAGTATCTCAGAAATGAACAAGTAGAGAAAATTGAAAAAATTACGTGTTCATTATGAGTCTATTCTAAATCAATCACTAAAATTTGAATAATGTACATTGGACACTTTAGAAGTTCTGCTAAGTTATATTGAAACATGTCCTACTTTTTAAGGACATTTTGACCATACCAGTTTTAATTCCATTATATCTTGGAAAATATGCATACTATGTAAATCATATTTTAGACACCGATAAAACACGGCATTTATCGTACGAGTAAATTTTTTTATAATTTTTTATTTTAAAATTTTGTAGTTATTCTCAATAACGTGACGTCATATTTATTCGGTCATTTATCAATGTATTTAAAATTGTTTCTATAAAATAGTTAATTATATAAAATGTAAGCATTTTCAGAAAAAATAATTGATATATATCAAATATTAATTTAGTTATCAACCGTAAGGGTTAATATCATTGCAAGTTTGCAATAATATTACCTATTACGCTTGATAACTAAATTAATATTTGATATATACCAATTATTTTTTCTGAAAATAGTGATATTAATTTAATCAAGTTGTCTAGTATAAACCGAAAAATTAAAAATGACGAGATCAATGTGGTTGCCGCAGTTGCACTACTTACTACGCAGAAACTGTATAAGAAACCACCAACGGTCAGTATCATAAACAACGCCAAAAGGATCCTTTTAGTAAATGATCCTTCATGCTTAAAATTGACTTTAAGCATAAAGCATCCTTTACTTAGAGGATCCTTTTGACGTTATTTTTGGTACTAGCTGTAACAGCCAGTACCATAAATAACGCCAAAATAAGGGATGCTTTATGCTTATGCTTATGCTTTATGCTTAAAGTCAACTTTAGGCATAAAGGATCCTTTACTAAAAGGATGTATTTTTTAAGTATTTGTGATTAGATTTTTGATTGGGAGCGACTTCAAGTTTATAATTTTATTTATATTCTCATGAACTCGGACCCTTTATTGTATCCTATATCTATATATTATATTTAATTTCAATGCCGACATGGTTCTTTGAGGCTTGAATAATACACTAGATAAATAAATAAATATGTTTTCCCCAAGTCAGAAAAATAAGAGGGTATATCAAACAGAAACATAAAAAAATTGCTATCAAAAAAAATATATATATTCTCACCAAAGATTCACTAAATTATAATATATGTACAAATATATATATATATTTACACTTTTCTCAAAAATACAAAAACGAGGTATTCTATTTTCTTACGACTAAAAGGGATTTTAACACGAATTCATAGAATAAAACGGAAACATGTATTGGTTATAATTACAAGTTATTTTCTACTCTGGACATCTTCAATAAAACTGTTAGTCAAGAATGAAGCTTATACAATACACATCAACTAAAACCAAAATTCTGAAATATTTTAAATAATTCTTTTTTATATTAATCCGTGTATAGAAGAATTTTTTCACAATAATTTAACAAACCTTCAGAGAAATGCATTTTTGTATTATCTTCGCCTGTCTGTTCTGAAAAGTTATTATTATTTTTATTTAGTTACTATTTTAATGCGTTTTTCGGATCTCGAATAAAATGCAAAGGACCTTCAGAAGATTCACAAATTTTCCGAAAATGATAGGAAAAAGCGATTGTATACCAATTTAAAGGATGATCAACGTCAATACCAACATATAACGTTCAAAGAATTTAAAGTGTTCATTTTCTGGTAGATATTCAGCTGGCTAAGCATGAGCAAAACAAATTTGACTATGGTTTATTTAAAGAAATAGAGTTTGTTTAAATACAGTAATTTGAATTTCTTTGTAAAAAATAAGTGGCCAAAAAACGCAACATGTATTCAAAAATCATGAAATCTGAGAATGGAGAAAAAATGTTTTAATTTGCTTCACGCTCTAGTTTCAAAAATTACTCAAAGCAAAAAATAATTACCCCTAAAAAGATTCCAAAAAGATACCTCGTGTTAAGAAATTTGACTTCTTGCACTCCTTTATCGACGTGAGCAAAATTGTATATTTTAATATTATAAAAAAGACCGAGGTCCAGGACAATTATGTGTGTTTAACAAAGTCCTAGTAATAAAATTTTTAGAACATACGTCACACGAGTAAGGTTTTTCACCAGAATGGTAGCGCATATGCACGTTTAATGCTGGCTTCTGTGTAAACGCCTTATTGCAAACTTTGCATATAAATGGTCGTTCTTTGGTATGTGTGCGCTTATGAGTAGTTAATATTTGAGATTTCGAAAAGCACTTTCCACAAACATCACATGCATAAGGTTTTTCTCCAGTGTGCGTTCTCATATGATCCTTTAAACTCCAACTAGAACTAACCGATTTTCCACAAATTTCACAAATGTGTAAATTAACTCCAGTGTTGCTGCTGTGTTTCTTTTCGTGTAGTTTATACGTGCGTGGAGCAAATATCTTCAAACAAATAGGGCATTCCACTTTTTTATAATCCGGCGCGTGAAACAAGGAATGTTTTTTCAAATTCGCCTTGGTTGTAAAAACCTTGCTGCAGATGTTGCAAGTATGACGAACTCCTTGATGTACAGCTTCAACGTGAGTGATAAGTTGGGTTCTCTGATAATAACCTCTACCACATTTGTCGCAAAAGAATTTATAATCCTTTAAATGTATATTTCCCACGTGAATCTTGGCACATAATGGATTTGTGAAGATTTTATCGCAAAAATCACACGTATATACATCTTCTTTGGTGTGTACCACTCGCTTGTGCTTCTCTAATGTGCTTTTATACATAAATTTATAGGGGCATAACTCACAGGAGAATTTTTTTTCTTTATGATTCCTTAAGTGTCTCCTAAATTTATCTCTTGATGGGTATGTCTTTGAGCACAATTCGCAGGAAAAATTGGTTTCTAGATGTATTTTACATTTTCTTCTTGAAGGCCTAAAAATTAATTTATTGTTAATTTAAATTAAATAAAATTAAACTAAAAATATGGAAAGTAAACTGGTTGAAAGCAACAGTAAAAATGAGCTTATTCATCCACAATTGTATGTCCATAAATTGAAAAAATGTGTGTAAACGAACCTTCTAATCCTAGGAGGCGCAGTTCTGGTAATAATTAATCCAAGCCATTTAATCTCTGTACAAACTCTGAAAACAACTATGACAAATGCCTAAAATTCAAAATATTTAGAGCATTGTTAGTTTAACAATCACAAACAATACCATCTGGAGAATGTTCTATAACTGGAGTTGTAAATAAACTGAAATCTATAAAACTGATTTTTATTTCTGTCAAATATTATTATAAATATTCACTAAACGTGAGGCGAACGAAAATTTCGTGATATACAGTGTGTCACAAAAAACTGCTCGGTTAAAAATGGTAGAATAGACACGACATTTAATCGACAAAATTGGCTATATTATCAGGGTCGGGACGGCTTAGTTCTTTTGGTGGTAGGATACATGAAAAACATGATACATACAGTTTCAGAAAGTGTTCGTTTTGATATGGCAATAAGAGCAAGCGAGAGCGAAGCAACTAGGCTATTCTCTTCTATCATATAACACATAGTATATCGAGCCGCCTCCTTTCTGCGCCACATGTGCGTGGGCAGCTCTGTCAGTGGTAGATACTGTTATTGTGGGCGGCCGGTTAAATCGTTGAGACTAGTGCAATACCAAAACCAACATTTTCTGAAACTGTATAATATTTTAGAGGGTAAAATTTTATACAAGTCAGTGGGAACATATATTTTATGGTATGGCCACAGAAGGCGTGCAAAGTATGGCATCGTACAGATTATTAAATTGAAACGTATATGTTGCCAAAACAAAGACAAATATACAACACACATGTTGCACTTACTTTTTGTGTGAAATTTAATTTCCTACAACTTTGTCGCTGTAGTCTGTATATAACGGGTGGTCCCTGGGAACAGGAAGTTTTGAAAATGTTTTTATTTTGTCACATGTATAGCTGGCCATGGATTAATTTGTCATATAGTCTGTCATTATATGTCATTTGGTAATCATGGAACAGTAGTCCGATGAGTAGCGTGCTTTTGCAATAATATCGTATTATAAAAATAACGACAGTGTAGTTGCTGTGCAGCGGAAAATTCGACTACACTTTGCGATTCCTCGTCACGGGAGAATTCCTTCCGCTCATGCCATAAAGTTACCACAAGAGAATCAATAAATGCCTTGCAGAGATTATTTCCTGGTCACATTATCTCCAGGCGTGGAAACATTGAATGGCCCCCTAGCCGCCAGACCTTACGGCATGCGATTACTTCTTGTGGGGCTACTTAAAGCATGGGGTTTTTGTTGACAAACCAAGAAATATTCGGGAGTTGAAAATAAAAATCCGTGAAGAAATTGCCAATATTCCGTTAGACATGTTGCATCGTGTAATAGAAAATTTCACCAATGGTATTCAAGAGTGCGTGGAGATAAAGGGAAGACATTTACCATGAAGCATTTTTAAGAAATAAAAAATGCATATAATTACCTAGCCATTGTTATATCTTATTTTAAATAAGTAAAGTTACTTTCAATATTATGATGTTTTCAAAACTTCCCGTTCCCAGGCACCACCTAGTACATTGGATGCCACATTGGAGCTACCAATTTTAAAATTTCTTGGGGTCGTGAAATTACTCTGTATCCCTATGCCAAATTTCAAGTATTGGGAAGTAGTCAAGCAATAGGGTGTGTGCACTAAATAACAATTGACTTCAAATGATGCATTAATATGAAGTAATATACAAATATGAAAGCTTGAACGCATACATATCAATTATATCATCAGAATAAAATAAATATTTAATAAATAAATCGACCCAAAATTCAAGTATTTAATTGATTTCGAAAACTCAATCTTATTTATTTGATAATGATCCGACGTCATCTTCTATATCACATGGTTTTGAAAGATTATTTATCATATTCTTGAGTATAATTAGTCGTGTTTCTACAAATAGTAGCTATAGTAGCTTATTATGAATATGAAATTTATGATTTAGTTTTCGTATTATTGCACATTATTATATTATATCTAATAATTTGGTTTATTTGCGATTATTTATAACATAACCTTAAAAGAAAGTAGAATTAATTAATAGTTAGTGATATAATCAGTGCTACTAAGAACAGTAGTGATTGCTGAACGATCACCGCTACCGATCACTGTAATTCAGGGCCGTCGAGACATACGACTCCCACCAATCTTCAATACAAATTTTCGAAGAGCGGGGGGTGACATTCATAATAATAAACTATTTATGTCTACAAAAAATTCCCCAAAATTGATTTACCTAATACAAATGCTAATCTTCAACTTCGGGTGAAACCCGGGCCCCCTCAAAAATGCCGGACCCAGGGGGAAACATCCCCGACCCCCCCCCATCTCGACGGGCCTGCTGTGATTAAAGAATTGCCATTTGCTTCATCTCTAGTACACAATGCTGCATTATTTATATAAAAAGTGAGGTCACGTGTCTTTTTTGGTGTCGAATATTTAATTTAAATCTAAATTTCTTTTAGAATTATTTAAAAACATTTTTTGCTGAAAAATTATTCAGCTATATTATATACCACGAGTATTTGATATGTTTCAAGTTTAAAAAAAGTGCATACACCCTTTTCACAAGACATGCAACTATAGGTACGTCGGAACATAGTTACACAGTTAAAGCGAATAATATTTTTGTTTGTTTATAATTATGTATGTTTTATTATAGTTACACTTTGCTTTATATAGTATTGTCCAGGTCACTATTACAGAGCTGGTTAAATGTAGAAAAATAAGTGGGTTAAAACAAATCGTCAGTTATTCTCAAAAACGAGACCTCATGTTTATTCGGTTATTTATCAATGTATTTAAAAAAATGTTGATAAAATTGTTAATTATATAAAATGCAAGCATTTTCAGAAAAAATAACTGGTATATATCAATACTAATTTAGTTATCAAGCGCAATAGATAATATTATTGCAAATTTGCCATATTAACTATACTGTATATACCAATTCTTTTTTCTGAAAATGCTTATATTTTATATACCTAATTAACTATTTTATCAAGAAATTTTCAAATATATTGATAAATAACCGAATAAACATGAGATCACGTTTTTGAGAATAACTGCAAAATTTTAGAATATATAATTATGAAAAAATTTCCTCGTACTAAAAATGCCGTGCTTTATCGGTGTATAAAATACTTACATAGTAGGCACATTCTCCAAGATATAATGGATTTAAAACTGGTATGGTCAAAATTTTCTTAAAAAGTAGGGCATTTTTCAATATAACTTCAACAGAACTTCAAAACTATCCATTGTACATTTTTCAAATTTCAGTGTATGACATAATGAACACATAATTTTTTCAATTTTCTCCGCTCTTTCGTTTCTGAGATATTCGCGGTTAAAGTGAGGGGTCAATACATTTGAATCGTATGTTAGTTTTCTTCTAAAAAAATCGCCATTACTTTTTCTTGAAAAATCGACTTTTCAAACCCCCTTAAAATCGCACGCTACTGACATCTATCACATATTACTAAGTTCAAAGAATCACCTTATCGATCTTTTCTTACCACCAAAGTTTGGAGGTAATCAAGCATCAATGAACGGGTATACTGAGGTGTTGCGATCTTAAGTGGGTATGTAGTGCCTGAGCTCTAATGTATGAAGTGGTAAGGCACATACATATGGCCACAGTTGTCATTTCCGGCTGAACACTTTTGCTAACTGATGGGTGTACCTTTAGTTCGATAATTCGCCGATCTGATGAATAATAAATAAAATATTATTCTAAATAAATGAACATAAATTCTAAATTAAAATAATAACCAAAATAAAGGACGAATATGGAGTTTTTTCGGCCCTAAAAATGAAAATATCAGGTTGATCGCGCGTATAGAATTTTTGCATTTAAAACCAATGCATTTCCAGTTTTCATCAATATTTTTTATACTATACTAGTAATTGGTGGTTTCCCAGGGGCCGAAAAATTCACAATTTTGCATTTTTTGCAAAAATCCCTCCCATTTTTAGAGACGACCTACTTTTTTATATGAGCGCAAGGGCGCAACACCTTCTAATTGACATATATTATGAAGTTCTCATCCTATTAATAATACTTTGAGTGAAATATTTTGTAAAACCCCCACAATTTTGTGCTGTACGTCTGAACTGTTCGTGGCCACACATTAACTTCCGTACTTTTCCTACTACGCTTACCTCCACAAAAAGCAACCTATTTTCTAATTTTGTCCCAGTCGGGGTCTCTCAGGAGAGCTCGAGCAGCACTTCTTACATTTTGTGATATTCCCAAAGTTTTCAAAACTGTGAAAAGTATTTAACATCTTCATTATAATCGGTATTGATCGATTTGTCCAACGTCTTCTTCACAGCGCCCTGCAAGTTCACTTAATTTCTTACACTTTTTCTTCTAGTGCATAGATAGGTATTTTCTAAATTCACTGACAGTACTACGTTTAATTTCCATTCCAGTCACGGTGGTGTATCTATTAGTAAAATTGCACCGCATTCGACAGCTTCGCGCTATCCGATTGGATTTAGTCATCGCTATTGTTCTATAGGGCGCGGAAATCAAACACACGAACATACGTAAAAAGTAAATCTGTAGACGTGACATCCGCGGTGATGTTACTTTTTTGTCTAAGATCATTAAAATAGTTCTGTTCTTGGTTCATGTATTATAAATACTATTGAATAGATAGCATAACCAGGACTATATATATTATATAGATTAGCGCCAAAATATAGAAGTGTTTATGCACGTCATGGCCACAGGCTCAATTTTGACTAAAAGTAACCAAATAATGTGAAATAGTGTAGATTATCGAAATGCATAAAATTAACACTATATCAAAATTTAAAAATAGATCTATAACGTAAAAAAAGTAATAATGTAACATGTGTTATAAAATAAATGAAATATACAGACTGTCTATTTTACGAGGGCCACACCAAATATCTCGCTTAATATCTATTGTAGAAGAATAAAGTTTTAGAAACAGTTATCCCATTTTTTGTGAGCTATATTTCAGTAAAAAGAAATTTGAAATCCATAGCCTACTTTATGAGATATATTACAAAAACCTGAAAAATAGGAAAACCACAAACGGTTATAGCTTCCTTATTTGAGGAGATACGAAAAAAGTTAAAGGAATGAAAGTTGACGGCAGACAATAAGAATAATAACGTGTAACAAAAAAATCGAAAAATGCAGTTGGCTTTGACATACGCTATTGTGCAAAAATGAAAAATACATATCTCAAAGTAGGCCATGACGCCATTAATTCAGATATTTTTTTCTCATTCCAACGATATAAAACATTTCACAGAAATTTTAACCGATAGTGTCAATATTTAATATTTTACGAATACCACAATTCATATAATTGAATCGTAACAATCAGCTGTGCCATAATTAGTGAAAAACAATGTATACAGTTATTAATAAATTTGACAGATTGTCACTGTTGTATGTTGTATGTTGCGTTGTCGAGTTCTAAGACAAATTTTATATCAGTAATTATGGTGTACACCAATAATAACAAATTCGATATGATTAGCATTTATTGTCAGTGCAATTTTGACGCTGAGATGGCAGTCACGGTTTACGGAGATAGATTTCCAGATGCTCCGCAGCCAAATCGAACTATGTTTAGGAAGTTAGTTCAAAATCTAAAAACGCACGGTTCATTTTCAAAAAAAGTAGTAAGGCGAGCGCATGTTGCGGATAATGTAAGAAAAGTGAATAGAGTAATGAATTATGTTAACCAAAATGAGGAAACCTCTTTGAGACAAATTCAGAGAAACTGTCGCATAAAAAAAGACAGTGCAAGAAAAATATTGAAAAAAAACGGATTTCGATGCTACAAAATGAGGAAAGTTCAACATTTAAATGAGGGAGATAAGCCAAGGAGAGTAAGATTTTGTAGATGGTTATTAAATAAGAAAAGGAATGACGCGCTGATATGTAGCAAAATTCTTTGGTCGGACGAATCAAATTTTTCTAATAATGGATTTTTCAATAGAAGCATTATAAGTGGACACGAGAAAATACACATTGGTGCAGAGAGACTGCTTTCCAAGAAAGATTTTCTACGAATGTTTGGTTGGGTCTTTTAGGGACTAAAGTAATTGGACCTTATTTTTATGATGGCAAATTAACCGCTCGTAGATACCTTAATTTCCTGCAAAACGAATTTCAAGATTTTCTTTATGAATTAACAGTGGCAGAAAGATTAAATTATTCATATTTTCAACAAGATGGGGCTCCACCTCACACTGCTGTAATATGTACAAATTATTTAAATCAAGTTATGCCAGATAGCTGGATATGCACCTATGGACCCATTCTATGGCCAGCTCGATCACCAGATATTACTCCCTTGGATTTTTTCGTCTGGGGTTACATTAAAGACAAGGTATTTCAAACTGCCCCTGAAAATATTGAGGACATCAAAACCAGAATTCGAAACGCATGTGAGGCAATTACTCCTGAAATGCTCCAAAATGTAATGCGTGACGTGTCTCGTAGAGCACGTTTATGTGTCAGAATGCATGGTGCACAATTTGAGCATTTTTAGTTAGAAAAATAAATACACACAATTTCTTTTCAATATAGTAGTAGGTAGTACTGTTATACATAGTTTTTCGTTTTTTTCTTTGGATGTTCGTTTTGTACTTGTATTTTTATTTATGAGATATTTATTGGTTTGTATTAAATTGTAATAAATAATTACGGAATTATAATTATTATAAAGTGAATTTTTACTATTATGGCACAGCTGATTGTTACGATTCAATTATATGAATTGTGGTATTCGTAAAATATTAAATATTGACACTATCGGTTAAAATTTCTGTGACATGTTTTATATCGTTGGAATGAGAAAAAATAACGGAATTAATGGCGTCATGGCCTACTTTGAGATATGTATTTTTCATTTTTGCACAATAGCGTATGTCAAAGCCAACTGCATTTTTCGATTTTTTTGTTACACGTTATTATTCTTATTGTCTTTGCCGTCAACTTTCATTCCTTTAACTTTTTTCGTATCTCCTCAAATAAGGAAGCTATAACCGTTTGTGGTTTTCCTATTTTTCAGGTTTTTGTAATATATCTCATAAAGTAGGCTATGGATTTCAAATTTCTTTTTACTGAAATATAGCTCACAAAAAATGGGATAACTGTTTCTAAAACTTGATTCTTCTACAATAGATATTAAGCGAGATATTTGGTGTGGCCCTCGTAAAATAGACAGTCTGTATATGATATGAGACAAAAATATGTTATAGAGTCTAAGACAGAAAACTCCTAAAATATAGACAAAATATTTAAATTACATAAGACCATTCTTTGACTTTTCTTTTTGGGATTTCTTGCCCCATATACTTCAATTTCTAAATGACGTCCGAGGAATCTACAAAATAATACAACTAACCAGTATATTACCGGGAAAGGCCTATGATGTCAGAGGATCGGTTAGAGGTAGCTTTTTTGACAGATGACAAGAATAAGTATAAAAATGAAATATTTCCCCGAAGTTTCGGAATCTTTTGCAGTTTCCTTTCTCAATAAAAAGCCTTGAAAGGAGGTCCCAAAAAGAAAAGTAGGAGAATTAAAAGAACACCACAACTAACAGTTAGATAGTATATAAGAAACTAGATTTTTAATGGTATTAAGTATATCACATACTTTAAATATGAAGGAGCTAAATTTCAAAAATAATGCATCAGTAGATTAAAGTACATTTTATAAAAATGAGGTTGCAAATCTATGAATTCACGTATAGATACTGTAAAAAGAAAATATCAAATTTTTAGTTGCTATTATTAATGCCAAAATAACATACTTTTTTTTATTAGTGAAAAATATACTAGATCTCGAACACTAATAAGAGAAATGTCATCAATGACATCTAAATAAAATTAATAATTTTAAAATTCAATATTTAATTTTCAGATTTTGTTACAGAAATGCTAAAAATCTTGCATAAATAACTGTTTTCTACTACCGTATATATGAATATATGTATACTTTACTTTACAACCCTAGCAACATGGACGATAACGAAAGTAAACAAACCATCGAGCAACCTGGTTGCTAACCTGACCACGAATATAAAACTTTCGTGGTCAGGACAAAGAATAAAATTAAGTTAATATGTTTGATTATACCTTGCTTTGGATTTCTCCGCGTAAAGTTAACCACACTCAATATTATCTACTTCCTGGATAACGGATTTATCAGCACTTAACACTTTTTACGTTTAACTTAGTTTAAAATCACCGAAATTGAAAATTTCTTACACAAACCTTGATGACAGATAATAATTATTACGTTGCCATGGAAAAAATGTGCACAGGCGAGACAGCCTTCTAAACTATAAAATATTTGAAAATGTCAAATAAATTAATACGTAAATTAGCTTCAAATTCCATGGTTTCTTTCGCTATCAGACAAAATTAAATAAGTCACACGATGCGAAAGTCCCTTCAAGTATTCCGAGGTTTTTAAAGTAACATAACAATAAGTAGCAAAGAAATTAAATTCCAAAATAACCAGTGCCATCTCCAGTTCTGGTTAAATGTACGAAATTATCCTTTAAGCTATCTTTGATTCAGGTGTTACAGGAATGAATTTGGCTTCAAGGATAAAATGAATTCTAATTATTTTTTACCTCTAGAAACAATGACATGACTGAAATGCGTATGTACAACATGGTATTAGCGATGTATATTAATTTACTAAACTTATTCTTTATGATCAACTCTAAATTTTAAATCCTAAATGATGTATATCCTTTCTCGTTTGGTAGAAAGTACGTCAGAGGATGTTCTACAATGCGTCCAGGAGGCATATAAGTAGTGATGGGCATAACCGATTAATATCAACAACTGATTACTAAGTATTCGAGTGATTTCAGTAACCGGATAATCATTCTAGTGATGATCACCTGAATGATAGACATAATTTACAGTAACATTTTTTACTGTCTACTACATCAGTCGGGTCGAATTAATGATGTGTTATTACCATTATAGCAAGGTGACTAGTATACTTTTTCTACGATTATAACAATAAATATTAATATAATAGTTTGACAACGCCCAAACTATTCAAACATGTCAAATCCACCTTCCATCTCTCGATAATAATGGACCATTTTATTTTATTTTGCGCGTTACATCGGTTGGACAGGCTAGGCATGAAGTTAAAGGTGACTGATGTAAAAATAAATCACTAGGAAGTTATGATAAATCACGCTATTTGTTTGCGGATACTATTACATGTTAAAAAGCAGTTGTATAATTATTGTATAATCTAATAAGAGTAGATAATAGTTATTTATTGTATAAGCGTTTTATCCACGCAACAAAGTTTAAACTCAAGAACGAAGTTCGAGAGTTTAAATTGGAAAATATCTGCCTATCTGAAGAGTGAGTGAGCTGCGGTATTGGAAAGAGCATACATGGAAGAATTTTTGACAAGGGCTTGCGACAAAGAATATTTGATGATTAAGGTAATATCTCTTAACCTTTTAGACATTATAGATAATATGCTTTGAAATATTTTAGGTTGCACTAATAATGGGGGTGTCTGGTGCCGGTCGTTGCTGTGAATTGACAAATTTGAAAATCAATGATGTAGAAGACAGGGGCTCATATCTGCTTGTTTCTATACCAGATACCAAGACCGGCGTCTCACGAAATTTCACAATTATGGAAGAAGGATTATCTATCAATACTGTGGAGACGTGTAGAAAATACCTGTCCTTACGTCCGAAGAGGCTATCCAACGACAGATTCTTTTTACGATACACTAATCAAATGTACTTCACAACCTGTTGGAATCAACACTTTGTCGAAAGCGCCTTCAAGAGTTGCTTCATTTTTGAATCTGGCAAACTCTGGCTTATAGTGGCCATTGCATGAGGCGCACTTCAACAACTTTACTGGCTAATAAAGGTGCTGACCTTGCAACAATTAAACGACATTGTGGGTGGAGAAGTTCCGCTATAACAGAAAGTTATATCGAAGATTTTATATCCAATAAGCTTGATATTGCAAGGAAAATCCAAGGTACTCCTGGTACTAGTCGTTCCTTACAAGACGAGACATCCATTGTTTCTACAGATTTATCAAAAACTTCGACAAAAACTCGAACAAGGAAACGAAGTGAAATATGATAAAACAAATAAGGAAATGTCTATCGGTATAAATGTTAATATTAATATTCATAAAAATTAAATAAAATGTAATTGATTTAAGATTGTATTTTTCATTATTACACTAGTGGAATAAAGTAATTTCATTATTTCACTAGTGGATAAAGTGGTACCTTATATGCTTCATAAGTGTGGATAAAACTCCAATTATAATGTGATTGTGGACAATAGTATATTATTCAACGAGCATATAATGATGGCTATTATTCACGATGGTGAAGTTTACGACACGAGCCGCAGGCGAGTGTCGTAAATCACTAGAGTGAATAATAGCTATTATATGCGAGTAGAATACTATACTTTGTCCACGACTATTAAATATTTAATATTTATTTCATTCATATTCATTTGATTTCTCCTATTTAGGAAAGATTCATATGTCATAATATATAATTTTCTTAATATTTCGGGCAACAAGTTTAAAGAGGCGATTTCTGCAGCTTCCTTTATCTCCTTCCTTTATGTCAAAGAAATCTCGTTTTCACTGTTAGTATCCATTCATTTAATTATAATACTCCTTTTGAGTACCTAATATGCAAAATTATTGTAAGTAACGTTGGCGTTGAAATGGCATACATTTTGACGTTTCAAATCAATTACAGAATTACGCTTTGACACATTGTCATGGCTTACTAATAAAATAACACAGTTTGTAGGCACGTAGCTAAATGGTTTCAAAAACAATGTTGGGGATTGCCGCGTGTTGCTAATAGATAATGCTTTGAAAAAAAAATACTAATGTAGTTTTGGAGTGTTCATTAAAGTACCTCTTCGGCATATACCATTTGAGTGCTTCCCAGAAACCTTAGAGAGACAACACTTGTATTTTGGTTGCTGCAATTTTGACATTTTAAATTTTTGGTGAAGTGACTAATGTCATTTCTTATAAACAACTGACTGTCCTCATTATTCACTGCAATCAGTGAATAATGAAATCATTATTCACTGTAGGGATTAATGGATAGCATTATCATTGAGGAAACACGTACATAATGAGTATATTATTTAATAGTCGTGGACAAAGATATTTTATAGCATCTCTCCTACGAGATTTAGACATAACATTTGAGGCAAATCAACTTTGGGCATCTAGTTTAGAGTTGGGCATTCATTAAGTAAACCTACAATATCAGTGTTGGAGACAGTTAAATGAGTATTATTAACAAATCATATTGTTGTAACAGTAACATAATCGCCTACGAATGAGGAACTCATCACTATGGAGGAAAAACTATCATTTAATATGTTTCCCTAATAGACGAAACCGCGATCGCACAAAGCCTTTCGAAATCGAGATTTGTTACAAAACTGTAAGAGACCTTTTCTGCAACGAATTTGCTTATCTACATAAAAGTATATTTACATTTCTCTTTGAAAGTCGCATATTTATTAAGATATTTGCAAAAAATACAAAGAGATTTTAACAAAATATTTTGAAAATATTAAAAATAAGATTGCCTAGCACAACAGCATAACAAAGTAACCCTTGAAATTCCTATAAACTTTGATTGGTGCTAAGTTGAAGTTATTAAGGGTGAGAGTGTTTATTAATAGTGGCCCATCCTTAAAACCTAGAACTTTGTCATTCGTCTATTAGTAGCACACGTTTACACCAAAATTAAAATTCTGCATGGATAAACAGAAATAATCTTTTGCAGGTTGAAAATATTTCTATAAAATTTTAAGGGTGGACCACCCCTAAGAGAATTTGGAGACCTATATTTAGTGAGAAGTGCAAATCTTTTTCATCTGCGCCACTGTTGTTTTACTTCTTGTCAGAAAATCAGAATTTGAAATTGGAAAAGTGATGAAGACATGCTTAATGATGAAATCGGGCACCGATCCCTCAAATAAGGAATTTATAAGGGCGTCAGTCCGTAACAGAAAGTGCATTGAACATTTTATTAAGGTAAAATCAAACACTCCGTATTAAATTTAATTTAAGCGAATACGAGTGCAATCACTTCAATTGTTACGAGACCTTGTGCTAGAGGGTATGTACATATTTATAAAAACAAAGGATGTCCAAATAATAGTTTTATCAAATTTTCTGGGCAAAAATAAATGCAAGAAATAATTCGGAATAAAAGAAAGAGACACTATGTTTAAAATTGCCCTTACTTTGATATAATATTTAGCATTTTTACTTACTTTATTTTTGCTGCTTAAGAACCCAGTAAATTATTTGAATGATGTGGTTTTTGATGATATAACAAGAGAAAAGTCATCAGCATAGGCTGTGTAATAATTGTTTTCATTGACTGAGGATATATTGTTTACATACAAAATAAATAAGATCGGACCGATTATTGATCCCTGGGGGAGTCCCATATTTACATCCAAGCAATCAAAGTTTATGTAATCCACAGATTTCTCAGTTTCAACTTTTAAAGATATATATTGTTTGTGATCTTGTAAGAATGTTGATATCCAGTTCAGTGCGACGCCTCTTATGCCATTAGTTTCTAAAATGCACAATAGTTGTTGGTTGACACAGTCGAATGCCCGGCTCTGATCGCAAAATATCACCGCTGGACATTCGCCTGCCTCAACATACTTAGTCAAATAATAATTCAATAATTCATTTTTAAATACTTAGTCCAGTTAAAATGGAATTGGAAACCAAAACGAGCTTACCTTACCGGTACGTTTTTTGGGTCGCTGAATCCGAAAATCAGGGTCCCGAGGGCTGGACTCTGTCCGTTCACCCTTAATTTGCAAAATACACTCCTTTTTAGGGGGTTACTAACAAATTTATGTATTTGAAGTCTCAGATTACGTTTTTTGGGTTTCTGAATACAAATTTACGGGTCTCGAGTATTGCCAGCACCCTTAAATTTGCAAAAACTACCGTTAATTAGGGTATTTTTGCAAGATTCTTACTAAACTGTATTTCAACAAACGTTTACACGTAGGATACGTTTTTTGGGTCGCTGATTACGAATTTCAGGGTCCCGAGTCCAAAAAACATTGCCAGCACCCTTAAATTTGCTAAAACTACCCTTAATTAGGGTATTTTTGCAAGATTCTTAGTAAACTGTATTTCAACAAACTTTTATACGTAGGATACAGTTTACTAAGAATCTTGCAAAAATACCCTAAGGGTAGTTTTTGCAAATTTAAGGGTGCTGGCAATACTCGAGACCCGTAAATTTGTATTCAGCAACCCAAAAAATGTAATCTGAGACCTCAAATACATGAATTTGTTAGTATTTATGACGTAAGTGCAGAATATTTCACAAAAACACCCCAAAAAGGGGTGTATTTTGCAACTTAAGGGTGAACGGACAGAGTCCAGCCCTCGGGACCCCGATTTTCGGATTCAGCGACCCAAAAAACGTACCGGTAAGGTAAGCTCGTTTTGGTTTCCAATTTCACAGCAAAACTCCCATTTTAACTGGATTAACTCTATGATTGCAGATGATGTAAACTTGTTTATACAGAAGCCGTACTGATTATTTGATACAATTTAGAATTTATTGAGAAAAGGTAAAAGACGATCTAAAAACTCATATTCGAAAATTTTTGAAAATCCAAATGGAATAACAATTGGTCTATAATTTTGTAGATAACATGGTTCTTTCTTTTTATACAATGGGGTAACTTTCCTAGTCTTTACATTTTTCGGAAACATGCCAGATTCAAAGGATCTATTAATTAGGTACGTTAATGGAGCTATAATTAGATCAAGGACCCGTTTTCAAATAAGACATGGAATGTCATCTGCCCGACTTTTTATTTTTTAAATATCCATTTAATAGAGTTAATAGTTCTCTTTCTGTGAAAGGTTTGAGATACAATGAATGTGGGTTAAAGACATTTGACTCTGCCTTACGCCCTATATTTTTAGGATAAGTTTGAGATACTAATCGAATTGGCGTCTCATCAAAAAAATGATTAAAAACCGTTGCTATTTCGTACGGATTTGTCACTAGAATGCCGTTTTTATTAATACGAATATTAGAATGTTCTTTTTATTATTATTCACTAGTTCAGATACCACATCCCATGAAGCTCGTGCTGTGTTGTCAGAATTAATTATACGGTTTTGATCCATTATCATAAACCCGTATGTATTTTTAGAGAAACAGATAAGAAAACTAAATGAAATGTCCTGAAAACGCTAATATAATTTTACATATCTTCAACAGGAGCTGCTTTTAGTTCTGTTTACTATTGAGGTATTAACATTCGAAGAGCTTGTTATAACATATTGAGTTAATAATAATAACTTGGATAAATTGAGTCAAATCTTGCAGAATCTTCCAGTTTCAGTAAATAATTCATTTAAAAAAATGTCGACCATGACATTTTTGATAACGTGACCGAGTTGCAAATGCGCAAATGGTTTTCTAAAACACCATTAACTTAATGTTAAGTGGAAAGTTATGGAAACAAATGCTGAACCTGCGACGATTAACTCACCCGACAGGTGGTGAAGCGTCACTTTGACACTCGAGCTTCGGCGATCGGTTAAAGGTAAGAACATAATGCGGAAAGCTCGGGCGTCGGTTCCTTTTCGGTGGAAAAATCGATTACCCTCAAAGCCAGTTAAGAACGGCTTGAGTAGCTACAGTGAAGAGACGGTTAGGCCCAGCGTGTCGAGGACTAGCTATCCCTTATTCACATACACCACAGTAAAAAACACGATTCAGATTATATTACAAGATTAATTATCTTAGAACCTACTATTTAATGTACTGCAAACACAACAGACAACCAATAGCAATACAGTAAAACTGAAAGGCGTTGAATAAAAAATACGGTAAGCTGTCGGTGAGCGGAGCCGACGGTACCAAGCGGTAAAACGGACAGTAATACATATAGCGCACGGATACCAGGAGTGAGTAGGAACTTGTAAGTTGGTATTTACAAACTTTACTTACTTCCTTCCGTTGACTTCTCTCGACAGACTGTCGGCACGGACTAGCGGCTTGCCTCTAGATAAGTACCCCCTTATACTGTAAACGCCACAACTGGTGGGGGGCAGACGGCGTAGTCAGGCTGCGCGCCAGCAGCGGTCTTACCCACTATCACTTACACACCTCTATCCCTTGGCCGGCTAGACACCAACTGACAACTCTAGCAAAATGTGGATTACTCGACGGGGACGGCTGACTAGTTTCACGCAGGTGCACCTTTGCTGACGATAGGGGAAATCTGAACTTCTAGCGGCTAACCGTCGGTACAGACGAAATTATTTGAAATAAATGCTAATATATGATACCTGGATAAACTCCATTGGGCGCTCCTTTATACTTGGATATTTCATCTATCACCTAGACTCTACGTTTCAATATAATACAATAGAAATCTATATAATATACCTAATATTAAGACAAACGGTAATATGGGATGCAATCTCCATAAAATACTTCATTAAAAACCGTAACCTTTGCTACCTGTTCTCGTTTTAGGAACCTAAAACAAAGAAACTGTAATTAAATCAATCAATCGATGCATTGATATTTACCCAAAGAAATCAACAGTTTTGTACGGAACGAAATACCTTTGTTGCTTGCCTATAAAAGACTGAACTTTTTATTTACAAAATAAAACAAAGCAAAAGTATAATATTTTATTTTTATAAACCATTCCCTAATATCCTTAACAATTAAAGGTAAATTACATTTTCCTATGAAACCGCATGATCTGGATAAACATTTTAGGATTACTAGAGAACTATAAACTATTAAAATACAAAATAGAATACTAAAATATTCTTAACTTAGAAAAAAATATATAGTCAACAAGAAGTAGTCCGTGAAACATACCTCGCAAGTACCTAATAGCACGAAAGCTCACGACACCGAGGGTGAAAGCTTTGTAAAATCTAATATTTATTAATTAGTTTATTCAAAAATAATGGTCAGCCTGCGCGCTGATAGAACAGCGAGCAGTCAGCTCTCATTTTCGAAGCGGACCCGTGTCGCTTGAGAAGCAAAATCCTCGGACCTCTTACTTTGGCGGCCGCTATCTCACCTAAAAATTACAGGAACATATCGTGCCCCATATCATCGGATTGGAAATTTAATTTACAATCGATCAAGCACAGAAAAGGGTGGGTCAATTTTGTCTAGAAAAAATTAGAGCGGTTTATGCGAGGAGATGTCGAAATCGTATAAATTTTTTAATACCGTTGTACGGTAGGGCGAGAGAAATCGAATGGCCAAACCGCAGCTCTGTATCTTGTTTCGTTTTCGAGATTGACCCATCGGAAATAGGTAAAAATACCGATTTTCCTACGTACCCCTGAATTTTTTCAGATTCCTGTGGGCACTTCCATTTTTTGTTTGAAAAAACCAAACAAGAATTTATGCGATTTCGACATTTCCTCGCATAAACCGCTCTAATTTTTTCTAGGCAAAGTCGACCCCTCCTTTTTTGTGCTTGGTCGATTGTAAATTAAATTTCCAATCCGATGATGTAGAACACGATATCATCCTGTAATTTTTACGTGAGATAGCGGCCGCCAAAGTAAGAGGTCCGAGTATTTTGCTTCTCCAGCGACACGGGTGCGTTTCGAAAATGAGAGCTTACTGCTCGCTGTTCTATCAACACGCAGGCTGACCATTATTTTTGAATGAATTAATAAATAAGTATTAGATTTTACAAAGCTCTTTCGCCCTCGGTATCGTGAGCTCTCGGGCTGTAAGTTTTGGTCGAATTTTTTTCCTTCAGTTCTCATGTTTTGTCTTCTCATGTATCTGTAGTAGGAAAGAAATGTAAACTCTCGTATCTTTGGCCGTGTCAAATTATTATACCCAAAGGGGAGTAAATATGTTAAAATTACGTGTTTTTCCGTCTTTGAGTTTACAAGTAAATGTGAAAAAATTCGACAACTGAGAGAGAAAATTGGAAACAATGTTTCCATTAAGATGATTTGAATGCGTACTTAATAATTGTATTTATAAATACAGGATCAATGAATATACAGGTTGGTTATAAAAATCGAAACAAATGCTGTAAAGAGAAACAACATAAGTGGACAAAATGTACACAATTAAATGAATCTAGGTATAAACATTCTGTTGGTAGCTCGTGTTAAGCTAATTTATTTCTTTGCTCGTATTTTCATAGAACCGTGTAAATATTTTTAAATGTTTCAAGAAATAAGAATTTATCCGATATTGTCGACCAACCTATATAGCTAATGGCGCGCTTACGTGACGATAATGGAACGTGAGTAGAAGAAAAAGATGGAAAAAATTAACAAAAACATAATTTTAACGAAAGCGGCAGTAGGTGTTAATATTGATATTGATGAAAAGTGTAGGTAAAATCGGGTAACACTGCGGAAGTATTTCGATCAAAGCTGAATTCTGATAGACACCCAGGTGGGCGTAGTGTAACATACTAAAAGTCCTGAATGTTTTGGTAATGAGCTTCGGACGGAATATTGAAAAATAGTAGCGAAAAAAATTTCTCCCGAATATTTTGCGAATCAATATGTACAAAATTGCAAGTATGTTGCTATTATACAAAAGAAAAATTGCTATACTAGTTGCTTAAAAGCAGCGGCTTTGGTACAAAACGATAAATATGTGAATGAGAAAACAATTTTAATAATAACCTAATTTAATTGGTAAAACTACCTGCTGCGCCAAATACTCTTTTAAATTCTATATTTTACAGCTGTACTAATGGGTGCGGTTAACATAAAATTGGTTTAAAGTTGTCAAATATGTGTTTAGATGCAGGGAGTAGCTTCTACATATACCAGTCTGCCTACTACCCCAATAGGGGAAGAAATACAAGAGGACTGCGAAGATGTCCTCGATACTTCATTGACGTGTGACGCTGAAGAAGCGTGCACAAATAATAACGACTGTGATACTGATTATGAGACCGATATTAACATCCATTGTAATGGAGACAATTAAACTGATTATGACTCTAATACCAACGATGAAGATAAACAAGGTTACTAAAAGACAAGCTAGATGAACTAAACGATAGTGTATATTTTAGATAAGGTTTACAGGGGAAACTATGTAAAAAACACCTCTAGGTTGTTGCGGAGTTAGTTATAAATATACAGGATATTATAGATCACATATAAGTACTTAGTATAGTAATAGTACGTCAATCATGTAGACTGTCCTGATCTTTATTTTAATTTTGTGCAAAAGTCGCTGAATGAAAATAACGAAACACTTTCTGTAAGATATTAAATTATGTACAACTTTGTACTGATATATTTTACTTCCACATCCACGTAGTGGAGTGGAAGTATAGTAATAGTAAAAAAAATGTCCAATTTTTTGTTGTTGTTGTTGAAATAGGCGTAGAATGTCAAAACGCCGAAATTTTAAATTCGAGCGAAAAAATGTCTGTCGGTCTTGTCCTTTTTTTGTGCGCACGTTGTCTCTGGAACGGTTTAAGATATTGACTTGAAACTTTATACACGTATGTGCTATAACGAGATCTGGAACTGGATTGTTTTTGAATCTATTCAGTGAAGGGTTGGGGATAAATAGCGGTAAATAGGAGAAAATAAGTAAAGCAAGCTGGTAAGAGCATAAAAATGTAGGATTTGGTATATAACCTAGAAGCCAAGGCCTTAGATTTTTTAATACTATTTTCCATCCCCTTCCACATTCCATTATTAAAGGGGTTGATAATATAAAATTGAGATATTCAGAAATTTCGGACACATATGTCGTATATATTACAACGACACCTGGAACTAGATTATATTTTAAGATGATCCTGTTGAAGGGTTGGGGGTTAAATAGGGGCAAATATGGATAAGTAAAGCGAGCTGGTAAGAGTACAAAAACTTGGGATTTGGTGTATATACTAGAAGTTGCGGCCTCGATTTCTTATCACATTTTTCAACCCCTCCACCGCCCCCACTCAGTTATTAAAAGTGCTGATAAAATAAAATTGAGATATTCACTTGAAATTTGGTACACGTATGTATGTATTATAGCGGCTTCTGGAACTAGATTATAGGCTTGTTTTGGTTTTGAGAAATACCCTGTCCTCGGACGACAGGCACATGCGCAGGTAGTAAAACGCGTCCTGGACTTACTAACTGCGCATGTGCCTGACATCCGCGAACTCAAAACCAGAACGAACCTTACATTTTGAGATGAAGCACATTTGACATAAAGGGGTGGGGAGTAACTAGAGGTAAATAGGCGAAAATCAAACTCAAGTTGGTAAGAGTGTAGTAACTTGAGATTTGGTGTATATACTAAGAGCCAAGGCCTTAGATTTCTTCAATATTTTTCAACCCCCCATCAAGTCCACTCCATTATTAAAGGGATTGATAAAATAAAATTGAGATATTCACTTGATATTTGGTATTGTAATGTAAATTGGGGAAAATAAGTAGAGCAAGCTAATAAGAGTTTAGAAGAATTTTTGGCGTATATGCTAGAAACCAACACCACAAATTTTTTTATGACATCTGCCTTAAATAATCTATAGCCATTTTTGTCCCACATGCTAGAGTGCAAATAAAGTCAAGATGTCTTCCTTTAATGAGACTAGGATGGAAATGTGGATGTGGAGGTAGTGATTCTTTAAACAGCGGTTTTTTACGTAAATTTGATCATTGATGAAATATTCGAGAAAAACATGTTCTAGCCACCATTTTCTTTGGGACTTCAGACGAAGCTAACACTGGATCACTTGAGACTTTTAATACAATAAACTATTCATACATTCTCAAAAAATATCAGCTTTGTTCGATTCGTTCCTCTATTCGTTAAAATATGGTCTACTCATAATAATTAGAATCAATATTGTCAGTTATGTGTTTTCTATTTTAGACGAGTCACTAACGTCATCAAGAAACAATTGATCAGATTGCAGGGTAGTGTCTTTTGGTCCACGACATCTCCTAGAGTGTTTTTTCACTTCAGTTCGAGTTGCAAAGAATTTCGAACATGTAATGCATTTATGAGGTTTTTCGCCAATATGAACTCTCTTAATGTGAATTCGCAAAGAAGCATACTGCGTAAATCTCTTTTTACATATTGGACATTCGATAATAGAGTCCTCATGGGTTACCTTATGCGTCCTTAGTGACTGCGCGGTAGTAAACGCTTTGTCGCATACGTCGCATTCGAAAGGCCTTTCCTCGCTGTGTCTTCTCATCGTGTGATCCTTCAGACTTGAGGCAGAAGATAATTCTTTACCGCAAACCTCACATATGCTTGTTTGTGGTAGTCCATCATGTCTTTTTATGTGTTTTCTATAACTACTAGAACCACCGAATGCTTTAAGGCAAACTGGGCATATCATTTTTCTGTATTCCGGATTGTGTTTCTCTTCGTGGTGTTTCTTCAGTGTGGTATATCTAGTGAAAACCATATTGCAAATTTCGCACGTTGGTTGGATTCCTTCATGTTCCACTTTATCATGACGAGCGAGTAGGTATTTATAATAAAAAGTCTTATTGCATTTCTCACAAGTAAATCTGGGTATTTTTAAATGAGTTTCTTGTTTGTGTCTGTTTAAGGCTCCATTTTCCCCAAAAACTTTCTCGCAAACGTCACATTTGTATACTGCTAGCTCCTTGGCCTGTAAACGTTTGTGTTGGTTTTCGTGACTTCGGAAATGGTTTTTCAGCTGGGCCCAAGACAAATATACCTTACCACAGTGGTCACAACGGAAGTACTTTGTAATGTCGCTTGTACATTCAATGACATGTCTAAAACAAAAAGTATATTTCAGTTAGGAAGTTAGGAAGATACATTTTAATTATAACTGTACTGTCCCTATATACAAGGTGGTCCAAAACTGTCTCCCGACATTTCTGCGGCTGATAGTACATCCAATTTTAATGGTAGTCTTTTATATAAACTTATTTCCAAAAATTAATAATAAGGGAGATATTCCCCTTAAAAGGGGTATCCCCCTTCACACAAAATTTTTAGGAAATTTCGTGCTCTACAGCTTTGCTCTCCTGACATATTTCACCAAAATTCATAATTTTGGCTGAAGATCTAAAAAAAAGGCGCAAAAGTCTCTTCGTATATTTCTTTCGCGCCATAGAGGGCGCGGCGAAACCATGCGGAATTCGGACAAAAATTTTAGGAAATTTTATGCTCTACAACTTTGCTCTCCTGACATTTTTAACCAAAATGCATAATTTTTTTCTCAAAATAGAGGAAAAGGCGCTAAAATTCATATATATATGTATATATATTTCAAAAACCACCGTTTTTTAGAACGGCGGGGAGTGAAAATCATGTTTAGGCAACCCAAATGATTCACTTTCTATAGGTCTCATAGCTGTGGAAAATTTTCCATAAAATAGCGATTTTTTTATTAATTTGGAGAGACTAAGATGAATTTTTGAATAAAACTTTTATTTTATCCTGAAAAATCGATGCTGGACGTTTGATGGTTTAACTCTGGGACACCCCGATTATGTAATTAATTACTCCTGAAGCTGTTATCTTGATTGGCAAAACATCACTATACTATGCAGGACTTTTGTGTTTGTAATATTTGATCGAAGGTTCTAAAACCTTACATAATTTTCATATTGATTGAAAGTAGAGATTGACAGGTATAGATCAATACTTAGAAAACTTGTTTAAATAGTGGATGTTTTGCCAATTTACGTATGCTCTCTTTATGCATATTTCAAATATAAAAAATGCATATCACATTGGCATAATAAAAATAAATTCAATATAAACTCGATTTATGGACAAGACAAAACACAAGTAAATTGCCCTGAAGACATCGGCAATTTCCGGAAAAATGTCGACTATTCAAATCAGTCTTTTTAAAACCCATTGGTCTATGCCCGTCAACTGACCCGACTTAATTACTGATATTTACTGATTTTGTTCATTATTCATACAGTTCCTCTAGAGAAGCGGGCTCAGGCCCGGCTCACTGCGAACTTATTTTATTTATGAAATTATCTAGAAACGACTTTAATATTTAATTCTAACAACTAACAAAAGTCATTGTTTTTTATGGTAAATAAAACCAAATTACTACTGTAATTGTGTAGTTTTCTCTCTTAAATTAGACTCCCCAGCCGGGATAATACTACCAATTTAATTACATCAAATCCACCAACAATGGTATTAGTAATTTTGATTTTTTTCAGTATATACACACAACATAAATTGATCTAAAATGAAGAAGGCATCTAGTTTAGTTAATATTAATGATGATATCCTTAAAGTAGAAAAAATATATTATTATTACAAACTTTTATTTGCTGTTGGAGAAGTTAAAACGTGTAATGGGTATTATTATTGCCGGGGAATGCAGCACTTAAATAATGGTTATTCTGAATACAAAACACCGAAGAACTTAAACCTAAAGGCAATCATAACTTGGCTATTTAAAAATTATTGACAAAGCAACGTGAATATATTTATCTGAAAATATATTTAAATTATTTATTGTACAATGTTTTTAAGACATTTGTGGTTCTTCAGTACAGATTTTGAAATGAATTTTTTCGAACATATGAAGCAGTCATACGGTCTTTCTCCTGAATGATAACGCATATGGATGGTTAATGTTCCTTTCTGAGTGAAACTTTTGTCACAAATTTGACACACAAACGGCTTTTCCTTAGTGTGTACGCGTACATGTATACGTAGTAGTGGTCTAGATGCGAATTTTTTCTCACAAATCTCGCAATTGTAAGGTTTTTCCCCAGTGTGACTTCTGATATGATTATTTAAGGAAGTCTGAGAGGCAATACTTTTTCCACAAATATCGCATATATGCGCTTTTAGCTTTTTCACATGTTTTAGAGAAACATGTGCTCTTAATGCGGTTCTTCTTGTAAAAGTTTTCGGGCACTTATGACATTCTAATATGTTGTCTTTAGATTCTGGATCATGGCTCTGTTCGTGCTCTTTATAACAGGTGTAGTCTTTGTACGGTTTTTTACAAATTTTGCATGTATACTCAATTATTTTCCCTTGATGTTTCGTTATATCGTGCTTGTGAAGACCTGTTTTACTGTAAAAGCCTTGCCCGCAAGCTTCACAGTGATAATTGAAGCTTTTCAAATGAACAGTGTTGATGTGTATCTTTAACAAATTCAGTTTACCATATATTTTTCCACAGAAGTTGCACTCGCAAGAAAAGTCCACAAAGTGTTTCATTTTCTTGTGATATTCCACCATGTGCTTTGACTGGTACCTTTTTCCACAAATATCACATACAAAATTCTTTTCCCGGTGCACAAATAAATGCTTCCTTAATCGAGCATAAGTTTTCCATATTTTACCACAAGTTTCACATTTAAAATTGATATCATCTTCTTTAAGTACGTTATTATGTATGTAATTCTGTAGATGCCTATAAAAAATTTACCGAATTAGTCAGTAAAAGCCAATGAGAAAAAGCACATTTTAAATGCATCTTTAATCAAGATGTTTGGATTTATATCTAAGAGGTGTAAGTATTTAGATCAGTTTTAATCTAGATTATTAAGGGTATCACGGCATAACTTATAATTGACCTTAGGAAATTTTTTACTCTAACGCGTAATCATTGTATTATAAATAGAAGCTTATTTCGACAACTTCAAAAAAAGGAATATAATTGAAAAATTAATCGTCTTACCTGTAAGGAAGATTAATTTAAATTATATGAATAACCTCCTTCGAAATGAATATATAACACATGTAGTTTTCGTATGCATCATGAGAAGGAGGTTGTGAAATATAAAAGAAAAATTAATCAACTTAACTGTAAGGGAGATTATTCAAATTATATGAACAACTTCTTTCGAAATTATTATATAACACATGCAGACGAAAACTACATGTGTTACGTAATCATGAGAAGGAAGTTGTGAAATACACTTCTTACACTTATCACTACAGTCACAATTATAAGGTTATAAGAAAGAAATATGTGAATACTAGTTACGAGACATCTAATTAATGTTTCTGAGTAATTTTCATTTCCTAAAAATATAAAGGGCGGACAAAAATTATTTTTCAATTTAGAACTTTTTGAATTTTCTGTTTATCCAAATTGAACACCCTGTATAATTTTCGATGATGTGATGTAAAAATGAAAAACAAACATTTTTTGTATCGACATCCCTATGGCTCTTTATACCCATTTTAGATTTATTGAGCAATAAGTACAAAATTTAAGAATAAAAAAAAAACAGAGGTCTTTTCAAATAATTCAACAGAAAAAATTATAAATGCTCCACATGTTTGACTGACACATCTCTGGTATTGGTATGGTCAAATATCCTTGCCTAGATTTTATTCAGCCTTGTTTACTAGATCGTTTACGTATAACACAGCCAATATATACAATAGCTTAAGAGATAATCTGAAAAACCTCTCCTTGTGCAGTTTCCGTAATAAAGTTAAACACGCCCTTCTAGAGTCACAAAGTTAACCGAAATTGTTGGTTTTTCACGGCATGGTCTTGTTATTAATCTCTTGTATATCTCTGTTTAACTGTTTTACGTTATTTTCCAGTTGTATTTGCAACTAAATGCTCTTTATATACATCTAGTCTCATATATGTGTTCTTTTGGGTTTTTTCCTTTCTCCCTTTTCACCTATATTTTGTGACAACAATTATATTTTAACATTTCTATCATATTTTGTAAAAAATAAAGATTAATACTTTAGTTTTAAGCATACCTGCTGTTAATATTAGGTAGGGTTAAATAGAGTAGCTTCCGCTAAACTTCGCCCTTGGTATTATATATTGTAATAATAAATAAAGACAATATTATTATTATTATCATTATTATTATTAATTGATTTTACTACAAATTAAATTTAAAAGAATGATAAATAAAAAAAATAATAAATTGACACTTGTAATAACTTTTATTTTCATGGCTTATTTAGGCCTTTATTGAAGATTATCTTTTAGAAAATTGGTAGGTATGTACGAACAGAAATATTTACCTTATTAAATGAATAATTATTTTGTTATCAATAAATTGAAACTAATATACGATTCAAATGTACTGACCCCTCACTTTAACCGCCAATATCTCAGAAAAGGAAGCAAATTAATTGTTCATTATGTCTCTTTTCTAAATCATTCGTTGCAATTTGAATAATGTACGTTGGGCAGTTTTGAAGTTCTGCTAAGTTATATTGAAAACTGTCCTACTTACTAAGGAAATTTTGACCATTTCAGTTTTGAATCCTTTATATCTTGAAAAATATCCCTACTATGTAAATAATATTTTAGATACCTATAAAGCACGGCATTTTTGGTACGAGGAAATCTTTTCATAATTTTTTGTTCTAAAATTTTGCAATTATTCTCAAAAATGTGACCTCATTTTTATTGTTATTTATCAAGGTATTTAAAAAAAAAATTATCAGATAGTTAATTATATAAAATGTAAGCATTTCCAGAAAAAATAATTGCTATATATTAAAGATTATTTGATTTATGTACTTTAGTCGATTTCGAAATGAAAGTGAGTGATAAAAGCTCATTATAAATGCAAATCCTACAAAAACACAGTCAGTGAGCTTAATTCTACAGTTTGCGCTCCTTATAAAGGATACTTTCAGTTTCCGCCACTTTTGGCGCTTGCCGTAGTTTATAAATAGTAATTTCTTCGTGTTATATACAATTATTTATTGGTCTGTACATTTATGACAGACTATGAGCTATTGCTCTTATTTCCAGGTATAGCCTTTTAAAAAGGCAAATGTTCATAAAAAAACTGCATGAAAAATGTTGGGAAAGGAAGGAAGGGTATACAGCGCAATCAACAGGAAAAATAAATTAAAGTTGATCGGAGTTACGAGGGTGAAATGGGGTGAACTTTTAGGGGTGGTAAATGGTTTTTCACGATTTCCGGCGAAAGTAAACCTTCTATCGAAAAAAGTTTAATGTGAAAATGAATGAAAAAGTCTATAACTTTTGTATGAACCATTTTTTCACATAACCTAAAATTTTTCGAGAAAAATCGAAAAAACTGGTTTTCGTTTTTGATTATCTCCCACAAAAAAAAATTTCAACAAATTTGGTGGACCTTTTTATGTCCCAAACACGCTGTAATTTTTTTTTAATTAAAATATTTACTTTTACATTTTATTGCGATTTTAAACCAAAAGAGACCTCATTTTCACTCGAAAATACCTATGTGCTGGAAACAGTTTTTTTTTAAAGAACAGTGGTCTTTATTTTCGTTGAAATGTTTACTTTTAGATGGTGTAAAAAAAGAAACATTACTATTGGAAAATTTGCCAAAAAATGCGATAATTAAGATTCCAGAAGTATCAAGTAGCAAGAATAAAATATTCTTTTAAATTGGAAAAACTTCCACCAACTGAAGACGCAGCAGGACAACATTGTTACAGGGCATACTATCAGCTTCAAACTTGGCTGGGTAACAAACTAACAGCAACGAATTGGGGCTGGAAGCAACACCAACATGGAATTATGCCCAAATTGACAGATAAAGAATTGATTCCTGCAATATTGCTTGAAACTATTTGTTGCAGCTGTGAAAGTAGGTGGAACAGTCAAAAATGCGGTTGTCGAAAACACGGTTTGAAATGCACAAATTTATGTTCAAACTGCCATGGTTCTGAAAAATGCCCTATTATTGAAAAAGAAATCTACGAGGAAGTAAGTGATTCAGAAAACATCATAGACGATGAACCGATAAATATTAGGCAAAATATTGGATTTGAAGACGATGGCGGTATTGAAGATTTCAAAGATCCACCAAAATCCGAAAGTTTTATCGAATTTGCCGATGAAGAACTGCCATCAAAGAGGCAAAGACTAATGGACAATTGCTAGTTGATTGTATTTCTAATTAGTGCGATAAATATAAATAAAAATATTGTAAAAATGATAGCAATAATTTTCATGGATATTTAATTTGTATATTTACAATCTTAGGTATACATTTTTATGTAAATTTAAATGTAAATACTGTATAAATACTTTTTTTATTATAAGATTTTCTATTCCATAAATGTAGCTTGAATCTAATTAATCAACTTTTTTATATTAAAAAATATAGTAGTAATTACTTTTTTTCTGGCTAAAACCATTTCAAACCTAATAATTAATACTTGGAAAATTAACTATTTTCTCATGTTTTTTGCAATTCCCATACTTCAACGATTTCTAATTACTTAATTTATTAATGTAACATTATATCTTACATGTTTCAAGGATTTCAACTGTGAATTTTAATAAACAATGAAAAACTTTAAACAATGATTGAAAAACAACTTTTTAAAATCTAACTCTTTCAGTTCTTCGCATTTCCTGGCAAGTTTTCCTACAATAATGTTTATTTTTTTACACCATTTAAAAGTAGACGTTTCAACGAAAATAAAGACCACTTTTTTTTTAAACTGTTTTCAGCACATGGTATTTTCAGGTGAAAATGATGTCTTTTTGGTTTAAAATCACAATAAAATGTAAAAATGAATATTTTTATTAAAAAAATTACAGCTGTTTGGGACATAAAAAGGTAAGTTTCCACCAAGTTTCGTGACAAAAAATTTTTTTTGTGGGAAATAAAAATCAAAAACGAATAAATCGGTTTTTCGATTTTTCTCGGAAAATTTTAGGTTCTGTGAAAAAATGGTTCATACAAAAGTTATAGAACTTTTCATTACCTACAACTTTTACTTTTAACTTTTTTCGATGGAAGGTCTAGTTTCGCTGGAAATCATGAAAACCATTTTTCACCCCTAAAAGTTCACCCCATTTCACCCTCGTAACTCGGATCGACTTTAATTTATTTTTCCCGTTGGTTGCGCTATATTTTCTTCCTTTTCCAACAATTCTCATGCTGCCATTAATTTTTTTTCCAAAAATTATTTGCACTGGTCTAGTAGACTATATACAAATTTTAAATATTTGCAAATCGAAAATATTGTGCATATAAAATAATATCGGTTTAATTAAGTACAATACAAACTTTAAAACTTGCACACACAAAAAGTAAAATACAGGTTTATAACCAAATATATAAAATATGTAATAAATCAACGAATCATTTTATTCAAATACTTACAAAACGAACAGGAATATATATTTATGATCTATGAATTTAAATACAATTAATAAATTAATAATAAATCTTTCATAATGACTACATAAAATACATATGTAAATCTGAGAGATGCACACGAAACATTATTCATATTTCATTAATTGTTAAGTTTATTGCACTTGTATAAAAATATACATGATTTATAACTTGAAAAGGATATTTATATATCCTGTATTCTACAATACAAAACTAGTGTTCAGATTGAATTAAAAAAATGTGATTACATATCATCTCTTTTAGCAGAGAGTGGGTTACTTTAACTTTTGTAATTTTATTTCTTATAACTTACATCATTTTGGAAGATGTAGCCAAACAACGCTACTATTCGCTACTAGCCTTTGATCAATATGATTAGTAGTTTTTCAATAATTCATAACTTGCCTGTAATGTTAAAAAATAAAGGAGGTAATGGAAATTTTCCTTCGTGTAAGAAAAGTATTTTTGCTTAACAAACAAGAAGTGCATTCAAAATTACATTTTAGATGAGCTGGGACAAACCTCTAAACATGCAAAATTTGTGGTCCATTTGATTACTGTAATTTAAACCGGAGGATAACATATATATGATAAAACAAATTTTTCTATTGTTACAAATAATTTTACAAGCTTCATAAACAATATGAAGATTTTCTTCATTTTCAGTGTGAACTCCATTGATATAGAGGTTTTCCCAGAAAATAAAAATATTGACATTTTATGCAAAGGACACCTCAAAGGGTACTCAAGTCAAATACTCTCAATCACGGATTTTGGAATGAAGCTAATAAAATCGCTGGGTCGAAAAAATAAGGTCTACAGGGTCCGCACATTAAAATTATCCCCCTGCCCAAAAAAGGGGACAATTTTGATTTTAATTTTATTTCCAAAAATGGAATGAAATGGAATCTGAAAAAAATTCATGCGTATAATAGTCCCAAAGAACCTCAATTTTTTGGACCTTGTTGGATTTTATTAAGGCGTTTTTTAAATCGAATATTTTTGTTATGATAAAGAGGTGAGGAAACAGTCGATAAATTACCCACTGGGATAAAAGACACCCCCCCGGGACCAAAATTCACCCCATTGGGGTAAAAATATACCACTAGCACCCACCTTCTTTTGTAAAAAATTAGTCTCTTGGTGTCAAAAGTCATCATGGCATGGGTGAATAGACTCCCAAAAAGCACCCACTACGGTTAAAAGACATCCCTGAGGTCAAAGCTCATCCGAATAAGCCTCTCTCCGAGTCAAAAGTTGGGAAATAGTAATCCCTGGAATCAAGATTCATATAGCATGAATAGCAAGTAGACTAACTTGCAAGAAGTACGTCTTGTATCGTTGTATTGAAACAGGTATTATCCCTACAATACTAATGTATTTTCATTTCTTTAAATATCAATTTCACATTTATGGTCAGGCAATAAATAGTCTACTTGCTACTCGTGCTATATAAATTTTGAACCAGGGGTCATTTATCAATACTTAAGAGTGGGCAGGGGGGGGGGGGAATCTTGATATACGGTCCCTATCTTGATTTTTTGGACCCGGGAAATGATCTTATTAGGTTTATTCCAAAATCCGTGATGAAATATCTATAAGGAAGGATTCTTACTTTCAGATAAAACAGTCACTATCAAGGGTTTTTGCTCCATCTGTACATTTCTCGTTTTATCTACAAACAGTCAGTGCACGGGCCAAACATCAATTGCAATAATGATTTCGCTTATTTGGTGTTCAAAATGGTCGCATTACGATGGACTAATCTATATAACCAATAAATGAAGCAGCAGCATGCCAAAATATATAATAATTAATTGCAAAGTTTACAAATATGTGTAATGAGAAAAAATTATTACGAAATTTCAAAAAATTTGAGACTATAAAAATATAAATAGGTCTACACTCCCTTTTAAAACCTCATAATTAAGACCTACTCAGTTGAACAATTACAACTGACGTGTCTGAGTTATGGCAATCAAAACCTAGTTCAAACTGAGAAAGCTGACAAAATAATTGAAAATAAAAACGAGTATGTTTCTACAACCATAGATATTATAAAATAGATATTTTGTATTAATCACATATGTATTTTATGCGAAACCCTTCATTACAAAAGAACATTTTAGTTCATCAGGTACCACGTAATTTGCAGTCATTTCTCCAATAAACACGGTCCACTACATTTATGATGCTTCAATAAACTCTTAGTATTGAATTTCTTGGAACACAGAAAACAGTAATGTGGTCTTATTCCTGTGTGAATTCTCGTATGTACATTTAAAGCAGACTTCTGTGTAAAAGCTTTGCTACAGACACTACAAACGTAAGGTCTCTCCTTCGTATGCACTCGTCTGTGATCGGCAAGAGTTTCGTTTCTGGCAAAGCGCTTGTCGCAAAAATCGCATTCGTATGGCTTCTCTCCTGTATGTGTTCTTCTATGATTGGTTAGGTGACTCTTACTTGACACCACCATCCCACAAATGTCGCAAATGATATTTGAATCGTTTTCTCCGTTATGCATTTTCATGTGTCGGTCGTATGATTTCATTGAGAGAACTTTGGTACAAACAGAGCAAGTGAATTCTGGTTTATTGTAGTTTGGATCGTGACTGCTAACGTGTATCTTGAAGTGATTCTTATCTTTGAAAACCTTGTCGCAGGATTCACAAGAGTATCGAACTCCTTCATGATCAAATTTGTAGTGCTTGTCGAGTTCGCCCTTGGAATTATAACCTTTCTTGCACTTATCACAACAGAACTTGTACTTATTCAAATGCACGTTATCAATATGGAGTTTAAGACCTTGTTTATTTAGGCATACTTGATCGCAATAGTGACATTTGCACGAAAACTCTCTATAGTGTTTAAACTTCTTGTGGTATTCTAAATTATACTTTTGATGGAATCTTTTATTGCACAAGTCACACGCCAGTTTCTTTTCTTCATGGGTTCTTCGGTGCCTTTTTAAGTTGGGTAACGATGAAAACGTCTTAGGGCACATTTCACAATTATAAGCTTTATATTTAACTTCACAGTGAAAAACTGCAGAATAATCAAGGTCACGTATGCCTTTACACCTAAAACACATATTAGTGTTAACGAGAAATTTACTAAAGTCTATTTCACTATGACAATAGATACTGGGTATTCAGATTCTTACAATAATAATGATAGTAGATTTAATAATAACAACCAATAAAATAATTGCAATCGCACATTGCGTTAATGTGTTACATTTATCTAGTTTATGTTTGATGATTAGTGGTACCAAAAAAATATAACAAGTAGAGGTTGCAGTCGGGCGTGACAGACTGCGAATATTTGATTACAATTTTAATATGGCTCATTTCAGTTTTACGTGATGCCACTGAGTTTATGTACACAGTCAATATTTTCTTATTTTTACTGTCCAAATAGGCATTAGAGTCGGCAAAACTGTCACTTTTACTTGTTCCGTAAAGGTCTTATTAAATATACCTTCTAACACTATTATATAAAGAGTATAACGTATAACATTCAATATCCACGCGTGTTAAAATATAGTGATTAATAAATTTTAATTCAGTTAACACAGTGTCTCATTTGTAAGAAATGTATAATCTGCCAACAGGATTTGAGACATTTACAACAGCACAAGAAACAATAATATAAAAAAAAAACATTAAATTTGGTAGCAGCTAGTTATTTACGATTTTTAATAATTTTACTCGTTCATTTGTTCTCTCCATACGAACCCTAGCAGATGCAACGTTTCTACGATTCACTTCACAAACAATAAGGAAATGCTAACACCAAAACTGACCTAAGCTAAGGTAATGTAAAAAGGTATTTTACTTGAATAATATCTCACAAAAGATAACGTTCGAAAGTACGTGTATCCCCATCGTGACGTCACTTTCATAGTTCCTTAGCTGGAAACCAGCAGCGTTAAGATGTTTACTTTCTGCAGTAGGCTTGTTAACACAGTTAACACAATCGTCAAGCACACCCATTACACTTTTAATTTAAAATATACAAGGTGGGCATCCTAAGAAATATTAATTGATCTATGGTGGAAATTTGTAAAGGATTTTACACTAAACTTTTTGTATATTTTTCTAAACTAAAACTGTATTAGGTTTTCTTTGTGGTAATAGTGGCAACTAAATTTCAAATATTAACTGTTATTCTTTTTCGTTCCCTAATTACTTTTTAAAGTGACCATCCTGTATCTTTTTCACCGAAAATATAGCAGGTTTCTCCTTTGTCAATTGTGACAATTACATTTCAAATATTATTGCGCTTCGTCGTTTCCCAATCATTACTTCCCTCGCATGCCGAAGGGAAGTATTGTATTCGAGAAAAAATCACCCTCTGAGATTTTTTCGGATTTTCACGTTTCAGATCATGTAGATTACGAAAATATAGGTTTTTCAATTCCGTCAGTCAGTCTGTCTGTCTGTCTGTTGGTGCATTAACTAAAAATAAGAAGAAAAAAATATTTAAATTTTTGGAAATTTTACCACTCAAAAAATTGAGAATTTTTTTTTGCCCAAATTTAAAATTTCCACGTTCCATGGCATTCTAAACCTATTTTAAAAAAAGTGAAATAAAAAAAAAATGATTTTTTTTACCACTACTATATAATCGATGGGGAAAAAATAATTTTCGCTCAAATTTAAAATTTCCACGTTTCATGACATTAAGCCTATTCCAAAAACTTTTGAAAATAAAAAAATTGCAAATTTTTGCCCACTACAAAATACAAAATTGATGACAGAAAAAATTTGTTTTTGCTCAAATTTAAAATTTCCGCGTTTCATGACATTCTAAACCTATTTCAAGAAAATGTTTTTACCACTACTATAGAATAGAGGAAATTTTGTTTTACCGCTAGAATACATGAAAATATTTTGTTTGCTCAAATTTAAAATTTCCACGTTTCATAACATTTTAACCCATTTAAAAAGAAAAAAAAAATGAAATTTTTTAACCACTACTATACTTCCACTCCACTACGTGACTGTGGAACTGAAAATGTGACAGATGGCAATAATATTTGGCATATGCATTATAGTTTTATTGAAAAATGTACAGGGTGATCATCTCAAGAAATAATTCAACCATTGTGGACATTTGTAAAGGTATTTACGAAAGCCTTCCATATTTGGCACGTGTTATTTAGTATTGAATTTTTGCTGTCGGATGACCACTCTGTATATTTTTTTGATCAAAAGTTATCAGGATTTCTTTATAATAATAGTGATAACTATATTTCGATTATTATTCTCAATGTAATTTCGTAATTAATAATTTTTTAGACTGATCACCATGCACAAATAAAGAGGGAAGTTCTGTGTAAATACCTTTACCGATTTTTTATTTATTGATCGACTTTGTTAAAAAATTGGGTTCGTCCCCTAGCTAACATTAACTTATTGTCTAAATTACAATACAATCGGACTTTTCGTTCTTAAGTTATCGTGCTTACAAGAAACGTGACGGACAGACAGACAGACAGACAAACGGACAGACAGACGGGCGGACATTTTGAAAGTTTTCAGAATTCGATCAACAACACTGTGATATGAAAATTTTTTAATACCGGTTTTAGAAATGTGCCGATCGAATGCAATATACTCTTCGTTTCGTATTTACAAAGTGTATAATACTATAAGCGCTATCAGGTGGTACACAACGATCTTGTTAGATGCGTAGATTTTGATTCTAATGGGAAACCTTACTATCTTTAAAATTCAGGCAATTTGGATGTAGTAAGGACATTTTTTGAAAGCTAAGTTAAAATATAAATGCACAAGAAATAACAATATGTACAATAAAAATTATGTAAATTGAAAAATACTTCGAAAATAAAAATCAAACATGGGTATAATTATATTTTAATTCTTCAAAATTCGAATTGCTCTAAATAAATGTTATCTAAATTTGAGTACAACTTGATACACGTACAATTAAAAAAAAAGAAAAACAATTTACTTACATTTTTTTATTAAAAAGATATAATATTCCTATGTTCAGTTTTATCAATCTCAGTAAATTAGAAGAACTAAAAGGTCTTAAGGTGGCCATTCCCTAGAAAGAGACATCCGATAGGGAAATATTTAGTATTTTTGCCCATAACTTTTTTTCTTAGTACGTATATTTAAAAAAAACTATAAGAGTACCTAGTAGAACCACAACAAGACTATTACCATCAATTTTCACTCAATAATTTCAGTGGTTTGCTAAATAGCTAGATTTAAAACTACGAAGTAGGAAGATTAATTTAATTTTTAAATTTAAATCTAGCTATTTTGCAAACCAGTGAAATTATTAAGTGAAAATTCATAGTAATTGTCCTGTTGTGGTTCTACTTAGGTATTCTTATAGAAAATACTAAATATTTCCCTATCGGATGTCTCTTTCTAGGGAATGGCCACCTTAAGAATTGCTTCTTATCTCAGTTATTAGAACAATTACTATAGATAAATAGAATTCTAAATAATTGATGGCAGCAGGCCTGGAATCATACAGAGAAGGTGTTACAAACTCTGTTTATTTATATCCATGTTTTTAAAAACATTTCATCGCAAAACAGATGCTTTCAATTAAGGCTGTAGAAAACACACTTAGCTGTCAATTTGTACGTTACATTGATGGTTTTTTAATACTGTTTTCGTAACAAATCTTTTTGAACAAGCCAAACAACTATACGGCTTTTCCCCTGTATGACAACGCATGTGAACATTAAGGGTTGCTTTCTGCGAGAAGCTCTTGTTACAAGTTGCACATGTAAACGGTTTCTCTTTTGTATGAATTCTGTAATGGATTCTTAATAATTGAGGCGTTGTAAAACGTTTTTCGCAAATGTCACATTTAACGGGTTTTTCTCCAAAGTGCGTTCTCAAATGGTGTTTGAGACTGTTCTTTGAAGTAACAATTTTTCCACATATATCACACATGTTTTCATTACTGTCACCTTCGTGAAACCTCAAATGATGTCGTAACGAGTTTTTATGATAATATACTTGTAAGCAAATGGTACAGGGATAAGACTCTTTCTTAAAATTAGGATCGTGAGTTTTAATGTGACCTCGGTAACCAGCTTTAGTTTTAAATTCTTTCTTGCAATCTGCACAAGTATATCGCATTCCCTCGTGGTTCGTTTGTTTATGTGTTTCGAGTAATTTTTTGTGATAAAAATGTTTGCCACATTTACCACAAACGTGTTTCTTATTAATGACATGAATGTTTTTAACATGGACTTTTAAGTACTGGAGGTTGGTAAATACCTTGCTGCAAAGGTCACATTCATATTTGTCATTTTTACAATGAACCATTGTTTTGTGTGTGTCCAACTGACATTTGTGTATAAATTTATTTCCACATATATCACAAACGAATTTTTTTTCCTTGTGGTATTGGGAATGTCGTTTTATTTTATATAATGTCGTAAATATTTTTTGACATTTTAAACATTCGAAGTTTTTTTCTGATCCATTGAATGTCGTTTTGAAATATCTACAAAACAAAATATAAATTAAATTCATACATATAATTTACAAATATTTTAACATAATTGAAGTAATTGCAAATTATTTACTCGGTAAAAATGTCACAAATTATTTACTTGTGACATTCTGGCAATTTGTCGTATGCGTTGAGGACAATAATCTTTCTCTTGATTGCAAATGAGCATCTGCATACCAGCCGGGAATCTTGAGGCTTTTTAGTTATGGGATGTGAACTTGAAGATACACCTTTTTTTTAAAACACGTGTAATATACAAAATCATCACGTGGAATCGTATCTGGAGGGTGCTATACCGTTCAGACAAAAAATATTATTTTAGCAAAATTTTGTCACGAGAGATAATTGCTGTTTTTTTTACATTGCAATGTCAAGTCTATTGTTGAACATTTCCAATAATTGTTTGTCATCGAAAACTTTATACTTTCTACATTTGCACTGTCTATGGTGTGCTGGGTTCAATCCCCAGCTCTGTCACCGGCAATGTCGGTGGGAAATGGATATTTTCCGCATGTTTAGGATTCCGTATCTAAAAAGTAAAAAACGGAGCCCTTTTGAGGGACCAATCGTTTATTCGTTCGTATGTCTATCACAGTCCAATTTCTCTGGACTGAATAAAGGTATCAGGCTGAAATTTGGCATGTTTATACAGTTAGTTCCAATAGCCACAACTCAAAATGTTTTCCCGCAAATGTGGACTTGGGGCTTGTCTAATGTGTGGTGTATTTATTTATGTTTATATTAATTACAAATCGCTATTACACAGGAAATCGGTCTAACTGATACAGATATTTAGAAAGATAGCATATATAAGACATTTTTTTCAGGTAAAGGGATTTTGATTTTCATTGGAAAACCTTACGATCTTCGAATTTCAGGCAATGCGCATGTAGCAGTATATTTAGACATTTTTTTTAGAACCCAAGTTAAAATTCGTTCTCCAGAATACTCAAATGCAGAACAAAGAGTATGTAAACTGGAAAATAATTCGAGAATAAACTTGAACTTAGGAATTTAATCTGCTATCACTACTCACAGAAAATTTAAAAAATGGGTCGAACAAAAAACACTAGAGGTAAATTCAGGCGGTAAGTTAAACACCTGAATTTAAAAAATTGCTTCTCGGAAGTTGGTCGCAGTGCCCATGTCCTCTTTTTTTTTACATTCGACACGCCGCGACTACGGATCATGTACCTTTGTCAGCCTATTCAATAATAATCGACAAAATTAACGCGGGTATTTCAGTATTGCAAATATACAGATTCAGAAATTGTAGTTCGCCATACAGGGAATAAACGCCCCACCCCATAATTCGTGAACGCAGGTTCTGAAAGTAATCTAGTCGACATTGAATTTAATAACACGTGAAATTCAGCTAGGCGAGGGGATTGGTCTGTCTTGAAATGCCACAGTAAATAAATTTATTGTGTTCAATGGAATGGCCCCCAAATGTGCACATTTTCAGCAGTTGTATAAACAGCCGGCATTTTAACGAAATTGAGATTAATTTATTTTATTCCCACATCTTTACGGCTAGGCTACTGAAAGCAGAATGCGTGGGATCAACGACGAAGCCAAGCGGTGGTGCTATGAACGAATGCTAATGCCCTGTGTTCATCTACGGCAAGGCGTGGTTTACCTGCGCAGATACACGTTTACATATTACCAACTACAATTTCTGAATCTGTATATCAGCTGTACAGTTCTATTTTCCACGACATTGGTAGTCAATATTGTGAACAATGGGCTAATTATATTTTAAACTTTTGACGTTAGAATAGCCAAATAGTGAAGTATACAAAGAGTCTATATAGCACTGTGTTCAGCTTGATACAGGTAGCATTAAAGAGAAGGAAAAAGAAAATCAATTTACATACGATATTTTTTATTAAAAAGTTATAAAAACTAAAAGGTTGCAAAAATTGCTAAACATTATCTCAAAAATTAAAAAGATCACTAACAATGAATGAATGAATCATCGATGGCAGCAGGCCTGGAGCTGTAGTATGTATTACAGAGGTGTCTAGTGTCTAGTTATTTACATCTATGACTTTTCAAAACATTTCTACTGCCTTCAGTTATGGTTGTATAAGATATACTCAGCTGTCAATTTACACCTTGCATTGATGGTTTCTTAATACTGTTTTTGTGACAAATTTTTTTAAACATGCCAAGCAACTATACGGTTTTTCCCCTGTGTGATGACGCATGTGAACATTAAGGGTCGGTTTCTGCGAAAAGCTCTTATTACAAATTGCACATTTAAACGGTTTTTCCTTTGTATGAATTCTGTAATGGACTTTTAATAATTGATTTGTTGTAAAACGCTTGTCGCAAATGTCACATTTAACGGGTTTTTCTCCGAAGTGTGTTCTCAAATGGTGTTTGAGAGTGTATTTTGAATTAACAATTTTTCCACATACATCACACATTCTTTCCTTAGTGTCACCGTTGTGAAACTTCAGATGCTGCCGTAAATAGTTTCTACGATAAAATACTCGTGAACAAATGGTACACGGGTAAGACTCTTTCTCAAAATTTGGATCGTGAGTTTTAATGTGACCTCGGAGACCAGCTTTACTTTTGAATTTTTTCTGGCAATATGCACAAGAATATCGTATTCCCTCGTGGTTTGATTGTTCATGTCTTTCGAGTAATTTTTTAAAACAAAACTGTTTGTCACATTTACTACAAACATATTTCTTATTAACTGCATGAATATATTTAACATGAACTTTTAAGTATTCGGGGTGGGTATATGTCTTGTTGCAAAGGTCACATTCATATTTATCATCTTTGCAATGAACCATTTTTTTGTGTTTGTCTACTTGATACTTGTGTAGAAATTTACTTCCACATATATCACAAATCATTTTTTTTTCTCTGTGGCATCGGTTATGTTGTTTCAATTTATATAACGTCGAAAGTATTTTCTGACACTTTAAGCATTCGAATTTTTTTTCTGATCCATTGAAAATCGCTTTGAAAAGTCTACAAAACAAAAAATAAATTAATTTAAACTTACAATTTAAAAATATCTTAACATAGTTGAAAATATTGTAAATTATTTACTTAGTAAAGAAAGTCTCATTCTGGCGATTAAGAGTGTTGTGTACCATAATCTGCTCGTTGACTGTTAATGAGCGTCTGCTTATCAGTTGGGAATGTGGAGGCTCAAGAATCACAGATTGTGCACTCGAAGACACAGTTTTAAAAAAATATGTGTTTATTGTTGATCATATTCCAATAATTTTTTATCATTCAAAAATTTATTCTCCCTAAATTTTCATTGTCTATCGTGTACTGAGTTCGATCTCCAGCTCCAACATTGACAACGTTGGTGAGTAATGGATTTTGTCCGCATTGTTACGGTTCCGTACCTTAAAACGAAGAGCGGAACTCTTATGGGATCACTCGTTTGTGCGTCCAATGGCCGTCACACTCCAATTTCTCTAGACTCTAGTCTAGAGAAATTAGAGTTTGACGGACTTCATCTATAAAGTTTTCAAGCTCAAACTTGGAACTATTATACAGCTTCCAAACCCGCATATATCTCAATAATCAGAATTGGAAAAATATTTTTCCGTAAATTTGGCGGTAAGTTAAAATTTGAACTTATTCATAACAAAAAAAACACTAGAGGTAATTTCAGACAGCAAGTTACACTTAAAAAAGGCTTCCGAAAAGTAAATTTTTGTGTACATAACAATATGTCTATGTTTTTCTATATTCGCACGTTTTGTCTTAAAAACAATTACGATCTTCCACCTTGTGAAAATGGAGCGTAGCCAGGCGCTACATCACTATACGCATATACTCGGCGATCTCAGTCGACTCCATGCTGTTTAGTTGTTATTATCTATATACTTATCGTATTGATCTGCGCCCTTCTAAAATTGCAGATCGGATCTATCAAAGGCTTTTCGTAGGGGCAGTTTTTCAGGTAGCGGCCGGTGTCATTAGATTCGGAAATTAATTCTACATTGTATGATAAATTCGGTGGTGTTCTTTTTAACGGTTTTTGAGTAATTAACGCGCAAACGTCAGTTATCGCTCTCGCCTCTTAAATTTAGGAACGGGCAGTCGAGGGATGTAGGGGAATATGATTTGGCCAAATGTCCAGAAATGACAATTTGCCTTCGCTCCTGTCTGGCCGAATTTTAGATTTTTAAGGAAATAGCCATTTTTCTTTCGCATAGATCTAGTCGAAATTCTGCTTTCCACTGTGACCCTTACGATGTCGATAAAACACCCATCTTCATTTTTAAATAGAGACCAAGATCGATCCTCTACTACAAGAATTAACTTAGATATGAGAGATTAAATATTTGATGTTTTTGAATTTTTTAGGTTACGTTTTAATACTTCTAAAGAAAGCATCCTTTGCTCGCTCTTGCAGAGCCAATTTTCCGAATTTCCCTGTACAATTTGGTATCAGAAGACAGGGTCAATCTTGTTCTTTCCATGAAGGCATAGAATGGACTTCCATTCCACGCATTTACTTTATGAATTTTTATAAACTCGATGTTTTTCAATTTTTAACAGAAAAGCCCTGTTTCGTTCGCCCGTGCCAAGCCGGATTTCCAGTTTTGCCCATTCACTTTGGTATCAGAACAAAACGCCACTCGTTCACTTTCCATGGACACCTTCAACTCCACGTATTTACTTACTACTGATTGACTGTTAGTGGTCGCGGTAGATCACCGAGTTCAATTTGCGTATAGTGACGTCACAAACGAGGCACACTGTTTTCGAACCATTACTAATTTGAACCCCTTATGTCTCGAGAACCGAAAAAGTTAAATTTTAAGTGTATAATAAGAATGTCAAGTACTATATAAAAACCTATAAAAACCATACAAAAATAATATCATAGAACAAGCCTATTCCTACTCATAATTATAAGCCATAAACTTCTAACCAACCAAGCAATAAAGAGAATGAGGACACGGAGATGTAGATCCGCATGAAAGACCTGTGGATTTCAGAGCCAAAGTGATTTTCATATCCATAACTATGTGAACATTTTGTCTTGATTCTTAAACCACATAATTACAGATAATGGATGTTTCGGATTACTCTAAATAAATATCGAATCTTGAGTTTAATTTGACACGTGCAGGAGAAAGAAAAACAGTTTGCAATTCAGATTTTTTTAAATGTTATATTAAATGCATAAAGAAAATAAACTGTAAAATATGTAAAATTCGAAATAATCATTGGTAGCAGACTTCAATCATGTATAACACAGTCTATCTATTTACATTTATGGTTTTTCATAATAGTTTTTGTGACAAATTTTTTTGAACACACCAAACAACTATATGGCCTTTCCCCCGTATGATATCGCATATGTACGTTTAAGGTTGGTTTTTGTGTAAAACTCTTCTTGCAAATTTGACATGTAAATGGTTTTTCCTGAGTATGAGTCCTATAATGAACTCCCAATAGATTTGGAGTTGTAAAACATTTCTCGCAAATGTCACACTTATGAGGTTTTTCGCCGAGATGTATTCTCATGTGATTGCGAAGACTGGTAGTGGAAGTAACAGCTTTTCCACAGGTATCACACAACATTTTAGCAACTTCACCTCCGCGACATTTTACTTTATGTCTCTGGAATGTTACTTTACGATCATAGACTTTCAAACATATGGAACACGAGTAGGACGATTTTATAAAATTTGGATCATGAATTTTAATATGGTCTTTGTAATTATAGTGAGATCTAAATTGTTTCTTGCAATATTCACAATTAAACCCTCCTTGGTGCGCAGATAACTGATGATTTTTGAGCAATGCCTTGCAGTAATAGCTTTTGTCGCATTTATCACACGTATAATTATTCTTATCACTGCTATGAACTCTTCTGAAATGTGCCTTTAAGTAGCTAATATTTGGAAACGACTTGTTGCAAATGTCACAGTCGTATGCGTTATCTTTCCAATGTACCAGTGTTTTGTGCCTGTCTATTTGGTACTGGTATACAAATTTACTTCCACATATGTCACAATTGAACTTTTTTTCTCTGTGGTATTTGGAATGTCGTTTTAATTTATGCAACGTTATATATATTTTATTACATTTTAAGCATTGGTAGTTTTTCTCTGATCCATTCAGTATCACTTCGAAATACCTAAAAAAAAAATTAATTGATTTGTACCTATAATTTAAAAATATTTTAACGTTACCGAAATCGCCGTAAGTAAAAAAGACACAACTTAATTATTTGTCGGATCTTGATATTCAGAAGGTCATTTATGAAACGTTTTGTTATTTAATAAAAGGTAAGTACCCTAAAATTCATACATTTTAATAGTATCGTTTAATATGTTTATTTATATACAAGGCCGGGCAAATGTTTGGAAACACCTGATATTCATAACGAATGTTTTTGTAGTATTCCCAGCTAGCACACTGACGTCAATTTGTCGTCATCAGAAGTCAGTTTAAGGTCAGTATCGGTCTACGACGTCATTTGTCAATTAGATGACGTCAAAATTACGTCATATTTTAGCACGTCGCAGAGACGTCGTAGACAGAACGTTGTTATGACGTCATTTTTGAGTCATTTACTGACGTCATACACTGGATTTAAAAATTATGTCAAAGTTAGATAGATAGTCGCAGAGACGACGTAGGCAGAACGTTGTTATGACGTTATTTTTCAGTCACGTTTATGTTTTGGGTATTGTATAAATACATATAAACGGTCAAATACCTATTTTTATATTTTCCTCTTTTATAATAGTTACTTTTATATATTAGCTGTATTGATTAGTCTTGAATCACAATAACTCCTATGTTCTTACTCTATCGCGTATGTAGGTACCACAGCTACATGTGAAATCTTTACCGCATATATGCCATGTAATTTTTATTCTACTTTTATTAGGTATTTATGACATTGAAATTCAAACTATACTGCGTCTCTATCAGAACTGCAGTATACATCTATATCGCCACCTTATTGCAAATAGGTCTAACAACCGGTAGATGACCGCTAACCTATATTTCCCTCAACCTTAACATACCTATTGTATATAGATATATGTATTTCAAAACGCAGAGCGAATTAAACAAAAAATGATTTTTTGAATGGCACTCTACCACCACTACAGCAAATATTAGAAAATTAAGTCTTATCTTAGACCATAATGCAAAGCAGGAGTGCTGCAATCTACATTAAATGAAAACTCACTTTTTTCTCTTAATTTTAAAACATTCAACGCTCTTTCATGAATAAAGAATATTCTTAAATAACTTTTATCAGCCATTGCTTAATTGAACAACATTCACTATTCGCACAACGTAATTATAGAAATTTGCCATTGCACTTGATTTTATTAATTCACAAATTGTACACGGTTAAGGCTCAAAAGGGAACATTAATTTTATACCGGGTACTCAACTGCAAGTAATAAATACACTCTATAGTAAAATTTACATGAAGGACGATAGCTCAGAGGAAGCGTACTGGACTACCAGGACGGGTTTTTTCATTGATTTTTTTCCCGGCTCAGCAATCCAAATTCTAAAATGTGAAACAGTGCGCGACCAAACGTTTTAAGTGAAATATTTTAATTTTAAGCTTACTGTGTAGGCAAAAACAATGTTAATGTTAATTTTAAGCCGCCACAGGCGGCAGGAGTTTTAACCTTTAAATAAGTTCTATTGAGTCGAACCGGTCGCGATTCGCTCAACCGCACTAACACCTAGGCGCTGCGCGACGTGGTTGTACGGTTGACTCCGGGCCTCGATCCGGGGAGACAATTTACTGTATTAAAAGATCTAAATAAATTTGTTATGATGATGGACTACCAGGCGAGAGGACGTCGGTTCAAATCCCACAGCCGGATGATTTAAAGGTAAGTGTTTAAAATTCTGTTACAGTGTAATTTATAATAATATATGTATATTCAAACCAGTCCTAATGAATAATAACGTAACATGAATAAAAACTGAAAGATTAATAAATAATATTCTCTAGTGGAAAAAGATTTTTATTTGGGCCCGTATTCGTCAAATCAAGGTCATATTAAACGTTATATTGACGTCAGCATTGAACCTTGATTTTACGTCAAAATGACGTATGGAAAGGGTTCTTATTTGGGGCCGTATTCGTCAAATTAAGGTTATATTGAACGTGATTGTGACGTCACGATCTGACGTCATTAGGATGTGACATTCGACCGTCATTTAGACGTACATTGAACGTCGTTATATTGGGACTTATGACGTATATTATGACAAATAAATGACGGCAAATTGACGTCAGTCTGCTAGCTGAGATTTTTATTCTATTCAGTGAGGTACCTTGATTTCCAACTGCTACCTTATTTTTTCGAAACTTAACGTCATCGGCACTTTTTTTAATGGATGACCCTGCATATTTTTAAATTTTCACATAGACACTTATTCATCAATTATAATAATACAGGGTTTGGTGGGTGTGTAACGTGTGACTTTTTAAGTATTAAATAAAACAAGCTAACCATTATTACTGCACTTTCTATATAATTGTTCCACATTCTATAGGATACTCTTCGCAGTTTTTTTTTGTAAATAATATTGGTTTTAGACATTTTTATTTTAATTACAAAACTTAAAAAAAAATTATTTATAATTTAAAAATGTATCGCTTTTTTATTTACTGATCTATTTTGTTTTGTTCAAAGACAACAAAGCCAACACTAACTTACTGTCCGAATTTCAATACAATAGGACTTTTCGTTCTTAAGTTATCGTGCTTACAAGAAACGTGACGGATGGATGGACAGACAGACGAACGGGCAGACAGACGGACATTTTGAAAGTTGTTTAGGACTCGATCACCAACACAGTGATATGATTTTTTTTTCTACGAGCAATATTACTGGTTTAAGAAATGTGCCGATCGAATGCAATATACTTTTGGTTTTGTATTTGCGAAGAGTATAATAATAAAATAAAGTCACACCCGATGACACCCTCAAAGATTAAATTTATAGGCGGAGATAATCAGAGGAGACATTTTTCTTACAGAAAATTTGAACTCTTACCGTCATTTAGAACTTTGGCGTGAGCAAATCGTCCCAGCATTAAATCGTTTTGTTGAGAATTTCTTTTTAATAGTGGATCCATAGGTCCAGTGAAATTAAACAATATTTTTTTAATTAAATGCCGGCGTTTCGAAAATTTTGTTTTTCCATCTTCAGGCTCACTGTAAATTTTATGCAATAATTAGTTTTAAAAAAAATTTTTACAACTGTGTTAGTTACTTGTATTCAAGTAAGTACTTAAATGTAAATGGACATATTGAATGGCCACCGCGATTATGAGATTTAAGTCCTTAAACCATTTTCTTTGGGGTCTAAAATTCGTTGTCTATAAGACCAAACCTCAGTCGTTACAAGAGTTGGAAGATTGAATTAGGATGGCTGTTCAAGAAATATCACAACACCCTATTCAAAACTACTTAAGAGCCTTCGTTGGTCGATTAAGTTATTTCTAGGTTGCTGAAGGTCTCCAGTTTGACCATTTATTATAAATAATTTGTTTATTACTCTCTATTTTATTTCATATTTAAAAATCACAATTCGCACACCCACCAAGCCCTATATCATTATAATTAATGAAAAGCGTCTATTTAAAAATGTAAAAATATACAAAGTCATACATTTAAAAGAACTGCCGATGACGTCATATCCTGAAAAATAAGGTTGGCTGTTGGAAACAAAAGTACGTCACTGTGTTTCTTCCATTGTCATGTTAATGTATACATTTTCTTGAAATAAATGCTACATTTAAAATTAAATTATCTTTCCATGAATTTGTCTCGTATAAATGTTTTTTTCAAATGTCCACTACTTATATTAAATGATTGTTATTATACCTATTTGATTTAATCAAATAGGTATATTAGACCAGACAATTTTTTTAAATAATCATCGTACAAAAAAAATATGTGTGTATAATTTAATTAAAAAATTATTATCATTTAATAACAATTTTTATAAAATAACAAAATAATAAATTTCCTTAAGTATACATTTTATTTTATTCTTTTTTATGGCACATGTAGATTTTATATTTCAGAAAATGAAGACACGGAGATGTAGATCGACGTGAAAAACTGTTGATTTCCGAGCTTGAGTGATTTTCATCGTCACACAACGTGAAAATTATGTGTTTTTTAAACTACACAATTACAGATGATGAAAATTTCGGATAAATAAATATTATCAAATCTTAAGTTTAACGTGACATGTGCAGGATTAAAGAAAAGGAGAAAGAAAACAGTATGCAATTAAGATTTTTTTAAATGTTATAATTGCTTAATATTATGTGCAAAATCAGAAAATAAACTTAAAATGCGTAAAATTCGAAATGATCGTTGGCAGAAAACTTGAATCATGTATAACACAATCTATTTACATTTATGGTTTTTCATAATAGTTTTTGTGACAAATTTCTTTGAACACACTAAACAACTGTATGGTCTTTCTCCTGTATGATATCGCATATGTACGTTTAAGGTTGGTTTTTGTGTAAAACTCTTCTTGCAAATTTTGCATGTAAACGGTTTTTCCTGAGTATGAGTCCTATAATGAACTCTCAATAGATTCGCAGTTGTAAAACATTTCTCGCAAATGTCACACTTATGAGGTTTTTCGCCGAGATGTATTCTCATATGATCGCGAAGGCTGCTGTTCGAAGTAACAACTTTTCCACAGGTATCACATAACATTTTAGCAACTTCACCTTCGTGAGATTTTTGATGTCTCTGGAATGACACTATATGATCATATACTTTCAAACATATGGAACACGAGTAAGAGGATTTTATAAAATTTGGATCATGAGTTTTAATATGGTCTTTGTAATAATAGTGAGATCTAAATTGTTTCTTGCAATATTCACAATTAAACCGAACTCCTTGGTGCACAGATAGCTGATGCTTTTTGAGCAATGCCTTGCAGTAATAGCTTTTGTCGCATTTGTCACAAGTAAAACTCTTATCACTGCTGTGAACTCTTTCGAAGTGTGCTTTTAAGTAGCTAATGTTTGGGAACGACTTGTTGCAAAGGCCACAGTCGTATGCGTTATCTTTCCAATGTACCTTTGTTTTATGTGTGTCTATTTGGTACTGATATACAAATTTACTTCCACATATGTCACAAACGAATCTTTTTTCTTTGTGGTATTGGGAATGTCGTTTTAATTTATGCAACGTTATAAATATTTTATTACATTTTAAGCATTGGTAGTTTTTCTCTGATCCATTCAGTATCACTTCGAAATATCTAAAAAACAAAAATAAATTAACTTGTACGAATAATTTAAAAATATTTTAATATTACTGACATCGGTGTAAGTAAAAAAATTACAAATAATTATTTGTCGGATTTTGGTATTTAGCAAGGTTTAAAGCAATTTGTTATTTAATCAACGGAAAATGAAGTAAGTACCCTAAAATTCATACATTTTAATGGTACCATTTAATATGTTTATATATGTACACGTACAGGGTTGGTCAAATGTGTGGAAACACCTGATATCCACAACAAAAGTTTTTGTAGCATTTTTATTCTATTCAGTGACATACCTTGATTTCCTACTGCTATTATTTTTTCGAGATAAGACGGCATCGGCAGCTTTTTAAATGGATGACCCTGTATATTTTTACTTTTTTAGATAGACACTTTTTCATCAGTTATAATGATGAGGGTTTGGTGGATGTGCGACTTGTGGTTTTTTTCAGTATTAAATAAAAAAAATAAAATAAAGTCACACCAGATACCCTCAAAGATTAAACTCATTTACAACATTGGCGTGAGCAAATTGTTTCAGCATTAAATCGTCTTGACAGAAATTTCTTTGTAATAGTGGGTGGCATAGGTCCAGTGAAATCAAACAATTTGTTTTAATTAAATTTCGACGTTTCGAAAATTTTGTTTTAAATTTTCAAAGGCTAACGGTAAATTTTATGCAATAATTAGTTTCAAATAAATTTTGCAATTGTGTTAGTTACTTACATTCAAGCAGTTGTTTGTCAAATTTACTACTTAAATGTAAGTAACCAACGCAATTGTCAAATTTATTTGAAACTCTCTATTGCATATAATTTACAGTGAGCCTTTGAAGATGAAAAAATAAAATTTTCGAAACGTGGGCATATAATTCAAAAAGTATTGTTCGATTGCATCCACTATTAAAAAGAAATTCCCATCATAAACGAAAAGAAAATCGCAAAATTCTCGTACTAATTAAATCGTTTTTCTACACCTGTTTAATTATATGCCTATTATTAGCATTTTTGGTGAAAAATCGTACGTATAATTCACTGTAGTGAATTATCGATTCATAATTCATTGCATCCGGCCAATCATAAATGCAAATTCAAAAATCAATGTTTCGCTGATTCAATGATACTTTAAATCCACCGCGATCAACTCTTGCTGCTGCGACTGACAATCAACTCGCATGATAGCGAAGTGTACTGCCATATTGTTTACGCTTTCCAGTTCTTACGATAGGTACCGATTAATGTTATCAAATTTCGGCCTAATTTATTTGTTCAATAAGTGTAGAAAAAGCATAGTATTACATTCGCGATTATGACCATTATTCACGAAGCCGTTAGGCAAATGGCGCAAATCATCTGATCTATTATTTCCAAACCAGACAAATTCTAAACGACTCTCAGATGAAATTTGGAGGATGGAGCTCCGCCTCATTATGGAGCTGACGTACGTCAATAGCAAAATGAAATATTTTCACAGAGATGGTCAGAGGGGACATATTGAATGGCCACTGCGATCATCAGATTTAAATCCTTAGACTATTTTCTTTGGGGTCATTTAAAATTCGTTGTCTATAAGACCAAACCTCAGGCGTTAGAGAGTTGGAAGATCGAATTAGGATGGCTGTTCAAGAAATATCACAGCACGTATATTTATATATTGTATAATATTCAAAACTACTTACGAGCCTTCATTGACAGATCAGAATATTTTCCAGCTTCTGAAAGTTTCCAGTTTGAACATTTATTATGAATATTTTCTTCTTTTGTCAATATTAAAGTGGACAATATTGGGTAGTAACAAATGTAATTCTTTTAAGTTTCCATGTTTCTTTTAAGTTTCGATCTGTCATCATCGGATGGGAAGTGTATGCATTTGCGAGATGTTTCTTTTAACTTTACATCTATCATCATCTCCTTATTTATTCTTCTTCCAAGTTTTGTATTTCTTCTTTTTCTAGAAGTGTGCACCGCCTCCCGCCTGCTTGCGTCCATAGATACATGGTTTCATATTCCCCAAAAATCTGCATTTCAACTCGCCGCAACGAGCTTTTATTTACGGTGGAAGTGCAGGGAAGGGCTCTGTCTCGCAGTAAAAAGAGCTTTTTTCAGCAATGAGAAAGAGACCCGAGAGAATAATTTGAACACCCTGTATATTGGTGTGTGTTCGAAGCAATCGGTTTTAGTTTTAGCTTCCGTTTTCCAGTTCCGGATATTTTTTTATTTCATGCCCCATGTATACTACATTTTCAAATTTAATTTTAAATTTTTTCAATGTAAATAAGGAAATAGACTACATTTATAAACTAAACTAAAATAAACAAAACTTATTTGTTGCATTCACAGCTGGCTATTATTATCGCGCAAGCAGATCTGTGAAATCCGCAGCACTCAGGCCTGTCGGCCCATTGTGCATTCGCGTCATGTGGGATGTTCTAGAAGATCTCCGCAAAGGATAGCAGTCTATTCCATGGTTGATCCCGTACTCCTCCGGCTGTAAAAATTGCCTTTGGAGATGCCTATACCTTAACGCACCTAAGGGTGCGCAATTGCATAGGATATGAGTGGTGGTTTCATCCTCCACTCCACACATCCTACAAATAGGGCTGTTTTTCAACCCCATTGTGTGAAGATGTTTGTTCAGAGGACAGTGTCCTGTTAACAAGCCTACTATCCATCTCATTTTGTCTCGATCGAGCCCAAGCAGCCACTTAATGGTTGAGTCAGTCGGGGGCCCCTTTATATGGAGCCTCGACTGCCTCATTCCAGGGGCCTGAGTCCAATAGTTGCTGAACCTTGCAGTGGCCAAGTCTCGTAACTCTGATTGAATCAGACTTCTTGGCAAACCGAAGGCTGGCTCAGGGCCAGGGAACGGAGTTATTGCTCCTTCTCCCGCCAATCGGTCTGCTTCTTCGTTGCCCTCCACACCTCTGTGACCGGGCACCCATATGAGTTTGACAGAGTTGTGTTCGCACAGTTCTGTCAAAATATTCCGACAGTTTAAAACTAGTCTTGAGGTCACTTTGTTTGACACAAGAGCCATCAAGGCTGCTTGGCTGTCGCTACATATATAAATATGTTTGTTGGCGATACCTCTCCTGAGATTCTCGCTTGCACACACCAATATGGCATATACTTCTGCTTGGAATACACTAGGATACCTTCCAAGTGGCACCGATATATGAGGCCTTGGTTTGCAGCCGTGTATGCCAGCACCAGTTCCCTCCTGAGTCTTAGATCCGTCTGTGTACCACTCGAGACCTTTGGGACTCAGAAGACGGTTTTTATCGCGCTCCCAGTCCTCTAGACTGGGAAACACCGCTGAGTATGGAATAGTGAAATTATAGACAGGGAGACACCGGTCATCCTCCGCTTGGGTGATGACCCGGTCTCTTACCGGGTCCAGGGCCTTTGTGTGCTCCCATCCCCGGCCAGTCCCATTCCACATTCCATTTTTGAACAGTCTATTTGCTGCTTTTTTAGCTTCCAGTTCGACTTCGATATGCAAGGGAGTGAGTCCAAGAATGGCCTCCATTGCTATCGTTGGAGTGGTTCTGATAGCTCCTGTAATTCCAAGGCAAGCTAGCCTTTGAACTTGACATAGGCGAGCCCTAATTGCGGAGCGCTCCTGGCAGCGCCACCACACTAGTGCTGCATATGTTATTAGGGGTTTCACCATGGTGGTGTATGTCCATTGTCCAAAGAGCAATCTTCGGACTTATTCCCCATTTTGGACCGAAGATGCGTTTGCACATCCATAAGGAGGCGCACGCTTTCCTCGTTTGAGCTTCAACGTGGTCCTTCCATGACAGCTTGGAGTTCAAGATTACCCCGAGATACCTTACTGTGCGGGAAGACACAAACGTGTGCCAATAAGAGAAGGAAGCTGGAAGTCGCTTATTTTTCTCCTTTTAGTGAACAGCATTAGCTCCGTCTTGTCAGGGTTGACATGTCTGTTACACCATTCCTGAACTATGTTGAGAGCCCGTTGCATGAGCCCTGTAATAGTTGTTTCAAATTGGCCTCTAATCATGATAGCAGCTGGCTATCTGTTGCTTATTATATCACCCACTTGATGAAGGGACCGATCCAGGTATAAATTATACGGTCAGGCACTTTCTCGGATTGTTTATATACATGCTCTTTGTGTTGCTACCTTCAACCAACATAATTTAATCAAATATCAACCATATGAAATAGCCAGACTCGGTGCTAATTTATATCAATCAATGTAAAATTGTTTACGCTTTAATTCAATACAATTTTGAAAATGTTGTTGCCGTCTTATACGGCTTTATCTCGAGACCTAGTAGAAGCTACTAAGCATGAGTCTGTCACCGAACTCGACACACTTTGAACTCAAATGGGCGAATTCAAAATAATTGTAAGGAATAATTTCAATAAAAATCTACCACTTTTCGCGGTATTGTGGCATTTGTCCATAATTAATGACCCAAAGTGGTCTCGTTTCTAAGAAAATTGAATTCTAAGTAACTTCAGTTTTGTGAAATTTTTTCGCATAAACAATAGAAAAAAAGTGATCGACCTTTCTTGAGATGGAGAAATTTCGATTTCCTGCAATATTAGCAGATTCGCTAATAATTAATTAGTGAGTCAAAGTACTTTGTTTTATAGGAAATTCATTGCTAAATTTTTTTTGTCCTATAACATTTTTGCATGTCAGCAACGGAGAAACGTTACTGGATTGAATTTTTCACACTAAAAAATTGCATAAAAGAAATAATAATGCCTTACTTACACCATTTAATGTGCATTTAACAACTTTCAACACCTATTACGGGGGTTGAAAGTGTTTCAATGCATACTACCGAGCAAATTATCGTAATACGAGTGAGATTTGGTAAATATAAAGCATTTTTATCAGTTTTGAAACGACAAAATTCAAGATTTTGCAACTTTCAACCCTTATGTATCAAAAACCGCCCATGGAAAACGTCTGGCATTATTTTTCAGACTTAATGACATTGAATAAAACAAGTACCCAAAGTTTCGTCCGTAACCACCATTTATTTTTTTGAAATTAAGAAAAAAACTCCCGCTACAAAACGGCCCGTATCCTTGGTCTGGCATTTTTGTGGGGGGATGTGGAGTTGATGTACTTTCATAACACCGCGATTTCGCTCGTAACCATAAATTTTTTTTCAATTTTAACCCCCCTCTGCATCTCCGCTCTCGTCCATTTCTGAGACGTAGAGGAAAAAGAGTTTCGAAATCAACTCAAAAAACCAAGTACCACGACAGACAAAACTACAATCGATGATCCTACTACGTACCATTGCTCTATTAGACTTAAAATTTTCTTTTCTTTGGCACGTATGTAAAATAGCATAGTACAATACTGAAATTGGGCGATATGTTTCATACAGGGCGATCGCCAGAGACGTGTAAAATATCACGTTCTATATAAACTGTATTTTATTATAATTTTAGAGCAGAATGTTGTTGATTTTTACTAATTCTGACAGTCAACGTATACAGCGAATCAGAATTCTTGTGTTCGCCTCGTATGCGGTTTACGTGGACGACGGGAAGTTTCTGCCCAAGGACAATAGAGTGACTAACAATGTTAGAAGGGCGATTATTTTGCGTTATTTAATTAAATTATCATTCTTAGCAGTCCACCGTATCTGCATAATAAAATTAAATATCGCACAATGTTCATAATGTCAATATTAGATATAAACAGTTAATTTCTTCTTTGCAGCATCCACTACTATGTATGAACGAAGCCTTTCTTTTTATATTTATATATTGTATAATAAGCTACCATTTCCACTTAAGAATAATACCGGATATAAATTTAAGAATGGTGCTAAAAAAGAGAACTTTACGTAGATTAAGAAATATATCAATTTGAATTTAAAATATTAACATATAAGTATGTTTAACAATACTAACAAAACGAATTAAAGTCCGGCTTTGCCGAATACGAATACCTATAAATAGTATATTAGAATTCTCACTGTTCAAATCGGGCCGTATCTGTCATACTGGTTGTAGACAGTCATGTCTTATATAAACAATATTTTATTATTTATATATTATATTTATTTTTATAATTTAGAAAGAACATTTACTAAAATTTTTGGCAGAAGAGTTAGGAAGCGGAATAAGAAATTGCAATATACAGCGAGTCATCATCTCCTTATTTATTCTTCTTCCGAGTTATCTGTTTCTTCTGTTTCTGAATCTAGCAGTGTGCATCTCCTCCTGTCCGCTTGCGTCCACATATGGTTTCATGCTTCTCAGACATCCGTCCTTTCGTTTCAACGCCCTGCATCAGTGCGTTAATCCTCGCTTGTCTGCCAAGACATACTTATATTAACATGCCACAAGGAGTCCTCATTTATTAACCGTTCCACAGGTAAATATCCATTTACGGAGGAAGTTGTAAGTAAGAGCTCTATCTCGCGGTAAGAAGATCTTTTTACAGCGGGTTGTGAAAGAGAAGCCCTAGGGAATATTTTGCACACCCTGTATATGGGTTTGTTTTTCTAGTAATTAGTTTGATTTGTCGTTTCTGTGAATAATTACCAATAGCGGCAATTTCTGTTCGGCTTAAACTTTTTATTTAAAATTTGGAGATACGTAAAACAACATGGTAGAATACTCCCTATTGAAATTGGGGCATATCCGTTATGAAAGGTGATTGTCACATGCAGCAAGATCTTATATGCGTGAGTCATTAGTGCGTGAATGGTTAATATCTCCGCAATCGTTTGAAATTTGATAAATTATTATGGATATGGTCCAAATTCTCCATAGGATACTCCCTATATATATCATATGTAATACTTACATAAGTGACGAAAAATGGAGAATTAAAAATCGTAATTTTTTTATCACATAGATTCCAAATGACTTCCTATACCTCCCTGGCCTCACTGTGTGACAATGTACATCGAAGATTTGTTACATTTCGGTAATCGAAGAGAGCATACCTATAACTACAAAACACTAATTTTTCTCTGAAAAATGTTGGTATCGTGGGGGATATGGACACAATACGCTGGTAGACGAAATGTGTGGTCGGTGCGCAGTAAAGGAAATTAAGGAAAAAAAATAAATTCCCTTTACCGCGCACCGACCGAAAGTTTCGTGTATATGCAGAGCAGATATCGGTAACAATTCCTTAAAAAAATGCCCCCCTCCCCTCCATGTCCACCCACCATTCCAAAAATTTCCAGAGAGAGAAAAATTTCGTACTTATATGCTCTCCTTGATTAGGGACTGGCAGACGGTAACTTTTCGTCGTCGAATTTGCACGCCATTTCCCTAACTATAATTTGGAATTGTAAAAAACGTATTATTTATGATGTGTTTCGTCACCCAATGAAGTATTCTCTAGGTAAGAAATACATAGAGTCCATAGGGAAAGTCTTTCAGTAACTTTTTTCAGATGATATATTTTCAAAGTGACTGATTAGCTTTATAGCCCAGGCGCTGGCTGCAGCTAATTTTGTTTATAAATATCAAACATGTTCGGAGGCAGATAATTTATTTTATATTAGTTCTCTTACGTATAATTAATAAGATCATCTAAAGCATGGCTTCCAGACCAGCAATATAAAAAAAAATAAAAAAAAATAAAAAACTTATTTTCGGTATTTTTCGAGTCGATGTATGGGAAAATAAAAATATTTTTAGAAAAAGCATACATTCCTAAGCAATAATGTATCTACAATTTCTTTTATTAAAGCCACAGATTTTCCGTAAAAAATTATTGAAATAAAAGTAGTGGAGCAAGGTGCGAATCTGTAGAAAGCCGGAGTCGAGCGAAGCCAATGCTCCCGCGCCTGTACCTGAATACAGTGCTTTATATTATATACAGCTAGATTATTTATATTCACCATATAGCATTGGTAATTGCATGTCTTCTTCATGAGAACTTGAGACTTGTGTATAAAACGTTTCAAATTATCAATTTTGTAATCGGTTTAGGGCTTAGAACAAAATAGGCGCAAGCTTTTTTTTAAATATATGCTTTATTAGATCTAATCATTAGACAAAGCGCTACATATATTAATCAACCCTAGGGGGTCCTTTACAATGATGGCCCTTTAGTAAAGTATTTGTAACAAACCTCCTAAAACAAACGGAACACTTGTAAGGTCTCTCTCCAGTATGATACCTTATATGTACATTCAAGCTTGCCTTTTGACTAAAATTCTTTTCGCATATATTACACTTAAATGGTTTTTCCTTAGTGTGTATTCGTTCATGCATTGCCAAAAGTTTTTGATTGGCAAAGCGCTTCTCGCAGTAATTACATTCGAAGGGCTTCTCTCCCGTGTGGGTTCTTATATGATGTCCTAAACTGCCTTTCGATGTCAGAACTCTTCCACATATATCACATACGTATCTATTCTCACCAGTGTGACTCTTCATATGCTCACGAAGTGTTTCACGAAATTTTAACACTTTTGAGCATATTGAACATTCAAACCCGGCATTTATGTAATTAGGGTCGTGAGTTTTTATATGAGACCGAAAACAATATTCATCCTTATATCTTTTATTACAATGGTGGCATGTAAAAAGAACCTTTTCGTGTTCAACTTTGTTGTGTTTTTCTAATTTAGATCGTTGAATAAATCCCCGTGGACATTTTGTGCAATAGAATCTCTTTTTGTTTAAATGAATACTATCTATATGTGATTTTAATACCGCTTTATATTGAAATTTATTATCGCAAAATTCACAATTAAAAAAGATCCTTTCGTTTAAATGTTGAGTCTTTTTATGTGTTTGCATCATGTAGTTATGTTTAAACATTTTGCCGCATATTTCACATGGAATATTTTTGTCTTTGTGCACTCTCTTGTGCATTGTTAACTTTTTTAAGCTAGCGTGACTCTTTTCACATACGCCACATTTAAAAACATCATCATCTATTTTATATTCTCCAAACCTAAAATACATAAAATTGTTTAGAACAAGAATAACTTAGAATAGAAAACAAGACAATTAAGTTATGTTTTGCATCATATCTGAAGAAACGTTTTCTTAATTTCAGAATGGCATAATAAAAAAGGTCAGGATACAACATAACCTGTGACAGTGGACAGAAATAACCAATAACAAATTAAGTTGAAATTTCAACTTAATTGAAATTTTGAATCACTAATTTTCTTACTTTTTATTGGGTATTTTGCCACTGAAAAATATTTAAAAATTTTAATGAAAAAACCTCTGCGCCAAACGGATCAGACAGAGGTTGGTTCTTGACTACTTGACTATTTCAAAAAGTCTCACACCTAAAAATATATAAACTAGAACAATGTTATGAACTAAAAACTGAAAATCAAAGCTATAGGTAGTTAACGTTTCGGAAGAGAATCTACTTCCGTTCTCAAAACTTTTTTGGCCGTCAACCATGACAGTTCTGATCCGTTTGGCGCAGAGGTTTTTTCATTAAAATTTTTAAATATTTTTCAGTGGCAAAATACCCAATAAAAAGTAAGAAAATCTGAATATGCCACAAATAAACAATTACAGACAATATCTGAATCACTAAGTTGGAACTTCAAATTAATTATGTTGAAATTTCAACTTAAGTTATAGACTATATTAAGAGGGTGGAGTTACTACTAAATTCGACGCGAGCCCTTGCGGTGAGCGTAGTCGGACTTTACATGCTTCTCAGAAATCCGTGCTTTCGTTTCAATGTCCTGCATCAGCGCACCAACCCTTGTCTGTCAAAACATTTACACATTAGCTCGCCGCAAGGAGCCCTCATTTATTAACTGTTCCACAGGTAAATATCCATTTATGGTGGAAGTGCAAGTAAAAAGAACTTTTTACAGCGGGTTATGAGAAAGAGACCCGAGAGAATATTCGCTGTGTCTAGGCTCGTACCCGTAACCAACTTTATCCCGGTATAAATGACAACGTCACAGTTATCATAAGTAATTTTGAGCAGTAGAATGTTTTGCACGCAAAATTTTGAGGTAGGTCAAAGTCGTCCGTTGAAAGTCAGTAGGTAGTATCCGAGAAGGTCAAGGAAAATTGCGAAAATAGCGCATGCTCTTTGCCCTTCTCGGATACCGTTACTGTTTTTCAAAACATTGTTCCACTGTTCAAACACTTATTTTATCTTCCACAGTTCATAATTACTCTAGAATGCAATAAATTTGTGTAAATACATCTCTTTTCTTGAATACTACCGGGATAAAATTGGTTACGGGTACCGGAAGCATAGACACACCGGAGAATATTTTGCATATTGGTTTGCTTTTGTAGTAATTAGTTTCAGTTACCATTTCTGTGAACACTTACTAATAGCGATACTTTCTGTTAGGCTTAAACTTGTTATTTAAAATTTGGAGATACGTAACACAATATGGTAGAATACTCCCTACTGAAACTGGGCATATCCATTATGCAAGGTGATTGTCGCATGCAGTAAGGACTATATACAGGGTGGATCATTAGTGTGTGAAAGGTTAATATCTCCGCAATCGTTTGTTTGAAAAAATATCTTAAATAAAAATGGTGGGAGACTAAGAGCGGCATATTTTAAAATTATTTTCAAAACTGCAGAGTGTTTCCCATAGCGGTGAGAAGCTATTATTAGAGGCTTCTAAACAATACTAATATTTCTTACATATTTATATTCGATTCATAATTCTCTGTCCGGACACCTCATTTTTTAAACTTTTGTCCACTTGAATTTGTTAAAAACTGCCGAAAAAAGACTCCATAAGGTACCAGGTTGTAAGTAATTACTGCTGAAACATTTAAAGTAAAAACACACAGTATCTGTCCTATTTGAAAAAAAATAGTTATGACAGTTGTCTCGATAACATTTTAAAGTGAAAATATATTCCTTAATCTGCGTAAAATTCGTTCCAACTTGAGAGATACACTGAATACTATACACAGTTATGACTTTTTGTACATGTCCATATTCTTGTGTGCCTAATCAACTACCTTAGTAACATTTTTACTATAAAATTTTAATACAAACTTAAACTTTGGAAATTTTTGGTACGGTGGGCGGATATGGACGGGGGACATTTTTCTTCAAACGAATGGTTACAGATATCTGATTGTATAGGTATTTAGTATATGTACTTCACATACTCCAATTACGCTGGTACACAAAACTTCCGGTCGGTGCGCGGTAAAAAAAATTAAGGAAAAAAACAAATGTATTTCCTTTACCACGCACCGACCGATATGCGGTCAGATATCGGTAACCATCCGTTTAAAAAAATATCCTCACCCCCTCCATATCCACCCACCATAAAGAAAAATTTCCAAAGAGAAACAAATTTCGTAGTTATATGCTCTTTTCGATTACCGACTGGCAGATGGTAACTTTTCGTCGTCGAATTTGCACGACATTTCCCTAACTATAATTTGGAAATGTAAAAGACGCACAATTTATGATGTGCCTAGTCACCCAATGAAGTATTCTCCGGGTAAGAGATACTGAGATCCATAGAGAATTCATAGGGGAAAGTCTTTTAGTAATTTTTTTCAGAAGATATATTTTCAAAGTGATTGATTAGCTTTATAGCCCAGGCGCTGTAGCTAATTTTGTCTATAACCTCAAACATTTTCGGAAGCAGATAATTTATTTTGCATGAGTTCTCTGATGTGTAATTAATAAGATCATCTAAAGTTTGTATGGCTGCCAGACCAGCAATATTTAAAAAAAAATTGAAAACTTATTTTCGGTATTTTAAAAAAAAATTTAACATGAATCGATATATGGGAAAATAAAAATATTTTTAGAAATAGCATACATTCCTAAGCAAAAAATGACTACAATATTTTTTATGAAAGTAGCAGATTTTCCGTAAAAAACTATTGAAATAAAAGCGAGGTGCGAGTCTGCGTCGTGCTATATTGGCAAAATATTACCCCAGGTACGAAATATATTATGAAAATTGCGTTGTTAAACAATATTTGTTGTAGGAAGTAATAGAAAATAATTATTATAAATGATATTTATTCTGTACCTGAATACAATGCTTTGTATTATATACAGGTAGACAAATGTGCCTTTCCACTATACTCTATAATAATAATAATAACAATAGTTTATTTACGGACAAAAGATCCATTACAAACGCATATATATTGGATTTACAATAACTAAGTATACATATACAATACGGTACATTGTGCGCTAATTTCACAGATACAAGCATACACTATAATATAAAATATACAACACATTGACATTGTTTAAGTTAACTAATATAAATTGAACAGATAATAAATAAATAAATAAAATCACTAGTACAGAGTAAGCCGAGCTTGTTTGCAGAATGAGCTGTAGTTAATATTAAAATAATCAATTTGAGCTTGGTTGCCTTTGACGTTTCCCTTACATCTCACCGCCACATCATTTGGTCCACTAAGTATATATACGAGAGGCCATATTGAGTGCGATAGAAAAGCATATAAGGCAGTGGCTACTCCAACCTCACTAACGAGTTCCGGAGTAGCCATGGAACGAAACGCTAATATTTTCAAGCTCCACAATTGGTGACCCCGACGTGATCAGAACACGCAACGTGATTTACGACGTACTCTGCACCCTACGGAGACACTCGCACAAGCATGTTCGAGTTTATGAGTTATTTCCTCCTCGAGCATTGCATTGCTTAGCCCCTCTCCTAGGATTGTGCTGATGCGGGTAGAGTGCGTCAAGTAAAAAGTGGGGTACTAGCTTCGTTCCTGTCCAGTTCATCCATCGGTCTTCTACCATCAGGTTCCTCGTGACTTTGTCACTGATGGGGGAATGATGTGGCGTGTGACGTTTCCCTTACATCTCATGCTACATCATCTGACCCACTAAGTATATATACGAGCGGCCATGTTGAGTTCATTGGAAAAGCGTATAGCGGTGGCTACTCCAGCCTTTACTGACGAGTTTCGGAGTAGCCACGGAACAAAACAATATTTTCAAGCTCCACAAGCTGCATACATATTATAATTATCTATCATTCTATTCAGAGGTGTATGACTTCCATAAGAGGTTCTGTGAAATTTTGGGTTAAAAATGAGTGGATTACTGGTATTCCTAGGAGGTACATGAATAATAATTTCAGACAACAGGTACGGTGAATTGATCAGATTGTTCATTAACTTATAAATCAAGCTTAAATCGTAGAATATACGTCGCTGATTAAGAGTGAGCAAGTTGAGATATATGGCAGCATTAATAGTATCCAAGTGAATTCCTTGCAGCGTGAGTTTTGTAGCATGGTTGCTTCAGAAATTTATGCTGTACATGCTCCACCCGTGAAATATGGGTTTCATATGAAGGTGCCCAAATCACTACACATTAAACCAAATTTAGACACCCCAAAACATACAGGAGAAACAACAATACGCAGTCAAGAAAATACATACCACTGCAGCATTGGGTCAGGAAACTAGAAGAAGGAAACGCAGAGAGAAGTCAAATAGAACCAATACAAGAAATGGACCACTGGCCTCTGGGAAAGCCACCGTCAAAAGACGAACTACTAGAAATAATGGCCAGAACTAAAAGAAACACGGCCCCGGGAATAGATAAAATAAATAACGAACTAGTATACTATGGACCGGACAACATAAAACAGCTAATCCTAGAAATCATCACCAACGCATGGACGGAAACCACACCCCTGCCTGAGGAATGGAATACAACCATACAGATACCACTCCCTAAAATCAAATCACCACAAAACGTGGACGATTACAGAAGAATAACACTCAGCAGTGTAGGGTATAAATACTACGCACAATTCCTCCTCAGAGAAATGGAAAAATACATCGGCGAACTACCAGATTACCAAACGGCATTTATCAAGGGTAGATCGACAGACGACCACATGTACACCACCAGACGGATCCTGGAAGAAAAGTGGAAAGAAGGAACAAAACTATATATAGTCTCAATTGACCTCCAAAAGGCATTTGGCTATAGTCAACACTTTGCTCAACAGGGGAGTACCGCAATACTTAATAAACAGAATAATAAAAGCATGCCTACACGAAAACACTGCAATACAATGGTTTGGACAGACGACGGAATCAAAAATGAAGAATATAGGAGTCAAACAAGGATGTCCCCTATCCCCCCGACTATTCACCACAGTCCTGGACCAAGTCAAAACAGCCTACAGAGTCACAAGAGCTCTACTACACTTCATTGAGGACAACAAACCACCATGGTGCCTACCAAAAAGGTATACACGACCATCATAATGCCTACTACGATGATATATGGAGTCAAAAACGCAGCAACGATAAAGGCCAACCGAAGAAGCCTGAGAAGAGCTGAAAGGGACATTATCCAACTGCTAGCAAAAACAGGAAAACCACAAAAACGACAGAAAACGTCAACATTACTAGAGGGAAGAACAATAATCAAAAGAATAGAATCATACGCGATGAAATACTGGAGACATGTCCAAAGACGGGACACGACACACCTACTGAAGAAAGCGCTGCGAATGAACAGCAACAAACTGAAAATAGGGAGGCCATGCTACACATGGATTACAACAATCGAGAGAATTATGAATAAGCTAGGAAAGGATTATACACACTGGGAAAAGTTTGCACAACAAAAAATGGAATACAATAAAGAAATATCAAGGATATACACACTGCCAGACTCAGAAACAGAAGAAACAGAAAACTCAGAAGTAGAATAGGAGAGAAGATGATCACAGACAGAAACTAAGAAGAAGCATATCACAAAAACCTGAAAGTAAAAAGAAGCACGAAAACCTAAAAGAAGCATCTCACAAGCGCCTACACTTTCCATCCGATGAAGACAGAAGGAAAACAAGAAGAAACATCTCACAAACACCTACACGCTCCATCCTATACTCCTACCCCATGCGTCATGCGGCTCTCGCTGCTGACAACAAGCATGTCCAATGTCCAATCCAGCGTATGCAGCTGGTCCGGCGGTATACAAAAGCACTGGGGGTTTGTTCTGGCACACGGTGGGATGATCGGTGGGCGATCGGGCTGCGTGGTGGAACAAATCTCCCTGCACCGGAATTGGCAGCAATGCCCACCTTACGCTGGCAAATCAATCAATCAATCAATCAATCAAGTATAACCCCACGGTCTCGTACTTCATTGGTTTCATGGAGATCATGGCCATTAAGTTGATATATAACATTAACACCTCTATTTATTCTCCTTGATAATTTAATAAAATGACATTTATCGACATTCAGTGACATTTCATTCTCATGACAGCAATCAGTGAATCTATCGAGGTCTTCTTGAATTCATTGACAATCGTGTAAATCAGATACCGTTGAATAAATTTTTAAATCATCAGCTAATAGTAATATGTGACATAATTTAAAGCATTCATAAATATCGTTAATGAACATATTAAATAATAATGGTCCCAGGTGAGAGCCTTGAGGCACACCAGAGGTAGGTGTGAACATGTTTGATAGGTGCCCATGGATTCTCACCTGGTGACATCTATTTAGTAAGTATGTGGATAACCACTCCAGCAACATGCCACCAATGCCCACGTTGGATAACTCTTGGATTACGGGTTCTATGTTTACCTTGTCGAAGGCCTTACTAAAATGTGTTTTATGTATCTAAGTAATTTTTTCTCATAATTGGTAACATATTTGTTCCACAAATTCTAAAATTACAAAATTATAATAATTTAAGAAGTAGTGTTTATTTAAACTACATTAACTTAAGGAAATGTAAGTTAATGAGGTTCAAACTGACACATTTCTCGAAAGTTTCCCGTAGACCAAAAAAAATTCGAACATTTAATACGGAATATCGTACAATATACAAAAGTGAGGTAATTTTAAAAATATAATATATACAGGTGCTTCAGGTATGAGGTCATTAACTTCTAGGGGTGATTCTACAACAAGTTGTCTGAAAAAAAGTTCACATAAACATCGGTTCGTAAATCCCTCCTAAGGGCACTGCGGGCCTCTCAAACGGGCACCCAAAATTAGTGAGATACGGAGATCGATAAGAGCTGAATGTGTTCATTAAAAATAATTTCAAGAAAATAATATATTTATCATGTGAGTGTACAAAGTGTCTCTGGATAATAATAGTGCCTATGTTATAAATTCTATTTACGCAAGTAGACTGGAAGAATTCATTCGCTTTTTCTTGAAACCGGTTGGTCCTAAGGCGTTACAAGATAACTTTTTTTTGTACATGTAGACAACGAATCATATTTCGAGGAGACAATCACAAAACATTGACATTAAAAAATTTAGGGGGAGAAGTAAGTCCCCTGCTTTCCAGGTTTGTGCACCCCTGATTAAATTTACTCTTGGTGGATAACAGATAATGAATAACTTTTATTGATATCGAATCACGTGCAAAAACTAGTCACTGTAACTCAAAGGGTTCTAGAGATATTAAATAAAGTCAATTTCGGGTGTCTCCTTCAGAGGCCCGCAAAGCCCTTAGGAGGTATTTCCGGACCAATGTTTATATGAAAATTTTTCATATTTTTTATGTAGAATCTCCCCTAAATTAGTGACCGCATGCCTGAAACACTCTGTATATTGATGATTTGTTTCTACATATTAACCTTAGCTGAAGATTAATACACCTATATGCCAAAGAAAAATGAGACTTTAAAATGATTACTTGGTTTTTTAATTTGTGTAAATTTTGTTTGTCTAAGGAAAGAGATTTTCGCGCGCCAATTACTATTTGATGGAATATCCGTGGCATTATATGAAATTTTTGTCGATACATTTCTTGTGTGAAATTGTATGCTCTTTCTAAAAATATTTTTTATTCTCTCCTACCTCGACTCATTTTCGAAATTTTGGGAAAATACCGGGAAAACAAAGTTTCTTACTTTTTTTGAAATGTTACCGGTCTATAAATCATGTAAACTTTAAGTGGTATTATTGCTTATCCTCCAAAGAATTCATTAAAAAAAATCATCCGCCTCCGATCAAAGGTATGTAGTACCTAGGTTATATTTGTAGTAGTTTTTAATATTGCATCATTAAAGTTCTCTCAATTCTCGTTCTTTTCTGATAATTTTTCAAAAATGTTTTCAAAATGGCCGAGGGGAGTCTAGTTGGGGTGCGGTCAACAGCGCACGTGTGTGTTAATGCTCCCGGGGAAAGCACGAAAAGAACCGGTTAAAACACCATTAAACTCGATGAATTTGAGTCAGCGGTAGATTTAAAAAAATTTGCGTTTAATGAGGTGCAGTGGTGGAGGAGCAGAGCACGCATCGAATTAATAATAAAAATCGAAAATTAATGAAACGCGTTTGCTAATGGTCCCTAAAAATAAAAGTAAACAGAAACAATGTCTGTATTAATGCACTATAGCTGGAAGGTCGTAGAATTCATACTATCTGCGGCCCGTCCCTTCTTCAAGTGTACGGTGTATGAAAAGCAACATGGGCAATATAAACAGCCAGTCAGTCAGATGTGGATGAAGGGAGATAAGTTCTATTGTTTGTTTATTGTAGCATTAGCATTGGTTTATTTATTTATCTCTTTATTAAAATTTAAATAAGAAATGGAGATTAAAATTGAAAAGGTATTAAACATAATATACAGGTGATGAAATGGAAAAACTGACCGTAATTGGAAGGCGGAAATTAATACCGATTGCTTGAAGGGAACGACATACCTACAGGGTGAGCAAGCTATCCCTTCGGACCTCTTTTCTCATAACGCGCACAAAATATTGTTACCGCGAGATAGGACCCTTCCCAGCAACTCCGCCGTAAATGGAAATTTACCTGTGGAACGGTTAATAAATAAAAACAAAAAATCAAAAATAAAAGCTGCCATATTCAGAAACAGAAGAAACAGAAAACTTAGACCTTAGAAGAAAAATAAGGAGATGATGATAGATGGAAACTTAAAAGAAGCATGGAAACTGAAAACAGGCATCTTGCAAACACCTGCACACCCCAGCCGATGATGACATATGGAAACTTAACAGAAGCATGGAAACTTAAAAGAAGCATCTTACAAACACCTACACTCCCCATCCTGTGCGTCATGCGGCTCTCGCTGCTGACAACAAGCATGTCAAATGTCCAACCCGGCGTATGCAGCCGGTCCGGCGGTATATAAAACATCTGAGATTTGGCTCCGCTGTTTGGCCGTCCGTTGGGCGTGTTCGACGGACGACCAAGATGCGTGTTGGAACGAACCTCCACGGATGCCCGGAATCGGCAGCAATGCCCACCTTACACTGGCAAATCAATCAATCAATTAATCAACAATATCCGAAGATATAATAACAATTAATGCAAACCTACATTTTAAACTTGACATCTTTCAAAGAATCAATTGCTGCACAAACAATAAATTTACATTTGTTAACTATACATTAGAATTGAAACATATTCTCTATAGGATTTTGCAAACAGCAGAAAAAATACCTATCTATAACTAAAAGAAAAACTTTGTGTAAAAATATTAATAAAATTTTTGCACCTTTCGATAACCTAAATTCTGGTTATGCTAGCAAATCAAAATCCTAAAATGAATTTGTCTAATTTCTTATTTGACAATTCTCATTCTAAAACTAGCATCCACACAGTCCCCACGGCCATGCAGATTAAACTAGTATCTACATAACCACGCACGATTATGAAGATTCAGTTAAAAATGAGAACAAAGGCCTAAAATGAATTCATTTATATACCTTGTCTTAAAAAAAAATATTCTAATGGCCTACATTTTCATGAAATCTATCATTCTGTTTCTTGGAAATGCTTAGCCTTTGAAACGTTTTTCGCCCTTATTCTGGAGCTCATCAGAAAGACGTAAAGCCACTCATAAAGATGTTCCATGCAAAACCAAAAAAATTTCCATGAATAAGTGTGAAATAATTATACTTGACATTGACTGATAAAAACTTCACCTACCTATTAGCTAACTAGTAGTGGAGCCTATATACTCTATGCATGTTTAAAAATGAATTATTATTTGTTTGCTTATAATTGTATTGAAACATAACCAGAATTCAGGTTATCGAAAGATGCAACAATTTCATTAATATTTTTACACAAAGTTTTTCTTTTGGTTATAGATAGTTATTTTTTCTGCTGTTTGCAAAATCCTATAAAGAATATGTTTCAATACAATTATAAGCAAACAAAGAATAATTCATTTTTAAACATACATTCGAATGTATTGTCGAGTGCATCAAAATATTTTTTCATTATGTAAATTACTTAATTCGACACCAAAAATAATTAAGGTTATTAAGGATATTCTTGTTGTATCTGTTTATCTGTTTACCATAAAGTATTGGTAACTTCATGCCTTCTTCATAAGAGATATTAGATATCGAGTACATCAACTGTTTCAAACTATCAATTTTGTAATCGGTTGAAGGCTTAGAATAAAATAAGCCCAAGTTTTCTTAAAATATATGGCTTTATTAGACATAATCATTAGACAAAGCACTACACACATTAATCGCATTAGTCAACCTTAGAGGGTCCTTTACAATGATGGCCCTTTAATAAAGTATTTGTAATAAACCTCTTTAAACAAACAGAACAGTCATAAGGTCTCTCTCCAGTATGATACCTCACATGTACATTCAAGCTTGCCTTTTGACTAAATTCCTTTTCGCATATATTACACTTAAATGGTTTTTCCTTAGTGTGGATTCGTTCATGCATTACCAAAAGTTTTTGATTGGTAAACCGCTTCTCGCAGTAATTACATTCGAAGGGCTTCTCTCCTGTGTGGGTTCTTATATGATGTCTTAAACTGCCTATCGATGTTACAACTTTTCCACATATATCACATACGTTTCTATTCTCACCAGTGTGACTCTTCATATGCTTCTGAAATGTTTCACGACATTTTAACACTTTTGAACATACTGGACATTCAAACCCGGCATTTATGTAAATAGGATCGTGAGTTTTTACATGAAACTGAAAATAATATTCATCCTTAAAACTTTTATTACAATGGTGGCATGTAAAAAGAACCTTTTCGTGTACAACTTTGTCGTGTAATTTAAGTTTAGATCGTTGATTAAATCCCCGTGGACATTTTGAGCAATAGAATTTCTTTTTGTTGAAATGAATATTATCTATATGTAATTTTAATAGGGCTTTATTCTGAGACTTATTATCGCAAAATTCACAATTAAAAAAGATTCTCTCGTTTAAATGTTGAGTCTTTTTATGTGTTTGCATCAAGTAGTTATGTTTAAACATTTTGCCGCATATTTCACATGGAATTTTTTTTTCTTTGTGCACTCTTCTGTGCATTATCAACTTTTTTAAATTAGCATAACTCTTTTCACATATGCCACATTTAAAAATGTCATCATAGATTTTATATTCTCCAAACCTAAAATACATAAAATTATTTAGAACAAGAATAACTTAGAACTAAACAGAAAACAACATAATGTAAGTTACATTTTGCAGTTGAAATTTCAACTTAATTATGTTGTAATTTTGAATCGATAAGTTGAAATTTCAACTCAATTAGTAGAAAATTCAACATACTTCAGTAAATAACCCGGAAAAAAGTGCCAAATGTGTAAAAGTTGAAAAACAGCACCCATTTTAAAAACTCCTTCTGCGTTGTGTTCCTTGAGCGCTCAGGATCATTCGTCACCACTAACATCTTTGCAGATGGACAAAATAGGGGAGTTATGGGGGTTACAAGCTCCAAAAATGCTTCAAAGACTAGGCCTTCAAAAAAAAATATTTAAAAAATGAAAATCTCAGCCCAGAAATCCCTACTCGGGGGTTTTCGAGGTCGCTGATCACGACTCTGAGGTCTAATTTGGGAAATTGTAAATGGTGGACAGGAAATGGGGGCATTTTCCAGAAAAAATGAGAATGGATATGAAAATCTGAATTTGGGGGTTATCGAGGTCGCCGATTAGGAATCCGAGGTCTATTTTGGTAAATTCTAAATTGCGGACCGAATTATTAGAGTCAATTTCCTTATTTGAACATTATTTTCAAAACTACAGAGTGTTTCACATAGCGATGAGAAGCTAATACTAGAATTTTTTTAAATAGAACACTTAACATGTTTTATATACTTATATTCGAATCATAATTATTCTCTGTCCGGACACAATATTTTTTAACCTTGTTTCTACTTGAATTTGTTAAAAAACACCGAAAGAAGTTGACTCTATGAGGTATCGGGTTGTAAGTAACTACTGTTGAAACATTTGAAGTAAAATCATACAGGATGTTTCATTTGAAAAAAAATTGTTATGGTAGTTCAAGAATGTCTGAATAACATTTTAAAGTAAAATTTTTATATTTGTTAATCTGCGTAAAATTCGTTCCAATACGATACTTCATTGTGTGGCAAAGCGCGTCGAACATTTGTTACATTTCATTTTTATTTTTGAATAATTCCTAGTAGTCTAGTTCTAGACCTAGTCAGGACCGTGGCAGCAACGTTTTTCGCAAATTTCCATGGAATTTTTTTCCGCAAAACTGCATTATTCTATCTTGGTAGTCATAAAATATGCCTTTTGTCCTATGGCTCAATACCAAGATATTACCAACCTAAATTTCACATGACGCCGCTGGCAATAATACCTACATTGAATAGTAATACCGAAAATCCGGCTCTACCTTTTACCTCGCCTTGCGTCTCACCCGTCCCTTAACGGTTGACCTCTTGGCAATTATGCATACCATAATTTCATGCCTTTTTCATAAGAGATATTACAGATATCGAGTGTATCAAATGTTTCAAACAATCAATTTTGTAATCGGTTTAAGGCTTAGAATAAAATAGGCGCAATTTTTTTTAAATACATGGTTTATTAGAGATAATCATTAGACAAAGCACTACACATATTAGTCAACCTTAGAGGGTCCTTTACAGTGATGGTCCTTCAATAGAGTATTTGTAATAAACTTCCTTAAACAAACGGAGCAGTTATAAGGTCTCTCTCCAGTATGATACCTCATATGTACATTCAAGCTTGCCTTTTGACTAAAGTCCTTTTCGCATATATTACACTTAAATGGTTTTTCCTTAGTGTGTATTCGTTCATGCATAACCAAAAGTTTTTGATTGGTAAACCGCTTCTCGCAGTAATTACATTCGAAGGGCTTCTCTCCTGTGTGGGTTCTTATATGATGTCTTAAACTGCCTTTCGATGTTACAACTTTTCCACAAATATCACACACGTTTCTGTTCTTACCAGTATGGCTCTTCATGTGCTCATAAAATGACTGATGAAATTTTAAAACTTTTGAACATACTGGACATTCAAACCCGGCATTTATGTAATTAGGGTCGTGAGTTTTTATATGAGACTGAAAGTAATTTTCATCCTTAAAACTTTTATTACAATGGTGGCATGTAAACAAAACCTTTTCGTGTACAACTTTGTCGTGTTTTTCAAGTTTAGATCGTTGATTAAATCCTCGTGGACATTTTGTGCAGTAGAATTTCTTTTTGTTTAAATGAATATTATCTATATGTAATTTTAATACGGCTTTATTTTGATATTTATTATCGCAAAATTCACAATTAAAAAAGATTCTCTCGTTTAAATGTTGAGTCTTTTTATGTGTTTGCATCAAGTAGTTATGTTTAAACATTTTCCCGCATATTTCACACGGAATATTTTTGTCTTTGTGCATTCTTCTGTGCATTATTAATTTTTTTAAATTAGCGTAACTCTTTTCACATAGGCCACATTTAAAAATATCTCCATCGATTTTATATCCTCCAAACCTAAAATATATAAAATTATTTAGAACAAGAATAACTTAGAACTAAACAGAAAACAACAGAATGCAAGTTATATTTTGAATCATATCTAAAGAAACATTTTTTTTTAATTTTATAATAGCATAATAAAAAGATCAGGGTGAAACAAAACCGGTGGACAGTGGACAGAAGTAACTAATAACAAATTAAGTTGAAACAACGAATGTCTAAGTTAAATTTCAACTTTGGAACAATTGTAGCAACGTATTTTAATGTGCATAGAAACCATAAAAAATTATCCTAATTTACCAAATGTATTGAACGGAGTGCGTATGTCCTTAGTTCGACGTGCCGAAATGTGTATTGATGGTGATGGAGGTCACTTAGAATAATTTTTGTAACAAATTCAAAAGAATCGTTCTATTATTGAGTGTTTCCTGTTGGGCAATAAAGGTATTATTACTATTCTTATTCGCTGTTTTGTTCTGATCTGTTTGTTATTGTTTACATTGATATCCATAAAGACCAAATACTCGATTCTTAGTTTTCGATACCTGATTGATTAGCAGCGCCGGATTGGACATGGGACATGCTTGTTTCCAGCAGCGAGAGCCGCATGATGCATGGGGTGGGAATATAGGATGGGAAGTGTAGGTGTTTGCGAGATGCTTCTTTTAAGTTTCCACGTTTCTTGTAAGTTTCCATCTGTTATTATCGGATTTTTAGTTTTCGATACCTGATTGGAAAAAATCATGCAAGGAATTCGTTAAAAAAATTAAACTATTCCTAATTTGAAATACTAGTTATTTGTATTTTTCTGTTATCTTATCTCGGACGTCCAATTGTTCATTTTCTAATTTCGAGAAATAATTACTCATTTCTTAAGCCTCTAATACAGAACACTTATTTATTATACTCTTCGCAGATATAAAACGAAGAGTATATTGCATTCGATCGGCACATTTCTAAAACCGGTAATATTGCTCCTAGAGAAAAAAAATTCAAATCACTGCACAGTGGTTCCGCGCCAATATAAGGGTGGTTAGTTAGTTTGATGACACGACTTTTACACATTTATTTTTAAGATAAGTATGGGTGTTTAAGACATGAGACACACATTTTGACACCAAAACATTAGTTTTCAAAGGATAATATACACTTTATTAGAAGAAAATAAGTACGAAACAGAACAAAAACAAAATTCGATCCGAATTTTATGTCCAAACATGATTTAGAAATTTGGTAAACAGTTCTCTTGTGATAAAGACTACTTCCGTTCGAAATTTCAGCCCAATCGGTTAATGTCTGATCAAGATGGCCGAAGTTTAATTTTTTCAATTTTCATCGTATACAGGGTGTCCCGAATTGCATAGGCCAAACTTCACTAAGCAATACAACTTTTCAAATTAAGAAAAAAAGTTCCCATAAACATGGGTCGGGAAGTGATTAATTTCCGAGATACAGGGTGTTCAAGTAATTCTCCTGAAAATGTTTATTTAGGAATATTTTCGAAAGGTCAAAAGATAAACAAATGATAATTTACACAGGAATTAAACTTTATATGCTTTTTAAGAAAAAATGACAACTATGTACGAAAATCATTCAGGAGCCGGTGAAACGGGGTGAACGGATGAAATTTAGCCCCAACTTCATTGTGTGACACTTTTAAATTAATTTATGAGCAGAACTTTATAATTTGAAGTTTTCTACATAAAAAAGTCTCGTGTATGTTTTCTCTAAAATTATCAGTTTTTGAGTAAATCTTATCTGAATTTTATTAATTAATAACTATTATTACCAGCATTCTTGGTATGCAGGAGTGTGCCGTGATTGTAATGTTTGTAACAAATGAAATCTAGCATGCAATGCCAGAATGACAATAATGACATTGTTGTTTTCTGATTTTCTGTAATTTTATTTCCTTTTGGAAATAGTGTTCTATTGAAAAGTAAAAAATGGCCATGTTTAGTAATATGGAGTACGCGGATATTCATTTTATTTATGGATATTGTAATGGAAACGCGAATGCTGCAGTACGCGAATATCGCAGAAGATTTTCTAATAGAAAGAAACCATCTAAAGATGTTTTTATTCGAACCCACCTAGAATTTAGAAATGTTGGAATTAAAAGAGGTCCAACAAATGAAGAACAGCGAAATGGGCGATTTAAAAATATAATTTTGGCCAAATTTAACAATAATAATAAATTAAGTATCAGAAAAGCGGTCCAACAGCTACGTGCGCAAGCTGTGCATGTTTCCCAAAACAAAGTTTTTCGGATTCTGAAAAAAGACGACAGAAAAGCTTTTCGAATGCAGCCAGTCCAAAGTCTTCAACCAGGTGATCCCGAATCAATTAATTTAATTGGTTTATAAATGCCATGGAACAAGATCCCGATTTCGGAAGTAAAATTATTTGTACTGATGAAGCTACCTTTAACCATAATGGATCGGTTAATTTTAATAATTTAAGAATCTGGTCTCATCAAAATCCTCATATAATTCATCCTAGAGCATTTCAACAGGAGTTTAGCGTTAATGTATGGTGTGGTGTTATAAACGGGACTTTTTGTGGGCCCCACATCCTTCCTGCCCGTTTAAATGGACCATTATTTAATGATTTTTTAAATAACAATTTTTTTCAATATCTCGCGGATATTCCCCTTAATTTAAGAAATGAATGCTGGTTTCAAATGGACGGAGATCCAGCACAGTGAGAACTGTTTGTGGGTAAACAATAATTATCTTGAACGGTGGATCGGTCAATTAGGTGCAAGAGCCTAGCCACCCCGTTCACCGGATTTAACTCCAGCTGATTTTTTTTTGTCTGGGGCTATTTAAAGGACAAAGTCTACGCAATCCCTGTAAACACGAGAGAAGAGTTAATAGAAAGAATTCTCGAAGAATGTGAAAATTTGCGGGCTAATCCTGATTTCATTCGTAAAGCTACACACACTGTACGGCGCAGATGTCAAAAATGTGTTGAAGCTGGCGGTATGCACTTTGAACATCTCTTGTAAGTTGTAATTTACCTTACTTTAATCTATTCATTGTTGTCTAATAAAAAATAATGTAATCAAATTTTGTTTTACTAGCATTGTTTTTCTGTTCTGCTAAAATTATTCATAAAAAACTATTCCCGAATAAAATTCAAATAAGATTTACTAAAAAACTGATAATTTTAGAGAAAAAACACAAGACTTCCTTTGTGTAGAAAACTTAAAATTTTTAAGTTCTTCTTATAAATTAATTTAAAAGTGTCACACAATAAAGTTTCACCCGCTCGTGAATGATTTTCGTACATAGTTGTCATTTTTTCTTAAAAAGCATAAAAAGTTAAATTCCTGTGGAAATTATCATTTGTTTATATTTAGACGTTTCGAAAATATTCATAAAAAACATTTTCAGGAGTATTACTTGAACATCCTGTATCTCGGAAACTAATCACTTCCCGATTCGTGTTTATAGGAATTTTTTTTCTTATTTTGAAAAGTTGCATTACTTAGTGAAGTTTGGCCTATGCAATTCGGGACACCCTGTATAATGTCTATATCAGGAGGGGAATGGTCGGATCTTCCTCGAATTTAAATCGGAGGCTCATTTAATATTGAGAATAAAATAATGCCATTTTCGTTCCTTAACTAATTGTTTAAGTGGCCAAAATAATTAAAACTGGAAATTTGATCCTTAAAATGTCCAAAAAAAAAAAACATTTTCGGCCAATAAAACACGGTTCCGTCCATTTCTGGAAATAGAAACTTTAGGGTTTTGTTATACTCGCCATGACAAACAATTTCCGCAGGGTTTGCATCCATCTTAAAAAAATTCCATCAATTTCCTAAACTGACACTACATAAGCGCCATCATTGGACTGTCTACGCCAAAACACGCATAGTACAAACATCACGAAAACAAAAATAAATTAAGATTTATAATAACTTCTAAAAGTAGGATGATAACGAAAATAACTAATCGCACTGTATTCTATCGAATAGGTACATATGAATTGAGATAACATATACAGTGTGTCCTATCTCTCGCCTACCCACCCTCGTATCTTCCTTATTTTCTTCAGATCAACATTAAATTTTTGTCAGTTATGTAATCAACAAGATTAATAATTTCCATGACTAAAAACAATTGCTTCATGGATTATGGCCTACTGATGACGGTTAAAAAATACGGGAATGTTAAAAAACATAGTTGGTCTTGTTTAATAAAAAAAAGCCTGAGTTTGGTCGATTACGGTTGTATTTGGAATGATGGAAAGATTTTGACTGCTAATCATTTTTTTGCTTTTCAATGTTGAAAATATGTAGAATTATACAGGGTCTTCCGTTTTCGTCGGCCGGACATCCACTTTGTTATTTTAAATGGAGCACCCTATAATTTTTTCCTTTATCGAGTTGCCTGCCCATTAAATTATATTTATAACTATTAGAACAGCAGAATTTAAAATGGACCGTCTATGACACAAAAGAGGTTCTTTTTTCAGAAAGTTATTTTAGACCTAGAATGAAATACAATGTGTTTTAAAAATATAATATGCAAGTTTTAAAAACAAATATACTTTATTCGACATATAAACTACAATCTAGGATGCGTGTAATACTTATACACGAAATACGTACTAACAAGTATAATTAGTCAGCTTTTGAAGGTCCCTGATAATGTTGGAACTTTAGCAAAGTACTTGTGCCAAACCTCTTTAAACAAACTGAACAGTTGTAAGGTCTTTCTCCAGTATGATATCTCATTTGTACATTCAAGCTTGCCTTTTGACTGAAACCTCTTTCACATACTTTACACTTAAACGCTTTATCTCAAGTGTGTATTCGTCCATGCATCACTAAAAGTTTTTTTATTTATAAACCGTTCCTCGCAAAAATTACACTGGTAGGGTTTGTCTTCTGTGTGGGTTCTTATATGGCGTGTATTAAACTGTTTTTTGATGTCACAACTTTTCCACATATATCACATACGCCTGCTTCGATAAAACAATTCAAACCTCTGGTAGAGGTGTTTCAGAATCTCATGAGCCGCGAAATGCGCAAAAGGCAAAGTTTATTCTGAGTTATAAGTATGTTTTTGAAGACACTGGAGGCTGCCTTGCTGTATACATAAACAAGAGCTCGGGATAAATTGTAAACAATAAATATAATATTTTGAAGAAGTGTAACTGAGTCAACAGGAGGGATTATGTCTCTGCGCATATGAAGGTCACAGCTCATGAGGTTTTAAAACACCTTCTATAATCCGTTGTGAAATAAAAAATACGAACTACTATCTTGCTGGATTTATACAGGACTGCCGATAAGACTGTCGATAAAATGCCATTTGTACAGCGACAGCCGACTGTGATTTTCCTCTCGGCATTAACATATAGGGCTACATTTAGAACTATAATTCAAATGACAATATTTTTAGGTCTAGAATGAAATACAATATGCACGTTGTAAGAAAGATATAAATACTTTATTTTAAATATAAACTATAATGTATATACATGTAATACGTACTAATACGTGTAATTAGTCAGCTTTTAAAGGTCCCTTACAACGATGGTCCTTTAGAAAAGTGCTTGTGACAAATCTCTTTAAACATACGGAACAATCGTAAGGTCTTTCACCAGTATGATATCTCATATGCACTTTTAAGGTTGCCCTTTGGCTGAAACCTCTTTCACATACTTTACATTTAAACGGTTTTTCTTTAGTGTGTATCCGTTGGTGTGTCACTAAGATTTGCCGATGTGTAAACCGTTTATCGCAGAAATTACATTGGAAGGGCTTCTCTCCTGTGTGGGTTCTTATATGGTATCTTAAGGAAGCTTTTGATGTCACAACTTTTCCACATATATCGCATACATTTTGTTTATTTTCTTTGTGACTCTTCATATGTGAATAAAATAACTCACGATATTTTGAAACTTTTGAACATATTGGGCATTTATATCCGGCGAAATCAGGCTCGTGAGATTTGATATGAGCTCGCAAACAATTTTCGTCTTTAAAATTTTTATTACAATGTTGGCAAGAAAAAATAAGCTGTTCATGTGCAGCTTTATCGTGTCTTTTAAGACTATACAGCGCATTAAATCCTTGGTGGCATTTTGTACAGTAGAATTTGTATTTTTTATGATGAACACTATTTATATGTAGATTTAACGAACGTTTATTGAGGTATTTATTACCGCAAAATTCACAGTTAAAATGGGTTCTTTCGCTTATGGGACGCGGCTTATGAGTCTCTTTATGTCTTCGTACCAAGGACATATTCAGAAACATTTTTCCGCATATGTCGCATGAAGAATTTCTATCTTTGTGTATTCTTTTATGTTTTACCAGCTTCTCTAAATTAGGGTAACTCTTCTCACATATGTCACATTTAACAATGTCGAAATCGATATTATAGTCTATAAACCTAAAATATAAGAGAATTATTAAAAGAGAAATAACAGGAAACCAAATTGCAAACACCATTTAAAATGGTATATTTTACATAATATGATACATTTTAAATTAAAAAACTTCCATCATGTTAGGTACAGCATGAAGTAATAAAACAGACGAGACGCAAGAGGATCGGCAACCACCTTGGGCGCAAATTGAAGGAAAAAACAGCCAATCCTAATTATTGTCAGCTGTAGGTTTTCAAAGCCAACCAAGAACCGTCTAAAGTCTAAATTGAATTGCCCAATATCAATGATCTATTCTATAACAACACTACCGTACCATTGCGTTCTGACACCATTGAACGTCGCTTTCTTTAACACGCTATTATTAGCTTGACCTGTAACTTTGTATGTAAAAAAATCTTGCAAGTCAATTTACCTACTTCCAAATGTTGTACTGACTTTTTGCATATGTATAATGTGTATATGTATCACATGACAGCACAATTTGACATTCTTACAGAAAAATGCAAGATGGCGTTTTCAAGACGGTAGACAGTTTACTGTCATTTAATATCTGATTCTATTATAAATCGGCATCTGGGTATATTTAATAATAATAACAATCAAAATCACAATCACAATTACAGTAACAATAACAATAACGATGACAATAACAATAATAACAATATGCCGGAACGGCAGAGGTAACTCTGCCTGGCAGATGTCGGACGTGGGCCTCAGGGCTATCCACCTCAGACCTACATCTCTGGTTCCAACAGGCAGAGAAACACAACCTACTCCCAGGATGGGGGTCAGAGACAAGTTGGAAGGGCCATACCGGATGCTCTCAATGGCAGCAACCCACGCAACGAACACGGATGCTTTAAGTGGACGAGGGAACTTCGGAATGACTTGCTGACCTGCTATGAGAGCAGAGAACCTGCTCGCAGGAGGTACATGGAGCGATTACGCGAGATTTGCTGTGAGCTACACCTAGAGCATCGTGCTTCTCTGACAACAGCTCAGAGATCAGGTATCCTTCCCGCGCAGGTCAGATTACGTAAGGGCACCCCGTCAGCAGGAAGAAGTGCCAGCCGCACTTTCACCGTGGCAAATAGCTGCTGGCGAGGAACAACACAGAGAGTACACTGGTTTCGACTTAAGAACGAGGGTTAGCCTTAACAGCAGGACTACAAGCCACAAGACCTAGCACGAATAGACGTTGTCATGGATGAGGAACTTCCAAAAGACGCCGACATTTGACAGATCAACACTTGACAGATCAACACGGCTGTGTACAACGCTGCTAGCCAACTCGTTCCCCGCGAAAGGCAACCAGAGCACCAAGCGGCATCTAAAAGGCTAAACGGAAGGTCCAAAAGATCGAAGGCAAAATACAGTTGGCCACACAACACGCTTCTCGAATCCAGTGTTTGGCGGAACATGTCGCAGCTGGCAAGGCGTTCACGCCTAAATTCCGGCAAACAGCGGCCGGCCTAAGACGCCAGCACCACACACTAAATCTAACAGTGATGCTCACAATTAAGTAACACTGTTTAGATCGGATTCGAGCGCTGATGGCTATCAAGAAAAAGCTAATAAGGCAGGTACGGAGTATGGAGCAGAATACACTGTTCCGTACGAATCCTTTCCACCTATTTCAATAGCGTGTTGTCAACAATCCGCCAACTGTAGCCGATGTCAAAAGATTCTGGAAGGGAATCTACGAAACGACACGCCCGTTCGATAGCAACACTCCGGCAATTGTACACTTCGAGGCTCTCTGCCCCAGAACCCTTGAAGAAGAAGAGGTGTGCATGGCAATCAGTTCCGAGGAAGTTCAACAAGCTCTTGTTGGCACTAAAAACTTCGCTGCTCCGGGTGCAGACAGCATAAATAACTGGTGGTAGAAAAAATTTCCTTCCACCAACCATCGTCTGGCTCGAGTTTTCAACTCGTCGTTGAACGAAGGGCAGTAGATTCCGGACTGGTTTGTCGTGGAACGTACTATGCTAATTCCCAAGAAGGGAGATTTGTACGATCCAAGGAATTATAGCCCAATCACCTGTCTGAACTCCTGCTACAAGATATTTACACGTATCTTGTATACTAGGACACTACGGCAGGTTGATCCGGTTTTCCAACAGTTTTACTAGCAGCGTGGCGCCAAGAAGGGCATGGCAGGTTGCAGACAGCCTGCTGATAGACCGCTGTATTACGCAGGATTCTGTGCTGTACAAACGGAACCTATCTAAGGCCTGGATTGACTATTGTAAGGCCATTTGATACAACATCGCACGAATTATTGTTGCATTTGCTGAAATGTCTTGCGGTAGCAGAACCACTAGTGAGATGTATAGAACAATTACTACCACAGTGAAGGACCCGCTTCACCATAACATCCCGGTGCATAGCGGGTTACGACAGAGCAGGTGGCATTCAGGAGAGGAGTCTTCCAGGGAGATCCTCTGCGTCCCCTCCTCTTCTGCATCTCACTGCTGCGTTTTCTGATGAACTCCGTCAAACTCGCGGGTACTATTGTGGACCACCCAGCAACTGGAGGCATAAGGTCACCCATCTATTTTATATGGATGAACTCAAACTATATGCCTCCGGAGAGCGTGAATTTCAGAATGCTCTAAAGATGGTCGAGGAGTACACACGGGCCACTGGCATGGAGTTCGGGTTGACAAGTGCGCGGTCGTCCATCTCAAGCAAGGATAATGCGGGGACTTTGCTGAAGACGCACAGCTCGCAGACGGAAATATCCTAAGACATCTGTATGTCGGAGAGACCTACACATACCTGGGTGTGCAACATCACATCCAGGATGTGCAGCAAGTGAAAGGATTTCCCCGCGGAAGTTACAGATGCCTACTTTGAAAGATTTGGTTATCCAAACGGTGAAAAACAAGGTGTTTGCCACTAATATGTTTGCTGTTTCTGTTCTGCTCTATTCCTTTGTGGTAGTCAAATGGACTGTGAATGAGCTGCGCCAGTTAGACATAAGTACCTGCAAGATAATGAATATCCATAGGAGTGTTCATCCTAGATCGTCCGTTCCTCGTGTGTACCTCCCACGTCAAGGGGAGGAAGGGGGGGCGAGGTATTGGTGTATGAACGCAGAGTAGCAATGAGTATGGCATGCCACATCCTAAGGAGCTCAGACCCGCTTCTGCTAATAATAAGAGATCACAAAAATGCAGGGGCAGGTGCAGGACTGTTTAAAGCCGCAAAAAGAGCCGCAGATGGACCAAATAACAGCTGCCGAACGGGATCGTCGACTTAAGTAGCATGTCGGTAAACCCATGCAGGGGGTGTTCTACACTAACCTAGAGACACTGGGTTTATCGACAAGGCTGACATTCGACTTTTTAGCTGGATCAGCTGGGGCTAAAGTCGGAGACCGAGGGATTCACTGTAGCCTACCAAGACGGTGTAATTAACACTTTGGTTTACCGAAGCCGCGTAATGGGTGTAGCGGTTCCTGATATTAACTGCAGGACCTGCTGTCAGGCACCTAAATCGCTCATGGATTTACTTTCTGCATGGCCGCTCTATGAGATTTCGGCCTACATCCTAATCGCCATAACGCGGCGTTACGTGTGACAATAGTGGCCTGTCAGAGATCAGCCGAATGCAGAAGGCGGTTATCTTGAGATCCCTTGGTCTACTTAGGACACACGATTCGGGAATTTACCGACACTAACTCCACAGGTCGTGCGGAGTGGCTGTAATTATCGCCGGCGCGGCTACCATGTAGTATCGGTCGGAAAGCACGGAAGCCCTGTCCGGCAACGGGTAAACCGAAAAAAAAAATAATAATAATGATAACAATAATTATTATTATTATCGAGACCGCCATATTCCTCGAAAGTTCTTGAACCCACAATAGTTTGTTTCCATCTTGCTTCGGCCGATGACTACAGAATACTACGCTAAATGAGAAACCAAAGAATAATAATAATTTATTGGAATTACTCTTTCCCTACCGTCAGACAAATACAGGCAAAGAAGCCTGACGTACTCCTAATCGACCACCAACTCAAGATAATGTTTGTTATTGAATTCTCTGCTCCAGCGGAGACAAATATGGTTTTCAAACAGGAGCAAAAACGGACTAAATATCGAGACCTTCCCTTCCAGCTTCGCAGACTCTATCCAGACCACACTGTTAAGTTAGTATAGGATCCAGTAATCATTGATTATACGGCGTAGATATCTCTAGTACTACCAGCGTACCCTATCTGGCAGCATCGGAGATAGAGAGAAGGGCGTTTGTTAAAATAATAATAATTAAAATCTGCACCCAAATTTAGAATTGTCAGAGCAAGACCTCTCGGATAGATTGAAATGTATTTATAAAAGAAAATTGCTCTCAGAAGTGGAAATAGATGATTTAAGATGAGAAATAGCCAGACAACTTCATTACCAACAAGTTGGAGGAACTGCCGAAGAAAACCCCGACAGAGTTACAGCAACAAGAACAAGCCGATGCCAGAACTACCAAGAAATTACAGGATAACATCTGTATGATTGAAAACACAGACCCACTGAACAATCAACGGCATAAATGACCCTGAGACTGTCCATGCATTGCTTTATGCTGCCGTGATAACGTTGATAGCGTTGAATGGACAGAAACCATATGTTCGAAAATAAGGAGTAGAGTCAAAAATATCTAAGCGACCTGCATGGAAGAAAAGATTAACAGCTAAAATAGACAAATTGACAACAAAAGTAGATATAATTGACGAATCTCTCATTGTATAAGAATTTTGGTGAACTCAAAAACTCATCTTTTAATATTGTGTTTCAACCTTGAAAATTTTGAGTTTTTCAAACATTATTTATTTATGTCAGAAAGGGTCAACTTTACGAAAATATGACAAGAGACCTTTTTCATTTAAAATGACCAAGAAAACCTAGAAAATAATAATTCGAGTCAAAAAGCAACTTTTGCAATTTGTTAAAAAAAATTAGTTTAAATAAATTGGAACCAGATTTTCGACCGAAAATGATGACAGTGTTAAAATCTCTGAAGTTTAGAAATGTAGATCCTCAAATCATTGAAATACTTGAGATCTCCAAAGACGAACTACGACAAACTCTTAAAGTCAAAGGGGCACGACTTAAAAGATACGACTTAATGAATAAAAGAAAACATCAAAATCAAGAATTCTGCAGAAGTGTTTCATCGCAATTTGGAGAGAAAACCTGAAGGCAATAAGAAAAACAACACATATAACAAATACGTTCAGAAGATACTGGGAAGATATTTGACCAACGCCTGTTCAGTACAACGTGAGGGCTGGTTGTATTGGGACGTCTCGTAGATCGTAGATGAATATTATACTCCAGTAAAAACAGAAACTAAATACACAAAGTTTTATTAAGTATAAAACTCACTGACATTTATTAAAAAAATTTGACACCTATCGTCTTCTTTTTATAATGTATATCTGGTTGTATACTCCAACAGGTTGGATCAACAGAATAGAACAAGAGGTTGAAGATCTAGAGGCAGTCAATGAGGTGAAGCTCACAGCAGGGGATATTCAACTATCCCCTAAAAACATGCACAACTGGACATCCCCTGGCCCAGACTAAATTCAAAACTACTGGTTAAAAGCATTCACTTGTCTACCGAACATCTTTGCAAGTTGCTTTAACAGGATACTAACCGATCCCCAACACTTCCCTCCACTGTAAAAGTTTCTTCTTGGTTGTGCTGATATGGCTTCATTTTCACCAACTTCTATCTCTTCCATATCTTAAGCTTCTGCAAGATTTTGATCTTCTGAGTCAATCATTGAGATGTCCGATGCAACATTACGATCGCTTTCTATACCAGTCATCTTCGATGTTCTCAATATCACCAATATCGCCGGATTTTTCTTCATACCACTACAAAAGTGGTACTACACTCAAAATCGGAATCTCCAACTCCAAGTGCCTTGGAGGTTCCAGAATTAACACTTACTGTATACCATATCTAAATAAATAACACATTGAGGATAATACTGATAAAACAGTAAAGCTATACTTACACTAACGGTGACGTAGAGACTACCATATCCGAAGGACAAACATAACAGTGCCGTGACGTTTTGAAAGAATTTGGTGGGGTGGGGAGTACGCAAATCGACCATAGAACTTTTTTTGTGTAGAATTTAATGAGGAATATTGTTCCTATACCTGTTTTTCGTGGGAATGGCGGATTGGAAGAAAAATGAGAATAATCATAACTAAGTCCTGTCTAGGGGTGGTTTTTCGTCCCAAAAGGGTGTTTCCATCAACGGGTAAGGTGGGAACTTTTCGGATCGTTACTTCTACCCCTATGAACCCAAATATAGTTTGTATATGATTTTTTTCTTCTATTCGCTATTTTTACGTCTAATTTGCGTGGACTATATGTCTTAAGCTTCTGCACGATTTTGATCTTCTGAGTCAGACATTGAGATGTCCGATGCAACAGGATGGTCACTTTCTATACCAAAGTCATCTTCGATGTTCTCAATATCACCAATATCGCCGGATTCTTCTTCAAACCACTACAAAAATGGTACTACACTCAAAATCGGAATCTCCAACTCCAACTGCTTTGGAGGTTCCAGGATTAACACTTACTGTATACCATATCTAAATAAATGGCACATTGAGGACAATACTGATTCAAAACGGTAAAGCTATACTTACACTAACGGTGACGTGGAGACCACCAGTCTCTCTTAAAATTGCAAAGGAATGTATATTCATTACTGTAACTGCAGTTACAGTCTCACAAGCCGGAGGATAGCAAAAAGTCGTAGGCAATTCATGCGGGTGAGTGGGTCACACATAATCAATTGTGAGATCTGCGCACTTGGACATTTCTCAAGGAGAATGCTACATTCCACGTCACCAGTTACGGGTCATTCTAGCCTGTCAAGATGGTGTAATCACCAATTTGATTCACCGTAGGCGGATAATTAATTTGATTCCTCATTACACCTACACTTGCTATAAATATATATATATATATATATATATATATATATATATATATATATATATATATATATTTAGTTAATGTATTAAAGCCGCGGAAATGTATTGTAATGGAATAATTACGAGGATTGATTGGTCAGGCATATTTCATTGTAAAAAATGAACGATACACTTGCTATAGTATTAAACTCAGCTTAAGAGAATCAAGTCATTTTTACAAACACACCAATATTACTAATATGAAGAAACCAACAAAATTTAATAGAAACAAATTAATTAGCTTCCACTAAACCACCATCAAATATAATGAATTTATCGAGCCGCCTGCGCCTTCTCGCATGTTTAATAACTTTTCTCAGTTCTTGAGAAGCAATGTCTTGGAATGCTTGCCAAATAAATTTTCCCAAAGAGGACTCCGCACAAAGCTTATGGGAAATGGGTTTTAGTAGAATCGTTTGAATATTGTAGCCTAAGAGCTGTCGTGATTTTTTTCCCATCATTTGTATACATGGGAAATGATGGAAAAATCACGCCAGCTCTTAAACTATTTGGCATATTGTAACTTTTGTCATCCTAACCAAAAGTCTCTATGGTTACGATGCTCCATTTTGAATATTTTGACTCCTAAGGAGCACCAAAGATCCAAACCCTAACACAAATCTTATGAAAAATAGAGTTTCGGTAGAATCGTCTGAATTTTTGGTACATTGTAGCTTATGTCATCCTGAACAATGGCCACGACTGAATACTTTGGCTCCTATGGAGCACCAACGCTCCGCTTCATACACGCAGCAATCTTATGCAAATTGGGTTCCGGCGGTAACTTACCATGTTTGTAAAATTTTCATATTTTTTAAATGTTCTCACTAGGCTATAATCTACAAATATTTACGTTTAATCGCGCTAAACGTGATTCCATGTTCAAATTTATACTCCTAAGAGCCCCTAGTGATGGTTGGACGAAATGAGGCAAATTGAGACAACATCTAATGAAATGCTTAAATTATAAACGAAACAGTCGCGATCAATAAGAGCGGGAAGGACAAAGAGCTCTTTGCTGACTCTAAACGAGAAGACAACAAGAACTGCTGTAAATATAGTCACGCTCTCGTTTATGCGAGGGGGTATTAGGGAAAAAGAGCAAATGACCGCCTACTTCAATAAAACAATTCAAACCTCTGGTATAATCCCTTGTGAAATAAAAAAGACGTACTATTTTGGTGCATTTATATAGGACTGCATATAGGATTGTCGATAAAATGCCTAAAATTTGTACAGCGACAGCCGACTGTGATTTACCCCTCGGCATTAGCACATAAAGCTACATTTAGAACTATAATTCAAATGACGATATTTTTAGGTCTACAAAGAAATACAATATGCAAGTTGTAAAAGAAATAGAAATACTTTATTTTAAATATAGGCTACAGTGTAGATAAGTGTACTACATATACACGTAATACATACTAATACGTGCAATCAGTCAGCTTTTGAAGGTCCCTTACAACGATGATCCTTTAGCAATGTACTTGTGACAAATCTCTTTAAACAGAGGGAACAATCGTAAGGTCTTTCTCCAGTATGATATCTCATATGCACATTTAAGCTTGACTTTTGACTGAAACATCTTTCACATACTTTACACTTAAATGGTTTTTCTTTAGTGTGTATCCGTTGATGCGTCTCTAACAATTGCCGTTTTATAAATCGCTTCTCGCAGAAATTACATTGGAATGGCTTCTCTCCTGTGTGGGTTCTTATATGGTGTCTTAAAGCAGATTTTGATGTCACAACTTTTCCACATATATCACATACATTTTGTTTATTTCCTTTGTGACTCTTCATATGTGAATAAAATGACTCGCGATATTTTGAAACTTTTGAACATATTGAACATTTATATCCTGCGAAATCAGGCTCGTGAGATTTGATATGAGCTCGCAAACAATTTTCGTCTTTGAAATTTTTATTACAATGCTGGCATGAAAAAATAAGCTGTTCGTGTGTAGCTTGATCGTGTCTTTTAAGACTATACAGCGCATTAAATCCCCGGTGGCATTTTGTACAGTAGAATTTATATTTTTTATGATGAACACTATCTATATGTAGATTTAACGAACGTTTATTGAGGTATTTATTACCGCAAAATTCACAGTTAAAATGAGTTCTTTCGCTTATGGGACGCGGCTGATGAGTCTCTTTATGTCTTCGCACCAAGGACATATTCAGAAACATTTTTCCGCATATGTCGCATGAAGAATTTCTATCTTGGTGCATTCTTTTGTGTATTATCAGCTTCTCTAAATTAGGGTAACTCTTCTCACATATGTCACATTTAACAATGTCGGAATCAATATTATAGTCTCCAAACCTAAAAGATAAGAAAATTATTAGAAGAGACATGATAGGAAACCAGCAAATACCATTAAAAATAGTATACTTCACATAATATCTGATACATTTTAAATCAAAAAACTTCTTTATTTTAGGTACAGTATGGAGTAATAAAATCAACCATCTTGGGCGCAAATTGTAGGAAAAAAACAGGTATCCTGATTATTGTCGGCTGTAGGTCTTCAAAGCCAACCACGAACCGGCTAAAGTCTAAATTGAATTGCCCAATATCAATAATCTATTCTATAACAACACCATACCGTATCATCGCGTAGTAACACCATTGAATGTCGCTTTCTTTAACACGCTATTATTAGCTTGACCTGTATTAGAGCGGTAGCACGGGAAAGATTCTGGTGAACAATTAGCTAACGTCTGCGTCTCATGGAGGCCTTTCTTAAGCACGTAAAATCGACTACAAGATATTTTTTATCATTGCCACTGGCGCAAAACAATTTTTAATTCATTTTTTATTTTGTAAAATAAATGCATTATTTTTATCAATTAGTTCACGTCTGCGGTGTTAATATTAGTTTACTTTAGGGAAAAAAAGTGACAGGAAGCGTAATCGCAGACGTGTAGGTGGCGCACTAGTCTTTGAAATCGGCAATGGCATTTGTATCGAAAATTGGCTTTTAAAAACAATCGGTTCACGTCTGCGAAAGGCGTCACCCGTTATATAATGTCTTTTTAAGTACTTGAATAGTCTCCCAGACGATTTAGCTGTGTATGTGATATTTTTATATATTTTCGATTATGCTATCGATTCCGGTAACTTTGTACAATAAGCTCACTTTTCACACAAATAGATATTAAAATTTTTTGATATACCGATACTTATGGACGCATTCGCAGACGTTGCGCGCGTGTATAAGTGTAAGTAAAGAAAAATTTAATTTGTAAAAAATAACACACATTTTTTACCGATCGACTCACGTCTGCGAATAACTTGTTTATTGCTATAATGGTATAACAATATTAAAATATTTTTCACAGACGTTTAGCGTCCGCATAAATATTTTTAACATTAAGATTAAGAACTTTGAAAACCATATACACAGTGGAACAATCAGTTCACGTCTGTGTGTGCAAACCGCGTTAATAATTGATTTCTGCTTACTCATAGTGTATTTTGCAGACGCCTACTACTTGCATATATTTCAATCAAATTAATGTATCAGGTGCTCATGAACGTTCCGCACGTTATCATTTTAGCTAGTGTATTCTATGGGTCTTGCTTTGTCATGAAATATATTATACTTACTATCATACCACTAATCGTTGAAAGGTATTCCCTTGATCCGGTACTGGTGGTACTGCTCCTTCTTGGTGATGTCATTTTTCCTATTAGTTCTCGAGCGTGCTAGGTTCAAAGAGTTTAACAAATAGAGGAGACATGCTCCATAAGCGTAATGTATAAGCAGCGCCTTCCATAGAATTAGCAGCATTGCGGGAGCGTTGAATTTGAATTTAAAAAAAAAAAAACAATTACAATACATGACTTACTTCGGTTTTACTGTCACAATTTTCATTATCATATACGTATCTATTGATTCGTACAAGCGTTTTGTCTTATATGTGTGGAGAGTCTAATATAATTAGATGCAAGTTAACAACAATAATTTACTAAGAGTACCACTGTTGATTAATTTCTGTAGGAAATATAGGTGATTTTTCTGCACAAATGGACATTTTTTCTGGTAACACCCTGTAAAATATACTAATATTGGGCTACCTAACTTAACTTGTTTATATTTACTTACATGTCTGCTCTGCTAGCATCCCATTTTGCCACCCACCGCCCTTCTTCCCTCCCGAAAAATCTCAAAAATGAGCATCGGTCTTATGGGCCCGTTCTACGTCCAATTCAATGCCCAAAAGTTTTTATTTTTTATACCCATTCAATGATTTTAAGCAGTCAAAATGTAAAACTATTGACCTACCCCTTGCCGCCCCCGTAAACTTAGAATGCCCGGACAACTTTTGTTCGATACACAAAGGTCCAACCCACAGAACGTCACTCAAAGCATCCCGATCTGACCATCCTAATTTTCTTATATCGCACTTAAACCTCGGCATAATTTTATTAAAATAGTCAAAACGCAGACCTTCACTATTGACCTCCCCCTTGCCGCCCCCGTAAACTTAGAACCTAACAACCTACACAACTCCACTCAAATCACTCCGATCTGATCACCCCTGCGTCCAGCGGTGACGCCCGAACATATGTTTCACTTTCGATGTATATGTCCCCCTATATCTACCATTACATTTCCGATTCCTTAAATATTTCCAATGTTAAAATACTTTATTAAGAGTTGTATTTCAATGAGACTTATTAAACTATTTTATCAACTTCAATAAAATTAAACATGTGCAAGGGGCATCATTTGCCGATTGTGTGTTATTAGTATTACATTCTGTGTTTACATGAAAGTTATTGTCGAAATGTTAATACACACATACAAGCAAACTTACTACAGTTCTCAATTAATTGATTTTAAAATGTATAATTACAAACGTTTTTAAGGAAGCTTAATGTTCGACTAATCTTAAGCTCCGCGTACGATAAAATAATTGCAAAATAATAAAGTAAATACAAGCAATTTTTACCAATAGATGAGGACGACAATATAATCGCTGTGGATGAGGAGAGCTGTGTTGATCTGGATGATGATGATGACGATGACGACGAATGAATGAATGTTTTACTCGCGTTCAAGATAATTTACAAATACATGTGTTTTTTTGTAATGCAGATATCTTTGATTTTTAACACCCATCGTGGCCTAATCGTTTATTTTACAAAATCCTGGCGATAACGAAAATGCTTTCAACAAGTGACCTGGGTGTTGCCGCGTCCATCCCCCTCTTCTTTACCATACTTCATAAGAATTGGTTTTTTCTTGCCATTGTCACGGTAGTAAATAGTTAAATGTTTGTTTGACCGACTATAAAATCAAACAAAAACTCTTTCTTTGCAAGTATTATTTTTAAGCGACCGCAAATAAAATTCATGCGATCGTTCTCATATAAGCAACTATGCACAATATACACATCTGCGAATAATCTCGTGGCCTAAAAGTGACGTACTTTGCATAAAAAACCATTCGCAGATGTAAACTAATTGTTCAAAATAAATTATTTTTTTCACAAAGTAAAAGCGTACAGACAAGCGTCTGGGCTTGTTCTACGCGTCTGGGAATAATTTGATACAACAGTTTGGGCTCAAAGTTTTTGATAATGCACTTCGCAGACGTTAGCTAATCGTACAAAATTATCGGAAACGGTAGCATAATCGAAAATGTATAAAAATATCACATACACAGTCAAATCGTCTGGGAGACTGTTCAAGTACTTAAAAAGACATTATATACCGGGTGACGCCTTTCGCAGACGTGAACCGATTGTTTTTAAAAGCCGGTTTTCGATACAAATGCGATTGCCGATTTCAAAGACAAGTGCGCCACCTACACGTCTGCGATTACGCTACCCGTCACTTTTTTTCCCTAAAGTAAACTAATATTAACATCGCAGACGTGAACTAATTGACAAAAATGATGCAATTATTTTACAAAATAAAAAATGAATTAAAAAGTGTTTTGCGCCAGTGGCAATGATAAAAAATATCTCGTAGTCTATTTTACGTGCTTAAGAAAGGTCTCCATGAGACGCAGACGTTAGCTAATTGTTCACCAGAATCTTTCCCGTGCTACCGGTCTATATAGTCTGTACGATGATGGTTTGCGCGAGTATGAAATTAGGTAGGACTTAATGTGCGGTTGCTGAAGGCATTGAGACGAGTAAATATTTAGTTACGTATGTCTTCTAACCGCTCGAGCATGCTAAGACAGCCGAAGGATAACTTCAAGCGGAATTAAAGAGACATCGATATGAACAGTTGTTGTAGTGAAGTGCTGTCAACACTATAATATCTGTCATTTTAAATCAGTGGCGTTCTTGCGTTTTTGATGAAAATGCATTTTTAAAGCTTCATTGTTATAGCCATAATTAGTGGTAAATAATATCTGTAATTATTCTACAAAATTAGTTGTCATTTCATGAGTATTTACGAAACAAATATGGCTTCTAATTGGTCGGATGATGACTGAGAGTAAAAACAAATTTCTCATTTTTTGATGCACGTCACTTCTGAAGAGAAGCAGTGACCTTCAACAGACTACTTCATACGGTTCTTGTTTATGACGCACACGCAAAGATTCATCGTAAAAACTATAACTTTGTATGCAAAAAAAATCTTGCAAGTCAATTTCCTTATTTCCAGATGTTGTACTGACTTGAATGTTTGCATGTGTATACTGTGAATATGGATCACATGAAAACACAATTTGACATTTTTATTGAAAAATGCAATATGACATTTCCAAGATGGTAGACAGTTTATTGTCATTTAATATCTGATTCTAATAAAAATTGGCATCTGGCTATATTTAATAATAATAACAATAACAATCACAATGACAGTAACAGTAACAATGACAATAATAATAATAATAATAATCCACATCCAGTTTCCTGCTTTTCCTTATTTCCTACCCTTACATCATTATTCCTTCCCTTTCCGGAGGAGATAACCTCTCGACGAAATCACCAAAACCCATTTAAATGGAGAGAAAGAAAAATATAGCCTTAGATTTGAACGACGTTAACGGAGATCGGCGAGTGACGAGATCCGCGCCCGGCAGGGGTCGGAGGGTTGAGTCGTCCCAGGTCGTCATCCAGCAAAACCCACCCTGTAATAGAGATAATAGCTGCAATAGAAATATGAATACTAATAAGGACCCAACCCAACATCTACCAGAGGTCGCGACTGACGAGGATGTCAGTGGAAGACAGACACAAACCATTGACGGTGCTTCTCCTGAAAGGCAAGAAACTAAAGCTGGGAAACCTAGACAGCGTATTAAGTGGACAGAAGATATGGGTAGACATATCATGCGCTGTTACTATGAAATTACAAAGTTAGAGACAGTCATGATACACCGCCAAGAACTTCATGCTGCCTTCAAAGAGAAATACAAGTTTCCGAACAGAGGGTTGCAGACTAACGTCGAAGCACTATTAGAAAAAAGTGGATTTTTGAAATTAGACTAAACGAGATTAGAAATGAAGTTGCGAGAATACTTGAGCTAGAGGAGTCGGAAAGCAATCACAGAGAAATTATGACTAAGTATTGGTTCCCCGAGTAGGAAACTTAGACCATGATCCAGCCGACCCTGATCCAGATCCTGACATGTCCCCAAATAGACCAAATGTTGAAAGGGATGATGATGTGGAGAGATTAGAGCTGAGTTTCAAAAAGCTTTTGCTGAGTTTGCAGGTATGGGTCCTCTAAAGCGACCATGATTACAGAATACCACGTGAGAAACCAAAGAATTAAAATAATTTATTGGAACTACTTTTTCCCTACCGTCAGACAAATACAGACAAATAAGCCTGACGTAGTCCTCCTCGACCACCAACTCAAGATAATGTTTGTTATTGAATTCTCTGCTCCAGCGGAGACAAAGATGGTTTTGAAAGAGGAGCAAAAACGGACTAAATATCGAGACCTTCTCTTCCAGCTTCTCAGACTCTATCCAAATCACACTGTTAAGTAGCATAGGATCCTTTGGTGAAGTGAGACAAACACTGCTTTCAAAATTGAAAAAAATACCGGCGTGCCGAAACTCGGCAGAAATCTTGACCTGAAGCATACAGAAGGTCGTTATTCTTGGTTCATTACGCCTAGTCGGAGCACATGATTCGCCGATCCAGTAATCACTAACTGTACGGCGTAGGGAGTGATCTAGTACTACCAGCGAACCCTCTCTGGCAGCATCGGAAATAGAGAGAAGGGATTTTGTTAAAATAATAATAATTAAAATCTACACCCAAATTCAGAATTGTCAGAGCAAAACCTCTCGGATAGATTGAGATGTATTCATAAAAGAAAATTGCTGTAACAAGCGGTAATAGATGATTTAAGAGTAGAAGTAGCCAGACAACTCAATTACCAACAGGAGTTGGAGGAACTGCGATAGAATTACAGCAACAAGAACAAGCCGAATATGATGACAGAACTACCAAAAGATTACAGTATAATATCTGTATGATTGAAAATAACTCACTGAACAGTCAACGGCATAAATGACCCAGAAACTGTCCATACATCGCTTTATGCTGCCGTGATAACGGTGATAGAGTTGAATGGACAGAAACCATATGTTCGAAAATAAGGAGTAGAGCCAAAAATATCTAAGGAACCTGCATGGAAGAAAAGATTAACAGCTAATATACACGAATTGTGAACGAAAGTAGATAGAATAGATATGATTGATGAATATCTCTAGGGAAATGTAAGTAGGAATGTTATGAGGAAAATGATGACAGTGTCAAAAACTTTGAAGTTTAGAAATACAGATCCTCAAATCATTGAAAAACTTGAGATCTGCAAAGACGAACTACGACAAACTCTTAAAGCCAAAGGGGCACGCCTTAGAATATTAATGAATAAAAGGAAACAGCAAAATCAAGAATTCTGCATAAGTATTTTATAGCAATTTGGAGAGAAAACCTGAAAACAATGAGAAAAACAACACATATAACACAGATACGTTCAGAAGATTCTGGGAAGATATTTGGCCAACGTCAGGGCTGGTTGGGTCAACAGAATAGAACAAGAGGTTGAAGATCTAGAGGCAATCAATGAGATGAAGCTCACAGCAAGGGATATTCAAATATCCCTTAAAAACAAGCACAACTGGAAATCCCCTGGCCCAGACCAAATTCAAAACTACTGGTTAAAAGCATTCACTTGTCTACCGAACGTCTTTGCAAGTTGCTTTAACAGGATACTAACCGATCCCCAACACTTCCCTCCGCTGTAAAAGTTTCTTCTTGGTTGTGCTGAGATGGCCTCATTTTCACCAACTTCTATCTCTTCCATATCTTAAGTTTCTGCAAGATTTTGATCTTCTGAGTCAATCATTGAGATGTCCGATGTACAATCACCGTCGCTTTCTATACCAGTCATCTTCGATGTTTTCAATATCACCATAATCGCCGGATTCATCTTCATACCATTACAAAAGTGGTACTACACTCAAAACCGGAATCTCCAACTCCAACTGCCTTAGAGGTTCCAGGATTAACACTTACTGTATACCATATCTAAATAAATAACACATTGAGGATTATACTGATTCAAAACTGTAAAGCTATACTAGCTAAAGCTATACACTAACGGTGACGTGGAGACTACCATATCTTACTCTCTCAACATTTTAAAGGAACGTATATTCTTTTCCATAACTGTAGTCACAGTCTCACCGGCCGATAGCAAAACGCCGTAGGCAATTCATGAGGATGAGTGGCTCACACATAATGAATTGTGAGATCTCCGCACTTGAAGATTTCTCAAGGTGACTTACATTCCACGTCACCACTTACGGATTATTCTAGCCCCTCAAGATGGTGCGATCAATAATTTGATTCACAATAGGCGGATAATTAATGTGGTTCCTTATTACACCTACACTTGCTATAAAAACATATATTTAGTTAATGTATTAAAGCCGCGGAAATGTACTGTAATGGAATAATTACGTAAATCCATCAGATGTTTCATTGCAAAAAATGAACGATACGCTTACTATAGTATTAAACGTACCTTAAGAGAATCAAGTCATTTTTACAAATACACTAATATTTCTAGTTTCAAGAAACCAACAAAATTTAATAGAAACAATTTAATTAACTTCCACTTAACCACCATCAAACATAATGCATTTATCGAGCCGACTTCTCGCATGTTTAATAACTGTTCTCTGTTCTTGATAAGTAATGTTTTGGAATGCTTGCCAATTAAATTTTCCCAATTTGTATCTAGATGATATTTGCAACTCTAAACATTTTTGTTTCATAGAATTTTTCCGATTAAACAAAACTTACTATGCTTGTTATATTTTCATATTGTCTAAATGTTGTTTGTGGCATTATCTTAATTTTTTTCTTTTTCAATTCTTTGGGACTTCCTGCCACATGTATTTTTTCTTTTTTAAGCGGTGCTCGGGGAATCTACAAAATATCACAAGCACAGCAAAAAAGATCTTTAAAAAAAGCCTTGAAAAAGGAAACAGACTAGATTTCCGAAACGTCGCGTCGGCGAAATATTTAATTTCAAGTTTTTATGCTTATTTGTGTTATTTATTTTAAAAAAGCAACCTCTAACTGATCCTTTAACGCAAAAGTCACAGGCGTAGAGGTTATTTACCAGTAACATATTGGTTAATTGTGATATTTTGTAGATTCCCGAGCACCGCTGAAAAAAGAAAAAATGCATGTGGCAGGAAGACCCAAAGAATGGGCTTGTTCGGAATTTTTCTTTTATTTCATAAATCGAAAGTGCAAGTATAAAATAATGGATCTGCAAAAAATCAGAATCTTATTCGCACGTTTAGTATCTTAAAAACTATTACAAATCTCCACCTCACGAAAAATGGGGCGTGGCCAGGCGCTACGTCACTATACGCATAGAGTCGGCTATCTCAATAGACTTGATGCTCCTTAGTTGTTATAATATATAAGTGTTTTCGAAGTATTGTTTGTTTTGCTTACTTCTTGACAGTAGGGAAGTACAATTTGGTGAAATGTCAAAAAATTACAATTTTCTCTCGCTCCTATCGGGCCGAATTTTTGATTTTGACCCTGCAATTTACGATTAGGATTCATCGCCGAACTACTTCTTTCCTTAGAGACTTCCACTCGAATTCCATGTTTTTCGACTTTTCAGGTTAAATTTGAAGGATCCCAGAAAGCCACTTTTCTTAAGTCACTAGCGTATAGTGACGTCACAAATGAGCGCTCGGTTTTTGCAACTATTACTAATTTCAACTCCTTATATCTCGAGAACGGAAAAATTTAATAATACGAAAATTTCAGTGCATAATGAGAACATCGAGCACTATATGAAAAAGTATAAAAGCCATATAAAAAGAATATCATGGAACAAGCCCATTGAAGAAAAAAATTATATTTTCATATTTTTTAATCGTTCTTACTAGGTCATAATCTACAAAGTAATTTTCTTTTTAGGGAAAAAATTATTAAAATTGCTGATTGCATAACTGACAAAAATTGGCAGTTAATCTGAAAAAAAAAACCGACAGATACAAAGGTGTGTAGGCAAGAGCTGAGACACACTGTATATTAAGAACCATTGCTTCTCTATTATTTAGAAAAAAACTTTCTTTATATTTTATCGCAACATGTTTGAATTTTGCGCCGATAATGAGAAACGTGAATAAAATAAAGCTGGAAAAATACAATAAATACGGAAATATTTACGCTTAATCGCAATAAACTCGATTCCATGTTCAAATTTATACCCCTAATAGCATCCTAGTGACGGTTGGGCGAAATGAGACAAATTGGAGACAACATCTAATGAAATGCTCAAATTATAAACGAAACGGCCGCGATCAATAAGAGCGGGAAGGACAAAGAGCTCTTTGCTGACTCTAAACGAGGAGACAGCAAGAACTGCTGTAAATATAGTACACAGTCTCGTTTATTAAAAATAGGAACTACTATGTTGCTGTATTTATATAGAACTGCCAATAGGATTGTCGATAAAATGTCTAAAATTTGTACAGCGACAGCCGACTGTGCTTTATCCATTGGCATTAGCAGATAAGGCTACATTTAGAACTATAATTCAAATGACAGTATTTTTAGATCTACAATGAAATACAATATGTAAGTTGTAACAAAAATAGAAATACTTTATTTTAAATATAGGCTACAGTGTAGATACGTGTAATACGTATACACATAATACGTACTAATATGTGTAATCAGTCAGCTTTTGAAGGTCCCTTACAACGATGATCCTTTAGCAAAGTACTTGTGACAAATCTCTTTAAACAAACGGAACAATCGTAAGGTCTTTCTCCAGTATGATATCTCATATGCACATTTAAGCTTGACTTTTGACTGAAACATTTTTCACATACTTTACATTTAAACGGTTTTTCTTTAGTGTGTATCCGTTGATGCGTCTCTAACAACTGCCGTTTTATAAATCGTTTTTCGCAGAAATTACATTGGAATGGCTTCTCTCCTGTGTGGGTTCTTATATGGTGTCGTAAAGCAGCTTTTGATGTCACAACTTTTCCACATATATCACACACATTTTGTTTATTTCCTTTGTGACTCTTCATATGTGAATAAAATAACTCACGATATTTTGAAACTTTTGAGCATACCGGACATTTATATCCGGCGAAATCAGGCTCGTGAGACTTGATATGAGCTCGCAAACAAGTTTCATCCTTAAAATTTTTATTACAATGATGGCATGAAAAAATAAGCTGTTCGTGTATAGCATTATAGTGTTGTTTAAGATGCCCTATAACATTAAATCCCCGGTGGCATTTTGTACAGTAGAATTTGAATTTTTGAAGATGAACACTATCTATATGTCGTGTTAAGGCAAGTTTACCGAGGTATTTTTTACCGCAAAATTCACAGTTAAAATGAGTTCTTTCGCTTATTGGACGTAACTGATGAGTAGTCTCTTTATGTCTTCGCACCATAGACTTATACAGAAACATTTTTCCGCATATGTCGCACAAAGAATTTCTATTTTTGTGCATTCTTTTGTGAATTATCAGCTTCTCTAAATTAGGGTAACTCTTCTCACATATGTCACATTTAACAATGTCGGACTCGATATTATAGTCTCCAAACCTAAAATATAAGAAAATTATTGGAAGAACAACAATACGAAACCAAATAGCAAACACCATTTAACATAGTATATTTCACATAATATCTGATACATTTTTAATAAAAAAAACTTCTTAGGTACAGCATGGAGTAATGAAATAAACGAGGCGCAAAGGGATTGGCAAATATCTTAGGCGCAAACTGAAGGAAAAACCAGCCAAATTCCTGAATAATCTCGGCCGTAGGTCTTCACAGCCAACGACGAACCGTATAATGTCTAAATGGAGCTGCCCAACATCAATGATCTATTCTATAACAACTCACCATCGCGTACTAGCATATTGTGTAAGGCGGCAAAAAGAGCCGCAGATGACAGGCGAGGAGGACGGCGCGGGGCTGGCCCAGAGTCAGTCACTGAAATGCAGCCACCTTGCCTGACGGCCCAAATAAAGGCTGCCGAACAGGAACATCTGTGCAGGTAGCATGTCGTTAAACTCATACACGGGTTGTTCTATAAGAACTTAGAAACATTGGGTTTATAGACTAAGCTGACATTCGCCCTTTTAAGGTCGGCTCGACTAAAGTCAGCACACATCCATCGCCATAACGCGGCGTTACGGGTGCTGTATTACCATCTATGGCCCTCGTACGGAGTAGATCAGACACCAGGGCTGCCTTACGTGTCCGGAGACATCGAGTCCGTTGTCGAAAACGAGAGGTGCCGAATTTACCGGAACTTTTCGTTTCCGGCAATCAGGCTAATTCAAGCCAACAAGCCTGATATAGTCCTCCTCGACAACCAAAACAAGGTGATGTTTGTGATCGAGTTCTCAGCACCTGCTGAGCCAAACATCGCTTTAAAAAAGGAGGAAAAACGGACCAATATCGTAATCTTCGGTACGAGCTCCAAGTGTTGTACCCAGGCTACTCGGTCAAGATGGTGGTCCTAATAATTGGTGTACTCGGAGGTATGAAGCCTACGCTGCTCTCGGAATTGAAGAACATACCAGCCTGTCAGAAATCAGCCGAATGCCTGGCAGGCCAAATGCAGAAGGCGGTCATCTTGGTGTCCCGTCGTCGATCAACGATCAATGGGGTCTGCATTCCCTTTGGTCACGATATAATTGCACTGTTACACGGAGTCAAACCTCGACGGAGCGGCGTAACGATCGGACACGCCTCTTTAACCCTCAGCCCGATCATAACAACGACCCGGCTATTGATCATAGGAATTCAGCTGAACGACTCGACATGCTTCTACAGCAAGGCTGGGGACCACTTTAGCTGGAAAACCTCGGCATGATATGAAGTGGACAATAGAATGAATTAATATATCGGTAATAGCTACACCACATCACGGGCAATGATACGGACAGATGAGCATATACACCATTGCTACATTAAGCTTTTCTGCAAAAATATCCTCATCATCAGGTCATAGAACAACGTGTTGCGGATCAAAGATGCTCTATTGTACAGAGAAATCTCGTGCCTGAAGCTAGATTAGCCCAGTTGAGGCAAGAGGTGGTCAGACATAAGGCTGAAGATCCTGTACCCCAACCGGAGGTGTAGAACTGCCACCCGTTGTCCACATTGAGGTGGAGCATGAAAGGTCAGATGTTCGTAAGCTTATCCTAGAGTTTAGAAGTGCCCTGATAAAATTTGAGGGTACCGACCCTTTACTTAGTTCATCTACTCCAAGGCAAATCTCATCGAGGAAGCTAGCAAATGCCACTACGACGATGAACTTTATGTTACTACCACCACAATTAAGAGAAAATGTAAATGAACTTGAAGATCTGCACACTACCATCTATGCGTCAGCTGTTACGATCGTCAGGTTTACTGGAGAAAAAATAGCAAGACCTCTACCATACCCTCCACCCCGATAAAAGAAACCGGCGCAGGACCAACGATTATCTCAACACATAAAAGAATTACGAATCCAAATAAGCAGACTAGCGCAATATAAAGCTGGAAACAGAAGCCTCAAGATATTAAACTTCTACCGAAAATTGCAAAGAACAACGGCGGTGCACACTCAACAAAATCCCCCAAATAACACTCCTGAGCTCCTTTTGGATACCTTACGTCAGAAAGCTGTCAGTAAAAGCGGACAGGGCGAGAAGATATAGTCGGCAAAGTGAAGGGAGCAAAATTTCTACGCAACGAGAAAAACATCTACCGTAGATTGAGAGAAGGCAGCCAAGTAAATCTGAGTCAACCACCCACCAGTGAAAGTATTGAGAACTTGTGGAGGGATATTTGGGCCAACGGAGCAGAACATGTGGAAGACGCTACATGGGTAACATCTGAAGAAGAGAGAGTCGCTGAGATGCCTGTTATGGAGAAATAGATTTCTCGATCGAAGATATCACAGCCGCAATAAACAAAACATCAAATTGGAAGGCTACGGACCCCGACGGTGTCCATATATTTTGGTTCAAGAGACTGCTCTGCGTGCACCCATACATCGCGAGACTTTTCTCTTCATTTCTTGGGGACTCTCACCTAATCCCGCGGTACTTAACAAAAGGAAGGAGGTTTCTTCTTCCCAAGGACCGTAATAACACCGACGATTCCTCCAAATACCGGCCAATCACCTATTTTTGTGCCCTCTATAAGATTCTAACTTTCTGCATAGCTGACAAAATTTACAATCTAAAACAATACTCTGTGTTAGCTAAAGAGCAAAAATGCTGTATCAAGATGGCACAAGGAGCAACTTATCATCAACGTTGTGGTAATGGAGCTAGCTTACAATAAATCCAGGAATATATGTATTGCCTTCATTGATTACAAAAAAGCCTTTGATGGTGTACCTAACTCTTGGCTCATTCGCGTACTGGAACCGTCTAAAGTAGCACCTGGTATAGTAGATGCTCTTGTACGAGACGTCATCGAGGGAGACTGTTTTGCATTTGCATTACAGTGAAGGTTTCATCCACTCCCAGTCTGTTCCATTCAAAAGAGTTATTTCCAAGGTGACAACCTCAGTCCACTATGGCTTTGCCTCGCGTTAAACCCTCTATCGACACTTCTAAATGGTAGTGGGTATGGGTTTCTTATCAAGTGAGCTATTAGAAGGAAGCATAGGCTATCCCATGTCATGTACATGAACGACATCAAATTATCGAAGCCACAGAAAGATAGATAACCAGTCTGCTGCAAGTCACGGAAAGATTCTCCCGTGATATCCAGAAGTCGTTTGGGATGGATAAGTGCCGCAAACTTAGTATTGAGGGAGGGCCGGTGGTCCATCAGGAATTCTAACTAGTAGATGGGAGCTTTATCGATGCTATGAACAAGGACGAAGTATATAAGTACCTAGGCCTCCAGCAAACACGACTCGTCCAACATAAGAACATCCGCCGCCGGTCACGGATGTTACCTCCAAAGAGTTGACGATATTCTCAAGTCAAGTCTGAATGGGAAAAAACTGTTTAAGGCACTCAACACCCTTGCCATCCCGGTGTTGACGTACACATTTGGTGTCATTAAGTGGTCGGAGGCTTAGCTTGGAGATATAGAGAGGACTACGAGGAAGTTGTTGACAGTTCCGGGTGCATCATCCGAGGTCAGCGTTAGAACGGATAACCTTACCCCGCCATGAAGGAGGACGTGGCCTAACAGACATCAGCAGGCTTTGCAAAAAACCAATCAGTGAGCTACAGAAGTACTTCGCAAGGCAGAGCAGCGACTTTACATCAGGCTGTAAAGAAATCAGACAACAGGTATAGTTGTCTCCAATCGTTGCAAATAAAAAAAGGGATAAAAAAACAACCATAAATAACTACCACAGAGCCGCACTTAAAATTTTTGTGCTATTGTGCAGTAGAAATTTAGAACCTATTATCTTTCGTATATAAATAGTTATTTGGTACAACGATAAATTTAAAAAAATTACTCTGTTATGCTTGTATCAAGATAGGAATAATATCTTATATATTTGTGGAACACTGACAAATTCGACATTCCATATGATACACTGACAATATTTAGTTCGACTCAGTTCGAGTGTAGAGTTACATACCTACTGTAAACCGTCACGCTGTAATATAATTTCGGTAGGAGAAAGTTGGGCAACGATAATTGAATTAATAATTGATACAGGTGTGTTTGTGTTAATTTCTTATTTTAATCATTCCAGAACAATTTATATGAGAATAATGATGTTCTATGAAATAAGTAATGCAATATATTTATTATTTAATATGTTACAGAAGAATTAGCTCGAAAATTCACATGCCCTGATCTCCCCTCAATGCTGTAATCAAGTCTAAGAGGCACAGCTTAGAGGTTTTTTTATGTGCATTAAACGAATGTAGAGAACTATACACCCCACCAGACTTACTTCATGATGATGGCACTGAAATTGCAACAGATGCAGCCTACTTACAATAAAAGTGACTAGGCCTGGACATCGAAACTACTCCACGGCAGATATGCCACGTCGATTTTAAAGCCTCATGTAGTTGGCTGAAGCGTGCTGATCTCTTCGCGGAGACGGAAAGCTTCATGGTTGCTATGCAGGACTAAGTTATTGCCACTAAAAACTACTTCAAGTACATCATGAGGACCAATCTTGAGGATGGCCTGTGCAAGAGATGTCGTCAGCAGCCCGAAACTATTCAACACATTACGGGCGTCTGCCAGATGTTAGCTGCCACCGAATACCTCACGCGGCATAATCGAGTTGTCAGAATTGTACATCAAGCCTTGGCACGGCGATATGACTTACTGAACGAAGAAGTGCCTTACTACAAGTACACATAGTCTTGGACATTGATACCCACAAGCTCTACTGAGACCGTTCCGTGTTGACGGATCGAACGATCGTCCACAACAAGACTGACATCATCTTGATAAAAAATGGTCAAAAAGGAAGCTTACCTGATAGATGTAGGAATCCCTAATGATAGTATATCGGAAACACAGAAGCGAAAGAAATCACTACGATAGCATGATTATTGCACAAGAAAAAATGAAGCAGAATAATCAGAGGAAACATCCGCTTGCATTAGGGCAATAACACCCCGTCTAGAATCAAAGAAAGCAATGCACATAAACATGTACCAAATATCGCAAGGAACAAAAGAATCTCACAGCCAACAATTACAATACAATGACATCACATTGGCGACATGAAATATCAGAAGATGCATAACGAGTGAGAAAATAAAAAAATCGATGAGTCTCTGACGATGGAACACACACGTTGCGTATGTATGCAACGTGTATGTTCCACACATATGATAGACGGAACTGCAGTTACTCAAAAATGCAAATGGCATCTCAGTAGGGGGGGGGGGGGGGGGGGTGAAAAGACCAGCAGAGTTGCCGGGTAATGAGACGGAATACCTCTATCTAGATAAAAACAAGAAAAGTAAACGAAAACATAACCACAACAGACTTACAAAACTGGAAACATATGCATCTTAGGGGCACATATGTTCCTTCTGACAAAGGGCAGAACGAGTATTCCGACAGATCACCCAAGAGACTAGAAGAAATAGGAACAGAAAGATAAGTATAATAATGCTAGGAGACTTCAACGCGCATATAGGAAAAGACGACCAGGCACATGAAGATAAGAACATCATAGGAAAAACCTTAATCCACACATGGACAAACGATAATAGCAGCTCGCTAAAAAACTTATATTCGATCTAACAATAAAAACTCATGGAGCAAGAGCTTAACCTACTTTGATACATGGAGCAAGGGAAATTTCAACTCTCAAATAGACCATATTCTAGTAGAGAGAAAAATAACGTGGCTCTTGCTGCGGGTAACAAGCATGTCTCATATCCAGATCGGATACCGGAAAGTGGCAGCAATGCCTATGATACGCTGGCTAATCAAGCAATCAATCAATTCTTCAATACTCCAAGTATTATAAACTCGTGATTTTAGATAACTCCACACACTAAAATCAAGGGTAGTTAGGTCAGGAGATCTAGCAGACCACTTAATTTGTGCATTTGCATGGTAATTTACATTGCAAAACGGAAAGAGGTGTTTTGCAGGTCAACCCAAGCAAATTTCAAGCTTGGGGAGACCTGCACTGTTCTTTAGTCACGTAACGTACTTTTTTTTTTCAACCGACACTGTGATACAAAATCGATTATTTATTATTTTCGAAATACATTTTCCAACAAATACAACGACAAATAATATAATATAAGTTAAGTGTATTTATCTACTTGAGACTTATTCCAACAATTAAGTTAAGTTCGTCTCCATAGCAACAAGGTCGCAAAGACACCTATAAAAGAGATTGGCAGCATTTTTTACCTTCATGGATCGGGAAAGAGAATAACAGGGATCGGAAAAGCAAAAGCTTTTTCTGATCTCTGATGCCCACTTTCTTTCCGGTCTAGCCCGGGGAACGTTACTTTCTGTCCGAAAATTTCTCCAGAAAGGGTGTATTTTCTAGTCGGTTGAAAAAACATATTTCTTCTCTTTCACAATTAAATATTAATAATATTTCATGCAAGATGGTTTCCAAAAAATTACAATACACATCGTCATTTAAATTTCCAGGAAATATATGCTATCCAACAAACTGATTCCCTAGAGTTACTGCCCATACATTTATTTTGAAAGCATGTTGAAAATGGGTTTGTATTGTTGCATTAAGGTTTTCCTCAGTCCAGACATGCATATTCCGATAATTAGACATGCCTTGTCGTGTGAATGTAGCCTAGTCAGTAAAAAGTATTTTACTTGAAAAAAATGGGAGCATTTTGCGTTCGTTCAAGCAACAATTCACAAAAATCAACTCTCATTGGCATATCATTCTAGAATTGTCTAATGAAACGAGTGCATTGTTGCTCATGTGGTACTCTTAAAGTGATTCGTGAGATGTACCCATTCTAAATCCTAATCTTCTAGTACTTATCGTAGGATCTTCCAATACAATGTGTAATATTTCTTCTTCAACGTCAACAGTCTCTTGGGCGGCCAGTGTACTTAAAAAAGTGTTAACATCAGGAATATATCTGTTCGGGAATTTATCTCATAACATTTTACAGCTGCAGCAGCATTACCAAAATATTCTCCCAAAGTAAAAACTATGTCTGTTAATTCAGAGAACGTGTAATCACCCATGTTTAAATAATATTAACAATTAAACTGGAATTATTTCAAAGAAAAGAATCAAAGTCTGATAAATGACAAAAATGTCAAAGTAATATTTCAAAGCATTCTTTTTATTTTGTGTAAAAGAAAGTACTGATTAAATGTTGTAAATGCACGCTGTTTTTTATACACAAATTATTAGAGAACGGCTTGGTTTATGGAAATGCAATAAGAATAGGTTTCTTATTTGTAATGATCTGAAAACTAATTTTTTACAACAATTTTTAAAAATATGGAAAAAATTAAAAAGTAATGAGGAAAATACTGATAATCGCCCCCTAAGACTACACCTTAAACAGCAGACAGGGTTTGACTGATACCATGTAAACTAGTGTCCAGATGGCCTATGACTAAGTTTAAAATATGAATTTGATGGTTTAAGGGAGTCAAAGGATATTGAAAAAAAAAACTGAAATTTACTAAAAAATGGAAGCAAAAAATCTGTAACGGTGTAATTCGGTCATTCTTAGAGACGCACTCTGAACTTTTTAACCATTTAAGATTTTGTCCGTAAAAGCTTCTACTTGATTGTGCTGAGATGGCTTAATTTTTACCAACTTCTATCTCTTCTATATCTTGAGCCTCCGTAAGATTCTGATCTTCTGAGTCAGACATTTATATGTCCAATGCAGTACCATGGTCACTTTCTATAGCAAAGTCAGCTTCGATGTTCTTAATATCATTAATATCACCCGATGCTTCTTCATATCACTGCGAAAGTGTACACTTAAAATCGGGATCTCCAACCCTACCTGCTTTGGAAGTTTCAGGATTAATATTTACTGTACACAATATCGAAATAAATAACACATTGAGGATAATACTGATTCAATACTGCAAAGCTATACTTACACTAATGGTGACGCGATTACTACCAGACTCTCAAATTTTACGTATATTCACCACTATAACTATACTCACACTGGCCGAAGGACAGCAAATAGCCGTAGGGAATACACGAGGCGAGTGGGAGGAGGTCACATATAATGAATTATGAGATCTGTGCACTTTGACATTTCTCAAACAGACTGCTAGACTCCACGTCACCAGTTACGGGTTATTCTAGCCTGTCACGATAGAGTAATCAACAAGTTGATTCGCCGTAGGCAGACAATTAATGTGATTCTTCATTGCACATACACTTGCTATAAAAAATATATATTTAGTTAATGTATTAAAGCTGCGGAAATGTACTGTAATGGGATAACTACGTAGATCGGATGAACAGGCATGTTTCAGTGTAAAAAAAGAATGATACACTTGCTATAGTATTAAACGTATAACGTATGTATTAAGTCATTTTGCAAACACTCTAATATTATTAGTATCGAGAAATTAAGAAAATTTAACATAAACAATTTAATTAGCTTCCACTTAACACAATCAAACATAATACATTTATCGAGCCGCCTTCTCGCAAGTTTAATAACTTTCCCAGTTCTTGAGAAGTAGTGTCTTGGAATGCTTGCTAAATAAATGTTACCAAAAATTTATCCCTAGACGATATTTGCAATTCTGGACATTTTTTCTTAACGACATTTTTCAATTAAATAGAACCGACTCACTATTTTTAGTAAATTTTCATATTTTCTCACTAGGCCATAATCTGCAAAAAAATTATTAAATTTCTTGATTGCATAACTAACAAAAATTTGCAGTTATATTCATTTGAAAGAAACTGACAAAAGGTAAGCAAAATATGAGACACACTGTATTAAAAACCATTGCACCATTGCTCTAGTGACGGCTGGGTGAGATGAGGCAAATTAAAGACAAAGTCTAATGAAAAGCTCGCGATCAATAAAAGCGACAATGCCAAAGATCTCTTTGCTGGGCCCTAGGCGAGGAGACGACAGAAACTGCTGTAAGTATAGTACATGGTTACGTTGACGCGAGCGGGTATTAGAGAAGCAAAGTGACCGCCTGCTTCGATAAAACAATTCAAACCTCTGGTACAATCCCTTATGAAATTAAAAATACAAACTACTATCTTGCTGGTTTATACAGAACTTCCAACAAGACTGTTGATAGACTGCTTAAAATTGTACAGCGACAGCCGTCGAGGGTTTACTCCTCGATATTAACACAAATTGTTACATTTAGAAGCATAATTCAAATGAAAGTTTTTTTTTTAGGATTAAAATGAAATACAATATACAAGTTTAAAAAGAAATTCAATTACTTTATTCGACATATAGACCACAATGTAGATAAGTGTAAGTGTAATACGTACTAATACGTTTAATTAGTCAACTTTTGAAGGTCCCTTACAACGATGGGACTTTAGCAAAGTACTTGTGACAAATCTTTTTAAACAAACGGAACAATTGTAAGGTCTTTCTCCAGTATGATATCTCATATGCACATTTAAACTTGCCTTTTGGCTGAAACCTCTTTCACATACTTTACACTTAAACGGTTTTTCTTTAGTGTGTATCCGTTGATGCGTCACTAAAAGTTGCTGATGTATAAACCGTTTATCGCAGAAATTACACTGGAAGGGCTTCTCTCCTGTGTGGGTCCTTATATGGTGTCTTAAACTAGCTTTTGATGTCACAACTTTTCCACATATATCACATACATTCTGTTTATTGAGTTTGTGACTCGTCATATGTGCATAAAATGACTCACGATATTTCGAAACTTTTGAACATATTGAACATTTATATCCAGCGAAATCAGGCTCGTGAGACTTGATATGGGCTCGCAAACAATTTTCGTCCTTGAAAATTTTATTACAATGGCTGCATGGAAGAATAAGCTGTTCGTGTACAGCGTTATCGTGTTTTTTAAGTTTAGATAGTGCATTAAATCCCCGCTGGCATTTTGTACAATAGAACTTAAATTTTTTAAAATGAACACTGTCTATATGTAGTTTCAACGAAGGTTTATTGAGGTATTTATTACCGCAAATTTCACAGTTAAAATGGGTTCTTTCATTTAAGGGGTGAGGCTGGTGAGTCATTTTATGTTTTTGCACCATGAAATTATACTGAAACATTTTCCCACATATATCGCATGGAAAATTTCTATCTTTGTGCGCTCTTTTGTGTTTTATCAGCTTTTTTAAACTACCGTAACTCTTCCCACATATGTCACATACAATAATATCAGACTCGATATTATATTCTCCTCCAAACCTAAAATACATGAGAATTGTTAGAAAAAAAATAACAAAAAATCAAATAAACACCATTTAACGTGGCATATGATACATAATATCTGTTACCTTAGTAAAAAAAAAAAAATTTATTTTAGGCACAGTACGGAATAATGAAATAAAGGAGGAGGAAAAGAATCGGCAACCGTTGGTTTTTTACGGTAAACCGATCTTAAGATGACGATTTATCCCGTAACTGGTGACAACTATATCGAACTCTTGATGACTTGGAGTCCACCAGACTCCTTAAAAACAAAACAAAAAACAGGCATTGAGTTATACATTTCCTAAATAAATAATATATAAGCACTTGTTATATCACTTAGAATATATTTGCTGGAAAAGAAAGTGAAAATGCAGCTGAAATTTCAAATAGCACAACATTGTTTCAAAGCAAAAACTGTCTGTGAATTACTCAAAATCTTTAATGCATTGTTACGTATCTGTCGAAACAGATAATCAAGAATCACAATATTCAAATCAAACAGAAGACTAACCTATAAAACAGTGTATTAAATTTGTTGATTGCATAAGTGACAAAAATTTGTAGCTGATAGCTGAAAAAACAGACAACGATACAAGGGGGGGGGGGGGGGTGAAACATACTATATATTAAAAAGGGAACAATTTAATTGATCAATATTTTAAACACTATCAGCATTACTTTTAAATTACTTTACTGGCAATTTGCCGACTCCGTCGGTTGGTCTGTCTATCTGTAACTTTTGGAACGGCTTAATTTTTATAGAGAGTTGTTTTATTTGTTTATTACGTTAGAAGTTTATACGAATTTTATTTAGTTATTATAACCTATCAAGCATATTTTATTTTTGCTGTACACATAATTGTTTAGAAAATAACATTTTGTTTTTATGTGTTTATTCGAATCGTCGGTCTTCAAATGAATATAAAAATGTAATAATATTTCATTTTTTGTTACTTTCCAATAAAAACCGCTGCCTAAGGAATCTCTACTTCCACATTCAGATTCACCATCCAACTCTTTAAAGGAAAACGTATTTGCACTCTAGTATGTGGAAATAATTCGTCATAGAATTTTAACAATATTTGAGGCGGATGTCATAAAAAAAATTGAGGCGTTGCGTTGGTTTCTAGCATATACTTTAAAAATTAAGTTTCTGTACTCTTACCAGCTTGATTTACTTATGTTCCCCTATTTACCCCTAATTAACCAGCAACCCTTGAACGTAATGATCTCAAATTATAATTTATACATGTACAAAACTGGTTACTAGTGTATACTATAAATTCCAAGTTTCCGTACTCTTACCACCTTGATTTAATTATTTTCCTCTATTTACCCCCTATCCCTTCAACGGATTCATCTCGAAATATAATCCAGTTCCAGATGTCGTTATAATATATACGTGTATCAAATTTCAAGTGAATATCTCAATTTTATTTTATCAATCAACTCCTTTAATAATGGAGTGGGGGTGGTGAAGGGGTTGAATAATATGATAAAAAAATCCGAGACCTTCGCTTCTAAAGTGTATTCACGGAAGGCTGAGGGTAATAAATATGCGTGATTGCTTCGTGACCGCGACGTGTTTCATCCTCATTGGTTGCATTTTTCAGGAGATTGCCAACGGTTTCCTCGACTTCAGCTGTATGTAATTTGCGTAAGAGTGTATTTGCATTTGTTCAAAAATTTGAATTATTATAACTCATAAACAGTTTAGTGAATCCATTTGAAGTTTATGGTAAACTTTTTGTATTTTTAATAATTTTACGCATGAATGGCTGTGGTGAACTAAGCCCACGTGAATAACGCGTGATAGCTCTCAGAGCTCGGTGAATATACCATAGTATGTACAACAAATTCCAAGCTTCTGTATTCTTACCAACTTGCTTTGCTTATTTTCCACTATTAATCCCTATTTACCCCCCAGCCCTTCACCGAATATGTTCAAAAAACAATCCAGGTTCAGATCTCGTTTTAGTACATACGTGTATAAAATTTCGTCAATATCTTAAACCGTTGCAGAGATAACGTGCGCGCAAAAGAAGTTACAGGTTACAGACAGACCGACAGACAGACCGATCGACAGACAGACAGATTTTTTTTTTTACTAAAATTTAAATCTCGACGTTTCATGCCATTTTAAACCTATTTCAACAAGAAAAACTTTTGAACATTTTTTTACGATTACCCTACTTCCATTCCACTACATGTAGAAGTAATTACTTTTGTATTGATGGTATCGTCTCTATTTGGTTATTCAACTATAATACATATTTGTTACCTAGGTTAAAAGTATCCATTGATACTTTATGTATTATATGGGTGATTTCCACGAGATAGTGGAACAATTGATTTATTTAATTAATAATACTAATGCTAAAAAAAAATATTTTAATGCAAACAAATTTAGTATATTTTTTACAACTATTTAATATAACGCCCGTTTAAATCCTATTTGCTTAATATATATAAATTTATTTCATATCATATTTTAATGCTCAAAATAATAATTTTAATACTCAAATTATTTTAAATATTGTACGCTTAAATGATACCCTATTAAAAACCATTGCACCTCTATTATTTAGACAAAGACTAACCTTTTATTTCATCGCAACACGTTTGAATTTTGCGCCGATAATGAGAAACGTGAATAAAATAAATACGGAAACACTTGCGTTCAATCGTGCTAAACTCGATTTCATGTTCAAAGGACATAACCATGTAAGCATGGCAAAACTGCTCTTGAAGCAAAATTGCTACTTTTTTTGTAAAGTGTATATACGCATGGGATGTAATTCTGCAAAATTCTGACTTTCTAAAACTTATAGTATTCGAGTAAAGAAATCAATTATCAATTTTTTATTTTTTTTTATTTTGACAATCTGCGTTTACCAATTTTTGGTGCTTTATGTGTAATAATATCTACTTCAGATGCATTAGTAATATAAAAAAAATAGGTTATTATCTTCAAAGAAATATGTTTTTTTAATTCTTTTATTTTTCCAAAAAAAAATTTTTGACACTTCTGCATTAGGGACCCACCAATTTTTAAAAAATGATTTATCATTTAGTGTTCTATAACACATATTTTTATGAAATACTTTGAATTGGTACAACATACTGAAAAATTAAAAAAATCTATGCTACTCTATTTTCCACAATAACATTACTCGTACTAAGTATTAAATATATTAATAGTCACATAAAACGATAGTCTTTACATTGCATAATTGTATACACAAAAAAAACTATCGTTGAGAGACTCATTAAAACTGAAAAGTTTCATTATTAGTAAGTTATGAAAATAAAAATCGTATTCTAATATTAAAAACGTAGTATTGTGTGCCACGTACTGTATATACGGGAAATTAGAATATCGCAAGTGCCACGCGACTGTGAGCCTAAATTCGGGAAAGCCAGGCGTATATTCGGTCTTCGATCGAGGTTTTTGAGTGTAGCTGCTTATTTAGAATTGGAAGGCTTTAGGGTAATCTATCAAAGGTCAAAGAAAATAGCTCGGTGCGCAAGAGGTAAACTATTTCCGGTTTGTCACAAAGGTACGTTGGGCTGTTGATGCTAAAAGAAAAGAATAAACTGCTTGATCATGTTTTCGACAACAAAACGCTTTCAAAAATTAGATGCTACTATCGTATAGCCTCATATCTATTAAATCGTCTCGGAAAGAGACTAACTCCAGATAGCACTATTTCTAATGAAATATTGGAAAGAATGTTAATAAAACAAAATGAAGAAAATACTCTAGCAACAGAGGTAGAGAATAAAGGCTGCTTACGTAAAATACTTCCTTTCGAAGTTGTTCATCTACTGCCATTATGGATTTTCCCGAGTTGATAGAATCTGACATCAAAATTTAGTTTACTGGTGCATATCAGTTCAGCCAGGCGATTTCATATTTAGCTGAAATGTTAAACGATGATGGTACTTTAAATATACACTACGTAAAAGAACAATCGAATATATTAAAGATTGAGGTTCAGTTTCGTCACATTTTCAAAAAAAATTACAGATGCTTCGTTCAGTATACGCCACATAGTGCAGGATTTAAAGGCATTAAACAATACTTTTGTGAGTGTGCTAACAGACTGCGAACTGTTGGTTGCTGTTCAGACGTAGCAGCTGTTATTTATTTATTTGTCTTATGGAAGGTTCTTGTCAAAAGTTCCGCGACCATCCGAAACGTTAAGTACACTATTTACAATGGGAGGCATCAATGTGGTAAAAAACGAAGATAGTGATGATGATTAGGAGAATAATATTGTTTTATGTGTTTATTAAATAATTATAATGTGTGTAAATGCTACTTGATTGCTTTCTTATTTTTCTGTATATTGTACCAATTCAAAGCATTTCATAAAAATATGTTATAGAACACTAAATGATAATTTTTAAACTGGTGGGTGTCCCTAATGCAGAAATGCCAAAAATTTTTAAAAAAATAAATAAAAAAATTTAAGAAACATATTTCTTTGAAGAACAATAACCTATTTTTTATTACTAATCCATCTGAAGTAGATATATACGATATATAAAGTACCAAAAAATTGGTAAACGCAGTTTGTCAAAAAAAAATTAAAAAAAGTTTTAGAAAGTTAGAATTTTGCAGAATTACATTCAATGCTTATATACACTATACAAAAAAAGTAGCAATTTGCTTCAAGGGCAGTTTTGTCATGCTTACGCGGTTATGCCCTTTATGCTCCTAACGGCCTCTACTGACGGCTGGCTGAGATTGTTGAAAGACATAATTTTTTTGTCGAGATCTTAGGAAAATTTCAATGCCCAAAAAAGCGTCATTATGTACCCTTTCGATCGCGAATCTGAAAACACACAAAAAGTCAATTGGTATTTTCCCCGCTAAGTGGAAACTCAATGTACAGCTATTCAGGTACCAGGCTTCGAGGCCCTGACACCGCTATTCGTTTCCCATCTGACTGCTTTATTTGACTCTAACGACAGAAATTTTCATATCATTTCGTCTCAGGATACGACACGCTAAGATGAGTGCGCCCTGTATAGACTCGTTCACTTTTCGACAGCTTTATTTCTAGCGGTATTTTGGATAACATTTTACTAAATGAACTTTGTTTACTAAATTGGACCTGCTGAACACGAATTTTGATGTTGGCACTCCCAAATCTTGATAGGAAGCTCAGAATTCAAGATAGCGTCGAAGATGGTGGACGTTTCCTCAATATTACGATATTTTCACACCCGGGATCGATTGTATTAAACGTATAACGTATGTATTAAGTCATTTTTGCAAACACACTAATATTACTAGTATCGAGAAATTAAGAAAAAACAAACAATTTAATTAGCTTCCACTTAACACCATCGAATAATACATTTATCGAGCAGCCTTCTCGCATGTTTAATAACTCTCCCAGTTCTTGAGGGGTAGTGTCTTGGGATGCTTGCTAACTAAATGTTACCAAAAATTTATAACTAGACGATTTGCAATTCTGAACATTTTTTCTTAACGACATTTTTCGATTAAACAGAACCTACTCACTATTTTTAGTAAATTTTCATATTTTCTCACTAGACCATGATCTACAAAAAAATTATTAAATTTCTTGATTTCATAACTAACAAAAATTTGCAGTTAAATTAATGTGAAAAACTGACAAAATGTAGGCAAGATATGAGACACACTGTGTATTAAAAACCATTACACCATTTCTCTAGTGACAGCTGTGTGAGATGAAGCAAATTAAAGAAAAAATCTAATGAAATGCTCGCGATCGATAAAAGCAAGAATGACAAAGATATCTTTGCTGACCCCTGGGCGAGGAGACAGCAGAAACTGCTGTAAGTATAGTACATGATTTCGTTGACGCGAGCAGGTATTAGGGAAAAAGATGGGAGAAAGTGACCACCTGCTTCGATAAAACAATTCAAACCTCTGGTACAATCCCTTGTGAAATTAAAAATACAAACTACTATCTTGCTGAATTTATACAGAACTGCCAACAAGACTGTCGATAGACTGCTTAAAATTGTACAGCGACAGTCGTCGATGGTTTACTCCTCCGTACTAACACAAATAGTTACAGTTAGAACTATAATTAAAATGAAAGTTTTTTTTTTAGGATTAAAATGAAATGGAATACACAGGTTTAAAAAGAAATTCAATTACTTTATTCGACATATAGACTACAATGTAGATAAGTGTAATACGCATACACGTAATACGTACTAATACGTGTAATTAGTCAGCTTTTGAAGGTCCCTTACAACGATGGGACTTTAGCAAAGTACTTGTGACAAATCTCTTTAAACAAACGGAACAATTGTAAGGTCTTTCTCCAGTATGATATCTCATATGCACATTTAAACTTGGCTTTTGGCTGAAACTTCTTTCACATACTTTACACTTAAATGGTTTTTCTTTAGTGTGTATCCGTCGATGCGTCACTAAGAGTTGCTGATGTATAAACCGTTTATCGCAGAAATTACATTGGAAGGGCTTCTCTCCTGTGTGGGTCCTTATATGGTGTCTTAAACTAGCTTTTGATGTCACAACTTTTCCACATATATCACATACATTTTGTTTATTGAGTCTGTGACTTGTCATATGTGCATAAAATAACTCACGATATTTCGAAACTTTTGAACATATTGAACATTTATATCCAGTGAAATCAGGCTCGTGAGACTTGATATGGACTCGCAAACAATTTTCGTCCTTGAAAATTTTATTACAATGGCGGCATGGAAGAATAAGCTGTTCGTGTACAGCTTTATCGTGTTTTTTAAGACTATACAGCGAATTGAATCCCCGGTGGCATTTTGTACAGTAGAATTTGTATTTTTTATGATGAATAGTATCTATATGTAGATTTAACGAACGTTTATTGAGGTATATATTACCGCAAAATTCACAGTTAAAATGGGTTCTTTCGTTTAAGGGATGAGGCTGGTGAGTCATTTTATGTTTTCGCACCATGAAATTATACTGAAACCTTTTCCCACATATATCGCATGGAAAATTTCTATCTTTGTGCGCTCTTTTGTGTTGTGTCAGCTTTTTTAAACTTCCGTAACTCTTCCCACATATGTCACATGCAATAATATCAGACTCGATATTATATTCTCCTCCAAACCTAAAATACATGAGAATTATTAGAAGAAAAATAACAGAAAATCAAATAGCAAACACCATTTAACGTGGCATATGTTACCTAGCATTTGTTAGCTTCGCAAAAAACTTTTTTATTTTAGGCACAGTACGGAATAATGAAATAAAGGAGGAGGAAAGAATCGGCAACCTGATGAGGTGCAACATGAAGGAAAAACCAGCCCATCCTGATTAATGTCGATAACGAACCGTATAAAGCCTAAATTAGGCAGCCCCAACATTAGCAACAAGTTTGCGACCTCTGCAGACCTCCGGGTCTTAGTCAAAAATCCAAAAAAGTGCGAGATTTTTTACTTTTGACCCCTAGGCCTACATTTTCGGCAAAAACAATTTAGTACTTTGAATAGCTGTATCTCGGAGACTATTTGGTCTACAGAGTCCGTTCTGGAACCAATTTGTAGCAAATTAGTACTTTTAAAAATATTAAGTTATTTTTACCAAACCAATAGTTCTTATGGGTCAAAATTGGCATAAACTCGAAAAAAGTAAAAAATCTCGCAATTTTTTGGATTTTTGACCAGGATCCCGAGGTCTGCCGAGGTCATAAATTTGGACTCAACATTGATTTATAAACATGTACAACATATTAAAAAATCATAGACACCCTATTTAATGTCAGGTAGGACGTATAAAGTTACTGGAGTATAATACACAATTTTGATATTAATAAAAATACAAGTAGTTTGGGTTCAAAATAATAATAAAAATTTTAAATAATATTTAAAGAAATAATTTGGACGAGATACATCAGTGTAGTGATTGTTTTTGCATCGTTCTGTCAGAAATTTAACTACAAGAGTCTTGCCACTATTATAAGTAAAATACGCGTTTCTCACTAATATAATATAATTAATATAAATTCAAGTCGAAAAAAGTCGGAACTTTTCTTTATTGATTCTCTTTCCGATTGAAACATTCTTTAAGCTAATAAAGAAATTTTAACTTGATCAAGCCAAGCCAAGAAAACCCAATTAAAAGACTTAATTTTATAAATATTAGGGAAAGATATATTAATTTTAATGATATATTTGGCATACAAAAAATGTCTTGTTTGTTTAAAATACATAGGTTAAGATAATAATAGACCAAGCAAATGGGTAGGTTAAGTCGCAAAATGTGTCCGGAGGGAGATCTCTACGGGAAAAGTTGTATTGAGCTGAGATGTAAAAAAAAGCCTAATACACTACTAGCCCCACCCTTTCCTTAAGGGCAGAAAAAGGATGAAATAGTTTATTTTTGCGTATAAATAAGTAAGAAAACGAAAACGATGGTAGATATGGAAAAAGGTTTCAGATAAAAATTGTAGAGCTTAAAATTCTGCTTAAAAAAGGCCATATGCATTTATACCGTATTTCTGATGGTTTGGCTGTAAAACCTGTATGACGCTTAGGGGCTGAATGGAATGTTAAAAAAAATCGTAAAAAATCGAAAAGTTGATATTTTTAATTATTTTCTTTTTGAATCTCCTTAGAAAAATCCCCAACTTTCTTTCCAGAGATAAAGTATCCTTGCCTACTTGTTTATATAAAAGTTATGATTATCTGAATTTTTAAATTCACGATTAATCAGGGTTGAACGTAGCGAAAAATATTTTTTTAAGCAACACTGTCTTCTTCGTGAAATTTCCTTACAAAAAGTCCTTTACAGTTTTTTTTATCTCACATACCAACGTTGATATCTAAATAAAGTTACTATAATTCCTACAATTTTTATTTCACTCGACGCCACTGGAATATAGTCTAAGAGCTACTGGCCTCGGCAACCCATTGTCCCAATGCTGGAAATATGTTAAAATGTTAGGTTAGGTCTCCCCCGATATTTATTTATTCACTTCTACAAACTTTTGAGTTACAGACCTCAAATAGAGTAGCGGCAACAGAAATACTTAGCACGCTAGAGGTCAAGAGTTCAAATCCTGTGTAGCGCCAAAAATATTTTTTGCTTTTTTTTTTATTTTTCGACCCAAATCTCTTGCTCGAATATTATGTTACCTATAGTTCACTTCTATAAATGTTTCTTTGTCATAATATTTTGTATTAGTGACAGAAAGGGTTTTCGATTAATGAAGTATTTTTGAAATCTACAATTATACATTGAAAAAGGTAAGAAAAGTTCATACATTATTTTCATTTTACGTTTTCTCACACTGAAAAAAAATTAAATGTGTAATAAAATAAATTCAATATCTCACACAATCAAAAATGAAACCAGGATTTTTCAAAAACTCAACATATTGACATATCATACCTAGTGGAGTCAATGAGGCTGAAAATATGCATTACTTAATAATTCCGGGAAGCGGTAACTTTTGAAAATACATCTCTGACATGTCGGGAACAACATACCAAAAGTTACCAATAATAGTCCTTGAGCGTCATTTGTTATTGAACAAAATAGTTGCCAAATACCAGTTATTGTCAATTATCTCTTGAAATATGTTTTTCTTATAAAAACTAATAGCGCCGTTCGAAAGTACGGGAAATTTTACATAAAAATGTATATGAAGTTATTTTTTACAATGAAAAATGTAGGCTTCAGATCGCACGAAAATGGAACGTGGCGATGCGTAAGGCGCGCGAAGCGAGCGGTGTCTTGGGCGCGCTACACCAATTTTGTTGTAACTTTTGAACTAATTGAGCTCAACAAAATCTAATTGAAAGAAGAAACATATTATACTTATAATTAAAAAAATTAATGTATGTAGGAATAGTACATATATGAAATCGGAACATAAAGAGATTTCCGATGAACTCTGTACTTAGAAGGTCAAACATTTTTACATTGTTTAAGATAAGAACCTAGAACTGTCTCATATTACTCTTGAAGTAATATATAAAAAGATCCGGAGAGTGAAAAAAATTCAAAAAATTTATTTTTGAAGATGTACACTTCCAAAATTTCAAAATTTTGAGAAAATGATAAAATTTAATATGTATAACTAACTTCAACCATCGATTACTCTGGTTTCAATTACGTTATTCGATTTCTGTAGGCGATTTTTAAAGCTTGAAATATGTCCTTTACGAAGCTTCAAAGTAATTTACCTTACAAATTATATTAACCCTCTTAATTTTAACAGAATAAAAAAAGTATTTTTTGTTCTAAAATTCGTGAAATTAGGGATAAGATAAACGTTAATAACTTTAAAAAAACATTATTTAGCATACCTAATTACAGCGATTTCTTATACATTACTTCAAGAGTAATATGTGAAAGTTCCAGGTTCTTATCTTAAAAATTGTAGAAATCGTAGAGCTTATACCGATTTCATCGGAAATCTCTTTATGCTCCGACCTCAATATACATGTACCATTCCTACATACATTCATTTTTTATTTGAAAATATAATAATCCAATAGTCACATAGTGGAGCGAAAAAGGACATTGATGTGTATAGTTTTGTAACATCAAAATTATATCATACCTTCTGGGGTATCACCAGGAGTATATATCTGAGTTTTGGACTTCCAAAGCCTATTGCGTTTTTTTTATAAACAATTTTGTTTTTCGAACAGCGTTTATTTAGGTAAAGAGGTGAATATCTCCGGTTCTAGAGGTCCGATCGGGACAAACAAAAAATCAAAATCTTGGCAATTAAAATTTCAAGAAATCTGCGTTAGTTTTGGGTCATTTAAGTATGTATATATCAGGCAAAATTAAATAAACTGGCTAAAAAGCCATTTTTCATTTTAACTACCAGGGACGTCAAGAATTGCGATCGGCTTCAAACTTTCAGAAAATATACCTTTTGTTGAAAACAACAAATTTTTTAGGACATTTTGAAATTTTTTTTATCAGAAAAGAAAGAGAATTGCAAGAACTTTGATTTAAAATAAAGTTAATTTTCATCTATATGAACTCGAGATAGTTAACTTTTAGCATCTTGTAAAAAGATAAATAGCAATAAATATACACACACATACACATAGAAATATCCTAGGAGGCAGCGACCGTTTTCGTGAAATCATTTCTATAAAGCTAATTTTTTTCCAAAGAGAGTTTAGATAGTATCTATAATGAAGGTTCAATTTTACCAAACTCTTAGTGGTGCATAAATGAGTAAAAAATTAAACATGTAAAAAAATAGATGGACGTAAATTTCAATTTTCGAATTGTCACGAATTGTCAAAAAATGACGATTCGCCTTCGCTCCTGCCGGCCTCAATTTTCGATTTTCACCTCGCGACACACGTTGTACGGTCATTGTCGACCTTCTCCTCGCCATAGAGACATAGAACGGGTCTCCGATCGCCGTATTTATTGAGTTCTGACGTTTGAAAAATTGACTTGCGTTCTTGCTAATCGGCGACTATTTTTAAGTGGTTTCCCGAGTTCGAATCCCGTCCGGGGATACTGTTTTTTTTTCGTTTTCTATTTTTTGGCGGATATTTTTGATTCTATAATTGCTATTCGCTCCGTTCTATTGCATTTCTCGGAAAAGATTTGCATTTTCCGCCGCGGAATATTAATTTGCACTATTTCAATTAAAGATCAGAAATTTCCTTACCGAAACATGTAATGAAAGCTTATTAACAGATCTATAAAAACTGCCTGTTCTTTAATACTAATGAGGAATATAATTGGCATGATTTGACTACGTATTGCCGTTTTTGCAACGTCTACCAAAGATTTATCCACCCAATAGCGGGGGTAGAATGTGATTCTTAATCGAAATAATGCAGATTAATATTTCGCGGCGAAAAATGCAAAACTTCTCCGAGAAATGCAATAGAACGGAGCGAATGGCAATTATAGAATCAAAAATATCCGCCAAAAAATTGAAAACGAAAAAAAAAAAAGTATCCCCGGGCGGGATTCGAACTCGGGAAACCACTTAAAAATAGTCACCGATTAACACGACCGCAAGTCAATTTTTCAAACGTAAGAACTGAACAAATACGGTGATATTGGATACCCGTTCTATGTCTCGATGACGAGGAGAAGGTCGGCAATGACCGTACAACATGAATCGCGAGGTGAAAATCGAAAATTGGGGCCGGCAGCGAAGGCGAATTGTCATTTTTTGACAATTCGAAAAACGATATTTTCGTCCATTTATTTTTTTGCAACATGTTGTTTAATTCGTTACTCTTTTATGCACCATTAAGAGTTTGGTAGAATTGCACTTTCATTATAGATACTATATAAACTCTCTTTGGAAAAAAAATCTAGCTTTATTGATATTAACGCGAAAAATCTGTCGCTGCCTCCCGAGCTAAAGCAGAGTTGTCTCTGAACAGAACAAATATTTGCCATTAGCCAAGAAAAATAAGGTTATAATTTTATAAAGATAAGTTAGCAGAATATTAAATTCCCCTAAATACATTCGTTAACTACTAACTACTAACTTAAGTAAGCCGGAAACAATTGAGCACAGTGCAACAAAACAAGAGGTAATCTCGATATATAAATTTGAAAAAAGCTATTCAGGCTAACAGCAATGAAATGTAAATGTTCGAAAAACAGTTTTTATAAGTTTAAAATGTTTTTGGACGTTTCATATGAAGTATAAATATGTTTCAAAATGATACAGTTCGAATATCAGCCATTTGTTAATTAACAATAATTGGCCAAAATACTAAAAGTAAAATAACTCAAGTTCAAAATGGCCCAAAAAATCAATTTGTTGTTATTTGGTTTATATATAAATTTCAAGAAAGTGGCCAATATGACTTTAAAAATAAATGTTTAATGTCATCGGAAAGCTGGCATCGAGATCTACATTTGAAACAAAATGATCCATTTTCGAATTAATGACACAAAATATAATCTCGGCGGAAAAGGTACAAACTCACAAACATCACATTTTCAAACCTTAATATCTAAAAAGATACGTCGAGTGGAGTTCGTATAATGCCTCTATGGAAAAAATATGATTGGTGATTGACGTTTTGTGGGCATCATAAATTGCGTCAGCGAAATCAGAAATTCAGTTCGGCACGAGTGAATCAAAAACGGCTCTTTTTGACATTTGCGATAAGCATGAATTATTGACTAGACCGCCGCGACCGCTAGCAGTAAGCTCCGACTTGCGTTACGTTTCTTCGTATAAAGAATATCAAATACTCAATAAAATAAATTCATAAACTGAAACACGAAAAGACAACTAGGATTTTTCAAAAACTGGACATGTTATCACTTTCAAATTTTTGAACTCGATAGTACACACAATTATAAAGATTTTGCGTTAAAGAATCAACTCGTAGTACGGTACTTCATACCGAAATCAAATCTTCGTTTATATTTTTATTGTTTCAGATATTGAATGAATTTTTTTGAATATTTAATTTTTTCTCAATATGAAGAACCATAGAGCGAGTTAACTTAAAAAAAAAACTCTATAGTTTTGTATACCATCTACTGCCAAAATTTTAAAGTGATATGTGTAAATATGTCAAGTTTTTGAAGATCCTTGGTTGAATATTCAATTTTTTTTGAATGCGAAAGAACGTAAAATGAAAACAATATTTGAACTTTTCTTAAACCTTTTGCAATGTATAATTACAGATTTTAAGAATACTTCATTTTAATCAGAAACACTTTCTTTCACTAATACAAAATATTATGGGCATCACGCTACTCCAAAATGGAAGCATTCCGACGGAGGCGCTTAAACAGTCCTCTGTTGAATTTTTTTTATGAAGACCATATTGAGCATTTTGGCAATATTTAATTTTTTGCTGAAAAATGTACAATTCTGTTAAAAATAACACGTTCTACTATTTTAAAAATAGTTGACAAAAGCCACGGGCCTGTGATTCTCAGGTAATGCGTTATCTAATTTTTTGTATAGAGAAAAAACTTTGGCTATCTTTAAAATAGATGGAAATGTTCCAGTTATGGAGTTCAATAAACTAACATTATTTATTATAAATGAATAATGTAGTGGTTTAATTTTGGGCCCGGGGCCATGAAATAAATATTTTTGGACCGAATGAATACCCTTCAACCCTTTAACTCAGCTCAAAATTTGTTTAAAAATGTATGCACAGTTGTTTTAGTAATGTAACTGTATTGGCAGACAAAAATAGTGGTGCCTAAACGAAGGCAGAAAAACATTTTTTTAAAGATTATGAGATCTGCTTTAAGTTCACCATTTGAAGTCTCCAAGTAATAAACTTTGTGGAATTCTATTTTATAGAATTCTTCCTCATTCCAAAATACTGTTATACATTTGCTTCTAAAATGATCTCTAAATATATAATCAATTATTGTAATTTAAAACATATTCGACATTGTAAGATTTTTTTGTAAAGTTCAACTTTTCTCATTCAAAACATTTCCATTTATATAATTAAAGTATGAATTACATCCTGTTCGTGCTTTCAATGTGAATTTTTATAGTTAAAAAATATATTTTTCAATAAATTTTGGATGAAAAAACTAATAGTGTTTTTTCACAAGCCTATTTCTGAATAGCTATCCAGGTCACTTAACACAGTTCTTATCTTGCATTATCTCATTTTCAAGACATCACCTAACCTGTATCGATATCGACATTCGGGAGCCTTCCTGCTGGTGCATTTACTTAGTTATATCCATTTAAAAATTTCATGTTTTGCATTCTCCAACGAGACTGTTTGAAATTTCAAATCCATCCCGGCCGTAGCAAATCGCGTTAAGCGACGACTTTCATAGCGGATTTCTCGGTTCGAATCCTGTACAGGTGTACTTTTTAAATTTGTTTTGAACTTTTTAAAATTTATGTTGAACTTTTTGGCGGATATTTATTATCCTATATTCATCGCATTTATGCGATTGACGTTTAAAAACTATAAAAAAATAGAAATAATCCATGTCCAAGTTAATGAATTTGTTCTCCACTTCAGAGTCGTATATCACGATATTCGACACCATTATTTTTCTACTTGTAGAATATAAATGAATTAATTTAAAAAAACAGCTTGTTACAAATCTGTCATGCAGATGAACAGTTTTTGCCTCTAGATAGGCACTAACCGATATGTATGCTAATCGTATTTTCGTAATTACCGAATGGTAATTAATCGATACAGAAAAAATCAGCTTGTTATAAATCTGCCATCCACAGTGAAATATCTCGCAGGTTAACAGTTTCTGCTTCTGGAAACCCACCAACCGATATGCATGTCAATCTATTTTTGTACTCATTGTGACACAAGTAATCGATAAAAAAATATCAGCTCCATACAAAAACTTCCACCAACCACGAAAAGCATGTAGACTTTCAACAGTCATCTAGTGAAGTTCCCACCACCAAAGAAATTTCTCTTATCACTATTTTGTCTGCCAAGCTCTAAGGAACAGGATTAATAATGTTTCTAGCTTTTATAAATATGTTGGGTGATTGCACGCTGGCTTCCTATGTGATATCTGAAAATGCAAACTTTGTAGAAGTAAAAAATAAACATCAACTTAAACAGCAACCAATTTCAAAAAATGCAAGAGTGCTCACTGCTCACCCCGTCGACATCCTTTCGCCACACCGGCCATTCCTTCTTTGGGAAGCCTTAAACTAACATCTTGGCATATTTCCAGCCTTGTGAAAATGGGTATGTTGTCGAGGCCAGTAGCTCTTAGACTATATTCCAGTGGCGTCGAGTGAAATAAAAATTGTAGGAATTATAGTAATTTTATTTAGATATCAACGTTGGTATGTGAGATAAAAAAAAACTGTAAAGGACTTTTTGTAAGGAAATTTCACGAAGAAGACAGTGTTGCTTAAAAAAATATTTTTCGCTACGTTCAATCCTGATTAATCGTGAATTTAAAAATTCAGATGTTTATAACTTTTATATAAACAAGTAGACAAGGATACCTTATCTCTGGAAAGAAAGTTGAGGATTTTTCTAAGGCGATTCAAAAAGAAAATAATTAAAAATATCAACTTTTCGATTTTTTACGATTTTTTTTAACATTCCATTCAGCCCCTAAGCGTCATACAGGTTTTACAGCCAAACCATCAGAAATACGCTATAAATGCATATGGCCCTTTTTAAGCAGAATTTTAAGCTCTACAATTTTTATCTGAAACCTTTTTCCATATCTACCATCGTTTTCGATTTATACGCAAAAATAAACTATTTCATCCTTTTTCTGCCCTTAAGGAAAGGGTGGGGCTAGTAGTGTATTAGGCTTTTTTTTACATCTCGGCTCAATACAACTTTTCCCGTAGAGATCTCCCTCCGGACACATTTTGCGACTTAACCTACCCATTTGCTTGGTCTATAAGCAGCGTTAGTATATACCTTCAGGAAGACGTTCCATAGTATATTTAAAATTTTGAAAACAAAAAAATCATAGTTCCACTAAATTAACTCTTTACTGAACACTAAGCAGCGAGAAATATTTCGTGCGGTCTACAGAATAAGGAAATTCAATCTGTCTGTTTAGGCTATACATCACGTGCGCAGAAACAATAATCAGTTACAAGTTTTATGGTTGTAGTATTTGTTTTGAAATTTCGACTTTTGGCCAGCTGTTTGGGTCAATATCCCACCGTGCTTTGGTTGAAACTATTGGATCACCTACCTGGAGAAAAAAGGGAACTGAATTGAAGTATGCGAGCCAAGTCGACGTCTGTAACAAGGTGAGTTTCATTTATTTTACTGGTAATATAAATGTTGCACAATGTTGTCAGAAACATTTCTGCAGAAGATACAGCTGCTTGACTGAGAGGTAATAGACTAGATGACGAGGGATTTTAATTGGATTTTAAGCTCATAGGCCAGATTATTGTTGGAATCGCTTCGTTTTAGGGTGTAGTTGAACACCCTAAGTTTGCTTACAAGTTAGTGAACCTCTTGATTTTATAATTAACAGTCAATGAGTAAAATATGCCCTTTTTTCTATATTTTTTTAAATATCTCCGTTCCTGCTACCTTTGAGTATAACATATACAAGGAAAATTGTTCGCTATGAAATTATCTAAAAAATTAGCACCGATAGAGGTCGCTAAGTGCAATTGTTAACTGCAAATGGCTTCCAAAGCTTTCAAAACACGTTATTTTCACTATTTCTTTACTCGAAAATAATTGCACGTAGAGGGCTAGAAATTCTTGAAGATTGTGTCTATGTTGTCCCGATATTGAACAAAGAATTTCAGCAAGATCGGTTTATCACTTTTTGAGTAATTAACGATCATTTTTTTTTAAATCCTTAATTAACAATTGTGCCATTTTTTTGTAAAATATATTTATAATTGGGATACCCATTTAAAAAATTCAAAAAACTGTTGAAAAATAATATCCCGTTGGAATTTTTGAAAAAATCGCAATTTTGGCCAATTTTACGAGGTTCGCTATGCTTGAACCTTTTTATGAGCGACGTAAATAGACAAATATCTTGATATATTTTAACTTTAGAGAAACCGCTCTTGCAAAATTAATAAAGACATAGTTCCAGATTACCTAAACAATATTTTAACTAAATCACGAGATTTGCATAATTACAATACCCGAGGAATTAATAATTTTGTAATAAAAAAAGCTAATAATGCATCTATGCACCGTTCAATTTTCTATAAGAGAGTGATTGAGTACAACCGTTTGAGAATTGATTTACGTGAAACTAATTCAAGTTTATACTTTTAAAATACTATTAAAAGTTGTTCTGTTATGAATTATATACAATAATATACATATTTCTGTCTACATTATATTTTTTAGTTGGTTCTAGGTAGTTTTAATAATTATATAATAATAATAATAATCATTTATTGATGCCACTATACCAAGGTATTTACACAGGTCAGAAATAGAATACAAGTTACAAATATATAAAATCACATGAATTACAAACAGAAAATAATACTAAAATACATAAAAGACATATTAAAAGGATATGCAGATATTCTACAAAACATAATTTAAAAGAAGACATACATATTAAAATTGCAAAATTTACAGATATATGGAAATTTATATCTATAATTACAGTGATATATCACTAAAATCATTAAGAAGATACTCCTCAATACTATAAAAGGCTTTGGTTTTAAAGTACAATTTAATTTTGTTCTTGAACTGATTGAAGGCTAAATCTTTTGCCTTTTCAGGAAGGACATTATACATTTTTATGCTGTGATAGCTAGTTCCATCTCTAGTACGTGCAAGTCTTAAATAGTTTGGAACTAGTTTTTCTCTATTTCGTGTAGGATATTGATGGATATCACAATGTCGAATATATATGTTATGCCTCTGTTTTATATATAGTAGGCATTCTAATATGTAGACACATGGTAGGGTAAGAACGCCAAGATTTATATACTGTTCACGACAACATTCACGGTAGCCAATTTGAGCCATAATTCTAATGCATTTTCGTTGCAATCTAAATACTTTAGATGTATGAGTTGAGTGACCCCAATTTAATATAGCATATGACATAATTGAATGGAAAAATCCGTAATAAGCTGTTTTTAAGGTGTTTTGTGATACACTGTTTCGTAGGTTCCTTATTAGAAAAATAATTTTTGAAAGTTTTTCTGACAGATACACAATATGTCTTTCCCATGTCATAATCGGATCAATATACACCCCTAAGAATTTTACTGGTTCCGAATCAGTACTGTCTTCTGGTAAATTGCGGAGCGTAAGAATTAGTGTTTGAGTTTTGCTATCATTTATGCTTAGTACATTTGCAGTAAACCAACTTTTAACATTTGAGTGTATGTTTGACACATTTTGACGAATTATGTCCAAGGACTGATTTTGAATTAGTTCGGTTGTATCGTCAGCGAACAGAATAGATGTAGCGTCGGGGCAACAGCTTGGTAAATCATTGATGTAAATTAAGAATAGAATCGGTCCAAGGACGGAACCTTGTGGTACACCATGCCTCACCAACTGCCGCTCGGACGCACTGGCATTATAGCTCACATACTGGAGTCTGTCTGAGAGATAGGATTTAATTAATGCTATACTATCTCTATCGAGATTGTAAGCCTTCAATTTTTCTAATAAGATGTCGTGGGACACACAGTCAAAAGCTTTAGTCAAGTCTAGAAATGATGCGTGGGTGTGCATGTTTTCTTCATACCCTCTTAATACTATTTGTGTTAGGTTATTTATTGCCAATGTAGTTGATCTATTGTTTCTAAAGCCATACTGACATGGGGAAAACAATTCATTTTCCTCAAAGTACTCTGTGATTTGAAGTTTTAAAGCTGCTTCTAGTATTTTTCCAAGAATAGGAACCAGGGAAATGGGCCTGTAATTGTTTATGTCCTCAATACCTCCCTTCTTTAAAATAGGAATAACTTTAGCGATTTTAAGGCATTTCGGAAAAATATGGTTACTTATACACATATTTATTAATTTGGTTAGAGGCACAATGATAATATTTAGTAATGTTTTGATCATTTTTACGGTTATGTCATATGGGTCTTTGCTTTTACTGTCTTTTAAGTTGCTTACTATAGATCTCATTTGGTTAAACGTAATTTCCTTAAATTTGAAATTTGATCCAGAACGGTTTGTGGCATTAGTTTTAATAAAGTCTACTGGACTTTTGTCCGTTTTAGGTAAATGTTTTACTATGTTTTCTGCAACATTGACAAAGAAATCATTGAAATTATTAGCGCTGATGTTTGCTATTTCTGGCGAGTTTAGGACTTGATTATTGCTTCTTATTATGTCCCACATAGCGGATTGACTGTTTCTACTAGTTTTTATATAATGGTCGTTAGCTTTTCGCTTATTTTCAGATAACGCCTGTTTATATTTTGCTTTTAATTCTTTTAATTCCTTTTTGGTTGCATCATTTGGATTGTTTCTATTTACATCTGTTAGAAATTGAAGAGTTTCTCTCATTTGCTTGAGATTCTCATTGAACCAGTCAACGTGGCCTCTTTTTTTAAAGCTATTTATGGATTTTGATTTCATAGGAAATGATACCTCAATGCCAGTAGTTAATATATTAATAAAAGTTTGAAATTTTATGTCGACATCTAAGCTGGGATCATCTAGAAAAATCCAATGTGCATTCTCGATATAGTTATATAGTACTGTAAGACCATCGCTCGTGATTGGTCTATAGTTCACTCGTTTACTGTTGTTACATTTTTTTGTTGTATGCTCGAATTTAAAGCTAATACCCAGATGATCTGAGAGGTAAGGGTTGAATGTTGATGCATTCATTGATGAATCATCTAAGTTTGTGAAAATATTATCAAGACATGAATCATTTCTAGTATTTTCCTGTACTGTTTGTTTTAAGCCATATGTTAGAAATAAGTTACATAACTCTAGTGCTCTTTGGTCAGCCGTGTTAAAATTTACATTAAAATCTCCTGTTACTACAATGTTCTTTGTAATGTCAAGTTTATCAAGCAGTACAGTAATTTTATCTAGGAAATTGTTGAAATCCCCTAAAGGAGATCTGTACACTGTAACAATTTGAGTATTTTGAATTTTAATTCCTGATATTTCACAATCTACCTCACAATTGCACTCTTCTAGGTTAAGAATTGGTGAACAATCTATATTTTCACTTGCAAGTATACTTACCCCACCATGTGTTTTTTCAGACCTGCAGAAGAAAGATACAAAATGATAGCCTTCAATTTTTAAAGAAGTAATTTCACCCGTAGAAAGCCAATGTTCGTTGAGACAGACAATCTGATATTTTTTAGTTTTGAGGAGTACTTCCAGCTCAAGAACTTTATTACGAATACATTGGATGTTTAGATGTAGCAGGTTTAGATATTGTTCGGGAGTAGAATATGAATACTTTTCATCGATGCGTTTGAGTTTTATTGGTTGGACCACATTTTCTTCTGCATTGATATCTGTAGGGTTGCATTCAGTTTTCATATCATTTATAAAAAATCTTCACTTTGTGTCTTCAAATGGGATCTGTATTTATTAAAATCAAATCTGCGGTAGCCTACGCCTTTAGGCCAGAAACTGGGAGAATAAATTTCATTTTTGGCATCAATTGGTGCACCAACCATAAATACTTTATTTTGAGACTCCAGGGTTGGTAACTCCTTAACGCTAAATTCATCCTTATTTGAACTTGATGATTTTTTCTGTATATATTTTAGAATGTGTTCGTTAGATACATGCCTCTTCACTCTGTTTACATAGAGCCAGATTCTTTTTGTGACGCCTGTGAAATTTTCTGCATCCTCATCATTTAGTGTGGCATTGCCGACACTTCTGTTGTTTACTTGCCTTCTTTTCCTTTTATTGGTAACCACTTGAAAATCATTTCTATTTTCACTTTGTTCAATTTGTTGAGTTTGTTTTCGATCATCATTTCCTAAATTTATTATATCATTCATTATACTGGTTTGTGCTTTTTCCAATTCATGATAATTATCTGGTGTGTCGATTTTTTTGGCACACCCTGTATTTACTTTAGCATTTGAATTATCAGTGTCATTTGTAACTTTTTGTGTTCCTTGTTTTACAACAGAATTATAAGTTCTACTTGTGCTTTTTTTTATTGTATTTTTATCACTATCTGAGTCTTTTTTGTTGTTTAGGATTTTTTCTTCTAATAGTTTAATATTTTTATTTAACAATAGATTGTTTTCTTCTAGTAAGACTTTATTTTCTAACAATAATTTGTACTTTTCCTCACTTTCACTGAGTAACTTCTTCAGCATTTCATTTTCTAGTTTTAAATTTTTCATTTCCAGCTGTGTCGTTTTAGTTTCTTCTGGGGTTATGTCACAGCATTTAATTCTTGTATCTCCTGTTTCACTTTGTAAATTTGGGAATTCTCTCTTGAGACATGACCTGTGATAAATGTTTCCACAGTTTACACATACTACACTAGCACTAACTTTTGATTTACAACATTTAAAAGGTTTATTTCTTGGAGCATCAAATGATTCACACTCTTCACTGGCGGCCATATTTGCCATTCATACTTGTTATATCATATTTGTGAAGCGTTAGCTTTAGGTAGTTTTTGGTTTAATTTTAGTTTTATGCCTATGTATGTGGATACTGGGTACCAATGTAAAACAGCAATGTAAATTATGCATTTTAATATATAGCCAAAGGCTAAATAAACTTATTATCTATCTATGTCTGAAAACTGCTATTTTTTTACAAATTAAAAAAAGTTTGTCTTAGCATTTGTTTATTTATGTCACGCATAAAAAGGTTCGCGCGTAGAAAACCTCATACAATCGGCCAAAATTGCGATTTTTCAAAAATTCCAACGGGATATCATTTTCCAATAGTTTTTTGAAGTTTCTAAATGAGTTTCCCAATTATAAATGGATTTTACGAAAAATGGCACAATTGTTAATTAAGGATTAAGAAAAAATTGATCGTTAATTACTCAAAAATTAATAAACCGATCTTGCTGAAATTCTTTGTGGAATATCGGGACAACATAGACACTATCTTCGAGAATTCTTGGGTCTCTATGTGCAGTTGTTTTCAAGTAAAGAAATAGTGAAAATAACGCGTTTTGAAAGCTTCGGCAGCCATTTGCAAGTTAACAATTCCACCTAACGACCTCCATCAATGCTCTTTTTTTAGAGAATTTTATAGCGAACAATTTTCTTAATGCATATGTTATACTAAAAGCAGGAACGGAGATATTTAAAGAAATATAGCAAAAGGGCCTATTTTACTCACTAATTGTTAATTATAAAATCAAGCCGTTCCCTAATTTGTAAGCAAACTTAGGGTGTTCAAGTACATCCTAAAACAAAGCGATTCCAACAATAATCTCGCCTATGGGCCAAAAATTTATTCTTTAGCATTTTTTTCTTCCTGCCGTCTAGCCTATACGGTACCAAGCGAGGACAGCAGAGAATAGTGCTTTCGAAACACTTTAAAAGCTGCTGGTTTGGTAATGGATGACAGGTATGATGTGACATCATTTCCCGTGATTGCGCGAAAGGCCAGTATACTCTTCACTTGTCCCTCGTTCCATTTGCTATGTACATCATGAACAGGTACATAAACCCTCCTTTTTGCAGTACCACTCATTAACCAAACTTCATCTGCAAGTATTTGATCGAAGTGATGGAGTTAGTTCTTTTACACTTGCTTGCATGGCTTTAGACTGCACCTGCCGTAGAGATTTCCTTTTCGAATCATCCTGACAAAATGTACACTTCTTCCAATCTGTTTTGACTCTATTTCCAGTGTACTTTTTATCGAGCTTATCATGAGAGTCATTTGAGGTTGAGGCATTTTGGTTAACCTCCTCCCTGTCTCCTTTTCCTCAAACGCTCTATATTCATTTTATTGGCGAAATCAGTGTAACAGTCTCTGTGATATGAAAAAGAGACTCCCTTACCTGGCAACTTCAAAATTCTGCCTATAGCGATACTGTAAATTTCGTCATGCAGAGCATTTCGTTCTTTTACATAGGATTTCAATATCTCATAACCTGTTCCTGATCCTGTTGTCAACGTAAATATGCCACTATTCTTAGAGTTCGAAGAAAGTATGCACAAACTACTTCGACTATCACCGCTACGGTGTAGATTTAGTTGCGGTTCCATCTAAAACACACCAGACCATAACCGCAATTATCCTTGCTCACATCATAAAAACAACTGGTGAAAAACACCACTTTAATACACCTTTACAGTAAACAAACATCGAAGAACAGTTATTACAGTAAACACTTTTTAAACCACGATAATAATACGCGTCCACAACAACAAACAGAATAGCGCAGATATGCCGCACTCCAACTATTGCAGACAGCAGGAATGCCGATTTGTGGGGAATTCCCCAATCTGAGGGGAATTTGGGCGTTGTGTGGGTACTCTGTGGGGAATGACCGTACGTGGGGAATTGTGGGGAATTTGATGACCACGTCATTTTCTGTATAAGAAAACATAATCCGCGAAACAAAACGTGGATAGAACTTGACTCTTGGCCTTTTCAAATTATTAATTGATCACATTTTTCAAAATGTTGGTACCAGGTACTTACATATTGAGAATTTCATGTTGAAATTGATAAAAAGACCCAGGAGAAATATTTATCCTGGGCGGCGAATATAATACCACCTCTATAGTATCAGTGTAACAATCTCTTATTATGTAGAATAGGTTATACTGAACAGTGTATAATATTTAACATAAATATCCGTAATCTGACTATGTGGGGAATGTGCGGAGAAACCTGACAACTTGTGGGGAATTGTAGAGATTCGACCACTATGAACGGGTAATTTGAGCGAATGTAGTCGGCAACCCTGGCAGACAGGCAGGCGCCGCAGCTGCAGTCAGGTGGCGTGCGCTCACAACTCACGGCCCCTTAGACATGTATTTGTGCGCCTTACAACATATTTACATAATGTCAGCAGGATTAACCAATGACCAACAAGATAGCCAAAGAACACACCCACGAAGAAATTACTGTGTTTTTTTGCAAAATTAATCATTTTTTTCGAGTACGTTATATATTGAAAACGGAAAAAAATACATTAAAGAGTCTACAACGATTACTACGGCAAAGATAATCCTATAGGCCCTCTTTAAATGAAGAAAATCGGTCCCGCGAGAGAAAATATCGTAATATGAAGGAAACGTCTGCCATCTTGAATTCTGAGCTTCCGGTCAAGATTTTGGGTCTGCCAAAATCGAAATTCGTGTTCAGCAGGTCCTAATTAATAAAAGTAGCTCATTTGGCCACATTTTATCAAAAACCCCGCTAGAATTCATAAAATGACCATTATAGAGAAAAGTGAACCATTCTAGTAGCAAAAAACTGCATTATAATAAATCACGTTCGCCCGGCAACACTGAAAGAAAATTGATTACTATCAAAGCCGACGCGTACACACAAAGGAATATTTCACACTTAAAAACCGCTGCCTAAGGAATTGCTACTTCCACATCCAGATTTTCCATTGAAGTCATTTTAAAGGAAACACCTTGACTATATTTGCACTCTAGTATGTGGAAATATTTTAATAATATTTGGGGCAGATCTCATAGAAACATCTGATTCATAATTAACAATCTAGAAAAGCTCTGGCTATATGTTTTTGGGAAAAAATAACCGAAATATTTCGAGTTATAACATTTTCGAAATAATCTTTCGTAATAGAACGGGATACGAGTACTAAAAATAAACCAAAATTATCCTGCAGAGAAAATGGTCAAATACTTCATTTCTGATTGAAGAAAGACATTAAAAGAGTTTTTAGGAAAATTCGGTATCGTAATAACTTATTTTCTTATTCGCCCGAGTGAACTCCACATAATCTACATTTTGAATTGGAGAATTTTCAGGTACTTTATGTACCTTCATGACTCACCCTGTATATATCACATTTAATTTATTTCTATTAAATATTTAATAATTTATTTATTACCTTACAACAACCGCATCGCATTATGGTTTCGCTAAAACTATTTACCCGTTAAATTACCTAACCGGAGGTCAAATAATGTTAAAGTAAAGAAACAAAAAAAAGTGTGTGGAGGTTGAAAAATTATAAAGAAATCTGATGCCTAGGCTTCTAGTATATACACCAAATCTCAAGTTTCTGTACTCTTCCCATCTTGCTTCACTCATTTTCCACCATTTACCTCTACTTATCCATCACCCCTTTAACGGAATCATCTCAAAATACAATCCAGTTTCAGATCTCGTTATAATACATACGTGTACCAAATTTCAAGTGAATGTTTCAATTTAATTTTATGAGCTATTTTAATAATGGAGTGGGGTTTGAGAAATGTTATAAGAAAATCTGAGGCCTTAGCTAGTGTATACAACAAATCCCAGGTTTCTGTACTCTTACCAGCTCGCTTTACTTATTTTTTCCTATTTACCCCTATTTAACTCCCAACCCTGCAACGGAATCATCTTAAAATATAATCAAATTACAAATGTCATTATAGAACATATATGTACCAAATTTCAAGTGATAATCTCAATTTTATTTTATCAACTCTTTTAATAATGGAGTGGGGATGGTGGGTGAGTTGAAAACTATTTAAAAAACATCTGAAGTCTTTGCTTCTAGTATATACACCAAATCCCAAGTTTCTGTGCTCTTACCAGCTTGCTTTGCTATTTATCTCTATTTAATCCCCAACCAGTCGACAGAATCGTCTCAAGATATACTCTGGTTTTAGGTGTTCCAAATTTCAACTGAAAATATCAGTTTTATTTTATCAACCCATTTTATAATGGAATGGGGGTAGTTGAAAAATCTGAGGCTTTGCCTTCTAGTGTATACGTCAAATCCCAAGTTTTTGTACCCTTACCGGAACCGTTTCAAAATATAGTCCAGTTCCAGGTGTTGTTATAATATATACGTATACAAAATTTCAAGTAAATATCTCAATTTTATTTTATCATCCCCTTTAATGATGGAGTGGTTGAAGTGGGGGGAGTTGAAAAATATTATTTAAAAAAATTGAGGCCTTTGCTTCTAGTATATACACCAAATCTCAAGTTCTTGTACTCTTACCAGCTTGCTTTATTTATTTGCTCATATTTACCTCTATTTAACCCCCAACCCTTCGAGGGAATCATCCCAAAATATAATCTAGTTTCAGGTGTCGTTATAATACAGGGTGTAATCAGTTTCGTGTCATTAAAAAACTGGTAATGGAGACCGACTAGACAAACAAAAACCCTTTATGACTTTTTCCTCTAGGGGCACTCTGAAAAAAACTGACCTAGGTCAACCTTTTTAATTTTTTTTTTTATATTAATGTAGTAAATAATTGAGAACCACTGATTTCTTGGTCAATGAACTAGTAGTTCCCAATTATACAACTTTTAAATTGTCATAAAAAAAGTGCAAAGGCCTTGGATCATCGACCGCTTTTGATGGACCGCCTCAACGGAAAAGAGGTAAATAATTCGTTATCTTTTCCTGTGCAACTGCAAGCAAATAATGGCCGTAGAAGTTTAAACAGAGCATTTCTTTACATGAATGTCTTTTAATTTGGAACAAAATATTGGATTAATGTTTATAATTTAGAATATTTAAATGTGATTTATTAACGTTTGTAACATAAATTAGTGTCCTGGGTTAAAAGCTTACTACCTACCTAAATGATCCAAAATCTCTGCAACTGCATCAATACACAGTTCGGTACGTCGAATTAAGGACATACGCACTTCGTTCAACACTAAACAATAAACTATCAACTAACGTTGTCGATAAAGAAAAATAAAACAAAAACTTGGTCCAAAATCCAAAACGGAATACAAAAAGAACGAACAAGTAAGTTGTGTCTGTACGTAATCAAGAATTTAACGACTTGAACGGTAAAGTCAATAAAATAAATCTTCACTATAAATACACAACGACCCGAAATTCAAAACAAACAAAAACAACGAACGGCGGGTTGGACGTGTGTACATAACGAAATACCCACAGAAACTAAAATATTGCACAAGGGAGAGTCAGAGTATAGTTTTCTTCAGATCAGATCTACTAAACACTCAGAAAACGTCGACGTCTTTCATTTTATTCACCGCACCGCTTAAGACCGCCGACATTTTATAGCTATCTACACAAATATTGAGTATCATAGGCAAAGGCCTCTAAATCTGTATCATAGGCAAAGGCCTATGATACTCAATATTTGTGTAGATAGCTATAAAATGTCGGCGGTCTTAAGCGGTGCGGTGAATAAAATGAAAGACGTCGACGTTTTCTGAGTGTTTAGTAGATCTGATCTGAAGAAAACTATACTCTGACTCTCCCTTGTGCACGTGTCTTTACACGTGCGACGATCTAAACCTACCTCAATATTCCAGCAGTTCTCAAAAGATTTTATTGCGAAATTTTTGTTTATTTTCTTTCTCCAAAATGAGCTTGAGCTTTAGACCCCATGTTATATAAGGTTTTTTTGTTTGTTTTGTCGTTCCCTACCACCAGTTTTTTTAATGACATGAAACTAATTACACCCTGTATATATGTATATCAAATTTCAACTGAATATCTTAATTTAATTTTATCAACCCCTTTAATAATGAAGTAGGGGTGGTGGAAAGGGATGGAAAATATTGGAAAAAAATCTGAGGCCTTGGTTTTTAGTATATACACCGAATCCTAAAGTTTTGTAGACTTATCAGCTTGCTTTCTCATTTCCCCCTATTTACCGCCTAACCCTTCACCGGATAAGTTCAGAAAACAATCCACTTCCAGATTTCGTGATAGTACATACGTATATAAAATTTCAAGTGAATATCTTAAACCGTTCCATAGAAAATGTGCGCACAAATAAAGTTACAGACAGACAGAAAATTTTTTTCGCTCAAATTTAAAATCTTGACGTTTCATGATATCTATGCCTATTTCAACAAAAAAAAAGATTTTTTTACGATTACTATACTTCCACTCCACTACTATGGAAGTAAAAAGACCATTCAGATCTGAAATATCCCTTTCATTAAACAAAGGAATATTTACCACCGCGTTCGAAACCTCCATAAATTAATTATCAATAGCCAAACTGTACGTTTTCGGAAAGAACTTTTCATAAAAAAAATGTTTCAAAGAACCATTCATACATGGAAGGAAATAAGGAAAACTCAATGCCGAAACGAAAAATCGCCACCTACGCGACAGTGGTGGCTAGACGCTCGGCGAGGCGGCACTCCGGTGGTAATCCGCATCCGGTTTCGGTAACAAAGTTAGTCAAAATTCTCAAAATCGCGTTAAACAAAAAGTGAAACTTGAGACTGTATAAATTAATAAACAATAAATTTTTTGTAAAAAAAAACGTGTCTTGCAACAATCGTAAATAAATATTTTGTGCAAAATCAGCAGCGTTGTAACCAAATAATGTTTTATTTAATAACCAGTGACAAAACCATAAATCTTCGTACCTATAAAACATTAAAATTTGTACACAACAAGAAATCGGCTCGAGCCACGCCAAGCCGACTTGAGGGAAACCAGCAGACATCCAGTACAGCTAAGGGTGGACAGCCCTTATACGATCATCCCTCAGGTCGTTCCCGTCTTCCTAGAAAGTTTCAACCCCATCCGAATAAGGATAAGGTAATTATGGCCGATTTAGCCGTAATAAGTATCAGGAGCTCAGAAGTTGAATTCTTTAAACTCATCAAGAAACGCCCCTGGAGAAGCTTGTCATTCCTTCAAACAATCAGCGACGTCTCCAAGATCAGGCAAATTGAAGACAACGTCTATTGAAAGGCTCAACTTATAAACGAAATGGCAGCGATCAATAAGAACGGTAAGGACAAGGAACCCATTGCTGAGCCTTAGATGAGGAGAGCAGAAACCGCTGTAAATACAGTACACGGTCTCGTTGACACGAGAGGGGATTAGAGAAAAAGACGGTAGCAAATGACCGCCTGCTTCGATAAAACAATTCAAAGCTCTGCGGTATAATCCCTTGTAAAATGAAAAATACGAACTATAGCCTGCAGGATTTATACAGGCCAAGTCTACCGAGAGACTGCCCAAAATTAGTACAGTGACCGTCGACGATAGTAGTTACCCCTCGGTATTAACATAGGGTTACATTTAGAACTATAATACAAACGAAAGTTTTTTTAGTCCGAAAATGAAATACAATATGCAAGTTTTAAAAATATATATATACTTTATTCGACATACAAACTACAATGCAATGCGTACTAATACGTGTAATTAGTCAGCTTTTGAAAGTCCCTTACAACGATGGCACTTTAGTAAAGTACTTGTGACAAATCTCTTTAAACAAACGGAACAATTGTAAGGTCTTTCTCCGGTATGATATCTCATATGCACATTTAAGCTTGCCTTTTGGCTAAAACATCTTTCACATACTTTACACTTAAACGGTTTTTCTTTAGTGTGTATCCGTTGATGCGTTACTAACAATTGCTGATGTATAAACCGTTTCTCGCAGAAATTACATTGAAAGGGCTTCTCTCCTGTGTGAGTTCTTATATGGTGCCTTAATCCAATTTTTGTTGTCACAACTTTTCCACATATATCACATACATTTTGATTATTACCGTTATGACTGTTCATATGTTTATAAACTGACTCACGATGTTTTATAACTTTTGAACATATTGGACATTTATATCTAGGGAAATCAGGGTCATGAGTTCTTTTATGTCTTCGCACCATACCCTTGTGAAGAATTTTTCCGCATATGTCGCATGTAAAATTTCTATCTCTATGCACCCTTTTGTGAGTTATCAGCTTCCTTAAATTAGCGTAACTCTTCTCACATATGTCACATTTGGCAATATCAGATTGGATATTATAGTCTCCAAACCTAAAATATAAGAAAATTAATAGAAGAAAAATGATAGGAAACCAAATAGCAAACACCATTTGACATGGTATATTTCACATATCTCCTACATTATTAATAAAAAAACTTCTTTATCTACTCTTATTACATTATATGCTCTTCAACATGTAATAGTATTCATAAACAAATAATGTGAGTAATCATTACACCCTAGTGATTTCTTTTTACACCAATCACCTTTAACTTCCCGCCTAGCCTGTCCAATCGAAATAAAATAAAATGGTTCATTATTATTGAGGGGAGGGAATCAATTCCTAATGGTTTGATGAAGTATATCGCGTGGATTATGCGGTTCTCAGATTTTGATCACCTAATCCTCTTGGAGTTTTACGTCCGGGATAAATGAAAGTTACCAACAAGTGTTTAGATATACGGATAATAATAACAATAATTCAACATCCAGTATGCGCATGTACTCACCGTGCACCAAATTATTATCTCGACCGACATAACAAAGTAGCCGGAATAATCCACCACGAAATCTGCAAAAACAAAAACTGTATTAAGGATATCATGCCGTACTAAAATTACTTACTGAAAGCCTTCCTAGAGAATGGAACATGGGGGAATTGTAACAGTTAAAGAAATCAGACATAATAAACCTGATATATTAATCTTAAACAAAAAAAGGAAAAAGTGCGCATATTATAGACGTTACAATTTCCCTTAATGAAAATGCCACAAGAGAAAGAAATAAAAAGTAGTACCAAGACCTAGCAAAACGAACTTAAAGCCATTTACTTACTGGAGAAGGTTTCCATAGTTATAACAACAGCAAATGGATTAATAGACAAAGAGCTGCCAAGAGCGCTAAATCAGCTAAGTATATTTGACCATCAGAGAGTGTAAGACTTGCTCAAAAAGCTACAATTCAGGTTACCTGTAGCACGGTTCGCAGGGTGTTGGCCCATGAGTACACCGTTGGTTGTCTAGACTCGGGTTGGTCATAAATTTAGAAAATCCAACAATTAGTTGTGAAGTTAAAAGAAAAAAGAAAATAATAACAATAATAATAATAATAATACTAATGTCACCTTTTGTATATAGCATCTTTGCCTTGGGTAATAAAAATTCCAAGCAATTATGTAAATATGAAGAGAGAAAAATTAATAATAATAACAATAATGGATGAAGTCAATAGAGAAGTCGTCAATTTTCTGCAACAACGAGACCACCTGAACCAATTGAAACTGAGGAAGAACGTGAACAAGCTAATTCTAGCGAAGTTAATAATCTCGCAGACACTCAACAAGAACATATTGAGATTCAAGAGAAATGTCTAAGTCTCATAGCACACTAAGAGAAAACTGACCCACAAGGCCGACCCGTAACATCAGTCTTGCGAAATATGAATAAGGCCAAAGCAAGGTCAATGCCGCCCTAGGAGCATACTTGAGCTGTCAGAGGGAAACACATTTATGCTTTTCAAGAAAGGAGAAATAAACCAGCCGAAAAACTATGGACCTATAACTTATTTGTCTGTCACTTAAAAACTTTTCACTTCTCTTATCAACGAGAATATATATCAGCATTGCATGGACAATAGAATTTTCGAGGAGATACAGAAGGGATATACCAGGAGCTTTGGGATGTAAGCAGCAACTTACCATTGATGCAGTAATACTCAAACAGGTTCAAACAAAACAAAAAAAAAGACGGAACCTACACGTATGTTACATCGATTACAGTAAAGCCTTTGACTCCGTACCACACGACTGGCTAATCAATGTACTCGAATTTACAAGGTCTGTTACAAGCAAGAAGCCTCCTGCTTCCTTCAGTGAGAGGGTGAACAACAAATATCTGGGTGTCTAATAAAAATGTTGGAAAGGTGCAAATGCAGAAAGGTATTTTTCAAGGAGACTCCTTTCCCCAGTGTGGTTCTGCCTAGCACTGAATCCCATGTCCACTCTATTGAACAACACTAAAGCCGGTTACAGACTAAATATGAGAAGCCAAAAAAGAATATCTCACTTCTTATACTATTACGACTACCGGAATGGTCATAGCAGGAGCCACTTGGTACACAAACTAAAACTGACTGTCGGAAAAAGACTTGTTTTGATGTTTTATATGTTTAGCAACTACTTGTTTGGCAAAAAAGTTTAAACAATGTCAATGTCGTATTTATACAGTGTGTCCAACTAAGTCGGCACAATATGGGAAAGATTTTTATTATTGGTTTTATGAAAAAGAGTTATTCTTGATGAAAAGTTTTGCATAGCCTAAAACCCAAACTGAAATAATCAGATATCAATTTTTTGAGGTCGTATACGAGGTTTGTCGAAAAATGTAAATTTTGCTCAAGAGTAAAGTACCTTTATGTATTACAATATCGACAATTGTTATTAAGAAAAGTTGATCCTAATAGAAAACTACGGTCAGATATCCAATATTATCCATTTACCATGAAAAAATGATCATTAATAATTTTTGGTTATAAATTATACATAATTTAATTTTGCAAATCATAAAACATTTATTGTGTTGAAAAACATGATAACCTTTCGGTTCACTAGTAAGTAATGTAACAATTTGCCATTGCATTTGAATAATTAATGCATGCATATCATAATAATTTATTTTACAAATGAAAAGTTAAACAGAAAATAACTTAACTAATAAGTAACATTCATAAACAAAATCCGTTCTTTCATGGTGGATGGATAATATAAGACATCTGACCGTAGTTTTCAATTAGGATCAACTTTTCTTAATAACGATTGTCGATATTGTAATAAATAAAGGTACTTTACTCTTGAGCAAAATTTACATTTTTCGACAAACTTCGTATACGACTGCAGAAAATTGATATCTGATTATTTCATTTTTGGTTTTAGCCCATGCAAAACTTTTCATCAAGAATAACTTTTTTCATAAAACCAATAATAAAAAAGCTTCCCATATGGTGCCGACTTAGTTGGACACACTGTATATACTTGTGTTTTGTTATTAAATAATTTTAATATTGACATTGACTTTGTTTTTATTGTTTTCTAATTTATAACTAGACTAGGGTCGAATATGTTTATTTATATAAGCGTTTGCTACTTTCCCGGATTTGCATGACTAATAATATTTCCTACGTGGCACATGTGTCACACAGAAAATATTGTTAACAGAATTCGGGAGAGGAGAGATATCCTACGCTGTTTCAGATATCCAGTCCTTCGAGCGAGAGGGTGCAAAAACAAGGATAGAAGCTCAGAATGTCTGAAATGTGGGAAGGGTTGCAAAAACGAAGAGTGTGTAGTTTGGAGGGTATAGGGAAGACTCGATGAAATGTTCAAGGTTTACGAAACGGGCAGATAGCGGGAAGAGAGCGGGGGATCTTGGTGTACAGGAAATGGCAATAGAGGTATAGTTGAACACATATATTTAATGAACATAATAGCCCGAGAGCTCACGACACCGAGGGTGAAGAATGTGAAATATCTAATATTTATTTATTAGTTTCTTTACTTATCAGTTTATTTATTTATCAGTTAATTCAAAAATAATGGCTAATCTGCGCGCATAGGAAGGCGAGAGAAATGGCAGAAACAGCAGCTCTGTCACTCGTTTCGGAAGAAAGACTGATCTTTACCTACTTCCGATGGCTCAATCTCGAAAACGAAACGAGATACAGAGTTGCGGTTAGTGCAATTCGATGTCTTTTGCCTTCTTACGTACCCCAGAATTTTTTCAGATTTCTTTCATTATTCTGGAAAAACCATACGGTATTAAAAAATGTATGCTATTTCGACATCTCTTCGCATAAACCGTTGTAACTTCTTCTAGACAAAATTGACTTCCTTTTTTGTGCTTTATCGATTGGAAATTAAATTTCCAATCCGATAAAGTGGGACACGATATGTTACGGTAATCTTTAAGTGAGATAGCAGCGGCCAAAGTAAAAGGTTCAAGGATAGATGAACTTTGTATAGCGGGTCTGATGGACACGACAAGAATTTTATATTAGACTAGCACCAGTCGTGCCGTCGCAACGATATCTAGCAAAATCTACTCACAAGGGGGATTCTTATTACTTTGAAGACTCACCAAAGACGAAAATAAATAAATTATACTTAGGGCGATTGCTAAAGTCTGCTCTCTCCGTCGTAATCTGATGTCTGGCGATGCACTTCTGATGAGATCTTATAAACTAGAACTTTTTAGAAACACTTCTTAGAATATTAACACCGTTCATGGACCTTGGGAGTAATCGGACTGCTGTACAAATGAACTTATACTTCATACATAAAGGGCCCACCCTCCATGCCTGTTGCCATCTTCAGCACTGACTATCTATATTTATTTTCAAATGAATCAGAGTAACGACCCTTTACAAGCAGCTCTAGTATGGATACGACGAGTCGTAGACATGGCAGATGCAGATATTCGTTTCAAGAGGACGGGAGATTTAAGGGAACACCTGAATTCTGTGTGTGCGACTCTGAGCGATTTCACTACTCGTGGTAAGATATGCATTCAATAATTGCACCTTCTTTCAACATTAAGCGAGCAAGAATTCTTGTGTAAAACAAGTCAGGTAAGGACACACAATTGAATCAGATTCAGAGTAAACTGAGCGTGAAACTGACCTCAACTTTTTCAAAAATTTAAGTTTATTCATTGTTTGGCATCTAACTAGCGTCATTTAGATCCAATGACGAAGTGCATACCGAAATTATCTAAAAAATATAAATCCAACCATTTATAGTGGCCAATGTCACAAATAAATTTGAAACCTTCGTTTCTAGTATATACATCAAATTCCAAGTTTCTGAATTCTTACTAGCTTGCTATACTTATTTACCCCTATTTCCCCACTAACCCTTTAACGCAATAAGATCAAAATATAGCCTAGTTCGATACCACTTACAACTTTATTTTACATTTATGAATGTGACGAAAACAAATTTCACACAAACGAAATATAAATTCACTTTCGTGAAAGCAGATTTCGCACAAATGAAAAGATTTCAAATTTAAGAAATTTAATTATTCACTCACGAAATTAGAATTCAATGTCATGAAAACAGATTTAACTTTCTAATAAAGTGGCATAATTTAATAACAAGCTCTGCATATACAATTAAACGCGTCAGTTTTTACTAATGTCAAATTAGTGGTGATGTTTTTTTCAACCTTTAGTAAAACCAAATATCCCTATGGACCATTTTCGATTGACGTCACGCTGGTGGCGTGGAGGGCACACAACTCATTGTTTTGTTTTCTAGAGATGGGTAAAAGTTGTTATTTTTTGATAACAGGCTTTAATTGTTTTCATTTGCATACCTCTGTGATTGGATAAGGTTTGTGTGCCCTGTGTCAAAATCAGGTGACCGAAAATGATCAATTATAAGAAAGTATAATAAAATCACACGCAATGATAGAACAAGAATTGTAAAATCTTCCGAAGAAAATAAGGATTAGCGACAAACTTCTACAGACTTGGATGTAAATATTCGTACTGCATACGAATGAGCAACCACTTCCCAAACCTAAAGGGGGTTCTAGTTTCAAATAGAAAACTCCTAAAATAGATGATGCATTAGTAGGGTGGATCGAAGAGAACAGCACCTTAACGCTTAAAAATTTGGCTGATGGAGTTCAAGTTTGTCATAACACCATAAATAACTGGTCGGATGGGAAACTATTTCCTCTGAAAGTGATTAGACCACAAATTGCCAATATGAATAACGACGACAATAAGGCAAAGCGCAGAGATTACGTCGAAAAAATTCAACACAAATTGTAACCTTCGAGCACAGAAATGGTTCGTACAGAGCCGAAGATTGTAAAGTTTGGCTTAGGCGCTTGATTGAAACTTGCCATAATAATGGTATTTTGCGTCCAACATTTATTATTGATAATTCCCCTGTTCATGCAAACCTTGAGACCGTTTTTGAACCTGAAAGAGATATCGAAATTGTACGGCTTGCTCCTTATTCATATTTACTGAATCCTATTGAACTCTTATGGAGTTAGTTTAAATCCAAAGTTAAGAGAGAGCTACAAAACTGGATGCCAAACATTTTGAATTACGTTCCTTTAAACAATCAGGCACTAACTACCTCAGAGCACAGAATGTGCATTTTTGGAGAACATTGCTGACGCCTCCATAAAAAATGTTCCACAATAGTACCTCTTGGGATATGCAAACCATGTAGAAATATATTTTGCCACTGTATTGAGACAGCAAGATTTAATTGAAATATAGTTGAATATATTATTGTTAAATATTATGTTACTTCTTATTGTTAAATGTGTTTTTCGATCTGGTAAATTGTTTGATTACTCTAGTGTTTGAAATAAATATTAGTTTTTAACTTGTTGCATTTTCAATTAAAAATGACTTGAGATTTGTCGAAACACTAAAAAACTGATGCATTGATTTTCTCATTCACCAGCACTATGAAATCTGTGATGACATTGAATTCTAATTTCGTGAGTGAAAAATTAAATCTCTTAAATTTGAAATCTATTTTCATTTGTTTTTGTCACATTGAAATTTGATTTCATAAAATGTGAAATAAAGTTGTAAATGGTATTAATGTAGCTTTGATATATACTTGTATCAAATTTCAAGTCAATACCTTAATTTTATTTCGTAAATCCCTTAAGAGCAGTGGGGGTGGCAAATGTCACAAAAAAATATAGACCTTGGCTCCTAGTATATACACCAAATTCAGAGTCTTACTAGCTTGCTTTACTTGTATGCCCATATTTACCCCCAACCATTCAACCGAATAATTTCAAAATATAATCAAGTTCCAGATCTCGGTATAACACACATGTGTGCCAAATTTCAAGTCAATATCTTAAACTTAACTCCATTATTAAAGGCAATAACAAAATAAAAATGGGATTTAGTGTGTACGAGAATAACGGTTCTAAACAATTTTCGGCATCAGCGACCCCCATTACCAAGTTGAAATCCTTTCTTAGCCGTTACTCAAGTCACCGAAGTAACTCCCTGGGATTTTGTGTTAGGTAAAGGGAAACGAGGCCCTCCACTTTGGAGTCAAGTCTGAAGGACTTCCAAAGGGTAGAGACTTTATTGATAGATTTATTGTATTTGTTTTATTTTAATATATTCTAACTAAAGGGGCAGGATTAGACGGACGCGACATCCAGAGGAAACGATTAGGGAAATTGTCGTAAATGGTTTTGGCAATCGAGGAAGACAATAAATTACTTTACTCAGAAAATACTGAGCTGAAAACTAAACTGAATACATTAGAGCAACAAGTTAGAAATACAAATATACCAGGCGAATCAGAAAATCTAACCGATGAAGCAAAACTAAATACGCCAGATCAAAATGCCAAACTCCACGAACTACGAATTCTTAGGCTACCCGAAAACCCAAATGAAAACATTAAGACAATGGAATTAAAATTAATCGAAGAAAAATTGGGAATCAGTCCCTGCCAAATAGATACGTACCATCGAATTGGAAAGATAGAGCATAATGATAAAATAAGACCAATCATCATCAAATTTGGCAATATGATACACCGAAACAACGTCTTCTATAATAAAAAGGAACTAAAATGTAGCAAAATCATGATAGTAGAAGAGCTCATTAAATCAAGATAGACTAAAACTAAACTAAAACTAGCCCAAGAAAAATTAGTCACAGCGGAGGCACAAAATGAACTTATATTTACCGCTTTTTCCTTTTTCTTTTTCCTTTTTTCTTATTAATTAAATTCCATTTTTTTCCTTTTCTCTTATTAATTATTTCTTTTCTCATTAAATAATTTCTTCCTAAATAACGTAATATTAACCACTTTTTCTTATTAACTGTTACCTTCCACTAATCTCCCACTTCGATTTTGTATTATATTTTCAATATCTCTCTCTGTGTAGGTACACTTAAATAATAAGCAAATAATTAGCATTTAGAAATTACTATGGACTATTTCGAAATTTATAACCCAAATGATAATGTGGAAACTAATGTATTTGAGAACTGCAGTGACTATTATTATAAATTTCGTAACTTAGGCAACGTAAGTAATCAGAAAATAGATATATTGCACTTAAACAGAAGAAGCCTAAATAAGAACTATAACGAACTAACAATCTTCCTTGAACAACTTAAAGAGCAAAATATCGATATTATAATCCTATCAGAATCATGGCACCCAGAAAATTTGCAGAACTTTCACATTCCAAATTACACTTTATATAGCAATAACGGTCAATTCAACCAAAACAACGGAACCATCATATAAAATATATTACCGCAGTTAACAGAAAATGTTAAACTTACACAAGTTACACTAATGTGTATAGAACTAGACATAAATTAATACAAAAATTGGAATTATAGCAATTTATAGACCACCCTCAAGAGACGTGGTCACATTCACTAATGATCTAGATACATATTTAACTGGATTGAAAAAAATGAACATAGAAATAACAGTAGGCAGCACTAATATAAATATAAAGAACACGAACTCGGAGGATGCTAACAATTACAATATTGTAAATAAATTTAATTATACCTCATATATTAATAACCACACGAGAGAAACAAAACAAACATGCTCATGTATTGACCATATATTCGTCAAACATAAAAATGGCAAAAAAGATAACATTAACTTCATATCATCCATTATCAAAACCAGCATTACCGATCACTACCCAATCACCCTTAATATAGAATTCACAAACCAAACTGAACAGACACCCACTACAACAAATAGAACAATACCAATAATAAAACATGAAAAATTATTCAAAGATCTAGAAGAAGAGCAATGGCTTGACATCCTAAGTAATCCTAACGTTGAGGAAGCAACAAACATTTTTATTAATAAATACAAAAACTATACAAACAAAAACACTATCGAAAAAACTCTAACAAACAAATCAGTTAAAATCAAGCCATGGATAACACATGGTCTACTGAACTCTATAAAAAGACGAGACAGAATTAAAAAAAACTAATTCTACAGCCCAATAATCTGGAATTAAAAAACTATTACAAAAGTTATAGAAACCATGTAACAAAGTTAATAAAAATAACAAAATATCTGTACTATGAAGACAAAATCGGGGGAGTAAACAATAACTACAAAAAAAATTGGCAAATAATATCTGAGGCTACAAATGAAAATAAACAAAAAAATCAACATATTTCACTGGAGGAAAATGGCAAACTAATAAATGACAACGTATTGGTTGCGAATATATTTAATGACTTCTTTATAAATGTTAGAATCGACCTCTTTCTCTCCCTCTCTTCCCCTCCCTCCCTTCCCCCCTCCCCCCTCACTCCCTCCCCTCTCTCCCTCTCTCTGTCTCTAATATCACCTTCCCCATCCAATTAAAAGAGCAAAGGTTTTTCACCGGTCCTTGGGAATAATTGTATCATTAAAATTGTTTGACAACAAACAGAGTCTAAACCAAAGAGTTTAATAAATAGAGCAGACAAGCTGGCGATTTGCCGGGAGTCGCGGTTTGGTTGCCTTGGAGACGGTAGGCTCTTCGTCCTTGTCGCACACCTGGCACACCTCGTACCCTCTCTCTCCAGTGGTTTACAAAGCAACACAGCCTTACCCGGCGCTCTTTGATTTCCAACAAGTAAAACGACAAAGAGAGAACGAACCGTGTGAGAGGGATGAGAAGCCTACAGCCTCCCGCTGCTTATACATTACGCTTATGGAGCTTGTCTCCTCTATTTGTTAAACTCTTTGGTCTAAACCCGCTTCGCTATGAACGCTAGTTTACAAGCTAGATGCGCTAAACCACTGGACTACCACTCCACCAAACTACAAATGTATTTTTTTTAAATAGGAATGAAATATCCATTTAAAAAACATATACTTTATTAGCCATAAACTTCAGACAAAGTATTACAAATTTTAGTCAATTCTTGAAGGTCCTTTGCAATTATGGTCCTTTAGCAAGGTATTTGTAATAAATCTCTTTAGACAAACGGAACAGTTGTAAGGTCTCTCTCCAGTATGATACCTCATATGTATATTCAAGCTTGTCTTCTGGCTAAAACTTTTTTCACAAACTTGGCATTTAAACGGTTTTTCCTTAGTATGTGTTCGTTCGTGCATTACTAAAAGTTTTTGATTTATAAAGTGTTTCTCGCAGTAATTACATCTGAAGGGTTTCTCTCCTGTATGGGTTCTTATATGGTGTCTTAAACTAGCTTTAGTTGTCACAACTTTTCCACATATATCACATACGTTTCTATTCTCACCAGTGTGACTCTTCTTATGCTTATAATATGATCCACGACATTTTACAACTTTTGAGCATATTGGACACACGAATCCAGTACTTACGTAATTAGGTTCGTGAGTCTTAATATGAGATTGAAGATAACTTTTCTCCTTATAGCTTTTATTACAATGTTGGCACGTAAAACGGAGCTGTTCATGTACCATTTTGTTGTGTTTATCAAGCTTAAATCGTTGATTAAATCCCAGTGGACATTTTGTACAGAAGAATTTTTTTCTATTTAGATGAATATTATCTATGTGTACTTGTAAAATAGTTTTGTTTTGATATTTATTATCGCAAAATTCACAATTAAAATAGACTCGTTGGTTTAAGTGTAGAGTCTTCTTGTGTCTTTGCATCGAATAATTATCCTTAAACATTTTTCCACATACTTCACATGGAATATTTCTGTCTCTGTGCGCTCTATTATGCAATTTCAGTTTTTCTAAATCAGCGTAGCTTTTTTCACACATGGTACATTTATGAATAAAATACTCGCTTTTATATATACCATACCTAAAATATTTAAAATATATTAGGTAAAAACAAAGAAATATACAACTAAATTTAAAACAACATTTAAACCATCCCAAGAGTATAGGACGTAATTCCTCCTTGTGTCGACTACATGGGGAGGGTGGTTGAAAATATTATAAATCTGAGGTCTTGGCTTCTAGTATACACGAAATCTCAAGTTTCTATAATATTACCAGCTTGTCTTAATCAATTTTTCCCTATTTACCTCTCGACCCCTTCAACGGAATCATGTCAAACTATGATCCAGTTCCAGATGTGATTATAATACAGACATGTACTAAATTTCAAGTGAATATCTCAATGTAATTTTGTCAGTCCTTTGATAATGGAGTGGGGGTGAGTGATGGAGGGGTTGAAGAATGTTTATAAAAAATCTAAGGCCTTGGCTTCTACTATATACACCAAATCCCAAGATTCTGTACTCTTACCGGTTTGCTTTATTTATTTTCCCCTATTTAACCCCAAATCATTCAATGGAATCATTTCAAAGTATCTAATTACAGATGTCGTTATAATACATCCATGTTCCAAATTTCAAGTGGAAATCTCAATTTTGTTTAATCAACCCTTTTAATAGCGGCGTGGGGGTGGTAGGAAGGGGTAGTGTTGAAAAATATTATTAAAAAATCTTCTGGCTTCTAGTACATGCACCAAATTCCAAGTTTCTGTAGTCTTATCCACTTACTTTATTTATTTTCCCCTATTTACCCTCATCTCTTCAACGGAATCATCTCAAAATATAATTGTATATTTTTATTCTAGGCGTCGTTATAATGTATACGTGTACCAAATTTCAAGTGAATATCTCAGTTTTGTATTCAACCCCTTCAATAATGAAGTGGAGGCCGCGGGGCGTAGAAAATATTATAAAAAAATCTGCGGCCTTGTCTTCTAGTATATTCACCAAGTCCAAAATTTTTGTACTTTTGCCAGCTTGTTTTACTTATTTACCTCCAACCCTTCAGTGGTTAAGTTCAAAACACAATCCAGCTCCAGACCTCGTTATAGTACATACGTGAATAAAATTTCAAGTCAATATCTTAAACCGTTCCAGAGAAAATGTGCGCACAAAAAAATTAGAGACAGACAAACGGACAGAAATATCTCTCTTTCGCTCTAATTTAAAATCTCGACATTTCATTCATATTCTGAAACAATTTCAACAAAAAAATGGTTTGAAATTTTTTTTAACGATTACTACACTTCCACTCCACTACGTGTATGTGGAAGTATGTCATCCAACAGAAAAGTAATTAATAAATAAAAAGTGCCAAATAGAAAAGTTTATTGCATTTGTTTTGATTTATTTTAAGATAATCTAATTAAAGGGGCGGGATTAGATGGACGCGACATCCAGCGGAAACGATTAGGCAATTTGTCGGGAATGGTTTTGGCAATCAGTTGATTTCATTCAAGTGTTTCAACTATTACAGTTTGCCTCTCTCTCTCTCTCTCTTTCCCCCCTATCTCTCTATATCTATCTCTATCTCTCTATCTATCTATCGTTATTTCTCTATCTATCTCTACCTCTCTCTGCGCTAAACAACTGGGTTACCATTCCACCAAGTTACAATGTAATTTTTTCTTGAATGAAATATTTATTTAAAAAATATAAACTTTATTAGCCACAAATTTCATACAAAGCATTAACACTTATCAGTCAATCTTTGAAGGCCCTTTGCATATATGGTCCTTTAGCAAAGTATTTGTAATAAACCTCTTTAAACAAACGGAACAGTTGTAAGGTCTCTCTCCAGTATGATACCTCATATGTACATTTAAGCTGCCCTTTTGGTTAAAATCCCGTTCACATACTTTACACTTAAACGGTTTTTCCTTAGTATGTATTCGTTTGTGCACTACTAAAAGTTTTTGATTTATAAAACGTTTCTCGCAGTAATTACATTGGAAGGGCTTCTCTCCTGTATGGGTTCTTATATGGTGTCTCAAACTAGTTTTTGATGTCACAACTTTTCCACATATATCACATATGTTTCTATTCTCACCAGTGTGACTCTTCATATGCTTATTAAATGTTACACGACATTTTAACACTTTTGAGCATATTGAACATTCCAACCCAACATTTATGTAATTAGGGTCGTGAGTTTTTATATGAGACTGAAAATAATATTCATCTTTAAAACTTTTATTACAATGGTGGCATGTTGAAAGAATCTTTTCGTGTACAACTTTGTTGTGTCTAACAAACTTATATCGTTGATTAAATCCCAGTGGACATTTTGTACAGAGGAATTTTTTTCTATTTAGATGAATGTTATCTATATGTACTTGTAAATTAGTTTTATTTTGAAATTTATTATCGCAAAATTCACAATTTAAATAGATTCTTTGGTTTAAGTGTAGAGCCTTCTTGTGTATTTGCATCGAATGATTATTATTAAACATTTTTCCACATACTTCACATGGAATATTCTTGTCTCTGTGCGCTCTTTTATGCCTTCTCAGTTGTTCTAAATTAGCGTAGCTTTTTTCACACATGGTACATTTATGAATAAAATACTCACTTTTGTAAATACCATACCTAAAATATATAAAATTTATTAAGTAAAAACAAAGAAATATACAACAAAATTTAAAAGATCATTTAAACCATTCCAAAAGCCTAGCAGGTTTTCTCCTTGGCACCTACATAACCAAATATTATTTTCCTCCATAAAATTGCTTTTTTAAATATAACACCAACAGAAAGGCAGTAGACAAACTGAGAGAAAATTATATATAGAATCTATTTGTCCCTACTGTCATAGAGAAAATCTGATATAATTTTAATTAAAGAAATATACAGAGCGGTCATCCAACAGGAAAATAATTAATAAATAAAAGGTGCCAAATAATGTTATGTGATATTGTCTATAATTGTTTATTTGTGGCAAATTCAGATTTTCTTACTTTTTGTTGGTTATTTTGCCACTGAAAAATATTTAAAAAATGAAAAAACCTCTGCGCCAAACGGATCAGACAGAGGTTGGTTCTTGAATACTTGACTGTTTCAAAAGGTCTCACACCTAAAAATATATAAACTAGAACAATGTTATAAACTAAAAAATGAAAATGAAAGCTACAGGCAGTTAATGTTTCGGAAGAGAATCTACTTCCGTTCTCAACACTATTTTCCTGTTCGAAAATAACCCTCGAACAACGTCCAGTAAATCAGTCCACTGTGTTAGCACTACTTCCCGAGAATACACCGTCCAAAGCTTCTCGAACACTTCCGAAAAATTCCTCTTGTTAAAATTCCGCTTCTGACATCAGTTGTAGCGTATTTCCACCTCTTAGGAAACACCCTGTATGAATTCGTGGGTTCTAAATAATTTCAACAAGAGATAAACCACTAAGACTTTATTTAATAATTTACTGACCATACAATACTTCAAAATAACATTTACACTTTGTTTACTTGATATCTAACCTCACTTTTTCGATATCAATTTCACTTTAATAAACTTCTCCATCTGAGCCGGTAATCGCAGCTTATATACTCTGAAATTGCCTCTAGATCAATCAAGAATCTTCTCCCATCACACTCTAGAAAAATCTATCTCTTTCTACAAGTTTCCAGTCACTCACTATTAGGCATAGGCGTATCAATCTCTAGTTTAAAGGGGGTGTAATACATAACAACTGTTTCAAGAGTAGCTACTTGTGCCCATAAAAAACGTCCAATTCAAAAACTGAAAAACACATATTTGTTATTTTTAGGAAATCTATCCAATGACATTGGATTCTCTCTCCCACCCCAAACCCAGTGGGTGGGGCGGAGGGCAACTTTGAAATTTGTAACAAAAATCCCTATTTTTTATAGCGGATTCTGATTCTACGGCCAAAAATACGTGAATTTTATATGGGGCATTTTTTTCGATTCTCGCAAGGTGTCGCTGCAATCGCAAAAAAATTGAACGGAAACATGAAAGTTTTGAACGCATACTTAAAAAAAATACGAAAAGTAAAACTACTGATCTCAGAGTGAATGATTTCCCGAGCTGTTTTGAGAACAGTGATTTTACACGGCCGGTGAAAATTGCAACAATTATTAATTTATTGCTAACCCGACAGTAAAATCGATGAACTCAGAGCAGTAAAAACATTCTGTAAATTTACTAGCAGCTAATAATTTCCAATTTACAGTTTTTACAGGACATTAAAAAACTCGATTTAAAAAAAACTAACAGTGGTTTTACCTCTTAATTCAGCCACTTCAGACAAGTTCGTGATCCCAGCCAGTGAAGACAAGGAGGTAACTCAGCCATTTAAGGCAAGGTGAGGATTTCGGCCAGTTGAGGCAATTAGTTTACAGCTTAACTGCAGGCGTTCAAAATGGTGCCCATTGACTTCTTGGCATTGTCCGAGACGAACGTAAAAATTTTCAATTGCACATCTTATCATTTCAGGTGGTATTTCTACAAAAATATTTATTATGCGTTGCCTCGGCTCTTCCAAATCACGAGGTTTAGTGAAACAAACTTTACCCTTCACGTAGCCCCAAACAAAATAATCAAGTGGTGCGAGGTCCGGAGATATTGCTGGCCATTCAATAATTCCTCTTCGGCCTATCCATCGATTTTCGAAAGTACCATTCAAATAGTCCCTAACAATATCTCGATAGTGTGGAGGAGCCCCATCTTGCTGGCACCAAACATTTTCGAACTCATCACCAGCAATCTCTTGTATTGCGGGAACTATTTGATTTGTCAACATTTCCAGGTATTTTTCTCCATTCAAATTTCTATCTATGAAAAACGGTTCTATGATTCGATCCCTGAAAAGTCCTGCCCAAATATTTAATTTTTGTGGATACTGCGTGTGTGCTTCAAGCATGAAGTGAGGGTTTTCGTCACTCCAATATCTGAAATTATGGCGATTAACTTTTCCACCGAGTTCGAAAGTTGCTTCATCTGAGAAGACAAGTAGAGATGACAAAAAATTTTGGTTTTGGTTACTCCTTTCCATCATTAATTCACTAAATTCAAGCCGCCGATCAAAGTCATCTTCATTTAACTCTTGGTGAAGGTGAATTTTGTAAGAATGAAATTTCAAAAGTTGCAAATTCTTATAAACTGAAAACAATATCAATCAATCTGTTGACTGGCTTTTCTGATTGATAACCTTCGATTTTCAACAAATACCTGGGCCACTTCCATTTGTCGAGCTTCCGATGTTTCAGATTTTTGTCTTCCAGATTTTAGGCGATTTTTATTTGTCCTTGTGTCTAGGAATCGTTTGATGTTACGGGACACAGTAGATTTCGAAATTCCCACTTGATCTACATGGAAAGTTTCGTTGAATAAAATCACAACTCCATCATGGGACCTTCCTTTATCGCCCCACATTCGCATCATTAAAAGAGAAACTCTCTCTTCCTTTGGTAAAGCAGCCATTATGCAGAAAAAAACGGGAGAACTAATGAAAAATTAAATAACTTTTCCGTACAAAATTGTGCTCCTGCCTCTACAAAAGTTGGAAGGAACTGAACATTACAAAAATAAATAATAAAAAGAATGTTACAACTCGTAGAAATTTCACAAAACAAATATCGTTATCAACAACACTTAAAAAAAAAACATTCATAAAAATCAAGATATCACAGATATTGTTTTTTAAACTCAATGTTTTTTTGTCAACACGAGTAGCTGTATTTACAAACTTATGGAGGCTTCAGGTTTATTTCAATTTTTTGCGATTGCAGCGACACCTTGCGAGAATCGAAAAAAATGCCCGATATAAAATTCGCGTATTTTTGGCCGTAGAATCCGAATCCGCTATAAAAAATAGGAATTTTCATTAGAAATTTCAAAGCTGCCCCCCGCCCTACCCACTTGGTTGGGGGTGGGAGAATCGAATGCAATGTCATTGAATAGATCTCGTAAAAATAACAAATACGTGTTTTTCAGTTTTTGAACTGGATGTTTTTTATGGACACAAGACGCTACTCTTGAAACAGTCATGTTTTCTTTTTATTTTTTGCGATTACAGCGACACCGTGCAAGAATCGAAAAAAATGTTACGAATAAAATGTACGTATTTTTTGCCGTAGAATCCGATTTCGCAATAAAAAATAGGGGTTTCCATTTGAAATTTTAAATTTTCCCGTCGCCCCACCCACTGGGTGGCGGGTGGGGAGGTCATTTTTGGTATCGGTAGAAAGTTTTTTGAAAACTTTTTGACACGTACTTTTTTATTTTTCGATTTGATGCAAACTGTTCGAAATTTTTCACCGCTAGCATACTCTTCTAACACCCGGTATTATAATCCATAAACAAATAGCATGTGTAATCATTGCACCAGATCCTAGTGATTTTTACTATTTTTACACCAATCGCCTTTAACTTCATGCCTTGCCTGCCCAATCGCTGTAACGTGCAAAATAAAATAGAATGGTCCATTTTTATAGAGGGGAGGAAGATGATTTGACATGTTTTAACAGCTTGGATGTTGTCAGACTATTATATTTATATTTGTATTATTCGTAGTAATGGTAATAGCACATACTTCATCTGCGTGTGTTATTAATTACATTACCGCTCGTTAAATAACATGCTATTATCCAATAATAATACAGAGACATAATTTTCATTTGCATAAAAATACACTACTATTATGTAGCCGTATGAATTGAAATTATTTTAGAAAATCACTTACCTGTGGGATGTAGGGGGTAGAAGAAATGGGGGCCACATTGTGCTCTTGATTGTTTTTAATAATTATATTTTTAAACGAAATTTTGCGCAATATCTACGTAATGGAACGAGGTCAATGACACTGTTGCTAAAAGAGCAAACGTTTCTCACCGGTTCCTGGGAATAATTGGTTCACTAAAATTGATTCACAGCAAGCAAAGTCTGAACCCACTTCGCTAGGTACGCTAGTTTACAAGGTAGATGCGCTTAACCACTGGGCTAACACTCCAAAAACCACAATGTAATTTTTTTTAATCTAGCATGAAATATTTATTTAAAAAATATATACTTTTTCAGACAGGGGTATTACACTTATTAGTCAATTTTTGAAGGTCCCTTGCAATTATGGTCCTTTAGCAAGGTATTTGTAATAAACCTCTTTAAACAAACGGAACAGTTGTAAGGTCTCTCTCCAGTATGATACCTCATATGTATATTCAAGCTTGTCTTCTGGCTAAAACTTTTTTCACACACTTGACATTTAAACGGTTTTTCCTTAGTATGTGTTCGTTCGTGCATTACTAAAAGTTTTTGATTTATAAAGCGTTTCTCGCAGTAATTACATTGGAAGGGCTTCTCTCCTGTATGGGTTCTTATATGGTGTCTTAAACTAGTTTTTGATGTCACAACTTTTCCACATATATCACATACGTTTCTATTCTCACCAGTGTGACTCTTCATATGCTTATAAGATGATTCACGACATTTTAACACTTTTGAGCAAATTGGACACTCAAATCCGGTATTTACATAATTAGGCTCGTGAGTCTTAATATGAGATTGAAGATAACGCTTGTCCTTAAAACTTTTATTACAATGTTGGCACGTAAAAATAAGCTGATCATGTACAGCTTTAACGTGTCTATCAAGCTTAAATCGTTGATTAAATCCCAGTGGACATTTTGTGCAGAAGAATTTCTTTCTATTTAGATGAATGTTATCTATATGTACTTGTAAAATAGTTTTATTTTGATATTTATTATCGCAAAATTCACAATTAAAATAGATTCTTTGGTTTAAGTGTAGAGTCTTTTTGTGTTTTTGCATCGAATAATTATCCTTAAACATTCTTCCGCATACTTCACATGGAATATTTTTGTCTCTATGCGCTCTTTTATGCCTTCTTAGTTTTTCTAAATCAGCGTAGCTTTTTTCGCATATGGTACATTTATGAATAAAATACTCGCTTTTATATGTACCATACCTAAAATACATACAATTTAAAGAGTAAAAACAAAGAAATATACAACTAAATTAAAATCAACATTTAAACTATCCCGTATATGTTTTACCAAAATATAGCAGGTTTCCTCCTTGGCAATTATGTCAACTACATGGCAAATATTATTTTCTTCCAACAAATTGCTTTTTTAAATATAACGCCAACAGAAAGGCAGTACACAAACTGAGAGAAAATGATATATAGAATCTAGTTGTCACTGCTGTCATAAAGAAAACCTGATATGGTTGAATGGGCTTGTTCAGCATTTTTTTTTTTATTTCATAAATCGAAAGTGCAAGTATAAATTAATGGATCTGCAAAAAATCAGAATCTTATTCGCACGTTTAGTATCTTAAAAACTATTACAAATTTCCATCTCGCGAAAATGGGGCGTGGCCAGGCGCTACGTCACTATACGCATAGAATCGGCGATCTCAATAGACTTGATGCTCCTTATTGGTTATAATTATAAGTGTTTTCGAAGTATTGTTTGTTTTGCTTACTACTTGACAGTAGGGAAGTACAATTTGGTGAAATGTCAAAAAACTACAATTTTCTCTCGCTCCTGCCGGAACGAATTGTCGATTTCGACCCTGCAATTTACGATTAGAATTCATCGCCGACCTTCTCCTTTCCGTAGACACATAGAACAAACTTCCACTCGACGTATTTATTTAGTTACCAGCGTTTAAAAATTCCATGTTTTTCGACTTTTCAGGTTAAATTTGAAAGGTCCCAGAAAGCCATTTTTTTACGTCACTTGCGTATAGTGACGTCACAAATGAGCGCTCGGTTTTTGCAACTATTACTAGTTTCAACTCCTTATATCTCGAGAATGGAAAAAGTTAATAATACGAAATTTTAAGTGTATAATGAGAATATCGAGTACTATATGAAAGAGTATAAAAACCATATAAAAAGAATATCATGGAACAAGCCCATTAAGAAAATGTACGGAGCGGCCATCCAACCGAAAGATAATTAATAAATAAACGGTGACAAATATGGAAAGAAGTTCTGTGTGAATGCATGTACCGAGTGTTTTGTATGATACTATTGGATTTTCTACTATCAGTAATGAAGATCCCCACAAAAACAAGTAAAAAATAGCGCCAAGTACACTCTGTCCAAAAGAATATATTTCCTCTTAGTACAGTCAGTGAAGGTAAAAATAAGCTATTACTTCCAAAATCTTTCAACCGTCATCGATTTTTCTGAAAATTTGGGAGCTGGCTTGTTTTACCCTTATCTCCAAAAGAGACATTGTGCGAAATTGCACTGTTTGCGTTTTAGGGTGAAATCAACCTCTTTTGTGAAAAATTGAAAAAAATGCTAATTTAAGCATTCTATCAATGGAATCTTACTTAGTTATGTAGAATAAATATTCTTTGACATTTTGAAGCATGATTTATGATTTCCATAATAAAGTTTTCAACCCTTAAAAACTACCCCGTAAAGTCGTAAATCAGGAAAAAATCGTTTTTTTGTCTCTGTCATGTGAAATCGCATATTAACGAAACAAAGAATTGTTTAGTGCTCATTATATGTAATTTATTTATGAATTGTAAATTTTCAATCCTTAAAAACTACCCCTTCTCCTAAAATTAAAGAAAAAATTATTTTTTAGCAGATTTAACTGTTTTAATTTTGGGTTTCCAATAAAAGATAAATAAAAATGGATTCTATTGAATATTTACAAGTTTATTAATTAATTAATTTATCAATTTATTGTTTAATTTCGACCCCTAGAAACCACCCCTAACTTTAGAATCTATTAAAAACAATTTTTTTGCAGCTTTATTAACTTCAGTTTTCCAGAATCGTTTTCACTGCTCATGATATATCTTATTTTATTTATTTATTTCTAATTTTCAACCCCCAAAATTACCCTTTATGTATAAATTGGTGAAAAATCATTTTTTTAAGATTTTAAAACATTTTACTAGTGCATCCCTGGCTTATAATAGTTCAATTTATTAGTTTAGATTTAGATTAAAATAAGCATTGCAATATATAACATTTCAAAGTTTTTTTATTTTTTATCAAATATTAATGTATGAAAATTACAACATCCTGTTTTTCAAACTACTCTATGTGTGTGTCTGCGAGCGCTTGTATGCGTACGTATACACGATATTAATAGGTACAAATTGCTTACTCCAAAAATTTCTCTGAAAAAATGGAATTGGTTTTTTGACGATATCTCCGTCAATTTTCATGCTATTGAGCATCTAAAAACCATTTTAAAGGTAATTTGATGGACTACAAGACCAAGGACTTTTCGGGGGTTCGACGCCCTTAGATTTTTAATGCTAAAGGGTTAAAGGGCTCAGAACAGCTGTTACTAACACGTCGGTATCAACATCAATCGCCTATATTTTCATTATTTTTCATCGTACAAAAATTTAAAAAAAAATAATTTATTGAAAAAAAATCTATATTTTTGTTTTGTACTAAATTTTACGTATCTATCACCCTTTCGAAGTTATTTTTAAAAAAGAAAATTTTTTAGAAAAATTCAAAAAATACGTTAAAATTAAAATTAACGTTTTTCAAAAAGCATGCATTTTAAATCAGTTAAACATTTTGAGCATATAAATAACACTAAAATAAAACCTATCGTAGGAGGAAAATGATGCATTTCAATTCTGGTGGTCGTAAGGTTAATTTTACTGTTCATTTTTTCTGGAAAAGGTTGAGTAGTCAATCTTTTTGGCATTGTATCTAGCTTAATTTAAATGCAATCGACTTTTTACAGTGCTCATTTTAAAGGTCTTTTCAAGCACTACAAAAATTGTTATTAGCATTATACCCCTAAAGTCGATTATTTTTCCGTTATTTCAAGTTGAATGCACCGATTCGAGCACTCACAAAAAAAAGTTTCCTTTCGTCAACCATATCTCCCTTTATATTGCACCTAGGATATTTCTATAAAAAACGAATCTCTTTTTTTTTCTTATAAGCTACAATTATGTTCCGCATACTTTTTTTCATTAGACGCATAATTTTCGAGTTATTCGCAAAAAACCGTTGAAAAAAGTGTCACTTTTTAATGAAAATGGCGAGTTTTCAATCACGAATAACTTAAAAAGTATGGAGTTTTCGAAAAAACTTCATGGAGCATTTTTTGCTTAGAATTAGGTTCTATATCGACTCCCGGGGTTATTTTGGCCATAAAAATTTCAGCCCCCGAGAAGGGGTGGCATCCACCCCCAGGGTAAAAGCGCAAGTTGGCACCATGTCACTTTTGATATCTGAGGCATACACTAACTTTTCCCAAATTTTCACGCAAATCGATGACGGTTGAAAGATTTCGGAAGCAAAAGCCTTCATTGACTGTACTATCTCTACAAACACATAAAACGAGAAATTGTGGTCTCTCCAAAAATATTTGAAATCAACTAAAATCGCCAAGAAAAAAGAAAAGAAAGAACATTTATTAGAAATATTTTTTCAAATTCAAAAAACCTTGGCGCGTTTCACTAAGAGGCAAAAGGCTGTTTGGATTTCACCAGTGCCACTCAGTTAATCTTACACAAAATTTCCCGTCAACCGCCGACTGCAGCTTTATATATTACTTTCAATTATCAACACGTGCACGTGCAGGATCTGCGGAAACATGGACAGTGAAACGCGCCAAGTTTTTTTGTATTTGAAAAAACATTACTCAAATTTTCTTTTTATAAATACATACCGGACGGACATTTTTCATCTTGTTTTTGTGGGGATTTCGTTACTTTTTGTAGATATTATTTCTGTAAGGATGCACGCGTGCTTGCTTATTATTTCTGTGAGTGTGGAGGATGTTGGAGTGAACTTCGTGCGAGACACTTCCGTGTACCAGAGCATGCTTTTGTTACACGTTTAGAATAACTCAGAATTTCATTAACCACTTTTCAAGTGACACGCTGGTGTAAGCATTATCCTACGAATCATGAGGTCTACGGTTCGATACCTGAGCGTTCTCAGCTTATTTTCGACCAATATAAACTTAACATGTGTAACAAAATTTCTTTTGGTACTACAATATGATGTTGAAATCTGGATTGACGGCACTAGATGGCTATAGGTATTTAAAAATTAAAAATTCCCCGGCTAGATGCACGGATAGAAGCCCTGTCGAGAGTGCGATAGTCTAAAGAACCCTAGGTGGCGCATGGCGCCTGGTGATCAATTAATTATTTTCGGTTGACGTCCTGGGCCGGATATAGGGGGGGTATGGGGGGGTGTCACACCCCCCCAAGTTTGAAGCCAATTCGGCAAATCGTTTACCATTCAGCACTTTCAGCGTTCGGCAATTATATACATAAAATCATAGAAAAACTCAAAACAATAGAAACTCAATGTCATAAATAATTATTACTTGTCGAGCAACCCCTATCTTGTATCTTGTATTTGACTTAAAATCGTCCTCTAAACACAGCAGCTCGCAACAACGAGGCCAAATCTGCTTGTTCTAGCCTCTAGCGTTGATCACGAGTATATGTGCATCTATAGTACTCTGTCATAATTGTGGAAATGTAATAATATAATAAACAGGAGAACAGGACACTTCGATTAATCAAAAGTACAACACCGCGAGTTTCCGCGGAAATAAGTCGACACAATTGCAGTTTAGAACTTGTAGAGGCAGCAGTAAAGTTACTTCCAGATAACCATGTAGACTTAGAGGGCCTTCAGGCTGAATTAAAAATATTTAGCGACCAATGTCGAGAACTTACATCTCTAGATAAAATTCTTGAAAAGGCTTATAAACTAAAGATCATTCTACCATTCTGTTACAAATTATGTACTTTAATTCAAACGGTGCTGGTGAGTGTTGCCTCAAATGAAAGGAGTTTCAGCAAACTAAAACCCATAAAAAATTTTGTTAGAACAACAATGACCGATTCACGTTTAGACTCATTATTAATCTCATCATTAGAGAGAGATATTCTGGAACAAATACCTTTCAACATTTTAGTTGCACGATGGGCCGCTTTAAAAGAAAGAAGAGTTAAAGTTGCTTAAAAAAAATTAAGTTGTATAATAATATATCCGTTTTATTTTTTATTTTATTTATTTATTTATTTAATCGTCTTATTTATATTAACGTCCTGGCGAAGTTTAGCTAATGCTATTCCACCACTCAACCAGGATGACACGTATACATAGACATCAACACAACATCCATTCCCTGCGATATTGCCATCTACCGCAGCTGAGACTCGAACTCAGGATAGAGATAACAGCGACTAGACATGTTGTGCCACCCAGCAGCGGCCTAGCTCACTGCTACCATCTCGGTTAACACATTAAAAACGCCACTAAACATCCATACCCTGACCAGGATTCGAACCCGGGACTACGTGGTCGCAAGCCAAACGCCTTAGCATTGCGCCACCGAGTCGGTATAATTAATTTGTGGCAATATTCATTTATTATGTTTGTTGGGTATATTGCCACTGTAAAAATATGTAAAAATTTTGATGAAAAAAACGTCTGCGCCAAAAGGATCAGACAGAGAGAGGCTGGTTTTTAATCATTCTAGCACAAAATGTCACACAAGTGAAAGTTTTGATAACGGAAAAAGAAATAGTTTCCGAAACGTTAACAGCCTTCGATTTAATTTACTTCATTGTCATTTAACAATTTTCTTTCAGTTTATGTATTTTTAGGTGTAACTGGTGTGAGACATTTTGTACTAAAAATATTAAGAACCATCCACTTCCTGTCTGACCCTTTTGGCGCAGAGGTTTTTTTTCATCAATATTTTTACATATTTTCACAGTGGTAAACATAAGAAATAACCGTTTTGTATGTTTTATATTTTGCATTTTACTTTAAAATAAAGGTATTTTCTTCAATCAGATTTACATTTTTTTGTATCCCAAAAATTAAATGACCTTCATATATAAATAAAACAAAGAACCAGATGAGAAGAAGTCATTCGGCATTATAACAATTTCACACCCCCCCATAAAAATTGCTTAAAACCGGCCCTGTTGACGTCCCGCTGTCGGCGGCGTCTTTTACGTGGAGGGCAATTGTTTTCATTTCAGTTCCTGTGTTACTAAATAGTGAATGTTATAACAGCCCCTGTCTTTATATGAATAGATTACGAAATTGCCTTTGTTTTGTTTAGTACTGAATTATGGTAATAGATGAGAAAGAGACGTTTGTTTCTTTAGAATTCCTTCTATTTTAAAGGAACGTGGAGAAAATAAAAATAAGCTGTCAAAATAACGTCAAGAAGCAGGATAAGGTCTCCAAAACGGGGAGAATTAGGCGAAACATTTCTGAAAACTGATTTGTTCAAAACACTTTATAACAGGTATTTTTCATATATATGCGTTTTTTGAACTGTTAAACTGAAATGAGGTTTTGTATGTCCTTCAGACAGCTGCATAAAAATCACGTGACCGAAAATGGCCGGAGATTTCATAAAAGTAAGCTTATATTGTGTGAGAATAGACCATTTTCGGTTGACGTCATGCTGGTGGCGTGGAGGGCACACAATTCATTGTTTAGTTTTTTAGAGGTGGGTAAAAGCTGTTACTTTTTAATGACAGATTTAAATTGCTTCTGCTAGCAACTCTACTTTAATTGTTTTCATATGCATTCCTCTGTGATCGGACGAGGTTTGTGTGCCTCCAGACTGTGTCAAATCAGGTGTCACTATCAGGTGATCGAAAATAATCAATAGAGCAGTAGCACCATTCGAGTAACATAATCTCAAATTTTACGTGTTTGCAAGTTTATTCGCATTATTAATGTTTTTATGTGCATTTCTAGTTTGAAACCAGTGTAAATATTAATATACCCTCTCATATAGGATACACATTATTTTTTTAAATGTACTGATATTTACCGGTTGAAAATCCAACCTACAATTAGCAGTGTGTTTTTAATATTGAACGATATTACAAAATTATAGGTATTCTATATAATAGGGTTGATGTTACGCAAGTTCCAATCTAGAAATGCGGACAAAAACATTAAACATGAGAATAAGCTTACACAACGTAAAATTTGAGGTTAAGTTAGTCTTATGGTGCTACTACTGCTCTATTAAAGAGGCCATATAACGAACAGGAATTCTTGTGGATCCCAGAATTGGAGATGTCGTCCTACAGCGGCCCCATTGTGTCCTACTACCGAGCCCTACGGGGCCCCCATTATGCGGGCGAAATGGGACCCAATGAAGCCCTCGGAGGGCTAAGATGGAGCCCTACGGGGCCCCATTATGGGTGCGAAATGGGGCCCAGCGAAGCCCTACGAGCGCCACGACGAAGCCCCAGGGGGCCCATTCTGGAGGACCGAGGCCTGTCCAAAGTGCCACATAACCCATTGTGCATCTTTTAGATTCGATCATCACAGACGAAAGCCGAAATTAATGGGACAAATCGCATCTATATATTATAATTGTTAGAAATTTAAAATCCTGTGTTTTAATGTGCAAGGGGCGTGGCTACGCGTTGGTATGCGCGTATCCTCGTTAGTACGTAAATGATATAATTGATTCTGGTCTCAATCAATAGAGAATTATCGATCTACAAGTGTAACTAAACAAATTCTCAGTTAAATTCCGATATCTATTGTGAAACTTCAGCTTAAAATTTAGGTGGTAGTCGGGGTAAGTATTTTTCCTGTAAAGATACACGGGTGCTCGCTTATTATTTCTGTGATCGGAGATGTTATAGTGAACTTGGCGCGAGACACTACCATGTCTCTTGATCTCATGAAATACTCCATGAAATTGCAGCCTTAGTCAATTGATAGTACTAACAAAGGTTTATATAGTTTTTAACAAAGAAATGAGCTGCTTTCTTTAATGTAAATTTTGATATGTTTTAATAAACATGACGAGCAAAAATCAATGCTCTACTACTCAACACTTTACGCAACAGGGGAATGTCGCACTACCCAATAAACAGGACAAAGAAAATATGCTTATACGAAAATACAGCAAAGCAATGGTTTGGGCAGACGACGGAATCTATAATAAAGAACATAGGAGTCAAAGAAAGACGTCCACTAACCCCCGGCTATTCACCACAGCCCTGGATCAAGAGCTATAAAGCACAATAAAGGAAAATGGGAAATTCAATGAAAACGCTGAAACAATAAGGCCGCCCATCGTGCTTGCATACGCCGATGATCTCATCATCACCGAGGAAGAGCAAGACATCGTCAAGTAGGAAACCTAAAACCACATCTGGACACCTCTAGAATGAAAATCAACTTCAAAATCTTAATAATGGTGTGAGATTCATTGATTAAAATAAGTCCAGTCAGTGGAAAAGATTACAAAATGTGCGACTATAATACCCTTAGCTCCATGAACAGAATGAAATACCTAGCAACCTATCTAAGGACTCATCTGAGAAGATGGGAAACAATAAGGGAGGTGACCAAAGCGACCGAAACATTCACGGCCATCATACTACCTACGATGACAAGACGGACGCAATGAAATACTAGAGACATGTTCAAAGACAGATACTCCTACTAAAGAAAGCGCCAAGACTGAATAAACTGAGAATGGGGAGGTTCAAAATAAAATAATTTTTAATACACGTAATTACGTTGTTAAACAAAGCACTACAATTATTTGACAATTTTTTTTAGTCCTCTACAATGATGGTTCTTTAGCAAAGTATTTGTAATAAACCTCTTTAAACAAACGGGGCAGTTGTAAGGTCGTTCCCCAGTATGATACCTCATGTGTACATTTAAGCTTGCCTTTTGGTTAAAATCCTATTCACATACTTTACATTTAAACGGTTTTACCTTTGTGTGTATTCGTTCATGTATTACTAAAAGTTTTCTACTTGTAAAGCACTTCTCACAATAATTACATTGAAAAGGCTTCTCCCCTGTGTGCGTTCTTATATGGTGTCTCAAACTACCTTTTGATGTCACAACTTTTCCACAAATACCACATACATATTTATTCATGCCAGTGTGGCTTTTCATATGTACATTAAATGACTGCCGAAATTTTAAAACTTTTAAACATACCGTACACTGAAATCCAGCGTTTGTGTAATTTGGCTCGTGAGTCTTAACATGAGACTGAAAATAAGATTCATTCCTAAAATTCTTACTACAATGGTGGCACGTAAAAATAAGCTGTTCATGTACAACTTTAACGTGTTTCTCAAGATTAGATTTCCGATTAAATCCCTTTTGGCATTTTGTACAGTAGAATTTGTATTTGTTGAGATGAATATTATCTATATGTACTTTTAGTGCCGCTTTATTGACGTATTTATTATCGCAAAAATCACATTGAAAATAGGTTTTTTCGTGCAAGTGATACATTTTTTTATGTCTTTGCATTATGGAATTGCTCCGAAACATTTTCCCGCATATTTCGCATGGAATATTTTTGTCTCTGTGGGCTCTTCTGTGATGTCTCAGTTTTGTTAAATCAGGATAACTTTTCTCACACGTAACACATTTAAAAATATCAAACCCGATATTATAGTCTCCATTCCTAAAATATGTATACATCATTAGAACCAAAATAATATGGAAGTAAATAGCAAACTACACGTTATGTTTTACATAGTTAACTGATGTTATCGCACATCACGTTGAGTGTGCTCTATTCATAGTAAGAGCATTAGCCAGCGCTTAGTTTCGATGAGAAGTCTATTTCTATTGGTTAATTTTACAAGAAATCGATTTTAATTATATCTCTTTGAAAAGGGAGGATTCTACTCTAAAAAGTATTGAAAACAATTGAATTGCCATTATAAAAATCGGTCACCAATAATTATGAGAAAAAATTTTACCGTCGTGTCGTGCGTCGTTCGGTTAACGGTTTTGTTTGATATAGTAATTAAGATGGGTTAAAAATACGTTCATTTTTTTTATTGACGTTTACACCTACCTCCATATCCATCAGACCCCTCAAAAATTTTGTCTCGTCAAAATGGTGACTCACAATAATCGTGGTATCTTTTCAAGTACATCAAAAATAGTCAAATACAACTTTGCAGAAAATCCCAGCTGCTGCTTTTGATTGATTGATTGGTTGATTTGCCAGCGTAAGATGTGCATTGCTGCCGATTCTGGGCATCCATGGAGGTTCGTTCTAACACGCAGCCTGGTCGTTGGTCTAACACGCCCAACGTATGACTAAATTACGTGCCGGAACGAAACCTAGGATGTTTTACATACCGCCAGACCGGCTGCGTACGCCGGGTTGGACATGGGACATGCTTATTGTCAGCAACGAGAGCCACATGACGCATGGGGTAGGAATATCGGATGAGAAGTGTAGGTGTTTCTGAGACGCTTTTAAATGTCCATGTTTCTTTCTATTTTAGTTTCCATCTGTCATCATCGGATGGGGAAGTGTAGGCGTTTGCAAGATGCTTCTTTTAAGTTTCCATGCTTGTTTTAAGTTTCCAGCCATCATCATCTCCTTATTTCTTCTTCCTCCAAGTCTTCTATTTCCTGTTTCCAGATCTAACAACGTGCACCTCCTTCGGCCCGCCGTTCACTTCGCTTGTCTGCCAAGAGATACATACATTCGCTCGCCGCAGAGAGTTTTTTTAACAGTTCCACAGGTAAATAACCATTTACGGTAGAAGTGCCCTATCTCGCGGTAAAAAAACTTTCTTTGGCGGGCTATGAGCAAGAGGCTCGAGAGAATATCTTGCACTCCCTGTATATTAGTTTTTTCTGCAGTAATTATATTCAGTTTTCCGCTTTCCAATTCCGGGTATTTTCTATTTCATTACCTATACTAAATACCTGTTCAATTTAACTTTTAAATTTGTTTCTCTGTTGTGTAATAAACTAAAAAATTAATAAAACAAACACAATTACCTAATATATTAAACCAGACTTATCTGTTTGTCCCTTTATGTTTACGTGGCAGCTTGCCTCTTTCTTCTGTAGTATTCCCAGTGGTTGCACTCGTTCTCCGCAGAAAATCCCAGCTGGTGCTATTTTCAAGGTATTGACAAAAACGTTATTTTTCAATAATCATATATTCTTATATTTCTTGATATTTATGTCTAAATATGTATTTACACTTGGTATACGTATATCTAGGTATATATATATATGTATATATACATGTTGAGATATATGTATATGGTTATTTCCACAAAATTCTCCCTTCCAAGACGCGATTCGTAATTTTACTTCCAACTGTATTAATAACAACTTTGATTTTCAGACTGAAATTGGGGTAATTTGCAGGGTAGACGGCAAGGAAGAAAAAATGCAAAATATTAATTTTTGGGCCATATGCGAGATTATTGTTGGAATCGCTTCGTTCTAAGCTGTAATTGAACACCCTAAGTTAGCTTACAAATTAAGAACCGCTTGATTTTATAATTAGCAATTAGTGAGTAAAATAAGCCCTCTTTTTATATTTCTTTAAATATCTCCGTTCCTACTAACTAAAAATTCTTGAATATGGTGTGTATGTTGTTCCGATTGTGTACAAAAAATTTCGGGAAGATCGGCTTATTACTTTTTGAGTAATTAACGATCCATTTTTTTTAATCCCATTTTTTGTAAAATCCATTTATAATTGAGAAACTCATTTAGAAAATTCAGAAAACTATTGAAAAATGATATCCAGTAATTTTTGATAAATCGCAATTTTGGCCGATTTTATGAGGTTTTGTACACGTGAACCTTTCTATGTGCAACATAAATAAACAACTTTAAAAATTAACTTTGACGATTGTTTTTCATTACTGTTAAACACAATCAAGGACTGAAATATTTATTTACTGAAAGTACTAGTATTAAAGTTCAACCTCTATAAGTTTGATCACTGTACGACGTATAATGCCCTCACGAATTTTTTGGAAAAAAAATTATCTCGGCTCCTGAGCATGCTAGAACAAACTTTTTTTGTAATTTGTAATAAAATAGCAGCTTTTTAAATATGCAAGAGCGGCTTCTGTAAAGTCAAAATATAACAAGACATTGGTTTATTTATGTTACTGAAATTATCGGAACAACATAGACACCACCTTCACGAATTTTTTTAGCCCTCAATGTGCAGTTGTTTTCGAGTAAAGAAATAGTGAAAATAACATGCTTTGAAAACTTTGGAAGCCATTTGCAAGTTAACAAGTGAACCTAGTGACCTCTATCGGTGCTCATTTTTTAGTGAATTTCATAACGAACAATTTTCCCCAATGCATATGTTATACTAAAAGTTAGCAGGAACGGATATATTTAAAGAAATTTAGAAAAAGGGCCTATTTTACTCACTAATTGCTAATTATAAAATCAAGCGGTTCACTGATTCGTAAGAAAATTTGGGGGTTCAATTACAATCTATCCTATTATGCCGATAACGAGAATCGATGTAAAATTTTTCGATTCTGTCCTGGCGAATTCAATTCAGTGCTTCCGAAACTCATAAAAACTAAGAAACGACAAGTGCATAGAAACATATTATTTACAGGATTTTGCAAACAGCAGAAAGAATAACTATCTATAACTAAAAGAAAAACTTTCTGTAAAGATATTAATGAAATCTTTGCATTCTTTCGATAACCTGAATTCTGGTTATGCTAGCAAATTAAAATAAATAAAATAAAATGAATTTGTCTAATTTCTTATTTGACAATTCTCATTCTAACACTAGCATCCACACAGTCCCCTACGGCCATGCAGATTAAACTAGTATCCACGTAACCTCCTACGATCATGAATGATAGATTTCATGAAAATGTAATCCATTAGAATGCAAAATTTTTAAGACAAGGTAGATAAATAAATTCATTTTAGGACTTTGTTCTCATTTTTAACTGAATCTTCATGATCGTAGGGGGTTATGTGGATACTAGTTTAATCTGCATGGTCGTAGGGACTGTGTGGATGCTAGTTTTAGAATGAGAATTGTCAAATAAGAAATTAGACAAATTCATTTCAGGATTTTAATTTGCTAGCATAACCAGAATTCAGGTTATCGAAAAAATGCAAAGATTTCATTAATGTTTTTACAGAAAGTTTTTCTTTTAGTTATAGATAGTTATTTTTTCTGCTGTTTGCAAAGAACATGTTTCAATATAATTATAAGCAAAAACAAATAATAATTCATTTTAGACAAACGCATGTTAAGAAAAATGAACTTTGCGTTTTTAGAGGTTTTTTCGTAATTTGCAGTATTGGAGAGCTTTAATATGGGCTTACAAGGACGGAAGTAGATTAAATATGACTTATTTACTAAAGTTATGCTTAATTAAGTATGACTCTTTGAAAAATACGTTCAACACAATTACGTTTTTTTTTTTAATTTTTGCAATTTTTTAGATTTTCTGGTTTTTTTATAGATGCTTAGGGAAAAACAGTTTTATATTCTCAGTCAATGTTCACCGTTGATACCTTAAAATTGAGTACTTAATAAACAGATTGATTTAAATGATTTTTTTGAAAAGTATTTCGATGTTTAAAATTTCTGAAAAACATATGGAAATAATTTAGAGCTCTACAATAGGGCAAATTACGAAAAACTAAAGTTCATTTTTTTGAACGCGCGCCTGTTGGTTATTTTTTATTTTTTCTGATGGCCGAAAACACTAAATGGAATTCACCAGGGCAGATCGAAATCTATAAAAAGTTTACATCGACTATCGTTATCAGCATAATATGCCAATTACCTCAATTTCAGCCTGAAAATCAAAGTTATTAACATAGTTGGAAGCAAAATTACGAATCGCGTTCTGGATAAGAGAGTTTTGTGGAAATAACCACATACATATAACCTTACATGACATACCTAGACATACGTATACGAAGTGTAAGTATATATTTAAACATAAATATTATCGGTAAATGCATGAATATATGCATATAACTCGCAAATTCGGAGTATTTTTATTGAAAAATAACGTTTTTGTCAATATCGTCGAAAAGGGAGCAGCTGGGATTTTCTGCAGTTACATTTGACTATTTTGATGAACTTCAAAAGATACCACGATTATTTTGAGTCACCATTTTAATGCGACTTAAAATTGTTGAGGAGAGGTGTGCGATATTAGGTAATAAGGTTCAATTAACAGAATGACGATAACATCAAATTTCTGACTATTTGGGGGCAGTTTCTTTTTCAGCGTAATTCATTTTTTTGAGACGTCCTAATTTCGACGAAGTAACAGAAGTACATCCATGTACTAATTTTCAAGTAATTCTGCAAAAGTTATGCATTAGGGCAGTCCTGCTATATTCGCCATGTTGAATTTTCAGCTTTTGACGTATTCAGTATCAACTACTCCGAAAATACCTAACTACCAATTTAAACACAATTTTATCCATAGTGCATTTAAGAAAACACATACACGCCATACATAGTAGACAACTTCGAAATCTAATGTATACGCTGGCGCTGTCGGGAAGAGGAGGAACATCCACTATCCACCGATATTGCCAGTGTCGGAGCGGAGGATCGAATCTAAATACGACAGACAGTCTGACCAAGCGCGCTTGCCACTAGCATGCTTTAGCCGGCTGAGCTACCGTGCCAATATTCTCACATATTCCCGAAGAGAGAAAACTTCAATTTTTGCTCACCTAATATTAGACAGCTTGCTGAAATTAATAAGGGACCACCGCCAAGCCATACTCTACGGTATACAAATATTTAAATAGAAATCGCATACGCCGACGATCTTGTGGTTAGTGTTAACCACAGATTTAATAAAATAAAATTAAATATCTTGAATTATCATATATTGCAAATGTATAATACAATAATATAATATTGTTTCAAGTTAAAACAAACAGTAAATTAAAAATTATTAATTTTTTGTCAGAATAATATTCTTGAAGTATTTTCTATTTTCTTTCTTGGTTACCGCTTTTCATTTCTTTTTGGGGAGCTCTATATGAAATGTACATGTAGCTTCTATCTTAAAATGAGTACGCTACAGATCTCATCATCGCCGAGGAAGAGCAAGATATCGTCAAGTTTCTAGGAAACCTAAAACCACATCTAGATGCCTCTGGAATGAAAATTAACTTCAAAATCTTAATAATGCTGTGAGACCCATTGATTCAAACAAGTCCAGTTAGTGGAAAAGATTACAAAATATGCGTCTAAGACCCTAGGATCCATGAACAGAATGAAATTCCTAGGGATCTATCTGAGGACTCATCTGAAAAGGAGAGAACAATAAGGGAGGTGACCAAAGCGACCGAAAGAGCCACAAGAACTATATAACCTTTCATTGGAGAAAATAAACCACCATGGTGTCTGATTGAAAGGATATATATTCACGGCCATCATACTATCTACGATGACATGACGGACACAATGAAATACTAGAAACATGTTCAAAGACAGGACAAGACACACCTACTAAAGAAAGCGCCAAGACTGAACAGAAATAAACTAAGAATGGGGAGGTTTAAAATAAAATACATAAAATATTTTTTGATATACGTAATTTATTACACACGTCGTTAAACAAAGCACTTCAATTATTAGTCAATTTTTGAGTCCTTTACAATGATGGTCTTTTAGCAAAGTATTTGTAATAAACCTCTTTAAACAAACCGGACAGTTGTAAGGTCGTTCCCCAGTATGATACCTCATGTGTATATTTAAGCTTGCCTTTTGGTTAAAATCCTTTTCACATACTTTACACTTAAACGGTTTTATCTTTGTGTGTATTCGTTCATGTATTACTAAAAGTTTTCTACTTGTAAAGCGCTTCTCACAATAATTACATTGGAAAGGCTTCTCTCCTGTGTGAGTTCTTATATGTTCTCTTAAACTAGTTTTTGTTGTCACAACTTTTCCACAAATAGCACATACATTTCTATTCATACCAGTGTGGCTTTTCTTATGTACATTAAATGACTGCCGAACTTTAAAAACTTTTAAACATACCGGACACTGAAATACTGGGTTTGTGTAATTCGGCTCGTGAGTCTTAACATGAGACTGAAAATAAGATTCATTCCTAAAATTTTTATTACAATGGTGGCACGTAAAAATAAGCTGTTCATGTACAACTTTAACGTGTTTCTCAAGATTAGATATCTGATTAAATCCCCTTTGGCATTTTGTACAGTTGAATTTGTATTTGTTGAGATGAATATTATCTATATGCCGTTTTAGTACCGTTTTATTGAGGTATTGATTATCGCAAAAATCACATTGAAAATAGGTTTTTTCGTTCAAGTTATGCATTTTTTTATGTATTTGCATTATAGAATTGCTCCGAAACATTTTCCCGCATATTTCGCAAGGAATATTTTTGTCTCTGTGGATTCTTCTGTGCTGTGTCAGTTTTGTTAAATTAGCATAACTTTTTTCACACGTAACACATTTAAAAATATCAGATCCGATATTATAGTCTTCATTCCTAAAATATATATACATCATTAGAACCAAAATAATATGGAAGTAAAGAGCAAACTACATGTTATGTTTTACATAGTTATGAGAATCAATTTAACCGTCGTGCGTCGTTCGGTTAACGTTTTTGCCTGATAAACTAATTAAGACGTTTTAAAAATACGTTAATTTTTACTTCCCTCGCATACCGAAGGGGAGTATTGTATTCAAGAAAAAATCACACTTCGAGATTTTTCCGGATTTTCACGTTTCAGATCACGTAGATTACGAAAATTTAGGTTTTTCAATTCCGTCAGTCTGTCTGTCTGTCTGTTGATGCATTAACTAAAAAAACTACTTGACAGAGAACAGTCAAATTAGGTAGGTAGCTATCGCTACTGTCAGCAAAGAAATGGATAAACTTTCACTGCAAAATATACAGGGTGGACCGTCTAAAGGGAAATAATGAAAACATTTTTTTGCTCCAAATTTCCACGTTTCATGACATTCTAAACCTATTTCAGAAAAGATAATTGTTTTACACTATTAACATTTTTCAAAAATTTTTTACCACTAAAATATATGGAACATAATTTTTTCTTTGTTCAAATTTAAAATTTCCATGTCTCATGGCATTCTAAACCTATTTTTTTTTTTTTTGAAAACGTTTCATGGCATTCTAAACCTATTTTTAAAAAAATTCAACATATTTTTACCATTTTGGACAAAAATTACCACTAAAATAAGCGGGAAAAATATTTTTTGCTCAAATTTAAAATGTTCACGTTTCGTGACATTCTAAGCCTATTTCAGAATTTTTTAATCACTATACTTCCACTCCACTACGTGAATGTGAAGTTGAAAATGTGACAGATAATAACAATAATATTTGGCTATTGTCTAAATGTTATTTGTGGCATTATCTTAATTTTTTTTCCTTCTTCAATTCTTTGGGACTTCCTGCCACATGTATGTTTTCTTTCTAAGCGGTGCTAGTAACATACTGGTTAATTGTGATATATTTTGTAGATTCCCCTAGCACCGCTTAGAAAGAAAACATACATGTGGCAGGAAGTCCCAAAGAATTGAAGAAGGAAAAAAAATATTTGGCATATACACCTATTATAGTTTTATTGAAAAATGTACAGGGAGGTCATCCCAAGAAATAATTCAACCATGGTGGACATTTGTAAAGGTATTTGCGCAAGCCTTCTATATTTGGCATCTATTATTTAGTATTAAATTTTTGCTGTTGGTTGACCATTCTGTATATTTTTTTGACCACAAGTTATCAGGTTTTCTTTGTAATAATATTGATAACTATAATCCTATTATTCTCAGTGTTATTTCGTAATTAATATTTCTTTAGAGTGACCGCCATGTACAAATAATGAGAAGTTCTGTGTAAATATCTTTACCGATTTCATTTATTTGTTCGCGTTTATACCGACCTCAGTATCGATCACACCTCTCCTGAAAAATGTTAAGTCTCATCAAAATGGTGACTCAAAATAATCGTGGCATTTTTTCAAGTACATAAAAAATAGTCAAATGGAACTTTGCAGAAAATCCCAGCTGCTGCTTTTCTCAAGATATCTACAAAATCGTTATTTTTCAATAATCATATATTCATATATTTATCGATGATATTTATATTTAAATATGTACTTACACTTGGTATACGTATGTCTAGGTATATATACTCCTATATACATGTTGGGATATATTATATTATGTATATGGTTATTTCCACAAAATTCCCCCGGCGTGATTCGTAATTTTGCTTCCAACTATGTTAGTAACAACTTTGATTTTCAGGCTGAAATTGGGGAAATTTGCATATGCTGATAACGATAGTCGATGTAAATTTCTTTCTAGATTTCGATTCTGCCCTGGCGAATTCAATTCAGTGCTTCCTAAACTCATAAGAAACGACAAGTGCATGTTCAAAAAAATGACTTTGCGCTTTTACAGGGTTTCTCGTAATTTATTTTGCCCGTATTGGAGAGCTTTAAAATGGGCTTACAACGACGGAAATAGATTAAATATGACTTAATTAAGTATGACTTTTTGAAAAATATGTTCAACACAATCATGCTTTTTTATAATTTTTTGGAATTTTTTAGATTTTCTGATTTTTTTTTAGGCGCTTTTAGGGAAAAACAGTTTTGTATTTTCAGTCAATGTTCACCGTTGATACCTTAAAAATGAGTGCTTAATAAACTGATCGATTTAAATGATTTTTTTGAAAAATATTTCCATGTATAGAATTCCTGAAAAATATATGGAAATAAATTAAATACTTTGAATACGCACTTGTTATTTTTCACTTTTTCTGATGTCCGGGAACATTAAATCAAATTCACCAAAGCAGATCGAAATCTACAAAAATTTTACATCGACTTTCGTTATCAGCATAATATGGCAATTACCCCAATTTCAGCCTGAAAATCAAAGTTGTTATTAACATAGTTGGAAGCAAAATTACGAACTGCGTCCTGGAAAGGAGAGTTTTGTGGAAATAACCATATACATATATTCTTACATGTATATATACCTAGACATGCGTATACGAAGTGTAAGTACATATTTAAACATAAATATTATCGGTAAATATATGAATATATGCATATAACTCGCAAATTCGGAGTCCTTTTATTGAAAAATAACGTTTTTGTCGATATCTTCAAAAAAGCAGCAGCTGGGATTTTCTGCAAAGTTGATTTTGATGAACCTGAAAAGACACCACGATTATTTTCAGTCACCATTTTGATGCGACTTAAAATTGTTGAGGAGAGGTGTGCGATATTAGGTAATACGGTTCAATTAACCGAATGACGATGGCATCAAATTTCGGAATATTTGGGAGCCGTTTCTTTTTCGGGGTAGTTCATTTTTTTAGCGACCTCCTACGTAATTTCTACGAAGTAACAGAAGTCCCTACATGTACTAAATTTCATGTAATTCTGCAAATGTTATGCAATTATGGCAGTCCTGCTATATTCACATTTTGAATTTTCAACTTTTGACGTATTCAGTATCAGCTGCTCCGAAAATACCTAACTACTAATTTTAACACTGCTATTTCACTATTTGCACCACCTCAAAGTTGTAATCATCGATAGTTATATTTTGTCCCATGTTTCTGGCTCTATTACCTGGTGCGACGCCATAATTTTAGTTTTCCCTCATACACCGTCAGACCCATATTTTTTACTGCACCAACGTCTCTTTCGAGTCGTAATATGCGTGAAACAACATCCACGTCATCTACGTATATTATTATAGTCCGGGAGGTAGCGTCAAATTTAATTATATCATTTCAACAAAGCTCATTTTTTCAGTACAAATTGTCTTTTCCTTGCTTATCGAAGAATTGGGTGTCAGCTACTTCAATTGCGGAGATGAAGAGCGTGGGAGGCTGCGCATCCAGTAAAATAATTTCGTTTTTCGCCTCAAACAAGGCTTCTAAATTATAAATAGTTTATTTGTCAGCGATCCTAGGCAATATGTATGAAAAATACGTGAAAATTCGTTATTTCAACAAAGCTGAAATTTATTTATGTTAGTTTACGATATAAAACGACAATGAGCTTGTTCAGCATTTTTTTTTATTTCATAAATCGAAAGTGCAAGTATAAATTAATGGATCTGCAAAAAATCAGAATCTTATTCACACGTTTAGTATCTTAAAAACTATTAGAAATTTCCATCTCGCGAAAATGGGGCGTGGCCAGGCGCTACGTCACTATACGCATAGACTTGGCGATCTCAATAGACTTGATGCTCCGTATTGGTTATAATTATAAGTGTTTTCGAAGTATTGTTTGTTTTGCTTACTACTTGACAGTAGGGGAGTACAATTTGGTGAAACGTCAAAAAATTACAATTTTCTCTCGCTCCTGCCGGAACGAATTTTCGATTTCGACCCTGTAATTTACGATTAGAATTCATCGCCGACCTTCTCCTTTCCGTAGACACATAGAACGAACTTCCACTCGACGTATTTATTTAGTTACCAGCGTTTAAAAATTCCATGTTTTTCGACTTTTCAGGTTAAATTTGAAAGATCCCAGAAAGCCACTTTTCTTACGTCACTTGTGTATAGTGACGTCACAAATGAGCGCTCGGTTTTTGCAACTGTTACTAATTTCAACTCCTTATATCTCGAGAACGGAAAAAGTTAATAATACGAAATTTTAAGTGTATAATGAGAATATCGAGTACTATATGAAAAAGTATAAAAACCATGTAAAAAGAATATCATGGAACAAGCCCATTAAAAAGTGGCAGCTGACAATACTAAGGGACAAAACCTCTCAACTAGGCCTTTTAATTGTACCGCAGCGTCCAGGCGCTCACCGCGCGGGTTATCTTTAATACCCCAGCTAACGTATTATTTCACTTTTCTTAACCACCTGATGATCAATTTTAAGTTTCTCTCAACACAAACTAATGAAATACTCTATTTCATGCCTGCTGATATCGTTTTTCTCATGTGAATCTTGAAAGAAAATCATATTTGTATGAAATATTAGATAATCATATTATGCACAAATAGTAACAAAGTTTATAAGTAATACATCTATCAATCCTCAAATGTCGATATTCTGTACTACTTGAAACAACAGGAGGCATATTTTTAATAGTATAGTATACTACATAGTAGCAACTAACAGAGCTGGGTAATTACTTGTAATTTACAAATAATTACCATTACAAAGTACATGTCTTTAAAACGGAATTATATTCATTTAATTACAATTACATGAAAAATGGATTTAGCAAATACTTTTCTAATTACTTTTATTATAAAGTAAATTATAGTGACCAAACAAAGAGGTAGGTTAAAATTTTTAATTAAAAGTGTTGTGTAATATTGCGTTTTAATATTTATTAGAATCGTTATTAGAATGTTTGACCTTAATAGTCTAGGTGCCCGCGTACAAAAAATGAATGTATACATTATCCTCTTGCAACTTCTTGTATGACTTAATCGCAACTAATCTACAACGTTTTCCCTTTGGGAATATTTTCGAAAACGCGGCGTTTCCCCTCCACTTCTTCCGAAAGATTTCCACGCGTCGTACTGGAAAATCGGGAAATCTATTTTGTCGGACTATTCGAAAACTGGATGCTACATGTTACTATTAAGTAATCTTGAAAAAATCAGCTGGTTATCAATATATACGTAAAAGTTGTTAACTCGGAATTTTTAAAAATTCCGAGTTAACAACTTAGTACCTTTTTTTGAGCTTTTCAGATTCATTTTAAACTGTGTAAACTATAAAATTAATCAATAATTAATGTAGGTACGTTGAAAATAAATTTAAAGTCAAAATATTTTGTAATTTCCGCAGCACAATGCTTTCTTCAAATGAACTAGAAACAAATAGGATGATGCGATTTCCAGAGACGGAAATTTACGCAAGATCTTAAAGTAATTGTAATTGGAAAAAGTAATTTTTCATTAGATAGTTCAAATAATATAATTACAAATTACAATTCCTATAACAATTCTCCTGCAATTACAATTTCAAATTACTTTAATATAGAAAGGTACTTAAATACACAATTACAATTACACGAAAAAAAAGGGAATTATAATTGCTACTTATTTTCACCAGGAATTACCCAGCTCTGGCAACTAACAAGGTCTAAATTTCCGTTATATGAAGGGGATATACTACCTGGACCCTCTTCACGACAATACTCATTTCTGAAAACATCTGCTATACAAAGACACCTGTTCGGGTCTGAAGCACCAATTCTTCAGTACTTTTCAAGCGTGAGGTCGTATTTTTCTCCACATTATCTTTCTGTGTTATTTGTTCGAAAAGTGCGCTACCGCTGACGATACTGACAGTCAATACTCTAGCGAAGTGTAAAAGTGTTTTAGCAATTCGTCAAAAGTATAATCTGAAGTTGAATGATGTGAAATTATCACAAATTGTAAGAGAGAGCCACATGTACCATCGATCCTGTTACCAACGTTTTACAGCTGTGAGCTCTGTCAAAAAAATACAGACAATCAGTTGACCATTCAACATCATCAAATGAAGCAGCTGAAGTTACTTCTGAAGGCATATAATCTCAATCAGGAAGAAGATGTCTTGAAGATTGATCAGAATTTCGAAGGATCCATGTTAACTCCATGTAAGACAGAATTGAAACAGCAACTTCTTACATTGCTCAATTGTAGAGTCATGCACATCATACGTCAAGTTTGTCTTTGCCAATTGATTATGGATGGGGAGAACATGATAAGAAGTATATTTTCAAGTGATTTCAAGGCGATCAATTACGGACAATTGAAAATATTATAAATGAGAGCGAAGAATCTGTTACTTCTGCATGAATTCTCTTTTATTCAATTTAATGATTTTCAATAAGATATTTGTGAGACGAAAATGAGAACAATGACGCTCGAGAATCTGAGGAAAATCTAGACCATTCAGAGAGCACTTCTGAAGAGGAAGATAATTTAGAATACAGCAGTGAAACTAATTCAGAAGAGAACTATTTTGTTTTATTCGTACTGAATGTGCCAAAATAATAGAAATATTAAGATTTTTATATTGACTCTCATTATTTAATCCTCACTCTTCTCAATTAATGATTGCAATCTCTAAGTATTCTCTTATATGTATGCCTAATATTTGATACAAATATGATTTTCTTTTAAGTCTTAAACGTTAACTGGGGGACATTAAAGATACCGCGCACGGTGAGCACCTGGACGCTGCGGTACACTTAAAAGACCTAGCTGACAGGTTTTGTTCCATGGTATTATCAGCTGACACTTTTTGTTTTATTATATCGCAAACTATCATATCAATGAATTTCAGCTTTGTTGAAATAACGAATTTTCACGTGTTTTTCATACATATTAACAAGGGCAGCTAGCTGGCTACCTTCGCTCCCTACCCTATGCAGCTGAAACATTTTTTTTTCATTTATATTACATAAATAAACTTTTTATAGTTCTGTAGCTTTGTTGGATTGACGAAAAAAACAAAATTATTTTACCAAATTCGCAACCTCCCAGGTTCTTCATCTCCGCGGTCTTAGTTGCTTTTCGAACAAAAACTAACATTAAAAAACAAAGAAGTCGTGTTGCAATGACGCATAAAATATTGACGCTAGCTCCCGGACTATTATCTGTATGCTCTTATTAAATATTGTACCCCTGTTGTTCGGCCCTGCGTCTCTGACTACTTTTTCTAATGCTTTGTTAAAAAGGTCACTCGCCAGCGCATCCCCCTGCCGTAGTCCTCTATTGGCGTTAAAAGAGTCAGATATTTTATTTTGTATTTACTTGCTATACCTACCTAACAATAATTTGAAAAATGAAACCAATGTTATGCGTTTAGAGCACTTCTTGAATAAAGTAATTTGCAGGGTGGGAACTTTTGGGTTTTACCAATATCTCTTTTTGCCAACTTTTTTCTTATTTTAAGCACAGCATGGAATGAGAAGTGCGTATATAGTCCAATAATTATTTCCATAACAAAAAATGTTATCTGAGATTTTCCTTCAGTAACTGTTAGTGGAGGGATTATGCATCACAAATCCACAAAAATCAGTTCTGGGGGTGCCGCGCAACCCCTCAAAAAAACCACCCCTTCGGTGAAAAAAGCCTTATTTTACTGATGACTCGTTAACCGTTGAAGATATACAAAAATTATTCATCATAAAAAAGAAAACTGGACTAATTTCCTTAAAAAAAAAGTCCTCTTGTTACTTTCTTGTATATATATATCATGATTTTTGAGAAAATCGGTATTGACAAAATATGTAATATTTGTGTTTTTAATGCGTACGAATTTCTGTTTGAAATTTTTTGCGCGCGGACTATAGAAAAAGTTGAATTGCTCGAAAACCAACCAAGCTAGGAAGAAAAATAAAAATAGTTTTTAAAGGGGGGATATAAAATACTCTCTTGGTTTTCCGTTTTTGATGGCTATTGATGATATCTAGTAGCCCCATAAAAAATAACTGACTTTATCATAAGTTATAAATGCATTATCTTTTAGTTCAAGGTAGTACTTCAATGCACAAAAAGTTGGGAATAAAAATATTCACATTTAAAAATTTACCAGCATGTCGAAGTTAGCCAAATTTTTGCCAAATTTTTGTACAGTTTCCTGAAAATAAAAAAAAAGATCCAAACATCTTGAAAATTCAGCTCAAAAAATTTTTTTTCAGTTTATATATCATATAACTATTGTTTCTAATCATTCATTAGTTAAAAAATTGAATATGCACTGGATTTTCTTTTTGTTAACTTCAATATGCTGGTAAATTTGTAAATCTGAATATTTTTATTTCTAACTTTTTCTGCATTGAAGTACTACCTTGAGCTTAAAGATAATGCATTCATAACTTATATTAAAGTCAGTTACTTTTCATGGGCCTGTGAATAGTTAGGTGCACAAAAAACCAAGAGATAACTATATTATATTGTTATTTTTATATACTAATAGATATTAATAGCCGTCAAAAATGGCAACACAGAGAGTATTTTATATCCCCTTTAAAACCCATTTTTCTTCCTAGCGCAAAAAAAATTCAAATAAACAAAAATTCACTCTGCATAAAAATACAAATTTTACAATTATTGTCAATATCGTTTTTCTCGAAAACTATGGCATATACAAGAAAATTACAATAGGCATTTTTTCACGCAATTAGTCAAGCTTTCTTTTTTATGATGAGCATTTATTATATCTTCAACAGTTAGCAAGTTATCGGGAAAATGAGGCTCTTTTCACCGAAGGGGTGGTTCTTTGGGAGGTTGCGAGGCACCCCCTGAACTGATTGTTGTGGTTTCGTGATGTTTAATCCTCCCACTAACAGTTACTGAAGGAAAATCTCAGATAACATTTTTTGTGAGCTTCAGGTGTATTTTTTACTTTATCGACTGGGCTAATAGTTAAAAATGATTTACATATATTCAAAAAAGTTACGTGTATTTGAAATCATGGAACATCCTAAGGGGGTTAAGTAAGAATATATTTATACTGTTCTTGTTGCATATAAACTCTGTTTTCCACATTCATAGTGATAATAATAGTCCAGTCAACTGAGCGCTAAAATGACTAAAATCTCTAACTTGAGTGCTAGTGAATGGATTTTGATGAAACCTTGTGAAATGTGTTTGTAACGAAATTAATAAAAAGGTTGTGAAAAAAAGATTAGGAAGTCATCGGAAGGGGTAGAAAACACTTATTTTGCACGGGTTCCGTAACTTGTAGAATTAGGTAAAAAAAAAAAAAACAGTATGTTCACCCTTTTTGACCCAAAATAAGATATTTTAACACTGGCGATTTTTTTTTTTCGAGGAATGCTTATTTTTCGAGATATGGCCACTCGAAAATTTCTAAAAGTGGGAGAAGGAAAATGTAAAAGTTGAAAAACAAATCTGAAAAAATTCAGCTGAATGTATCATCGAAATACAAGACTTTTTTTATTTGCAACTTTTCTGTAAAGTGTATTTTCGCCGAGTTTTTCCGGAAAAAACATGAAAAACTATCCCTTTCTTTGAAATTGTAGGTCTTTAAAAACATGTAATTTAAAACTTTAAAGTTTCCGAGTTGCAGGCAGTTTTTCACGATGAATAATGCACTACATTTTTTGCTCAATTTTAGAAATTATACTGAACGTTTAAAAACGGTATAACTATATTTAGGTTTTGTATTTTTTTATATCAATATATATTATTATAAATCACGCTCATTTTTTTTAATTTTGGGGGATTTTTTTAATTGAAAATTTGCAAAAAATGTAGTACATTATTCATTGTGAAAAACTGCATGTAACTCGGAAAATTAGCCAGTTGCAAAAAAATTCCAAGAGACAAAAAAATGTTTAGAGTGCGTACGTCTGAGTTTTTTCAAATTTTCAAATTACGTATTTTTAAAGCGCTACAATTCCAAAGAAAGGGATAGTTCTTCATGTTTTTCCGGAACAACTCGGTGAAAAGGCATTTTACAGAAAAGTTGCAAAATAAAAAAATCTTTTATTTTGAATTTTTTCAGATTTTTTTCTCAACTTTTATATTTCCCTTCCCCCACTTTTAGGAATTGGTCATATCTCGAAAAAATCACCAGAGTAAAAACATGTTATTTTGGACCTAAAAAGGTAAACATATTGTTTTTCTTTTTGATTTTTGACCTAATTCTACAAGTTACGGAACCCGTGATAAAAGAGGTGTTCTCTATCACTTCCGATCATTTCCTACTTTTTTCAGTTTTTTTATTCACTTCATTAGAAACACATTGCACTAATATTCATCAAAATCCATTCACTAGCACTCAAGTTAGAGGTGAACCCCCCAGTTATTGAGATATTTTTAAAGCATTTTTTTGAAATTCAAAATTGTTTTTGTCGTTTCCCGACGAGTCCGGCGACTTTTTTTCATAAATGAATAGTCAAAGGCTTCAGCTTTCAATGCCTGCTAAAAAAGTTTCCAGATTCTTCCGATTTCTTATATATTAGACCCTAAACTGTGTTCATGTCATACACGTAGGTTGGATTCAATTACTGTATTTTGTTAATAGGAATGACTTTTTTTCAGAGCTATTAGGACGTAAAATTTTCACTAAACGAGAAATATGCAATAGGATGCAACAGCAAAATCTAATTAATATTAATGAAAAATTAGATTTTGTTGAGGGATATTTCATTAATAGAGACGATTTTGCCGAAGACGGCAAGCAGGATATTAAGAAGACATTTTCACGGCTAAAGTAGGAGTTTAAGACTAGATAGACAAAAGAGTTTAGACCATGGACCCGTCATTGTGGAGCATACTATACTATCTATAGGTCTACTGTCTGAAGAAGCAGTAAAGGCTAACAACAAACATTTTCGACTTAACTGACAAAACTTTCCGACATAGTTTTCGAGGACTGCTCGTAACCAAGACGTTCTAAATAGGTTACTCCTAACTGCAGATCCTCTCCTCACTAGAATGAGAGAAATTCCCAGAAAAGATCGGAGTCCTTTTTAAAGAAAACTTTGGATACGTTGCTTGGATTAGACATACCGCCAAGTTCAAGTGTATTTTCAAGATCAGGCGAAGCAGAGGAAGCAAATTCAGATGAGGAAGACATGGTCTCGGACAAAAACATAAGATCGGACGAAGGAAACATCCTCTCAGATGAAGACATTTCTTCACATTAATGTATTATACATATGTATCATTATCAAGTCATTATTTTCTAAGGAAATTGATATATTGGTATAAGGCATTTAAAAAAATGTTACGTATTTTCATCAAATTGAAATCATAATGACTAAAGTAACCCCCTGACAAATTGATCTGCCCAATATGACCTCATTTGACATCTCAAATAATTCTGGCCAGCTAGATTGGCCAAGTACGCCACTGTGTACTGTGGACACACGATAGGTATTACAGGTATTAAGTGCGTCCCTATAAAGTATTGTACAGATTCATTTTGGGCTAGACTAATTATTTGAAAGAAAAATTTCCAAAGATATTTCTTGTTCCAAATTGCGAATATTCTTGAACTCAAACTTACAAGGTGTATACGCTCAAATCGTGACATCATCGATTACTTAAATGGAACATTAATATACCAAATAATTTCATTCTTCGTTATGTGGTGTTTATCCAATCTTACACTGAAAGCTCTGAGTGACTCCCTTGCAAATTGTTTGTTACACTCACTCGGAATACTGTAAATGCAGTTTTTTTGTATTTTGCTCGTGGTTTGCGGTTTTGCTTTTGTCAAAGAATTGCTTATTTGATGTATTGTCCTAACATTAAATTATCACTCTGTCAAAGTTCTGTCAACAAAGGCTCCATGGTATTGTTCACAACAACCTTTTCGATGAACCGTTTCTCATTTGTTTAATGTTTCATTATTGGAAGAAATTATTTTGATTAAAATTGAAATATCCCTTGGTATGTGTTGGTTACCTATATATAAACGCTTGCTGCTTACTCTTTTAAATAAAACATCTAAAAACGGTAGATTATTTTAATTTTTACTTTCAATATAAAAACAAAACGTGCCGAATTATTTATAATTTCTAAGGAATCATCTGAGGCCAAATTTCAAAAAACGTTGTCCGCATATCTATACCGGAAAATCGGGTTGTGTTACAATTCTGGACATGTCTAGTTTTCAAATGCTCCATAAACTTATTACTTAAAATTGGTGGAAATGGAGACCCCATCACCATGCGCCATACCTAAATCTTGGTGATAGAAGTCAATTTCTAGTTGAAAATAATTCTAAATAAAACAACAGTTTAATCAGTGCTTATTTATTTAACACTAATTCTGTCAGCAGACCTTGAAGTTTAACTAAAACGGGAATTATTTGTATTTTAGAACATTAATTATTATTGAGACGTTTCACATTGTTGTTGTTGCCGCCTGTTGTCCTCTTTTTTGGGTCCCTTACAAAGATGATTCTTCAGCAAAGTTTTTGTAACAAATTTTTTTAAACATATTGAGCAATTGTAAGGCCTCACTCCCGTATGAAATCGTATATGTACATTTAATGTTGCCTTTTGAGAAAATCCTTTGTCACATATATTGCAAATAAATGGTTTTTCTTTGGTGTGCACTCTCTCATGAGCTATTAATGACTTTTTAGTTGCGAACTGCTTTTCACAAAATTTACACTTGAAGGGTTTTTCCCCTGTATGAGTTCTTATGTGATCCCTCAAACTAACCTTCGACGTTACAATTTTTCCACAAATATCGCATACATTCTTGTTCTTTCCGGCGTGAGCTCTCATATGCGCCTGAAATGACTGAATAGATTTCGATATTTTTGGACATAATTTACATTGAAATTCGACATTTTTGTAACTAGGGTCGTGGGTCTTCACGTGAAATTTGAAATAACTTTTATCCTTAAAAATTTTGCCACAATGCGTGCATGTAAAACGGAGATCCTCATGCTCAATTTTCTCGTGATTGTGGAGTTCAGAAAGAACGTTAAACCCTCGTTGGCATTTACTACAGTAAAATGTGTATTTGTTTAAATGGACATTATCCACATGAAACTTTAAAAAACTTTTACTCAGGTATTTCTTCTCACAAAACTCACAATTAAAGTAGGTAACATTTATTAAATGTTTCATATCCTTATGTCTTTCCAACATATACTGATAGCGAAATTTTCTTCCGCATATTTCGCAAGGAATATCTTTATCTTTGTGACATCTCTTGTGTGCTATGAACTTTTTGGGATTAGGGCTAACCTTTCCACATATGTTGCATTTGTAGGTATCTGATAGATAAATACACGTATCTTCGTTTTCTGCAATTCTAAAATATATAAAGTTCAATTTAGCGAAAAATAATAAAAATGCGAACAAAATAATTCATAATAATAATAACGATAACAATCCTCTGTGCGATAGCCGTGTATGTCGGAGGCAACGAGAATTATGCCTGGCACCGAGCCATCGAAAAATAATGATGATAGTTTCTATAAGACTTTGCTAAGATAATTTTACGAGAAATATGCCTTATCAAACGTCAAACACAGAATAAAAAGTCGCTGCCTAATGAATCTCTATTTCCACATCTAGATACTTACGTTCAACCAAACAGTGGAAAGACAGTATGCTTGCAAGAAACTTATAACGAAAAACGTGTGTCTTTATTTGTTCCAATTTATGTTACAAGTTTCTACATATACATAGGTATACTTTCTATTTGGGACACTAAACTGTATTGATTATATTTATTCAGCTTCAAGGCTTCTGAAGTAAATTTTGAAAATTTTTGAAAAATAAATATCGTAATAATAAATACGTAATAATAATCTTATGTAACATGAACCACTTCACCTCGGCTCTAAATTTTATAAATGATTTCTGCTCTATACCGGGCGATTCATTTTGGTATTCGCGCCCCTGTATCTTTTCTGTTTCAACAAGAAACTATAACAACCATATAGTCGCGTCACTTTAGCATGAAAAATATGAAAACCTGTAAAAAAAAGAGGTACAGGGTCAATTGAGTTCATTTTTGTTTCAGAGTTCAGAAAGGCATTTAGAAAAAACAGCACCTTTCATTTTTTGGCGGAAATGTTTGGTTTCATTTTCTTTCCAAGAATTGGCCAATTTAATTAATTTATTGAAAAATTTGTGATCATACACAATATGACATAGAATTGGACGAAAATGGTTACTTAGTGGTTTTTGGGGTCGCTGATCACGAATGTGAAGTCCAATTTGGAAAAGTCCAAATGGCGGACCGGAAATCGGGCCATTTTCCATAAAAAATGAGAATGGATATCTTGGTCTTGAAAATCTGTGCTCGAGGGTTTTCGAGGTCCAATTTACGAAATTCAAAATAGCGGACCGGAGGAACAGTCAATTTCTCCGGAAAACCTAGTGCTTTTTACTTTTTTGGGCTGAAAGTACGAAAAACACGAGTATCTCCTGAAAAATATACTACTTCCAGTCGGCCATTTTGAATTCTCCCTAATTGGACATCAGATTCGTTATCAGCGATGATGAAAACCCCCGAGTTCCCACTTTCAGCTCAAGAAAGAAAAGAATACGAACTTTCTGGAGAAATGAACTGTTTTTCCGGTCCGCCATTTATTTCGTAAATTGGACCTCTGATTCGTGATCAGCGACCTCAGAAACCCCCGAGTACTCATTTTCAGCCCAGAAATGAAAAAGATACGAGTTTTTCCTGACAGATTGACTCTACTTCCGGTCCGCCATTTTCAATTTAACAAATTAGACCTCGGATTCGTAATCAGCGACCTCGAAAACGCCCGAGTACAGATTTTCAAAGCAAAGATATCCATTCTCATTATTTTTGGAAAATGGCCCGATTTCCGGTCCGCCATTTTGAATATCCCAAATTGGACATCAGTTTCGTGATTAGCTACCCCAAAAAACCCCGAGTAACCATTTTCGTCTATGACATATTGTGTATAATAACAAAATTCTCAATGAATTTAATGGCCATTAATATTGGCCAATTTATTGGACAAAAAATGAAACCAAAGATTTCCGCCAAAAAATAAGAGGTACTGTCTTTTGTAAATGCCTTTCTGAACTCTTTGCAACATAAATAAAGTCAGTTGACACTGTACCTTTTTTAGAGGTAAAATGCCAAAATGACGCGACTAACATATATTTGTAAATCGCTTGTCATACTCTGTCAAATGACGTCCTTGCATCATCTCTGTGAAACATATGCCAAAGTAACGATAGGCAACTTTTCTATTTTCAAATGGTACGCTGTATTTTTTTTACCATTTGTCGTAAAGAATCTCTTTCTGCATTTAACTGTGTAAAAAAAGTATACACTTCCATAACAAAAATTTCGAGAAAATTAATAAAATATGAAGAAACGTCATTCGACGGTTTTGTTTGTGAATCAGCATAGTTGGCCATGAAAACAATTGAATTTTGACAAATAATGTAAGCAATACCATCTAGGTGAATCAGATTCGAAATAGAGGGATTTTGTCAAGGATTGTATACGGCACCGAGTAGACGTAAGCATTTCGAAACAAAGTTTGATGTTTTGACCGAAGTTCTGTTTTTAAATAGTTATGTAATTAATTTTTATATAAATAAACAGATAATAAATATCGTATCTTTAGTTAATTAATGATAATAATACTCAACAATAACATTAATATAATAATTGCAAATAAATAATAATTACCAATAAAAAAACTACGAAAACTTAAGAAAACTAACAATTAAGAAAATAAAAACATTATTTATTACCTCACATGTTCGAAGAGACCTCCGCTCGTTTCTAAACAAAATTGTCCTGTGCTTATCACACCCTGGATAAAGTCATCTTCATAATTCTAAGGCATGTAAAAAAATGCGGTAAGTACAAAGCGGGCAGGCGGCATCTTTACCTATTCAATGATACCGCCGCGCGGACTCGTTCGACGGGATTTTTTTATGTGACTTAGAAATATGAAGGCAACTTTACATACATGTTGAAGAACTTCAACATTTAAACAGCGACATTCAACTTGCATCTTATTTTTAAGATCTTCGACGTCATTTAGAGGAGTAAAGTAAACCCCATGTTTTACATAGGGACAAAGGAAAAATCCAACGGTGTATGATCCGGAGATTTGGCAGATTCATTACAATTATAATACTATGTGGCGGTGCCCCATCTTGTTGTAATATCAGGTGATGTCCAATATGTAATGGGACGTCTTCTATGAAATTTAACAATTCTTCTCTTAAAAACTGTAGATGTCTTTCTCTGGTAAGTATGCCTTCGTGAAACTTTGGTCCTATATTTTGTCCGTTAAGAACTCCGCACCATACATTAATTTTGGAAATTAGTTTCTCGAAGCCACTGAGGATTATCCTGAGACCAATAATTTTAAACATGTCGATTGACTATTCCATTATTATAGAAACGAGATTCATTTGACCACATGATACGATCTAGGATGGTCATTTCTTGAGCAACTGCTACCCATGATACAAAATTTAGACGTCTCTCGTAATCTCCAGGAATCAAGCCCTGATGTAAATGTACTTTATATGGTCGCAGTTTACTGTCTTTCAGAATCCTTAGAATTAAAGAATATGAAATATCAGTCTCATCAACTGTATGTTCTTCGTCTCGTGCGGTTATGGGTTTATAAGTGTCCTTTTTTTTCTCAAAACTTACACTTTCGCCCATATTTCTTGCCAATTTTGGAACATTTTTCCTGATGATGCCGGCCTATTCCGAAAGCGTTCGTGATATAAATGTTTGGCTGCTTTACTGTCTTTTCCGCACTCCATAAATATGTTCAATTTCTCTTCATTAGTTTAAATATATTTATAAGTATAGCATAAAACAAAAACTACGATCACAAATAACAGTATTTTGATTTGTTGTTTCCATGGCTAACTATATCAATTCATAAACAGAACTTTTGAATGAAGTTTTATCATATTATATTAATTTTCTCGAAATTTTTCTTATGGAAGTGTACTTTTTTTACACAGTTGAATGCAGAAGAATCTCTACAACAATCGGCAAAATAAACTATCATACTATCGTTACTCTCGTTACTTTTCCATATATGATCACAGAGATGATTTAAGGACGTCATTTGATAGAGCTTGACAAGCAAATATATATGGTTTGTTGTAGTTTTTGTTGAAATAAACAAGATACAGAATCACCCGGTATAGCGGAATCAACTAAGAATATTTTCGGAAATTCTCGATCTCGAGATGATCCTGGCACGGAATTTCGCACGGGAAATGAAATAGAAGGCATTTTCTTTACGAAAACTTACGAAAAGTACTTATATTTTTTCCTTTTGTACGAAAATATTGATATTTTATGTAACGAATTTTGTTTAAAATGTATAAACAGCCTGAAGACTAAGCTTCAAGTGTAAAGGCATGTTTCAAAAATGAGGGGCCCTCAATTTGGTCCTTCTCTTTTTCTTCAGGGTCCGTATTTTCTCTACAGTCTTTATTACTAGATAATAATGAGCTATGTAGTAATAATTAGTTATAGACCGATGTGTTGTACAAGAGTGCGTGTAATATAACAAAAATAATAGTAATAATAAATATTTATTTCTCATTTTACAAATATAGCATGAAGTATATACAGTGAAGAAGAAAACGTATGTCCATTTTACAAAGTAACACAATTAAATATAAGGCAGAGTATACAAAATATAAAATAATGTATACATACAAGTGTAAATTCATCTACAAAATAACAATATTTAGAAATTGAAATTGTAAATACTGGAAGAGGATTTGTCTGTATCGTATGAAAATTAAGTGTTTGGTTATTTCCACGCAAACTAGACATGATAATAAAGTTGAAAACATTTTTTAACTAACTAGATGACAATATAATTAATGGTCTTTTAAAAAGCAAAACATGTGAAGAGTGTTTCAAAAAACGTTCCAACATTTCTACAATTGGTAACAGTGTCCGCATGTAAGTATTAGTATATTTAAATAACAAAATAATTTTCATGTTATACCTATTTGATTTATCTAATAGGTAATAATAACCGAACGATACCTTTTAATAATCGTAGAAAACAAATTTTTGTATAGAAATCCGTTTTGACACGATGAACTCACATATATAATAAAAAATGTCTGAGTTTGTATGTATGTGTGTGTCAGCTGTCTTTTATAAACACTATAATTTCTATCAAACTTAAAATTTTTACTTTCAAATTTACTTCAAATCTAAAACAGAATAGTAGATTACCTATTGAAATTAGGCCATATTTACCATACAGGGCGATCGAGACATATAAACTGCCATGCATTATATAAAATGTTTCATTATAGTTTTAGAACATGTTTTACGGCTTGCGAATACAAGAATATGAAGTATCGAAACTGTAATAAGGGACACACTGCGTCTTAGGCTTAAATGAGCTTCGCGGATATTTATTTGGTAATATCAATGTTGCCTTAAATGTTTTAAGATATTATTAATAAGGTTATTACGAGAGGAGCGAAAGAATTGGATATTGCCGACCGTCAATATCTATTTGATATAATGATATGAAAAATATTGGATATATTAATCTCAGTAACACCATGTATAGTTCATCGAAAGTCAGTTCGAAAATCATAAAAAGACAGGTAGAGGAATAGTTGAAAATACGAGCGGTGTCATGAAACGGCGACCGACAATTTTTAGAATCACATTTTGATTATTGCAAATATTGTTTTACTACTATTGATAGGCAAGATGTAAATTATTTATTTATAATACACTATTTATTTATAATAAAAAATGTTAGTTTAATTATCAACTCCATAAATGATTCAATAAAAATAATTAAATATTTAACCTACAGCTACGCTACCGGCAATATTAAGAATGAACCAAGAGCTTATAAGGGACTTGTAATGGTGAACCAGGTAAACATCGACTAGTTTCGTTTGAGGTAAGGGCATAACATATCAGGTTAACTATATTCGTATGCGGATATTGTTTACAATATTCAAGCACGGTCTCGGGTCTTATTCTATCACATCGGGCTTTGTAATGATTTATCGTAGTAACAAAGCTTTACACTGAATTTTCAAATTGACAATAGAAATACTATAATAGAAACTGCGCTGAACTCGAGCGAAATGTTAATCAAATTGGTATTCAGCCACGCCAGACTGCAACTTGTAGTCGTTTGATGCGGTACTGTAAAATTAATTGAATAAATATTTTCTAAAATATGTGTAATGTAATCTATTGAAAATTGTGCAACTGCCATCTTTACATAGGTTGTACAGTTACACAGTTCGCAGTCGAAATATAACGCAACTATCAGCAACAAAGTAGTTATAGGCACTTATACCATTTTACCATTATACTCCAGTCAAATAAGAACAAATTTCGACGTTTGACGGAAATAATAGTGGAATATGTTCATTAAGGTGTACTCTTAAATATACTAAATGTCCCCATCTCTATCTGTTGCGCTCGAGCCGTCATCTTGAAAAAATGGTGCCCCATTCAGTTTTTTACATATATCTCGCTAACCATGAGCGGAGGAGTTCAGTTCGGTCGTCGACGAAGGCAGACGCGTTTTTAAGTGGATTCCATGAAATCCCGAAAAACTACAGTAAACACGGTGTGAAAACGCGAAAAAAATGTGTTGAATTAAAGAGTGGAAAATCCTACATTAGTTGATATATATTAACATAAATTTGACTAATTCATGTCATAAACTCGTAAAGTATCCACAAGTGCATGTACCTAAGACCCCAAAGTGGCTAGTACGAAGTGAAATGCAACGGACTGGCCTCTGACGAGTGGAAGTAGTAATATAAGCAAAGGATGAAAGATAAGTGTTATTTCTATTTATTTCTAAGACATGTTTATTAATCCTTCACAGATGGGACGAATGTTGTGATTCAGAAATCCATTGTTTCACATATACGCGAATGAATGAATTCTTCATGTGGAACGGGTACTTTTGTTTAAGAAATAATTTATTTACTATAAACTTTTTGTTTCTCGCTGCAGAGTTATTAGTTTTATATGGGGAATTTGTTTATTTGATACCGGTTAAGGCAGGAGATTCTCGATTCGTAAAATATATACCTGGATTCGTCCCTTCTTGAAATGGGTGATATAAAATAATCAAAACCAGATGTGTGAATGAAACATTTTGTTTATATAGCATTAGCATTGGCTTATTTATGTCTTTATTAAATTTTAAACAAGAATTGGAGATCAAAATTAAAAAGATATTAAACAAAATATATAGGTAATAAACATAATATACAGGTGAAGAAATGGAAAAACTGCCCAAAATTGAAACCGATTGTTTCAAGGAAACGACATACAGGGTGAGCAAACTATCCCTTCGGACCTCTTTTCTCATAACGCGCAAACAAAAATGTTACCGCGAGATAGGGCCCTTCCCAGCAACTCCACCGTAGATGGATATTTACTTGAAAATACAAAAATTAAAGCTGTCAGATTCAGAGACACAAGAAGCAGAAAACTTAGAAGAAAAATAAGGAGATGACGATAGATGGAAACTTAAAAGAAGCATGGAAACTGAAAAGAAGCATGTCGCAAACAACTGCACCACACCCCAGCCGATGATGACAAATGGAAACATAATAGAAGCATGGAAACCTAAAAGAAGCATCTCTCAAACGTAAATACACATCCCATCCTATATTTCCACCCCATGCGTCATGCGGCTCTCGCTGCTGACAACAAGTATGTCCAATATCCAACCCGGCGTATGCAGCTGGTCTGGCGGTATATAAAACATCCGAGATTTGGTTCCGGCACGCGGTTTGGCCGTCCGTTGGACGTATTCACCATATATAAAACAAATCTTATAAAATTCTGTACAAAAAATATTATTTAAATTTTGTTCATATCTATCTGTTCGAAAATACTAAAATTATAATTTGGTCGGCACCTTTCTAAAATCGTGAATATCGCTAACAGAAGTTCATTGTATTAGTCATGCAACTCTGAATAACTTTCAAAATATCCGTCATCTGTCAGTTTGTCGATTTGCCCGTCTGTCCATCCGTCTCTCCACCCGCCATATTCCTTGTAAGCATAATAACTTAGGAACGAAAAGTTCGATTTTATCAAAACTTGAATGGTAAATCAGTCAGATGAAGGACGAACTCTTATTAGTACGTTTTACATATGATTGTATATAGCCCGAGATCTCACGACACCGAAGGGGAAAGAGCTTTGTAAAATCTAATATTTACTTATTAGTTTATTCAAAATAATGGTCAGCCTGCGCGTTGACAGAACGGCGCGCAGTCAGCTCTCACTTTCGAAGCGGACCTGTATCGCTGGAGAAGCGGAATCCTCGGGCCTCTTATCGGTCTTTTTCTCCTAGTTCCGATGGCTCAATCTCGAAAACGAAACGAGATATAGAGCTACAGTTTGCACCATTCGATTTCTCTCACCTTTCTACGTCCCCTGAAATTTTTCAGTTTATTGCGGGCAGTTTCATTATTTTTTGGAAAAACCATTAAAAAATGTAGGCGATTTCTACATCTCTTCGCATAAACCGCTCTTAACTTTTTTAGACAAAATTGACCCCCCCCCCCCTTTTTGTGCTTGATCGATTGTAAATTAAATTTCCAATCCGATGATGTGGAGCACGGTAAATTTTAAGCGAGATGGCGGCCGCCAAAGTTAGAGGTCTTAGGATTTCTCTTCTCCAGCAACACGGGTCCGTTTCGAAAATGAGAGCTGACCGAGCGCTGTTTTATCAGCGTGCAGGCTGACCATTATTTTTAAATAAACTAATAAATAAATTAACTAATGAATAAATATTAGATTGATTGAGGAAGCCGTTACTCTGTGGTAATCCATAACAATAACGAAATTGAGTAAAACACTACTATGTTTTTTACCACTATATTTGCACAAAAACGTGACTGCAGTTTCAACCCTTTTTAGGTCATTCTCAAACAACAAACTAAGAATTCTTAGTTTAATCATTGTTTGAAAATGACCTAAAAAGGGTTGAAACTGCAGTCACGTTTTTGTGCAAATATAGTGGTAAAAAACATAGTAGTGTTTTACTCAATTTCGTTATAAATATTAGATTTTACAAAGCTCTTTCGCCCTCGGTATCGTGAGCTCTCGGGCTAATAGATTATATATAGAATGTCGCAGCTTATATTTATGGCTTAAATGCCATTCAGGTGTAGTTTTTTTTTTTTTTTCGAGGAATCCGACGCCGCTAAGAAACAAGCAACTGAACATCAACGAAAGAAGTTACGGCCAAGAAACTATTTTTTTTTTTTTGAAAAATTCAAACAATTGGTTATTAAAGGGAAGCAAGAAATGCATGTCAATTTTAAACATCACATCCAGTTTAGCCGAAGATTGTGTTTTTTCTTTTTTCGAAAATATAAAATGAATTTTGTAAAATTCTCAGTCATGTCTCAGTCTTGTGTTATTGAAACATCCTGGCTTTCCTGTAAAAGATATAGAAAATTTTCAAACGCAGGGTGTCATATAGGGTATAAAGGGGTATAGCTTGAAAATATTTATTTTAAAAAATGATTAATCATCACTTACACAGGTTAACAAAATAAAAAATATGTTCCGATTCAAAGATTAAATCTATCATACCTTAAGTATTCTTGAGTGCTGAAGCCGAATTTTGTATTTAAAAAAATAGCTACCACGTAGATTTTTAGCAGATCCTCGTTTTTATTGTCAAAATACGGATTTTGAGAACATAAACCGGGAATCACTCGAAATCTACGCTGTAGAAAATTGTTTAAATTTAAAATTCGGTATCAGCACACAAGAATACTTAAGGCATGACAGGTTTAGTCCTTAGAACCGAAAAAAATGTTTTTCTAGACCTGTGCACAATCTACAAAAAAAATAATGTTCGGCTTCAAGGACTAAACCTATCATCAAGTATTTTTGTGTGCCGAAACCGAATCTTCAATTTGAAAAATTTTCTACCGCGTAGATTTCGAGTAAATCCCGGTTTTTATTGCCAAAATACGGTTTTTGACAAAAAAAAATCGGGATTTACTCGAAATATACGAAGTAGAAAATTTTTCAAATTGAAAATTCGGTTTCGGCACCCATAAATACTAAGGTCTGATAGGTTTACTCTTTGGAGCGGAACATTTTTTTTTTTTGAGTTATGTTACTGTTTTATAAAATTTCGGTGAAGTCGGCTATTCTCGGAGACAATATTTCGAAAATAATGATACTTATACTCAGAAAAATAGCATATTGCAGCAAAGAAAGGTAGGTATTTTTTAAGTATAAAATATTTGAAAGTCGTCGCTTGATAAATTTGAGTATTTTCTGAAATGAGAACTTTTGTTATTACTTTAGTTAAGAGTGAGTAATTTTCAGTAAAACCATAAAAATGAAAAACAAGCTATCAATGAAAATTTGTTTCTAGCTGAAATCAGAGTTACTTTTTAGGGTGGAAGGAGTTAAAATTGCGTTAACTTTGAATATCCCAAAAATAATTATTTTAGCAAGAAGTGTTAGTCTGTTTTAAAGATTATAAAATTCCTTATAATTTGACGTCTTTGTACTATAAAAATTGATTGAGCAATATTGATTGGAAGTTTTGACACTTTCTTTCAGGTACTCGATTTTCACGTGCATTTATTACAGTTTTGGCAAAAATCATGAGCTCTATATAAATAATGCCTAGAAAAAAGTTAAAAGTTATACAGTTTTCAGGGTGCTCCATTTAAAAAAAATAAGAAATAGTAAATTTAGCGTTTCCTGACTCACCCTGCATAAAAGAGCCGATTTCTTTAGATCTCACAACAGTATCGTAAACTTCTTTTGTCGATTTTTGGCACAAATCATTACCATTAACATATTTCGTTATTTTGTTCAAACATGACCACATTGGAAAAAGGTATTTCATTATCTAAACACATGTATATACAGGATGGGGCAATAGTGCGTCGGACCTCGATATCCCGAGTTCTACGATAGCTACAATTTTTTTTAAAAAATTGCAAGTAAACTAGATAAAAAAGTCTATAACTGGAAATTATTTTCGAACAAACAGGGCGAGCCAAGACGAAATTGCAGGACCAAGTGCCTTCTTTTTTAAACGGAATGCTATGTATATCAGTACATTTTTTGAAGCGTCTTTGTAGGCTCTATTCATTCCTATATTAGCATTGAATATCGCCCATCCACCTGGATGTAATGATTTTTTTTGTTGAAATAATGCAATCTGCATATGGATATTAAAAAAATCACCACAGTCACAATTATGGGTTTTAAGAATAACTTATGTGAATACCAGTTACGAGACATCTAATTAATGTTTTTGAGTCAATTTCATTTCCTAAAACTGTACAGGGTGGCCAAAAATTATTTTTCAATTAAGAACTTTTTAAATTGAATGTTCTCAATTCTCAAATGGAACACCCTGTATATTTTTCAACGATGTGATGTAGAAATGAAAAACGAACATATTTTGTAAATACTTCCCTATGGCTAATTGCAGCCAATTTCGTTTTATTGAGCAATAATTAGAAAATTCAAAAATAAACTTAAAAAAAGAGGTTTCTTCAAATAACTCACAAGAAAAAATGATAACAAGTGTTCCACATGTTGCCCATTTTGATTGACATACATCTCTATGCGCTTTTGAAATGAGGTTCCCACTGTTCCTAAAACTGTCGGTGTGATAGGTCTAAAGGCAGTTATTATTCTTTCCTTCATATTTTATACTCTTGTTGGTATGTCTCTATAAACAATTTCCTTCACGTATCTCCATAAAAAGAAATCCATGTTTGTAAAAACTGGGGACCTAGCAGGCCATCTAGTGGGTCCATTTCTTCCAATCTATTGATGAGGGTAGGTATTATTTAAGTGGTTAAGTTATTTAATGTGGTGGGGCACCATCTTGCTGAAACCACATCCTATATCGAATTCTTTCAGAGAGATTTACAAAAAATTGTGGCAGACAGTTTTCCAAAAAATGAAGATAAATGCTCCAGTCAATGTACCATCAAAGAAATGTAGCCCTCCCCAAACGTTTATAGACCATCTGTGTTGGTTATCAACTTGCATAAAACAGTGAGGATTTTCCGACGCATAATAATAAGGGAAATGGTGCCTATTAACAAATCCACTTTTATGAAAAGTTGCCTCATCAGTGAATAAAACATAATTAAAGAAGTTGACATCATCTCGCGTTTTACCTCTGGCCCAATTACAAAATTGTAGGCACTTTTGAAAATCATCATCAGATAATTCCTGGTGCATTTGAATATGACATGCGTGCAACTTATTTGTTTTTAAGATTCGACCCACAGACCGTCTACTTATTCCTACTAATGAGCTCACTTCTCTTTGACTAACATGGGGATTCTCAACCGTTGCCAGCACCACAGAAAACTCCATTTCTTCGTTCACAACACGTTTTATTCTTTCAATTTTTTCATATTCGACATGTCCAGTTTCCAGAAATCTATCGAGAAGGTTTTGGAAGCTGCTAACATCAGGAATTCCTCTTTTAAGATAACGTTGGTGATAAGTTCTATTGGCAAGTAAACAATTTCTGTCTGACTCGCCCAAAACAAAAGTCATGTCTACAAGTTCCACTATATTAAAATTCATATTGTACAATTCCAAATATTTTAAATTTAATACAAATCGTAACTAACGACCGATAAGTGTGATAAATGCTCCGCTGTATACGACAATTTATACCAAACTGAGGTTTTATTGCTTGTCGAATAACGAAAACGGCAAAAAAATGAAGAAAAAAAACATTACATTAAAGGACCTGTTAAATACTATTTACTCATTTCATTGGATTGGAAGAAATGGTCCAACTAAATGGCCTCATTTCAAAATTGCATAAAGACGTGTGTCAATCAAAATGGGCAACACGTCGAACACCTATTATAAATTTTTCTAATGAATTATTTGAGGGAACCTCTTTTTTTAAGTTTATTCTTGAATTTGACACTTATTTATTTATAGAACGAAAATGGTTGCAATTAGCCATAGGGAAGTACTTACAAAAAATGTTCGTTTTTCATTTCTACATCACATCGTTGAAAAATATACAGGATGCTCCATTTGAAAAAAATGGTAAAATTCAATTTAAAAAGTTCTTAATAGAAAAATAATTTTTGGCCACCTTGTACAGCTCTAGGAAATGAAAATGAATCAAAAACATTAATTAGATGTCTCGTAACTCGTATTCACATAAGTTTTTCTTAAAACCCATAATTGTGACTGGTGATTTTTTTAATATCCATCTGAAGATTGCATTATTTCAACAAAAAAAATTCATTACATCCAAGTCGTTTGGAGATATTCAATGCTAATATAGGGATGAATAGAGCCTAGAAAAAGGCTTCAAAAAATGTACTGATATACAGAGCACTTGGGCCTGTAATTTCGTCTTGGCTCGCCCTGTATGTTCGACAATAATTTCCAGTTATAGACTTTTTTATCTAGTTTACTTGTAATTTTTTTAAATATGTCTAGCTGTGGTCGAGATATCAAGGTCCGACGCACTATTGCCCCACCCTGTATATACAGCATTCAACAATACATAAATATACTTATTACTCTAACCCTTATCCTGAGAAAGTATATATGGCCCGGGGAGCCAGTGATAGGCTGTAGGATAATCCCTTTCTCTCACAATTATAAACGCCATTACACATACACATCCTTCAAAGTACCGGTGCATATACGTTATTTATGTTTCTTAAACTAAAGTTTATTGTGGAGATTAAACAGTAATTAAATTTTAATATGAGCACGTGGCTTCTATATCGGAAAGCAAAACTGGAAATAATGTCAATCGATAAAATTATGGTTTCTAATTATGTCGTGCGTTCCATGATGATGGAGATATCAGCGGGGGGAAGGGGATTTTGGATGATAGAAAGGTCGGTTAGAGTGAGATGTGTTGTCTGTCTGTCTCGTGGGCTGTACGGGTGTTAGTTAGGTTACCGCCGTTCCCTAAAAATTGGGAGCATCTGATGAAGGTTTGAGGGTTTGTCTGGAATCGTTGATTCGTACGTCTGTCAAGTTGCTGGGCAGAGCAGATAGATATATTATCGTGGCTAGAAATTTCTGCGTTCCTTCGTCGATGAAATCTCTAATGTAAGGGCACCGTAAGCTCTATATAATTCAAGTATCGGTGTGTAATGGTAGGCGTTAGTTAACAGTCTAATTAATTTATTTTGCATCACCTGCAGGCGCGGCACTGCGTGTCGGATATAACGTTCCACGCCACACAGGCATATATCAGCAGGGGTCGAAGAATAGATTTGTAAAAAGTCAGTTTATTGTCACGTCAGATCTCTAGCAAACTTGACATGTTCTTGGCACACTTACCCATACCATGGTACCAACCTATCGGACTCATCAAATGGCGTATAGTTCAAATCGTCTTTAAAAAAAGGATTCTGGGCAATAACATACCTAGTGTTCCATTAAAAAAGCAGTTTGTGACGTCACGCCTAAATGAATCACCTTGTATATATTAAAATATTTTCAAACTATACTCCATTATGCCATATACCACCTTGTTTTGAAAAAAATATATTTTTTATAGGAGAGTCACAATATTTGAAAAACACAAGGCTTGAGATACCCTGTATGATATCTATTTAACAGTGTTCAACATATCAATCAATTTTTCAACATAAATCATAAAAACTTTACATCCAATAGTAAAATTTACATCCAGTAGGTAGCTGTCAAAATAATTCGATTTTTTTTATTTTGATACCTATAATCCCGTATACTTTAGCTTGGCCGGTCCAAAGGTTGTTTCGTCGGCTGAACTAAGCTTTGTCGACATATGGGAACAAAATTTTTTTAGATGTTGCTTTAACTTTGTGTGCAAGAGGAAGTGAAATCGTACACAATACTAACTCATACAAGACTAACTCATACACAAGACAAGTTAAAGTATACTTGGCTCTACTAGGATTTTATCACATTTGTAAAACAAGATGTCCGAATCAGGGATGACTGAGATGTGAATTAGACTAATTGGGTGCAAATTTGTTATAAAAGAAAGCTCCCCAGTCTTCACGTTTCCAAAAAAAAAATGAGTAGGCGTTGAAAAATCTAAAACTGTTACCACATAAATTTCTGCACTTTATACACGATGTTATTTCGCCAATATTATAAATAGATGCATATTTTTTCAAAATAAAATTCAAAAATTACAGAATAAACAATACTTAGTAATTTTCCTATCATCATTTATACTCGTCAGGTTCACTTTGGTAAAGCTCATTCAGGACAATAAAAAATATTTTTCATTGGATTTCGCAAACAGAAAAACTATTTTCAACTTTTTTCTTGATTAGTGATTGGAATGTCTTGGGGGTGGCTTTATGCCCTATTGAAAAGCTCAAAACAAGGATGAAAACGTTTCAAGGGCTAAGTGATTTCTGAGAAGCAGAATGACAAATTACTAAACATTATTTTTTTAATTTACGGTTGCCGCACACCGATCGAAAGTTTCCTCTGCCGGCGTAGTTGGGGTATGTGAAGTACATATATTAACTACCTATGCGGCAAGTTATCGGCAACCAAATATCCAGAGAGAAAAAGTTTCGTAGTTATATGCTCTCTTCGATTATACAGCCCCACAAAGTCTAAAGATCCAGAAACTAAACCTACCAATCTTTATGTATTTTGACTTCCTGAATTGAATGCCTCCATCAGAATTTCATTTCGTCGTTGTTTTTTTTTTCTTCTTAGATTTATTATATAAAAATGCTATTTCAAAGATAAAATCTAAGATAGAAAAAAAAACTAGTGATAAAATGACATTCTGATGGCGGCATCGAATTCACGAGGTCAAAATACATAAATATTAATAGGTTTAGTTTCTGGGCCTGAACTTTTTTTTTCTTCTTGTGGGGCTGTGTTACCAACTGGCAGACGGTAACTTTTCGTCCCGAATTTGCACGCCATTTCCTAAACTAATAGGTTAGTCGCGTCATTTTGGTATTTTACTTCTGAAAAAAAAGGTACAAGGTCAATTGACTTCATTCTTGTTACAGAGTTCAGAAAGGCATTTGAAAAAAAATGTTATCATATACAATATGCCATAGAATTAATTAGACGAAAATGGTTACTCGGGGGGGGGGGTCGCTGATTACGAATCTGAAGTCCAATTTGGGAAATTCAAAAATGGCGGACCGGAAATCGCGCCATTTTCCAGAATAAATGAGAATGGATATCTTGGCCTTGAAAATCTGTACTCGGGGGTTTTCGAGGTCGCTGATAACAAATTCGCGGCCTAATTTGGTAAATTCAAAATAATGGACCGGAAGTAGAGTCAATTTCTTAGGAAAAAACTGGTGTCTTTGTCGCTTTTGGTTGAAAATGAGTACTCGAGGGTTTTTTAAGTCGCTGATCACGAATCAGAGGTCCAATTTACGAAATTCAAAATAGCGGACCGGAATAACAGTCTATTTCTCCGGAAAACTGGTATTCTTTTCTATTTTGGGCTGAAAAATGGAACTCGGGAGGTTTTCGTTATCGCTGGTAACGAATCTGATATTCGCTTAGGGCTAATTCAAAATGGCGGACCGGAAGTAGTATATTTTTTAGGATATTTTAGGAGTATAAAATACGAGGTTTTCCGGAACAATTGACTGTTCTTCCGGTCCGCTATTTTGAATTTCGTTAATTGGACCTCTGATTCGTGATCGGCGACCTGAAAAACCCCCGAGTACTCATTTTCAGCCCAAAAACGATAAAAATACGAATTTTTCCTGATAAATTGACTCTACTTCCGGTCCGCCATTTTGTATTTACCAAATTAGACCTCGGATTCGTAATCAGCGACCTCGAAACCCCTCGAGTGCAGATTTTCAAGGCCAAGATATCCATTCTCATTTCTTCTCGGAAATAACCATTTTCGTCTAATTCTATGGCATATTGTATATGATAACAAATTTTTCAATTAATTGAATTAAATTGGCCATTAATATTGGCCAATTATTGGACAAACAATGAAACCAAACATTTCCGCCAAAGAGTGACGACTAGGTGTGTATTTTTAAATATAAAAGGTTGAGGTACGTTTTTGTAAATAAAATTTAACAGCTCTGTGTTTTCCATTACAAACATATGTAGATTGTCAGAAAATTACAAGGAGTGAAAACAATTATAATTCAATTTCCATTTTTGGGGTGAATAGATAAATAAATAAATTTCAAAGTTATTTAATTTCAAGTATTGTAACCGAAATTTTACTACAACTATAAAGAAAAACTTTAATTCGCTCTTTTAAAAATTTTCGTAATAAAATTTTTTAAACAAACAGGTTTCATTCGATGTTTTATGATATCTCATATGCACATTTAAGGTACCCGTGTGGGTAAAAACTTTGTGACATATTGTGCAAATAAAAGATGTTTCTTTAGTATGACTTCGCCGGTGGCTCACAAAACGTTCTTTAGTTATAAACCTCTTCTCGCAGAAGTCGCACTGGAAGAGCTTTTCTCCAATGTGTGTTTCTATATGTCGATCTAAATTTCTCTTTGAACTCAACACTTTATTGCAGACATCACAGGTATTCTTATTTTTTTTATTGTGGCTCTTCATATGAACAACCATCAACTTTTTAGTTTTTAAAACTGTTGGACACTTGGTGCACTGAAATTCTTTGTGTATTCTCATGTGCAACTTCAATTCCATTAAGCTGGGATAGTTAATTCCACATGGATTACATTTAAAGATAAACGATTGGTCACATTCTTCTCTCTTCCTAAAATAAATATGAATTATTGCAGTATAACGCAATAATCTAAATAACAATTATACCTTATTATACCTCAATCGATCAATGCGAACAGTTTTATTCATAATTTACTATACGTGGAAGTTGCGGAAGCAATGTCCGAAGCCTGTCAAACATCCACGGCGCGAGACGCTGTGGGAGTTAAAAGACAGGACGGCGCGAAGTCGTAATAACTTAAATACAAAAATCTGATTATTTTATTTTTATCACTGAACTATAATATACAGGGAGGACAAAAAGTATTTTTCAATTTAATGGATCACCATATTTTTCGACGATGTGATCTAGAAACGAAAAACGAAGAATAACACAATTCTTTTTCTTCATTATATTGACAGTTTCAGAAGGATTTTAAAATCATGCTTTTAAATTTTGTTGAATTATTTACTTTCCTCTTTTTACTATAGTCCCAATTAGGCTAGTGTGTGTGTTCGATGATATAGCCTACCCATAAATGACAAAAGTTAATCGTAATCTTAAAACCGCCATTTTCAATTCTATCAACTAAGTATATATTATTTGCGTCTTCGAAAATCCCCAGATACGGATTTTCAGACGGATCAGGCCATAAATTACAAAACATATCCGCCGTATTGACGACGCTGTTTTGAGTTACTAAATTTATACTAATTTTTTATAATCTACAACCTCCATAACCCTCAGATATTGATTTTCAGTCAAATCAGACGATAAATGGAAAAACTTATCCTCCATATTGACGCCGCCATTTTGAATTTTTAAGTTTCGATCACAGAAATCCCCAGATACCAATTTTAAATAGAATCGGATATTAAACAACAGTCTGCCATCTTGAATTTTTCTACAAATAATGTCAAATTGCTGTCATGCGAACCATATACAGATTCAATGGGCTTGTTCCATGATATTCTTTTTACATGGTTTTTATACTTTTTCATATAGTACTCGATATTCTCATTATACACTTAAAATTTCGTATTATTAACTTTTTCCGTTCTCGAGATATAAGGAGTTAAAATTAGTAACTGTTGCAAAAACCGAGCGCACATTTGTGACGTCACTATACGCAAGTGACGTAAAAAATGGCTTTCTGGGACCTTTCAAATTTAACCTGAAAAGTCGAAAAACATGGAATTTTTAAACGCAGGTAACTAAATAAATACGTCGAGTGGAAGTTCGTTCTATCTATCTACGGAAAGGAGAAGGTCGGCGATGAATTCTAATCGTACATTGCAGGGTCGAAATCGAAAATTCGTTCCGGCAGGAGCGAGAGAAAATTGTAATTTTTTGACATTTCACCAAATTGTACTCCCCTACTGTCAAGTAGTAAGCAAAACAAACAATACTTCGAAAACACTTATAATTATAACCAATAAGGAGCATCAATTCTATTGAGATCGCCGAGTCTATGCATATAGTGACGTAGCGCCTGGCCACGCCCCATTTTCGCGAGATGGAAATTTGTAATAGTTTTTAAGATACTAAACGTGCGAATAAGATTCTGATTTTTTGCAGATCCATTAATTTATACTTGCACTTTCGATTTATGAAATAAAAAAAAATGCTGAACAAGCCCATTAAAGTCGATCCCTCATCTGAAACCGGGTGAAAATCGAGTTGAAAAATTTTCTTACGTACATAGTTATAGTCAGCGAGATAGCGTCAATATTTTATGCGTCATTTCAACACAACTTCTTTGGTTATTTAAAGTTAGTTTTCGCTCGAAAAACAACTAAAATAAGTGTCAACTGACGCGACCGTGCAGATGAAGAGCGAGGGAGGCTGCGCATTTAGTAAAATAATTTTGTTGTTTGCGTCAACCCAACAACGTTACAAAACTATAAATAGTTTATTTATGTAATATAAATGAAAAAAATTTTTTGGCGTATGAAGATGTGCATGACTCCACAATTGGCAATGTAAGAAGTTCGCAAAAAATGCTGTTTCAATTCTGCCTTACATGGAGGTAACACAGATCCTTCGAAATTCTGGTCAATCTTCAAGACATCTTCTTTTTGAAGAGGGTCCATGTAGTAAATCCCCTTCGCATAACGGAAATTTAGACCTTTTTAGTTACTACTGTATAGTATACTGTACTGTTAAAAATATCGAATATCGATATTTGAGCATCGATAAATGTATAACTTATAAAATACTTTGTTACTTTTTGCGGATAACATGATTATTTAATATTTCATACAGATATGATTTTCTTTCAAGTTTCATTCGTATGAGGAAAACTATAGCAGCAGGCGTGAAGTAGAGTATTTCATTATTATATTAATATGTGTTGAGAGAAACTTGAAATTGCTCATCGGGTGATTAAAAAATGAAATAAGATGGGGCATTAAAGATACAGCGCCTGGTCACTGTGGTACACTCAAAAGCTGACAGGTTTCGTCCCATGGTATTATCAGCTGACACTTTTTAATTGTTTTTTTATATCGTAAAGAATAATATAAATAAATTTCAGTTTTGATGAAATAACAAATTTTCACGTGTTTTTCATATATATTATTGAATAGAGCAGCTGACAACCTTCGCTCCTTACCCTATGCAGCTACACATTCTTTTCATTTATAGTACATAAATAAACTATTTATAGTTTAGCAGCCTTGTTGGAATGACGCGAAATACGAAACTATTTTACCGGATGCGCAGCCTCCCACGCCCTTCATCTCCGCGATTGAAGTATCTGACACCCGATTCATCGATAAGCAACCTGAAACACAACCTGAACTGAAAAAATGAGCTATGTTGAAATGATGTAAATTAATTTGACGCTATCTCCCGGACTATTACTGGCCAAGGCAATAAAAGCATATTAATTAAAATCCAATATTATTGGGAGAGGTAAAGGAAAAACCATTGGTATATTACTACCTTTATTTTGGTTCTCTTTGACATAACTACAAATGCTTACAATGCAGTGAATATTTACAGCGATATGATTGCGAGAAAACGCAATCGACGAAAAACGAGTAAAGGTTGCAAGTCCGGTTGCGAATACTTAATTGATTCACGATTTACTTTTACCTGATGCCTGTCACATTAGGCACATTGTCAATATCTTTTTTTATTTCTATCTTAAAAATATGTTAAGTGCATCGCCCGATTGCAACTTTCATTCGTTTCATAATAGTCATATTGAACAAACAATTTAAATTTCCATCTAATTTAAGTAAACTTCATTTATTCGAACCAGAGAGATACATACACTACATTGAAGTTCTAATATCCTGTCCATTCCTGAACATCCCATTTTTGTACCCTTAATAAAACAATAACATTTTGCTCAAAAATTACAATAAACCATGGTTTATACAAAATAATTTTAAAAAATTAAGTCCTAATATACCTATGTTCGCAGTCGACAACGCCCGACTTCAAAAATATAATTAATGTAGTACCTAACCTAAAAAATAAGTATTTGCATGCAGAAAAATAATAGATATTACTCTAAATCGATGCATCTGTGACATTATATTGTGATAGAGCACCAGTCAACCCGTAATATCTCCCATTGATACGTCCATGTGCCAACCTGAGCCATACCCTATTTTCGATTTCAAGACATTAATACGGAATAAGCTAAAGTGCCAAGAAAAAGTAAACCTAACCCCAAAAATTATATAGCCCAGAAGCCAGAGAAGAAATGGATAAGTAGTAATCGGGGATACTAACATGAGGTTTCCATGAAAACGTCGCTTTGGTCAATGAAACTAAAAATATTGTTCGCTCTCAACCTTACTCTGCCGAACGTTGCCCTTCCCGTTGTCCTCCGTCCAGTAGTCGTCCGGAAATAGTCGCTTCAAGCTAGACCGTTTTGGTGTGGCTCGTACTTTTGGAGTGACACTCAGTATTTGCACGGAACTTAAGCACGTTTTCACGTGAAAAACTAATGGAAACATTCGCCGATTTATTGCACTTTGTATGCAATTGTTGCATATTCAATAGGGTACCTTCGCAGTCGTTTGTGAATAATGTCAGTTTTAGAAATTTATAATTTGATAATTCCAGTTTAATTTGTGAAGCATTTGTTAATATAAAATGAAATAAAAAAGAAATATCCACATGACTTACTCGGGCTCGAACCCGCAACCCTTCGATTTCCGATATGTATTCGATTGTAAGTCGAAAGCTTTAACCACTAGACCAATTTTTGTTATTACTTGAAAATATTTGAATCTGCATAATATAAAGGTTGAGACAGAAATCATATTTCCAGTAGATATTATATTATCAAATGTATTATACAGGGTGTAACTATTTTCATGTAATTAAAATAAACTGGTGGTGGGGAGCGACTAGACAAACAAAAAACCTTATATAGTGGGATCTAAAGGAGATATGCTCGCGCATATCACTCTGATATTTGTGCAGTTAGATAATCTCCCTTCTCTCTTATGATATCCTCAAGCAATATTTTAGGTACTGCAGTTTCAGTACCTTAATAACGTACCATTTTCAAACGTTGATTTAAATGAATGGTAAGTTAAGATACCGAAACTGCAGTAACATGTATGTTACAATAAATTCAGTGATAGGAAACAAAGAAGTCTCCTTTCTTATATCGTCATGATTAACTGTCACAGTGCGGTAATTTACCAAATATATTATTTTTTGTCTTTGGTTTGACGTGCCAAAATGTGTATTGATGGAATTGACAACAATTTTTGTGACGTATTCAAAACAATTGTTCTGTTATTGGATGTTTCTTGTTGGGTAATAAAGGTATTGTTTTTATTATTATTATTCTTATTCGCTGTTTTGTTCTGATCTGTTTATTAATGTTTACGTTGATTTCCATAGAGACCAAAGACTCGATTTTTAGTTTTCGATATCTGACCGGAAAAAATTATGTGCGTAATTCGTTAAAAAAATCAGCTTTTTCCGAACTTAAAATATGCATAACTTTTTTCTGTTGTCGTATTTCGGACGTCTAACTGTTCGTCTTCAAATTTCATGAAATAATTACACATTCTGTAAGCTTTTAACACGGGAACACGTATTCGATGTTACTGATGTCAATATATCACATTTAAATTTTACAAATTAAAATAATTTTGTTCCCAAAAAAAAAACACATGTAAACAAACCCTCTATTTAAACCCCTGCGGCCGGCCATCCGGTGCCTGCGTTGTGCAAAAAGAGAACGAATTTTTACATTTTCATAGTTGGTAGGTGCAAAAAGTTGGTTCAAGAGTCCCGTCGAAGTGCTGCGTTTCTTGCTTTGAGACCGCGCGGCGACTAGGACACGAGCCGGTAACCTTTACATGTTTTTATGACTTCTATTATTGAGAAGTCTACATCCATTAACCCAGAAAAGCAGTGGTACTAAAATGTTTTCTACCTCCACATACAAATTTTTGACCAAGGTCGGTTTTCTTCAAAGCGTCCCTAGAGTAAAAAATTATAAAGGTTTTTTGTTTCTCTAGTTGGTCCCCATTACCAGCCTGTTTAATGGCATGAAACTGATTATATCCTGTATTGGTGAAATGTATGAATAGATAACGATAGAAAATAACATTTCAAAAAATTTATATTCAATTAAAAAACTTAAAGATTAAAAAAAAATTAAATTTAAATTAGCAATAACTTTTTTTACTAACCGATGTTGGTCAACATCAATAGAGTTCTTTCTCTATCGAACACTAATTTACTGGCCAAATTTCAGTACAATCGGACTTTCGGACTCTTTCTGAATTGCTTGCCAGAAACATGACGGAAGGACGGGCGGACAGATAGATAGACAGGCAGACGAACAATTTGAAAGTCGTTCAGGATTCGATCACTAATACAATGATATGAATTTTTTTTATCTACGAACATTATTTAGTTTTACAAAAAATATGGTGATCAAATGCAATGTATTTTTTCCTATTTATTTTTATGAAGAGTAAACAGCGGCAAAAGTGGGGATGAAATAATCGTTATGTGAAATCTTGCATAGAAATAGGTTTTTCAGAGGAGAAAGAATTATACGAAATTTTGTATCAGTATAATGAAGGTTTCTTGAAAAAACATAAAACAACCTAAAATTCTATATATAGAATTTTAGGCTTTCATTTTTTCATCTGCATTTTTTTATAATTCGCGTGTTTTAGAAGTTATTTCATAAAAAACAATTTTTCAGAGTTTGACATTATTTTGTTTTAAGTTGCAAATATGGTTCTTTTCTTATAATTTTCTACAAATAAAGACCTACTTCTATGCAAAATATCACTTTAGGATTATTTCATGTTTAACTCAAAACCAATGGGGACTGAGTTAATAGGGAATTATCTTCCAAGAGCGCAAGCTTTGTCAGAAGATCTAGTTGATGTCCGGAAAACTAGATCTCTTAAGTCAAGGTGCGGCAAGGCTAAGGAGTGAAATGATCCCATAAAAAAATCAGTGCTGACATAGTATCAAAAAATTCCTTGAAAAGGCCAAAAAAGACAGTCAATGAAAACTTGTAGGTTTCACCCTTAATGTTTTGAAACCGATGAATTCCTAACTCCAAAGGATGAATAAAGGTGTATTTAAGGCTACAAAGGGGTAATAGATGCGTGTTTTAATATCTCCAATACTAATAGTTTTTTATTTCCTTTTCTATTTCTTTTTGTCGATAGCTGAGTAAAATACCTTCAATTTGGTTTCTTACTGACCTGTGTACAGAAATATTTGACGAAGATACGGAGGATATAGAAAAGTTGAAGGTGGGATATTGTTACATCCTATCGTTAGTACTCGCTTCACACGGAGTTGGAGGCTGGAACCATTATGAACCGTGGTTGACAGCAAAGTTGTTGTGAAATAAGGAATAGATTGTTTTCCTCAAATGACTACAATCCTCCATTAAAAACTATGTTTTTTTAATGAGTTGAGAGTAAGGTGAGTATGTACGAAAGTGCGTGGCGTGACTGCGTATGTGTGTGTGTGTGCCGTTTCGTTTTCGAATGTAACAAGATCGCAGATGATATTGAAACAATAAAAAAGAACTGTAGTAAAAACTGGGTGCCAGCAAACACACACACACCTGAAAGAAGGCTCTTCTGTACCTGCTGTTTATTTAGGTTGTCGAGGTACGTATGCAAAACTTTCAAATGTACAAAAGTCCAAGAACCAATTTCCATTCTACCTAACAATTTAGAATTCAAATATCTTTGATTTTTAAATAAATGTTTTCTTATGCAAGTAGAATACCTAAAATAGGTAGAGTTTAACGTTCAGTGCACGATGTTGAACACAATTATTGTACTAAAGCCAAAATTGAGAATCGTGGGCTCCAAAGAAAAGATTCATGGATAGGTGAAATATTTAGTCGTGTTTCTGTTTGTGAGAATCTGATGAAAGTTAATGCTAGAGAATACAGAAGTTGCTACAATAGTTTTTTAACGAATGTTGAATCAAAGAATTTAACGCATGGGTGTCTACCACGTGACGAAATTACCCAGAATATGGATGTTATGTATATATACACGGAAGAAATCGAGATGGCCAGTTTTCTTTAGAAGAATTATCACAATTGGCAAAAGTCTCATCAATGTGTAAAAGTATTATTAAAAATAAACTGATTAAGCAATATACACAGAAAAAAGAATTGTGATCTGTTTTCGAAACATTGGAACCAACATTTCGAGCGATCATTAAACCAGCATAGATTATACGAAAACAGATTGCACATGCAGTTTATGACAAGGCTGGGTTCTTGCAACCGATAAAAATGGCTTTGAAAGCAGTGTATGAACACAGACCATTAATATCATGCGTTTGCAGGTGAAATTGTACTACTTTAAGATATCTTTGTGTGAACTGGGGTAAAGTGTTCCTTTGTATGTAAAACCTGCCAGGGGTGTAACTGCTCAAACTGTGAGCAAGATCAAATACTAAATTTGACTGAAGCTAATGGACTTCGATGATTCTAATGTAATTCTAATGTAAGCGATGAAGAGTAATATGAAAATGAGAATGAACACTGATACTGAACTGCTACTCCAAATATACATAAATAAGATAAAATTTAATACATACAGACATGTTCTGCCTTCGTAATATTGTTAATATTTTATAAATCACGTACATATGAGGTATAAAACTACAAATTGAATGTATTTGATTTAGTTATCAGGAAAAAGACTTTCAAAAATCCAATGTTTTTCAAGATATTCAACAAAACGTATTTATCATTCCTTTGCACCCTTAAAAACACCGTTCTACAACCTTTGGACTTACAGTTTACTGCGTATATATACTGCACATAAAAACTCAAAGCTGCTGATAGGGCCAATACAGGGGGAGACATGGGTATGCTTTATTACTCTACACTAGGTATATTAAATAATAAATATAATGTATTACTTAATAGATAAAACATCATTACTCTTATGTAAAGTATGTTCTAGCATGATCAAGATAAGAAATAAATGGAAACACAATTAGGATTTCTAACTCTTGTGATATAGTTACGCGAATTACCCCAAACCAGAACGTTATACCCAGGGAACAGATAAACAGAGCCGTACTTTGAATTTATCTGTCAAAGTCGCGAAGGACGGGTAATGAATCCACCAATGCATAAGACATTTCTATTTTGAGGCAAAACCTAGTAAGATTTTAAATATCTAGTGTTATTTTATACGCAAAAATTTGAAGTACGGCTCTGTAGTATTCTTGACAGCAGGCCGACTTCGATATTTTCATGGCCGATTTTTATGACCTTTTTTATGTGCACTAAAGAAACGCAGACAACTATAAGAGACTCATTGGTGTCTCAAGGGTAAAACCTACAAACTTCCAAATTTTCCTTGGCTCCCTCATCTTTTCCCTTTTAAAATATAGAAATAGTTTTCATGTAAACCTATATTCTATATTCAAGGCACAATTCCGAGTCCACAATTTTACTTCAATATCTCTCCTATTCTAATAATTGACAAATAACTGGTACTCCTGAGCAATTGTGATTTCTCAGCACAGTTCTGTTAACAAAAGATTTCGTACAGATTTGGCAGGCGAAAGGCTTTTCTCCACTGTGGCAGCGCATGTGAACATTCAATGTCCCTTTTTGATTGAAACCCTTTTGACAAATTTTACAGACATACGGCTTCTCTTTAGTGTGGACCCGTCGATGAGTGCGTAATACTTGTTTATCTGTAAATCGTCTTTCACAGAATTCACATTCGTGTGGTTTTTCACCAGTATGTTTCTTTATGTGACTCCTCAGAGAAAAGGCAGAAGTTAGAACCTTTCCGCATATATCACATATATGATTGTTCTCGCCTCTATGAATTTTTAAATGTGTATTAAGCGCTCGGATACTTCCCAAAACTTTTGAACACTCTGGACAATTGAGTTGCGGTTTTTTGTAATTAGGGTCATGAGCCTTACGTACATGTTCTTTAAGGTATTTAGTAGATCCGAAAAGTTTATGACATATATCACATGGAAATCGCACACATTGGTGGACAGTGTCGTCGTGTTGTTGAAGATAATATTTGCTGGAAAATGTTTTGTCACACATATGACATTTATTAACGCCTGCATTAAGATGGACTCTCCTCTTGTGATTCTTTACCATGTAGTTAAACAAAAATTTTTCATCACACATATCGCATTCAAACTTCTTTTCTTTATGGCAGTATGAATGTTTCTTCAATGCACATGCTGTATCAAAAAATTTACCGCATCTTTCACAAACAATGTTTAAATTCACGTCATGTATTCTCCATCTGAAATAAAATATATAGTACATTTTCTGAAGAATAAAATCCATCAAAACTTAAATTAGTTAACTAATCAAATTATTGTTTATTCTCAACTAATATTTAGGGTAGGTAATTATTATTTTTTAAATCGCACTGACATTGACTAAAATAGTCATAATAATGGGGAAACCAACCGACATATTTCGTAAATAATTTAACATATTGTATTTTGGGGAAAAAAAATACAAATAAATAAAAATTTCTGTTCAGATTTTTTAATTACCAAAGTAATTGGTATTGTAAATATTTATTTCTCCTTACAGTGGTGTTTATCACATCTAACATGTATTAAGGTATTTCTGTTTATATTGTAGGTACTTACTTTTGTAAGGATCGACAATAAATCAAAAACTATATAAATTTCTTGTTAAAATAATAATTACTTTCAAGACACATGTGCAATGCACAGTCTATATTTATGGCCTTTCAAGCACTAACTTAATGCACATACCTAATTAGTTATGTGCGAAGTACCATACACTCATTTTTAAAGACATTTATTTAATTAATAATCGAAATAAATTTAGAGAAATTTGAAACTAAAATATTCTGATACAAAGAAAAGTTTAGGCTTTCTTACACACTCAAGCAAAATAATAACACATATGAGATGAGCAGCGTCTGAAACAGCAGGATCAAGGAAAGCAAATGATAGCACCAACATTTTTGTTCTTATTCAAAACCACCTTTTATGCCAAAAGAATTATGTATAAACGCACATAGCGTGCATTGAAAGTAACTTTGCCTTTATTTTTATAGAGTTTTAAAGTTTCAAATTGTTTATATGAGCCACACAAATTACATTTTAAAAAACCCTCCGCTTCAATTATTTTTAATCATAATAAATAATCAACAATAAAACAGCTGCCTAAGGAATCACCACTTTTACATCCAGATTTCCCATAGAAGTCCATTTAAACAAGAACATCTTAATAGCATATCTGTACTCCAAAATGTGGAAATAAATGCTCACAGAATTTTAAAAATATATTTGAAATCGTTTGCTCTAAGATGGGAATGGGGATGCCTAATGATAAAATTGTTTTAAGGACCTTTGTTCTCACACACGACTTCTAGTTTGCTTTATTTATTTACCCCTATATACCCCCCAACCAAATAAGCTCAAAATATAATCCAGTTCCTAATCTCATTACAACACTCACGTGTACCTTTCAAGTCAATATCCTGATTTTATTTTGTAAACTCGTTTTGTTAACTCCGTTGAGGTGATGCGGGTAGCAAATGTCATAAAAATATTTTAATATATATTCTAGTATATACACTAAATTCCATGTTTCTGGACTCTTACTAGCTTGCTTTACTTATTTCCCCAAATTAATTGTACATACGTGTACTAAATTTTAAGTGAATATCTCAATTTCATTTTGTTAATTCCTTTAATAATGAAGTGGGGGTGGTGATAGGGGGGTGACACATGTCATAAAAAAATTGTGTGCCTTGGCTTCTAGGATATACAACAAATCCCAAATTTCTGGACTTCTACTATTTTCCCATATTTACCCCTATTTAATCCCCAACCCTTCAACGGAATAAGTTAAAAATACAATCTATTCCCAGACCTCATTATGATTCATATGTGTACCAAATTTCAAGTCAATAGCTTACTTGAGATGTAAGAACCAGATCCTCTTAATATAATAATTTTATCACATTTAATTTTTTTAATATACATGAAATAAAATATATGCTTTTTTGAATTGTCGGACATAGCTAAAAAAAATAAAGATATTTTAAATGGAAATGAATATAACGATATGTTCATGATCAAAATCACGATCAGTATTTTCCTACGAAAATCATAAAATTTTTAGAAAATTGATTAATATTCTTGAATATTGAATAACTCAGACCAACTACATATTTTTTGCTAAATTTATATTTACTCAGGACCTATACATCTATGATTGTTCAGCACACTTCTGCTAATAAAGCTTCTATATCATATTCTCCAATTGTACGGTTTTTCACCAGTATGACATCGCATGGGAATTTTTAAAACTGGTCATTGCCTAAAACCCTTTTACACACGTTATAAACATGGTTTTTCCTCTATATGTATTCTTAAATGTGTTCTCAACAAAATATTATTACTAAATGCTCTGCCGCAAGTGTCACAGACAAAGGGCTTTTCACCGGTATGAGTTCTCATATGTAGTTTCAAGCTGTTATTTCTATTGGATATAGATTTTTCACAGACATCACAAATATGATCAGAGCTCCAATCAAAGTATGATGATTTGTTTTCATATACTTCAGAACATACATTGCAGATGAATTTCGCCTTCTTAAAGCTTGGATCGTGAAGAAGCGTGTGGTGGTTAAGGTCTTGCAATATTTTAAAATGTTTCTGACAGATTTCACAATTGAATTCAAGTTCCTCATGTGCGACTATGTAATGCATATCAAGCTGTTTCTTGAGGAAATAACCCTTATTACTCTTATACATGCACTTTGGTGTATGTATAGGAGTAATTTCTTAAAAGTGTATGTTGAATGTGTTGCTTAAGACTTTGTGCAATTTTGAAGCAATCTCCACATAACTCGCATTTCTCGGTATAATCTGAAAAATGCACCGTTTTTCTGCGCGTTATCGTATTTTGGTATATAAATAACTTTCCACATACTTCACAGGGAATATTCTTTTGTTTATGACTTCTCATGTGTCGTTTTAATATGCATTTGTCTGCTGTTACTTTTCCACATGAACCTGTGCCGACCTCCTTCATCTATACAATATCGAATTGAAAAACATTTCTAAAATATTATAATTTAATATACATAAATTTTGTAAAGCAATATTTAAAAAATACCAATATCCTATAAGGCCTGATGGTTTTAGTTATTAAAAATATACAATGCGGTAATCCAACAGAAAAAATTATTATAACTAAAAGGTGCCGAGTAAAGAGGGAAGTTCTGTGTAAATAAATACCTTAAGGTGGCCATTCCCTAGAAAGAGATATTCGACAGGGAAATATTTATTATTTTTCCCCATAACTTTTTTTTCTTAGTACGTATATTTAAAAAAACTATAAGAGTACCTAAGTAGAACCATAACAAGACTATTACTACAACTATACTATAATTTTCGCTCAATAATTTCAGTGGTTTGCAAAATAGCTCAATTTAAAACTACGAAATAGGAAGATTAGCATAATATTTAAATTTAAATCTAGCTATTTTGCAACCCGCTGAAATTATTGAATGAAAATCCATAGTAATAGTCTTGTTATGATTCTACTTAGGTACTCTCATAGTTTTTTAAATATACGTACTAAGAAAAAAAAGTTGTGGCCAAAAATTATAAATATTTCCCTAACAGATGTCTCTTTCTAGGGAATGGCCACCTTAATCAATTTTTAAAATTAGTCGATTAAAAACCAACTGGCACGTTTGCTGATCAAGGGCTAAATCCGATTCATTTTCTGAGATACTGGTACTGACAACATTGTCGAGGAAGAGTTTTTAATATTTGTTGCACACCTACTCCTGTTAATCCGCATTTTTTGCGAATGATTAGTTCTTAAATTAGAGGCGCTGATATACAATGTGTGATGAAACGCATAATGGTTAAGGTAGCACTGGCTGCGAGTCACCAATATTTTACAAATAAAAATTAGGAAATTAAAAACAACATTGTATATTACATAATTTGTGTACACGCCAATTATATTTCGTACTAACATAACATTATTCAGGACCAACACATCTATGATTTTTCAGCAAAGTCCCACTAATAAAACTTTTTGAACAAATTGTACAGTCGTACGGTTTTTCACCAGTATGGTATCGCATGTGAATTTTCAATGCTGGCCTTTGCCTGAAGCCTTTCCTACATATAGTGCAAATATATGGTTTTTCATCCGTGTGTATTCTTAAATGTGTTCTCAACAAATTATTAACACTAAACGCTCTCCCGCAAATGTTACAAATATAAGGTTTTTCTCCGGTATGCGTCCTCATATGATTTTTTAAGCTATCCTTTTTGGTGACGGATTTTCCACAAATATCACAAATGTGATATTCATTCCCAAATTTGTGTTTTCTCACGTGAACATTGTAAGAAGATCTTGATGTGTATACTCTAGAACATATATTACAGGTGTATTCACGTTTTTTGAAAGTAGGATCGTGAAGAACAATGTGGTTGTTAAGGCCCTGCAACGTTTTGAACGGTTTTTGACAGCATTCACAAGTAAATTTGACTTCTTCGTGTGTGACTTTGTAATGCATATCGAGCAGTTTCTGATAGAAATACCCTCTTCCACATTTATCACAAGTATAGGGGTAATTTTTTAAATGCATATTTTGTATGTGTTGTTTAAGAGTTTGTCTAGTTTTGTAGGAGCTTCCACAAAACTCGCATTTGTTTGTGTATTCTGCGAGGTGTACCGATTCTTTGTGCTTTATCATCGTATTTTCATATAAGAACAATTTTCCACAAACGTCGCAGGGAATGTTTCTTTGTTTGTGAGCTCTCATGTGGCATTTTAATCTATATTTATTTCTAAATAATTTTCCACATTCTTCACATGGCACCTCCTTTCCACGCATAAAATCAAATAGAGGAGCATCTCTGAAATAAAATGATTGTATTATTTACTTACATGGTGTTACGAGAAGCAAAAATATATGAAAAAGTTACTCATATTTCATATTAATATACAGGGCGTCCCACAAGTAAACAATCAAACGAAGAGGAGTGATAGGGAAAATAATTTCAATCAAAATAATCATATATTCATATATATGTGATCATCCAATTGTTGATTGTAAAAATTTATATTAATTTTATATTTTTCCCTGAAATCGCATAGTGCATCGCTGAAAAATTAATTTTAAGACAAGTATGTGTTGTTCGGTCGTTTTCATTTCTGAAGAGAGTTCTAAGCGGGTGCATTCTTTTCATCAAGGCATAGTTTGGACCATGTTATCTTCTGACAAATAATAAAAAATATGACATTTTTTGGGACGTACTATGCAATTGCATAGAAAATTAATATTTCTTTAAACAACCAATAATTGAATAACCACATATATAGCTATTTTGATTGGGAATAACGTCCCCTATCACTCCTCTTCGTTTGATCGTCTACTTATAGGACAGTCTGTATATTCCTTCTTTTACCAAAAATGGGCTAAAATACCTTTGGTTTCGTCACTGGTGATTTTTAGACCGACTGCGATATTTGAAATTTCATTTCATATTATTTAGTTCCCTTTTTTCTGAATGTGGTTCAATTTTTCACCCTTTCTAATGGGCTCTTAACTTCGTCTCTACATAGTGAGAGAAAAAATTACAAACCATATTTTAAAAACCAACCGTATTTTTCCGTCAATAGATGAATGTAGGATTATTATTAAACAAAATCTAGAAAATTCAATACACTAGAAAGCAATTGAAATACATCAATATCGGAGTAAACAAAACGCGCTACCCTTCATAATAGCCAATTAAATATAGGAAATCCATCCACTATATTTACCGTCCTGATGCAACAATGGACCAGTCGATGCCCGCCGATGAGGATTCTAGAGGGTTATCTCTAACGACACCCGAGCAGGAAGAGGGCCCGTAATTGCAGGGCGGATATGATTTAAGTGAAGTAATTTTTTTTTAATATAAAAATTGTCCTTGCCAACGCTCTAGTTTTCTATTTTTCCCTCTGCCTCTGAGATATGGACCATTAGGGAAGCAAATAGACGATGTCATGTTGCATCGACACGTGGGCCTGGAGACGTTTGATAGAATTTCCTGAATGTCTCATCGCACTAACAGCTCGACTCCCCAAAAAATACGTTTCCAAAAGCGACTTTCCAACATCGTACTTCCCCGAATTATCTCATTTTTGGCTACTTCGACCGCAGAAAAGACAATAAAGAACAGTTCATATCCAGGAAAAACCATATGGCAAGCGGAGAAAAAACGACCTCCAAAAGGTTGAGTTGATGTCATCAATGATGGGAAAGAGATTTGATGTTGGACATACTACACAGCAAAAGGACCCAACTGGAACATTGCATGAATCACAAAACATCTGCCAAGACGTAAATAAGAAAAACCTTGTAATAGTGGATGCCGTATTATTCAAACTTAAGCATGGCTAATTTGTTTTCACTGCTTCTAAATTCTACATGTGACAGAAGAAAACAACCACGAAAATTGCTACGAGAGAAGTATCCGCACGACCCCACTCCAGCTTTAGAAGATAAAGTAATGCAACTGGAAAAGGTCTATGAAGCAACACTTCAGCTTGGTTCGTTGAATGCAATACATAAGATATAATTAATTTGTATCTATGGGAAGGTTTGTAGTTCGCATTTCCTGCACTCTTCCAATCACAGTGGGAGAAGAAGGTGAACGTGCATTCGGCAAGCTTTTCGCCATTAAGAACTAGATTCGAGCAACTATGCGCCAAGAGCGATTAAATAGTTTTGTCTTACTTTCGATGGAATACGAAAGTCAGCAATATTGACTTCACTGAAGTCATACGAGTTTTTGCTACCGTGAAAGCGAGAAATTTTTTGATTACTTTCATACAGAATGTACGGGGTCCTTTGACAGTAAGTAACTAAATGTAAGATATGAACATCCATCTCTTACAAAAAATATTCAAAATTAATTTAAGAGATTGCATTGTAAAATTGAGTTTTAAGTAGTTCGGTGTGTATAGTCCTTTACATATATTTAAAGCACATAAGAAACCTCAAAGCTTTGCCACTTACGTATAAATGGAAGAGCCTTAACACATAGAACACTGTTTTCAGTAGAAATTAACGGAAACACCTGTTACAATTATAATTTCAAATTATTTCGATATAGTTACCCGACTCCCTCTTACCGAAATTATTTTAGGATCTACGATTTACAACAGGTATGCAAACTTAATATTGTCAGTGTATCATGGAATATCGAATTTGTCAATGCTCCACAAATTTATAAGATATTATTTCTTGACATAAGGAAAACAGCGTAAATTTTTTAAAGAGGGAGGGTCGATTTGGACGGTTTTTGCCCCCAAATGATTTTTGGATGAAAAAATCAGAAAACATTTTCTTTAATGTCTACTAACAATAATAAGTCGATTTTACCCTAAACGGACGATACCCCACCCTGAATATGTCATTCCCCCCTCCCCATCCCTGAATATGTCATCACTTACTAACAGCGTTCTTGGGGAGATATGTCGCTTTTAAACATATATTTACTTGATAGAATACCACACTAACCCCCTTTAACTGTATCCGCTCTCAGTTATCAGTATTTTCCTCCCTCCCCCCCTAGGGTGGTGGAGAGGGTGGTTTTATTTATTTGTTTGCGGGAAATATAAATGCAAAATATCCAAGCTTGCTCACCAGACTTGACCAGGATATCCTGAAGTTTTTCGGGTCGCTGATTCCGAACCCAAAGTCCGTTAACCTCGATCACATCAATTGAAAGTCATTTGAAGGTCAAATTTAAAAAATATGACAAAAAAATACAGAAAAATAGATAAATACGTTTTTGGCGTCTCTGAATTCGATGTTCGGCTTTCTTAAATCGCTCGCCGTCATTTCAAGCTCAAATCAATATTATGCTACAATGAAGCTGAAGAAAATGCCGTGTAATGAATTTGAATCACTTAATGTATAGCTTTTTGAGGTAGGTGAATCAGGGGAACAGCTAGAGGTGGTTTCAAGATGAACTTAACATCTCAACGTAACCGAGGCCAACTCAGGAGATCTGTTCATTTATGATCATCTAGGTTTTTTATGGGCTGGAGGGGGTGGATGTGGGAATGGTCCATTGAGAGCGCAATGCATTTGATATTGCGAGCAGAACAAAATGTGTAATCACGTGTGACTTCGGGTTCGGAATCAGCGACCCCAAAAACCCCAAGATACCCTGGTCAAGTTTGCCGAGCAAGCTTGGATATTTTGCATTTATATTTTTCGCAAACGAATAAATAGTAAAACCACTATCTACTCCCCCCTGGAGGGGTGGGTAAAAGGGTAAAAAATTATAAATGAGAGCGGATACAGTTATTTGGTACAGTGGTATTTTATCAAGCAAATATAAGTTTGAAAGCGATATATCTCCCCAAGAACGCTGTTAGCAAGTGATGGCATATTCAGAATCGAGGGGGGCTATGGGGTGGGGAATCATCCGTTTAGGGTAAAATCGACGTATTATTGTTAGTAGACATTAAAAAAAGTGTTTTCTGATTTTTTCATCCGAAAATAATTTGGGGCAAAAACCGCTCAAATCGGCCCTTCTCCTTTATTACTGTATTAAATAACTATTTGTTTATCAATGACAATATTTCTAAATGTCTACTGTTATTGTGCACAAAAGTGTTAAGTGCAGCTCTGTGGGATATTCCTTATCCTAAGGGGGTAGTGGACTTACGGTCGTTTTTATGGCTTTTCTATGTGCCTTAAAAATATGTAGCGAACTATAACAGTGGCTTATTAGAATAACAAGTTTTTTACCTGGTAAATATGCAAATATGTATTTAATGTACAGACTAGTCACAACCAATGACGAATGGCTTTATCAGAAACAATTTCCTAACAGAGTTCTTTCAAATAGGAAAATGTCTTTATCCCTTATCATTAAAATCCATTTTTCTCGAAAACGAGTCGCTTTACTTCTGTTGAACAATCTTTCTTTAGAAAACTGTTTAAGGCATTTTAAAATATCTCTGCAAGTTTCGAAAATTAATTATGGGTAAAAGCATATGGGGTGTTCCACCCCTGGCTAAAACAAGAGACGAAAACGCCATACTTCTAAATCAAAGATACTTACTTGCTATCTACACATCCTAGGGGAAAAAATTATAGATACTATTAGTGTTATTTTTACCCCAGCTATAAATTTTCAAAGTATTGCCCCATATTTCTGATACACCCTATATGAAAAATACATTCTTGGGTCGAGTTAAGAATCTCCTCCGAACAATTTAATGAAGAAATAGGTAAAAAAAACAGATTTATTACTATTAAATATTTAATACAAAATGTATAAAACACATTAGACATCCATTAACGCAACACCGTGAGTTTTGAAATGAATGTTTAGAAGAGTTTTTGTGACGTATTCCTTTCGACAAATAGTGCAAGCGTAAGGCCTTTCACCAGAATGATATCTCAAGTGGATATTTAAGGCGCTTCTTTGAGTAAACTTTTTATTACAAAAAGTACAGACGTACGGTTTTTCATTTGTGTGAATTCTTTCGTGAGTTTTTAGCAACATTTTCTTGTTGAATGACTTGCCGCACGTCTCACAAATAAAGGGTTTCTCTCCGCTATGCAGCATCATATGATGATTTAAACTCTGTGTAGAAGTCACAGACTTCCCACAAATGTCACAAATATAAGATATATTTTTATGACTCAGATTATGTTTGTTTAAGCCACTTCTAGACTCGTACGTCTTTGTACAAAGTGAACACTTATACTCCGCCTTTTCGTATGTTATTTCGTGAGTACGTAAATGTCTTTTGAAACTATGTTTGCCTATGTAGGATTTATCACATTTATCGCAAACATATCTTACCCCTTTGTGGCGAGTCTCATAATGGTTTCTATAATCTAAATTCGTATAAAATCCTTTGTGGCATTCTGTGCATTTTATTTTGAAGTCTTTTAAATGCCTTGCTTCATGGTACTTAAATAATTGTTTTCTGGAAAAAATTTTACCACAGGCTTTACAGGTGAATGTTTTTTTCATTGAATTATGATGAAGATACTTGTGCTGTACTAAGGATTTATTTGTTTTACAAATCCTATTGCACATATCACACTTATATGTTTCGTTTTTTTCATTTTCATTTATCTTGTTGCTTCTGCGTTTAAGTAACATTGTCCTACTAAAAATCGTCTAAATTAGTAAGTTTATATGGATCAATTGGACTTTTAAAAAAATAGAAACTTTATAGGGGCCTTTCACAGAGAGATTTGTATTCCACTAGTGCGATCTCCCTTATTATATCTATTTGATTTAAACAAATAGGTATATTAAACTGGGCAAAATAGCCACCATAGAAAAAAAACTATAGATACACAGATCCATTTTAAAACATGCCCAATTCAAGTATTGAATAATAAAATATGTTTCAGTACATTTTTGGAGCAAGACGCTAGTAAGATTTTTGATTAAATACAAAAACATGAAGATGTACAAGATATCGAGACTGTAGTATATAGTGTCTCATGTTCCATCGAACTTTACAATATACTTTTACTCTTCGTTACGAAGAAATGGGCACTCGCTTAGATACATAGCTATATAAATACTCAAAAAATCAATTAATAAATTTTAAGATATAAAGGTGGTCAAGAAAATGTATCTTTGTTCCAAATAATTTATTACAAATTATAATTAGCGCCATATTTATTTGCTGAATGATATTTCCATATAAGTAAATAACTAAATAAAGCCGAGAGTTTTCAAAACATAAAATAGTTGCGATTCATTTCTTAAAGACAAAAGAAGTAAAAATTAGATTCTGCATAAATAGGTAACAAAATATAAAACAGAGAAAACTTATATTAAAAAGAAGCGTCATAAAATTCAAATTAATTTATTTATGAGTTAAGATGTATCATGTTACAAAGAGATGGACACCTAAATTGGGTAATTTGTCGTGTGCCCTGTGTTACAATAAAGTATGCAAAATATAAAAATGCTGACTGAAAAAGACTGAAAAAAAAAGAAAAAAAAAATATTATACCTAAATTATTTGAAAAGCATATGTAATTGTGTTACTATAAGTAAAATTGGTATTGAATGGAAAAGAGGAAAAGGACAAAAGGTTGAAATTGTATACGTAAATTGTTGATCGAAAAATGGCAGACTATTGGTATTTAACCTATTATCATAAATATTTAAAGATTGCTCCGAATGTACTCTCTCGGTCAGTCCCACAAACTTTTTTAAATTAGTGGTGGATCTTACACTTGCTGGAAGTTTGTTATAGAATGGTCCGGTAAAAGATACGAAATGTTGGCAAATACTTTTTGTGAAAAGTTTTTGTTGAATGAAGCAGTTTGGAATTGTGCTTGTCTGGTACGAATGGTTGACATACTGTTTCTCTTTGATAGTATGAATAAAAATAGAACTTTGTACTGCATATCTCTTTTTAATATTTAGCAAATTACTTTCATTATATAGGTTTGTTGTAGAATATATTTTCTGTTTTTTCAACATTACTTTTATAATTTTGTTTTGACTTGTTTCTAAATATTTTAATGTGGAGTAATACATTGCCCTCCATACTATAGCATATCTTAACATAGATTCTACCAAAGCGTTATATATCATAATTAATTGTTTGATGCTTAATACATGTCTAAATATTATAAAATAAAAGAATTACAGTTTGTAATTTTGATGTTATAAATTCTACATGGTGTCTCCACTTTAAATGCTGGTCTATAATGCATAAGTACTTTATTTTTTACAGAACCAATACGGATCCTGCAGAAGCAGTTGTAATGTTTGCGATTATTTGTATGTAATGTTATGTTCTTTTGAGGATTACATCCAGCTTTTGAAGGGGAGAAGGAAATAAACTTAGTTTTTTGATAATTTAAAGTTAAGACACTCCGATCAAACCATTTCAGTAGAGTACTAAGCCCAATTGAACTCTGATTACTAGCTGAGAGTCCTCATTGTTGAATAGAAGCACCTTGTCATCTGTGTAAGATATTATTTTCAAATTGTTACTATTTAACATTGAGATGCCATTCACATATATTAAAAATAAAATTTGGCCCAGTACTGTACCATGTAATACACCTATTTCAACTGTACCTGGTTCACTAAGAGTATTATTAATTTTATTTATTTATTTATTTATTTATTTACATACACGAACCCAACAGAATTTACATTCCATTTACAGGGCTGGAGAGTTACAGACATATAGATCATAAACGTGATATAGTGTAAAAATTAGTAAAAATATGGTATATGAATATACAGGTGCACCACAGGTTGCTATAAACTAATACTAAGTGGAATTCTACAATTGTAATTATTAAGAATTTCTACAACTAATCTGAGTGGATACATAACCAATACATATACATATATACACACATACATACGTACACATATATATTAAAAATATTAAAAACAAGCGAAAAAAACTACATTTTGATATGCTTTTAATCCAATTTGTTGGGATGATTCATTACATTTTCGGCAGAGGGTCGCAAGATGAGTGCTTTGACATGTTTTATTTTTCTACTTTTTCTTTTTGCATTGACTAAAGTAAAAGCAGCTAACTACATTTTGAAACACGGAAAGGGCATCGGTTCTATTTTTGTTTAGTAAATGAAAATAAGGATATGAATGATGATATTTTAAACATAACCTTACATTATCTTTTTGCACCTCTATCGCACGGAGAATTGATCAATTTTTTATATTTTTTAAAATAATTTTATTGAATGCATTTTCGTAAATAACTCGTTTATTTTTAATTTTTCGAAAAAACTCTGTTTCAGATTTTTTGTCCAGAAAGGTCTGTGCCTTATACTGTTATAGAAATTGATCGACGGAATAGTTAATTTTTTCGATTTTTATTAGGAAAATGTTCGGAATTTGTAAAATTTATCAAGAAAATCAAGTTTTCCCGGATTTGTAGATTCGCTTTTGTTTTCTCAAATTTCTCACAAACATCAACTAATAGACCTAATCGAGCTCTACAATTGCCATTTTTGAAAATCAAAATCGGATCTTCGGTTCGGGAGTTATCAATTTCTTTGAAAAATCATACTCGGCCTTGGAAAACATACTAGCGGTCAACAGATTCGGGCCGCCAGCAATAGGCTTCATTTGTGGCCGGGTACCTTTGATCCCACCTAGTCTCATCGAAATCGATCAATATTCTGGACAGTTATCGTGCTTCCTAGCCCGATTTTGAGAAAACCAGTTTTTTGAAAAAAAAATCAATTTTCGTTTGCTTTTCGACATAGTCTCTGGTATACTTATTTGTAGAGCTTTGCCATCGGCACCATTTCTTTTTTGAAATATCTCGATCCGACTACCCGTTATCGAGTTATTCAATTTTTCCCGAAAATCTCGAAAAGTCTATATCGGGTACTTCCGGTTTCCGAACGGAGCCGAGCTTCCGGCGTTAAGGTTTTCTAAAGACCTCCTATTAACCACCCAAGTTTCATCGCAATCCGAAAACGGATTAAGGGGGCTGGGCGTGACAGACAGACAGACAGACAGACTGACCGACGGACGGAATTTTCTAATTCGCTCTCGAATCGCTAGATACGAGTTTCACATCGATCCGACGTTTTTTTCGGGTTTCGACGGTCCACCGGAAAAATGCTAAACGTATACATTTTTTTTCAAAATGTAGTAACAAGAAAATAGGAAGAGAAAAAAAAACAAAAGAAAAAACAGAGAACTAAGAGAAACTTGACTTAATTTGACTTAATCTGGTGTTAAAAATGTCGATATTATTTTCAATAACTTCGTAGTTATGGCAGATAGAATATAGAGGGGAAAAAGTTAAAACATTTGTGTGAGCATTAGGGAAGTAAAATAATGATGTATATCTGGTTGGCATGGTAGGTGCTCTAAAGCTGATTTGTTCAAGTAATTGTGGACAGTCGATCATGTTGTTTAGAAGTTTGTATAAAAATATTACGCTTTGCATTTCTCTTCGCTGCTTCATAGAACTGTATGTAAAACGATTCAGCAGTAATGAGTGGTCATATCCTATGGGGGGATATTGATGATCAATTGTAAATGCCAGAAATTTTAGGAAACGTCTTTGAATGCCTTCAATATTGTTAATATGTATATCGTAATGGGGATTCCATATAACGCTCGCGTATTCTAATCTAGGTCGGACCAAGGTGATATATAAGGTTTTTATGGTAATTGTATTTTGAAAGTCGCGAGCATTCCGTATGAGAAAACCTAACATTTTGTAAGATGATGTAACTATGTTACTTATGTGTTCCCTAAAGGAAAGATGTGAGTCAAATGTTACCCCTAGATCTTTAAAACTATTACGACGGGTCAGATTAGCCCCATTAATAGTGTATTCATATTGTATTTTATTTAGTTTCCTTGTAAATGAGACTACATTGCATTTACTTATGTTCAGAGACAATCTGAATTTGTTACACCACTCGTGAATTTTGTTTAAATCCGTCTGCAGCATAGTGCAGTCTGATTCATTGCTGATCTTACAGTATATCTTCAGGTCGTCAGCATATAAGAAGGATGTACAGCTAAGATCGATGACGATATCATTAATGAAAATAATAAACAATAATGGGCCTAATACCGACCCTTGTGGGACTCCTGATTGAGACAAACTCTATCGACCTGTGACCCTGGTATTGCACAAACTGGCTTCTATTAAGCAGATATGATTCAAAAAAAAGTATTAACTGAGGGTTAAGTCCAAAGGAAACTAATTTTGTTAGCAAAACACCGTGGCCCAGTCTGTCAAAAGCCTTGGAAAAGTCCATATAGATGACATCGACTTGTCCGCCTTTGTCCATAACTTCAGCTTTAACAAATTATTTCCTATTTTGTAGGTAATTTTTAATATTCTCTAACGCAAGGTCCCTGATTCCAATTTTACCAAGCCTTTCAATCAGTATACTATGAGACACCGTATGAAAGGCCTTGGAGAGATCTAAAAATACAGCTATACATTTTTGGTCTTCATTAATGCTATTATTTATAAAATTTATTAATTCATAGATAGCCATTTCGGTATTTTTTTCCTTTCTGAAACCATATTGTGACTCTGATAATAATTTATTTTTATCTAAAAAATTTATGATTCTACTTTTAATACATTTTTTTAAAATTTTTGCAATGTTATTTATGAGTGAAATGGGCCTATAATTTGCAATATTTGTGTGACTTCCTGCTTTGTAGATTGGTACAACTACAGATTGTTTAAAATGTGATGGCACAATACCCGAAGAGAATATAATATTTATATGTTGTAGAGGACTACTTAAAAATGTATGTACTGTTTTTATCACCCCTGCAGTTATTCCATCCATACCCGAAATACAATTTTAAGTTTTTAATGATCCAATATGTAGGATTATTTCGTTTTGTTCTACTACATACAATGCCATGGAATTCGGTATGTGTTCTTCCTGGATTACATAATAATTATTTTAATTATCAATTTTTTTCGCCATATCTAGACTTATGTTTAAAAGACATTTGAATGTCTGCAAAGTTGCTTTATTTCTCTAATAACTGTGTGCATGTCCATGTTTGATACACGGAGTGTATTATTATAGGGAGTGATTTAAATGTATAATAAATAAATTAAATAGACAAAGCCCAGACTGGCTACCTGGAAGGAATTTCCTGTAAATACAGCATGACACTCTCTTTACAAACTGACACACCACTTTGGTCACTAACTGCACCACCGAGCTCAAAGTAATATCGCTCAAAATAAAATTACTTACTGAACTGCTCGAGAGGCGAACCGAACCGTTAAGATGTAGTTCATTTTATCAATTTGTATTACAAAAAAAACCTTTTTTACATTTACCGAAAGCAGGCTCCCTTATCCGTGTGACTTATCCTACATGTGACAAAACATTTTCAGGAGTATGACGAAACAAACTATACAAACGTTTAGTACAAATAAATGAGTCAATTAATAAATTAACAACAGTAAACATAACTATTAAAGACTTACATTGACCGTAGGCAAGTAAGTAGTAGCATTGCTTTCACATATTCGTAAAACAGAACGGTTCGCTTTATAAACCATCAAATTTCATAGTAGTCCAACCAACACTTCTTAAACAAAAATTCTTAGCGACACACCGACACTCCAAAAACAACGGTAACGCAATCCAACAATTAAACACCACGTGTACATGAGGTGAATCGGTCACTTCCTTTTTTAATTATTATTGCATTCGTCTTTATTGGACAACAACAAAAATTTTAAAAAGTCATCACCGTCTCAACAGAAAAATCGAACTTAATGATAACTATAGACATATACCTTTAGGTACACAATTAGACAAAGCAAGGCACAAAATACAATCACAGTTTATAATGAATAGCGTAAAAATTGCACTAATAACACTGACACCAGTCAAAGTTTACAAAATACATTTTTTAAACCACTAAACATTTCTATACATTGTTTATCATGTTTCGAGTTACACTGTCACATTTATTCTCGTTGGGAAATATCTCCCGTTAACACGTTGAAGTAGTACGTCGCTAATAACAACTAAGGGGACTAACTGGAATAACTTTTACCTGTACGTATTATCGCCTACCCCTCCAGGTAATTTCTTAGATCCGATTTGAAAATTCATATACTGTGTAAAGCGGGTGCAAACAGAAGTTTTGTTATATATTTCAGACGAAATAATAATATCTTATCATATATTATTATTTAACTTCATCTGTTTGTATGTTAGTATGTTTAGGTAAAATCTTGACATGTATACAAGTCTGGTGAAAATGCAATATATCATATCTAAAAAAATCTGTTCTAAATTCAATACGGCAGACGTGCCAAGATGGCGGATCATCTTTTTCTTCACAACCCCCTAGATATGGGTATCAGACGAATAGGTCTGATGAGTAACATACGATTAACTATGTGGCGTCATTCTAAATCCAATATGGCGGACGCCCCAGTATGACGGATTACCTTGTTCTTCACAATTTCATTGACACGAGTATCAAATGATGATGAGCAAAATACAATAAACTGTGTAGCCTCTTTCCAAACTCGATATGGCAGACGCTCCAAGATGGCGAATTATCATTGTTTCACAACCCTCTTGATATGGGTATCAAATGAAAGGGTTTGATGAGTAAAATGAGATAAAGTATGTAACGTCAATTAAATCCAAAATGGCGGACTCCCTCGGATGGCGATATCTTTTTCTTTACAACTCCCATGACTTGGGTATCAACCGAAAGGGTATTTTGTGTCCATTTTTAAGGCAAGGTTATGTTACAAAATTTCTCTGCAATTATACATGAGGCCTAGCGACACTAAGGAATACATACAAGAGTGTATAATTTCTCTTCAAAAGCTCAGGAAAGCATGTATCTACCATTTTATAGTTTGGGCAAAGTGTCCAGTGACGCTCAAGAAACTTATGGCGACTTGGTGGGCGAAAAGCGCGTTGAAATTAATGTTCGAGCGTACTACTGTTCAGTGTTTTGGTATTTATAAAATATTGTCATATCAAAGGTTCCTACAATTTCTCTTTGGGTAGTATATGTTTGGACTTTTGGGTCAACAATGCTATAAGGAGCGAGCGTAGATACGTCTGCCTATGTCTCTATACGAAACTGCAGCAACGTTAAGCGCGGTTAGTACTTCGATGGGTGAACCAGTCCAGCGAAACGCAGCGTTTTCGCTTCATCTTCTAACGGCTTGTATATCAGCGCGTGCGTAGAAGGTATGTAACTTCAGACGGGGGGTTAAATAGCGGATATATCATCCTTCGGAGGGGATGTACATGTTAAGCAAGTAAAAAATTCCCACTCTTCGATAGAGAAAAGGTGCGGCAAAATTTTCAGGTTGGGGGTAGCTCATCTCCTGTGGTCGGTGATAGGCCTTAATGGCCGAAATAGGCCTATGTTGTGAAGAAAAAAAACTGTGCTATATTTATGTTTACTACTATTTCACTCTAAGTAAACATATTTAACTTGCAACAAGTAACAAGTCTGCATTGTACAGTACCATAAGATATCTTAATATAAGAAACATAGTTCGGAAGCTAGGTGACTTTTTTGCAAACTCATCATGTCAGTTAATTAATTATATCGAATATAAATCACGATAAAATAAACTTCTGGTATATCAGTCCGTCAGTTCGATCATAATTCAAAACATCCGTTTCTCTCTTTTTTTTTCTCGAGTAAAATGGTACAATTTTTCGTTCTTATGTGCATGTAGAAATTATTCCGATGAGAATTTAATCTAGACATGCACGATTTTTTATTTAGGAAACTTACAACAAATTATTCAAAATAAGAAAGACCTTTTAATAACGATACTTACTATACATATTTTTCTTTTTTAAATGTATTGGAGCAGTTGTTTGCAAGAACTAAATATTTCAAGATCATCTTCAATAAGGCATTTATACAACACTAGACTTAATACAGGAGTACTCTTACTTTTGTCTAGAGCACAAAAAACCATCGGGCAAAGGTGTTTTTCATATATAGGGCCTAGTAGATTGCACAATGTTTTACCCAACTTTCTTAAACTTATTAATAGTAGGCATCTCTATAGGAAGCATTAAAAAAATTGGCTTACTTCAACCGTCCGAAATATTGTCAATAATATAGATCTATAAAAAAAATTATATTGATCCTGTTGCATATGCTTATAGTTAGTGAGATGACTGCAATGGACCACTGAATCTCTGTAATGGTCGAGACTTGATTTTTCGGAAAACTACTGACCTCTACAAATTCGATCAAAGGATCAAGGGTCTGTCGTGGGCCCTAAGGGCTCTACAGCTTGTCAATTTCTAACATTTAATTAAAATTTAGAAAGTGTGCGAAACGACAGAAAACGGTCACACATCATTTTTGGAGACCTACAAACCAAGGAAAACCAATTTTGTGCCAATTCGGCTGGGTCGGGGATTTTTGGCAGAATTTCAAAATTTGGTAAAAATTTAAATAAACTGAAAGAAAAAGAAAGGAAATGTTGGGGCGAAACTTGGTAGGATGAATAAGTGGGTGCCCATGTGCCCAAGAACATGGAAAAAATAATATTGCGTCTCCAACGTCACCCATTTTGTTATGATTTTTTGTAAATGGAAGAAATCAAAATTTTACAACCAGTGTGCAGTTTGGGAGAAAATTATGCTACCGCCAAGTCATGAGAAAATTATTTCAAATTCAGAAATTGACAGAATAATAGGAAGCACAACTCACAATGAGCAGTAAGTATATTGAATGATCCTGGTAATAGTGCAGACCAAATAAAACTTTACAAAGGGCATTACTGACGTCCTTGTCATACAAATTTTGCTGTCTTTCTGACACAAAGTGGTATGCATGATCGCCGATAAGGCTAGTACTATGCCATGTTGAGTCATAATAAATTTCAGAGGACAGAGAAGGATGCGCCATTATGGCCACTTGCATTTACAGTACTGAGTTTATTATTTATTATTTACTATAATTTTTAGTAAAAATTAAATTTGGAATAACCATCAGATATTACAGGAATAAACCGTTCCTTGCATCGAATAACTAACTATCCTAGCTTGCTATATGGGAAAGAATACAGCATTTCTTTCCCGTTTTCCCATTTTACAGTATACATATTGTATAACAATATAATGAAACTAAATAAGGATAAGGGATATCAAAAAATAATGAAGTAGTAGTTAGGTATATTATTTCAAAATATAAATTTAATAAACTTGAGGGATGAATTGATTGATTAGCCACCATACGGTGTGCACTGCTGCCACGTCCGGATATAGCGGCGGATCGACTGCGTACGCCGGGTTGGATTTGAGACATTCTTGTTGCCAGCAGCGAGAGCCACATGATATAAGAATATAGGATGGGATTTGTAGGTGTATTTGTGAAATGTTTGACACATTGTGTCGTGCTAAGGAGTGATTTTGATTCCCTTAAGTTTTCGTCTGTGAATATCTCCTTGCCTATTCTTCTCCTCAGGTTTTTGCTTCTTCTGTTTCTGAATCTAGCAGCGTATATGTCCTTGAAATTCCTTTATCGTATTCCTTCTTTGCTACCCTGTGTCTCCTGTATGCATACAACGCAAAGTCTATATGTTTCATGGAAGGACCTAATCGATTCCTTCTCTTTTCTCTCTCATTATGCACCCTCTGACGTTCCCTGTCGCCACCGTGATGTCATCGATTTGTTCTTCTTGGCTGTGAGCTTCTTCTGTTCTTTGTGATAGTTGGTTGTTTTCGTAGGTTTATCGTCCTGTTCGTGTGTACCAGTTATACTTTCTCCATTTAGTTCCCATCACCATCGATTTCTTGTACCAGTAATTAGTGTGTCTCCGTTTCACCGTCCTGTAGTGGTGAGTACATTTTGTTTCTTTTCCAAGATATATATTAGCTTGGTGTGAGAGAATATTTGGGACACCGTATATTTAAAAGACCCTTTTTATTTTGACCCGATATTGTTAGTTGTAAATAAGTTCTATTGCCCTTTATAGACTACGTTAGTTTTGAAAGATTTATATAAACCCTAGCCAGAGATGTTTAGTTTCTATTTAATACACAAGTTAAATAATTTGAAAAACAAATAAAAATAATAAAAACTTATCTGTTTCCGTGTTGATGGTGGTTCTGTCGGTCGTCTGAATTTGACACAACTGGTTTTGAATTTTTTTTTAATACCCAATGTTTTTATGCGGTTTTGGTCCCTTTACTAAAAAGAACGCAATCACTACTTACACTACATCATTTATGGAAGTTTATGACTCTGAAAGTCCTGAAGGCAGCCTGGGCCTTACTTGATTTGGTCAGCGATCTGTTAAACACGTCCATTCACCAAGCACCACGAACCTTAAAAATAAACTTAATAAACTTAAATAAAAAGGTCAAACTAACACTAGACTTTTCCTGTTATTTTGAGGATGAAGTATTGTTTCTAATCTCCAGCCCTCGTTGTTTTCTCTACTAACAACCAATAATTTGAGCATAATGAAAATTTTGATTTAATTTCAATATCAGTGGACCAAAACTCATCACATGTCCTAATCCCTTTAGTGTCCATGCAGCAAAATAAATATAATGTCCCGTTGTGGTATTTCATTATTATGGCCATCTTTTTCCAGAAAATGTTTCTCTTCTAGATGCCTCTTCGAATGTCAGATCTCTGGCTGAAAAAGAACACTTGACCTCCACAATGCCTTCATCTTCCATTAAACCATTCGGTGTTGCGGCAATGAATTGGATATCATTATTTATAAATAAATCACACTGGGTAATGTGTTTCCCATGCCAAAGCGACGCTCAAGAAACTTAGTGTCAACTTGGTGAGCAAAATACGCGTTATTTGTTTTCAAGTGTAGTACTATTCAATTTTTACTTCCACATCCACGTAGTGGATTGGAAGTATAGTAATCGCAAAAAAATTTTCAAAAATTTTTATTCGTGAAATAGGTTTAGAATGTCATGAAACGTCGAGATTTTAAATTTGAGCGAAAAAAATTTCTGTCTGTCTGTCGGTAACTTTTTTTTTTGTCCGCACGTTTTCTCCGGAACGGTTTAAGATATTGACTTGAAATTTTGTACACGTATATATTATAACGAGATCTGGAACTGGATTGTTTTTTGAGGATATCCGGTGAAGGGTTGGGGGTTAAATAGGGGTAAATAGGGGAAAATAAGTAAAGCAAGCTTGTAAAAGTACAGAAACTTGAAATTCGGTGTATGTACTAGAAGTTAAGGCCTCAGACTTTTTACAATATTTTTCAACCCCCCACTACCCCTACCCCATTAATGGGGTTGATAAAATAAATTTGAGATATTCATTTGAAATTTCGTACACGTATGTATTATAACGTCTGGAATTAGATTATATTTTGAGATGATTCCGTTGAAGGGTTGGGGGTTAATTTGGGGTAAATAGGGGAATATAAGTAAAACAAGTTAATGAGACTACAGAAACTTGAAATTCGATGTGTTTACTAGAAACTAAAGCGACAGATTTTTTTATAATATTTTTCAACTCCCACCACCCCTACTCCAATATGAAAAGGGTTGATAAAATAAAATTGAGATATTCATTTGAAATTTGGTACAAGTATGTATTATAACGACATCTGAAACTAGATTATATTTTGAGATGATTCCGTTGAAGGGTTGGGGGTTATTTAGGGGTAAATAGGGGGAAATAAGTAAAGCAAGCTGGTATGACTACAGAAACTTGAAATTCGGTGTATGTACTAGAGGCAAAGGCCTCAGATTTTTTAATAATATATTTCAGGCCATCACCACCCCTATTCCCTTATTCAAGGGGTTGATAAAATAAAATTGAGATATTCACATGAAATTTAGTACGCATATGTATTATAACGACATCTGGAACTAGATTATATTTTGAGATGATTCCGTTGAAGGGTTGGGGGTTAAATAGGGGTATATAGGGGAAAATAAGTAAAGCAAGATGATAAAAGCACAGAAATTTGGGATTTGGTGTATACACTAGAAGCGAAGGTCTCAGGTTTTTTTATTAGTATTTTCCATCTCCCCACCACCCCCACTCCCTTATTAAAAGAGTTGATAAAATTAAATTTAAATTTTCTCTTGAAATTTGGTACATTTATGTATTATAACTATAGCTGAAACTAGATTATATTTTGACATGATTTCGTTGAAGGAGTGGGGGTTAAATAGGGGTAAATAGGGGAAAATAAGTAAAGCAAGCTGGTAAGACCACAGAAACCTGAAATTCGGTGTATGTACTAGAAGCCAAGGTCTCAGATTATTTATAATATTTTTCAACCCCCACCATCCATACTTCATTATTAAAAGGGTTGATAAAATAAAATTGAGATATTCATTTGAAATTTGGTACACGTATGAATTATAACGACATCTGAAACTAGATTATACTGTGAGATGATTCCGCTGAAGGATTGGGGGTTATTTAGTGGTAAATAGGGAGAAATAAGTAAAGCAAGTTGGTATGAGTACAGAAACTTGAAATTCGGTGTATGTACTAGAAGCCAAGGTCTCAGATTTTTTAATGATATATTTCAGCCCCCCACCACCTCTACTACATTATTCAAGGGGTTGATAAAATAAAATTGAGATATTCACATACAATTTAGTACGCATATGTATTATAACGACATCTGGAACTAGATTATATTTTGAGCTGATTCCGTTGAAGGGTTGGGGGTTAAATAGAGGTATATAAGGGAAAATAAGTAAAGCAAGCTGGTAAAAGTACAGAAATTTGTGATTTGGAGTATATACTAGAAGCGAAGGTCTTAGGTATTTTTATTAGTATTTTCCATTTTTCAAGATGTTTCCTTTAAAGTGACTTGGATGAAGAATCTGGATGTGGAAGTAGTGATTCCTTAGGCAGCGGTTTTTGGTATTTATAAACCAGTGTCTGATTTAAAGTTCCTATAAACCCTCTTCAGATAGCATATCTTTGGACCTTTCATTCTTATTTCTGCCATTTCTGGTAGCCCTTTTTAAGGAAATAAATATAATAACAAAAACCAGCAAAAACAATGTCATATGTATATTTCAAAATATTTTACAGATGGTTTAATTTATTCTATTTATAGTACAATAAGTTCCAGATTCAGACTTTAAGTAAATGTATTTATATATCTTTAAACAAGTAACAAATGTGCACTGTTGTGTCTAGAGTACCATAAGATATTTTCATATAACAATTATAGTCCGGGGGCTAGATGGCTTTTTCAAATCTCATTGTTGCATTAATTTTATGTCATTTCGTTAACTCTATTGAACATAAATCACGACAATATAGACTTCTGGCATACGCCAGCCCGACAATTCGACCATAGTTCAAGACATACATGTTTCTAGCGTTCATTTTCTCTTTTTAAATACCTTTAGCAGTCATTCCGATATGAATTTAGACTTGAGATACATAACTCTTTATCATGAAAACTAACAACAAATTGTTAAAAATAAGCATGACCTCTTAATAATCATACAATGCATCCTGACATGCGGTAGAAACTGGAAAATGTTTAAATTCCTCCACAGTTAGAAGTGTGTAGTAAACTCTTTATCATGAAAACTAACAACAAATTGTTAAAAATAAGCATGACCTCTTAATAATCATACAATGCATCCTGACATGCGGTAGAAACTGGAAAATGTTTAAATTCCTCCACAGTTAGAAGTGTGTAGTAGTTTTGCTTACAACCAAATTTTCTGCAAATATTATTTTGTTATTAAGGGGACATGCATTTACGTGTGAAATAAGAGAACGATCTTGTACCGACGAGTTTAGTATTCTGAGATAAAATGTGCAATATAAATTTTAATTTTTTCTTAATTTAGAAACATTAAAAGTGTTTAAATAAATATTCTAAATCTAAACAATATTTTATAACGATCAGATGCAATAACTTCATTATCTTTTTTCAATTTTGACAATTCGTGATATACCTTAATGGGAGGTACCTTGCCAGAAGTCGATTTTGTGAATTGTTGTCATTCATGAAACGGTAAAAATATCTGATAGAGCATAGAACAATGACGTGCAGAAAAAGCCACCCAACTCCTGTTCTAATACATTTATTGTAATACGATTAAAATAATGAAATATTTATCTTAATTAACGTCTAAAACTTTATGAGTTTTTAAATGGTTATCTCTCCATTGTTTGGTGGTAAAGGTCTTTTTACATATCAAACATTCAAATGGTTTTACTTCAGCGTGTATTCTCATATGTACTTTTCGATTGTAATTATTCTTAAAACATTTTCCACAAGTTGCGCATTTATATTTTGCTTCATCAGAATGGACCAATGAATGTTTGTTTAACTGATTCCTAGACGAAAGGGTTTTATCACATATTTTGCATTTATAAGTGTTACTTCTGTTGTAATGTATATTCATATGACGCGTCATCACACCCGTTTTCATATTCTTTCCACAAATATGACAGAGAACATTGTCGTGATATAAGCGTTTATGTTTCCTATACTCGACAATATCTTTCAATTTCATTTCACAGTGGAAACAAGTCTTCTCGGTGCTAATTGTTACATTCGATGTATTATGCCTATATTTGTAATGATCTGCTTTTACGTTGTAAGGTACTGATTTTCCGCAAAGTTCACACAGGAAAGTGAAATCTTGATAACCGATTAAAATTTCTTCCTCGGTAGAGGTATGAAAACATGAATGCTCTGTGAATTTCGATTTGTCTAGTGGTTGTTTACACACAACACAATATGCTATTAATTTGAAGTCACACCTGCAAGGAATATTTCTGTGTTCATTTTCCTCATTAAAAAACATTACACAATAGCTACAGAAAAATATTAATTTTGGAATAATTTTTTTGTGATGCTGCAACAATTCTTCTTCGGTATCAAAAACCTCTGAACAAATATTGCATGTTATTGTGTTACATTTTATTGTTTCACAGTTATTTCCTTTTATGTCCTTAAATTTCTCTTTTAAACACGAATACAGATGTACAAATATCTCAGATGCATTTAATTTACCGTCGCATATCTTACAAATGTAACGATCATCTCTTATACATTCAATATACTTTTTTTCAATGTTTTCCATTATCATTGTTTTTTGACGACAGAGGTGACCTAACTGTCCTACTCCACTGATGTCTGTTTGGCAATATTTACAAAAACTGTCTTTATCTGCTCTTACATGAAAACATATGTGGCTTCTTAACTTATCTTTTGGTAACAGTTCCGTACAATGAGCACATCTTTGTCCAGACAAATTGCAAGGATGATCCTCATCAAAAAACCCATTACAAGGTGGGCAAAAATACGTAATTTTCACAACTATGTTATTCAGGTGTTCCTTTAATTTCTTAGGCGTGGAATAAATTCTACGGCAAGCTTTACACATAAACGTTACTTTTGTTAACCGAACTTTCTGGAATTTATTAATTTCGTTCGCCCTAAAATAAAATTAGTAATTATTAAATCAGAATTTCAGCAAGACATTTTGTTTAAAAATAAGCATACAGTATACAGAATATCCCATGAGGTAAATAAACTTACAAAAGTGAGTTTAGTGCACGGCCATAACGGCGCAGCACATAGTCCACCGCGTCATATCCAGAGGACCTTCGCAAGCATTTCGTGTCAGTTTTAATCAGTACATCGGTCTCGATGGGATGATATCGAAATTAGGTTAATCTCGTGTCAATTTCAGGCCCGTGTGATTAAGTATCGGTTAGAAGCTTCGACCATGCGCAAAACGTGATATCATTTGTCTGACTATTTATTTCTTGCTCTAGTGTTCATCGTCTGCCGAATAGTTGGCGCATAGGTAATGTACTCGTTTACGATGCGAAAGGTCCCGGGTTCAAACTTCCACGCCCGCTGATTTTTTTTCTTTAATTTTGTAACGATTAATATATTTTTTCACAAATTCTTTTCTGATTTCTTTAGGTTGGGTTAGTAGGTTTTTATTCTGATATCTAATTGTCAATAACTATTAGCGCCGCAGGCAGTATTAGCGTCGCAGACAAAGACAAGGGGTGTGCGGCGGGTGTCCCCCAGCCTTTTTTCGCACAAAATAATACGAAATATTTCAATTTCTTGACTTGCGGAATTGATTACAGTTTTACAAGGTAATGCGCATGCTCAAAGCTCCAGACTTTGGGAGTACGCTTGGGTATCGGTCTCGCACCCGGGCCTCTTGGGTCTTGGTGCTTTTAACCATAAATTGCCAGAATTTGGGAACCAGCTCATGCGCCTTTCACCCATTAAATGTCGTAATTATCAAACTATGCTCAAAACAAACGATCTGATCACAACTATGGTGCAAGCAGATCATTATTAGCTCGGCGCGTGTAATTTGTGAAATTTACACGCTTTTTTAAAAAACAGAGAATTGAAATGTCAGCTTTTTTACAAAACCATCACGTTCTTGCAATAATTGCAGCAGGATTTACAGTGATGCCAAATAAACAGAAAAAGCGCAGTCGAAAAGTTTGGGTTAAGGACTATTGATAATAACTTTTATTTTGTAGATAAGTAGGTAAATGAAAATGGGGAGTTTATTTTATATAGAATTTTAGAATAATTTAACTTTAAAATTGTCTTTCTAGTAAAGTTTTGCTTATTCATAAACGGACTCATCCAATACAGCCCTACTTATGTACATCACATAAATAGCTATTGCTATTATGGCTATTCTACGAAAATGCCTATGCCATAAAATATCTAAAGAAAAAAAAATATTTTACAAGAGCCTTCATAAGGATATGCCATTAATTCGGCATTTGGAAAAAATCCAGATGATTATAAGAATTATTACCAAAATTGTGCGAGCGAAACTAAATCGCCATGAAAAAATGACGCGATTTCCTAGGAACAATCACGCCACAAATCACTCGCTTAAACCTGCCCTTTACAACTGCATTTACACGAAAGGTTATACTCGTGGAAAGGCCGCATGAGAGACAAAGAAAGTTATATGAGAAATTTTCTTAATTGTACAAACTTCACTAAATAACTTAAAATATCTTTTACAATTATTAGAAGTATTTATATGAACAGAATCTTTTTTTATCGATTACTTGCCACTTAGTGAATACAAAGATACAACTGGCATACATTCTCGTTAGTGGAGGTCCAATGACAGACATTCTAATGCAAGCGAGCTGACTGGCCATGACAAAGAAGTATCAAGCTGATTTTTTTTGGAGAATAATTACCACCTAGTTCCAAAAATATGATCGGCAAATATCCGGGTTAGTGGAGGGCCAGAGACACGTATCGTGGTTATTGAAGGTACTGTAGGAGACATTTTAAACCTGCAAGGTATCTCTATCTCTTTTAAGCCCTAATTAGTAACTGTCAAGGTGAATTCTTTAAGTAATTAATTTCGTTTATAAATTAAGTTTGCACCGCTAAGAAAAATTCTTACATCACTTTTCTTATCTGCCCATTCCCTAAGGCAACGTCTATAGCATATCTATATGTGTTACAAAGGTGTCGGGTGGTCGGACGCTACCTCCTATACCCCATATGCAACACTGAAAAGGACAGAAATACTTTGTGCAATACTAGCAGAGATATAGAATTATATATAATTTCACTATTATTTTAAAATAAGCATTACAAATGATACAAATAGGTAATGTAAGGAATTGTGCGATGCAGGTAAGTGTATTGTATGATGCAGATATAATAATTATACGATTAAAATCCTCTATTACCTACTTCAGTCAGGTACTAAAATTCCGAATCGGATTATCCGAATCATCCCGAGCCTATTTAATCTTGACGTGTCAAATCCACATTAAAAGTCCGAGGTCATCGGCGGAATTTCTGCTAGATCAAAGGAGTGTCGCATATGGGATTTATACGTGCCTATACTATGTGTACCTGAGACCTCACAAAACACGGACGAAACAAGGGTCCAGAAACAATAGAAACATCATAAACACAGGAAATTTAATGTGGGAATGGAATTATGGTGTTGATATGTATTAGAAAAATTGATGTTAGTACATTACATTCACGTATCGTCTTATTAGTTTAAGAGCAAGAATTAATACAAAATCTTTGGAGAGAGTAAATGGTTGGCGTCAGAGACAGGTGCGTTTTGTGTAGCACCTACGAAATTTCGAATGAACTCGGTTAAAGCCGTGAGAAATAGTGTTGAATTAAAGCGCGGAAAATCCTACACTGATTTATATAAATCAGCATGTGTCCTGGCTATTTCATATAAGTAGTTGATATTTGATTAAGATGTATTGATTGAATATAGCATTTCCAAAAAGTATGTATAAATAACTTGAAAAAGGGACACAAATGTCTGGCAATATAATACAAACTGTGCACCATAAACTTATGAAATAACGAGTGCAAGTAGTGTGGGAATGCTACAGACCAAAGAAAGAAGCTGCCAACACGCACACATATGGACGAAATATGTAAGCTATATTAGTAGTATTAGTTTATTAATTCTTATTAATTATTAAATTTATATGAATTTCTTAAAATTGGGAAGGTATTAAACATAAGGCAGGTCCACAACAGCAAGATTTCGACTGGCAGTTGTCACGTAGTCCATATATTGCGCTTATTTACGAATACAAAAATGTTCTCAGGTCAAAGGAGTTGGGGTCTGCTTGATATACAGAGCAGAGCGTCCCAAATGTTCTCCTAGATCTCTTTTTATTTTTGGTTGCTCTTACTTTTTATTTTTTATTGCTTTAACTTGGCAGATCAGAATACGGGTGTCTTAGATGTTCTCTCGGAGCTCTTCTCCCTGGCACTTTTACTGTAAATTGATATTTACCTGTGGAACGGTTAATAAATAAAAGTTTCTTGCGGCGAGCTAATGTATGTCTTGGTAGACAAACGAAGTGGGCGCCCTGATGCAGTACGTTGAAACGAAAACACTTATTTCTGGGAAACATAAGCACGCGAGCGGGCAGGGGGAGGTGCACACTCCTAGATTCAAAAACAGAAGACTCAGAAGAAGAATAAATAAGACGATGGTAGACGGAACTTACAAGAAGCATTTCACAAGCGCCTAACTTCCTATCCGGTAATGATAGATGGAAACTTAAAAGAAGCATGGAAACTTAACAGAAGCCTCTCACAAACACCTACAATCTTATATTCCTACCTCATGCGTTATGTGGCTCTCGCTGCTGGCAACAAGCACGTCCCATGTCCAATCTAGCATATGTAGCCGGTCCGGCGGTATATAAAAACATCCAGATTGGATGTCCGGAAACGAAAGCAACGGCTACCTTACGCTGGCAAATCAACGAATCAAACAATCAATCAAGAATTAATACAAAATCTTTGTTTTCTTCGATATCATTATCTCTTGCTCATTTGCTTTTACAACGAATTGTTCAATCCCTATTAGGGACAGTTTGCTGTATATAAGTGTTTCTTTTCACTTAATTTTCCTTAATATTTCCACATTTTCCCGATATTTTTCGGAAAAGCGAAGTAGAGAATCATTTTCTAAGAGAAGAATACTTAAAGAAATGACCATATCTTAAAGTAAAATATAATGAATATTAGAAGTTTAGCTTGTGAATATGTCAGGCCGGATATTCTGACTGATTTTCTTACCGTTTCTACATTTTCCCGCCATTTTTGCGCAAAACCGAGGAAAATGCTATCAAAAACCGTGTTCGTTTTTTGTCGCACAGCTTAGGACAAAATTAGCTACTTTTTAACAGCCTCCTCCTTTATCGTGTCCTTCAGACACAGGGTGGCAAGATCACCCGCAAAGCTAGGTGCAATATTGGTCAATTTCGTTTTACCTGCTCCTAAATGAAGTTGTAGATCTCTTAGCACCTAATTTGAGATAAATGTTTATATACATATAAAAAATTTTGCAATTCAATCATCGCTGGAGAGAAGGTTTTTGAAAGTATTGTATGCTTGTACAGTAAATAAAATTTAAGGCCTGATTGTTAAACAAACACAACATATAACCGTATCTTAAACTCCAGGCATTAGTTTAGTAGGTCGGTTATTGCTGGCGATACAGATTATGTAAAATGGAGAAAACTTTTCATAATTTTGTGATCCTTCCAGATTATTCTTCAGATTGTGAATATGGAGAAATCTTTTCATAATTTTGTGACCCTTCCAGATTTTTCTTCAGATTGTGAATATCTGCTTTAGTTTTCGAATTTGGTATACTCCTTAATAAAAGTGTGAAAATAATCAAGGTTATATTAGGTTTAGATATTGTATTGATTGATTAACATGTTAAAAAAAAACATACATTAAATTAAAACGATTTATTTTTAAGAGAATATATTTAGTTAGATCTTCTAATTTAATATCATGGTTTTATATATATAATAACAATAATACTAACAATAATTATTGAAAACATGCGTAGTGTTTAAATGAATATAACAGCGTAGCGAGGCTGCTGGTAGTGATGGTGGGGGGTAAGCCGCGCAGTGAGTGTCACTATCCGCTTGACGCAGAAATCGGGAGCGTTCGACGGCTGATTTGAAAAATCAAAAACACTGAGAAATCATTGAATTAAAAAGAAAATGAAACTTGCATATCATTGTTCCATCCCTTAGTGATTTTTAGAAATCAAGAAGTGACGGTTCTATTATAGCAATATTTACAGCAGGGCACGGTTGAAAAAAGTTGGTTTTTTGTTATAGCTTTACTAATTATAAACGGATCAAGATGAACCAAAGCTCAAATGTTTCGTATTTCCTATGGTAATAACATATCCAACGGAAGTTTCTTACTATTCATGAGAAAAATATGGACACGAAAAGCTTTTTATAAAAATTTCAACCTTTTATGGAGTGGTTAAATTCGAAATCTACCAACCAAAGTTGGGATTCTTTAGTGCCTTGTGAACCATAAGCTGGCTGGACAGACGATTTTTTCAATTTGAACTATTTTTCGACAACATTTGAGGTTTTGGTTCATTTTTTGCCACTCTGATGGCAAATGGCTCAAGAATTGACCGATAGAAATGTCTGCCCCTACAGTACAGTACTGTATACAACAAAGCAAATGTGTTGCGCTAGGTTTGAGTCGGTAACTAAAAAATGTTTTTTTCAATTTCCAGTTATCGCATACCGACCGGAAGGTTCGTCTGCCAGCGTAATTGTGGTATGTGAAGTTCTACACTACTAATTACCTATGCGGATAGATCTCGGTAATCATTTGATTTAAAAAAATATTTCTAGAAAAATAAGTTTGGTATTTATATGGTCTCTTCAGTTACCGACTGGAGGATGGTAACCTTTCATCGTCTACTCGCTATTTCCCAAAGTATAAGTAACTTATTTATAACGCACTCAAACGAAAAAATTACAGGAGATCTTTTCCGCTTCTTTTTCAATGGGGTATATTGGTGACGCAGTATTTTTATAAAATAATTTCTAACCAAGAGAACCTAATTAGTTCAATAATTTAGTAATGTGCAGTGCACCAATGTTTAAAAAAAAATATTTTTGAAATGCCACCTTCGTAAACTTGCAAGAACTTTGAATATTTAATTACAACTGCAATGTTTCAGTTATACTAGAGTGGGAGTACTTTTTTCTAACTCATTTGTACTCTTAGAAATACGTATTTGAAATTAATATTTTTTCCAAGAAAAAAACAGAAATGTTTACTGCGAATAAGGAAACAGTTGCAAATTTTTTCGTCGCACAAAAGGTACTTGGTACCATTTTTCTATTAATTAATATTGTAAGTACGAGGATTGCAGTTGGAATTGTTTAAAAATTAACAAATAAATCCCAAGCAGTAAAACGAAATAATATAATTAGTTCAAAACTAGTATTACTCAGCGTACAGAATATGTTTGTGTTTTGATTATACCCATTAGAACAAAATGCATACAGCGAAATTATATTATACGCAGTAGGTCTGGGGAAACAAGATGAGTTATTCAAATTGACAAATAATTGCTGATTAGATGTAAATCTTCTTACGCGTAATTCAAAGAAAACGAAATATACATTTGCTAATTCATACACAGGTTCACCTATTGCACCCAAAGATATTAGATATAGGGGAATGCTTTTAAATGTTAAAATAACAATCTTTTAAATACTTTGAAAAGAACAGAATTTTCAAACACGCGTTTTAAAAACAGTATATATTTATATTCTATACATTCTATAAACATACTTGCACAAAAAATTGTATGTATAATAATTGTGTACACAAGTTTTAGGGTCAATACTAAAATATGGTATAAGTAGTCGTGCACTATTACAACGCCCACAGAAATAAAAATTTATAAAATATATTCTCGTTTGTAACAAGTAATAAGCTATGTGCGTCATTGATTATAAGCATATCCTCACTAACTTATTGAAAAGATATCAATTATCATTTCAAAAAAATCAAAAATGAATACGATAGCAAAACAGGTAGATTACAAAATAATAGTAATAAATGTTGCTTATAATAAACACGTAGATTACAAAATAATAATAATAATAATAATAATAAATTATGCTTATGAACTGAATTAACGGCACCCAACGGTTGATCCAGGCTTACCTGCTGCACATTCTTATAAAGGAAAAATTTTCATTCCCTAATATCAATATAGAGGGTGTTTTTGAAATAGATGCGTACATTCAGATCTAACGATATACACATTTTTCTGGCATGTACAACGTTAACTTTTTATCCAATGAAATTTATTCCATTAAATTTCCGAAAATAATTGAAACAAATTATTGTAAAAAGATAAGAAAACGTTAAAGTTGAGGATCTAATGAGCCCTAAGCATTCTCAAGAATTTCCAATGATCTCCAATCATTAGGGATTATTGGGGATTATTAGTGGCGAGCGCGCTTGGTCAGACTGCATAAAGTGTACTGGGTTCGATCCTCAGCACTGACACTGGCAATGTTGGTGGGTAATGGATGTTGTCTGCGTTTTTTCAAATTTTCCCCTTACGGATAGCCTATGAGAGGCATTGGATTTGGGGGTTGTCTACTATGTGTGGTGTTTGTTATGTTAATTTTATCAAATTAACAAATGCCAGTTTACAGTCAGTAACAATTTGAAAATATTGAATTATTAAGATGCGTTATTGACAACACTATACTTGACACTATAAACTCTATTTTATAATCATATATAAAAAGATGTAAACGATTAAAAAGATTAAAGAGATTAAAAATACTAAAAAAAAATAAAAAATCTGTGAGTATCCCCCATATTAACACCCCGTATATAAGTTGATATTAAGTTCGGCGCTCAAAAATTGATTAACAGAATAAAAACAGTATGTGTCCCAATATTTTTTTTTATGTTTAAGTTTATTACGTGTTGTACAGATTTAAGTTAAGGGAGTTTTAACCGGCTTAGAAAGACGGAATCTAGGTTTTAATAGGTTTGATGCCTTTGTGTCATGATTATGATAATCAACCGGCCTATCATAAGAATAGCGTTTTTGTGTATTTCTAGGAATGAGAAATAAATATATAACGAAGGAATCGGCACAATATCATATTTTATAAATAAAAGTTTATAGTGTTCATTAAAATTAGCATTTACAATAATTCTAATATCTTGTTATAACATTGTAAATGTTATGTTCGTATATGGGGGTGGAGTTACCAGTTTTCGTTCAAGATCAAAAGACAGCGGTGTCGCGGTCGAGTGACACTCTGTCGTATATGCAACGGCTGATAATGAGTGTAATATGGGTTGCATATATCACAGGGGGTCAAGTTACCAGTTTTCATTTAAGGTCGAAATACAGCGGTGTCGCAATCGACAGTTGATCGTAGCTGCTTCCGGGCGAGGCGAAGCCATAGTTGCAAGGATTGCGAAATCTGTGATTTTTTGTTGTCTAAGGATCTTGAGCGCATTTGTTGAGTTCCCCATAGTACGACCCCATAACTTACATGAGAGTAAATCAGTGAGTAGTGCGCTTATAGTAATGTATTATTATTTACCACATATTTAAGACGTCTCACTAGAAAAATATAACTAGCCAATTTGCTACTGGGTTGCTCAATATGGCACGACCAAGTTAAAGCATCGTCTAGAACCACGCCTAAAAGTTTGACATTGTCCCCTTTTGTAAGGTTATTAGTGGAAAAACCCAGTTTTTGTGTTTTATCACGATTTAATTTTAGCATATTGGAATTATACCATAGTTCGGCACGACTTTCAGTTTCAGATATTGTTTCATATAGATTTGCAAGACATTTACCTGATTCGCGTAGGGTAATCAGCAAACATAACGACTCGGCTAGGAAATAAATAATAAAATAAATCGTTTACATAAATAATGAATAACAGTGGCCTCTGGATAGAACCTTGAGGCGCACCACAGCTACCAATCTAAAATTAGATTTTGTATTACTTATTGAAACACATTGCTGCCTATTTTGCAGATAAGACTCAAGGAGAAATAAGGGTGTTCGCGTTATTTCATAAAAACTGAGTTTTCTCACTAAAAGACATCGCATAGGGATCCTCAGAAATGTTACTACATTATTAGCCCTTCATAATTAGATTTACATTATTAATGGTCATCAGCGCACACACTACTGAATAATTATTATAAATATTAAAATGCTGAGAATCAATATTGAGAACACTGTTACAAATCTGCAATGATACCCAATTATTCCCAATGATTCCCAATGATACCAATAATTCCCAATGATCAATTATTATTAATACTTTCGATAATTGGGATCCTCAGCAACTACAATGCTTTATAAGCCGTTTACAACTAGATTTACATCATTAATGGTTATCAGTAGTAGTACACACCTCTGAATTATCATTACAATTAATAAATCGTTGGGAATCAATGAATATTAAAAACACTGTTATGTACGCCCTTGTCACAGTTTACATGTGTTCTTGTTTTCGTGAGTCTTATGTTACCGCTACCTGCGCGGATGACAAGCAAACAAATGCAACAGTAACAGTAGTAAATGTAATATTTATAATAGCTGTTTAAATATGCACTAGACGCTACGCATTTGTGGTAATCAATATTTATTAGAAAATGCACCTCAGTTGCGTTTACTTTATCAATTTCTTAAGATAAGTGAAGGAATCTTTATGTCAGTTGTACAATATTTAGGGAACCGAGGGCTGAACGTGTGTAATCGAGGGATGTTACTTACTTCAACGATTTTTTTCTAATTTCGAACTTCAAAAGATAGGGTTAGTTGCTTCATTACATAAGAACTCACAGATTAAAATATGTGCATATTATTGCATGTTTCATTACTATGTGTATGCATAAGTTACCCTTAAAGCAATATATTTTTGCATGTGCCAAATAATTCGTAGGTAAATAAATAAAAAATCACGAGTTCGGTTTGTGTGTCTTCTGATGACTATCCCTCCATTGTTTTGTAGTAAATGTCTTTAAACATACTGTACACTGAAATGGTTTTACAGCATCATGCGACCTTTTATGAACTCTAAGAGAAAATCTTGTTTTAAATCCTTTATCACACAAAGTACATTTGTGTTTGAATACATCACTGTGCACCAAGCCATGTTTCTGTAATAACATCTTAGTACCAAATGCCTTATCACATTGTTGACATTTATATGCAGGCTCTGAATGAACACCTTCCATATGATTCTTCATACAGTGTGATGACAACTCTTTACCACAAATGTGACAAACACTTCGCCTCTTCCTATTCTTAAGCTCCTCCTTCTTATGTATGGAAAAATCATTATAATTTTCAAATGTTCCGTTACAAGTCATACATGTTATAGATTCATCAGGATGCACACGTCGTAAATGTTGATAATAAGATTGCTCCACCCTGTAAGCCATACCACAGATTTTGCAAATAAGGGAATGTGTGTGCGTTTGACGATGTGACTTAAAATTATATCTCGGGAACGTCAAGTAACAGATGTCACATTCAACGAATTGATCGTTTTTTAAAAACTCAAAATCACTTTTAGAATGTGTGTGAAAGCACCAATGAGATTTTGGATCTGTTAATATATTCGAGACCTTTTTACAAAATGCACATCTCTTAAGCTCGATTGGACAATCATGGATATTGTCGAAATATTCAAAACAAGATTTGCAATAATATGCTTCATACGGATTAAAGGAATGTTCCCTTAATTCTTCTCCTGACGTAAAGTCCTTCAAGCATACTGTACACTTCAAAGTTTTCATTTCCAAGTCGGTAAATTCATTTACATTCGTATGAAAGCATAGATGAGACAGTACTGAACCAGACTCAGGTTTAACTATTTGTTTGCAAAACGAACATCTTTTAGCTAAAAATGGACACGAACAGGTCTCAGCATTCCAATATGTTGAGGTCTTCTGACAGTTCTCACAATCAAACCTTTCTTCTACAAGTGATAAATGTCTTCTCAATCCCTCCGATGATTTGCAATCTTTGTTACATACATCGCAACAAGCATCCGGTGCCTTCACCCAACGTGTTCTAAAACATAATTGCATTATATAGACAGTTCTGGATTATGATGACACAAATATTTGCAATTTTAGCACAGTATGAAATGTAAAACTGTTTTTTTTTTCTCGGGGTCAAAAAATTAACGTGATTATTGTACATAATAAAAATGTTTGTGGTAATTTACCAAAGTTTGAGGAAAGCTCAACATTCCAAATTCCACAGATCGTATACTTGTATTTATTTGTATTTAAACTATAATTGTAATTAATATAACGCTTTAGTAGTTATTGCCATTACAAGCATTGCTTTCATTTGGAATTCTATACCTACTATATGATACCTATATTGGACATGATTACACAAGCGCATAATAGAAATTTATTTTTCCGAAGAACTGACCTCCATACCCTTATGTATTTTGAGCTCCTGATTCCAGTATTTCGCTAACTAATACTTTCGACCCCTCAAAAGTGGTGTTTGAGTAGCTTGCGAAAAACTGAATCGTGAAGTGAAGTATTTTTATGCAAAATTCGGATTCAGGTCACAATACATAAGGGTAAATGGGTCAGTCCTTTAAAGAGATATATTCTTTTGTGTGACTGTGTTATTATTAGAGTTGAAAGCGGTATACAGTATGTCTCACTTTTCATGACTCCCATATCACAGCTCTCTTATTAACGCGATTTTTTTTGGGTGGAAGGTACTTACGAATCAGGAGGCTGTCACGATAAAATATTGAAAATCCATCAGCGACAGTTTATCTAATTTAACCTCAAAATTCATTGCATTGTCTAGCGTGTTGATTGATGTTCGGTTCTTAATTGTGTAGAAAGGAAAAAAGGTGCTAACCACACTTTAAGTGATTGGAGAAACAGAATTATTCCTGCAACTTCCTCTATCATCTCAACGATATGTAAAACAGTTTGTTTACGCAGTCGAAATTTTATTAAAAAATCTTTATCATAATTCTCAAAGTTATTTTTTCTTTCACTTATGGTATAGGGTCTCCTTTCATAAATTGTATAATATCATCGTCATAATCACTCATATCCAGAATATTTTTATTATTATTCATTATTGGCAATAATATATTTAATATAAATCACAAATTGAAAACGAACATACCAATCAATTAGGTTAAAATGCTTTAGAATTGTCAGAAATTGAACCAAATGCGCATGTGCAAATCCACTTAACAGTAGAATAAATCCTTAACTGGTACTTTCAACTCTCTGCTAAATTTACATTCAGATAGTGAGTTTAACCCTCCGGTAAATTTTACCTGCACATTGAACAACAGTTTATCTGACAGTTAAGCTATTTAACTGGGCATTGAAAAACGGTCGTGCAAAAAAATTGTTTTTACGAAATATGTGCCGATTTTCTTATTCTACAAACTAGTTTAAAGGCATTTGAAATCCGTGGCCTACTTTAAGCGTTATGACGGAAAATGTCGAAAATGCACAATATGACATGTGTAAGCAAAATATCTCCGTTACCTATTTGATGAGATACGATGAAAATTTTAAATCGACATTTTTTGTAAAACAGAGTATTTCAACGAGGTTTTATCTTTTTTTTTCAATATCACTGTATTTTGAGATTTACTCTTTAGTGTGTCACAATTTTTTTTAAAAACAAGCGGAAAATGTCGTCATTAAATAGAATATTTTCCTCCCTTTTCAACGATATACCACACGCCATATTTATTCTTTGGAACCAAGCAAATTTTCATAAAAACATTTTTTAAGCCAATATTTTTTTTTTAAACTAGCATCATACTTGTGAAGAAGTATGATTAAATAAAACGATTGAAAAATTCAGTAAGTTCTTCAAATCTTTAATATAATCAAGTACTAACAATTAAAAAGAATAAGGTTAATTCAGCTAACAAAATAAAATATACATATAATCAGGAAAGCAACATGGAGCAATTATGGGAAAAGTATTCACGGTTATGCCAATGTTTAAAAATGTCATTCCTTGCTCAGAAAATTAGCAATTAATTTAAGTACAGTAACCATTTGTCTTTCATGTTATCTACTAAACTGATTGCACCATTATTTCAATTATTTTAAAATAGTTCTATGGGGAAACTTGACAATTAAATTTTTTGACGGATCATCTCAGTTAACAGTTAAACCCTCACTCACTCACACTCGTTTAAGAATTTAGAATTTACAAAAATGATTTTCTTTCACATTGATCGTTAGTATGTTCGTTACATATTGCCAATGCAATTTTAACTCTGGATTATTAGCTGAAGTAGAAATTAAAAAAAGATATCCACAAGCTCTACAGTTGAATAAAACTCTGTTTATAAAATTAGCTGCAAAACTAAAAATTTAATGGTTGATTTTTAAAGAAGAGTGCAAGAATGAACAGTGTTACTGATAATGCGAATAAGGTAAACCGAGTTATTAATTGTGCAAGAAACAAAAATACAAAAAAATGACACGCAGAAGACAAACTAAGGAGGACAACTTTTTGTAGGTGACAGTTTTAAAAAAAGCGTGCCAACCCATTAATAATGTTTAAAAGTTTTCTTAACCGCTTCTCAAGTTACCGAGGTAACTCCTTGAAAATCTAGAATGATTTTGTTAGGTAAAGAGAAACACGGCCCTTCAGTTTATAGTAGAGCCCGAACCAATGTAGTAATATACTTGGGTCCGACGAGGCAAATTTTTCCAATAATGGATTATTTAATCAAAATATTCATTACAAATGGACTTCTGAAAATACACACTTGCATAGACCAACTGGGATTCAAAACAGCTTTTTAAATAAATGTTTGGTTAGGTATTTTAGGCATCAATTTAATAGGTCCTTATTTTTATGATAGTCACTGCAGTGGCAGAAGGTATCTAAAAATTTTGAGGAATGAATTTAATGAATTCTTAGATGACCTGCCTTTGGAGAATCGACATAACTTAAAACATTTTCAACGAGATGGAGCTCCTTCCCACAATTCCCGCAGTTGCTTAGATTTATATAGACGAAATTTTGCCACAACAATGCATATGTACTAATGGATTTACTCCATGGCCCCCTCGTTCTCTAGATATAATCCCAATGGATTTTTTTCCAAGGGGTAAATTAAAGATAAAATGTTTTTGACGATATCACAAAATGTGATATCTAAAAGGAGGAGGATCTAAAAGCTAGAATTTAACAGGCTTGTAATACAGTTACCTCCTAAATGCCAAGTAATGTTTTCAATGCAGTGCCACGCCACGGTCGACTGTGCGTAAGAAATCGCGGTGGACATTTTGAACACTTGATATGACATTTTAAAAATTATTTTAAGGATTAGGTAAATTTAATGTTCTGTGTGCTAAGTATTCATTTTTATTATTAATTTTTTTGTTAGCTGAATTTTCTTTATTCGTTTTAATTGTAGTAGGAATTTGAAGAATCAACTGAATTTTTAAATCGTTTTATTTAATCATACTTCTTTCTCTAAGGGAAGTATGGTGCCAGTTAAAAAAAATTATTGGTTTAAAAATGTTTTTATAATGACTTGCTTAGTTTCAATGAACAAATATGGCATCGTTGAAAAGGGAGGAAAATAGTCTATTTAACACCGCAATTTCCCACCTGTTTCAAAAAAATTGTTTAACACACTAAATAGTAAATATCAAAATACAGCGGTTTTGAACAAAATTAGATAAAACCTCGTTGAAATACTGGTTTGCAAAAAATTATTCTTAGAATTTTCGTCGTATTTTCAAATAATGGAGACATTTTGCTTAGATATATTCCGCATTTTCGATATTTTCCGTCATAACTCTTAAATTAGGTCATGCATTTCAAATGTCTTTATACCATTTTGTAGTTTATAAAAATTCTCGAGCGTCCTGATAAAATGGAGAGCCTGTATAACCCCAAACATTTTTCAAAAACACTTATTTATTTGATCAATCTACCTATCATTCCACAACATATTCAGATTCCCATTGATTCTAAATCAGTGCTGATCATTGGGAACAATTGGAGATTATTAAGGATCATTGAGAATCCATAGGGAGCATTAGTATCCTCGGTAATTTTAATGCTTTCTAAGCCTCTTACGATTAGATTTACATCAATAATGGTCATCGGCAGTAGTACACACTACTGAATAATCATTAAAAATAATAAATTGTCGGGAATCAATGAATATTGAAATCACTGTTACGTAAGCACATAGTTCTTATTTTCGTGAATCTGGCCTTACTGCTACCTGCGCGGATGCGAAGCGGACTAATGCAACAGTAACAGTAGTAAATATAATGTTTATAATATGCACTTAACGATACGCATACGTGGTAATTACTATTTATTGAAAAAGGCACCTCAGGTACGTTTACTTTACCAAGAACGATTTCCTGATACACATGTTTCTGATAAGGGAACCTTTATGTCTGTTGTACAACATTTAAGGAGTCGAAGGCTGAACATGTTCAACTGAGACCTGTCATTTTAACGATTTTTTTTTTTTTATTTTTAACTACAGAAGGTAGGGTTGGTTGTCACATTACATAAGGATTCGCAGATTAAAACATATGCATGCATTTCAAAACACCCTGCATATATATAAAAGTTGCTCTATATAATGCAATATTTATGTGGGCAATATAATTCGTAAATAATAAAAATGGTTAGGTTTGTGTGTTTTCTGATTATTAATTATTCTTCCATTGTCTTGTAGTAAATGACTTTAAACATACTGTACACTGAAATGGTCATACAACATCAAGAGAAACCTAAATGAAAACCTTGTTTTAAGTTCTATACCACACAAAGTACATTTGTGTTTAAACACATCACTGTGCACCAAAGGCCATGATTTCTTTAGTAATTTCTTAGTAGGAAATGCCTTATCGCAACAATGCGATAAGACATTTGCCTTATCACATTATTGCCATTTACTTTTCCTCTTCCTTTTCTTAAGCTCCTCCTTCTTATGTATATATAAATCATTATAATTTTCAAATGTTCCGTTACAAGTCGTACATGCTGTTGATTCATCAGGATGCACACATTGCACACGTCGCAAATGTTGATAATAGGATTGCTCCACATTCCAAACCATACCTTAGAATGCGCAAGTAAGGGGTCGTCCATAAACCACGTAACGTTTTTTTTCGCGTTTTTTATTACCCCCCCCCCCCCCATTCAATTTGACCCCTTCCTCCCTCCGTAACAGAATTTTTCACAATAAATATAGATGAAATTTACAAAAGTTCAAGTACTTTTTACATAATACATTATTCAAATTCAAATTTCACTAAATAACTTAAAATATCTTTTACAATTATTAGAAGTATTTATATGAACAGAATCTTTTTTTATCGATTACTTGCCACTTAGTGAATACAAAGATACAACTTGCATACATTCTCGTTAGTGGAGATCCAATGACAGACATTCTAATGCAAGCGAGCTGACTGGGCATGACAAAGAAGTATCAAGCTGATTTTTTTTGTAGGTTAATTACCACCTAGTTCCAACAATATGATCGGCAAATATCCCGGTTAGTGGAGGGCCAGAGACACGTATCCTGGTTATTGAAGGTACTGTAGGAGACATTTTAAACCTGCAAGGTATCTCTATCTCTTTTAAGCCCTGATTAGTAATTGTCAAGGTGAATTCTTTAAGTAATTAATTTCGTTTATAAATTAAGTTTGCACCGCTAAGAAAAATTCTTACATCACTTTTCTTATCTGTCCATACCATAAAGCAACGTCTATAGCATATCTATAGGTGTTACAAAGGTGTCAGGTTGTAATATATTCATTTAAGTACTCTACGCGCAATTGTGATGCGCAGTTTTTTGTATATAAATGTGTACTACCGAGACAGTCATTGTCGAGTACTGGTATTGATTACCAGTTGTATATGTACCTATATAGAAGAAGTAATATAGTTTATTTTGTGGTATACAGCATTTTATTTCTCTGTCAAATTACAGTGAAGACAAAAATATCACAAGTGGCGACGAGGATTTTTCTTTATTGAAAACTTCAAATTAAATTTTCAGTAGTTAAAACTTTCCCACGTGACTAAGTGCAAAAATGGTTACTCATTCAGAATATGTAGGACATCTACGAGAATTCGACCCTGCAAATTCAGATTGGTCAATTTTCAAAAGACGTATATATAATTATTTTATAGCAAATGAAATAACAGATGAAAAACGGAAAGGTGCAATATTGTTAAATGTATTAAGTGAAGAAGCATATAAATTGGTGTATAACTTGTGTGTACCGGCAGAACCAGAGAGCAAAGAGTATTCTGAATTAATTCCATTACTTTCCGAACATTTTAAACCCAGTTTAACAGTATTTGCTGCAAGGTATCAATTTTATAACTCACGAAAAACGCCAAGTGAAACCGCGAGAGAGTGGTCAGCGCGGCTAAGAAATTTAGTAGTGTTGTGCGAGTTTGAGAACAGTGAGCTGGACATGGTACTAAGAGATCATTTTATTGTGGGTTATGATAAAGGTCCGGTTCAGGACAGACTATTTGAAGAAAAGAAAACTGTCACTTTCAAAAAGGCGGTGGAGATAGCTGTATCCAAATCGGCAGCACAGCCATCTTCGTTTTCCCACAACTCTGATATTTTGGTGAAGAAGGAACCGGAAATTCACTATGTGCGCACAAGGACAAAACAGCAGAACAGGGCGTTATCGCAAGGTTCCTCAGCAGGAGCAGGGATGTCTACGTCTCAGAGTAATGAACGCAGGAACCAAGGAACCCCTACCAAATGCGCAGTGTGTGGACGGAGGAATCACCAGTCAGATAAGTGCTCTTTTCGTGAATGTTTCTGTCACATATGTAAAAAGAAGGGTCATTTGGCTCCGATGTGTTCACAAAAACACGTAAACAAAACAAATAAATTCCAATCGAATAAAATAGGTCAACATTATTTAGAATCAGCTGATTATTCTCTGTACAATATAAATGGAAATGTAAATCCTATTTTAATCGATTTATTAATTGAAAATATTCCCTTTACTTTTAATTTAGATACAGGTTCTAGTTTTAGTGTAATCTCGGAAAATTTTTATAAAGCTAGTTTTAAAAATAAGATTTTGCTTAAAACAGATAAAATATTCAGTTTATATAATGGGGATAAAATTATACCTTTAGGTTACATAAATTGCAATGTTATTTTTCAAAGCAAGGAATGTCAATTAGATATTTATGTCATTAAAAATGCAATTGGCCCACCTTTGTTAGGACGCGATTTTTTCAATTTATTCAGTTTAAATATTTCAAATTTTCATTACATTGATTTACCAGATGAATTGCAATTCTTAATAAAGAAGTATAACTGTGTCTTTGAACCTGGGTTAGGTACTTTCACAAAAGGTTCTATATCGATTAATTTAAAATCAGAATCGGTAGCACCAAAATTTTTTCTAGCACGACCGCTGCCGTTTGCAATAAAGGAGAAGGTTGAAAAGGAGTTGGATAGATTGCAAACTTTAGGAGTTATCGAGTCTGTAGATTATAGCCCCTGGGGTACGCCGATCGTACCAGTTTTGAAAAAAGATGGTTCAGTTCGATTATGTGGAGATTTTAAAGTAACCTTAAACCCTTATATCGAAGTGGATCAGTACCCTCTCCCTCGAATAGAGGAATTATTTGTTAAACTGCAGGGCGGTGAACATTTTACAAAACTTGATTTAACAAATGCTTATACTCAAGTTTGTCTAGATGAAAAATCAAAAAAATTAGTAACTATATCTACGCACAAAGGGTTGTATCGTTATAATAGGGCACCTTTTGGCATATCCAGTATTCCCGCTAAATTTCAAAAAATGATGGAATCACTTTTAGGGGGTTTACCTGGAGTTGTTGTCTTTTTAGACGATATACTAATTACTGGCAAGGATAAAAAGCAGCATATATTTAGGTTAGACCAAGTTTTAAATAAATTAAATGACGCAGGACTTAAAATTTGTTTAGATAAATGTAAGTTTTTTCAGGCCGAAATTTCCTACTTGGGATTCAATATAGACAAAAATGGATTGCATACATCAGAAAATAAAATTTCTGCAATAAATAATGCACCTATACCAGAAAATGTTACTCAATTAAAATCTTTTTTAGGTTTAATTAATTATTATGGTAAATTTGTGCCAAATTTAGCTACAATATTACATCCATTATATAATTTATTAAAACGTAAAGTTTCTTGGTATTGGTCAGAGGAATGTAATATAGCTTTTCAAAAAGTTAAGCAATTGTTGACTTCAGCGCCAGTTTTAGTGCACTATAACCCGGATTTGCCGATTAGATTAAGCGCTGATGCATCAGAATACGCGGTCGGCGTGGTTATAACACATATTATGCATGATGGTAGCGAAAAACCTATCGCCTATGCCTCGCGCACTCTGTCAGCAGCCGAAAAGAAATATTCCCAGATAGAAAAAGAGGCCTTAGCAATTATATTTGGATTAGGTAAATTTTATCAGTACATATATATGCGCCCCTTTACTCTTGTTACTGACCATAAACCACTGACTTCAATTTTTCATCCTAACAAAAGTATTCCACAATTTTCAGCCAATAGATTACGTCGTTGGGCAGTTATTTTATCTAACTATCAATATAACATTGAATTTGTTAGATCGGAGAAAAATTATGCAGATAGTTTATCGCGATTACCTATCAAGGCAGAAGAAGGCACTCAAGACGACCTAGATGTAAATTTTATAAGTTATTTTTCTAATAATGAGCATTTTCCTATAAATTTTAATCATATTCGGCTAGGTACATTATCTGACGAATTATTGTCTAAAGTGATAACATATTTACGTACAGAGTGGCCCAAACAAATTGATAATGATTTAAAACCATACTATAAAATTAGAAATGATTTAAGTTTGGAAGAAGACTGCTTGTTATGGAACAATAGATTAATTATTCCTTTTAGCTTAAGAAAAAAAATAATAAATGATTTACACGCATCGCATATGGGGATGGTGAAAATGAAAAGTCTAGCCAGATCTTATTTTTAGTGGCCAGGTCTCGATAAAAATATCGAAGAAACATGTAGAACATGTGAAAATTGTTTAATGCATAAAAAAGCTCCAAACAAAGCAATATTAAATCAATGGCCTTGGCCTACAGAGGTTTGGTCACGTTTACATTTAGATTTCATGGGACCACTATTAAACAAGCAATTTTTAATAATTTTGGATGCTCATTCCAAGTGGATTGAGGTTTTTCCCATGTCTTCCATAACGTCGAATGCAACTATAGAAATTTTAAGATCTGCCTTTGCCAGATTTGGCTTACCACGACAAATAGTGACTGATAACGCTACTACATTTTGTTCAAAAGAATTTCAAGATTTTTTATTTCAAAATAATATTAAACATGTCACTTCAGCCCCGTTTCAACCCTCTTCAAACGGTGCTGCGGAAAATTCCGTGAAAACGATTAAAAATGCATTAAAAAATGCTATGGGTAAAAATAAACATTTAAGTATCAATAAAGCACTAAACAATGTTTTATTTGACTTCCGCAATACTGCAAATTGCACGACAGGGAGTAGTCCTGCAGAACTTATGTTTGGACGGAAATTACGCACTAGATTTGATTCTTTATTGCCGGAATCAAGTATAGTGAATAAGAATTTAAAAGACCGGGTCCTAACAAAACAAAGTAAACAAAAATTTTATTATAAAGGCCGTAGATTTGTAGAATTTGTACAAGGAGAAATTGTGACTGTGAAAGATTATCGAAATGTGAGTAAACCAACTTGGATTAAGGCAAATATTTATAAAAGGCTAGGTAAAACTATGTATTTAGTAAAAGTACCTGAATTGTCTAATATAGTGTGGAAGCGGCATTTGAATCAAATAAAGAAGTTTCACTTTAATGAGACATTTTTACCAGTCAACAAAATACAGAGTAATATTGATTCAGATATCGTGGAAAATATTCCAGAAGTAGTGGACTTGACTGTGTCCCCTAGTGTCAGTGATAATGTTCTCCACGGTGAGGAAGATAGTGATTTTGCGGCGAACAGACCTAAACGTAATATTAAGCCTGTTTCGCGATTAAATTACGACAAGTTGTAATATATTGTACATATTATTTTGTTTTGTAAACAATTTTAATTATTTTTCTTTAAGGGGGGAGATATGTAATATATTCATTTAAGTACTCTACGCGCAATTGTGATGCGCAGTTTTTTGTATATAAATGTGTACTACCGAGACAGTCATTGTCGAGTACTGGTATTGATTACCAGTTGTATATGTACCTATATAGAAGAAGTAATATAGTTTATTTTGTGGTATACAGCATTTTATTTCTCTGTCAAATTACAGTGAAGACAAAAATATCACACAGGTGATCGGACGCTACCTCCTATACTATGTGTACTTGAGACCTCACAAAACACGGACGAAACAAGGGTCCAGAAACAATAAAAACATCATAAACACAGGAAATTTAATGTGGGAATGGAATTATGGTGTTGATATGTATTAGAAAAATTTATGTTAGTACATTACATTCACTTATGGTCCTACATTGATTGATATAAATTAGCATGTGTCCTGGCTATTTCATATAAGTACCTAGTTGATATTTGATTAAGATGTATTGGTTGAATATAGCATTTCCAAAAAGTATGTATAAATAACTTGAAAAAGGGACACAAATGTCTGGCAATATAATACAAACTGTGCACCATAAACTTATGAAATAACGAGTGCAAGTAGTGTGGGAATGCTACAGACCAAAGAAAAAAGCTGCCAACACGCACGCATATGGACGAAATATATAAGCTATATTAGTAGTATTAGTTTATTAATTCTTATTAATTATTAAATTTATATGAATTTCTTAAAATTGGGAAGGTATTAAACATAAGGCAGGTCCACAACGGCAAGATTTCGTCTGGCAGTTGTCACGTAGTCCATATATTGCGCTTATTTACGAATACAAAAATGTTCTCAGGTCAAAGGAGTTGAGGTCTGCTTGATATACAGAGCAGAGCGTCCCAAATGTTCTCCTACATCTCTTTTTATTTTTGGTTGCTCTTACTTTTTATTTTTTATTGCTTTAACTTGGCAGATCAGAATACGGGTGTCTTAGATGTTCTCTCTGGGCTCTTCTCCCTGGCACTACTACTGTAAATTGATATTACCTGTGGAACGGTTAATAAATAAAAGCTTCTTGCGGCGAGCTAATGCGTGTCTTGGCAGACAAAGGAAGTGGGCGCACTGATGCAGTACGTTGAAACGAAAACACTGATTTCTGGTAAAAACAGAAGACTCAGAAGAAGAATAAATAAGATGATGGTAGACGGAACTTACAAGAAGCATTTCACAAACGTCTAACTTCCTAACCGGTAATGATAGATGGAAATTTAAAAGAAGCATGGAAACTTAACAGAAGCCTCTCACAAACACCTACAATCTTATATTCCTACCTCATGCGTTATGTGGCTCTCGCTGCTGGCAACAAGCATGTCCCATGTCCAATCTAGCATATGTAGCCTGTCCGGCGGTATATAAAAACATCCAGATTGGATGTCCGGAAACGAAAGCAACGACTACCTTACGCTGGCAAATCAACGAATCAAACAATCAATCAAGAATTAATACAAAATCTTTGTTTTCTTCGATATCATTATCTCTTGCTCATTTGCTTTTACAACGAATTGTTCAATCCCTATTAGGGACAGTTTGCTGTATATAAGTGTTTCTTTTCACTTAATTTTCCTTAATTTTATTTAAGAATACTTAAAGAAATGACCATATCTTAAAGTAAAATATAATGAATATTAGAAGTTTAGCTTGTGAATATCTCAGACAGGATATTCTGAATTCTCATTTTCTTATCGTTTCCACATTTTCCCGCCATTTTTTCGCAAAACCGAGGAAGCTATCAAAAAGTGTGTTCGTTTTTATGTCGCACAGCTTAGGGCAAACTTAGCCACTTTTTAAGAGCCTCCTCCTTTGTCGTGTCCTTCAGACACAAGGTGGCAAGATCACCCGCAAAGCTAGGTGCAATATTGGTCAATTTCGTTTTACCTGCTCCTAAATGAAGTTGTAGATCTCTTAGCACCTAATTTGAGATAAATGTTTATATACATATAAAAAATGTTGTAGTTCAATCATCACTGGAGAGAAGGTTTTTGAAAGTATTGTATACTTGTACAGTAAATAAAATTTAAGGCCTGATTGTTAAACAAACACAACATAACCGTATCATAAACTCCAGGCATTAGTTTAGTAGGTCGGTTATTGCTGGCGATACAGATTATGTAAAATGGAGAAAACTTTTCATATTTTTGTGATCCTTCCAGATTATTCTTCAGATTGTGAATATGAAGAAAACTTTTCATAATTTTGTGATCCTTCCAGATTTTTCTTCACATTGTGAATATCTGCTTTAGTTTTCGAATTTGGTATACTCCTTAATGAAAGTGTGAAAACAATCAAGGTTATATTAGGTTTAGATATTGTATTGATTGATTAACATATTAAAAAAAAACATACCTACACTAAATTAAAATGATTTATTTCTAAGACAATATGTTTAGTTAGATCTTCTAATTTAATATCTTGGTTTTATATATATAATAATACTAACAATAATAATTGAAAACATGCGTTGTGTTTAAATGAATATAACAGCGTAGCGAGGCTGCTGGTAGTGATGGTGGGGGGCTAGCCGCGCTGTGAGTGTCACTGTCCGCTTGACGCAGAAACCGGGAGCGTTCGACAGCTGATTTGAAAAATCAAAAACACTGAGAAATCATTGAATTAAAAAGAAAATGAAACTTGCATATCATTGTTCCATCCCTTAGTGATTTTTAGAAATTAAGAAGTGACGCTTCTATTATAGCAATATTTACAGCAGGGCACGGTTGAAAAAAGTTGGTTTTTTGTTATAGCTTTACTAATTATAAACGGATCAAGATGAACCAAAGCTCAAATGTTTCGTATTTCCTATGGTAATAACATATCCAACGGAAGTTTTTTACTATTTATGAGAAAAATCTGGAAACGAAAAGCTTTTTTAAAAATTTCAATCTTTTATGGAGTGGTTAAATTTGGCAAAAACATCTACCAGCCAAAGTTGGGATTATTTAGTGCCTTGTGAACCATAAGCTGGCTGGACAGACGATTTTTCCAATTTTAACTATTTTTTGACAACATTTGAGGTTTTGGTTCATTTTTCGCCACTCTGATGGCAAATGGTTCAAGAACTGACCGATAGAAATGTCTGCCGCTACAGTACAGTACTGTATACAACAAAGCAAACGTGTTGCGCTAGGTTTGAGTCGGTAACTAAAAAATGTTTTTTTCAATTTCCAGTTATCGCATACCGACCGGAAGGTTCGTCTGCCAGCGTAATTGTGGTATGTGAAGTTCTACACTACTAATTACCTATGCGGACATATCTCGGTAATCGTTTGATTTAAAAAATTATTTCTAGAGAAATAAGTTTGGTATTTATATGGTCTCTTCAGTTACCGACTGGAGGATGGTAACCTTTCATCGTCTACTCGCTATTTCCCAAAGTATAAGTAACTTATTTATAACGCACTCAAACGAAAAAATTACAGGAGATCTTTTCCGCTTCTTTTTCAATGGGGTATATTGGTGACGCAGTATTTTTATAAAATAATTTCTAACCAAAAGAGAACCTAATTATTTCAGTAATTTAGTAATGTGCAGTGCACCAATGTTTAAAAAAATATTTTTGAATTGCCACCTTCGTAAACTTGCAAGAACATTGAATATTTAATTTCAAATGCAATGTTTCAGTTATACTAGAGTGAGAGTACTTTTTCGAACTCATTTGTACTCTTAGAAATACGTATTTGAAATTAATATTTTTTCCAAGAAATGAACACAAATGTTTACTGCGAATAAGGAAACAGTTGCAAATTTTTTCGACCCACAAAAGGTACTTGGTATAATTTTTCTATTAGTTACTGTAAGTACGAGGATTGCAGTTGGAATTGTTTAAAAATTAACAAATAAATCCCAAGCAGTAAAACGAAATAATATAATTAGTTCAAAACTAGTATTACTCAGCGTACAGGATATGTTTTTGTGTTTTGATTATAAATACCCATTAGAACAAAATGCATATAGCGAAATTATATTATACGCAGTAGATCTGGGGAAACAAGATGAGTTATTCAAATTGACAAATAATTTCTGATTAGATGTAAATCTTCTTACGCGTAATTCAAAGAAAACGAAATATACATTTGCTAATTCATACACAGGTTCACCTATTGCACCCAAAGATATTAGATATAGGGGAATGCTTTTAAATGTTAAAATAACAATCTTTTAAATACTTTGAAAAGAACAGAATTTTCAAACAAGCGTTTTAAAAACAGTATATATTTATATTCTATACATTCTATAAACATACTTGCAAAAAAACTCGTATGTATAATAATTGTGTACTTTAACAAGTTTTAGGGTCAATACTAAAATATGGTATAAGTGTAGTCGTGTACTATTACAACGCCCACAGAAATAAAAATTTATAAAATATATTCTCGTTTGTAACAAGTAATAAGCTATGTGCGTCATTGATTATAAACATATATCCTCACTAACTTATTGAAAAGATATCAATTATCATTTCAAAAAAATCAAAAATGAATACGATAGCAAAACAGGTAGATTACAAAATAATAGTAATAAATGTTGCTTATAATAAACACGTAGATTACAAAATAATAATAATAATAAAGGATGCTTATGAACTGAATTAACGGCACCCAACGGTTGATCCAGGCTTACCTGCTGCACATTCTTATAAAGGAAAAATTTTCATTCCATAATATCAATATAGAGGGTGTTTTTGAAATAGATGCGTACATTCAGATCTAACGATATACACATTTTTCTGGCATGTACAAAGTTAACTTTTTATCCAATGAAATTTATTCCATTCAATTTCCGAAAATAATTGAAACAAATAATTGTAAAAAGCTAAGAAAACGTTAAAGTTGAGGATCTAATGAGCCCTAAGCATTCTCAAGAATTTCCAATGATCTCCAATCATTAGGGATTATTGGGGATGATTAGTGGCGAGCGCGCTTGGTCAGACTGCATAAAGTGTACTGGGTTCGATCCTCAGCACTGACACCGGCAATGTTGGTGGGTAATGGATGTTGTCTGCGTTTTTTCAAATTTTCCTCTTCCGGGTAATAGCCTATGAGAGGCATTGAATTTGGGGGTTGTCTACTATGTGTGGTGTTTATGTTATGTTAATTTTATCAAATTAACATAGGCCAGTTTACAGTCAGTAACAATTTGAAAATATTGAATTATTAAGATGCGTTATTGACAACACTAATACTTGACACTATAAACTCTATTTTATAATCATATATAAAAAGATGTAAACGATTAAAAAGAGTTTAAAAATACTAAAAAAAATTAAAAATCTGTGGGTATCCCCCATATTAACACCTAGTATATAAGTTGATATTAAGTTCGGCGCTCAGAAATTGATTAACAGAATAAAAACAGTATTTAAGAATATGTGTCCCAATAATTTTTTTGAATTTATGTTTAAGTTTATTACGTGTTGTACAGATTTAAGTTAAGGGAGTTTTTAACCGATTTAGAAAGACGGAATCTAGGAGGTTTTAATAGGTTTGATGCCTTTGTGTCATGATTATGATAATCAACCGGCCTATCATAAGAATAGCGTTTTTGTGTATTTCTAGGAATGAGAAATAAATATATAACGAAGGAATGGGCACAATATCATATTTTATAAATAAAAGTTTATAGTGTTCATTAAAATTAGCATTTATAATAATTCAAATATCTTGTTATAACATTGGAAATGTTTATGTTCGTATACGGGGGTGGAGTTACCAGTTTTCGTTCAAGGTCAAAAGACAGCGGTGTCGCGGTCGAGTGAGACTCTGTCGTATATGCAACGGCTGATATATGAATGTAATATGGGTTGCATATATCACAGGGGGTCAAGTTACCAGTTTTCATTTAAGGTCGAAATACGGCCGTGTCGCAATCGACAGTTGATCGTAGCTGCTTCCGGACGAGGCGAAGCCATAGTTGCAAGGATTGCGAAATCTGTGAATTTTTGTTGTCTAAGAATTTTGAGCGCATTGGTTGAGTTTCCCATAGTACGACCCCATAACTTATATGAGAGTAAATCAGTGAGTAGTGCGCTTATAGTAATGTATTATTATTTACCACGTATTTAAGACGTCTCACTAGAAAAATATAACTAACCAATTTGCTACTGGGTTGCTCAATATGGCACGACCAAGTTAAATTTGGAACTTCAAAAGATAGGGTTAGTTGCATGCTTCATTACATAAGAACTCACAGATTAAAATATATGCCAATGTTTCATTACTATGTGTATGCATAAGTTACCCTTAAAGCAATATATTTTTATATGTGCAAAATAATTCGTAGGTAAATAAATAAAAAATCACGAGTTAGGTTTGTGTGTCTTCTGATGACTATCCCTCCATTGTTTTGTAGTAAATGTCTTTAAACATACTGTACACTGAAACGGTTTTACAACATCATGCGACCTTTTATGAACTCTAAGAGAAAATCTTGTTTTAAATCCTTTATCACACAAAGTACATTTGTGTTTGAATACATCACTGTGCACCAAGCCATGTTTCTGTAATAACTTCTTAGTACCAAATGCCTTATCACATTGTTGACATTTATATGCAGGTTCTGAATGAACACCTTCCATATGAGTCTTCATACATTGCGGTGCCAACTCTTTACCACAAATGTGACAAACACTTCGCCTCTTCCTATTCTTAAGCTCGTCCTTCTTATGTATGGAAAATTCATTATAATTTTGAAATGTTCCGTTACAAGTCATACATGTTATAGATTCATCAGGATGCACACGTCGTAAATGTTGATAATACGATTGCTCCACCCTGTAACCCATACCACAGATTTTGCAAATAAGGGAATGTGTGTGCGTTTGACGATGTGACTTAAAATTATATCTCGGGAATGTCAAGTAACAGATGTCACATTCAACGAATTGATCGTTTTTTAAAAACTCTAAATCACTTTTAGAATGTGTGTGAAAGCACCAATGAGATTTTGGATCTGTTAATATTTTCGAGACCTTTTTACAAAATGCACATCTCTTAAACTCGATTGGACAATCATGGGTATTGTCGAAATATTCAAAACAAATTTTGCAATAATATGCTTCATACGGATTAAAGGAATGTTCCCTTAATTCTTCTCCTGAAGTAAAGTCCTTTAAGCATACTGTACACTTCAAAGTTTTCATTTCCAAGTCGGTAAATTCATTTACATTCGTATGAAAGCATAGATGAGACAGTATTGAACCAGACTCAGGTTTAACTATTTGTTTGCAAAACGAACATCTTTTAGCTAAAAATGGACACGAACAGGTCTCAGCATTCCAATATGTTGAGGTCTTCTGACAGTTCTCACAATCAAACCTTTCTTCTACAAGTGATAAATGTCTTCTCAATCCCTCCGATGATTTGCAATCTTTGTTACATACATCGCAACAAGTATCCGGTGCCTTCACCCAACGTGTTCTAAAACATAATTGCATCATATAGACAGTTCTGAATTATGATGACACAAATTTCGACAGATTTCGACATCGTCGCAGTCTGTGAGACTTGGCTAAATCAAAATATTTCTTCTGATATGATAAGTATTGATGATTTTACTTTTGTAAGAAGAGATAGAGAGAGGGGGGTAGAGGGGGTGGAGTGGGGATGTATTTGAGAAAATGTGTATCTTTCAATTTGCTACAAAACAATGAAACAATTGAGGATGTTTGGGTAAGTATTAAGTTAAATAGGTTAAATATATGTGTTGGATGTGTTTATAAACCCCCAAATTTAAACTCAAATTTTTTTATTAACGAATTTGAAAACATTTTAGTTAACACAATACCAAAATTTGATACATTCATATGCTTGGGTGATTTTAATATAGATTTGTTAAATATAAATAATACTGTCGTAAAATCTTTTTTAAATATTTTAGATAGCACTGGTCTAAAACAAGTCATTGACAGCCCTACCAGAATATCACTAAATTGCGCATCCTTGTTGGATTATGTAATTTTGTCTGAGGAATGCAGTTTTTTTGAAAGTGGTACAATTTCTTTGCCTAACATTTCTGATCATGAAATGGTTTACGCTAATATAAGTTTTACAACACAGAATAATCAGGTAACACCTCGTATGTACAGAAATTTCAAGGATATAGATAAAGAATTACTTTATGATCATCTAAACTCTATACCATGGCGTAACATTTATGACATTAATGACATAGACGGAAAAGTACAATTTCTTAATGAAAATATTACAATTTTAATGGATATGCATGCTCCTTTAAAAACATTTATAAATAAAAAGCCACACAACCCTTGGTTTACTAATAATATCAAAGAACTTGTAAAGTTAAGAGACAAAGCTTTAAGTAAATTTAAAAGAACCAAAGCTCCGCAATTTTGGCAGGAGTTTCCAAACATTTACTATCAATTAAATCTAACGCAATAGGTGCCGATGGTGTACACCTAAACTCTGTCATATTATGTTGTCCTTTCATTCTAGAATATATTTGTCATATTGTCAATTTTTGCCTTAATAATTCAGTTTTTCCTAAAGTATGGAAAGTGGCACATGTTGTTCCTCTGCCTAAAACTGAAAATCCGCTGGATTTTAAAGACTTGAGGCCGATAAGTTTACTGCCAGTTTTATCAAAAATATTAGAATATGAGGCCAAAAGTCAAATCATAGAACATATTGAAAAAAATAAAGTTTTGCCAGAAACACAGTCTGGTTTTAGGAAAGGACATAGCTGTGCAACTGCCCTTTTAAATGTTACAGACCATATTTTTAGATCCATCGATTCTGGAATGTGTACTGTGCTCGTGTTGCTTGATTATTCTAAAGCTTTCGATACTATAAACCACGATATTCTGTTATTAACCTTAAAATATGTAGGCTTTGATACAACTGCAGTAACTTTTATTGCGAACTATTTACAAGAAAGAGAGCAAAGAGTCGTCTTAAATGGGGATGTTTCAGATAGTCTACAACTTTCATGCGGGGTACCACAGGGGTCTATACTAGGACCAATTTTATTTATATAATACACATCTTTTCTACCAGCACTTACCGAAAAATGCAGCATACAGATGTACGCAGACGACACACAATTGTTTTATTCATTTGATCCTAGTAGTTTTCACAGCAGTTGTGAAATTGTTAGTCGTGCACTTAAAAAAATTTTTGAAATATCGCTAGAACACTGTCTTCATTTAAATCCGAGTAAGTGTGCTGTAATGCTTTTCGGCCGTCAGGCTGATAGGATTAACCTAACCCCAAATATTAAGCTTAAAATCAATAACGTAATGATACCCATAAAAAACAATATAAAAAATTTAGGACTTATACTTGACACCGACCTCAGATTTCAGGAACATGTTTCGAACTGTATTAGAAAAGCCATATGTAGACTAAAATTGCTTTATAATTCCAGACATATCCTCAATCAACAATTTAAACTACTTTTGTGTGATTCCCTGGTTCTTTCTGTTTTTAACTATTGTGATACCGTTTATGGACCCTGTCTAACAGCATTTTCCTCCCAACGGATACAAAAAATTCAGAACTATTGCTTAAGATTCGTATATGGAATCAGAAAACGTGAGCCAATCAGTCGCAAATTAATAGACGCCAGGTGGATAAGCATGAAAAACAGACGTAAGCTACATTGCGCTACATTGTACCATAAAATAATATTGTTTCATAGTCCCAGCTATTTATTCAGAAAAATTGTATTTCGAACTGATGTACATAACATAAATATTAGACACAAGGGCACTCTAACGCCGCCAGTTCATAAATCCGCGATATTTGAAAGATCGTTTTCTCAAAACATCTCTACCCTATATAACTCTATTCCCTCTGCAGTTAAGTCTCTCGCTGTTTCTTCTTTTCCCAAAAATTTCAAACGAACCTGCCTATCATAAAGTTTTTCTATCTTAGCGAAACAAAAAAATTTGAAAAAATGGTAAAACTAAGAACTAATGAAAAGGGGAAAAAAAGAGGAAGGAGAATTGTGTATGTAATTCTGTTGTTTTTAAGTAAGTATGCATATATAGATATATTTTTTTTTTGGTATGTGTATTGGTTGCCTCTTTTTTCTGGGTTAAGTGGAAGAACAGCTGCTATAGCGTCTGTGCTATACTAAGCTGAACTTCGCCCTTTCATGTCTTTATTGAATAAAGTATTATTATTATTATTATTATTATAAATATTTGCGATTTTAGCACAGTATGAAATGTAAAACTGTTTTTTTTTCTCGGGGTCAAAAAATTAACGTGATTATTGTACATAATAAAAATGTTTGTGGTAATTTACCAAAGTTTGAGGAAAGCTCAACATTCCAAATTCCACAGATCGTATACTTGTATTTATTTGTATTTAAACTATAATTGTAATTAATACAATGTTTTAGTAGGTATTGCCATTATAAGCATTGCTCTCATTTGGAATTCTATACCTACTATATGGTACCTATATTGGACATAATTACACCAGCACATAATGAAATTTGTTTTTCCGAAGAACTGACCTCCCTCTTCTTATGTATTTTGACCTCCTGATTCCAGTATTTCGCTAACTAATACTTTTGACCCCTTTGAAGTGGTGTTTGAGTAGCTTGCGAAAAACTGAATCATGAAGCCTCTATTTTTATGCAAAATTCGGATTCAGGTCACAATACATAAGGGCAAATGGGTCACTCCTTTGGAAACATATTCTTTGGCGTGACTGTGTTATTATTAAAGTGAAAGTGGTATACAGTATGTCTCACTTTTCATGCCTCCCATATAACAGCTCCCTTATTAACAACGCGATTTTCTTTTTAATGTGTGGAAGGTACTTACGCATCAGGAGGCTGTGTCTCGATAAAATATTGAAAAATCCACCAGCGACGTTCGTCATTATGAACAAAAATGAACCTAATTGTCCAAAAAAAGATATTAGGCAATATTTTAACTGTAAAACAATCTCATAATCTTATTCGTTGTTATCAAAAATTCACTAATACCGAATTTCAATAAAACAAGAAAATAAAATTGTCTTTTTCAAAGTATCAATTATTAGTAATAACTTTCGGGCGTAGTTAAGAGTTCATTAAGCTGAAGGAAGACGGTCATTAATCACATGATATGTTGAGCAAACTGTGATTTAGCTATCTATGTAAATTTTATTATTTATTGAATTGTTGAATCAAATTTGAATAAAATTGTACTTCTTTTTATTTTCAAATCGATTATTGTTTGATTTTGACTGTTAAGTAAACTGACTGACGTCACGCGATTAATTCTAGATGGAAAGCCTGTCTTCCTCCAGCTTAATTAACTCTTAATTACGTCCGAAAATAAAGTTATGACTGTAATAATTGATACTTAAACAGTTTTATTTTCCTATTACATGAACACCAAGTACACTATCTTATTAAAATTTAGTTTCAGTGAGTATTTGATAACCAGGAATAAGATTGAGTTTGTTTTACTTAAAACTTTGCCTAATATATTTTCTCGGAAAATTAGGTACATCTTTCTTCATAACGACGGATGCCACTGGTGGAGTTTAAAATATATTACCGTGACACAATCTCCTGATGGATAAGTAACTTCCACCCATTTTTTTAAAATCGCATTGTTAATAAGACATCTGTGATATGGGAGTCATGAAAAGTGAGACATACTGTATACAGACTGTCCATTTTATCAGGGCCCTCGAGAATATCTCACTTATTAGGGCCGGTTTTTCAATGTCCAGTTAAAAATGCCAGATAGGTAGCTGCTAGTTACGCTTATCTTGCAGTTATCTAAGGTAGTGTTTATCAACAGTAATTTAACTTCCAGCTACCTATTCATGAGTTGAATTATTTCTTAGCTATATTGGCACTACTGATTCTACCTGAAGTTTTTTTCAATTGGTTTAATTCAAATTTCGCGCGTGTTTTAGTGACAGTTTATCTAATTTAACCTCAACTACACTTTAAGTGATTGGAGAAACAGAATCATTCCTGCAAATTCCTCTATCATCTCAACGATATGTAAAACAGCTTGTTTACGCAGTCGAAATTTTATTAAAAAATCTTTATCGTCATAATTCTCAAAATTATTTTCTCGTTCACTTATGGTATAGGGTCTCCTTTCATAAATTGTATAATATCATCGTCATAATCACTCATATCCAGAATATTTTTATTATTATTCATTATTGGCAATAATATATTTAATATAAATCACAAATTGAAAACGAACATACCAATCAATCACATTGGGTTTTAGGTTAGAATGCTTTAGAATTGTCAGAAATTGAACCAAATGCGCATGTGCAAATCCACTCTCTGCTAAATTTACTTTCAGATAGTGAGTTTAACCCTCCGGTAAATTTTACCTGCACATTGAACAACAGTTTATCTGACAGCTAAGCTATTTAACTGGGCATTGAAAAATGGTCGTGCAAAAAAATTGTTTTTACGAAATGTGTGCTGATTTCTTATTCTACAAACTAGTTTAAAGGCATTTGAAATGCGTGGCCGTGGCCTACTTTAAGCGTTATGACGGAAAATATCAAAAATGCACAATATGACATGTGTAAGCAAAATATCTCCGTTACCTATTTGATGAAATACGATGAAAATTTTGAGGCGACATTTATTGTAAACCAGAGTATTTCAACGAGGTTTTATCTTTTTTTTTTCAATATCACTGTATTTTGAGATTTACTCTTTAGTGTGTCACAATTTTTTTTGAAAACAAGCGGAAAATGTCGTCATTAAATAGAATATTTTCTTCCCTTTTCAACGATATACCACACCCCATATTTATTCTTTGGAACCAAGCAAATTTTCGTAAAAATATTTTTAAGCCAATATATTTTTTTAAAACTAGCCTCATACTTGTCGTGAAGGAGCATGATTAAATAAAACGATTGAAAAATTCTGTAAGTTCTTCAAATCTTTAATATAATCAAGTACTAACAATTAAAAAGAATAAGGTTAATTCAGCTAACAAAAAAAATATATATATATATAATCAGGAAAGCAACATGGAGCAATTATGGGAAAAGTATTCACGGTTATGCCAATGTTTAAAAATGTCATTCTTTGCTCAGAAAATTAGCAATTAATATAATAGTGCCTGGGCCAGCTATGAAATGGACTTCATGATTATAACCCTTTTAAAACCTATTCGGGGGGGTTCCTTTTGACGAGTCTACCACGAATATTCATATCGCCCTATATGGAAGCGGCGCTTTAACCCTTACGCACCCCTCACACACGTCATTTTTCAGCCTTTAGGGTTTGTGATAAGAACCCGTTTGTTTTTTATTTTAATGAGATTATATATAAAAACCCATATACGGAAGCTATTGTCCGACAAAAAAAGTGACGCGTTCGCCCAGTCCGACACCCGAAACATGTCAATTTTGAGCCTTATGGTTTCATGACTATAACCCTTACCATTTTTGGCACAAAGTTTAAAAATTTAATGTAAAACATCGTGGTAAACTTGTCCGACAAAAAAAATGACGTGTTCGCCCAGTCCGACACCCGAAACATGTCAATTTTGAGCCTTATGGTTTCGTGACTATAACCCTTACCATTTTTGGCACAATTTTTTAAAATTGTATGTAAAACACCATGGTAAACTCGTCCGACAAAAAAAGTGACGCAAAATCTAGAAAAACTGGAAAAAAGACATTTTTTTTATGCAAAAATGTTTTTTAATGCGTTTTATTATAATCTTTACTTTAAGATCATAGGAGGTTCTAAATTAACCATCAGTTTTTATTTAAATGATGAGAATTGATTAATCAATGTCCTAAAAGTACTCAGTTCAATTTTTGTAGCCCAAGCGTGTGTTTGATTTGAGTTATAAATATGTCTATTTTTACGTGTTTGACACGGTCTTAAATGGAATTTAACGGAGGGAAAAATCGAAATTTTTTCATGTTTAATTAAACATATCTTAGTAATTAATGCTCAGTTTTCATTTAAATTTGATAAATGAGCAACGAATAAACAACTTTCTATGCGAAAAATTGTACTAGCATGTTTCTAAAGGTAGAAATTAAAGAAGTAATGTCATAATTTAGAATAATTTAGATGAATTTATATTCATTAATCAAATAATTATCTCTTTATATTTCTTTAACAAATTCAACTATTTGATAATAAGTACTTTTCAAGCTATATACTTGTACCCGTAATTTATTTTTTCTATACTAATAAAATAATGACAATATAGCTTCTTCGTGGAAATTTAAATTTCCGCGGCACGGAGTAGTATACTAATACTACTCCGTGTTCTGCGGTGATCTTTCTTCCAAGAAAGTAAGATCTTATGTAAAATTTTATTACAAAACTTTTATCTCTTTTAAACTTTTCACTAAAACTAGAAAAAAATAGTCAAAAATTCATTTTTTCTGAATTTTACACAAAATGAATCACCAAAAATTTAGCTAAACTTTTTCAGGCTGCGAATTTCTCAGTTACTGTTCTATATGTTATTCTTAAGGATTTTTCACCAAAAAATTACGCGCCCTTCATAACAGAGAACTGAAAACAGATGCTTTCTAGTCTATAATTATTCTGAAAAAAAGCACCACTAATAAAACATCTTTTTTGCATTTTTCTTGTCGGACCGTCCATATTTTTGTCGGACATATATATAAATGATTTAAGAAAGTGTTAAGAATCACGTGGTGCCTTTGTCCGACAGGTTATAGTCACGAAACCATAAGGCTCAAAATTGACATGTTTCGGGTGTCGGACTGGGCGAACGCGTCATTTTTTTTGTCGGACAAGTTTACCACCATGTTTTACATACAATTTTTAAAGTTTGTGCCAAAAATGGTAAGGGTTATAGTTACGAAACCATAAGGCTCAAAATTGACATGTTTCGGGTGTCGGACTGGGCGAACGCGTCACTTTTTTTGTCGGACAATAGCTTCCGTATAGGGGTTTTTATATATAATCTTCTCATTAAAATAAAAAACAAACGGATTCTTATCACAAACCCTAAAGGCTGAAAAATGACGTCTTTGAGCGGTGCGTAAGGGTTAAAGCAATGCTTCCATATAGGGCGATATGAATATTCGTGGTAGACTCGTCAAAAGGAACCCCCCCGAATAGGTTTTAAAAGGGTTATAAGCATGAAGTCCATTTCATTGCTGGCCCAGGCACTATAAGTACAATAACCATGTGTCTGTATTTCATGTTATCTACTAAACTGATTGCACCATTATTTCAATTATTTTAAAATAGTTGGCTATGGGGAAACTTGACAATTAAATTTTTTGACGGATCATCTCAGTTAACAGTTAAACCCTCACTCACTCACACTCGTTTAAGAATATAGAATTTACAAAAATGAGTTTCTTTCACATTGATCGTTAATATGTTCGTTACATATTACCAATGCAATTTTAACTCTGGATTATTACCTGAAGTAGAAATTAAAAAAGATATCCACAATCTCTACAGTTTAATAAAACTCTGTTTATAAAATTAGCTGCGAAACTAAAAATTTAATGGTTGATTTTTAAAGAAGAGTGCAAGAATGAACAGTGTTACTGATAATGCGAATAAGGTAAACCGAGTTATTAATTGTGCAAGAAACAAAAATACAGAAACATGACAAGCAGAGGACAAACTAAGGAGGACAACTTTTTGTAGGTGACAGTTTTAAAAGAAGCGTGCCAACCCATTAATATGTTTAAATGTTTTCTTAACCGCTTCTCAAGTTACCGAGGTAACTCCTTGAAAATCTAGAATGATTTTGTTAGGTAAAGAGAAACAAGGCCCTATAGTTTATAGTAGAGTCCGAACCAATGAAGTAATTAACTCCTTGAAAATCTAGAATGATTTTGTTAGGTAAAGAGAAACACGGCCCTACAGTTTATAGTAGAGTCCGAACCAATGAAGTAATATACTTGGGTCCGACGAGGCAAATTTTTCCAATAATGGATTATTTAATCAAGATATTCATTACAAATAGACTTCTGAAAATACACACTTGCATAGACCAACTGGGATTCAAAGCAGTTTTTTAAATAAATGTGTGGTTAGGTATTTTAGGCATCAATTTAATAGGTCCTTATTTTTATGATAGTCATTACAGTGGCAGAAGGTATCTAAAAATTTTGAGGAATGAATTTAATGAATTCTTAGATGACCTGCCTTTGGAGAATCGACATAACTTAAAATATTTTCAACGAGATGGAGCTCCTTCCCACAATTCCCGTAGTTGCTTAGATTCATATAGACGAAATTTTGCCACAACATTGGATATGTACTAATGGATTTACTCTATGGCCCTCTCGTTCTCTAGATATAATCCTAACGGATTTTTTTCCAAGGAGTAAATTAAAGATAAAATGTTTTTGACGATATCACAAAATGTGAAATCTAAAAGGAGGAGGATCTAAAAGCTAGAATTTAACAGGCCTGTAATACAGTTACCTCCTAAATGCTAAGTAATGTTTTCAATGCAGTGCCTCACCGCGGTCGACTGTGTGTAAGAAATCGCGGTGGACATTTTGAACACTTGATTTGACATTTTAAAATTTATTTTAAGGATTAGGTAAATTTAATGTTCTGTGTGCTAAGTATTCATTTTTATTATTAATTTTTTTGTTAGCTAAATTTTCTTTATTCGTTTTAATTGTAGTAGGAATTTGAAGAATTAACTGAATTTTTAAATCGTTTTATTTAATCATACTTCTTTCTCTAAGGGAAGAATGGTGCCAGTTAAAAAAAATTATTTATTTAAAAATGTTTTTATAATGACTTGCTTAGTTTCAATGAACAAATATGGCATCGTGGAAAAGGGAGGAAAATAGTCTATTTAACACCGCCATTTCCCACTCGTTTCAAAAAAATTGTTTAACACACCAAATAGTAAATATCAAAATACAGCGGTTTTGAACAAAATTAGATAAAACCTCGTTGAAATACTGGTTTGCAAAAAAATTATTGTCTTAGAATTTTCGTCGTATTTTCAAATAACGGAAATATTTTGCTTAGATATATTCCTTATTTTCGATATTTTCCGTCATAACTCTTAAATTAGGTCATGCATTTCAAATATCTTTAAACCATTTTGTAGCTTATAAAAATTCTCGAGCGTCCTGATAAAATGGAGAGACTGTATAACCCCAAACATTTTTCAAAAACACTTATTTATTCGATCAATCTACCTATTATTCCACAACATATTCAGATTCCCATTGATTCTAAATCATTGCTGATCATTGGGAACAATTGGAGATTATTAAGGATCATTGAGAATCCATAGGGAGCATTAGTATCCTCGGTAATTTTAATGCTTTCTAAGCCTTTTACGATTAGATTTACATCAATAATGGTCATCGGCAGTAGTACACACTACTGAATAATCATTAAAAATAATAAATTGTCGGGAATCAATGAATATTGAAATCACTGTTACGTAAGCACATAGTTCTTATTTTCGTGAATCTGACCTTACTGCTACCTGCGCGGAATGCAACAGTAACAGTAGTAAATATAATGTTTATAATAAGCACTTGGCGATACGCATACGTGGTAATTACTATTTATTGAAAAAGGCACCTCAGGTACGTTTACTTTACCAAGAACGATTTTCTGATACACATGTTTCTGATAAGGGAACCTTTATGTCGGTTGTACAACATTTAAGGAGTCGAAGGCTGAACATGTTCGACTGAGACCTGTCATTTTAATGATTTTTTTTAAATTTTTAACTACAAAAGGTAGGGTTGGTTGTCACATTACATAAGGATTCGCAGATTAAAATATATGCATGCATTTCAAAACACCCTGGATATATATAAAAGTTGCTCTATATAATGCAATATTTATGTGTGCAATATAATTCGTAAATAATAAAAATGGTTAGGTTTGTGTGTTTTCTGATTATTAATTATTCTTCCATTGTCTTGTAGTAAATGACTTTAAACATACTGTACACTGAAATGGTCATACAACATCAAGAGAAACCTAAATGAAAACCTTGTTTTAGGTTCTATACCACACAAGGTACATTTGTGTTTGAACACATCACTGTGCACCAAAGGCCTTTAGTAATTTCTTAGTAGGAAATGCCTTATCGCAACAATGCGATAAGACATTTGCCTTATCACATTGTTGCCATTTATATGCAGGATTTGAATGAACACCTTTCATATGAGTCTTCATACATTGCGGTCCCAACTCTTTACCACAAATGTGGCAAATACTTTTTCTCTTCCTTTTCTTAAGCTCCTCCTTCTTATGTATATATAAATCATTATAATTTTCAAATGTTCCGTTACAAGTCGTACATGCTGTTGATTCATCAGGATGCACACATTGCACACGTCGCAAATGCTGATAATAGGATTGCTCCACATTCCAAACCATACCTTAGAATGCGCAAGTAAGGGGTCGTCCATAAACCACGTAACGTTTTTTCATTTTTATCCCCCCCCATTCAATTTGACCCCTTCCTCCCTCCGTAACAGAATTTTTCACAATAAATATAGATGAAATTTACAAAAGTTCAAGTACTTTTTACATAATACATTATTCAAATTCAAATTTTTAGTAATGCTTTCTAAGCCTTTTACGATTAGATTTACATCAATAATGGTCAACAAATAGAGAAAAATTTTACGCGACAATAATACTTAACTCACCCACCCCCGCCCCTCCTTGTAACGCCATTTAGTCATTAGTGGTCACCACCTCCTGCCCCCTCAACAGCTTCACGTGGTTTATGGACCGCCCCTAAGTGTGTGTGTTTGACGATGTGGCTTAAAACCACATTTGGGAAATATCACGCAGCAGACGTCACATTCAATGAGTTGAGCATTTTTCAAAATTTCAAGATCGCTTTTAGAATGCGTGTGAAAGCACCGATGAGATTTTGGATCTGTCAATATTTTCGATTCTCCTTTACAAAATGCACACCTCTTAAACTCGGATGGACAAGCATGGTCACTGTCAAAATAATCAAAACAAGACCTGCAATAATATGCTTCGTAGGGATTAAAGGAATGTTCTCTTAATTCTTTCCCTGTCCTAAATTTCTTAGAGCATACTGTACACTTCAATGGTTTCATCTCCAATTCTTTAAATTCATTGGTATTCGTATGAAAGCATAGATGAGACCGTACTGAACCAGACTCAGGTATAACTATTTGTTTGCAAAATGAACATCTTTTAGCTAAAAATGGACACGAACAGGTCTCTGCATTCCAAAATGTTGAGGTCTTCTGACAGTTCTCACAATCAAACCTCTCCTCTACCAGTGATAAATGTCTTCTCAAAGCCTCTAATGATGTGCAATATTTGTAACATACATCGCAATAATATGTAAACGATTCGTCCATCCACCGTGTACTAAAACATAATTGCATTACTCAGATAATTTTGGATTATAACGATACATTCTAGATTTTAGCACAAGGATGGAACATAAAACGTGATTATTGTAAATAGTAATGCTTGTCACAATTTATCAAAATTTGAGGAAAACCCAACATTCCAAACTCCATAAAATTAGTGAATAATGTGACATTTAAAAGAGATGATTTTTATTCCATTGAAGAATATTTAAGTGCATATAGTTTAGATGGTACTTGTACTTGCTTGTGTTTACTTGGTAGAGTACTTTCAAAACCTTACGAGCCGCGAGATGCGCAAAAGGCGGAGTTTATTCCGCAAGATACATTTTGAAAACATTGATATTGACTCAGCTACCACATAAATTTAATAGAATGATACTTACATTGTTGGGATTATACGAATAACCCCGCGTAAAATTGGCTAGTTTCTATATTAATCTCAAAGGGCCGTTGGAACGAAGATCAGTACACGACGACAGCTCGAAATAAAGTGCAAACAATAAATCTGATGCTTTCAGAAAGTTGTGTAATTGAGACGATCGTCGAAATTATGTATCTGCGCATTCCAATGTCAAAGCTCATGAGATTTTGAAACACCTACTATTTTGTATTTTATCGTAATTATAAACCTTCTCAGGGTTATTCCTATATCTGAAGTCTCCCGAACAATAATTATTCTAGCAGAGGTGGCACAGATAAGCATAAGATATTTATTTAACTAAGTATAATTAGGATTTCCTTTGCACAGAATAATATTCGAAGTCAAACAAATTTTCCTTAGGACAGCATACTGAGAGTATTTTCATTTATTTAATCGTTTCACCTATTATTCCTTAACATATTCAACTTATCAAAAATACAAGATGTCATTTACATATAAAGCTTTCTGAGGTCGTTTATTTTGGATTTTCAAAATGTCGGACAATCATATCAACAAATTTGTTCAATATAATTATGTGCCTTTGATATTTATGTATGTGATCCTTTTACAATTAATGAATTAACTTTGGGAGTAAACAAAATGGATTGGAAATAGGAGCAAACACGTGTAATTCGGTAAAATTGCATGGAATATTCTGTCTCGGTGCAGTTTTCTCTTTAATTAATACATAGCGCAGTGCAACTAAATCCATGCAGCATGCCAGAGGGAATATTTTACTGCGCAACCTTGTTCATAGGGGCACTTCAGTAATTTGTGGCAGGCTTTTCAAAGTTGAAACGTACTCCAAATTGATATCTACTATCAATTCCACATCCCCAATCAGTCGTCAAAGCTTGTATTGCTTGCCTGTTCTCCAAAATTAACTCAGATGTGTGTATGCATCTTCATAGCATCTAAAGTGGTTAGCATATTCTAGAATAGACTTCTCTCTACAAGGAGCAATTCGCGTCCTTCAGTTTGTTTCGTTTCCGCGAAGCTGTACGATTTCTTTAAGTCCAAGCAGATTATCTTAATCCAAGAAGTATGAATGAATATTACCTCTCACAGAGCGTCGTCAAAAACTGAGTAATTTCTTTAGAGTACCATACTTATTGTGAAGTATTTATGCTCCTTCACCAGTTCATAAGTTACTAACAATTAGAGCTGGGTAGTATCCGTATACTTTTGTAGTCGTCCCGTAACCCCCCACCCCCCCCAACGGGACAGTCCGCACTTCTTGTGCACTATTGGTAGTGGGAATCTGGAGTAAATCGCAAATCAAGAATAGCATGTTTTAGAATTATACTGTTTAAAGTATTCACAAGTGCTAATAGCTATAATCGCTCTAGCCATTCATCCAATGGAAAAAAAAGTGACAAATATCCACATGCTTCCACTGTTGAAGAAACTGTCTATCAAATACAACACAAGATTGCCGTCCTCGCGACCTGTTGAGAGATTGTTTTCTTTAGCCTCCATGATTGATGCATCCCGATGCAACGCCCTTACCGATGATGATTTTGAGGTTCTGGTTTTGGGGAAGGCAAACTCCAACAAGCAAAGTTTAAAATAATGTTACCCAAAATTTGTATGTCTTGCAAATAACAGAAAACGGTTTCTAATAAAAACATGCATTTTTACATTGTTCTTAATTATATCTGTACCTTAGAGTTAAAAGAGCTTATCTCCAGATTAGTGATAAATGAGGTTGACCATTCCAAGAACTTTAAATTTCATAGTTGTAAATGGTCGTATTGTTACCAACTATATGATCCTTTACCACTATGAAATTTAAAGTTCTTGGCGCATTTTGAAAAAAGTATTATTTTCATTTATCACTAAACTGGAGATACACTTCTTTAACTCTAAGATGCAGATAGAAGTATCTGTATCCGTTATCCAGAAAATGTATTCAAATACAAATACATGTATTCGGAATACATTTATTAATAGGGTATTTGTATTTTAGTATCCGTTATCGATAAGAGATATATAGTATCCGTTTCCGTCACTCAAATACTTTCATCACGTATCCATACCCAGCTCTGCTAACAATGATAAGGACGAAATAACGGGACGTTTGATGTTTTAACGTTGGAAATGTTTATGTTCGTATATGGGGGTCGAGTTGTCAGTTTTCGTTCAAGGTCAAAAGACAGCGGTGTCGCGGTCGAGTGAGACTGTCGTATATGCAACGGCCGATATATGCAAATGTAATATTTCTCCGACTTACTACCTCTTCATTCAGAGACTGCAAAAAGTTTCCTAAAATCATTAGTTACATCTGAATACAGCTGCCAAGTTTTTCACGCAGATGTCTTTCCTTTGGAGTCACAATCTCTGAATGTACCATATCCCCTAAGAACTTCGGACATTCGTTTTTTCAATGACTTTTGCTGTCTAATGGATAGAAGTGTATTTGTGAGCTTCGACCACGGAATAAAACACCCATAATCCTTTCGTGCCAATGCATATGACCAGCTGTTTACAAAAATTTACTCAAGAATGATCGAAAACGTGAATGATATTCGCAAATCGCTCAAAATGAATTTTCGTAAACCCTCATATGAAAATGAATTATATTGCAAAATGTACATCAAAATTTACTCCATCTTGAGATCTTTAAGCAATATATTTTCTTCCACGTCTCATTGTGAATAAGGACAGAATTACAAAAACGAAAAGTCTGTGTAATTTCTATGTGTTCCCAGTTTCATAAATGGTTATAAACGACATTGAGATGACTTTGCACTCATTCATCTAGGTCTATAAATAACTGTCGTGGCAGCTTCGGCTTCGTCAATGTCCTCATTAGTGTGTCTGTTTTTATTATTGGTTCCATCGTCACCATCGTCAATTTCTTCTCTTCGCAGAGATCAATAAATTGAAATAAGTCCCAGGTAATGACCATTTCGACCCGACTCCTCTACATCATCACAATATCGTTAACCCTTAATACAATCACAATGCACCAATTTTGGGTTAATACATTTTTGAAGCAGGGTGTCTTGATTGGTGTGTATTCCAAATTCTGTGGGGTGATTTCTTACTCCCAATCTTCAGGCTCCTGTTCGATTGCACATTACTTTTGTAACTAATAGTAGACTCAGAAATTATGCTGCTCTGCGGCTGGTTATATTGGAGGCGAAGATACCAAATTCCTCTTTTTCCCAGTAGTGCATTTGGTCAACTTGATGTACCTAACCATATTTAAGAATGTTTCACATAGTACGTTATTCTCCCACGGGTGCGATAATTTTGGTATAAAATTCGGAGCCTATTAACTCCAGATTTTCTGTTACTATTGTGAAATTTCCAATTTGCTTTTTTGGAAGGAGAATGGTGTTGTGTAAGGTCAAGCATCCTCACGAAAATGTGATTCTATCCGCACAGGAGATTACACACTCCCAGACAGAGATACAGCGTAGCAAGCACAGACTTCTAATAACTAATCCCCCTATGATAACATCCCCCAGACATAACGATAGACCATAATTTCATCTGACGTATATCCGTCACACTCGGTAGTGTAAAAATCTACCAGACGTGAAAACCGATTTCAGAATATATGCAAATGGATTGAAGAGTGTATAAAAAATGTAAATTCATTAAACGCATACTCAGGACTTGACATTTACAAAAATTGTGCCGACAAAGTAAACGAGAATTCTTGATACTGATGAACTAATTTTTATTCATATTTTGACCTTAAATACCATGATAAATTGACATTATATTTGAAATTTAGTATTTTCATTTCAAAGTCAAACTTCTAAAATGATTATTCTTTTTTAAAACCAGAATACAGTCATTGAATAATAATATTAATTCTACTTAAAGATGAAATTAATGGATCTTGTATTTAAAATAAAATATACCGTGTGTTATAGAAAATAAGGTATGTACAAAATATGTTAAGCAAAGTCTAACGTTTGAAAGTATAAATTGAAATCTAATTAGCTCTGGATATGAGAAAAATGCGCGAGTCCTAACACGCGCCTTCTCACAGAAAACTGGGACTTTTAATTTTAGACCCATTTTATAATAGGTAATTTTTGCAAGGGACGAGGCCAAAATTTTGTGTATCAAGTACCTCCTAAAGATCTTAAAACCAAAAGCGCACGTTTGAGCTCTTTATTGTAGTCTGAAGCCAAAACGAAGCCGATTATAGAATATAATAAGTATAACTATATTTTCACATTAAAAGCCCAGTCATTAGGAAAGTTGAGATGGGATAAAATAATCTGTATGTGAAATTTTCCAAAGAAATATGGACATTGCCAGTAAAACAGTAGTTAAAAAAAATTTCAAGGTTACCCATACTTGTAAGATATAACAAAATGGTGTCAAACTCAACATTTTGTGTTTTGGAAATAATTTTTAAAATTCAAAATACAACAAAAACCGTAAAGATAATTCAAAATTCTACACAAAAAATTCCAGACATTTTCGCGTAAAATAAGAATCTAAGTTACATTGGGTTACGCGCCAACACGTACCAAGACACAACGTCAAAATTCACCTCTTCGTGCGTTTTGGCGCAAAAATTTTAATAACTTTAGAAGAAATATTCATATACTAATAAAAAAAGGCGCTTTAAAGGGTAACATTGCAACTATCATTATCATATAAATTGGAACCGTAATATTTGTTTGTTTCATTGAAAGACAAATTAAAATTTTTCTATTACCATTTTTATAACGTACCGCATTAAATTATCTATATCTTAGATACAAATTTTTGTTTAAATTTTGTAACATGTAATGAACGAAAACAAAAAGTTCATTCTCTCAACTGCATATAGTGAATTTCGGGGTAGCAATCAAGGCATCAGATGAGCTGGTATAACGAAGAAAATTTGTGAAGAACTCGAAATCCATGAAGCTTCTACGTGCCGCCCAAATTGGCGCGGATAACGTCACGTTGGTGTGCTGTTCTTACCTTATTGTGCGCCGTGCTCGCGGCATCACGTTGTGTCAGCACGACATTATCAACAATCGACGAATTACTGACCCCCAACAGACGCCCAAGAGCTATTCTTAGCATCAGTTCTTTAATTTTTCTTTACTCGAAACGTTAGACATATTCTTGTAACAGTACTTTTTGTGTAGAATATTACGGTTTCCAAATTTGATCTCTAATTTTTTTGTTCGGCATGTTTTAAAAGTTACTTCTAAAAATAATTATTAAGATTTTGATGCCATTTTCCTTCAGTTTGTAAACACGTAACCTTCCAACTTTATATTTTTCACTACCAAAAACCTACTCCTACGGAAAATACCTCATAAGTTATTAACTAGCTATTTTCTCTGGGGGAAGAGACTATAAGCATAACCAATCATAAAAACTATATTTATATATTTAAAATTCTTTGCATTCTTTCGATAACCTGACTTCTGGTTATGTTAGCAAGTTGAAATTCTAAAATAAATGTCCAATTTCTTATTTGACATTCTCATTATAACACTAGCATCCAACATAGTCCCCTAAGGCTACGCAGATTAAACTAGTATCTACAAGACCCCCTACGGTATGGAGGTTCAGTTAAAAATGAGAACAAAGGCCTGAATTGAATTTATTTACCTACCTTGTCCTAAATATTTTTTCATTCTAATAGATTACATTTTCATAAAATCTCTAATTCAGTTTCCTGGAAATACTTAGCCTTTGAAACGTTTTTCGCCCTTATTCTGAGCTCATCAGAAAGGCACAAAGTCACTCATAACGATGTTTCGCGCAAAACCAAGGCAATATCCATGAATAGGTATGAAATATCTATATTTTTAAACATGCATGGATTATATAGGCTCCAATACTAGTTAGCTAATAGATAGGTGAAGATCTGTTGTTTTCTATCAGTCAATGTCAAATAAAAAATTATCATAGTTATTCATGGATATTGCCTTGATTTTGCGTGATACATCGTTATGAGTGGCTTTGTGCCTTTCTGATGAGCTCAGAATAACGTTTTCAGGGTTAAGCATTTCCAAGAAACTGAATGTGAGGTTTACGAAAATGTAATCCATTAAAATGAACAAATTTTTAAGATAAGGTAGGTAAATAAGTTCGTTTCAGGCCTTTGTTCTCATTTTTAACTTAATCTTCATGCGTAGGGGATCATATAGATAGTAGTTTAATCTGATTAGCCGTAGGAGACTATGCTGGATGCTAGTGATATAATGAGAATGCCAAATAAGAAATTGGACAAATTTATTTTAGGATTTCAACAACCAGAAGTCAGGTTATCGAAAGAATGCAAAGATTTCATTAATATTTTTACAGTTTTTCTTTTAGTTCTTATAGATATTTTTTTCCGCTGTTTGCAAAATCCTATAAATACGTCTCATTATATTTCATATACTCGCACAACTAGAATCGTTCAAAGAAAACGGCGACTATGTACTCCGATTGTGCAATTTCTTTAGCATATGATATTAGACAGCACTCGATGCGATCCACGTTATTATGAGTTGGGTGTAATGTGTAAGTTTTAAGCTGGATAAATGTTCTCACAAAATATATCTACTCCATATTTTTTGGGCAATTAGGTACAACTCTAAAATTTTATAAAGTTTGAGTATGACTGAAAGCGTCACGCGTCGCATGGAAACCGATGAACTCAAGTTGTATCATATATTTTAATCGTTGTAACTCGGTCAATGTTTGTGATTCAATGATGAAATATGGTAGGTATAACATAATCATGCAACATAATTGGACATTGATGGAATCAACCAGTTAAAATAACGTTTTATTAAATACATATAAAAATATATACAACACAGATAGATTCTTAATCCAAACACGTTCAGCAATCAATAATGTGTTTTCAGGTGATTGTCTCTCCATTGTTTTGTAGTAAAAGTTTTCAAACACACGGCACATTGAAACGGTTTCACAGCATCGTGAGACCGTTTATGCACTTTTAGAGAAAATGGGGTTTTAAATCCTTTGCCACAATTTGTGCACTTGTGTTTAAACTCGTTACTATGAACTAGCATGTGACGATTTAAATGTTTTTTACATGAGAAAGTTTTATCACACTGAGAACACCTTACTTCATTTGGATTCCCGTGAACTGATTTGACGTGCTGATTTAAATTCATTACAGTTTTACCACACATAAAACAAATTTGAAACTTCTCATCGTGAACTTGATATCTATGCCTTCTATATGCACTTCGAGTTTCGAATTTTATGTCGCATGTCTTACAATTATAGGTTCTTTTTCTCGGGATATTATGTTCTCTGGTTTTGTGACTTCTGCACTCATTATAACTGTTAAATTTAATACCACAAATTTTACACTTTGCAGATCTCTTGTCAGGTACTCTTATTTCAATGTCACATATTCTACGATGACTGTCCATTTCTGCTTTAGAGATTTGAGAACCACATAATTTACATTCATAATATTCTGAAACTTTAAGTTTCTCCAAATCATCCCTAGTAAATGTGCGAAAGCACTTGTGTTTGTTTACATTGCTTTTTATGGGATTTTTACAAAACGCACATAATATTTTTGATCTTGAACAACCGTGTGTTCTGTCAAAATAACCATCACAGTGTGTGCAATAGAGAATCTTTGGAAGTGTATGCACAGGTTTTTTAAAATCTGCTGTAGGATTCTTTACAGGACACATGTAGTACATTAAACCATCTGTGACCTTTCTACGCGTGACTCTCAATCTGAAAAATAAATTAAATGAAGCATTTGAATTGAAATTTACACTGCAATGCTTTCGAATCTTCCACAAGGGAATAGCATATTCTTCTAACCGCCCTTCGACTGTAGATTAATTTACATTTTTCTATTGAACAACTCTTGAAAAGTACTGTTGAACAAGGTGTTAGACACATACTTTCGTCTAAGGCTTTTATTTTCTAAATACCGGTTATATAAGGTTTCCACCTTAAAAAAATTACACTACATTCCCTAGCCTAGATTTCTGATGTTACAGCGCTTCACTGGGATCCTGTCTCAACGGCTAATTCAGAAACGGTCCGAACGCATGATATGGAGAATATTGAGAATTTGGATGACGCGATGTGAAGTTCCTGTACCCGCGTGAACTGGAAAACTTGCCATATTTGGCTTTTTAAAGTTTTCGTTTCCTGAACTAAAGTAAACTAAATACGACCATACAATAATGAGTATATATAATACGTTTTCGGCCTTTTATGCCTTATAATTTATAAATTACAGCAGTAATAAGCGAACATCAGAAGATTGCGTTAGGAGAAGCTATGACTTATTTTTTTTTTTTTTTTTTTTAATGCCTTATTTATATTAACGTCCTGGCGGAGTTCAGCTATTGCAGCTCTACCACTCAACCAGGACACGTACACATAGACATCAACACAACAACCATTCTCTGCGATATTGCCATCTACCGCAGCTGAGACTCGAACTCAGGAGATAGTCGGGGCAAACTAAATTTGAGCACGGAAAAATAGAAACCAGAACTAGCCCAACGGGAAATGGTTGGGGGGGTTACTAACATGAAAAAAAAAATAAATGCAGTTACGGACCTTGGGGACTAACTTAAGGGGAGGGGGTAAAGTGAAAAAAATTCAAAGTCAATAGTTTGGATGCGTATTACGAGAAAATTTGACGTCGGAGATAAAAATGTTCAACAGTAAAGTTGTAGGTAATAAAAAGATCTTTCATTTTTGTTAAGGGTACTTTTCATCATAACCTCAAAATTATCGAGAAATTTAAAAATTTTCCAAAAAATTATTAAATTTTCGTTTTTATATTATAACTTTTATAAAAATTAATGAATTGTTATGAAACTTGGTGAAAAGATACCTTTATATATTATAAATAACCAAAAAAAATTTCAAAAGAAAATAATGGAAAATTTTTGATTTTGAATTTTTTCAAAAAAAAAAAGTCCTTTTTTCAGACGAAAATTGTATGGTGGAAAATCATCGTAAATAGATTTTTCAAAGCTCATTTTATTTGTTTTTTCGTCTACTTTTTGATAAATCAGAGACACAATATAGCTTCTATTTAAGAATATGCCAAAAAATGCAAAAAACGAAAAAAGTCAATTTTGAAAAAAAAAATTTTCAGTAATTGTTGATAATTTTGTTTAAATTTCAAAAAAATGTTAAAATTAATTTCACCAATCGATTCTACGTGAAAAAATATTTAAGAAACTGTATTTTGTTGTTAAAAAGTACTCCAATATTTAGGGGTGGTAAAGGGTTGCTTCTGGAGGGTGAATAAAGTAATGATCGTTCTCATGCAATTTTCGGCTAAAATTGACGTTAAACAAAAAATTAGTAATCAATAAAAGTTGTAGATTTTGAAAAATTCTTCAAGTTTTGTAGAGGTCATTTTTACCATAATATCAAAATTAAAAAAAAATGCAAAAAATGTATTTTTTTACATTTTTTACTTTTTTAAACTTTTTTATTATTTCTTTTCTTCTTATTTTTGTGTACTTAGTAGACAAAATGTGTGGTTGAATAAAAGTATTATAGTAATGATATTAGAAAACTTTAAAAATTAGAAAAAATATACGGAAAGATTAGCGCGCATGATCAGAACTACAGACAGTACACCTATCTCTCAATCATAGAGGCTCCTATGGGTATTTGTTATACACGAGGCTTTTATTTTCCGCCATACCAACAAGCGTCTAGCCCCCGGGAAGCAACTTTTATTCCCAGAGAGAGGAATGTGACAATAAATTTTTTTAAAGTTGAGAAATTGAAATTTTTCGTGTTATTTTGTGAAAAAATTATTAACAATTAGATATCAGAATAAAAACCTACTAACCTATTCTGATATCTAATTGTCAATAATTTTTTCACAAAATAACACGAAAAATTTCAATTTCTCAACTTAAAAAAAATGTATTGTCACATTCCTCTCTCTGGGAATAAAAGTTGCTTCCCGGGGTCTAGACGCTTGTTGGTATGGCGGAAAATAAAAGCCTCGTGTATAACAAATACCCATAGAGCCTCTATGATTGAGAGATAGGTGTACTGTCTGTAGTTCTGATCATGCGCGTTAATCTTTCCGTATATTTTTTCTAATTTTTAAAGTTTTCTAATATCATTACTATAATACTTTTATTCAACCACACATTTTGTCTACTAAGTACACAAAAATAAGAAGAAAAGAAATAATAAGAAAGTTTAAAAAAGTAAAAAATGTAAAAAAATAAATTTTTTGCATTTTTTTTTTATTTTGAGGTTATGGTAAAAATGACCTCTACAAAACTTGAAGAATTTTTCAAAATCTACAACTTTTATTGATTACTAATTTTTTGTTTAACGTCAATTTTAGCCGAAAATTGCATGAGAACGATCATTACTTTATTCACCCTCCAGAAGCAACCCTTTACCACCCCTAAATATTGGAGTAATTTTTAACAACAAAATACAGTTTCTTAAATATTTTTTCACGTAGAATCGATTGGTGAAATTAATTTTAACATTTTTTTGAAATTTAAACAAAATTATCAACAATTACTGAAAATTTTTTTTTTCAAAATTGACTTCTTTCGTTTTTTGCATTTTTTAGCATATTCTTAAATAGAAGCTATATTGTGTCTCTGATTTATCAAAAAGTAGACGAAAAAACAAACAAAATGAGCTTTGAAAAATCTATTTACGATGATTTTCCACCATACAATTTTCGTCTGAAAAAAGGACTTTTTTTTTTTGAAAAAATTCAAAATCAAAAATTTTCCATTATTTTCTTTTGAAAATTTTTTTGGTTATTTATAATATATAAAGGTATCTTTTCACCAAGTTTCATAACAATTCATTAATTTTTATAAAAGTTATAATATAAAAACGAAAATTTAATAATTTTTTGGAAAATTTTTAAATTTCTCGATAATTTTGAGGTTATGATGAAAAGTACCCTTAACAAAAATGAAAGATCTTTTTATTACCTACAACTTTGCTGTTGAACATTTTTATCTCCGACGTCAAATTTTCTCGTAATACGCATCCAAACTATTGACTTTGAGAATTTTTTTCACTTTACCCCCCCCTTAAGTTAGTCCCCAAGGTCAGTAACTGCATTTATTTTTTTTTTCATGTTAGTAACCCCCCCAACCATTTCCCGTTGGGCTAGTTCTGGTTTCTATTTTTCCGTATTCTGATTAAAATTATGTTAGTTTGCCCCGACTAAGAGATAACAGCGACTAGACATGTTGTGCCACCCAACAGCGGTCTAGGTCACTGCTACCGTCTCGGTAACACATGAAAAAACGCCACCAACATCCATACCCTGGCCAGGATTCGAACCCGGGACTCCGTGTTCGCAAGCCAAACACCTTCAGCATTGCGCCACCGAGCTGGTGGCGCAATGCTGTAATTTGCCACATATAGTACAGTAGATATAGGTTCTTGAGTGGAAATAATTCATTACCACAAGGACGGGGGTTTAAATTTTTTAATTCGTTGTTGATACCTCTTTGACATCCATGAGTCTAGAAAAGTATGAGTGTGCAAAATGTGGTTCTATTTGGCTGCCATCTTGAATTTTTACTTCCCTCGCATACCGAAGGGAAGTATTGTATTCGAGAAAAAATCACCCTCCGAGATTTTTTCGGATTCTGGCGTTTCAGAACACGTAGATTCCGAAAATATAGGTTTTTCAATTCCGTCAGTCTGTCTGTCTGTCTGTCTGTTGGTGCATTTACTAAAAAACTACTTGACGGAGAGCAGTCAAATTTGGTAGGTAGTTAACCCTACTGTCAGCGAAGAACTGGTAGAATTTTCACTGAAAAATATACAGGGTGGACCGTCTAAACGGAATAAATAGTGAAAAAAATTTTTTTTGCTCAAATTTAAAATTTCCACGTTTCATGACGCGCTAAACCTATTTCAGGAAAAAAAAATTTTTGAAAATTTTTTTCAAACATTTTTGAAAAAATTTTTACCAAGATGAAAAAAATTTTTTTTTGCTCAAATTTAAAATTTCCACGTTTCATGACGCGCTAAACCTATTTCAGGTTTAAAAATTTTTTGAAAATTTTTTTCAAACATTTTTTAAAAAATTTTTACCAAGTTGAAAAAATTTTTTTTTTGCTCAAATTTAAAATTTCCACGTTTCATGACGCGCTAAACCTATTTCAGAAAAAAAAAATTTTTGAAAATGTTCACGTTTCATGGCATTCTAAGCCTGATTAAAAAAAAATTTTTTTGAAATTTTATCACTAAGATAGAATTTTTCTTTCTTTGTTCAGATTTTAACTATCCACGTTTCCATGACATTCTAAAACTATTCAAACAAATTTAAAAATGTTTTTGAAGAATTTTTTAAAAAATTTGAAAACATTTTTAATGCATTTATGTATCACTACTATAGAACAGACGAAAACATTTTTTTTGCTCAAATTTAAAATTTCCACGTTTCATGATATTCCAAACCAATTTCGGAAAAAAAAATTTGCAACATTTTGTTACCAGTTTGGAAAAAAATTTAACACCAGAATGCTCAAATTTAAATGACATTCTAAACCTAGGTATTTCAGAAAAAAAAATTTGAAAATTTTTTTCACCATTTTTCAAAAAGTTTTTACCACTAAAATAGATCGAATTTTTTTTTATTTGCTCAAATTTAAAATTTTCACGTTTCATAGCATTGTAAACCTATTTTAAAAATACATCATTTTTAATTTTTAAACTTTTTTAAGCACTACTATAGAACAGAAGGAAACTTTCCTTTTTCCTCTAATTTAAAATTTCTACCTTTGACATTTTAAACCTATTTCAGAAGAAAAAAATTTGAACATTATTTTACCATCTTTTGAAAAATTTAAAAAAAATGAAATTTTTTAACCACCACTATACTTCCACTCCATTACATGAATGTTGGATTGAAAATGTGACAGATGGCAATAACATCTGGCATATGCACCTATTATAATTTTATTGAAAAATGTACAGGGTGGTCATCCCAAGAAATAATTCAGTCATGGTGGACATTTGTAAAGGTATTTGCGCAAGCCTGCCATATGTGGCACCTGCTATTTAGTATTGAACTTTTGCTGTTGGATGAGCAATCTGTATATTTTTTTGACCAAAACTTATCAAGTTTTCTTTGTAATAATAGCAATAACTCTACTCCGATTATTATTCTCAATGTCATTTCGTAATTATTATTTTTTTAGAGAGACTGCCATGAACGAGGGAAGTTCTGTGTAAATACCTTTACCGATTTTTTTTTTTTTAATTATAAGATGTCAAATTACACACAATTTACCCGCGAGAACTTTTCGCTTCCTGAGCTAAAGTAGACTAAATACAACCATACAATAAGTAAATATAATACGTTTTCGACCCTTCATGTCTCATAATTTATAAATTACATCAGAAGATTGCATTATTACAACTGGAGAAGCAACGACTTATTATAATTTGCCGCATATAGTACAGTAGATATAGGTTCTTGAGTGGAACTAATTCATTACCACAAGAACAGGGGTTTACATTTTTTAGTTCGTTGTTGATACCTTTTTGACATCCATGAGTCTAGAAAATTCTGAGTGTGCAAAACGCGGTTCTTTTTGGCCGCCATCTTGAAAAATTTTTCCAAAATTATAAGATAATGTCAGTTGGGGTATCTGGGCCCAGGGGGTAACTGGGCCATGGTTTTTTTCCGTAGAACTTGTGGGGGTAATTTCACTTCAAGCAGTTGGCAGCACTGAAGGACAATGTCATATCACTACAACAATTAGTCTCATGTTTCTGAGTGTTGTTGCTTTGATGTAGCAATTTTTTAAATTTTATGGTGCAAAATTTTCATAGCAACGTGATGTAATCTTGATTTTTATGAAATATCTACAGGTTTACTGTATATATTATCAACGTCATAAGCTTGAGTGGGTGGCCCAGTTACCCCCACAATTTTTCAAAAATGGGGTGGCCCACTTACTAGATAATTGGGGCATCTGGGCATGGCTGGGACCAAGTTACCCCAAGCACATTAAATATGTTGTTTTTGTTTTTATTTATTAGGTAGATTTAGATCAATGCGCACAGTCACAAAAAAAATAGCGCTCTGAACCCGGGACCCGACATATTAATCCCTATGTATTTTGATGTGTTGAACACGAATCTGATATCCGTTTAGGTCTATCACCCACCATTTTTTTGTAAATCGCGAAAATAGCCTAAGCAACCTCATTTATTTAGATTATTTTCGCGATTTACAAAAAGTTGGTGGGTAACGGAGCTAACGGACATTGGATTCGTGTTCAGCACGTCGAAATACATAGGATTACTGTCAGGTCCCAGGTGCAGATCACTTTTTTTTATGGGCCTGTGTTATTTATGCTTACTTGAAATTGGATGTTTTTTACATTTAATTTTGCCCTTTTTACTTTAACAGAAGTCGTGTTATTCCTAAATTTGAACAAATTTCACACCTAATTGTTATGTAGTGGTTCTCTTACATCGTCGACAACTCGACTATGGTGTGGTTTAAATGACTTGTGGTAATTTTTGTACGAAGTTTACATGTTTACCAACACGCCCACTTACCCCAGTTCAAATAACAATCGTTTGTATGAAACCAAGACCCGTATGGTCCAGTTGCCCCAATTTCTAGGGGTAACTAGGCCCATCAGACTTTTTATTATATAATTATAATTATAAAGAAATTTAAATTTAACTCGGGATTTGAATGTTATATATTTAAAGACTGTATATTGTATTTTACATATAAAAAAATATTTTAGATATTAATATAACTTATTAGTGGTTCTCAGGCAAGTTCAAAGTATAATCTTCTCGCTCAGGTTGTAAAATCATGGCCCAACTACCCCAAGTGACCTTATCAAATTACACAAAATTTACCCACGAGAACTGGAAAACTTGCCAAATTTAACTTTTTAAAGTTTTCGTTTCCTGAACTAAAGCAAACAAAATACAACCATACAATAAGTAAATATAATACGTTTTCAACCTTTTATTTCATGATTTATAAATTATAGCAGTAATAAGCGAACATCAGAAGATTGCAGTATTACAACTGGAGAAGCAATGACTTATAATTTGCCACATACAGTTCAGTAGATATAGGTTCTTGAGTGGAACTAATTCATTGCCACAAGGACGAGGGTTTAAATTTTATAGTTCGTTGTTGATACCTTTTTGACATCCACAAGTCTACAAAATTCTGAGTGCAAAACGCGGTTCTTTTTGGCCGCCATCTTGAAATTTTTTAAAAAAATTATAAGGTATCAAATTACACAAAATTTCATGCTGAAAAATATTATATTGGTTTTAATTATTTTTTGAAATTTTGTTAGGACCTATGTCAATAGTAAAAAACCAAATTTGCAGCTTAGAAAGACCTGTGCGCTCTGCGCAATACCCTGAATACAGCGAAATGTTTGCACTTGTTTCTATTTTTCCTCAGTATCTCCTAAAGTACGCATTGTACAAAAAATGTTATTACCCCCTTTCAAAGTAGATTAAATTTGCTATAATTCGAGGCGAAATAGAGTTCCGTATCTCCAGAACTTTCCGAGACACAGCTTTTCAAAAATGGGCAATTGTCTCCAAAAAGTGAGAAGATTTCGTTTTGGTCATGTATCTTGCCAAATATCAGGAAAAGAAGTCATCCCACGAGGAAAATCGTAGGTAAGGATTTTGAGGTAAATTTATTTGCTAAAAATCCAATATCTGTGACTTTCCTCATGGGATGATAGTGCAGTGCAATTAGATATTAAAAGTGAAACATGACGGAACCCAAATATAGTGAATGAGTTTGAATAATTTAATTAAATGTTTTGCATTAAGTTTCTAATACTGAGTACAAAAAAATGTACACTTTAAACATTGCCGTTTTTACCATACGATGTACTATTGTAAGAATAAATTAGGGTATTCTTGTAGTTGCAAACCATTGGCTTCCTTCTTGGCAATGTCATTTCAGTAATGTTTTTGGTTGAAAATTAAAAAAATTGTCTCCTCTTTCATGCCTGGCATGCTAGCAGTACTGGACACTTTTAAGATTTACCTCAACACGTTGAACAGTGACGTTGTTATTATTTCAATGTATATCTATCCATCTTCAAATTAAGGATGTTAAAGATTTAATATGGGATCGGCAAATACATTCAGTATCTATCAATTCATGAAATGAACAAAAATATCCCTCCCGGTATTTCCCATCTATTTCTGCTTGTCGGCGCCTTTACGGGAGGAGACACAGTGTTGGAAATAAAATGTGTGCCTCAAAAACATCAATGTCTTTCAGAGAAGCTGAAGCTTTTCAAGAGCACTCTAGTTGCCTAATATTTTGCAAGATTTTTATTTTCAATTTTTCAACGTTTTGTGGTGTTAATTGCGTTATGCTTCAGGCTCTACAGATGCCATCAATAAGACGCATTGACACATCGACATCTGCTACATGTATTTCTGCGTTTGCATGTAATTAGTTCTTCAAGTTGGAGAAACTTCTCAAAATAGTTGCATGCAAATCAAATACAAGGTTTGTGTAAAATTTGGAACTGGTAGCCGGAAGTGAAATATTTTGCGCTAAACCTATAGACTAACATGTTCCGTGACAAAAAAATGTTTTGTCTCCCTATTCATGATTGCAGTCAGGATAAGACAAAAGAAATAGACAGTTTTTAAGAAAATTAAATTTTGATCAAGGTACAAAAGCGAAAGCTAGTCTTTGCTGCGCACAGTGGGCAAAATGACCGAAAACGTGGCCAAAACCCCCTAAGAGAAATTTCGATTTAATGACTATTTATGCCCTAGACACTTAGTGTGATATGTCTACTATATGACGTGACTGTTTATAAGATCCGTGTGTATATATTAAATCCAAGAATCCATGGTAAACCGACCGTCATGACGTTGCATCTCAAGCTCACGCTTCGTGAAAAACAGCGTTCCCTTAAAATTTTCAATGTGTTTTGCAGTTGTCCGAATTTGATTTTAAAAAAAGGATTCTGTTCTTGAGAATAAGTGTATTTTAACTACGTACTTCAAATTTATCAAAATTACTTTATTAATAATAAAATTTAGCATGTAAAATATGGATTTTATTCGTTCCCGTTTCAAGAAATGTAAACAAAAAAAGCATGATAATTTTCCCACGGTTTCCCACCCTGAAACCAATTTCTCCGTGTTCGCTACAGACTTCTTCATAATGCCTAAAATACATAGCTTCGCAAAGCTTCTCCATTTTTATTTATTAAATTCTTTCGGTCGCAATGCACGAATGCATTGAAGCTCGCGCACATTACGCTCCATTTTTTTAATGGTTTTTGACAAATTAAACAATTACATTTAGTGTAGTACCTTAATAAGAATGTCTCAAAAAATGTTTTTGTACACTAAATGTGTTAAATATTTTACAAATACATATTGTAAGATGTTTTTTTGACGTTCATGGTAGCGTCCGATCCCTTTATTTCGAGACTACGTAAATTACCCGCAAAAAAGATGAAATTCTTGTCATCAGAAGCTGTAGAATTGTTAACTGAGTCAACACTTGAACGTTCAAATTCAACAATACAAAGTAGCGATGGTGAAAGTGATTCTTCGTCCGACGACGAGTAGCAGTTGCAATACAATTGTATGATAATAATATTTTTTGTTATATGTTCACCTTTCCATTCTATCCCATTGCGCCATCTTTTACAAAAAAACAATTATTTCTATGTTTTTAATATAAATGTATATCATATTCGAAATGGAACGACATCGAAAACCTCTGTACGCTGACTTTCAGCTGAAAAACTATTTTTTTAATAAAAGATCGGTCATATTAGATTTGCCATTTCTTTCTTCTATATATCAAATTCGAAATGAGCGACCTCAGAAACATCTATACACTGACTTTCAAGTGAATAAACAAATTTTTTAATAAATTAGTCGGCCTTATTGAATCCGCCATTTTGTTTGTTTTTTTTTTTAATTATATCAAAATCAAAATATTGAACTACACCTAAAGGTATTGGCCACGTTTTTGAGCATTTTGCCCACTGTGCGACGGGACCAAATTCACACATTTCTTATGGAAAAATCATTTCGGTGGAATTTTCTTCAAACTCTCGGTATAAGTAGTTCAAGGGCTTCCGGTAAAACAAAAAGTCGTCAACGCCATCCTGAGAGAGCACTTCGCCTACAGAACCGAGCACTCCACCGAGCTCCAAGTGTTACAACGGAACACATCACTGAGGGTTTCAACCATCGACAAGTCACAGGAGCGATCTTCCTCGATGTAGCCAAGGCCTTCGACAGGGTTTGGCATGATGACCTTCTGGCGAAGATGCTGTCGATGGGTTATCCCGTAGGCATCGTCAAACTAGTGAGATCCTACCTTAACTGGCGGCAACTCCGTGTGAAGATTGCTGACAAGCTGTCCAACTATAGGCCTATGGAAGCAGGTGTACCGCAGGGATCGGTACTCCCCCCTCCTGTTCACCATCTACACCACCGACATGCCAAGAACCACCCGGATCTCCTCTTTGGCGTTCTACGCAGAAGACCCGGCCATCATCGCAAGATCATGGAACGCAAGACTTGCCACCCGCAACATTCAGCAGCATCTCTTCTGGAAGAGTGGTGCAACAAGTGGAAAGTCAAAGTCAATGCGAGAAGAGCAAAGCCATAATCTTCAAGAGAGTGAGAAGGCAAACTCCCACAGGTCTTCATGAACGACAAAATCCAATGGCACGATACCGTCACGTACCTTGGTGCTATCATGGACAGAAGCCTGACGTGGAAACAGAACACGGGAGATTATACAGAAGGCGAGAACCAGAAGAGCTCTACTCTATCCAATGATAGGTAGCCAAAGCCAACTCAACCTGAGGAACAAGCTCACGCTCATCAGGACCCTCGTTGCAACCATTCTGACTTACGCCTCCGTTGTCTGGGGATACCAAGCAGCCACATACTTGAAGAGGATACAAACCGTGGAACACGTCGCACTCAGGTGTGCCGTGGATGTACCATGGTTTGTCAGAAACGCCGACATCTTCAGAGACCTGGAATACACCCCGGTAACTGTCATCCAGGACAGAGCGAAGAAACTATACGCCTGTGCAGAGCATGGGAACCCGCTGGTCAGACAGGCGACTGACTACGACCCCAACGACGCTCCTAGACACCAGAGGCCGAAGCTCCAGATCCTGGATAATGGGTAAGTATAACTAACCTTCCTTTCAGCCCGATATTTAAGCCACGCCGCAAGGAGACAATGATCAAAACACTCAAATGACCCGATTCCGGGGGTATCCAGCAATCAACCAGCTAGGGTACCCTTACCCTAGCCCGTGCCGGCCTCTGACGGTAAAACGAACGTCCTGGTCCTGGGCTCCGACTAGTCACACACCCTCAAACTCTTCTAAACTCCTAGAGGGTGCTGCAAGAGCCGTTCCCTCTCACGACAGACGAAGGACGCTACCGGGAGCGAAGAAATAAACTCAAGACAGAAGAGCGCCAGAAGAAACGACCCAGGTGGCAGGGTCCCAAAAGCCAATATTTGTTGTATCTTCAGTTTTGGATATATCAAATTAATGTTGTAAAAAGCAGACGTACCCCTTACGAGCCCGGTCCAGGTCTACAGCGATGATTGGGGCAAAGAGCTCAAAGCTCGACCCCTAATCATCCGAGACAGTCATCAAAGTCAAGAATATTGGCGCGGACACAAAATGTGATTTAATGCCTTCCCTGCAGAATTACAGTGACTGGAATTTAAAAATTGTTGAAAATTCAAAGATGTTTAACTTTCAGTCATTGTATTTCTGCAGGGAAGGCATTAAATCAAGACATTTTTTGTTCGGAAACCCTCGAACTACCTATTCCCAAAGTTTGAAGAAAATTCCACAGAAATGATTTTTCCAATGCTAATGGTGCGGGGTCCTTTCTAACCGGATTAGTTATCTAGAATTTTGAAATTTCGAAATTCGGTATCGATAGAATTAAAGGCAATTTTAAAATGAAAAAACGAACGATAAAAAAAAATTCTTAGTTTCATTAATTCCAGGCCTGGAATTGTCGGTTGATAAAAAAATGAGCTATTTGCCCCACTGTGCCCCGGTGAAATTCACTGGAATATAAGTTATTCCTCTCGAGCTCCTGATCAAAAGTTCTACTGGGCACAAGTTCGGAAAATGAACAGTTTCCCAGATATCGAGGGTTGCAGTCGAGTTTGTATCCCCGAGAATTGTACATTTTTCGACCCTGTGCCCATGAGAACTTTTATCAAAAGCTCGAGAGGAATAACATATATCGATTCCAGCGAATTTCATCGGGGCGGGGGCCATTTGCCATAAGAAATGAGCATCCCCTTTGCACCCCCCGATAACTGGGAAAATGTGCATTTTCAGACTCCGAGAATTTTTGGTCAGTAAAAAATTATCTACAATATACTGCGATTTCAGCCGATTTAGCTGGGGAGCCATTTTCCATAAGAATTGTGCAGGGTCCTTTGTTCATAGTCTCCATAGTGATAGGGCATATATCTGTCAAGAGCAATGACAATTGTTGACGTTGTGCGATTGACAAATTTTGCAACGCTTACACGGTATTTGTTTTTACTATTTTGATTTTTGGAGTTTAAATGGGTCCTAAAGTGTGTGGGGGTATGCTTATCATCCATACCCTTCGAAGATAGGAGACGATAAGCTTCTTTTAATTTCCAAAAAAATAATGATGCCTGAAATACGGGAAATAAATACAAATTGTCACTGCTTTCTTTTTTTAATATTTTGCAATACAGCTTGTCCCCCCACTATATTAATACCATTTATACGCATTCATATTTATGTACCTATCTACTAAATATAAAACTAGACAGTTTTCCCTACGTTTATTGGACAGATTATTGATATATTTTATATGCACATCATTTCTTCGAGTGTAGGTCTGTCACTGCGAGGTCACAGAAATCAAACGCTTCGATATCAAGGGTACCACGGCAAGCTTTCTCTTCTGTATAATTTGTCTTCTGTGGTCAAACTAATCGCTCAAAAAAGTTTTGATATGGCGACAAAGAATTCAAGTGAAAGAAAATTGGTTAAATTAGCTCAAACTCATCTTCCAAATCAAAAACACATTAAAAAACATTGGGATCGGCTTCTTTATCCTCTAATTCCCCATGAAAGCATTAAAAATTCGATGTAGTTATTTTGTGTACAGCAATATGGGCGAATGTCACATTTTAATTATAGAATTTTTAAGTTGAAACTTACTAAAATGTGATAAAATAAATTTGAAGTATTGTCTAAATGTTATGTGGCATTCTCTTAATTTTTTTCTTCTTCAATTCTTTAGATTTGAAGTACTTATGAAACAATCTTGTCATAAGGAGCAGATTTATATTCCTATTTTACGAAATTTACACATTTTTCAAAATTAGCAACTAAAGGAATTATTCAAAAACAGGGAAATAGTAAAATCACAGGAAATAATTTCTTTATTGCACAATGTGAACATAAAAAAAACAAAAATATACAAAATTTTTCATGATTGCTCAAAAATATCAATGTCGTAAATAAACTTCAGCCCAATAAACCTGTCACGGCCGCTTATTGTTAAATTTACCAAAATTCATACCCGGTAACAAAAAATATGGTTGAATAGAAAAAAAAATGTAAGAAAGATTTGTGATTCGATGGACTCGATCTGAAGAGGCGAACATAACCTAAAAATTCGAGAAGTTGAAAAAAACGTAAATAAAAAAAACTATGACTAATCGAAAAAAGTTAAATGAGAAAGTTGTAGGTGCTAAAAAGATCTTTCGATTGCTATTTTTTTAAATAGTTTACGATAACACTTTTCGAGACATATCGAAGAACCGTAAAAAATAGGCTTCTCTTGTTTTCGCTGTATCTTTTTCAAATTTACGTTTAAATAAGTACTATCAACCGTAATATAGCTCACGGCAAGCCGAAGAAGCACGTTTTTGAAACATTTAAAAATATCTTTTATTGTCCATATATCGATTTTTCGAAAAAAAGACGCACTCGAAAACGGATAGACTTGCTCCACGGAGAGTTCTACAGTAACGATCTTGGGCTCATTTTCTTTATATAGAGTAATTTTGCCAATTTCTGGGTTCCAGAAAATTTAAGGGCAAACATTTTTCTTTGCAAATTCGTTAAAGAATGTCAGCAATCCATTCCTGTATGTCATTTCTGTAAAATTGAAATAGGCAAAATTATCTTTTAAAAAAACCTAACCTAAAAATATGCTATTATTTTAAACTCATTTATTTACACTTAAAATTAATAAAACCGTTACAATGGGGTCGTTGCACGTATTTTTTTTTATTGAATGTTCTGAAAATATAATGAAAAATATTAGACCCGTATTTTTTGTTTTTTTTTTTTGTTTCATGCGTTTTAAGGGTGTAAATTAGCACGAAAGTTCGTTCTGTGGCTCTTTAAACCCTTTAAAAGATGACGTAGAGCGGGCAACGCCAAATGACTTCGAAAATAGTCGGAACTTACCGATCTATCCGTGCCCGTCCCTGTCATTCAAAAACTTGGCGGCCTAACGTGGACCATGACCTAGGCCTACGTGTTGATCAATAATCCGGCACTAGCGCATAAGAGTTTTAAATTTATGACGTAGCAGGAATTCTGCTGACGGCGCGCTTTATTTTAAAGTGGTGTAGTTTAAATTTTAGGCAATAGTTTGGTCAATTCATGTAACACAGGACATTAACAAACCCACAGTTACATTTTCAATCTCAATTTCAATATAGTGCAACAACCCCATTCTTTTACAGCATGACAGCACAACTATTTATAAAGAAAATGAATGTAGAACCCTCCGTGGAGCAAGTGAGAACATAATTTTTTTGAAAAATCGGTATCTTGAAAAACAAAGAAATTTTAAATTTTTTCAAAAACGTGTTTTTTCGGCTTATAAATTTGATAAAGAAACAGCGACAAGAAAAGCTAAATTTTTAATAATAATAATAGATTTATTGCCCACAGAATAATCCAATTACAGGACAATGTTGTTTACGGCTTTTTCGATATATTTAGAGTGTGTGTGAGTGTGTGTGTGTGTGTTCTATACAACCATATTTTGTTTCCGGGTATAAATCTTGGTGTATACCCTTCTACCTATTGATTGGGCTATTGTAATATAAATTGTTATTATTTGTGGTAAGAGATAGTAAAGGCAAAACTGAGAGCAGCTGTTCATACGTGATACAAAATTTGTCGTTTTCATCACCTCTAAACGTTTGTTACTTGGACATATTCCATATTCTTTGGGACAGAACAACTAGGTCCCACACACTCGTTCATCTAAGTAAACATCAAAGAACTAACTCGGTCAGCATTTAAATTTTTCGGTTGAATTGTGTGTCCGTAAATACTCGAATCTGTTTCGCCACTTTCTTCATCTGAAGTATTATCTTAACGTAACATAATGATCCAAAGAAATGCTCTTGGGACTCATTAATTCCAAAGAGCTTAACGTACGAAAATCTAACTTAGTGTCTAAAAATACTTTTGCTTGATGACCTTCATGTCAAGCGGAAAATATCGAATATTATCATCCACAATACTAAGAGATATTTTCAGTTTCTTCATCACTGATAGAGAAATAATTCACGTTTAGAACATGTACTTGCAAACAATTTATCAGCGCGTTAAAAATTGCCTTCTGCCATTAACTTATCAGCTGTTCTCCTGGAAACAATGTCATCCGGAGCTCCCTTTCCGTGCCCAGCTTCCAGACGATCGACGTCAAGGTTTTTAGGTTTGAATGAATATCTTCAAGTTTTAAGACCAAGAAATAAAGTTTAAGAAATAACCGATGGATTATCACTTTTAAAATAAAGTGTATCTGCACCGTGTTTTTTTTTGTTAGTTAATAGTGTACAAAAACACTGCTTTTCTATTCTTGTTTTAAATATATCAGGACCATGTGTAAAGTGATGTAATGACGTGAGCTCCCAAGGTGAAACGCCTGCGTTTCCTCAGAGTAAATCCTTACATAAAGCAACTTCACTTTCTCGAAGGTTAAATTTGAGTATCGCAATCTGTTCATACTGGTGAAGAAATTTGACTATTTTTAAATTTGTGTACAACATCTTGGACAGTTCTACAAATGGCCTTTGACAGCCTTCTTGACGATTTCTTCTTTGTTTATTTTTTTTAATCAAAGTTCGTGTTTTTTTTTTTTGTAACCCATTTGAAGTAGCAACTTTTAATAGAGCCATCATACCATTAAATTGAACGGATTTTCTTTACATTCCTGACATTCCCGTAACAAACATTTTTCAGTTTTATTTTGACGGTAGAAAAATACGAAAGGAAGTATTTTGGTCAAAAATGCCCAACCATATATAACGACAACAGTGACATTTATGCCCGTTGCACAGCCACAAGTGTCACGCGCAAAAACTTTCTTTTTTGCCGGGGTACATTTACTGTTAATATCTAATTTCAAGTTCTTCCATGGAATTTTTTTCTTCACTATATTTGCAAAATCGGATGTTCTTATTTGCACTTTAGAATGCTATTCCCTTCGTCGGCTGTATATACTTTACCTCCCCTAAACGTTTATTGTATTTTTTCCTTAATCGATACTTTGTTTACTATTTTCTCGATCATAATTCGCTTGAAAATGTGTTTCTCTTTGTAGTGCAGTAAAAAGACCAAAAATACTATAAGATATTCATAGTTTTGTTAACAGCAATTTTATGATTTCATACCTTCTGGGATATCACCAGGAGTATATGTTTGAGTTTTAAACTTCCAAAGCGTATTGCGTGTTGTTAAACAAATTTGTTTTTTGAATTTTCTTTTTTTTTTTTAGGTAAAAAAAGTGAATACTCCGGTTCAAGAGGTCCAATCGGGACAAACTAAAAAGCAAAAACACTCGCAATTACAATTCAAACAAGTCTGCGTTGGTTATGGGTCATTTGAGTACGTACATGACGTACAAAATGGAATCAACTGGCTAAAAAGTGTTTTTTATTCATTTTAACGCCCAGGGACGTCAAGAGTTCCGATCGGCTTCAAACTTTCAGAAAATATACCATGTTTTGAAAACAAAATATGCTGTAATATTGGTGTCCAAATATTGAACCTTGTGGGCACAAATGAATTTATGTGATTTGTGCCACATTATGATGAATATCTTTTTACCTAAAAAAACATTGTTCAAAAAATAAAATTGTTTATTAAAAAAAAACGCAATAGGCCTTGTAAGTTCAAAACTCAGACATCTATACTCCTGGTGATACCCCAGAAGGTACGAAATCATAAAATTGCTATTACAAAACTATGCACATCAATATCCTTTTTTTATTCCACTATTGTAAGTATTTAGACTTTGATAGTTGTCCTTTAATTGATCAGATTTTCGCTCACTGACAACATTTCTTGTACTCTTTTTTGTTGGAACAGGGTGATCGTCTGTTCTTTCTTTTCTCTTATGTAAGCGATAGCACCTCATATATTATATTTCTCAAGTTTTCGCTATAATTTTCTCAAAACTCGCATTTTGGCTTCATCTCTCCGCTTTTCTGATTTTAGCACTTAGTCTTCGCCCTGAAGTCTGCGGGAACTTTCTTGCGTCCTGGGAATAGTTTATTGTTAGTTACAGGTGTGTTTTCACATAAATGCTCGGCAAGTGCAATCAAGAATGAATGTCACGTGACACAGAAGTCGCAATGGAGGTCACTAACATCGAAATTGATTTATATTTTACGTGCAATATTAAAACTAATTTCCTGTTATTAGGCACCAGACTAGGGAATACTAAAATGCAAATGGCCGCCACTTTGTGATCAGCTATCGAACGCGTTGTTTTAACTGTAATTTTTGCGGATTTCGTGAATTTTGGATTTAACATCCGCAATTATCCTTAATCAGTTCATGTGGTGAATTTTGTTTGTTAAGGTGGAGACGAGTTTGTATTTTACGAAATTGTCTTATGATGTAGAAGATAGGTGTATGGACAAAAGTTGGTGCTGTGAGTTTAAATCTCTATAAATTAAATAACTTTAGTACCGATGCCAATGTATTTCCGAATGTTACACACATGTATTGTAAATTGTGATTTTTGAAAGAAGTGCATAATTACAAGAATAAGTCCAAGGCTTTCAAAAGTCGAAGCTTACAAATTTGGAGTGTTCCAACCTCAACTATTCCTAGTTGAAAAATCGGGATAATTTAAAAAAAACTGGCGTCATTTAGAATTGCCACACTTCCACAATTAATAACAGCCAAAACTTGGCATTCTGTATAATATCCACAAAAGAACTAATATAATGAAAAGTTCGATCAGTTTCCATTTAACATCTTGGGAATTTGAGTATGTTGCCCTAAATTTTGACGTCGCGCGCACACATATAAATCACTAAGTCACTGTCGCCAACGTGCAAATATTGAAAGTATCACAAAGTGTGAGTGGCACACAAAAAATCTTTAGGGAGCGGCACATTCAATCTTTATCGATCTCTTTACTCCATTTAATCTACTTTTATTTCTATAGTTAGCTGAATATTTCCTCCACTGTTTTCGTTTATTACGTTTCTCTCTTTCCGTCAATTCATTTATCGGACGAACGATTTTGGATGCTTTTTTCTTCAAATATTGTTCTCTGTCTTTCTGTTTAAGTTTTTCTCTTCCTGTTGGATCTTGTTTTAATCGCTCATATCGCCTTCTCTCTGCGTCTCTTTTTTTCTTTAATCTTTCCTCGTTGGCTGTGCTTTTATTATTTGTTTTTGCCATGACTTTAAACCTATAAATAAGAAAATGTATGTACGCCATAACGATGTAAATATAGTGTGTACATAGGTTTGCTGCTCTTGGCAGCGATTCCCATCCCATCCAGAAGGGTGCACAAAAAAATAAAAAGTAAAGGATCTGATAGAGAACAAAGTTGTCTAAATGATATTTGTGGCATTAATTTTTTCCTTCTTCAATTCTTTGAGACTTCCTGCCACATGTATGTTTTCTTTTTAAGCGGTGCTCGGGGAATCTACAAAATATCACAATTAACCAGTATGTTACTGGTAAATAACCTCTACGCCTGTGAGTTTTACGTCGAAGGATGAGTTAGAGGTTTCTTTTTTTAAATAAACATCACAAATAAGTATAAAAACTTGAAATTAAATATTTCGCCGACGCGACGTTTCGGAAATCTAATGTTTCCTTCTTCAAAGCTTTTTGGGAAAAATCTTTTTTGCTGTGTATGATAAATACACGGCTCTAAGAATGTTTGTTATATTCAATATCCATAGATACTATTTACATAGAACTGTTGACATCGTTAAGTTTTTTTAGTTTTTATACAATGTCAGTTTTGTGAAGTTCTTCTTTTAACACTGGCAACCAAGTTACACAGATATCTACGGAACAATTCGACACGAATCTATCCTCATTCAATATTATCGCGAATTCTTTAATTTTTCTTTTTTGCTATCTGCCTCTTTTGTTAAAATTAGTTTATTCTATGTCCGTTCTCCCAAGCGTGATCGCAGATCTTGGACCTCTGATTTATCATATACAGCAAAAAAGATTTTTCGAAAAAAGCCTTGAAAAAGAAAACATTAGATTTCCGAAACATCGGCGAAATATTTAATTTGAAGTTTTATACTTATTTGTGTTATTTTAAAAACGAAACCTCTAACTGATCCTTTGACGTAAGTCACAGGCGTAGAGGTTATTTACTAGTAACATATTGGTTAATTGTGAAATTTTGTAGATTCCCCAAGCACCGCTTAAAAAGAAAACATACATGTGGCAGGAAGTCTTAAAGAATTGAAGGGAAAAAAAGAGGATAAAGTTGCAAGAAAAAAACGTAATATACAATTTTCCATAAAAATGGACATTTTCCTAATATAAATGGTTTAAAAATGGCTCTTTTACCATTGGAAAATTGGTAGTTCGAGGCTGCTTTTCATAAATAACTCAAAAAGTATCACATATAATCATAATCACAAAAAGAAAACTTAAAATTACTAATTTATTGTTTTTTTCTTTATTTCTGTATGCCAGATTGTTTTAAAAATATGATAGCAATAGGTGACGCTCAGGAATATTTAAATCTCAAATGTCTCAAAAGTAATTACTTAGTTGGAGATTAAAGGTTTTGAAATTTTCCAGTGTTTTTATTACTAACAGCTTTAAAGATAACGCAAAGTTATATGCAAATAATGAGCGTTGTAATTTCTGTTTAATTTTTTTTAATTTAGGGTATTCCTGCAGCTGCCATAGAATAAAAATTTGAAAAATCCTTGTTAGTATTTGTTAATACACGGCATTAATAATACGATCTAAGTTTTTAGTATTTTTGAAACTAATTTTAGTAAATATTGGAAAGAAAAATACCGCGATTTTACTGGAAAAAACATTTTTACTGCAAATAACGGAGAAACTGTTGTATTAAGCGAAAAAATAGTAGAATGAAAATTAAACATCGCATCACAAGCTTTACTTAATTAAATGTTCCTATAAATAATGGGCTTCTTCGACATTTTTTTTATTTCATATATCGAAAGTGTAACTTCCACCTCGCGAAAATGGGACGTGGCCAGGCGCTACGTCACTATTCGCATAGACTCGGCGATCTCAGTCAACTCGATGCTGTTCAATTGTCATCTATATACTTATCGTGTTGATCTGCGCTCCTCTAAAATTGCGGATCGGATCTATCAAAGGTTTTTCGTGGGGGGCGGTTTTTCGGGAAGCGGCCGGTGTCATTCGATTCTGGAATTAATTCTACGTTGTTCGAAGGCGTTCTTTTTAATGGTCTTTGAGTAATTAACTAGCAAAAGTCAGCTATCTCTCTCGCCTCTTGAATTTAGGAACGGGCAGTCGAGGAATTGTAGGGTAATATATGATTTGGCGAAATGTCAAAAAATGTCGGGCCGAATTTTCGATTTTTAAGAAAATACCCATTTCTCTTTCGCACAGACTGTCGAAATTCCTATTTCCACTGTGACACTTACAATGTCGATAAAATGCCAATCTTCTTTTTTAAGTAGAGACCAAAATCGATCCTTCACTACAAGTAGTATTAACTTATATGAGCGTTTAAAGACTGGCTGTATTTGAATTTTTTAGGTTACGTTTTAATACTTCTAAAGGCTTTATTTTCTTGCTCTTGCAGAGCCGAATTTTCATTTTTTATAGAAAGGCCATCTTTCGTTCGCCCGTGTCAAGCCGGATTTCCGATTTTGTCCATTCACTTTGGTATCAGAACAAAAGGCCACTCTTCCTCTATCCACAGACACCTAAAACGGCCTTCAACTCCATGTGTTACTACTGAACGGCTATTAGTGGTAGCGGTAGATCTTCGAGTTCAAAGTTGCGTATAGTGACGTCACAAACAGACGCACTGTTTTTGCAACTATTACAAAATTTCAACCCCTCATTCTCGAGAACGGAAATAGTTAATAACATGAAATTTTAAGTGCATAATAAGAATGTCGAGTACCATATAAAAACGTATACGTATAAAGACCATATAAAAATATCATGGAACAAGCCTATTGTGTGTACTTACAAGCGAATTATTTTTTGTTTGCTTATAATTTAATCAAACATATTCTTTATAAGATTTAGCAAGCAGCATAAAAAACTATATATAAGAACTGAAAAGAAAACTATCAGTAGCAATATTAAAACGTGGTTGAATTCCTTCGAAAAAAAATATTTTCACTCTTTTTATCGGCCCAATATCGTGTAAATTTACAAAACTTATGCCAATTCTGGCGGCCCTATTGGAATTACCAGTTTGAAACTAACTTTTTATATCAGAATCAACTACTGCTTCACCCTAACTGCTCAAATAGAAAGCACTCTGTTCGATTTCCTTCTCACTTGTTATTCTATATTTTCGGAGCTACGCCTAGGAAGCGTAGAAGCCCTATTATTAAATAGTGAAAATTAGAGCATCTGAAAATAATCGCTCATAGAATTTTAATATATTTGAAATCGCCAAACAAAACCCCATAAAACGACGTGCCATTTCAATACTTGTTCGACTGATAGACTAATGTGGGCGAGGGAAATTTCTTTCAGAACGTTTGTTCTCATACACACTATTCACAATTTTATTCACTTTTGTTTTGTTAACCCCTTCAATAACGGAGTAGGGGTGGTGGAGGTGGCAATGTCATTTACAAAAATGTAAGACCTTGGTTTCTAGTATATGCAGAAAATCTCAAGTTCTTGGACACTTGCTAGCTTGCTTACTTATTTACCCCCTATATACCCCCTAACCCAATAAAATAAGCTCAAAATATAAACTAATTCCTCGTTATAATGCATACCTGTACCAAACAGGGTAGTATCTGAATTTTATTTTGTTAAACCTTTTAATAATAGAGTGGGTATGGTGGTGGGGGCGGAAAGTGCCATAAAAAAATTGAACTTTGTCAAAGTCTCAAATTTTTGGACTCTATTAGCTTGCATTACTTATTACCCCTATTTAACTCCTAACCCTAACGGAATAATCGCATTATATAATTTACTTCCAATCTTGTTATAATACATACATGTACCAAATTTCAAGTTAATTCCTTTAGCAATGAAGTGAGGGTAGTGGTGGGGGGTGAAAAATGAAAATGTAGACGTTAGCTTTTAGTATATGCACCAAATCCCAAGTTTCAAGACTCTTACTAGTTTGCTTCATTATTTGCCAAATATTTTGCCCCCAACTCTTCATCGGAATCATCTTAAAATATAATCTAGTTCCATTTATCGTCATAATACTTACTCGTACCAAATATTTCAAGTCAATATATTTACTTTGTTAATATCCCTTTAATAATGAAGTTAATGATGATGGTGGGGACAAAAAATGAAAAATTTAGACGCTAGCTTCTAATAAAACATACACCAAATCCCAAGTTTCAAGACTATTTGCCAATATTTCACCCCAACCCTTCAACGGAACAAGCTCAAAATATAATCTAGTTCCAAATCTCCTTATAACACATAAGCATATCAAATCCCCAAGTCAATATCTATCTCTGATTTCGTTAACCCCTTTAATAAAGGAGTGAGGGTGATAGTCAGGCTGGACAATGTTATAATAAAATTTGAGACCTTTGCTTCTAATACGTATACCAAACCCCAAGTTTCTGAACCCTTACTAGCTTCTTTTACCTATTTCACCCCCAACCCGTCAACCGAATAAGCTCAAAATATACAAACGTTCACCTTTCAAATCAATATCTTTAATTTATTTTGTTAACCCCTTTAATAATGGAGTGGAAGTAGTGGTGGGAGTGGAAAATATCAAAAAAATTTTGCTTCTAGTATATACACTAAATCACAAGTATCTGGACCCTTAGTAGTTTGCCTTACTTATTTACCACTATTTCACCGTCAACCCAATGGATTTTAAGTAAATAAATTTACTTCAAAATCATTATCAATGACTTTCCTCGTGGGATGTACTTCTCCCGATATTTGGCAAGATATATGACCGAAACGGAATTTTCTCACTTTCTCAAAACAACTGCCCATTTTTGAAGAGCTGTATTTCAAAAAGTTCTGGGCGTGAAGAACTCTGTTTGGGCACCAATTATAGCAAATTTAATTTGCTTTAAAAAAGGAATAATAATATATTCTGTACAATGCATAATTTTCTTAGTATTGGCATAGCAACATATTAAAATATTGGAACTACATGACCTTTTGCTAGGTCGAACACTCTTTTTGTATATAAACTGACTGGCGTATAGACTTTTAATGTTATTTATTTTTATTTTTTAAACCAATATCATAATCTTTTTCAGCATGAAATTTTCTGTAAATTGATACAACGCATTTTGCGCACTCAGAATTTTGTAGGCTTTTGGTAGGTATGCCAAAAAGATATCAACAACGAACTAAAAGATTCAAACCCCGTCCTTGTGGGAATTAATTCCACCCAAAAACCTAATCTACCGTACTAATAAGTGTAAACGTAACTTTTTTTTTATTTAATCGCCTTTTAAAAGTCGGTCACACGTTCGACATTCTTATTCGTACGTTCACACCGACTTCAATATCGATAGTAAGTAATAAAGTTTAATTAACCACACAATGCCGAAATTTTGCATCATTGCTAGTACCGTTATTCAAAATTTTTGTCAAAAAAATGTATCCACTATTTTTAGTGGATATACGAAGGTAATATACAATGGTGGGAGTCCAATTGGATGTCATTTGGAACTTTTAACACAGATATTTAACTTCTAATATTTTCTTAAATATCTTTTTTTTACCTGATCTGTAATTATGTTCTTAGAAATTAGAGTTGCACTTTGGGTTGGTTTGCATATCAAGGCAGTGTATACCTTTTCCAGGTATAAAAAAAATATGGCGTAAATCTTTGAAGGAATTTGTTCCACTACTTTAGAACATTAATGACGAGATTAAATTTATTTATTACGGACGACAAACTTGCAACAATTATAATTATACTTGTTAATATGCCGGTGTTTTCCCTATCGATTCTGTGTATACTTTTTACTGTATTTTCCAAACATGCACCGAAAACATAATTTATACAAATCATCGATTTTACGTCCCAAATGTAAACTACCAATGCCGTACTTTACTAAATTGTTAGAAATATTTGCCATTTTTAAAACACCACGTGTTATTCTGCCCTATTTGTTTGGAAATTTTTCAATATTGTCCACTGCAGCTGACGTACTTCTTCAAGTACCTCTACATTGTCACGTACATTCACTCAGACTACACTGTTTGAGATCATAACAAAAATGTGGCTGAACATTAAATTCGCGCTAACTTGAAAACCTACTTAATGTACACGTTGAAAAAGCTATTTTTTTAGTGTACTTAATGGAAAAACAAATTCAAACTTAACTATTAAGATTTGTGTCTTGCTATCATGATAACAAAACATCGCAATTACTAGTAAATAAACAATTCTTCATTGCTGGAGATATGTCGAGAATGGTATTAAGAATAAAGTAAACACTTCATCAAGAATGTTTGAGCATCAGAAGAACATTAGTGAGTCTACCGCAGTTTCCTGTGTCCAATTAACAGCAGCATGAATCAATGTAGCGGGCACTTCCTTACCAGGTTCTGAAAACCAGTTAGTCGCATCTTATGGCATAATTTCTAGCAATTCGTCAAGATGTACACCAGTACGCCTTCCATACTTAATAACTTGAATGAAGTTTAGTCGTATGTACAACAGAAAAGCATTGCCAAATTGAAAAGTAGAGTAGTAGTTCAGGAGACATCACCGATTATGAAAATCCATGTTACCAGACGGTAACCTGGTTTGATACTGTTTAAAACAATTTTGTTTATAACGAAATAAAATCTATTAGGTGTTTTTACTATGTGCGAATTTGCTTTTTTGATGTTATTAAAATGAAGTACTTCTTATACTAAAGCACTTATTGATATTTAAACAGCATTCTATCGCCCATGAAATTAAAATTTCAATAAATAAATAACAAAGTTTTAGTAATTGAACGAGTACGTAAAACACGCGGTGACGTCATCGGTTATATAGTTTCTTAAATCGTTTTAAAAGTTGTTAAACACAACATTTTATTCACTTTATTTACGTTTTACATGTAATTAAATAAGTAACACCTACCTAATACGGGATTTGTAAAAGCTACTTTAGGAAATTTATCTGCAAAATAACGTGTTTATAACACAAAATGACACTGACAATGTAACTGATGACGCCATGAGTGCGCAGTGAATTGATGTAGTGTTTTTGGCGAAATATTTCAATACAAAATTAAAATGGTTTATTTTAAGGTATTACTTAGACTATTTTTCAAAATTCAAGTGCTTTTAGCTATAATAAAGCATTATCTTCACAGTGAGTGATTTTAAAATTTGTGAGAACGCCTAATTTTCTTAAATATTTTTTTTTTATTGGTACCCTATTTTGCTTATTTAAAGTACGCCTCAGATTGTTTAAATCGAACTTTTAAAAACGCGCGTGTTTTAAAGGTTACCATGGCAACTACTACAACCCGAGTCAAAATGTCAACTTTTTAATTATTGATCTGACAGGAATTTTTGCGGTATTAACCGCGAATCTGCTTTTCTATTTAAATAATCAATGTTAGAACTCATTTTAAAGCCATATACAATCAGTAACGACTGTAGTGACAATAATTAATCCTATGTGACAGATTGCAAATTAATTTTTGCATTCCTCATTTGACACTGACAGGTATCCTGATGTCACATCACGAATTCAAACATTTTACATTCTTAATTCTTATTTCCATTTCTTGTAGTATTGTGTACCAATAAAAAAAATAGCGTAAAGTATTCGTGGATAACTGGTCTGGCTGCGCCGTCGTGCTCGAAAAATCGCGCGTTTTAAATACCTTAATATCCAATCATACTTTAATATACTATTTTGATCGATTTAAAGTTGATATTTTAATACCATTAATTTTTAAAAATTGAAAAATCGCCAATTTCTCGTTTTTTGACGTTCTAAAAGTCTAATTAAAAAATGGATTTTTTTACAATAATTTTCTATATCTTTAGCCCTTGCATATCATCTTCCAAAAAATTGTCGATTTATAATTTTATGCCTCATAGCTATCACTTTTCTTCGACGATTTTTTAAGAGTTCATGTTCAAGGAAAGTTGTCATATGTGTAGGTAATTGATTGTTGAAACATTGTAAGTCAAAACATGCAGGGGGTACAAAGTTAAACCTAGTTTTATAGTGTTTTCCAGGATTATTCATATTATATTTTAAATTGTCAACTCCGTTTTCTTAAGTGGAACACCCTGTATATTTTGACTTAAAATGTTTCAGGAATTAATTGCCTACAGGCTGAAATCAACATGTCATTTATTTTTCGAATTTTTCAAAAACCGTCGACGAAAAGTGGGCGTTGTGAGATATAAAATTAAAAATTGCCAATTCCATTTTGAAAGATATTGTTGGATACAAAAAAAAACGAAAAATTTGTGATTTGCTGATAACGTCTGGACAAAGATGAATTTTGACAAGTACATCGCATTTATGTATAAATTAGTGTTAAGTATTGCTATTCTCAATTCAGAAATTCAGTCTAAAGTGTTGCTACCAGGATAGATCATTACAAAGCCTGCCGGCTCCGACGAAATACCACCGAAACCGTGCTTGAATGTTGTTATAAAGGATACCCTTACGGGTACCAACCCTAAGGATACGAATATGGTCAACCAGATATGTTATGCGCCGACCTCGAACGATAGACGATAATTTACCTGGTTCATTACAAACCTTATAGCTGTTCTTGCCTTATTCGTAGAATTTTCGGTAACATAACCGTAGGTTAAATGATACTTATTTACTTTTATTAATCATTATGGAGTTATACGTTACCAACATTATTACTTCATAATGTATCAAAATTAAATAATTTACACCATGCCTATCCACTAATTAATATAAAGTAGTAAACAAAACATTCAATTTACTTACAGAATTGAAAAATGATTCTAAAAATAGCCAGTGGACGCGCATGACATTGCTGTGATTATGAACACTTCCTTTGTTGGTCTTTTTTCATAATTTTCCCTCCGATATTAGACAAAATATAACATTAACGTTTGTGATTAATCAACAAAGCCTGGACTTTAGTTTGAATTTTACCTAATTTTTATTTTTATGGCATCTCCTGAAGACAGGAGTATCACTGTTTGCATAATTGAGATGGGCAAAGTTTTTACCTAACACTCAGAATAGACCTCTTATACATGTTAAGCGTACACAGATGAATTTTTTCTACAAATAAGTTCTTAAGGAGCGGTTAAAACAGCCCATCGTTTTAGCGACTGTATGTGTTGAATGGCGCCTTGAAGAATAGTTCAATGGCAATCAAAGTGTGACTGGTTTTGTTCATGTTCAAATGCTACACATAAGTCTCTCAACACATGCTCTACCCATCCTATTAATTTGTAGTGTTTGAATGACTTCCTACGGAAGTTTAATTCTGATAGTACAGGAGCCAACGTGCAATTACCCGATACATTTGTGTAAGCCAGAGACATAAGCAATCCTTTGCCTTTGATCATGGCAGACAACAAAATTGATATGAGAATTTTTCTTAGTGGTGGAAACTTATTTTATAAATGAACTTATTTTAAGAAAATCAGCTTGACATTTACTAATCATGACTTAAAAATAGTCACCCTGCAGGATTAATATGTCTGCCACTATACCTCCCATAACTGGGATGTGCCTGCCTCTGGTCCTCCACTAACTGGGATGTGTACCTGCCTCTGGACCTCCCCTAACCAGGATGTATTTTGTATTAACCAAGTGGTAATTAATGGATAACAAAGAAATCGGCTTGATACCTCCTTACCACGTCTAGCTGCATAGCGTGCAGGTTTAGAATGCCTATCGCTGGACCTCCATTAACCGGGATGTATGCAGATGTATGCCAACTGTATGTATTCACTGGTGGCAAGCAATAGATTAAAAATAATTCCCTACATACAAATATACTCGTAACTGTAAGACATTTTATTTTGAGCTATTTAGTGAAGTTTCGACAAGTAAAGAAATTTTTCATATCCCTTTTCTTGTCTGCCATACCGTAAGGCAAAAGTTTGATCATGCTTCATGATCAACTTACACAAATATGTCGGGTAATTGCACGCTGGCTCCTGTACTGTAAAGTTTTTGGTTGGCGTTAATTTGTTTTTAAATAAACACATACTGGCTTCCCACTATAGCTTGACGAAAAACTGAGCACGAGATAAATACAATGGTGATGCTAGATGATTGAATTCTAATTTCCTGCTACATGATCTGTTATCCAAGTTACCAGTTTGCTGATACCTGGAGAAAATAAAATGGTTAATTTGCGCGAGTAGCCTTGAGTATTATTACTGAACTCAGATATGACAGTTGACGCGTTACAGCCTAAAAATTATCTGCAGGATATTCATTCACACTCAAAAATCTTCAATTTATAATTCAATATTTATAACTTTTACAAAAACGAATAAAAACCTTCACTTCTGAAAAAAGTTGAGATTTTTCATAAGTGCATTAAAAAAGCGAAATATATCATTTTTTCGACGATTTCTTTTATATTCCATTCATCTCCTAAACAACTTACGGTTTTACAGCCAAACTATCAGAAATAGAGTGCAAATGCATGACTTTTTTTAAGCAAAATTTTAAGCTCTGCAATTCTCATCTGCAGTTTTGTTCTGTATCTTTCACCGTTCTCGAATTAAACAGAAAAAAAATTTTTCTACCATTAAGGAAATGGTGAGAATAGTAGTATATTAAGACTTTTTCGTCGTAGTCAATAAAATTTCTCCAAAAGAGATCACCCTTAGGTCACTTTTTTGCGCCTTAGCCTTAACATCTATCTAGTAGTTAGTCTATCAATAAAAATTGTAATCAAGTTGCTGGATAACTAGCCATAGGATTACTTTAACCTCGTATTGATAAACCGGCCCTTAACCTACCCATTTGCTTGGACTAATAACGTTTCACAGTAAGCATATTGTAAGTTTATTTCATATTCACTGCAATTTTTGTATTTAAATCTGTTAAGTTTTTATTCAAGATTATCTTTACCTTAGGTGACGGAGGACTGACGCATTAAAACACGATAAATTTCATACTATAAAAAAAATTAGTTTTTTTTTTCTTCTTACTTCAGTATGATTAAAATATTAAGAAAATTGGTACGTGAATATTTTGTATATTACTACACTTTCCAGGGTAGTTTTTTTGACGACACATTATCCTTAAAGTTCTAAACGCGTCTTACCCTGTGCGACGAAGATTAATTAATACTTAAATACTTCAACTTTGACTTTTTAAGGAACAGCTATGGTCAACTAGGGTTTCAAGAGCGACGTTCTAATAAAAAACTTAGTACGTCATTTTTTAAAAACCACTTGATTATGAAAGTTCATAGTTTTAACACCTTTAAAATATCCTCAAATCTTCTGCAATGGAAAAATACGTTCTTGGATGTTTCGGTGACCTACCCATAAATAGTTTTTAATTAAAAGTAAAACATGGTTAAGAATTAGCCATTTTTCGATTAAATTAGACGATACAGAAAATTTGTGGCGTCCTTAATTTACTAACGTCAAAAGGACCTCATTAAAACAAGTTTTAGGTAACGATTCGTCGGGCCCGTTTCGAACAACTTTTCTGGAAAGGACACATGCCTATTAGTCTTCTAGTAAATGTTGACTAATTTTATTGACATTTTCATTTTGGTCGTCTGCAATAACAGCCCATCGCTTACCATCCAGCTACAGACACACGGCATCGCCCTCTAAGCATATCATCGATTCCACACCGTCATACCTATCTGAAGGCACGCATTTTTAATATCGCTAGACAAAATAGAAAAAAAAATGACTATGGTCACTGGTGCGCCATTTGTTTTATGAGAAAAATCATCTACATCTCACCGGCATTATCGGGTCGCGGGAGGGAATATACGAACTATTTTGGAAAGAATAACAATTTATCTAACATCCCCGAACCTTTCACCATATTTCAATTACCTCTGGAGAAATCTGGAAATAAGGTCCGATTTTCCCTAGTGTAGGAGCCAGTATACAATTACCTGACACGTTTGTATCAGCTAAATAGAGACATGTTTAATCCTTTGCCTTAGAGCGTGGCAAATAACGAAAGTGGGACGAGAAGTTTTGTTTTCTTAGGGGTTCAAACTTAATTTACAAATTACATTTAAAGAAAAATAGCGCAATGTTTACATAGTAGACACCTTACAGGTTCAAAATGTCTGCGGCTGTACCTCCTCCAATAAGAGGGATACATGCCTGCCTTTCGACATCCATTAACCGGGATGTATGCCAATCGTATTTCTGTAATTATAACTGAAATCAATCGATAAAAAAGAAATTAGCTTCATACTTCTTTGTCGTGCCCGGCGACACAAATCGAAGGTTCAGAATGTCCTAGACCTCCACTAACCGGGAAGTGTAGATCATTTTTATACTCGCTAAGCGGTAAGTAAGTAATCGATGAAATATTCGCTTGACACGTTATAGTAGTTATTTAGTAAAGTTTGCACCACTAACAAATTTTCTCTTATCACTTGCATTGTACGCCATGCTCAGAAACTGAATTAATCTGGGTCTAGCTGATACAAATGTTTCAGGAAATTGCACACTGGCTTCTGAATTAATGTTCTATCGATTTCAAAATGTCCGGATGACATGTATTTCATAATATAGGTGTTTCAAACTAAGAAAGAAATTATATAAACACTTGATGTAGCGTCTACAATTCTTTCCGTTCATAGAAATCATTAAAACAGCCATTCGTTGTTTTAAACTTGCCTAGATTGAAGTTTTTTTAACTTTCTACATTTTATACATATAATCCAGTCAACGGAGCGCTAAAATGACGAAAATGTCTAACTTGGGTGCTAGTGAATGAATTTTGAAGAAACCTTGTGCAATGTGTTTGTAATGACGTTAATAAGAAAGTTGAAAAAAAGATTAGAGTAGGAAATGGTCGGTAGGGGTAGAAAACACCTCTTATTACGAGTTCTGTAACTTGTAATTAGGTCAAACATGAAAAAACAAACAATATGGTTACCTTTTTTGCCCAAAATAAGATATTTTTATTATTGTGATTTTTTTTTTTTTTTCGAGAAAAGCTTATTTTTCAAGGGGGAACGGAAAATGTAAAAATTGAAAAAATATGTGAAAAAATTCAGATGAAATACAAGACTTTTATTTATTTGCAACTTTTCTATGAAGTGCGTTTTCACAGAGTTCTGGAAAAACAAAAAACTACCCTTTCTTTGAAATTGTAGCGCTTTAAAAATTCGAAAAAATTCAGACGTATGCATTGAGGCCTTCTAAACATTTTTTTTTCTCTTGAAATTTTTTCTGTAAGTTGTTAATTTTCCGGGTTACAGGTACTTTTCACGATAAACGATGTACTACATTTTTTGCTAATATATATAAATCATGCTCATTTTTTGAATTTTCATGCATTTTTTATTTGAAAATTTGCAAAAAATGTACATTATTCATCGTGAAAAACTGCCTGTAACTCGGGAAAATTAGTTACAAAAAAATTCCAAGAGACAAAAAATCTTTAGAAAGCCTCAATGCATGCCTGAATATTTTTAAATTTTTAAATTGCGTCTTTTTAAAGGGCTACAGCTTCAAAAAACGGGGTAGTTTGTTTTTCCGGAAAAACTCGGTGTAAACGAACTTTATAGAAAAGTTGCAAATAAAATTAGTCTTGTATTTCGATGACACATTCACATGAATTTTTCAAATTTTTTTTTTCAACTTTTACATTTCCTTTTCCCCACTTTTAGGAATTTTCGAATGGTCTATCTCGAAAAATTGCATTTCTACAAAAAAATCACCAGAGCTAAAACATCTTATTTTGGTCCAAAAAAGGTGACCATATTGCTGTTTTGTTTTTTTTTCATTTTTGACCCAATTCTACAAGTTACGAAACCCGTGATAGAAACACCCGTTGTTTCTACCTCTTCCGATGATTTATTTCCTACTATCTAATCTTTTTTTCAAGTTTTTTATTAACGTCATTACAAACACATTACACAAGGTTTGATCAAAATCCATTCATTAGCACTCAAGTTAGAGATGAATCCCCCCCGTTGGCCGTTTTGCCAAATGCATACTAAAATACGTATTTTTTTCTTCTCAGGTACCGTTTTGCGTCTAGCCGGTCCAATCCTATTCACAGCGTGTAAAGTACCTATCATTTCTAAATACAACGCTACAAACAGTAGGATTCCTAAACTACGGAAACATGCATGCATTATAAATAGCTTTACAATTAACGAGCCTAGTTAACGCTTGACAACTGTCTCGATGTTTTCATTAAAGCCTTGATTTTATTCTGTTTCATTGTTACCAAATCACAATAATACTAAAATTTCACCGAAAAAAACAAATATTCAAGAATAGATTACTTAATTTTGAAGTGACTGCTGAGATAACAATCCAAAGCTATCCCACTTTATTCATTTCTAGCAACTAGGTTTTAAATCGATATTACAGAATTTGAAATAAATATAGCATTAATTGCCGCTCAAATTGAAGCCCAACATGGTTGCATGGTTTATGAAGATGAAATTGCAATTATTTTCAGAGGGTGTACAGTAGCTCTGTCCGCATATGCCATATTTATTTCAGCTTCACCAAATTTTCAACTTTTAAGACAGTTTTAAAAAAAATATATTAACAGAATTCACTTACCTTTGTTTGCTTATAAATTGCTTCAGCGTCTGCATTTTCAATACCTTAATACTAATCACAATTATTACGTCGTTTTGGTTTACAAGGTTCGTTATGTTCATTAAAAACTATAAAATACATGAGAAATAAGTTTAGGTATCAATCTTGTAAATCAATCTACGACTTGTCTGCGAAATATTACCCAAAGTTTCGAAACAGAATGAAGAACACCGATAAGACTAGTTAGAGAAACGAGTGCAATTTTACTACCAAACAGCAGAGAATGAATTATAGTTTGGCAGATAACCTCTAAAAATGATTCTTATGAATGAAGGGCCCATACCGCTGCTAGAAGACAGTGGCGGGCGTTTTAGATTTTGAAGAAAACATGCTAACCGGATGGCAGAAAATGATATAATATTTGTGGAACAGAAAATTGGTCAAAACTCAATTTTCATTCAATTATCACATTGCTGTGAATTTTGAGAGCATTTCAAAAAGTCTGACTTTTTAAAATGATCTCAAAATTCGCAGCAGTGACCGAACTGACTGAAAATTGAGTTTTGACCAATTTTCGGTCCCCCAAATACCATGCCACGATTTTTTTACCACCCCGCTCGCATATTTTACACGTGACGTATGTTATTCAAGCTCCGAGTTCGCTAGTATTTTCCACGTCCAAAGCTGTATTTACGCTAGCTTGCAAATAAATAAATTGTTTTGTTCAATACATATATCGTTTGAAATTAACATAATGAACAGTTCCCAATTTTCTATTTACTTTCAAAACTACTTTCGAATATTTCCAATAATCTAATAAGATATCTTATAATTTAAAAATGAATACCGATTTTGAAATATCACTGTAATTGATAATAGTGCGAACAGACAACATTAATTAAAGTAAAACCGTTACAAAACCGGTACCTACAAAATTTTAAATCGTACGCGAGGTTACGAAACTTCAGGTTTTCTTTAAACTGAAAATGTGGGTATGAAGAATTAATGGATTTTTCCGCTATCCAAGTATTATAACCAAATTTAACTGACGGAAACGTATACATACATCTTGTAAAATCTCATTTTGATTGTATTGTCGAAATAAATAATGAATTGGTTAACGGAAAAATCGGTGTGCAAATCTTTAACAGATTTAAAAATAAAAACAGCAGCTAGAATTAAAATATTTATTGATTTCAAAAATTTCGATGAGTTTCTTCCCGTTGTTCAAGGTAAACGTCTATAATGGAACATACTGCTGTCTATTCTTACTTGAAGAGTTGATTTTTAAACTGGTCCAAGCCGTTTTATCCAGGGGTGGATTTTATTCTTCGATTAAAAATTTACAATATTCTGATTGTATCTTCGTATTAATAATTTAGAAAACTATGTTATGAAAATTATATATAATTGTATTCATTCATAAATTGGCTTACAACAAAAAAAAATTGACGTTTAAATAAAAAATACATAGTTTAACAAAATATTTTGGTATTTCTATTTCTTAACATATGTTAAAAAAGTGTAACCAATAACTGAAAGTTTGAATTTACAATTGCACGATTTGTAAATCAAATAATTTATTAAACTCGCTGACTTTAAATGGAATTTAGGTTTCGGTGAAACATTGTGAAATATTGATACATTGTAGTGGTTATGAAAAGCCTCAACGGATAACGCCTTCAAAAATTGATAGTTTTTGAGATGCAGGTTGTCGGACCTAGATAATTTGCGTCATTTTAGATATCAAGAAGTTTTTACTCTAAAACTATTTATTCACTTTAGAGGGAAATGCATAAATAAAAAAAAGGTTTATTTAAGGCCAGTGAGAGAATTACTTCGGAATTTTTTAACAACTTGTAAGTTTCAGTAAAAAAATGTATGTATAAATATAATTAAAAGTTGACAAAAAATTGTGGAAAAAATTCTTGTGCTTTATTGGACTTAAATAAACATATTTCTACTCTTGCATTTTTCCTAAAGTATCTAGTTTAAGAGTAAAAACTTTTCGAACTTCTAAAATGGCGAAAATTATCTAGATGACAGCTGTGCCTCAAAAACTACACAGGTACACAAAAAAATGTGATCTGAACCCGAGGCCCGACATAGTAATCCCTATGTATGCCGACGTGATGAACACGAATCCGATGTCTGTTTAGCTCCTTCAACCACCATTTTTTTTGTAAATCGCGAAAATAACCTAAGAAACCTAATTTTCGTGATTTAAAAAAAAAATTGGTGGGTGATTGAGCTAAACGGACATCGAATTCGTGTTCAGAACGTCGGCGTACATAGGTAGTACTATGCCAGGTCCCGGGTTCAGATCAGTTTTTTGTGTATGCCTGAGTTGTAATTTTTTGGAAATCTTGTCCATTGAGACTTCCATCAGAAACATAAAAACTACAATATATTAAAATGTTAGTATGTTTCACGAAGTACAAATTCAATTCAAAGTGAACGGAATCCTTTACTCAACAGATAGATTACAAATTTTTCAAATCGTTCATCTTATCTTTCATATTAAACCTACAAATAAGTATAACAATTTAGCAATGCAAATATGAAACAATATAGAAACATATGAACTTCGTTTTCTCTATTTCTGTTTCAGAGAAATATATGCCTGATTTGATGCAAAAAAAAAAAAAAAACGAAGTTACTATCTAGTTGTGCAACGCCTTTTAACTACAATTAGAATTAGGAATTTAATAAATTCAAACAATGATTGATATTACTAAATTAATTACAACATAATATAACAAAGATGTTCCTAATTTTTATTAAATAATTTTTTGACCATCTACTGATCTCTTTCTTCGGACCTCCTGCCACATATGTCCTCACTTTTAAATAGCGTCCAAGGAATCGACAAAATATCGCAATTTTGTGAATTCCTAGGACGTGAAGTGAAGACATATGTAGCAGGAAGTTCAAAAAAGTAGAAAAATTAAGACTGCCACAACGTTCAGACAATGTCTACTAATCTTATGAATATTTTGTTGAGGTGGATACATAATTATTAGAGTCCTAATTTAAATAAATATTACAATGTTCATACATACTCTATATGGAATCGCAAATGAACACAAAGGGGAAGTAAAAATTATCTTAAAATCGTATTTATTGGCCAGACCACAATAAGGGCAAATTTCGGCGTCCTAAAGGTTTCCAATAAACAAGTTATTGATGTCATATATGATACCACAAAGGTCTAACACATACATGACCCACCCAACCACCCACATTCGATCATATCTATTTTTATTTATCCCGTTTTCTCTATTTTACCTATAAAAAATGCAAAAAGCAAGAATGTGGAAAATTAAATAAAAATAATTAGATGAACAAAATGCTTGTATTATACTACTTGCAAAATTTATTTTTTCCCCACAATATGAAATAAATATAAAATAACTATCGGTTTATTTTTTAGTCATTTTGAATGAACATCAAATGTCAGTTTAATTTGTCCAACGATTGACAATAAATTTATATTTCAGAAACCTCAGCCTTAATTATCTTGGCTTCTAATGAACCTTGAATTCAAACTTCAAAGGACATTAGTGATCCAGATATAAAACGTGGTGTTCAAACATAAAATATAACAAATGTAATAATGCACAAATTATGCTGAAATTTAATGCAATATATTTAAAATGACGGAAAAAAATTATATTCCGATACTATTCATTCAAAAATCATATTAATGAAACAAAAAATTGCTATTTTGCTAATAAATTATAATACTAGCTTTCAGTACATTTTGTTTCATAGAAGATTTAATTTCCAACATTTTCGTTTGTTGCAATTTTTTTTAGGTAAGTGAAAATGGGATTCAACAAAAATGGATTTCTACCTAATTCAATACTATGGTAGTGGGACACATGAGTTGGGCTCTTGTACATAATATGTACATATTATATAGGACACCAATAACTAACATTTTCTGTAAACTGAGGACTCAGAAATTTGTCCTTTGTCAAGTTGTCTAACCGTACCTATATAAAATTTGACCAAGAATTGCACATTAAAAAGTCTTAGTTCCTATTTCTGAACGAATTAAGGTGGCCATTCCCTAGAAAGAGACATCCGATGGGGAAATATTTATTATTTTTAGCTATAACTTTTTTTTCTTAGTACGTATATTTAAAAAAACTATAAGAGTACCTAAGTAGAACCATAACAAGACTATTACTATGAATTTTCACTCAATAATTTTAGTGGTTTGCAAAATAGCTCGATTTAAATTTAAAAATTGTGTTAATATTCCTATTTCGTACTTTTAAATCGAGCTATTTTGCAAACCACTGAAATTATTGAGTGAAAATTCATAGTAATAGTCTTGTTATAGTTCTATTTAGGTACTCTTGTATTTTTTTTAAATATACGTACTAAGAAAACAAAGTTATGGGCAAAAATAATAAATATTTCCCTATCGGATGTCTCTTTCTAGGGAATGGCCACCTTAACACACATAAAATACTTTAGAAACTAAATACAAAAAGGAAGATCCTAACAAATTCTGTCTCTAATGAGGGGTTTTTAGTAATCCCATAGTTACAATGTATAAACTATCCTCTAATTGATTCTCAAAATTCAATATTATTTCAAACTATGACAAATTTTATTAATAATTTTTAAATACAATATTCTAATTTGAAGATTACATAAAATAAAAATAAGTTCAAAAAATCCTAATCTGTTGAAGAGCAAAATGAATCGAACTATACAAGTACTTTGGATCGTCCTATACTTTTCTGAATACAAATACATAAACCTAGATAGTCGAAATACCTAACCATTAATACAAACGAGCAATTCTTGTACTAGTGTTAACCTAACTGAATGAATATTTCAGTACCCAAAGTCTATTTATTTCAGATTCAATATACGCAAGAACTATTTTACTTTACAATATTAGACAAATAATTTCATACCGGGTACTGAAATCAAGCGTTTTACTTACCTCTTGAGGCCTCTTAATCCATTTGGCAATCTTAACTAATAAATCGGAGAAAAATCACGTTTCTAACAAGTTCCTTTCTTGCCTATTCCTGTTAAGAGTACTATAGATATCTTGGTTGGCATAGGCCCTAGGCCCAAAATTCCGAAGTAATAATTTTAGAATGGTCTAACACCGAACAACAGTCAGCAATACTTTATCTTTTTCAATAAATGAGTGGAGAATCAACATTGATTATTTTCATAGCCATAATCAATGCCATTTATCCGTTAAGTTAAAGAAAAGATAAATTGTAACGCATTGACTTTTCAACATCTATTACAGAAAAGCAGTTTTTACTGGAAAATTGTTCCTTTAACCGCATCTTATTTCCAATTACCAACGTACGTTTAGCTAGAACCGAATTGGAAATAAAACACTAAATAGTGCGCTGAACGATCTTTAGTAATCTCCACTATTATGTATTTAGATGCACGTTGCTGAAAGTAGTTTGACTATTCATTCTTAATCTACTTCCTTTAATTACGAAACGTTAAAAACGGGGTAATGCTAGAAATCACTGCATTTGTGATTTTAGGCGTACCTCTTCTTACTTGCAACGGCATGCTGCTGAAAATCGTGATGTCAAACTACTTTAATGTTATCCCATTCCCAAATTACTACTTAGAAATTGCCCTCCCACCCTTGCCAACCCCGACACCCAAATTACCCTTACATGGAAAGGCAAAATACCCCGGCCATTGTTAGAAGCGCAATCAACCACCAATTTTATCATATTGCCCTATTAAAACTATCTAGTCTGGAAAGAGATTTTTGCACGGTTCTATTTTTTTAATTCAGAAAAAATACGTTGGTTGCAAAACTTCTTCACAAAGCAGATAGTCACATTTTACAAGATAAAATCAAGCACCAGAGTTAGCTGCCACACATTAAATTAATTATTAATATGTTTTCCAATCAAATTTACTCACCATAAAATACAAATTCACTACAGTTTTAAACACGTTTTTTTTATTTTGATGAAACAACTATTATTTTCACTGTTTTAATTTCATTAGAGGTGACTCATTAGGATTAAAGAAACGTTAAAGAATTAATACCATTCCATATTTTCGATCGGAAATTTTACAAAATAACACTACATGGATTTTCTAGAAAATGTTGGCTCATACTCATCAAAAACAATATATATAAGAATATTTTATAAGCGTTATTTTTACTAAAATGAAACATCGATATACTTAGCGCTTTTATAAAATATTTCTCTTGTATTAGAACGATCAATCCATATACATGAAATTACATGAATTGATGATTCTAATGTAAGAGATATTTAAAAGCGCTAAGTAAACCGATGTTTTACTTCAGTAAATATAACACTTATAAAATATTCTTACCTATTTTGTTTTTTGTAAGTATGAGTCAACATTTTATCGGGATACTTAAATGAAATGGTTCTATAAGTTCCGCGTTATGGTGATAATTTGTAAAACTTGACCATTCCAAAATAATGAAAAATAATCAATTCCTTTTAAAAGTTTCAGATAAAACAAAGTTTGGTTCAGAATAGCCATAATTTGGATATCTACGTGAAAGAAATGTAACTACTGATTTTTTGGTGAATAGCAAAGACAATTTTGAAAGGTTTTTTTTCCTATTCCCATTTAAAAAAATATTTCTTTCAAAATTTTCTTCGATATTCACCAAAAACATCAGTACTTACATTTTCTTCACGTAGATATGTAAATAAAGACTTCGTAAAGAAACTTATTTTTTTGCAAACCACTTATTTAGAACACGATAATCCTAATTTGTGATTAAGAAGTATTCTTCGAAAAACGTTATTCGAATTTAAAAAAAAAACAGCCTAGTAAATATATCGTAGACATAGTCATAACTTACATCTTTTTCAAAAATTATGTATAGTTCAGCTGGATTATGGTGAGCGAAAGTAATGTTTAGATTTGCTTTATAATATTACCTGGTTATTTCAACAATATTTCCTACATACCAAAACCAATTCAAACCATTTTTTTCACAGGTTTTTAACGTTATTAAAAAACACTTTTGTTCTAAAAGCCTGTGGAAAACGTTTTAAATCAGTTTTGAGATGTAGGAGAAACCGCCAAAATACGAGGTAATCTGTAGTAAATCTAACCGGTATTTCCGCACACTTTATATTTTCTCGATTACAATATCGCAACTTGATCATTTTTGGCAGTAAGTAGCTTTTGTTTATTAATAATCCATAAAACCAGTGAGGTATTCTTAACCTAAAAATTTTTATTGTCTGCATTTTTATTCGGAAATACTTTCAGGTTATTCATAAATATTTCGAAATATTTCAAAAATTGATAAATTAAAACAAACATTTTTAACATTATTTACTTTGGAAACATTTCATAACTGCCATTCCCTCCTAATATTTTGAAACCTCATGGGTTACCTAATACATGCTGATATTATTAAGTGAACAATATGCGTTAGAGCTAACAAGTAAGCATTTCGTTCGTTTAATAATACTACCAAAAACAAATTGGGTAAACCTGCTTTCAAAACATTAATTAATGTAGGGCAGTTGAGACATTATAAACTAAAAAATGTCAAAACATGTAATTACTTTAAAACCAATTTTTGAAATAATAAAATATTTAGAAATGTTTCAGAATTGAACAAATGTTTTAAAACTTTGTTTTAAAAACATTTTTCGTCGGCACTACTCCAGTAAGCAAAGTTTTTATTTAACAGTACGTACTGGCTAATAAGACTATTAATAAGAAAAAAATATCAACTGCCTAGAACTATGAAATTTACGTATATTGTGATAAATATAATAAGGCAAACAATCCAAATAGATAGAAAGTTTAAGACATGTTATGGCTATATCTGCAATGATAGCTATTATTAAAGTGTTTCTTTAATTTCGAATAAAATTTTGCAAAACCTCTAGAAATTTTATGTAACATATTTCTTCCGTTCTAAAATACAAATTCAAATTACATTACAAGAAAATATTTATTGTTTTTAACATCGCGTATGGAGTTGCTTCCACAAACTCCAAAACACTTGAACCGTGCACACACAGCGCGTTTCGCTAACCATACTTGGCACCATCATGAAATGGTTAAAGCTTTCTTCAGTTTTAATCACCTCCTGATGATGTCAACATGGTTGGTAAAATAGCAGTAATAGCATTCGAATGTAGTGTTTAGGTGTCTGAGAAAACTGCTTCAAAAGAAATGTCACAAACAAAGGTTCTAACGCTTTCCAAGATTGTTTTTATTATATTTAATCGGACAGTTAAGCCACCAAAGTCGTAGGAGACGACGACTATATTGTCAAAGCATTTTTTTTTTTTTTTTAATAGAAAACATGTTTTATAGTATCAGCAAACCACTAAAAAAATAATTTGTGAACCATCTATCAAAAATTGAAATAAATACTCATTTCTAATCTTTGTACTTTTGACAACTGAAATCAGAATATGACAGAAAATAAATAGCTCTAAAATTTTATGTACAAAATATGGACTTAGGTAACTACTAAACACTCACCTTGATAACAGTAACAACGATTTCGAAGCGAGTGTTTTTTATTAAAAAAAAAAAGTAGATATTTTGTAAATTGATTTTAGAGAAAGCATACTCTGACTTACGCTATCAGAAAAACGAAAAGATTCATAATGCAGATACTTCATTTTTGATAGGTCTTGTCATGAATTGCTTTTTCAGATGTTTGCTAATCCTATAATGTCTGATTTAAAAATAGTCACCAATATGAAACCCACCTTAAGGTGGCCATTCCCTAGAAGGAGACATTCGATAGAGAAATATATTTATTATTTTTGGCCGTAACTTTTTTTTCTTAATACGCATATTTAAAAAACTATAAGAGTGCCTAAGTAGAACCATAAGAAGACTATTACTATGAATTTTCGCTCAATAATTTCAGTAGTTTGCAAAATAGCTAGATTTAAATTTAAAAATTATATGTTAATCTTCATATTTCCTAGTTTTAAATCTAACTATTTTGCAAACCACTGAAACTATTGAGTGAAAATTCATATTAATAGTCTTGTTGTGGTTCTACTTAGGTATTCTTATAGTTTTTTTAAATATACATACTAAGAGGAAAAAGTTATGCGCCAATATATTTCCCTTTCGGATTTCTCTTTCTAGGGAACGGCCACCTTAAAGATAAAAATATATAAAATGTAATACAAATTACCTTATTACATAATATAGAAGAGTCTTCATGTAATAAGAAATTTTTTGTCCAAAATAATTGATTATGATGAAATAATCCAGAACATTTCGAAAAAATATCATTTTTATTAATGACCACAAAGACCTAGAATTAAACTATATTTATATTCTTAATATGAGGTAACAAAACCATTAGCAGTGCATTGCTTATCTTTGCGATTCAATTAAATTTTACACAATCAATCAAAATATGCTGCTTTTACCATTCTTTATAACAGTAAAACTTTTAAAATCTCATTAGTTTTAATTTCTGCTATGAAACAGCAAAAACAGAACTTTGATTTCTGTATTAACAACTAATGTAATTTCAATTGAGTCACAAAATAAAATCGCATTATGGTTATATTCCCCTTTAATCTTCGACGATTTTTTTTTCATCAACTGCATATCACAAAAAAATTTAATGTGGGTAAAAATATATACGTTTTTCGGCCGTAGTTTAAAAATTAGATAATCAACAATAAAGATGTGAAATAGATAACTGCAAATATTGTTATTACAAAGGGATAGCCGTGGCGTATTCGGTACATTAGAACGACTGTAGATCATGACCAACACTCGCACATTTTACTGGCATGTGCAACCACTGGTTATAATATACTAGTTCCAATATATCGAACACAACAGATACTGCGAATAGTCAGAATAGTCAAACACCCACTCGATCTCATATCACACAAAGAGCTAAATATCAGGTTTAAAAAAATTATTATGACTGCGAACGTTCTGCACATTCGTTTGGTCATGCAAACCCAGAGGAATCCGCCATCTGCTTTTCGTTCATAGCCACAAATGGGACCCATGAGGTGCTACAAGTTTCTGTTGTGAGGTCATCACTAGATGCAACTCTCACAACAAACTATATAGTAGGTACATTGCATTGGTTCCATTTAGTTTATAGAAAAAAAAGTAGATAAAAATGGATGCCAATCTGTTTGCATCATCAAAGGAATGCGCTGAAAGTTCATCAGCCATATCAATTATATTAAATCTGTGCTAAGAAAGCATTATAGTCACATTTTCAGAATTAATCAAATTGTCACAATAATGGATTCAGTTTTCCATATATGTAGAGTATGATAGTGAAATTATGATATCAATTTAAAACTAAAACTATTTCTAGAACAAAGAAATAAATCTTTTAAAACCATCATCTATCTGATGCCATTGTAATATATCATAAAAAATATACAAATACTTAAAACACATTAATACTATGAATTAAACCGATATTTTGTTTCAATTTTAACAGAACTATAAGAAAAATATACGAAATAAATATTTATTTATTTGTATATGTGCCTGGAGGCTATTGCTTCTTTGTACATTTTTTTAGTCAAAAATGATCATTGAATCATGTTCAACATTAAAAAAATATTTAAAAGTATATGGATGTGATAAAGAGTGAATGATTTCCGGGCTTTTCTTCCACGTCCACTAGTTCCAATACTTGACGTTTTTAGCACTTTGTGATATCCAGAAACTTTAGCAGAACACGACGACAAAATGTCAAGCATTAAAAATAAGCAGCGTAAAAGAAACCCGAAAACCACTCTACAATTTATGAACCCCTCAAAAGTCTTAAAACACTTTTTTTTTAAGTGAGTACCGAGAAACATTTCATGTATCAACACAATTTTCTAAAAGGAGCACTTCACACCTAAAAGTTGTTGATATGTTAGACCTCAGTTAATATTAAGACACTTTAAAACTAAGGTGCCTTTTCTAAAAGATAAAAAATTTGTAAAAATGTTCAGAATTGATAAATTTTTCATCACATTTCATGGCTTTCTAGATATTTTAATTTTACCGGTAAACTTTATTACCGTAAAACCAAATATAAATGAACTGCCAAATATAAAATGTTTAGTATTCAGGAAGTTCAATAAACTACTCGATTTTTCTGTTTAAGTTTAGTGACAACCAAAATATCGAGAGACGTGAAAATTTTTCACCCGGGCCCAAATTTTTCAATTCTGAGGTACGAACCAGACTATGAGGTTTCCAGAAACTCCAAAATACTAATACACTACACTCTAAATACTAGAGTCGCATTTCGCCCAAAATGTTGGCATCATCTGGATATAATTAAAAGTTTTAATCATCTCCAGACAATTGGCGAAATGCGCGTCGGTTGTATACATGCGAGCTTCGTTCAGCTGGATATAATTAAAAGTCTTATTCATTTCCAGATGATTGTCGAAACTCGCGTCGAGTATAATATTCGAGTGTTTTGATGTTTGTGGAAACACCATAGCCAAAGATTCCAACCCCTTTGTTGTACTTTCCATTTTTTCATTAAGGTTAGATAAGTAAATTGCTTTTTCTTATATAAAATAAAGACCATTATAGAAAACTCAAACAATTTTAATTACTAAAGTCTTTGTTGAAATTTTAATAATTAAAGCGATAACTTATAATGATTTTTAATTTAAATAGAAATAAGCATTATTTTCAAACCAAAACCCGAAAAAAAAAAAAGAAGTCATAAATTGAAATTAATGTATGTAGATGTACATCTAATATACACAAACACATACTTCAGTAAAAAATAAAGATTAAAAGAATAAAGTTACCTGCATAAAATATTCACAACTACTTTTTAAAATTACCTGATTCAACCTTACACTACTATCTCGAAAAAATAGTGCCGTAATAAATTGTACTAAGGCATTTTTTTTCGAGATAAAAATGAAGTACAAACACTTCACCACATTCACATTTTCCAAAAACAAAATTACAATCCCTTTTTTGCTCACTTAAATCAATGCTAAAATGCCTTGATAAAAACAGAGCAAAAAAGGTTGCAAGCTTCACTTTATCACAAAAAGAACAGTGTGCAATTTACTATTTTAAACACTCACTTAAGACCAAAATCAAAATTATGTTTTGGAAAAAAATGTTCACCATAAATATATGGTGAACAAACTTCTACTTAAAACTTTGTTTACAATTAATTTACTCAGCAGCACACACTGAAGCCCAAAATCAAAATTATGTTTTGGAAAATGTTATCTACAAAAGTAATCAAAATAAAAAACATGTATTGGGCAATTGCCAAAACAATTTTGTTTTGAGAAATTTCAGCCACAACAGAAAATTCTGTTGTGTAAATGAAAACATGTTCCTAGTACAAATTTGTACTAGAAATAGCCACACTTTTTGCTCACATGTTTGTAAACAAAGATAAATGGAACGCATCTTGAAGTCAAAAACTTTGCCAAAACAATGACAAAGTTACAAGTGGCAGATTGTGAAAATCCTCAATGAGAAAATCGAAACATTACCAATAGACAACAAAAATTAAAATTAAATAATGGCAACAATTATATAAAAAATTAAAACTGGAAAACTTTCGATAAGTAAAATTGTTACTATTGCTCATAACATAAATAAGCACTACTTCAGGTAGTAATGTCATAATGCTCGTGTTTACCTACTAGAGATGTGTTATAATGTAAATTAAAATATTAAACAAGGCAAGTAATTTCAGACAAAAATAAGTAATTAGTCGTAATTATTTACTCATTACATGAAATTACTTGAAACCTTTGACATATATTCTAGCAATTATTATTCTCATCCGTTTTCGCAAATAATTTTTAAAGAACATTATTTATCATGATGACTTGCTGTTTGAAAATACTTCAACAGCAACCAATGATAAACAAATTTCTATAAAAATTGAATTTTGCATTAGTTCTGCTGAAAATTCACATTTCCGAAAAATATATTTTTAATAGTATTTTTTCATGTACACATTCTAATTTTTTCCGCCCAGCCTAAAACGAAAAATGAACAAAACGAACATTTTTTCCCAAGGTTGGGTGGTATGCCAAAACAAATAAAAAATGGGTACATATAAAAAAGTCACTGTACTATGATGAGGTGACAAGTCGAGCTATGTCAGCAATTTCCATCAAAGACACATGTTAGAAAATTCCAAGATATATCTGTAATGTTAACAACTCCATCTGAGCACAATAAATATTTCCAGCTTTTAAAATTTCTTCTAACAGAAAATGAACAAATGTCATTTTCCGAATGCTGAAGAAATGAAACAAAAAACATGAAATATCTTGCGCACAGATTTAAGTATAGCCGAAGTTGCCAATAGGGACAAAGTATCAGGTCATCATTACAAAAAAACATATTTTCCAAAAGGGTTAACTTCCAACATGACTTTTTTGTAAATAATATAGAATAATTGTGAAAAATTTGAAAGTTTTCCAGTTATTTCAATTTATAACTTTTAATGTTTGTTGTCAACAAAAAAATCATCTGAATGTACATTACTTAAAGAAATTTGTTACATACAAATAATTTAAACATTTGTATATATATGAATTATAAGTTACTATGTACATCGATTTAAATGAATTTAAATGTACTAATCATTTACTGGTTTTGCTGTGCTTAGTTTAAAAAATAATCACTTACCTTAAAATAAATATATTAAAAAAAATACCAGAAATTAAGCAAAACAAGTTAAACAAATGAAAACATTACTAGATATTGAAAATCAATCATATAAAAAATCACAAATAAAATCAAATATTTAGCAAAACCAGTAAGAGGTACATTCAGATGCAAAGGAAAAGTCATTTGGTGTAAAATAAAACAAGTACTCACGGTGCTTCAACGCCGTCTTTGCCAACGCCGGAAGGTCCAGGTTGATCATCGGCACTTGTTGAAGGTACGTCAACAAATGTTGGTTCGTGATCATCACCATCACTATCTTCACTTTCATCCTCAACCTGAAACAAGTGAATAACAATTGGTTAGATTATTGTCCTTATTTTTTAAACAAATTTTGTGTTCGTTTGTTGCCTCGTAACTTTAAAATTATTATATCAATTTTGATTTGCTTTTCTGTACACATTAATTCTTTACAACAGGTTCTTAGAATTGATCAAGGCACTAAAACACTACCGCCACAATGCCAGGGATGTTTTGAGATTTAAACTGTTGATATGACGTTACGTGCTACAATGAAACTAGATCATGATAATATTTACAAAGTTCAACTATTTAATGTTGTCAGTAACGTTGGAAAGGGTTCCTGACATCGAAGTAGACAGACATGCCAATGTGTAAAATTTCTCTCCAAAGGACATACATACTCGCAATTATGAAGAAAAATTTATAAGAGAGAAAGAAATTATCAAATTTGGTTAATTATGGCTATTGCTCCCTAGCAGCTATTTATCGGCCTAACGAAAAATTTAGAACTATGCAACAATGATACGATTACCGGGTGATTTTTCGATGCTGGATGATGTTGATCCAGCTTATAAGCTGATTAGCTATCAGTTAAAACTTTTCTTCTGGCTCCAGTTTCACCTAACCATCTACTAAAATGGGCACTTCAATGTTTCAGTTAAAGAAGACTGCCAACCACAAAATTGTATGCCATCAAAAAATTTTGGTTTGGTTGCGACTGGAATATTTTCAACGGAAGTATTTCATCAAAACGTGTTATGAACGAAAAACTCAAAGAATACTTAAGAGATACATTGTCTGAAGAGCTCAGAATAACGGCGAAAAACGTTTCAAAGGCTAAGCATTTCCAATAACAGAATGATAGATTTCATGAAAATGTAATCCATTAGAATGAATTTTTTTTAAGATAAGGTAGGTAAATAAATCCATTTTAATTCTTGGTTCTCATTTTTAACTGAATCTTCATATACCGTAGGCAGTTATGTAGATACTAGTTTAACCTGCATGGTCGTAGGGGACTGTGTGGATGCTAGTCGTTGAATGAGAATTTTCAAATAAGAAATTATACAATTTTTCTGATGTTTGCAAAATTCTATAAAGAATATGTTCCAATTATTCATGGGATTATGAATATCATTAATTACTAAAAATAAACCGTTATTTATAGGTTAGGTTTCTAACCTAGAAAAAGTTCTGTTTTAGGAACTAAAAACATTGAAGCATCTTATGTACTGTTTTAATTGGAGTTTTAAGTATAATAGTGGCACCAATACAAAAAATTAATATAAATAATAAAGCTATAACTGCAACCTCGGCAAAAAAATGCTTACATGAAGTTTGCGATGTCTGGAAGATTAATTATTTTGGAAAAAGAATCTGGTGAAATTTGCAACAAAAAAATGCGATAGGTCGCGAAAAACGGTTTTTCGCGTTTTAAGGGAAAAGTTGAATTTATACGAAAAAAGTTTTCAGGTAAAAAATGTGCGCAATAATATAACGAACAAAATGAGCCCCAGTAGAACTCAATTGGTCCAGTGGTTCCCTCGCAAATTGCAAAAAAAACACTAAATTTGCACGTTCTTTCAAAAATTCATAACACCGGTTCAAGTACATATAAGAAGTCTGAAATGTGCACACATTGAGTTTTAGTAGTCCTTAATTTACCCTCAAAATTTCAATCGAAAATACCGTGTAATTTTTGCAAACCGTTGCTTTTTGCTAAAGTAAGCACTTTTTTGCACAGCGCCGCGAAAGCCCTGTGGCGGTCGGACTGATATTTAATAAACGCGGTTGCATTCTTGGAGATTCACTCTACGTGTTTTTTTTTGTTTTGTCAAAAGTCGATTGGCATGCGAGAACCGCGATCGAAAACCGTTAATTTCAACGGTGCTGAAGGGGCGAAAAGTAGGGGTAGCCGAGTTCTCCTTTGCTCACGCTTCCCTCACTCTTCGCTCCTTCCACAGCGCTGAAATTAACGGTTTTCGATAGCGTCTTTCTCATGCTTTCAAATTGACTTTTAGCAAAATAAAAAAAACACGTTGTAGAGTAAATCTCGAAGAATACAACCGCTTGGTTAAATATCAGTCAGACCACCACAGGGCTTTCGCAACGTTGTGCAAAAAAGTGCCCTTTTTCCAAAAAGTAATGGTTTGCAAAATTTACGATATTTTCAATTGAAATTTTGAGGGTAGGTTAAGGACTACTAAAACTCTAATGTGTGCAAATTTCAGCTTTTAATATGTATTTGAACCGGAATTATGAATTTTTGAAGAATCGTGCAATTTTAGTGGTTTCTTGCAATATGCGAGTGAACCACTGAATTGAGTTCCACCAGGGCTCATTTTCTTCCTTATTTTATTACACATATTTTTTTACCTGAACACTTTCTTTCATATAAATTCAACTTTTCCTTTAAAACGCGAAAACCCGTTTTTCGCAACTTTTCGTATTTTTTTTCGCAAACTCCACCACTCCTTTTCCAAAATAGTACAATCTTCCAGACATCACAAACTACATGTATTTTTTTTGCTGAGATTGCAGTTTGTCCGAGATCTGGGTCCACGATGAGCTAGCTCACCTACACTATCATTATATTTACAAAAACTAAAAGTTTGAGACTGTGTAACATCTGGATGTATAGCGTACACGTACACAATCTATTTTCCTCTGTACCAAATGTAATACTAATTCAAATGACAAAAAAAAATTGAATTTGACCTTCTGGGTATATAGAGTAGGAACAAATCTTGCTGGTATATGAGTAGTGTTATTCATTATATTTGGACCCCCTTTATTTCTGTTAAAAGTTTAGAATTCTGAAATAAAATATGCATTAAAAGTCTGATTTATTTATCATTTGTTTGCATAGAAATTTTCTATTAAAACAAACAAAAAAACAACCCTAAATTCAAGGGTAACGCTGCCTGGAATAGGCTAGCACGTTTGAAAAAATTACTAAACGATACTGTGACTAAATGTGTTTGCCTGGTTGGCTAACGTGCCAGAATTTACATGAAATGTTCAAGTGTGACTGATTGGATAGTTCAAAGCAGTTAGTGACACGCTTATACTACGTCTGAGCGAATTTTTTTTTCTCTAATGGCATTTGTAATAATGTAATAACAAATTGTATCAATTATATCTAGCTCTTTACGCATATTCTAACGAAACATTTTGAAAAATCATAAATTTCACCGATATCCATTTTTTGTATTAATTAAATCATACAGGAAATTATTTTTTAAGGAAGAAAATATTTAAAGTATGCATTGAACAACTTACATTTTCAGGTTCTCAGACATTTAAGAATAATTAAAATTGATATTTTGTTGATTTTTCAATACTTATATAAAGAAAATCAAAATTAATACAAATTAAAAGTGGCAAAGGAGTCGGTGGCCGAGTAATCAACCGCCGACAAAAATATTGTAATCAAATATCTTGTCTTCTGCAAGCATGTTCCGTATATTTATTTTTGTATATAAAGGGTGGCCACCTAAAATTGCACTTCGAATCCCCTGACTTTTCATTGACTTCCTTGACTGATAAACTTCAGTTTTCTCCGACTAATTTTTACAACTCAAAAGTCAATTTCAACTACTTCTTACACTTTATTAATGGAAATTGTGACCGAACATAAAAATTAGTCATGTTGACCAGTCTGCAATTTTTTTTCCAAGAAATAATAGATCGACTCCGTAAAATTCGCAATAGAAAATTTTTGGCTGCAAGCAAAGGCGTTTTTTCCTGACTAGGTATCAGAATTTTTTAAATTCCGTTTTTTTTTTTTTTTTCCGTTGAAATTAGTACAAATTCCCTGATTTCCCTGACCATCATGAAATTCCCTGACTTTTGCCTGTTTTTAAGAAACGTGGCCACCCTGATATATTGTCTGCACAGCGGATAACCTCTTATAAGCAGTAAAAAAAAAATCGTCATATACCTTCGTCAAAGGTTCACCGGAATCATCATCGTCATCACTTTCGGGGTCCATAGCAATTTGGGCTTTAACGGCAGCAGTCCGCCTTGCCCTTTTCGGAGGTGGTTGTTCCTCTTCTTCATTTGAGGTATTTGAGGTGACAGTTGCAGATGGGCCAGCCCCCTGTAACAAAGATTTTAAAAATGAATTTATGGCTATCACTATGATGAGCAAAGCGAGAAAAACATTTCATGTAAGGTGAGTTGTATAAATTCTATATTCTGATATTAAAATGCTCACCTCCTCAATTGAGAACTTCTGCTGGAACATGTAAGACTTGTCATCATCATTTTCCTCTGTGTGTATATCCGAGGGGTCTATCGCCTCTTGTTTGACGAAAGTTTCTGCTGGTTTGATTTGCTGTGCCACGGCTGACATAGTATCATCTGTCATTTTTGAATTCATGCCAGCCTCTCCGAGCCATGACAATAACTGTTTTTCGGCATTGGCGGTAGTATTCCAAAATTCATATAACATATCTAATTTATAGGAACATCCATCACATATTTTTTTGGGCAATTTGTCTTCCCGGGATACCTGTAACAACGGAAAAAACCATTTACATATGCAACTCAAAAGCAATGGCATTATTCAAGAAAAAATTAAAAAAAGACAATATTGACCCTTGAAAAAACTTACAAGCTTTTATTCAAACTGGACTGATAAAATGTACAGAGACATCGGGCTACAGAATAATTTATCGACAAAATAATTCTGCAAAAACACCCTGTTCGTTAATATATGCCTAATTGAAAACAGCGACATGTTTTAATTTACTTGCACTGTCAAGCATTAGGCAAATATATATATATATATATATATATATATACCTTGTCGTTAAATACCTTACATGAAGTTATTTATTTTTCCTTATACATATTGTTTGAAATTATATTCCTCTATTAATTTTAAAAATACTAAAGAAATGGCACGACAGATAGATACGAATTAGAATATGCCAATGTGCATATGCCAAAGTTTAAGACTGTAAACTCAATTCTATTTTTTTTTTTAAATGGGCTTTTCCCTCAATTTTTTTTTATTGTGTTATTGGAAAGAGCCTATCAAAATATTACTAAAAATGAATTTTTATTTTTTTTCTGAGCGCATAAAATACCACAAAAAAAATACAAATGTTCCGTAAATGAACAGCAGTTTGAAACGATAGCTTTCGGGCGCCAATGTGACGTCATCATAAACTGCACCAATCAGTATGAGATTAAACGGCCGTCAGAATTAGCTATGAAGGTGCATTCAAAAAGAACCTCACTTCTCTGCCTTGCTTTCCACAACCTGCAATTCTATTGGTGCCTGAAGTACATTTATGAGGAACTACCAATAGAATCTCATATTGCAAAGTGGTAACGCTTAATTGAGAACGTGCGTTTATGACGCCCATTGACAGTGCCAAGAAGTATCTGTCATAAATCACGAGAGTGCAGCCCAGCGTGTTTACTTCTTGTTTGGTGTTATAGTATTAATTTCTTTTAAAAATGAGTAAATGTGAAGACAGATTTGTAAAAGGTCCACTAAAAGAAAGAACAATATATACATACGTTAAAATTATCTTCGCAACAGAAAAATCCAGGAGCAGTATAAACAATACCTGGAACTTTTGCAACTTTCCACCATAATTTTCGAATTTCCAAATTTGTTGGAACTCGCAAAAATAACTTCGTACTATTTTCACTATTATTTGGACACACTGGTACAAAACAAACCTTTTTAAGCGGCATTTTATAATTAGATGAGACCACAATTAATTTTCGTATCGAACGTAAACAATAGAAAGTGAGGTTATCGAATAAAGTTTGAACATTTCAGTACAGCGTTGCCAAATGAAACTGGCATTATACCATATGTGAACCAAATGAACAAAAATAGAGAATATAAATCTGATATATAGATTTTAGAAACTCACACAGTCAAAAATTGATACAATTTTTGCTTTTATTTAGTGTCAGAGAAACGAAGAATACGTTGTAACGAAAAAATGCGCTATTCAAAGTAGACAATTGATAACGGAAATACGATGTTCATGTAAAAAGACATACATCTGGCAATAGAGGATCCTCATTAAGAATACGCCTTTTATTGGTCTAATCAGTGTGACGTCACGCATGGCGCCTTAAAACTTACGTTTCAAATTACCTGAAATAAAACTGATTTTGTAATGTAAATATTTGGTAGAACGTAAAAAATTGGAAGAAACTAAATTAAAATAAAATTATATTGCAGTTTATTATATGGCTTGATTATAGTGAAGTAGTAAAATTCAGTTATGCGGGAAAGGCCCATTTATACCCAGGTATTTAATTTACTACTTGTAATATGAAGGAGAAGTTATTGCTACCTAAATAGCATAGGTAACAGAACATTTCATGCAGTGCTGTACCACCGGTGTAATCTTCCAGAGGTGCTGCCATTAGTTTGATTGCCGGAAGTGAACATCCAAATTCTAGCAACAATTACCTAGTATCCATATTAATACTATAAGTAATAATAATAATTTTGTGGCTTAGAATTAAATACTTATTTCATCAACTTAAAGTTAGAAATAAAGAGCACCGCCGCATCCTGCATGTGCTGGCAAGTGACAAAATGGCGGAATGGGTAGTGGGGGGGCACATCATTGGAGAAAGCATTATTAGATATGGCGAATGAAGTTTTACCAAAACGAATATACCTATTTACCAAACATATATTTCTAGTATTATTAATAAATATGTAAATAGTAACGAGTAAAACAAAAATGAATCATAGAGCGGATTAATTTTGCTGGAGGTGTGATGAAATAAACCACTGAAACGCCCTGAGCGTTCATACCGGTTGTCGTCGGTCGACTCAAACAAATATTCCACGATTATAAATGTATATGCAGTACCTGATTCGCTTTACTTTATTAACAGATAGAGTACAATTCTTATCAACCAAATGACGATCGGCTATTGCTTTACTCAATCAAAAGAAATTCGCAAGTAATTTGATTCTTTTTTTTTTTCAAGGTTAAATACCCTTAAAATACGGGTGGCACCATCCAATCAATTATTCCCGGATCAAGTCGCTATAAAAATGCTGGACGGAGGCATTATCGAACAGACGCCGAAGTAACCAACCGTTATGATTTGGAAATGCGCAGTAAATGTTTTTTAAGGACGCCTACTATGCAAGCAACGCAAAACAAAGAAAGTGTTTCCAGGCCACAAGATAATTTTTATACCGGCTTGCGATATGAATTGTGATGAAATAATGTCCCTACTTTGAGCCACATAAATGCATTCTTACGCAGCAGAATGCGTTTCAAAGCGCTTTGTAACCGAGCAAACATGTTGAAGGTCATTTTATTATTGCCCCACGCCCCACCATTCGACACCCTGTATATCGATTTTTACAACACGTACCAAGCCAAGCCCTAACTTTCTTCAATATATATATATAGCAAAAATGGTTTAAATTGCAAAATTACGAAAACCAGAAACAAATCTGTAAAAATATTAACGACAAAATTCTGACACGCTTAGCGACACGCCTCGATGAATTTGAAAAAAAGTGAAATAATTGTTTCTAATGCAGACACATTTTCTATTTTCAAGCTAAAATATTTACTTCTATGTTGTTATCGCAATAATATTTAGTAAACAACAAAAATGATGTCAAAAATAGAAAATCTGTCGAATATCAACTCTCAAGAAGTCAAACAGTAACATGGCGGGTGACGCCAACTTACCTTAACCGGTAGACACGAACTAATTTTCAGAAATATTTTCCTAATATCACCTTGTTCCTCAAAAATTGGTATATTAACATCGTCCTTAACTAAACACAGTCTGCATAATTGCAACATTTCACCTTTGTTATCCATTTTTACTTAAATTATTATAAAAAGTCATTGGAGCAAACTCACAACACTAGCACAAGCTCAACGCTCGATGACGAAATGGGAAGGACGGAAGTAGGATATTACGTACTTTAACATGGTGACCGCCTGTTGGAGGGGTGTATCCGCTGTGGCTAAGGCGGCAAACTTTAATTTGTTGGTTCACTAACTTTCTACAATTTACCTTTTCTGACAATGCACGTGAAGGTTATAATATAACATTAAAAATTTTATTTTGGAACGAGAAGTAATATATTACTGTTGGCTTTTTAAAGAAAATAGGTAGGTACCAAGAAACTTCTCACTTCTCACTTCATTGTAAAACATAATAAAAAGTAGGTACGTCCGTGTATTGAGTGAATTAAAAGTGTACAGTGTCCAAGACAATGATGGGTAGGGTACATTATTAATTTGTCACTTAAGTACTTCTATATTATCATAGTGACAGATATAAATTGAGATATCGATAGATTTTGACTAAAGTATCAATTTAATCTTAGCAAGTAGTAATACATTTTTTTAAACTCATCTTTTTATTGATTTAAAATCTATTATATTTTTACTATTATTTTAATTTTCCTAAATTGTTTGAGATAACTCACTCATCTCAAAAATAAACTAAACAGTAAACTAAATTTCTCGCAAAAAAGATCTGCCGATTTTTAGGTAGAAGAAACGAAATACAAATAGTGACAGGAAAAAGCAAAAAGAGTGGCGCTTGTCGGTCGCTTTGTCGGTTTTAACTGCTTTATCGGCCAAAGAAATTTTTTATTGTTATCGGTACGCTTTTGAGGGCGTCACTATTTCTCTGATTCTCTGTCGTCCATACTTCTCTTCATTGTCGGGGTGTTTAGTCTTTACCGCAAAGTCATCAAAGGCGCCGACACTTATTTTTATGTTACTTAAATATACCTACCTACTTATGCAGAGAACCTTTTTTACCTTAAGACATTTCTTTCTATCAAATTATTTTTTCTGAAATTATCTTAAAGTGAAACGTTTTTTTAAATAAACAAAGCATTGTCAAAAATATTGTACTTTCTATTATTAATATTAATGTCTTGAAGTTTCAGGATTATGCCTATCTATTTATCTATCTATGAAGGGTATTTCAATTTATAATCAACAGTAAGATGAGCATAAAATGAGGAAGAGCAACGATTTTCTAGGTCTAACTTTGACCTCACGCAACATGAAAACTAGAAACTAGGTAGGTACCTATCTCTTGTTCTGATCTACAAAATTTTGTACCCTACTTGAACCATTTTCAAGTTATTCCATCTGAAATTCTGAAGGTGATCAAGACTTGAAGGTGCATATAGTACCTAGGCATGCAGGTAGTATATTTGGCTATTTCGCAACATTTATTTTTTAATTACCTCCCACAACAAGAAAACCCCGCAGTTTATAAATTAATGGCATCGAGCACATTTATGATGGTTTAATACATCTAGTAATTAAGTAAACAAAATTTCCTACATATACACTATTACTTGAGATGTAAAATGTGTATATTGATAGCTACCTTGGCGGTTCATAGAGGGAATATCATATACCTATATGTATATTATGGGGAATATCATAGATAAAATGGGAATATGAAGCTATTCTACCTGTTCGCTATGCAACCAGTACTGCAACGATGTAAAGTAAGAGTTCAACACGGACTACTGGAGTTCAAGGACAATCAAAACGAGAACATGCTTTAAAATTTTATAAGTAAACATAACCTGTATGTTCTTCAAAAAACTTTTTGCGTTTAGTTCTGCCTCGAAAATAAGACAGTTATCCAAAATGAGCATATTTATTCAAAAATTGAATCCTATAACGGGAGTCAATGACTGGGTGGTTCAAGACGAGGATTATGACTACCATCAAGAAGTGGCCAGATCTGCTTTTGCCGATATGCTCCATGATACAGAAAGAAATCAAATGTACGAGGAAGCCCTACGAGTAGCAATTAATAAAATGCATTCTGTTGGTAGGAAAGCAAATGTTTTAGATATCGGGACAGGCACAGGTCTTCTGTCTATGATGGCTGCTAGGAATGGAGCCGACACTATAATTGCTTGTGAAGCCTTTAAACCTATAGGTGAATGCGCGTTAAAAATAATTGCACTGAACGGATTTAAAGATAGAATTAAAATCATTCCTAAAAGATCAACTCAGCTTACTGTTGGTGAAAATGGTGACTTAGAAGAAAGATGCAATATATTAGTAACTGAAGTTTTTGATACTGAGCTAATAGGTGAAGGAGCTCTGTCTACTTTTAATCATGCACATAAATATCTTTTAGAAAAGAATTCTATAGTTGTACCAGAATCTGCTACTATTTATGCACAAGTTGTTGAATGTCCGCTAGTACAGAACTGGAATAAAGTTAAAGACATATTTAATGATGATGGTGAAATTTTGATTCAAGTCCCGGACTCTATAAAAAAATGTGCAGGATCTGCAGCAGTACATGATATTCAACTAAGTCAGTTGCCAATAGATTCAATTGTTACGATAGTTCCTCCTATACCCGTTTTGAGGTTTGATTGGTCAGGAAGAACTCCATTTATTTTTGAGAGATCTACAATAAACAGTGTTAAGTCTGAAAATAATGGTAAAGCTCAAGCTGTATTCATGTGGTGGGATTTACAGATGGACATCGAGGGCAAAATTATTTTAAGTTGCGCTCCGTACTGGGCTCACCCCCTAAGGAAGAAGAAGAGTGATGCTAAAATACCTTGGCGTGACCATTGGATGCAAGCTATTTATTATATTCCAGTAGAAGTAAGTGTTAAAAGGGGCCAAGAAATAAATTTAATAAGTTGCCATGATGAATACTCATTATGGTTCAATTTAACTGAAGATTTAAAAATAACAAATATTCATTATTTAAATCCAATATGTGAATGTGGGCTACATGTAGCTTTTTCTCGTACAAGAATAGGACAGATCAATGATTCCAGAAGAACTAAAAAATACCTATCACTTCTTGAAAAACACGTTAACAATGAAAGTTCCATTTTAATTCTAAGTGATGGCTTTTATTTAGGGTTGGTTGCTGCTAAATTGGGAGCAAAGAAAATGTATTTTATTGAAACAAATCAGTTGTCTAGGCGAATTTTAAAAGATTGTATAGAATTTAATAATTTAAATAACATTGAAGTCATTCCTAGTTTCGATGAATTAAAAAGAATGGATTTGAAAGATGTAAATATTGTTCTCGGAGAGCCCTATTTTATAAGCAGTATTTTACCATGGGATAATTTAATCTTTGCCTATTATTTAAAAGAGGTTCGTAGGTTGCTGTCGACAGATCTGCAGATTTTTCCACAGAGGGCTGTAATTAAAGGAGTTGCTGTTCATTTTAAGGATTTATATAAGATAAGGTCTCCATTAGGCAGCTGCGAAGGATTTTTAATGAAGAACTTTGATGATCTTATTGAGGTAAATAATACATCAAATGGTATACCCACATTTATAAGTATGTAAGATAGCACAAGTATTATTTGTGGTACCTATGTTATTTATAAATATAGATTTATGTTACCAGCAAAATTATAAGTTTTCATTAGTAGTATTCGTTCTTAAAATTTAATATAAATAATTATATAAAATTATTTATGTCTTAGGTGTCAAGTAATATCAGCGATGATAATGTTGAAGCGCAACCTCTGTGGGAATACCGTGGCATAGCCCTAAGTTGTGAAATAGAAATTGCTACATTGGATTTGATAAATATTCCTGAGACTTTACTAGAGTGCAATGGAACTTTTCAACTGGAAGGGTAAGTATCAAATAACCAAATGATGATACAATTCTTTGTATATGTAGTGGACTTTATGGAACAAGATTCCTTTGAAATATGTAACTAACTTAAGAACATCTTACATTTTTAATACCAGTAACTGTTGAACTATACCTACTTAAAATAACTTTGAAGGTGGATATTAACTAGTAAAGAATGAAAACAAGCTTACGAAGAACCCCTGATATTTATTTTATTTCTTTATTTATTATATTGCCTTATTTATTTTAACATCTTGGCGAAGTTTAGCTAATGCTATTCAACCACTTAATCAGGACGGCGAAATGATATACAGTCGCCGATCCAAGTGATTGACTCGACCGGCGTGCCTTAACTGCGCGGATCGAGATCCAGCCACTGAAATCGGTACCATACAACTCACCTTACAATCACACTTGTGTCCCCAGATATAAAACATTTACCAAATACTCTTCGTAAAATACTTTTCAATTGCATTATTTATAAACATAAACACACCACACATAATAAACAACCTCCTAATCCAAAGTCTAGGAAGGAAGTTGCACATGTGAGAAACACAGGCAATGTCCATTACCCACCTATATTGCCAGTGACAAAGCTGAGGATCGAACCCAGTACACAATAGACAGTGCGACCAGGTATGCTCACTACTAACATGCTTTAGCCTGCTACACTACCGTGCCGGTATTATATTACTATTCAAGGAAATCATAACCAACATACTTGTTTAGCAACCGAAGTATAGTGAGAAAAACATTGCTAGTCTTACCAGTTTCTCCATAACTTACCAAAAGTAAAGTGTAAATTGCATGGCATTTCTTCTAATATTGATCAATCAAAGAAGGCAAATGAGTTTCTAAAGCTTCGAGCTTAACTAAAGCACCCACCACCTTAGTCCCTGTGTACATAAAGTACATAAAAGATGTCACACTACTAACATTTGTCATTTATTTAAATATCAGTGGATTTTTAGGATCGACACTTGCAGTCTCCTAGCACTGAGGATAACCATTTAAATGAGTGCTTGGTTGGTTGCCTATAGTTAATTATTACAGGCACACACTGAAAAATAAAAAATATTGACACATAGAGAATAAAGATAAAAGTAAATTTCATAAGAAAGGGACATTCTAACATTATTAAATTATATGTATGGCACTTAATATTATTCACACAATTCGTGTTACTTTGTATTACATTTATATCAACTATATTAGCAAAAGCACACTTTGAGATATATTAAATTACCATATAGGAGTAGCTGTTAATTTTGAAGTCTATAGAGACTGTAGAAAATTCTATCTTTTTGTATTTCACTCTAAAATCAAAAGATCTTTCAGAAAATATAATTAAAAAAATATGCTAAATGAGCCCATTGTGAAATGGCATTTTGTATCCAGACCCTGGTAATCTCATCTGATATTTTAGACTAGGCATTACTTCATATTTCTATTTTAGAGAATTTGTCCGGTTTTATTTTTGTTTTAGCTTTCGTTTTTAGTGTAAATTTGAGTAGAAATCATTTTGTACATAAATATTCGTTTAATTTTTAAGGTATAAAACTTTAAATGCAGTTTGCATAAATTGTAAACTAATAAAATATTTTCGAAAACTATCACTCAATGAGCGTTTCGCTAACCGTCATCTGGAGACTATTAAAATTGGCATTTTTAATAAGAAACCACAGTTTAATAATATACAGTTGGATCACTTCCCCCAATTTTTGTCCATGACCCCCACTCTTGCCATCAACGCGTGGGCTACACTCAGTACGAAACAAGTTAGTTCTCGATTATAGCGCGCGAATAGGTCAATTGTTCAATAGTTGCAAAATAACATTACCTGTTGTATGTTATTTGTTTTCATATTCAAAAGTTCAAAACAATTGGAAAAATGAGTACTGCAAGTTATTTAAATTATTAAAGAATTCATTTAATAATTTGCACACTCGGTCTGGTCTAGGGCAATGAACTCTACATATAAACAGAATGCCAATGTCTATTCCTATTTGTATGTGAAATTGAATCTCGTGCAAGTATGGCGACCCCGGGGAGCAGCGCAGTCGCATTGTGTAGAACGCCAGGGCCGGCTCTATTTTATTGCAAGTGTTTTTAATTTGTCTTTTTTTTTCAGAAAAATCAAAAATATGCGTGTATAAATTGACATTTCTTATATAATCAACCTTTGTCTTAATTTTTAGTAAAGATCATAAAAGTTGTCATGCCCAAAACATAATTATTTAATTTTCAATTTCAACAACCGATAGAAACAAGAGAATTACTTGACGCCGGCTCTGAAATTCTGCACTAATCCCAGACCTCCCGCTACGGGCGACAAATCAAAGAAAAATTGCGTTGGCACATAACGTCCCCAAGGAGCATTCTGGCTCAAGCACCAGCATACTTTTAATACTAAATTTCTACTGCAGCGACTCATAACCCCAGGACCTTGAATCGCATGATTCCCATATTTTGTTCACGTACATGTATCTATTGGTCTTGCATTTTATATGTAGAGTTCAGTGGTCTAGAGCATAAAAAACGAAACCAAGTCCCATTTTTTTCTATATAGAGTAAATAGGGAGTGAGTCTGCTGTATATTTCTCTACTGTGAAGAAACTAACCAGTTTTGAACTGAGTAGTTTTAACTGTCTCCAGATGATACCAATATGGTTAGCAAAACATGTGTCAATTGATAGTATTCGATTCTAATGTTCAATGTGTTAATGTTTGTGGAATCTAATTTATATTTGGAATTTGGAAGCATTATATTTTTCGATTTTTCTTGTTTATTTTATTACCTAGCCTTTAAAAACCTTATAATTTATTAGCATAATTTAATTATATATTTTCCCCTAGTAACTTGGACTGCAATGGAATTGCCCTATGGGTTGACTGGAGTCTAGAAGGTACACCTAAAAGTACTATTTCTACAGGACCAGTTGTCCCTTTGGAATTAGGAGAAGAAATTCATTGGGATATGTATACTCGGCAAGGTGTTTGTTTATTTCCTAGTAAAAGTGTAAAGCATATCGATTATAATTTTAAATTGGATTTTAGTGAAGGAAATATTAGCTTTAAATGTAAATAATATTCTTTTTTGTTATTTATAATTATTTCCATTTATTTATTATGCCTAAATTATAACTATCTGAAAGAAAATTAAAACAGGAGTTGTAAAAGACATAAACGTGCAATATTTTTTATGTACTTAGATTATAGGTTATTGAATATGTCCAGAATTAAAGAAAGGAATAGGATTTTCATTATTGTAATATGTTAATTTGACTCCTAAAAATAATAAAATCACAAAGTGCCGCTAAATTCCGGGGTGCGTTTTTGGAGCCAACCGAAGAAGTTCATTTTTTAGTTTTTTCAACATAACTCAAAAACAATGCAAATTTGGAGATTTTTGTTAGAATACTCTTTTATAGAAAATTATATTTCCCATCCAAGTAAGTTGTAAACATTCTATTTCCTATTTTTAGTATTAAGAATAATTAAAGAACAAAGTTAAGAATTTATCAAAATTCACTTTTTTTTTTCTTTTTCAGTAATTCGTTCATAACTTTTTACGGCATTTTCTCGAAAAAACAAAGAAATATCATTTTTGTACTGCTCCGTACAACCAAGGGTAGCCAAGATATTGCCATTCAAATTTGACCATTTTTTCCATATTTTACCACATTTGCTCTCATACACGCGATAGTTTTTTTAACAGATAGTGTAAAAGAGGAAGAAATTGGTGCTGCAAGTGAATCCATTTCAGCTTCAGAATATGATTCAAAAGCGAACGATAAGTGCCTAACTAAATGTTGCTTACAATTATTTAAACGATTATTGAAAAATGCGACGTTGACACTAAGTATCACAGTTACCTCCAACAGCTGATACTGCTAGATTGCATGGACAGCAAACATATTTACAGATCCAACAATGGAAGGGAAATATGTTAAATCTCCTCCAATGGGGTTGAAAGAAAACAAATAATGGTTTGATGCCAATTGCCATGACTCTGTTTCCTGCACCGAAATCTTTACTTAAAAAGATATCATGTGTTTAAAATAGTGATGGGCAGGGGAAACTTTCCATTTACGGTAACTTTCTGATTTTGGAAACATTCCGGGAAGAAATAAATAAGGTTTCGGAAAGTTTCCCAACCAATGTTTCCCGGAAAGTTTCCGGGAATATTTCCGGAAACATTCCTCTGAAATTTACGAACATTTTTTAATTTCCCGCCAATAATTGACATTAATGGCGGTTTACCAGACATTTAACATATTGCTTATTATTATACTCTTCACAAATACATTACAAAGAGTATATTGCATTCAATCGGCACATTTTTAAAACCAGTAATATTGCTTGTAGAGAAAAAAAATTCATATCACTGTATTGGTGATCGAATTCTGAACAACTTTCAAAATGTCCGTCCGTCGCGTTTCTTATAAGCATCACTTAAGAACGAAAAGTTCGATTGCATTGAAATTTAGATAGTAAGTTAGTGTTAGCTAGAGGAAGAACCCTATTGTTTTTGAGCAAAATCGATAAATAAATAAAAAAGTTATAAATTTTTTTAAATAAAAATTTTTTTAAATGTTCAAGGTAGGCACCTAAACTAAAATTAATGATTGTTAGAAAATTTCAACTTACTGGATCTTTGATTTTAATAGTTAAAACTATATATTTATAAACTTATATTAAATTAAGTACCTTATGCCTCGCAGTATATGTATTCAATATTAACAATCACACGAAGATTTTAATATTTTACATTTTTTGGATATTTTCCTTGTCTTTCTAGAAGAAGTGCACGTGTTGGGTGTTTTTAAAAAGCTCTCCATATGACAAATTCAAAGAAATAATAATTTTAACAAAAATGGAAAGTTTCGGAAACTTTCCGAAATTTTCGTCGGAAACTTTCCGGGAATTTTCACAAAGTGGAAATTTCCCCATCACTAGTTTAAAGGACTGTCATGGAAATTGTGGCTGCAGAAAGTTTGCCATCAAATGCTCCAAATTTTGCAAGGAATGCAGGAATTAATTGCAAAAATGCAAATGTGCCAGATATATCACAAGAAGATGCCGATAAAGATATTGACAACGAAGTTGATATTGTTATCAAAAGTATTAATATTGAAGAATCAACTTCTTAAAATTAATACTGTACAATATATGTTATTTCTTGAAGTATGTTTTTTGTTCATAATGTTTCCTAGAATATTTATTTATTTAAAAATCAGTTGATTTTAAATAATGAATAAGATTTATTTTTAATATAAAGCTCAACCACAAACATTTGTTTGTAATGTTTATGTTAGAACGTTAAAGTAACGTTTGTATTATTATTAAATTATCTTGGAATTGTTGTTTCATTACACAAAGATAAATTGATTTACTGAAAATTGGAAAAAATGTATGAGAGCAAATGCGGTAAAATATGGCAAGAAATGCTCAAATTTGAATGGCGATATCTCGGTCACCGTTGGTTGTATGGAGCAGAGAGAAAAAGCAATTTCTTTGTTTTTTTCAAGAACTTTTTTTCTCTGAACACTTATATATACCTAGGATGCTGTAAAAAAAGTTATGAACGAATTACTGGAGAGAAGAAAAAGAAGTGATTTTTTGTAAATTTTTAACTTTGTTTTTTAATTATTTTTAATACTGAAAATAGGAAAAGAAAATTTTAACAACGTACTTGAATGGGAAATTTAATTTTCTACAAAAAAGTGTTATTGTAAACATATCCAAATTTGCATTATTTCTGAGTTATTTTGAAAAAATTAAGAAATGGGCTTCTTCAGTTGACTCACAAAAACGCACCCCGGAGTTTAGTAAAACTTTGTAATTTTATCGTTTTTAGGTGTGCAACTAATACATAACATATTAAACAATAAAAAACCCTTTAACGCAATTGTTCATTACTAAAAGACATATTCAAATAGCCCATATTTTAATAAGGGTTAATCATCTTTGATACATTTCTCAAAAAATATGTGAATGCCGTTTTTAACTGTGTGAAATGTTTATTATGGGTCTAAGCCCATTTGCAAAATACTGTTTGAAATATTGCTTATAAAAATACAAAAATTAAAATACTTGAGATACATTTCTTTAAGACAAATTAAAATAGCATGAGAATATAGTAAGCTTAACTTTAAGGATTAAAAGGACAGGTTTGTTCATTCTAGCGAGAAGGTTGATGATTTGTTGAGAAAATCAAGATAGTTGTTATAATTCTTGCTAGACTGGAGGACGTAGCAACGAAAGAATGGAACCCACAGTTAGTTCTATGAGCAGGTAGTTCTTAATGGAACTTGAATGCTAAATCTTTCCAGCAAATATGGGCAGGAAATATTAGATTGAATTATGTTATACAGTAATTTAAAATTTCTGTGTTTTCAATGAACTTCACGAGAATATAGGGTCATTTAGTGATACAGAAGTTTTCCATTATATATTTCTCATTGTAAAATATAACACGCCAACAGTATTAGAAAATAATTTCAACCCAATTGAATCAATATTCACATTTGAACAGAAATACGCTTGGCCAGCCAAGGCTTGATAAAGTGACTTCACATCGTGTGTATATCACATAGTTTGTTAGAATTACAGGCTAACACTGAAGTTCGTTGACAAAAATAATGTTTAATTATTTAATTCTGCAATAAGTCGATTTTAATTGCAGCAATTTGAAAAGGAAAAAGTGTATTCTAAAGAATGGTACTAATTTTAGATCGATCTGAACTAACAATTGGTATCGAAAATTGCGACAAGTCTCCGTCAGTTGCTCTATGTACGAATACATTTTGTATTTAGGGAAGTAATCCTTAACAGATCTTGAAGTTTTTTTACTGCTTTGTCTATTATCAGAATAGAACCTTAATAAGTTTTATAATGTGTCTACTTTAATTACCATAAATTATAAATAATTCTTTAACACCATTTTCGCCGATCATTTCTCTCAGCTTCTTTGTGATGCATAATTTGAAATAAATCGCCAATATTATTTGTTTAACTTTCTGTGTTTGCGCCGCCCTTTAATTATGATTATTTTGTGAAATTCATCTTTCATTTAATAAACTCTGTGGTTATAGGCAACACAACTAACAAGTTAGTGTTTTGCTGGTAAAGTAAATCACTTTTTATTTAGTGTTTTGAATAGTTAGTTTTTATTTCTTTCAAGTTTATATTTTTGCCAAAAAATGATATGACACATTTCATTTCTAGTTATTACCAATTATAATAAATTTCACTGCAATATAATAGAATAGATTATATTATATATAGTGCATTTTTTGGTTGCTCCATTACAAAGTTTGTCTTAATTTTAAGTTTGAAATACGTATATTTTTTAGCAGTTAATTTTCACATCATAGAAATAATTAGAAGCATATATTTATATATACTTTCTGTGCTGCTTACCACTCATAATAGACTTATTTTTTGTATGCATATTACAGTCTCTTTTTGTAAAATATTTAATAGTTGTATGTGATGGCCACAAAATTCAACAATGATTAAATATTTTGATTGCAAAAATGGAACAGTATGTTACTCGTATCCAATGATTATTCGAAAATAGTAAAGACGTCTGCTGAAAAATATCAAGCAATTTTGCTTTAGTAATGAAACTTTGGAAACAACTAAAACCAAATTTGGGCCAGATTTTAGATCGAATAAAGACATATGAGCTAAATGATACTTTTGCTCCGAATTATCGAGTATTAGAAACATTTGACGAATTAATATGTATCATACAACATGTAGACAAAAGGTGTAACGCTAGTAGTAGTAGTCCGAATGATTCACAAACATTTCATCAAAGTAGTAGGTCTATATGCATAGACTGCCAGACTTACTGCTTCCAAAATTTAATGGTGATATTAGATATTGGCCTTTGTTTATAAAATGATATAATAGTATGATACATAACGACCCACAGTTAACTGACATCGATCGAGTTCATGATTTGATAGGGTGTTTAAGCAGTAGTGCTCTGTGTCTGTCTGTTCCAGGCATTGCTCCCACAGATGATAATTACCGAATTATTTTTAAAGCACTTATGGATAAATTTGAAGACAAACTGTTGTAGCTAATACATTTTTAGACATAGAATTTACAGTTTAAATTGATAGTAATTTTAGCCTTATAAACACTCTCTAACTTTAACTTTTTTTCTAAAATTAGCAGTCTTTAAGAGTCACGTGAAAAAAATTGACCAATGAACTATTATTGTATGCACAGCACTTACTAAATAAAAAAATTTGCAAGATCTGCACTGTTGGTTTACCAATGATTTTTGTTCCTATATGTATTTTATTTCTTGTTCTAGGTGTTTTAGTTAGTGTACTAACTACATTTACGAACTTTAGGTTTTATATTTATTCGCCTTCGCATAGTACATTGTTACATTCACGTCTCTTTATCTTCCTGAGTTAAACTAGTAAATATTTTATTTATCATTATCATGTTTGTACTCACACATCTACGAACTACACAATACTTGGATTTTTCATTTATGTTGGCACAACTTTGTTAGTAGCTCTCAAAAATACTCAGACTATCAAATAGTCGAGCTGTGGTGCCACTTCATCCAACCACTAGATAGAGACGATGTCTATTGAAGACATGGTGCAACTATTTTATTGTTCATTTCTTAATACCACATTTTAGAAATAAACAACTAAGTAGTCATGCCATGCTTCAATAGACATCGTCTTTATACTGTGTTCTCGGGGCGATTGGATGAAGTGACGTCACAACTCGACTATCTGATAGCCCAAGCATTTTTGAGAGCACCTACTTCAATAATTTTTTCATACATAAAAGGGAGCAATCAGAAAATTTTAATTTTTATCGTAGTTACTATATATGCTCGTCAAGCTCTTTGAGAATGTGCAATAAAAAAAAATTGTTAAATCAAAAAAAATCAATATTTTTTTCCATTTAGAAGCGGATATAGTGCAACAATTTATGTTTAACTTGTCTATATTTTGGATGTCTGTATTATGTAGATTCTAGAGGTGTGTTGTTAATTCAGTAAACATATTCAAGAGAATCCCTATAATGATAGGAGAATATAATGTCAATTGCTTACGTTGAGTTCCTGTGACTGTCTGTGACTCCATGCATATAATAAAACTATTCAAATATCTAATTTGTTGCAACCTTCTGTGGTCGTTATTTTAGAAAACAAATTAAGATCGTCAGCAAATAAGAGGAGACTACCATTCGTAAGACACTCGTGGATGTCATTGATAAATATATTAAAGAGCAAAGGTCCCAAATGAAAGTCTTGAGGTACACCTGATGGATCTGAAATTGTTAACTTGAACATTCTGCATACGATCAAGTAAATAGCTTTCAACTCAATTCAAAAGAGAACCATTTATTCCTACCAAATTTAACTTGTTCAGCAAACTCTATCAAATGCTTTTACAAAGTATCATGAGCATTAAATCCATTATCGATAGCAAGCAACAGGAAGTTAGTGTAAGTGATCAAATTCGATAATGTGAATCTTCCTGAATAAAAACCAAATTGGTTATTGGTGATGGTACTGATGGTAGTGTCAATTTGTGGTGTCAAAGACAAAACAAACAAACAAAACAATGGTTTTTGAATAACACTCAAAATGCAGATGGGTAGTTGGTATATAATTAGTTACGTCTCCTTTCTCTCCAGGTTTATGAAGTGTAATAAAGCTCACTTTCCAGAATTCTGGAAATTCACCAGTTCCAGGTGCCAAAATTAAACATGATAAATAAAGATCTGAATAAGATGAAACTACAGCGCTTAAGGATGATCAGTGGTACGTTGTCAGGTCTGGGACCCTTATAGATATTCAAATTGCACAATTTTTCGTTAATCTCAAATAATATACTAATATATTGATTTGAAATGTTCAACGCGTTTGTTGAGAGTGAAGTCTTTTAGGCCTGATTACACTTTTTTAGTATAAAGAGAGGAAAAAGAATTCGGTATACACATTTACTTTATCAAGCCCAGAATGGTCAGAACTACATACGTTAAGTTATTATAAGATAGCTCATTAGAAAGAATTCCAGTTTTACATTCAGAATTAACAAAATTCCAAAACCCTTCATATTTATATGTATGGAAACTTCATTTAGGCAGACATACTCATAACCATATGCAGTCAGACTTTTATAGGTTGATTGCAAATTTACAAAAATGTAATCTTCAAATAAATGAATAATTTTATATTGCTTTATGTGCATTTTTCTTAGCTAACATGTGGCTAAAGTACTCATAAATTGCATTGAAGTCAGCATTTAAACTCACTATAGAAACCATTAGCAATGGTGTCATTTACATTGGGATTAATTAGGTGCTTAAGAAGGACACATAATGGAGGATCATAAATATCTGGAAATATTAAGACCTCAATGCGTAGATGAACTGTTGTCGTTCGTTATTGCATCCTGAGAGAACACTAAATCGACGATGTCGTTGTCGGCGACAAAAAGATATTAACAGATTATAAGAAGTATCAGTTATTATAGCGGGTACGACAGAGTTTAATATTGTCAGTGTATCATGGAATGTCGAATTAACCGTGTCAGTTATATATTTATATGTGCTTTATAAAATCAAAACTGTTTGTGATCTGTGTTTGCATTATATTCATTGTGAGAGCTTAAAGAGTATGATACTTTAACAAGGACATGACATTTTTCCTTTGTGTTTAAGGTATTTTATGCAGTTGTATTTTGGCGGGTGATGCATTAATTATTTGGGTGTTTTGTGTCTAAAAATGGCTGTGGTAAAATAATATTGTGTAAATGTTCAGGCCTTCGGAAGATTCTCAACTAACACTAGCAGAAAATGTCAGGAAGATATGAGAAATAGTAATGGCTCACGAATTACAGAAAAAGTTTACAGACAATATTTATAAACATGCCCAAAAAGGTAGTTTTAAATGTTTATAAAAATATAAAGGAAAGCGAAGGAGAAACCGGAGCCATGGGTATATGGAAATAACGGCCTAGCCCTCGTAGTGCTTTCTGGGCAACAACAATAATTCAATAGATTAAATTATTATTGGCAAAACTGAGCAACAAGAGAATATTTCGTAATTTCAATTTAGTCTATCAAAATTCGTCAATACTCCTCAAATAATTTTAAATTTCTACGATCATTTTCATTGTTCACAAACATTTTAAATACGGCCCTGTGGGATATCACATCACTTATACTAAGGAGACATATTTATGATCGGTTTTATGGCTTTTTTTTATGTGCATTAAATATGTGTAATCTATCAATTATTATTTTCAATAGATTTGGACAATTTTGACAGCATAATATGCGTTTTTCTAGATCACAGCTTAAAGTATCTAATAATCACAGTTATACCAATATCTTATTTTTTCTTTAACGATCTTACCTGTCGACTAAAAAAAATAAAAGTTTACGATAAATATTCTGGTTTGACCACGTTTGACTTTAAGATAACGACAAGTAATAGTTACCTGTGCCATCTATCATTTATTAAGTTAGTCTCTTTAATTGTTGCAACAGGCAAACATGTAGGTAGCTCTGTTCTTTATAGCACAGAACTGGGGAATTATAGTTCCCATCTTCTGTGTTTATAGTTTAAATATCGGTGAATAGATGGCGCCAGCAGCACATGTCTTTCAGCAGTGCACTATTTGGCTCGCTTTTTAAAAGCTTTGCTTAGTTTACAAGAGCAAAAATTAGAGAATTAACAAAATAGAACAGCCGTCAGAAAACTTTTTATTTTTTAGCAATGGCGCCATTGACCTCGACATTTAAATTGAAGTTGTCGCGTAGTTGCTACAATGTACGAAGGCGTGGAAAGGACATAGTAAAAATCAACGCGGCTGGCGCGAGGCCGCGTTGTATGAAAAGGGAGTTGGTATGTACCCCTCTAAAATTGCGATTTTACAATAGAAACTCCTCCGAGGGGAGGAGGTTTTTCGGCGCGGGTCCGGCGTCTTTCGATTCGCCGCCGAATTCTACGTCGCTTAGGCCGTATCCGGGGCGGGTATTTTTCGCGGTTTTCTAATTATTAACGAGTAAAAGTCCGCCATCTCTCTCGCCTGCTTTTTTTGGGAATGAGGAGTCGAGGAGTAAGAGAGAAAATAGGGGAAGGCGTTTCCGTATTTCGTAAACGTCAAAAATGTACGATTTCTTTTCGTTCCTGTCGGGCTCGATTTTCGATTTCGACCTCGCAGTTTGCGGCTAGCTACATCTAGAATCTCTGACCTTTCCGCCGCGACGCCGTACGGCGCTCCGAAATATGTATTTCGAAAAATACGGACGTTTTAAGATTGCACGTTTTTGCGCTGTTCCGAATCCGAAGCGAGACTCATTTTTTCGGTTTTTCGCCTATAACTCGAAAATGGCTGGAGCTAGCTCAAAATAAAAAAATCTCTAAGGACAAGAGCGTTTCTTTCCGCTTCCTCCGGTACCTTCAAAAATTTCCCACGACTCTTCGTTTCGGAGATAGCGGCCGAAAGGTGCGGCGGTGCAAAAAGGCGAAAAATTTGACATTTTTACCTTTAAACCTCCATAACTTCTAAACGGGGCCTCCTAGAGCAAAATACTTTGCCCTAACGAAAATGTAGAAAAAAGAATTATCTAAAAGTCTTTTTTTTTGTTTTTTTCCAGCTTCAAAAATTAACGAGATACGGGCGGTCAAAGTGGAAGAATTTTTCGAAATTATGTGATATTTTAAATTTAAAAGATCCCAGAAAAGCTACTTTTGTCGCGCTCGCCGCGGGCCTAATTTTCCATTTTTCCCCTCGAACTTGGTATCGCCGGAAAGCTACGTTCTTCTCCTTTCCAGAGAGACGTCGCACGCCGTTTCACTCCCGATATTTATTTACTTATGGATTTTTAAAGTACTTACGGTTTTCGATTTTTACGAAAATATCCATTCTTATTTCGCACAGAACTACACAAAAATTTTTAATTAACCCTGGGCACGTACTGCACGAATAATATGCGAATCTTCGTGTTCAAATAGAGACCAAGATCGAGCCTCTATGTCCAGTATTAACTAAAATATGAGCGTTTTAAGATTTCATGTTTTACAATTTTCTAGGTTACGTTTTAACACACTCAAATTTGTCACATTTGTCTCGCCCCTGCGAGGCCGAATTTTCGATTTTCCCTATACAATTTGGTATCACGGGAAAGGGCCAAGCTCCCCCTTTTCATCGAGATACAAAACGAGCTTCTACTCCAAGTAATTGCTTAATTATGAATTTATATGTACGTAGATGTTTTTCACTTTCTCACAAAAAACCCAACATTCACACGCCCGTGCCGGGCCGAATTTCCGATTTGGCCCGCACACTCCACTATCACAACAAAATATCGTCCTTTCCGATTAATTCGAGACCTAGAAAGCCTCTCCACTCCCATTATTTCCTGAAATATCGCCGTTTCAAAAGTCCATGTTTTCGCTTCCGAGATAAATTTCGGCTGGCAATGCAGTTCACTGAAATAAATGATACAAATTAAATAAAAATCAATAGAATGACAACGGTATGGGTGAGCAAAATAAATCTATATAGGGTGAGCCAAATTCATAGAAAAATCGCAATTAAATCTATTTGTCGTCCGATTGGCCTGAAATTTGGTACCCGGGGATTATGGACCGCGGTGATCAAGAATATGACATTGAAATTCAAAAATTCAAAATGGCGGCGCCAAAATGGCCGGCGGCTTAGGTCATTTTTGGTCTCACACCGCTCAAAATCGGTGTGTGGGGGTTTTCGAGGTCGCCGATTACGAATCTGTAATCAAAATTGAAAAATTCAAAATGGCGGCCGAGTTGCGGGACATATTTTGCCATTTACGGTGCCATTCGTCTGAAAATAAGTACCTATGTGTTATCGAGGTCGCAGATCCCGAATATCTAATCGTAACTCAGAAATTCAAAATGGCGGCGTCTACACAGCCTAATATCCATCTTTTACTGTAACTCTCTTATTTACCCTCCGATTCCAATTAAACTCGGTATGATGAAGTTACTGAGGTAGCTGATTGTGAATATGACATCGAAATTGAAAAGTTCAAAATGGCGGCGTCCCCATGGCCTATTATACTGTAACTTTCTTATTTGCCAACCGATTCGGCTGAAACTCGGTATTTAGAGGTAATTAGAGTAGCCGATAACGATCATGTCTACGAAATTGAAAAATTCAAAATGGCGGCACAAATTGCAGGACACGATCCGTTATTTAATTTGGCATTCGTCCAAAAATAGGTATGTGAGTGTTATCGAGGCTACAGATTACGAATCTGTCTCCGTCGCTAAAGAATTCAAAATGGTGGCGTCCCCATAGCCATTTATCGTAACTTTTTTATTTACCGTCCGATTCAAATGAAACTCGGTACGTACAGGTTATTTGTATAGCTAATAACGAATATAACGTCAGATTTACAAAATTCAATATGGCTGCAAACAAAATGGCTGACAACATGTGTCATTTATGGACCGATTCGACTGAAAATCGGTACCTAGATGTTTTTCAGGTCGCTGATGACGAATCTGAAATCGAAACTGAAAACCAAACTTTCTACATTGATTCAAGCTTTCTACAATGATTCAAGCGTTACCTAATCGAGTGCGAAGCACTCGCTTTGACAGCTTTAGCTGTCACCCCTCCGGAGGAGCTAGAATGGGCGACAGCCCATTCTAGTCATAGTAATAAAGAGCAGTTGGTGCGAGCCCCTTCCTCTTTGCGATCTTAAGGTACATGCTGTCGAGACGCGCTTCATTTCGCCAGACCGTGCCCGCCTCGAAAGTGTTCGGGACGGAATCCTACAGTGTATAGGCCATACTCGGTTCCGGTATTTTTCCGGGTTTTTCCGTTACTACCGGACGAAAGTCAGCTATCTCTCTCGCCTGCTTTTTTGGGGAATGAGGAGCCGAGGAGTAAAAGAGAAAATAGGGGAAGGCTTTTTCGTATTTCGTAAACGTCAAAAATGTACGATTTCTTTTCGTTCCTGTCGGGCTCGATTTTCGATTTCGACCTCGCAGTTTGCGGCTAGCTACAACTAGAATCTCTGCCCTTTCCGCCGCGACGCCGTACGGCACTCCACAATATGTATTTCGAAAAACACGGACGTTTTAAGATTGCACGTTTTTGCGCTGTTTCGAATCCGAAGCGAGACTCATTTTTTCGGTTTTTCGCCTATAACTCGAAAACGGTTGGAGCTAGCTCAAAATAAAAAAATCTCGAAGGACAAGAGCGTTTCTTTCCGCTTCCTCCGGTATCTTCAGAAATTCCGTACGACGCTTCGTTTCCGAGATATCGGCCGGAAGGTGCGGCGGTGCAAAAAGGCGAAAAATTTGACGTTTTTACCTTTAAACCTCCATAACTTCTAAACGGGGCCTCCTAGAGCAAAATACTTTGCCCTAACGAAAATGTAGAAAAATTAATTATCTAAAAGTCTTTTTTTTTGTTTTTTTCCAGCTTCAAAAATTAACGAGATACGGGCGGTCAAAGTGGAAGAATTTTTCGAAATTATGTGATATTTTAAATTTAAAAGATCCCAGAAAAGCTAATTTTGTCGCGCTCGCCGCGGGCCTAATTTTCCATTTTTCGGTCGAACTTGGTATTGCCGGAAAGCTACGTTCTTCTGCTTTCCAGAGAGATGTCGCACGCCGTTTCACTCCCGATATTTATTTACTTATGGATTTTTAAAGTACTTACGGTTTTCGATTTTTACGAAAATATCCATTCTTATTTCGCACAGAACTACACTACATTTTTTAATTAACCCAGGGCACGTACTGCACGAATAAAATGCGAATCTTCGTGTTCAAATAGAGACCAAGATCGAGCCTCTGCGTCCAGTATTAACTAAAATATGAGTGTTTTAAGATTTCATGTTTTACAATTTTCTAGGTTACGTTTTAACACACTCAAATTTGTCACATTTGTCTCGCCCCTGCGAGGCCGAATTTTCGATTTTCCCTATACAATTTGGTATCACGAGAAAGGGCAAAGCTCCCCCTTTCCATCGAGACACAGAACGATCTTCTATTACAAGTAATTGCTTAATTATGAATTTATATGTACGTAGATGTTTTTCACTTTCTCACAAAAAACCCAACATTCACACGCCCGTGCCGGGCCGAATTTCCGATTTGGCCCGCACACTCTACTATCACAACAAAATATAGTCCTTTCCGATTAATTCGAGACCTAGAAAGCCTCTCCACTCCCATTATTTCCTGAAATATCGCCGTTTCAAAAGTCCATGTTTTCGCTTCCGAGAATAAATTTCGGCCGGCAATGCAGTTCACTGAAATAAATGATAAAAATTAAATAAAAATAGATAGAATGTCAACGGCATGGGTGAGCAAAATAAATATATATAGGGTGAGCCAAATTCATAGAAAAATCGCAATTAAATCTATTTGTCGTCCGATTGGCCTGAAATTTGGTACCCGGGGATTATCGACCACGGTGATCACGAATATGACATTGAAATTCATTCAAAATGGCGGCGCCAAAATGGCCGGCGACTTAGGTCATTTTTGGTCTCACACCGCTCAAAATCGGTGTGTGGGGGTTTTCGAGGTCGCCGATTACGAATCCGGAATCAAAATTGAAAAATTCAAGATGGCGGCCGAGTTGCGGGACATATTTTGCCATTTACGGTGCCATTCGTCTGAAAATAAGTTCGTATGTGTTATCGAGGTCAGTGATCACGAATATCAAATCGTAACTCAAAAATTCAAAATGGCGGCGTCTCCATAGCCTAATATCCATCTTTTACTGTAACTTTCTTATTTACCGACCGATTCGAATGAAACTCGGTATGTTGAAATTACCGAAGTAGCTGATTGTGAATATGTCGTCGAAATTGAAAAATTTAAAATGGCGGCCGAGTTGCGGGACATATTTTGCCATTTACGGTGCCATTCGTCTGAAAATAAGTACCTATGTGTTATCGAGGTCACAGATCCCGAATATCTAATCGTAACTCAAAAATGGCGGCGTCTCCACAGCCTAATATCCATCTTTTACTGTAACTCTCTTATTTACCCTCCGATTCCAATTAAACTCGGTATGATGAAGTTACTGAAGTAGCTGATTGTGAATATGACATCGAAATTGAAAAATTTCAAAATGGCGGCGTCCCCATGGCCTATTATACTGTAACTTTCTTATTTGCCAACCGATTCGGCTGAAACTCGGTATTTAGAGGTAATTAGAGTAGCCGATAACGATCATGTCTACGGAATTGAAAACTTCAAAATGGCGCCACAAATTGCAGGACACGATCCGTTATTTAAGGTGGCATTCGTCCAAAAATAGGTATGTGAGTGTTATCGAGGCTACAGATCACGAATCTGTGACCGTCGCTAAAGAATTCAAAATGGTGGCGTCCCCGTAGCCATTTATTCAAACTTTTTTATTTACAGTCCGATTCAAATGAAACTCGGTATGCACAGGTTATTAATGTAGATAATAACGAATATAACGTCAGATTTACAAAATTCAACATGGCGGCAAACAAAATGGCTGACAACATGTGTCATTTATGTACCGATTCGACTGAAAATCGGTACCTAGATGTTTTTCAGGTCGCTGATGACGAATCTGAAATCGAAACTGAAAACCAAGCTTTCTACATTGATTCAAGCTTTCTACAATGATTCAAGCGTTACCTAATCGAGTGCGAAGCACTCGCTTTGACAGCTTCAGCTGTCACCCCTCCGGAGGAGCTAGAATGGGCGATAGCCCATTCTAGTATTTTTATAACTGCCAGTTTAAACTTGCAATTATCTATAATTGCAACTTTAAACTTGCAATTATACATAATTGCAACTTTAAACTTGCAATTATACCTAGTTGCAACTTTAAACTTGCAATTATCCATAATTGCAAGTTTAAACTTGCAATTATCTATAATTTCAACTTTAAACTTGCAATTATCGATAATTGCAACTTTAAACTTGCAATTATACATGATTGCAACTTTAAATTTAAACTTGCAATTATACCTAATTGAAATTATGTATAATTGCAAGTTTAAAGTTGCAATTATGGATAATTGCAAGTTTAAAGTTGCAATTAGGTATAATTGCAAGTTTAAAGTTGCAATTAGGTATAATTGCCTAATTGCAAGTTTAAAGTTGCAATTATGGATAATTGCAAGTTTAAAGTTGCAATTAGGTATAATTGCAAGTTTAAAGTTGCAATTATGTATAATTGCAAGTTTAAAGTTGCAATTATAGATAAAATATATATAGAAATAATGCCTGCGGCACTGGTAATAATTATTACTAATTAGATAGCAAAATAAAAATCAACCTAAATAACCTAACCTAAAGAAATCACATGAAAGAATGAAATCATTATAAGAAAAAGAAGGAAAACATTATTTCTGCCGTCAAATCAAACCTGAATTTGTGAAAAATACATTGATCGCTACAAAATTAAAAGAAAGTTTGGTATGACCAGAACTTGAACCCGGGACCTCTCGTACCCTAAGCAAGGACATTACCCATATGTCAACCATCCGGATTTCAACCAGCGCTATAGCACGAAGCAAATATAGGTTGATAAGGCGGTACAAACCGTTATTCGTCCGCTGCAGCAGCATTAATGCGCACCCGTGATTATTTGTGTTCGCTTGGGGTGTAGACGCTAGTTGTTTGTTTATGTGAAATCTTGCAAACTGAATTAGAACCACTTCCTCTTATCCTACGGCGTTAAAATTTTACACGTTGATTCAGTTTCGATGACAATGCATTCTTATGATTGGCATGACCTGATTCTACACCCAGGATTAAGTGTGCAACAAATGGATTTTTTTTTTAGTAGCACAACCAAAGTTTAAAGACCACCAAGAGTCATTGCATGACCGATAACCGTTTCAGGTGCACTTAGAATGGTTTCAAATTAAACAGTATACAGGGTAGGGCAAGAAATATGAAAATAGTTCAAGAGGAAAGTGCGCTTATGTCGAAAAGAAAAAAAGTATGTAAAAAAATATTTTTAAATAGCTTTTATTTAAAATACTGTACTAAAAAGTAAAAATATTTTTTTAAATTCATACACCAGGAAACCAAAAGCTATGGGGGCGGTCAATTCAGCAAAGTAACTATGCAATAGTGCTATATGACTGTCCCCCCAAAGCTTTTAGTTTCCAGGTACTTATATGAATTTAAAAAAATTTTTTTTACATTTTAGTACAGTTTTTTGAATAAAAGCTTTTTAGGACTAGACTAGGTTGGATGCTAGTGTTAAAATGAGAATAGCAAATCAGAATTTTACTTGTTAGCATAACCAGAAGTCAGGTTATCGAAAGAATGCAAAGATTTCATTAATATTTTTATATATATAGTTTTTCCTTTAGTTCTCATAGATAGCTTTTCTTTCCACTGTTTGCAAAATCCTATAAAGAAAATGTTTCATTACTATAAGCAAACAAATAATAAATAATTCACTTTTAAAAGCTTTTTCTTAAAAACGTTTTTTTTATGTAATTTTTTTATGCAACTATTTGACTCGTTCTCACGCTTGGAATTTGTACATTGCTGTTACTGAAAAACTGATAGTCTGAAGAACGAAAAATAGTACGAGAGCCCATTTTTTGGGCAAAAATAAACATCTTTTGTCTCTTGGTGTCTTTTTCCAAAGTGCTTCATTTTCCCGGAAAAAAATACAAAAAATTGGAATTCAACTCCTTAATAATTGTTCTTTGGAAGAACGAAGCGTTTTAGCAAAAAAGTCCAAGAGGTAAAAGTTGTTTATTTTTGTCTAAAGAATGTGCCCGAATGTTTCGGGATTTTTGTGAAGAATAAAAATAAATTCTGGTGAAATTTTTGGCCGAAATTATTTTTCTTGGAAAACATCAGACGTGTTCTTTGGACAAAAATAAGCAAGTTTTGGCTCTTGGAGTCTCTCTGAAACGCTTCCTTCACCCTAAACTAGTTAATAAAGCTCTATGAACTCTTTTTTTAATTTTTTTTTTATTTCGGGAGAAGGAAAGCACTTTGGAAAGAAACACCAAGAGACAAAATAAAGATGCTTATTTTTGCCCAAAAAATGTACATGAATTTTCAGAATTTTTTGGCAACATTTAAGCGGCCCTTTGTTTTTTGCCTTCCTCGAAGAGAGCGAGGTCACGGGACTTGCCGTTGGGGGGAAATGGTAGCTACAGATGCCTACAACATTTCCACCAAGCGGCGGTAACAGCGGTGCGCCAAGCCATTTTCGTCGATGGGCTCCCGTACTAAAAGTAAGAGGGGAAAATATTTTAGATATTCTAAAATTTAAAAATGTACGGGTTGTCTAAAAAACAAGTTTAATTATATGTGAAAAATCAAAAAAAATGTCATTTCTTTAATGAAAACATTGATTTTTTTACTGCAATTTGTTAAAGAATTATTGTTGCCAAATAAATGTTTAAGTCTATAAATGTTTTAGTAAATCTTAAAGTCATTTTAGCTTTAAATTAGATGTTTTTACTATGTGCAAATTTCCTATTTTGATATTATTAAAATAAAGTACTTGTTATGTACTGTAATAAAGCACTTCTTGATATTTAAATAGCATTCTATATTCCATCATTTCCATTAAATTAAAATGACAATGAATAAATAACAGTTTTAATAATCGAACGAGTATACAAAACACACTATGATTTGCGGTGATGTCATTGGTTTTATTAGTTGCCTTAAGGCGCGTCTCCATTAGGGTCGGCTTTGCCGACCGGCATTGCCACACTAGTATATTCGGCTTGGATTCTCTTGAAGTTTCCGACCGGCATATGCCAAATTGTACGTACCACTTGCCAACAAATGCCGATCGGCAAAGCCGACGATAATGGAGACGCGCCTTTAAATTGCGTTTAAATTGTGAAAAAAACACTATATTTTATTCGCTCTATTTGTGATTAACATGATTAAATAAGTAATATCTGATACGGAATTTGTAAAAGCTACTTCTGAAAATTCTCCTGCTGTAGAATTGTTTTGGTATTGCCACTAAAACTACTCTGTACTTTCGCACCGTAGACAAGACACCACTTAGTTTTCATTATAAAATGGTAAGACTTTGCAAACTATGATATGTTTATAATACACAATGGCGTTTATTTGCTGACAATACAATTGATGACGTCATGAGTGCGCAGTGGAATGAGGTTAGTGTTTTTGGTGGTATTTCAATTTAAAACCAAATAAATGAAAGAATTGATTGAAGGAGCCGTTACTCTGTGGTAGTTAATCATTTTGCACAAATAACTAAATAAAACACACTACCATGTTTTCTACCACTATGTATTTATACAAATTGCGACTGCAGTTTCGACTTACGAAGCCATTGTCAAGCAGTGAATCAAAAATATTTACAATTACACAGAAATGTTGATCGTTTAACAAATTATAATCCTGGATATTATTGTGTTTATGAATTCCCAGAGATTCTAAAACGTTTAATTTAAAGCCTTTTGTTGAGAAATATAAAATTTCAATGTCGTCTAATTCCGGAAAACTATGGTTGTTTTCGAGGCAGTGGTTCGCGAAAGATTAATCAGTCTTCTGTAACCTATACAAAGGTGTTCTTGATACCGTATTTTGAAATTTCTACCGCTTTGGCCTATATAGATACTATTACACTCTGTAGATTTTAACTTATAAACTCCAGATTTGTTAAATTTACGTGTTGGGTCTTTTGCATTGTATAATATGTTTGATAATTTACTCTGTGATTAAAAGCTATTTTTAGTTTGTGTTTAGAGAGAACATTAGCTATTTTTTCGGATAAATGGCCACAGTAGGTAATTGTTGTGTAAGTAAATTTTGTAGTTTCTTTTATTTTTGGATATATTAATTGAAAAGTGATTTTTTTCCGGATTTTGTTAATTAACTTTCATTAGAAAGAAGTTCTGAGGAACCGTACTCTAGTACGGACTCCATTTCACTAAATAAATTCGCCGAACCACTGTAAGTATCGTAAATTCCAGGATTTTGGCTTGTCTGCAGCAAAGGGGGGGGGGCATTTTGATCAGTTAGGGCGTTAAATATTTATAGTCAATGCGTTCATTAATTTTATAAATTTTGTTCGAAAATATTGGCTATAAATCTAATATAATGTGTCTCTTATTTTTGATGTTATTATCTTGATAATAAACAAATTATGATCAATTATTATCTACATGATTATTCTCGTTTATGGTAAAAACAATTTAGGTATGACTTGTATTGGCTACTAACAAACAGTGCTGACTTTGCATGTACATTTTACAAAAATTCGTCCACAATAAGAAAACAAAGAGAACTAGGTATAGGGGGTACTAATATCAATTGATGCAGAATTTAATATTCTATTAAATTATGTGAAAATAGACTTTTGGACGTTTGAATTAAAACAATGTTCGACCGTGAAAATAAAATACCCTGTATGATATTGTGAAAATATAAGACAATTTCTAGTTAGAGCATGGGGTATTTGTATGAGTTTGAAAAGAAAGTCTCTAAATCGGCCTTTTCGAAAGGGTAGGAACCGTCGAATATCTCCAAAAATATTAATTATCTCGAAAACTGGTAGGTTTAAAAGCATATTATGGTACATAATCCCCAGCTAAAATATTAGAAATTCAAATGTGAAATAAAGTATAGGGTGTTCCATTTAAAATAAAAAAACTAGGTGCTACATCCGGTGTAAGCGGAAGTAACACATGCACGAAAATATTTTCGTTAGATCCGCCATTTCCAGAAACCTCTTTAGACCTATTTTCAAAGTTCGAAACTAAACAGATCCCAAGATACGTCTAATACGCACTTTCCAGGGTTACCGGTATATATAGAAAGCATTTGGTAAATAGGGCTAAGTAAGTAAAGCAAGCTAATAGTAAGAGTTCAGAAACTTTTTTATAACATCTGCTACTCCCACCAACTCCCACTCTATTATTAAAGGAAGTTACGAAGTAGAATTGTGATTTAGTGTGGACAAAAAAGTTCTCAAAAAATTTTTAGATATCCACCACCCCCCTTGGGGCAGACGATTTCATACAGTATTAATTCTATGAACAATTATTTCCACATACTAGCGTACAAATATGTAGTATCAAGATGTTTCGTTTAGTTTGGAAAAAGGGCACACAATGAATGGTTGCTCAGGGAGTAACGATTTAATATTAATTAGATTTTTAGCATGGAGCCCACAGAATTATTGTTTCCAAAGTAACAAATATTGGTATGGAGACAGTCAGTTTTTATACGTTTGGTTTCTATGCATGCATTTGACAAGCGTTTTGTCAATATTATTTTTCAACGAAGATTGTCAAAATACATCATTTTTTTAATTTATTTAGGTAAGTACACTTGAAATTTATTACATTTTTGTGTTACACTCAAGGCCCCGGAGCCTCTTAATTTTAAAACGTGTCTTTATACATAGAACTTAGTCTTCAAGCTGTTTATGTATTTTAAAGAAAATTCATTATATAAAATATCAAAATTATTCGATTTTCGTAAAAAAAGAAATAGTAGAGACTCAGAATACGAAAAAGTCGTCTAGAAACATGTTCCGTGGAACATTGAAAGGTAAAAATGTACTGAGTACTTTATTATATAGTACCTAACATGTATATACACCCCCTAAATTCGTCTGGCGATACCGGTGTCCAAGCACCCCCCAGGGGTGAAAAACCGAAAAAAACGAAAAATTAGATATTTGTCTCATCTTTCTGCCAAATTTTTCATTTTTGATAAATTATATATGGTAACAAAGTTATGGCTATTTATAGGTAAGAGATGTGTATTGTTTAAAGCGTACACTGTTTCCTAAAAACTAGCATAGTTCTCTTATCGCGCAAATATTCATTTTGCTATTTTCGTAAATTCATTCCACTTGTGATTATAGGCAGACGAACGAAAATTTGAAAAAATTGACAAGAATAAAAGTTGTAGTCTATACTATCTGGATTAGACCAGTTTTTACGGTTTTACTTTTGGATTATAAATGAGCGAGTTATAAAGAAAATAGTTAGTTGTTGTTAAAAATGTAATTCAACCCCCAGTTGCAACTATCTCTACTCTGTCGTTTTCCCTCGCACTTTAACACGTCTTCCCGCTCGTCACCTCGGCCCGTGAAGCTCCATATGCTCACATATGAATGCATACTCCTCTGTAGAATATTGTTTCATCACATGCTTTTTGTGGTGTTTAATTAGATATTGTTATATATTTATAACATTATTGTGAAATATGGAGTCTTCATCAAGTAATACCGAAAATGAATTAAATGCGGAATTTAAATTGAAGATTAAAAGTCGAAAATCACTTAATTCAAGGAAATTATTATCTTTTAATCATGAAAAGGCAGATACTAGAATATTGTTGTACATATCAGCCAAATCTGAAGGTTTTACAGAATGCATTATAATATAAGCTGTAAGGATACTGATGTACGATGTACTGGTCCTCTTACTTCATTTTATAGAAAGTTTTGACGTAAATGTTTACATGCAGACATCACAAATGAAAATAATAGATATATAAATTCTTTCAATATTGTTAATATTTTAAAATAAAATATATTATTCGTGAAAAAGCTTTGAAACAAATTGCAATCTGTTATCGCGTTCATGTGAAAATTATGTTTCTTTAGAAGTAACAAAATTTAGGGAGTTGGAAAAGTTTTGCATGTTACTGTACTCTCCCACTAATTGCGATAATATTAATGATTTGAGGGCGAAGATGGCATTTCAATGTCTCAATTCAGTATAGACAAATTGCCCCCCTATAAGTGACGCCTTGAATCAACACTGTTTGAGAGCATTTTACCAATTTATTATATGGAGCAGTGCTTTAAACCCAGTTATTAATATGCCGAATTCTTTGGAGTACGGGTGGAGAATAAATGAAGATAATTCTTATTTACCTATATGGACAAATAAATCGCCAAATGCCAGCTCTGACTGCAGAAATGTCATTTTGTTATTGTAAAACAGGTAAAAGTATTGCAAATCGTTTAAACAACGTTTATTAAAAAATGTCATTTCAGGATGCTCAACCACTGCAAAAAATATAAATTGATACACAGACAAAATCACAGTTGTAGATGAAGAAACGGACGATGAAATATTAGCAAAATGATGATTTGTGAGATCATTACTTTTGTATTTTATTATAATGTGCATTTTTCAATTAATACGAAAATGTACTACCTTGTAATAACTTCAACATCAATTTTATTTGTTTAGTATTATTAATTGGTTTATAAATAATCAATGTGTCTTATTATTATTGTGGCATTTCACACGCCTCCTATATTATTATTATTATTAATATTATTAAGACAAGTAAAGGGTGTGGGTAAATAATTATTAATTATAAAAGTAGTTTTTCTTCCAAAAATTCATTATTTTATATTTTAAAAACTATGTAATTTAGGTCATTATTATCTGCGTTAATGTATTTTTATCTAATTTTTGTTAGGACAATTACGTCCTAAATTATTGTTATGTTATATCACACTATCCAGGCTAATTTCTAATGGCAATACTTTTACGACTATGCGAGCAGCGAGTGAGAGAGAGAGGGAAATAGACAGATCTTGCGATAGCTGCAACAGGGGTGTTGCGGGAATTCTGTCAACAGGTTAGTATTTCTTTTATAACTTTCTTATTTATAGGCGGAATATAAAAATAAAAAAACGATTATAATTTAGATAGCACAGGCTACAACTTTTATTCTTATCAATTTTCTAAAATTTTCGTTCGTCTACCTACAGTCAGGAGTGTAATGAATTTGCGAAAATAGTAAAATGAATATATGCATAATAAGGAAGTTACATAGGTCTATAACAACCATTATCCGCTTCACCTAATGCAATTTCTTCACATATAATTTGCTATAACTTTATTATTATACATAATAAAACAGAAATTTGAAAACTTTTAGAAAGATTAGGGAAAAATCTAATTTTCTAGTTTTTTCGCTTTTTCACCCCTGGGGGTTGTTTGGACACCGATATCGCCAGACGAATTTACGGGGTGCATATACAAGCCAAATACTATGCAACAACGTAATCAACACATTTTTACCTTTCAATGTTCCACGGAAGTCGAGATAGATCTCGTTTTGAACTCTACTAAAAGAAACGATAAGTACTTTTCGTAAGAATCTTTCCACTTTATTTAAACGTTTTGTATTTTATGAACCAAAATTGGACATAACATGTTAGAATTACAAAATAATGAAGATCGATATTAAGAACAACGGAGTATATTTAATAAGAGAGTTCTGTATATCTCATATTTTGCAGATTTTTACCTCGTTTATATTTTTCCTATGAAATCTGCTTTTTGTTCTTTAGCTGAAGCAATACCGTCTATTATTGCTTTCAGAGGCCCTGAACCACGAAACTCTCTAAAAAAATCCGGGCCCGGGGGAGTCCCCGCGTTCTCCCCGCCCCATCGGTAAGGCCTGGTTACACTACCTGTAAAGTAAAAACTTCATAATGTAGGTCCTTATTACTTCCACATCCACGTAGTGGATTGGAAGTATAGTAATCGTAAAAAAAATTTCAAAATTTTTTTTTTCTTGAAATCGGTTTAGAATGTCATGAAACGTCGAGATTTTAAATTTGAGCGAAAAAAATTTTCTGTCTGTCGGTCTGTCTGTAACTTTTTTTGTCCGCACGCTTTCTCCAGAACGGTTTAAGATATTGACTTGAAATTTTGTACACGTATATATTATAATGATATCTGGAACTGGATTGTTTTTTGAAGATATCCGGTGAAGGGTTGGGGGGTAAATAGGGGTAAATATGGGGAAATATGTAAAGCAAGCTGGTAAGAGTACAGAAACTTGAAATTTGATGTATGTACTACAGGCCAAGGCCTCAGATTTTTTTATAATGTTTTTCAACCCCCCACCACCCCTTCTTCATTGTTAAAGGGGTTGCTAAAATAAAATTGAGATATTCATTTGAAATTTGGTACACGTATGTATTATAACGACATCTGGAACTAGATCATATTTTGAAATTATTCCATTGAAGGGTTGGGGGTTAAATAGGGGTAAATATGGGAAAATAAGTAAAGCAAGCTGGTAAGAGTACAGAAACTTAAAATTCGGTGTATGTGCTAAAAGCCAAGGTCTCCGAATAGTTATATTATTTTTCAACCCCCACCTTCCCTACTCAATTATTAAAGGGGTTGATAAAATAAAATTGAAATATTCACTTGAAATTTGGTACACGTATGTATTATAACGACATCTGGAACCAGATTATATTTTGAGAAGCTACCGTTGAAGGGTTGGGGGTTAAATATTGTAAAATAGGGGAAAATAAGTAAAGCAAGCTGGTATAAGTACAGAAACTTGAAATTCAGCGTATGTACTAGAAGTTAAAGACTCATTTTTTAAAAATATTTTTCAACCCCCCCCCCGGCCACCCCTACTCCACTATTAAACGAGTTGATAAAATAAAATTGAGATATTCATTTGAAATTTTGTACACGTATGTATTATAACGACATCTGGAACTAGATTATACTTTGAGATGATTCCGTTGAAGGGTTGAGGATTAAATAGGGGTAAATAGCGGGAAATACATAAAGCAAGTTGATAAGAGTACAAAAGCTTGAAATTCGGTGTATGTACTAGAAGCCAAGGTCTCAGATTATTTATATTATTTTTCAACCCCCACCATCCCTACTCCAGTATTAAAGGGATTGATAAAATGAAATTGAAATATTCACTTGAAATTTGGTACACGTATGTATCATAACGACATCTGGAACTAGATTATATTTTGAAAAGCTTCCGTCGAAGGGTTGGGGGTTAAATAGGGGAAAATAAGTAAAGCAAGCTGATGAGAGTACAGAAACTTGAAATTCCGTGTATGTACTAGAAGCCAAGTTCTCGGATTATTTATATTATTTTTCAACCCCCACCACCCCTACTCCATTATTAAAGAGGTTGATAAAATAAAATTGATATATTCACTTGAAATTTGGTAGGCGTATATATTATAACGACATCTGGAACTAGATTATATTTTGACATGATTGCGTTGAACGAGTGGGGGTAATTGGTGGTAAATAGGGAAAAATAAGTAAAGCAAGTTGGTAAATGTACAGAAACTTGAAATTCGGCGTATGTCCTAGAAACCAAGGTATTTTTTAGTAATATTTTTCAACCCCCACCACCTTTAATCCATTATTAAAGGGGTTGATAAAATGAAATCGAGATATTCACTTGAAATTTGGGACACGTATAACGACAACTGGAACTAGATTATATTTTAAGATGATTCCGTTGAAGGGTTGAGGGTTGAATAGGAGTAAATAGGGGAAAATAAGTAAATCATGCTGGTAAGAGTACATAAATATGGTATTTGGTGTATATACTAGAAGCCAAGGCCCCAGATTTCTTTCTAATACTATTCAAACACCACCACCACGGCTCCATTTTTAATGGGTTTGATAACATAAAGTTGAGATATTTACTTGATAGTACACGGATGTATTGTAATAACATCTAATTGAGATGATTCCATTGAAGGGGTGGGTCGTGGTAGGTTGTGAATAGGGGAAAATAAGTAGGGTAAAATAAAAACTTCATTTTTAACGTATTTGGTAGAAACCAACGCCTCAAACTTTTCTATGACATCTGCTCCAAATATTATTAAAATTCTTTGACCAATAATTTTCACATACTAGAGTGTAAATCTAGTCAAGACGTTTCCTTTAAAGTGACTTTGATGAAAAAATCTGGATGTGGAAGTAGTGATTCCTTAGGCAGCGGTTTTTTTGGTAGGTACCAATAATTAGACTAGAGTATATTGATAATTATTTGGAAATATTTTTATAATCATGTTCTAGCAGCATAAGCCTATCCCACTTGTGTGACAACACGAGTAGGATAGGTGTTGTAGAGAACAAAGGTGTTTATCGACAAAGCAATAGTTATGTGCTAACATTTTTTAAAGCTTGGAATGCAAAGAGCGGTTCTTGAAATATCTTCGTCAAAGTGATAGTTTTTTTAATTTCGTATTTTCAAACGAGATTTATGATTTCACGGTTTACCTCTGCGAAGTAGGTTCCACAATTACCAAAACACTATACTCGAATACCAGTACTTGACGCATGTTTCGTCAATCATTTTGGCATCATCTGAAGATGATCACTTCATACAGAAATATATTTACCGCACTTCGACCAAATGTCAAATGGACCTGCCAAATAGCAAACTTGTGTAATAAGAATATTTTTGGAACCAATTTATAAAACTGTTGTGTTCTTTAAATACTTTCTTAATTATAAGAATATCTGTACAACTTGCGCTATGCAGCTTGGAGTATTGCTTTATGGGCATTTTTGGTTTATAGTTTATTTGCAAAAGCTCTTACATCCTGCTGTAGAAGTATTATCGGGCAAATATAAGTTGTTATATAAAATATAAGACTCGTCCATATCTATCTGGAGGTAGCGAAAATGCTACCGTAGAAATAAATATAAGATAATGTTCATACTAAAGGTAATATTTTCTACCTGCAAAAAATGACATTTACGCTCATTATTGTCTGCTAGTTGAGGCATTCTTTTGATTCTTCTACTAAGTCCCAAAAAGAATAGTAGACCGAAGAATAGATACTGTCTTGCGAGAAATTATTTTAAAGGCCTGAAAATCAATTATTAGTCCTACCGCTTATCTCCAAAATACGAGAATCGTGGGATTGGAATGATGAACGCAAGCAACCCATTTCATCTCATAGAGGGTCTTAATATCCAACACTTCTTGGCCAACTCAGATACCTAATAACTTTTGGTCAAAAAATATACAGAGTGGTCATCTGACAGCAAAAATTCAATATTAAATAAAAGGTGCCAAATATGGAAGGCTTGCGTAAATAACACCTTTACAAATTTCCACTATGATTGAATTTCTTCTTAGGATGACCACCCTGTGTATTTTTCAATAAAACTATAATAGATGTCTACTTTGCCAATTTTGTTAACTATATGCCAAAAATTTCTGTCACATTTTTAGTTGAACATACGTATTGGAGTGGAAGTATATAGTAGTGGTTAAAAAATAAAATTTTCAGTTTTACTCTATTTTTGAAATAGGTTTAGAATGTTTAATAGTGAATTGTCTTTTGTTGGCTTATACTTGTAATGAAACATATTCTTTATAGGATTTTGTAAACAGCAGAAAAAAACTATCCATGAGAACTAAAATAAAAAGTATTTCTAAAATTATTGATTTACAATCTTTGCAGTCTTTCGATAACCTGAATTCTGGTTATGCTAGCAATTATAGAAGCCTAAAATAAATGTGTCTTTCTTATTGGACAATTCTCATTCTAACACTAGTTTCCACACATCCACATAACCCCCTACGGCTATGAAGATTCAGTTAAAATGGGAACAAAGGCCTAAAATGAGATTACAAATTTTTCAAAATTTTCATGAAATTTATCATTCTGTTTTTTTGGAAATGCTTAGCCTTTGAATCGTTTTTCGCCCTTATTCTGAGCTAATCAGAAAGACACAAAGCCACTCACATGATGAATAGAGTATATAGGCTCCATTACTAGCTAGATAACACAGAGGTGAAAATCTGTTTTACTTCCCTCGCATACCGAAGGGAAGTATTGTATTCGAGAAAAAATCACCCTCCGAGATTTTTACGGATTCTGACGTTTCAGATCACGGAGATTACGAAAATATAGGTTTTTCAATTCCGTCAGTCTGTCTGTCTGTCTGTCTGTCGGTCTGTCTGTCTGTCTGTCTGTCTGTCTGTCTGTTGGTGCATTTACTAAAAAACTACTTGACGGAGAGCAGCCAAATTTGGCAGGTAGTTGACGCTACTGTCAGCGAAGAACTGGTAGAATTTTCACTGAAAAATATACAGGGTGGACCGTCTAAACGGAATAAAGAGTGAAAAAAATTTTTTTTTGCTCAAATTTAAAATTTCCACGTTTCATGACGCGCTAAACCTATTTCAGGAAAAAAAAATTTTTTGAATTTTTTTTTCAATCATTTTTGAAAAAAATCGGTAAAGGTATTTACACAGAACTTCCCTCGTTATTTGTGCATGGCAGTCATTCTAAAAAATTAATAATTACGAAATGACATTGAGAATAATAATCGGAATAGAGTTATTGCTATTATTACAAAGAAAACTTGATAAGTTTTGGTCAAAAAAATATACAGATTGCTCATTTAACAGCAAAAGTTCAATACTAAATAGCAGGTGCCACATATGGCAGGCTTGCGCAAATACCTTTACAGATGTCCACCATGACTGAATTATTTCTTGGGATGACCACCCTGTACATTTTTCAATAAAAGTATAATAGGTGCATATGCCAGATGTTATTGCCATCTGTCACATTTTCAATCCAACATTCACGTAATGGAGTGGAAGTATAGTGGTGGTTAAAAAATTTCATTTTTTTGAAATTTTTCAAAAGATGGTAAAATAATTTTCAAATTTTTTTCTTCTGAAATAGGTTTAAAATGTCAAAGTTAGAAATTTTAAATTAGAGCAAAAAGGAAAGTTTCCTTCTGTTCTATAGTAGTGCTAAAAAAAGTTTAAAAATTAAAAATGATGTATTTTTTTTAAAATAGGTTTAGAATGCTATGAAACGTGAAAATTTTAAATTTGAGCAAATAAAAAAAAATTCGATCCATTTTAGTGGTAAAAACTTTTTGAAAAATGTTGGTGAAAAAAATTATCAAAATTTTTTTTCTGAAATACCTAGGTTTAGAATGTCATTTAAATTTGAGCATTCTGGTGTTAAATTTTTTTCCAAACTGGTAACAAAATGTTGCAAATTTTTTTTTCCGAAATTGGTTTGGAATATCATGAAACGTGGACATTTTAAATTTGAGCAAAAAAATTTTTTTCGTCTGTTCTATAGTAGTGATACATAAATAGATTAAAAATGTTTTCAAATTTTTTAAAAAATTCTTCAAAAACATTTTTAAATTTGTTTGAATAGTTTTAGAATGTCATGGAAACGTGGATAGTTAAAATCTGAACAAAGAAAAATTCTATCCTAGTGATAAAATTTCAAAAAACTTTTTTTTAAATCAGGCTTAGAATGCCATGAAACGTAAAAATTTTAAATTTGAAGAAAGAAAAAAAAAATCATTTTAGTAGTAAAAATTTTTTTAAAAATATTGGTGAAAAAAATTTTCAAATTTTTTTTTCCTGAAATAGGTTAAGCGTGTCATGAAACGTAGAAAATTTAAATTTGAGCAAAAACAATTTTTTTTCATCTTAGTAAACATTTTTTCAAAAATGTTTGAAAAAAATTTTCAAATTTTTTTTTTCTGAAATAGGTTTAGCGCATCATGAAACGTGGAAATTTTAAATTTGAGCAAAAAAAAAATTTTTTTTCAACTTAGTAAAAATTTTTTCAAAAATGTTTGAAAAAAATTTTCAAAAAATTTTTTTTCCTGAAATAGGTTTAGCGCGTCATGAAACGTGGAAATTTTAAATTTGAGCTAAAAAAAATTTTTTTCATCTTGGTAAAAATTTTTTCAAAAATGTTTGAAAAAAATTTTCAAAAAATTTTTTTTCCTGAAACAGGTTTAGCGCGTCATGAAACGTGGAAATTTTAAATTTGAGCAAAAAAAAATTTTTTTCACTATTTATTCCGTTTAGACGGTCCACCCTGTATATTTTTCAGTGAAAATTCTACCAGTTCTTCGCTGACAGTAGGGCTAACTACCTATCAAATTTGACTGCTCTCCGTCAAGTAGTTTTTTAGTAAATACACCAACAGACAGACAGACAGACAGACAGACAGACAGACAGACAGACAGACAGACAGACAGACAGACAGACAGACTGACGGAATTGAAAAACCTATATTTTCGGAATCTACGTGTTCTGAAACGTCAGAATCCGAAAAAATCTCGGAGGGTGATTTTTTCTCGAATACAATACTTCCCTTCGGTATGCGAGGGAAGTAAAATTTTTACCACTAAAAAAAAATTTTTTCTTCGTTCAAATTAAAAATTTCCTCGTTTCATGGCATTCTAAACCTATTTAAAAGAAAAAAAATTTTTGAAAATTTTTTACCATTTTAAAAAAAAAATTTACCACCAAAATAGATGATTTTTTTTTTCTCAAAATTTAAAATTTCCACGTTTCATAGCGTTCTAAATCTATTTAAAGAAAGATTTAAAAAAAATAAAAAAAATTTGAAAAAATTTTACCACAAATAGATGGAATTTTTTTTTCAGATTTAAAATTTCCACGTTTCCATGGCATTCCAAATTTATTAAAACAAATTTAAAAATGTTTTAGAAAAATTTTAAAAAAATGAAAACATGTTTATCTATTTATCACCATTATAGAATAGACGAAATATTTTTATTGCTCAAATTCAAAATTTCCACGTTTCATAACATTCTAAACCTATTTCGGAAAAAAAAATTGCAACATATTTTCACCAATTTGAAAAAAAATTTAACACTAGAATAGACAGAAAACATTTTTGAAAATTTGTTCTATATTTTAATCACCACTATACTTCCACTCCATTACGTGAATGTGGGATTGAGAATGTGAGAGATGGCAATAATATTTGGCATATCCTATTACTTATATACTTTTATTGAATAATGGCACGTCAAGAAATAATTGAGCCATGGTGGACATTTATAAAGGTATTTGCGCAAGCTTTCCATATTGGCACCTGTTATTTAGTATATTGAACTTTTGCTGTTGGATGAACACTCTGTATATTTGTTTCACCAAAAGTTATCAGGTTTTCTTTGTAATAATACCAATAATTATATTCCGATTATTATTCCCAATGTCATTTCGTAATTAATAATTTTTTGAGTGACTGTCATGCACAAATAACGAGGGAAGTTCTGTGTAAATAACTTTACCGATTTTTTTTCATTCAGTCAATGTCAAACAATGTCAAAAAAGTTGGTAATTGTTTTGGTTTTTGCATGGAACATTGTGTGAGTGGCTTTGTGCCTTTCTGATAAACTCAGAATACGGGCGAAAAACGTTTCAAAGGCTAAAGCATTTCCAAAAAAAAAAAACCAGAATGATAGATTTCATGAAAATGTAATCTATTTGTATGAAAAATTTTCCAAAAGACGAGGTATGTAAATAAATTCATCTTAGGCATTTGTTCTTATTTTAACTGAATCTTTATAGCCGTAGGGGGTTATGTGGATACTGGTCTATTCTGCATAGCCGTAGGGGACTGTGTAAGCACTAGTGTTTGAATGAGAATTGTAAAATAAGAAGGACAAATTGATTTTTGGTAATTTTGATAACTAGAATTCAGGTTATCGGAAGAATGCAAAGATTGTGAATCAATAATTTTACAAACAGTTTTTATTTTAGTTCTCATAGCAGAAAAATTTGCAAAATCCTGTAAAGAATATGCTTCATTACTGGTTTAGAATGTCATGAAATGGAGAAATTTTAAATTTGAGCGATAACATTTTATTTTCATTATTATTTAGACGGTTCACCCTGTATATTTTCCAGTGAAAGTCTAACCATTCTATTCTTAGCTGGTAGTAGCGTCAACTACCTACCAAATTTGACTGTTCTCCATTAAGTAGTTTTTTAGTTAATATACGAACAGACAGACAACAGACCGACGTAATAGAAAAACCTGTGTTTTCATAATCTACATGAAATCCGAAGAAAGCTCGGAGGACGATTTTATCTCGAATACAATACTTCCCTTCGGTATGCGAGGGAAGTAGAAACCGCTGTATAACGAATCCAGGTCTGTAGCTAGAAACTGTTTTAAGGGCGAGCAAACAAATTTTCAGAGAGGGTCCGTGATCCTAAATATTTTATTGTTATTTTTAGTTATAAACAACCCCCGTAAAAAATAGGCAGTTTTTAATATAAAAAAATTATAATGATATTATTAATAATATTAATTATAATAATAAAGACATTTTTAAACAGTCCAGGATAATATTAAACTCTTCCCTGGAATGTAAAAGGTACCAGCAAAAGGTTGTGATTTTAGAATAAGGATAATAATAATAATAATGCTAGATTTACTGCCCAACATAATAATCCTATTACAGAACAATGGAAATGACAATAAATGGCAAACATCATGATACGATTTGAAGTCCAGTTCTGTGTGCTGCACGACTTAACGCCGGCGGTATACTAATCAGAAGAAGTCGGTCTCCTTTAGGCTTTTTTGCGAGCTGACAGACCAATTTTTATGCATAAAAGAGATCTCAGACTATAAGTAAAAAAAAGAGAGGTGTTACGAAATGTACTTTTATTAAAATTATTAATTAATAAAACAAGATATAGGAATCAATTAACAAAAATTGTCAAACAGACAAGTTGTAATAGATAGAAGAGATCTTAAACTTTATTTTAAAGCAAAAATCAAGGTGGTGTTATGAAGTGCACTTTCATGAAAAAAATTATGTATAACAAATTAAGTCTGACAAATTTTTTCAAAAGTGGTTCATTATTTACCACAAATTGTGTAAATTTCAAGGTGTTTTAAAAAGTTAAATCTGTTTCTTTATCTAAATTGAAAAATTCATAAAAATAAAAATTAACAAATTTTTACTTGTTTGCCAGGCGTAACATGATTTTTGCATGTTTTGCGACCATTTCCACATTTTCATTTTTAGGTATTGGATGGCGTACCATTTTTGCAGTGGGAGCTTGGTCTACGCCCTCTCAACAATTATTTCCACTCACCAACTGTGATTTGGGTGTACTGTGATTTTAATTATTTTCTGCAGTCGCTTCAGGACAGGCAAAAATTATTCCAGGGCGGGCATAGCCCGTCCTGGCCCACCCCTAGCTACAGGCCTGAAGGAATCACTACTTCCACATGCAAATCTCCCATCCAAGTCTCTTTAAATGAAAACATCTTGATACTATATTTGTACTCCACTATGTGCAAATAATCGCTCATGAAATTTTAATCTCCGGAGGGGAGGAGTATTGATATCAAGAAATTTTTTCATTCACACTAAACCACAATTTTATTTTGTTAACTATTTTTATAACGGAGTATGGATGTTGCAGATGATGGTGGGGGTGATAAATGTCAAGAAAAAGAATTGTCTTCTAGTATATAAACCAATAAATTCTAAGTTTCTTTGCCTTACTCGTTTATTCATTCCTGGGACCCTTCAACGAAATAAGCTCAACACACAATCTAATTCCAGATCTCGTTGTAATACATACGTGAACCACATTTCAAGTCATTATCTTAATTTTATTTTGTTGACTCCTCAGTAATGCAGTAGGGGTGCCAGATGCCATAAAATGGATTGGCTTCTAGTATACATCAACTAAGTTTCGGGACTGTTACTAGCTTGCTTTACTTATTTTTCCCTACTTTCGATTGAAGCACCCTTTCCGCATTGTGTAAAAGTCTAAAATATCTATGGATTCATGGGGCTACAAAATTATTTAACTTTTGTTGTGAAGTAATCTCACAAAAGTGTTTTGTTGAGTCTTTAAATTTTCTATAGTTCAAAAATGGGATTTTTGAAGACTTAAAAAACATAATTAATTGCATGTCTTCAGTCCAAAGATCATGAATAGTTCTTATGATCCTAACAATCATTTCGTACGCATAATTTGTCAAAAAAAAAACTGGGTAATACAATAAAAATAGTTCTCATTTTCTATTTTTTGCTAAATAGAGTTTTGGGTCCCCTAAATTTAATTTCAAAATTTCAAAGAATCAAAATCTTTCTTCCAACTTATACAGGGTGATTTACCACAACATGCGGAAAATAACATGGTGTACTAGTTTTCTATGTGGGAAACCCCTTGCAAAATTTTAGAGTGATCCGAAATAATTTAGTACATTTTTGTACATTAAAACTTATAATGATACGCTACTGAACCATTGAATTTGGTTACAATTAAAGCTTCAATTGTTTACGCGTAATTACGCGTGCGCCACTTCGTGTACTTTTCAAGCGATCAGAAGTTGTTTACGTATGGTCAGTTTCTTTCCAGCTTCCGCTATCAGTCCCAAGTCTGATAAAGGGGGAGAGGAAGTGATATGGTAGGACCGCGTTACGTCAGATTGGTTAAAGTCATAGGCGGCGCATTTCTACAAAAAAAATAAGGTATTTTTTTGTCATATTTTTTTAATTCTTCATTTTTTAACTCCTTTCGGTGGCGACAACTTATAAATTTTCCGCATGTTGTGGTAAATCACCCTGTATGTTTATATTTCTGTGAAGCGTTGAAAAAAAAAAACGATTTTTTAACATTCCTAGTTAATTTAACTAATCAGTTTTTTCAGTTTAAAAAATGTCCGTTGTTACCTACGAGAAACCAATTCCCCATATTGGTTTAGCAGACTGGTACGCAAAACAATGGCAAAATCAACAAACAAACGATACACGTCGAACTGATGCGTTCAATCTGAGACATGAATCCAGACAGCTGCGAAATGAAACTAAAATCCGCACAGAATGGGATACGTACCACAACAATGTACGATTGGCCGACAGAGTTACCGAACTGGACAGATGGAAAGAGGTACACATACTTTTTCTTTTTCGCGTTACAAGAAAATTGTTCTAGCCATGCATAGTCCGGGAGCTGGCGACACTAAATTTGGTAAGATGTTTTAAAGATTAGTTCTATTTTATCAGTGTCATATTGAAGCTACAAAAACCTCAAATCGACTCCTGCAGGGCTACCAACGGGACAGCGATTGACAGCGGCCTGCAATTATTAAAAAAAAAAAAAGATGAATGTTGAAGAGGAAACTTTTTCTATTGTTTATTAATGTTTCAATGAGATATAAAATGGCCTCCTGCCAGTTCTCCCAAAGGCCGGTCTACTCCTGCCATAATTACATTTATGTGAACAAAAAAAGATCAGTTGTTACAAATATTAAAAGCTGAACTTCTTTTGGCATTTCTTCAATAATTAAGACGATTAAAAAACGTATCCTGCCAGCCATTTGATGGAACCTGGCTTGGGCAGGTACTAGGAAGTAATAAAGTAGTATCACATAAAACAGAATATAGTTTGTTTGAACCAAAGATTATTTTGTATTTATTTACGGATAAAAAATATGTAGCGTTAAAACATCCACAAACACGTATCTTTGTTGACATATTTATAAACTGTTTCCACAAAAGTCGATAAGTCCTCAACGTCGGAATCTTCACTATCGCTGGAATCACTGTCACGTTGAAGATGTTCCATAGTGTTATTGTCATCCTGTTCATCAGTCGCCACATCAGAGTCTGTAAATACATTATGAACAATTTAAAAATTAGTGACATTGTTTTTTTTAAATTAATTACTCAGTAGAAAAAGTGTTATTATTACCTGCGACGTCGGTTTCAGCAATATAATCAATTATTACGTCACTGATAGCAGTTGGTAATTGGTCGCCCTCAAACCATAGGAATTCCAGCATTTTCATCCACAATCTGAAGGAGATAATAATAATAATTGGATGTTGGGAGTGTTGGGAGTGTGCGTTAAACCACACACTAGAAATACAAATTGCCCTTAAAATTTGTTGTCGCAACTCAACTTTGTATGGGGGTAATATTGAGCCATCAAAGCTTGTCGACTGCAGTTTGAGCTGTTCTTGGGTGTCATTACATTCATAAGCTCTCATAGACGGAGCTAATCGTGCTTCACTCACGTTACTTATTCTTTTTATAGCATAGCCGTACATTTCACAAATGAATTTCTCCACAGTATCAAAAATTTTATTTGTTTCAATAGCTGGATATTCATGCATTTTGAAGAATATATCAATAAATTGTGGAGAGTTTTGTAAAATTGCGAAAGGCCGCCTCTTGCCTTTCTTGAAATAATTAGAATTGAAGTCATATTCTGTTAATGCGTGAAATACCGGAAGTGCACAGCTCAAATCTGGGCCTAATGATTCGTGCAGCTTGCTTACATTTATTTATCTCTCATTATTCCCGACACCTACTTTCAACCAGATTTTTACGTTTTCATTCATAAGTTGCATATTGCTACGATCAAAATGTCTGTCGGGCCGTCATTTCCCATGTATTTTGAAGCGCTGAATCCGATAAACTTATTGTTATGTATTACACCCCCTTGGAACTGGAGATTGATACGCCTATGCCTAATAGTGACTGGAAACAAGTAGAAGGAGGTAGAGTTTTCTAGAGTGTGGTGAGAGAAGATTCTGGATGGATCTAGAGGCAGTTTCAGAGTATATAAGACGCGATTACCGACTCAGGGGAAGAAGTTTATTAAGGGGTAGTTTTAGGAAAGTGACGTTCGGTAACGAAAGTGAGGTTAAATATCAAGTAAACAAAGTGTAAAGGTCATTTTGAAGTATTGTATAGTCAGTAAATTATTAAATAAAGTGTTAGTGTTTATCTCTTGTTATAATTATTTAGAACTCACGGATTCATACAGGGTGTTTCCTAAGAGGTGGATACACGTAACATTATAAAGAACATTTCTACGCCTTAGATTTTTTCATAAATATCGTTTAAAATGTGCTATTAGTACACCGAAAACGTGATTTGTGAGAAATATACGAGGTAGAATTTTTAAAAATAATTTTATCGACTTAGTGCATCAAAATATACATGAGAAATGACGGGTTGAAAGAATAGGTCAAAACTTTTTTCTAATCTTGTGTTATTTATTTATTTATTTATTTAGCATACACCACTCCACAGTATAACATCAATAGGGAACTTGCCTATAATTTAAAAAATTTAAATAATACCAAATAGCATAGCGTAACGTAATAAAACGTGCACTTCACAAAGAAAATAAGATTTCTAATTCCACGCGATCAGTATGAAGGATCTAAACAGCGATAAAATTGAAATGGCCCTGAACGAGCTGTGACGTCACACCCTACAATATTCGGTAGTCATCGCGCCGGGAGGCAATACAATCAGAAGTTTACCTGTGTTTATTAGACTGTGGTTGATTTGTTAGTGACTATTCTATAAATATATAATTGTGATTTATAGTATCGTTTATTGTAGTTGTACAGATATTTTAAAATGACTGATGAAGGTTTTTCAAAGGGCCAATCTGATAATTTGCTGGAAGTGGATATGTTTATGGTGGCAGCTTTTATACAAAATACTTTTCGTTTTGTATTTGCGAAGAGTATAATAATAAATAGCTGTTTACTTTCGCACCAGGAAATTACCTTTACTTAGTATCACTAAATTACATTCTGTCTACTTATCTTATTTTCTAACATTGTATACACATCCTTCCTTTAATATTTGGCGAAGCAGTAAAAATTGCATTACAGTAATACAAGGTATTGGGAGATTGAAGGTGAAATATTGCCGTGAAAATACATGAGAAATAAAGAAGTTCAAGTGATTGCAAATGTTCTTAGTGTCAATATAATTTGCGATTAGTTTGCATAATAACTAGTTGGGGAATGACACATGAGTATCGTGTGTATATGTGAAAATTCAACTGTTGAATATAATTCCCCGTAGCTAAGACACTTTAAGAAAATCATTTTGGCAAAACTGCAGAAACCACATTGTATTTCAGCAACAATGGTTCAACTGGCTTTTCCTATGGATGAATCTGATTACCCCTGGTGTCCTCTATCTGCCATTAACCCATGTCCGCTTTCTTGTGAAACACCCTGTATTAAACAGTTCACAGAATATCCACGATTGGTAGTCTCTTTAAATTACTGATGTAAATATCACTTGCATTTATTTCTCACCTATGAATTACTTCGGGATACATATTTATCAATGATTGCAGATGCTGGTATCGTGTCTCGACAGAGTTAATCATGAAGTGAGAATGCTAAAAGATGAAAAATTTGATACCGAAAGAGAACTTGATGCTCTTGGAATTCCCCTGGGCGTAATATCAGAATGTATTTCAATGAGAGATTGTAGGCAAGGAGCAGAACTTACCTATGACGATGGAGATACCGAACTAAAAAAGGTAATGGTGTATCGAAATCAGAATTATGTTATTTTTTACTAGTGTCTATTAATTAATAATCAGTTATGCTGTATTATTCAATTATATTTTAAATATAGCTATGCCATTTACTGTTCACCGATGCATGTGAAAGACTAAAGAAATAAATCACAAGTAAATGTAATATATATAAAATACAAGTGGAACTTTAATTTATTGCTGATAATGTTCATATATACATCTTATATTCTTACATTGTCTTCTTCTCCGTCTGCTTTATGCTTATCCCAAATTATGGGGAAATTATTACATCGTTCAATTTTACAGTAGCCACAGACAGAACCTTAATATAATCCCGACTTTCTGCAACTACGAGCCTGCGGTCTTTCATTTACATTTTGTTAGCATATTAGTAGTCCAGCCAGTAAAGACAAAAAAAGGCGCACTCCTATTGGGAAAGATCTATTTTCATAAAATAAACGGCATTCGATTTCTAGTTGATAGTACTGCAAAGTCTGCACGGTCCGAAAGTGTGCTTTTGATTTTAAGCAACAAAGTAGCAACGAATCAGCAACAAAAATGAATAAATGAGATCAAATTTTAAATTTGACTTAGAAATGACTTTTAGAGATTTTTCGAAGTCAGAGATTTCATATAATATGAAGTTGATAAGTCATAAAAAATTGTTATAAGCAATTTAGCAACAAATCAGCAACAATTTAACTAAATTAGCAATAAAAATGGACACATTTTTATTTGAAGAATAAAAAAGAACAAATAAGCAACAAAAATAAATAAATAAGATTTGCATTTTATTTAAAAAATATGTAATAAGTTTCAATATTTATTTATTGATGTGTTTCAATTTCATCTTCTTCTCCATCGTCCCAACATTTTCAATACTTGGGGGAGCATAGAGAGAGCTGCTGTCATGTCATCCAGTACATACTTGTGTGCAACCCAGTCCACTTTCTCGACAACTACAAACTGATGTCGCTGAACATCCTTTCTGGTAATTAAAAAAAAAGGTATTTCAGAATATTTTGTGGAGCTGGAGGCCGAGTCATTTTGATCGGCAGTAAAATATTTTGATTATGTTTTCAACCAATTTTTCATGCATTGCGTTATTCCCCAGCCACAACTGAACTTGTAAATAGACCCTCTTCAAATTTTCAGCTGCTGGGTTTTCTGTGGGAGGCAATGTACTTAGTTGGACCGCCTCCTTACTCTTTGCAGTAGCTTTGACAAAACATTCGTATTGTTTTTTAGCGATAACTTTCTTAATAAGATTTTTGAGTTCAAAGGGCTCGAGGAAGGTGGACCTCGCACTCAAGTGCGAACTTAAAACGATGATAACTCAATTAATTTTCATCCTAGGGAAATAAAAATAAATTTTCTGCAAAAAGAAATCCTACATTTTTGTACTCTTGCATTTTTTACGTATCTTCTTTAGTTTTTGAGTTATTGTGTAAAAAAGAAAATTTTTCAAAAATTTCAAAAATTAAGTATTTCAAAATTGAATATTTTTTTCCAAATCTACGCATTTTAAACCGTTCAAACTTCTAGAACATATTGTTAGTACCTAAATAAAGTGAATTGTAAATGGATTACGTTTAATTTCAGTTCTTGCGGTTAAGCCATTAGTTTCATTGCTGATTTTTCCCCGAAAAAAAGGAGAGAACCATTTTATTCTCATCATAAATCCGTAAGTTTTTATGCTAACCACTTTTACTAGAGCTCTCAAGTACTTTAAAAAAGGTGTGATCAGTTCTCCTCCGAAAATTCGTCGTTTTTTCCGTTATTTAAAGTTGAAAGGCTCAAATTCAGTTTTCGGCGAACAAACAGTCACCTTCAACGAGCCATAGTTCGGTTCGTATTAATATTTCTAAAGAAATAGAAAGAAAACCAATCGACTTGTTATTTTACAAGATTCATTTGTGCTCCCGATAATTTTTTAGATAAAACGTGAGGTTTTCGAATTATTCGTGAAAATTAGCTCTAAAACATGCATTTCTTAGATGAAAAATCAATCGCGAACAACTCGAAGAATATTGATTTATCGAAAAAACTTCATTGAACATTTTTTTGTTTAGAATTCATCTCCCTATCGATTTATGCAGTTATTTTGAGTTTACTGATTTCCTTAACATGATTTCTTGAATAGGATGAAAAAAAGATCATAACATCAAAAAGCTGTAGCTCGAACAATTTGTTTTGAAAATGAACGTGACGATGTCGAAATTTCATAAAGAAAGATGTATTAACATTTTTCGCTAAAACGCTATTTTTTGAGATATTTGCAAAACACATTCACTGATTTAAACCAATCGGTTCTCGAAAAAGTAAGTTGAAATAAATAGTATAGGAGCCAGTGTGCAATTACCTAACACATTTGGGTCAGCTAGAGACAATATGGTTACGCACTACATCCCCTACGAAGTAGAGACTGTTACGCCCATGACTACTGCTGGCTGAAATTAAGTAGAATGGTTAGGCAACCAGTAAACACGACATCTCTTCTGGAAGCCTGTAGATGGCTCTAGAGTTGGATATTGATCTGGAATTGGAAATTTCTATAGAGGCAATTTTAGAGTAAATAAGGCAAGATTCATGGCGGGAAAGAGGAAGTTGAAAAGTCACAGCTGTGACAAGTAAGAGGTTAGAAATCCGAGGTGATAGAAATACAAAATAGTAAACACTGTAATGGTTATTTTAGTAAAAATGTATTTTATTTAAGGAATTAAAAGTATTGTTGATTTCTAGTAAGTGATTAAATAAAGTGTTAGTGGTTATCCCTCTATAATTTATTTGGAACCTACGGAAATTGAAGAGGTGGTTTCCCAAAGGTGGCGGAAACACGTAACATTATTAATCCTTGACCCTAGAGCATGACAGACAACAAAGGTGATATGAGAATTTATCTTAGTGGTGGAAACTTAATTTAGAAATAAAATTAATTATTTGAAAAAATCAACTTGATATTTACTAGTCAAGGCTTAAAAGTAGACACCTTGCAGGTTCAAAATATCACTCACTGGACTTCCTCCAACCGGCATGTGTTCCTGCCTTAGGACCTTCACTAATCGTAATGTATGCCTATCGTAGTATTGTAATTACTATAAGTGGTAATGATTCGATAACAAAGAAATCAGCTTGATACTTCTTTGTCATACCCAGTGACATAGCTTACAGATTTAGAATGCCTGCCAATCGTACACTTGTATTCACTAAGGCCTCCTTTATGTACGAGTTTTTCTGTCGCCTGGCTATAAAAATTGCGGCGTTTTTTGATGAACTTTTGTTCAAGCATTTCTTGTCGCGTGCTGCTTAATTTCACAATGAGCTCCTTTTGTAGTAAAATAGCAATATCCTTTTTTCTAATGATAAATACAGAAAATGTTTAAAAACTACACTAAATGAGAATTTTTATAAAAATAACTTGCCAGTTAGAGTGGTAATTTTTTTTAAAGTATGAAAGAATATCAGCTAATAAAAAAAATAAGTCGTGAATCCAGCAAAAGCGTTTTTTTCCAAAGGTATGGCACTATTCATTTTATTTAGGACTGTGATTCATAGCAGGACTATTCAGAGTTGCGAAGCAAAGATTAGAATCTTAAAATATAGAATATTGTAACTATGGCACACGAAAAGCTGATCTAAGGTGTCGATTTTCATGAAATTCATAATAATGTCAATATCTCAAAAACTAACAATTTTTTATTAAGGTCATATTTTAATATTTGAGGTGTAAGGAGTTTCTCAAAGTGAATAGACGCTTCGAAGAAAGCTCGCGAAAAAAGCTCAGAAACATAGGTTAAAACACCTCTAAATTATATAAAATTTAAGTCATCGACAGGTCAAGAAATTTTGCGTGTTGTGAAGTGAAATAGTCAAAAAACAAAGTTCATATGGAATTAATATTTGATAATTTTTAGTACAGGGCCTTGTAGTAATATAAAAATTAAGGTAAACAAGTAATATAATAAGTATGGTGTGTTAAGATCAGGCCTATCTGTACCCAAAAGGCCTCTTAAAGTGATTTAGTCCTCAAGATCAGGGTAATAAATATTCAGTGTCAAACACTAATATAGACGATAAACGGACTAGCATAAAACCCCAATGCTTTCTTGGAAAGTGTAAATAAATAAACAATAATAAACTTTGTATGCAGTGGAGTCTCTTAGATGCACGACAATTAAAAGTGAAGAAAGAAATAAGCCAGCAATTCAAAGGCGCCGGAGAAAGATAAGCTATATATTTAATTAATTCATAATTTATAATTTATTATTTCTGTTTGTTTATTTTTTATTATTAATTTTACTTTATTGTTATAATGTCTTATTTTATTCCCATTTGGGATACGGCAGCTTAAATTAAGCACTACAAAAATCAGACCAATATACAGGGTGTGCGGGGGTTTCTTTCGGGCTTCTTTCTCTTTTCCAACTCGCTGTAAGAAGCTATTTTACCACGGTACAGATAACGTAATAAAAAGACTCTCTTACAACAAATTAATATAGGTGTAGAGAAACAAAGCAAATAAAATGGACACACTATAATACAGGACGTTGAATCGAGAACACACCAATTACTGGTGCAAAAAATCGACGGCGACGGAAACTGCCTAAATGGAGCATTAAGCCACCAACTGGAGGGAGAAAATATAACATCACAGGCACATACCAATGCAACGAAAACCCTACGAAAACAAGTAGCTGACTATATCGAAAATAACTTAGATCAATTCATGCCATTCATGCAGGCATCCATTCATGAACTAGCACACCGTTACAACAGATACAACTCTAATACGTGAAAAATAAATTCGTTCATTTGAGATTCGAGAAAAGAAGGATTTTGGTAGACGAAAACATAAGACTTACAAATTGGAATGGAAAACATATGCATATTAAGAGTACATGTGCCCAAAGACGAGACACGACACACCTACTAAAAGAGCGCTAAGACTGAACAGCAACAAACTGAAAATAGGGAGGCCATGCTACACATGGATAACAACAATCGAGAGGATTATGAATAAGCTAGGAAAGGATTATACATACCCAGATCGGCACAACAAAAGACGGAATACAATAAAGAAATATCAAGGATATAGACATTGCCAAACTCAGAAACAGAAAAAACCGAAACTCAGAAGAAGAATAGGAGAGAAGATGACCACAGACAGAAACTGAAAAGAAGAATCTCACTGAAAGTAAAAAGAAGCACGAAACCTAAAGGAAGCATCTGACAAGCGCCTACACTTCCCATTCAATGAAGACAGAAGGAGAACAAGAAGAAACATCTGACAAACACCTACACGCTCCATCCTATATTCCTATCCCATGCGTCATGCGGCTCTCGCTGCTGACAACAAGATGTCCAATATCCAATCCAGCGTATGCAGCCGGTCCGGCGGTATATAAAAGCATCGAGGGTTTGTTCCGACACGCGGTGGGACCGTCCGTTGGTCGGTCGGGTGGGGCCGCCCAGACGTCGCATAAATATAATAGACGACTGGGCGACTGCAGTTGGCCGTTCGGCGGGCGATCGGGCTGCGTGGTGGAACAAATCTCCATGCCCCGGAATCGGCAGCAATGCCCACCTTACGCTGGCAAATCAATCAATCAATCAAGGTTATATTTTGATATTTGAGGTCTTCCATAGCACCAGAAGTGTCTTCACACGTCGACTACGGACTGTCAAAATAAATTCCTTCAAGCTCTCTTCAGCGATAATAAACGCGTTGCATAAAAGCATCATAAAATTTGAGAACGTCGAGACACGGCCGACGAGCGAGCGCGAGCGGTTGAACGACATCGATGCATAAAGGCGCACATAAAAATGCGTGCATAAAAGAGGCCTAAGTGGTAATAAGTAATCGATAGAAATGCAAATACGTACTGCTTGTACCAATTGTACAAGACATTTCGAGTTATTTAGTGAACTTCTCACCCGCAATAAAATTTCTGTTATGCTCTAGCAGTATTAATGTCTCTAGCTGATACAAATGTGTCAGGTAATTAATTACACGCTGGCCCCTGTACTTATATACAAATATACATGTACATCTATGCAGTGCTCGATGCAACGTTTCATCGCTTCCCTAACTTTGGCTTTTAAGTTTGATCGAGCTAGATGGTACTATACCGTTTACAAATGTCTCCAATTTTGAAAACGATTAGTGCCAGGGCATTTTTTAACATATACGTTATGTATCCAAATGGATACGCAGTATTCTAAAGTGGATATAGTGTAGAACCAAAATGGATACGTTATCTTAAAATAATACGAAAAGAAATCAACCTAATCAACGTAAGATAGGCTTAAAATGTATTTAAATTTCTAACTTTTAAAATGCAACAAACAAGAACGAGAACAAATAAAATATAAAAGAAAAAAAGAAAAAATTTCACTCCAAATACAAATCTTACATCACATTTAAGAACACATATCAAAATTCTTGGTAACTACCTACTGAAATAGAGTTAGAACTGATTTTCACCTCTGAAAAATTTCTTTACAAAGTTACGTCTTTGGTAGATGTCAACATCCGGTTCTCTAAACCTTCTCTCTTTGGTCAGTAAAAATTCTGCGACTGCTGATTGGGGATCGAAGTGAGCAGTAACTTTTCCAATTAAGGTAATGGGGAGACGATCGTTCATAGTTTTTTCACTTGAAGACATTCGACATTCTGTGATCAGTCTTAATGTTGTTGACGTTGTTGTAGTCGAAAAGATTAAATATCTTGGTTGTCGGTGAATGTGGCGTTGTAATAAAGAGAATTGATAAAAGCTTAAGAAGTACACCTCTTGTGCATACTAAAAGTTTTCTCAATTTGTCTGCATATTTGGTTCCCACATCAACCGTGTACATTTCTGCAATTTCTTCTATTTTCGGCCAGTAGTCGCTAACATCAATAGAAAAGTTGGTAACCTCACCTTTATTAAAAAAATTCTCAACCAAAGGTCGCCCAGCTGGTATCATTTCTGTTGCTGATTTTGCGCAAAAAAGCAATACCATATTTTTTATAGTATCATCTTTTTCTACATTAAGCCTAGCGCCCAATTTTTTTTTAACAGACGCAACAATTTGTTGTCGAGCAGCAGACCAGTTGTGACTTCCAGCATTTGGAACATTATGTTTGCTTCTTTTCTCATTTTCAACATCATTTACACCAATTGGATACAGTGTAACAAATTCTTAAAAAATGCAGAATAAAAAATTTAAATATAGCATTTCAAAACTATGTTTGGATTGTAGGAACTATGTGTGGTCGAGAGCGTCAAAAAATTACTAAAGGAACGATGCCAACAAACTTGGGTAAAACTCAATAAGCTGGAGGAACTCAAATTTAAATTAAATTTAGATATCAACGATAAAACTGAGGCTCTCGAAATTGATAAGGACCAACTCACTATGGATAAAAATTGTGCGAACATTACATTTAAAATTGATCCGCTTCGAAGTATAAAAGGGTAAGTCTGAAGGATATCAAGCGAAATCGCCGACGTTTGTTGTCAACAAATATTACCACACTTTTCTAAAATTACTTGTGACATTCGGAGATGGAACTGCAGAAATTTCAATGGGGGGGTTGGGCAAGATCAGTCACCGAAACGTCCTAGTTTTTTTTTTGTTTCTTCAAAGAGAAACCACCGTAGTGCTGTACAGAATAAGAATGCATTGTGGATGTTAATGTTTAAATATCCAGTATGGCGTTCAGTGAATACAGCAGAGCGGATCTGGCAGGAAAGAGGGGCGCAAGCCAACAATGGAATTTGATTTTTTTTTGCAATTCTTTAAGTTTGTGTCATGCAATTATTCTCTGAAAATCACAAGTCTCTTACTCTAGAGGGGGGGGGGGGGGAGATAATTGCACACAAACTTTGCAAAAACTACTTTTTGGGCGATAACTTGGAAAATAATGCTGGTATGAGAAAAAAGTCTAATTCAAAGTTAAAGAGAATTGGAAAATAGGTGATCTCAACTAATGTTTGTCCCAAAATATTAATTAGATCTCGAATTATGGGCAATTGAAGAATGCGCTGAAAAACTTCTTTTGCCGATGGTTTCAAGTGTTAATCCGATAAGTGTAAAGCTTAATTCTGGTCAAGGCGGGACTTAGGGAGACGGTACAGATTTTCGCCCAAAATCTCGACAAACTGATGAGTCTTTGCTCATTGTGTGTATAATCCTATCAATTTCCATGGGTGAAGACAGTTTTGATTAAAAAAAAAATGTTGCGAAGCTACACCCGAAAAACGATTTTGCATTTTTTTCAAATCGCGTCTTTGCTCGAAAACTATGTTATATTCAAATAATATTTTTTGCACATGGAGGGACTCTTTTCTCTTTAAGTTGAAAAAAGTCATGACAATAGGATGATCAGCACGGAAATTAGAGCTGATAACGTTCTTGCCTCTGTGGAGGGGAAACAAAAAGGGTTATCGACTTCGGACTAGACTCATTTTCAAATTCAACTCAGTATTCAACTTGTGTGAAAAGGGAGATCAAATTAAGGAATATATTCGTTGCGGACATATATTCATATGAACTTTTCTTCATAAAGTAATTTAAGGAATGTATTGAAACATATTCTTTATAGGATTTTGCAAACAGCAGAAACAAATAACTATCTACGAGAACTAAAAGAAAAACTGTGTGTAAAATTATTAATGAAACCCTTGCACTCTTTCGATAATCTGAATTCTGGCTATGCTAGTAAATTAAAATCCTAAGATGAATTTGTCTAATTTCTTATTTGAAAATTCTCATTCTAACACTAGTATCCACACAGTCCCCTACGGCCATGTAGATTACACTAGTATCTACATAACCCCCCACGGTCATGAAGATTCAATTAAAAGTGAGAACAAAGGCCTAAACTGCATTTATTTATCTACCTTGTCTTAAAAATTTTGCATTCTGGATTACATTTTCATAAAATCTATCATTCTGTTTCTTGGAAATGCTTAGCCTTTGAAACGTTTTTCGCCCTTATTCTGAAGTTCATCAGAAAGACATAAAGCCACTCATAAAGATGTTTCATGCAAAACCAAGACAAGGTCTATGAAAATGTATGAAATAATTATATTTGACATTGACCGATGAAAACAACAGATCTTCACCTGTACAGTGAGCACGTACAAGTTGAAATAAATTCATTAAAATAGTTACGAAACAATTGACAAAAATTCGCTCAGACCCGTCGATTTTTAAATACATTTCTCAATCTGTTTATTAAAAAAAAAGTGATGCAAATATTTTTTTAAAGTTATGACGTCATCGCCATTTTAAATGGCAACCCCCATTTTTTTAAATGTCATTTGAAAGAGCACATTTTTCTGCGTACAGTACGTTAAATTCTAGGGAGTATTGCATGACGAAATTATCGAGAAAAAAAAACTTAACTACTTATAGTAATGTAATAAAACAAAAATACAAGAATTTAAGAATATAGCAAAAATAATTAGATTAAATGTTCAAATTGCGCGCCATTAGCTTCTTGACAATGTCCAAGTCGAAACTGAAATTCTCGCGAAACGTTAATAATTGTTTCGGGTCCAATTCTTCAAATTTCGTAAGTAATTCTGTCTTTTAAGTCCTCAATATTGTTCGGTCTATTAAAATAAACTTTGGATTTAAGGTAACCCCATAAAAATAATTCAGTGGGGTTAGGTCCGGAGATTTAGCTGGCCATTCTATTGATCCGCGTCTACCAATCCATCTGCGTGGGAAAATTTCCTTCAAATAATTACGAACTATTACCGAATAATGTGGCGGTGCGCCATCCTGTTGAAACCATATGGAGTTTTCAGGTACATTAGGGTTTTCACCATTTGGATACAGTGCGACAAGTTCTGGAATTATGCTTTGTTGGAGCAGCTCCAAATATTATTCGCCATCTAATGAACCTTGAATAAAAAATGGACCCAATATTGTAGTCCCAACAATTCCAGCCCACACGTTAACTTTCTGTGGAAACTGAGTATGGGCCTCCACCATCCAGTGTGGATTTTCACGTGACCAATATCGACAATTTTGCCTATTCACAGAGCCATTTAAACAGAAGGTGGCCTCATTAGAGAAAAGTACTCGACTTAAGAAATGTGGATTGATATTACATCGTTCCATCATGGTATCGCAAAAATCTACTCTGCGGTCGAAAACATCTTCGTTAAGCTCTTGAACTAAATTGACTTTATATGGATGCCATTTATTCTTCTTCAAATATTTTAAAACAGTCGACTGACTAATTGACTGTTCTGCTGCGACTTCGCGACTTGATTTGTGAGGATTCTCCTCCATTGTCAGTAAATCATCTAACTGTTTATTTTCTGAAATTGTAGGACGACCTTTCGTGAAATTATCTCTTACATGACCACAATCTCGGAACTTCTTTTCTATTTTGCTAACAGTTGATTGTGTAATAGGTCGATTAGGGTATTTGCCATTAAATAATTCACAAACCATAGTTTGTGTTCGGGACTTGTCTCCATAGCCAATCATTATCAAAATTTCTATTCGTTATGTCTCACGTAAACGTTGCACTATCAGCACTTTCAATACGATATCACAAGTAAATACTAATGAATGGGCCTACCCCTTTCAGCGTGGCGAGGCTAATATAATTTAGTGAACTGTATTTAGGTATAATAAAAAAAGAGAATGTGTCGGAAACTTACACAGTAGGTTTGATGAGTTCTCCGTCGTCGATGTCGGCCCAGGCAATAGGAGGGACAAAGGGGGGCCAAAAGCAAAAGGAAAAAATCTCCGACACACACAGTTAACGTAACAATTATTAAATTAATTTAAGAAAGGACAATTATAATTCACTTATCACTGATAAATAGCTATAGCGTTCTGCGGCGTAAGTGACTATTTATTGTCTTACTTACTATCATACTACTGTCTCTATGCGGGTCGCGCTCGACCCACACTGCGTAAAAAAAACTAGCTAAGAAAAAACTTCTTAGTATTACCATAAAGAATTCAAAACATATATTTTTCTAGGTATAATACTACAAGGCGCGTAACCAGCCAATGTGTTAGAGCCAGGTCCGTGTTGCTAAGTAAATGAAAAAAAGCGTAAACACAAAAAAAGTGTAAGGTTCGACGATAAGTAATGAATGTGTTCTATTAATGTTAAATGTTTTTGTCTCGATAATTTCGTCATGCAATATTCCCTAGAATTTAACGTACTGTATGCAGAAAAGTGTGCTCTTTCAAATGACATTTTAAAAAATGGGGGTTGCCATTTAAAAAAAATGGCGATGACGTCATAACTTACAAAAAATATTTGCAGCACTTTTTTTTAAATAAACAGATTGAGAAATGCATTTAAAAGTCGACGGGTCTGAGCGAATTTTTGTCACTTGTTTTGTAACTATTTTAATGAATTTATTCCAACCTTTACGTGCTCACTGTATATTAACTAACTAGTATTGGAGCCTATATACTCTATCCATGTTTAGAAGTGAATTATTATTATTTATTTGAAAGCAAATTATAATTCACTTTTTAACTTGAAGAATCACACCCTGAAACATTAACACGTCATTAAGGAACACCTCATATAACTCGTGGTTTCGGCCCGAAAATATTCTTTTATGTGATCTCCCTTTTAACACAAGTTGAATAATAGGCCAGTAGTGTAAAACAAAAAAAATAGACAAATCGGAAATAATTGCTACAAAAGGCTTTATTATTTTAATGGCTCCATTTGTTGCCTAATATAACTATCCTAGGTCCTCCTCCCAACGGAGTTGTGCTAAAGTGGTGGGGGATAAAAATGTACCCCCAAAAGGGGTATTCTCTCAGTTATACGGTTATATCTCGTAAAGGACTCACAATATCGAAAACATTGTCCTATTAAAAGTTGTAGGGCATTAAATTCTGCACAGAATGAGACCAGACGCATATTCTTTGAAGCACCCTTTCCCATACTAGTATTCATCAAAGTTGGACAAATATTACACATTTATGAAAAACTTTCATTTTGACTTCTCCCTCACTCTCTCCTCTGGGGATGGTATGCTACAACGTTTGTTCTTGACCCCATTCCTACCTCCAAGGTACCAGCTTCACAGTCTCTTCTCTCTACAATTTTCTGCAAATGCAACAAGGGGTGTGCAGGTGGCTGTGGGTGTCGGAAGTATGGAATTAATTACTAATTGATTTGTGCCAACTGCAAGGGGAACTCCTGCACTAACTCCTTCCAACTAGATGCAATTGATGAACCACATGTTGACGAAGACCTGAATTTCATGTATGGTGCGACGAAAATTACAGACCTTGAGAAGCAGAGTGATGGGGCGACGGACTCCCTATCGGAAATTACAAGTGGCCCAACGAGAATCAAACGTCGACGTCTGTGAACTTTGTGTATTTACCTATTTTTTCCCCTTTTCAATTTCATACCTTTAACTACAATTTTTGTTATTATGAAATATAATTATCACTGATTTCAAGAATTGTATTTCTTATTCTGCCTCTTCCATCTTTAAATCTGTTGAATGGATCTCATCATATTTTACATGAAACCATTTTTTAATATTATTTTTTTTATATATTCTATAATTTTAATACTTTATATATTTGCTAAGTACAAGACTAGTACAATGAAGTGCTAGAGATAGTACTATGTTTAATATAGTGTAAATAACACATTTTTCATAAATATATAAAATTTGTCCAACTTTGATGAGCACTAGTATGGGAATGGGTGGTCCAAAAAATATGCGTCTGATCTCATTCAATGCAAAACTTAATGCCCTATAACTTTTAATAGGACAATGTTTTCGATATTGTGACAGTTTACGAAATATACCCCTTTTGGAGGTACATTTTTACCCCCCACCACTTTAGCACAACTCCGCCTGGGGAGAAAACCTAGGATAGTCATATCAAGCAACAAATGAAGCCATTAAAACAATAAAACCTTTTGTAGCAATTATTTCCTATTTAGATTTTAAGCCTACTTGCCTATAGAGAGTTGAGTTTGAAAATTAGCCTGGTCCGAAGTCGATAACCCTTTTTGTTCTTTTCTTCAAATTAAAGAGAGAAAAAATTCCATCCATAAGCAAAAAACATTATTTAAATACATCCTTTATTGCGTGCAAAGAATGCGATTTGAAAAAAATGCAAAATCGTTTTTCTGATGTAGCTTCGCAATTTTTTTCAAAAATAAAAAACCGTTTTCACCCACGGAAGTTGATAGGATTATATATACATCATCAGTTTGTTGAAATTTTGGGCGATGTTATGTAGCTCCGAAAATTTTTATTGTCTCCTTCTCTCCCTCCCTCCTTAATTCCCCCATCAACTTCCCACCTAGACCAGAATTAGGCTTTACACTTTCCCTACATCCACCAAAAATTTCAGCTCCCTATCATCCTTCTTTCCTGGAGAAATCATCGGTTTAACACTTGAAGCCACCGGCAAAAAAACTGTTTCAGCGCATTCTTCAATTGCTCATAACTCGATGTCTAGTTAATATTTTTCCACAAACCTCTGCTCAGATCACATATTTTCAAATTCACTTTAACTTTGAATTAGGTTTTTTTTCTCACACAGGCACTATTTTCAGAGTTATCGCCGAAAAAGTAGTTTTTGCAAACTTTGTGTGCAAATATCTCTCCTCCACTCTAGAGTAAGAGACTTGTGATTTTCAAAGAATAATTGTATGACACAAACTTAGAGAATGGCAATTTTTTTTTTCAAATTCCATTGTCTGCTTCCAAATCCAGATCCGTTCTACTAATAGCCGTACAAGCAACATCAAGCTGATTTTAAAATACCCTGTTTTATCCTCTGAAGTTATTAGTTCTGTTACATTTAAATTTTCACAACTTTTTAACCGATTTCAAAAACGCATGGAAAGGAAAATTTCCTCAGTTCGATGTATGTTTTTTTTATGTTGATTGATTGTACTCTAGAGTAACTAAAGCGATTCCGATCAAGTCTGTGGTGTATGCATGCTAGTGTCTAGTGAAAGGTGAGCAAAAAGTGGAAAAGTTTTTTATTACCAGCATATTTACAAATTTGAATAATGATAATTTTTTACAAAATCGGGTATTATTTACTAATAATAGTCCCACTATAGTGTTTTCATAAATCTACGTCCAGCGCACAGTCGACTAAATTCTCGAAAACTGGACAATAATGCATTAAAATTGGTAGCTAGGTATCTTCAGAATAACTGATATCGAATCCCGATATAAAAAAAAATAAAAATGACTGATTCACAACTCCTGCAATAGCGATTATCTCGAGAATCTAAACGTAATCCGATCTGCATCAAAGCCTTTTCAGCACATGTCCATAACCAATATTATCCTTGAGCCAAAAAGGAAATCCTGTTGGTTAGTTTAGGCGCAAGCGTGTGCAGATGTCACACACATAATACACAATTATATATGCATACAGACATTTTTTAAAAACTTGTTCGTGTTTCTGGGATATCAAGACATAAAGATTCTTAGTCCAATAATTATAAAGATTTCCATAACAAAAAAATGTAATCTGAGATTTTCGTTCAGTAACTGTTAGTGGAGGGAATATACATCACAAAACCATAAAAATCAGTACTTGGGGTGCCGCGCAACCCCCCCCCCCAAAAAACCACCCCTTCGGTGAGAAAAGCCTTATTTTACTGATAACTCGTTAACCGTTGAAGAACATAAAAAAATTGCTCATCATAAAAAAGAAAGCTTGACTAATTTCCTAAAAAAGAGTCCTCTTGTAATTTTCTCGTATATGCCATGATTTTGGAGAAGATCGGTATTGAAAAAAACTGTAAAATTTGTATTTTTAATACGTACGAATTTTCGTTTATTTAAAATTTTTTGCGCGCGGCCTATAGAAAAGGTTGAATTGCTCGAAAACCAAACAAGCTAGGAAGATAAATCAAAATGGGCTTTAAAGGGGATATATGATACTCTCGTGTTTCCATTTTTTATGGCTATTGATATTTATTAGTGTATAAAAATAACAATATAATATAGTTACCTCTTGATTTTTTGCGCTTTTAACTATTCACAGGCCCATAAAAAATAAGTGACTTTAATATAAGTTATAAATGCATTATATTTTAGTTCAGGGAAAGTTAGGAATAAAAATATTTACATTTACATATTTACCGGCATCTTGAAGTTAGTCAAATTTTGGCCGATTTTTTATTGTTTCCTAAAAATAAAAAGAGACCCAAACATCTTGAGAATTCAGCTCAAAACATTTTTTTTTTCATTTTGTATATCATGCAACTATTGTTTCTAATCATTTAATAGTTAAAAAATTGCATAAAAAATATCATGGAAAAATTGAATATGAAACCTTTTTTGGATTTTTTTTTCTAACTTCAACCTGCTGGTAAATTTGTAAATATGAACATTTTTATTCCTAACTTTTTCTGCAAGTACTACCTTGAACTAAAAGATAATGCATTTATAACTTATATTAAAGTCAGTTATTTTTTATGGGCCTGTGAATAGTTATATGCACAAAAAATCAAGAGATAACTATATCATATTGTTAATTTTTGTGTACTAATAAATATCAATAGCCATCAAAAACGGCAACACAAGAGAGTATTTTATATCCCCTTTAAAAGCCATTTTGATTTTTCTTCCTAGCTTGTTTGGTTTTTCGAGCAATTGAATTTTTTCTATAGGCCACGCGCAGAAAATTTCAAATAAACGAAAATTCGCGCACATTAAAAACACAAATTTTGCAATTTTTATCAATATCGATTTTCTCGAAAACCATGGCATATACAAGAAAATTACGACAGGACTCCTTTTTAGGCAGCTTTCTTTTTTAAGATGAGCAATGTTTCTATATATTCAACGGTTAACGAGTTATCAGTAAAATAAGGCTTTTTTTCCGAAGGAAAATCTCCGATAACATTTTTTTGCGAGCTTCTGGTGTATTTCTTATTTTACCGACTGGACTGGACTATCTGTTATAATTCAATTTTCGATTGCGGACCAATTAATAAGTAATAATCTAAAAAGTACTCTTCTACAAAACTGACTAAAATTCGAAATCATAAAATATGGGTAATAACAATATATTACAAACATATGACAAGCTTTACCGTTTTCAACATAAATCCAAGAGCACGTTTTTCAAACATATTTTCCCTTCTCGCCACTCTAGGGGTGATATGGGCTGTGCATCGATAATTTATAAACAAGTTTATGGTAAAAATAGTTTGGGCCTTCATGCGTGAGTTGTTTTCAACAGATCTTACACACACAAAAAATTGCGCTATAAATATCTCTGCAATCAATAACCCTATAATATAGGTGAATGATATCAAATAGGCGCCAGTATATTATCGTTCATTTTTCATAACATATTTTAATAGTATATCGTAATAAAATAGTATTATCGTTCATTGCTCATAATTATGTAAATCAGCCATTCATCAAGAGATATAACTTAATAAATCTATTTTTTTTCTTTTATTTAATCAAATAGATAAATCGATGTAAATATTTAATAACCATGCATTATTGCATTAGATTTTGCAAACACAAACACCACACCAAGACATTGAATACTGTACTGAGAATTATTCAAGACCAATTAAAATTAAACTTAATCCAAAATATATCCCAATTTATAGTTAGACTATTGTTGCAATTATTATTGTTGCATTTGATGGTCATATGTAGAATATCACAAAATAGAAATAATTTCTTTCCCAAAAATCCTTTGACAGGCTGATGAAATTAACGATCTTATTGAATATTAAGACGATCACGACCACGACTACGACCAAGATCACTTTGTGTCTGAAGGACACATAGTCCATTCAATGAGCGCTCAAAAAATATGTTCTAATTTATTGTCACCTTATACACGGGTCTGGTTATAAAATATACTTTTTATGTTTTTATTCAATGTAAACACCCTAATTCTTATAGATACACTTTTTGTCTTTTCAAAATTTATCATAAAAAATATGTCCTTGTGATAAAAAAATACTGTATTGTCTAGAGGATGTTAGCGATTGTTCTATTTTGATTTTAATGAATCGGTATAAAGCTTTTACCGCTAATCATACGTAATTCATTTGTGAGAAATCGTTTATATAAATAAGTCTATTCGGTATACCTTTCTATTTTAAAAGACCGTTATTTTTTCATAATAAATGTAATTTATTACGTATTTTTACTCTATATGAATATAACATTATTCTGTTTGTTAGATCCATTCCTTATGAAGCTTGGCTTGAGCATTCACAGTTCACCAAACAACTTGCTGATAATGAATTGGCTGACACTCTAAAGTTGCGTGAGTCACTTTTCGTAGTAAGAGAAAGGGCCAAAAATGACATGCTAGCTCAGAGAGATCGAGTTGACTTTACTCTTCGCAAAAGGATATACGAGACACAAAAAGCTCGAAATGAAATTGAATGGCAACAGTTGAAGATGCGCGACGAAATGGACAAAGTTCTTAAAGAAATTCAAACGTTGGAAGGTGCATTATTAGCTAAAACTGATGCCTTAAAGTTGGCACAAACGAGACTTGAAAATCGATCTTACAGGTAAAGCATTATTAAATGATTATTGTGACAGAATAAAAATTGAACATATTAATTTTTATAAAGAAGCATTTAGTCTATATTTTCCACATTTCTTGTATAGTGGGGTAATACAAGGGCATTTATTTGTATAGTTGTGTAACAGCAAAATTATATTATCATACCATCTTTGGTGTCACCAGGAGTATATTGTTACGCATTACGCCCCCTTTGGGCAGGGAGGCCGATACGCCACTGGTAGAAGTGTGGTTCTAGAAATGTACAGAACAAGATCAAGTTTCTAATTGTTCTGGGTCGCCGCCGAGAAGGGTATAGAAGACTTCTAGATGGCTCTAGAGACGTTTTTGGAGTATATAGGGCGCGATTCACGGCGGAACAGGAAGTAGTTTTATTAAAGTGAAGTTTGGTAGCGAAAAGTGAGGTTAGAAATCCGAACATTGTAAAGGTTGTTTTAAAAGTATTGTGTAATTAGTAAATTATTAAATAAAATGTTAGTGTTTATCCCTTGTTAAATTATTTTGGAACCCACGGATCCTGAAGGGTGGCTTCAGGGGTGAAAATACGCGACAATATATTATCTGAGTTTTGGACTTCCAAAGCCCATTGCGTTTTTTTATAAACAATTTTGTGTTTTAGGGTGCGCATTTTTAGGTGAGTATATCCGGTTTTAAAAGTCCGATCGGAACAAACAAAAAACCAACATTTTCGCAATTAAAATTCCAACAAATCTGTGTTGGTTCTGGGTAATTTGAGTACTACATACAGTATTGAATAAACTGGCCAAGAAGCGTTTTTCCATTTTAACGCCCAGGGACGTCAATAGATCCGATCGGCTTCAAACTTTCAAGAAAATATACCTTTTATTGAAAACAAAACACCCTCTCATTTTGGTGCTCAAATATTGAACCTTGTGGACACAAATGAATTTGTTATCTGAAATTTGAAATGCCCGCCATTTTGTGCCATTAAGGAGGTTGAAACGTTACAGTCCCAACCAAAAGTAAGTCGAATTCTAAATCGGAACCTTTCCATAATAAATTATTACAAGAGGTTATAACTCGATGATACCAATAATCATTGTCATAAAGGCATAAATATATCATTTTTTATTATTAATTAATTACTTAAGTAGATTTAATTATTTTACTTAATGAACTAACTTTTGGGTGTTTTGTCCAAACATATAAAAAAAAAAAAAAAATTATGTAAATATCTGTGTACTTTACAAATTTGTTTCAGTAAATAATTTAAAAAAAGATGAGAAGCAGTAAAAATTAAAATGAAATCATTAAATAATTGAAAAATCAATTAAAAATCATTAACGAAATGAGAAATTTGATAGTTTACAAACGTTTAATAATTTCCTTTATTTATTAAAAGGCTCCTAATTAAATTGGAAACAATATCAAAATATGCGTAAGACATCAATGTTTTACATAGTTAGTTTTCGGAATGCTGACATTATTTGCAATAAATTAAAATGTATCGTTTGCATGCGGGGTTGACATATTTTTCATAAGATTGCATGTAAAAATTTTTAAATTTTTTTTACTTTGAATGAATGAATTTTTTACAGAAAATTGTGTCATATAAGAATCTATTAAAAAAACTTCATTTCAGATTTTTTCATTATTTTCGTCTAACGCCTCAACCTCCTCAAGTCCAAAGTGAATCATTATTTTTCAAAATGTAGATCTCGATGACAGCTTTCCAATGACATTAAAAAAATTATAGTCATTTTGTCCACTTTATTGGCATTTACTTATACAAATGACAACATAATGATTCCTTCGGCCATTTTGGAAAAAAATTGAGAAACGTTTGTTAGAAAAGAAAGAGAATTGCGAGAACTTTAATTTAAAAAAAAGTTAATTTTAGTCTATCTGAACTCGAGATGTTTCATTTTTAGCATCTTGCAAAAAGATAAATAGCAGTAAATACACGCAGACAGAAACAGGGATGTCCTGAACAGAACAAATATTTGACATTAGTCAAGAAAAATAAGGTTATAATTTTATAAAGAGAAATTAGCAGAATATCAAATTCCCCTAAATACATACGTTAACTATCAACTTAAGTAAGCCCGAAACAATTGAGTACGGTGCAATAAGACAAGAGGTAACCTCGATCAATACATTTAAAAAAAGCTTTTCAAGCTAATTAAACAACAATGAAATGCAAATGCTTGAAAATTTGTTTTTATAAGTTAAATACGTTTTTTGAATGTTTCATATGAAGTAAATATGTTTCAAAATCATACAGTTCAAATGTTACCCAAAAATACGCATATGTTAATTAACAAAAATTGTCCTAAATGCTAAAAGATAATATCTCGAGTTCAGATAGACGATATAGGCTATTGATTATGTCATATAAAAAGGAACTAAGTCGTTCACGGGTTTTTATTGCAGGAATCGATCAATGGGTTATAAATGGAGAAAAAACCGCGGAGTGCTATTAAATTAAAGGGTGGAAAATGACGGTAGGGGTGAGAAACCACCCCTTTTGGTTTTTTCAATATATCTCGTAAACAAAGCAAAATTTCGATATGTCTCATATGAAACTTTTTGTAGAGAATCAAATTTCCTATCGGAAAATTAAAAACTACTAAAAATTACTAAATAATAAACATAAAAAAACTTTTTTAATTGAGTAAAACAATATTTTTTTCAATAAAATGCGAACGAAAACAATATTCGTACAAGAGGGATGAAACGCAAAAAAAATCCAGGTTCAAATGGCCATATCTCGGTCAATTTTCATTCAAAAAAATTGTTTCGCCCACCATTTTAAAGGAAATTTAATCTGCTTTTTTTATCTGAAGCAATGCCTATACCAATCTAAGTCCAAAAAAATACAGGCGAAAAAGCAAAAAAAAAAATAATAAAATCGAAATTTTCGCTTTTTTTCAAGTTTGTTTCGACTGTTTCGTCATGAATGTTTTTTTCTCATATTCAGAACGCTATTCCGATATGAAATTTGATTCTCTACAAAAAGTTTCATATGAGATATATCGAAATTTTACTTCGTTTACGAGATATATTGAAGAAACCAAAAGGGGTGGTTATTCACCCCTATGTTCAATTTCCACCCTCTAATTTAATAGCACTCCGCGGTTTTTTCTTCATTCATAACCCATTGATCGATTCCTGCAATAAAAACTCGTGAACGTCTTAGTTCCTTATTGCCCTGTTTTTTATGACATAATCAATAGCCTGATAGTTACTTTTCTCACAATTCTTTTCCTTTTCTGATAAACATTTTTCAAAATGGCCGAGAAAATCAATCTGCTGTCATCTGGTTTATAAGTAAATGCCAAAAGTGGCCAAAATTACTTTAAAATATATATTTTTTAATGTCATAAAATGATCCATTTTGGACTTAATGACAGAAAATAGGGGGCAATTCAAATTTAAGATAACAAATTGATTTATGTCCAGAAGGTTCAATATTTGACGTCCCTGGCCGTTAAAATTAGTAAAAGTAACGCTCTTTAGCCAACGAACATTTATTGAAATTTTAATTGCGAAGATTTTGGTTTTTTGTTTGTTCCGATCGGGCCTCTAGAACCGGAGATATTTACCTTTTTACCTTAAAAAACACTGTCCAAAAAATAAATTGTTTATAAAAAAGCACTATATGCTTTGGAAGTCTAAAACTACTCATAGTACGGCAACCCGTTACCAAAACCCTTATCAAAGCAACGAGCTTTATTGCAGGAAAACTCTATAGATTATAAAATTCTAAGATACTTTTTCGTAGGTACGACAACTGATCCAAAAACGATACTGGCAGCTAACAAACGACTTTCCATCGTTTTTTGTTGGCTGCGGCTGCGCGAAATCGAATGGAGTCGCATATATACGGTGTTTAACAATCAACACCATAGTAACCATGCAATGACCTTCCCAATTACAACTTTTGCAAATATAAAAATTTCAGAAAATTTGACTGAAACTGGAATTTCAGCAAAACTATTCAATATTCTTAGCTGAAATTTGGAAGGCAATTTTTGTGTGATAGTGACTACTTTCTCTCCAAGTTTCAGCAAAATCGGTCAAGATTTGACCAAACTAGCCGAAATTTAATTTTTTCTACTTTTTTTTTATATATACATACATCTATATCAGGAGGGGAGATGGTCGGATCGTCGCCAAATTTGAACTGGAAGTTCCTTTAACATTGACAATAAAAGGGTACAATTTTGATTCCTTAACTCATTCTGGAACTGGCGATAAACATTTTATTTTCTAAATTCACCCCTAAAAATGTCCAAAATACCCCTTTTTGGTAAAAAAACATGGTTGCACCCTTTCGCGGAGGGAGCAATTTCGGAATCTTATTATCCTTACCAAAATAAACACTTTCCAACGTGTTGCGTTCCATCTTCAAAAATTTTCCACCTAAATCTCTATTTGACTCCACCATTAATTTCTTAATACTTTTGAATCATTCCCAACTTTTAGTTGCCAGTGAAAAATATATATGACTTACTATTACGTTTATCAATAGAAGTTGACAAAATATTCTGAAACAATTCCTTATTAGACTTGATGGAGAAAATTATTGTGATAATGGCAGTGACGATGATAGTGATAATGATGTTATGTACAAAAAAATGTTAATTAATATTGTTCTAATAAATTTCAATTTATGCCGCTTGCTTCAGCATTTACTCCTTTGTTAGAAGATTATACATTTGATCTGATATGGCCATTTTGAATCCACCATTCTTTCTACTAACTTCGAACCTCATATTCGTAATTAGCGATCTCAAAAACATAACTATACACAGCATCAGCAAATTCTCAACGCTTTACCCATTTTTTTGCATTTAGGGATTGTTGTTGATGAAAACCAACGTGTTTTATTCTCTAACATTATTCTACATAGTCATTAAATGCCACTTTAGAAGGTTTCATGTTCATTCATTCGCTAGACAGAATTCCAAGGTTTTGCACTTTTTGTAGCATAATTGACTATACTGAAAAATAATCATTTTTGTTCACAGACCAGGATTTGAACTGGCTAGAGACGAAAGCGAACAAGGATTAAAAGAAGAAGTTTTACAACTACGTCAAACAAGACGAGACCTTGTTGACAAAATCAACTGTGCTAAAGCCACGTACAATGCGTTGGAGGAGCAGCAGGTTCAAATTGACAGGGATCTGGCGAACAAGTGTCAATCGTTAATGACTGATATTCGATGTCTTGATTTACGAGCCCGACTGAAAACCGGAAAATTTGCAGGACCATCTTCAGAAACTGATAGGAACATCCAACTTACGCGCATGGAGCAAGAAATTCCACCGACATAAAATGTACTTTGCTTCATCGTTGAAATTTGTAGTCGCCTATTGTGCAGTAGTCGTATTGCATGTTTGTTTTAATTATCGTATAAATTATATGTTAGCACAAATTGTAAGAGCTTGATATATTATTTACACAAATCGGCAATAAAAAATATACAGAAAGTTTTGTTATTTATCAATAACAATTATTTTTTAAACGTTAATGGTAACCACTGTTATTTACGATTTCTGGTATTAAAGATTATTCATGTATTACAGTCACGCATTTAAATACATATACTCAAAATACTTTAATTTTTCAAAAAGACAACGCATGTTGTGCCGGTTTCTATTTTCTTTCTCGTTATGGGGCATTTTGCCACTGTAAAAACCACTGCCTAAGGAATCACTACTTCCACATCCAGATATCCCATCCAACTCTCTTTAAAGGAATACATCTTGACTATATTAACACTTAAGTATTAGGAAATAATTGGTCATAGAATTTTAATCATATAATATTTGAGGCAGACGTCATAAAAAAATTGAGATGTTTGATTTTAGCATATACGACAAAAATTCACAGATTTCGCAATCCTTGCAACCATCGGCATATTGGAAATGATAACACCATACATGAAACATAAACTTATAAACAGCTAAGATCCGTCCCAAAAAACAGGATTTTAGGTACCTGTTACAAAAATAACTATTGGCGCATACTCATACTGTGCACACTTGCTCAGTATTGCGTCATCTGATCTCGACTCTTTCATGTTGGCGGCCTTGGATAAAACTTGTGACTTTGACCCCATATACGAACATTAACATTTCCAATGTTAAAAATCCCCCCCCCCACCCACTTTCTTTGTCTGTGACGCTAATACTGCCTGCGGCGCTGATGCTTATTAACAATTAGATAGCAAAATAAAAATCAACCTAACTAACCTAACCAGGGACCCGGACCGGGCCGTTTTCAGGCAGGAACCGGACCGGAACCGCAATTTTTTGTGGACCGGAACCGAAACGGAACAGATATTTCATATTACGTTAACTTTAGGGGCCGAACCCGAACCCCTAAAAATTACAAACTTTTTTTCCGGTTTTTTTCGGTTCTTTCGGTTATTTGGACTCTGCTTTGGTCACGTACCTATATGGCTGTGATTTAATAGTTAGTAGATTTTCAATTACAAAAGAGAAGGTAATGAAAGTATTGCTACAATCACCCGAAACTGAAAAGTATCAAGATAAAGAAAATTAATATGAAGAAAGAGATAATGAAGGAAATGAATAGGTGAAGAGCCGGCTGTATAGATTTCCTATGAACAAGATACATGAAAATCTTTATGTGAGTGAGTAAGTAAGTATACTACCACAGACATACTTTTCATATTTGCAAATTTTGTCCGCGTCATGGAATTCTGACGTCACTTCCGGTCACGATTTTTTGTGTAATCGAATACATGAATAAAACTTACGTCAAAAATGTAGGTTTTGAGGTATACAATGAGATTGTAGTGGGATGCCATCAGGCTTAATTTGCCCGCAACCCTGAGACACCCTCGATTAAAGTATTTTTTTTTGTGTTTTCTTAGGTCATTGAATACATGAATAATTTTTTTCGAAGTTAAAGTACAAGCCTTCCAGTTATTAAAAAAATAGGTTGCCTCTTCTTATTTGCCCACATCCTCCCATTGTGACGTCACTTCCGGTAAAATTCTATGACGCGGGCAAAATTTTATTAAATAATGAAAAGTGGCTCCCTGTAGCAGACAACTGCCTGGAGGTCTGTAGTAATACTTACTCACGCATACAAAGTTTTTCATGTATCTTATTCATAGGAAGTCTATACAGTCAGTCGGCTCTCTACTAGAAGCAATGGAGGATTTAGAAATGGATTTGGAACGAGAGAATAAAAAAAGGACTTTGAAAAGGCAAAGAAATTTGTTAACGAGTTACTTTTCCAAAAAAACTTATAAATAGTTATGTACAATAGTGTAGTAGTGTATTAGTTATGTATTTTAATTAAAATAAAAAATGTTAATCTTTCTTATTTGATAATAAATAATAATAGTGTTTTATGTTTTATTTAACAAGCATATAATGTAGGCTATATATTATACACAGATGAAGTTTACAGTCCGAGCTGTAGGCGATCATTGTAATATATAGCCATTTCATTTATGCAAGTCAAATACAATACCCACTGCAGGTACAACGTACATCTATAGCTGCTTATTATTAATACATTTAATTTTATTAGTAAAAGTACCTAGTACTTACCACCATTTATACTACATAGACTACCTATATATGTGACCTACCCTATAGTACATATATAATAATATATTCCATATCACCATATTTCTAATCCTACTATATTAAAGAACCGTTTGAGCCGAAAAAATTGGTCCGAACCGGACCGAAAAGATATTCTCGGAACCGGAACCGAATTAGAACCCAAATTTTCTAATTAATCTGAAACAGGAATCGAATCGGAATCGCTATTTCATTTGGGTCCGGCTCCCTGCGACCTAACCATCCCAATAAAGATTGAAATGATTATAGGAAAAAGAAGGAAAACATTATTTCTGTCATCAAATCAAATCTGAATTTGTGAAAAAATTCATTAATCGTAAAAATAAAAATTCGGCATGCCAAGGAGTTGATAAACAGCGTCATTAGGGAAGCTGATCGACTACACCGCATCGCTTCCCACGTAGTAACAGGCTCTCGCTCAGTATTACATCATCTGACCATGATACTTTCATGTCGACGGCCTCATAACTTTTGTCCTATACCCGAACATTAACATATCCAATGTTAAAATGAATTTTCCGAACTCTTATTAGCTTGCTTTACTTATTTCCCCTATTTACCGTTCACCCTATCCCTTCAACAGAGTCATTTCAATCCGATATCATTACACTGCATACGCATACCAAATTGTTATAAAAAATCTGAGGCCTTGGCTGCCAGTTTATACACAAAATTCCAAGTTTCTGTACTCTTACCAACTTGCTTTACGTATCTTCCTCTATTTACCCCTACTTATCCCCCAACCCTTCAACGGAATCATCTCAAAATATAATCTAATCCGAGATGTCATTGTATTACATACGTGTACCAAGTTTCAAGTGAATATTTCAATTTTATTATATCAACCCTTTTAATAACGGGGTGGGGGTGGTGGGAGGGTTGACAATTATTATAATAAAGTACGAGACCTTGGTTTCTAGTATATACAGCAAATGGGGTTATTTCACAATTTATGTTTATGTTAAATGTACAATCAGGAACACTTAAAGACTCAATAAATTTCGAAAAAAAATATTTGTTTTGCGGTTATGGTTCTTCAGTTTGGAATTTGAAAATATTAGTTCCCACCAACAGTCGTGACGGTCATGTTTTCGCAATGAAATATCTGTGTGGCAGCGCTGAGTTTCAAACTTCACTTCAAACTTGCTAGTGTTAGAATTCGAATTTTCAAATAAGAAATTATAGTATATTCGCCAAGCTCTGAGAGTTGTCACGCGCTATACACGTGGGCTTAATTCACCAGAGCCATTCATGCGTTAAAATTATTAAAAATACAAGAAGTTTCCTGATCGATTTTAGAACGATTGAATATTAATGAAAATGTAGGATATTGTTCTTTTAAACTTGATAATCTACTACCATAAACTTCAAATGGATTCACTAAACTGTTTATGAGTTATAATAATTCAAATTTTCGAACAAATGTAAATTCACTCTTACGCAAATAACACACAACTGAAGTCGAGAAAACCGTTGGCAATCTCCTGAAAAATGCAAGCAATGAGGATGGAACACGTCGCGATCACGAGGCAATCACGCATATTTATTATTCTCAGCCTTCCGTGGATACACTTTAGACAAATTCATTTTAGGATTTTAATTTTCTAGCATAACCAGAATTCACGTTATCGAAAGAATGCAAAGATTTCATAAAATTTTTTACACAGTTTTTCTTTTAGTTCTCACAGATAGTTATTTTTTTTGCTGTTTGCAAAATCCTATAAAGAATATGTTTCAATAGAATTATAAGCAAACAAATAATAATTCACTTTTAAAATACTACTGCTGTTTGCAAAGTACTATAAAGAATATGTTTCAATATAACGTAAGTAGTTCACTTCAGGTAAATTTTAGCTTTAACGAAATTAGGCTCCATAATGTGATAATTAGTAAAAAAATGTTGAACTAACACAAACTACAATAATTAACACAAAGCAAACTGTCATACATGTGACTCTTCTTCTACCTTTTTTATATTATAAAAATAACAATATTTTTTTTAAATAGGCTATACTTCCACTCCACCACGTGGCTGTGGAAGTAAAACGGTTAAAAATATAATGAAAGAGACGTTTGCGCCAAACAGACCAGACAAATGTTGATTTTCCAATACTTTCTGTTTACTACAAAAGTCTTAAACTAAAAATGTATCATTAAAATAAAGGTGTTAAATAATAATTGAAACTGAAAGCTTACTGTTAACGTTTCGGTAAAAAATCCTTTTTTTTTTAGGCTATTGAATGTGTCCAACATTAAGGGGTAGAAAGGAACAATTGCGTTAAAGGGTTTTAATTGTTTATTATGTTATATTAGTTTAACACCTAAAAATGATAAAATCACAAAGTGCTACTAAATTCCGGGATGCCAACCGAAGAAGTCCATTTCCTAATTTTTTCAAAATATCTCAAAAATAATGCAAATTTGGAGATTTTTACAAGAATACTTTTTGTTGGAAATTAAATTTTCCATCCAAGTACGTTGTTCAAATTTTTTTTAACTATTTTTAGTATTAAAAATAATTAAAGAACAGTTAAGTTAAAAATTTACGAAAATTCACTTCCTTTTTTCTTTTCCAGTAATTCATCCATAACCTTTTTTACGGTATCCCAGGTATATATACACATTCAGAGAAAAAAAATTTCTTGAAAAAACAAATAAATTGCTTTTTTTCTTCTCTGTACGGCCAACGGTGACCGAGATGTCGCCATTCAAAGTTGGCCATTTTTTGTCATATTTGATCGCATTTGCTCACATACATTTTTTCATTTAATTTTCAGTAAATCAATTTAGTTTTACTAATACAAATGTTTCTTTAAAGTTCTAAAATAAATATTACACTTTTACGAAAAAGTAATATTACAAACAATTAATGTTTGTGGGCGAGCTTTATAATAATAAAATTCAAATTTATTCATTATTTAAAATAAACTGATTTTTAGATAAGTATTCAAAAACCGCTGCCTAAGGAATCACTACTTCCACATCCAGATTATTCGTCCAAGTCACTTTAAAGGAAACATCTTGACTATATTTGCACTCTAGTATGTGGAAATTATTGGTCATAGAATTTTAATAATATTTGGGGTAGATGTCATAGAAAAGTTTGAGGAGTTGGTTTCTACCATATACGTTAAAATTAAGTTTCTAGTGTACCGTACTTATTTTCCACTATTTACAACCTACCACCTCAATGGAGTCATCTCAATCAGATGTCACTACAATACATACGTGTACTAACTTTCAAGTGAATATCTCAATTTGATGTTATCAATCCCATTAATAATGAAGCGGAGATGGTAGAGTTTGAAATATATTAGAAAGAAATCTGAGGCCTTGGTTTCTAGTATATACACCGAATCCCCAATTTCTGTAGTCTTACCAGCTTGCTTTACTTATTTTCCCCTATTTGCCCTATTTAACCCCCAACCCTTCAACGGCATCATCTCAAATTATGATCTAGTTTCAGACGTCGTTATAATACATACGTATACCAAATTTCAAATGAATATCCCAATTTTATTTTATCAACCCTTTTCATATTGGAGTAGGGGTGGTTGGGTTGAAAAATATTATAAGAAAATCTGACGCTGTGGCTTCTAGTACATACACCGAATTTCAAGTTTCTGTAGTCTTACCAACGTTTTACTTATATTCCTCTATTTACCCCAAATTAACCCCCAACCCTTCAACGGAATCATCTCAAAATATAAACTAATTCCAGACGTCGTTATAATACATACGTGTACGAAATTTCAAATAAATATCTCAACTTTATTTTGTTAACCCCATTAATGGGGTAGGGTTGGTGCGGGGGTTGAAAAATATTATAAAAAATCTGAGGCCTTAACTTCTTGTACATACACCGAATTTCAAGTTTCTGTACTCATACCAGCTTGCTTTACTTATTTCCCCCTATTGATCCCTAAATAACCCCCAACCCTTCAACGGAATCATCTCAAAGTATAATCTAGTTCCAGATGTCGTTATAATTCATACGTGTACCAAATTTCAAATGAATATCTCGATTTTATTTTATCAACCCTTTTAATAATGAAGTGGGGGTTGAAAAATATTATAAATAATCTGAGACCTTGGCTTCTAGTACATACACCGAATTTCAAGTTTCTGTAGTCTTACCAGCTTGCTTAACTTATTTTCCCCTATTTACCCCTATTTAACCCCCAACCCTTCAACGGAATTATCTCAAAATATAATCTAGTTCCAGATGTCGTTATAATACATACGTGTAGAAAATTTCAAATGAATATCTCAATTTTATTTTACCATCCCTTTTCAAATTGGAGTAGGGGTGGTGGGGGTTGAAAAATATTATTAAAAAATCTGACGCTTTGGCTTCTAGTACATACACCGAATTTCAAGTTTCTGTACTCTTACCAACTTGTTTTACTTATATTCCTCTATTTACCCCAAATTAACCCCCAACCCTTCAACGGAATCATCCCAAAATATAATCTAATTCTAGACATCGTTATAATACATACGTGTACGAAATTTCAAATGAATATCTCAACTTTATTTTATCAACCCCATTAATGGGGTAGGGGTGGTGGGGGGGTTGAAAAATATTATAAAAAAATCTGAGGCCTTAACTTCTAGTACATACACCGAATATCAAGTTTCTGTACTCTTACAACCTTGCTTTACTTATTTCCCCCTATTTACCCCTAAATAACCCCCAACCCTTCAACGGAATCATCTCAAAGTATAATCTAGTTCCAGATGTCGTTATAATTCATACGTGTACCAAATTTCAAATGAATATCTCGATTTTATTTTATTTAACCCCCAACCCTTCACCGGATTTCCTCAAAAAACAATCCAGTTCCATATCTCGTTATAATATATACGTGTACAAAATTTCAGGTCAATATCTTAAACCGTTCCGGAGAAAGCGTGCGGACAAAAAAAGTTACAGACAGACAGACCGACAGACAGACAGAAAATTTTTTTTCGCTCAAATTTAAAATCTCGACGTTTCATGACATTCTAAACCTATTTCACGAATAAAAATTTTTGAAAATTTTTTTGCGATTACTATACTTCCAATCCACTACGTGGATGTGGAAGTAAAATTACATTTTTATTCGTGACGGTAAAAAAATATTGTATATTATTAATTTTAAGAAGTCGGTTCTTCAATATTAATACTTTCGATGGCAATATCAACTTCGTTGTCAATATCTTTATCGACATCTTCTTGTGATATTTCTGGCACATTTGCATTTTTGCAATTAATTCCTGCACATTCCTTGCAAAATATGGAGCATTTGATGTCAAACTTTCTGCAGCGACAATTTCCATGATAGGTAGCCTTTTAAACAGACACATGATATTTTACTTCCACAACCACATAGTGGAGTGGAAGTATAGTAATGGTAAAAAAAAATTGAAAAATTTTAATTGTTGAAATAGGTTTAGAATATCATGAGACGTCAAGATTTTAAATGTGAGCGAAAAAAATTCTGTCTGTCAGTCTATCGGACTGTAACTTTTTTGTGCGCACGATATCTCTAGAAGGGTGTAAGATATTGACTTGAAAGTTTATACAAGTATGTACTATAACAAGATCTGGAATTGGATTGTTTTTCAAACTTTTAACCCTATTGAAATTCCATTATTAAATACTGGTATTCTTGTAACTTCGAAATTAACAGTAACCTGAGCACATCCTTATCCGATGAAGGGTTGGGGTAAATAGGATAAAATAAGTAAAGCAGACTGGTAAGAGTACAAAAATTTGCGATTTGGTGTGTATACTGGAAGCCAAGGCCTAAGATTTTTATATAATATTTCCAGCCCCCCCCCGCACCACCACCACTCCATTATAAAGGGGCTTGATAAAATAAAATTGAGATATTCACTTGAAATTTGGTACACGTATATATTAGAAAAATACCTATAACTAGATTATATTTTTAGATGACTCCGTGGAAGGGTTGGGGGTTAAATAGGGATAAATAGGGGAAAATAAGTAAATCAGGCTGGTAAGAGTATAGAAACTTGGAATTTGGTGTATATACTAGAAGTCAAGGCCTCAGATTTTTTTCATAATATTTTTTAACTCTCCCACCACCCCACTACAGTATTAAAGGGGTTGATAAAATAAAATTGAGATATTCACTAGAAATTTAGTATACCTATGTATTATAACGACACCTGGAACTAGATTCTATTTTGAGATGATTCCGTTGAAGAGTTGGGGGTTAAATAGGGGTGAATATGGCAAAATAAGTATAACAAGCTGCTAAGAGTACTGAAACATGAAATTCGGTGTATATACTAGAAGCCAAGGCATCCGATTTTTTAAAAATATTTTCAAGTTCTCCCACCACCCATCCCCACTCCATTATTAAAAGGGTTGATAAAATGAAAATCAGATTTTCACTTAAAATTTGGTACATGTATGTATTGTTACGACATCCATAATTAGATTATATTATGAGATGATTCCGTTGAAGGGTTGGGGGTTAAATAGAGGTAAATAGGGGGAAATAAGTACAGCTTGCCTTACTAAGAGTACAGAAACTTGGAATTTGGTGTATACACTAGAAGCCAAGGCTTCTAATTTTTGTATAATATTTTTCAACTCTCCCACGACCCCCACTCCATCATTAAAAAAAATTAATAATAATAATAATATAAAATATAATAATATAAAATAAAATTGAAATATTCACTTGAAATTTGGTACACGTATATATTATAACGACACCTGGAACTTGATTATATTTTGAGATGATTCCGTTGAAGGGTGGGGGTTAAATAGGGGTAAATATGGGGAAATAAGTAAAACAAGCTGGTGAGAGTACAGAAACTTGGAATTTGATGTATATACTAATAGCCAAGGCCTCAGATTTTTTTATAACATTTTTTAACCCCTCCACTACCCCCACACCATTAATAAAGGGGTTGATAAAATATAATTAACACATTCGCGTGAAATTTGATACGCGTATGTATTCTAACGACATCTGGAACTAGATTATGTATTGAGATGGTTCCGTTAAAAGGGGGGGGGGGTGTATTGGGGACAATAGGTGGACGAACTTAATAAGAGTCTAGAAACTTCATTTTTGGCTGATAGGTATACTAGAAACCAACATTTAAATTTTTTTTATAACATCTGCCTCAAATGTTACTACTTAAAATTTTTCGAAGAATTATTTCCACATACCTTTAAAGAGACTTGCATGAAAAATCTGCATGTGGAAGTAGTGATTCCTTAGGCAGCGGCTTTTTCGAGTAAAGATTGCGGTGCAGGAGACAGTCGTAGCAATTGGCATCAATCCATTGTTTGTTTTGAAAAGAAAAAAATCATTTTGTATATAAATAGTACACGTATGTATTATATTAATATATGTGATGGTCGGTCTAGCGTTTGAACCACGATTTTTTCGGAAAAAGAATAACTTTCACAAAAACTTTTCTAATGAGTTTCTTTTACTGTCTACATCATTCTCCATAACTTTTGATTGTGCGGTATTGGCCGGCAATTGTAACAAACAATGTTTTTGTTGTTAATTTGTTTATTTATTAATTAAATTAAAGTTAGAAAAAAAATGTACGTAATTTGATGTAAAATAACTTTTTACTCTTATTATTTTTTTAAACGCGTATTTTTCGAAATACAGATATTTGTTTCCAAAAGGAGGGGAGGGAAAATCAAAATTGTTAAGAGAAACCCTGAGAAAATTCAGGTATATTTATTTTTTTTAATACAAACCTTTCTTTCTTCATCAACTTCTCCATGAAATGCAAATCTGCAAAGTTTTCTCAGAAAACCTATAAAAAGAGGAAAAGCTTTGGGGGGAAAATCATTGATAAAAAAGGTTTTAAAAAGTCTGAAGAAAATTTGACAAGGAGAACTGAGTTTACTCAATTTTTTAATATTCTTATTATGTTATTATTATCTATGGAAATGCATATTTTCCGAGCTATAAGGCTTTGATTTAAAAAAATATGTATTATTTTTTTATAATCAAACCCTCATATGTATTTTGGCTAACGGGATCCAAATACATAATAGTAATTCGCGTTAAAAGTCCGGTAGGTGATGTACAAGTATTGTAATGGAGACCTACCGGACGTGTGTTGTATATATTTTTTTCATACTGTTTTTATAATCCTTTTTAAAATGATTAAAACGTTATAATTGTACAAGTTGTAATTGTTTTTCATAGCGAATTATGGCCGTCTTTAACTTGTCACTGTCAAATAAAGTAAATAAAAGTATAAACAAAATAATTTGTATGTTGGCTCCAATTAACCAATTAAAATAGAGAATACTAACTTTATTGAGTAAAAATAATAAAAATCTAGTAGAGAGAAACCCGATTTTTTATTGTTTATCATTCTTCATGCACTAAAGTTGGTAGAAAACTATATTTTACACTTAGAGGTAAGTATAGTATTTACGAACTCAATTGGAACAGCACGGAACTAGAGGATCTTACGGGGTATTGTCAATATATCGCTTCACATTGAATGAGAGAGCACAGAATTTTACAGATTTATATTTACCACTATTCGTCTACAGTCCACGTGGACTTGATTCGCATGTCACATAGAAATATAGGTGGGATTGGATGCTTAGCGAATTTGATTTGTCGACACCAACCTTGTTCAAAGTTTTTGCATGCCATAATATATAAAACAAAAAATACGTATGAACTATTTGTACCGATCATAATCTATACAAAACATTGTAGTACAGCCAGGCAGCGTTATAAATTACTTAATTCTAGTGAATATTTAAACAAATTATTGGTTTTATTACTGTGTTTGAGTGATTTTTTTGCAATTCATTGTTTAAAATTGCATTTTGGAGACCTTTCGATAGTAGTGACAACGAAATGGGCGATTTTGATACAGAGCCTATATAAGCGGAATTTGAAAATAAAGACTTACACGTTCAAGTTCAAAGAGTTATTTTGAAAATTTACTCGTGTTTAAAAGGCGAAAATATTGATTCTTCATATAATCAAATTGTGAAGAGGATTTGTGAATTAACCAAATTTAGCCATACTACAATGTATAGGGTTATTAGAGCCGGGGATGTAGTTGATTATTCTATTAAACAGAAAAGAGCTGGACAAAAACTTGATAACGCGTTCAAAGATGTCATTCGTCGATTTGTGTATGACTATTACGATGAGCAGAAGGTGCCCACGTTAGAAATGATTAGGGATAAGTTACACGACTATCCAGATTATAACTATAAATCATTAGATACTTTGCGAAACGTTTTGCTCGATTGCGGTTTTAGGTACAAAAAATTACGAATAGTAGTTATGGAATTAGCACGCATCGTTGATCATCGACACGAGTACCTGCATAAAATAAAAGAATGCCGAGATGCAAATAGAGACCTAATTTATCTTGACGAAACATGGTTTGACACCCATGATGTAGTTCAATACGGTTGGGTAGGTAACACCAAAAAGTGTAATTTAAGTGCTCCATGTTCTAGGGAAAAAAGAATTATAATTGTACATGCTGGAAGTAAAAACGGTTTTATTATTGTTGTCTGCTAAAAATATCAAGCAATCCTCTGCCGACTACCACGAGAATATGACAGCTGAATTATTTAAGAAGTGAGCAATGGAACAGCTGTTAGCAAATATCCCACCAAATTCTGTAATTGTTATGGACAATGCGTCATACCAATATGCCGTTGAAAAAAAATTTGAAGCACACGATCATACGTCTGCATCCATATTATTGTGTTTCCAACCCCATTGAAATGATGTGGGCTGATGTAAAAACAAGACTACGTCAATTTAATCAATCCCCACAATTAAGTGAGTCTGTCCTAAAGAATATAGTAGTAGTAGTAGTAGATAATAGTAGACGAAATAGGCAAAAGCGATATATGGAGGAAGTGTGTATCTCATGTGATAAAAAAGGAAAATGAATATTCTATATTACCACGTATCAATCCAATTATTATTAATGTAAATACCGATTCAAGTTCTGAAAACTCGGATAGTGACGAATGAAATATTGTTTATTTAACGTTCAAAGACAAAGCTTTTTTTGAAATTTGTTTATTTAACGTCGACCTATTTCCGCTACTGAAACCAATTACCGATGCCAGGAAACGAATTCTCCCTTTAAAATTTTGCCGAGTCTTTCCTTTATAGAATAGTAGAAATTTTCTACCTGCCTGACATCATGATACTGCAAAGGTTCATAGTATCATGGCCTAAGATTTAATAAACAAGACAGTCGCTGCTTTACACCCCTTCGGAAGGATTATATACCATCTATGCAACTCCCGCTTGAGATTACATAACTTTGCCTCTAGTAGTACGAGAGGTAGGTCACTAGACAGTAGACTTAATATATCATTTACGTGACTTATCAAATGTAATAAACCTATTTTTTCATTAACCACTTCTATTGAATAAGGTATTATAGAAATCCCTTTCTTTAACAATTAGAAAATAATTATTTAGTATTCAAAGCATTTTGACATTTCTACCGCCGCCTCCTATGTCCCATAAAGGAGATGCCGACTTTACTCGGAGTTTTCGTTTTTATGCTGTCCCAATTGAGATCATATATACTATACCTATAAATGCGTAACGGTATTAATACAGCACCAAATTACTAATTTTAGTTAAGCAACGTATTAAAAATTTTGTAAGCAAAAGCCTAATCTGTAGTTCTCTAACATTTTTCATTTACTAAAGTCGGTAGAAAAGTATGTAGTCAAAAGTCAAAATTAAAAAAATAATTGCTTACTAACAACAATAATATAATAGTGTTACTAGGTATGTACCTAACACATTATATTATCAGTAACTGTAATGTTCGCTTTACCGGCCGCAAATGAGTCCGGGAAATAGTTATTTACCGGACAGTATGAAATAAATATTTAATTTTAATGTAAATTACATCAAAGCCGGAAGTCGGCTATTTTGGTTATTTACATAACATGTTTGGAAATTTTATCATTGCACTAAATTTAAAAATCACTTGGCCTTTCAAATTTTATCTTCTAGTTTTTTCTCATGCTTATTGCCTAGTCAATATAAGTCGTTAGCCTTTGGGCAAAAATGCATGTCAAGCTTGTAATATTGCTCGTACCTACCGAGACAAGTTAAGCACGGCCTGCAATAACTTAAAAACCATAACTTAAAACCAAATCAGTTATGGTAAGAGACAAATGACATAAAGCTACATGAACACACTCACAGAGAGAATGTAAGCTAAAGATGAATCAACTTACGGCAATCCATCGAAAAATAACAACACGTCAATCATTTGGGAAATCAAAACCATGCATGTCTTTTAGAAATTATTATATGCTTAGCTTAACTAACCTTAACCTAATTTTTAAACTTCTCAGATTAAATGTAAAAGTTAAGAGTGACCAAGGTGACAAGATGAATCCTAATTTCAGCGCCTAGCAGGCCCGTCGAGAGGGGAGGAGTCGGGGTGTTTCCACCGGGCTCGGGGGGTTTTGAGGGGGCCCGGCGGTTTCGAGGGGGCCCGGGTTCCACCCGAAGTTAAAGAAGCATTTGAATTAGGCGAAACGAGAGAGGCATATTTTTAAATAATTAGTGTGATGTAAATAACAACGAGTTGGGAGGTCACCAGCTAACACACTAACGTCAATTTGCCGTCATTTATTTGTCATACTATACGTCATAAGTCCCAATATAACGACGTTCAATGTATGTCTAAACGACGGTCTAATGTCACATCCTAATGACGTCATGTCCTGACGTCACAATCAAGTTCAATATGACTTTCATTTGACGAATATGACCCCAAATAAGAACCCTTTTCATAGGCCATTTTGACGCACGATCAAGGTTCAATGCTGACGTCAATATAACGTTTAAAATGACCTCGATTTGACGAATACGAGCCCATATAAAAATCTTTTTTCACTTGAGAATATTATTTAATCTTTCAGTTTTTATTCATTTTACGTTTTTATTAATTAGGAATGGTTTGGATATACACATAAGTATTATTATAAATAACACTGTAACAGAATTTTAAACACTTACCTCGAAATCATCCGGCTGTGGGATTTGAACTGTCGGTCTCTCGCTTGGTAGTCCAGTACGCTTCCTCTGAGCTATTGTCCTTCATGTAAATTTTGCTTTAGAGTGTATTTATTACTTGCAGTTGAGTACCCGGTATAAACATAATATTCCCTTTCAGCCTTAACCGTGTACAATTTGTGCATTAATAAAATCAATTGCAATGGCAAATTTCTATACATTACTTACTTACGTTGTGCCAATAGTGAATGTTGTTCGGTTAAGTAATGGGTATTACAGTGTATGACGTCAGAAAATGACTCAAAAATGACGTCATAACAACGTTCTGTTAACGACGTCTCTGCGGCGTACTAAAATATGGCGTATTTTGACGTCATTTATTTGGCAAATGACGTCGTAGACCAATACTGACCTTAAAGTGACGTCTGATGACGGCAAATTGACGTCAGTGTGCTGGCTGGGTTGTATTGTTTATAAAGAGATAAATATGTGATTGTGATGTAAAGTATTCCCCCCCTCGCTGTTTAAAATGTAGACTGAGATAAATATGCAATTTTAAGGAGTATTACCTCCCGCTCTTCAGAATTTCGACTGCGATAAATATTCAATTGTAAGGAATATCACCTCCTCGCTCTTCAAAATTTGGATCGAGGCAAATATTCAATCCTATTCAATCCTAACATCCTAAGGAATATCATCCCCCCCTCTCTTCGAAATTTTTATTGCTATAAATAGTTTATTATTAGGAATGCCACCCCCCCACTCTTCGAAATTTATATCGTAGATTGCCGGGAGTCTGCCTCGACTTTCTTTTGACGGCTCTGGCGCCTAGATGGGGCTAGTGTGACTACTGTGATTATCTAGTTTGTAGTTCGTACTTTCTTTGCACTGCGGTACACGTCTATAATTAACTAAATGTCCATTTCGCGGGTGCAATTTACGATGTGCCGAAAACGCCAACTTCGATCTATCGACCGCGATATAATACGGCCTTTCAGGTCGTGTATTCAGAAAGATCCGTTCGATTAAAAAATTTGTTTCAGCTCTTCTTCGCCCCATCTTAAATTTTGAATAGTATATAAGTGGTTCCATGTACTAAAACAGCATTGTACTAAAATTATGATTAATAATAAGCCGTTTTTTTCAAATTGGGTGATATTAAACTGAAAATAGGTGTAAATTGTACATAAATGTATGCTACAGGATTTTTGCAGAATATTTTTTGCTAAAATTGGCTTACTAGGGAGTTCTCTCTTCACTTGGTGCGTTACCCCTTATTCCCCCCCTAATCTTGCCTCCTCCCCATTTACACTATTTATATTACTAGGCAACTACACTTTAGAAAAAAATTTACCGATAAAATTCAAAACACTATTGATTTATATACCTATGATAAACATTAAGGTGGCCATTCCCTAGAAAGAGATATCCGATAGGAAAATATTTATTATTTTTGGCCATCACTTTTTTTTTAGTACGTATATTTAAAAAACCTAAGTAGAACCATAATAAGACTATTGCTATGAATTTTCACTCAATAATTTTAGTGATTTGCAAAATAGTTTAATTTAAAACTACGAAATAGGAAGATTAGCATATTTTATAAATTTAAATCTAACTATTTTGCAAACCACTGAAATTATTGAGTGAAAATTCATAGCAATAGTCTTTTTAAGGTTCTACTTAGGTAGTCCTATAGTTTTTTAAATATACGTACTAAGAAAAAAAGTTATGGCCAAAAATAGTAAATATTTAATATTTCCCTATCGAATGTCTCTTTCTAGGGAATGGCCACCTTAATTTACCTAGTATGAAAATTATTTCAGGTATAATGTCAATTAAATAATAAGTATAGTAATAATTGTATTAAATAAATAAATTAGGTACAAAAAAGAAATAAATAAGTTAATATTCTAAAATTAATATCACAGACGGTAAGGACACTGGTTATTACAAATATACTAATATGTTCACACACACACACACAAATTGTTTTACATTATGTTTTTTTCTGACAACGACATTCTGTGTGATTTTGTGCTTGCACTTCAAAGTAATCCAGTGGTTTATGCCCGATGGCAAAAGTAAGATTAACATTTTTGCTCTCTAAAGGTAGACATCGTTCTTTCCTTTTATTACAGCAGCCAGTTGATTCGCATCTGTACAGGACTGTGGCATAAGGCATAATCTGAAAGTGATAAAAAACGTTAGCATTCATTAAAATTGTCATTAAAATTCACAATACTTCAAAACCAAAATTGACCCTAAGATATCAAGCGCCTCACAGTAAAATGTTTAGGTTGAAAGGGTATAATAGCCGGATAAGAATAACTATACCTATGGTGTCGTGTAAGCAAATCAATTGGTAAATGAAATATGTAGGTTCTTCAGTCCTACATTCAGCTGAAAATTGAAAAAAATGGGGACTTTTTACAAAAATTTATTTCTCGTATACTACTTAGTGAGATGAATAAAAGAATGATGAAAAGCTAACATTGTGAAGAATATTATGCAACTACTTAGTTGCGTTAAACTCTTATATACAGCAATAATAATAATAATAGAAAACTTATTCGAAGCCTTAAATCACGTGGTTTCTATTGAGTGATCACTTTCTAAAAATTGCCATAAATAGATTCTAATGCCTTCTTGTACCACCAGTAGTTTCATTAAAATCGAAAAGATAGAACACTTTAAAAATATATATATAGGGTGTCCCGTAAATAATGGATAATCCTGAAACTGGAAATAGGTCAGGCCATGACCTATCAGAATATCACAACTTGACCTTATTGACAACCCTACGGTTTTCGAGATATGGACACTTTTATGAAATTTTGAAAATTTCGACTCTAGGATAGTGTTTTACATGCCAGTACTATGGATGGTTACATTGTGGATATTACCGCACCTTTCTATGCCTCACAAAATGATGCGACGATAATGAAAACATTATTGACCGAATCTGCTAATTTGAAGTAGTTATTACAACCTAATGACTTATTCATTCTTGATCGAGGTTTTAGGGATACTCTGGAAGATATAGTAATAGAGGGTTTATTCCATTAATGCCAGCCTTCAAAGGTAATCGACCACAACTGGCAATAGAGGAAGCTAATGCTTCTAAAAAGGTTACCAAATTACGATGGGTTATCGAAGCTGTCCATGGAGCAATAGCTCAAAAATATAAACTTTTACACAACACTATGCAGAATAAGATGCTTCCGGATGTTAAACTCCTCTGCAGAATTGTTGGTTTTTTGCACAATACATTTGGAAAAAGACTGTATTCGGATGGAGAATTACCTGACTACATTATTGACAGAATAAATAACAGAATGGATGTGCTAAACACTCTTAGTAAAGAAGTCGCTGCAAAACGTTGGAATCGATGGAAGAAGGCATTTAAACAATTAGTGGCTGCAGATTTTCCTCAACTCAGTAAACGTGAGTTAATGCTTTTTTTTACCGGTTCATATCAAGTGTCACAAGCTGTAGCATATTTAGCAGAATTAATTGGAGACGACAATAATCCTCAAGTTAGATATGTTACAGACATGCCAAATGTACTAAAGATGAAAGTGAGATCTCGTCACATAAACAATAAAACCTACCACTGTTATTTGGAATACGTCCCTCGCGGTTCAGACTATAACAGTATTTGTCAGTATTGTTGTGATTGTCCTAATGTTAACAGAACTGTCGGCTCCTGTTCACATGTAACTACTATCATCTGTCACATGCAAGATATCTTTCAAGACCGGCTGAAATATTTTGTAAAATATTTGACACAAACAATACCAATGTCGTCAAGTTGGTGCAGAAAATACGAATTTATATACAGTATGTAGAGATTTGCCGATTCATAAATGGGTACCACAATTATTATATGTATTTTTTTGAAAGTGTTCTACCTTTTTGATTTTAATGAAACTACTGGTGGTACAAGAAAGCATTGGTATCTATTTATAGTAATTTTTGAGAAAGTGATCATATAAGGCTTCGAATACGTTTTCTATTATTATTATTATATTGCTGTATATAAGAGTTTAGCGCAACTAAGTAGTTGCATAATATTCTTCGTAATGTTAGTTCTCAATCATGTTTTGTTCATCTGTCTAAGTCAAGTAGTATACGAGAAATAATTTTTTGAAAAAAGTCCCAATTTTTTAAATTTTTAAAAAATATCTCCGGAGCAGCTGAATGTTGGACTGAAGAACCTATCTACATTCATCGTTTACCCATTGACTTACCTACACGACACCATAGATATTATAGGGAGTTCCTATCGGGGGCAGATCTCCCATTCTTATCCGTCTATACCCTTTTATAATACTTATAGGAACGTTTTTATTTAGGCGTTAAAAAATTATTTGGCAATAATATTAGCAGTGTAGTCCAGATCAAGTCAAATCAAAATTTATTTTAACAGTGAAATAAAACTCTAAATTTCCTAAAAAGGAATAGTCTTACTAAAGCAATGTTTTGCTGGAATTTGCAAACATTACAAGAATGAGCTATTTCAGTAGGAATTTTTTATTACATTCTTGGCAAGTAGTCATTGAAATAACAAGACCACATTTTTTAAATCAATTTTGCAGCTTTAAATCACATAGAAAAAGGTATTAAACATGTGAAATTTACCACTCCCTTGAAGCGCCAATTTGGATAACGTCACTACATTTCAACTTTTACGAAGTTGGTGTATTGACTGCTAATTTCTCACTGCAATATTTGTCAGTTATCATTTTATATCAAGTGTCAGAAACTTAGGTTAAGATTGTGTTTACCAGCTAAAACATAATGTTTAAGGAGTGTTTAGTACCAAGTTGTACAAATAATAATGTTAATACAAATAAAATATTCCTTTACCTTCTCAAAATGAAAAATAGAGGAAAATTGTAGTTTAAAATGGTAAAAGTACAAAAGATAGTACCTAAGACTATTCACATTTTCTGCTATGACGACACAAGCCTACTGTCACCTGTCAACTTGTCTTAATCAATCCAGCCAACACAGGTAACTTAAATTTGCTGTGCAGTCTAAGTGACGGTGACGGCATCGATATGGCAGCGTTTGAAATGCGTTCTATAAATAAGTATTTTTCTACAACTAAGTAAATATTTTATACGAAAGCTAATGGCTCAATATGCGTTGTAGTGTATAAAATTTCGAATAAATATACTTAGTTTAAGAGTTGAGCACCTACTGAAAAGGTAAGTTACAAGCAACGTTAAAGCTGATAGCGCCTATACTTACTATTGTGAATGTTAAGGGCTGAATTTTTTTAATAGTCCAGTCAACGAAGCCCAAAAGAGGCCGAATAGGGGAAATAATTCGTGTAAAGGCCAATTTTTGTATAGCTGTCGGGGGGAGTGCCCTAAACAATATACTAAAAGTCCTGATCAGTGGATGATGGGCGAGCAGGGGCAGGGGGGTTTAGTTTAAAGCTCCCATCTTGTTTTCACGTTTTTTCTTAAATAACTTGAAAACCATGCCCTCTAGCGAAAAAGTGCCTATGTATAATATTCAACTAGGCACAATTTTTTCATTATCTTTTCCTTTTAGACGGTCCACCCTGTATATTTTCCAGTGAAAGTCTAACCATTTCTTCAGCGACAGTAGTGTCAGCTACCTACCAAATTTGACTGTTCTCCGTCAAGTAGTTTTCGTCTTAGCTAATGCACCAACAGACAGAGAGACAGACAGACCGATGGAATTGAAAAACCTATATTTTCGTAATCTACATGATCTGAAACGTGAAAATCAGAAAAAATCTCGTAGGGTAATTCTTTCTCGAATACAATGCTTCCCTTCGGTGTGCGATTTTTCCACCCTCTGTATCTCGTAAGGTATTGATCAGAAATAAATAGATGCTTTCTTGCTAAAGGGCGTAGTTTTCGAATTATTCAAGAAAAGTGCGAAAAGGGGACCTTTAAACTATCCCCTACCTCCATGCTGACCATCTTTACAAAAATTGGCATCTACACGAATTATTTTCTCCATTTTCCTTCGTTGATTGGAACTGTAAACTCAAAACTGACTGTCGAGAAAGAGAACATAAGTTTCTGAATTCTATTTTTTTAAGATGCAAAAAATCACAAAATCGTATCAAATACCTACACGTTAAAATCCATATGACAACTTTTCTTCGACATGAATTTTTCAAAAACAGTCGAAGAAAAGTGGCTGCTACGAGGTATAAAATTAAAAATCGTCAATTCCACTTTTTGGAAATTCACATGCAAGGTCAAAAGATATAAAAAAATATGTGCTGTAAAGAAAACTTTTTTAATTCTAGTTTTAGAACGTAAAAAATGGAGAAATTGGCGATTTTTCAATTTTTAAAAATAAATAGAATACTTCCCTCTTTATTTATACAGGACGGTCACCCTAAAAAATTATTAATTACGAAACGACATACGGGAATAATAATCTGAATGTAGTTATCACTAGTATTACAAAGAAAATCTGATAACTTTTGGTTAGAAAAGTGATGATCCGACAGCAAAAATTCAATTTTAAATAAAAGGTGCCAAATGTGCTTGCGTAAAACACCTTACAAATTTCCACCATGGTTGAATTATTTCTCAGGAGGACCGCCCTGTATATTTTTCAATAAAAGTATAATAGGTGTCTTTCTTGCTAATTGTGTTAACTATATGCCAAATATTATTGCTATCTGTCATATTTTTAGTTGCATATCCACGTAGCGGAGTGGAAGTATAGCAGTGGTTAAGAAATTTTCAATTTTACGTTTTTTGAAATAGGCTTAGAATGTTATGAAACGTGGAAATTTTAAATTTGAGCGAAAAAAAAATTTTTTTCATTATCTTTTCCCTTTACACGGTCCACCCTACATATTTTCCAGTGAAAGTCTAAGCATTGCTTAGCTGGCAGTAGCACCAAATTTGACTGTTCTCCGTCAAGTAGTTTTTTAGTTAATGCACCAACAGACAAACAACAGACCGATAGACAGGCAGGCAGATAGACACACAGAGATACTGATGGAATTGAAAAACCTATATTTTCATAATCTACATGATCTGAAACGTGAAAATCCGAAGAAATCTCGAATACAATACTTTCTTTCTATGCGAGGGAAGTAATATGTCAACTTGTATGTACCATAAACGACAATGTAACGAGCTATACGATGTCTGTACATCCTTATGAATTATTTGGACTATTTCAAATTTATTAGAAGCCCCAAATGAAACAAGTAAATACGGACTAACCTCAAACCACATAGGAAATTATGAAAATTAGAAAATTACATTTTCTCTGACTTAATACTTTCGCAAAATTAAGGTACTTAGTTAATAACTTGAATTTTATAAATACCATATACAGTGTGTCTCACTTAAGAGTGTAACAGCGTAATAATTGTTTTGTTTTTTGTCCGATTTGAAACAAACTGATCTTAAAAGATAGAGGTCACCTAGGTTTATTTAAGATCACAAAATCACTTTCCATCTTTAAATGGGTCACCTACGATACTAAATTGTATGAAAAAAATCAAAAAATCATAGTAGGCACTTTTTAATCAAAAGATTTTGTTAACAAAACTTGTTCGAAATCATTAAAAAAATCCGAACCCCGAAGTTTAGTTAAATTCTAAAAAAAAATGAGGTCTTGTTGAAAAAAATTCCAGTCTTAAGTTTCATTTTGATAAGTATGCTCTGACTCATCCTTTGTTACACAACAATTTTGTAAATGACAGATTAGTTGTTAAATGCTTACAACTGCGGGAAAAGTGGAAATTGTTAGATAAGTTGGTAATAATTCTTGTACAACGAGGGAAGCTACTACAGAATTTAATAATCGGCATCCATATCGGCCCCCAATAGACCATGTAAAAGTTTGGCGAATTAATGATGTATTCAATAGAACTGGCAAAGTGTGCAACAAACAAGAACAACGTGTGAGGAATCATGTTGAAGATGCAAACATTCTTCAGTTTGTAAGAGAATATCCAAGGTGTAGCCTAAGGAGAATGTCCACAATTTTAAATGTACCTCAGGATAAAAAATGAATTACGTCCCTTCAAGCCTGTTTTCTTACATACATTAGAAGGAGACGAAGAACGGCGGCGGGAATATTGCTTTTGGTGTCAAGGGGAGTTTTTGAAACACCCTATTTTTTTTTAAATATCTTATTCTCAGATCAAGCGACATTTACAACTAATGACACAGTTAACTCTCAAAATACTAGATATTTGGTTCGTTGAAAACCCTCACTGAGTTGTAAACTGTCGACGCCAGTAATCAGAAAAGGTGAATGTGTGGTGCGGTATTTTGAATGAACAAATAAATGGGCCGTATTTATTTGAGGAAAATTTGAATGCGGAACATTTTCTAATTTTTTTGCAAACTGAATTTTCAATCGAAATTGAAAACTTGCCCCTTATTGCATACAACAATGTGATATTTTAACTTGATGGAGCTCCAATACACAATGCAATAGTGGTACGGAAGTGGCTAAACAGCAACTGTCCCCGGAGGTGGATTGGAAGGAACAGCCCTTTTATCATTGGCCTGCGAGGTCTCCTGACCTCACGCCCTTCGACTCTTTTTTATGGGGGTTTCTAAAGAATGAAGTTTACAAGATGCAGCCACGAAATAGTCTACAAATGGAAAACTGGATTAGGCAAGCTTGCGCTGAAATTACGCCTGCAACCATCCAAAAAGTTATGAACAATTACAGAAAGTGAATTGAAGAATGCATTAGGGCTGATGGAGGTTTCATAGAACATTATGTTTAATTCTTTTGGTTTTATTTATTATTCATTTGTGCAAATTTTTTCAAAAAAATAAATTTAGAAATTATATTTATTTAAATGCTTCAAAAGGTTTTTTTCCATCAAGTCTTCGAATTCGGGGGTTTTTGATTGATTTCGAACAAGTTTTGGTAACAAAATGTTTTGATTAAGAAATGCCTAATACGATTTTTTGATTTTTTTCATAAAATTTAGTATCGTAGATGGCCTTGCGTTTAAAGATGGAAAGTAATTTTGTGGTCTTAAATAGACCTTGGTGATCTCTATATTTTAAGATCAGTTTGATTCAGATCGGACAGAGAAACAAAAGAATTATTACGCTGTAACACTCTTAAGTGAGACACACTGTATTTCAATCGCAACCTGGATAGCGGTTGATTATCTTATTTATATGATTCATGGTACCAAAATGTGCCAAAATTGAAGAAATTCAGCAATAGGTAGATATGATTTTAAAGAAACACTGGTAAGTCTAGTATCTACTTTTTTTTCATCTAAAATTAGATATACATACATTAGTGGTTTTCACAGGTCAACTTAAAATATTGCTATACTTTTTGTGTTTTTTTATATTTCATCACTGCAGTTACAGGTACAGTTGTCGTTAGTCCGTAAAGAAATAACAATTTTTCATTACGGTATAACAGTTCTCTACGAAAATTTTTGTTAATTTACCGGTATATTCTGTTTAAAGTAGTGTCCAACGGAATGTATTTGCTGCACTTAAGGCAACCATTTTTGTAATAATTATTTACCATTTTTCCACAATTTTATATGTAGTTGATAGTAGGTACAAGATAAAATATTAATTGATATGTTTACATTTAAAATATCCATAAACTCTTGAATTTAAAACACACTACTAGTTCAAATGAGATGATTAAGTTGACTGGGTAATTCTGATGAGTAAACCTCGTTTATTTATAGAATTGAATGTATTACATATTGTAAAGTGATAAAGACTATTTACTGTGAAATATTACAATAATGAATTTTAATTATATTTGTCCAAAAAATACAATTTAGTGTAATTTAAAAACGAAAATATCTTTATAAAGTAATGTACTTTCTTAAAAAGAAATTTCACACAATTTCATCGTCCGCAAAATATCTTATTGCAGAATTTGTAGCTAAATTAATATGAACAATTTAACGTAGCTAGGACTAATTAGTTATTATTTACTCGCATAAGATCATATACTCAAAATTTTGTTTCATTTTCTCGTGTTAATTATAATTTTATGAGACTTACATTGTCCTTTTCTGCTTCATACCTTTCATTCCATTCCTTTTCCTCTATTAGATCTTCCACATAAAACACTCTGGGCTGTGGCACTTTGCATGGAAATGATTCTTCAGAAGCAACGCCATTGTGTTTTATCCATATGTCTCTTTGATTGTGGCACAGAACTAAACTAACGCACGTGACAAGTAGCATAACATTGAGGAATGGCATATTGGTAGTTTATCTCTAGTTTTATTAATAAATAAATAATTTGATAGTGAGTTTACTCTCGCGATCTGTCATAATCTCGCCAGCGCGCAGCGTTGTGTTGAGAATGAAACTGTGTTTTAAACTTGTTAATGTTAATGTAAAAGTTATCACATATCACAAAGTAAAATTCATTGTTTGTGATTAATCTTCTTGAGGAATCCACGTCTGTCGTTGTGATACTTGGTTAGTTCAGTGAATGAAAAGGTTGAAGCCGAAGAATTCTCTGGTTATCATATTATTAATACTCTTTTAAAACATGATAAAATACAATGTAAACAATTAGAATAATAGATATGCTTCATTCAATTGAGTGGTATTTTCAAAAAAGCAATAACTACCAGAAATTTTAAAAACATTATTTCTTATTAAGAATCGTAAATATTTTCTTCATTTATATTTCATAAAATTTAAAAGAAAAGTATACTTTCTTTTATGAAATTATTTTTTTATATAAAATTTGTCGTTTATGTCCGTAAAGATAATGAAATTTAAACTATAATTATACAATATATATAGGGTTAGAATGTTCTTGAAAATAGAATGAATATAAACAAAATTATCTGGTTATAAAATACTCTATGTATAATAGGTACACGAAATAGAGAATTCTGCTTCTTTACCCGATAGTACAGGCAATGAAAGCAATTTTGTAAAAACCTCACAAAAATTAATAAAAGGGTCACCTCGGGGATTTAGGTGGATAATAACCTGTAGAATGGAATGATGCACTTCCAAGTTCCGGGAAAATAGAAAAAAATTTGGAAAAACTTTTTGATTTTCGATTTTCTTGCTCTAGCGGCTAAAATAATGAAAATAGAGAAAAATGGTGATCAACAAAAGTTGTAGCTCGTCTCTTTCTCTATAAAAAAGGCCGTCACAGATTTTTATCTTACTTAAGCCGTTTACGAGATAAATCCAGTTTTCCACTTATTGTTTTGAGCCTCTCCGAAATGCGCGGAAAATGAGAATTCCCCGGGAGTTTCGTACGACCGGACACATCGATCGATAATTCTCACTACTCAAAGCCGCTAAAAAAATGAAAATAACGTAAAATGTAGAAAAAAAGTCTTAGTTTTAATGTGGTACTAATCACAAAATTCATACAATTTTTTATCATAGAAAAAAGTGTTAACCGATGGCTCAGTAAACTTTATACAGTTGATTTATTCATATCTTTGAGTGTTATGCGTCCTCCCTATTTCTCCCGCAACAATGGGATTAAGCATGCAGAGGATTTAATGAATATCACTGCATGTATTCGATTCCACGCACTTTAATTTGGATTTCGTGAAAATCTCATTGAAGAATGTTAAGAAACAAAAAAGTTGTATATGTTTTACTGTATAATTGTGCATTGTTTGAACGTGTATGAATAATGTAGACAAATTCAAAAAGTACTGCACGCATTCAAAGAACTTTACAGTCATTGGAAAGAATATATGTTTTATTGTACTTATAATCCAAAAATTAAGACTGTGCCATTATTATTACTTAAGATATAGCGAATTGAACTAAAAAATTGGGGGGTGACTTATCGATGAGAAATATACCCTCTACTTCGATCGCAAGGCATATTTTTCCAACAAAAGTAATTGCAAAAAAATGTTAATTGGATTAATATAATTAATATAATATAAGAATATATTAGCAAAATGAATTATCATTCCAACGACTCCCGACAAAGATATGAATAAATCTGTGGATCAATTGTACAAAGTTTACTAAGCCATCTTCTAACACTTCTTCTCTATGACAATTTTTTTTGTGAATTTTTTTTATTAGTTCCACATTAAAGCTGACACTTTTCTCTACATATTGTATTATTTTCACTTTTTAGGGGCTCTGAATAGTAAGAATTATCGATCGAAGAGCCCGGTCGTACGAAACTCCCAGAGAATTCTCATTTTTCGCGCATTTCGAAGCGGCTCAAAACTATAAGTGGAAAACTCGATTTATCTTCTAAACGGTTTAAGTAAGACAAAAATCTATAAAGACCTTTTTTGTAGAGAAAGAGACGAGCTACAACTTTTGTTGAAAACTTTGTTCTCTGTTTTCATTATTTTGGGCGCTAAAGCAAAAAAAAAAACGAAAATCCGAAAGTTTTTCTAAATTTGTTTGAATTTTCCCGGAACTTGGAAGTGCAAAGAATACATCATCTCAGTCTCCAGGTTATTAGCTGCTTAAATCCCGGAGATGATCCTTTTATTAATTTTTGTTACCCTAAATGGCTAATTTGCCTGTACTACGACTAGTTTCATCAAGCTTGGCCCAGTACCAGATGAGGAGCAAAAAATATTTTCTGTGTGAGAATATTGAAGAAGAAAAGGTGGCTCAAGAACTGAATCCTGACTACGAAATTATTGGTGTATTATTCAGTGATCGGAATTGGTTTTTAATTTTCAGGTGCGCCGTTACAAAGATTTATTGAAATATAATAAATAAAATAAATAAGCACAGATGTGTTTAGTTTACTGAAAAATAAATAAATTTTGATTTATTTTTCCTGTAATATAAATTATATCATCTATTTAGACAAAAAACGCTATTTAAGTTAAAGAAACTATCGCGTAAACAATGCACACCTGCAACACGTGGCCGACATGCTTGCAATACACGCCAAACGTTATTTACTATTTACTCGCCTATAAATTGAATGGACTTGGCCCAAGCCAGGACCTAGTTTATAATTGTGTTTACTTAAAGAACGACTTATTATCAATATGAAACATTTTAGTCCGAAGAAAATTACAGTCGAAAAATGAATTAAGCCTTATAAGAACTACATTTTGATGGCGAAAAAATAATTTGTAATATTTGTGATGTCACAATAAGGTGTATACAGAGAAATGTTGTTTTAAAAAATGTAAACAGCTTCACACACGAGCGTAATACAAAAAAGAAAAAGAGAATTTCAAAGGACGAGTTTTATTTTGATTTGGCTCTTTTGTTAATATGTTTAAATCTTCCATGGAGTGTACTAAATAACGTTCATTTTATACCGTTTCTAAACAAATATTGCTTGGGGCAACATGTTCCAAGTGAAAGCTTGCTTCGTAGAAAAATTCCCAGCGAACTATATAAAGAAAAACTGGAAGGTATTCGGAGTAATATTCAAAATGGCTGGTTTTGGGTTACAACAGACGAAACGGTAGACTTTTTGGAAAATAAAGTTGCCAATTTATTAGTTACAAAATTACATGTTGATGGTCCCGGCAAGTGCCATTTAATAGCTTCCGAGGTTTTAGAAACAGTTAATGGCGAGTCAGTGTTTAATTTTTTTGATAACACTTTAAAATGGCAAGACTTGGCTGAACAAAATTTAAAGAAAGTTGTTGTTATTGCTAGTGATTCAGTGTCGTATATGTTAAGTGCTGTAAAAAAATTTAAAGGAAATACCCACACGTGTTACATGTTACTTGTTTAGCGCATGCGTTACACCGCGTATGCGAAAAAGTGCGAGATTGTTTTACAAATGTTGACAAACTTGTTGCTAATATATAAAAAATTAACGCGACGTGTTACTACCATGTTAAATTCAACTCGGTAAAGAAAGTTGTAGAAACCTTAAATGATGATGCTACTGCGATTAAGCATGCAAAGGATTTAACGAATATTCCAAATATTGAAAATCATTTAAATTTATTTTCCAACGTTTTAAAATAATAACAAGAATTATAGAAAACCTTCAATATCTAAATTTGTCCTTGGAAGAAACATTTAACAAACCAGATATTGTTCAAAAAACAATTAATGAAATTCCGGGTACAACTGGTGAGGTTATATAAAAAAAGTGAGTTGCAGTTTTACAAAGGAATCCAGACTTGACGGTCGTATTTGCCATAGCAAAAAAAAATGTGACAGAACCAGATGCCTTCCTTGATCAGGTGCCTATGAGTATCTTTAGACACAGTATTTAAATCTACTCTGTGCTTTAGATATGTTTCCCTCACTTCTGTGGAATGTGAAAGATCATTTTCGACCTTACAGTGGATATTTACTGTTAAAAGAAATCGTCTATCACATAAAAAATTAGAAAAAATAAGTACTTACCGTATACTTTGAAACTATGAACACTCAGTAAAAGTATAAAGTTTGAAACTTGAAAGTGCTGTGCAATTTTATAACAATTTATGTGTGAAATATGTGTACCTACATATATTTATTATGCCAAAATACATCATAAACTCATAAGGTAGGTTCGTATTACATTTAATTTTGTAAGAGAGAACAAACTTACATTTAATATTTTGATGTACAATTTCATATCTGTGCTCCACTGGAATTAAACCCGAATTCCGGTCAAATATTAATGTATTCCTCCCATCGGGACCTTTACTCGATAGTTTAAAGGCAATTTTTATGTCATCCAAGGCAATACGACGCCCAGTGGACGCCAAATTATATTTCTTGATATTCAGACGAATCCAACGACACCTCATTTATAAAAATCGGTCCAGTAGCGTAAACAGCATTAACAGACGGTTATTTCTAATCGAAAATATGACAGCAGTAGCCAAGATACCTTCTTGACTCAACTTCTAACTTTGAATAATACTTACTACTAGATAATATTGTCAAAATAAACACTACTTTACTTGAAATACTAAAGAAAACTGAAAACACACTCTGAAAACCTTCTGCACACAATGATATAGTATGAAAGCCCTCTACCAAAATTTCTTGTCATCCCGCGCCAATACTCTTGACTAAAGATGACGGTCTCGGATGATTAGGGGTCCAGCTTGAGCTCTTTGCCCCAAGTGGGTGTTATCCCAACGTGGACAAATGAATAAACAATTTTTAGCTTAAGGTAAAATAAGGAACTTTATTATCCAAGGTAAAGCTCTGGGGCGTTGCGAATACGGTGGAAAAGCATTTTCCGTCTGTTAAAAAAACGTGCAATTTTTTTAAAGCATCGTCCGTTTTTAATGGAATTCTATTTAAAATGTAAAAAAACATCAACCCGTGAAGAATGGTAATTTTTTGCCTTGTAGAAATCTGATAAATGCAGTATCAGTTGTTAAAAATAATTACCTGACTGAGTTACAGCAACAGGGCTAATACCTTTTTTAGATGGTTGACCAAGGTGTGTACATCCTAAAAATAGTTTACACAGACATTTTCCCTGTTGCACGGTTGTAGAAATCTAAATAGAGTCGTCTCTTACGCTGCGTGTTCCACTCAAATCAACTTTTAGATCGTAAAACTGCAGATTTTAAGATGTTTTTTTTTTAAATGTTCGTTATGAAATTCTCTAACAATCCATCCAGTCGTATTTTCGTTCCCAATTTTCATCTAAGAACGTATTTTTACTGAAAAATATGGGCTTCTACAATAAAAATCAGTGTCCAGGTCACAAATTTACAAATATTATCGATTATTTCATTTAAAATTTACATTTTACAAATAAACAAATGATCTGTCAAAATATTAATAAGTATCATCAAAATTTGTACTAAACTTGACAATACTTGGCCAAGAAATTATTTTCAAATATATAGTCCATTAAAATGTTACAAAATTTTGGCGAACCTTTCATTTTGGGTAGGACAAGATTTTTTTCTTTTGGTGTTTAGGGTGGGTCAGTGTGAGTATAGAACTCGATTTTCGGGGTTGAAAGTTCCCACATTTGGCCGCCATCTTGGAAAAGGGGGCGCAAACAGTTTTTTCGCGATATCTTGAAAACCGTTGTCTCACAAAAAAAATTTATAAAGAAAATTGAGTTCTCTACAATCTTGGTCTTAATACTTCTTACAATAAAATTGAAAATGAAAAAGTTATAATTAAAAATAGACTAAAATTTCATGAAAAATATCATTTGAGTTACAACTTTTATTGAAAATATATATCAGATGTTTCTTGACACCATTTCATTGCGAACCATTTTCTCTGCTCATTTTCTAAATTTCTCTTTAGAGAGGTGTTAGGACGCTGCAAATGGATCAAGTGCATCAAAAAGGGCACTGGATAATTCTGAGAAAAATTGTGTACATTCCTGGGATGATTTCAAACGCTTATTGCCTCTTGCAATTTTTGTCCAAACCTCTTCGTTTTCGAGTAAAATATCTATAATTTTGATTTTTCCTCGCCAGATAACTTGACAATTTCAGAAAAAAATGCTACGAGCAAAAGTAGTCCATTTTTAGTCAGACAATCCGGATTTGCAATAAAATGTAGGATTCCCATTTAAAAGCCGAATTTGACCTTGAATGACCTTAACCCTTCGACCCAAAGTCAAAGTGACATATACCGCCGCACTGCCCCCATCAAATTCTACAACTATTGTTTGAAACCTTTTTTCGTAGAGTGCTTATTATTCGAGATATTTGAAAGTTCCAGAAATCACCCGGGTGATTCTTTTAACAAACTTTAAAATATCTCGAGTAATAAGCATTCTACCAAAAAATGTTTCGAACAAAAGTTGTAGAATTGGATGGGGACAGTTTGGCGGTATATGCCACTTAGACTTTGGGTGGAAGGGTTAAGGTCATTCAAGGTCAAATTCGGTTTTTCAAACGGAAACCCCTATATTTTATTACAAATTCGGATTGTCTGGCCAAAAATAGACTACTTTTATTTGAAGCATTTTTTTCTGAAATTGTCAATTTTTAAGTTATCTGGCGAGGAAAAATCAAAATTTTAGAACTTAGCGATTTTTTACTCGAAAACGAAGAGGTTTGGACAAAAATTGGAGAAGATAAAAAGAGTTTGAAATCGGTCCAGGAAAATACTCAATTTTTTTCAGAATTTTTCGGTGCCCTTTTTGATGCGCCTCTCCCAAGAAGAAAAATTTTAAAAACCGAATAGACAAAATTCCTCGCAATAACATGGTGTACCTACAAGAAACATCTGATGTATATTTTCCATAAAATTAATGGAAAAAAACTTATAATTCTTAAATGATATTTTTCTTGAAAATTTTGGTATATCTTTAATTAAAACTTTTCCATTTTCAATTTTAGAGTAAGAAGTATCAAGATTGTAGAGAATTCAATTCTCTGCAAGAAAGTCTTATGACATTTCTTTGTGAGATTTGGGGTTCTCAAGATATCGCGGAAAAACTCTATACGCCCCCTTTTTCAAGATGGCGGCCAAATGGGAGGCTCTCATCCCCGAAAATCGAGTTTTATGTTTTATGCTCACACTAACCCACCCTAAACATCAAAAGAAAAAAATCTTGTCCTACCCAAAATGTCAAATCTTCAGTGAACTAATGAAAATACTATCAGATGAAGAATTCTATATAGATTCAATACAGCCAAAAATATATTATTTTATATAATTTAAATAATTTTTATTTGTATATAAATATTTGTCGTTACTTAATGCTTTATATTAAATATTTAAAATTCATATTTAAGAAGATACCGATAATTTTTTGAGCGCAGTTAAAATTACAAACACGAATAAGGAAAAACCAGGAGACAATATAAACCAGCAAATTATTCTTCCCTCTTCCCTCACCATCTTGGATTCCTACAGAAAACTTCACGTAGGATTCGCACTTAGAGAAAATGACAGGAAGATTTGTAATAATATTATCCAAATATACGAAAAAAGTTCACGGGGGAAAAGTTTGAAGGTTGAACTCAAGACAGACAGACAGACAGACAGTTTATTCATGTGAGACATAATACAATGTATACACTTGTCAACAGATTAAAAGTAATGTTAAAATATTAAAAAATTAAAAAAATACATTATATACTTACAAAAAACATTAATAGTAAAAAAAATATTAAAAAACTGCTTAAAGATCTAACAATATCAAGTTATATGTTGAAAATAGTCAATAAACTCTTGGACTTCATAAAAAACCTCCTCTTTCAGAAAACTTTTAATTTTTTTAATAAATTTTGTATCGTTTAGATTTTTCCATTCATTTGGTAAGAGATTATATAGTTGTACTGATTTATACCTGTAACTATTAATGTTCTTCGATAAACGGAAAAATGGGGCCACTATAGATCTGTGTCTAGTATTATAGCTAGTTTGAATGTGGTATTCCCTAACATGGTTATGTGCGTAGATAATACATTCAAATATGTACTGATTGGTGGAAGTAAGTATACCTAAATTTTTAAACAACGGTCTACAGGTGTCATTAAATTTAGAATTTGAAATGATTCTTACTGCTCGTTTTTGCAATTTTAAAATTTTAGCGGCATGTGAAAATCCTCCCCAAAGTAAGATACCATAGCTCATTACGCTATGGAAAAGAGCATGATATGTCATTAATATAACACTATTATTCACTAAGTTAGTTATATTTTTCAATAGATAGATGCAACTTGACAGCTTTTTGGATAGGCTATCTATGTGAGCTTCCCAGGTTAACTTACTATCAAAAATTAGACCTAAACACTTTACAGGATTATTATTTTCGATGCAGACATGAGGGTTTAAGTTGAAAATAAGTGTTTGAGTTTTCTCTTCATTTAACTTTAATTTAATATTGTTAAAATAATCCTGAGCTTGTAACTGTGTTTCCTCCGACATACTGATAAGATGTTTTAAATTTCTATTAGCCGGTAGTAAGGTGGTATCATCAGCATATTCAATATTTTTACCAGAAAGACTGGTTGATATGTCATTTACATATATTATGAACAAAATTGGTCCTAAGATGGATCCCTGGGGTACTCCATGCTTTAGAGGCTTTAGTGAGGACTTCATAGTACCATGACTGACACACTGATATCTGTTCATAATATAGCTTTGAATAAAAGTTAGAGCAGGCCCTCTGATGCCATAACTTTCCAATTTTATTAACAGTATTTCGGGGGAAACACAGTCAAACGCCTTGGATAGATCTAAATATGATGCCATGATCATATTTCCATTCTCAAATTCATCCATAATAAAACTTATAATATCTATTAAGGCAGCAATAGTAGATTTTCCACCTCTATAACCATACTGATTACAATTTATCAGATTAATACTTTCTAGATAATACATTAACCTAATTTTATATGCTAACTCTAACAATTTTGACAGGATAGGAACTAATGAGATTGGTCTGTAGTTGTTTTCAAGATTTTTATCTCCTTTTTTGAAAATTGGTGTTACCTTAGATATTTTTAAACAGTCTGGAAATACACCTGTCTCAAAACACATGTTAATTAGATGTGTAATCTGTGATAAGAGTTCCTCTTTAGCTATTTTAATCATGTCACTATTTATGCCATAATAATCTTTACACTTCGATGTACTTAACATATCTATTAGGTCACCAACTTCCAGCTCAGACACTGGCTCCAGGTAAAAGGAAAATAACACTTTACTATTTCTTATGTTGTTAAGGTAATCTAAGTTGTTGTGGTTAAGAGAATTTGTAATTTTACCTGAAATATTAACAAAAAAATTATTTAAGTCTTCTACAGATATTTTAAGAACAGTTTCTTTGCGTTTGTTCGGATTTATGATTGACCATGCAGTCTTTTGTTTATTGGAGGCGTTTGCAATAGTATTAGTGTTATGATTAATAGTTTCCGCTTTTAGTGCTGTTTTATATTCCTTTTTAAGCTTGTCGTAGGATTCGTTGAAATTACTGTCAAACTTGCTAAAATCATGCAACATTATGAGGTTATTTTTCATTAATTTGATATGTCCACTGTACTTAATTTTGTTGTGTCTTATTTTCCCCTGTTTGAGGGGGAAAGAAGAATCAAAAGATTTGGTAATGTTATGAATGAAGATTTCAGACTTTAGGTTAAAATCCCCAGTTTCAAGGAAATATGACCAATCTGAGTTGGCAATTGACGATTTATAATTTTCTTTAGTTAAATTATTAATTACCCTGTAATAAGGGGTGTTCACATACCTGCGTTACGTCAAGTAGATTTGCATGTGTACTTTTCCTCCGTATCGACCCTTCTATATGTAAATATGATTATATATGTCTACTAAGACGTCCAAATTACATTCACAGGGTTCTGACAAAATAGAGGACATGAAAACGCGAAAAACCCTTATTGCGGCTTTTCAACGCGACGGAAAATGATTTTTCTGGAAACGCCAATGTAGAAAACGTCCGTTCAAATTTTTTTACGTATACCTAAGTCATATCAATAATTTAATCAAGGAACCGAAAAAAAATACATTTTACAAGTTCACTCACTCTTACGGGCAACGATCAAATCGTCCGTTCTTATCTTTTCATGATAGTTTTGCACGAAAATCTACAATTACATAGAAAACGGACGTGTCGCGATGACAAATTTTTCACTTCAAAAATTGGGAAATTTTCCAATTTTGTCTTCACTCGCCGCTTGCACAAGGCGAAAAAAGTCTGTTCACATTTTTATTGAATTCCATACATCCTACTTCAACACAAAAACCAGGAAACGGACGTATCGCGATAACAATTTTAGCCCATTTGTTTTACATGTTCATTATGGTTTTTCGATTATTTAGCAACTTTGAAAACTTTCGTCATAAAGGCCTTTTTTTTGATTGGGTATAAACTGTCCGAAAAAGTTTGGAATTCTCATGACGCGATGAGGCTAAAAATCAAGGTCGAGGGCTCCAGTACCCATAGACAAACAATAAATGAGGTTTTGTATGCCCTTCGGACAGCTGCGTCAAAGACACGTGACCGAGAAATATGCAAACTACAAACTGCGCGCTGCGGTATGCAACGCCACTACTTCTCAGCGATCTGTTATTTTTTAAATGTTATTTCAAAACAACAGAAGCAGTTTAAACCTGTTATTAAAAAATAACAGATTTTACCCATCTCTAGAAAAAAAAAACAATGAGTTGTGCCCTCCAGCCCAATAGCGTGACGTCAACCGAAATGGTCTATTAGCAACCGTATCAGTATCCGTATCGGTATCTGCATCAATAACGGCATTTGCGTATCAGCATCAGCAACGTCAACAGTATCAGTCAGTATGAGCATCAGAATTAATGTTAATATCGGTATCGGTATCAATACAAATATTAATATTTGTTCGTTAGTCGTAGTTGTATACCAGATATTTTTATGTTTTGAAAATTGACAAAATTTAAGTAGAATGTCACATAGTTTCGTATTTTCCGGAGGCTTTCATTAAATGATAAAAAAAAAAAATTACCACACTTCCTATATTATGTTTTATAAAACTCTAAGGAACAATAAAAATTATAGCAATAATTAAAAATGCATTAAATAAACATGCTAAATAGCATGACAAATTAAACCATAAAAATTAAACTGCAACCTAATTAACTACATAGTGGAAGTAGCCTCACACTTTACATGAAATTAAAAAAAGCAATAATAAATAATTGTCATAAACGGTCAGTACATAGCAAACAGGGTCGTATTCGCCCATTTCGATGTGACTTCTATCTTTATATATGTTTAAATTTTTACTAGAGAAATGATTCATCAAATAAACATATGTTTTTTGATTATAGTCACTTCAAATTAGTCAAAAAATCGCAGTTTTATGGAAAAACAGCTATGAGACCTGGAATAAGTAAAGCATTTGGGTTGTCTAAACATGATTTTTATCCCCCGTAGTTCCAAAAAGGGTGATTTTTGAAAAATATATGCATACATGGTATTCCTCAATGACGTACTAATATTTCATGGTGTGTACTTAGGTTATTTTACGAAGAAAAGTTCATGTGAACATATGTCCTCAACGGCTTAAATTTTTTGCCACAGGGTGTTGAATTTTTTTTTTCTAATCGTTATTTTTTAATATCTCAAAAAGTATTTTAGATGTTATTTTCAATTTTGGTATGTGTTAGTAGGATATAGAACCACATATTTTAATTAGAAAAATTATTTTATCGCTCCACCAGTGGCGTCCCTGCGAGCACGTTCTCTGATATTTTTTACCAGAAAAGTGGTACGCCACTGAGATGTTTCCATGTCGATACTTTCGCTGATTAGTCTGATCAATTCTACATGAAAACGGTCTCTTGCATTTTTCTCGTCAGACGCACAGTTCTTGATTAAAACTATTAAATTCATATAGAAACTAATTATAGAGTCACACACAAAAAAAAAATGTCGATTACACGGACCAGACCAATCATCTCCAGTGTATTTTGGCTTGCTGAATCCGAATCTGGTGTCATTTTTGCCCCACCACGTCACAATTCTTTTTATTCTCAAAAAACAGTTAGAAAACTGCAAAAAGGGAAAATTGCATTTTTCTAACGATTTTCTGAGGTTAGAGAAAAATTGTGACGTATTAGGGCAAAACTGACACCGGATTTGGATTCAGCAAGCAAAAATACACAGGCGACGATTGGTCTGGTCCGTGTAATCGACAATTTTTTGTGTGTGTGTGTCTGTGTAATTAGTTTCAATACGAATTTAATTGTTTTAATCAAGAACTGCGCGTCTGACGATAAAAACGCAAGAGATAACCTAAGGAATTGTACACTGAGATATTAGCACGTCATTAATGAACACCCTGTATATATGAATTTTATCGCTTTTCCGCCTTTTCCTCTATTTTGAGGAAAAACTATGCATTTGGTGAAAAATGTCAGGAGAGCAAACTTGTAGAGCATAAAATTTTCTACAAATTTTATCTCTACGTTTTGTGCGAATTTCGCATAATTTCGCCGCGGAAGATAAATATAAAGACTTTTGTGCCTCTTAGATTTTCAGCCATAATTATGCATTTTGGTGAAAGATATCAGAAAAGCGAAGTTGTAGAGTATTAAATTTCCTACAAATTGTGTCTCTTCATTTTTGTTCGAATTCCGCATAGTCTCGCCGTTAGAGGGCGCGAACGTCTATTTATATATACTAATTTCGCGCCCTTTAACGGAGAATCTATGCGAAATTCGAAAAAACTTTAAAAACGTAGAGATAAAATTTGTAGGAAATTTTATGCTCTTCAACTTTGCTCTCCTGATATTTTTCCAAAAATGCATAATTTTGCCTGAAAATCTAAAAAAAAGGCGCAAAACTCTATATATGTATATATCTCTTTCGCGCCCTCTAGCGCCGAAACTATGCAGAATCCTGACAAAAACGTAGAGACAAATTTGGTAGGAAATTTTATGGTGTACAACTTTGCTCTCCTGACATTTTTTACCAAAATGCATAGTTTTTTGTCAAAATAAAAAAAAAGGCGAACAGGCGCTAAAATTCATATATACAGTGTGACCCACTTAAGATCGCAACACCCCTGTATGACCGTTAATTGATGCTTGACTAACATCAAATTTTGGTGGTAAGGAAAGATCGATACGGTGATTTTTTAAACTTGGTAATATGTAATATATGTCAGTAGCGTGCGATTTTAAGGGGGTTTGAAAAGCTGATTTAAAAAAAAAAGTATTAGGGATTTTTTTAGAAAAAAACTAGGAAGATATTCTTAATCAGCACCTTTAGAAACCTCTTTGTATAAGATTGCATCATAGTGGATTCAAAGGTGTTTGAGATAGTGGCTGTCAAAAATACAATTTTTTTATTTGTAAAACGGATTACCAAATAAAAAAAAAATCTATTCGACATTTTTTGTTCAGAATAATGCATTGTACTAGACTGAATTGATTTTATAACAAAATAAGAAAAAAACAGTATAAAGTGTGACCCACTTACGATCGCAACGCCCCTGTATACCCGTTAATTGATGCTTGATTAACTTCAAATTTCGGTGGTAAGAAAAAGTCGATAAGATGATTCTTTGAACTTGGTAATATGTGATATGTCAGTAGCGTGGGATTTTAAGGGGGTTCCAAAAGCCGATTTTTCAAAAAAAGTGTTTTATAGCATTTGTTATTCAAATTTCGATTTCATCAACATAAGGAGCGCCATTTAAAATCCCTAAACATCAATTTTAAGTGAGATCACTTACCTGGTTACCGAGATGTAAGCTTCCAAATATTAATTTTTGAACGTTTTCACTTTACGTTTTTTCATAAGTGATCAATTTGTTTGAGGTAAATTTTGCCAAAACTGATTGTGCATTTTCTGAGAATTGACAACATTTCTTTTTTGTTCATTACATAACCAGTTTTTGAAAGTATCTTACTATTTAGTATTTTTTTGACATTTTGAACAAAATGAATTATCGGGCGCAATTTACGAATTTATTGAAAAGTCTTGGCTTTACCAACTAGTGTACGGAGGAAAATGTATAATCCGTTTTGGCAAAATTTATCTCAAATAATTTGATCACTTACGAAAAAACGTAAAATGAAAACGTTCAAAAATTAATTTTTGGAAGCTTACATCTTAGTAACCAGGTAAGTGATCTCACTTAAAATTGATGTCTAGGAGTTTTAAATGGCGCTCTTTACGTTAATGAAATCGAAATTTGAATAACAAATTCTATAAAACACATTTTTTTGAAAAATCGGCTTTTGAAATCCCCTTAAAATCGCACGCTACTGACATATATCACATATTACCAAGTCCAAAGAATCACCTTATCGATCTGTTCTTACCACCAAAGTTTGAAGTTAATCAAGCATCAATTAACGGGTATACAGGGACGTTGCGATCTTAAATGGGTCACATTGATATTTTTTTTTCTTATTTTGTTATAAAGTCAATTCAATCTAGTACAATGCATTATTCTGAACAAAAAATGAAGAATAGATTTTTTTGATTTGCGAATCCGTTTTACACATAAAAATTAGCTTTGGTTGAAAAAATTGTATTTTCGACAGCCACTATCTCAAACATCTTTGAACCCACTACGATGCAATCTTGTACAAAGGAGTTCCATAAGGTGCTGATTAAGAATGCCTTCCTATTTCTTTTCTAAAAAAATCCCTAATACTTTTTTTTGAAAAATCGTCTTTTCAAATCCCTTTAAAATCGCACGCTACTGACATATATCACATATTACCAAGTTTAAAAAATCACCTTATCGGTCTCTTCTTATCACCAAAATCTGATGTTAATCAAGCATCAATTAACGGATATACAGGGGTGTTGCGATCTTAAGTGGGTCACACTGTAGGTACACATTTCTCAAAAACCACCCTTTTTTAGAACTGCGGGGGGGTGCAAATCATGTTTAGACAATCCACATGCTTCACTTTTTACAAGTCACATAGCTGTGGGAAAATGTCCTTAATTTCTCCTAGTTTGAAGGGACTATTATTATTGTTATTAAATTTAACAATCAGATCAATTCTATCAGCACGATCAGCAATGTCTCAATGGTCGATTATTGTAATACCAACAGCTTGAATGAACAAAAAATATGTTTAGTTTTATTATTTGTTCATATTTACACCGACTTTATTTCATAATTTTATGCTGATCGCTGTTTTTTTATTTCCCTCTTCTTAATAACGTCTTATGTAGCATCTATAATATAAGAGAAAATATTGATCGTTTTGAATTTTTAAACTTTAACATTAGACTCGTTTTCAGTTTTCAGAGAGTTCTGATATACCCAAGTACCAAAGTTAATGTAGCCCTGAAGAAAATTTACAATTATGGTAATTTAAGAGATTCGCCATTTTGAATTGTTTGCTTTTGGCATCACCTTCAGTGATGCTGATTATCCATTTGAATAGTTAGCATCAAGAAAGAGTTCGTCAAAAAATCTAAATAAATATCACCGTTGATAGGCAAATTATCCATTCAGGGTAACAAAAATTAATAAAAGGATCATCTCCGGGACTTAAATAGGTAATAACCTGGAGATTGAGATTATGCATTCATTGCACTTCGAAGTTCCGGGAAGATTCAAAAAAATTTAGAAAAACTTTTTGATTTTCGGTTTTCCTGCTGTAGCGGCCAAAATAATGAAAATAGAGAAAAAAGTTTTCAACAAAAGTTGTAGCTCGTCTCTTTGTCTACAAATTGTTGTCTTACTCAAGTCGTTTAGATTATAAATCGAGTTTTCCACTTATAGTTTTGAGCCGCCTCGAAATGCGCGAAAAATGAGAATTCTCCGGGAGTTTCGTACGACCGGGCTCATCGATCGATAATTCTTACTATTCAGAGCCCCTAAAAAATGAAAATAACATAAATTGTAGAGAAAAGTCTCAGCTTTAATGTGGAACTAATCACATAATTCATAAAAAAAAATATCATAGAGAAAAAGTGTTAGAAAATGGATTACTAATCCACTTTGTACAGTTGATCCACAAATTTAATAATATCTTTGCCGCGAGTCGTTAGAATGATAATTAATTTTGTTTATAGATTCTTATATAATGCTATACTAATCCAATTAATATTTTATTGCAATTACTGTTATTGGAAAAATATGCCTTGCGATCAAAGTAGAGGGTATATTTTTCATTGATCAGTCACCTCGAAATTTTGGAGTTCAATTCGCTATATCTTAATTAATAATAATAGCGCAGTCTTAATTTTTGAACTATAAGTACAATAAAACATATTCTTTCGAACGACTTTAGAGTCTTTTAAATGCGTGCAATACTTTTTGAATTTGTCTGCATTAATTATACAAGTTCAGAAAATGCGCAATTGTACAGTAAAACATATACGACTTATTTGTTTCTTAACATTCTTCAATGAGATTTTTACAAAATATAGACTAAAGTGCGTGAAATCGAATCCTTGCAGTGAAAAGCACCCATTGTTTCGGGAAAAATAGGGAGGATGCATAAAACTTAAAGATATTAATAAATCAACTGTATAAACTTTACTAAGCCATCTTGTAACACTTTTTTCTCTATGATAAAATTTGTATGAATTTCGGGATTAGCTTCACATTAAAGCTGAGACTATTCTGTACATTTCAAGTTATTTTATTTTTTTTTAGCGGCTCTGAATAGTAAGAATTATCGATCGACGTGTCCTGTCGTACGGAATTCCCTGAGAATTTTCATTTTCCGCGCATTTCGGAACGGCTCAAAACTATAAGTGGAAAACTGGATTTATCTCCTAAACGGCTTAAGTAAGACAAAAATTTGTAAAGACCTTTTTTGTGGAAAAAGAGACGAGATACAACTTTTGTTGAAGACTTTTTTCTCTATTTTCATTATTTTAGCCGCTAGAGCAAAAAAATCGAAAATCAAAAAAATTTTTAACATTTTTTTGAATTTTTCCGGAACTTGAAAGTGCAAAGATTGCATTATTCCATTCTATAGGTTATTACCTACTTAAATCCCAGAGATGATGCTTTTATTAATATTTGCGAGGTTTTTAGAAAATTCTGCCTTCATTGCCTGTACTATAATAATTATGCCGTCAAAAGAAATGAGGGCTAATAATTTGATTATTATTGATACCAGCCCAAACGTTCACTTTTTGAGGAAATTGTGTGAGAGCCTCCACCATCCAATGAGGATTATCTCTACTCCAATATCTACAGTTATGGCGGTTTACCGTTCAATTTAATTGATAACTGGCTTCATCAGAAGAAACAATTTTGGTTATAAATTGCAAATCGGCTATCATTCTGTTCGTCATTAATTCACAAAATTCTTGCGTTCAATCAGGATGATCTTCGTTCAACTCCTGAACCAATTTAACATTATAAGACTGGTATTTTTCTTTTTCTGAAACTCGCAGAATTGTTGATTTACTTACATCATTGTTGGCAGCAAGTTACCTAATTAGTTGATTTATATGAACTTTCCTCAATCTCTATCAATAACTATTTTCGTCATCAAATCGAGGAATTCTACTTTTTATTTTACTGACTAGACTATGATACGTAGTGACCAAGGTATTTATTTTCTTACTTTTTGTTTGGTATTTTGCCACTGAAAAATATTTTAAAAATTTTAATGAAAAAACCTCTGCGCCAAGCGGATCAGACAGAGGTTGATTCTTGAATACTTGACTGTTTCAAAAAGTCTCACATATAAAAATGAAACAGTCAAGTATTCAAGAACCAACATCTGTCTGATCCGTTTTGCGCAGAGGTTTTTCCATTAAAAATTTTTAAATATTTTTCAGTTGCAAAATACCGAACAAAAAGTAAGAATATCTGAATATGCCACAAATAAACAATTATAGACAAGGTATTTATTATTAAACATTTCTCAAACTTTCTTTTGAGTTCTTGTTTTGTTACCATCTTCAATCATAATTAAAGTATCTATTCTCTTAGTTTCGGATAAATGAGGCCTAATGAAGTTGAATAAATAAAGAAATCTTATTAAATACTCTAATGAGTGTGACTATACACATACAGGTGGGTGCTGTATTATAGCGTAGCTGTATAAACAGTATACGGGTTGATAAATTATTTCAGTGTATTTGGTTTAAAGGAATATTTCGGATATAATTTCAATGAAATAACTGTAAGTGTAATAATTGTATAATTAAATAAATAAATTAGGAACATACAAAAAATAAATAAATTAAAATTCTTATATTAATATCACAGACGGTATGGACACTGGCTATTACAAATAAATTAATGTTTACACACATACATTTTCTTACATTACGTTATCTTTTGACAGAGACATTCTGTGTGATTTTCTGCGTGCACTTCAAAGTAATTCAGTTTTCTATGTACAATGGCAAAAGTAAGATTAACAATCTTTTTGCTGCTCTCTACAGGAAGACAACGTTCAGTCCTTTTGTCACAGCAGCCCGCTGATTCGCATCTGTGCAGGATTGTAGCATGAGGCTTAATCTGAAAGTGAACAAAGAACATAAGCACTGATTCAAATTATTGTTCCAATTTGACATTGAGATATCACTACATTACAGTAAAATATATTGACTAGACTTTTAGGAATATTCAGAATGGTTAGTTTGAAAGCTTATGTTATTAGCATACATTCTGTATCAAAGGTTTAGCTGCAGTAGAGAAATGCAAGTAAGTTACTTTAGACTAGGGATTTCGTTAACGTAAGAGACAAGAAAATAACTCAAGATTGAATATTTTGACTTATACCCGTTCTTTGGATGTCTAGAAACAGACACTAAGCTTCTAAATTCTAACTCAGTCGGGAATCCAGATTTGTTTCGAAAATATGGAAAAACCACAGTATTATAGATTATTTATTCTTGGATTCTATAGCATCCTACATTAAAAGTTTATCTGACAAAAAAAATATGATTAAATTCTCTGCAAATTAAGAAATAAAATATTTTAGACTTAATAATTTTCAAATATCGTATCAGATTTCTTGAAATACCGCTGTCCCCGATGATAACACGTAAAAGTCGATATTCTTATACAGGTGGAATTTTGCGAAACTATCTCACCAAACAGACAAAAATACGTTTTTAATGTCCAATCACCATTTGACAAGAAAATTACATTTTTACGTATAGTTAACTTTAAAATGTCTCTGTTTCGCACATTTTAGATAACGAAAGTATATATTTATTTATGTTTTAGGTTTACTTAATGTAAATTAAATCTGAAGGGGGCGGTTTAAAGATGAGTTTTTCTAACGTGTTCCACGGCCACCTTTGTGAATATTGATGGCAGAAAGGTGTGTTTTGAAATGTTTTAGTACCATTCGGAATATTAAAAAAAATTATGCCACACTTTAGTTTTTACTATATTGCGAAGAAAAACAATTTTTATTTTTCTCAACTAATTATAATGGACGTGGCTCAGCCAAAATTCAACTGAATTTTATTTAAAATCCAAGTTTACGATTGTTACAACAATTGTGACCGCGGATTTAGAATTTTGTCAAGCTTATTTTCGTTTACTTGGTCTATGTCGTTCTTAGAGGTCAATATTATTAAGATGCTTATCTACCAATAAGGTTATTTCATTCAGGCGAAGCGTTTAGCTACATCATCATTGACACGTGCGGAAAATTCGCCCTCTAATTTAAGCAAATTTATATTATATGTGTGATACATGCTTTTAAACAAAATAAGGCAAAATCCACGTAGTTATTTTATAAACGAATTATTGTCCTCTTATTTCCTTATTGCTGCCCATGTACTAAGTTATCGTTATTTAATACCTCTTTATTGAATTGTAGCGTACAAAATTTATGTTGCGTTATAGCGTTACTCTGAAATGTTTATTAACAGCAAAACGTTTACGGTACGTCTCATACACTGCTGGCTATGCAACCTAATCAAAAATGTTTCTAATATCAGATATCAGACAGGAACACAACTATTTTTAATGGCGTGATACAAGAAGTAACATCTCCGTGGATATCACACCAATAGATTCCCTCTTTACGCGTTTTCGTGTGTTTGATTTTCACAAGCTATGGGGGACTAGCATATCACTAAAGGAGTGCCAGGTGGAGCGAAGCTGTCGAGTGCGATGCAACTTTCTTATTCATTAGTGCAAATTTGCAGATGTGGCATTTATGGAGATGTTACTTCTCATTAAAAATAGTTTTGTTCTTGTCTTATGCATTACAGACACTTTTGAAATGATAGCAAGGTAGCAGCGTAGGTATTGTTAGTGTACGTAACTTCAGATTCTTACAAAAACGTTTTTGTTTGACCTCAATGGATTATTGAGTTAAAGTAGACGTTTTTTAAACGTTTGATATATACTTTTTACATATTAGATAATGTTAATTTAATGTTGCCGAAAGAACTGTCGACATTTATCGTAAAGAAATCACGAGATTTTAACATAACGTAGACCTTTATTTTTCGAACCATAAATGAACGGTTATTTTCTAACGTAAAACAAATTGTCAACCAACTGTATCTTGCGAATACGTTTTAAAAACGTATTAACGCAAATTTAACTTTGAAACTCTTTAACGTAATGTATGATCTTCATCATGGACAATGGTATTTCAAGATATTTGAGAAGTACGATTCTTATGGCAAAAATAACCAAAAAAATATGGATATTTGGAAGGATATGTTGGATAGTATTAGTATAATTTTTTCTGTTTTACGTAGAATTTTATCATCTTGTTTTCCTTTAATTCTCCCTGTATTTTAAATATAGCAATGGCTGCAACCAAACACTCCACGATTTTGTGATTTTCACATCTTTCCAAAAATAAATTCTGGATTATCAATCGACCTAGACCTCCAGTGACTACTTATAAAAGTACCTGATGACTATGAAATATATAAAAGATATTTTTTTAAACTTCCAATATAATAGAAACAAAATTCGGATATCCATTAAAAAAATATATTAAATTTCCTAGAGCAAACAGAAACCTTTGGTGTGATGCTACCTCTTAAGTAGTTTCCAAAAACAAGTGTGTTGTGTTTACAGGAACTACTTCAGATAGGTGGAGAGCAGGCTGTATAGATTTTCTAGGGATAAGATACATGAAAAACTTTGTGTGAGTGAGTTTAGGAATACACGTGGATGAATGTCTAAATTGGAAGATTTATTGTGAAGGTGTTATATTCAAATTAAATTCCATAGTCTTTCAGTTCAGAAGTATAAGAAATGTATTAAATATTGATCAGTTGCTAAAATTATATTACGCTCAAGTCGATTCAAGACTTCGTTATGGAATATGCTTCTGGGGCGCCTCTACTTCATCACATAATGTTTTTATAGCTCAAAAGAGGGTTATAAGATGCATGACCTGTATATTAAATACTCACTCGTTTAAGAGTATATTTAAGGAATATAAAATTTTATCAGTGCCGTCTCTTTTTATATATGAGCTTTGTTTGTATATATTCAAAAATAAGGATAGATTTTTGTATAACAAAAATGTGCACGCTATTAATACTAGGCAAAAAAATTCTTTTCATATACCATTTCGAAGATTAAATGTAACATCTAATTCCCCCAATAGTCTTGGGCTTAAGGCTTACAATAATTTACCTCTTGACATCAAAGAAAGTAGTACCTTTTTTGAATTTAAGAAACGGTTAAAAACATATTTGGCTGATAAATGTTTTTATAGACTGGATGAATACTTTTGTATGTAATTTTAACTCGTTTAGTTGTATACATCATATACATTGTAATATCATATTATCATTTATTTATTTCGACCAACTGGTTTATACTGTGCTGTTTATATTTGTTATACATTACTTTGTATGTTTGTGTAATTTACAATTTTTGACTTATTCTATCCAGTTTCTGTAATTGGCTTTGGAATTAATAAAGAATCTATCTATCTATCTATCTAGTAGCACAGATCTACAGGGAGCCACTTTTCATATAAGCATATTTTGCCCGCGTCATGGAATTTTGGCGTCACGATTTTTTGTGTTTTCTTAAGTCATCGAATACACGAATAAATCTTACGTCAAGATGTGGGTTTTGAGGTACAATCAGATTATAGTTGGCTGCCAGGCTGAATTTGCCCGCAACCCTGAGACACCCTCGAGTTAAGTTCCTTTTTTGTATGTTTTCTTAAGTCATCGAATACATGAATTAAACTTACGTCAAAATGTGGATCTTGAAGTATAAAATGAAGTTATAGTGGGGTGCCAGACTGAATTTGCCCTCAACCCTGATACACCCTCGATGAAGGTTTTTTTTTGTGTTTTCTTAAGCCATCGAATACATGAATAAGACTTATTGCAAAATACAGATTTTGAGATATACAATGAGATTATAGTAGGGTGCCAGGCTTAATTTTGCCGCAACCCTGATACACCTCGGATTAAAGTTTCTTTTGTGTGTTTTCATATGTCACCGAATACATTTTTTTTCAAATTACAAACCTTCTAGTTATTATAAAAATAAAGGCGCCTCCTCTTTTTTGCCCGCATTCATTGCTATTTTCGCTAAATTATCTAAGAATACATTTTGTTTATTAAGTTTACCACCATTTTGTTAGTTAACAAATTAGCAACAAAATCATTGTTTAAAACAATTGTGGGGCAATAACGGTAAACATTTTTTGGGGAGAAATTGATTGAGGAAGCCGTTACTCTGTGGTAATCCATAATTAAAACATGAGTAAAACACTACCATGTTTTTTACCACTATATTATATAAATATAGTGGTAAAAAATATAGTAGTGTTTTACTCAATTTCGTTATACTTTTTGGGGACTTTCATCTAAACATCAAAACGGACAGAATCCAGAAAGTTGCATGAAAATCCAATTCACCTTTTTAGTCAGAAATGATAGTTCGCCTACACTATAATACATCATTTTCTTGAATGCGGGCAAAAAGGAGGCACCCTTAATTCTACAATAACTAGAAGGTTTGTAATTTAAAAAAAATGTATTCGGTGACATAAGAAAACACACAAAAATTTTTAATCGAGGGTGTCTCAGGGTTGCGGGCAAATTCAGCCTGGCAGCCAACTATAATCTGATTGTATACATCGAAACCCACATCTTGACCTAAGATTTATTCATGTATTCGATAACAGGAATACACAAAAAATTGTGACCGGAAGTGACGCCAAAATTCCATGACGCGGGCAAAATTTGCTTATGTGAAAAGTGGCTCCCTGTAGGTCTGTGCTAGTACTTACTCACTCACACAAAGTTTTTCATGTATCTTATCCATAGGAATATACATACAGCCGTCTCTCCACCTAAAAGGTATGATTAGCCTTAACAGTGACTTATTTGCACGTACCAAATTGATGTTTTAGGTGGCAAAGGAACTGGGTATAATTTTTAGTTAATAGCAAAATTTAGCTACCTATGCTTGAATTTATTTGAAATACAAACTGAATAGTGGCTGATTTTTTTATTTCTATGACTTATTGTACCAAAACATGTCAAAATTAAAAAAAAATTCTATATATTTTCAATACGCAGCAGTAGATAAGACACTAGTATAGAGTATCTAAACTTTTTCCTATAAAATTACTTGTTTTGAGAGGTCAATTTAAAATGTTGTAATACATTGCTTTTGTTCCAATAGATTTGATGACTTCATTTGCCGGTACAGTTGTCGCCAGCTCCCAAAGACATATCAGTTTTGTGTTAATAGTTTTTTACAAAAATTGTCGGTACTTCTGACTAATAGTGTATTTTGTTCAATGTCGTCCGTAATAAAATATATTAAGATTTATATATTTATATATTTGCACTTAGAGTAAATGTTATTTTTGTAATAAGCATTTATTATTTTTCCACAGTTTTATGCCGTAATTAATAGTAGATATTTGCAAGATACACCATTAATTGATGTGTTACATTTAGAATCTCCATATGCACTTGAAATTAAAACACTAGTTCAAATGAAACGATTAAAATGGCTGGAAATTTCAAGCTTATTTATAGAATCGAATTTATTACCTTTTTACAGCAATATATTAGAGTAATAAATTTTAATCACATTTGTCAAAAAACATAATTTAAAAATGAAAATGACTCTTCAAAGTGATGTACTTATTTAACCACAAGCATTTCTTACAATTTACACTTGCAAATATCTTTGTGTGCATAATTGAATGTACTGAGTACTAAATAATTACTGAAATACGCATAGATACTCAAAATTTCATTCCCTTTCGTCATGATAATTATAATTTTGTGAGACTTACATTGTTCTTTACTGCTTCGTACTTATCCCTCCATATATTTTCATCCATCAGATCTTCCACATAAAACACTCTGGCCTGTGGTAACTTGCAAGGAAATGCTTTTTCAGAAGCAATTCGATTGTGTTCTCTCCATAGGTCTCTTCTATTGTGGCATTTAACTAAACTAATACACATAATAAATAGCACAACCTTGACTAGTGACATATTGGTAGTTTATCTTTAGTTTTTATTAATAAATGAATTATTTGGCACGGAGTTGGCGGTCGCGGACTGTTACAATATCGTCAGCGTTGAGTTAAGAATGAAAGTGTGTGGTAGACTTGTTAATATATAAGATATCACCTACCACAATGTAGAATTTATTGTTTCTGACTAATCGTCTCGGGGAATCCACGTCTGTTGTTGAAGTGCATGGTTAATTCAGTGATCATAAGTACACACCAACGAAAAAGCCCAAGCCGAAGAAACTCTTTGGGTTTACATACTCTTAATGCCCCATTAAAATAATGTAAGGTCATAATATAAATAATTAACATAATCGATATACTTGATGACATTGGATGGTTTAAAAACACAACTCTAAACATTTTCACAAAGAACTAAATAAGAGCACTATTACAGCCACGTAGTGGACTGAAAAATCGTTAAAAATATACAAGGCGCCTCAAAAAGGCGGTAGGTTACGCAAATTTACTTTTTCAAATGGAACACCCTGTATATTTTTAAATTTTTGGATTCTCCTTTTATTTCCGAATAAGTTTTATTAACCATTTCTTATTCCTACCATTAACCTTTGTTGAGATGTTAGCAATTGAATTTTTGGGATAACATTTTTTTATTAATGTACTTAATCATAAGAAATAATACAATACACAAAGCAGTGCCTAACTATTATGATTATTATAAAGGATGCTCAAATTGTTATTCTATTTGACACAACTCATACCCCCTTAAAAGTTCTCGTACACAAGAATTCCTTATAACTCCTGGGTTTTTTTGGCGGCAATAAGTTCTGGTTTTGTAATGTAATCAAGGCCAGACTTATTAGTTTAATAAAATCGAACATGGCGGAATCAAAATTAAACAGTTGATACATCGTAAACCGTTAATGATAGGTATAGGACATCGTTAATAAAATTTGTTTAGAAATAAAGGGAGAATTCAAAAATATAAAAATATACAGGGTGTTCCATTTGAAAATGTAACGTCGCATAACCTGCCGCCTTTTTAAGGTGTCTTGTATATTTGGAAATAAAATGATTAAATGCATCTTTTTAAACAGAATAACTTTTCCATTTAACATGTATTTCTGTCTCACCGTCATCAAGTTAATTCTTGTCTAAATAGCGCTGGAACATCCTGTATAAACGATTTCAAAGTATCTACTGAGATCTAGTTATACTCATATTACTGGTAATGATTCTACACAGAGAGAATTCGTTTTGTTAAAACGCGGAGTTAAGGAAATTCTGAGCCAATTTTATCATTTTATTTCCCTCGCATACCGAAGGGAAGTATTGTATTCGAGCGAAAATCACCCTCCGAGATTTTTTCGGATTTTGACGTTTCAGATCACGTAGATTACGAAAATATAGGTTTTTCAATTCCGTCTGTCTGTCTGTCTGTCTGTCTGTCTGTCTGTCTGTCTGTTGGTGCTTTACCTAAAAACTACTTGACGGAGAGTAGTCAAATTTGGTAGGTAGTTGACGCTACTGTCAGCGATGAAATTGTTGAACTTTCACTGGAAAATATACAGGGTGGACCGTCGAAAGGGAGTAAATAACTAAAAAAATTTTTCTTTGCTCAAATTTAAAATTTCCATGTTTCATGAGACACTAAACCTATTTCAGAAAAAAAAAATGGAAATTTATTTCATCTACATTTTTGAAAAATTTTTTACCACTAAAATAGATGAAAAAAATGTTTCTTCTTTGTTCACATTTTAAATTTCCACGTTTCATGGCATTCTAAACCTTTTTAAAAAAAAAATTAAATCGAAAATTTCCAAAATTTCTTTAAGTTTTTTCAATTTTTTTTTATTGCTATTATAGAACGTAAAAAAATATTTTTCTCAAATTTAAAATTTCCACGTTTCATGACATTCTAAACCTATTGAAAAAAAATTGTCTTCAAAATTTTTTTGAACATTCTTCACCACTACTAGATTAGATGGGAAGATTTTCACGTTTCATGGCATTCTACCTATTTCAAAAAATTTTGTTTTGATAATTTAAAAGAAATGTTTTGATTTTTTTTTAATACTGTTTATAAAATGGATGGAAAAAATTTTTTTGCCGCTCAAATTTACAATTTCCACGCTTATTTAAAATTAAAATATTATAATAATTTTTGTCACCACTCAACTACGTGGGAAAATATACAGGGTTGTCACCCTAAGAAATAATTCAACCATAGTGAAAATTTGTAAAGGTATTTACGCACGTCTTCCATATGTGGCACCTTTTATTTAATACTAAATTTTTGCTGCCGAATTGCCACCCTGTATATTTGTTTGACCAAGAGTTATTACGTTCTCTTTGTAATAATAATGATAACTACATTCCGATTATTATTCTAGTAATTAATAATTTTTTAGAGTGACGACCTATATAAATAACGAGGGAAGTTCTGTGTAAATATCTTTACCGATTTTTTACTAATGTCAATGCAGCTTGATCTTCCTTAATTTGTTATTAAGCATGCCCTCAAACTTTATATTTTGCTATCATTCGATTTTCAGTTAGATTAAAGTAACTGTTTAAAGAATTTGCACAAATTTTGCAATATAAAAACATGTGATTTTACAAACGTTTGCTATAGAGTCCCAAGTTGTTTGTTTTCGCATTTTCCGAGCGTTTAATGCGAGAGATTTAATGTTTTATAATGAATTGAAAATTTACATCATTCTGATCAAAACTCTTTATGGTCACAATGCCCAGAAGTGGATAGGCTAGAAGCTATTGAGCCTATAATAAGTAGTGACCGCGCTAAGAAAATGCTATTTTTTCCTTTTATTATAGGACTTTATTTACGGCTAGAACATAGTTTTATGAATAACATAGCCACACAAGAAAAAAAATTCTTTCTGACCTAGGGATCTGACCATGTTTACTACATGTTTTGGGGATCGCTGAATCCGAATCCGAGGTCTATTTAACTCCAACACATTAGGATTTTGCCAAAACCTCAAGAAACCCATAATTTAAGCGATTTCGACATCTCTTCACATAATTCGCTGTAACTTTTTCTAGGCAAAAATGACCCCCCTATTTTTTGTACTGGATTGATTGCAAATTAAATTTCCAATCCGATGATGTGTGGCACGATATTTTTCCGGAGCTTTTTAAGTAAGACATCGGCCGCCAAATTGAGAAGTCTGAGGATTTCGCTTCTCGATACGTGAAAAAATCACCCTCCGAGATTTCTTCGGATTTCCATGTAGATTACGAAAATGAAAGTCAGCCTGTCTGTCTGTTGGCGCTGTAACTAAGAAATTACTTTACGGAGAACAGTAAAATTTGGTAGTTGACGCTACTGCCAGCGAAGAAATGGGTAGACTTTCACTGGAAAATACACATACTCTAAAGAGAATAGATAGTGAAACTCATTTGCTTAAATTTAAAATCTCCACGTTTTATAACATTCTGAAAAATTTGAATTTATAGTTAACACAACTGGCAAGAAAGATAGCTATTACAGTTTTACTGAAAAATATACAGGGTGGTCATTCTAAGATATAATTCATATTTAAGATAGCTGAGCAGTATTTAGTAACATAAAAAATAACATATATTAATTAGTAACAACCCAACTTTTTCGCAAAAATATCTAACAATGCCGATATCTCAAAAATGGTGAGACTTTGCATAAGGGTAAATATGGGCATATAAATAGGTTCCAAACGACCGCGACCCCAACTAACACCCAGTGAAAAGTTTCTATCGATGTACCAAACACCATATTGTATATGGCAAGATAAAGACATGGTGATGTTGAAAAGTCTAAAAGTTAATAAGCCGATATTAAATTCCTCTCGATTTATATGCTTATATTCTTTAGCAACAATGTGCACATTGTACCAACTTACTGTTATATGCTTACGAAAGCTTAGTTTAAGACTGAAATAATATGTAGAAACTGAAATACATTGTGCACACTTTGTTTAAAAAAATTGCAGATATCTTCGAAAAACTTCCCAAAGGCACAAACATCGTAAAATGACCTAAGTATGAGACAATTTATTGTACTTATGATGTTGAGAAATATATATATATATGAAACATACTGTCAACCTTTCAGAAACAAGGTCAAGACAGTCCAACTTGAAGGCAAAATCTTGACCTTACCATTGGCCAAAAATTGCCCTTATCAACCCTGGTCCTTTAACAGGAGTATAAACATGTTAAATTAATAAATTGTGCGCAACTAACCCCAATTAAATGTATACCGAATAATAGCTTCCTTGAATTTAATGTATTTTTTATTTATAAAATTGACAAAAAAAGAAAAATTTCACATTCTAAATCCATTTCAAAATTTCACACAAATTTTATAAATTAGCTTGATCTCTTCAAGCCTTTGTTTCTCGAGTAAAGTAAGCATACCTACTATATTTTTATGCTATCGTTATCCTTTGTAACGAATTCAATTTTTGTGACTAGAAAAATTTCAAATAACTTTAATGCATAAACCATTGAGATAAATTGTTTCATACATTTTTGTCTGTGTGCTCATGTTATTTAACCGATCAAATAGTTACTTCATAAATCAACAAATCAAATTAAGTATTAGTAGGTAAATATTAAGTAGGTAATGAATATTAAGTAAATGGAATTTATTTGTAGTAAATTGTCTTGGAAATTATAGTTTAAACTGAAAGTCAGCTTAATTCTGCAATTAATGGTAAATCTATCACTTGTCGATAAATTATTGTTCAACAGAAAAATGAAGGTGTAAAAATTATTCATGGTATATAATAAATTAACTACTTAATAATTTATAACCAGAAAGAGATCTGTCAGTTCCTTCATCTACAAGTCTGTTCATCAATATTTAATATTTTCAGTCATTAATTATTTATATAATCTGAACTGGTTCAGACTCCACTATAAACTGTAGGGTCTTGTTTCTTTTTACCTAACGCAAAATCTTAAATTTTCGGTTAAGAAAACATATTTTTAATATTTAGTGACTGCGTTAAAATACGTTTCATCAAATGGTTTTATCTTCCTGTGTCAAACTTTCTGGTAGGAATTTAGGAGAAAGTAGGCCCTGTGGGGGAGCTGGTGGTTTATTTGCGAATCAGTGGCATCATGTGTGTACGTTGTACTGGAATTGAATTGAATTGGAATCAGCGACAATAAAAATCCCCCGGTATATATTCTGAAAGACATTTTTTCAAAAATACGCGATACACTGTTATTAGATCCCAGTAAATCGACTTTGCACCCCCGATATCTGGAAAACTCCATTTACGGACCTAGTGCCCATGAGAACTATTGGTCAAGAACTCGAGAGGAATCACATATACATATATCGATTCCAGCGAATTTCACCGGGGGTCACTTCCCATCAGAAAGGAGCGCCCTACCTTGCACCCCCGAATCTGGAAAACTGTCCATTTTCCGACCTTGTGTCCACAAGAACTTTTGATCAGGAGCTCGAGAACAATAACATATATATCGATTCCAGCGAATTAGCCGAGGGCCATTTTCGATAAGGTTAGTGCGGGGTCATTTCTACCCGGTTGCGGCATGGGTTACCGTTCTCCGAATTATCCGAAACTTTGATATAAATTATTCCTAGTATAATAGAATATCTTCGTGAGGTCAGGCAGGTGTAAAAAATTCGCAAAGAAAATTCACCTCCAATAGAGTTGGGTCGCCCTAAATCTATTACAACTACATCTGTAATTAAATTATATTTTGCGATGATTCTGTCTAAGGGTTGGGAGTTAAATATGGGTAAATAGGGAAAAATAAGTAAAGCAAGCTGGTAAGAGTACAGAAACTTGGGACTTGGTGTATATACTAGATGCCAAGGCCGCAGATATTTTATAACATTTTTCAACCCCTCCTCCATTATTAAAGGGGCCGATAAAATTAAATTGAGTTATTCACTTGAAATTTGGTACACGTATGTATTGTAATGGCACCTGTCTAAGATGATTCCGTTTAAGGGGGGGGGGGGTCTGTACAGCAAGGTAATAGAGTTCGGAAACTTTATTTTTGACTCATATGAAACCAACGCCTTAATTTTTTTTAAGACATCTGCCTCAAATATTATTAAAATTCTATGACCAATTATTTCCACATATTAGAGTGCAAATATAGTCAAGATGTTTTCCTTTAAAGAAATTTGGATGGAAAATCTGGATGTGGAAGTAGTGATTCCCTGGGCAGCGGTTTTTTGAAGTGTATCTGTTTGTGGTAGTCAGTGATGCAGAAAATCTACTTCCGTTCTCAAACACTTTTTTGAGAACGGAAGTAGATTTTCTTCCGAAACGTTAACTGCCTAAAGCTTTCATTTTCACTTTTTAGTTCATAACTTTGTTTTAGTTTATATATCTTTAGGTGTGAGACTTTTTGAAACAATCAAGTATTCAAGAACCAACCTGTCTGATCCGTTTGGTGCAGAGGTTTTTTCACTAAAATTTTTAAATATTTTTCAGTGGCAATATACCCAACAAAAAGTAAGAAAATCTGAATATGCCACAAATAAACAATTATAGACATTATCAGATATGTCCTTATTTTTGTTATTTTTCAAATTTCTCCGATTTTTAGCTAAACACTACAGCTTCCGCTTCTTGCATACACTTCTTGCATGTATATAGCGCAAAATTATAAATTTTTTTCTTTACTAAAAATGGGCCCTACGCCATTTTGCTTCCGATTGCAGAACCTACACTAGACCCACTGTGTTGGTCTTTCGTAGGACTACAAGTATGCCGTTCGGTCAAAAAATGCACCAGCTCTTGATATATCAACATAGGCGATAAGTGCAAGAATAAAAAAAATGTTCCAATAAAGTTGAAAGAATTATTTCAGTTTCTTCAACAAATATTAAGTTTCATTACATTCGACTAGTGGTCTGCCGGGAGGGTCCAGCAAATTGAGGTTAGGCACATCAAAAATTTTTTAAAATATATGGATTTATCTTTATTTTGTATAAATTGTATTAAAATGTTTTGCGACGAAAAAAATAGTAATTTTTGTGCTTAATAAAAAAATTAAAAATAGTTGCGGCAAGAACTTTCAGTTTTACGTAAAATTAAGAGGATGTGTTATAACGTAAATTTTTTGCGCTAGTTTCTCCGTCTATAACAACATTAAGAACAATAAGAATTACTACTAGCGCAAAATCTTCTACTATTTGTAAAATTATAATGTAATTAAATAATTTTAAAACGCCTATTGTAAAATACATTTTATTTATAGCAAAGAATACATTCATATAAATAGTAATCATTATTATGCTGATTAGTTGTATATTGGTTATCTATTCTTGAGTACGAGGTTTTACCAGAATATCACAACCTACGATTACCTGCGAAATCTCGTGTGAGAAGTAAACCAATTACGTTGGCGGTTTTAACGTCATAATAATTATAATCATTTTGCATTGACGCTCTTAACATACCTCCGCTCCAGGCAAATAACTACTGTTTAAATCTACCGGTTATTTTTTATATAGAAAACTCATGGAATGAAATAATACGATTTTCTGCTTAAAGAAATTAGAGAATAAATTCTACTTTCTCTGCATATCTTTAGTTAAAATACAACATTGAGAAAGGTGACTAAAACACCTATTTAAAAAACCGCTACCTAAGGAATCACTACTTCCGCACCCAGATTTCCCATCCAAGTCTCTTTACCGAAAACATCTTGATACTGTATTTGCACTACAGTATGTGGAAATAACTGCTCACAGAATTTTGAACTCGTCTGCCAGGAGATAGTAATGGAGAGGAGGCTGATGCCAAAAGATTTGTCGGGAATTTTTATTCTCGCACACACGCACTAAATCATACTTTTATTTAGTTAACTCCTTTAATAATGGACGGGATGGTACTGAGAGTGACAGATGTCATAAAAATATTTAAGACCTTGGCTTCTAGTATATACACCAAATGTCAAGTTTCTGGACAATTACTAGCTTGATTTACTTATTTACCACTATTCGCCCCTACTTACTTCCAATTCTTCAACGAAACAAACTCCAAATATAATCTAGTTCCAAATCTCGTCAAAATAATTACCTGTACAAAATTTCAAGTCAATATCTTAATTTTATTTTGTTATCTTCTTTAATAATGGAGTGGGGGTGGCAGGGGTGATAGATGTTATAAAAAAATATGAAATCTTAGCTTCTAGTATGCCTATACATCAATTCTCGAGTTTTTGGACTCTTAATAACTTGCCCTATTTATTTACCCCTATTTACCCTCCAACCCTTCAACGGAATAAGCTCAAATTATAATCTAGTTCCAGATATCATTGTAATACATAGGTCTACCAAATTTTAAGTCAATATATTCATTTTGTATTTTATATCTAAAGGGTTAATTGCTTTAGAAATGGAGTGGGTGTGGTGGTGACAGGAGCCATACAAAAATTTGAGACCTTGGCTCAAGTATGTATACCAAATCCTAAGCTTCTCGACTCTTAATAGCTTATTTGGTTACTTACCCCTATTGACCTCTATTTACTCCCAAGCCTTCATCGATATAATCCCAAAATATAATCTAGTTCCAGATCACGTTGTAATACATACGTGCACCTACTTCAACAAAAAAAAATAATAAAAGAATTTTTTTACAATCTCTATATACTTCCATTCCACTACATGGATGTCGAAGTAGTTATCTTAGTTTTAAAATTATTAAAAATTATATACTTAGATAAAGTGGTGCACCTTTCAATCACGTGAAATCTATTTACTAATCAGAGATGAAAAACTTTTCGCCGTGGCACATACGCTATTTCTTGGGAAACATTTATTACTGACGTTCTCAAAATATCTAAAAATATTTTTAATGAGTCAAGTACCAAAATTTAGTTTCAGGAAGTTAACAGTCGTAAAGTAGACAATTTTTAAACAATAGATAGCTATATTTCATTGGTTTGGTACATGTTTCGTTTGAGACTTTCTTGAAAATGTTTGATAGTACAAACGAACAAAAATTTTGCTGGCAGTGTCCTTTCAAATCTCGCAAAATATATAAAACATTGGCAAAAATTTTATAAATGGTATTGTAACAATAATATTGAAAGTTACACAGACGACTGATTTATTTTGCGAGAGAGGTAAAAATATTCAGGGTATCCATCTTAGAAGTTTTAGAAATTCAATACATTTTTGAGGTACCTGAACGTTGGATATCAACAAACAAAAATCTTTACCAGAGAACAAAATCAAATTCGGATTGACCATGTATACATATAATATATTTCACGGTGAAATTAAGTTTTATAATTTCATTCAACGAAGATACCTATATTTATCACTTTTATGACATTATAGGTTAAAATGGTAATGGGTTTTGCCGATATCTTAAAATCTGATGAATTAATGAATTATTATCGATCAACGATTTAGGTTACACACCTTTGGTATCTATGAATGATGGGAAAAACCACGTGAAGTGAGCTTTTACCATTCCTTCTGAAGAAGACAGTGTCATCGCTTTTGTCCAAATTGGCGAAAAGTACGTAGGACTGCGAGACGGTAATACTGAGCATATGCTTTTTTCGCATCAAACAAGGAATAGAACTGTCTTTTTATCATACGGCGGGCATTAAAATGAGTACTTTTTATCACGTCTAACGATAAAAAGTGCCACTTTTACCTTGTATTGCATACATCGCTAAATCTAATTAAATTAGGTACTTACATAAGAGTTAAGAGAATAAAAATTGCAGTGTAACGTGCATTTGACGCACGTAATTTATTTAGACTAACCACAATATTCAATTTTCATCTAGGTACTATGTATCTCTTCGTTATGTATAGCGCCTATATCCATTGTATGTACTTATTACTAAATTATTTAAGAATGGTAAATCAGAAAGACTTGACAAGTCGCATTGTGTTGATGGATCATCAATGTTATGGAAAATTTGGCGCTGGTTTCTAGTATACTTATACACCAAATATCAAGAGTTTCTAGGCTCTAATAATTAATTAACCCTTCAAGGGAATTGCAATGTTACTCAATAATCTAATATCCATCATCTGTTGCGGTTTCTGCTTACTTCCTTTCATCAACTTTAATTTATAACTTATATACGTGTCTCTAGTTCACTAAATCTTTTAATGTAACCCCTTACAACAAATGTAGGTTCAGACTACGATTTTATGAATACTATTGTGTTTGGTTTTGAATGTCATAAAAATTTAAATAATTGTTATAGCCTTGATTCTAAGTACTTATTTTATATTATGGACGATTATTAGAACAGTACCAAACTAATACGGGAAATAAAATTACTAATGCTTGTATTTATTGGTTCATTTCTTGACATTCTGATTGTAAGCTAACAGACTCATAATTAAATGAATCACCAAAATTATTAGTAGCTCCTATATTAGTCTACGAAAATTAAGGAAAAGGGAGGAGAAATTTATAAAAGTTTATATTTTGGAGATATATAATTAATAAGAGCAGGTTTAAAGTACTTGAGTAGTTCCCACCTGTAGAGGTAGCCCCCTCACCTCTTTTCAAACGGAAACCACCCTTTACAGAAAATCGGTGTTGGTTTTTCGTACGTAATATCATATAACTAATGCTTTTAATTTTACCTGTAAATTTTTTTCGAAAGCGTAGTTAGAGTAGACACATTTGTTATAGAGGCTCGACGGATGAGACGCAAGACGAGGTAAAAGGCAGAACCGGATTTAACTATATTATTCGTTCGTTTACTTTTTCCATGCAGGTATTTGTTAGCGGCAGCTTGTGAAATTGAAATTGGTCATATTTTAGTATTGAGTCATGGGACTCAAACCATATTAAAATTGGAAATAAATTAATATAATTTTTATCGAGAATACCTTTCCATAAACATGAGTGTATGCAAGTCATAATATCTTTCTTACGTGTCATCAATTTTCTTCTACTAGGTAACTGAAAATAGAATCGGGATGTATATTTTATCACAAGTAATAATATCCCTCAACTACAGTAGAGAAAAATGATAAGGTTCCAGATAACCTTATCATTTTTCTCTACTGTAGTTAAGTGCATTTTTTACAAAAGTTATTTAAACACATAAGACCAGAAAAGGCTGTTCCCCTATAGACTCCAGAACTAGTCCCTTTACATGTCAAGCTTGATAAGTAGTTCGTAATGTATGCTGGCAGAGCGCATTGACGTAGAAGATTCGCCTTGTTGTTTATTAAAACATATTTCGTCCGAAACTGAAGCAATGTTCTCACACAATCTAGTGCAATGCACTGGTGAAAGCTCTATTGCCATGCAGTTAAATAGACAAGTCTCTCCCAAATATTGTGTAGAAACATATTTCTTGCAACCTAATCTCTCCTAAATGAAGATTACAAGCTCTGCAAACGCTAATTCCTCGCATCTCTTCATTGTGGTCTTTAAAAGGTTTAGATCTACTTGACAAGTAAAGTATATCCATGTATACTTAGCTTTCACATAAGAAATATCATCCATGCGTTCTATAGCTGTCAAAAGTTATGGACTAGCACTAGATCGAGCTTCCTTGTTCTTCCAATATCAGTACCTTAATGGAAGTTTCCATTGTTTTTCTTTTCTTCATGTAAAATATACATGGTAAAGAGTGCGTCAATCTGTCAATCAGTTTTTAGAGGAACCAGTTTAAGGAATAATTTTTTGGGGTTTGTCTACCTACATCAGGAGTTAATGTGGCCCCTTTTCTAGCTTTGCTGGAACAGGCGCGTAACAATAAATTGTCCTGCAGCACTTAAGATCCCTTTTTTTATAGAATGTGGATTGTTGTCAATGTTTAAATTTTTGTTTTGTTAAACTGGTTATCTAATTTAAGTAATAAACTATGTGAAAAGCAAGTTACATCAGATTACTACAAATTACTGTCTAGTTTCGCACCCGTTGTCTCCAGCCTGTCCAAAGCCGATCGGCTTTGATGCAAAAAAGTTGTTTGAAGATAAATCAATTCAATGTTTTTGAGGTTAAAAGTTATCCTGATATATCAATCGATTTAAATGTACTAGTTTCATTATATTATGTACGATAAGCGTCTTATCATTTTTGACCACATTTACCGATATGGAACAATATAAGACGACTAATGGCTCAAAGATACCAAATAATAAAAAGCTAAGAAGATGCACTCCGAAATAGTTAACAAAGAACTGTTGTGACGTAGCTTTATTGAGGTTTTTACGTTTAATGAGCAATCATGACAGATGGGTTGATACAGTTAGACGTATCATACAGTAAAGATAGGTCATCTAAAATAATATATGGATCATAAAACGTTTGTGAATAATAATCCAGGCAATAGAGACTATATGAGCACCTTAGCTTCCAAAATTCATGGTAGTTCTGGAAATAGGCTTACTTTATGTTTTTTGGATCGCTGAATCCAAATTTTTAACTTCCCACCAAAAATTCCCCCCGTAACCCCCCCAAATTTTGAAAAAAGAAAAAATATAGTTTTTTTGGAAAGCAATCGATTTTTTTTGGTTTTAGGAATAAAATACCTACAAATTTGAAACGTAGACAAAATATGCAACAAAAAACATCCTAAAATATTTTGATGTAGGACTAACGTAGGAGGCGCTGGCGAGCCTTGAAGTATGCTCATTGGCGACTGAGGGTATCATACGCCGAGTTACGTACTTGGCTTAACAACCCACGTCGTTTACGTTCGCTCTCCCTTCGCCCCCCCCCTCATATATGCAATAACACGTTTTTTTAAAACACGTCAAAAACTGCGAGTGCAATAAACAAGTTGCTAGAAGTATGACACGACGCATCACACTGGGGCAGTGTTGCCAATGGTTAAGAACAAAATTATGCGCTCCCTCGTCCATAGGTATGCGATTTTGTGCAACATTGTGCGATTTAACAAAGAAATTTTAAAACGGTTTATTTATTAAATACGCGTAATGAGCGAGCGTATTTGTCTTTATTTAACTATAAAAAATATGACATAGAGAAACGTCAATTTTGCACCAGTCTTACCAATAGAAAGCGCCACGTTCTTGCTTTCTTCGCCAGATGGCGTATTTTTTGGCGCGATTTTGAAAGGATTTATTCTGATTTATTGTTTAAAATGACACGCAGTTTTGACAGACGCCTACTTTTCTTATAAAACTAAAAGAAAGTTACTTTTTTTCGCAAAATATTTGTAGAAGGCGCTAGAGGGATTTGAAATTATTCGCATTTATGCGATTTTTGCGGGAACATGCGGAAATTATGCGATTTTATTTAAAGTGCGAAAATTATTATCTGGCGATCAAATTATGCGCAAATCGCATAATTATTATGCGCCAATCGGCAACACTACACTGGGGCATAATTCTCGACTAACATGACTGTAACAAAATGGGAGGCAGCGATAAATAGGCAAGGTCGCGAAAGCGGCGAAAACCACGCAGTTACCGTCTGATGTCCAGGCGCGCGTACGTCACTGAGGCGCATGTTCTGAGGCGCTAACGCCTTACCCGTTCGCCCTACGTTAAAATATCATATGATCTTTTTTGTCGCAACTTTTGTCTACATTCCGAATTTCCAGATAGTTTTTCTCTAAAATACAGAAAATAACGATTTTTTTCCAAAAAAACGATATTTTTTCTTTTTAACAAAATTTGGGGGGGTTGCGGGAGGAATTTTTGGTGGGAACTAGAAAATTCGGATTTAGCGACCTGAAAAACATGAAACAAGCCCATGTCCAGAACTACCATGCATTTTGCAAGCTAAAATTATGTATTTCCTGGACTATAAGAGAAATATCTATAACATATTTAAATAAAATACTATTATAAAGTTTTAAAATATGAAATGCCCGACATCTATTTTATATTAATTGATATTGAACCGATAACATATAATTAATAATTTTCACCACAATGTTATATTATAGACTATTTCTCCTAATTTATATTATAAAAAAATATGGCCTAATGGTTGTCTAGACAAAATTGGGATATAAATTTGGAACTTTATCAAAGTGTTCATTAATAATTATACATATATTATTTTAAATAGGAACCGCATCGTTTTAATTGAAAGATTACCATTATCAGCATATTTATGCTTTTAAAGGGTAGTATTTCAGCTAAATATCGTGTAAGAAAAACATACCTACAAAAACTGTATCTGTGTCTTTGAACTTCTATAGGTATACAGAATAGTAATAAAAAAATGTTTTGCTAAGACAACGATAACGAAACATTGTGTCATAGATATCTTTTTTGGTGACACAAATGCAAATTAAGAGATCGTTTCTGTTCACCAAATTTAAACGTATTAAAGTTTACCAAGGAATTTCTCAATGAATGACGAAGGCATTAAATGTAAATGTATTATTACGAATTCGATCGCTACCATGAATTTCGCTTCTAAGAATGGTTTTAAGAATTAACCTTATGCCGACGTAAATTTTTGTTTATGTTCTACTAGATGAATAATCCAGCCCGATAAAGAAATGCTTTTCAGCCCCTATAGGTATCTTACACTCCGGTAAAAATGTTAAAGTGTTCTGGATTGGAAAGTTAATTATTTGATCCAGACAAAAATACTGCCGGCTTCAGTTATACATATATTACATCCATATCCACATAGATTGGAAGTATACCAATCGTAAAACAATTTTCAAATTTTTTCTTAATTGAGATAGGTTTAGAATGTCATGACCAGACCTCGGATTTAGCGGCCAGATATGACGTAAAACCAGGGTTGGCTTTAGGTGGTTATGTGTCAGCGCATAAAGAGTTGCCTGCATGAATTAAACGATATCTTACCTTGAAATCTTTTGTAGCGAATTCTGTCGTATCCAAAGGTAATAACGCCACTTTAGTATGAACACTCACTGGAAGATAACTGGAGGTATAGGGGACTGTACTTCACACTAAACTAACACAGAAGTATTTTTCAGTGCCGGTGGTTAAAGAATAAAAGTATATCACTAATATCTGCTCTAAATGTTTTGGAGTTAAACTTTTTGGTAAAAACCCATTTGTATTGAGAGAACGTCGACGTCGACAGATGTAACTGGGGCATACTTAAAATATTGCAACTTTCGCAGTTACCACATTCACGCCAGGTGTAGCAGAGTCTACCTCCTAGCCTTGTAAAAGGTCTGTTACACCTGTCAACGTAACAAATCCGGGATTTTTGTTGACACAGTTATGAATTTTTTTTGTACTGTCGCAGCAACGTCTCCTTGTAATTGAAAAATATATTGTCGAAGATCGAACACAACGTTTATTGCATCAACTGTAGTAAAGGTTGATGTTGGCTGATGTTGAAGATCCTGTATGGCTAGAGGAATTCGTGAGAAATATTCGTGTATGGTCTTCAGATTTTTTTTGAACAGTTGGATCCAGAAATGCCTGGTGCGCTTGTGAAATGGCAACTGCGTCATTTGGATTTAACTGTTGTATTACGTATCAATAGTAAAAGTTCAAAACAAATTAAAGAAAGTACACCCATACAGGATTCGGACCGAGAATCCGCTGTGAATGTCGTCGCTTAACGCGATGTCGGTCGGGGTGGACTTGAAATTTCAATTAGTCTCGTCGGAAAAGGCAAAATATAAAATTTTTAAATGTTCATAACTAAATAAATACATCAGCAGGAAGGCTTCCCAATGTCGATATCTAAATTGGCATTTTCACGGTTATTTGCATGGGCGAAATCGAAAATTCGAGCCGACAGAAGTGAACGTAAAATAGCATTCTTTGACATTTCGCAAATTTGATTTGTTTTTTGTTCCATTAATGTCACTGGTACGTTAATAACTGGAAAACCCGGAAGAATAAGGAGATTTTAAATACAAAAACAAAATCGCCAGAATTGCACCTTGACCAATATCAAATTTTAATAATTTAAACAATTTTCTTACAACTTTACCGACTTCTGGCAACGTTTAATCCCCGATCTAGACTTCTGGCATAATTTTACGCAATTTCTACAGTTAAAAACTGCCACCTCCTGCTCTTCAAAATTATATCGAAGGTCTGGGAGTGGGGAGCCCGCATATCCACTACCCCCGGGCCCCGATTTTCTCTCGACGGCTCTGCATTTCTGTAGGTACATTTTACTATTTATTCCTAATAATGACACGATGTATCCTAGTTTGCTGATCTAATTATGGACACTGAGGTATTTACATAGATTTGTGGTTTCTGTTAACAGGAAACTTTAATGTTAAAATAACCATGTAGAGACGATTTTACTATTAATGCATGATTATTATAATAGACAATTGTTCAAATAAGTGTGTTCAACATCTTTCACCTCATACTTGTTTTTAATTATTACATAAAATTGAAAAATTATATAAAAGTGTGGCAAGTTCGATTTGAACTATAATTATATCCTATTATATAGCAGTTTATATTTAGATAATTTAAAATTAATAACGACGATCTGATAGGACGCATCTGATAAAAAATGTGGATGGTTACAACCAATATTCCTAATACACAGTTAAATGAAATTCCGGAGTATTTAGTAATATAAAACGCGAATCTACTACGAGTATATTATGACATGACCGATATGTTATAAAAATGTGTCTCGTTATTTTCAGAGCGTTCTGTCAACCACATTTGCATGAATCATAAATTAAATTACTTATTTGGAAATGGTATTTATCATTCATGCTAAGAAAGTACCCATTTATATACGTAAATGTCTATATATTTATAGAAACAATTAAAAATAGAATTGGATGTCTGACCACACTGTGCTTTTTCATAGGAATTATTGTCCATCGTCAATGGAACTTAAATTCATTAAGAAATAATGCCTAACAAAGCAATTGATGTCTCAGGTAGATGCACTTCAATAGTACTTTTCCACGCCATTTCATGTCCTGAATATATTTTTAATTTTCAAAAATTATTTTGATAGAAAATCTACCTATACGCAGGTTTCTCGGTCACCTTCATTCGGATGAGAAAGCCTTTGGATACAATTTCTTTTTTTTCAGTTAGGTGGAAGAATAATCTATTCATTCGTAATACCTACTTTGCTCAATTATCTGAATCTCGACCATTATCTGAGGAGGTTCAACTTACGAGCCCCTTTAATTCCTGTGCGAAAATCCAGAAGCGTCTAGAGAGACCGAAATGCGAAAGCTTAGACACGCCCAACACGTGATATCACTAGTTTGGACTATTTCTTCTTTGCTCTAGCATTTACTTCCAGCGAGATGGTTAGCACATAGGTTACGCTTTTGCTTATGGCGCGAAGAGGCGACCACGACGTACCCTGTATGCAAGGTCGTTAAAAATTCGCTGCGAAAAAGTGAGGGAAAAAGTGCTCGAAAAAAGCGGAAAGTAGTGCGGAAAGGCTAGCAGAACCACGTGCAAACCTAAGCAAGTGACGGGAGTGCCCGAACACCTTGGAACGTTGAAAAAAGGTAAATTTTAAAAATAATTTGACAATTGACATTTCCTCAAATTAATTAATAAGTGAACGATACCAACCTAAACTTTTTCGAATCATAACCTAAAATTAATAAATTTAAAAACAGTGCGTTCAAAGTCTCATCAGAGCAACTAAATCCGAATAACTACCCCGACCGGTTGGTTGAAACCGGTCGAGGAGATGGAAGAAGAAAAATTTAAGAAGTTGGAAGCAGGACGAGCAGCTGTGATGAGCGCTCTCAAGGATTGGCCACCCCTAGGCGGCCACAACCAGTCAGGAAACGAGACTGACCGGTCGTGCGCTAGCTTAGACAGCAAGTTGGTGAGCCGGAAATTGAAGAGACGGGCAACGAGAACGATCGTGGACAGCGGCTCGGACGCGAGCGTGTCAAGCGTGAAAGAGGCGCCGACTAAGGTGCAAAATATGAACACCACCCCCGAGATTAACAAGGGATTGTTTGCCCTACGCCCGAAAACGGGCAAAGTGGCGGTGCGCGAAGACGGGGGATCCGGATTCACGCACCCCGGAACCAAAGGGCAAAAGACGCCAACGTCACAGTCGGCGCCTCCAATTTCAACAAACAACAGACACGAAGGTAAAGCAAAAGTTGACGAGGACATGGACGTGGAGCCGCCACCCCAGTCAAAAGAGTCTGAACAAAAGACTGCTTCCACAACGCCCCAGCAACCGACGAATAAAAAGCCGCCTCCCATAATCATACATGGGAGGTTGGCCAATCATAAAGGATTAAACAATTTTCTGAAAAGCAAGCTGAGGGGCAACCATCTGTGGAGGCACACGGAAAATAATACAACGTTACAACTTGAGAACAAACAGGACTGGGTGGTGATGAACCAGTACCTGGAGACGGCAAGCGTGGATTATCACACCTATACCCCCAAAGATGAAAAAAGCCACGCCTTCATCTTAAGGGGCATCTACCATGAGATAGAAAAAGCCGATCTCGAAGAGGAACTGAAAGAGACCTACAAGATAGACGTCAAAAACCTGTACACTTTGAACGGGACCAGACACCCCGCATACATGCTGGTAACGAATAACAGAATCACATTGAACGAGCTACAATCTAAGGTCACGTGCCTGAACCATACGGCTATAAGATGGGAAAGACAAATCAACAGCAAAGGTATAATACAGTGCCATCGGTGTCAGCAATGGGGACACGCAACGTCAAATTGCAGAGCAACCCCCAACTGCTTAAAGTGCGCCGGTGGCCACTTGACAAAAACTTGCAAGAAGGCACGTGACCTCCCAGCGAAATGTGTAAACTGCGGAGGTGCCCACCCGGCCAACGCTACAGAATGCAAAGTGTACAGGCAAAGGATGGACATCCTGGAACAAAGAAATAGAAGGGTCCCGCCGCCTCCTCAAACCAGGTACGTGGCGGCTCCACCACCAGCAGCAAACGCATGGGAGCAGAGGGCGAGAAGACAAGCTTCCGGACCCCCAACACCGCCCACCGTACCCACAAGAGCACAACAGCCCCCAGCCACAACAGAGAGGACGACGCCACCTTCGATGGGAACAAACCAGCGGAGCCGACCAGCCCACATCAGCCTGGACTCAGGTATGGATCAGCTACGCAAACTACGAGAACAGACGGAGCGGCTTTCGTCCCTTGTGAACATCGATCTGCTGTTGATGCGGATGACAGAGCTCAACGACGAGCTCGAGAGATGTACCACCTCCCTGGCGAAATTCCAGGTGGTGGTAGGTTTCTTCAATGGCCTGCCCGTCGATGCCTTTTAAACTCAAAATCTCTTCCTGGAACGCTAATGGTATAGGTAACAAAATTTCTTTCTTAATTAACTATTTAACGAGGCATAAAATTGACATTATGCTTCTGAACGAAACGAAACTAAACAGACGGGACAAGCTCCTCGTCCGAGGGTACACGACGATTAGAAAAGATAGGGACGACATTAACAGGGGAGGCGGCGTGGCCGTGCTCATAAAGTCAAACATAGCCCACACGCATCGTTCTATACGGAACACATCCGTGGAGAATGTGTGTGTGACGCTGGATGGCGGCATGAGCATCGTGGCCGTGTACAACAGGCCCGCGAACGGCTTCACAGCGGGTTGTCTCGAGAATTTACTCAACGCAAGCCCTCGCTGCCTGATCATAGGCGACTTTAACGCGCGGCATAACGCATGGAACTGCCAACGCAACAACGCGAACGGCAATACTCTGTTTGATTACGTGAGTAATCATAATGTCGTCGTGCAGTATTCGGATGGCCCCACGCATTTTCCGGACAATGGTACAACACCCTCCACCCTCGACATAGTGGTCAACAAGAGTGTGAGAAACTCCACGCTGCCGGTGGCACTGGAGGAGCTCACATCAGACCATAATCCAATTCTTTTGGAATTGAATAATATGTCGAGGGAAGACACGACACGTAAAGTCACCTCCTATAGAGACGCCGACTGGCGTCTCTATAAGGCACATATTAACACAAACCTGGCACTAGTAAACGAAATCGCTACAGCCGCCGAACTGGAAAATGTAGTGGGCGAGTTTACGAGGACGCTGCAGGACGCCAAGCGGAGTGTTGCCACAATCATAACTGTGAACCCCTACAAAGACCGACTCGACGCTGCGGTCGCACAAGACATAAGGGAGAAAAATAGACAGAGGCGGCTTTGGCAGCGAAATGGTGATGCCGGCGCCAAGGCCGAGATGATCAGGCTGCAACGGCAGATCAGGACCGCCATCAACACCGCAAGAAACCGGATATGGCGGGATAGGCTGGAAGCGCTGAATCCTCAAGACAACTCGCTGTGGAAACTGTCGAGAGCAATGAAAAATAAGCGGGAGCTAATGCCCGCCTTGACAAACGCTAACGGACGAACGGCTTTGACGGACTCGCAAAAAGCGAACGACATAGCTTTGTATTTCCAGACAATACATAACGCAGACGTACCTAATACTGTTGAACAGGACCGCATAGAAAACGACGTAAACGAACTAATTGGTCATGACGTTCCATTGACGAGACGAGTATTTCTAAAAGTCATGACCAAGCCCTCGGAAATGGCAAGCATTGTCAGGACTCTACCAAACGACAAAGCCCCAGGGAAGGACGCTATCGAGTACAAGCTTCTCAAACATCTCCCGAGGAAAGGCATTGTTCAATTGACGTATATCGTTAATGCGATCCTGCGGCTGCAACACTGGCCAAGCCAGTGGAAGTGCGCCGTGGTCGTGCCCATCCTGAAGCCGAACAAGAACGCGAAGCTCGTCGGCAGTTATCGACCCATCTCGTTACTGTCGGCGATCTCCAAGTTGGTGGAGAAGGTCATCCTGATCAGACTAGACGCTGCTCAGGATGAGCTTCACATTGACGACGAGTGCCAGTTCGGCTTCAGGAAGGGCAGGAGCACGACGCATCAGGTCGTCAGGATCGTGAACGACGTCAAGGTGCAATACAACCTCGGGAAGAGCACTGCCATGGTGCTCCTCGATGTCGAGAAGGCGTTTGATACCGTCTGGATCCCGGGCCTTATACACAAACTGAACGCACTGAACTTTCCAATACACATAACCAAACTGATTCACTCTTTCCTGACGGACAGGTCGCTGCAGGTCAAGGTGAACAATAAACTCTCAACACGGCGGGACATTCGCGCGGGCGTCCCCCAAGGGTCGTGCCTGTCACCAAAGTTGTACAATCTGTATGTATCCGACTTCCCGGAGTTCCCGAATACTAAGCTTGCCAAGTACGCCGACGACACGGCCATGTATGCGCACTCGCATAACGCACAAGCGGCGAACATGCTACTCAAGGCACACATGGCCCATGCCACGGTGTATTACGACAAGTGGAAGATCCGGGTCAACGTCGCGAAGTCGGAGACCATACTCTTCACGCGCCGATTCACAGAAAACCGCATATTAACGCCAATTTCGATCCAGGGTCAGCAAATTCCAATCAAAAGGTGCGTGAAGTATCTGGGGGTTAACTTGGACAAACGACTGACGTTTAATACACACATCAACGAGACGATACGTAAGGTCTACTTCATGTCCAGGAGTCTGTATCCGCTCATGGCAAGGGGTAGCGGACTCAACAGACACAATAAAAAATTATTGTACACGGCGGTAATCAGGCCGGCCATCACATACGCGGCGCCGGTGTGGTGCAGCATCCCGGCCACGACAATGAGAAAACTTAAAGTCTTAGAACACAAATTTATGCGCCTCATTTCAGACTCGAGCAGGTACACCTCCCTCAGAGATTTGTATGATCGCTGCAACGACATAACGCCACTAGCGGACTACGTCCGGGAAATATCACAAAAATTCTATTCCTTTCGCCTGGGCGACAGTCCGCTAACACGCAACATAACCCAAATCAGAATGCATAATGCCCCATTCCAGATAAAACACCCCCTACCATATCAGGCGTTGCCTATCTTCCGGCAACCTCTATAGCCAAACCTTTACTAATCACAACTTTCTCAAATCCTACACTATATCTTTCAAATCTTTTCTGTTCTATCCCTCTTCTCTTCTTTTAATTGTTTTCGTTTTTGTCTTTTTTGTTCTTTTGTCATTTTTGTTAGAAATTCCCTTTAGACCAACAAATTTAAGAAATCTAAACATTTAAAAAATAATAAACTGCTACTTCCATACTCTCCCAAACGACGGGCAGACCGTTGGGAAATCAATTGTCTCGAACGGGTTTTTTCGTTGAGTTTTTCCCGTATCAACAGCCAACATCAGCAGTGCGGTAGTGATGGTTTTAAAATTAGTTCTTAATTATCTTAATGTTTAATTTAAAACAATGTTCAATTTTAATGTTAATTTTAAGCCGTCACAGACGGCAGGTGTTTTAGCTTTTGTTTTTTGTTGTTCCATTTTATTAAACCGAACCGGCCGTGATCCGTCCAACCTAACGTCCGCCACGACGTCACGCGCCGTGGTTGTCTGGTTGGCTCCGGATCGCGGTCCGAGGAGGCAATGTTTGTACACTTTTAATATATAATAAATCTGTTAAAGTAAGTAAAAAAAGCTTATGGCGCGAGGGGTCCCGGGTTCAAATTCATATGCCCGCACAATTTTTTTTAAAATTCTGTAACGATTAATATATTTTTTTACAAATTCTTTTCTGATTTCTTTAGGTTTTCCTTCTTTTTATATAATAATTTCATTCTTTCGTGCGATTTCTTTGGGTTAGGTTAGTAGGTTTTTATTTTGATATCTAATTGTTAATAATTATTAACGCCGCAGGCAGTATTAGCGTCGCAGACAAAAAAATGGGGGGTGCGCCTTTTTTCCACAAAATAACAGGAAATATTTCAATTTCTCCACTTGCACGAATTTATTATACATTTACAAGGTAATGCGCATGCTCGAAGCTTTCGCATTTCGGTCTCTCTAGACTCTTGTGCGAAAATCCCTACCAAGATTATCTCGAGGTCGAGAATTTCCGAAATTATGCTTGGTTGATTCCGCTGTCACATGATTTCTCATGCATCATTTCAAATCTATGTACGGAGCATAAATTCATTCCAAATATAAATTATTTGAGCAGAAATTGTTTATCAAATCTAGAGTCGTAGTTAAGTAGTTCATGTTATATATGACTATTATTATTAATTATTACATACAATTTTATTTTTCAAAAATTTTTCAGGGGCCATGGAGCATGGACCCCTCTAAAAATTCCGAGCTCAGAGAGAATCCCCTGTCCTCCCCTTTCATGTCAGTCCTACCCATTATGTACTATATACAGAGTGGACCATTAATAATAGGCCATAGTGCAGGGGTAGATTCTTTGGGACAAAATATGAGAATATAACCAAATATGCTTTAGTAAAATATTGCTGTGGAAAAAGGATACGGGGTGTCAAAATTCAAATTATTTTTTCGTTTTTTTTTGCCATAACTCAACAGCCTCTTGACTGATCTTCGCCAAATTTGCTATAGAAACTTTCTTTATTATAAGGAACACTAATTTATGTATTACATCACGTTAGATCATAGAGGGCGCCGCAGGACCTGTATCTGATGATGAATTCTTTTCATATTTTTTTGGACGAAACTGTTCGGACAACACAACTGTGCATTTTTTGTTTTGTTTCTCGTAACTAAGTTTTAGTTTCATAATTTAAATATATTTCATGTACTCATAAATAGATTTTCACGCTAAATAGCAAACTTTTTATTGCAAATGCTTCGTCATTTGGATGGGCGGTATGTTCGGACAACACAACTGTGCATTTTTTGTTTTGTTTCTCGTAACTAAGTTTTAATTTTTTTCCATAGCAACAACAATTATTATTGATAATACATAATTCAAAATATTTCTGCATAATAAAAAAATATAATTCAATATATATCAAAAACCGTTTGTCAAAGACATTAATAGTGCTTCGTTAAGAATAAAGAAATCTACAATCCCGCTTGTGAACTACCACTGGACACTGTAAGAGATTGTTGGGCCCAACGAAGAAGAACAGCATCAGTAAAACGCTTCAGTTCGACAAAAGGTATAATGGACCCCACTGGTTGCATTTCCGACTTTTCTTCAAATGAAGTCGTTCTTATTTGTTCCGAACCTTACTCCTCATAGTCGTAGGGGGCTATGAGGACACTAGTGTTTACAATGAGAATGAATTTAATCCAGGTTAATACCACAGTGGAATCGGACCAAGCGTAAATTTTATTAAAAGCAATGTTGACATAGGTTTCACGCACAAAATGAACTAAATCCGAAAGTAACAGTGCAGCACATAACTCAAGGCGCGGAATCGTGATGCGCTTAAGCGGAGAAACCCTGGATTTAGCGCATACCAAAAAAATGCGTACAGAGTTATCATTTTGTGTTACTCTAATATATACCACGCATGCATAACCAGTCATAGAAGCATCACAGAAACCATGTAGGTCACATGATTGATAATTGTCCGAACAGAAACATTGTGGTACTTCTGGCCAGAAAATCTGATGAGGGCGTTATTTCCACATATAAAAGGTACATTTCGTAGAACTTGATGACTCCAACCGTTTTTGAGAAAATTGCCGTTAAACATTTGAATAATTTTTTGAAAGACAAATTCAAATTTAATGAAACAAAGTGTATTTATTGAAAAATTCTTTATTTAAAATGCCTCGACATAACAATTTTTCAAATAGGGAAATGAGGAATATATGTGTTTACGTACAAAAAATATTTAGCGGACTTGCTGCAGCGAGGAGATACTCATTTCAATATTCAAATAGAATACAGCCAAACCATAGAATTTTTATAGATCTGTTCCGTCGTTTGGGAGAAGGGGATTAATTTCGCCATAAAAATGATATAGGACGACCGAAACGAATTACTCCAGATCAAGAACTAGAAATTTTAGTTCGTGTAGATGAAGATCCTCAAGTCAGCTCAAGTCGTCTATCAGCGGCAACAGGGGTGAGTAAACAATCTGTTCTAAGAGTCTTACGCAACGAACGCTTCTACCCATATCACTTCACTCCTGTACAAAACTTATTTCGAAGGGATCTTCCACAAAGGCTACAAATTTGACAATTTGTTCTAAATAAATACAACAGGGATCGAAATTTTGTTAAGAACATTTTATTTACCGATGAGGTAACTTTTACTCGCCGAGGCGTTTTTAACTGGAGAAATACCCATTACTGGGAAGTAGAAAACCCCTCATGCCGTTAAAGAAAGGCATATTCAGCACGAATTTAAGATTAACGTTTGGCGCGGTATTATCGGCGATCAGTTATTGGGACCATTTGTCCTTCCTCCAAATTTAAATGGACAGTCTTATCTGTTTCTTCCTCAAAATACTCTTGCTGATATATTACATGCTTTCATGCTAAAAATACGAAACAGAATGTGGTTTATGCAAGATGGAGCTCCCCTCATTTCTCCATTGAAGTCGGGAATTATCTTGATGAGATTTTCCCACGCAGATGGATCGGTCGAGGAAGCGAGTTTGCTTGGCCACCAAGGAGTCCTGATTATAATCCTTTTGATTAGTATGTGTGGGGACATATGAAGACCTTCGTCTATGCAAATACTATCAATTCAAGAGAAGAACTGTGGGACAAATTACAAAACACATTTTATTAGAGGACAGGAAAACGTATTTTTCAATGTAAGAAAATCTCTTGTGAAAAGAATTAGAAGAATAGAAGTAGGTGGAGACCATATCGAAAATTTACTCTAAATTGCAGCAATGGGGTTTTTGCATAGGGGGGGGAGTTTACAAAATAAATACTAATGTCATTAAGTCAACTTTTATGTTATTTTTTGGTTTTCTAATAAGATTAGATCCTTATTTTACACAATCTTTTCATTTATGTATTTATCTCAATACCATCAAATACTCATTACTTCATAGAAAGGAAGAAAGAGTTTACGCTGTTATTACGATTTTCTTTTCCCTTACGTTTTGTACTTTTTTCAATAAATACACTTTGTTTCATTAAATTTGAATTTGTCTTTTAAAAAATTATTCAAATGTTTAACGGCAATTTCCTCGAAAACCGTTGGAGTTATCAAGTTCTACCAAGTGTACCTTTTATACGTGGAAATGACTCCCTCATCAGATTTTCTGGTCAGAAGTACCACAGTGTTTCGTCCAAAAAAATATTAAAAAAATTCATCATCAGATACAGGTCCTGCGGCTCCCTCTATGATCTAACGTAATGTAATACATGCATTAGTATTCCTTAGAATAAAAAAAGATTCGCTAGCAAATTTGGCGAAGATCAGTCGAAAGACTGTTGATTTATTGCAAAAAAACGAAAAAGTAATTTGAATTTTGACACCCTGTATTTTTTTCCACGGCAACATTTTACTAAAACATATTTGGTTATATTCTCATATTTTGGCCCAGAGAATCTATTCCTGCACTATGGCCTATTATTAATGGTCCACCCTGTATATTCGCAAACAATTATAAAATGATACATTAAATAAAATTATAAGTAATAAAGATCTTAGTTTCCAAATGTATGAATTTAAAAATTATTTTTTACTTTTTAGTACATTTTTTTTAAATAAAAGCTTTGCTTTAAAAGATTTTTTTTATTCATAATTTAATTTTTTACTTTTTAGTCTAGGTACTTATTTTACCGACAGATAAAACCCTTTCATTTGATAGCCATGTCAAGGGGGTGAAGAAAGAGGTAATCTGCTACATTGGATTTACAATGACGCTACATGATTTATTGTATTTTACTTGTCAAACTCTTTCATTTGATCCACGGGGTTGTGAAGAGAAAGATAATCCGCCATCCTGGTGCGTCCGCTATATTGGATTTAGAATGACGTTACATGATTTATCGTATTTTACTCGTCAAACCCTTTCATTTGATACCCATATCAAGAGGGTTGTGAAGAAAAAGATAATCCGCCGTCCTGGTCCATCCGCCAAATGGGATTTCGTATGACCTTGCATAGTTTATCGCATTTTTCTCGTCAAAATGTTTCACTTGATACCCATATCAAGGGTGTTGTGAAGTAAAAGGTAGTCCGCCATCTTGGGACGTCCGCCATATTGGATTTAGAACGATATTAGATATACTATACTGCATTGTCACCGGATATACATACGTGTGCAAGATTTCAAAGATTTAACTTAATTAGAACTAGTCGAAATTTTGATTGCAAAATTTGTCCTAAACAAGTTAAATAATAGTATATTATGTAACAAGTTTTATAAACGTCATTTTAGTCACGAGTTTTATTAATCGCGAGCGACGCGTAGCGGAGCGAGTGTTTAATAAAATGAGTGACTAACAAGTTTATAAAACGTGTTGTATACTATACTTTTTCTACGACAGCAAATATCTAAATAAAATATTTGGAAGTTATTTTAATATTTCATTTATTAACGTATCAATAACATGGTAACAGTAAAAAATTATTAAACTATTGTTCTACTTATTGTGTATATTAATGGTTACATTGGAAACATTTTGGCAATTGCTAAAAAAACTAAGTGATTTTCCTAAATGCGTTCCACTTGTCTTTTGTCACAACGCGTCGATTTATTTTGACAGATTGATGACAAGAATTACGGAAAACTAACTTGATTTTTGCCATTAAAATATCTAGAATTAACCTCAGCCGTGACTAATATCTCGTTGCTAAGTTCAGCCTGTGACTAAAATGCACGAAGTCACGGTTTGTCGAAAGCTTGTTTAAAGGATTATTTAGCGTCATGGAAACGTATACGATAAACGCCATTTTAAAGATGGAAGTAGAAAAAAGCTTTTAAAAAGGCCTTTATTATTATCATTAGTATTAATCATTTTCATTCAATTTTCTCTAAATGTAAAAATTCTACGAAAAATGGTTTTGCGCCCGACCTGGAGTCGTTCCTAAGCTCTAACGAGAAATTTTAAAAAGATCAGTTCGACATAATTTTTCACTTAAAATAATTTTTTGAATCGACAAAAACCTATTTCTAGGACCTCCTTGAGGCCTTCCCTGGTACCCTGATGAGTAAGATCCTTATAATTTTCCATCCTAAATAATTTTCACTTGAAACATTTACAAAATTGACAAAAAAATATTTTAAAACCTTTCCTGGAGCCGTCCCTGGTCCATACTTTCAATAATGTTCAATACTATTATACTCTCGAATTCAGAGAAAAAAACGACCGCAAAAAATATGAAATAAAGATCATGTTTAACTGAAACTTATTACCTAATATTGATATTGAGCTCAGTTAAAAATACATTTAATTCTGTTATTTATTAACTTTTACACCTACCTACTCATTATTTTCAATGAGGAATAGAGAGTACTTTTTTAACGTTCCTTTATTAGCTTGACCTGTAACTTTGTAACCCTGCCCTGTAGGTAACAAAATCTTGCGAGTGAATTTTCGCCTACTAGAATTTAACATTTTTTAATAGAAAAATCCAAGATGGCGGGAGAGTTTATTGTCATTTAATATCCGATTCTACTACAAAATGATATCCGGAAATTTTTAATGGCGATCATTATGAATATATGATCGAATTTCAAAAATTGGAAATTACGGCGTCGCGGCAATATGGCGGATAAGTTTTATCACGTATCGTCTGGTTTAACTGAAAATCAGCATCTGAGGGTTGTCTTCGTTGCGTGTTATAAATGTTTGGTCGAAATTTGACAATTCAAAATGACAGCGTCAGTGTATATGGCGGATAAGTTTTGCAATTTGTGATCTAATTCACCTGAAAATCGGTAAAGTAAACTTCATATTTCTAAGTCAGATAAAACATTTCAAAACTTTGTCGCCTATTACCACTAGGATAGAGCGGGGCATGGGTTAAAATACGAAATTAAGGGAAACTCTAATAATTACGCCACTCACTCCTAAAATATTTTACGATCTAACGGTCACTACTGTTTACTTAATTTTTTACACACATACATAATGCTGTAAAAGGGCAAGCAGAACGGCACAGGTATTAAGCAGAGACGGACCACAGTCTTCCGCAATATTTCGAACGAGTTGTGTTATATTTAGAATATATAGGTTATGTGCTTCATACAATAATACATTGTGTGGTTCAGTGTTTACATTTTATTTTGATTGTGAGTGCCTAGAATGTATAATACTTTAACAGATAAGTGAAATTGCTCTTTGTTTAAGCATATTTTATGTAGTTGTGTGAAAATATTCCGGCGGATGGTGAAATATTTGAGTGTTTTCCGTTTTTTAGCGGCTGTGGTAAAATAATATTGTAATAATGTTCAGGCCTTGGGAAGATCCTCAACCTAGCACCAGCAGAGAATTTAACGAAGATATGGGAAATGGTAATGGCTCGCAAATTACAGAGAAAAGTTCTAGACAATACTTATGCGAACATACTAAAAAAGTAGTTTTAAACGTTTATAAAAATATGAAAGAAAGTGAAGGTGAAAAAGGAGCAGTGGAAAAAACGGCCTACTTAACAGAAATTTCAGAACGGTCTATCTATAGAATAATTAAGGATGTGGTACCTAATTGAAAAGTTAGATCGGATAAAGGAGCAGCACTAGCATTAGACTTGTCTATGGTGAAATTGTTAAGAGATTTAATTTATAGCAAGTATATGGAAAATGAGGTACCAACGGTGGAATCAATACATATGGAACTGAAAACAAATGGTGCAGTGTCAGTTAGTCAAGCAACACTTCGGCGCTGGATAATAAAGATAGGATTTAGGTTCAAGATTAATAAAAGGGCAGGTATTATGGAAAGCTTCAGAATTGTGCAGTGGCGTAATGAATATTTGGAAAATATAAAAAAAAATCGAAATGAACAACGACCTATTTATTATTTAGATGAAACTTGGTATGATACCCATGATACAGTGAAAAAAGGCTGGATAGATGGTTCAAAGAAATGTAAAGTTGATATGCCTGCAAATAAAGGAAGCAGATTAGTAATTGTACATTGTGGATCAGAAAATGGATGGGTGCATAATGATCTCAAATTAAGTGGAAAAAAATGGAAGAATCAAACGTTGACTATCACCAAAACATGACTGCGGATATTTTTGAAGCATGGTTTCAGACTTCATTGCTACCAAATATAGAAGAAAACAGCGTAATTGTTTTAGACAATGCTTCGTATCATTCGCGACAAATTGAGAAAATACCAAATACGGGAACAAAGAAAAAAGATATTCAAGAATTTCTCCGAAAACATAATTTGGAATTTGAAGAAAATTTTAGGAAGAAAAATCTTTTGGAAACTGTTAAGAAGCAAAACTTCCCAAAACAATATGTGATTGATAGCATGGCTAAAGCTCAAGGACATACAGTTTTACGGTTACCCTCATATTTTTGCATTTTTAACCCGATAGAACTAATATGGAGTCAGCTGAAAAGAAGTATTCGCAAAAATAACACCTTCCCCAAATTTGATGCCAAAGTAGTCGACCTTATTAAAGCTGAAGTGGGAGAAATAACACCAAGTAATTGGAAAAAGTGTATCCAGCATGTCACTAAAATTGAAGATGAATTTATTAAGTTAGAAAAAAGCATCAGGCCTAATCAAGACCGTTCAATAATATCTGTAGATTCAGATACCGACGATGATACCGATTTAGAAAGTGGTTGTGAAGTGTTGAGTGAGTGTAGTGATTAGAGTTTTAAATAAAATGTTATATGTAATTTGATTTAGTGTACATTGTGAATTTATCGTTTCATTGGTGTTTTACATACGCGAAAATGCAATATAACGTGATTTTTATTTATTATATTATATGTATACATATTTTATTTGATAATTATTAATTTGTTTCTTTTTCAGAACTGAATTTATTTATTTTATAGTTATTTATTTGCTGTCCAGAATTGAATTTATTTATTTCAATTATTTGTTTGTTTTCTAGAATTTTATTTATTTATTTAATCTGGGTTAATTAGATTACGGGTTATTGACATAAATTCAATATTTTCTTTATTTAATGAATTTAAACATTTACTTTATTTCTTTGACCTATTTGAATAATATCGATAGCCTTAACTCTGAACCCACATTTTTTGGCAAGGAATTGCTCGTACCTCCTCGTGATCCTTGCTGGGCAACAATGATAATTCGATAGGTACATTAAATTATTATTGGCGAAACTGAGCAACAAAAGAATATTTGGTATAATTTTAATTTAGACTAATAAAATACATCAATGCTCCACCAATATATAAAATATTATTCCTATCTTAACACAAGCAAAACAGAATAATTTTTTTAAATTTATCATTATCACTGTAACAAATAACTATTTATTTATCAACCATATATTAAATTAATTAGATTGTAACTCACGGCACAATAATTTTAAGTACGGTCCTGAGCCGCAATAAATTACGTCGGCTTTGACACTTTTATGGCCGAGTTTTATAGCTTTTTTTGGGTGTCTCGCGCCGTGTTCACTCCTTTGTCGGGAATTTTTTATTTGACTTAGAAATATAAAGTTCACTTTATCTTGGGATTTTCGAGGTCGCAAATTATAAATATTTATAAATTCAAAATAGTGTCTTCAGATGACGAATAGGTTGTTATTCATGAGTAGGGAATTTTACCGAATGAACATACTAGTCCAATTGAGACAAGACTAAAAAGAAGAAAATAAATAATTTTAAAAAACTTGAAAACACGTTTGTTAAAACGAGGAAGAAAAGAATGTTAATAACAATAATATTTTCCTCTTTTTGGTGCCTATTTTTAACAGTTCAGTGGATTCTTAAAAACGTTTTTAAATTTTCTTAAATTATTTATTTTTAAATAATGTATATAAATATAAACAAGCTAACCTTTATACTCTTCGTCGATTTACCGCATTTTTTATATAATTGCTGCACATTCTATAGGATACTCTTCGCAGTTTTATCGTCAATAAATGTTTGTCTGTTAGCGAGTGACCTTGGCCTTTTCTACTGCGATATGAATTAAGCCACCAAGCTTGGTCCATAATCTTATCGCATTTGTGACAAATTTATTACTTTTAAGTTTATAAACATTAGGGACTATTGCGGAACTTACATGTGGTAACTTTTGCAATGTGACAATATTCACATATAAACTTTAAAATTTTGTGTATTTTCTCCCCAGAGAAGCGGAATTGTTCTCGTTTCAGAATTTTTTCATGTCATTACAAAACGCAAAAAACTAGAATTTTCAAAAAATTTTAATAATTAATAACTTCTTTATTTATTGATCAAGTTTGTTCGATAGGGTTCTTCCTCTAGCTAACACTAACTTGCTGTCCAAGTTTCAATACAGTCGAACTTTTCGTTCTTTAGTTATCGTGCTTACAAGAAACGTGACGGACGGACAGATGGACAGATGGTCGGATATTTTGAAAGTTGTTCAGAATTCGATCACCAACACAGTGACGAGCAATATTACCGGTTTTAGAAATGTACCGATTAAATGCAATATACTCTTCGTTTTGTATTTGCGAAGAGTATACTAATAAATGTAAATTCAGCCTTGCTTATTTTTTCTGAGGTTAAAATCTAAAATAAGAAGAACATGTTAATATGTGGAATTTCAACAAATGTTTGTAATTTCCTATGTATTAAAGCCAGCCTTTCTTGAATTAACTGCAAAATGAACTATGAACTATTGTGTCTAAGATAAATCGCATTGTATTATTATACAATTTATTTCAACATTAGATTTCAAGTGTTTCTATGGAAATGCTAATTAATTTTAAAAGCCGCTGCCTAAGGAATTACTACTACCACATCCAGATATGCCATCCAAGGCTCTTTAAGCGAAAATATCGTAATGCTATATTTGAAAGTATGTGAAAATAATTTTTCATAGAATTATAATAATATAATATTTGAAATCGTCTGCTTCGAGGTGATAATGTGGGTGGCCGATGCCCAAAAATTTATTAAGAACTTTTGTCATAACAGATGTCATAAAGAAAATTGAGACCATGACTTCTGGTGACTGATGTCATAAAAAAAATTCAGGCCTTAACTTCTAGTATATACACCAAATCCCAAGTTTCAGGACTCTTACTAGCTTGCTTTACTTATTTTCCCTATTTACTCCTATTTATCCCCTGATCCTTCAACGAAATTATCTTAACGTGGCCATTTCCAAGAAAGTGACACCCGCTAGGGAAATATTTATTATTTTTGGCAATAACTTTTTTCTCGGTACTTATATTTTAAAAAACTGTAAGACTACCTATTAGGTACTATGAATTTTCACTCAATAATTTAAGTTGTTTGTTAAATAGTTAGATTTAAATTGAACGATTATGCTAATCTTCCTATTTCGTAGTTTTAAATCAAATTATTTTGGAAACGACTGGAATTATTGAGCGAAAATTCATAGTAATTGTCTTCTTATGATTTTGCTTAGGTGATCTTATATAGTTTTTTTATATAGTAGTAAAAAAAAATATTTTCCTGTCGGTTGCTTCTTGGAAATGGCCACCTTAAAATAAAATCGATTTGCAGATGACGTTATAATACATACGTGAAGCAAATTTCAAATAAATATCTCAGTTTTATTCTATTAACCTGTTTAATAATGTACTGGCGGGGGTGGGCAAATGTTATAAAAATGTGAGTCCTCGGCTTCTAGTATATATACCAAATCCCAAGTTTTTGTACACTTACCAGCTTACTTTACTTATTTTGTCCCATTTACCCATATTAACCTTTCACCAGAATAAGCTCAAAATATAATGGAGTTCCATATCTGTACACCTATACCAAACAAGCCAATATTTTAAACTGTTTCAAAGAAAACTTGCGCACAAACAAAGTTACAGGCGGACAAACAGAAATTAGTTTTCGCTCGAATTTAAAATCGCGACATTTCATGACATTCTAAACCTATATCAACAAAAAAAGAAAGAAATTAATTTTCGACTTGTATACTTCCACTCCAATATGTGGATGTGGAAGTAATATACAGGTTTAAAATACATGGGAATTTCGTTTTAAAGAAACAAAAATAAATTTCCTATTATAGTAATTAACGTAAATGTATTTCATAATGAATGCTAACTGATGAACTGTATTTCATCAGAACTTAGGAGGGCGCGGCTACCAAGAAACACCATATTTCATTTCGTTTGTGGATAATATAATATGCTTTTATTAGAGTGGAAAGATACAGCAGTTGCACTAGAACTTAAGATATGCAAATTTTTTTGAAAAAAGTGGACCGCCTATAAAGAAACGGATCACTTAAAACTATGAAATAAAATTTCACAGTGGGACCAAATTCACAAAACTCGCTAATAAATTCTTTTTGATAAGAAAACGTCATAAATATTATATTCATTACTTTTAAGATTCAGTTAAAACCAGAAACCATATTTGCCAAGTATCGATGCTTGTCAGTCCATCTGTCCGCAATATTTCTCCGAAATTACTAAACCGATGGAGTTGCAACTTAAACATGTAAAATTAACCGCTAATTAATTCTATTACCCGTTATTTTTTAAACAATATGCATAACATGTTTTTAGTTAACCATAAAAATCAGTAAATTATATAACAAGAACTTTTATTTCCTTTATCTAGAATCTGGAATTACATTTTATTTTTCATCCTCCTTCGAATCAGTTCCAGGCTAACCTTCCTCGCAATTTTCTTTATCATATTCTTCATCAGTTTCGTTATCATCTTCATAAGTATCTATATCATCTTCTTTAGCTAAGATTTTCACGTCACACTCTTTTGTTTTTTTTCTTGATATTTGGAGGTATCAGCAGCTTCCGAGGAAAAATTGTTAATCTTTCTTCTTGGCAAATTTCTAAGGAAAGAAACATATGGCTCCGATGATATTAGAAGCATATTCAATATATCATTTGTTTTAATTCTCGAAGATTTTCTTGAGTAGGCCCTACGAAATATTTTCTTATATTATCTTTATTTTTCGCCTTTTCTGAAAGTTCTCCAATCGGTAACAGCGCTCAGTCGATGACTGCAGGTCCATGAAAAACAATTTTATGGACAGTGGGAGCCACTCTGTACCAGGGATCTAATCTAATGAATAGGTTGCTTGTTTCTAAGGCATATGATCTTAATTTATTCACCTCAATTTCATGTCCACTTGATATTGTTTGAACTGTTTGAAGAATTATGTCCTTTCTTCTTCCGGTTTGATTTTTCTGGAGGTGTATAATTTGATACTCCAACCATTCCTTATTCTTTTCCAATAAATTTTTGGCACCGCGATGGCTAGCTGTTCATTTTTTTTTTCTTAAATTTCTATGTAAATCGTGAAAGTATGCGGTTTAATGTTGATACATAACCTTGCGGGCAATTTAGTGCGCTCCTGGACTACTTGTCGCAAATAACTTCATTGGTCTTCAAAATTGGAACTATTCAATGATTTCATTATGTCATACAACTTTGTTCTAGACAAATTTATAGTTACAGTATTCGAACCTGTAAGTATAAAATAAATTCATTCAGTAGAAAATACATAAACTCAAGTCTAGTAAAAATAGGCATAGTAATAAAAAACATACGTTCATGTTAGTATTATTATTATTTAAAGTTGCATGAGGTAGCAGTTGATTTTTATAGGTTGATTGGTAGACATTTTGTACAGTGTATAAAAAACATCCATAATGAATCAGGTCCGAAAGTATACTATAAATCCGTGGGAATTTTTTCTTTTTTATAAAAATGCAATATTATCGTAGGGTTTTAATTAACGCATATATTTATTATTATTTAAGTCTCATATTAATAAAAAAATAAGTACCACTGGGTGCACTGGGATCCATTGTAAGATTCAGTTAAGCAATTTACTGCAAAATAAAATTCTTGTTGCAACAAACAAAATAACAACACACCGCTTAGTACACAGGTGCAACACGACTAAAGTGTACTAACGAATAAGTGACAAAATCGCCCCCTTGTCGCTCCTTGCCACGGCTACAATTCATGATTCCGATTGCATCTTTACATGCTCCGTCTGTCAATATATTAATATGCACAAACGAAATTAATTATAGAAGAACTTTACATTTTGATTTATTAGCACATTTTCTTTCTTTCGCCCCCACTGTGCATCGTTCGGTTGATTGTTTATAGTCCAATCAAGAAATAATTCGTGTAGTTGCCAATTTCTATATAGTTGTTGGGGGAATGCCCAGAATAACATATTAAAAGCCCTGGCCAGGTGGTCCGCGGGGGGGGGAGGCGTTAGTTTAAAGGTCCCCCTTTCCCGTTTTTCTTGAATAACTCGAAAACCATGCCCTCTAGCGAAAACGTATTTATACATGATATTAAAATAAGTGAAAGTTCAAACAAACAAGTTCCTATTCATTTTTTTTTAGGATTAATGCTTTACTAAATACAGAGGGTGGAAAAATCGCATACCGAAGGGAAGTATTTTATCCGAGAAAAAATCACCTTCCGAGATTTTTTCGGATTTTCGTGTTTCAGATTATGTAGATTACGAAAATATAGGATTTTCAACTTCGTCAGTCTGTCTGTCTGTTTGTCTGCCTATCTATTTGTCTGTCTGTCGGTCTGTCTCTTGGTGTATTAACTAAAAAACTACTTGAAGGAGAACAGTCAAATTTGGTAGATAGCTAACGCTACTGCCACTGAAGAAATGGTTAGACTTTCACTGGAAAATATACAGGGTGGGCCGTCTAAAGGGAGTAGATAATGAGAAAAGTTTTTTCCAGTCAAATATAAAATTTTCATGTTTCGTCTAAACCTATTAAAAAACAACATTTTTTAAAAAAATTTCAACCACTGCTATAGAATGGATGATGGAAACAATTTTGGAAAAATTATTGATCCTAGAAAAAAATGAATAGGAACTTACTTGTAGGAAATTTCATGTAGTTTAATATTGTATATTGACACTTTTCGCTAGAGGGCGTGGCCTTCAAGTTATTCAAGAAAAACCTTAAAAGGGGATCTTTAAAGTACCCCTCCTGCAGACAATCCACTGGCCAGGACTTTTAGTATGTTGTTCAGGGCACTCCCCTCGACAACTATACAAAAATTGGCCACTACACGAATTATTTCCTCTATTTGGTAATTTTTGGGCTTCGCTGACTTGACTATTATCATAGTTGACTATATACAGACTGTCTATTTTACGAGGGCCACACCAAATATCTCGCTTAATATCTATTGTAGAAGAATAAAGTTTTAGAAACAGTTATCCCATTTTTTGTGAGCTATTTCAGTAAAAAGAAATTTGAAATCCATAACCTACTTTATGAGATATATTACAAAAACCTGAAAAATAGGAAAACCACAAACGGTTATAGCTTCCTTATTTGAGGAGATACGAAAAAAGTTAAAGGAATGAAAGTTGACGGCAAAGACAATAAGAATAATAACGTGTAACAAAAAAATCGAAAAATGCAGTTGGCTTTGACATACGCTATTGTGCAAAAATGAAAAATACATATCTCAAAGCGGGCCATGACGCCATTAATTCCGTTATTTTTTCTCATTCCAACGATATAAAACATGTCACAGAAATTTTAACCGATAGTGTCAATATTTAATATTTTACGAATACCACAATTCATATAATTGAATCGTAACAATCAGCTGTGCCATAATAGTAAAAATTCACTTTATAATAATTATAATTCCGTAATTATTTATTACAATTTAATACAAACCAATAAATATCTCATAAATAAAAATACAAGTACAAAACGAACATCCAAAGAAAAAAACGAAAAACTATGTATAACAGTACTACCTACTACTATATTGAAAAGAAATTGTGTGTATTTATTTTTCTAACTACAAATGCTCAAATTGTGCACCATGCATTCTGACACATAAACGTGCTCTACGAGACACGTCACGCATTACATTTTGGAGCATTTCAGGAGTAATTGACTCACATGCGTTTCGAATTCTGGTTTTGATGTACTCATCAGGTGTGTAAACCCTACCTACGACAGAGTCGAACGTAATATTGTCAGTGTATCATGGAATATCGAATTCGTCCATGATCCACAAATATATAAGATATTATTTCTAACTTGCCAGCCTATGTCAAGCTAGGAATAATATCTTGTGTTTTGCTTCAAAACAGAGTAAAATTTTTTTAATTTATCATTGTATCGAATAAATATTTATTTACCAAACATCTAAATTTCTACTGTTATTGTACACAAGAATTTAAAGTACTGGTCTGTGGAATAAGATTTATGCTAACGAGACAGAGATTTATGATCGGTTTTTATAGCTTTCTTATGTGAATTAAATATGTGTAGTCAACTATACCTAATATCGATTTTGACGTAGGGTACAAATTCGTTTGATTTTCTTATTTGTTTATTTTTACATCGATCTCAAAATCGATAGTAGGTGCTAAAGACCATTAACCGGATGATGGTGAAATTTCGTTTTATAGTTTTATAGTTTTTAGTGAACGCTCTCTAGAAGCGGCTCAATTTATTTTATTTACTTTTTAATAAAAATGTTTCGCCCTTTTTTGTGGCCCAATTTCATGTGAGTCTGCAATTATGGCAAGCCCCATTGGATTCCACATTTTCGAAATCTAATTTCACTATTGACATGAGATTCAGTATTAGCTTTTCTCAAAATGTCTTATTGCTAATTGCAAATTGAATGGCGACTCCGCGAAAATCTCGAGAATTTACGTATAGAAAAATGCATTTGCCTCTTTTTGTCCACCATATCTACTACACATAGATGCATGAAACTAACATGTGACCACCGCCGAGCAATACTTATTTTACAGTTTATAAATAATTTCAATAAATATCGCTTACTCCATTTCAGAGAAATCTTTTAACAGACCTAAAAATACCTCACGAATTGAGAAACCATTCCCTTTTAAAAAATGTTAAAAGTCGATTAAGGAAGGTTAAACATTGTATATCTTTATATTCCCTCTATATTCAAGTTTACCAAGCCAGAGCTAGGTAAAGTACTCTGACAAAGTGCTTCAAGTACCAAGCACTTAGCTAGAGTGCTTCCAAGCATGCTTCAATTACCAAGTACAGTACTTGAAAAAGTAAAGCATCAAGTACCAAGCCCTCAGAGATATAGATGTCAAGTACAAAGTACTAAAAATATACCAAATTTTGTACAAATAATGCACAGATAACGAGATAACACAAATCTGTTTACTGTTTATTTGTTGCTATGGATTAATTTCCCCCAAAAACCAATCTGATATACGTTGCTTCAAATTTAATTTTACAATTATTACATTAGAGTTTATAGGGCGAAAATAAATTAACTATCTCATCAGTCCTCAAATATTCTAAAACCTACCTTATTTCACAATACAGAATACAATACACAATGACAATAACAGGAATGGTAATCACACACTTGCATCACCTCATTCACCTCACCAACTATAACTATGGTCAGTATGGATAACTAAGCAGTGAACACAAGCTGCTTTGTTTTCTATTAGTTCCTGTGTTCCTGATAATTCATGATAAGACTTGTCTAGAAGGGCTTTGAATGACTTTTAAAGAGAGTTTGCAAGTACTTTAGAAATACTTCAAGCACTTTAAAAGGACTTCAATTACTTTCCAAAGTAATTGAAGTCCTCTGAAAGGGCTTTAAAGCCCCACGTACTTATGCAAAGTACAAATGCCAAGTACGAAATACTCTCTCTTAAAAGTAATTGAAGCACTGTGCTTGAAGCCCTAAAAGTGCTTCAAGTACTACTCAAAGCACTTACCAGAGTACTTTCTCAGGTCTGTAAAGCACTTATTTATTCCTGGGAAATGTCAATGAACAATCAAATTGTTCATAACATCAAACTAATACAGTTGATATCGCGGGCAAAATAAATTAGTTTAAAAAATAAATAATTTATAAACATATAATAACACGCTTTTAAATACAATCTAAAACTGTTAAAAAGGTGCACTAAAAACAAGAAAATAATGTTAATAATAACAATAATTATGTTAATAAACGTAAAAGCGTGGGGCTCCCGATAAGTAAAATTTTCTGTTTCCAGGTATTTTGAACGCCCCATGCTCTTTTTGGTCTTATTAAATATAAATAACGCAGAAAAATTCTGTATCGTAAGCGTCTGACTATTTATGGTATCCAACATGACTGCAACTTTTACGATTATTTACTAGGAATACATATTAATGCTTAGGATATTTATTGGTACAATTTGACGTCGTTTGCGATGATGACAAAAAGAAAGAAATTAACTGATAAAAGGATAGCTGACATAAGTGATATTGTTACAAATTTACGCCTCCTAGGAAATGATGTTGATAGCTCATTAGTAGTAGTCGGAGGTAGCGATGGTGATAGGCCACTGTACTACCAGCAAAGCCTATAACTCACTCCATCTTAGAGACAATACTAGGATATTTTCTAGAAGCTAGAAAATTGTGGATGGATCGAGATTTCTACATTGTTCTAGATTACCGCACGAAAATGGTTCAAGACTTTACTAGAAATGTATGGAAGTTTTCTGGAATTCTTCTAGATGCCCATTGTAGAGTATATAAGCCATTGTAAACACGTGGGGACGAAGTATTTGGAAATCACTTGAAGTTAGATAATTCGGAAGTGATACAAAGTGAACAGTAGAATGAAATTACTAATTAATAAATATAATAATAGAATTAAGAAGTTTTCAGTAAGTTATTCAATTAAGCGTGTTGTTTATCTCTTATTATAATTTTTGAACTCGGAGATTTTTAAGGGAGGTTTCCTAAGGGGTGAAAACATAGGACAATATTATGTAGGGATCTATACTCAACGAATAATTTAGACTAAACATCTCATTTACGGAATCATTGTTGCTTACGCATTACGATCGACAAATTATCAAGAAGGCAAGAAAATATTATGTGACCGTGTACCCTTTTTACGTGTACTGCCGTAAATTTTTTGACAATGTAGAATTAGGCAATTTGTGGAGATGGGACATATAAATATCTGACATTTATTATTCTTCGACTGTATGAGGAAAACTCTGCTTTAGTGAGAATAGACAACACTTACTCCGACAATTAATTATTGTAAACAATGCAAAGACATCAAAGCAGAGTTCTATCATCAATTCTCTTTAAGATCTACGGTAAACACTCGATGCGACGTGTATTTGAGGACTGACAGGCTGGATTAACTCTAGGCGTATACTATGGAAGATTTCCAATTTTAGATTTGTAGATGGTACCACCTTAGCGGCAGTAAGCTCACAAGCCTGCTGAACAGGCTTCAGACAATAAGCTCTAATTTATAGTTTAAGTGTAAATTACAACAAAATGAAAATTATCATTGTGGACCCAGCAAATGATAACCACCCAGACACGTTGATGATCGGTGACTATGAGACAGTAAACAAGATGGTATACCTCGGAGCCCTTGTGGACAATGTTGGAAATTGTGAATATGAGATTCAGCGAAGAATACAGATGACCAGATTGGCTGCTTGACAATTAAGCAAAATTTTACACGACAAGAATATCACGAAGAGCACAAAAATCAGACTTGTTAACACTCTAGACATCTCCATCTTTCTTTACGTCTGAGAGATGGGCCATTGTGGAAGCAGACAGAAAACGTATGTCTTCGAGATTTGAGTGTGGAGATGAATTCTCTGGGCAGTCCATCATACTAATAACTTGATTCTGCAAGTTCCCAAGAGCGAATATAGAACGGTTATTAATCCAAGGAAAACCATACGGAAAGAGGATCTCCTTATCTGCCCTCCAAAATGTCAGCAATGAATTAATGGGAAAGAGCTTTGATAAGGCTGTGACTCTAACAGGCAACCGTCAGATGTGTTATACAAGAAATAGGGTCCAACTAGAAGAACGCATGAATCTCAAAACACCTCGCAAGAAATTGTGAATAAAGGGAAGACGATATTTTGTCAAATACTCAGAAATGCGTTTCATCTCTGTTTCCAAGTTCTCTTAAACATTATGCAACTTCTGCGACGTTTATACTTGGAAACGGTGCAGTTTTCAATAGTTGATGACATGATCGTTTCTAGTTTTAAGCCTTACCTTATAAGGTGCCATTATATGTAATCTAATTGGCAATTTGTTTATATTTTGTTCCATTTCATAACGAAAGGAAATTCAGATTGAAGCTTTCCTAATATAATAATAATGAGCAAGTGTTCTTTAAAAGTATTCTCGGAATTCCGAAAATGAAGAATTATCAATAGATATTCATTATTCACCCTCTTTTTTCAGTCGGCCTTAGTATATAATCTATGTTCCACTAACTTGTTCCAGATTAAATTCAAATTAATCAGATTAGTGTTCAATTACAAATTTCTGGTAGATGTCAGATGAAGTTGATAACAACGTCACATGGTTACCGAAATGACGTGAGATTAAATAGTGGAAATCTGACGATTGGCGTTATCAATGAACTGCATGTGCATAAGACAGAATTATAGGAAGTTAAATAGATTAGGAATAGTATAGTATTGTAACGTAAAACCACATATATGAAGGAAAGATTATTTCACTAAATATAGAATATACTAAGAAATTATCAATGGAAACTACAATTAACTGTGGTTTCAAAAACCGATGCTGAAAGCGTGGCAAAACAACGGTTTGTTTTGACGCAAAAAGGAAAAAGTATAACAAGTAATGACAGGTGATGTATTTATGTATGCCACAATACAGGGTGTCTCACCGGAAATTGAATTCTTGATATTGGAAAACGCATGTAACAAGAAAATTTCAAAAATTTGGGTGTTACTAAAATCAGTGTCACCAATCCAACCAAAATAATTACAAGCATGTGGTACTTCCGGTTATACCAGAAGTCGATGCCAACTTGTTTATTTTAAATGGAATACCCTATATATTTTCGATTTTTCGAAATGACCATACAATTCTGAGTCGAAACATCTTGCACACTCTATAACTGAACACAGCAGTTTCGGAGATATTTGATATTTTATTAAAAAATTTGACAGGTACAACGCTTCGCTGAAACCGTTATAACTTTCGTCATGTTGGAGATCCTCATTTGCTCTTTAGTACGTAGAAAGAACACAGTATGAGCTAGTCTTTGCAATAAAAATAAATAATAGAATACCAAGTATTCTATTTTTCACGTTACATTTTGTCAAATTCAAACCTCAAAAACTTTTTTATTTCAAATAGAACACCCAGTATTTTTTTGACATGAAATTATGTAATATTAAATTCCCCTTTTTCTACTACGAGCATTGTAGGGGTTAAAGTTACAACTTTTTGAAATATTGGCGATTTTCTTAAATGTTCAAGAATTTTTAATAAAAATTGCCATCAATTTAGCCATGATTGGAAACAATCATTAATGTCAGTCATTCTCTTGTGTCAAGAAATGCCAGCATGTTTAAATTATATCCACGAAGACTTTTTAGATTTGTACATTATTTATGGAGAATGTAATAAAGTAATATCAAGAATATGTAACACATTTGCTACTCGATACCCACAAGAACAGAAACCCATCACCACACGCTGTAAAACGCATATTGGATAATTTTAGAATATTTGGCTCTGTCAAGGCAAGAATTCTAAGGAGGAAGTCTATTGTTGATGACGAAAACTTTGAAATAGTAATTCTGGGGTATTTACGGGCATTTCCAATATCTCATTAAGCCAAGCTGCTCTGAAATCGGGATTATCCAAGAATTTAATTCACAGTATCTTATCAAAACATAAATCCATTTTCGTTTCATATAGTTCAACAATTAAAAGAAACGGATTTCCTGACGAGAGAAAATTTTTGTGAATTTATTTTAATACGACATGAGGATGACAATTATTTTTTGGGAAATATTGTATGCTAAATTTTCCAAAAATGGACTTTTTAATCGATACAATTCCCATTACTAGAGTACTTGAATCTTGATGTATTCAGGGAGCGAAATATTCAAGAACATGAACAATTTTCTTGAAATTAACGATATAGAGCATCTAAGGCATGGCAGTTATTTTGTTATACCTTTGTCTCGTAATATAATATGACAAAGCGTACAATTATAGCCCTTATAACCCTGGTTATAATTATGATGAGTATTCGTAACTATATCTATCCTTGGAAATTTTGAGATTTTTTATCCATCGGTGGTTGGAACCAGTATTTATGGTGAAGGCTTCTTCTACCAGTTCTACCAGTCTTACAAATAATTAATCTTTTTCCAATGGATAGTTAGTAAATGGTAGATCAATGATGTTTCAGTGTTCCACATGTAGGGGGTATGCATCACTCGACATTCACAAGTATGTGGATGTTGTGTGATGCGTACCTCCTACATGTGGAAAACTGAGACATCATTGATCTATTAAATACTTACATGAAATAAAACAACAACAAACGACCCTTGCAAATAATGAAAAAGAAAAAATGAGATTATTTTTTCCAGATAATTCACACATTTCGAGATTTACATGTTAATCAAATTCATTATCCTGTGAAGATTCATTTTTGCTTACATCAGGTGGTTCCACTGAATAGCCACTAGGGCACAAAGGGTAACTCGGTGGTAGAATACAGAACGCAGTTTGGTTTATAAATAATAATGATACCCAAAATTAAATAAAGTTCCATTATCCTTCTGTTCATTATACCTTATTACCTATGAAATAACAGAATCGAACGTATTTTTTACCGTTGTTAGGTAATAAGGATCAATTAAACAGACGATTGTGAAATTTTATTTAATAATTTCTGGTTACCGTTTTTTATAATGCGGTTTAATTTTCTCAAACAATTTAAAATCTCTATTATCACATAAATAAACAAGTGTAAAGTGCATTCCAAAATGAATAAGCCAGAAATGTTAATATAAAAATAAAAACCGCATGAATTAGATAAGGGGGAAATGGTCACAATCAATGGGAATAAACTAACATCATTAAATGCGGTTTATTATTATGACGTATCTAAAAATATTTTGAATAGTTTTACCTTTTAAGGTTATAATTATGATTATTTATTATTTCACATCAGCAAAAAAATATAATAGGTGGTATGTAATAAAGTAATAATATAAATGTAATAATATGAATATTTTCTTCACTTCATGTATATCGTAATAATGTAACCTTAGAAAAAATTGTATCTATACTCGAAAATGTACATCGTATCAGTTTACATAATTAACATCCACGCATTTGGGAACACATTGTCTAGATATTCTCTTACAATCAATCGGCAGTGCGCGGGACAGCCGTCATTTTGAAAAACTATAGGCGTATGCGTGGATTGGGCGGGATGGCCCTATTCAATGGCCTCCACTTTCCCTAGACCTAACTCCGTTGGATTTTTATGTCTAGGGACGTGCCAAAGAGCTTGTGTACGCGACGGAGGTTGCGACTAGGGAGGAACTCGTTCAACGCATAGAAACGGCTTTCGGTACAATTAGGGAGGAAATACGACTTCATACAACAACTGTCGAAATGCGAAGCAGGTGTGGGGCCTGCATTCGCAACAGAGGCCAACACTTTGAGCAAGTTTTTTAAAATGTTTTAATAAATGATAAAAATGTAATTGTTTCTTTATTTCAAGTAAAACCCATGAACAGAAAGAGATTGGAGAGAGATTTTACTTCGCAAGAGTGAGATAACAGATTTTACCTGTTTCCCATGCATAATTCAAGCAAAAATAATTGTTTATTCAGAATTTTGAATATTAGCCTTATGTGACCCGATTCACTAATTTAGCGAATTCCCGAAGTTATTAAAAGATTTTTATGACATGTGGCACATCATTAGCAAGAGGATAGACTAGAGAATTTTTGAGGGAGTTGAAAGATCCCGGTCGCTCTGAGTTTTTCTTTTATAGCCATGTAAAGTCTAAGTTTAAATTTAAACTTTACCTATTCCGAAACTTTGCGAGTGAATAAAAAAAACAACTAGATGACTAATGCCAGTCATTTTGGATTTAAAAGAACCCTTCAACAATACACATCAAAATAAAGATGAAATTCGCAGTCTACGCCTAATACTTTTTTTATAATTTGAATTTAAATGTAGAATTTGGGATTTTCTTCATTAAAAAGATAAAAAGCCGATATAAAAATCCCGCAGGGCATGGGAAGTGTTTAGGGGCCTGAAAGGATAGCAGATAACCCTTTCCGTCGGCCATTTCAATTTGGCACACGGTGCACCAAACACCCTGTATAATATTGTTACATTGCAAAATCAGCTAATAAGACGATAGTCCCTAATGTTTATCAATTTAACAGCAATAAATTTGTCACAAATGCAATAAGATTATGGATCAAGCTTTGACTGCTTTCATACATCTCACAGTTAGACAAGGTATAGCATGTGTAACAATTACATAAAAAGTGCAGTAAATCGGTGAAGAGTATAATGGATAGCTTGTTTGTTTTGCTACAGATATCATCATAATTCGAAAAGAAATCATAAGTGCGAAGGGACAACTGCTGTCTATATTCACGGATAGAAACTTACTTTACATAATATAGGTATATACATATTAACATATTTGATTTTATGCATTATGTTACGTTTCGTAAATATGAGAGTTGTTTATTTCAGCTTTCCACGACCCACTTATATATATATTTTTTTCGAATAATGATAATATCTGCAGCAAAACAAACAAGCTAACCATTGTACTCTTCGCCGATTTACGGCATTTTTTATTCAATTGTTGCACATTCTATAGGATCATAAACGAGTGTCGGGCTTGTCCAACTGCGAAATGAATGAAAGCCGCCAAAGCTTGGTCCATAATTTTATCGCATTTGTGACAGATTTATTGCTGTGTTGATAAACAATAGGAACTAATTGGCCGGTTCTACAATGTAACAATATTATATAACATATATGTGTAAATTTATTGAATTTAAATAATTAGTAACTTTTTATTTATTGATCAATTTTGTTCAAAAACAAGCTACCTAACACTAACTTACTATCCAAATTTCACTACCATTCGACTTTTCGTTCTTAAGTTATCCTGCTTACAAGAACCGTGACGGACGGACAGACGCCAGACAGACGGATAGACAGACGGACATTTTGAAAGTTGTTCAGAATTCGATCACCAACACAGTGATTTAATAGTAATTTAAGTTATAAGTCCGGTAGGTGACTACAGTACGAGTTGTTTTATATAAACGAGTACTGTAATGACACCTACCGGACATGTATCGTATAATATTGTATTTCATACTGTCTTTATAATTATTTTTAAAACGAATAAAAAGTTATAATTATTGAGATTTAAAAAACATTAGTTCGTAATCTAGCAATCGCATCACCTTAACAACGTTATGGCTATTGTTTTTCTTAGTTAATTATGATTATCTTTAGCTTGTTACTGTCAAATAAATAAAACTATAATTTTTCATTGTTTTGTATTATGTATTGCGAAGAGTATAATAATACTTTATTATCCAAAAGATCAAATACAATGGTATAGGATTAGCGACATGATTAGACACCTACACCTTAGTGTGATTATGACATAATAAGTCCTTAAATAATAGGAACTATTACACTAACAACTATTCTAAAAAAAAAAAGATAACTTACATACGTATCGATGGGAGAGAGGTTCAAATTTGATAGAAAATGGTATATCAAAAATATAATGTATACATAGAACAACGTTGTTCTCGTGCATATTATGTTCTGGCGTAATTAAATTAGAAACAATCGAAAATAAGCCTCTAAAATTTCTTAACCCATCAAACATAGTTGCGCAAATCACCCCTAACTAGATACTCAGGGAACAGATAAGCAGATCCGTACTTTGGATTTATCTATCAATATCGCGTAAGACGGGCATTACATCCACAAATGCGTAAGATATCCTATCTTGACGCAAAACAGAGTAAGATATTTTAATTTATCAGAAAGGTCAATAAATTTTTACCGAAAACACGATTTTTAATTCTCTAGCATTTATTTTAATTATTCTAATATCAAAGAATTGTAGGACCGTTTCGGCGGGTAAAAACATCGACTTTGATATTTTAGTGGCCCGCTTTTGTACACCTTATGTGTAACAGGGTAATTAGAATAAAATTGTACTTTCTTATTTTCTTTTAGCTGTACCTAATTTTGTTTGTATTTATCGTACATTTTAATACGACGTATGAATAAATTGCTTATTAATAGTACTAATAAAGGGCACCACGGTACAGATATGGTTCGATTTGAAAAAAATGAGTTTTGCCCCAAAAACAATTTTGCTCATAAATCACGTAATTTAGTGTTTTGAACGGGATTTCGATATTTGTAACATTACACGGGTCATTTAGAATAAATCGGAACCGTCATGGCACACTTAAATGGAGTTATTGTCACGTCCGGCGAATCCCGAAGTGAAAAAAAATCAATTGTATGTACTAAGTGCGGATTATTATGTATGTAGCATATCCAAAATTTCAATAAACTATCTTTAAAACTAAAGGAGAAAAGATACCTCCCTTTTTCACCTGTTACACCCGGTATACTCTTCATTTCACGGTCAACAATAAATTTACCAAAAAATAAATTGCCAGTAAAGTGAATAAAATTATTTGCTCCTTTTCAAAGGTTTTCTATTTTCAATTTTTTTTATTACATGATTCAAGTTCAAGATATTTTTTAAAACTGTTTAAATACATTTCAGACAAATATTAATTTAATATGTGATATAACACCAGACCCTTCGCCATTTCTTAGAAAACAACACTGAGTGTTTAACAAATTGAAATTGAAGTTGGAAATCTTGGAAATGGTATACCCGATTTCCATCAAACATCGCTAAGAACCATCTCGCAAATACCAGCTTTTGAAACGAAAAAAACTGCAAACTACAGACAGACACACACACACACTGTGTGTGTCAGTCTGTAGTCACCTAGCTCCAGGACGGCTGAACCGATTTCAAAGGAGTTTTTTTTGTTTCAAAAGCTGGTATTTACGAGATGACACACAGAGACAAAGTCTTCAAACTTATTACATCCCTCCTTCATGCGTCGGGGGTTAATAAAAATCTGGCGTTAATACAAGAAGTTATTACTAATAAAAAGATTTAGAAAAGGTTATAAACATGAACAAAAATCTGCATAAGGAGAAAAATAGCATATATAAAGTTAATATTGAATGATTGCATGCCCAAGGCCAAGGTCACTCGCCAACATAAACAAACGTTATAGGACAAAACTGTAGTATACTGTAGAATGTGTTATATAAAAAGTGCAGTATAATAGTGTTTGGCTTGTTTATTATCTATAAAAACGTTCATTTATTTGTATTTCCTAATGACTTAAAAATATGGTAAGATGTTAATAATTATGCAAATTAACAATAAATTAGCTATTACTTCCACAACCATGTAGTAGATTGGAAGTATAATAATCGTAAAAAAAAAATCATTTTTTTTTGTTGAAATAGGTTTAGAATGCCACAATACGTCGAGATTTTATTAAATTTGAGCAAAGAAAATTTTTCTGTTCGTCTGTCTGTAACTCTTTTTTGTCCGCACGTCTTGTCTGAAACGGTTTAAGATATTGACTTGATATTTTCTACAAGTATGTATTATAGCAAGATCTGGCACAGGATTGATTTCTTAACATACCCGGTGATGGGTTGGATAAATAGGGGTAAATAAGGGAGAATAAGTAAAGCTAGCTGGTAAGAGTACAGAAACTTGAGATTCGGTGTAATGTAGATGAACTTAGTATCGCGCGTCTGATAGACACTACAAGAATTTTATATTAAATAGGCCGTAGCCGTGCCGTCGCAACGATATCTAGTAATTTTACTCACGAGGGGGATTCCAGTTACCCTTGAGACTCCCCAAGACGAAAATAAATAAAATTATACTTACTGTGATTACTACAGTCTGCTCTCTCCATTGTAATCTGATGTCGAGCGGTGCACTTCTAATGAATATATCTTATAACTAGCACTTTCTCACAAACACTTCTTAATAATTAAGACCGTCGGTGGATTCTATGAGTACTCGCTTGACGGGATCAGAGGTGATCCATAGCAAAATATATTTTCATTTATCGAAATAAATTTCGTGGTACTTTCGAAAAAATAATTTTGTCGGGCGGTTTTCCGCCCTGTGCATTTTGAAATTTTTTGGTGCTTTCGAAAATATATTTATTTTTCAAACGACGGCGCCTTCGGGCGATGGACCGTTGTCCTCGAACTGAAAAAATGTTCTATGTAATTTTTTAGGACGTTTCTAGTGAAAAAATTTTTAATGCAGAGTTCAATGAAAGACGATACCAAAAGCGGTTAACGGTCTTTTATGAAGTGATAATGGTTCAAAGTCGATTTTTTCATGGGAATTTTGATCTAAATTTAATTTTCTTATAATTTTATATTTTTAAAATGGGTCATTTTATAAAGTTCCGTAACATGTACACTGAAAGCCAAGGTCTCAAATTTTTTTATAATATTTTACATCCCCCACTCTATTATTAAAGGGGTTGATAAAATAAAATTGAGAAATTCACTTGATATAACGACATGGAACTAGATTATATTTTGAAATTATTGTGTTGAAAGGTTAGAGATTAAAATGAAGTAAATAGGGGAAAATAAGTAAAGCAAGCTGGTAAGAGTACATAAACTTGAGATTTGGTGTATATACTAGAAGACAAGGCCTCAGAATTTTTATAAGATTTCTCAACCCCCTCCACCACTTCCACCCCATTATTAAAGGGGTTAATAAAATAAAATTCTCTTGAAATTTGGTACGTGTATCTATTATAACCACACCTGTAATTAGATTATATTTTGTGACGATTCCGATGAAGAGTTTGGGGGTAAGTAGGAGAAAGTAGGGGACAATAAGTACAGCAGGCTGGTAAGAGTACAGAAACTTGATTTGGTGTAAATGCTAGAAGCCAAAGCCACATATTTTTTATAACATTTTTCAACCCCTCCGTCACCCCCATTTCATTAATAAAGGAGCTGATAAAATTAAATGGAGATATTCACGTAAAATTTGGTACATGTGTGTATTATAACGACATCTGGAACTAGATTATATTTTGAAATTATTCCATCTTTAGAAGTAAATACGGGAAAATGAGTAAAACAAGATGATAGGAATACAGAAGTTTGAGATTCGGTGCATATGCTAGGAGCCATGGTCTCAGATTTCTTTATCATATTTTTCAAACCCCCCTGTACCTCCACTCCATTATTGAAGGGGTTGATAAAATAAAACAGATGTAAACTGTGGAAAATGAGTTGAGCAAGCTAATAAGATTCCTGAAACGTTCTTGGAGTAAGAACCACCGCCTGAAATTTTTTATGACATATGCCTCAAGTATTATTACAATTCTATGAACAATTATTGCACATACTAGAGTGCAATTATTATAGTCAACATGTTTTCCTTTAAAGAGACTTGGATGGAAAATCTGGATGTGGAAGTAGTGATTCTTTAGGCAGCAGTTTCTTATGTATACAAAATAATATTTACCTGGATTTATATTGACATAAAAGTTTTGTTGTAACCTGCTCGTCCAGTTTTGTTGGAGTGCGAGTGTCCTCAGTCCTCACTGAACATGTTTCGGAAGATTACATACTTGTGATGCTATTTTTAGAATAGTGTGATTTCAGAATATACCGATTAAATTTAAAATGAACTTAGTTGACATCAACATTTTAAAAAATAGTATATATTAATTCTTGAAAGATATATAAGCTTTGCATTTAAATATTTATGTAACAACTTTGCTTTTCAACTAGATTTGGTAAAAAATTCCCCAAATGTTTAAGCGATGAGGAACCATTCAAATCATGATTTTTCTGATGTATATTTAAACAAAAATAAGCAATTGAGGTGTCCAAGGAAAAACCCCGAAGCCGCAAAATTGTATTCGCCGAAAACTGTAAAAATTTTTAAATTAAAATCACCGTAATTTAAAAAATCATAAAAACAAGTAAAACTAATCAAATGACGTAAGATCTGTGACCAAAATCGTTCTTTGGGCCTCAAGTAACTTATACTTTGCGTCCAAGAATTTTCCGATGCTCCAAACCGTCTTCAAGACAGAGCAGTTGTAACATAAAAAATCTGTCATATAATTAACCTCGATTCGGTTAATTACGAAAAAAATCCTTGAACTCAAAGTATAAGTTACTTGAAGCCCAAATAACGATTTGTCACAGGTTTCACGTCATTTGATTAATTTTACTTGTTTTTATAAAGGGCCCTGCAGTTTTTTTATAGTAAAAATGGGTTTCAGTTGATTGTTACGAAACTTGGGAAAAATGTTCTCCTGGGCCCCCTGATTAAAATTCTCTTTGACCACCAGTCCGGCAGAATTCGATTTTTTTATCCAGAGGTGATTGAAACTGTGAATATCTGCGAGGGTCTGCTTAAATGTTCCATAAAAATTCTGAAAATATTCAGGCTCATTTTTTGGAGAAATGTAAGCATCTTTTGTTTCTTGGTGTTTTTTATTCAAAGTACTCCCCTCTCCCGGAAAAAAATAACAAACAAACAAAATTATTTTATTTGTAATTTATTTACGGTAAAAGGAAGCACTTTGAAGAAAAAGCTGGAGGGGGCATACGTTGATTATTTTTACCTAAAGAATATGCCCGAATATTTTGAGATCTTTCTGAAGTAGAAACAAATAAAAATCTAGGGAAATTCTTGGTCGAAATTATTTTTGCCCAAGAAATTTTGAAAACCGGAAAGCGTGTTCTTTGAACAAAAATAAACAACTTTTGGCTCTTGGCATTTTTCTCTAAAACGCTTCTTTCACCCTAAACTAATTGAAACAATTCTATGAATTCTTTTTTAGATCTCTTTTGTAATGCTGCTCCCGCTACTAATGAAATGTCTTGTTTTTCAGACGTTTGAAGAAAAAATTATTGACAGTGTAGTTAAAGACAACATTCGCTTCTTCCTTAAATACAGGGTGTAATTAGTTTCATGTCATTAAAAAAATCTGGTGGTAGGGAACAACAAGACAAACAAAAAAAACTTATATAACATGGGGTCTAAAGCTCATAGTTTTGGAGAGAAAAAAATAAACAAAAATTTCGCAAATTTTCAATAAAATCTTTTGAGTACTGCTAGAATATTGAAGTAGGTTTAGATAGTCGCGCGTGTCTTTGCCTATGATACTCAATCTTTGTGTAGATAGCTATAAAATGTCGGCGGTCTTTAGCGGTAAATAAGATGAAAGACGTCGACGTTTTCTGAGTGTTTAGTAGATCTGATCTGAAGAAAACTATACTCTGACTCTCCCTTGTGCAATGTTTTAGTTTCTGTGAGTGTTTCGTTATGTACATACGTCCAACCCCCGCCGTTCGTTGTTTTTGTTATTTTTTAATTTCGTGTCGCTGTGTATTTATAGTGAAGATTTGTTTTATTTACTTTAGCGTTCAAGTCTTCTTCTTCTTTACGTACATACACAACTGACTTGTTCTTTCTTTTTGTATTCCGTGTTTGATTTTGGACCAAGTTTTTCTTTTATTTTTCTTTATTGACAACGTTAGTTCATAGTTTAGTGTTGAACGGCGTACGTATGTCCTTAATTCGACGTACCGAACTGTGTATTGATGCAGATGCAGATTTCAAATAATTTACTTAGGTAAGCTTTTAACCCAAGACACGCATTTATGTTACAAACGTTAATAAATCACATTTAAATATTCTAAATTATAAACATTAATCCAATATTTTGTTCCAAATTAAAAGACACACATGTAAATAAATGCTCTATTTAAAGTTCTACGGCCATTATTTGCTTGCAGTTGTGCCGGAAAAGATAACGAAATATTTACCTCTTTATAATTGCCTCAGTTCGGTTGAGGCGGTCCATCAAAGGCGGTCGATGATCCAAGGCATTTGCACTTTTTTATGACAATTTAAAAGTTGTATAATTGGGAACTACAAGTTCATTGACCAAGAAAAGCAGTGGTTCTCAATTATTTTCTACATTAATATTAAAAAATATTAAAAAGGTCGACCTAGGTCAGTTTTTTTCAAAGTGCCCCTAGAGGGAAAAGTCATAAAGGATTTTGTTTGTCTAGTCGGTCCCCATTACCAGTTTTTTTTAATGACATGAAACTGATTACACCCTATATGTTGTCTATATTAAGGAATGAACATATTCCAATATTGCAGTTATTACAGATTCGAATTCCATCATCAATAATTCAAAGGCACAATAAAACGGTGAAGAGTAGCCGTGTCAAACGTAAAAGTGAACTATAATATTCCTTCTATTCATGATTATATTCCAGATATAATATAAGCAATATCTGAAAATCAGAAGAAGAAAACTAAAGGAAATCTATTCCTTAATATTGACAACATATTTAAGGAAGAAACGAATGTTGTCTGTTAATTATTTTTCTTCAAACATCTGAAAAACATGACATTTCTTAAAATTTGGACGGCTGTGCGTTGCTATTAGCAGCGGGAGCTGCATTACAATAGAGATAGAAACTGCGAAAAAAAATTATTCATAGAATTTTATTAATTAGTTTAGGGTGAAAGATGGGCTTTAGAGAAAAACGCCAAGAGCCAAAAGTTGCTTATTTTTGTTCAAAGAACTTTCTACTTCAGAAAGATCCCAAAATATTCAGGCATATACTTTAGGTAAGAATAATCAACTTATGCCCCTTCAACTTTTTCTTCAAAGTGCTTCCTTTTCCTGTAAAAAAAAAATACAAATAAATCCTTTTGTTTGCTATTTTTTTCGGGAGAAGAAAGCACTTTGAAAAAAAAAACACCAAGAGACAAGAGATGCTTATTTTTCTCCAAAAAATGAGCCGGGATATTTTCAGATTTTTTATGAAATATTTAAGCAGACCTTCGCAGATGTTCACAGTTTCAATCGCCTCTAGATCAAAAAATCGAATTCGGTCGAACTTGTGGTCAAAGAGAATATAATCATTGGGCCCAGGAGAACATTTTCCCCAAGTTTCGGAACAATCGACTAAAACCCATTTTTACTATAAAAAACTGCGGGGTCTTTTTTTAATTTATATGTGTTGAAGAAAACTCAGCATGTTTACTACTTTCAAGTTTTGCTCACGCACACTGGCGCACTAAATATACAGGATACCCAGAAAGTAAAAGAGCCCAGTTTAACTGTCCTTTCGGCTTTCTGAGGTCAAATGGAGCCGATTAAACTAAACATATAGCCCGAGAGCTCACGACACCGAGGGTGAAAGAGCTTTGTAAAATATAATATTTATGTATTAGTACTTAATTATGAATTTATTCAAAAATAATGGTCAGCCTGCGCGCTAATAGAACAGGAAACAGTCAGCTCTCATTTTCGAAGCGGATCCGTGCCGCTGGAGAAGCAAAATCCTCGGACCTCTTACTTTGGCGACCGCTATCTCACTTAAAAATTACAGGAACATATCGTGCCTTACATCATCGGATTGGAAATTTAATTTCCAATCGATCAAGTACAAAAAGGGGGGGTCGATTTTGTCTAGAAAAAGTTAGACCGGTTTATGCGAGAAGATGTCGAAACCGCATAAATTTCGTAATACTATTGTTTGAAACATATTCTCTATAGGATTTTGCAAACAGCGGAAAGAGAAACTATCTATGAGAACTAAAAGAAAAACTATACGTAAAAATATTAATGAAATCTGTGCATTCTTTCAATAACCTGACTTCTGGTTATGCTAGCAAGTTAAAATTCTGAAATTTTGTCCAATTTCTTATTTGACATTCTCATTATAACACTAGCATTCAACATAGTCCCCTACGGCTAAGCAGATTACACTAGTATCCACATGACCCCCTACGCTATGTAAATTCAGTTAAAAATGAGAACAAAGGCCTGAAATTAATTTATTTACTTACCTTGTCTTTACATTTTTTTTCATTCTAATAGATTACATTTTCATAAAATCTCTCATTCAATTTCTTGGAAATGTTTAGCCTTTGAAACGTTTTCGCCCTTATTCTGAGCTCATCAGAAAGGCACAAAGCCACTCATAACGATGTTCCATGCAAAACCAAGGCAATATCAGAATAAGGGCGAAAAGCGGGTCAAAGGCTAAGCATTCCTAAGAAATTGAATGAGAAATATGAAAACGTAATTCATTAGAATGAAAAAAAATTAAAGACAAGGTAGGTAAATAAATTAATTTCAGGCCTTTGTTCTCATTTTTAACTTAATTTACATACCGTAGGGGGTCATGTAGATACTAGTTTAATCTGCTTAGCCGTAGGGGACTATGTTGGATGCTAGTGTCATAGTGAGAATGTCAAATAAGAAATTGGACAAATTTATTTCAGAATTTTAACTTGCTAGCATAACCAGAAGTCAGTTTATCGAAAGAATGCGAGGATTTCATTAATACTTTTACATACAGTTTTTCTTTTAATTCTCATAAATAGTTTTTCTTTCCGCTGTTTGCAAAATCCTATAAAGAATATGTTTCATTACTATAAGCAAACAAATAATAAATAATTCACTTTTAAACTATCGTTTGTTTTTTTCAAAAAAAAAGAAAGTGCCCGCAAGAATATGAAGAAATTCAGGGGTACGTAGAAAGACGAGAGAAATCGAATGACGTAAACCGCAACTCTGTATCTCTTTTCGTTTTCGAGATTGAGCCATCGGAAGTGGATAAAAATCGGTATTCCGTATAATAATTAAGATTTACATATTATTGCTAAACGCGCAAACTGCAATGCAAACACTGCAACGAAACGAACAAAACAAAAAATAAAAAAATTTGGAACAAACAGGCAAATGTTTATTCAAAGATAACAATTGATCTACATTTTCGCTTAAAAATCGCACTCTTCTCTCGTTTAAAATACGGTTGCAATGGCTCAAGGAACAAGGTTAAGATATAAAATCCATTGCGATGTCGTGACCAAACGTGACAAAAATCAAATCACACAAACACATAACTAATTCATATACACGCTCATGTTCACGCATGGAATATTTTTAGTTACGCACATTCACGAAAATTTTCGCGCATTACTACTTCAATTTTACACGATCACGTCGCGACACAACATGACACGATGAAAATCACGTCACGTGCCCATCTCTAGCACTGACAAGTCGAGTCTCCAAGAAATACTCCCAAAAAAAATGGATGTTTTCTCGTACTTTATATTACTCTTGTCATATTAAATGGAGAGGGGACAGTATAAAACGAGTAGTGGTTCAGGGACATCGAGCTGACAAACGACAAAGAGGATGTCTCCCAAAACGATATTACCGAAAAATTGTAGATGTCGTAGGCCTAACAGGTAACCGCGACAAATGACGTAATTCTGTTAGGCGTACCATACAACAAAGATAGGGTGACAAAAATAATTCATTGGTTACAGAATCTTTGCAGAGGCGCTGTGAACGAGTAGAAAAAGTAGCAGTTTGCACTATGCAGGCAGCTCTTAGCAATAAATAACAGATATAAACTACAAACCATATACAAGAAATTTTGATGATACAAAATTAACTTAAAGTTGAAAAAATATGAACAAATTAAGGAATAAAAATAAATAAATAAATAATATATAATAATAATATATTTCTTATTTTCTTTTTCTAAAAATTTGCTTTTTTAATTCGCGCGTGTTAAGAGGGCCAAAATAATTTCTTCTAATGAGGAAATACTGTGCAATGAGAAACGGTTTATCAAAGAGGTCCTTATAAACAATCAATACCCTGAAGCCTTTGCCGACAAAGCTTTCATAAATATTGAAAATAACCTGAAAAAGAGTATGTACACGGATTATTCAAAAAGTGACGCCGTATAAGTGATACATTTGATATAAGGATTGATTATTAGGAGTGTAAGATTGGGTGAGCATAAGAATTATATCAGGAAAAATGAAACTCAGAGGTCGAAGATTTGCGAACACGTTTGGAAGATCGGAATAGTATAAACTGGGACTCGGCAAAAATTTTAACAAAAAGGAGGATAGCAAAAAAAGAAAAATTAAAGAATCAGCGATAACATTATTGAATGAGGATAGACACATGTCGAATTGTTCGGTACATGTTGTACAACCTCATTTCCAATGTTAAAAGAAGAACTTCACAAACTTAACATTGTATAAAATAAAGAAACTGTTAACTATAGCAACTGTTCTATGTAAGTAGTAAGTAGCTATATGAATGTTGAATATAACAAACATATTCTTAGAGCTGTGTATTTATCATACACAGCACAAAATATTGTTTAAAAGAAGCCTTGAGAATGAACCAATTTGTCAAAAAAAGCAACCTGTAACTGATCCTTTGACGTAAAAGTCACAAGTCAATAATATACTGATTAATTGTATTATTTTGTAGATTCCTCGGACGTAAAAATACATGTGGCAAAGAAAAAATTGGATGAATTACTGTATGTTTTATCGTTTTTGAAATTAATTGTAAACATATTTTGATAGGATTTTTACACTAGTATTTTGCTCCTCAAATTTCCAATCGGTATATTGCAGCGGCACCATGTTCTGGCAAAGATTAATTCTTTAATCTTTGGTTCTGGTCTGTTAAGGTGACCATTCGCTAGAAAGAGATATCCGATAGGGAAATATTTATTATATTTGTCCACATTTTTTTTCTTAGTAAGTACGTATATTTAAAAAAAACTATAAGAGTACCTAAGTAGAACCATAAAAAGACTATTACTATGAATTTTCACTCAATAACTTCAGTCGTTTGCAAAATAGCTAGACTTATATCTACGAAATAGGAAGATTAATGTAATTTTTAAATTAAAATCTAGCTATTTTGCAAACTACTGAAATCATTGAGTGAAAATTCAGAGTAGTAGTCTTATTGTGGTTCTACTTAGGTACTCTTATAGTTTCTTTAAATATGAGTACTAAGAAAAAAAAGTTATGGCCAAAAATAATAAATATTTTCCTATCGGATGTCTCTTTCTAGAGAATGGCCACCTTAACGAATGAACGAATCGCGTGAATTACGACGATACCACATTAAATCTTTCTCCTTAAATCCGATACATAGGAAGTAGGCTAAAATGTCGCCCCCTAAATTGTGTTGCCCCGTGCAACTGCACCTATCGCACCCCCATTTGGAATGGCCCTGACTTATGGACCCCACTGTATAATACATTTTTAATTGCTAAATAAGTTAATTTTAAATGTATTTGCCGTGTTTTGAAATCATGCTATTCTAAAAACAGCATCACTAACTATGTAACCATCTGAAAGTCTGAAACATGTTTAGCGAGAGCACTCGCACTCCAATAAAACTAGACGAACAGGTAGGTATCCAAAAAAATGTTTAAATCAAATAAATCCCGCTAAATGTTAATTTATATTTTGCATATATAAAAACTCAGTTAATCTGGGAATTTGCATGATAATTACCATTTTTAAATCATTTATAAACACAAATAATGAGGGTAATGATAATAAACAAATGCTTATACGTAGTATGACACGAACATAAACCATAATTTTTTTCCATTGCAGCTGGACGTGATATATTTTATAAATCTTAGCATACCAAAACCAATCATTTCCAGTGTTTATAACTACCCGTATGTTAATTATACAATTATACATAGTGAAAAATGTTATTTTTGTATTTAGCAGATAGCTCTCATACATCTAATATATAATATTTAACATGAAAAACAAGAAATTACCTATACTTTATGTATATTGTTGATCTTACTTACATGCTAACATAGTAAAAAGGCTAATCAAAGACATTACCGTGAAACAGTAATACATCATTGTGTTAAAGATTAATCAGAAATATCCGTCCCTATAAAATAATCACTAAATCAGTCAATGAAAAAACAGTAGTATCTCTAGCCATACCTCATAAGATGACAAGAACACATTAAATATTTGTTACATTTCAATGTTAAACATTATTGAAAAGTAAAAAATAAATGGAATACAAACATTGAAATTCAAATTGATTTGACTAAAATTTTATTTAAAACTTTCGATTTTTACTTCCCTCGCATACCGAAGGGAAGTATTTTTTAAGATTTTCACGTTTCAGAACATGTGGATTACGAAAATATAGGTTTTTCAATTCCCTCAGTCTGTCTGTCTGTCTGTCTGCTGGTGCATTAACTAAAAAACTACTTGAACAACAGTTAAATTTGGTAGGTAGCTAACGCCACTGCCACCGAAGACTTTCACTGGAAAATAAACAGGGTGGACCGTCTAAAGGGAATAGATAATTGAATTCTTTTTTCACTCAAATTTAAAATTTCCATGTTTCTTGACATTCTAAACCTATTTCTAAGAAAAAAAAAAATGAAAATTTAAAATAGGAAACAATTTTGAAATTTTGAAAATATTGTATCAAATGTATGATGGCAGAAAGTGTTTGTTAGCTCAAATTTAAAATATCTACGTTTCATTGCATTCTAAACATATTTAAAAAAATTGTTTTTAAAATTAAAAAAATAAATAAATTCTTTTCCCACTACATGGATTTATTTTTATTATTTTAAAATTCCACGTTTCATTACATTCTAAACCTATTTCAAGAAAAAAATGTTTTGAAAATTTTATCCCCCACCACTATTGAGTAGTAGATGATGGAAAAAAGTTATCAGGTTTTCTTTATAATAATAGAGCTAACTACATTGCGATTTCAATTTTTATATATCGTTTCTTAATCAATAATTTTGTTGGAGTGACCGTCCTACATAAATAAAGAGGGAAGCTCTGTGTAAATACCTCTACCGATTTTTTTCTATCTAGACTCTTTTCTAAATCTGTTGCAAGCTGTTTCTTATTTTCCGTTAGATCTTTGAGATAATAGTTTTACACGTATTTTCAAACAATTGCGATTACAGTGACACTTACTTTTGTTTCAACAATACACCTAAAACTATTAATAGGTTCGATAAGAGTGGCCAATTATAACCAATGTGTAAATTGAAAGATATTCTGTTAAATAACTGTTCTTGGTAGAGAAGAACAAGTATTATTGCTTTATTATTCAAGAAATTCATATCTTTGGAATTTTTACTTATTATTTGAAGCATTATTTACAATCATAGGTTAATCCGAGAGCTGTTAATTTTATCGCACAAATTACACGGGTAGCCATATCATGCAATTTTTTTTGCGTTTATATATATTCCATATGTTTGATTGGTTGTTTATGATTTTATAAAAGTAATAAACAATGCTACACATCTACTCGCAACTTGAATATCCAAATATGATGTCTGCTTCTGGTTCTTGCAATGGGAATGCTCCTGTTGCGGTTGAAGAATGTCGACAACGAGTTCCGAGTAGAAACGTTTTCTCACGGCATTCAACATATTATGTCATCATCATCCTAATCATTGATACTACAGTCCTAGTTGGGCCTCGACTTTCCGAAGTCTTTTCCGCCAGCCGTCTCTATCAGTTCTGATTTTTCTGACATCTTCATCCACGCCTTGGCCTGCCCCTACGTCTACTTCCCTCTGGTTACATATTATGTAATATTGGTAAACTTTCCAGTGCTCTTATAACATCTTACGTGCCTGAAAAGAAAAACTCTTGAAGTGGGATAGAGCCCTGATACTTGCTCACGAAGAATTGTCGGTCAATTTGAAATTCCTGAGACAAAAATGATCCGCATACTATATAACCAGGGCTTATATCCATACCACTTAAGGCACGGCGCGCACCAAAGTGGTGTGTGGCAAAGGAATGGTGGTGGCGTTGGAATGGTTAAGACGTGGTGTGACAGTAGAATGGCGACAAAATGATATCAAAGTGATGTAACGCGTACCGAAATGGCAAGCAGCGCCATCCTGCCATTGCTTTATCATTTAATAAAATGTCATCAGATGATGAGGATGCCCTTGCATTGGCTTAACTAGTAAGTTTACAAAATCGATATAAAAGAAAAACCTTTGGGTCCAACCTTTATGGGAAAAAAATAGAGAATACGGCATATATAATGTCCAGGTCCGCTCTTGAACTTGGCTAATGTGCGCGTATTGTCATAGAGACAGGTATGAGCCTCTATAAGGCCTTTCAAGATGTATATTGAATTTCTGGTCGTCCTGCATTATACGATAATCGCGGAAAACACAGGAGATGCAACCTCTTCTCTAGGCAAATCAATACTAAATACGAGCACCACTTACCACTTGCCACTCGAAAATTAAACATGTCCGAGACTAGTGGTGACCGAATGGCACCACCCCACTTGCAAAACATCACGCCACCGCCACTCCACTTCAATGCGCGCTGCCGCATTTGTTTACATGGGTTTCAAAAATTCCACCTGCCACACGGCTACCACGTCACCTAAACACCGCTTCAGTGCGCGCCGGGCCTAGGCACGGCGCGCACCAAAGTGGTGTGTGGCAAAGGAATGGTGGTGGCGTTGGAATGGTTAAGACGTGGTGTAGCAGTAGAATGGCGACAAAATGATATCAAAGTGATGTAACGCGTACCGAAGTGGCAAGCAGCGTCATCCTGCCATTGCTTTATCATTTAAATGTTCATCTGGTGACGAGGATGCTCTTGCATTAGTTCAACTAGTAAATTTACAAAATCGACATAAAGGAAAAAATCATTGGGTCCATCCTTTATGGCAAAAAAATAGAGAATATGGCATATATAATGTGTATAAAAATGAGTTAAATCTCGACGATAAATTTTAAAATTTTTTATCGAATGAAGAAAACAACATTTCGCCTCTACAAGGCCTACAAAATGTATATTGAATTCCTGGTCGTCTTGCATTTTACGATTATCGCGGAAAACACTGGAGATGCAACCTCTTCTCTAGGCAAATCAATACTAAATACAAGCACCACTCACCACTTGCCACTCGAAAATTAAACATGTCCGAGACTAGTGGTGACCGAATGGCACCACCCCACTTGCAAAACATCACGCCACCGCCACGCCAACTCAATGCGCGCTGCTGCATTTGTTTACATGGGTTTAAAAAATGTCACCTGCCACACAGCTACCACGTCACCTAAACACCACTTCAGTGCGCGCCGGGCCTTACAGTGCGTACAACATCTGCGACCGAGATGGCATGCTAGACGCATGCAATTTTGCGGATGGATAAGTGCAAATCCTACTTGGTTCTTTGCATAATTTTTAACGATAAATCTACATTCACTTGTGTTGGCAACAACAATACCTGTAACTTTCATCAATTATCTGACGAAAATCTACATGCAACAATATACAACTTTTAGTTAATGTAGAATGTGGAATTGTCGATAATTACTTTTTCCCTTTCATTTAAATAAAACTTTTCCAGAACGATGGACTAATCGAGGTGGTCCTATTAGTTAGCCAGCAATGTCTCCAGACCTCACACCAGACTTATATTTGTGGGAATAGATGAAAAGTGAAGTAATTAAACCAAACATTGACAAATGCGATGCTTTAACTCTTCGAGTAACACGCTATCTTCGTAAATGAGCCATAAAATATCTGGAGATCCATAGAGACATATTTGAAAATTTATTATAGATTAAACTTTGATAATAATTTATGTTTTGTGATTTTTTTTGTTATTAATCCTTCAAGTCGCTGTAATTTGAGAGTAAATAATAATCGGATTACATCTATTAGGTTTTTTAGCAATGCCATGCTCGAAGGCAAAGTATTGTTCATCTCTAGCTAACACAAATGTGTCAGGTATAGTTCGCTACATACACTTAAGGCACATAAACAAAGCAATAAAAACCGACCGTAAATCACTGTCTCGTTGGGATAAAGGATATCCCACAGAGCCGCACTTTTTATGTACAATGTAACAGCAGAAATGTAGAAGTATTTACTTTGGCAAATAAATAGTTGTTTGGTACAGTAATAAATGAAAAAACTTTGCTCTGTTTTGCTTATGTCAAGATAGGAATAATATCTTATATATTTGGGGAGCATTGGCAAATTCGATATTCCATGATACACTGACAATATTAAGTTCGACTCTGTCGAGCGTAGGGTTTACATACCAGCTGTAAACCGTTACATCTTAAAATAATTTCGGTAGGAGGGAGTTGGGTAACCATATCAAAATAATTTGAAATTATAACTGAAACGGGTGTGTTTTCGTTAATTTCTTATTTTAATCATGCCAGAACATACTTTACATGAGAACAATGTCGTTCTATGTGTTAAGTAATACATTATATTTATGTACCTTAAATATATGTGGAGAACTATTACAATTGCACGCTGGCTCCTGTATTATAATATACTATTCATGTTTGTGTTGGGCATTATTATATTGTTTTTTATCTTTTTTATTTTATACATGTTCATGAAAATGTTAATGGTGTGGGAGCATCAGTCGTTTTTTGGTGATACCCCCTTGTTGTTTGTTACTCCTCTGTACATGGTAAATACTTGGTCAAATAACTGCATTACAAAGATTTACTATGAAATATTAAATATAAAAAACACAATTATATGTATAGATCGATATCACTTTTAACATGTGTTTTTAAATATCCTGTCATTCATGAAACGATTCGTTAAGTAATAACAGATTGATACGTCGCATCTGGCATTTAATAATTAAGATTAATAATTACTTATCTTAGTCAATGCATTTTAATTTTGGAATATACATAATATATTTATCGACTAGGTAGTTATGTCTTGTAAATCAATACTGGGCGTTTCATGAGAAACTGTACATACTATCAGGTAGAGGACCACTTGAGTATTCAGGAACGACCATTGAAATGTTCCTGTCGCTCTTAATTTCTGAGATACAGGATGATAAACTGATTTTGGTCTAAATTTATTCTGGCCAGAACGTCCTTAGTACTGATAGGATTTTGTTTAAAGTTTAGACACTTTATACACTTATCACAGTTGATAGATTGCTATTATAATTTTTTTTTACATTCCGGTACCAGACTTTCTTAATTTGATTTTTCCGATTCCTGTAAAAAAGATCACCCTGTAACATTTTTTGTAACACTCAGGTGCCAATTAAAAAAGTCCATACATCACTAAACATAAACATGTAATTAGAATTCTTTTCGCACCTTTGTTGATTTTTTTTACTAGCGATTAATTTTGGCAAGGGGAATTTGAAGAAAAACAGCTTTATTTGCCTACATTAATTGTCCAAATAATTTTAACAATGGTCACATTAATTATTTACATACATTATTTAAAAATATTACTGAATAGAGCAAATGTTCAAAATGAGAACCTCCAGCCTCCATAAATTTTTGTTAGCATTTATTTAAATTGCCAATAGATTTTCTAATTTGAGTAGGATTATTTCTAATTTAGTCACTACAGAGGAAAATTCGCTGAAGTAACTGATCTCCATCATTTATTGGGACACTTCAGTTTTGAGATTTCCCCGTAGAAAATTATCGACGGGGTTGAAATCTGGTGATCTAGCCGGCCAAGGATGAGGTCCCCCACGTCCAATTCATCTGTTTGGATACTCATTATTAAAATGCTTTTTAACCTCAATACCAAAATGAGGAGGAGCTCCGTCATGCTGGAAGTTTTGTCCTCTTACATTAATACCTTACATTAAACCAGGTAAAATATTTTGTAAGAAATCTAAATAAACCTCTGTAGTTAGTCTTGCTGGAAGAATGTGTGGACCAATTAGGTTGTTGTCATTCATACCACAGCAAACATTTACCGAGAACGTATGTTGAAAATGAGCTTCTCTTATAACATGAGGATGGTTTTCGACTCAGTCATGCGAATTTCTTGAATTAAATACGCCATCCCGTGTAGTTGGGCCTCGTCTGTGAATAAATTTCGATATGTAGTCGGTCTGTGATCAATAATCCACTGGCAAAATTCTAACCTATTTACATTTTCACCTTGTTGAAGCATTTGCACTTGCTGAATATGATACGGATGTAATCTTTCTTTATTTAGAGTCCTCCAGACCCGCACACGAGGAAATCCTAATTAGGCACTTATTCGTCGGTTGCTTACTTCAGGGTGTTCTTGAACAATATTAATGATGTTTTCTTGATCCTCAACATTTTGAACAATATTTCGTTCCACTTTTGATGATGGAAAACCGCCGTGCTCCCTTGCATAGCTACACGCAGTTGAAAATGTCTAATGATTTGGTGTTCTTCTGTTAGGAAAACGAACATTGTATTTCTCTGCAGCTTGTCTACCATTACTATCACAAAATACATATACAAAAATAATATTTCTCATTTGTAAATTTATAAAGCATGATTATTTGCAGACTAAGTTAGCCAAGTATACTAGTTCTTCTGTTTATGACAACAAACAAAAAATGTCAAACTATCTAGGCCTACTAATAATTATGTAATAATAAAAAGAAAACTGTTTAATGATTCCTATTATAAAATGTACCTGGCTTTGGAATTAAAAAAAAACTTTGGCTTCAAATTTTTTGTCAATATTGAACATTATTTACCTAGTTTAAATTGACCATTTTCAATTATTTGGACAACACCTACACTTCCTATCCTATATTCCTACCCCATGCATCATGTGGCTCTCGCTGCTGACAACAAGCATGTCCCATGTCCAACCCAGCGTATACAGCCGATCCCCGGCGGTATATAAAACATTCTAGGTTTGGTTCCGGCATGCGGTTTGGCCAGCCGTTGGGCGTGTTCGGTGGACGACCAAGCTGCGTGTTGGAACGAACCTCCAGATCGGATACCCGGAATCGGCAGCAGTGCTCACCTTACGCTGGTAAATCAATCAATCAATAAATTAATGTAAGCAAATAAAACTGTTTTTCTTCAAATTCCCTTCTTGCCAAATTCAATCGCTTGTAAAAAATCAACAAAGGTGCAACAAAAAATCTAATTACATGTTTATGTTTAGTGATGCATAGACTTTTATAATTGGCACCTGAATGTTAAAAAATATATTACAGGGCGTTCTTTTTTACAGGAATCGGAAAAATCAAATTAAAAAAGTCCAGCACTGGAATTTAAAAAAAATTATAACAGCAATCTATCAACTGTGAGAAAAGTATAAAGTGTTTAAAATTTAAGTAAAATCGAATCAATAGTAAGGACCTTCTGGCCAAAGTAAATTTAGACCAAAATCAGTTTATCACCCTGTATCTCAGAAATTAAGAGCGGCAAGAAAATTTCAACGGCCGCTTCTGCATACCCAAGTGGTCCTCTAACGCCCCTTGAAATATGTACAGTTCCTCATGAAACACCCTGTATGTACAATGTACATATTCTTTTTACATTTGTTTGTTGAACGTCGGCCTATTTTCGATATTATAGTCAATCGCGAAGACGAGATACCCTTAACGTGGAAATTTTGTCGAACCTCTTCTAGTAGAAATAGCAGGGACTTTTTACTTACCTAACTTCTGAACAAGGGACCGACTACTTTACATCCCCTCCGAATGATGGCATATCTACTACGCATTTCTTGCCTAAAATTGCATAGCTTCTATGTATACCCTAATATGTATACACCGTTAGAAAGTGAAGCGAGTGCCTAAAACCTATACAAAGATCACACGACGTTCGGTTTTTAAAATATTTATAAGCAACCAAAAATCAATTCCTATTTAATTTCCCCTTTGCTCTACAAAATCCGAACCTACTACATTTCCTAGAAATAAATATTTTTAAAGTCAGGTGCATATGTAGTAATGTTATCATGAGGTGTATCTAACATGATGCAAAAAATTGATTAATATGGGATTACTTATTTATTTACATTTTGACATCCGTCTTATCAGATTTTAATTGTTGAATTAAGGTGGCAACAGGCGGAAGCGCAAGCAATTTAATAATGAGTAATTCTGTAAATTGAGTTATAAATAATTGTTGTATGAAGTATGTTTAAATATAGAAAATATCTGAATTATTCAAATAAATTTAGAAGTTGCACATTTTACACAGGGCCGTGTAGAGCAGGTGTGCGAGGCGAAAACCGCACACCTTTGTAGATTTTAGGGGGGAAGCGGCGGCGACGGCGGCGGCGGCAGGCGGTCGGATAAAGGGGCCGTGCGTTTTTTTTTAATAAGTTCCCTATCATTCCCTGCGAGGTTCTTTTTACAGTCTTGAAATACCATAACTTATTTTTTTTCAAATGGAACACCCTATATGTGTTTACTTAAAATGTTAGGGTAATCAACTGCCTACACGCTGATGTACATAGTGACCATTTTTTAAGTACTATCGAAAAAGTTGATTTTATAAGGTATCAGAGTTGTAGGTGATTGATTACATACAGGGTGTAATTAGTTTCATGTCATTAAAAAAAAAAAACTGGCAGACAGACAGACATACAGACAGACAGAAATTTTTTTTTCGCTCAAATTTTGAAATCTCGACGTTTCATGACATTCTAAACCCATTTCAAAAAAAGAAAAATTGAAATTTTGTTTGCGATTACTATACTTCCAATCCACTACGTGGATGTGGAAGTAAAATCGAGTCTTTGGTATGAAAATCAATGTAAACAATAATAAACAGATCAAAATAAGACAACGAATACTAATAATAATAATCATACCTTTAATGCCCAATAGGTAACACCCAATAACTGAACAATTCTTTTGAATTTTTCACAAAAAATGTTCGAAATGACCTCCATCTCCACGTATACACTTTTCGGCACGTCGAACTAAGGACATACGTACTCCGTTCAACAGATTTGGTAAATTAGGATCATTTTTTATAGTTTCTATGCACATTAAAATATGTTGTTACAATTGTTCTAAAGCTCTTCCGCACCAGCTGCATTTCAACCACTTTATCCATACACCAAGTGCATATCCGCGAACTCTGGATAAGTGTAATCTCCCATAATGTCCAAAATCTGCGTTTTAAAACACCACACTAAACTGTGAATTAACGTTATCAGTAAAGAAAGCAAAAAGAAAGACTTGGTCCAAAATCCAAAAAATAACACAAAAAACACGAACGAGAAGTAGTAATAGTGTCTTACGTAACCAAGTACTAACGACTTGAACGATAAGTCAATAAAATATGTTGACATAAGTGGCACAAAATTCAAAAAGAACAAAAGCAACAGACAAAACCAAGGAACGGGTAGGTCGCGTCGTGTGTACGTTGTTTACCTACCAAGTAAAGACACAAACTGAAATTATTACTTGAGAATATTACAAGGGAGAGTATAGCACCCGTAATAAGATAGTTTGGCCGCGAAGAAGCAAAAAACAAGGCGGTGTCCTCTGTCGGTCGCTTTTAACTGCTTTGTCGACATACTTATTTGCAGGAATGTCAGAGTATCATGTGCGACAAGACGCGAGGCAATAAAACCTACCCCAAAATGCCGGCAGTTCTCAAACTATGTTATTAACTATTTTGGAAATTTTCGTTTATTTTTTTTTCTCCAAAACTATGAGCTTAAGACCCCATGTTATATAAGGTTTTTTTGCTTGTCTTGTCGTTCCCTACCACCAGTTTTTTTTAATGACATGAAACTAATTACACCCTGTATATGTTAATAAATTATGTATTGTTTTCTGTTTTTTTTTTTAATATAAAATATCCGTACTATCTTATGTTAAATCTTTATATTAGCCGAGGTTTTTGGTTATTTTTACTTTATTATTTTTGAAATAGGAGGCGGCATTTTTAGATTTTCCACACCAGTCCAGCGCGCAGCGGTCAAATCTCTAGAAACGGCCCGGTGCGCGGTGCATAGTGTATACTAATATACTCATCCCAATCGCAATCCCAATGGAAAAATATTAATTATTATATTTATTCACATTTTTAATGCACAGGAGAAACTCAATAACAGAAAATTGTACATTTCTAAATATGAAATAACACTTTAAACAATTAGTAATTTGTTGATATTGCTTACAGTTTAATTGCACAGGAAATGTATTAATCATACGGTGCTCTCATATTAATGCCGATTCTAAAATCATAAGAATACCAAAGACAAATTCAAGATTTAAAATATGTATAATGATCAACTGAAAATATTTGTAGTTTACCTCGAAAATAAATTAGATCTAGTGGTCCAGTTTGGCCTTGTATTATGACTTTGTGCATTCTCCGGAATAAAATCTGCAACGTCAAAAATAAGATCACGATGAACGATGCGGGATCAACGTAATAACGTAATGAATGATATACAACTCTGCCTTTTCCTATTCATCTGCTGAAATAGACAAATGCAGTTTGCTCGAAGGTTCAATGGCTAAAAATGAATTTATTAGACGACGTTGATCATTATTTTGTTGCCATTTGAAATGGTTAGAAGCGTGAATTTAAAAAAAATGAAATAAATTGAACCGGCTATAAGAAAGAAACCACCAAAAATTATGAAATAGAAGAAAATTTCACTTTCCTTCAGTTAAGTGAACCTTATTACCTCTTATAGATATTAGCCCAATTCTCAGGGGATTTGAACTAGGATTTAATAATCCTCATGATCCCTACGACTCAGTGGCGAGTTCAAAGTGTGTCGAATTCGGTGACAGACGTGTGTTTCGTGGCTCCTACGGGATCTTGAGATAAATCCGAATAAAGCGGTAACAAGACCTCGAAATTGTATTGAATTAAAGCGTGAACGATTTTGCATTGATTGATATAAATTAGCGCGGGTCTGGCTATTTCATATAGTCGATATTTGATTGAATTATGTTGGTTGAATAAAGCAACACAAAATAGTGTACATAAACAACCCGAAAAAGTGTACTGCTTGGCCGTGGAATCTATACTTGGATCCGTCCCTTCTTGAAGTGGGTTATATAAAATAAGCAACAGCCAGCCAGATGTGTGAATGAAACAGATAAGTTTTTGTTTATGTGGCATTAGCATTGGTTTATCTATTTATGTGTTTATTTAATTTTAAACAAGAAATGGAGATCAACATTGAAAAAGTAATAATAATAATAAAAAGTACTTTATTGAGTAAAAACCCAAATGGCCATTGACCGAAGTCCTTCAGCCTATTGAAAAAGTATTAAACATAATATATAGGTAATAAACATAATATATAGGTGATGAAATGGAAAAACTGCCTGAAATTGAAACCGATTGTTTCAAGGAAACGTCATAAAGGGTGAGCAAACTATCCCTTCGGACCTCTTTTCTCATAACGCGGAAAAAAAATTGTTACCGCGAGATAGGGCCTTTCCCAGCAACCCCACTGTAAATGGATATTTACCTGTGAAGCGATTAATAAATAAAAATGAAAAAACAAATAAAAAATAAAAGCTGTCAGATTCAGAAACAGAAGAAACAGAAAACTTAGTAGAAGCAAAATAAGATCATATATGTAAACTTAAAAGAAGCATGGAAACTGAAAAGAAGCATCTCGCAAACACCTGCACACCCCAGCTGATGATGACAAATGGAAACTTAATAGAAGCATGGAAACTTAAAAGAAGCATCTCACAAACACCTACACTTCACATCCGATATTCCCAGCCCAAACGTCACATGCGGTTTTCGCTGTTGACAACAAGCATATCCAATGTCCAATCCGGCGTATGCAGCCGGTCCGGCGGTATATAAAACATCTGAGATTTGGTTCTAGCACGCGATTTGGCCGTCCATTAGGCGTGTTCGACGGACGACCAAGCTACGTGTTGGAACGAACTTCCATGGATCAATCAATCAATCAATCGATCGATTATCCCTACGACTCAGTGGCGCAGTGCTAAGGTGTTTGGCTTGCATAAACTACTCAGACTACTGACATCAAGCAACAAACATGTTCATGACACGAGAGTATGGTTGTCTCTATCTATTTACTGCACATAAAAAAGGCAACAAAAGCCAGCCATTCAAGTATCAAAGACAACGCTATTGCCTGCCGACATAGTACTAAAAGCCGTGTTTCAAATTTTTCAGTATTAGAATGAACAAAACAATACATTAGTTATTTAAAAAGCGTATTTTCGATAGAAACTTAATGACTTTTCTGGTAAATTAAAAGACCTTACTCTGTTTTGCATCAAGATAGGAATATCTTACGGATTGGTGGACGCATTACCCGTCCTTCGCGATATTGATAGATAAATTCAAAGTGCGACTCTGCTTATGTGTTTCCTGGTTGTTATGACGTTCTAGTTATGGGTAATTTTCATAACTATAATCTCAGGAGTCAGAAATTTTAATTAAAAGAGGCTTGTTTCCGTTTATTTCTTATCTTAATCATTCCAGAACATACTTTACATTAATATATATTTATTATTTTATGAATTATAAACAAATGAAACATGCCCCGGTCTCCCTTTATATTAGCTCGGTCGGCAGCTTTGAGTTTCTTTATATGCAATAAATATGTGTAGACAACTGTACATGGATGAAATCTCCCAAAAATTGTCCACATAAAAAATTCAACTATCGGCAATAACGTCGTACATCACTAAAGTTAGAATGCACGATAACCCAAACTCATACACCAAAGACTACCCATCTTTTACGAAAGACGATGACAATAACTTTTCACACAAAACCCACTTGACGGACTAAAACACGACAACCCCCGAAACCATCCTTATATCCCCTCGCCTCCCCCTATTCGTCAACATACGAATAGTTCATTACAAATGAATAGCCCTTTTATTAGCTGATGTATTGTTTATAATTATAACAGATTTTATTTTGTCTTTTCCTGCATTCCTGAAGCGTTATCTACAAGAACATAGAAAACCCATTTATGATTACATAATTTTTTAATCGACATCAAGAATATATTATTAGAAGTACACATAGATTGTTTTAAGTGTGTTTTACTTATGCAATATTGTAACAAATTTGTTAATAATAAAAATCCCCAGTTGTAACCGTACCGTTCACTCAACGCCATGCTTTTAGGAATATGTATCACGTTTCAATAACAATCCAAGTAGTGAGAATTATTACGTCAGTTTAACCATGTGCCTTGTGCTTGTCACAAATCAATTCTGTTATTACGCTCACTTCATTCCAGACTATCTCGAAAGCGAAACTAAAATATAAACATAAACACTCCTAAACTTAATGGTCTCTTGTGATACATGCCGACACTGCCATATCGTATGTCACTTAGTTTGCATAACTTGCGTTATTTCTTACAAAACACCGACACTTTCAAATTAACATTAAAAAACCAAAATAACCCGATAAAACATGAACTAACTTAATTCGATCGTACGGATAAATATATTTAAAATTATGTAAATAAAATTATCAAACACATCTAAATATGATATAAAAAAAGTACAGTAGAAAAGTACTATGCAGGGTGTTCCACAAGCTTTATGACAAAATTTGACAGATGATAGCTGGGTTAATCTAAAAAAATGTTATCAATGAACATGGGTCCAATTACAATGAACCCAAATGATATTATTAAATTTGATAAAAGTTTTTTTTTTGTCACTAATCGCTAATGGTACCCAATGCAAATGCTGAAAATACCTATCATCCTAGCCATCCATCCTTGGACTCCAAGAGCATTATAGTTGCATCTGATATTTTCAAGATACTTGCGAAAGATGCAAGATCTGTGAATTTCTTTATTGATTTATATGTTTACGTGTCCTGATTGAGTGGTGCAATAGCAATACCTTCGCTAGGATGTTAATATAAATAAATCGATTGAATAAATAAACAAAACTTTTCATTTTTTAGTAGGTTCTTAGTAGTAGAAAAGTATTTTAAAAAGTTATTAAGGCCACGGTTAGTGGAGCATGAAACAAATTAACTTAAAATGTGAGGAATACAAAAATTATATTAGAGATGAAAACTAAAGAGCATAAAATTCTACAAAAAATAGAACTTATAAAAAATGTCGCATTACATATAACCATTTTCGCGTAAAATAAGAATCAAAGCATGGAATTGTCATCCAACGCTTGAATATCAAAATTAACCTTTTCCGTGCATATCAGCACAGAAATTTTAATAATTTTTGAAGAAATTATGGGATTATAAAATAATTTAAATATTCACTGTGAAATGATGAAAAACAAAGTGAGATATGGATAATGTCTTTATTGAAGATTATTTGTTAGAAAAATGGTAGGTAGGTATGTACAAATAAAAATTTTTGCTTATTAAGTAAATTATTTTGTTGTAAAATAAATTCAAACTAGTACAGTACATTATTCTGAAAAAAAATAAAGAATATATTTTTTTCATTTAAGAATCCATTTTGCAAATAAAAATTATTTTGTTGAAAACATTGTTTTCTTTTTACGGCCCCTATCTCTAACGCCTTTGAACCCACTACGTAATCTTGTACAAAAAGGTCTATCTAAAGGTGTTGATTAAGAACAGTTTTTTACAATTTTTTCTAAAATAATAGCTAATTCTTTTTTTGAAAATCTACCCTCTTTTTCCATCCTAGAATCGGACGGCTCTGACTAAAGCCAAATGTGATTAGGTCTAAAGATTTATAGTCCAAGAGCCAGAACCAAAGAAATTCTCTGAATTATCTAAGCTATTTTTTTGCCAGTTGATTACAATAGTTGTGTACACAAACATACTGCGGTCAGTCAAGCGAAATCGAGAACAGGTGTCTCAGGTACGCTATCAAAAGTGTCAAAATTACGGAGGTAATAAAATCAATTTACTAAAGCTGAAAATCATTATACAAATTATATATTGCATTTAAATAACAGTTATGTCAGTCAGTCCGTCAGTCCGTCAGTAGAATGTGGGGACGAAGCTGTCAGCCCCAATGTATGTTCAATAAATAAATTATGTGCAATTCATTTACTAAACTTCAAAATGTTCGTAAGGGTATTAAATATTATACTAATCGTAAATAGAATGGTTAGTCAACCATTTTGTGGAACAACGCCCGTCAGTCAGCGAAAAAAAGAGAAAAACTTAACGAACTATTAACTAACTTTATTTTATAGTGTAATTAACAGTAATGTTAATAATATACATTTTGTAAATAATTAAATTTGTACAAATTAAGTATATTGAATCATTATGAAAAAAATATTGAAAAATGTATGCACTGCCAGGACTACATGCTTTTACTGGGTGCGATTTCAGTACGGCATTTTACAAAAAAGGTAAAAAGGGGCCTCTGCAATTGATTCACCAAAACGCAGGTTTTCAAAAAGCCTTCGCCAATCTCGGGTACATAACCGACAAGAACAGGAATGACGTATTCGAGAAAATACAAGAATTTGTTTGTCACTTATATGGCTTGAAAAAGTTAAAATCAGTGAACGAAGCACGATTCGTTTTATTTTCAAACACGTAAAAATGTTCAACAATGATTCGTTCCAAATAAAAGTGAAACACGTTAATGGATCAAATACGCCGCCGTGCCAATCAGAATTAATGCTGCAGTTTTTAAGAGCGAGCTACATTACAAACATTTGGCGCAATGCCCACCGTAAAGTCACGACGAAACCGTCCCAAGTCGGTCACGAGATTAGTTCAAAGGTGGTCAATCACCACAATTGATCAACGATGTCGTTATTCAACCTTCACAGAAAAATTCAGGTATGCAAATAATATTGTCGGTAAACTTCATTGCCATTGAAGTTAAGTAAAGAAAAATAATTTTTATTCACAATCACATTATAATTGGAGTTTTATCCACACTTATAAAGCATATAAAGCACCATTTTATCCACTAGTGGAATAATGAAATTAATTTATTCCACTATTGGAATAATGAAAAACACCATCTTAAATCAATTAAATTTTATTTAATTTTTACTAATATTAATATTAACATTTATATTAATAGACATTTCCTTATTTGTTTTATCATAGTTCAGAACGCATAGTGTTTGTCGAAGTTTTTGATAAATCTGTAGACACAATGGATGTTTCCACTTGTAAGGAAGGACTAGTACCAGGAGTACCTTGGATTTTCCTTACGATATCAGGCTTATTGGATATAGAATCCTCGATATAACTTTCTGCTATAGCGGAACTTCTCCACCCACCATGTCGTTTAATTGTTGTGAGGTCAGCACCTTTATTAGCTAGAAAAGTTGTTGAAGTGCGCCTCATGCAATGGCCGCTATAAGCTTCTGCGTTTGCCAGATTCAAAATGAAGCAACTCTTGAAGGAACTTTCGACAAAGTGTTGATTCCAACAGGTTGTGAAGTACATTTTTGATTAATGTATCGTGAAAAGAATCTGTCGTTGGATACCTTCTTTGGACATAATGACATGTATTTTCTAGGCGTCTTCACAGTATTGATAGAGAATCCTTCTTCCATAATTGTGAATTTTCGTGAGACGCCGGTCTTGGTATCTGGTAGGTATAGAAACAAGCAAATATGCGCCCCTGTCTTCTACATCATTGATTTACAAATTCGTCAATTCACAGCAATGATAGGCACCAGACACCCCCATTATTAGTGCAACCTAAAATATTTCGCTTTGTACCCTCTCGACTCACTCTTCAGATAGGCAGTGAGCTTACTATATTTTCCAATGTCTATGTTTTTATGGACCTTTATAGCGGCCTTCAGCATCGAATACTTCGACCACATGAATGAAATTGCATATTTCTTCAAATTTAAGAAATACGATAGCAGAACTTCCTCATTTATTGTCATTAACTCCAGTTTTTCTTTCCATTCATTAAATTCGGAAAATACTTGTTCATGATGTTCCCTGGGCTTTGCAGGCAATAATTGGAGAGTTGCTTCTTCAGCTTCCCAAAGGATTCTCTCAGGAACAAAATCGCTTTCTTACATTTTTCACCAACTTCACAAATTTTTACAATTGGAACCGATAAACAATCAAAACTAAATAGCAACCATTCAACACCTTCCAAGTTTTTTTTTTAATTGGTTTCAATAATTTTTGACGTTACAGCCGCTGACAGAGCGAAATGTCAAATCGTTTTTTGATGAAATCTTATTCTAAATGACCGTAATTGTGGATAAAACGTTGTGTAATTCGTGTTTTAGTCGCGTTTTATCCACTCTTGCGTGAATAAAACGCTATCTAACACTTATACAATAAATAACTATTATTGTATATAATGGCAGTAGTTATATTTATTTTTTAGATTCCCATGTCGAAACTCAGTTGCTGTCAATTACACTTTAAAATAAAGTTTGTTAATAGTTCGTTAAGTAATAAAAAGGAAAAGAGCGAGCCGCCGCCGCCTGCCATGCCGATCGCACGCGCGAAATTTTTAGTTTTCACTGACTGTGGGTTGTCCCACAAAATGGTTGACTGACCATTTTATTCATGATTAATATAGCATTCAATACCCTTACAAACATTTTGAAGTTTAGTAAATGAATTGCACGTAATTTATTTTATCTAATCCCGTTATACAATGTCAAATTCTAAATGCATTTTTGTCGTTACGAAACATCACATTTTTCATAACTGTCAGTTTCGTTACATAACTAGTGATGAAATTACTTTTACGTATCTGATTATTATTAAACCCATTATTTTGAGAAACAACTTTAGGAGTAAGAGACAAAAAACATTTTATTAATAAAGTGCAAATAGAAACTTCTGTATTTCTTATAAAACTTTCAAAGTTTTCTCGTGTTAAAATGATTTTTTAGCGTGATAACCTGCATATCTTCTTGGGGCTGACTGATTAGCTTCGTCTCCACATTCTACTGACTGACTGGCATAGCTGTTATTTATATGCAATATATAATTTGTATAACGATTTTTAGCATTAGTAATAGTTATTTATGCACCAAGTGCGTTATATAGATTATAACGCTCAGAGGGTAACATGATGCAGCCCGAGGACCTTTGGCACAAAATATCCGAAACAATGCGGGAGAAGCCCCAGAAAATGTAATGCGGGTAAAATCCAAACCATTATACGATAAGTAATATGGAACATTTACTCTTTCTTTGCTTCTCATATAACAGGGCGTTATGGCCACAACGCCCTTACCTCCGTAATCATGGAACTTTTGATAGCGTACTTAAGACACATGTTCTCGATTTCGCTTGACTGACCGCAGTATGTTTGTACCAGGCTTAGTAAATTCAGCGATTTTTTTTGGCTCTGGCTCTTGGACTATAAGGGCAGGTTTATCAATGCAAGGATAAATGTTACCCTATGGTTAAATCGCAGTTTAATAATACAGTAGGATCACTTCCCCTACTGAGTGTAGTCCACGCGTCGATGGCAGAAATAAGGCTATCGACGCGTGGACTACCCTCATTAGGGGAAGTGACACTACTGTATTATACAACTGTGAATTAACCATAGGATTACTTTATCCTCGCATTGGTAAACGGGCCCTTACATTATAGGTACATACAGGGTGTCCCAGAATTGACTTCCCGGACGGCAACCTGTGATTAAATGAGTTCATATTGGGCTCGTATAACCCAACTTACCTTAGTCCAAAAATGCATCCCTGAGGTATATTCTCTGAAAGTGACACAGAATTTTTTTTTTCCAATAATTTCCGTTATATTGAAGATACATTTTTTTTTTTTCTTGGGACCTGTATCTCTATAAGTACTCTATGTAAGCTTGATAACAACTCAATATCTTTTGTTTCTCAAACGCGACAGATTTTCTGTTTCACAAGCACCTATGACCTACAGATAAAAAATCATAATTCTTGATTTTTCGTTGATATTACACAAAATTTTAAAAGTATTAATTTGTGTACTGAAACAGGCGGACGTCATGTGGAGCATTTGTTATTAATGTGTTATTTAGAATAAACTGTAATTTTCTGTTATTACAACATTTTATTCTAGAATTGTAAATAAATGATAAATACAAATGGAGGAAAAAACAGTAAATTCCTCGTATTTTGATTAATATTACAAAAAAAATTAAGAGTACCTTTTTGCCGCCCTTTCATTGCTCTGCATAAATATTCAAGTATTCCGTAATTCTACAAGGTGATTAAAAATATATAGCCCATGAAATATTATTTATGATAAAAAAAAATTGAGAATCAAAGATATTTGGTTATTGGCAAGTTTACATAGAGTACTTATAGGGATATGGCTCCTAACTAAATTTGAAAATGTTATCTTCAATATAACCGAAATTATTGGAAATAAATATTTTTTTCTGCATCACATTAAGAGGATGTACTTCCTCAGGAACGCATTTTTGGATAAAGGTAAGTTAGGTTATATGTGTAAACTTCATTGCCATTGAAGTTAAGTAAAGAAAAATAATTTTTATTCACAATCACATTATAATTGGAGTTTTATCCACACTTATAAAGCATATAAAGCACCATTTTATCCACTAGTGGAATAATGAAATTAATTTATTCCACTATTGGAATAATGAAAAACACCATCTTAAATCAATTAAATTTTATTTAATTTTTACTAATATTAATATTAACATTTATATTAATAGACATTTCCTTATTTGTTTTATCATAGTTCAGAACGCATAGTGTTTGTCGAAGTTTTTGATAAATCTGTAGACACAATGGATGTTTCCACTTGTAAGGAAGGACTAGTACCAGGAGTACCTTGGATTTTCCTTACGATATCAGGCTTATTGGATATAGAATCCTCGATATAACTTTCTGCTATAGCGGAAATTCTCCACCCACCATGTCGTTTAATTGTTGTGAGGTCAGCACCTTTATTAGCTAGAAAAGTTGTTGAAGTGCGCCTCATGCAATGGCCGCTATAAGCTTCTGCGTTTGCCAGATTCAAAATGAAGCAACTCTTGAAGGAACTTTCGACAAAGTGTTGATTCCAACAGGTTGTGAAGTACATTTTTGATTAATGTATCGTGAAAAGAATCTGTCGTTGGATACCTTCTTTGGACATAATGACATGTATTTTCTAGGCGTCTTCACAGTATTGATAGAGAATCCTTCTTCCATAATTGTGAATTTTCGTGAGACGCCGGTCTTGGTATCTGGTAGGTATAGAAACAAGCAAATATGCGCCCCTGTCTTCTACATCATTGATTTACAAATTCGTCAATTCACAGCAATGATAGGCACCAGACACCCCCATTATTAGTGCAACCTAAAATATTTCGCTTTGTACCCTCTCGACTCACTCTTCAGATAGGCAGTGAGCTTACTATATTTTCCAATGTCTATGTTTTTATGGACCTTTATAGCGGCCTTCAGCATCGAATACTTCGACCACATGAATGAAATTGCATATTTCTTCAAATTTAAGAAATACGATAGCAGAACTTCCTCATTTATTGTCATTAACTCCAGTTTTTCTTTCCATTCATTAAATTCGGAAAATACTTGTTCATGATGTTCCCTGGGCTTTGCAGGCAATAATTGGAGAGTTGCTTCTTCAGCTTCCCAAAGGATTCTCTCAGGAACAAAATCGCTTTCTTACATTTTTCACCAACTTCACAAATTTTTACAATTGGAACCGATAAACAATCAAAACTAAATAGCAACCATTCAACACCTTCCAAGTTTTTTTTTTAATTGGTTTCAATAATTTTTGACGTTACAGCCGCTGACAGAGCGAAATGTCAAATCGTTTTTTGATGAAATCTTATTCTAAATGACCGTAATTGTGGATAAAACGTTGTGTAATTCGTGTTTTAGTCGCGTTTTATCCACTCTTGCGTGAATAAAACGCTATCTAACACTTATACAATAAATAACTATTATTGTATATAATGGCAGTAGTTATATTTATTTTTTAGATTCCCATGTCGAAACTCAGTTGCTGTCAATTACACTTTAAAATAAAGTTTGTTAATAGTTCGTTAAGTAATAAAAAGGAAAAGAGCGAGCCGCCGCCGCCTGCCATGCCGATCGCACGCGCGAAATTTTTAGTTTTCACTGACTGTGGGTTGTCCCACAAAATGGTTGACTGACCATTTTATTCATGATTAATATAGCATTCAATACCCTTACAAACATTTTGAAGTTTAGTAAATGAATTGCACGTAATTTATTTTATCTAATCCCGTTATACAATGTCAAATTCTAAATGCATTTTTGTCGTTACGAAACATCACATTTTTCATAACTGTCAGTTTCGTTACATAACTAGTGATGAAATTACTTTTACGTATCTGATTATTATTAAACCCATTATTTTGAGAAACAACTTTAGGAGTAAGAGACAAAAAACATTTTATTAATAAAGTGCAAATAGAAACTTCTGTATTTCTTATAAAACTTTCAAAGTTTTCTCGTGTTAAAATGATTTTTTAGCGTGATAACCTGCATATCTTCTTGGGGCTGACTGATTAGCTTCGTCTCCACATTCTACTGACTGACTGGCATAGCTGTTATTTATATGCAATATATAATTTGTATAACGATTTTTAGCATTAGTAATAGTTATTTATGCACCAAGTGCGTTATATAGATTATAACGCTCAGAGGGTAACATGATGCAGCCCGAGGACCTTTGGCACAAAATATCCGAAACAATGCGGGAGAAGCCCCAGAAAATGTAATGCGGGTAAAATCCAAACCATTATACGATAAGTAATATGGAACATTTACTCTTTCTTTGCTTCTCATATAACAGGGCGTTATGGCCACAACGCCCTTACCTCCGTAATCATGGAACTTTTGATAGCGTACTTAAGACACATGTTCTCGATTTCGCTTGACTGACCGCAGTATGTTTGTACCAGGCTTAGTAAATTCAGCGATTTTTTTTGGCTCTGGCTCTTGGACTGTTAGGGCAGGTTTATCAATGCAAGGATAAATGTTACCCTATGGTTAAATCGCAGTTTAATAATACAGTAGGATCACTTCCCCTACTGAGTGTAGTCCACGCGTCGATGGCAGAAATAAGGCTATCGACGCGTGGACTACCCTCATTAGGGGAAGTGACACTACTGTATTATACAACTGTGAATTAACCATAGGATTACTTTATCCTCGCATTGGTAAACGGGCCCTTACATTATAGGTACATACAGGGTGTTCCAGAATTGACTTCCCGGACGGCAACCTGTGATTAAATGAGTTCATATTGGGCTCGTATAACCCAACTTACCTTAGTCCAAAAATGCATCCCTGAGGTATATTCTCTGAAAGTGACACAGAATTTTTTTTTTCCAATAATTTCCGTTATATTGAAGATACATTTTTTTTTTTCGTGGGACCTGTATCTCTATAAGTACTCTATGTAAGCTTGATAACAACTCAATATCTTTTGTTTCTCAAACGCGACAGATTTTCTGTTTCACAAGCACCTATGACCTACAGATAAAAAATCATAATTCTTGATTTTTCGTTGATATTACACAAAATTTTAAAAGTATTAATTTGTGTACTGAAACAGGCGGACGTCATGTGGAGCATTTGTTATTAATGTGTTATTTAGAATAAACTGTAATTTTCTGTTATTACAACATTTTATTCTAGAATTGTAAATAAATGATAAATACAAATGGAGGAAAAAACAGTAAATTCCTCGTATTTTGATTAATATTACAAAAAAAATTAAGAGTACCTTTTTGCCGCCCTTTCATTGCTCTGCATAAATATTCAAGTATTCCGTAATTCTACAAGGTGATTAAAAATATATAGCCCATGAAATATTATTTATGATAAAAAAAAATTGAGAATCAAAGATATTTGGTTATTGGCAAGTTTACATAGAGTACTTATAGGGATATGGCTCCTAACTAAATTTGAAAATGTTATCTTCAATATAACCGAAATTATTGGAAAGAAATATTTTTTTCTGCATCACATTAAGAGGATGTACTTCCTCAGGAACGCATTTTTGGATAAAGGTAAGTTAGGTTATATGGGCTCAATATGAACTCAGGAATCACAGGTTCCCATCCGGGAACTCAGTTCTGGGATACCCTGTACATTCACAGCCATATTTGAAAAAAATTCATACATCAGATAAGCGAGATCTGAGGGTTTCTTCATCGTAAGTATGTGTTTTTTAACACACGGGGGAAGTGTACCCTGATATTATAGGGGGTTGCCCCTAAAGAAAATAAGTTTATAGTATCAGGTATTATGACGTTGACCTTTTACCTTCAATCAGGTCAGTTTCATGCAAGTTATGGAGGTTGTAAAAAGGCGAAGAACGGCTTATTTCTTGGTCACCCCTCCCGAGGTTTTGTCATTTTTACGACTTCATTAGCTATGAAAATAGATATATTTCACTAGATACCCTTGAGTATTGGTGCAGTAAGTGAATGAATAATGACTAATATCAACAAATATTTACATTTTATTTCGTCTATATGAAAGTTGCCAAATGAATAACATCATCTAGAGGCAACATCACTTTTACAATTTTATAAAAATATATAAAAAGGGAGATTAAAACTCATCTTAAGTAAATACAATAAATAAATAATTTATTATCGATAATATCACAGTCACGTTCTCCAATGAGCATTCTGACATTCTCTCTGTACAGTTTTTAGGCTATATTATTTTCACTATCTTCTCGTGGGTTGACATTGACACATTGTATGATTTGTGGCCATAACCTTTATATATTTTATTTTGCTTCCACTAAAAACTCCAAACGTTAATGGTACCTCAGTTGTGTTCTTGGGGGCACAAATTTTACGAGTCGTATTACAACACCCTGTGCTCACGCATGTATGTAGAACCGTTAACACTGGTAAAATCTGTAACGAAATAGTTAATTAAATAAACATTACTTTATTACGTGCAACAGTTGTGTTAAAAGGTAGACAGTTATAAATGAGATGGTTGTTAAAATTAGATGATTTATATATTATGTAGGTACGCAAGTTAATTTTAATATGACATTGATTAATTTTCATTTAAATGAAATTAATATACTGTTAATAGTAATACGCCTTTATTGAATGAATTTCAAAAATAGAACATGGATTCTTTCGAGACTATCCTTACAATTAACCGAATTGAAAATATTAAAACCAAGAAACGACAAAAAATTAAATGTAATATAAACATAAAACATGTTAACCAAGTACAAAGGCATGGAAAGGCCATAAAATTTGTTTCTCCTCGGAATTCACAATTGATAAGTATAGAAACTCACAATTCTATCTCGATATTCACAATGTCAGACATCACGTACGACAAAATAGTATTTCTACAAACGTCAGAATGCTCGAAAACTACACTGGGATAATGTGCTCGACGAGCGTTTCGCCAATCATGTCTGCATCATGTGGTGATAAGAATGTATGTTGTATTTATACCTATCAATAACATCATTCAATAAATTAAACCTGTCCCATCATCCCTACCTAAGCTCTGTCTCGGCTCAAGAGACAGTGACCTATTAACCAATAAAATGGGCCATTTGCGAGAATGCTTTTATTACTATTCATACTGATTATATATTTTGCTTCCAAAAACATCCAAGTGTTATATCCCTAATTAACCATTAATTTATTGATCATAGGAAACCCAAAGTTCTCTAATTTATTAAATAAACTTTAAGTATTTTAAGTATTCGGGACAAACAAGGCGTCCAATTAAGACTAGCTTCAAGCCCGAGCATATAGCATATCTCAAATATGGATAACTGACAACAATTTAGTTTAAATGTCGCATCCACTGTTAAACTGACTTTTGTTTTAATTAACTCCAGACGATTCCAACATGGTTGGCTAAATGCTCTTAAAGCCTAATGGGCTTGTTCCACCATATTAATTTTATATGATTTTTATATAGTACTCGATATTCTTATTATGCACTTAAAATTTCATGTTATTAGCTTTTTCCGTTCTCGAGTATATGGCGTTGAAATTAGTAATAGTTGCAAAAACAGTGCGCCTGTTTATGATGTCACTATACCCAACTTTGAACTCGGTAATCTACCGCGACCACTAACAGCCGTTCAGCAGTACGTAAATACGTGGAGTTGAAGGCCGTTTTAGATGTCTATGGAAAGAAAAAGAATTGCACTTCGTTCTTATACCAAAGTGAAGAGGCAAAGCCGGAAATCCGACTTGGCACGGGCGAACGAAAAATGGGTTTTCTGTTAATAATTGGAAAACATTGAATTTTCAAAAATTCGTAACTAAGTAAATACGTGGAATGGAGGTCCGTTCTAGGTCTCTAAGGAAAGACCAAGGTTGGCCTTTTCTCCTGATACCAAATTGTATAGGAAAGTTCGGAAATTCGGCTCTGCAAGAGCGAGCAAATAATGCCTTTTTTAGAAGTATCGAAACGTAACCTAAAAAAATCAGAAACGTCAAATTTTTAAACGCTCATATGTAAGTCAATACTTGTAGTGGGGGATTGATATTGGCCTCCTATTTAAAAAAGAGGATTGGCATTTTATCGACATCGTAAGTGTCATAGTGGAAATCGGAATTTCGGATAGGTCTGTGGGAAAAAAATGGCTATTTTCTAAAAAAAATCGAAAATTCGGCCGTCATATTTTGACATTTGGTAACATTTCGCCAAATCATATATTCCCCTACAATCCCTCGACTGCCTGTTCCTAAATTTAAGAGGCGATAGAGATAGCCGACTTTTGCGAGCTAATTACTTTACTTTACCTTCGAATGTATCCTAAACAATGAAGAATTAATTCCCGAATTAAATGACACCGGCCGCTACGCCCCATTTTCGCGAAGTTGATATTTGTAATTGTTTTTAAGACACTAAACGTACGAATAAAATTCTGATTTTCGCAGATCCATTATTTTATATTTGAACTTTCGATTTATAAAATAAAAAAAATGCCGAACAAGCCCATTTTCGAGTATAGTGTTGGAGTATTTCGGTGTTTGTAGAAGCTACCTCCGTCCATGAAATCTGACTTAACAATTGTGTATTTCTACCAATAATTGCGAGTTCTGACTTACAATTACGAATTCCAATATACAGTTGTAAATTTCGAATTAACAGCTGTGAATTCCAAGATGCAATTGTGAATTTCGAGTTAGAGAAATAAATGATTAACAGCTTCTCTATGCTTTCGTAAATCAAACATCTATATGTGCATTAAAATAAATAATAACATTAATAATTAGAAAAAAATATATTAGGCGTTTCAAATGCAGAATAAATTATTTTATTAATAACAAGAATATATTGAAAAATTAAGTAATAATTATACTCAAGTCAAAGAAGGAAAATTAGAAGGAAACAATTGAAGTATTGAAACTTGTGAAATGATGTTCGTTCATTAAGGTATTCTATTTAACATATCAAAAGTCCCCCTAGTTGATGTAATAATATATTAATATTTGTCTGGCTGAAACTTTGCAGTAAGAACGTATACTTTTCAATAAAAAACTTTAAACGAGCAAGGGCCATGGCATGTTAAGGTAACTGTCCGTGACTTTGATATATTTTTGCGTGTCGTTTCTTCTAGTGATGTATCTTTGCATAAGATACTACCATATCAAAAAATCATAATATCTGAAAAACACTTTTTTTTTTAATTTGAAAAGAAATGTTTTCTCTTAATCAAGCTAACCAATTAGTACTCTACTCATTAGTGATATTTTCAGGGGATTTTTTCTTGAAAAAAGGACGTATGCTTTTGAATTTTTTAAAAAGTTTACATACGTACTTAAACGTTAGTGTCACTCACCATGGCATCATTGATTATACTCTATATAATAAGCTTCAACATACATTTTTCACAAAACTCTATCGGATGGGGTAAAGTAATCAAATTATTAAATAAGTTAGTAGGTAGTCGGTGGGTGGCCAAAATGCTCTATTAATATTTAAGGAGATTAGAGTGCTACATAAATATAAAATGTAACGACACTATCTGATTTTTCTATATTTTTTATCAAAAGATTTTTCTTTTGACGAATAATTACTTATTAATAAAATGTACGATGATATACGCTCAATTTTTACAATAGATTTACTCAATTATTAAACAATACAACTGTTTTTGGCGTTTTCCCTCGGCATCATTTTTTTTTCATGATAAGATCCCCTAAAAATATATCATCAGAAAATTGTTCTGACATTTAGTTAACTTGATTGTGAAAAACATTTTTTTTTTTTCGTATTTTGTCTGTCTGTCTGTCTGTCTGTTGGTGCATTAACTAAAAAAACTACTTGACGGAGAGCAGTCAAATTTGGTAGGTAGTTAACCCTACTGTCAGCGAAGAACTGGTAGAATTTTCACTGAAAAATATACAGGGTGGACCGTCTAAACGGAATAAATAGTGAAAAAAAATTTTTTTTGCTCAAATTTAAAATTTGCACGTTTCATGACGCGCTAAACCTATTTCAGAAAAAATCATTTTTGAAAAAATTTTTACCACCAAAAAAAATTTTTTCTTCGTTCAAATTTAAAATTTCCACGTTTCATGGCATTCTAAACCTATTTAAAAGAAAAAAAAAATTTGAAAATTTTTTACCAACATTTTTGAACAAATTTTTACCACCAAAATAGATGAATTTTTTTTTCTCAAAATTTAAAATTTCCACGTTTCATAGCGTTCTAAATCTATTTAAAGAAAAATAAAAAGAATTTTAAAACCACAAATAGATGGAATTTTTTTTCCGATTTAAAATTTCCACGTTTCCATGGCATTCCAAATTTATTAAAACAAATTTTAAAATGTTTTAGAAAAATAAAAAAAAAATGAAAGCATGTTTTAGTAATCTATTTATCACCATTATAGAATAGACGAAATATTTTTTTGCTCAAATTTAAAATTTCCACGTTTCATAACATTCTAAACCTATTTCGGAAAAAAACTTACTCTTTGATGTGATTTCTTTTCTATCCGTACTGCTTGAAAAATGACGATGTTATGTGCAAAACAATGTGTTTTGTAATTTTTTTAAATCAAAAATTTTGGGATTTTTCTGCTGCCATTGCCCATAGAATATAAATTCCAAAAATCGGTACCAGTTTTTATTGATATATAGTATTACCAACATGCTCTAATTTTGAGAGCTTCAATTTAGTTTTGAAGAAATATGAGATTTAAATATATTTCTTTGCCACTAAGGGTTCAAGCCCCACATTTATACTCTCATATTTCCAAAACTATTTATTCTACAAATATTTTAAAAAACAAATTAATATATTGCTTCTTAAGCTTTATTTCTCTATATTGTCATATTTTCCTTTAATGCAATTATTTTGGAGTTATTTACATAAAAAGGATTTTTTTTCAGCAAAATTGGTCAATTTTTCTTAATTTAAAATAGCAATATTTTTAAAACTACTTTTTTAAAATGCCAAAAAATTAGAGCCGACAGAAAAAACAGAAGATCAAAGAAAAATACATATTTAATTTAATGTAATCGAAAGATTAATATGTGTTGTCAGCTAAGTAGTTAGAACAACAGGTGTTTTTTAAATTTCTTTTTAAGACTAGCCGCTGTACATTTTATAGAATCTTGGCATAGTTTTGATATAGGTAAAAATAAAACTATGAATTGCATTAAACGTTTATATTATCTGTAGTTATTTTTCATACTTTAAACAATTCAAAATTTTAAATAATATTCTTTTACGTATTTTAGAAATATTTCTTTAAAAATTAATCAATCAGTCTTCTTGTTATTATAATGTAGACTGGTGTTAAATGATTACAGTAATTACCATAACTCGTCTTTGAACAAAAACAGAACAGTTAAGTTCTGGGTACAGCGATGATAAAATTATGAATTCATGCATACGTTTATTTAGAAATATATATAATGATTTATACTTAATATTTGAATTGTTTTGCTTTAAATCACCGGTGTTGTTTGATTAACGTCATAAGAACATTGGCCCAAGTATGTCATTTGTGCTATTTCTTGATTTTCAAAACAATGTGAATTTATCATGATTATTGTTAATGAATTCGATACATTTTCGGCAATGCAAAGCCAATTAATACAACTTACCGTCGTTGCTTTTTCGACATCTCGCCATTCTTCTTCAGTAAATAATTCCTTATATTTCTTGAAGTGAAAAGTCCTTGGTTGAGGAGTAAGGCACGGATAATTCTTTTCGGAAACCCGTTGCGTGTGCTGCAGGAATTCCGGTCTTGAACTTGGCACACAGAAAACCAAACAAATACAGTATAAAACTAATAAATAAATATACACGTATTTCATATCCGTTTTACTAGAACTATTTAGGAGCAAAATCTTCTCACTACTCGCTGTAAGCTGAACGACTACTAACTTATCAGTAAGTTACGGCAAAAGCTTGACTGAATATATACACCTACTATAGTAAATATGACTAATATTGAGACTGCTATTGGGGAATCCGTCAATTGACGTGTCGTATGAATATGTGCAAACATTCAGTGCTTTTATATTTTCACAATGTTCCGTGAGAATAGAAAGAGAAGATATGGAATATTGTCAAACTGAAACAAAGACTATTTATTCTTATTTATCTTTTTGTCTATATTTTGAGTGAAGGTACACAAAATAAAAAACCGCTGCGTAAGGAATCACTACTTTCACATCCAGATTTCCCATCCAAGTCTCTTTAAAGGAAAACCAATATTTGCACTCTAGTATGTGGAAATAATTGGTCATAGAATTTTAATAAAAGGACGTTGCCGAATGCCAGTCAAGCTTCCAGAACTCCCGGGCGTTGCCAAATACCAAGGCAATTTTCGGGCGTTTCCGAATCCATTTTAGGACGGTGCCAAATCCATATTCGGGCGCTGACAAATATTAAGGTAACTTCTAGGCGCTGTCCAACTCAAATCAGGGCGCTGTCGAATCTGTATTTGAGCGTTGCGTAACCCATATTTGGGTGCTGCCGAACACCAAGGTGACTTCCGGCCGCTGTCGAATACCAAGGCAATTTCCGGACGTTACCAAATTCATATTAGGACTCTACCAAATCCACATTCGGACGCTGCCGAATTCCAAGGTAACTTCCGTACGCTGCAGAAACTAAATTAGCGCGCTGCCGAATCTGAATTCGAGCGCTGCCGAATCTCTCCGGGCACCATCGAATTCACTAGTGAACACTACCCTCTAGGACCCATTTTGATTGCAGAATTTGACCCAAACATACTAACTAACCAACAAAGCAAGTTAAGTAAAAGCTTTGGTAATTCTGGAGAATAAGGGGGCATTGGAATTTTCGCGTAATTTTTTCAGGGTAGACCAATTTGGGGTCGTAGAACACGAATCTGAAGTCGGTTTTCAATGCAAATGCACAGTTTTTCCAAAAAAAATTTTTGAAATTTTCCACCACAACACGAACTTTTTGTCAGTGTAAACACTAAAAACACCTCGAATTCGGCCGATTCGGATACCGTATCCACAATGTAGGTGCTTTTTAGAACAATACACTTTTTACGCACTGCAAAAAAATTGCTGTTTCATCATAATAGATAGTATAAATAGTAATATTATTTATAAGAATCCAGAATTCCATTATTTGACAGATCAGCTATAACTGCCATGAGATTGCCGCGCATGCGTGTCAAAATACCCTGAAAAGTAGGTGTCTCAAGGCACAACAAAGAAATTCATTTTATAAATACCTATTAAAATTCAGAAAATAACAAATATGATTTAAATAAGAATGATTTTATGATCATCGTAGCCAGTACCAAACACTGGTGTTCTATTAAGAATATTTTCAATATATAGTGTGTCCCAAATTGGTTTACTTAGAAATGGTCCTGTTTTGTTATTGCCCAGTAAGGACCAGGATGAGGTGAGATCACACATACCTTCCTTGCCAGGAAAGGAAATCCTCCTTACTCTTCTCGGATACCACCTACTCACTTTCAATCTGGTTATCAGTAATAAATGGTATCCGAGAAGGGCAAGGAACATTTGCGCCGGCGCAAATGCCCCTTGCCCTTCAGACTCTCAACCTGGTTATCAGCAATAAGTGGTATCCGAGAAGGGCAAGGAACATTTGCGCCGGCGCAAATGTTCCTTACCCTTCTCGGATACCACTAATTGCTGATGACCAGGTTGAGAGTCTGTAGGGCAAGGAACATACCACTTATTGCTGATAACCAGGTTGAGAGTCTGTAGGGCAAGGAACATACCACTTATTGCTGATAACCAGGTTGAGAGTCTGTAGGGCAAGGGGCATTTGCGCCGGCGCAAATGCCCCTTGCCCTACAGACTCTCAACCTGGTTATCAGCAATAAGTGGTATCCGAGAAGAGCAAAGAATATTTGCGCCGGCGCAAATGTTCCTTGCCCTTCTCGGACACCATTTATTACTGATAATTAGGTTGAAAGTGAGTAGGTGGTATCCGAGAAGAATAAGGAGGATTTCCTTTCCTGGCAAGGAAGGTATGTGTGATCTCACCTCCCCCTGGTCCTTACTGGGCAAAAACAAGACAGGAACATTTGTAAGTAAACCAATTTGGGACACACTATATATTGAAAATATTCTTAACAGAACACCAGTTTTTGGTATTGGCTACGATGATCATAAAATCATTCTTATTTAAATTATATTATGTTATTTTCTTAATATTAATAGGTATTTATAAAATGAATTTCTTTGTTGTGCCGTGAGACACTAACTTTTCAGGGTATTTTGAGACGCATGCGCGGCAATCTTATGGCAGTTATGGCTGATCTGTCAAATAATGGAGTTCTGAATTCTTATAATATTACTATTTATACCATCTATTATTATGAAACAGCAATTTTTTTGCAGTGCGTAAAAAGTGTATTGTTCTAAAAAGCACCTACATTGTGGATACGGGATCCGAATCGGCCGAAATCGAGGTGTTTTTAGTGTTTACACTGACAAAAAGTTCATGTTATGGTGGAAAATTTCAAAATTTTTTTTGGAAAAACTATGCATTTGCATTGAAAACCGACTTCGGATTCGTGTTCTATGGCCCCAAATTAGTCTACCCTGAAAAAATTACGCGAAAATTCCAATGCCCCGTTATTCTCCAGAATTACCAAAGCTTTTAAGAATGAAGTTTCTGGACTCTTATTAGCTCGCTTTATTTATTTTTCACTAGATACCCCCCTATCCCTTCTAGGGAGTCATCTCAATCAGATGTCATTACAACACACAAGTGCACCAAATTTCAAGTGAATATCTCAATTTTATTTTATCAACCCCTTTAATCATGGAGAAGAGGTGTTGATGGGTTGAGAAATATTATAAAGAAATCTGAGGCCTTGGCTTTCAGTATATACACCAAATCCCAATTTTTTGTACTCTTACCAGCTTGCTTTACTTATTTTCCCCTATTTACTCCTACTTATACCCCCCACCCCTTCAACGGAATCATTTCAATATATAATCTAGTTCCAAGTGTCTCTATAATACGTACGTGTAGCTTTCATGTGAATATTTCAATTTTATTTAACTACGCCTTTTAATAATGAAGTGGAGGTGGTGTAGGAGGTTGAAAAAGATCATGAAAAATCTGAGATTTTGGTTTCTAGTATATACAGTATATACACCAAATCCCAAGTTACTGTATTCTTACTAGCTTGCTATACTTATTTTCCTTTATCCCTATTTAACCTCCACCCCTTCACTGGAATTAGCGCAATATAATTTAGTTCTAGATCTTGTCATGGTACATGTGTGTACCAGATTTCAAGTCAATATGTTAAACCGTTGCTGAGAAAAAGTTACAGACCGACAAACAGACCTACCGACAGAAACAAAAATATGTTTTCTCAACTTTAAAATCTCGACGTTTTATCACATTCTAAGCCTATTTCAACAACAACAAAATTGCTAATTTTACTTTCACTCCACTATGTGGATGTGGAAGTAAAAGAGAAAAATATCATGCAAAACAGATATTGTATATCGTTACACCTATGATCAGGTAGATATACAGGGTGTAATTAGTTTCATGTCATTAAAAAAAACTGGTGGTAGGGAACGACAAGAGAAACAAAAAAAACCTTATATAACATGGGGTCTAAAGCTCATAGTTTTGGAAAAAAAATAAACACAAATTTCGTAAATTTTCAATAAAATTTTTTGAGAACTGCTGGAATATTGAGGTAGGTTTAGTTTGTCGCGCGTGTCTGCCTTATACTCTGACTCTCCCTTGTGCAATATTTTAGTTGCTGTGGGTATTTCGTTATGTACACACGCCGCCGTTCGTTGTTTTTGTTATTTTATAATTTCGCGTCATTGTGTATTTATACTTAAGATTTATTTTGTCCACGACTATTAAATAATGTACTCAATATGTATGTGTTTCCTTAAGGATAATGCTATCCATTATTCTCTGCAGTGAATAATGATTTCATTATTCACTGATTGCAGTGAATAATGAGGACAGTCAATTGTCTGCAAGAAATGACATTAGTGGCTTTTTACTAACAATTTAAAATGTCAAAATTGTAGTAACCAAAAGACAAGTGTTGTCTCTGTAAGTTTTCTAGGAAGCACTCAAATGCCGACAAGGTATTTTAATAAACACTCAAAAACTACATTAGTAAGTTCTTTTCAAAGCATCATCCATTTTTATTAGCAACACGCGGAAATCCCCAACATCGTTTTTGAAACCATTTACTTACATGTCTACAAACTGTATCATTTTATTAGTAAGCCATGATGTGTCAAAACGTAAATTGATTTGAAACGTCAAAATTTGTGCGATTTCAACGCCAACGTTATTTACAATAATTTTACATTTTAGGTACTCAAAAAGGGTAATATAATTAAATAAATCGGTACTGACAGTGAAAACTAGATTTTAAAGATACCGCCAGAGATAAAGGAATCTGCAGAAATCGCCTCATTAAACTTGTGGCCCGATAAATCGAGAAAATTACATATGATGTTTGATGACATATGAATTTTTCCTAAATAGTAGACATTGAATGAAGATGAATTAAATAAATATTAAATATTTAATAGTCGTGGACAAAGCATAGTATTCTACTCGCATATAATGGCTATTATATGCTCGTTGAATAATATACTATTATTGACTACCGTTCAAGTTGTCAAATTCTTGATTACGTACAGACACAACTTGTTCGTTCTTTTTGTATTCCTTTTTGGCTTTTGTATCAAGTTTTTATTTTATTTTTCTTTATTGACAACGTTAGTTGATAGTTTAGTGTTTAGTGTTTAAAAGTGAATTATTTATTATTTGTTTGCTTATAGTAATGAAACATATATTCTTTATAGGATTTTGCAAACAGTGGAAAGAAAAGCTATCTATGAGAACTAAAGGAAAAACTATATATATAAATATTAATGAAATCTTTGCATTCTTTCGATAACCTGACTTCTGGTTATGCTACCAAGCGAAAATTCTTATCAGCCATTCTCATTTTAACACTAGCATCCAACCTACGGCTAAGCAGGCTAAACTAGTATCCACATGATCCCCTACGATATGTAAATTCAGTTAGAATGAAAAAAATTTTTAAAGACAAGGTACGTAAATAAATTAATTTCAGGCCTTTGTTCTCATTTTTAACTGAATTTACATATCGTAGGGGATCATGTGGATACTAGTTTAGCCTGCTTAGCCGTAGGTTGGATGCTAGTGTTAAAATGAGAATGGCTGATAAGAATTTTCGCTTGGTAGCATAACCAGAAGTCAGGTTATCGAAAGAATGCAAAGATTTCATTAATATTTATATATATAGTTTTTCCTTTGGTTCTCATAGATAGCTTTTCTTTCCACTGTTTGCAAAATCCTATAAAGAATATATGTTTCTTTAGTGTTTAGTGTTGAACGAAGTTCTTATGTCCTTAATTCGACGTACCGAACTGTGTATTGATGCAGTTGCAGAGATTTTGAATCATTTAGGTAGGCAGTAAGCTCTTAACCCACGACACTTATTTATGTTACAAATGTTAATAAACCACATTTAAATTTTCTAAATTATAAACAATCCAATATTTTGTTCCAAATTAAAAAATACACATGTAAAGAAATGCTCTGTTTAAACCTCTATGGCCATTATTTGCTTGCAATTGTGCACGAAGAGAGAACGAATTATTTACCTCTTTATACTTGCCTCAGTTCAGTTGAGGCGGTCCATTAAAGGCGGTCGATGATCCTTTGTCACCGCGTGTGCCGGCGAGCACTTTTTTATGACAATTTAAAAGTTGTATAATTGGGAAGTACAAGTCCATCGACCAAGAAAAGCAGTGGTTCTCACCAGTTGTCTACCATAATATTAAATATGTTAACCTAAATCAGTTTTTTCAAAGTGCCCCTAGAGGGAAAATTCATAAAGGTTTTTTGTTTGTCTAGTCGGTCCCTATTACCAGTATTTTTTAATGACATGAAACTGATTACACCTGTATTATTACCAGACATTTTTATTATTCATTGTATAAAAAAATCCGTTTCATAAACAGAATTACCCCTGCTGGATGAGGAACACAGGGGTGAAGATAGATCTGGGAGAGCAAGTGTTTCTTGTTTTTGAGTTATTCGCGATTGTAAATGTTGATTTTTCATCTAAAAAATCTCCGATCAAAGAACATCCCTAGATACGTACTGCGTATTCGTTTGTTTGTTGCTGAGATAATGACAGCCTGAAGCACTTCAGTTGTAGCCCAGAGATTGCAGAGATCCTGATTGGCTACCCAGCTAGCACACTGACGTCAATTTGCCGTCATTTATTTGTCATAATATAACGACGTTCAATGTACGTCTAAATGACGATCTAATGTCACATCCTGATGACGTCATATCCTGACTTCACAATCACGAATGACCTTAATTTGACGAATATGACCCCAAATAAGAACCCTTTCCATACGTCATCTTGACGTACAATCAAGGTTCCATCCTGACGTCAATATAACGTTTAATATGACCTTACTTTGACGAATACGGGCCCAAATAAAAATCTTTTTCCACTTGAGAATATTATTTAATCTTTCAGTTTTTATTCATTTTACGTTTTTATTAATTAGGAATGGTTTGAATATACATATATTATTACAAATAACAATGTAACAAAATTTTAAACGCTTACCTTAAAATCATCGAACTGTGGGATTTGAACCGTCGGCCTCTCGGTTGGTAGCCCATCATCATAATCATAACAAATTTATTTCTTTTTTTAGTACATAATATTTCCTCCCCGGATCGAGATCCGGAGCCAGCAGCACAACCACGTCGCGCAGCAGTACGGCTGGACGGATCAAGACCGGTTCGGCTCAATAAAACTTATTCTAGACAAGACTTCTGCCGCCTGTGGCTGCTTAAAATTGTCTTTAAAATTACTTGTATTAATACTTAATTCTAAGGCACTGAATTTAAAAACGCTTAATCTATATTTTGATGAGTACTGTTTTTAATTTTGTTGCTAAGATGGGGATGAACTCAATGGAAACGCCCCATTCCAAGCAGTTTACCCCAACAGTCTACTTGCTGTTGGACTGTTCGGGTAAACTGCTTGAAATGGGATCTTTCCATTGAGTTCATCTCCATCTTAGCAACAAAATTAAAAACAGTGCTCATCAAAAACAGAATAAGGGTTTTTAAATTCACTGCCTTAGAACTAAGTTTTAGCTTAGTAGTCCAGTACGCTTCCCCTGAGCTATTGTCCTTCATGTAAATTTTACTTTAGAGTGTATTTATTACTTGCAGTTGAGCACCCGGTTTAAACATAATATAATTTGTGCATTTATTAACATCAAGTGCAATGGCAAATTTCTATGAAATACTTACTTACTATTCGGTAAGACTTGGGGGGGGGGTCTAAAACCGAAAATGATCTGGTCTTATCTTTCGGTTGTGAGACCCATGGTAGCCTATGCATCATGTGTATGGTGGCCAAAAACTGAAGAAAAATTAGCACAAGGAAAGTTGCAGAAATTGCAACGCCTTGCCTGCTTAGGGATTGCAAGAGCAATGTGTTCCTGTGACACAGCAGCTATAGAAGCAATACTAGACCTACTTCCTCTACATGTTTACGTAAGGGAGGGAGCAGTACTTAGTGCCCTAAGGCTGCAGCAGGTACTCTCTCTCTCTCTCAAACCAGGTGATATGGTTGGTCACCTAAGGATCCTGGAGTTAATCCAATCGGAATCCAATACCAAACCCACTGATTCTAACCCAATCAAGCGGGACTTTGACTGTTAGTTTGATGTGCTGATTGAGAGCCCTCAGATGAGCAGAGTCGAAAACCTGCAGTTAGAAAAGGATCATCCATCTAGTATACAGATGGGTTGAAGAGGCCTGAACGGGTTGGCGTGGGCGTAGCGGGGACTGACTGTAGGCTATCCAGAGCCCTAGGTAAGACCCCAACCATCTTTCAAGCAGAAATTTATGCTATAGATCTATGTGCTCAAGAATGCATAAATAAAAGAGAGCAACATACTCTCAGATAGCCAGGCAGCGTTAAAAGTTCTTAGGTTTTACACCTTTAAGTCTAAAATTGCCTGGGAATGCAGACAATTCCTGAAGAAACTGGCAAGAAACAACAAGGTTACTTTGATGGGGGTACCAGGGCACGAGGGAATAGAAGGAAATGAATTAGCTAGCCTTGCAAAAAAAGGTGCTGAAGTCCCATTTTTTGAGCCCAAACCATTTTGTGGCTTATCGAAGCGGGGGAGATCCTAAAATCGGAAAAGGAACAGAAAGAGTCCTACTGGAGGAATACAAGCGAAGTTCATAATTTATTCGACAAAGAATGCCACAAAGCTTCTCGAACTCGATAAGTCCAACTTAAGGCTGATGACAGGCCTTTTAACAGACCATTGCCGCTTGAGATATCATCTCAAGAATATGGGCAAGGTAGATGATGATACTTGCAGATACTGTGGATACTGCAATAGAAACTGCAGAACATATTCTTTGCGAGTGCAAGATGCACTAGGCTAAAGTACCTAGAAAAGGTGGAATTAACGCCTGAAGACGTAGGGAAATTAGCCCCCAGGAAAATTAAAAGCTTTGCAAAAAGCTTGGGAGTCCTGGGCAACAACTAATTGTAGGGTGCTTCACAAAAGATCTTTTAGGTCGATGTGAAGAAGAGCTGTTTGACGCCGAACGATCCCTTAAACAATCTACAATCTACAAGTACTACCACAGATCTACAGGGAGTCACTTTTCATGTAAGCAGATTTTGCTTGCGTCATAGAATTTGGCGTGAGGGAAGCAGCCATGAGGGGATGTGGGCAAATAAGAAGAGGCACCCTATTTATCTTATTCATAGGAAATCTGTATAGCCGGCTTGCTACCTATAAGCGTTCTTGTCTCTCGACCACGCAGTACTACATAATACTTTATGTAGTGTTAATGAGTTTGCTGTAAATACGATTCGTAAGGTTATAGCTATCTATATTTATTGTTTAGTACCACATAATTATTCAACTATCTATTTGACGAGCCATATACATGATTTTTATGTAATTTGGTAAAATTTATTATTTTGATTTTGAAAGCTCAACTTATTTCTACAAACTTTTATTCAATTTTACATGTTTGTCAGTCTGTTTAGGTCAAATCTTGCAAGTCATTGTTGAAACACTTCCACTTCATCGATGACAATACCAGTTCTTTCAAATAAAATCTATAGAAAATGGACTAAAGGAGAAAAAGGTCTTTGACTCCGGCAAAATTTGAAATGCCAAATGATAGCGGAATTGGGTAAATTTTACATAAAATTCTAGGTATTTAGGCTGTTTACATTTTAATTTGTCATTTCTCTTTTCTTATTTAGAGGCTCTATTCAACTTCACGTTCTTTGTCAGTCAGTTTAGGTCCAATCTTACAAGTCTATTTTGAACGCCTTCCACTTGATCTATTGCCTTGAACTTTTGCACACATATGTAGTATCGATGACAATACAATTATCTGATGACCATGACACAATGCTGCAGCCAGAATAGTCACCTTACTATACAACTGCAAAATGTACTAAAGCGATGAAAATAAATATTACATGATTTGATTGTGCAAGGGCGTAGTCCATTAGGTGCTGATGAACGGCCGTTAACAAAGCTAAGTTAAAAATCATTATCGAATCAAACAAATAATTTCTTTACATTTTATCAATGTCAATGACGACCTAAAAGCTTGTCGCGAGATATGCATCAAAATAATTCTGTTTCTGTCCTACGAACTTCTCGCGACAAGTTTTTAGGTCAGGTCATCAACGTTGATGACCTGACATTGACAGATAAATTCAAAGTACGGCTCTGTTTATCTGTTCCCTGAGTAAGAGGTTCTAGTTATAGGCGAGCGGTTCACCCCCATAAAAACAGCATGGACCGACTAAATTTTTTTAATAAAAGACTTCTACTTGAAACTTTTTCCGAGATATGGCCAATTTTTCAACAAAAAAACGCGAAAATAGGCGATTTTTTTTCTCAATAATTTCAGAATGCACAGTAATTCTGCACACGCCAAAATAAACGGCAGTTCATCTACTACAGGTGTGATTTTTTGTGTGTAGAATTATGCTCATTAAGATTAATTAAAATTGAATTTAGCAAAGTACCATTGAAAATCAAAACAATAAACAGCAAATAACATGACGGCCGGGGGTTAGGGAAGCAGAAGCCGCGCGTCTGCGTAGATGACGCGCACGCGACCTACTCAAATTAAACACGAATCGAACAAGTTTACACATCATTAAATCTGAAATGCTGTTCTGTATGTGCATGCACCGATGAATGTCAAAATGTGACACCAAACATTAATGAATAAACTTCAGCTTTAGATATTATTGAAGAAGAACACGAAAATATTATTTAAACAAAATTTTTAAGTTCCTATAAATTTTTTATGACTTTGGAAATATGAAAAATCTTTTTATTAAAATTGTGGTTTATACAACATCATTAATAAGAAATATATAAAGCTAAAACGCCTTGTAACTTTATGAATTAAAATAATGGATATTTTTAATTAAAAACCACTCAAATTTCATTCTATTGATGTATAATATAATTTTTACATTTCTTATTCAATTATGTTATATTATTATTATGATCAATGTGCATATTTATAAATGAAAATGCGAAATCAATCAAAAATATAAAATATTTGGATTTGAGTAGGTCGCGTGCGCGTCATCTGCGCAGACGCGCGGCTTCTGCTTCCCTAACCCCCGGCCGCCATGTTATTTGCTTTGTTATTGTTTTGATTTTCAATGGTACTTTTCTAAATTCAATTTAAGTAATCTTAATGAGCATAATTCCACACACAAACGATCACACCTGTAGTAGATGAACTGCCGTTTATTTTGGGGTGTGCATTCAGAAATTATTGAGAAAAAAATCCGAAAGGTCGCCTATTTTCGCGTTTTTTTTTTTTTTGAAAAATTGGCCATATCTCAGAAACCGTGCATTTTTCGAGAAAAAGCCAAGAGACAAAACGTGTTTATTTTGGTCGGTTTTTATTATAGAAAACGTTTTCAGAGCGATTTATTAAGTTTTCTTTTTTTTTACAACATTTTTATTTATAACTATTGAAGGACCGCCTAAAAAATTATGCAAAAAATACGTAAATTGTCAGAAAAATATGCTCTACAATGCTGAAAAAGTTTCAAGTAGAAGTCTTTTATTAAAAAAATTTAGTCGGTAACTCGCATTTCTAAGCGTCTTTTAGGGGTGAACCGCTCGCCTATTAGGGGTGACATATCATAACAGTTAGAAATCTTAATTAAAACAGCCGTGTTTCAGTTTATGACAGAACATACTTTGCATAAGAGTAATGATGAAATTCACAGATTTCGCAATTCTTGCAACCATCGGGACACTGGAAATGATAACACCATACATAAAAGATACACTTTTTCCGGAAACAGCTACGATCCACTCTCGATTGCAACACCGCTGTATTTCGACCTTAAATGAAAACTGGTAACTTGACCCCCTGTGATATATACAACCCGTATTACATTTGCATATATCAGCCGTTGCATATACGACAGTCTCACTCGACCGCGACACCGCTGTCTTTGAACCTTGAACTAAAACTGGTAACTCGACCTCCATATACGAACATAAACATTTCCAATGTTAAAATCTCTTGATCCGGATGACTGACCATGGTATTCCTATATATTTTTCGACGCTAAATCCGAATCCGAAATCAAAAAAATTCGTATGCCCCTTAAATTTTTAAATAGATGCAAAAATATCGCTTCAATGCGGTAAATTTATGGATATTAAGAAATCAATAGGGGACTTTTTATCTCTCGGTACATCCTCTGCATACCTTTTATAATTCTTCCGGACATAGAACTGCGTCATAAAAGCTTCTAGCTTACAATATCTTGAGAATTAAAAGAAAAGGAAATATGATAGAGGGTCAATGCCCCTCCGGAACCAAGCCTTCAGAGGGGTATAAACTACCCCCTGCTGAATGAGGAACACAGGGTGGAGGGAGATTTGGGAGAGCGAGCGTTCCTTGTTTTTACCCCAGAATGATCACAGTGCATTAACGAGAATCTCCTTCGATAGAGTTGACTGCACCCTATAAGGAGCGAAAACTACCCTCAAACCCTCAAAAAGGGTTCGGAATTTTTTTAGAACCGGAGAGATGCACTTTGGGGTTTTTACTTCCGAGAGAGAAGACAAACGGGAATCTATCTCTGTAGATTTTTTTTTACTCCATCTTTCAGTGCATCTCTATATCCTCTCTATTACCTGTATTTCATCTATTTTTCATTCATAAACCCCAATTTATCTTCAATCATACTGGTTTCTCTAAAAAACTTTTCCACTCAATATACAGGTGTCCCGTAATAACGTGCAAAAAATTTAACTACCAATTCTTTATCAAAATGAAGCTGGATGCTTCATCTAAAATTTTTCATTTCCAGTCGTACCCCTTAAAGGGATGCTCAAAAAATAGGTTTTAATTTTTATCTGAAAACTAGAAAACGCTGTGCGTTTCCTAGCTCCTACCGGAGGGGTTTGATTGCTTACGCAGTCAATATTGACTGCTTTCGAAGTCAATTTGTAGTTTCCAGTTTTTCAGTTTTCAGTTTTTCAGTTATCGATCCATAGATGACAAAATTTGCCCTTCAGCTCATGCCGCCATTTTGAATTTTTTAATTCCGATTTCAGATTGGTCATCAGCTACGTCGAACACTCCACATACCGATTTTGAGAGGGATGGGACTATAAATGACAAACTTCGCTCGCCGTTTTGAATATTGCGATTTTGACATCATATTCGTTATCAACGTCGCCGATAACCCCCGAGTACCGAATTTTGGCCCAATCGGACTACGAAGGAAATCAAATTTAAATCAATTTCCTGTAAATTGTTCACACACTGTGTATATGATGAAATTATTGATTTTTCTTAAACTCTCGTAATATAACCTATTAAGCTGACTGACTTAAAGTGTCTAATATTTAAAAACATATAAAATTAAACTTCCTATCAGAACTAACAGTGTGAATATCACATTAAAATAAAGTGACTTAAACTTCAAATATAAAATAACTAAATTAAATGTCAACACTACAATATATAACCTATAAAATTAAACTGACTGACTTGTAATGTCAAATCTTTCATAACCTATAAAATTAAATTCTTTGACTTGCATGCCGGAAGTGTCACATAAAAATAAAATGACAAACTTTTCAAATATAAAATAACTAACCAAAATTGATTATGTAAATTTCGATAAATTTATTTTCAATAATATGCACACGTATTCATGTGTAATTATTTCATGAAACATTATTTACAATAGTGTGGAAAAATAAGGAAGTAGTGATAATGGTGAATCATATCTTCAGCGGAGGGAATCGTAAATGTGGAAGAACTGTAAATAGAACCGTGAAGTAAATAGGTGGATCCTTAATTCTGTTAACATCATAGTCAATTTGCGGCACACACTGATTTTTCTTCGTATTTCTATAAACGAATTTCCTTGTCATTATTGCTTTAACATTACTATGGTCACATGTAAGTCTATACACACATGGGAAAACCGTTAGAAATATCTAATTAATTTTGTATATAATTTTCTTTTGGAACTGGTTGTATTAAGTATAAGTCTCAACTAAAATCAGTTTGATCAAAGTTTGGATATTAATGTTATAGAATTTGCTTTTAATGAATCTTTATCGATACAACTCGCTCTTGATCTATTTTGTTTCGTATTTCATTAAGTATGTCCTACTTGAAAAAACTTTCCGGGACTTTCTCCTTATTTTATATTATTAAGTACTTTTCTTCACTTCTTCTCAAATTTCATGTCTCTCCTGTCCAAAACTAAAAATATTCCATCACCCCGATTCTCTCTTCACTTTTTTCTAAAACTTGTATTTAAAATGTCTAAACCTGACACCTTCAAATTAAATTAAATGTCGACACTACATAATAATATAACATATAAGACCAAACTGACTGACTTGACTTGAGATAAACTTTTCAAATATAAAATAACTAAAATTTATTATGTAATTTCGGTAAATTGTTCGCACACCCCGTATACCACGAAGTTAAGTTCTCTACAAATTCAGCTGTGATGTCATCAGTGCCAGGGTGGGCCTCTACTTTGACCACTCGCAGCTCGCTTATTTTTGGAGCAGGACGAAAATAAAGAAAACGGCTTTTAGATCATTTAATTGTGTAAAATTTCGATAGGGTCGAAGTTTTTCGTCCTAGGAGCCACTGTTTAGAAGTTATGGGGGTTTAAAGTGAAAAATGTCCCATTCTCCGCCCTACATTGCCGCATATTTCGGCAGATGTCTTCAAAACGAAGAACCGCGGGAAAATGCCGATGGAGCCGGACGATTCCTCACGCAATGAGCTCGTCCTTTGAGATTTTTTATTTTCGAGCTAACTCCAACGGTTTCCGAGATATATGCAAAAAAACCGCAAAAATAAAATGCGCTCTTCGAAGGCGAAAATAGTTCGAAAACGTGCGATCTTAAAACGGTCATATTTTTCGAAATACACCTTCGGAGGGATCGTACGGCGTCGCGACGGAAAGAAGCAGGGTTCTAGCAAATTGGCGTCGTAAATTGCGCGGTACAAATAAAAAATTTGGTGCTACAGGAGCGAACGAAAACCGAAATTTTTCGACGTTTTAATCAAATATTTGATGTTTTAACAAAATTAGTAGACGCACGTCGAGTATATATCGGAGAATCGCGAATAATTTTGAGGGTCGTAGAAATACGCCCAGAAAGAGATGAGATGGTACAATTTAATCGATTAATAAGAAGTTAATCCTCTAGTAATTAGCATCCCCACATATACGGCGCAACGTCGATCCGTACCGGACGCGTGCCGTGAAAAGGCCTACCTAAAAAGCCTTTCTCTAGTTCAGATCGCAATGAGGAAGGGGCTCGCACCGATTGGATTTTATTATATATGGAATGGGTGGAATGGAATGGAAGAGATGGAATATGGAATACGGATGGATAATTTATATTAGCACCAAATGATCATATCGGTACATAATACTGCCAAATTATGATTTGACGCCAGTCTACTTAGTGTTTTGACTAATATAATAGGGCTCGTCGCTTTTGACTGATCACTTATAGTAGGGGAGCCCAATAGGGGATTTTGGGATTTACTCATGCGCGGCAGATTAACATATAGGGAATACCTTGCACCCTGTTGAGTACCTCCACCATATCTAAGCCCTCTATATAGGGCCGCGCGTGTAGGGCAGCCGATCAGAATAGTAAAAAAAAATCCATAGTTGGAAATACTCGAGCGCGTCAGATTAAGGTGTGATGAGTTAATTACATGCTGAAAAGTGTGCGTTTCAATAATCTGACGATTTCAGCATGACGCAAGGGAGTGGGAGGGTCACAAACTTGCAAAAAAAAAAACGTCACCTCGACATTCCCGAGCGCGGTCGAATTTTTTTTTGTTTTGAAGGAAATAATTCAAGGATAATGGGAAAAATATAATCTGCCGATTTCCACAAGCCGAAGTAACAAAAATCGTCAATAAAGTTTAGCGCGTGCACCGCAGTGAAGCACGTATTCCCCACTCCGCGCATCGCTCTCCCTTTCACTCTTTCTCTGTCTCTCACTCTCTCGCACCGTTCCCACACGCCAGACATCACGCCATTGGTGATCAATTACCAGAAGTATATGAAGATGTAGTCATAACACCAGATATTCTAGGGGATACTCCAGATTCAGGTACATTTACTTTTCAATACTTTAATAACACGCTTTTCATTGAATAAAAAATATATTGTCAAGTATTATAACGATTTCTTGATACAGATATGCAAGCTGTGGGTGAAATTGATGATCAAATCGAACCAGACTTGCTGTTTGATGATAATTCCACGGATGAAGTTCAAAAAAATTTTTTTTAACATGTTTATTTTGTTTTATTAATTTTTTGTGAATTCTGTAAAGTTATTACCCATCAATAAAATTATCAAAAAGTTTAAAAATATCGTTATTTATTAACCTCGTCCATATTTTTTTTTACCTGTTATTTATTTATCATTTGTAATTTTATCAGAGAAAGAAATTACCGAAAGTATATATACATATAATATATGTGTTTATATATATTATAATTAAAATAAATAGATTTACGTGTGCAGAAAACAAAATAAAAAACTTTCTTTACAAATTTCAACAAAATTTGTAATTTTTTTTTATTTGCATGCTATTTTCCGTGCATTTTATTTGTCACATTCAGTGGTTTAAAAAAAATCAAAAAAATATTTTTTTTTCAAATCGTCAGATTAAGAAAATCCCTCCAAACAATCGTCAGATTATTGATCAGCACGACCAGGACATCAAGCTAAACCATCTGTATGAAAATTTGACGCGCTCGAGTATTTCAAAATGGCGATTTTTCTTTGAATTTTCAAAAAGCCGCCACGAGCTTGCGCCACATCTGAATGGTCAGTCTTTTGAATTGGAGCTTCGTTCGGGTTCACTTAACATCCCCTCTGAATATCTGACGCGTTCGAGTAAATTCTTATTTTTCCCATTTTTAACACTTCCATGCGGCCGCCCCCACCATGCAAACCGGCAGATTAACATACCTCTGTCATCGGGGACACGTGGGGCATATACACTATCAATATCTGACGCGCTCGAGTATTTCCATGTAACTATTTTTTTTTACATTTTTGAAAACCTGTAGACGCTTCCCCCACCGGTGAAAGGATATACATCATATAACCTTTTTTTCTTTCTACCATCTAATCTTCAAAATCCATTAGGTCTCCACGACGCTCGAGTAAATCCCCATTTAGCATCGTGGGCTCCCCTACTATTAGGTAGATATAATTTAGCTCTGTTTTCTCAAAAACACTCGATTTTACAATATTGTTTCAAGAAGTAAAAAAGTTTCTAAATGAATCATAGCGTTTAGTCCTTTTTTTTAAGAAGAAATAACAAACAAAAAAATATTTACAAAATTATGAAAAGGGTAGTTATTATTACCCCTTTGTATACACGCTAGATGTATGAAATAATTTCGTTAGATGCTTTTTCATTAGTAAGCGAGATGTGCCTTTTTCTGAATACACTATTTTCAGATAGAAATTACAAACCGTTTTTACACACCTCCTTAATAAGAGTGTATAGCTGGACAAGAGAGGATTATTTTGAGAAATATGGAAGCCACCGTCATTTTCGTTAAGGAATTAGTAGTTATATTTTTTGCACGGTATTACGGTGAGTGCTGGAGTGACAAATAATCTACACAGATGTCTTCCATCTCAAAATTTAAAACCCCAAAATGCATCTTTCCGGTCCTAAAAGTTACCCGAACCCTTTTGGGGGATTGAGGGGTAGTTTTCGCCCCTTGCAGGGTGCGATTAAGGCAATTGAAGGAGATTCCCGTCAATGGACTGCGACCATTCTGCAGTAAAAACAAGGAACACTTGCTCTCCCAGACCTCCCTCACCCCTGTGATCTTTATCCAGCAGTGGGTAGTTTATACCCTTCTGGAGGCTTGGTTCAGAAGCGGCATACACCCTCCACCAAATTTACTTTGCATTCTCAAGGGCTTGTAAGTTAGAAGCTTTTATGACGCAGTTCTATGTCCAGAAGGGTATAGATCGAAGTGGTGTAGAGGGTGTATCAACACCTTCGGGAGAATTGTTACGAAATGTAAAACGTTCCCATTCATTGCTTATTGATAGATACTTATATTCATAAATTTACCTTATTGAAGGTTTTTGTCTCTTCACGAAAATTTAAACGGTATATGAATTTTTTTGACCTCTGATTCGGATTTAGCATCGAAAAATACATAGGAACACCTTGGTCAGTTATCCGGATACAAAACTTTTTTTTTGTTGGGCTGCGTTATGTTTATTATTTAATAAAGTGTAGAAAAATAAAGCATGCCTCTTATATTAGCTCGATCGATAATTCTTTGCTTACCATTGTTAACTTCCACTCGTCCGCACCAGTCCACTTGGACTACGGCCTGCCCCAATCAAATCACGTAATATTAATTTCCTTCGTTTCAGTACATTGTAATAAAAGCTTGTATTTAAAAAGTTTTTTTTTTACTTATGTTTTATTTCCAATGAATACATCAGTACTATTTCGTCTATATAAAAGTTGACAAATGTGTAATTGCAATTTGCAAGCAGAATCACTTTCACTACTGTATAAAAATATAAAAAGGGAAATTAAAACTCATTTTTTAAATAAATATAATAAACAAATAATTTATTAATGTTTTACGTTTTTTCAGTACCCTCTCGCCGGTTGACATTGACACAATGTGTGATTTGTGGCGAGAATTTTAATATAGCGTATTTGATCAAAAATTCCATATGTAAGTGACACTTGTTCTTTCTTCTTCGGGAGACACATTTTCCGAGCCGATTTACAACACCCTGCGCCCATGCATCTATGTAGAACTGTCATTGCTGGTAAAACCTGAAAAGAGTCAAATAAGTATTACATCGTTAATATCTAGTAATTTTTTTAAAAGTCTAACAGTTATAAAAGACATGTAGCCGAGGGGGATTTGATATAGGATGAAATAGTTCTCATGAGAACTTTTCGCTTTTTGGTAGGTTTTCAGTACTAGAAAAGTGTTTTAAAAAGTTGTCCTGCCGTGGGCATAACATAAAATGCGCCAAAGTAAAAAAAAAAATTTTTTTGGAAATAATTTTTAAAATACGAAAAATACAATGTCATGGAAGTGAAAACTAAAAAGCACTAAGTTCTACAAAAAAGTAGGTACTTACAAAAAATTTCTTATACCTATGTAACAGTTTTCGTGTAAAATAAGAATAAAAGTTGCCGGCTAACGCGCGAAACCAAAATTAGCATTTTCCGTGCGTATCGGCACAGAAATTTTTATAACCGTTGAAAAAATTATCGAACTGCAAGACTATTTAAACATTCACTGTACTATGACTAGAAAGAAAGTGAGTAAACAAATAGGCGGAAGTTTTGTACCTGCTCACTGTATGTTTCAACTGCTAAGAATTTTTTACTAATGTTTATCTTTCGTTCATCATAAATGGCAATTGGAAGTAATATGAGTATTCTGAAAAATCTTCATCTTGGACTTTTTGCTTCGTTGAATCCGATAGACAACGTCATTAATTCGGGTAATAACAGTGTACGGTCCATCCCAAGGTGATTTCGGCGACTTTCCTTTCCTTCGCTGCGGGTTGTACAGCCAAACCAGCTTTCCCACCTTGATGGACCCTTTTGAAGTACCCTATGCAGTTATATCCAGCATTCATTCGGTTACTGGCTGGTGATGGCTCCGCTATATCGTTTGCCAACCTCTTGAAAGGAGCTCTGGCGTTGAACCCTTCACCCTTACTTCCAGTCTGTGGTACCTTACTGGCTGCACAAATCTTGCATTTGCGACCCAAGCCTCCACATCTTGACGACTTTTTATCCAATAAAATCGTTCTCGTATTTTCTTCAGGGTCTTGTTAAGTGTCCATCGGATGTTCCATTGTGCACTTCCTGAAGCACCTTCGCTACTCGACACCTGGGAATCACTAGACGCATAACCACCTGTTTTCCATCCGGGCTTTCCCATGCTCTCCGCAACAGCCCGTTCATGACTTTCAGTGAGTCCCACTGCGCCCATATTGCCTTCAGTCCCACTCTTTTGTCCGAAACATTCTTCCATTTTGGACGAGTTCCCCTTTCTTTGGCTCTCAATATAGGCCCAATTTCCTCATCGTTCAGTTGCTCTTGTCTGAGCGCTTCGTCTATCCTGTCATCCGGATGAAATATCTGCTGCATTTTTCTGGGTTTTCATTTCATTCTCATATCCTTGTAGTGGTGGACTTCTCGTAATGCTCCGAAGCTGGGCAATCTTCACTTCTATAGGGGCACCACGTTCCCTATCTAACACAGTATCACTGGTACCGGCTGCCTCTAGTTTTCCCCTCGGCTTCACGGCATCTCCGTCCTCTACTCTCTCCAAGCTCCTCCATGGACATTCTAGTTGGATATGTCCTTGTTCTCCGCACTTGTAACATTTCATACGCCATCCACTTGGCCTTCCACTACTTCTATTCTGAGTCTCTTCAACCTTTCCAGCATTCACTTTCCTTGATTTCTGATGTCGACAGTCTCTTTTGATATGCCCTGCTCTGCCGCAGTTGTAACATTTAATAATACCCCCGCTTGGATTTCCTTGTCTTCCTGCAGTATCCAATTTAGTCAGTAGTTGAGTAAACATTTTCTCCATCTTGGTCAACCTAGGGTCCTGGTTCTTCTTTTCTGATTGCGATTCTTCGATACTCACAGCTTGTACTCTTGGACTTGGGTATCCTATCGGAGAGCTTCCATCTCTAGTGCACGCACCAACGCTTCGATGCTGTTTTGGTATCGAGGTAACCTGAGGACTCTCCTGATCTCATCATCCTGTATGTCATCCAGAAAAGCCTCTACTGCCAGTTGGTCTTGGAATTCGTTCGATACATCCGGGTAAGCTAGGTGAGCCAGTCTCCACATGGCAGCTTCCAACTCTTGCAAGCTTTCCCCAGCCCCTTGAACACGTGATTTCAGCCACGATTAATGTCTTAGCCTGCTCTTCGTCATTCCAATTGTTTGCACTCGCTGCTGCCTCAAACTGTGTCTTGTAAGTCATCCAGGAACTTTGAACATCAAAGGAGGGAAGTCTTAATCGCTGGCCTGATGATACCACTTGCTGGTTTCCTCTTTCCCTCAACTGTTGTTTAAGTTGGTCTATTTCTCCCTCTACCTGGTGCATTTCCCCTTTGACTTCATTTACTTCTCCTTTGACTTCACTTACATCTTGTTTGACTCCACTGACTTTTTCCACTACCTTATTTTTGAGTTCTTCAGTGACGACAAATATGGCACTCTGTTGGCCTTCTATAATTTTCCTTAGTTCGTATCTTTCTTCTTGTTGTTTAATGTCCAAGTCTTGCATGATTTTTCTCAATTCTTCCTGACGTCGTTTCTCTTCTTCTTGATGTCGTGTCTCTTGCTCTTGTTTTTCCTCTTGACGTCTTCGTTCTTGATCCTCAAAATTTTTTCTTAATTCTTGACGTTTTTGTTCTTGTTCTTGGCGTCTTTTTTCCCGTTCCTCTTTCTCTTCTTTCTTTCCTGTTCTTTTTTCTCTTCCAGCCGTTTCCTTTTCTGTTCTTCTTTCTGTTCCTGGCGTTTTCTTTCCTGTTGTTCTTTCTCTTCCTGGCGTTTATTTTCTTGGTCCATCATCATCTTTTGCATTTGGGAGAATAAGTCCTGTATTTGTTTTTCGGATGCCATGCTTCTGGTCGTTACCGGCATATAATTACGATAAAATCAACAAGATTTAACAATCCCGTCAATATCGGTAGTGTAACTGTCGAAAAATCTCGAAACAGCACGAAAAAAGTCTTATCTAGAGTCTTTGTCACTTAGCCACTAATGTCCAAATAAAATGTTTCAAAAATGTCTCAAAAAAATAACCTTCGAACAACGTCCAGTAAATTAGTCCACTGTGTTAGAGCACTACTTCCCGAGAATACACTGTTCAAAGCTTCTCGAACACTTCCGAAAAAATCCTCTTGTTAAAATTCCGCTTCTGACATCAGTTGTTGCGTGTTTCCGCCCCTAGGAAACACCCTGTATGAATCCGTGGTTTCAAAATAATTTCAACAAGATTTAAACACTAACACTTTATTTAAGAATTTACTGATTACACAATAACAATACTTCTAAACCCAGTTTCTTTACCGAACGCCACTTTTATAGAACTTCCCCTCTGCGCCGGTAATCGCGCCTTATATACTCTGAAATTACCTCTAGATCTATCCAGAACATAATCAAGAATCTTCTCGCCCCACACTCTAGAAAACTCTATCTCTTTCTACAAGTTTCCAGTCACTCACTATTAGGCATAGGCGTATCAATCTCCAGTTTCAAGGGGGTGTAATTCATAACACAGCTATAGACTCAAAAATGGCGCCACAATTCTTTGGGAAACCTAAATCTAAATCCACTTTATTCTACTACGTTTAAAACCATAAGGTTCCATGTGACTAAAAGAGTATTTCGCAGCATTTTCTGTGTACTTTTTTAAGATTAAAACAAATAAAATTGAGAATAACCACATAAAAAATAGATTTTGTTAAAATATGTGACCCCTCTGTTAACAATGTCCATAGTTCCTTAAATGTTGTACAATCAATAAGAAGCTATCTTCATTCTATATGCTTAGGTTGGAAAAACGGCTCTTCATTTTATTTCACAGGAAGAACCTATACTCCAATGTTTGTTATAAATCTCATTGAAAGTACTTGTTAAATGGTATACTGTCGGAAATAAATCACGACTCTCAGAACACAGCCTTGGGAAATTAAAGATGGGGAAACAATATAAATTATTTTGAAACCAAATATTTCGAAAACGATATTTTGAAATGAAGATCTGTCTAAGAAAACTCAACTTCATTTTCGAAGCCCCACTCAGTGGAGCGCATGAAAAAGAATATTCACCATCGATGCACATAATGCAAGTAACCGAAGAAACATTTTTTTTTCTGAAAAAAACCACCTGCGATATACCGGGTGAGTCACGAATTGCGCTCGCCCCATATTTCCTAAAATATTTGGAATAGAAAATTGAAATTTGGAGACCTTATTACACGACTAAAATGCCATCTTTTCAATAAAAAATCAAGTTTGGTGCACATCCGGTTTGACCGGAAATGCCCACAACTTTCGATTTTTAAATGGAACACCCTATATATTTTTACATTTTTGGAATCTAGAGGAAATTTTGAATACAATACATCCATTTTGGTCACTTTTTAATAAACATTAAACATTTTATTAAAAAATCTATTTCTGAATCCAGAGTGCTGTGGTGCCCAAAATATATTTTAGTTTGTGTGCTACATTACTATATAAATAAAAAGAGCAATACGATTGCATTACTAAATTCTCTAGAGGCGTTTAAAATTTTTAAATGTGATTTTTACCCACTAATTCGGTTTTTTTTATGGGAATTTAATCGTTCACCAACATTTTTAAATACCTCATTTTCATACAAATCTAATGATACCAAAATTTTGAAAATCCGCTCAGAAATATTTGAGATTTCAGCCAAAATACAATGCAACCAAGCTATTAGAAACATGCGGCTAATATATAATAGATTAATGTGCTTTGGAAACTAAAATGGCACATTTCTGTGTAAATCTGGTAGCCTAATAACATTGGAAAAATCATAGTAGCCATTGAATGTAATAAAACAATATCAGCTGTCAGACAGACTCGTGTAGTTATAGGCAATCTTGAGCTATCAAACATTTAATAATTGTGAGCGCAAAGAACGTTACAATTAAGTTTAGCATAGGTATGTGGAGGTAAACACAATTACATCCACAAGGACATTTGCAATAGAATGCGACATCAGTTCGGTTTTCAGAGTTTTATTTAAATGAACATAAATATCGGGCCTATAAATAAATAAAAATCAATTCCGTTTGAACAATTAAACTTAAACTATTTAACAGTAGGTATCTTTAAAATAATCAATATAATTAAACCATAAATTGACATTTATAGATATTGTTCAAAATGTCCACCATTTTTTTCTATACACAATTCGGCTCTGCGTACAGTTGCTTGAATGGCTCTACGCAATTCAGCCGGCGTTATCATTAAGAGCCCGTACAACTTTATTTTGCAGCTCTTCACGGGTATTTGAAGAAGTTTAATAAACTTTATTTTTGAGAGTGCCCCATACATAATAGTCGAGGGGTGTTAAGTCAGGTGACCTAGGAGGCCACCTGACATGACCTTGATTTGCGATAAGGCGTTCACCATGCAAGTTGTTTAAATATCCCATCACTCTTCTGGAATTATGTGAGGAAGCACCATCTTATTGGAAAAACAGATTTTGTAAATAGGCAAGAGGAAGTAAGTCAAGAAATTCTGCTGTCTGGTTTTGTAAAAAGAATAAATATCGTTCGCCAGTAAGTGTTCCATCAAAAAATATGGGTCCAATTATTCGATCTCCAAGTACTCCAAGCCAACAGTTAAACCCAAATCTTTCCTGAATATTCCACCGCCCTACCAACCTCGGATTTTCTTGAGCCCAGTACCTAGTATTATTTCTGTTAAACGTACATTGGTTCGTAAATCTACTTTCATCTGAATATAAAATATGAAAAGGAAAACCTGGGTTTTGTTGTACTGCATTTAAGAACCAGTTAGTATTTGGTATTTATAAGACCGAAACTTATGTTTCTTCAAAATTCTGCAAACCGAAGACTGACTAATGTCGCATTCCATTGACAATTCCCTTGTTGATGTTGTTGGGTGTACCATCACAAATCCTAATACATCAATTTCTTTGTCCTCACTTACAATAAATGTTTGATGGTCATCTTGTTGATTGGGTTCGTTTCTTAATTATTGTTCCACTCTGGCAAACAAGTGTCTGCTTGGATGACGTCTGTTGGGATATCGTTGCTGATACAGTTCTGCAGCTGCAGTTGAATTTTTGAGAGGCTCTCCATATATCAGTAACATATCAACCTTTTCATTTCTACTAAAATTAATCATTTTCTTTAATTTTTACTGAAAGAGATTTCCGCAACGCTTTATTTTGTATCTGTCTGACAGCTGATATTGTTTTATTACATTCAATGGCTACTATGATTTTTCCAGTGTTATTAGGTTACCAGATTTACACAGAAATGTGCCATTTTAGTTTCCAAAGCCGACTAATCTGTTATCTATTAGCCGCATGTTTCTAAAAGCTTGGTTGCATTGTATTTTGGCTGAAATCTCATATATTTCTGAGCGGATTTTCAAAATTTTGGTATTATTAGATTCGTATGAAAATGAGGTATTTAAAAATGTTGGTGAACGATTAAATTCTCATTTAAAAAACCGAGTTAGTGGGTAAAAATCACATTTAAAAATTGTAAACGCCTCTAGAGAATTAAGTAATGCAATCATATTGCTCCTTTTATTTTTATAGTAACGTAGCACACAAACTAAAATATATTTTGGGCACCACAGCACTCTGGATTCAGAAATAGATTTTTTAATAAAATTTTTAATGTTTATCAAAAAGTGACCAAAATAGATGTATTGTATTCAAAATTTCCTCTAGATTCCAAAAATGTAAAAATATATAGGGTGTTCCATTTAAAAATCGAAAGTTGTGGGCATTTACGGTCAAACCGGATGTGCACCAAACTTGATTTTTTATTGAAAAGATGGCATTTTAGTCGTATAATAAGGCCTCCAAATTTCAATTTTCTATTCCAAATATTTTAGGAAATATCGGGACGAGCGCAATTCGTGACTCACCTGGTACAGGCGGGCATGACGAAACTAGGGTTCTACGGAACAGTAAAAATTACACTTTAAAAAAGGTTGTTTGTTTTTTGAGAACGCTTGCATTATGTGGGCTCCGTCCACCCCTATCGTTCGCTTTGTCAGATTTTCTGTAATCCCTGGCCTTCAAAAAATGAATGTATTTCGTAAAGTTCTACAAGGTTTCAAGTACAGCACAAAGTTCTAAGTACATTGTAGTACTTCTTTGAAATCGTATTTTTTTATAAAAAAAATGAACTCAAGTACATGTTATGTGGGTATTGAAGTCAAATCTCTCAAAAATATTTTAGCATATTTACTTAAACTATATTTCATTACACCAACATTTTATGGTACTTACTCCAAACTTCATATTTGTTCTACTAAAAAATTTTCTATTTGGCGTTTAGGATCCTCTGATTTTCACCTCACTATGTAAGCAATACCATTACCAAAAGAGACCTGCTATACTTTTGATGAAAAAGGTGCAGAGTGGAATCCGTAAAAAGCAATTAATGAAAATGGGTATTTATTTGAAATATGAAATGTGGTTGTTACTGTTGTTAAGGGAAAAGTAATATATATTTTTACGGGGTTGGCATGGTCGTCGAGAGAAAATCAGGGCCGGGGGGTAGTAACATACGACTCCCACCCATCTTTAATATAAATTTCGAACAGCGAGGGTGGCATTCATAATAATAAACTATTTATCTCTATAAAAATTTCAAAGAGCGGGGGGAGTATTCCTCTAGTGTAGCCTCTCTCGTTTTACCTAATGCAAATGCAAATCTCGAACTTCGGGTAGAATCCGGGCCCCCTCTTAACCGCTGGGCCCCCTGAAATATCGCCGGTCCCGGGGGGAAACAACCCCGACCCCGCCCTCTCGACGGGCCCGAGGGTTGCGCAAATGTGTGGAGATATGACATCATCGGCAGTTTTTAAGATTAGATGACCATATATAGGCACTTTTTCATCAATTATAATGATACTATAATATTTATTACAATGTATATACGGTTTGGTGGGTGTGTGATTTTTTATATATTAAGAGTGAACCAGGCCTGTAGCTAGAAACTGTTTTAGGGGCGGGCAAACAAATTCTCAGAAGGGGCCCGTGAGATTAAATATTTTATTGTTATCTTTAATTATAAACAACCCCCGTAAAAAAATAGATATCTAAATTTCTTAACATAAACAGTTTTTAATGTAAAAAATAATAATAATAATAATAATTTTTAAACAGTCCAGGATAAGATGAAATTCTTCCCTGGAATGTACAAGACGCCAAGAAAAAGCTATGATTTTAGAATAAGGATAATAATAATAATACTAGATTTATTGCCCAACAAAATAATCCTATTATAGAACAATGTAAATGACAATAAATGCCAAATAGTTATAGAAAATACAAATACAAAAATAAAAACTAAGTTATAAATGAGTAACTCTGCCTATGCAGTAGCTGTTAGCTAAAGAAAATAAGAAATATTAGTTAGGACAAATTTCAACTAATTATTTTCAGGGATCGGCCCACGTCCTTAACTCGTTAGGAAACATATATGAGAATTTCCAGGTTTTTACCTTAAGAATTGTAGAAATGGTAGAGCTTATACCGATTTCATAAGAAATCTCTTTATGTTCCGACTTCAGATATGTACTATTCCTACATACAATCATTCTATATTTGAAAATATGATAATCCAATATCCACATGTTTGTCGTTTCATTTAAGCTTTGTTGCGCTCAATTTCATTAATTAGTTCAATAGTTACAACAAAAGTGTAGCGCGTCCGAGACCGCGCACGCTTCGCGAACCGTACTTGTGTCGCCACGTTCCATTCCCGTGCGTTAAACAGAAATATCTGGAGCCTACATTTTTGATCGTACAAAAAACTTCGTATACGTTTTTGATGTGAAATTTACCCCTCTATCGCCTACTGCTATTAGGTCTTTGACACATATTTTTTATTTTTCGAGTTATTGGCCAAAAACTGAATTTCGGCCAATATTTTCGATTTTTTTAGGGGTCACCGGCACCTTCCGGCTGTAAAGTATTTTCTATCGTATTCTACACAAAAAAATATTTATCTTGAAAAATTCAACCATATTACATTTAGTGACGCCTTAAAACCCCTGACGACTGGGCTATTTAGGCTTTTCTGCGAGCTGATAGACCAATTTTTATGCATAAAAAAGATCTCAAACTATAAGTAAAAAAAAGAGGTGTTATGAAATGTACTTTTACTAAAATAATAATAAAATATTATAGGAATTAATTAACAAATCAGCTTTTTTTCTAAATTGGAAAATTCATAAAAAATAACAATTAACAAATACTAGTCTGCCGGGCGTAACATGATTTTTACATGTTTTGCAACCATTTTCACACTTTCATTTTTAGGTGTTCGATGGGGTACCAGTTTTACAGTAAGGGCTTGGTCTACGTCCTCTTAACAATTATTTCTATTCGCCAACTGTGATTTAGGTGTACCCTGATTTCAATTATTTTCTGCAGTCGCCGCAGGACGGGTGAAAACTATTCCAGGGACCCTATTCTTGAATTCCGGTGAGTAGAACAGCCGAGAGAAAGTGGGCGTGGTTCTCTTGGGGAATAGAGAACCGTATTCTTAAATAATGCTTCTTTCAGGAGGTAGGAGAACGCGCTCCCCGTTTGCATCTCTTACAAATTTGCAAGGGAACAGTCACTCCCTGACTGAATTAGACTCTTTTATCTGTCATATGCGTTTTGACATGAGATCTTTAATTTTTGTGCAGGTGTTTTTTTGTTAAATTCGTTGCTTAATTAATTATTAAAGGTTTTAACATCCAGTGCATTAAATTTTGTTAGCAGACCAAATTCTGCAAGATATAGAGGATGCAGAGCCAGAAGCTCAGAGAATATACGTGTAAATTTAAATAAAATGGATCCATTTAGTTTATCAGACGACAAATTTATACCTTTATTTAAACTTTCTATACCATTAGTTCGAGAATTAATTGAAATGCTTACTCCACATTTACAACCACCGACCAGTAGATCGACTTTAACTGTTCAAACAAAAGTACGCAGTAGATAGGTATCATAAATATCTTTTTTAAAATAGGCTTATTTAAAGTTTTCCAACCCTTAGATTCTTGGGTTTTGGTAGCTAGTGTGAACCGCAATGTAAGTGAAGTATGTGCTGCACTTTCCTCCCCGGAGATTTTAAATATATGGGTACATTTCCCAGAAGATATACAAGAAATGGAAAATTATTAGAAATTATTTCACTACCGCTCAACTTGTTAAAAATAAATGCAAAGAACAAACATGAATTATCAATGACAATTGTTGTTAAATTTAAGTTGTCAAAATTTGGTATAATTTTATTGACTATCGTTTTCATGGTGCACTTGGCAACGTTTACTACTGTGTCCTATCGTTTCGCCATGTTCACTCGTGTTCAAGAATACCAACAAATTCTCCCGAGAGAAAGCGATGAGGGATTGTTCCCCGGGGAACGCTTCTTTCTCTCGCCGTCAAGAATAGGGCCCCAGGACGGCGTAGCCCGTCCTGGCCAGCCCGTCCTGGCCAGCCCGTCCTGGCCAGCCCGTCCTGGCCAGCCCGTCCTGGCCAGCCCGTCCTGGCCCACCCCTAGCTACAGGCCTGGAGTGAACACTACCTAAGGCTAGTGGGGAGGGGCATAAAGCACCTAATGAGGAGATATCTCCCTAATAATTAAATTTCAGCCAAAAATAGTACATATTCAACAATATGTAATTATTTATTTATGTACAACTTACACTTATTTTCAGTTAAATAGTATCACCCAATTTGCAAAAAACAGCATAATTTTAATGATTAATAATAAGCTGTTTTTTGCAAATTGGGTGATGTTAATTAACTGTAAATAGGTGTAAGTTGTACATAATTAAATACTACAGGATTGCTAAGACTATTTTTGGCTAAAATTTGATTATTATGATATTTGATATTTCCTTATTTGGCGCTTTATGCCCATCCCCACTAGCGTTAGGTAGTGTTCACTCTTAAATAAAATAATAAAATATAGTCACACCCAGTACCCTCAAATATTAAATGTATGGGCAAGGATAACCAGAGGACACATCATCGGACCATTCCTTCTTACAGGAAATTTAAACTCTAATCATTATTTGCAACTTTTGCGAAGGCAAATTGTTCCAGCATTAAATTAAAATTGAGTTCAGCCTCTTTGTGGAGTTGACGTGCGCCAGTACCTAAATGACATATTTTCACGAGATGAATAGGTTGAAGAAGACATATTGAATGGCCACCGCGATTGCCAGATTTAATTCCTTTAGAATATTTTCTTTGGGGTAATTTATATTCCGTTGTCTATAAGTCCAAATCTCAGTCGTTAGAAGAGTTGGAAGATTGAATTAGGATGTTCAAAAAATATCACAGCATGCTATTCAAAACTACTTTAGAGCCTTCGTTGATTGATTAGGATATTGTCAGGCTGCTGAAGGTCTCCAGTTTGAATATTTATTATGAATATTTTCTTTTCTTCTCAATATTACAGTGCTCAATATTTAGTCATAACAAATTTCATTTTCATTAACTCATAAATATTTATTACTCTATATTTTATTTAAGATTTAAAAACCACAATTCGCGCACGCACCAACCCTATATCATTATAATTAATGAAAAGTGTCTATCTTAAAATGTAAAAATATACTGGGTCCTCCATTTAAGAAAACTGCATATGACTTCATATCTCGAAAAACAAGGTATCTGTTGGAAATAAAAGTAAGTCACTGACTAGAAGAAAAATACTACAAGAACTTTTGTTAAGGACATTTTTTAATCGAACTTATAATTTAGCCAGAAATCAGTTGTTTCCACACATTTACCTAACCTCGTATATACTAGTGAAAAAATATATAGGCCACTCAAAAGAGACAAAATAATTAACAAATAAAATGTATCTAACTATAGACTAAGCATATTAGGATTCTCAGGGGAAAGTTTTGCTATAGTTTTTATTTTCTCACCCCCTATGTTTTTTCGGTCATTGAACGCGAATTTAAAGTCTGTAGGCAAAAATTTAGCCCGGAACTTGGTTTTGTTGGCACTTTTTGCCCAAATTTTGGCACTTTTCTCAGTTATTGGCCTACATCTCAGAAATGAAGCGTTTTTTCGACAAGCCCATTCCATACAAAATTAAAGTAGACAAAATTTCCTGCATTTTTCATATATCACTTTTTTGCTAGACTAACCGTTCCGCCGCTAGAGCACGCCAAAAAGGGGCCATGTTACCGGACACAGTATACCTTACTTAAATAATGAATATAGGGAAAGCAATTGAAAAAATGGAGACAAACAAATGAAATGCTGTTATTAGTAAAGTTATTATGTACAGTGTATTATAGTCAGTAGTATAATATATACTCATATTATTATAATGATAAATGTTGCGAATGTTGAATGTTAAATGAGGTGAGTAGTAATATGCACATTTACTGTTGAAGGTACTCTTGTACATACCTTCGTTTTTCAAGGAACTGTCACATCCTCTTTAGTTCTTTCATCTATTCTTCTTATTTTTTCAGGTGGTGGGGGGTCTGTAATGATCAGAGTATATGGGTCAGCTTGTACATTCGTATTAACTACTTCAGACAGGTACATTTATGCTCCAAGTGTGTGATTGTCGTTTTTGGGGAAGAAAATGGCACATACCTTCGTCCTCCTTGTTCACACTTTGTTCGATGGTCTCTATCACCGGGGAGAAGGTGAAGCCCAGTTCGTCCTGTACTTCGACGTCGAATGTTCTGTCCTCAAGGGTATTTATGAGATCTGTCTCGATTGTCACGTTGTTGCAGGACCCCTCACAGTTGATGTACAGATTGGTGCCATTGAGGCCTGCTTTTTTGCAGCATCATTTTTTTGCGCAGGTCTTGGCACCAGACGCAGCAGGAGCTTGTAGAGTGAGAGGTGTGAGCTGATTGGTTCCAGGCAATTTGTTGCTCTTTTCCGACCCCAATCTTCGGCATTTTTCAATGCAACTGTTTTTGACGAAGTCTTGAAAGCTGCCTTCTTATAATTAATGTCCTCAGATGGTTTATCGACGGTTCAGTCCTTCCTGTGTAACCGGAACTTTAACCTTCCTTTAACACACTTACAACATCAACAAGGTGGGGGATTTTGGTGAGAGTTTTCACAAACTTCAATTTCCCTTGGTTGTAAGGTGCTGAAGTCGTATTACACCCACTCATTGCGTGAAAAGACATGATGTGTTCTTTAATGGTATTGTTTTGCAGAGCGTGCATAGGAGAGTAGGTGATTGGAGGAATGATTCCCTTTCCTGATTTCAGGAAGAATACGTCTTCTCATTGGCAAAGACCCGTGAGGATGACCAACAGGTCGATGTCCTCTCCAACCACCATAATCTCAGTACGTTCAGCCAAACACAGGGCTTCGTTCACAATGACGGTGTCGGCATCTTCTGTGGCTGTGGTAAAATTCAGTTGCAAGATTTGCCCTAAACAAACTAGCATACCTACATACATAGCAAGTTAAATAAAGGCTTGTAAAAAACCATTCGAGTATTCCTTCCAACATTTTTACGACTTGATCCGCTGACCAGGAGTCTCACGCAAATTTTGGAAATTTAGAACTTTATATTCAGCAATCATGACAACCCATAGAAAACACGAGTTCATTATAAATCATTTAGGATCAACAATTAACTATCATAGTATGGGCGATTTTCGCGAAAACGGTGAATTTCACTAGATATGGGAATGTGGCCCTTTTTTTGGCGCGCTCTAGCGGTGGAACTGGTTAGTCTTCCAAAAAAACGTTATATATGAAAAATGTGGGAAAGTTTGTCTACTTTAATTTTGTATAAAGTGGGCTTGTCGAGAAAATGCTTCCTTTCTGAGATATAGGCGAAGGACTGAAAAAAGTGCCAGAATTTGATTCGGGGAGGCAATGTTGTATTTTCGAATTTTAATAAATTGTTTGAAGAAGAAGAAGAAGGGCAAAAAGTGCCAAAAAAACAAAGTTCCGGACCAAATTTTTGCAAACTTTTATATCAGCAACTACACACTTTACTAAATCTATAACATCATTTATGTATCAATAAATAATATGAGAGTAAAATTTCACATTTTTAATTTAATTAAACTTTATCTACAGCAGTACATTTTTAAAAAGATTTGTTGTAATAATGTATACCGATGTTAAATGATACCAGTAATTAGTAGGTACAGTCGTATTCATTAAAAAAGCGTACCAGTATTAGAATGAGAGGCAAGCTTTACCATGCTTATGTAAAACCGGCTGATCTAAATGACTGCTATTGGAGGTTATCACAGTACACAGGTTGTCAAAAATGCAAAGCATTGACATTGACTTTGATAGTTGTATAACAAAGTCAAGAAAACTATATTAAAAATTAAACAACGCTGGTAGCAAGAAGATTCCTTAAAGAGAAAAGTTGGTTTAGGCCCTCCCAAAATTTCCAACCCTGAACAAGATGCTGCTCTTTTGGGATCTGAGTTAAAATATCGTCCAGCTGGGAAAAAAATGTTACTCACTGTAGAACGTCGGCAGTCAAGGGTAATTTTTGCAATGAACTATGTATACCGTGACCCTCAATTTTGGAACATGGTCGTTTTTACTGATGAAAAGACATTCCAGTCGACTTATAACGGCCAAATTCGTGTTTATCGTCCAGACAATACAAGGTGTGAAGAACGATACACTAGCTCCGTTGCTTTTAGATCTGGACATTTCTCTGTATGTTTGTTGGCGAGTTGAGGGGAAGTTTAATGCTTTAAACTGTATAAACACTTTAGAAAACATAATGCTCCGATCTATTGAACAAATCTATCCCAATAATGATTTCATTTATCAACAAGATAATTGTCCAATCCACACCGCCAATACTGTAACGGAGTGGCTTCAAACTCATAATGTAAAAGTGCTGCCATCTCCCTGTTATAGTCCCGACATTAATCCAATAGAAAATGTTTGGGGTTTAATTGTAAAAAAATATATATAAAAGAAATTTTAGACCACAAAATTCAAAAGAATTATGGGATATAATCCACGAGTGCTGGGAGGAGTTTGATCCAAACATTACATGTAATATAATTCAGTCAATGCCGAATAGATTGGCTCAAGTAATAGAAAAAGATGGTTATATGACCAAATATTAGATTTTACTTTAAATATTCTTGTCATTGTTCTTTGTTTTGTTGGAGTTTTTATAAAACTGTTACTTATAATTATAATTTAATATACATAATTCAATTTTTCTTAATTATTTCACTGATGCGCGACGCCAATGATTTGATTTCTGACAACCTATGACATCTGACAGGTCGACTTTACACAAAAATGATAAAGCTCGCCTCTCATTCTAATATTTGTACGCTTTTTTATTAATAGAACCATACAACTTTCCTTTTAACAAATAAAAACACAGTTGTTGCGTCAAAGTTATAAATTCATCAGTACCATTAGAGTAATCTAAACCGATATTATTAACAAAATATTAACACTTACCTTTTTTGCCTGTACAATATCTAGCCATTCTTCTTCAGTAAATAAATCCTTAAAATGCTTATAATGAAAAGCCCTGGGTTGCGGAGTACGGCACGGAAAGTTCTTTTCGGAAACACGAGACGCGTGCTGCAGATATGCCGATTTTGTACCTTTTTCACAAATAACCAGTACAATAGGATATGAAACCAATAAATAAATATAAACGTATTTCATATCTCTTTTACAAGAACTATTTAAAAACAAAATGTTCGCTCTGATCGGTGTAAACTGAGCGACCGCTAACTTATCAGTAAGCTATGGCAAAAGCTTGACTTAATATATATGGTTAAGTCTACTGCACTAAATATGACTAAGTTGTCATCGGGGAATCGGTCAACTACGTATAATATACACATGGCTTCTACTTTTCACAAGTTCAGTGACACTAGAAAAAAAATACCTACAAGGTTATCTAAACTCTTATTTCTCCTTTTACCAATAATTTACTGTACACATATTGATTTCAGAGTTTCAGACTATCGCATATCGTTTACGTATCGTTTTGACAGAAGATCATTACGTTGTAACAATACCTTCTACAACAAATATTTATTTCAGAAAAATAAATGATGCAGCTACGTATTCATGAGTTGAATTATTTCTTAGCTATGTTGGCACTACTGATTCTACCTGAAGTTTCTTTCAATTGGTTCAATTCAAATTGCGCGCGTGTTTTAGTGACAGTTTATCTAATTTAACCTCAAAATTCATTGCGTTGTCTAGCGTGTTGATTGATGTTCTGTTCTTAATTTTGTGCGTTTGTGTATCAGCAATAATCACAATAGAGAGCGTAAAAAGGAAAAAAGGTGCTAACTACACTTTACGTGATTCGAGAAGCAGAATCATTCCTGCAGCTTCCTCTATCAACTCAACGATATGTAAAACAGTTTCTTTACGCAGTCGAAATCTTATTAAAAAATCTTTATCATAATTCTCAAAATTATTTTCTCGTTCCCTTATGGTATAGGGTCTCCTTTCATACTTTATAAATTGTATAATATCGTCATAATCACTCATATCCAGAATATTATTATTATTATTCATTATTGGCAATAATATATTTAATATAAATCACAAATTAAAAACGAACATATCAATCAATCACGTCGGTTTTTAGGTTAGAATGTTTTAGAATTGTCAGAAATTGAACCAAATGGGCATGTGCAAATCGTCTAACAGTAGAATAAATCCTTAACTGATACTTTCAACTCTCTGCTAAATTTACTTTCAGATAGTGACTCTAACCCTCCGGTGAATATTACCTGAACATTGAAAAACAGTAAGTTTATCTGCCAGATAAGTTTTGTCTGACAGTTAAGCTATTTAACTGGACATTGAAAAACCGGCCCTAAGTAAAGAACAAAATTGCCCAGCAACCGGGTAAGTGTAACTTATTTTTTACACTTAATACCCGTATTATAGTAAAGGTCGAAAGTATGTCGAATTCGGTGACAGACGCGTGTTTCGTGGCTTCTACGGGATCTCGAGATAAATCCGGATAAAGCGGCAACAAGACGTCGAAATTGTATTGAATTAAAGCGTAAACGATTCTGCATTGATTGATATAAATTAGCGCGGGTCTGGCTATTTCATATAGTAGATATTTGATTGAATTATGTTGGTTGAATAAAGCAACACAAAATAGTGTATATAAACAACCAGAGAAAGTGTACTGCTTGACCGTGGAACCTATACCTGGATCCGTCCCTTCTTGAAGTGAGTGATATAAAATAAGCAACAGCCAACCAGATGTGTGAATGAAACAGATAAGTTTTTGTTTATGTAGAGCGTTAGCATTAGCAATGGTTTATTTGTTTATGTCTTTTTTATATTTTAAACAAGAAATGGAGATCAAAATTGAAAAGGCATTAAATATAATATGTAGATAATAAACATAACATATAGGTGATGAAATGGAAAAACTGCCTGAAATTGGAAACGATTGTTTCAAGGAAGCGACATACAGGGTGAGCAAACTATCCCTTCGGACCTCTTTTCTCATAACGCGAAAAAAAATATTGTTACCGTCAGATAGGGTCTTTCCCAGCAACCCCACTCTAAATGGATATTTACCTGTGGATCAATTAATAAATAAAGACACATTAAATACATTAAATAAAATATAAAAGCTGCCTGATGATTCAGAAACAGAAGAAACAGGAAACTTAGTAGAAAAAAAATAAGGACATCACGATAGATGGAAACTTAAAAGAAGCATGTAAACTGAAAAGAAGCATCTCGCAAACACCTGCACACCCCAGCCGATGATGACAAATGGAAACTTAATAGAAGCATGGAAACTTAAAAGAAGCATCTCACAAACACCTACACTTCCCATCCTATAACCCCACCCCATGCATCATGCGGTTCTCGCTGCTGACAACAAGCATGTCCAATGTCCAACCCGGCGTATGCAGCCGGTCCGGCGATATATAAAACATCCGAGGTTTGGTTCCGGCACGAGGTTTGGCCGTCCGTTGGGCGTATTCGACGAACGACCAAGCTGCGTGTTGGGACGAACCTCCATGGGTGCCCGGAATCGGCAGCAATGCCCACCTTAAACTGGCAAATCAATCAATCAATAAATACACATGTTATAGTAAAACAACCCCTTACAGGTTATAATACCCTCTTAAATGATAAAATCCCATGTATAACGTTAAGAAATCTGAAATTATTTTTTTTCGGTGGAAATTTTTGGACTTTTAATTTGATCAAAATCTACCCCTAGAGTGCGGTAAAGCTACCCCCAGAAAAAAATAAGTGATATGGAAATAAGTAAAAATAAAGTCCTGCGATCCTCGGCACATTCTGTATATTACTTAAATCAATTTTAAGACACTTTATTACAAAACAATAAACTACTCCTAAGGGGGGATATAACTACCCCCATTTAAAGAATTATATCCAATGCATTTTAAAAGAGTAAAGTAATTTTTTTATTGATTTACTTTAATATTAAGTTTGCGTGCCAATGGTATGAAAAGATTTACTTTCAACTTATTCAAAAACAGCCTTTGATTTTTCCAGAAAATCAAAAATTAAAGAGTGTTTATTTGAGAAAATATATTTTTTAGTTGCTTCTACTGCAACGAAGTCTTTTATTTTCGAGTAGCGGCATTCTTCGTTTTTTTTTGCTGTTTCCGGTAAATCTCTGTTTAACAGCCAAACATGGATAGCCATCTAGCCATCATATTAATGCTCCAGTTTCCCTGATAACTTGTTTTTATAACTTTTAGATCTTGGTGAAATTTTAATCCTTGTTCTTCACTGAAATTTCCAAGAAGTAGTTGAACATATTCTCGGGAATCATAAAAGAGAAAATTATAAGAAGATAGCGAAAAAGATGGTCAGTAACGTTGGTAAATTGGGGTGCAATATGAATTTAAAACTTCATTTCAGTGAAGAACAAAGAGAAACATTTCATATTTCATATAAGTTATGGAAACAAGGTATTAGGGAAACTGGAGCATTATTATGATGGCTGACTATATTTGGATGCTATCTAGAGATTTATAAACAGAAAAAAACGAAGGCTGCTACTACGTAGGTCCTTCGAAAATAAAGTATTTCGTTACAGTAGAAGAAACTAAAAAAGGTAGACAAAAATAAAATGTTCTGAAATAAATTACTTTACATTGAAATATTAAGCAAGCTTATGAACTGATATCTATGGTTACACTGAAAAATGGTAGCTAATTGCTAAGTTGTTATAAAGTTGAATTTAGTTTTGCTGTCAACAATTTTTTTATTACATAAGTTGTGTAATAAGCAAGTATTTCTAACATATTAATAAACCAAGTTCCAATCACGGTGGATTCTGATTCATCTAGTTTAATAGGTTATGAGCCCAGAATCGCGGTTACAGTGTATTTTCACACAGTAAATACTTGCAAGTGTCGAATTTTGACGTTTCTTATATACTTCTTTCGAATATTGAGGTAGTCCATCTTAGGATACTGCGTATTAAAGAAGCAAAGAAAAAGTGGATAAATTCAGAAGCTTTACCAATGTTCGACGGTAGTAATTTCCAGTTGTGGAAGTATCAAATGGACATAATTTCTCGAGCGGAAAAGTTGTCAGAAATCGTCAATGGAACGACGGGTCGTCCAGAATAGACAGGTGTGCTACAAAATCAGTGGGACGAAAATAATGCAAAAGAAATGTTATTTATCTCGACTTTAGTGGAATTTGATAATGTCATGCTAAACAGCTCCATCGATGTGGACTCGATTAAAGTCTATTCATGAACAGCGTTCTGCAATAAATGAGATAACTTTGAAGCAACAATTTTTCAATTATAAAATGTTACAATCTGATTCGATTGCACAACATATAAGTAAAATTGAGTCGTTGGCACAAGCATTAGTAGACGTTGATGAGCCAGTGGGAGACATTATTGACAAAACTGCATATTGGGTAGTTTACCAGCAAAGTTTAGTTCTTTTGTCACCGCATGGGATTCATATGCAGAAGAGAAATAAACCTTTGATAATTTGACAATACGTCTACTTAAAGAAGAACAAAAGTTAAACCAGACCGACGAAATTACCTCCGCATTTGCTGCTATCAATGTGGGTAAGTCTAAGTTCAAAGGTATGGACGATAAAAATAATCAAAATGGCCAATATAAGAAAAACAACAAGGATTGTTGAGTGTTATTTTTGTGTCATTTTAAATCTGAATGTAGAAAACGATTAGCAACTTTGGAAGAAAATCCAGATTCCAAGGTTCATCAGGCTTTAAGTGCAGAAATAAAAAATATTTCAGCTGTTGGTTGTGGAGATCTTGCGGATAGTGCAGCGTCAAGGCACATGACGGCACATAAAGAATGGTTTTCAAACTTCAAACAGTGACCAAATAAAGATGTAAATATTCAAATTGGTGACAATTCTTTTGTTTACACGGAGGGTATTGACTCTATGATGTGGTGGCTCTGATGAATAGCGAATTGGAACCGCGTGTGCTAGAAAATAATTTGAAGAAGAGTTCATTCTCAGTGGGAGCTGCAACTAGCAAGAATTCGAAGGTCACGTTCGATAATAGACAAATTGAAATCCTTAACGGGACAAAATTGTCAAACCAGTGTTATCAGATGCTCTTCAGGCTAACTAAAATGGAACAAGCCATCTTCTCATCGTCTAGTTCAGCAGTGTTATAGCATGAGAGGCTTTGTCAAGTCAATTTTGACACCCTAAAGAACATGGCTGATAGATTCCAAACTGAAAATTGACGAATTCAGATCAATTCTTTTGTGAATCATGTCAGCTTGGAAAAATACACAGAAAGCCATTTACTTCAAATTCTCAACCTCGTGCAAGCAAACCTGGCGAAGTTATACATACTTATTTGTGTGGGAAAATGCCGCAGTCATCGATTGGACGATCTAACTATTTCGCAATCTTCAAGGACGATTGCACCTCATATCGATTCGTATATTTCTTGAAGAACAAGAGCGATGTTGCGTCAATTTTTCCAGAAGTTGGTAGTTTGATTGAAAGACAGACAGGTAACAGAATTAGAGTACTTCGAAGTGATAATGGAACCGAATGTGTACCTAAATGAAAAACTACGGAATTATTTGAAAACTTAAGGTATCATTTATGAAACAAGTTCTCCATACACCCAGAACAAAATGGGAGAGCAGAACGTGAAATGCGATCCATTATGGAAAGTGCACGTACGATGCTGCTGGAGACTAAATTGTCAGAAGCATTATGGGCAGAAGCTGTCAATAGAGAGTTATTGCAAAGCGAAAAGGGGCTGACTTTGTTAAAAGAAACTTTAAATAAAGTATCCTGTATTCCAATTTATCATCCATTTTTAAAGTGAGTTATTGCAACGGTGTCCTCATACCTTATGTTGATACTTTATTTTGACAATTTTCCCTAACCTAAAAAATCCAAATTGGGCATTGCCGGTATTATTATCATTTGTTCGAGTTTAAAATGAATATGGAAGAACAATTAGAAGTAGCTATCCTAGCTGGTGTTAATGATGAAGAAATTGAAATGTTACTTCTACATAACATAATTGATATTTATATCGGTAATGAACAAATTAACGCTATAGACCCCGTGAACTTCGATTTAAATAATATGACTGACGATGAAATAGAAGTTAATTTTCGTTTTCAAAGATGGGATATAATACGATTGCGAAATTACGTCTTCCTCATATTTGAATCTCACGCGTTTTTTATCTTTTTCTTGTGCCATTATCGCCAACAAAAGTAACAATTTCCTTAGGGAATTTTCGTCTGATGCAAGTTTCGACAAAAAGTTCCTAAATGTGTCAAAATTAAGGTGCTTTTAACAAAGGAAAGCCTTGCCCGTATTTAAGTTAAATACGGGATACCTGTATTTTATTAAAAGAAAATGCTGAACGATATTTTCAATGCGCATGCGTACATGTCAAATTAAAGGAAACTTTTATTAAAGGATCTGTAAACCGAAGTTGCAATATCTCTCTAATAATCGACTAACTAAACCCAATAATGACAAGACACCTCATAAAAAATGGTTTAACAAAACAGTTTCAATTAAGCATATGAAGAAATTTGGATCTGTTGAATTTGTACATACGCCAAAACAGTTTCGTACTAAATTCCAACCGAAATCAAAGAGGGTCATAATGGTGGGATACGACGGTTACAGTAAAAATTATAGATTGTTTGATCCAGTAAGTAAGAAGATCTCTGTTTCAATAGATGTTGTCTTCAATAAAGATGATATGCTGTCCAATGCGGAACCAGAAAAGAAGTGGAACGTCTTGGAAATAGGCAAAGAAAATGAAGCCCAATTGCCAGATTCATTCGAAGAAGAAGAATATTTTGCAGAGAAAGTGAGGCCACGGATAGTCCAGATGAATCCAATGAGCCTAGTCATCGTTTTCGAAATCGTAATTCTATCCAAAAGCCTCCTCGATTTAGTGATCCTAATTTTAGAGCATGTTCTGCAACATTCGACTCACAGACTTTCGAAGAATCTATGTCATCAGCAGAATCAAGTTCTTGGATTCTAGCAATGAAAGATTAAATGTTATCTTTATTTGAAAAGGACACATTGGAGTTGGTAAAATTACCTCCAGATCGTCAAGCCATAAGATGTAAGTGGGTCTTCAGGATTAAACACAAACCTGATGGAAGCATCGATCGCTTTAAAGACCGTGCGCAAAGGGGTATTCACAAAAAGCAGTTAAAGTGAAACGTTTTCTCCAGTTGTACGAATCAATTCGGATTTTTTTGGCCCTGGCTGCAGTAAAAGGTGTTGAAATTACACAAATCGACGTTAAAACCGCATTTTAAATGGTGATTTAGAAGAAGAAATCTACATGGTTCAACCCCAAGATTTTATCACCGGCAAACCGAATTAGTCTGCAAGCTGAAGAAAAACCTATACGGTTTAAAGCAATCACCTCGTTGCTGGAACCAGAAGTTTGTCAGTTACCTGAAGCTCCCTGACTTCGAGGAGCTTAACGCCGATAGGTGTGTATTTCACTCAAATTACAAGAACGAATATGTTTTCTTGGCTATCTATGTCGACGATGGTCTTATTCTTTGCAAGTCCATGTCAATTACAAACGAAATATTAGCAGAACTCAAATCCCATTTTGGTATAACTATTGAAGATTCAACTTATTTCGTTGAAATGGAGATTCATCGCAACGGACACAAGGATGAGATCTTTATCAGTCAAAAACGTTATATAGAACCTCTTTTAAAGAGATTTAATACGATTGGATGTAAACCAAATTTGGTCCCTTGTGATCCAAACATGCAACTTCACAGTGGACAATCTCCAAGAAACAATGAGGGGATTACCAAAAATGAAGGATACTCCCTACCGTGAAGCTGTTGGATCATTGATGTTCTTGACTACAGCGTCACGTCCGGATGTAATGTTCACTGTAAGCCAAGTAAGTCGTTTTTTGAACAACCCCGGCCCGAAGCACTGGACAGCAGTCAAACGGATATTAAAATATTTACAAGGCACTGAAAATAAAGGGATTAAATATGCAGAAAATGACGTTGAACTTTCTGTATATTCAGACGCAGACTTTGCGGGTGATCTTGACACCCGTAAATCTACCACAGGGTATGTTAGCGTAGTTTCAGGTGGTCCTGTTACTCTGTCCGCGCACAAGCAGAAATGTGTAAGTAGATCAACTACTTAGGCAGAGTACATAGCAGCATCTAACACAACTGTGAAGATCATCTGCTTTCGAAAACTCCTTCAAGAAATGGGCATAGAATTGCACGGTCCAACAGATCTATTTGTGGATAACCAGAGTGCAATCCAGCTAGTGAAAAATACCCAACAACAAAAAAGATAATATAGATGTAAAGTTTCACATTATTCGCGAAAAAGTACAAGGTGGTACAATTTACGTTTCTTACATTTCATCTGATAAACAGTTAACGGATATGTTTATCAAACCCCCGTCTAAAGATAAATTTGATAAAAATTAATTATTATTAAATTATTAGCAAGCTTATGAACTGATATCTATGGTTACACTGAAAAATGGTAGCTAATTGTTAAGTTGTTATAAAGTTGAATTTAGTTTTGCTGTCAAGAAATTTTGTATTACATAAGTTGTGTAATAAGCAAGTATTTCTAAGATTAATAAACCAAGTTACAACCACGCTGCATTCTGATTCACCTAGTCTAATACTTTTTTACTTTTAATTTTCTGGAAAAATCAAGGGTTGTTTTTGAACAAGTCTAAAGTAAATATTTCATACCATTGGCACACAAACTTAATATTCAAGAAAATAAATAAAAAATTTACTTTGCTCTTCAAAACACAATGGATATAATTTTTTAAATGGGGGTGGTTATATCCCTCCTTAAGAGGGATTTATTTTTTAAGTCTTTTTGTAATTAAGTCTCTTAAAATGTACTAAAGTAATATACAGAATGTACTGAAAATCGCAGGACTTTATTTCCATATGACATTTCTCTGGGGGTAGTTTTTCAGCATCCCAGGGGTAGATTGTAATAAAATTAAAAATCCGAAAAAGCCCACTCAAAAATTATTTCAGATTTTTTTACGTAATACATGGGATTTTATCATTTAGGGGTTTTTTATAACCTGTAAGGGTTTTTTTTTACTATAATATGGGTATTGCGTGTAAAAAAGAGCTGATTTGCAGTTACCCAGTTGCTGGACAATTCTTTTTCTGTATTGTGACAAATTCTTAGAATCGTCCCTTTTCGACCCATTTTCGGATTATTCTTTAACCATATGGTGGTTGTAGGCACAATTCTGATGCCAGATTTGGATTTGGCGGCTCAAAGGTTAGAGTGGTCTGGTCAAAAGATTAGAAACAAATTTTATTTTGTGTGCCTGTATGATTCTTATGTGATATGAACCCAAGTAGGACTTTGCTAGTAGTAGAGAAGTATACAAAAAAGTTTTGGAGGCAACAATAAAACATAATAGAACATAAAACAGAATGATTTCTTTTTTGAAAAACGAAAAATACAAAAAACAGTAGTAGTAATCAAAGAACACAAAATTATTAATTAATTAATTAATAATAATAGATATTGAAGATAACGCCAAATCATAAAATAATTTAAGCATTCACTGTAAAATAAGTAAAAAATATAGTACCTACTTGCACCACGAACTCTGTCTCGGACGTTTCGGAAAAGCTGCTCCGAATTTGAATTCTATGCTTCTCGTCCAAAGTTCTTTATATTGTTTGCCTTGACTGCTACAAAAATGTTTATTTATGGATCCTTGATTGAATTGTCAAACAAACGTCACAATTCCTATCATAAAATTTGAAGATAACTTTACAACAACTATCACTGACAAACAGCCCGACTCTGCACAGTATCTAGGTGTGTTAGAGGAAACATTGAGAAAAACCAAAGACGATTATAGTATTCTTGCGCAACTAACAGCTAGAAGGGAGGACTGTATGCAACAGCTGCTTAGTAATGCAATACGTCTACAAGCAGAAAACATTGAATTTGATAAATCGGTACCAAATTCCCAAATCCTGAGAACAATTGCTCCTTAGAAAAAAGCTCTAAATCAAGACGAAATTGTTGAATTCGTGATGTACGATCAGTTAAAGGATGATAAAAGCGATTATGAAATAAACAAGAAATGTAGTGAAAATAGTACTAATTAAATAATAATAGGTAATACAGTACTTACATATTTAGAAGGGTTTTATTATTTTTTAAGAATGACTTGCTCAGTGAATATTGCTAAAAAATCTATTGTATTTATAACAGGCGCCTCAAGGGGTATTGGTAAAACAATTGCTGTGAAATTGTCTAGGCATTTAAATAAAAATTCAATTTTTAATTTAATAGCTAAATCTGAAAAAGAATTTGGTGAGACTAAAACTCAAATTCTTATGGAGGACAAATCTATTACTGTTCAAACATTTGGTTTAGACTTGTCGAAGCCTAATATTACGGAATACGATAAGGTTTTCGAGCAGGTTCTAAGAACCGATACAGCAGGTATACAATTTGGATTTATCTTTCATAATGCTGGTCACATTGAAGCAAACAACTGATTTGACAATACATCACGATTCTCACAGTGCAATGGCCGATGGCCATCTTCCTGATAAGTTGATTAAGAAATACCTCCCTAATATATCTATATCCATATACCTCTTCGAATAAAATAAGAATAGAAATTGCATTTACCTCCAACTTTGTTATATTCCTTAACAAACACTATTGTATACAGAGCAAATTTAGTTAATATTTTAAATTTCGCCCTGTATTCTTTGAGTATAATTTCCATCGTGTAGAATCTCAACTGTGTAGTTGATAGGTAAGTAAATATAGAGTTTATGTCTCTATTTCACACGCCTAGGGTAAAGATTATTGTCTAAATGTTATTTGTGGCATTATCTTAATTTCTTTCCTTCTTCAATTCTTTGGGAATTTCACTGCCACATGTATGTTTTCTTTCTAAGCGGTGCTAGGGGAATCTACAAAATATATCACAATTAACCAGTATGTTACTGGTAAAAAACCTCTACGCCCGTGACGTTTACGTCAAAGGATCAGTTAAAGGTTGGTTTTGATAAATAAACAACACAAATAAGTATAAAAACTTGAAATTAAATATTTCGCCGACGTTTCGGAAATCTAATCTGTTTCCTTTCTCAAGGCTTTTTTTGAAAAATCTTTTTTGCTGTGTATGACAAATACACAGCTCTAAGAATGTTTGTTATATTCAATATCCATAAATACTTACTATTTACATAGAACTGTTGATATAGTTAACAGTTTTAGTTTCTATACAATGTTAAGTTTGTGAAGTTCTTCTTTTAACATTGGCAGCCAAGTTGTACAGACATCTACGGAACAATTCTTAGAGCTGTGTATTTGTCATACACAGCAAAAAAGATTTTTCAAAAAAAGCCTTGAGAAAGGAAACAGATTAGATTTCCGAAACGTCGGCGAAATATTTAATTTCAAGTTTTTATACTTATTTGTGTTGTTTATTTATCAAAACCAACCTTTAACTGATCCTTTGACGTAAACGTCACGGGCGTAGAGGTTTTTTACCAGTAACATACTGGTTAATTGTGATATATTTTGTAGATTCCCCTAGCACCGCTTAGAAAGAAAACATACATGTGGCAGTGAAATTCCCAAAGAATTGAAGAAGGAAAGAAAAAAAAAAAATAGGGTAAAGATTATTCAGTTTTGACTTTCCTTTGGTTTCCCACCATATTCACTACATTCCTACCACTTCCAATATAAAGCAGCTTACTCTGTACGTTGTAAAATGCTTACAGGTGTATACAATTTTTATTAAAATACGTGTTAAATTGTTTTCAAGTTATGGTGGAGTAAACATTCAGACAGAAAAACGGGCCAAAAAGACAAAATGTTGAAAATATAATAATTGGCTTTTTTGTCACTAATCATACCCGAAAATATAAATAATTCTAAGAAGAACAAAATATTAGATTTATTCACATAAATAAACAACAAACACCTAATCCTTAATTTATCTATGTGAATTGAGATAAAATTAAATTTTCATAGTATTTCTCGCAATACGCCAGTCAAGAAATCCCTAGATATTTACTAATGAACAAATAAATGATTGTCATTAATATAATGATCATGTCTGTCATAATTAATGAACCTCGTTCTTGAATTACTACAGCAATTCCCTAGGAATACCCTGCCTGCAATGTGCTTCAATAATTCCTTACCAGAAACGTCATAATTAAGTAATTTATATTATACTTAATTATAAATATTAATGGAATTGTTTGTTAAAGTTCAAGGTTATTGAATATAATAATGTATTTAAAATGGATTCATATAGGTAATTTAGGTACAACTATTTTTCTGGACAGCCAAAACAGTTTTTTTGTGAAATCACTCTTGAAAATTTGAAATTAAAATTTCTTTCAAGAAATGACATAGTGTTAGTGAGAAAGCTTCTATCAAAATACCCATGCATGAAATATTAAATATATTTTCACTTCTATTGTAATGCATTTGTTACATAAAATACTCATATACTTATTTACCAATCAGTCACGCGTCAACGTTAATTCAGTTTTTCCCGATATAAGATTGATTGTTTTAATGCTTCGTTTAATTTCAATGCCTTGAGTGTGAATTTAATAGTTTTTATATCCTTACTAGCTTGCAGTCCTGTGCATTTGGATTATCTTGTATACAGCGAAAAAGTACTTAAGTATAAATACCCAAAAGGCTTTTAGCAAGCGGGAATTACAGGATTTCTTTATTAGCGATATTCACTGTTCCTTCTTGCATCAAAAATATGCGGGCTGAGATGAACTTACTTTAAACCACGACATGAAGATGATCATAGGAGAAACAGTAATTCCTCAAAAGAAATCAGTTCAATTGAAATGTGGGCATATTGACCTTTCCGTTTACTGTTATGAACTTTTTATGCAGTCAATGAAGCCTTTTACCTCTGAACTCTGGTGCATTAAATGAGTTTTCATGATTCCTTCTATAATGTATCTTTGACTATGTAAATTCCTGTTAAAAAAACTCCCAACATCGGATTTTTATTTGGGGGTGGTTCCCACCCCTTCTATAGTGGTGGGCAGAAAAAGTCAAAATTAACTAATAGAGTACATTATAAGAATAAAGGCAGTATACAGTTTTTTCATGAAAATTGAACATGTTTAACGGTTTGAAAATTGTTATTTTAGGTGAAGAAAAAAAAGGACATTGATGTGCATAGTTTTGTAACAGCTAAATTATGTTGTCATACCTTCCCATTTCAGTACCTAAATAACATACAAAATTGTATAAACTTGTCTAAATAGTGTTTTTTCTTCATTTTGAGGCCCAGGGGCGCTAAGAGTTCCGATCGGCTTTAAACTTGCTGAAAACAAAAATCCCTAAAATTTTGATGCCCAAATGTGGATACAAATGAATTTGTTATCTAGAATTTGAATTGACCGCCATTTTATGCCATTAGGTCCAAAATGAATCATTCCTTTTTTCAAAATGTAGATCTTGATAACAGTTTTTCGACATTAAAAAACCGGTTTTTTTTAAGTTATTGGGTCCCTTTTGTAATAGTTATTATTCTTATGATGTAATAAATATATTTAGTTTAGTTTATATATATATATATATAGTGTACGCAAGTGTTTAATTAGTTTTTATACTTAAAGAGTTTTTATACCTTTAATTGATATTGTTTTTGGAGCGCTCGATCGCGACGTTTTTGAATGTATTGATATGTTTTAAATATAGACAGTCTAAAGTTAAATTTTGTTTGATTCACACCATTACATGGCGCAGTTGAAAATAAGTAATTAATTAATAAATAATACAGTATAATCTTTACATTTAAAGTAACATCAAATGCAAAGAAAGTAATTTTAAAGTGCAAAAGTAAAATAGTCTGGTGAAGAACAAAAAGTGAAAAGTCGAAAAATATTTAAATAATAATGCCAGGGGGCAATACTCGATCACAAGTAAATACATCAATTCCTCCTCCAACACAGATGACTTGGGATGGAAGCTTAGCAGATGCATGGAAATTTTTTAAACAGAAATTTGTGATCTATTTAGAGGTGTTTTAAAACCTCATGAGCTGTGACCTTCATATGCGCAGAGACATAATCCGTCCTGTTGACTCAGTTACACTTCTTAAAAATATTTTATTTATTGTTTACAATTTATCCCGAGCTCTTGTTTATGTATACAGCAAGGCAGCCTCCAGTGTCTTCAAAAACATACTTATTACTCAGATTAAACTTTGCCTTTTGCGCATTTCGCGGCTCATGAGATTCTGAAACACCTCTACAAGCCACACGAACAGATGGAGAAAATACCGAGTACAAGGCATCTTTACTACTGTTGTGTATTGGCGATAGGGCTCTAAAAGTCTACAACAACTTCACATATGAAGAAGGTGAGAAAAATATGGATTATGACGTAATAATAAAAAAATTTAAGATTACTTCACACCCGAAAAAAATGTTACCTATGAGAGGCATATTTTCTTTCTAAGAAATCAAAAGGAGGACGAGTCCGTAGACAATTATGTAACGGAACTTCGTGACCTAAGTGCGACATGTGAATTTGAAGAATTGACAGACAGCCTAATCAAAGACAAACTAATTTTGGGTATAAGAGATGTTGCAGTTAAAGACAGATTATTAAGAATAAACAATTTAACATTAACAAAGGCATTAGACGTATGCAGATCTGCAGAAAGAACTAAAGTACAATTAGAAAATATTTGTTCTTTAAATGGAAAATTAGAAAAAGAAGCGGCAGTGGATAAAATAAAGAAGTCCCACAAAAAAGAAAATAAGTATGACAAAAACGTAGTAAGAAATCAACAGAATGGTCCATGCATCTCCAGAGGATCGTATCATGAACAAAATAATCAGCGGTTTCACTCTAAATATGGAAATGTGCGAGGGTGTTCAAGGTTGCCCAAATTTCAGTGCTTCAAGTGCGGTATGGTTCACGGAAAATATCAGTGCCCCGCTTACGGAAAAGTGTGCATGAAGTGTCAAAAAACGAACCATTTTGCGAAAATGTGCAAATCAGTCAACGAAATAAACCTGGAAGAGGACGAAGAATTTTTTATAGACAGTGTAAACGCCAACAAAAAAGACTGGGAAGCCATCATAGAGGTACACAATGGTACACAAATTAATTTTAAATTAGACCCAGGTGCACAAGTAAATTTAATACCATCTAGATATTTAGAATTTTTAGGCATTTCTGAAAATAATTTAATAGAAGACAACTCAAAAATTTCTACTTACACTGGTAGTAAAATTAAAATATTAGGTAGATGCTTTTTAAATTGTAAATATAAAAATTTAAACAAAAAAATTACTTTTTATATTGTTGATAAAAAAAGATGCAAAGCCAATTTTGGGACGAGTAGATTGTGAAAATTTCAATTTAGTTAGATTAGTAGAATCTGTCGAAACAAAACAATTACATAATAATAATTATAAGGCCTTAATTGCTAATTATAAAGATATTTTTACTGGTATTGGCTGTGTAGAAGGTGAATATAAAATTGAACTAAGAGAAAATGTTAAACCTGTTATTCATGTTCCTAGAAAAATACCATTTGCGATTCAAAAAACATTAAAAAATAAATTAGATAACTTAGAAAAAAATAAAATAATAGCTAAGGTTAATAAACCGACCGATTGGGTTAATTCTTTGGTAATTGTTAATAAAGCTGATGGAGACTTACGTATATGCATGGATCCCAAAGATCTAAATAAAGCCATAAAAAGAGAATATTTTCCTTTGCCTACTGTAGATGATATAATCTCAAATCTCAATGGCGCGAAATTTTTCTCAATCCTTGATGCTAGTGAGGCATTTTGGCAAATCAAGTTGGACTATAAAAGTTCTCTACTATGCACTTTTAATAGTCCTTATGGCAGATACAGATTTTTGAGATTACCCTATGGAATAACACCCGCATCGGAAATATTTCATAGAAAAATAAAATATTTATTTGAAAATTTACAAGGTGTCGAATCATACATAGACGATTTTTTAGTTTATGGCTCGACAAAACAGGAACATGACGAAAGATTAATAAAATTATTGAATAGATGTCGCGAGGTAAATTTAAAATTAAATTTAAATAAATGTCGATTTGGAATCAATAGTTTATTATTTTTGGGACACCGAATATCTGACAAAGACGTAGAACCGGATGAAGACAAAATATTTGCCATAAAAATTTTTAAGAGGCCATCTTGTAAAAAAGAGGTTGAAAGATTTTTAGGTATGGTTACATAGGTCTCTAAATTTATAAAAAATCGGTCACTTAAAACAGAGCATTTAAGGAATTTATTAAAAAATGAAGTACCATGGCATTGGGAAGAACATCACGAAAAAAGTTTTACTGAATTAAAAAATGCCTTATGTTCAAAACCAATTTTACAATATTATGATGTCAATAAACCAATTACAATATCAGTTGATTCTTCACAATCAGCCATAGGTGCGGTGCTTTTGCAAGACAATTTGCCTGTATATTATGCTTCAAAAGCTCTGACTGACACGCAAAAAAATTATGCACCGATAGAAAGAGAAATGGTTGCTGTTTTATTTGGGTTGACTCGATTTCATCAGTTCACATTTGGCAGAAAAAATGTTACTGTTGAAAGTGATCATAAGCCCTTGACAACCATTGTGAAAAAACCACTAAATTCATGTCCAGCTCGTTTACAACGCATGTTAATTCAAATACAAAAATATGACATAAATTTAATATATAAGCCAGGTTCAAAAATGGCATTAGCAGATGCGCTGTCAAGAGCTCATGATAGCAACATACAAAATGATTCAGAAAATTTAGACTTGGATAAATTATTAGACGATAAATTAAATGCACACATTTGTTTCATAACGAAAAACTTGCCAGTTAGTGACAAAAAATGAACAGAAATAAAACACGAAATTAAGAAAGATAAAGAAATGTTAGAATTAATTAATGTAACAAAAAGCGGTTGGCCAGAAAATAAACAAAATGTAAAAGATATCATAAAAATATATTTTTCATTTAGGGATGAAATTTCATATTATGACGGTATGTTGTTTAAAAATTCTAGAATTATAATACCAAAGAAATTGCGGAAAGGTATTCTAATTAAATTGCATACTAGTCATTTAGGAAAAGAAAAAACTAAACTTAGGGCTCGTGAAATATTATACTGGCCAGGCATGTCACGTGACATTGACAATTTTGTTTCAGATTGTCAAGCATGTGCCATGTACGCAAAATCTAATCAAAAAGAGCCACTAAAGCAACATGAAGTGCCTTACAGGGCATGGCAAAAAGTTGCATTAGATATTTTCGAACTGAAAAATAAGAATTATCTAGTTCTAGTTGATTATTTTTCAAAATTTTTTGAAATTACACAGTTAAACAGCTTGTCTTCAGAATCGATAATTAAAGAAATAAAAAGCATTTTTGCTCGTCAGGGAATTCCAGACATTTTGTTTTCAGATAACGCTCCACCATTAGTCTCTAAAATGTTTAAATCATTTTGCAATGAATGGGATTTTATACATAAAACATCTAGTCCGTATCATGCACAATCTAATGGTCTTGTAGAAAGAACAATCCAAACTATAAAAAATACTTTGGAAAAATGTGCAATAACAAAAACTGATCCTTTCATAGCAATGCTAGAATTAAGAAATACTCCATTATATAACGATATAAATTCGCCATCACAACTTCTTTATCAAAGGTCTCTTAAAAAGTATTTTGCCAATCACACAAAAACAATTAATGTCAGTAAAAATTAAAACAAACACAATTAGACAAAAACTAAAAGGCAAACAACAAAAACAAAAACTTTATTATGATCAGCACGTCAAGCCATTACCAGATTTGAAGAAAAATGAAATGGTTTTTGTTAAAACAAAAAATTGTAGTAATAGTCCAGGCAAAATAATAAGTAAAAATGTTAGACCTAGATCTTATAATATTAAGTTATATAATTCTGGTAGAGAAGTAGTTAGAAATCGTAAATTTGTAATCAATCGAAATGCAGGCACAGCTAATCGTGATGAATTAAAATTTTCGAAAAATCAATTTTACACCAATTATTCATCTGATGATGAAGACTGCGTTTCGAATGATATTTCCTCTAGTGTTGTAGAACAAAATATTTCTAATGATATTACCACACAAACTCGTTCTGGTAGAATCATTCGTCAACCTGACAGATTACAAATAGAAGGGTAATTATTCACTTTATTATATATTATAATACATAGATTTTTTTTAGAAAGGGGGATGTAATAGTTATTATTCTTATGATGTAATATTTATTACATTACATTAAATATATTTATATTTAGTTTAGTTTATATATATAGTGTACGCAAGTGTTTAATTAGTTTTTATACTTAAAGAGTTTTTATACCTTTAATTGATATTGTTTTTGTAGCGCTCGATCGCGACGTTTTTGAATGTATTGATATGTTTTAAATATAGACAGTCTAAAGTTAAATTTTGTTTGATTCACACCATTACACCATTTGCATTTATTTATAAACCACATACATTTTTACGAAATGCATCTACTTGAATCTGGAGAAAGTTGTCTCAGTGTGTAATAAAGTTTTGAAGTTTATATGTTTCTACACTATGTCAAATTATACATTACAGGAAAATGATATGAAAGGGACATAATATGAAATAAGAAATAAAAATAAAGTATATTAATTATTTATTGTACTTAATAAATTTCTTGTCGCGGAAAAGTAACAGCCAGTATCATCACAATTTGGTCGTTTCTTGTTAGTTCGGATTTCGATCCCCGATTCATAAAAACGGGATCAAATATAATTATTCTCCTACTTTCATTTATTTATTACATTCCAGCAAAATTAGTTCAAAAGTGAAAGATCCCAACGACCTAGTTTAATTAAGCGCACATCAAAATCAAAGAAACATTTATGACATGAAATATAGGTAATATGGCAAGACATTTGGGTCGAAAAATGAAAAAAAAGAGTGAAAATATTTTTGAGAGTATATAGGATTTGAACTCTGGACCTTCTGTATATGAAATGTGTCTCTCTCCAATTCTAATTTAATTTGTTTTTATTTTGTTTAACTATATACGAATTCAAGCTTAAAGCTAATGTACTTCAATTAAGTGTTGTATAATACAAAATGTAACTCAAGGTATATAATTTATATAAATGTAAACAAAAATACCAAGAATGTCGGTGGTTTGACAGGGCCACCGAAGTCCTTTATCCATACCGGTCAATGGTTCATTGGGGAGATATAAATTAATATTTTAGCACATGCCCGGCTTTGTGAAAATGAGTATGTTTTCGAGTTCAGTAGCTTTTAGACTATTATGGAATGCTGCTTGGGGTATTCGACCAATTTTCGTATTCTATCTTTATTCTTTATATCTGTATGTTATACCTCTTGTTCTTATATACAATTTAATCATATCCATTAATTAGGTTTTAATTTTTGTATCCACTCCTTCCCAGAAGAGGGGAAACTGTTTCAAAATAAAGAGCCTACAAGAGCGAATTTCTTAACATTAATTTATTTAGTCTTAAAAAGAAATAAAAAGGAACCATGGAAATTCGTTAACTGCTCGAGAATTTCGAGATATTGCCGTTTTAACAACTTCATTGACAATAACATAAGGTATATGGTATTACATAAAAATGTCTAAAATTTAAAAAATTCAAAAGTTATAGAATATTTTGGGATTTACTAAAAAATCAAAGTTGACATATTTTAACATTTAAGGAGCGGTTTTGCCCTCGATATTCCCACTTCATTCCAAACAATTCTTGTCTCACGGTAAGACCCAGAACAAATATTCCTGCCAGATAACATCTTATCACCAGGGGTTTAAGAAACATGATGGTGAATGATTAAAATGCATTTGTATTACCAAAACTCATTCTCATCCATTTATTCTCATCTCATGTAGTGAGTTAATAGTTCAACTATTGATCAGGTATTCCTTGTACATAAATTATTACTAATTTCATTATTACCACAAACCGTGGCCTCCAGAGAGACAGTGAATCAGCTTTGTTTCGAGGATCATTTTGAAGTTATTCAACCTCAAGGTGTCATCAAAACCTCTGAGGATTACCCAATTTTAAGAAATGGAACCAGGGCCGGTCATAGGCCCAGGCAACCCAGGCAACTGCCTAGGGCGCCACGATTAAGGGGCGCCAAACGCCATTTCAATTATTTTGGCAAATGAAATAAACTTATTTTGACTGCAGATTAAGGTAGGTAAAAAGCTGATTAACTGAATTTACTTACTTACTGACTACTGACTGGAAAAATTTTTAGGTTCTGTACTAAAATACATAATGTCGGCGTCAGGGCCGTCGGGTAAAAAGTCCGGTACTTTTTATAGAAAAAAAAAGAAGCAAATGGTAATTGAATCCGGCAAACAAGCAAAAAAATTTGAGAAGTTTATAGGACGCAGAAAAAATAATGTTGCCTTTTCCACTTCTAAAGATGAAACTGGTATTTCTGCTTCGCCATCGGCATCTACTTCGCCTCGGGGAAGCGAAAGCGAATATTTGGAGGCGACTGGGGTTGAGGCTCAGGATTAGGTAAAGGAAGTTTTATTTTGCCAATTGACCTTCAGACTGCAGTGACTGCAGTGGCAAATAATGGATATTTTTTACAAATTGTAGAGTGTATATCTTAGTTTGACAATATCATGTCTGAACATTTGCATAGAATTTCAAATAAAAAATTACAACACGAAATCATCTCTCGTATAAAAAAGTCTCGTTATTTTTCTATAATTTTAGATTGCACACCAGATGTGTCTCACACAGAACAAATGTCTATTGTTATAAGATATGTTACCATTGAAGCATTTACGGAAATAAATATAGAAGAGACGTATTTAAAGTTTTTACCTGTTGAGGACACTACTGGGCAAGGTTTATTTAATGTAATTAACGAGGAACTTAAAACCTTTCCAACATGAAGATTTATTGAAATAATGCAGCAATTTATCAACTGTACTAACCGCTGGGGCGTTATGTCAAGAAATCACAGTTCTCTCTGACATGATAAAAAAAAGAATATAAAAGAAACACCAAGAAAAGGTATGATTTTCTTGTCAACAAAACATATGATTGATTCTTTCCCAAATTTGAACATTTCTTTGCAGATTCTTTTGACGTTGCCAGTTAGCGTTGCGTCAAGAGAACGGTCATTCTCCAAACTTAAATTAATTAAAACATACCTTCGATCATCTTTGTCTCAGGAGAGATTGGACGGACTTTCGCTCTTAGCAATAAAAAATAACATACTCAATCGTGTCAATATTGATGAAATAATTTCTGAATTTGCAAGATGGAAAGCAAGACGGATTTAATTTTCGTTTTTATAGTAATCAGTTTTAAGAAGTTATTTTGCTATTTTAGTTCACTTCAAATACATGTTTTAAAAAGAAAGTGTTTGTCTTGTCTTACTTTAAGTTTTACTCTAATACCTGTTGAATTCATGTGAACGATAATTTAAAATTATAAATTATAACATTGATAGGTTAACTATTGTTTACCGCTTCGCTTTTTGACCTTTTTTTATAAAACGATTTGAAAAGGGGGGGCGCCAGAATTAAACTTTGCCTACGCTGAAAATAGTCATTGGACCGGCACTGAATGGAACCGCCTTTAATAGCACAAGGCAAGCACATTTCAAGCAAGCGCATGGGCGCATGAGTTTCGAATATACGAATTCGGAAATTGTAGTTCGTGATATGTAAACGTGTATCTGCGCAAGTAACCCACGCCTTGTCGTAATCAACGCAGAGCATCGGTATTCGTTCATACCACCACCTCTTTGACCGCGTCGACGACAGTACGCATTCTGCTTTCATCCCTATATCACGAACTACAATTTCCAAATCTGTATATTAGACGAAGTTTTTTTGTTGGAATCAGTCCAGGAGGTGCTACCGATTATGAAAATCCATGTTACCAGACGGTAACCTGGTCTGATATTGTTTAAAACAATTTTGCTTATAACAAGAGGAAATATTAAATTTTTTCATTCAAACAATTTTTGAAATATTTTTTTATCGATTTCCAACAAGAAATATTCAATAACTATTTTTCGCAAAGTTGACATTTAAAAAGATTTGTTCTTTTCACAATACATATTTTTCATATCTTTAGAGCTTGCATATGAACTTCCAAAAAATGCAATTCTTTTGCTTCGACGGTTTTTGAAAAATTCATATCGAAGTAAGGTTCTCATATGGATTTCAGTGTGTAGATAATTGAGTTCTGAAACATTTGAAGTCAAAACACAGAGAGTATTCCATTTAAAACAAAATCACTACTTCCACATCCAAATTTTCCATCCAAGTCCCTTTATATGAAACCTTCTTAATTATACTTGTACATGTGGAAATAATTGGTCACATAAACATTTGGAGCAGGTAGCAATTGTGGCGTTGGTTTCTAGCATACCTATACGCCAAAAATGAATTTTCTGGACTTTTATTAGGCTGCTCTACTTTCTTTTTTTTTTTTGAGGGGAAAAACCTTCAGAAGGTTCCCCACACTGATGTTCCAGTGTGTGGGGATATGTGAGATTCTTACTCACTAAAAAACCCCCTCTTCCTGCTCCGGAACTGTGTTAACATTACTTCGGAGGTGCCATTCGTCCCATATTCCTGGCATCCGCTTTTCATTGTCCTTGCTCCTGAGGATGTTGTCGCACATGGCACTGATGGCCGACCATGAGTCTTGGCTGGAGAGTAGAATAATGGTGAAATTCTGAGCAGTGATAGTCTGTCCCGTTAGTCTGCTTGCCGTGTCTCTGTGGTCATTCCACTTGGGGCATAGGAACAGGATATACTCCGGGGTGTCGGTCGTGGGGCAGTACAGGCAGTGATCGTTCGCCTACTTGCCAATCCTATGCAGGTAGCTGTTGATGTTACCATGGCCGGTCAGTGCTTGGGTTAGGTAATAGCTCAAGTCGCCGTGTTTGCGGGCTATCCATAGACGTACGTCTGGAATAAGGAGATGCGTCCATCTCCCCTTCGTCGATGAGTCCCATCGCTCCTGCCAGCGATCTAAAAGGTAGTTTCTATAAATAGTCTTTTCAGTTTTTTCTGCCCCGTGGTAGTAGGCGCGCTCCTTGGCCAGGAGGTCAGCGGGAGGTACCGGTGAAAAATATAAAGAAATCTGAGGACTTGGTTTCTAGTATATACACCAAATCTCGAGTTTCTACACTCTTACCAGCTTGCTTTACTCGTTTTCCCCTATTTACCTTTACCTACTCCCCCACCCCATCAACGGAATCATCTCAAAATATAATCTAATTCCAGATATCGTTGTAATACATACGTGTACCAAATTTCAAATTCATATCTCTATTCAATTTTAACAGCCCATTCAATAATGAATCCTTGTACGGTCACCAGTCTAGGTACCGGCACTCGATCGGCGAAGTTAAGCAACGTCGGTCGAATCTGACACATGGATGGGTGACCCAAGTTCTCGTCGGAAGCCTCATTCCATATGCTGAGCTGTAAAGGCCTGACTAGACTGAGGCGGCTTGGCGGGATAAAGACAAGGTTGATAACTGTACCAAGGGGCCCCTTATCAACAGACTAGAAGTCTAAGTAGAACCATCTCTGAATAATGAACCCTAAAGAGGTGGTACAAAGGAGTTTCTACAATAAACCTTCTAGGTCGCAGTAGGCAAGGTCAATCGCCAGCTCCTTCATAGTAACATCTAAAAATCTAATAAGGGAGGGGGTGGTGGAGGGGTTGAAAAATGTTATAAAAAATCGGAGGCCTCTGCTTTTAGTATATACACCAAATTCCACGTTTCTGTGCCCTTACGAACTTGCTTTACCTATTTTTCCCTATATAACCCACACAGCACAAGGCTGTCCGAGGGACGTACTATGGCAAAGACCATTTAGGATTTGGGCTTGCCTATGGACGTCCCAATATCCCAATATGTATGCTTTTCGGCACTCTTTTGGTCGTCCCAATGTCACAACTTGGTACCAGATAAAGGCAATACGATGGACGTCCTGATGGATGTCTGAAGCTCATAACTAGGGACATACCAGGATATCCTGGGATATTTCGGGACGTCGTAAGTACTACGAATGGGCATCCACAGGGACGTTAGAGGATGTACAAAGTACACACTGAAACGTCCCAGAACATCCTAATATTATGTTTTCTTATATTTCAGTATATTTAACCACCGCCAAAGAAACCACATTTTTACAAAAAAAATAAACTAAAAATATTTTATATGTATGGACCGAAGTGTTACCTACTTATAATTATATATAAGTAGGTAGCTCATAAATCCACATATATATTTTTTGTTTTTTTTTTTAATTGTAGTTTCTCTGGCGATGGTTAATACACTGAAACAATAGAAAATATTATATTTCTCATTTGAACTGACCGAAAAACCCAAGGAATTACTCATCTATAGTTATTTGATATAAACGGTCAAGAAAATAAAATCAGATATAAGACAGACTTTAAAAACAAACTAACATTTGTAATATCAAACTACTCAAAAATAAACTACTTCGAAAAAATATGGAATAATAAAATAAGTATGTTGCACATAACTCCATAAATATTTTGTTTCTTGTAAAATTTTATTTCTGTCGAAGGTTAATATACATGAAAATGTTAGAAAATATCATAACTGATCGAACTATATAAAAAAATTACACATGAAGGTAGTTGAATTATCAGTCAAGAAATTAAAAACACCTAGGGGTTATAAGAAGATAAATACATTCAATATTTAAAGACAAAACTCATTTGTAACATCAAAAAGCAAACTTCTTAGAAGAACATAAAATAACATTTTTCAAACTGAATTATATTAAAACTTTATTTTTATCAAGTAATGAGTTCCTACTTCTCTACCCTCTTCATTGCCTCGCTGTTCTTTTTGCCCTGCTCGGATTCTTAAACACTTCTCTGTTTCGTACATATTTCATAATATTATAGGTACCCATTCATGGTTGCATCTAAAACAAATATTTACTTATTATTTGAATCAGCATTATCAACAAAAATATAATCTGTATGAAAACTGGGTAAGATAAAGAAAATATGGAGAACATCGAGGGATACAAGTTTAAATTGAAGCACTAATAAGAATAATTTGTCGCATTATAAAATGCAATCCTGTATTACTTCATTTTAATGCATTATATCTGTCTTCCATACACGTCACATATGGCTGTGGCTGCTAAGCCATTTACATAACACCATTCATAAACCAATAACCGTTTTGTGCAATTTACTCAAAAGGAAACAATATATCAGGATCAGGACAGATTTGCAAATTAACTGAATATTTATCCATGCATGTCCTGTCTGATACATATTTCCCTTTAAGAGTGCAATGAAAGTTTCAAACAATTATCTTGAAGCAAAATTATTTTTACTTACCTATTTTCATACACTGTTCATCGTCAAACTTCACAATACTAAATACGACCCGGTTCACATTCTCTCTCCAACCTGGCTTCGTAACATTCAATTCTTGGGCCAAATAAGCTTCATTTTGTAGGTTTGTTGGTCACTGAAAATAAGGGAGCCATAATTTTTGTTTAATACCGTATGTTTTCCATAAAGATTCCTCCTGTTAGCTTTCCTTGGCATCCTGAAAGTTTACAAAATTGTATTAAATTTGGGAAGTTGTATAGGTTATGTTATTTTTGGCTTGTACTTACTTTCTTTATTTCCGAACAAAAAAGTCTCAATTAAAACTAAATTAAACAGATAAAACACAATCAAAAGTGTTAAAAATATTTCCTACAACCACTAATAATTTATATTATTTGATGTAGATAAATTAACTGATATTCCAAGCTTGTTTTGAGTTTACACTAAAGAATACCAGATACAATAGAAAGTACAGGTTTGTGAAATTGGATATGGCCGCCGGAAATCGTAATGGCGCCTTATTTGAACATATTAAAGAAATGTATCGGGTCACTGTTTAAGGAGATTTAGGGCCCTTCACTGGACGTCCTTTTTCAATCCCGATGTCAATTCACAGTTAATGCCAAAATGAAACCAGTTCAGGATATCCTCTTGGCCTCCTCTTGAAGGATATCCTGGGATATCCTAAATGGGACGTCCATTTCACTATCTACTTTACGTACTGGGATATCCAGGTACTTCAATTTGACATCCCATATCCCGATTGTGCTGTGTGGGAACTCCCAACCCTTCAACGGAATCATCTCAAAATATAGTCTAATGACTGATGCCGTTATAATACACATATGTACTAAATTTCAAGTATCGAGTGGGGGTGGTGGAGGGATTGAAAAATATTTTAATAAATCTGAGGCCTTGGCTTCTAGTGTATACACCGAGTCCCAAGTTTCTGTATTCTTAGCAGCTTGCTTTACTTATTCCCCCCTATTTACCCCAATTTAACCCCCTACCCTTTAACGGAATCATTTCACAATATATTCTAGTTTTAGGTGTTGTTATAATATATACGTATGCCAAAAATCTGAATATCTCAATTTTATTTTGTCAATCCCCTTAATAATGGAGTGGGAGTAGTGAAAAATGTTATGAAAAAACCTGAGGCAGTTGCCTCTAGTATATACACCAAATCCCAAGTTCCTGTATTTCTGTACTCTTACCAGCTTGCTTTACTTATTTTCCCCTATTACCCCCATCTAGCCCCCAACACTTCAACAGAATCATCTCAAAATATAATCTAATTACAGATGTCGTTATAGTACATAAATGTATCAAATTTCAAGTGAAAATGTGAATTTTATTTTATCAACCATTTTAATAATGGAGTGGAGGGGTTGAAAAATGTTATGAAAAATCTAAGGCCTTGGCTTCTAGAATATGCACCAAATCCTAAGTTTATGTATTCTTACCAACTTGTTTTACTTATTTTCCCCTATTTACCACTATTTTACCCCCAACCCTTCATCGGAATCATTTCAAAATATAATATAGTTCCAGGTGTTCCTATAATATATACATGTACCAAATTTCAAGTGAATATTTCAATTTTATTCTATCAACCCCTTTAATAATGGCGTAGGAGTGGTGGAGGTGATGGAAAATATAAAAAAATGCGAGTCATTGGTCTCTAGTATATACACCAAACCCCACATTTTTGTAGTCTTACCAACTTGCATTAATTATTTTCCCACATTTACCCCACCGGATAAGTTACAGACCTACAAACAGAAAATTTTTTTCGCTCAAATTTAAAATCTCGACATTTTACGCCTATTTCAACAAAAAAAAAATAACTTTTTTTACGATTACTATACTTCCACTACACTACGTGGATGTGGAAGTAATAGAGTTATGACAGTTTAAAAATATAAGTTGAATAATTGTGGAAGACACTGTATAACTAGGTTCAACTTTGTACCACTGTATGTTTTGACTTAAAATCCATATGAGAACTTTTCCTAGACATAAATATTTAAGAACCAAAAATATACTCTAGTTCCGTTATAATACATACGGTGTACCAAATTTTAAACTAACATGTCCATTTTATTTTTTTAACTACTTTAATAACGAAGTGGGGGTGGCTATGTCATAAAAAACTTGAGACATTGGCCTCTGGTATATACACTAAATTTCATGCTTCTGGACTTTTCCTATGTTGGTTTACTTATTTTCCCCTATTTAGCCCCCAACCCTTCGACGGAATTCATAATATAAGCTAGTACCACATGTCGTCATAATACATACTGTTATGAATTACACCCCCTTGAAACTGGAGATTGATACGCCTATGCCTAATAGTGAGTGACTGGAAACTTGTAGAAAGATATAGAGTTTTCTAGAGTGTGGTGAGAGAAGATTCTTGATTGTGTTCCGGATGGATCTAGAGGCAATTTCAGAGTATATAAGGCGCGATTACCGGCGCAGGAAGAGGTTTTATAAAAGTGAAGAAATTTTAGGAAAGTGAAGTTGGTAGCGAAAAAGTGAGGTTAAATATCAAGTAAAGTGTAAAGGTTATTTTAAAGTATTGTATAGTCGGTAAATTATTAAATAAAAGGTTAGTGGTTCACCCCTTGTTAAACTTATTTAGAACCCACAGATTCATACAGGGTGTTTCCTAAAAGGGTGAAAACTCGTAACAATACGTTTACCTATCAAGGACCCCGCACAATTTTTATGGAGAAAGGCTCCCAGCTAATTCGGCTAAAATGGCAATATATTGTAGATAATATCTTCCTGATCAAAAGTGCTCATGGGCACAAGGTCATAAAATGGACAGTTTTTCAGATATCCGGGGTGAAAAGGGGGTGGGAAGTGTCCCCCGCCCCGGTGATATTAACTGAAATCGATATATGTTATTCCTCTTGAGCCCCTGATCATGAAAACAAGGTCGAAAATCGACTTTGCAACCCCCGATATCTGGAAAACTGTCCAATTTCCGACCTTGTGTCCATGAGAATTTTTAATCAGGAAGATATTATCTACAATATACTGCGATTTCAGTCGATTTAGCTGGGAGCCATTTTCCATAAGAATTGTTAATAATGGAATGGGGGTGGTATATGTTATGAAAAAATTGGGAGCCTTCGTTTCTTGTATATACACTAAATCTCAAGTTTCTATACTCTTATCAGCTTATTTTTCTTATTTTCCCCTATTTACCTCTATTTATTTCCCAACCCTTAACTGGAGTATGCTCAAAATATATTCTAGTTCCAGATTTCATTATAATATACGTGTACCTAATTTTCCCTCATTATCTTAAGGTGGCCATTTCCAAGAAAGAGGCGTCCGATAGGGAAATATTTATTATTTTTAGCCATAACTTTTTCACTTCCCTCGCATACCGAAGGGAGAAAAAATCACCCTCCGAGATTTTTTCGGATCTTCAAGTTTCAGATCATGTAGATTACGAAAATATAGGTTTTTCAGTTCCGTCAGTATGTCTGTCTGCTGGTGCATTATCTAAAAAACTACTTGACGGATAATAGTCAAATTTGGTAGGTATCTGACACTACCACCAGCGAATAAATGTTAGAAATAGACTTTCACTGGAAAATATACAGGGTGTACTATCTAAAGGGAATAGATAATGAAAAGAAATTGTTTTTCTCAAATATGAAATTTCTACGTTTCATGATATTCTAAACCTATTTCAGAAAAAAAATCTAACCTTTTTGAAAATGTTTTCACCAGTAGGAAGATGGGAATTTTTTTGCTCAAATTTAAAATTTCCACGTCATGACATTCTTAACCTATTTCAGAAAAAAAAGGGGGGAACATTTTTTGAAAATTCTTTTACTATAGGTACCTAGAATAGATGGTGAAAAAAAATTGTTTTTCTCAAATTTAAAATTTCCGCGTTTCATGACGTTCTAAACCTATTTCAGAAAAAAACCTTTAAAATTTTTTTAAAATTTTTAAAAAAATTCTTGACCACTAAGTATAGAATAGATAGATCATTGAAAAAAAAATTTTCGCCCAAATTTCAAATTTCCACGTTTCATGACATTAATGTTTAAAAAAAAGAAAAATTTAAATTTCTTTAACCACTACAATACTTCCATTGCACTACGTGGCAAGGAAGACACCTATTATAGTTTTATTGAAAAATATACAGGGTAATAATCCTAAAAAATAATTCAATCATGTTGGAAATTTGTAAAGGTATTTTACGCAAGCCTGCCATATTTGGCACCTTTTATTTAATATCGAATTGTTGCTATCGTATGACCACTCTGTATATTTTTTTGTCTCAAGGCTAACAGGTTTTCTTTGTAATAATACCCTCCGATTATTATTATTCTCATATGCGGTTTCGTATAATTCATAATTTTTTAGAGTGACCGCCCGGTATAAATAAAGAGGGAAGTTCTGTGTAAATACCTTTAACGATTTTTTTCTGAGTACGTATATTTAAAAAAGCTATAAGACTACCCAATTAGAACCATAACAAGAATATTACTATGAATTTTCACTCAATAATTTCAGTGATTTGCAAAATAGTTACCTAGATTTAAATTTAAAGATTATGTTAATCTTCCTTTTTCGTACTTTTAAATCTAACTATTTTGGAAACGACAGGAATATTATTCAGTGAAAATTCATAGTAATAGTCTTGTGATGGTTCTACGTAGGTAGTCGTACAGTTTTTAAATATACGAACTAAGAAAAAAAATATGGCCGAAAATAATAAATATTTCCCTATCGGATGTCTCCCTCTTGAAATGACCACCTTAAACCGTTCCAGAAAAAACGTGCGCACACAAAGTTACAGACACCCATCCCTACAGACAACATTTTTTCGTCCGAATTTAAAATCTTGACGTTTCATAAAAGGTTTGAAACCTATTTCACCAAAAAATAATTTGGAAATTGTTTTACAATTACAATTCCTCCCACTCCATTACGTGGACGTGGAAATAATGAACAAGACTGTTATAATCAATAATTGTAATCATTATTAAATTCAGTCTTGAATTACAATGCCCTGAAATATCTTGCTGTAATACATTTTTAGATAAACCATTCCAGTTATTGTACTTTTGTAAGATTTAAACAATAATTTAGTTCAATTTAATCCAATATTGCAAAATAACTTGTAAATCAAACTTTCAATTGAAGAATTTTTACCGAGTCATCACTACATCACGTGTAAGTGTTGAATAGTTGCGTAATTTTTCATAATTTGTAACGATTCTGATTTGCGGTTTAGGAACAATAAACATTATAAAAATGAATAACAACCAAATCCATTCAACCTATCAACTAAAGTAGGTGGGATGCTTTATGTCCAATGTGTAGTAGTAGTAGCGATCACAACAAAAGGTGGGTGTGGAAATACCTATTTACCAAACTTTCTTTGGAAGTGTGAAAAATTTAATTTTCTCTTTGCAAAAACCCGGAATGTTTAATGATTTATTTACATATTAAAAACCGCCGCCTAAGGAATCACTACTTCCACATCCATATTTTCCATCCAAGTCTCTTTAAAGGAAAACTTCTTGACTTTACTTGTACTCCAGTATGTGGAAATAATTGAGCATAGAATATTAATAATATTTGAAGCAGGTGTCATTAAAAAAATTGAGGCAATTACTCTCCCTTCTACCCTTTCAACGGAATTATCTCAATTAGACGTCAATAAAATACATACGTGTACGAAATTTCAAACGAATATCTCAACTTGAATAATTAACCGCCATTTTGAAAAGGGCTGGTATAATAGCTTCTAGTATAAACATCAAATCCCAAGTTTCTGATGTACTCTTACTAGCTTGCTTTATTTCTGTTCACCTATTCACCCCTATTTAACCCCCAACCCTTCAACGAAATCATCTCAAAGTATAATTTAATTACAGATGTTATAATACATACATGTACAAAATAAATGGAGTGGGGGTGGTGGAGGGGTTTAAAACTGTTATAGAAATATCTGAAGTCTTGGCTTCTAGTATATACACCAAATGGCCAATTTCTATACTATTTTATTTATTTCCCCTATTTAGCCGTATTTAACCCCCAACCCTTCAATGAAATGATCTCAAGATATAATCTAGTTCCAGGTGTCGTTATAATATATACGTGTACCAAATTTCAAGCGATCTCAATTTCATTTTATAAACCCCTTTAATAATGGAGTGGGGGTGGTGGGGGTGATGGTAAATATTACAAAAAAATCATTGGCCGTGGCTTCTAGTATATACACCAAATCAAAATTTCTGTACTGTTACCAGCTTGCTTTACTTACTTTTCCCTATTTACACCCCAACCCTTCACCGAATAAGTTCAAAAAACAGTTCAGTTCCAGATCTCGTTATAGTTCACATGTGTATTAAATTTCAAATCAATATCTCAAATGGTTCCAGAGAAATGTACGCACAAAAAAAGTTACAGATAGACCGACAGACAGAAAAAATGTTTCGCTCAAATTTGAAATCTCGACGTTTCATGACATTCTAAACCCATTTCAACAAAAAAAAATTAAATATTTTTAGGATACCAAAAGGTATATTATATGAATTTCGTTTCTACCATTGGCTCTTAAAAACAATTTGCATCTGCATCTATGGAGTCACAGTGCATTTTAAATGCATTTTTATTATTTTTCGTTGTGCCACTTATCTTTTCACCTTCAATCTTTTATAATTTCGAAAGAAGTAAATTGAACTTTTCTAATTCTAAAATGTATGTAGTATCCATTTACACCGCTATTACTTTTTGGTGGAATTAACCGAACAAAGGTAAACATCGGTCATTACCATCAGACAGGTGGCAGGTTTTCTTTGTAAATGTGATAATAAATAGCAAAAAATCATCTCATTTGTTGTGGTGCGATACATTAATCTGTAAAATAATGACAAAGAAAAGCACAAATTAGAAACGTTTTTAGTAGAAGCCGAAGATACTTTAATAATAAAATAACAAATTCAGACAATATATCAAAGGTTACCTATAGTCCAGTCAATAAACGTTCAAAAGGAGAATGTAGAGGAACAGAATTTTTGACTTCAGGCCTGTGTTTGGAGTAGTTGGGAGGTAAACATAATAGTCGCTGAATCTACGAAATAGCGGGGTGTAGAGGGGCACGTATTTGGTTACTTTCTTTGGATTTTCGCTTATATCTCGAAAAGGTTACTCAATTTAAAATGTACGCTGTCAAAATTTCCCACAAAATTAGTACTGTTTATTTCTATTTCCAATAGATTTCGAGATATCCGCTAGCAGAAATCGCAAATTTTCGAAAATCGCTTTTTTGTATCACGCTTTTCGACAAACTTTGCCTTCTAGCGCGTCAGCCTTTAGTTTTGCACAGTAGAAGTAGAATTTGTGGGGCATTAAAAGCGAGCTTCTATTTGTTATTTTATCTTCAAATGATTAAAAGCTATAACAATTTGACATTTTCAGGCACATTTCGAGATTCCGAAAGAAAACTGTATACTGCACTTTCTCTCTATTTGACTTTGAAATGAAAATCTGTCTATGAAATCTCTTCATTTGCAAAGACCTGTTCAACGAAGTTTCACTCGATAGCATGCGTGAAACAAATGTCACCCCCGATGCACGTATTGAGTAAGTACCCGAAAATACTTTTTTTTTCTGAAGAAAAACACCTGTTACATGCAGATGAACATGACGAAAAAATTAGGATTCTATGGAACCTTAAAAATGATACTTTAAAAACATATTTTGTTGATTTATTGAGAAAGTTTACTTTTTGTGCATCTCCTCTACCCCTATCGTTAACTTTGTCACATTTTCTGTAACTCCCCTGCTCCCAAAAAGCGAATGTGTTTATTGAATGGCAATGAATGCAATTTAAAAACCAATGTTTAACCTTAAAGTTCCACAAGGCTCCAAGTATATTGCAGCACTTTTTTCAAATCGTATTTTTAATACAACAAATTAATTCAACAGCATATTACTATTAATGTAGTGATATTAAGCAAAAAAATGGCCAAACCCGGACATTCAAAACAACAATGGTCTGATTGTCCCACGATGCTTGTTATCCTCCCCTCTGTACGCCCTGAAAAGTCCAAGAGATTACAGCGTCGGGTTATGGATGGGAGGGGGTGGGAAGGGTAGGAATGTGTTTTTTTTTTCTCTTTTTTTCAAATATCTCAAGAAATATGAGGTTTAGAGCAAAGATGTTCCTATACAAAATCAAAGTAGATTAAATTACTTACAAAAAAGATCTGTTATATTTTTTTTGTAACCCTAACCGTGTCTGCGATATAGGGAGCGGAAGATGGGATAAAAGATCAATTTTTGCGAAAGACATGAGTAATTTTCCTAAAATAGTTTTCAAGTCTTTTTTAAATTATTCTTGGCCTATTGGTCGATTGGTTATTACATAATTAGGTGAACAGTTACATTTCCGGTCAAGCTGCAATGTACTTATGTGAAGGCGGGATGGGGGATTTATTTTGCATGCGTTCGATGTAAAGAGATCAGAGATTCCAGTCACGGATTGTTTATTAAAACGGAAGGTGAAATGCATGAGCAGGTAGTGATGGGTTTTTGAAGAATGTAAAGGCTCTGGGTATGGGGGAACTGCCTACCCTCTATACCTTTTCAATGAAAGTGGCTTGATGAGAAAGGGTTCCAAGTCATCTATTGTCATTTTGCTCGTAGGTAAAGTAGAGAAGTTATGATGAAGTCCAAGTGGTGCAAGATAGATGAAGAACGCCTTCGTCGCTCTGGCAAAACATCACACGTTAATGTTGTAGTGGAAGACCAAATTTCAATAACCCTAAAGCAAGAAAAATTCCTTGTCCACTCCACAAACAAAATGCGGTTTATTTCACTTTTAACGGGTCGCTTGCAGGAAGCAGGGTACATCGTGACTCAAGCTGAGGGAGATGCAGACCGTTTCAACGACTATTGCTGAGGTACGCAACACATGTGCTGAAGTTATTGTAATTGGGGAATACACTGATTTGTTAGTTTTGCTGGATACACTTTCACCAGAATACACAGACTTGAAAATGCTTGTCAACGGCAGAAGGAGCCAACCACATAAAATGCATGTAATCAGTAAGATTCAATGTAAATTGGGAGATTTTACCTCACCAGATTCAGTAGCTAAAGCAAGTGAAGCTTTGTTGAGTGCTCTCTATGGTTCGTTATACAGGGAAAAACTTGGATTCACTCCGCCACGAGTTGTACACAAAAACAATTGCAAAGCAGCCAGTGCATGCGCAATTTAATTTGGCTGCACTCCCACCTACATCAGAGGCAACTCGTCAGCACTCTCTCCGAGTGTTCCACCAAGTTCAACAGTGGCGTGGAATTTACATGGACCCATTACAATGGGGCTGGAAGATCATCAGTAGAAATTTACGTCCAGAGTCACCATTCTCAAGGCAGCGGCACCTGATGAGCTCTTGAACCTAATCAGCTGCAGCTGCAGAGATGCACGACCAAGTGTGAGTGTGGTAATTCACAAAAGATCTTTTAGGTCGACGTGAGCAAGGGCTAGAGGAACGGTGTGACCCCCTAAACAATCTTCAATCTACAAGTGTGTGTGTTTTAAAAATGCACTGAAGTGCTCAACCATATGTGGCAATTGTGTAGACTATGGTTGTTGCAACAGAGACATATTTGATGAAAAAATACCTGATGATGACTTTTTTGTTACGGGTCAGGATACTAAAATTGAATAGAAAATCGACTAAAAGGAAGTTGACTCAAATGCTGAGCAAGAGGATGTTTACCCACAAATGGACTTCTAGAGAGTGTGCTACCATGTCTATACTAAGCTACTTGTAATTAATATTAATAAATAAAATTGGTTTTGTTTCATTTTTAAATTCATAACATAAAATCATGTTTTATGCTCACTCTTTTGTTCCTGTTCAATCATTCACCCTCCTCCCCCCCTCACATATATCGGAATTACACCAAAAATATAACTGTACACTGATAATCAATCAACCAATAGGCCAAGAACAATAATTAAAAAAAGACTTAGAAACGATTTTTTTTAAATGTACCCACGATTTTCGCAAAAATTGATGTTTTATCCCATTTTCCGCTCCCTATATCTGAGAAACGGTTAGGGTTACAAAAAAAAATGAAATGGACCTATTTTGTAGGTAGTTTAATGTATTTTGTTTTTTTTATATATAAAGACACAGTTACTCTAAACCTCATACTTTTAGAGATATTTGAGAAAAAGAGAAAAAACACATACCAATCCCTCCCACCCACCACCCACCTCCCACCCCAATCCCGACGTTATAACCTCTTGGACCTTCCAGGGCATACACAGGGGAGGGTAACAAGCATCGTGGGGCAATCAGACCTTTGTTAATTGGAATGCCCTGGTAAAAAGCTAATGCTACTAGACTATATGGGTACTGAAGTTAAATATCTCAATTATATTTTAGCATATTTACTTATAGACGAGGAAATTTAGCACAGAAATAGGCCAAATGATCGAAAACCTATGCAGTAAGACGGATCAAAATGCGGTTTTTTGCATTCGATTCCTTGATGTATTTATTCAATTTGTTACCTATTTGAGTCGCATACAAATGGGAAATTGCACTGATGCATCGAAAAATGCACTTTGTCGCGTGCAGTTTTTGAAGTAATTAAAAAAAGATCATTATTCGATATATTCGATATTATAATCCTATGGTGGAAATTAGCCCAATTAAATTCCAAATCCGATGCTGGGCCGCTCGATGATCTGAGTTCATTTTTAAGGGGTCAAAGGGGTCAAAGTCAGAGGTGCGAGGATTTCGCTTCTCCGGCGACACGGGTCCACCTCGGAGTCAGTTGCATTCGACCGACAGACCCTAAAAATCTGAAAAAATTGAGAGGTACGCTAAAAAGATGGAACAATCGAATGACGTAAACGAGGCATCCTTGCCGCTCTTAGTTTACGAGATACGGCTTTTCAAAGTCATGGAAAATTGGAAAATATCTAAAATGATTCCCTCTTCTCAACGACCTATCTCGAAAACTAACGGGGGAATGCTATATTTCCTCGTCTATTAAACTATATTCTATTACACCCACCAACATTTTATGGTACTCCCAACTTTATATTTGCTGTCTTGAAAAATGTTTTATTTGATGTTTTAGAACCCTCTGGTTCTAACCGCACGAAATTAAATACCGTTGTTTATTATACAATTACTTTCTCCCCAGATTTCACAGTGTAAATGCACAATATACAGCTTATATACAAAGATGGAACCCCTAAATAAAGAGAAAGTCCAATACGGTTTTCTTTCGGAATTTCGAATTTTGCCCAAAAATGTCAAATTTCTATAACTTCTGATAATTAGAGAATAAAATAACAAAAAATAACTTATTTTAAAGAAAATTATAGAAATAAAACTACGGGCTGAGGGGAAAAGCGTTAAGCGAATATTTGCAATTTTCGCTAACTGATAATATCTCGAAAGCTATTGGGAATAGAAGAAAAAATATATAATATTAATTATCCTGTCGGAAATTTTATCATATTTCATTTTGAATAGAATAATCCCTTCGCTGCGATGCACTGTTTTCGAAATATAAGTGAAAAACCAAAAAACTGATCTGCTACGTGCACCCTGCACCCCACTCAACTCGTAGGCCCGGTAGTATAGTAGATATAGGTTTTTGGCTGGAACTAATTCCCACAAGAACGGGGTTTGAATTTATTAGTTCGTCGAACTAGAAAATTCAAACCACGTCTTTGTAGGAATTAGTTCCACCTATCACCTATGTTTTGCATATATCTACTGTACTACGGGAACTTTTAGTATGTTTACCTCCTAACCACTCCAAACACAGCCTTGACATCAAAAATTCTGTTCGCGATCACGTCCTCTACGCCCTCATCATTGACTGGATTATTGGTAAAAATGTGAGTGGAAATTTGAAAAGAATGTAGAAATTAAGCAGCCAGCCTTCAAGAATTAAAACAACTAAATACTATGAAATGAAATTTTGCCTATCATCCAGATAATTGAACCGTATTGCCTAACATCTACACTAAAGTCGGTTAAAAATACGTTTTCGTTATTGAATAATTTTTCCATTGATATCAATATCTATAATAAGTAATAAATAATAAGGTTCAGTTAACCGGGCAACTGAGTGGAATTTTATTTTATAATTTTTAGTTAGCATTTCTTAGAGATGGCTCAATTTTTTTCAAAGAAATGTTTTGACCCTTTTTAGTGGACTGTATAAAAATATTGTGAGATCATAATATGCAAATCTCTGATGACGTTGGCCAGGCAGGTTATTGGCACGTAGTTTTTAGGATCCCTAGCATCCATCTCTTCATAGAGGAGGAAAGTGTTTTCTGTGGTTAACCATTCGGGGGATCCGCGGGATGACGTATAATTTTATTAACAGCATTGTTAATCTTTCACGCGGAGCACTAGGGTGTTTTAACCGGTAGTTCTGTACCCTGCCTGATCTAGAGGCTTTCTAATTTTGCATCTGTTGAATTATTGATGCAGTCTCATCCACTCGTAAGTCTGATCATGCCTCGAGTTCACTCCTTTGGTACTGCCTACACTCTTGTTCGATTCACGGGGCATTTTCATATTGAATTATTTCGTCGTCTTAAGATTCCACGTCAAAACAATTTTTATTATTAATATCAATTTAGCTTACTCCTCTCTACCGAAGAACTTTTACTGATCCTTTGGCATAACACTAATAGATCCCATGCCAGGTTGTTGGACTATTTTGGAGGCAATGGTGATACCCCCTCCAGCACCTCAGAGTCCATACTTGAATTAGTAATTAGAGACTCCCATTCCAAGGCTTTCCTATTTAAAAATTTGCAATTTCTTTTATATTATTTTTTTGTACATCAGATCGATACCCAATGACCGTTTCAAGTGTTTATTGGTAAAGAAAGTGTTTAGTGTCAAATGAAAGACATTTGTTTATAAAGCAATATGTACATCAGCTGTGTTGTGATCTATTTGTAAAACTCCAATTAGAACTGTTTTTGGAAAGCGTAAATAAATAATACATTTTTGTGTGCAGTAGAAAACTTAGACGCAAGAAATCAGCCCAATAAAATAAAATAAACCAGCAATCACAAAACCAGATACCACGGAAAGCTAAGCTATGCAATTTATTTTATTAACTTTATTATCTTAATTATTAATTTAATTTTTTATTAACTTAATTTATTATCTCAAAACCTAATTTTAAAAAAATCGCTATTAATTGTTAAACCAAATTGAATTTCTTAAAATTGAAAGTGTATTAAACATAGAGCGGGTCCCACAACAAGAAGTTTCTAACTGGCAGCTGTTATATGGTCCATATATTAGGCTTATTTACGAATCCAGACATGTCTCTTAGGTCAATGTCAGGGTCTGCTTGATATACAGAGCGTCCCAAATGTTCTCCTAGATCTCTTTTTATTTTTTGCAAAGTTTACTTTTAATTTTGCTTTGCCTTGGCGGATCAGTATACAGAGTCCCTCAAATGTTCTTTCGGGGCTCTTCCCTGTACATTCACTGTAAATGGATATTTACCTGTGGAACGGTTAATAAATAAACGCTTCTTGCGGCGAGGTAATGTATATATCTTGGCAAATGAATGAAGTAGACGCACTGATGCCGACGTCGAAGCGAAAACGCAGATTTCTGGGAAACATGAAACCATATATGAACGCAAGAGGAGGTGCACACTGCTAGATTCAGAAACAAGACTCGGAAGAAGAATAAATAAGGAGATGATGATAGCTGAAAACTTAAAAGAAGCATGGAAACTGAAAAGAAGCATCTCACAAACGCTACACTTCCCATCCGATTATGACAGGTTGAACTTTGAAAGAAGCATGGAAACTTAAAAGAAGTATTTCACAAAACCCTACACTTCTCATCCTATACTCCTACCCCATGCGTCATGTGGCTCTCACTGCTTTCAACAAGCATGTCCCATATCCAACTGAGCACAACCAGCCGGTGCGGCGGTATATAAAAACGTCCAGATTTCTGACAGGACGGAGTTCCACCGTACTATGCTGTGACCATTTAGACGTTTCTCCAAATAGGTCCAATTGAATGACCAATAAGACTTCGCGCATTTTTCCACTCGATGTCTTTTTATGGGTATGTCTCAAGAGTACGGTTTATGTAATAAAACAGGACGACATTGACGACCTGCAGTAGCGTATCAGCCATGAAATCAAACGAAGGGGTGGGTTTTATCACCAACTGGTTTTTTGTCAAGAAAGATAAGTTAAATAGTGTTTAAGCAAAAACGTAAGTTCTTATTCTTTTATGACTTAATCTCTTGGATAGTTAGAAAGTGAAGAATCCATCATATTCCTCTCGAAGTGAGCTTTCAGATGATGTGTCATTTAATATGCAGTTACATTTGAAAAATAAGATAATATTGCCGCTGAAATGTAGCAACTGAATTTGTTATAGTTAAACTTTCCACATTGTATATATGCGTCTGATATTTGAAAAGTGTCCTAGCACATTCATCTTAGGAAATCTGATATTAACAGTCAACGCTTAGTTTTCTTTTTTTTTTAAGTACCTACTTAAATATATTTCCTTGACCTCAACTAGGTACCTATTTTAATTTAAAATTCTAAAACGGCAGGTATGCAAATCGTGCAATTTTTTTGCAAAGTTAATGCCTTTAAGGTTTTCTGTTGTGAATATTAATATTATTGTACTATTCGTAAATAACAAATATGATAAAATATAGGTATTGCTCATTGCATTAAAAAATCCAGATCGTTCAACGTTGCGGTATTGTGGTTGAATGTAATTGAAATCGAATTAATAAAATATAGCATTTTACCGGTCGGTCGTTACCACAGGATGACATATACAATTGCATAACTTGATTTAATAATAAGGAATTAAATTACTTAAATATATTCGCTATTTACACAGGATGGACCATTAATAGGCCATAATACAAGGGTACCTTCTTTGGACGAAACTATGAGGATATAACCAAACATGCTTTAGTAAATTGTCGCTGTGGAAATAGATATAGTCTGTCAGAAAATATATAGAAGTAGGTGGAAGCCACATCGAAAATTTACTCCAAGTTGCAGCAAATCTATGCTTACTGGATGCAATGACAAAGCTCCTTGAGTACCTGCTGCTCGGGCGGCCAGAGAGTGTAATATCCCGGAAGGGTGGAGAGTAAGATAGTCAGCAGAGAGGGGCCTTAGCCAATGAAAGGAATCGCGTAGTTATCTCGCTGGATGTGAGGAACGCCTTCAACACGGCAGGATGGACAGAGGCCAACGAAACTTAGAAATTTGGGGGTGGCACCGTATCTAATTAGGATACTGAAGAGTTACTTTGAATGCAGGATGGTAGGTTTCAAAGTGAAGGGCGAGATAGAGTGGAAGAGGATAACGTGAGGAATTCCGCAGGATTCGGTGTTAGGCCCAACACTGTGGAACTTGATGTTCGATGATATTCTAGGACTGCCCCAAATGGAGAGGTAAAAGTTACAGGATATACGGATGACCTAGCCATCACGATAACAGAAACGGTGGCACGTGACATAATGAAAGGCGCAGACACGGCGATTAGAAGAATGGAGAGGTGGCTGAGGAAAATGCAGCTGGAGTTAGTCCCGGTGAAGACGGAACTGCGCATCATTACCCGGAAGCGAAATCTGCCACCTATTACAGTAAGGGTAGGGAGGAGGGAAGTAAGTGGTTACCTCAAATACCTATGAGTGTGGCTGGATTCGAAGCTCTCTTTTGGAGTACATGCCACGAAGACAGCGGCAAAGTAAGGAAAGACTGCTACAGCCATAGGAAGATTTATTACGAACACACATGGGCCGAGAGCAAGCACGAGGAAACTGCCGTGCATTCTGTTCTTGAATATGCTGCTCCGATTTGGGAGCGGGCGATGGCCGTGAGGAGAATAAGCACCAGAATGTCGAGAATACAGCGCTGGGTGACATTAAGAGTCTGCAGCGCCTACCGGACTGTGTCATTTGAGGAGGCACTAGTGGTTGCTAGATCTGCGGGCCAAAGAGCGACTAGAAATATACAAGGGAATGGAGAAGGGAATAGCCAGTGAGAGGCTCTTCCAAGGTTAGCAAAGCAGATGGGACACCTACAGTAAAGGGAGATGGACGAGACGCCTCATTATTAACGTGAGAGCTTGGGCGGAATGGAAACACGGAGAGGTGGGATATTAACTTAATCAAGCTCTGACTGGGCATACTGCTTTGCAGAGTACCTATTTAATTTCGGCAATATTGACAACCGGGAATGCATATATTGTGGTGAAAATGAGGATGCAGGGCGCACCATGTCCCGATGCAACAGATCAAGAGAAGAAAGGGTGCAGGAAGTATCGGGAATACAGCTATCTCCCAAAAATATAATCGGGGTTATGCTGTAGTCTGAGAACTGGCAGAGGATCGAGGCTGGTATTAGCAGCATCCTGAAATGGAAAGAGGAGGATGAAAGGAAAGTGGGCTGGAACCCGTAAGATGAAAACAACAGCTCTTTTATTAGAATGACCCGCTGATTTGATGCAAGCGAAAGTAGTTCCAAATCAGTAGAGAAACGCCGAAAAAAGAGGGGTTTTAGCCGGTAAAAATCCGGCACTACCCAGCAACAAAAAAGAAAGTTGCAGCAAATAATGCATAAGAAAGTCCGTGACTTTGCGTAGTTATCACTCTTTGGTTTTTATTTACGTTGTGTAATTTTTTCAATAAACATAATTTGTCCTTTTCAAATTGAGTTTGTTTTCAAAGAATTCTTTAAATCTTTTGCGGCAATTTTCTCGAAAACGGTTGAAATTATCAACTTCTACCAAGTGTACCTTTTTTACGTAGAAATGACTCCTGTATGGACTTTTCTAGTCAAAAGTGCCACGTTTCGTAAAAAATATTCTTCATCAGGTATAACTCATGGGGCGCCCTCCTTGGGCTAGCGTGATGTGATACATAAATTATTGTTTCTTAGCTTAAAAAATATTTCTTACCAAATTTGGAGAAGATTGGCCAAGAGGCAATTGTGATATTGCAAATAAAAGGAAAAAAGTACAACTTGGACATCCTGTATCTTTTTTCACAGCAACAATTTACTAAAGCATGTTTGGTTATATCCTAATATTTTGGTCCAAAGAATGTACCCTTAAATTATGGCCTATTACATAGTCTCACAAAAAAAAGTATTCTGTGCATCAAACTAGACCCCCATACACATACGTTTCTGGGTTTGCTGAATCCAAATTCGGGGTCTGTTTGACCCCATCAGGTCAGGCTCATAGTCATCCAAGGTCAAATTAAGAGAAAACCATTTAAGCGAAGGAAACCACGATTTCGATACGTTTTTGGGATCGCTGAATCCGATTTCAGAGTCTGTTTGATCCCATCAAGTGATGGTTAATCCAAGGTCAAATTGGAAGAACACCGTTTAAGCGAAGGAAACCAAGATTTTTATGTGGTTTTGGGGAAACTGAATCCGAATTCGGTGCCTGTTAGACCCCATCAGGTCAGGGTCAAGGTCATTCCAAGGTCAAATTGGGAAAATGTTTAAATTGAGGAAACCACGATTCTTATACGTTTTTGGAGTCACTGAATCCGAATTCGTCTGTTTGGCCGCATTAGGTCAGGGTCATGATCAATCCAAGGTCAAATTAAGAAGAAACCACTTAAGCGAAGGAAAACACGATTTCTATACGTTTCTGAGGTCGCATCAGGTCAGGGTCAAGGTAATTCCAAGGTAAAATTGTTAAAACATTTAAACGGAGGAAACCACTCTTCTTATACGTTTTTGGGGTTGCTGAATTCGAATCTACTTAGCCCCATCAGGCCAAGGTCAAGGCCATTCCAAGGTCAACTTATGTTTGTCAAATGTAAACACGTTTTTGGCCTCAGATTTTGAAACAGCGAGATATTTTAAGAGGTTACCTGAACTTTAAATCAATCTCTTGATCTTCTCAGGCCGGTATCTCGTTCAGATAACGGGAAAAGAACCTGTGTGAAAGTTGTTGGGGTCATCATGGGAGGAGGCCAAAATTTGGTAACCTTAGATTTAACTATGAATGTGCTTTTCAAGGTCATTTCACCTTTATGTTTTAAGATTACTAAAGTAATGTTAAAATAAGTATCACTTGGAATTGTCCAAATCCATGCTAACTGGACATCTGCGATACCATTATCTTTCTTTGCAAATTATAAAAAAAATTAAATGTAGTATATCCAGATATCTGACCCAACTCTCTTTAAACGAAAACATCTCGATACTATATTTGCACTGTAGTATATGTGAAAATAATTGCTCATAGAATTTTAATAATATAAGATTTAAAATAATCTGCTCCGAGATGGTAATGAGGATGCCCAAACATTTTTTTGAGAATTTTTGTTCCCATACACAAACTAAAACATAATTTTATTTTGATAACTCCTTTAATAATGGAGCGGAGACGTTGGAGGTGGCAAATGTCGAAACCTTACCTTCTAGTATAGGCATACATCAAATCCCAAGATTCTGGACTTGCCCTAATTATTTACCCCTATTTCATCCCCAACCCATCAATGGAATAAGCCCAAGATATATTCTAGTTCCAGATGTCTCACAGTGGGCCAGAATCCAAAATGTATGGCCAAAATTCTGAAACTTTGCAAATGTACTTATTGTGCATAGGTCTTTAAGGAAAAAATAGTAAAAAAAATTTAAACCCTCTGGGGGTGAGGTATAGGGGTTGAAAATATACACAACCTTCGATATTTTTGAAATTTTGATACCAAAATTTCTATGAAAGAAATAAGGACAAAAATTATGATCCCCTGTGGATGAGTTATAAGGGTTGAAAATATAAATATTCCACGATTTTTGTCAAACTTGACATACGTGTTGTTTGCACTTAGGTATTTATGAGAAAAATATTTTTAAATACTTGGGAGTGATATTTAAGAGTTCAAAAAATTGTTTAATCACTGTTTCTAGAAAAAGATTCAAAAAATGATACATTGTTAACATTGTGAAATAAAAAGAGATAAAAGGCATTCAAAAGTTAAATTTATTATAGACATTTGTACAGAAATAATAAATAAAGTAAGACCTATCTACTTGTCTACCTAATCACTACTGTCTGAATCGATGTCGTCATCAGAAGTTGTGGTTTCGGAGGTGCTTCCCTGTGGTGTTTGTGTCATCGAAGTCGCTAAAGGTTTGGGTACTTCTGGTATTTCATGGATTTATTTTCTGTAAAAAAAACAATTAATTAATTAATAAAATAACTGTTTAAGGGCATTAATATTATTATTATTATTATTACTTTAGGGTTATTATTATTATTTAATTACATAACACGTAATTGCAAATTTCCTGTTTTAAAATATATGTTTTACTCACTACTTAAACCTATAGGCCTCAAAATCGGTAATATTATTAAAAGCCATTTTTGTGTGTGCAGATACCTACTAGCTTCCATGACTGATCAATTGATGTCAAATACACAGGGGGCATAGCGGGTTTAGATTTGTAGCTCAACAGAAACTTTTGTTTCTCGTAAATTTTAAAAGCGTCGGCATTAAGTACTTTTAATGCACATTTGACAAATTAAAAGTGATAGGTTATTTAAAAAACATGTAATACTGTGTTGTACTTACCCAGAGGAAGATGTTTCATCTTAAATTTCTTTCATAACGTCTTTCAAATTTACTCACCACACATCGAAAGTTAACTTGTTTTAAAATAGCGAACTGTACACAGCCATAGCACGATAACAACTGCCGAACTCCTCTACCTGTACAGGGCAAATTTGCCTACCTACCACCATAAAACCCTTTGTATTGTGTGCTCTGGAGGTTTCTCTTTCGTGATAAAACTTGTTTGGGAACCTTCTGAGAAGTTGGAAATCTGCAATTTTGGCCAGCTTTTAAGAATTTTGACTCACTGTGTGCCTTTACAATACATATGTGTACCAAATTTCAAATATATAATATCTTAATTTTATTTTATTAACCCCTTTAATAACGAAGTAAAGGTGGGGACGGTAAATGTTATAAGAAAATTTGAGACCTTTACTTCTAGTACATACATCAAATCTCAAGTGTCTGGGTTCTTACTAGCTTGCTATACTCATTTTCCCTTATTTATCACACAACTCTTCACCGTGGTAAGCTCAAAGCTCAAAGAAAGTTACAAGCAGTTAGACCAAGACAGACCGACTGTTCAAAATTAAAATCTCAGTGTTTCATGCCATTCTAACACTATTTAAAGAAAATAATTCTTGAAAATTTTTTACGATTAGTATACTTTCACTCCACTACGTGGATGTGGAAGTAACTGTTTTAATTTACTGAAAATTTTATGTAAACTCCTTTTCTTAAATTTCCCATCTAATTTTATTGCCATATAATCTAGTAAATAAGCCGGAAAAAAGTGTAAAATGTGGAAAAGTAGTGGAACAGCATAGATTTGAAAACTTCCTTTTTTCACGTGTTCCCTAGACCCCCAGGAACATTCATCAGCATTGAACCCTGCATTACCTCCGAGATTGAGAAAGGCGGGGGGGGTGAACGAATTTCACTTTGAAGAAAAAAATTATGTATTTCAACATAATTTTTAAAGTCAAATTTACTTTGAAGCAAAAAGTTATGTATGAATACTACGAGCATTTCAAATTAATTTACATGGCAATTTTATAAATACTGCAGGAATGCATGCAAATTTTTTCTTCTTTCAAGTGAGGTAAGTGATTAAAAGATAACATTTTTTATAAAAATATAGCATTTATTGTGTTGGAACAAAAAGTGGTATTCTGTGTGATAAAATAGTTATTAATTTATCATTATTTACACTATTTACATCAATCATAATCTGAATCATATTCGAGAACTAGTAATTCAGGATTCCGGGGGTGGGGGCAACATTGAAATTTCAAATAGCAACCCCTACTTTCAATTACAATTTTGATTTTCGGGGAAGAAATAGACATCTTTTGTCCCAACATTTTTTTTCTCCGCATCTACCTTTCGTCGCTAATGAGCTTCGAAAAATTGAATTTTCGGTGTTTCAAAGATTTTTTGTCGCAAAACGATGGACTTAAAAAAAATTTCACTGACAGGAGTTGTTTATTTTTTTACAAGGAATAAGTACTTACTTCAGAATTTTTTCAGAATTCTTAGGGGCAAAAAAAAATGTCATTTTAATAAATAAAAATTTTGCTCCAAAAACTTATGAAAATATTCTGACGTGTTCCAGTCTGGAATATGGAGTTCTTTAATTTGGACCTCAAAATCGTGATCCGCTACCAAAAGAACCCCTAGAGCACACTTCCGCAGCACAATATTAATATTTAAATTTCCACCCGCAAAAGTGGAATTTTCATAAAAAAATGTCACGAATTCCTTACTGGAATATGGAATTCCTCAATATGGATTCGTGATCAGCAAGCAAAAAAACCCTTTACAGCACGTTTTCGTGGAAAAATGTTAATATTTAATTTTTCTCTGAAAAAGTGGAATTTTTCATGGCACGTATTCCAGTCTGGAATATGGAATGGCTCAATATGGACCTCGGATTCGTGATCAGCGACCAAAATAAAACCCTCCGAACCAGCTAATCTGTTTTATAATTTTAGTGTTCTACAATTATTTTGTTTTATTCTTATTTTATTAATGTTTCTAAATGCCGATTGATTATTAGACTTTCTTAAAATACTATTTTATTGTCTGCAACTGAACTATTTTGTAAATTTATCATTAAAACGTTTCTACAGCAAAATTACAAAATATCTTATAATGGAATTAAAACATTATTTTACAAATGTTTCCGTCACTAAGTTATAAATATTTCAGCTAATAAGACTAATTCGTTTTATAACGATTTTTTAGTATAGTTCAGCAGCATTTTGAGCACCGTTATATACATTCGAATTATTTTGTAGTTATTTCTTATCATCTTACAAAACAGTTATATTAAAGATCTATTTGTGACAATTTTTTTTTAAGAATAAATGTTGTTCCAGAGCATGTTATATAATTATTATATTGCATTGTATTTGCTGTAATATGGAAACAGCAACAGAGTCATTACAAAACAAAATTGTTTACTTGAGCATAACAATGTGGTGGCTAACAATACAATAAAACATATTTGAGAAAATTGATTTCCTCCATTAGCTGTGTATTTACATTTAGTCATAATTAAAAAATCTAATTCATAAAACCGATATTTATAAAATTTCAAAAATTATTATAAATCATTAATAAATGTGAGGCCCGTTAAAAATGTTAATAAAAATATGGCCATAATTCACAGTAAAATTTCCTCCGCATCAAAAATTGCAGTCGTTGTAAGCCAGAACAAGTCTCTTAAATAATTATTATAGGTTATTAGGTACCTAGTATTAAATCACAACGTCATGTGCTTTTAGTGTCAAAAATACTTTTTAAACTTTTAGGATACATTTTAGAAATCATGTTATTTTATTAGTGAATATAAAGTAGCATTTTTAAAAAAAATATTATGATTTAAAAGCTCTTATAAAACAGTTGTTTAGTTGTTTTATAGCAGTACGGTAACAAACACTGAAGTGTGTTTTATAGTACAATTAAATGAAGCTTTAATAAAACTTCTATATAGTGATGGTACTAAATTTTCATAAGGCTTCTGGAAATGTTTATACAATTATTTTGTAATGGTTCTAATAGGCGTTACAAAATATCAACAGCGTCTGAAAATTTTATAGGATGATGCCAATTTTGCATTTATAGCTGCTATGAAAACGTTATGAAAGTGTTTCTGAGAGTAACGTTGTTTTATAAAATTTGTGTCAGAAACATTCCTACAACTTTTATAAAACATCAAATAGCTAGTTGGGCTAGAGCAGCAAAATATTCATATTTAAATTTCCGCCCGAAAAAATGGAATTTTCATTAAAAAAACGGCACAAATTTCATACTGGAAATGGAATTCCTCAATTTGGAATTCGGACTCATGATCAGTGATTCAAAAAACCTCCTAGTGTCCATTTCCGAGGCGAAATATTAATTTTATAATTTTTTTATGATAGTACTTTTTGGGGCACTCAAACAACCCTAACTTTCTCATTTTCAGAGGTAATGCAGGGATTAATGCTGATAAATGTTCCTGGGGGTCTAGGGAACACGTGAAAAAAGGAATTTTTCATGTCGGTGCTGTTCTACCACTTTTCCCCACATTTTCCGGCTTATTTACTCCTCTAAAAGTCAGAGTGAGACGATAAATTAGTAATCTTAACCTACCAGCGAATTAACATTTACAGGATATTAAATAACGTAATGTAAAAGATATAACAATAATGACGTATGTTTAAAATAAAATGCACAACTGTTTTTCTTGACGCAATTTGATTACGCCTGTATTTTATTAAGGAGGTAAATCGTGGTTTTCTCGAATAACTGCATAATAATAATTTACATATTACATTTTAAAAACCTAACTTATCTGAATAAATACATCAATAAATACATGCGTATATAATTTACCTTTATTAACTGGTTTCAACATATTGCGTGATTATTACAAATAAATTATAATCGGAATGTAAAGTTACAAAGAATACCTAATAAATTTTGCAAAAAGATATATTATATAGTTATCTGATAGAAAAGAGTTCTAAAAATGGAAGGTTCGGGTAAATATTTTTAGAAATTTCTGTAACAGTTATTTCTTAGGATAACTACCCTGAATATTTTATATTAAAAGTGATGACCATATGCCAAATCTTATTGCCATTTGTCACATTTTTCATTATTTATTCTTTACACAGTGCACCCTGTATATTTTCCAGTGAAATTCTACTCATTTCTTCGCTGGCAGAAGCGTCAACTACCTAGAGGTGTTTCAGAATCTTATGAGCCGCGAAATGCGCAAACGCCAAAGTTCATTCTGCGTTATAAGTATTTTTTTGAAGACACTGGCGGCTGAATTGTTGTATACATTAACAAGAGTTCGGGATAAATTGTAAACAATAAATATAATAATTTTAAGAAGTGTAACTGAGTCGACAGGAGGGATTATGTCTGTGCGCATATGAAGGTCACAGCTCATGAGATTTTAAAACACCTCTACCAAAGATTATTCTCCGTCAAATAGTTTTCAGATAGAACGGCAATAGACAAACATCAGACCGACAGATTGACGGAATTAAATGACCTTCATTTTCGTAATCTATATGATCTGAAACGTGGAAATCCGAAGAAAAAAATGCCAGAGGATGATTTCTTCACGAATACAATATAGCGGAGCAGGATTTCGAGCGTAGCACGCTTATTTAAGGAGAATTTTTTTTCGAAGTATGAAGATATAGAACCTAGATCAGCTGAAAATGAAATAATTATTGTATTATATTCTCGGTTGACGACCTCTTCCTTGGTCGAGATCAAACTTGTGAGCATTTTAATACCAGAGAGCATATTTTTTTATACCGCGCGCCTACACGTAAAAACACGTATTACTCGGAAACTGCTACACTTAGGCGAATGATTATAGCTTTGATTGATAGAGTTTATTCCATATAATAACTACATTAGAAAAGTGTCGTAATCCGTCTTTTCACATTTTGAAAAAACGAAATATATTTTGCAATAATTGATTAAAATGCCCATGTACTGCTTTCACACAGGCATAACCATTTCAAATTTCTTTATACAGTAGTGTCGCGATAATCCGATCCCGCGTTAATCCGGATACTTCTATAATCCGGATTGCCTTCTTGTTCTCTTGAAGTATTCTGTAATCCGGATTTTACTTGATTTTGTAATCCGAATTGATTCAGAAAACTCTTCTTTGATCTTGTAAAGTGTCTTAAGAACTTAAACTTACAACATGCTGTATGTTTGCTTCACAATGCTCGGGAAAATGTACCAGCCAGTTCCTTAGAAAAATGCTGGAAAACGATTTTAAAACCAAAAAATGAGAATGACTTAGAAGATGACCTCGAGGATTTGATCCCTTTAAGTGCTATGCAACAAAAGATACTAGTAGAAGAAATTAATGTGGATTGATTGAACAAGAAAATTTAATTCATGCAAATGATAGTGCTGACTGATGATGTGATGGAAATTGCCACTCCGGCCAGAAGTAAAAATGAAGATGCTGTCAAAAGCTTAAATCTTGCTTTACAGTAGGCTGTAGAAAATGACATTCCTTTAAAAGATTATGATGCTACAAAATCTCAAGGAAATTGCTTTTGAAAAACAACAGCACATAAGTCATCAGAGTAAAATCATTCTTTTTAGTCGGTGCCGAAAACTGTAAAGTGGGTACCACACAATTCTAATGAAGCCGATGAAATTAATGTACAAGAAAGTGATGAAAATGTTAATCATGTATGTACATACATATGTAGTTACATATTTTTAATATTTCGTTTTCTTGACATAGGATCCCCTTTTTTATTTCTTTTATTTTTTTATATAAGTACAGTGCTTACTTTTGTTAAATACAGCCTTTCATTTATTTTTTTGCAATTTTAAAAGCTGAATTTAAAAAGTTTTGATAATCCTGATTATTTGATAATCCGGATTAGCCTGCTTTTAATTGATCCGGATTATCGCGATACTACTGTACCAACCTATTCCCTGATTTTAATGAACATTTTCTGTCATATAACATATTGTCGCGTTTCACAAATAAAGGATATATATAGCTATTTGAAGACGCGCGTGTCGCATTAGTCAAGTAGCGCATTAGTCGCGTCATTTTGGCATTTTACTTCTAAAATTAAAAGTGCTGACTTTGTTTTTGTTGCAAAGAGTTCAGGATGATATTAAGAAAAAACAGTGTCTTTTATTTTTTGAGGGAAATGTTTGGTTTCATTTTTTTTTCCAATAATTGGTCAATTTAAATGGCCAATTTAATTAAATTAATTGATGCATTGTTATCATACACAATATGCCATAAAATTAGACGAAAATGGTTACCCGAGGGTTTTTGGGGTCGGCACTTTTAGTTTTAGAAGTAAAATGCCAAAATGACGCGACTAATGCGCTACTTGACTAATGCGACACGCGCGTGTTCAAATATCTATTATATACCTATAGCCTTTATTTGTGAAACGCGACAATTTGTTATATGACAGGAAATGTTCCTTAGACATCAGGGAATAGGTTGGTATAAAGAAATTTGAAATCGATAGCGTGAAATAAAAACTTACGCCTGTGTGAAAGCAGTACGAGCATTTTTATCAATTATTGCAAAGTATATTTTGTTTTTCAAAATGTAATAAGTCGAATTACGACACTTTTCTAATGTAGAGTTATTATGTGGAATAAACTCTATCAATCAAAGCTAGAATCATTCACCTAAGTATAACAGTTTCCGAGTAATACGTGTTTTTACTTGTAGACGCGCGGTATAGAAAAAATTGTTATCTGAAATTAAATGCTGATAAATTTGGTCTCGACCAAAGGAAAAGGTCGTCAACCGGGAAAAAATTTTTTGGACGATTTCAACCCAAATCCCGTTCCGCTAATACTTCCCTTCGTTAAGCGAAAAAAGTAAAAAACAGACAGACAGACAGCGTACAGAAGAGCAAACTCAGGATGAAATCGTTCCCCCAACAAGATGTTCTTGTTTCTGGTTTATTATTACTGACAACAAAATCTATCATTATTATCATTTTGTTATACAAAGAACACAAAATTACAGGCAATTGGGTGAAATACCACCACCTATGAATAGAAAGGGATGAAATAGAATAGAACAAAATGGAATGAAGTAGAATAGAACATAAGAAATGTATTCAGCATAAATTTTGTTACATAAACAATATCGGTTTCTAGGATTGGAAATAAAGTTGGTGAAAATTTTGAAACCGTGTTTTGTACATATTTATATAGGGACTAATATCGTTTGGTGTTCTATACTAATAGCTATAGTTTTGATAAAAATTATATACAATAATATGTACATGAATGAGAATTGAAATTGATTCTATATTTGTATGTATTATTGGCAAATAGATTTGGATAACCTTGACAATGCATTCTAACCGATTAAAATCAGTATCCTGCGTTGTCACATATTAAATATTTTTTTAAAGTGAATAACAGATATCATCACAAATAAGTTGTTATTGCAAAAGTATGATATAAAATGAGATTTCAAAACAGGAAATTATTGTCTGAGTTCAATTATTTCAGCAGATTCTAAAGATCTGAAAAATATTTCCAAACGCCGCATGTATGAGTTGGTCGGAAATTGGAACAAGTTTCCAAAAATTTGATTTTGAGTCTAATGATTTTACAGGGTGTAACATAAAGGTTGGGAATAAATGAAACGGTGGATTTTTTAGTAAAAGAAAATAGATTTTTTTCATATGAAGTTATGCTCTACGGGTTTTCATTTCCAAGCTACAGGGCGCTAAAAATTTCAATAAATTTAGTTTTTCTCCAATAACTTTCGGACATTAGAAGATAATGGAACGAAATTTTAGCCGTAGCTTAATTTGATAATGTCCTAGTGACTTATTGACTTCGTAAGTTACTCAGTGGCGTACGTACTGGTAAAAACATTTTTTAATATTTTTGTACTACTTTTTATTTTAAACAAAATTTTCCTCTTGCGTTTTATTCGTGTCTCTTGTCATTTTCCCGTAATTAAAGCTTTTGTAAATACCATTTTCTCCACTGCTAACATAGGAAAATGAAAATAACAAGAACATTATATCAAGTATGCTTTCACTCAGACACCAAAAATGGTTTTCAGATGTTGCCAGACAATACGTCGTTGTCAGTTAAGTCATTTAGCTTCCTTTAAACGGTTGTACTTTGATTTAGATCTGTTAAAAATGGACTACTCATTTCAAGAATTAGCAGATGTGCATTTTATTTATGGCCTTGCCAACGGGAATACTGTGTTAGCAGTGAGTTCCAGATAATAATAATAATAATAATAATAATGCTGATTATTTATTCTATATGGATGACCTAAATCTGTATGCCTCCGGAGAGGGCGAACTCCAAAACTCTCTTAGGGTGGTCCAAGAGTACACGCGGGCTATTGGCATGGAATTTGGGTTGGACAAATGTGCAGTCGTCCACCTCAAGAGAGGACGATGCGGGCTATTCCCTGAAGATGCGCAGCTGGCAGACGGAAGCATCCTATGACATCTGGATGCCGGAGAAACCTACACGTACTTGGGTGTGCAACAACATCACATCCAGGACGTAAAACAAATTAAGGACACTCTCCGCGGCAAGTACAGACACCGACTCCGAAAGATTTGGTCTTCCGAACTTTAGGGAAAGAACAAGGTGTCTGCGACTAATACACTTGCCGTTCCGATTCTGCTCTACTCATTTGGAGTAGTCAAGTGGACAGTAGATGAGCTGCGTCAATTGGATAGGGATACCCGCAAAATGATGAATATTCACAGAAGCATTCATCCTAGATCGTCCGTTCCTCGAGTGTACCTCCCACGTCAACGGGGGGGCAGAGGACTCTTGAGCCTGGAGTGAATGCATGGCAGAGTAGCGCTGAGTATAGCATGTAACATCCTGAGGAGCTCAGATCCACTCCTGCGGTTAGTAAGAGATCATGAAACCGTAGGAGTGGGCGGATTTTTATTTAAGGCAGCACGCAGGGCCGCAGATGATCTCGGTCTCGTTTTCGACTTCAGGCGAAGAGGCAGGCGAGGTGCTGATGCACAGTCAGTAACTGAGTTTCCGCCAAACCGCTTGACAACCCAAATTAAAGCTGCCGAGCAGAGAAATCTGTTCAGGCAGCACGTCGATAAACCCATGCATGGAGTGTTCTACAACAACATAGAGACACTGGGTTTATCGACAAAGCTGACCTTCGCATTCCTGAGGTCAGCAGGGCTAAAGTCGGAGATCGAAGGATTCATTGTGGCCTGCCAAGATGGTGGTATTAACACCTTGGTCTACCGCACTCGTGTTATGGGTGTAGAGGTCCCCGACCAAAATTGTAGGACCTGCCATCAGGCACCGGAGTTGCTCATGCATTTACTATCTGCATTACAGGATTCGGCCTACATACATAGATGTAACGCTGCTTTACGAGTGCTATATTACCATCTTCGGCACTCGTACGAGGTAGACCGAAGACCAGTGCTGCCTTATGTTCCCAGAGAGATCGAGTCCGTTGTCGAGAACGAGAAGTGCCGAATTTATTGGAACTACTCGTTCCCGACCGTCAGGCTGATTCAAGCCAACAAGCCTGACATAGTTCTTCTCGACCACCAGACCAAGGTGATGTATGTCATCGAGTTCTCGGCACCTGCCGAGACAAACATCACCTTGAAGGAGGAGGAGAAACGGATTAAATACCGAGATTTCCGGTATGAGCTCCGAGCGCTATGCCCAGACTACTCGGTCAAAATGGTCGTCCTGATAATCGGCGTTGTTATACCCATACCATCTGCAAAGAGTGCAGGCACTTTCTGCTGAGAATTATGCAACGTCTTAGATTTAGTACCTGGTTTTTAAATAAGTGTAATCAGAACTTGTTATTCCACTCATCCATTGTATACAGGGTGATTCACGTAGGCCATTCATTAGAAGTTTTTCAACTTGCAGTTGGATTAGAAACTTGAAATTTGGTATGCAGCCATAATCGATTATGCACGTTCTATCTAAAATATTTTCAGTCCTCCAACTATACAGGGCGTGCCAAAAATTGGTACCAACTTTCTTATTTTAAATGGAACCCTATATTTTTCTTTACATGGTTCGATTGATCTTCTAATTCTGAGTTCAGAGAACCTAAGTTATGTTAACTTATCTATTACAATTTTTGACATATGTCCAATTTTTTGAAAAAAATTGCCGCTGTAGTAGTTTACGAACAAATTTGTATCTCGCAAACCTTCCAAAATTATGAAACCAAATTTGTGAAGCAGTTAGCTGGAAGTCCAGGCTAACATTTGATGTCCCATCGGTGGTCCCATTTTGTATCATATGGGCGCAGTCGATTTTCAAATGTCGCAATCAAAAATTTTTTTTCACACCATTCGAAATAAAATTGAATTTTAGGGTGAGTTACTTAAGCATTCCCTATACCTAACTTCACCCCATATCGAGTTATTCAATAAAAATCAAGAAATACCTTATCTTGCCGAGAGATTCCTTACTTCATCAAGTATGCCATGGAAACAAAAGACAGTTGTAATAATTTTTAAAGAAAAATATGGATTCTTATTTAATTACACACAACACCAACAAATTATTATTAACGAACAAGAACAATGTTGACGAAATTCTGACATAAATGTTCAATGTGACCACCATATTTATGTTCAAATATTCTATTATTCTACTTTCAACTGATTGCGTAGCACATATTTGCGCCTACCATTTCTGACGCCAGAAATCAATGCAAAATTGAATTTTAGGGCCACTTTTATTAACAGTGTGTATGTCTATCTACAGTCGTTTTTGAGTTTATTGGCATTTTTTGAAAAAAATATGTTTTTTTTTCTCAAGGGTAGTAGGCTTTGGAAACAGTCATTTTATTTTAATTTTTATTCAAAAATCGTATTGCAATAATAAATAATAACAACAAAATAACAACAAATAAACAGATTAACAAAATAATTACTTCAATGCAAATGCTCAATGTGTGCATCGTTTTCACTGACAGAATTTCGTCAACATTGTTCTTGTTCGTTAATAATAATTTGTTGGTGTTGTGTGTAATTAAATAAGAATCCATATTTTTCTTTAAAAGTTATTACAACTGTCTTTTGTTTCCATGGCATACTTGATGAAGTAAGGAATCTCTCGGCAAGAAAAGGTTTTTCTTGATTTTTATTGAATAACTCGATATGGGATGAAGTTAGGTATAGGGAATGCTTAAGTAACTCACCCTAAAATTCAATTTTCTTTCGAATGGTGTGAAAAAAAATAGTAGGTGCCATTTGAAAAAATTGACTTTTTGACAATTTTTTATTGCGACATTTGAAAATCGACTGCGCCCATATGGTACAAAATGGGACCACCGATGGGACATCAAAAGTTAGCCTGGACTTCCAGCTAACTGCTTCACAAATTTGGTTTCATAATTTTGGAAGGTTTGCGAGATACAAATTTGTTCGTAAACTACTACAGCGGCATTTTTTTTCAAAAAATTGGACGTATGTCAGAAATTGTAATAGATAAGGTAACATAACTTAGGTTCTCTAAACTCAGAATTAGAAGACCAATCGAACCATGTAAAGAAAAATAAAGGTTTCCATTTAAAATAAGGAAGCTGATACCAATTTTTGGCACACCCTGTATAGTTGGTGGACTGAAAATATTTTAGAGAGAACGTGCATGATCGATTATGGCTGCATACCAAATTTCAAGTTTCTAATCCAACTGCAAGTTGAAAAACTTCTAATGAATGGCCTACGTGAATCACCCTGTATATTGACGAATATCCTCATGGAATAATACAATCCCGGCACCAACAACGATTTTCAAATATTGTTTGGGTCGGAATAATTGGAGATTTTTTTATTGGTCCTATAGTACTACCAAGCAGACTAGACGGCTTATCGTATCTGGATTTTCTTCAAAACGGATTACAACGTTTATTAGAAGTCCCAATTGAAACACGCCAGAACATGTGGTTTATGCATGATGGTGCCCCAGCTCACTTTAAGCGAGAAGTGAGAGAATACCTAAACGAAATGTTCCGGAATAAATGGCTAGGCCGTGGATGGGTCAAGAGCGTGGCTTCCTCGTTCTCCCATCCTTAATCCAGTATACTATTAATTGTGGGTGCACTTAAAACATGGTTTATTCCGTTGCCATTCCTGGTGTGTAAACTCTTCGTCAAAGAGTTGAAATAGACTGTCAACAAATTCGAGAGATGTCTGGTATTTTTGGACGAGCAATAGAATCCATGAGAAAACGCATTAATAAATGTATTGAAGTTGGGGGGCAACATTTCCAGCACCTTTTATAATCTTGGTTGTTGTTTATTATTTCCTAGTCAATAAATTCTTTCAATTCCTAAGTCACTAGTATTTTTTTAGTTAAAATAATGTGATATTTTAATATCATCTTCCATGTAAGTCTTTTTTCAATGCTTATTCGAGCATTTTCGGTGTCTGAGTGATGATATCTTATTACAGTCATCCATTCACACGTTGCGTCCTCATGAAACATCACTGTACTTTTTCTGTTAACAGGCATTCCGCCTTCCTTACTCATCTTCAGCTAAGACCTATGTTAAACCATGTTTCAAACAAGTTGCTATTGATGTGTCAATGACTAAGCTGCGGTATTCACCGCAACTTAGCCGTTAATATATTGCTTTTTTCACATATTTTTACCAATTAGACATTGTTTTGAATAGTAGAATAATAATAATAAACATCTCCGTGATTCACACACATTTGAGAAACATGTATAATCTTTCAAATGAATGTCTGAGGTTTTCGTTATTCATTTATAAAAAAATTATGAAGATAAAATTCCCTAAATGTTGACTCACAATGTTTTAATTTACTACCACAGAAAACTAGTAACTATAATCAATAACAAATAAAAGTTCAATTCAGCATTTTGCAAGATTATGGCACGATTCACTTTTACTTTGTGCCGCTGAAATTAAGTACACAGAGCCTATACGGTTTTTATTTTTTTGTTGTTTAAACAAGTAGTTGCAGTCAACAGCTACTGTGATAACAGTCTTATTAAAAAAATCGCTGCCTAAGGAATCAGTATACTCAATTTCCCATCCAAGTCTCTTTGAACGAAAACATATTGATAGTACATTAATTCGTACTCCAGTATGTGGAAATAATTGTGCATAGAATCTTAACAATATAATATTTGAAATCATCATCAAGCCGAAATAACTTTTGAAAGAAAAATTCTGAGGGTAGAAATGTTAGAGTTGGATAGGTTCAGAGCGTGGCTAGGAATCAACTGGTGACGTTTGTACACATCTAACTCCTGCAGCATCCTTAAAAAAATGCACTTTAAAGAAATGCATTTTTAGTTAAGAGAAAATTTACTTTTCGTATCAGGCTAAACGAATTTTAAAAAAATAGAGGAATCGATAGACGAATATTTGACCGGTTAAGCAGGGCCGCGCCAACCGGGTGTGCCATGCGTGCGTCGCACAAGGGCGGTCAAATGTGAGAGGGCGGTCGTGGAAGCATAATTAATACACAACACAAAAATTCGAATTCATTAGTTCATTACACGTACGCAAGATGGAATATAAACATAAATCATTAATAAAATAGATCAGCAATAAACTTCTACATCTGATAAATAAACTATTTTTTAAAGATGTGACATGTTTATGAACTATCAGATGAAGAAATTTTGAAAAACTCTAAAGACCTGCGATTAGAACTTGAAGATGTGTCGCGTGAAGAGTCAGATTTTAATGATTTATGTGATAAGATTAAGACGTTAAAATTGCATTTAAAACATTATCTAATCCGCAATCAGGTTTACAGTATATATTTGAAAATTAATTTCTACAGCACTCAGAATATCATTAACATTACCTGTATCTGTTGCTTCTGGAGAGAGATTTTTTTCTAAATTAAAAATAATGTCGCGTGTTTCCGCCCCTAGAAAACACCCTGTAAAAATCCGTAGGCTCTAAATAATTTTAACAAGGGGTAACCACTAACACTTTATTTAATAACTTCTCAGAACTACATAATACTTTTTAAATAACTAAAATAATCTTTAACAATGCTTGATGTTTACACTTTCTGTTTACTTCCGATTTCTAACTCCACTTGTCACTTTTCAACTTCTCTCTTTCGAACTTCGAACTTCCCGCCATGGATTTCGCCTTATATACTCTAAAGACGCTTCCAAAGTCATCTAGAACCAAATCGAGAATCTTCTCCTATCACACTCCAGAAAACTCGATCTCTTTCTATAAGTACACTTCTAAAAAGCATACTACTGTCTCAGAGATGGCGTGCATATGAATCCAGGTTTTGTATTACTGGTTGCCCAACCATTGGTACTTAATTTCAGCTAGTAGTAGTCATGGGTGTAACAGTCTCCACTTCCTAGGGGGTGTAATGCATAACAATAATAAAGAATTATTTATGATCCACTATATTACTTATATTGACAGCCATAATTGCCATGAAAGTAAAATATTAGACCGTCTAAACATTGAACAAACTGTATCTGAATTTGCCGAAAATAAAGCACAAAAATTAATTTTTTGTAAAAATACGCGCGTATTCTTGATTATTACTATTTATAATTTATGTTATTTGATTTTTCTATATCAGTTCAGAATTTTGCTTTTTATGGAATTATAAAATATTTTTAGTACTTTATTTGTTTTATTTCGCGGGGCGCCAATGAGATCTCTGCACAAGGGTGGCTGAGTTTCTTGGCGCGGCCCTGCGGTTAGGTGCATTTTGGTCCACTAGGTTATAGTCCACGAAAATTAGCATTTGACCTGGGTGAAATTTCTAAAAATCTGAAAATAAAAAGGACAACTTGAAGATAATATAATTCTCTACAACTTTCACATTGACCTCATGGGCATCCGATGCATAGGACGTGACATACCTGCAAAAGACTTTGACCTTCAATATCTTGGGTAGCCATGTTGGGATTTTGGTGATTTTTTTTGTGGATTTGAGTTTGGAACACCTCAAATAACGTCTGAGCAAAATTCAGATTTTTACTAATTTTGTCCAGGTTTCCTCCTTTTCTTCATTAATTTCCGTGGACAAAAATTTTTAAACCAGATAAATGGGTTAATATTAATTTGGTTTGTTGACAAAATCTTCAATATTGTGTAAAATTCATTACCGAGGTAAGAACACATAGTTCTCAACACGTTAAATCAGCCTACCTATTTTCAGCTACCAAGAAAATGGCCAAAAAATGCACTTCCGTTGAACTTTTCAAAGCTTTATGCCATCGTAAGGAAATTAGATAATTTGTTTCGATTATTAAAGTGTGAAGATTTATTATCAATGCACTTTTGTAATTTGCTTATATTTCGATCAATAATTGTCATAATGGAAACATTTTATTGTACGTGTTAGATCTTTTAAAAACCTTCAAAACTGAAGCTTAATCTTTCTTATCAATAATCTGCATTTATAAAAAACAATTAAATTTTTTATTATATTATTTACAGGCCGCAGCGGGTTAAATTTTTAAAAAAAGGTGCGCGGCAAGTATACCGCTACTGCGCATCAAAACTCCGGCATGGCTGGAGAAAACTTACCCCTCTCTTCGCATCGCGATGTACTTTTGCTCAGTTGCTCTAAATTTTTCATTAAATTTATCTTTTTTGTGTGCTTCTGGGTACTTCTTCCCGAGAAATCTGAGTTTGGAATTATTTTTATATTCCATTGTTGTAAGCAATGGGCGATTTTCATCCTTATTAAGAAGAGATAGGGTGCCAATATTTTTGACTTTGATGACGGTCTCGGATGATTAGGGGTCGAGCTTTGAGCTCTTTGCCCCAAAGATTGGGTGGTAGTCGTACCAGATTTATATATTTGGCACAATGAGCTACAAGTACTTGACCCTTTTCGAATTTCAGTAGCACCCATACATATGCATCATTTGAGCATAGGGGTAGCTCTTATCACCTTTAAGGGTAGTCTCTAGCCCTGTGTCGGTGGTTGGAATGAGTTTACTCCATATTTGTCCACCCTGCCTAAAACTACAAAATCCTAAATTTTTTTCCCGTTTTGAAACTTTTGAGATTCCTTCGTCGGTGGGGGGTAGTTTTAACCTTCCATAAGGGTGAGTCTCAACACTCTCAAGCGCTGGTCGTTGCACCAGAATCAGATATTTTGCACTAAGAGTTCAAAAACATGGGGCTTTTACATGTTATTTTTACACTCACCTACGTCTTTTGAGTTTTAGGCGTAGTTTTAATTTGTGGATTATTTCCGGTGTATCACATATGTCACGGTGACTGGTCAATTCCAAGAACTAGAATGTAAAAACTCATAATATTTAGGAAAGAGGAGATTTGTTTACACCTTAAACACAAACAAAACAAAATGTATTAATTAAACATACGCGCCAATATTCTTGACTAAAATGACGGTCTCAGATGATTAGGGGTCGAGCTAGAGCTCTTTGCCTCAATAATTCCTGTAGACCTAGACCGGCCTCGTAAGGGGTGGGCCTGCTTTTTACGACTGCCCCCCTGCAAATGCAGACGGTGCAGGCGAAGTTAGCAGACCTCCTCTGGTCCTGGCTGTTGAATCCTGCCAGCTGGGTCGTTTCTTCTGGCGCTCTTCTGTCTTGGTTTCTTCGCTGGCATGTCGGCTCCCGGGAACGTATTTCGTCTATAGTGAAAGGGAATCGTTGTTGCCAAGCTCTTTCGGAGTTTGGAGGGGTTTGGGAGGTGTTGACTAGTCGCAAGCCCAGGGTGCCAATTGGCATCATGTGCTCCGATTTCATCGCAAGGAAGTATGAACTGTGTAGCTCAAGGATTGTGTTCGGACAAAGACGCTTATTTTAGCATCAGAGGCCGACATGGTCTAGGGTAAGGGTACCGAGCTGGTTGCTTGCTTGGTACCCCCGGCATCGGGTGATTTGGGTATTTTTCTCTACTATAAATTGACAATTTATCAAATCAGTCATGGAAAACAAAAATATGTAATTTAAAGTAAACGCAATACGTTAGTAACATCAAGATATTTGTTGATAACTAATTTCACTTTGTTTTACATAAAATGGAAAATTTCAATGATTGTTATATATTTTTCGGACTACCGTGACTTAATGGGAACAAAATACAAAATTAAATATCTGGTAAAGTTTTTAGGAAAAATACTATCTTTCATATAGGTATCATTAAAAATCTTTTTATGATCTTTCAGATAATAATATTAACCTAATAATTTCTTCATTCAAGCGGTTGTCGAAAGCTGTTATTTACCGGGGTACTAATAAACAGGGCTGGTAATGACATAAACGCGCATGGGCGTGTTCTGTGTGATCCTTCGGTACCAACTTTAAAGGGCACCACACGCTCACGCAGGCGAGGTAAATATTAGAAACTGTACTTTCTAATGAAAGTTTAATAATAGTTGAAGACGATTGTATTTTTTTGAGAAAATCTTCGCTAGTATCTAGTTATCGCTGCTAGGCGTGGTCGAGCCTGCGAGCACCACTATGGTCGTCGGCCCCGTATCTCTATACGTACCGTAAAATTTTTCCATTGCGACGAAATAAATTACAGAAGTGCATTCATGGAAAATCGTCAAAAATGCACTTTACTTATCGGAAAAAAATATATCTAATTTCATTACGATTTCACAAACTGATGAAGCTTTGAAAGTTTCAACCGAAGAACATTCTTTGGCCGTTCTGTTGCACTTTGGTAGATGAAAATTATCAGCCGATTTAACGTATTAACAACTATATTTTCTGAGAATTTTATCGGATTTTAAAGATTTTATCAACAAAACAAATATTACTTCTAATTTATAATTTATTGTGGCTAACCTAGTCGACCAAAAACAGCTAACCGGTTCAGAATTATTCGTCTATCGATGCCGCATAACACTTTTTTTTTCAATCCATTTAGTCTGATAGGAATAGTGAATTTATATTGATTAAAAATGGCAAAAAAACCTGCATTTTTTCGAATGGAAGCTGTAGGAGTCAAATGCACAAAAATCACCAGTGCATTCCTGGCACTGTCCTGAACCTAATCAAATTCTAACATCTCTATCCCTGAAAATCTCTGGACATGGTTTTTTCTCATTTCGACTCCACTAGCCTCAATAAGTGATGTAAAAAAGCTATTTATTGAGAATTTTTGCTCTCGTACACACACTAAATTACAATATTACTTTGTTAACTCTAGGCTTGGTCATCTTTAGATTTTTTATATATGAGGTGGCCCCATTCAGGACTGTAAGCTCCTTGTGTATGGCGTATACATACAATTAGGTACTTATGCTAGTTAGGGGAGTATTTTAGTGATCAACTTATAATGTGTTCATGAACAAGAAATTTAACAATTTCGAATTATTTCTTACGTTAGCTATGTGAAATGGAACGTGCTCCACAAAGAAGTTCTTTGGAAATATTACGGAACGCTGCGCACAGCCCTATGATATTTAAATCTACTCTGTGCCTATGATAATATTTGTCTAACGAGGAAGAAGAAGAAAATAACCTAAGTTTTAAGTTCTCAAAATTGTGTGAGTGACTCGAGTTTATCATCTAGAGTTTCTTGTATATTTGTGTTTAGTATAATTTAAAGTAACAACGCCAAAAAATGGACTTTGGCGACTTAAAGGAAGATTCATCTATTCAAGAAAAACTCTCAAATTTTCACAATAGTGTCGAAAAAATCGACCGCATGCTTGATATAATATTAGACTCTGACATTTATGATAAACTCTGTATAAAAGAAAAAGTTGATTATGATTTGTTCGTTGCCTACACTTTAAATACATTATACTGGCTATATTTGAGAAGTAAAAATGAGGACCCCAATAAAAATGATATTAAAAATCAGCTAAACAGAATTAAAGATTATATGCTTAAAGCGAAACAGGTATGCCATTTTTTAAGACAATATTTGTGTAAAATTAGGTTTACAAAAAATTGTTCCCAGACAATTACTAAGTTCAAAGTCAGATGCTCCCAAAGTCATTAAAGTTAACATGCAATGGTTAAATGACTTAATTTGTTTCCTAACTAGAAATTGCTAGTTTGTTCAGTGCAATATTGTTCAGTAACATACACATATTCACTTAAACAACTGTAACCATCAGTAACATGACCAAAGGTTAAAAAAAAACTACTGGATCGTTTTACTTATTATCGAGGTTCGGATGCCAGAGCACAATTTATGAGGGGTGTACTCGGACTTGTTTGTAAGAATGTTTTTACTTCGTATTTACCACGAACTAGACTTCACAAAGCATACTTCCCAGGCTAAGTTTTTTACACCCACACTTATGATCGCCATGATAGGTCGTCAGCTTATTTGAGGTTGGCAAGACTCGATAGAAATATCAACTCCTACAAAGTTGGTTATCTGGACATAGCTGTTATTTTGCGGCACATTGCCAAACATATATTTTCATTAAACTGAAATGCTACTCCAACGCCTCTAAATAGAAAATTTATTAAAAAATATGAGATTATTAAAACATTTACAGTAATAAGTTATCTTAGGAGTTGATCATCATCATCATTACACTTTGATCTTAGCCAGAGGCCAAGAAGCGATATCTTTACGTCAGCTACACGTGGGCCTCTGCTTTCTCAATTTTTTTTCGCCATTTGTGTCTGTTCAGCATCATTCGCTGCCAGTTAGTTACTCTAATTATACTAGTGTCCTCATTCAGTCCGTCCCTCTATCTCATCAGTCTCGGCCGACCCCTGGGTCGTGTCCCAACTGCTTTTAAGTTTAAGATATTTTTTTATGGAAAATGTTCATTGGCTCGTACTATGTGCCTCACCCATCTGAGTCATGCAATCTTAATTGTTAGACCTAGCGAGAGGGGGGAGCTGAGGGGGCAAATTTCCCGAGCCCACACCTCTTTTAAGGGCCCGTGCCCTATGATTAATATTTTAATGCCGTTATATAGCCTTTCATGGATTTAAAGGCCTAGAAAAATACAACCTTGAAATTCCTGAAAAATTTTCGCCCGCAGTCAGTAAAATCTCCAAGGTACCTGCCTGAAGATTTACGTAATATTGTTGACCCTGTGATCGAACGAAATGACTTTTTCACTCATCCAGAATACTTAATGTTAACCATGTCACAAGTTAATACAAAACACATAATATGGAGCTTGGACCTCGACGAATTCTAAAGGCGAGAGAGTTAGATCAAAAGAGAAAAACTATCACAACATTCATGCCACCAAAACTCAATTTCAAGGCTCAAGACTACTCGGAAATAATTAACTGGATAGGCTGTGATTTATCTTCTCCCCCATTATTAAAAGATATCAGTGACTGCGAGATCAAATCACATATTTAAAGGTCCCTTATTGGGAAATAACATTCAAGACATTCGCATACCCAGTTCACACACAGGCAGTTAAATGATGTACGAAACTCGTGACAGAAGCCTCAGGAAAAGTTTGCGGAGCTGAGTCTAGGGATAGTTTTATCAGAACGACTCTGCTGTCAAGGTCAACCATGCCTAACTTCGCCCATAAATAAGATTTCAAAGTACCTTCAGCTAAGAATGAGTGAAAACGGAGATAAATGTTCAATTGCTCAATATGAGTTTCTTAGACTTACGACTCTTCACACAAAAACTTAGTTTTTTCAATTAAAAAAAATCTTTTTTTAACATTACTAATGCTCTAAAATAATTGTGTTTAAACCTTGTATTCAGTAAACAAAACAAAAAAAAAACATGCAAGTTGTTAGTACTTTTTTTTCCTTGAAGTGTTATCTACCTTTATTTGTAAATATTTTTCAAAATTTCATGAACTTTGAAGGCAATATGTGACCGGAAGATGTTGATAGATTTAAATAATATTTAAACATTATTTTCTGTGGTTATAATACATAAGAATTTGAGCTCTTACATTCTGGAAGAGACTAATTTAAAAATGTTAAGAATTATCGTTAAAGTTGTCAATTTTTCCAAATTTCTGAAAATTTTAGAGCACCTGTGCGACTGGATGATATAAACCGATTTTATTTCTTTTTTTTTACCCCTTTTTAGTCTCCCCGATTCGCAACTTTTCCCCTATATTATGGCTTGAAAAAAAAATTGCGTTTTTTCGGCCCACCCTAATGTTTATACAAACTTATTAGAGCTTATGAACAGGATGTAAATCAAACCGCTGTAGGCATAACAATTGTTTGGAGCAACCCAGTCACTTAGTTTTTTTACTTTAACGTTGTAACTATTTTTATAAACAAAAAGTTGTACCGGTATTATGACCAGACCACTTTTTTTTATTATGGGTCAGTCCCATACTTCAATTCTAAATTTCACTGATCGCCACTATACTAAATCCATGAGAAGAGTGGTGACGAAGTGAACTATCAATATTGTCAAATAGCACATTTAACAGATAAGAGCGACATTGATTTCATAAGCCTTTGTAGAACTTATTTTCAATTAGATCACCTTCAGATTCAAACGCCAATAGATGTGTGGCACATGCTGATTGTTATCCTTCTCTTATGGACTTAGTATGGAGCGCTCAAAAATAACACCTTTCATGTCTTCATTTCATTAATTTTTTTAGGCTCACGAAAGACAAACAATTAGACCAACAATAGATCAACAAGCTGCCAGTAGGTTTGTGAAACATGGAATTCAGTATAGAGAAGATAAATCTGATCAGCCACCTCCAAATAAAAAAATTAAATTTTCTGATTAATCTAAGTAGTTAATTATAATGTATGTTTATGTTCAATAACTTTGTGTATCTATTGTATTTTTTATATAAATCGCCTCTTAAAATATATAATTGTTATAAATGGCATTGTTTATTTCATTTCACTTTTATAAAATCATAAACAATCAATCGAAAATGACAAGTAATGTTTGGTAATTGAAAAGTGCTAGCCTACTTGATTAAACTTATAAAGAGAGATATGAACTATTCGCAAAAAGCAAGAGTGTACACTTTCCATAGAAGAACGGGAAATTATGAGCGAAAGCTAGTAGTAACTTAGTTTTCCCATATGTTGCTAATTTGACGGTTTAAGATACTGTACTATCCTTTCCTATGTATGAAAATCATAAAAATAAATTTAAAAATGAGTGATTTTTGCAGAAAAGTCCACTTTGAAATTTTCTTAGACGCAACAGAAAATTGTTATTTTTTGATATATATTAAGATTAACTCCTTTTTAACCAAAATATATAGAATTTTTATATAATTAAGTCTGATTTTTATTCGAAACTTTAGGCCGATCTTTCATAGAAACTGTACCTTCTCCGTTTTTGTTAACAAATAATTAAGATGCCATAATTCAAAAATGAAGAAAAATCAGATTACAACTTGATTTTTAGTCATATATCTACTACAGTATTGAAACATATTCTTTATAGGATTTTGCAAACATCAGAAAAAAAAAACTATCTATGAGGACTAAGAGAAAAGCCATGTGTAAAAATATTAATGAAATCTTTGCATTCTTTCGATAACCTGACTTCCGGTTGCAGATATTTCATTAATATTTTTACAAATAGCTTTTTTTAGTTCCATGCAAATGCGGTTTTTAGTTTTTTTGACCTTTAATAACTTTTGAATGGAAATAAATTTCTAGATTCTGCAAAAATAATCGGAAACTTCAACCTCAAAATGCCGAAAGATTTATAAAAGTTACATGAATGGTTCCAAAGTTATAGCATACTATGATTACTATACTTAGGTTGCTTGCTGTCAGAGACATGGTCTGTAATCGCAAAAACATGGCGCACTGCACCAAGAACTCCCAATTTTGAAATCGGTGTAACTTTTATATTGATGTAATTTTTATAATTCCTTAGGCGTTTTGAAGTTAAAGCCTTGCACTTTCAGAATAAATAAATAAATAAGTTCTTTATTGGATAACTCCAAATGGCCATCGACCGAGGTCCTTCAGCCAGTTTACAATAATGTTATTTTCATTAACAATATTTAAATAAAAAGGAAAATTGCATATACTACATAGAACAAAAAAAAAAAAAAAAAAAAAAAAAAAAAAAAAAAAAAAAAAAACAGTTATTGGTAAAAATAATTAAAACATTTAGAGAAAAAAATATATATATATATCAAGCTTGTATTAAAATTTCATGGCTCTATCTCTTGAAATTGATTTACTAGCTCCCATAATGTGTCGCTCGGATTTCTAGCTCTTCTCTGGGTTCTACGATCTCTAGATATACAGTATGGATTCAATTTCTCGATGTTGTTCAAATTGGCAAATTTTTTGTGGAGTTTTGGAAGCCTGAGATTGATCGGTTCTACTTTGACTTTCTGATAGAGAAGATTGTTGGGGGGATTATATAGCGGATTTTGTGGATGTCGGATTTTGGTAATGGTGCGGATTGCTTTTCTTTCTCCAACTTCGATATTCTTCTTTGCTGTTGGTCCACAGTTGGAATATAGTAGGTGTCCGTATTCCAGAATTGGTCGGCATATTGTTTTATAAATTTTTGTAGCAGATGATATGTTAATTCCTTGATTTTTGTAGGTTAAAGTTCTGAAATGTTTGGCTCTAGTTGTTATTTTTTTCTTAATGTTGTTTGAATGATTATTGAAATTTAATTTGTGGTCTAGATGTATTCCTAAATATGTCGCAGATGTCTTCGGATGGACTATTTGATTTGCCATGTTAATTGTTGGTGATGCTTGGGAAGGATGGTGGTTAAATATGACCAGCTGAGATTTTGTTGGATTAGCTTGCAATCTCCACAAGTTAAACCATCTGTTTGTTTTGTCCATTAGATTTTGTAGTTCTTCTGATGTTTTCTTTAATGTAGTGTTATGTGATACTAGGGCTGTGTCATCTGCAAACTGTAATATATATGACTGGTGGTTAAATTCCGGAGTGTGGCTGTAGATATCATAACAATAAATATTATAGAGTATCGGAGACAGAGGCGAGCCCTGTGGAACCCCCTGCTCAGGTGTAAATTTGTCAGAAAGGAAGTTGTCGATTTTTATTTGTAGGACTCGATGTTCTAATAAATCTTTTATTAAGTGTATTAAATAATCTGGACACTCCAGTCTCTTTAACTTATATAAAAGGCCCATGTGCCACACGCTATCGAATGCTTTATTTATATCTAGAGATAGAGCTTCTGATTTTTGTCCCTTTAATTTTGTTGCTTGTACATTCGACACAAGTATAGCAAGCGGGTGCAATGTTGATGTTTTTTCCTTAAATCCAAACTGACACCCTGGAATTTTGTTTCCTATTGATTCTTGAATTTTTTCTTTTATTATTTTTTCAAAAATTTTTCCTAGTACTGGTAACAGAGTGATTTCTCGATAATTAGCAGGTTTCTTATGGTTCGTATTTGGTTTTGGTATTGTTATTATCGTGCCTTGTTTCCATTCCTGAGGATAATACATATGTTGCAAGCAGAAGTTGTAGATCTTTATAATATATTCATGTATCTCATATCTTAGTTGTTTTATAACATTGTAGCTTTCAGAATATTTTTTCACAATCTAAAAATTTCTTTCCGTTCTAAAGTTATTAAAAGTAAAAAGGCTAAGAACCGCATTTTTCCAGTATTTATACGTTAACAACTTTTTAAACTTAAACCTTTTCGACATAACATATATGAATTTTTTCTTGTTTGGACACATTCTTTGCGATAGAAGTATTATCAACGAACGCTCGCCAACATATCAGCGAACACAAGCAAACGACAATCATCCGGAAAACGCTCGCACAACAGTTCGGTGAACGATCATCTAGTCTTCCAATTTTTGCGTGAGCCTTATTTACCAAATTGTTTTTTCACAGCATTCGCTTTCCCTCTTTTGAATTAAATATTACCTCATTTCGGTTTAGGGTTTCCTGTCTATCGTTTAACTTTTTGTAGCACTTGCTTTCCCTTGGTCATTTAGATTTATCGGGTTATCATTTAAGAATTATGGGCTTCGCTTTGCTTCCATCTATTGGATTATCTGTGAAAAATTCCTGCCTACCCAATAAAAATGCTGAAATTACGCCACTGTATGTAAAATATAACATAATAAGTAATACTGACGATGTAAGAATGAATTTGGCAATCTCAACTATTTTTGAGCAAAAAGGAAACAGGCACACACCCAATTATTATAAAACATTTTCTTAAGAATTATTATTATTATTGCACGAGATGCGATTTAATAATATATTATTCAACTAGCATATAATGATGGCTATTATTCATGAGGGTGCAATTTAAGACACGTGCCGCAGGAGAGTGTCGTAAATCATCAGAGCGAGCAGTAGCTATTATATACGAGTAGAGTACTATACTTTGTCTACGACTATTAAATATTTAGTTCCTTTTCATGGCATTTCTCCAATTTAATAAAGATTTATATGCCATATATAGTTTTGTCGATTTTTCAAGCAACAAGTTTAATGAGGCGATTTCTGCAGCTTCCCTTACCTCTGGCGATGTTAAAGAATTCTCGTTTTCACTGTCAGTGTACATTTATTTAATTATATTACTCTCTGAGTAATATGTAAAATTATTGTAAATGACGTTGACGTTTAAATCGCACAAATTTTGACTTTTCAAATCAATAACAAAATTACGCTTTGACACATTGTCATGGCTTACTAATAAAATAATACAGTTTGTAGGCACATAGGCAGCAAATGGTTTCATAAACAATGTTGGAGATTGCCGCGTTTTTTTTCCTTCCAGGGCTCGTCTGTTAGTAGAAAACTCCAAGGGCACTGCAGCCTCCTGGGCTTATTGTGCTCTCCCTGCCATGCTTCACTCCGCCCACTCCAGTACCCCTGTACCTCTAATCAGATGATACAGGTCTATAGTCGGACGGGTGCTTTTCTTTAACGAGTGTGAATTCATAAATTTCATGTAAAAATGATTCCTTGCTTGCGAGTATTTTAATGTGCTCACGAGACATAAAGAGCTTGGGAGCTTTTGGAGTGCTCGCGAGCACTTTGCAGGATTACCAAGCACTAAAGCCCTTTCGCAAAGTGCTTGAAGACCTAAGCATTAAGCACCGATTTTAAAAAGTGCTCCTAAGCACAGTGCTCCCGAGCGCAAGAGTGCTTATAGTGCTTAGACAAGCACTAAGCACAGTGCTTAGAAACGGCTCTGGTTAATGTCCTATTTAACTTCAGAATTTCCAATTCATTTCCTTGTGCAGTGATACACAATACTCTTCGCAGATTTAACTGCACTTTTTATATAATTGTTGCTCATTCTATATAATACTCTTCATAGCTTTTTTGTCAATAATATTAGTTTGACATTTTTTGTTTAATTACAAAATAAAAAAAATGGATTTAAAAAAAATTAAATAACTTTTTTATTCATTGATCAATTTTGTTAAAAAATAATACGGTTCTACTATTAGCTAACACTAGCTTATTGTCCAAGTTCCAATACAATCGAACTTTTCATTCTTAAGTTATTGTGCTTACAAGAAACATGACGCACAGTCATTTTGGAAGTCATTCAGAATTCAATCACCAACACAGTGATTTTTCTCCACGAGCAATATTACTGGCTTTGTAAACAGATCAGATGCAATATATTCTTCCTTTTGTATTTGTGAAGAGTGTAAGACAATTTAGAATGGCTGATAATTAATGGAAAACCAGATGGAAAAGATGCAATTTATAAAACTATGGATTGATGTCTCCAAGGAGCTACGAGATGGGAACGAGACTGTGTGACAAACATGCAACCGTGACAGATTGCATAATGCTAACAGACGTGCTATACGAGTTGAGATTTTCAAATAAAAATACAAACATTTTTAAAATTTATATTGTAATATTATAAACCTTTATGTTTTCACTACACCTGTAAGTCTAATAATTTATTAGGTTTATATTTACTATGAAACTTTTAGTGAATTCAGTCAAAATTTACTTTCAATTAAAATATTTTTTTACACGTATTAAATCATCAGATACAAAATAAACTATATATGTTTTTATACAAGTACAAAAGAAATTAAAAAACTACAACTAAAAATGAAAACTGAGTAATAATGATTATGGAATGATCTAAAATTAAAATCTTATAAAAGAAACTTTAGAAACGGCCTCCAAAGTGTGGTCTTTGCAAACGACCTCTTGCACGTCTTGCCACTGCTCTTCCTTGGTAGTTAGGTGAAGGGCCACCTCTACCTCTGTCTGTAAAAAACAACAATAAAAAATTATATGTTGGTTAACATTATTCTAAATATAATCATGCAAGAAATTTGATTAAAAAATTTTCCCACAGAATGTGTCACTTGGAAATTGCCAATACAACATTAATAATATTCTAGGATATCAAGGATTAAGATACATAATGCTATATAAGAAGAATTTACCGCAGATCAAGGAGTACTTCAAGGATATCCACTCTCTCCCTTACTATTTCATATCTACTGTTATGTAATATATCAGCATGAACTTGGATAATAAACTGAATATGAATCTCTACACAAAAATAACATCCAGAGCGAAACACTTCAAGACACTAAGGTACAAAAATAGAGGTATCGATATCTCCACGGCTTCTAAAATCTATAAAATAATATGCAGACCAATCATAGAATATGGACACATCCTCTGCCTAATTGTAGAAATCCAGCCTTAAAAAACATCCAAGTTGCCGAAACATCCTCTCAGAGTTATAACAAAAATTTACCATCCTGCAAATCGTTTACATCACCCATCTAATACAATACAACAAAACCAAAATCCTGCCAATACTTTCTACAAAATTTTCCAAACAAGCACACTTCAAGAAATTCTCTCAGCCCCGGTACTGCTGGGGCTGAATATAGTATATAGCATACCCAGAACACATTATTTGGGAATATATCAGGACCCTAATAGGAGACAAACTAAAATAACAACTACTTAAGGTAGCTATGTCGCAATTCACGTTATTAAGGAAAGTCACGAAACTTACTACAAATGTAATTCACATATCAATAAATATTTTGGTAAAATATGAACTCCATTTACCCTTCCATTTTCGAGATTCATTCACTCAAAATTCGCAGTTTTCATCGACATTTAAGATTGCATGGATGCCATGCCGAAATAAATTGATGTCGCGGCACTATTTTCCCTCTTACGACTGATCCTTATTTAAGAATAATCTCAAAAACGAGGCAATTTTAAATTAATTCCTGACGGAGCACGTCTGTAAATATCAAGATGATTCACCGTAAAATAACGAAAATTATTGAATGGAGGACATGAGTAGTAGACTTGGCAACATCGCACTATTTCTAATACTTGGCGCAGATATTTAAAAATCCTTTATTTTAAATGCAGTATTATATACTTAAGTAGAAGATTTACAAATTTTCATTCCAATTTTATTTATCGTATGTATACACTATCCCAAACTTATTGTCGGTATAAAAAATGTCATTTCTTATACCCAGAATAAGTCTGAGATAAACTATATAATAATATATTTTTCCATTGATTTATTAAAAGAGGTAAAAATATATTGACATTATAGTGACGAGTCGATCAGCTGGCTTCAGAAACTATCTGCGGTGTCGCCAAATCTTTCCCTACTCTCTCTGTCTTTCGCCATCAAGTCTATCGATTTAATAACAGATGTCACACCTCTCGCGATATAACTACCTTAATGAAAAATGTTATATTTATACATAGACAGATAGATAGATAGACTTCATTTTGAAAGTATCATTTTCAATTTGATATTTCTGAAAGTTTCAATGTACCCTCAAAAAATTCTGAAATATCTGAATTTCATGAAAGTTTCAGATTAATCTGAAAATTACCACATTTTTGAAACTTTGTCGAGAATTTGTAGAAGACTAGGAAATCGTTGAAGGATAGCCCAGCCGCTTGATCTTCTCAATATTTTCCATGTAAAAGAAGACAATGGTTTTTGTCTTTAGCGCAAGATACAAGCGATTCTAAAGATATTGTTATTTAGCGAAGGATAAAAAATTGAACCTCGGTTCGTTTGTTCGAAGAGCGGGCAAGACTGGCTAATGTGGTGTTGCCAGTTTTCATATATGCATGGAATTCTCATCGTTTTCAGACATTGCATCACGAAGTACTTAAAAACCAGACACAAGAAGTTTCTCAAAATGGGGGTATACTTTTGTAAGAACCATTCAGACTCAGTCAAAAATTTAAAAGAATCTGACGTTTAAGATATAAATTATTGCGATAAATTCAAGGGAAATTACTCTTCCCTATCGTTTCCTTGTTAATAACGTGAATTTTAATGTATCATAACTGAAAAAGTAGACGCAACATTTCTCAAAATTTGCCAGTGATTTCACCAAACCATCAGGTTTGGTGAAATCACTGGCAAATTTTGAGAACGATCTTGTGTCTACTTTTTCAGTTATGATACATTAAAATTATCTACATCCTGCCGAATTTTGAAAACAATCTGACTTTCTCGGTAGAAATACGTGACATGTGACATGTTTAAAATTACGAAAAAGTACGATTTTTAAAAAATTGATAAACATACTTAAAACACATTCAATTATTTTTAACATATACTAATGATAAATCACTTACTATTCCATCATTAATTGAAAATTAATATTATTCAATGAAAATATTATTACTTAATAAAATATCATTTCTAATACTAAATTCTCAAAAAAAAAAACAAGATAATTCATAAATGCCTGCCTATCAGTTGGAGTTTGTTTAAAAAGTAAACATTTAAATAATCCCCATTACAGCACTAGAGTAGTATTATTATGAGAAGATGCTTGCCAAAAATGATACGCAGAAACGAGTTTGTATGCATTCATTGATCTAAGCCAATGAGAGCGATTTGCGTCATATTTGACCTCGAATCCAGTGGCACCGTCAACCTGCAGTCACAGGGTCTGTGCTGCAGTATACTTGTTGTGTTCGCCGTTTCTGATTGAATTAAATCAAATAACCTTATTTTCAGTAAAAAATGTATTCATCGTAAAAACCAGAGTGTGACGAGGTTTTAATCTACTGCATTACACAGCTCCTCGACCTCGAAAATTTGATTACAATTATTATACATGCTTCTACCCCAGATGATGCTGTCACTGGTAAAAATATTCGAGTGCGTTGGCTCCGCCCCAAGCATCTTATAATAATACTACTCTACAAGGAAACGCTGAAAATCATCGAAAAAAATTATTTATATAAATGTTTGGAAATTGTTTAAACCATATCTATATTTACTTGAGTGAAATAGCCCGAGTATTTTTGATTTCAAATAATGTAAGCATTTTAAACAAAGTTTCATCAAAATCGTTGTGGGTTCTGAAGTAAAAACTATCACTGACTCGACTATTAAAAATTCCAATCAATTCAATAAAATTGTAATTTGGAGACACCTCGGGTAACTTTTATATTATATGGTGTTGTAAATCAGAACGTAATAATCAAGAAAGATACAAACGAACCTTGCGGATGTTGATGCCTTTGATTTGACCTGTCGCCCCATATAATAGGTGTAGGTCCAGACCTAGACATATTACCTCTGGAGGAAGGTGACCTTACAGATCTACGTGCAGAATTGCCACCCCTCATATTTCTGGTTCTGGAATTTGTGCTTGGTGAAGCCTCTGCTTCTCTTCCTTCTTCCTCACCATCTTCAGTGGGTAGCGGTTTTTCACCTTCAGAACTTACCTTAAGATAAAATGAGAAATAACGATAAAATCAAATGGACACAAATCATCTTAAATTAAAACTGAAGATTAGATTAAATCTGAAGTACAAGTATAGATTTGGATTTGTTAACTTCGAAGTTTAATTTGAGTGCCAGTGGTTATTCAAGGTTGTTTCACATTTTTATGTATCTTGTTTTGTATTCCCGTTGCTGCTTGTGTGACTTTTTCTTTTAGAAATTGCCACAAGTCATTTTGGATCTTCATCATGTAGTGCGTTAACCCCACTTCTATAAATTTATTTTAATTTATACCGTAATGTAACACATTTATTTAATAATTATTTAATACTTCGATCAAAGAACATATTCCTAGATACATAATGTGTATTTGTTTCTCTCGTCTGAGGCACTTCTGTTTTAAACATGCCCAGAAATCTTGCTTGGCTAGTCGATCTATTCGCAGCTTTATTGTCAAAAATCCGGAACGTTTCGGAGATGATCAGTGCAGTTTCGTTTACCATAATGACGAATATCTCTATTTATGTGTCCGCCATTAATGGTAACAAGTGTATTTAGGATTTCAGAGCAATTTAGTGGTGGAAAAAATAATATTTTTTTTTATATAGTTTAGAAAAGATGTAAATCGATCGCTTCACAAATATAAACTTCAAAGTCGTAACATGATGGGATTTTGTTTACAGTTCTAATAAGGTGAAATAGCAATTAAATTTTAATATCCTTTCAATACATAAGAAAACGTGTTGGGTTACCTCAGACTCATTGTCCATATAGAAAATTTTTGCTCTTTGATTTTTACCGCAAAGTCAAAGGCACTTTTATGCCGCCTAGATAAATGAGAAGTATACTCTCAATCTACTATATTTGTTAAATCTGTGGTTATGTAAGTACCTAGAATTTTATGAAAATTTAACCAACAATTACTACATATAGAACATGTACTATTGTCATTATTTTAGTAAATACTTATTTATTTTCTTGAATAAACATCAATGCTTGAAAATTACACAAAAACAAATATGTATTTATCATACAACACATGATGTGCCGACTAGGTATGTTAACTTTATTACTATTTTTTTTTAATCCTAGACAGTTAAACACATAATCTATGTTTTTGCTGTGGTAATATATAAACAGAACACGATAATTAATTGTAATAATAAAATTACTTTATTGGGAATAAAAGTTTACAAAAATTGAAAGATGTAGGAGAAAACAGAATAAGTATTTTAACGAAAACTGTACTGTTTAAAAGTCAATCATTTCTGTTTTAGTATATGTAAATAAAGATGCTTTACTACAACATATATTTTTTCTCTCTAACTTTCTGTACATCTGGTGGTTGTGAATATTCGTCGAGCTAAAGGGTGTAATGGGTAGCATATTTGATCCCATTGTCAAATAATTGAATTCAATTTCCAGCTTCTATATTATGGTAATGCTGGCTAGTAACGAATGTATGTCTGTGTTATTTGAAATGTATAATTCCCTCCCAGACAATCACGACATTGAATTTGAGGTCTAATTTATGGTGTTTATTAAATTTAATATGCCATTCAATAAGGCTGAAATATAATAAATTATAATGATCAACATTCAATATTAACAATTTAGCCATGTCCATGAGAATATGTATTATTTACCCTCTTATTTTATGTAAAATTTCAGAAAGAATAGAGAAATGTAATTTTTATGAATAATGACACATTTTATGCATTTGTGACAATACATATATTTAAAAGTTTAGGCTGATTAAATTTGAAATATATTAAGCATTATCTTACTGTAATTTTAAATGCCTATACATCACATTGTTGTATAAAGAACAGGAATTACAAATTTATTTTGATGAATATATTTACCCTTCTACAAATACCCCACTGTTGCCTCTGGAATGTTGATATCTATCCTTTTTTATGGTTATATGTGATTATGTTGGGAGCAAACAAGGTACGTATTGAAGAGATAGCTGTTATGTATCTAGACTTGTTCTTTGATCGGAGACTTAATACATGAAAAGTTTATTTTCCTCCGAAATCTGCATAATACAAAACAATGCAAAAATTATGGTTTTATTTATTTGACAGTGACAAGCTAAAGACAATCATAATTAGTTATGAAAATCAATAGCTATAAAATCGTTAGGGTGATGCAATTGTTAGATTACGAACTAATATTTTTTAAATCTCAATGATTATAACTTTTTATTCATTTTAAAAATAATTATAAGGGCAATATGTTATACAACACACGTCCAGTAGGTCTCATTACAGTACTTGTTTATATTCCGGACTCGGTTTCTGCGTTGCCTCTTTCATATAAAACAACTCGTACTGTAATAAATCATCTACCGGACTTATAATGTAAATTACTATTGGAAAGTTGGGCCATCACTTATGATCTCAACTTATTATGAGGTAGACATGAGCAAACTGGTGATGAGAATCATAGTCATATTTGGATATAGAATGAAATTTTGCACTGACCCTCTCCACCGGGAAACTGTCATTAAATCATGAAGACACAACATATTACCTGAAAGGATGGATTGCCATTTTGAAAATAAAGCCAAAAAACTGTATTCCAACCTTTGCCCCTTTTCTTAGGGGTGATATCAGTTGTGTTTTGACAGTTTATATAAACAGGATCAAGGTAGAAATCTGTGAAATTTCATGTTGATATTCAAATATGAACTATTAAAAAGTGACACTCATTTTATGATACTATAACAAAAAATTCAAAACTGAATTAACATGGAATAAGTGATCCATTTGCAGCAAGACTAGAAAATAGTATACTGTTTCATTAAGAGTAGAAGTAACACTTTTGCGACACCGAGTCTGTTTGCCAGATGAATAGAGTAAGTCTGGCAAACAGCATTTTTTCTTCAAACATCCATCAGCTATAAAAAAAATCTTGAACTTCACCACCAAAAACACATCGTGCTAATATCACATGGCCGGCGTATTAAACAAAAACAAAATATGCGTTGCTATGGATATATTAAACTGTCATACTTTTTCTGCCATTCGCAGCATCAGAAAAAGTGCTTTTACCTTCGCTGCTAATTGTTACGCACAGCAGTCTAAAATGTCAAACTTTAAAATCATAAAATGTGTTGAAAATATCCAGAGATGGGTACAGGAAATTTTCCATATGGAAGTTGTCCGGAAGTTTTCGGAATTTTCCGAAGCGAAGTTTTGATAATTTAAAGTTCCCTCCATTATTGTTCATAACGTAACCTCAAAATAAATGAGTTATTTAATATTTGTTTGTTGTTTACATGCGAGGTGGATTTTCAATCCACTCTTTTTGACCAAATAGTTAAGTCCTTTACAACCTCATAATGCAATTTTATGCTTTATGTAACTAATTTAACGACTAATTCTTTTTATTTTATGTATATAGAATATCTTTATGGAAGAGCTGTTTTCAACGTTACACACAAAACAGTCAGATGTGTGCAATATTTCTTCAGATATCACGTCCGACGTGATAGCTCAAGAACTATTAAGCCGATTGCCCTGTTAGTTGGCACATACATCGAGAACCCAACTGTCTTACTCATAAACTACGGAAAATAAAACACATGCAAAACTTGTTTCTTTATCATAAAAAATGTGACGACATTTTAAGAGAAAGAAGTAATTTTTTTTTCATACGTCGCAGTGTCCTCATTTTTTGAAGAAATAATAAGTTTTCCTTAGTTCACACCATACCTATATTCACAAGAAGTAAATAGAAATTTGATTTTTTTGTTTTAGATCCAAAGCCACAATTTTCATTATAATCACATACAAATTTGAATGTAGTTGCTTTAATGTATAACGATATATCTCCAAAATTTGAAAATTATTTCTCTAATAGTTTTCCCAATAAAAATTCCTAAAAAACGCGATTTATCAGCTCGTTTTATGTGAATCCCCTTTAAGTTGTGTTTCATGAGCCTTTGTTTTGTTTAATAAACTGTTGTTTTCATTATTTAAATCTTAAAAAACAAAATATTATTTATTTCTGTTTTTATTTTTTTAATATAACTATAATTTATGTATACTATGAAAATGAGAACCAATTTTGTTTTAATCCAAATATTTGCCATGACTAGTTTGGATAACCGCCCCATCTTCAATCACAGCATAATCATAGATATTGGTTATTTGGTAAAATTCTGTAAGTCACTTTAAAAAAATATAGTTTAATGCACTTATTTGGTGTCAAATTGGAGCTTGTAACATCACGAATCAGATTTCACGATAAAATAGGCTGACAAAACTCCCAATGGAAACTTTCCAGTAAAACTTCCTGGAAACCTTCTGAGTAATCAAAACCCTGGGAGTTTACCCATCTCTGAAAATATCATGTTTTTCTGACATTTGAAGAAAAAAGAATTTTTAATTTAACTGCTTGTCATTCTGAATTTTCTTAATAACCCACACATCTCGATTGCTCTTCTCCGGTGATTGAAAAATCTTTAACATTTTTACATGTCCCCATGATATAATAGTATAAGACAAAAATACTGTTTTGGAAGCTCCTATAGACATTTAGATATTTTTGGTTGTGATGTTTGCTATATAGTTCCTATGTTCATCCCATTTAAGCACTAGGTCTAGATATACTCCCAAAGAGAAAGTAGTGCTATTATGCCTTAAGAAATAATGCCACTGTTACCTTTATTTTTATTCAGAGTTAATAATTCTAATGGAAACAATGCTTGCTTAAGTATTCATCTACTATCACTGTGTTTTCTCTTTAATTGTGTTGTATCATCTGTTTAGAATAAGCCGTTGTCAAACTCGACTGCATCTGGTACATCAATGACGTACAATTTTTTCTGTGGTAGTCATGGTTTGTATTTTTGATTGATTGATTTCTTATTAAGTATGTGAGATATAGACAATGGCTTTACTGAGTTTACAGATGTATATACCTTTCTTACAATCTAGTGTACACATAGTGTATTTAAAAACAGCATCCATTGTTGATAATTTGAATTTAATTTTTTCAATGATTTCTTATATTATCAGTGATAAAAAGATAAAATTATTAACGCCCAGTTCTCCATACAGAAAAGGACGAGCTCGAGCTGAAAAATGTTCTTTCGAAAAGACTGAGCAACTCCAACTGCAAACAAGTTGCGTAAAAGCATATTGCATGTGATGAAAAAAAAGAAACAAAATATTTATGGCATGATTTTGAAATTCAAGTCTAATTTTGCAAACAACCAACATTAAATAAAAACTTAACTTCTTTACACTTTTAACTTACGTATAATAATTACATAGTCTGCAATATACACTAAGAAATATAACAAAAATGTCGAACATGGCAACAAAAAATATCTAATCAATTTCATTAGTAACAAATTACCCCATCATCTCCTTCCAACATTTCTTCTGCTTGTTCAGTTTGTTGCACTCCATCCGAAGAAGTACCAGCAACGCTAGGGGGTCCCATATCCCCTGAACTACCTTCTGGTCCTGTTTCATTATCGTCCACTTCACCACTGACCGTTATAGATGGAATTTCCGCTGTAACAAAATCAACAATAAATTATACAAAATAATACAAAAGAGTATAGTACATATTATTATTAATTTACATTTTATTCTGGTCATATTAGACATATGGTAATGAAATGCACATTGATGAATATCCTTAACACATTGGCTGCGCATGACTCTCATGAGAGCCAGTCCCGTCCTTAGCGCAGTGCACATGACTCTCATGTGAGCCAGGCGACTTGGTACATTAAATGCATGGAATACTCTGAATATACAACATATAATATCATGTTGTTTCGTAGGTTTTCACGGGTATTATATGAAGTGTTGACGTGCTTCCGGGTGTTTTCCCGTGTAGTTGGTAGGCTCCTGTTGGAACCATGGTTGTCTGAACGACGTTTCGGCGGAATCTCATCTGCCATCTTCAGGTTCTAGCTGAAAGCTGCCTGCTGCTGCTGCTGCTCCTCGTTGCTCGAACTGAACGAAGTTCGAAGTTCAGTTCGAGCAACGAGGAGCAGCAGTAGCAGCAGCAGCAGCAGCAGCAGTAGCAGCAGCAGCAGCAGGCAGCTTTCAGCTAGAACCTGAAGATGGCAGATGAGATTCCGCCGAAACGTCGTTCAGACAACCATGGTTCCAACAGGAGCCTACCAACTACACGGGGAAAACACCCGGAAGCACGTCAACACTTCATATAATATCCTGTATATACAATTTTTATTGACTAATTATGCAATATTCAGCCTGAAGTGTTAAGTTACTTAAAAATATCTTGGTCGACACCAGAAGATATTACAAAAATGATTTCGAACAATATACAGGGCGGTTCAAATTGGATGCTCACCAATGGGATCTTCAAAAAATTAGAAATCCAAAATTTATATTTTTTTCCAGTATCTCAAAAACCAACAGGAGTATTTCGGATTCCTTTATGCCATATAATTCAGTACTATATTGTACAACTTTGCCCCCATTTAACCGACTCTTCATCTCTTATGGTTTCCCAGATACCAATGGTGAGCATTCATTTAACCGACTCTTCATCTCTTACGGTTTCCCAGATACCAATGGTGAGCATTCAATTTGACTTACTCACCCTGTATACACAGATGGAGAAATGAAATTATACTTTATTTTTCGGACTGGATATATTCAATAAATTCTCAAACTGAAATATAGTTTTTATTATTTCTTAATTTTAAAACAAATAAAACTATATAGCAAGATATTACGAATGAATTGGTAAATGAAGTGTGAGGCGTTAGATGGAAGTATTTACAATACTGAATAGAATAGAAAATACTATGATTCAGATTTAAAAGCAAAAGGGCGTCAAAAATTTCCACATAAAACTAATTTGAATTTGTAGGTATATTTTTCAGTTTTCAACATAACCCCTGTAAGTAAAATTGTCAGTTAGCGTCATTCATACCAACAAAATTCTAAAAATGCCGGCCTTTTACAGTTTGCCATAATTCAAACAAAAAACGAATGCATTACATTTACTTTTTAAAAACACTTACCATCAGACTGGGTTGTTTGACTAGACCCCTGCTCATCGCTACCAGGAACAGCTTCTTGTGGTGACGATTGCAGAGGAGTTGTAGGAACGCTTCTTCCTGTACCTGAAACAACAAAATGCATTATTAAAAATTTCTGATCCCCAGGCAGCATTTCATACTAGTATCATCCAAATTGCCAGTCTCCAATGTTTGTTCTGGTACTACTTCACTTGATCCAGGTATACTAGGTTGTACCGATTCACTAAAAGTAAACCTTCCACTTGTGGGAACGTGTGGAGAACTGACAGCCTCCCCGAACCCATCAGATCGTCTGGGAACGTATAATGTAGGGGTAGAAGGAACAATGCCATCATCTCCACCGTCTTCTAGACCATGGGGGAGTAGCAAATGCGACTGTTGTTGTCTAGAAGGTAGGGGCGCTACTGGCCTTGTACGAGAAAATGACGGAACTGTCAATGAAACGGAAGTCGATGCTTGAGATAGCGTTACACCGCCAGAGCCTGATTTAAAAAGTGAAACCAATGAAATATACGGAATTGTACATTTAATTCGAATTGGAAGAATTTGTTAGATGAACCAAGCAAAAGCTAAAGGAAACATAATGCAGGAAGTGTGTTATCTTACATACCACAAAAGCAAGAAAGGATTAGTTAAATTTTACAAAGGAAGCTGGTACTGACAGGTTTTAAATAGTATCTCTAGATAATTTACCCTGTAAGTTATAAAACTGCCTTCAATTTAAAATGCTAATAAAAAAGTTATATTAACTACTTCTCACTACTTGATTATTTGGTATTTTAGGTTATAATAGACCTAATATTGATATATAACTATACTCCGTTCGCCCAAGAGATTCAGCTAAGCCACTCCCCACAAATGTGCGCTAAATTTGAATATATTTCTATTGGTTGAAATTTTAAAACCCATATTAGAATCAACTATGTTGAAAACGCTATTAATATATGAGGTATTTGTTCTCCGAGACAAATCGTTTTCAGCCTCAAATCTGATATATGGTTTTTAGAAATAACCGTTGTTATTTGCTGTTATTCCTATTCATCTAATAAAACAGTGTTTTTCAATACTGTGGTGCATATTTGTGTATATCAACGTATGCAATAAAAACAATTTATAATATTGATTAAACGTCAGAACCACTTTTTCTTTTCTTGTCAAATTAATTATGAATCAAGCTCAAGCCCTTTCTTCGCCGAAAAAACGGAAAAACAAACATTTTTCGGTTAAAGAGAAGGAAATATTGTGAATATCTTTAAGGCTTCTGCTGCAGAGAACCCAGACAATCTTAAGACACAAAACATTGAGTTTACTGCAAATGCAGCAGGTAATTTTCTTTTTTGTATTATACAGGCATGCTCAAAGTACTTTCTCTCGAGGCATTCTTAATAACAACTGCTCCTCGCTGGTTCTCACTTGTAATAATATAAAAGAATATATACAATCTATTATACCATTCAATAATTATTGAATTTTGCCGCTTTTATAAATTTGTAGCGTGTGAAGCTGGTTGTTGCCCTCAATGGTCTAAGCAAAATGGGAAGTGGCCTTACTGCATCTCTTGGGCAAACGGAGTATATTATTATTATTTTAACACACATGTTGTACGAGTATGCATTGCTTCGAAAAATACATTTTTTGCAGGAGCATGATTCTATATTATATATGTAATCATTTTGAAGATTTCAAAGCCACAAGAAGATTATTTAGTTCCAGTTTATTATCGAACCTGTAACATCGGGCTTATGTAAATTTGATCCCGAAATCTCCAGTTTGTATTTTTATTCCAGGATTACAAACTTCATTCTGAACTGTCCACATGACATAATTATATTTTTTCTAGTCTTGTGAGCAAAAAAAGTTACAAGATCTCTTATGCGAGATTTAATACCCCAAAATACTTCCAGCATAAATAATGATACCTACTACACTTCTTGTGAATTATAATTATTAGGGATATATACATATTGACAAACGGCTTAATTGGCAGTTCACAGATAACCTTTGTAAAAAGCTAAACGCAGTATGATAAAAATCTCGACTTTTATTTTTACTTACGAGTACATTCAAGTTTAATATTTGTGACATTGTCATTTATTTGTCAAAATTTATTGCAAGTGTGTAAAAACCATTATGCCTTAAATAAATGATGTATTTAAAGCTGGTGTTATTGCTAAAGTCTAAGGTGGTTGGTAAATGAAACAAATTACTCTGCGAAAACAAAATTGAGTATTTAAGAATTTAAAAAAGTGGAGTATAAATGGCACGAGTAGTAGAAATCCTGGATCAAGCCGACGAAGGCTATCAACTAGGGGTGCCAATCCCGGGATCCCGGTCAAAAGCCAATCTCGAAAGTCCCGGAATTAAAAGTCCTATTCCTGGGAACCTCGAAATAAGTTACAAAAAATAAAATACACAGCTTAGAATGGTAACAATTATTTTAATTTTTTTAAAGATATAATTCATGTCATTATTTTAATATTTACCACGCGACTTGGCAACATGGCAGCACCAGAGTTTGATGTCGAATGCTTGACCAGTGTTGCCGATTTGCGGGTAATTACCCGATAATTGGGTATCTGAGCCTATCCTGAGGGTAAAATCAGGTATTTAAGAAAACAATGAAAATCATGACATGCACGCCGAGAAAATATTGTTCATGTGGGCAAGCCTATAACTAGCAACGATAATATATTAACAACAGTATAGCGCTTTGAATTAGTGACTTTCGTGCAAATTTTTTCAAAAACCTGTAAATTTTTATACATGTTTGTTTGTTTTTGTATTTTGTTCCATTTTGCCTTGAAAATTAATAAATAATAATCAAACCGCTAAAATTAAACATTTGAATTTTTTCAGGTTTAGTCCCGGGATCTCGGGATTAATTGACATTTGTCTCGAAAATCCCGGGATTTAAACAGTGGTCCGGGATTGACACCCCTACTATCAACTGAACAACAAGATTTGCAAGTGGTGAGAAAAGTAAGAGAACGTCTATTGTACTCAGTTATTCAAGCTGATGAAGAAACTAATTTTCAAACTGGTCGCCGGCGAGTAAAAGAATCGGAGCTGCACTGTCATCCAGCAGCAAATAAATACTTAAAGCGGAGCATAAAGATCGAGTAGGATTTGCTTAAGAGAATATAGTGTTACACACTGGCGAACCCTGGGGGCTGGAGACTGATATGCTCATGAGAAATAGCTGGAAGTAAGTGGTAATGGTTAGGCAACAACTGTAAGTGCAAGACCATAAAAGCCTGTAATACACGCCATCTCTGAGACACTGGTAGTAGTAGTAGTATGTTTTCACGAAATTTATAGATCGATATTTCTATCTTGTACTGGATTCTGGTGGGAGAAGATTCTCGATTTTGTTCTAGATTACTCTAGTAACATTTTTAGAGTAGAGACAAAAAATATACGTCCAACAACAAAAGTGACATTTTCTGTTAACACGTGGGCCTGGATATCGGCACATGGTCCTCACGTTTTGAAGCATATTGAAGATGCATTTAATAATGAAACGTATATTAGGATTTTAGATATTATGCTCCCTTCTGTCACAATTATTTCTTAATAATGAGTTCATATTTCAACAAGATAATTGCTCCGTTCATACTGGTCATATCATAACTAGCGGGTTTCGAGACAACAGCATTAATGTTCTTAACTAGCCCTGTCTTATTCCAGACCTTAACCCTCTGGAAAAAGTATACAAACTACTTGTAAGAAATATCCAAAACTGAAATGTAACACTACAGAGTGCCCATAAATTACTGGAATTAATAAATAATGTATGGGAAACTATTACCGATGATTATTGAATGAGTTTATTCAATTCTACACCAAATACACTAATAGTTCAATAACATGTCATTCTTCTACTATTGAATAACCCTACCAATCATTGCAATAAACAACTGTTACACAGTATGATTTATAAAAAAGTATTGACCCATCTATGTCTATTACGTGTGGTATGTTTTATTTGCAAAAATGATTTACCTATTCAACATGTTTCGGGACATTTTAGAGTTATCGATGATGAACACAGAAAAAAAATGAAATTTTCAATTAGTTTTTGAAGATTTTGTTTTATGATCAGTGCTCCAGCAATATCTTGATCGGGCAATTTTGTTTGTTATTAGCAGTTACCAACGCTATTCACCAAGATTTCAACTTGCAACAAATCCATTAGTTAATTTTATTGGCTTATAGTGGCTAAACCGTCTTAGCTCAATTATAATGCCTATCTGTCAAACTTGCTCGAAGTAGAACCATTCCCTTTAAAATTAGCTAGAGAAATCATCACACCACTATACTCTTCTCTCCACCACAATGAACATCGTACTTTGACATATATTTTTTTATGTACACACTGCGTTTGATTATTGACGATCTTTTCTTTTAATCCAGGGCATTTATTTTTGAATTAAAAAGCATATACTGAAACCTTCCCTTTAATTATTATGCACTTGTTTAAATCCTATGGCAATAGAAATATTTATTTGTAAAATATTGAAATACTCATATAAAAGAAAATAAAATATCAACATACGTCTTTAAGGCACCTATGAAATTTAAAAGCGAACTTACAAAAAATGTTACATACAAATATAATGAATTTCCCCTAGTTTTATCTACATATATGCACAACAAAAACCAAATTACCATCCACACTCATAGCGAAAAATTTGAAACTTGTGTTAATGGCCATTTTTCACAAAATGACTAGAATAGCGGATACATGCAAGAATTGTACTAAATTTTCTGCCTGGGAATATGCTACTTTTGTTAATTTAGTATTACAATTTTGTTATTTTTTACTCAAACAGAATAAAAACATACCATCAGTTCCACTGCTTATTGCTTCAGATTGGGCTTGTTCAGAGTTTTCCTCTTCTGGACTTTCCTGTATGGATCTCTCACTCTGATTTGGCACCTCACTAGAGTCTTCTATTACCTCAACTTCATTTCCTGCTTCTTCCTCATCCTCTACTTCTTGACAATCAGCATCCTCATAATTGTCTTGCTCCTGCAACATAAAATTATGATCTAGTAAATTACTTTTCGTTTTACTTTTTACCACAAATTGATTGTAACCAAAAGTCACCACAGTTTCAAAACTGAGTATATTTTCGATTGTTTACAACAACTGAAAAATTGTAAACAGTTGAAAATTCAATGTCAATCAAAACTACAGCAACGTTTAGTTATGATTAATGAATGGTGAAAACAACATAAAAAAAGTCATATCACAAAATAACGGCTTCCTCTATTCAATTTTAGCATAGAATTATGTAATTTACGATTTAGTAACAATTGAAGTAAAATTAAAGTATCTTAATTTAATTACTAATTGAAGTATTCAAGTATAAACTTCACAAAACAAATATATTAAACATTACCATTCCTTCCATATCGTATCCCTCAGTATCAGGATCATCTTGATCATCATCAGCCCCTTCACCTTCGTCGGGACCACCTTCATCATCACTTTCAACAACAATAACATTGTCATCATCATGGTCCCGCTGACTGCTTGTAGGAACTTGATATTCAACTTCTAGACCACTGTCACTAACAGTTCCAGCCTGCTGAAAAAAAAGTAATAGATATGTCCTAGATTATATTGAAACCTAATACAAAAACTGAAAAAGATGTGTTGGATTATTCCTTATTTTATTATCCCCACTAAAGCCTTCTCCAGACTATGCAATTCAGACGCGATTCGGTTGCTGCAACAAAATCTCTATTGTCACATTATGTGACTCTGTCTCTGCGACCGAATTGCACAAATTAGAACTTAGTGATTTTTGTAGGAACTTTGGTATTGCCAACATATATTTTTCTATTGGTATCGTTTAGATAATTGACTAAAATATCACATCTCCTCAGTCAACTATACAATTTCATTGTGTATGAGTGACTGTATTTTGTGTAGTATATTATTTATTTTTCGATTTTCATTTATTTTCTTACAAAAATGAGTAAAACCTGGTTTATTTTTGTAGAAATTTTAGGTATTAACTGATAACGTTGGAAATGAGTTAAATAACTAAAGATTTCAGTAACTGCATTGCAAAGTCTGACAACTACTGCAACTTTTTTTTTGTGAACGTATTCTGACATGTATGTATTTTATTGAATAAAGCTTATTATTATTATTATTATTAAATATTATATTGTGGCGACAAATTGCAGCAAAAAATTGCATAGTCTGAGGAAGGCTTAATATACAATACATCTACTTTTAAGATCGTCAACTTTGTGTAAAAAACAGATATATAAGTGGGAGAGGAATATGTACTTCTGTCTGTCTCATCGAATGTATAGTACACTCATTTGCTATATCAGCTATATGTCTGCTTTTTACACTAGACTATGAATTTGAAAATATCCACTTTCCAGATCAATTAAAATCAGCCCTCTTTTCAGAAAAAATTATAGTTAAGGTGTCCACCGGGAAAATTTTTCCTGATACATACTCTCTTCAAACTTCGTGTACGGCTTCATTGGACCTAGTCTGACAGCATTTTCCTCTATCATTTTTTTTGTTTTTGGGGCGTTTTCCCCCTAGATTTTCCGAAACATGTCATTTTGACGGCATATAAAAAATTTATAGATACTGTTATTTTTCCAAGTAGAATAGCTTAAAAACGTGAATTGAAACGGGGGAAAAAAATTGTCTGACAATAAATGTGGGTCATTGGGCGTGTCCGCTATATCGAACATGTCGGAAAAACGACTATAAGAAAATTTATTAATAACCAGCTGATTTTCGCTGTATTAATTTATTAAAACATACAAAAACAAGTTTTCATATTGTCTGACGAAAATTATTTTCCGATTTCCCAGTCTGACGCATCAAAGTTGTCGGTTTCATGACAGCAAAAAATTTATTCATAACCTTCAGACATTGGAAAATTATATGCAGAAAATAGGTATTGAATTTGTGGTATAAGTGTCTGACAAATACAGTGGGGCATAACGAGAGTCTGACGAAAAAACATAATTTTCCAATAGCGGCCGTCGAAGTTAGGGCGATAAAAAAAAAAAGAAATTTCCTTAACTATTATCCAAATGTTATAAACTAGAGGCCAAAGCCAATTTATGTTTTCTCCAAAATATTTTAATCATAATAGATGCATTAATATTTTAGATATTTTTCAACGAGTTTTTTTTACACAAGTAACACATTATAACTTAGAAGACTTATTTGAGTAAGAATATTGCTTACCTGTATCCTCGTCCTTTTACTCTGTTGTTGTGTTTTAGTTTGCTCATCTGCCTGACAGCTATCTGTATCGGGATCCCTCTGCCTTTTAAGGCCAGCCTGTGTTGTAGTAACGGTATTAGAACTACTGCTACTTGTTCCTTGCTCCTGAGTAGGACCACTGCTGGGTGGCTCTACCCTAGGTAGGACCAGAGCTACAGCTTGTGTTTGTGGAGCTGTCTGCACTTGCATATTACTTTCTTCATCTTCGGTGTCTTGAGAGGACTGAGTTGGGGGAACAGCGACTTGCCTTGGACCAAGCATTGCCGGGCTAGCAGAGCTGGTGGCGGGTACATAATCTGTGTGGGAGCTTGTGGGACTGCTAGATAACGCTTCAATGGTACTTGAGCCTGTTGTATGCACCTGTAAATAACCGTTCATTAGGATAAATATCCAATTATGGAAACAACGTGGAGTCGGATAGGGTATCAGGAAGATTTACATGTATCATACTTATTATATTAAGAATTATTAGATACTATTCAAAAGTTCCGAAAATTTGTGCATAAAACATACAAGTATAATTATGTAATTTTTTTACCTTTTCGCCAGTTCGCTTCCATATACGCTCATTTTACAAATTTCAATTTGGAATGATACTGTAACTGCGCTAAGAAATGATGGCATCTTGTGCTAATTACTTGTAGGTAAATATAACCTATTTATTTAAAAATGAATTATTATTTGTTTTTATGTTACCTTATTTTTGAATATACTACCTATTGGTAAATTCTACCTATTATGTGTAAATTTTAACTTGACTAGTGTATTTTACTGGCAAGTGAGTGAACCGAAAGTGTCATAGTGGAGTTCTATGAAATTGCCTTGGTATTCGGCAGCGTCTGACAGTTCTGGAGGCTCGGCTGGCATTTGGCAATGCCCTTTTATTAATATTCTATAACCAATTATTTTCATATACTAGAGTGCAAGTATAATCAAGATGTTTTTCTTTGAGGAGACTTGGATGGGAAATTTGGATGTGGAAGTAATGATTCTTTAGGCAGCGGTTTTTTATTTTTGGCACACTTCATTTGTATATTGGCATCACGCATTACCCACAACTATAATGGCTTCTTTTAATGACTGAAATGTTTAGATAATAACTAAACCACCTACCTAATTGTTAAAGTAACCCAAGTAATACGAATTTTACAAATAGGTTAAACGGGGATTAACTTCTGAATTACTATTTTATAGTGAAGTTCACTTTGAGGTCGATTAACGTCGAGGAACTTTGAGGTCAGTTTACCGCTAATTGACTTAACAGTTGAAATCAGGTAGATAAGTTAGGTAGAATTTATCGACGTCATCCTTACGTTACTTCAAAGGAGTGTAACAAAACTGACTAAATAGGTTGCTATTTAGGTATACATTATGTAGGATTTCCAACAAAATCTATCTAGGAAGATATTTGATTATTAGAAATATTTTTAGTTGCTAAAAAGGTAAATACTACCTAATTATATTATAGGTCATTTTTGCTAAATTATTTTAGTAGTTTTTCACTCGTTGCTTTCGTTAAATTTACTTTCAAAGAAAATTGTGTATGAGATAGATTCATTGATATCATTTACGTAAAATGAAATCTAAGTTAAGACTAATTGGTAAATTTTTATCGGAAGTCTATTTTTCCAATCAATTTTACGTTATAATTACTTTAAATAAACTTGTCGTATCCCAAGCTAATTTTAACAAAAATGTTTGCCGGGTATCTTACCTGCTGTTGAGGAGGCACCATTACTGCACTAGGACTTTGACTGGTGGGTAATACTGCAACTGTTCTTAATTGTGCGGACATGGGTCTAATGCTAGCTAAAGGCGGTTCACCACCACTGCGCCAAGGTTGAATAGGCACAGACTGTGTCTGAGTATTCGTTGAGTGACCTGTTAAAACGGGTATGGTTAGTTATAAATATTTATGGCGCGGCTGTATATTAGAAGCATCTTTTCCGCATATTTAGATTATTCTGTTTTGAAAATGCATAGCTATTCTGTGATATCCGTGATTGACATGATTATCAATCATTAAACTTTAAAGAATATATGGTCCATTTTCAAATATTTATTTCTTTGTGGAGTAGGGCCTAGTCATTACAAATACCATGTATCGAGACTAGTATTTATTTAGTAGAATATAATAGAACAAATTTATTCACCATATATTTTGTTACATGAACAATGGGGCATATTTAGCATATTTCTTTTATTATATTTTCTGAAACATCTTGATTTTCGAGCAAAATACAAAAAACTAGAATTTTCAACAGTCTCTATAGACTTCAAAATTAAACAAGAACGCGCTCTCATATTAACAACTGTGTGAAGTCATTTACTCCTATGGCAATTTAATATATCTGAAAATGTGCTTTTGTTAGTATAGTGGATTGGGTGAGTCGGAAAAAGGCCCGAACAACCCGACTATTTTGTCTGATGCAACATTTTCAAACATGCCGATGCTGAGAATATCAGCAACCTCGAAACTGGAGATCACCAAGACTCCCTCAAACTATTATAATAAGTGTTGACCCCTGTTTGGGGCTGGTTCTTGGCCGTTTGCGGGGGTGGATCACCCCAACGAGAAATTCTGCCACCACCACGGTGTTCAGCATCCTCAAAAACGGGGAGGAGAACTAATTTGGTTGCATCAGACAATAGTTAGGTTTTCGTCAGACACACACAATCCACTAATAGCTGATATAACTGTAATATTATATATAGTCTGTTTTTAAACCAGAAGGAGTAAACATGAAAGTTCCATTCACACCATAAAAGTAACTAGAAAATACACTAAAACCTTTTTGGCGTTTTGGGCAACCAACAATACACGGACTATAGTGTTTTTGAGTATATTTTATTACATTATATAATCTAACCACCTCTACTTGACCTCTAGGTATTTTATACAGTATCCATACAATTTACGCAATATAAAAGCACCAAGTAATTAGCCACTTTTACCTTCAGATTTATACAAAAGGGATTAAAACTGATATATAATGTGCAAATGATAAAATAGAAATTATAACCAAATAATGTATGGCATGACATTAAAATTTTTACAATATGTCAAGATTTTCGACTATTGCCTTGTGTAAAACTGGCGAGGGCCTATCCAATCACAGATGTATGACTTAGCGAGTTAAATTTAAAACGCTCCTCCTGGTTTAAAAACAGACTATAGTAACATGAATTGTCAGAGTGGCCACTTAAAATTGCTCCTTAAATTCCCTGACTTTTCCCTGATTTACCTGACTAATACACTTCAGTTTTCCCTGACTAATTTTTATAGCCAGGGCCGTGAAACATTTTTTTATGAGTGAGGGGAAGAAAGAGCCTGAGGAGCAGAGGGCGCAAAATGAGCTAGAAAAAAAGACTCTGCCGGACCCTTCAAATGATTCCGGGCCCCCTCAAACGAGCCCTGGGAAATCACCCTCTTATCTCCACCCTCTCGTCGGGCCTGCCTGTTTATAACCCAAAAGTCAATTTCAACTGCTTTTTACATTTTATTAAATACTGTGATTGAACACAAAAATTAACAAAGTAAATTGGATAACAATAACATAAAAATGTTTAAAAAACAACCCAATACATCCTCTAAACATGAAGTGAAAATGCATAAGCTTTAAAAAAAGATTTATAAATAAATAAAGTAAAAATGTAAATTTTGTGAATAAATATCACTAGATAAAAAACCTTGAAAAAAAAACAAATGAAATAAATATAAATTCTCTCAACATTAGGGTGTCCTTAGATATAGAGATTTTTTTTAATTCGTTTCTCCCCACGCGCTCATTGTATTATAATATAAGAAAGTAAAATCCCTAAAATTTTAAGCGGTTAGCTCAAGCCCTTCCAGTGCCTCTAAAGGGGTATATTTTGACGAAATTCAGAATTCTAAAAAAGTAAAAATTGTGTAGAATAATATAATATATTCCCCAATTAATGATCTATAAAAATGGTTTAATGCATATTCGTTGTAAAATTTACCGATTCGTAAAAAAATGCATAAAGGTATACTTTATCCAATTTCTTCATTCAAGGAATTTTCACTTTGTTCATAAAAATACCTTTAATAATCACTTTATTTGGCACAAAAATGCATCTTGGATACATTTTAGGGATTAAAATAAATAAATAAAACTGAATATTAGGGATTTTATGAAAACTTACCCCTTTACAGGCACGGGAAAGGGTTAGTCACCCTAAACTTGGTGTAAATATTTTATCTTATAATAAATTGAGCGGATGGGATAATCAGATTTTAATTTAAAATAATAAAAACCACTTCTCGCATACATGTACGAAAAAATGCAATATGAAAATTGACCGCATGACCCCATATTGATACGTACGTAACTGTCGATAACAAAATCTGTTTTAGGTAAAAAATCATATTCACTATTAGCTACAGATAAAAACTGAAATTTTCATACAAAAAGTTTTTTAAACATATTCAATATTTGCTTTCCATAGACAAACACTTGATTTTCAGGATTCATAATAATCTAGATATTGTATTTATTGTCACAGTGTATTACAGTACCAGTGAGAAAATTAAGAGTGAGGCACCAATGAGCTAGAAAACACCTTAGAATTATAATAAGTTGATAATAAGTCCCATCACATAGTACTTGAGTAAGCTAGACTAAATCAGTTGAAAGAGAAAAGCAATGCTCCAAACAAAGAGAGATCTTTCTAACAAGCAAATTTTTATCTACAAATTTTCTTCGGCAATATATCGACAAGAAACAGATAATTACTGGTCATTTTAGTATAATGTGATTTTAAAAGATGGAGCCATCGTTTTTATAGATTTCAATTGTTCTATCTATAGTCATAAACAAAACGTATAGTAAAATCTTTCGAAATTTTTATGAGTAATTCACAATGATACTCGCATAATTTCCACATACATTATAAATGAATTATTACAACAAAATCACTCTCTCTATATATATGTGCAGAAATTAAAGCTGGATCTAGTCATCTCTCTTACTTTTAATATTACTACCCTTATTGCAATATTTGCTTACCTGCCATCGGTTTAATATCAGCAGTGGGCCTTTCAGTCGAAGATTTTTCCGACGATGCAGAACTAGTACTTGGTTTAGAGCCTTGCTGAAGGCCTAACTGCCTTTGCAGTTGATTAATCCTCTGATTTAGACTCTCCACTTCTAATGTAAACTTCTCCTTTTCTTGCTGTCTTTCTTCAATCAATTCATCCCTCTCTCTTTCTAAAACTGCAATTTTTTCCAACAATTCACTGCTCTTACTAGTACCCTCGCCCGCTTCATCACTATCAGATCTTGCCGGTCTATCTTGCTTATTGAGCTCCTCTTTGAGATTATTATTCTGTTCTGTTAAACTAACAATCCTTTCCTTTGCGTTCTTAAACAGATTTTTAAATCTTTCTTCCTTCTCTAAACTTATTTGCTTTAAATTTTCTATTTCCTTTTTGTAATTATCAATTTGTTCTGTAGTACTTGTGACTTGTTGATTTAACTGATCTATGGTATCTTTATGAGTACTCTCTAACTGTACGATACGTTCCTCCATTTCAGAGCGCTGTTCTTGCATCAACTGCTCTTGTCGTTCTGTACTAGAACTATGCTCCGTCTCTCTTTGTTCTTTCTGTTGCTTTAGTGCCTCAATATCTTTAACTTGATCCTCACACTGGATTTTGTATTTCTTAGCTATCTTTCTCACTTGAGCAAGGTTATTTTTGAGCTCTGTTATAGTAACATCTTTCCCTGCTGTATCTTCCGTCAGCAAGCGATTCTCCTCTTTATATTTAAGCAGTTCTGCACTTTGCTGATCTACCGTATTAGTTAACTGAGTTACCTGTGTCTGAAGAGAACTAACTTCATCACGTAATTTTGCCAATTCTTCAGTCTGCTGATTGCATTGTGCTCTAAGAGATTTGAGTTGTTCCTCAAGTTTATTTTTATCTTGCTTCAAGTTATTAATCTCGTCGTTCAGTTTTGTAGTTGTAGATCTCTCAATGGTTAGTTGTTTGGCGAGGGTTTCCCGTTCAGTTTGAAGTTTCTTCCAATCTTCAGGACTAGTCCTATTAGTCTTCTCAATAAGCATGTTTGCCCTTTGTCTCCAACGAGTACATTCGGCACGAAGTGATATGTTTTCGTTCTGCATTTGATCCGCTTTTGTAGTTAAGTCTCTATTCTTTTCTTGCAAAGGAGCAACTTCAACTTCTAACTTTTCAGCCCGTTCTCTAAGTCCTGTTATTTGTGCTAAAAGGGTATCACGTTCTTGTCTCAGTGTTCTATTGCTATCAGTAACGGCATTTAGCGTCTCCAATTTACGCAAAACTTCAGCATGTTTAGCCGCCGAAACTACCGTAACTTCTGCCTTTTGACGTTCAAGTTCTATTGCACCTTTAGCCTCCTCCAATTGTTTAGTAATCATATCAAATTGTGATTTCAGTCTCAAATGTTCAGCCTCCATTATATCTGCCTTGCTCACAGCTATATCTTTCTCTTGTCTTAAATACTTAATGATTTTGAGCAACTGTTCAGAAGATTTGACATCATCTTCAGTAAATGATCTATTAAATGAATGATCTCCAAAAGATTGATTTTGTTGTTCAGATGATGCTTGGTTTTGTAATATGGTTAATTGTGTGTTAAGCGCCTGGATTTGATCATGCAACAAACTATTTTGTGCATCCATATCTTTGAAACGATTTTCAATTTCTTCCTTTTCTTTATAGAACAGCTTCTCTTGTTCTTCCCAATTTATTTTATTTTGAGTTAATGCTTCTACTGCTTGTTCTTTTTCATTCTGCAATTGTTTAGTTACATCTAATGCCTTATTTAGTTCTTCCTTCATGGATTGAAGATTCTGCAAATCTAATGAATGCAAAGTAACTTCTCTTGCGTACTTATTTTCAACAGCTTTCAGTTGTTCGATTAAAGATTTGTTTTCAGTTCGTGCATTTTCAAGTTGCTCTCTTGCTGTACGCAAGTCCATAGTTTTTACACTTAGTTCCTCTTGTAGTTGAGAGGACTTAGTCGTTATACCAGCATTTGTTATATCTTGGTCGTCCATTTGTATAGAGAGTTCTCCCTCAAGTTCAGAACATTTCTCTTGCCATTCCTTGACAAGATTCTTTTGTTTTTCCACTTCTTGCTGCAAAAGTTCTTGTTGTTCAAGTACTTCTTTTACCTGCTTTTCTGCAGCTTCTGCTACATTGAAGTACTCATCAGAAGCTTCCTTGGCAGTTTTCAATTTTGCTCTTAGTGAATTAATTTCAGCCTCTGCATCGCTTAGTTGTTGTTCAAACTCTCTCAGTTTACGAGCTTCTGCGTTACTATCTGGAACAGCAAACAGTCCCATTTTTAATTTTTTGCTGAGTTCCTCTATTTGACTAGATTTGTTTATTAACTCTTCTCTAGCTTCTGCAAGTTCCTTGCGTAACTTATCAGCATGTTCTCGCTCCTCTTCCATACGCTTCTGTGCTGCCTTTGTTTGCTTTTCTAAGTGTTCAGATAGTTGCCTAAAGTGATCTTGTTCTTCCTGTAATCTTCTACGCAGTGCTGAACATTCTCGATGCGCCTCATCTAGTCTTGATTCTAATTTTAATCTGGCTTCTGCATCCGTCCTTTCTAATGTTGCTTTAATGAGTTCAATGTTAGTCTTAATCAAAGTCTGTTGGTGAGACTCACGTTTCCACGACTCCCTTTCTTTCAGAAGTCTTTGTTCGGCATCTTTAAGTAAAGCATTCTCTTTTTGAAGGTTACCGAGCATCACCTCTGATTTGGAAAGTTTGGTGTGACACTGTAAGGCTTCATCTTTAAGATAGGTTGCAGCCTGTTCATGCTTAATTATGGCATCACTATATATCTTATTTTGTTTTTCTAGGGCAGTAATCTGTTTTTTATAAATCTCCATGTTGTTTTGCATTATTTTGAATTTTTCCTCATTCATATCGGCATGTGATGATAACTTGCAGTTCAACCTGGTTAATTCCCTTACTTCACCTCTCATGTTATCTAATTGTTCAATGAGGATTTTTTCATTTGCAGATTTCTCCTTGCGGTAGGTATCATTTTCTTCCTTCAAATGATCTACCTGTTTATTTAATTTCTCTAATTGATTTTCCAAATCTTGGATTTTATCTTCCATTTGGGATTCTGCATCTGTTTGCATTTTGCTCTCTCCATGTTCAGATATGAAAGTTCTTTCCAACTGCATTGGGACGTCCTCTCCAGAAGCTTTAACTGCCTGAGAGTATAAGTTTTTGTACATATCCCTCTGACTACGTAAGGTAACCATCATTTTATTTTGACGGTCTCGCTCTTCCAAGAGTTCATTCTGAGACTCTCTCAGGTCATCCAACTTCATTTTTAGACTAGAAATTGCAGCCGGATCAAACGATTCAGCTTCTTCTTGACGCTCTGTAAGTTCCCTAACCAATGCTAGCAATTTCTGATTAGTAGATTGTAGCTCAGTTATATCATTGAATGTTACGAGTTTCTTGGTTATAATGTCAGCAGAACTTATGCTATCACTTAAGTCGTTATCAGTAGACGTTGAAGAAGAACCAATGCGAGATTGTTCGACTTCATGCAGTAAATGAACAACTTGTCTAGACAAGTCTACAACTTCCTTTTTAAGCCTTTCGTTTTCTCTGACGGCGATTCCTTCTAATCGCTTGCATTCTGCATTGGCTTCACGAAGCTGTTCAACCTCACGTAATAATGAATCATTAGAACTTTTTAGAGCATCATTCGCATCTAAAGTATTACTATAATCCTGGCGCAATTTTTTTATTAGGGGACCTTTCTCCTCAATCTCCCTCACGATACAAGTGATATAGTTATTCAAACGGGCACATTCTTCTTCTTTATTTGAATACTGTTCAGACACAGTCACATATCGAGAGTAAACTTCGGAATAAGACATGCCTGATTTAATCAGTTTTGAGGCAGATGCAGCTGATTGTGACAGACCTGCAAAGAGAAATAAAACACTTTATTAATAAATTCTAATTCTACTAGTTTCAATACCTAAAGTAACAAATATTTCAATGAAATTACCTTAGAGGACGTTTACTTTCTGCATATTCGATATATGTAGAATTGAACAGAATAGATTCATCAATTTAAGGTTAACACACTAGAGGGTATAAACTTTTCAGACTAGTGAAGGACGCCACATAATTATCAAACAACAAAAATAGGCTAGCATACAGTCACATACTCTCCGAATCATAGTCCATTTTCTATGGGTTTTGCCAAAAAATTTTGTGCATGTTTATAAACAGAATAGTATTTCAAAAAGTTTGCAGTGACAGGGTTGCCACTGTGTTCTACAAATCACTAAATAATGGGGCAATTTATGTACCTGGCAATTTTTTTTTACATCTCAGTAAGTATAAAGGATAGGGATGGGACGGATGTGCTTTTGGCCGGATAACCGGATACAGTATATCCGGCCAGTGCAAAATCCGGTCCGGCCGGATAATCCGGCCGGATATTTTGCTTTTTCAAGCAATCGCTTTATCTATGAGCAGACCGCGATATTTACAATTAAATTCAAGTCGCACCCATATTGTCCTGTCCTGCCACTCATGCACATTGCTGCAAGTAATAAAACGTAATTTTTTCATGATCGTAGGTATAGTAAGGAGCACATTTAATCCAGCGATACAAAAAAGCTCGCAAAAAACCTAAAAGATACCGACCGCTTCTTATTAGTATGCCGCCGGACAAGTGTGAATTTGATATATTTATTCTTAAACTTTTATGACAAAGAAACAGTTACCTCACCCCTGAAAGTCCAGGTTGACTAGATCGCTTATTTCAACGAATCATCTATTTGGTAGGACAAATTTCAACCAATTATATTCAGAGGGATTGGTCTACGTTCTTAACTCGTTAGGAAATATTTATGACAATTTTTTGCGATTTAGTTGTTAGAGACAACGGCACAAATATGGTAAAAGGCTGCGATGACGCAAATTTGCCCCATATTGGGTGCTTTATTCATTCAATTCATTCATTCATTCATTCATTCATTCATTCATTCATTCATTCAATTAGTAATTGAGGCAGCTTTAAAGTCTCAAAGTCTCAAAGAGCTGTGATTGACATGGTTGCTGTGAGTCGACGAATTGTTATGCATTTCAATCATTCCTCTTTGGCATGTTATAAGCTGAAATGTATCCAGAAGCAATTAAACGTGCAGGACCAGAAACTGATGCAAGACGTTCCAACTCGTTGGAATTCAACATTTTATATGTTGGAACGCTTACATGCCCAGAAAACAGCGGTTACTCTATATGCAGTTGAAAACAATTTGCAAAATTTGACTACAAATTAATGGAGCTTGTTAGAAAACTGTGTTATCTTGTTACGACCGTTTGAGGAAATCACCAGAGGTTGTAGTGCAAATCATTCTTACATATCTGAAGTTATTCCAGCCATAACAACCTTGAAGCGATATCTCAATGAGCATATATCTAGTGGTTTAGGTACAATGAAATCTGAATTAGTTGATGAAATTAATAATCGATTTGGCAATATTGAGTCTGAAAAATATGAAAAACAAAATGTTGGGGAAATTAGAACAAATCATGAAAAGGGAGATTCAGGTGGCTTGAAACTATTAAGTGAAAGTGATGACGAAGATGATCAACCACTTGCAAAAGTTGCAAAACTTAACAAAATATCGATTTGGGACTGTTACAATAAAATTATCAAAAAGCCCAAAACAACCAAAACAAATGGAAATGTTTCGCTGTCATCAAAACCTTCTAAAGAAATCGAGTCATATTTGGGTTTACCCGTTATTGATAGAAAGAGTGATCCAGTGCTATGGTGGAATCAATATGGTGAGCAATTCCCCAGGCTTCAAAAGTTAATGAAAACCTATCTGTGTGCTCCAAGTGCTAGTGTATATAGTGAAAGATTATTTTCTGAAGCAGGTAATATATTTACTAGTGACCGTAATAGGCTGAACGCCGCAAATGGTGAAACTTTAATGTTTGTTCACCATAACTTATCATTAATTAATTATCGTTATTAGTATTAACATTAACCCCTTCTTGCCACTTACAGTTCAAATCGCGAAAATTGTGTTTTAGTTTCCATTATTTCATTACTATTTAGTATTTATACCATACTTACCTACTAGTCTGTTAGGACCAAAGAATTTGATTTTAAATTTTAATATTATTTATATTATTTATTATAAATTAAGAATTTATGTTGTTTTTTGATTTTTTGATCTCTTGTTTTCTGTGTTATTTAATATATTATATATCCATATTATCACATGTAGGCCTATTGAAGAATTTAAGACTTATTTTTTTTATATTTATTTATTTTGTTTGTAGTTTCTAGGTCATTGTTAATTTTATAAATATTTTGATATATAACTGACAATTAATAAATAAATAACAGTTATGTTTCATGCATTTTGGATAGTTTTTATTTGGCCGGATGTTGACCGGATATTTTTTCATATCCGGCCGGAGCCGAATATCCGGTTTGGAAGCAGGATAGGCCGAATGCAGTAGCAGGACCGGATATCCGTCCCATCCCTAATAAAGGATATCGATTTTATGTACAGCATAATTTGAAAGATAAGGAAATTTCATTACCTGTACTGATTGTCGAGTAAATAATTAAAAAATATTGTAAGTTCTTCACGGGGTAACAGGGAAATGACAGAGCAGTATATTAAGCCATTCCTCAGAAAGGAAATATAATTATTTCCCTAATGATAATATTAGAATTAATATAACATAAAAAAATCTTCCATATCTTGATCAAGAAAATCTCAATTATGTCAACAAGTGGTACGGCAATTATTTTAAAAATACAGTTCCGGAAGAATATATTTTGGTCGAGGAATATTTTCAAATTTTAGAAAAACAAACAGTCAGCTCCTGGTTATGATAACATCCCTTGGTTGGTAATAAAAAAAAATAGATTATAACATTAATCTGTTTATACTGAAAATGTATAACCATTGTATCGTGCATCAATATTTCTGTAAAGTATGGAAAAAAAACATGGTAATAGTAATTCCAAAACCAAACACAGATCACTCAAGAGTAAACAATTATCGGCCAATTACATTGTTTCCTGTATTAGGCAAACTTCTTGAGAAACTTCTTAAAAATAAAATGCAGGCTTTAATGACAGACAAAATTCCGAGGCATCAGTTCGGTTTTAAACAAAAATGCTCCACGTTACACCCACTCACGATTTTAACATCAAATACGCAATCAGTTAAACCAAATAATTAAAAAACAGCTGCTTCATTCCCGGATTTCAAAAAGACGTATGACAGTGTAAGGCACAAAGGTTTATTATGGAAACTGGAAAGACTCACCTTACCAGATACAATTATTTACATGGTGAAAAGTTACCAGAGATAAAATTGTTGAATGAAATTCAGTTCAAAAACAGAATAAAAAAATATTTGCTCAATAATGCTTTTTATAGTACTAACGAATTTTTACATAGCAACTTTTCCTCTATTGCAAACTAATGTGTGAATCTCGTGCAGTATTTTAGAAGCTACAGTGATAAATTACCATACCATACCTCCTGTTTATTTTATATTAATAGCTTCTTTTATATCTAGTTTGTCTTTCATGTACTGTGTGCTCTCAGTCTTTTACTTCATATCTATTGTTTTATATATTTATACCTTATATTTCAACTTTTGTACTGTATGTTGACGTGTGTAAACACTTTGTGTATTTTGACACCAATAAAGTATTGTATTGTATTGTTCCTCGTTATTTCTACTATTATATAACATTTACTTTAACGACATATTTATTCATGAACAACCTTAACAACTGTCGTACATTTTACAATATGCTGATGATGCAGCCTTAATCTCACATGAACGTTCGATTACAAAGGCAAGGGATAAACTTCAAATATTGCTGAACAATACTTTAGCATGAACAAACAAATGGAGACTGCAAATCAATTCGCTGAAATTGCAAGTCATTTTATTCAATCACGCATTATCCAATAATGGACTAATACACTTAAGATTTTTTAAATATTTTAATTATATGAACCCATTGGTAAGGTCAAAATAATACCAAAATAATTATTACCCCAATTTTTTAATACCTGGATTAGATAAAAATTAAATAAATTGGTGGTCGTGACGTCATTATCCCCGGTAATTCTACCTGCATTAAATTGCCGTTTAATTACAATTATCCTATAATAAACATAATCTCTATGAAGTTTTTATGCATTTACTTTCTATTGATATCAAAATAATTTACAAATAAGGCAAATAATTGGGTTTTAAATTATTAAATTTTTATCAATTACAAGAATTGACAACATCGCAATAGATTCTGTGACATTGAGCTATTTGAACTACTTTAATATAACCTTACATTTTAATATTTAGTTTTGTCATTCCAATTTTTGCGTAAAAGAATGGCACATGGCACAAAACATGATTTTGTTTCCATATTTTGAAATTTGAATTGAATTAATACAGACCCAAAGTTAGTGTATTTTAACACGAAAAAAATCTAAAAATATTACTGACTCATAACCTCGTTAACACTGACAGAACTCTGAGAGACTTATTATCTTAGAGTAGGAAAGATATATATTGTAAGGAGTCGTAACGCTACTGCCAATGGTGAAGCCACCTGCCACCAGAGAGCAAGCGAAAGTGGCGGAACATATGTACAATATGTAGGTGTCAAGTTTACCACATCAAAGGAATAAAACAATACAAAACTGGTATTTTTCCAAAAACAGCTTCATAATAATACAATTAATATTCACTACCATAAATATATTTACTCATATCTTACATACCAGAATTTATTCTACATTCTATATAATATAACACCATAATCGATATTATTCGATATATCTACGCCCATGGAAAAAGTGTCATTTCAGATGCACTGTTCTATATTCAATGAAGAAAAGATGAATGAAAATTTCAATCAAATAACGTGCAAATTGCATACCAGAAAATGATATACTATGCTTCTCATTATCATTGCATGCACACGGATATAATTAAGTAAATAATAGGCCTACAGTTAATTTAACTAAGTAAAGTGAAAACTGCATATACTTTAACCTGCAAAGCGTCACTCCTTTCAATTTTTTCCCGCTGTGATTTTTACAGTAGTGTAGGTATAGAATATGATACCATCATGTAGGTATATTACATAAATTAGCACTAAATCACTTATAAATCACTTCTATTGGAAAATTTCATTTTGCTCTCTACCGTTTGTGTGCCATCACCGCAATGGCGTCTTAGGCACAACTTGTTAGCGTGGCGATTATGCGCTGTTACGAGTCCTCACCATTTATCTTTCCTAGTCTAAGCTTATTATAAATCTCTGATTGAACTACTGAAAAATTAAACTAAAATACAAATTTAGGCATCAGGACAATGCACTGTTGCCGGCTTCATATCGTGACGTCACGGGCAAATTGACGTCAGAGTGGAAAGTTTTTCAGCTTTATTATTTTTTTCAGGCTAAACGGTAAAGAAAAAAAATTCGAAAAAAAATCCGTAAGTTTCTTTTATCAAACACTATCTGAAAACGTAGTCAATGGAAATTGATGTATTAGTCCACTCCCTTTATCGAAATAAGTAATCACCAAATTCATTGGGTAACCAGTGACTCGAGACAAAAATTAATCAGTGGCGGCTCGTGACATGACAAGCCAATGAGGCGGGCTCTAGATACTCAGATACGTATAGATACCCAATTAGGTTTAGAATTCTCTACCTCGTCGGTTGAATAAATTTGTACTATTACTTCTCTAAAATAAACTTTTTTATGTTTTCACAATATATTACGTCAACATGACAATTGTTTCACTAAAACGTTAGCTTCATCAGATGATGAAGCTAATATTTTAGCGAAACAATTGTCACGTTGACACAATATCTTTTGGAAACGTAAAAACAGATTAGTGTTTTATTTAATTATTTAGTGATAATACAGATTTTCATCAAGTAACAGTCAGGTCTATCAACTATTACTCTTATTCAACTATTTAATTAGAATATCTCATTTTTACACCATACTTTCTCACTATTATTTGTGAACAAAATACGTGGCCAACAAAACAATTTGCTTGACTCTACCCTCCTGAAAAAATTGTCATATTTTTCATATCAAGTTTTACTGAAAGTCCGATTTGATTTCCCACCTACACCTACATTAATTAGCGATTTACTTAAATCTGGAAGTGGACGTCTCAATGCTTTAACTATATATAATTTATCCTCATACGTTAGACTCAAAAAAAAAACATGTTTATTTATTATAAAGTCGACCCTATCGTGTGTTTCTAATATTTGTTATATTTACTTTTACCTGGACCACAATTCCATTCCATTTTTGCCGTCCTAAACACTTGCCACTTAATCATTATCAATAATCAATATTTGATCGCTGACATACACAAAAAAACCTGTTTTTATACGAAATAATAAACGAACTTGACTTTGAATAAATTTATGGTTATAATGAATATATGTGCGAAAGAGAAACACAAAGCACATGCGTACCCTATAGCGAAATATCATGTTACGTTATACATACTGCATTACTGACGCATGTCTGTCACTGTTATTCCTTAGAGATTAAAAGCACATGAGGTTTGCCTCAGATCGTCCTTTCTCAGCTCATTATTACTTCACGTGTTCATTATAGAAAGCCTACCTACATACATACATGCAATTGGAAATGTTGGAATAGCTTGATTTTAGCAAGCGGTAGAGGCAAGTTTGAATCTGCCTCTGCTCTGCGGTATCTAATGAACTCAAACTAGGCACTGCGCATCGTACAGACTGTGGAGCGCTGTTTTAAATGGGATACTTAATGAAAATTTATTGATTCCAATTCAGTTATATAAACTGTTGAAAAAAATACTGATTATAAAATTACGTAGGTACAGTTTTATTCTAAATTTACCTGTGGGCACTGCCTAATCTGCGTCAAGGAACAAGCCGCTACTAAAATTAATTCATATCATCCCTGACAGAAGTGGCGTCAGAAGTGAATTAGTGAAGCAATTGCTTCAAGCAGCATTTTTAGACCTATTTACTTATTGGTAGACCCTATTATGAATTAAAAGAATACTTTGACGATACATTCTGATGTATATATATTATTACATATGTTTGTTTTTAATGTTTGTCTGGAAAACATGACTAGTGGTTTCTATGTTTGTATTTTATTTTATATTTTATATATATTTATATTTACTATAGTTGTATATACTTGTAGTTTTATATATTTCTTCAAGCTTTGTCAACAAGATTTTTCTTTACGTCAATAAAGTATATTTTGATTGATTGATTGATAGCACTTACATGACAAAAAGTGGTCTTGCGTGCATGGAGCGTAAGAATTCTATTGTGAATTACACACCATGTTTGAGAGAAAATTCTTTAATATAAGAACATATTGTTCTCTATTTTAAAACTCTCAAATGGCAAAAACAATTGTGTTAAAAATATTGGTCAAGGATATGAAAAACATGGATCCTAGATTAATTTAAAATAGTTATACACATGCAATGTGATTTCTCAAACTACCAGGTATATATAAACTACCTAAAATGAGATATTTGCTCATACCTTCCACGTCTTTATGCAACTGATCTGACTTGGTGTTTTCAAGAATTTCATTAGCAGTTTCCAATTCCTTCTTTAACATAGCAATACATTCATTTTTCTTTGCAATAATCTCTTCGTGGGCCAGCTCCGATTCTTTATGTTTGGTTTCAAGTTCACCATATTGTTCTGTTGCATTTTTTAATAATTCTTGAACCTGTATAATAAGTCATAAATTAAAACGAAAAACTGATAAGTATGTAGTAAATTTATTGTTACCTCAGACAGAGCTGATTTTAATTCCTCGGCATGTTGTTGACTTTCTTCATACATAGACTTATATGCATTTGCCATTTTTGTTTTAGCTTCAATTTCATATACATACGATTCATTCATTTTCGCATCGATATCTCGTTGGTTGAGCATTTTCTGAGTTAGTTCTTCATGCCTTGTACACAAATCTTCATTCGATTCGCTAAGTGATTTAATCCGCTCATTGGCCACCGTTAATTCCTGAATTTTCTCAGTTAATTTTGTTTCCAATTGAATGCAACGAGACGTGTTATCACGCCTCATATTAAGCACTTCTTCTGTTCGCTGATTTAGTTCTTGAGTTAAGCTTTCCATTTGACTGTTCAGAAGTGCTCTTTCTTGTTCCATTCGTTTTTCACGATATTCCAAAGTAATTTTCATCGAAGCAACTTCATCTGCTTGAGCTAAAGCTTCACATTTAGTGTTAACAGCAGACTCTAGTTGCTTTGTCAACGTATTAATTTCAGATTGCAACCTCTCTACTTCAGCATTTCGTCGTTGTATCATCTTAATATGCTCATCACGCTCATCAAAGGCAAGATTACGCTGATGACGGAAATCAGCAGCCTCAGCTTCTAGTTTGTTAAATTGTGTGTGTAGTTTATTAACGTCTGCTGTTAAAATTGCAACTTGTGACTCATACTCCGTTATAGTGTTAGCGGCTACTTCCAATTTAGACTTCAAAGATTCACAGTCACTCTCTAGTTTTTCATTTAGAGCTTTCAGTCCACTGAGGCTTTGTTCTTTAAAATCCATAAAAAAGCAATCGGTAAAAAAATTATTTATATTAAATATACTACCACCTACCTGTATTAAAATACTTGGTTTCTAGCAACGCCTTAGATGTTATAAACTCTTCAAATTTTTCATTTACGTATTTAGATATTTTTTCTCCTATTTCAACTGGCACAGTTTGCCATTCCTCCTCGGTCACTACTGATGCAAAAATAGATGGTCGCTCCATTTTTTCGTAGTAGATTACGACAAACACTTTTTACTACAATAATTAACACATTTCACACAAGACTTATCAGAACGCGATTAGAATTACAGTTTTACAATTACAACTTGCATCTTTCGCTAGCACAACGAAAGTATAACATGCCGGTAGAACGGTAGAATTCTATTATGCGCAAATTTTTATTACCAACTTAAGAATCGAATTGCAAATATTAAATAAATTTATAAATACCTATATAACATTTTTATGTACATTTTATAATAATATAATTTCTTGGATATAATATGGGAACCTAAGTCAAGCGTTAATGTTTATTAAATTTTAAAAAATATCGAAATTTTTTTATAACAATTACGTTCTTCTATTTGCAGCAATGGCTAGGTACGCGGTTACTGGTTACTAAACAGTTTCCATCTTTATCGACATCTGCATAATCTGCAACAATCATGGCAGTCAAGCGAATTTGACATATCGTTTACATTCGTAAATAATAAATTTGTTTATATTTGATCTGAAAAGTGAACGATATTTGAATGTTTAAAAAACCCAAAGAATGTCCGATGTTGTGGGAACAAGTATAAACCATGAGCCTCTCAGTGTATCGGAAAGTTCAAAAATTTCTAATAATGCCCAGGAGCAAGAAGTTAACGATCTTTCCGAATTTTTAAAACTTGAACATAGTAAATATACACAATACAAAATTATTTACGAAACATTAGAAGAATATATCAATGAAAGCAGTGATATGAATAAAAGCCTGAAAAATAAAATAAAAGACATAATACATAGTGCAAATCTGGCACAAAGTGTTAAGTTAGATGGTATATTGGACGAAAGTAGTGCCTCAATATTTGGATACCGTGATATAAATCATCTTGAATTAAATTACACTGAAAGAAATCAACTTCAAGACGTTTTAAAATCGAAATTAGATCAGAAATTTAAAGATATTGATAGTGGATTCTCTAAACTAACTGGTAAAGGTATTGATAAATTTGAAACTGTTCAAGATGCAGTACCTCTACAAATATCACCTGAAGACAAAGTTTTGATAGACTATAAAAATAAACTAATATTTGAACAGGAGCTGTATATTAAAAATTTGTTAAGTTTGCATGAAATTCTACAAGAAATATCTAATCTGAGATTAAAAAATGTACCGCAAACAACTGAGCAAAAGATCAAAGAATGCCAAGTAGAAGAAAAGATGAATAATTTGAAATCTCTTCTTGCTCAAGAAAAAGTACGAATCGATGTATTTATGGAAACAAGTAACTCGCTAAGGGCGTATAAACAACTGATTAAAGATCTCAAAGAGCAACAGCAGGATTGTCGGAAGGAAATAGAGGATTTAAACGAGTTGAAAGAAAAATACAGTCAGGTTTCTTGTAAGCAATATGATGACATTTTAAAGTCTTATCTTCAATATAAAGCATCAATTGAAAAGAAAAAACTGTTATACGATTGTCTCAAAAGCTAATATAATTATGTAAATAGACTGTAAATATTCTTCGTTTGAAATGGGGATTTGAAACGTGATTAACCATTATAATGGAAAATTACTACTGAAGAATCCCTCTTATAATAGTTCTAATAACAAGAATTTATGTTTATTAACAGATTTATACCTATGTATTTTTTTAAGTGAATTTATTAAATATTTATGTATTCAGTATATCAGCATGCCTGCTTTTTTAATAAAAGGAAATTTAATTTTCTTTGTATATTTCATTACGTCTTGATTGACACTTGGAATTCAAACCGACTTAAAAATTGCTTTCTGTTTTATATTTAGTTGCAAGGGGTCAACCTCCGAAAATTTATATGACTGCCAATTAGAATGTTGAGACTGAACTGCCGCTCGTGCGTGATTGTTGATTGCCTGCCTAAAATTTGTAGTGACTGTAGATGGTGATTTACCTCGTCAGTAAATGCGTGCAATTAGATTTATATATATGAAAAATATAAAACTTGGCATGGAAACCCCCAATTAGAAGAATCATAATAAATTTTCCTCAATATCAAATAAAAATAATGAGTACACGTGTAGCTCACTTTATAAAATTGTTATATTTTTATCTTTTATGATATTCTTCTCATTTTAACACAAAATCAATAGAATGAGATTATTCAGAACTTGGGAGTACAAGGTTTATGGCAATTTGACGTATTCCGTTAAACATGTACTAGTATATTGTGAATCCAAATAATTATCCAAAAGTCATTAGTTTCGAAGATACCTATTGCAATTTTTACAGAAAAATGGTCCCCATGGTGATGTTATTGTGAATTTAAAAAATGTTCGTTTTTATTTCCGAACTTTTTTGTTTCAGTCGTGTACTTCAAATAGTATTTATCGTGATTAAATTAAAATAACAATAACCTTATAATTTAGGGATTACGAGGACAAAGAATAGTTTGTGTAATTCAATAATTAACAATTCCAAAATTTGACGACACATCTTGTGACCTAATAATTTAAAAACTTGTCCGATTTATTAGCTTTTCATTGAGATATGCATCATTTTAAAAAACTACAATTCCTTAGAAAGCACGCTTGAGCTCAAATGATGACGATTTTTCGAATATGTGAAAATTGTCATATACTAAAGTAAAACAACACTGTAAATTTTAACCACTTTCTTACTTTTATAAATCAACATTTACAGTTACTATAAATCTCACAATTGAATTGAACAATACATACTATAAGTAGTGACTGCAGCTGATTGATTTATAAATTGTTTGACCTTAGATATCGCATAGAGATTACACTATTTAGCCATTTGCAGAGTTGATTGATACGTTCATTCCAAGTGAGTCTCATATCTATATATACTAGGGTGTCCATTATTTCTTTCATTTCTTTTTGGTCTCATCCCCTAAAAAGTTTATATTTGATATAAAAATAACACCCAAAATTTCAGCTCCATAGATGAACCCCTTTATTCCATGCCGACAGGGGTGTAAAATTTGTTAAAATACATTATTTTTACAAATAAAAACCCCAAAGTGTAATATTCTCAAACATACCCTTAAATTATTCTTTATAAAGGTAACTCTAAATGACTGTTATAATAATAATAACAATAATAATATTCTTTATTAATGTCAATACATACATACAAATGTTTACATAAGTCCAAACACAGAAAGTAGAGTAAATATGAATAATCATAATATTAAAAATTGAATAATAAGAATATGAACATACTTCAGTAAAAGCAATGTCAACCCCTATAATATTCACCTACCCTTATTATCGCAGTTTTAAACGTAAAAAATATTTTTTTAAATAGTGTTTATTGTTCAAAATGATTAAAATTTTTGCTCTTTTTGTTTCTTTACAATCTGGATATATTTTTCTGTGCTCCTGTACACTTTGCTCTTCATCCTTTGTTAGGAGACTATGGAAATCCTCTATTAACTTTACTGGCCTTTCGGCAGTGTCATTGACAACTGTAGGTGACATTATTATTTTTCGTCCATTTGTATAAGAATATTGCGTTCCCCATATTTCTCGATTGTGATTTAAAAATTCCAAGTCAATATTGAAACGAGCAAATAGATTCATGCTATTTTTTTAAATTAATGTGTTGATTGTTCTCGCTGATAATAAGAATAATTTCATACCAAATTGAGTAAAAAAATTACTAATTTAATGATTATATTAATGATAACCAAACACACCTATAAACTTTTCGTCAACGTTCTTTGATTTGATAAGCCGTTTTGTTGAATTAGAATGTCGTTCCTTTTTCAGAGCAACCACCATCTCTTTTTTTGTTCCAATGAATGTGTCGTCGAAGAACGCTAATGCTGCTGTCTCCTCCGTTCAATACCACAAGTGGCCAGAAATTTTATTAATCTCTGCTTGAGAAATTAGTCGTTTTTTATTTTCATATGATTTCAACCTCTTTATAAAATTAAGATCATGGTTTGGAGCTTTAGATGCCACAAGAGAATCAAATCACGCTTTAACGTACAAGCGAATAATAAAAACGCAGATATCTCCAAGAGAAGTTTTTTGTTTCACAAAAAGGTGACACTGATTACAGTACATGAAAATTTTCAGACAGTAAATTGCAATAGCCATCCATCGAGCTTGATGCATGTTTAGAGGAGGATAAATCTTTATTTTTTCTGTTCGTCACCATTCAGCAAAAGGACGGCTAGTAATAATAATAATAATAGTCTTTATTCTATAAAAAAGAAATACCAAACAGGTGTAGAACAAGTCAAATAGTGTACAGTACAAACATTTATCACAATACAAAACATTATAAAATAAGAACAAACCTACATATTACATAACTAAAGGTACTAAAATTTATAATTTAAAAACTCAGTGATTGAATAAAATGCTTTAGTAGTTAAAAAGTCGTGGAGTGTTTTTTTGAAGTTATTAACGGGTAAGTCTTTATAACTGTTGGGTAGATTATTAAAAATTTTTATTAGCTGAGACTCAACATTTCTTTGTACATTTGAGGAGGTCGTCTTTGGCAAACGTAATATATCATTACGTGTATCGTATATATGATCAACTTTGTACTTACTAAAAAAATGTGTATAATGACATTTCACATAGTAGGCGCACTCAAATATATACACACAAGGAACGGTAAGTATGTGTTTTTCTTTAAAGATCACACTGCATGTTTCTCTCATTTTTAGATGGAAAATACTTCGTAGGCAGGCTTTCTGTAGTTTGAAGATTCTATCCGCTTCAACAGAATTCCCCCAGAATATAATCCCATAAGTTATTCTGGACTTGACATAGGCATAGTAAGAGGTTATGGCGGCTTCTTCACTTATAGTTCGTGATATAGTTCTTAACGCATATGTAAACGAAGTAATTTTTTTAGCAAGATACTCTACATGATGTTTCCAACTTAACTGGGAGTCAATCACAATTCCTAAAAATTTCGTATAGTCAGTTGACGTCAGCAATTCATCATTGTAATTTACGACCAGTGGTTGCTCCTTCCTAAGGCTAAATTTTAACAGGTAAGTCTTATCCATATTGAGTTTTAAATTATTTGTTGAATACCAGTCACTTAGAATGTCAATTGATGTTGAAATCTCAGTTTCTAATTCCTCATTTGTGTCTGCTCTAATAACCAGAGAAGTGTCATCAGCGAATAGATTTACAAGATGTTTGGTAATATTTGGTAAATCATTTATGTACAAAAGAAATAAGATCGGACCTAAGATAGACCCCTGAGGAACACCTTTTTTGACTGCCTTCCAGTCTGAATTAATGTACTTTCCATTATCTATCGCTGTAATACGTTGCTTTCTATTTTTTAAATATGAACTTAAGATACAGTTTATATTTTCCATTCCAAGATGGTGGATAGTGTTGTGTGCCTAGAAAGGATTTTGCAAAAAACCTGCTGTCTTAAAAAAAGTGAAGTGCACTAATTGTGAAACATACTTTCATAAAAGTTGTTCTGCAAAAAAAAATAAAAAATGTTGTGATAAACAAAACTTTGAAGATGATAACCTACAAATTGAAACCCAAGAAGACATAGATTCTCTAATAGAAGAAACTATAAGTTGGGAAAACAAACTTTTAAAAGAAACGAATAAATTACTCAAAGAAAAAGTCGAATATCTAGAAATCGAAAATGCTACCTTGAAGGAAAACCTGAACGGACAACAAGAGATAATAAGCACTACATTCCGAAACAATATACTAAAAGAAATGACAGAAGCAATAAAAAATGAAGTAACTTGTCTCCTAGAAAATAAATTCAAATCTCTTTCAAGTGAAATGGATAATTTGAAAATTAAAATAAATGAACTAAATATTAATACAAATCTAACAAAAAGTCATGTTCAGCAAAAAAACAATAATAAGCAAAAACCATCAACACCTATACCAATATCTATAAAACCAGTGAGTCCAAAACAAACTCACATTACTACGAGTCATAAATCAGCAACACCAAAACAAACCACAAGTAACCTAGAAAATGTACAAAGAAACATAATGAATTCCATAATAAATTTAAATGCAACTCCTCTATCAAGTAACAATGAAAATAAAACTGAAATAAGAGATCAAAACGTAAATCAAGATGGCTGGCAAACAGTAACTAGAAGAAAAAGGACGGCGTATAAAAGAAATTTAGGCGAGTCGGAAGAGAACACTGAAAATTTTAGGGGTATAAAGCCCAAAGTATGGATATATCTGAACAGAGTAACAAAAGAGGTAACAGAAGACGACATAAGGAAATTTGTAAAAAAGAAGAATGGAATAATGGATGACCAAGAAGTTATAGTTAAACAGTTAACTCCTGAAAACACTCACTTAAATTGTTTTATGGTAGCAGCAGACTTTAAATATAAAGAAAACTTTTATAATCCTAAATTCTGGCCAAAAGGCGTAGGATACAAAAGATTTGATTTCCAACGCTACAATGGAAAAAATAAACAAAATGCTGGTGAACAAAAACCAAATTCTTTTTTAGTAATATAGGTTCACAGAAACAAACCAAAAATTCTGAAATAGGAAAAACAAGAAAGGAAGAGTGCATTACAAATAAAATAAATGAGATATCATTACCTTTCAAAGGCATCCATCTAAATATACAGGGCATTTCAAATAAGATTCCACAACTAGAACTATTAACGAGAAATGAAAAACCTCATTTTGTGTTAATAACTGAACATTGGATGAAGTCAGAACAGGCGAAAGTTACAGCTCTACCTGGATACTCCCTCTACTCATATTACTGCAGACTTGCATCAATACATGGAGGCTCAGCAATATTTGGGCGCAACGACCTGACAAATATCAAACCAATCCATAACATTGATCAGTTTTCCAGTGAGTTTATTTGTGAATGTTCCGGCATCAGTATCAAACATAATTCCTCAAATATCGCCATTTTAGCTATATATCGCTCACCAAATTCAGAAATAGACTTATTTTTAAACTCTTTGAATTCAATTATATGTTTAGTATCAAAATCACATAATTATCTTATTATTGGGGGTGATTTTAATATCGACGCCTTGAGTGACTCAAACTCAAAACGTTTACTATTCGATCTCTTTGATAACTTTAATCTAAATTCAACTCTGCCACTAGAACCAACCAGAGACTTTAACAATTGTAAATCTGCATTAGATTATGTAATCTCGAATATTCCTAATGTTACAAGCACAAACGAAGATATAGGTATATCAGATCACAAATTACAAATGTTTACAATAAATATACCAAGCCTTTCCCTGAGTGTCAAAAATAAACCAGTGTATGTATACAAAAGGAATTTTACACAGCATAATCTCTTTAACTTATATAACTTACTTTCTTCCACTGACCTAAGCCATCTGTATAATGCTCAAGAACCAAATCAAGCCTGGAATATTTTTTGGCAAAATTTATTATATTGCTTGGACAAAACTTGTCCACTAATTAAAGTAAAAATTACTGAAACAAACCTAAAAAAAAACTGGATAGATGCAAACATTATAGAAGAAAGTAACGCACTAAAAAATTTATACTGGCTTTCAAAGAATAGTAATGATCCAAATATCAAAGAATTATATAAACACAGCAAAGTAGCTTATGCTGAAAAAATCAAAGCAAAAAAAAAAAGATTATTATCAAGGCAAAATAAATGACTGCTCAAATGTTTCGAAAGAAATTTGGGATATTGTTAATACCAATACTGGTAGAATAAAGAAACCAGTTGAGATTGGTTGTATAAATCACAACAAAAAAGTTATCTCGGATAAACTCGAAATTTCCAATTCCTTTTGTAAATACTACACCGAAAATATTGAAAAATTATTAACTGATACTTATGGTAACCTATTTGGAGATTGTACTGTTGGTGTAACGTGCAACTCTTCTTTGTTTTTTTATGATATTACGCCGGAAGAAATATCAAATGTTTTAAACAATATGCAAAATAAAAAAAGCACAGGTTTTGATAATATTTCCATAAAAGTACTTAAATATATATCCAGATTCATTATATACCCTCTATGCTTCATTTTTAATTTATCTATTAAACTAGGAATATTCCCTGATAAACTGAAATATGCTTTAATAGTACCAATTCATAAAAAAGGTGATACTGCACTGTTAGAAAATTACAGGCCAATAACATTGTTATGCTGCTTTTCCAAATTATTCGAGAAAATTGTCCATAATAGAATTATGAATTTTGTAAACAGTTATAGGCTACTATCAGAACGACAACATGGTTTTAGAGCCGAACACTCTACGAATACAGCTACTTTTGAGTTTACAAACTTTATATATAATGCAATTGACAAAAAAAAGTTAGTCCTTGCTTTATTCTTCGATCTAACCCGTGCCTTCGACTGTGTTCTAGCCAAATTTATGTCAAAAAAAATACATGCATTAGGTATTAGAGGATCATTAAATAAGTGGATTATCTCATTCTTGTCGAACCGAAAAATTTCTGTAAAATTAGGTGACACCATATCTAATACCTGCAACCTTAATCTTGGAGTTCCTCAAGGGAGTGTACTCTCTCCTTTGCTTTTTATATTATTTATCAATGACCTGGAATCTTATATTTTAAATAAATCAAATCTATATTTAACAATGTTCGCTGACGATACCACTATTTGTATCACCGCAGAATCCGTTGAGATGCTTGAAAACATCACTAACAATTTACTGGCTCGCTTTTATCACTGGTGCTCTTCAAACAAATTAGTTATCAATACTTCAAAAACTAAATATATAATATTTCATAATAGAACTGTAGAACTACAAAACATTACTCTTCAGCTTAATAACTCTACCATAGAAAAGGTCACTAATACTAAATTTTTAGGGCTCCACATAGATGAAAACCTGTCTTGGAGAATACACATTAACCATGTAATAGCTAAATTAAATTCTGCGTATTACGTAATTCGCAATCTTAAGTCTATAATGGATGTTGAATATCTCTTAAATATTTATTACTCACTAGCATACTCACATATTAAATATCTTATTTTGTATTGGGGTCAAGCAACAGACTCAAACAGGGTTTTTGTTCAACAAAAAAGAATATTAAGACTTATATACTCATATGCTCCGCTAGAATCCTGCAGAACGATATTCAAAACAAATAATATTCTAACAGTCACTTCCATCCTTATTTATGAAGCAAGCTTATTTGTGAAAAACAATTTGGAATTATTTCACCAGCACAATAGTATTCATAATCACGACACAAGATTCGCCAACAATATATATATAAATAATTTTCGATTATCCCAATATAAGAAGAGTGCGCTATACACTTGCAGTACAATATACAACAAACTGCCAGAATCCCTAAAAGTTACCAATAATGTAATGAAATTCAAAAAGAAATTACATTCTTTCCTCAGCACACAATGTTTTTACTCCCTAAAAGAATTTTATGAACATAATATCACTTAAGATCTGTAGAAGAATTCACTTTTGTTGTTTTTAAATATTCGTAGTCCTCTATATGTAATTGTCTCTTTTATACAAATATACAATTATGTGTTTTTTTTCGTTTATATACAATTTTAAATAGTTATAGGTATTTCTATACAAAATAGTTAAGAATCTTTGTAACTGCTGTGACGTTTCATACCCTTGTGTAAGGCATATATGAAATAAAGTTATTATTATTATTATTATTATTATTATTGTATATATTGCCTCGGAAACCCATTAATTCTAATTTCTCTAGGAGACTATTGTGATCTACACTGTCGAAAGCTTTTGATAAGTCCAAAAAGAGAGCGGCAACTTTATCCTTACTTGTAATTGCATCCAAAATTTCACAAATTCCTATATATATTGCTCTAACTGTTGACCGTCCTTTTATGTACGCGCTTTGCATATCTGATATTATATTATATTTTTCTGTGAAGTTTATGATGCGGTTCAGTAGGGCTTTCTCCAATATTTTGGCTACAATAGAAATTAGAGCTATAGGTCGATAGTTAGAGATGTCGTTCTTATTATCTTTTTTATACATGGGTTTGATAACTGTTCGTTTTAAATCATCCGGAAATATACCTAGAGAGAAACACATATTTATTATGTCTGACATGGGTTGACATATTTCTTCAGCACAATATTTCATTAATTTTGTTGGCACCTCATCAACTCCAACAGCTGCTGTATCTTTCAGGGAGTGGATTATGTTATAAATTTCAACAGGCGTCGTTTCGTACAAAATCATTGAATGTTTATTTCTAGACACATGCTTCAAATTGTTACTTAGATTCTTATTTACATCATCACATATATTAATGTAGTAATGGTTTATATCATCTAAGACTTCTTTTTTACTTTTTTGGTTATCACTCTTGCGTATATCCTCTATATCAAAATTGTTACCTTGTTTATTTTTTCCTGTGATGTCTTTCACCAATTCCCATGTTGCTTTTACCTTATTATTCGAATTTAGGATGTAATTAGAATGTGACTGTTTCTTTGCTTTAGTAATTTTCATTTTAAGATCGTTCTTATATTGTTTATAAACATCCTCTGTCACATGCCCGTCCAGCATCCCTTCGTACAATTGCCTCTTAATTCGGCTCCTTGTTCTTAAATCGTCACTCATCCAAACATTATTTGATATTTTCCTGTTACATAACTTTTTGGGGTATATTTCATCAAGTATCTGTAAGAACTGATTTAAAAAATTGGAAACACTTTCATTGGGGTTTTCATAAATGACAATTTGATCCCAGTTTATCGCTCTTATTTTTTCTTTAAATTGTAATAATTTTTCATCTCGTATTATCCTACACTCTATCTTATTATTCTTGTTTATTTGTTTGAATTCTGTAGGTATCTGAAGTTTTATACCAAAGTGATCTGAAAGACCATTTTTTATTACTCTACTGTCATAGTCTGGAGTATTTATAAAAATATTGTCTATTGTAGTTGACGCCGTTGCTCCTATTCTAGTTGGTACATTTACAGAGGGTCTCAAGTCAAATGTTGCTAGGATGTCCAAGAACAATTTAACTTTATTATCATTTTTATTCTGTAAATCTAAGTTGAAGTCTCCACATAAAATAATGGTATATGCACTTGATTTGGTAGTGGATATTAAAATGTCTTCAAGAACTTGCATAAATAAATCAAAATTGCCACTGGGTGGACGATAAATATTAATGATTTTTATATTCAATGACTCTATTTCAACAGCGCTACACTCGATTTCTAATTCAACACTTTTTTGTTTCAGGTGCTGTAATTCTTTAAACAGGATTTTATTTCGTACAAATATGCAGCTGCCGCCACATCCAGAGAATTGTCTAACAAAACTTGAAGCCATATGATAACCTTTAATATTTACCAATGGTTCTTTATTATTGTCAAGCCAATGTTCAGTAAATGCTAACACTTCAACACAATGCGTCATTTCATCCAGACATAAAGTTATTTCATCTGTTTTATTAAAAATACTCTGTATGTTTTGATAATATATGTTAAACTCATGTCGATGTTTTATATCCTCTTTCTTCTGTGAATTTACTTCTCTAAAAAAGAGACTGGCCTCGAATCTTCATGATATCGCTTAAAATCAAACCTTTTGTATCCTACACCTTTTGGCCAAAATTTTGGGTTATAAAACATATCCTTGTATTTAAATTCGGCTGCTACCATGAAACGATTAAATTGTGTACTCTCTGATGTTATCTGTTTAACGATTATATCACTGTCAGTTGCCAGATCCGTTTTTTTCTTTATAAATTATCTTATGTCCTCCTCGGTTACATCCTTTAATACTCTGTACAGATATAACCATACCTTTGGCTTGGCACCTCTAAAATTATCATTATTTTCTTCCGATTCTCCTATATTTCTTTTATATTTATTTCTTGCTCTTCTCTGAACTTTCCTCCACTCAGCATTTTCATCATTTTTGTTTATTTCAGTTTCTTTGTTATCAAGATTATTAATATGAACGGCATAATTAACCGCCTCTCTAACTTGCGATGAGGTAATATTTGCATATGATGATCCTTGGGTAGCATGATCAACTTGTGATTTTTCGTTGTAGTCACTTAGATTTCCCATATTTAGTTTATTTACTTTTTGTTTTACTGATTTGGGTGGTTTCACTGTTTCTTTTATGGCAATATTGTCTGACGTCTTTGGAGTTCTGCAAGATTTTGAACTTTGTTCATTGAGCAAATGAATAAGCTCAATATTACTTTCTTTAAGACTTATTACTTCACTCTGTAAGGTCAATAAAGAGCTTTCCATATGTTGCCTTAATGCACTTAACTTTTCATCAAAATCATTTTTTAATTCGGTAAACTTATTTATAAATTCTGAGCACATGTCTTCGGCATTTTTATTATCTTTGTTTTTGCATTTGTCACAGATAAAACTCAGGAAACGTTTTCCAACAAGTTGCATTACACGTATTTCAGTACCGCTGAGACCTGAACAATTTTGGCAGAGATTATCTTTACAAACATCACATTTGATCTTCTTGTTTATTTCTTCAGTAGAAAGTTCCTTAGTACATTCTGAACAAATCATTTTCCTTAGTCCTGACCTGGCCTTTGTTTTGATTCATTAAAACTCTGTCATATTTTTATTAGTAAACTTTTTTTTTTTTTTTGTGTCTTATTTTTATTTCACCAGATAAGTCTTTTTGCCACAAAAAACTCTCTAGGATGCTTTTTACTGGGCTTAGATATTTATTTAAATAGTTATTAACTTAATTATTTAACTATTACTGTTTATGCAATTTTCACCATTTAATAGCTTACAATATAAACTTTAAACTGCTACCAAACATCACTTTTAAATTCCACTTTTTCCACTATAAATAGGTTTATACAGAAGAGGTTTATACAGAAGAGCTATACTACAGCTACTCAATTACTACAGCTACTCAATTACGCTTCAGTTCTAGCATTTCTTGATAGTCATGTCTAATTTGTCAGTTTTCCAATTTGCTTAACGCAAACTTGATAATTTCGTGTCTTACATCATTACATTCCATCACGTTTTCAAATTTATTATTATCCAGATGGCTCCAGTTTTTCTTGAAATTTTTCAACAATCGAATATCCAGATTTGAAGTTGCGTGTGGCATTTTAGCTTCAAAAACCTCTATCAAAACCAATTAATAAATGTGGTGATGACAAGGGAGGTAAAGAAGATCTTTACCCAGCTTCTGCTCTAACAAGACACACGCTTCATTGAATCACCAGAATTTGAGGCCGTAATATCACAACACAAGGCCTGACAGCTGATGCCTGTTCCTGTTCCGTTGAGCTCCATGTTTGGGTACTTCAAGAAGTTGTTCTACATTTTTACTAATAACGACAATTTGCAATCGTTCACACGATTCTTTAATACTTAATGTTAGCAAAAGTTTTCTTTCCTAATGTACAATAATATAGCTAGGTACTGACCCTGTAAACTTTGTATTAAATCAGCGAACTGAGCTTGTAATTTTTTACGTCAACGATAAATAGAAATACTATATCAGGTGGTTCTTAAGGGGATAGTGTACCAAATTTATTACCAGAAAAGGCATAACAAAATTAATCAGCTTTAGCGATTGATTCTGTTCAAAAGTGCTTTACTTAAAAAATTCACTATTTTGCTTCACTTTATACTTCGATCTGGTGGTAAGGGTAAATATTAATCATATGGGTTGAAATTATTAGTTTTTTTTTTTATATCAAATATGTATAATTGAAGTAAAGATTTGAAAAGAAAATCCATCTTGATGATAATATTTTAAAAAATTGCTTTTCACTAAACTTCTAGATCCCGTCGGCACAGAAAGGAATACGTCTGGAAGTAATTTTGAGTGGTACATTCTTACATGAAATGTCAACTTATTGGGGGGTGAGACTGAAAATATTCATAATTTTTTTTCCATCAAGTATAAATAAGGAACCCTAATAGACCTACTCCTATAGAATGTGGTAAACTGTGCCTCGGGATTAATATTTGCATTGAATGAAAGTCTCAAGAAGAAATGATTTGATTTTACCTTCATTTAGTACAAGATGATTTGTATTAAAACAGTTTTTAGCTTGGTATATGACCTCCCAAGAACTGTCACTGGATTCTTGTCTTTCATCTTAACGCTCAATCCAAACGTATTATCAGCATACATAAGTGTAGTTACATTTTTGTTAAAAATATTTGGTAGATCACATATGTAGATTATGAAAATACCAATACCGATCCTTGGGGAACTCCTCTTTTTAAAAACTGGAGAGTGTTTCTATGGCTTTTACTGCAAATTATTTGAGATCTATGTAATAAATAAGATTTTATCAGTTATAGTGCAACTCCTTGAAATCCATAATATTCCATTTTATATATGTATAGTAATATATTATACTCTATGCACTCAAAAGCAACACTCAAATCTGTAAGTATTCCTAAAAATTATTTATTATTTTCAAGGGCTTGTTTTATAAAATTAAATGTTAATGATTTGATACCATCTGACGTAGACAGATTTTTCCTAAAATTATATTACTGGTTTATTATTTTGTTTTATCTATATACTCGACTAGTTGATTCTACAAGATCGTTTCTATAATTTTGGAAAAACAGGGTAATACTGATATCTGCCTAAAATTTTGGAGATCTCGTAGTCCTTTTTTGTTTAAAGTAACAATTTTAGCTGATTTTTTCATTGAGGGAAAAGATCCTTGGAGTAAACACATATTTATATTTACAAAAATATTTGCTAGCAATCTATTCAGGATACTCCACTCCATTTACTTACTAAATAAACTACCCTGAAAAACATTGAATAAACAGAGTCATACCCAGTATTAAATAATGCAGTCACGTCTGCAACATTACCTATATAGCAAAACACCTACCAAGTTTTCAGCATGACTAAGAAAAATGAATTCAGTTCGCTTAGGCTTATATTTTTTTAATATATTGTTTGCTTACCTTTTCTCCCCGTTTTGGCATTAATAATGTCCCATATCGTTTTACTGATATTATTAGAACTAAGTAATTTCTTTTCATTGTATGTTTTGCAAGCCTCTTAATAATGTATTGTATTCTTTTTTAACTTGCCAATGGATTATTTTATTATTTTCTGTTTGATATTTTTTGTACCAGTCATACATAATGACTACCCTTTATCTAGCATTTACGTTTTATGTAACTCATTTCTTTTTGTTTTATTTTTAATTTCTGAAATGAATGGAGAGCTGTTGCTAAAATGATACATAAAAAACCTCATGAAAATTGATATATTTATTTTCAATCATTTATTTCAATTCAAATGGTATTCCAAGGACAGGAATATTTTATGGAGTTTCAGTTGAGTAACTGATCTATAGTGTAGCACCTAGGGATTTCACTTCCTCCGCATATGAAATTGATTTACCTGATATAGAAGGTGGGTTTAAAGTTATCCCTTTTCCTGGCGAATAGTACTATTGCCAGTGTGTGGGGGTTCATAGAATATCTCTTCCCTCTCACACCAGATGTGGACTACATCTAGTACCTACTTATTCAGATTTTCCTCTAACCGGAATGAGTAGATCATCCGCATATGCCTGAATCTTGACTTCCCACAGAGATAATGGCTAGCAGGTCATCCACAAGTAGTGAGCACATAAGGCAAAAAGGACTCCACCTTGTGGTACTAAAGCTGACCGTTTCCCCTCCCCAAGGATGTCGTTATGATTCTGTTTTCCAGAATAATTCAAATTCAGTCAGTTATGGTTAGTCTCACCTCTCTAGCAGCTGCCCCCTGTGTATAAAGAATGCCATCATTGTAGTGACAGGTAAGGAATAACTTTTCAAATTAAAATTTTGGAAATAATAATAGATGAGGCATTTTACGGGGTGTCTCAGCAGAAAAAAAAAATTGCAAAAATTCATAGCACATATTGTTTGATTTGACGAACCAGTCTTACTCTTGGTGATGTAGTTGAGTTAGATCGTCATCCATAAAATAAGGCCCGAGGGCCACTATCAATATGGAATGTGCAGGAGTCTTTTGTCATTTGTATAATATAATTATTTATATTGCCATACTATTAAATTTCTGTCTTGTTAAAAACTTCTGGCATGGATCTAAGGATTGTGATATACAATAAAAATAACAGAAATTAATGTATACAATTTATTGCACCGATATACAGTGGTAGAAAAGTAGGAGAGTATAAAAATGTATTAAGAAAGTTAACCTATAATACGATAGGTTTGGTCCAAAGACCTACTAATTGATTATATAATATATTGGTTTATTTTACACAGCATTATTTCAATTCCACAACCATTTAAAGCTACATCTACATAAGCCAACAAAAAATATTACTGTATCATACAATAGTGCTACAATTAAAAGTTTCGGAGATCTGTTGTGAAAATTGAATCTTAAAAAAATAAATGTAAGAAGCGATTATTATTTTTTAAAGCTTAACAAGGGTATTAGGTTTTAGTTACTGAAAAAAAGTAGTTCACGTAAAGGTTTCCATAATTTATATCACTGGCATACGAAGTCATGATGTTTTACTGGTTGCGGTCAGGTCCAATATTATAGCAGTAAGCTCAGCTTAACACTTCTATTGATCTGGTTGGCTACATTCATCTTTTTCAATTGTAACCTTAGTCTCATCGCAACTCACTGCAATATACTTCAACACACATAAATTAAACAATGCCTGTATATACTTTATTTTTTGACACAATCTGTTAAGAGGCGAAACTGACCCACATAATTTTAATACATATAGCTTCTAGGTGATATAAAATACAAAGGTAATATTGTTAGGCATATCACTTTTGGTACAGGAGCCAGCATGCGCAATTATCTGACTTAGTTGTGACCGCTACAGACATTATTAATACAGGGATGAAAGAGTTAATGGGGATCCCATAAAAATTTAAAAAAAAATTAATGCTTTACTCCCCAGCAATATAATTAGAAACAAGAGTGCAGCTATGCTCACACGTTTCGAAGAAATCCGAAACACAAATCCGTAGCAGCATTCCTGAATGGGGGGGGGGGGATGTATAGCACTAATTCTTGTTTTTAACATTATCAATCCTATGCCTTAAGTTCTCATCACCAAGAGAAATTCTAATATCACTTTTCTTGTCGGCCATGCTCTAAGGCAAAGGATTAATCATGTTTCTAGTGGCTACAAATGTGTCAGGTAACTGCACGCTGGTTCTTATACCATTTATGAAAATACAAAGTAATGATTTTCTAAAATGAACATATTTCGAGAAATTAGACCACTAAAGATTAATGATTGGCTGTATTAAATTCAAATGCTTAAAAGACGATGTTAATATGTATGTTTTAGTGATGCTACCAATATTAAAAATATACACAGACCTTCAAATAAATAATTAGTAATAAAGACATACCCCACATAACATCTCGTGGATATGTACATCCATACAATATACAAAGAATGTTCTTAGAATCTGAATAGGTATTTTTAAATATACATAAGATATGAAATGCATATCAAGCTACTGACATCCATCAATGTCATATACAATGTATATTGCTGGAGGTATACACATAATAATTTATATACATAACATGTCCATTCAGGTATAATTAAATTTTACACGTACTCGAATTTTATCTCATTATCTGATGCGCATGCGCTACTAATAGTAGTGCGTCGGCGCACCACGCATCATTTGTTTATGGATTGTAGTTCGCAACAGCCGGTAGCTATTATGCCCTATAGTATTGCGTTTATGTGTGATGGAAGTTAACTCTTTCTTATTCTCTGGATTTTATATTTGCTTATTGCTATTTATTTATTTATTATGCTTTATTTCAATTGCCAAAATACATTGGATATGAAACGTCTTTGCAAAAGGTTAATTTCAAATAAATAATAGCAATAACAACAATACATATACTTAGCAATAATAACACAATTTAAACAAATACAATATAAATATAAAAGTGGAGTAAATATAATGCTAATATGTTATGATTTATTTTAAGTACACTCTTGATCAAACTCGCCCATGGAATAATATGCTTTGTTTTGTAGCACCTCTAATAGGTTTTTTTAGCTTGCTTCTGCTTAACCCCCTTAAATGACAAGGGATATTATTATAGATATTACTACATGCATATTTTGGGCTTTTTTTAAGAGTACCTAAGTTAGTTCAACTTAGGTACTCTTAAAAAAAGCCCAAAATATGCATGTAGTAATTCAATTCAATTTATATATCTGCGTTATTTTGTGTAGAGTAATTGTGAATATCATTTCAAGCCCATAATGTAAGAGTATATTTATTATAATGAAATTCTTTAGATTTGTAAATATATACTCTTTTAAGTTTAGAAAATTTCATATTTAACTGATTGTGGCAGGTGTGTGGCGCACAGTGACAGAGGCCTAAAAATTTGCTGTTATTTCAAGTCATATTGGGTACCTACGTATTTTATAAATATAGTGACTAAAAATTACATACGTTCATGTTATATAACTTACAGATGGTTGAGAATGTTTTAAATATATAGCAGGTAGTATCCGAATACTTTTGGTGTATCCGAAGCCTGTATTCCGATACTTAAAGAAAAATGTATTCGTTATCCGTTTCCGAAAGATAATCTGAATAATTCGAATACTTTCTTGTTTTCTTGGATACTTTTACTCCCCCCCCTCAACGTTACAGTAAGCGCTTTGTTTGTGTCGCATCAAGAACAGACGTGAAGAAGACCACTTACTGTTCATTCTTGTGTATTATTGGTAGTGGGAATCTGGAGTAAATCGCAAATCAAGAATAGTATGTTTTAGAATTAGGCTGTTTAGAGTATTCACAAGTAAATAAAAGCAAATGACCACCCATTTCCTACACGTCTTAATATTTTTCGTTATTGCCTTTTCAATATTTTTACGCATTTAAAGATAAACAAACAAATATCCACATGCTTAATGATTACCCACTGTTGAAGAAACTGTCTATCAAGTACAACACAAAGTTGCCGTCCTCGGCATCTGTTGAGGGGTTGCTTTCTTTTACCTCCATGATTGATGCACCCCGATGCAACGCCCTTACTGATGAAGATTTTAAGGTTCTGGTTTTGAGGAAGGCAAACTCCAACAAGCAAGGTTTAAAATAATGTTCCCCAAAAATTGTACGTCTTTCAAATAACAATAAACGGTTTCTATTAATAACATATGCATTTTTACACTGTTTTTCATTATATTTGTACCTTAGAGTTAAAGGAGCTTATCTCCAGATTAGTGATAGATGAGGTTGACCATTTCAAGAAAATTTCATAGTGGTAAATGGTCATATTGCTACCAACTATATGATCCTTTACCACTATGAAATGTAAGGTTCTTGGCACATTTTGGAAAAAGTATTATTTCCATTTAACATTAAACTGAAGATACACTTCTTTACCTCTAAGATGCAGATAGAAGTATCTAAAATCCTAAAAATGTATTCAAATACATTTACTAATAGGGTATTCGTATTTTAGTATCCGTTATCCGTACAATATATATAGTATCCGCATCCGTTATTCAAATACTTTCATCAGTTATCCGTATCCAGCTCTGATATGTAGGGCATGAGTAACTATAGTATTATACATATGTTTACAATTTGTTAAACTACCGGAAGGTATAGAAGTATACGTAAATATTGAAAATTTTAAATATTGTGTAATAATTTGAGTTATTTTGTAAATGTAAAGTATGCATATGTTTAAAATAGTTATAGGTTAGGTTAGGTTCATATGTGAGTGGGCTCCTGTCAGACCCTCCACTGCGACCAACAGGTCTATTGTGGCTCACTCCTAGTTATAGTTGACCCAACAGATTCAGCTTTTTAATAAAGCTGATAATCTTGTTGGGTGAGAAACTGTCCAGGTCCTCTGGCTTCAGTCGCCCTTTGCCAAACAGTGAGAACCTGGTTCTTTCTGCAGCAGGACAGGTATATAAAATGTGCTCTGCCGTTTCATCATCCTCCAAACACAGACGGCATTCGGCGCTTTCCACCAGTCCAATTCTGTGTAGGTGATGATTTAATCTGCAGTGCCCAGTGTATAGGCCAATTAGAGTTCTTAGGTGTAGCCTATTCAACTCTAATAGTTTTTTAGTTCTTGACTTCAAGGGGTATGTAATAAACTCCTTTGAGTGAACTAATCCTGGTAGTTCCTGCCAGTGCTGGATTGTTTTTCAATTCAGCCCAGGCTAGGATAGCAGCCTTCGCAGAATTTGCGGATATAAAATAGTTATATAAAATATATTTCTTGATAAACTACCTGTGTTTTATTACCTCTTATATGGATACCTTTGAGGTAGTTCCCACGAACATCAGCTGTACCAATCGTGTTGGTATTATCGACATAATTAAAACTGTTCGTTTTAATCATCTCTTTGACGTGTGTAGAAACTACTTCAGAGATATGCAATGTATATTCATAAAATATGTGATTGTGTATATGATATGTGTGTTTCATATCCAGTTAATGTACACTACGTATGTTTATGTACATTCAGTGGATATGAAATAGATATGGAAGTCAGAGACAAACGTATATGCTATGAATGTTAATTCCACATCCATTAGATGTACATTAGATATACTTTCTCCATCATGTGGATATCCATATCCATAGATTGAACATACAATGTATGTACAGTGCATATCATTTTGTTATGCGGGACTTTATTCACGAACAGAATGATAAGCACAAAAGGCATAGTTGAGTGTGCTCATTTCCACGTGTGTATATAATAAATGTCTTAATTCATGTGTGGCATACAAAATGCTTTCCAACACCTAGCCAAAATTTTTCTGCCTATAATGAATATACTATTATTTTGTTCACTAGCGATTAAAAAAAATATATTATCCACCCTTAATAAATAAATAATAACTTTATATGCAACTTATAGGGCTAATATATGTATTAGTTTATATTATACAAAAAGTGTACTGGGACACCAACCAGTAAATATGGAAAAATATATTTTTTTGGAATCCAAAATTTTATTTAGGAAAAAGATGAAATCGGAATAATAAAATAAACTTATGATATTAAGAATTGTACAAGTCTCTTATAGCCTCTCCAAATGATCACATCAAGCGTACTAAAACTCAATAAATATAGCTCTAGCATTATACAGGATATTTCATATAATTTCCTTAATGTAAATATTAAAATTATATTCTAACTAATTTTAGTACTTACTTCATTTAAAAAAAAAATGTTTAGGTCGAAGATACAGTTTATATTTTGTTACCCACGAAACTCTTTCCAAATAGAAACTTCATTAAAGTTGGGGCAATGGAAACATGACAATGTATCTAGGTCCATTTTTAGTTCTTTTATTTTTGTTTAACCAACATAAGTCTGCACAAGAAGGAGCGAATAGTCATGGAAAAACACAAAATAAATTTTTCATGATCATAACCATGATCATTAAACTATATTTTGTAACGAATTTGTTTGCCACAAAGGTAGCACCAGAGATGTCAGTAGTATAGATAGCATTTATAACTAATAAATTTTTTTTATTGGTTTTGACGAATACAATTTCAGGCTGTATCCATTATTATACTTTTGTTAACACAGAAACGGATTCATATTTAAGTTAAAATAAATATGCTAATACGTAATTCTATAACTGTATTAAGCATTTTTTGTAATATACCATTTTTTATATGCAGTAATATGATGTTTTAATGACAATTCAAATTTCACATATGCTAGTAACAATTTAGAAACAAAACTGAAAAACTCATGCCAAAATATTTATTTACCTTCAGAGTAACGGTATTGTTCTTTATAAGCAATTAACTATTAGCTAATAAACGTCAGTTTGGAGGAATTACCACTGCCAATTACTCGAAATTTCGATTTTGAAAAGATACATTTTTTATGTACATTTCAACTTTTTGGTTATAATTTTGATTATGCAGGGAGTCTCATTTCTCGCCTACAACCCCCATATCTTCCTCAGGTTGTTTCAGATCGAGAACATTACAATGTAAATAACAGAAAGTTACGTCCGACGTTCAGCATTCTGTCAGTTCATCAGTAGCTTGCAGGTGGCGCATTTGTTAAATTTAATGATTTTCTATTTCCGCTCGTTATTTATATAAGTTTGTAGTGTTTCCTACTGTGGTGTAAATTGTTGTGTAAATAGTTTGTAATTGTGTAAAGTGCTTTAGTTTTACTGTTTGTAAAGAAATCTCAAAATTCCCGGCAAAAGACTGAATGCAATAGCCAGAGGCATGGTGCTGCATGAAAGACATGACTTTCAAGTCATAGTGAAGTGTCCACCATTAAAAAAAAAATTATCATCACTTTTTTTATCTGCCAATCTCTAAGGAACAGGATTAATAATGTCTCTAGCTGTTACAAATGTGTCAGGTGATTGCACTCTGACTTCTGTACTATTACAATGTTTTTTTATTTTCATATTTTTGAACCGTTCTCAGTAGGCTACAATTGACGGTCATTTTTTTTTTGCAAACAATTTTATTGAAGTTGATTTGAAATAACCTGAGGAAGATACGATAGCATGTAGGCGAGAGACGAGACACACTGTATATACAAGGTGATTCAATAAGAATCTCTGAACAGGATATAACTACAAGAAACCAAAATATGATGATTGAGCCCAACATATGTTATGCAAATGCTTCTGGTTTAAGAGACACAGTGTGTTCAAAGGTTTAATTTTACTCTGAAATTTCTCAACAATCTTGGAAGTTCTCTTAGTATCAATTTGGAAATTGACAACTTTAGGTTTCTTTCACATGAAGAATACGAATTTGGAACTAATTTAACGTTGCTCATAGAGACCGCTAGTTATACCCTACATCTCTTGTAAATGGACGCTTATTTTTTTGGCTTTAGCAAGATGAATCGAAAATCTGAAACAGTGCCCTTCTTTTCATATACAAGTTACAGTTTAATTTCGATATTCCTATCCATTCTTGAGATATTTGTTTTATAAATAATTAATAGAAACACACAATCAGAATAACAATTTGACAATAGATTTTATTTTTAGTCGACAGTCTTTACGTATTGATTAGAAATGCTGGAGGGGCCTTGCCCACTGCGACCTCTATAGGTCTATTGTAGTACTCCTTTTGTGTACCTTAGGGCTCCTTATCCAGACATGGTTCTTACTAGACTTCCAGTCTGTTGATAAGGAGCTGCTTGGTAAAATTATCAGCCCTTTGTTTCTTTTTCTCGCCAAGCTGCCTCAGTCCAGTCAAGGCTTTTACAGCTCATGTCTTCCGATGAGAACTTGGGTCATCCATCCATGTGCCGGACCCAACCGACGCTGCTTATCTTCGCCGAGCGAGTTGTGGCACCTAAACTGGTGACTGTACAAGGAACTGTCACGTGTTGATTAATTAACTATACTTCAAAGTAATTACTCTAAATGTTCACCATCTACCTCAGTACACTTTTCTACAAGTTTTCTTAGATCAGCAACATTTGTATACCGTATTTTGAGCTCAACTGTAATATTTTAATCTCTAGTATCTCAAGTTTAAAGATATTCAATATTTAATCATCTTGTATGTATACTTACTACACAAAACTGAAAAATGCTCGACTCACGATCTCGTGTCCTTGTATCGTATTCAGTTGGCACTCATTACATTATCATGACAACCAAGTTTTCCTGTATGTAAAAAATGTAACCGATAAAATCATAACCTCCTGTGGTATTACTTATCAAAAAATAAAGACAAAAGAGATCAATGTTTAATTTTCGATCATGCTTATAAGATAAAGTGACAATTAGACATATTTCTATTTTTTAAGTATTTACGTGCATGGCTCTACATAAAACAAAAAGACTTTGAACACTGGAACACCAAAGTAAAGGTCTAATACATATTTAAACGTAAAAATCGTCCAAATGGATTAACGATTAATGATATTATTTCATTTGGCACAAAGAATCATCTCTTTAAAAGTAATTGCTTAAATTCTGGGGCAAATTAAACTATCACTTTACAAAAATCAAAACAGAAAAAGAAAACTGAATGTCATATCGCATATAAAAAAGAATAAAAACTAAGATATATTTTTTCCACGATAAATACTGCTAATTTGGAAAACTAAAATGCAAACCAATGTTAATTCAAAATTGACATTTTAGAAAAAAAAATTATGTATATCATAAAAATCAAGAGTGTTAGCAAAAAACAAATTTAAAAAACCTCATGAGATATTAGGCATTGGAAAATAAAAAGGTTAGTAAATTTCACTACTGACATGAAATTTTAGTGAGAACGACACAATAGCCAGAAACTCAACGAAATATTTTCTTCGTTACATATTTTCACGTAGTCAAAATTATAATACAACAAAAGAAGTAAATAACATGTATACTTAATAGTAAGAACTTCCAACATTGAAAAAAAAACGGGTAATTTTTTTAATGCAAGTAACACTGCCTAAAGAATTAGACATGTACCTACTCCAGTTATACCCATTAGCACTAGCACAATCACACTAAATCAAATAATGTAAAAAATAGAAGCATGCACCTAACTAAATACTCATCGGCAGCAGTGCTCCTGACAGGTTAGTACATCATCAGTATTCGCTACAAAAATAATACTGATGAAACACAGATAAAATATATTCATAATGAATTCGACTTATAACTATGCTTATTTCTATTATTATCTTCACTATTATTCACATCAAGAACACTGCTTTGAACTAATCATTATTGTACATGAGTACTGGCATTATAAACTATGTAACATAGCACCAACATACTATTATATTCCATTTTATTAATCGCTATCGCTATCTGGAGTAGCACTTTTTATGAGTATTGGGGTACAGCTTTTATCTTCTAACAGGCCATGTTCCACCAAATATCCCTGAACATCTTCTGGCTGAAAATCATTGCCAAGATCATCCGATAATCGTATAAAATTACCCACAAGATTCCCTGCTTTATAGACAAGTAAGGCGGGGACACCATCAGCTTTGAACTGCCTGCTCATACCAGCTTGTGAGCCAATGATCGCGCAAAATTTGACATTAATGTAAATTTTGCACAGATCCTTGAGGCAGACATTCATAGTGCGACAAGCTTCTACATTATCTTCATAAATGTGAACAATTATTGTCACCGACTTATGTTCTTTGTCAATTGCATCTAAGAATTCTTGACCACTTTTTAAAACCAATAATTCACCTAAAATAAAAGTACTATTAGATATAATTCCTCTTCATTATGACTATAAGAAAAACTCAACAAAATAATATGTATATTTAATTAATTGGTAACTAAGCTGATATTTAGCTTTCAAGTAAAAAAATGGGTAGCTACTGGAAGCGGTTGGAACCTCCCCATAAAATGTTTGTCAACGTTTGATTTGGTTAATAATCAGGCTTGTTACCGCTGAACTGTGCCACACAGGCCTCCGTTCCGTAGGCACTAGAATCTAATCTTAATTACCCGCAGTTGTCGGACTCGGAATTTGCATACCCCACCAGAATTTGGTTTTCAACAATAATTTAAAAATTAAAAATTCATTTGCAATTTAGTGGGGGCCTCGAGGCAGTGCCTCCTTGCATCTGGGTTAATCCGCCACTGTATTAGGGTACCAATGCAATGGTACCCTCAACATTATTATATGTATTTGAATCTTTATTATATGATATATATATGTTCCCTGAATTCGAATCGGTAATCAGCAGAGATCCAGCAAATTGCAGTTGATTTCTAAACTAAAAATAAACGAAAATTTTATTCTATTTATGTGGCTCGTTATGAATTTAAAGTTGCACTTTGGAGATTCTCATCCGGACTATTTTCTGGAAAATCTTATGGACTACAGTGAAGAACAAGGGGAAGCTTTCAGCATTTGGAAATGTATATTTAAGGTTCCTTTTCGCCAGAAGTATATACAGGGTGTCCCAGAATTGAGTTCCCGGATGGTAACCTGTGATTCCCGAGTTCATATTGGGCCCGTATAACCCAACTTACCTTACTCCAAAAATGCATCGCTGAGGAAGTACGTCCTCTTAAAGTAAGACAGAAAAAAACATTTTTTTTCCAATAATTTACGTTATATAGAAGATAACATTTTCAAATTTTGGTGGGAGCTATATCGCTATAAGTACTCATTGTAACTTGACAATAACCAAATATCTTTTGTCTCTCATTTTTTTTTTCATAATAATTAATATTTGATTGGCTAAATTATTTTAATCGTCCTGTAAAATTACGGAATACTTGAATATTTTTGGAAAGCATTGAAAGGACTGCAAAAAGATACTCTTAAAATTTTATGTAATATTAATCGAAATACAAGGAATTATCGGTTTTTCCTACATTTGTATTTAACATTTATTTACAATTCTAGAATAAAATGTTGTAATAACAAATAATTACAGTTTATATTAAAAAATACATTAATAACATATGCTCCATAAAAAATCCACCTGTTTCAGTACACAAATGAATACTTTTAAAATTTTGTGTAATATTAACGAAAAATCAAGAATTATCATTTTTCTCTGTAGGTCATAGGTGCTTGTGAAACAGGAAACCTGTCACGTTTGAGAAACAAAAGATATTTAGTTGTTATCAAGCTTACATAGAGTACTTAGAGATACATGAAAACTTGAAAATTGTATCTTCAATACCGGGTGAGTCACGAATTGCGCTCGCCCCGATATTTCCTAAAATATTTGGAACAGAAAATTGAAATTTGGAGGCCTTATTACAGGACTAAAATGCCATCTTTTCAATAAAAAATCAAGTTTGGTGCACATCCGGTTTGACCGGAAATGCCCACAACTTTCGATTTTTAAATGGAACACCCTATATATTTTTACATTTTTGGAATCTAGAGGAAATTTTGAATACAATACATCCATTTTGGTCACTTTTTGATAAACATTAAATATTTTATTAAAAAATCTATTTCTGAATCCAGAGTGCTTTGGTGCCCAAAATATATTTTAGTTTGTGTGCTACGTTACTATAAAAATAAAAAGAGCAATATGATTGCATTACTTAATTCTCTAGAGGCGTTTAAAATTTTTAAATGTGATTTTTACCCACTAACTCGGTTTTTTTAAATTGGAATTTAATCGTTCACCAACATTTTTAAATACCTCATTTTCATACGAATCCAATGATACCAAAATTTTGAAAATCCGCTCAGAAATATTTGAGATTTCAGCCAAAATACAATGCAACCAAGCTTTTAGAAACATGCGGCTAATAGATAATAGATTAGTGGGCTTTGGAAACTAAAATGGCACATTTCTATGTAAATCTGGTAACCTAATAACACTGGAAAAATCGTAGTAGCCATTGAATGTAATAAAACAATATCAGCTGTCAGACAGACTCGTGTAGTTATAGGCAATCTTGAGATATCAAACATTTAATAATGGTGAGCGCAAAGAACGTTACAATTAAGTTTAGTATAGGTATGTAGAGGTAAACACAATTATATCCACAAGGACATTTGCAATAGAATGCGACATCAGTTCAGTTTTCAGAGTTTTATTTAAATGAACATAAATATCGGGCCTTTAAATAAATAAAAATCAATTCCGTTTGAACAATTAAACTTAAACTCGGTAACAGTAGGTATCTTTAAAATAATTAATATAATTGACATTTATAGATATTGTTCAAACTGTCCACCATTTTTTTCTATACGCAATTCGGCTCTGCGTACAGTTGCTTGAATGGGACTACGCAATTCAGCCGGCGTTATTTCATTAAGAGCCCGCACAACTTTATTTTGCAGCTTTTCACGGGTATTTGAAGAAGTTTTATAAACTTTATTTTTGAGAGTGCCCCATACATAATAGTCGAGGGGTGTTAAGTCAGGTGACCTAGGAGGCCACCTGATATGATCTTGATTTGCGATAAGGCGTTCACCATGCAAGTTGTTTAAATATTCCATCACTCTTCTGGAATTATGTGGAGGAGCACCATCTTGTTGGAAAAACAGATTTTGTAAATAGGCAAGAGGAACTAAGTCAAGAAATTCTGCTGTCTGGTTTTGTAAAAAGAATAAATAATATCGTTCGCCGGTAAGCGTTCCATCAAAAAATATGGGTCCAATTATTCGATCTCCAAGTACTCCAAGCCAACAGTTAAACCCAAATCTTTCCTGAATATTCCCCCGCCCTACCAACCTCGGATTTTCTTGAGCCCAGTACCTAGTATTATTTCTGTTAAACATACCTTGGTTCGTAAATCTACTTTCATCTGAATATAAAATACGAAAAGTTTGTTGTACTGCATTTAAGCACCAGTTGCAATATACTAGCCTCCTGTCGTTATCATCTCCATAAAGATGTTGGTGTATTTGGTATTTGTAAGACCGAAACTTATGTTTCTTTAAAATTCTGCAAACCGAAGACTGACTAATGTCGCATTCCATTGACAATTCCCTTGTTGATGTTGTTGGGTGTACCATCACAAATCCTAATACATCAATTCCTTTGTCCTCACTTACAATAAATGTTTGATGGTCATCTTGTTGATTGGGTTCGTTTCTTAATTCTTGTTCCACTCTGGCAAACAAGTGTCTGCTTGGATGACGTCTGTTGGGATATCGTTGCTGATACAGTTCTGCAGCTGCTGTTGAATTTTTGAGACGCTCTCCATATATCAGTAACATATCGACCTTTTCATTTCTACTAAAATTATTCATTTTCTTTAATTTTTACTCAAAGAGGTTTCCGCAACGCTTTATTTTGTATCTGTCTGACAGCTGATATTGTTTTATTACATTCAATGGCTACTATGATTTTTAAAATGTTATTAGGTTACCAGATTTATACAGAAATGTGCCATTTTAGTTTCCAAAGCCCACTAATCTATTATCTATTAGCCGCATGTTTCTAAAAGCTCAATTGCATTGTATTTTTGCTGAAATCTCAAATATTTCTGAGCGGATTTTCAAAATTTTGGTATCATTAGATTCGTATGAAAATGAGGTATTTAAAAATGTTGGTGAACGATTAAATTCCCATTTAGAAAAACCGAGTTAGTGGGTAAAAATCACATTTAAAAATTTTAAACGCCTCTAGAGAATTAAGTAATGCAATCATATTGCTCTTTTTATTTTTATAGTAACGTAGCACACAAACTAAAATATATTTTGGGCACCACAGCACCCTGGATTCAGAAATAGATTTTTTAATAAAATTTTTAATGTTTATCAAAAAGTGACCAAAATGGATGTATTGCATTTAAAATTTCCTCTAGATTCCAAAAATGTAAAAATATATAGGGGGTTCCATTTAAAAATCGAAAGTTGTGGGCATTTCCGGTCAAACCAGATGTGCACCAAACTTGATTTTTTATTGAAAATATGGCATTTTAGTCGTGTAATAAGGCCTCCAAATTTAAATTTTCTATTCCAAATATTTTAGGAAATATCGGGGCGAGCGCAATTCGTGACTCACCCGGTATAACGGAAATTATTGGAAAAAAAATTTCTGTCCCACTTTAAGAGAATGTACTTCCTCAGGGATGCATTTTTGAACTAAGGTAAGTAAGGTTATATGGGCCCAATATGAGCTCAGGAAGCACAGGTTCCCGTCCGGGAACTCAATTCTGGGACACCCTGTATAATCGGGCTTCATAGCTGATTCCTTCTTTCTCCTCCATCAGTTCTCAACACTACATCAACAACTTGGCCTTTTTTTTAGTAATTGACCAAAACCACATGGCAAAAAAGATATCTCTTAGTATTCAGAACAATATCAGTCTCATAGATAAAAAGATAGGAAGGAATGACATTTGTAGGTATCTACCCGATAACTCAATATTTATGTGAAGGGGCGGGCCTGTGGTGGTATGTTACTACTAGTAGTCGATATAATAGAAACTGTAAACACATTCACAAGCGGGAAATGGGATGAAATTTAAAAGTATTTTTTTCAAGCAGATACTAGTTTCTCAATCAGGAATTTTCAAATGTCACAAACTTGATTTTCCGAAAATTTCAAGAGTCCCTTTAGTGAGGGCCTGTCTCGTTGCATCTGGGTTAATCCGCCATTGGATTAGTATACCAAAGCAATGTTACTCTCAACATGATTATATGTATTTGAATCTTTATTATATGATATATATGTCCCGGAATCGGTAATCAGGAGAGAACCAGCAAATTGCAGTTGATTGCTAAATTAAAAATAAACAAAAATTTTATTCTATTTATGCTAACGGTTGCTCTTTATGAATTTAAAGTTGCACTTTTGAGATTCTCATCCCGACTACTTTCTGGAAAATCTTATGGACTACAGTGAAGAACAAGGGGCAGGTTTCATCAAGACAGCAAGGAGATGGAGCGCCGATATTAATAGCGGTGTAATAGAAACATAATGCCTTTTGGATTTTTCTGAATGCTCAAAAGCAACCAATCAAAGGAGAGAAATTGAGAATAAAGAAGTCCATTATTAGAAACAAAAATGAATTTATGGGTTAAGTCTTACCAGTAATGTGCCTCCTGTTTAGGTGAACTGATCATTTCTCCTGAACAGGGGACACTTAATGTAAATCAACAGATGTTGATTTACATTTTACGGTGGAATTTTTTAGTTATTCATAAATGACAAAAGTTCAGTTTTCTATAGTGAATTAGGTGTTTTCACAAATTTTAAATTCACTTTCACTGTGAAGATAATGCTTTATTATAGTTAAAAACACTTGAATTTTGAGAAACAGTTGAATTATACCTTAAAATAAGCCATTTTAATTTTGTATTGACATTTTTTCGCCAAAAACACTACATCAATTCACTACGCACTCATGACGTCATCAGTTATATTGTCAGTGTCATTTTGTGTTATATTCACGTTATTTTGCAGATAAATTTCCTAAAGTAGCTTTTACAAATCCCGTATTCGGTAGGCGTTGCTTATTTAATCACACGTAAAACGTAAATAAAGTGAATAAAATGTTGTGTTTAATAATGTTTAAACGCGATTTAAGAAACTAGTATAACCAATGACGTCACCGCTTGTTTTGCGTACTCGTTCAATTACTAAAACTTTATGTTGAAATTTTAATTTGATGGACGATAGAACGCTGTTTAAATATCAATAGGTATTTTAGTACAACAAGTACTTCATTTTAATAATATCAAAAAAGCAAATTTGCACATAGTGAAAACACCTAATTAAGTGATTTTTGATGTGAATTACCCTACATGGTTTGCTTTACGAGGAATGAGTTGGACAACTGAGAAAGTCTGGATGCTATAAGGAATTCGGATCGTCCCTATAATTTATAAAAAATGTCCAAATTTAAGATATTATTATAAGCTCTCTTCGCATTTATGTTTTTTCAGTTTAAAAATCAGCTATGATGTGAGGATTCTTTTCTCTGAAGACCAATTGGAATTCATGTGACAAATATAACATATACTTTTCGCCGATTTACTACACTTGTTATATAATTGTTGCACATTCTATAGGATATTCTTCACAGTTCTTTTTGTAAACGATATTAGTTTCAAACATTCTTTGTTTAATTACAAAACAAAAATGTTTTATTTAAAAAATTAATAACTTTTTTATTTATTGATTGATTTTGTTAAAAAATAATAGGGTTCTTCCTCTAGCCAACACTAACTTACTGTCCAAATTTCAATACTATCGGACTTTTCGTCTTAATTTATCGTGCTTACAAGAAACGTGATGGACGGACATTTTGAAAATTCGATCACCAGCACAGTGATATGAAAATATTTTCTCTACGAGCAATATTACCGGTTTTAGAAACGCCGATCGAATGCAATATACTCTTTGTTTTGTATTTGGGAAGAGTATAATAATGATAAAAATGCATTTAATTATGTTGAGGTAAACAACCACTTCGAGAATACCTGTATAAAATGTTGGGAAAAATATAGCAATATTTTGGGAATATCAGGCATACTAGGAAATATGTGACAATACTCAGGGATACATGAGAATTTTCGGAAATATCAGAGAATACCTAAGAATAGTAGGAAATACCCAAGACTAGTCTGGAATTCATTGGAAATATTGGAAAATACGTACATTAGAAACATTCATGAAATTTCCTAAAATTGGTAGACAAATTTGGTGATAGTATATTGGTGATAATCAACATGGCATAAGGCCCATTTTTAAAAATATATTTTGACATATTCAATAACCTTCTTGCACCAAGAAAATTTACATTAAGAAGAGTTCTGCTATACACATGATATGATCTGTTGTGATTGTTACAATTTTTTTAAATATATCAGATGACTCTATAGTACACTTCCTCTTGATGTATGGCATACCAGAGTGTATCACGCCGTCTGTTGCAGTCTCCTATTAAGAATATGGTCATACTAAAGCTTTATATTTCTGTGTTGATACCACTACAATATGTTGACTACGTTTAAAAAATACATATGATCATTAAATATCATCATCACTCTAGTTGGCCTCCCCTTACTGTATGCAACGTCTAACACCATCACAACACATGTCACGGTTGTCTGTTAGAGCACGGCCTTCATCCTAAAGCTGCTTTCTGTTAACTTCTTGGTGACATCCAGTGGCGGCTCGTGATATTGTCTGCAGAGGAGGCTTGATATTCTGAAAGACAACTGATGTGCAATATGACTACAATTTGTACATTTCCCCACCACCCCTGTGCTAGGATACCTATTCACGACTTGAGAGAATAGAACTAATAAAAGAATAGAATGAAAAGGAAATAGAAAATATGATGAGATGAAAAAATCATTCTCATGAAATTCTCGTTCCTACGACTCGAGTATCGGTATCCAAAGGAGTCCTACTATCCCACATGTAATTAAATTATATAACTTTTAATAAAAATAAAAATAGTTTTGGTAAAAAAATTAAAGTGTTTTTCTACAAACAAAAAATTGTATTCATTATCACTGCCAGGCGTGTAAAATTATAAGTTTTAATAGAAATTAAAATAGTTTTGAGAAAGAAGTTATATAAAAAAATATATAACCGCGGAACTCTATATTATGGAGAATTATAAAAAATATTTCCTAAAAAATAAATAACACAAATAAATATTTTTTCTAAAATAACAACTACCTATATTAATCTCTGCTTTAAAGCATGAATATTTTTATAAATGAGTGGTAACCTGCGATTTTTGGAACTAGCAAAATGGTTGATTATTTCATCATAAAATGAATCGTGTTTCCTCAATTCTGACAAAAAACGTTTTTCTATTGAAATAAGCGATACATTTGAAAGGCGGTCTTGACTCATTTTGTTTCTAGTAAAAATGTTTTTATGCGTTTAAGTGCTGAAAATGATCATTCTACAGAAGCTTACCGGAATTGTCTCAAAAAATAGTGGCGTTATTCAAAAAGTTCTCTCATTTTGGGTCATAAGTTTTTAAAAAATCTACCAGCTCTTTGAAATTTCCTTTATTGCACGATTCTCGTATTTCGTCACGTCCTCGGAAAGAATTTTCTTGTGAAGATAACTATATAGCGGCATCTATTAACCTCTTTAATATTTCCCTATTCTCACGGACCTTTTCGTTAACATGTTCTATTTCTCTCTTATGTGCAGAATCCAAGAAATTTACAATATTTTGTTTACCAAACATTTCGAATTTAATGCAAGATGAAATGTGCTCCTGGGATTTTTCGTGCCTTTCTAAACCTCGCGACAAATTATGCAAATTATTAAACCCGGCCCTGCCCCAAATTGAGGATTGATCATTAGTAAATAATAAACATCTCCAACAATATAATTTGTTTCTAACTGTTGATGCCGTTAGCCACTCGACTTTTTTATAATTGTTATCACAAAACCCTCTGTTTTGTTTACGACTTCTACAAACTAACGAAAGCATTGCTGGTGTAGGCCTGGCATTTCTTTTAATTCTTACCTTTTCGTCATAAATAAGAGTAGTAAATCCATTTAATAACAAATAATCCACCACGTCTGGACAACAAGACATGTTGTTGGGAATATTTTCACCTAGAGCACTTATTTCTAGCCCGCCTATCAAATGTTTTATGTATTTATACGTCAAGTTGTTCTTATAACCGGCTAAACGCAACTGTCAGTCGTCAGTTCGTTTTCTTTGTGAATCACCTGACTCTTGAATGAGCTGTGCACATGCGCTATAAAGAACTGAGATCTAGAAGCTAGCCTCATACTTGGCTATTCCAAGTGTTGCTATTTTACACAGCACAAAGAAATTCAAGGTCATTCATGTTAAAGTAAATGCGGTAAAGTTGGAAGCTATTTCGTATTAGCCTCCAGCGAACCGCAGTGTTCATTCAGTAAAAGACCGGCGGACCGGGAAATATGCATACAAAGACTATCCGGACTGTAACGTTATAGGTATGTTTGTGGAAAGGAAATGCAAAAATGTTATATATAAACTGAAAATTAATTAATGAATAATAAACAATAAAAAATATTGAAAATTGAGATACACCTAACAGAAATTTCTTAAGATATTACTTTTGAAGATATGGTGATTTTTCCAAGGGGAGGCTCAGCCTCCCCTGCCTCCCCTGACGAGCCGCCACTGGTGACATCAGCCTAATGTTTTGTAGGGTATCCTTTTCGTCTCTTGCCAGAGGAAATTCAGTTTATTTTATGTACCTCTATTAAATTAATTTTACAACTAATACATCAAGTCGTTTGAGAGTACAAAAAAAATAAAGCTTTAAAACATTTATTTTAACCGGATGTGCTTCCAATAAATAATTTAATTAGTGCTTTTGTTTGGTAATCAGAACAGTAAGCAGATTTTGTCGCATTAATATAGTATTTGCAGCCCAGTCACATGAATTGAAATTTTAGATTGTATTTACCACATATCCACATATTTTGTTTTTATTGCTAAGTATTTCGGACATGATTGGTTTAAAAAAATCTAGTGCATTGTTTAACTAAGTAATTTGGATCAAATAAAAGTGGTATAGTGAAATCTGGGAATATTTTGGGAAGATAGGAAATACTTTGGGGATAACTAGGAATTCTAACTGTACAAATTTTTCAGAGTGGTTCACCACTTGGTAACAACTTTGCATTGGTAGGTATACCTACTAATCACCACTGTCAGTGAACTCCCAGATAGCATTTATTATTCCGCGAATGTACATTTTGCATTCCTAATGTTCTAATTGCATACTGTACTAGCCATGTATGTTCCCCCAACATTCTCATATAAATAATATTTTCATATACAATATGAATATACATACGATATGGATCAAACATACAGAAAAGTTTATGTTCATAGTCGCATGTACTATGTATACATGTCAGGGAATGTTCTTCGTATATGTGTTCATGTACATCGTATACACACGTTCGTCGATGATTTTATCTGTATGATAGAGGTGTACATTTTGTAGAAATATTTGGATCGCATTTTTTATGCGAACGGTGATTGGTTAGATTTTTTAACTAATAAAAATAAAACTGCATCACAACTGATGAGACTACCTATTGCTACTTTTATATAGTATCTACTTTAACCTTATAATAAAAATAAATAAATGTTTCTCTATCCAGATTTGATTTAAGTACATTTATAATCATTCCCTGTCCAGTGGTGAATAACATCCATTTTATAAATTTTAAATCGTTGGCAAAATTGTAGATGTGAAATATGATTTAAATTTTGAATTCAAACTAGGCTTGTGATCGCGCGCCACGGTCCCTAGGTTAGTGCGCATGCTCAATATTCTCATTCCATTCCGCTAGGCCTCTGCTGTCAAAATGTCAAATGTCGATTTCAATTTGTTTATGGTTTGTGTTTTGTTTGCCTATGATTATTACTACTTAATTGCATTGCAGTAAGTATTTTACAATAATACAACTACCACATAGTTTAAGGTCTCCTTTATTGTCATTTGCAGATATTTTAATTTATGTTTAGACGCTAAAGTTGAATGTACTTAACACTTACCTATCCCTTTGTACTTTTATTAAAGATTATGTCTAATCTTTGCTTTTATTGTAGGTAATACGAATAATGACGTTTGTAGGCATCGATTTTTGGGGAAAAACGGAGGTGGTTTAATTCGAAGTGACTCGTTCCACGAAAAGGAAGTTTGGTGGTTAAACGGAAACAATTTGATAAATCATTGAAAAACAAGAGAGATCCCATATGAAGCGTGGACACTATAAATCTTGTTTTCAAGAAGGTAGGTTCGATCTATTTCAATATTAAGGAGCTTTTATTTATGTAAATCACAACCATCGGTCTTGATTGCAACATATAAATTGTCATATTTGTACTAATTTGCTTTATACCTTTTATAGAAGATTATAAGCTGCAGTTAAATTGAAAAGAGCAGAACTCACATCGGATATACAGAGTGAACAAAAACGAATCAAAGGCCTATGTACAAAGCAAATTATTCCTCCCAAAAGATTATTATCGGATGAAGATAGTGATATCGAAGAACATATTGGAAGGCGTCGACTTCCCAAAGTGAAATCAATTTTGCTGTTACTAGATGTTGAAAGAAAATATGTTGTTCTTCTAATAACTCTGGTAGGTATTAAAATCACAGTACAAATATTTCCGAATTCCAAAAAAATACCTGTTTTGTAAATTAATGATAATATCAATTAATGATAATATCAATTTGTTTAATTTATTTTTGATTATTTTTTTTTTCTGCAAGATGTTTGTAAGATGTTATATTTTTCATCTTTGTTATGGTCAGTTTTTAAAGTGAAACAAATATTCAAATATGCTCTCGTTTCTCTTATAGTTGGAACTAGCATGTGTATCCCCACCTCCTCTAGACAGGAAGAAAATACCTTCTCCGAAAAATTGGAAAAGCCAAAAGAAAGTATTCAACCAATAGGAGCAGTCACAGATCATGTGTTGAGAATGCCAAGTGGAGTTTCGCAATTACAAATATCAGTATCGGCAACATCTAGACACTGGTTTTGGAAATGTAAGCCCTCCAATTTTTACTAATTTTTATTTACTGGCAAAACGTTGGTTATAGCAAAATATGACAGTTCATAAGTAGCAAAGAACAGTTTGTTGTTAACAAAATATCAATTTAAATTCTTGACACAATTGTTTTCTATTATTGCAATTCATTTTTGTATAGTAGACGCAATCGTTATAGTGGCTCAATGCGTGAAAGTATAATAAAGACGGAAGATGTTATTCCTGCCAGTTAAACCTCGTCTTGTGTCTCACTCGTAGAGTCACTGTAACGATTGCGTCTACTATAACAAAAAATAAAAATATATTTAAAGTAGCACCAACTGTTTTATTTATACCTCTTCCTATTTTATAATTCAAGATGCATAATTTTTACAACAATAATTAGTAGTTAATAGTATAGAATCATGTTTTGCTCTGGACAATCTAAAACACGATTTGAATTAGATAAAACTTTAAGCTAACATAATATGGTCATCAGAAATAATGTGTTAACTATGATTTTTAGAGTTGAAATTTTCAGTGTTAAATGTTTGATGTATTTTAAAATGATTTTGAACAGATCTTGTATAAACATAAAACTAATTTTTTTACATATGATATTTTTGAGCCTTTGTAAAGTACTGTTATAACAAATTCAGCATTTGTGTGCTCTATTCAAACAAAATTTGATCGATAAACCATGATTGACTTTAATTGAAAACTAGTGATAAAAACAAATTTTCTGTGCATACATTCCACATTTACTTACATAATGTTCTTCACGAGGAATGTGTATTGTGGAAAATTGGAATAAGTAATAATTGACTATAACAATTAAATACTAAAATTAGATACTGGATTTATTATATGCAAGTATTTCACTCATACCATGTTTCAGAGTTTAATATAATAATTTATTATTTATTGAAATCATAGATGAGTGGCTGCTTCATCATGAACATACTCAGAATGAAGCAGCGACTCATCTATGATTACAGTAAGTCATAAATTATTGTAGTAATTAAACTCTGAAAAAGATACATGGCATGAGTGAAGTATTTATGGTAGTATGGTACCTACAGTTTAATTCCTACGAAGGTAGTACGCATATACCGTGAACGTGCAGCGTACATTATGAATGCAGCATGGACCTTCCTCCTATATACCTCATGTATCTAGCAATATTTCAATATACCTTTTTGGTTCATATCAAGTACCATTTTGGTTCATGGGAATGTTGTGGGAATCTTATTCGGATGTTGAGAGGCGGTCATCTGTACGTCTCTCTGACATTCAGATTATATACATTACATGCAAAATGAATATTCATTCTTAGTTCCTTGGTACATAAAGTACATTCCGAGCACATGCTCTGAATGCAAAAATGCTATATGGGCTGTTCCCGAATTTTTCGAGAATTGTAAATTTTGTAGTAAATTTCTTTTTCTACACGATCATTTGAAATTCTGACCTCAAACTCGAATACAGCAGATAGAAATATGTGTGAAAAACATTTACTCCTTCAATGATAGACTTTTGAGGTAGCTAAGTATATCACTTTTTCTTCAAAACATATTTCAATCGATTTTTAACTTTATTTTTACATTACGAAAAATTTAGAAGAGAATGTTGGATCACGAATTCGGATTCAGTAAGTTAATATAGGTATATTGGAATATGGTATTCTCTTCATTAGTTAGTACACGAACAAATAATTTTCCTTTGTGTGGCTGTTTAATTACTGTAAGCCTCACATATTGTAGTAGGTATAAATAAAATATAATATTGGTAAACCTTTACACCACAAAAAAACTGATGTTTTTAATAATTACCAAATTTAATATTATGATTAGTCTGCTGGAGCATTTCTTGCATGCGCTGTTTCTGATATTTAACCAAAAAGTCATCATTTAACAGTTCAGCAAGGTCTGGATCTTCTAATGCGGCCTTTTCCCTTTCCTCATCTAGGGCTGATTGGACAGTTAATGTTAATTTCTTCATTAATTCAAGTTTTTCTCTTTCATCCTCCTCTCTTCTTTCATTTTCAAGTTGCTTGTACCTTTGCCAGTCTTTTATAACTCCTTTGGGGCCTGTGTTAGAAGAGGTTCCTTCCCATTTGTTTACGTCTGGGGGAGGAGCTGCTTCTTCAGTAGTTTTATCTTTATTTGGGTCCTCAGAATCAGAATTAGAATTCTCATCACTTTCCTCACTACTGCTGCAGTAGTTGTGCAATTTGTCACCCAATATTTTATCTTCCAAAGTAGCCATTGCCTTTAATTAAACGATAATGTAAGCAAATTAAGTAAGAAGACGTAATAAACCACTTAAATTAATTTAAAAATAACAGAAGTAAACAAGGCTAATTTGACGGTTGACGGAACGTTAACTTTCTAATTCCGTTCCCATTGGATAAAATCGATGGGATTCTCATTGAAGAAAATGTTCATCTATAAACATATTTTATGGCAATGTTGAAAAAATATGTATTATAACCAAAGATTACAGAACTTAATTTTTGCTATAACGTTCCTGAAAATATGCAAATTTGGAGAAATAAATAAAATATATCAACAACATAGAGATAGTGTAACCAAAGATTATAGAACTAACAAGATGGGACAGTCAGGCGGAGAAGACAAAATAGACAAGGACAGTTGTGACCTTCAATTTAACGACGACATCCAACGGAAACGGTTTCGTGATTTGTCGGGTACGCATTAAACAAATTTGACCAAGCTTACTAAAAGACAGGTTAGCTCATTAGAATCGACAAGTTCTACGTCACTTATAGACCTCGATGACAGCTGCGTGTGGCTGTTTTTTCCTCATTTTATAGAAAAAAGTTTCAAAATTATTCTTGCAATGTACAATTCTATCCTAACCAAATAGATGCATTACATATAAATATAGAAATACTTCATGTGATATATATTACAAAGCAACCTGTTTTTTTAGTGACCTTGGGTACTGACAGTCAGCTGAGTTCAGTCACAGAGTGTGGTTCAGTGTTCTGTGGTTCAGTCGTTCTATCAGGACAGCGTTGTCCATTTTTCACCATTGGCCTCTCTTTCTAATGTTACCTTCTCCGTCTGATTGTCACTTTGTGGCAACTGCGCGAGAACTCCAATTTAAATGTCGAAGTCAATAGCGCCATTGCTAAAAGATAAAAGGTTTTCCGCCGGCTATCCTCCTATATTTTTAAGTCTCTAATCTTTGGTGTAGCTTTCAGAGTATAAATGACGTACATATAATTTTTTATAACCTAAGGCACAGAAGACAGGCATAGTTCCTGTCTTCTGTGTCTAAAGGTGCAGTAAATGTAGTGCTCACATCAATTCAATCAATCAATTCAAAATTCTTTTATTCAATTTAGTAATAACATATTATATCTACGTACTCAGAGCCAGCCAAACATGCGCGGCGCGAAGCGCCGTGGCAATTGAATGGTTGGATGAGTGAGTGAATATAAAACTTAAAATAATTATAACAATGAAACTAACTCCTATCTTTAAAATAAAAGATTTACAAAAGCTGATGGCAAAATTGAACATATAAAAGTGAATATTTAAAATAATTTGTAAAACATGTATATAAATATGGTTAAAAAGACAAGCTCAGTCGTTGGTGGTAGACATATACAGGTGAGTGCTAAGGCGTCTCACCTGCTCCATGCAATTCGTTCAAGACTTACATTGCTAACAGTCGACGATGCCGCAGAGTTTTTTGTTTAAAATAATTTATGTTTGGATACATTTTTGAATTAATAAAGTTCTGATTAAAATAGGATTTTCTGAAAAGGATTTTGAGAAATAAATGAATTTAAAACAAAAATGTACAAAAAGAAAAGAAGGGATAGATAGAATTATACAATTTTGTAATGCAAGAATGTCCAGATATTGTGGCTAAAGTGGCTGCCGAAAAATGGGCAGCGTCTGATATGGTAATTTGTGTTTTATTCTAAAAGGTGCATTATGACTATCGTTTAGTTTGAAAGCATAAAACTTTTGTGAAATTTCAGAAACGTAGTTCGCTATTGGAGTAATGTCGTGACATAAGGCATATAGATCCCTGAGGGGGATGTATCGCGTTGTGTTAGTAATGAGGCGCATGAACTTATGTTCAAGGACTTTTAATTTATTCATTGTCGTGCTCGGTATGCTGCACCATGCCGGAGCCGCGTACGTTATAGCTGGCCTCACTACAACGGTGTATATGAGTTTCTTATTATGTCTGTTAACTTTGCTATTCCTGGCCAGAAGCGGATACAGACTCCTGGACATAGAATAGACTGTCCGTACTCGTTCGTTAATGTGTTTCATAAACGTTAGTCTTTTGTCCAAGTGTACCCCTAGGTACTTCACACTTTCATCCCTGGTCGGAATTTGGGTGCCCTTGATCAAAATTGGCGTAATAATTTTGTTTTTAGTATAATTACGTGTGAAGACCATTGCCTCTGACTTTTCGGCGTTGACCTTAATCTTCCAATTGTCGTAATAAGCCGAGGCACGAGTCATATGCGCCTTCAGCAGCATCGTAGATGCTTGTGCATTGTGGCTGTGAGCGTACATGGCCGTGTCGTCGGCGTACTTGGCAATCTTAGTATTAGGGAACTCCGGAAAATCAGAGACGTACAAGTTGTATAATTTGGGAGCGAGGCAGCTCCCTTGCGGAACGCCCGCGCGAATGTTCCGTAATGTGGATAATTTATTATTCACCCGCACCTGGAGTTTTCTGTCCTTTAGGTATGAGTGAATAAGTTTTGTAAGGTGTAACGGGAATCCATACATGTTCATTTTATAGATAAGGCCCAGATGCCAGACGGTATCGAAAGCTTTCTCGATATCCATGAGTACCATGGTGGTATATTCTTACCGAGGTTGTATTGAACTCTGATGTCATTAACAATCCTGACAACTTGTTGTACCGCACTTCTACCCCGCTTGAAGCCGAACTGAGACTCATCGTTAATATTAAGTTCATCCTGAACAGATTCTAGTCTGGTCAGGATGATCTTTTCTATCAATTTCGAGATCGCGGACAGTAGCGAGATTGGTCGATATAACTACCCGCGATCTTCGGATTCTTGTTCGGCTTCAAGATGGGCACAACTACGGCGCACTTCCAGCGGCTAGGCCAGTGCTGGAGTCGTAGGATTGCGTTAATGATATACATCAATTGCACAATACCTTTCCTCGGCAGATATTTGAGTAGCCTATAATCGATACCGTCTTTTCCCGGTGCCTTATTGTTTGGTAAAGTCCGTAAAGTTTTAACGATTTCGGAGGGTTTGACCATGACTTTTAGAAATTCTCGTCTTGTCAGTTCAATATCATGGCCAATGATTTCGTTAATGTCATTTTCTATGCGGTCATGTTCCGGATTATTAGGTATGTTATTGTTGTGGATATTTTCGAAATTGTCAGCTACCCTGATAACACCAAACGTCCCCAGGACGTTCACTTAGGTCCTCGTTTGGTCTGAACGTCCCGGGTTTACATGGTACGTCCCAAGGACGTCCGTTTGCTATCGTCCCTAAAACGTTCTGAATAAAACGTTTTGAGGACATCCTGCTAGAGTCTACTCAAGACAAACCTAAACACATTTGTGAAATAACCTCTAGGAGTGATGTTTTTTTTTGAGCAGATGAGGATATGATTAAAAAAGGAAAATAAAAACTGTAAAAATGAAATTACAATACTTAAAAAGTTTTACTAACAAAATTTCTTTTGATAACAAAATATTTTCATATTTCATGGTCTATTTAAATTTTGTCAATTTGATTTTTCTGATTTCAGAAATCTTATATTCGTTTCAACTATTTTTTTCATGAGTTTCGGTTATATTACAGCCATTTTCACCGCAATATTTAAGCAGAGCTTATGTACCTAATGTTACTCAGTTGCTGTCAAACTGGGAAATTGGAAATTCAATTTGGCAGGCATTGCATCATTTTTATTTTTTCCGCACGCTGGCACTAGTCACTTTTAACGGCTACAAAAGAAAGTACCAAAAACAGGTAAGTCTATTTAATTGATTTATTAATATATAAGTATTTAGATCGATATTTTATTCTAGATAAATTTGGTGCGGCTTATTTGTAGGTTATAATAAATATACTATACCACCCACCTTATTTGGCTCTGTTAAAATTCTATGGGAGATCACCTGTGAACCTGAGTATGTAGTTTTTAGTTGTTTATCATGGAGCGAACTTATTCACTTAAAAGAAGATTGTTGGTTAGACATTATAAATACAATACTTCCCTTCGGTATACGAGGCGAAGTAAAAATTGAAAAGAAGTACCTAGTCATGCAGTGTGTTAAACGAAGTGTTATATATGGTTCGACATCTCTGATGAACAAGTGGAGGTAATGAAACTTTTAATAGGTAAGGTTTGATACATCGAGTCATAAAAACATTCGCCAGAAAACATCAACAAACTTGTAAAGTATATTTAGGGATTTCAGTAAATTAATATAAGGAAAAAACTAATAAAGGTACTTTTTGAGGAAAATTTACAAGTTTGTAACTTATACTTATGCCCTATTTGTTATATTTTTCTGAAATTATGCTGTATGTACGTACAAAAACTTTTATACATCATCAATGTTCAACCTAATAAACCTGTTTCTAACCGTAAATCCTAATGCATCTTAACCCATATCCATTTTCTTTACTTGAATTCTGTAATATTGCCAAAAAATATAACATTAAACTTATAATAATGTTATTAATCTGCGATAGCATTAGTCAACATATATTTCTGCTTCTCTCGGTCTTTGGTATTATTTGTAGATGTTGGAAACGAAGATTTGTTTACTTATTTATTTGTTGTTTGCATTGTTTTTATATATTAGTTATTGTTGTGATTGTACTAGCTCCGTAACTAAGAAAGTGTTGTTGAATAAAAATAAAAATAATTTATATTTGACATCTGTTAATTTCTGGCTCTAAAAACCCACAAGTTTAGGCATATTCTGCTTCAGGTTATGGGCCCAGTACACCCAGTACAATAAGAAGGGTCAGTGGTTCTCTAGTAATAGAAGAAAACTAGTTTCGTGTCAAGTCACATCAAATTTAACATACCAGTTAAAGGTATTCTAAAGGTAATAAGATGGACAAGTTCAAGAATATTAATATTCAGAAATTCGATGGGAAGAATTTTTCACTGTGGAAATACCAGATGGAAATAATATTTAGAGCAGAGGGTTTGCTGGATTTAATTAATGGTAAAGCAAAACAACCAGTAATAACAGATGAAGAAAACGTAAAGAAATCATGGGAAAACTTAAATGCTAAAGGGATGATGTTAATATCTATGTCAATGGAGTTTAGTCAATTGCAGACTGTAATAACGTGTGATAATGCCGCCAGTATGTGGTCAAGGCTGAAAATAATTCACGAACAAAGGTCCTCCGCGAACAAAGTGATGATTAAACAAAAATTTTTCAGTTATAAAATGTCAGAAACCGACAGTATTGCACAGCATATTAGCAACATAGAGTCAATGTCACAAGCTCTAGCTGATGTTGAAGAAAAAGTAAGCGATATAGATAAAATAGCTAAAACTTTAGAAAGTTTACCTCACAAGTATGGATCATTCGTAACTGCATGGGACTCATACGACGAAGATAAACAAACATTTGAAAATCTTACAACAAGACTTCTCAAAGAAGAATTGAGGCTTACTCAGGCAGACGAGCTAACAACTGCGTTTGCTGCTGTTAAACTCAATAAGTATCCTCATAGTTCGAACAAAAAGAATTTTGTTTCTAATACCAAAAGTAATTTTATTCCTAATACAAAGTATTCTAAAAAAGATGTAACGTGCTACTACTGTAACAAGAAGGGGCATTTCAAATCTGAATGTAGAATAAGGCTTAGTAAACTTCAACCTGGTTACAGCAAGCAAAACTGTGATCCAAATTACAGAAATCAAGCTCTTAGTGCTGAGATGAAAAATATAGTTGCTGATGGATGTGAAGATATCTGGCTCGCTGATAGTGCAGCATCAAAGCATATGACGTCGCACAAAGAGTGGTTTTCACAAATAACACCACTAAAGAACAAAGATGTTCAAATTGGAGATAACTCTTTTATTACCGCTGAAGGAATTGGCTCAATTAGTGTAATGGCTGTTGTGAATGGTAGAAGAGTTCCTCGTACATTGGTAGAAACCTTATACGTTCCAAAGTTGAAGAAAAATCTTTTTTCAGTGGGAGCAGCCACGAGCAAAGGTTTGCAGGTCGAATTTAATAGTAGATTCATAGAAGTTAGAAATAAAAATGGTGTAGTTGCTGTTGGAAGGAAGCTGGAGAATCAATGCTATAAAATGTTATTTGAAATCCCACAAATTCAAGGAAACTCCGCAGAAACGAGTATTGTTCAGCTATGGCATGAACGGTTGGGTCATGTTAATTTTCGTACTTTGAAAGACATGTCTGACAAAGGAATGATACCTGATATCAAAATCTCAAATAAAGAAGTCACACGTATTCAGTGTGAGGGTTGCCAATATGGAAAACAACATAAGCAATCATTTAATGCTAATTTGAATAGACGAGCTGAAAAACCTGGTGAATACATTCATTCCGATGTCTGCGGTAGAATATCAAGTACTTCATTAGGAGGAGCTAATTATTTCGTTTTATTCAAGGATGATTGTACTTCATATCGTTTTGTTTATTTCATAAGACATAAAAGTGACGTTTTCACAAAATTTCTGGAATTTCAGAAAATGTCAGAAAGACAAACTGGTAATAAAATAAAAATATTCCGAAGTGATAATGGAACAGAATTTGTTAACCATCATTTTAAAGATCTTTTTAAAGAACATGGAATAATACATGAAACCAGTGCTCCATATACACCAGAGCAAAATGGAAGGGCAGAGAGAGATTTGAGATCTATAGTTGATAGTGCCAAAAGTATGTTGCATAGTACTGCTCTCCCGATGAATCTTTGGGCGGAAGCAATTAATATGGCCGTATACTTATTAAATCGTCGCCTGTGTGCACAAGATAAGCATGTTACTCCTTACGAAAAATGGACAGGAAAACAATTAAATCTTAGCCATTTACGAAGGTTTGGATCTGAAGCATTCGTACTTGTGCCTAAACAGTTCAGAAATAAGTTCGAGAGAAATTCCAAGAAACAAATATTAGTGGGATATGACGGCAACAGTTCCAATTACAGATTGTATGAATTGGCTGCCAGGAAAGTTGTCGTCGTGAAACATGTTAATTTCAATGGATGTATTTATAAAGACAGTAGAAATATGTCATGTCAAAACAACGTTATATTTGAGATGGAAGATGAAGATAATTTACAAGAAGAGTCCGTAGACACCAAATCAGAAGGCAGAATAGAAAACCAAACGTCAGAAAACATAGAAGTAGAAATTAATCAGCCTACGTCAGAAAACATAGAAGTAGAAATTAATCAAGAAAACCAAACGTCAGAAAACATAGAAGTAGAAATTAATCAGCCTAAGGATAAAGCTTCAGAAGAAAATGGCCATTATTTAAGACACCGTAAAGATATTAAGAAACCAATTTGGTATGAAGCATGTGCAGCAATAGTAGGTGAACCTCAGACCTACGAAGAAGCTATGGAAAGTGAAGAAAAAGAAGAATGGAAGAAAGCAATGGAAGATGAGATTAAGTCGCTGATGAAAAATGAGACGTGGTCACTACAAGTTTTACCAGCGGATCGCAAAGCAATTGGGTGCAGATGGGTGTTTAAAATAAAATATAAAGCGGATGGTAAAATTGAAAGATATAAGGCCAGACTTTGTGCAAAAGGTTATAGTCAAAAATCTGGCATAGACTATTTTGAAACATTTTCACCAGTTGTAAGGTATGATTCCGTTAGAACGTTATTATCAATTGCAACTGTCAGTGATTTAGAAATTTGTCAGTTTGACGTAAAGACGGCTTTCCTGAACGGAGATTTACAAGAAGAAATCTTTATGAAGCAGCCGGAAGGCTTTAATACAAAAGGTTGTACTCTGGTATGCAAACTCAACAAAAGCCTATATGGTTTGAAGCAGTCTCCGAGATGTTGGAATAAGAAGTTTGTGGAATTTCTTAGTTCATACAGCTTCAAGCAGTTAGATGCTGAAAAATGCATTTTTTATGCACTCTTTGAAAATTATGAACTATTCCTGGCGTTGTACGTTGATGATGGTCTAATTATGTGTAAATCTAAAAAGGTTATGGACATATTTTTGACAGAACTTGGAAAAATATTCGAGATAACCATTTGTGCTGCAGAATGTTATGTTGGATTGGAAATCAGTCGCAATAGAGAACAAAGAAGTATATTTTTGGGCCAGCAAGGGTATGTTGCCAAAATTTTGGAGAAATTTAACATGGTAAATTGTAACATCAAAGCAATTCCTGCCGATCCAAATGTTGTGCTTCATGCAAACCAAGCATCTATAAGAGATAGTAGGATGCTTAGTGTGCCCTATAGAGAAGCTGTAGGAAGTTTAATGTTTCTCGCTGTCGTCACACGCCCAGATATCATGTTCGCTGTGTCTCAAGTGAGTAAATACCTTTGTAGTCCAGCTTTGGAGCATTGGATAGCAGTAAAAAGGATATTCAAGTATTTAAAAGGAACCCAGAACTATGGAATAAAGTATTGTGGAACTGATTTAAATTTTGTTGCATATTCCGATGCTGACTTTGCAAACGATATTGATTCTAGAAAGTCAACAACTGGTTATTTGACTATGTTAGCTGGGGCACCGGTTACATGGTCGTCACAGTCTCAAAAGTGCGTTTCTCGTTCTACTACAGAGTCAGAATACGTGGCAGGTTCAGAAACAGCCAGAGAGGTTATTTGGTTGAGAACATTACTTCAGGAGCTTAATGTAGATGTATGCGAACCTACCAAGCTATTCGTAGATAATCAAAGTGCCATTCGGTTAGTCAAGAGTCAAGAACACCATAAGAGGACCAAACACATTGATATAAAATACCATTATATACGTGACCAAGTAGAAAAGGGTTTCATTGAAACTGTCTATGTTGAATCTAAAAAACAACTTGCTGATATTCTCACGAAGGCTTTACCAAAGGAACAATTCATCAGAAATAGAAGTTCACTTTGTGTACCTTTAAATCAGTAAACAAATAGGGGGAGTGTTGGAAACGAAGATTTGTTTACTTATTTATTTGTTGTTTGCATTGTTTTTATATATTAGTTATTGTTGTGATTGTACTAGCTCCGTAACTAAGAAAGTGTTGTTGAATAAAAATAAAAATAATTTATATTTGACATCTGTTAATTTCTGGCTCTAAAAACCCACAAGTTTAGGCATATTCTGCTTCAGTAGAATCAATCATTCATATAAAGAGGTGTTCTTAAAATTTTTAAATGAACAAGGGAACCTTTCAAATGCAAAAGTCAGTTAAACAAAAAAATGGTCACATTTAAACTGTGATTTTTTTTAAATAGGACACCAAATTATAACAATTTATTTTAAATATAAGCTTGCCTTCAAGTGGCATATATTAATCTTAATGTTTTTTGCCAAGATTTCATCTGAAATGATAATTTTTCTTTTATTTGCACAGGGGCTGCTGCAGTCGCTAACGCTTCAAAGTCTTGGAAGGACACCGAAATGACTATTACATCGTGATTGAAGAGGGCAAAAGAAAGAACAGAGAGGGTGTCAAAAAAGAGAGAATATTAGAAAATAATATAAACTAAGATAATTATAAAAAGACGAAGTGTGCAAAACATTAAGAAAAGGTGAGATATACATTTATCTTACGTTTTCTTGCATACTTGGCTTATTTCTTATAATATTCAATATGACTTAATGTATATATAACTATATTATACTGTACTAGGTATTATAATATATAACTTTTAAATCCCATAAGAATTGTATTTTTGACACTTGGCACTTGAATTTGTAAAGTTAATTTAAAAAAAATACAAATGCCATAACTTATTTTTCAATAGCACAATAGAAATAAAATGTTGGCATAAATTTGTCATTTGGTGTTGATAAATAAAAGTACTAAGTTTTAAAATCAATCTAATTGAATAATTTTTCTACATGGTAATTATATATTGTCATTTTTTTTATATTTTTGGCTTTTCTAACCACATTTATTCCCTTTGAAATAGAATCCAATCACTGGATTCTATTTCGAAAGAAATGCATGTGGTTAGAAAACCCAAAAAGGAACATAAATACCCCCTGCTGTGAATACACCTTAAAAGTGGTGGAGGGGAGGTACCTAGATGTTTTGCATAGTATGTCCCAACAACGTTTTCAGGACGTCCTCTCTAGACCTACATTCGTCCCACATAAGTCCTGGGTGGGACGTCCTCGGGACACCCCGTTTTGCTGACACGGAACGTCCCTCAAACGTCCTCGGTACGTCTTACGTCGGTAGAGTACGTCCTCGGGACGTTTTCATGTCCTGTGAGTACGTTCTTGGGACGTTTTCGGGACGTCCATATGCTATTAGGGTAGTTGGTTTGCCTTCTGCAAGTCGGTCACTGCTGTGTGTACGTTGTTATTTACCCCAGTCAAGGCTGGAATAACTTGTCGCGTATTTCTTAGCGCTTTGGCCAACTTCCACAGCGAGTTATCTTGAGGATTTAAAGCTTCCAGCTTATCACCCCATTTCCGGTTTTTTGCGGTGTTTATGGCAGTTCTAATCTGTCTTTGCAACCTATACATTTCGATTCTGGCTCCAACATCGCGATTTCGCTGCCAAAGCCGTCTTAGTCGATTTTTTTCCCTGATGTCTTGTATGACCGCATCGTCGAGTCGGTCTCTGTAGGGGTTAATTGTTTTCGTAGTTGCAACACTCTGTTTGGCGTCCTGCAGTACAGTCTCGAATACGAGAACTGCATCTTCCAGGTCGGCGATTGCGTTAAGTGTATTTGTGATATGCAGGTGAGTATTAATGTGGGTCTTATAGAGACGCCAGTCAGCGTCTCTATAAGAGGTGATTTTACATGTGGTGTCTTCCCTCGACACATTGTTCAATCTCAACAGAATTGGATTGTGATCAGACGTGAGTTCCTCCAATACTTCAGGAAGTGTAGAGTCCCTCACGTCTTTATTGACAATGATATCGAGGGTAGATGGTGTACCGCCATTATCTGGAAAATGAGTAGGCGTATCTGTGTACTGTAGAGCGACGTTATGATTGTTGACAAAGGAAAACAAAGTGTTGCCGTTGGCGTTATTACTATGGCAGTTCCATGCGCGATGTCTGGCGTTCAGGTCGCCTATGATTAGGCAGCGTGGACCAGCGTTGATTAAATTCTCTAAACAACCCGCTGTGAGGTGGTTAGCTGGACTATTATATACAGCGACGATGCTCACGCCATCATTCAGTTTCACACACACGTTTTCTACAGTTGTGTTCTGCAAGAAACGATGTATGTGCGCCAGATTTGTCTTAATGAGCACCGCTACTCCGCCACCCCTGTTATTGTTAGCCCTATCGCGTCTGATAGTTGTATACCCTCGAACTCGCAGTTTGTCTTGATGTCGAAGTTTAGTTTCGTTTAACAGCATAATATCAATTTTATGCCTCATTAAGAAATTCGTTAAAAAAGGAATTTTGTTACCAATACCATTAGCGTTCCATGAAGAAATTATAATTTGTTCAGGCATCTAGTGCCGTCATGAAAGCAATGTAAGCCTGTAACTTTTCAGATCTAGAACTACACTGGTGCAAACGAGAGTTTAATGCACTCATCTGTTCTATGATATCCTAAAGCCTCCCGCTGCTCATATATTCCCTAATAGCACATGGACGTCCCGAAAACGTCCCAAGAACGTACTCACAGGACATGAAAACGTCCCGAGGACGTACTCTACCGACGTAAGACGTACCGAGGACGTTTGAGGGACGTTCCGTGTCAGCAAAACGGGGTGTCCCGAGGACGTCCCACCCAGGACTTATGGGGGACGAATGTAGGTCTAGAGAGGACGTCCTGAAAACGTTGTTGGGACATACTATGCAAAACATATAGGTACCTCCCCCTCCACCACTTTTAAGGTGTATTCACAGCAGAGGGTATTTATGTTCCTTTTTGGGTTTTCTAACCACATGCATTTCTTTCGAAATAGAATCCAGTGATTGGATTCTATTTCAAAGGGAATAAATGTGGTTAGAAAAGCCAAAAAGATAAAAAAATGACAATATATAATTACCATGTAGAAAAATTATTCAATTAGATTGATTTTAAAACTTAGTACTTTTATTTATCAACACCAAATGACAAATTTATGCGAACATTTTATTTCTATTGTGCTATTGAAAAATAAGTTATGGCAATTGTATTTTTTTTAAATTAACTTCTTACTCTACAAATTCAAGTGTCAACTGTCAAAAATACAATTTTTATGGGATTTAAAAGTTATATATTATAATACCTAGTACAGTATAATATAGTTATATATACATTAAGTCATATTGAATATTATAAGAAATAAGCCAAGTATGCAATAAAACGTAAGATAAACGTATATCTCACCTTTTCTTAACGTTTCGCACACTTCGTCTTTTTATAATTATCTTAGTTTAATAGTTTATATTATTTTCTAATATTCTCTCTTTTTTGACACCCTCTCTGTTCTTTCTTTTGCCCTCTTCAATCACGATGTAATAGCCATTTCGGTGTCCTTCCAAGACTTTGAAGCGTTAGCGACTGCAGCAGCCCCTGTGCAAATAAAAGAAAAATTAACATTTCAGATGAAATCTTGGCAAAAAACATTAAGACTAATATATGCCACTTGATGGCAAGCTTATATTTAAAATAAATTGTTATAATTTTCTTGGTGTCCTATTTAAAAAAAATCACAGTTTAAATGTGAACATTTTTTTGTTTAACTGACTTTTGCATTTGAAAGGTTCCCTTGTTCATTTAAAAATTTTAAGAACACCTCTTATTTATATGAATGATTGATTCTACAAATAATACCAAAGACCGAGAGAAGCAGAAATATATGTTGACTAATGCTACCGCAGATTAATAACATTATTATAAGTTTAACGTTATATTTTTTGGCAATATTATTAGAGAATTCAAGTAAAGAAAATGGCTATGGGTTAAGATGCATTAGGATTTACGGTTAGAAGCAGGTTTATTAGGTTGAACATTGATGATGCGTATAAAAGTCTTTGTACGTACGTACAGCATAATTTCAGAAAAATATAACAAATAGGGCATATAAGTTACAAATTTGTAAATATTCCTCAAAAAGTACCTTTATTAGTTTTTTCCTTATATTAATTTACTGAAATCCCTAAATATACTTTACAAGTTCGTTGATGTTTTCTGGCGAATGTTTTTATTACTCGATGTATCAAACCTTAGGTACCTATTAAAAGTTTCATCACCTCCACTTGTTCATCAGAGATGTCGAACCATATATAACACTTCGTTTAACACACTGCATGAGTAGGTACTTCTTTTCAATTTTTACTTCCCTCGCATACCGAAGGAAAGTATTGTATTTATAATGTTTAACCAACAATCTTCTTTTAAGTGAATAAGTTCGCTCCATGATAAACAACTAAAAACTACATACTCAGGTTCACAGGTGATCTCCCATAGAATTTTAACAGATCCAAATAAGGTGGTGGTAGTATATTTATTATAACCTACAAATAAGCCGCACCAAATTTATCTAGAATAAAATATCGATCTAAATACTTATATATTAGTAAATCAATTAAATAGACTTACCTGTTTTTGGTACTTTCTTTTGTAGTCGTTAAAAGTGACTAGTGCCAGTGTGCGGAAGAAATAAAAATGCAAAGAATTTATATAAATTCTTTGTAAAAATGATGCAATGCCTGCCAAATTGAATTTCCCAGTTTGACGTTTGACAGCAGCTGAGTAACATTACATAAGCTCTGCTTAAATATTGCGGTGAAAATGGCTGTAATATAACCGAAACTCATGAAAAAAATAGTTGAAACGAATATAAGATTTCTGAAATCAGAAAAATCAAATTGACAAAATTTAAATGGACCATGAAATGTGAAAATATTTTGTTATCAAAAGAAATTTTGTTAGTCAAACTTTTTAAGGATTGTAATTTCATTTTTAGTTTTTAATTTCCTTTTTTAATCATATCCTCATCTGCTCAAAAAAAACATCACTCCTAGAGGTTATTTCACAAATGTGTTTAGGTTTGTCTTGACTAGACTCTAGCAGGATGTCCTCAAAACGTTTTATTCAGAACGTTTTAGGGACGATAGCAAACGGACGTCCTTGGGACGTACCATGTAAACCCGGGACGTTCAGACCAAACGAGGACCTAAATGAACGTCCTGGGGACGTTTGGTGTTATCAGGGTTAGGCTTATGGAGCTTGTCTCCTCTATTTGTTAAACTCTTTGGGCATCTCACTCACTGTTTTTGAACAACATACAGATTTTAAACCTAGACATGGAATAAAGAACTCATTAGAATTAACAGTCACTATAAAACTATAAAAGCATCCTGATCATAGAGTTAGAGGTTCTATTTGATGCTGATTCATTTAGGTCGATTACTATTTCTGTTCCACTCGTATTATCGTGACGTCATCAGGAATTGACAGCGGGTCGGCGACTTGACGTTTCATATAAAAGCTACACATTCAAATTTCGCGTTTAGTGTGATAGTAAATATCGTAGTGTTTGTTTGTTTTGCTCATTGGTATCTTATTAGTAAAATAATGTGTGGTAAGTAATATTATTATTATTTTTTTTAATATAAGCAACCGATTCGACATAACCTAATTCTTTTACTTTTCCTCCCCTCAAAATCAACATAAAAAGTATTAAATTGTTAAATTAGGCAAACGTTAATATTTTGCATCATGTTCTTATCAATTTTATTAGTTGATATGGCTTTTAATTAATATTGTTTGTCTTAAACAAGTAGCAGTAACGGTCCACCAGTACTTAAGTACCTATCTAGTAGATTTTCTCTTTTTGAAAAATATAGTTAATTGTTTTTCTTAAAAAACAACACGTGGAACTATGTCAAATAATTATTAAATATTATAAAATAGTTTATTATATAATGAAACGTGTTTGAATTTTGTTGATTTGCTCAATCTTACCAAAGTGTAGCCAAAGTGAAAGTGCATTGGGTTTAAAAAAATATTTGCATATTGTAGTTTCAAATCTTAAATGTCTGCATTACAACATACTTAACTATCTATATGCGATACTCGGAAGCATAGAGCCCTTTGTTTTAACATATCTTAAAGATGCCCTATTTATCCTAGTAATAACTAATAAAAAAACCTACAACAGTTTCTCGTAAATATTCAATTGTCTTCAGTCTGTAATAGTAATAAAATAACTAACAATAAATTCCACGGGCGCTCCCTAGTTGAAAAGGAAAAGGTGTAGATAACCTTTGTTATAATTTCCTTATACCTACCTATTATTTCATCATGGCAAACAAGATTTTTGGCGCAATCGATCACAAGGTGAAAAACATTTCTTTCCAGCTGTTAAAAGGAGACAAAATTTCTTTTGAGAAATTTTTGTTACCATAATTTTTCATATTGGAAGGAATTTACATAAACATTTAAGGGAGTGGAGTGAAATCATCCCTTATTTCAATTATTTAATAGATTTCAAAAATATACTTGTTTCAGTTTATTTTTTTTTTTATTTCATGTATTTATATATTATACATGACTTAATAGCTATTTATTTTTATTGAGTTTTGGAAATAAAAGCTCTAAATCATAATTACATTGTGGATTTATCAAAGAAAGTCTTAAAGTTGAAGAAACCACGCATATATTATATGTTTTGATTTTGATCAATCTACAAAAAACCGCATATAACCACCTGATTTTTCCAACGAACCCTGATTTTTTGGCTTTCGTCTTAGTTTTACACTTTTATATTTAACATGGTAAATATGGAAATACGCTGCATATTGACTTCATAATATTAAACAGGTACCTACCTATTACTTTTTAAATTACGGATAGCAAATTAAAAAATACAGTAGTATAATAAATCTGTGATATGAAAATTGTTTTAAATAAACGAATGTTGCAGTTTGTTTGCTTCAAATGATTGGAATTTCAATCTGATAGTTTTTTAATCTAGTTTATAATTTTTCAGACACAGTTTTTATAGGGCTACCTAGTTCAAAAAAACTTGCACAACTTCATGTACTTAATTCAATGCTTTTTAACAGGGCTGTCTCTATAGTTTTGGCCGCCCTGGGCAAACTGTAAAATAACTAATTGAAGGGAGGTGCCTCATCCAAACTCGATTTCGTCAATCGTTATTATTTATAAAACAGTAAAAAATCTGATGTAACGGCAACGTGCCGAAAAAGTCACGCCAGCTCCCATATTAAAAGCCGGTCATCACAATTTAAATCGTTGCTTTAACCTTCAATTAAGGAATGGAGCAATTTAATGCAGTCTTCCATCAGATCATCTCTTTTGATTATAGTAAAAAGAAAAACACTTTTTATCAAATCATATCTTTCGAGGATGGAGTGACAAACATATAGACTGTTGCCCATGTCTACCTATACAATAGTGTTTATAACACATAAGACAAGAGCAAAACCATTTTTAATGATGTCAAAGAAGTAATATCTCCGCGGATGCCATGGCGACTGATTCTCTTTTTACGCGTGCTCGTGCATTTCCTTTTCACGTCCCATATAATAGCAAGATAGCAAGCATAAGTACAATTAGATGGCGCGAAACTGTCGAATGAGATGCAGTTTTGTTAATCATTAGGGTAAATCTGTCGGTATGACATCCGCAGAGATGTTACTTTTTTACGTAGCAGATTGAAAATGGTTTTGATGGCTTGTCTTACTATATGAACACTTCTGAATAGGTAGCATGACCAGCAGTGTATATTGAATCTATGATCCTTTCAACAAATTGAGTGACTGAATTTGGAGTTTCTGGCTATTTGCCGGCTGCAAAAAAATGAGCGGCGTTCTGGTTGATGGGGCTCCTAAGATGACTCTTCTTCTTAGTATTAAGTAAAAGAGTAGTTGTTCGAATTGATTCTCCGATTAGTCCAATAATTTTAAAGATTTCCATAACAAAAAATGTTATCTGAGATTTTCCTTCAGTAACTGTTAGTGAAGGGATTATGCATCACAAATCCACAAAAATCAGTTCTGGGGGTACCGCGCAACACCCCCCAAAAAATCACCCCTTCGGCGAAAAAAGCCTTATTTTACTGATAACTCGTTAACCGTTGAAGATATTGCTCATCGTAAAAAGGAAAGCTTGACTGATTGCCTAAAAAAAGTCCTCTTGTAATTTTCTTGTATATGCCATGGTTTTCGAGAAAATCGATGTTGAAAAAATTGCAACTTGCTGCTAAATTTGTAAATGTGAATACTTTTATTCCTAACTTTTTTTGCAATGAAGTACTACGTTGAACTAAAAGATAATGCTTTTATAACTTATATTATAGTCAGTTATTTTTTAGGTGTCTGTGAATAGTTAGATGCACAAAATATCAAGAGATAACTATATTATATTGTTATTTTTATATACTAATAAATATCAATAGTCCTCAAAAATGGCAACACAGAGAGTGTTTTATATCCCCTTTAAAACCCATTTTTAATTGTCTTCCTAGCTTGTTTGGTTTTCGAGCAATTCAATTTCTTCTATAGGCCGCACACACAAAATTTCAAATAAAAAATAAAAATTTTGCAATTTTTGGCAATATCGATTTTCTCGAAAACCATGGCACACACAAGAGGACTTTTTTTTTAGGCAATTAGTCAAGCTTTCTTTTTTATGATCAGCAATTTTTTTAATCTTCAACGATTAACGCGTTATCAGTTAAATAAGGCTTTTTTCACCGAACGGGTGGTTTTTTTTGGGGTGTTGCGCGGCGCACCCAGAACTAATTTTTGTGGTTTTGTGATGTTTAATCCTCGCACTAACAGTTACCGAAGGAAAATCTCAGAAAATATTTTTTGTGAGCTTCTGGTGTATTTTTTACTTTACCGACTGGACTAGATACTTAAAATGTATATTTATATTTATGCTTTATTTGTTGTAAAATTCATATATTAGCTGAAAATTGAAAGGCTCTCATATGCTTAATACCTAAATATTTTTTTATTTTCTCCATAACTACAAAATGAATTGTAGGTATTGATTTTGCACAGAATGAATAGAATCTACATAGTAATTCCCATTTTTCCGCTAATTCGTTTGTGTGTGAAACAAATTAGGAAGAATACGAAACAGTCCTTGAAAAATACGAAAGAAACAGTTTCTCTGTTTTCTGTCCACAAATATAATGCACCCGAATATGTACCGTTTTAAAAATAGATCAATCTGATGATGAAGTGAGTGGAGTAATAAAGGCGATTTTGTAAAAATTTCTGATTTAACGTCGATTTATTTCTCTCACCAACCCAATCAGCAACGGGAGCGCTCTAGTCGTCAGGGGCACTTTTAAGGGGGAGTATTGACGGTAATATTTCAACATCGTCTTGTAAGTAAATATTTTTAAGAGTGACCAACTTATACAATGTGCCCATGGAAAAGCGATGTTATAGGTGTAAATATCCATTTTTTGTTTTTTACTATGAACACAATTTTCGGTATTCTGCTCTTGCTTGACCCAAAACCTATTTTCAGTACGTTAGAATTTCAAAAATGTATAGAGGGCACTGATGGCAGCTTAAAAATAAAATTCGCTTTTTTTACTATGAATTCTGCTCTTGTTTGACCCAAAACCCATTTGCAGTAAGTTAGAATTTCAAAAATGCATACAGGGCGCTGGTGGCAGCTTTTAAATAAAATTTACTTCAGGTAAACTGCCATTTCTGTGCTAGATATTAGAAAAATTTATAAGAAAAACTTGCACAAAATAAAAAAATATGACGTACCAAATTTGATAACTATACAAGGTGATTCACGTTTCATTTTAGGTTCCATGACAGACTGATTAAAAAATAAAAATAAATACAAAAATATGCATACAGTTATCAAAATGTGATTCAAATGATTCTTCGTGATTAAAATTCTTCCCTTTGGTGGGTCATTCGGTGGTTAATTTATTTTAGTCGAAGGAATACTTCTGGAACGCAAAACAACAAAACGGATTAGTCAGAGAGCTGTAATGCTAAAAACTCCGAGATGCGATGGACGCCGTCGACTTGATACATGGTGCGGAAAGTCTCCTTGAACCACTCGGTACCTTTAGTTTAGCTATTGGTCGTGATCTGTGGAATTTATAACCCCGAGAAAGTCACTCCGAATGGACGAAATTTGAAACCTGTCTGTCGACTAAAAAATTACATTCTAGGACTCATCAGAAACCCGGTGCAATTTTTTTTGCATTCGGTCCACGAGGTTCAAAATTATGGGCAACTGACAGATTTTTTTTGAAATTCGTTTTTCTGGTTTTCCTGGTTTCCGCTCAACATATTAATGAAAATTGCACCAGCACAAAGGACACTTTACATAAATAGACACTTTATTCAGCTGTTTTATAAATTGGTACATTTTGGAAATTTTTGAAGGGTGGCCAAAAATTGTGTAAGGGATGAAATTGTCTCGATCATTTTTTACCACTGTTTATGGTTCCAATTAGCAGAAAAAATGGTTAGCAGACATTTTCCCACATAATTCCGAAAATTAGGTGGAAAAACATTAAATTTTGGTGCGTTTTCCATCTAGGAGAACAGGATGGAAAAGATTTTGAAGGGTATCATACCTCGGACAGAAAAATTTCAAAAAAAAATCTGTTAGTTGCCCATAATTTTGGACCTCGCGGACCGAATGCAAAAACAAATTAACACCGGGTTTCTGATGAGTCCTAGAATGTAAATTTTAAGTCAACAGACAGGTTCCAAATTTCGTCCATTCGGAGTGACCTTCTCGGGGTTATAAATTCTACAGTTCACTACCAGTTGCTAAACTAAAGGTACCGAGTGGTTCAGGGGGACTTTCCGCACTATCTATCAAGTCGACGGACGTCCACGGCATCTCGGACATTTTAGCATTGCAGCTCCCTTACTATTAGGTTCCTAGTGTCTGATGCCGGGGACCGTTAATTAGCTTTGATGCAAATGGGGACACAAGTAGTTGCATATATTTTCTGCCCTTGATCCTACCGTTAACATGTCATGTTCAATATCATCTATACCTCTTTTCTCATTTGAAATTTTAATAACCGACCTTGATATCCGCACCTATTCGAATGCCGATCATTCAGAGATTATGCTGTTCCTGATCGTGCCGAAACTACTACAGTTTCATACTAAAGCGTCAATCAATATTACGAATAATAAAAACAAATTTTAAACGGAAACTACAAAAAAATTAACTGAACAAAAATTTTAAATTTTTTCGCCCCGGTTTAATGAACTTTTTATGTAATTATTGAACATTATTTCGCATTTTTCTTAAATAAATAACTTTTGTAGGTCTAATTGCGATATTTTTAAACACAATAATCTCTCAATGATGCTAGCATAATCTACAAACACGATATATATCTATATATATATTTTTTTATTAGTAACCAATTTTGCGTATTTAAAGTACGCCTCAGAGTGGTTAAATGCAACTTTTAAAGACGCGCGTGTTTTAAAGTTACCACAGCAACATCAATAACCCGACAAACGTGAAGTCAAAATGTCAACTTTTTAATTATTGCTCTGACACAGGCGCGGATCCAGCATTTTGTTGAGGGGGGGGGGCGATAATTATTTAATGGGTAAAAATCAAATAAATGCATTAAAGTACCCTTTATATCAGGTTTTCATATCTAAACTTTGCTCCGAGCGTCGCGTCGTGCTCGAAAAATCGCGCATTTTAAAGACCTTAATATCCAGTTATACTTTAATATACTATTTTAAAACATTTTATGAACAGTGTACCATCTTCACCTGCATTTCTTTATTAAAACGTTTAGTAAGTTTTGTATTTACTTATTTTTTTTAAACAATAAGCTGTTAGCTTTTTCCAACCAACACTAACTTCGACAAAATTTCAATACTATCGGACTTTTCCTTTTAAAATAATGATGCTTACAACAAACGGACCGACGGACATTTTGGAAATTATTCCAAATTTGATGACTAAAACAATGATATGATTTTCTCTACGAGCAGCGATGTTTACGGTTTTGGGAAAGTGGCAAATACAATATCTTCTTGGAAGAATGTAATAATGAGGTAGGTATACAGTAGTGGCATTTTAAAGTATTGAGTCGATGCCATTGTAAGGTAAAAGAGAAGAAAGATGGACAAATAATATGCTGAAAGGAAACAGATTTAACCTAGGCTGTTGCCTCTTTAAGAGGGGATGAGGGCAAAGCTCTTAACATGCTCAAGTGCTTGGCATCGATGTAACATATCCCTTTCTTTCAGGTACATTATTTTACTATTTATATTTCACTCTATCTTATTATAGGGATCGACCCAAGTTTTCCAAGTGCCACCAGTGTATAGTATTTCCAAAGTCAATTGGGAAAATATAAAAATACCCGACAAATGAGTTTACTCAGAATAGTTCATAATCCCGTGTTTGTCATGGGTGTCGACCAGAAAATATTACCTAGAATCATTTTTTAGAGTAATAAATGATTGATATAAATTTCAAAAGGCCTCCAAAAAGTAACGCTAATAATTATTATTAAAGCAAATATTAATTATACTTATGTTACAATGGCTTACAGAAAATAATTATGTTTGTCACAAATTACTGCACTCATTGTACCACACTGTCACCTCCCAACCAGCAAATTTGTTTTATAATTTAAATGTTCTACGATTATTTTGTTTTATTGTTATTTTATTAATGCTTCTGAATGCTGATTGATTATGTTAGAGTTCCAGAAAATACTATTTTGTTGCCTGCAACTGAACTATTTTATAAATTTATCAATAAAACGTTTCTACAGTAAAATTATAAAATATCTTATAATGGAGTTAAGAAATTATTTTATAAATGTTTTCGTGACTAAGTTAGACTAATATTTCATCTTATAAAACTAAATCGTTTTATAACGTTTTTTGCCTCTCTCTCGAAGAGGGCGTGGTCACGTGACCTGCCGTTGGGGGGAAATGGTTCCTACAGATGCCAACAACATCTCCACCAAGCAGCGCCAACTGCGGTGCCCGATCCACTTTTGTCGATGGGCTCCCGTACTATCAGAAGTTAATTACAAAAAGTATCAGACAGACAAATTATACCAAAAATGGTTCATTATTTATCATAAATTGCGAAAATTTCCAGCAGATGTTTTGAAAAGTACAATCATTTTTTTAAGCTAAATTCACAAATTCATAAAAAATAACAATTAACAAATTTTTATTAGTCTGACGGACGTGACATGATTTTTACATGTTTTGCATTTTGCAACCATTTTCACCTTTTAAATTCAAGGTGTTCGATGGGGTACCTTTTTTGTCATGGGAGCTCGATCTATAAAATAAATATTAAACACAGCAGACGAGATGATTTGTCGTAAATGTTGAGGTAAATGAATGGAAACCAAAACAGGAGTCAAAATCCAAATCATTTTATTTAAATTAAAATTGAGATACATATTATGGTTCTATTGATTAAACAGAAGCGGAAAAACTCGGTTTACAATATCTGTAGAACGGTTTATAATAATTTTTAAATATTTTGTGATTTGAGTGGTCAGGTAATAATTCTAAACTTCCTATCGTTTTATAGAATAATAAATAGTATCAACAGTTCCCGAATTAAATACTTGTTACATTCTATTATACAGGGTGTAATTAGTTTCATGTCATTAAAAAAAACTGGTGGTAGGGAACAACAAGACAAACAAAAAAACCCTATATAACATGGGGTCTAAAGCTCATAGTTTTGAAGGAAAAAAATAAACAAAAATTTCGCAATTTTTCAATAAAATCTTTTGAGAACTGCTGGAATATTGAGGTGGTTTAGATCGTCGCGCGTGTCTGCCTTATACTCTGACTCTCCCTTGTGCAATATTTTAGTTAGCGTGGGTGCTTCGTTATGTACACACGTCCAACCCGCCCCGCCGTTCGTTGTTTTTGTTATTTTTGAATTTCGGGTCACTGTGTATTTATAGTTAAGATTTATTTTATTGACTTTACCGTTCAAGTTCGTTAAATTTTTGATTACGTACAGACACAACTTACTTGTTCGTTCTTTTTGTATTCCGTTTTGAATTTTGGACCAAGTTTTTCTTTCATTTTTCTTTATTGACTAACATTGTTGATAGTTTATTGTCAAGTGTTGAACGGAGTACGTATGTCCTTAATTCGACGTATCGAACTGTGTATTGATGCAGATGCAGAGACTTCGAATAATTTACTTAGGTGGTAAGGTTTTAACCCAGGACACTCATTTATGTTACAAACATTAATAAATCACATTTAAATATTCTAAATTATAAACATTAATCCAATATTTTGTTCCAAATTAAAAGACACACATGTAAAGAAATGCTCTGTTTAAACTGATATGGCCATTATTTGCTTGCAGTTGTGCAGGAAAAGATAACGAATTATTTACCTCTTTATAATTGCCTCAGTTCGGTTGAGGCGGTCCATCAAAGGCCGTCGATGATCCAAGGCTTTTGCCTTGACACCGCGTGTGACGCCGAGGACTACACTTTTTATGACAATTTAAAAGTTGTATAATTGGGAACTATAAGTCCATTGATAAAAAAAGCAGCGCTTCGCACTTATTTTCTACATGAATATTAAAAAAAAAAAAAATTAAATGTTGACCTTTAGGTCAGTTTTTTTCAAAGTGCCCCTAGAGGGAAAAGTCATAAAGGTTTTTTGTTTGTCTAGTCGGTCCCCATTACAAGTTTTTTTTAATGACATGAAACTGATTACACCCTGTATAAAAGATACGTTACTTATTATTAGTTAAAAACCGTGACAAAATTGTTACCATTTGTTTTTAATCTTAAGATAACAAAAATAACAATGCATACCTATCTAAGGTATGTAACTGCCAATGCAGCATTTAGTTAATTTTTTTTATAATATAAATACACCTAATCCATTATGATCTGTGGTGTAACGAGGAATTCGTTATGGAGGTGTGTTTTCTTTAATAGATTTTATTTTAATTTCAATAAGTTGATTTTAATGTTTTTGTATTAAAAAGTTATATTTTTTGTTATGCTATGTAGGATATAATTAAAGTTTTTATCATGTTTTTTCTTCAAATAATAATTTCACTTGTGCATTATATAAATATGTTAATAAGGTCGGTTCGGCTTTTAATTGTTTGCTAAGTACTTTCAAAATGACTGCTTCTGAAATTATACATTTATACACAAATTTAATATTGTATATTGATAATTTAAATGTTTGATATACTAGCGGTCCAAAAAGAGTGAAAAGTAGATCCAAGGGCGTGCGGTTGTACTGCTTTCGCAATATTCCATCATTTATTTCGGTTGTTATTTATTTACTTTCTGCAATACAGTACAGGCAGTGAAGGCAAAATGTTGCAAAAACCTCGCAAAAATTAATAAAATAATTATCTCCGGGATTTAAGTAGTTAATAACCTGTAGAATGGAATGATACATTCTTTGCACTTCCAAGTTCCGGGAAAATTCAAAAAAATATGGAAAAACTTTTTGATTTTCGATTTTTTTACTCTAACGGCTAAAATAATGAAAATACAGAACAAAGTTTTCAACAAAATTTGTAGCTCGTCCCTTTCTCTACAAAATGGGTCTTTACCAATTTTTGTCTTACTTAAGCTGATTAGGAGATAAATCCAGTTTTCCACTTATAGTTTTGAGTCGCTCCGAAATGCGCGGAAAATGAGAGTTTCGTACGACCGGACATATCGATCGATAATTATTACTATTCAGAGTCGCTAAAAAAATGAAAGCAACGTAAAATGTAGAGAAAAGTTTTAATGTGGGACTAATCACAAAATTCATACAAATTTTTATTATAGAGAAAAAAGTGTTAGAAGATGGCTTAGTAAACTTTATACAGTTGATTTATTCACATCTTTGAGTTTTATACACCCTGCCTATTTCTCCCGTAATAATGGGTGCTTTTTCACTGCATGGATTCAATTCCACGCACTTTAGTCTATATTTCGTGAAAATTTAATTGAAGAATATTAAGAAACAAATAAGTTGTATATGTTTTACTGTATAATTGTGCATTTTCTGAACGTGTATGAATAATGTAGACAAATTTAAAAAGTACTGCGCGCATTTAAAATACTCTAAAGTCATTCGAAATAATATGTTTTATTGTACTTATAATTCAAAAATTAAAACTGTGCTATTATTATTACTTAAGATATAGCGAATTTAACTCCAAAATTTGGAGGTGATTGATCGATGAGAAATATACCCTCTACTTTGATCGCTAGGCATATTTTTCCAACAAAAGTAATTGCAATAAAATGTTAATTGGATTAATATATCATTTTATAAGAATATGTAAGCAAAATGAATGATCATTCTAACGACTCTCGGCAAAGATATGAATAAATCTGTGGATCAACTGTACAAAGTTCACTAAGCCGTCTTCTGACACTTTCTCTCCTTGATAAATTTTTTTATGAATTTTGTGATTAGTTCCACATTAAAGCTGAGCTAGAGCTTTTCTCTACATTTTATGTTATTTTCATTTTTTTTAGGGGTCTGAATAGTAAGAATTATCGATCGATGAGCCCGGTCATACGAAACTCCAGGAGAATTCTCAGTTTTCGCGCATTTCGAAGCGGCGTAAAACTATAAGTCGAAAACTCGATTTATCTTCTAAACGGCTGAAGTAAGACAAAAATTTGTAAAGACATTTTTAATAGAGAAAAAGAGACGAGCTACAACTTTTGTTGGGAACTTCTTTATCTATTTTTATTATTTTGGCCGCTAGAGCAAAAAAAAACGAAAATCAAAAAGTTTTTCCAAATATCTTTAAATTTTCCCGGAACTTGGAAGTGCAAAGAATGCATCATCTCATTCTTCAGGTTATTGCCTACTTAAATCCCAGATGTGATCATTTTATTAATTTTTGTTACCCTAAATTGTTAATTTGCCTGTACCAATATGCGATATACGACCACGACTGATAGATAATATACTACCCAGAGCGACGCCACTGTAAGATATTTCGTACTGGCGAAACACCAGTTAAATTTTATAGCATTTGTGGGTTCCCTGTATACCAAGTATAAAAACAAATAGTATATTTTCTCTTCTGTACTGGGCGGCAAAACCATACAATAGTTAATGTACTTCTTTGGTAGAATATTGTCAACAACAATATAGTTTTAGCAAAGATTATGGCTCCCTGATCATTAGTCTTCATGAGCAAGAAGTTTGTTACTCAATATTTTCGGGATTTTTTAAGTCTTTCAAAAAAAAGATTTTGTAAAAAAATAGCTAGAACTCCCAGTATATTTTACATTTCTGGATAAAGAGACTACTTCACAGATAGTATGGTAATTGTTTTTCTAATTCTAATTTCTTTCAGTTTTGATATTTACACTTTGTATTCATTTCGGATTTCTAACTTTACTTTTCATTCAAAACTTTCTTTCCTGCCGTGAATCTTGCCTTATATACTTACTCTAAAATTGCCTCTAGAACCATCTTGAACAAAGACCAGAACTTTCCGAGGCGATCCAGAATAATGTAGAATTCTCGATCCTCTTATATAACTCTCATAACTCTCTCACTAGTGTCTCACAGATGGCGTGCATAGATAGTAGATTACAGATAGGTAGTTTCCTATCACCATTGTTACCTAATTTCAGGCTATTTCTCATGAGCTATTTATTACGGCCCCTAGAGGGCGTAAGCGCGTAACAGTAGTGATACACCATCTGTTTTTAAGTCACCAGTGTCACATTTTTTAACCATTCTTTCAATACTTCTAAAGGCGCGTAGAGACTTTCCGACGCTTCGCAAAGTCTGTACCTACACTCGTTACGCGCAGCCTTGATTTAGGGTACCTGACACCAAGCGCAGGTACAGACTGCTAGGTGTGCCTTACGCGGCTGTCTCGGAGAGGCCATATGCACCTTAACCGATCCCGTGGCAACTAATGTCTTTTTCAATTTCTAAAATATCCCACTAACACTTCATTCTTAAAATACTGTACCAGTTTTTCACCCCCTGGGAACCACCCCTAACGCCGTGGGTTCGGAAGTTATACCACGAGATAACTACTAACACAATTTTATTTATTAACTTATATTGCTATAAACTATAATTCACAAAACGTTTACTAAACTAATATAACTTTAGATACTGTGTATTACTTGATATATCCCTTTACTGTTCACTTGGGATCGCTTCGGACTTATCTGAACTTCTTTGAACACAAATTCAAAAACTTCCCTACCTACGGTGACTTCGTTGCCTTATATACCCTACAGATGGCCGGTCTCGAGCATTCTCCAACTTTCTGAAATTATAAAAACCTTGATCTGGCATTTTCTAGAGGAAGAAGTCGTGCTACTAGCGCCGTCTCTGAAGTGGCAGTTGAACAAGTGCAGCAGAATATAGAATTGGTGTGAATTCATACTAATGAATGCAGTGGCCTGTCAGCCTTGCTACTTAATTAATTCATGCTGACAGCACCTAGGGGGCGCCACTGCATAACAATACTTGAACGATTTCCCATGCTTGACTACGTAAAACACTTTTCCGTTCACTGTGTGACATCTTTCTCGATTTGAGGTACAAAATTAAATGTACAGTTTTATGCATATGATTTATTAATTTTAAAAAAAGAATATTTGTGTGTAAAGGAACGCTATATTCTATAGTAAAACCTCATCATAAATAGCTGCATAATATTTAGTATAACTATGTCTTAATTTTTCCAAGGTTTGTTGGTATTTTTCTGAATGACTGGAAATTTTAGGATGTTTTTAGTTTATCTGTATTTGGCATAGTCTATTTTTCTTAATTGATCATTATTTATATTTTGTCTATCTTGATTAATAAATTGTCCGAATTTGACCATCGAAAATTCATTCAATTAATTCCGAAGATGATTCTAACAAAATAGTTTTAACACTTTTAACAGCTGTTAAAGTAAAAGTACTAAGTACATTCTACTGGAATAGGCATTTGTTTCATTAATTTTTTCATATGAAGCACGAAAATATTTTCAATTGTTGCCAAGAAATTAATAATTCTTGGCAACAATCGAAAATATTATCTCTTATAAACAACTTGTAATAAAGATTTTTTTATTGTATTTAATTACAAAAAACTGATGGTATAATATGTATGCAATTTGAAGGTCAAGGTACCACATAGGTACTTTCTACTTAATTAGGTATTTTAAGTATACGGAATTGTATCACGTTACAGCGTAGACTTATAATAAAAGTTTTTATGCCGCCCAAATGTCTCCAGTCGGGTACAGTGTCTATTGTGTTATTTTCAGTAATTAATTACATACTGAATATAAAATGTGAGTTGCGCGAGGTGTATCTACAGGTCTACGGAAAACTCAGTTTTACCAATTTACCAATTTTGTACAAATCATTTAACCAAATGATCTTCTGTTATAGATGTAAGTATATATAAAATTCGCGCCTGTTTTTCCAAATGCCTTTTTCATTCTTCAGACTTTGTGCTCTAGTTGCATTACGTCGAGTCTCCATAAATAATGATCATGTCAACTTTTTTATCTCTTGAATGATTTTCAGGCATTTTATATTAATTTTCTTCTTTATAACAACTTTAATACACTTGCTTCAGAAAATTAGTAAGTCAATTCAATTGTTGCGAATGTCTGTCATTTTCATGGCTATCTGCAATTTTGGATTTAAATGTAGGTAAGGTACCTTATTAAAATGATTTGTTGGTGCTTACTTTTTAAAAATACTTCTATTATTACGAAGGATATCGTTAAGAAATGATTAATGGCGAAAAAATTGTAGTTTATGAATCATTATTTCTGATTAATAAAAGAAATAGCACAGTTCCATTAAAAAAAGTCCATAGGACCCCTACGGAAATGAAAATGAAATTCCGTTTTTTTTTTAAACTAAAAATACTGGTACCGATCAGTAATTCAAACAACTATTTTCTGCTTTACAGACAAGTCTACAACTTTACTAATAATTTCCATAGCCTACTTAGTAATTTTCTTACATCGCATTCATGTGACGCGGCCATTTTGAAAAAAATTAAAAAATTGTTCGTATCTCACTTATTTTTGGAATTTTTTACATCTGAAAAAACTGTTGCACTTAGAAATTTATGCTTAATGAGAAACCATCAAAAAAATATAGTCATTCCATTTAAGAAAGAAAAGTTGATGTCACTTCCGGTTCAACCGGAAGTGATATTTTCATTCTTGTTAGTTTAAAAGTAGCCTCTTATTGTCTAATTTATTTGTACCAAAAACCAAAATTTTAAATACAAAAGCAACCAAAATATTGGGGGCGTACATTGACTCGTGGCCACCCGGTATACAATATACAATCGGTATTATGGGTCTAAAGTCGTTTTCCATCGATGCCAAAAAATCGCCAATCTTTGCTACATTCTATTTTGCTTGACACCCTCTAGTTGGGATAGTTGGGGGTAGTACATGATCTACAAGTAATTTCAAGTACTTGTAGATACCTATTGTTGTAATTTACACATAAAAATATATAAGTCGTCACTACAATGGCACCCTTGTTGGATTTTTGTATTACATTACCACTGCTGGTCTGAGGGTGGATTTTATACTTTGAAAGTAGTATACTAATTTTCCACGGAAAATGTCTAATATGCAATTTCTGTTTCTATGAACCATACAGAATCGAATTTTGATGTCGACATTCGTTGCCCGGAGGGATCAAAAATCGCCCATTTTTAACATTGTACTTTGAAAAGAATCCCCAATAGTTCCCAGCCAAAAAACTAAGTTTATTTGATCGGTCTCAGGTTCGATTTCTGTTTCTAGCATTATTAAATACAACCCTGTTGAAATTTCAGTGGACAGATCCTAAATCGGTACCTCGTGGTATCCACCATTTAAAAACTTATTATTTCCAGTTGCGTGTGGGCGCTTTCGAGACAGCTGATCCTCAATTCGTATCTAAAGAGTACTCAAAAGTTATAAACTTGTTCTTTATGGTTTAAATAAATGTTGTTTAGAGCTAATTTTAGGTAAATTCGCATTTTTAGCATTTTTTTTTATTATTTATGATTAGGAAAGTAATAAATGTATTGAATTGAAGGATATTTTCAAATTTTCATCCTGTTTTCAATTTATATAAAGTGAATATACTGTTGCGCCACGATTAAAACTACTTTTGCGGCGGTTTCTTGAAATATCTCGTAAACTAGAAATCGAAGATGGAAATTTTGTTTTATTCGTTAGTGAGTCGTTTAGGGAAAAAAACATTTAAAGGGCCTCCAATTTCTCCACTTCCCAGGACCCTGACGCCTTCAAATACGGCGTTGGAAGGTTGAGAAGAAAAAGGTCCGTCATATTGGATTTAGAACGATAGAACTAACTGATCCAAATTTTGATTGCAAGATGTGTAGCAAACAATAATGCAAGTCAAATAAAAGCTTTTAAAATTAACAGCAGATCCTAGAGGTTGGCAGCGCATACATGCTTATCTTGCTATGGTTGGTAGTAGATAATTTAGAAATAAATGAAAATGCACAAACGAAAATGACTTGACTAAAGGTAGTTAAAGTACAAATTGGCGGATTTTTAAGGTTTATGTATTTTGTGGAACCAATAGAACCATCCATATAAACTGCATTAATTAGATTGTAAACCTTATGTATTTTAATAAAGCAATTGGTCAATTGAAAATTTTAACCTTATGTTAAATTAAGCTTCAGTTCCTGTTTATATTTATATACTAATAATTATGAATGATTAACAGGTGAAGTTTGGTTTTGCTTATGCAACAGATATTTTGTTTGTGTACACCCAATAATTAATTAGTTTTAAAGTTTCATATACGTGATTAGTATTTAATATTTTAAATTTCAGGTGATGTAAGTTTATATTCTGACATTTGACATTTAAAAATTTTCTCTGCACTCACATTAAATTGATAACATATTTATTTTTAACACACTTATTAGTTTGACCTGTAACTGTAATTTTGTATGTAAGAAAATATTGCAGCTCATTTTTTACATACTTCCAAATGCCGTATTGACTTGAAAATTTTCTTGTGTATGTAGTTCACATGACAGTACAATTTGATATTTTTGTATAGAAAAATCCAAGATAGCGGACAGTTTATTGTCATTTAATATCCGACTCTGCTAAGAATTGGTATGTTAGGATTTTGGAGGTTGCAGATTATAACAAGCTAACCGTTATACTCTTCGCCGATTTACTGCACTTTTTATATAATTGTTGCACATTCGATAGGATACTATTCGCATTTTTTTTGTAAATAATATTAGTTTTAGACATTTTTAGTTTAATTACAAAACATAAAAAATCATTTATGTATTTTTTTTTAATTTAAAAAATGTATAACTTTTTTATTTATTGATCGATTTTGTTCAAAAGCAATAGAGTTTTTGCTCTGGCTAACACTAACTTACTGTCCAAATTTTAATATAATTGGACTTTTCCTTCTTAAGTTATCGTGCTTACAAGAAACGTAACGGACGGACGGACAGACGGACGGACATTTTGAAAGTTATTCAGAATTCGATCACCAACACAATGATATAAATTTTTTTCGCTACGAGCAATATTATCGGTTTTAGAAATGTGCCAATCGAATGCAAAATACTCTTTGTTGTGTATTTGCGAAGAGTATAAATATGTGAATTAAACTGAAAAGTCCAAAATGGTGGCGGATAAGCTTCATTTATCGTCTGACTCGACTGAAAATCGGCGTCTGAGAGGTATCGAGGTTGCAGATTATAAATCTTTGTCCGAAATCTAACAATTCAAAATGGCGCCTTCCAGATGACGAATAGGTTTTGTCATTTATCGGTAAGGAATTTTATTAAGGGACACGTCTGATTTATGTATTTGATCTTTGGTACTGCTTCCGAATCGAACAAGCACACTAATTAGTTGAATTAGGACAAAACTAAAAGCAAGAAGTAAAAAAATAAAATTTTAAAAACCAACTGAAACTTAAAAAATGCACTAAAAAGAAGAAAATAATATCTAATTAGTTCTAGTGTGTGTTAATGTGGTGGATAAGTTTTGTAATTTATGGTCTGATTCGCCTGAAAATCTGTACCTGGTCAGGGAATGTTCATGGTCGCGGATTTTAAATGTTTACTCCAAATTCAAGAATTCAAAATGTCAGCTTGAAGAAGAACGGCTAATCTAATTGGAACAAAACTAAATGGAAAATAAAACAACTTAAAAATATTTAAAAAACTCGCTTTTAAAAACCAACTCAAATGGTTAAAAAATGCAGTAAAAAGCAAAAGAAAATAATGTTAATAATAATAATTAAATATAATAATTTTTTTAATAAACGTGTTCAAAACATTTCAACAAACAGAAGATTTTACACCACACATTTTTACGTTTATTAACGTAAAAATATGATTATTATTAACATTATTTTCTTCTTTTTAATGCATTTTGTAACAGTTTCAGTTGGTTCTGGTGCAGGCAATGAAGGCAACAGTTTGTAAAAACCTCGCAAAAATTAATAAAAGGATCATCTCCGGGATTTAGGTAGGTAATAACCTGTAGAATGGAATGATGCATTCTTTGCACTTTCAAGTTCCAGGAAAATTCAAAGAAAGTTGGAAAAACTTTTCGATTTTCGGTTTCTTTGTTCTAGCGGCTAAAATAATGAAAATACAGAGAACTGTTTAGAACAAAATTTGTAGCTCGTCTCTTTCTCTACAAAAAAGGTCTTTACAAATGTTTGTCTTACTTAAGCCGTTTAGGAGATAAATTCAGTTTTCCACTTATAGTTTTGAGCCGCTCCGAAATGCGCGGAAAATGAGAATTCTCTGGGAATTTCGTACGACCGGACACATCGATCGATAATTCTTACTATTCAGAGCCGCTAAAAAATGAAAACGACATAAAATGTAGAGAAAAGTCTCAGCTTTAATGTGGAACTAATCACAAAATTCATACCAATTTTTATCATAGAGAAATAAGTGTTAGAAGATGGCTTAGTAAACTTTGTACAGTTGATTTATTCATATCTTTAAGTTTTACGCATTCTGCCTATTTCTTCCGTAACGATGGGTGCTTTTTCACTACATGGATTCGATTCCACGCACTTTTATCTATATTTCGTGAAAATTTTATTGAAGAATGTTAAGAAACAAATAAGTTGTATATGTTTTACTATATAATTGTGCATTTTCTGAACGTGAATGAATAATGTAGACAAATTCAAAAAGTAATTTAAATATACAGGAAAATTATGCTTTTTAATGTTTCAAAAAGTTTAATTAAAACTCTACACGTGCTTCGGCTCATTAGGCTTTTATCAAGAGTACAAGTACGAGTTTTTTAAATATTGAGTATTATCTTGTACTCTTGATAAAGGCCTAATAAGCCGAAACACGTGTAGAGTTTTAATTAAACTTTTTGAAACATTAAAAAGCATAATATTCCTGTATATTTAAATTATTGACGAATGTTTCACAAGGAACCAACCGTAGAATCAACCCAAATTCAAAAAGTACTGCACGCATTTAAAAAACTCTAAAGTCATTCGAAAAAATATGTTTTATTGTACTTACAATCCAAAAATTAAGACTGTGCTATTATTATTAATTAAGATATAGCGAATTGCACTCCAAAATTCGGAGGTGATTGATTGATGAGAAATATACCCTCTACTTTGATCGCAAGGCATATTTTTTAAACAAAAGTAATTGCAATAAAATGTTAATTCGATTAATATATCATTATATAAGAATATATCAGCAAAATGAATTATCCTTCTAACGACTTCCGGCAAAGATATGAATAAATCTGTAGACCAACTGTACAAAGTTTACTAAGCCATCTTCTGACGCTTTTTCTCTATGATAAAATTTGTTATGAATTTTGTGATTAGTTCCACATTAAAGCTGAGACTTTTCTCTACATTTTATGTTATTTTCATTTTTTTAGGGGCTGTGAATAGTAAGAATTATCGATCGATGAGCCCGGTCGTACGAAACTCCTGGAGAATTCTCATTTTTCGCGCATTTCGAAGCGGCTTAAAACTGTAAGTGGAAAACTTGATTTATCTTCTAAACGGCTTAAGTAAGATAAGCATTTGTAAAGATCTTTTTTGTAGAGAAAGAGACGAGCTACAAAATTTGTTGGGAACTCTTTCTCTATTTTCATTTATTTGGCCGCTAGGGCAAGAAAACCGAAAATCAGAAAGTGTTTCCAAATTTTTTTGAATTTTCCCGGAATTTGGAAGTGCAAAGAATGCATCATTTCATTCTCCAGGTTATTACCTACTTAAATCCCAGAGATGATCCTTTTATTAATTTTTGTTACCCTAAATGGCTAATTTGCCTGTACTATTCTTAATAGCGACTTTTTTAATTTTTCTCATTTATTTTTTTAATTATCGAAGAATTTTGAGGTTTCAACTTATTCAAACGAGATGAATAACATACAATATTGAGATATCTCACTACTTAAAAATTTCAAATTTTCATTTTTGTATATGTATTTGCATACATCAAAATTAGGAAAATGTTTTTTATGTATACAGTCAGACAAGAAACTAAAATGGACTTTATAAGCTGCGCGATAAAGTTTTAGCATCTGCCGTTTGACCATAAACAGTAATGAAATTATATTAAAAATTATTTCAAAACAGCTTTTATTAAAAAAATGTACTAAGAAGTAAAAAATATATTGTTTTAAAGTCATTCATCTTGAAACCAAACGCTTTGCGTAAAGTAACTATGCAAAGGTGTTATATGACCGTGTCCCAAAACTTTTTGAGGCCGATCAATTGAGCAAAGCAAACCCTTTCATTTGATACCCATATCAAGGGGGTTATGAAGAAAGAGGTGATCCGCCATCTTGGGACGCCGGCCATATTGGATTTAGAATGATACAGATACTATATTGCATTGTCAACGAACCTATACACGTGTGCAAAATTTCAAAGCTCTAACTTAATTGGAACTAGTCGAAATTTTGAATGGTAGATTTGATCTAAACATACTTACAAACAAACAATTGAAGTCAAATGAAAGCTTTTAAAAATGACACAACTTTAAATAAAAAATCTCGACGGTGCATCCTCAGTCTTTCAATACAGTTACCATTAATATCTGAATCTGAATTATCTAACGTTTACAAAAAATGTAACAAAATTGATGCATTCCTTTAACTGGTATGAGGAAACAAAATCAAGGTCACATTCTAAACACATTACACCCATATTTAGGTCCATCGGAGCTAAAAATGTGTAAAAGGCAATATATGTTTTGATTTTATTTTTTATGTGATATGCTTGTAAATATTTGAAGAATTTCGAAATTGTGTATTGCGAAAAAAATTATAACAATAATCAACTACAAAAGGGATAAGATTAGATAAGAAGTGTTAGTCTGTAACATCCTGCTCAATTTTTTAAAAATATTACACATCCATTCACGATTAGAAGACTAAAAGATAAATAGCTAGGAGTTGTAGAATTTAAAATTAAATTTTATTATTTTTGGTTAACACTTGAAAATAAGATAACACTTGTAAAAATATAATACAATGGTTTAAGCGATTAATTTAATGTAGATTAAATTACTAGCTATAAATAATAAATATTTTTCAGTAGTCGAGAACTTTGTAATCCATAATATTGCATTAGTCCTTTATTTGATTTAAAGTTTCCAAATCATTATTTTATTGACAAATATGATTTTGCTTAATTGTTACAATCTACTTTTGTCCATGATACAAAGTGATTTTTTTTCATTGAATCCGAAAAGTAGGTTTCTTTTTAGAAAGTTGAAATTACTTTGGAAACGCCCACCAAATGCAAGAAAATAATGTCATTTTGTTTTCCCCCACAAAATCAAACAACTTTCACCTAAAACTTTTTTTTTCTCGAAAATTCGTTGTTTCTGTGGTATTTCACTGTCTCAATTTAAATGGATCACTGTATGTACGAAACCCATTTGCTGGACACGAGACAGTTTCTTTGTATTTGTTCTTCTAAAACCTAAAAGACAAATAAAATTCCGGTTTCACCGAAAGTGACTCTAACTTTTGATTTTCAAATTGCATTTTTTAATTCTGCATAATTTTCTGAATTCAATGATACCACATATGTGACATTTCAAATGTAAATATTTATTTTAATTTAGTTATTAGTTTTCCACCACTTAAGTCTTCCATGACTGTTCCGATTTATTCTAATTTACCTGTGTAATGTAAGATAAATCGAAATACTGTCGTAAATACTAAATTATGTGATTTACGAGCAAATAAAGTTCGTCAAAATACAATTGTACACGCAATTTTGTCAAATGGAGCCGTATTGGTACCGTGGTTCCATTTATTAGTACTCTTAATAAGGAATTTATTCATTTTCCTTATAGTACAGGCAATGAAGGCAAAATTTTGTAAAAACCTCGCAAAAACTAATAAAAGGATCATCGCCGGGATTTAAATAAGTAATAACCTGTAGAATGAAATGATGTGTTCTTTACAGTTTCAAGTTCCGGGAAAATTAAGAAAAAATTGGAGAAACTTTTTGATTTTTTGCTCTAACGCCTAAAATAATGAAGATGGAGAAAAAGTTGTAGCTCGTCTCTTTCTCTACAAAAAAAGGTCTTTACAAATGTTTATCTTACTTAAGCCGTTTAGGAGATAAATCCAGTTTTCCACTTATAGGTGTCTGAGCCACTCGGAAATGCGCGGAAAATGAGAATTCTCCTGGAATTTCGTACGACCGGACACATCGATCGATAATTCTTTCTATTCAGAGCCGCTAAAAAAAAAAAAAAAATGAAAATATCATAAAATGTAGAGAAAAATCTCAGCTTTAATGTGGAACTAATCACAAAATTCATGCAAATTTTATCACAGGGAAAAATGTTAGAAGATGGCTTAGTAAACTTTACACAGTTGATTTTATTCATATCTTTGAGTTTTATGCATCCTCCCTATTTCTCCCGTAACAATAGGTGCTTTTTCACTGCTTGGATTCGATTCCACGCACTTTAATCTATATATCGTGAAAATCTCATTAAAGAATGTTAAGAAACAAATAAATTGTATATGTTTTACTGTATAATTGTGCATTTTGTGAATGTGTATGAATAATGTAGAGACATTCAAAAAGTACTGCACGCATTTAAAAAACTCTAAAGTCACTCGAAAGAATATGTTTTATTGTACTTATAATCCAAAAATTAAGACTGTGCTATTATTATTAATTAAGATATAGCGAATTGATTTTCAAAATTTGGAGGTGACTGATCGATGAGAAATATATCCTCTACTTTGATCGCAAGGCATATTTTTCCAACAAAAGTAATTGCAATAAAATATTAGTTGGATCAATATATCATTATAGAAGAATATATTAGCAAAATGAATTATTCTAACGACTCCCGTCAAAGATATTAATAAATCTGTGGACCAACTGTACAAAGTATACTAATCCATCTTCTTACACCTTTTCTCTATGATATTTTTTTAATGAATTTTGTAATTAGTTCCATATTAAAGCTGAGACTTTTGTCTTAATTTTGTTATTTTAATTTTTTTAGGGGCTCTGAATAATAAGAATTATCGATCGATGAGTCCGGTCGTACGAAACTCCCGGAGAATTCTCATTTTGCGTGCATTTCGAAACGGCTTAAAACTATAAGTGGAAAACTCAATTTATCTTCTAAACGACTTAAGTAACACAAAAATTTGTAAAAACCTTTTTTGTAGTAAAAGAGACGAGCTACAACTTTTGTTGAAGACTTTTTTTTATCTATTTTCATTATTTTGGCCGCTAGAGCAAAGAAAACGAAAATCAAAAAGTTTTTCTATTTTTTTTTTAAATTTTCCCGGAACTTGGCAGTGCAAAGAATGCATCATGTCATTCTCCAGGTTATTACCTACTTAAATCCCGGAGATGATTGTTTTATTAATTTTTGTTACCCTAAATGGCTAATTTGCCTGTACTATTATTAAAACAATAAAAATTGCAGCTTTCAGAAAATAAGAAAATGTAATTTATTTGGAAGTACCTAGGTATACAATTATACATAAGGTGGCTTTGCAATACAAAAGAGGAACACAAAATATTACAACAGCTGTTCAAAATGCTGACTATTAACGTCAATGCACTTCTGAACTCGCAATCTTGAAATACATTCGCCAATTGATGGGCCGTTATACTATTAATTGTACGTCTTACTCGTAGCTCCAGGTTTTCACGGAGTGTAGCGGTGGTTGCGTAGACAATATTTCATAAATTACCCCAAACAATAAATCAAGGGGAGTCAGATCAGGTGACCATGGAAACCATCTAAGAGGACTATTTGTCGAAATGACGTTTTTGTTGAAGGTAATCAGTTACTATTCTTGAACTATGAGGAGCAGCGTCAACTTGTTGAAAATATGTAAATGAGACAAAGGATGCTTCGAGGAATGCTTTATTCAAAACATTATTTCTAATCATATATACACACAGTACTTATTTGATAAAATAACTGGCGGAGTGTGTACTTTTGGTTTTACCAACCTTTTTTAATAATACTTGTCATGTTCGACGTATTGGTAATTATCTAATAGTATATCTGGCCTCCATTGAATTAAAATAATCTTTCGTGGAATCAAATTTTATAATTACCTTAATCTAATCTAATCCGTTCTGATATTCAGAGAAAACTAACTGAAATCGAAACAATGGCATTCCCATACGTCAACAATAATGTACACTTTATTTGTTATTTTTTCAGAAATACATATATGAAGTGTTACTGGATTTCCAGGTATTGTCCCATGTGCTCGGTAACCACTAGAGCGGCTGAGGTTGACTAAATGACGTTTCGGCAGGATCACATCTGCCATCTTCAGGTTCTCGCTAATAACTGACTACTGCTGCTTCTCGTTGAGAAGTTTTTTCTTGGTTTATAAATTAATACATATATTTAACCTGTGTTGGTATTAGAAATTCATTGAAAGATGCCGTGTTAGATGATGTGGTACATTTAGGAAAAATAGACAAATCCACAACTTTGTCTTTAACTGTAGATATACTAGATCTTGAGAATATTTCTATATGTACTGTAGGAACTTTAGTAGATAAAAAAATCGATTAGCCGAAAAATGTGTCCATTTTTAATAACTATGCGGAACATTATCGGACACGACATTTGTCAATAAACCTTTAGTGCTAACATAGGTTGAATAAATTATTTTCATTTTATGAAATAAGGTTTTCTGCAATATCGAGTTTAATTTTCAAGATTTAACACACACTACTACGTCATAAAATTCGTTTAATAGAATCAATTATATTTCAGTTTTAGATATAAACTTATCAGATACGAAAAAGAAGATGACACTCGGCAAAATTGCAATAATGTTTAGTTTAGAACTCAATGAATTTTTTTCAATACAAATACTCAGTCTGATTTATTATTTGTTCTTACTGACCTAAATTGAAAATGTATGTTAAAGTATAAATGAAAGGTGTTAACAAAGTTATTATATTTTGTATCAACATGAAGTACTTTGGATTATAATGTTAAGTATACCAAATAAAATAGAATAGTTGTGCAAATTTTCATCTTTACTAAAAACTTCTCGGCTGTGGCTACTTCAGCTTCAGACCTAAAATTTCTACCCTATAGTATTAGTCTAAATAAAAAATATGTGTTCAAAAATTCATAATAAAGAAATATGAATTGGTAATATAAATAGCATTTTTGGTTTTAGTTAGTAACAAGTTTTGCTTTTCGAAGTAAATGCACCGGTGCATATTTTTGAAATTTTTTTGTATTATAAATAACATAATTTTACAATTATATTGTTCAGTGCGTACACAGGGCCGTGGTGAGAAAATACAGGCCCGGGGGGAAAGGGGAGGTCCACCTTGCCCCCTTATTTTTTTAAACGTGCTTCTATACATAAAGCTATTAGTCCTCAAGCTGTTTATACAGGGTATACTATTAATAATAGGCCATAGTGCATTGGTAGATTCTTCGGGCCAAAATATGAGGATGTAATCGAATATGCTTTAGTAAAATGTTGCTGTGGAAGAAGATAGAGGGTGTTAAAATTCAATTTGTTCTTCGCCAAATTTGCTAGAAGAACTTTTTTTATTCTAAGAAACAATAATTTATGTATTACATCATGTTAGATCATAGAGGGCGCCGCAGGACCTGTATCTGATGATGAATTTTTTGTTTTTTTTTTTGGACGAAACGTTATGGTACATTGACCAGAATATCTGATGAGGGCGTCATTTTCACGTATAAAAGGTACGCTTGGTAGAACTCCAACCGTTTTCGAGGAAATTGCCAGTAAACATTTGAATATTTATTTGAAAGACAAATTCAAATTTATTGTAACAAAGTGTATTTATTGAAAAAAGTACAAAACGTAAAGGAAAACAAAATCATAATAACAGCGTAAACTCTTTCTCACTTTATATTGAAACATTCTTTATAGGATTTTGCAAACAGCAGAAAAGATAACTATCTATAAAAGAAAAACTTTGTGTAGAAATATTAATGAAATCTTTGTATTCTTTCGATAACCTGAATTCTGGTTATGCTAGCAAATTAAAATCCTAAAATGAATTTGTCTAATTTCTTATTTGACAATTCTCATTCTAACACTAGCATCCACACAGTCCCCTACGGCCATGCAGATTAAACTAGTATCCACATAACCCCCTACGATTATGAAGATTCAGTTAAAAATGAGAACAAAGACCTAAAATGAATTAATTTATCTACTTTGTCTTAAAAAAAATTTCATTCCAATATAACATAACATCGTTATGAATGGCTTTATGTCTTTCTGATGAGCTCCAGAATAAGGGCGAAAAACGTTTCAAAGGCTAAGCATTTCCAGGAAACAGAATGATAGATTTCATGAAAATATAATCCATTGAAATGAAAATTTTTTTAAGACAAAGTAGATAAATAAATTCATTTTAGGTCTTTGTTCTCATTTTTAACTGAATCTTCATAATCGTAGGGGGTTATGTGGATACTAGTTTAATCTGCATGGCCGTAGGGGACTGTGTCAAATAAGAAATTAGACAAATTCATTTTAGGATTTTAATTTGCTAGCATAACCAGAATTCAGGTTATCGAAAGAATGCAAAGATTTCATTAATATTTCTACACAAAGTTTTTCTTTTATAGATAGTTATCTTTTCTGCTGTTTGCAAAATCCTATAAAGAATGTTTCAATACAATTATAAGCAAACAAATAATAATTCATTTTTAAACATCTTTCTCACTTTCTTATGAACCAATGGAGTATTTTCGTGGCATTGAAATAATCACATAAATCAAAAGATTGTGTAAAATAAGGATCTAATCTTATTGGAAGACCAAAAAATAACATAAAAGTTGATTTAATGACATTAGTAATTATTGTATAAAATTTCCTGTCATGCAAAAACCCCATTGCTGCAACTTAGAGTAAATTTTTTCTTGAATTGATAGTATTTACATAGACTGAGGAGTTCATATGTCCCCACACATAATAACCCAAAGGATTTATAATCAGGACTCCGTGGTGGTCAAGCAAACTCATTTCCTCGACCGATCCATCTGCATGGGAAAGTGTCATCAAGATAATTCCTGACTTCAATGGAGAAATGAGGGGGAGCTCCATTAAACCACATTCTGTTCCGTATGTCGAGCATGAAAGCATGTAATTATCAGCAAGTGTATTTTGAAGAGAAAAACAGATAAGACTGTCCATTTAAATTTGGAGGAAGGACAAATGGTCCTGATAACTGATCGCCGATAATACCAACCACATCAAATGTCAATCTTAAATTCGTGCAGAAAATGTCTTTCTTTAACGGCATGAGAATTGTTTACTTCCCAGTAATGGGTTTTTCTCCAGTTAAAAACGCCTCGGCGAGTAAAAGTTGCTTCATCGGTAAATAAAATGTTCTTAACAAAATTTCGATCCCTGCTGTGTTTATTTAGAACAAATTGACAAAATTGTAGCCTTTGTGGAAGACCCCTTCGAAGTAAGTTTTGTACAGGGGTGAAGTGATATGGGTAGAAGCGTTCTTTGCGTAAGATTCTTAGAACAGATTGTTTACTCACCCCTGTTGGCGCTGATAAACGACTTGAGCTGACTTGATGATCTTCATCCACACAAACTAAAGTTTCTAGTTCTGATCTGGAGTAATTCGTTTCGGTCGTCCTACATCATTTTTGTGGGGAAATGAACCCGTTTTTCCCAAACGACGAAACAGATCTTTGAAAATCTTATCGTCTGGCTGTATTCTATTTGGATATTGAAATGAGTATCTCCTCACCGCAGCACGTCGGCTAAAATTTTCCTGTACGTAAACAGATATCATATTCCTCGTTTCCCTATTTGAAAAATTATTAAATAGCATTTTGAAATTACATAACAGAACTAAAACGTAACCAAAGCACACTTTTCAATAAATACACTTTGCACTTTGTTTCATTAAATTTGAATTTGTCCCAAAAAATTATTCAAATGTTTAACGGCAATTTTCGTGAAAACTGTTGGAGTTATCAAGTTCTACCAAGTGTACCTTTTATACGTGGAAATGAAGCCGTCATCAGATTTTCTGGTCAGAAGTACCACAACGTTTCGTCAAAAAAAAAAAAATGAAAAAATCTATTACTGTTTCTTAGAATAAAAAAGTTCCTCTAGAAAATTTGGCAGAACAGTCAAGAGGCTGTTGAGTTGTTGCAAAAAAAAACGAAAAAACAATTTGAATTTTGACACCCTGTATCTTTTTCCACAGCAACATTTTACCAAAGCATATTTGGTTACATCCTCATATTTTGGCCCACAGAATCTACCCCTGCACTATGGCCTATTATTGATGGTCCACCCTGTATATTTTAAATAAAATTCATTGTATTAAATATGATGACTCGAGTTTCGTATAAAAGAAAAGAAAATATAAGTACTTTTCATAATTCTCATGAGAAAAAAATGTCGTTTTTCTCTCCTGCTCGAGAATCCGTGCCATTGATCCTGGCACGGTGGCACGGTTTTTCGAAGACGAGAATTTCCGAAAATATGCTTAATTGATTTCTCCTTCATTACTTCGAATCTAAGTGTAGGCGAATTAGATGAAAATCGACGTAAACTTGAAAAAGTTTTCGGAATGAATGGATTTTCACGAAACTTTCTGGGTCCTGTTCGTATTGATGTCTAGATCAAACTCCGCAAAAAAGAATTTGCTGCTATTGGTAGGCAATTACTTCCACATCCACGTAGTGGATTGGAAGTATAGTAATCGCAAAAAAATTTTCAAAAATTTTTATTCGTGAAATAGGTTTAGAATGTCATGAAACGTCGAGATTTTAAATTTGAGCGAAAAAAAATTTTCTGTCTGTCGGTCTGTCGGTCTGTCTGTCTGTCTGTCTGTCTGTCTGTCTGTCTGTAACTTTTTTTGTCCGCACGTTTTCTCCGGAACGGTTTAAGATATTGACTTGAAATTTTGTACACGTATATATTATAACGAGATCTGGAACTGGATTGTTTTTTGAGGATATCCGGTGAAGGGTTGGGGGTTAAATAGGGGTAAATATGGGAAAATAAGTAAAGCAAGCTTGTAAGAGTACAGAAACTTGAAATTCGGTGTATGTACTAGAAGTTGAGGACTCAGATTTTTTTATAATATTTTTCAACCCCCCACCACCCCTACTCCAATATGAAAAGGGTTGATAAAATAAAATTGAGATATTCATTTGAAATTTGGTACACGTATGTATTATAACGACACCTGGAACTAGATTATAATTTGAGATGATTCCGTTGAAGGGTTGGGGGTTAAATAGGGGTAAATAAGGGAAAATAAATAAAGCAAGCTGGTAAGACTACAGAAACTTAAAATTCGGTGTATGTACTAGAAGCCAAAGCGTCAGATTTTTTTATAATATTTTTCAACCCCCCACCACCCCTACCCCATTAATGGGGTTGATAAAATAAAATTGAGATATTCATTTGAAATTTCATACACGTATGTATTATAACGACGTCTGGAATTAGATTATATTTTGAGATGATTCCGTTGAAGGGTTGGGGGTTAATTTGGGGTAAATAGGGGAATATAACTAAAACAAGTTGGTCAGCGTACAGAAACATGAAATTCGGTGTATGTACTGGAAGCCAAAGCGTCAGATTTTTTTATAATATTTTTCAACCCCCACCACCCCTACTCCAATATGAAAAGGGTTGATAAATTAAAATTGAGATATTCATTTGAAATTTGGTACACGTATGTATTATAACGACATCTGGAACTAGATTATATTTTGAGATGATTCCGTTGAAGGGTTGGGGTTAAATAGGGGTAAATAGGGGAAAATAAGTAAAGCAAGCTGGTAAGACTACAGAAACTTGAAATTCGGTGTATGTACTAGAAGCCAAGGTCTCAGATTATTTATAATATTTTTCAACCCCCACTTCATTATTAAAAGGGTTGATAAAATAAAATTGAGATATTCTTTTAAAATTTGGTACACGTATGAATTAAAACGACATCTGGAACTAGATTGTATTTTGAGATGATTCCGTTGAAGGGTTGGGGGTTATTTAGGGGTAAATAGGGGGAAATAAGTAAAACAAGCTGGTATGAGTACCGAAACTTGAAATTCGGTGTATGTACTAGAAGCCAAGGCCTTAGATTTTTTAATAATATATTTCAGCCCCCCCACCACCCCTACTTCATTATTAAAAGGGTTGATAAAATAAAATTGAGATGTTCATTTGAAATTTGGTACACGTATGAATTATAACGACATCTGGAACTAGATTATATTTTGAGAGGATTCCATTGAAGGGTTGGGGGTTAAATAGGGGTATATAGAGGAAAATAAGTAAAGCAAGCTGGCAAAAGTACAGAAATTTGGAATTTGGTGTATATACTAGTAGCGAAGGTCTCAGGTTTTTTTATTAGTATTTTCCATCTCCCCACCACCCCCACTCCCTTATTAAAAGAGTTTATAAAACTAAATTTAAATCTTCACTTGAAATTTGGTACATTTATGTATTATAGCTATATCTGAAACTAGATTATACTTTGACATGATTGTGTTGAAGGAGTGGGAGTAAGTAGAGGTAAATAGGGAAAAATAAGTAAAGCAAGCTGGGAAGAGTACTGCAACTTGAAATTAGGTGTATGTCCTAGATGCCAAGGCCTCAGATTTTTTCATACTATTTTTCAACACTTCCACCACCCTTACTACATTATTAAAGGGGTTGATAAAATAAAATTGAGATATTCACTTGTAATTTGGTAGACGTATGTATTATAACGACATCTGGAACTAGATTATATTTTGGGATGATTCCGTAGAAGGGTTGGAGTTAATAGGAGTAGGGAAAAATAAGTAAATCAAGCTGGTAAGAGTACAGAAATTTGGGATTCGGTGTATATACTAGAAACCAAGGCCTCAGATTTCTTTCTAATATTTTTCAAACTCCACCACCTCCGCTTCATTATTAATGGGATTGATAACATCAAATTGAGATATTCACTTGAAAGTTAGTACACGTATGTATTGTAGTGACATCCGATTGAGATGACTTCATTGAAGGGGTGGGAGGTGGTAGATTGCGAATAGTGGAAAATAAGTAGGGTAAACTAGAAACTTCATTTTTAACGAATATGGTAGAAACCAACCCCTCAAACTTTTCTATGACATCTGCCCCAAACATTATTAAAATTCTATGACCAATAATTTCCACATACTAGAGTGCAAATATAGTCAAGATATTTCCTTTAAAGTGACTTGGATGAAGAATCTGGATGTGGAAGTAGTGATTCCTTAGGCAGCGGTATTTTTATAAACAATAATTTTGTTGCTAATTTGTTAACTACCAAAATTCAGGTTTTAAAAACAATGTATTTTTAGATAACACAGGTTTACAAAAAAAAAACAGAAAATGTCCGACCAATGGGATTCCATTACCGCACCCCGAAGGTTTTTCATGTGCTGAACACGATACCGTAGTCCGTAAGCGTCATCGCGTCAGGATTTCGAGAAAATTTAACCTAAAAGAGCTAAAAATACCTTCTTGGCCTTCATTCATGCACAAATTAATTCATTCAATATTTTTACCTGAATTTTATTGCAAATTCGGATTGTCTGACTAAAATTAGGCTACTTTTGTTCGAAACATTTTTTCTGACATTGTCACTTTTTTTAGATATCAGGGACCCAATTCTCGTGTTCACACGGAATGAGGCCGTATGCGGAATAGTACGGGAGGTAGCGCTGCATTTGAACAAGTCATTTTATACCGACTGAAAATCATAACAATAATACAGTAATTTCTCTTACCATTTTTTTCCATTTTAATAATTTTTATTCTATTTAACTATACAGGGTGATTCACGTAGGCCATTCATTAGAAGTTTTTCAACTTGCAGTTGGATTAGAAACTTGCAATTTGGTATGCAGCCATAATCGATCATGCCATATCTAAAATATTTTCAGTCCTCCAACTATACAGGGTGTGCCAAAAATTGGTACCAACTTTCTTATTTTAAATGGAAACCTATATTTTTCTTTACATCATTCGATTGGTCTTCTAATTCTGAGTTTAGAGAACCTAAGTTATGTTAACTTATCTATTACAATTTTTGACATATGTCCAATTTTTTTAAAAAAATTGCCGCTGTAGTAGTCTACGAACAAATTTGTATCTCGCAAACCTTTCAAAACTATGAAATCAAATTTGTGAAACAGTTAGCTGGAAGTCCAGGCTAACTTTTGATGTCCAATCGGTGGTCCCATTTTGTACCATATGGGCGCAGTCGATTTTCAAATGTCGCAATCAAAAATTGTCAAAAAGTCAATTTTTTCAAATGGCACCTACTATTTTTTTCACACCACTCGAAAGAAAATTGAATTTTAGGGTGAGTTACTTAAGCATTCCCTATACCTAACTTCACCCCATATCGAGTTATTCAATAAAAATCAAGAAATGCCTTATCTTGCCGAGAGATTCCTTACTTCATCAAGTATGCCATGGAAACAATTGACAGTTGTTGTAATAATTTTTAAAGAAAAATATGGATTCTTATTTAATTACACACAACATCAACAAATTATTATTAACGAACAAGAACAATGTTGTGCAATGTCCTTTGCAGAAAAGAGCATTGTGTAGTTTTCAAGTGCATCAAAAAGGGAATTGGACGGTTCTGAAAAAAATTGAGAATATTTCCTGGGTGTTTCCAAAGTCTTTTTGCCTCTTGCAATTTTTGTCTAAACTTCTTCTTTTTCGAGTAAAAAAATCGCAAAAATTTAAAATGTTGTATTTTTAGCACTTTTAGGTTAAGTTTTCTCGAAATCCTGACGTGATGGCGCAAACCGGACTACGGCATCGTGTTCAGCACTTCAAAACCGTTCGGCGTACGGTAATAGAATCTCATTTTTTTTTTGTTTGCAAACCAGTGTACTTTGACGAAAAATAACAACTTTTTACTCTTGTAAAATTTTTGAGAAAATGCGTATTTTCCAGGATATGGCGGTTCGAATTTTTCCAAAAAGGGGGGAGGAGGAATAAAAAGTCATGAGAAAAAAATCAAGAAAAGTTCTGGTGAATGTATTATTAAAATACAAGAACTTTTTTCTCTATGACTTTTTCCTAAAGTGTATTCTGTCCAAGTGTATCCGGAAAGACACGAAAAAAAGACCCTTATCGGAAAATGGAAAATCTCGTAAACTATGAAATTTAAAAATCTGGAAAAAATCTGACGTAAGATATTCTTTAAAATTTTGGTCTTTTGTAACGTACATATTTTCCGAGTTATCAACAGTTTTCACGATGAAAAACGTGCTTTTGGAGTTGTTTTTTTAAATTTACCTTCAATTTTGGTAATTAAAAAATTAGCAACAAAGTCATTGTTTTCATATGTGAAAAATTGAACATAATCAAATTCTGGTAACGACTAGTTTTAAATTCAGAAATCATCCTCACTGATGTTAACTTCACATTATAATTCGAAACCTCATCGTTGTATGAATTTTCAGTGAGTGAATTAATTCCAAAGAACATAAATCACGACAAAATAGACTTCTAGTATGTCAGCACGTCAGTTTGGCCATAGCTCAAGATACACAGTCTTTTTCACGTAAAGTCGTACATCAGATCGTTTTTAAATACGTGCAGAAGTTATTCTACCGGAAATTTAGTCTTTAAATGCATATTTCTTTATTCAGGAAACTTATAACAAGTTATTACCAATAATAAGTGTCCTTTTAATAAAGATACAATACATGAGATGCGGTAGATACTCAAATAAGCTGTTAAGGGTGTGTAGTACTTTTATTCCCACCCATAACTTTCTGGGAAGAAAGAGGTGCCCCGCCAGAAATCGATTTTGTAAATCGTTATAATATTGTTATGAATTACACCCCCTTGGAAAAGGAGATGGTACGTCTATGCCTCTGATGGTGACTGGAAAGGCTCTAGAAAGAGCCAAGGACTTTTCTAGATTATGGCTGGAGAAGATTCTGGATTGATCTAGAGCTAATTTCGGAGTATATAAGGCGCGATTACAAGCGCGGAAGGGGAAGTTTATTTGAGAAGTGACACGCTCGGTAAAAAGTGAGGTTAACTATTAAGTAAACAAGTATTGTAGTCAGTAAATTGTTAAATAAAGTGTTAGTAGTGTTTAATCTCTTGTTAAAATTATTTAGAACCCACGAATTCATACAGGGTGTTTCCTAAAAGGTGGAAATCCGTAACATTTTGGTGTCGGAAGCGGAATTTTAACAAGAGGATTTTCCGGAAGTGTTGAGAAGACTGGGACAGTATTCTCGAAGTTGGTGCTAACACAGAGGACTAATTTACTGGACGTTGTTCGCTGTTCGAACAGGAAAATAGTGTCAAGTGCATTTTTTGAGACATTTTTGGAACATTTTATTTGGACATTAGAGGTTAAGTGACGAAGACTCTAGATAAGACTTTTTCGTGCCGTTTTGAGGTTTTTCTGGACAGTCCCATTACCGATAGTGACGTAATTGTTAAATTTATTTGATTTCAACGTAGTCGTATGCCTATAACAACCAGAAGTATGGCAACTGAAAAGCAAATACAGGACTTATTTGCACAATTCCAGAAAGTGTTGGAAGGGCTAGAAAGAAGGCATCAAGAAGAAGTAAGTGAAATCAAAGAGGAAATAGACCTGCTTAAGCGACAGTTGAGGGATAGAGGAAGCCAGCAAGTGGTATTATCAGATCAGCTGTTCGAACCTCCCTCCTTTGACGGCCAAAGTTCATGGACCATTTACAAGATGCAGTTTGAGGCAGCAGCGAGTGCAAACAACTGGAATGACGAAGAAAAGGCTATGGCGTTAATCGTGGCATTAAGAGGCAAAGCATTGGAAATACTCCAGACAATCCCAGTAGACCAACAACGGGATTTTAAAGTTTTAGAAGCTGCCCTAGATCTACGATATGGCGATCAACACCTTGCCCGAGTGTACCAGACCCAGCTGAAATCACGTGTTCAAGGGGCTGGGGAAAGTTTGCAAGAGTTTGAAGCTGCCGTGTGGAGACTGGCTCACCTGGCTTACCCTGATGTACCGAAGGAATTCCAAGATCAACTGGCAGTAGATGCTTTTCTGGATGGTATACAGGATGATGAGATCAGGCGAGTCCTCAGGTTATCTCGATACCAGAACAGCAGCGAAGCGTTGGTACGTGCACTCGAGGTGGAAGCTATCCTTCAAGATACCCCGAGTCCAAGAGTACAAGCTATGAGTCTCGAAAGATCGCAGTCTGAAAAGGAGAACCAGAACGCTATGTTGGCCGACATATATAAGATGTTCAATCAGTTACTGGCTCAAGTGGATACTGCAGAAAGACAAGGCAAGCCAAGCGGGGGTATTAAATGCTACAACTGCGGCAAGATAGGACATATCAAACGAGACTGTCGACAGCGGAACTCGAGGAAAGTGAATGTTGGAAACAGGGCAGAGACACAGAATAAACAAAGTAGTGGAAGGCCAAGTGGACGGCGTATGAAATGCTACAGGTGCGGGGAACTAGGACATATCCAGCTTGAATGTCCACAGAGGAGCTTGGAGAGAGTGAAGGCCGGAGATGCTGTGAAGCCAAGGGGAAAACCAGAGGAAGCCGTTACCAGAGAGGCTGTGACAGATAACGAACGTGGTGCCCCTAGAGAAGTGAAGATTTCCCAGCTTCGGAGCATTACAGAAAGGCCACCACTACAAGGATATGACGATAAAACGAAACCTGAGAGAAATGCAAACATTTCATCCGGAAGAAGGTACAAGGAAGGTTGCAAGCACAACCACTGGGAGAAACTGCAGGTCACGGGAGCAGTCAACACTGTCAAGGTGGAGGTGCCGGATGATAAGGCAGATGAAGCGCTCAGACAGGAACAATTGAACGATGTGGAAATTGGGCCTATATTGAGAGCCAAAGAAAGGGGAACTCGTCCAAAATGGAAGGATGTTTCGGGCAAAAGAGTGGGGCTGAAGGCACTATGGGCGCAGTGGGACTCACTGAAAGTCATGAACGGGCTGTTGCGGAGAGCATGGGAAAGCCCGGATGGAAAACAGCTGCTTATGCGTCTAGTGATTCCCAGGTGTCGAGTTGCGAAGGTGCTTCAGGAAGTGCACGAAGGAACATCCGATGGACACTTCGGTGTTAACAAGACCCTGAAGAAAATACGAGAACGATATTATTGGATAAGAAGTCGTCAGGATGTGGAGGCTTGGTGTCGCAAATGCAAGATTTGTGCAGCCAGTAAGGGACCACAGACTGGAAGTAAGGGTGAAAACAAGCAGTTCAACGCCGGAGCTCCTTTCAAGAGGTTGGCTAACGATATAGCGGAACCATCACCAGCCAGTGACCGAATGAAGGCTCGATATGACTGGAAGGGTAATTCAAAGGAGGTCATCAAGGTGGGAGAGCTAGTTTGGCTGTACAACCCCCAGCGGAGGAAAGGAAAGTCACCGAAATCACCTTGGGATGGACCGTACACTGTTATTACCCGAATTAATGATGTCGTCTATCGGATTCAGCAAAGCAGAAAGTCCAAGATGAAGATCGTGCATTTGGACAGGCTGGCGAGATACACTGATGATCCTGAGTTGCCTGATCGGGACGATCAGGCTTAAGGAGGGGGCAGTGTTATGAATTACACCCCCTTGGAAAAGGAGATGGTACGTCTATGCCTCTGATGGTGACTGGAAAGGCTCTAGAAAGAGCCAAGGACTTTTCTAGATTATGGCTGGAGAAGATTCTGGATTGATCTAGAGCTAATTTCGGAGTATATAAGGCGCGATTACAAGCGCGGAAGGGGAAGTTTATTTGAGAAGTGACACGCTCGGTAAAAAGTGAGGTTAACTATTAAGTAAACAAGTATTGTAGTCAGTAAATTGTTAAATAAAGTGTTAGTAGTGTTTAATCTCTTGTTAAAATTATTTAGAACCCACGAATTCATACAGGGTGTTTCCTAAAAGGTGGAAATCCGTAACAATATCAGTTAGTAGAGGGTCCACGCCTTCGAAAGCCGTCTAAATCGCCAAGTAACCCATTCCAGCAAGGTAAATAATTTTTGAGCTCGGATATCGAAAGAGGGTCCTAATGGGCATCAGAAATGGCTTGTTGGACTTTTGTTGACGATTGCATAACTTCTCCACAAGAAAAAAAGATGGCGAAATGTTATTTCAAGAATTCGTGTTTTTAAACGTATACCTCTCGCTAGAGAGTGAACCACATGCGATATTGATTTGATTTTTTTTATTTATATACTACTGACATGAGCGCATCTATTTGTACTAATTAAATTTCAAACTCGCTTACGGTGTTTTTCTAAATAAATCCTAAATCACAGTAACGAAATTTGTGTGTTTGAAATTTCGACGTGTGGGCAACTATATTAAATATTCAATTTTTTAATATACTATATACGAATGAAATATGGTCTAAAGATCAACAGAGTTTTTGCAAAAAAAAATAGCTCTATATCTTATACAGTTTTTGAGTTAACGACTTTCTAAAATAAACCATAATTCGATTCGTGGTATTCCTGTTAGCATGCGGCTGTTTTCTGGCTAAGTGTAATGCATTAAGATAGTAAGCCAATACATTTTTGAAATTGTGGCTATTATTTACATTTTTACAATTTTGCAAAAATATTAACAGGTAAAAAGAAACTCATTTGGCCGATGATTTACTCGATCTATTAATTATGAAAGTGTTGTATAGAGATATTATTTATTAAGTATATCATTATTGTGGTACAAATGATATAGCATTTTACAAATATGAAAACATAAAAACGTACACAAAACTTGTAATATATACATAAGTAATAAAAATAATAATAATAATGCATAATAAGTATACACAGCTCAGTAAGCATTGACAAACCACTGCATAGGCATTACTATTAAGAAGCACTGTCTGCTAAAAACTGCTCTGTATTATTTCTGCCCTTAAAACAATTGTTAGGAAAGGCTATACATGCAACAAAACACCAAGTGGACGCACATTTTTAATCACAGTTTACTTTATAATTCCACTATTTGATTTCTTTAGAACCAGTTGTGACTTTTTGTCATCATTTGTGATTTTATTTGGTTATTCTCTATCAGATATCCAAATTTTCTGGGAAAGTGTAAATTGGGAAGGAGATCGGAAAATCGCTTGGACACTAAAATTTTACGTGCTTTGTTAACTGCTTCTCAAGTCGAGAAAATTTGTTATAAATCCAGGATTTTGTGTTAGGTAGGGGTCTAAACCACCTTATGCGGATAATTTTTACAATTAAAAGTATTTCGCAGTGAGCAGGGTTTTAACCTACTTCGCTAGGTTCTTCAGTTGCTAGCTAAGCTAAGTACACTGAACCACAGGACTACCGTCCCCTGTAATGCTCGTTTTAAATGCAGTAAGGAAGTTTCTTGTGTAGGACGCGAACGTAGCTAACGTAAGTCTAATAACCTTAAGGAAAAATAAATACTACCTTAGCAAATCTAAAGATTTAAATTCACTACAGATGGCCGTGAATTTAAATCCTTAATCCGTAAGTCCTATGTGAATCTGTATGGATAGATTCACATAGGACTTACGAGCTTCTTAAATTACACGATCATCAATTGCATCGCAGTTATCTCCAAAATTAATCAAAATATATAGTTGGCGTGTTCATTTTAAGGCAACAATAACTGCTTATTTATCCTCTTCGGAAAGGATAACTGACAGGTCACACAATACACCGACTGCCAATAACGTTTTTACAATATTTTCTTCTTCATATTTTTCACTTAATTATTTACTGATTTCGTGAGTATCTTAAGATACCCTTTGTTGTCATGTACCCACACAATTTTTGTAGGTTTTCTATTTTGCAAAAATTAAACATACCTTGCGCAAATATTATTGGTTCCCTTCTTCATGATTGCAAGTTCACATTATTGGGCAACTTAGGTATGTCATTATTTACACCAACATTCTAAAATGTATTTTAGATTATTCGCTTTATATTTGTTACTATTTATAAAGTAATTCCAGTTTAGAATAAGAATTGTGTCTGTTATGGCGAATTCATATAATTCTGATCGGTTTTTAAGTCATACCATACGTTTTCTTAAATATGAAATTTCGGACAATTTTTATTTTTTAATCTCAAATTTGTATAATTTATTGACGATTTCATACTGTATTTGCACCTTTCGATATATACAGTCCTTCTAAGCCAAAATGACGTAACTGAAAATTTTCTAAGCAAATTGGACGTACTTCAAAGTTTCCTTTATTCAGTAATCATTAAACCATTATTTCTGCATCTATATTTTAACAGACTATTTTAAAATCACGTAGTTGTAACACATAAATGATTGTCTAATTTTCAGACAATTGGTGACCTGCTGATTAATAGTAATATAATACCATAATCAAATTAGTTATTAGACTAATGTCTATCCACAATTACACAAACCGAATCCTGCCGCAGCTGTCAAATTGCGCGTTATCATAACAAGGCATTATTACGATCGAATTAAAAAATCTGTAACTCGAAAACTGTATGAGATATCGAGTTAATTTTTTTTGCAAAAACTTTGTTGATCTTTAGACCATATTTCATTCGCATATAATATATAAGAAAATTAAACATTTAATGTAGTTATCCGCACGTCGAAATTTCAAACACACAAATTTCGTTCCTGTGATTTAGGATTTAATTAGAAAAAAACCGTAAGTGATTTTGAAACTCTACTAGTACAGACACGTGCGCTCATGTCAGTAGTATGTATAGAAAAAAAATCAGATCAATATCGCATGTAGTTAAGTTTCTAGCGAGAGGTATACGTTTAAAAACACGAATTCTTGAAATAACATTCCGCCATCTTTTTTTCTTGTGGAGAAGTTGTGCAATCCTCAACAAAAGTCCAACAAGCCATTTCTGATGCCCATTAGAACCCTCTTTCGATATGCGAGCTCAAAACTTATTTACCTTGTTGGAATGGGTCATTTCAATTTTTAATGGTTTGGACCCCTTACTAAGTCGTAAGGGGCCATCCATAAAATACGTACACAAAAAGGGTGGAGGGGGAGCTATTGCCTGGCGTGATGATATGTGACAAAGAGGGGGTCCTAACAAACGTGATGTAACTCGGCATTTGAAATATCTACTACAATTAGATTCCAATTTTGTTTGAAACCATAGATTTTATATTTCAGTTACGATATGATAGAGAACTTTTTAGTTGGATCTATCAATAGTCTTGAATGTTTATACTCTTGGTATCACTTATAATCCAGTCGTCAAGGGTTTTAAGGTGTCACTAAATGATATATGGCGGAATTTTTCAGGATAAGTAATTTTTTGGTGTAGAATATGATAAAAAAAAGTTTACAGCTGTAAGGTGCCGGCGGGCTCTAAAATAATCGAAAATATTGACCAAAATTCGGTTTTTGGTCCATAACTAGAAAAATAAAAAAATGTATAAAGGAACTAATAGCAGTAGACGATAGGGGGGAAATTTCGCATCAAAAACGTATACAAAGTTTTTTTGTACGGTCAAACATGTAGTCTCCAGATTTTTTTGGAACGTTTCGACACAAAAGTACGGCGCGCGAAGCGTGCGCGGTCTCGAAAGCGCTACACTAAATTTGTTGTAACTTTTGAACCAATTAATAAAATTGAGCTCAACAAAGGTTATATGAAAGAAGAAACATGTGACTATTGGATTATTATATATGGTATGTAGAAATAGTATATATATATGAAGTGGGAACATAAAAAGATTTCCGATGAAATCGGTAAAAGCTCTACCATTTCTACAATTTTTATGATAAAAACATGGAACTTTCATATATTACTCTTGAAGTAATGTATAAAAAGATCCGATTGGTGAAAAAAATCTCAGGAAATTGCAATTTATTTTGAATTATATTTTACGGTTCCAAACATAGTTACACTTGCAGTCATACAACTAAATATTGTGTTTGTCGCTTTACCTGAGCATTACTATGAATTGACATTTGTATAAACAAACTTCAGTTGTCAATCTACTAAATTTTTTTAAGCAAATTAAGTCAACGATGGTTGATTCAGGTGTGGATATTCCATCTGATATAAGAGAATCGGCTAATTTAGCAGTGAATTCAATAATACCTGGTAAAAAAAACCATACATGAAGAAGTAAATAGTTACGAAATTTGAAAATTGGTGTCAACAAAAAAATGTTTGTGAAAAAATTCTCTTAGCGTACTTCGAAACGATGGAAAACTAAAACATTACAATATCAACTACCAACTCAATATTAAAGGCAGAATTAAATGTAAAAAGAAACACTGACAAAATATGTATCATATTAATAGCATTTTTAAAGAGAAAATATGCAGGTTATCACGCTAAAAAATCATTTTAACAAGAGAAAACTTTGAAAGTTTTGTTAGAAATACTGATGACGGGAAGTTTTTATTTGCATTTTATTAATAAAGTGTTATTTGTCTCTTACTCTTAAAGTTCTTTCTCAAAATGATGGGTTTAATAATAACACAGGTTTACAAAAAGAAAAAAGTTTTCTGGATCTGGGGTTAGATCATACGTTTCCTATGTATTTTTCGACGCTGAATTCCAATCTGTTTTTAGTTTTGCTCTATCACGTCAGGATTTTGAGATATTCTAACCTAAAAGTAGGACATATTTGAGTAAGGTTATGTAGCTTTGAGAATTTTTTTTCTCAAGAAACTATGTGTGGGATCTTAAAGTACAAGTCTTCACCTTTAAAATACCGTTGAGTTTGCTCAATTATCTTTTTTCTTCGCCGAGATATTGCAATTTAAACAAGCTAACCGTTATACGCTTCGCCGATTTACTGCACTTTTTATATAATTGTTGCACATTCTATAGGATACCCTTCGCAGTTTTTTTGTAAATAATACTAGTTTTAGACATTTTTAGTCTAATTACAAAACAAACAAAAATTATGTAATTTTTTTTTTATTTAAAAAAATTTATAACTTTTATTTGTCTATTGAATTTGCTCAAAAATGATAGGGTTCTTCCTCTAGCTAACACTCAACTTACTGTCCAAATTTCAATTCAATCGGGCTTTTCGTTCTCAAGTTATCGTGCTTACAAGAAACGTGACGGACGGACGGACGGACGAACAGACGGAGAGACGGACATTTTGAAAGTTGTTCACAATTCGATCACCAACACACAGATATGAAAATTTTTTCTCTACGAGCAATATTACCGGTTTTAGAAATGTGCCGATCGAATGCAATATACTCCTCGTTTTGTATTTGCGAAGAGTATAATTATGACCATAAGGTTTCCGTACTAATTAAATCTATTGGGAAAAATATGATGAGAACAAACAATTTTAAAAATTCGATATCTCAGCGAAAAAAAAGATATTTCAGCAAACTCTACGGCATTTTAAAGAGGAAGATTTGTACTTTAAGATCCCATACATGGTTTCTTGAGAAAAAAAAATCTCAAAGCTACATAACCTCAAATATGTCTAACTTTTTGGTTAGAATATCTCAAAATCCCAACGAAGTGGAAGGGAAGACTGGAACGCTGACATCGTTGCGTGAAAATGACACCCTGTGTTAAAGCGGTGCGGATGCTGCGGAGGGGTCAGCTAGTCTTGTCTAACACATAAGGGCCTCATTTGCAAATGCGACTGTGTTCGCTAAAATTAATATTATACGTAATATTCATAATAGTAATATTATGACTCAAATTAAACCGAAAATAATGCAAGGTTAATTTTAAGTACCGTATATTTATAATAAAAGTACTTAATACTTGCCGAATGCCGAGTCGATAGTCGGTTAAAGTAAACTTAAAATAATGTAAATTCGTTTTTAAGTATAAGTAGTATATTTATAATAAAAGTAATACCTGTTGATTGCCAGGTCAATTAAAGTAAACTTAAAATAATGAAATATCGCGTTTTTTGGTAAGTTTATTATTTGAATATAAATAAGCAATAAAGAAATGTATACCTACATTTAACACAGAATTTTAAATTATACGTATTACATGGTACTTATTAAAATTTTAATGTCTATACCTACATACATATTATTACAATGATAAATAGGTATACATTAAATTAATCTAAACTTGATAAACTATCAGTTTTGTGCAGTTTTTGTCTTACTGATAATTTTTCAGCTCCTACAACTTACATTGTTTTTTTTTGCGTGTGTTTACTATTCTTATATCAGCATAATAATATGCATTTGCAATATATTTAATAATTTGCACTTCATGTAGGTATACGTCTTCCGAAATGCTAACTGGGTGGGATGGTAGAAACCAACATTGTTTTTATCTTATTTAAAACATATTGCAAACCACCTTTAGGATACGTTTTTTAAATCCACTTTTTCCATATACCCCATTAGAATTTCCGCTTTGAAAGTTTTTTCGCAATATTTTATAATTTCAAACACTACTGGAGAAGGAAAAATATAATTTACCTCTCGATACAAATTTAGTAAAACTTGCATATTCGTCTATACCTATTTATTTTACCGAATAGTTATGATTGCCATGACCATTTGTTATTAAAATTTTTTGGCAATGTGGGCATGAATTCTTATCCAACATTTTTTTGAGGATAAAACCAGCAATATAATATAAAATATTTTCCTGGAAAACTGATAGTGAAATTTTATCCAATACCTAGGTACCTCCTAACTTAATATTCGATTCAATGTATGGACACCTCACTTTAACCGCGAATATCTCAGAAACGGAGGATCGGAAAAAATTGGAAAAATTATGTGTTCATTATGTCTCTATTCTAAATCATTCACTGAAATTTGAATAATGTACATTAGACGGTTTTGAAGTTCTGCTAATGGACTAATACACCAATTTCCATTGACTACGTTTTCAGATAGTGTTTGATAAAAGAGACTTACGGATTTTTTTTCGATTTTTTTTTCTTTACCGTTTAGGCGGAAAAAAATAATAAAGCTGAAAAACTTTCCCCTCTGACGTCAATTTGCCCGTGACGTCACGATATGAAGCCGGCAACAGTGCATTGTCCTGATGCCTAAATTTGTATTTTAGTTTAATTTTTCAGTAGTTCAATCAGAGATTTATAATAAGTCTCTCAGAGTTCTGTCAGTGTTAACGAGGTTATGAGTCAGTAATATTTTTCGATTTTTTTCGTGTTAAAATACACTAACTTTGGGTCTGTATTAATTCAATGCAAATTTCAAAATATGGAAACAAAATCATGTTTTGTGCCATGTGCAATTCTTTTACACAAAAATTGGAAAGACAAAACTAAATATTAAAATGTAAGGTTATATTAAAGTAGTTCAAATAGTTCAATGTCACAGAATCTATTGCGATGTTGTCAATTCTTGTAATTGATAAAAATTTAATAATTTAAAACCCAATTATTTGCCTTATTTGTAAATTATTTTGATATCAATAGAAAGTAAATGCATAAAAACTTCATAGAGATTATGTTTATTACAGGATAATTGTAATTAAACGGCAATTTAATGCAGGTAGAATTACCGGGGATAATGACGTCACGACCACCAATTTATTTAATTTTTATCTAATCCAGGTATTAAAAAATTGGGGTAATAATTATTTTGGTATTATTTTGACCTTACCAATGGGTTCATATAATTAAAATATTTAAAAAATCTTAAGTGTATTAGTCCATTATACTGAAAACGCGCACGTTTTCCAGCAGCTACTACGTACCTATGTGGGACAGAGACAGACAGATACCCACCCCACAGCATCCGTACTGCTCCAACACCTAGTGCCACTTTAGAGTTACATTTGTCTATGGTGTAAGCGTTCCAGTCTTCCCCTCTACTTCGTTGCAAAATCCTGACGTGATAGAGCAAAACTAAAAACAGATTCGAATTTAGCGTCGAAAAATACGTAAGAAACGTATGGTCTGAACCCAGATCCAGACAACTTTTCTTTTTTTGTAAACCTGTGTAATCAGTTTCTTAAAAATTCATTACATCACTAGTTATGTAATGAAACTGACAGTTATGAAAAATCTGACATTTCGTAACGTCAAAAATGCATTTAAAATTTGACATTACATAACGGGATTAGATAAAAATACTTATTCTGAAATACTCAGCCATATGAAACTTACTGACCGGTTTTTATCAGTTTCTGTCTCTGACAACTGGGCTATTATGTTTAAATCAAGATGAAGTAAATGGGAATTTACAAAAGTAAAAATAGCTGTCTCGATGCCTATCGTAGAAATATCTAAGTAAAGCTTTTAAAGAATTCTTGGACTTCTGATAAATACAAATATTATTGACGTTTACTATTGAGAGAATGATAATATTAATAGTAATTGCTGATTGCTTTGGATTTTATAGTTTAATTAATAGTTTTTATTTTATTAACTTGTGCAGTAAATCGCCAATGGATAACAATAATTTTGTATTAACAAAAATTCTATGAATAAATGGGATCGTTTAGATATAATTTTTGAATGTTATCAATACTCATAAAAATATAATCATTCATTTGGGGGGGTCCAGGTTTTGTGATGTATTATGAGGGTTGAAGAAAGTGTGAAGCAGAGTGACAAGGGGGGCGGGGTCAGGAATGCGTGAATTTTGCGTGACGTATTTTATGGTTGGCTTTAAAGACTATAAAAAAATCTGATAGGGCGTAAATCGATGACGTGCGAAAAGCCATCAAACTCCTGTACTATTAGATTGTGTCTACAGTGTTCAATACAAAATACAGAAACCACTTTTAGCCTCCCTACAAAATTGTGGGAGGTTACTAAAATTGGCCCAAAATCGAAAATTTAGATAACATCGAATTTTTGTATGGATCTAGTACAATTAGCCAGCAACAAAATATTAATGGTAAGGCCAATACTTCAATACATATTTAAAATTACCGGTACTTATTTCTGTGTGTTTTCTGAATTTATGAGCCTATAATCCACAAATACCAAGGGGTGTAATTAGGGATATACGTCAAAAGGAGCAAATATATTCAAATTCATCCATTATTTGAAAAAAGTTTAAATTAAAAATCAAGGTGGAAAAGATAAAATTATTAACATCAATCGTATACCTATACCTGTTGCACATTCACATTTGCAGTATCAGATAAATAGTGACATTTCTCGGAGTGGTTATATTTTTGCAAGTATTCAAGGCGAATATGGTGTCTCCTTCAGAATGTCAAGGCCATCTTGTTCAACTTTGTTTTAATACCTGTAAATCAACGATATTTACATGAAATGAAAGTAATTAAGTGTTAGGGTTGAGCAAAAGAAAATACCAAAAGCAAAATCTATTTATAGATACGCAAGTTAGTGTTAATTATAGAAAGAATATCTCGTACCTACGTCCCACATCAAATTTTATACCGGCATAAATATTCTTCTGTAATTACTTGGTAGAATAGAACAGAATGTGCGGTTCTGTTATCTGTGCGCCGAATGTTGACATAGATTTTTTCAAAAGAAAGGGTAAAATTTTCTAATCCCAGGCCTCAACATTTTTTCTTGCGAAAACTATTAAGTTAACTATTAAAAACAGAAGATATATAGGTATGAAAAAATTCATTCTAGACAATTTTGCTTTGTTAAAATAAAATTTAATTTAATGACGGTGAAAACCAAAATGAGATATTCAGTTGTAATTAGCCAAAGTGTGTCAGTTATCAATAGTCAGAGATCTCTTGGAAATTGGAGAAAAAAAAGATTGACAAATTATCTGACGCTGACTGTGGATTCAATCATCAGTTGCTCATGTGTACCTTCTTCATAATATCATATCATCATAAATGATGGTCCTGCTTTTCAAAAGTCAGCTCACTACATAATGAAAATTTAAATGCCTGGTCGGAATCTCTAGAACAGCAACGGGAATACAAAGCGAGTTATGTATAACTAAAGAACAGCCTCGAAAACAGCCTTGAATAACTACTGAAAGTCTAACTGAGGTACCAGCCAGAAAATACCTGAAGGTTCAGTATGCCAACATTGCTTTGGAACCGGAAGAATATCACACACTGAGTTGCAGAATTCGGACTCTGTCGAAGAGATAAGAACTTATATTTATGAGACGACTGTAAAGAACTAGAGTCCCATGTTGATTAAAATAATAATAGCAAAACCTTTTCCGAACAGTAATGATATTACAAGTGAATTTAAATCCAAAATGTGTACAATTAAGGATTCCATCGATATTTTAAGAAGTAACAAAGATCGGATTATTCAGGTTTCGGCGTCAATATTGTGAAAATTGTGTGAAAAATAAATCAGTGAATTGAAAGGATTGTATACCCGAACCTTCAATACTAAAATTAGAAGTGGAGGCAACCACATAAAAACGATAAACTGACAAAGCAACGAGGAGTCAAGTCAAGGCGCCAAAGTCAGTTGGTGAAGATGGAGTGTGAATCAGAATATACAAAAAAGAAAGAAGAAAACCTGGTACCACTACACAAGAAATTCACGACAGATGTGTGGGACAACTATAGATTTCTAGCATTAAAATCATATACCAGTAAGATAATGCTGTATATTGTGTATATTCTTTAATTCAGACATTACTTTAATGGCACGTATCGGCAATTTGCACATACCTAGCAAGTTATTCTCTTTTTATACAATGTCACGAAAGTTGAGGTTCTTCAGTCTTCGGTCTCAAATACTGTTTAAAATTTTACGTATCTGGGATCGAATGAGACTTTAAATGCGTCTCGTATGGCGATACATATTAGCAGTCTGGTTTTACCAGTGTGATCGATATGTTTTTTAAATCGACAGGGTCGGCTTTTGCACGGAGCTAGGGATGTGCTAAATTGAATTAACGCTCAACGTTTAGAGCCCTTTTATGCAGGCGTTTTGTTCCGCCCGTGTTACAGCAAATTGCGGCGGGTTGTTTTTAGGCACGCGAACGGCAAGTAAACGGACGGCAGTGCATAAAATGATCCGTTTGTTCCCTGTGATATCCAAACCGCGGCCGCAATTTGCCGTCGTGATACCGGCGATACAAAACGCCTGCATATAGTAGAGGGTCCACACCTTCAAAAGCCGTCTAAATCGCCAAGTAACCCATTCCAGCAAGGTAAATAAATTTTGAGCTCGCATATCGAAAGAGGGTCCTAATGGGCATCCGAAATGGCTTGTTGGACTTTTTTTGGCGCTTGCACAACTTCTCGACAAGAAAAAAAGATGGCGGAACGTTATTTCAAGAATGTATGTTTTTAAACATATACCTCTCGCTAGAAAATTAACTACGTACGATATTGATGTGATTTTTTATATTTGTATACTACTGGCATGAGCGCATATATCTATACTGTTAGAATTTCAAAATCACTTACGATTTTTTTCTAAATAAATCCTAAATCACAGGAAGCAAATTTGTGTTTGAATTTTTGACGTGCAATCAACTATATTAAATGTTTAATTTTTTTATATATTATATGCGAATGAAATATGGTCTAAAGATCAAAAAAGTTTTTGCAAAAAAAATTAGCTCCATATCTTTTACAATTTTTGAGTTACAGACTTTTCTAATTAAACCATAATTTAGGTCCGTGATACTCCTATTACCATGCGGCTATTATCTCACGTACTGCTATGTGGTTAATTGTAATGCATCAAGATAGTAAGCCAATACATTTTTGATATTGTGTTATTATTATTTATAATTTTACAAAAATATTAATATATAAAATGAAACTCATTTGGCATAGTATTTATTAGATCTATAGGTTATGAAGGTGTTGTATGTGGAGATATTTATTATATATTCCATCATTATACAATATAGAAATAAAATATAAACACGTACACAACACGTGTAATTTATAAGTAATAATAATAATAATAATAATAATAATAATAATAATGCATAATTATACACAGCTCAGTAAGCATCGACAAAGCACTACTAGACTAGTAAGAATTAGTCTGTTAAACACTGCTCTGTATTATTTCTGCCTTTAAAACAATTGTAGGAAAGGCCACATGCACATGCAACAGAACATCAACATTTTTAGTCACACTCTACTTTACAATTCCACTTTTTGTTTTTTTTTTTAACCACTTGTGGTTTTTTGTCATCATTTGTGGGTTTATTTGGTTATTCTCTATCAGATATCCAAATTTTCTGGAAGAGTGTGATGTGTTTTCTTAACCGTTTTTCAAGTCACCGAGGTAATTTGTTTAAAATCCAGAATTTTGTGTTAGGTAAGGAAACTATAGGAGAATCTAAACCATTTCTTGAGAATAATTTTTACAATTAAAATTATTTTGCAGTAAGCAGGGTTTGACCCTGCTTCGCTAAGTACTTCAGTTGCAAGCTAAGCTAAGCATACCAAACTACTGGACTTAATAACCGTTTCAAATGCAGTAAGTAAGCTCTCTTGTAGGACTTAGCGAAAGTATGTCTAATTACTTTATGAAAAATAAATGCTACCTTGGTGAATCTAATTAAACTCACTATGGCCATACAGATTCACATAGGTCTTACGACCATCTTCAATGACACGATCATCAATTGCATCGCAGTTATCTCCAAGATTAGTCAAACTGTTTAGATGGCCTGTTTGATTTAAGGCAACTGTAACTGTTCACTTTTTCCCCTTCGGAAAGGATAACTGACAGGTCACACAATACATAGACTGCCAATAAACAATATTTACAATATTTTCTTCTTCATGTTTTTCACCTAATATTATTTATTGGTTTCGTGAATACTATAAAATACCCTTTGTTGTCGTATACCCACAAAACTTTTGTAGTTTTTCTATTTTGGAAAAATTAAACATACCTTTCGTAAATATTATTGTGTTCGTTTGTTCATGGCTGCACTTCTAATTTTATGCTAGGCGTGAGGAATCCAAGTTCACATTGTTGGGCAACATTTGTCCTTATTTACATCAATAGTCAGGGCTTGTTTTCTTGTCATATCGTACTTTTTTTAAATCCGAAGTTTAGGTCAATTTTTATTTTTAAGGTGGCCATTCCCTAGAAAGAGACATTCGATAGGGAAACATTTATTATTTTTGGCCATAACTTTTTTTTCTTAGTACGTATATTTAAAAAAACTATAGGAGTACCTAAGTAGAACCATAACAAGACTATTACTATTAATTTTCATATAATAATTTCAGTGGTTTGCAAAATAGCTCGATTTAATTCTAAAAATTATGTTAATCTGAATATTTCGTAGTTTTAAATCGAGCTATTTTGCAAACCACTCAAATTATTAAGTGAAAATTCCTAGTAATAGTCTTGTTATGGTTCCTCTTAGGTACTCTTATAGCTTTTTTAAATATATGTGCTAAAAAAAAAAAGTTATGGCCAAAAATAATAAATATTTCCCTATCGGATGTCTCTTTCTAGGGAATGGCCACCTTAAACTCAATTTATTAAAACTTATTAACGATTTCGTACTCTATTTGCAAGTCTAGATATACTGTCCTAAACCAAAATGACGTAACTTAAAATTTCCTAAGCAAATTGGACGTACTTCAAAGTTTCCTTGTTAAATGACCGGCTTTTTTCAATAATCAATAAACCATTATTTTTGCATCTGCCTCATAGAATTAAATTCAAAAATAGAATGAAACTATTTAAAAAAATAAGATGTGCTGAGATTAGCGGCATAAAATGTCAAATATCTCAAGAAGAGCGTATAGTGAAGTACGTCATTTTGGCTTAGGGCGGCAGTATATTACATGTAACAAATTACATCATAATTTAAAACCACGTATTTATTGCACCGAAATAATTGTTTAATACTTTTCAGACAATGAGTGATCTAATGATCAAGAATAATATAACACCTAAATCAAATTAGGTATTAGACTAATATATGATCTATCCACAATTGCACAGAACGAGCCCTGCCGTAGCTGTCACGTTGCGCGCTAATAACAAGACATTATTACGGTCGAATTTAAAAATCCGTATCTCGAAAACTGTATAAGATATCGAGCTAATTTTTTTTGCAAAAACTTTTTTGATCTTTAGGCCATATTTCATTCGTATGTAATAGATACAAAATTCGAATATTTAATATAGTTGCCCGCACGTCGAAATTTCAAACGCACAAAATTCGTTCATGTGATTTTGGATTTATTTAGAAAAAACCGCAAGTGATCTTGAAGGTCTATTAGTACAGATAGATGCGCTCGTGTTTGTAGTATATGGATATGAAAAATCAGATTGATATCGCAAGTAGTTAATTTTTTAGGAAGAGGTAAACGTTTAAAAACACAAATTCTTGAAATAACATTCGGCCATGTTTTTTTCTTGTGGAGAAGTTGCGCAAGCGCCAACAAAAGTCCAACAAGCCATTTCTGATGCCCCTAAGGACCCTCTTCCTGAATTCGTTTCCAAAAATCATTTACCTTGTTGGAATGGGTCATTTCAATTTTTAAAGCTTTGGACCCCTTACTAATAAAAGGGGTCTTATATAGAGGTCTTGTCAATCAATTAATTTAGATTTCAAACATATTTTAACACACATATTTTATCATGGAATTTATCTTCATGGTAGAGCCCAGCTCATTTTGTGTTCTTTCTACGTACCAGAGAGCAAATGAGGATCTCATGCTCAAAAGAAGTTATAACGGTTTCTGAAAACCGTTGAACCCGTGTATAAAACGTCAAATATCTCCGAAACTATTGGGTTTAGGTATAGGTACATATTTTCTACACAGAATTTTACGATCATTTCGAAAAGTCGAAAATATAGGGTGTTCCATTTAAAATAAGCAAGTTGGTATCGACTTCCGGTATAACCGGAAGTACCACATGCCACTAATTATTTTGGTTGGATTGGCCACACTGATTTTAGTAACTCCCAAAATGTCTACAATTTTTTGTTACATGCTTTTCCCCATGTCGATATGTAAGTATGTAGACAATATAGACATAGCGGAGCCAAAATGCACTCGTACTTCGGGACACCATATCATCTAGAGCCGGCCCTGGTAATCAATCAATCATCTTGCTTCTTGTACTTTATCAGACACTTGATTAATAGATAAAATCAGAGAGAAAATTACATCAATATACAGATTCGAGGAATTCTTTTCAACTCACAGGATGCTGATTTTCTAGTAATTATGGCAAACGTGTTTAATATATAAAGTTAATTTCCCAATTCATAACCGAACCGTATAGAGAGATGAAGGCTATTTTACTACCAATCAGTAGAGAGAATAAATTATCGATTTTTGGGGAGGTAACAACCTCCTCTAAAAATTATTCTTAAGGATGAAGGGTTCATACTGCTGCTGGAAGACTGCGGGGCGTTTCAGATTTTGAAATAAAAAAAGGGGGCTGGTAGGAAATGGTAACATATTTGGGGGACCGAATATTGGTCAAAACTCAATATTCAGTCAATTCGTCACTGCTGCGAATTCTGAGAGCGTTTCAAAAAGCCTGACTTTTTGAAATGCTTCAAATTATTAGTGGAAATTTTTTGCTGCTTGGATGCCGAATAAGGGTAAAGACCTGGAATCTTGTTCTTGTTTTGAGAGAGTAGAACTGGTGAAAGAAAAGAAAGAGAAGGATAAGGTCCCAAGCGTCATTTCCAGACTTGCACAGAAAGTTTTTGTCGTCTACGGTAAAGTCAAGTCTGAACTCGTAAGATGATTATGAATATATTTGATGCCATTTCTTCAAACACAAAAAATAAGGTTTTGTTTTTCTAAATTTAAGAAATTGCCGATGTGCTTATCAATGTTATGTAAATTACAATATAGAAATACTTATAGAGAATAATTTTGCACATTAAATAAATTATGTAGAACAAAGTAGGTATTCAAATTTGGATACTACGAAATTTTTAGTCTTACTTGCCTTTAAACTTATTTAGATATGAAGTTTCCAAATGTAAACAGTATTTATGTAAACGTAATAATAACACCGTGTTCGTTAAAGTATATCTTGATATCTACACAGATATATCGATTTATCAAATAAAAACTTATCTTTTGGTTATTCATGGGTATTTTTTCCGTTATTTGACAATGGCGTTGATCATTGTTTAAAATAGAATTATCTGATTTTTTTATTTCTGCTAAAAATGTCGACGTACCTAATAATATATACGTGTACATGGCATGCATATTCTGATAATTAAAAAATGGAGAATTCAGCATTTAAATATTTATGTAAATCATGATAAAAGATTTTTTTATTTTCAAGGAAAGTTGTGTGGAAAATAAATATATCAGGTTTATACGAAAACATCACGAATTCTTTAATTCGTTATATTATATCAATATATCTTCGAATACCAAGATCGTTTGGTAAACAACTATACATTTCAACATTTACGACCATACTTCATTTATTTTTTATTAAAGGATATTCAACTTTTGAAACCGTTAAATATTAAGTTTGACCAAATATTGTCTAAATGTTAATTGTAGCCTTCTCTTAATTTGTCTTTTTGGGCTTTTCTTTCTTATGCACTTATCCTATTCTAAAAAATATACATTAAAAAAAACTTTAAAAACGACGATTTTGGAAATGTACTAAAAAGAAAATAAATGTTTTTTCTGATATAAAAATTTAAAAAATATGTATATAAGTAATGATTACAGTGATTACACAGACCTGCAAAAAAACACTTCTTTTTTTAACCCAAATACCCAGTTGCTTCCGAAGGACTTTGGCGTGCTGAACACGATGCCGTTGGCCCTCTTGCGCCATCACGTCACAGTTTCTTGTGGCTCAATGGCCTCAATGTGCTAAAAAAGCCGTTTCTGCCTATATTCTTGCCCTAATAACTGGACAACGATACGAGAAAATACTAACCTCATAGATCAATTGACCATTTTCGGTCAACAGCTTTTGCCCATCTCTCAAAAACGAAACAATGAGTTGTGTGCCCTCCACGCCACCAGCGTGACGTCAACCGAAAATGGTCTATTGAATATTTTCGGTTACCTGATTTTGACACCGCCGTCTGGAGGGCACATAAACTTCAAACTTCATCCAATCAGAAAGGAATGCAAACGTAAACAATTAGAGATGATTTGCTAGCAGAAGCAGTTTCAGCTTGTTATTAAAAAATAACAAACGGTCTATAGACCATTTTCGGTTGACGTCATGCTGGTGGCGTGGAGGGCACACAACTTATTGTTTTGTTTTCTAGAGATGGGTAAAAGCTGTTATTTTTTAATAACAGGTTTAAATTGCTTCTGCTACCAACTCATCTCTAACTGTTTTCATTTGCATTCCTCTGTGATTGGATGAGGTTTGTGTGCCCTCCAGAGTCTAGAGGGCACACAGACCTCATCCAGTCACAGAGTCCAGACTGTGTCAAAATTAGGTGACCGAAAATGGTCAATACGGGTAACGGCATTGTGTTCAGCGAGTCAAAGATCCTATGTATTTACCTATTTAGGTCCGATTTACTTGCATATGTACTCACCACAAAAATTCTAGTATTTCTTGCTATACTCAGGAATAAAATAATGTTTACGCTATCTATAGTTATGTTTTTTTATTATTATTATTACTATTGGTTTTTAAAGATCTTGGACGGCTGAATAAGATGGCCTTGTCCGTTTTATTCAATCTCGTATCATAATCCAGTTATTAGGGCACGAATATAGGTAGAAACGGCCTTCTTAACACTTTTGGATTAGGTTTTCTAAAAATTGTGACGTGATGGCGCAAAACGGCCAACGGCATCGTATTCAGCACGTCAAATACCTTCGGATTAGCTTATTTAGGTTAAAAGAAAAAATAATTTAGAAAATCCGCAAAATATTAAAACTTAACGAATATTGCATCCGCCAGAAAATTCCAAATTCGTTCTTATAAAATATTAGCCTTAAGTGTTACTGTGTTTAAGTGTAAATATGTTTGATCTAAATAAAATATTTGAATTTATTATTTACGTCTCTCATATTTAGTACGTAATAAATTCTTATTGAGTTCCAATCAATAAATTAATTCTGTCCGAAACAACAATTTTTCCGCGCCCAATTAATCCAATGTTTCGAGCAGGCATAGTCAGTTACTAATTAAGACTGCCGACCCTTGGCAGCGAATTGCGAAACCAATGAAACACCTCTTTATTTTTGCTGTTTTTGTAAATAGAGAAAAGGCGGTTTGCTTCCGCTTGGCAATCATCGAGAAAAAGGAAAGGCGAATAAATTATTTGAATTTTTATTCAATATGTTTACAAAATGGCTGCCATTTGAAATTTTTTTAAAGTAATAATACATATACTTAGTATAATTTTTAATTTCAGTAGTGATTGGCGCTGACATTTCACTAAGCCCCAGGGACGCCTCCGAACACCGCACATTTCTCAGACATGGGCGACGCGGCCCTGCCCCTGATATCATATGCGAAAATCTGTGTTACAGACGCGGAGCATTTTAACAAATCTTTTACTGTTAAACTAACAACAAAATGAAATATCGAATCCAAAAACTTCCTTGGCCTTTTTACTTCACTTTTTGTCACTACACTACACATACCACTCTTCCTTCTTTAATAATAATACAGTTTTTATTTTTTATTAAATTTCTTTTGGTATGTTTTTCCAGGGTGGTAGCCAGTACTAAATATTAGGTACGGCTCTTTCTCTTCTTTCAGAGGCAACGCTAATATTTGTGGTAAAATTTTTATCAGGGCTTTTAGTCCTGATCTGTCCGCTCCTGACTATGGCCGTATCTCGGACTCCGTATTTCCTAAAGAATGACCGCAAATTCGCCTGTTATTGCATAGTAGATAGCGGCCCAAAGGAGAGAACAAAATCAATCCTATAGGGCTCAAATTAAACTTTGATTAATTTTAACATGCTTTTTACTTTTTTGAAAAAATGCAAAAATCGCCCATATTTAAGAGTAGAAAATATTTAAGAAAGGCAGTATATAATGAATATTTGAAAAATATTCTCAGATTTTATATTGTATGAATTATTTACGGATTATATATTATACTGTAGCATCTTTGGCAGAGTTTAGGAAATTGTCCTACAACCCTCCAACACAATTTCTTAATACATGTGAGTTCGGCTATATAGTCATAGCAATAATTCTAGTGAAAATCTCATATCGATTGTATCGTGTGGTTAGGAATTACGAATTATTTCTTTTTCTGGGGGTGATTTTCTTATTATTACTAGGGGTAGGAGGGTGGTACCACAATTTCCTTGTAGATGTGAGTTTGACTAGTTATAACAATAATTCTAGTCAAAATCACATGTAGATTTTATCATGTAGTTAGGACCTACGAACTGTTTCTATTTCTGGGGGTGGTTATCTTATTTTACAAGGGGTAGGGGGTGGTAGCTCAATTTCCCTGTAGATATGGGTTCGATTAGTCAACAATATTTGTAGTGAAAATCCCATGACGATTGTATCATGTGGGTAGGACTTATGAATTTTTTTGTTTTCTGGGGTTGGTATTTTAATTATTACAAGGTGTTGGAGGGTTGTAGGACAATTTCCTAAACTCTTCCAAATACGCTACAGATTAATATATAATCCGTAAAAAATTCGTACAATATAAAATCTGAGTAATAACAGTTGTTTAATTTTTTAAATATTCATTATATACTGCCTCTTTAAAAATATTTTCTATCTTTAAATAAGAGCGATTTTTGCATTTTTCAAAAAAGTTAAAAATATGCTCACCTTAAAATTTCTCAAAATTTAATTTGAGCCCTATAGGATTTATTTTGCTCTTTCCCTTGGCCGCCCGCTATCTACTATGCAAAAACAGACGAATTTTAGTCCTTTTTTGCGGTCACCGTTTAATATTTCATTAGAAGACATTTTTGCCCGGCCATGTAAACATTACTTTTAACTTTTTTAGTAATTTTTCTACAATATTTTTTTGACAATTTAAGAAAATATATTTTGCAGAGTATTTTTTTGAGATATTTGCAAAATACTCAATTTGGTGCATAATATTTCACTCTTAACAAGCAGGATATGATTACTCGAAGTTGATGCTCATCGATTTCTTGAAGAGAAGTATTTAAGAGATGTCTATGAAAATAAAATTCAATTATACCATTTTTTCTATTTAGCGAGCTGCACAGCCGCTGGGTTTGCGCTCCACTTTCGCCTGGCGCGCCAGTTCTCAGTTTCGCTGATAAAAATCATTTTTAATTGATTCATTTAGCATGGAATGAATTTTATTGTTTCTTTTTGAAACACTACTCTAGGAAATTATACCATTTTAGATTTATACTTTGCTTAAGTTCTAAAATTGTTATTGAAAATTAACACACATTTCCATCTGGTAGTGTGTACGTACGGAAACACTCTACAGGTCACAGTCCTTATGAGGATCAGAATAGGACCCCATTGAATTTCAATATTAAGTGTGGAAAATATTAATTGTTTTCAAAGGTTTTGCCGAATAAAATGTGAAAATTTGCAGAGGTGAATGTAACAAGTGGGAAACTTTTTCTATATTTCGAAACATGTATCAAATATATTGGAAAGAAATAAAGATAAAGCAATGAGGCAACTTTTTTATGTGAGAAAATTACACATAGCACACTTATTGGATAACATTTTCTGCGAGGTGTGCAATTTTGATTTTACCAACAATTTTTTACTACTTTTAGGTACTATTATTAGCATAGGAAATAATACGTAGTAAAAATAACGAAATTGATAAAACACTACTATGTTTTTACCACTAAATATAGTGGTAAAAAACAGTAGTGTTTTACTCAATTTCGTTATTGTTATGGATTACCACAGAGTAACGGCTTCCTCAATCAATTTCCTAATACGTAGTAAACATTGTTAGCAGTTATTTGACTGATAACGTTATTATGTATCTTGAAATATACCTAAAAAATACATTATTAGAACTTTGTCTTAATAAAAGTTACCTACGCTTTTATATTTGCAATTTTGTTCTAATTCATATTCGGTTATTTTAACTTTTTTTATAGCCTGATCTCTATTTAATTCTGACTTTTTGTAAATTTTGATTTGTGTACTGGCCATTTTCTCGGATTAGCTAGGTAGACAATTAATTACCTTTTTGAGAATTTGCAATATTCATAATTAATATGGGCTGCACTTCGATAAACGAGCAGCATGTTATTAAATTAGTGAAGAGTGCAAAGATTTCGAACAATAGGATCGATGATCCGATGTCAAAGTTGGAGTATGGGACGTGTTATTCATCAATCTGGCGTATCTGCACTCCAGAGTCGAGAACATTGCTCCTTTAAAAATAAAACAGTATTTGCAATAATGCAATTTTGCATAAAACAAGTTTTGACCCATAAGAGTGGGATGAACAATCTTATCAAACAAAATATTGCACCACAAATTATAATGCCAAAATTTATTATATTAATCGTATATAAAACTCTAGGAATGAAAAATTCTTTGATATTTGATTTATTGATAATCTGTTCATGACTAAAATAGATTACGCAAATATTTAAATAAATTAAACAATCATACAATCATACGTGCGAAGTATAATAATGGCGAAGAGTATAATCTGTATAAAACAGATTATTATACTCTTCGCTGTTACAAAACGAACAGTATATTGCATTCGATCGGCATATTTCTAAAACGGGTAATATTACTCGTAGAGAAAAAAATTTCATATCACTGTGTTGGTGATCAAATTCTGAACAACTTTCAAAATGTCCCTACATCCGTCCGTCTGTCTGTCTGTCCGCATGTCCGTCCGTCCGCCTGTCCGTCCGCCTGTCCGTCCGTCCGCCTGTCCGTCCGTCCGCCTGTCCGTCCGTCACGTTTCTTGTAAGCACGATAACTTAAGAACGAAAAGTCCGAATGTATCGCAATTTGGATAGTAAGTTAGTGTTAGGTAGAGGAAGAACCCTATTGTGTTTGAACAAAATCGATCAATAAATAAAAAAGTTATTAATTTTTTAAATAAGATTTTTTTTTAATGTTTTGCAATTAGACTAAAAATGTCTAAAACTAATATTATTTACAAAAGACTGCAATGAGTATCCTATAGAATGTGCAACAATTGTATAAAAAGTGCAGTAAATCGAGAAAGAGTACCTATAATAGTTAGGTTGTAATATTAACGACGGTGTAAGTAATATGAATAGGCAAAGTTTCAAATTGGCGTATTTGATAAAAATCGGTCATTTTTTACAGTAATCTGTTCTTCACTTTTAAAGGAAGTTGCTAAACATTCATCATGATTTTGGAGATTGCCCTACCCATATAATTTTTCCTTTTGATTTTTTATCTCTGCACGTTGTGAGTTAATTATTATGAAAAAAATTTGGAATATAGGTGTCATTTAAATACATCTTAGAAGAGAAATTGGACTGGTTTTGCTGTCCCATAATAATAAATAGAAATATTAAAAAATTTATTTGCTCATAAAAATAGTGATTGGCGCCCGCAAGTTTCTTACCAAAGGTACACTGCCATGAGAAGTTTATTGTAATTTTCGTTTCAAATTTTTAGAAATGGTGCTCCATAAAAAAAATGAAAACTGTCACGTCGCAGCTGAGCTTATTTGTTCATCAATATTTCTTACCTTTAATTTGTCCAGATACTGCTACACATCTTGCAATCAAAATTTCGACTAGTTCTAGTTAAGCTAGAACTTCGAAATTTTGCACACGTATCCGGTGATAATGCAATACAGTATTTCTAATATCGTTCTAAATCCAGTATGGCGGACGTCCTGAGATGGCGGATTACCTTTTTCTTCACAACCCTTCTTGATATGTGTATCATATGAAAGAGTTTGACGAGTAAAATACGATAAATGAGCAACATGCATGAATTTTAGAAATGCAATAATTTATTATTTTTTCGTTATATATGTTATATAAGTTGAGAAAGTAATGAAGAAAAGGTTTAAAAAAAATGTGTAGCCTAAATAAACGACTTTGAAATTCAAAATTTTATGGGAACATATCCACGTGACTGAAAACACCACGCAATTGGTCTGACGTCATTCGGCATAATGTCTAATGGTCGTCTATCTGCCAAGGGGTTAAATCGTAAATTGTTTTGTGTTTTGTAAATGTGTATTGATATTTTCATAAAAGAAATCATTCATTTATTTATTTATTTTAATTATTAAGTGGTAAAAATGACGGACAGTGGGTTTTTACGTGGCCAGAGTGACAATTTGCCTGTTGTTGATGTGTTTATGATGACAAACTTTTTTGCTACTAATACTGATTTTATTAGTGCAGAAATTGGAGGTACTAAAGCAACAAGGTATGTGTCATTCATTATTCTAAACATTAATTCAATTGTGCCCATTTTTATCCTTTTACTGTAGTTAAATATAACAAATTATTTATGTACCTAACCTCAAAATAGGTAAACAAGGCAATGTTTTAATGTTATATTAATTAATATTTTTCATCTTAGAATGCTTTACTTTTTTATATAATAAATACCTCCCGTAGGTATATATAAACCGCCTGTTTTTTTATTCTTTGATGAGTCCTGCGTTTTAATCGAAAATTCATTCTATCTTTGTCTATCCTTAAGAATAAAAAAAGTACAATGAATTTTCGATGAAAGCGCACGACTCATCGATGAATAAAAGAACACGGGGAAATATATAACTGGATAATATGTAGAATGTCGAGAAGTTACATTATTCCCACCGTTCTTATACCTACATTTATACATTTTAATTCAAAGTTCCTATTAACAGAAGTTAGTAAACTTTCGTATTCCTATAATTAGGAAAGTGACCAAATTCACCATGACATGTAAACAAATTATCACAATAATATTAGGGCTAGGTACATATTTTCATAATATTATTATAAAATAATTAGTTTTAATGGGTAAATTTACATCAAAACGATCCTGGCAGCAATATAATCTTGAGGATGACGATAATTCCGCATTTCGGTCGTCTCGTCTCATAGCTCTGCACCATTTTTTCCTAACTTTATCGCGTCTAGGCACATTAAAAAATAACTTTTTTGAGTTTTTATTGTAGTATTTGTACATTTGGGCACAATACAATATTTATAGCTACTTTTCTTTGTATTTTCCATAACACAACATAAATAATGTGTACACATTTGCAATCACAATACGTTTTCCGTCGGTGCGATGTGCCCTATGACGTCACACACAAGGAGCGCGGAAACTTCTCCATTTAAACGCAGTTAAATTGACAGCTGCAGTAAATAATTTTTTTAACCATTAATTAGAACATAAAACAAAAATAAAATACTGGAAAAATAATGTTTTTTAATGATCTATTCATCTGTGATGTTTAAAAAAATTATGCATTTTGCTCATTATGTAACGATATAGGTATCATATGAAAGGGGGTTCTGTCTGTAAAATAAGTAAAGATTAAAAGGTAATAAATAAAGTTATATGTAAAAAAATATTTTTAAAACAAAACTTTCATTTAAAGAAACATACTTAAAAGCAAAAATAATGTTTAATTTCATACATCTGAAAACTAAAAGCTTTGGGGGCGGTCAATTGAACAAAATAACTGTACAGTAGTGTTATATGACCGCCCCCAAAGCTTTTAGTTTCCAGATATATGAATTTTAAAATTATTATTTGCTTTTCAGTACGATTTTTTTATATATAATTTTTTATGTCTATAAGTACCTAGTTTTGTACCAACATAAATAACATACGAACCACATATGTTTTAATGTAGCTTCCAGTCAAAAGTAAGATAAACAACCATAATGGCCATAATAAGGTAGTGCTGTTTTTATTATGTTTACTTGACCAACGTTTCGCACAGGGTTGGCAGTTTTAAAACAAAATGTTTTAAACAAATGTTTTTAAGTGTTTAAAACACACTAACCTGTTTTAAACACATTTGTTTTAAATATGATTTTTTTCAATGCGTTTATTCAATGTGTTTGATGGATAATTTTTAGAACATCGTTGTATTTGATAAGGTAAAAAAAAATACAATAAAATAAAAAAATATGAACTTTTATGTAATGCAATAAAACTAGTTATAATAATATAGTAGTATAAGTACAACGAACGAGACATATTACTATTATATAGAAGATATGCCTGTTATTATTTATTTGCTTAAGTGTTAATTTTAAAGCGATTAATAGCACAGGTACACACAAAAAAAAGTCAAGTACGGGAAGGTAGACCTATGTATTCCCATGCATTTTGACCTACTGAACACGAATCCGATGTCCGTTTTGCCCGATTGGCTCTTGTATTTTTCCTAACCTCAAAAAAAACCACCGTAAGAATGCCCGAGAAAATGAAAGTGTAGCTAAAAATCTGAAAAAATTCAGAGGTACGTAGAATGGCGAGAGAAATCGAATGGCGCAAACTAGAATTCTATAGCTTTTTTTGTTTCCGATATAGAGCCTCGAGGAGTGCGAAAAAAACAAATTTTTGCCTTCCGGTGACTTTGAGCTGCTCTATCTTGAAAATGAAGGACCGCAGGGATGCCTGGTTTGCTCCATTCGATTTCTATCGCCATCCTATGTACCCCTGAATTTTTTCAGATTTTTAGCTACATTTTCATTTTTTCGGGCATTCTTACGGTGTTTTTTGAAATTAGGAAGAATGCAAGAGCCAATCTGCCAAAATGGACATCGGACTCGTGTTCAGCAGGTCAGATTTCATGGGAATACTTAGGTCTGCCTTCTCCCACTCGACTTTTTTTTATGTGCCTGTGTAGTCAATAACCCATCACCAAACAATTAATGCACCATTGCACAACTTGACGTATTTATTACACCGAATTGGCCGAGCCGTTGTCAAGTATCGTCTTCGTCTTGTTATGATGGAATATGGGCATGGCTTATAGAATAAACGATGTAATGCGACGCCCGTATAAATTTAAGTTTAAAAACATGTTTTTTATTGTTTAAAACATGTTTTTTTTCAACAATTAAAAAACCATGTTTAAAACACATTGAATTGTTTTAAATTAAAAAAAACGTGTTTTTTTATTAAAATAAAAAAAACACAATTTTTGCCAACCCTGGTTTCGCAGATGGTAGTTGGCTCAGTAGCGGTAATATGAATTTTCATAATCGGTACTGTCTACTGAATTGATTCCAGCAAAAAAAACTGTGTTCGAAATGTCTTCAAAACACACATGCTCATACCACCTGGTCTATATGGCTCTCCTGAGCCCATCTACTTGGCCAACTGGTAATGTGCTTGGTTGCTTAGTGGCCCAATCCGACCCTGGCCTTAGTGTTAAAAAATTAATAATTTCATACTTACATGTCGACTATTATAATAGTATTTTTTTTTTTTAATAATAATTAATATTCTACTCATAGTCGATATTTGTGTAAGAAATAAATTTTATTTCTTTCAGACTAATAATTCCCAAATATACATATTTTAAACAATTTAATACCTCCACAAAATGTAGTCAGCGCATGTAAATCTAGAAACAAAATTATTTTGCATATACAACTGATTCAGTGATGCATTCTGAATTCTGATGTGTAATGTGAAAATCTAAATAAGCATATGAGGAACGACTGACTTTCATTCAAATATACCAAATTTCTCAAAAATAAAACGTCGACATTTGAGATGTTTCTTTGGATTAATAGGCCAAGATGAATGAATGAATGATATTCCTTAACCCAAAATATCTCATTATTTGAGTTAAAGATTCTTATCTCTTAGATTAAATGAATAAAAATTGTGTATTTTTTTAATTCATAATAGTAATTATAACTGATAACGGTACGTCTTTGTGGTGAATTACAGTTTTTTGCAATTTGTTATAGTGTCAAATATTGTTTGATGTACTATAGACTATCCATGCTAGTGGAATTCATGATACAATGAATGGTTATCTTTGCTGATGAGGAACATATATATATACTTCGAAACACGTGTCCATATCTGCACTTTAGTTTCTTATTGGGGAGTATAGCACTATTCTTGTTTTTGTTTTTATCTGACCCCGACAATTCTTTCATTTTTTTTTTTTAATTTTTGTTAGCTTGAATTTTCTTTTCCAAGTTGGGCTTATGATTTTTTTAAATTATGTATTTAATATAATCTTTAATCATGTTAGTCTGAAAATACTGTGATAGCAGAATCGACAATTAGTTTTTCTATTTAGTAGGTACACATAATAAAAGCGCGTTTTTTTTAAGTTAAATTACGTATTTTTTTTACTATCTTGTACTATTTATTCTAGAATTAGAAGAATTTCATACTCTAACAACTAAACCACCTACAATTATTTCTTGGAATATCTTAGTTTTAATTTTGAGGAACACACAAATGCTTTACAAACAATATTAACTTAATCTTCTAATATACATTGTAATTTGCATAGATAATGTTATGCAGTAAGGTTATTTTGTTACTAAATATATAATAACATATTACATGATAATAAGATCACTAAAATATTAAAATTGTTGATATAAAATAGTAAAATATATTATATTTTTTATACTAGTCATTAAAATATGTTTTATATATCTTATGGAACATAGCGAAATTGATAAGTTCAAGGCGTAATTTATGCATTAAATATTACATGAACTTTTCAATTTTTTTTTGTGGCCTTTCAATAATTAAAAGAACAATTTTAGTAAGGTCAATATTTTAGAGCGTTTACGAAAGTCCTTAAATAGAGTGAAAGTCATAACTTTGTATAAGAAAATAAATGTCAATAAAAACTTGACATAAAAGTGTGGTTTTTATTATATATGTAAAATCTTAAAAGTTTGTAAAGGTTTTGTAGAAGTTATATTTACAATGTGCCTCACGACATTTGGAGTGAATTACGTGTTCAATACGGATATATTTGAGTTTTTTAAATTTAATTGAGCAATAGTAGCTCAAGTGTTTGAAGCTGCTATACAAGGTGTCCCAGAATTAATATCTCCGTTATTTGGGAAGATCAAAAATGAACTAAAGAGAAAGGGAAAGACATCAGGTTCCTTCTGATTACACCCTTTAAACCATCTTACTTCGTACAACCCATAAGAAAACGTCTCCAACGTGTTTGTTTTTTAAATTGCTCTCCGAAGTTTCCAGAAACCTCCATGTCCATTTAATCCAATCTAAAGTCCTGAAAAGTTACTATACCTAATTGTAAGACTTTAGTACCTAATGATATTTCCAATTAAAATTGGAAATGTCGAAAATGCGGTTTTTATCTAACAATGTTTTCAAATCTCTTCGTTCTCTTGTTTGAACAGCGTATAATAATACATTCGTGTTCGAGTATTACTTATACTTTAGTGAGTATTTTATTATTTATTAGTTCGTTATAGTTTAAGCCAGAAATATTTATTGCCATGTTTTGTTCACTTATTGTTATATTGAAATTTGAAATAAATCAATTAATTTTAACCAAGGTAAAAACGAAAAACAATTTAATACAAAAATATGCAGTTTCAACCAATAACTTATTTAGAAAATATAGTTGTCTTGCACGTTCTTGTATTTTCAAAGTCATATCGTTAATTAATTATTTAATAATTTTTTTTTTTAAATCCATAACATACATGTGTGAACGGAACTTTATTTTTGCCTATTCTATTTTTAGAACGTAATTCAACGTACTTTTCTAAAAAATAATTAAATATTCATTTTAACTTTTACTTTGGATGGTTACTAATAATTATTTGTTTTGTTTCAGGAATTTTTGCTTACTTGAATTACCTTACCCCAAAAAAGAGGGCAGAAATCTTAGAATTGTTGGTCAATGGACTTAAGCGACAAGAATATCGTGGTTATGACTCTGCTGGTAAGGAAACAATTTTTCCCCAATATGTTTATGAGATTTAAATGATTTTTTAACATGTAGGTGTTGCCATTGACTCCGCTGGTGGCAAAGATATGGCCATTATTAAGAAAACTGGAAAAGTAGCTTTGCTTGAAGAAGAAATTAAAAAAAGTAAGTATAATAGTACTTATTATATTGTAAATAATACATTACTCTAAATTGTAGACAGCAGTGAACTGGATATGGAAAGTACCGTTGATGTCCATTGTGGCATTGCACACACCCGTTGGGCCACTCATGGTGTACCAAGCGAGGTAAACAGCCATCCAGTCCGTTCTGATCCCCACAATGGTTTTGTAGTCGTCCATAATGGAATAATCATTAATTATAAGGAAGTTAAAGTTTTCCTTGAAAAGAAAGGATACAAATTTGAAAGTGAAACAGATACTGAAGTCATTGCCAAACTGATCTACCACTTCTACTTGCAGCATCCAACATATTCTTTCAGGGAGCTTGTCGAATCTGTTGTTCAACAATTGGTAAGTCAGAGCATTTTGGTTTTCGTATTAAATGACCACTGTAACGTGAATCAAAAAAATTTAACTACTTACGCCTTTAAAAAAATAGTCGCTAAAAATTAGGAAATCTAATTTAACCACCATTCGGTTAATTGAACCTCTCTATAAAATTAAAAATTTTGCTTTTATATGTTGCAATTTTTGCACAGTCAGGCATTTTCATTTTCAAAAATAAATTTTGGGTGCTATCTTCCGAAGAATGATTTTTTTCATTTTTTCCGTTGTTCATAACATAATATAATATGAAAAACGACCCATTTTCTTTCTAATGGTGCGAATGTGCATCTGTTTTCCTTTAGCACTGCGAGTTGTTCGGGAGAAGTCTAGACTTGTCAGACCATCCGATAATTTTCTCTCGTATCATACATCTTTTAATTTGGCGTGCTCTGCACATTTCTTATTGTTCTTGTGTTGGCTCTGGTTCAGATTATAAGATAGATATATAAGATGGATAATATTTATTGGTGCTAAAACAAGAAATGTAATGCACAAGTCAAATACATTGATAAAACACAGTAAGAAACAAATTGTCAAATAAAATGGATACATTCAATAAATTATCTATTGATATTAAAAGCACATTAAAATACGTTAAGCTCAATATAAAATTATAATTAAGTAATTACTGACACATCACAGTCTAAAAATTGATTGATGATGTAAAAAGCTTGGTTTATTAAAAAAAATTTAATAAGTCGTTTAAAATTATTGACCGGTGATCTCTGATCCAGAGAGGCAATTTATTAAAAAATTTAGGTTCATAGTAATTGAGGCCATTCCTGCTAGATCTTAATCTTAAGTAGTTGGGTCTTATCTTATCTCCATTTCGGTTATTGTGATTATGTACAGATTTCTGAAATGCGTACTCTTCCAGATTATTTTTAATATATAACAGACATACATAGATATATAAACTAGGGAAAGTTAATATTTGCAGATTAATAAATTCTTGTTTAACATCTGCCCGGTACTCCAGATTTTTTGACAATTTATTTGACAGTTGTTCAATATGTTGACACCAACTGAGCTTTGGGTCTAAGATAACACCTAAATATTTAAAATTACCCGGAATCTCATAGTCTTCAATTGCTCTATGTGAGAATAGTACATTAGTAGTCTTATTTTGATTTAGGCTTAACTTATTTGCTATGAACCATTCATTAGCGGCGACCTGTGACTCGGTCATGTACTACTTAACATTACTTAGGCACTTGTGACGGGTTGTTAGTGTTGCGTCGTCCACAAACATTATAAGCCCAGGGTTTGGAACACCCATTTTAAGATCGTTTACGTATATCAAGAAGAGAGTAGGACCCAGCACCGACCCTTGAGGGACACCATGTTTGACATATCGTGGTTTAAAACAGTTACTGTTCACAGAAGTGTACTGTTTTCTGCTGGTAAGGTAAGAGGATACTAGATTACAGCTAAGATCGTTAAATTTATAATACCTAAGTTTGTCAACAAGCACATGGTGAGACACATAGTCAAAGGCTTTCTGTAAGTCACAAAAGGCTACTCTGTCGTATTCCCCTTGTTCTTGTATTTCAATTATCTTGTTATTTAAGAGAACTATAGCATCGTTAGTGGATTTGTTAGATCTAAAACCTATTTGATTGGGACAAAGAAGTACATTATTTTCAAAATGTTTAGTAATTTGAATTTTTAGAACTGTTTCCAATATTCTAGATATGAAATATTGGAAACAGCCCTAAAAATTCAAATTACTAAACATTTTGAAAATAATGTACATTGTGTAAGAATGTCGGTTAAGACGAGAAATGTTGTGAACTGTCCTATTTCTAGAGCACCTAAAGAGTTAGGCCATGTTATGTTACCTACGTTTGAGTGTATTGTGAAATCTTTTTTGTGGACAAGGAACGATTTGGAGGCAAAATCGGTTAATAGAAACCTTCTCGTATCTGAAACATCAGATATTATTGCTGAACAAGTCGAACTTATATGGAGAAAAGCTGGTATTCCTGTAGAAGCCCAAAAAGAATTGTAGAACTTATTAAAGAGTACCACGACAAACGTTGTTGAAGCCGTACAAGGAAAGACAGAATGTTCCATCATATAAAGTTAAGCTAACAGCCTTTGCAGCAGAAGGGAAAGAATTGTTTGATGTTGCGGCATGCAAGCAAGTCATGTATTTGAAACAATCCAGTTGTGAAAGTATCTATCGGAGGAACAACATGAAGTATTATCCTTGTCACACGCAAGCTGTGGAAAGGGCAGTGAAGCTTGTCATGCAAAATTCTATTATAGTATGTGATAAGAACAGAAGAGATAGAGTGATCCGTAACACCTTGGATTCCAGAGCCAACTATACCAAAATTTGAAAATAAGAAGAATTTCAAACATTAATTATTTTTTTTATCTATTTCATTTGTTTAATTTTTGTGTATTTTCTCTTGAGTAGCTTTTCTAATTATGTTGTATCTTGAGGGGTTTTGTGGATAAGAGGGTAAATTACAGAAGCAAAAATCGCCCAAGAATAATTTTCATACTAAAATAAAACTTTTCCATGCTCAGGTGTATTAATATTCTTTATTTTCAATTTTGCCTAAAGTGACGATTATTAAAATGGGAGTGGAGAGATGGAATGGATTGATAAAAAATTTAGAAAAGAATGTGGCTTCTAAATTTTGTCAATACCCAATTTTTATGCATACCTACAGCAGTATCAAAATTTGAATTTTTTCTGTTGGTGAAATTTTCAGTGACTTGGGGAGGTGGAATGAGTTAACGAAAAAAATAGAAACAAATATGAGCCATCTTTCTTTTATTAAGACACAACTTTTGTGGCTACAGGGATTAAAATTTTTTGATTTTTTTTTACCCACCAGTAGCGACGCATCACCCTATTACCTAATATCATTCGATTTTGTTGTTTGTTTATTCTTACGCTGGTAAAAATTTGTTTGATTCTGTTGTTTGTTTAGGTAATAAGGTTCAAATAGCCGAATGACAGTGAAATTTTATTTCATAATTTTTAGTGTCGATGTTTGTTTACGTAGATTATGTAATATTGAGAAGTAATAAAAGGTTTTATCATCAGAATATGTATCAGAATAAGTAAATAAATACAGTTAATTTTTCACTTTTGTGTAATAAATTAAATTTTATATCAATAATGTGGAATCCGTACTATTTACTTTACAAATCTCAATTAAAATCTGTGCAGAATAGATCTGTGAGATATTCAAATTTTAAGAAGACCGAGGAATTTTACTTCCAGTGCAACAGTGTTTTATTAAGACAATCATCATATTACAATACTCAAAAAATCGGTAAAGGTATTTATCTACTCATATTAGATTATATATTAATTAATCAACTGCTTTTGAACCAGTAATAGTATCCATAAACAAATAGCATGATTTATAATAACTGATTTATTATAAATCACTGCGTACAGCCAATCGCCTTTAACTTCATGCCTAGCCTGTCCAATCAATGTAACACGCAAAATAAAATAGAATCGTCCATTATTATTGAGGAGAGGAAGGTTGACATCTTTGAATAGTTTGGACGTTGTCTAACCAAGTTAAGTAATTATCGTCCCAAATATGATGAATTCAGTTATAGTCGGGGGGCATATCACATGAATTAATGGGACCAATTTTAACACATTCCTTATGCCTTCCATAATCATACCTTACCAGGTGTTTGGCTTGATTTTGTGGCAGACGGCCTATACGACGTCATACATCCAAGATAGCGACCACCCCAGACATCATCTGAAGTTATCGATTAAAACTTTTGATACGGCCATCCTATCAATATTTTGTGCTGAATCTTTGTTATTTACAAAGAAATTCTCTATAAAAAAGGTTAGGAATTTATCGATATCTTTTACCGTTTAGGTATTTTATATAAAATATTAATTTTGGTATCACTCGTATCAAAGCATCTGAATGCAAAATCCCACTGTTCTTGATCAAATGGCAGAGCTGCAATCGTTGAAAAAATCAGTGCAGGTTTAACCATGCAATGATCTAGCTTTGGAGTTTAACAATAAAATCAAAGGAATTGTTTTAAAACATGACACTCACTTGATGTTTGACACATGTTGAAAATTCTCTAAATCTACAATGCAACAAAAAAGGACATCTACAGTAACATCCATTGAGGAGTCAGGTAGGTATTAAATCCGACCTAGACAGACTCGCTGAAGTTAAGCAACGTCCAGAGCAGTTACCGTTTCGATGAGTGAACGGACCATCGAGATACACCGCATGCCGAAATCGTTGCTGGCCTGATTGCGAGGGAATTCACTTACAGACTCGCACGGCCCTCATAGAACTATAGTTTAACATAGTAGGTCTATAGGGAATGACCGGCATGATATAAATAAGACTGGGAAGTGGCGCAATAAGCTTACATGGCTGCAGTGCCCTACGAGTCAGCATGACAGCCGGCCCAAATAAAAGAAAACACCCATTGAGTAAAAAAATAACGGACTCCACAAACATTGCAAGTATACAGATAAAATCCCTCCTTTCCTCATATAAAAACAAAGAATAAGCTAACAGCGTATCTTACAGAAAAAGCTATGTTGTACACACGCAATATTGAGAGAAGCCTAATCGTAAGCTGGAGGATTGAAGTCAAATCGCCTTTCGGAAGTGACGTAGGTGAACTTGAATGTAGTCATGAAGAAGCTGACATTAAAATAATACTGTTCTGCCCCCCCCCCCCAACTATTAGTGAAGATGAACTATTATGTTAATATTTATTGTTATACTCATAGATAAAATATAATATTCAACTTTCGATAATGGTTACAACACAAATAAATAATACATAAAAGGAGTTAAATATGGAAGGTTTGCGTAATAGTATTTTAAATGATGAATCTTTTCACAAGAGTGAGACAGTTTGGTGGAATGAGCCGAAGGGGAGTTTCACAACTCAAATGAGTGTGAAAAGATATTTTCAAACATGTTGTTTACAGTAATATTTTTCTATGAGTGCAAGGAAACCAAACAATTTCATAAGTAAACAGATTTTATTTATTTAACAAAACACTAGAAGCTAAAATTTAATGTAAAATTGGAGCAATTTTGGACACTTACTCCAAGAACACTTCTCGACGGCAAGCACCGATAGCCCAACCGCCACCGGCTCCTAAAACAATGAAAAAATATTGATACATTATGCTTATTTTTGCATTTGACAAACAATTTTATGCACTCTTTCTAGGCATAGTACTTTTTTTCATCATTTTCAAAAGAGCCCAAAAACGCATTTTTGGTTGCCTTAATAAATAAGTATTTTTCGTCAGGAGCTATTGTTAAAATTTCTTAAAATCCTCTTTAGTAAGAATTCTAGACTTTAACCTGTACATAATTTTCAGATTTTTTCTCAAAAATACTTGAACTTTATTATACTCCCTCAAATCAATGTTATTCTTAATTTTCAATATACTCCTCTTTATCATGGAAAACGTGGACCATACTGTGGAAGACTTGCATTTCTTAGATCATTCCTCAAAGTACACCAAAATCACATTTTCGGAAAACTTCTGAATATTTTTTGACTCTCTCCACTTCATGAATTGTTCGTAGTTAAGTTCATACGTCTCTTTGGATTTTGGAGGTAAAAGTTCTTGATATTTAGGCCGCTTTTTATAAAATTTCGGCAGAATCAACCATTTTTAATAAACTTCTTTAGAAATGATGTGGTTTGAAGACTTCAAAACTGATGTTTAGTTGTTAAACAAGTCGGTTGTTGTGAACCTGAATAGGCTTTACCTACTTAAAAAAAATACAAATAAAAGATGTCAATTCTGTTTTCGCCAGGACGGTGTGAAAAACATGACAGTACTGTGTTTTTTGGATTTTTGCACACATCGTGTGAAAAAGACAGTTTCGAGTCATGGTTACTTTGTGTTATTTGTCACTTTCCAAGGCAGTCGTGGAAAGATACCTTTATAAATTTCCACCATAGTTAAATTATTTTTCAATAAAACTATATATAGGTGTCTTCCCTGCCAATTGTGTTAACTATATGCCAAATATTATTGCCATCTGCCGCATTTTTACTTCCAGTGGAAGTATAGTAATCGCCAAAATTTTTTTTTTATTGAAATAGGTTTAGAATGTCATGAAACATCAAGATTTTTTTCAGCAGAAAAAATTTTTTCATTATCGATTCTCTTTAGATGGTTTGTATATTTTCCAGTGAAAGTTCACCCATTTCTTCGTTGGTAACTACCTATCAAATTCAACTGTTCTCCGTCTAGTCGTTTTTTAAGTTATAGTGCCAACAGACAGATAGGTTGACGAAAAGACTTTCATTTTCGTAATCTATATGGCCTGAAACGTGGAAATCCGAAGAAATCTCGGAGGGTGATTTTTTCACGAATACAATACTTCCCTCCAGTAAGCGAGGGAAGTAAAATGGAAGAACACTTGCTGACGCAATATTTTTATGCAAATTGATTAATGCTTTAATTCATTCACCATTCACCTGATTTGTTAGCTATGGTAAACTTTCATATTAATATTCTGTTTCATGAATCTTAGTACAAATTTAAATGAAGAGTTATCTTTGAATAGAATGTTAAGGACTTATAATTCAAATTTTTCTCAAATAGATAATTTTTTTTATTATTATTAAGAAGCATTAAGACTGTTATAAGAAACAATAATATTACCTGAATGTTTTGCCGTGTGTTGTATACATGTTCAAGGTTTAGTTGTTAAGTTTTATTTAATGGTCACTTCCTTCTGTGATAAATAAATAAATAAAGTAATTGTATAAAGACTTCTCTTTGTTACAGGAAGGTGCATTTGCTCTATGCTTCAAGTCCAAATTTTTCCCTGGTGAATGTGTTGGCACTCGTCGTGGTTCCCCACTGTTGGTTGGTATTAAAACTGCCACTAGATTGGCAACAGATCATGTACCAATCCTGTATGGAAAGGGTAAGTCCTTTTTGACACAAGAAAATTTTGTTTTAATTTTTTTTTCAATTCATAAGGGTAAAGGTCAACTACTATCCAAAATGTATAAGGTGGTATGTTTGCATGTTATTTTTACAAAACATTGCATGATTAGTTAGCTTATATAGTAGATTATATAATGTAAAAGCATAATGTAGTTCTGTAAATAATTTAGATCGGGTGCCTCCTTAACATCTTGCTGTAATGTAATTTTTGTATATCCTTATTTTTCCTTGTTACTAATTTTCATTTCCATACCTTTCACTAAAAATGGATAGCTAACTAACTAATCTTATAAATACATCTTAGACATCATTCATTCGTTACATTCAGAGAAAGTGAAAAGCTTCAAAATTAACCTAAAAAAGTAGGAAGCTTAATGTGCCGTAACTTAGTTATTAAACTGTCAAACTTATTTTTATCCACAGGTGTTTTTTTACAAAGTTTAAAATTGACATTGTTATGATTGTTTTTCTCAGGGCTCTTTTCTGAAAAATTAAATGTTTTTTTAAATTGATCTAATCAAGTCATCCAGGATTACAATTTAAGACAATAAATAGTCCATATTCTACTGTATGTATTGGCCGAGTACCGGGCATAGCAGCAGAATGCCAGTAAAATGCATTATATGCAGTGGTATTTAATGTAATAAATATATAAATCGGTCGGTTACTGGTGTGTATATTGATTGACAGTTGCTGACCCACTGCTGGCAACCATACTGTTCACCAGTCAATTATATTTTAAGTTAATGTTGCGGTGCTGGGTCAGTACGTCAATTAACGGCTGCAGGACATCAAAACAGTAAATAATCGAACCTAAATATTGGAAAATGGTTAAATTGCTTCAAAGATATGAATTAAAAAAGTTTTTCACTTAAATTACAATTTAAGTTGGATGGTAATGTCTTCATAACATTCCGTGTTTGGTTGTCATGATTGAATTCATGAGTTTATAAATTTGCTTGATTTTCCTTGAGGTATTGTTAGTCAATGCTGTATATACTATACAGGGTGTCCTAGCTCTATTTAGACAGGTTTTATTTGGAAAACGGTGAGACCCAGAAAGAAATGTTAAATGGAAAATTTATTCTCTTTAAAAAAATGCATTTAAACATTTTATGATTGCCTCACTACTTGGTGGCAGCAAGATGGAGCACATTGTAACACGCTTCCTGACTGAGTGATTTGGGGGAACTGGATTGGTACTTGGGGACCTGCTAAGTAATCCACACGGCTACCTGATATGTCACCCCTCAATTTTTTTAATGGGGTCATTTAAAGCAAGTTGTTTACTGTGAGAATCCAATTAATCAAAGTGATTTAAAGAATAGGATAACTTGTACTTGCCACCAAATATCTCCAGGCGCTATAAGAAATTCTTGTACTTACACGAGAACTTTTAAGGAGGTATAAATTGTGTCAAGTAGAATATTGGCGATAATTTGAGCAAATTTCATAATAATTTGTATTGTATTATTCCATATGATTACTTTAATAAAAAAGCGATATCCCAAAAATTTAACTGCTAATATCTCTACAATGGCCAATGATACGTACAGGACATGGTTAATATAATTTGTTCGGAAATAAAACGAGAATTGAAAAATATGAAAATATACAGGGTGTTCCATTTGAAAAAGTAAAGTTATATAACCTGCCACCTTTTGAAGGTGCCTTGTACATTTGAAAATAAAACGATTAAATGAATCTTTTTAAACAATAACTTTTTCATTTATTTTTTCTTTCTATGTCTCACCAATTTCCAGATAATGCTTGTCTAAATAGAGCTGAGACACCCTGTATATACTCATGCCCAGTTTCGTAAGTAATTGGCATGTACAGACTGAGTGAGCGACCTTGTGAGGCTGCTCGCAGCTTTAAAAATTTACTGTGAGGCAGCCTTGTAAAGCAAGGTGAGCCATTATTATTTTTTCGAGGCATGTGATCAGTTCCGTACGAAATATCATTATGATTCTACCAGTAATAGGATTGTTCTTCTCTCTAGATTTCTTCCTAATGAGAAATATTTTTTTTTAATTCTGCAACACGTAATCCCATTTCATGACATATTTCTCCGTGCATTTTTCCTTACACCTTTGTTTGCAAACTTTGTATCCTGAGAATCCCAAAGTTGTCTATAATTCCCATAAAGTTCCATTAATTTTAAGCACTGATCGTATTCCATTTTTAAACAAAACTTAAAGCTCAGGGACAGGTTCATGCCAACAAGTCACTGAACACACGTCCAGAGTGACGACCATAAGTTAACTGAGGCGCCTTTGAGCATGAACGAAAAACCGACAATGTTAGGCCCAAGTTAAGGCAGCCTCAACCGTGGCGTCACGCAGACTTGAGCAAGCGAGGCATGTCCACACAACCAGAGCAATTGCCTTGTGAAGGATGCCTCACGAGGCTGTTCGCTCAGTCTGTACGTATACATTGAAGTTATACAAGATATCTTTAGGCCGGTTTTGGCACTTACATTATGACAGTTTAAAAGACTATATTAGTTTTCTAAGAAAATAGCCAGAGGACCATCAAGTAACAAAGTTTTTCAATTAAATTTTCAAGACTTGTAATAAGTATATACAAATTTTAAACATTATCTATTACATATGTTTGCTTCTTACCTGTAAATGTGGTAATTGATTTTGTAAAATTATACCTGAAGATTTAAAGTATAAGATGCAATAATATGGCAAGTTAATTTTTTGATCAGTTGAAATTACTAACACCAAATGATATATTAAAAAAAATTTCTTTGTATCATATTAAATTAAGTGTATTTGAAATACCAAGTAATAATACTTAAGTATGTGATAAATCTCTGTTGCCTTTGATTGTGAAAATCAACAGAATAATATTTGATATTTAAACACTAGAGTTTTTAATTCAGTATTAAGCTTTTCATATACGATTTTCTTTGTGCTTTGCTCAGACACAGCCGATAAAATTCTATGGCCAGTCGTTATGTAGGTCTGCAATATAAGGCTTGACATTCATCTAGCAATGGCTTAAACAAGGTGTTTCCGATGGTCAGTTCACTCATACAAGTACTAATCATGCTCGGTGTTGCTAAACTTCAGTGATCTAGTGTAGATTTGGTTCAATATCCTACCTATCTTTCCATCTTTTTATATACGGTTGGTATAAGTTCATGTAATGAGATCGAAAATAGACTTCAATTATATAGGTTTTGTGTGCTCTGTAGTAAAAACCATAATAAAAACGATTTAAAAACTGTTTTTAAAATTAGAAAGGAAAGAGAATTTCAACAGAACTGCTTGTCCTATTTTGCCAATAAAAAAATTATGGTCATAATAATTACCAAAGAGTGACATAATTTAAAACAGTAGTTTTTGACTACGATCATTTTTGATATCATGGTACATCATTTATTTCTAAATTTAATACACAAATAAATACTTAATGAAGTTTAAAAACACATGGCACAGAGATACTTGAAAAGGTAATTTTCAGATACACTTATATTACAGTGCGGGCAAAATAGTTATTATTTTTTTTCATGGCATTATTGCAATTTAACTGATCATTTCTGTCACTTGTGACAATTTAGACAACTAAGTATATGTTTTGTATAACATCTGAATGTAATAACATATTCTTTTTGTGTGATGTTTTTAACAATATTTATTTTTCTAACCAAATATTTTATTGTTTTTCCCACTTTTGTTCCCTTTCTGGACATTGGCATTCTGTAGAAGACCAACCCAACTCACCAATCAACAAAGGTATATAAAATCCTTAATGACTAATTAAAATTCGCCTATTTACTAATTTGTTGGTGCTTGTTTCTTAAGTTGCTTTAACACTTTTAAAGTTATAAGACCAGCTATTTAGCGAAAGTAATTTAATTATTAATATTTTATTTATAACAAAGCACAAAACTTAGTCTATTTACGCAAGATATTAGTTTGTCTAATAACTTACAGGTTTTGGAGGGAACGAATATAGATATTTGAAATTGAAATATCTTTACATACTTTACCAAATCCTGTCAAATATTATCTAAATTGTGTTTTTATTTGTACTATATTTTTTTAACACTGATTGAGATAATATTGATTTTTGATTGGGCTTTTTTTTAAGTTGTTCATTTGTTTTGAATATAGATGATTAATTAAACCTACTTGCATGCCAATATTGGTTTAATTGCCTGATAGAGTATAACAACATATGCAGCAGAAACATGATTATTATTAATCTCAGATGAATATTTAAATATTATATTTTTCACTGACTATTGATAATTATATACAAGGTGAGTCGAGAGGAAATTCCTAAACTCCAGGGGTGCATACTACACATAAAAACATTACTAAAAAACCCAATAATTGTAATCTGATTTTCATTTGTTTTCAAATTACAATGTCTTAAATGATTAATAACAAAAAATCAGAAAAGTTGAATCATAAAAGTTTAATCTAGAATATATTTTTTAATATATCTCCATAAACCTCCAGACATTTTAAGACTTGTTTACGAACAGAGCGTGTTGCTCTTCCGAGCTCATCTTGCATGTTCCCTTAACTGAGCTGCAGCGTTCAAGACATGAAAAATTAATGCATCGCAATTGTCCACTATTGATTTATATACTTCACTTTTCATCCATCCCCATAAACATAAGTCTAATGCTGTGAGGTCTAGGGACCTTGCTGGCTAACTAATAGGATCACTGCGGCCAATCCACCATCCTGGAAAAGTTCTATTTAAATACTGCATGACAAGATAAGCAAAATTTGGAGGAGCTTACCTTGATAATGCATAGGCATCTCTTATAATAATAATAATAAATGTCTTTATTAATTTAAATATAAATCAATATATAAATAAATTTTAAAACAGCCTTGACATCAAATTGGGCAAAGCATGTTATATACTAAATTAAAAGGCGCAAGATTCACACTAGGGATGTCTGCTACTCTTCTTGAACCTTGGGGATGATTGAATTCTTACTACTAAACTGGGTAATTTACTGTGACATGTAATTTAAGATAAGCCAGCCACATCCCAGCGCCCACTACCAACAAGAACGCGTTCGAATAGCTACAATATGCAAGATGTTTTGTTATGAAACTATGACTTACAATTAGAGATGGGCGATCCGGCTCCTTTAGTGGATTCGGTCCGTTTGGAACCGTTCCGCTTGTGGACCTGTTCAACTGGATTCATTCCATTGGATCCCCTTCAAAATTGTCTTGTCGTGATGTGCGACTGCATAATGTGAGTGAGAGTCACTGAATACCTGCATTATCAATTATAGTATTATAATACTATCTCATTTTCTTGATAAATCATATTATAATAAAATACTTTTGCAATAATACGAATTAGTTTGGATAAAGAGGGCCGTGCGGTAGATTTTTTTCAGTATGATCCGAGTCTTCGAAAGCAGGTACTTCGTATGTTTTATGTATGCGCGTGGGGTATTTACTATTTATAGCACTGAGTCACGGTCCAAGGTCAGAAGTACTCAGCTCAGAACAGTACCGGGACATACATATCATAGCAGATTAATGAACCGCAGACCCGGTACGATCGACATCATGGATTCGGTCCATTGCGTTTCACCTCAGGATTCGTTCACTTGGAACGGGTCCGCCCGAACCGCCCATTTCTACTTACGATACTAACGTGCACTTATCTATAGAGAGAGCTAGCAGCGATCTGGCACATTCTTTCCAAACATAATTATTGTGATTAAAAGAATTAATACAACATACATATTTAATACACCTGTATAAAAGACAACATAACCATATGTTACTGTCTCCTATCTTGTTCTAATAATAATAAATCGTGCACATATTTGAAACATTTTCATAGCGTCATTGACTTAATATCTGCCGAGAGGGCATTTACAACTTTTGCAATCTTGAATGAAAATGATCGTTGGAACATGGCCGTTTTATGTTGTGAAATTGTAAGCTGTTATTTCATTGTTATCTTCACATTGTGGTTGTCAGTTCAAAACATTAGCGTGGAGTTTTCTTCAATTTTTTATATTTAACCATTTCGCCGTTGTGAATGTGTGGAATATTCTGTCATATTTACGAATACCATACATTAGACGCAAACACGAGTTTTGTACTTTTTGTATTCGGTAACTATCTCTAATGGTGAGGCAGGACCTGTACACAAAATCACAATAATTACGCTGAGAGAGGACTAGACTGTTACATAATAATGTTTTTAATTTTGCGCTGAAGATATGCCTGTGGGAATATAACATTTTTAGATTACCATATGCTTTTTTCAGTATATGGGAGATGTGGTCAGAGAATCTTAGGTCTTTATCAATAATTACCCCTAAATTTTTCACTTTGATTACAATTTTGAGCCTGACCTCTCCCAATTTAATCTTAACTGTATTTGGTTGGATGTTGCCAAATAGCAGAACTGATGATTTTAACGCATTTGCTAAAAAATCATGTTTCTTTGATAGATTAACCAGTTCGTGGATATCCCTATTTATATTAGCAAGTGCTGCTCTACAATTATCTTTCTCAAAAAAGTAATATAGTTGGGTGTCGTCAACGTACATGTAGACTTTACACGTATTCATATCTTGAAACTGTGCAATAATTTAGGCAATCTCACTGGGAAATTTACCACTATTACACAATTTATTGAAGACTGGGACAAAAATGTTTCTACTCAGAATTCTATGGTGTGGAAATTGTTGTCGATATTCCTCAACCGCAGCATTGCAAAAACCATAAACAAACATCATATTTGCATATTTCAGATACATATAAATGTGTAGCTTTGTTTATCAATTTTATAAAACTGTAAGTTAATGTTTGACAATTTAAAAGTGTTAGTCTGCTTCATTAGACTTACGAAATGAGATACAAGCTGTACGTTAACAAATATTTAAGACAGGGTAATTCGAAAACAAAGAAAAATAGTGTTACAACTTTTGAGTTTTTTAGCCATGCATTTATGTGTAGTATACACTCCCGGAGTTTGGTACTTTCTTCCCGACTCACCCTATATTTAAAAAAAATTTTAATTGTAATTTTATAACAATTTGATTTTCAAGATATTTACAATGATGGTTGATTATCGAATAACTTTACTTAATTATCTATATTTCTTGCAGTATATTGTCAACAAGAAATATCAGTTTGTTAAGCTCAACACAAATTACATGGAGTAAGGAGCCCCTTATCAACAGACTCGAAGTCTAGTAAGGACCGTGTCTAGATAAGGAGCCCTAAGGTACAAGGAATACCACAATAGATCCTTAGAGGTGGCAGTGGGCAAGGCCAATCGCCAGCTCCTTCCGACTAAAATCTAATCTACACAGAGTAAAACAAATTGTGATATTTCTAGGAATTTATTTCTTGTTGGCAAGTATATTAGTTTTATTTAGTGTTTTGTTTGTATGTTTTTAATATTGTTTGTTTTATTCCTTGTTTTATTTCTGGGCCCTGCTGCAGATGCAGACTCCAATCCAGGTAGTACTTTTTGTTGTTTCATTTTTTTCTCTTTAACACCAGCTTCTGCTTCTTTTACATTCACATCTGGCATGATCCTTTAGCAACGGAAATTTTATCAGGGTGGTGGTAAATTTGTCTCTTTGCATTGTGGTAAGTACGTAGTAACTTTCTAATACTAATTGTTAAAGAATAATGAATAGGTGATGGTGCCACGCATTTATTTAAGATTATAGTTTCGTATTGCATAATCTTAAATTATTTGTTCAATTCTGTCATTTATGGTTCATATACTTTTTGGGACGATTATAAATCTAAAAAATCAATAAAGTTACTTACACAGAACTCCCCCTCTTTATTTATACAGGGTGATCACTCGAAAAAACTATTAATTAAGAAACAACATATGAGAATAATAATCGGAAAGAAGTTGTCATTATTGCTACAAAGAACTTAATAACTTTTGGTTAAAAAATATACAGAGGACGGAAAAAATAAATAAGAATTAAAAGGTGCAAAATATGAAAGGTTTGCGTACATACCTTTACAAATTTCCATCATAGTTGAATTATTTCTTAGCATGACTACCCTGTATATTTTTTATTGAAGGATAGAAATTTTATTTCTGAATGGAAGAAGTTGTAAAAAGATATCTTGAAATGTGCATCTTTTGATGCTAACGTTATGACGATGACTTCATCAGTATCAATTTAAGAAATCGTTGATTATTGTCATTATTAATGGAACATTTGATGATGTACTTCAGCATGGCAAGATGAGCTTTCGAAAAATAAAATCAACTTATCCAAGCCTTTTTCCAACTTCACAAATAACTCTAAAATTACATACAGAAAAGAATTTAAAGCATGTCTAAACATTAATAGTTAATTTGGTTTTTATTTAAAAATGGACACTATTGTTGACTATACTGTAGTTATTGAAATATTGAAACATTTTATAAACTTACAAATGTTCATGCCAGATTTTTACATAATGTTTGACATATTTCTGATGCAATTCGCCTTCAATCACCTGAAAATTAGGCAAATGTATGTATTATTTGCATGCGATAAGAAGTAATTGAATTGCAAATGGAATCTATAGACTAAATTACACCAGGCATGAATTCTTTACTAAAAAATGCTGAAGGCCGGCCTTTCTTAGAGAATGGACCACAGAGCCGAATGTTATGATGCTGCAAGTAGCTGTACAAATACAAAAGCATGAATTCTTATTATTTGGTGAAATTATTAAAAAACTAGAAAATTTCTTGATAAATATGGAGTTGTCAGAAAATTTTTCTTATCGGTTCATCACACACCGTACAAGTTAGACAAATACAAAGATTTTATTAAGTTGTTATTTTTTTATACCGTTTCCAATACTTATAGAAATTTATAACGATTTCCAAATACATAAAGTAATAGTCCCTAATCTTAAATGTAAATATATGTAAATATCAAAAGAATACTAGGTACTGTCTCGTCATACACTCTATATAAAAAGAAAAGTCAGTAGTAGACAGAGAGCTGTCAGCCTTTTTGCCTACATGATTTTGAAATAAAGTACATATTGCTTTATAAGAGTTGTATAGTTACTAACTTTGTTTTAAGAACACAACCACTATAATTGCATCGTTAATATTAAGATAATATAAATATTATAAGAAAAAATCACACTGAGAAAATGGCTGATAGAGTATGACATTGTATATTTATTATTTTTGAGGAATTCTGAGAAATATATTACGTACAGTCTGAGAATAATCTAATGTTAAACACAGAGTGGAGTTCCTGTAGTGGTATTCGAAGTTATTATAGCTTAAAATATATGCAGCATAGTAAAAATTTTTCAGTAAGCCTGCTGTACCATATGCTTAGCTTAGTATATTTTCCGCTTTATATTTATACTTGGAGGCTAAATAATAACTGATGTTTATCCTAAAGTGTCTGTTTTATACAAAAATGCATTATTGTGATAAGTTTGCTATTTTTGTATTGGAAGAATAATATTAAGTTATAATTCTTTATACTCCCATCATCGAATATTTTTGTTGGGGAAATAACTTATGATTGGATTTTGATTTTTTCCTTTAAACCCTTTATCTGGATGTTGAAAAAATTATTTTAAGTTGTGAATTCTAGCTCGATTGAAAACTCAGATTATTTTTTTTTGCATATCCCATCCCATATATTCAAAAGTGATTTTATGAGCTGAAATTTTCAGTCTTTTTTTTTTTGTAAAAGGAACCATTTGTCACTCATAGAGATTAAAAATAACGATATTAAAAAAATATATACATGCATGGTAATCACATAAGCCGTTTGTTGGAAGTTTCTCAACTTGCAGTTGTATTACCAACTTAAAACTTGGCGTGCAGATATAATCAATCAAGCCCATTCCACCTAAAATATTTTCAGTCCTGCAGCTATACAGGGTGTGCGAAAAGTCGATATCAACTTGCTTATTTTAAATGGAACACCCTATATATTTTCGACTTTTTGAAATGACAAAGCACGTAGCACACTCTATACCTAAATCCAGCAGTTTTGGAGATCAAATATTTAATTTTACATAATTTGATGTGTTCCATTTGAAATAAAAAAGTTTCTGAGGTTTGAATTTGACATAATGTAACGTGAAAATTAGAACACTTGGTATACTATTTTGGAATTTATTTTTATTGTAGAGACTAGCGCACATTGTGTTCTTTCTATATGTGCCAACGAGCAAACAAGAAAGTTATAATGGTTCTTTCAAAACGTTGCACTTGTCAAATTTATTATAAAATGTCAAATATTTCCGAAAGTGCTGAGTTTAGGTATACGGGTGTGCTGCATGTTTCGATTTCGAATTTTATGGTAATTTCGAAAAGTTGAAAATATATTTAAGATAAGCAAGTTGGTACAGACTTCTGACACCCTATGTAGCTGGAGTACTGAAAATAATTTAGGTAGACCGGGCTTGATCGATTATGGATGCATACCAAGTTTCAAGTTTGTAATCCATCTGTAAGTTGAAAAACTTCTAATAAGATCCTGAAAATTTCAGGTCATAGGACCACTTTTGAATGGTGCCAATAAATACACGGAATATTATGGAATGGGATATGCTAAAAAAAAACAAAAAATTTCAAATAAGCCAGTGATTCACTATTTCAGGCTCCTTTCCGAGTATTTAAAAAAAAAATTCAAGTCGAAAAATTGAGTCTTAGAGCGAATTTTGTCCATTCTGCCACACTGCACGCCCTAGCAAGCTAAAATCTCCCAAGCAGTGACCATTTTTCAAAACCTATTTTGCATGTTTGCAGTTTTTCAAAAACAGTTCTTTTGTGTTAAACATAAAAATGAGCTAAATTAATATGAAAGAGGATAAAGTTCTGCATAGAACATGTTTTTGGTCCGAAAATGGTACTTTTCAAATTATTTGTCCGTAATGATTATACGTAAAAGTAGCCAGAATATGAGTAAAAGTACACTTTTTGTAAATAAAAAAAATACAGATAAATTATCGAAAAATTAAACCTTTTGTTTGGATATTCTTATAAAAGGGTTAGGTAAGAAGAAATCCAGTCCTGTGTTATATCTCTACACCCCCCAGATTGAAGATATGATAATTGAAGTATCATAATTTATGTCATAATAATTCAGAATACAGTTTATTTATTTTAATTTTTGGTTTATTTAAACTTGTTTATCTTTATTTTGCATTCATTGTTATATTGTGTGCATACAAACGTGTTTGAAGTTGAATTAAGTTTTTGCAAAAGCAAGTAAAACATAATACTCTACATATTAAATTTAATATACTAAATGTCTGTTAAAGTTTAGTAAATATTTATCATTCTTTAGGGGGTTTGTTGACTTGGGAGCTTTTATAATTAATTTCTACTAGTATTATTAAAAAAAAAAATATTTAAAATAAATGCTGTAATGTATAATGGTATTAAATTATTAAAATAGTATATTATAATACAGGACCCCGCAGGTTTTTATTGTAAACATGGGTTTCAGTCGATTGTTCTGAACCTTGGGGAAAATGTTCTCCTGAGCTTCCTGATTAAAATTCTCTTTGACCACCAGTCCGACCGAATTCGATTTTTTGATCTAGAGGCAATTGAAAGTGTGAACATCTGCGAAGGTCTACTTAAATGTTCCATAAAAATTCTAAAAATATTCAGGCTCATTTTTTGGAGAAAGATGAGCATCTTTTGTCTCTTGATGTTTTTTTTTTCGATGTGCTTCTCCCGGAAGAAAATAACAAACAAAAAATATGTATATTTTTAAAAATTCTTTACGGGAAAAGGAAGCACTTTGAAGAAAAGGTTGGGGGGGGCATAAGTTGCTTATTTTTGTTCAAAGAACACGCCTGCCGGTTTTCAGAATTTCTTAAACAAAAATAATTTCGACCGAGAATTTCTCTAGATTTTTATTTTTTTCTACTTCAGAAAGATCCCAAAATAATCAGGCATATTCTTTAGGTAAATATAATCAACTTATGCCCCTCCAACTTTTTCTTCAAAGTGCTTCCTCTTTCCCATAAAAAAATTACAAAAAATTTTTTTTTTTTTGTTTGTTATTTTTTTCCAGGAGAATGAAGCACTTTGAAAAAAAAAACACCAAGATACAAAAGGTGCTTATTTTTCTCCAAAAAATGAGACTGAATATTTTCAGAATTTTTATGGAACATTTAAGCAGACCTTCGCAGATGTTCGGTTTCAATCGCTTCGAGATCAAAAAATCGAATTCGGTCGGACTGGTGGTCAAAGAGAATTTTAATCAGGGGGCCTAGGAGAAAGTTTTCCCCAAGTTTCAGAGCAATCGACTAAAACCCATTTTTGCTATAAAAGACTGTGGGGTCCTTTGATTTATATCTCGGACAAAGTAAGCAAAAGCAGTCGGTAAAATAATAGAGAAGTCTATTAGAATCGTTTGATTTTATCGGTTTTTGAAACCTTTCTTGCTTTCTTAATATTAGCAATAAAATTAATTTGAAAGTAATTCAGCTTGGTGTGTATTTGAAAATTCTCATTTTTAATTGAGCAAAAATGATTTAAAAAAAGAGAGTGTTGGCATGGTATACATACACAAGCGAAAGGTCTACAAAACGATAAAAGGAGATTCCAGACTTTAATTTTAAATAATTCTAAATGAAAATTAACAATAAATACAGAAAGCATTATATTGTTATATTTAACAATAGTTTCAGTTAATTAGAAATTAAACTGACATTTTTTGTAGTGTATCTATAGTGGTATCTAAGTGTATTGCTATTTAATTTCTTATTAAAAATTATAGAACACAGACCCCATGGTAGAGCTGACTATCCTACACTGCCGAGAACTGGGTCCACTTCTGAATTTGAACCATTGGAAGACAAGCAAGTTGAATATTTCTTTGCCTCCGATGCTTCAGCCATTATTGAACACACCAACCGTGTAATCTACTTTGAGGTTAGTTTTCTTTGTTTCATTTATTTTTACTGCAGATGATATAATAATAATAATAATAAAACGTCTTTATTAAGGCGAAGTTTAGCCATAGGCTACTCTTACACTTAACCTTATATCTAAATAATACAAAATATTAAGAATAAAAATAATAATAATAATAATATATAGTAAATAATAACATATAATAGTATGTAATGTACAAATGAGAGAGGAATAAAGTATGTAGAATGCACAATGTATATACACATATACTTATATAAAACACAACGTTACAAATTAACAACAAATTAGAGATATATTCAGAAATAAACAACTCGACAAAGATTGAAAATTAGCTGGTGACATTCACTGAAAGTGATTTTATGGATTTAGTAATTTATTTTTTATATAGTTACGAAATTTGCCAATAGAAAACGTTTTTGCGGATTTTTCAACACTGTTATAGCATCTTATAGCATTGTAAGTGAAACATTTTTGGAAAAGAGCAGATCTATGTAAAGGCATTGTATAATTTTCTATGTTTCTTATATTGACAGCATGAAATTGATTTCGTGGTATAAGTTTATTCTTAAGATACTCCGGTTCAGTAGTAAGCGACAAGCGATGCACAAAAGCCAATAAATCATGTTTCCAAGTATCATCCATTTTTAACCATTTCAAGTCCCTGATTTTTGTACTTATATGATCATATTTACGTAAATTGAAAATAAAGCGACAGCAAGTATTTTGAACTTTTTGTACTCTATTTTTGTTAGCTGTATTTAAAAAAGGATAATACATGATAAGACAATAGTACAGAATAGGCAAAACAATTGTTTCACAAAGCTTTTTCTTAATATCATAATTTAAAATATGCTTATTAGAATATAATAATTTTAATCGTACGTAAGATTTTTTAACTAGACTGTTGACATGCTTTTCAAAGTCCAATTTATGATCAAAGATAACTCCTAAATTTTTAACTTCTTTTTTATAAGGTATATTTTCGTTATTGATCTTTATTGTCATATTGCTAGTTAAATGTGAATAATAATTTTTGGAGCAAAATAAAATCACGGCCGATTTGGATGGATTTAAAACAAGATTGTGATTTACACTATAGGTATAAATTGACATGAGATCAGCATTAATACATCTAACTGCAAGATTATAGTTGTCTGGATGAAAAGTATAGAGCAGTTGTGTATCGTCAGCATAAGTTTGCATATTGCAATGAGTGACATGACGGTAAATGTCCGACGTGTAAATTAAAAATAAGATTGGCCCCAATATAGAACCTTGAGGTACTCCAGACTTAATTAACTTAGCTTCAGATTGACCAAATTTAGTACGCACTATTTGGTGTCTGTTATACAAATATGACGTAAAAAATGACACTGCATTTTCATTAAAACCATAATATTTCAATTTAGCACACATTAATTCATGACTTACACAGTCGAATGCTTTCGAGTAGTCCAATAAGATGAGTGTGCTTGCACGATTTTTATCTAAATGTTTCACCAGGTCATCTGATATGTTTACCAGCGCAGTAGTACAACTGTGTCCAGTTCTAAAACCCGATTGATTTTTTGGGAAAAGGTCATTTGTAGAAAAATAATTTTCAACTTGATGATATACTATTTTTTCAAGAATTTTACTAAGTACAGGTAGTAAACTAATGGGTCGTAATTGATTATACTCAGTAGGATTATTTACTTTCGGTATCGGAGAAATAATTGCAGTCTTCCAGTTGGTGGGAAAAATACCTAAGTCTAAACAACAGTTTATTATATGAGTAACGTACAGAGATACTGCCGGTAAACATAGTTTAAGCATTTGTAATGAGACTTCATCAGATCCGTATGAGTTAGATTTGAGATTACCTATTATTTTTAGAACTAATCTAGGCTCAACGGTATCAAATTTGAAATTTAAATCGTTATTGAAAGTTGTATTGTTATAATAGTCTACAGTATCATAATTTACGGTATTATTATTAAAAGCGGATAAGAAATGATTATTAATTTCATTGAAATCCAATATATCATCAGGTAGTACTACATTCTTACTGGATTTAATATTCATTTTTTCTAAACTTTTCCAAAAATTACCGGAATCATTTTTATTAATGTAATTTAGATAAGCTGCTTTTTCCCTACGAATTGACGCCAGGTGAAAATTACGTAATGCTTTATAGTCACGCCAATTTTGATCTGTTTTATTATTTTTAAATTTAACATATGCTTTGTCTCTAAGGGATTTCAATAATCTTAAACCATCATTAAGCCAGGGTGCGAAAGGTTTATTCATTCTTGCCATTCGAATTGGAGCATGTGTATCAAAAAGAGATATTACATTGTTGGTTAAAAACTCTACTTTGCTGTCTATATCATTGATGTATAATATATTGTGCCAAGGAATTTTAAACAAATCCTCATCAAACGATTCCTGATTAAAGTTTTTGAAATCTCTATACGTGTGAAATTTTTGTTTTGTCTTTGTTACGTTATATTTCACATTACAGAACACCAAGAAGTGATCAGTAATGTTACCTACATCAATTACCCCGCTATTACATATTGAATCATGATTAGTTACAAAAATAGGGTCGATAAGGGTTGATGAAAATTGAGTAACACGAGTCGGTTCATTAATAACCTGCGTAAAGCCATATGCATCAAAACAGGGAGTCAAGGGGTTATTTAAATTTAACAAATTTATGTTAACGTCTCCAGTAACAATTATTGAATCATAAGAGGGTACTAAATGCGACAAGACATTATCAATTGCCTCAGTAAACTGAGGTATGTTAGTTTGAGGAGGTCTGTATATTACCCCTATAGCAACATTCAAGTTACCTAATTTAAGTTTTATCCATAAGTTTTCAAAAACTGAAATTCCCGGAACATCTACAGAAATATTTTCACACTGAAAAATACTTCTAACAAAAATTGCAACGCCTCCACCCCTACCGAGCCGGTCCCTCCGAAACAACTTATACCCCGGTATTTGAATAACTTCATTAGGAATTTCTTCAGTCAACCAAGTTTCACTTATTGAAAATACATCAAATGCATGTTGTAAAATTAGATTTGACAGATCCACAACACAATTCATTAATGATCGTATGTTTATATGGCCTATATTAAATAATGTATTATGATTTTTACTTTCCATAATTTGTTTTAGATATTAATGACTCAATTTGATTTTTATATACAAAGCATGACTTGATATCACCAGCTGAATAATCAATGCGGATATTGCCATTATTATTACTCAGTTTACTAACATAATGGAAACAGTTGTTACACTTTTTTATGTCTGGTTTACACTCTTTATTTTCATGCTGACCTGTACATTCAGAACAAATAGGAGATGGATTATTACAATCTTTTTTCAAATGTCCGTATCGTTGGCATCGGTAACAACGAGTCACTCTTAGATAATCCTCCACGTAACATTTCTGCCAAGCAATAAATAAGTGCCCCTTATTCAGTATTAAGCTTCTAACGGTAGGTGAAACTTCGATTACTACATTTTTTCCGTATTTCATTTCAATGCTTGTTACAAATCTAATGTTAGTTGTGTCAGTACCTTGTAATATATCGTTACGTAAGATATCATCTAATATTTCAGTATTTTTGGCATTTTTATCCACACCCTTTATTAGCAGACGGGGGTTGAATTTCTTGACGACACTAACATTAAATTTATCCCCAAATTTTTCTTCTACGACATTTTTAAGTTTGTTTAACGAATTAAAGTCATCACAATTAATTAACATTCCACTTTTGACTGGTTTAGTTTTAGTTACAAAAATATTTAAATCTGTGGGATTAACACAGTTTTTTATTTCGCTTACTACACTCACATTCGGTTCTTGGGTCTTAATTAATAAAACGGCTGACTCCTTTTGTTCTTTTGGTTGAACTTTTTTTACTGCTGCACTATAGTTCAGTATCTCGGGCTTATCACTATTACTACTTACGATTTTTGAGGCGGATTCCAATAGCTCCTTTTGTAATGAATTGGTGTATTCTAAATTTATCAGCATTTTATTAATTAATCTATTTTCATGCTTAAGAAAATTAATCTCTCTATGCAGTGCATTAGACTTATCATCTGACTGATTGACATCGCTCTCCGGGGTTTCACCATCCACGCATCTTTTACACTGCCAATTTGTTTTAGTTATATTAATGCCTAGGAACAATTTCGAAGCACTTTCAAAACATCTACTATGAACTGTTATATTACAATTTTCATTGGCACATTTAATTTTTTGTCTTCTAGTTGTATTGCCGCAAATCTCACACACAATTTCAGATTGAGATAAACCACCTGACTCGTCCGGCATGATTGCCTATAACAGCACACAGATATGAACCAAGTATATGGATTTAGGATTAATATTGTGTGTTTAGTTTGGTTTTTACCTTCTACAGTCTTTGTAATGGACAAACCGATTTAGATATGGCTTTCATTATATGATTTGGTATTTCTACTTATTTAGAGATTTTTTAAATTTATGGATTTCAGCTGCCATCTGAGACTCTCCATATTAAAATATCAAAACACATTTGTACATCAAACATAAAATTATTACTGATTGTCGGGTGTCTCTTGTCAGGTAGCATATGAAAAAGACTCATTCGTCTCTCTGATATAATAATAATAATCTTTATTGAAAATAGGACAACCTAATAATAATAATACATGTTTTGACACATTCCATGTAATATAACAATTTATAATATTCTTACATTTAAAAGCAATAACAAAATAAATATGAATGAATGAACTAAACAAATATTACTTTACAAATTACATAATACTAAAGACATTATATTCTATTTTTATTTCATTTACTTTCATCACAATCTGTTCGTAATAAATTCTTTTAGTTTAGTTTTAAAGGTGTTTGATGTTGTAGCATCTTTTATAGATTCTGGTAACTCATTAAATTTTTGAAACCCTTTAAAATACAATGCATTCATAGAGTTACTACAATTAGTTCTAGCTATATGAATTTTGTTTGTACTTCTCGTATTATATGTATGAATATCCTTGTTGAAAGTAATGAAATGCTGAAAATCTTCAGGAGCCATACAATTTACTATTTTAAATACATGGTAAAATAGTACAGTCTAGTTTCAAGTGAGAACCAATTAAGAGATGTCAGCATTGAAAAAATTGAAGTAAGTTGACTTGCTTTTAAGATAACTCCCATTCCACGATTTTGCAGTTTTTGCAGCATGTTTAATTTATTAAATCCAGAATCTTCTCCCACCACACTCTAGAAAACTCTATCTCTTTCTACAAGTTTCCAGTCACTATTAGGCATAGGCGTATCAATCTCCAGTTCCAAGGGGGTATAATACATAACAATATTTACAAAATGTGAAAAACTACAGAGCGTAAAATGCCTTCATTTGTAAATAATATGAAAATGGTAGCAAAAAAATGTAATTGAGTAAAATTTATAATTAATTATGATATCCTGATCACCTACTGTTAAATTATGTTTCTGTTCTTTTTCAAAGATTCATATTTCTGTAAACAATTCTTAACCATTTTACTAAAACCTGATCCAGTATACCTTGACAATCTTTATTGTTATGTCAGTGTCATGTGATTATATTTGACGTAGCAAAATATTTTCTTAGAAACAAAAAATGTTTATTGTTAAATGTTGGTTTGGGGAAGGATATTTTCTATAGTGGAGTACAGGCCCAATTCTTTGCCCACCCGAGAGCCCTGATCTGACTATTGTGGATTTTCACTTATGGGACATCAAATATCGGTATTTAGTAACAACTTCGACAGTTTAAAAGAAAGTATTAGAGAAAAACTTTTTGCAGAAACATGAATCTTCGAAAACGAACAGGAACATAATTTGTTGGTAGTAGGTCAAGATATTATAATTGACTATTTTCAGTCCATGACATTTTTTGTCATGGTAAACAAGTTGAGAATATCAAAATAAATTCTACTTTCAGAACATTGCAGCACTATCTGCAAAATAAATGTGTTTTAGCATTCTAATCTTAACAATTCACATAAATATAAATGGTAATAGCTATGCCGATATTATGACAGTCTGGTATTTATTGTAATGTCAATATTTTACAAATTATAATGGTTTGTCCTTAAGATAATAAGAATATAGATGAAAACCTCGGGACCAAATTTTAAGTCCTGGAACTAGTTCCGAAGATCCCGAAATCTAAATTTTGCTGCACTGCCACTTTTAAATGTAATTTCAAAAGGAAAGAGTCATGAAATTTAGATTAACTATAAGGGAAAATCTAAGAATGTTTATTTAAATATTCTTGTTAAAACATAAACAAACGATTAAATTTAAAAAAATATATGTAGTATAAACTAAACACAAACAAATGTAGGTGTAAGTAAAAAATTGACAATCCTATTTTAAAATAAAATCAGTCCTTACAGCCACAAGCGCATTTAAGAGTACATCCTTTAATTTCCAGCTGACTTTCGAGAGGGAAAACCTTCCATTGAAGATGCCCTCTCTAATGGGGTGTTTGAATGGTGTTGAGGGAAATACACATATCAAAAGATCATAAAAAATAAAGTGACCCGTATTTTTTTATTTTTGCAATAAATCAGTATTTTGTTCATAATTTACGTAAACCTAAAAATAGTGGGAGTATCGTGACGTACGAAAATTTATTGAATCTGCGCCATCTGTTATTAAATAAAACATGTGTATTTTTAAATATTAATTCGGTTGCATTCTTCTTATATTACCCAGAGATATAACCAAAAGCCAAACGTCATAATTCATAAATATAGAACGGCGATTTGTGAATATTGTAATTGATTGTTTATTTTTGTATTTTTATCAGTCCAACGATAGTTTATCCTCGAGATATTTGAAGAATAAAGCAAATAAATTTGTTCCATACCGTTTTTCATAAATATATTCAGATCTTAACATTTTGCTTTTTTAGGTTATAAACATGACTTCTTTTAAGAACTGCATTGTACCAGCTCCTTTTTGCATGAACATGTCAGTGAATTCACCAGACAAATATTTTTAACTGCCCCTAGAAACTATAAACGCAGAACCGATTCCTTTACTGCTGTTTGCTGTAACAAATAATACAGATATTAATTTGGAGTGGTCAGAGGCAGCACAGTATTACATATTAGTAGAATGTCTAGAGGCCGCTACGATGCATTTTAAAGGAGGAGGGGGTCCACTAAAGGGTATACAGCAGATTCTTATGTGAACTTTTCTGCTGGATTCGAATTTCGAGTTCGCCAGTTAATTCGGCTTTGCGAAATTGAAAAAAAAAACCTATTTTTGTCAAAACTCGGAAAAGCATGAGAATGTGTATTTTCTTATTTCTCTCAGTATCTCGAGCCTTGTGAGAGATATTGATCTCAAATTATATGAACATATTCATCTGATATTGTTCTTGATTGATGTATGAAGCAAAATTGTTTTATCGTGATATCTTTTTTATAAAAAATATATATAACTATTACATGTTATGCAAAAATACGAAAACGCATTATAAAATATAGTAAGCGAGAAACTTTCTTATTATTAAAGATAGAATGATAGTATAACGACAAAAGTAAAGTTTAAAGGTCAAGCAAGTTTTTGGAAACTATACTTCTTTTTGTTGCTGTTTAGTTTAGTCGCAAATGAATTGTTAAAATTCGGCGTGCCCGCAATCAGGAGTTTCGCTTTTGATATTAGTAACTTATTAACTATTATAATTATGCCTGCTCGAGAGAGATTACACTGCATTGGGTACGGAATAATTGTGGCTTTTCAAAGAATTATTTCATCAAAAAGGAACACACATTATTTTGTTTCATGTCACTAATTATGAAACACCCATTAAAAATAATAAATTCCAATATTTCATTTAGATTCAATATATTTGTACACAAATACAAGAATTAAAGAATTATAAGAATGAATACGCGATTCTTTTACATCTCTCATTTCAGGAGCTAAAGAATCCATGTTACTGGCGTAAAAGTCATGAGTCATATCCGTTGAAACTAATGGCAAGTTGTTATAGTCTGTTTTTAAACCAGGAGTAAACACGAAAGTTCCATTCACACCATAAAAGTAACTAAAAAATACACTAAAACCTTTTTGGTGTTTTGGGCAACCAACAATACACGACTGCAATGTTTTTGTATGAATTTTATTACATTATATAATGCAACGACCTCTATTTGACCTCTAGGTATTTTATATAACATCCATACCATTTACGCAATATAAAGGCACGAAGTAATTGGCCACTCTTACCTTCAGATTTATACAAAAGGGATTAAAAACTGATATATACTATGCAAACGATAAAATAGAAATTATAACCAAATGATTTATGACATAAAATTATTTTTTTTACAATATGTCAAAATTTAAGACTATTGCATTGTGTAAAACTGGCGAGGGCTTACCCAATCACAGATCTAAGATTTAGCGCGTTAAATTTAAAACGCTCCTCCTGGTTTAAAAACAGAATAGAATGTGCTTTTTCATAGCGACTCCATTTTTAACTTTTGTATTAGCACAAACAAAAACTCAAAACCAGACGATAAATCTCAAACTCTACTTGTTTACTATATTGCTACTCAAAATATGACTTATTTCCTGCTTAATGTTGGAAGAAGAAGTTTTTCTTTATTGAAATTTACAGAGAAGATTCCCGTATTACTGAGGTATTAGTTCCAAAATTCAACACATATGCTTAAAATTCTCCTACGTCACAAGATTATTTATTTAAATTTAATTTTCAAAAATAAACTTATCGGGCATAAAAGAAAAACTGAAACCACGCAAAACACATGAAATTTTACTGAAGAACATAATGAGCCTATTAAAAAGAAAGGTTGCTCAAAGTGTTATAGGAATTAAATGTAGTCTGCATATTGAATGTATCAGATAGGCAAAGATATCTAATTGATCATCACTAAGATAGGTGATAAACATAAACATATCACATTATAATACATTAGAAAATAAAAGTGGTGTTACCATCAATTTCGGGACATTGTAAGGTCCTGGGACTGGAAACCCTGTTATGCACTAATGGAAAAAACAATCAGAAAACAATCTGGAAATTTTTCCCCCTAAACCCCTCTCAAGTTACCAAGACAACTCCTTACAAAGTCAGGATTTTATGTTAGGTTCTTTACCTACGAGACCCTACAGTTTATAGTGGAGTCTGAACCACTTCTTGGCAATAATTTTATAATTAAAATTATCTCGCAGTAAACACTAGTGAATTCCAGATACCAATGAAAACATATAATATCTAACAGAACGAAATTTATTTCAGGACGATGATGTAGCAGCCGTAAAAAATGGATCTCTTAGCATCCACAGAATTAGGCGTGGTGGTGATGATCCACACAAGCGTGAAATCACGACTCTTAAAATGGAATTGCAACAGATCATGAAGGGTAACTATGACTTCTTCATGCAAAAGGAAATCTTTGAACAACCCGAATCAGTTATTAACACTATGAGAGGACGTGTCAACTTTGAAACAGGAGTAAGTATAGAATGCAAATTAACTGGTATTATAAGTGGTAATAGTGATCGTAATATTTTCCATTTGTGTTATAGAAATATAACTGTTTGAAAAATTAATCAATAACATAGGAATAATCTTTCTAAACCTTAACCCCAACACATACTATAAAGTGATAAAATAGTAGTAAAACCTTTCTCGTTAGCTGCTATGTTTTCATATAAGTGTTTCTAAAAATAAACTTTCCATAATAACTTAATGATAAATATTTTTTTAGACTGTTACTTTGGGAGGAATCAAGGACTACATTCCAGAAATTAAGAGGTGCAGAAGACTTATGCTAATTGGTTGTGGTACTAGCTACCATAGTGCTATTGCTACAAGACAGCTCTTGGAGGAATTAACAGAATTGCCCGTGATGGTAGAACTTGCCAGTGACTTTTTAGATCGTACAACTCCAGTTTTCAGAGACGATGTATGTTTCTTCATTTCGCAATCAGGTAATATTCAATAGTTTTTATTTTGTTAGATATAAATGGTACAGTACCAACTGACAATCATGTGACTAATACGAATAAGAATCGTTGTCCTCTATCAAATCGGTCAATGTTAATTATTATGTGCACCCTAGCAAGTGTCATAACAATAAGGCTATCCAGCACATTTAAACCATGATATTCTAATGCATGTGGGTTACAGATTTCAATGTTTCCAATGTTGTCCCTAGCATTGATCTATTTGAAAATATATTATAAAAGATTGTGATTTTCCTCCCATTATAGCATAATAGTAAGGTCTTATCATTAATTGCTTAAAAACAGTGTAAGGGGAACTGAGAAATTGAAAATTTTGTGATGTAATCTTTTTGTTAAAAAATGTTTGTCATTAATTTCAATTTTAGGTGAAACTGCTGATACATTGATGGCACTTCGGTACTGCAAACAAAGAGGTGCTTTAATTGTTGGAATCACAAATACTGTTGGTAGTTCGATTTGCAGAGAATCCCACTGTGGTGTTCACATTAATGCTGGGCCGGAAATTGGTGTGGCCTCCACGAAGGCTTATACAAGTCAATTTATTTCTCTTGTAATGTTTGCCCTAGTGATGAGTGAAGACAGACTTTCCTTAAAACAGAGAAGAGAGGAGGTAAGATTTACTTTAGAAAATATTTATACGTGTGTACTTGCTTTTGTTGAAAAAATTTAACATTTTCTAGATAATATCTTATCTGCGGTGTTGTTCTTGACCAGTTAAAGAATTTTTAATGTGCTTGATAAGTTGAATAAAATTAATATTTGTGGTATAATTGATTGAGGTCAGGGGCGGACTGGCCCATTGGGAGACTGGGACGAATCCCGGTGGCCCGCTCCAATAGTGCGGCGCCGGTTGCTTGGCACGATGACCTGCGACCTGCTGGTAGCTGCACTGGAATGATAATTAATAAAATTAGAGATTCTTTAGTATAATGTGAAATATGATCTTAGTCTTCTTGGTTGCCGAGGCCGTGCTTCATATAGATTTATGAAAATATGTGCCAATACGGTTATTTTATAATACCTGTTTCTATTTGAAAATAGAAATCCCCGAAAATGTAAATATTTAGATCAGGCATGGCCTCGGAGGCGATGCTACCAAATTTCCTATTCTTGCAGCTTCTTCTTTTACTACAATCAATTCTTTAGCAGTATTTTTTAAAAAGTCGTATAAACGAACGAATATTTGGTGAAATATTAATAAAGAGAAGAAAATATTTAAAAACCTTCAGTTAATAGGTGAAACTCGCTGGTGGGCCAAACATACACGGCTGTTTGTCGTGTTTTCGGGACATTTTTAAATCATTGTAAAGATTCACTTATTGTGGATGTTATTTTGTCTGTATTTGAAATGGAAAAGAGTGAGAAGTTTAATACAGATGTGAGAGTTAAGGCTAAAAATTTGAGAGAGTCCCTGCAAAAATTTGAAATAATAATGTCACAAATATATTTAAGAATATTTAGTATTACAAATCCATTGTCAAAATATTTACAAACCAGTGGACTCGATCTTTTAAAAACACAGCAGCTTGTTGAATCTAGACACCAGCAATTAAAAGATATACAAAGAGACATTGATGGGATAAAAACAGCATCAGACTTTTTTATAAATTGGGCAACAGAAGAGCTTACTCGTACAGATGCAGAAGAAACAAATTGTTTCGAACAGACCTTTCCTATCAGGAGAGTTAGAAAAGTGAACAAAATGCCGGGAGAAGTGTCTCATGACAATCTAGTTACGAACAGTTTCCATAAATTTACTATAGAAATTCCACAATATTGCCTTAGACATTGTAATTGAGAGCATGACCAACCGCTTTTCTAAAAACAGGATGTTGTATCAAGATTTAATTTTTTTATCTCCTTCAAATTTTAATCATATTAATGAAGAGGGAAGCACTACAAACATTATGTTCGAAATTAGTAATAAGAAATTCAATAAAGATGCTACAAAAGAAGGGCTATGTGAAGAGCTAATGAATTTCGCGAATAGTTGGGAGAATTTAAAAGAAACTATTGCAGACGAGTATGAACAATATTATGAAGTTGAAAATGATGCAGAACAAGATTCTCTGGAAGAAGATGGAAACTTAAAATTCTGTAAAACTTCGAGAACTTTTAAGAAATGCGCAGTATACAGTTACAGTGTGCTTATAAAATATAACTTATATAGTGCATCATATTAATAAGCAATAATCACTTGGAATCATTTTTGTTGATGGAAAGTTGAAGAAGATATGTTGAGGAGGGAATTATCTTTCTAAAATGTAAATAACTGAAATTTTGTTACAGATGTTATATTTAAGTATTTATCTATTGTTCAAATAAAGCCTGTCGCCTTCTAAAAGTATGTTGCATTTAGAATTAAAAATCACTGTAAAACAATTTGTGTGCTAATGTAAACCTACTTTAACTACTATATAAGCATTAATAATGGTAATAGTAAAAATAATAAAGTAATAAATAAGTGGCCTGCGAGTTTTAAGATCCAGTGACACTAAACTGTTGCCAGTCCTCCCCTGTTTAAGGTTTTACCTTTTCGGCAAGACAAGAAAGTTTATATAAAACAATTCATTGAATACCTCTAAGAAAATCAGAAATTCGGCTCGGCACGAGTGAATCAAAAACTTTTGTAATATGTTTGAAAATGCATTATTTTTTGTTTGCTATTATTAGTTTTAATGATCCGTTAAAATTTTTTAACAAAATGTATTATTTTAATAGATCTTTACGAACAATGCCATTTACTCCATATTACACCATCAGTATGACTTTTCTCGGATCAAAGCAGTAATCCTATCCCATAAAGCTTTTTTTATATCAGTGCATACCATAAGTAATAGTAAAAAAATATATTTTTTTGTTAATTAATTCAGGCTTCAATGAATGATTTTGTTCTTCGGAAAAAGTACTAAGTACAAAATGTTTATGTATGGAAAACTCCCTATTGGCATTGAATGCATTTGGGTGTTGTTATTATTCTTATTTATTCCCTTGTACATGTTAATAAATACACCTAATTTCATCTTTTAGATCATTAAAGGATTGACACACCTGCAGGACCAAATCCGACAGGTTTTGAGGTTAGATGAACAGGTGAAGGTTCTTGCCCAGGATCTTTACAAAAAGAAATCTTTGCTTATCATGGGTCGTGGTTTCAATTTTGCCACTTGTTTGGAAGGTGCCTTGGTAAGTTAATTTTACTTAAAAATTACTTACTTCTCTTGAGCTATTTTTTTCCAAGATGGATAAACAGAAAGGAGTGCTCAATTTTAACATTTTTAACCAGTGACAGCCTCATCTGGGGTATAAGGTTATATAATTATTGTAATAAAATCGAGGTCAAGGAGCTGTGTAATGTAGTAGATTAAAACTCGGTAAACTCTGGTGTTTACATGGTTACATGGCTCCCCGTTCTGATGAAGACATTTTTCACTGAAAGTAAGGTTATATCACTTAGTTCAATCGGAAATGGCGAACACAACAACTATATTGCAGCACAGACCTTGTGACTCCAGGTTGATGGTGACACGTCAGATATGACGCAATTCGTTCTCCTTGGCTTAGAATAGTGCACACACACAAACTCATTTCTGCGCATTTCTTTTGCAAGCATTTTCCCATAGTAGTACTACTCGCTTGTCTCGGTAACTTGAGTAAGCAAATTAGGCTGATTTCCAACATGGATTACCGAATAATGAATTTTTTTTAATTACATCAAAAACTGCACGTGAAAAGTGCAATTTCCCATTTGTATAAGGTTAAAATAGATAACAAATTAAATAAATGCATCAAGGAATCGAATACAAAAAAACTGCATTTTGATCCGTTTTACTGCACAAAGCCTGAGAGGTCACGACACCGAGGGTTGAGAGAGCTTTCTAAAATCTAATATTTATTAGTTTATTCAAAAATATTGGTCAGCCTGCTTGTTGATAGAACAGTGAACAGTCTCCTCTAATTTTCGAAGCAGACCTCTTACTTTGGCGGCCTCTCTCACTTAAAAATGACCGGAACATATTGTGCCCCACATCATCGGATTGGAAATTTAATTTTAAATCGATCAAGCAAAAGAAGGGGTCAATTTTGTCTGGAAAGAGTTAGAGCGGTTTATGCGAAGAGATGTCGAAATCGCATACATTTTTTACTTCTATTGAATGGTTTTCCAAAAAAATTATAGTGCCCGCAAGAATCTGAAAAAATTCAGTGGTCCGTAGGAAGGTGAGAGAAGGCAAATGGCGCAAACCGCAGCTTTGTATCTCGTTTCGTTTTCGAGCCATAGGAATTAGGTAAAAATCGGTTTCTTTACCTACTTCCGACGGGTTTGCTTCGAAATGAGAGCTGACTGCTCACTGTTCTATCAGCGCGCAGACTGACCAATATTTTTGAATAAACTAATAAATAATTAAATTAGAAATATTAGATTTTAGAAAGCTCTTTCACCCTTGGTGTCGTGACCTCTCGGGCTAACAGGTTTTCAATAGTTTCGCCTATTTTGTGCTAAATTTCTCGACTATAAAGACTGTTTTGGTTTATACGTTTGTGTATTTTATCTATTATGTTTGACTGTAACTTAGATTTTTAGTGTTTATTTTGGTGAATTTAGACTGTTTTCATATTTATGTACAAATAATGTTATTGAATAGTCAGAAGAATATTTTAAAATGTCTAATTTGACGCCATTTTCACTCGCCTTGGCTATCGCCTCATTGAGCACTCCTTGTTGTTTATCTTCCTTGGGTTTTCCCATGTCAGATAAAATAACTTTTATAATTATCTTTATAGAAAGTAAAGGAGTTAACATATATGCACAGCGAGGGAATCATGGCAGGTGAATTGAAACATGGACCTCTTGCTCTTATTGATGAAGCTATGCCTGTAATGATGATTATTGTAAGGGACCCTGTTTATAACAAGTGCATGAATGCCTTACAACAGGTCAGTAATGGTGGTATTAAAATTACAGATGTACACTTTTAAAAAGAATTGCTTTATATGAACACTTACATTGGACCTCTTCAACCACTCTTAGTAGAACAGATTTTTTTTAAATTTGACCTTTTTTGTGTCAAAATTATTACATTCTTTCAGGCAATAGAGCTAAACTGCCGAAAGTGTACCAAAATTGAAGTACCTACCGATTTGAAAAATTCTTCCATTTTGAAACTGACAAATATGTGTTCATTATATGTATAAAAAGTACTAAATAAAGTGTTGAGAACATCATTTGATATATTGTACAATGAAACCTAAGATCTGATGCGATTTTAATTTTAGGTTACTGCTCGTAATGGAAAACCCATTTTAATTTGCGAAGAAGGCGACAAGGAAACTTTGATGTATGGATATAAATCCCTCGAAGTACCTAAAACAGTAGACTGCCTACAAGGAATTCTGACAGTCATTCCCATGCAACTTCTTTCTTTCCATATCGCTGTTTTGAAAGAATGCAATGTAGACTGTCCACGAAACTTAGCTAAGAGTGTCACAGTTGAATAAAAAGGTAAGTAATTAAAAATAACCGAAATAATTCAAGCCGATCAAACAGAAATAACCTTAAAATGTTAGTTTAGTCTAGAACCAGCAGATATTTCAGGAGAAAAGTTTTCGCCCCATTTTTCAAGATGACACAGTGGGAAAAATAGACAAAAATCTGCCGACAGTAGATATATCAATTTAAATTTAAAAAAATGGAAAATACCTTTAAGACATTGTACTTTAGAGTAATGCTGCTGCAAAGTTTAACGTATGAATCATAACCCTTTTAAGGGGTTAAAATAGGAGTTGAAGGTATAAGGTGGTGAAAATTTGAGATTCAAATGAAATAAAGTTTAAGTGATCAAAAGTTGTTCCTCGGGGTTTTTGATGCTGATCTCATCTTTAATCGTATTCAAATCCTATTGATTCTTCAAATAAATGGAAACAGGGGTTGATCTAAAAAATACGATATTCCAAATACTCTTCACCAGTTGCGTTTGGACTTGTGAATATTATTTTACTGACAGATGAAGATAAGAATAGTTTTTTATCCACATGATTATATTCTTATACATTCAGACTAACCTAATTAACAGCTTTGAACCTTAAGTGAAAAATAACGAAATTGAGTAAAACACTACTATGTTTTTTACCACTATATTTGCACAAAAACGTGACTGCAGTTTCGACCCGTTTTAGGTCATTTTCAAACAATGATTCAATTAATTGAATCATTGTTTGAAAATGACCTAAAACGGGTCGAAACTGCAGTCACGTTTTTGTGCAAATATAGTGGTAAAAAACATAGTAGTGTTTTACTCAATTTCGTTGTTGTCATGGATTACCACAAAGTAACGGCTTCCTCAATCAATTTCCTTAAGTGAAAAATTGTATGTATTAAATAACAGTCGTAAACCTAAAAGTTTTAACACTAACATTATCAGCGAATAAAGGGGTCTTGAATGTTATTGGGCCACTTTGCCGCGGCATTACTCTTACTAAGTACAATGTCTTAAGGGTATTTTTCATTTTTTTAAATTTGAATTGATTGATATATTTACTATCGGCAGATTTTTGTCCAAAAGAGGGCACATTTTTCCCACTGTGTGACAGTGCAAGGAGAAGTATGCCAAGTGGAGAACTTGGATTTTTATTACGACCTCAGCTTTAAAATATATAAAATTAAAACTACTCTACCTTTCGCAGAACAAGACTCTATTTTCGTCTCCTGCTACCGCACTGTATTATTATCTGCATTACATATTTCGTCATTAACGCACTGAGACAAAATAACAGAGCAGGAAGTTACTATACGACTTTCGGTTTAACTGAAAATTACCTTGACTTTGGACCTTTACTGCACTGCATTTTATCACAAAATATTGAAGCAATTTACATTCTAAGATTTATTTCTTTCAAATATTTATAAAGATAACTTAGCAATAAATAAGGGAATATTAATGAAATACGAATTGTTACTATTATAGTTCACTCTATATTTATACGGCACATAAAACACTCAATGCTGCTGACCAAGGTAATGTAACAGGTGGCCACCGAAATCTGCTTTTCAAATCCCGTGACTTTCCACTGACTTCCCTGACTGATAAACTTCAGTTTTCCCTGACTAATTTTTAGAACTCTAAAGCCAATTTCAACTATTTTTTACATTTTATTAATACAAATTGTGACTGAACATAAAAATTAGCCAATGTTGACCAGTTCGTGTAATTTTTATTTTTCCGAGAAATAACTTCGATTGGCCCACATAAAATTCACAATGAATAAAAAGTTATTGACTGCAAGCAGGAACACATACATTTAGTATTAAAATAAAGGCGTTTTTCTCAGACTGTTTCTTGAAATTCCCTGATTTTATGTTGAAATTAGTACAAATTCCTTGGTTTCCCCGACCAACATGAAATTCCCTGACTTTTCCTGATTTTCCCGAAAAGTGGCCACCCCTGTATAAGGGGAGTGTGGGGGCATGCTTTATTTTTCTAGACTATATTAAATAATAAATATAATGTATTACTTAATAGATAAAACATCATTACTCTTATGTGAATAGAAGATATGAAATAAACGAAAACTCCTCTTTTAATTAAGATTTCTAACCCTTGTGATATAGTTAAGTGAATCACCCTTAACTAGAACATCATGCCCAGGGAACAGATAAACAGAGCCATACTTTGAATTTGTCTGGCAATGTCGCGAAGGACGGGCAATGTGTCTGCCAATGCATAAGATATTCCTATCTTGACACAAAATACAGTAAGAAAAGTTTCTACCGAAAACACAATTTTTAAATCTCTAGTATTATTTTGTTCATTCTAATATGTGAAAATTTGAAGTACGGCTCTGCAGTACCTTGTCAGCAGGTTTTTGCGACTTTTTATTGTGCACTAAACAAATGGAAACGCCTATACTTGATATCAACGTTTATGGCGTGTGTACGGCTCGAGCTACGCCTTGCTTTAAGATTTGTTCTCACTCATACACATATCGAGAGGTAAGCTATTCTAAGCTTACGACTTTCCACTTATAAAACTTCTACAATTATACGTTTATCTCTTTCTTTTCTTCATGCGGTTAAACTCGATAATGGGTCAACGTTTATGCTCAGTCAATTACAATAGCCGTGTGGCGCGTTTTGACTGGTTGATTTGACACTGTTTGTCTCTCACTTCAGATCATCTTAGACCATACGCTTCTCCTGACCCACACGGCATAAAAGGTGATTCAGACTATAGTTCAGAATCAAACTATCCATTTACACATTCTAGCAATTGGCTTTTGCATAACTCAAATATCTATATTATTTTCCGAAATATTACGTCTGGGAGTTTTTATTGGTGCACCCTGTATATGATCACAAAATTTTCACAACCCAGAAATGAATAATAAGTTATTATAACTGTTTTCTTTTATTTTCAGACTGCTGGAAAACTGCCACTTATAATGTAACGTCTGTTATTGCATATTACCACAATTTGTATTATAAGCATTTCTAATGTAAGGTTTTTTGGTTGGAGGTATACCATATATTCCATTAGAAGATTTTTATAGAACATATTTATTGTGCACTGTTCAAAACAAGGAAATTTGTTAATAATATTAATCGATGTATTATAAAAAAAGACTCTATGTATTTTATATATCGTTCTTACTATGAATTTTAAGAGAAAAGTACCAATTTTATCATTATTTGGATTTTTAAATATGAAAGATTTTATAAATTGTTCTGTATGATTGTTATATATGTTTGTTGTGAATAATGTTTTTATTCCTATATTTTATGAGATTATTTTGTGAACTTTTATATAATTTGTTTCTGCTATGTGTTTGTGTAATATTATATTCGCATTTTATTTTTATTAAAAAAATAAATTAAATAAAATTATATTGCCTAAAATACAGTGTTTAATTTCGTTTGAAACATTAAAGGTCTTTTTTCAACCAATACATATATGTATAACCATCGATGTGTTCCTAGCTCAAATTAAAAAAAACAACTTTTTTTTCACCCTCCATTCAGGATTTGCTCTAGCTATTTTGCCTGTTCCTTTCCCCCTGCTATGTAGTCTTTCTTATAGGATATGTTTTTGGTTAATTTGCGAAGATCATGAAAACAAATTCTCAATAATGATAATAATATTTTATTTGTCTTTGTGGCTACATTATTTGTAGATGTCATAAAAAACTGTAAAAAAAATACAAAAGTTAAAATATTCAAGCACATACAAAATGAGAGAAATAAATACAATAAAAAGATGACCTAAAAGCTACATTAGAAGAGAAACGTTGAGGTAATTTAAAATTACATGCCCAGAGATATCTGTTCAATTTGGATCTTTAAAACAAACTCGCCAATGGTATAGAATGCATTACTTGCTGGGTAAATTTTTAGCTTCTTAAAAACATGAATAGGTAAATTCCTGGGGTTTACTGGAAGTAAATTGTACATAAGGAATCCAGATGAAAGGGTGATTTCTCATAAAAGATGGTGTTGATACACAGATCCAGAAAGTGTTCGTTTTGGTATGGCAATAAGAGCAAAAGAGATCGAAGCAACTAGGTTATTCTTTTCTATCGTATAAGGCCAAATGAGAACTGAAGGGTGAAAGACGGAAACAAATTGAAACTCCGCAAACAGAGCTGCCCACGCACATGTGGTGGGGATAGCAGGTGACACTTTGTACAATAGAAAAGAATAGCCTAGTTGCTTCTCTCTCATTTGCTCTTATTGCCAATTACTGCCATACCAAAACAAATACTTTCAGAATCTGTATGTAGTTGTTTTGTCTTGTATTATAGTTGTGAATGTCAGTATATGATGGGCATTTATTTTTGTTTTCATTGAAATGTTACAAAATTAACGTCGAATCTTACATTTTGGACAAGACAAGATTTTATTTTTTTTTAATGTGTATGGGGATCCAGTGTGAGTATAAAAGTCGGTTTTCGGGGTTGAAAGCCCTCCCATTTGGCCGCCATCTTGAAAAAGGACGTAAACAGTTATTCCACGATATATCGAGAACTGTAAGTCTCACAAAAAATTTTCTAAGACTTTTTTGTGTTGAATAAACCGCTTTTAGGAATATTTTATTCTTAAACTAGATAGATGATAATATAAGTCTGTTGTAAACTTATCAGAAATGTCATCAAAAACAGCCAATAGATATCACATATTTTTATCCATAAATTCTCACTCTAAATGGTGTCGCTGTACTAGATTTAGTTTTACCAAAGGCATCGTGCTTTTATAATGTAAATGATGACAAAACCAAAGGAGAAAGTTGTAGTAGGGATTTATTTTCTTTCGTTTGTAGAACATACAGAGAAGTGGTAAAACATCAAAATGGTAGGCGGCTCCGATGTATCATTAAAGCAGCTGTCGACCAATCGTGCAGACTGTATGCAACTTTCGGGGTTGTTTGAAAACATCATCATATTACATATAATATTGAACACATGAACAAACATTAGCGAATGTTCACTGTTGTTCAGAGTTGGTACTAATACCAAACAGAATCAACAAGATGTGACACCCAGAGAAAAATCTTTGATCTTTTAGTAATGATGCCACAATATATCAATCAGGAGAAGGTAAAACTCTCCTAATAAAAAGACCGAACTCAGCTGATTATCAAAACTTAAGATTACTAAAGAAACAAGAAACAGCCAGGTAACATATGTCGCATAAAGCATCAAGAATTTTTACGTTCATACATTAGGTATCTATTTCATTAGAATAGTCATTCAGTGACAGAAGGTAAACCAATATGTAATACCGCTGCCTAAGGAATCACTACTTCCATATCCAGATTTTCCATCAGTCTCTTTTAAGGAAAACATCTTGACCGTAATTGCACTCTAGTATGTGGAAATGAATGATCATAGAATTTTAATAATACTTGAGGCAGATGTCATAAGAAATTTGAGGCATTCGTTCTTAGCATGTACACCAAAAATTAAGTTTCTGGAATCTTGCTAGCTTGCTGGGAAAAGGGTACATTTTCCCCAGTCTATGACCCCCTCCCCCACCCCTTTAACGGAATCATCTCAAAATATAATTAGCTCCAAATGATCTTATAATGCATACCAAATTTCATGTGAATATCTCAATTTAATTTCATCAACCCCTTTAATAATGGAGTGAGCTTGACGGAGGAGTTGAAAAATGTTATAAAAAATATGAGATTTTGCTTCTAGTATTTACACTAGATCCGTACTCTTACCAGCTTGCTTTACTTATTTTCCTCTATTTACCCCTACTTACTCCCGAACTCTTCGCCAGAATCATCACAAAATATAATCTAATTACAGATGCAGTTATAATACATACATGTACCAAATTTCAAGTGAATATCTCAATTTTATTTTATCATCACCTTTAATAATGGGGTGGGGTGGTGCAGAATATTATAAAAAATTTGAGACTTTGACTTCTAGTATATACACTGAATCTCAAGTTTCTGTACTCTTAACCAGCTTGCTTTACTCATTTTCCCTTATTTATCCCCCAACCCTTCACCGGATATGTTCAAAAAACAATCCAGTTCCAGATCTCATTATGATACATGGGTGCATAAAATTTTAAGTCAATATCTTAAACCGTTGAAGAGAAAACGTGCGGACAAAAAGTTACAGACCGACCGACAGGCAGACAGACAGATAATTTCTTAAATTATTTACTTAATATTATGATATAACTAATTTTGCAAAAATAAGGCCTACTTGTTTCATGTCGATAAAATGCACCGTTTTCAGTACAATCGCACTTACATATTTCAGCGCATTCCCAGAACTACCATGCAACATGATATTCGATTAAGTTAACTTTTGTCAAATTGATATTATTGAATCAGTTTAGTGACTAAACCAAACGTACCTTAATCCTAAGTGTTTCCCTCTGAAATTATGTGTTTTGTATATTTAAATTATGTCTTGTGTATATTTCAGAAACAGATTCATATAACTATTTTTTTTTCTTTTTTTTTAAATGGCCTTATTTATATTAACGCCCTGGCGGGGTTCAGCTATTGCTGTTCTACCACTCAACCAGGGACACGTTCACATAGACATCAAACAACAACCATTCCCTGCGATATTGCCATCTACCGCAGCTGAAACTCGAACTCAGGAGAGATAACAGTGACTAGACATGTGCCACTCAACAGCGATCTAGCTCACTGTTACCATCTCGGTAACACATGAAAAACGCCACTAAACATCCATACTCTGGCCAGGATTCGAACCCGGGACTCTGGTCGCAAGCCAAACGCCTTTAGCACTGCGCCACTGAGTTTAAATCAAAGCTGAATTTTTTAATTACTCTTGTTACACCTTCAATTTAAAGAAGTTTCTCAAAATGTCCACCATTTTGATCAATACATTTTTGACACCGTTTTGTAAAATCAAAAAACGATTTATTATTATTTCTAATTTTATTTCCTTCCTTTATGTTTTTTCGTGACAATTCGTCTCTATTGTGGCTTGAGAGTTGGTAGTCATTGTACTTCATGGCACCAGATGAAAAAATCTAATAGTTTAAGGTCTGGGCTTCGTGGTGGCCATATATGATCTGATCCAGGGCCAATAGCCCTTGTGGTCTTCTCTGCAGCGAAGACATCAGTTGTCCTGTGCCATCGGCGTCGCCTTACTAAGCGACTTAACGGCCCGGAACTGTCTCAGTCGATAGCCTACCAACTAATAGACGGATACACTGGTTCACCCATCTAAATGCCGAACTCGGCCAGCGTGCCTTAACATTGCTGATTGAGTGTCAGAAATTAAACCGGCGACCGCACCTCGTCCCCTACGGATAGAGTAACTGGGTCTGAAGAATATTATGAATGCTCGTCCGGGATACACCAGCAACTGTAGATAAACGTTGTACCCTAATATTAGGATTTTCTGCTACTAGCTCTAAAATATCCTCTATCTTCTTCAGCGGTTCGAGCAGTTGGTCTTCCTGCACGGTGCTTCACTTGAAAAGTCCCATATTATTTTTGCCGTTGAAACAATTTGAAAGTTGTCTGTTGGGTTCACGACGATTTTCATACAGTTCTCTGTACCTTCTCGCTGCAGCTCCTCCATTCAATTGTATTTGACAATAAACCACAATCATATCCATCATTTCCGAGTTTGAAAATAAATTGCGTCGTGGCATCTCCTCAAAATGTGGTAAAATAAAATATTACACAATAGAAGAACACAATCGCAAATGTCTTAATAGAACAACAATTATCACTATACTGGTTCAATAATATCAATTTGGCAAACGCCAACTTGAACGAATATCATGTCGCATGGTAGCTTTTGAAATGCGCCGAAATACGTAAGTACGATTGTACTGAAAACGGAGCATTTTATTGATATGAAACAAGTAGACCTTATTTTTGAAAAATTAGTTATTATATTATTAAGTCATACAAACCCAAAATAATAATAAAAAGTTATGATAAAAAAATGTGTCAAAAAAATATGCTGACAGTGCCATTTATGATATGCAGATATACTTATACCCCTCCCAATATTCGGACTCCCCTAAATTATATGTGTACAATTTTCAGCTTGATTAGTCATGTTTTCAGAAATATACCCATTATAAAATTTTTTTTAAGATTGTTTTAATGCCCTATAACTCCGTAAGGAAGCACTTTTGGACTAAGGTATGTTTAGTTTAATCGGCTCCATTGGACCTCAGAAAGCTACAGTTAAGCTAAATCTATAAACTATTCTAAACAAGGATAATTTTGAATAGTAGCAGAGTTGGGCAAAATATAATCAATTCCTGATTACAAGTACTCAGGAATCACCTATCTACAGACCGCGCCTACTTTTAGGTAATCGTAATGAGCTGCTTGTTCGGCATTTTTTTTATTTGATAAATCGAAAGTGCAAGTATAAAATAATGGATCTGCAAAAAATCAGAGTCTTATTCGCATGTTAGGTGTCTTAAAAACAATTACAAACTTGCACCTCGCGAAAATGAGGCGCACCCCTCTAAAATTGCGGATCGGATCTATCAAAGGATTTTCGTGGGGGGGGGGGGGGGGGGGGTTTCGGGTCGCAGTCGGTATCATTCAACTTGGGAATTAATTCTACATTGTAAATTTGGAGGGGCTCTTCTTTGGTTTTTGAGTACTTAACGCGCAAAAGTTAGCCATCTCTCTCGCCTCTTAAATTTAGGAACGGGTAGTCGAGGGATTGTAGGTGAATATGAGTTGGCAAAATGTTACCAAATGTCAAAAAATGACGATTTGCCTTCGCTCCTGTCGGGCCGAATTTTCAATTTTGACCTTGCAATTTACAATGTCAGTTTATCACCGACCTTCTCCTTTGCCATAGAGACATAGAACAAGCCGTATTTATTTAGTTACGAACATTTGAAACTTATATGTTTTCAACGTTTTAGGTTAAATTTGTAATGTCCTGGAAAGTCACTTTTGTCTCGCTCACGATGGGCCGAATTTTCGATTTTTCCGATACAACTTGGTATCACGAGAAAGCGCCACTCTTTCTTTTTTCCATAGAGACGTTGAGCACTGTTCCATTCCAAGTATTTATTTAGTTATGGATTTTTGAATTACTTACGGTTTTCAATTTCAAATAGCCATAGTAAGCAAAAACAAGCTAACCATTCATACTCTTCACCGACTTACTGCACTTTTTATATAATTGTTCCGCATTCTATAGAATTTTTACCATAAATAAAAAAAATATTTGCGAACAGTATAATAATGTTAGTTTGTATTAGCGACTGACGGCCTTGGTCTAACTGCGAGATGAATGAAAGCTGCCAAAGCTTGGTTCATAATCTTATCGCATTTGTGGCAAATTTATTGCTGTTAAGTTGGTAAACAATATGGACTATTCCCTAATTGGCCTGTTTTGAAATATAACAATATTATATAATTAAGTTTGTAAATTTAAATAATTAATAACTTCTTACTTATTGATCGACTTTGTTAAAAAAAAAACAATATAGGCTTCTTTCTCTAGCTAACACTAACTTACTATCCAAATTTCACTATAATCCGACTTTTCCTTCTTAAGTTATCGTGCTTACAAGAAAGGACCCCGCACAATTCTTATGGAAAATGGCTCCCAGCTAAATTGGCTGAAATTGCAGTACATTGTAGATAATGAACAGTTTTCTAGATATCGGGGGTTGCAAAGTCGACTTTGCACCCCTGATATCTCGAAAACTCTGCAATTTCCGATCTTGTGCCCAAGAGAACTTTTGATCAGGAGTTCAAGAGTAATAACATATATTGATTCCAGTTAATTTCACCGGGGCGGGGGGCCACTTCGCACAATAAATAAGAAATGAGCACCCCCGATATCTGGAAAACTGTCCATTTTCCGACCTTGTGCCCATGAGAACTTTTGATCAGGAAGTTATTATATCTACAATACACTGCGATTTTGATTTAGCTGGGAGCCATTTTCCATAAGATATGTGTGAGGTCCTTTGACAGACGGATGGACATTTTGAAAGTTGTCCAGATTTCGTCCATTATTAGTGATATGAAATTCTTTTCCCTACGAGTTATATTACCGATTTTAGAAATGTGCCGATCAAAAGCAATATACTCTTCATTTTGTATTTGCGAAGAGTACAATAATGGTTGCTACTAGAGATGGGCACGTGAGTCGATCTTGACTTACGCTCACGACTTTAAAGCTTTAGCTCACGCACACTCACGCACGATTGATATATGTTAAGGCAAACTCACGCTTTCTGAAAGTTTACTCACGCACGCTCCGCTCATGCACGAAGCTAGTTAACTTTACCCCATGATTCATTTATATGCCCCCGGCAGTCGCATGGCACGTGGTGTTCTGCTGCCATGTCCTTGTCAAAGTACCTCTCTTTAACAAAATTAAATCCGGTAATTCATATTGTCAACATTAAGAATTAACGTCCCTCTGTCGCTCTGTAAAGCCCGCGAGCTAGAAAAAACACTTTTTAGAATAATTCGAAAAGCAAGCCTTCGCTGATAAATAAATGTATTGTTAGAACGTGAACCGTATTATATCGTTATTGTGACTCCAGAATTTTTGACTTTTAATTATTCGCGTAAAATCAATAGAGGGTGTTATTTTTTCGTCGAACCAAGTAAAAATAAAATCATACCAAAATTAATTGTGCAGTGTTCTTGTGTGCAAATCTGACCAAAACGAAAGTCACATTCGTGTTCATCCTCTGGCCACAGTCTCCACAGTCACACCACCACCGCACCACATAATAAAAAAATTTAGTTAAAAAAATAGTTGCATTTAATAATAATAATACAGTATACATCACAAGACCAGAAAAGGAGGACTAGGCGACTGGCGAATGCAGCAAAGAGAGATTGCAATTACGCAGTTTGATTTGAATGTTGCATCATCCATCCTGTCTCCTGTCCTTTCTCCTTCCTTCTCGCTCTCGTGTTCCATCTTCCATCTGTTGCTTCGCTTCTTATTATTGTCACGACACGACAGTTTGAAGTTTTAAAGCAGAGGGCGTCGTGTCACGGCGTGAGACGCCATGAGCGTGACACAATAAATATTATCTCACGCACGGAATCTTTTGACTCACGCACACTCACGAAATCTTCCGTGATTTGGTACCTTAATGTTACACCCTCACGCCGCGACACGGTGAAATTCACGTCACGCGCCCATCTCTGGTTGCTACCCTTAGTATAAACCACCCTCAACTTAAAATACATACTACTCGAACTCAACGAAATCTATCAACACCCCTGTATACCCATTAATTGATGTTTAATTAGCTTCAATTAGCTTAGATTCTTTGAACTTAGTAATATGTTATACAGTGTGCGATTTTAAGGGAATTTGAAAAGTCGATTTTTCAAAAAAAAAGTATTAGCGATTTTTTTTAGAAAAAACTAGTAAGGTATTTTTAATCAGCACCTTTAGAAACCCCTTTGTACAAGATTACATCGTAGTGGGTTCAAAGGTGATTGAGATAGTGGCCGTCAAAAATACAATTCTTTGAATTAAAACTAATTTTTATCTGTAAAACAGATTCTCAAATTTAAAAAATGTATTCATTTTTTGTTCAGAATAATGCGTTGCACTAAAATGATTTGATTTTACAACAAAATAAATTAACAAAATAATAAAAAAGGTGATAAAAAATAAATAGACACTTGCAATAACTTTTGTTTTCGTGGCTTTCTTAGGCCCTTATTGAAGATTATTTGTTAGATAAATGGTAGGTACATACAAATTAGAATTTTTTGCCTTATTAAATAAATAATTATTTTGTTGCAAAATCAATTCAAACTGATACAATACATTAGTCTGAACAAAAAATAAACAATAAATTTTTTTGATTTGACAATTCGTTTTATAGATAAAAATTAGTTTTAATTCATGAAATTGCTTTTTTGACGGCCACTATCTCAAACACCCTTGAACCCACCACGATGTAATGGCTAACACTTTTTTTTGAAAAATCGACATTTCAAACCCCCTTAAAATGTATCACATATTACTAAGTTTAAAGAATCACCTTGTCAATCGTTTCTTACCACCAAAGTTAATCAAGCATCAATTAACAGATACACACGGGTGTTGCGATCTTAAGCGGCTGACTCTGTATACATAACAATTCACTTCAAATGATGCAATACACGTACATATAAAAGTCTAAACATATTCATATTAATTAAATCATTTGATTAAAATAAATATTTAATAAATATATCGACCTAAAATTCAAATATTTGAATGATTTCGAAAACACTACCTTTATTGGGTAATGATCCTAATGACGTCGTCTCGTATATCACATGTTTCTGACAGATTGTTTACCATTTGTTGTTTGTTTATATTTACATTCTGAACGTTATGATAACTATATGAAACAAAATATTAGATAGTTCACAAAATACTGAAGGGACGTATTGTATTCGAGAAAAAATTACTCTCTGAGGTTTTCTTCAGATTTCCACGTTTCAGACCACGTAGATTACGAAAATAAAGGTCTATCGATTCCGTCAGTCTATTGGAGTTACAACTAACAAACCACTTGACCGAAAACTTCTATCAAATTGCCGTCTGTTGTTACAAAAACTGAAGAACTGGAGTCCACCTCTTCACTACTGTCATTACTTGTACTTGATTGAATAAACACTGTTTTTTTAACACAATTTTTTATTGGTGAAGTAGCAACGTCTTTGGGTACGAAAGGTTTTCCTGGTGTGGAAGCTGTGTGCCTCAGATCACTTTCAATGTTACATGTCACATGTTTACTACGGAAGAATGGTTTGACCTGCACCCCCACACTTTTAGTCTGTACAACCTGACCTGTGTCTTGTTGATAAAATGTTTGCACCACATGTTCATCTGTATCTGATCTGACCTGATCAGTGCTCGTACTGGGTTGATCAACGTCTACAATTGGTGATAAATATTTTTGTTCATTATATATTGTCTCTATATTTTTAGCCAGCACGTTTTGTTGATAAACATGTTTCATCACATGTTCGTCTGATTTGACCTGCCCAGTGCTTCTGGACTGATGACAGTTTGTAACGGGTGATGAGTCTTCTGCTATACTAGAATTCGTGTCCTGCATTAAAGCATCCTCCACTAACCGTTTTCTTTCCCATTTTAAACGTTCTGGTGCAGACGCTGCTCCTTTTCTGTCTAGTTGACAATCAAATATGTGTGGTACTACATCTTCCTTCAGAATTAATTTTCCTCCCGTAAGTTTATATCGGATGTAACTTTTCATGTCTTCCTCAAGCTGAAAATAATAAACAAGTATATTTATACCTTGTAAGTAATAATATATAACATACTTAGGTGGGAGTTCATAGGGCTATATATAACTAAGAAATTAAAATAGTGCCATATATCCCATAGATGAAACAACAAAGCAGCTAAGGAAATGTGTCTTGGAAAAAACAGGATCTGGAAAAGAATGAAGATAGATCAGGAACAATTAATAAGTCGAAAGTACAGTACACAGTACTCTCTATTTGTTCCGTCATGACTAAATGGGCCCTACTTTGGTTCATTATAAATGTTTAATGCTAGAAGCTATATAGTATAGCCTATTGTAAATACACTGAAGGTAATAAAGCCATCTAGCTATTATCGATTAGTTTTTAGAAAAGATCGATTATACTTACATTAAAATGATCTTCACAACAATAAAATGTTGATTTCGATTTGGGAACATCGCGCCTCGCTGCTTTAAACCATTTCACTTTCCGCGAATAATTGGTTATAGGAACACTTAGAAACTTTTTATTTGGAGCATTTATAGAAGTATTTGTGCATCTTGGCACAAAACACCATTTATTTGGCGCTCCAAATTCTTTATGATTACTCATGTTTCTGATTCTGACTTATATTAATGACATTAAAGCTGACTTCAGAATGCATTTAACATACCATAACGAAAATAAACATACCCAAATATATATGCATTTATCAATTCATCATTCATGGCGGTTCATGATCTAAATTTTACATATAACCACCTATAAATCATATAACAATAACATAACCACACATCTAGTGTCCTAGTGATGCGCGATATTCGCTGCTTAAGCTTTCGTTTGCAGTGAACATAATAAACAGGATTTCAATGAACAATAATCATATGATGCAAAATTGCATGGTAGGGATAGAGACAACACATGAATCATGATTACGAATCACTGCCGAACGATAGCAGCTATAGGTTTGTTGATTTGTGTTGATTTAAAGCAGCTTCAAGCAGTTAAATAAAGACAGTGCTATCACATGTAACGTGAATGTGAGAGAGATAACGTGCTTCAAAGTTGCTATAAATCAACACAAATGAACAAACTGATTATATATATCGATGTATCGAAAAGATCGATGTTGAAATGACCGATGTTCCATATTTTCACATCGATAAATCTCATTCTTAAGGTAGTTATATGATGGTTATATCGCGAGATCTGTTAGCGAATCGATAAACTTGAGATGCGAGAGACAGAGAGAGGTGGTAGGAAAAGATCTGGCAACGCCGCATATAGTTTCTGACGCCAGCTGAATCAGCTGATCGACTCGTCACTAATGTCAGCCGGATAAAGCAGACATACCTGCAATATTTCTGATTACAATGTCATATAATAAATAAATAATAAAGTTTTCTATAATGAAGGTGCAATTCTACCAAACTTTTAGTGGTGCATAAATGAGTAAAAAATTAAACAATATATGTTGTAAAAAAAAATTGACGAAAATTTCGTTTTTCGAATTGTCACGAATTGTCAAAAAATGATGATCCGCCTTCGCTCTTGCCAGCCCCAATTTTCGATTTTCACCTGGCGTAGTCGCGTACGTACTATTTAAATCTACTCTGTGTACGTACGTACTCTGTGCTGGCGATTCACGTTGTACGGTCATTGTCGATCTTCTGCTCTCCATCGACACATAGTACGAGTCTCCGATCGACGTATTTAGTCAGTTCTTACGTTTGAAAAATTGACTTGTGGCCGTGTGCTAATCGGAAACTATTTTCAAGTGGTTTCCCGCGTTCGAATCCTGCCCGGGGATACTTTTTTTTTTCGTTTTCAATTTTTTGCATATATTTTTGATCCTATAATTGCTATTCGCTCCGTTCTATTGCATTTCTCGGAGAAGTTTTGCATTTCCCGCTGCGGAATATTAATCTGCACCATTTCAATCAAAAATTGGATTAATATTCCGCGGCGGAAATGCAAAACTTCTCCGAGAAATGCAACAGAGCGGAGCGAATAACAATTATAGAATCAAAAATATCTGCCGAAAAATTGAAAAAAAAAAAGTATCCCCGGGCGGGATAATCACTTAAAAATGGTCGCTGATAAGCAGGACCGCAAGTCAATTTTTCAAACGTAATTAATGGAACAATATATTATGATACATACAATAAATAAAATCGGAATGAAAATATTTGTAAATCTTCTACATTCTTCTATGATACTGCATTTAAAATAGACGCAAAGTATTTTCAAATATCCGCGCCAAGTATTAGAAATAGTGCAATGTTGCCGCATCTACTACTCAGTACTGTCAGTACTCATGTCCCCATTCTATAATTTCAATAATTTTCGGGTAGCTGCCATTATGTTAATAGACGGTGAATCATCTCGATATTTATACACGTGCTTCCTCAGGAATCAATTTAAGTTTGCCTCGTTTTTGAGATCATTCTTAAATAAGGATCAGTCGTAAAAGGGAAAATAGTGTCACGACATCAATTTATTTCGCATAGCGTCCATAAACGCATGTTAAATGTGAAAAACTGCGAACTTTGAGCGAATGAATCTCGGAAACGGCACGGTAAATGGAGTTCATATCTTACCAGAATGTTTATTGATATGTGAATTAATTAAGTTTGCTGAAAGTTTCGTGTCTTTCTTAAATAAGGTAAATTGCGATATAACTACCTTAAACATCGATAAAATATCGATATCACAATAAAATTGAAAAATATCGAACAGTATATTTAAATTAAACTGAACGAATTTTTCAATATATTTTTTTTATTTAAAAAAATGTATAACTTTTTTATTTATCGATCGATTTTGCTCAAACAATAGGGTTCTTCCTCTAGCTAACACTCCAAATTTCAATTCAATCGAATTTTTCGTTCTTAAGTTATCATGCTTACAAGAAACGTGACGGACGGACGGACAGACGGACGGACGGATATTTTGAAAGTTGTTCAGAATTCAATCACCAACACAGTGATATGAAAATTTTTTCTCTACGAGCAATATTACCGGTTTTAGAAATGTGCCGATCGAATGCAATATACTCTTCGTTTTGTATTTGCGAAGAGTATAATAACATTGTTCTCATGTAAAATACATTCTAGCATGATTAAAATAAGAAATTATCGGAAACACACATGTATCAATCATAATTTCAAATTGTTTTAATATAGTTATCCGACTTATTTCTTCTATCGAAATTACTTTAGGATGTAAGTAACGGTTTAAAGTAGGTATGTAAACCCAACCCTCGATGACAGAGTCGAACTTAATATTGTCAGTGTGTCATATGGAATATCGAATTTGTCAATGCTCCACGATATTATTCCTATCTTGACGTAAGCAAAACAGTAATTTTTTTAATTTATCACTGTGTACTATTTATTTCCCAAAAGCAATACTCTTAAATTTCTATTATTTTATTGTGCACAAAAATTTTAAGTGCGGCGCTGTGGGATATATCTCTTATCCTATAGAGACAGTAATTTACTTTTGATTTCTTTATGTGCCTTAAATATATGTAGACAACTATACATACGTTAGTTAAGATGGCCATTCCCTAGAAAGAAACATCCGATAAGGAAATATTTAATGTTTTTGGCCATAACTTTTTTTTCTTTAGTACGTATATATATTTAAAAAAACTATAAGACTACCTAAGTAGAACCTTAACAAGACTAGTAATATGAATTTTCACTTAATAATTTCAGTGGCTTGCAAAATATAGTTTAATTTAAACTACGAAATAGGAAGATTAATATAATTTTTAAATTTAAATCTAACTATTTTGCAAACCACTAAAATTATTGGGTGAAAATTCTTAGTAATAGTCTTGTTAAGGTTCTACTTAGGCAGTCTTATAGTTTTTTTAAATATACGTAGGTACTAGGAAAAAAGTTATGACCAAAAACAGTAAATACTTATTTCCCTATCGGATGTCTCTTTCTAGGGAATGGCCACCTTAAGTCAAAATATAGATATAAATAAAATATACCTACTATATGTTTAATTTAGGCGCCCCACTGAGAGATTTCCTAGATCGGCGTACCTATGTCTACGTTTTATTTAGCCAGAGGGGTAATGCCGCAATGATGACGTAAATGGAAAATTTTTTCTCTCCCGAGTTCCGCAACTCGTTCTACATGCAGATCAAGAAACTGCTAAAATATTTTTTCTAATTACGGAGTCATCAGCGTGCGCGAAAGCACGCGCGATCTATCGTTACCCCGCTATGCCCACCTCCGCCTATGGCGCGTCATGTGATCATATCATTCGTCCATCACGTACAAGTCCAAGGTCATACATACCAAACGTCTTTCTTGTCACTCTCGCATTCAGTTAAGGTTAGGTCCTTTAGAAAACTTGGGGTAATAATCCTGATACCTGTGTTTAGTTAGTTCTGTTATTTTGTTTTAATTTATTTTAAAATGTCTTTAAGTGAGTCTTTTTTTGTTTATTTCCTTAATTATATCATATTAGGAACTGGCGTATGACCTTATTCCTAAATGGAAATTTCTGCTTATTATGATGTAATAGTATTGTGCAAATTTGTAACGTTTTGCTTGCCTCAATAATTATGCTTGTAATCAAGAATAAAGTGTTAAAATTTATGTTATAGCCACAATGACTGACAGAAGCATATACTACGAACAAGAAACTCAGTCCGAAAGGCTAGCGAGGAAGTCAAAGGAAACACCATTTTTCCCTATTGGTAAGTCTACTTGGTACCTAATTATTGTTTTTCTAGTTATGGTGGGGTTTTACGTAAAGAATTAGCCGGCGTCATTGATAATGATGACACGGTAAAGATAATTTACCCCAAAATTCTGGAATAAAGATGAAATTCAATCCATATGTTGTTAATTACTTATTAAAATTTATAGAGTTCTATAAAATTGTTTTCAGTTGCCAGTAGTGTGAAAAGTTATTTATATGTTCCTTCCAACTTGTGACTGTAAAATATATATTGTGAAATATAGTGAAACCCTTATGGAATATAGTGTATAAACTAGTAAAATTAGGCTAAAATTATCTATACCTGTATCAGACAAAATTTATAGCATTTTGAAACTTGGCGGAAATATTATAGACCCAGATCCCAAAGCCGCCAAACGTACGTCATTATAGCAAAGCTAATATTTTGACAATAAATAGTGTGATATGTAATTAGGAACGTATGCATATTTGCTAGTTTGAAAGCAAGGCCCTTTTACAGATAACACGTAAAAAATGTAAAAAACAAACCTTACTAACCTACGTTAAAGTACGATACCTAACTGGTTTTCATATATGTTTAACAGAACACTGTTGAAAACTAACATTAATTATTGGCAGACACACTCCGTGGGACGTTAACTTCCGCCAGACACTTTAAAGCTCAAAAAAACCCAATTTATTGTTTTTACTCACGAGTGGTAGGTAGGGATGGCAACGATGTATATCAATATTTTTTTAACCCCCCCGTTCTTCAAAATTTTAGTTGAGATAAATATTTTATTGCGAGTGATATCACCCCTTGCTCTTTGAAATTTCAATTGAGATAAATATTGTACTGTAAGGAATGCCACCCCTCGCTTTCCTAAGTTGTATTAATTTTTGACATTAAATGTTAATCTACAAAATATATCGATATATAGAAATATCGATAATTTTTTGTTGATATATCGAATATATCGATCTAAGTCTTGTAATGTATCAAATGATTCATATATCGATGTATTACATTTTTTTACCATCCCTAGTGGTAGGGTTTTCCGTTATTGCAAGTATTTTGAATTTTCATTTTACAAATACATTTGATAATTATTTTATTAAAATCATTGAATAATTTTGAATTTTTTTGTTTTCACATAGAAATCGAAAAGCGCATAAAAGCGTCATATTGGGAACTGCAAGTTAGTGTGATAAAATAAAAGCGCGCAGTTCTGCAAAGCTCAAAAACCACCGTTTTGAGGGATCACACAAAACACTGCCGATCTGAAAGGGTTAAAATTGCAAAAACCACTCCCATATTTATCTTACCTCATTTATCTGTTTACTTTTTGACAAAAATACTATACAAAAATATTCCGCATAAAATTTTCTATAAAAATGTTCTATTTATTTTTTCTGTGGAATGAATAGTTATAGTTCTCTTGCAAATGAGGCACAATGATAAAGGTAAGTCAGAGACTTCGTATATACCTATTGTGGGGTTTGACTGCAATTAACTGGGAAACTTATTTACATAAAAAATCGAGAGCACTCAATTTGTAGAATGGGATATGAAGTAGAGAATATGCCTATTAAGGTGTTCTTCCTTAATTGTTATGCTCGCTCCATACTATTTTTAAGAAAACCATAAAACTTTTCTCATGTCCACTCCATTGTTGAGGTAACATTCTGGGCGTGATTTTTAACTGGTCTGCTCTGTAGGTTTATTCGATGTATTGAAAATCATGGTATGTAGTTAGCGTCAATGTCATCATCCTGTTTGACAGTACCTACAACTTCAACATTCAGGTAGGCCTGACTATAGCAGTGATAGTACAGGGTGTCCCAAACTGATTTAGCCAGGCTCTAGTTCTTACACCGTTTAAGATATTTCAGTGGGACAAAAAATATACTTATTAGCTATGAGGGTGCTTTAAAACTATAATTTACAAAAAAGCCACCCTTAAAAATTCAACCCTTAAATCTAAAATGACACCCCTGTATGTTTTTCACATTTTGTTTGTCTTTCAATTCTCTATCCAACACTTTTTTCCGATTGAAAATTGGTTGGTAAATAGCTGAAAAAATGAACATTTAAATCAAGTTAGCCATGAACAAAAGAGATCCATTTAAAACAAAATGAAAAAAAAAAAAACAATTTGTTCGAATTATTTTAAAGATTATCTACTTAATGTTCAAATTGTAGACCTTCAGAAACAGCACAAGCTTCATATCTTTTCCACAGGTTTTGGATACATGTAGCTATTATCATTACTGACGTGATTCTGCCACAGGCATTTCTATTTAATCTTCAGGTCTTCTACGTCATAGGGTTTACTTAGATATACCATATCTTCTAAGGTTCCCTACCAGAAGAAATCGAGTGGGGGGGAGATTCAGTGAACATCCAGACCATCTTATTACAGGAGAAGCATTAGTGATAAAATTATTCTGAAATCTGTTTTGGCGGAATTCGGTAACTATGTGAGCATTGTGTTCTAGAAAGTGCAAACATCTTTCTCCTGTCAAAGTTTGTTCATAAAAATACGGACCAATAATACTTCCATTGAATAACCCACACCAAACATTGACATATATTTTAAAATCTAGTCTTCATCACCCAATGTGGATTAGCAGGAGATTAATAATTAGAATTATGCGTATTAATGACACCATTATTGTGGAACTTCTCTTCACTGCCCCACATTATTTTAGATAAAAAATTTGGATCGTCTTCAAGTTTAACTACTTAATATGTCCGCAAGAAATTCCAGGTGTCTGTTAGTGTCACCTGGGTAGAGTCCCTGCATTAGATGAACTTTATAAGGATGGTATTTAAAATCTGCGTTCTAGGTTCACAGATGTATTTTCATTTCGTATTGGACGATCAGGAAAACCAATGCTATATAACTCTAAATAAGAATCAACGTATTCTTCCGCAGAACAGTAAAAAATCTAACTTGCACTGTCTTACTCAGTTAAATTTGACAAGTATAAAAAGTATTGTTTTTGTTTTCTCAAGTTATGGCTAACTTGATTTAAATGTTCATTTTCTCAGCTATCTATTAACCGATTTTCAATCGTAAAAAAGTATTGAATAGAGAATTGAAAAACAAACAATAAAATGGATTGAATTTTTAAGGGTGGCTTTTTTATAAACATTTTTTTCGCTATAATTTTAAAGCACCCTCATAGTTAAACAATATATTTTTTGTCGCACTGAAGTATCTCATATGGTATAGGAACTACGGCCTGGCTAAATCAGTTTGGGACACCATGTACATTGTTGAACATCGTAGGCCGGCTTCTGCGCAGCTGCATCTGATTCTGCATCCTAACTTAGAATAGATTCTGGAACTGATGCTTCCATTGTAATAATCGGTGCTAAGATGTTATTGCCTTTTTTCCGTCTCCACTTGTAGCATTAACAAATTGTTCTTCCATGTGTGAATTTGGTGAAAGTGGATTAATTATCTTCTTACTTTTACTATTTCATTTTTTTAAGTCTCAGTTGCAAGATATTCATAAATTATTATTAATTGGTTGCTTTTTTAATCTCTAATAATAATATATCATTTTACTGCATATAAAAAAAAAAAAGCATACATGAAATCTGTCGATAAGTCTAATCTTTTGTGGTTTTTGTCTTTGACACCAGAGTTACATTTCATTTAAAAAAAAAATGATTTAGTTGCTTTCCAATTATGTTGTATTCGCTTTACAGTAGAAATAGGTTTCTCATGTGTACTCCAATAATTATAAAGATTTCCATAACAAAAAATATTATATGAGATTTTCCTTCAGTAACTGTTAGTGGAGTGATTATACATCACAAAACCACAAAAATCAGTTCTGGGGGTGCCGCGCAAACCACCCCTTCGGTGAAAAAAGCCTTATTTTACTGATAATTCGTTAACCATTGAAGATATAAAAAAATTGCTCATCATAAAAAAGAAAAGTTGACTAATTGCCTAAAAAGAAGTCCTCTTGTAATTTTCTTATGTATGCCATGTGTTCCAGAAAATCGATATTGACAAAAATTGCAAAATTTGTATTTTTAATGCGCGCGAATTTTCGTTTATTTGAAATTTTTTGCGCGCGGCCTATAGAAAAAATGTAATGTTTGGTTTTCGAGCAGAAAACCAAACATGGAAGAAAACCCATTTGGGTTTTAAAGGGGATATAAAATACTGTTTTATGTTTCCATTTTTGATGGCTATTGATATCCATTAGTATATAAAAATAACAATATAGTTACCTCTTGATTTTCTGCACTTTTAACTACTCACAGACCCATAAAAAATAACTGACTTTAATATAAGTTATAAATGCATTATCTTTTAGTTCAGTGTAGTACTTCAATGCTGTGACGTGCTTTCTCCCGGTTGCCTAGTGCATAGACAAGCGGAAGCGTCACTTTAGCGCTGAGCTGCATTTCGGTTAAATTCGGTTATCTCGAGCGCCACCTTTGCAATTTTTACGTACGGCAAAAAACATTTATTAAAATATATTAAGTATTCAACAACAAACTATAATCATTAAAATAAATAAAACGGTCAGGTACCAAAATACTCTTATAGAGTTCAGATAAATAATATCAAAACTTAAGATATGTCATATTATGAAAATTTACAAGTAAAACTTAAGATATATCATTTCGGTTTATTTACAAGTGAAACTACGAAAACAAGTGAAGCTACGAAGACAAGTGAAACTACGAAGACAAGGCGAAGTCTATGAATAAAATAAATTGCATTTTTGTCTGCAAAAATTCACTTCGTCACAATGCATTAAAAGTTAGGAATAAAAATATTCACATTTACAAATTTACCAGCATGTTGAAGTTAGCCAAATTTTGGCCAATTTTTTATTGTTTCCTAAAAATAGGAAAAAGATCCAAACAATTTGAAAATTTAGCTGAACATTTTTTTTTTAGTTTATGTATCATATAACTATTGTTTCTAATCATTTAATAGTTAAAAAATTGTATTAAAAAAATATCATCAAAAAATTGAATTTTTTTTGGCTGACATGCTGCTAAATTTGTAATTGCGAATATTTTTATTCCTAACTTTTTCTGCATTCAAGTACTACCTTGAAATAAAAGATAATGCATTTATAACTTATATTATAGTCAGTTATTTTTTATGGACCTATGAATAGTTAGATGCACAAAAAATCAAGAGATAACTATATTATATTGTTATTTCTATATACTAATAAATATCAATATCCCTCAAAAATGGCAACACAAGAGCATTTTATATCCCCTTCAAAATCCTTTTTGATTTCCCTTCCTAGCTTGTTTGGTTTTCGAACAATTCAATTTTTTCTATAGGCCGCGCTCAAAAAATTTTTAATAAACGAAAATTCGCGCGCATTAAAAATACAAATTTTTGCAATGTTTGTCAATATCGATTTTCTCGAAAACTATGGCATATACAAGAAAATTACAAGACGACTTCTTTTTAGGCAGTTAGTCAAGCTTTCTTTTTTATAATGAGCAATTTTTTTATATCTTCAACGGTTAACGAGTTATCAGTAAAATAAGACTTTTTTCACCGAAGGAGTGGTTTTTTGGGGGGGTTGCGCGGTACCCCCAAAATTAATTTTTGTAGTTTTGTGTTGTTTAATCCTCACACTAACAATTACAGAAGGAAAATCTCAGATAACATTTTTTGCGAGCTTCAGGTGTATTTTTTACTTTACGACTGGACTAGTGTACTGTTTCAATTTAACAAATGTCTCTAAAAATTAATTATCATTAATATATATGATCTTTGCTAATATCACTTGAACTGAACTGTAGTGCTACTTTATTAAAATAGAAACATAATTGTCTAATTATTTTAAAATTCTGAGAATTTCGATGTTCAAGGAATTTTATTTTTTTGCATCATCAAAATAAATGATTAACATTTACCACTTATAAGAAATAAATACTTATAGGTCTTATAGCACCAAAAGAAAAAGTATGATATAGTTGACTATAACGTTTGTATACCGGGTGATTTTTTTAACCTGAAACTTTCAAATATCTCGAGTAATAAGCACTCTATTGAAAAATGTTTCAAACAAAAGTTATAGAATTGAATGGGGGCAGTTCGGCGGTATATGTCACTTTGACTTTGGGTGGAAGGGTTAAAGAATTCAAGGACAAATTAGTTTTTTTTTTAATGGGAACCCCTATTTTTTATTGCAATTTCGGATTGTCTGACTAAATCGACTACTTTTGTTCAAAATATTTTCTCTGAAATTGTCATTTTTTTAAGTTATCTGGTGAGGAATAATACAAATTTTAGAACTTTGCGATTTTTTTACTCGAAAAAGAAGTTTGGACAAAAATTGCAAGAGGCAAAAAGAGTTTGGAATCATTCCGGAAATATTCTTAAATTTTTTAGGAATTGTCCAATGCCCTTTTTTGATGCACTTGAAAACTCCACAATGCTCTTTTCTGCAAAGGGCATTGGACAATCCCGAATAAATTTGACGATTCCAAACTCTTTTTGCCTCTTGCAATTTTTGTCCAAAATTCTTCTTTTTCGAGTAAAAAAATCGCAAAGTTCTAAAATCTTGATTTCTCCTCGCTGGATAACAAACAAAAAAAAATGACAATTTCAGAAAAAAATTTTCGAACAAAAGTAGTCAATTTTTAGTCAGACAATCGGAATTTGCAATCAAAAATAGGGGTTCCCATTTAAAAAAACGGATTTAATCCTTTCACCCTAATTCAAAGTGACATATACGGCTATCCAATTCTATAACTTTTGTTTGAAACATTCTTTCGTAGAATGCTTATTACTAGAGATACTTGAAATTCTCAGGTTAACAAAATCACCCGTTATATGCCTCATATGCTTCGTATATTGGATTGTTATCACATTTTTCTTAAACTATTCAACCTCTCAAATGAAAACAAATTAACTTAAAATACCTCCTTAGTTATTATCTTTAAACTTTACATACTTGCAAAAAATTATTATTTCATTAACCTTACCTTCAAACTCTTCAGAAAGTCTGCTTCAAATAAAGAAAATTTAATACCATTCTAAATTAATATTTTTCTTCAAAGCCTATTTTGTCTAAAATGTTTTCATATTTAAATAATTATGAAACTCAGCTGGATTATTCATCATACCAAACCTGAGTCAATTCTGTTATATTTCAACAAGAAAATGTGTTCTATAAGACAGTTTTGTATTATTTCAGTTTTTTTTATCAGTGGGAAGAAAGGTGTTACTCTGGGTACAGACATGTGCTATATACATATTTCTTCATTGCCTTTCAACAGTAAAAATGTATTGCAAATGCACAAAGGAGAAAAGAAAACTTTGTTTCTTTATCTCATTGTGCGAACTTCGAAAAAACACACTTTTGAACTTTCTTTTGTTCAAAAAACAAAACTTCTTACTACTCTTCATGTACTGTTTACAATTTCAGCAGACGTTCCTTGAAGTGTCTCAAACCCAAATCTACAAAAATCGTAACATAGCTACCCAAGATATTGAAGGTCAAAGTTTTTTTCAAATGTCTCCCTTACTATGCATCGGACGTACATGAAGTTAATGTGATAGTTGTAGAGAATGGGCCTTTCCCGCATGCCTGAATTTTACTACTTCACTATAATCAAGCCATATAATAAACTGCAATATAATTTTATTTTAATTTAGTTTCTTCCAATTTTTTACGTTCTACCAAATATTTACATTACAAAATCAGTTTTATTTTAGGTAATTTGAAACGTAAGTTTTAAGGCGCCATGCGTGACGTCACACTGATTAGACCAATAAAAGTCTTATTCTTAATGAGGATCCTCTATTGCCAGATGTATGTCTTTTTACATGAACATCGTATTTCCGTTATCAATTGTCTACTTTGAATAGCGCATTTTTTCGTTACAACGTATTTTTCGTTTCTCTGACACTAAATAAAAGCAAAAATTGTATCAACTTTTGACTGTATGAGTTTCTAAAATCTATATATCAGATTTATATTCTCTATTTTTGTTCATTTGGTTCACATATGGTATAATGCCAGTTTCATTTGGCAACGCTGTACTGAAATGTTCAAACTTTATTCGATAACCTCACTTTCTATTGTTTACGTTCGATACGAACATTAATTTTGCTCTCTTCTAATTATAAAATGCCGCTTAAAAAGGTTTCTTTTGTACCAGTGTGTCCAAATAATAGTGAAAATAGTACGAAGTTATTTTTGCGAGTTCCAACAAATTTGGAAATTCGAAAATTATGGTGGAAAGTTGCAAAAGTTCCAGGTATTGTTTATAATGCTGATTTTTCTGTTGCGAAGATCATTTTAACGTATGTATATATTGTTCTTTCTTTTAGTGGACCTTTTACAAATCTGTCTTCACATTTACTCATATTTTTAAAAGAAATTAATACTATAACACCAAACAAGAAGTAAACACGCTGGGCTGCACTCTCGTGATTTATGACAGATATCTTCTTGGCACTGTCAATGGGCGTCATAAACGCACGTTCTCAATTAAGCGTTACCACTTTGCAATATGAGATTCTATTGGTAGTTCCTCATAAATGTACTTCAGGCACCAATAGAATTGCAGGTTGTGGAAAGCAAGGCAGAGAAGTGAGGTTCTTTTTGAATGCACCTTCATAGCTAATTCTGACGGCCGTTTAATCTCATACTGATTGGTGCAGTTTATGATGACGTCACATTGGCGCCCGAAAGCTATCGTTTCAAACTGCTGTTCATTTACGGAACATTTGTATTTTTTTTGTGGTATTTTATGCGCTCAGAAAAAAAATAAAAATTAATTTTTAGTAATATTTTGATAGGCTCTTTCCAATAACACAATAAAAAAAAATTGAGTGAAAGGCCCATTGAATTATTCGACCTTGAATATCTTGAAAAGGGCGAGGTTTTAGGAAAAAATGCAAAATACCAATCTTGTTGATAATTGAATTCTCTACAACTTTTATGTTAACTTTATCGCTGTCTAATTTTTTTGGCGTGATATATTCGCGAAAAATTTTGACGATCTCAAAAAGGGGGGGATGGTTTGGTGAAAAATAAAAAAGACAACTTGTAGATAATTTAATTCTCTACAACTTTCACATTGACCTCATAATGCGAGATATTTGCAAAAAACTTTGACCTTCAATATTTTGGACAGCCATGTTGGGGTTTTTGTGGATTTGGGGTTAGGATGTACACTTCAAGAAAGTCTGTGCAAAAATTCAGATTTTTACTAATTTTGTTCAGATCAAATGCTAATTTTCCTGGACCAATATTATGTTACTGTTCTTTAAGAAACCCTATATTTTTGCAGGAGTCCAAACCACATCTGTATTACTTTTCAATTTTTGTTCTTATGTATATCTAGAAACTAGAAAAACTATTAAAGGTTCTGTAGAAATTAGATGTAGATATATGTTGCTTTTGTCATATTACTACTACTATTCTATATTGTCGCTCCGGAAGAAAAGTGACATAATTCAAAATCTGTATGTTTTGGCTTTCTTGCACAAAAAATTCACAAATACGATAGAGATGTCCCTAGAAAAAGGTCATAAGTAAAATGCCTCAATTTCGCCACTTACGCGCGTCGATGTCCCCCATCACAATTATAGTATTGTGAATCTTGAATAAGATCTAGTCGAGTCGTGTGTTTGAAATGAATGCACTACATTAAATCAATCGATTTGCTTTAATAGCAGTGATATAAAAAAAATTCTAATAGTTATATCTCTCTCATTCCAGCTTATTCAGCAAAGCTTTTAAAATGTTAACTATTTTAAATTCTCTTTTCTGCAAAACTATGTTTTTTGAGTTGTCACTTTTCTTCCAGAGCGACGATATGATCATTCTGTACTCCATTGTTTATTGCATTTTCTTGGAGGATTAGATTCTCAATATGTTTTTAGGTAACGAAAATGTTATATTTCAAGCTTCTGTAGTTGTAAGCTCTATTGCAAGCAGAAATGTACATTTTAATCAACCTGGGGAATACCAATACTGTGCAACTGTTCTCATAATTATATTTCACTGTAGATAAGAAAGTTTAAGTCTGGTTTGTTTGATATTAGTTTTTATTCAGTCATAAAGATAAGAAATCATTCATGATTTTAAGAAACTTATTTACTTAAAAAGGGAAATAGATGTGGGCAGAGATAAATGGAATTGTTGTAATTTGTTTTTGGTATGTACTGTTAGTCATATTCAAAGTCTGATGTGGGATTAAGTAAATCGCCTGTGAACTTTCATTTCCAGTTGAGACAAAATAAGGGTTTTTAACAAATTAAGAAAATTAATAAAAGTACTGACTCTTTGTTTCTCTAACTAGTCACCAACCATGACAAAATCTTACCCATAAATACCTCTTTCAGACTTAACATCACTCTATTATCACTTGGGATTTTATGGTGATGGGATATTTAAATAACCACCATACCTTTTGAAAGCAAGGAGCATATTCGTGTATGTAATTTATGAAGACCCGTTTTTAAATTTTTTCATTTCATTTTATGACTTTCGACAAACAAGACTTGAAAACAATTCTAAATAACCCTATGTGTTATACCATATTAAGAGTTGACATCATGTTTCTGGTTTCTCAACTTTCTGAGGTATTTTTTTTGTCAGCATCACTTAAAAATGACCTAAAACTTTTTAAGAACAAAAAGTATTCACAAAACCATTTTTTTAATTTCACAGAAGACAACAGAGTTCAAAAAATGCATTTATTGAAAAAGTGCGCCCTCTTAAAGTCAACCCTCTTAAAGAAAGAAAGCAACAGAACAACACATTTTTTATAAATAAATGTTCTCATAACGCAATACACAATTTCGTTGAAAAATACAAATATTGAAATAGTTTTTAATGAACAATTGGATAACCACATAATAGCTAGTTTAATTTGGATATGAATACTTCGTTTGACTGTCCACATCTGGGGCACCCTGTCTATTAGGGTGGAGCGCTACTATAAGCGAAATTTTAGTTTTTGCTACTAAAAGTTGTAATAGTTAAAAAAAGTTGCTATAGTTGGCCGTAAATATTGCTCCAAAACCGTTTTGTAAACAAAACATATGTTCTGCCCTCCACCACCAAAGGGGGGTAATATATTTAATTTGTATTATTATTGATTCGTATAGCGAAAGACAGTTGTTATTACATGTAAAATATTTTTGAAAAATATTAACAACTTTTGCCCTCTACCATCCTATTAAAAGGTTCATGTAGTGCACTAAAACAAAGCGTTTGTTGAGTCAACGCTGTGGACGTTAGAAAAGCCAAGCCTACTAGTATCACACTTCGTCACAGAATACAGTAAACTATAGTGAATTAGCACTTAACCTTGACCATACCTTCTTCAGGATCTGCTAAAAATATTACGGAGTTCATACTAAGATTTTTTGAATCACATGATTTTAACTTACACAGTTTGTTAGCAGTAGGAACTGATGGGACAGTAGTAAACACTGGCTCGAAAAATGAGCCATATCTCAAATGAAGGCATAATTGAAACGTTCTTTGTAGTGGTTTATTTGTCAGTCACAGGATAATGAACTTCGTTTAAGACATTTTTTCCACATCTTTAATGGTGGCACAACTGGACATCATGGATTCGTAGGGCGTATATGGACAAAACTGGAAACCTGCCATACTTTATCAGTTATAGATTTTGAACCAATCAATTGTTTGTAGTTATTTCTGAATTAAGCATAGATAAAAAAATATTGCTACCAAATGTATTATAAAATCTCCACTGGTAACTGCGCCTTAGATTTATTTCAAAAAAGAATCCTGGATTTACCGCCTTATTCCAGGTGGTTAACTACAGCTAACTGAAGATTGTGATATTATATTGGCACAATAAATCGACTCTCAAAGATTTAACACAGTTTATTAAAATGGTCTACTCACCACCAATGTGGTTTTCGATAAAGTTTAATTCGCCATGCAAAAGTGGTGTCAAACATGTCTGGAAAACAATTCAGCTAAGTGAATACTGTCTACTATAACAAAGAAATATTATTACAGTAATACAACACAATGGCTTTTTTATTCACTTTAAAAACCTATTAATAAGCGTGCTTGCCAAATGACAGAACACTTGTCCAAGAGCTAGCATCCAAATGTATACTAAAGGTCAAAATGACCCTTGACATGAGGAGAACCTCAAAGAAAACGTTCGTCATTACTAGAATAAATTTAGAGGCAAGCGATTATATCGACCTTATCGATTGGCAAATTACTAAAACAACAACCCCATCTATTTCTGAACGATCATAGTGATGGAAAAATTAAAAGCTCAATCAATAGTAAAAACTTGGTAAATATCATTCCCTTTTTGCCATACCCAGGCAATGCAAAGTTGTGTCAAGTTAGTGACTTAAGCTTCAGAAAACCGGTTCCAAAGCCTGAGATAGCTTTAATAGAGCTAGTCTTAAACCCAGAGCAGCAATGCCAGCCTTTAACACAAAAAAAATATTATTCAACAGAAACCTAAAGTGGTTAGGGGGTGGGTGGGCTCCAAATCACACGGTAGCCACCTCCTCTTGGTGAGTTCTGGATTTATTATTATATTAAATTTACCTGCTCAAAAAAAAAGAGCTTCTTTTTAACATCACTTCACACTAGTTGATGCCATTTAATTTTTCTCAGGTTACACATCTATTTTAAAGGTGCTTAGATGGCAGAAGGTATTATCGGATTTCTTAAAAAAAAAAAATCAGGGTAATAGCACTAGTAACAACTTTTTTCTCTATTAGAACTAAAAATACAAACATTGATTTTTTCGCTCCACTCTATTGTATATATATATGATAATATATTAAGTTATTTTCACTCCTAATGTTTTACTGCAAGTAATGTTACTTTGTTTATTTTTCAGCAATTGGAGTATGCACTGCGGCAGTAGCTTATGGGGCATATGCTTTTAAGAATAGAGGCAAAATGAGCACCAGTGTGTACCTAATGCACCTTCGAGTGGGAGCACAAGGAGCGGCAGTTGGATCTTTGACATTAGGTTTACTGTATACTATGATCAATCAGTATGTACTAAATAAAAAAAATAATTAATAGCACAGCCCAATCACTTAGACATTGTATTAAACGTACTTTTAAGGTTAAATTATTTTTTGGAATATATTAGTCTTTCAATAAAAGCAGGATAGACTTCATAAGTTAATTATGTCGTATATCTTCTTGTGAAGAATTGTATTAGCCCATTTTAAATTATTGCTATTGATAGAGATAACATGTATGTTAAAAAATATGTTGTTATGTTGTAAATATACCATCTCGTTGTTTTAACAATTGTGATATTATATTTATTATAAACAAACCGTTCGATTTAAAAATAATTTATTTTTGAAAAAATAGATTTTGTTTTTTATATTGTTTTTTTATTTAAGTCAAGTTCAAATACAAACTGGATTTTTAAAACTTTTTCTACCCTCTTACAAAGATAATAAATTCTTGTGAATAGATGTTTTAAATACTATTCATTGATAAATTACAATTTGTCATTGTTAATGTCATTAACAAAATCAAATAGGAACAATTAATTCATATGCAAACATGTCTCCAATGTGTGTGGTAAACATTATCAGCTTTTTATCTTACTGGGATTGTCTGATACTTAAGTCTGGCATTTTTAAATTATCATGTCTACTCATAAAGAAAACAAATCAATTTTATCTTTGGAGACTATTCTTTGACCTATGATATATTTATCTTTTTAATTACATTGGTATATTTTGTGTGATATTTTATTGCTATATGCATGTCTTTTTTACATAATATATAAACGTGTGTTTTGGATATAGGTGTGTATGTGTATATATATATACCAATCACAGCGACCAAATAGACACGGATGTAATATGTCCCTTGACTTTTGTCCACTAGCAGGTGCCGATTTGAGATATGACGATTGCCAGTGTACAACAAGTAGTAGAAAAGTAATGTTATGTATTACACCCCCTTGGAATTGGAGATTGATATGCGTAATAGTATTTTACAATGTTACCAAGGCCAATGTGGGTGGAACATAAAACAAAATTTTTTCATGTTCTGCCCACGAGGCCTTGATAACTTTTAAAAATACTTCTACCACCTACCAAAAAATTAAAAGTTATCGTAAGGATTATTCTTTCCCGGCTATTGCCGCTATTTTGTGCCACGAACAATGGTGTACTCATTAGGGATATACCTTAGAGTGCCTGTGTCTCTTTTCCCCACCCGCTTGAGGTGGCCATTTGCTTAATATTATTTTCAATTCACAATTTAAGGTTCTAGGTAAACATTTAACAGCAATCATTCAATTGTTCATGTGTATTATAAGGAAGCAAATTGGGTACTGACTTTTGCCCTATCTGTTGGCTGTTAGTTTTGTCCCAAACAGGGAGTTTATATTTCTATAGCTCATTTGTTCTATACTATGACTGCTTGGTCAAAAGGCAAGCTCACATCCCCGGTTCGAATCCTGATCATGGTCTGGGGTTTCAAAATCAGTATATTCGAATATTGAAAGTGTGTTTGTTGTTTACTTAAATGTGTAGCCTTCTTCACAAGCTCCCTTTTTGGATACAGGTGTTCGTATTTCCAGAGATGTTTAATTTTCAAAAAATTGCCCTCAAATTTTAGAAATAATAACGTTCGATCTTTTCTTATTGTCCAGGGGGCAGGTAACTTATCGTGACAAGATCACCTTCCTCGCTGATTTTTTGCATACGTTTTCAGCACCCCTTAATTATCCCCAACGCATAAAATTCTGTATTTTAAGTCTCGCGGGGGCGAGGGGGGACCTAACAGGTGCAAAAACTGTGTTTTAATTATTTCGGCTTTTATTAAAGGTATGACAAAAGCGATGATACCATCGTAGAGGGCGCTTCGAGCACTAAAACGTTGCTCCTCTTGACTTTTGTCGTAAGTGCAACGGTTAACGATTGCAGGGTGGGGCAATCTTTTTCGGAGCAACAATTTTTTTTTAATAAAATCGTTTATTTTACTATTTTATACATATATCTATCATTCTTATTATTTATTCAGGGGTTATGAATTCTTAATTTAATAAGAAAATAATAATAGCATAATCTTCCTATTTCGTAGTTTGAACCAAATTATTTTGAAAACGACTACAATTATTGAGTGAACATTCATAAAAATAGTCTTGTTATGGTTCTATATACTTAGGTAATCTTATAGTTTTTTAAAAATAAACGTACTAAGAAAAAATGTTATTGCTGCTCCGGCGAAGTTTGCCCCACCCCTAAGCAACAACCGCTACAATTACTACGAAAGTCAAGAGGAGCAAAGTTTTAGTGCTCGACGCTTGTATCATCGCTTTTCTAGTATCTTCAATAGAAGCCGAGATAATTGAAACACAGTTTTTGTACCTGTTAGACACCCCTCCCTCATCCCGGGACTCAAAAAATTCACAGATTTCGCAATTCTTGCAACCATCGGGACATTGGAAATGATAACACCATACATAAGACATAAACTTTTACGATCCACTCTCGATTGCGACACCGCTGTATTTCGTCCTTAAATGAAAACTGGTGACTTGACCCCCTGTGATATGTGCAACCCATATTACATTTGCATATATCAGCCGTTGCATATACGACAGTCTCACTTGACCGCGAAACCGCTGTCTTTTCACCTTGAACGGAAACTGGTAACTCGACCCCCATATACGAATATAAACATTTCCAATGTTAAAATGTAGAATTTTGTGCATTTGGGATACTTAATGGGGGCTTAAAACGAAAAATCACCGAAGTAGGTGATCTTGTCACAATAACATAGGGAAAATCTCAACATGTTGAAGAGCGGTCGCCATTTTTGGTAGCGTAAATCCGTAAATCATTTGTGCTACAAGTTGTGAGCGGTTGCGTAGAATATTCAAAAAATAAACAAACTGAATACCAACACAATTTATACCTAACCTAAAATACTGACAATTTAGTCGTTTTACCAAAAGAAATATAACATTTGGTAAAACGGCATAGCTTACCATAAGAGACTTCCTTAAAATTGTAAAATTACACTTTCAAATGACGTAAAAGAAACGCCGTTGCTATATCCACGTCAAACGTGGATTTAATTCTGAAAATCTGAAATTAAATCCACGTTGATGACGTCATGACAGCACAGCGTCGGCGCGGACGTTGACAGATTTTGACTCAAAGTGCGACAAGCCGCCAAATTCTAGGTTATGTAATATGTACATAATCAAGCCGAGTACTTAATAATGTTTAAATTAAAAAAGAGAAATAATTAGATGATAATTTGAACTGTAGCGAAAATATTGCTAAAATGATACATAATAATTATTGGAAGCCTCGAATCAAGGAGGTAAATGAAATTCGAGATTTCAAATAAAAATGTACTCTGGAAGGTAAGTTATTTAAATTTAGCAATCATTTCGCCAGATACATATATTATATATTAAAACTTTCTGTTTGTTATAGGTACAAAAAACAAGAATATCAAATTACATTTTGACAGCCCGTGGAAAGCCAAATTATTTCTTGAATTGTTTGTGAAGTATCTTGCTGAATGTTCAGCCGAATCAACAGCCTAAAGATTTAAGTCTCAAATCATTAAATAATATGAAAGGATGTGTGAGACACATTAAAAAGGTGCTGATAGGCCAATTATGCATGTTGGAGAAGTTGTTAATGATGTTCGTCATTGTGTGGTACAAGAAACTGTAAAACCTTTGAAAAGTCTCTCTCAGAAAATTGGACTTTCTTATGGAACATGCGGTAGAATTGTAAAGAAAGATTTGGGCATGCATCCATGTAAGATACAATCATATCAATCAATTTTACCAACAGACCACTTCAAACTTCTTGTGTACTGCCAGTAGTTTGTCAATAAATTAATAAATGCAGACCTGCAAAATTTGTAATTTGTCATTTGGAAATCCTGGAGAAACAGCTAACGGCTGGGCCCAGGGCCGAACCTGACGATAGAGAATGCTAGCAGAGGTATTTTTGGATTGTTCTCGACGTCCGGTAACATATATTAGGTACATTGCAAGCAACAAGTCTCAACAAAGCATAGATGTGAAAGTTCAATTAGAATTTACCAGGTCACATGACCGCATCCACCGCTCGGATATAACAAGTCTTGTTCACATCCTTTCCCTGCACCTATTGATTAAAAGCAAGCAAAAAGTCCAGACCGGTCAATTTTTTTGTAGCGAACGGAGTGTCTAAGCTAGCATATAGCACTAGTTAATTATGTGTTCTTAGTAGTATCAAATATAAAATTAAAATATTGTTAAATATGGTTTCACTGTTTACGTTTATTTATTAGTAATATATGTATTTGGTGGAATAAATTCTATCTATGTGATTTCAAAGTTATTCTTAAATTTTTATATTTTCGCCTGAATGGAAAAGTAATGTAGCTTGATTGAAGTACTCATGAATTTATTATATTGCAAAATAAAGCATCTGTAATAGGAAATATAAATGAAGAAAATCGTGAATGCAAATCCGTAAATTTTTAATTTCATAAAAAAATATCCTAATTACTCTTAAGAATTAATTCTCTACTTTTGTTTCATTGTTATAGTATATTTATATAATAAAAATTTGTTTACTTACCTATTTAGGAGATATTTTTTAAATAGCTGTCTCCTTTAAAACACTCTATTTTATAAATTCCTTAGCTTGTTTTCATTTATGAGTGAAAATTAATCTTTTATTAATAAATTTTTTGTTAACATACATGACACGTTAGCTAAACACTTAAATATCTGTTTTTTTTTTACTTGATGCAAATTAGGTATTAAATAACAATAAAATGTGTAACTATTGAGTGCAAAAGTTTATAGACTTAAAAAGCAAAAATAAATTCCAATTGACTATATAGCTACAAATAGATAAAGTTTTGAGTTTTAATTTGTGCAATCTAAAATTTTTATAAATAAAACACTTTTGGGATATGTATATAGAATATTAAGGAAGACAGGATTCGATTACTGCTTGTAAGAAGAACCAAGAAGAAACTTACCAAGAGGAAATATTCTTTAAAAATATCTTACAAAAGTTAGAAACATTTTTCTTATTAATACGTATACTATATTTATAATAATACCTTTATTTTCATACCATGTACATGCATAGAATAATGTCAACAGGAGAATAACAATACATTAAATATATATAAAATAACGTATTAATGCAATAAATAGTAAGGGATGGATATATGTTTGTAAGAGTGAAATACTACAATATTGATACTACAAGACAGGTGGGTACTGTAATGTACGCTTATAAATAAACATTTAGGTAAACAAGTTAGAACAGATATGACATAAAACATAAATTATATGGCGAATGTAATAAGATTAACTATATAGGGATGCGCATCGATACTCGATATTCTTCAAACATCGATGTTAGGTTAAAATATATCGATATTACAATATCGATAGCTAGATTGCGATATTATAACAGATATCGATTTTTAAGTTAAAACATTCAGAAATGTTATTAATTTAGATCTTAACATGTACTTAGCTATTTAAAATCTTTTCAAATATTTGCAATATTGCTAATACGGCTAAATTTGCAAAACTCTTACTTATTGAGAGGTTTGTGTCTTGACTGGAATTACACATATAAATATCATTTCTTATCTATGAATTACACGTCATTTACACAAAAAAGAAATTGTTTTTGTTATGCTCTCGCAGCTCGCTATTTAGATGGAATTTCATCTTTAAAGTGTAAAAAACCTATTGCAGTGGCGTTAAAAAAAATCGGTTTTAGATGAATGCACAAAGAGATTTGGAAAAATTGAAAATGTTAATTTTCTTGCACTTTGTATACATTGCTGGACCCCGCCAGGTTCAAGAGAGAATTTTCGAGATGCCTTGGCCTGATCAACGGCTGTGAGAATTCTGAAAAAACTTGCTGCTGAACGGCAAAATTCTGATGTATCTGAAAAAGAATCCTTGATGCCAAAGTTATTAAATATTGTTATGCTCTATTTATTAACATTTTAAACAAAATGACTTATTTCTAACAGATCCCCCTGATACTGATGTGATGGAAAAAGAACCAAAACACTTTTCTTTATGGTCACAGCATGAAAAACTCTTGAAAGAAAAAGAAAGTTCGCAATCAGGCTCATACGACGACGTAATCTCCACATATTTAAAGAGACCTGTAAATAAACTGAAAGACAATCCATAAGAAATATGAAAACACTTGACTTGAATTTCCACAACTCTGTAAAGTGGCAACAAAATATTTGACAACAGTGGCGACGTCTGTTCCGTCCGAGCGGCTTTTTTCTAAAGCAGGCCAAACCCTCACAGAGCAGCACAACAGACTAACGGGGAGAAAATTATCAAAATTGCTGTTTTTACAGACAATAGGAAAAAAATATTGGGATTTGAAGCTTTAAAGTTTTTTGTTTCTTAGAATAGTTAATAGAATAGTTAAGTACATGCATAGACAAAAGTTTAAGGACGCAATCTCTCGTACCGACGCCTTAGCCTCCTCCCCCTGGTAACCATCCCTTAAAGTTTGTTCACGTACGTATCCTTAATACCCTGTATATAATATATTATCTACCTATTAGAATGTTATAAATGTTACTTTATAAGTTGTATAATAAATAACCATCTATGTATTATTCTTTTACTTTTATACATTACATCCCCAATAAAGCATTAAAATAATATATCGATATTTAATAAATATAAATATCGATATTCCTCTTACGATATATCGGTCACATCGATGGTGTCCGACGATATTCGCCATCGATATTAATATTGATATTTTCCATTCGATGCGCATCCCTAAGATTAACTTCCTTTAAAATTATATTTATGTATCTAAGTTATCAGTTCTTTTTTTATCTGGGTAGTATGTCTGTTTTTCTATGTGTCTCTTTTGAGTTCTCTTGTCATCACGTTTTGCTTCTTTCAATATTGTTCCAATTACTTCTGTTATTTTTCTATGGTTCTCTATTGATATGTTATTTAAATCGTTGTATATGTCATCATTCACAAGTTTTCTTTGTACTTCTCCACGAAAGTAGAGGTAACCTCAAAAACACTGTCAAATTCGCGCTGACGCTGAATGCTTACCACTGACGTCATCAACGTGGATTTAATTTCAGAATTAAATCCATGTTTGACGTGGATATAGCAACGGCGTAAAAGAAATATAATTTTGACATCTGACCAGAAAAATACTTAGTTCAGAGAACGTTCCAACGGCTCCGTAACAGTAGGTAGCGGTAACAGGCAGGGCCGGATATAGGGGGGGGTATGGGGGGGTGTCACACCCCCCCAAGTTTGAAGCCAATTCGGCAAATCGTTTACCATTCGGCACTTTCAGCGTTCGGCAATAATTATGTACATAAAATCATCCTCTAAACACAGCAGCTCGCAACAGCGAGGCCAAATCTGCTTGTTCTAGCCTCTAGCGTTGATCACGAGTATATGTGCATCTATAGTACCCTGTCATAATTGCTGGAAATGTAATAATATAATAAACAGGAGAAAAGGAGAACAGGACACTTATTCGATTCATCAAAAGTACAACACCGCGAGTTTTCGCGGAAATTGCACACTAGGACTTAATACCTAGTTTTTCGTCAATAGAATAACAAGTAACAGCCTGTGATCATCTGTGTATGACTCAATAGCAGAAGTGTATGTTTCTGATATTATAGAAATAATTGTATTTTCGATTTTCCACTAATTTTTGATAGATACATAAATGGCTGACACTACCAAAAAAACATAGAAAACGTGTTAAAATTCAGTGTGTAAAATGTGGTAGCAATTTAAAATGGTACTAGATAGACAGATAGATAGAATTTAAAAAAATGTTTAGAGATTGTACAGCCACTTTACGAAATCTTTAAAGTTCCCTTAAGTCGACACAATTGCAGTTTAGAACTTGTAGAGGTAGCAGTAAAGTTACTTCCAGATAACCATGTAGACTTAGAGGGCCTTCAGGCTCAATTAGAAATATTTAGCGACCAATGTCGAGAACTTACATTTCTAGATAAAATTGTTGAAACGGCTTATGAACTAAAGATCATTCTACCATTGTGTTACAAATTATGTACTTTAATTCAAACGGTGCCGGTGAGTGTGGCTTCAAATGAAAGGAGTTTCAGCAAACTAAAACTCATAAAAAATTTTGTTAGAACAACAATGACCAATTCACATTTAGACTCATTATTAATCTTATCATCAGAGAGGGATATTCTGGAACAAATACCTTTTAACATTTTAGTTGCACGATGGGCCACTTTAATAGAAAGAAAAGTTAAATTTGCTTAAAAAAAATTAAGTTGTATAATAATATATCCGTTTTATTTATAATTAATTTGTGGCAATATTCATTTATTGTGTTTGTTGGGTATGTTGCCACTGTAAAAATATATAAAAAATTTAATGAAAAAAACCTCTGCGCCAAAAGGATCAGACAGAGAGAGGCTGGTTTTTAATCATTCTAGCACAACGGAAAAAGAAATAGTTTACGAAACGTTAACAGCCTTCGATTTCATTTACTTCATTATCATTTAACAATTTTCTTTCAGTTTATATATTTTTAGGTGTGACTGGTGTGAGACATTTTGCACTAAAAATATTAAGAACCATCCACTTCCTGTCTGATCCTTTTGGCGCAGAGATTTTTTTCATCAATATTTTTACATAGTTTCACGGTGGTAAAATACCCAACAAACCGTTTTGTATCTTTTGTATTTTGCAATTTACTTTAAAATAAAGGTTTTTTCTTCAATCAGATTTACATTTTTTTGTATCCCAAAAATTAAATGACCTTCATATATAAATAAAACAGAGGACCAGATGAGAAGAAGTCATTCGGCATTATAGCAATTTCACACCCCCCCATAAAAATTGCTTAAAACCGGCCCTGGTAACAGGGCGTTTTATGCTACGTCCGCTGAATGCAACCAATGACCTTGGGGTAATAAAATGTGTGTGAAGTTAGTAACGCGTTGCCAGCAACGCGGAAACAAGTTTTGAGGCAAAAAACCGAAACCATTGCAGGAACATGGCAAATTCAGCATGATTAAAATTCTCTAATCTTTGATTAAAGCAAGTATATACGTGCGTTCCTTACTACATTGGGCCACTATATTCCCCGTGGCAGCAGTATATCAACCTATTGTACTCTCTTCTTCAACCGTACAAGCTCAATGGGTGAAATAAAGTGAAAATCATTGCAACCGAGGAAAGTATATAAAATGGAAGAAACCGTTGCTGGAACACCGATCTGTTGGCGCATCCACCATAGCAAATTAAAAATATTAATTCATTATTTTCTCGAACCACAGGTTTTGTAACCTAAAAATGAAAGCATCAATTCATCGTATTTACTGTCCCCTACACCCCCACCAGAGGAAAGTCATTGCAACCCCGTAATAAAGTTTTTATAGTCAAAAAATGAAAAATTTTAAAAAATTATTTTCTCGAACCACAGGTTTTGTAACCTAAAAACGAAAGCGTCATTTCATCGCATTTACTACTCCCTACACCCCCACCTGAGGAAAGTCATTGCAACCCCGTAATAAAGTTTTTATAGTCAAAAAATGAAAAATTTAAAAAAATTATTTTCTCGAACCACAGGTTTTGTAACCTAAAAACGAAAGCATCATTTCATCGCATTTACTACCCCCTACACCCCCACCAGAGGAAAGTCATTGCAACCCCGTAATAAAGTTTTTATAGTCAAAAAATGAAAAATTTAAAAAAATTATTTTCTCGATCCACAGGTTTTGTAACCTAAAAACGAAAGCATCATTTCATCGCATTTACTACCCCCTACACCCCCACCAGAGGAAAGTCATTGCAACCCCGTAATAAAGTTTTTATAGTCAAAAAATGAAAAATTTAAAAAAATTATTTTCTCGAACCACAGGTTTTGTAACCTAAAAACGAAAGCATCATTTCATCGCATTTACTACCCCCTACACCCCCACCATAGGAAAGTCATTGCAACCCCGTAATAAAGTTTTTATAGTCAAAAAATGAAAAATTTTAAAAAATTATTTTCTCGAACCACAGATTTTGTAACCTAAAAACGAAAGCATCATTTCATCGCATTTACTACCCCCTACACCCCCACCAGAGGAAAGTCATTGGAACCGCGGAATAAAGTATATATAGTCAAGAAATGGAGGAAACCGTTGCTGAAACACCAATCTGTTACAATTCATTTTCTCGAACACCAAGCGTTGTAACCTAAAAGCGAGGGCATAACCTCATCGTATTTACTGCCCCCTACATCCCTATAGGGGTGAAAGTCATTGCAACCGCGGAATAAAGTCTTTAATAAAAAATGAATGAAACCGTTGCTAGAACACCGATCTGTTGGCGTATCCACCATAGCAAATTAAAAATATTAATTAATTATTTTCTCGAACCTCAGGTTTTGTAACGTAAAAATGAAAGCATCAATTTATCGTATTTACTATCCCCTACACCCCCACTAGAGGAAAGTCATTGCAACCCCGTAATAAAGTTTTTATAGTCAAAAAATGAAAAATTTAAAAAAATTATTTTCTCGAACCACAGGTTTTGTAACCTAAAAACGAAAGCATCATTTCATCGCATTTACTACCCCCTACACCCCCACCAGAGGAAAGTCATTGCAACCCCGTAATAAAATTTTTATAGTCAAAAAATGAAAAATTTAAAAAAATTATTTTCTCGAACCACAGGTTTTGTAACCTAAAAACGAAAGCATCATTTCATCGCATTTACTACCCCCTACACCCCCACCAGAGGAAAGTCATTGCAACCCAGTAATAAAGTTTTTATAGTCAAAAAATGAAAAATTTAAAAAAATTATTTTCTCGAACCACAGATTTTGTAACCTAAAAACGAAAGCATCATTTCATCGCATTTACTACCCCCTACACCCCCACCAGAGGAAAGTCATTGCAACCGCGGAATAAAGTATATATGGTCAAGAAATGGAGGAAACCGTTGCTGAAACACCAATCTGTTACAATTCATTTTCTCGAACACCAAGCATTGTAACCTAAAAGCGAGGGCATAACCTCTTCGTATTTACTGCCCCCTACATCCCTATAGGGGTGAAAGTCATTGCAACCGCGGAATAAAGTCTTTAATAAAGAAGGAAAGAAACCGTTGCTGGAACACCGATCTGTTGGCGCATCCACCAAAGCAAATTAAAAATATTAATAAATTATTTTCTCGAACCACAGGTTTTGTACTAAATTCGAGTATATCATTTCATCGTATTTACTGCCCCCTACACCCCCTCAAGAGGAAAGTCACAGAACCTGTGCTCCGAGAAAATAATTTTTTTTAATTTTTAATTTTTTGACTAAAAAAACTTTATTACGCGATTGCAATGACTTTCCTCTAGTGGGGGTGTAGGGGACAGTAAATACGATGAATTGATGCTTTCGTTTTTAGGTCACAAAACCTGTGCTCCGAGAAAATAATTTTTTTAAATGTTTCATTTTTTGACTATAAAAACTTTATTACGCGGTTGCAATGACTTTCCTCTAGTGGGGGTGTAGGGGACAGTAAATACGATGAATTGATGCTTTCGTTTTTAGGTCACAAAACCTGTGCTCCGAGAAAATAATTTTTTTTAATTTTTCATTTTTTGGCTATAAAAACTTTGTTACGCGGTTGCAATGACTTTCCTCTAGTGGTGGTGTAGGGGACAGTAATTACGATGAATTGACGCTTTCGTATTTAGGTTACAAAACCTGTGGTTCGAGAAAATATTTTTTTTAAATATTTCATTTTTTGACTATAAAAACTTTATTACGCGGTTGCAATGAATTTCCTCTTGAAGGAGTGTAGGGGGCAGTAAATACGATGAAATTATATCCTCGAATTTAGGTTACAAAACCTGTGGTTCGAGAAAATAATTTATTAATATTTTTAATTTGCTATGGTGGATGCGCCAACAGATCGGTGTTCCAGCAACGGTTTCTTTCCTTTTTTATTAAAGACTTTATTCCGCGGTTGCAATGACTTTCACCCCTATAGGGATGTAGGGGGCAGTAAATACGATGAGGTTATGCCCTCGCTTTTAGGTTACAACGCTTGGTGTTTGAGAAAATGAATTGTAACAGATAGGTGTTCCAGCAACGGTTTCCTCCATTTCTTGACCATATATACTTTATTCCGCGGTTGCAATGACTTTCCTCTGGTGGGGGTGTAGGGGGTAGTAAATGCGATGAAATGATGCTTTCGTTTTTAGGTTACAAAACCTGTGGTTCGAGAAAATAATTTTTTTAAATTTTTCATTTTTTGACTATAAAAACTTTATTACGGGGTTGCAATGACTTTCCTCTAGTGGGGGTGTAGGGGGTAGTAAATGCGATAAATTGATGCCTTCGTTTTTAGGTTACAAAACCTGTGGTCCGAGAAAATAATATTTTTAAATTTTTCATTTTTTGACTATAAAAACTTTATTACGGGGTTGCAATGGTTTTCCTCTGGTGGGGGTGTAGGGGACAGTAAATACGATGAATTGATGCTTTCATTTTTAGGTTACAAAACCTATGGTTCGAGAAAATAATTAATTAATATTTTTAATTTGCTATGGTGGATGCGCCAACAGATCGGTGTTCCAGCAACGGTTTCGTTCCTTTTTTATTCAAGACTTTATTCCGCGGTTGCAATGACTTTCACCCCTATAGGGATGTAGGGGGCAGTAAATACGATGAGGTTATGCCCTCGCTTTTAGGTTACAACGCTTGGTGTTCGAGAAAATGAATTGTTACAGATTGGTGTTCCAGCAACGGTTTCCTCCATTTCTTGACCATATATACTTTATTCCGCGGTTGCAATGACTTTCCTCTAGTGGGAGTGTAGGGGGTAGTAATGCGATGAAATGATGCTTTCGTTTTTAGGTTACAAAACCTGTGGTTCGAGAAAATAATTTTTTTAAATTTTTCATTTTTTGACTATAAAAACTTTATTACGGGGTTGTAATAACTTTCCTCTAGTGGGGGTGTAGGGGGTAGTAAATGCGATGAATTGATGCTTTCGTTTTTAGGTTACAAAACCTGTGGTCCGAGAAAATAATATTTTTAAATTTTTCATTTTTTTACTATAAAAACTTTATTACGGGGTTGCAATGGCTTCCCCTGGTGGGGGTGTAGGGGGTAGTAAATGCGATGAAATGATGCTTTCGTTTTTAGGTTACAAAACCTGTGGTTCGAGAAAATAATTTTTTTAAATTTTTCATTTTTTGACTATAAAAACTTTATTACGGGGTTGCAATGACTTCCCTCTAGTGGGGGTGTAGGGGACAGTAAATACGATGAATTGATGCTTTCATTTTTAGGTTACAAAACCTGTGGTTCGAGAAAATAATTAATTAATATTTTTAATTTGCTATGGTGGATGCGCCTACAGATCGGTGTTCCAGCAACGGTTTGATTCCTTTTTTATTAAAGACTTTATTCCGCGGTTGCAATGACTTTCACCCCTATAGGGATGTAGGGGGCAGTAAATACGATGAGGTTATGCCCTCGCTTTTAGGTTACAACGCTTGGTGTTCGAGAAAATGAATTGTAACAGATTGGTGTTCCAGCAACGGTTTCCTCCATTTCTTGACCATATATACTTTATTCCGCGGTTGCAATGACTTTCCTCTAGTGGGGGTGTAGGGGGTAGTAAGTGCGATGAATTGATGCTTTCGTTTTTAGGTTACAAAACCTGTGGTTCGAGAAAATAATTTTTTTAAATTTTTCATTTTTTGACTATAAAAACTTTATTACGGGGTTGCAATGACTTTCCTCTAGTGGGGGTGTAGGGGACAGTAAATACGATGAATTGATGCTTTCATTTTTAGGTTACAAAACCTGTGGTTCGAGAAAATAATTTATGAATATTTTTATTTTTTTTTAATATGAGAACTTTATTAAGTGGTTGCAATGACTTTTCCCTTATGGGAGTGTTTGGAAGTGTAGTGGGCTGTACATACGATGCCGTACATCCGTCGTTTTCAACCTACAGTGCCCGAGGTCGGAGAAAAGAATTTATTAATATTTTTCATATTTTTAACAGTACTTTATTATTTGACCCGTTGATCTTGTACAGTCGAAGAGTCTAGTAAGATACGTCGATATATAGTGCTGCCACGGGGAATGCAGAAAGCCTAATGTCGTAAAAAACGCATGCATATACTTGCTTCATATTATAGTGAATGCACCGGCATCAGATCGGTGTTCCGGCAACGGTTTCGGTTTCTTTACTTTCAATTCTGTCTCAAAACTTATTTCCGCGCTGCTGGCAACGCGTTGCCAGCAACGCGTTGCTAACCTCACACCCGTGGTAAATAATCCTGAATCCTGATACCTGTGTTTAGTTAGTTCTGTCATTTTGTTTTAATTTATTTTAAAATGTCTTTAAGTGAGTTTTTTTTGTTTATTTCTTTAATTATATTAGGAATCGGCCCAGTTTACTGACCTGGTCCCTGAGAGGGTAAAGCGTTAGTACTGTTTTAATTTAAACAGACATCAAAATGGATGTAAGCAAAAAAGATGAAGAAAAGCAAGCATTAAGCAAACTAGAGTCCTTAGAAAGGATACTCTCTGAAAGAGGAATACACTATCAGTGGACACGCGATGAGTTAATACACTTGGCTCCTGAATTTAAAGGTAGTCCAACGAAATTCTCGCTTCGCCAATACATTGAAAATTTCAAAGAGAGACATCCTGCGCTACGCAGACGACAGATCTTATTGCAAGCCTCGACATCAAAGCAAACGCCACCGCAAGTAGACAAGCGACAACTGCCGTCAATTCAAAGTGCTGTAATGGAATTATTCCATGCTACATGTCCACATCCAATTCGATATAGGACCGAAGATGGGATTGATGTCGTCGAATATAAAGCCGATTTGATCTTATGGATGACAGATATAACAGCCACATGGATACACTTGCCAGACACTGAACATCAGGAAGACTGTAAGTGTTGTCTAACATTTCGTAGAATGGCAACAAACTACGAAGAAATGTTGAAGACAATGATGACACCGGCAGAATTCGATGGAAAACGCGTGTCTATCAATGATATACGTAGATGGGCCGCCGATATAGAAGGAGAAAGTGCTAAAGAGTCATTAGCTAAACTGAGACATGTAGCTGCCTCATACTTGAGGAATGAGGAAACCTGCATGCTTTCTGAGCTAACTGACGATTCCAGCAATATCTCAGACGCGTGTGAACCCCCGTCAATTATATCAACAAAGCCTAGCCTAGACGTGATTGAAGATGGAGAAATCATGCGCCTAGATGATTCAGAATCGGAGGAAGAAGCCATCAGCGTTCCACTCCGAAGGAGGAAGATCGTGCCCAGGCCACTAGATACTGTTATAGAGATTTCAGATGTAAGTGGAATTGTTAGCTTTGCATTACCAGAGATTGGTTATGTAGCAAAAGTTCCTATTCCAGACATTAAAGGATACTCACGTAACAGAAGTGCAATCTGCAAGCACGGAAGAATCTACCTTCGACAAATGATCCGTGCTAGAAACACTGTACAAACACTAGATGCATTATCGAACTCTAAAGCACAACGACAAATTGATAAAATGTATAGAGGCTATCGCAAAAGCAAACAAGCGTTATCAACGCTGCTGGACCGAACGCAAGCAATATTCACTACCAGAAGTCGAAAAAGAGCTAGAGAAAAGATGTTAGACGTATAGTACTAGCTGTATCAACACAATCTCAATAGTTGGTCGCAAGACAGACGCTCACTTAATTATGATTAAAACTGCAGACTATAGAGAAAACCGGAATACAAACAAGGAAATTTGAACCGGACAAAGAAAGTATAACTTCAAATAGTTGACCGAAAGGTAGACGCTCACTTAATTGTGATTAAAACTGCGGACTAAAAGATGTAAACGTGCTTAAAACAGAAGAATAACTGTAAATAATTCACAAAACAACCTTATTCCTAGATGGAAATTTCTGCTTATTATGATGTAATACTTAGTATTCTGCAAATTTGTAACTTTTTGCTTGCCTCAATAATTATGCTTGTAATCAAGAATACAGTGTTAAAATTTATGTTAGCCTTCATCATTGATAAAAATAACACGGTAAAGATAATTTACCCTAAAATTCTGGAATAAAGATGAAATTCAATCCATGTGTTGTTAATTACTTATTAAAACTTATAGAGTTCTATAAAATTGTTTAAAACTTCAGTTGCCAGTAGTGTGAAAAGTTTATTTAAATGTTCCTTCCAACGTGTGACTGTAAAATATATATTGTGAAATAAAGTGAAACCCTTGTGGAATATAGTGTATAAACTAGTAAAATTAGGCTAAAATTCTCCGTACCTGCACCAGACAAAATTTATAGCATTTTGAAACTTGGCGGAAATATTATAGACCCAGATCCCAAAGCTGCCAGACGTACGCCATTGTATGTAGTTAAGAATGTATGCATATTTGCTAGCTTGATATTTTTCTAAATATATCGAAAAGGGTCAACTTGCAATTTTATTGCGAGGAATATCACCCCTCGCTCTTTGAAATTTCCTAAGTTGTAGCTTAAGCAATATACATTATTTTTTGACATTAAATGTTAATTTACAAAATATATCGATACATAGAAATATCGATAATTTTTTGTTGATATATATCGAATATATCGATCTGAGTCTTGTAATGTATCAATGATTCATATATCGATATATTACATTTTTCTGCCATCCCTATAGTGGTAGGGTTTTCTGCTATTGCAAGTATTTTGAATCTTTATTACAAATACAAGTTTGATTATTATTTTATTAAAATCACTGAATAATTTTGAATTTTTTTTGTTTTCATTAAAGTGTCATATCGGGAACCGCGAGTTAGCGGGATATACGGGAAGCGCTCGGTTGTGAAAAGTTCAAAAACCACCGTTTTGAGGGATCACACAAAACACTGCCGATCTGAAAGGGTTGAAATTGCAAAAACCACTCCCTTATTTATTTTACCTCATTTATCTGCTATTGTACACTTTTTGACAAAATATTCTGTATAATTTTCTATAAAAAATGTTGTTTTTCTGTGGAATGAATAGTTTTCTTGCAAATGACTTAATATATACCTATCATGGGGTTTGATGCAGTTAACTGGGAAATTTATTTACATGAATAAATTGAGAACACTCAATCTGTAGAATGGGAAATGAAGTATAGAATATGCCGATTAAAGTTCTTCCTTAATTGTGTTCGCTTCATACTATTTTTAAGAAAACCACGTAACTTTACTCATTTCCACTCCATCCTTGAGGTAACGTTCTTGGCGCGTTTTTTAACTGGTCTGCTTTGTAGGTTTATTCGATGTATTGAAAATCATGGTATGTGGTTAGCGTTAATGTCAACATCGTGTTTCACAGTATCTACAACTTCGACATTCAGGCAGGCCTGACCATAGCAGTGATAGTACAGGGTCTAATTTTAGTCTTCAGGTCCTCTACGTCTTTACCTAGATATACCATATCTTTTAAGGTTCCCCACCAGAAGAAATCGAGGGGGGGGGGGAGATCCAGCGAACATGCAGACCATCTTATTACAGGAGAAGCATTGGTGATAAAATTTATCTGAAATCTGTTTTGACGGAATTCGGTAACTATGTGAGCATTGTGTTCTAGAAACTGCAAATACCTTTCCCCTGTCAAAGTTTGTTCATAAAAATACGGACCTATAATCCTTCCATTGAATAACCCACACCAAACATTGACATTCCATATATGTTAAAATCTAGTCTTCATCACCCAATGTGGATTAGCAGGAGACCAATAATTAGAATTATGCGTATTAATGACACCATTATTGTGAAACTTCTCTTCACCGTTTCACATTATTTTAGATTAAAAGTTTGGCTCGTCTTCAAGTTTAACTAATATGCCCGTAATAAATTCCAGGCATCTGTCAGTGTCACCTGGATAGAGCCCCTGCATTAGATGAACTTTATAAGGATGGTATTTAAAATTTTGTAGAATACGTTGAACGGTACTTTTTGTTATACCAAGTTCTTCACACAATTTTCGAAGTGCCACATGGGGATTGTAATTTACATATGCTAAAACATTTATTTTCTTCATTACGTACTAACCTTGAATTATTGCGATTCCCATTCGGAAAATGTCCTTGTCGTAGGGTGCGACCTAGGTTCACAAATGTATTTTCATTTGGTATTGGACGATCAGGAAAATCAATGCTATATAACTCTAAATATTTGCTCAATAATGCTTTTTATAGTACTAACGAATTTTTACATAGCAACTTTTCCTCTATTGCAAACTAATATGTCAATCTCGTGCAGTATTCTAGAAGCTACAGTGATAAATTACCATACCATACCTCCTATTTATTTTATATTAATAGCTTCTTTTATATCTAGTTTGTCTTTCATGTACTATGTGCTCTCAGTCTTTTACTTCATATCTATTGTTTTATATATTTTTACCTTATATTTGAACTTTTGTACTGTATGTTGACGTGTGTAAACACTGTGTGTATTTTGACACCAATAAAGTATTGTATTGTATTGTATTGTAAATAAGAATCAACATATTCTTCCGCAGAACAATAAAAAACCTAACTTGCACTGTCTTACTCAGTTAAATTTGACAAGTGTAAAAGTTTTGTTTTTGTTTTCTCGAGTTATGGCTAACTGATTTAAATGTACGTTTTCTCAGCTATTTATTAACCGATTTTCAATCGTAAAAAAGTATCGAATAGAGAATTAAAAAACAAACAATAAAATGTAAAAAAAACCATATGGGGTGTCATTTATAATTTTAGAGTTATGGATTGAATTTTTAAAGGTGGCTTTTTTGTAAACATTTTTTTCACTGTAATTTTAAAGGACCCCCCCATACTTAAATATATTTTATGTCGCACTGAAGTATCTCAAATGGTATAGGAACTACGGCCTAGCTAAATCAGTTTGGGATACCATGTACATTGTTGAACATCGTAGGCCGGCTTCTGTGCAGCTGCATCTGATTCTGCATCCTAATTTGTAGCTGCATGAAAACAAAATTAGAATAGTTTCTGGAACTGATGCTTCCATTGTAATAATCGGTGCTAAGATGTTATTGACTTTTTTCCATCTCCACTTGTAGCATTAACAAATTGTTCTTCCACGTGTGAATTTGGTGAAAGTGGATTAATTATCTTGTTACTTTTACTATATCATTTTTTTTTTAAATTTCAGTTGCAAGATATTCATAAATTATTAATAGGTTGCCTTTTTAATCTTTGATAATATATCATTTTACTGTATATTAAGAAAAAATAAGCATACATGGAATCTGTCAATAACTCTAATCTTTTGTGGTTTTTGTTTTTGACACCAGTTACATTTCATAAAAAAAAATGATTTAGTTGCTTTCCAGTTATGTTGTATTCGCTTTACAGTATAAACAGGTTTCTCATGTGGTCATGTGTTGTAGTCCAATAATTATAAAGATTTCCATAACAAAAAATATTATCTGAGACTTTCCTTCAGTAACTGTTAGTGGAGTGATTATACATCACACAACCACAAAAATCAGTTCTATGGGTACCACGCAACCCCCCCCCCCCAAAACAACCTCTTCGGTGAAAAAAGCCTTATTTTACTGATAACTCGTTAACCGTTGAAGATATAAAAAAAATTGCTCATCATAAAAAAGAAAGATTGAGTAATTGCCATGGTGTTCCAGAAAATCGATATTGACAAAAATTGCAAAATTTGTATTTTTAATGCGCGCGAATTTTCGTTTATTTGAAATTTTTTGCGCGCGGCCTATAGAAAAAATTGAATGTTTGGTTTTCGAGCAGAAAACCAAACATGCTAGGAAGAAAACCCATTTGGGATTTAAAATACTCTCTTATGTTACCATTTTTGATGGCTATTGATATCTATTAGTATATAAAAATAACAATATAATATAGTTACCTCTTGATTTTTTGCACTTTTAACTATTCACAGGCCCATAAAAAATAACTCACTTTAATATAAGTTATAAATGCATTATCTTTTAGTTCAAGGTACCCGTATAACCAAACTGTATAGAACCTGTATCGGGTCTATATGAAAACCTTTACTCGATAAAGATAGCCTATATTCTTTTGGTACAGCGACGATACGGGTTTGAATACATTCTGGATATAGATTGAATAAAGTAGGCATTTATCGATTCGATATCGTCACGATATATTTTGAGTTTAGACAACGCGTAGATTATTAGTCATGTATACGTCACTATACCTTTGGTGTATTTAAGCACATAAAATGCAAATAAAATAATAATTAAATGAAAAAAATAATTGTTCTGCATGTATTTTTCGGGAATTTGTGGCACATATTACTTTATAATTTCTACTGTACTTATAAACTTATTTAGAAACCTTCAGATATCATTTCACTTACCTGGAATCCTGGTGGGACGCGAACCTACGACGCATATCTACAATTTCAGTGCACTAGTGTCTTTGCTCTCTGCGCTACCTGGCCTTGTGATCAAATCTAGCTTATTGTATATACATATTTATAATAACCTCACATTTTCAAAAACGAATTAAACAATTTTGAGTGTAGAAAAACTTCTGACTTTAAATAATAAAAGTGATATAATAAAACATTAATTGTGATATTGCACGCTGTTATAAGTAGAAGTTCTTAAAATAAATGTAGACATGCCTTCTTTTTGTGCAGTGGTAGGTAAATTGTTGTAGTAAATGCAGCCAGGGATCAAGGGATTAGATTATTCTGGTAAAATAATTGTCAATGTCATACATTATTAATTAATTTAAGCAGTAACTCAATTGCAGAGTTCCTTCTATGCATGGCCCAAATATAAAAAATAATGAATTCTTTGAAAGAAATTCCGTCCAAAGAGAAGATTTACCAGAAGGAAAATAAAGCATGCTAGAATGTGTTTCAAACCTTTTAGTTCAAGTATTGTTTATTAATTGAATTCAATATATGCATATGTTAAAGAGACATGTCATTGTATTAAATTTAAGAAATCCAGCATCATTAACCGACAATAAAAATTCCATTTGGATTCTATAAAAAAAATGTGGGCTACACTTACATTACAAGCTCTTTATAATCTCAATGGTCAGGAAGATTTTGAAGAGGAAAAAGATGAGCTGAAAGGGTACCAAATGACAGACAGATTTGGAAGTCCGCAGCGCAGGAATTTTGAAACGAAATTTGTATGTTTATAAAATTGTGAATGCTCGTGGAGTGGTAACTCCTGAATTTTTTGCGGTAGCAAGAAATTCAAATTGTACACATCAGCGAGCGCTTACCAACCAACATATCAGCGAATGTATGCAAACGACAATCATCTGGGGAACGTTCCCACAACCGTTCGGTGAACGATCGCCAACTTCCGATTTTTGCGCGAGCCTTACTTACGAAATTATTTTTTCACGCCACTCGCTTTCCCTCTTTTGAGTTTTTTTGAGCTTACTATTACCTGTGAAATGGTAAACTCGCTTTCTTTCGGTCATTTGGGTTTATAGAGTTATCGTTCAAGAATTACTTTCCCTCAGTCATTTGGGTTTATAGGGTTATCGTTTAAGAATTATAGGGTTCGCTTTACTTCCATCTATTGGGTTATCTGTGAAAAATCCTTGCCTACCTAATAAAAATGCTACAATTATCCCACTGTCTAAAATGATAATAGTTTCCATCAATTTTCGGTTATAAAATAGGATTTTTTAAAGGGAATATGTATCTCTTTATTTGGTATTTTGCCACAGAAAAATATTTAAAATATAATGAAAGATACTTCTGCGCCAAGTGCATTAGACAGAGGTTGGTTCTTAAACTTGATTGTTACAAAATGTCTCACACCTAGAAATATATAAACTCACAAAACTATAAAATGAAAACTAAAAATGAAACCTCAGTGAAAACTAAAAACAGTTAGTGTTTTGGAAAAATGGACTGACTATCGAAATACATAAACAGACTGCCACAGTTGACAGAGAGAACATAAGGAGCATTTTTCTGAAATGTTAACTGTCTTTAATGTTCATTTTCAGTTAAATTTTGTAACCTTGTTCCATTTTATATATTTTTATGTGCGGGACATTTTGTAACAAGCCAGTGAATACTTACATGTTGCAGAGGTTGGTTCTTGAATAAGAACCAACCTCTATCTGATCCATTGAGCGCCGAGGTATCTTCCATTAAATGTTTAAATATTTTTCAATTGCAAAATACCCAATATAAAGACTAAGAAAACTTCAATATGCTACAAATCATAGACAATATCTGGAATATATGTATTATTAAGAAAATAGGTAATTTAAACACAACATTGTCATCATTTTTTAATTTAATTTTCCATAAAAGTGGTTTTACTCAAACACTTGATTGTAAAGGGAAAACATACATTACATTATAAATTGATAGAAGCAAAATTTCATAATTCTTTATATATATACATTTTAAATAGGTTAACATTGTTCAAATTTATCATCACAAAATATAAATAAAAAATAATATAAACTTGAAATATACAGAAAAAATGGCACAAAACATTTAATACAATAATTAAGATCTATATGTGCCAGAAAACTATTTTAAAACATTGCCTATATCTTAACATGATATATAAATTATGTTAAGGTGGCCATTCCCTAGAAAGAAACGTCCGATAGGGAAATATTTATTATTTTTGGCCATAACTTTTTTCTCTTAGTACGTATATTTAAAAAAACTATAAGATTACCTAAGCAGAACCATAACAAGACTACTAATATGAATTTTCACTTAATAATTTCAGTTGTTTGCAAAATAGCTCGATTTAAAAGTACGAAATAGGAAGATTAACATAATTTTTAAAATTAAATCGAGCTATTTTGCAAATCACTGAAATTATTAAGTAAAAATTCATAGTACTAGTCTTGTTATAGTTCTACTTAGGTACTCTTATAGTTTTTTTTTAAATATACGTACTAAGAAAAAAAAGTTATGGCCAATAATAATAAATATTTCCCTATGGATGTCTCTTTTTAGGGAATGGCCACCTTAATGAAAAATTAAGTATATGAGCAAATGTGAAAGTTACATATTAAAACACTAGTATCATAATATATTGCACAAAATCCATTAAATTATTATATAAACAATTTTACAAACACACAGTATGTAAATTAATTTATAGTTCATATTATTTATCGAAATGACACTTTGATTTGAATTTAAATGAGGAATGACACAAATATGTTTCTTTTGATCACATTCCTTTTAGCACAATTTCTGTAATTCTAAATTGCATTTTTAATTGATCTATTTGTCATTTACAACAAATGATACAGGTATAAATTACGAATTTGATAACGAACAATAAAAATTACTCTCTCACAATAAAATAATATATTTGTCAGGAATCACGATATAAAAAGTGTCATAATATAAGTACAAGTTACTAGAAATTTTTAAACACAAATTTATTTATAATCAGTATTTTAGAGGGCCAAATTCTTGAGAATCGAAGGGAATATTAAATCTGATGTATAATAAATTAAAGCCATTTAAATAAGTATACTGGGTATATTTTATAATAACGGAGGCAGTTTAAAATATCATAGCTATAGAGGAAAAAGTCAAATATGATCCAGACTATGTACTTATTTGTCTATATTTAATGAAGTATTGGTTTCTGCTCTAAATAGCTTTACGAGTGTATATAGCCAAGACAAAAAAATGTATCCTTTATTTTCTGTGATGCAATATCTATTACTGTAAGAATTCTTATATATACATCTTATTTTCCTTTGAAAACAGTGTACATAAAAACAAATGATACTTTATTTGTAGATTATGCACTTTGAGTGACTCTTTACAGATTAATTTTTTAATTTTCTTACAGATTGTGAGTATGTAAACCTCTTGTAAAAGGAAACACTTAGATATTAGTATTATTATCATCCTCACATTATTTTTTCCCCTTCGAAAATAATGTCATATCTAAAACGTCGGATATCTTTTGAATTTTTCCACTAGACTTGATAGACCAATCAATGTCTGCATTACATACACAATCTGCCAAGTGATTAAAAATGGAAATCAGTGAGAGTCAGTTGTTTATTCTACACAATGGACATATTGAATGACATTAGTCATGTTCCAATTTCTTGCTTCTTTTTAAGAATAAAACTTTTAAAATTGGTAACATAAATGATACAAATAGCCAAATTTTGTATTTCTTGAATGAAGAATTTAACGTTTGGCCTAACTGAAAAGCAGTATAAGCTATTGATTTTTAATTAGCAGCTGTCTACCTATATTTATACCATTTCAAAGTTTGTTTCGTGCAAACATCGGCACTTTGAATTGAAATACTAGTTTTCGAAAACACAAAAAATGTTCAGGTATAATTAACATTTTTTCAACGGAAACACAATTTTCTTTTTTTCTTTAGTTATGCCCAAATATTAGTTTGAATTACTTGTGTAATATGTTTAGTTTTTTACAAGTGAGCCATACATAAAAATAAATGGTCTATACAACTTCATCAAGAATCCCTCTGGAGCTGAAAATCAAAACTAACAAAGCTCTTGCAACAATAACGGCTCAAATATTAGAAAGCGAGGTGAGAGAAATCAAGAAAACTCAGAAATTTATTGAAGTTGAAGGAATACATTTTGCACAATTTCTATAATTCTGTTTTCCCTTATCTTATAATAGTATATTCCACGAACTGTACTTTTCAGGTCGAGAGCACTTTCCCTAGCATTAGTGATCTGAAAAGTTACTTTTTGTTCACAGTTTGTTTTTGCAATAAAAATATAGGTAAGTACATAAATGAAAACTTTTGTCCAATATACTAATGAAGTATCTCCCTTTGGGACCCCTTCTTACTCTGGATCCCTATATGCTTAAGATGTGTTAAGTGCATCTGTAAATCCATCGATGGCTTTGCTTAATAAAATTGAATTAGCAATTTTTGCATGAAATAAACTTTTATATTTATAAATGCTACAACAAAAGTGATAGTAACACATTGTATTCAAGGTCTACTAACCAAATTACTTGAAAACACAACCTTGCAGTAGACAATAACATAGCTTTTTGTTTTTTGAAATGATGGTTTTTGAAGTGATGACAGTTTAAAAAACAAATGTGACTTGTAATATAGCAAGAATTTCATGAAGAATTCAGATATGCAAAAATATATACAGGGTGCTACATATAAATGTCAAATGTTGGTACCACTGCTTCTAATAGACTGAAAATGACAGTTTCCCCCATATGAAATATAAAATATAGCTTTTTGTAGGACAAATTATGTCACAAAATTTAAAATTTTTATACTTAAAATTAATAAGCACTAACCTGGTTGTCACCTGATATAAAACCCAAATTTTCTTCTGTTATTTAGCACCATCTTTCTTATCGATCTCCTTGTTTCATCCAATCTTTGATTAGCTGGATTGTGGAATCACACACTTATTGGCCTATTATATTTTTCCACCTTGTGAATATATACCTGAGAACATGACATTTCACATAATACTATTTATTCGCAAGCTGTTTCATATTATGACACAAATAAAGTATTTGTAATTAAAATACTTGGCAGATATAATCTAATCAGAATTTTTCAAATTCAGTTGTAAAGATGAAAGTGTATATGTACACTGTACAGTTGTCCTCTTCTCAGGTTACTCAGGTACAGTGAAAAGTAAAATCTTACCCAGTTTAAATAATATAATTAAAATGAGATTCAAAATTCTGAAATCATAATATCACAAAATAATTGCCTACTGTTATATTGAATAAGAAAGTAGAATAAGTACAGTAAAATTTAAAGTAATTTTAATAAAATGTGAAATATTGTCAGCATTGATAATTTTAATGCAAAGTGTTAGAGACCAGTTTTCAACTCGGAAATATTGCAATAGCAATATTGTAGTTGTATTAATTGCCAAACACAATTTTCAAATGTATTGCCATTACAAATGGTTGAAAATAAGCAAAAAATTATAGGCATTTATATTCTTGAAAAGTAATTTTTTTCTTACATTTTTAATATTCTCTAAATCTCATTTCTTTTTTTGGTAATTTTTTTGTTATAGTTTTTTTAGATGTATTAAAAATACTTAAAGTACTCGGGTACTGTAAAAAATGTAATGTCTTTTATTTAAAAAAATAAGAAATGCCTATAACTTTTTCTTGGAAAAAGAAATTAACTTTAGGCCCAAACACATTTTATAACATATTAAAGTCAATTCATAGAATGACTTAATAACCACTTTATTACAATTTAACTACAAATTCACTAAAAAGGAGAACTATTCTAAACATGTAGTGGATAATTTGTTTTAAATTCGATAATGTCGCAGCAAATACATTAAAAAAGCTCTAATTTGGTATTTTTCCTCAAATATTTAACTCCTATTCGTTATATGTCGTTGGATTACTTATTTAATATATTTTACAACAATTTTGAGCCCCTCGGCATTGATTATCTTTTATTTCGTTACTTATATCGTTTAACATAATACAAATATTAGAGAAAAAATATCGAATTACAATGAAATGACCAAAAATGTGAAAATTAGATATACAGAGTGATTACACATTATTTATTAAATATATATTAAGAGAGCTAAAAACATGTCAATAGTACTTTTATCTTAAACAGTCAAATGGAAGTAATATTTCCAAAAAGTTTTTTTTACATTACTCACACATATGGTAGATTTTGCTTTTACAGCACTTTTACATACACACCCCACATTTACTAAAATGAAAAAGACTCGTAAGTAGTTACTAATAGTAGAGAGCTCAAGCATATAAAAGTCCTCTAGGAATTATGTCTGCATTTTAAGTTTAAAACATACAGACTATGCCAAATTGTCCGTTATGCATTTCGGACTCAAAATCCATTAGAGTTCCAAAAATTATGGGGTACAGGAGTGTGTGTGTGTGAGAGCATAAATGTAAAGTTAGCCCAAGAATTCACTATGGTTTAAGTATATAAACGGCATATTAGAGATGAATGGTAAATCTTTTGCCTGAGTTTCAGATAAGCAAGGGAAAGGAAATATTTTTTTAAATTTGAGAAATACACATAAGTACCTATATGGCAATTGTTATTCCAATTTATTGACAAAAAGTAGCTTTGTCATTTTTTCTATTTTTCAGAGTAATGGCTGTGCCATAAGCCAATGTATGGTATTTTTCGTTTTCTACAAGAACAATCTCCTATGCAACTTGCAAGATATCTATAGAATGAATGTAATTTAATAACAAAATAACTCAAGTCTACAGGAAATAAGTACCGATTTCATCATCAAAACAGGTGGTATTTAATCATCTCCCATCTTTCATTTAAATAGTTCTAATAGCTATGGTTTCGAATTTAAACTGTAGCCAAATTTATATTTAGGTATTGACTCAAAACCAATACTGTTTAGAGTTCTTGTAACAAAATATTTTGTGAATTATTGGTACAACTTATATCGGTCATTATTATTAGGATATTTAAATACAACTTTTTTTCAGAGATCATCAAATTCTGTCATTCCTACTAGTAATTTCACATGATGTAATAAAATCACTTTCCAGTATCTTTTTCTGCAATCCTAGAAATTGACTGGTTGTGTCTCAACTTGTAAGTGCGTGAGAATCTGGCAAACTTTAATGATTTACCATTTATTGTTACTTCATGGGCTTAATTTGGGTCTCTTACTCCTATACTAACTTTTATCGAAACTTCCTGAATTAACACACTTTTAAAATGTGATAATAAAACAAGTACACGTTTTTGTAAAATCGAACATAATACAGTATTTTATGGATTTTCAATCTATGAGATACACGGAATAATTTGAGATGGTCCGTATATTTTAAAATTAAGTACCAATACGAAGGAATAATAAAATCACTTCAGCACTCCACTATAAGGAAAATATACCATATATCTGAGTAATTTAAATGCTAGTAAAAATTCTTACTTTTAAAGCCATGTGCGATATTCATCATAATAGATTTGTAAACTATTACATTGTAAATCAAAATATGTGGGGTAAAATAGTCTTACAATAAAAAGAAACTTTATTCATTTACCACATATTTATAAGTGTACTCTATAAGAGTAAATAATTACAGCTAGGGAATACAGAAAATAACAGGAACTCTTCTGGATATTAAGCAAAAATAAGAAAAATCTGAGTGACCTATTTATATAAATGTAAGGCAGTTTTGCACAATTTTTTATCTTTATAAAAATTTTGTCATTTGCATATAAGTCAAAATTTACAAAAGTTAATTTTTTAAAATCTTAAACGAAAATAAAACGATCAACGACTGATAAACTACTTTAAAAAAATATTGTAGGTCATGAGAACTTAGTATATAGGTACCTATTTAATATTAGAACTACTGTTGTAAATATGACCGAGATATAAAGCAATAATTTACAAATATAAAATAATTTCCGCACTGATAATAATCCTAGCTTAAAAATGTAATTTTTTAAAAGTTCTGGTTGTAGTGTAAATAAATTAAACTCTTATAATAAATTATTCCTTCTAAGTTCATTTGGCTAAGTTACTTTATCTTAGTACAATTATTTTGGTGTGCTGCATATAAGCTGCCGTTTTACAACGGTTGCTATATCATATACCAACCTTTCACGGAGGCAAGCCTATATTAATACAAAGTTGAAGGCAATCTATGTCAAACTTGTTTCCATATAATGTGATGAGTTTAAATTTATCAAAATGTATCAAACATGATACATCTTTTAAAAAATAATAAGTTTTCATGTTATGATGTTTTTGAGACAATTAGACTAAGAAAATTAACGTATGGAAGCATGTATTTTGCTGTTCGTCTTTATTCTAAAATATAGGTACTATAGTTACTAAGTACAAATTCTGTTCAACATTATATGGAAAAGGTTGGTAACATGTATAATAATAGTACAGTACGTGGTAGAGAAATAGGTTATACTCATGTAAAACATAACAAATTAATATAAAAATGAAAAACATGAGAATCACACATCACCACAAACAGATTTCACAGTAAACATAGTTTATATGGATTCTGGTAAACCATTCAGAGAGGTCTTCCAGGATAATGTAGCTAACTGTTCTATTTATGTGAACTAAATCCAAACGCTGCTCCTCCATTTCCGCCACTGCGGTGGAAGTGGACATTTTGCCATTTGTTATCTCTTTTATGCCACACCCGGCTTTCTTCTGACTGGTGGGTGTGTGCTTGACCATGCCTAAAATAATGCATTTTGGTTGATATACATAACGACGCAGTTCTTAAAATAGCTGCAAACTTTTTGAGCTAGGAAAAATTTTCAAAAATAGATGATTTAGGTTATTTTCCAAGGATTCAACAGAATGCAAAGATTTCATTAATATTTTTATATATAGTTTTTTCCTTTAGTTCTCATAGATAGCTTTTCTTTCCACTGTTTGCAAAATCCTATAAAGAATATGTTTCCAAAGTATTAAATGTTAAACAAAATTGAGTCAGTATACATTTTTATAATTGCATGGCTCCATTGGTTCCTAATTTAATGTCCAATGAATTTATAAGTTCTTTTTCCCATCCCTCTAATTCAGTTGTTTTTATTTCGAAACCAAGTATGGCAGGTATATATCAGGTAAGGCTATCGGCTATATTTATTCCTTGGGGACCAGGACAAATATCGCATGATTGTGTTTTTTATGTTATAGTTCTCTTTAGTCATGCTTAATCTCCGATACTTCATGGTAACGTTTTTATGAATATATTCGGTGTGATATACAGCACACTTTTTTCAAAATGGCAAATTTAAGATTTTTTAATAATAAAAAGAACAGAAAAAAGGCGCTGTGCAAATTTTTAGTGATCCAACAAATGCTACACTTGTAGTAGAAACATGCATTTTGACAGAAGTTTTTTAAATCTGTAAAAATCGTGTAAAAATATTAATGAAATCTTAATCCGCATGACCATAGGAGACTGTGTGGATGCTAGTGTTAGAATGATAATTTTCAAAGAAATTAGACAAATTCACTTTAGGATTTTAATTTGCTAGCATAACCACAGAATTCAGGTTATTGAGAGATTCAAAAAAATAATAGATATACTTAGTATTGAAACATATTCTTTATAGGATTTTGCTAATAGCAGAAAAAAATAACTGCCTATGAGAACTAAAAGAAAAAGTATGAGTAAAAATATTAATGAAATCTTAATCTGCATGACCATAGGGGATTGTGTGGATGCTAGTGTTAGAATGAGAATTTTTAAATAAGAAATGAGACAAATTCACTTTAGGATTTTAATTTGTTAGCATAACCAGAATTCAGGTTATCGAAAGATTGCAAAGATTCATTAATATATTTAGTTCTCATAGATAGTAATTTTTTTCTGCTGTTTGTAAAATCCTATAAAGAATATGTTTCAATATAATTATCAGCAAACAAATAATAATTCACTTTTAGATGTGCTTAGCGTATAAAAAAGCACATCAAAGTTTTTAAATAGTATTTAAAAAATTCTTAAATAATATTAAAAAGGTATATGCTATATGAGGGAAGTTCCACATATTGTTTGTAACAATTTGTATTTCAAAAATAAAAAATCACAGTAATTTTTTTAATAGCACCAAAAATAACATGCGAAATTATCAAAAACTTTTCATTCCTTAATAATAATTGTAAGTATTTATTTTATAAATAACACAAAAACTATTTCAACAATAAATACATATTTAAAAAACAATTGCTTGATTTTGTATTTTTAAGCTTCATCAAGTGCTGAAAAACATTTTTGAAAAATACATTTGTCATGATTGTTTGTAGCAATTTGTAAATAAAATATTATTGAAAAATAAAAAAAAAAACGAAAAATGTCCGTAATTGATCCAAACTGCGCTAAAAAATCATGCATATGATTTAGAAAGGTCATGAATTTTTTCGAATTTTGTAATAATTTTTTTGTTTGATTGTTAAAGGACGGCGCACAGTGGGGCCAAAGTAAGTAAAAATTTCAAAATATTTGCTACACTTGTGAAATCATTAAAAAAAAAATCAGTCACTGGAAATTGTGGGTAATTATACAAACAAAAAAGTGCACCACCGTTTTAAAAGAAATTACGTTTCTACCCCCGTTCTGAGGGATGAAAATCGATTGAAACGTTGAAATACAACAATAATAATTTTTAATTAATTGGAATCAACGAAATTTTAAATAATATTAATTTAATAAATTAATTTGCTGTTGTTTACAAATGTAGTATACTCCTATATCTGACACTCAATGATTGATTAGGGATCATGAAAGCTTTTTTGAGGGGCGAATACCAAGAAAAAAATTTATATGAGCCCCGCAGAACTGGGGTAGAAACGTAATTTTTTTTAAAAAGCGGTAGTGCATTTTATTGGTCGTATAATTACCCACAATTTCCAGCGACATAATTTTTTTAATGATTCCACGAGTGTAGCAAATATTTTGAAATTTCTTACTTACTTTGGCCCCACTGTGCGGCAGGCCCGGGCTCCTGGAGGGACCGCATGAAATGACCATTTTTATACTTGCGGTGGCTGCCTGTAGCTCGTCAACTATGATAGACAAAAATATGCTCCTGTGAACTTTTCTGTAGAAAATTTGGTTCTCCATAAGAAAGGTTCAGAGCATTTTTGTTCTATCTATTACTATACCATTCTCGCTGCATAAACAGTGAGAGTTCAAAAACACCATGCTCGAAATTATGACATATTTTTTTCTATATAATTGTTTAAATACAAATGGGAAGACCTTAAAAGTACTTGCAAATATTAATAGAATTTCTTCGAATGGCACTAAAAAATAGTTTTTTAGTTATCAGGTAAATGATGCAAGCGATATTAACAATTATATTGGACTATAGGCCCTGAATTGATGTAAAATGACTGGGTTATTAGATTCTCCTGTGGATTCGTTTCGCCAAAATTATACCTTTAAAAGTTATGTCCAAATACACTCAATAATACATTAATATACTTAATTCTAACCCATTTTAAAAATTTTTGGTGGTTAGGCTATAGGACAACAACTCTAGTGACATGAAATACTGTGCAATAATTTGCCACTCCTGTTATTTGTAGAAGTAGGCATGACTGCTTTAGTACAGTAGATATTATGCGAAAAATAGGTGGAACTAATTCCCACAAAGACGGGTTCGAATTTTTTAGTTCTTGTGTTGGCCGCCATTTTGAAATTAAAAAAAAAATCATAAGAAATTGTATGTGGTATCAAAAAACGGAAATTTTCATGCTGAAAAAGATTATTTATGATATTGGTTTAAAAAAATAAAAATAAATAACACACTAAAAGTCTTTACGTCAGAGTCAATTTATACACAAAAAGGTTCGACGTTGCAAAATGTCATGTAGTTCTAATGTTCTAATATGTTATGATCTATGCCAATAGTGAGAAACCAAGTTTGCAGATGGGCTTGTTCCATGATATTCTTTTTATATGGTTTTTTATACTTTTTGATATAGTACTCAATATTCTCTGCACTTAAAATTTCGTATTATTAACCTTTTCTGTTCTCGAGATATAAGGAGTTGAAATTAGTAATAGTTGCGAAAACCGAGCGCCCATTTGTGACGTCACTATACGCAAGTGACGTAAGAAAAGTGGCTTTCTGGGACCTTTCAAATTTAACCTGGTAATTAAATAAATATGTCGAGTGGAAGTTCGTTCTATGTCTTTACGGAAAGGAGAAGGTCGGCGATGAATCCTAATCGTAAATTGTAGGGTCAAAATCGAAAATTAGTCCCGACATGAGCGAGAGAAAGTTGTAATTTTCCGACATTTCACCAAATCGTACTCCCCTACTGTCAAGAAGTAAGCAAAGCAAACAATACTTCGAAAATACTTATAATTATAACAACTAAGGAGCATCAAGTCTATTGAGATCGCAGAATCTATGCGTATAGTGACGTAGCGCCTGGCCACGCCCCATTTTCGCGATGTGGAGATTTGTAATAGTTTTTAAGATACTAAACGTGCGAATAAGAATCTGATTTTTTGCAGATCCATTATTTTATACTTGCACTTTCGATTTATAAAATTTAAAAAAATGCCGAACAAGCCCCTTAGAAGGACCTGTGCGAGTTACGCAATACCCAGAAAACAGCGAAATTTCTGCACTCGTTTCTGTTTTCCTCGATATCACCTAAAGTATGCATTGTACATAAAATGTTATTACTCCTATTTTAATCTAGATTAAATTTTCTATAATTTAAGCCCAAATAGAGTTCCGTACGTCCAGAACTTTCCAAGCTACAGCTCTCCAAAAAGTGAACAAATTTCGTTATAGTCATTATCTTGCCAATTATCGGGAAAGTACTCATTACACGAGGAAACTCATAGACAATGGATTTTAGTAAATAAATTTACCTCAAAATCATTGCCTATGACTTTCCTCGAGGTATAAGTAGGTACTTTTCCCGATATTTGGCAAGATATATGACCAAAACGAAATGTTTTCATTTTTTCGAGACAATTGCCCATTTTTGAACAGCTGTATCTCAGAAAGTTTTGGATGTACGGAACTCTATTTGGGCTTGAATTATAGAAAATTGAATCTGCTTTAAAAGAGAATAATAGCACTTTTGATGCACTCTGTACTTTGGGAGATACTGAGGAAAAACACAAACAAGTGCAAAAATTTCGCTGTTTTCTGAGTAATGCGCAACTCGCATAGGTCTTTTGAAGCTGCATGTTTATTTCTTACTATTGGCATAGGTTCTAACAACATACTAAAAAAATTAGAACTGCATGACCTTTTGCAAGGTCCAACCCGAACAACGAGCTAAAAAATTAAAACCCCGTGGGAATTAGTTCCACCCAAATATCTGTATCTACTGTACTATTTATCTAAAAAACAGTTTAACCCTTTGAATCATAAGTATTAGCATATCTCAAAATCTTGGCACTCGACTTAAAAATAAAAATTTTCAAATTGAAATACGACTATCTTTCCATCAAAACGAATGAACGCTTACCCGAGATAAAACGAAAGTGACCGTTTTTTAATTTTTCTTAGGTCAAGAATAAACCAAATTTCACTGCAAAGTTATATTAAAATTTATTATAACTTACTTGTCCATATACTGAGTTAGCCTAACATAGGCAATGCATGCTGCATCGTCGCCCAATAAATGTACGTGTGGATTTAATATGGTAGTGTTCACAGCTTTACAGTTCTTACCCAAAACTGTAAAAGAAAGATATAGTAAATAACAACTATAAGTTAAGTTAGGATAGGATTTTAAATAACTGTAAGTTCTTTAGAGTATCTAGATCTAGAATGTATATTTGGTATATCTCACAAAAATTTGGTATATGAAGGGTTTATAAAATTCATAGGGACACAGCTGGTACAGGTAGCAGCGGCGCCTTCGCCACATTTTAAACGATTCTTTTAATATCACCAAAAAATAGACCTCGCAAATAAAGGTTTTGACATATACAGATTCGAAAATTGTAGTTGGTAATATGTAAACGCGTATCTGCACAGGTAAACCACGCCTTGCCGAAGATGAACGCGCAAGGCATTGGTATTCATTCGTAGCACCACCGCTTTGCTTCGTCGTTCATCCCACGCATTCTGCTTTCAGTAGCCTAGCCGTAAAGACGTGGGAATAAAATAACTTAATCTCAATTTCGTTAAAATGCTGGCTGTTTATACAACTGCTGAAAAAGTGCAAATTGTGAAGTGGTACTTTGGGGGCCATTCCAGACACAATAAATTTATTTACTGTGGCATTCCAAGACAGATCAATCCTCTTACCTAGCGCAATTTCACGTATTATTAAATTCAATGTCGACTCGATTACTTTCAGAACCTGCGTTCACGAATTATGTCAAGGGGCCGTTTATTCCCTATATTGCGAACTACAATTTTTGAATTTGTATAAATTAGTAGCCGCAATGTTTTTGCAGAATGGCTTTAGGAGAGGTAATGGGAGAGGATTCTCATTTCGCGAGTCAAAAAATGTGCATCATCGTATCTTATCAACAATTAAGTAGGGACGGATTAAAGAATGTGCTGCTTTACGCAATAATGTTAGGGTTAGGCAAACCTCAGGGCTATAAAGAGAAAACAATGGGGCCCAGGGGTAGTAACATATAGGGCCCCTACCCCCGCTCTTCGATATAACTTCGAAAAATGGGGGGGTGGCATTCCTTACAATACGATATTTGTCTCGATAAAAATTTCAAAGAGCGGGGGGTGATATTCCTTGCGATAGAATACTTATCTTCGATATAGAAAATAAGTTGATTACTGTAGGAAATACATTTTACGATATTTTATTATTCTAATTTTGCCTGCCGCCCCTGAAAATGTGCTACATCGCGCACGTGCGTAATTAGTGTATAGGGTAATCCAACACTGCAATTAGAGTAGAAAATCAGTGGAGAATAGGTGATTTGTGCGCAATTGAAATCCCTACATTATGAGACTTTCCAGAAGTCGCTCCAGCAGCGGTAAAAATGTTATTGCAAGAAAACCTGCATTGTGTATTAATTAAGTTTTGAGGTCTGAAAATTAGATAGATTATTTTTAAAATATGCGTGTTTTAACCAAGTTTTCATTGGTTTAATTTGAATGAACACAGCTTAAAAAACAAAAACTTTATGCTTTTTGTTTAGCGAAAATCAAGTGTTCCTTAAGGTAACAATTCACAGCCATGCTTTACAAAAATTGGATGTTCTTTTTTGCAGAAAAATTAGTTAGAACTTGAATATCACAAAGATGTTTTGCGAATTGATTTTAGTTGAAGATTGCGGACTTCCCTCTCCGCAGGTTAGGGGGGTGAAAATGGGGTTCATTTTTAAGTAAATCGTATTAGAGATCTTGTTATAAAAAAAATATTACCACCATCTTATACGGCATCCTCTAAAACATCTTTGCCAAATTTTGTTAAAATATGTCAAGTAGTTATAAATAGGTGAGAATACGAAGTTTTGTCAAGAATTAATGGCCTTCAACTCGGATCGAGGTGAAGTTAGAAACAAAGTTATTTTACATTTGTTAATAGCAAATTTGGAGTAATAATACTGGCCATATTCCATATACACACACACTCAATTCAGTGTACTTGTTTAAATCTAGTCACCTTTGAAATCTTCAACGAAATCTTTAACATGACAGTAAGTGAAGCTTTTTTGTCATTATTTGTTAAAAAAATGAATAAATAAAAAATAATAAATTAAAGAAATTTGACACAAAGGTGTTTAAAAGAATGCCCTACACACCCCTCAACCAGTTTATAGTTTGATGAAAACGCCGACGTAAACGGCTTCTGCAGAACTTTCCTAGGATATCTGTTTTAAAAAAATATAAACAAATTTTGTTTATGAGACGGCTTATATAACATATATATACATCAAAGTATGTGTGTGAAAGTTCTGCTTACTTATACACACATACATACAGGGTGATTTACGTAGGTCGTGCATTAGAAGTTTTTCAACTTGAAAATTGGTACTCAGCCATATTTATAATCGATCGAAAAAACTAACCCCAGTATATAGTTTACGAAAAAATTAGTATCTAGCAAACCGTTCAAAATTAGGAAACCAAAGGCTATTGCCGGATAAGAATAGTGATTTGGCCCACAGAACCAATTGGGCTATTAGTGGTGTCATTATATCGGCGTGGTAAAAAAAAAGTGTTCGACACAATTTTTACCCCCACTTTCCCCTTAGGGGGGTTTGGGGGCCCAAAATACTGTTATTATTTGATTATTTTTTATTTTATTACCTAGTAGACGAATCTTTACCAAAAAAATCAAGAGAATAGTGGAAGTAGGGTTACTTCAAATCAATTTTTTTCAGAATTCTCCGACCCCACTTTCCCCCCCCAAAAAAATTATAAATTATTCAAAAATTTTTTTCTCAAAAACTAAGACAATAGCACCGCTAAAAATTTTATATTTTATTTATTTTGATCCAAAAAATTTACGAAAATTTTTGTAGCCCCTAGAAATTGGTGCGTCATACTCAAATATTAAAGAAACCGTTATTTTCACGATTTCTTGCGATTTTGTTGTTTTTATAACTTTCATTAGGACAGAATAACACACTTCTTCGCAGAAAATTATACACTGTATTATATTTACATAAAATTATTCCATTTATGTCTATATTTACGGCCAATACAACTTCCCCTTGCTGGATATAAAGGCCCAGAAAACCTGTTATTGCTTGTTTATTTTTTATTTTGTCACCTAGGGGACGAATCTTTACCAAAAAAATCAAGAGTGTAGTGGAAGTACGGTTACTTCAACTCAATTTTTTTCAGAATTCTCTGACCCCACTTACCCCCCAAAATTTTTTTATAAAATATTCAAAAATTTTTTTCTCGAAAACTAAGACAATAGCACCGCTAAAAATTTTATATTTTATTTATTTTGATCCAAAATATCTACGAAAATTTTTGTAGTCCCTAGAAATTGGTGCGTCATACTCAAATATTAAAGAAACCGTTATTTTCACGATTTCTTGCGATTTTGTTGTTTTTATAACTTTCATTAGGACAGAATAACACACTTCTTCGCAGAAAATTATACACTGTATTATATTTACATAAAATTATTCCATTTATGTCTATATTTACGGCCAATACAACTTCCCCTTGCTAGATATAAAGGCCCAGAAAACCTGTTATTGCTTGTTTATTTTTTATTTTGTCACCTAGTGGACGAATCTTTACTAAAAAAATCAAGAGTGTAGTGGAAGTACGGTTACTTCAACTCATATTTTTCAGAATTCTCTGACCCCACTTTCCCCCCCAAAAAAATTAATAAATTATTCAACTTTTTTTTTTCTCGAAAACTAAGACAACAGCCCCGCTAAAAATTTTACGATTTGTTAATTTTGGTCCGAAAAATCTACAAAAAATTTTGTAGCCCCTAGAAATTGGTGCCTCATACTCAAATATTAAAGAAACCGTTATTTTCACGATTTTTTGCGATTTTGTTGTTTTTATAACGTTCATTAGGACAGAATAACACACTTCTTGGCAGAAAATTATACACTATATTATATTTACATAAAATTATTCCATTTATGTCTATATTTACGGCCAACACAACTTCCCCTTGCTGGATATAAAGGCCCAGAAAACCTGTTATTGCTTGTTTATCTTTTATTTTGTCACTTAGTGGTCGAATCTTTACCAAAAAAATCAAGAGTGTAGTGGAAGTACGGTTACTTAAACTAATTTTGTTTTCAGAATTTTCTGACCCCACTTTCCCCTCCCAAAAAAATTATAAAATATTCAAAATTTTTTTTCCCGAAAACTAAGGAAATGGCACCGCTAAAAATTTTACAATTTATTTATTTTGGTCCAAAAAAATCTACAAAAATTTTTGTAGCCTCTCGAAATTGATGCATCATACTCAAATATTAAAGAAACCAGAATTTTTTTTATTGTAATATTTAATGCCCAAATATTTTTTATCGTTTTGACTTATAAATAAAGTTGGTGTAGCATATGGTGTATCTTGTATTGTATTAGTATATTTAGTTGTTTATCGTGATATAATTTTTATTTACTCTTTTTCATTATGAGCGTTGATGTATAGGCACGGTAACGTTAAAATTCTGAATTTTTTAAATAATGGTTTGCAGCTGATAAGATGTTGTTCTCTGGACATATGCCTCCATTTTTTTACTTTATTTAAATGCACCAAGGAACTCCAAAATATTCATCCATATTGTGAGGTAGATTGTACATGTACAAGCCCATAGCAGAGATTACAGAATTAACAAGATAAGACAGCCGATGAAAAACATTTGATCAATGGTGTCATTGGCCTGGAGGTTTACATTGATGGTACACAGAGTAGTTACCACAATACGTCATTCACATGAAAAAGGTAAAATTAGAGACGGAGGCCAATTGTGAAAAATCGACACTGTCCTAATATGTAGAACGACCGATTGTCAGAACCTAAGATTCCTAAAGAAACAGGTTGCATCGTAACATATGTCACATAAACCCTCCAGTATTTCTATGTTCATATATTAGGTAGGATTATTCATTGAGAAAATAATTTTGAAATTTTTTTATTCTATAATTTATTTTATAAAATGAAGAAAAAAGAGCCACACGCGGCTCTCGTCGAAGGCTGCACGTGACGTAGCGCATGCCGATTCTAACGAGCCAGCCTGTCCTTTAGTAAGCTTGGTCAAATTCATTCAATACGTATCCGACAAATCCCAAAATCATTTTCGCTGGATGTCGTGCTCCTTTAATTTGAAGTTAACAACGGTCATCGTCTATTTCGTGTTCTCTGTCTGACTGTCTTATCGTATTAATTTTTTTATCTTTGCCCATAGTATAATGTTTTTAATATTGACTCTAAAACGGCATTCCTCATAAGTGTAATTATATAACACACTTTACTTTTATAGTAGGTTTTAAGGAAATGAGTATTATTATATATTCCGAATTCTACCTTTTACTGCTTGCATGTAAAATCTAGCTTTTCCTTGACCCCTGGACATTGCCATGTTTCCGTTGTAAGCTACAACGGTTAATAAAGACTTGAGTAGCTTACTCAAGTCCTGCTGCACCAGCTTTTGTGGGTAATAGTTGTTCCTAAATAAAGGAAACTGCTGTCTGAGCTTTCTTTTCTTACCATAAACCGACTGCCAAAGCTTCAGTGTCAAAATGACATTTCACCATTACCGGATGAAGTAAGCGCATCCCAGATAACATTCTATACGTAAATAATAATCATGACATTTCATTTTCATTTAAATGTCTACAATAAAAACGATAAAACCTTTCATATTGTCAATCATTGCACAGCACCGTTAAATAATAAATAATATATTATATGTGTAGGCGTATGTGAGGGCTAGCGTGGGTTTGTGTATGTCTGAGTGACTGCAAGAGTTAAAAATCGCGACGTTCTAAACCTATTTCAAGAAAAAAATATTCTGATTTTTTTTTACGATTGCTATACTTCCAATCCTCTACCTGATTTTTTTTTGGTAAAGATTCGTGCACTAGGTAACGAAATTTAAAAAAATAACAAGCAATAACAAGTTTTCTTTGCCTTTATACCCAGTAAGGGGGAAATGTATCGATAGTTAATCTAGACATAAATGGGATTTAATTCTTTAAATCTAATATATCATATAATTTTCTGCGAAGAAGATTATTGTTCTGTCCTTAAGAACGTTTTAACAACAACAAAAGCGCAATAAATCGTGAAAATACCGGTTTCTTTAATATTTGAGTGAGACGCACCAATTTCTAGGGGCTACAAAAATTTTTGTAGATTTTTTGGACCAAAACAAATAAATTTTAAAATTTTTAGCAGTGCTATTGTCTTAGTCTTTGAGAAAACTTATTTTTAATATTTTATAATTTGTTTTGGGGGGGGGGGGGTTCAGAGAATTCTGAAAAAAAAATGAGTTGAAGTAACCGTACTTCCACTACACTCTTGATTTTTTTGGTAATGATTCGTCCATTAGGTGAGAAAATAAAAAATTGAAAAGCAATAACAGGTTTTCTGGGCTTTTATATCCAGCAAGGCGAAGTTGTATTTGCCGTAAGTATAGACATAACTGGAATCATTCTATGTAAATATAATACAGTATATAATTTTTCGTGAAGAAGTATGTTATTCTGTCCTAATGAACGTTTTAAAAAAACGATACCGCAGAAAATCGTGAAAATAACGGTTTCTTTAATATTTGAGTATGATGCACCAATTTGGAGAGGCTACAAAAGTTTTTGTAGATTTTTTGGACCAAAATAAATAAATTGTAAAATTTTTAGCGGTGCCATTTCCTTAGTTTTCGAGAAAATTTTTTTTGAATATTTTATAATTTTTTTGGGGGGGGAAGGTGGGGTCAGAAAATTCTGAAAAAAATTGTGTTGAAGTAACCGTACTTCCACTACACTCTCGATTTTTTTGGTAAAGATTCGTCCCCTAGGTGACAAAATAAAAAATAAACAAGCAATAACAGGTTTTCTGGGCCTTTATATCCAGCAAGGGGAAGTTGTATTGGCCGTAAATATAGACATAAATGGAATAATTTTATGCAAATATAATATAGTGCATAATTTTCTGCGAAGAAGTGTGTTATTCTGTCCTAATGAACGTTATAAAAACAACAAAATCGCAAGAAATCGTGAAAATAACGGTTTCTTTAATATTTGAGTATGACGCACCAATTTCTAGGGGCTACAAAAATTTTCGTAGATTTTTTGGATCAAAATAAATAAAATATAAAATTTTTAGCGGTGCTATTGTCTTAGTTTTCGAGAAAAAATTTTTTGAATATTTTATAATTTTTTTTGGGGGGGAAAGTGGGGTCAGAGAATTCTGAAAAAAATTGAGTTGAAGTAACCGTACTTCCACTACACTCTTGATTTTTTTGGTAAAGATTCGTCAACTAGGTGACAAAATAGAAAATAAGCAAGCAATAACAGGTTTTCTGGGCCTTTGTATCCAGCAGGGGGAAGTTGTATTGGCCGTAAATATAGACATAAATGGAATAATTTTATGTAAATATAATATAGTGTATAATTTTCTGCGAAGAAGTGTGTTATTCTGTCCTAATGAACGTTATAAAAACAACAAAATCGCAAGAAATCGTGAAAATAACGGTTTCTTTAATATTTGAGTATGACGCACCAATTTCTAGGGGCTACAAACATTTTCGTAGATTTTTTGGATCAAAATAAATAAAATGTAAAATTTTTAGCGGTGCTATTGTTTTAGTTTTCGAGAAAAATTTTTTTGAATAATTTATAATTTTTTTTGGGGGGGAAAGTGGGGTCGGAGAATTCTGAAAAAAATTGAGTTGAAGTAACCCTACTTCCACTATACTCTTGATTTTTTTGGTAAAGATTCGTCTACTAGGTAATAAAATAAAAAATAATCAAATAATAACAGTTGTTTTGGGCCCCCAAACCCCTCTAGGGGGAAAGTGGGGGTAAAAATTGTGTCGAACACTTTTTTTTGACCACGCCGATATAATGACACCACTAATAGCCCAATTGGTTCTGTGGGCCAAATCACTATTCTTAACCGGCAATAGCCTTTGTGGAGAAGTTAGCTGGAAGTCCAGGCTAATTTATGATATCTCATCGGTAATTGCATTATGTACTATGTGGGCGCAAGCGATTTTCAAATGTTGCAATCATAAATTGTCAAAAAGTCGTTTTTTTCAAATAGCACCTACTATTTTTTATGCAAAAATTGGTTGAGGAGGGGTGTGCCTATAAGATAATGTTAATATTATTTTTATAAAAAAATCCCTATTCCGATTTGCCTAAAAATTGACTCCATTTTCGCCCCCTGAATCCGCGTGGCTGTGGAATAAATTAAATAGGTATATGGACCCTAAGTTACCTTGAAGAAGTGTAAAGACTTACCCAAATTTGAAAAGAATTCGTTTGTTTAATTCCCGAAAAGTGAAACAGTGTACCTATATCCGAAATTTTTTGTTTTTTTTTTCTAAAGTTTTGTGTTCTTTTATTTTCATCTCTATGACAGTTTTATATTTTAAAAGTTATTTTAAAAAATGATTAAGTTTGACGCCATTTTGTGTTGTTTCGCCCAATGGCCTTTATAACTTTTATAAATATTTTTCTACTGTTAAGAACCTACCAAAAAATCAAAAATTTTCATAAGGATTATTTGAACCTGGCTCAAATCCTCAGAGGGCTGAGTAATAGAAATTATCAAGAATCAAAATACAAGATAGTCTTATTCTCTCTTTTGTATCTATACTAAAATGGACTAGGCAATTTTCAAATTGTGGGAAAAAATCGGAAAAAAGTTTTTCTCTTCTAAAATTTGGCGAATGCGCTAGTGACAATTCTTTCGGCGGAATATCAATAAAATTTATAGTTAGGTATTTTCGGGATAGCTGCGATACTAAATCTGATGTTAAAAGTTAAAAATTTAAAATTTCGAATCTACAGTCATGCCATAATTGCAAAACTTGCAGATTTATATGGAGGGATGAAGATTATTTAATAACGAGTCTGCTGTTAGACGTTATAGGCTAGATGGCAGGGAGGAAAAAATGCTAAAAAATATTTTTTTCCCATAGGCGAGATTTTTGTTGGAATCGCTTCGTTTTAGGGTGTTTAACTACACAAGTTTGTTTACAAATTAGTGAACCGCTTGATTTTATAATTAACAATTAGTGAGCAAAACAGGTCTCTTTTCTATATATTTTTCTCTCTCCGTTCCTGCTAACTTTTAGTATAACATATGCACTAGGAAAATTTCGTTATGCAATTCTCTAAAAAATCAATATAGATAGAGGTCGCTAGGTACAACTGTTAACTTGCAAATGGCTTCCAAAGCTCTCAAAACACGTTATTTTCACTATTTATTTTCTCAAAAACAAATGCACATCTTTTTTAATGGTAGGTTTTCAATGATTTTAAAATACACCACGTAGTTTAAATGATTAACAATGGTCGGATTAAATATAAATGCAAAGTATAATTTTAACAGAGACTTACCATTGTCAAAATAAAATTTGTGAAAATCCATTCCTTCTACTAAATTTCCCATCGCTTCAGGTTCAAATGCTGTTAAATGTGGGTCACATATTTTCCTATATAAAAAAAAACAAAAGTTTATTTACTTTGTTATAAAGAACAAAAACATATTTAGTATATTTTTCAAAGAATAAATTTCATTAAAACCTGAACTAATTAGCTAACTGAAATATTTTTTTGATTGCGACTACTATGAAGGGTATGCAAGTTTGCCAGGACAGGGTTGCCGCTTTGTTCTAGAAATCCCTAAATAATGGGGTAATTTATGTATCCGACGCCATTTTCAAATTATAACTCAGTAAATATAAAAATATATATATATTTCATGTATAGAACAAAATGAGAAATGAGGAAATTTTACGAAAGAAAGACTCTAAGCATTTTTTTTGTATAGTTGTCGCCATTTGTTTAATGCACACAAAAAGGCAATAAAAACCAGCCGTTCAAATATCAAAGGCAGCGCTATTATAGCTGGCAAGATTCTACAGAGCCGTATTTCAAATTTTTCCGGATTACAGTGAACAAAATATTAAGTATACTAGAGGTTTTAAAATCCTATTTTTGGTAGAAACTTAATGATGTTTCTTGCTCTGTTTTCCATCAAGATAGGATATCTTACCTAACCATTGGTTGATATATTGCCCGTCCTTCGCGATATTGATAGATAAATGCAAAGTACGGCTCTGTTTATCTGTTCTCTGGGTATGACATTCCAGTTAGTGATTTGCGCAACTAAATTTTAGGAGTTAAGAAATTTTAATTAAAAGAGGCTTGTTTCCGATTATTTCTTATTTTAATTATGCCAGAACGCACTATACATGAGAACAATGTTGTTCTATGTATTAAGTAATACATTATACAGGGTGTAATTAGTTTCATGTCATTAAAAAAACTGGTGGTAGGGAACGACACAAGACAAACAAAAAAAACTTGTATAACATGGGATCTAAAGCTCATAGTTTTGGAGAAAAAAAAATAAACAAAAATTTCGCAAATTTTCAATAAAATCTTTTGAGGACTGCTGGAATATTGAGGTAGGTTTAGATCGTCGCGCGTGTCTTTGTCTATGATACTCAATATTTGTGTAGATAGATATAAAATGTCGGCGGTCTTTAGCGGTGCGGTAAATAAGATGAAAGACGTCGACGTTTTCTGAGTGTTTAGTAGATCTGATCTGAAGAAAACTATACTCTGACTCTCCCTTGTGCAATATTTTAGTTTCTGTGGGTGTTTCGTTATGTACATACGTCCAACCCGCCGTTCGTTGTTTTTCTTATTTTTGAATTTCAGGTCGCTGTGTATTTATAGTGAAAATTTATTTTATTGACTTTACCGTTCAAGTCGTTAAATTCCTGATTACGTACAGACACAACTTACTTGTTCGTTCTTTTTGTATTCCGTTTTGGATTTTGGACCAAGTTTTTCTTTTATTTTTCTTTAATGACAACGTTATTTGATAGTTTATTGTTTAGTGTTGAACGGAGTACGTATGTCCTTAATTCGACGTACCGAACTGTGTATTGATGCAGATTTCGAATAATTTACTTAGGTGGTAAGCTTTTAACCCAGGACACTTATTTATGTTACAAACATTAATAAACCACATTTAAATATTCTAAATTATAAACATTAATCCAATATTTTGTTCCAAATTAAAAGACACACATGTAAAGAAATGCTCTGTTTAAACTTCCACGGTCATTATTTGCTTGCAGTTGGGCAGGAAAAGATAACGAATTATAAACCTCGTTATAATTGCCTCAGTTCGGTTGAGGCGGTCCATCAAAGGCGGTCGATGATCCAAGGCCTTTGCACTTTTTTATGACAATTTAAAAGTTGTATAATTGGGAACTACAAGTCCATTGACCAAGAAAAGCAGTGGTTCTCAATTATTTCCTACATTAATATAAAAAAAAATATATAATTTAAAATGTTGACCTAGGTCAGTTTTTTTTCAAAGTGCCCCTAGAGGGAAAAGTATTAAAGGTTTTTTGTTTGTCTAGTCGGTCCCCACTACCAGTTTTTTTAATGACATGAAACTAATTACACCCTGTATTTATGATTTACCATTTTCTACCAAATTTGAACATGTCCCGCTCTCCCATCTATACGTATAAGCGGCACAGATTTGAGGTTCTTTATGCGCAGTAAATAAATGGAGACAACTAGACGTGCCACGATTTTCGAGTAAATAAATCAAAAACATTTGAGTTCATAACTGTGTAATGCAATAAGTGATCAATCTGTGTTATATTCAGTCAGCAGTTGAATCGCGAAGCTGCGAGCGCTATCAGGAAGAAAATGCAATAGTTTCTTCGATGACAGACACACACAAAAAAAAGTCGAGTGCGAGAAGATAGACCTATGTTTTCCATGCATTTTGACCTGCTGAACACGAATCCGATGTCCATTTGCCCGATTGGCTCTTGCATTTTACCTAATCCTCAGAATGCCCGAAAAATCTCAAGCAAGTAAATAAAAAGCTTAAATGAGCCGACCACTATTTCCATACGTATTTTGGGGCGCTCAGACTGCAGCGGGAGGCACGATGAACTGTGGTGACTTTTAAGGGAGATACACACCGCCAAAGTCAAAAGTCAGAGGATTTTGTGTCTCCGGCGACATGGATCCGCCTCAGGAGCAACTGCACCCGAACGAGGGATCATAAAATTATGAAAAAATTCGGAGATACGCGAAAAGGACACAGAAATCGAATGGCGTAAACCAGATATTCCTATGATACTTCATTCGCAATCTTTTTTTTAACCCTCTGAGCCTTGGACCGTTAATGAAGCAGAGAAACAGCGTATTAACTCTGAAGTGGGCCCGCAGACTCCGCTATGAATTCCCCGAACAGTCCATCGTACTATAACGACTCTCCAAGAAATACGTTCCTGAAGCGAGTCTCCAGCATTTTTCCGAATCTCCCCTTTCTTTGCCCACATCAAATGGATAGGGTACAATATAGAACGACTGATAGTTTAGGGAGGTGGTAACAGGTGAAGAGGACGTCCTTCAAAACGCTGGGCTGATGTCACCAAGAAACTGATAGGAAAAATTTTGGCGAGTCTGTACACCTAACAAGCAATCGCGGCAGGTGGCGTCATGCCGTCAGACGTAGTATACAGCAATCATACACCAATAATTCATGAATCACAAAAAGTTGTGAAGACGAAGTTCTTTTTTCATGTTGCATCACTGGTTTTTAACAAAGGTTTCTATGTTCCATTAGACCCTTTGCATTTCCATTAGATATTTTGCAACCGGGTCTTTGCACATCGAGATGCACCAGTAGCCGCAGGGCCCGCAAATCTCTCACTCCCAGTAAACCGAATTACCATCTATGTTTTAAAAAAACATTTACAGTACAATTTATTTGGTTATTTTCCCAATTGAAGTTGAATAGCCATTCATAGTTCTGTTGTGTAGTAGCAGTGTAGTTCCACTTTTGCTTGTGTTTTTCGCTAAGTACAGGAACGCACCACCCAAATCTTCTAATGCTAGCGCTACACATTGGGCCATATTTTGGCCGAAACAGTTGCCGAAATAACTGCCGAAACAATTGCCAAAACATTTGCCTACAAATATACCATCCAAACGTTGGCCGATATAGTAGTGCTTGCTAGAAGATGGTGACATCGAGATTTTCTGTAGAATATCCTCAACTGACTTCGAATTTCTCCCGTGCAAAATAGAACCAAGTATTTCAAAGAGAGATACTGATTGGAGAAAAGCTCTATCAGCAAAAGTTCATTTGGCTATTAGTTTAAGGTTTCTATAACTACTGCTGACAGCTATAGAAGTATCCATTACCTGTTCAAAATCTCAAGCCAGTTATTTTTTGGGTCCCATATCGTAGGTTCTCCCTGATACAATTCTAAAAACTTAAAAATAATATCGTTGTTCTTAACTGCCATTTTAACGTAACACTAACTACATGAAAAACATAGATCCGCACGCTGTAAGCGGTTTTTATGCACCAATGTGTGGACAGGAATTGGTATCTGATTCAAGCACGTCTAAAATCCCTTTGGTTTGCTAACTTGGCCCATTCGCGGCCAATCAAGACAAACTTACCATCCACACGTTGGCTTTGGGCGAGGTTTGCAGGACTTGGCCCAATGTGTAGCGCTAGCATAAGAAAGTAGATTTAATAACGTTATAGGTCAAGTAGTCATGAATAAGTAATTATATAAAGGAAGAACAAGTTAAATTGCTTGCATATGTTACCAGAAACGTTCTTTAGACGAAATAGGAAAAGCTATTCAGAAACAGACCATTAGATGGCTGTAATGATTCTCTACCAAAACATTTAAACTATTGGACCGATGCTGTGCCTGTAAAGGAAATATTTCTGTATTATTTAAAACTTGGAAGATCATGATGCAGTTGGATACGGTTCACTTTTGTTAAATACTAACAATGTTGTTGGACAAGCTTATTATGAAGCCAGCGCAGCGTCATGAGTTGTGTAATTCTGCACTGCTCAACCAAATCTTTCAATTAAGAAAATCTCGCTTGCATTCAGTTGATTTGGTGGCTATCAACTGAATTTAGTACTGAATCTGCAGCACTAAATTCCATCTCAGTACAAATCATACAATTATTTGGAAATGTTGGATATAAGTATACAATTTTTCGTGAATTATCACATACAAATTATTTCATCTTAGTTAAAAAACCCTGGAGACTGAGCTGCTATCACCTCTCAAAATTTTTTATACATAATGGAGGATCTCGAAAATCGAAAATGATTGGAAATAAACAATATTCACCCTCAAATGTTTATTTAAAACATCCTGTATTTAACAAATGCTATACTCATGCATTCAGGGATTATCTGAAACACCATTTAATGGAAGTGACGACTTTTAACAGTATCAAGTTCCATTTCTAAGTAACTAAATAATTTTGTAAAAGTGTTAATAGAAATGGTTATCAACGGAAAGCTACTGCTGGTAAAAAGGGCTATTGACTTATATCAAGTAGCATCCTGAAAAAGGTGCAAAGATCTCAAAAGTGACATGCATTTTAAAAGTCGCAATCTGATGAGGCTCCTATGTGTCCCACGTGAGGTGGATGAAGATGTAATACATTTGGAAAGAAAAGAGAAGTCTGAGGAATAAGATGCTAATTTTTTTCTGTATTGTAATGCTTCTAAATATTCACTATTTAAAAAATTTCATATTGGCTGACAAATATGTAAGAAATTAGGACACAATTTTAATAATAACAAAACATTCCAGTTTCTGCCTGCATTTAATACTGAAGGTCGGAGGGATATAAGAAAATCCCTGTCTTTAAAACAGGTATAGCTAGCATTAAAACTTAATAAATTGATTTATACTTACGTATAAGCTTCAAAATCGCCTGTGTTTATAGCTTCTATCAGTTGTTCGGTCATCTTTATAATTTCTTGTCGTCGAGCTGTGAAAACAAATTAATTTTAAAATCATTAACATCTCTTATATGAAACACCAGTGACCACCAAACAACTAGAAGAACTACATAGAGCACCAAGTACCACTGGTTTATACGTGGAAAATACAGTATAGTTACTTCCAAAAATCATGCACAGCGTTAAATAGGTCTGTATTACATTACTTCTCAGATAAAAGCCCAAAAATACAGTGCCGTAAACGAGGAAAATTCTATAAATACAAAATACTTTAGTCCTACAATACTTGAGTGGTAGAGGTAGTTGATAAGTAGTATATAAATAGCAAGATGTAGCTTAGGGTTAGTTTATAATTATTGTAAAAAGGGCATACCTGAACCTTGTGAGTTTGTGGATAGTTGAGTGTACGGCTTATCAGGGCACACAATCCGTATTTCTACAATTGCAAACAAGCACTGTTAGTATTGCCTTTGTAGCTTTGCATGCACAACCATTTTCAGACAGATTGTTTTTGAAAGTTCCTTGCTAAGTTTATTAGAAGTATGGTCGAGTCTTGTTCGCTCCATGAATCAGTATCCTATTCACTACTAAAAATATACTCGTGAAGAACATACATATTTTGAGGATTTTCCCGCCACTGTATCTCACCCTAATTTTAATTCACAATTTCAGTACATTGAGGCGTTTTTAAATAATACGATTTAGAGATGATTAATTTTTATTTTTCAGTTTTTTTCTTTACACTTTTTAATGAAACAAAATAATTGACTCTATTTCTATTTCAAAATAGATTAGTGATTTTTAAACAGTAACTGTTCCATTATGAGATAATGAATTCGAAATATGTTTTGGTAGTTATTGAAATCATATAAGTATGATAACTACTAAAATGCCATTCTCCTTATATATAATATAATATTAATACATCTCTAATATTGATAATTATATACTCAATTAACACAAATTAATAACCATATGCTTTGTTTCAAATATTAACCGTTAACGCAAATATTTTATGATATTTTAAAATATACCAAATAGTTTATCTTCTTACACCGGGAGTTGGCGAAATCTAGAATCATAGGTACAAAGGGTTCGAATTAATCCACGGAAACTATTTATATAAGGATACTTAATCCACACGTGTGCCAAACCGGAGTTACAGTGTTAGTTTTCAAATTGAGTTTATTTTCAAACAATTCTTGTACCTAATATTTTGCGGCAGTGTTCTCGAAAACGGTTGGAATTATCAAGTTCTATCAAGTGTACCTTTTATAAGGAGAAATGTCTCCTCCATGAGATTTTCTAGCCAAAAGTGCTACAACATTTCTTAAAAAAAGAGAAAAAATATCATCACCAGGTATAGCTCAAGAGGCACCCTCCACGACTAGCGTGATGTGATACATAAATTATTGTTTATTAGATTAAGAAATGTTTTCTTACCAAATTTGGAGAAGATCGGCCAAGAAGTAGTTGAAATATTGCAATAATAATAAGAAAACAATACAAATTTGATAATGTGTGTCTTTTTCTACATCAACAATTTATTAAAGCATGTTTGGTTATATCCTCATATTTTGGTTTAAAGAATGTACCTTTGAATTATGGTCTATTATTAACGGTCCACCCTGTATATAAAAAAACAAAAAAATGTTTACCGACTTGTAGATATCTTTCACTGTCAATAATAATTATTTGATATTTGCAAATAGTTGCAGCGTTTATTTCAATGGCCTATTTAGTGAATTTTGAGAGCTCGTATCTCGGAATCCCAATGACATTTTGTTCAACTTTGGTAAAAGGGTTTTTTTTGATGATGTTGAATAAGAATATAAAAGTTCTATTAATAAATCCCTAATATATAGTTTTAAAAAATGGTCCCCAATTTTACCCACAAGAGTGGCACGCCAATGAGCGACATCAAAATTAATTAGTTGATTACGTCGAAACAATCACACATTGAGTAAATACTTATCACTCACATTTGAAATTAATACGTTTTTCAAGTCCAATGGGTACTCAGTGAAACACAGTGTATAGTAAGTTATGCAGATATAATTCTTTAAATTTAATAAAATTCGTATATTATAATAAGCGCAGCACTAGGCTCTTCTATCACATCGTACATTGAGTCACCTCCTTTCTGCACCACATGTGCGTGGGCAGCTCTGTCAGTGGTAGATACTTTTAGTGTGAGCGGTCGGTTATATCGTTGAGACTAGTGCAATACCAAAACCAACATTTTCTGAATCTGTACACCCAAAATGTCCATCGCAAATGGTTTGAAGTTTCGAGTTGTTCTTTTTAAAATGCATATCTTAGAAATACATTTCGTTTTTTGTAAAGTGGATGATGTTATCTTAGAGCAAATGTAATTTATGGGTGGAAATCGTAGAGAAGTTCTTGGTTTCATAGATACGTTTAAAATTACAAAAAAAATATTGTTTTCATTTTTTGTTAGCAAAAGGGCTGTTTATTATTTTCAAACGCAAATACTAGTACTAATATTTTTTATATCTTGTAGCTGGGGTAAAGGTAATTTATTGTTCAATTAATTTGAGTTTGTACAAGTTAAACTGCCAGTTAGATCATCTGCTGTTATAAAACAATGCAATTTAGTTTCCTTCATCAAGCAATGTGGTTAGTTTTCTTGGACCTTGTAATTTGGATTTGGATCTTTTATATCAGTTCTCCGCGTTATCTCCACAATAAAATCTTACTTTTGGCAAATGGGCGGTTTAAGTATCCTTATATATACAGTTTTTTGTGGATCAAATCAAACTTGTGTACGGTAACTCCCGGTCCAATTGGAATATCGACAATTTTTTAACCTCTGATTGTAAGTACCTCTATAGGGTGATTCACATAAGACTCCCCAGGTAGTTTCTGTGGTAACATAAAGAGATATTCAAATCTTGTAAAAGCCAGTCGTTAGATATTCTTTGTGACTATATTTTGTTCTTCAAGTGGCATCTGCGGCGTCGCGACGCCGGAAGAAATTTATCGATGAGAGGAACCTTGAAAAGTGATGCCTGTGATAAAGCATTGCATTTCAAGCAACTTTTATAATCTAAACAATTTTCTAAAAACCATAGAATTTCGAGATATTTGTACTTTAATATAATTTTAAAGTAACAAATGTCATAACTTTTTTAAAATTGAGTGAACTTAAATTATCTACATTATTGTTTTGTTAACTTTATTATTATCAAATATATCATATTATATGGAAATGGTCCTTCGGTTAAATTTGCTGGAATCGATATATGTTATTTCTCTCGAGCTCCTGATCAAAAGTTCTCAAGGTCGGAAAATGGACAGTTTTCCAGATATCGGAGGCGCAAAGTCGATTTTCCGGGATCTTGTCGATAACAGTGTAGAGTCATGGTCGTATCAATGCACCTCTGCTAGTGTTTTAGGGTTTTTTCCGTCGCTGATTTGAAATCAGATGTCAAAAGTGACATTTGACAGTTAGCAGCTGTCAATGACACTCCCACCGCCGTATTTTTGATAAAATGTTTATCAAAATATATACCCGGGGTTCTTATGGTCGCTGATTCCAATTCTGATGTCAAAAGTGACATTTGATCCGGAAAATAGGCTTTGCACCCACGATATCTGGAAAACTGTCCATTTTCCGACCTTGTATCCATGAGAACTCTTGAAGGAGCTCGAGAGGAACAACATATGTCGATTCTAGCGAATTTAACTGAGGACTATTTCCATATAATATGTGGGGGGGGGGTCCTTTTTCATGAAAATGTATAGAATATCCCATTAAAAAATAAATAATGTAATTTTCGATCAAATCAGAAGTTGAAATAAATTTATTTCTTTGCTATCTAAACCATGCAAACTTATTATCTAAAATTAATAATAAAAAAGTTAAGGCATTGTTGTTACTTGAAAAAATATATCGAAGTTCAGATATCCCGAAAGCCGGTGATTTTTCGAAAATTGTTTGTATCATAAAAGTTGTTTGAAATGCAATTCTTCATCGAAACATTTCTTTCCAGTGTCGCAAAGCCACAGGCCTCACTGTCATTGACAAAATTTGATAGACAAAATAAAGTCACCAACCATATCTAACGACTGGCTTTTACAAAATTTGAATGTCTCTTTACGCTACCACGGAAACTGCTTGGGGGGATTTATTTATACAGAGTGACTATATCTCATGAGTACCTAATCTATTAGTACATATAATTTTATTTACACTTGGATTCGTTAGGAATTGAAGCACTTTTAAAAAAAAAACTCTCATTTATTTCCAATTGTAATTATAACAAAAGCAATAATTTAAGGGGGAAAGCATTTTAAGAATAAAATAACATGGATTATTGTTAGTAGGTACAAAAGCAAAACAAAAGCTTACTTTTACGTCAGCAGTTTATTTAAATCTACTGCATTTTGCTTGATTTTTTTAATTTTTTAACTTCCTTTTAATTGCTGACAGTCTGCCTTGGAGAGCATTTTTGGCAACTGAAACAATTCATCCAAGTTTAATTTTTTCGCACAATTATTTTTAAACCAAAACAAAACATTTTTTTTAAATATAGAACACAAATAAACAAACTTGTTTAATTTCAAACTCGCATTGCTTAAGCACCTATGTGGATGTCAATATTAAAAATTGAAAAACAATCTGTCTTCTGAATGGTGTACACCGTTTTAGTGTACATATCTCGAAGCCATACAAAATAATTAAAAGTTTTATGTTTTAGATAACTGAAACAAAACTTAATAAAAATATTTTAACTTTGTGATAAAAATTACCTTCTTTTACTAATTGCTGAAAAAAACCTTTTCTTACGGTAGAATATGAAAAACGAAAAGTAGTTGTGTAGTTTTGTTGTACCTCCCAATTTTAAGTAGGTATACCTCAAAAAAATCTAATACTAAATATGAAAAATCTAACTACATCTACAATTTCACTACTAACGAAGAATAGCATGCTTCTTTATTTGTATACTTGGTGTGTTTTAGCCTAGTTATTATTTGAAATATATTATGTACCTGAAATATATTGTTTAAATTCAATTCAATTATTAAAAATTATTACATATTTTGAGAAAAAATCATTATCGGAAAAAATGAAATTGTACGTCTGGGTGAGCTTGACTTATAACCATATGAAACCCATACCCGTATTGTATACTTTTACATCTTCTTTTTATTAGTACCAAATTTTAAAAATAGCCATAAGCGTTTGTCTAAAAATCAGTAGAAATAATTTGAAGTGTCAAGTCGCTTTGAAATACCCCTGGACGTGAAAGTGTGTGTCCTTGTTTATTGCTTGTGTCATTTTATTTTTTTCTATTTCGATTAGGTTAGAATAGACATAACGACTATTGTATCACATTTTATCGTGGCTATACGGGCTACGTTCCCAAAGCCATATCCTTATGTGAAAAACATTTTGAAGCGCAAGTTTGAAAAACGATAATTTACCAAATTGTGTTTTTAGTGGAGTACTGGAGTAGAACCAAAGCAAAAAATCGAAATATAGAAAGTGTATTGGCAGAGTTTTTCTTATTGAAATCTAAACATATCCATTTCAAAAATTGAAATCACAAAATGCCGTTTTTCTCTCTCTATAATCAGAAGTTACAGTCGCACTTCCTTTATACGTGTACTTCATATTCCTAAAATTTCTTTAAGAAATTTTTTTTTCATTAGTAGTATTAGGAAAATTGACAAAAACGTCATGGTTGTTTTCCTTATCTAACATACATGTGTCTGTCTATCTACCCTAACCTACCTACTCTACCCTACCTACCTACTATAATTTCAAATAAGTGATGCAGAGAGCAGTATAGGTATACAGAAAATTGCTGGTTCCTTAACGTTAAATTTCAATAGTAAATATTTCTTATATGACGCTTTGTTAGTTGATGCCTTTCCGTTATGTTGCTTTTTCTTAGAAATTGTTTGTTTCAATCCTTCTGTAATGCTTACGTAATTGTTTTGAATTTATAGAAAATACTGTGAATGAACAAAAATGACTACATGACTTACACTATTTTTATTAACTTTCTAATATACAATGTGCTGTTCATTAGACGCGGGTCCGGCGCTAGGAGGGAATCTAGGAGAACATATGTATCAAGTCCCGAGAGGGGCCTCTACTTTTAACTAAACAAATTCGCTATACTTGTTTGGAAAAAGTGGAGGGGGCACAAAACATCCGTGTACCGGGTCACAGAATTTCTGTCGCCTGAACTGATTAGGCGGTGGCTGTGTTATATATACAAATAAAGTCTCATTAGGCCAAGTCAGTGCAACACTGGCCTTAGCCAAATGAACCGGAGAAATACAAACTAATCACTTTAATAGTTTTACACACTCCTACCAGCTAGTCTCATGACGTATTTGAAACCGAAAAGCGAAAATATTCATAAAATAATTACTAACATTTTGAATTCAAAGCTTCAAAGAGAACAAAAAGAACAAACATTGACAAATCTCAAATTATGGAGCGCATAATTAAAAAAAATTATGTGTAATATTTACCAAACGATTTATTCGCCGTCTTGGCTGTCGCTCCAATTCACTCCATTCAGCGGGTTCGTATTTACACAAACTCGTTGTTCTCGTGGCATGTACTGGTATACCCTATATTATCACGCAGTACTTGAGATTTATTTTAAATACCCAGTACATCATTTGTTAGTAACGGATATGATTTTTGAATTTAAGAAGGGGTAACATCGAGTACGGGTGCTGTGTAACCAATTCCTCACCTGGGGGATGGCTCCCCAGGGGTGTTTGTAATGTAAGTACCACTTTGTTTATATTTGTGTTTTTGGTTAAAAAACTTGTGCTTTGTCTCCTATCACCATGTTTTATTTTATAAAAAAGTATTCATTCAATAATTAAGTTAAATCCTCTCGTATGCCAAACGAGTTAAGGCGACTTTAGCCATGGGTATCGCCGGTATTGCTCTGGGCAGCAGAGCAATATGGGAGATACCTGTGAACGTCGCGCATTTTGGTCAACAAATGAGCCAAACCACCCCAAAGGGGATTTAACTCCTGACAATATTGTAACCCATCAATCAAAATAATTATATGAACAATTTAGTATACATGGAACTTCCGACATCCGTGCCCGCAGCCTGTCACACATCCACGATACAAGTGTTGAAGTACAGGACTGGGCGAGGTCGGAACCATTTAAAATAAAATGTAAATTTAAAAATCTTAACTATTTTGATAACCTCATCACATCATACTTAAAAAGTGTAAAAATTTTAGAGTCACGAGATTCACCAAATAGAAATGCCCAGTAGAAATTTCAGAACTAAGAACACAACTAGATATACAGGCATATTATATGTTTTTGCTTTGATTAACTATGCTTTCTAAAGCATATTTGCCTTATAAGATATATAAAGGCATATTATATATGTTTTTGCTTTATCTGCTTTCTAAGTACACAATGATTATATCGTTACAACAATTTTGGGTGCATATGTTATATACTATTTTTTAGATCTTAACGTTAACGAACCTGGGAAAATTGAATAAGGCACTAGCGACTCATGGATTTACTGAAAAAGTTGATTAGAAAAAAGTGGCTTTAGAACTGTAAAGCTGTGTGTACAGGACAAAAGTTGCGAAGTGTTTGGACGGCGGCGGCAGCTTCTTTCTGCTGCATACGAAAATGTTTCCAAAGTTCAAGGTATTATATTTTATAGCGAGTCACAAATTGAAGTTCCATGTATTGCTATCTCCGTTATTATAAAAGTTAGAAAGTCGGTTAAATGGAGAAAATTTCAGAGAATTATTTGGACATGTCAATGGTGCTTTAGATTTTATTTAGCTTTTCAGTTTTTGAAATAACTTCGAAAAAAACATTGAACATTTTTGAAAACCCCTCATAGTTTCTTAGTTTAAATTGTTACGCCATTTTAATTTACATGTGGTACAGGGATTTTTTAAAGATTTTCACAAAAGTGGTGAAAAAACAAATGTCTTCCATTTTTGAAATATTAGCTACAACTTTTGTTTTTTACATGAATGTCGCACTGGATTTTTTTGTGCATTCACTAGTACTTTATTTCAACGATGCATTATAATATGACACAATTAGTTTCTTAATTAGTTAAATACAAACAAAACCATATTTTCATTAGTATGCGATGATTTATGCTTATACCATCTGAAACTAATTTTATAAATGTAAGGCGTATAAGATACTTTTTTCAAAAGAGGCATAAAAAATTATGAAATAAAATTTCATAGTAATTATTGCTTAATATCGAATTGAAGTTGCCTATTTATGATTAAAGGCATTTTACAAGATAGCATAAGTTTCATTTAGTTAAATGTCAGAGCCACACGGGATTTTTACTTCACCACATGTATTAGTCTTGCAGTTGAACTTGAACATGCATTTTTTTAATTAAAAAAGGTAATATTACACAGTTTTGTATCGTCTTCTGTTTATAAGATTACCTCTGATCAATTATCAATTTTAACTAATTTAAAATTATAATTAGATTAACAATTAAAATTTTTACATATCAAATATATAATAAATTTTATCCCTACTTTGTTTAAATAAATGTACTAAAATATGAAATTTTAAAATACCTACAAAGATATCTTTATGAAACGTTAAGATCAACTACTTTTAATTACACAGTTACGGAAAAAAAATGAGACCTATGTATTCCTATGGACTTTGACCTGCTGAACACGAATCCGATGTCCGGTTAGCCCGATTGGCTCTTGCATTTTTCCTAACCTCAAAAAACACCGTAAGAATTGTATTGAAACATATTTTTTATAGGATTTTGCAAACAGCAGAAAAATAACTATCTATAATTAAAAGAAAAACTTGTGTAAAAATATTAATGAAATCTTTGCATTCTTTCGATAACCTGAATTCTTGTTACGCTAGCAAATTAAAATCCTAAAATGAATTTGTCTAATTTCTTATTTGACAATTCTCATTCTAACACTAGCATCCACACAGTCCCCTACGGCCATGCAGATTAAACTAGTATCTACATAACCCCCTACGATCATGAAGAGTCAGTTACAAATGAGAACAAAGGCCTAAAATTAATTTATTTATCTACCTTGTCTTAAAAAATTTTTCATTCTAATGGATTACATTTTCATGAAATCTATCATTCTGTTTCTTGGAAATGCTTAGCCTTTGAAACGTTTTTCGCCCTTATTCTGGAGCTCATCAGAAAGACATAAAGCCATTCATAAAGATGTTTCATGTTTCAAGAAACAGAATGATAGATTTCACGAAAATATAATCCATTAGAATGAAAATTTTTTTAAGACAAGGTAGATAAATAAATTCATTTTAGCCTTTGTTCTCATTTTTAACTGAATCTTCATGATCGTAGGGGGTTATGTAGATACTAGTTTAATCTGCATGGCCGTAGGGGACTGTGTGGATGCTAGTGTTAGAATGAGAATTGTCAAATAAGAAATTAGACAAATTCATTTTAGGATTTTAATTTGCTAGCATAACCAGAATTCAGGTTACCGAAATAATGTAAAGAATTTATTAATATTTTTACACAAAGTTTTTCTTTTAATTGTAGATAGTTATTTTTCTGCTGTTTGCAAAATCTTATAAAGAATATGTTTCAATACAATTATAAGCAAACAAATAATAATTCATTTTTAAACCGTAAGAATGCCCCAAAAAAATGAAAGTGTAGCTAAAAATCTGAAAATTCAGGGGTGCGTAGGATGGTGAGAGAAATCGAATGGCGCAAACCAGACATCTCTGCGGTCCTTCGTTTCCAAGATGAAGCAGCTCAAAGTCATCGGAAGGAAATAATCTGTCTTTCCCCGCATTTCTCGAGGCTCTATCTCAGAAACCAAAAAAGCTATCTAGTTCTAGTTTGCGCCATTTCTCTCGCCATCCTACGTACCCCTGAATTTCGAGGTTAGGTTAGGTTAGGAAAAATGCAAGAGCCAATCGGGCATCGGATTCGTGTTCAGCAGCTCAAAATCCGTGGGAATACATAGGTCTGCCTTCTTCTACTCGACATTTTTTAGTGTGTGTGTGCCTGTGTTATTGTTAGGTATTTATTTAGGCTTGGAATACAATTTTCATATTAATTTTTAAAATTATCAACTAATTAATTAAGAATAATACTAATACCTATCGCAATGATGGTATGTACTTACAGTTCCTGCATAATATATTTCAAATAATAACGGAATATTTTTCATTACTCTAATAAATGTCAACTCACTTGAATTTTTTTTATTTTTAGAAGTACTAAATAACATAATTTTGTAAATCTAGCTGCCGTTATTTTATAAGTTTTATTAACCTTACCGTCATCGAGTTCTATTTCACAAGATTCAAGACGATGATAAGCCACAGAATCGTCTAAATTGAAATTAAATTATTAGCAAGCATGCACAACAATATAGAGTTAAAATAAAATAATGTACCACCGAAAATGTCAAGATCTGAAAATGTTTGTCTAATTTTTAAATAAATTACACTTGGTATGCACTTAAATGAAAACAGTTAAACGTTTTAAATTAAGAAAATTATTAGGAGTTGAGATATGCTTTATAACTCATTGAAGGGATTATAATTTAAAGTCAACAATATTGGTAGATAGATAGACGTTCATAGTCACCAATCGAGACGAGATGAGAAAAGTGCAAAGCAATTTTAACATTTTGTTTACATTATAAACTATCCTATAATTTATTCATGTATTTCCGATTGCAGTAAACGAATCAATGGGTGAGTATATATTAATTCTTTGAGATGCTTGAATAAATGAGTTTCGTGTTTCTCTAATATGTCAGAATTCAGTCAGAAGAAGAGAAATAGACAGTTTTACGATATTTAATTAATTTAAAATTTCAAAATTATAACCCACATTATAACCATCATTAAGTAACTTGTTTTGTTTAACAAATGTATACCTATAATATGGTTCAAAGGAGAAGTTCGATAGGCTATGAAAATCCGCCCCATGAGCGCATTATCTATATTATTTTGGTAACAAGATTCTTCTTGTATGTTGTCCTTTACGTTCCACATAATACATGTAAAACTCACGAGAAGTCCTGAAAACAGGGTATTTTTAAATAAAATGTTAATTAGACCACATTTTACGGTGTATGCTCTCTAGAAAAATCTACTACATACATACAATTATAATTATTTTTATTCTAATGAATGGATCCTTTATTATTAATAATAGATAGTAAAAAAAAAAAAAATAAACAAAGAGTTGAATAAAGAAGTTTTTTGATGAAATTGGGGCCGATTTTCCTAACTTATGGATACCCCTCCTTTTTGTTGTCTAGATTGTTTTCCTTCCTTTGATTTGTATTTCTCTGGAGCATTCACGATTAATCCTCCATTATGTTAAATATTCCTTTGTACCTGGTGCCTCTTTTCCATTTTCACCAAGGCATTATATGCCTTGGTAAAATACGCCACCTTTTGCGTCTCGTTTTGATTCGTGAAAAAGCGGTAGATGATAGAAAAAAATGAACTGAATTTCTGGAATAATTATGAGAAGATAGTTAATCATAATAATATATTACTTTTGAAACAACGAATATCGTACACCGTATATTTTTCGATAACTAAATGGATGACCTACTCTTAAAATGATGGTTTCCATGGTTTGACATTGATACTGTGTGTAGGTAGCTCTTAATATGAATACACACTTGTATTTTCGTTATTTTTTGAGGTAAGTAAATAATATCTGTTACAACAGACCTTCATAAATTACATCTTTTGGGGTATTTAGCTTAGCCAAAGTGTCTAAACGCTTACTACACCGTTTGAAGAAGGTGAAATCCCGATATCTTGCTTCACATTGAAGATTTAGAAACAAATTATTTAAAAAAGTTGCTGAAACTCATTTTTTTAATAATTGTTAATGGTAAATTAAACACTGCTTTTAGATGAATCAATCTATATATTATAAATACTCTACATATGTTTCGGCCTATTAGGCCTTTATCAAGAGTATTACATAGTGAATACTAAAGTTTCCGACGTGCTTATTCTAATTTATATCTACAAGTATTTATATCTTAATCTGTTTATGACTTAATCTATTTAAGACTTAATTTAAAATCCTTAATTATGGCAAAGTTTGGAGTGGACCTAAACTGATTATATAAATCAATGGATACTTCTTATCAATTTGTTTAATATAGGGGTATTCAAGAAATTTTGCCGGTCGTTCGTGGTACAAGGGTTGTACTTGAAAGATATTTTGATTTCTAGTTGTTCTAGCAGATCTAAACGTTTACCTTTTCTTTCTGAATGAAGTAAATTTATGTTATCAGTATCTATCAAATGGTTGTTTTCAATACAGCGTGTTGACATTCCTGTATTTTTGTTGTTATTTTTTTATGTTCTTTACCCTGTTTACAACGCTTCTACCACTCTGACCGATATAGACAGCATTACAATCTTTACAATTAATTTTATATACACCAGATTTATCCATTTTATTTAGCTTTCCTTTGCTATTAACCAAAATGTTTCCTATATTTGTTTGGTTCACACTTATTGTAGAGGTACCTAAATTGTTTAATTTTCTAGAAATTTTGTTACTATATTTCGGAACATATATAATAAAACAATATTTTGTAGGTTTGTTAGGCACAGTGAAAAATTCTTTTTGAAGCATTTTGCGTTGTTTGTTTTTGATCATGTTATCTATTAGTGACTCGTATCCGTTTTTTCTTGCAATTTGTTTAATTATATTTAATTCTCTATCAAAATCACTTTGATCTAAAGGGAAATTCGTGGGCCTATGTATTAGACTATGAAAGGGTGAAATCTTAATTTGCCATGATTGCTGCGAATTATAATGTATTACTGTATCTGTAGTAGTAGGTTTGCGGTAAATGCTAAATTTCAACTGATTGTTATGTTTTTTGATATTAATATCTAGAAAGTTTAATTGACTATTTTGCTTGATTCCATTGTGAACTGAATTTTACTATTAAAAGAATTTAAGAAATTAAGGTAATTACTTAAGTTCCTTTCTGTACCGGTCCATATACAAAAAAATATCGTCTACATATCGAGTCCAGTAAAACACATGTGTATTTAAACTGTTATTGCTACTAAAAATTAAATTTTCTAAGTTTAACATAAATATTTCAGCTAACAAAGGAGAAATTGGTGAACCCATTGGTAGCCCGTCTTTTTGTCTAAAGAATTCACCATTAAACTGAAAATAGTTTTGTTCAATACAAACACTCGAAAGATTTTTTAACTCTGTTTTTTCGTTTTCACTGATTTGTGAATTTACTATTAAATTACTTAAAATTAATTTTAGTTCTGTGAGCGGAACTGAGGTGAACAGACTTTTAACGTCAAAGGAGATTATTTTGCGTTATTTGGCATTATTAAATTTTTGTATTTTCAATAAATTCAAAAGAATTTTTTATGGAATATTTAGATTTAAAATTTATTGATGTTGGTAAAATGTGATTTAGTTTTTTACACAATTTATAATATGGAGCATTGATGTAAGACACTATGGGGCGTATAGGGTTATTTACTTTGTGGATTTTCGGACGACCATAAAGAATGGGGGCTGAAGGGTTCATAATTTTCAATTTATACGCCTCATTACTTTGAATAACGGTATTACATTTCTTTAAGTTAGATACAATTTCGGATTGAAATTTATTGATTTGATTGATTGATTTGAATTTTTATTGATTTTTTCGAAGTCTTTAACTATTTAAAATTGTTTGTATTTTTTCATTATATTCTGATTTTGTTAAAATTGTTATGGTGTTACCCTTATCCGCTTTACAGAGAACCAAATCATAATTCACCAGTTTTTATTTAATGCTTTTAACAGGTTTATTTCTTCTTTGTTAGTATTACATTTTGTCGAGTTACATATATTAGCTAGACTATGTCTTTCCAATTCCGAAATTTCCTCCACTGAGATTGTAGCTAGCTCTGTATTAACGGCAAGAAGTTCAAAATCTTTTTTACTTACATTATGTGGGGAATATTTTAAACCTTTTTGAAGGAGGTTTAATTCTTGGTCCGAAAAAGTAACATTGGTTAAGTTACTTAATTTTTTAGCCCAGAGCAAAATCTGTACTTTTGGATTTTTAGACATTTTGAGCAGATTCCCATGCTGTTCCTAATTTTGCACATTATATTCACTAGTGTGCCATAAAAATAAAAGAAAAGCATTATAGCAAAGGTAATTTCATGTTATTTATTTAAATAAAGAAAAATTTAATGTTAAATTCAACATATGGAATTCAATCGGTAGTAATGTTTTTCCACTATCCATTGATCTCGATGCATTTCTCAATGCGCATTTGATTATTTATGGCAATTATTCTTAATTCGGCTGTGCTGATTTAATTGCAGGCCTAGGTTATTCCGGTATAAAGTTCGTCACTATTGTTAGGGTCTCAATTTGCAAACTTCATTCTTTATTTATTAGTAATATCAATCCTAGAATTATGAATCGATGCTCCATTTAATTGGAAATACATTTCATGTCTCACTTCTAATGGGAGATTTTCAATTGTTTCCAAAAACTCATTATTAAAAAAATTTACTAATCGAGGGACCGATTAGTCGCTCCCCAAGACTTGCACACCACAGAGGATATTGGCTTTTACAATTAACTACCCAATAAGGATTTTCTGCAGCCCAATACCTGCAATTTTGAGAAGATGATTCACGTCCATGCAGCGACCAAAGAATTTATATAATTCAGAATTGGTTGTACCATTAAACAAGCATTACATAAGTGGTTTGTGTAAATTAATGTAATAAGATATATTAAAAATAAAAAAGTACATATTTCATTATTTATATCTTAAAATCTACAAATGTTATATAGAGCTTTTACTCTTTGCAGCTTTATGTCATACTTGTCACGCATTTCTGTATTTGTACGTAAAATAAAGAAAAGGCATGACCATTCTTGTTTTATTTTACAATTCTACATCTCACTCAATCTCTGACCCCCATTACTACTAGGCCTGTGTCTAATTTTCGTGACCGAGAGTCCATTTGTACCCACAACTGAAACTCAAAGCACACCCCCTTAGTCAACCTCTGCATCTCGATGTATCCTTTTGGCGACCAGAGCTTGGATTAAACAAAAAAAGACAAATAACGTTCTTTTTACAGAATTTCAGGTGCTACTTTTTTCATTAGGGCTCTGATTAATGAGATCAAAGAAAAACCTCGTTTGTTAAGATAGCAACGTTACATAATCCCAAACTCCATGTTTTTGTGCATAATTATATACATACGTTAAATAGGGTAAAATGTTTCTGATTTATTTTTGTGGAAGCAGTGAAAAGATATACATTTCTTATTCACAAATGAATGTAACATATCCCTACTAGGCACACGTTACCTCTAGACGCATCGATCTGCAATTTTTAAATAAGATAGAATAATAAATACAGGGTGTAATTAGTTTCATGTCATTAAAAAAATTGGTGGTAGGGAACGACACGACAAACAAAAAAACCTTATATAACATGGGGTCTAAAGCTCATAGTTTTGGAGAATAAAAAAATAAACAGAAATTTCCAAAATACTCAATAACCTAGTTTGAGAACTGCTGGCATATTGGGGTAGGTTTTATTGCCTCGCGTCTTGTCATACGCGATACTCTGACATTCCTGCAAATAAGTATGCCGACAAAGCAGTTAAAAGCGACCGACAGAGGACATCGTCATGTTTTTTGCTTCTTCGCGGCCAATTATCCTATTAGGCGTACTATACTCTCCCTTGTAATATTCTCAAGTAATAATTTCCGTTTTGTCCTTACTTGGTAAAGAACGTACGCATGACGCGATGTACCCGTTCCTTGGTGTTGTCTGTTGCTTTTTTTTTAAATTTTGTGCCACTTATGTTAAGATTTATTTTATTGACTTATCGTTCAAGTCGTTAGTACTTGGTTACGTAAGACACTACTTCTCGTTCGTGTTTTTTGTGTTACTTTTTGGATTTTGGACCAAGTTTTTCTTTTTGTTTTATTTATTGATAACGTTAATTCACAGTTTAGTGTGGTGTTTTAAAACGCAGATTTTGGACATTATGGGAGATTACACTTATTCAGAGCTCGCGGATATGGACTTGGTACATGAAGAAAGTGGTGGAAATGCAGCTGGTGCGGAAGAGCTTTAGAACAATTGCAACGACGTATTTTAATGTGCATAGAAACCACAAAAAATGATCCTAATTTACCAAATGTGTTGAACGGAGTAAGTTATTAGTTCGACGTACCGAAATGTGTATACGTGGAGATGGAGGTCATTTCGAACAATTTTTCTAAAAAATTCAAAAGAATTGTTCAGTTATTGGGTGTTACCTATTGGGCATTAAAGGTATAATTATTATTATTAGTATTCGTTGTCTTGTTTTTATCTGTTTTTATTGTTTACGTTGATTTTCATAGAGACCAAAGACTTGATTTTTAGTTTTCGATACCTGATTGGGAAAAATTATGCGGTCAATTCGTTAAAAAAATCCGATTTTTTCCTAACTTAAATTACATAACTATTTTCTGTTATCGTATCTCGGACGTCTAACAGTTCGTTTTCCAATTTCATAAAACAATTACTTATTTTTTAAGCTTTTAACACAATGTTACAAATGTTAATAAACCACTTTTAAATTTTATAAATTCTTATAAACGACAATAAAAGCTACAATAGCTTTGTTCCAAATTAAAAAACACACGTAAACAAATCCTATTTAAACCCCTGCGGCCATGCTATGCTTGCGTTGTGCCGAAAGAGAAGGAAATATTTACATTTTCATAATTAGTGGTATAAAAAGTTCGATACAAATAATCCCATCAAAGTGCCGCACTTCTACCGACGGGAATACAAGTCGGGTATTACAGTTTTTTTTTATTATTTCTAATATTCTGAACTATAACATCCATTGACCCTGAAAAACAGTGGTTCTCAAATCTTTCCTACCTTAACATTAAAAATGTAAACCCAGGTGAGTTTTTTTCAAAGTGCCCCTAGAGAAAAAGGTCATAAGGTTTTCTTTTTAATGACATGAAACTAATTACACCCTGTATAACAAGAGCTTCCTATTTTCTTGTGGATTTCTAGTACAATATATAAATTATGTCAAACTGTGTTTGTAAATACTACTTAGTGGCCAGAGCTCAAAAGTGCTGCATCTCCATGTCCAGTGCTGTGGAAAATGTACGTTTAACCATTAACGGACAATCCTAGAATTATGAATTGATCCTCCATTTAACTAAAAATACATTTCCTGTCTTACTTCCAATGGGAGATATTCAATTGCCTCCAACAGACCATTATCAACAAAATTTACCAACCGAGCTGTGGAAAATGAAGTGGCTAATTAGTCGCTCCCTAAGAACTGCACCCTCATGTTGATCTTTTGGGAATATTGACTTCTGCAGTTAATTAAGTACCCAATGAGGATTTTCTGTAGCTCAGTATCTACAATTTTCAGAAGATACTGACCCATTGGTAGTGAATGTGGCCTCATCGGTAAACCTAATTTTATTCTAAAAACTTTCGTCTTTTAAGAAGTTTCCGTGGGCCAAATAACAATACTCTATCTTATATTTTTATGTCCATCCATCAATGTGGACGTTTTGGTTTAAATGGCTTTATTTTAGGACGAATAAAAAAACATGTTCTTACCCGGTCTTTTGAAAGATTTAAGTTTTTTATGACATTTGGATTTTTAGTTTTCGGAGAAACTTTTTTCGTCTCAAGGGTTCTGTCGAACAGTTCTTTACTACACAACCAGCAGCGTTAAACAATCTGTTTACTGTATTACTGCAAGTTGAACAAGGCGCCGAAGTTTATGTTTATTGTTCATAATTCTACATAAATTCTACAAAGTATTTCTTAAACATTCTAGTATCAAGTGATAAATACTATTTACAAAGTATTTTATGCTACAAATTACGGCACCTAAACTCACTGGGAGCTCGTCTTGTGCCTACCTATACCTAGCTGATAAAAAGTTTATAAACAGTACCTGAAATAGTAGAATAAACAGAATAAACAGAGTGCGGGGGACATACCCAATATAACTATTTTCTTAATTTTTTTTTTGAATTGATCTATGTTTTCTTGAACATATACCTTAGTTGTTATTTTATATTTCCTTAAATATTTTATATATTTTATTGCTACAGGTAAAATATTATGCATTTTAATTCCAATGTAATCTATAGACTTTGTAAAGGCCGTATTTGTTGGCTTTGGTACTATACTATCATTGTTTGTTGTAGAACGGGTTATGTGGCCATGATTTGAATTATTTTTTATCTTGGGATTCTTTTGTACATGGTTCAAAATATCTAAAATATATAAGCTTTCAACATCTAATATATTGGTACTTTCAAATAATGATTTTGTTGAGTAATATCTAGGTTTGTTTAGAGTAATTTTTAATATGCATCTTTGGATTACTTTAAGGTTATTTAATGTATTGTCGTACGCTCCTCCCCAAATTATTAAACCGTACCTAATTATAGACTCGACTAAGGCTTTATAAAATATTTAAGAGAGATTGTAAGTCCGTATATTGTCTCAGTTGATAAAATTTGTATACCAATTTTCGAATTTTTCCTGTTATTTTCTCCACGTGTATGTCCCATTTCAGAAACTGATCAATGTATAAACCTTAATATTTAACATTTTCGGATGATTCAATGTATTCTTGACAACTGTTACAAATAATGAGGTTTTTACATTCATGACATTTTAATTTATTTAGTGGATGAGGTGCGTTAAATTCTTGGACAACCTCGCCACTAGTTCAAATATTGTCCTCAAATAGTTTTATTACCTCAGTTTCTTCTTGTAATGTTTCATTTTAAGCAACTTTTTCACATAACTCTCTTCGGTATCTCGAATACGAAGCGAGATGGGATATCGTGATTTCGTCTTCTTCAAATAGTCGTAGTGGGCCGCGTTCAGACACTTTGCTATTTCAAAAGATGCAGTTAGTTCATGAAGCTCTATTGTTGTACCAGAAATTATTTATTTACCTTTAAAAATAACGAAAATACGGAGCGTTCCTTAATGACGCATTAATATTTTAGGGTGTGATCCCTTATTATTTTGGTATGTGTTAATAGGATATAAAGCCACATATTTTATTAAGAAAAATGATTTTATAGCACCTTGTATATAGTGAGTGCTGGGTAGCTATTCTGTAATTTCAGTGAACGTGAACATTTGTCGTGAGAGGAGAGAGCTCATATCACGATCCCTTCCCGGGGAAAGAAAAAACTATTCTGTAACTACAGTGACTACACGGGGACGTGAAGTGATCCTTCCAGCGTTGCCAACAGTTGTACCAACATTTCAACCAATAGAATTGCCGCAACACCATGGTCGAAGTTCATGCGTTGTATGATGGGAAATGCATCTTGTCAAAATGCGAGTTTCTGACATTCAAAATGAGTGCAATATCTATTATTTTGTAAAAGTGACATCATTTTCTGTTGGGCTAGGAATGACAACATCAAAAATTCGTTTCGACCCGATGAAGAGTGCCTTAAAATACATTTTTATTAAATGGGTGGAAAACAACTAGCTTCTGTGGAACATTTACAAATCAGTTCACAAAAAGATGCCAAAATATGTAGTAACTGGGAAAGAGTAACAACCAGTTTAAATGCTGTCCCTGGAAACTAATAAAAATAATTCGGAGCAATGGAGAAAAGCAAATTTAAATTGTAATAGGATTGTACATAATCTGACTTGTGTAATATATTGTATGATATCACCAAGCATGTTCTTTATTTACTTAATTATAAAAGCCCTATCTGCTAAGCCGAAGAGATTGCTCATGCAATGAAGTTGTCGTTCTTTTTGAGGATTTTCCCAGCAAACTGAAGGTCTCATAGTGCCTCATTGATAATTTAGTACATCGGCAATATTCATCGCTCTTTAATCCCTACACTTTAAGTAACACAAAACTCATTGTATGATCTAACTCAAAAATAACTTCAAATATACAAATATCAAGTCACCGACATCCAAATAAAATGACAGTTTGCCCAAAAGTGAGGTTATGCTTTCATCCTCTCACGCGTGAACGGTCCCGTTCCCTACAATATACCAAGAGAAGGAAGTTCCCCGATTTTTGGCGTGATGTGACCGCTCCCTCAGTTACAGAATACGCTATTTTGGTTTTCAAGAGAACTCCGCCCACTTTCTCATGAAAACATGTGCTCACATCACATCACACCGATACAGAATAGCTACCCTGGATTGAAAAAATTGTACAGAAATGGACTCCCGTTTGTCATCCCTCTCAGAATTAAAAAACCCAAAGTACATCTTCCCGGTCCTAAAAGTTTTCCGGACCCTTTTTGGGGATTTGGGGGGTAGCTTTCGCCCCTTGCAGGGTGTGGTCAAGGAAATTGAACGAGATTCTCGTTAATACACTGCGGCCATTCTGCAATAAAAACAAGGAACACTTGCTCTCCTAGATCTGCCTCCACCCCGTGTTCCTCATCCAGCAGGGGGTACTTTATACCCTTCTGGAGGCTTAGTTCCGGAGTGGTATTCACCCTCTACCATATTTCCTTTGCATTCTCAATAGCCTGTAAGCTAGAAGCTTTTATGACGTAGTTCTATGTCCAGAAGGGTATAGAAGGGGTGTAGAGGGTGTATCAACCCCTTCGGGAGAATTTTTACTCCCTCGCTGAAGCCTTTGACATTAAAAAAGAAGAATACGAGAGATAAAAAGTCCCCATTCACTCCTTAACGATAGGTACTGATAATCATAAATGTACCTCATTGAAGGGATGTTTTTGCCCCTACACAAAAATTGAAGTGTATAGAAATTTTTTTGACCTCGGATTAGCGTCGAATAATACCTAGGAATACCATGGTCAGTCATCCAGATCCAAAACTTTTTTTTTGTGGGGCTGTGTTATTAATTAAATTTTTTTAATCGCTATTTTTTATTATCTCAGAAAGCATATTAGATATTATTTTCAATTTTGGTATGTGTTAATAAGATATAAAATTATATATTTTAGTTGGAAAATTTATTTAATCGCTCCACCAGTGGCGGTCCTGGGAACATGTCCTCTGATATTCTTTACAAAAAAGTGGTACGTTACTGTGCCATGCGAATATTTTTCCTGATTAGCCCGATTAATTCTACATAAAAATGGTCTCTTGCAATTTTCTCGTCAGACGCACAGTTCTTAATTGAAGCAATTATATTCAAATTGCTTCATTTAGCAGTATTGATTAATAATAATTTTTGAACACAGATCTAATTATCCTGGAGTAAATGACGTTTTTACAAATATCATTTTCAAAATAATATTTGTTGACATAAAGTAAGTTAGTTGTTGGTGTTCAAAACCATGCCATCGTATTATTTCTTCGATTTTTAGTGTTTCCTTGAATTTACTTTGTTTTTTCACTGTTTTTTTCGAGTACCTCGGTAAATATGATGAATTATACGAATGCGGGAATGGGGACAATGCATTACATATAGGGTCGCGGAGGACCTCGGCGATGGCCAGCAAGATCCCCCGATTTCAGTAGTTTGAATTTCTCTTTGAGGGGTCATCTTAAAACCCTGGTGTATAAAACTTCCATTAACACTTCAGAAGATTTAAGAGAGCGAAATAGTTGCCACGTGTGAAACAATACGGAAGGCGAAAGGCGGGCGGAAGCACGAAATTTCCAACAATTTTTATAAAAGAAAATTTATCATCATTAAGGTTAATAATAATTTCAATTTGAATTTAGTTGTTTTAATCAAGAATTGTGCGTCTGACGAGAAAAACGCAAGAGACCGTTCTCATGTAGGCTAATCAGAAAAAACCAGGCTAATCAGAAAAAAAAACATCCACATGGAAAAATGTCAGTGACGTACCACTTTTTTGGTAAAAAATATCAAAGGACATGTTTGTAGGGACGCCACTGGTGGAACCATAAAATAACTTTTCTAACTAAAATATGTGGTTTTATAACCTACCAACACACACCAAAATTGAAAATAATATCTAAAGTACTTTCTGAGATATTAAGAAATAACGATTAAAAAAAATTCAACTTTTCTTCATAAAATAATAAATAAGGAATCACACTTTGAAATATTACGTCATTAAGGAACACCCTGTATAAATATGACACACTGTATATCAATAGACAAAATATTTATTTTCTATTTCAAATAATTCCATAAAGCGTAGTTAAATGAGGTAAAGAAAACACTCTTAATTTTTGAAAATAATATTTAAATTTGGAAAACTATTTATAATTTATAAAATTTATCAAATGCACGAATAATTAATTAAATAGCGATAAGGCCATTTTGCCCCGTCTACCATGTATTATTACACTTCTTACAATTACTCTCGGAATTCATCAAATTTGGATTTTAATATATTTATTTAGATATTTCAATGCATTATCAATTTATTTGCATGAAAAAATTTGTAACTTTTAATAACAAAACGATTATTTTGCCCCATTAACCCCCAAAGTCTCTTGGGACTTCCGAAAAGCAATTAATTATTCTTATTCTACAACAAGTTTTCATTAACGTTGCAATTTAGTTCTTTTTCAAATTTATTTTCTCTGTACTAAATATAATAGGTATCTTGTGATGAAATCTACAAATTAATATCCTCAACAAATGATTTGTCAAACAAGTGTATGTATATTGAAAGTAACTTATATCATTTTGTTATTACACAAGAAAACTGATGAAGAATACTAGTATTTGCCTAAAATCTTAACCATCTATGCAGTAGATTTAAATGAAAAAAGTAATTTTAAAAATAGTAAATATTTACACCTGCGAGAAAACTTTAAAATTGCTTTTAATAAAAAGAAAGTTAAAAATTAAAACAAACCTGACTCCTTTCTCGGCAATATTTCATATTCTACAGTGGCTTGTACCCATTTTTCAACATCGTGGCTGTGCCAAGTATCCATATCTAAAGTGCACAAAAGCATGCAGGCAAGCAACACAAAACATGTTATTAGTCTCATAACAATACATAAAAAAAATGTTAATGTCATTCTCAATACGCAGCATAAGCAACTAAAATATTGTCTACACACAACAAAGATCTAGTGAAGTGAAAACATCATTAACATTTACCGTAAGTGTGTTTTCAAATATTCTTCAATTTTATATAAGACATTGCAAGAGAAATGTAAGTTTTACAATAATAACCCGATTACTTTAATATTTTTTAGGGAACTTTCCTTGCGAAGGAAGCCCAAACTGATATACTTTGAAAATCGTACGTTTTTTAAAGACCTGATTTAAAACATGAAGCCTGACCAACATGGGTTTTCCAGAGTTTTTACTTTCGTCCTAATATCTATCTAGCTATCTGTTCGTCTTAGACTGACAAAATGAAGATGTCTTTTTTGAATATTTTTCAATATATCTATTTTTCATTACGTGCTTATTTTTATATACCATAATATGGTATATAAAACCAACAGGGCCCATATTGGTTTTACTCCTCATCTTCTCTCAATTTACATGCAACTTTTGTCACTTCCAGATATTTCCTTTTCTGTCTCATCTTAAACCTTTAATTTGACCCCAAAATTTTAATATTAGTCATTTATATCCTAAATTCTTCTGTCCACTTTTAAAGCTTTGAATGTTCTGAGCTTTATATATTAGATTCTGAATATCTCGTTATCTGCTAAGCTACTTGCGGACACCGATAGATGTCCGCAAGTAGTAGTATATTATATAGATAATTATAATCTCAAAAATATTTCAATTATTTATATTGTCTACACACAACAAAGATCTAGTGAAGTGAAAACATCATTAACATTTACCGTAAGTGTGTTTTCAAATATTCTTCAATTTTATATAAGACATTGCAAGAGAAATGTAAGTTTTACAATAATAACCCGATTACTTTAATATTTTTTAGGGAACTTTCCTTGCGAAGGAAGCCCAAACTGATATACTTTGAAAATCGTACGTTTTTTAAAGACCTGATTTAAAACATGAAGCCTGACCAACATGGGTTTTCCAGAGTTTTTACTTTCGTCCTAATATCTATCTAGCTATCTGTTCGTCTTAGACTAACAAAATGAAGATGTCTTTTTTGAATATTTTTCAATATATCTATTTTTCATTACGTGCTTATTTTTATATACCATAATATGGTATATAAAACCAACAGGGCCCATATTGGTTTTACTCCTCATCTTCTCTCAATTTACATGCAACTTTTGTCACTTCCAGATATTTCCTTTTCTGTCTCATCTTAAACCTTTAATTTGACCCCAAAATTTTAATATTAGTCATTTATATCCTAAATTCTTCTGTCCACTTTTAAAGCTTTGAATGTTCTGAGCTTTATATATTAGATTCTGAATATCTCGTTATCTGCTAAGCTACTTGCGGACACCGATAGATGTCCGCAAGTAGTAGTATATTATATAGATAATTATAATCTCAAAAATATTTCAATTATTTGCTATTAGTGAAATATTATTATCTTTAACTACATAATGTCTGTTACAAAGCAATGCAACTTTACCCACCACTTTTGACCTTAAATTGGTTCACATATTACTAGTCCATGTTATACTAGGGTCAGTATTTATACGCAAAAAATTTTAAACTTATCAATATGTGACATGAAAATTAGAAAAAGACAAAAATAAGTTGTAACATGAAATTCTCACGAATTAACAGCATACCTACAAGACCACAAAAACGTATAAAAGTACAGGGTGGAGATGGAACCTTTATATAATATAGGAGCCAGCATGCAATTATCTGACATCAGTTAGAGACATGGTTAATTTTTTGCCTTAAGATATGACAGACAACACAAGTTATATGGAAATTTGTCTTAGTGGTGTGGAAAGTTAATTTATAAATTAAATTAATTATCTAAACAAAATCAGCTTGATATTTGCTAGTCATGGCAGGTTTAAAATGTCCGTCTCTGGACCTATATTAACCTGGATGCATGCCGATTGTATATTTGTATTCACTAAATGATAAGTAATGAGTAGAAAAATATTCGCTTGATACAAACACTTGTACCGATTATAATAAGACATTTGGAGTTATTTAGAAATTTTCCATATCACTTTCGTTATCTGCTATGCTCTAAGGAACAGGATTAATACATTTCTAGCTGATATACAAAAAATATGATATGAGGTGATAACATGCTGGCCCCTGTACTATTTATGTAACACCGACAATAGAGAAAATGTATCAAATTTTATAATATTTTCTTCGAGTAACATGAAAGCACTACAACGTCTGCAAACTCTTGGCCACTTTTCATTACCAGTTTCTTAATATGCGAAGCAGCAATAATAGAATATTTCTAGTATTTTTCTAGGACATGAAAATGTTTTGTGAGGCCTGTGTAGTAGCCGATTTGGTGAAACTTAAACTCACGCTTTATGATGACAACTTACTATATAATCAAAGAGTAGTAAATCCTAACCAATCCGAAGTAAATGAAAATATGACATTGAAAAATATCTTGGTGTAACCTATTTCAAAACATCTCGTGTCGTTTAGAAATGCCTGTATTGTAAGCAAAAAAGCCTTTGTTAGATATTATTCGAGGAGTTAATGGCTGCCGATGGAGATGAGTTGTTGCTTTTATAAGTTGATATGGTCACGCATACTTATTGATTCATGAAATTTTATAAACATCGCATTCAAGTTTGTGTTACATTAGAGAGACATATCTGGTAAATATTATTATCATCATTTTAATTTCAGGTACACTCGAATTACACTATGTACATAATAATGACGTCGCCGATAAAAATGCTAATTTGTTTGTATTGATTTGTGTACTTAATATTTTCATTAGTGTACACGGTAACCCAATTAATTAAAACATACCTAAATAGTCGAGTAATATTACACGAAAACAGCCTTTCAATTCTATAAACTGGCATGATTTTTTTTTAAACTATGGAAATCGCTTCAAAATAATATAAATAAAAAAATCATATAGGTCAGACGTGTATTTGAGTATTAATTGTTAAATAAACAATTATAATAAACAAATACAATTTGGGAGTGGGTAAAATTGCATTTGTAGGGGTGTCTTTCGTCGCTAATTACGAATATAAGGCTAAAATATTAAGATTCAAGATGGCGGATGATAAAGTAAGAAACGTACGAAATTTCGCATTAATACTTTTTATCCAGAAGCAAAGAATAGGTGAATATACAGTTTATCTTTTCTTTTAGGAAAATATTCAATAATTCTATACAACCCCTTTTCCCAAGTTTTGAAAACGAGTAGTCATTATCACCATAAAATTGTCGTCAAATATTTTTACAAATAATGACATCATCATCATCAATTAAATCTTAAAATAATACAATTCATTTATTACGTCGCTGTTTGTTCCAGTTGTTTATAACAGACAACGATTTGTTGGTTGCAGATTTTGACTACATTATCAAAAAAATAACGTTGCCTCAGTCCAACCCAAGCAGTGCACAGTTGTCCCAAATGAACTTTTATTTTTTAAATTAAAGCTCGAACAAATCCTCGGAGCCCGAATTAAAAAAAAACTTTTTCATTATTTTAAGTTAAACGCCAAGAAAACAATTACAATTTTTACACAAAAATAGTAGCTTCGAAGTTTTTTGAATAACTAAAGCTAGTTAGAAAATAAAGTAAAGCAAAATCAGCTGGAAAATTAGACAGAAAAGCGTCAATTGACAGCTGTCAAATTGACATTTGACATTCCAAAATTTTTTCACAAACCTTGTTGCTCTTAGGTTTTTGGGGTCACTAAATATCAACAACATGTCAAATTGGACAAAAGACGTCAACGTAGAACTCAGCAAGGCCGTCAAATTTCCAAATGGTCGTTATTTTTTAAATTAAATATAAAACATTTTTTGACGTAAGGGTTCTTGGGCTTGCCAGAACCAAATTATCGTATGAAGTTATTAAGTATATTGTATAAAAAATTATTTAGACGAATTTTGGAATAAAGTCAAATGTCAATTTGGCAACTGTCAATTGACACTGTTTTGTCTAATTTGACTGCTGCTTTTGCTTTACTTTATTTTCTAAGTAGTTTTAATTATTTAAAAAACTTCGAAGCAACTAATTTTGTCCGAATTGTAAATGTATTCTTGGCCATTGACTTAACATAATAAAAAAAGGATTTTTTTAAATTTCAGCTCCGAGGAGTTGTAGTTTCGGTAGGCTTTAATAATTAAAAAAAAAAGTTAATTTCCGACAAGATTTGCGCTCTATAACCATTTTTGAACAAGAAAAACTCGATTTGGGACCACTGTGCAGAGCCGCGAGGTTTGTACAGTACAGTACCGTCACCAATTATGCAGAAATAGGCGGTTTCAAAAAACAAGTCTTTTCGGCCGAAGTTAGAGCTAATTCCTCCTCATGCGCCACAGCCAGCAGCAATGGCTCCCTTACTCGATTTTCGTCAAGAACTTTGCAATTGGGATGGGAATTGCGGCCTAGTTATTTCCATTTCCTGAGGGGGTCTCAAGTCGAACAAAAATTGTGTGACCCCCTTTTTGCATACTCAATGTTATAGTTTGTACGATGAATCTTTGCGTGTGCGTCATAAACAGGAACCGTATGAAGTAATCTGTTCAAGGTCACTGCTTCTCTTCAGCAGTGACGTGCATCAAAAAAATGAAAAATTTGTTTTTACTCTCAGTCATCATCCGACAAATTAGAAGCCATATTTTTTTCGTAAATACTCATGAAATGACAATTAATTTTGTAGAATAATAACAGATATATTATTTACCACTAATTATGATTATAACAATGAAGCTTAAAAATGCATTTTTATCAAAAACGCAAGAACACCACTGAACTAAAATGACAGATATTATAGCCGTTGACAGCACATCACTACGACAACTGTTCATATCGACGTCTCTTTTTAATTCCACTTGAATTTATCGTTCGGCTGTCTTAGCATGCTCGAGCGGTTAGAAGACATACGTAACTAAATATTTGCTCGTCTCAATGCGTTCAGCAACCGCACATATGTCCTACCTAATTTCATACTCGCGCAAACATTCATCGTACAGACTATATCTAGTCTGTATGGCATCAACAGATTTTAAAAAAAAATGCTATGGACTGGTAGCTTCTCCAGTTTTTAAAACATTTAAAGTTATTGTACCTAAGATGCATTCGAATATTTTAGAGGTATTTAACAAGTTTTTAAGAAACAGATTATACAAGTTAATTCGGAAAAGTATATTTGTATGACAACAAAACTAGCTCTAACTAAAATATTCATAACTTTTTAAACGATTTTAGAATAGCTAATACCTAATAAAAATAAAGTAAAAACTAATGAATTAATTATTACTTAGATAAAGTACTACTAGTATTTCTCTTGAGTATCTGCACCTACAATTTCAATTCAGTTAATTTCATATGACTTGTCTCATTGACTCACTATTTTGTACTATGAAGTTTCTACTGACAGTGAAGAATATTCTAATAACCGGACAATCGTATCGTTTCAGCAACCAATAAGATTGTTTTTTTTGTATTCAGAGAAAAATACAGAAAGATCCAAAAATCCCGCATTACCCTTTGAGTGCGCTGAATCTATGTGTAAAAGTAGTAAGAAAACTTCCTATTAACATGTGTTTGAAAATATTTTCTAAGGGAGGTACTGACCTCTGAAGACGACGCATAAATAGAGTTATTATTGGGAAATATTTGACACAACTTTTTGAAACTTGGTTCACAATTTTATATTATTAAGTCTTCTTTTTGTACGGTACTAAATACAACAAATTTTATCCATAGGCGAAGAAACGAAGGATTTTCTCTGATTTATATTTTTAGTAGTTTAAGGCATAATTATGATTCCGCATGCTTAATATAAGTTAAAAACACCCACTTAACATTTGGCAATACGACAAACTGTGTTGGATGGGCAGTTTAATCAAATCACTCATGATTCGTGTGGTAAACGATAAGAAAATGTAGAAACAAAGGTTCTGTGCCTCGTTAGTCCGCCCGTGGATAAAATAAATTTTGGTTAGTATTGTAAAAAAAAGCCTTAATAGTGTAAAATCGTAAACTAAGCCTAATAAAGTTGTCTAAAAATATTTCCTAGATGATCAGTTAAAATCTCTATTTAGGCACTATCCGCAGAGGGCCCTATCTCTCTTAGGAAACATTTCCGGATGCATGTTGGTTCTCTCACTATTCTTGAATGTAGAATTAGCAAATAAAGGGGAATGCGGGGATTTTGGGACATCCTGTAAAATAAAAATATATTGAATTTAATTAAGAAATAATCCCTGTGTCAAATTTCAAACAATAGCATACATGTTAGTCACCAAGTTAGTTACAAAATGATATGAAAACATTTGTTAGTAGGGTTAATAACAACCTAAATGCTGTGACCCTAACCTTGTACGCCCTGTAATAAAGCTTGGCCCAAATTAAGGGCATTAGGCCTTGGATTTGATGCAGCGACAGAACTAGAAGGCGAACCAGAAGAAGCAGGAGCTACTACTCTTGGTGACTGGGGAGGAGTTCCGGGGCCTGGTAGGGTTTACAAACTTTTAGATACGCAACAACAAAAGCTGTATTATGTAACAAAAAACATGACATAATTAACTAAAACTACATAGTTCTTTAAATAAACATAGTTTTGAATTGGGAGTTTAAAAAACATAATAAAATAACATCTATTTAATACACAAAGAATTTTACAATTAGTTCCATGTATTTAGGAAGAAATAGTTTATTATAAAAGTTTTTACAAATCTATATCTAGAATGAAGTAAGAAATTAGAATTCTTGACATGTTTAAGTAAAACGTCCAAATGTTAGTAATTATTTGTAATTTCTCAGTGTTTCGTTAATAGCACAGGGGTTTTGAGCTAGGATGAAATCCTTATGAGAATTTTTGCATAGAGATACATCTTTGCTAGTATAAAAATATTATAAAAAATAAAGGATAAAAATGGTTTTCTTTTAAAACTGAATTGTACTAAAAAGTAGAAAATAATTTTCATTCAGTGATTAAATTATAAAATGATGATGAAAAAGAAAACCATTGGATGCTCATAAAATATAATATATTACCTTTATCAACAATCACCATTGTGATAAAACGTTATGAATAGTATGTTGTAATATAACAGCAACAGCACTACTTTATGAGCCCCCAAAGGTTTCATCATCATTTTGTAATTTAATCACTGACTAAAAATCATTTTCTACTATTTAGTGCAATTAAGTTTTAAAAGAAAATTATTGTATAAAAATTTTTTTTATTTACTTTTTTTTACTTTTTAGTTTCCCGTCTGCCTCATTTTTTATTCAAATGCCATCATTTCGTTTACTTTTGTCAAACTCTTTCATTTCATACCCAAATTAAGGGGATTATAAAGAAATAGGTAATCCGCCATTTTGTGTCGGCCGCCTTATTGGATTTAGAATAACGTCAAACAACTTATTGTATTCTACTTCCGTTTCATTTGATATCCATGCCGAGGGGGTTGTAAAAAAATAGGTGATCCGCCATTTTGTGCCATATTGGATTTAGAATGACGTCACACACACAGTATTCTACTTTATATACCCTTTCATTTGATACCTATTTCGAGGGGGTTGTCAAGAAAAAGGTAATCCGCCATTTTGTTATGGCCGTCATATTGGATCTACCATAACATTGAATATACTATATTGTATTGTCTTCAGAACCAAAGTTGTGTGCAGAATTTCAGCATGATTGGATATCGAGAAGTGGTCAAAAATTCGATCACCAGATTTGAACATACAAACACACAACATTTCGAGCTAAAGAAAACGATTGAAAAACCATTGAAAAAGTTCCCGTGATTACTAAATTTAGCGTCAAATTCCCAAAAACTGGTTTTATGGAAATAACTGTTAAAACACGCAAAGTACAAAAGAAATTATTTAAGAAAAATTAACAGGCACATAATTCTACAAAAAAATTTGACCATATGAAATTTGTATATACAGCCATTTTCGCATAAAATAAGCTGAGATTGCGAGCCAACACGTAAACGCCAATAATTAGCCTTTCCCCGTGCATTTCGGCACAAAAACTTTAATACGTTTTGAAAAATGATCGGATCATAATTAAAATAAACTATTTTAAATGGAAAAGGTACGGATTAGATTATCATATAAATTTTTTACAGTATCATCTGGTTTTTGTAATTAAAAACAAATTCAAGCTTCTTTAGCGTTGTATATGCTCGTTAATGTAACAAATTCATTTGGCTTTGGGATCTTTATGTCTCTTTCTGACATCATGGTAGTCAAAAATGTGCAAATGTTCTGGCAAGAAAATGAGTTGACTTTGCATTGTAAATTTTGTGAATTCTATAGTATGGAAACATTTTTACTTCAAAATGATCTCAAATTAACATATGAAAAAAGAATGCAAAATTAAGATAAGGGTAGACATTTCAATTTTACTTCCACATCCACGTAGTGGATTGGAAGTATAGTAATCGTAAAAAAAATTTGAAATTTTTTTTTTCTTGAAATCGGTTTAAAATGTCATGAAACGTCGAGATTTTAAATTTGAGCGAAAAAAAATTTCTGTCTGTCTGTCGGTCTGTCTGTCTGTAACTTTTTTGTCCGCACGTTTTCTCCGGAACGGTTTAAGATATTGACTTGAAATTTTGTACACGTAAATATTATAATGAGATCTGGAACTGGATTGGTTTTTGAAGATATCCGGTGAAGGGTTGGGGGGTAAATAGGGGTAAATATGGGAAAATATGTAGAGCAAGCTGTAAAGAGTACAGAAACTTGAAATTTGATGTATGTACTACAAGCCAAGGCCTCAGATTTTTTTATAGTGTTTTTCAACCCCCCACCACCCCTTCGTCATTATTAAAGGGGTTGCTAAAATAAAATTGAGATATTCATTTCAAATTTGGTACACGTATGTATTATAACGATATCTGGAACTAGATTATATTTTGAAATGATTCCGTTGAAGGGTTGGGGGTTAAATAGGGGTAAATAGGGGAAAATAAGTAAAGCAAGCTGGTAGGAGTACAGAAACTTAAAATTCGGTGTATGTGTTAGAAGCCAAGGTCTCAGATTAGTTATATTATTTTTCAACCCCCACCACCCCTACTCCATTATTAAAGGGGTTGATAAAATCAAATTGAAATATTCACTTGAAATTTGGTACACGTATGTATTATAACGACATCTGGAACTAGATTATATTTTGAGAAACTACCGTTGAAGGGTTCAGGGTTAAATATGGTGAAATAGGGGAAAATAAGTAAAGCAAGCTGGTATGAGTACAGAAACTTGAAATTCAGTGTATGTACTAGAAGTTAAAGACTCAATTTTTTTTTAAATACTTTTCAACCCCCCACCACCCCTACTCCATTATTGAAGGGGTTGATAAAATAAAATTGAGATATTCATTTGAAATTTTGTACTCGTATCTATTATAACGACATCTGGAACTAGATTATATTTTGAGATGATTCCGTTGAAGGATTGGGGGTTAAATAGGGGAAAATAAGTAAGGCAAGCTGATAAGAGTACAAAAACTTGAAATTCGGTGTATGTACTAGAAGCCAAGGTCTCAGATTATTTATATTATTTTTCAACCCCCACCACCCCTACTCCATTATTAAAGGGGTTGATAAAATGAAATTGAAATATTCACTTGAAATTTGGTACACGTATGTACCATAACGACATCTGGAAGTAGATTATATTTTGAAAAGCTTCCGTCGAAGGGTGGGGGTTAAATAGGGGAAAATAAGTAAAGCAAGCTGGCAGGAGTACAGAAAATTGAAATTCAGTGCATGTACTAGAAGCTAAAGACTCAAAATTTTTATAACATTTTTCACGGATGTATTGTAATGACATCTGATTGAGATGATTCCATTGAAGGCGTGGGTCGTGGTAGGTTGTGAATAGGGGAAAATAAGTAGGGTAAACTAAAAACTTCATTTTTAACGTATTTGGTAGAAACCAACGCCTCAAACTTTTCTATGACATCTACTCCAAATATTATTAAAATTCTATGACCAATAATTTTCACATACTAGAGTGCAAATCTAGTCAAGATGTTTCCTTTAAAGTGACTTTGATGAAAAATCTGGATGTGGAAGTAGTGATTCCTTAGGCAGCGGTTTTTTCATTATAATTTGCATTCGATAGGAATTTGCAATATAGTGTATATTATCTTAAGATCTGAGTTTTTTTATAAACACATTTCCAGTGTCAAATACTCACACTGTTATACTCTATATCTATACGCCAATACAAAACGAAGAGTATATTGCATTCGATCGGCACATTTCTACAACCGGTAATATTGCTCGTAGAGAAAAAAATGTCATCACTGTGTTGGTGATCGAATTCTGAACAACTTTCAAAATGTCCGTCCGTCTGTCCGCCGGTCTGTCTGTCGGTCTGCCTGTCCGTCCGTCACGTTTCTTGTAAGCACGATAACTTAAGAACAAAAAGTCCGATTGTATTGAAATTTGGAAAGCAAGTTAGTGTTAGCTAGAGGAAGAACCCTAATTTTTGAACAAAATCGATTAATAAATAAAAAAGTTATACATTTTTTAAATTTTTTTTTTTATAATTTTTTTTTTATGTTTTGTAATTAAACTAAATACGTCTAAAACTAACATTATTTCCAAAAAAAACTGCGAAGAGTGTCTGTCCTATAGAATGTGCAACAATTATATAAAAAGTGCAGTAAATTGGCGAAGAGTATAACGGTTAGCTTGTTTCTTATTGTGATCTGCGAATAACGAAAGATAAATATTTGTTCTTTCTAGAGAAATTTTGTGTAACGGTCGAGACAAAATCAACAGGTACATAGCTTCGACAAAATTTTATAAGGAATTCGACCTCGGAGCATTACCTCAGAGCCGCCCAAGCATCATGGTGTGTGTGTTCTTCTTACTAGTGAGTGTGTGTGTGTGTGTGTGCTCGCGGCGTCACGTTGTATTCTTTCGTTGACCTTTATTTTATATTCGTTCCTTGGTTTTAGACCCCATAACATTTTGGGAGTTTGAAACCCTTTTGTTTTATGTTGCAATCACGAGATCTTTATACCTTTATAGTCCTAAAAACCTACTTCTATGAAAAATTTCACATAGGAATTACTTTATCATAGTTTTTCAATCACTATATCAAAATTAAAAACTATTGACTCGCAAATATTCTATTATTTTGAAATACTTTAATTCCGGAAAATATAAGAAATGAAATTAGACTTCCTAGAAATTACTATACATTGTCCATATGAATATCAAATAGGAATATTGCGAATCTATTAACGCCATTAAATCTAATCTGAGTTTTCAACAAGAGACAATATTTTTTTCTACCCTGTATCGGAGATATACTGCTATTAGAAGGTAGAAAAGATATTAGTATTTGGAAGTATCTGATCTTCCAAAAGAGTTCTACAAAAAAAAATATAAGGTTCAACGAACAAACAAAGTATTCTAATTAATGGGCTGTTGATTGTAAAAAGAGGCAAACTGTAAGGTTCATTTTAAATCCAATCAAAAAGGTAGTTACCTAGTCTAGTCTATATACACAAAATAGAGATATTTATTTTTTAATGCTTATATTATTATAGTCTATAGGACACTTCTTATTCTGTGACATTTGGATCGTTCAGTTTCACCCCCTAAAGTATTTCCAATTATTTTAAAAATGAGTAGAAATGTGTACAAATTCCAATTTGATCAGATAACGTTATCACGTAACCTGAGGCTATTAAAATTCATCAAATACAATTTTCAACTGCTTTTAATAACATCACGAACGGTTGGTCATGCCGAAATTGAACATACACAATTGTTAGAAAATTTCATATTGTAAAAATTCGTTCTTTTGCATTTTTCTGGTACATCTATTAGTTCTCGATATTATGGAGCTTTACTCAGGCACTAATAGTATATTATTATATGAGCGATTATGACAGCCATTATTCACGAAGATGATGTTTGAGCCCACGAGCCGTAGGCGAGTAGCGTAAATTATTTGAGTGAATAACGGTCATAATCGCGAATGTAATACTATGCTCTTTCTACACCTATTAAACAAATAAATTAGACTAAAAAAAACATTAATCGGTATCGGTAATAAAACGTAAACAAACAATATGGCGGATACACTTGGCTGTCACGCGAGTTGATTGTCAATTGCAGCAAGAGTTAATCGCGGTCGATTTAAAATATCATTGTATCAGCGAAACAGTGATTTTTGAATTTGTATTTGTGATTGGCCGGATGCAGTGAATTGAGAATCGTTAATTCACCACACTGAATTATAAGTACAGTTTTTCACAAAAAATGCTAATAATTGCCATATAAGTGTAGAAAAATATAGTTTCTCTACACCTATTTAATTATTAGCAGTTTTTTGGTGAAATGTGGTACCTATAATTTACTGTATCGATTCATAATTCACTGCATATCCGGCCAATTGCAAATACAAATTCAGAAATCACTGTTTCACGTATCTAATGATATTTTAAATCGGCTGCGATCAAATCTTGCTGCAGCTGACAATCAACTCTCTGACAGTGACAACCAAGTGTATCGACATATTGTTTGTTTACGTTTTCCACTTCTTACGAGTAGGTACTGATTAATGCTATCAAATGTCAGTTTAGTTTATTTGTTTAATAGGTGTAGAAAGAGCCTTGGCTCGTAGGCTCAAACATCATCTTTGTGGCGTTTCTCTTACATTTCGCCTTCATATCATTTGACCCAGTAAGTATGTATACGAACCACCATATTGAGTTCGTTGGAAGAGCGTATAAGGCAGTGACTACTCCTGCCTTACTGATGAGTTCACGGAGTGGCCACGGAACGAAACGCTAACATTTGTCTACTCCACACTGGCGACCCCGACGTGATTTGAACACGCAACGTGATTTACGGCATACTCTACACCTACTCTACATCCTACGAGGACACGCGCACAAGCATGTTCGAGTTCGAGCATTGCATTGCATAGCTGTTCTTCTAGGATTGTACTGGTGCGGGTAGAGTGCGTCAAATAAAGGGTGGGGTACTCACTTCGTTTCGATCCAGCTCTAATACGTTATATTCTTCTACCACCATGTTTCTCGTGACTTTGTCACTGATGAGGAATGATGTGGCGTGTGACGTTTTCCTTACATCTCACCGTCACATAATTTGGTCCACTAAGTATATATATGAACCACCATATTGAGTTCGTTGGAAGAGCGTATAAGGCAGTGGCTACTCCAACCTTACTGATGAGTTCACGAAGTAGCCACAGAACGAAACGCTAATATTTTTCTACTCCACATTGGTGACCCCGACGTGATTTTAACACACAACGTGATTTACGACGCACTCTACACCTATTCTATATCCTATGGAGACACGCGGACAAGCATGTTTCTCGCTACTTTGTCACTGGTGGGGGAATGATGTGGCGTGTGACGTTTCCCTTACATCTCACCGTCACATCATTTGGCCCACTAAGTATACAGGGTGTTTCACTTAAAAGTCCCCAGGCCATTATCTCTAAAACTAATAAAGATATTTTATTTTTGTAAATGGCAGATGATTGATACCAAAGAAAGGTTTAAATAACGGTGATTAGAATTTTTCCTCAACAGCACACAGAGATGGCGCTGCGATGCAAAACTATTTTTTGATGGCTGGAACCTTGAAACATAAGTCATGTGATTAAACAATAATTTGTGAATAATTTTGATGGTATAGAGAATTTACAAAAAACAAGCCGTTTTGGAGTTACATGAGTTTCTTTCATTAATGCCAGTACACGTGAATTTTGATAAATCCCTATAATTTATTTATTATTTATTATAGAATATTGGTTACCAAACACTTTTTTTCAAGATAAGAAAAGTGATATAATACACTATCATAAAATTATGTTTACCACTTCCGGCCAAACCGGAACTAACATGATGAACCAATATCCATATGTTCCTACATATTACATTTTTTTTCTAATAACGCTTCTAATAAAACGGCTCCCAGAACTTAAAGTAAGTAAGACAACAAAGAAAATACACACTAATTTAGAATGGTAATGAAAAATCTACTTAAGAGATATTAGTAGGCTTTGATTTAATTTTAAGATTGACAGTTATTAAACAAAGTTTGTAGTTGGTGCATTTCAATCATAGTTTCAAACAGAAATAGTGTACTTAGAAACAATTCAAAGCAAATGAATCCAAATAAGGCAATAAAAAAAAATAAATTTAAAAAATGGTTAGATACACCAATGAAGATAAGTTAAATATGATTTTAATATACGGTGAATGCAAAAGAAATTCCCGACAAACAAAACGATTGTTTTGTTTACGATTTCCAAATAGACCTACACCCGATAAAAAAACATTTATCATGCTGTTTAAAAATTTAAGAAACTGGGGTAGTTCTAAGAAAACTATTCGTAACAGAAATAGGCCAGTTAGAAACGATGAAAATACAGCCTTGGTGTTAAATAGTGTTGTCAACAATCCTCAATGTTCTCTCCGGAAATTGGCATCGGAAACTAATCTGTCGATATCTTCGTACCATAGAATATTAAAATCAAATAAATACCATCCACTCAAATTAAAATTGATCCATCATTTAAGGCCTGGTGATTATGAACGAAGATTACATTTTCTAGCTGAATTTTCAGTTCTTTCTGAAGAATGCCCAAATTTTTTTAAAAATGTGCTCTGGAGCGATGAAAGCCGTTTTCACAACAACGGAGTTGTGAGTATGCATAACTGCCGATACTGGTCACAAAATAATCCTAGATGGATGAGAATGACCCGAAATCAGGTAACTTTTGGAGTTAACGTGTGGTGTGGAATATTAAATTCATATATTATTGGACCATATCTATTCCATGGAACTTTAAATGGAAGAAAATATGAGATATTTTTGAGAAATGTATTGCCAGGATTATTAGAGACTATCCCTCATAACCAGGAGAATATTTGGTTTCACCAAGATGGTGCACCACCCCATAACTCAGTACTAGTCAACGATTGTCTTAATGAAATGTACCCTCAGAGATGGATTGGTACTAATGGAGTAGTCAGATGGCCAGCACGATCACCTGACTTGACTCCATTAGATTTTTACCTTTGGGGGTATTTAAAAAGTGTAGTGTACATTGAACCCATTGAGGATATGGCCGATTTGTATAATAAAATATATGCAAGTGTTGCTGCTATAAATAGACATACGTTACAAAAAGTTTGCAATGAAGAGTTACTGAAACGGTACAATATGTGTATTCATGAAGAAGGGAGAAATTTTGAACATTTAATATAATACGTACCTACTAATAAGAAAGAAATTAGTTTAATTTCATTTTTAATAATATTTCGATAGTTTTTAAATGTTGATTGATTGATTGATTGATTTGCCAGCGTAAGGTGGGCATTGCTGCCAATTCCGGTGCAGGGAGATTTGTTCCACCACGCAGCCCGATCGCCCACCGATCATCTCACCGTGTGCCAGAACAAACCCCCAGTGCTTTTATATACCGCCGGACCAGCTGCATACGCTGGATTGGACATTGGACATGCTTGTTGTCAGCAGCGAGAGCCGCATGACGCATGGGGTAGGAGTATAGGATGGAGCGTGTAGGTGTTTGTGAGATGTTTCTTCTTGTTTTCCTTCTGTCTTCATCGGATGGAAAGTGCGCTTGTGAGATGCTTCTTTTAGGTTTTCGTGCTTTTCGTGCTTCTTTTTACTTTCAGGTTTTTGTGATATGCTTCTTCTTAGTTTCTGTCTGTGATCATCTTCTCTCCTATTCTACTTCTGAGTTTTCTGTTTCTGAGTCTGGCAGTGTGTATATCCTTGATATTTCTTTATTGTATTCCATTTTTTGTTGTGCCAACTTTTCCCAGTGTGTATAATCCTTTCCTAGCTTATTCATAATTCTCTCGATTGTTGTAATCCATGTGTAGCATGGCCTCCCTATTTTCAGTTTGTTGCTGTTCATTCGCAGCGCTTTCTTCAGTAGGTGTGTCGTGTCCCGTCTTTGGACATATCTCCAGTATTTCATTGTGTATGATTCTATTCTTTTGATTATTGTTCTTTCCTCTAGTAATGTTGACGTTTTCTGTCGTTTTTGTGGTTTTCCTGTTTTTGCTAGCAGTTGGATAATGTCCCTTTCAGCTCTTCTCAGGCTTCTTCGGTTGGCCTTTATCGTTGCTGCGTTTTTGACTCCATATATCATCGTAGTAGGCATTATGATGGTCGTGTATACCTTTTTGGTTAGGCACCATGGTGGTTTGTTGTCCTCAATGAAGGGTAGTAGAGCTCTTGTGACTCTGTAGGCTGTTTTGACTTGGTCCAGGACTGTGGTGAATAGTCGGGGGGATAGGGGACATCCTTGTTTGACTCCTATATTCTTCATTTTTGATTCCGTCGTCTGTCCAAACCATTGTATTGCAGTGTTTTCGTGTAGGCATGCTTTTATTATTCTGTTTATTAAGTATTGCGGTACTCCCCTGTTGAGCAAAGTGTTGACTATAGCCTCATGTCTTATAGTATCAAATGCCTTTTGGAGGTCAATTGAGACTATATATAGTTTTGTTCCTTCTTTCCACTTTTCTTCCAGGATCCGTCTGGTGGTGTACATGTGGTCGTCTGTCGATCTACCCTTGATAAATGCCGTTTGATAATCTGGTAGTTCGCCGATGTATTTTTCCATTTCTCTGAGGAGGAATTGTGCGTAGTATTTATACCCTACACTGCTGAGTGTTATTCTTCTGTAATCGTCCACGTTTTGTGGTGATTTGATTTTAGGGAGCGGTATCTGTATGGTTGTATTCCATTCCTCAGGCAGGGGTGTGGTTTCCGTCCATGCGTTGGTGATGATTTCTAGGATTAGCTGTTTTATGTTGTCCGGTCCATAGTATACTAGTTCGTTATTTATTTTATCTATTCCCGGGGCCGTGTTTCTTTTAGCTCTGGCCATTATTTCTAGTAGTTCGTCTTTTGACGGTGGCTTTCCCAGAGGCCAGTGGTCCATTTCTTGTATTGGTTCTATTTGACTTCTCTCTGCGTTTCCTTCTTCTAGTTTCCTGACCCAATGCTGCAGTGGTATGTATTTTCTTGACTGCGTATTGTTGTTTTTCCTGTATGTTTTGGGGTGTCTAAAGGTTTGGTTTAATCTCTGTCCTACTGGAGTGGATTCTATGTTTTCGAAGAATTCCCTGCATTTTGTTTTTTCTGTTCGTGCCTCCTCTCTGTGTCTCTTCTTTCTTTCCTCGCTTCTATTATCTTTTTGTCTATGTTTGGTGTATATTGTTTTCCTGTTGCCTTTATTTTCTTTAGTTTTTCGTAATTTCTTTTCGTGTCTTTTCTTTTTGGGCTCATAGGGGATTTGTTCCTTTTCAATGTTTTCCTCGCCGCTATTTTGATTTTTAAACCCATTGTTGACCAATTTAGTTCCTTTCCTGTTAACTGTTTTTCTATCTCCTCCTGGTATTTCTTTTTTATTCCTTTGTTTTGTAGCAGTGAGATGTTCCATGTGTCATTTGCTGTTTTGTTGTATCTTTTTTTTTCTTTTTTTCTTCTTGTTTCTTTATTACTAGTGTTCCATATAATATTTTGTGATCTGTTTTGACGTTTGTTGCTTGTTTTGCCTTCATATTTTTGACCCTGTCCCTTATTTTTCTATCCACTAGGATATGGTCTATTTGAGGGTTGATGTTTCCTTTATTCCAGGTATTAAGGCAGGTTAGGTTCTTGCTCCATGTGTTTCTAACTGTTAGATCTAACAGATGTGTCAAGTTTTTTAGCAAGCTTCCATTATCGTTTGTCCATGTGTGAAGTAAGGTTTTTCCTATGATATTCTTGTCTTCATGTGTTTGGTCGTCCTTTCCTATATGCGCGTTGAAGTCTCCTAGTATTATTGTGTTCATTTTTCTATTCCTATTTCTTCTAGTCTCTTGGGTAATCTGCCTAAATACTCGTCCTGCCCGTTTGTCGGTGGGCACATGTACTCCTAGTATGCATATGTTTTCCTTTCCAATTTGTAAGTCTGCCATGGTTATGTTTTCGTTTACTTTTCTTGTCTTTATCTGGATGGGGGTGTTCCGTCTTATTGCCCATGCGACTCCTCTGCTGGTTTTTTCTTTGTCCCCTCCACTTAGATGCCATTTGTAGTTTTGAGTAACTGCAGTTCCGTCTATCGTGTGTGTCTCTTGTATGCATGCAACGTGTATGTGTTCCATCATAAGAACCTCATCGATTTTTTCTCTTTTCTCTCTCGTTATGCATCCTCTGACATTCCATGTCGCCAGAATGATGTCATCGTGTTGTAATTCTTGACTGTTGGCTTCCTCTGTTCTTTGTGATATTTGGTACATGTTTATGTGCGTTGCTTCCTCTAATTCTGGGCGGGGTGTTATAGCCCCAGTTCGAGCGTACGTTTCTTCTGGTTGTTCTGCTTCATGTTTTTCTTGTGCAATAATCGCGCTATCGTAGTGATTTCTTTCGTTTCAGTGCTTCCTATATACTATCTCTAGTGGTGTGTTCTTTCTTCCCTGTTGGTTAGTAGGATTGAAGATTATATGCTCTCCTTCTTCTTGATGTACTATTATTGTCCTGTTTTTCATATTTGTTGTTACTGCAATTGTTTCCTACCCTCCCCCCCCCCCAAAAACCTTCTCTTCTCAGATCTCGAATGAATGCATTTATTTTTCCCGTATTAGAGTTGTATCTATTGTAACGGGGTGCTAGTTCATGGATGGATGCCTGCATGAATGGCATGAAATGGTCTAAGTGATTTTCGATATAGTCAGCTACTTGTTTTCGTAGGGTTTTCGTCGCATTGGTATGTGCCTGTGATGTTATATTTTCTCCCTCCAGTTGGTGGTTTAATGCTCCATATAGACAGTTTCCGTCGCCGTCGATTTTTTTTTGTACCAGTAATTGACGTTCTCGTTTCAACGTCCTGTATTAGTGTGTCCATTTTATTTGCCTTGTTTTTCAAAACCAATATTAGCTTGCTGTAAGAGAGTCTTTTTATTATGTTATCTGTATCGCGGTAAAATAACTTTTTACAGCGAGTTGCAAATGAGAAAGCGGCCCGAGAGAAACCTCCGCACACCCTGTATATTGTTTTGATTTTTGTAGTGCCTAATTCAAATTCCCCATATAAAACTAATAACTCTGCAGCGAGAAACAAAAAGTTTATAGTAAATAAATTATTTCTTAAACAAAAGTACCCGTTCCACATGAAGAATTCATTCATTCGCGTATATGTGAAACAATGGATTTCCGAATCACAACATTCTTCCCATCTGTGAAGGTTTAATAAATATATCTTATCTTAGAAATAAATAGAAATAACACTTATCTTTCATCCTTCGTACTAGCCACTTTGGGAGGGTGGTCGGTCGTCTTAGGTGCATGCACTTGTGGATAATTTACGAGTTTATGACCTGGTCCCATTCAACGTGTTTATTTTCTTTTTATCCGAGTTATGTTGCCAGATGTCTGTACCCTTTGTTGAGCTGCCCATATACGCCTTTAGTGATGTCATTGTTAAATATCAAATATCAGCTATATGAATTAGCCAAATTTATGTTAATATTTATCAACTAATGTAGGATTTTCCACTCTTTAATTCAACACATTTTTGCGCGTTTCACACCGTGTTTACTCTAGTTTTTCGGGATTTCATGGGATCCACTTAAAAACGCGTCTGCCTTCATCGACGACCGAACTGAACTCCTCGATAGTTTTTAAATGTTTGTTTATAAAACTTTTGTTTACGTTCTTTACTGAATTGTTAATATAAATTTAGCCCATTCGAAATTAGTGTGTATTTTCTTTGTTGTCTTACTTACTTTAAGTTTTGGGAGCCGTTTTATTAGAAGCGTTATTAGAAAAAAAAAAGTAATATGTAGGAACATATGGATATTGGTTCATCATGTTAGTTCCGGTTTGGCCGGAAGTGGTAAATATAATTTTATGATAGTGTATTATATCACTTTCCTTATCTTGAAAAAAAGTGTTTGGTAACCAATATTCTATAATAAATAATAAATAAATTATAGGGATTTATCAAAATTCACGTGTACTGGCATTAATGAAAGAAACTCATGTAACTCCAAAACGGCTTGTTTTTTGTTAATTCTCTATACCATCAAAATTATTCACAAATTATTGTTTAATCACATGACTTATGTTTCAAGGTTCCAGCCATCAAAAAATAGTTTTGCATCGCAGCGCCATCTCTGTGTGCTGTTGAGGAAAAATTCTAATTACCGTTATTTAAACCTTTCTTTGGTATCAATCATCTGCCATTTACAAAAATAAAATATCTTTATTAGTTTTAGAGATAATGGCCTGGGGACTTTTAAGTGAAACACCCTGTATATATACGAATCACCATATTGAGTTCGTTGGAAGAACGTATAAGGCAGTGGCCACTCTAGCCTTGATGAGTTCACGGAGTAGCCACGGAACGAAACACTAACATTTTTCTACTCCACAGCTATCATAATCGCTCATGATAATATACTATTTCTACAAGCAGTTCAAATATTCAGTTGACAATGCTGCACTTGATATCACAAAAAACGGAAACATTGTAGATTGAACCTATTTAAAACTACTAATAATTCTAGTATAAGTGATTTAAACAAACCTTGAATTTATTCTGATATCAAATATTAATAGTAATGCATTTTAGTAAGTAAACAGTTATAGTACGAGTATATGCGAGACATTATTCAATTTTCTGACCCAAACTCAGCAATGAATACAAATAAGAAACCTCTTGTGTATATTAGAGTTATGCATGCCGCTGCTGAAATATATATAAGCCTTCGGAACGTGAAGAAACTGATGAAAAAGAAAATAGAATAAAAGAGAATTTCAGTCGTTCAGTATTAAATTAATATGGGAATATACTATTTTCACTTCAGCTACTCTCATACAGTTTCTCATGTACAGAGTGGTCCTAAATAATTCCAATAATTTCAATGGATGGTTTCTTGGTTTATTCAATGACAGAAAGTTCGTTTAAAAATTAGTTCAAAGGGTCTATTTTTCAACATACAGAGCAGGGCGTTGAATTTTGAAATAAAAGCTTTTTCTAAAAATTGTGGGAATGCTCAAGGTGCTTTTTTTTTTTGAAATTTGACGGCGTATGTATATCGGAATTCATATTTCCATTGTTTCTTTTAATATTAAAACGCAAACATTATTCTTGATAAAAATACCAAAGTAATAATGCCTTCGAGCAAAAATGAAGAAAAGCAAAAGCCCGCAAGGAGAAGAACTGTATTATTTTGAATAATTTTATTTCTTAATTTGGTATTATTTTCAGTGATATGACAGTGAGAAAAGTCATAATAAAATTTGCACAATTTTTATTTATTCATTATTTCAATTCTATTCTATACATTGGGCAGGAATAATAATTTCAATGATTTGTTACAAGTTATATACGTCTTTGTAAGAAATGTACCCTGAGCGTGAAAGGCTATATCGTCCATTATCTTCATTAAAGTCTACAAGAAAAGGGAAATTAGAAAAGCCGAACTCTTATTAGCTTGCTTTACTTATTTCACCCTATTTAATCATATATACCCCCAACCCTAGAATGGAATCAGCTCAAAATATAATCTAGTTCCAGATGTAATTTCAATACATACGTGTATCAAATTTCAAGTGAATATCTCAATTTCATTTTGTTAACCCCTTTAATAATGGAGTCGAGGTGGTGGTGGTGATCGCAGTTGCCATAGAAAAAATGTGAGACCTAGGCCTCTAGCATATATAGCAAATTCCAAGTTTCTGGACTCTTATTAGCTTGCTTTACCTAGTTTCTCTTATTTAACCCTATTTACCTCCAACCCTTCAACGGAATAAGTTCAAAATATAATCTAGTTCCAGATCTCGTTAAACATACGTTTACCAAATTTCAAACCATTGAAATTTTTCTTGTTCAAGTTTAAAATTTCGACGCTTCATTCTAAAACCTATTTCAACACGAAAAAAAATTAAAACTTTATTTACGATTACTATACTTCTACTCCACTATGTAAATGTGGAAGTAATTAAACTTTAATTCCAAAGCTTTAATTTGTCCCGCATTTCTATCAAAAATGACTTCGCCTTCAATAAAAAAGCTTGAAGCAATATTTGCGTAGACTGTACTAGATACTTGAAGCAAAAATCCAAATTTAAATGAATTTTTCTTCAGCAATTCAACATATTGTCCTAGAATATGCCAACTTTATAATAATTTAGGATCACCCTATATCCTCTGTTCCATTTTTCAAACGAGAAACTCTCATCAATAATATCCAAGCAGGATTTTCGCGGCCTATCTTAAATCTATTCCAATTTGTTATCCAATCACTACACCGTTCTTTCTTAGATTATGGATCGTGCCGTTTGTATTTATGTAATTGAATTGTAAACTTCTTAGGTACGTACTTTAGTTATAGTTCCTTATGTTTTAAATGTTAACCAAAGATTTAAAATGCAAAACTATTCCTATTTAATATAAACAGTATCAGACACAAATTAAAAAATGTAACGTGTAAAAGGAAATATATGCAAATTGCTTCAAACACGCAGGTTCGCAACGGTTTTGCCAATGAAAAGAAAAATAAATTAAAAGTTACAAGTTAAAGCACAGGAAACTCCACATTTTATACATGTAATTTATTTTCTTTGTCACGTTAAAATAAATTAAGGATACCAATCAGTGCCAGTAACAGAAATTAATTATTTTTTCAGGCATCCTCAAAAGACACGGTTTTCATAACATGTTTATTTTTAAAAGTCAACGGACTGTCATCTGGAGATATTTTTATAGAAGCTGTTAATTGTATACGTATTTTGTTAAACATGAAAATACTTATGCAATTTTATAAAATAGATTTTGCCAAATAAATACTCTTAAGCCAAAGTAATCCTAGAACATGATGATTAAAACATCAATAATATTCAGTAAAGGTGGATCAAGATTCCTAGTTGATTTGCCTTTACTCTATATGTGGGTAGTTTCCCAGCGAGTTGAACCTTCTATATTTGGGAATATCCTATAGCATAATTTTGTAGGTAATTAATTTTTGTATTATATTATATTATTTAAGTATTAACATTTCTTTCAGTTCGCATTTGCATAGCGAAATCTCTAATGTTAGAAATAACTATGAATTTTACAAAGTTATTATAATACACTGAACTGAACTTGTGGTAGGTACCTTGTGAAAATAATTGTTAACTATAAATTAAACACTGCTTTTAGATGAATGAGTCAATATATCATAAATACTCTACATATGTTTCGGCTTATCAGGCCTTTATCAAATGTTTTGATTTCTAGTTGTTCTAGCAGATCTAAACCTTTACCTTTTCTTTCTGAATAAAGTAAATTCATGTTATCAGTATCTATATGGCGATGATCCAAGAATTTTAGTAAGACAGACGAACGTATGAAAAGACAATCATTTACTTGGAACTGGTGTATTTCGTGACGGCTTTAGTTCCCTCACTGACAGCGTGCTTGGCAAGTTCACCGCGAAGCAACAAATGAACAGCAGTTTGGATTTCTCTGCTAGTAATAGTAGAACGTTTGTTGTAATGGGCCAGACGAGATGCCTCGGCAGGAATACGTTCGAAGAGGTTATTAACGAAACTATTCATGATGCTCATCGCCTTACTGGATATACCGGTGTCTGGATGTACTTGTTTCAACACTTTGTAGATACATATAGCGTAACTTTCCTTCCTCCTGCGCTTCTTCTTCTTATCAGTTTTAGATATATTATTTTGGGCCTTTCCGGCTTTCTTGGCAGCTTTACCGCTCGCCTTGGGTGGCATTTTCAGAATATAACTAATTCACGAAACAAAATATTCACACACAACGAACCGTTCGACGTCTCAAACTGAAATGATGTGCGAAAACAACCATTTCATAGATACTGATAACATAAATTTACTTCATTCAGAATGAAAAGGTAAACGTTTAGATCCGCTAGAACAACTAGAAATTAAAAAATCTTTTAAGTACAACCCTTGTACCACAAATGTCCAACAAAATTTCTTGAATACCCCTATAATAAACAAATTGTTAAGAACTATCCATTGATTTATATAATCAGTTTAGGTCCACTCCAAACATTCAAATAATTAAGGATGTTAAATTAAGTCTTAAATAGATTAGGTCATAAATAGATTAAGACATAAATACTTTTAGGTATAAATTAGAATAAGCACGTCGAAAACTTTAGTATTCACTATGTAATACTCTTGATAAAGGCCTAATAAGCCGAAACATATGTAGAATATAATATATTGACTGATTCATCTAAAAGCAGTGTTTAATTTATAGTTAACAAAGTTATTATGTGTTACAGCGGTCAATAATAAATATACAGCTGAGTGAATGGTATGTTGACAGTCGATATCTCTTCAACCATTTTAAAAAATGTCTGTCTGAAAAAAAAAAGAATATGTAGCAGTCTGTATTTTCATTTTGCCCGTCGTTGCCATTTATTAATTTCTAGACCTTTCAGAGTTAAACCTAATTCTATAGTGTTCTCCAGGATGGTTCAAATTTTTACATTTTTAAACTGTCATAACTCAAATGGAACATCCATGTATTTCTATTTCGATGAAAAATTACTGAATATAAACATAAATCTAGTAGGAATGGTGAACGTTGTTAGACAATTTTGAATACTTTTTTGTATTTCAACCCATTATATAAAACACTCTGTATATGATAACCAAGTTTTTAGATTGCGGTAACTGTAAATAAAAAAAATTCATAAATATTAGTAACCTTCCGTGTCTCTTTTAATCGTAGAAGGTTGGATATTTATTTATGCAACCACCAGCTTGAGATGTTCTACAAACTTATTTTCAAAATTTCATAGGGGTACTCTTAATAGTTGTGGAAATACAAAGAGGTTAAGGCTAAACAAATCCGATATGTGGTGCCCTCTACAACCAATCCTAAAATAACTAAAAGATTATTATTTCCTGCCCTTAGTATATGTTTTCTACTTACTTTGAGACTGATATCTAAAAGAGTTTTCATGTTACCGCAAAAAATGTTTAAAATGTCTTAAATTTGATTAACTTGTGATATTTTATTAAAGCACATATAGCTCAATTTTCATATTTTAATCCCTGAGTATACAGCTGAAGTAATGTCCCCATTACTTATGGAACATTGTGTACTATATATATAACGTTTTACCCACTTTTATATTTCATTGCAATAAATATATGTTTCAACAACATTGGTTTTGAAACTTTATAATTGAAAGCTTCTGATAACTTTCCGCTTTGACAAATTTGTCCATTTAGATAAAAATTGTAAATATTTTGTTATGCGAAACAAATAACAAGTCACAGCTGCGCATTCGTCAATGTATTGTGTATATATTTAAAAAAGTCTCTGCCGTAATAAACGTTTTATTCCAATGTATCCAATAAAAATACAACTTTGTTGTCAAAACAATGTAAACAAATTTAAAATTAGACAGTTACATACTCTCTCGTCTCTTAGTAGCTCCTAAAACTGCCGCTAGGGCTGACATTATGTCACCAAAACAACCAATTTTGATTTTGGCACTCGACGACACTAGCTAAATCCTTCAAAAGTTATACACATAAACAGAAAACTAATTTAAAAAACGTCCGCTATGAATTCATCGCAGCCACTACAGGTTAAAAACTGACAACACTATTGAGAAACACTTTCTAGTTGTACAGATATGCTGTCACTGAGCCAAAATTAACTGATGAGGTTAATCGATGGTGAATTTAAGCAAAATAAAGCTTAAGTGAACTATTTATAGTATGCTGTGTACCCGAAATAAACAGCCTGAAAAAATAATTAGAATAATAGTCAATGTTAATCTGTTGTTTCCCGGCAATAATAATTTTATATTTTGTAAACATATTTTACAGATATAAAATCAACGAGTAAACTAATTCATTTTATTGTTTACATTCTCCTCGTGTTCTTTTCAAACAATTGTGAAGTGATCGGTACGTAGTTTTCCTGATTATTTCCTTTACATATTTTTGAAATTGGATCGTTAAAACAATCGGATAAAAAAATGTCTTTTCTACTCGTTATAAATTAATTATTTATTAATAAAATTATCCACTTGAGCGTTATGGAACTACTCGTTAACAATAAGGGAAACACTTGGACATCGATAACTTATGTGGACACATTATTTCCTTTTTTTTTTTTGTAATCAATGAACAACATACAGATTCACGTCTTTCAAAAAGATATTATTAAGATTTGAGAACAGAAAACGTAGAGAGTTCTGCACTCAAAAAATTACAAATTTTAAAGAATTAAATTAAACACCACAGATAGACATCACTCCCTAATTTTGAAAGAAATATACAGGGTGTACCAGAAATGAGTCCCGGACGGGAACCTTTGATTCCTGAGTTCATATTAGGCCCGTATAATCCAACTTACCTTAGTCCAAAAATGCAACCCTGAGGAGGTACATCCTATTAAAGTGAGACAGAAAAAAACATTTTTTTTCAATAATTTATGTTAAATTGAAGATAAAAATTTCAAATTTTGGTGATATCTATATCTCTATAAATACCCTATGTGAACTTGACAACAACCAAATATCTTTTGTTGCTCATTTTTTTTCATAATAATTAATATTTGAATGGCTATATTTTTTTAATCGCCCTGTAAAATTACGGAACATACATATTTTTACAGAGCATTTAAAGGGCTGCAAAAAGGTACTCTTATTTTTTTTTTGCAATATTATTCAAAATACAAGGAATTATCATTTTTCCCCCATTTGTATTTAACAATTATTTACAATTCTAGAATAAAATGTTGTAATAACAAAAAATTACAGTTTATTCTAAAAAATACATTAATAATAAATGCTCCACATGACATGCACCTGTTTCAGTACACAAATTAATGCTTTTAAAATTTTGTGTAATATCAACGAAAAATCAAGAATTATCATTTTTTCTCTGTAGGTCATAGCTTGTGAAACAGGAAACCTGTCGCGTTTGAGAAACAAAAGATATTTAGTTGTTATCAAGCTTACATAGAGTACTTGTAGAGATACAGGTCCTATGAAAACTTGAAAATTGTATCTTCAATATAACGGAAATTATTGAGAATGTATTTATTTCCTCAGGAATGCATTTTTGGACTAAGGTAAGATGGGTTATACGGGCCCAATGTGAGCTCAGGAAGCACAGGTTTCTCGTCCGTGAACTCAATTCTGGGACACCCTGTATAGCTGACGAGAAACAAAACATTTAGAAAGAATGTTACTACACCAAGCATCCGACCACAAAAAAATATAGGTTGGTGTATTTTTAATAACCAGATTCTATGATATTAAACATGTGGCGAACAAAAATCACTTTTGCATATTTTCTAGAATCCAAATTTTTTTTAAAAAACAGTTTTTTTTCGTGAAAAGATATAAAAATATGTTTCAGATAAACAGTTGAAAACGATAAAATTATATATCGATTTGCTTATACTTGATGCCAAAGTACCGAAATCTAACATCAAAACAAAACAAACAACCGCTGCCTAAGGAATCAATATTTCCACATACAGATTTTCCATCCCAGTCTCTTTAAGGTGACATCCCATAAGGAAATATTTATTATTTTTGCCCATACCTTTTTTTTCTTAGTACGTATATTTAAAAAACTATAAGAGTAACTAAGTAGAACCATAACAAGACTATTACTATGAATTTTCATTCAATACTTTCAGTGGTTTGCAAAATAGCTAGATTTAAAACTACGAAATAGGAAGATTAACATAATTTTTAAATTTAAATCTAGCTATTTTGAAAACCACTGAAATTATTGAGTGAAAATTCATAGCAATAGTCTTGTTATGGTTCTACTTAGGTACTCTTATAGTGTTTTTAAATATACGTACTAAGAATAAAAAGTTATGGCCAAGAATAATAAATATTTCCCTATCTCTTTCTAGGGAATGGCCACCTTAAAGGAAAATTTCTTGATTTTATTTGCACTTTAGCATGTGGAAATAAAAAAAATATATCGAAAAATAATATAAAAAAATCTGAGGCCTTAACTTCTCGTATAAACACCAAATCACAAGTTTCTGTACTTTTACCAGCTTGTTTTATTTACTTTCCCCTATTCATCCACATTTAACCCCCAACCCTTCGACAAATCATCACAAAATATAATTTAATTACGTCGTTATAATACACATGTACCAAATTTCAAGTGAAGATCTCAATTTTATTTTATCAATCCTTTTCTTCGTCTACAGTCCACGTGGACTTGATCCCCTTGCCACTTAGAAATGTGGGCGGGATAAGATCCCTATAGTTTTATTTGTCAACTAAATGAGATCCCGAGTTTACTCCTAGTTTTCGTTTTATGCTGTCCCAATTGAGATCGTATATACTATACCAAATTTCAAGTGAAAATCTCAATTTCATTTTATCAACCCTTTGAATAAGAGAGGGGGGTGGTGGAGGGGTTGAAAAATGGTACTCTTATTAGCTTGCTTCAAAAAACAATCCAGTTCCAGATTTCGATACAATACACACGTTCATAAAATTTAATTTAATAAGCCAATATCTCAAACAGTTCCAGAGAAAACGTGCGCACAAAAAGAAAGTTACAGACAGACCGACAAACAGAAATGTTTTCTTAGCTCAACTTTAAAATCTCGACGTTTCATGACATTTTACACCCATTTCGACAAAAAAAATGTTTGATTTTTTTTACGATTACTATACTTCCACTCCACTACGTGGATGTGGAAGTAAAACCAAGAAACCAACTGAAAATCCTAAGAACAGATTTACTCTTCTGAGGTTATCACGTGATTCTATCCAAAATCTTCAAAAACTAATAGTAACAAAAAAAATAACTATAGATAGCGCAAACATTATTTTATTTCTGAGTTTACCAATAAATACTAGAATTTTTGTCGTGAGTATATATACAAGTAAATCGTACCTAAATAGCTAATTAGAATAGGATTGGATTTTGACGCCGTTACCCATGTTGCATATTATAAAAATAATATTTTATTCATTTTGAGGTTATGTTTTCTCAAAATCCTGACCTCATAGACCAAAACGGGTAACGGCATTATGTTCAGCGGGTCAAAATCCTATGGAATTAGCTAATTAGGTCCGATTTACTTGTATATATACTAGCGACAAAAATTCTAGTATTTCTTGCTAAACTCAGAAATAAGATGTTTGCGCTTTGCGCCATCTATAGTCATGTTTTTTTTATTGTTACTATTGGTTTTTGAAGATTTTGGACAGCTGAATAAGATGGTCAGGTCCGTTTTACTTAATCTCGTATCGTGGTCCAGTTATTAGGACACGAATATAGGCAGAAATGGCCCTTTTAGAACTTTCAGGTTAGGCTTTCTCAAAATTGTGGCATGATGATGCAAAACGGCCAACGGCATTGTGTTCATCACATCAAAGACCTTCGGAATCATCTATTTTGGTAAAAAAAAACAAACAAAAACAGTGTCTTTTGCAGGTCTGTGAAATCTGTTAAAAGGAGTAAATTGGTTTCTTTGTTTCTTTTTAATGTCTGAGGTTTTATTTCATTATTTTGGCATCGAATTTGTATAAATCGATAGATAACTTTATTAACTACAACTTTTATGTATATGAATTATAAAAAAAAACATCGTGAAGAAACCATGTTCTTTGAAAATTCATTTGGTTGCAAAAAAATAAGCAAAAGCAAAACCTTCTGTTTCATTTTTACGCAAAATATTCTCTAGCGCTTGGATTATATCACTACTAACTAAACTTGGATTCCCTAACTCATTGATGCATTTTGCTATTGATACTACTGTTTAAATTTTGTGTCACAGAAATTAACACAAGAAAAAAATATTTGAAAATATTGTTGATCAAAATAGAAGGTAAAAATCCTCATATTTATAAGCTAATCTGCGGAATAATATGATTTGAATCGAGGTCACCCTTGACAAAGGACTATATGTGGATCAGTACTCTGAAAACTCTGATAATTGATTCATTTGTTGCGTTCAATATGTTTTTGTCTAAAATTATTATTCTCTCTTCTTGTTTATGAAATTTTTAATGACCCCCTACGCTTGGTGGAACTGTTTAGACCTTAATGAAGACTAAGAAGCCAATATTGTTAATATCTAATCCAAATTTATAAGATAGGTACTAGTTGAATTATGTAAAAGTAAAAACGTAGATACACTATGTAGCGTGTCCGATTAGAAAAGGGCCGACTAGAAATGGGTTTCTAGTCGGCCCTTTCAGTAAAAAGCTCTAGAAATTAATTCTATCTACGCTTTAATTTTAAAATGTGCAAACCACTTTAAATTCTTCCTCATACCTTTGAGATTGAAAATCCATCGTTTCGTCCAAAAATAGTGAATTTTAGGAAGAGTTTTACAGGTAATATTGCACACATTACAAACCCTACATTACACTATTTTTGGACAACACACAGTGGCACAAATCGCAAATTTTTCGTTCAAAATTATCCAGAGTACTTGTTATGCAACCGATTGCGACAATTTTTTTTAAACACTCGTTATTTAATTTTCAAAAATTGAAATAGTTCAATTTTCGTAATTTTCTAGCATTTTATAGCCGCCATTGATTACGCCATCTTGCAGGTTGTTTATGACAATTTGGATATCAGATTCGTAATCAGCGACATCAAGACCCCCCCCCCGAGTAACAAGATTTATGTAAATTGGATAAGAAAAAAGTCTTGTTAAGATTTAAAGAAAACATGGCCATTTCGGCTAAGCTCAATAATTTTGGTTAGCATAATTCAAAAATCAGGTCTCTTACGTTTTTTGGAAATTAAATAACGAGTATTAAAAAAAATTATCCCAATCGGTTGCGAAACAAGTGCTCTAGATAATTTTGAACGAATAACTTGCCATTCGTGCCACTGTGGCGACGATACATTTTCAATATCAAAGCAGTAGGTAAGCGATAGTTTCAAGCGATCTGTACATTTTAAAATTAAAATGTAAGTTAAATGAACTAGTTAGGGAAATGGCGTGTAAATTTGACGACGAAACGTTACCGTGTACCAGACGGTAATCGAAGACAGCATATACCTATGAAACTTTTTTCTCTCTGGAAGTTTTTGGTATGATGGGAGAATATGGAGGGGGGGACATTTGTTTTAAACGAATGGTTACCGATATTTGGACAGCATTAAACAGAAAGGAACCAGCACCCTCAGCTAAAATCAAGAAGCAAGCTTGCAAAGAAAGGTTTTGCATCTTAATTACAATATTGAAACTACACCATTAAATTCTTATAAGGAAAATGAGTTGGACTTTTTCAGCTGAACACATATTACTATATTCTACATTTAAATAAATTAAGAAACAAATTTTCAAAATTTTGTGGATTGGCTCCTTTCTGTTTAATTCCGTCCATTTGTCCATTGAGAGTGTAATTGAGGTGTGTGAAGTACATATACTAACTACCTATGTGGAGAGATACCGGTAGCCATTCGTTTTAAAAAAATGTCACTCCCTCCATATTTTCCCACTATGCCAAAAATTTCCAGAGAAAATAGTTTCGTAGTTATATGCTCTCTTCGATTACCGACTGACAGTCGGTAACTTTCGCCGTCGAATTTGCACGCCATTTCCTAAACTAAACGATAGAATCCCTTGAAACTTTGGATTTCACGCCCTCCATAAAAACAAAAACATGAGGATGGTCGAACTTGAAACGAGACCTACTGTACTTGCCTCTGAAGTAATTTCCATAAACATCAAAACACAAACATACATTCGACGCGCATTTTGTCAACCATGTTGTCATCAGCGGAAGATTATTAAATCTAAAGGACAACTAAAAATATGCTAGTATTTTGCTTCTTGAGGATTTTGTTCAAATTTTGGTATGTTGTAGTTTTAACCTTTCTGAACAAAAGTCTCCACGGGCACAAACATTTTTATGACGGGATTTCGAGATATTGGCCAAGGAAAGTCGTAAATTTGTCGATATAAAGACCCTAAGTACAACATTTTAAAATTTGAACAATATCCGCAGAAAGCCACGGGTCATTTACTTTGTGCGGAATACTTTAGGTACTTAATTAGGAAAAGCAGATTTAAGGGAACTCTGCGAAACTGCTCGACATTTTAAACCAAACGATGTTCTAAATTTGTATCAATTCCAAATTCCGGTTTACCGTAGTCTAAGCAGAATTTTAAAAACGTGGATATGAAACTTGTTCGTTCATCAATAAATAAATTCCAACAACTACTAAGCAACCTAAATGACAGAATTGAATTAAAGCATATAGGTCTGGAATTTACAAGACTAGTTGTAAGAATTGTAATTTGAAATATGTTGGGCAAACAAAACGTCCAATTATAACAAGATTCAAGAAATATACCCATCTCAAAAGTGGAGGAACTGAAAAATCTAGTATTGCATAACATGCCTTCAATAATATTCATTTTCATCGAATCACGATTCGTTGAATAGTGCCAGAGTTTAGGCAGGGATGACGGGATTATTGAATTCGTTCAACAATGGCTGTATTTTAGTACAAATATAATCGTATTTTTAGTTATACTTTAATTTTGATCATCTCCCGAAGATGCTGACGTGGTTAGCACAATGCGCGAAGAGTGTAGTGTTCAAGTGTTCTTCTGCTTTCGGAAGCTATTTCAGAAGCAGCGACACACCGAAGGTTCCAGTCCCCTCCAGTCCAGAGCTACCGTATTTATCCACATAAGGTAACCCTAATATCAAATTATTGTAAATAAATAAATTAAAATTAAATGAAATTATTCACTTATTTCATCCGTTATGGGGGTAGTCTTTACACCCTCTGAGAGTTGACATCGTAGGACGTTGATGGTACGTAAGTTTCTAGTTCTATTTTAGAGTAGGTACTACGCAATTTTAGCCAATCATAGCATCCATGAAAATAGAAATCCTGTTGGATTTTACGTTTTTTCTTGTTTTTCTCGTGTCCTTTAAACTTAGGGGTGGTTGTTCTCAGCCATATAGAGACTGTTTATAAAGATTACGTCAAACCTGATGCAGTTTCTTATTATTTTAACAAAGCTTAGATATTTTCAGCTTCAGCAGTCATTACGGTTTGGATCAATTTTCTTTTATATGGGGGGTAGTTTTCACCCTTACCTGTGGGTGTGTTTCATATCTGTTGTGTGTATGCTGCTGCTTGACCTTAATTTGTATAATTTGATTGATTAGGATGTAACAACTATTCTCATACAAAGTATATAGGGATACATGGCTCTGGTTATATGAGGATATAATCAAACATGTTCTAGTAAATTGTTGACGTGGAAAAAGACACAAGGTGGTAAATTTGTACTTTTTTCTTTAGTTTGCAATATCTCAATTACCTCTTGGCCAACCTTCTCTAAATTTGGTAAGGAAAGATATTTTAAGCTGAGAATCAATAATATATGTATCACATCACGGTAGCCCGTGGAGAGCGCCTCATGAGCCTGATGATGAATATTTGTTCCTTTTTTATACGAAACGTTGTGGCAATTTCAATTAGAAAATTTCATGCAGGAGTCATTTTTAGGTAAAAAAGGTACACTTGATAGAACTTGATAATTCCAACCGTTTTCTAGGAAACTGCCGCAAAAGAATTCAAGAACTCAATTTAAAAGGGACAAATTGTATTTATTGAAAAAATTACACAGCGTAAGTAAAAAATAAAGAGTGACGATTAGAGGACAGCAAAATATATGATTTAATATAAGATCTATTATCAAAAGAATTATGGAATGCATAGAAGTAGGTGGAGGTCACATCGAAAACACTGACCCGCAGGGTTTTTTTCTTAACTCAAATACGTGATTCCAAAGGTCATTTCTGTCTATATTCGTGCCTTAGTAACGAAACAACGATGCGAGATTGAGTAAGACGGACTAGACCATCTTATTTAGCCGTCAAAAATTTTCAAAAACCAATAGTAACAATAAAAATAAAAGATAACGATAGGCGCAAACATTATTTAATTTCTGAGTTTAACAAGAAATACTAGAATTTTTTGTCGTGAGTATATATACAAGCAAAACGAACCCAAATAGCTAATTCCATAGGGTGTTGACGCGCTGAACACATGCCGTTACCTGTTTTGCTCTATGAGGTCAAGTTAGCTAGCTCCATTTTTTCTGTTCTTTTTTTGTCCCCCTTCGTCCACGCCATTAACCATGGGTGATAATATTACATATTCCTTTCTATTCGTTTAGGGCTAGACCAATTCGGTTGATAGGTAAAGAGCTTAAACTGTATTATTTTCTGACCGTTTGTGGTTAGCCCCATTAGGTTATGTTAGGTTTCGAGTTCTTTACTTGCTACTTACATGCCTTTCTGCTCGTTTATGGCTAGACCTGTTAGGTTATATTAGCTTTGGAGCATATACTCTATTCCTTTCTGCTTGTTTAGGACTCCACTTATTAGGTTATGTTAGGTTTAGGGCTTGTGGTGACTTTTCTCTTATTTTATGAATGTTTCATTAGGTGTAGGTACGTTTAATACCTCTTAAGTGTATGTGTTTACCGTCCTAGCTGCTAAACTTGCAGCCATCCGATAACGATTTACATCTTATCCGATTTTCAAGTTATTAATACCCTATTATAAACACCATTTTTTCACTTTGAGGCTATGTTTTCTTTATATCGTGATCTGATAAAGTAAAATGGACAACGGTTTCGTGTTCGGCACGTAGAAATTCATCTGAAATAATACCTCATATTCTGCTTAGCGATTGAAACCTGAATATTATAAAAATATTAGTTCATCCACTTTGAAATTATGTTTTCTCAAAATCCTAGTCTCATAGACCAAAACGGGTACCGGCATTATGTTCAGCGTGTCAAAATCCTATGGAATTAGCTACTTATAGGTCCGATTTACTTGTATCTATACTCACGACATAAATTCTAGTATTTCTTGCTGAACTCAGAAATAAAATAATGTTTGCGCCATCTGTAGTTATGTTTTTTTATTGTTACTATTGGTTTATGAAGATTTTGGACAGCTGAATAAAACGGTCTGGTCCGTTTTACTCAATCTCGAATCATTGTCCAGTTATTAGGGCATGAATATAGGAAGAAATGGCTTGTTTAGCATTTTTATGTTAGGTGGAATCACCTATTTTGGTTAAAAAAAAACAAAAAATGTGTTTTTTGCAGGTCTGTGAAATTTACTCTAAGTTGCAGCAAATAGTTTCATAAGAAAGTCAGTGAGTTTGTGTAGTTGTCATTCTTTAATTTTTACTTACGTTGTGTAATTTATTCAATACAATTAATTCGTGCTCTTCAAATTTAGTTTGTTTTCAAAGAATTCTTAAAATGTTTCGCGGCAGTTATCTCGAAAACAGTTGGAATTTTCAAGGTCTATCAAGTAGACCTTTTCTACGTAGGAATGATTCCTGCATGAGATTTTCTACTCAAAAGTGTCACAACATTTTGTAAAAAAAAAAGATAAAAATATTCATTATTAGGTATAGCTCATGAGGCTCCCTTCACGGGCGAGCGTGATATGCATTATTGTTTCTTATCTTATCCTATCTGCAGCAACAATTTATTAAAGCATCTTTGGTTATATTCTCGTATCTTCGTCCCAAGAAGGTACCCTTGAATTATGTCCTATTATTAATGGTCCACATTGTATATGTATGACAAAAACCTGAAGTTGAACAACTTATGTTTTATTAAAAGTATTACATTATTTTTAATATAACATAATTTATCTCTCAATTTCTTCGACTACTATGCTGTAGTTCTGTTTACAATTAAACGGACGAGAATGTACATATTTTTAAAATAGGCATGCACATGCAACACATGGTCCATCTACACAATAACCTAACAAGCCAAAGATAGTTCAAGATCCACCTAAAGCTAAAAATACAATAAACATGCGTTTCACGGTTACATCAACTACTGGCATTGGCAACATGCACATAATATCGTGTGTTGCATAAATAAATTTCCTGTAATTATATTAGAATGTTCCTTGAAAATGTGAATGCAAGTACTAATTTTAGAGCTTTCGTTGTACTTCCGCGAAAGGTACACATGAATGAAAGTCTTTTATAAACATACACTTTAATCCTAAAAGTGAAAAACTGTCGAAATTCTAGTTACTGAAAGTATAAAGTTTATTTCAATATTTAATATGATGTATTACATGGCACACCCGACTGTATAATTAACTATTAATTATTATTAATAACATCTGATATTATTCAAATATCACAAGAAAATTATGCACCCATTGTGTATATACAAAGTTCTTACTTATTCATTATACTAATATGATACGAAATTGTTCAGCAACTAAAAAAAAATCATCATCATATATGTTAATACAAATACATATTTATTCTTACTGGTGCAACGAAAGTGTACCGGGAGGCTCAGGCTGTACGGACATTTTTGTAACTTTTAAATTTGCAAAGGCATTAGTTTAAAACTTGTTGTAGTGGTACGAGATAAAATTTCCAATTGTCATGTAAATAACCAAAATGGCCGACTTCCAGTTTTGATGTAATTTACATGAAAATCAAATTTGTAAATGGGACAAACTGTAAATTTTTACCTGCTGGATAAAATATATATGATACAACCTTGAGATGTTACTTTGATTGGCAAAAATATATAATGTTTTTATTTTTAGTTTTACTATAGTATGATTGCAATTTGCTCAAAATTGTTAAAATTCGGTCTGCAAGTACCTATAAATATTATCTCTTGAAGTACTAAAATTAAATACGATTTACTCATTATTAATTAAAAAACATTCCTCTTTTTAAATACTTATTTATTTCAAAGCAAAAATAAACATTATGCTTATCATGCTCTTCGTAATTCAAAGGTATTATTAAATAACAGGTTGTCCAAATATTGCCTAAACGTTATTTGTGGCATTATCTTAATTATGTTTTCCAATTCTTTGGGACTTCCTGTCACATGCATTTTTTTCTTTTTAAGCGGTGCTCGGGGAATCTACAAAATATCACAATTAACCAGTATGTTACTGGTAAATAACCTCTACGCCTGTGACTTTTGCGTCAAATGATCAGTTAGAGGTTGCTTTTTAAAAATAAATAACACGAATAAGTATAAAAACTTGAAATTAAATATTTCGCCGACGTTTCGGAATAATCTGTTTCCCTTTTCAAAGCTTTTTTTGACAAATCTTTTTTTGCTGTGTATGATAAATACAAATAAATTCTTAGAGTAGTGTATTTATCATTCACAGCAAAAAAAGAAAAATGAAATACATGTGACAGGAAGTCCCAAAGAATTGAAAAAAAAAAACATGTTGTCCCTTAGGGGTTCCATTAAAAACATAGTTTTCGTTGAAAAACTAATAACGCTGAACTCAATGAAGAGTAAATCGTGTTTAATTCTAATACTTAAAAAGATAATATTTTACAAACACTTGTAGTGTTTGCAGATCGATCTCTAATAATTCTGACGAAGTCGCAACCTATGATTTAAACTCAAAATTGAAAACATTTTTTTTTGAAAATCCAAATAATGTCTGAGGGTTAGATCATATGTACCTTGGTCGGCAGAACTTAATTATGAAAAAACATATAGGTTCTTCCATTTAAAAATTTGATTTTCATGTAAATTGCATCGAAACCGGAAGTCGGCCATTTTTGTTCTTTACATCACATAATTGGAAATTTTATTTCATATCACTATACTAAATTTGAAAATATACCACTGGTCCATTCAAAGGTAAGATCCAGCTGATCCACCCGGTATATATTTAACTCCCGAACAATGTATCAAATACCCGTTAAATACATGCTACATGTATATCTTATTATTGTTTGTTTACATCTTACACACTCCTATGGTTTGCAATGTAGCTACGACTACAGCGGTATTTATAATAATCGAATTGTGCTCATAACCATTCTTGATCAGCATGATATGAAGTAGCAAATTGCAAAGTTTCAGACAAATTGACAGAAACTCATTTTTCCAAAAATACGGTTTTTTGATCAATCTAATTTCTCGGATATAAACGAAAGATAGAAAAAAAGTGTAGGGTCATATACACAAATAAGTACATGTAATAAGTGAATTAAAGGAACATTCTAAACGATTTAAATCAGTAAATACCTCTCTTAAGATATCATTGGATTTCGTATTTTACGTACTAGTAAGAACTTCCAGTGTGTATATAAAAATATGTAAAAAATAATTTGAAAACACAAAATAGGTTGGTATTTCTTATGACATGCATCTGAGAATCAACTGGTGAGTACAATAAATTTATTTAAAAAATCGATCCCAAACCGTTGTGCATTTTAATAAAAAAATGACTTCGCAAAATCCAAGCAATTAGTATAAGCTGGTATGAAAGTAAATATGAACCAGTATGTAAATTTTATGAATACGGATATTACCTCGAGAAATAAAACAATTTTAAAGCTTGTGATTTTTGGAACAGGACCAAAGTTTCAGAAGAACTCTACCTTTTCTACGTTTCGCGTATTGCGCATAAACCTCTTCAGTTAATAAATAATATATTGAAATTTCATACATGTAAAATAAACCACTGTAAGAATGTAACAACTGTAACTTAATATATGAACTAATATCATATACATAGTTTTAGGAAGTAAGAATAAAATTTGAAATAAATGGTAAAATTATTTAATGGTAAGTAAATATTTCACGTAACAAAATTTCACGAATTGTTGTTGTAAATATGTCAAGATTAACTTATCTAACAAATCATTACGCAAAAAAAATATTAATTGGTTAATACTAATTTCAATAACTGAACAAAATCACCATTAGGTTGAAAAATGTTAACCATTAAGTATAAAATCAAAAGTATTCACAATAATATTGAAGTTTAAGAAAAAGCTTTTATCGTAAAATGCACTCGCTTAAAACCCTCATAAAAGTGAATGCAATGAAACAATTTGTTTTTTAAAATTAATTTCTTAGTGGCGCACTATCAATTTCAGGGGAAAAGAAAAATTTACGTATCTTTTATATCAACAATTGGAAAATTACATGGTTATATTTATGAAAAATGATTTCTCCCGTCGCGTCACCTCATTTCATGTGATCGACCACTTCTGGGACCCCCAGGTACAAATGCCCAACCACTCAACAATCTTAATAATTACAAAATTATTATGTTTAAAAAATCGGTCCGCCATTCGAAAAACATGAATTATTCTATTAATTAATCCAGTAAATTTATACATCCTACCTGACATCAAATCGGGTATCTATGTTTTTTTAATATGTTGTATTTGATTATAAATTAATGTTGAATCTAAATTTACAACCTCGGCAGACCTCCGGATCTTGGTCAAACATCCAAAAAACTGTCAGATTTTTTACTTTTTTTCAGTTTTTGTCGATTTTGACCCCTAACGCCTACTTTATCGGCAAAAACAATCGAGTACTTTTTTAACGTAGACTGAATTCGCTAAAAGTTTTTTACCAGAAAGATCTAATAGTCTCCGAGACATTGCTGTTCAGTTTGGCGAATTTCTCATATTTTGCCATTTTTAGCGATTTTTTTCGGTTTTACTCAAAACATAAACAATGTTTATGTGCCTTCCTGTACATAGTATAGTTTTTTAATGTGATATGTTAGGGGGCAGAGCCCTCTGCTTAACCCCAGGACGGGTTCGCCGGTTATTTTGTCGGGGTGTAGTCAAAATAACTTTATAAAATATCAGTCTTGAATTTACTTGAAAAATTAGTAACAGAAAATATAGATAGATATTTTATGTAGAGATATGTATTTTTAGAAAGAGATAACTATTTTTTATAGTGATTTAACTATAAACATACACTTCCCAGACCTCGAAGAATCAGACGACCAGGCGTTGGACAATCCCTTCTGGGCTCAAGAAGAAGAAAATGAGATAAGAAAAAACAGCGACACAGATGACACGGACAACACTCCAGGATCGTCCAAGAGACCTAAAGTTGTTTGAATAATATGAACTGTTTATAACTAACTTTTTAAATTTTTTAAAAATAATATTCCTTCCTGTTCTCCGATCTATTCAACATAATTGGACTATTTAATTTCATTTCGTTCGGGTAAAATGAATTTTCTGAACCCCGTTTTAGCAGTAGGTATTTCACAGATTTATAATTTAAAAATTGCTAAAAATGGCCAAATATGAAAACTTTTCAAAACTTTGAATAGCTGCATCCCGAAGACTACAGAGTCCATTCTGGTACCAGATTGTAGCAAATTTAGTCTACCTTCAGAAAGCATTAAATTGTTTTCACCAAACCAGTAGGTCTTCGGGGTCAAAATTGACAAGAACTGAATAAAAGTAAAAAATCTCGCAGTTTTTTTAATTTTTGACCAAGATCCGGAGGTCTGCCGAGGTCGTAAATTTAGATTCAACATTAATTTATAATCATATACACATATTAAAAAAACAAGATACCCGATTTGATGTCAGGTACCCCACCCCGCCCTTTTAATTACAAAGTTACTGGACTATATCAGGACTCCCACACAAAGCTGCGTTTGCCGACAACATGCTCATCATGTTTGTTATCAGATATAAACGCGAAGAGGACTTGTATTACAGCTTAAATTGTGGAACTGGGGATAAAACCGCAATTTTCTGTCGCTTATTATACAACTTTTTGTATGTTTTTGCAAATTTGTCTGTGGTAGGTGGTTCGAGTGTGTCAAAGCAGGACTGCGATATTCAATTATATATATGCATTAACTTAGCAGGGCAATGCTGAAAATTAAGGGCGATTCGATGAAAACCTGAATAAGGCTAATAACGAGGATTAATTTATCAATTAAAACTTTCTCACTAATTAACGAACGTTTCTAACATAATTTTTAGCAACATTTAAAAAGCATTAATATACCGGGTGCCTACGATATTACTTGCCAACCTATAACTTTCTTGTAAAAAGATATGCCAGTTTCCAATTCAAGGAAGTTGTATGATATAAACAGTTGAACATTTTGGCTGCTCTAATTTCTGATTTTCATTTACGGTTTAACCGGAAACAGTATAAATTTTGTTATTTTTAATAGAACACCCTGTATATTATTAAAAATTTAGACTCTGAGAAATTCTAGGTACAAAATATGTAGCACACTTTTATCTTTGGTATATTGACAAATCTGTTATGATTATTTAAGTTTTTTGGTTTAATGGAATACCGTGTATTAAAAACGTTTTCTTAAAATGTTTTCTTAACCGCTTCTCAAGTCGCCGAGGTAACTCCTTGAAAATCCAGATTGATTTTGTGTATTGAACCTTAAATTTACATTCTACTGACTTTTCTGAATATTTTTTGTTAAAGTGCCCTTTGTCTAAACCTAATAGTTTTTGAGATATCGGCAATTGAACGTTCACCTGCACTGTAAATATCACAAATCCGTTCAAAGCAGAAACATATTGGTAAAAACTTTTCGTAGTACTTCCGGTTTAACTGGAAATGAAATTATTATGGCTTTATAATATTTTACTCGCCAAAAAACTTAAATAACACAGAACATTTTATCTAGGCTTGTGCACGGGCATCGGAGATGGTATCTTACGGTTTTTGGAGTCGCTGATTACGATGAGCGGGTCGGTTAGCCCCATCAGGGTCATTTGAAAGTCAAACGGTCAAAAAACCTTCCAAAAAATCTGAAAAAATTCATGGATATGTTTTAGAGGTCACTGAATCCGAGTCCGGTGTTTGTTTTTACTTTGCATGCATCCTTGAGGTCATTTAAGGTCATCTCAAGGTCATTTGAGGGGATTTTGAGACAAAAATGCTGAGTACCATCCGAAAAATATGAACAAATTCATACGATCGTTTTCGAGGACCCTGAATCTGAATCTGATGTGAGTCGTATGAATATTTCAGATTTTTCGGATGGTACTTGGCATTTTTGTCTCAAAACCACCTCAAATGACCTTGAGATGACCTTGAATGACCTCCAGGATGCATGTAAAGTAAAGATATACACCGGATTCGAATTCAGCGACCACCAAAACATGTCCATGAATTTTTTCAGATTTTTTGAAGGGTTTTTGACCGTTTGACCTTCAAATGGCCTTGAAAATGATCTTGAAATGAGGTCGACTAACCTCAGATTCAGATTCAGGGTCCTCGAAAACGAACGTATGAATTTTTTCAGATTTTTCGGATGGTACTTGGCACTATTGTCTCAAAACCCCCTCAAATGACCTTGAGATGACCTTGAATAACCTCGAGGATGCATGCAAAGTAAAAACAAACACCGGACTCGGATTCAGCGGCCTCAAAAGCATGTCCATGAATTTTCCAGATTTTTTTGACCGTTTGACCTTCAAATGACCTTGAAAATGACCCTGATATGAGGTCGACTGACCTCAGATTCAGATTCAGGGTCCTCGAAAACGAGCATATGAATTTTTTCAGATTCATCGAATGGTACTTAGCATTTTAAACCCCTCAAATGACCTTGAATGACCTCTAGGATGCATGCAAAGTAAAAACAAACCTCGGACTCGGATTCAGTGACCGCAAAAACATACCCATGAATATTTTCAGATTTTTGACCGTTTGACATTCAAACGACCTTGAACATGACGCGATGGAGCCTACCGACCCGCTCATCGAAATCAGCGACCCCAAAAACCCTAGGATGCCATCTCCGATGTTCGTGCACAAGCCTAGACAAAATGTTGACCTGTGAATCATAACAGATTTGGTCCTACATTCATTTGTTTTATGGTATAATATATGACCAATATAACATTTTCAACCGCCATGTTCTCGAAAACTGTAGAAGATGGATATAGGTTATGCTCCATGTTTTATACCTAGAAATTCTTGGGCAATCTACATTTTGAATAATATACAGAAAGACCGTTCTATGATTAAGACTAAACATTAAAAAGCATCTTTTTTGAAAATCAAAATAATGTCATTTTAAATATACAAATTCCATTAACGTTGCATTGAAACCGGAAGTCCATATTGAGTCCTCACATCACATACATTTCATCTTGTATCACCTCACCGAATTTTAAAGCAACCCATTCACTCACGCGAAAGTTGTAAGAAGGTCTCTATGGGCTGCGCCACCCGGTACATTATATATTTTTAAAAACATATCTTGTTATAATGTTGTCTAAAATACTTACAATTATTTCAATGTCTGATAATAATTACCTTGTTCATATTACTGAAATAATAGTATTTATATTCTTTTCAGTGGCAAAACATAAGAAATTTCAAATTATTTAGTATTGAGGCTATTGAGCTCTGAAGAAGTTTAAACACAATACACGAAATGTAGGCAAAATAACATTTTTCTTAACCTTTGATCCTGTTTGGACAAATCACAACTGCTTAAGTTACTGAAAAAAAATTTCACCATTTTCACTCTGTAATAAAATAATACTTGTACAATTAAATTTTTAACCGTAATTTAGAATTTGGTAATGTTGAAAATAACCTCTAGATGCCTCATTCTGTAAATAATTAACAGGTTTAAGTAGATGGAAGAATTTCCCAAAATTCGTTTTTATCTCTGAAATAAAAGATGTAACCATATCTCGTGATAATTTTCCGTAAAATAAAAAATGCATACTGAAGTTAAACAATGTGTTATTAGTAAAAAATAAGCCTGAAATATTCAAAAATTAAACAAAAGTATGTGAGTTAAATGAAATGCTTAATATTTAAATTTTGAATCATATTAAACTGCATCATCGTAACAATTTATTTGCGCCAATTTGTTAATTTAGTCCTCTGTTAAATCGTTTTGACGCGTTTGACACTGCATAACAAAACACATTTATATATTCAACGATTCGTGCTCGTTTAAATAGACAAAATATGAAAAATGTTTCGATATATCACGGGCATACAAACCCTAATGTTTAATTTGCAAATATTATTATACGTATGTTAAACTAATAAGTTTAACAAATGTATAATAATATTTGTATGAATAAATAAAGATGTGATTATACAATTTTACAAACTGTAATTTTCATGTCATATACTTTGCACAAAAGATTACAGTGACAAATTGTTGGCATTTATCAGTATTGTCCAGTATGTAATTTTATGCACGCAAATTTTTCCCTTGGATGATTACAATATAATGTGCATATTTTAAGAACTGTTAAATTAGTCGTAAACAATGTTTCTTATACAATTAATGGATATAATTCAGTACCATTAAGAAACCTACAATTTTTGTCACTTTTATGATACAGCCCGCTATGATTATCATATTTGAAGTATTACACCTTCTCATACATCAATCTTCTTGATCACGCTGTTCTTAAATCCAAAGAAAACCGTTCTAACGTCGGGAAAGTGGCATAGCATATTTGAGGATGCCTATTACTAATTTTCATTTTGAGGTGATTAACATTGCCACATATGCTGCGACAGAGTTTCACAAATGGCCATTTACATGATATACAGGTGGATTGAAAATTGTTGAAGGGATTGGTGTAAGCGTAGCAGGGCCTGTCTGGAGCTCTAAGTAGCAGTCCAACCATTTTCCAGGAAGAAATTATGCTATAGATCTATATGTCAGGAATGTAAAAACAAATGCAGTTGAAGGGAAAAAATCTATATACTTTCAAATAGTCAGGCAGCATGAAAGGTTCTCAGGTCTTGCACCTTTGAATCTAAAATCAAATATAGACTACATTTGCGGATGACTCGGATGACTCACGTGCAGTAAATCTGAAAAATGAAAGTCGGAGATAAATGCACCCTTCAATGGTTGAATTCATTTCACCAGCTTTTAATGTCATCAACTGAAATAGTGTGTGTTGGAATTGAAAGAATTGAGAAAAGGTCTAGTCCTTGTAGAAGCTTGTTGTCAAATATTAGAAAGATAGTTATAAAAATGGTCAACGACGTCGGTGGTTGGAAAAGTCTTGGATTCGATGACGAGTTCAATTGGAAGCATCGAAAAAACTGTTAGTAGAACTTATTGCAGCAGACCCTAAAAGCTATAGGAATCATTTAAGAACGAATGAGGCTCAGTTCATTTAAATTGCAAAACATGCTAATCTAATCGGAACATCTGCTTACTGGATGATGCATAACACTTTATAAAATGCAAGTTTAGACTTTTCATTATCGCTTCACTACCAATTAAAAGTAGAAAGTCCCTCTGTCCACTGGTCACTTTGAATGCTCTCGTCGGATGAAACGAAGACAAAAACAATTTTTACACTTTTTACTGCAGAAGAATCATCCGCAATGCACATCCACACTGTAAAATCTATATTCGCCTTTACGTTGTCTGGGAATGCAAACAATCTCTGACGCGACTGTCAAAAATAACAATTTGTCGAATAAGAAAATTAGAAAATGATGAACTGAGTTAAATCATCTTTAGTGATGATTTCAGATTCTATTGATGGTACGATGAAAAAACACGTATGTATGGTGCCAGTCCAGCAAGATAAGAATTCCAATAATTTCCAGAACTTCTTTCAAGCCTGGTTTCTGGTGTTATAATAAGAAGCATTAGTTGTTAGGAAAGGCTCTCACCTCTTTTAGAAATGACAGCTGAATCCTACAGTAATAACGTTTTGGAACTAATAGCTCTACTCTGTATCTGGAAAAAAAATTTGGAGCGCACTATTTCAACAATGTAGCGCCTCTCCTCACAGGGCAAGCACAAAAATGAGCCACTATAAAGAATAAAGACCCCAGATATCATCCATAGACTGTGGGAGATGCTCATAAGAACGATTCGTGGAAACAGGCACTGATTAGATTTGAGATATAAGGCAGAAGTTAACTTATGGTTTTATCGAAAACATGCCACAATGCATGAAGGCGTTCTTATGAGGTGCACCAACACAATAATATAAAAAAAATAGGAACGTATTCATTATCTTTAAGTATCAAGAATATATAATGGGCGGTATGTGCTATGATAAGATTCTAAATACCTAAAACTACTTTAACGACGACAATCGACCATTAAAGGTCATATGTTAAATTACGCTAACACACATATGGACTGGACTATACGTACGGTTTAGAATATTTCAAAAATAATGAAACATTTAGTGCACCAAAACACAATACTATACTCACAGTGTCGACAAATTCTTTCATTTAATTTGTTAAAGAAAACATGCCAGCACATTTTTATTATCTTTGACGAGCACTATAGTTAACCGTCCCGTTAAAACAACATTGTTCGATACACCAGTTAACACAGGAGAAGATGGTTAAAAGGGATGTAGGAACAAGAAAATTACCTACAACAATAGCACCGTTTGACATTCAACCTTAATATCAGATTGCATTCAGATTTCAAGAACTCGATTTTGGCGATCGACTGGAAAAGAATCGTGCCTCACAAAGGATTAGGAAGTTCCGTTACCGAATCGTGACTTCAACATTGGCATTCGAATAAATCAGGATTGTTTTAAACGTTTTTTAAATGTGTATCCTATAGGGGATCTCTTTTGTAACCTACTGTGCTACTGTGCCTTTGTAGGTTGTTAATAATAAAGAACATATTTTTATATTAGGTACATCACAGTGAGCATTATAGTCAACATTGTTTACTATGTTCTGTGTAATTGTGCGATTTGAGCACAAGTGTGTTATAAGGATTACCTGTACAAGACAAAAAGTGCGAAATAAACGAACCACTTTTCTGATACCTCCTAGAATATTAGCAATTTTTCAGTATACCAACCATCGATTATTTGTGTCAATTAATATTAAAATTTATTGTTGGTAATATCTATTCAAAAGTAAAATTGTATTGTGTTGTGTCTCATATTCCTATGTTATTAATTGTACAGGTTTTAATCTACCCATACTTTTGCACAGAACACTTGAATAAACAGTTTTAAAGTACTCAATCCAATTGAGTTATTGATATTAATTTTAAGCTGGTAGGGACTAGTTTTCTTTATACAATTTTGGTAATACTATCATACAAATAATAATAATAATGTAAAATCGTATTTAAAATCTGATAGTTGCAAATATTTGACATATTCATGAACGTTTTTAGTCTATATATAATAATGATTTCATTCCTTTGTAAGTATCTATTTTTGAAATTTCGCGATGCAAAATGTTTCACGATTCTTCAGGTCTATTAGCATTAAAATATTAAAGTCTATGTAATAAAGGCAGAAAGAGTGTAAATATTTCGTGCAGAAATGAATTACCTCTTCCTCCCATTTTCTGTGCTGAACACGATGCAAGTGGTGGGAGAAGTTCTTGACCGCCGCAACCCCCTGAAACGACCAAAAACCACCTCTTTTATGGATGATCCCTGTATGTCTTCATATATAAATGGATCTGAGTAGTGATTTATCGATGGACTATATTTGAAATAACATGGAAGGGGGTTATAGAGTAGGTGGAATCCAGATAGCAGACCTAGGGGGTTGATTAAATCCTCCCGAGAGGTAGAAAGTATACTTGTTTTCAAATAATTCGGTTAAAACGCGTATTCCCCATTTCTGGGTCGCTGATCACGTGAAAAATATTCATTTGTCGCTCCAATCCCTCTACATCCCTCAAACGGGAAGAAGCCACCCATTACTCACCTAAAAGCATCCTATCCAGAATTTACAGGTTCTTCGGCACATGATCGGCACTTCAGGCCTTCCAAGGGATTTAAAATACATTAATTACACTTTGGAATGTCAATACACCCTCCCCCGTTTTCGCAGGCGTTGATAACGATAAAAATATTCACCATCATCCCCGACTCTCCTCAAATCCTCTAATGGATGGAGACTTACCCTCATCTACCAGTTATCGCTGGGGCGATGATTGTGTAGGTTGTTGAGTAGGGCATACTGATTTCTTCAACGGGAAGTAATGAATAATAAATTTTGTGGTCAATGGCAATGTTGTTTATTCAAAGAATTATATGAAAATATTTTTATGACAAAATAAATTATTTGTTAAAAAAACCTAGGTCTTTTACAAATAGCATTACAATCCTCATATTCCTCAAAATGTACATCGCACGCGATCTCTTCTTCTTCTTCTTCATCTGCCGTTTCAGTGAGCAAATCTGAAACGGAAAAGCTTAAACCGATTTCAGGGATTAAATTAAATTAAAAATCATCATCGTCATCTGCTCTCTCTTCTGTACATACATCTCTATCATCTGGCGTATAATTTTCACACATTTGGATAATTATCGGGATCAGCGCCTGTGAAAACGGGAAAGGGAGTATTGATGATCCAAAGTGTAAGTAATGAATTTTACACCCATTGGAAGGGTTGCAGCAACCCCCGACGCCGCTACCACCTTCTCTTCCGTGAAAACAGAAGGGATATGCACAGGAATAACGATAATGTGCCGAGAAACCTGTAAATCCTGGATAGCATATGCATACTCACCAGAAAGCTCTGGTGAGTGAGGGGTGGTTTCTGCCCGTTTGAGGGATGAGGAGGGGTTGGAACTATAGATGAATATTTTTTCCGTGATCAGCGACCCCAAAAACAGAGGATACGCGTTTGAACCGAATCATTTGAAAAAAAAAAAAAATTCTCCATCCCTCGGGAGGGTTTAATCAACCACCTAGGCCTGCTGCCTGGATTTCACTTACTCTATATCCCCCGTCCATAATATTTCAAATATAACCCATTGATAAATCAGTAATCAGATCCGCCTATATATGAGAACATTCAGGGATTATCTATAATAGGGGTGGTTCTTGGCAGTTTCTGGGGGTTCCGGCGGTCAAAAACTTCTCCTGCCACTTGCATCGTGTTCAGCTCCCTCGAAAACGTGGGGGGAGGTAATCTCGTCTTTGCACGAAATATTTACAAAAAGTTCGTATTTTAATGCGTTCACTACTGGGAGCCTTTATTTTCTATTTTAAAAATGTTTTATTTAAAGGCTAGGACAAAAATACCCACTAGTATTGAAACAAAATTAAAGATGATTTAATTTTTAATTTTTTGTAATAAATGTTTTCTTATAATAATGTTTTTTTATCAGTGCAAGGATATGTATACAAAACATTATTTTATATCTTCAGTTATAATTACATAAAAATAATCTATGGAGAATAGTTAATTTTACCTTTGGACTAATGTGTTTTACCTATGATTACTTAGACTAATAGACTTTAAAAAAGAAAGGATATTCCTAACTCTACCTATGTATTTTCTTACGCTTTATTTGTATCTCTGTTTTTGCTTTGGCTCGATAAAGATTGAATTTATCTGGGTGAAATTTTGAAGGTGATTAAGCAATTATCAATTAAAGTTTTATACATACTAGTATCTTTATATTTACCAAGAAAAGGAGATCTGTGAAATGGGTATAAAAACATTCATTATTATATTCGAGCCAAACAGATTTTGTACACTCGTGGATATAACCCTTACAACACAGTAAGAAATTCACTGATAAACTGTACTACAGTGAAGAAAAGTTGGGGTAGAAACTTTGTATCTACTGTCTATTAGGTATAAGTGTAGTTAAGACAAACTCGTGCATAATGTTCAAAACGCAAAACATCAAGAGCAGAGCAGCTAGGCCGTTGATTTGGCACTTCCATAGATTTTACATTTTTGGAGATGGTAGTGGTGCTTTGGGGTAAAAATAGAAGTAATATTTATGGATCCACAATCAACACCAATCGCAATTAGTTGATCTTTTATACTGACACGTTAATAGGGAAACAATCGCTGCATCTTTTATTGACAAATTCGAGTTAGAAGATGCAAACTAGAACTAGATAACTTCTATCTACTCAGAACAGCTTGGCCGTTGATTTGGCAAATAGAAGTAATATTTATGGATCCACAATCAACACCAATCGTAATTAGTAGATCTTATACACTGACAGATTAAAAGGGAAACAATCGCTGCATTTTTTATTGAGACTTTGGCAGATGATATTTGGCATGCTCATGCGGGAGCTATTGCACCACATATACCAGACCAGATAGAACAACAAAAGTAAACATAAGTTTGCTTGCTCATAAGTTCGAAAGTTTTCAAGTTTAGTGAATTTGTGAACGTTAGTAGACTTAATAACTACTGGAGAAATGTGTACAAGTGTAGTCAAAATTTCAAATTTTTAGGCCTACAAATTTATCAAGTTTCAAAAATTTTAGATTTATTCGGAGGCAAAAATACCTGTTGCTTTACCTAATATCCACTTTCAGTAGATTTAGATTTGGGCTACACACAGGTATTTTTCTAAAAGGGGCAGAAGGGGTGGAAACTCTGTAATTGCTTCCATTAAGAAGAGATGCAATATATAAACAATTGCACCGTCTATGGAGGCAGGATAAAATTCAAATTTCAATCTCCTTATTAAAAAGGCTCTCATAATTGAATTGAAGACATGATTAATTCTATTATTTAAAAATTCAAATGAATAAATTCATCAAAGGTCTCCATTCTTTAATTTCATGACATAGTGAGTGGTTTTGCCAAAGCCTGTATAAGTATGATTTAGTTAATAACATGTAAATTTTATATATATGGTTACTTATTACATATTTAATATATTTTTATTAAGTGATATTAGGTGATATTAAAAGCCGAAGCGTTAGTTGGATTAAAAGCAACATATAAAATTATTACGTATGATGCAGTGTTAGACAGGGTTGGACTGTGCCGTTTTATTCTAATTTAAAACTTATTGGTTACTAAAATTTAAATAACATACTTATATGTTTCTATTATTTTGTTATAGTAAAGATCGAATCGGGTTTATTGAATTTTAATACTTTAAATAGAAAGCGATGACTCAATCCGACCCTGGTATTAAAAAATAAGGAAAGAAAATTGATTTTTGAGATTTACCTTCTGGTTCTTTGGCAATTACCGTCGAACTTCTATCGACTCCGCCTTTCTTATCTTCTGAGCGTTGCCCAGAAAATAAATAAATTATCTAATTTGCCAAAACATTGTAATAATCTTAGTTAATATTAGGTTCTATGGATGTGTGGTATAGTTAATTATTTGACATTTTGCTATGTGCCCCCAAAATAAATGCTGTGCAATGAATGTCTAATGGAAAATGTTGATGGTGAGAGGGTGCTACAAAAAATATTCATTAAAATTAGTCGTTAACTGCTAACGATAAATAGAACGGTATATCTAACATCCTATAAATTGACAAGTTTAATATTTATAAAAAAAGTATATATCTATTTCACAGGAATACAAATTTTATTTATAATTGCGAATATAATCCCATTTCAGAGCAACGCTCTAATACTTTAAATTTAAATTAATATACAACAAACTTTCCACAATTTTACAACTTCAATGCTATAAGAAAATGATGGTGTCGAGCTTTAAATCGAGGTTACTTAAGTTATATTTGGGTCACCCTCTTTAAGACTAATTAAGGCCGCGAGGATAAAGTTACCCTATGGTTAAATCACAGATTAATAATACAGTATGGTCACTTCCCCAACTGAGTGTAGTTCACGCGTCGATAGCAGAAGTAAGGCTATCGACGCGTGGACTACACTCAGTAGGGGAAGTGACCCTACTGTATTATTAAACTGTGATTTAACAATAGGATAACTTTTATCTTTGCATTGATAAACCGGCCCTTAAGAAACTGAAATGCGTTGCCAGCTCCGTGTCAAAGCGACCGTCGCACAGCAATGTAGTTTAACTTTTTCTATTTTAGAGTACAGACATGCCGAAGAATGTTCGCTGCTGGCGATGAAAGTCGTAGTCAAGGTGGATGTTGGTGATTAGTGGATGTGTCAGGGAGGTCTATCTTTAAATGTTCGAATTTTGGGAGGAGTGCAGTTGAGTGAAAAGGTACCACGTGCTCTGAGTGAATCAATCACGTGCAATACCACTATGCCTTTTTTTCTACAGGAACGAAAATACAAACGTTTGCATTGATTCGACAACGTACTAAACCTTGATCTAAGGTATGTACGGTCGCATTCAAATAAGCAGGATTGTTTTACACATTGGTGTCTAATGGAACTACCTGACCTCCACGCCAGTAACGAGGTACCATTATGTCTGTACCCCTAATGCACAAAGTGACTGTTTATACCTTAAGGTCGCTGCAGAAAGAGGGTGACTACCTTTCGGTCTATCTTCGAATTATTATTAATTATAACAACGAAATTGTAAAATGATTAACAGTCTACTCTTATGTATTTTGAGTATTTAATGTAAGGTAAGGTTGAACAGCTGTGGCTAGATTTCGCCTTTACGAATGGGAGTATTGTATGTTCACGCTTTTCTAAGAAAGGATTTTTATTATTATTAATACAATCAGTGACATCAGTGAGAATGGAAATTGTCGTTCGTCATAAACTTAACATACGTAATAACATGGAAAATTTCTAAATCCGATTAACGAGGAAGTGTACTGCAGAGTACACCTTTCAACAAACAATTACAGGTGGTGATAGTACATTATTGGTGTAACGGGCAGAGCTCTACTATGAGCAAGAACATTTTTTTGGAGTATAACCATGTGGGTGTGGGACCTTAGAATAATTATTGAGGAATAAGAAAAAAATCAAAGAGCATTAAATTTAGCAACAACTTTTTTTTTTCATTGAAGTGAACTACAAAATTTGTAAAGATCCGTCTTTTAGCTCCACTTCACTTTCTTGCGAGATATCAAATTTAGTGTTTTCTTAGGATATCGAGCTGAATTGAATCTTTGCCAACATATTATTTCAAATACCATGCAGTCGCGTTTCAAAAAACCCGCTGCCTTAATAATCACTACTTCCACATCCAGATTTCCCATTCAAGTACTTATCTTTAAACAAAAACAACTCTAGTAAGTGGAAATAATTACTCATAAAATGGTGGCAGAGGTTAAACAAAGAGGCCTTGGTCTCTAGTATATACACCAAATACAAATTTCTGGACTCTTACTAGCTATCTTTACTTATTTTCCCCTATTTACCCCCCAGCCCTTCAACGAAATCATCTCAAAATATAATCTCTCCACATGTCGTTATAATACATTGTGTACTCAATTTCAAGTGAATATCTCAATTTCATTTTATTAACCCCTTCATGAATGAAGTGGGGGTGATGTGGAGGTGGCAAACATTATGAAACAATTAAGGCCTTGGCTTCTAGTATATACATCAAATCCAAAGTTTCTGGACTCTTACCACCTTGCTTTACTTATTTCCTCTTATTAATCCCCTAACCCTTCACCGGAGTAGACTGATAATATTATCTAGTTCCAGATCTCTTTATAGTACATATGTGTACCAAATTTTAAGTCAATATCTTGAGCCATTTCAGAGAAAACGTGCGCACAAAAACTTACAGAGAGACCGACCGAAAGACAGACATTTTTTCCTTAAATTTAAAATCTCGATATTTCAACAAAAAGATTTTTGAAAATATTTTTATGATTACTATATTTCCACTCCTACGAGGATGTAAAATTAAGATGTTAGAAGTTTTTATATTATGTAACCCATGAACTTCATAAAATAAACTGGACCACATAACGCACGTTTCCCGAGTTAAATTTTTGACAACCCCCACTCATGGTCGCCATGATAGGTGGTCAACCTGTTTGAGATTGGCAAAACCCGACACGGATATCAACTACTGCAATATTGGTTATCTGGATATAGTTTTCATTCAAATATATAATATATTGTCATTAAACTTGAATACTCCTCTCCAGAAATGCTACCCTAATGCTTTTAAACAAAAAAATCAGGTTATAACACATTTACAGTAATGAGCTATGATAAGGAGTACTTACTGATACTTTAGTTTTAATTATTGAACTGTTGAAGCCTTAGAAGGATAGCCTTAGTTAGCGAATATTTCAACTTTTATTTATATGTTAACGCATTAACCCATTAGCGCCTAGTGATCTATTTATAGATCACAACAGACAATTTTTTTTTAATATGATAATAGCTTATTTAATTTCTTAAAAACCGATTTACTGCAATAAGCTATGATAAGGAGTACTCATTGATACTTTAGTTTCAGTTATATGGTTTTCGAAGCCAAACAATCATTTGCGTATCAACAGTAAGGGAATAATACTAGATGGATTCTGACAACATCCAATTTGAAATTTGTTTTTACTTGTTACGAGTATCGCAATACTGAGAATGTCTTAATCCAGCCATGACTTTAGTTCAGGAATTCTGAAGTACGGATATGGATTTAGCTTGGGCGACCTATCATGATGGCAGCATGGGGGATGTTAATGTTACAAGCTAATGTGGAGTTCATTTTAATTCATGAAGTTCCTGATGCAACCCTGCTACTAATACAATATGAATACTTCAACTGCGAGAGAGAGAGAGCGAGAGGCAAATCAGCGTACTGAATGAGGAGCGGCTTAGTACTAATCTCACATTCTTGAGAATTCAATTAAACTAAATAAAATGCTCCATAACTCCTGACACTTTCTAGTTTGTGGCGCCTAGTGTATAATTTACTATGCAATCTCCGCCTAATATTGCGAAGTTTCTACATATACGCTGATATAAAAGTGATTAGAAGGTGGGACGAGATTGCTGTGTTTCTCTAGAGTCTAGAGATTCCCCCATCCAGGTACTAACCGCAATTGACATAGCCTAATATTTTGTATCGAAACACGATACGTCAAGACACATCTACACTCGCCTCGTGATTACTGTAGGTTGAAAATCATTGAAGGTGAGGATTTTTTTATAGTCAATGTTTAAAGCATTTTGTCTATTTGCATCGCTATTCTGAATTAAATTGCCGTATAATAACAGAAACAATTATTTGTAGAGCAATTTCGTTTTAAATAAGAATGAAATTAATGGTTTGTTTTTAAACCTTTTAAAGGAGACAAAACTGAAAAACATGAATGTCAATATCTATTTGGAAATGAATAGAACATAGTTAGGGTGCTTATATAATATACTAGTATAAATAGGCTTGTTCTACAATAATTAATTTTATATGGTTTTTATACGTTTTTATATAGTACTTGACATTCCTATTATACACTTAAAATTTCATATTATTAACTTTTTCCGTTCTCGAGATATATGGCGTTGAAATTAGTAATAGTTGCAAAAACAGTGCGCCTGTTTATGACGTCACTATACGCAACTTTCAACTCTGTAATCTACCGCGACCACTAACGGCCGTTCAGTAGTAAGTAAATACGTGGAGTTGAAGGCCGTTTTAGATGTCTATGGAAAGAGAAAGAGTGGCGCTTTGTTCTTATACCAAAGTGAAGGGACAAAACTGGAAATCCGGCTTGGCACGGGCGAACGAAAGATGGCTTTTCTCTTAAAAATTGGAAAACATTGAATTTTCAAAAATTCATAATTAAGTAAATACGTGGAATGGAAGTCCGTTCTACATCTCTATGGAAAGAACAAGGTTGGCCCTTTCTCCTGATATCAAATTGTATAGGGAAATTCGGAAATTCGGCTCTGCAAGAGTGAGCAAATAATGCCCTTTTTAGAAGTATTAAAACGTAAACAAAAAAATCAAAAATATCAAATCTTTAAACGCTCATACCTACTTGTAGTGGAGGATTGATATTGGTCTCTATTTAAAAAAGAAGATTGGCATTTTATCGACATTGTAAGTATCACAGTGGAAATCGGAATTTCGGCTAGATCTGTGGGGAAAAAAATGGTTATTTTCTTAAAAATCGAAAATTCGGCCGTCATCTTTTGACATTTGGTAACATTTCCCCAAATCATATATTCCCCTACAATCCCTCGACTGCCTGTTCCTAAATTTAAGAGGCGAAAAAGATAGCCGACTTTTGCGAGTTAATTACTCAAAAACCATTAAAAAGGACGCCTCCGAATGTACTTATCCTAAACAATGTATAATTAATTCCCGACTTGAATTACGCCGGCCGCTTCCCAAAAAAACCGCCCCCACGAAAAGCCTTTGATAGATCCGATGTCGCAGATCAACACGATAAGTATATAGATAATAACAACTAAACAGCATCGAGTCGACTGAGGTCGCCGAGACTATGCGTATAGTGACGTAGCGCCTGGCTACGCCCCATTTCGTGAGGTGGATGTTTGTAATTGTTTTTAAGACACTAAACGTGCGAATAAATTCTGATTTTTTGCAGATCCATTCTTTTATACTTGAACTTTCGATTATGAAATAAAAAAAAATGCCGAACAAGCCCATTATATTAATTAGCTGTACTTTTGGAGAAAGTTTGTTCGAAATACCCGTACTACGACATTTTTACCTGCTTCGGTTCAATCTCTGGAAACATGTCCTTGTCTCTGTCGCTGGGATTGTTCGGTCGATCTCTTACTTCATTTGCAATTTCAAACACCATAGCCCGGTTTAGAGGTTTTTTCGTAGTTTAATAAAATCATTACCTATATATTTTTTCCGGTTTATTCGTTGCCGGACAGTGTTTTCCGACCGATACCACACGGTAGCCGCGCATGCGATACTTACAGCCACTCCTCACGACCTGTGAGTTTAGTGACTGTAAATTTCAGAATCCAGGAATCTCAAGATAACCGCCTTCTGCATTTGGCCTGCCAGCCATTCGGATGATTTCTGACAAACCGGTGTGATCTTTAGTCCAGAGAGTAGCGTAGGCTTCATACCACCGAGTACACCCATTATTTGGACTACCATCTTGACCCGAGTAGCCTGGGAATAGAACTTGGATGTGGCACCAGAAATAACGGTATTTGGTCCGCTTTTCCTCCTCTTTCAAAGCGATGTTTGGCTCGGCAGGTGCCGAAAACTCGATCACAAACATCACCTTGTTTTGGTGGTCGAAGAGAACTATGTCAGGTTTGTTGTCATGAAATAGCCTGACTGTCGGAAATGAATAGTTCCAATAAATTCGACACCTCTCGCTTTCGACAACGGCCTCAATGTCTCCGGGGAGTAAGGCAACATTGGTGTCTGGTCTATCCCGAAGATGATAATATAGCACCCGTAACGCCGCGTTATGGCGGTGGATGTAGGCCGATATGCGGTAAGTAAATGCACGATTCCGGCAACTGACGGTAGGTTCTGTAGTTTATATCGGGAACCTCTACATCCATTACGCGGCTTCGGTAGATCAACGTGTTAATTACACCGTCTTGACAGGACGCTATGAATCGCCGGCCTCCTCGCCTGTCGTCGAATGAGAGACCAAGATCATCTGCGGGTCTTTTCGCGGCCTTAAACAATCCTGCACCCACAACATTATTTTATTTATTTATTATTATTATTATGGAAATATTAAATAAATTAAAGAACAGACGCTTATTTGATATGATATTATTGACAGCAAGATTAAGAACAGTGAATGTATTAATTTAATAATTTATTTCTCAGTACAACTATGAAAAAAACAATATTACGTCCATGGCTGGCCTTTATCTAAGTGATTTATTACTCTCTGTCTTTTCCAATCAAAGTATAGTTGCAGGGTTACAAGGTTCTAACGGCTTTATTTTTGAAATGCGACTGTATGTTGTTTGAGATAATATGTTGGCAATGCTTTAGTTCAGCTCGTTGTACCTCGAAAACTAACTTCGATAACGTGAAAAGAAAGTTAAGTATATTTAAATATTGTGAAGTCACTACGACAAAAAAAAGTTCTTGTGCAAAATTTAACGGATTTTAAAAAAATGTTTCTTCGAAAATATGCGAGATGACGGGCTCGTTTTACTATGTCTAATGGAATATAACCAAAGGATATCAAAAATGCGTTATTTATACAGGGTGTTTCAGGTATGCGGTCATTAATTTCTAGGAGTGATTCTACATAGAAAAATATTTTAAAAATTTCATATAAACATGGGTCCGTAAACCCTTCCTAAGGGCGCTGCGGGCATCTGAAGGGGGCACCCAAAATTAGTGACGCCACTCATTTCCACAAAATTTTTATTTACGCAAGAATACTGGAAAAATTCTTTTAGGTTCAAATTTCTTGGGCTGGTCCTACGGCGTTACAACAAAATAACCTTTTTTGTGTATTTATAGCCAAAGAATCATATCCCGATGAGAAATCATTGAAAATTCACTTTAAAAAATTTGGGGGAGAAGTAAGTCCCCCCTTCCAACTTTGTGCACTCGTGATTGGCGGATAACATCAGATAATGACCGTTACTGATATGGAATCAAAAACTAGTCACTGTAGCTCAAAGGGTTCCTGACACATTAAACAAAATGTCAGTATTGGGTGCCCCTTTAGAGGCCTGTAGCGCACTTAGGAGGGATTTCCGGACCCATGTTTAATGAACTATTTTCATATTCTTTGATGTAGAGTCGCCCCTAGAAATTGATGAATACCTGTAATACCCTGCAAAGGTATTCTGTATACTTACATCATCTAAAATTTACGACATATGTGCTATAAATTATTGATATCTTTATTTAGATTATCTACTGAAGCAAATTTAACAACAAAAAAGTTTACCAACCAATTGCAAATAACCTGTAACCACGTTTCCTTATTTCTATAGTTTGTAAACAAGTGTACCCACGGTATTTAACTTTTTCATTCTCTTTGATTTTTGTTCGCAAAGACTGGCTTTTTAGTTACATTGAATTGAATTGATATTTTTAACAAATTTTGTTTAATTTCAGATTACTTATATCTTTGAGAAAGGTAAACTATTGTAAATTATTATTCATTATTTAAAACGTGTTCTCAAAAATGTTCTCAATTTTTGGCACTAACATATCACTTCAATTACCCGTATAAGAGGTCTGTAATAACAAAATGCTTATGAAAATTTGTTAGGTCATCAAAAAAATCGTTGGTTTAACATCGTTATTAGAAAATCAATAGCATTGAGTTTTTTTAAAGGGCATGAGTATTTTATAAACAAATATTTCTTTCGACAAGCATAACGCAATTAATATTATTTCTTCAATCTATCACCACTAAACTATACCATAGTCATTAACAAACAGAAAGTAATGATATAATATTCCTTAGTAATAATTTAAAAAACCACCACGTTTTAAGTTTTCCAGTACACAATTCTGTGGTAAGCATAAGTCAGAGTATTTCATTACAAAAGGACTCAACATCCTTGGGAATCGTATGGCTTATGCTGCTTTGTGATATAGCTCAATGCATTAATTTGTAAAATACTAGCCTGTACCCGCAACTTCTATCACGCAGAATTATTTAAGTTTTATCAGTTGCCCAGCTCTTTCGGGACATCCTGTATATTAAGAGTTGAAATATGTAAAATATTAAAACAATATCAACGTGTCCGAGTATATTTTCAGAAATCTAACCATTTTTAGGATATAAAATCATTTAATATATTCAAATTGGAAATAACTCGTGATATTAAAATTTATATAATTTTTGTTCTCAACATGCAATCGTTTCTTTAAATATTTTAGAAATATATAAATGGCGTGTTTGATATTTTTGGGAAATTTATTCTCGTTACATACATTATAAATTATTGTGTTTCATCAGTGGCGTAATTTCGGCATTTTTATTGGGTAGGCAGGGATTTTTCACAGATAACTCTGCAAAGCGAACCCTGTAATTCTTAATCGATAACCCTATAAACCCAAATGACTGAGGGAAAGCGAGTGCTACAAAACGTTAAGCTATAGACAGAAAACCCGAAACCCAAATGACCGAGGGAAAGAGAGTTTATCACTTCACAGGTAATATTAAACTCAAAAGAGGGACAGATAGTGGTGTAAAAAAATAACTTGGTAAATAAGGCTCACGCAAAAATGGGAAGACTTGACGATCCTTCGCCGAACGGTTGTGCTAACGCTTCCCAGATGATTGTTGTTTGCATACGTTCGCTGATATGTTGGCGAGAGCTCGCTGGTGTGTACAATTTGAATTTTTTGCGATAACTCCGCGAGAATTCGCAATTTTGTAAACAAATTGTAAATAATATGATTTCCTGTTCCAAAGTACTTCTATCGTAAAGTATGAGTCGAGACAAGAAAAAAGTCATGTATGTTATGTTGAAAAAGTTTAAGTTTGAAAAGTTGTTAACGTATAAACATTTAATAAATGCGCTTTTTAGCCTTTTTACCTTTAATAACTTTGGAACGAAAAGAAATTTTTAGATTCTGAAAATGCAAGGCTTTAACTTCAAAACGCCGAAGGATTATAAAAATTACATCAATATAAAAGTTACACCGATTTCAAAATTGGGAGTTTTCGGCGCAGCGCGCCATGCTTTTGCAATTACAGTGTGTGACAGCAGGCAACCTAAGTATAGTAATCATAGCATGCTATAACTTTGAAATCATAGGTGTAATTTTTATAAACCTTTGGGCATTTTGAAAGAATTTAAAAATTTCTTGGCCAAAAAGATTAAAAATCGCATTTTTTCAATGTTTAAATGTTTACAACTTACTAAATTGTATGAAGAAAACCAAAAAACCATAATAGGCATTTTTTAATAAAAAAAAATTGTTACAAAACTTGTTCGATATTATTTAAAACCCTGAATTCGAAGTTTAGTTAAATTCTGTAACCCTACGAAAAGTTATGAACAATAACAGAAAGCGAATTGAGGTAATTATATAGTGCTGATGGAGGTTTGATAGAACATAATATTTAATTCTTTTGGTTGTATTTATTAGTCATTAGTGTAAATTGTTTCAAAAAAATGAATTTAGAAATAGTTTTAATTTAAATAAATGCCCCAGAAGGATTTTTTTCATCAAAACCTCATTTTTTAGAAATTAACTAAACTTTGGATTCAGGATTTTTGAATTTAATATCATAGATGGTTTCGCATTTAAAGATGGAAAGTGATTTGGTGGTCTTAAATAGACCTCGGTAACCTCTATCTTTTAAGATCACTTTGATTCAAATCGGGCAAAAAACAAAACAATTATTATGCTGTTACACTTTTAAATGAGACACACTCTATATATATATATATATATATATATAAGACTTTTTTCTTATATTAACACATATTCTACGGTAGAAGTGTATTGGAATCGAAAATTCCATTATTTATGATTTGTTTATAAAATTGTTATTAAGAAAATGGGTTCCCAAGGGACGATTTCGCTAACAATTTAAATTTAAACCAGGCTATAGAAACTGGTATAAAAATTAGTAAAACATCCTACGCAAACCGTTCGCCTAGAAAAGAAACCCTAAACCCATTTGACCTTAAAGTATACTATATGACCATAGACGTGCCACGCAAAAGTAATGTATAATTATAATTAATAGCCTATGATTTTACTAGTCTTGAACTTGCTGTCACCCGGGCATCTGGGGTTTAAGTCGCTTGTCTGCGGTTTACGAGCATTGAACTTGCTTTTCCCCGGGCATCTGGTATTTAACTTTAACTCGCCTGTCTGCGGTTTTACGAGGATTGCAAAAAGGCTCCTCTCAAAATTTTAACCAGAGGCCCACAAAGTCTTAATCCTCCCCTGCCTAATTGTAATGTAAACCTTTGACTTGATGGGTGTAATTGTCATATTTATTATTTTTCAGGAAGAATTTAGGAATTCGCTAAATTAATACTCTTTCAAAATATTGGGGGAGGGGGGCAGTTGCCTACCCTTGCCCCCCTCGAATTACGCCATGGAAATCCCACCACACATAATCATTACGGTAATATTTAAAATATTAAACCACAAAATGATATCAGTTAAAACTCTGCTCTATCGTTTTAACATGATTATTACCATCTATACAGGGTGTCACAGAGTTAAACTCCAAACATTCAGGATCGATTTTTCAGATTAAAATAAGACTTTTTTCATCCATAAAGTTTTTTCTAAAAATGCTCCCATTCCGAGCTAGGGCAAAAATGAGAAAAGGGAGAAAAATGCGTGTGGTTTCATGGCGTCTATTACAAAGGGGTGAGGTTTTGAAAATTCACAAAAATTGCTCAAAATGACTGCCACTATTTTCAATGCAAAGCTCACGCCTACGGACAACAGACTCAGCAGCTGCAGTGCACTCCGATGCCGATGGTGTGATCTCTCGGGCAGCTTGAACAATCTTTTCCTGGAGGATTTCCTAAACGTCCAGATTTTATTCATTCTTTGGAAAATGAATTTCAACAAATCTTAGACGACATGCCTCTAAATGATAGAGTAACAGATGGTTCCAATAAGATGGATGTCCAACCCATTACAAGCCCTTGACCTGTGCGCTCTCTGGAGATGACTCATATGGACTTTCTTTTATATGATAAGGACAAGGTTTATGCGGAGCCCGTCAGCGGCAAAGATGTCCTCCAGAGAGGACTATTCAGGCAGCCCGGGAGATCACACCAGCAGATTGTCGGGCAGCTGCACAATCTGTCGTCTGTCGGTGTGAGCTTTGCATTGAAAATGGTGGCAGTCATTTCGAGCAGTTTCTGTGAATTTTCAAAACTTCACCATTTTGTAATAAATGCCATGAAATGAGACGCTTTTTTTCTCATTCTATTTCTTTATGCTCTAGTTCGGAGAGGATGCATTTTTGGGAAAAACTTTATAGATGAAAAAAGTCTTGTATTAACCTGTAAAATTAATCCTGAACATTTGAGATTTAACCCTGGGTTGCAATGTATAATCTGGTAAAGACTTGTAAAGCCTCTGTCTCTTTAAAGATGTTTGCAGTCCTGGAAGCACAATTAAAATAATGGAACTCCTATTCGATTTTTTTTCTTTTTGAAATATATTTTGAAGTTTATAATAGAGCTGATCGATCGCTCTGTATGTAGGGGAAGTTAGTAAACATTTAATAAAGAATGAGATGATAAAATATTCAATATAATGGATATAAATATTGTAACTGGTTTGTTTACATTTAGACGGTATCGATCGGACGCAAAAGGAACGGTACTTATTAACATTTTGATAATGACCGAAGACAGTGAAGCGAGGAAACACGCAATGAGGTAGGCATCCTAATAAACTTCTCCTAGTTATTTTGTTTAATAATGTATTGCTCCCAACATGTAACAGAAACAATATAACGACACCGACGTATCATAAAACTCCGTTTCAAGCAGTTGTACACGTGATCTAAATTTCGAAATTTAGAAAAATTTAATTCAATTTTCTTATAGTGGATTGAATACATCAGAAGATAAGTATATAGCTATTGAGGCACAACTAACATTCTAACGATGGCTGCTCGATGATTGTCAATGAATAGCATACAATTAATCGGTGCTAGAACACTTAAGAGCATGCACACAAGTGAGAAGATATAAAATATTCTTAAAATTGTAGATACAGTTCATTTCTGAAATATGAGAAATGTAATACAAAACATAAACAATTTAAAATAATCCAAGAAATCATCAACATACTTTATATACTTTCGATTTGTGTTGAGGTAAAGTAAAAAAGATCAAAACAGTAGATATGTAAGTATTCTAGTTTGGATTGACTTCGTGTGTATGAAATAAAAATTATGCATAGAACCAATAATCACGATACAATTAGTTTATTGGCGTTAAATTGCTCCGCTCTTCCCCTCCGAAATGAACTGTAACTATATAGCAGAATGCAATATTTGAGAAGTTGCAAAAAGAAAAAAGTGTATAGAATAATGTAAGTTCAGAGTTTATTTTTTAGTTCCACAGATCCTGCACATCAAAACAAACCTTGTACGAGAGGAGGCTATACATAAAGGCACCGGACACACTTCCAATATATATACTCATTACAAGAGCCACTGACACCCAAAAGTTTGTTGTATGTAAATTGGTAGTCATTCTTATAGGCCAATTCAGGAAGGTATCAAGATACTAATATCTTCAAGTAAGGAAATATAAGAATTTCGGTAAAATGGCAAGTAGCAGCTAATAAAGGGAAAACTGTACACCTATATCACCATCCATCACTTATATGCACACAATTTGTTTGCACATGTAGATAAAATATATTTAGGCAATCAGTTTGGAAATCATACCACAATACATATTCAGCTATATAACCGTATATTACGTAGTAAAGTAGAAGAACAGTATTTTATTATTTGAAAACAATATTATCTAGCTAATGGCAATTTTATCGTATTTGTACAGGTTCGAATTAGTGATTTAAAATATGCCATGTCAGAAAAGAATGCTTAATAGAATTAGTTTTAGGAAGACAATACACTCGCCCAAAATAGAAAAGGATCGTATCAATTTGCAAGAACAATAACTAGTAAGAATTTTTCACCAGATCACTATCTACTGATGGTAAATTACGAAAATTTGTTCTACTGAAACTTGATTCTAATTTCGACAAATTGATAATTTTATTTGTATTAATAATAAAAATATGTCCCAATTTAAATTGCATGGAACATAACCAACACGTTAACAGTTTTGTTGTTATAATGAATAAGCTTCCAAACCGTCTACATATTATCATTTTGCCCAGGCCTAATTATTATAATTATATTATATAATGGTTACTGTATTAAAATAATTGAATTAAAATAATTGTTTTCTTTTATTGGTACCCTATTTTTAAAGTACGCCTCAGAGTGTTTAAATCCAAGTTTTAAAAACGCGCGTGTTTTAAAGTTACCATGGCAACAACTACAACACGAGTCAAAATGCCAACTTTTGAATTATTGATCTGACAGGAATTTTTGCGGCATTAACCTCGAATCTGCTTTTCTATTTAGGTTATCAATGTCAGAACTCATTTTAAAGCAATATACAATCAGTAACAACTGTAGTGACAATAATTAATTATATGTGACAGATTGCAAATTAATTTTTGTATTCCTCATTTGACACTGACAGGTATCCTGATGTCACATCACGAATTCAACCATTTTACATTCTTAATTCTTATTTCCATTTTTTGTAGTAATGATACCAGTACTTATGATATCAAAGTGTACCAATAAAAAAATAAATAGCGTAAAGTATTCGTGGATAACTGGTCTTTAAAACACTTGCCCTATTTCGAGCACTCCGGCTGCGCCGTCGTGCTAGAAAAATCGCGCGTGTTTTAAAGACCTTAATATCCACTTATACTTTAATGTACTATTAATAAAATAACCGTTTTATTTACCTACTTATAAGGAACCCTCAAACTTTCTGGTAATAAAACTTGTATCACAACGTTCCGTTGTGTAGAAATGTATCAACACAGCGACCATACTCCCTTTTCATGCTCTGTGTTTCGGACAAAATACCGCTCGGATATACACTGCGCAGGTGCGATAAAACCGGCATACGTGAGGGAGACTCGCGAATTCCATGTACGGAACGCTTCACTTTCCGTTTCGTGGTTGTTGAGGTGAAACCTCAATTTTTATTTAAAACATTTGGAATTATTAGAGCCATCCTATAACACTTTGTTGAAACTGTTATTTTTGTTCTTAGATTATTATTGAATTACGACAAACACGTAGATATTTTGGGTTAATATTGAATTTTAAGCTGGCATTTAGTTGAGCGATTATAATACATTTAAGGTTAACCTCGTGGTCAATAGAAACCACTTGTTAGTGGATTGCTCCAGCCGTAGTTTATTTCATTGTCATTTTGGACAGTTGCTGCAGGATATTTTGTGTTTAGGTGCTATACCAAGAATTTTGCCAGTAGTTTAGTCATGTATATACTTATATAATTTTTTTTGTATTTGGGGTCGCTCTAGAATTCCTTGTTAGATAGTCTCATTTCACAACTAGAATACTAATTGTAAATTACCGAATTTGTCGAAATACGAGACGTAAAGTCAATCCATTTAAATTTGATTTTGTCATAGTACGGGAGATAATCTCCAAAATTTTATATTTTCTTATTTCATTTTTTCTTGTTTTCATATCTCAATATCTATTTCTTTTGTGGTACTTTGAATTCAGAGCCTCAGGGCCGAACTTTTTTGATAATTTAGTAGGATAGTTTTTTTATTGATCCTCAACCATTTTCTTCCTAATTCAGTGCAAATCTACATTTTTTTGTAGTTTTTATAAAATTCGTGATCTTGGCTAAACCAATGCATTCAATTTTTTAATTCTTTTTAATAAGTTTTAAAGTCAATTAATAATTTATTTAGAGTCATTTTAAATTTAAATTATTAATTTTTATTTGTTTACTTTGTAATTTAACTTAATTTTTATCAACTGGTTCCTGATTTACTACTGTTTTCATGTAATAATCTGGATCGACCAACCCTGGATCAAGCACATGGTAGTTTTGCTAGTGGCTGGACGAGAATTACAATTGGCCGAACACTTCCAACTTCGTGTCATCCTGGAACTTCCTCATTGGCCCGGACAACCATAAGTCCTCAATCCCAGGTACCTGTGGCCATCTTCAGGAATTGACACATTAGAACTCCGCACTCGCCACCCAAAGTTACGTAAGCAATTACCTATCATCGTAGCTTTTCTTGGTCAGAAGAAATAACTCTGTAAACCAGTTGATCTTTTCAATTTTACAATTTTTCTTTTCAAATTAAATTTTTTTCCTCTTAATATAATTTTTATTGTTTGTTTTACTTAAATAGTCACTCAAGCATTATATTTTTTATTGTAGTAAATTTTAGATTTCTCATCAATATACATCATTCTAAAGTCTTTGTAAATTTTAAACTTTTTTATCAATATATTGTTATTTGAATTTGTTTGTATGGACTGTTTTCTCTCAATGAAAATGAAAGAAAAATCAAACCCAGTTTTGAAAAGGTGTTCCTTCTTTAGAACTACAGAGGCATGGGGAGATATCCTGAGAGAGCCGGAGGTACCAAATTTCATTTGTCTATGATAATTCGGAGTTTCAGCAAAGCTACATGCTATTTTTCTTTGTAGACTGCCACACAATGGAACTGATATGTACAAATTTCTTCACGAATTAGTTTTCATAATAAAAGGGTACTTTCTGGATAATATTCTAACTTTTACTGTAAATAAGCCAAGTCGTTACATTTAAACTATTTGTATTTACTATATTCTTTATGGAAACTTAGAACGTGGTAGTTAACAGGAATATTGTATCTATTTTTGGTTTTTATTGAGCATTATTTTAAAAGTAACATACCCTGGTTAGTATCCAAACATACTTGATACAGACGTAGTTTTGATATCTATTTGAAAACACAATTATTTATGAAGTGGTTTATAGTTTTTAACGTTTTAGAATGTTAATAATATAGTCAATTAATTCAAAGTTTATGCCATTAAAACATTTTATTGTTTCTACTAATGCTAATTTCAGGCAATCTACTATATTTTGCCGGAACGGTACTGGAGCTTTCCATCGTTCGTCTTCCTCAATAATTACTCTCTGTAGTGTAATTAGATTCTATCCTTTTTGTACGTGTTTAACTAAAGACTCAAAACATTATTTGTACGCGTTGGATATATAGGAGTGGTCTTATACAGTTAAACAACGTTCTATTATTAGTGAATGTCATCTAGTTAAAAGAATTAAAACATCAACAGAAGAAAGGACTACTTAGCGGTTGATCTATAATACAGGCTAAGCAGATTGTAACCAGTATTACAGGTCGTCTATGAAAAGGAGGGGTCCATGAAAATATTATCAAGTGATTGGTCTATAGTATGAGCTAAGCAGGATATAACTAGTGATACACATCACTTATGAATCGGACGAGTTGCTCTAAAGTATGAGTTAAACAAGATATAATCAGTGTTTCAGGTAACACAAGAAAAGGAGGAGTAGAAGAACAGATCACCCAGGGATTACTCTATGCTATTAGCCTAGCAGGATGTAACCAGTGCAGAACGGATACATGAAAAAACTACCCAGTGGTTCTATAATAGGGCCAAACAGAATATAACTAGTGTTATAAGCCGCTTACGAAAAACAGGAGCACATGAAAAGACTACCCAGTGGTTGGTATATAATACGAGCTAAGCAGAATGTAAAGAAACTTACAGGTAGTTTATTTATAATACGAGTTAAGCAAGATATAGCCAGTGTTACAGGAGGAAAAGGTACATGAGGACTATTGAGTGATTGTTCTATAATACAAACTGATTACAGGTCGCTTGCGAAAAGGGGGAGTATATGAAGAGACTTTGTGATCTAAAAATCGAGCTAAACATAGATGTATCTAGTGTGAAATCACTTACGAAGAAGGTCAGTACATGAGCCTAATGTGTGTGGCGTGTTTAACTTTATGTTATGAAGTGACTACTACCCATTGCTAGTCTGTAATACGCTTTAAGAAAAGGTGTAACCAGTGTTATAGATCGCTTACGAAAAGGGCAAGGTTTATAGGACGAGCTAAGCAAAGATCTAAGCAGTCATAGCTTACCATTAGATAAAATAAGAACAAATTGGACATAGCGCGATAAAGGAAGAACACAATAGATAATTCTCAGGCGTTATCAATGTCAACAAAATTCAGTATATTACATTTCTAGAATCAAAACCTCAGGAAAATAATGAAGACTCTTGAAACTGACAACTAATTATTGGGCGAAACTTCATTTGAATATGCTAAAACAAATAAGGTAATCTCAAAAACAAAAATAACAGCACCTTAATAAAAAACATATGACAGCAAAATTAATAACCTTCTAGGCATAGGTGCAGCTCCAGTTTGGAAATACCAAAGAGTAAAATTCACTTCGTAGATGAAGGTAGATAGATTTCTAGATAAAGAACCTAACGAGAAATTAAAACATCTGACAGCTAATTGTAAAATGTTTTATGCACATGTTTTAAAATTTGTTTGTTGGTTTATGAGTGAAATATCTTGACTGTGTTTTTTTTGTCGTTCAGAAAAGCCTTTAATGACAGAATTTAAAGAGGTAAGCAACTTCTAAGAGGAATGGCACATGAACATCAAGGTGAGTGAATCCCTTTGAATGTAAAAGTTTGAGATAAATTTTTCTTACAGCTCATTGTTTTCTAGCATCAGATATTAGTGTCAGAGATTTACAAAGATTTAAAATTAATATTTTAATTAGATTATCATGTGAATGGATATATATTTTGTAATAAAATTCATTTTAGAGATTTTATTTTCTAGTATAACTAGAATCTAATTTATCAAAATAATGCAAATATTGGAAGTTAACATTTTCATAGATAGAATTCTTTTATGATTTTCTGTAGATTTTTTTTCTGCTGTTTGGGAAATCTTATAAAAAATATTTCTACTATAGCTAGATATAAGCAAACAAAAAAAAATTCTTTTATAATACGTCTATTATCTCCAAAAAATAATAATTACCTAAATCTTCCAATATAATGCAATAATTGAAGTAGATTCTATAAACATCGAAACAATTGAACTAGGGTCGAATATTATACTCGCGTCTCGCCACCCATGCTGACAATTAGTTGATGATTAAAACAAATTTAATCTCATAATGATGACAATATGGTTGGCGACACCGGCGTCGAGTATATTCACTGTAAAGTTCAATTGAAGTGTTTTGGTGTCTGTAGAAACTACTTCATAATCATAATTTTTGTTCTTATTTATAACTTATTTGACCGAATGAAACGAAGTAAAACAGTTAATGCAAATTTTAATTTAATTATTCCAGTATATCAGTTACCACAACATATTAGAATACATTCTAATATGTGAAAAAGTCAATTAATTTTCACCAAGTGAAACATTTATTAGATACATTTGAAATCGTAGTTAAGAAATAAATACGAAAAAAAAAATCGCGCTATATATCCTGAAGAGGAAACAACAAAACAATTACGAGCAGCTAAAATCTAAAGACATTTCCACCAAATATGGATCCAGGGTCATAAATAACATTATCATGAAACAGAATATAGCCAGTACAAAAGGGAAAAGAAGACATGAAGCAACAAGTACGGTACTATGAATTTTTAAGCCGAATTTAATTGTTGCTCCTGGTCTATTTTTTCAAATTCTGCTCGTTAAGTTACGCTACGCCGATGAGGAATAACAATTCCGAAACAGCTTCCGCAGCCGTTTCTTCCTTGATATGTATGGTACGAATACATTTTTGCATTTATTACTCCTCTATCTATCATCTATTTGTTTAACTCACTATATTGTGCCCAAGTAAACATAAAGGAACAAAGTAAAGTATTGTGTACTGTACTTTCGATCTAATTCAATTGTTTCTCGTGGTTTGTCTTATCCAAATTCTGTTCTTTAACACTACGTTGCTGAGCAACAATAATTTCTAAACACGTGTACTTAATTGCTTCGTCCTTTTCTTTTTAGGATATATGGCGCGATTTCATTTTTTTGCATATATTAAATTTCATATTAAATGAATACATATTTAAATATTTCCGATTAGAATTACTAATACGAGAAAGTATTTATTGTACTTTTTATTCATGAAGTAAGCTAAAACAATAACAATGATGCATCCACCATAGCTAAAGCACATAAATTATTTACAAGAATACGTTCTTTTGATTGTTTCAATGAATATTTTTCCTTTAGCACCCTGTAACAAATGAAAAGCGATCATACAAGTGCAAGAAAGCATTAGAACATTATTAATTATGAATTGTGGTTTAAAAACATCATTTATCAATAAATAAACCAGTGGTATGTGGGATGAATGATTTTTTCTATTTACACATGGGGATTGTAGATAATATTTGCTGCAAAAATTTACTATTTACTGCATTTTCACAACAAATATGGGCGTCGGTGCTATTAAACATTTAAATTCAGGTGCAATTGGCCATTTACATAACAATATAAATTGTCTGTCCTACCTTTAATATCGTCATCTTCCAAAGTTGTTGAGCTATCCGTTGATTCTTTAACTTGAGAGCCATCTCCTTTCTTAACTATTATACTTCGGCCTAAAATTGATTGAATATATTAGTTATGTTGATTTACTCAGATACTTGTAGAAAAAATCAAAAAATTTAAAAATTAAAATAAGCCAATTCACAAAATTATTCTGCTTGAAAAAATGTAAAAGTAAAACAAAACTTTTAAAATACAAATTTATTTTTTTTATTTAAACGAAATTTTGTGACTTAATACCATGAAAGATTATAAAGAGCTAATTTAATAGATACAGTTTTTTCCAAACCTAGAATATATACATATCGATTGGTCAAGAAGAATACCTATACGCATAGTTTTACGGTATATATACACTTTATTATTATTATTCAACAGGTATAGGTAAAGTTTTGCAAGTTATAAAAGTTGAGTTTTGGTGAAAAAACATTAGACTAATAGGTTTTGCCAGTCGCGGAAAATCATTTACTTGACTTAAATAACAGTGAATTGTAATCAGAATTCTCTGCAATTAGAGAATTTTCATAGAATTTTCGTTATATAAAGGCTTACTAAAGAAAATTGTCGATTCAAAATTTTGATGTGTCAAAAAGGATAATAATATCAAAACATGATTGTTTAGTGACTGTTTAAACAGTTTGAAAAATCAATGAAATATTAACAAGAACTTTAATCTGATTAGTTAATAACAATATTTGCAAAAAAATGGAAAATAAGTAATAACAAACATCACAAATACGAGACACTCTAATTTTGCTCGTTTGAGGCTATTTTTAGGACCTTATAAGAGGGCTTTATCTAGACTTCATTTAAGAAGGAATTATTAATTCGTATTCTCTGGCAACTCTGAAGAGGGGACTTACGAGCGACTTTAATTTCTCCACATTTTCAATTAATTTAAGCCTAAAAGGCACATGCAAATCTTCATAGGCTCGGAAACACATATTGCGTGAGATACAAGAAACTAGAAACTTTTTATTCCACTGGTTAAAATTTGAGTCGTCTTATTGCATTCCCCATGCTAGTGTTAATGAGCCTCAATAAAACTAACTCTCCTGCTTATATAGGGTGTCTGCTGTATACGTACCAATAATTGGACGATAATACTGTAATTGCCAGATAGGAAGCAGCTGCGCGAAAGTACGACTTCTAGGCGTACCCCTCCTTGTAACCGTCATGTTTTGAAATAACACTCAGTACATTAAATTGAATAAAAATATGTTTAAAATTTGCGTACTGGTAAAATTGTTTTGGTACGATCAGAAAACTTTAACTTGTACTCAGGTATAAAGACCGTTTGACCTTTAACGCGTTGCGGAGATGGGGCGTGCAGCGGGGTTACTTGTTTCGCAGAAGTAGATTTTTTGGTTTGAGGATAGTCGAGTTTTGGCCATGGGTCGATACACCACAGGAGAGGTGAATTTGACCTATCTGATCTAATTAAGTGGAAATAAGTCAAGCTGTGACCTTGTAGCATAATGCTGGGGGTTTGATTGTCTTAGTTTAAACTTAATAAAAAGCTATTCTTTTGTGAGTTACTGAGTATTATAGTGAAGTAACAACGTTCTTGTTATCTGTGCATTGCAATAATGTGAAAATATTCACAAGCAAATTAAATGGCATTTGTATTGAATAGTGGCTAATTGTTAGTTCAGAATGTTTACTTTGCTGCGATCAACGATCGTTTGCGGTTTTTTAGTATATGTGTCCTGTTAAGCTGTTTTACGTTTAGTTACGGAGTGCTATTCCTCCAAACATTTATGTACCCAGAGAATAAACTGTAAGTTATTTATTTTATGTACTATTTAGTAGTGGCTAAGGCGACGAGTTTGTAGAGACAATATGCTCAGTGCCGTTAATGAACCTGTCTCGTGATTGATTTTTATTCCCCATCTAACTATAGTGAGTGAGATAAGTAGAAAATTTGATCGCTTTCATGTTAGTAACGGACATTTGCCGCGTTGACTTGATTTGTTGACAATTTCGATGTCCCAATAGGCATAAATAATTAGTGGCCTAGTTAGTGTGCAATCGCGAGTAACATTTAAGTCGGATTAGGAACCAGAGAAAAGCTGTTACGCGTAGCAGCAATTTGTATTTACATCCCAAATCCTGTATGAATTCGGTTTTGAAACCTAATGAGGGTTTGCTACTGACGAAATATTGATTAATGTTGTTTAATTAAATGATTTAATTCTTGTTAACTTACCTTCTTTGTACCATTCTTAGTAATTTAAGTTAGTTAGTTAGGTTTTCGTATTAAAGGTCATTGAACTCAGGCCAAGTGATACATAATAATGTATCTATCTAATTTTGCTGTCCAATTTACGGATACTGTATTTTATTTGCTCTTGTAACCCAAAACGTTAATAGATTATTTTGTTTTAGTAGTTGTTTAATTTCGTTAAGCTAGTACTCATTCAAACTGGGATAGCTCGGTGTTTCCTTATTTTGCCGGGCCAATTTCTACTTTAAAGTGATCAAAATTTTTTTGTATTAGTTGATTTCAAGTAACGAAAAATAAGGTGGCGTCCAACTATCTTTTTTGTTGAGTTTTTTAGAGTATTACATTATCTGTTCAGTAATATTCTGTTAATGAGTATTTGCCAAGGTATGTGATAACCAATATTAAGCCTAGCTATCAAGGATAACCTGCACCCTGGGGTTTTATGCTCTAATGTGAATTATAATAAAATAAGATGTAACGACATATTTGCGTCACGCGGCTTCTTCCTATTTGACGAATATAATACATTTACCCAAAAGCAATAAAAGGTCTTATAAAATGTTTGATTTATTCCAACGGTTTTTCGTAAATTAAATATTTTCAAGAAATGCGATATTTTAGGCCAGATTAGCAGTATAGTATTGCTTTCTCAATTTAGCAATTTAGCCTAAAGAATTGCTACCAGGATAAATCATTACAAAGCCTGTTTGTGATAGAATAACACCGAGACCGTACTTGAATATTACAGACGATACCCGTATAAGAATATAGTCAACCAGATATGTTATGCGCTGACCTCAAACAAAGTAGTCGACTGTTTACCTGGCTTACCGTTGCAAATCCGCTACCTGCTCTTGGTTCAATTGTAATATTGCCGGCAGCATAGTTGTAGGTTAATGATAATTATTACAAATATGTAATGTATAATAAATAAATAATTTACATCATACATAAAAATTAATAGAAAAGTAGTAAAGAAATATTCAATTTATTGAAAAAATTAAAAAATGATTCCAAAAATTTTCGATTGACGCTAATGACATTGCTACGATTATGAACACTTCCTTTGTCGGTCTCTTTTACGATTTTCAAATTAATATTAGATAAAGTATACCTATAATATTGACTAGATCAGTAAAGTCCTCAGCCCCAAAAAAAACCTCGACAAGTGTCGTCGACCTACATTAATGCTGATAGCTGTCTATCATAAAAAGGATCGGCATCATCGGTAGGTCAAAAAGACATTTCGTGTATTTTTCCGACTTGCGTTATTTGGTTATTGGGCATTCCCCGCTCAGATATCTTACCTACTTTATTAATTATGTTATAGTGGGATTTAATTATAATCTAAATTGCCTAAAAAAGGAATTGCCTTACTATTGCAATTTTTTTACTGCACCTTGTAAACATTGTATAGCAAAGAGTTTTGGATTAAATCCGTGTGGTGGAAAACTTTTGTTTAAACAAAAGAATCTTCATAATCGTGTTTTTCCCCTATGTTTTTCTTAAATATCTCTGGTTGTATAACTCGTGTGGCAATAAAGACAGAGAAACAAATTGTTCATAACGAAATTGCGAAGAAAACTAGATTTGTCCCAAACATTTTGGTCAATATGCCAAGTCGCAAAATATAAAAACATTTTAAACGATTGATGATAACTTGAACAATAATGCACATATTTTGACAAAACTTTAGAAGAATATGCCCCTTGTAGAGCTAAACTATCAAGTCACGTTTCAAGTTAATATATTTATAAAAAAATACCAACTAAAAAACAATTCCAAATTCGAAAATTGAATCGTCTATTGTTTAGGGGCATCGAGTCGCACATTACAATTTTTTTATTCAAAAAATTATTTTTTTATGTCCCTCTCAGTGATACAAACGAAAATACATTTTAAATGTTTTAAAACCAATTTTTTCTTTTTTTTTTTAAACAAATACATTTTATTTATCAATATTTTGCCCGAAAATAAGAATTACTGGCATATATTAAAAGTAAACAAAAATACGAACAATTAAAAAAAAAAAATTATCTACATGAATGGACTCAATTAGTGTGACGTCACATAATTATGCAACCCCTATATACTAGTGTCATGACACACGGGTTGCCTGCCAAGCATACTGAAATTTGACCCTTAATGCATATGTTTATAAGGCGACATTTTCGAGGCTAGAAATATAGCATACAATTTTATTTTATTTCTCCCGTGTAAGAAATATTTAAGAGATTTCAGTTATCATTTATTGCATGGACAAGGTATTGGTAAATATACACAAGTATAAAGTATTACAAAAAGTGTAAACAAAAACTAAAATAAAGTTTTTCTAACTCATACATGGATATATACATTTTAATGTACTTTTTGAATGTGAAACAGGTATTCGAAGTCCTTAAATATTTCTTCCACAGGAGAAATAAAATAAAGTTCTATGCTATGTTTCTATCCTCGAAAATGTCGCCTTATAAACATATGCATTAAGGCTCAAGTTCCAGCGTGCTTGGTAGGCAACCTGTGTGTCATGACACTAGTATATAGAGGTTGCCTAACTTGTGACGTCACAACTAATCGAGTCCATTGGAAACCGAGATATGACATTTTTTGCGTTATGGCTATTTAGAAACAAACTAAGAGACGTTATGACTTTAAATTTGCACTGAACATTTCCCAATAATTAAACACTTTGTTGAACGTGCTACAATATTTTTAGTCACATAAAGTGTTGGAAAATTATCAAGGTATAATAACACAGACCTGCAAAGAAACACTTTCTTGTTTTTTTTAAACCGAAATAGGTGATATTGAAGGTTCTTGGCGTGCTGAGCACGATGCCGTTAGCCGTTTTGCGTCATCACGTCACAATTTTGAGAAAATGTAACCTAAAAGTGCTAAAAAGGCCATATTCAAGCCCTAATAATTGGACAACGATATGAGATTGAGTAAAACTGACAAGACCATCTTATTCAGCAATCCAAAATCTTCAAAAACCAATGGTACCAATTAATAAAATCGTAACTATAGATGGCGCAAACATTATTCTATTTGAGTTTAGCAAGAAATACTAGAATTCTTGCGGTGAGTATATATTATATACAATTAAAATAGACCTAAATAGCTAATTCCATAGAATTTTGACGCGCTGAACACAATGACGTTACCCATCTTGTTCTATTAGAATTTTGAGAAAACATAACCTCAAAATGGATAAAATAATATTTTCTGCTGCAGCAAAATGCTGATCTCATAGAGCAAAACGGGAACGGCATTGTGTTCAGCGCGTCCAAATCCTTTGGAATTAGCTATTTAGGTTCGATTCACTTGTATATATACTCACGACCAAAATTCTAGTATTTTTTTTGCTAAACTCAGAAATAAAATAATCTATTGTTATGTTTTGTTTATTGTTACTATTGATTTTTGAAGGTTTTGGATAGCTGAATAAGACAGTCTGATCCATTTTACTCAATCTCGTATTGAAATCCGGTTATTATGGCACGAATATAGGCATAAATGGGCTTTTAGCACTTTTAGGTTAGGCTTTCTCAAAATTGTGACGTGATGGCGCAAAATGGCATCGTGTTCAGCATGTCAAAAATCTTCGGAATTACTTATAGTACAGGCATTGAAGGCAACATTTTGTAAAAGTCTCGCAGAAATTAATAAAAGGATCATATCCAGGATTTAAGTAGATAATAACATGTAGAATGAAATGATGCATTTTTTGCACTTCCAAGTTCCGGGAAAATTCAAAAAAATTTGGAAAAACTTTTTGATTTTCGGTTTTTTTGCTCTAGCGGCTAAAATACTGAAAATACAGAAGGAAGTTTTCAACAAAATTTGTAGCGCGTCTCTTTCTTTTCAAAAAAGGTCTTTACAAATTCTTGTCTTACTTAAGCCGTTTAGGAGATAAATCCAGTATTCCACTTACAGTTTTGAGCCGCTTCGAAATGCGCGGAAAATGAGAATTCTCTGGGAGTTTCGTACGTCCGGACACATCGATCGATAATTCTTAATATTCAGAGCCGCTAAAAAAATTAAAACATACAATGTAGTGAAAAGTCTCAGTTTTAATGTGGAACTAATCACAAAATTCGTACAAATTTTTATCATAGAGATAAAAATGTTAGAAGATGGCTTAGTAAACTTTATACAGTTGATTTATTCATATCTTTGAGTCTCCAAATTTTGGAGTTCAATTTGCTATATCTTAATTAATAATAATAGCACCGTCTTAATTTTTGGATTATAAGTACAATAAAGCATATTCTTTCGAATGACTTTAGAGTTTTTCAAATACGTGCAGTACTTTTTGAATTTGTCTACATTATTCATATACGTTCAGAAAATGCACAATTATACAGTAAAACATATACAACTTGTTTGTTTCTTAACATTCTTCAATAAAATTTTAACGAAATATAGATTAAAGTGCGTGGAATTGAATCCATACAGTGAAAAAGCACCAATTCTTACGGGAGAAATAGGCAAGATGCATAAAACTCAAAGATATGAATAAATCAACTGTATAAAGTTTACTAAGCCATCTTCTAACACTTTTTTCTCTATGATAAAAATTTGTATGAATTTTGTGATTAGTTCCACATTAAAACTGAAACTTTTCTCTACATTTTATGTTTTGATGATTGATCGATGAGAAATATACCCTCTACTTTGATCGTAAGGCATATTTTTCCAACAAAATTGCAATAAAATGTTAATTGGATTAATATATCATTATATAAGAATATATAAGAAAAATGAATTATCATTCTAACGACTATCAGCAAAGATATGAATAAATCTGTGGATCAACTGTACAAAGTTTACTAAGCCATCTGTTGACACCTTTTCTCTATGGTAAATTTTTTTATGAATTTTGTGATTAGTTCCACATTAAAGCTGAGACTTTTCTCTACATTTTGGGTTTTTAGGGGCTCCGTATAATAAGAATTATCGATCGATGAGCCCGGTCGTACGAAACTCCCGGAGAATTCTCATTTTTCGCGCATTCGAAGCGGCTTAAAACTATTAGTGGAAAACTCGATTTATCTTCTAAACGGCTTAAGACAAAAATTTGTAAAGACCTTTTTTCTAGAGAAAGAGACGAGCTACAACTTTTGTTGGGAACTTCTTTCTCTATTTTCATTATTTTGGTCGCTTTTCAACTTCATCGTATCACGTCCTTTTTTGTTCTAAACAATTGTATTTTCTCACAGATATTAGGTTCACTGCCAAATTTTAAGATACATTATTTACCTCAACAATACTGTGAAAATTTCAATTTCTATCTTTTCTTAATTAGTCTTTTAGCAGTTGAAATAAAAGTGACGTGCTACGCTTGGAATAATGGAACAACTTTAGGAACGTACAGCAGTATATTTGTATTCAGCGCGTTTGAACAACTTATTTAAGCAAATTCTACATGGAATCAATTTACATTCATATTATAAAGTATCTTCTTGCCTCAATCGATACATATGTACCAGTTAACTTTATTTGTCATCGGTATTTAGTCACTGTCAAATTCTTTGAAAGTGAAACAAATAAGAAGCCTTATTTTATGTGTAGTGCGTGACGTCATGAAGTGGTGAAGAAACGGTATTTAAATTATATGTAGTGACATGTTTTAATAAATCAGAAAAAAATCATGCATGAAGCCACATCTTAAACATCCCAACGTAACCTCATATTTTAATAACTTGGGTTGGCGTTACTAAGCTAACACAAGAACCGATGCTTGTGTACCTATAAAATGTGTGATATAATTAATTGTCATTAATTCTGTAATCATTTTTATACGATTGTAGTAATAGAAAGTTATTGGTGTTGTAACATATTATCACCATTTAATGGCGCATAGTTACCCCAATAGATTATATTTATTTTCTTTTGATTGTATATTAGCTGTTCGGCTCAGGTTCGCTCATGTTCGACAGATAATATTGGGCCGCCATTTTAAATTTACCAGTTTTCATAATTTTGTTAACGATTTAAAATTACAAGTTTCTAGTATGTCTTAAAACGCCAAATAACTCGACAAACCGTGTATAATATACGTAATATCGATCTGCAGTTACAAATATAACACGGCAAAGCAGTTTTGTCTCTATTATGATATAATGATGGTGTCAAAGTTTGTTTGGGTATTTCGAGAAATATGGGAAAACATTTTGGAACAAAATTGGCTGTTGGCTATCATATAATCTAATATTGATTGTGGCATGCAGCCGGCAAAATAGTTGTTTAGAAAGATATATGTTTACACTTACTGAGTGATTTTTTTCTTGTAAAAGCTAAAATAATTATTTGAGAATGGCCCGGTTAATTGGACCTTATTATCCAATATCGATATTGAGGTCGGTATAGAAACGAACACATAACGAAAGCAAGTTTTTTAAACGACTTCAATAAAGATATTTGGTCTTAATTTTCAATGATCGTTATTTTGGTTTGATTTTCAACATTCTTTTGCCTACATAAATCGTGAGAGCGCTAGGGACGCTTTCCTAGGGACGTTTCCTCAAATCATAATATATCTGAACTCCTATATGATTAGACGTAGGTACATATATTTTAAATTTCCATCTTACGTTTACGCTTGTACGCTTGATGCAAAAATCGAAGAGGTTTAAGAAGTAGATCGATTTGTTTACGTCAGAAAATAAACAAATGCAACACATTTAAAAAACGAAAAAATAATGACGTAAAGTGCACATAAAGATAACACTAACGAATTAAGAATCTAATTTTATATTCCGTTATGAATTTTTAGTTACATTCACTATTTTGACTTTTGGTGTGGAAAAGCATTATTTCATCAAATTTCATCATAAATCTACGCGCTGTAATAGTTGATCATGAGTCATATTCGGTGGTGTTTAATTTCTTAAAGTAAACAAATTGATACACAGCATTCTTATATGTGCTAGTTTTATTTGTTTTACTGCAAACAATTCCTATCTTTTTTTACAATAGGAGTAGTATATATACGGAGATTTACATATAGTGGCTAAAAAGTAGAAGTATTCAAACATTTCTTTCCATATTTCTTGAGACTGTAAGATGAAAGTTAAATGTTAACAGCAGAAATGCTATTCCACGACTAGATAAAAAATAGTTTGACTTAACTAATACATCGGGAATTAAGGACTTCGGAGGAAGATTTAAAATAATATGAAATCTCAGGATACATACCTACCTAAATAGTAAAAATGTATATTTCAGGATTTTCAATGACACACTAGATTTGCACAAATGGTAGCCAAAATGGCTTCTTTCAAAATGTCTCGTTTTCGGTGCATCCTGCGACAAGAGCAATAGTTATAAAATTTAGAGAGGATCAAAGTACTTTCCCTTGGATCTATTAACATCGATTTCACGCTACAAGAAGCGGTGGTTCCCATTACATCGCTGCTTGTTTTCCATAAAATGCAATAAAAAACAGTCAGATGTGCAGCTTCAAGATAATCTGCAATGCGAATTTGCAGATTTGGATCTGCTGTCATTGTTTTCTGACGATGGAATGCGAAAGACTGCAAAATTTGCTTTGTATAATGCATTTCTGCCAGTTGCAGAAAATATTCATTTCAATTGATAGTTGTTATTTGATGCACATAATCCTGTGCAATTGAAATGAAACATGTGCATGAACTATACTGATTTTGAAAAAGGCATATCAAATCGAGAGCAATAATTGTTTTCGCTTCTTATCCTGTGAATGCAGCAGACAGAAGCACGGAAAGCGATGGTCGAGAAAACATTAGGTACAACAAATGTCCTGTATGATGAAATCATAATTTCACTGAAACTTATATAGAATTGTATAAAATTTCATTCTCTTTAAATTTAAACATAATTATTATTTTTGCTGCAGGATGCACCGGAAATGACATATTTTGAAAAATCCTTTTTTGTCGTCATGTTGCCAATATGGGACACGAGTGGCAATGGTACGAAGACAAAAATCTTTATATTATTAACGCTATTTGACCAAAGCTGAAAACTTCTGTACTTATTTCGAATCAGATCCGTTTATTTTGATCTGATTCTTGGCCTTTTAATGCCTATAGAAATAAGAAATGAAAAGATCTATTAGCATAGGTACCTACAAGATTTTTGAAAAAGATTTTACTTCAAATCTTTAAAACGCAAACATTTAAAATTTGATTTCATCAAAAAACTTGACATTATGCATTTTTATTTGCTCTTTATCTGGAAGGTGTAACGCCATCCCCTTTGCTGTCTAAGTATGCCTTTTATTTAAAAATGAGGTTACGTATTAGAAGCAAAAATGGTATGTAGTGGTTGGTTGATGCAGGTTGCAGTGTTCTTACCACATTCTAGTTGCATCAAGGTGAAGTGAAGTGAGGTAGGGTGACGCGAACAAGTCCGCCACAACCAACAAAACAAAGTTACCAACTACCCAATGCTCTATTCTAAATTATTATGCACAGCTACTAGTGGTATAGCATGTTTATGTGAACGTATTAAACACAAGATCTTTCTTAACATGTTACTTAATAATAAATTAATAATGAAATATTGGTCCAGTAACAGACATAAAAAGGATTCTTAACTTGCGAAAGGCCGAGGAAAGTCTATACTTGGTTATAGTTCTTAAGTTTGCCATACTAATTAATATTTTGAGTTTTCCACTTTAAGATGTTGACGTTCACGGCTATATTGGAAATTAAGCAATAAATAATTTTTCCTTGAAAAACTCGTTTCCGTTGCGAGTTTCGTAAAAAGCAGTGATTGTCAAAATTGCAGGTCATGTAATCTCCATCTTTTATATAAAAGTTTTCTTCAGAGGAACAGTTGCCAAGATATAAGGGAACAAGGTGGAGTATTTTTTAGTTAATTGTTATGTATATATACATTTTATTTCAGGTACATTTTGAGAGAAAATAAGAATACAGAACTGCGATTTTAATTTTCCAAATTTTTGCCAAATGACACAAATAAAATTCTTCGTTTTATTTCCATGCTACAAAAAAGTCGAAGAGTCTAACTTTGTAGTGATGTAAATTGTGGAAGATGCTGGTACATTAATTATTATCAACACAGCGATAGGCGAAGATATAGATCTTCTAGTTTTCAAAAACCCAGCAAAGGGAAAATTGTGGAAGAATGTACTCTTCTTGACGCTTACAATATGGGGATATGTAACAGATAACATCTTCCTGCATTCATTCAGTGACTGAGATACCACATCCGCAATATTCATCAAGGAAAAATTAAATTCTTAAAGTAAGAATTGTACAAGTATTCAAGAATGAAAATGCAGATCGTAAAATCATCGTCTCTACTAGTGAAAAATTGTTGACCACACTTCACTTCGATTTTAGTGATAATATGACTTTAGACACTCTCCGTTAACAACATTTCGCGAAATCCGTGACAAAAAGTAAAGCAAATGTAGCGGCCTTACCTTTATACAAGCGATGCCGCACAACACCATTTACTTCGGTCCTACCACCAAGTTCAATCTCGGTATCAGTCGATAAATGTACAAAAATAGGGACGAAAATGGAATAACATTGGCTTTACTTCAACAATAAGCGTAAGGGACCCCGCTCTATTAAAATTCACCCTATGCAAATCTAAGAAGGATGTGGTCGAGTATGCGGATGTAGCAAAATGAGATTAAAGTGCACTATAGAGAATAATGTGAAAACGTTCCAGAAGTATTATGAGATTTTGATGACGAAGGTGAGGAATCTACAGATAGCAATTTCTCACAATCAAAATGAAAAATATTGCTAAAGAAGTAAGCAAAGAGGAAGAAAAGGAAACTTTTCAGCAAGACGTTTATCCCGATCAACCTAGTCTATCTAGGAGATTAAAAGGACTGATACACTGAATTTCCTTGAGATAGCGCATTGTGGTAGGCTTATTGGGAATCCACATGAGAAAAAAATGTGCGTTTTAGTCTACCTTCATGGTGGTGTGAAAATAAGTAAAAACTAAATAATATATAATAATTAACTGTTTCAGAAGCGAAATGGAATATTTTGACAAATTGGAAAAGATACTTCCCTATTTATACCCCATCGTATTTCCGAACCTACTCATTTGAGAGAAAAAAGTATTTTATAAAAAATGCTGAGATTGTTATGCCCTATATTTTCGATAATGGCTATTTTTCACGCAACTCACACCAAAAAAACAATTATTTGCTCTATTTTTTTTTAATATGGCGGCGCAAGCAGCAACGTCTCAACGTCTTAAACTCAGAATATTAAGCAGTATGTCAAACTTCCGCCAAACTATGCCAAATACAAACTTTCCTTGACATTCGCAAGGTAAAACCTACCTATCTCTTTATTTTTGTGTAAACATTTCATTTTGTGCATGCCGAGAATGACGTGAAAAATACGTTTCCTTTGTAGACTGACGTATTGAAAGCTTCATGATCCTTATCAGGTTAAAAAAGGTCATGTATAAAATGTGTGTGTAAATGTGGGTGTTGAGCAAAATAAAAAAGAAATGTACTAGATATATTTACAAGAGTAAGTATAGATATTTTCAAATGATAAATTAGTGTTTGTGTCAATTCTAAGTGAAAGGTCACATTTATTTACATGTTTCTTTTTTGTATCAATATAGACCAAGCGCCAGAGAGTTTCTTGCATAAAAATGAGGTAGAAGGTTGTGGTTTTTTTTGCTGATAGATTTCGTGATTCTAAAAACGTACATAGATTGGCGAATAAGAGTCTTTTGCGTATATTTTTCTATGGCTGAAAAAATTTTGAAAAAACAGATTTTTTCAAGATAACGTTTTTTTGAAAAGAGAAATAAAATTGTTTCAGATGAAAGAAATATAATTATCTACCAATATAGGGCGCGTGCACAATTTGACAGGTACCGATATTGGAGGGCACACAACCTCAATCTTCCAAAGTAAATAATGTAAATAATCGATGGCAATCTGAAACAACTGTAACTTTGTTTTCGTGGATGCAATAGGTATACTACTCTGTATTTAGTAAATATGTTAAATAATAAGCATTAAATTCTAATGTTAATAATCACAAAGCTTTTAAAGCTCAAATTGGTATACGGCTCGACTTCGACAACCAAATACCATACAATATGACGGTTTTTGTCGTAAACTGATAACAGAATAATTAACACCATTTAAATTTTAAATAATCTAAATATGTTCTATATTGTATAATAATAAAACCAATCCTATAAATTGTTTAAACACAAGAAAAATAACTAAAAACGCTTAGGCAAACAATGCACATCTCGACAAATCAAGGAAAATATTATTGTATAAAAACGTAATTGTCCATATATAATGAAAATTTAATTTAACAATGTTTATTTCAATGCATAGGAAAGTTAAAATAACAAACGAAAACTGCGAATTTTATGTCAATTACTTTGGAAGATTGAGGTTGTGTGCCCTCCAATCTCGTCAAATTACGCACGCGCCCTATCTGTTCAAAGCCGATGTCAAAAAATTTAAATCTAACCTCAAAATTTATGAAAAAACAAAAAGTACAATTGAGTATTTTCGAAACATACAAATACTGACTAATTATAACTAAATCTCTATCCTCTATCCTCAAGAAGACAATGTGAACCGATATTGAGAATATTAATTTTTAACGCACAGCCTCAAAAAATCGAGAACTTTTGGAATTAGGCATCAGTGTAGACGTTCTTAGGCTTACATTGTAGGTTTTTATCCCTACTTTCATATTCAGAAAAGAACATGTTTATTTAGATTTTTAACTTTTTTCAGCTTTGTTTTTTTTTGAAAATTGCCTCAGTTAGTCAATACGCACGGAAGCACTACAGCTGACAATCCTTAACGGACCTACTTGATTTTTTAATATCTTCGTGTACCTACTATCAGAACAGAACTCTACTTTTCATAACGATCTACCGAATAGTTTAATTACTACAAATTATTATTTAATACCATAAATCCGGGTATTTGTGGGCCATTTTTCTCGTATTTGGTGGATGTGGTTGTTGGATATATGATAAAATAATAATTAAAATTGAAATAAGAAAACAATCATTTTTTCGTTTAATTAACTCTAACCGAAAATTGAACAGTGAATTGATGCCAAATATTTACAATGTTATCATTACATATATTTTTACCGAATAGGTTATTATAAAAGTTAAATTATAAGTGTAGAATAGTATATTATTCAACGAGCATATAATGATGGCTATTATTCACGATGGTGAAGTTTAATCAACAGAGTGAATAATAGCCATTATATGCGAGTAGAATACTATGCCTTGTCCACGACTATTAAATATTAATTATTTATTTAATTCATCTTATATATTATTTTCTCGATATTTCGGGCAACATGTTTAATGAGGCGATTTCTGCAGTTTCCTTTATCTCTGGCGGTGTCAAAGAAATCTCGTTTTCACTGTCAGTATCCATTTATTTAATTTTATTACTCTTTTTGAGTACCTACCTAATGTGTAAAATTATTGTAAATAACGTTGGCGTTGAAATGGCATAAATTTTGATATTTCAAATCAATTACAGAATTACGCTTTGACACATTGTCATGGCTTACTAATAAAATAATACAGTTTGTAGGCACAGCTAAATGGTTTCAAAAACAATGTTGGGGATTGCCGCGTGTTGCTAATAGATGATGCTTTGAAAACAAATTACTCATGTAGTTTTTGAATGTTCATTAAAGTACCTTTTCGGCATGTACCATTTGAGTGCTTCCTAGAAACCTTAAAGAGACAACACTTGACTTGTCTTTTGGTTGCTGCAATTTTGACATTTTGTATTTTTTAGTAAAATGTCACAAATGCCATTTCTTATAAACAACTGACTGTCCTCATTATTCACTGCAATCAGTGAATAATGAAATCATTATTCAGTGTAGGGAAATAATGGATAGCATTATCATTGAGGAAACACGTACATAATGAGTAGATTATTCAATAGTCATGGACAAAATATAATTTTTTTTGTAAGGCATTACTTATCAATAAAATGTGAGAATTTGTGCAGGCTTAAGTATAGCAAGTGCGAAGCTTTCGAAATGATACCAAGTATATCAGGAAGAAACAAAGAATAAAGGATGAAGACAATTTTTTATTGTCTAGGATTAAAGGGTCTTGAGGAAATCGCATGTTGTACCAACGAACTAATGGTATACGCATAGCACTTATTGGATAAAACAATTTACGTGTTGTGCAATTTTGCTTTTTCCAACGGTTATTTAAATTTTTTTAAAAGAGAAATTTAAAAAAATCCTTCTATTAGGTAAATATTCCAGAAATGTTTTAAATCGAATCCTGCTTCAAAATGTCAACTTTTTACATAATAGGTTATTTTTCAAAAATATCGATATCCCGGATTCAACTGGTCGAATTTAGATTAAAATATTTGTTTTAATAAACCGTTGGGATATGAAACGGATTTTGAAAAAAATATGAATTTGGAAAGTATTACCTTTTTAGATTATGAAAATAGAGATAAAAACCTACAACTTGAGTCTAAAAACGTCTACTTGGTTTACGATCCCAAACATTACGCCGATTTTCCATATTTTCAAAATCACAATCTTGGAATACAGTTCTAGTTCTCACTAGCAAAATTTTCAAATCAATCGCTTATTTTTTCGAAAGAAATGTTTAGGTTTAGGGAGTAGATTCATTTCGATTTTTTAAACTAAGGCCAGATGTCATTATTTTGACATCGGACTTAAATAGATCGATAGATAATTTTATTGTCTACAACTTTTATCTAAAACATATCTTTTAATTTTTTCAGGAAAAAAGAATCGTGAAGAAACCGGTTTTTTCATAATTCTCATGACAAAAAAACAACAAGCACAAGCGATTCTTATTCACCAATTTAAATACATATTCAAAATCATGAAATCTTGCGACTAAAAACCGCAACCATATACCTCATTTTGACGCATTTTGTGTCTTTTCACCTCTGGCGCTTGGTCTAATAGCTAGACAAAATAATTCCTAGAAAGTATATTAGTCTTATGTAGTGCGGAAGAACTACAACTAGTTATTTCTATATTTTCACATGCTTTAATGCGCTTTACTTCTAAAGGAAAAATAAAAGATAAGTATTTACAACCCAAGAAAAATTTCATTCAACTTTAGAATAATTATAATTATAAATTAATTCATGTACAAGGTTATTTCAGGAAGTATTTTCAAGTGAAAAACAACTAATTTATAAAAAATGTTTATTTGTAAAATATTGAAAATTGGATAACGTATTAATTTACCCATTTATTTTGATAAAATTCTGGATTAAGGCACCCCACCGGTATGTTTGTCGCTTCTCATACCTAAAACGTATTTATTTTTAAATAGTGGTATAGAATATGAGCTCCATTCGGTTGTTTGTTCATTTACAGAATACGAACTATTCGAAATATATTTTTTCTTGCTTAATTTTTTTAACTTATACGATTATGATTTTACAAAATTTTGCACTTATGATACAATTGAGAATTTTTACTGATGTATAAGAAATAGGAGATTTTATTCAAAACAATGAAAATTAGAGATTTATTTGTTTTCAATAAAAAAGGCAAGTTTTAATTAATTCTTCTCTAGATAGAAAACTTTGCAATAAGTATTTACTTATACTTTGCTGGCTCTACTACCTGTTTATAATGCATAAGACAAGAACAAAACTATTTTTAATGGCGTTAGATGAAATAACATCCTCGCGATGTCTCATCGAGAGATTCTCTTTTTACGCGTGTTCGTGTGTTTGATTTTCACGCGCGAGTGTGATGCAATTTTGCTGTTCACTAGTCTAAATCTGTCGGTAGGACATCCACGGAGATGTCAAATGTTCTTTGTCTAATGCCATTGGAAATAGTTTTGTTTTTGTCTTATGCATTATAAATACATTTAAATAGGCAGCATGAACAGCAGTGTATAATCTAAACCTTTAATATTATGTTGTATGTTGGTAGTCAAAATTATTATTTCAGAAATTTCTTATTATCTATATAATTCCATAACAAGAAATTCTCAATAAAACTGAAGTTATTGTTGGGCAAATGCAAAATTTAACACTTATAACACAAATAAAACACGTTTTTACTTCCTCTACTTATGGAACAAAAATATTGTAAACAAATCACCCTCTGAGATTTCTTTGCACTGAAACTTTATTTTTAATTACATTGTTTCCAAAACCAAACAATTATTTGTTTATGAACAGCAACGGGATAATATGGGATGAAATCTGGAAACGCCCAATTTGTATTTTGTTTTGACTTGCTACGTGAATTCCAATAATGAAAGTTCTACTTTTGACCACGGAAGTCGAATAAAAACATGCCACCGTTTTGCCCAATCAGCTGATCGGTCAGAGCTTATAATATTTAATATTTCGACTGCCAGAATGGGGGCTATCAATATAAGTAGCCATGAATCCATTTTAATTTATCAAGTTATAGGCCAATTAAATTGTCAAAAATATTTAGTTCTTTTGCCAACCGAGACATCCACAAGATAAAATAGGGAAAAGAAAGATAAAAATCCGCAGAATTTGTCTAGACTTTGTATGATGATTGTTGAAGTATTTTTTATATTAAGATGCAAGTCTTCAGCTAATAAGTATGCAAGTTTCAGCCCTTAAAATCAGTAATTAAAGGAGTACCGATTTTTCGAAAAAAAAAAAAAAATCAGCTTCAAAAGATCGTAGAATACATTCTTTCTTTAAACTTGTAGAAAATAAGCAGCTATCGATTGGCGGTAATGGTATTTCGATACAATTTCACGCTAAAAAGATAATCTAAGTTTTTGGGGTTAAACATATTTTTCGAATTTTCGGTAATTTTCTTCGCATATTTGTAATTATTTAACAATGCGCGCACTAAATGCACATGTTAGTACAGCTCTTCAAGAAAATTTTAAGCCTGAAAACGTTTCGGTAAGTATTCAGGAACCTGTGTAAAAGGAATTATACGATATCGTCTTTTTTTCGAAAAAATCGATTATTGTAAAAAATGATCAATTTCTTGCTACATTTTAAACACAATAAATGTAGCAATTTCTTGCTACATTTATTGTACTCGCCAAGGACTATACGGTCAGCGAGTTTCATTAAATAATCTTTTTTTTAAGATCTAAGCAATTGAAAAAGATACGATTATTGGTGGTTTCTTTGCAATAAATAGTTTATTTGTAAATTTATTGATGTCGAACTGGGCTTATTTTATTACTATTAAAAAGTTGTAGAAATGTATAAAACTTTTTTTGCTACAAGCCTAGATTTTTTTTTAAAAACGAAAAACTGTTTTTGGGCCTGGACAGCCTGTCCAAAACTAGTTCATCAAATTCTACGTAATCTTTACTATCTTTCCCATATTAAAGAGATAAGTTTTGTAGATTTTTTTTCTTGAAACATCATTTAACCAAGTATTCTATAATTTCTGTAGCAACTTTCCGGAAGAACTTTTTTTATTTTGATGTTATATAATTCTAGGTACACTGAACATACGAAGATAAACATATTTTGCTCTATGATGAGTTTGCTTAATTAACTTAAATATTAAAATAACGAGTCTTGCAAGACACAATATAATTCACACGAATACTTAGTTCGTAGTCAAAAATAAAACAATAAATGATTTGCGTTCATCAGTAATCTATAGTTTCTGGATGTTTGTAAGATACATTAATGATGGCGACGGCATATTGTAAAGTCATTCGTGGCATGGATTTATGGAATATGAACAAAATTATTGAAGCCGTTTTCGATAAAATCGCAATTTTCGATTTTCGTTCATCAGTTCATCCTTTCTGAACCGCGCCACGGCTCGATCTTCACATAGTTTTGCATTACCATTCACTAAGAGTAGGTTGCTCGTTCTAAAAGTCACTAGGAGCCATAGCCCACTTGCTACAATTAAATTGATTTTTTCGTCATAATCGAATAATTTTGCGCACTTCTGCACATCTTACTTTAAGTTTTACACACTCACATTATTTAGCAACTAGGGTATCTTGCAAAATTTTCTCCGGCCCTCCTCACTATCGATATTTCTGTTACTTTCATACTATTTTAATCAGTCAATTTTGCGCAATTTTGCATAGTTTATTGCAAATTCTGCACACACTCACTAACGTCGATGACGCCCTGAATACTTTCTCCAATGCCCCTTGATAATTATTAAATTATATTCAAGTTAGTTAAGTTGAATTAGACAATTCAGCTGCCTACCAAGAGATGCCTCACAGAATTGGAGGTTTAGAGAAATAGCAACAGAAAGCTGAGTGTACACAAAATGAAGCGATTAAGATAGCAGAAAAATATTAGGAATTTTCGAAATGAGGAGGCACTGGCAACTTTTTTCAGCTCCGTGAACGCTACTACGTGTGGAAAATCAATCTAATGAGCATGTTACCGATCATTTATTTTTCATTATTATTTCATGATATTCAATAGTATTTGACGACCCAAACAAGCTGCTAAAATTTCAGCTTCATAACTATATCCAATCCTTAGATATTCAATGTTAAAGATTGGGTTTCAGTACAAGGCACTTCGCCGACTCGTGACGTCATACTGCATAAACGCTACGGCGAAAGGGTTTGAGTTTGCTATAAGTAGTGAGTAGTCCACTATAATTTGTCAAACTTTAATGTCATGAAATGAGCTAATCTGACGATTGAATAAAAAAAGTGTTTGTTTACAGGATACAATTAAACAATTAAACACAGTTTCCATACATACTTGACTTTAACTCGATCAGCATATGCAAAGTGACGTCACGGGAAGCTCCGCCCTGTTCTCGCGCGATCCAAATTTGGTAATTTATTTAAGGGCTTACATGTTCAAATAAAAACCTAATAATTTGGAAACTATCTTAAAAAGTGTCTTACTATCGATTTCTAAAATAAAAAAAAAATGCTGAACGGGCCCATTGTAGTGTGAAACAGCAAGCGCCAAGTTTACACCCCCCACCTAATTTTCCGTATCATTTCTAAATTCCGTATCAATTTAAAAATTCTAGAGTGTGCAAAATTGTGCAAAATGGATGCAAAATCAAGCGACTGTACATGGGGGAGAGGCGGTGAAGCAAACTTGACTTGCCAAAGTTCTGAGCAGGTCAAGCTATTACTACCAGTATTCTTAAATCGCCTCAACGCTCCTGAAATCGTTGATCATGGCAGTGCAAACTGTTTATCTGGTTTCTACTTGCTGATTAAATTTCTAATGTTTATCCGGCACGGTAGCTCAGCCAGCTAAAGCGTGTTAGTGACAAGCACACTTGATCAGACTGTCTATCGAGTACTGGGTTCGAACACCAGCTTCGACAGTGGCAATGTCGGTGGGAAATGGATGTTGTCTGCGTTTTTCCACGTGTGTAACCCTCTACTGGATAGCCTAGATTTTGAATTTGGGAATTGTCTACTATGCGTGGTATGTTTATTTTAATGATTCTATATACTTATCTAGCTTTTTGTTGAAGTTACGGTTATCCGGTATCATAAATTCTCCAGCATTTCTTAGATGTTTCGATTTAAGGATATATGTCTTTACACAACGCTCTAAACTCATTTCATTTCTGGAGCGTTTTTTACCTATATATTACAAGTGCTGATTACGGGATCATGATGGATGTTATCCAGAATTTTATCATTTTTATTGTTTGATTGTACTATATTAATAACGCTTCTTTATTTATCAAAATCCTAATAAATTAGAATGAAAACACAGAGGGGTATTCACGGAAAGCGGGTATTACACGTTTCTTGGCATCTGTTCAGTATAGAAATTAGAAAATAGGGCTAAGGGGGTTTTTGGATATGGCGGATCTGACGAAAATATTTTCATGCATGTGTTATTTCCGCTTACACCGGATGTAGCACCTTACTTTGTTATTGTATAAGGAACACCATTTTATTTCATATTTCGATTCCTCATAAAATTAGACTTTAGACCTTCCAATTTTCGAGATAATTAATATCTTTCGAGATTTTTGAGGGTTCCTGCCCCTCTGAAAGAAAATCGAAATCTTCTCTCATGTGACCGATTTAGAGATTTTCTTTTCAAACTCATACAAGTACCCTATGGTCTACGTAAAAATTGTTTTATATCTTCACAATGTCATACAGTGTACTTTATTTTCATAGTAGAACATTATTTTAGTTTAAATGTCCAAAAGACAATTTTATCAAATGGAACCTCCTGTATATTTTCACACACATTTACACTTTTACCTTTGGGGTAATATCAAAAATATTGTATATGCCACCCTGGTTGCTACAAAGAGGTTCTGATTAACAGAATATGGACTGCATTTTAGCAAATAAATTCATGGAGCCACTGTAAGTGCCATAAATACCAGGATATTGGCTTTTCAGCAGCATAGTGGAGGGCATTTTGAACAGTTGTTATATTCGACGTGTTCATTTATTTTGTAAATTTTGTTCCAAAGTATTTGTTATAAACCTAATATAAAATGCTCTCTTGTTTTTGCTGTTATTATCTTGATAATAAACAAAGCGTTATCAATTATCTACATGATTATTCTCGTTTGTGATAAAAGAGAAACATGTTAGGTGACTTCTATTGGCTACTAACAAACAGTGCTGGCTTTGTATGTACATTTTACAAAAATTCGTCCATAAAAAATACAAAGAGAGATGGGTATAGGGAATGCCCAGTATTAAATGATACAGAACTTAATACACCATTAAATTCTCTAAAAAGATTCTATTTGAAAAAAAATGACTTTTGGACCTTGAAGTAAAATAATGTTCGTTTGTGAAAATAGAATACCCTGTATTATATTGTGAAAATATAAGACAATTTTTAGTTAGATCGTAGGGTACTTGTATGAGTTTGAAAAAAACAGTCTTTAAATCGGCCACATGACAAAAGTTATCGATTTTTTTTCGGTAGGGTAGGAACCGGAAAAAAGTCAAAGGCAAAAATATTAATTATCTTGAAAACTGGTAGGTTATATAGGGTGATCCATTTAAAATAACAAAGTTAGGTGCTACATCCGGTGTAAGCGGAAGTAACACATGCATAAAAATATTTTCGTTAGATCTGCCATTTCCAGAAACTCACTTTGACCAATTTTCAAATTTCTAAACTGAACAGATCCCAAGAAACGTCTAATACCTGCTTTCGGTGAATAAATCTGTATATTACTATCCCGCATTAACCATGAAAAAACCTCCTGATATAAAATAGAGAACTATGAGAAAATCATAATGTTAGGGTAACTAATTCAGTAAACTGAATCACTACTAAAACTCTTAAAATTAGTGTAGTTGTAGTTAGTGTAGTTTGCAAATTGTGTAAGGTTTGTTGGAGTAATGCTAGTGCCACATAATTATCGGAGTGGTTGAGATATTAGAGAGGACTAGTTATTTAATGATTTATCGAACACCATCCATTACAAAAATTCATGAAGATGCATTTATAAAAATAAAGTCAATACTTGTATTAAGTAAAATATGACATACAACTTTTTGTAATAGATGGTTGCTTTCTTAAACTGTAAAGTTAATATTTAATTAATTACATTTGTACATACATGTATATACACATTATATCCGTACATACATGCATGTACTTGTAATATGTGTGTATCATTAAGTTAGTTTTAATATGAATCACCTTAAACTTACTTGAAAAATTACGAGTAGCCAGCATAGTAGTAAGGATAGCACCCTAGAATTGAATTTAATTTAAACCAAATAAAGACGACTTAAAAATATGCTTACCTTGAGTTTGCGCCTTGCGTTGAATTTCTTGAGACAGTCCACCGTTTCTTGTCTGTGCACGACGGATGCGACGCGTTCTCTTTGCTGTAAGAAAAATATGAATATGTAAACGAAACAAATTTTGTCTAGTATCACAAATCAGTATATATAAATATCGAACTAGATTAAACACTATACTCCTCAGTCGTTTATTGAACTTTTCGTATAACTGCTGTACAATCTATAAGATTCTCTTCGCAGGTTTTTAAAAACAATGTTCGTTTAAAGACATAATTTTATAATTCTAACTTAATGACAAAAGCTGAGCACCATCGAGCCTCGATTTATCAGGCGCGGATCCAGCATTTTGTTGAGGAGGGGGGGGCGATAATTATTTAATGGGTAAAAATAAATTGAATGCATTAAAATAGATTAATTTTTATATCAGATTTTCTTATCTAAAGTTTTGCTCCAGAATCTGCGCCTGCGATTTATTTAGTTTAATTTTTTATTGTGTGACATATAGTAGATACTATATGAAATAACGTGCAAATAACAATAGTCTTCCTACCTTACGGGATTGTGGAGCGAATAGGGGTGTGCTGGGTGCATAAGAGTATGTAAGAAGAGAGAAGTATTGGTGCAAGTTTATGGTAGGTATTTAAAAGTTATTTTGAGCAGTGGAACGTTCTGTTTCCAAAATATTGCAAGGTCGTCCGTTGAAAGTCATTAGGTGGTATCCGAAAAGGACAAGGAACATTTGCGTCGTTTTTGCAGTTGAAAATAAATTGCGAAAACGGCGCAAATGCTCCTTGCCCTTCTTAGATAACACCTACCGACTTTCAACGGACGACCTTGACCTACCTCGAAATTTTGCAAACAAAACATTGTTTCACTGTTCAAAATTACTTCCATATATTCCACTGTTGAAAATTACTCTTAAATACAACTTTGCGCCAATACATCTCTCTTCTTACATACCTTTACACACACACGGCATACCTATTCGCTCCACGATTAAGTAAGATTGTAGGACTACTGGATATTTGTACAATATTTCATTACTCATAAGCTGTTTCTAATAGTGTTTACTACATGTCACACGCAAAAAATCAAAATACGAGAAGTGGATGTCCTAAACCTTCACCATATTTAACTTGAATATTTACAAACCCAGAATAAAAGTATGGCCAAAACGAGTCAGCGACGCGTTAACAGCTGTTACAAAAAGATCTTATTACCTACAAAAACAAAACAACAAAACACATCAGCGCCGTCAACCGTATAAAATCTAAGCTCGGTACGGTGCTCAGCTTTTAGCCTTTCTTAATTAATAAAACAGTCAGTATAAAATAAAGTAAAAACATGAACATATCTCAGTTTCAACCTGACGCATTTCGAACTTGCTACGTTTGGATTTCGAGATGAAAGCTTAACCACCATTCGACCATAATTCATAATTTAAAAAGGCTTAAATATTATTATATCAGCATACGATTTTTACTTAATTTTTCAAGAAAAAAAATTGAAATTAAGGTACAGGTATAAAAAATACATTTTTAGATATAACCAGAACAAAAAAACAGTTCCGGTTTAACCGGAAGTACTGTTAACTTTTTATTTTGAATAACACCCTGTATATTTTTTAATTTTATGCTTATAGAGGTTTGAATGATTTTTACGATAGTTTTCTCAAAATAAAAATCGAATCAGAAATGACACAGAAAATAGATTACTTAGTGGTCACGAAAATCATGTTTAAGTTTATATTACCCAGTAAATACCCACTGTATTTAATCAAAAGGTGTTTTTACACATTTTTCACCTAAAACAAGAGACTATTTCGATAATTTAATTAATTTATGGCCTTGTTAAAAAATAAGTACTTTGTAGAAAATAGACAGTATAAAATTCACTTTTATAAATGACAACCTGTACATTTTTTACGTTCTTTCCGTAGAGCATTAAACTAGCTTTCCAACTCAGTTTTCAACTACAGTTTGAAGTTGGAGATGACATAATGAGAATTTTGCATTTCTGTTAGTAAATATTGTAATAACAACAAGCATAGTACATTAGAAGGTCAAATGTATTTTCATACCAAAGATTTTGTAACTCAATTTCAAAGTTTTATCATAAAAAATAAAGAAAAAAATGGAGGTGTACACTAGGTACACCCCCAGAATAATTTGTCTAGTTAAAAATAATATTTGGATGGACATTATATTATTATGAAATATATATTAGTAAATTATACAGAGTGTCTGGTGTATACGTACAATTACGTTGCATGATGAATATGTTGGACCAAAAGAAGTAAAATATTCTTCATTTTTTTTCCAACTCAAATAATTTTTTCCAATTAGTCAGAAGTAGGCAATGTTTTCAGCGTAGATAATACAACTATAATCACATGACCGAGGAGACAACGATCTTACACTCACTTATAGTGCCACTCATATGAGTTTTACAGTGTTGCAGTATGTTATTAAATAAACAAATAATTTAAGAAATTGAATAAAAAGCACACGTTTACAAATAAACCAAAACTGTTAAAAAATGCACTAAAATGAAGAAAATAATGTTAATAATAATAATGTTAATAAAGATAAAAAAGTGGTACGCCCGACAAGTAATTTTTTTTGTTTTTCTAAGCATTTTGAGGACTACACACTTTTACGTTTATTAGCATAATTGTAATTGTTATTAATATTATTTTCTTCCTTTTAGAGCTCTTGTTACAGCTTCGGTTTGTTTTTAAAAGCGTGCTTTTTGTTTAATTTTTTATTATTCATTTATCTAATAACCTGTTGCAACACTGTAAAACTCGTATCAATGGCACTAGGTATACTATAAGTGAGTGTAAGATCGTTGTCTCCTCGTTCGCGTTCATATGATTATAGTTGTATTATCTACGCTGAAAACATTGCCTAGCCTAGTAGCACCAATATATAACCCATATAGGACCAATATATGAATATTCGTCCTATATGAACCAATATATGAATATTCGTCCTATATGGATTATATATTGGCCTAATATGTTGTGCTACTATTTTTGGGTAATTAAAAAAAATGTTTGAGTTAAAAACAATTGTTTAAGAATATTTTACTTCTTTTAGTCCAAAAGCGTATTTCTTTTAATTACTTATTTGGTTTTGTTCCAATGAGACTAATGTGTTTGTTCGATAAAATTCCCTATCAATAAATGACAAAACCTATTCGTCATCTTGAAGCCGCCATTTTAAATTGAAAAATTCCCAGATACCGTTTTTAGACGAATCAAACCACAAATTATAAAACTTATCCGCCATATTGACGCCGCCGTTTGAAATTATTGAGTTCAAACCACAAATTTTTAATCTGCGACCTCAGAAATCTCCAGTTACCAATTTTTGGTAGAATTTGATATTAAATGACAATAAACTGTCCGCCATCTTGGAAACGCCATCTAGGATTTTTCTATAAAAAAAATTCAAATTGTATTGTCATTTGAAATATATACGCACGCCAAATTTCAAGTCAATACGACACCTGAAAGTGTGTTAAAATTGAGTTGCAAGATATTCTTACATGTACAGTTCCAAAGGTCTAAAGTTCCTAAGTTACAAAGTTAGAGGTCAAGCTAAGAAAAAAAACAATTTTACTTTTAACGTGATTAATACTTCTTAGGGCCAGTTTTTCAGTTGTCCAGTTAATTAGCTTAACTGTCAGATAAAATTTATCTGACAGATAAACTGTTTTTCAATGTATAGGTAAAATTTATCTGAAAGTAAATTTAGCAGAGAGTTGAAAGTGCCAGTTAAGGATTTATTCTACTGTTAGTGGATTTGGACATGCGCATTTGGTTCAATTTTTGACAATTCTAAAACATTCTAACCTAAAAACCAATGTGATTTGTATGTTCGTTTTTAATTTATGATTTATATTAAACATATTATTGCCAATAATTAATAATAATAATAATAATAATAATATTCTGGATATGAGTGATTATGACGATGATATTATACAATTTAGGGAATGAGAAAATAATTTTGAGAATTATGATGATAAAGATATTTTAATAAGATTTCGACTGCGTAAAGACATATTGTTGAGAATCATCTCAACGATATGTCTTAGAATTATTCCTGCAACTTCCTCTATCAAGATGAAGTTGCAGGAATAATTCTGTTTCTCCAATCACTTAAAGTGTACTTAGCACCTTTTTTCCTTTTTACGCTCTCTATTGCAATTATTGTTGATACACAAACGCACAAAATTAAGAACAGAACATCAATCAACACGCTAGATAACGCAATGAATTTTGAGGTTAAATTAGATAAACTGTCACTAAACACGCGCGCAATTTGAATTAAACTAATTGAAAGGAATTTCAGGTAGAATCAGTAGTGCCAACATAGCTAAGAAAGAATTCAATTCATGATACGTAGCTGGCTGTTAAATTACTGTTGATAATCACTACCATAGATATAACTGCCAGCTAAGCGTAACTAGCAGCTACCTATCTGGCACTTTTAACTGAACATTGAAAAACCGGCCCTTAATTGAAAACACTAACTGAAACCTATTATTAATTTACCCATTGGCATTTAGTCATTGACAGCGGCGGCGCTTTTACGAAAGACAGCGGCAACATTCAAACAGGTTGGGCTGTACTTATCTGCTTGATATGAACATAAGCGAAACACAGTTCAGATTTCGTAACGACTTGGGTACATTAGAAGCACTCTTTTCAATTAACGTACTGATTCAAAGATGTCTGGATGTCAATCAGAATATGTATGCCTGCTTCATCGACTATAATAAAGCATTTGATAAAGTCCGCCACGATGAATTAATGAATATCCTTAAAATGAAACGCCTAGATCACAGAGACCTTCAAATTGTTTCTTTATATTAAAACCAAAAGGCATAGAGAAATAAACACAAAGAGGAGTGAGACAAGGATGTGTCTTATCGCCAATACTCTTCAAGTGAATAAATACACATACCTTGTACAATGATCATTTTCCATAATGACTACAAGGTGAAATCAAAATAAGAATAGAGAAAGGACGAGCAAATTTGACCAAAATATACAGTGCTTTGTGGAAGGGATTTGAACTTGAATTTAAGAGTTCAATTACCCTAAACGCAGCTATCTTTAAGAAACTAGAGGAATCCGTAGGTGTATAGAGGAATCCTAAGAATATTGTGGACAAACCAAGTAACCAATAGCGAAGTTTTAAGGAAAGTCGGCAAAGGAAAAGAACTAATCGAAGCAATTAAAAGCAGAAAACTAGAATATCTTGATTACGTAACAAGAGGGACAAAATACGATTGATTATGCAGGGGAAAATACAAGGAAAGAGGAACATGGTAAGAAGAAGAATATCGTGGCTGAAAAACCTAAGAGAATGGTTGCTCTTCATGTGAATTTTTCAGAGCAACAGCTTCCAAAATCAGAACAGTTATGGTGATCGCCAGCCTTAGAAGCGGAGATGGTACCTGAAGCAGAAGATGAAGGAAGTACTTATCTGGCGATTTTATAACGCTTTCTATTCTTCTTTCTAGTAGTAATGAACATAACAAAAATGGAGATGTAGGTTGTAAGTAACATTGAACTTGGTTTAGTTTATATTGCGTTACTGAACTATTAAAATATTATAAGAATTACTATCACGATTGAAAATATCGTCTTTTCAGAAAACATATAATTTAAAAAAATCGTTTTTAGAAAAAACAGATTTCTTTTGGACCAAAGTATTATCGTGCAAAATATTTGTATGAATACTCCACACACCCTGTATCTATCTTGAGCTCTTTGTCTGGCTAACACTATCTTGCTGCCCAAACAATACAATCGGATTTTTCTTTCTTATGTTACCGTGCTCGGACCGACGGACATTTTGATTGTTCAGAATTCGATCACTAACAATTAAATGAAATTTTACGGTTTTAGAAATGTGCCGATCTAATGCAATATACTCTTCGTTTTCGTATTTGTGAGGAGCATAATAATACTGCTTGGATTTGTTTTCATATAGAATATATAGGTTTTTACGTCGAGAAACACTGATGCAATAAATAAGACAATACTTACGCAAATCCATGGATGTTTTAATGCTTCTGCTGCTGTAATACGCTTTCCAGGATTCACTGTCAGCATCTGGTTAATGAGATTCTTTGCTTCTGGCGTCACTGTGTCCCATTCTGGGCTAGGATACTAAATATATACGAACTTATTAGTTTATCACGTAACAATCTTTTGAGTTTTGAATAAATTCTATTTAGCGAAATTGAAGCTACTTATAATATTAAAGTTAGAAAAACATTTACTGCTAATTATTTAAGATCAGTGAAATGAAAAGTTCTTTCAGTCTAACGCTAACTGAATTTTCAGTAATTCCTTTGTTTCTCTGTAAACTATTTTTTACAACTGCTCGTATAGTACATATTCATTAAATTATAGAAAAAAAATATCTGTACACTATTTTTTACGACCACTCGTACCTTTGATTAAATCATAAAACAAATGTAAAATAACAGTGTTGAATACTTGTAGATTTATTAACGTCCCCAGTAATCCAGATTTCTTAGAAAATCAAAAGTCATAAATTCGAACATAGGATGCACTAATGCTTAGAATGTACATACAGTGAAACGGCATTCTCATTGCCATTGTCTTAAAAAACAATTAAAGCAAAATTTGACGTATGTGAAACATCGTGTTTTAGCGTTTGGTGATTGTATGCACTACCATGTAATTTATAATAGATAGTATTTCTCGATTATATTCTATATTGTAGTAAATTTCCAAACACTAGATAGTTCGAACTGCAAACTTCATTATAAAAACATTTAATAATGATTTGTGTGAAACTAATTGCTAGAATAAATATCAATCTATGGTGGTACTGAGATGATATAAAACCCACCGTATGGTTACATTTATTAATTCATTAAACTAATATACGATTCAAATGTATTGACCCCCTTCACTTTGACCGCGAGTATCTCAGAAACAGAGGAGTAGAAAAAATTGAAAAAAGTATGTGTTCATTACGCATCTATTGTAAATCAATCAGTTCTGCTAAGTTATAGTGAAAAATGTCCTACTTTTTAAGGAAATTTTAACCATACCAGTTTTAGATTTATTATATCTTGGAAACTATGCATACTATGTAAATAATATTTTAGACATCGATAAAGCACGGCATTTTTTATATGACGAAATTTTCATAATTTCTTATTATAAGATTTTGCAGTTATTCTCAAAAACGTGACGTCAGGTTTATTCGGTTATTTATCAATGTATTAAAAAAACTTTTGTTAAAATAGTTAATTACATAAAATGTAAGCATTTTCAGAAAAATGATTGGTATATATCAAATATTAATTTGGTTATCAAGCGTAATAGATAATATTATTGCAAACTTGCAATGATATTATCCTTTACTTGATAAATAAATTAATATTTGATATATACCAATTATTTTTTCTGAAAATGTTTATATTTTATACAAATTTTAACTAAAAAAAAATAAATAAATAAATACATCGATGAACCGAATAAACATGACGTCACATTTTTGAAAATAACTGCTAAATTTTAAAATAAATAATTATGAAAAAATTTCCTCGTACAAAAAATGCCGTGCTTTATCGGTGTCTAAAATATTATTTACATAGTATGCATATTTTCCAAGATATAATGGATTTAAAACTGGTATGATCAAAATTTCCTTAAAAAGTAGGGCATTTTTCAATATAACTTAGCAGAACTTCAAAAGTGTCCAATGTGCACTATTAAAATTTCAGTGATTGATTCAGAATAGACTCATAATAAACACATATTTTTTTCAATTTCTTCTGCTCCTCCGTTTCTGAGATATTCGCGGTTAAAATGAGGGGTCAATACATTTAAATTGTATATTAGCAGCTTATCAGCAGCCTGTCAAGTTTCTTTAGAGCTCTTGGCGATCACATGCCATTTTGAACTAGATTATATTTCTTAAATACAAAATATCAGTTAATAAAACATAGCCTACATGCGACTATACAGGGTGTAATTAGTTTCATGTCATTAAAAAAAACTGGTGGTAGGGAACGACAAGACAAACAAAAAAACCTTATATAGCATGGGGTTTAAAGCTCATAGTTTTGGAGAAAAAAAATAAACAAAAATTTCGCAAATTTTCAATAAAAATTTTTGAGAACTGCTGGAATATTGAGGTAGGTTTAGATCTAGATCTGATCTGAAGAAAACTATACTCTAACTCTCCCTTGTGCAATATTTTAGTTACTGTCGGTGTTTTGTTATGTACACACGTCCAACCCGCCGTTCGTTGTTTTTGTTATTTTTTAATCTCGCGTCATTGTGTATTTATAGTTAAGATTTATTTTATTGACTTACCGTTCAAGTTGTCAAATTCTTGATTACGTACAGACACAACTTACTTGTTCGTTCTTTTTGTATTCTGTTTTGGCTTTTGTACCAAGTTTTTATTTTATTTTTCTCTATTGACAACGTTAGTTGATAGTTTAGTGTTGAACGAAGTGCGTATGTACTTAATTCGACGTACCGAACTGTGTATTGATACAGATGCACAGATTTTGAATCATTTAGGTAGGTAGTAAGCTTTTAACCCAGGACACTCATTTATGTTACAAATGTTAATAAACCACATTTAAATTTTCTAAATTATAAACAATCCAATATTTTGTTCCAAATTAAAAAACTTATTTAATTATTTACCTCTTTATACTTGCCTCAGTTCAGTTGAGGCGGTACATCAAAGGCGATCGATGATCCTTTAACACCGCGTGTGTCGGCCAGCACTTTTTATGACAATTTAAAAGTTGTATAATTGGGAAGTACAAGTCCATCGACCAAGAAAAGCAGTGGTTCTCAATAGTTGTCTACCATAATATTAAATATGTTAACCTAGATCAGTGTTTTTCAAAGTGCCTCTAGAGGGAAAAGTCATAAAGGTTTTTTGTTTGTCTAGTCGGTCCCCATTACCAGTTTTTTTTAATGACATGAAACTGATTACACCCTGTATAAACATCGCTAAATATCGTCAATCTAACATCTAAAAATGACGTCCTGCGACTGTGACTGAGCTGTTCCACGCTATTTTCACGTCGCATTGATGATATAGATATAGAATGGACGATAAAATGACGTAGCCTGGGTAGTTTCTCATATAATGCGGACTTTATGACGGACACTGCATGTAATTATGTAAAATGGAACATTAATTAGTAGGTACTCTCAATTTATTAATCAAAGTCACCAAGCTACATGTATTTTGTAAACAACATTATAAAATAAATCAATTTATCAGTATATCAAGATCTGATTTTGAAAACTCCAGTTATCTATAAAAAAAAAAAATAAACCAATACTTACATCGTATGCTCCTGCTTTAATCTGTGCGTATAACCTATGTTGATCTTCGTCCCAAAACGGAGGATAACCTACTAGAAGAATGTATAAAATCACACCACACGCCCATATATCTACTGGTTTCCCATAAGGTTCTTTCTTGAGTACTTCCGGCGAAAGGTAGCCAGGTGTACCCGCAAAACCGAACCATGCCTGTTGTTCACCCTGTACTTCTATTGCCAATCCAAAATCTGCTAATTTTACAGCTGCACCTTTTTGTTTACTAGCTAATAGGAGATTTTCAGGCTGGAAAAATAAAGAAAATATGTTTTATAATATTTGCAATGAAACTGTTATTAGAACATTAATAAAATGCTCTACGTTAAGCGCATAAATATTCAATTAAGTACCTAATTTGAAATTTATTCATATTTAATACAGGGTTATTCAGATCTTCTCTAAAACAGAATTGAAGGATGGATGCGTCTTGAGAATTAGAGTTGATAACATAAAAACATTAATATAAATCAATAAAAGTCTAATAGTACGTAAACAATTATAGTATAGTAAATCATGGCCTACTCATCAGTAGTCGATAATATCGGTAGATTATCAATATGGACAATAAATTAAAGAACTTAATTTGACTAAAAAGTAGTTTAAAAAATTGCAAATTTTGTAGTGCTTATCTAAGCACTACAAACATTTGAAAAAAGGGATTTGCAATGAAAATATTACTACTAAGAAATTGTTTTCTCATGACCGATTTGCTTAAAATTATTCAGATCAAAAACATTTTAACATTGGAAATGTGTATGTTCGTATATGGGGGTCGAGTTACCAGTTTTCGTTCAAGGTCAAAAGACAGGTATGCAACGGCTGATGTATGGAAATGTAATATGGGTTGCATATATCACAGCGCGTCAAGTTACCAGTTTTCATTTAAAGTCGAAATACAGCGATGTCGCAATCGAGAGTGGATCATACCTATATTTTATGTATGGTGTTATCATTTCCAATGTCCTGATGGTTGCAAGAATTGCGAGATCTCTGAATTTTTTTTAATCAAAATAATATCCGAGGGTTGAATCGTATGTATATTTGCCAGCTAGATCTAAATGTGCAAAAACATACAGGTGGTCTTATGTAAAAATCTGTTTCTCATACAAATTTCATCGAAACCGGAAGTAGGCCATTTTGACTATACATCGCATAGTTGGAAATTTTATCTCGTACGACCACAAAATTTGAAAATGATTAATTCGCTGATTCAAGAGTTACAAGAGTTATCCCTATGGGCTGAGCCACCTTTATAGTTATAGTTTTTTTTTATTGCGTATCAATTAATTAATCAATGTCAGATATAATTAATAATCACCAGAATGTAATCTATCTCTGTAAATATGACATTGATAATATATGATATAAAATTATGTATGATATACTTCCTATTAGTTATAACATAATTTATTACTCAAAATAGTAATAACAGACTAGGCGTGTAGTACCACGATTCCAATTGATTTTCAATACCGATAATATCGGTGTTAAAATTATCTGCACATAAAGATAAATCGAATTGACAATTTAGATCCACCTTTAGAAATTTCGCGAGATTTTGTATATCCACTGCGAGCTCTGCTATGAATATTGACTGTTAGTCCATTTTGCTGTATAACGATTGATACTACGAAAAATTCATACAGAATCATTTTAAATGAACTCGCTGCGACTTATAAAATTGGTATATAACTTTGTCTGAATAGACGAAGTTCAGTTTTCGACATATTACGAGCTGACATGAAAATTCATTATTCGTCCGTTTTGCTTGATAACGGTTCATTTTACGTTAAATTCATATAGGACCATTTCGCACAGCCTCGCCGAGACGGATAACTCTGTTATATAACTCTTTCCGAACCGTCGAAGTTTAGGTTTTGATCCACTACGAGCTCTGCTATGAAAATTGACTGTTAGTCCATTATGCTGGATAACGGTTGATTTTACGCTAAATTCATATAAGACCATTTCGAACCGTCTCGTCGAGATGGATAAAGTTGTTATATAACTGTTTCCGAACCGTGGAAGTTTAAGCTTTGATCTACTACGAGCTCTCCTATGAGAATTGACTTAGTCCATTTTGCTGTTACATACCAACGATTGATTTTACGAAAAATTCATCCAGAATCATTTCAGACCAACTCGCTGAGACTTATAAAAATGATATATAACTTTTTCTGAATAGACTAAGTTCAGTTTTCGACCTATTACGAGCTGACATGAAAATTCATTATTCGTCCATTTTGCGCGATAACGGTTCATTTTTCGATAAACTTGCATAGGACCATTTCGAACCATCTCGCCGAGATGAATAACTTTGTTATATAATCTTTTCCGAACCGTCGAAGTTTGGGCTTTGATCCACTACGAGCTCTCCTAGGAAAATTGACTGTTAGTTGTTCATTTTACAAAACTTGAAAATATAATTAAGAAAATGCATATGACATATTTTATTAAACTGTGCACGGACAATAACAATAAATAATTAGATTTAAAAAATTAATCACATTATGTATTGGCTAAGTTCCTCATGAACAATGCCTGGTCAATTCACAATGTAATGACAGAAGTTTAAGCCTAGAATACACGCACACCTTACAATTACATTGTCGGGTGCTTGTCGTTGTTAACACAGACCTTCGTATTCATACGGTGCATCAGTGATAATTAATATCCCGTCAACATATCCTGTAACTCGAGGTATTGTATAATATATATGAAACAAAACCATTTTGGGGGCTGTTAACAACCTGCGAAACTTTACTGCTTTGACAACACTATTGTATGTATCTAGATCGCTTATTGTAGAAACAAACCATTTGAAAGAACACTGCACTAATCTTATGGAAATTGGATCCCGGTTAAATCTTCTGAAAATGTAGTATACTTAAAACTATTCTGATAAAAAGTCTCCAGGGACACAAAGTCTAACGATTTTTCGTTATGGAAATTGCACCCCAAACCACCGTCTTTCTTAATATTAAATATGTTATATATTTATATTATACTATATTGAATTATAGAGGTAAATAGAACCAGTCTGCCTCCCGTCAAGCAGTGCACGCTTTGTTGGAGTGCGACCAACCGCGAGGATAGACGTGTACATAGTGTACAAGGACTAGTAAGTAAAGGAACTTGTAGGTAAGACTGCTTATATTTTCCCATAAGTCCGAATCTGGTGCGCAATCCGACTACGCCCTCTCTCTCTCTCTACCTTTTGTGCCGCTTGGAGCATCAAGAGGCATTGTCTAGAAGTCAGACTGGAGTTTTGTGCCCGCCGTTCGTGGAGAGAAGTCCACTTCAGTCCGTTGAGCTGCACGCGTGCCCACCAGCAACAGGAGCAAGCAAATAAAGTTTATAAGTACTAATTTGGTAAGTGTCTACTCACTACTGGTATCCGTAGTGCCACTGTCTGTACTACCGCCCGTTTTTACCGCTTTTGACCGTCGGCACCATTCCCTAACCGTTTACCGTATCACCGTCTCATTAACCGCCTGACCGTTTTCTAATCGTATCATCACCGTTTTCACATCAGCTTTGCTTTCGTTTACCGTAGCCTCACTTTAGCTTAAGCTCTTGATTTTCTGTTTGGTAATAGTAGTTGTCCGTATTAAGTTGTATTGTACATAATACGTTCTAAGACAATAAATCTCGTTATATAATCTGAATCGTGCTTTTTACTGTGGTGTATGTGAAGTTTAACTATCTTTAGACCCGCTGGACATTACAGTCTCTTAACTGTAGCGATTCAAGCCCTGCTGAACCGGCTTTGGGGATAATTGGTTGTTCCACCAAAAAATGAACTGGCGCCCGAGCTTTCCGCATTTCGTCCTTACCGCCAACCGACTGCCAAAGCTCGAGTGCCAAAGTGATGCTTCGTCACCAACTGCCGGGTGAATAAAATGTCACAAAAGTCCAAATATGCATAGATTAGAAGTTATCGAGTGTGGAATCAGAAAGAAAACCGCTGAAAAAACGCTATTTTTGCGTTTATTTAAGGACTTAATTTAACTAGAACGTGATTTTACGAAAAATTCCAAGGGAATTATGTTTTTTGGGCTGCTGATTATGAAAATAATAGTTATTTTCAACCAATTTGATCCTACTTTCGAATCGCGCTTACTTTGGCCAAGTTTTGGCCTTTTCTGGATGTAATTCGACTGGAATATAAAATAATATTGTTATACTCATAATCAGAAACCCAAATATACCGGGTGAGTTACGAATTGCGCTCGCCCCGATATTTCCTAAAATATTTGGAATAGAAAATTGAAATTCGGAGGCCTTATTACACGACAAAAAACGCCATCTTTTCAATAAAAGATTAAGTTTGGTGAACATCCGGTTTGACCGGAAATGCCCACAACTTTTGATTTTTAAATGAAATACCCTATATATTTTTACATTTTTGGAATCTAGAGGAAATTTTGAATACAATACATCCATTTTGGTCACTTTCTGATAAACATTAAAAATTTTAGTAAAAAATCTATTTATGAATCCAGAGTGCTGTGGTGCCCAATATATATTTTAGTATGTGTGCTACGTTACTATAAAAATAAAAAGAGCAATATGATTGCATTACTTAATTCTCTAGAGGCGTTTAAAATTTTTAAATGTGATTTTTACCCACTAACTCGGTTTTTTTAAATGGGAATTTAATCGTTCACCAACATTTTTAAATACCTCATTTTCATATGAATCTAATGATACCAAAATTTTGAAAATCCGCTCAGAAATATTTGAGATTTCAGCCAAAATACAATGCAACCAAACTTTTAGAAACATGCGGCTAATAGATAATAGATTAGTGGGCTTTGGAAACTAAAATGGTATATTTCTGTGTAAATCTGGTAACCTAATAACATTGAAAAAATCATAGTATCCATTGAATGTAATAAAACAATATCAGCTGTCAGACAGATACAAAATAAAGCGTTGCGGAAATCTCTTTGAGTAAAAATTAAAGAAAATTAATAATTTTAGTAAAAATGAAAAGGTCGATATGTTACTGATATATGGAGAGCGTCTCAAAAATTCAACTGCAGCTGCAGAACTGTATCAGCAACGATATCCCAACAGACGTCATCCAAGCAGACACTTGTTTGCCAGAGTGGAACAAGAATTAAGAAACGAACCCAATCAACAAGATGACCATCAAACATTTATTGTAAGTGAGGACAAAGAAATTGATGTATTAGGATTTGTGATGGTACACCCAACAACATCAACAAGGGAATTGTCAATGGAATGCGACATTAGTCAGTCTTCGGTTTGCAGAATTTTAAAGAAACATAAGTTTCGGTCTTATAAATACCAAATACACCAACATCTTTATGGAGATGATAACGACAGGAGGCTAGTATATTGCAACTGGTTCTTAAATGCAGTACAACAAAAGGTACTGGGCTCAAGAAAATCCGAGGTTGGTAGAAATAGATTTTTTAATAAAATTTTTAATGTTTATCAAAAAGTGACCAAAATGGATGTATTGTATTCAAAATTTCCTCTAGATTCCAAAAATGTAAAAATATATAGGGTGTTCCATTTAAAAATCGAAAGTTGTGGGCTTTTCCGGTCAAACCGGATGTGCACCAAACTTGATTTTTTATGGAAAAGATGGCATTTTAGTCGTGTAATAAGGCCTCCAAATTTCAATTTTCTATTCCAAATATTTTAGGAAATATCGTGGCGAGCGTAATTCGTGGCTCACCCGGTATATACTCCCGTTGGAATTTTTCGTAAAATCATGCTTTATTCAAAATAAGTTTAATAATGCAAAAATAGCACTTTTTCAGTGCTGTTTTACTGATAAGCATAAGACACCACATTTTCAGCCAATTTGACCTGGATTCAATTTCCATAAAATTAATGCGGGGTAGTTTTAAGTATAATTATTTTAAATTGACTAGGGATCTATGCGACCAAGTTATCGGTTTACAAAATGTGGCCAGGAATTTTTCAGATTTCCAAAGTTTGAAATCGCTATCGTTTAATTCAATAATTTTACGCGTCATTCAAAAACAAAATCACCCACTCCTTGTTGGAACACCCGTTAACTACGTATTTCTTCACTAAGAACATTTTACGAGCAATAGCACCAAAATATGCTTTATATTAAGTTACTAGTTTTCCCCGATCTAATAAAATGTGAAATTTCTATCGGATAAAATACTCACGCGTCTTAATCTAATAAGAGAATCTGGAAAATCACGCAATGAAAAATATTCTTTGGTACAACATAGCAACTGCCTCCGGGCCCAGATATATTTATATGATCCTTTCGAGCTTTGTAATCCGACCGTAAACCGTAAATATAAAGTTCGTAACGGCACTGCCAAAATATGAGATTTCTCTTGGCACTCAAACGACGAGTTCGTGCGCCTGGCATATATATGATATTGTTTTTTTGCTTGCGAAAATGCGGCATATGATAGACTTCTTGCAATCAAATTAAATGTTTAATCCCAGGGATTTCCCGCTTCTTTTTCGCAATATATCCAGACAAATGTAAATTTTATGTCACATGATGTATTAAATATTAGACAATGAAAGACAAAATGTAGCAAATTATTTAACATAATTACTAGTAAGAGCTATATAACAATATAATAGGCGTATCCCACGATGGAGTTCCTTGGGGTTATCTGGTAAATTTCTCTAACAGTTTTACACAGTTTAGAAGTTATACTTACTACTACAGTCGACTAAACTTTAACTTGTCTTGTGCATGAGTCAATAAGTGCGTGTACGATCTCATTTTCTCTTTCACACAAAGTTAATGCAATATAGCTTAGTTCAGACGACGAGGTGACCTTTGGACCTACAATTAAAGTAGACTGGCATATGCTAAAATGGTATACACACATCTGTTTCAAAAGATATTCAAGTAATTTATAAAACTGGTTCAGCATTGAACCGAGGAAACTAGTAACAAAATATCGGGAGCAAATTAAATATTTTAATTAAAACAATCAACGTAACTATGAATTAGAGTAGCAATAGGATAAGCACAAGATATACAAAATGAAAAAATTCAACCGCCTTAAAAACAGTGCAATATATCACAAGATTGCAGCTACCGATACGTATATCGGAGTTATTGCATTATCGTTATTTTTCTTTTTTTAATTTTCAGCCAGAAAAATTAAGAGAATACTACAACTAACAAATCTCAAAGAGAGACAAATCTCTCCCTTTTAAAAAATGTAAGTGTTTACCAGAAATCTTTTTTCTTCTAAACTTAAAGTTTTATTGAATATCTCAGCTTAAAAATGTCCAATTAAAATTAGGTATATAATTTACTCATAGCCTTACCTACACGTTGATATAGTTGTTAAAAGGGCTTTCTATCGGGGGCAATGCACCCATGTTTATTCGGCTTACCCCTTTAACTTCAAACATTTAGCTTTATATTTATATAATAAATACACAGACAAATTAGATTACGAGTGCAGATTTTAATTTAACTTTAATCGTCTTATTTATATTAACGCCCTGGTGGAGTTTAGCTAATGTTATTCCACAACTCAATCAGGACACGGCAACCATTCCCTGCGATATTGTCATCTACCACAGCTGAGACTCGAACTCAGGGCAGATAGCAGCGACTAGACATGTTGTGCCGTCCAACAGCGGTCTAGTTCACTGCTACCACCTTAGTGACACATTAAAAACTCCACTAAACATCCATACCCTAGCCAGGATTCGAACCCGGGACTCCGTGGTCGCAAGGTAAACGCCTTAGCATTGCGCCACTGAGCCGTTTTGTACCCCCCGTAAGCACGATCCAGTTTGATTAATCTTTATACAGGGATGGGCAAACGTATGTAATAATAGCTATAAATCTGCTTGTAAAAATTTTCTGTAAAACGATTGAAGGGGTGAGGCGATTTTTATTTTTGCGCATATTTGGGTGCCCTCTAATTTATTTTTGCGTCAGCGGTTTTTGAGATATTTCGTGATCGCGATCGATTTTTTTTTAAATGGCGACCTATATTTTTTCCCCACTTTCTAATGCAGTTATATATTCTCTTCTCAGCCATATACAATTTTGTATGCGTTGCATTAGAAACATTTTGAGGAAAAAAATAATTTTATTTCATTAATGCAACAAAACTGGATAAAAATTATAACAAGTAATAATACGAGATGAAAAGTAAAGTTTTTCAAGAGAGAATGAATAGAAAATAAAAACGCTTCGTTTGCAACAACTGTTCAAAGTGTTCCCCATTCATTAATGGACAATAACCAAGCCTATCCACGAGGCCTCTTGTCGAATTTACTAGAACATGTTGGGATATTTGCATTATTTCATCACGAATTCTTTGTCTTAAATCTGCCAAATAATTGGGTCTATTTTGATAAAGCTTATTTTTTACATACTCCCAGAGAAAATAATCTAGAATGGATGGAACCGGGGAATGCACATGCTGTTTAATAGCACCTCCTCCAATCCCGCGGTCAGGAAAGGTAACATTTAAATATTCTCGAACTATTCTTGCATAATGAAGGGGGGCATCCTGTTGAAATCAAACGTTCTCTGAGACTTCTTCTTCCCCATTTCTCAAAGTACGAATAACATCGTTCTGCAGGAGCCCTAAATGCGTTAAACCGTTTAATGTCCTGTCGACAAAAAAAGGGTCAATAAATCCTAAAAATTCCTGCCGATACATTTATTTTTTGAAGATGCTGAGTGTGAGCTTTTTGAATCCAGTGAGGATTCTCCCTAGACCAGTTATACCGATTAACTGCTCCATTAAGACAGAAAGCTGTTTCGTCAGAAATGCAAATGCAAATTTGCTCAAAATTATTACCACGATTACAAATTTGAGCCATTTTTTCGCAAAATTCAAGCCTGGTGTCAAAATCGTCTTCAGAGAGCTCCTGCCCCAAATAGACTTAGTAGGGAAATCATTTTTCTTTTTTTAAAATCCTACCTACACTGCGACGACTTAATTTTTCATATAATGCTAGCTGCGTGGTCGATGTTTGTGGATTTTCTTCGAGCCTTAACAGGATATTCAACGTGCTATCATTATCGGTTGCCGATTTTGGTCGTTCAGTTCTGGGAGCATTTTTAACACAACTAATATTGTAAAATTTTTTTAAAACTTTGCTCACTGCAGATTGTCAACAGAATTCGATTTGGATATCTCCGGTTAAATAAGCTGCATACCTCTATTTGTCTTCTACGCAGGGCCGTCAAAAGAAAATCGGGGCCTGGGGATAGTAGCATACGATTTCCACCAATTTTCAATATAAATTTCGAAGAGCGGGGGGGGGGGGCGACATTCAGAATAATAAACTTAGAAGATTGAATATTTATATCAATGGAAATTTTAAAAACCGGAGGGTTGATATTCCTCAGAATTGAATATTTGTCTCCATCGCAATTTTGAACAGCAGGGAGTGATATTCCTTAGAATTGAATATTCGTCTCCATCGAAATTTTGAAGGGCGGGGAGATGATATTCCTTAGGATTGAATATTTGGTCTATGTCAAAGCGTTGAGGAGCGGTGGATGATATTCCTCACAATTATATATTTATCACCAAGAAAAAGGCAAAGAGGTGACATTGTACTACAAATTTTAAAGAGAGGGACAAAAATATTCCGTTGCCTTACAATTTTTATAGCATTTCGTTCCAAACAATACAAGTCATTCAGAACTCGTTATTTGCATCACAATAATCATTTAAAAGTACACCTCTCTCGTTCTACCTAATGCAAATGCAAATCTCTAACTTCAAGTGAAACTCGGGCCCTCTCAAAACCGCCGGGCCCCACCAAAACTACCGGGCCCGGGGGGAAACACCCCCCCCCCCTTCTCCACGGTCCTGCTTCTACGATCTCCACAGCCGATCATCACTAATATTTCGATTCTTTGTCGTTGAGAAAGTTGCACTAGTTTGCACTTGACACCAACACACGGAAAAAAAATTGAAACAATAAACATTAATGAATGATATTTGTCGTTCTTTTTATCACAAACATAAAATCTGTGAAATCTGACAAAAATGACCATTGGTTGTCCGACAAATCTTGTGATAACCTCAGTACAGTTTTTTTATTCAATTTATTTATTGTGGACTTCATTTCGAACATTAATTTAACTTTATTTCATTCTGGTAGAGCATTTTATCGCAAAGTTATAAATTAATAAAGAAATAAAATGATTTTTAATTTTTTTCTCAACATTTTCCATGTGCAATTTATACAAAATTTTATATGGCTGAAAAGAGAATAAGAAACTACACCAGAAAATAGGGAGAAAATTCAGGTTGCCATTTAAAAGTAAAATCGATGACGTCACATCTCAAAAACGCTGACGCAAAAATAAATTAAAGGGCACTCAAATATGCGCAAAAATAAGAATCGCTACACCCCTTCAAGCATTCTTTTAGGAAACTTCTACAGACAGATTTATAGGGACTATTCCATAGTTTTGCCCAACCCTGTATATTGAAGATACATACTTTAATAGTGCAGTGAATGAGTCGGAAGAACTTGTCAAAACTTTCTGCAAGTACAAAACCTACTTGCCCTCATCTTCGAGGGTGGAGAACATGAAAAAAATAATCAAACAAGATTTTATCCACGCAAACCCCGGAAACAGGCAACAACCACCATCTTTGGACATTTTTTCGTGTAATGCTCGGTAATACGTGTTTGGAGGGAAATAATTTGGAATTTCATGGGGGTTTAGTAACCAGGCAAGGTTTAGGACAGAGGGGGGCTCTAGCAACTCTTAAGCGTTGACACAATACTCCCAAGGGGTGGAACAGTATATTCTACAACAAGCTATGGAATGGACCATGTAAACCACGAGCGAAAAGTTTGTAGTCAGTGCTGAAGGCGATTTTAGAAATTAAACAAAACTCGTCAAAACTTCAAATTCGAAACTAGAAATAAATACCTTTTATTCGACGTAACCAAAGTAGCCGAACAACTAAATGTGACTTAAGGTGGCCATTCCCTAGAAAGAGACATCCGATAAGGAAATATTTATTATTTTTGGCTATAACTTTTTTTCTTAGTATGCATATTTAAAAAAACTATAAGACTACCTAAGTAGAACCATAAGACTATTACTATAAAGTTTCACTCAATAATTTCAGTGGTTTGCAAAACAGTTTAATTTAAAATTACGAAACAGGAAAATTAGCATAGTTTTTAAATTTAAATCTAACTATTTTGCAAACCACTGAAATTATTGAGTGAAAATTCATAGCAATAGTCTTGTTAAGGTTCTACTCAGGGAGTCTTATAGTTTTTTTTAAATATACGTACTAAGAAAAACAAGTTATCGCCAAAAATAGTAAATATTTCCCTATCGTATGTCTCTTTCCAGGGAATGGCCACCTTAATGGATTCTGATTTATCGAAAGCCGTTCGATTTTATTCCATCACAGCATGTTGGAATGTTACTTGTTCCGACACAATTTTTAATTGTGGAATTTGTAGTTTCTGAAATAGTGTTCGTGAAAATTGTTTCTCACTATTTTCTCTTCTTTTTGCAATATCATAACTACTGTTGACCGATCTTTTCCAAAGGTAAGGAAACATTTTTTAAGCTAAGAACCAATAATTTATGCATCACATCATGCTAGCCCGTGGAGAGCGCCTTGTGAGTTATACCTGATGATGAATATTTTTCTCTTTGTTTACGAAACGTAGTGGTACTTTTCATTAGAAAATCTGATGTATTTTGAAAGTTGTTCAGAATCCGATCACCAACACAGTGATCTGAATTTTTTTTCTCTACGAGCGATATTACCGATCAAATCAAAGTCGATCAAATAGGTACTCTTCGTTTTGTATTTGCGAGAAGTATGATAATAGCTTTTAAAAATATAACTATATCCATACAACGAGGGGCGAAAAACACCCCGTATCCGGACTCATCTTTTGAATTTAATTTTAACACAAGCAACTTAAAGTTTAAAAGTTTTTACACCCCGTATACGTGAATTTTTGCTTTTGCTTTGTCCATTGTTTCTATTTTAAGTACATAAATGAAATTAAACTTAATTAAAAGTGTACATAAAGTAAACAAAACATTTTGTTGCTATTGTCTGCGGGCATCCGAGCTGCGAGGTGACATAAAAATGTTTTGAGCGCACTACGCACCAAAGTAACAGTTGAAAATATACGATAATAGAAACACGTGAATCACCTCCTATTTGCTCAATCTGCAGCGCGTATGAATGAACAGGTGGTGAAACGTGCGGCAATGTTATGCCTTCTCATTGCGAATTCAAACACATGCTTGCACTGGTGACAATGCTTTAAAGGCAAATAAGATGTCATTAAAGTCTCTTCCTGTCATTGCAATTGCATAACTTCAAATTTAATTACCTATCAAGTAGCATCATAAGACGCAATTTTCAGGTTAATTGATTTATATACTTTAAAAGAAGCGATAGCAACTATGACACAGATAACTGTAATAATCTCAACAGATATGTTATGAAACAAAATAGGACACATTAAGGTTTGGTCCAACAGAACTTCAAATTATAATGCCATTTTTAATGTGTAAAATAGCCTGTGATTTCAGAACATTGTACAAGTGGGTACAGGGGAACGAAAGCTGCTAACCTAAAACTGGCCGATGATATCAACTTAGTTGCAGCTAGTAAGCACGAGCTCACATACTTGTTGGATAAGCTTCAGAACATAAGCTCTGATTATGGTTTAAGTGTAAATTACAACAAAACGAAAATTATAATTGTAAATCGAGCAAATTATAATCACTCAGACTCATTAAATATAAACGAGGTACTAAACAAGTTGGTATATCTTTAAAGCCCTTGTAGACAATACTGGCAATTGTGAGCATAAGACTCGGCGAAAAATAGAGATGGCACGATCGGCAATTTGACAGTCGAGCAAAATTTGATGACAAGAATATCACGAAATACACGGAGATCAGACTTCCTAACGCCCTAGTTTTCTCCATCTTCTTTTATGTCATTGTGACATGGTTCGTTAGGGAAGCAGACAGACGGCGAACGTCTGGAGATGCTTGCTATGAATTCTTTGGACAACCGATAGACACTGATAGCTTGATTCTGCAAGAGATATGTCCCCAAAAGCGATTGTCTAGCATCATAGTCTCCTGAACCAGGCATAGAACAATATAGAACGGTGGCTAGCTCAGGGAAAATCACATGGCAAAAGGTGAATATGCCCTCCAATTCGTGATGACAGTCCTCTGTTACCATCAAGAAGCTGATGGGGAAGAGCTTTGGTTGAGGCTGTGCGCCTAACAGGTAACCGCAACAGGTGGCAAAATGCCGTCATACGTGCTATACAGCAAACGGAGGTTCAATAGAATAAAGCATGGATCACAAAACATCTGGCATAACGTTATAAAGAAGAAGAGATGTGGAAAAATCTATTATTCATTTTTCAAGCAAGCTAGACTAGTACTGGTGCCAATCAATATTTCAACCTAGGAGAATCTTGTGTAACATTTGAGCAATAGGCAATTTTCTATTAATTTCAACCTGCTAAATGCGTACGTGAATGTAATTACAAGTGGCTACTAAAGACCGCGCCATTTTTCATATCTGACAAAAAATAAAAGTGTCCACCTGCACCAAAATCGGAAAAACTATAACAAAGCGGTTGCATCTAGAGCTATGTGAGATATATTGCAGCCCCGTCTTTCGACAACAATAAAGTTGTGATTACTACTGGTTTTGAGGCTGACAGATATGTACTTGCACTAATTCTGCCTTAGACGTATCTAACATGCAAACCTTTCACGAAGAGGTAGACAGGATAATTGCTGCATGCTGCCACGTGCATGCTGCATGCTGCCACGTGCATGCTGCATGCTGTAATCGGTACAGTTACGAATATTTCTGTTGCAGAACCTGTGTTTCTGCTTCTCATTGGGCATTTCAAGAGAATGAAATGTACGGATATGTGGCCATTCCTATTTATGACGTGCGCAGCAAGTTGTGAGAGAACAGCGAGAACAGTATGCGTACTTGGAACATTAGATTAGGTTAGGTTGACATGTCAGTGGGTTTATAGTTAAACTCCCGACTGTGGTCTATTGTGGCTTCCTAATTATATTTTACCTAACAAGTTAAGCATTTTATAGAGTTTAATAATCTTATGAAATGAGAAATCATCTAGATTCCATGGCATCAGTTCTTCCTTGCCAAATATTGAGAACCAGCGCAATGGGTACATAGATTGCTCTGTCATTTCAGCATCCTCTAGGCACAGTATTTAGGCTAATTAGAGACTTAAGGTGTAATCATATATGTAACTTTATTAATTTTTTAGTTCTTGATTTGAAAGGATGTGTAATGAATTCCTTTGAGTCAACTAATCCTGTTGGTGTAATAACTTTATTCCATACATTCCAGAGGAAGAATACCATTATCATGGGTAATTTCAATATCAAGTACTGTTCCACACTAGAAAATCCCAACCAGCACACATTGCTTTGTAAGAGTTGTATGTATACTTACTAATTTCGTTGTAAGACAACAGCTACTACAAGAGCAAAATGGGCACTGTTTGCTAGTTGGAATGACAGCTCTAGAGGTATTGTTAGTACTTTTTAGAGTGTTGTTATAGAACTGGTCCAATTAGCCAGTGTTGATAAATTTAGCATCGAAGAACGAAGAATAAATGTTAATTCCGTTCCACTTAGAAAATACCTGTATTATAGTTAACACCGCATTTTAACAAAATCTGTTGCACTATTACGTGACGCCTGGAGTTGGATTTTGAAATCCTACCTTCATTCTCCATTTCCCAAATGGCCCATCTCCAATCTTCGGAATAGAAATAGGCTGCCATATAGCTCATAATAGGTAAACCAGGAGGCTGATGGAGTGGCATGGATGCGAAGAGGATAGCAGGGAGATGGATCAGTGCAGCCCAAGATAAAATAAATTGGAAGAATTTACAAGAGGTCCAACAGTGGACACGAGTGGCCGGCGGATGATGACGATGATTATGGAGATCATAAATAAAGCTCTGTAAAACTTTACCTGGCGCTGACTGTGGTCCCGATCACTAATTGCTCATGTGTTGATTTTACCGAAGCTGAACACGTGTCCAATGTAAATACAAAACGTCTGACGTCAAAACTGATATTTCAGTATTTCAGAATATATTTAGGGAATACATCAGTGAATTCAACCCACTACATGACAAGGATTCAAATATATTGTAGAAATCTCCAATAGAGAATATGACACCAGCAGCAACGGAAACACGAAACGATAATACCACACAATAACATGAACCATTATACGTAAATTTACCTCAAAACGTGGTTAATTAAGAACTCCATCCGTACGCTAAAAAGTGATAGCGGCCATCCTGAGGTGGAAAATGATTGGCAGCATAATTACGAACGAACTATCAATAAATCGGAAGTGAGGGCAACCGTACAAAAACTAACAACTATCTACTAAAGCAGCCGGTGTCGATAATGTCAATAGAGGCCAAGATGCTGTACGGAATATGCCAAAAATATGGGAGACCGGAATCTGGACCGATGATTAAACGTTGGGATGCACATAATTAGAGCAATAAAAATAACTTGCTGCATGGCGAAGCATCGTCCGAGTTTAAGCCGCCATGTTGGAGTCTCCATTTAAAATTTTTCAATTTTTATGTTTTTCTTAAGGATATGAGTTAAGTTCCTATCTGTTTGCATTTCAAGTTCCTTCAAGCATGTACCTATGAAAGTATTTATATAATTCATGAAGGCACACAAATATAGTAAGTTATATTGGCGTTTATATTATAGATAATGTTAATGAAACGAAGCAGTCTATTCCGCATGAATTATATTTTAATGTGCGTTATTGTGAATAACAATCACACACTAACCATACTATTTTATAGCAAGCAGATTGTCGATTTTCATAACACTAATAAATAACCACTATTGGATTAAGCCTTCCACTTTACAATAAACAGCATCGCTAAATTACAACATTAGGAATAGGATTAATCTTTCTAATAATGTTATAACGAAATTACTAAACTTTCATGATGAAACAAATTGTTAATATTTTTTTTGTAGAATAACATTATACGGTTGAAAGTCAAGGGTGTCGTATCCCATCTTGTCATTGTAACTGTTTTCGTTTCCCGAAAAAAAAATTAATCCCATTATAAACGTGTTCGTTGTCACACACAAGGTTATTTTAAGGATATAAGAGACCGTATTACCACCAGTACCAACTAAATTGAATTAGTTGGGAAAATGTGGAAAATCTGGAAATCTTATTAGAGTACAAAATGGTTGAAACAAATGAGTTTACATCGCATCAAGACGGAAATTCAACCACTGGATGTCTAAAAGATATTCCCATTTGCCATTACAAATTAGTGATTTCGGAAATTTTGGTTTATCGTAGCTACTAAACCAATTCGAAAAATCTCACGTTTACATTTTTCTCTTACTGTTTTGGTCTATTTGATTGATTTGAGTGCACCCACTGTAGTCTAGATGTAAAAATAAAAATAGCGCTAGAAAAATTAAATAGTCTCAATTTTTAAAACTACGCAGTCATACTTAAAATCGTCTCCGGAATCCTAAAATATAAAAATATAGAGGGTGTTCCATTTAAAATTTCAACGCTGGCCTCATATCCGGGGAAACCGAAACTGGTGACAAAGTGTCAAATTATGAAAAATTTGCGATCTAATTGATTTCATATAATCAAATTATACAGCTTTAATTAAATTATATAAGATTCTTTTCGACTTTTAAATGTTTTCCATGTATAAACAGACATGGCGAATACATTGCGGGTTACATCTTTTTAAAACAAAATACGTAAACGCTCTTACCTTGAGATCTCTATGTACTACACCATTTTGATGACAATGATTGACTGATTCTAAAATTTGTTGAATACAATGCGAAGCGTCAGCTTCTGAATAAAATTCTCTCGCTACGATATCTTCAAATAATTCACCACCTGTTACCCTGAAAAAGAAGGAAGTATATTTAACGGTGTATATGCAGTGCTCTCTATATGATTAAAAAGTAAAATGGAAATTGTTTTACTTTTTAAATAACTGGTTCTTTAAAGACGTACGAAATATATCAGGTAGCTAAATCAATACCTATCACTTTTTTATTTTTCCAATCTCTTTTATTTTTGTCCGATTTTTGATATTATTGCATCAAATAAAATGCAACAAAATAAGGAATTTTGATGTGGTAGAAAAACAAAAATTGTTCTAGAAATAAAAATGGCATTTTAAATTTGATTTCGATGTAACTGAATATATTTAAAACTTGGTTACTATTGACTCAACATTTAGAGAAATATTAAATATAAAAAATTATCTACTTGCATTTTTTACTTCTTGAGTAATTATCTCCAATACCTAATTCATATAAGTTTACCAACATAGTAAAACATTTTTTTAAGCAAGTGCTTTTATGCTTCTCATAATATTTCTCAGGCTAACATAAAGGCCGCACGTTGTCAAAGAGCCCGGAACAAGCGTGGGTATCTGGCAGGTCTATAAACTGAAGCTGGAAATGTTTAAAACAACTTACGGTTGTTTCATATCAAAAACAATAAACGAGATCACGATCAAAATTATCAGAACGGTAGGTGTTACATTAACATCGGCAAAGAAGGGTGACGTTTCCAGAAACAAATTATTCACAGATGTTATGATCTCACTAGTTGCTCGCAATGAGCATTCAATCAATTTTTGTTAAGTATAAAAGTAAAAATTTACTAAAATAATATTTTGATTAAACTTTGTTAATATACTAGTTTATTTATTAGATGCAAATCAACATAAATTGTTCTGCCACATGACTTTTTTTTTTTGTTTTTATTTTTGCATGACCATAGATGTAAAGAAGATTACGTGGTGGTGGATTTTGATGGATCATAATGATAACCTACTGAAAAAAGGAGTTTTAGATGTCAGTTCATCATACGGATGCGGCGGTATGGATGTGAACAATTCGGAACTACATTTTAAAGGGATATTAGACGACTTCTCAGAGGCTGTTCTTTATTTTCATCCCACTCCCCCATATAAAGATAGTTTACTAATGGACAACAATAGAAATTTTCCATTTTGAAAACTGCACCAACAATGCTTCTCATATTGCATAAATTGATATACAATTCATGACCGTACAATATGCCATGTCACTTGTTTCGAAAACATCCAGAAAGGATAATTTACTGTTGAACGTACATTGAAAAACGTAATTATCATCTAATATTAACACAACCAAACATAATATGAGCTATACAGGCAATAGAGTGAGACTCTCAGTTGGTGGAACCGTACCATTTATTTAGCTAACATCTAGTTGACAAGTAGCTGGACAAATTACTTCAAGAAAATAGTTAATTACCAACTATTAACTATCTTGCAAGGACGTAAGCTAATTATTCAGTTATCAAACTATTTGTACCATATGTAGTTGGACTGATAACTATTTGATAGCTGGTTGTTAAGACTTCGATTGCTCTTTCAGATGATTTAAAGTTAAACATTAAGCTCGTGTTTTTAAAGATGAGTTGTCAGAAAAAAAAATCATTATATGCCATCTTATTTGAGCACAGCTTTACTTGTCATGTGGACATTCCGATCAAGTTTTATCAGAAACTATTACTATTGGTAGGACAGCCGAACCTGAAAATGCTTAATTTGATAACTAGACGAGAGTAGTAGACGAATGCTTTTTTAAAAGCGAACAGACAGTTCTGTTGGTAGCAGTGTATTTCTTGTTGCGAGCCAAGCAATCGCATTACGAAATGTCTTCGAAAAGTGAAAACCAACAAGTACATGATAAAAAAAATCTTTGATTTTATGAAACTTTACGCTTTTCTGAATATATAACGCATGGATTGGCAGCTTCTTTCCTGTTTCAAACCCTTGCCAATCGTCCCCGAACATCCCCGCTGCTGATTGAATAATAATAATAATCATTTATTTCAGAGAAGATATTACACTTTACAATCAGAGGTACATATCAAAAATGAAATATCGTTAAAACAAAGTTCGCACAACTTTCAAAATAATCTCCCAAATTATAGGGCTCTAAATCTAACAACATATTCTTAATTTCTTTTTTAAATTTATTTATTCTTTAAATTTTTTTCCAATTTTCTGGTAGCTCGTGAAATAGTCTTATACACATATAATGTGGATTCTTTTCCGTTATGTTAACCGATGTACTGGGTACTTTATATCAGTACACCGTGTTTTATAGGCATGAAAAATATTATGATTGTGAATTTGTCTTTATTTTTAAAAACAAACATTAAACATTCATACTGCAATAATAGTTGAAATTCTGTTTTTTTGAAAACCCCCCTACGGATCTCATTAAAAGCCAAGTCTTACAAGTCTCTTTTGTGTTATGAATATTTCTTGAACATTATTATTTCCCCAGAAGGTGATTCCAAATCTCGCGCTAGATTCAAAATTCGCAAAGTATATAATTCGCAATGAGTTCTGCTTTAAATATTTACAGATAATCCGAATGCCGTAACAAATTGCATTCGGTTTTTTGCCTAAATATTTTATGTGTGTTGACCAGTGCACATGCCCATTAATGTGTATTCCTAAAAATTTTGCGTTTTCTTGAATGTTAATTTGTCGTTTAAAATATTCACAGTTTTAGGTATTTCTGTTTTTGTTTATAGTGTTCTGAAAAGGATAATGTTCGTTTTCTCAAAGTTTGGTAAAAATCCATTTTTTGTGAACCATTCTTTTGCTTTCAGCATTAAGGTATTATTTAAATTTATTGTCTCAGGGTAATTTTTTCTAATTAACTAATAAGTTCGTCTCTTCCGCGTAATTTGTAATGCAACTATTTTATTACTTAAATATGATATTACCTAGATCGTTCATATAAATAATAAACAAAATGGGTAATGTACTACCCTGTGGAATGCCTATATTTTTTTGTTTAATGTTAGATTTTATTTACTTTCAGTTGTTAATAATGACTGTCTTTTGTGTCCGATTTGATAAGTAAGATTTGAATCATTTTAATGCTGTTCCCAGTACTCTGTATTTTTTCAATTTTTCAAGAAGGTATGTAAGATTTAAGCAATCGTATGTCTTCGATAGATCAAGAAATATTTCCAATGACAGTTGACTTTCTTCAAACGCTTTTAAAATATTTTCAGTAAACTGAAAAATTGCTGTTTCTATAGATCGTCCTTTAATGTGCCCATGTTAATTATTGCTTAATAATCCACATGACATGAAATTCACAAGACGACCGCACACTGCTTTGGTGGTTTTGCGCTTTCGCTACTAGCTACTTCTAGGCATTTGAGAACGATAAAAATAAATTTAAAAAAATGTCTTGAACCTCCGGACTAACTCTGTTTAAATGTTCAGCACCGTCAAAAGGCCAGCTATTTTTATTTCTAGAAGAATTTTTCATTTTCGACCATGGCAAGATTATCTGATTTATTAAGTTTTATTGATGTAAAAATAACAGAAATCGCCACCTACTTATAAGTAAAAATGTCAACGATTAAAATTGCAATGTTTCAAATTAATGACTGTTTTAGAGCAAGATTTGTTATTGAAAATGTTCATGTCTACAATACCTGCAAATTTCTGGTGGATTTGATACAAAATAATTGACATTCCCTACTCCATAACTTACCTATTATATATATATAATTGTGTCGGATACAGTAGTAAAATAAATGAAGTAAATGATAATATAAACTTTATTATCTAATAACATTTGATTCGACGTAAGTGTAATTTGTGTAGGTGCTTCCGAGCAAATTAAGATCTACAGTCGACTGTTCAAATGGGGCGTTATTAAATTGAGCAATGCAATCTTGATGAATATTACAATGAAACTTATACAGATTCACAAACGACATTGGTAGAATTATTACCATCAGTGCACTCTGGAAATTTCTGATTTCAAATATCCGCACACGTAATTACTGTTATTGATTGCTGAAACTGTTTAAATATTTACTTATAGCCTTTAAAGCTTAGTTTTAAAAGTTGTAGAATAGTCTTCTAAGTTGCCACTCCTTCTTAATACAATATTAAGATGATATATTAATATTATTAAGTTATGTTTCTGAGTATATGATTATAATCGTATTTTAGCTTAAAAACAAAGAGGGAAATGAAGTTAACTAACCTATATAATACATTATTACAAAAGTAAATAAATAGGAAAACGGAATTTGCAAATATGTCGATGCCATTAAACCCAAATGAGAGATTTAATAAACTATAACTAGATATTTTTTTCGTTTTCAATCTGTTTAATCTCTCCTATTTTGTGTACTGTCTTTCTAATAAATATAGTTTTTCTAACAGATTCATTTTCACAGTATTATGTCAAAAGTAAATACAACAAAGTCTGTCCATCATAACCGATGTTTCAGCCTTCCAAAATACACATTTGAATGCCCCGTGGAATTACCTAAAAGAGAACGTCACATGAGGAGCAAAACAGGAACACAAGGAAAGATACTCAGAAATGTGGAACAACCTTGGATAACTACTGAAACTCTAACCGAACCGATGCACAGTGGGACAGAATATCAGAAATGCGGCCAAAATACTAAATTTGTTAAGTTTCAGGAAATTACCTGAAAGGGCCATAAAAGTGGTATACAGTAGTTCCTCTTTAAGGGGTGAACTGTATTATTTGTGATGGTTTGTTATTTAGTTGTTCGCAGGTAATCCGAAGTGACAGGTTCAAGAGTGTGCAAGTGTGTGTTTTAAAAGTGTTGTTTAGAGACTAAAGTTTTGTGTTTTGGGTGGACATTCTTGAAAAGTTGGACATGGAGGATATTATTCGAGGTAAGTACTTCATTTTAGCATTTTTGTTTAATTATTTAACTGTATTTATGAATCCGAAATCATTATTTGAAAATTTGGTGTAAGCTGCTGTTGCCCTAAACAATATACGACATTATATGCGAGTTACAAAAAATATCTTTCTGTGCCTATCTTTGAATTTTGTACCAAAATGTAACTTGATTAATCCCCTAATTATTTTAAAAAGCTTTAGCTGCTCCTGGTTACCTCTGATTTTTTTAGAGACTTCAATCCATCACACGTGTTACACTAATAAAAGTGAGTCTTAAAAGTACAGTAAGTTTCCTTGGTGGGTTCTACTCCCCCTACCTAACCTAATAGGTAATATAATATATTCTAGGAACAATTAATATTGAATCTTAACATAATTAAACATTTACGCATTGGATTTTGATCATTTGTATGCAGATGGTTTATTGGGGTATAGGGTTAATTGTCTAGGTAGTCGTATTTCTACATAAATGACGTTTTTCGTAACATGAGGGTTTTCCAAACAACTACATCCGTTATATAATTTACAAGCTTAGTAATATTTAGTATATAAAAATTATATACAGGGTAGAGTGTTGGTACATTACAGATGTATTCATATCTTTTTGTTATTAATGAGTTGATGGCTTAATGAACTTCAAAAAATTCTATAAAAACTATAAAAACCAAATAAAGACAACTAAGTTTACCAGTTAAATTATTGATCCAGATAATAAAGGCACATATTGTCAAATGGTTTTGTACAGAGTTTGGCGAAGTTCCGAAAAAAGTATTTCCGACAAAAATAAGAGTTTGGAAGCCGCATTATTAGCTTCTCTTGAAGAAGAACTGTTACAACAGAATTAAGTCATCTTGAAAAATATTCGCAGATTCTGTAGTATTCTTTCAAGAAAATCGAAAAAAAGCAATAGAAAAGAGACAAGGTTCTTAAATAATAACGAAATCTTGTTGAAAGGTGATGTCTCGTTGTTTCATGAAGAAGAAATTGTACAACCTTCTCATCATCCGCAGGTCGTCCATCTTTATCTTTTGAGGAGAGTAGCGGAAGAACGATGAGAGGAAAAATAAAAGAAATAACTGAAAAATCGACATCAGTGGAACTGTTACATGCGATGAAATCCCAGTTGCGGTCTCAGAGAAAACACGATGTAGTAAAATTACTTAGTGAAGCTGTAGAAACCACACCTACAAAAGCCAGTAATATCAGTAAGACATGGTCAGAATCGAAAACTAAGCCAGTCAACTACACGCCTGAAGAAGCTCTGTCCCTGTTAATTGAAGCAAAGCTGGCTAAAACATATTATTTGAAAATCAGATTGCAAGCAAAACAAAGGAATGCAAATATTTATCCAAACTACACTAAAATTACGAGCTGCTAAGGATAAATGTTACCCTCTGCTCAATCTAAAACAATTTCCAGCTTGGTAGCAGAAATTAGATCGCAAGCTCTTCTGCACCACACAGTTTCCAGAATTATTCTTGCATAGGAAGATGTCATTGAAAGCCTCTCTTCCGGGAATATTTCAGAGATGACCTTAACATGTAAGTGAGGATGTGATGGAAGCACTGGACACAGTGAATACAAACAAGCATTTCCGGAAGGTTGTACTGATACAGATATTTTTATAACTTGCTTGGTCCCATTACAGCTGGTTTGTGTAAAAGCTGATGAATCTAAAATTATTATTTGGCAAAATTCACGACCATCATCGGTAAGATATTGCAGACCAATTAGCATTCAGTACAAAAAAGAGACCACCAATTTATCTCCAGAAACTATCAGGAATGTAGAAGAGCAGACAAATATTTCTGTGAAGTTTCAATTGATATTAACATTGGTTGACGGAAAAATTTGTAACGCCACAACATCAAAAAGTTCTGCACAAACATGCTATGTATGTAAAACAATCCCTACTGAAATGAACCAGGTTGATCGTGTAATAACGAAAGAAGTTAATCAAGACAAGTTCAGATTTGGTCTTTCGACTTTACATGCCTGGATACGATTTTTTTAATGTTTTATTGCACATTTCCTATAGATTGGATTTCAAAAAATGACAAGCAAGGGGACAAAATCTACAACAGTTCAAAACTAGAAAATTAGAAATTCAGGCAAAATTTAGGCAGGAATTAGGGCTATTGGTCGATAAAATTAAACCAGGTGGCAGTGGAACTTCCAACGAAGGACACACGGCTAGAAAATTTCTATCCTGAAACTGCAGCTTACATAACTGGACTGGATTTGAATTTGATTAAGCGTCGCGGGACTATTTTACGAGCAATGTCCTCAGGATATGAGATAAATATTCAAAAATTTGATTTTGTGTGCCAAAGAGACAGCAAAATTATTCGTAAAAAAATACCCTTGGTATTATAGCGAGTATGTATAAAATATTAACTCATGGTCCTGCCATAATTGGGTCAGCTGTACTTCCAATTGGACCACTTTCAGAAGAGGCCCAAGAGTGCAGAAACAAGGATTCAAAAATGTATAGAAGAGGCCATACAAGAAAGATGTCGAGGGAGACAACAAACGAGGACTTACTCCATTGCCTTGGTCTCTTCTGATCCATACATAACAGGACTGATAATTTTATCTGCGAGCTTCTCTCTGAGCCTAAAATGGTCACAGAAACGTCCGATGAGGCTCCAACAGACGTACAAGAAACGTCTACTTCGGAAGACGTCCAATTCCAATGACGACATGGATTATAAGTGGTAGAAAGTCAGTGATGACTGATTATTTTATTTTCAATATATCCATATGTACTGTAAATAAATTACAGATTTTAAAATTATTCAGTTCGAGTTTTTATAATTTCACCCTCTGTTGCATCCCTTATTATAAAGTTGTATGTTTCGACTATGTTTGAATTTTGTTAGCATTATTTTAATATTTTATCCAAAAATTTCCTATCTTATATATATTCTCTCAATTTCAAAACTTTTGATCAAGTTCTTACAATTTCACCCCCTTTTACAACCACTGTTTTGTAGTTAGAAATTTTTCAGTATTTTTCTCTAAATAGTGAACACATTTTCTACTTATTCTAAGAGTTTCAGAATTTTGGCCAGTTTCACGGAAGGTCGTCCCACTGTGCGATATACAAATTAGGAGAAACTCGAAGACCTAAATGTGTCAACACTGTCTTGGAATCAGAAGAATATAAGAGACTAGCGCGGAGAATTCAGACTTTCCGTTGAAGCGACATTTCTTATCTACAAAACGTGTGTAAAGAACTTAGTCCGGTATATTTAGACATCGGAGGGTAGAAAAATTCACACCCAGCTGAAAGTTGGTAGGATTGTTCAAAACACCAGTATAAATGAACTCAAAAAAGTCCTAATAGATCCGATACCTGGAAAAAAAAATTACGCGGGGTCGAAGGTCACAAAAATGAGTTTTTCGTGATTTTCAGCAAAACGGTAAGTTTTGTCATAAAATTAACTGAGACGAAAATTGTAGATCAGATAATTATCTATAGAAAATGTCTCAATTCTTTTTTTCTTAAGAGCCACCGGTTCTGAGATATGTCGATTCAAAAAGTTGGAAGAGTTGTAATCGTCATAATATGTATAAGTACGCCATGTATATACATCACTGAAGCTGTAATACAAGTAAAAATATTTTTCTATCGGTCAGAGTAACTTACATATATACAATATTATAAATATGTAAATGTCAGGTAAAAAGAAACCCAGTCCCTCATTTTATACGCCAGTGTAACCTTGAGTGTATTCTTTTTCGGGCATATTACCAAGTTCAAATGTGGCTTGGTTATCAGCTAGACCCAAAAGTCTGGGGTTGGAAGTTGGTCGACAATACATTAGAACCAGTTCAGACTTTACTCCCACCTGCGCCAGAAAAACTGCTAAACACAATTTTTTGCAACTGTAAAAGGGGATGTAGTGCTAAATGAGGTTGCAAAAAAGTTGGACTGTTTTGTTCTCTAGCATGTACAAATTGTCAAGGTCGGTCGTGCTCCAATGTTGAATCAGTAGAGGATTCGTTTGATGACAACGAGGAGACGTGCGATGCATCACTATTGAGGCAATTTACTTGCACCCAGAGAATTATGAATCAGACGAATAAATTTCCCTATTTTTTTAAAAATTACACCGCTTTTATCATTTTCAACCCTTGCTAATAACTTTTATTATTCAATAGTTTCGAATTAAACAGAATCACAACAGACCCGTAGAATAGGCCTACCGGGGAAACCACGTAAAAAAAAAGCGCGAAGTACACTACCTCAAAGGTGGCGTGGAAACGTGTGCATATTATGACGATTACAACTCTCTTCCAACTTTTTCAATCGTCATATCTCAGAAACGGTGGTTCTTAGGAAAAAAGTATTGAGACATTTTTTATAGATTTTTTTATTATCTGATCTACAATTTTCGCCTGAGCCAATTTTATGATAAAACTTACCGTTTTGCTGGAAATCGCGAAAAACCCATTTTTGTGACCTTTGGCCCCGCGTAAATTTTTTTCCAGGTATCGGATCGATGAGGACTTTTTTGAGTTCATTTATAATGGTGTTTTGAACAATCCTACCAACTTTCAGCTGGATGTGAATTTTTGTACATTTACTCCTATTTTTTGGTCTAATTTGACCGGATTAACTGTAGTCGCAAGCTGATCATAACAATAGCAATGTCTTAGATGTTCTTCGAACAATAAGGGAGATTACACAAAAGTTGAAACCAACACATAGTGAATTAAGGGCGCCAATGCGCAACGGTACTATAAGAACTGACGTCAATACTGCGAAAAGTCTTTCATGGGCGTCGCGTCGTCCTGAGGCACTGGATGCCAGGCAGTTGAATTACGAACATGAACCTTATATGCCAACATTAGAAGTGGAGGCAGTCATACAAAATCTAACAACTGGTAAAGCAGCAGGCGTTAGTTGGTGAAGATGGAGTGATGATCTTTTACAGAATATGGCAAAAAATAATATTTCAATTTAGACTTTATCCTTGGCAAATACGTCTCAGTAAGCAGGCTTAGTTAAGAGATACATTACTGAGTCATAACAACTTATCAAAAAGGGAGGAGAATATATGCCTATGTACCTTTGTCTTTAAATGTTTCTTAAAATATTTTCTTAATTGGCCAGGCAAATGAAGAGAAAATAAATACAATTTTTAGATAAATTAGTAGCCGCAATGTTTTTGCAGAATGACTTTGGGATGGGAGGGGTAATGGGAGAGGTAATGCGAAAGGCTTCTCATTTCGTGAGTCAAACAATTTAATTTGCATCATCGTTTTTATCATAACCATTTAGTTTGTTGTTAAAATTTTATAAAAATTTATTAAATAAGTGTGTTTCATAGTGCTTTATAAGTGTTGGATAAAGATGGATGTTGTCGGTGCTTTTGACAGTGTGGAATGGGACAAATTATAGATTGTATTATTGAGATGGGGCCATCTAGACATCTGGTCTTTATTATTCGGCAACTGTATGAGAATAACTGCTACGGTGAAAGTTGACAACACTAACTCTGACAAATGTAAAGTTAACAAAGGTGTCAAATGAGGCTGCGTTCTGTCACCAATCGTCTTTAACATCTATAGTGAACACAATAAACTCTGAGTACAGTTTGAATATAAATTACCATACAATGAAAATTATGAGCCTCATTACATCGATCCCAAATTATATCACAAGCTTCCTCAATCAGTTAGCGAGAAGGAAACCATACAAATTCTTAAATTCAGTGTGAAAAAAATGTTGTTTAAAAAGTGTGGGCGAATATTTATTGACTAAGTATATGATTGTATTTATTTAGTAGACAACAACAACAACGCATTTGGAATGAAACCGTTTTTACTTCCAGCATGTAGAATTATAATTCTTTTTCCCCTAGAATATGGAACACTTAAATTACACTTTTGGTGTTATCTGCCCAACCGTATTGAACTACATCATGGGTGTCAAACCATGTTTCGTCAAGATAAATGATGTCTCTATTTGCATCTCGATATTCTTTTATTTTACGCAGATACTCGTGTCGATGATCAACGATGCGTGCTGATTCTATAACAACTATTCGTTTGTCCAATTTGTTGTACTTAAAACCGCAATCGAGCAAAACGTTTCGCAAAGTATCTAACGATTTATAGTTATAATCTGGATAGTCGCGTAACGTATCCCTAATTATTTCTAATGTGGGCACCTTCTGTTCATTGTAAAAGTCATACACAAATCGACGAATGCGTTATCAAGTTTTTTAAGTTTTTGTCCAACTCTTTTCCGTTTAATAGAACGATCAACTACATCCCCGACTCTAATAACCCTATAAATTGTAGTACGGCTAAATTTGGTTAATTCACAAATCCTCTTCACAATTTGATTATATGAAGAATCAATATTTTCGCCTATTAAACACAAGTAAATATTCAAAATAACCCTTTGAGTTTGAACGTGTGTCTTTATTTTAAAATTTCGCTTGTATGGGCTCTGTACCAAAATCGCCCGTTTCGTAGTCACTACTATCGAAAGGCCTCCAAAATGCCATTTTATACAATTAATTGCAGCAAATCACTCAAACAAAGTAATTTGTTGAAATATTCACTAGAATTAAGTAATTTATAACGCTGCCTGGCTGTACTGCACTGCCTCGTACAGATCGTACGATACAAATAGTTCATACCTATGTTTTTTTATATATTTTGGTATTCAAAAACTCTGAACAAGGTTTGGTGTTGACAAATCAAATTCGCATATAATCCCACCTATATTTCTATGTGACAGGCGGATCAAGTCCACGCGGACTGTAGACGAGGAGTGGTGAACATAAATCTGTAAAATTCTGTGCTCTCATTCAATGTGAAGCGATATATTGACCGTAAGATCCTCTAGTTCCGCGCTGTTCCAATTGTGTTCGTAAATACTATAACTAAGGTTTTATGACTTGTTCTATCCATTGTTTTAATGGCAAATGAATCAATAAATTATTATTATTATTAATTAACCGACGGAAGCAGATGGATAGACTGATGAGCAGATGGATAGACAAATTCGTTTTCATTATGAGTTATTTTTTGTTATCATAGGACTCTTTTTGAACTGCAAAGTCTGAAACGTTCATTTTCTAATTCTAACGTTTTATCAAAATAACCTTAATCAAAAGCGACTAAAGATATTAACAAATTGATCAGAGTGACTAAAGATTGATGAACATTTTTTGAGAAGGAAACCCGTATAATCTAAAACATCTTCTCGATTTCACTGTTTTCTTGAAAAAAGTAAAAAGAAAAAGAAAATTTGTAAAAATCAGCAATTCTCCAAAATATTTTCGTTTTTCTTGGATATATATGTAATTAATGACTACATTTTCATTATTCATTGTATTAAATTAGATCTATTAGCGTCATGTACTTTTATAATATTTTTTTCTACATCTAGTATAACGATAATTTTTGAAAACGCAGTTATTTTATCAATAAAATATATTTTTAATTAAATAGAATGGAATCACTTAACTCAATGTTTTATTTCGATAGTGAACAGATCTGCTATTATATGGGTGTCTGTGACTATAAATAAGATCATAAAATATCTATAAAAATAAAAATGTTATTGTCAGATATAAAATAAAATAGTACGAACGTATTTTATCAACACAAGTCTCATCTGAATTTAAGGGTATTCTCTTAACAACGCACTATGGTTTCTGAGCCCAAATCATCTGCCCAAAATTAATTAAATTATATTATGGAAAAATTAAGTGGAGTAACTATTATCTCCTGTGATGGTTAATAACAAAGAGACATAAATTAAGGGGTATTTAACTTATTTTTTTTTTAACAAACGCTTGTTTGGCAAAGTTTTATTGATTTACGTAACAAAAAAATTGTATATTATATATTGTTTTCTAATTCTAATAAATCTAATTGGTCAACAGGCAATATATCTTCTAGGATGTTCTTTACATCATCCTCGACATCATCGACTTCGCTGCTCTCTTCAGATTGTAAAGTTTCAGTTTTCGGTTCCAGCGGCATATTAATTACTTCAGAAGGAAATTGCAGTCTGGGTTGACGTTTTATGCGTTTTTGTAAACTAATACTTGAAATGATAGGATGTGATGTATCCATATCTCTGTTGAAAATGTCTTCCATATTATTTTGTCTACTAGTTTTCCTAGCGTGAAATGTCAGTGTTTGTACAATTTATTTTTCGCTTTTGATCCTTCTTCTCCAAAATACCCTATTGGCAATACAGTATTTTCAATGATCTGTTTACTGTGTGCTAGAACTTTATGCACAGTTGCAATCATTGGGTACCAGAAATATTTCATCATGTATAGTCTGGCTGTTGCGTAGCAATATTCTTCCAATTTTGGTGCATCGATTTGGTAGTTACAGGACAGGCAAATTAAAATGACTTTAAATTTTTCAATGAGGTCTTCATCAACATGGGTAATTTCAGGAAATTTTTTAGTGTCATTAAAATGCTCGACGAGTAGCATTACCATTGTTTGTACTACCAAACCCGGCTTTTGGTTTGTCAACATGTAAATGAAATTTTTCTAAAAATCGTTCTTGTATACATTTATTCCTTTTGGCCACAATTTCTTTATTTTTCACGAATATGATATCGATAGATGTGGAGGATACATTAAAAAAATCGAATCCAACAATGTAATGGACTTATTCCAAACTGTAAAGTATTTGGTTTTGGATCAAATACGTTTGTCGTTTTGAAATTCTCAATTCGCAAAAAATTACGGGATGTGGCGCCACGTATCGGACAAGCTTGACTTTGTTCCGGTCAGAGTATTCAATACTTTGCCGTCAATTATAAGGTCATGAAAAGATTAAACTTTATATTAATTGCTCTGTCTGTCAAATAAATTTTCAGTTCCTTAAGATTCTCATTTTGCAGATCGATAGTTTGCTTTTCGTTTAATATGTGCTCGCCTGACTCTTTGACGTACTCCAATTTAAGAGGCCTGCAAAATCTCACAGATTGTGGAGTTCGATTATTCCACGAAGTTTCGTGTGACTGCAAGCGAAGAGGCATTACCGTAGTTGCAAACAAAGATGCATCAGAATGGGTACTTTGTTTATCTGTTGAATGACCTGAACTTCCATGAAATTTTGATCCCAGTTGGCCTACATTTTTGTTTAGCCTTCCAAACTTCTTTGTAGTCGGGGTACATTTTACAATTTCTTGAAATAGCTCCACGAATATCCAAATACTGTTGCTTACTTAAATTGGAATCTAAAATCAGTTCTAACGCTTCTTCGGCTGAGTAATTCAATTTTTTTTCTGGAGAAAAAGGGGTTTTTCTAATTTTAGCTGGTCGGGTTGGACTTTTGTTTACTTTTGCCAAAACTGCTGCTATATCGCGTTTTCCTTGTTGGCGTGCAGCTAAACTCGCAGCTTGTACAATTAAAGATGTTTCGTCTTTCTTTTCATGTGATAATTGCGCAGCTTCCCTTCTTTGTGATCTGGATGATTTTTCAGAGAATTATACACTTGGCCGACCAGAAGATGATGGCGTTGGCTCGTCTATTTCAAAAACGAAATGTCCTTTTAGCCAAGTAGCATTTTTGTTTTAAAAATAATCCTCGCGCCGAGAAGCTGAAGTCCACCGTTCATTGACATTCTGTCACAAACGACGTAATTTTTCCCGTAGTCTCTTGCTCTCCCTTATTAAAAGGGTTGATAAAATTATATTTAGATTTTCAGTTGAAATTTGTTACACTAATAACGATATCTTAGATTATATTTTGACATGATTGCGTTGAACAAGTGAGGGTAATTGGTAAATAGGAAAAAATCTGCTAAGAGTACAGAAACTTGAAATTCGGTATATGTCTTAGAAGCCAAGGCCTCAGATTTTTTAGTAATATTTTTCAAGCCCCCCACCACCCTTAGTCCATTATTAAAGGGGTTGGTAAAATGAAATTGAGATATTCACTTGAAATTTGGGACTCGTATGTATTATAATGACATCTGGAACTAGATTATATTTTGAGGTGATTCCGTTGAAGGGTTGAGGGTTAAATAGGAGCAATTAGGGGAAAATAAGTAAATTAAGCTGGCATGAGTACAGAAATGTGGGATTTGGTGTATATACTAGAAATCAAGGCCTCAGATTTCTTTCTAGTATTTTTCAAACACCACCATGCCCACTCCATTATTAATGGGTTTGATAACATAAAATTGAGATATTTACTTGAAAGTTACTACACGTATGTATTGTAATGACATCTGCTTGAGATGATTCCATTGAAGGGGTGAGACGTGGTAGGTTGTGAATAGGGGAAAATAAGTAGGGTAAGTAAATTTTAACGTATATGGTAGAAACCAACGCTTCAAACTTTTCTGACATCTGCTCCAAATATTATTAAAATTCTAAGACCAATAATTTTCACATACTAGAGTGCAAATCTAGTCAAGGTGTTCCCTTTAAAGTGACTTGGATGAAAAATCTGGATGTGGAAGTAGTGATTCCTTAGGCAGCGGTTTATATATAAATTTTGGTTATAGGACCCTAGGCACAAAATAATCTGCCTTTAATGAGTGAAAGTAATACAAATATTCAACGAATCTAAAGAATGATTAAATCTTGAAACTTTCATGAAGTTTGCAGAAGAATTACAGACAAAAGAACTTTATAGTCCATAATTATATTTACACAGATAACGAAGGTCAATAATAGAAATTAAACCGGAAATTAATAATAAATTCATACAAGGGAAGTCTGGAAACTTTTTAGGGACGGTCATTCAACGGAATAGCCGAAATTTCTTTTTAATCATATATGAAATATTTATTCACTTTCTATAACAATCACCAGGTCAGTCATTCGACATCAAACCATTACATGTTAGTATCGTTATAAACTATGAATTAATTTAGTAACAGTTTTTTTAAGGAGGTTTAATTTTTAAAAAGTACTGTGCATGTTTATTTACGTGAAGAAGAACTGCAAACTGGGGTTATTAACCACGTTTATCCACCTCTTAAATTACTATAGTATTAATTTATAATTGAAATAGTTGTTTGGTTATAATTATTAGATTGAAAGGTTAAATATTATTTTGTTCAAACAAATCTACGGTTAAATACTAATAAGATAGTAAATAATTACTGAAAACGATAAATGCAAAGCCATCAATGAAAAAAATCTCTTCATTGTTTCCAAGAAAAACCATTATTTATCAACTTTATTGGTTAAGTTTTACATTGATTAATCTAAAGTTCTAAGCTGTTACGACCAACCTGTAGAGTATTTCATAATTTCCTATTCAGTTCTGAATTAAAATTTTTCCAACCATAATAAGCTTCCATTTCTAAACATAGCTCTTCTATATAACTTGTTTAAAACAGACTAGGGAAATTCAGTGTGCATCCATCCAATGAAGAATAAGTAAAATGGAAAAAATGGAAATGGTTTCGTAACAAAACAAATTTAAATTCAAATAGATTTCACTTCATTATTTATACCATATATTTGACATTTAGTACTAAAATTCGATATTTTCTAATACAGATACTTACCTTATAGCTACCAAAATGCGCTAATAATTCAGAAAAGTCTATACATTTTAAAATTATAGATTTATTGTAATGAAACATATTCTTTATAGGATTTTGCAAACAGCAGAAAGAAACAACTATCTATGAGAACTAAAAGAAAAACTATATGTAAAAATAATAATGAAATCTTTGCATTCTTTCGATAACCTGAATTCTGGTTATGCTAGCAAATTAAAATCCTAAAATGAATTTGTCTAATTTCTTATTTGACAATTCTCATTCTAGCACTAGCATTCACACAGTCCTCTACGGCCATGCAGATTAAACTAATATCTACATAACCCCCTACAGCCATAAAGATTCAGTTAAAAATGAGAACAAAGGCCTAAAATGAATTTATTTACCTACATTGTCTTAACTGAATCTTCATGATCGTAGCTATAGGCGTACGGGACCAAAATCCCATGTTATTTCTTATGGAGGTTCATTCTGGTTTTCAAGGTCACTTCTTCGCTGGCTCCGACCACCTGCAGTTAACTTCACGAGGTCAACGGGCGAACGTAGCTAACTTCACGAGGTCGACGGAGAGCGTGGCTAACTTCACGACTCGCGCCAACAGAGGGCGTCACAGTGGCGGGAAATTCAAATGGTGGCAACCGGAAATTCAATATGGCGGGAAATTCAAACTTGTTTACCAGCGGTTCGTAAGCACAGCTTATTTTATTAGACCCCATTTTCAAACACGATCTGAAGAGCTTTTAAACAGTGTCTGTTTGCAGATCCTGTTTAAAAGCTGTACAAACCTGTTTAAAAGTTGTTCAAACCTGTTTGAAAATCGTACAGATCTGTATACAGACACTGTTTAAAAGCTGTTCAGATCGTGTTTGAAAATGATGTCTAATAAAATAAGCTGTGTTTGCGAACCGCTGGTAGACAAGTTTGAATTTCCCGCCATCTTGAATTTTAAAGCTATAAACTATAAACTCAATTCTAACATTATATAACTCTTTAGTGCTTAGTAGTCTCAAATAGAGATGCGCCGAATCTCTGGTTCTACTTCGGTATTCGGCAGCTTCGGCTGGATTTTAAATACTCGGCCTTAGGCCGAAGTGGGAGAGGTTTCCGCAGAATTGGGCCGAAGCACAAAATTCTTGTTAGAACTTGCAGTTCTATCTAGGCATATTCATGTGTTTTGGGTGTTTAGCATTTCTGCTGATTATGAATTGTGTAGGAGTCAGTATACAATTACAATGAGCCGTAAAACAACTAAAAAAAGCGATATTTTGAAGCCTCAACAACTTCCCTTACATGTCATGTTAAACGCAATCATAATGTTTTAATAAAGTTTCAATAGTTTTTTTTCTTAACAACGTAATTTCATGTGCCATTTCATGCCTCGGCCGAAGCTCCGAAGCTGTTCGGCTTCGGTGGTCGGAGATAGCCAGATATTCGGCATTCGGCTCTTCGGCCATAACCCCGCTTCGGCGCATCTCTAGTCTCAAATATTGTTCGGTGTTTGGATTCTTACAAAAACGGAGATTTGCAAAGGAAACATATTTTTCTTTTAAAATACTCAATTGCACAACGTTTACGACAAAGTATTAATTATATATCCCAAGATATAGATATTTTTAATATTACTTTCGAACAGTTGACGAGATTTTGCAAATATAATTTACATCTCCAAATTGATATTTTCCATTATTTTTATATTTTTTCTCTTTTAATTACTTATTATTGGTATACATATATGTTTTCCTTTTACTTATGTATTCTATCTTTTTTTATTTTTATTAGAATTTTTATCATTTCAATTATGTAGGATTAATTGTCATACCTGTCATTGTTAGTTTAGGTTTAAATGTTAAAAAATTAACATATAAATTGTTTAACTTCCATCAATTTTTCACTAATATCAATATTGTACTATTTGGGTTTTTAACTTGTTATGTACTTGAATGGTAAATAAATAAATAAATACTGCTATTAGATAATGAATTTCAATTAGAGACCATCCAGCAATACGATTTTAGGGGAGGGGTCACCGAAATGTGACAAAGTGAACGATGGGGGAAGGGGGTTTCACAAAACGAGAATGTTTTCAGATATAAAATATCATTGAAAAATACCTAGCTGTATTCAGAAATTTCAGTTCGTCCTCTCATAGCAAAGTAATCAGCGAAATATATTTTTTAAAAGCCTGGCTATTTTGTCCCTAAAGATAGACGGAGAGGGGGGTAGCAAACGAACGGTCGTGTAAGAGGGGTCCCATAAACAAAGTGCTGTAAAGGGAAATAAGGTTAAAAATAGCCCATTTTTAAAAACGTATTTTTTGAATGATCCCAAAGTTTTTAATGACCTCTTTTTGAAGGCGGTTTAATTTATTATAATTTTTTTTTATCGTCCTGTATTTAAGGCGGTTTAATTTCTTTTATGTTCTTTTATCGTCCCATTGTTAAGTGACCTCAGGTAATAAGATTCAATTAACGGGACGATGGTGAAATCTTATATCATAATTTTTGTTGAACGGGGTAATTTCCTTTCCGAAAAAGTATTTTTTAAAAACGATTAAAATACTATTTACGCATTTACATGCAAAAAAGTTGCAAACTGGGACGATTACTTATGTTTATCTACCTATTAAACCATTACGCATTAATTTGTAATTGAAACAAATTAGTTTAATAATTATTACATTGAAGCACATTAAACATTGTTTTTCTCAAACAAGTTTATGATTAAATATTAATTTAATAGTGAATAATTCCTGAATTTATTAATACGATAAATTAGAAGGCCTGTAAATCTAACAATGAAAAAACCTCCACATTGTTTCCGAGAAAAACTATTACTTATCAGCTTTATTAGTTAAGTTTTACATTGTATTGATCTAAAGTTCTTAGCAGTTAAGACCAACCTGTAGAGTATTTCATCATTTCCTTTTCAGTTCTAAATTAAAATTTTTCAAACCATAATAAGCTTTCATTTCTAAAAATAACTCTTCTATAAAATATGTTTATAGTAGGCTTGAGAAATTTACGGTGGATACATCCAATGACGAAGGAGTAAAGGAGAGAACATGGAAGTAAATTTAGTTACTTAACAAAAAAATCAGTAAAGTTATAGACACAGAACTTCCCTCTTTATTTGTCCACTTTTATTTATTAATTAGTTTTTTTGTTGGATGACCGACTTGAATATTTTTTATTTGTTTTAAACTAAAAGTATGTCAGATTTCCTCCTTGATAATAGGATAATAGTATCAACTACCTTTCAAATAATATTTTTCATAACGAGGTAATAAATAAGATCGTATACTTCGAAGCCCTTGTGGACAGTGTTGGCAATCACAAATCTAAGATTTAGTGAAGAATACAGATGGAAAGATCGACAACTTGACGGCACTTGAGCAAAAAGGAGGCAGACAGATGGCACGCGGCGTATTAACGCTTTCGAGATGTGAGTCTGAAGACGCTTGCTTCAAATTCTATGAAGAATCTATCGCACTAATCACCCGATTCTCTAAGAAATACGCCCCAAAAGCGACTCGTTAGCAACGTATTCTCCGGAATCCTCTCAATGTTCAACCTCATCATCCGGAGGTAGGACAACATAGAACGTTGGATTCTCCAGGGGAAACCAGATGGCAAAAGACGGATATACAGAGTTAATTGGATCAGAAAAAAGTCGCCGATTGGCCTTGAATATAAACCCCTGTTGATCTATTGTGGTTCTCCTTAGAATAGCTATCGTCAAGTAGTTGGAATCTCAGTTTAGCTAGACCTTCACAATGCACAAGGGCTGAGTTTTCCTTCTCCACTTGGCAGAATCTGCAGGTTTCTTTATCTGCCAGACCCATCAGACTCATATATATTCATTAAGTCTGCAGTGTCTGGTTGGAAGACTCACCATTCTCCTAATGGCCTTTCTATTTTGGCATAGTAGGTCCACCGTAGATTTGGTCGATCTTTCTTTAATGAACTCTTTAACTTGTATCCGTCACGGAAAACTTTTCCACCAATCTATAGATTTAGTTTGTGCCCATTTATAAAGGGACTCTCGTATAGATGGGCATAACGACACTGTAAATGGGTTCGGGTCCTACTAGAGTCTTAGGCGCGCCTGCTGTAGCCAGCTCATCACTCTTTCCATTTCCCCACGCCGCGGCCACTTCTTTATGACTTTCTATAAGGGCGACAAGGGCGTTTACGCAGTCTCATACCAGTCTCGTTTCGACTTGCACGAAACCGATAAGCGTAGCTTGACTATTGGAAAAATGGCAATCGACTAGTTGACAGTTCCTTGTCTCATAATTTCCCTAGCACACCACTGTATTACGGCCACATCTCGCATCGGTCTGAAACCCTGTGGCTTATCTTCCTGGACTGGGATTTTTGTTTTTGATTTTATCCCATCAATCCCAGCTCCGACTCCTTGTTCGGTGTTAGAGTCGTCTGTATACCAGATTGCTTGTGGCGTTATTAGAGGACTGTTTTTCCAGTATTCCCTGTCTGATATTTTAATTTGGAAATTTTCACTGAAGTTGTATTTTGGAATTATACTGGTCGTATGCATTCCTAGAATGGGATCCACCTTTAGCTCTGAGTATAACTTCTGGTGGTATATACCGTGCTGCTGCATTATTGTTGTTGAGCCTTGGAGCAGATGGAAAAAAGCTTCGATGAGGCGGTGCGTCTAACAAGTAACCGCAACAGATAATGTGATATTATCAGACGTGCTATACTTCAAAAAAGACTAACTAGAAGACGTTATAAATAAGAAGTTTTATATAACTTGTTTTTTCAGTCCCCAGTATATTGCACAATATCAATATTGTGTATACCGTTGTTGTTTTATCTGTCTAGCAAAAACAGTATACTTATATTTAAAAGGAATTCATCTCAGACACAATTCAATTATTTGACAACTTTAGCGAAAGTCGCCGGTAATTGAAAGGAACTAAGTCTGGCTAGTTGAAATGCTCTTAAAGTAATTTAATTAATGAAATTAGTTTATGAAACTAACTTTCATAACAGGATACTTTACATTTCAATAAAGTTACTTTAAAAGATTTTACTTTAATGTCTGTTATCGAACTGACTTTTAAGTGCCACCACATTGTTGTTGTGACATTGAAATTAAAGTCTTCTTACTTTTAGGAATTATGGAGAATCATTTCATATTGAAACCTTTTATTTATTACTTCCACACCCTCGTAGTGGAGTGGAAGTATAGTAATGGAACATATTCTTTATAGGATTTTGCAAAAAGCAGAAAAAACTATTCATGAGAACTAAAAGAAAAACTATTTGTAAAATTATTATTATCTTTGCATTCTTTCGATAACCTTTGTGCCTTTCTGATGAGCTTCAGAATAAGGGCGAAAAACTTTTCAAAGGTTAAGTATTTCCAAGAACAGAATGATAGACTTCATGAAAATGTAAATCCATTTGAATGAAATTTTTTCCAAAAGACGAGCTATGTAAATAAATTTATTTTAGGCCTTTGTTCTCATTTTAACTGAATTTTCATGGCCGTAGGGGGTTGTGTGGATACTGGTTTACTCTGCATAGCCGTAGGGGACTGTGTGGAAACTAGTGTTAGAATGAGAATTGTCCAATAAGAAAGATACATTCATTTTAGGATTTTAATTGCTAGCATAACAAGAATTCAGGTTATCCAAAGAATGCAAATATTGTAAATCAATAATTTTACAAACAATTTTTCTTTTACTTCTCATAGATATTTTTTCTGCTGTTTGCAAAATCCTATAAAGAATATGTCTCATCATAGGCGAGTCTGCATGGGATTTTCCCTAAAAATTTTCTATACCATTTGAGTTAGCCACGGATTCTCATAGGAAAACTTCTGCTGAACAAGATTTTCTTATGAAAAATTTTCTTAAACCGTGAGCTTCATGGTCAAATAATTGTTTAAACAAATTTTTTTCGTTTTTATTTAATAAAATGAAAGCGGTTTGACGGATCCGAAAAAATAGTGCTTCAATGGAAAGATATTTTCAATACCCGTCAACTCATTTTGTTAACCCGTTTATTTGTTGTAGCGAAAATAAATTTCATGATTAACAAATTGATTACTCCGAAACTAATGAGGTTAGGATATTGTTTTTTCAAAAACATGCCTTTTATACCAAAGAATGTACCATATTTTTTGGCCCGATATTTTCAATACTTTTTGATTGTTTAAACAATTGGCATAATTTGTTAATTAGCAAATAACTTTCTTTTCGAAAGTTTGATTGACTTCAAACCAACTTTAAACGATAAATATTAATGTCGGGCATAACCCCCATAGAAGTCTGCATGAATGCAACTTTTTGCTTTTGTTTATTTAAAGTTTAAATTAATTTTGTCAATTAACAAATGGAATATCTCGGCTCTGGGTAAGCGTATCGAAATGGGGTTTTGTGCATATGGAAAAAGGAAAATTTTGAGATCAGAAAGAGCTTGATCGGATCGCCGGAACCGGAAATGAAAGCCACCCATTACCATACCAGGCGTTGCTATCTTTCGGCAACCTCTTTAGCCAAACTCTTTTCTACCAAAACTTCTTACTATCACACACTTTCACCACCATAATTTTATTCTGTACCTATCCCTTTTCTATCTCTAACTGTTTGTAAGTACTCTGTTTGTATTTTTGTAATTTTTGTTATTTTGTCAGTTTTTGTTAAAAACTCCTTCTTGACCGATAAATTTATAAAAATTACAACCTCTTAAAAACTTAAATTTCCTTTCCATAACCATAACTTCCCAACGGCGAGCAGACTGTTGGGGCACAATTGCCTCGAACGGGTTTTTTCATTGAGTTTTTTCCCGTCTTAGCAATTCAAATTCTAAAATGTGAAACGCGACCAAACGCTTTAAGTGAAATATTTTAATTTTAAGCTTACTGTGTAGGCAAAAACAATGTTAATGTTAATTTTAAGCCGCCACAGGCGGCAGGAGTTTTAACCGTTAAATATAAGTTTTATTGAGCCGAACCGGTCGCGATTCGCCCAACCACACTAACACCACGGCGCTGCGCGACGTGGTTGTACGGTTGGCTCCGGGTGACGATCCGGGGAGGCAATTTACTGTATTAAAAGAACTAAATAAATTTGTTATGATGCTATGATGATGGAAATGAAACGGTTGGCTCCGGGTGACGATCCGGGGAGGCAATTTACTGTATTAAAAGAACTAAATAAATTTGTTATGATGCTATGATGATGGAAATGAAAGTGATATTGCGTCAGAGGCTCTAATTTGTTTATTAACAACTTTTTGGACACGAGGTTTGGTGCAAATGAAAGCTAACCAGTTTTTCCATCAACCACAAAAAGTTCTACAAAAAGTATTCAATCCCTGAAGAGTTATACGCGTTTTTGACCCTTAGAAAAATCTCTCCCGCCCCGTAAAAATAGTAAGATTTGACGCTCAATTGGGTGGCGGGTTCGATCGTCGGTGTGGGCAAATTTTTGTTGTTGTCATATTCACTTTTTTTTCGTGCAATAAAACATTTCCTATAATAAAATAATTCTTAAATTGTAAAAAACGCCAGAAATAATAATTTATTCTTGAGAACTTCATTAAATCCGTAACTTTCGAGCTGATGCTGTGCACCTGCTTTGTATGCTCTATATTTCTTATTCCTTAAGGAAAGTTTTTAAAAGGCCTCCAAGAACTTACATTAAAACTGAATTATCTTTTAGTCTTTATTGGCTTATGATTGACTTATCATGGTATTTGTCAAGCCTTCAATAAAACTTTATAGCTATTAAGTTCAAGTTAGGAGGATCAAGTTTTGTAGAGATTAAGCAAATGATGTGGTTTTATCATTACTTTATGAAATTAAATTGAGGTGGTTGTCAATGCTGGACTATAAATCTAATATGCTTTGAGATCACTAAGTTTCAGGTCGAACCATCATAAAACCAACTGCTTGCTAGAGTTTTAATGAAGCAAATAAACATCTGTAATAAATCCGTCTTAAACAAAAAAGGATTGGGTTTACCTTTGCCCCTACTTAAAATAGGTAGTTTTAAAACTGTCATAAGATATATACGTCATATTCGTCAGCATTTTGTGGCATTTAGTGGACATATACCAAATAGCGTCTCGGTAAACTTACTTTTTAGGTTATATTATCCGAGCACCATAAATTTTACAGGTTTTAAAGCGGTTATGTTATGTGCTCAAATGGTTTAAAATTGGTTTTAAGATAAGACTAGAAGTTTTGAAAAATATATTAAGCCCAATGAGGCTTAAAATATACTTTTACAAGAATATATTGACATACTTAAAGAGTCATTTTAATGTAATAGGTATTTTAAGACAAAACGTGTTTGAAGTAGAATTATTCACAGCTTATAGAGTTTATACATACAGAAGCTATTTTATTTCTAGCTGTCGATGAATATAACGGTCAGTCATATTGGGAATGTCCCAAATTGAGCAAAAAAATGTAATTTGTGTCCAATAGAAATGTTTTATAAAAACAATTTACATACACTAAACCATATTATGGGCAGATGCTAAAGCTCTCTTTACTTTTTAAGTCACAAAAAAATAATAATTTACGTATTTTTAAAAAATTGTATTTTTAGGGAGCGCACGAATTTTTAATACATGTTTCATATTGAACTTAGTCTCGTTAAAAATTTTAGCCCAGTAAAATAAATATGAGATATTAGCTTGAAATTTGGTACAGTTATGTATTTTAAAGACATCTGAAACTAGATTACATTTTGAGATGATTCCGTTGAAGGACTGGGGAAAATAAGTAAAGCAAGCTAGTACGAAAGAATGCAGAAACTTGAAACTTGGTGTATATAATTCTAGGTCTCAAGTTCTTTTTATAACATATGCTATCCCCGCTCTATCAAAAAAGGAGTTAACAAGATAAAATCAGTCATAATACCGACTAAAAATTTACTACACGTACCTATATAATGACATTATATTATACTTTAAGTTTATCCCTTTTAGGAGTTGGAGAGTAAAGAGGGGAAAATAAGTAAAACATTCAGTAAGAGTCCAGTAACTTGGGATATGGTGCATATACTATGACATCTGCGACCCTCACGAAGACCACGATTATTAAAGGAATTATAAAAACAGAAATAAGAATAAAAATTCCCAAGAACATTTTGAACATTAGCCACCCCCATTACTACCTTGAAGCATATGATTTCAAAATATTGCATTATTAAATTTTATGAGCAACATTTTCCACCTATTAGAATGCAAATATAATATCAAGATGTCTTCCTTTAAAGAGACTTGGATGGCAAATCTGGATGTGGAAGTAGTGATTCCTTAGGCAACGTTTTTTTTTTATTATCCGAACGCAATTTAAATGACTAAATTACCAATTTCGATTTTCACGAAAACGCCTCGACAAAATCTCAGTTTTCTAGCAAATCGCGAAAATGTGTGTGTTTTAAACATTCTGATGTTAGAAATTATCAACCAGATTTTAAATGAACCGTCTTCAAGAAGGAGGATTTGTTAGTACTATGAAACAAAGTTTTACTTACAGACCTTATCACACCTAAACTAATATTGAAAAATAAAAGTATAACGCAACTCACTGTGTTTTTCTACATCAGGAGCAATATCAAGAAAGATGAAGGATTAATTGTGAATAATAGCGGAACGGGACCAACCTTTGCAATTAAAAATAGGAGAGAGGTACTGGAGTTGACAATCAGCTCAATATTTATGAGCAATCAGATATCCAATTAGAGGATATCTTCTGAACCCTCATGTTCAGATCATAGACATATCCAATTCAATATAGAAGTTGGATCAAGACCTGAGATGCGTTATCGGTATCCTAGGTGTACACACTGGGGAGGATACATACAATCACTCCAGTCGCACCTTAGATCTACTCTCATCATAATCAGGAATCGTGATGTAATAGAAATTCCGGCGGAATAGATCCGGAATGCAGTTATTTCAACCCAACACGAAAATTCTCCACTAGAATCCAAAAAGTATAACAGAGGGGCACCACGATCGATCATAATACGGACTTTTAGTGGCCCTTCAGTAACTACGTTCGGAAAGATCTTTGACCCTGTCTCCCTATTTCTAATATTTATGTCACCCGCTTACATGAACGTTCGTTTGCAAACTCCCCTTCCCCTCTACATTTCAGGATAAAAATTACACTTCCTTAAAAAAAGATTCTGTTGATTTTTTGAAAACGTTTACTTTGTGTGGAATAAAACTAAAATTTGTAGGGAATTGTCCTACTATAACAATTTTATTACTGGAACTTGTTGTGGTCTTGTTTTGGTTTAAATCCGTGTGGTGGAAAGCTTTTGCTTAAACAAAATAATGCTCAAAATCGTGTTCTTTCGCAGTTTTTCTTCAATAACTCTGGTTCTATAACTCTTATCGTAATAAGAAAAGAGAAACAAATTATTCACGATGCAATTAAGAGCTAGATGTATCCGAACTCTCTAGGTCAATTGGTTAAATTGCAAAACATAGAAACAATTGTGGGTGGCCATTTTTAAACAAATGGTAATAACTTAAACAATAATGTATTAAACTTAAACAAACTTTAGAAGAATATGCCACTAATAGACATATATGTCTATTACATAATATATTATGGTGCCAAATTTCAAGACGAAGTGTTTATAACAACGGCTCAAAAACAATAACAAAATCGAAAATTGAACAGTTGGCCGTTTCTGGGCATCAAATCGTACAACAGACTTTTTTTTGAAAATTGTAGCTTATTTTATGTACTTTTCGGCGGCGTTAAAAGAAACATTTTTGGTGTTTCTGAAAACCATTTTTTAAAATTTGTTTAATTTTTTTTAAAACAAATGCAATTTACTCATCAATATTTTACCCAAAATTAAAAATAATGAGCATGTATTCAAAATACGTCAGATAAGAAACAATTAAAAAAAAAGTATTATCTATGCCAATTGGGAGCCGAGATATGGCATATCTTGCATTTTAGTCATTTCTAAACAAATGAAGTGAAATAGTGACTTGAAATTAGCACTAAACATTTGATAATATTTAAAACTATTAATTGACTATGTTAAAACATTATTAATCACATAAGTTGTTGCAGTTTTATTGAATTTAATTTGTCTAACACACGCACGGTCTACTCCCGCAGTCCAGAACGTTCTAACGCTCATTCGAGCGTTATCAGGGCGTATTGAATCCTGCTTTACCACCTTTCAATTTCATCATATTACCATGATTTCATTTTAACAATTGTTTTTTCTTGTAATTTCAGTTTTGCTGCACAATTTTCAGATAAACTATATAATTCAACGATACTATCAAACCAAAATTTTGCTTTTTATTTTCTTCAATAGCTCATTTAGTAACTGTAATATAAGTGCTGTTTACATATTTTTTACTTAGTTCTATTATATTTGTTATATACAAGAAAAAACAATTGTTAAAACAAAAAAAAAACATCGTGATACGATGAAATTGAATGGCGATGAAGCAGGATTCAATACGCCGTGAAAATGCTCGAATGGGCGCTAGAACGTTAGAAAATTCGATAATATTGCAACAACTTGTGATTAAAAATATTTTAACACAATCAATTAATAGTTTTAAATAGTATGAAATGTTTAGTGCTAATTTCAAGTCATTATTTCACTTCATTTGTTTATAAATGACTAAAATGCAAGAAGTGTCATATTTCGGCTCCCAATTGGCGAAGACAAAACTTTTTTTTAAATTGTTTCTTGTCTTATGTATTTTTAATGTATACTAATAATTTTTTTATTTTGGGTGAAATATTGATGAGTAAAATGTTTAAGAAAAAATTAAACAAATAAAAAAATGGTTTTCAAAAACACCAAAAACGTTTCTTTTCGCGGGGCTGAAAAGTACATAAAATAAGCTACAATTTGCAAAAAGAAGTTTGTTGTACGCCAAAAATAGAAAACTGTTCAATTTTTTATTTTGTTATTGTCTTTGAGCCGTTGTTATAAGCATATCGACTTGAAATTTGGCATTATAATGTATCTTCATTAATGGCATATTTTTCTAAAGTTTGGTTAAATTTAATGCATTATTGTTTAAGTTATAACCAACTGTTTAAAAATAGTCACCAGAGTTATTGAAGAAAAACTGCGAAAAAACACGATTTTAAACATTCCTTTGTTTAAATAAGAGCTTTTCACCACACAGATTTAATCTAAATTTTTTTCCTAAACTTCCTGTAATGTCTTCAACAAGTTTCAGCAATAAAATTGCTGTAGTAAGACAAATTCTTATTAGGTGATTTATACTCTTAGTTTTACTCCACTATATGGCTAAAACAAAAACCAGTATAAGTGACTGTTACGTTTCTGTTGGCTGTCAAAACAAAGAGAATAGGTACCCTATTCGATAAATTGTAATGCCATAATTGTGTTCAGCGACCAAAAATTAGTCGAAAAACACTGTTTTTACACTTTTGTTAGAATGGGCAAAAAAATACTTGTTTTATTAACGTTGCTCTTTGCGTGTTATTAACAGCTTCTCACATTTTATTAAACATATCACTACACAAATTCCAGTAGAGAAATTCAAAAGTTTATAATCCCAAACATTTGACTAACGAGGTTCATAATTAAATTTCTTGGAAACTGTGGCTTTTATGAAAAACTAAAAGCAGTTTTATTCTTTTTTCAAGAACCCTTAACTTACATTAAAGAAAATATGAGGGAAATTAGGAAAACATAAACGACTAAAACCTCTCCCTAAAAGACATTAACTGAAACCGATACTGGTCTAAATGGTGCCAATGAAGCCATTGCGGAGATATGGTGGGTATTAGGATATATAATCTTTAGATAGCGAGTTTGATATCAAAACTAAATACGAGCTTAAGCTGCTTAATCAAACGTGAAATAATATTATAAAGCTATCCGATTAGCCAAGAGCAAAGCAAATTATTAATATATTGATGGATTTGAATGATTTGTATTATTAAATTAATTTAATAAATGATTTTTAACTGACTTTAAACAATTTTAAAGATGAGAAAGCTCTCAATTAGATGGTACGTGTGTTTCTGTTATACAGTGAGGTCCATATGTAGGGAATAAATTCAATTTAGGCAAAAGGAAAATCCTGAAACAGGTCGAATTTCGTATTTCAATTTAAATCGATCCCACTTTGCCCAAATTTACTATTAAGCCAATTACGTACGACGCAGACATGATGTGTCGGACATCCATCCTGTTGAAAATATATTATATTACGATATTCCAACGGCAAGGCTTCTAACTGATCAGAAAAGAACGTATTAAGCATGTGTAACTAAGAGTTACTATTGCAGTTAGTATTTTCAGAAGTATGGCCCTATTATGCCATAATACGAAATAGCACACCAGACATTTACTTTTTTAAATATTGCCTAGAAATTCTAAACTTGGGGTTTGTCTCACTCCAATACTTTACATGTTGTGAAGCTACAGTCCCATTTCTTGAAAAAGTTGACTTGTCGGAGAACACAATAAATTTATAAAAATTCGTGTTGCCACTTAAAATTTCATTCCCTACCCATAAACAGAGATCTAATCGTTTTGCTTCATTTTATAGTTAAAATGTGGTTTGTATGGAAATGTTTTATTTTCTTTCAAAATTTCTTGAGTGCAACTTTCTTTAACCGCGTCCAAATGCCGGGCTCGATTTCTCAACGAAAGTTTGAGATTTTCAGCAACAGATGCCGACACTAATAATGTAGTGACGTCATTTTGATAACATTTTTTTTCTGTTTCTTTGCGTCAAGCACTGAACCAGTCTTTTTTAAATTTTTTACTTATTTATGAACTGCCATTCTCGAAACATACACATTGGGAAATCTCTCACTGAATTTTTAAATAATGTAACGGTTTGAGCTTTTACTGTCTCCATAACGTTGTACAAAAAATATCTTTGCTCGACAGTTAACATTTTAAAAATTATTACTTAATGTAGATATGTTATAATATGTAGACATAGGTAAGAACTCACATAATAATCAAATATAATATTACAGGAATTATACAGGATGTTCCTAAAATAGAATTCCAAATTTCTACAGCGTGTTGTATTTGTGAAAATAAAAAATAAAATGAAAGATAAATATACAAAAATAATTTCCGAAACACAGCAACATTCAAATGAAATTTTGGATTTGGACAGACCATATAATTTGAAACAACTGTTTTATTTCTAATTTTGTTCCAAAATAAAGAATAGAACCAGTTTATTCTTACGGAATTTAAAGTTTTTGTGATTTTTGATCACCCCGTATTAAAAATATAATTTTTATGAACGTCATTACTATGTTTTAGGCAAGCAAAAACTTTTATAAAGAATAACATTTTCACGAAAAGTTAAAAATGTTAGCCATTACAACTATTGTAAACCCCACCCGCGGACATACTGTGTATATAATATATATTATATTTTGGAAATGACCTCATTTTTATATATTATGAAAATCCGTAGGAAATGTTCGAACTTTTTTTGGTCTATGGGAAACTTTCGAGAAATGTGTCAGTTTAAACTTCATTAACTTACATTTGCTTAAGTTAATGTAGTTTAAATCAACAATACTTCTGAAATTATTACAGTTTCGTAATTTCAGAATTTATCGGAAATCAGAAAAAAATTACTTAGATGCATAAAACAAATTCAGTTATAAAGTAAAAGATACCCAGCTTTTCAAATATTCAGAAGGAGAATTATGTAATTCTACATGTTTTTCTATATCTTCAGTGCATCTCCTGATAAGCAAAAACACCGATATTTATAGTTACGGGAATGCAGTTCGCTAAGAAATGTAACATAAATTTTGATATTTACGGAATAAGTAGACAAGAGTATCACCTATATAAGGAATATAAAGGAAAGGCACATTTGTCTACCTGTATATAATACAAAGCACTGTATTCAGGTACCGCCGAGGGAGCGTCGACTTCGCTCGACTCAATTTTGCTGCTATTATGTTGTGTAAGACTTTTTATAGATTAAATATCATTTATAATAATTATTTTCTGTTATTACCACTAACAAATATTGTTTAATAATGCAAATTTCACAATATATTTCGTATTTGCGGTAACATTTTGCAAATATGTGCTATACGCAGATTCGCACCTCGCTTGCTCCATTACTTCTACTTCTATAATTTTTTACGGAAATTCTGTGACTTTAATAAAAAATTTTGTAGAGACATTTTTTGCTTAAAAATATATACTCTTTATGAAAATATTTTTTATTTGTCCATATCAACTCATGTTATAAATTTTGAAAAAATACCGAAAAAAAAAGTTTTCGGCTAGCCATTCAACTGCCAGCACGATTCGCACCGTGGATCTCTGACTGGCTCCAATGAGTGCTTGGGAATTACAATATATTGTATTTAATTTAAAATAATTTTGTTGTTGATTTCATTTGTATAGAAATGGTGCATTCGATTTAAAGTTATGAAAGAACAGAAGAGTGTTCGTGATTTTTCACACTCTAAATATACCGGGCTCTTCACGGAAAGCGGGTATTAGACGTTTCATGGCATCTGTTCAGTTTAGAAATTTGAAAATTGGGATAAGGGGGTTTTTGAACATGGCGGATCTAACGAAAATATTTTCATGCATGTGTTACCTTGGCTTACACCAGATGTAGCACCTAACTTTCTTATTCTAAATGGAACACCCCACATTTTATTTCAAATTTGAATTTCCCATGAAATTTTAGCTTGGGTTTATGTACCATAGTATGCTCTTAAACCTACCAGTTTTCGAGATAATTAATAATTTTGGAGATTTTTGACGGTTCCTACCTTCCGAAACAAAAAAAAATCAATATCTTCTATCATGTGGGTGACTTAGAGACTTTGTTATCAAACTCATACACGTACCCTATGATCTAACTAAAAATTGTCTTATATTTTCACAATGTCATACAGGGTATTTTATTTTCACAGTCGAACTTTGTTTTAGTTCGAATGTTCAAAAGTCAATTTTTCCAAATGGAAACCTCTGCATATTTTCACATAATTTAATAGAGTATTAAATTTTGCATCAATTTATATTCCCTATACCTATCTCTCTTTGTTTTTTATTATGAACGAATTTTTGTAAAATGTACATGCCAAGTCAGCACTATCTGTTAGTAGCCAATACAAGTCACCTAACTTGTTTCTCTTTTATCACAAACGAGAATAATTATGTAAATAATTAATAATTATTTTTTTTACTATCAAGATTACATAAAAAACAAGAGATCATTTTATATTAGATTTACAGCAAATACTTTGGAACAAAATTTACAAAATAAATGAACACACTGAATATAAATATTTAATGCAACAAGTGTTCAAAATGCCCTCCAGTTTGCTGCTGACAAGCAAATATTCTAGAATTTACAGCATTTGCAGTGGCTCAAATGTTGAAATGCAGCCGTACTCTATTCTTCAGAACTTCTTTGGTAGTAGCCGGGGTAGCATATACAATATTTTTGATATCATCCCAAAGATAGAAGTGTGAGGGGATCAAATTAGGGGATCTTGCTGGCCATCTCCAAGATTCTCGGCAGTCAAACCACCTAAAATCAAACGATGCCACTAATTCATCATACACTTCCCATGTATTATGTGGACTGGAACCATTCGATAATACATAGAATTAGAAATATTTAGGAGCACATTATCAATAAGAGTAATAATACTGTTCACAATATTTCCACGTATTTATTGCTATTTAAATTCTCCTAGTAGATATGATACTTATACTTGTTGCCTACTAATAAGCAGAAAACGTTAAAACTAAGTTTGTCCATGAGAATTTTGTTGTGCCTAGTGGTGTACATTTCGTCTGTTATAATTTCCGTCTTGGAAAATTTTGCTTCGTCAGTTCAAATAATCCTTTAAAAAAATCATGATTCGCTTGAAGACGTACGATTGCAACATATTTTATTACCTAAATATTAAAACATGTTATTCCGTTGCGAACGGCAGCCGATTTTTGTTGGAGCGCATAGGGCCGTGGGTTAGGATTGTGTGTGGACACTCAAAAGGGCGCCACCGGCTGTATGTTACGGAACATGATTTAAATAAATTTTCCAGCTCGGAACAAAATTAAGCTACTAGCAACCATGCGATGGAATTCTTAAAATATCTCTGTAATATCAAAACTTACTTTACTATATAACATTTCAAAATTTAAACAAATATCAGGTGTACCAGTGCAAATAATAAGAACATGTAGACATTAGACATTTATTACAACACACATGAGATGTACAACAATAAAAAGACAAATAGTTTCACAATTATCCCCTGAACATAATCTACATATGCAAAAGAAATTCAAAATATGTACCTGACCCCATCTAAAATTATTTCAGTGATTTGAGCTTTTCTTTATAGAAATGCATCTACGGCTTCAAGTGTATTCTATTAAAAATACTTCATATGTGACATAGTAGAAGGTAAATTAGTATCACGTGGTACCATGCGTTACTTACGGTAAAAAATCTTAAGATATCTCATCATGCTAGGCATGTCGCAAAATCGTCGTGTAATTTACTCTAATATTTCAACAAAAAAATCACTGAATGAAACTATAATAATTTCTTTAAAATTATATAATTAAAATGAAACAATAAAACCTGGTTAGAGCCTTGGCGTTTTCTCTGACGACTGCAGCGTGACCTATCACCACTTCTTAAGATGTTCTCGACCTTGCTTACGACTACGACTCCGTGTCACTCCCAAAATTCTGCCCAAATTTCTTGGAGACTGCTGCGAACACTCTCCAACCAAAACTCCTCTAAATGTCAGCAGGACCCACATAAAACCAAATATCTGAGTAATAGACTTCCTCCTATCACTCCTCTAAATGCTGGGCCCCCTTACATAACCAAAAATGGCAGCACCATTCATTCAGAACTTAAACCTCTCCAAAGTATATATGCTCCTCCAAAACATGTGCTTATACCAAGTACAAGCCTCTCTAAAACACTCTGTAATAATTACAATAAATAAGAACTAAATAAAATCCCAAACTAAGTAAAATAAGAGCTCACCTCCTATAGATAGTATTACATAACCTCACGAGACACGTGGCGATCAGATTACGACAAGCAACAGAATTCCTTCCTGGAATTTACAAAATGCTTCTGGCAGGATGGTAAAGAAACACTGGGTACATCAAATCAGATCCCTTTTCAGTGTAAGCGATGTAAAACCCAAATTCTTCAACACAAAACCGGGACCGCCGCCATTCAGCTATTTAGTCGCTGTCGAAAAACGAAAACCAGACGGAAATTTCCCTCTACAGTTCTCAGTGTTGCCAACTTGAGCATCTAGATAACTCTTTCTCTAGCCAATGAAAATGCGCCAACAAAGGGCTTTGCATTTAAAAGACTGAATTACACAATTATGCAATATCTCAACTACAAGAATACATGACTAACACCTCTAACTCAAAATCATGCTTAAAGAAAACATGTTTACTACCCATAATTTCTCATCAAGATAGGCAACCATCTACTATCGAATTCTAGATCGTGGGTTGCATACTCAAACAAATGAATTAATCAAGGTTAATTTACAGTGTTCAAACTGAAATTATTGATGTAGCTTTTTCAAATGCTACACGATCACACGCTTACAGAAATCTATTCTAATTGAACAAATACTACATTCCTGTACTATCGTTACAATTCGGCAACATGGTGTTTATATTGATAAAACCATCATTCTGAATTTTTTGGCTGCTATGTATGTAGCTGTATGTACATTATACAGTGCTGATTGAATATCTACATTTTACAAAACTTCGTTTATATTAAAAAAAAACTGAGAGAGATAGGTATTGGGAAAGCTAATATCAATCGATGCAGAATTCGACCCGTCGTTACCACCTAACAAAATTCTTTTCCAGAAAAAATACAATCGTCACAAACACTTGCATTTTTATCAAATGATAACTTCCTTAAGCAGGTTTTACATTTTATTTTTCGGCATTATTAAAAATCATTATTTTCGTTCTGCTCAGATAACCCTGTACTATTTTATTATCTTTAAAGTTGGCAACAAATTTAAAACGAAAACAAGCATAAGTTAATAAGAAGTGCTTAATATCAGTTTTAATTAAAATAAACTTTAAAAAGGTTCCCCAGTCATTCCAACGACCTCCATCGTTTTTTGTTTTTATTGTACGATAAAATATAAACAATGTTTATACATGTATTTATATGTATGTCTTCACTTTATGAGATACCTTTTAGTTTAAGATAGTAAGTGTATTAATGGGAAATAAAATATTTGAATGGAAAATTGAGGCAGAATTCAACACTCTATTAAATTCCTTTAAAACATATATTTTATTTTCCTGCATTATTTGGAAAAATTGACTCTTGGACGTTTGAACTAAAACAATGTTCGACTGTGAAAATAAATTACCCTGTATGATAATATGAAAATATAAAACAATTTTTAGTTAGATTGTAAGGTGTTTGTATGAGTTTGAAAAGAAAGTCTCTAAATCAGTCACATGATAGAAGTTATCGACTTTTTTCCCGAACGATACGAACCGTAAAACATCTCCAAAAATATTAATTATCTCGAAAACTGGTAGGTTTACGAGTATATTATGGTACATAAACCCAAGCTAAAATTTTGTGAGGAATCGAAATATGAAATAAATATACGGTGTTTCATTTAAAATAACAAAGTTAGGTGCTACATTCGGTGTAAGCGGAAGTAACACATGCATGAAAATATTTTCGTTAGATCTGCTATATTCAAAAATCCCCTTAGCCCAATTTCTAAACTAAACAAATCCTGTATAAACTAGTTCCATTCTGTCGTGTGTAAAAACAAGTTTGTTGGTATCAGATTTAATGTTGGTGAATAGCCGAATACAAAAAAGGATAACAGAATTACAATTAAAAATCAGAGGCTACCGTTTCAATTCTACATGTGGTCCAGGTGGAAATTGTTTTTTGTGTCAAAGCAACATAATTATTTATAGTTAATAACTCTTTTTAAATAACTAACTAAACTAAACATATACAAGGAATAATGAAGCCTATGATTGTGCTAAAAATAAAATGTATTATACTTACAAATCAAATACCAAGTAATGGAAATTTTCTTCCTGTATACTGTCATGTAACCTCACTGAAAAGTAAGAAACATATAATCAGTTACAAGGGAAAAACAACGGGAAAACATGCAATAATATTTAAATACCATATATGTAATAACTGCAAATAATGTGTTAATAGTTAAGAACAGTGTAAAACAATCTAGCGTATCATTATTGGAGCAATATTGCTGGCACGTAAAATACCCGTTATTATGCAAACTGAACATAGTAATACCTTTGTAGACATAGGTATAGCCCGACAACTCGCGACCCCGAAGCACTGTAGTCAATTTCACACATTTAGGAGGAATGGAGGAAAATATTATACTGAACTATAATCTTAACAAGCGGCATATATTTTTGTTCTAAATGTGTTATTATCATTTAGTATTTGATAATATCTGTTGGAGTTAAAATATCTTGCATGCAAATTTATATTTTGTTACTTTGTGAAAAATGACTTCCGGAATAGGTTCGTTCCTCTTTTTGAAATTAAAAAAACCAAATGAGTTTATGTATATTCTTTTATGACAGATTTTATCTAAAGTACTTATGTATCATTGTAATTGTTACACAATACATTACATTGTTATATCTATCTCTTGTAGATTTTCTTGGGATTTTGAGTTTCAAGAACTGATCTTACTTCTGTTAAAAATCCACCTTTTTTCTTTGGTAAAGGCCGAATATTACTCATAAGTGAATCTTAATCGGCTGTACGAGGAAAGCTCTTTCTAAGTTTTTTTATTACGCAAGCAACAACACATTTTCCACTTGCATGATATGCGGCTTGAGTTGTTAAGCTTAACGGTTTTGAAAAATGTTCAAGTAGTGGTTGCCACTATTACGAAAACTCGCGTTAGATTAACATAAATTGGCTGTTTAACCAAGTAGAATATACTTTTTTTTAACAAAGATAAATTAAATTTGTAGGACCTCCAGCAATTCAGCAAATTACACAAGAAGAGCTTAATAATACGGAGAAGTTTGCCATGTTCTCCCAATAACCTGTAATAATTTGCATTTACATGTTCTATACATTCAATCACCTTGTCGATCGCCCTTACAGATGCTCCATCAAATAATAACTTTTTATTCCGCAGGAAAACATATAGGGAAATGGGCTTGTTTGGTGTTTTTTTTATTTCATAAATCGAAAGTGCAAGTATAAAATGATGGATCTGCAAAAAATCTGAATTTTATTCGCACGTTTAGTGCCTTAAAACAATGGGCTTGTTCGGCATTTTTCTTAATTTCATAAATCGAAAGTACAAGTATAAAATAATAGAGCTGCAGAAAATCAGAATCTTATTCGCACGTTTAGTGTCTTAATAGTATATTATGTAACAAGTTTTATAAACGTCATTCTAGTCACGAGTTTTATTAATCGCGAGCGACGCATAGCGGAGCGAGTGTTTAATAAAATGAGTGACTAACAAGTTTATAAAACGTGTTGCATACTATACTTTTTCTACGACAGCAAATATCTAAATAAAAAATTTGGAAGTTATTTTAATATTTCATTTATTAACGTATCAATAACATGGTAACAGTAAAAAATTACTAAACTATTGTTCTCCTTATTGTGTATATTAATGGTTACATTGGAAACATTTTGGCAATTGCTAAAAAAACTAAGTGATTTAGGCTCATTTTTTTTCCAAAAAATACAAAATTACTTGTCTCTTGTCACAACGCGTCGATTTATTTTGACAGATTGATGACAAGAATTACGGAAAACTAACTTGATTTTTGCCATTAAAATATCTAGAATTAACCTCAGCCGTGACTAATATCTCGTTGCTAAGTTCAGCCTGTGACTAAAATGCACGAAGTCACGGTTTGTCGAAAGCGTGTTTAAAGGATTATTTAGCGTCATGGAAACGTATACGATAGACGCCATTTTAAAGATGGAAGTAGAAAAAAATTATTACAAACCTCCACCTGGCAAAAACGGGGCGTGGCCAGACGCTACGTCAGTATACGCATAGACTCGGCGATCTCAGTCGACTCGATGCTCTTTAGTTGTTATAATTATAGGTGTTTGCGAAGTATTGTTTGTTTTACGTACTTCTTGACAGTGGGGGAGTACGATTTGGTGAATTGTCAAAAAATTACAATTTTGTCTTGCTCCTGACGGGACTAATTTTCGATTTTCACCCTACAATTTTGGATGAAGATTTATTGCCTGCCTTCCCCTTTCCGTAGAGGCATAGAACAAGCTTCAACTTGACATATTTATTTAGTTACCAGCGTTTGAAAATTCCATGTTTTTCGACCTTTCAAGTTAAATTTGAAAGGTCTCAGAAAGCCACATTTCTTACGTCACTTGCGTATAGTGACGTCAGAAATGGGCGCACTATTTTTGCAACTATTACTAATTTCAACTGCTTATATTTCGAGAACGGAAAAACCGAATAACATGAAATTTTAGGTGCATAATAAGAATATCGGGTACTATATGAAAACGTATAAAAACCATATAAAAATAATATCATAGAGCAAGCCTATTACCAACATCCACTTCGCGAAAATGGGGCGTAGCCAGGCGCTTCGTCACTATACGCATAGACTCGGCGATCTCAGTTGACTCGATACCGTTTAGTTGTTATTATCTATATACCTATCGTGTTGATTTGCGCCCCTCTAAAATTGCGGATCAGATCTATCAAAGGCTTTTCCGGTGTCATTCAATTCGGAAATTAATTGTACATTGTTTAGGATAAATTCGGAGGCGTTCTTTTTAATGGTTTTTGAGTAATTAACTCGCAAAAGTCGTCTATCTCCCTCGCCTATTAAATTTAGGAACGGGCAGTCGAGGGATTGTAGGGGAATACACAATTTGGTGAAATGTTACCAAATGTCAAAAATGACGGCCGAATTTTCGATTTTTAAGAAAATAGCCAATTTTCTTTCGCACAGACCTAGCCGAAATTCCGATTTCCACTGTGACATTTACGATGTCGATAAAATGCCAAATTTCTTTTTTAAATAGAGACCAAAATCGATCTTCCACTAGGTATTAACTTATACATGAGCTTTTAAAGATTTGATGTTTTTGATTTTTTAGGTTACATTTTAATACTTCTAAAAAAGGTATAATTTGCTCGCTCTTGCAGAGCCGAATTTCCGTATTTCCCCGTACAATTTGGTACCTGGAGAAACGGCCAATCTTGTTCTTTCGATAGAGACCTAGAACGGACTTCCATTCCACGTATTTACTTAGTTATGAATTTTTGAAAATTCAATGTTTTTCAATTTTTAACAGAAAAGCCATCTTTCGTTCGCCCGTATCAAGCCGGGTTTCCGGTTTTGCCCCTTTACTTTGATATAAGAGCAAAATACCACTCTTTTTCTTTCCATAGACACCCAAACGGCTTTCAACTCCACGTATTTACATATTATGTACTACCGAACGGCTGTTAGTGGTCGCCATAGATCTCCGAGTTCAAAGTTGCGTATAGTGACGTCACAAACAGGCACACTATTTTTGCAACTATTGCCGATTTCAACGCCTTATATCTCTATAACGGAAAAAGTTAATAATATGAGGTTTTAAGTGCATAATAAGAATGTCGAGTACTATATAAAAACGTATAAAAACCATATAAAAATAATATGGTGGAACAAGCCCATTCTATTTATGTAAATGACCACATATGCGTTGAAATTAAAAATATATTAAAAAAAGTGTAACATGGTAAACTTTCATTAATGTTTGAAAATACAGACAGGTATTAACAGCACACAACAATAGTTTTAAATGCTTGAACGCAGTTAACAGCTTGGATTAGCATCGGTGGTAAATAATTTATAGGGTCACAACTTTGAACACATACGGCATAAACTAAATATTCTCTTGGTTTATGATGTCCCAGTTATTAAGGCATCGGCGTATATATTAATTGTGTGTTGGATAAATTTCATTTTTGTAATATTTTCTTCCCAATATGGGCAAATTAACCAGCGCTCGGGCGTGTAAGAGTTCTGTAAAATCTAACATTTGTTTGTTAGTTTATACTGAAGGTGTACATAACTATACAACAGCCAGCAGGTCAGTGACAGGGTGGCGCAGGTGTAAATTCAATAAATTGTATCATAAAGTAATGTCAGTAAAGTGTTTTGTAAAAGTAGAAAATTAATCCCAATTCAGTTTCTGGCGCAGAAAAGTAAAAAAAAATGAGGTCGATGTAAAAGCTTTTTAGCAGTAGTTAAAATACCTACTACACTTAAATTAATTATTTTCTTAATAAAAATTCACAGATTTTGCAATCCTTGCAACCATCGGGACATTGAAAATGATAACACCATACATAAAACATAAACTTATTAACAGCTACAATCTGTCCAAAAAAAAAAACATGATTTTAGGTACTTACTTGTTACAAAAATAACTATTCGCTATTTGTCAAACTTTGTGAATCCATGGCGACTACAATTGGCGCTGACCACAACCGCATTATAACTTCATGTTCCCCGCGCATACTCATACTGTGCACACTTGCTCAGTACCTATTATGTCATCTGATCTCGACTCTTTCATGTCGGCGGGCTTGGATAAAACTCGTAACTTTGGCCCCATATACGAACATTAACATTTCCAATGTTAAAAAGCGCACGCCCTTTCTTTGTGTGCAACGCTAATACTGCCTGTGACGCTAATAATTGTTTACAATTAGATATCAGAATAAAAACCTAGTAACCCAAACTAAAGAAATCACACGAAAGAATGAATTTATTTTAAGCAGAATAAAAAACTACTAACCTAACCTAAAGAAATCATAGAAAAGAATTTGTGAAATGTATTAATCGTCACAAAAATTAAAGAAAAAAAATCAGCAGGCATAGGAGTTTGAATCCGGGACCCTCTGCACCGTAAGCACCATCATCATAACAAATTTTATTTAAATTTAAAATATAAACATTGCCTCCCTGGATCGCGATCCGGAACCAACCAAACAACCACATCGCGCAGCGTCGTGGTGTAGTAGGGTTGGGTGGATCACGACCGGTTCGGCTCAATAAAATTAACACAAAAAGTTAAAACTCCTGCCGCCGGTGGCGGCTTAAAATTAACATTAAAATAAGTATATCTGTATATACTACAGATTTAAAACATTTAAAATTAACACTCTATTGGGGCACAAGATACTAAACACTATCAAATTTTGATTTCTGGCACGGGGGAAAAACTCAACGAAAAGAACCCTTTCGAAGCAATTGGATCCAACGGTCTACCGGCCATCGGGAAGGTAGGGAAGGAGAAGAATTAATATTTTTTAAAAATTACAATTTTTAATGGTTTTTTGGTCTAAAATAACTTTAGAACAAAAAACAGCAAATTAACAAAAAAGACAAAAAGACAAACAGACAAAAAGGGCGAAAGGTTAGATAAATATATACCTAAGGGTGTGAAGGAAAAAGTGTGTGATAGAGAAAAGTTATGATTAAGGAAAGTGTGTCTAGAGAGGTTGCCGGAAGATAGGCAACACTTGGTATGGTAGGGGGTGTTTGATCTGGAATGTTGCGTGTTAGCGGACTGTCGCCCAATTGAAAGGTATAAAATTTCTGCGATGTTTCACGGACGAAGTCCGCTATTGGTATTATGTCGTTGCAACGATCATATAAATCTCTTGAAGGAGGTGTACCTGCTCGAATCGGAGATGAGGCGCATAAGTTTATGTTCCAGGACCCGGAGTTTTTTCATTGTCGTGGCCGAGATGCTGCACCACACCGGCGCCGCGTATGTGACTGCCGACCTGATCACCATCGTATACAATAATGTTTTATTTCGTCTGTCCAGTCCGCTACCCCTTGCCAGGAGCGGATAAAGATTCCTGGACACGGAGTAGACCTTACGTATAGTCTCGTTGATGTGCATGTTAAACGGCAGTCGTTTGTCCGCACCGTAAGCGAGAACATTACCTATGCGCCAACCATACGGCTGATGATGAACACTAGGGCAAGGAATAAATAGTGAGACAAATGATATCAGGCTTCTTTATTCGTCCGCCGCAGCAGCACTAATGCGTCCCGGCTCGATGCTTCAAGATTTGCTCTCTCCATACCGCCTTTTGTTGAACAGGCGAAACAATACTGATCGTCGCTGACCGACTACACCGTATCGCTTCCCACATAGTAACAGGCTCTCGCTCAGTATTACATCATCTGACCTTGATACTTTTATGTCGACGGCCTTGGAAAAAACTCGTAACTTTAACATTAACATTTCCAATGTTAAAATTCTAGCCTCGGTCTTAGCATGTGGTATTCGAAAGGGAGTCCGTCTGTCCGTCGGCCCATTACGCTTTTTGCGAGCACAACAACTTAAGAAAGAAAAGTCCGATTGTATTGACTTGGACGGTAAATAGTGCCAGCTAGAGGAAAAGCCCTATTAGCTTTGGACAAAATCGATCACTCATTAAAATTTTTTAAAAAAATCCGTCTTTCTTAATATTCTGTAATGAAAAAATATGTCTAAAACTAATATTATTTACAAAAAACCTGAAAAAAGCATTCTTTAGAATGTGCAACAATTATATTAGAGTCCAATAAATTAGCGAAAAATATAAGGTTTACTCTAGTTTAGTCTGTATAGTTTGCAAAGTTATTTTTTTAAATTGTTATAGACTGTGCATCGTGATTCTAAAAATAGGTTAAAGTCTTAAAATTTATAGCTATTCTAATATGTAAGCAAAATCAATGAGTTGGGTCACGCGAATCCAAGAAACTTATCTAAGACCGATTTGAAAACGTGCCAAATGTTGGATAGTCCTTGCAATAAACTCTAATCAAATCACTGTGTTTTCTTAAGACAAATGTTTTTGTCATTGTCCTGTGGCTGCCAACCTAAATTTTAAATTTACGCTAAGATGGTCGAAACATTAACTTGTCTGGCCTTTTGATCTAACTAATAACTGACCATCAGAAACTGATACTAAATCTGGTAAAATGATATACATAGTTAAATTGTGACCGAACGTAAATATCTCCTAAAAACTTGTGCCGTGGAATTTTTAATACAGGTATGGTATCAATTACTCCATTCAAAACGCGGGGGAGGGTGGGGCAGAATGAACACCGGAATGCCACCGAAGAAAGAGGACCAAGACAGAAGAGCGCCAGAAGAAACGACCCTGCTAATGACAGGGTCCAACAGCCAGGACCAGGGGAGGTCTGCTACCATCGCCTACACCGTCCGCATTTGCGTGGGGGCGGGAGGCGTAAAAACAGGCCCACCTCTTACGAGGCCGGTCCAGGTCTACAACGATGATTGGAGCAAGCTCGACCCCTAATCATCCGAGACAGTCATCTTTAGTCAAGAGTATTGGCTAACCCGTGAGAAGTTGGCACAGCTGCCCCTTCCCACGGGTTCATCCACCAGCCAAAGCTGTGATTAAAAAATAATAATAAAATAATAATAAGTGTGGAGCAACATCACATCCAGGATGTGCAACAAGTGAAAGAATCTCTACGCGGTAAGTACAGAGGCCTACTCCGAAAGATTTGGTTGGTCATCTGAACTTTCGGGGAAAAACAAGGTACCTGCCACTAATATGCTTGCCGTTCCTGTTCTGCTCTACTCCTTTGGAGCAGTCAAATGGACTGTAGATGAGCTGCGCCACTTGGACAGAGGTACCCGCAAGATGATGAATAGACATAGGAGCATTCATCCCAGATCGTCCGTCCCTCGTGTATACCTCCCACGAAATCGGGGGACAGAGGGCTCTTGGGGTTGGAGTGTATGCATGGCAGAGTAGCACTGAGCACGGCATGTAATGTCCTTAGGAGCTCAGATCAGCTCCTGCAATTATTGAGAGATCACGAAAATGCAGGGGTGGGTGCAAGATTGTTTAAGGAGGCAAAAAGAGCCGCAGATGAACTTGGTCTCGTATTCGACGACAGGCGAGGAGGCCGGCGCAGTGCTAATCCAGAGTCAGTCACTGAACTACAGCCGACTCATCTGAAGACCCAAATAAAAGCTGCCGAGCAGGAACTTCTGTTTAGGCAGCACGTCGATAAACCAATGCACGGTGTATACTATAAGAACGTAGAAACACTGGGTTTATCGACCAGGCTGACATTTGCCTTTTTTCTGGTCATCCGGACTAAAGTCGGAGACCGAGGGATTCATTGTGGCCTGCCAAGATGGTGTAATTAACACGTTGGTCTACCGAAGCAGCGTAATGGGTGTAGAGGTTCCTGATATAAAATGTAGGACCTGCCATCAGGCGCCGGAGTCTCCCATGCATTTACTTTCTGCATGTCCGGTGTATGCGATTTCGGCCTACATCCAACGCCATAACGCGGCGTTACGGGTGCTGTACTATCATCTACGGCACTCGTACGGGATAGACCAAACACAAGTGCTGCCTTACGTCCCCGGAGATATTGAGTCCGTTGTCGAAAACTAGAGGTGCCGAATTTATTGGAACTACTCGTTTCCTACAGTCAGGCTAATTCAAGCCAACAAGCCTGACATAGTCCTCCTCGACCATCAAAGCAAGGTGATGTTTGTGATCGAGTTCTCGGCACCTGCTGATCCAAACATCGCTTTGAAAGAGGAGGAAAAACGGACCAAATATCGTGATCTCCGGTACGAGTTCCAAGTGCTGTACCCAAGCTACTCGGTCAAGATGGTCGTCCTCATAATCTGTACTCGGAGGTATGAAGCCTACGCTGCTCTCAGGAATCTGCTGATTGGTTGGCAGGCCAAATGCAGAAGGCAGTCATCTTGGGGTCCTTTCGCCTGCTTAGAGCACATGATTCTGGAATCTACAGTTACTAACCCTGCGGGATGTGGAGAGTGGCTGTGGATATATTGCTAGCGCTCTTTCCGTGTGATGTTGGAGGCCACGGAAAGACTGTCCAGCGTCGGGAAACCGAAAAAAAAATAGTATGGGTCAAGTAGTTCATCAGGCAGAGGCTCTTGAAACTGGCCTGAAAAAAGGATTCGTCCCACCACATAAATACCAGCCAACTGAAGTATTGGAGAATGAAAACTTCAAAATATACTGGGACACAGTCATAATTACTGACAGACCCATACAGCATAACCGACCTGACATGGTAGTCATCGACAAGACGCAGAAAAATGCTACATCATTGATTTCTCGGTCCCACTAGACGACAACCTTGGCAGAGCCTACCATCAGAAAAAAGAGAAATGCGAGCCATTAGCCACCGATATTAAGCAAATCTGGGAAATGCAAAAAGTGGATATTAAACCATTAATAATATCTGCAACGGGTACCGTGCACAGAAAGCTCCGTTTCCACTTACAAGAACTAAATATAGTTGCGGGCAACGCTATACAGTGGATGCAGAAAGCAGTAGTATTGGGTACCACAACACGCGTTAGTCCGCCCTGTTCTCTCCATTCAGTAGACAACAGGGAAGCCTTGAGCAATCCGGCGACTCTGAATAACCACCCACTAAAAGTGTGATAAAAAAATAATAAAAAATTATAATAATAATAATAATAATTATAAGTATTTACTTTTTTGTTTTCATTACTTCAACGGCAAATAATATGGTTGATGGTACGGAAGAATCGCTGAGCGCGTATAACTAGTACTTATCCGGCTTTTCAGACGGGTTAAAATACTAACCCGAACTCGACTTAAAATGTACAATTAGTTTAACAACAATGACAACTGTAGGTAGTACATATTATGTATATTATTGTATATCCAAAATGCTATAAATTTAGGGATACAAGTCAAGTAGAAATTCTTAAAAAAATTATTCTTTAACCCAAGTAGCCGAAATAATTGTACATTTCAACAGTTTTTGAAGTCACCGAGATTTCTCCTTGAAAATCCACCATGATTTTCTGTTTGGTAAGGTGACACGAGGCCCTATAGTGGAGTCCGAATCACTTCTTGGGGATAATTTCAAAATTAAAATTATTTCGCAGTAAGCAGGATTTGAACCCGCTTCGCTGGATACGCCAGTTTGCAAATCCGCTGAGCTAACGCCTTTTACCGTCCTAGTAGTTGAGGGTAAATAGATATTTAATATTTGTCTGTATATAAATATAATGTTGACATAATAATGCCCGCCCCCCTTTGTTAAAAATCAGCGCTAAACTCTGACAATATTGGGATATGTATATTAACCTCATATAGCGAGTCGAGAGCAATTTGCCAATAATTAGTAAATGTTTGCTAATAGACTCAATTAGTATCGATTCATAATAGACCGAATATAAACTAAATAATATGTTTACTAATATAATTTAACCGATATCAATTCTCAGGATATTAAATATTTATTTAAATTATTATTGTTATTGATTCAAATGATATTGATTAAAACTAAGTTACATTCCCATATTAAATATTTAATTTTAATTCCATGTTTTTCCAATAACTGCAACATATATAGTTTGAGCTATATTAAAGTACAGTGTTTTCGTATTAAATTATTAGTAATAATATTGTAGTAATACAGAGTATGATTTTAAGCACCTCACTCAATTTCATTGCTTCATTTTTCACATAGAAAAAATTTCAAAGGTACGAAAGCGTAGAAGGGCCACAAATTTACTTCCACATCCACGTAGTGGATTGGAAGTAGGTATAGTAATCGTAAAAAAAAAATTCAATTTTTTTTTCTTGAAATAGGTTTAGAATGTCATGAATCGTCGAGATTTTAAATTTGAGAGAAGAAAAAAATTTTCTGTCTGTCTGTAGGTCTACCGGTCTGTCTGTCTGTAACTTTTTTTTGTCCACACGCCTTCTCTGGTTTAAGATATTGACTTGAAATTTTGTATACGTACATATTATGACGAGATCTGGAACTGGATTGTTTTTTGAAGATATCCGGTGAAGGGTTGGGGGGTAAATAGGGGTAAATTTAGGGAAATATGTAAAGCAAGCTTGTAAGAGTACAGAAACTTGAAATTTGATGTATGTACTACAAATCAAGGCCTCAGATTTTTTAATAACATTTTTCAACCCCACACCACCCCTAGTCCATTATTAAAGGGGTGGATAAAGTAAAATTGAGATACTCATTTTAAATTTGGTACACGTATGCATTATAACGGCATCTGGAACTGGATTATATTTTGAGATGATTCCGTTGAGGGGTTGGGGTTTAAATAGGGGTAAATAGAGAGAAATAAGTAAAGCAAGCTGGTACGAATACAGAAACTTGAAATTCGGTATATATACTAGAAGCCAAAACCTCACATTTTTTAATAATATTTTTCAATCCCCCAAACCCTACTCAATTATTAAAGGGGTTGATAAAATAAAATTGAGATATTTATTTGAAATTTGGTACACGAATGTACTATAATGACATCTGGAACCAGATTATATTTTGAGATGATTCCGTTGAAGGGTTGGGGGTTAAATAGGGGTAAATAGAGGAATATAAGTAAAGCAAATTGGTAAGAGTACAGAAATGTGGGATTTGGTGTATATACTAGAAACTAAAACCTCAGATTTCTTTCTAATATTTTTCAAACACCACCATCCCCGCTCCATTATTAATGGATTTGGTAACATAACATTGAGATACTCACTTGAAAGTTAGTGCACGTATGTATTGTAATGACATCTGATTGAGACGATTCCATTGAAGGGGCGGGACGTGGTAGGTTGTGAATAGGGGAAAATACGTAGAACTAAAAACTTCATTTTTAACGTACATGGTAGAAACCAACGCCTCATAATTTTCTGTGGCATCTGTTCCAAATATTAATAAAATTCTATGACCAATAATTTCCACATACTAGAGTGCACATCTAATCAAGATGTTTCCTTTAAAGTGACTTGGATGAAAAATCTGGATGTGGAAGTAGTGATTCCTTAGGCAGCGGTTTTTAAATATTCTTTTCTTAAATTCTGACTTCAAACTCGGAATTTTGTTAAACTCCGACTTCAAACTCGGAATTTTGTCAAATTCCTACTTCAAACTCGGAATTATGTTAAATTCCGACTTTGAACTCGTAATTTAACTAAATTCCGTGGTTGATTTTCATTTAGCTCATCGACCAAGTATGATCAATTATTTGATTTAACCAAGTAGGTAGGTATAAATATAGGCGAACAAAAATATTTAATAATCATCATACAAAAAATTTGTGTACTCACGTATATAAACATTAGCTTTATTGTGTAGTATGAATCATAAAAATCAAAACTCATTTTTAAAGTAGAACACTATAAACAATAATACAAATAAAGTAATAAAAAATTAATGAGCAATGTGCATATTCTTACAGTAAATAAATAAAACCTATTGAAATACTTAAATTTTAAATAAGTACTATATAACAAAGCTGCAACATAAATTAATTAACCTGCATATGGTTGTGGTGTTACTATACTTTAAGCATATTAAACAAAAGCAAAGTCCTAGCGCAAAGTTCGGGAGACAACACAAAAACCCCTGCCTAAGGAATCTACTTCCACATCCAAAATCCAAGTATAATCTTTAAAGGAAAACATCTTGACTATAATTGCACTCTATTATGTGGAAATAAATGGTCATTGAGTTTTAATAATACTTGGGCTAATGTCATAAAAAAATTGAGGCGTTGGTTCTTACCATATACGCCAAAATTTAAGTTTCTAGAATCTTATTAGTTTGCCTACCCATTTTCCCCAGTTTACACCCACACCTTCAGGGGAATCATCTCTTAATCAGATGTCAATATAATACATGCTTACGTATACCAAATTTCAAGTGAATATTTCAATTTTATTTTATCAACCATTTTAATGGAGTGGAGGTGGTGGGGGATTTTAAAATATGACAAAGAAATCTAAGATCCTGTCTCCTAGTATATTCACCAAATCTCAGGTTTCTGTATTCTTACCAGCTTGATTTGCTTATTTTCCTCTATATACCTCTAGTTACCCCCACCCCTTCAACGGAATCATCTCAAAATATAATCTAGTTCCAGATATCGTTATAATACATACGTGTACTAAATTTCATGTGAATATCCCAATATAATTTTAATAATGGAGGGGGGTGGCTCATGGTGGAGGGGTTGAAAAATGTTATAAAAAAACATGAGCTTTAGCTTCTAGTACTTACACCAAATCCAAGTTTCTGTACTCTTACCAGCTTGCTTTCCTTATTTTCCCTTATTTAAACCTACTTACCCCTAACTCTTCACTGGAATCATCACAAAATATAATCTAATTACAGATGTAATTTGGTACATGTATAATACATACATGTACCAAATTTCAAGTGAGTATTTTCCTCGATTTATCCCTATTTATCCCCACCCCTTCAACATAATAATTCCAAAATATAATCTAGATCCAGATGTCGTTATAATATATATGTGTTCCACATTTCAAGTCAATGTATACATTTTATTTTATCAGCCCCTTTAATAATGGAGTGGGGGTGGTAGGGGGATGTAAAATATTATAAAAAAAATGTGGGGCGTTGGCTTCTAGTATGTACATCGAATCTCAAGTTTCTGCTTACCAGCTTGCTTTTTCCTTTATTGACCCCTATTTACCCTCCAACCCTTCACCGGATATGTTATAAAAACAATCCAATTCCAGATATCGTTATAATACATACTTACGTGTTTAAAGTTTCAAGTCAATATCTTAAACAGCTCCACAGAAAACGTGCGGACAAGAAAAGTTACAGATAGACAGACAGATAGACCCCCCAGACAGACCGACAGAAAATTTGTTTTCGCTCAAATTTAAAATCTTGGCATTCTAAGCCTAAGCCTAAGCCTTTCAACAACAACAAAAAAAAATAGAATTTTTTTTTGCGATTATACTTCCACTCCACTACGTGGATGTGGAAGTAATTATCCTCAATACAAGCTCTGATTTCCTCGCTGCTACTAACATAAATTGCCTCATGTGCATAGTTAAAGGTAGGTATTTTTTAAATTCTGACTTGGAACTCGGAATTATGTTATATTCCGACCTTATACCCGGAATTTAGTCAAATTCCGAGTTCAGAATTTAACATTAATCCGAGTTTAAAGTAGGAATTTAACAAAATTCCGAGTTTGGAGTCGGAATTGAAGAAAAAAAATATTTAAAATTTATTGTGGGCCTTCTACGCTTTCGTATAAAAGTATGCTTATATTATATTGTTTTCTAAAGAACCCGAAGGAGCAAAACCAGTTGAGCTCCTGTTTATTCAGCTTAGCTTTTCGTGACTTCAGCAATTTATAATGTGCTATTATTATCTGACGTATTTAATTAAATATCAACATTTTACTACTATACCACAAATCTTCTAAAGGAAAGCCATCTATGAAAGTAAATAAAAATATTTAATTACTTGTTTACTAGCAGCTATAGGCGGCGGATTAGATTTCTACGTTGAGATTTATAGATATCATTTTAGTTGCAGCAAGCGACGATGAGCTCATAGACTTACAGGTAAACCTTCAAATAATAAGCTTAGATTACGGTTTATACGTAGACTACAAAACGAAAATTAATTGTGCATCAGCAGATCTAAACCGTCTAAACCGATTCATTAAGGATAGGTGATTGTGAGGTGCAAACAAGACGGTACACCTCGGAGTTCGACGAAGAATACAGATGGCAGGGACAGTTCATTGCACCAATAATATAATCCTGAATCCTGAATTTGTTTAGACCACATCAACCGAAGTGCGGACAATAGGGAACGATTGACAATGATGGTAAGAGGTGACCAGAGCTCTCTTCAAAAAGTATCACTGTTATTCGAGAGAATTTTGGTGAAGCCGTATATATAACAGCGTAAAGACGCCAACTAGAGTAGTGCATGGATCAGATAGTTTATTGAAAATCCCAAGCAAAACAAAACTATAAAATTATGTTGATTTCAAAACTTAAATTGTATATTTCGTTTCTAACAAATATTCGACAACTTTACCATTTAGATGTAAACAGAGGTTAAAATATTTGATAAAATTTTCCATGACCTGATTAAAATAATGGAGTCATTGTTAATTAAATTTCATGTCGATTTTTTTGTTTAATATCTCGGACATATGGCAAACTACATAATAATTAAAACAATGACAAATTGCAGCAATATTTTCTAACATAAATTTACATAAAATGAATTTGTTCAAATACACTAACAAGAGCATCAGGAAGCCAATGCCTTGATCTGTGCTAAACCCATTCTGCTTGTCGACATTAGCGACGTTTATCGATTTGGCCAGGATTCGAAGTTGGACCCGTTTATTTGTAAGTACGTGAGATTTTCTTTCATTCCAGTTGAGGAGAATTATGTGTCTACTCGTTCACTTTATATTGCAAAAAACTTCTAGATGGCCGAGGCGAAACTTTACATACAGTTGACATTACTAGATCCATTCAAGACGTACGGTAGAACATTTTGTGGCTTAGTCATGCATGCATAAAAAGTACTTTCAGTTTATCAATCGTCGCGCGTCATCACTGCAAGTATTCTGACATCATGTCGTAAAGTACCAACTTAAAATTAAATCAACGTACTAATTCCGTACAGAAAATATAGTACATTTAAGTTGGCATTGTGCTATGTGCTCGTACAGATTCCTTTTCATGATATATTGCCACACGTTGTTTCAAATAACGCGGCTTAGCTTGCATCGTGTTTTCATTTTGTTGTATGTTTAGTGGTTTAATTCAGTTTGTTTTACGTCATGGTTGACGGCCAAAAAAGTTTTGAGAACGGAAGTAGATTCTCTTCCGAAACGTAACTACCTATAGTTTTCATTTTCAGCTTTTTGTTTATTACATTGTTCTAGTTTATATATTTTTAGGTGTGAGATTTTTTGAAACAGTTAAGTATTCAAGAACCAACCTCTGTCTGATACGTTTGGCGCAGAGATTTTTTCATTAAAATTTTTAAATATTTTTCAGTGGCAAAATACCCAATAAAAAGTAAGAAAATCTGAATATGCCACAACTAAACAATTACAGACAATATCATTTTGTTTTAGTTTATTGGTTTTATAATTTGGTTTTAAAAGTTACTTAGTGTCTTAATATAAACATCATTATCAATGATTTCATTAATTTACATAAGTTTGAAACATGTAGCTAAACATAGTAAAACTCACTTCATATCTCCGGAGTAACGTACAACGTGATCCAGAGAGAGGTCAGAATGGGAGCATATAGGCTGCAAAACTCAAATAAACCGAATCTCCACGGAACTAGATCGGGAGGACATTTGAGGATAATAATAATTAACACTGTAGAAGATCCTCTATTGAACATGAGGTCAAACTACATGATACCAAAAATTACCTTCAGCAGCCCTTCAATATCAACATTGGAGATAGGAAGGACTAATCAATAGGAGCGTCTGACATACTACGTAAGGGGTCTAATCTGGTATATTAAGGGGTCTAGGACAAACACAGGAGCTGGAGCTGGAGTACATGGGGAAAGACCCAGGGCAAGTATAAGCCTTTCCCTTGGGCCATACTCCATTGCATTTAAGTCAAACATTCTGGCTATACTTGAATGTGTACGCAAGAATGTAAATCGACAATATGTCAACTAGCCTTTAACAAAGTGTCATCCCGACTAGTATGAGACTGCCACGAAGAGCTGAGAATTCTGGGTAAGCAGAACAGAGTTAAATAGATACGGCATCTACGGGCAAACACGAACAGACCCGGAATTCATCAATACTCGCCCCATCATACCATAGACCGGTATCACCTGATTTAGAGGTACAGGGATACTGGAGTCGGCAGGGCGAAGCATACCAGAGAGAGAGCACAATAAGCCCAGGAGGCTGCAATGCCCTCGAATTTTTTTTAACAGACGAGCCCTGAGAGTAAAAAGAAACGTACAATGCTTGATATATTGTAACCAGTACACTCATAGTTCCTCCTTAGGGGTTGCGGTGCTGAAGACCAGTTGTACTAAAGCTCAAACCTATTGTAGGTATAGTCTCATTATTCTATTAAACCTGCCCCTTCCATAAAGGCGAGTGTATTGTCAGTGGGTGTTTTGACTATCACAAATAGTTTTTCAAAGTGTATAAGCCTTCTAGCCACCAGCAATCCCAACCAAAAGTAAGTCGAATTTTAAATCGGAACTTTTCCATAATAAATTATTACAAAAGGTTATAAGTCGATGATACCAATGATTATTGTCATAAAGGCATAAATAAATCATTTTTTATTATTAATTAATTATTTAAGTAAATTTAATTATTTTACTTAATGAAGTAAGTTTTGGATGTTTTGTCCAAACTTATTAAAAAAAAATGTAAATATCTGTATTTTACAAATTTGTTTCAGTAAATAATTTAAAAAAAATGGGAAGCAATAAAAATAAAAATTAAATCATTAAATAATTGAAAAATCAGTTAAAAATCATTAACGAAAAGAGAAATTTCACAGTTTACAAACGTTTAATAATTTTTTTTTATTTATTAAAAGTCTCCTAATTAAATAGGAATTAAATGGAAAATAAATGCTAATTTATAACCGTTTCCTTAATTTTGTATAGTTTATATTTTAGAAAGTGTGACAAAATCTGCACCAATTATTTCCTGACATCTCTATATTTGTAAACTATAGAGTAGTGATGGGAGATATATCAGGAACTGTGATTTAATCACTAATATTAAAAAATCACAGCTAACGACTGTTATTAAAGTTGGTAGAAAAGCGTGACGTGATCACGACTTTCCATATATAAATATATTTGTTACCATATAAAAAATAACATCATTAGGCAGGTACGCGTTTTATACTGTATAGATATTTCCTTTGTATCGAAACAAATATTATAATAATTATGAGGAACCTCCCCCCGCTCTTTGATTTTGATCGAGGTAAATATTCAATTTTAAGAAATACCTGGCTTTTCGAAATGAGTATCAAGATAAGTTTGAAAATTATATCGAAGATTGGTGAAGCCGTATGTTACTACCCGCGGGCCCCGATGTTCCCTCGACGGTCTTGTATATCATACAACATCATAAGTGTTACACATATTTACGGCTGCACAAATGACCAAAGTAGTGAATTCACTATTCACCGACTGTCGGCACTTATTTAGGAATAGAGAACAATTAACAATTTTTCTCATACGCCGTATATGAAAAGTCGTGATCACATCACGTTTTAAATTCACTGTTAAGAGAAAATCTCAGTAACGATTCAGGTTGTGATTGAAAAATCACGATATCGCCCAACACTATTATAGAGCTAAAAACCTCTTTCAATAGAAGTTTTTACCTTTTGAGAATAATTTGTCAATAATTCCTTCGGTCGCGCTTCGCAAGCTAACCTAAACCGCTCACCCAATTTGTCACATTTGTAGAAGATTAACTGCCGTTTTCAGGGAAGGTCCTTTAATAAATAGACCCTTCTCTCCTGCAACCACACACGTATGGTTGGGAGTGCTGAACTGTTAACTATAGCTCGATCCCGACATTTCAGGTTCATAAGAAATGGCGGGATATAGGGTTTCATGATTTCAGGAGTCTCTGGCATATTACAATTAATTTTAACGTGAATACGATACAAAGGAGGACTACAAGATTGTGTATTTGACACGACGATACTACGAAGAAGACATATTAATTTCAAGTTTCAGAATCCCGCCTGTCAACAGAGTAGTACTTCCGCGTCTTTATTATTCTCCTCACAAATACGAAAACGAAGAGTATATTGCGTTTGATTAGCACATTTCTAAAACCGCAAATAGAATTTGAAAAGAATACCTAGTCATTTTCATAAAAAGGTCAGGAAATAGTTATTTCCAGAACGAGTGCGATGTATCACATGAGGAACACTTTTCCCGATCATGTTATGTACAAGATTTTTTCAACAAGCGCCTCAAGATTTAAAAAAATATATGTAAATCATTTCTCGACGTTTTACTTTTAAAACTGCTGCCTAAGGAATAAATACTTCCACATCCAGATTTTCTATCCAAGTCTCTTTAAAGGAAAGCATCTTTAGTATGTGTAAATAATTGGCCATGGAGTTTTAATAATACTTGAGGCAGAAGTAATAACAAATTCTAGTTCTAGTTCGAAATATCGTTATAGTATATACGTGTGTCAAATTTCAAGTGAATCTCCCACTTTTATTATCAACCATTTTAATAATGGGGTGAAGGTGGTTGAGGGACGGAAAATATTTAAAAAAAAATCCAAGTCAATATCTTAAACTGTTCCAGAGGAAACGTGTGGACAAAAAAGTTACAGACAGATAGACAGACATACGGACACACTGACAGACAGACAGAATTTTTTTCCGCTCAAATTAAAAATCTCGACGTTTATTGACATTCTAAATCTATTTCAACAAGAAATATTTTTGAATTTTTTTTACGATAACTATACTTCCTATCCACTACTTGAATGTGGAAGTAAAGTGAAGTTTCTAGTTTGCTCTATTTATTTTCCCCTATTCACAATGTACCACCTCCCACCCCTTCAATGGAATCATCCCAATCAGATGTCATTGCAATACATACGTGTACTAAGTTTCAAGAGAATTCTCAATTTTATGTAATCAATCCCTCTAATAATGGTGTGGAGGTGGTGGGTGCGGGGGGGGTTGAAAAATATTAGAAAGAAATCTGATGTCTTGGTTTCTAGTATATGCACCAAATACCAAGTTTCTGTTTCCTTACCTGCTTGCTTTACTCATTTTTCACTATTTACTTCCACTTACCCGCACTCCTTCAACGGAATAATGTCAAAAAATAATCTAGTTTCAGATGCCGTGAAAATCTCAATTTAATTTTATCATTTCTTTTAATAAAGGCTTCTAGTATATACCCCAAATCCCATATTTCTGTACTCTTGCCAGCTGGCTTTACTTTTTTCCCCTATCTACCCCTATTTAACCCTCAACCCTTTAACGGAATCACCTCGAAATATAATCTAGTGATAGATGTCGTTATAATACACCCGTATATCAAATTTCAAGTGACTATCTCAATTTTATTTTATCAACCCCTTTAATAATGGAGTGGGGGGGTTCAAAAATATTATAAAAAAAATCTGGTGCCTTGGCTTCTAGTACATACATCGAATTTCAAGTTTCTGTACTCTTACTAGCTTGCATTATTTATTTTTCCCTAGTTACCACTATTTTACCCCCAACCCATCAACGGAATAATCCCAAAATACAATCTAGTTCCTGATGTCAATATAATATATATGTATACTAAATTTCAAGTGAATATCTTAATTTTATGTTATCAACACCATTAATAATGGAGTGGGGGTGGTGGGGGATGGAAAATATTACAAAAAATTATGTGGCCTTGGCTTCTAATACATACACCAAATTTCAAGTTTCTGTACTGTTACTAACTTGCTTCACTTATTTCCCCCTATTTAACCCCCAACTCTACACCGGATATGTTCAAAAAACAATCCAGTTTCAGATCTCGTTATAATATACACGTGTACAAAATTTCAAGTTAATATCTTAAATCGTTCCGAAGAAAACGTGCGGACAAAAAAAAGTTACAGACAGACAGGCAGACAGACAGACAGACAGACGGACGGACGGACGGACAGACAGACAGACAGACAGACAGACAGACAGAACGACGGGCAGACCGACAGACAGACAGAATTTTTTTCCGCTCAAATTTAAAATCTCGACGTTCCATGACATTCTAACTTATTTCAAGAAAATACATTTTCTTAATTTTTTTTACGATGGATTGGAAGCATAGTATACTTCCAATTCACTACATGGATGTGGAAGTAAAAGTTATTCTGCAAATACATAAAATAAGGAGTGTCGGCTAAAAACAAGAAAGCAAGTTATAGAGCAAAGTAAATTCTAAAGATGACAACTTTACAACTGAAATTCTTCCAAGCATTAAAAGTCAAAAACAATGATAATTAAAATTTATTGAAGAGCACAAACTTACAAAAAACTATTACAAAAATGAAACATGAAGCAGGTTTGCGCAACTTACATTTACACGTGGGGAATATGGTGTGTGATAATTTTGTATTTTGGTGAAAGACGGGGAATGCGTGATGACGTTATTAATAAAACGTCAACCTGCATACACTAGCTATCTCTGGTCAGGAGTAGGGTTAGCTCGTGTATGTGGTGTGACAGTTGGTATTAAAAATGGCGATAGAAATGTTGAAGTATTTGATATACTAATTAATTATAAGGGAATGGCTAGTAGACACAGTAGGCAAATAGACATAGATTACGACAAAACTATTCTTTTACTAATTCTACATTGGCTGTGTTATATAAGGGGTGTTTAAAAGTGAATCATTATTTATTTGCTTAATTGTGTTGAAACCAATCTTTTCATTCTTTCGACAACCTGAATTCTGGTTATGCTAGCAAATTAAATTCTAAAATGGATTTGTATAATTTCTTATTTGAAAATTCTCATTTAACAACTAGCATCCACACAGTCCCCTACGACCATGCAAATTAAACTAGTATCTACATAACCCCCTACCGTATAAAAATTCAGTTAAAAATGAGAACAAAGGTCTAAAATTAATTTATTTCCCTACCTTGTCTTAAAAATGTTTCATTCCAATGGATTACATTTTCATGAAATCTATCATTCTGTTTTTGGAAACGTTTTTCGCCCTCATTCTGGACTCATCAGAAAGGCACAAAGCCACTCATAAAGATATTTCATACAAAACCAAGACAATTTCTATGAATAAGTAGATATGAAATAATTATATTTGACATTGACTGATGAAAACAACAGATCTTCAGATCTTCACATATCTATTAGCTAACTAGTATTGGAGCCTATATACTCTATGCATGTTTAAAAATGAATCATTATATGTTAGCTTAATTGTATTGAAACTGTGTGGATGCTAGTTGTTGAATGAGAATTTTCAAATAAGAAATTATACAAATCCATTTTAGAATTTAATTTGCTAGCATAACCAGAATGCAGGTTATCGAAAAAATGCAAAGATTTCATTCATAATTTTATATATAGTTTTTCTTTTAGTTCCCATAGATAGTTATATTTTCTGCTGTTGGCAAAATCCTATAAAGAATATGTTTATATAAGGGGTCTTCAGATCATGTTAAAATAAACACCTCAAAATTTCTTAGAATTTCTAAATATTATTAAACATTGAAATTAATACCTGTGTGAGATAAACATACACATTTGCATTTTTGCGACGAATATTGGATTATAGTTGTCTCCATATATTTACTGCACATAAAAAGCCTTAAAACTGTGCCGCTTACGTATAGATGGGAGAGGGGGGGCATGTTCAAATTTGGTAATAAATGGTAAATCATAAATATAATGTATTACTTAATGCATAGAACAACATTTTTCTCATGTATAGTATGTTCTGGCATAATTAAAATAAGAAATAATCAGAAACAAGCCTCTTTGAATTAAAATTTCTTAATTCCTGAAATATCATTGCGCAAATAACCCCTAACTAGAACGTCATACCCAGGGAATAGATAAGCAGAGCCGTACTTTGAATTTATCCATCAGTATCACGAAGGACAGGGAATACGTCCACCAATGCGTAAGATATCCTGTCTTGACGCAAAACAGAGTAAGATTTTTTATTTACCAGAAACGTCATTAAATTTCTACCAAAAACACGATTTTTAATTTGATAGTATTTATTTTGTTTATTCTAATACTCAAAAATTTAAAGTACGGCTCTGTAGAACCGTCTCGGCAGGTAAAAATACCGACTTTGATATTTTAATGGCCTGTTTTTATAGTCATTTTTTTTTGTATTAAATATGTGGAGACAGCTATAGATCGAATCGTGGAGGCACATACGTCGCATATCATATCCATAGTTCTAGTATATGTCGCGGAAAATCGCTTATGCTAATAACTTTCTGGCGATCGCGATCGGTTAGAATTATAATGTGGTATGATATCTTTGCTGGTAGATGGCATGGAAAACGTATTCTGCCCGGAAGGTGGACATTCCTTATTTTCTACCGACACTCTTCAAATATGGCAGTTCTACGAGCATGGCGTAAAAGAAGGTTGTGATGGTATGTTGTTATAGCAATCAAACTCCTTTTTTACAAGCTGCGTTATTTCAATTAATGCAATTATTATTTGTATTATTAAATTTTGCGTAGAATCCAGAATAATTTTTTTGGTGTATAATAATTTAATCAATATAATCAGATCCTAAACGTACGGGTATCGTGTATCTATACTGTTTTACACTAAGAAGTCATGAGCAGGTACTTTTATATTAATAAGGAGAGGTTTATATACAACTGTGAGTTTTATTTACGGGACTGATTGGGGTGTGCAACGAGAGTCTCAGAAGAGGTTTCGTTAACGAACATATTTACATATACAGCGATAGCGAAGTAGCCTTGAGGGCTCTTGCGTCAAACCAAGTGACCTCGGGGCTGGTGTTAAACTGTCGGAATATTTTGACAGAACTGTGTGAACACAACTCTGTCACACTCATATGGGTGCCCGGGCACAGAGGTGTGGAGCACAACGAAGACGCAGACCGGTTGGTGGGAGAATAAGCAACAACTCCTTTCTCTGGCCCTGAGCCAGCCTTCGGTCTGCCACAAGTCGGACTCAATCAGAGTTACGAGACTGGGCCATGGCAAGGTTCAAGAACTGTTGGACTCAGGCTCTTGGAATGATGCAGTCGAGGCTCCATGTAAAGGGACCCTCGACTGACTCAATCATTAATTGGTTGCTTGGGCTCAATAGAGAAAAAATGAAACGGATAGTAGGCTTGATAACATGACACTCTCCTCTGAACAAACATAATCATACAATGGGGTTGAATAACAACCCTATTTGTGGGATGTGTGGAGTGGAGGATGAAACCACCACTCATATTCTATGCAGCTGCGTACCTCTAGAGGCGCGTCAAGGTATAAGCATCTCCAAAGGCAATTTCTGCAGCCGGAGGAACTACGAGATCAACCCTGGAACTCACTGCTATCCTTTGTGGAGAACACTGGTCTCTTCTAAGAGATCCTACTCGCAGGGCCGGATTTACATAAGGGCACTTGGGGCATGTGCCCAGGGCCCCACGTAATTGGGCCCTCGAATGTATAAAAATGGTTAAAGGAATTGAGCAATAAATGAAAAATTACAAACGAAAAGTAAGAAAAAATTAATTTAAAAATTAAAAAAATTAAACTTTCCATTCGACAAGAGTAAAATCTAAATCTCAAAAGTGCCCAGGGGAATCTCAAACGTAAATCCGGCCCTGCCTACACGTCGGGAATGCCCAATGGGCCGACAGGCCTGATTGCTGTGGATCCTATGTGCTCTAGGTCTGCTCGCGTTTGTAATAATAATACCGGACTGATTACATTTTTGAGGAGACTAGTTGTGATTGTACACTAGTTTTATTTCACGATATAGTAATTTTTGAGGTAAACGAGTTAATTTTAGAGCGAATGACAGATTCTTACGCCAAATTTATATGTTTCATTTGTATATGTACATAGGGGAACAGTCAAAATATTTGTGACTAACATTTCCGGCATCTGTTATCTAAAAAAACTTGAATGACTCAAGAAGTAGGAAGATATTTACAGTCATAGATATTAATTCTAATTTTTATGCTGACGCCTAAATGACTAAATTGCCTATTAGTCTTGAATATGAATTGAAAATTTAAAAATGTAAAAATATACAGACCAAGCAAGGGCGGTTGATATTATTTGATGTTACTACATCAAAGAATGTAAGAGGGAAAAAACCGAGATAATAACATTGCGCTTCTCTTGCAAAGATACAGCATTCCTACAAATATTTGTAGAATCCTTAAAAGAGGTGGATAAAATCAATGACTTCTGACAAAGCGACTGCCAATATCAGGAGGAAAGAAAAGTGTTTACATTTCATAACGTGAACCTGATTTACGTACGGGCTGATGCATAGAATTATAGAAGTTATACTAAGATTTCAACGTTAGTGAGTTATTATCGGTGATCGGCATTTGGGTTTAATTTTCAGGTGCGTCGTTACAAGGATTTATTGAAATATAATAAATAAAATAAATAAGCCCAGATGTTTAGTTCAGTGAAAAATACATAAGTTTTGATTTATTTTTCGTGTAATATAAATTATATAACCTATTTACACAAAAAACACTATTTAAGTTAAAGAAACAGAGCGCGTAAACAATGCACACCTGCAACACGTGGCCGACATGCTTGGAAATTGCATGGACCTGGCCTAGGGGCTATATAGTTTATAATCAAAGAGTTTAATAACTAGAGAAGACAAGCCGTGGATTTGCCGGGAGTCGCGATTTGGTCACAGCATGCTGTGATTTGGTTGTCTTGGAAACGTTAGGCTCTTCGTCCTTGTCGCAGACCTCGTACCCTCTCTCTCCACTCTGTTTTACAAAGCAACACAGCGCTTTGATTTCACAAATACCGTCAATTTTTAATCTTTGTCTTGAATAGCGTTCGGCTTTATTTACAATATTACAAGTAGTGTTTTCCCAAATTTTTCTTCTGTTTATAACGTTTAATTTGTTTATCACGAAAAATGTTGCTGAGACATTCATTTTAAATATGGTACAATTTAAGAAAAACTTGAAAGAAAAGCTACATATTATATAAAGATCTGGTGAAGTTTATAAATTAAGAGTGAAAGTTCAAAGTATAGTTTTCATCGATGATCTGCGGACTAAATGTACCTATTGTTTTAAACTATATATTGCGGTTATTTAAAAACTACTCAGTGCTGAATTTTTTAATATTTGAAACCTGAGTCTAAACACTGACTTAAGTCTATTTCACAGTTTTGTAATGTAAAACAACAGAATTGAGTAGTTTTTAAACACCACACAATATATTTTAAAACAATACAGATCACTCGATGAATTTAGTATAAATGCCATCTAAGTTATATGTATTAGAAATGTTAAACTTGTTGATAATAAACAGTTATAGGTATATTTAGTAAATATATTTTTGTTTAATTCTCATTTACAGACATGAATGTAGAAGTTCAGAGTAGTCAGCATTCAACTTACTGCTAACGATAGTAATGACTGATAAATAAAACAATAAAAGGAAAGGAGAATATTTAATAAAATACATAAATTAGACAATAATAACATTAATATGACATGACAAAAAGTTCTTACAGAAATTACAATGATTTGCACAGCTCCGTGCATAAATATACCATAGACGATGAGTGAATCGTCAGATAAATTGTGTCTACCTTATTATAACTAAGTCCTTTGTTTCTTTTCATGAGTAATTTTACAAAATCTACGGATTGTATCGCACAATGGTTAACTGCTTAGCCATAGCCATTTTTACTGCTAAAAAACTAAAAGGAGTGACGTCTCATGGCCTCACTCTGTACCTTATAAATTGCAAATCAGGCTAGCGGACGTGTTTTGCCTGTATCTGCAACACAATTACAATGAGTACTAACAACTCATTTGGATCGACTGGATCTGCAATAATCCAAGAAATGATGTTTTTGTTGACAATGTAGTGAGACCATAACCTAAAAAATGGATCTGTGTTAGTAATTATTCATAAAACAACCTTAAATTATGCAAGTACATGGCGAAAATGATTTATAATTTATAACTAATCCTTACCTTTGCGATAATAAGCTGTTATCTTGTAAATTTCTTGGAGAGAACTTCTTTCACCCAACTACTAACAAATTGGTTATAAACTTCGTATTTTCAATGCCTTGTACTCATTCTTTTAACTATGCACTCCTTTAAAAAATCATGTAATTACAATGTATGTCTAATATTCGGAAATACATCGGCATCTGTACTAAGGTCTTCTTTATTTAAATATATAGCGATTTAAATTGATAGCACCAACTTTCTTCCATACACTGATCCTGTACATCATAAGGTAATTTCGTAAAATATAAACTCATCTCCATCTTAACAAACAAAATTCGCCACATGCATAATTGTAGATGTTAAATAATCCAAAATTAAGTTTTAAAACATCACAGAATCCACAAAATATACAGTTAAAACAACACGTTCGATCGGCGAATTACACAATGTCGGCCATTTGTTTTCCCTCGGTCTGTCATTGTATTGCAATCGTCACCTCCCCTCATGTACTGTGCGACAAAGAGAAAACGAACTGTGTGAGAAGGATGAGAAGACTACAGTCTACCGGCTGCTTATGCATTACGCTTATGGAGCTTGTCTCCTCTATTTGTTAAACTCTTTGTTTATAATTGTGTTTCGTGAAAGAACGAGTTGTTGTCAGTTAATATGCCGCGTTTTAGCCCGAGGAAAAGTACGATCGAAAAATAGATTAAGCCTTATAAAGAACTACATTTTGATGGCGAAAAATTAATTTGTAAAATTTGTGATGTCACAATAAGGTGTATACAGAAAAATATTGTTTTAAAACATGTAAACACACGAGTGTAATACAAAAAATCGGTAAAGATATTTACACAGAACTTCCCTCTTTATTTATACCGGGCGGTCACTCTAAAAAATTATTAAATACGAAACCAGATGAGAATAATAATCGGAAGGTATTATTACAAAGAAAACCTGATAACTTTTGGTGAAAAAGATATACAGAGTGGTCATCCGGTAGCAATATCGCAGTGGAGTGGACGTATAGTTGTGGTTAAAAAAATTTCAATTTTCCCTTTTTTTTTTTAATAGTCTTAGAATGTCATGAAACATGTAAATTTGAAATTTGAGCGAAAAAAAAATTATTTCCATCATCTATTCTATAGTGGTGGTCAAGAAATTTTTAAAACATTTTTAAAATTTTCAAAACATTTTTTTCTGAAATAGGTTTAGAATGTCATGAAACGTGGAAACTTTAAATTTGAGCAAAAAAAATGTTTCCATTATGTATTCCATAGTTGTAAAAATTTTTTTTTTAAACTTTTACTTTGACAAAATTTTCAATTTTTTTCTTTTCGAATTTTTTTTATGAAATAGATTTAGAATGTCATGAAACGTGGACATTTTAAATTAAAAAATTAAATAAAAAATTTTACATCTTTCTATACTGGTACAAAATTTTCAAAAATGTTTAAAACTTTTTTTTCTGAAATAGGTTTAGAATGTGATGAAACCTGGAAATTTTAATTTTGAGCAAAACAAAATTTCATCATATTCTATAGTAAAACAATTTTAAAAAAAATTTTCTGACAAAATTTTCAAATTTTTGTTTTTGATTTTTTTTTATGAAATGGATTTAGAATGTTATGAAACGTGGAAACTTTAAATTTGAGCAGAGAAATTTCTCATCTTCAAACTGATAAAAAAAAATTCAGTTTGAAATAGGTTTAGAACGTCATGAAACGTAGAAATTTTAAATTTAAGCAAAAAAATATTTTTCCAAAAATTTTTGAAAATTCTTTGACAAAATTTCCAAACGATTTTTCTTTTTGAATTTTTTTTAATGAAATGAATTTCGAATGTCATGAAACGTGAAAATTTTAAATTTGAGCAAAAAATATGTTTCCAACCTTTTATTCTAAGTAGCGAGAAAAAATTTCAAAAAATGTTTCCATTTGTAATATTTTTTTCTGAAATAGGTTTAGAATGTGATTAAACGTGGAAATTTAAAATTTGAGCAAAAAAAAATAGTAAAAAAATTTTAGAAAAATTTTTCTTTGACAAAATTTTAAAATTTTTCTTTCTGATTTTTTTTTTATGAAATGGATTTAGAATGTAATGAAACGTGAAAATTTTAAATTTTAGAAAAAAAATTACCACCTTCCTACTGATATCTTCCAGTGAAAGTCTAACCATTTTTTCGCTGGTAGGTGTCAGCTACCTACCAAATTTGACTGTTCTCAGTCAAGTAGTTTTTTAGATAAGGCACCAACAGACAGACAGACAGACAGACAGGCTGACGGAATTGAAAAACCTGTATTTTCGTAATCTACGTGTAAATCCGAAAAAATCTCGGAGGGTGATTTTTTCTCGAATCCAATACTTCCCTTCGGTATGTGAGGGAAGTAAAAAGGAAAATATAATTTCAAAGGACGAGTTTTATTTCGATTTGGCTCTTTTGTTAATATGTTTAAATCTTCCATGGAGTGTACTAAATAACGTTCATTTTATATCTTTTGTAAACAAATACTGCGTGGGGCAACATGTTCCAAGTGGAAACCTGCTTCGTAAAAAAAAATCTCAGCGAATTATATGAAGAAAAAATGGAAGGTACAATAGACGAAACGGCAGACTTTTTAGGAAATAAAGTTGCCAATTTATTAGTTACTAAATTACATGTCGATAGTCCTGACAAGTGCCATTTAATATCTTTCAAGGTTTTAGAAATAGTTAATGGCGAGTCAGTGTTTAAGTTTTTTGAAAACACTTTAAAATGGTTTTGGCAAGACTTGGCTGAACAAAATTTAAAGAAAGTTGTTGTTTTTACTAGTGATTCAATGTCGTATATGTTAAGTGCTGGAAAAAAAATTAAAAGGAAATACCCACGAGTGTTATATGTTACTTGCTTATCGCATGCCTTGCACCGCTTATGCGAAAAGTACGAGATTGTTGATAAACTTATTGCTAATATAAAGAAAATTTGTCTAAAAGCTCCTAGTAGGATAAAACACTTCCAAGAAAAATGTCCTAATTTGCCCCTTCCTCCAAAACCAGTGATCACACGTTGGGGAACATGGATAAACGCGGCATGTTACTACCATGTTAACTTTAACTCGGTAAAGGGAGTTGTAGAAACCTTAAATGAAGATGCTACTGCGATTAAGCATGCAAAAGATTTAACAAATGTTCCAAATATTAAAAACGACTTTTTTTCGAACGTTTTAAAATAATAACAACAATTATAGAAAACCTTCAATGTCCAAATTTGTCCTTGGAATAAACATTTAACAAACTAGATAGTGTTCAAAAAACAATTAATGAAATTCCAGGTGCAGCTGGTGAGGTTATATAAAAAAAGTGGGTTGCAGTTTTACAAAGGAATCCAGACTTGGCGGTCGCATTTGCCATTAGCAAAAAAACTGTGACAGAACCAGATGTCTTCCTTGATTAGGTGACTATGAATATATTTAGATATGCTTCCCTCACTTCTGTGGAATGCAAAAGATCATTCTCGACCTTACAGTGGATATTTACTGTTAAAAGAAATCGTCTCTCACATGAAAATTTAGAAAAAATACTTACCATATACTTTGAAACTATGAACACTCAGTAAAAGTATAAAGTTTAAAACCTGAAAGTGCTGTGCAGCTTTATAACAATTTATGTGTGAAATATGTGTAGGTACATACATTATTATGCCAAAATATATAATAAACTCATAAGGTAGGTTCGTATCACATTTAATTTCGTAAGAGAGAACAAACTTACATTTAATATTTCGGTGTAAAATTTCATACATGTGCGCCACTGGAATTAAACCCAAATTTCGATCACTGGTTATACTAACGAGTAAGAAGTTGCAGTCGGGTGGGACCGACTGCATTGATCTCGTTTTATAAGTTTTATTAAAAATACCTTGATAATATTTGAAATCAAAATTGATGTATAACCTATATGTTAGTATATTTTCCACAATAAACGTAAAGATCGATCGAATCTGAGAGACTCACTGTATATTACTTATGACTTGAAATTTTTCGTATTTGTGTGTGCTTAACTGATAACTATATTTTATTTTTATTTAATGTTAGAGAAAAATGTCACTAAGATTGTTGAATCTGTAATATACAGTGTGTTTCTTTGTATTTAGGTTAGGTGGTAGCTATATCAATAATACTTCAAAATGTTTGTGTTTAATACGACTTTACTTAAGTTGGAGTTGAGCATTGCCAAATATTAGTTTGAAAAATAAAAAAGGTTTTGACTGTGGTATCTTAGTGGCACTATGTTAAAGTACATTGTCGTATTCGACCCAATGTATATCAAATAGATATCGCAGTCGACAGTCGACCATGCTCAACTGTAACTTCTACTTGGTTATTTCGTTTATTCACAGATATATAGCATAAAATATTAAATATAAGTTTAAACTAGAGTAATGTTTACTCTAATTTAAAGTTATATACTCTTCCCCGATCAATTAATAAACAAATCGACCTCAAATTCAAATAGGTATTTGAATGATTTCGAAAACGCAACCTTATTGTGTAATGACCCTGGTAACGTCGTCTTGTATATCACATGTTTCTCATAGATTGTTTACCATATTTGTGAAAATAAGTAGTCGTGTATAAACACAGCTCTAGTAGTCTAACATAATTATTAAATTTATGAACATAATCATAAAAGAAAGTGACAGACTAATGTCTGTCACTTTCCGCGAATAATCAGCTTAGAAACTTACTATAGTACACAATGCCGCTTTATTTATATAAAGAGTGACGTCACATGATATGGGCAACCAGTAATACTACATTTTCTTCTATCAATCTATATTTCTTTTAAAATTATTTAAGAACATTTTTTACCAAAAAATTGTCGGCTATAATATATACCACGAGTATTTTATATTTTTCGACTAAAAAAAAAAAAACACCCGATTCTATCACTTCTACAAACAATTCTGAATTCTTAGTGTCGGTCTCTTGTACTCTTCTAATTCGAAAGTACTGTTGACACCATAGAATTTTCAGGGGTTTCCTAATTTTTACGTCAATTTCAGTTTTTATATAAGTAACTGTTTAATTAAGTTGAATAATTACTTTAAATAATGAGTTTTTTTACATTTCGTGTGGCTGAAGACTAATTAACTTTTTTGCTAAAGCACGCAATAATCCGTTTCATGTTGAGGTAAATAATTAGTCATATGAGCTAAACATTCTTTTTCATTAAGTCTTAAGTTATTAGCGCCATTAATTAGCTGTAAGTTCTGTTAAATGAACCGCCCATGCTACCAAAAATGCAGGTGAGTATTTTAAATTATAATTATAAATTTGTTATGCACTAAAAAAATATTTAAAACATTGATAAAATCATGCACAAAATATACTGTTACTGGAAGCTACTACGGTTTTCAATCGAAATATGTTAATAAATAACGATTTGAATATTAACGGTTTAAATTAGATTATACCTGAGATAGGGTAATAAAATTGAAAGATGCATAATACTCCATATTTAAAAACATCGATAAATGCAACAGTTTTCGGGAAAACCGCATTTAAAGTTTGACATTAAATTATTTTTATTATTTGCAACATCTTGGCAGGCATCTCATGAGTCATGCATACTCTAGTTGGCCTTCATTTACTGTATGACAGATTTGACAGCAACAGACCATCGATCGCAGTTACCTGCTAGGGGCCAGGTCTCCCCAAAGATTTTTCCTATCTGATTTTTCTTGCACCTGGCTTACTCTTAGGTCCATATGGCCAAAAAGTTGGGAATATTCTGAAGAATAAGATTCTGGAGATCGCTTTTGTGAACATATTTCTTGTAGAATCGAACTATTAATGCGAAGAACTGTAAAGGCAATTTACAGATAATGCCTCCAGACCCCCATCTCAAGAGTACGAATACGCCATCTGAACTACTGCTCTAACCGTCGATATCTCAGAAACGTACAGAAAGATAAAGAAAACTAATATACGATTCAAATGTATTGGGCCCTCACTTTAACCTTGAATATTTCCAAAACGGAAAATTGGAAAAAAATTTAAAAATTATATACAACTTGTCTATTCTAAGCCACTTACATATTTTAGTAATTTAGGTTAAAATGTTATGAAGGTTGTTTAATTTATATCTAAAGATGTATCAATTTTTAACGAGACTCCACTCAGATGAAAGTTAATATATACAGGGTGTAATTAGTTTCATGTCATTAAAAAAAACTGGTGGTAGGGAACGACAAGACAAACAAAAAAACCTTATATAACATGGGGTCTAAAGCTCATAGTTTTGGAGAAAAAAAATAAATAAAAATTTCGCAAATTTTCAATAAAATCTTTTGAGAACTGCTGGAATATTGAGGTAGGTTTAGATCGTCGCGCGTGTCTTTGCCTATGATACTCAATATTTGTGTAGATAGCTGTAAAATGTCGGCAGTCTTTAGCGGTGCGGTAAATAAGATGAAAGACGTCGACGTTTTCTGAGTGTTTAGTAGATCTGATCTGAAGAAAACTATACTCTGACTCTCCCTTGTGCAATATTTTAGTTTCTGTGGGTGTTTCATTATGTACACATGTCCAATCCGCCGTTCGTTGTTTTTGTTATTTTTGAATTTCGGGTCGCTGTGTATTTATAGTGAAGATTTATTTTATTTACTTTATCGTTCAAGTCGTTAAATTCTTAATTACGTACAGACACAACTTACTTGTTCGTTCTTTTTGTATTCCGTTTTGGCTTTTGGACCAAGTTTTTCTTTTATTTTTCTTTATTGACAACGTTAGTTGATAGTTTATTGTTTAGTGTTGAACGGAGTACGTATGTCCTTAAGTCGACGTACCGAACTGTGTATTGATGCAGATGCAGATTTCGAATAATTTACTTAGGTAAGCTTTTAACCCAGGACACTCATTTATATTACAAACGTTAATAAATCACATTTAAACATTCTGAATTGTAAACATTAATCCAATATTTTGTTCCAAATTAAAAGACACACATGTAAAGAAATGCTCTGTTTAAACTTCTACGGCCATTATTTGCTTGCAGTTGTGCAGGAAAAGATAACGAATTATTTACCTCTTTATAATTGCCTCAGCTCGGTTGAGGCGGTCCATCAAAGGCGGTCGATGATCCAAGGCCTTTGCACTTTTTATGACAATTTAAAAGTTGTATAATTGGGAACTACAAGTACATTGACCAAGAAACGCAGTGGTTCTCAATTATTTTCTACATTAATATTAAAAAAATATATTAAAAAGGTTGACCAGGTCAGTTTTTCTCAAAGTGCCCCTAGAGGGAAAAGTCATAAAGGTTTTTTGTTTGTCTAGTCGGTCCCCATTACCAGTTTTTTTAATGACATGAAACTGATTACACCCTGTATAATATATTTTTTTATCTAAAATTTTGTAGTGGCATATGGTCGAGTGCAATTTTACCTCGGAACCCGTCTATGGCGAAAGGATTTTCATGAAACTTGTTGCATTGAGTTTTTATGACTAAGTACAAAACAGTTTACCTTTAAAAGGCGCCGCTTCTTACTTGGGAGTGGTCCCCACCCCTTTTGGAGTGGTGGACAAAAAAAGATTATGAAATTACAAGTATTTCATGTTTTGTTTATTTTTGTACGATGAATAGTTCTTAAAAATTGCGACCGATCAGTCGAGATGTAAAGCCGGGGATACATCTAAGAAACATTGCCATTCGTTCGCGTTGTCCAACATTTATTTCTATGCGTTCGTCAAGTGTAGACGGTAGTTGGCAAAGAATTAATTGCTGCGCGAATGGTCAGCATTACGAACGAACGTTTTCCATCGGCTGTCGGTAAAATGAAAAGATCAAAGAGAATGCGAACCAAAGAATGTCTGCAAACGTGGCTATGTGGACGAGTTTAAAATAATTTCCAGTAGTTCAACACATCTTGGAAGGCAAGGATAATAATAAAATTGGTCCACGTGTTAATATTTTGGGATTACCACAGGGATCTGTACTTAGCCCATTGCTCTTTAATTTACATTCAGCAGATATTCATGCCACTAAGGACGCGAACTATAACATTGCACAATATGCCAACGATTTTTGTGTTTATATTATAAATAAACAATATGATATATCGTTGGAACAGCTGCATTTGACAACACATAAATTGGGTGACTGGTTCGACAGAAATGTTTTTGAACTTGCAAGTAATAAATCTAATGTTTATATTTTCACTACATACAACAAGCCTAATATCGAATCTATTAGACTGGGGAAATACACTTTTCCAGTTTAACAGCACGTAAAGTACTTAGGAATGGTACTAGATAAAAAATTAAGTTGGCAGCCCCTTATAGAGGAAATAGTAAATAGGTCCAACAAAGGTTTAAATTTCGTGAAGATGACTACTAGAACGTCGCTCCTTTTTTACAAGGCTTACATAAGATCAATAATTGATTATGGCTGTACTTTTTATGGGTCTGCTAGTCAGTCACTCCTTAAACGCATTAACACGGTAAAAAATAATGCCCTTCGGATTTGTTTTGGTGTTATGAAGTCGACGCCTATTGATGCCCTACAAGTAGAGCCCACACCAAAACTCAGAAGAAATTTGTTGAGCGAGAAAATGTTATATTAACAAACTTCCACTTTAAAAAAAAATACACTCAATATCTTCGATCTACAAAATAAATATTGGATTATAAAAACTCTCCACCTCATGCGCCTGCATTCCGTGAATGCTCTCATTTAGTCTCAAGCATTCAAAATGATACTGACTACTTCAATAAATTCAATTATTTTTCTCTGTTTACCGATCTGACAGTATATGTACCATAATATAGCGAAAATCTGAGGATGAGTATAAACTCTTTAAATATAACATTCAAAAAATTTCCAGATTTCGAGCTAGTATACACAGATGCTTCCAAGTCTTCTAGTGGAACAGGGTGTGCATATTATATAACTTCCAAAAATATTGAAACCAAAATAAAACTTACGCAAGAGTGTTCTATTCTATTCAAGTTTATACAAACCTCAGAATTTCCGCAAACTGTTATCTTTTCTGATTCATCAGGGTGCAGGGGGTGGAAAATTGATATTACCTACATTATTAGTTTACGTTTTCGAGGATCCTGAACATGAAAAAAGTATTGTCAGGGTTGTTTAACCCTTTCTACCCCCTTAAATGGACAATAACCACCCCTTATCACGGTTTCTTAGCAGCAATCCTCGGCAAATCGTGCTTGGAGGAGAATGACCGGGAATCTCATGAAATTAGATAGTAAAGGAAATGCTGATGATATTAAAGGACTGTGACGACCCTCTAGAGTTTATGCGACCTTGCCAGGCCTTGACTGTAAATACTCGCTTTACTGTGAAAGGCAGACACCCAGTGCGTTATTCCATAAATTCTAGATGACCAATTCGTTAACCGTGCATCATGGTGCCTGCCGAACTTCCTCTTTGATGTTAGGAAACAATTGAATGCCGCTTTTGGGACCGATGGGCTAAGTCATCGAGGTTCAGTGCCTCGACCCGCTTGGTCTCCAAATCTCAACCTATTGGACTTGTATCTGTATGAATATTTAGAAACATTGGTTTTCAGTACCCAACAATAATGAAGCACATTTACGACAACATATGGAAGATATGCGCAACCAAATAAGACTAAGATATGTGAAAATGTATGGAAGATATATGGAACATTTGTTGCAATACACAGCTTTAGGCGACTAAATTGTAGTAAGTTAATAACTATTAGCCAAAACAGGCATAGAATATGGTTATTACTTTGCTGATTTTACATACATGTGATGTGTTATACACTAGTGAGAGAATGTTCAAGAAGTCACTAGTGAGGTAATGTAAAAATAGCCTTTTCTGATTTGTAAGTTCTTGACACACTTTTTAATAAGCAATCAGTTTCCATATTCAGAATATATGCCAATATTTTTATAAACCTTTAAAGTTGCCTTCAGAATTGAGTACTTTTTCCACATTGAAGAAGCTGAACACTTTTTTCTGTACCTACTGCAAGAAATAAGCCAACAGTAATATCTCTGCATTTTGCCCAGTCATTATATTCGCTTAATTCCTTGTAAAAGAAAGTTGGGATTTCTTATGTAGCAAGTTTAAACAAACTTCATTTGCTTCTTTTCTAATTTCTTCCGAGACGTACCAATTTTTATCAATTTTTCACAACTAGTTATTGTCTCTCACCTTTACTTGTTGTTTATGTGTATAAACTAGTAAACAACAAATAACAATCAACACCATTCCATGACATAACCAATTACATTTTTTACAAATAATTTAAAAATTAGATTGTCATATAAACGGTCAAAATAAAAAAAATATATTCAAATAAAATTTCATTAAAAGTGTTGGATAAGTTTTGTATTGCACACGTATATAATTGCACATTAGTCTCGTAAGAAAATTAGCCACTCGACCTAAGGGTCTCGTGGCTAACTTTTTCTTGAGTGACTAATATGCATAATTACATACTAGTGCAATAAATAACTATTAAATAAGTAAATTATATTTTTGGGATTTTTACTTGCCTAACAACTAATAGATACGGAACTTATTGCTTTACATCCCCTTGGAAAGGATAATTGTCCATTACGCAATTCTTGCTAATAGTGCATAGCTTCTGTGCGTACATTGATACACAAGCCTATATCTAGAAAGTATGACCAGTTCGCTGTATTTCCCTGGAAATCACTCGCCCAAGTATTAGCAGTAATTGCCGTTGCCTAACTCTTTGAGTCGAGATACAAGTATTGTCAAGACAGATCTGCACTCGGTCCCTCTTATTTCAATGAGTATAATATGCCATTTAATTTGTTACCCTTGTTCTGGGAGACCCAGTATACTATGTTATTATACTATTACAAATTAATCTCAACATTCAATACTCTGTACACGTTAAAAGCATGAGTTTACGTATGTGGAAATAAAAGTCTTAACATTTTTAATAATTTTAATCATATTTAAATGAAGATACTTAAATATAAATATCCGCATATTATTAAAATTGTCGCTTATTAAAATTCAATCTTCTTACACTTTTCTTAAGTATAACAACTATTAATTATCATATCATCTAAAATAACAAGGCATGTCATTTTATTACAACAGTTTCTATCCCAGTCTTTATACTTGGCTTAAGGTAATCCTTCGTAAAATGTTAAATTCCATCAAGACGAAAGTCTTATATAGGAACTGCCTTAGCTAGAGCCGTCAAAATCGACGGCATCTAATACAAAATAGGGCAGCCAGTGTTGGGATCATCGGTGTCTTGCTTCCCAGTGTAGGCAACAAATATAATGACATTAATTTCTTATATATTAGAGAAATATAAATGCAAAAAGTTCCCATTCTGACATTTATGTCATAAAGTTGTTTTTTACTACATCAAATATAGCCTTTTCCACCTCAATATATCCTGGCGAAGCATAATAAGGCAGCGGTAGCTAGTCATATAAAGCAGGAAATTCAAATTTCAAACTTTATACGCGAGGTAGTCCATTTATTAAAGGCTTTTCATAAAATATTATTATGCCTAAAGGGTAGTACGAGTATAAACTTCGCACACTTTCAAAATTTACGACCGTTTCGAAATGCATAGAATTATGACATTTTTCAATTCATAAATATATTTTAATGAATTCTTTCTATACAAATGATAAAAATAATTGGGAAAAAGCGTGACCAGGCGGTATGAGAGCATGCGTTTCGAATAAATACGCAAATTTTGGCTGGAATCAGTTCATGAGACAGTACCGATTATAAAAATTCATGTTACCAAACTTCATCCTAGGACATCCGCCATATTGGATTTATAAGAACGTTACATAGTTTATCATATTTTACTCGTCAAACCCTTTCATTTGACACCCATATTAAGGGGGCTGTGAAGTAAAACATAATCCGGCATCTTAGTGCGTCCGTCATATTGGATTTAGAATGACGTTGCATAGCTCATCGCATTTTACTCATCAAACCCTTTCATTTGTTACCCATATCAAGGGGGTTGTGAAGAAAAAGACACTCCGCCTTCTTGGGGCCGTCCGCCATATTGAATTTAGAATGATGTCACATAGTTTATCGTATTTTACTCGCCAAACCCTTTCATTTGATGCCCATATCAAGGGGGTTGTAAAGAAAAAGGCAACCGGCCATCTTGGGACGTCCGCAATATTGGATTCAGACAGATAATGGCTATACTATATTGCATTGTCACTGGACTTATATATGTTTGCCACATTTCAAAGCTCTAACTTGATTAGAAATAGTCGAAATTTTGATTGCAAGATTTGATTCATAGATACCGACAAATAAATAAAAAATAAGAAGTACACAACAGTTTTCTTTTAAAAGTGAATTACGCTAAACAGTAGAAAATCATTTTTATTCAGTGATTAAATTACAAAATGATGATGAAAAAAAAGAAAACCATTGGACGCTCATAAAATATTGCTGTTGTTGTTATATTACAACATACTATTCATAACGTTTTATCACAATGCTGATGCGTCCAATCGTTTTCTTTTTTCATCATCATTTTGTAATTTAATCACTGAATAAAAATTATTTTCTACTTTTTAGTGCAATTCACGTTTAAAAGAAAACCATTGTTTAAAACAAGTTTCTTTATTTATTTATTTTTACTTTTTAGTTTCCCGTCTGCCTAATTTTTTATTCCAACGCCATCTTTTCATTTACTGTTGTCAAGCTTTTTCATTTGATACCCATATCAAGGGGGTTGTAAAGAAATAGGTAATCCGCCATTTTGTGTCGGCCACCATATTGGATTTAGAATAACGTCACACAGATTATTGTATTCTACTTGTCATACAGTCTCATTTTATACCCATGTCGGGAGGGGTGTTAAAATATATGAGATTCGCCGTTTTGTGCCGGCCGCCATATTGAATTTACAATAACGTCACACAGCTTATTGTATTCTACTTTATATACTCTTTCATTTGATACCCATGTCGAGGGGGTTGTCAAGAAAAAGGTATTCCAAAATTTTGTGGCGGCCGCCATATTGGATCTACCATAATACTGAATATATTACATTGTATTGTCATCCGAACCAAAGTTGAATGCAAAATTTCAGCATAATTGGATATCGAGAAGTGGTAAAAAAAACGATCTCCATATTTGAACATACATGTATACATACAAACAACATTTCGAGCTAAAGAAAACCATTGAACAAAGCAAGTTAAACATAAGCTTTTAAAAATGACGAAAACTTACCACAAAAAAGTGATGACAATTACAGTATTCATGAAATATTTATTAAATTAATTTACTTGTCTGAATTAATGATAGCACTATAGGCATATTCTTTCCCGATTCTAATTAAAATGAGACATTTTTTATTCATACATACAACTTTGATAACACGTTTTTAAAAAGAGTTTATTTTAACAATGATAAGACGGCAACTCATTTGCTTTGATGTTATGATAATTTTCTTTGTCATCGGCAATCGACAAATAATGAGTATCAAATTTCTTGTGCCCTCTTTAAAATCCAATATGAATGCAAATGAAATTCAGTATATTTTTCTCTGTCCAGTTATTTCAGTTGAAAATTGACGATCCGTTAAATGCGATGCTTCCATGAAATAAATTAAGTTACATCGATTCTCTTGGGACTAATTGTAATTGATAATAATGGAAAACTGTTGAATTAAGTGAGTTTTACAGTTTCATGCAACACACTAAAGTTTGTAATTCTACACGTCGCGTCGCAAATCTTGTTAACACGACAATGTCTATGGGAGAGGCCGTTAGTACATAGAATATCGCTTCAAAGTTTTACACCTTAATTAATCTCTGTAGTTTCCTTAACTACACTTGTTTACTTCGTCACATTCTCTTGAAATTGTACGCACTTCCTCATTCTACCGTATATAAATATTTCAATTCTTTCTCATTATACAGAGTATCCCAACAGAAACGCATAAAATGCGTAACTTTTGTCCTGTTTATAAATACAAAAACATGTCAATTAGTAATATCAGATTGCTCCATTGTACGTAAGGAAAAAGTTTTGACACTTTTCACATATCGATGACTTCATCGATAATTCTTTTAAATGGGACACCCTATGCCTTATTCTAAAGATTTACAAACGAAATCAGTGACATATTTTTTTTTAATATAAACGTCCAAGGAAAAATTTATTTTCAATTTTATTACAATAAATGTTCAATTTGACAATGACCAATACGATGTTCGAAACTATTAATCACATTTTCAATTACGTCTAGTGTTGTTTTGTATTTCGTCTCGGATTCATTGTTTTAATCCATCTATTGTACTGAGATTTTCAAAATTATTCATTGTGATGTTCTGAAGCAGTATATCGCTGATGGTTTTTTCTAGAACTTAGTGTTTTTATTTCTTTGAATTTTATTTTCTTACAAAAACTACTAAAACACCCATTTCACGATTAAAAAATCAGTAAACGGTTTAAAAGTGAGAGTGTGTTGACGTTTGAACACGTCTAAAATCTGAAAAATGGATAACACCTGGTATGGCAAGGTGCGCTTTATTTGAAATGGGGAATTATGCTCTGTGATTTGTGTGATGCTGCTCGGTAATGAACAGCCGCCTAACTTGAATGGGTAAAATTTTTGAGATATCTGCTGAACGTTGTCAGCTAGTCACGTTATTTTGTAACAAAGTGCATACGTCTCTGAGGGAGGTGTATCTGATGAACTTCAGATGAAGCGCATTTTATGTTCCAGGATTTTAAATTTCTTGAAGGTCGTGACCTAATTGCTGCTCCATGTCGATACCATGTATGCCAGGGCCGGTCCCAGTATAAAGGTGTATCATTATCATTATTATTTAATTTTTTTGTATCTACTTAGTCAGCTGTTTTAGGTAGAAGCGAGTACAGACTCCTGAACATGGAATAGACCCGTATAGTCTTGATAGTGTGTTTATTGAATGTCAGCCGTAGATTCAAATGTAGACCTAAGTACTCCATACTCCATAGGAATTTGGTTTCCCCCCATCGAAATAGTGGTTAATACTTCGTTTTCCATAAATCTGCGTATGAAAACTATAGTATCCGACTTCTCGACACTTATTCGAATTTTCTACCTGTTGTAATAGGCCGTGGCATGGGCCATGTAGGCCTCTAATAGCATATTTGCTGCTTACGCGTTTTGGCCGTGTTGTCGACGTACTTCGCAAGCTTAGTATTTGGAAACGTAGGGAAATCAGACATGTTTAAGTTATATAATTTAGACGGCAAGAACATACCTGTAGTAATCTGCCTGTCAGATAGAGTGCACCAGTTCTATTAAATGACTTGGGAAATTGTAGCTGTGCATTTTGAATAATAAGCCTGGAATCCGTACTGTATCAAAAGCTTTCTCAATATCAAGGAATACCATGGCAGGGCTTTTTTTCAAGGTTATATTCTACTTTTACGTCGATAACTACTCGAATGACGTATTGCACTGTACTCCGACCCGATGAATCTCGTCCTGAGCAGAGTTTAGTCTGACCAAGATCTATAGACGTCAAAATCGGCGATAGCAGCGATATGGATCGATAGCTGCCAGCGAGCTTGGGACTCTTTTTTCAAAATGGGCACGACCACATCACACTTCCACTGGTTAGGTCAGTGTTGTAGTCGTAGAATCGCGTTAACTATATACGTGAACTGCACAATACCTTTCTTTGGAAGATAATTAAGAAATTTGTAATCAACGCAGTCTTTCCGCGGAGCTTTATTGTTCGGTAACGTTCTGATTATCTTTGTGTATTCGGAGGGTTTGATTATGACTTAACAATTCAGAGCTTTGCTCAGCTTTCACAGCGAGTTGATTTAAAAATTCAAGGCTTTTAGTTTGTTACCTCATTTTAGATTCACTACAGTGCTAATGCCGACTCGAATTCTTTTTTGCATCCACCCGATCTCGATCCGTGCATCAGCATCGCGATTTTTCTATCAAAGCTACTTTTGTCTATTTTTTCCTCAAGTGTCTCATTAGACCACTTCGTTCAGTTTATCTGATTGATCTGTGGTAATCATGACTGCAACACTCCATTTGGCGTCCTGTTGTATCCTTGTGAATTTCCTCACGGCATCTTCCAGACCGGCGCGGCGGCTGCCTCAGTGTTATTGGTGAGTGCGAGATTGATGTTGACATGATTCTTACAGGGACGCCAATCGGAATTTTTAAGACATGACTTTGTTACCCAATTCTTGAAGAATTAGATTGTGATCAGACGCGAGAAAGTAAAAACATAATAGTACATTCTGTGACAATTTATTAGTGTACATTTTATCTTTATTTTTATATGGCCATTTCAACACAATTTGTAAATTCCTCAAAGAAAGACATCCGAGATATTTATTTCACTACAGCACTGTGCTGTTGACAGGTGTTATTAATTTATTGTCACCTGAATGACAACGATATGAATTTGAAATTATATTTCTATCATTAGAACATACTTTTTATTTGCATGATTTTAGGCTAAATTTTGGGTCCCCTCCTAATTTTTGTAACATGTCACAGAAACCTTATTTATTTTAAACGGATGTGGGTAAATAATCTCCAACTGATTTAATCTTCAGATATGACGTAGTTTAAATCAATGCAATGACTCCCATATATATGGATATCGGATTTTCTCTCTTGGGAAATCTATTTCCGTTGAATTATTTTGTCTCTTGTCTGCAATACTATCCTGACCTCCGCTAAATAAAATTGTGTTCACTGAAATGCGTGGAAGCTAGTACAATATTAATGATGTAACGTGAAATATATAAATAAAACATTTAATTTTAATAATAATAATAATAACAATAATGCAGATTTATCCAACATGTCTCAAACATTTATTTACAGGAAATACATATTTATTTGTACTTAAAAACGTTGCGCATGTAGAAGATTTTTAATTCCGAAGTGCAATTAACTTTTATCTAAACATTACATTGAAAATTTGCATTTTTTAAATTTTATGTCTAAATCTGCATTATTGTTATTATTATTATTATTATTACAAAGTAAGCTTTGGATAGACTACCTATTTTTACCAGAGGATATCCCTTCCTATGAGCAACATTTTGAAATCATAAATATCAACAGAGATATACAGAGTGGCCCACATAAAACAGGCAGACTGTATATCTATTTCGGTCTATCTAATAATATCAAGTCTGTTTTATTTCTTGTGTTATAATTAATATTTTTGATAATGGGGGAAATTATCCCCAAAATATTGAGCACTCCTAATTTTAGACTGAACATAAGCACGATACTGCTGTGCTACTTTTGTATTTACCTGTTTTGAAATATTTTTTTGTAAAACATCGCTAAGTTATATTTTTTGCTAGAATATCTTTGATTAACACGAACAAGGTCTCAACTAATTGTGTGTCACTGAGAGCTGTGAATACTTCATTTTTTATTATGTTTTCAAATTTAATTAATTCTGTTTTTTCTACGCTTAAAAGCAAATTGTTAGTTGCAAATATGTTTAGTGAATCAATTATTACACAGGCCCACAAAAAAAAGTTCAGACTCAGAAACTAAACCTACCAGTCTTTATGTATTTTATCGTTGGGCTCTTTTTTATCTTAAATTTTAAAATATAAAAATGTAATTCAAGGATAAAATCTAAGGTAAAAAAAACCCAACGATAAAATGAAATTCTGATGAGGGCATCGAAATCAGGAGGTTAAAATACATAAAGATTGGTAGGTTTAGTTTTTGGGTCTGCACCATTTTATTTTTTGTGGGGCTGCGTTATCGTTGTTCAATTTTCACTATTTGCTTCGCTAAATATAAGGGGTGTAATTTTCATATCACTGTGTTGGTGTTCGAATTCTGAACAACTTTCAAAATGTCCGTCTGTCTACCTTCCTGTCTGTCGGTCCATCTGCCTGTCTGTCTGTCTCTACGTCTGCCCATCCGTCACGTTTCTTGTTTCTTATTAATTATATAAATTTATTAAATTGATATATTTATATAATATTGCTACATTACAAAATCGGCTAATTAGGCAATAGTCTTAACAGCAATAAATCTGTCACAAATGCGACAAGATTATGGACCAAGCTATGACGGCTTTCATTCATTTCGCAGTTAGACAAGGCCAAATATGCTATATTTCTTTAGGGTACATTTCTGTCATGAAAATAAAAAAGTTTGTATTAACATGAATTCATTAATGGGTATATGGGTTGCTGTTAGCTGTGTAAGAACATCTTTATTTACTCACAAACTTTTCACTTGTTACTATAACCAAACATTATTTTTTATTTATGATGAAATACTGAGTATATAGAATGTGCAACAATTATATAAAAAGCGCAGTAAATCGTCGAAGAGTATAATGGTTAGCTTGTTTAATGTTTCCCTTTTTATTGCTATCCGTCTCTTTTGCTAAAATATTTGACAGTCCCAGTTTAATAGAAAATATGTTAATACGTATCTTTATTTTACCAAAATCTATTTCCACGTTTTTGTTACTATTTGGGTATTTAAGAAATAAATGCTCAATTATTTCATCCATCCAAGTTGGTTTCGCTATTAAAATTTTGAAGTGTTGTTTCACGCTTACCTTTTGATTCTTTACTATAATAAAGAATTATAACTCTACTATAACCTAACGTGAATCATTATAATCATAAAATAGCTTTGTCTAATATTCTATAAATATTTAATATTAATTGTTTTGTATCGACTCATTCTTACAAGCCCATTATCGACTCTACGCTGCTCGTTGGTTACTGTCAGTGCTATTGATTTTTGTTACTTCGAGTCGAAGTCTGAAACATCTCTCTTCATTTTTAGTGTGCTTGCATGTTTACTTGCCATTATCTTAAATTGAATTGTTCCATCTTTAATTAAAGAAAGTTTGCATAAATCGAGTTAGTCTAGGTATTAAAATTGACTTCATTAAACGTATTACCTCTCTAACTTAGGGTGAAAGATATTGTCTTAACTTTTAAAAGCGATACTCATACCGGGTGGAATATAAAATTAGTACACCTCAAGGTACGCCAGTTGAATTTAATTCTTAATTAAAAAAATTGAACATTAATTATTGTACACGTACAGGTTCATCAATTACAATTCTCAACAATCATCACCAATCATCAGCAATTACAAACTATCAATAAGTAATCATAACTAATATTTAATATCATCACCAATAACCGACAATCATTAAAAATCAACAGTAATGATGAGCAATCATAAATAATATTGCGTATTATATGAAGATCAGTTGTTTCTATCAGTCAATGTTAATCATTTATTGTCTAATTTTAAAAACTTCACATTTGTGGAAATTGTCTTGATTTTTGCATGAAACATCTTATGAGTGGCTTTATGTCTTTCTGATGAGCTCCACAATAAGGGTGAAAAACGTTTCAAAGGCTAAGAAGCATTTCCATGAAAATTTAATCTATAAGAATGAATTTTTTTTTAAAGACAAGGTATGTAAATTGATTCAGTTTAGGGCTCTTCTGGTCTCTGGCACAACCAGATGTAGGTCGTCAGAGAAATACAAAGTTTTGATTTTCAGTAGATTTTAATTTAAATCTTTACTGAATAGAATAGGCTTCTGTTTTCATTTTAAGGGGTTATGTAGATAATAATTTACTCTGGATGGCCGTAGGGGACTATGTGGATACTAGTGTTATAATAAGAATTGTCATAAAGAAATAGACAAATTCATTTTAGAATTTTAATTGCTAACAACCAGAATGCAGCTTAACGAAATAATGCAAAGATTGGACATTATTATTCTTACTGATAGTTTTTGTTTTTATTCTCATAGATAATTCTTTCTGCTGTTTGTTAAATCCTATAAAGAATATGTTTTATTACAAAATTGCATATCAGCAATCAAGAGCAATCCGTAAATAATTATAATCATCAAAAATCATGCCCTAGTATTAGCAATAATGAACAATCAACAAGTAATAATAAGCAACAAAAAATAATGTTGAATATTATCAGCAGAGATCGGGAAGTTTATCTCGGTGCCAGAGACGACTTTTTATACTGGCAGTGTTAAAGGCATTCGACTCCGACCGAGTGTCAACAATAAATTACAGTTTACGGAGGTACTTTTATATTTTATACGGCTTTATCTCCTTTAATTATATGACGCCGTCGAAATTGTGATACATTTCAAAATCGCTTTTTACCTACACTGTGGCAATTATTGCCATTTACGTCAATATTTAATAAAGGGGAAGGGTACACCATCCCAGATCGCAGTTTTGCAAACTGTAGTATAAATTTAGCTATATGTATGAACGTATGTATCTACAAACTTGATGTGAAATTATACAGAGTCGGCGGTATACAAAAATGTCTAGGGCTTCTCCGGCTTCAATAGAATTGTGGATTCGCGATTTCCCAGAACTGCAGTTTGATGGAACAGTAGTTGCAACAAAACAATTTCTTGGACATCTAAAACAAATGTTAATAGACATATTTCCTCACAAAAGCATATTAGTGCTACCGTGGTCAGAACTAGAGAATTCATTTTTTAGATAATTTTTGTAAAACTGTATTAGTGGCGAATATAACAACGTTCAGGTGCCGTCGGAAACGACACTCAGAAGAAAATATTTGTCAACGGAGTGTGATAATGTTAGACAAAAACTTACTAGGAAATACATCTGCTTTAGTGTGAATGAAACCACCAATGCTTGTGGTGAGAAGGTAGCAAATGTTTTAGTGGGTGCAATGGAGGAAAATTATTCAGTGCGTGGACACTTGATCGCCTTTGCAGTTGTAGAAACGACGAATTGTGGCATTATAGTGAAGGCAGTGAATTCAGGTGTACAAAAGTTATGGGGTGACAATTATGTAAAGAATAAGGACAAATTCTTTTATTTCTCACTGATGGAGTCAATGATATGAAAGCTGCAGGACGAATTTTGATGAAACCCTTCCGAGTGGTGGAAAATCATTTTATTTCAAATGATTCGGTTCAAATCCGTATCCCCCCGTTTTGGGGTCGCTGATCAGGGGAAAAATAATCATATTTAGCTCCAAGTCCTCCTCATCCTTCAAAACATGCCATTCAGGATTTATAGGTTTTTCGGCACATGATCGTTATTCCTGTGCATATCCCCATAAGCACGGAAGAGAACGTTGTAGCGGCCTCGTGGGTTGCTTCAACCCTTCCAAGGAGTGTAAAATTCATTAATTACACTTTGGATCATCAATACGCCTCCCCCGTTTTCGCACGCGCTTATCACGATAAAAATATTTCCTTCATCTGCGACTTTCCTCAATCCCTATCATGGACGAAAACTTACCCTTATCCTCCAGTTGATTGTGTAGGTTGCTGAGTAGGGTATAACAATTCCTTTTCAAGAATATATCGCGCGCGATGTGCATATTGAGGAATATGAGGATTGTAGATATTTGTAAACGACTTTTTAAATTAATTGTAAGCAAATAATTTATTTTCTCATAAAAATATTTCCATGCAATTCTTTGAATACAACATTACCACTGACCACAAAATTTATTATTCATTACTCCCTGATGAAAAAAATCATTATATCTTACTCAGCAACCTACACAATAATCGCCCCAGCGATTAGTGGTGGAGGAGGTCAAGTTTACGTTCAGTTGCGGAGAGTCGGAGATGAAGGTGAATATTTTTATCGCGATCAGCGCCTGCGAAAACAGGGAGGGCTTATTGACGATCCAAAATGTAATTAATGAATTTCACACCCCTTGGAAGGGTTGAGGCAACCCCTGAGGTAGCTATCACCTTCCCTTCCGTGAAAACTGAAGGTATATGCACAGGAATAACGATCACGTGCCGAAATACCTGTGAATCCTGGATAGGAGGGGTGGTTTCTGCCAGTTTGAGGGATTGAAACTAAAAATGAATATTTTTTCCGTGATCAGTGATTCCGAAAACGGGGGGCTATGCGTTTGAACCGAATTATTTGGAAACAAATAATTTTCCATCCATCGCACAGTGGGCCAGAATGCAGAGATACCTGGCCTGGTCGATTTTGGAAATAGCCATAAAATTGACTTTAAACTACTTTCACTTTAACAGATAATCATAGGCTGTAACATGACTCAGATAAAAGGGTTCTAGGCAAGTAGATACGCAGGTACAATTCAGTTGAAACGTCAGCATGCTATAGTATAATTTTTCTAAGATGACACTATCGGCAATAAAACGCCAGACGAAGAGAAATGCATATCTCACCTTTTCTCTCGCCTATTCGAGCAGAGAATGATTGCAGCGCCGCCCCTAACTTTGTAGATATACGTGGCTTCATTTCTTGTCTTGCTCTTGCTCAAGAATGAAATAAGGATAGCTTCTAAAAGTGTAAATACAAAACACTTTAAATCCCGACCTGTACTTGCACCAATTTTATATTTACACTTTCAGAAGTTATCCTTATTTAATTCTTGAGCAATAGCAAGACAAGAAATGAAGCCACGTGTATCTACAAACTTAGAGGCGGGGCTGTAATCGTTCGCTGCTTGAACAGGCGCGAGAAAAGGTGAGACATGCATTTCTCTTCGTCTGGCGTTTTATTGCCGATAGTCTCATCTTAGAAAAAATATACTTTACTTCACTATTTCTGTTTATCACTTTTCAAATATTTCTTGGCTGAGTAAACGTAATATGCGCTAGCCTAACACACATGTGTACTTATATTTGCTAATATTTTTAGACGATCTGATGGAAACTTTTAATTTTACAAAATTAAGTCTCCGACTCCCCTATTTTGGGGTTAATTTCCTGTTGGCTTACAAAATTAGTCAGGCTTAGTCATGCTACGAGATCTGTATTAAAAATATCTGTCAAATGTACAGTTTAACCTGTTAAACAAATTAGCTGCATTCACTTGCCATCCTCATTCTGAATTTGCTTCTAATGAGTTAAGACCTAGTTACAACGGGCTTAACAAAGTTACTCAAAAAAGGTCGAGACATCTTCCCTCGTGAAGTTTTACAACTCTTAGCTCCTCCGGATGAAGAAGAACTTACATATAATGAACTGGTTTAAAGTGTTTCTGAAATGGAGACTTAAGCTTTTGACGAAACCCAGAATGACAGTGACGACGATTACTGATTTCTTCGTACTTCTTGTTTGTTGTATTTTTTACAAAGTTTAGTTGTTTCTTTGAATAAATTGAACACTCTAACAAAAGCAAATTTAATGTATGCTTTAATATCTTACCCCGTTAAGGATCTGCCTCGTGTTATTTAAAAATATTTCAATATTACTTTAAATACTGCCATCACAAATTTAATACGTTTTTGCGGATACCGAATTTTATCTAGGTTCTATGTCTTATCCTATTTAAACACATCTGCTTAGATTAGATTTCATAAATATTTTTACAGCTACCCTCTTCACATAAGTTAGTAAAGGACCCCGTACAAACCTTATGGGAAATGGGTTTCGGCAGAATCGTCTCAATTTTTGGTATATTGTAGCTCTTGTCATCTTGAACAAAAGTCTCTATGGCCACGATGCTCCATATTCAATATTTTGACTCCTATGAAGCACCAAAACTCCAAACCTCAATACTAATCTTATGAAAAATGGGGTGTCGGTAGAATCGTCTGAATTTTTGGTATATTGTAAGCTTTTGTCATCCAGAACAAAAGTTTCCATGGCCACGATGCTCCATTATGAATATTTTGGCTCCTATGGAGCACGGAAGCTCCATACCCGTACTAAAAATTAGGTTTCGGCGGAATCGTCTGAACTTTTGGTATATTGCAGCTTTTGCCATCCTGAACAAAAGTCTCCATGGCCACGATGCTCAATATTTAATATTTAGGTGTCTATGGAGCACCAAAGCTCTTCGTCATGAGTCATTACTTTGAGTAGTTTTATAACGCATATTTTGATTATTGAATTATCTAACTTCATGTTTTTGAGGTTGTTGAATCAAATCTTACATCAGATTTGAATTTAACGTCAGAAACATAAAGTTCTACATCTATTCTTATTTTTTTACAATTCCTTGCTAATTGATAGCCGATTGACAACTGCCAACTGTCAATAACGTCTATTTGGCATCAGATTTGAATTCAGCAACCTCAAAAATATAAATTTAGGCAATACAATAATCAAAATGTGCGTTATAAAAATGTTATAAAACTACTCAAAGTAATAACTTACGATGGGGCTATGGAGCTTTGGTGCTCCGTAGGAGCCAAAATACCGAATATGGAGCATCATGGCTATGGAGAATTTTGTTCAGGATGGCAAAAGGTACAATATACTAAAAATTTAGACGATTCCGCCGAAACCCAATCTGCATAAGATTAGTGCCGATATGGAGCTTTGGTGCTCCATAGGAGCCAAAATATTCCGAATGGAGCATCATGGACTCTTATTCAGGAAGAAAAAAGCTAGAATATACCAAAAATTCAGACGATTCTACTGGAACCCATTTCCCATAAGATTTGTGCGGGGTCCTTTCACGCATTTGTACAAAAATACATGTTTCCACCCCCTCTGATAGACCCTCTTTTACTGTCTGATTATTAAAAATAATTTTCCGCGATTACTACCCTATCATCAGATTATCTAAAAGTTTCAAACTTTTGGCCAGGATTTTGGGTTCCGAATGATACAAGGATCACGTTCCGAAAACAAAAGAATATTAAATTGAATAGGGCGAAATGTAAGATAGCAATAGGGGAAATAAAATATATGGGGCATATATTAACACGACAGGGTATAAAACCAGACAATGAAAAAAGTCAAGCCATTCAATTCTATAAAGTTCCTAAAAATAAAAAAGACAAAAATATTTTTAGATATGGTAACGTATCTTGGTTTTATTCCTAATATGTCACAAATTACAGAGCTTTTAAAGTCTTTATTGAAAAAAGGTACAGATTTTTAATAGCATTCAGAGCAACAAAGTGCATTTGAGAAACTTAAACATATCTTGTCAACAACACCAGTACTAGCTTATTATTCAGTAAACGATCCTATTACAATCGCGTGCGATACGTCGTCCACAGGTTTAGGGGCTGTTTTAAAGCAAAATAATAAACCAGTGGCTTAGGAATCCAGGTCGTTAAATAGTGCACAAATTGCTTATGCACAGACAAAGGGATGCTCGGAATATATTTTGCCTGTACTAAATAACATCAGTTCATATTTGGACGTTCCGACGTAACAGTTGAAACCGATCATAAACTACTTATTTATATTCGATAACTTTAGTATATAAACCGGGAATCAAACTAAAAATTGCAGATGCACTTTCTCGTGCATACGTCATTGAAAATGATTTTTAAAGGAGATAGATCATCAGATATGTTCTTTACAGAAAACTCTACCTGTTTCTGATAATAAAATATTCTTAATAAAAACGTGTATTCAAAATGATAAGCATTTACAGTTATTAATAAAAACAATAAAAAATGGATTTCCGGAAACTAAAAGTGATCTAGGAAACTCTCTTAAAATATATTATCCATATAAAGATGAATTAAGTTTAATAACTGGATTAATATTGAAATCAGACAATTTTTATTCCCGAGTCCTTAAGACCAGACACGCTGCAAAGCATTTCGGATGGTCAACTTCCTTTATGTTTTAAGATTAAAAGAAATCCAATTACACAACATTTAAACATTCTATGAGGGTATATTAATACATTAAAGACTGACAGCTTGTTTGTTATGTTTATATAAACTAGTATCAAGTAATTAAAGTAGTTCTTTAATTCAGCGCGCGCTGATTTTAAGTTTTGGCGAATGCGCCAGTAATACTTGTGTTATTCATTTTATTGAAAATAAATAAATAATAAATTTTCCATCCTACTACTTCTTTTTCTGTAAATTTATTGTTGGGCCATGGATTATTAGTTTTAAGTAAGTACATTATTTGCTTTACTACAGATATCATCATTATTCGAAAAAAGTAATAATTGCGCCGGGGACCGCTGCTGTCTCTATCCACAGTTAGAACCTTACTTTACATAATATAGGTACAGGGTGGTCCATCTAAGCGGAAACGTTGACATAACGGCTTTACGGTTGTAGTAGGAAAAAAAATTGAATGCTGAGAATATGGCATTTTTTCCCAGCATTCCGAATCTAAGGTCAAAAAAACAATAGAACATCAAATGGTGAAAATATTCGCGGATAATATGTTTCGAAAAATAAAACATGTGTATATTTTTACTGGAAAGAAAATTTTGTGAATTTATCAATGAATGATAATGAGCATTCAAATTCAATATTTGGTTCCAATTGGTCGCAAAATCGCAATATACTTAGTATTTTCCGATCAACCCTGTATAATTTTAAAAAAATCAGATTTAGATACACTATTTGATATACTTGCTACAGATAGTTCCTGAAATATTCGAGAAAACAGTATACAAAATTGTATTAACAACTAAATTACAAGAGATAGTAGTAGGCTATGAGAAACATTGGTGTTGAAGCATTTCTTGCATTTCTACTACTCTAATGAACAGTATGCACTAAGTTGGCTTTGGAAATTAAGCATAAATATCAGCATTCAAATTTTTTTCCTACTACAACCGTAAAGCCGCTAGGTCAACGTTTCCGCTTTGATGGACCACCCTGTACATATTTTATTTAATGCACTATGTTACTTCTAGTAAATATGAGAGTTGTCCATTTCAGGGATCCCCGATGCATTTATTATTTTTTTTACGAACAAATTTTTAATTTAACTTTTATTTGTTCCTTTTTAAAGGTTTGTTTTTTGTGTCAGGGGTTTTTAAAATTTTTAATTTAACTTTTATTTTCATTTTAACATTGGAAATGTTTATGTTCGTATATGGGGTAGAGTTACCAGTTTTCGTTCAAGGTCAAAAGACATCGGTGTCGCGGTCAAGTGAGACTGTCGTATATACAACGGTTGGTATACGTAAATGTAATATGGGTTGCATATATCACGAGGGGTCAAGTTACCAGTTTTCATTTAAGGTGGAAATACAGCCGTGTAGAGGATCTTGCTGTTTTCGGACGAGGACGAGGCGAAGCCGAAACATCTTTGAAGTCGGTTCAGACGTCTTGGACACAAAAAATCGCTTTTTTAATCTCGGACGCAAAAATGAGGGATGCTATAAGTTTGAAACCTTTGTCTTTGTGTTGTGTGTGTGTCTGTTTGTGGTATAAAGACAAAACAGTGATTTTCTTGTGTATTTAGTATAACATATGTAGCCTGTACAAATTAATGTAAATATATCTATAGACCATGTTTTGTAAGCTATTTGGTTGTACCTAAAATTTGGAAGAAATATTATCAAGTCGGCGCAGGGTGTGAACGCAATGCTTAGACATACTCTTATGTCCATCTGAATAGTGAAACAACGGTAGTGACTGGCCCAAGTGACGTCTAAGAAAATACAGCAGCGTTACTCTGCCTTCTAGAGGGTTGTATGTCAGCGTATGCACAGAAGCTATTCAATATTAGACGAGGACTGCGCAGTATATATATACCATCCTTCGTAGGTAATGTAAAGCCGTTGGTTCTTCGTCAATTAAATGATGGACAAGTAAAAAATTCCTTTATTCTCCGATAGAGCAAAACTTCCAAGTTGGCAGTAGCTTGTTTAACAGAGTCGATGATTAGTCTAGTCACAGAAATATGTTAGCCTCAGACGCGGAAACAGATCGACGTTAAATAAGTGATTAAAAAAAAGTATTGTCGCAAGTTAAGATACATTTAATATAAGCAGGCAGAAGTTGCAGTCCGACGCACAGAGGTCAGTTTTTAAAATGTGGGATGGAATAAATCAAAATAAAAAATGGTCTTTAACACGTTATTTTACAATGGAAAAGAGAGTCTAAAAACTGAGGAACATAACCTATAAAATAATTTTCCCAAGCCGCAAACAAGAGCCCGTACCTGCGAAAGTTTATAACTGTTTTGTTAATAGAGTGGAGGAAGGCAGTCTGTGAACCGTTCTTGAGTCAGTATTAATGTCGCGTGTTATCAAGTGGTTTTCATCATAAATCGTGACACTTTTATTTCATGTTCATATTTTAGTTACATTTTTATTTGATTAGTAATTAATTAGTTTTAGTGACACCTAATTTCAACGAAATTATAGCAGTATTTATTACATATTTTAGTCTAGAAACTTCGTTATTGGTGTGGATTGTGTAAAAAGTTGTTCCTTAACTTGTTGTCAATTACTTAATTAGTTGACAAATATCTTCAATTCAGCACCCGTATTAGGAATAAATTCAATTCGTTGCAGAAAACTCCTGTTTAGCTATCGTGCTATAACTGGAATAAGTTCAAGTTAAAAACTACTGAGCAAGCGCGAGCGGAATATCGACGGAGACGATGCTAACAGCCATTACAAATTCGTTCAATTTCCGTTTCATGGTCATTGAGGTGAGACTGTTCTAATTTTTACTTAAAAGATTTGGAGTTATTAGAGCCATCCTATAATACTTTGCTGTAATTTTTATTATTGGATTATTATGGCATTAGAATAATAACGTAATTATTCTAGATTAATATTGAATTTTAAGCAGGCATTTAGTTGAATTATAGTACATTTGAGGTTAACCTCGTAGTCAATAGAAACCACTTGTTAGTGGATTGCCCCAGCAGTAGTTTATTCAATTGTCAATTTTGGATAGTTGCTGCTGGATATTTTGTGTTTAGGTACTATACCAAGAATATCTGCCAGTAGTCAATTTATTAAATTTAATTTTGTCATGGTACGGGAAATCATCTCCAATATATTATATATTCTTATTTAATTTTTTCTTGTTTTCATATCTTAACATCTATTTATTTTATGCTGCTTTGAACATTTTGTATTATTAACATACTTTTTACTTTGTAAAATGTTGCTTCATGATAACTGGACTTTAGTCACAATTTATAGTAATTTTGTTGATTCAGAGCCTCAGGGCCAAATTTTTGTGATAATTTAATAGTAGAGTTTCTTTATTGGTCCTCAACCATTTTCTTGTAATAATCTGGATTGACCAACCCTGGATCAAGCACATGGTAGTTTTGCTAGTGGCTGGACGAGAATTATAATTGGCCGAACATTTGCAACTTCGTGTCATCCTGGAACTTCCTCGTTGACCCGGACAAACAATATAAGTCCTGAATCCTAGGTACCTGTGGCCATCTTCAGGAATTGACACATTGGAACTCCGCACTCGCCGCCCAAAGTTACGTAAGCAATTACTTATCATCGTAGCTTTTTTTGGCCAGAAGAAAATTATTTAACTCTAAACATTATATATAGTCTTTGCAGAGTTTAAACTTTATTTGTTGTTAATATATTGTTATTTTTTTAAATTTTGGTTTTGATTGTTTCATCCTTAAACAGTTGCAGGAATATCAGTTGTATGAATACGCTGGTGCCCTCTTTCTTTGCTTATTTTGTTTTGTAACATTCAAATTATTTATTTAAAAATAGGTATATAAATAAGTCTTCTCGCCACCGAGCAACTCACCGCCTAACTACTGAGCTAACTAGTTGCGATTCGTCTATAATCTTTCTCAGCTACCGGTCGAGAAAGGTGTAGTTGCAATTGGTTGCAAAAATGACTCTATTATACAGAGAATATATTGATCTTTCAATAGAGAGTAATGCAATTTGCAATAATTTGCAAACTTATAAATTATGGCCTTCTTTTCAGTAGGAATGTAAAATGACGCTCACTTATTTTCTGTGACGTGTCTGTCATATATCTGTCATTTACTGTAACTGTTTTTTTTTTAATTGGTAGTAATTAAACGAGACAACTTGGCCATTATCAAACAGAAAAATACTTTAATGGTCAACCCATATATTTGTGTAGAGCACATTTGTCAATATTGAAAAATTATTGACGGCCACTAAAATCACCCCACACTATAAAATTAATAAAAATACCTTACAATAATAAAATATTTTTTCCGCGTCAGATTTTAAAAACTGACCTCTGTGCGAGGTGGCCGGTGTAAATACCTATTTGAATAACATTTTGCTCAAACATGGCACAATTGATTTCTATGTTTTTATTGTTCAGATAGGCATTTGCAGTCGGTAACATAACTGCAAAAATTACTAGTTTTTTTAAATTCTACTTTTCTCGAGTGAGAAAATACACATTTTATTAAAACAAAAAGTATTCTTTCGGGGCTTCGATGTTCTCTATTTTATTATTGGCAAAGCGACAATATCTAAAATATCGAGGGCCGTATGCTCCATTAGCTTACCATCAATCAAGAGAGTTTTATCATATATGTCGTCAATTAAGTTATCAGTAAAAAAATATGTCTACAATATGTTTCCCGATATATCACATCAACAGTCCATTTATTTAATTTATTAAATCTTTTAAGTACTAGCACATCTAATCGATGCATATTGAATCGAAGAAAAGCAAATGGAAAAAATATAAAAATGATGTAGTTTGAGGATAAGTTCTCAAAAAGGATGAGTATAAATATATGAAAAGTTTACAACTATGACTCCATCTCTTCAAATGAAAACCCACCTAAATCTCCTGAGTACTTTACCCTACTATAAAATCGTACTAATAATCTGTTGCAAATAATTTATTGTCAATTAATTTTACGTTGAAGTACTAGAAGAAAGTTGTAGAGCTGAATTTTCTCTACAAGATTCACTTTTCACAACACTGTTTTTGATCATTTTCATTCCTTTTTACAGATTTTTAAAAACTTCAGAGCCATAAATCATAAGAGCTGTAGAATTATGAAAATCTATACAATGAAGAATTGATACAGGACAAGTGTTACTTTCATTTTTATGGTTTCATTTAAGGCCTTAATATTTATAGAACAAAAAACTGCTCATCTATAAATTTTCATAAAATTACAGAAAAGTGTGTTGGATCGTGTAATCTGGAGGCGAGAAACAACTTCTGTATTTCTGGAAATGGAAAACTTTAATGATCGTCCGCTGCTTTTCGTCATCATTGGAATCATTTTCTCCACTTTCTAGCTAGTTAAACTGACAGAATATTCATTCTGAGAATAGTTTTGAGTGTTCAAAATATTTAAATAATATCTCAAACTGAAAATGAGCTTGTAGCGATCACGTGCCATCATTTCGATTTTTTTTTACAACTTTCACCATTCTGGCTGCCCCTCCCGATATAGTATTTGTTCCGGCCATCTTATTTTATTTATTTTAAGGATAAAATTATACGCACACAATCACAAAGTGAGCCTTGTAATGGTACAATTTCTTTGTTTTTTACATTTTGAACTATGGCCAGGCTGAGAGACTGACATTTGCCAAAAGTCATTTTATGATGATATACATTGTACAGATTTAATCAATTTATAAAATAATAATTATAATGATGACCCTCCAAACACGTCAGATTGCCTCAGAAATATAAGGAATTTCTAACACTGTAAGAATTTACAAAACGATGATTTATGAATTTCTCAACCGACAACTGACATAACACGGTGAATTTATGTCGACATGACTTATAAGACCTCTTTCATTCGCTTCATTTCATGGGTCTGCGCCTCTTATGATATACTGTGGCCAGCTAAAACGATCCATCTTTAATGCGTTCATGAGCAGATATCGAAGTGAACTCTGTATCAGTGGTTTTTATATACATCGAGTATCCGCTTTGTTGTGGTATCTCAAATCGTAGTTACATAACCGCGCTTCATGAATGCTACAGTTTGATATTTGCTCTTAAAAATTAAACCAAATCAAATTTATTGGTCGTTTATATACAAAAGATTTATTTTGACATTTGCATCTTGATCCAACCAATCAGTCACAGTACCTCGGCGCCGTGGTAAGGCAAATAATAATTAAAGTAAGCTCAAACACGGAAAACAAATTGTTAGTAAACACTGTCGTAGATTACTCATTGCTAAGTCAGAAAAAACTTACTGAAAATACCCGCTACGGATCATAGAATACTAAGAGAATAGAGCGGCTATGCCGAGTCGCGAAATTCATAAAATTTCTAGTTTTGGCTCTAAAAGTTGCTCTCATTAAAATCTTTTTCTTATACTCTTCGCAAATACAAATCGAAGGGTATATTACACTCGATCGGTACATTTCTAAAACCGGCAATACTGCACGTAGAGAAAAAAATTACATGAAATGTTGGTGATCGAATTCTGAACAACTTTCAAAATGTCCGCATGTTTGTCCGTCGGTCTGTCCGTATGTCACGTTTCTTGTAAGCACGATAACTTAAGAACGAAAAGTCCGATTGTATGGAAACTTCGAAACTGAGTTAGTGTTAGCTATAGGAAGAACACTACTGTTTTTGAACAAAATCTATAAATAAATAAAAATGTTATTAATTTTTTAAATAAAAAGAACATGTCTCTAAATGTTTTGTAATTAAACAAAGAATGTCTAAAACTAACATTATTTACAAAAAAACTTGTGACGAGTATCCTATAGAATGTGCAACAATTATGTAAAGAGTGCAGTAAATCGGCAAAGAGTATAATGGTTAGCTTGTTTAACTTGCAATGTGTCTGCAAATCTTGCAATCAAAATTTCGACCAATTCTAATTAAGCTAGAGCTTTGAATTTCTGCATACGTATGTAAGTCCGGTGACAATGAAATATAGTATATATAATATCGTTCTATATGCAATATGGCGGACGTCCCAAGATGGCGTATCACCTTTCTCTTCACAACCTCCTTGATATGGATATCAAGTGAAAGGGTTTGATGAGTCAAATACGACAAACAATGTGAACTTATTTTAAATCCAATATGGCGGACGCCTCAGGATAACGGATTAGAACTCCCTTGATATAAGTATGAAATGAAAGGGTTTCACAAGTAAAATACGATAAACTATGTGACGTCACTCTAAACCTAAGATGGCGGATTATATTTTTCCTCATAACCCCCTTGATACGGGTATCAAATGAAAAGGTTTTGTCTGTCTGTTTTTTAACATGCAAAGTTAGTGTGTTAGTTTTTTAGGTCAAATCTTGCAAGCTGAATTAGAACCACTTCCTCTTATCCTACGGAGTTGAAATTTTACACTTTGATTAAGTTTCGATGACAATGCATTTTTATGATAGGCATGTCCTGCTTCTACACCCAGGATATACAGTGTGGTCGATTAATTTAAAAAAATATTTTTTACTTTTTAGTACAGTGTTTTAAAATAAAAGCATTTTCTTAAAAATATTTGTTGATATATATATATATATATATATATATATATATATATATATATATATATATATATATATATATATATATATATATATATATATATATATATATATATATATATATATATATATATATATATATATATATATATATATATATATATATATATATATATATATTTTTTTTTTGTAACTTAATAAATGTTTTATATTTGAGATATAAATGGAGAAACTTCGTGTGCGAGTTCCTTGGACAGCCCATCGCACCAACATAACAGCTCGATTCTCCAAGAAATACGTTCCCCAAACAAAAGAGGACACAATATAAAGCGTTTGATTGTCCTGGAAAAACCAGATGAGGTGAATGGGAAGATCACTCTGATGTTGGACTGATGCCACCAAAGATGTAATGGGAAAGAGCTTTGGTGAGACCGTGCGCCTACCAGGCAGCCGCGATAGATATAGTGAGGGTGTTATACAGCAAATGGTGTCCAACTAGAAGATTCCATAAATCACAAGGCGTATTTCAAGACATTGTGAATAAGAAGAAGAAGATGAAGAAGAAGAATTTAGAAACAAATAAGTCATAAACCAAAATTGACAAGAAAAAACGAAATCGTAAGAAAAGATAGAGAAAATAGTTGATACAATGGTAAAGGATAGACTAAAAATTTGGGAGCTGCTGGTGAAGTAATTTATCTTTAATTTGACCATTCACATTATGTTTTTTATTTGTATGCCTGTTAACTAGGGTGGGTTAAAAAAATCAAGACTTTTTTGTCTCACCCTTTCAAATACTAAAAAAACAACAATCCCTCTGAATTTGAGTAATGTCGGGTAAACTAACATGTGCTTCCAGGGCCATTAAGTTTCCCATGTATTTCCTGTGGGTAAAAAACATTTTTTCGTAAATTTACAATAAAATTGTTAAAGTTTAGTGACATGAAAATCGCATACAGTCTCTTGTCATGTGACAACTATGACATCTCCAAAATGTCATCAGAAATTTTGAAATGGCCTGAAGCGCCCTTAAGTATCAAAATATGGAAAAGTACCATTAGGAAAAGTTGCTTGTAATTGCAATAAGAATCTAAATGTAAAGTTTGGTTTGAATATTTCAATGTTTTAGTTTTTTCATTTTTTCCAAAAATATGCAACATTAATTTAAAACATTTTTTTTAGAGTCGAGTTAATTTGAAATATTTCAATGCAAAAATACACAAATGCTGCATTTCTTTTTTAAATGTAATTAATAATGGCAAACAAACATTTTTTACAAAGAATAACAGGACAATCGTAGACTATTTTCAATAATTCTGAACCCTTATTGTGGAGTTTTGCATGATAATCGGCTTCAATATTTAGGAAAGAATTGTTCACTTAAATCAAATTTAAATCACATAAATGAAACTCAAAATTCCTATTAAAACTTACCTCAAAAACCTTAAAAGTGAATAGCACGGATTTATTTAATAACTCTCGCTAGGTAATCAGGTAAGTTTTGAAAAAAAATGCTAGCCTTTGACGTATCGATGCCTTATTAATGTCTTCAATAAAATCTAATTTTTATGTTGCTGTTGATCTTTTAAGAAATGCTTACTAAAGAAGAAAAAAATGAAATTATTTTAATTCACGGCGAAAATAGAACAAAAAGAGGCACACCTAATATTTTTAACCAAAGAATTTTGCAACAGACATACAGCAATGTAGTATTTAATTTAAGAGTCTATAGATGGCAAACAAGTTTTCGTGTTATTCACTTTTAAGGTCTTTGAAGTAAATTTTAATGGCAATTTTGAGTTTTATTTATGTGATCTAAATTTGATTTAAATGAACAATCGTTTCCTTAATATTTAAGCCGACTATCATGCAAATTTCCACAGTAAGGGTTCAGAATTACTGAACGATTGTTCTGTTGTTTTTTGGAAAAAATGTTTTTCTACCATTAATTGCATTTAAAAATACTTCAATAAAAATATTTCAAATTAACTGTAAACAAAAAATTAAAAAAAAATATTAAATGAACATTGAAACATTGAAATTTTCAAACCAAACTTCACATTTAGATTCTCAATGAAATTACAAACAAGTTCGCCTTATGGTACTTTTCCATATTTTGATAAATAAATGCATTTAAGGCCATTTCAGAATTTCTAATGACATTTTGTCATAGTTGTGACACGACAAACATATTTGACAATTTTGTGGTTATTGATCATGCTAAAAGTAATGCTGAAAACCGTTTAAAAGAAGAATTGAATAAAAAAGTTTTTCATATGGTGCAAACTTTTTGGCGGACGCTGTATAAGGGTAATGGAGTATCTCGGAGAAATTCATGTGTCGATTGATATATTCATTACCATGACGGCGCCATAAAATATTTCAAAGAGAAACACCGGTGTGGATTGGTCAAAGTAATTTCTTTCCCTCAGAAGGAGCGGGAGAGGATAAGGAGGTACCTTGGAATAAATCCTGCACCTATCATCGATTGTTTTACTCATTTGAAAGATTCAATAACATTTTCGTAAAATAAATGCAGACGCGCAATTTTGATAATCACTTCCACTCCACCCCTGGAATGGGTGGAGAAGGGTGAGGGGTGTCTCGGAATAATTCCTGCACCGGTTATTGAATAACAAAATCAAATACTAGTGCGCAATTTTCACATGCTCTTTCACATTCCGGGAGGGGTGGAAAAGGAAAAGGGGGGCCTTGGAATATGTAGCATTTTCCAAAAAAATATATAGAAATGCATCCGTAAATGCATTTCCACCCTCCGTAAGGGTTGGAAAAGGGTAGGAAGGTGGAAGGGTGTCAAAAAATAAATCTTAAATTCTTTGACTGAATTCTTCGCTAGTCTTGAAAGTTTAAAATATTATTGTAAGGATATCATTTACTTCTTTAGAGGGTGAAAAGGGGTAGAAGGGTGTGTTTTTGGGACTCGGGCATATGGAGGCTTTTGATCTACTCTACTAGTAGAGCAACATATCAAAATTTGTACGAATTTAACCAATGCCGAATGTCTACTTGTGGCGTGCAAGGTCCTTTAAGCCATTCTACTGTTAACAAAATATATTCATTATTATTAAGTTTTTTCGTGCATAACATTATTTCGATTGGTTTTATGTATCTAAATTTTATAGACGCTCCTAAAGTTCCTATAATTTGGAACTAAATGTTTTTTGTTCTTGATGTAAGACCAAGACACCGAAATGCCTTACAGCACGCACTTTATATTTAATATAAAACGAATTAAAAATTAAAAACCCAGTCATCACTTGTTACACATAGATAATGCCTCACCATCTTATTTTATTATTTAAATGGCTTTTAACAAGAGCATCTATTTAATATCCGTTGTAGTCTTTATTTTGAAATATAAAATACTTTCAAAAAAAATATATCTCAACTTTCAACATCTCGAAAACTCTTTGTATTACGATATACAGGGTGTAATTAGTTTCATGTCATTAAAAAAACTGGTAATAGGGGCCGACTAGACAAACAAAAAACCTATATGACTTATTTCTCTAGGGGCACTTTGAAAAAACTGACCCAGGTTTAAAATTTGAATGTTAAGGTAAGAAACATTTGAGAACCACAGGGTCAATGGATGTTATAGTTCCGAATATTAGAAATAATAAAAAACTGTAATACCCGACTTGTGTTCCCGCCGGAAGAAGTGCTGCACATGGGATTACTTGTACCGAAGTTTTTATTCGGCACAACGCAAGCATAGCATGGCCGCAGGGGTTTAAATAGGATTTGTTTACATGTGTTTTTTAATTTGGAACAAAGTTATTGTAGCTTTTATTGTCGTTTATAAGAATTTATAAAATTTAAAAGTGGTTTATTTGTAACGTTGTGTTAAAAGCTCAAAAAATTAGTAATTATTTTAAGAACTTGGAAAACGAACAGTTAGCCGTCCGAGATACGATAACAGAAACTAGTTGTGTATTTTAAGTTAGGAAAAAAATCTGATTTTTTAAACGAATTGAGCGCATAATTTTTCCCAATCGGGTGTCGAAAACTAAAAATCGAGTCTTTGGTCTCTATGAAAATCAATGTAAACAATAATAAAGACATCAAAACAAGATAGCGAATACTAATAATAATAATAATCACACCTTTAATGTCCAATAGGTAACACCCAATAACTGAACAATTCTTTTGAATTTTTCACAAAAATTGTTCGAAATAACCTCCATCTCCACGTATACACATTTCGGCACGTCGAACTAAGGACATACGCACTCCGCTCAACAGATTTGGTAAATTAGGATCATTTTTATGGTTTCTATGCACATTAAAATATGTTGTTGCAATTGTTCTAAAGTGTCAATTGAATCACGGTAAACCAGAGATTTAAAATACCCCCAAAAATAAAAGTCAATCGTATTTAAGTCGGGCGATCTAGCAGGCCATGGTACTTGTCCGCCACGTCTAATCCATCGTCGAGGAAAGTTGCTGTTCAAAAAATTTCGAACAGCCAGACTAAAATGGACTGGCGCGCCATCGTGCAAATACGACATTCTTCTGCGCGTGGCCAAGAGTACATCTTCCAGCAAATTTGGCAATGTTTGTTGCAAAAAATTTAAGTATACATCACCATTCAATCTAATGGGTAATTGTATAGGTCCAATTATTTCATTACCGCAAATTCCTGCCTACAAATTAATAGTGCATATTTTTAAAATTAAACATCGGAGAAACACAGAACGTTTAAAAAATCCTCATTTGCCGCGTGTTTTCTTAAAATCCACCTACAACATTGCATTCGCTCTGCAAAATCTTGAGGTTCTAGTGCTTGGACACGTTGATAGTGATAGGGATGTAAGTTCATATTTCTCAATGTCCTCCATACCACAAAATGGGATACTCCCACACGGTTCGCGATATCGCGGATGCTTAAAGTTGGATCCTCTTCTACAAGTCCCAAAATTTGAACCTCTGCGTCATTTACCCTTTCTTCGCGTTGTGGACCTCATTCTCCTCCATGTCCATCGAGACGACCTGTTTCTCGAAGACGCTGATCAGATTAGGGAACCTTAAACGATAAGGCTCTTCCGCACCAGCTGCATTTCCACCACCTTCTCCATACACCAAGTGCATATCCGCGAGCTCTGGATAAATGTAATCACCCATTATGGACATTATGTCCAAAATCTGCGTTTTAAAACACCACACTAAACTGTGAATTAACGTTATCAATAAAGAAAACAAAAAGAAAAACTTGGTCCAAAATCCAAAAAGTAACATAAAAAGCACGAACGAGAAGTAGTGTCTTACGTAACCAAGTACTATCGACTTAACGATAAGTCAATAAAATAAATCTTAAAATCATAACTGGCACGAAATTCAAAAAGAACAAAAGCAACAGACAAAACCAAGGAAGGAGTAAGTCGCGTCGTGTGTACGTTGTTTACCAAGTAAGGACACAAACTGAAATTATTACTTGAGAATATTACAAGGGAGAGTATAGCACGCGTGATAAGATCATTTGGCCGCAAAGAGGCAAAAAACATGACGGTGTCCTCTGTCGGTCACTTTTAACTGCTTTGTCGGCATGCTTTTCGATGACCCCCATCGCGGCCTAATTATCTCTTAGGCTCACCATACTTATTTGCACGAATATCAGAGTATCATGTTATTAAATATTTTGAAAATTTTTGTTTATTTTTCTTTATCCAAAACTATGAGCTTTAGACCCCATGTTATATAAGGTTTTTTTTGTTTGTCTTGTCGTTCCCTACCACCAGTTTTTTTAATGACATGAAGCTAATTACACCCTGTATTTATCTTGTACATTTTTTAAACAGACTTAAACAGACTGCTCTAGTAATGTTGGTACATTTTTTATAACACGTTGTATTATATAAATGTTACTGGTAACTTAGCAGCAACAGTCATATTTCTTAAGTATTATAAACTTCAAATGGATCAGGGTCCACTTGGCGTATTTTATTATTTTGTATTATTTTTAAGACATGTTGGTCGAATAGCTTTTTAATGATAGGATGGATGTTCCAACAAAATATATATCGAAAACTACTTCATCTGTATTATAACTGCAAGTTTCAAGAAGGATTATATATTAACAAATAGAGCGAATAACTTAATGTTGTTTGTCTTCCAGTTGTAACTTACTGTAATTTCTATTGCATTGAATGCAAAGCCACTCGCTGAGTTTTTACTGAATTGTATAAGATCAAAGCTTGGTCAGTTGGCTTACATTAACACTTTCTTAAAGAGGCTAACACAAAGACGTGCTTCAAGTTGACATCAAAACGTAGCTGCAAAGAGATAGAGATCATTGACATTATATTGAAAAAGTTTTACAGGAACTTTAAACTTAATTCAGTGGGCGTTCATAGAATATATTTAAGAAATGAGTTTTGGCAGAATATTTCAAGTCGGCTATAAAACTGAATTCACCGAGGGCAACGTCTTCTATATAGATTATCGCAAAGATGCGGATATTTATTAAGATAATGTGCATAATAATGCCAACTTAAATGTGAAATATTCTCAATAAAGGAATTACTCTACCAATTTCATAGACTTGACTATTTAAAAAAGGACGGTAAAAGTATTAGGCACCTTTTTTTTATTAAGATATTTTTTTGTTGGATGACCGCTCTTTATACCTTTTAACTGAAAGTAAATCAGATTTTATGTAAATCAAATCCGATTTACTGTCGATTGTCATACGGCAATCGAAACAATTATAATCTATTAATATGATTTTCTGCTGATCTGTCTACTGTGCTTCTGTTTGCGCTATATCTAAAAAACAATTTGATGAAGGAATGTACTATCTGGCATGTAGTTAAATAATTGCCAAGAAGGAAACTTGCTATACTTTTAATAAAAGTATAATGGATGGTCACTTTAAAAAAAAAATCAGGAAACGAAGAAAAATATGCAGTATATTAACTCAACAAAAATAATGAACTAAAATACGGCAGTAGAAAATATTATTACAAAGGATGCAACCTGACATACTCTTAATGGAAATATATAAAAATAATAATGAAACGACACAGGAGCAAAATATTCTGAATGTAGTTGTCATTATTGCCTGATACACTCTTAGTTAAAAAAATGTACAGTGTGGTCATCCTATAGAAATGATAAATAATAAATGGGATAGGAATAGCAGAACAATTTTGCATAAAAACCATTATAGATTTCCATCAACTAACTTATTCATCATAATTAACTTAGTGTCAACTATCTACCAAATGTCATTCTTTTCCATCAAATAGTTTTACAGATATATCACCAACAGACAGACAGACAGACTGATTGATGGAATTGAAAGACCTATTTTCCCTTCACTGGCTTTGGATGTCTCCATTTGGCCACGGTGTTTCTTATTAAACAGAGTATATTAAACATATCACAAACAAGCTATGGTTAAAACCTATAATTTTAAAAACTAATCCACCTATAGCCTAACACGAGAGAAACAACTAGAGTTACAAGACTCAAGGATTATAGGACAGGGACACAGGGACTTCACGTCAAGGTGCTCTTCATGACGCCTTTGTTTAACACGAACACATACGGGGCAACAGTAAGAGGGTAATATAAAAACAGTGAGTAAGGACAGAGGAACTCATCTAAATCTATATTTTGACACGACATAACATAATAAACACCCAAAATATATATTTAAACTTTTTGTTTGTGGTTACTATGTACAACAGCGAGTATTTAATGGTAGCGGAATACGATTCTCCAACATTTTTTTTTCAAGTTCACACTTATTGAGGTAAAATTGCAATCAAATAGCCAGTGATTAATGTCGCCAATATTTCCGTTGTAGTCGCAGATTGGACTATCAACGATTTTCATCTTGTAGAGCATCGATCTGAAGGCTCCGTAACCAAATAGGCAAGAATGTATTTTACAAACATTTGTCTGTTGTACGGAAATGAGATGAAAGATGGTTTAGAAGGTAGGCGGCTATATATGCGACAATACTGAATGTTTTGCCTTATGTGGATCCATTCTTCATTCCATTTTTTTCTCATATCCATTTTGGTGTTGGATATCAGGTCATAGTATGGTAAATACTCGATTTCAGGACCTTTGGTAGTTCTAGCTATTATATCCGAAGTTTCATTACCAACTATACCAGAGTGTCCTTTTACCCATATAAAGACAACTTCCTTGTTTGGAGTTCTCAACTTTATAACTTTTTCCAAAATATCTGTTATTAGTTTATATTTCATAATGTGCTTGCTAAGGTTTGAAATTGCGCCTAGGACTGATTGTAAGTCGGACAAAATGAGTTATAAAGGAGTTGTGATTGTCGATTGTCAAGTCGAGACCTTCACTGATAGCCATACACTGTAAATATTGAACAATGTTCATTTAGCTGATATTCAAAGCATAATCTACTGGCTTTAATAAAAAAACCACAACCCACGCAATTTTTTGACTTGGATCTGTTAGTGTACAACTGATGAGGGCTAGAGAATTTAGATGTGATTTCTTGGATTATTTGCGTATTATTTGTGGTGTGCTCATATTAAGGAAAAATAACTTTGACTTTGAGGTGTGAAATATCATAGGCAGCCTGAAAGAATGGCAGGGTCTCCTCTTCATATATAGAAATATGGTTTGGGATACTTGCAAATTCTTCGGCCTGAAGAGGAGTTTTTTTGTTTTGCCAGTACGGTATTGTTAAACTGTAAGAAGTAAGGGTAGTTAGTTTTATGCAGATCATGTTGTTGGAAATATTTAAATTTTCAGTACCTACAAATTTGTGGGCCAAATATCTCCTTCTAAGATGAAGTGGGGGCTCATTACATTCCGGCAATAGAGCACAGGTTAGGGTAGATTTAAAGGCTCCTAATATCAGTCTTAATGCTTTATATTGTAATCTGTCCAGTTTAACGAGCCTAGAATGTGTAGCAGAATCCTATAAAATACTACCGTAGTCTAGTATGGATCTAACACAGGATCTGTAGAAAAGGCGAGCGATTTTGGGATCAGCGCCCCAGGTTCGTTTCCAAGTTACTTTTAGGATATTACGACTTTTCTATACCTTAATTAAGTATTCGCGTATATGTGCATTCCGATTTAATTTGGTGTCTAAACTAACCCCCAAATATTTCTGTGGTAAGACCGGTATTTTAATAAGCATATGTTAGATATATTGGGTAGTCTGTGTCTAGTGTATATTACGACAGCCGATTTATTAGAAGATATGTCATAACCTAGATCAGAGAGGAAATTTTTGGAGCAGTGTATTGCATAATTTATATCTACGATACCTTGGGCATAACTTTTATTGGTTCCATAAATACAAAAATTTTGTAAAGCATTGATTTGGTTATATATAATTCTATGAAAATCTTGAGTATATATGTTAAAAAGCAGCGGATTAAGGACAGATCCCTGGGGTATTCCAGTATCCACCATTCGGGGTCCCAATAATATGCCATTACTGGTTCTAACAAAAACTTCCCGATCAAAAAATAGATTTGTAATGTTTGTTGCAATGTTCAGCGGAAGGGTTAATAATTTTTCGTGCAACATATGGAGAATAACATGATCGTAGGTAGCTGATATATCGAGGAAAAGTGTCATCAAGTAGTCATTTTTTGAAAACTTTTATTGTACATATGTACATCTGTCACCAGTTGTGAAATGCACTCGGTTGTACCTTTTCCTCTTCGGAACCCATACTGACACTCTGGAATGAATTTATGTTTCTCCAGCCACCATTAGAGTCTGTGTTTAATAATCCTTTCTAGAGTTTTTAGTATGCACGACATAAGGAAAATTGGCTTAAAGAAATCCCCATCGTTTGATTTGGGTATTGGTATAAGCAAAGAATCTTTGAGAACATCACAGTTATGGAACTTCATTAGGATATTGTTGAAAATTTCACATAGGAATAGTTTCGCACTGGGTGGAAGATGTTTGATCTTAGTGTAATTAATGCAATCTAAACAGGGATCAGTATCGGAGGTATTTTTGATGTTGGATTCGAGTTCATCACATTAATTTCAGTTATAAAAAATGTCATTCTACATTACACACAGTAGGTAGTGCCATGGATATGGTATCAGGAGCCAGTTTGTTTAGGAACTTCTCCATAGAATCTGGATCATTAAATCGGTTCGTGTTATGAGTTGCCTGAATTTTATTCACCATTTTCCAAATTTCAGATGTATTTGATTGCCTTGTTACTTTGGAGCAGTAGTTTTTCCAACTATCTCGAGCTTTCTTTTTAAATTCCGGTTTACATAAGGCATCTACGCGTTTATATTCAATAAAATGGCAGTAGTCATATTTCTTCTATAATTTTTAAGAGCATTTTTCCATTGAAGTGAAAGATTTGTACATGGATTATCCCATCAAGGTGGTGGTTTTCGTTTATGAGGCACAAAGGGATTTTTTTTACATGCAATATTAGTTGCATCGGGTATGGCTGTAATTAAGTAATTAATCATGTCATAGGTAGAATAAAGATCCGGGATTACAATAAAACGTTGATCGATAAGAGTTTCGAACACATCCCAGTTAACTTCTGAGGACCATTTGGACAGACAGACTGATTGACGGAATTGAAAGACTCAATATTCGTAATCTACAGAAACTGAAACGTGACAGTCTCGGAGAGATATTTCCATTACTACAGCACTTCCTTTAGGTAGTGAGGGAAGCAAAAACTTTAATCAATGTACGAATTTGTTGGAATATGATACGACTTTCACTAATACGATGTAATGTTCGTTCTTGGCTAGATTTATTCTTCACAGAACATGGATTCTAACAGATCGAGGATTTATTTCCATTTGTGGTATTATTTCCATAGCGAAGAGTAAACTCTAATTTCGCAAAATGATTCATTGTGTGCCACCAGAAGTCACTTCAAAAAATAGATAATTTTAGACATAGCAACCGGGTTGAACGTAAAAATTATATAAGCTCTATATTTTTGTTATCTTACTTTGATTTGGTGTCACATAACATAATACATACACGGCTATAGTCACAAACTAGTTCAATGTTTATACATCATAGAGTACATAGAGTTACCGTACCTACACCAACAAGATTAATTCCAAATTGATTATTAATGATGAAAAAATGCCAAGAAGCCTTGCAAAATTGTAAGCAATAGTAATCTAACAGAAAGAATTACATAATTAGACTTTATCATTGGTTAGATTAGAGAAAAGCTTGATATTTAAAATTCGGAAAACAACTTACATAAAACTTGCATCACTCTTTGAAATCTAACCCGTCCTTCTGAATCGTCCGATTCTAAAATAAATAATTACCATTTTTTCAAAATGTTTAATTATATATTTTCTTAATAACATACAGTATTAGTATTTATTTAGCTTATGAATATTACTGGCAAAGTCTTTAATAACACTAAAGTCTTAATATTTACTTATAAAATAAAGAATACACGTTTCTCGAATGTTATAATATTAACTATGAATATGAATTTCTCCAACTTTAAACTGTAGATTAAAATTCATTTATGGACTTATCTTAAATTTTATCTACGATCGTGTAAAAAGTAACAGTTTTTTACATCATTTCCAGTGTAAAAAGTGGCCTTTTATAAGAAATTGTGCAATAATAATTTTTATTGCACGCTTTTATTGCACGATTTATCAGTAAGGACAACAGTATTTTATTCATTATTAATATTTAATAATATTTACTTCTATTTTGCAATTAGCACAATTTTCAATATGAATTTTAGGCAACTCGTGACTCCTCGATGTAGTAGGCAGTATATTATTAGCGTCAATGACATCGTTTGAGCTTGCTTCCTCAGATTGTTCTTTTTGCAAAATTTAATGCGATATCTCAATTTTGTTTTTAACTGATTCTTCAACGTAAGATTCTACCACCGTCGATGATTTCCAGCAACCATACCTCTTCAGCTGTAAAATATCCCCTCCTGCATCTTAAGCATGATGGCAGATGACCTCCTGAAACTATGACCAGTATACTCATGTGCATTAGGCAACCCAAGATATCTCGCAATTTCGTTTCGCATTTTCCCATTTTACCTATCGGCTGAACAGAACACGTTGCATTACGGTAGTTCACAAACAGTCGATCATGTTTTGTTGCTGACCTAAGAGTGGAGTACTTTCTATAAATTTCAACCATATTTTCCAAGTCTCTCGTTTTACGGTTAATAATAAAAGTTCGAGGTTTAGTTGTTTTTGATGTTGGAATTCTCACTACCAACATATTACCAATATCTTGCACATCACCAACGCTCATTTTATAAAACTCGTCTCTTCTGCATGCACCGGAAATGCCAAAAATTTCTACAACCATCATGATTAAATATCTATCATTAGGTGCTTCGTTTACAAATGTGCATAGAGTATATAGGCTCCAATACTAGTTAGCTAATAGATAGGTGAAGATCGGTTGTTTTTTATCAGTCAATATCAAATATAAATATTTCATACTTATTCATGGATATTGCCTTGGTTTTGCATGAAACATCGTTATGAGTGGCTTTATGCCTTTCTGATGAGCTCAGAATTAGCGCGAAAACGTTTTAAAGGATAAGGATTTCCAAGAAACTGAATGCGAGATTTTATGAAAATGTAATCCATTAGAATGAAAAAAAAATTAAGACATGGAACACTTTTTCCGTAAGATTCTTCACTTTTTCAAAACACACCAATCGTTGAATCGTTTATACACCAACTCATATTTTTTTCGTGACTTCTTTATAACCATCTTTATAACTTCTGGGGGAATATTTTGAAACTCTTCTGCATTACTATAATCACCATTAAACATTATTAACTTGATATTTTAATTCAAATTTGCAAGAACAACAATGGCGACTTCAGCTACGCCAGTTTATTTATAATATCGTTTCCTTAGTTACTATCATCACAGATTTTCAGTCACGACCATGAAGTAACATAATTAGAATGGCGACTACAACTCGAATAATACTAACCGTCAAAGTGACATTCGCAAAAGGTTGATACAGTTTTACAAATATTCATGAAAAATTGCCAACTTCTTACAATAACTGGCACAATCGAAGATAAAACGTTGTAAGACACACTTGTAAAAGCCTCTTTATTGCACTCATGACTTTTAAAAACACTCGCTTCGCTCGGATTTTTAATCTAGCCATTCGTGCAATAAAAAATGGCTTTTTACACTTGTATCTTGAATTATTATTATGATTTCGTTGGAAAGTTAATTTAAAGCTCTCTGAAAGCGTGTACAACGTACAGGGTGCCGTTTGAAAAATGTGAGTTTTGGGCCACTTCTTGTTTTTTAAAAAACACCATAAATTAATTAGAATGCCAAAAGCCTGCAATTTGTTATGGATGAAAAATGTTTATAAATGCCGTGCCTATTTACTAAGTATTATAAACATACTCAAACAAAATAATTCGATTTTCCAAGGTCATTTCTGATTCGATGTTTGAAAAATCACTGTAAAGGTAATTTGAATCTCTAGCTGATAAGATAGGTTTAAAGTAAAGAAGTTAGTAGTACCTCCGGTTAATCCGAAAGTGTATCTTTAATCTGGTTGCGTCAAGAAAAGTGTTTTATCGTACCAAATACCTTGTATTCTAATCTCAAAATTTCATCTTGAAAAATATGGTTGGGCCTAGTTTCGTGGACACCCGGTATATGTAAAAATATACATGATTTTTTTTCAGTTTCTGCCGATTTCATGTTTATGATTTATTATTTAAACTACAATATTATTTATTAAAAATATTGAGAATAGTCCTTATGCTTTCCTGTAAAGGAAGCCGTTATTTGGTGGTAGCTTATCACCGTGGACATAAATATACTACGGGTGTATTCACAAAATCTGTGACTTAGTTTCAACTTTCAAAGTGAAAATAAACAGTGAATAAAATGGTAAATTTACAAGTGAGCAAAGAAACTATATACATATAGGTAATCCTCAGAATTTTAGGTAGTATGTTTACATTGTTTAGAATAGTTTTTAATGGTAGAGCTTAAGCAGATACATGATAATACTATCCACATTTATGACTTGACATGGGTTTCACAAATGAGATTGAAGACACCTATTTTATGTTTGTGGTTTCTGGGTTAGAAGATTCAGTTTTTATTTCTCTATTTAAGTATTGGCTTTACTATATTTTGTTCCTGGCTACTTGGACTAGATCCTCAGTGCCACGGAAAGAAAACGTCTCCTTACTGTTCCTTTGACGTAAAAGTAGACGTAGAGGTTATGTTCCAATAAGGTAGTGGATTCCGCGGACATTATTTTCAGCAGTGAAGGCAGAGTGTAGCAGAGAATCTCAGAAAAAAATAGAACAATTTGACATAGGTGGTAGTCCCTGTATGAACCTTTTTGTAATTCTGTAAGATATCCCGCCGGTCGGTTTAGATCTCATTAAGACAATTTTTCTCGTATGCTCTGCGCCAGATTTTTCACGTTATCATTGTCTATGTCATATACTGCTGTGTTCAGTCAGTTTGTTTAAATTCCAGGATGTACCTTACCGTTTTAGAACGTTAAGTGGATAGTTAGTTATTTAATTATTATCCACGAGGTAAACAAGAGAACTATCACGTATAACTATGTTTATTTAGAATTGAAGTTTGCGTATAATCAAATGGTAAAATTGCATTTTTTGGTTAAAGTGGTAGTTTCGGTAGTCTGTAAAGATGAGGCTTTATTGTTATATTTTCTAATGTGAGAAAATTATCTTTCGATTTTAATAAACTCCAACCTAGAATGAACGTAGCAAAATAAGCATGGGAGAGCTGCCCCCGCATTTGTTTCAATGTTGTTTGTATAAATAAAAAACAAATTTTTGAAAATTTTAGGTCCCCTCGTTTAGTTTTTAGTATAAAACATTTTAAAATGTTGAAAATATTTTTTATATTACTAATTGACTCAACCCGTTGGATTGACCAAAAAGTATATTTTCACTAAATGTGATTTAAATACGTTTTAGTTATTTGCGCCGACGGAACCGCTTGGAAAAAAAAAACAGTTTTTTAAAATAAAGACTAAACTGTTTCTATGTCGTCTGCCTGTAACATATTTTTTTGCCAATGCAATTGAAGAGATATACCGTGGTAAAAGAAATACAAATCTATTTGTGTAATTTTTCTTTCCAATTTAACAACTAATGAAACATATTTTTAGGAGGATATTTACAAGTAATTTTCCAGAAAAGATAATTGCATAATTATATCATGGTTATAATAAGAAAATCACACTGAATTTTGAAGAAATATATTTCATTTTAAACCTTTTATTAATAAATGCATTATTTTTGTTCAAATAATAATTAATCACAATATTAATCTCTATCACTATCGTTTTCAATGTCTACTACTTATCTATCTACGTATCTCCCTGTGAATGAGTGAGAAAACAATTGAAGAAGACTTGAGTAGAGAGTATAAAGAATTGTGGTTTCATGATGATACTAATGATAAAAATTAATAAAGCATAAAAAATATCTAGGTACACAGACAGAAGAAATAAAAAGTTTCCATATATTTTTTAATGATAATTAATAAATGAGACATTTTTTTTCTAAGCTCAATATGATTTTTTGAATATAACCATGATATTAATTACGCAACTATTTTTTTCTGGAACATCTCTTGAATTAATATTAACAAAAATATGTTTCATCAGTTGTTAAATTGGAAAGATTACAAAAATAGATTTTTGTTATCGCGGCGGTGAACATCTTCAATCACTTTGGCAGAATATGTTATAGGAAGATTCTAAATATAATGCAGAAAAAGTTATCATATGCAAATCGTTATACAAATAATAGATTTTTTAAATATCGTTTTAATTAGAGTTGAAAACATATTTCTTCGACAAACCAATCGGTTGAGTCGATTAAGAAAAAAAAAATGTTTTTCAAAACTTTTTAAATACGTTTGTTATTCAAAAACTAATAAAGAAGTTTCAAATTTTCAGAAAATTTATATTTTTTTTAAAGGAATAACGTTTCAAAATTTCATTGAATAAAATGCAGCTATCCATGGTTATCCTTTGAAATTGTTTTAAACTGTTAATTAAAGTATTCATATTTTTGGATTTGTAAATCAATTAAAGTAATGATTAAAAATTATTGATGTGAAGGAAGCGTTCCACTTTCTATACCATTTGGTAAGATTCATTTTAGGTATACGCTAAAAAATCGCACGTTTCTTTAATACTCCAGATACAAGAATTGCTAGATAAATACCAAACCGGATTTGACATATTTTAAGAGTCAACATGGCTAGTTCATACTATGACAAAATCCCATACGCAATGAGAACTTGTGGATGGTTAAGAAATTGCTAGAGTACAATACCTAATGTAAAATAGAGAGAGCCAAGCAAGCAAGACTAACGTACTACAAGAGGAGCAATACATGATATATGGTTTCCCTACCCACTGAATTAATTTTAGAAATAGTCTGCAAAAAAAGTAACTCGACAATTTATAATTGACCAACCTTCAAAAACAATTAACTTATTGTCCAATAACTCAGAATTCACAAGAACTACTCGGAAATCCTCCAAATATAAAATTATTTTCATGGATTTTATACTGTTTTTGAGCACGAATCGAACGTTTAGACGAAAGCTTTACAATATACTGTTTGAGTAACTCGGCAGTTTGAGGTTCAATTTCATTAATTTGATCGTCCCTTCTGCCTCTTTGGGCACTTCTACTTGGGACTGGCTTACATCTTCCATGTCACACACGTTGTACTAAACTGAATATTGATACGAGCATGCTCACAGTTCATATTATTGTCAATATCCCCACCTTGATTCCCACTATTCTCCACTAGTCATGTTGTATTTCAAGATTTCTAGATTTTCGTCAATACCAGCTTCAATACATCAATATCCTCCGTACACGGTCAATATTATTGTCAATATTTTTGAGTATTGTCAATATTATTGATCGTGTACAGACCCCGTACGGTTAAAGCATCGACATATGCACAGACTTTAACCATAGGATATCCTTTATCCTCTCAATGCCTCGTATTGATAAACCGGCCCTTAATAACATTACTACTTCTTTATCAAAAACTCAGTTTCATGTACCGCAAATGTTTAAATTGAAATATTTATAATATAATTATAACAGTATTACATAAATGTCCTCTAATTTGGTAATAAGTTCCATACAGGAATTCACATTCACATGCTTTGCATCCTCTTTCATTCAACATTAATATTAGCATGCAAATATATGAAAGAGATCGCAATGCTATGATTATACAACAAATTGTTAATTATAAACTTTGCTACTTTAATATTTTCACAAAAAACGAGGATTCTTTGAAGTTTTAGGTAGTTAACTTTTTCAATTGTTTGTAGTGGTGATGTTTGTAGTTAACATGTGTGTATGTTGCTATACAAAACATTTACTGAAGATAGCAAAATAAAAGGTAATTAATTTACTAGATGAGGTAATAAATTATAAAAATTATTAATATAAATAACAGATGCACAGGTCCTTGACTTGAATATGAAATATTTCATTTTTGAGGCTATGAATGAAGTACACATTCTGAATGTACCCACAAAAAATATGTTAAATTTAGATACATCGATATGAGTTGATGTGGTAATTATTATATTCACAAACCTATTTCTGATGTAAAATTATTTAAACATTGTTTTATTTTAAAAAATGTCCACACAAAGAAAATGAAAAGCTAATATATTGTAATAAAATAATATACGTATTTTAATAAACCATTAGCATTATAATGTATTCAACTGTATTCAACAAGAGTAGAGAGCTTATCTAGCATTCACATCAACCTCATTCTGGTTTTACAGTTTGTTTTTTATATTCACGTCTAAACCATAGATGTATATAAGAATAGACGGTACGGGAGACGCAATCTCGTGAATTTTGGAAAAGGAGGGAACGAAGCGGTAAGAAGACTAATTTCTCTTTCTAGCGGGAGGGATAGTGATAGTTACGGGTCACATAAACACTGTTATGGAACATAAATCAAGGCGGGCATTCAACAGGTAAATCGGTAAACATATAGCAGGGTAGATTATTTCTCTAACACTATTTCAGAAACTACAAATTCCACAACTAAAATTGTGCCGGAACAAGTATCATTCCAACACACTGTTATGGAATAATACCGCACGGCTTTCGACAAATCAGAAGCTGTTAAGTCACATTTAGTGGTTCGGTTGCTATGATAACGTCAAACAAAAGATATTTATTTCTAGCTTCGCATTTGACCTTTTGTACCGTTTTGAAGTTTTTCTGTATACATTCTAAAATCTTGTTAGAGAATATATAGCCTACACCACGTATGGAATGGCATATTTCACTCGCCTTCTGCTCGGACTACAAATTTTACGCTCGTGTGGAATATGGGCCATTCCATAACTTGTAGAATATACTATTACAACTGTGGATACAAATTCGAAGTGCGTTTCAAGATGGAGTGGCGGTGATGTGCTGTTATGCAAGTAATGCCAGTCGGTCGCCAATAATTTTCGGCAAGTTTAATCTTGAGTGGCAAGGCTTTACCGCCAGTTTTATCAGTAGTTAACGGCTAGAGAGGGTTAATCGCGGGTGTTGTTTATTGAATTGTCGTATATATTTGTACAAACATTATAGATACATAGACGCCACGACTATAAAGACATGTGGAATGACTAATGTGGCTATACATTTTTTAAGTTCATCCATATCACTGTGGCAAAACGCTGGGCGATTATTATATGAACCAGATTGATATCGTTGTTGAGCCTAGCAATTTGGACACATGCAATAATATCCTCATCTCCTGAAGACATCTCGCTTGGCTGCTATTTCTGTAGTTTTCAAACTTCTTTGATACCGATCCCACCACCATTTTATTTTTACTATTGCTTTATTAACGTCTTGGCGGAGTTTAGCTATAGTTACTCTACCACTCAACCAGAATACGCACTAAAGACAACAACAGAATGACCATTCCTCCCTGTAACATTTGCATCTGCTGCGATCTAGCCTACTACTACCATCTCGGTAACACATTAGAAATGCCACTAAAGATCCGCACTCATGCTACGATTAGAACCTGAGAGCGTTTTGTCTCAAACTTAATACTGTACTGTAATCACTGAACCACGTCGCGATTCTACCAAGGATGATTGGGCTGAGTGGAAGATTCGCGTATGTGCAGATAGAATAGCGCCATCTGCGGGGTTAAATACGAACATATTAGAGTACGTACATACACACGTCAAAGATTTAATTCTCTTTGAAAATGTGCTTGTATTAGGTCGCATACTCTTGGCGTCATAACGTCTTACAGATCTCAAACCTTTGGAAAAACAAATCAAAATTTCTTTGCAATGTTTCCATAATATTAGTGTGTTTCTGAACGTTTTATCACACAAATATATTTCTTGTGTTGTTAACTGTGGAACTGTAGCAATTCAAGACGAAAATTTTGTACAAAATATATAATATTTTCGATGAGACTAGTGGTGCTTTGTGTTTTCTAACGCAGTATTCTATACAGTACATTGATTATCATAATTTGGGAACTTTGGCTGATATTAATTTAGCCATTCCTTACTCATAATTTTCTAGCTTTGAAGGCCAATAACATCATTTTTGGACATTGTCAACATCAACTATGTTCTTTACCGAGTCGATTTCTTCCAAAAGTAGAGCTTGTTCCAAATAGTTTACAAAAGAATTAGGTTCTTATCATTACTGACAAGTTTTCCTGTGTGTAACAATAAAATAATGTACAGCAATTTTATTGAAATTATTTAAAATATTTTTTAAAATGACACAGCTTAAAGAATTTGATTTTTAATGTGGGATTGTATTGCAGAAAGGACTGCTGTAGATGGGTATTCTGTCGTTGGTTGTTAGTTGAGTGAAACGGGTTGTTACAATTAAGTTTTCAATGCAAAATTATTTTTATTATGGACTTCGCACTCCTCATTGAGGTGGAAATTTCACTGATCTCTTGACATTACACCAAGGAATGCAGCTCAGTTGGAGTCTATTCCAGGTTTTTGTACCCTTTCGGCAACATTGGTCACGTCTCCCCCGATAGCTCATAGTCCAAATCTCAACAAGGAATTAAAGAGAATTCTACTTATTTTTCTTAGAATTTGCGCTGCGCCCCGCAATCTTCTGTACTTCGTGAACGAACTAGTTCAAAGAACCGGCTCAGCAAGTGAACTAAAAGGAACTAGTTCCCACTCTCCGTGAATAACAGTTCCCGGTTACCGAGACGAACAGTATATTTTATCTAGTGTCAATTTTAAAATCACAAAAAAATAGCTACAAAGGAATAGTTCATAATACCAACGATGTCATGAGCGTCGACCGACAATTCTTAGCATCACTTTTTAATTATTGTAGCTATTGTTTTACTACTTTACATTAATTGATAGGCATGTAAATGTAAATTATTTATTTATAATACATAATGTTATTTTAATGAACAACTCCATAAATGATTCAATAAAAGTAAATAAATATCATTTAACCTACAGTTATGCTACCGTAAATATTAAGAATGAACTAAGAGCAGGTAACGGACTAGTAGTGCAAGTCAGGTAAATAATGGACTACTACAATTACATATCTCGTTAACTATATTCCTATACGAGTATCGTTTGTAATATTCAAGCACGGTCTCGCTGTTACTCTGTCACAAACAACGGCTTTGTAATGATTTATCCTGGTAGCAATGCTTTAGACTGAATTTCTAAATTGAGAATAGAAATACTATACGCCCATATTCGAGTTGTCCACGAGTTGTCGCTCCCTCTCCCTCTCACGACCTTCGAGCATATAGGGGAAAATAGAGTTGCCCTGCCTATCCTATTACAATGAGAATGTTTGTCTTTGAGACAGGTGGATAAGGGACGCGCTCGGTAAAGGGGTTTATTTACATCTCATCCTTTCAACAGTGGCGTGCGTTTTTATTTTGTTATATTTTAATAATTATTATATAAAAAAAGAAGCCTATTTGTATTGAAATTTAGATAGTAAGCCAGTCAAAGAACCTAGTTTTTGAAAAATATCAATCAGTAAATATTAATAAGGATATTAAACATTTTAATAAAAAAACGTTATATCGTGTAATTATACATAAAACATATTAATTTATTTTTATCAAACTGCGAAGAGTATAATGTTTACATTTAATTTTCATGTTCCAGAACATTTTCATATATTAAATTATATTCATGGTTGTGAAAATTGTAAGTGACAACAGCTTATAGTTATAAGGACGTAATATTGGAACTAGCTATTTTACAATGCATAGAAAGAAAAATCATGTTTAAACTGTACGTAGTAGGTATAAAAGTGAATTATTATTCTGTAATAAAACATATTCTTTATAAGATTTCGCAGACAGCAGAAAAATTATCTACGAGAGTTTTTCTTTTCAGTTCTCATAGATAATTTTTGCTGCTGTTTGCCATATCCAATGTTTTATTGTATGTAGGCCCTATCATGACGCATATAAAAAATCATATATTACATTAGTGACAACTCAATATTGAAAATAAATTTCTAGCTTTATTATTCCTAAATTGATAGTATTACACATTTATGATTGAACCATTAATATAGAAAATGAGAAAAAAAAACAGTAGTAATTAATTAAACTTTATTAACATAAAACATGAAATACCACTTATTTTAGAGGAAATTTCTATAAATGAAGGAAACACTTAACGTAGTAGGGATAATATATTAACAACTTATTTTTTACTATTCAATAAAACAAAAACAGAAACTGTACCAACAATCAATTTATTGATTTTGAAATAAAATTGATTTTGTTAAAACGCTTCTAATTCTATTTCCCAAATTGGACATTTTTGACGTCTCATGTCTCATTCTTATATTAAAATATTTTTTCAAAATAAGTTTCGTAAGATTTACATGATGATTATCTATTATTTCTTGTTCCAAAATATGATTGTTAAAGTTATCATATATATTTGGAGGTAAATTGTGAAGTGTGCAGTTAACTAAATAGTCCATTTGATGCATTTTTCTATTTAGCCCGTCCATTTCTAAAGTTCTAATTAATAATTCTGCATGACTGCATACTTTAATAACATATTGTGATGCATTTGTGAGTGCACCATATTTCTTTCTTGCTTGCAATTTTGAGAAAGAAATATCAGATTCCAGTACATCACAACAATGTTTGCAAGTTATACATTTTTTTAATGACCTAACTACATATCCAGCAATATAAGAAACTACATCAGTAACATATGTTGTCAGATGCCAAATTCTAGAAGACAAATAATCATGGTCGTTAATTTCGTTTGATATATTTATATATTCCGTAGACTCCATCATGTCTCCATTAAAATTTCTGGTTAAACTGCCGCTTCCTACATATAGAATACTAGTGGTATCCAAAGCTATGCAATTCCCTGTATCAGCTCCCTTAACTTCTGAATGGAGCAAAAGTCTTTTATATATGGCTTCAAACTGTCTTGCCGACGGATTATTGTTATGGCCCCCCTTGCTTCTCACAGCACTGAAGAAAATTTCTAAGTGGTCTTGAGAAAATTTATAGGTTAAAATAAATTTCAACAAAGGTGTTTCTATCTTAACATATTTTTCGTAGTATTTTTTTAGACTTTCTACACATATTAAAAATCCAAGAAAACCTGTTTTTCTTTTAGACTGTAAAATGGGCACATTATTGAATTTGAGTCCTTTTATATACTTTGAGCACTCATCTAAATAATCAAAAATGGTCTGTGCTGTTGCCGGTGACAAAGGTTTACCAAATTTTGCTTTACTCAGCCTATTTCTGACGTTGAAAATGTCAAATAAATTATTAAAATACTTGCAAAATGTTCCGGTGGCAACGGCTCCTTGAAAATCGGTATGTTTTAAATCCTGACTTAGATATATCAGAGCATCTCCCACACTATTACTAAGAGTCTGTGCCGCTAATTTCACTCTCATTTTTTCCCTTTTCCAGTTAATATGGCGTTTTTTCAATTTAGTACCAGCAGTTAAACCTTCATCATATTGGAAGTCGTTCAATTTTTCAATATATTCCCATAAAATTTTATTTCCTTCAGAGTCCACTAAACATTTATACGATGCTAAACAATTTCTGACCAATTTGATATTGTGGCTGGGATCCAAAAATATAAATACGTCTTCGTTAGTTATGGGATGCAAAAATGAAGTTTTTAAATTGTTATAATCTGTTATGTCAGCTCCTAGTTCTGTGCACATACTTAAATTTGAGCCCAGGCCATCAAATGTAAAACTAGATACTATTATGTCTGATTCATGCAGAAATGTTAATAATTTATTGACCAGATTTGTCTTTTCACTGGCATTTAGACCGTTTAAGAGGAAATATGCTACTGGTATCTTCCAATGGTCATTTAAACATACTAACATAAAAACTAGTGCTTCCTTAGCGAGAGCGACATCATCAGATTCAACTCCAGTTCCCATGTCAACATATCCTTTTATTTCTTCTCCTGTCCATTCTACCAGACTCCTAATCGACATTTCATCCATAAGCAAATTACAAATGACTTTCTTGCCTCTTTCGGAAGAAATTAAACTTTTCTGCTTTAAAGCATTGAGGGCTTCTGTGGTAAAGCCCGGAGAAGCATCTACTGCTTGATACCACTTACTTATAGTTCGTGGATGAGGGAGGGTTTTATTAAATTTCTGTCTAACATAATTATATGCCTTGTTCGAGTAAAAATGCAAGGTTAAAGCGAAGCTCCTTAATTCTGGTGTGTACTTTCGATGTGAGGGACCTTTCAGAAAGTGTGTCAAAATATTTCTTGCTTCCTTGCTCAATGAAGCCTGGAAACATAAAGGGTTCTTTATTAGATAAATAAATACTATTAAAAATGTAAATGAGAATCAATTATCTTTATTTTTGCAGGGGAGGGGGGTGAACAAGGCTTACTATGTTCGTTCATTGCTTTGTTAAGACTTTTTGCTCGAAATGTGAGATATTATCTTTCTAGACGTCGAAAGCACCACAATAGATGCATGGGGGTCGTGTCGCGGTGGGCAAGGCCAATCAGCCAGCTCCTCCTTCCTAATCTAGACGTCGAAAACAATCCAAAAATACGCCTGCCAGCATTTTCTGTCGTAAGGTATGGCCCTAGGGCCAGCCGTTGACCGTTCCTCCAGGACTTCCAGAAGTTGGGCCTAGGGCCGAACCTGACGACAGAAAATGCTGGCATGATATGTTTGCATTGTTCTCGATGCCTTGAAACATACTTATATCACATTGCAAGCAAAAAGTCTCAACAAAGCATCGATGTGACATTTCAATTTGAATCAGATTACGTGACCGCTTCCACTGCCCGAACATAGTAAGCCTTGTTACCCCCCCCCGCACCTACTGAAAAATAGCAAGCAAAAAATCCAGAATGGTCACTTTCTGCAGCGACCGTTGGCTACTCCGTAGTATCTAGTATAGTTGAATTCCCCTTGAAGAATTTTTGCAATATCTGTATAAATACACAAATTGAAAGATACAGCGAAACTTTGTAAAAAGTAAATAATCCCATTGTGACCACATCATTTATACAAAATTTTTATGATAAACTTGCGTGAATAATTCCTGTCACATTCTTATTTTTATCGTTTTGTTTTTTTTTAATTACTTACATTTATCATTGACTCTCCAGCGTCACTTATCATGTTATTCGTCTTGAAATAATTCATTAATGTCTGTAAATTATATATTTTATTCTTCAATCTTCTTTTCGCTACCAACAATGAATTTATCTTCTTACGTTGATCCTCTATTTTCTTTTTTGCCAAGTTCCAATTTCGTTTTGCCTTCACTGGGTCATTCATGTCATCACTTTCACAGTCTCCAATATATCTTGGATTTTGCAGTTTCTTCCTAAAATATAGTAATATTCAGGTTTATTTTATTTTCATTATTCATACATTACTTACTTTTTTCTTGGTGGTGGGACCATAAAAGAACTGGACGGTGAACTGGCAGTTGATGTGTGTTCGGGTGATATCCTCGGTTGAACACTAAAGAGACCAACGCCAGAAACAATTTCAATTGAATTGGATGGTGAACTTGCAGTTACCGTGCGTTCAGGTGATGTTTCCACATTTTCAACAGTATATTTGGGTGAACTGGCAGTTAATGTTGAACTTGAATGTTCAGATAATAATGGAGAAGATCTTTGTGCACTCTCGATTGCTGCTTTATAATCTGCCATGAGAGATTGCCTCCTAGAAATAATCAAATGGGGAAAATATAAATCTAAATACACAATGCTATTTATTTAATACTAGTTGTAAAGGAATTCATGAATAAATTTCTTGTGACCTGTGGTCTCAATCTTCATTCCTTTGTATATTTTATGGAAAGAAAATTGTGACGAGTACAACATAATAGACAGAGGCTTAGTGATGTGATATACTGATATCGCATCAATATACGGCTTGTCTTGTGTTATATCAATATGTACTTTAGCGTGTCAATATGACATGGCTATAAGAAAGGAGACTACTTTGTTCCTATCACTGAATTTATTGTAACATATACGTTATTTCGGTACCTTAACGTACCATTTTCAAATGTTGATTCAAATGAATGAATTTGAATCAACATTTTAAAATGATGCATTAAGGTACCGGAACTGCAGTAACATGTATGTTACAATAAGTGATAGGAAACAAAGTAGTCTTCTTTCCTGTATCGTCATGATTAATATCACAAAGTAACGGCTTCCATAATCGACATCGATATATACCTACTTGTCGTTAACAGAATAAGTTTCAGATTTAAAAAATAAAACCTAATTTATTGTATAATACTTGCAGTCACATGATGCATATTCTAACCCGTCATATTTCTTGGAGCCCACTTTGTGAAATTAATGTACTAGATTTTAACATCCGACATAAAAATATAGATAGTTTGACATAAATGTCCCAATACCCATAAAGTAGCTTTTGTGTTCTACATACATTAAAAATTTCAATGTTCTAAACCTCGCTACACTTGTTTCTTACAGAATAAAATAAACATTGATACACATCGATAATATTAATTAGAAACATGTTACAATTTTACCATGTTATCTAACCAATATTATAAAATTAATTTGCTGAGTCGCTTTCTAAGATAAAATGAAATACGCTGTATTTTTAAAATTCTAGACTTATTACATACCTAAAATTTAACAAAGATGGAGATTCACACAGCCTCGATGGAATCGCATCTTTTGTTAAATATTTCATCCCACTTGGTTTTGTTGTAAAATCACTTTCGACAAAGTGATCAGAACAAATATATGGATACTTTGGTAGGTCCTTTGAAAGAGCCAAAGACATTATCCAAGTTTGCTGCCGTTCCAAATCTTTTGGAAATCTAGAAAAGAATATAAGTACACACTAAATTATATTATCAGTATCAAATATATATTATTAGTATTACGTAAAAAAACCAATGTTACGTCTATGGAATTTGTTACTTACGCATGAAATGTCCGATTTTGATTTTTATCCTGTTGGATATGACACACTATGCACCTCTTGCTCATTGTTTTTTATTAATAAAATATGAAAAGGTCACAAAACACAATAATCACACGAAATACACAAAAGCAAACAACACTAAAACAAGAATAAACGCCATATTGAAAATCACGATCTACGTAATACGTCATTATTTTGCGTCAACCAATGATATTCGAGGATTAATGTTTACTTGTTTACGAATGTGACTCGAACAAACAAACAGCTTTTGCACGACCTCTATTTTCCCCTATATGCTCGAAGCTCACGACCAGATATGTAGTGGAGAGGATCTCAGCGCCCATTCCGTTGAACGTTTGACACACGTTTAAATGAATGGAATAGTACCGTGTTGCCGGCTTGTCTAGAATTTTCTTGTTTACGCTCCCAATAGGAGAATTGCTTTAAGCTTGAACTAGTGAACTAAATGAACGAACTAATTCAATTATGACAAGTAAACTAAGCGCTCCCTATCGGGAACTACTATGGAACAAGCCTACTGCTTACACACAAAGAATTTATATAAATAGAAGCAGAGATAAAGTGTAAAAGTCATACGATGTTGCCAACATGTCCAACATACCTTTTTCTCGCCATTTCTTTCTAAGATACAACATTGCCCTTCACGCTATCTCTGTTGCAGCCTGTTCAAAGCCGTGGTATATGAGTGTAGCATAGACATATGTCCAAATTTAGATATTTACTGACAGCTGTTCATGTTTGACTCAACTAACCGTCAAATTATATTCATGTTTAGTGCAAATATTTTTGTACAAAAATATATAAGTATTGTAAACGATTGTTTTATTCTCTTGCCCTTTATCATTCCTTGTAGATACCCAAATTCACAGTCCAATTTGTGGCCGGGTAGAACTCCATTTTACTAGCCAATCCACTACTTGTAACCTTGTAGAAATTATATAAGAACAATTGGTAAATAGTTTTATTTTTGTCACAGTAAGTAAGTATATTTTCTTTTTAAATAAAAAAGGTAGTCAGTTTGTCAAAATATAAATGAACCAAGGGGCTATTTACTTCAAATCTTAAGAAATTAACTGCCGCATGATTTCCTGTAAATTAGTTGGTATTTTTTTTCTGATTCGTAAGGGATGCAAACAAATTTCTGAATCGGCTTATTAAATGAAACCTCTACTTACATCGACTCTATAGTACACATCTTTCTCCAAATCCATGGCCCCTTAAAATTAATTGTATTGCTGTAATTTGACGGTAAATAAAAATTTTAGGAAAATAAATAGGTATGTATACTATTGTATACAGCTCGAAATAGGTTGACGACCGACACATATTTTGTCTTTAAACTGTCGTCGTATTAGAGAAACAGTATATAAACGTTATTTGATGCAATTTTGAGTCATATTTTGTCTCTTCAGCACTTGAAAATAGTTTATTTACAGATCAAAATGCTTCACAAATTGGGCGATTAAGGTTACATTTACATTTATTTGTCATGTCAAAATTACAGTGGCTGCAACAAAGATGGGGCTATGGTAATTTTGGTCATAAAGAAAGAGATGATTATAAAATGTCTGAACTATGTTGTCAACACACTTGTAAATGTGTATCTGCTTGTATTTATAGAAATTCTTTGCTTACACATGACCCAGTGATGATAATTGGCACTCTGTTGCGTCGGTGAGTATATTACCATGGTGTCAACGTTATTATTAATATTATTATTTAATTTATAAGAAATGTGATGGCATGGACTCTATGCCAATGTTCCGGTAAAGGTGGTACTGGGGCAACGTTGACACTCTTTCAGAGAAAAATACATTTTTGTGACCTTATGGGACCATCCCTTCTACTCTTTTTGGTTTTCATCCTATGCCATATACCATTCCAAAAACTCGCTGCCACCACACTGTTTCAGTGAGCCTCCTAACTAAACCAGAAGAGAAAAGGATCAGTACGTCTTTTTCTCGATGTCCCTCTCTCTCGCTTCTTGTTGACGCATACGCATAACCAAAATACGAACGTCAGATTTATTATTATATATCTAGCACTGAACTACAGATAATTTATTGCTTTTCGTCATTAATTTACAACATACGTCACAAATGTTCGTAAGAAGTGCTGATTGAATTTTTATGTAAATTAAATTTCATTTGGACTATGATATGATCATCATCGCGTCAAGTGATTTTAATAAATATTGTTTTTTTAGCAATGTGTATCACGTGCTACCGCTTAATTTACAATATGTTACACTCCCTAAACAGCCTAATTGTTAAGAAAATATATTTTAATTCCAATGATAGTTTATTCGATCAATCATGTATATATTATACTACAATAATTGCAATAATAATATCTAATTATTCTTACTCTTTGTCTAGGAGATTAATTTTTCTTTGCTTAAGATAATATTTCTTCCTTTTACTTAATAGAATCGCAGATATACGGTTTTACTGTATTAATTCTGATCCCTAAATTATTGAAGAAATAAAATTTCGTCAAAAATGTGTATGTATCCTTTTTGGAAATTCAATAACCAGCAATTTATCTTTGGGTACAAAAAGCAACATAGTAGTAGTTAGTATATTTTTGCAAAAATTATAATTTATTTACCGTTAAAAAAAATTAAGGTTTAGTATAATTACAAATGTGAATGAATCTATAACTATTTGATATATTTATCGTGGCGTAAAGCAGAAAAAACATTATCTACCTAGTTTCCATAGATCCATTTCTAAAACTAGACAGTTGTGATTAGGAATAGTCGAAAGTGGAAAAGTGGAAACTATCCAATTACGGCAGAATGTTTCATTTTTGATACTGCTTTTAATACAGATTGAAGAGAATTGGATGGAGAAGCTGTTAGGTATCTCTGGCAACGAGGGATACGTAAGAATATTTGCAGACATAGACACTAACAGAATTCCAAAAAACGACTTATTCACAATGTTGCTAATTTCTTAGCCCTATATTAATAGTGCTAAAACCAACGCTATAAAAACCCTAGAAACCGTACCAAATTTTTTTATCCCTGTATGAAGTAAATAATCTTTTCTCGATGCAAATTTGCTTGTTGTTCACATTGAATTATAAGCTTAAGGGCTTTTCAATGGTGCAGGAGGAAGCATATTTATTGTTTCCAGGATATTTGCATTTAATCATGAAGTTTAGAACACGATCAAGTTAAGCAGATTGATAGCAACCCTCAGAGTAAATATTTGCTAGATTTTTCCCCTACACATAAATTTTGCAATCATGGTAAAATGTAGGCTCAATCTTAAAAATATGTGTCATAGAGTTCAATCCATCAGAGGTTGTTCTTTCCTTAGGGTGATGTACATTTCTCAATTCTTATGTCAGATACTAATGAAAAAAGTTAATTATCGGCGCGGCGGTACGAATATTGAGAACATTATTTAAGTTGAGTTTGGTTTGTTCTACTATATTACATATTATGATACATTTTCACATTCAAGTTATGTCAAAACTTTCAGTGAATTTTGTTACTTATATTCAGGATATATGTATTGGCTAAGTTTTACTTTAACAAATGTGATGTACTTGAATATAAATAAATACATTATATTTAATATATAATTATTTTATTTGCTTTCATATATTGGACTTTTAGAGGCTGATAATTGAATCAACTCTTGAAAAACTCACTTGAGCCAGCTTAGTTTATAGAAAAAATAGGAACTTTCGGGTTAGATGACATGTCTGTAAGACAAATGCTTACTGCAAGATCGAGAAGATCATAGTGTAATCGTGTAAAATTAATGTTGGGTTTAAGACGTTTCGTTACAACTCCTTCTACAGATACGATAGCGGTACGATTTTCACTTCGTTTAATTTTTAAAGACGTTTGACTTCCATTGCCAGATTCCGGTATTTTCTGTGGTTCTCGCGTTTTGTCTCTTCTAGGTTAGTAGTGAGTGGTACACCGACGACAATTATTACCTATACTTTCTTATTATTCTTTTCTATCAGGAAGTTGTCAGGGTGGTTAAAATCCATACTTTTATCGGCCGGTCCCAACAAAGTACAGTAGTTGGTGAATATTAATAATACAGCTATGGAATTGAGACCGAGATCTGCTTTAGGGCTAATCGAAAATAAACGATCTTAGAAACTAGGTTAATCCTGCAGGAATAGTCTGTATATGATAGGACGGAACATCTTACAGTGATGTGTTCTATGGTTTCCCCAGGTAAACCACATTTTCTGCATTTATCGGTAACTTTCAATTTCAAGATGTTTCTTTCATAATTTTTTGTTCGCTTCACTGTCTTGTATTTTATTATTAACCCTTCTGTCTCTTGAGACAGGATCCCTTTGCCTTGATAAAGGGTGCCTTATTTTGGGAAGTGAAGAGACGCAGATTTATCAACACTATCAGTAGAGAGCTGCAGTTGATATTTCCTATGAAGAATTTTCTCTTTCGAGTATATCATGAGCTACTTCTTGAATTATTAGATGGGCATATCGGTGATAATATTCCCACATTCTAAATTTTTAACTTCTACACAGTCTACTAAGGTTTAGAGCATCGTAAGCTCATTCACTGTGGGCTAGATATAAGTGCTCTATAAAGCATTTTGGATGTAAAGATCGGTACTTTGTTTTCATTCCTCTAGTTCATCTTTCTTGTTCTTCTAGGTGTGCCTCACTCCACTTAAGAATTCCAAAAGAATATATCAAAGAAAGAACTGCCCAGTTGTTAATGTTAATGGCATTAAAATTAAACATGTTCTTTGCATTCACTTTGCTACTTAGGAGTTTGTTTAGAATTTATATCTTTTTGAAGACTCTTCTTTCAGGGACGTATGGGGTATATCTCGGTTCTTCTAGCAGTTATATACATAATGATATCGTCACTGCAAGTTCGGGATATAAACTGTAACGTATTTATGGAGTCCAAAGTTCATCTGCATGTTATCACTAAAGTACCTGTTTCTCAATACTCCACATTCTTATTACTGAGTTTGAGTGCGGTTTTCCAACAACTCATCATGTGGTGGAGAAGTTATCTGATACTGGGGGAAATTTTATACATCTCCAGTACTTTGAGTGGCCAGTTGTGTGGGATTGAATAAATGGCTTTAGCCTTCACAGGCACAGGTGAGAATATTGCGTTTCTTTAATTGTGCTTGCTCCATAATTACTGAGGCCCTTTGCCATCTAGTACTTTTATAATACATCCCTTCTGTTTGAATGTGAATATGTCATTATTCTCACAATGTTGGTACAACTTATTATTAATGAGCAAGAAGATTTTACGAAAAATTGAGAGACAGGTTATGGGTCGGAAATTACGCGGATCATTCTGGTAACCCTTCTTGTATACGAAGTAAGTAACGCCTCTTGAGAAGTAGGGAGGCAAGTTTATTTGGCTTTTGTAAAGCAGCTTGCAAGTGATTCGTGAGTTGCTGCGAGTTGTTTCAGCTAGAAATTATGCACCCGATATGATTCTGGTTTTCAATTCTGAGCCTTCTTTAACACATCACTGGCATCCTTTCTAGTGACGACAGTTGGCATCATATCAGATAATTTCATCATCTCAGTTTCAGTCTGTGCAATTCAGGAAGTATTTAAGTCTGCTCGAACGTTGTCAGTCGATATAGGAATTCATTCATGTTACTATTATTATTATATTATTTTGCTGAAAAATCTTCATTCCTTATATTTTATTTAGACATATTATAGACAACCGTATATAAGCAAAGCATGGTGACTTAAATAAACCAGCACTCAGTTTTTCATCAATTTTTAAGTATATGCAATGTATTATTTATATCTTAACTCACTTCTATTTACATTTTTAGTACATTTCGCATTTCATGCAAAGGATGCCCTCTTCATGAGTCACGTCTATGTAATATTTACATCTGCCCAAATTGTGTCTCTATTTAATGTAGGGGAGGATCGTTTTATGCTCTTCCTGAAATCCATCAAAATTCCATTATATGTGATACGTAAACTGTGCACTTTATAAAATGCATTAAATCATTCAGTAACATTACACAACATTAACAGAAATTGTATTTTATGGCAAATTTGTATTGTGTTCTGTCTAAAGGACATGCAAACAGCTGATATAAAGTCAATCTTTTAAAATTCGATTTATTGTATTATTTATTGTATTACCTATCCATTTTGTGCAATATGAAAAATTATTATGAAATAACCTGTCAACATATTACATTTTTTCGCCTGACAACAATTTCATGTTTAGGGATAGTTGCTAAAATTTAAGATTCTTAATATATCATCACAAATTTTTGCTTTTCGTTAGTTATATTCGGCTAAAATTTATACAAATGTTACTAGTAAGCTGACCAATGACCAATACAGACATTAAAAATCGAACATTTAATAATAATCCCAAAAATCTTCAAACATCTTACATGACTAAGAGCCAAGAAACAAAATAAAACGTTGAATCTACAGATATTGTGCAATATTAGATTCACTAAAGTTGTTGAGCACTGCCATTCGAACATAATCGAGACAATATTTACGGAGCGAATGATGCAATGATTAAATCATGTAATAATATACAGTATGTCTCACTTTTCATGACTCCCATATCACAGCTCTCTTATTTACACAGAGATTTTTTAAAAATTTGGATTGTAGCTATCCATCAGAAGATTGTGTACCGGTAAAATATTTTAAAATCCACCAGTGGCGTCCATCGTTATAAAGAAAAATGTACTTAATATTCCACAAAAAGATATTAGGCAAAGTTTTAACTGTAAAACAATATCATAATCTTATTAGTTTTTATCAAAAACTCACTGTAACCAAATTTTAATAACATAGTGTACTTGGTGTTCACGTAACAGGAAAATTCCCTTTTTAAAGTACCAATTATTACAGTCATAACTTAATGTTCGGACGTCATTAAGAGATAATTAAGCTAGAGGAAGACAGGCTTTCCGTTTAGAATTAATCACGTAACATCAGTCAGTTTACTTTAACAGTCAAAATAAAAAAATAATTGACTTGGAAATAAAAAAAAGATCAATTTAAGATAAATTTGATTCACGGACAATTCAATAAATAATAAAATTTACATAGATAAATAAATCACAGTTTGATCAATATATCACATGAACGACTGTCTTTCTTTAGCTTATTTACGTCCGAAAATAAAGTTATGACTAACAATTGGTACTTACTTTAAAGACGAAAATTTTATTTTCCTGTATTATCGAAATTCGGTATTAGTGAGTTTTTGATAACAACGAATAAGATTATGACATTGTTTTACAGTTAAAACTTTGCCTAATATCTTTGTTTGGAAAACTAGGTACATTTTTCTTCATAACGACGGACGCCACTGGTCGATCTTAAAATATTTTACCGTGACTTAATCTCCTGATAGATAAGTACCTTTCTCCCAAATTTAAAAAAAATCACATTGTACATAAGAGAGTTGTGATATGGGAGACATGAAAAATGAAGCATACTGTATACTTGCCTATTTAATCTTAATTTTAATTTGACAGTTTAAAAATTCAATAAATGTTATTTAGCTAAAACAATAAATGCTACTACAAATTATTAACGTATTGTTACTTTTTAATATATTACAGTAAAGTACATTTTAGCTTACATCTTCTCATAGTGTGAAGGCGTTCCTCTCTAATTAAATTGTACCTTTACAAGAAATATAAAAGTACGGAAATTGAATATTTACAGATCGACTAGGGTCAAGTTATATATTATGATAGATACTATACATTTTATTTTACGAGTTATATTAATTTTGGACAATAAGCTCGAGAAATAAATTATAAATAAGACTCAAAGCACAAGTGATATTTGGGGGAAATATTCCACGAAATGAAACATGGCATATGTCAGTGGTTACAAGGCGATTTACAGCGATAATACTGTATACAGAGTTTGACAGTGATTAAACCGCATGCGTGTGCTGTTAAAAGCTGATCTAGTTTGTCTTATTAAGAATAATGATTTTCTTACTTTTTATTGGGTATTTTTCCACTGAAAAATATTTAAAAATTTTAATGAAACAAAAAAAAAACCTGCGTCAAACATCAGACAGAGGTTGGTTCTTGAATACTTGACTGTTTCAAAAAGTCTCACACCTAAAAATATACAAACTAGAACAATGTTATAAACTAAAAAATGACAATGAAAGCTATAGGCAGTTAACGTTTCGGAAGAGAATCTACTTCCGTTCTCAAAACTTTTTGGCCGTCAACCATGACAGTTCTTTGTTTATGTATTTCCATAGTCACATGAGACATTAAATTATATTTATCTTGTTTACTTACTTCATCTCTAAGGATGGGCAACCAACTAGTACAAAAATCCATTGAATAATTTGAAACGCATCCATCCTCGCTTAATAAAATAATCGCGGATTCTTTAAGTTTTCTTTTAGTTCCGTTGCTCTCTTTCTCCAAAATTTCGCCGAGTCCCATTTAATCCTGTGATTATTATCTCACGCATGTTCACAAATTTTGGATTTTTCAAATTCTCCCCTTCTTTTTTTTTCATTAAAATTTTTCATTTGCATTTTTCAGTGGCAAAATACCCAACAAAAAGTAAGAAAATATGAATATGCCACAAATAAACAATTATAGACAATACCAATAATGATATTTGATTGGTGTAATGATAAAACTTTTGTATTTAGTTGAAGAGTAAAACAATGTTGTATATTAGTCAACGGAAATTAGCCCAAAAAAGGAGAAAACCTGGACAAAATTAGTAAAAATCTTAATTTTTACACAGGTTTCTCAAAGCCAAATCCACAAAAATCACAAAAATTTCAACATTGTTACTCAAGATATTGAAAGTCAAAGTTTATTGCAAATATCTCACGTCCTATGCATCGGATGCCCATGAGGTCAATGTGAAAGTTGTAGAAAATTAAATTATTTACAAGTTGTCTTTTTTTATATTTTCCTAATCCCCCTCTATTTCGAGAGATTAGAGGTCAAAGTTTTAAAACGTGGTTTTTTGCGAATATCTCGCGTCAAGAAATCAGACAGCAGAAGCAGAAGTTAACATGAAAGTTGTAGAGAATCCAATTATCTAGAAGATTGGTATTTTGCATTTTTTCTCAAAACGTCACCCTTTTCGAGATATTTAAGGTCGAAGGTTAAAAAAACGATTTTTTTGCAAATATCTGTATGTAGACTTCGTCGGGGTGCAATGCATATGAAGAGAGATATTCGCGGATACCCGATTTTTTTAAATTTGGACCTTGAATATCTCGAAAATGGGGGGGGGCGGGTTGTTAAAAAATACAAAAGACAACTTGTAGACAATTTAATTCTCTGCATTTTCACGGGTATCCGATGCATAGGAAGTGAGATATATAGCAAAAAGCTTTAACCTCCAATATCTTGGGTAGCCCTGTTGGGACGTTTGTGATTTTTGTGTATTTGGGTTTGGGACACCTCAAAGAACGTCTGCGCTAAAAATTCAGATTTCTACTAACTTTGTCCAGGTCAAATGCTAATTTCCGTGGACTAATACATTAATAGGAAGTTAATATAATATTTTGCAATAGTTTTCATCATTGATGAGGTTCAAATGAATATTTGCAATAATGTAAGAGTTAAAAGCCTTTTGCTAATTTTGCAAAACGTTTGTATTTAATTGGAGGGTGCAACAAGTACAAAATTTCTTTCATTGTTAATTAAAAAAAGGGTGTGTGAAAAGTCACACGATCGAAGGTAACTTCTATGCGATGGATACCACCACTGCACGCATAATTTGGCCTCTCTCAAAATCTATGTCGCTTGAGGCATTATAGGTTCCGTAACACGTGCCATGTCTTATTACATTATCTGACACTCTCAAACGGGGTTAGTCTCGATAGAAGTTTCACCTCAAAAATCATGAGGACTAAAGTAAGCGGTGACATATTAAACACGTTGTGAAAAGGGGTCCAGAAATATGCATCTCATTCTCGCAACTTTTAAGATTTCTCTTGCTTAAGATACAGACAAAGAATTTTGACACTTTATGTACATTAATATAGTCTAGGCGAGAAGTGTGTTTCTTGTGAAAAATAGTTCTAAGACTTCAAAAAATATGATCAACAGCTCGGAAAAATAGTCCGAAAAAGGCGTTTTCTTATTTTTTTCGCCGACAAAAATTGCATTTGTTATTAACAAAAAACGAAAAAGAAAGTCGATCAGCTTTTTGACAATTACTCAGAAACTGTAAGCGATAGCGGAAATTGAAAAAAATATTCTAAAAGAGGAGAAAATTTTCTGATAAAAAAGCCCCACCTCCCGGAACTCTGTCTTCATTATTTATAATTTTAATTTAATGTTGAAAATCGGGTTCCGCGTGGCCATTTATAGCACGAGCGCATCGCACTTGAGATAGTACAACACGTAAAATAATTTTTTTGTAGTATTAAATAACAGTTTAAAAATTTTAACAAATTGTGGTATGATCTTAACACTTAACGCTTCGTTGAAAAAAAATATTTTAATTAATTTTTTTTAAAAGTGAGGCTATTGTTAACTAACTAATTTTGTTCGAACCTTTATCAGTATCATAACATATACATAAAAAACATTTTTAACAACATTTAATAGATTCTTCATTTTTTGTTAACTTTAAGAATTTAAAATAAACAAAATAAAAAACTTTTAAATATTTATATGACGTAATCTTGTTGAGTACATATGTAAGAAGGGCTCCATGAAGCAAAACATTTATAAGCCAATTATTTAAACATTTTTTGTTGCTTTCAACGGAAACGGAGGTTCGAAAAAAATAAGTTAGTTAACACTAGTCTCACTTTTTAAAAATGAATTTAAAACCAAATATCCAACAGAACTTTATTCTTTCAAGTATTGAGATGATACCATCATTTATTGAAATTTTTAAACTGTTATTTAATACTACAATAACATTATTTTATGTGTAACATTAAATTAAAATTATAAATAATAGAGATAGAGTTCCGGGAGCTGGGACTTTTTTATTGGAAATTTTCTACTCTTAGAATACCTATAGTTTTCAGTTTCCGCTATCGCTTATAGTATTTGAATAATTGTGAAAAATGTTTTCGTTTTTAGTTAATAACAAATGCAATTTTTGATGGCGAAAAGAAAATAAGGAAACGTCTTTTCCGGAGTATTTTTCCGAATCGAATGAGCTATTGCTCATATTTTTTGAACTTTTAGAAGCATTTTTCAGAAAAAACTCACTTCTCGACTAGACTAATATATGTTGCATGCGATGTACCCGGTTGCAAATTTACACAAATAAATTTTTTAACTAAAGCCATGTTCAGCGACTTTTGAGATTATTCATAATTGTTGTCTTTACTGATAAGCCTATACCTATAGACCCAAAATACCTATTTTGTTCCAATGTATTCAACAGCAGTAAAACAGCAAAGTCTAATTCTGAGATAATCCTCTCTTATTAATTATAATTGAATTAATTAAAACAATTATGCAACTGCTATTTTTTATTCCCCTTTGCTTTCAGCTTATTATTGTGCAATTGTAATTATATTTTGAATATATAGTAAATTCTCATGTGGTGTTGGAACGTCGTTAAGTAGATCTCTTTAAAATAAATTGCCTACGGCTTCGCTCATTATTTCGCACCTGGTTCTCCAATTATAGCGTCGACAGAGCTTTGCTTGGAGGCTTCTTTTCCTAGTTCAGCTTCATAAAATTCATATTGTTTCTTATTAACTTCATCTTTCCACTTATAGCTAATAATAGTCTTATTTTACGCTAGTTTCATTAAATTACCAAATGACTTTTCTCGAAGTAAGCGCTGTCATTTACGTTATAACCATATGACGACATTGCAGTGGAACTCAGTAAACGCATATACAACAATGTTTCTATTCACAAGCTAGACAAGTATTTTTTGTCAGTTTGTGTTGAGTTAGCAGTTTTTGGATTTTGTTATTTTTGGGATTTTGCAGATTTTTTTTTACTTTCTACTACAGCCCCCGATGTTAGAAAAATGCCTTGCCGGTGCATTGCGCAACTCTTAGCCCAATCAACCTGTCACGGCCTATTGTTAAATTTACTAAAATTCATACCCGGAAAAAAAAATACGGTTGTATAGAAAAAAAAATTCTAAGAAAGATTTGTGATTCGATGGACTCGATCTGAAGTGGCGAACTTAACCTAAATAATTCGACAAGTTGAAGAAAACAGTTTCTCGTAAATAAAAAAAAAAAAACGGTGACTCTAAATCGAAAAAAGTTGAATGAGAAAGTTGTAGGTGCTAAAAAGATCTGCCGATTGCTATTTATGCAATTATCAGTTGCGATATATCGAAAAAACCGTCAAAAATCTGCTTTCTTGTTTTCGCTGTATCTTCTTCAAATTTAGCTTTAAATACTTACTATCAACCGTAAGTATAGCTTCCAGCAAGCCGAAAAAGCACATTTTTGAAAAGTTTTGTTTTTTTAAATTTTTCGAGACATATTGATTTTTCTAAAAAAAGACGTTCTCGAAAATCGGATACACTTGCTCGACGGAGAGTTGTACAGTAACGATCTTGTAGAGTAGTATTATTATAAGAAGATGCTTGCAAAAAATAATGCGCAGAGACGAGTTTGTGTGCCTTCATTGTTTTAAGCCAATGAGAGCAAATTGCGTCATATTTGACGTCGAAGCCAGTGGCACCGTCAATCTGCAGTCACAGGATCTGTGCTGCAGTATACTAGTATACTTGTTGTGTTCCCCATTTCTGATTGAATTGAGTGATATAACCTTACTTTCAGTGAAGAATGTCTTCATCGTAAACACCAGAGTGTGACGAGTTTTAATATTCTACATTACACAGTTCCTCGACCTCGAAAATTTGATTACAATTATTATATATCCTTCTACCTCAGATGATGCTGTCACTGGCAAAAATATTCGCGCACGTTAGCTCCGCCCCGAGCATCTTCTCATAATAATACTACTCTACTCGTTCTCTTTATAAAGAGTTGTACTATTAAGCTGTGAAAGAATTGTAACGGTTTTACTAATTTTAAAGGTAAATAAATGGCTTTAAAATAATAGCATTTTTTTTAGGTTAGGTTTTTAAAAACAATTTTGGCAATTTCTGGGTTCCAGAAAGTCGTAGGACATTTTTTTTGTAAATTCGTTTAAAAATGCCAGTATGCGATTCTCGTATAAGTTATTTCTGTAAAAATGAAATTGGCGGCAAAATTATTTAAAAAAGAAACCTACCCTAAAATAATATAATTATTTTAAAGCCATTTATTTACCCTTTAAATTAATAAAACCGTTACAGTTCTTTCACAGCATAATACAACTTTTTATAAAGAAAATGACCCCAAAATCGTTACTGTAAAACTCTCCGTGGAGTAAGTCTATCCGATTTTCGAGATTGCATTTTTTTGAAAAATCGATATATCTCGAAGAATAAAGGATATTTTAAAATTTTTCAAAAAAGAGCTTTTTCGACTTGTCGTGAGCTATACTTACAGTTGATAGTAGGTATTTAAACGTAAATTTGAAAAAGATACAGCGAAAACAAGAAAGCCGATTTTTCACGATTTTATCGATATATCTCGAAAAGTGTTTTCGCAACTGACAATTACAAATATAACAATCGAACGATCTTTTTAGCACCTACAACTTTCTCATTCAACTTTTTTCGATTAGAGTCATAGTTTTTTCTTATTCGAAAAACTGTGTTTTTCAACTTTTCGAATTTTTTAGGTTAAGTTCGCCACTTAAGATCGTTTCCATCAAATCATAAATCTTCCATAGATTTTTTTTTTCTATACAACCGTATTTTTCGTTTCCGGGTATGAATTTTGGAATACCCTTCTACCTATTGATTGGGCTATCTACTAGAAGTATATTTTAATTCTTTCTTGGTGCAAGAAGGTTATCCGATAGGAAAAAATTCAAACTTAAAAGTGGGCCACTTACTATTTTCTTTCTGATTTCAGGACCGTGACTAAGCTCAGTGTTGATTGTTGATAGGACAGGGCAAGCTAAATGATCAGATATGGTCAAAAAAATGCACTAGCCCTTGCTATTATGCTTAGTAGGAGTAATAAATACCCATAGTACCTAAACACAAATTGTGGAAAGGTTCTCTTGAGGGTTGCATGTATTAAATACACAAAGAATCCTTAATATGCTCTCATCTAATTATTATTAGTAGTTTCTTAAGAGCACATTTAAATAACGATACATTGCATTGTTGCAAATTATATTGACCAATGCACGTTGTTTTAAAATGCACAGTACGAAATAAGTTGAGTGCAATAAGGCTGAGCAGGAAAAATATCCTGTGTGGCGAATTATACCATCTTATGGCAGGTTCTGGATTTTTGGCATTCGTTAGTATGAACTAGGTATGTACGACAAACAAACACATAAATAGTTCCATTCTCGTGCAAGCTGAGTCAAAAACATTGACACAACTTGCAAGAAAAGCTATCTATCAACCACTTATTACAATCAATCAGCGCCACACGGGTCTTTCTTCTGCTGAGGCTTATTGCAATCATTTTATTTCGTACTGCACATTTTAAAATAACGTGTAACTTTCAATATATTTTGCAACACTGTATTATTATTTAATTATGCTTTTAAAGCTACTAGCGGTTATTAGACGTGGGTACATAAAAGATTTTTTGCGTATTTAGTATTAGTGGTAGTGAGTTACATGAAACAGTTACTGCTTCCACAAAATAGACCTACCAATGTCAATCTTTCGAAATATATTAAGCTTATCAATATTATGTTAATCATTATGTGTACTTTCTATTGCAAATTAATAATTTGTTGGTTCAAACACCTTTGTTATTTTACATACCAATTAAATAACTGATGAAATATTTCTAATTCAGTTCAAAGGATCGTGTGCTTCAGAAATGCAGTGAAATTACAAAATAAATCTACTAAATAACATGCAGCATATAGCATGTGACTAACATAAACAATGAAAAAGTTGGAATGATTGAAAGAACGATTACCTAAATGCTTGAGAACCTCGGGATTGCTAACTATATTTACAATGAAAAACAAAAAAATACATTAAAATCCGCTCTTACATTAACATTCAAGGATTTAATTATCAAAGTATTTGTAGTGACTAAAAGAATGATATAGCTATCAAATAAGCCAATGAGTAAAGTACATTAAAGAGATTCGGGAAAATTATACCAACCTATATTTGGATGCTGAAGTTTTCTACAAATCCTTGCCTCTCTTTCTAATTTTTGAAAATCTGTAACAATAGAAATAGTTCATTAATAACATACCTTCTGCACAAAAAGAATTCTTGATTTAAAATAAGATCAACTTAAACATTGGTACATAAAATTAATAATATTTTGCAGATTGCTTAATTTTGTTAACAGTAATACAAAATATATCAGCATCATCCTGTGTATACACATAATTTGAATACATCGAATGCAAACATGAAGACTGCAGTAAATTTATTCGGAGCATATTTAGATATATCGAGTATAATAGACTGCTGGTGCATATAATTTAACAAAACTTCCTAAATCAGGGCAATCGCTATGGTTGTTTAAAATTTTATATAAAAATATAACGGGCGCGATTCTAAACTATGTATTAGATATGTTCAACAAATCACACTGAAACATTCCTCTTAAAGGTCATTCTTTTAACCTATTTACTGAATATTCTGCGTTTTTTCGACATCAAATTTATGTAAGTACAGCATATTCTGAATTCCATATTATACAAACGTATTTTAATTTCTACCTGACAAATACGCTGAGCAGCAATATCAAGGCGTTATTACTTACAAAATCTTTGGTATTTATAAAATAAAACCTGAGTTTCTGTAAAAATTGGTCACGATATCTGTTGGAAAGAGGTTAACATGCTGTAAAAGCTGACTCAAAGATCTTTAAATCAGCTACACCTGGACAGGTGGATATAACTTAAAACTTAAATATATTCATTGGATTATGTTTTTTTTGCAAATGGAATGTATTTATATATTTTAATACTTAGAGAGAGATGTAACTTATTTTTGTAATACCAGCTATTAATTTGTTGCAAATCTTTTTGTATGATAACACTGCCTTCCAAGTTTTTAATAACTATAAGCAGCATGCAATTACCGGCGTATACTAGAGTGCTATTTTTAAATAGCATCTATAATTATTATAATTAACAAGGACCCAAGAACAGGTCCCTGAGGAATACCAGATGTTGCTATTATTTCGTTAAACTTAAAACTACGGTATTGTACAATAAGTTAAGAAATAATTCAACTATGGTAGAAACTTGTAAAAACATTTACTTAAACCTTCCATATTTGGCACATTTTATTTAATATTTATTATTTGCTGAATGACCACTCTGTATATTTTTTGACCAAAAGTTATCAGGTTTTCGTTGTAATAATAGTGATAACTACATTCCGATTATTATTCTCATATAGTTTCTTAATTAATAACCGCCCTGTATAAATAATGAGGGAAGTTCTGTATAAATATCTTTACCATTTTTTTTATCTTATCCGATAGCGGTTTAAATTAACTTTACAAACGCGTTTCAAAATTAAAATCGAATCAGAAACAACATTCGAAAATATTATGCTTTCAGTCAATTACTGACAAAGAAGCTCCTCATTGTGTCATCTTCAACTTCACATTTCAGTTTCACATCTAGTGATGTAGACGTAAATTATTAAGCCATGTCGGAAGCATATTCGAATGTTACAGACGTGTCCACAATTCGGGAATTTTCGGAGATGCCCGTAACATAGTGTAAAAGTTGCAGACACGTTATACACACACGTCTGCAACTTCGTCAACGTCGTCTTAAAAATAAAATAATTGATATTACTGACAGTTTCTGTAGTGAATTTGTAAAAAAATATATACTTAACACAAATAAACTCTTGTATTTCATATTTATTAATTTCGTTGAATTTAAAATACGTACAAATATTAATACAGCGACAGTACATGTAGAGTTCTAGAAGTCTTCCTTTCTCCACGTGATTTTCTACCGACTTGTCTTTTTTCTACCACCCATTGTCACTTTCCTTCCTCCTATAAAGGTTGGTTGAACAACGATTTGTTTCCCATTTCTTTGTGTACTTAATTTTCCTTTCCTTTCAAATGTTGCTGCTATATTATATTTGAAAGCGGTATGTAACCGAGTTAATAAAGCATTAGTGCTAGCTGTATATTTAACTTTATTTTCTAGATAGGCACTAATTTTTGGATAAAACCCCACTGGATCGTCCATCAAACAATTGATTATATTTTTTATTACTTCTCTGTTCTGACTTTCCCACAACATTTTAGAGATTCCATTTCATAATTAGAAGGCATAATATGTGTATTTTCCGATCGTTTATATTATTTATATTATTTTCTTCATAAGTCATATTGCAAAGGCCAATTTTACCATTAGTACTCGTATTATTGAAATTTAATAACAGCAAGAACAAACTATTATCCGGATTTTATATAAATGATTTTTTGTCCTAGCAGATTAATTATTAAAATTGTTCAATTTTGTAACTTCTTTTGCAAGAACCGCTTGGTGCTTGCAATAATTTCCATTGTAGCCTACTGAACAAGTGCACCTGCAAATTGATATATACATAATAAAATACTTGTGGATCGCCTGAATTTTGAACTTTAATTTTCATATCTTCTATTTCAGTTACTGTTACAGTTTTCGGTTCCTTTAAATAATACTTAAGTCTAGAATTCATTGTTTATAATATATCTCAACACTTGATATTATGAAGTCTGATAATTGCGATAAGTTGAAAGCTTTTGTATGTTCTAGCGGGATATGTTTGAGAACGCGAAACATTACTTCACTAAAATTATTAGTATCTGTATATCCAAGAGTCAAATTCTTTCTATAGAATAAACAGCAACTGTCCATTTTAGAGATCATATTTTCATTGTATTTAACTTGTCTTGAACATATTGTTCACCAAAGTCTCAACACGAATGTTACAGACGATTCCGCGTAAGCCGTCTGTAACTTTGGAGGTGCGCTTCGCGATACCGAATCTGCGGACTCATCTGTAACATTCGAATATACGTGCCGCATCGCTCTAACCTAGGTGGTATAATATACTACGAAAATAATATCTGAGGGTTGGATTATGTACGTTTTGGTCAGTGCAATCAAAACATGCAAAAATATATAGATTGTCCCATTTAAAAATTTAATTTTCATGTAAATTGCATCGAGACCAGAAGCCGGTAATTTTTATTTTTATGTCACATAAGTGGATTTTTTTTTCATATCACTACACCAAATTTAAAAACAATCTATTGACCCATTCAAAAGTTACAAGAGTGTCCCTGTTGGCTGAGTCACCCGGTATACGAGTATAGTACCTATAGTACCATTCATAACAGCAACTTCCGACATATTCACGCGTATAAGGAAAATTTTGAGAAGATAAAAAAATGTAAGCTGAGTTTAAATCGTAAAAGTTTGTAAGTATATGGTATACAGTGCATTAAAAAAAGACCAAAAATACTGTGAGATATGTATAGTTGTGTAACAGCAATTTTATGATTTTATTATACTTTCTGGAGCATCACCAGGAGTGTATATATCTGAGTTTTGAACTTCCAAAGCCTATTGCGTTTTTTTTATAAACAATTTTGTTTCTTGAACAGTGTTTTTTAGGTATCAAAAACCTTCGTAATTAATTAATAATTAAAATTCCAATAAATCTGCGTTGGTTTTGGGTCATTTGTTACATACATAACGTACAAATTAGAAAGAACTGGCTAGAAAGCAGGTTTTTTTCAGTTTAACACTCAGGGACGTCAAGAGTTCCGATGGGCTTCAAACTTTCAGAAAATATATCTCTTATTAAAAACAAAACACCCTGAAATTTTGGTGCGCAAATATTGAACCTCGTAGACAAAAATTAATTTATCTGAAATTTGAATTGCGCGCCATTTTGTGTCATTAATCCCAAAATGGATCATTTTCATTTCAAAATGTATATCTGGACGCCAGCTTTCCAGTGACATTAAAAAAATGTTTTTAAAGTCATTTTGGCTACCTTTTTGGCATTTATTTATAAGCCAAATAACAACAAATGGATATTTTCGGCCATTCCAGATAGACGAAAATTAACTTTCTTTTTTTAAAATTAAACTTCTTGCAATTCTCTTTCTTTTCTGACAAAGAAATTTCAAAAATGTTTTGAAAATGGCCGAGAAAATCCATTTGTTGTCATTTATGAACCCATAAGAAATGCCAAAAAAGTGGCCAAAATTATATTCAAAGAATTGCTTTAATCTCATCGGGAAACTGGCGTCCAGCTCTACCTTTTGAAATGAAAATGATCCATTTTGGACTTGATGGCACAAAATGGCGGGCAACTCAAATTTCACATAACAAATTCATTTGTGCCCACAAGGTTTAATATTTGGGCACCAAAATGACAGCGTGTTTAGTTTTCAACACAAGGTATATTTTCTGAAAGTTTGAAGCCGATCGGAACTTTTGACGTCCCTGGGCATTAAAATGAAAATAAAACGCTTTTCAGCCAGTTGATTCCATTTTGTACGTTATGTACGTACTCAAATGACCCAAAACCAACGCGGATTTGTTGGAATTTTAATTGCGAAAGTTTTTGGTTTTTCTTTGTTCCGATCGAACCTCTAGAACCGAAGATATTCACATATCTACTTAAAAAACACTGTTAAAAAAAAATTGTTTATAAAAAAAAGCGCAATAGGCCTTGGAAGTTCAAAATCAGATATATACTCCTGGTGTTACCTCAGAAGATATGAAATCATAAAATTTCTGTTACAAAACTATGCACATCAATGTCCTCTTTTTATTTCACTAATAAGAACTAATTATGTTAAACTGACATGGGCGCCGACTTTTGAAATGTTGGCCGGGGGCCCATCAATCCTTCCGCAATACCTACTATATAAATATTTTAGACAATTAAAAAAAAACATTATTTCAGTATTTTTTATATTATAATAAGCAGTATTAAACAAATATTAACAGTTCTAGATACTTATGACAGTATTAACAAAAATAAATTATCTCTTCAAAAACAAAACAAAGTACCTACTTATTATTCTACTAAAAATAAATAATCTTTCACTTAATTGGGTTATTATTCCCAATTAATAAAAATGTAGGTAACAAAAGTAGGTAAACTAGAAACTTAAAATTAAAAATATCACTTATTTTAGAATATTATTAGGAACAAATCTGCTTCTTCTAACACTTGTCTTCCTAATGAATTCGTACACAATTGGTTTACAGTGTCAGTTAAAAGCATAATATCGTTGTCTTTTCTGGGTCATCGTAGATCTTAGATACGACTTTAATTTACGTCAACATGGAAACGATCTTTCTGCTGTACATGTGGTTACAGGAATAGTCAATATTAATTTCACAGATTTCTTTGTGAGTTTTTGAAAAAAATTATAATGTCTGTAAGTGATTCGATTTTCTTATTTCTTTGCAATTCCATATCTAAAAACACATCTCTATACAAAGTGAATCGAGGAATTACTGGACTGATACATATAATGGCTGCGACGACTGCGACAGAAAACAGTCTGCAAGGACCGGTTGAATCGCGCTGCTCCAGGGAATCACAGAGAGTTCAGCTGTAGAAGTAGGTTGTAAGATATAAACAGAGAATCCAACCGTCTGCGATTATATACATAACACAGAATAAGGATAAAAGATAAGTCATGATTTTGACTACTACAGAGCCCAGCTCTGTTAGTTTTGGAGTATAAAAATATACATACAAAGAATATTTTTGGCCGGTGGCCCCGCCCCCAATTTAACTTCTAGTCGGGGACTCGAGCCCTGGAGCACCCGAGAAATCGGTGCCTATGTGAACTGACTAAAAGAAACCAAGTTTTTGTTCGAATTAACAATAATATTACACTTTATAAAGTTTTGTTTATTATTTAGTTATTTGGTCAATGTGTTTTGTGTCGGAGGTTTTTAAATTTCATTTTGTTTAAATTATAAAAGCACACTACACAACTAGCACAGTAAATCTAATCTGTTACTGTATGTGAATATTTCCACGTTGAGCGTTGTTCCCAACAACATTCACTATTCAGTCATTCCTCTCTGGAACATTATTGTCGCATACAGGTGGTCTGATTCAAACAATACAAGAAGATTGTATAAAAGCAGAGGCAGTAAGTAGCAGATTACCAGATTGGTAATCTGAAACGGTTTATTGAAGCGAGCAGCCATGTTTGTAAATCGTATTCTGCAAAAAGCCCATTAACTTCCTTTAAAAACTACAAATAAGGTTTGATGTGACAATAAACAAGTGCAACATTCTTACATTCAGCTGAAAGTAGAATTACATGTTCTTTTAAATTCAGCAAATGTAATTTTGTCGTATACTATCGATCCTTAAATGTTTACACTTCGTAAAAAACGTCCTCAATGATTATAAATAAAATTGTGAGAAAAAGCAATTAATTTTAAATGGAAAGTGTAGTTGAACGTGACGCGTATTTATCTTTTCGCTTCTGCTTTAAGTAAAAGCTTTCAAAATAAGATTATTTAAGAGGAGTTTTGGAGCTCTTTGCAATTTTGTTAGAGAGCTTAAATAATATCGCAAAAGGTGTAGGTATCGAGCCTCATCTTGCACTTTAAATTACAGATTAACAATAGTAGGTAAACTCATTTTTATCGAAAGTATTTGCAGTTTACAATGAAGTGCGAGTCAAATTCGCGCGTGAATTTCCGTATTGTAAACTATATTCATATACATCTAACTATATTATAATTAGTTCTATGCGTACTGACATACAGCAATAACTAAAATTATATCTTTTTTATGGCTTTGGGTCATAAACCATACAGCCAGTCATAAAAGAGCAATTTATAATTTGGAATACTAAAAAAAAAACCTAACACAAAATGAACAGAGTGAGATGAACAAAATGAAGAATTACAGGGATACACGCTTCTCGCCCGGGCTCTGTCAGGGCATTAAATTATAATCAACGTCACAAGAGGGACCTCGGGAAGGAGGGTATAAACAAGAGGTAAGACAAGAGGAATACAAAGCTAACCTGTAACTTTATTTTACTTTCTACCAAAAAAACGATAGTAAATTCATGCCTAGTGCCAAGAGAAAGGAGATTAACTAAGTTAAATGGAGCCATAGTGTTGCAGCATGAGACAATATTTTTATAACCTTTATCTGAAATACACGAACTTTTCAGCTTCAGTCTCCATTAATTTTGCAAATTTTTTCTGACATCAGAATTATTGAAGAATTTCGGACCCAGCAGTTTGGGAAATTAAAGGGGGGACATAGAAAAACAAACATTTTCCTGAACATGTACCCGAGGAGTACTAAACTCTAATTACATGTGAAATTTCACGTCCCTAATTATACTAAGTTCAGAGAAAAACCGCTGTGACAAGTATGGACGGATTGACAAACGAATCACTCTGGAAGGGTTCCGTTTTACTTCCACTTCCACGTAGTGGAGTGGAGATTTTAAATTCAAAAAAAAAAAAAATTCGTCTGTCTGTCAGTCTGCCTGTCGGTCTGTAACTTTTTTGTGCGCGCGTTCTCTCTGGAACGATTTAAGATATTGAGTTGAAATTTGGTACACCTATGTATTATAACGAGGTCTAGGACTGTATTGTTTTTTGAACTTATCCGGTGAAGAGTTGGGGGTTAAATAGGGGTAAATAGGGAAAATAAGCAAAGCAAGCTGATAAAAGTACAACAATTTGTGATTTGGTATATATATATATATATATATATACATATTACAGGTCAAGGCCTCAGATCTTTTTATAATATTTTCCATCTCCCCCCACTCCATTATTAAAGTGGCTGATAAAATTAAGTTGAGATATTCACTTGAAATTGTATACACGTATGTATTATAACGACATCTGCAATTAGATTATATTTTGAAATGATTCAGTTGTGGGGATGGGAAGGGGGGGGGGGGTAGAGGTAAACAGAAGAAAAAGTAAAACAAGCTGGTAATAGTACAGAAATTTGAGATTTGGTGTATACTAGAAGCCAAGGCCTCAGATTTTTTTATAACATTTTTGAACCCCTCCACCACGCCCACTCAATTATTAAAGGGGCTGAGATAAAATTAAATTGAGATATTCACTTGAAACTTGGTACACGTATGTATTATAACGACATCTGAAACTAGAATATATTTTGAGACGATTCCGTTGAAGGAGTGGGGGACAAGTAGAGGTAAATAGAGGAAAATGAGTAAAGCAAGCTGGTAGGAGTACACGAACTTGAGGCTTGGTTTATACTAGAAGCCGAGGCCTCAGATTTTCACCCTTCCCCCTCCCACGACGTACTCCCCTCCATTATTATAGGGGTTGATAACATAAAATTGAAATATTCACTTGAAATTTGGTGCACGTATGTATTGTAATGACATCTGATTGAGATGATTCCGTTAAGGGGGGGGCAGGGGGTTAAGATTGGGGGAAATAGGTAGATAAGAGTCCAAGAAACTTCATTTTTGGCGTATATGCTAGAAACTAACGCCTCAATTTTTTGTATAACATCTGCCTCAAATACTAAAATTCTATGACGAATTACTTCCAGATACTGGAGTCGAGTCAAGATGTCTTCCTTTAAAGAGACTTCGATGAAAAATCTGGATATGGAAGTAGCGATTCCTTAGGCAGCGGTCTTTTACATTTGAGTTCGGAATTCTAAAAATGATAAGGTAATATTGAACTAAAAATTGATTGAGAAAGCCGTTGCTACGTGGTAGTTTATTATCACAGCAAACGAGTAAAACATTACTATGTTATATTCGATTGATTGATTCGATTGATTAGCCAGCGTACGGTAGGTATTGCTACCATTTCCACATATCCAATCTGAATATTTCTATATACCGACGGATCAGCTACATACGCCGGATTGGATATGGGACATGCTTGTTGCCAGCAGAGAGAGCCATATGTTGCATGGTGTAGAAATATAGAATAGGAAGTGCAGGTGTTTATGAGATGCTTGTTTTAAGTTTCCATCTATCCTTGTTAATTCTTCTGAATCTTCTCTTTCTTCTATTTGTGAATCTAGTAGTGTGTATATCTCTTATATTTTTTATTGTATTACTTCTTGTAAGTTCTTCGTTCTGTAGCAGGAAGATGTTTCAGGTCAATATTTGCTGTTTTGTTGTATCCTTTAGCGAGCTTCCATTTTCGTTTGACCATGTGTGGACTAAGGTTATTCCCATGATGTTCTTATCCTTGTGTACTTGGTTGGTATATGTTGTTGCTTTGCTGCGGTTTATATCATCTTTAGTTGTTCATATTTATTCTGTGCTCGTGCGTGATTTTTTCCGCTTCAACATTTTCCCGTCGCTACTTTTGTTTTTGACCTCGTTCTTTACCAGTTAAGTTCTTCCCCTATTAATTGTTTCTCATTTCCTCCTTGGTATTTCTTTTTCACATTCTTCTTTCTATTTGTGATAAAAGAAAATAGTAGTGTTTTAATCGTGTTCTCTATTATAAGCAAAACATTACTAGAATTCGTAAGGTACCACGAAAAGTAAGTGTAACTACATCGTGTCTTAGGAGCAGAAAATGGTAGATAGAAAGTGTAAATAACAATGATGTCAATACAAACGACTACTACATTGATCCACTAAGCATAACCGTAGTCGTTTTCTTATTTTCGACTTCTTGGCAGGTGATTTGTGATACATGCATTATTCTAATTGGTCTCATTTTTGATAAATAGCACATTTCATAGCTGTCACGCTGTTTGTTGTGGTTGCCTGTTAGATGAATGACCCCACTGAAACTCTTCCTAATCAACTCCTTGGTGACATCAACTCGATGTTTTGGAGGGCGTCCTCTCTGCCTATTCGCCGTTGTATATTATCTCCGGATGAACTGACTAAAAAATAAAAGGATTCGGAAGAGATTAAGAGATATAAATGATTGCTTTTTTTAGTAATAATTTAATGCAATTTCGAGATAAATAAATTATACCATAAATACGATTCATAAACAATTTTTGAACACGTTGATAACACCGACAAACTTGATCAACCGCGACGTAAAAAAGTCGGTGCGCGTATGCATATTATTTGCTCAAAACGTAGATGATTGATTGATTTGACACCTTGAGAGACGGGGATGACAACATATCTGACCCGACTGACGATTCTTTATGTGTTACTTATTGCGCAAACTACTAATTAAAAATGAATTTCCAACTTGTGATGTAGCACCTGTAGCGCGGCCATCTTCAACTCCCAATAGGGATGGAACGCAACTGCTTTGCGCTTACTGACTGGAGTTTCGTTATGTGCTCGGTCCCATGCTAAATTGGGACTCACCCACGAGTCACGTGGAAAATTCATCACTGGCTCCCATACTATCAATAACCGACCAAGTTTAAACCGCTTTCATCGTGGGGTTATAATGTAAGCCCTTGAGACACTGGCCCTTGTGAGGCCCCAGGCCTCAGAAGTTCAGAGCCTCAGCTTCGATATTAGATTTCAGATCTCAACTTGATGTTAATGTTATGCCGCTCCATCGTAACTTTCAAATCAAGTCGATCTACGAAGAGAAAGGGGATAGTTAGCAATCGTGAGCGACGTTGCATCCTTTATGACTCTTTTACCGGCAATGTCACCTACACTGACTTATTATGATAAACAGGCACACAAAAAAAAATGTAAATTTTCTGAGGTTTCACATTATATATGCTTCCATGTATTTTTGACCCCTGATCTCGATGTCAGTTTTACAGAATTAGCTCAGGTTTTTTTGTTAACCACAAAATGTCAGTTTTGCTCCATCAGGTCAGGATGCATAGCAAACCCATTAGTTTAAAATGTCACTTCTCCAACTCCATATTAAATCTGGTTTCATAAAGCAAATCGTGAAAGTTTTTGAACAAAGAAGGAAAATGTTGTTAGTATTTGGGAAGACAATTTCCACAGATAAGTGAAGCCACATTGAAGGAAGGCATTTTTGATGGTCTACAAATAAGAAAAATGTTAAGAGATAAGGCATTCATCACTACAATGTCAAATATGGAAAAGAGAGCTTGGCAGAGCTTTAAAGAAGTTGTTGATACATTTTTAGAAAACAATAACAGCGAAGAATACAAAGAAATAGTATCCAACATGGTAGAAAAATTCGGAAAATTAGGTTATCTATTTGAAACTACATTTCCTGCATTTTCATATAGACCAAGTCAGGACCTGATTAGTTGAAACTGTCATCGGTATCGTGTTCAGCGGTCAAAAATACATCGATCTACTTATTTAAAATCTGTAATTTTTATTTTAAACCCTATTTAGACCTTTTAAACTGTTTTTGTCGTTAACAAAAGAATCCTAAGCTAATTTTGTAAAAGTGACATCGGGATCGTGTTCATCGGTCAAAAATACATGCGAGTATATATGTGAAACCTAAGAAAATGTACTATTTTTGTGTGCCTGTGTAATTAATTGGATTCGCCTGATTCTATTGGAAGATGCTTATTTCGGTGATAATTTGTTTTATTTTTTAATTTTATTTAAACTTCATCTGTTTAGGTCAAATCTGGCAATCAAAATTTCGATTAGTTCTAATTAAGCTTTGAAATTTTGCATACGTGTAGAAGTCTGGTGACAATGCAAAATGGTATATCTAATATCGTTTTAAATCCAATATAGCGGCCCAAGATGGTGGGTCACCTTTTTCTTCACAACCCCCTTGACATGGGTATTAAATTAAAGGGTTTCGTCTGTCTGTTTGTCTGTAAAATAAGTAAATAGTAAAAAGTGAGAAATACAGTTATGTAAAAAGAATATTTAAAAAAGATTTTATTTAAAAAATGTACCAGAAGTAAAAATATTTTCTTTAATTCATACATTTGGAAACCAAAAGTTTCGGGGATGGTCTTATAATACTAATGCACAGTTACTTTGCTCAGTTCCAGACGTATGAATTAAAAAAATATATTTACATTTTGGTATATTTTTTTAAACAAAAGCTTTTTTAATATTTTTTTTATATAATTTTATTTGCTATCTTTTTACTATTTCGGTAGGAATTAATTATTTTTTGTTCTGGCTGACAAGTAAGAATATATAATACAATAAAACGGGTGTGATAATAACAAAGAGCGTATTTCATTCGCAGACAAGGGATTTGGGGAGAAGCATTCCATGGCTATTGAGTCCAGTTCTTATTTTACAGAATGGTAATATTTTAATATTAACCCCCATTTTTTCGGAGTACAAAAATTCACAGATTTCGCAATCCTTGCAATCATCGGGACATTGGAAATGATAACAACATACATAAAACATAAAGTTTTTCTACTCTTTTAACGATCCACTACACCGCTGTATTTCCACTTTAAAATAAACTTAACCCCCTGTGATATATGCAACCCATGTTACATTTGCGTATATCAGCCGTTGCATATACGCAGTCTCACTCGAACGCGATAGCGCTGTATTTCCACCTTAAATGAAAACTGGTAACTTGACCCCCTGTGATATATGCAACCCATATTACATTTGCGTATATCAGCCGTTGCATATGATAGTCTCAGTCGACCGCGACACATTACTTTGAAATAAAAACATAATATTGTCACTCAATTTGTACAACAGACAACCTATATCAGTTAGTTGCAATTCTAACACATCATTAATTTGCAAGCAGGCACCTATTTGTAGCAAGCTGTACACGTTTGTGTTCTACCGTCAGCATCGCTGTACAAATTTTAGGTAATCTCCCTACACGGTAGGCAAGTGCAGCAGCCTAGTCGATAGTAGCGCGGCCTTTTCGGCAGCCGTGTACAAATTGTTGCTTGAATAATATAAAGTCTGTGACGTCAGACGCGGATGTTATGTAATAAATTTAAGAAAAGGCAGGTCAAATTTTAATTCGCTACTTATTGATTAATCAGTAAACATTAAATTCAATCTCAAAATAAATCATCTGCCAAGGATATCTTCCAAAAAAATAATTTAGTGTCATTGTAAGTGTTGGCCAGTTTATTAGCATTTTCTAGCTCGAGCAGCGTATATGTAGATGAGCGTACAAATATCGGATGCGCAGTGGATTCATAAAAAATAAAATCGATTATAACAATTCTCAAGAGTAAGTGAGCCTACTGGTCTTCTCTCTACTGTGCCGCGACACCGCTGTCTTTTGACCTTGAACAAAAACTGGTAACTCTACCCCATATACGAAAACATAAACATTTCCAATGTTAAAATACTTCATAAAATGACGACACGGACGTCTCCATAGGGGCAGCTCGAGAACAAGACAAAATCGAGTTATCATTATCACGTTACTAGCCGTTAATACGTTTGATAAAGCAGAAAAGCCTTAACTTATACACATTTTTTAAAACAATTACAAGTGTTTCATTCTGACGTACAAAAATTCTTCACAAAATGACGACACGGACGTCTCCATAGGGGCAGCTCGAAAACGATACAAAATCGAGTTATCATTATCACGTTATATGCCGTTAATACGTTTGATAAAGCAGAAAAGCCTTAACTTATATACATGTTTTAAAACAATTACAAGTTTCCATTCTGACGAATGATACGACACAGTCGTCTATAAGGACATTAGAAGCTAGCACAAACAACCCCAAATTCTCACTGAACTTATTACCGTTAATCCCAAAGCCTTCCAACCTCAATCTAAAATGTACAGACGTCCCTCAGGGACCTTGAATCTTTTCCTGCCAGTCGATCGTTACAAGCACTTCGCTTTCGTTGAGACCGAACGTCCTCGAGACGTGTCCCACTTAGCATGCGTGATAGCCCAATCTGATTTGTTTTATATACACCTAACCAGATGGACTTTGAGTGTTTTTACTTAATACATATTGAAAATTTTAAATCCATAAATACAAGTATTAATCGAATTCAAAACTTATTGTTGACTAATTCCTTTCAAACGATTTTGTGTATTGAATCGAAAATTTAAAGAATTTCAAACTAACGAGGTTATTTGTGTCTAAGAGTGTTAACTTTGAGACACAATTAGAGAAGTGCACCGATGGTAACCAAAATACGAGACGAAGAAAAGTAGCAACCGAGGGTAAGTAGACATATTTCCTTCTCATCTTTTATCGTCTCATGAGAGTTGTAACAAATTACTTTGATAACAAAGTAACCGCCAAATGTTGCAGAAGGCATTACTAGAGTCCTTGTCCCATAAATATCGTCGTACCCTTCAGACATAAGGCAATAAGGTCGCCTACATCACATACTCTAGTATTTCGGAAAAAAAAATTCTAAGCGAGTTTTGAAGCTGTGTATTTCTACTTCATTAGATCTATCGATTTTCATTTTAACTAAAAAACTGCTGCTTAAGGAATCACTACTTCCACATCCAGATTTCCCATCCAAATCTCTTTAAAGAAAAACATATTGACTATATTTACACTAATCTATTATGTGAAAATAATTGCTCAAAGAATTTTAATAATGTAAGAATTGATAATATTATCTAACCTTCGCCTTATATTTTTTTCTCTTCTCAATAAAGCCCTTTATTATGATTATTATTATTATAATATTTGACGGAGATATCATAAAAAAAATTGACTAGTTGGTTCTAGCATATACGCCAGAAATGAAGTTTCACTGTTTACCCCTTCAACGGAATCATCTTAATCAGATGCCATTACAATGCAATAATAATTTATCAACCTCTTTAATAATGGAGTGGAGGTGATGGCGGGTTGAAAAATATTATAGACATCTGAGACCTTGGCTTCTAGTACCTATATACAGTAATATACACCAAATCACAAATGTCTGTACTTTTACCTGCTTGCTTTATTTATTTTGCCTTAATTACTCCTATTTAAGCCCCAACCGTTAAGTGGAATTAGCGCAGTGTATAATTTAATTCCATACCTCGTCATGATACATACATATGTACAAAATTTCAAGTCATTGTCTTTAACCGTTCCTGAGAAAACGTGCGCACAAAAACAGATTACAGATAGACAGACCGACCGACCGACCGACCGACCGCCAGACAGACAGACAGACAGGCAAAAATTGTTTTCACCCAAATTTAAAATCTCGGCGTTTTATGACATTCATTTAGTAGGCTTCCTATTTCAAGTGAAAACATTTTTGAAAAATTGTTTACGCGATTACTATACTACTTCACTACGTAGATGTGGAAGTAATTAACGTTCATGAATTAAAATTTGATAACTGGGATGTAGATTGCATAGGTATATGCCAATGATCTAATGTGTTAAGGTAATTCGAAAATATGTGCTTCCTGGGTTCATATTGGGTCCATATAATCCAATTTACCTTAGTCCTAAATGCATCCCTGAGGAGGTACATTCTCTCAAAGTGAGACAGAATTCATTTTCCAATAATTTCCATGAAGATAAAATTTTCAACTTTTCATTTGACCTGTACCTCTATACTTAAGTACTTACTCTATGTAAGCATAATAACAACTACATATCTATTGTTTCTCAAACACGACGCGATTCCTGTTTCACAGGCACCTATGACCTACAAAGAAAAAATGATAATTCTTGATTTCTCGTTGATATTACACAAAATTTTATAAGTACAGGGTGCGGCAGAATGGATGGGTGTTTTTGGGACGGGCGGTACACGCGAACGGGGAGAACTAGAGCATTGTGGATAATGTCGTTATACTCGGGAAGATATGCCATTTGTTAGTCACAATGGTGATCTTAACGAGAGAACATCGTACGTTCTCAGTCGAAGAGTATTTGAAATCGGGCGAATCTGTGATTGTTTTGCTGTGCAACGGCGTTTCCGCCGACATTTCAATATCCGTCACCATGGTCCGGTCCCAAAACGTGACACAATAGTCATATGGGTTCAGAATTTCAGAACGATTGCATCAGTGACAGAACTCTGAGAGCTGCGACTTGTTTTCAGGCAGAGCGCTCTGGGCTGTGAAGGATCTCTTGCCTCACTCTTTCAACGATACGCAGTGCTCTTACACTTCGACTACGACCCCGACGTTTCGGATTCATTGCCGATGCAATCGTTCTGAAATTCTGGACCCATCTGACGATTCTATCACGTGTTGAGATCGGAACATGGTGACGGATATTGAAATGTCGGCGGAAACGCCGTTGCACAACAAAACAATCACAGATTCGCCCAATTTCAAATACTCCTCGACTGCGAACGCACAATGGTCTCTCGTCCAGATAACTATTCTGGCTAACAAATGGCATATTATTATCTTCCCGAATCTAACGACAGTATCCACAACTCTACTCCTTCCCGTTCGCGTATACCACTCGTCCCAAAAACACTCATCCTTTCTTCCGCACCCTGTACTAATTTGTGTACTGTAACAGGTGGACGTCAAGTGGAGCATTTGTTATTAATGTGTTTTTTAGAATAAACTATAATTTTCTATTACAATATTTTAGAGTTGTAAATAAATTTTAAATACAAATGAAGGAAAAAATGAGGATTCCTTGTATTTTGATTAATATTACAAAAAATTTCAAGAGTACATTCTTGCATCCCTTCAATGCTCTGTAAAAATTTTCAAGCTTTCCGTGATTTTACAAAGCGATTAAAAAAATATAGCCAATCAAGTATTAATTATTATCAAAAAAATTGAGAAACAACTGATCTTTGATTGTTGTCAAGTTAACATCGAGTACTTATAGAGATACAGCTCAAACCAAAATTTGAAAATTTTATCTTCAATATAACGGAAATTATTGGAGTAAAATGTGTTTTTCTGTCTCACTTTAAGAGGATGTACTTCCTCAGGGATGCATTTTTGGCCTAAGATCAGTTGGGTTATACGGTCCCAACATGAACTCAGTAATCACAAGTTTCCGTCCGGAAACTCAATTCTGAGACACCCTGTATATATTCTAGCGTAGTATAATTCTCTTCATATCATCCATCAGATGCAAATAAAGTGATACGCATTACCCTCCATGTTTTCATATATTATTTACATTTATATTTTTAGATTTTGTGAAGTTAATTTAGCAATTTTGCGCCGTATATGAAACTATTTATTACTTCGGGCCATTTATGTGTCACTGAAGTAGTAAATTAAATTAAGCCATTTGAATTTAAATGAACGAAAACCATTAGCATTTGGATTTTGCATCGATTTAACAGAAACTCATTCTGTATAAATGGGCACAAATTGGGTCATGTAATTGCACAAATGCCAAACGAAACTCGTGTGGAAATTGTAAATTATTCTAAAAGAATTTGTTACCTATTTTAATCTTATACAAATGGGAAATTGCACTTGTACATCGAAAAAACGCATTTTTCGCATGCAGTTTTTGAGGTAATTAAAAAAACATTCGGTAATCCATTGTGGAAATTAGCCCAATTTAGTTACTAAGGGGATTTTGGGGTCGCTGATAATAAATATAATATTCAAGAAGTTTTTCGATGTACCTGGGGACCAGAAGGTCCTGGTGTGAGGCTCTGTGTGTCTCACAAGTTGCTGATTAAAAAACTTCGCCACTACAGTATTAGGGGGTCAGCAAGTTTATTGGAATTCTATCTTTTAACCGTACGCAGTATATCAGAAATAACGATACCATGTCTGATTTTAGGACAATAAAACACGGAGTACCGCAAAGCTCGGTTCTGGGGCCTCTCCTATTCATTCTGTTTGGCAATGATATTTTCTTCTATCTTTTTCCAAATAAAATTGTTATGTATGCAGATGATGCAACTTTAATCAATAAAAGCAATAATTTAATAGCACTTCAGACATCTGCCAACGAAACTCAAAACTCTGCCGAACACTGGTATCACAATAACATGCTGAAGTTAAACAGAGACAAAACTCAAAATCAGATTTTTTCAACCAACAACGCAACGTAAAAGGCGAATGTGTCAATTTACTTGGAATTATCTTAGACGATAATCTTAAATGAAACGCTCATATCGAACATATAAGCAGTAAAATATCTAGTTATATTTTTCTTTTGCGTCATTTGAAGAAATATATAAATGTTTAAACATTGCTATCTGCATATCATGCATTAATTCAATCCCATATTATTTACGGTATAATTCCTGGGGTAAATTATCGAGACCATTGCAAACCATTATTTGTCAAATATGGTACAATGCCTTTTCCTAGTCTATATATTTATTATTCAGTATTTGAAATTTACAAAATTAAAAGAAACTTTTCTACACATTCAGACTGTCACAATTACGAGACTAGGTCATCTAATCTATTAATACCGCCTAGATATCATCTCACTAAATCTGTAAGAAACTCCCCTGATCTAAGACTGTACAATATAATACCCGAAAATATAAAACAGCTAGACTATAACAGATTTAAAATAAAACTTAAAAACCACATGTTAAAGTTCTCTTTCTACTCGGTAGATGAATATATGAGTTTTCCCATGGAAAACTAAGATACTTATTTTTATTATGAAATGTACTCGCAGCATAATTTTTCTCTGCTTTTACTCTACTAGTTATGTATGTTTCTATACTACTATTGTTCGATTTTTTGTTTATATACATTATGTTATTTTATAGCAGGATATACTCCATGTGTGTACACTCAGTGTTTGTGCTTTCATTTTTAATTTTTTACTATAGTGTAAATTTTATTATAACTTCAGGCTGCATTATTTAAGGTAATTACAGCAAATATAACAACAATGTAAATTTATATATCACGTAGTCAAATAAACGTCTATATATCTATCTATCTATCATACCCGTAATTTTTCTCTAAATTTACTTTGAAATCCAACCACAATCTTTACTCGGGGGGTTTTTAAGGTTGCTGAACACGATTTTCATGTTCAAAATCTTCCCTAATATACCTGGAGGTCAGGGCGTCTTGGTTGTCTAGGCCATCCCGGTTGTCTAGGCCATCCCTTGGACGCGAGTTTTCATTGAAATGCATCGAATCTTGTCAATCGGGGGTTTTTGGGGTAACTGCCTTCAAATATGATATCAAACAACTTTCTCGATGCACCTGGTGATCAGAATGACCGAGATATCAAGATCATCTCCTGGAATACTCTTCAAATCCGGTTCAATTGAAATTAATGTATTCACTTGTGGGTTTTCGAGGTCGTAGATCATGGATACGATGTCAAAAATGTTTGTCGACGTACGGATCAGATCAGATCAGATCGGATCAGAATAACTCGTTTATCGAGACATCTGCGTGAATTTGCTTGAAATTCGTTTTAAAATGGAGTAGAACTTATCACTCGGGGGTTGTCGTGGCCGCTGATCATGAACATAGTGTTCAAGAAGTTCCTCGATGTACCTGTAGCCCAGGACGTTCCGTAGTATAGCTCTTCCTCGTGGTCTTTCTCTCAATTCAATGTAAAATTCAACCGAAATCTTTACTCGGGGGGTTTCTAGGGTCGCTGATTATGAATATCGCTTCAAGAATCTTCGATTGATATGAGGACAAGGGCGCTCTTGCTGTGTACACCATCTATGTAATGTTATCATAATGATTTTTTTTATCCATTTTATTTCTATTATTTATTCTTATCATTGATTTAAAACATGATTATAATATACCATTATTTAAAATTGTTAGAAAAAAATTTATTTTTATGATTTTTTTTCATCATCAGCGACCCCAAAAACCAAATTGGGCTAATTTCCACCATGGATTACTAAATAATTATTTTTTTAATTACCTCAAAAACTGCACGCGAAAAAAGCATTTTTTTCGATGCATAATAGTGCAATTTCCCATTTGTATAAGATCAAAATAGCTAACAAGTTTAATAAATGCATTAAGAAATTGAATGAAAAAACAGCTAATTTTACTTTTTTTGTCCTTTTTATATTTGTTTATTTCTTATACGTATTACCTATCTTTTACATTTATATTATTAGTGCAGTCATTGAAGCATTTTGCCTCGGAGTCCGGTGAAAAATCTATTTTTATGAAATAAACGGAATTCGATTCGCAATTAATAGTATTGTTATGAATTACACCCCCTTGGAACTGGAGATGATACGCCTATGCCTACTAATAGTGACTGGAAAAACTCTAGAAAGAGCCATGGACTTTTCTAGGGTATGGCTGGAGAAGATTCTTGATGGTTTCTGGGTGAATCTAGAAGCAATTTAAGAGTATATAAGGCGCGATTACCGGCGCAGAAGAGGAAGTTTATTTTAGAAGTGACACGTTCGGTAAAAAGTGAGGTTAAATAAAGTGTAAAAGTTATTTTGAATGTTTGAAGTATTGTATAGTCAGTAAATTGTTAAATAAAGTGTTAGTGGTGTTTCAGGTCTATTCTGCAACATTTTTGTTAAGCTTTAACGGCAAGGTCACTGTTAAAATAATTAGCGAAATGAAGTTAACGGTCAGTGGTATTCTGTACACTTTTTTTAAGGTTAAATTTAACCAACATCGTTTAAAATTAGAGGCGACTTTGGACCTGCCACTAAAATTTAACGGTACCGTTAAAGAGGCAAAAACACCGTATTTTATTTTTGGTTCATAAAATTTTGTATAATATCATTCAGTAAATGGCACTTTATTTATGTTTGTCAATGGGTTTGAGATTCTTTTGACGACCCATTTCCTCATTTATATTCAGTAATTATTTTTCCGCCTTCAAATAATCGTAATCATAACCTCAAATAGAAGCGCGGTCGTTAAGAACTTATGACTTTAACAGGTCCGTTAAATGGTCGCATACAGAATAGAAAAATGAGTTATTATTTTTAGCATTCCGTTAAAATTAAAAATTTAGCAGGGCGTTTATTTTTAACCAAAAAATTACAGAATAGACCTGCTTATCTCTTGTTGAAATTATTTAGAACCCACGAATTCATACAGGGTGTTTCCTAAAAGGTGGAAAAAACGTGACAGTATTGCAAAGTCTACATGGTCCGAAGGTGTGCTTTTACCCTGGGGGGTGGATGCCACCTCTTCTCGGGGGTGGAAATTAGTAAACTAAAAATAACCACAGAAACATATAGAGGGATGAATGCTAAGCAAAAAATGTTAAGGTTCCGATAAATCAATATTTTTCGAGATATTCGCGATTGAAAATATCGATTTTTCTTCTAAAGAATGCATGTTTTAAAGCGATTTTTCATGGATAACTCGAGAACTTTACGTTTTATCAAAAAAATCATCAGGAGCAAAGATGAAGCGTTTAAATTGTAAATTTATATTTTTTGTCCTTTACATTTATATTATACCATATTGACGTTTCGTATCTGCATAATGTATAACGTAATGTATACATGAATGAATAATACTAATATTATTACAGTATTATTCTACTTATAATGTAGTTCAGTTTACCTTACAACCTCTTTTTAGAATTCCATTCTCAAAAGTAACAAGTAGAACCCTTGTAGGATGTAGACGTCGTCTGTCCGCTTGTGCGCCCGTTCGTCTAGCTGTCACAACGGTTTATCTTCGACACAATTATAACTAGTAACATGTAAATAAAGATTGAAATTCCGCAGGGAACTCAGAAACTGAGGCCCCTAAAATATTTCTTAAGGTGGCCATTCCCTAGATAGAGGCATCCGATAGGGAAATATTTATTATTTTTGGCCATAACTTTTTTTTCTTAGTATGTATGTTTAAAAAAACTATAAGACTACCTAAGGAAAACCATAATAAGAATATTGCTATGAATTGGCACTCAATAATTTCAGTGGTTTGCAAAATAGTTTAATTTAAAACTACGAAATAGGAAGATTAGCATAGTTTTTAAATTTAAATCTAACCATTTTGAAAACCACTGAAATTATTGACTGAAAATTCATAGTAATAGTCTTATTACTTAGGGAGTCATAGTTTTTTTAAATATACGTACTAAGTAATAAAAGTTGTGGCCAAAAATAGTAAATATTTCCCTATCGCATGTTTCTTTCTAGGGAATTGCCACCTTAATACCCTTTTGTGTAACATATTCATTTAAAATGTTCATTTGTACTATGCGCGTGAGTCCAACGCGTATTTGACCGGTTTCTTGACAATGCCATATTCTGTCACAACTTATCGTCATTTTATAATAAGATACTTGAAATTGACATTCATTCGATTCGAATTAAATATACCAGGATTTAAACAATAGAGAGGAAATACTTAATAGGAGTTAATATAAAGGATATTCAAGCGAATAGAGCTCGGAGTTTCGCTCTGTTGGGCCATAAAATTTACCAAAATCGATACTGTATACCTTATCAGATACCAAGTTATTACACTGAAATTAGGGAATTAATTAACGTATAAAATATAGATAGTCACCTGGTATCCCTGGTATGCTAAGTAACATTACAGACGTAGGAAATACAGATGGAAAATAGGTACATACTAATATATTCTCAAAAGTTCTACTACAACAGAATTCAGCTAAGCATCCATTAATTTTAAAGTATGAAATACCACAATATATACCTTTTTTATTCTAAAAAATATTATGTATTACATCACGTTAGATCATAGAGGGCGCCGCAGGACCTGCATCTGATGAAGAATTTTTTAATACGTAAGAACGTTCGCAAAGTTTTACTTTCTATGTAGATATATTAGATAAAAATCAATAAGTAAAATTTGCAGTCGGGTATAGCCGACTGCGCTAATACCTATTTTATTCTAATTTCGTTCGAGAACTCTACAATTAGCTTTTACCTGCCACTGAGATTAAGTATATAGCCAATATCGTTTAATTTTCATTGTCCAAAGTAGCATGTAAACCTGCCTCTGGCAAACAAAATCCAGGATTCAAGAATACACAATTGTACTGAAACACATTCTTGTATAGGATACTTTTAGATAATATTCCCATTTAGATATAAACATCGTAGAACCCTTCAGATTTGAGAAAGTCCTATCGAATTCTACGAAATCCGTTTGGCTCTAACTATCCCTTCGAGACGCTCTAAAAATCAGGAAAGTACATTGATAGGATTGTCGGCCTTACCACTAGCTCGATCTAATGCTAATGAATTTAATTATACCGATTTGCCGGCAGGTGTACCAAAAATTATCGACAAAATGAGAAAAAAAGCATTAGAACATAATATACTAACTTGATTTAACCCCAATGGATTAGAAATTATCAACAAAACACCATTTTTTTGTATTTTAAAAAACAATGTTTAGTAATTTGACGCCATTTATTGCGACCACGGTAGCCTTGATAACATCTTATAGGTGGAGAGCCGACTGTATAGATTTCCTATGAATAAGATACATGAAAATCTTTATGTGAGTAAGTACTACCACAGACATACAGGGAGCCTCTTTTCATTTCTCCAAATTTTGCCCGCGTCATGGATTTCTGACGTCACTTCCGGTCACGATATTTTGTGTCATCGAATACATGAATAAAACGTACGTCAAAATGTAGGTTTTGAGGTATACAATGAGAGCAGTGGGCTGCCAGGCTTAATTTGCCCGCAACTCTGAGACACCCTCTATTAAAGTATTTTTTTCTGTTTTCTTAAGTCATCGAACACATGAATTAAGTACAAGTCTTCTAGTTTTTAAAAAAATAGGCTGCATCTTCTTATTTGCCCACATCCTAACATTTTGACGTCACTTCCGGTGAAATTCCATGACGCGGGCAAAATTTGCTTATATGAAAAGTGGCTCCCTGTAGGTCTGTGGTAGTACTTACTCACTCATACAAAGTTTTTCATGTATCTTATTCATAGGAAATATATCCAGCGGGCTCTCAACCTATTAATACGTTTCTACTATCAAAGACCTACTTCTGTGGGAAATTATACTGATTTTTCATTCCAGCTCAAAACCTCTGAATACTGGACTAAACAATACTTCTATTAGAATATCATGACAATCAAGTACCTAGCTACTAACAATGCTTGGAAATATGTAAATAAGGGGTTCTCTAATAATATTGACGTTGTGTTGGATTGTACTCTAACGGACAGCACTTGAGGGGATATATCTACACCGTGTCTCAGTTTTCATCAACTGTTCTCAAATTTTAGTGGTAAATGTATATCTAAGGAAGCAGTAATTTTAATGTAACTAAATTTTATTTTATTCATAGGCGTCTGGTTCTGGTATTGGAGGCAGAAACCGATTAACGTAAAAAATATATCGCGATTTTTTTTACGTTCAATTTAATACTACATTTTACCCTAGCATCCTCTGAAATCGCAAATTTGAAGAGAGTATCTTTAAATGTGCTGCAGATATTAGCAAACGAAAATATCGATGTCGATGATGATAGTAAATAGGAACACTGTTAAAGATTGTCTACTACCTTTTGTGTATTAAGACTAGTTCATTAACAAAGTAAAGATTCACATAGCTACTACCTATCTTTAAAATTTTATTTTTATTGAAATTATTCGGTTTATTCTCCAAAGGATACACCAGTGTCACTTTTAACACGTCGTCTTTGCAATAATAGAAGTAATGTTAGTTGTTTCCATAGCCAGTTTCATTATTAGGGATTAAAATCAATACTTAAAAAAAAATTGAAAATTGTGGAGATAGGTAGCTATGTTGTTTTGATAAAAATGAGATTCTTTTTCCAAAAATACCAAACTTAATAACAAATGAAAAGTAACAGGAGTATTTTCATTCAATAATTTTCGAGTTTCTAGCTAGAAATATTTAATTGAAAAAAGTAATTTTTATGTTTTCATATCTAGAGCAAATTTAAAAATATTCCCTTCTAATTCAACACAGTTGTGTTTCTGAGGTCGTTAAATAATGACGTATAATTTTAATAAATCATTAATATATATTGAATGCAAAATTGATCCTTCCTTTATCTTTGAATCAGACTGAATTCAGTTACATTAAAATAATTATCTCGCATGTAAGTATAATTTTATAACCAAAATTCCTAAACATTTGGAGTTCCGATAAATGAGATAAAATGGTGGCGTCATGAAATAGTGAGATACGGTGCGTAAATGAAGAAACGCATGGCTAAATATTCAGAAGGTAGATCGTACACTTGAGCGATACGTGTCGTGGCTATAGTCAATATTTGCCCCATTAATTATAAAATGGGAAAACATTATTTAAACTTTTTGTCCTTTGTTGTAAAATGCAAATAACAATTCCATTTTTTCCGAAATAATATTTAAAATTCTAGAGTAAGGATTTAAAATCAATTCGATGTTTTCTGCTGGGGTTGCGGTCGCTCAAATTTACGATCGATCTAAAGTACAGTAGTTAGACTCTGCGATCTATTCTATTTCTTTTGTTTACGGTATAAAAATAACAATAACAGTATAAATGTAACAAAAATCTTACCTCTTGCTGATAATTTTTTTGTATTTATTATTTTTGCTGCAAATTCCAAACCTGTGGATTTCTGCACACATCTTCTAACTACCGAAAAAGCACCTCTGAAAGAAAAAAAAACTGTTTAATATCTGGTCTAAAAATAAAATACACATACAAAATGACACACACAACTTTCTAATATACGAATATTATCAAATTCATGATGCTCTCGTTTGTTGTAAACAAATATAACAGATAGTAAAAAGTATTCAGTCGTCGGTAATTAGGATAAAATAAAGTGCCAAAATCTTTAGATTTATGCATCGTCAATACAGAATCCGAATGGGCCCTTGTAACTTGTAGTTCCAAAATTCATCTAGTTAATCGGTTTATATTGTAGGTGACTTCATTGGTTGCATATGGAAAATGATCACTTGCGACATGTTTGTAAATTTTTTATCGGAAAAATTAAATAAAAGGGGAGAAGGACTAATTCAGTTCTGCCTAGAAAAAAACCTTATTTACGACAACAGTCACGACGCTTTTACAGTTGTCTTGTAGATTCTATCAGGTGGTAGATTTCGGAATTATATTAATTACATTTTGATAGCAACTGGTGAAAAATCTCAATAAAGCGCCGTAACTGATGGTGCAAGTTTCCAAAATAAGTTCAGAGAATATGCAGATCAGGCCAGCCGAAGTCGAACACGGATGAAACAGGCCCAGCTAAGTTTCATCCGCACTGGTAGAAGCCGATGTGAGTTACGACGATTTCCGATGAACGACCAGCCTGTATTCATATATCCGTGCAGTGTAACCACATTTGGTAGAAATCTACTTTTTTTGGTACATTTTTAACATTTTCCAATGATTTTTGGAAGAAAAGAAATCTTTGGTATCAGCAGATATTAATTGTTCGGAACATATTTCGACAATTCTCTAAGCTTATTGGAGAATTGAGATATTGTAATTATGTTAAAAACTCTTATGCACTGAATTAATGAAACATCGAAAGCGATGTTTTGCAATGTGTTTTCAAATTTTATGACTATAATTATCCTTGTCGACATCCTAGAAGGTCAAAAGGTTCATCTTCAATGTGTCCTCAGAATTATCTTAGTAACTTTTAATTCTGAGAAAATGTAGCTCACTTTATTTACGATTTTTAGCGTGTCCGAAGAGTTTAAAATATTTCCTTGTTTAAAAATATCAAACAATTATGAAAGTTTGCTACATCCATTGGCGGTGCTCTATCGTAACTATCATTAGTGCACCCCGATGGCATTATGGTAATGTTATAATAATTAGTAGCATTCACTTTGTAATGAATGGCCAATGTTAAAGATTTCCATTGTATTAAGAAATTAGGGACATAAATTTATTCATTAACGAAGAGTCACAACATGCACAATTTGTATCGAAATTAAATAAGAAACACGGCTTTTTTTCTTAATTAATATTATTTTAGTGAAATTGGTGTAAAGTAAATTTTTAGTATAATTTTCAAATTCAGCTAGTAGGTTTTAGTTCTGGCAAATCATGGAGTAGATTTGCTAAAAAATGGTCACGCTGCAGCGTTATTCTTCATTTTGCTCCGAGAGAAAAAAAAATAGAAAACGTAAGTTCTAAAAATTTAAAATTCGTTTCCAAGCAAAATGGAAGTTTATAATTAAAAAAAAAACAAAGCCAATAATAAGATGATGTTACATAAATAATGTGATGCAAATAAGAGGTCAATAAGGCTTGCGTTACCGTCGAATGTTAGGATACTATAGATACTTCTACTATTTCAAGAAGGGGATATTTTTGAATATTTGCTCTAATAGTTTATATTCAAGTTTCCTTTCTTATAAATCCTTTATTTATTTCATAACGATAAGTTTTATGTTTTAAAATTACTTGTTTCTTTCGAAGGAAACAATAAACATTTTCATTTAACAAATCACAAATGACAAAATACTTCTCTATATTCAAATAAAACTGTAATACCACCACTACCGCTTCTAGACGGTACTAACGGACCGTCCAGAGCATTCGCAATGTCTGTACTCTGTATACATTTCCCGCTCACCTACTATTCGCTCATGTCAATAATGCATTTAACGGACAGGCGTCAACTGGTATAATTTTTTCACATATTAGGTGCTCAACGCGTTCGCATTACGCTGAACGGACCTGTATAAGTAAAATCAATATCGATTAGAACACAATAATGGTCATTAGGTGAACGGAATCGTCAATAACCCGCTTGTCTAAAGAGCGTTTTTGCATTTTTTTTCAGTCACCAATATAAAAATTGAAGAGGCACACTACGTGAAACGCTTTCCAATTATTATAAAAAATAGCCTACTACATTTTTTTAAAATAGTGCTTGATTTTGTGTGCAATCTCCCATTTATACGTTTATTGATATTACAACTAGAATTTTGGAAATAAATTACTGAAATTATGGGAAGGCAACAGCTATTTTCTAACTTATGGCATAGTATTGACAGTAACATACTAATATAAAAATATGTTTGTAATATTTTCTTCAATCATGATTTAAAAATTACAGTTTTACTCAAACTATGTACATTACAACTACATTCATTGAAGAAACATATTATTTGATTCCTAAAATATTACAACAAACACAGAGCATTCTTACCATTATTTATTTAGTAAATATAAATAAACTGCAGTTTTTGTGAGATATTTCTACGGTAACTAAACTATTCGATAATGTTTACATGGCGATATAGGAACGCCTGTAATAAGGTGTTGTTGTCGCAAATAATTGGGTGAATTCACTATTAATAGAGTCTTCAGGTCGCATTACTATAGAAATAGCGTCTGTGCTATTTCTAACCTACCTTCTAAAAATAGCGGTGTCTAATATTTTAGGAATCACTTTTATTAAGTACGATAAGTGTTAAATGTTCGTACTATCTATCTGTGTTCGAGGGCATCCACCAATACTTTGGAATCTCTCACTCAGTTAACCTAGTACTTATGTTTTGAATGAAATCCAAATTATTTTTAACTTGACCGAAGGTTAGATTTGATTACTTTCAAAAGTTATTAATCACCAACAAAAAATATTTTGTATATTTTACTTTCATTGTACGGTTTATTCAGATTTTTTATAAATAGATTTGACAATGAAATTAATATCTCGCTACATATTAATAAAACGAAGAGACTAGTTGGTTTTTTGGATTTACATTTTTAGATTGCATGTTTTACACAATATTACGAAACTTAGTTAAATGTGTCGCATGAATGCTAAACAGAAGTATTGGTGTGGGAGCTACGTAACTTTTTTAAAAACTCTTATTACAAGAACTTTGTGAGTTAATTAATTCTGTCTAACATATATTACGATAAAATAGACTTTTGGCGTATGTCACCCTGTCAGTTTGGCCATAGTTCAAGATAAACTTCTTTTTCGCGGAAAATAGTAAAATTTCTCGTTTTTAAATACTTAACTTCCTCTGCAGTTAAGGGTGTGTAGTACTTTTGTTTGCAGCCACAACTTTTAAGATTATTTTGTTGTTAAGGGAGAATATAATTTCAGTTAAAATATAGAAGGGAATATTTTTCTTTGTTCAAAATGTTTATATAACCATTCTCAATCTAAAATAATATTGTATAGTTGTCTCAATTTGTTTAATGCAGATAAAAAAGGCAATGAAAACCGGCCATTCAAAATCAAAGACCGTGCTATTACCTGCCGATAACCTACTACAGAGCCGTATTTAAAATTTTTGCATGAACAAAATATTACACTAGAGGTTTAATAATCGTATTTTCGATAGAGACTTAATGAGATTTCTGGTAAATTAAACATCTTGCTCTGTGCACAGGGTGTATGTTAGGGTGGCTCAGATTTATACTTGTGAAAAATTACTTTTGATTACACAGGTCAACATTTTATCTAGGCTTGTGCACTGGCATCGGAGATGGTATCTCAGGGTTTTTGGGGTCGCTGCTTACGATGAGCGGGTCGGTTAGGCTCCATCACGTCAAGTTCAAGGTCATTTGAAGGTCAAACGGTCAAAAGACCTTCCAAAAAATCTGAAAAAATTCATGGATATGTTTTTGAGGTCACTAAATCCAAGTCCGGTGTTTGTTATTACTTTGCATGCACCTTATAGGTCATTCAAGGTCATCTCAAGGTCATTCGAGGGGGTTTTGAGACAAAAATGCAAAGTACCATCCGAAAAATCTAAAAAAATTCATACGTTCGTTTTCGAGGAGCCTGAATCTGAAGTCAGTAGACCTCATTTCAAGGTCATTTTCAAGGCCATTTGATGGTTAAAAGGCCAAAAAAACTGAAAAAATTCATCTACATGTTTTGGTGGTCGCTGAATTTGAATCCGGTGTTTGTTTTTACTTTGCATGCACCCTCGAGGTCATTCAAGGTCATCTCAAGGCAGGTATTCTAGTCCTGTGGCACAATTGTGCATTTCACAGATTTAGGTCGTTACCATGTTATGCATTAAGGTGATTTATTCTATAAAAGATTCTTTGGAAAATAACTGCAGAATCCAGGTAAATAAGTAGAATCCAGGCTGTCTATCGGACTATACGAATTGTCCAAAGAATTTTACGTGGCTCAAATTGTCGAATTGACCACGACTAACTAAAACTTGTAGTTACACCCAAAGCACCTCCACGTGGTGATGGTGGGCAACGGAGTTGTCCCACTATCCGGCAAAGTCCCTGGGTTATGGCCTCCATGACGTCATGGCAACCACACGTAAAAGTATTACGGGACAGGGGTTCGGATTCCCAGAACCGGCGGAATGCTATGTTATGAAGCTATGCTTCTTATGGTGTGTCAGGTTGGTATATAGAAACGGTGGGATTTTGAGGGGTGATGCACGAGAAACGTAACCTGAGAAATGTAAGATTTTATTAAAAATTGAAATATTAACTGGTGTTAATATTATATCGACACGAAATTTGGCTCTAAGGGTTTTGGAAGGTGCTGATTCGAATGGAAAGGTTCCGTTCTGATGACACCAAAGTGTTGAAATTATAGGATGAGGGTGAAAAAGTGCAAATATATCATGTTTTTTATCTAAATGTTAGTTTTCCACTTAAAATCTAAGTACAATTTTAAATTCGTGTTTATTACTTGGTAAATATAGACATATGAAAAAAAAGTAGCCTGGATTCTACTTATTTACCTGGATTCTGCAGTCATTTTACAAAGAATCTTTTCTGGTATAAATATCATTAATGCATAACATGGTAACAATCTCAATCTGCGAAATGCACAATTGTGCCAGAGAACTAGAATACCTGCCTTGAGATGACCTTAAATGACCTCGAGGATGCATGCAAAGTAAAAATAAACACCGGATTCGAATTCAGCGATCACCAAAACATATCCATGAATTTTTTAAAATTTTTTGGAAGTTTTTTGACCGTTTGACCTTCAAATGGCCTTTAAAATGACCTTGAAATGGGGTCGACTGACCTCGGATGCAGATTCAGGGTCCTCGAAAACGAACGTATGAACTTTTTCAGATTTTTCGGACGGTACTTAGCATTCTTGTCTCAAAACCCCTCAAATGACATTGAGATGACCTTGAATGACCTCAAGGATGCATGTAAAGTAAAACCAAACACCGGACTCGGATTCAGTGACCACAAAAACATATCCATGAATTTTTTCAGATTTTTTGGAAGATTTTGACCGTTTGACCTTCAAATGACCTTGAACTTGACGTGATGGAGACTAACCGACCCGCTCATTGTAATCAGCGACTCCAAAAACCCTAGGATACCATCTCCGATGCCCGTGCACAAGCCTAGATACAATGTTGACCTGTGTTATCTTTTGTCTCACCCCCTTTGTTGGAAATTTAAAAAAAGACCTCAAAATTGGAACCAAATCGGTTGTTACTAACACACGCCTCCAAGACCATAACGTTTTTCATGTATTTCTTTCTGGGAACAAGACATTTTTCTGTAAATTTGTTATAAAGGCAGGAAAATGCAGTGAAAAAAAATCGCACATGCCTATTGTTCGGAATACGAATAAATAATTACTTTTAAATTAATTCCCTTTATGGACGGCCCCAAGAATGGAAGAAGAGCAAAAGTGGAGTATCGCAAATTTTGAACGTTTGTTATTATTTACACGAGATTGTCTTTGCACAAGTTATTAATCAGTCAGATTGTAATAAGGCATTCATAAATTCATGTCACATTACTAGATTTCCGTTTATCCAGCATTTTGCACACATACCTAATAATAATAAATCGCCGATGCAATCGAAATCTGCACACGGATCTAAGGTTACACACGCTCCCAAAATGAGTCACATGTGTAGGATTTCGGATAAAAACACTACAAAATTCAATTGAAACCAGTTCTCTTCTATCATTGTCCTTCAGCGTGGTGAGCTGGATTAATTCCAGTGTTCAGTTAGTAAATAAATGGTCAAAACACAAATAAACTGTATATTTCTCAATAACAGGTAGATAAAGGCAGTGTTACATAACATACATGTGTAATGATAGCAACGTTGCTGTGATTCGTCGTGGAGTCGATAGCATACGTTGGGTATCTTTTTGCCAGGCACCGGCGTCGGATAAATAACAAGTGACACTGTAGATCCCAGCACAACACGCTGAAGGATTCTAGCGGTCAACTTATATTAAGTCCGTCGTGCGACGTACCACGACATATATGTTATGTAACACTGCCTTTATCTACCTCTTATTGAGAAATATACAGTTTATTTGTGTTTTGACCATTTATTTACTAACTGAACACTGGAATAACATATCTAAAACAGCTACCCAAGCAAAGACACGTTACATAATTTGGAGCCCGAGCAGGTCCATTTTGAAGAACTTTACAAGATTACAGTTTATTTCAAATGGTTTATAAACAATTAGCATTCATTTAAACAATTATATTTATCTAGGATCGATACATAAAGTATGCCATTTCTGCTCACATTTGACAGCGCAAAGATGACGTTTACTGAGAAGCTATATGTAATGACAATTTATCGCCCGTCTCCCCTAACAACGAGTGACAAAATACTTTAACGCTCGCTTGAGTGCATGTGTCCTTAGAGAATGTATTTTCATGAAATAATATTACTCTAAAACTTGTGTCGTTAATATAATGAGAGTTGAGATAAGACATCATCACTATTTTCTGCTTGTTCGTCCATAATACGCTTTGTTGGTCTTAAATAAAACCACAATATTTATTTATTTATTATCGTCTTATTTATATTAACGTCCTGGCGGAGTTTAGCTAATGCTATTTCACCACTCAACCAGGACACGTACAGATAGACATCAACACAACAACCATTCTCTGCGATATTGCCATCTACCGCAACTGAGACTCGAACTCAGGATAGATAAAAGCGACATGTTGTGCCACCCAACAGCGGTCGAGCTCACTGCTACGATCTCGATAACACATTAAAAACGCCACTAAACATCTATACCCTGGGCAGGATTCGAACCCTGGACTCCGTGGTCGGAAGCCAAACGCATTAGCATTGCGCCACTGAGCCGAAAATCAATCAGCAGCAAAACTTAAATGAACTGATAGCATTTGTGTAATATTCGTTTATTTATTTCGGTCATATGCATGGCACACTCTCATGAAATGTTGAGGTCTCCAGATAAAAATTCAACTTATTTATTTATTTTATAATGATTTATCGTTCTTTATTAGCATATTGTTTCAAAATAAAGCTGAATGTAAGGTTAACTTCGCCCTTAATAAAGACAATAATTATAATTTATTATTATTATTATTAATATTTGATCGATAAAAAGTCGATAATTATTTAAACAATTATCGACTGTTTATAAAATGTTTGTATTTTAGATGTTAGCAGAGTCAAAGAAAAGTTGAAGAGTTCCTTAAAACCACTCTCTAACTTTATTTTGATGAAAAATGCTGCTGTATTGAATAGTTCTCTTTCTTCTCTATTATTTTAATCTCATTTTAGGCTTTACGAGCTTGGCGTTTAGGCCAGATTAATAGATTTACTAATTTTAGGACTAATGCTCTTTGCATCTTGTGTAGTACTTGTTAGGAATCCCATGGACAACCCATTGCATCAACACTTCGATACTACCCAAAACGACTCTCCAGCATCCTATTCTTCCGAATCCTATGATTACTTGGTCACATCAACCAGGAACGGATAATATCTAGTGAGGAATGGTCCAAGGAAACCCATTTGATTTCTCTTGCCTTCTAGTAATATGAGCGGAGATGTTCTCCAAAGTATTGTGCTGAAGTCACCATTCGTGGAGAAGATCTTTAGTGAGATCGTGCGCCCAACAGGCAACCGCGACTGATGACGCATGCGGTCATACAGCGAAGGGATTCCAACTAGAATAATGAATATGTCATAAAATGTCGGCCAAGCGTTTCTCTCAATAGCAATCAAATTTGCATTGCATATTGGTTCCATCATTAAAACAAGCTAACCGTTATACTCTTCGCCGATTTACTGCACTTTTTATATAATTGTTGCACATTCTATAGGATACTACCAGTTTTTTTTTGTAAATGATATTAGTTTTAGACATTTTTAGTTTAATTACAAAACAAAACAAAATGTTAAAAAAATGTTTTTTGAAGTAAAAAATTCTTCATTTATCGATCAATTTTGCTCAAAAACAATAGGGTGCTTCCTCTAGCTAACACTAACTTACTGTCCAAATTTCAATACAGTCGGACTTTTCATTCTTAAGTTATCGTGCTTACAAGAAACGTGACGGACGGACACACAGACGGACGGACGGACGCACGAACATTTTGAAAGTTGTTCAGAATTCGATCACTAACACAGTGATATGAATTTTTTTTTCTCTACGAGCAATATTACCGGTTTTAGAAATGTGCCGATCGAATGCAATATACTTTTCGTTTTGTATTTGCGAAGAGTATAATATGTTCAAGTTGTATTGAAATAATATGCAGTTGGTTCGGTTCTGTATAAGCTTTGCATATTATGTCCTATTTTGTTGTGCAAATGTTAATTTTCGATCTTTAAGTGTTAACATAGTTTGGTAACAATCGTTTAAGTAGTTCAAGTTGACATGAAACAACTGTAAGAATATTTCAAACCAGACTAGAACCTAAAATAGGCTCAATATTAATTCCATGGACACGATTTTTCCTGTGTTGCTACCTCGATATTCTGTATGTGAATATTTTATGCAGACTCATGTGGTCTCATAAAAATAATTACCTTTATGAAAAATGGATTCAGATAACAGTTTTATGATTAAACTTAACTTTAATCGATGTGTGATGTGTCTAAAGTTACATGAATAATTAGGACGGTCTGCTCCACAACGACCTAGGAGGGGTTAAACGTGATATTTGAGCTTGCGCGCCCGCATTATTCATTATTAATCAGGACAACGGCAATTAATTTGTAATGTAATTTCACCTAACCTAGCCCAAAAAAGTAATTAACTCAGATTTTAAATCATATTATTAATGTTACTACCTACTGATTATATTTACATTGTACGTCCGACGGGGGTTCTGAAGCGCTACTATTAAAATAAATTAAAACAATATTTCCTAGTAGAAAACATAACAGGGGGAGAATAAGAATTGCTATTTGATATCGACTACCTCACACAGAGAAATAGTTTTGTCAAATTTTGCACATGATTATGGAATAATGGCTTGTTGAATTCTTTAAGGTAGTGATTCTCTAGAAAGAGATATCCGATAGCGAAATATTTGTTATTTTTGACCATAACTCTTCTTTTTAGTATGCATATTTAAAAATACTATATGACTACCTAAGTAGAGCCATAATAAGACTATTACTATGAATTTTCACTCAATAATTTCAGTGGTTTGCAAAATAGTTTAATTTAAAACTACGAAATAGGTAGATTTGCATAGTTTTTAAATTGCAATCTAACTATTTTGCAACCCACTGAAATTATTCAGAGAAAATTCATAGTAATAATCTTGTTAAGGTTCTACTTAGGTAGTCATAGTTTTTTAAAATATACGTACTAAGAAAAAAAATATGGCCAAAAATAGTAAATATTTTCAAATCGGATGTTTCTTTCTAGGGAATGGCCACCTCAAACATTTAAAATTTCAAAGCAGAACTTTATACAGTATCGTGTAATGCGAACGCAGTGAACAACTAATTTCCATAGAAATTATAACACATGCTCGTTAAACGCATTACTGCCAAGCGCTAGCAATGTCCTAGGACCAGTAGTGTTCACTGTTTTGTGCGAAAATGAAGATGTATTTTGCCATTTTTGATTTGTTAAATAAAAATGCTGCATTGTTACTAACAAGTAACCCTACAAAAGTAAAATTCATTATAATGAAATAAGGGGGGATAAATTTATATATGAACTACAAAAACAAATGTTCAAAAATATCTCTTCCTTTAAAATGACTATCTCAATCCGCAATAGAAGCCTCTCCTGCACAAACTCTTATTTCCAGCATTTCTCTGTCATCGTCAATGACAAGTGGCTTTTTATGTCGAGACAAGGAAATACATTCGCATTTAAAAAATACATATTTCAGGTAGAGAACGACATTTTAAGTAAATTATAAAATTACCACAGTGGCGTTAAGAGGTGCCAATGGTAGTTAATAGTTTATATAAATAATTTATAGGAAACATTCGTTGTGAAATACCGCTTTCGCTGTTTTATTAATTTAATGCTGAAGATTTTTAATAATAAAGTGGCGATATTTTGACCATATAAATCAGCTCCACTCAGCATAGAGAATCATCGAAAGATGTAACGAACTATTAACATTCAGCAATACTAAAGATTTCTCTTCTGTTAAAAATCACTTTAGAATGTTAAAACTGTATAAAAAGTTGTTAGATTACACCGACTATGAACCCAAGCTGGTATTCGTCAAGCGTCGGAAATCGTCGTATCTCATATCAGTTTCTGTCAGAGCGGACGAATGTCAACTGGACATATTCCATTTGTCTTTGCCCAATATAAATATTTATTTACAATGATTTTTTGAAAACCTCTTGTAGCAAATTGGAGAAATTAAGAGTAAAATGTATTTATTTTTAGTCGACAAGTCTATTTCATTTACAATTAGTTTTAGGCAACCGCTTAAAGAGTTTGTACAAATTGTGCGTAACTAATGTGCATAATTACATACTATTACAATAAATAACGGTTCTTTAATTCTTGCAGTAGTTAACTATTTAATGCAAATATTTTCTTCTATCTCTTTATCTCTATCTCGAACAAAATGTTCGGCATACCCCCATTTACGTTCTAGGATTATAGACAGATTACCTAGTACATTCCATATGCTCGAATTTGAAAATCATTAAACCAAGAACGAGTTAATATAAATATTTTAAATCTTATAATTTTTTTCCAAATTGCTTTCTAGTAACTTTATTTTTGCGTTCCTCAATTTTTTTGACACCCTGTAAGAACTGAAATAGCTTCATTTTTTTAAATTTTCCCCAAATTACAGATACTAATGTTATTAATAGCTTTATCTTTGTAATTACGAAAGAGATCGATAGATAGTTCCCACGTTCTTATCCGAAAACTCATTAATATGTGTTCTGAATACCAAATTAGATTAGTCCCAGTAGAATCATTAGAAGTCGTAAAATGTTAATTATGACAACGTTCAATGAATTCTAAAGTAGCATAGAGCGCTGTTGGAACCAAAATATTTTTATCTGAGATTCAGAAAAGCTTATATTAAATTCATTTTGAAATTCACAAAACATTTGCAGAAGCTTTTTATATAGTTTAATGCTCAATTTTGCTAATATTACTCTTATTCGCAGTTTTCATATTATATCCATTTTTTGCTTGTTATTAAAACTAATATTGTTAGTATCAATAATAAACAAAAAGTAACATAAAACGAATGTCTACCATCAATAGTTGTCAAGTTATTAGGTTTAGACATTTTTTAAGTTTAAAAAACTATAAAGATATTTGGTTCACTTCAATTTGACACAGATGTTCTTGAGGAAGAAAAAGATTACATTAAGTCGTACGTAAAAATAGTCAATTTGAAAAAAATTATTGAGGGTGGCTCTATGATATGTGACACAGTATATGGACACATGTAAATACAAAACAAATGGACAGAAGTGATATACCATAAATGTCAATTACTACGTAGAAAGTGTCTGTGTGTCTGTATGTATACGTATATTATATATGTATGTACGTATGTGTGTGCAGATCGTTTCTTGTAAACACTTCTTTTAGGCTTAACATTTTTGCTTCAAACTTAGCAAGTGAGTAATAATTGAACCGGAAGTTTTAGTTTTTCGTCTATTTCAGAATTTACACTTACAAATCCCTTGATATCGGATGTGTTTATTTTAATGACATGCAATAATCCTACAATAGGTTTTAATAGCCGTTTGGGAGATTCATCCTCTTCAACGTTTCTGATAGCCCTTGGCGCCACATTAATTTTATTATTAAGTAGCTCGGATCATATCCGACATACAGAGCGGTCGCTAAAATCATGAACCCGACTTTGTATAAACTGTGTTATATTATAATTATAGAGCAAAATTTTGCTAAAGTTTTTGATTAAGTACACAAAAAATACCAAGATGTACAATATATCGAAACTGTATAGTATACAGTGTGTTTCTCGGATTCGAAAGAACTTTACGTATATTAGGAATATATCAATTTTACTTTAAAATTACTTTTATTTACATTGAATGTCATTTATGTTCACTAAAAACCATTTTTTTTTACATTCTGATAACAGTTGAAGATTGGTGAGTATTGGTAATGATTGTCGATAGTTGCTGATAATTTCTAATAATTACACAGGTTTACAAAAAGAAAGGTTGTGATCTGGCGATCTAGACTATGATTTCTTATGCATTTTTGGGTGCTGAAACCGAATTTTCAATTTAAAAAAATTTCCACCGCCTATATTTCAAGTAAATCCCAGTTTTTACTATCAAACCCGTATATTTGCAAAGAAAACCGGCATTTACTTGAAATCTACGCGGTAGAAATTTTTTTAAATTGAAACTTCTGTTTCAGCACCCAAAAATACATAAGGAATCATGGTCTAGATCGCCAGATTACAACTTTTTTTTTGTAAACCTGTGTTATTTATTAATTGTTCATGATTGCCTGTGACTATTTATCGGTTCTTCATGGCTGCTGATGATTGGTGATGATTATTCTCGATGACTGATAACTATTTGTAAATGTATTTCCGGGTATGGGTGGGCGATTCTCCTAAAAACTAACATTTTCATGTCTCGTTCATTTTTTTTGCAATTCAATGAATTTTTTCATATTTATTTATTACTAATATTTAGTATCATTTCAAATGTATTTTTTCGACTAAAAATATATTTTTTAAAATTACATTTATGCACTGAAAAAAATTTGAAAATGGAGTAATTCTCATTCCCCTGCCATGTCCCTACTCCATGCTAAGCGTTTCAAAATACCCTAAGTCTATATCTGCATATTATTTTTATTATTATTAGTATGAATATATTCATAAATATTATGATACGGATATTAACAACATTAAACAGTACAAAAAAAGAAGTTGCAATAATTTGTAAAGTGTTTAAACTTGTCACTAGATTTATTTTCATTCCCCTGTTCCATTTTGAAATTCCCGCTATGCAAGACAGGAAGAAAAAGTTAGAGATGTACAAAAAGCGTTACTACCGAGTCGTAGAGAGATCAACAATTAAAAATTTAAGTGACGATATGAGCCCTAGAACTAAAGTGGAAATAATTATTATGAAAAACGGCAATACAGATTTAGTGAAGAGGCTTCTGCTTTTTGGAGGAGCTTTGGTAGCTCAAATTAAATCAAACTTAAAAACCATCACATCCCTCAAGAGAAAACGCTCTTTAGTTTCTTCCACACTAGAAAATAAAGTGAGTGTAAAATGTAGTCATTAACAATATCAGAACAATGTTTCCTCCTCATTTTTTAAGATGCAAAAATTCCATTAAAATATGTAAGCAGGAAGTTTTAATTTCCAAGATAAAAAAAGATGTTCAGAAGTTTCTAGAGGAAGATGAGAACAGTCGACTGGCCCCAGGAAAAAAGACAGTATTACACACAAAAAAATAAGATGCAAAAACGTTTTTTAAATGAAACAATGAGAAAATTACATATAAAATTTGTTTCAACTCGCACTCATAAAATCAGCTATTCTCTATTTTGCATTTTAAGACCATTTTGGGTGGTTTACCAGAAATGTCAAGAGAGAGATATTTTCCAGTGTAAAGTCCATGCAAATGCAAACTATATCTTTTCTGCTTTACACCACCACAAAATTATTGAAAAAAAGATGCAAAGCAGGTTGCTGAAGAACTGTGTTGTGACGGATATTACGTGTCTTGCTTGTTAAGAAAATGTTCAAAGTGTCAAGACAAATATTTAAATTTTAATGAATTTAATGGTGAAATGGAGATACACTACCATTGCTGGATTATGCAAAAGGAACAATACAAGGAGGAAATTCAAAAATGGTTAAGAACACAGTCAAACTTCGCAAAAAGATAAGTGCTCTTGAACTTGTTAGAAGTGTACACAGTAGTATAATAAAGTTTATGGCACATGAAGCTATCATACGCAATCAATACTCTGCTTTAAAGTTTTTGAAGCTGTCCATGACTGAAAACGAGATACTAGTACACATGGATTTTAGTGAAAGCTATTCGCTGAAATATGCGGAGGAAATTCAAAGTTTCCATTTTGGAGGAAGTCGCAAGCAAATTACACTTCATACATCTTTACTGTTGTTAGGGGAAAACGCTTGCGATGATCTAAAACACAAATCATTCTGCTCGTTGTCTGAAGACCTGAAACATGATCCACCGGCAATCCTAGCTCACCTCGAACCCGTCAGCTTTATAAAAGCTACCAAACCGAACTTAAAAATCATAAGTACATTTTCTTTCCGACAGTCCATCCACGAAATATCGCAACAAGCTAATGTTTTACGAATTTGCCAACTTATTGGACGAATATTTTCCTACATTAGAATATTCAACGTGAAACTATTGCGAAGCCGGCCAGGGCAAAGGAGCGCCAGATGGTATAGGAGGAACTGTAAAAAGAATAGCTGACAGAGTGGTGGCTCAGGGTAAAGATGTCGTTTCTCTCGAAGATCTAGTACAGATCTTAAAAGAAAATTTAGAAGAAATTCAGGTCGAGGTTGTAGGAGAGAATGGGATTGAAACCATTAGGAATAAAATCCACCCGAATGAGGTCAAACTTTTTAAAGGAACAATGAAGGTCCACCAAATAGATCACGCCCATGAATCTGGAAAGCCAAGAATTCTGTCCATGAAATCAATGAGCTGCTTCAAGTGTTTACATGGAAATGAAGACAATCCAACGAAACTTCAGTGTAAACATTTCACACTAGGCACCATTGAGTATCCTTTATCTATTGAACCAGTAGCTTCTGGAAGTCAAGTGGAGGAAGAAGTAAATGATAAAATAGAAGAACAAAGAAATGATGATCCAGAGATGGAAAAGGAAACAAAGGAAGCAAACAGAAAGGTGACTTCAGTTTATTGGAAGGACTTATAGCCCGGGCAATTTGTTTTGGTGAAATTTGAAGCTGTAGGAAGAAACAGTGCACATGAGTATCGATATGTGTGCAACGTACAATGCAAAGATGAAGTGGAGGGAAAGGGTTTGTGACTTAGAAATGAAAAGGGAACGGAGTTCACAATGCATGACAAAGACATATCCAGTGTACCATACGAATCTATTATTTCCATACTAAATGAACCAGAGCTTTCATTTAAAAAAGATTAATTATATACAGATTTAATAGTCCTGTAGATGTTTTTGAAGAAAAAAGGATTTTATTTTATACACTATGTAACCTAAAGCTAGTATTTTACGTAAATAAAAAATATTTTTATTCCCCTGACAGTATTCTCATTCCCTTGCCTGCTGAAAAACTGAAATAGACAATTTCTACCGATTAGAGGTTGTCACTGTTTGCTCCTGAAAGAAACTTCAAAAAGATAGTATCTCTGATCATTAACTAGGTTTCTTGGTAAAAATTTCATATTTTTTTATTTTAATTTTCTGCATCAATTAATGTCACTTTCCTGGAGAATCGCTCGGATTAGACGGAAATACATTTCATTATTACACTATTTTAATATAGAATGTGAATTCCTTTCACGATTTTTCTTTTCTTGAAAGACTTTATATTATCTGCTGATTTGTGTCCTACTCGTCAAAATTGAAATGAATTCCCTATTTCAAATTACTTTTGACTAGCAATTGCAACTTTATTGAAAGTTACGTAAAACTGTTGTTGCATAAGAAATCAAGACGTACTAATTCTGAACTGTTATTACTATTGTTCAGCACGAATACTTTATGCACGTCGCATTAACGATTTATTCTTTCGTGCAGAGAATGAAATAAAATTCCAAATCTCTGCAGTTATTCTTGTAAAATTTATTATGTAGGTCTACTATTTAACTGGGAATTAAGAAGCTTTCGCTGATATTTATTAAAATTGAATACGCAGCGATGCGACGTACACAGTATTTAGATGAAATACTTCCTTTAAAACACGTTATTATAATTTTTATGGAAATTTATTTTTATCAAAGTATGAATAAAACACGCAATAATTTAAATAGATTGGAATATGTTAAGTTACGTTTGCCAAGAAAGTGGTGGACAGTAAATAACAAAGTACTTTTACTGCTCATTTAAATGCCTGCTGTAAAAATCAAAAGTTTTACGCCCCTGAGTTGGATAACGATTTGCTAAATATTTATATTTATTATCTTACATTTGTCATCAGATCATTACGTTTTGAAATTTATTATTTTCTTATAAAAGTTTCAGCATATACGCATTCCGTATGTACTTTGAAAAAATACTTTATAATAAATAATTTAAAAAAATTAAAATACACGCTTTTAAAAATCAACTAAAATGTGAAAAGATCTTGATCATATGTATATCTTAATTATATTTAAGCTTTTTATTTGTTTATTTACTTATTTATTTACTTATTTAATCATATACCATCAAACAGTACAAAAACCATTTATCTCATGTTTAACTGTATAGTCACCGTATGAATGAATATCGACAGTATATACAGGGTGCGCCAAAGTTCTGAATTTGGTCGATTACGGCTCTATATGAAATGGTGGAAATATATTGTCTATAGATTATTTTCTTGATTTTCAATTCTGAATAACCAGAAAATATGTACAATTATACAGGGTATTCCGTTTTCGTTGTCCGGGCAACAACTTCGTTATTTTAAATGGAACACCCTATATTTTTTTCCTTTATCGAGTTACTCATCTAATTATATTCATAAATCTATTAAGGTGGTAGGTACTTAAAATTAACCGTTTACGATATAAAAGAGATTTTTTGAGAAAAAGTGAGGTTTACTGACAAGTTTTTGAGTACCTCTGATTTCATAGACAAGAGAGTTTTCAAAATTCTGCTTATACCGTTATGTTGGGCATATTAAGGGCTAGTAGGGCAGAAACATTATTAACATTAATCTTATACAGAGTGCTGAAAAAATTGAGTTTATTTTTTCGCTAATAAAAAAGGCCGTAATTCAATTTTTTCAAATGGGACGTACTATTTTCAGTTCTGTCATCTAATGAAGTGTTAAATTATCTTTCCATTGATATATCATAGTAGGTATTTATCTTTAAAAGTTGCATAGATATTAAGGTTAATTGTCTGGATCAGACTAATTGTGTAGTAGTACAAGCAGTTTTCCATAATTAATTATTAGCCTTCTGAAATATTATTTTTTTACTTAGAATTGTTGGACAAAGAATTGAAATTAATACCAGCACGTATGTAATAAAGAATTTACTTATAATAAAAAAACAATTATTTTAACAAATGTTCAAAATGTTCATCATTTCGATCGAGACACATCTGAGTCCTCTTCCTAAATGAATGACGCATTTCTTGCAGCATCTGCGGAGTAATGGATGCAAAGGCACGTCTGATCCTATTTTTCATGTCATCAACAGTGGTAGAAGTGTCGCGATAAACTATATCCTTTACATAGCCCCGTAAAAAAAAGTCCATACCTGTCAGATCGGGCGACCTTGCAGGCCATGCTATTGCTGCGCCACGCCCTATCCACATATCATTGAAGGTGCGATCTAACCATTCTCTGACATTTGCTGCAAAATGAGGCGGAGCTCCATCTTGTTGAAACCACACTTTTTGCCGTATATCAAGAGGAACGTTTTCTAGGAGAACCGGCAATTCATTTTCCAAAAAATCGTGATATATTCTTCCATTTAAGGGTCCATTAAAGAAATGAGGTCCAATAACAATCGGCCCTACTACAGCACCCCATACATTTAATGACCACCTCTGTTGGGAAACTGTTTTTAATAAATGAGGATTGACATCTGAATAATAATGAAAATTGTGTCCATTGACAGTCATTTTTCTTGCTGGAACTTAATTCATGAGGTTTGTACTGCACCACCAGTTTCGATAAATCTGTCTCTAAGATTACTAAATGCAGGTTCTAAAGGGTGTCTCCTTTCAGGATATGTGGTTTTATAGACTCGGGATGCTAAGAGGCTGTTCCTTGAGCACTCCCCCAGACTAAAAATCATGTCAACCATTTCTTCCCGCGAATAATTCATATTTATTTTGAAACACTTCTTCACTGGACAAATCAATAGACAAACATAAACTAACGACAAGCTAGAATGTGCAAATACCTAATACGTTCCACTCCTGGCAAACCTAGAATTACATAGCGGGTTACAACGTGAATGAATGCGATGGATTTAAGATAAACAACGATAGATATAATTTGCAGCGATGTCAAGTTAATAACAGTGTCCACACCCCAGATTAGTAAAGTGGGAGGTTGCCTATTGACTTTTCAAGGGCGAGTCAAGATGCCATATTGCGCGTCATTGTGCCTGCCCTGTGTTTGAACAAAGTTTTTCTGTATGATTTCATTTTGAATACGAGTAATATAGAACACTAAAACTTAGGTCGAAAAGAAAAACACGGGAATGTTACATAAATTACACCTTTTCAATATGAAATCATACAGAAAAACTTTGTTCAAACACAGGGCAGGCACTATGATGCGCAATATGGCGTCTTGATTCGACCTTGAAAAGTTAGTAGGCTACCTCACTCATGTTTACTAATCTTGGTCCACACCATCGCCTCGGCGCGGAGCGAACAAACTCAACACGTGGCATCAACGGATGTATCACCTCTCTGTCTACATGAGCCACCATGAGCAGTATGCTTTGAAGATTGTCGTGCCAGCTCGTAAAAGTTGAGTTTGCACGACAAACAACAAGTCATACTGTCAAAGTTAATTTATGTGATGTAATGTGATGTAAAATTATGTGAATTTCAGTCAGACAGATATTTAACCTTAATATCTATGCAACCCTTAAAGATAAATACCTACTATGATATATCAGTGGAAAGATAATTTAACACTTCATTAGATGACAGAACTGAAAATAGTACGTCCCATCTGAAAAAATTGAATTACGGCCCTTTTTATTAGCAAAAAAATAAACTCAATTTTTTCAGCACTCTGTATAAGATTAATGTAAATAACGTTTCTACCCTACTAGCCCTTAATATGCCCAACATAACAGTATAAGCAGAATTTTGATAACTCTCTTGTCTATGAAATCAGAGGTACTCAAAAACTTATCCGCAAACCTCAATTTTTGTCAATAAATCTCTTTTATATCGAAAACGGTTCAGTTTAAGTACCTACCACCTTAATAGAGTTATGAATATAATTAGATGGGTAACTCGATAAAGGAAAAAAATATAGGGTGTTCCATTTAAAATAACGAAGTTGTTGCCCAGACAACGAAAACGGAATACCCTGTATAATTGTACATATTTTCTGGTTATTCAGAATTGAAAATCAAGAAAATAATCTATAAACAATATATTTCCACCATTTCAAATAGAGCCGTAATCGACCAAATTCAGAACTTTGGCGCACCTTGTATACAGGGTATAATTAGTTTCATGTCATTAAAAAAAACTGGTGGTAGGGAATGACAAGACAAACAAAAAAACCTTATATAACATGGGGTCTAAAGCTCATAGTTTTGGAGAAAAAAAATAAACAAAAATTTCGCAAATTTTCAATAAAATCTTTTAAGAACTGCTGGAATATTGAAGTAGGTTTAGATCGTCGCGCGTGTCTTTGCCTATGATACCCGATATTTGTGTAGATAGCTATAAAATGTCGGCGGTCTTTAGCGATGCGGTAAATAAGATGAAAGACGTCGACGTTTTCTGAGTGTTTAGTAGATCTGATCTGAAGAAAACTATACTCTGACTCTCCCTTGTGCAATATTTTAGTTTCTGTGGGTGTTTCGTTATGTACACACGTCCAACCCGCCGTTCGTTGTTTTTGTTATTTTTGAATTTCGGGTCACTGTGTATTTATAGTGAGAGTAAGAGTAAGATTTATTTTATTGACTTTACCGTTCAAGTCATTAAATTCTTGATTACGTACAGACACAACTTACTTGTTCGTTCTTTTTGTATTCCGTTTTGGATTTTGGACCAAGTTTTTCTTTTATTTTTCTTTATTGACAACGTTAGTTGATAGTTTATTGTTTAGTGTTGAACGGAGTACGTATGTCTTTAATTCGACGTACCGAACTGTGTATTGATGCAGATGCAGATTTCGAATATTTACTTAGGTGGTAAGCTTTTAACCCAGGACACTCATTTATGTTACAAACGTTAATAAATCACATTTAAATATTCTAAATTATAAACATTAATCCAATATTTTGTTCCAAATTAAAAGACACACATGTAAAGAAATGCTCTGTTTAAACTTCTACGGCCATTATTTGCTTGCAGTTGTGGAGAAAAAGATAACGAATTATTTACCTCTTTATAATTGCCTCAGTTCGGTTGAGGCGGTCCATCAAAGGTGGTCGATGATCCAAGGCATTTGCACTTTTTTATGACAATTTAAAAGTTGTATAATTGGGAACTACAAGTTCATTGACCAAGAAAAGCAGTGGTTCTCAATTATTTTCTACATTTAAAAAAATATTAAAAAGGTTAACCTACGTCAGTTTTTTTAAAGTGCCCCTAGAGGGAAAAGTCATAAAGGTTTCTTGTTTGTCTAGTCGGTCCCCACTACCAGTTTTTTTAATGACATGAGACTGATTACACCCTGTATATTAATTGTTATACCGTTACTTGGAGTAATCTACTACCTACCTAACTTCCTCGATTATTCATTTAAAAACAGCCTCAGAACATACTTTAGTCAGTCACACATTAGGTTATAATGATCTCTAAATTTCAATATATGATATAAGTAAAACTTCCAATGTTCAAAGTCATTATGCTGATAAGATATTTAAAATGAAAATGACCTACTTCGAAACCAGAGTTCTATTTCTGCACCTACAAATGGTGCCTTGAATGGTTTAGGAAAGGTAGTTTACTTTTCTCCTTTTCTCAACTTCGGCCAGACTTTCACGATTAAAGAAGAAATGCAATTTGGCATCAAATAAATGTAATTTATGTTCGTTCTTATCGCTTAGTAAATGCTGTTTCAAAGTTAACGTTATATAATATTTGTTTTGGTCGTGGAGAAAACAATGCCTAGATTGCAATTTGTAACAAGACCATTTACATAAATTTCTTTTAACTTTTAAATAGTCTGAGGTGCGCAAATATTCCGTAATATAATATGCTTCATTAAATTCTTGTTAGGTTTACAGGGTTGATAGTACATTTCATGTACCTTAATTACTTCCACATCCACGTAGTGGATTACAAACATTTAAAGCATGTACATTAAGACAAATAGAATTACGTCACAACAGATTATATTTCTATCGTTTTTGTTACTGCTATAACAATTTTGCAAGACAATATAATTTAACTTAACAATTATTGCAGAGAATTCTTCTATATTCGATGACCTCGATTTGGAATATTTTATTTTAATTTTAACATCTATTTTTAAGATAATTTAACATATGTATGGTAAAACATTCTCTGTGCTGTTTATAATGCCGTTTTTTGTTTCAAACACAAATTAACATTTTAAATAGGTTGCTCAGTCAGTCAGTATTCCCAACTGCGAGTTTCAGTTTTGAAAATTATATAGTCGATTAATTAGAAATCCCACAGAAGTTTGCAGTCATCTCTAGATAAAAAAAAAACAAGACTGTAATATCTCCGCTATTCCGGGAAAATTAATATCATCAAGGCTATTCATAATAGTACTTTATAGTTAAGAAGAAGAGAGATTTACTGAATTAATTTTCGGTTTCTATTTATTTATTTATTTACCTATTTATTTATTTTTTTCATTAATTAGTTAATTAATTTATTTATTAAACTTATCTACAAAATGGCCGAAAAAATCTACTTGTTGTCATTTGGTTTATCAACAAATGCCCAAAAAGTGGCCAATTTAACTTAAAAGAATTTTTTTTAAAGGCGTCGGAAAGCTGGCTTCTAGATCTAAATTTTGAAAAAAAGTTATCCATTTTGGACTTAATGGCACAAAATGGCGGGCAATTTAAATTTCAGATAACGAATTAATTTGTGTCTGCAAGGTTCAACAATTGCAGGATGATTTGTTTTCAACAAAAGGTATATTTTCTGAAAGTTTGAAGCCGATCAGAACTCTTGACGTCCCTGGGCGTTAAAATGAAAAAAACAACACTTTTTAATAACTTTATTCCATTTTGTACGTTATATATGTACTCAAATGACCCAATACTATCGTAGATTTGTTCGAATTTTAATTTCGAAGGTTTTTGGATTTTAGTTTGTCCCGATCGGACCTCTAGAACCGGAGATATTCGCCTTTTTACCTAAAAAATCGCTGTTCAAAAATAAAAATTGTTCATAAAAAAACGCAGTAGGCTTTGTAAGTTCAAAACTCAGATATATCCTCCTGGTGATACCCCGGAAGGTATGAAATCATATTATTGCTGTTACAAGACTATCTCATCGTTTATTTGGTCTTTTCTTACTGCACTATTAAGTCTTAGACTCGAAATCGAAGGGTCGCACTTTCGAAACACAAATAGATTTGATTTGATTTTATTATTTATGCATTTTCTCATTAACCTCATAATCAGTATTAAGTAATAAGGTTCAATTAACAGGGCAACGGCAAAACTTTACTTCATTCGTTCATTCAATTTTTTTCCGTTGACGGTACAATTCCCTTTCAGAATTATTTTCCAGCCTTGTTAGTGGTCTCCTACTTATCTCCCACATAGCAAAAGTAAATATCCATCGTTTTCAACTTTAGATTGTTTGAGGGATCGCTTGGATCTTCAATCTTCCTTTACCTCTACCTAAAAGGTGTTTTGTGAATTACTCTACAATTAGTTGTAGCTCAGGACTCCTAACTTTTTTACAAAGCTTGTGATTGTCCTGGGAACTAATTTTCCTATGTCTTCATGCGTTCATTTCTTTTCTAGGTACTTTAGCCTAACATCTTGCACACACAATGTCCCGCTGTCTCTATTGCAGTATCCCAGTAGCTGTATTTATTGTTTTCTTACCCATTTCAGGTGGCAATGCGCTGTTTGAAGGCCTGTCATCACCTTCATGTCAGTCTTTTCACGTTCTAAAAGCCTCGTAGCATTCTTCGTTGAATAATTTATGAATTTTTTCACTTGTCTTTGGCAAAGAGTAGTCCTCTCAGGACGTTTTCTGTTTCCTCTCCGATTTTAGAATTTCTTCCGTTATGTGTCCTTTAAATAACCCACAAAACTGTCCCAGCCCAAAAAAGAATTAGGCTTCTGCACCTTTTTGAGTATTCTAATATCGCCGTGTACCCCAATTTCATGAGAACTTGCTGAAATTTTGCAATTTAGCAGCTATATTGGATTCGCCCTTTTGAATTAAACATAATATACAAAAAACAAATTCATGGATCAAATTGAACAGCTACTGCTTTTTAAAATTATTTAAAGTCGATCATAATTTATTCGGTATGCATGTGACTACTCTTGAAAGTTGGACTAGAAATGTAGGAATTTCGCGGTATTTAATATTACTGTTTGTAAATATGTATGAATCACTGGAAAACGAAAATTGTCTTTATCTACTCTTATTAGATTATACATTAATTACTCAACTGCTTTTGCACAAGTAATAGTATCCATAAAAGAATTGTGTGATTTATAATAACACACACGTGTTTTATTATAACTCACTGCGTACAGCCAATCACCTTTAACATCATGCCCAGCCTGACCAATCGATATAAGACGCAAAGTAAAATAGAATGGTCCATTATGATTGAGGGGAGGAAGGTGATTTGACATGTTTCTATAGTTTGGACGTTGTCAAATCAAGTCAAGTAATAATTGTGCCAAAAGTGATGAATCCAGTTAGTGAAGATGAACTACTATTTATTGTTATAATCGCAGATAAAGTATAGTATCAACTTGCAATAATGGTAATAACACACTTGATGAATTACAACACTCGCCTGCTGCTCGCGCTGCAAACTTCATTTGCATGAGTTATTGTTATTACCTACATTACTGTTCGTTAAATAATAAACTATTAATTTTCTTATTATATTAATGAAGAACTTTAGCAAATGTCTTGGTAAAATCGGTGTAAATAACATCCACGTGATTATTTGCCAATTCATGTGCTTTATTAAATTTCACAATTCCAGAACAATATTTGTGTCATCGATAAACCTTGACTCTATTCCTCTGTTAATGTGTCTGATTGATTTTAACCAATCCGTCATTTGCAATTTCATGATTTTAGGATTATTTGCCTAATTAGCAATTCATAGGCTATTGGAACAACGGTGTCATGTAAATTTTCAAACAAATTTTGGATCAGTACAATCAATTTACATTATTGGGATTGGATTCATGATTAGAGGCCCGGGAAGTTAGTGATTAACAATTGCCATGTAAATGTAAACGTAAGATGTTTAATGGTTCTGGCAAACTTTTAACGAACATTCTGTACAACACATACGTATCCTCCACGTACGTGTTGTACAGAATGTTCGTTATGACCCTGAACTATACTTATACTACCATGGCTACATAAAAAATTCAAAGATAATATTTAGCATCTTAACTACATTATAACTGTTCCTTTATAAACTAAGTTGCATATTAATCATTTCGCGTTTTAGCTAATTATGAAACGAAGAATGATTCTAAAATATAAGCAACTTTAGGCAAACATATCCCTTGAGAGTGCCTTCATGAACTCTTTTCTTAAAATGGAATAATGGAGAACAATTTCGAATAAACGACTTAAACTTCTGGTAATAAATTGTAATAAACAGAAACATTCCGTATGCTGGGTTCTAAATGCTCTACTGTGCCAGAATATTAAATAACTACTTGCACTTTTCTCCTTTGTAAAGGAGTATTTCAGTAACAGCATGTTTTCAAAAGGCGCCTCAAAAAGTGTTAACGGTTAAAAGCTTTTGAATAAATAATAATAGGATCGCTTGCGTCCGCCAAACTTACTTTTTTCTTGTTCATCATAAATTTTCAAGAGTTTAAAGCTTTTAAGCCATAAGAAAAACTCGGTCATTCAAGAGCGTTTTCCACTTTAATTACAAAGTAAACTGGTAATTAGCATTATTTATGAACAAAAGGACTTTAATCAGCATAACAAAGTTTCGCATTGAAAGATTTTAATCAGTAAGGGATTTTAGTAAACGTTTTGAAGTTTGTAAACTACGTCGGTGCACAATTTTACTGTAAATAGAAAGAACTTAATAAATATTGTGATATCTGCTGATGTATTTTTGTCTGACTTTTCTACAAACTTTGAATTTGAATAACAAACAGACATTCTATTTTTACAAATTAAAATTGTTTTGTAGATACTAACGTGGACAATTATTTTAAAAAGGCGCTGTGAAATATTTAGGTCAAAAATATCCAATGTCAGTTATGCTAATGAATAAGACTTGTTGGCTGTCAATTGACGATACTTCTCAAAGAAATATAACGATGTCAATTTCACAGTGATTGAAAGCATTGAGCAAGCTCTAATGAGGCTTGATTTATGTGAATTCACATCATTTATTTTCTAGTATTCTACCTACATTATTAGAAAGAAAAGAATTCTAAATATTTATAAATGTTAAATTTCAAGCAACTTACAATATACAATATACTTATGAAACATACTCTTTATAGGATTTTGCAAACAGTGGAAAGAAAAGCTATCTATGAGAACTAAAGGAAAAACTATATATATAAATATTAATAAAATCTTTGCATTCTTTCGATAACCTGACTTCTGGTTATGCTACCAAGTAAAAATTCTTATCAGCCATTCTCATTTTAACACTAGCATCCAACCTAGTCCCCTACGGCTAGGCAGGCTAAACTAGTATCCACATGATCCCCTACGATATGTAAATTCAGTTAAAAATGAGAACAAAGGCCTGAAATTTATTTATTTACGTACCTTGTCTTTAAAATTTTTTTCATTCTAATGAATTACATTTTCATAAAATCTCATTCAGTTTCTTGGAAATGCTTAGCCTTTGAAACGTGTTTCGTCCTTATTGTTGACTCATCAGAAAAGCCTAAAGCCACTCATAACGATGTTCCATAACCAGGTTATCGAAAGAATGCAAAGATTTCATTAATATTTATATATATATAGTTTTTCCTTTAGTTCTCATAGATAGCTTTTCTTTCCACTGTTTGCAAAATCCTATAAAGAATATGTTTCATTACTATAAGCAAACAAATAATAAATAATTCACTTTTAAACATGCATAGAGTATATAGGCTCCAATACTAGTTAGATAATAGATAGGTGTAGATCTGTTGTTTTTTATCAGTCAATGTCAATTATAATTATTTTAAACTTGTTCATGGATATTGTCTTAGTTTTGCATGGAACATCGTTATGAGTGGCTTTAGGCTTTTCTGATGAGTCAACAATAAGGACGAAAAACGTTTCCAAGAAACTGAATGAGACTTTATGAAAATGTAATTCATTAGAATGAAAAAAATTTTAAAGACAAGGTACGTAAATAAATTAATTTCAGGCCTTTGTTCTCATTTTTAACTGAATTTACATATCGTAGGGGATCATGTGGATACTAGTTTAGCCTGCCTAGCCGTAGGGGACTAGGTTTGATGCTAGTGTTAAAATGAGAATGGCTGATAAGAATTTTTACTTGGTAGCATAACCAGAAGTCAGGTTATCGAAAGAATGCAAAGATTTCATTAATATTTATATATATAGTTTTTCCTTTAGTTCTCATAGATAGCTTTTCTTTCCACTGTTTGCAAAATCCTATAAAGAATATGTTTCATTACTATAAGCAAACAAATAATAAACAATTCACTTTTAAACATACAATATAATTTTTCAAAATCATAAGTTTCCCAAATACTAACAACCAATTACTTAATAGTAAATGTATCCAAAATATAAGAAATTAAAAGCGTTAAATGTGACTAGACCCATATTTTCTTAAATAAATTCTGAAGCATTTGAACTAAGTTGATTTCGGTATACTGTGACTGACATACTTTGGTAAACATATTGAATGATTAAATTTGCCAGACCATTCTGAATATTGCATTGCTTGATAAGGGGAGCTTGAGCACTCAGGCCTCAAAATAGGCCTCATGTATGATTGTCGTAGGTGGTGATATTCCCATAACCAACATCTCTGTAATGTCGGATATGTGGCGAGGTATCACCTATAAATATTGGCTCTACTACGCCCGAAATTTTCAGCATCGATTCTCTCTTTCTTGAAAAATCTGAGCAGTGACAGAGTATATGTGGACCTGGTCAATTTTCCACAATTCATTAAAAAATAATTAAATCCAGGCTGGTAACGTACTTTCACATTCGTCAATGTAGTTTTAAGTGCGTTATTGCCACGCAGTAGCTGATGTTGTGCAGACATAAGCCATAGGTCAGCTTCAGTAAAGTTACGAATTTAGGCCGGTGGTGGCAACTAATCCACTTCAGTTTGAAGTATTGTATATAGTAGTTTAGTTCAGTTTGGTGAGTTTTAAGTTATGTATGGACGATGAATGATAATCTGGGTCTGCTGTAGCTTCAAGTTTTTTTATCATTGCCTTTATAGATTGCCTTATTTAAGTTGACGACCTGGTAGAGTTTGACCATAGCTATTCCACCACTCAATCAAGACATGTGCATATAGACATCTATACAACAACCGTTCTTTGCGACATTGCCATCTGCCGCAGTTGAAACTGGAACTCAGGACAGATAGCAGCGACTAGATATGCTGCACTTCTCAACGGCTGTCTAGTCCACTGCTACTGTCTCGCCACTGTTGTGTTAAAAATAAATAATTTTAAAAATTCATAAACAAGTTTTTAAACACAAACTGAAACTGTTAAATAGTGCACTAAGCAGAAGATAACAAGTTAACCATTATAATCTTCGCCGTACCGTGATCCCCTACCTTTGTCTATGTTTTTATAAAGTCATCAAGATGGACCCCTTGACGTGAAACGTGTGGCCCTGTGTATATCCCGCTGGTGGATAGATTTGTACTCATAGGTGTATGTATGTGTGCATTTACACGTATGTGTGGTACGCATATACATTGTTATATAGTCTGTTTTAGGGTAGTGCAGAGAGAAAAATAAAGGATTAAAAATTAGAACCAATTAGTCTTGTTTGCATGTGCATCAGTGTATTATAAATCTAGAGCTACTGGCTGATGGTTCATCCAAAGCCGAGGGGCGGAAAAAAATTTTCGCCGATTTAATGCACTTTTTATAATAATATAATTGTTGCACATTCTATAGAACACTATTCGTAGTTTTTTCGTAAATAATACTAGTTTTAGACATTTTTAAATTTAATTACAAAACATTAATATTTTTTTTTATTTAAAAAATTAGTAACTCTTTTATTTATTGATACATTTTGTTAAAAAATAATAGGGTTCTTCCTTTAGTTAGCAGTAACTTACTGTTCAAATTTCAATACAATCAGACGTTTCGTTCTTAAGTTATCGTGTTTACAAAAAACATGACGGACGGGCAGAAGAGAAACGGACAGACGGATGGATGTTTTTAAAGTTGTTCAGAATTCGATAACCAACACAGTGATATGAAATTTTTTTCTCTACGTGCAATATTACCGGTTTTAGAAATGTGCCGATCGAATGCAATACACTCTTTGTTTTGTATTTGCGAAGAGTATAATGATAATAAAATAATAATAATAATAATAATAATAATAATAATAATAATAATAGAGAGAAAGTTTTTGAACGATGGAGGATAGGCATCTGAACCATCCATTGGACTAACGGGATATGATGAATTTCATCCCCATTAACCGAGCCGAATACCAAAGGCGCGCGCGAGGGATCGGTAAATTTTTTCCAGCCTCAGCTGAGAAAGTGAATCGCTTAATTCGATAATAATAATAATAATAATTGAAAGGCTGATACTACCGCGTAGCAAAGGAGGACGTGGATTAGCTAACATTAAGTGCTTATGCCAGAAGCAGATCAACAATCTCCAACAATACTTCTGTAGTCAGAACTCACGTTTACATCAAGATGTAGTGGAAGCTGATAGCCTCTATAGCCCTCTTTCCCTGCACCAAATCTAGAAGGTATGGAAACAGACAATGCCCGAGTTGCCAGCGCCTTACAACTGTGGGCTGAAAAGCAGCTGCATGGGAGGCACGCTTACGATTTAAGGCGGCCCCTAGTAGATGAAGAGGCATCAAATGCTTGGCTGTATAATGGTGGTATATTTTCGGAAACTGAGGGCTTTATGATGGCAATACAAGACCAAGTGATTTCCACAAAGAACTATTTGAAGTATATTATTGGAGTGGATATGGAGGACGATAAATGCAGGAGGTGTCAGCTGGCCTCCGAAACGATCCAACATATAACCGGAGCCTGTCAGGCATTAGCTCCTTCTGACTATCTTAAGCGCCATAACCAAGTGGGAAAGATACTGCACCAATCATTGGCACAGAAGCATGGACTAATTCAGGATATAATATAGACCCATTCCCAATAATAGACCAGACATCATTATGGTCGATAAAGTAAAGAGAGTGGCGTATTTAATGGATATTGGCATTCCCAACACTCATAACATGGATCAGTATTATAACGAAAAAATCACTAAATATCTCCCTTGGCCGCAGAAATTAAAGATCTATGGCGGCAAGAAAATGTAAGCATCTTGCCATTAATTATCTTCACTACAGGAATCGTTGCAAAAACGCTGACGAAGAACCTTCAGCAATTAGAAATCTCTACTATTGTAAGAAATCAAATGCAGAAAGCAGTCGTTCTTGGCACCACATCTATTGTCAGATCATTCCTTAATATCCCCATTTGAAGATATCGTCTTGCTGGAAAAGCAGATGATATTGTTGTAACCCACTGAAAAAGTGGTGATAAAAAAAAATAATAATAATAATAATAACAACAATTATGTTAATAAGTCCGATGAGTAAAGTTTTCGATTTTTCCAGGTAACAGTTTCACTTTCATTTTTAAAATTATTTATTTATTTTCTTCTTAGTTTTGTTCCACTTAAAATAGTGTGCTTGTTCGATAAAATTCCTTCCTTATAAATGATAAAATCTATTCGTCATCCTGAAGCCGCCATTTTGAATTCTTGAATTTCGACTAAATATTGAAATATCGAAAATCCCCAGATACCGATTTTCATACGAATCTGACCATAAATTACAAAACTTATTCGCCATTTTGACACCGCCATTTTGACACCACCATTTTGACACCGCCATTTTCAATTGTCAAATTTGGACCAGATAATTATTGTAATCTGCGGCTTCGATAACCCTTAGATACCGATTTTTGGTCGAATCAGGCGATAAATAATAAAACCTATTCGCCATATTGACGTCGCCATTTTGAATTTTTGAGTTTTGATTACATATTTGTCGTCGAGCATAGATCTAGTTCTTTTGGTTAGATCTCAGCTCCAGATTTATTTTTGAAACCGTATATCTCACAATAACTTGAATAATTCAAAGAGCGGTGTTAAATAACTTTAATATCTAGGAGCTTATAGATGATTACATTTCTTGTTCGATCATATGAACCTGAATAAAATAAGGGAATAACAGTAACTTAATTTCTTAAATTATCACTCGAACATACTGGTGAAACTGATGATTCCTTCCTCTAGGAGAATCGTGTAACGGATATGTCAATAAAATGATACACGCGTTCTCAAGCTGTTAACATATGTTTACAAAGGCAATATTATATGAAGACACTGTTAAATCAACATACCGTTACAAGATTTAATATTAGATCAACTTTCATTTCGTTCCGATAGCTATAAGGAACGCACTAGATTTTATTATGTAGCGGCTCTAAGTTTACTTTTGGTCCCACGCCTTCTCTTTGCAAATATTTATAAACCTGCATTCGTCGCGTGACTGGGTCGATGTGAGTTTCTTTCTTGACGTAAGAGACAAATAGTTGCAGGTTTTTCATGGAGCAGACGTTTAAAACTCAATGAATTGTGTTTATAACATTTTTTTTTATTATTTCTTTTGAAAAGTCAGCGCTCATAAAAAAGTTATAAATAAGTGAATACCGCCTAAATATAAAGAATAACACACAAAATGACTAGAATTTAACGCAGAGCGTGAAAATGTAAAAATATGCTTTCATTTAGAATAGTGAAGTTGGTTGCTTCTTCCGATATAGCTGGAAGTAGAAAAAAAAAACAAAATATTTTAGTTGAATAGGGCATCATGGAATATACAGATATTCTATGATGCCCGGTACAGGTCTGGTGTCCCAATCAGGGACAACCGACTCACATTTTTTTGATACTTCTACCAAAATGCATATGATCCAAACCTCAGATATTATTTTGATTTTCAGGAAATATACATTTTTTTCATTTATAGATTTAACATAAAAGCCTGATAAAAATAATTGTTCGGCCAGCAAAAATCTGTAAATTATTATCTCTTTAAATACTACTTTTTTTTAAATATTGTTTTATATTTTATTCAGATTACTGGCATCATTGATCTTGGCAATATGGCCTATAAGATTAACAACATTAAAATGAAGTTTGCGGAACAACCTTTAACTAATTCATTTATGAGAGGTGCCATTGAGATTAAGTTAACGTCCAATACTTTTTCCTTCAAACTTGAAAGACATTGTATATTACAGTATCAATGTCTCGTAGCTCTTCGTATTTTTGTGCGCTTAATCAAGAACCTAACTAATATTTTGCTATAAAATTATAACAAAATATACTTTATATAAAACAAGAGAGTTCACGCACCTCTGATGATCACCTTGTGCGACTTATATGGCCCAATATTAATAAGGCATATCCTACAATGCCATTTTAAATACGTACCAAGTTTAAAACAAACATTTGGTTGCCGTATCACTCATACAGGGCGATCTCCAGCGCCATGTAAACTATCATGTTTTATATAAATTGCATTCTATTTTAGTTTTGGCGAAAAAATGTTACTAAGGTTTCCGAATATGCACATTTAAGTAGGAAGTCTGTATAATATACAGTGTGTCTTTCACGCTTCCACATCAATTTTATTTTAAAATGTGATTATGGTGTTATTACTTCCCTCGCATACCGAAGGGAAGTATTGTATTCGAGAAAAAATCACCCTCCGAGGTTTTTTCGGATTTTGACTTTTCAGAACACGTATATTACGAAAATATAGGTTTTTCAATTCCGTCCGTCTGTCTGTCTGTCTGTCTATCTGTTGGTGCATTAACTAAAAAAACTACTTGATGGAGAGCAGTCAAATTTGGTAGCTACTGTCAGCGAAGAAATAGTTAAACTTTCACTGGAAAATATACAGGGTGGACCGTCTAGAGGGAATAAATAATGAAAAGAAATTATTTTTGCTCAAATCTAACCACGTTTCATGACACGCTGAACCTATTTCAGAAAAAAAAAATTGAAAATTTTTTTCATCCACATTTTTGACAAATTTTTTACTACTAAAATAGATGAAAACTATTTTTTTCTTTGTTCAAATTTAAAATTTCCAGGTTTCATGGCATTCTAAACCTATTCAAAAAAAAAAAAATTAATTTTTTTTACCAACATTTTTGAAAAAAATTTTGCCATTAAAATAGATGGAATTTTTTTTTCTTTGTTCAAATTTAAAATTTCCACGTTTCATAGCGTTCTAAACCTATTAAGAAAATATATTTAGACAATTGTTTTACCATTTTTGAAAAAAATTTACCACTAAAATAGATGGAATTTTGTTTTCCTATGTTCAGATTTAAAATTTCCACGTTTCCATGGCATTCTAAACCTATTCAAACAAATTTTAAAATGTTTTTGAAAAATTTTTAATTTTTTTTATCTATTTATCACTACTACTGAATAGATTTTTATTTTTTTTTCCTTCTTCAATTCTTTGGGATTTCCTGCCACATGTATGTTTTCTTTCTAAGCGGTGTTATGGGAATCTAAAAAATATATATATCACAATTAACCAGTATGTTACATTTAGACAATATTTACTGAATAGATGAATTTCTTTTTGCTCAAATTTAAAATTTCCACGTTTCATGATATTTTTTACTATTTTGAAAAAAAAAATTACCACTAGAATTGATGAAAAAAAAAATTTTGCTCAAATTTTCACGTTTTATGACATTTTTTTACCATTTTGAAGAAAAAATTACCACTAGAATAGATGGTAAAAAATTTTGTTTGCTCAAATTTCAAATTTTCACGTTTCATGGCATTCTAAACCTATTTCAGAAGAAAATTTGAAAATTTTTTTACCTACATTTTTTAAAAATTAAAAAAAAAAAATAAATATTTTAACCACCACTATACTTCCACTGCACTACGTGAATGTGGAATTGAAAATGTGACAGATGCACCTATTATACTTTTATTGAAAAATGTACAGGTTGGTAATCCCAAGAAATAATTCAGTCATGGTGGACATTTGTAAAGGTATTTGCGCAAGCCTTCCATATTTGGCACCTGTCATTTAGTATTGAACTTTTGCTGTTGGATGAGCACTGTACATTTTTTTGCCAAAAACTTCAGGTCAGGTTTTCTTTGTAATAATAGTGACAACTATATTCCGATTATTATTTTCAATGTCATCTCGTAATTATTAATTTTTTAGAGTGACCGCCATGCACAAATAAAAGGGAAGTTCTGTGTAAATACCTTTACCGATTTTAAGTAAGACCATTGTGATATTAATGAATGTGGCGGTTATTCATTACAGAATACCATTCTATCTTATACGTTGGATAATTCTTCGTGCTGTTTAATTCCATAAAATCATAACTTTAATTGATGGCATGAGATGTCTAATTTATAGAGGTTCTACAATTTGTGGTGTATCACCTCGAATTTTAAAATATTAGAGATTAAAATGGTTTTTCATATCATTTTTTTTGAGGCTAAACTCGATTATGGTGTGAGTTTGTAGTGAAACATGCAATATACCATGGGAATTTCAGTGTAGATGATCGAGCTTCGATCGAGTATAATCTTTACTAAATAAAACATTTCAAATTTTGTGTTTGTGTAGTGTGATATAATGTCCAACTAAAGTTGAACTATAGGGGAACTTTGTCGCAGCATAATATTATATTGACCGTAAGTTTTTTTTTGTACCATGGGAATATTTGTTATTTGAAAAGAAATTTATTATTTTTTATGTTTTTTTTTTCTTCTTTCTTTTGACAACTCTCTGAAATTATAATACATTTTTATATGAAGGTCAACATTGAAAGAAAAATAGAGAAAGAATAGAGAGAAATATTCCTTATGATGATTTTCAGATATTACTTCCACATCCACATAGAGTGGAAACATAGTAATCGTAAAAAAATATTCAAACATGTTTTTGTTGAAATAGGCTTAAAATGTCATAACACGTCGAGATTTTAAATTTGAGCGAAAAAAAAAATTCTGTCTGTCTGTTGGTCGGTCTGTAACTTTCTTTGTGCGCACGTTTTCTCAGGAACGGTTTAAAATATTAACTTGAAATTTGGTAAACATTTGTATCATGACTATATCTGAAACTACATTATATTTTGCGCTAATTCCACAGAAGGGTTGAAGGTTAAATAGGGGTAAATAAGGGAAAATTTGGTGTAAACACTAGAAGCAATGGCCTGATTTTTTATAAAATTTGTTAACCCCCCCCCCCCCACTCCATTATTAAAAAGAGATATTTACTTGAAATCTGGTATCGTACGTATTATAATGACATTTGGACCTAGATTAAATTTTGAGATGATTCCGCTGAAGGGGTGGGCGGAAAGTAGGGATAATAGAGGAAAATAAGTAAAGCTGGTAAGCACAGAAACTTGAGATTTGGTGTATATACTAGAAGCCAAGGCCTCAGATTTCTTTATTATATTTTCAACCCCTTATCACCTCCACTCCATTATTAAAGGGATTGATAAAATAAAATTGACATCTGATTGAGATAATTCCATTGAAGGGATGGGGGTAGGGGTGGAGGGGTAAATAAGAGAAAATAGGAGAAAATAAACAACGCAAGCTAATAAGAGTCCAGAAACTTCACTTTTGGCGCATATGCGAGAAGCTACCACCTCAATGGTTTATGATATCTGCCTCAAATATATTATTAAAATTCTATGATCAATTATTTCCAGATACCAGAGTGCAATATAGTCAAGATGTCTTCCTTTAAAGATAGTTGAATGGTTAATCTGGATGTGGCAGTAGTGATTTCTTAGGCAGAGTTCTTTGTAATGTTTCAAAAAACATTAAACCAAACCTTGTAATAGTTTAAAGTAAGTTAGAAAGTGTACAATCTTCAAATGTCAATATCAAACTAAAAAGCGCTGAAACTAGAAAATTTGGTACAAGGGTAATATTAGTATCGTAGAAGATCTGAGAAAGTTTTGGTGCAAATCGGATGGCGTTTAATGCTCTTTAGATACATGAACTTTCTTATTTTTCAACATGGTATTAATTTTTATCATACTTCTAGAAAGTAGGTGTTATTCTGATTTCACCGATATATCACACTTTCCTCTTTTTCGTTCTTCTCCGTTACAAGAATAAATAATTTAAGAAAAATTAAACACCAACTGAAATTGTTCAAAAATACACTAAAAAAAAGAAGAAAATAATGTTAATAATAACAATAATTATTATGTTAACAAACGTAGAAGCTTGGGGCGCCAAATGAGTAAAATTGTAATCTGCAACCTCGATAAACCTCGGATACCGTCGAATCAGACAATAAATGATAATATCTATCCACCATGTTGTATTCGCCATTTTGAATTTTTGTGCTTTGATCACATATTTGTAATTTGCGTCTCAAAAATTCCCAGGTACCAATTCTTAGTAGAATGGGATGTTAAATAATAACAGACTGTCTGCCATCTTTGAAACGCCATCTTAGATTTTTCTATAAAAAACCAGTATTCTTAAAGTTGCATTCACATTTCTAAGGCACATAAAAAATTCCCGTCAAAGGAGTTCGCGCGGCGGTATCATTGAATAGGAAAAGATGCCGCCTATCCGCTTTGTTGTTACCGCTTTTTTTATTTGCCTTAAAATCAGTCCTAAATTTTCTAAATTTCATAAAATGTAAACGACTGATAATGTAAATTAGATAAACAGCAAAAAGCTCGAAAGTAGTGTTTTGATTTAAGGTGGCCATTCCCTAGAAATAGGCATCCGATAGGGAAATATTTTTGCCCATAACTATTTTTCCTTAGTACGTATATTTAAAAAAAATATAAGAGTACCTAAGTAGAACTATAACAATACTATTACTATGAATTTTCTCTCAATAATTTCAGTGGTTTGCAAAATAGCTCGATTTAATACTACGAAATAGGAAGATTAACACAATTTTTAAATTTAAATCGAGCTATTTTGCAAACCACTAAAATTATTGAGTGAAAATTCATAGTAATAGTCTTGTTATAGTTCTTATAGTTTTTTTAAATATACGTACTAAGAAAAAAAGTTATAGCTAAAAATAATAAATATTTCCCTATCGGATGTCTCTTTCTAAGGAATGGCCACCTTAAGTACGTTTTTCTTCAAGCGTAGTAAAATGTTTAAATTATGCTACCAAGAATAGAAGTGGAAATAGGACATTGTTCTACTAGTAACAAAATGATAGTACCGAACGCCACCGTAGTGGACATTGTTTTACTAGTAACATAATGTTAGTACCGTATGCCACCACAGCGGCCGGTGCCACTGGTGCGCTATCCACTAGCCATTTGTGATACCATTTGTCCGCCATTGCAGCGTGTTCGAATTAACTCTGGTTTTCGCGCCAAGCATTCGTGAAGAAATAGGGTGTACACCACCCAAATTACTAAAAATTGCTAATTCTGCTGTAGAAAATTTAATGAACTTCTTCTCACAACAAACAACCTGGAACAAACTAACAATAAAACTATGAATGTAGACAATGAAACAGCGACCAGCGGTTTCACCATACAGTACTGTAGTTCGAATAATTTTAGATTTGTAATAAACAAATAAATTTTAACACGCTTGAAGAAAAAATAGTATATATTTTTTTGTGTTTTTTGCTTCGGCTTCGCCTCAGCTGTAAATGCTGGGCTCAACCAAAAAGAGTGCGTTCTACTAATAATATAATATACTATTTCCTGCGTTTTCTGGAAAATGTTGTCATGCTGATATTGTACAGTTTGAAATTAGACTCCTCGTATTTAACATCATTTCCTAACCTAATTTACACTAATCGATATATAGATGCTATTTCAGATTGACATGTATAATATTAAAAAGGAGGCTTCCTTCGAAATGAATAAAGTGAAGAATGCGAGATGAATATTGGTAGGTGTACTTGAGTATAATTGAATCGCTATTGAGCTTGTATACCAGCTCATTTGAGTGCTTTCTTGTAAATCGAACATCTCTGTAATGGGAATTTTCCATTTATATACTTTTATTTTTGTATTCTACGAATGTAATACTGTTACTTTGCAAGAATAAAAGTACTTTTTATACCAATGAATGTACTTCAATTATCTAGGAAAGGTTAGCGTTTTTTTCAATCAAATGAAATTTAAGGACATAACATTTACTAAACCATTAGATTCTTAAACTATATACTTGCATCAGGCAATTTCGTTAGAGCTTAGAACCTATGTATTTAAGTAAGACTATATTTTATCACAGTTTTATAATCAATTATTCCTAAGTTAACCATACCAAGAACGTTCATAAAATATGGACCAAACATTTGGGAAATTATGTATTATTTAACGTTATCGATTAAATCTTGTCCAACTCTGGTGTTTCCATTGGTTCAACATCTCTCAGGCGCAAAAATTTTAAATTAGTGACGCAACTTTCGGCAACATAGTAATTATAATAACAATATGTATTTAGCGCTTAAAGTAACTTACAGTTACCACTACTTGTTACAAATAATATTTTCCCAAACAAGCAAACAAACACAAATTTGAATTCTTGATTTTCACAATTTTAATTTATACTTAAACATAACAATTGATTCACCATACAGTGGCTTCTTCAGATGATGAGTGCAATACGTAGTCTGGAATTAATTCATAAAGCCATGGCCGATCCAACAGGACTGATCTAAAACGAACAGAGATCATATTCGGATATAAAATGTGTTTGTTATTGCACATTTTCAGTTTTACTTTAATGGAAGAATTTTTATGCAAATTCAGTATGGCAGATTCAGGATGTCGATTAAACTTCCAGTGTATTACATTCCATAACCTTCTCGGTAAAACCAATTCTAAAGAAAACCACATGGAATTCGATTGACGAATTAGAAAGCTATAAGGAAGGAAAAACACCTCTGGCCGGCCCTGACCATGTGACATTAATGGTTACTACTCAGCTCTCCAAAACGCTAACGTAAATGCTACATAATGCACCGATGGACATAAGGTGTTAGCCTGGGCTTCCAGCTGACCGTTTCATAATTTTGAACGGTTTGTGTAAACTACTACAAAATAACATGTATCAAAACCTGTAACAGATATGCTAACACAACTTGGGTTGACTAAACTCAGAATTCGAAGGCTAATCGAACAATGTAAAATCAAATATAGGCACACCCTGTATAGCCGGAGGACTGAAAATATTTAAGGTAGGGTATGATCGATTATGGCTGCATACCAAGTTTCAAGTTACAAATCCAACTGCAAGTTGACGAACTTCCAACGAACGGCCTACGTGAATCACCCTATATATTTCCTTATAATCCGTATAGATTTCATCAAGTAAAGTTGAGTTGTATACGACACACTGACGTTTTCCTACCTATTAATTAATTACAAATGATTTTAAAAAATCGAATTGGTCTGACATCGATCTGATGTTTTCTATCATATTTTCTGTTAAATTCACAAAGAAAACGTCATTAGTGTTGTGACGTAGGCTTTTGTACCGTGATAGCTCAACCAGGCCCGGATTGGGCCGGCGAGTTACCGAATAAAACTCGGTTGGCCCGTAACTCCGGTGGACCGGTTCTCCAAATTAAACTATAGGTACCTATTTTAAATAGGCTGAGAAATTGCTTATCGCAAGATCACTTTGAAGCATTTTTATTTATGTCGATAGAAAAGGATATTCTTGTCGAATTAGAAAATGATGAAATCATAGATGAGATTGCTCAAAGAATTTCTAGCCTTAAAAGTCTTTTATTATTTTAGTTAGGTACTTAGGTATAGGTATTTAGTTTTTACATTGTTCCTATCCCGGAATAAAATTCTCTTTAACCACCAGTCCGACCGAATTCGATTTTTTGATATAGAGGCGATAGAAACTGTGAAAATCTGCGAAGGTCTTCTTAAATGTTCCATATTCTGAAAATATTCAGGCTCATTTTTTGGAGAAGAATAAGCATCTTTTCTCTCTTGGTATTTTTCTAGGTAACAAGTTCCTTCTCCCGGAAAAAAAATATCAAATAAAAAAAATATTTCTTTTTTGTAATTTTTTTACGGGAAAAGCACTTTGAAGAAAAAGTTGGGGGGGGCTTAAGTTGATTATTCTTACCTAAAGAATGTGCCTGAATATTCTGAGATCTTTCTGAAGTAGAAAAAAATAGAAATCTAGGGAAATTCTTGGTCGAAATTATTTTTGTCTAAGAAATTCTGGCAGGCGTGTTCCTTGAACAAAAATAAGCAACTTTTGGCTCTTGGCGTTTTTCTCTAAAACGCTTCCTTCACCCTAAACTAATTAATAAAATTCTATGAATTCTTTTTTTTTCTCGCAGTTTCGATTTCTCTTGTAATGCAACTCCCGCTGCTAATGGCAACGTACAGCCGTCTAAATTTTAAGAAATGTCTGGTGGGCCGATATAAGAAATCAAACTCGGGCCGAAAGAATTTCCCAATCCGGACCTGAGCTCAATCTTTCTGACTTGGAAATATATTCTTATAATTCTCCATTTCACCATATAAAATGACTAAATTTCTAGCATATAATTTTCTCACAAGGTATTCAATTATTCTCTGGGAGAGTAATTTATGTTGTAATTAGTCAATCTATTGCCTAATTGAGTGAAAATTAGTGTTACACAGTCGATCAGTTTTATTCCACATGAACACACTCACGTAAAATTTGGCAAACACTATTAACAGGCCATTGCGGTAAACTGCTTTCAAGCTTTTCCGACCTAACTAGACAAAAATGTTTACAGTAAATAGCGTTTTGATGTACAGTTGAGTTCACAGTAATAACATTATATGTGCATAAACTGCTAAGTTTGAAATCCACACTTCAAACAATTTGTATTTTTCCAGTTAATACTGAAATTCAAGAAACAAATTTTAGAAGAGAAAGAAAAATCTAGTTTCTGAGAGTAGAATAATAAAACAAAAAATTCTTAGATCGATATAGATATGGCATAGCCCTATCAACTTGTAACCGACTTGATAGAAAGCTTCTATGGCCTTTTCCTATTTACTGTGAAATAGCATTTTTATCAGCGTACTTTCAGCACTGGGTTTACTAAGATATACAACACTCATTTATCAAAATCAATGCAGAAATACACTGTCCATTGCTGTCGTCATTCTTGAATCTTGTTACAGACAATTCTTCGTGCTTCTAATGCACAGCACTATAATCTACTAAATAATTGCGTCTTCTGGGAAAACTAATTTAGCTGGAAATTGCATAAGATAATGTAACAAGAAAGCGCATACAAGTGTACAATAATAATTATAAGAGACGCTGAAACAGCCATTTATGCTGAGCACGGTTAACAGCGCATTAATTAAAGTACACTGGGGACGCTAAATAAATTGTTTAATAGATTCCGAGATAGATTCATTAGGTATATTAGTTTACGTAATCTTTTATTATTTCATTTTTTATTGATATATGCGGATAGATCGCGGAAAGAAGGCAGTCGCAAGGTTCCCGTGAAAAGGAAGCTCGGTGAGCATTTTATTCCTTTAAGGAGAATATGTTCTAGCCGACGTCATGTCACCGGACCTTTCTTTTACGTCAAATAGCACACAAAACTGTAAGTGACGTCAATACTGGTGCCTAAGTTGACTTAAAAAAAGAAAATAATGTGTTCTTTTACACGTAATGGGAATTGTGTTGACACATAAGCAATTGCTACTTATATGCAAATAATGAGTGACATGCTGCGGTAGGAATTATGTTAAAAGAATGCCGTAACTGCGTCTGTGCCTTTAAAGACACAAAACCGTAATTGTGGAAAGTAGGAACTGTGTTAAAAGAATGCCGTAACTGCGCCTGTGCTTTTAAAGACACAAAACCGTAATTGTGGAATGTGTAGTGCGACATGCAGTAGGAATTGTGTTAAAAGAATGCCGTGATTTCGTATGTGCCTTTAAAAGACACAAAACCGCAATTGTGGAAAGCGTAGTGTGATGCATAGCAGGCATTTTGTTCTCAAAACCATAAAGTTGATTTGTGCATCTCGGAAAACAGTAATTGGGTCTAAGATTTGTGTAAACGCTCACAAATAAATTCAGCGCTCTAAAGGCATTTTAACCAGTAGTTTCTTCTATTTAACACGTGGGTAACGTACAGTAGGAATTGGACCAGGTTTGTTTCGGTCTTCGGTTACAAGAGGAATCTTGTAGTCTTCAATCATAACGCATAGTTGAAATTGCGTGAAACCAATAGGGAAGTGTATTTCATCCGTGTCTGTAGACAAAAATAAGGCACAGTTAGGGAACCTTGCGTTAGCGGCCATATTCTCAATAATTTTATATCTTGATGAGTTTTTATTTTATTAAATAAAATGCTGTTTTTGTCAAAACGGAAAGAAAAAAAGTAAAAAATTTTCAGGTCATTTTAGATATTACTTTTTACAACTTTTATTAACATTAACCATAAGTTGGAATTTTATCAATTTTATTTTCTTGTAAAATTAGCTTGTTAATATCTTTGCCAAATACAATATTATTTTTACAGCCCCCGGTGCTATCTGTTGTATATCAAAAAACTACACGAACAATTTATAGCCGCAAGTAAATTGGACTGATACTGAGGGCGAAAAACTTAAGCAAAGTTAATACGCCTAGCTTATACTCATATATTATGTAAAGCAATTTAGGAAGAAAATAAGTGCATGATGTTGTACTTTTCAACAATGACGTGTGAGAGAATAGAATTTAAACATAACAAGAAATATAGAAAACGAGATTTTAGTATCTTATATGTATATTAACAGTTCACTTTTTAGTCGAGCAATTATGTAGGATTTGCTCCAGGCATAAATAGGGAAATGCTTCGGCAATGTGTTGCTAAGAAAACTTTAGCAAAGGCCACACGCATTGACAGAAATTTTACATAAAATGCGTTGTGCCACCGCGCTTCACTTACCACGTATTGTTGGCACACAAAAGTTGCAGTTTCGAAACATGGGTGTGCAATTGGTCGCATGAATCATACGCCATTACGTATATGTACCCTAAATGGGACGAAATTCTGCTCATTGGTAGAACAAACCCGTAAGAAGATATAAATAATGTCACTTTCTACCAGAAATGTCTTTTTACCGTATTCTCTTTCATCTCGATTAGGCAATATGGCAATATGGAATAGTATACCTGTAGTTACGAAGGCACCTCGACATCCCTGGCTTCTTACGAATAGGGTTAGAACTTTTGAATGCCCTAGCATCTAACCTATTTAATTCTACACTTCCTTATTGAAAAAAGTTTTGCTGCTATTCTGGCTTCTATTTCCATTTTAATTTGCACGGGTGTGAGTCCAAGGACGGCTCTCATTGTAATTATTGAAATGATCCTGAATGCTTCTATTATTCCTAGACAAATCAACATTTGAATGTAGACGAGCTTTAATCTTGGAATACTTCTGAGAATGCAACCGCATCATGGACGTTTATATCATAATGGGTTTTACCATAGCAATATACGTCCAGAGAATGATCCTCGAACTTATTCCGAAGATGCCCTATTGCACATCCATAGAGATGTACAGGTCTTCCTTATTTGGACTTCCACATGGTCCTTCCCGACATTATGAAATCTAGAGAAACCTCCAGAACGGCAGGGATGGTAGGGCCTGTGTTTATTAAACCAAACGTAATGTTGTATGAGCATCGTAGGGGTTCAAAATGACCTGATACCTAGACCGTCTGCATATGGTCCTGCATAGAAGTTCGCATTTGACTACTAACACACCGAGCATGAGGTTCTATAGTGCTGCGGGTACCCTCTCGACCCATCTTGATCCTAATCGTTTTGTTACGAAGTATTATTTAGATATTGCATCCATCTAATTATGGAGTGGCATATGTTGTGACTCTCAACCGGTTGGTAATATAATCAAAGGTTGGATTTTGCACATTCCCTCGATATTTCATAACACTCAAAGGCTAGCTTTTTCTGCTCTAGCGTCTTCTCAGCCCCAAAGACGATCTGTTCTAGGCAGCCTTTGCAGATTTTCCGTCTGCAGATTTCCTGGCATGGTATGCAAAATGAATGGGGTGAATTGGTGCTAATGTTGATGAACCCAGGAAAATCATCCAGAAATAAGGACTTAGAAAATGGAAATCTAATCAATTTTTTTTTGCCAAACTGCAATACAATTGTATGACGCACCAAAGCCAATACAGCATATACTGTCAAAATAGCCAATTTTCAATGTTAAAAGCAAAATTCCTTAAACATAAATATCATGCAAAAATGGCCTTGGCGGATATCACCGTGGGGGTCGCTCGAATTCGGTGCGACGACATTTAACTTTTATTAAGTTCTATGATATTTGTACGTTGAAGAACTGAAAAACGTCGCGCGTTGTAGAATTACATACGCTTGTTGAAACAATCAAAGGTGTGTTATCCTGAGTGATAAAATCGCCAATAAGGAATTTAAGCAAACCAATGAGAACCGAAATTTAAAGTACAAATCAGAGTCTGTCCTAGATTTTTCCAAAATCCAAAAAAAAAAACGGTATAAACTTGTTTAACTAGGAATCTGAATCTATTTGTGTCAGTCAATTGTTATATTATTCTCGCCGTTGCATGATATTGCGAAACCTCGAAACGTGACTCAGTTGCCATGGGTGGTGCTCTCCGATCTACGTTGCTTTATATTCAATTAGCTGTCTAGCTGTCTTGAATATTTATGTTTTATACTTATTGCATTTTTACAATCAATGAACAAAAATATTTTTGAATTCGACTCTTTCTTGACTACTTAATCTAAGACTGACGACTTGCATGTGATTTTGTGACGCGAATCGGAATAGTTTTACGGATTGATCTCTATCCCGTCACGTCTATATCAGTGCACCGATTGCTCATAGAGTCTATTAAAGGTTATTAACTTGAAGAAGTGTATCTAAAGTGCTAATTATAAAACGACGATCTGAGCAGAACAATCACGATAAGTAAACGTTTCGTTATTCGTCCTTGGGGGGACTTTAAGAGTTGTGAGTGGAAAAATGTTCAGGTAGTAATGAAGTTTGGTGCCGTTATCGACACTTTTTTGTATCCTTGGGATGGGCAGTGGTGAGAGTTCATCCACACTAATACCAATGTTTTATCTTTGTATTAGGCCAGGCGCGCATGGACGATTGTGGAATCGTGCGATCACAACCACCAGATCACAGGTTTACGCGCGCATGGGCGATTTTGCAGTCGGCCGATTACATTGGGCTAATGAAATCGAGCAATCGCGATCGGATCAAAAAACTGTGTCCAAACACAGATTTTGCAATCATTCATGTAATTACACGATTGATTAATCGGTCGATCGTGAAATGGCCCATGCGCGCCTGGCCTTAGCCTCTCTAATATATTCAGAAGAAAGGCTTATTTTATTAAGTTACCGCCCTTCGGAATCAATGTCCGGATCACTGCAGTAACTTTAATCGATAATATTGCTCATTAACCTCGACTCTATCTACGCAATACTAAATACTTTCGTTCTATATTCACGTACATCGTACACACACAAACTTATAGACGTAACAAAATATAGAACAAGTTTTAAAGTTTTAAATAAACTGTAATACCGGTAGAAAAACTGCAACAAATGTCAATTTTGTTTATGACGTACTCATACACGATATAAGAACGATACTTATGCAATTATTGCATCTGCTATCTCAAAAACATATATTATATCAAATAAAATCAAAAACACATTTATTTTAAATTTAGCATATTATCCTTCCCGAGCACTAGTCGAAGTCAACCTGACATCCACGGTGCGAATCGCCGCAGCAATTGAAGGGCTAGCTGAAGCGAGATCAGGTCGGATTGAAAGAAAATGAAAAACAGAACACAATCTCATTTCGCAGGATGAGCGAAGTGAAAAGTGTATAAGATAAAACATGTAAAGAAAAATCAACATAAACTTAGCCGCAGAGAGTATGCTTACTGACTTCTCTCTCCCTCGACTTTATCCATTTTTTCACTCTCGGTGAGAATACTGTATGGATAACTCATAAACATAATGAACTGACTACCTGGCGAACGATTCCAACAGCCATATTGAATAAAATAAATTAAAGTTAAAATTGAATATTTATAAATAAAATGGTGATAAGAGTGTGCAGGTGGTCACTACTATATTATATTCATAAACAGGCTATTACCCGGTTTATTTTTATATGTATATGTTATTTCTGTAATGGATTTTTAATCCACATATACTCAGAAAATGTATGTGATAGATTTAAATTCAATTTCTTCAACATTAAATTTACACTTTATAGTACATTAAAGTTATATGACTGACAATATGGATACTAAATGGCGTTGAAACCAATTTCAATGATGGTCCCTAAAGGAGTTTATTTGGGAAAAATCGCCCCTGAAATTCGATATAGCCTCTCGGTTATATATTAAATTGCACCTTTTACGGTTCAAGACACTTTCCTTGTAAAGTTCTTGATGTTTTAAGGATTTTCTCACCTCCTCTCCACATATGTTTTATAAGGTTTTACCTGAGCTAACATCGTTTACCGATATATGTTTAACAGATAACAATACTTACATATAGAATAGAACAGAAAATTGTTTCGTTTTTATCATTTTATTTATTTATTTTTGAATATAAGTTTGTTAATCGCCTAGCTACATCAAAGGCCTACCTACATATACAGACAACAACTAGATCACTGTTTATTCATTAAACATATATTTTATATTTGAGAAATTAAATTCGAATCGTTTTACCTACATTTTATGTTTTATATTTTATTCATATTACGTTATAGAGCGAGAGCTGCCTACAAAGTACCTGGCCTATAGAGTAACAACATGAAATGTTTTTTAAAGGTTAGTACTCACAGTGACTATAAGAAACATCATTGGGTACCAGGGCAGAATTTGTGCACAAGTTTGGTATGTGTCCTCTTTGGATCATTTTTCGAAGTGTTATTATACCAATGGAGTAACAGCTTGAAACTACCCTTAAAATTTAGTATTTACAGAGTAAAAAAAATATATTTGTGTGCCTAGTTAAACCTTGTGCTAATGCCTTGGCACCCAACTTTTTTTTTTTTTTTGTGTGCATTGCTGTACCTATCGAATAACATCTTCAAACTGCAATCAAATTAAAGTTTTAACATTGTTCTATTAGAAAAAACATGGATGCCATGTCAATGCCTGTACCAAATACCTATTTCTCCAAGTCTTATTGATTCTGTACAAATTTCACCATGTTTGAAATTACTGAAACAAAAAATATTGCGAACAATTTATGTAACTTAAATGTGGCAAAATGGTTCAGAAACAAACTGCGTCAATTTCTTACTAGAACAATGTGAATGGACAGTCAATGACAATAAAATTAAAGCACTTTGGTTCGAAGGTGAGCCAACACCTCTTCTAGTTGAGGGCATTGTTATGGTAGAGCATGATGAAGTAGAATGTAATGAAATTAATAATGATAATGATGATTATCATGACGATACTGATGAGGATAATGATGCCGATGATCATAATGATAATGATGATGATGTTTGATAACAAAGATTTGTATGTTTTAATGTATGTTTCTAAATAAGTTTTTATTAACTTCGTTGTAGGCATAGACATAGCACCCATGTAGTTCCTAATAGGACAATGTTAAAACTTTAATTTGATTGTAGCTTGAAGCTGTTATTTGATAAGTACAGCAATGCCCAAGAAAAAAAATTAAAAAGTTGGGTGCCAAGGTATTAGCACAAGATTTAACTAGGCACCCAAATATATTTTTTTTACTCTGTAAATACTAAATTTTAAGAGTAATTCCAAGCTGTTACTCAATTGGTACAGTTACAGTTCGAAAATATATTAGTACTGTTAAGCCTTTATAAGTATGGTAAAGGAAATACATATAGTGACACGAAGAAGCAAAAAGAGCGGCGGTGTCCTTTGTCGGTCGCTTTGTCGGTCTTAACCGTTTTATCATCTACATCTACTTGCAAAATATAGTTTTCTACCAACTTTAGTAAATGAAGAAAGGTAAACAATAATAATCTCTTTACTAGATTATTATTCTTTTGATTAAATAAAGTTAGCATTCTGTATTTTAATTGGAGCCAATATACAGATTACTTAGTCTATACTTTTATTTACTTTTATTTGACAGCGACAAGTTAAAGGCAATTATAATTAGCTATGAAAAACTGATGCAATTGTTAGATTAAGGACAATTTTTTTTAATTCGAATACTTATAACGTTTTATTCATTTTAAAAAGGATTATAAAGACAGAATGAAATAAAACATTATACGATACACGTCCGGTAGGTCTCACTACTGTACTCGTTTATATTCCGGACCCGGTTCCTGTAAAATAACTCGTACTGTATTAAGTCACCTACCGAACTTATAACGTAAATTACTATTCATTTGTCATTTTTAAGCTTCCGTACCCAAAAATGGAACTCTATTATTCTCGTTCCGCTGGCTGTTCATTCCTCTGTGTATTTTGCTGCATTGGAGCTCTAGACTATGAACAGTGACAGTTATAATTGGCAAATTTTCACATATCATGGATCCATCCAAGGACGGATTTCACTTATTCACATTTGTTTTCTCAAAAGTCGAAATTAGGACTACGCTTACTCAAATATTTGAAAATACATTTTGTATGTAATCGTTTCTATCGTCCCATCCACCATGAGCATTAACAATAAATGCACAAAAGATATTCAATTATTTTCAACACGAATAAGGGAGATACAGTTATACTGAATTTAAATAATAAATACTGAATCCATAATAGCTTTATAGAGATTTATGGAACATAACATTTATTCAGGTTAAATTTATTCGCGTCAATATAAAAGGGAAATACACATTGTGGACATTATAAAAATTGCATATGATATTTATAGAATAAAGTGTCCTTGTAGCGAAACCATAAATATATGTTGACTACGAAAGTACAATATTTTGATGCTGTAAATAAGGATGGCTCTGAGAAATAACATCCCATGACATCTCTATATCGGACTGATGTACACCCACCTTGTATTCAACAACATGCATAATATAACGCGGAATCTCTTTAGAGATATTTTTCCACATTTTTATTTCCCTCGGCTACCGAAGGATAGTATTATTCACGAAAAAATCACCCTCCGAGATTACTCCGGATTTTCACGTTTCAGACAATGTAGATTACGAAAACGAAGGTCTTCTCTTTCTATCGGTCTGTTGTCTGTTTGTTGGCGATATATCTAAAAAAAAGCAGAATAGTCGAATTCGGTAAATAGTTAACGCTACTGCCAGCGAAGAAATGGGTAGACTTTAGGTAGAGAATATACAATGAAGAAAATGTGACAAATGGCAATAATATTTGTCATATAGTAAACACAATTGACAAGGAAGACACATTTATTATATTTTTAAAATAATATATGGTCAACCTTTAGAGTGACCACTCTACACAAACTGCGAAAACCCCTTCTTGTAATATATACAAGATCTAGCAAATGTATTAGGGGTGGAGAGTCAACTTTGCAATCCCCGATATCAGGAAAATTGTTCATTTTCCGACCTTGTACCCAGGAGAACTTTTGATCAGGAGCTCGAGAGGAATAACATATATCTATTCCAGCGAATTTCATCGGGGGCCACTACCCATAAGAAACGAGCACCACCTTTGCACCCCCATATCTGGAAATTTGTCCATGTTCCAACCTTGTACCCGTGAGAACTTTTGATCAGGAATATATTATCTACAATATACTGCGATTTAAGCCGATTTAGCTGGGAGCCATCTTCCATAAGAATTGTGGGGGGTCCTTTGTGATATCTTATCGAGAAGGCAAGAATTCAAGAATATTAACGTGTCTATGTATCGTAGACTACCATGAGGCTTTTGATGGTGTGGAATATTACAAAGTGTAGATTGCATTTTTGTAGATGGGGGACATCCAAACAATTGGTCTGTATTATTCGCCGAGTGTACGAAGAAACTCTGCTTTGATGTAAAATTGACAAAAGCATTAGATGTTCTGTCACCAATCCTCTTTAACAGCTATATTGAACGCGTGATATGACGAGGACTGGCAGGAAGGAAGATTTATTACTTGAGATTTACAGATGATACTAGCCTCAGTAAGCAAAGATGAACTCATACACCCACTGAATAGGCTTCAGACAATAAGCTCTAATTATTGTTTAAGTGTAAATTACAACAAAGGAAAAATTATGATTGTAGACCAAGTAAATAATAACCATCCAGATAAGTTTAGGTGAGGTAGTAAATAAGATAGTATACCTTGAAATATCGTGGACTAATATAGGCAACTGTGGATCTGAAATTCGGCGAAAAATGCGATGGCATAGCAAACTTCCCAGTTGAGTTCGGCGTGTCAGAAATATCACGAAAAAAACAAAGTCCGGCTTTCTGACCTTCCAATTTTCTTCATATTCCTTTGCACCTCTGATATATGGAACATTAGGGAAGCAGTCAGACTGTGTATTGATGCATTCAAGACGTGGGTCGGAAGACGTTTAATGCGAATTCCTTAGATAAGTCGCTAATAGTTCCATTTTCCAGAAAATACACCCTCAAAGGCGACACTCCAGCATCGTATGCTTCCGAATCTTGCCTTTTAGTAACATCAGTCGGAGAGAGGATAATATAGAATGGTTGATATTTCAGGAAAGCCTAGATGTCAGAGGCGAAGAGGGCGCCTTTCAAAACACTGGACTTATGTCACAAAGGAGCTGATGGAAGGAGCTTTGGTGAGGCCGTGCACCTAACAGGCAACCGCGACAGATTTCGTGGTGCAGTCAGACGTGTTATACAGCAAAATGGCCAATTATAACAACGCATGGATCACAAAACGGCTGGCAAGGCGTTAATAATAATAAGAAAAGTTTAATATAATCCATATCGACTCCCAAATATGGGCGATCAAGTTCTTGACATCAAAAGAGAAAACATCACTTTGAATGAGGAAGACCTAAGAAGTGGACTAATTATATTTTCGGTACTAACTGCTGCACCAGAGTTTGTCAGTGAATGATGGTCGCCCTGATAATAATCCGCGTACTTGGAGGCATGAAGTTTCCATTATACTACCAATTGGAAACAATAACTACCTGATTTGTATACTAAAAGAGGAAGGTAATCATCATGTAGCTCCATCGTCTATTCAGAGTATACAATTCAGTTATCTAAAGTCACTAACAATGAGATGTCAGAAGTGGTTGCAAAAAAGGCTAATGCATACCTTTCTTTCATGAACTTCGGGAAAACAAATAAAAATGAACTTCGTTTCCACTGACATAGAACAGAAGAAACGGCAAGAGAAAAACTAATAATCAATGAACCGGGGCAACGTACATCGAGGATTTCGCTGTATAAACACTGCAATATTTTAAACATCAGTTAAATTAACAAGCAACCAAAACAATGTAAATTTTAAACATAAAAATAAGCCCGAACATGATGTAACCGTCTTAACTTAAAGAGATAATCAAATATTTTCGTTGTATTATGAACACAAAATTAATACAAAAACAATAAATTCCCGAAAGCAGGCGCTTTCCGGATCTTTTTCACGTGCCTCGACCCGGATCTCCTGCAATGGGAGACTGCCGTACGTCAATATTTGTGAACATATGCCGCGTACTTCTAGAGCACGGATTCTCATGATTACATTAACAAAATCGTGTATACAAATCCATGATGTGAGTATATTCAAGTCCTTGGGGATTGAAGATTGAAATGTGTGGGAATTTGGCGAGACAACCGGCGGTTTTTATGACTATTAATTTTATTATTCTGCCTCTCTAAATTGTCTAGAGCATTTCAGAATGAAATTTTAAATATTTCACCACGAGTGCCAATTTTTTTGGGTTTTGTTTCATTTTATTTGGGCATACATACATATTATCCTCCTTTAGCTTTTAAATTACGTTCCGAGAATACATTACAAAGCTTTTATATTTTAGATATATTCCACAAGTATTTTTCTCGACAAAAATTGCATTCGAGCAGCAAACTGTAACTATTCGAATAATAATGTACTTTAAGTAAGTAAATAATTGAAAATAGAGCAATTTCTAGTACAAGTACAAAATATTGCAGTTTCAAACGTGTGATTCATCAATCATTAAAAAATTTTAGAAATACACTAACCGCAACTTATTTTTCGCAAAACCCCCTTAATTTTTTTACTCTCAACGGCTCAACTTAATTTTTTTTAATCGCCGCGTCTACCATTAGAACAGGACTCTATTAAATTTCATAAGGACCCGTTCAGTAGTTTAATTATGATAAATAGTCTTTAACGTAGTATAGTACATAGTATTTAACACTGATTTCGCAGACATCCCTTTCCTTTCCAGCGTGTATTAGATAAATAATAATAATAATAACAATAATAATCATAATTAAGATTCCTAATTTAAATATGTACTTTTACCTAATTATAATCACGACTTAAAATGCCATTATCAAAACGTTAGAGGCCTTAATATAAAACTGGAAACTGTGTACAATTTTACACCTGTACTTGAATTTAACATAATAACTCTAACTAAAACATGGTTATCAAAAGAAGGCAACAACCGAGAAATATTATCCACTTCGTACTTAGTGTTTCGGAGTGACAGAAATTTTCAAGCAACTAGACTTACTAGAGCAGGAGGAGTTTTGCTAACACTAAGAGACTGTTATAACGTTACTAAGCTTGAATTAGATATTATGCAATAGACTCTTCGTTTTGTACTTGCAAAGAGTATAATAGTATGATACCTGCCATCGTCATCGTAGGCTGTAAAATTATAATGTTTAACAGGGTCATGTATATTTCTATGTACGCTTCTACCAATAATCAATTACTAACGACCTTGAAGTGTTTTAGAGGCTTTCGAGACATCAAATTGCCTTCTAGAATTTCGATTTTATATACCTCTATATAACGCCGCGCCGTTTCAAATGATTCGAAGTACAAACTATTTGTTAACTTCGTTACTTATTTATTAGGGTTCTATAGGAAACCTTATAGTTTCGATATGTCCGCCTGTTCTACCTATTAACATACAATTTGGTATACAGACGTAAATTGGTGGCCCAAAAACAGAAATAAGGAGATTTCTTTTTTTTTTTTCTTTTTGAAATATAGTGAAGAGTGAAGCAGAAGATATTACGCTTACTGCATCGAGTTTGATGTTGTTAGATAAATCCTCCAAAATGCAACAAAAAAAGTCAAAAGTACTTTCTGATCTGAAAAGATCGAAATCATTATTTTTAGTGAATGAACCATTCTGTCAAGGTGAAATAGATCTGAATGTGTAGGTACGATAGTATAACGTTGAGCTCTTGGCTTGTTTTCTAAATACGATTCAGCTAAATGCCACATTAAATACTAGTGGTAGAATATTAGATTTTATATTTGCTAAAGAAACAAGTAACATTATAATCCGCAAACTTTTTCTTTTTTTCTCTCTTTTCGATTAGGTTAGAACAGACATCATGACTTTCACAATACACTTTGTCGTGGCTATACAGGCTACTTCCTCAAAGACATTTCCTTATGGAAAAAAAATTATATTTGCTAATTTGGAATTTATGACCTCTTATTAGTTAAAGAGAGGATAATTATCATCCTGATCTAATCCTACATTTTAAGTTAAAAGATAACAAATTTTATAATTTGTCATATAGTAGTGATAGTAAATAACACATGGTAAGATATAATTTTCGTCAAGCTAATTCACCTTCTGTTGTTACAAACCGACTGACCAGTTTCAAACAAGTTTACGGACGATTATGTTGCTTGTCATAACATTTATGTCATTATAAATAGAATATTCGAAGAGTATGTACCGGTGACTAAAAATGCTAAACTACTATCCACCGTAGTTTAACTGGGAAATAAAAAATAACATCCGCCATAGTATATCCTCATTTTATATTTTTATTAATAGTTTTTCAACTTTTCATCTCCAAACCACCACCTATACAATTTTTGTTGTATTTTATACGATTATATTCAAGAAAATCACCCATTTTCATAACGGCTAGATCTGAATCACTGTGCCTTGGTTAATATTTATTCCTTAAAATCATATAGTTCTGTTCCTCCTCTTGCTGTTTAAACTTAGCTTTGAAAACACAAATTAATTTAAGAAGCGAAATGCCATATTCTACAAATACTGGCTTTCGTTCCCATCTCTACCAGTCTCGCATAGCCTGTGCACATACGTTTTGAGATAACAAATTCCAACCAGCATTTTATCAACCGTTCATAAATAGGCAAAGCACCCTGCTATTGTATTACATTTTGCTGATAATTTTAATACACCAGTGAAAAGTTGTGTCGTTAAATTCTGCTGTCTGGTAGATTTTAACTAGACATTTTTTTTATTGAATTTTTTAAAGAATGTTTAGTATGACTACTTTTTTCTCAAATTAGACAATATGGATGCAATCTAAAACGTAATTATAAATACTTATGTATCCTTTATCTAAGGGCGTATCCTTTAAAATGTGCGTTGGTCGTTTAATAAGCAGAGAGTAATATTATATTATTTTATGTGTAAATCGTAATGGAGAATAGTATGAGCTATTATAGTCGATTGATTGAAGAAAATATTATGTGGTAAGCAGAACATAACAAAACATAAAATAATATAATAATAAAAAAAATGAAGGCTGAAGGACCTCGGTCGATGGCCTTTTGATATGTATATGTATATTGTATATATCAATAAAAAGCTTTTATTATTATTTAAAAAAAATGAATATTGCACATATTAATGATGGCTCTATCTTAGCAGGTTTTAATGAATTTAAAGAAGACATGGTAGGTATCCAATAAGTATGCTATATTTACGGTTACTGAAACGTAGTTGGATAAGCGAGTGAATAATGGAGCGGTTGTTCTTCGTGGGTACAATTTTTTTAGAACAGACAGGGGTGATAGTAAGAGGAGGTGGTGTATGTATTTATATAAAGAGTTCAATATTATTCGAAAGAATAGAGGTAAGCCATAAGTTAAATTGTGAACAGATATCGGGTTATATAACAATAGCTAAGAAAAAAATTGCATTGGAGCAAATGTAGATGAGCTTCTGAATATCCTGAAAATTTTTCAAATTTGTTGCCAGCTTGTGATAATTTAATATGTACAGGTGATATAAATATTGATCTTATGGGTTTAAAAAATAGCACCACTAAATATTTTTTTGCACTATTAGAGGCTTATGAATGGTCACAGTTAATTGAAGAACCTACAAGAAGTTCTATAAATAAAATGTCACTTCTCGATGCGATAATATGTTCAAACGGGAAGGACATCTCATCTAGTGGCGTAAAAAGTAAGGGTAATTTAAGAACTGATCATGAATTGATTTATTGTAATTTGACTAAATATGCTGTTAAAAATCCTGTTATATTTAAAACCTTTGGAGATTATAAAAATTTCAATATAGATTTATTTATCGTGATTTAGAATCGATCCCTTTTGAAAATAATTTATATATTGATGATATTAATGAAAAAGTTATTTATTTTAATAATTTATTGTTATCCTTGTTTGATAAGCACGCTCCGTTAAAAACGATAAGGTGCACTAAGCCTAAAGCACTATGGCTAACTGGTAATATTAGAGCAATGATAAAATTAAGAGAAAAAGCATTGGCAAGATATAAACAAACTAGTAACCCCGAACATTATAATTATTACAAGAGTCTACGAAATCTCACTAATACAGCGGTAAAAAATGAGAATAGAGCATATTTAAATTTTAGAATAAGAACTAGTAAAATTAAAATCTTATGGAGATATTTGGACGATTTAAATATTTATTCGAAAAAAAGAAACAAATAAACAGTCCCAAATTTATCAAATGTGAGAATGAAATTAACAACCGTTTTATAAAATCAACTAAAATTTTAAATACCGGAAATATACTGGAAACTAAATCATGTTATTCAAATAATTTAAAAACCACTTTTGACCATAAATTTGAATTTAAACTAACAAATAACGAAAACATTTCAAATATAATACAATCAATGTCAAGTAATGCCCAGGGTTACGATAAAATAAATATAACAATGCTAAAATACTGCTGCCCTTTTATTGTTCCTTTTATTACACATCTAATAATCTGCTGTTTGTTAACCAATACATATCCAGATATATGGAAAATTGCTTTAGTAATTCTCCTACCCAAAGTAGAATTACCTACAGAATATAAGGATTTAAGACCAATTAGTATTTTGTGTCCTTTGTTCAAGTTACTTGAGAGGGTGGTTTCGGATCAAATTAAAGAACATTTAGAGATTTACGAAATTGTGCCACAATTTCAATCTGGTTTTCGATCTAATCACAGCTGCTGCACTGCACTAACACACATTATTGACGATATTTTGAGCGCAGTGGATGAAAATAAATTAACAGCCTTATTATTATTGGACTATTCCAAAACCTTTGACTGCATATATTACGAAATTTTATTAAGTATATTGCATTTTGTGGGTTTTGAAAATAAGACAGTGCAGTTTAATCAAAACTACTTACAACATAGGAGGCAAATTGTAAAATTGAATGACAATTTATCCCTTGAGAGTATCTTCGATTGGGGGGTACCACAAGTGGTAGAATAGGATCGTATCCTGAACTTCGCCCTTATAAATAAATTGCAAATTTTATGTAATTATGTTACAAAATAAAGTCCATTTATTATTATTATTACTATTATTATTATTTTTATTGAAAAATTTTAGGTGACATATTGACGAACAACGTACCAACTGTCGACAAAGTCATAATCGTGTGGTAAAGGATTAGAAAAATGATACAAGAAAAGTAATGATCGTCAGGAAGTTTTGAATCTATGTTGCTTTATGTAAATATTACTTCCACATCCACGTAGTGGATTGGAAGTATAGTAATCGCAAAAAAATTTTCAAAAATTTTTATTCGTGAAACAGGTTTAGAATGTCATGAAACGTCGAGATTTTAGATTTGAGCGAAACAAAAAATTTCTGTCTGTCTGTCTTGTCTGTCTGTCTGTCTGTCTGTAACTTTTTTTTTTGTCCGCACGTTTTCTCCGGAACGGTTTAAGATATTGACTTACGAATGGAAATTTTGTACACGTATATAATAATATTATAACGAGATCTGGAACTGGATTGTTTTTTGAGGATATCCGGTGAAGGGTTGGGGGTTGAATAGGGGTAAATAGGGGAAAATAAGTGAAGCAAGCTTGTAAGAGTACAGAAACTTGAAATTCGGTGTATGTACTAGAAGTTAAGGCCTCAGGTTTTTTTATAATATTTTTCAAAGTTTGAAAGTTGGTACACGTATGAATTATAACGACATCTGGAACTAGATTATACTTTGAGATGATTTCGTTGAAGGGTTGGGGGTTATTTAGGGGTAAATATGGGGAAATAAGTAAAACAAGCTGGTATGAGTACAGAAACTTGAAATTCGGTGTATGTACTAGAAGCCAAGGCCTCAGATTTTTTAATAATATATTTCAGCCCCCACCACCCCTACTCCATTATTCAAGGGGTTGATAAAATAAAATTGAGATATTCACATAAGATTTAGTACGCATATGTATTATAACGACATCTGGAACTAGATTATATTTTGAGATGATTCCGTTGAAGGGTTGGGGGTTAAATAGAGGTATATAAGGGAAAATAAGTAAAGCAAGCTGGTAAAAGTACAGAAATTTGTGATTTGGTGTATATACTAGAAGCGAAGTTCTTAGGTTTTTTTATTAGTATTTTCCATCCCCGCACCACCCCCACTCCCTTAATAAAAGAGTTGATAAAATTAAATTTAAATTTTCACTTGAAATTTGGTACATTTATGTATTATAACTATATCTGAAACTAGATTATATTTTGACATGATTGCGTTGAAGGAGTGGGGGTAAGTAGAGGTAAATAGGGAAAAATAAGTAAAGCAAGCTGGTAAGAGTACTGAAACTTGAAATTCGGTGTATGTCCTAGAAGCCAAGGCCTCAGACTTTTTAATAATATTTTTCAACCCTTCCACTGCCCTTACTGCATTATTAAAGGGGTTGATTGAATATTGAGATATTCATTTGTAATTTGGTAGACGTATATATTATAACGACATCTGGAACTAGATTAAATTTTGGGATGATTCCATAGAAGGGAATAAGTAAATCAAGCTGGTAAGAGTACAGAAATTTGGGATTCGGTGTATATACTAGAAACCAAGGCCTCAGATTTCTTTCTAATATTTTTCAAACTCCACCACCTCCGCTTCATTATTAATGGGATTGATAACATCAAATTGAGATATTCACTTGAAAGTTAGTACACGTATGTATTGTAGTGACCTCTGATTGAGATGACGCAATTGAAGGAGTCGGAGGTAGTAGGTTGTGAATAGTGGAAAATAAGTAGGGTAAACTAGAAACTTAATTTTTAGCGTATATGGTAGAAACCAACTACTCAAACTTTTCTATTACATCTGCCCCGAATATTATTAAAATTCTATGACCAATAATTTCCACATACTAGAGTGCAAATATAGTCAAGATGTTTCCTTTAAAGTGACTTGGATGAAGAATCTGGATGTGGAAGTAGTGATTCCTTAGGCAGCGGTTTTTTTCTTTAAAACCATTTCTATAAAGCGAAGTTCACAATAAAGTGATAGGCAACAAACAATCACAACAAACAATATACTACACATATTGGTTTTATAAAATACCCATATAATAAATCTCGCCTATTCATGTCTAAACGACTGCGATATCAGTCTAAGAAATATCGATTACCGATATGCGACTTTTTTTAAAAGAAATATAAGACATTGTATTGCTAGCACACGCTATCTAGCAAATTTGCAATATTAATGCAAAATGGAAGAAAAGCAAATCATAATATTGTACAAATTATGAAACGAATTAGAGTTGTAGTCGGGTGTGACCTACTGCAAATGCCATTTGATTAACATCTTGCTCGAATAGCGTTAATCAAAGAAACATTTTCATCCAAAATCAGCTGGGTATTTCAGTAGATCAGTAACCTAAAAGTGGTGGCAGCGGAATCACAAACGATGAGAATGCAACGTTTCTACAAATCAAGATCTTCTGAATAGATTTCTAATTTCCTCAGATCCGCTAATCACCCTCCTAAGGGAGCCTCCTAATAAAAAGTGTTCGAAGCTTTCTCCATAGGTTCAGAAATATTAAAAGAGCCGCAAGCCCTAGCTTCAGAAAATGTTTCCACTTTTACTGATTCTGACTCTGAAAATGGTCATGACCGAGACAATTTACACCACCTAACCGACAGCAGTGAAGAACGTGAAGCTTTCGACTTGTGGTATGGTATTAGAAAATGTTTTTAAATTCCTTATAGCAACATACCCTGTAATCTAAAGCCCCACAATGCAAAAAGAAATTTTAAAATTTGCAGCCCCTAAGCATAAATCACGTCTAGAATTCTTTTTACCATTTGAAGTAATATACCATGCATTCTGAAGAAGCACAGTAAAAATAAATTCACTCCCGATGAACTAGAATTTTTTTCATAATTTTTCCCGATTGTAGAGAGACTTTTAAAAACACTTAGATAATGAAACGAATTTTCGTTTTTGGGCCACAGTATGATGAGAAGATTTCAGGCTCTCTGTTAAAGAGATAACAATTCTTGTCTACAAGATGTCTATTATAGTCACATGCTAATCGCCATAATAACAAAGAACTTTTCAAAGCAGGGAAAGATAAAAAAAATTGAAAAGTGAATATCGACGCTTTCATGTTATACTGTATAACTGAAGTAATGGTATTATCAGCTCAATGCGGCATATAAAAAAAGAATCAGAAAAAGTATCACACAATTGTAATTATTCCTACTAGCGTGAGGCAGAGCATGCGGTCACGTAATTTAAACAGAGCAAATGCTAATTATTCACGAAAACAAAGCGGGGTAATTTGGATAGGACAATATAGAACGTATAAAACACGACAGAAAAACACATAAAATAATGACTGTATATTGTAAAACATACATTTTCTTTACATATACCAAACCTTCTAACTTTAAAAAGCAAGGGTTACTTTTATAAACAACTTTAAATGAAACATTACATCTAAACGTGTTTCATATTCCTTTAAAAATTCTCATATGTTTCAGTAGATTGGAAAAAATGATCCTGCTAAATGGCCTTATTTCAAAAATGCATAAAGATGTGTGTCAATCAAAATAGGCAACATGTGGAGCACTTATTATAATTTTACTTCCACATCCACGTAGTGGATTGGAAGTATAGTAATCGCAAAAAAATTTTCAAAAATTTTTATTCGTGAAATAGGTTTAGAATGTCCTGAAACGTCGAGATTTTAAATTTGAGCGAAAAAAAAATTTCTGTCTGTCGGTCTGTCTGTCGGTCTGTCTGTCGGTCGGTCTGTCGGTCTGTCTGTAACTTTTTTTGTCCGCACGCTTTCTCCGGAACGGTTTAAGATATTGACCTGAAATTTTGTACACGTATATATTATAACGAGATCTGGAACTGGATTGTTTTTTGAGGAAATCCGGTGAAGGGTTGGGGGTTAAATAGGGGTAAATAAGGGAAAATAAGTAAAGCAAGCTTGTAAGAGTACAGAAACTTGAAATTCGGTGTATGTACTAGAAGCCAAAGCGTCAGATTTTTTAATAATATTTTTCAACCCCCCACCACCCCTACCCCATTAATGGGGTTGATAAAATAAAGTTGAGATATTCATTTGAAATTTCGTACACGTATGTATTATAACGATGTCTAGAATTAGATTATATTTTGGGATGATTCCGTTGAAGGGTTGGGGGTTAATTTGGGGTAAATAGAGAAATATAAGTAAAACAAGTTGGTAAGAGTACAGAAACTTGAAATTCGGTGTATGTACTAGAAGCCAAAGCGTCAGATTTTTTAATAATATTTTTCAACCCCCACCACCCCTACTCCAATTTGAAAAGGGTTGATAAAATAAAATCGAGATATTCATTTGAAATTTGGTACACGTATGAATTACAACGACACTGGAACTAGATTATACTTTGAGATGATTCCGTTGAAGGGTTGGGGGTTATTTAGGGGTCAATAGGGGGAAAGTAAAGCAAGCTGGTATGAGTGCAGAAACTTGAAATTCGGTGTATGTACAAGAAGTTAAGGCATCAGATTTTTTTATAATATTTTTCAACCCCCCCACCACCCCTACCCCATTAATGGGGTTGACAAAATAAAGTTGAGATATTCATTTGAAATTTCGTACACGTATGTATTATAACGACGTCTGGAATTAGTTTATATTTTGAGATGATTCCGTTGAAGGGTTGGGGGTTAATTTGGGGTAAATAGAGGAATATATGTAAAACGTTGGTAAGACTACAGAAACTTGAAACTCGGTGTATGTACTAGAAGCCACAGCGTCAGATTTTCTTATAATATTTTTCAACCCAACCACCCCTACTCCAATATGAAAAGGGTTGATAAAATAAAATTGAGATATTCATTTGAAATTTGGTACACGTATGTATTATAACGACGTCTGAAATAGATCATAATTTGAGATGATGCCGTTGAAGGGTTGGGGGTTAAATAGGGGCAAATAGGGGAAAATAAGTAAAGCAAGCTGGTAAGACTACAGAAATTTGGGATTCGGTGTATATACTAGAAACCAAGGCCTCAAATTTCTTTCTAATATTTTTCAAACTCTACCACCTCCGCTTCATTATTAATGGGATTGATAACATCAAATTGAGATATTCACTTGAAAGTTAGTACACGTATGTATTGTAGTGACATCTGATTGAGATGACTCCATTGAGGTGGTAGGTTGTAAATAGTGGAAAATAAGTACGGTAAACTAGAAACTTCATTTTTAACGTATATGGTAGAAACCAACTCCTCAAACTTTTCTGTGACAGCTACCCCAAATATTATTAAAATTCTATGACCAATAATTTCCACATACTAGAGTGCAAATATAGTCAAGATGTTTCCTTTAAAGTGACTTGGACGAATAATCTGGATGTGGAAGTAGTGATTCCTTAGGCAGCGGTTTTTTCTGTTGAATTAATTGAAGAATCCTCTATTTTTTAAGTTTATTCTTGAATTTTGTACTTATTGTTCAATAAATCAAAACTGGTTACAAATAGCCATATGGATGTATATACAAAAAATGTTCGTTTTTCATTCCATCACATCGTCGAAAAATATACAGGGTGTTCCATTTGAGAAAATTTAGAAAATTTTATTAAAAAAGTCCTAAATTGAAACATAATTTTTGGCCACCGTGTATATTTTTAGGGAGTGAAAATGATTCAAAAACAATAATCAGATGCCTCGTAACTAGCATTCACATATTTTTTTTTTATCTCATAATTGTGACTATAGTGATTATCATTATGATTTAAAACCAAAGAGTTTAATAAATAGAGAAGACAAGCTGGCGATTTGCCGGGAGTCGCGGTTTGGTTGCCTTGGAGACGGTAGGCTCTTCGTCCTTGTCGCACACCCGGCACACCTCGTACCCTCTCTCTCCACTGTTTTACAAAGCAACACAGCCTTACCTGGCGCTCTTTGATTTCCAACAAATAACGTCAATTGTCGTCAATTATCACCACCCCTCATGTACTATGCGACAAAGAGAGAACGAACCGTGTGAGAGGGATGAGAAGTCTACAGCCTCCCGCTGCTTATACATTACGCTTATGGAGCTTGTCTCCTCTATTTGTTAAACTCTTTGTTTAAAACACTATTTACTAAAAGCATGCAAAAGCACACTGTGACCCCCACTTCTTCTATCTCCTACGTCCAGCAAGTAGGTCTTAAACAATTTCATTTCATTACCTATTGAAAATTAATTTCCCTGTACTATTATTGGATATAGCAACTTACGGGGTGTACTCTTTTAATTTTATCAACGATTTATTTGCATATGCAATGTAACTCAGAAGTGAACGTTCCAATAATAAATTAAATATTAAATTTGAATGATGTATTTTCCATTCAACGTTTTCAGAATATAAATGAAGTACATAAAATACACAAAGTTAGCGAGACCGACAGAAAATGTCGCATTATTCGTTAAATTTATCTAAAAATAGAAATTCAATTTACCTTCCTTGAAAGATGGATTTTTAATATTTAAAAACAATTTTCAGCTCACAGGCGATATATGGATGAAAAGGACGCGTACTCGAATCCAGCTGCAGTTAAATGTATTAATGAACAATAATAATAAATATTTCAGTAAGAAATCGAACCGCCCTTAAGAAAGGTCTTTAAAAATTACGAGAAGATTATTAAATAAAATTTCACCCAGTCGCTCGATTACTAACTAGATCCTAAAAGGAGACGTTTCTCCACCTGTACGTATGGTTTTTTAAAATCAATCAGTATTCTTTAATGACCCAAGCGATTTGTATGAAATCTTTTGCAAATTATAGAGTATGTGTATGAGTATATGTAGATTATTTGTGGTCCCATAATAGTTTCGTCAAGCTATGTCTAGTAAAATGTGAACAAAAATTATAGAAATGCTCTTTCTCTTTAGAAATTTGGCGAATACACTGATAACTTTGACAGATCTGTTTTAAAATTGGTAGTTTTTATCTTCGGAATAGCTGAAATTGATGCCAAAAGTTAAACATTCGAAATAACCGATCCAATAGGCCTGCCGTGATTGCAAAGCCTTTATGTACAGGGTGTTAATGACGTGCTAATATTTGCAGGGTGTGATTCCTTATGTCATTTTATGAAGAAAAGTTCATATGACCTACGTCCGCAACGTCTTAAATTTTTTGAGTTTTTTATTTTATTTATGGTTATGTTTTAATATCTCAGAAAGTACTTTAGATATTATTTCAATGTTGGTATGTGTTAATAGGATATAAAGTCCCATATTTTAGTTTTAGAACAGTTATTTTATATCTTCACCAGTGGCGTCCCCGCAAACATGTCGCCTGATATTTTTTACCAAGAAAGTGGTACGCCACTGACATTTATCCATGTGGATATTTTTTCTAATTACCCCGGTCTGTTATACATTAAAACGGTCTCTTGCGTTTTTCTCGTCAGACCCACAGTTCTTGATTAAAACAATTAAATTCAAGTTCGAGAGTAATTATTATTATTAACACTAATAATGATAAATTTTGTCTTATAAAAATTGTTGGAAATGGTCACCTTCACTTAACAGACATACTTCTGTCCGTCTTTGCATCGAATTGCAATTGCAGTTTTATACATCAGAGTTTTAAGATGACCCAAATATCCACATGGAAATATGTTAGAAGCGTACCATATTTTTGGTAAATGGTCCGCGGGGACGCCACTGGTGGAGCGATAAAACAACTTTTCTAACTAAAATATATGATTTTATATCCTATTAACACACACCAAAATTGAAAACAATGTCTAAGAGTAGGGGATCTACGGTCTTGAAACTGACAGGGGGGGGGGGGGGGGGTTGACTAAAGGGTATACAAAAACGAAAACTAGATTCATATGTAAAATTTCCTGCCGGATTCGAATTTCGAGTTCACCAATTCATTTGGAATTTTGCGAAATTGTAGAGAAAGGCATTTATTTGCAAAAACTATAAAGAATATGAAAATATGTATTTTATTATTTCTCAATCAATATCACGCTCGCTATTGAAGAAATCGAACCTGAAATTTAACCAAATATTCCATTAACCCTTGTCTTAGGTATAGTGAAACTAAAAGTTCTTTTCCTATGATACATTTTTTATAAAAAATATAAAAACCCGTACATGTTGACCAAAAATTGTAAAATGTATCGTAAAACAAACTTGTTTACTGTTAAAGTTAGATGGATGGTGAACAGAAGTAAAGAGGGGTTTAAAGTTGAAATAAACTTTTTATTTGAAATTTCTTTTTATGTAATTATTAGTTTTTACACACTAGAGCTGGTAACAGAGCGCACGCTGTGACACTGGTATAGCAGTGTATCTTGCTGGCTAGTACAGGTAATGAACAATTGTTTTCTTCAGTTGTTATTAGACACACTAAGCGATTTTAACAGAGTCGACCGCCGAATCGGCCACCACCTATTACAATACACAGGAAGCGGTTTAACCAGTAGGCGCAGAAAGCATCAAAATACAACGTTGGCAGTAGTACAGCTCGCAAAATGGATTCGTCTAACTCAGAGGAAAAATTAATTCTATTTATTATACTGTCAATCAAGAAAAATAATTCAACACGCTATAGCAAAAAATTTAAGCCGCGGTGGACATATGTTCATATGAACTTTTCTTTATAAAATGACCTAAGGAATCACACCCTGAAATATTTGCACGTCAGTAAGGAACACAGGTGCCGGCGATTGTCTGGGAAAGACAAATTGTTTGTACACTATAATTTAAAAATAAATTTGTTTTTGATTTTGATTTGGTGCCGGCACTCGATCGGCGAAGTTAAGCAACGTCGGTCGGGTCCAGCGCATGGATGGGAGAGTTCTCGTTCAGGTACGTCAGTCTATGTCATGAGCTGTAATAGCCTTGACTGGGCTGAGACGGCTTGGCGAGAAAATAGAAACGAAGGGCTAATAACTTCACCAAGGAGGTCCTTATCAAGCAGACTGAAAGTCTAGTAAGGACATGTCTGGATAAGGAGCCCTAAGGTACAAAGAAGGAGTACTACAATAGACCTGTACTGGTCGCAGTAGGCAAGGCCAATCGCCAGCTCCTCTAGCTAAAATCTAAAAAAAAAGGAACACCCTGCATTTACATGAAATTTGGAACAGGGGGATTTCAGGGATCTACGATGATGAATCTGATATTAAAGCTCAAAATTCAAAATAACAAATATTTTCTGGCCTTTTCTGGAAAACGAGCAAGGCTCTAAAAAAGACGAAAAAAAGTTTTTGAAAATATTGAACCATCTTCAAAAACCGGTCACTAAAAATTATTGGGATAATATTTCACTGTCGTCGTCCGGTTAACTGAACCTTATTACCTAATATTGATATTGGGGTGTAACAATGAACAAAGTATTTATAACCGATTCCAGTACCGTATATTAGATACTGAGGTCCAATTATTTTAGTGGAAGTTTTTTTGACGGCGGGTTAATATTTTCAAAAAATACTATGTAACCGTAAAGAATACATAGGAAATGGTTGTGCCTACGCAGTTTGATTTAAATAAATTTTCGCTAAAATTGTAAACGTGACAATTATATTCCTACCAGAGGCTTTGTCGTGTTAATACAAACAATGAAAGCAAAAAAAATCTAAAACAAATTTATTCCGACACGATTAAGTTTTAAATGTTTTGGTACTGCATAAAATAATAATTACTTAATAACTTATTCACGGATGAAAACAATGCATGAAATTAGATTTCTTTCTTTACTTATATTTTCAAGACTTCACAAAAGTGTATACTACACTAAGTTGTGCTCATAACGAAAGAGGTTAATTGTATACAGTTACACGGTCACATAAGTCAAAAAATCTTGTACTTTATATATGTGGTCTGGAGGAAGTTAAAAACGTATAACTTTACACACATATAACCTTAATTTAACGGTGATATTTACATGCATCAAATAAAATCTAAACTTATTCCTATGGGCGACACGCACTACACGCACTTAATTTAATGATTTTAACAATAACATGTTTGTTTACTTCTCTAAGACGTAAGAAGCATATGATAAACCGATCTTGGCTATGGATATTATAGTAATTTTAACGTGATACGTCTTTTCCGCATTGACCCGAAGTGCCGACGAAGAAACGGATGAAACGCGAACAGTGAAGCAATTGAAATCGCTATAGCTCTGAAAGTATAGTCAACAAGAAAAATTAATATACTGTTAGACAGGAGACGGATCAAAGTCCATAACGGGACTGGTCCGACTCCTGTCACGTGCATGATTTCATAGTAGTGGGTTCGCAAACCGGGACCATTTTTTACGGTCGAGTCGAGTCAGTTATCGTAGATCGCTGCTTAGCGTACGGGCGTTGCGCATTGACAGATAAAATATCATTTGGTTTGTATCAACAAACTCGAACACTCTAATGTTTGGGATTGAGAGCAAGATTGAAAAGTTATAGACGATTTAGTGAGAACTTTACAAGATTGTCGAAATACATGGCAAGTAAGCGGCTAAAAGATTATAGAGAAAATTTACAAAGTGAAGAACGCATTCAAGAGGATTCATAAAAACCCAAAACTACTTCGACCGAGCGAATGAGACGCTGATGGCAGCGGTGCAAAGAGGAGACCTCCACGTGTAAATGGGTTAGCGCCGAGGATGGAGCTGTATTAAGCACAAGTGAAATTACACTTTGTTTATTTTTTCAACATTTTCTGATAGGATGTAAAACTACTTTAGCGCCATTTATTTTAGTGATTAAATTGTACATACAAGACATTTTTCGTTCCGACGAAATTTTTTTTTTTTTTGGATATTCGCGAGAAAACTGCACTCTGGTATATCAATTTCATTATTATTCCATAGTACTTTTGAACCGGATCCTATAAGTAATGCTCAAATTCCCATATACAGCCTCATTCGAGAAAAATATACGTTCTACGCCAGACCCTCAGACACACATATATGATGGGACGCGCGACGATTCAAATAAATTAGCTGTTATACTTCCATTTTCCGCATGATCGTGAATGTAAACTTTATTTGAAAACCAGAAAGTAAACCGCTGCCTAAGGAATTACTACTTCCACATCCAGATTTTTCATCCAAGTCTTGACTAGATTTGCACTCTAGTATGTGGAAATTATTGGTCATGGAATTTTAAAAATATTTGGAGCAGATGTCAGAAAAGTTTGAGGCGTTGGTTTCTACCATATAAGTTAAAAATTAAGTTTTTAGTTTACCCTACTTATTGTCCTCTATTCACAACCTACCACGTCTCACCCCTTCAATGAAATCATCTCAATCAGATGTCATTACAATACATACGTGTAGTAACTTTCAAGTAAATATCTCAATTTTATGTTATCAAACCCATTAATAATGGAGCGGAGATGCTGATTTTGAAAAATACTAGAAAGAAATCTGAGGCCTTGGTTTCTAGTATATACACCAAATCTCACATTTCTGTACTCTTACCAGCTTCATTTACTTATTTTCCCCTAATTACTCCTATTTAACCCTTCAATGGAATCACCTCAAAATATAATCTAGTTCCAGATGTCGTTATAATACATACGTTTCACAAATTTCAAGTGAATATGTCAATTTCATTTTACCAACCCCTTTAATAATGGATTAAGGGTGGTGGGGGGTTGAAAAATATTACTAAAAAATCTGAGGCCTTGGCTTCTAGGACAAATACCGAATTTCAAGTTTCTGTACTCTTAGCAGATTTTTCCCTATTTACCAATTACCCTCACTCGTTCAACGCAATCATGTCAAATTATAAAAAATGTCGTTATACGTGTAACAAATTTCAAGTGAAAATCTAAATTTAATTTTAACAACTCTTTTAATAAGGAAGTAGTGGTGGTGGGGGGATCGAAAATGTTATAAAAAAATCTGAGGCTATCACTTCTAGTATATACACCAAATTCCAAATTTCTATACTCTTACCAGCTTGCTTTACTTATTTTCCCCTATCTACCACTATTTAACCCCCAACCCTTTAACGGAATCATCTCAAAATATAATATAGTTCCAGATGTCGTTATACGTTATATGTGTACCAAATTTCAAGTGAATATTTCAATTTTATTTTATCAACCCCTTCAATAATGGAGTAGGGGTGATGGGGGTTGAAAGATATTATAAATAATCTGAGACCTTGGCTTCTAGTACATACACCGAATTTCAAGTTTCTGTACTCTTACCAGCTTGCTTTACTTTTTTCCCCTATTTATCCCTATTCAACCCCCAACCCTTCAACGAAATCATCTCAAAATATAATCTAATTCCAGGTGTCTTTATAATACATACGTCTACCAAATTTCAAATGAATATCTCAATTCTATTTTATCAATCCCTTTAATAATGGAGTAGGGGTGGTGGGGGCTTGAAAAATATTATAAAAATATTTGAGGCTTTGGCTTCTAGTATATACACCGAATTAGAAGTTTCCGTATTCGTACCAGCTTGCTTTACTTATTTTCTCCTATTAACCCTATTTAACCCCCAACCCTTCAACGGCATCATCTCAAAATATAATCCAGTTAGAGATGCCGTTATAATACATACGTGTACCAAATTTCAAATGAGTATCCCAATTTTATTTTATCAACCCCTTTAATAATGGGCTAAGGGTAGTGGGGGTTGAAAAATATTATTAAAAAATCTGTGGCCTTGGCTTGTAGTACATACATCAAATTTCAAGTTTCTGTACTCTTACCAGCTTGCTTTACATATTTCCCCATATTTACCCCTATTTACTCCCCAATCCTTCACCGAATATCTTGAAAAAACAATCCAGTTCCAGATCTCATTATAATATATACGTGTACAAAATTTCAAGTCAATATCTTAAACCGTTCCGGAGAAAGCGTACGGGCAAAAGAAGTTACAGACAGACAGACCGACAGACATTTTTTTTTCGCTCAAATTTAAAATCTCGACGTTTCATGACATTCTAAACCTATTTCAAGAAAACAAAAATTAAAATCCTGAGCTTGTTTACCACCCTTAACTTTTATATTCGCTGGTGGTCAAAGGTTATGCCATGTGTGCCCTATTTGGGTGGTCGATGGGTCGCTCGGGGTGCCATAGTTTTAAGCAATTTAGCATATTATGCCCTTCGCATAATGTGTTTCTGGTGTCAAGTACCTAAGTATACCTAAATTGACATAGGAATACTGAAGTGTTTTTATTATATGGTTGTTTTGTATTAGAAACATCTGTCTTATATTTGACTGCTTTTAACTGACTTGATGTAGAAGGTGAGTAGTGAATAGAAAACACGTACGTTACGTTAGCACAGTAACATTGGAGCAATTTCTTTACAGATTTTATTTACATGTACTGTCCAAGTGCAGTTTTCACCAGTGTGTAAGCCTAAAAGTTTTGTGGATGTTACTTGTTGAATTGATCCTTCATTTCACTATATTAGGAGGCTATTATCGGTGTTAATTTTACTTGTATTGAAACAAATAAATGTAGATTTAGTGCTATTTAAAATTAGGTTACTTTCAATGAATTAGTTATGAGCGGTGCCTAATTGTTTATTTCCTTTAAAGCTTTTTGGGTTGTGATAAGAAGAGATGTATCATCCGCAAACAGAATTGTATTTATGTCTGAAGTTATTAACGTATATTATGTAGAAAAGTGGTCGCAAGATAGACCCCTGCGGCACACCTACCGTGAGTTCCATTTGCCTGGATTTGATATTACCTATTTATATAAAGTTTTTTGTTTTCTGCCACATAAGGGGCAGTCCATAAATGATGTCACGCTTCTTTTGCCAATTTTTGACCCCCCCCATATGTCACACATTGTCACGCTCGCCTAATCCCCGCCCCCCTCCCCATATCTGACACGTCACAGAAACTTTTATGTAAATTACTAATATCAAGGGTGCTGATAATAATAAATAATAAAGATATAAGAGATAACTTTCAGAACCCCCCCCCTCCCCCCTTAAAGCATGGCATCATTTATGGATGGCCCCTAAATAACTCTCAAGTGCCATCGATTTCTAACTTTTGCAAGAGTGAGTGTGATCAGCAAGTTCGAGAGCTTTATTGAGATCTAGAAATATTCCTATACATTTGCGATTAAAGGTCTTCATGGGCATATTGCTCCAATTGCCTCATTTCTGGAGTACACTTGAATGTCATCAATACAGCCCATAGAAAACATTTCTGATCCCTGAACACGTTCATATTATTCCGATGTATTTTTTGACGTTGAAGCCAAATTTGATATTAAAAAGAGTCGTATACCCCCAAAATTTTTGCCAAAAACAACCCCCAAAATAAAGAAAAACAATCCAGTATATCAGGATACAATGAATGAATGCACATAAATTGTGAAAACGTACATGTTTCTTATTTAGAAGTCTGATTCAATTTTGATCTCGAAAGAATCATTGTAAGGGTAATTCAAATCGCTATCAGCAAAATACAAAAAAAGTCAGTAGTACTTCCGGTTAGACCAGAAGTGAGTGTTTGGGTCCAATTATGTCAAAAAATGTACTTATCTATCAAATATCCTGAACCCTATTTCAAATTTTCATCTTAAAAAATAAAGAAAACAGAGGAGGTGTCCTAATCTCGTGAACACCAGGTATATTTTCATCTTGGAATATAATAAACAATAGCAAAAGAAATATATGTATGATCAAAATTCGCAAAGGTTATTATGTGAAGCACTAGCAATCAATTTTTCTAAATAATCAAATGTATTCTAAATACAGCTAAATTCGGTTACATCCGGTGTACTGCATATTATATGAGGATCTACTTAACCCCAAGCAAGATACTAACATCTTAAAATAAATAAAATATATATATACCCACCGATATTTGAAATAAGTTGCATTAAGTTATAAAAATAGATATTTCGCCATGAAATTAAGAATACATCTTTTACCCCAACACCATCTACTGCCTAGCAGTAATATTTCTATCAAAAATAATGGAGGAACGTGATATAAAATTGATTACATCGGCAGTAACATCAAAGATGACCTTATTAAAACAATTCTTTTGTTTTCAGATGACTCAATATCGGAAGTGCGCTGGAGGAGGTGAATTACGGTTTCTAGAACAAAGAAAACATGATATCGATATCTCGGATGAAAAATCTAGATTTATTAGATCGGGCACCATTTCAATCAGCCAGCAAGTAGAGGATTAAAATATTTATACGAAACTTCTTGTTATAAACCCCACGAGAAGGTAATTAATAAAGTTATTATTGATCGGTTTTATAAAATTTAATTGAACTAAATTTAAGATTTCAATATACACAGTAATTATTTCGCTAAACTGTGACAAATGAAAAGAAATTATTAAGTTTTCTCGTTCCTTTGCACATCCATATTGTCATTTAAATAAAAATTGCCAACGTATCATACAAATAATTATGCATATTATATAGCAGATGAAGTAAAAGAAGTCAAGAAGAAAATAATGCAGCGCTACAGGTAAGCAGACAAAATCACCGGGTTTATAGTCTGTATACAGGGTTATACTAGATAGTACTGCTCTTCATTAGGCTACATTATATACGGGTATGACAAAGTAACAAGCTGATTTTATTTTTGTTAATTCATTTATATTCGACAAATAGAAAAATATTGTCGGCATACATTTCTAATAGTGCTGATTAGTGATTTAAGCATCTGGAGTCGTGAACAAATTCATTAACTTTGTATTATTTGTAACAATCTAATTTTGAACTTATCAAGCTGATTTTTAAACTTATATATTATGATGTAGCGAATACAATATTGAAAACGATAGATATTTCTGTAAAATATCCATCGAGATACTCCTTTGTAAATGTTGCGCTCGGGTAAGCAGGCAGATTGATTATCTCCTCTCTCCTAAGACAGATTCTTTCTACTTTCTATAGTTTTTAAACGTTAATCGTATAGAAATAAACGCAACGTAATTTTAGTATAAGAGATATCAGCCAAAAAGTTTTAAAAAAATAAATAAAAAAGTACACCCGTACACCCATTCGAACCGAGAAATCCACTGTGAATGTCGTTTTAATTCAGTTCAAAACATATTTATTTATAATTATAATACATCAACGTTGCTTAAAGTTGCTTCCCCAATCCACTACCCAGAGCCAGCCACACGACCTCGGCGCTCGGCGTCAGGTCACGGTCGGTTCTGCTAAATAAAATTATTACACACTCCTAATTTAAAACTTAGTCTACGATAAAAATATGCCCACAAATGTGAGATTAAAAAAACTTAAGATTACACTTTTTAAAACGATTTCGCACTTGCACTGTTTTTAGGGTTAATAATGCGAGGAAATATTCAATGAAAAACCCCGCTTATGGTAATGGGACTCAACAGTCTCGGTGCCATTGAGAGGGTAAGGAGAAGAAGAAGATTTTGATTTATAATGCTAGGATTTTGCAGAAATTATTGGCCGAGACAAAATAACAAAAAAGGCAAAAATTCCAAAAATAGAACGAAATGAAGAAAAGGATAGGGTAGAGGTTTTGAAAAGGTGTAGTGTGGTGTTGAAGGAAGTTGTGGTTAAGAAAAGTATAGCTATATATGTTGCTGGAAAACGGGCTACGCCTGGCATGATAGAGGGTGTTTAATCTGAAATGGGGCATTATGCATTCTGATTTGGGTTATGTTGCGTGTTAGCGGACTGCCGCGCAGTTGCAAGGAATGGAATATGAATGTCGTCGTTTAACGCGATGTGCTACGATTGGGGTGGACTTGTCAATTAATCTCGTTGGAAAAGGCAAAACATGAAATTCTTGAATGTTCATAACTAAATAAATACATCAACAGGAAGGCTCCCTAATGTTGATATCGAAAGACTGAAATTGGCATTTTCATCATGAATTGCATGTGTAAAATTGAAAATTCGAGCCGACAGAAGTGAAAGAAAAATAGAATATTTTGACATTTAGAGAAATTGATGTTTTTGCTTCATTAACATCATTGGTAACGCTAATAATCGGAAAACCGGAAGAATATATCAACGAAATATAGCGTAAGCAAGGTATAATATTGTCACGATTCCGTCGATATAAGTTACTGATCTCTTGAAAATGAGATAATGCAGGATATAAGGACTGTGTAAAACGCTATTCGTAACCTGATTATCTATTCACGAATAGGCTTGTGAAAAAACCTCTTGGCTTTTTATTCTAATTAATTTATTAAAAAATATATTTTTTTTTTACTATAAAAATTCCCATTAAAACGCGAACACGATGTAATTCATACTTAAATTATATAAACGCAAATAATTTTAATGAGGGAAGTTGAACTTTAAATAAAGAGTCTGACAATGTCGAATATATTGTTAGTGGGTACTTTCCTCTTGCAACGAGCTAAAATTTCATAAAATGAAATTGCACAAAGTTTATTACATGAAGACCTCAAATGGTGGCCATAAAGCGATCTAATAGTCTTTAGAAATAATGTTTTTTTCTGCCTCGTTTAGGCATTACTATTTTTGTCTGCCAATACAATTACATTACTAATACAACTGCGACTTACATTTTTAAGAAAATGGCATAAATTGTAATATCTTGCAGGTTAACAGTTTCTGCCTCTGCAAAGACACCAACCGATATGTATGCCAATCGCATTTTCGTAATTACGAAGTGGTAATTTAATCGATTTAAAAAAAAAACATCTTGTTCAAATCTGTCATGCACACTGAAATAGCTCGCAGATCAACAGTTTTTGCCTTTGGAAACCCACCAATCAATATGTATGCCAACCGTATTTTTGTACTCACTGTGTGGTAAGTAATCGACAAAAGAAATATCAGCTTTATACAAATACTTCCACCAACCATAAAAAACATGTCGACTTTCAGGAGTCATCTAGTGAAAAAAAAAATTGTTTGTATTATTTCTTTTATGTTTGTATAAACATAAATCATTGAGTCCGACAGCCGGAATGTTTCTGATTTCAAACAATATGATATAAGAAACACTTAAAAAAAATTATATAAAAGTAATGTTTCTAAGAAAAAGATTTTATTTAAAAAAACTGTAAGTACTAAAAAGTAAAAAATATATATTTTTTAAATTCGTACATCTGGAAACCAAAAGCTTTGGGGACAGTTATATAGCAGCACTATTGCATAGTTACTTTCAATTAACTGCCCTCAAAGCTTTCGGTTTCCAGGTGTATGAATTTTTTTACTTTTTAGTACAGTTTAAAAAACTGTACTAAAAAGTAAAAAGTAATAAAAGCTTCTTCTTAAAAATATTTTTTTTATATATTCTTTTCTCGACATAGCGTACTTTGCTCTTGAACGATTTTCATATGTTTGCCCTACCCTGTATACTATTTAACTTGAATCCATTCTAATTGCACCTGAAATGGTTATTGGAAATGCAATAACTTTTGGCGGTATTTAAACTTCGGTTCGTGCAACTAAAAAAAAATGTCCATTTGTTGCACACTTAATCGACAACACTGTATATCCTAGGTGTGAAATCAGGTCATGCCTATCATAAAAATGCATTGTCATCGAAACCGAATCAACGTGTAAAATGTCAACTCCGTAGGATAAGAGGAAGTGGTTCTAATTCAGCTTGCAATTTTTGACTTAAACAAACTAACACACTAACTGTAAGTTAAATAAAAGCTTTCAAAAAGTTTAATCAAAATCGATGCTGTTACTGATTCCGAAGATATGACGTTTCTGGGCTTCATTGACATATCGCGAATTTCTTAGATAGCGATATTTCAGCAATTATTGGATGGAACTTCTACAAATTCAAAGCATATTATCAGACTCCATCAAGTGAGAATACAGTATTAGAGGAAAACGTTGAAATTTCTAGAATCCACTGTATTTCTTAAATCACAGAGATTTTATTAAAGGAAATTGTTAATAATCTTGTATTAAGATAAATAGTTTAGCATATATTTGCAAATTTGCAATTGATTGAATATATATCAATATACATAATATTTACACTTGGCGATGTAGAATTGACAAGGCTTATGTCCTAGGAGATTTCGTGCTACTCCACGTACATCCTGTGTATAGGTAACACAAAACATCAATGGAATAAATATATTTCTCATAGAAATATTATTCATTATTCCATATACCTCATAAAGTACACATTTTGAGTCTTTTCAACATAAAAAGGAAAAAGATGTATTCATGAAGAACTTTATGACGGGAACCTTACTGGCATAAAATCAAGCAAGAAAGCATCACAGCAAACGCAAAAAAGTTCCTCAAAAGAGGAAGTATATAAACGCAACTCACGTGTATCTTTGACACCATCATTATCACAAAGAACTTAATTTCGTCAGTGAAAATCCGTAGTGCGAGGTTTCTTAGAAAACATAATTTGTCGCATATTTAAAATCACGAAATAAATTTAAACATTTTTAAGATTAAAATTAATTTTTTGATAATGCCTAGTGCTTTTTTAAGAAGTTCAAATGCTCATTGAATGTTATGGAATAGTACTAAACAACAGGTTCCAACAGTTCCACAAAAAACATATATTTCCTTGACTTATAAATGTTCCATAAGGCTAGATGGCGAGATATTTTGATTGGATTTTTGACCCATAGGTGAGATTATTGTTGGAATTGTTTTAGGGTGTAGTTGAACACCCTAAGTTTGCTTACAAATGTGAACCGTTTGATTTTATAATTAACAATTAGTGAGTAAAATAGGCCCTTTTCTATATTTCTTTAAATATCTCCGTTCCTGCAATTGTTAACTTGCAAATGGCTTACAAAGCTCTCAAAACACATTATTTTCACTATTTCTTTACTCAAAAACAACTGCACATACAGGGGTACACATTCTTGAAGTTGGTGTCTATATTGTCCCGAATGTACAAAAAATTTCAGCAAAATCGGTTCAATGCTTTTTGAGTAATTAACGATCTATTTTTTTTCTAAATCCATAATTAACAATTGTGCCATTTTTTGTAAAATCCGTTTAAAATTCTGAAACTTATTTACAAAATTTAAAAAACTACTGAAAAATTCCCGTTGGAATTTTTTAAAAATCGCAATTTTGGCCGATTTTATGAGGTTTTCTGCGCGTGAAACTTTTTATCGGGATATCATTTTTAAATAGTTTTTTGAATTGTCTAAATGAGTTTCCCAATTATAAATGGATTTTACAAAAAATGTCACAACTGTTAATTAAGGATTTAAAAAAATAGACCGTTAATTACTCAAAAAGTAATAAACAAATCTTGCTGAAACATTTTGCACATTATCGGGACAACATAGATCTTTAAGAATTTTTAGCTGTCCATATGCAGTTGTTTTCGAGTAAAGAAATAGTGAAAATAACGTGTTTTGAAGGCTTTGGAAGCCATTTTCAAGTTAACAATTGCACCTAGCGACCTCTATCAGTGCTCATGTTTTAGAGAATTTCACAACCAACATTTTTTATAATTCATATTAACACATGCATTAGAAAAAATGTTTGTTATGAAATACTTAAAGTTGGCACGAACGAAGATATTTAAAGAAATATAGAAAAAAGACCTATTTTACTCACTAATTGTTAATTATAAAATCGAACGGTTCACTAATTTGTAAGCAAACATAGGGTGTTCAACTACATCCTAAAACGAAGCGATTCCAACAAAATCTATCCTATGGGGCAAACATTAATTTTTTAGCATTATTTCCTCCCAGTCGTCTAGCCTATATATAAATTAAGCATCAGAAGACCTTACCTGTTTATATGTCTCTGGTTTAAGTGATAGGCCTGATAAACAGAAGATTACTTAACCTATGTCTATGTTTATTGGAAGAACAAAATAATATATATTCAATATATTGCTTCAATTTGTTGCAGTTCCTAAAACTTTGAATGCAATAATTTCTTTGAAAACGTAATTGTTGTTTAACAAGAAAACGAACGAGTGAATTCAATTATTGGCTTGTTTTGACTGTCTGACTAATCTTACTTTAAATTTTCACAAAACCGCCATGAAAAAAGAAACACAATAGGCTCTGAAACCTTGACCAAATTATTACATTCCTATGTCAAAAAAAACGACCGCTAACTGATCCTTTGACGTAAAAGTCATAGGCGTAGAGGTTATTCCCCTATAACATACTGCTTAGTTGTATTATTCTGTAGATTCCTCGGTCGTTATTTAGAAGAAGATACATATGGCAGGAAGTCCTAAAAATAGAAGTAGAGGAATTAAGATAATGACACAACTGACGTTTAGACAATGTGCACTGAAAATATTTACTACAAATAATATGATTCTGGCTTAAATATTCGCTGACTTTATTATACTTATTTTAAGTGAAAGATGTATTATAAGCACAAAAAAGTGCAAAAATAGTTTGTCTGTGAGTATAGTACTCTGCATGTGTATACTGTTGACGGTGTAAAAAACATTTTACTCGATAAACTAACTAACAATGCTTTAGCTAAAAGTTTCAACGCGTGGGTGCCATCTTAACATCCCTTTGAATTGCAGACTTCCGATCCAGATTTCGAGTTACTAACGACAAGCTTATTAGCTAATTGTTAGGTATATGAATGAAATGCTTCGCCCACTTCACTTTGCAGCAAGACGTCTGATCTTTGATATTCAGCGGAATATTGACATTCAGAGGAAGGTAGATATATCCATGTGAGAAGTTATTAACCTTTTGCCTATAAAGAGGTTGATTTTTTCAACATATAGAGACATGCATACACATACACAACCGAACTGAGAACCTCTTTTTTGAAATCAATAAAAAAACATCCGAATTAAGTCAAATGATGAAATAGAGTATCCAATTACACACAACTTCACATCTATTCATAATAGTAAGTAGTTGGGTATAGGCATATTTTTATTTTTCATTTCTGTCCTCGATAGGCACAGAATATCATCGATCATCGACAGTTTTAAATTTACTCTATTAATAATACTTGCAAATACAACTTTATAAATAGTCTCCAATTGTAAGTTGCAATATTATCCAATTTATTAACATATTAGTTTGGACAGCTGGTGATGATCATGCTCTGTATAAAGGACGTTTAGTTAAGTAAAGAACGTTACGTTTAATTTTGTACAATGAATGTAACAATTTAGCTAGCTTAAAACTTACCACTGAAAAAGTATATAATGCAATATCTAACTGGACAGACAAAAATAAATTGTGCTTAAACAAAAATAAGACTACTTCAATAGTATTTAGCTTAAAGAGAAACCCTGAGAAATTGCATTTTTCTAACAATTTTCAAATATTTCCTACAGAATCCATTAAAATGTTAGGCATTACTGTAGATATGCATCTACAGTGGAATCATCATATAGAAATGCTATGTGGGAAACTAAGAAGCAGTTGTTTTGGACTAAAATTTATGTCCAATCATTGTAGCGCGGAAATTCTACTAACTCTATATTATGCCAACTTTCATTCAAGATTAAAATATGGCATAATTAATTGGGGAAATAGTTCTCAAGTAAATAGGGTTTTTATATTACAGAAATATGCAGTGCGCATAATTGCGGGATTAAAAAGTTTAGAGACTTGCAGAAATGCCTTCAAAAATCTAAAAATTCTGACTTTAGCGAGTACTTATATATTGGAGATCTGTACGTATGTTTTCAAAAACAAGACTATGCACTTAAACAATCAAATAAGACACGGGTATGAAACGCGGCATAAAGAGCAAATGCATACTACTTCCTTTCGAATAGCAATGTACCAGAAAAGTTTTATATATAATGGCTGTAAATGTTTCAATTTTTTAACCGATGAAATTAGATCATCTTCAAATGTTAAGATTTTTAGAGTAAAACTCAAATATTTATTAGTAAATAAAGTGTGCTATACCCTGGATGAGTTTTTTGTTTAATACAGATATATTTAAATTTTTTAACTGTCTACACGTTTTATATAAGTAATTTATGTTTTCTTTTTTTTAAGTGTCTTTAATTTTGCTTGTTGACTATTGTAATATTTATTACAGGTCTAGTGTTTATGTTTATATTTGCACTCTAGCATAAGGATTGACGTACTCTACATTTTGTTGTATATTTACATTTTAAATGTGGAAATAAAGTATTATTATTATTATTATTATTATTATTATCTCTAAAGTTCTCACACACTGAGGGTGGGGTTCGCTTATTATCGGCTCTTTAAAGCAAGATAATAAGTTTCTATTGTAGGTTTCTTAAGTTGGTAGGTTTAAAAACTTCCGGACTGTATTGCAAGTGCTGAGTATCGTAGCTTTCTGTATCAGACCAATAATATTATTATTATTATTATTATTATTATTATTATTATTATTATTATTATTATTATTAATGAATAATAATGTTCAGTTGGTAGAAATTCGTGACCAGCTCTTAAGGTTTCTATGCAAATGCCGTATCTATTGATACTGAACATCTTAAATTCAAGACAAGATGTTAGTGACTTTTAAGAGACTCTGTAACGTCTATTATCTGAAAGACGAAATTGGAATTAAAGACGCGCTGGAGACTTGCAATTATTGGGACGTGGTTAAAGAACGATTCGAGAATTCCCCATTGTGCAAGTGTACAATTATCGTAATTGAGAATAAGTATTGTCATTGGAGATCAGAAAATGACGAGGATACATTTAAAAAAACATTGTTAATTGAGATATCACCATTATCCATATACGCATATAAAAATAACTGTTGTGAAACGAATTTCTGTTAAATAATGGTTTTCTACAATTATTCAAAAAATTTGTCTAGTTATACCGTGATATCAAAAATTTTCTTGATCAAGGTTTTCATGGAATTAAAAACTGTTATCTTAGCTTATGGTACAAGAGCCAGCATACAATAATTTGACACATTTGTGTAAGTTAGATACATGATTAATCCTTTGCCATGGCAGCATGGCAGACAAGAAAAGTAATATGAAACATTTTCTTAGTGGTGGAAATTTCACTAAATAACTCAAAATGTCTTTTACAGTCGTTACAAGTACTTTTATCAAACGATTTTTTTATCGATTACTTGCCACTTAGTAAATTCAAAAATACAATTTCCATACATCCCAGTAAGTGCATGGCCACGTCGGCGCACCGCACCTCGCACATCGCACTTCACCCATCGCACATCACACACCGCCCAGCCTGTTCTGCATAAATCTTTTGTGTCACGTCAATTGTCTGTGGGCATCCAACAGTTCAACACGAATTCTTCATTAGCATCATCTTCCGACGAAGAGAATATTATATTATAGTCTGACTTTAAAAAGTGGTATATTTACAAAAAGAAACGAACATTTAGAGTACATCTCATTAACAGAAAGCGAAATAATTTTGGTTGGAATTTTACCACCTCTGTAATGATCTGAAGCCGCTTTTTTGAATACATGAAAATGAATATTAATACATTGGACTATATTTTGAATAAAATTCGCTAGCAATATCACAAATTTACGGAAAATACTTTTTTAGACGCTATTCGACAAATTTCGCCTAGCACCTAAGCCCTTAGTTTTGTAACAAGAAAGCAAGAAGTTGTAGAGCATTAAATTTCCTTTCAAATAGAGCGTCATTTTAAGTGTAAATTAATTATATTGTGTATTTATAATTGAAATAGTAAATAAAAAACAGTGCTCCTCAACCAAAGAAACATTTTCGAATGAATAATTTTAAATTATTCCAATTAATGCATTCGTTACAAATAAGAAGTTTTCATTTAAACATACAGGAAAATTATGCTCTTTAATGTTTCAAAAAGTTTTATTAAAACTCTACACGTGTTTCGGCTTATTAGGCCTTTATCAAGAGTACAAGATAATACTGATACTCTTGATAAAGGCCTAATAAGCCGAAACACGTGTAGAGTTTTAATAAAACTTTTTGAAACATTAAAAAGCATAATTTTCCTGTATGTTTAAATTATTGAAGAATAATGAAGGATATGGTTTCGATCATAGAAATAGTACTAATTTCATTTATAGTTTATTACTTATATCAAATATAATAATAAATAAATTCAAATAAGAAATACTTTTAGCAAAAAAATAGAATGATACTTGAAATATTTTTTTTTATTTTAATACAATTTTTCGAGTGCATTTTCAAGGCACTTGAAATTTTTGTAGTTATTTCTTTTGTGAAAATTGGTACTCGGGGTTTTTTCGTGGATGGAATTTATTTTTGATATTTATTTTTACCTCAGACGTCCGATAGAGGGCGCTATCGAATATTTTTATTTTTTTTACAGTTTTCAGTGCTACTTTTATTCAAACACACAAATTTTTCTTTATTTTCTTACTTCGTTCATTTATTTATTTATTTAAATTCTCTTTGACAATAACAATTTATTATTTTTTGCCGATACTTACGAAAATAACGATGTAATATATTTAAATATATGTTAATTTATTTCTTAAATTCAAGGATTTGCCTGAAAAACTTTTTTGGTCTCCATCCCAGTAAATTTCTTTGGGCTCAAAACTCAAAGCTCAAAGAGAATTTAAATAATTAAATAAACGAATGAAGTAAGAAAATAAATAAAAATTTGTGTTTTTGAATAAAACCAGCACTGAAAACTGTAAAAAAAAATCGGTAAAGGTATTTACACAGAACTTCCCTCTTTATTTGTGCATGGCGGTCACTCTAAAAAATTATTAATTACAAAATGATATTGAGAATAATAATCGGAATATAGTTATCATTATTATTACAAAGAAAACCTGATAACTTTTGGTCAAGAAAATATACAGAGTGCTCATCCAACAGCAAAAATTCAATACTAAATAACAGGTACCAAATATGGAAGGCTTGCGCAAATACCTTTACAAATGTCCACCATGGTTGAATTATTTCTTGGGATGACAACTCTGTACATTTTTCAACAAAAGTATAATAGGTATATGCCAAATATTATTGCCATCGGTCACATTTTCAATTCCACATTCACGTAGTGGAGAGGAGGTATAGTAGTGGTTAAAAAATTTCATTTTTTTTTAATTTTTCAAAAGTTGGTAAAAATATTTTCAATTTTTTTTCTTCTGAAATAGGCTTAGAATGTCATGAAACGTGGAAATTTTAAATTCGAAGAAAGAAAAATTTGTTCAGATCTATTTTAGTGGTAAAAAAATTGTCAAAAATGTAAAAATTTTCAATTTTTTTTTTTTAAATAGGTTTAGAATGTCATGAAACGTGGAAATTTTAAATTTGAAAGAGTAATTTTATTATCTATTTTAGTGGTAAAAAATTTTCCAAAAATTTCAAATTTCTTTTTTTTTTTTAATAGGTGTAAAATGTCATGAAACGTGGACATTTTAAATTTGAGCAAAAACAAAATTTTCATTATTTATTCCCTTTAGACGGTCCACCCTGTATATTTTCCAGTGAAAGTTTAACCATTTCTTCACTGACAGTAGCGTGAGCTACCTACCAAATTTGACTGTTCTCCGTTAAGTAGTTTTTTAGTTAATGCACAGACAGACAGACTGACGGGATTGAAAAACCTATATTTTCGTAATCTACATGATCTGAGACGTCAAAATCCGAAAAAATCTCGGAGAGTGATTTTTTTTCAAATACAATACTTCCGTTTGGTATGCGAGGGAAGTAAAATGAAAGAAATGTTCGATAGCGCCCCCTATCGGATGCCTGAGGTAAAAATAAATATCAAAATGAATTAGTACCAATTTTCAAAAAAGAACTACAAAACTTTCAAGTGGCTTGAAAATTCTATATAAACCGAACGTTTTCCATGCAAATGAAATTCCGGAGCCAAGAAATTCATTTTAGACCTACGTCGTAGAAGAACTTTTTGTTCGTAATGACCAGAGGAATCATAATTTCGACGGCGCGATATCGAAATATTTTTTCCATACAAATTGCCCCGCCCTAATGGCTGAATTTAATTTTACTGTGCGATGTGCGCAGTGCGATGTGCGAAGGGCGCCGATATTGCCACTCTCATTTAAAATAATGGCCATGCACTAAGCGGAGGTCCAGCGACAGATATTCTAAACCTGCACGCTATGTCACTGGGTATGACAAAGAAGTATCAAGCGATTTCCTTCTTGTCGATTAATAACCACCTTCAATTACAATTTAGAGCTGTAGAAATATATTCAAGACTAAAAAAATTCTGTGTATTGTAACATATTTTATATTTGCATGTTTTTCACTTTTACCTTTACAAATGACTTGCCACATATACATTTTGTATCTGAAATGGTCAACAAAAATAAGAAAATTCATTTATAAATTAAGTTTTCACCACTAATAAAAATTCTCATTCACTTTTCTTGTATACCATGCTCTAAAGTAAAGGATTGATCATGTATCTAGCTTATAAAAAGCCAGGTAATTGCACGCTCACTCCCGTGCTATTATGTCATCATTTTCTACGATTATGTTGTTTCGATTTGCATTTCAAATTCGCTAAACGTCATAAAAGTCATTTTTGTTCACTTCTGTCGGCTCGAATTTACGATCTCGCCCATGCAACTTATCATGTCGTCAAAATGCCCGATTTCGATCTTTCCGTATCGAAACATGCAACTGTCTGTATCGCGTACTCAAAAAGATCCCGTCGTAAAAACGTTTTGCCTCTTTTTCTTTTAATCATCTTACTTATATTTACGTTATAGCGGAATTTAGCTATAGCTAGCTATTTTACCACTTGACCAGGATACGTACACATATATATCAAGATAACAGCCATTCCCTGTGATACTGCCATCTGTCACAGCTGAGACTCAAACTCAAAATAGATAACAGCCACTAAACATGTTGTGTAACTCAACAGCGATCTAGCCCACTGCTACCGTCTTGGTAATACGTTAAAGACGCCACTAAATATCTATACCCCGGCCAGGATTCGAACCCAAGACTCCGTCCTAAACATTAATCATTGGCCATTAACCATTAACATTAAAACTATATTTATTTTGTTTAACTAGGATACATGTCAGGTATATCATTTATATTAATTTTTATATACTTTACATTGTATATAAAATATATTTCGCCAGTTCACTTACGAAATAGAATGTCGATGGTAGGCTAAGACACAAGAACCCATCTTTTCAAATAAAAGAATAGCAGCTACACAACATCAGGGTAAAAGTGTGTTTTAGAGGTGTTTTAAAACCTCATGAGCCGTGACCTTCATATGCGCAGAGACATAATCCGTCCTGTTGACTCAGTTACACTTCTTAAAAATATTATATTTATTGGTTACAATTTATCCCGAGCTCTTGTTTATGTATACAGCAAGGCAGCCTCCAGTGTCTTCAAAAACATACTTATAACTCAGATTAAACTTTGCCTTTTGCGCATTTCGCGGCTCATGAGATTCTGAAACACCTCTACGTCCTGTTTACTAGATAAGAATTATCTGTCGAATAAATGAAAAGAAAATTATTTTATTAAGAGGAGTCGGTTTATGTTTCAAGTATACAGGGACATCAAACCCAAAACCCTGCTGCAGATAATGCGTCAATCAATAAAATAGTGTGTTGCAAGATAGTTGAATGCTCCACAATGCACTATATGTCAGCTGGGGGGGCAGTTTGGTGAATGGGCGGATTTTTTGTAAACGCCGCTATTCATGATAAAAGTAATAATATTTCAACTAAGCACTAATTAGGGACGCCAGTGGGGTAACGGTGAAAGAAACCCGGATCATCCGCTGACATATAACCAGTACCGCAATGGGTATGAAGAGTTTCACCCGCAAAATCTCATTTTCACTTTTCGGACTCATTATCAACAGGTTTTTCCGTTCTGTTCCCTGCATGTGTGAAATACAACTTTTTTAAATTACTTAGATAAAACTTGTTTCTCATGAATTATTTCAACTGAATTACTTCCATATCCACGTAGTGGATTGAAAGTATAGTATTCGTAAAAAAAAATCAATATTTTTTTTCGTGAAATCGGTTTAGAATGTCTGTCTGTCGGCCTGTCTGTCAGCCTGTCTGTCCGTCAGTTTGTCTGCCTGTCGGTCTATCTGCCAGTCTATCTGTCTGTCTGTCTGTCTGTACCTTTTTTCTTGTCCGCCCGCTTTCTCCGAAACAGTTTAAGATATTGACTAATTTTGCACACATATACAGGGTGATTCACGTAGGCCATTCATTAGAAGTTTTTCAACTTGCAGTTGGATTAGAAACTTGAAATTTGGTATGCAGCCATAATCGATCATGCCCGTTCTATCTAAAATATTTTCAGTCCTTCAACTATACAGGGTGTGCCAAAAATTGGTACCAACTTTCTTATTTTAAATGGAAACCTATATTTTTCTTTACATGGTTCGATTGGTCTTCTAATTCTGAGTTTAGAGAACCTAAGTTATGTTAACTTATCTCTTACAATTTTTGACATATGTCCAATTTTTTGAAAAAAATTGCCGCTGTACTAGTTTACGAACAAATTTGTATCTCGCAAACCTTTCAAAATTATGAAACCAAATTTGTGAAGCAGTTAGCTGGAAGTCCAGGCTAACTTTTGATGTCACATCGGTGGTCCCATTTTGTACCATATGGGCGCAGTCGATTTTCAAATGTCGCAATCAAAAATTGTCAAAAAGTCAATTTTTTCAAATGGCACCTACTATTTTTTTTCACACCATTCGAAAGAAAATTGAATTTTAGGGTGAGTTACTTAAGCATTCCCTATACCTAACTTCACCCCATATCGAGTTATTCAATAAAAATCAAGAAATACCTTATCTTGCCGAGAGCTTCCTTACTTCATCAAGTATGCCATGGAAACAAAAGACAGTTGTAATAATTTTTAAAGAAAAATATGGATTCTTATTAATTACACACAACACCAACAAATCATTATTAACGAACAAGAACTATGTTGACGAAATTCTGTCAGTGAAAATGGTGCACACATTGAGCATTTGTATTGAAATAATTATTTTGTTAATCTGTTTATTTGTTGTTATTTTGTTGTTATTATTTATTATTGCAATACGATTTTTGAATAAAAATTAAAATGAAATGATTGTTTCCAAAGCCTACTACCCTTGAGAAAAAAAAAACATATTTTTTTTTAAAAAATGCCAATAACTCAAAAACGACTATAGATAGACATACACAATGTTAATAAAAGTGGCCCTAAAATTCAATTTTGCATTGATCTCTGGCGTCAAAAATGGTAGGCGCAAAGATGTGCTACGCAATCTGTTGAAAGTAGAATAATAGAATATTTGAACAAAAATATGGTGGTCACATTGAACATTTACGTCCGAATTTCGTCAACATTGTACTTGTTCGTTAATAATAATTTGTTGGTGTTGTGTGTAATTAAATAAGAATTTTTCTCTAAAAATTATTACAACTGTCTTGTATTTCCATGGCATACTTGATGAAGTAAGGAATCTCTCGGCAAGATAAGGTATTTCTTGATTTTTATTGAATAACTCGATATGGGGTGAAGTTATTTATAGGGAATGCTTAAGTAACTCACCCTAAAATTCAATTTTCTTTCGAATGGTGTGAAAAAAAATAGTAGGTGCCATTTGAAAAAATTGACTTTTTGCCAATTTTTGATTGCGACATTTGAAAATCGACTGCGCCCATATGGTACAAAATGGGTCCACCGGTGGGACATCAAAAGTTAGCCTGGACTTCCAGCTAATTGCTTTACAAATTTGGTTTCATAATTTTGAAAGGTTTGCGAGATACAAATTTGTTCGTAAACTAATACAGCGGCAATTTTTTTCAAAAAATTGGACATATGTCAAAAATTGTAATAGATAAGTTAACATAACTTAGGTTCTCTAAACTCAAAATTAGAAGACCAATCGAACCATGCAAAGGAAAATCTAGGTTTCCATTTAAAATAAGAAAGTTGGTACCAATTTTTGGCACACCCTGTATAGTTGGAGGACTGAAAATATTTTAGATAGAACGGGCATGATTGATTATGGCTGCATACCAAATTTCAAGTTTCTAATCCAACTGCAAGTTGAAAAACTTCTAATGAATGGCCTACGTGAATCACCCTGTATATTATAACGATATCTGGAACTGCACTGTTTTTTGAACATATTCGGTGAATAATTGGGGGCAAATAGGGGAAAATAAGTAAAACAAGCTGGTAAGAGTACATAAACTTGAAATTCAGTGTATGTACCAGAAGCCAAGGCCTCCGATTTTTTTATATTTTTCAAACCCCCACCACATCTACTCCAAATGGTCGACAAAATAAAATTGAAAAATTCACTTGAAGTTTGGTACACGTATGTATTATAACGACATCTGGAACTATATTTCGACATGAATCCTTTGAAGGAGTGGGGGTAAGTAGAGGTAAATAGGGAAAAACCGCTGCCTAAGAAATCACTACTTCCACATCCAGATTTTTCATCCCAGTCACTTTAAAGAAAACATTTTGACTATATTTGCACTCTACTATGTGGAAATTATTGGTCATAAAATTTTAATAATATTTGGGAGAGAAGTCATAGAAATATATTAGAAAGAAATCTGAGAACTTGCTTTCTAGTATATACACCAAATTCCAAGTTTCTGTACTCTTTCATGCTTTACTTCTTTTTCCCCATTTACCTCTACTTACCCCCACTCCTTCAACGGAATCGTGTCAAAATATAATCTAGTTTCAGATGTCGTTATAATACATACGTGTATCAAATTTCAAGAGAAAATCTCAATTTAATTTTATCAAATCTTAATAATTGAGTGGGGGTAGTGGGGGGCATGGAAAATCTTATAAAAAAACTGAGGCCTTTGCTTCTATTATGTACACCAAATCCCAAATTTCTGTACTCTTACCAACTTGCTTTACTTATTTTCCCTTATTTACCCCTATTTAATCCCCAACCCTTCAACGGAATCATCTCAAAACATAATCTAGTTACAGATGTTATTATAATACAAACGTATACCAAATTTCAAGTGAATATCTCAATTTTATTTTATCAACCCCGTTCAATAATGGGCTAGGAGTGGTGGGGGGGTGTTGAAAAACATTAAAAAAAATCTTAGGCATTGTCATCTAGTACATATACTTACTGAATTTCAAGTTTATTTACTGTTACCAGCTTGCTTCACTTATTTTCTCCTATTTAACCCCCAACCCTTCAACGGAATAATCCCAAAATATTATATGGTTCCTAATGTCATTACAATATATAACGTATACCAAATTTCAAGTGAATATCTCAATTTATTTTATCAACCCCTTCAAAAATGGAGTAAGGGTGGTTGAAAAATATTAAAAAAAAATCTGAGGCCTTAGCTTCTAGTAGATACACCGAATTTCAAGTTCCTGTACTCTTACCAGCTTCCTTTACTTATTTTCCCTTATTTTCCCGTATCTACCCGCAACCCTTCAACGGAATTATACCAAAATATAATCTAGTTCCTGATGTCATTTTAATATATACGTATACCAAACAAGTGAATATCTCTATTTTATTTTATCAGCCCCTTTAATAATGTGGTGGGGGGATGGGAAATATTATAAAGAAATTTGAGGCCTTGACTTCTAGTATGTACATCGAATTTCAAGTTTTTGTACTCTTACCCGCTTGCTTTACTTATTTCCCCTATTTACCCCCCCCCCCCCACCCTTCACCGGATATGGTAAAAAACATTCCAGTTCCAGATCTCGTTATAATATATACATACGCGTGTAAAATTTCAAGTCATACCTTAAACCGTTTTGGAGAAAACGTGCGGACAAAAAAGTTGACAGACCGACAGACAGACAGACAGAAATTTTTTTTTTTTTCGCTCAAATTTAAAATCTCGACGTTTCATGTCATTCAAACCTATTTCAAGGAAAAAAAATGTTTTGTTTTTTTTACGATTACTATACTTCCAATCCACTACGTAGATGTGGAAGTAAAATAAGTAAAGCAAGCTGGTAAGAGTACAGAAACTTGGGATTTAGTGTACACATTAGAAACCAATGCCTCAGATTTCTTTCTAATATCTTTCAACCACCACCACCTCTTTTTACCTTTGCTGTTGATATTTTTTATTAGAACGATACCACGCTTGGTACCTCTAAACCATAATTATAATCATTCAAAAACTGACTTTAAGATTAGAAAAGAAATGAAACTTCAACTGAACTGCTTGCCATATTTTGACAATCAAAAAATGATTAACATAAGTAATCATTACAAAAATACGACATAAGCTAAGACAGCAAGACCAAGATCATTTTTAATATCACGGTATATTTATTAGATTAAATTACATAGGTATAATAATATTGATATCTGCATAAACTTTTATATTGTACAATGTTTTTAGCGACATTCATTATGTTCACTACATTTAACCTTTGATACTGAACGTAGGCCGTTAGCATATTTGATTAGTTTGCAACAAAGATTTACTAGACACTCCTTAAATATTAACATACTGTGTTAAAACTTTCATAAGCGGTCAATGTATACAACAATATTTTCGTTTCTTTAACCTCTACTGTGCCAATTATCTGTAAAAAAATATTTAAATTTACCATATACCATGTATAACAGATTTGTTCCTACATTCATTTGATTTATGTGAAAATGGAATACTTTATGACCGATATAACATTTTCAACCGCCATTTTCTCGAAATCTGTCTAAGATAGATATAGGGTGTGCTACATATTCTATACCTAGAATTTCTTAAGCACTCTAAATTTTTAATAATATACAGAGTGTTCCGTTAAAAATAACAAAGTTTTTACTGTATTCGGTTAAACCGGAAATAAAAATCAGAACTTAGAGCATTCAAAATGTGCAACCAATTCAATCATGCATCTTTCCAGAATTTGAAATCGATATCTCTCCTTTCAAGAAAGTTATAGGCTGGCTAGTAATAGCGTAGCCACCCGCTATGTATTTAAATATTTCAACGCTTGTCCAAAGACAGAAAGGGAGAAAGAATCTTGACTTGTGACAAAATTCTTTATAAATAACATGGCCAGTTTATATGACTACTAGTTTAACGGATCCCGCGGGATCTGTCATTATTGTCTTCTTTGTCAAAATTGTGGAAACGCAACAAACCAATGGATTATAAACTTTGCATGCTAATAATTATGCGAAAGTCAATCCCCAGTCATAAAAACCTAGTTTAGCGACCCAGTTGCATTTTTTAGCAATAAAGTATAGATGGCAATCAAAATCACGACTATTTATTACAACTGCTATTCAACCGTTGCAAGAGTTATAATAGGCATGTTACAGCAAATCCAGAAAAGCAATTACAGCTATTTGGTTGTTCAGTCATGTTGCGGCAACTGTATAGCAGTAAAAATATTTACAATAGAGGACTTTGAGATTGTAAAACAAAATTACAACCAACAGCGGACCTCCTAAAGTTTCGCAGCCATTTGAAGACTAATTCGACCACAATGTCCTACTTGGGAGTCTACTTCAACTATTAATTGAAATCGAGTCACAAAATGATGCTGCAACAAATATTTTTACTCACTGTTTATAAAAAACGGTTGGTCGTTTGGTCAGTGCTTAACAAAGAGGACCTATTCTGTGTTAATGTGATCAGGGAACCAGATTCCGGTACCAATTTTTTTTATACACAAAAAATATTGGATTATAAAGAAGAGCCATCATTACGTCCCTCGTTGATTTCTTTTTACAAGTACCATAAAATAGTAGCCTTGAAATAGCGTACCGGTTCACGGCTGTCTCACAAAGTGTTTCTGAAATTTTAAGTCAATATCAAATCTAGGGCACCACATTCAAAGAACTCTTCTCCCTATCATCATCTAAAGTTAACGGCAAAAATGTTCAGGCAACATGTATGCAAATATTTTAATAGCGGCAATTACACATTACAAATAATTTAGAGATATGTCTTTTGTAAACCTATTAAGCAGAATTAAACATTTTCCTCGGCACTGCGCACTGGCACAACAAGAACATGTACTAATGGCGTAATATCTACGGAGTTTTCAAATCTATGTACATTTTAAGCTATTAATAATTTAGAGCTGAAACTAAATTATTCAGAATGCTAATGCATTATCTATTTTGAAATGAATTTCGGTTCAAAAGAAAAACGATTCAAATTTTTTTATTAATAACTTCACTGTGGTAACGTAATAAGATAGAAGGGTATTTTACGGATATTGACAATATCGTTAAACCCCATTGCAAAGCTTCTCAGCGATAAGTTTGTTTTACGAGTAAACCTCGATGAAAACTTAAGAATACCAATACTGTTGTTCAAGCTGAAATCAATAAACGGGGAAACAAACATTTATATCCAGTTTAATCATACGAAAAAGTGTACTTCTCTAATTCTAATTTGCATATTAACTTGAAACGTCACTAACGATACCAGAACATCCGCATTGTTTCCTTTTCTTGTACATATTAATACAGTGGTACATTTTTAATTGTTCTTTCAATATATGTATAATGACACGCATAATTACTGAACACAAAGTTTTCAACTTTATTCCCGGTGATTTTGCAAAACCTTATATTTTATAAAATGGAAAACGCAAAAATTATTAATTCTAATGCTTGGCTATTAGTGCCTTATTATAGAACAAGAATATTGTTATTCGTTCAAACATTATTTATATTTGTAACAAAACATTCTTTATAGGATTTAACAAAAAGCAGAAAAGCAATCTATAAGAAATGAAAATAAAAACTATTATCTTATCTACTTCTTATTTGACAATTCTCATTTTAACACTAGTATCCGCATATTCCCCTATGGCTATGAATATTAAACCAGCATCCACATACTTGCTTACAGCCATAAAAAATAAGTCAGAAATATGAACAGAAAGCCTAACTATTCAATAAAAAAATAAATCTACTGAAAATTAAGCTTTGTGTTCCACTGACAACCTACACCTGGTTGTGCTAGAGAACAAAAACTGAATGTATTTACTGACCTTTTTGTCTTTAAAAGATATACATTCAAATTGATTACACTTCATGAAGAATTGGTTATCTATCATTCTATCTCTTGGAAATGCTTAGCTCCTGAAAAGTATTTCGCCTTTGTTCTGAATCTGATCAGGAAAACATAAAGCCGCTCTTGAGGTGGCCACTCCCTAGAGAGAGACATCCGATAGGGAAATATTTATTATTTTTGCCCATTTGTTTCGATCAATCAATGTCAAATATTTGATGACCAATTAAAAACTTCATTTCTGTGGAAATATTTTAAATTTTGTGACCCTAACCACTGAGGTATCGTCTAAATCATTCATGCATATCCGGAAACTGTAGGAGTTCCTTGAAAATATTCAGTGATGTCGATCCTGCAAAGGCAGGCCATCTCAAAATCCTGAGGTGACCATTATCAAAATCGGTATCTATTAAATTCGTGTCTAAATTATCTAACCATACGTTAATTGAAAAACAATTTTGAAACCCAGTTGGTTCATGCTAGTACCTATTTTCAGTACATTTGAAAAATTCGACTCGTTGGGCCATAGCAATGAGCAACATGCATGAATTTTAGAAATGCAATAATTTATTATTTTTTCGTTATATATGTTATATAAGTTGAGAAAGTAATGAAGAAAAGGTATAAAAAAAATGTGTAGCCTAAATAAACGACTTTGAAATTCAAAATTGTATGGGAACATATCCACGTGACTGAAAACATCACGCTATTGGTCTGACGTCATTCGGCATAATATCTAATGGTCGTCTATCTGCCAACGGGTTAAATCATAAATTGTTTTGTGTTTTGTAAATGTGTATTGATATTTTCATAAAAGAAATCATTCATTTATTTATTTATTTTAATTATTAAGTGGTAAAAATGACGGACAGTGGGTTTTTACGGGGCCAGAGTGACAATTTGCCCGTTGTTGATGTGTTTATGATAAACTTTTTTGCTACTAATACTGATTTTATTAGTGCAGAAATTGGAGTACTAAAGCAACAACGTATGTGTCATTCATTATTCTAAACATTGATTCAATTGTGCCCATTTTTATTCTTTTACTGTAGTTAAATACAACAAATTATTTATGTACCTAACCTCAAAATAGGTAAACAAGGCAATGTTTTAAAGTTATATTAATTATTATTTTTCATCTTAGAATGCTTTACTTTTTTATATAATAAATACCTCCCGTCACTTACTAAGTACGTACTTTTAGGTAGGTAGGTACATTAATAGTAAAAATAACTGTAGACATACATAGGTATATATAAATATATAACGATAATATGTAGAACGTCGAGAAGTTACATTATTCCCACCGTTCTTATACATTTATACATGTTAATTCAAGGTTCCTATTATCAGAAGTTAGTAAACTTTTGTATTCCTATAAATAGGAAAGTGACCAAATTCACCATGATATGTAAACAAATTATCACAATAATATTAGGGTTAGGTACATATTTTCAGAATATTGTTATAAAATAATTAGTTTTAATGGGTAAATTTACATCAAAATGATCCTGGCAGCAATATAATCTTGAGGATGACGATAATTCTGCATTTCGGTCGTCGCGTCTCATAGCTCTGCACCATCTCTTCCTAACATATCGCGTCTAAGCACATTAAAAAATAACTTTTCTGGAGTTTTTATTGTAGTATTTGTACATTTGGGCACAATACAATATTTATAGCTACTTTTCTTTGTATTTTCCATAACACAACATAAATAATGTGTACACATTCGCAATCACAATACGTTTTCCGTCGGTGCGATGTGCCCGATGACGTCACACAGAAGTAGCGCGGAAACTTCTCCATTTAAACGTAGTTCAATTGACAGCTGCAGTAAATAATTTTTTTAACCTTTAATTAGAACATAAAACAAAAATAAAATACTGGAAAAATAATGTTTTTTAGTGATCTATTCATCTGTGATGTTTAAAAAAATTATGCATTTTGCTCATTACTACATATTCATCTATCGTCACAACAAAATGGGCGCAGAAGTTTCTGAGGAACCCCAATCGTCACGTGTCATCTGAACAGTCAGAAGGATCGTTATCGTCACAGTTATTCTTCAACAGCCACCTACAAAAAGCCATTATTGGCTAGTCCTCCTTTTGCAAATAAGGAACTTTTTCTACATCTATAACCGTAACTACTTTTATTTAAAATTTTCCTAGCGCTTATTATAGGTACGCAAGAGACTTGAATTTCTCTTGTTGATGTTCCCAAATTTTCTGCATTTTACATAATAACTCCGTTCACCTTATATACATTATCTGTAAAATTATTTATCCTTGACTTCTTTTTAAAAATTAACCATTAATTTTCAATTTCCTAGCTAACGTTTAGAACCGAGTTATATTTTCGGTAGTGGTGCTTGTTGAAATCTGTTTCTATATTCTGTTTCGTTTATCATTGAATTAGAATTTCATTTGCATTATGTAATGAGCATGTGAGTGAAGCGCAATTTTTAACTGACTTTAACATGTCTTTAAAAGATGAGGTTCTCAGTTTGATCCGTGTGTATGTTTTCTTCATGTATGTTCAAGGATTTCTCTGAAATGGCGTAAATGACTTCTATGGAAACTATTCGTAAATTGTAGAGTATGGCTCGGTGGTGGTGCCATATTAGTTTCGAAAAGTCCATGTCTAGCATAAGGCGAGCAATAAGCGGACAGTTTCTCGATTTGAATATTTCCAGGTTTGGCGAAGTCGCCGGTAATGTCCAACAATTATTAATTATGCATTTTCAGAGAAGCTGATATTGAATTTGATATCAAAAGTTAAAAGTTTAAAATTGCGAATCCGATAGGGTTGCCAAATCTGTTGTATGTTTACATGAAGCCGGGCTACTAAAAGGGGTGATTTTTTAAAAATTGAACAACCTTTAAAAAACAGTCATTTGAAAAGCTCTGAAATAAATTTCACCATCGTTAGGTTTTAAAATAATTGAAACATTAGTGCAACCAGTTTAGTAGATAGAATATCAATGGATTCTTTAACATTGGCAGGTGTCATAAAAAAATTGAGACCTTGGCCTCTAGTCTATACACCAAATCTCTAGTTTCTAGACTCCTACTAACTTGTTTTAGTTATTTACTAATATTTAACCCCAAGCCTGCAACGGAATAAGCTCAAAGTATAATGCAGACCTCGTTTAGTACATACATATACCAAATTTCAAGTCAATATCTCCAACCGCTTCAGAAAGAACATGCACACAAAAAAGTTACAGATAGACCAACGGACAGGCTGACAGACATAAATTTTGAAGCCACTTTTATTAGCTTCACCTGTATCTATCAATCTATCAATGTATCAATGTAACGAAATCTTTCAACGTAATTTTCACTCACTTCTCATTGTTGTATCATCATGAACCTTGGCAATTGTGTGTAGCTCCGATGACAATACAATATAGTTTACTCAATTTTATACGTTCAAAATGGTCGCCGCCCCGAGATGGCGGAACATCATTTTCTTTACAACCCCTTGATATGGGTATCAAAGGAAAACGCCTGACAAGTAGCAAACCAATATGTCATCAAAACTTAAAAATTCAAAATGGCGACGTCAACATGGCGGATAGGCATTATCAGTTATCGTCGGATTCGATTGAAAATCGGTATCTGTGGGTTATCGAGGTTCCAGATTAGAATTATCTGGTCCAAATTTTTAAGACTAAAAAATAAAAAATAAATAAGAGTTTTAAGAAACCACGTAAGAAGTAAAAAAATAATACAATACAACAATAAAATACAATATAAAAAAGCGTGGGGTGCTTGATCTCAACTGGTATAAATATTTCACAGTAATAAGCACCCCACTCTTTTTTGTATTGTATTATTTCATTGTATTATTTTCAACTTTTTAGTTCGATTTGCTATTAAAGTGTGTTTTTTTAGTTTTTTTAAACTATTATTTACTTTTCGCTCTAATTTAAAATCTCCATGTTTCATTGCATTCTAAACCTTTTTAAACAAACAAAAATCGAAAATTTCTTTACGATTACCATACTTCCACTCTATTACGTGGCTGTGGAAGTAAAAGATGAGTATCTCTATTTCATGAAATTATTCTCCGTTTGTTTCATATATTTTTTCAGCACCCAGAGAAAATCTCGAAATCCAGCTATTCTGAAGAATGTAGATAATACTTCCTATTTTTCTAAAAAAAAAATTTGAAGAAACCAACTTTCGACGAGGTGCTGATAGTTCCATTATTCGCATTTTATTACGAAGCATCCTGTATAAGTTAGTCACATGACACGGTCAAGTAGAACCCTTGTAGAACCGGAGATTATTACGTACGTAATAGATATATTCCAATATATGATCAATACATAACTACAACAATAATAAAAATGGGAGCCACATTGCTTCCGTGAAAATTACAAAAACATTATTAATGATTTATGTCATTGTTAGGTAAACTTTCTACGCATCCGTGATGTCTATCAGTTTTGTACAAAATCTAGAATCTTAATAAAAGTTAAAGTTAGACTAAAGATTAAGAAAAGCTGGATAAAGGAACTATAAATGTTCGCCAAGTTATAACAAAAGTTATAAGACCACCTGCTGAGGGCCACCGACCGTGATGAGGATTTTATTTCGACGTATACATGCGGTGTTAATTGAAAAACTACGAAACTCAATGGATAGGGTAGCTTAATATCCTGTATTACACTTTAAGTCAAAGAATCGACAGCATTTTACACTTACGATATTAGAAGCACAGTAATTTTTTAACTGTAATATCTTTTGTTTCTGCATTCAATTAATTGAAAAACATTATTTGCGTATTTTGCAAACAACTTGCACATGAAAACGATAAATTACGTATTCATTATTATCTCTGATCAAAGAACTTATCCCTAGATACATAATGTGTATTGGTTGCTTTGTCGCTGAGATAATCACAGTCTAAGGTACTTCAATTACAAACATCCCATAAGTTCGTGATTGACTAGTCGATCTATTCACGGCTTTTATTTTAAAACAATCGTAACGGTTCGGTTCGGTTCGTATTGTATCGTAATCTCAATATTTTGAATTTAACGTATCCGTCATTAACGCTAACAAGTGTTTGTAGTATTTAACGGTGACTTCGTGCTGGAAAAGTGTTATTTTGGACATTTTATTAACAATATGTACATTACAAAATGCTGGGTTCTGAAGTGTTCGAGGTTGAGGGTGGTGGTGCCGTGAGAACTCGATAAAATTTAAGTCATCGGTAGATTAAAAAATTCTGCGGAAAGTGAAGTGTAATAATAGAAGTACAAAGCATACATAGAATTAATAATTTAAAAATTACTGTAAAGTTTTTGTTAATAGTACCAAAAATAAAGCAGTGCCTAGCCGGGCCGTCGTAAATGGAGAAAGACCTATCCATATATTTATATCTGGGAACTCATTCAAGTGGTTATTGGTATGAGCAACATGTATTTAAAAGACAATATGACATAAGTTCTTTAATTAGGAGTATTAATTTATTAGTTTACTAGTGCATTAGTTTATAAATATATAGTAAAATTGAAAAAAAAAAAATTGAAATGTATTAAACATAGGCAACAAAATACCCGGAATTGGAAAACGACAATTGAAACTAATTACTATAAAAACAAACTAATATACAAGATACATTATCTCGGGTCTCTTTCTCACAACCCGCTGTAAAAAGCTCTTTTTACCGCGAGACAGGGCTCTTGTTTGGACGTCCATCGTAAATGGATATTTACCTGTGGAACGGTTGATAAATAAAAGTTCCCTGCGGCGAACTAATGTATGTGTGTATGTATGTCTTGGTAGACAAACGAACTAGACGCACTGATGCAGGACATTGAAACAAAAACACAGATTTCTGTAAAACATGAAACCATATATGGACGCAAGCAGACACACTGCTAGATTTAGAAACAAAAGATTCAGAAGAAGAATAAATAAGGAGATGATGACAGATGAAAACTTAAAAGAAGCATCTCACAAACACCTACGCTACCCATCCTCTATTCCTACCCCATGCATCATGCGGATCCCAGTGCTGGCAACAAGCATGTCCAATCCAGCGTATGCAGTCGGTACGGCGGTATATAAAAACATCCAGATTGGATGCCCGGAATCGGCAGCAATGCCTACCTTACGCTGGCAAATCAATGAATCAATCAATATACATATAACAAAATGGTGGTGTTGTGCCGTTTGCAATATGCGATTTTAAAAGGAAATTAATCTATCATTTTATAAGTAAGTATAAATTTCATAATCGTGACATGATGGAGTTTTGTTTACACTTGCAAAAAGATGAATAGAACGAAAATTTTAAAACAGTTCAATATACAGTTTACTTAGAATTAAACTTGTATACGCTCTATCTTATTAAATTTGATAAATAAGAGGTTATATAAACAGGTGCAATATTGTCGTTTTTTTTTAATAAAAACGTACCTTTTTATTTTATTAGATAAACTTCCTTAAGTATGGGAGAAACATTGCGTTCTATTATGAGAAAAAATATTAATATCACCACCAACAGAGGAAGCAAATGGTGTAAGAAATATTTACTTAACTTTCTGTACAATTGGTGTTTGTAAATATTTCAATGATATGATAACTCAGTAATAGACCAAGAGCTAGCGACACTCAAACCGTGCTGATTCCATTGTGAACAAAAAAAATACAGAATGTAGTACTAACATTGTATATTATGAAATCGCGTGCCTGCCTGCTGGGATCGGTTGCGTTTATTAAAAAAAAAAAAATTGTGGCATTTTCAAAACGTATTTATTGATCTCATCGCAATGTGGATAAAATTTTTCATACAGCTGCTAGACACACTACTAAATACGAATTCAAGTGCCTGCCAGCCGGAATCGGTTGCGAAATCCCGCCTGCCAATTAAAAAACCAGTTCCAAAAACTGCAGAAGTTGGCTCATCGCAATGTGCACGAAAAAAATTCACGAGATAGTTTAACGCATTCAAAATTCATTTTCGAGTGCCTGCCTTGTCGGCCATTTTGCACTAAGTGCCTGCCAGCCCCTGGAGAGTTGCGCGCTCGGCGCCTTTGAAAGTTGACCGAACAATGCACAATGCCGCCTTTCAGCTCTTCAGGGCCGCGCAGCCTTGCTCGCCCCTTTCCTCAAAATTAATGCGGATACCACTCATATAATAGATTGAATAGTCGCAGTCACAGCTAATGTTTCGAGTGCGTAGACGTATATTTTTATATGAAAATAGAAAATGGGTGAAAACGAGAAATTCTGTGTTTTTTGCGAAGTACAAGACCAGAATCTGATCTTTTTCACGTTATCGGCTTTAATGAAGTGCGGGTACAGTTTTAAGTGTCGCCGAAATCATAAGTTAAACTTCAATGGCGTGCTTAACACAATGAGTTACGCAAAAAATTCATCTAGGAGTGTAGCGTAAACAAAGACAGATTCGAGAAACCAATGAAGAAAGCGCAGCAAAAAAAAATAGGGTTGTAGGAAAAGTTCAAGATGCAGAGAGAATTGTTTGGTAGGCTTTTAGGGGTGACAGTTGATCATTAGACCTAAGGTTTTCCAGTATCCCTTGACACCGATGCCTCCTTCGCTGTGTCACGTAGACGGTTCCATACATAAAGCCAACAAGTCTGCGCTTATAAAGTCATTGGAATTACAAATTGAAAGTTGTGAGCCAAGTAATGTCCATCTCGTGGTCTTTGATGATTGTTTTTGCTCTCCATGCAATCAAGGAAATTCCTGTTCAGTATGGGAAAATCGCCAGCAAATGCCTAAATGTTTTTCTGAACCACAATGCGAAAGAAATAGCGGTAATGTTCGACTCTTACTTCAGTCCGTCCATCAAAGACAATGAGCATTTGCTTCGAGATAATACAGAAGATCGCTAATTCCGAATCTCAGGTTCTGAGCAAAAGCAGTACACCGATTTTACAAAAGATTTGAAGAGCATACATTTTAAAAAGGCTTTGATTGAATTTTCCGCATTCGCTACTGTTAGGTAATATTAATAAATTATTCATTTTACAGAAGAAAATGAGAATGACAGCGATGGGGTAGAAACTGATTGTAGCGAGAATCTGATGAGGAATACTTGAGCAAATGCCAATTAAAATTAAATAAATTTTTCTTGTAGAAATAAACACTTGTAAAATGGAAACGTATTTTCTCTTGTAGTATCTCAAAAATTGATGAAGATGCAAGTTTGCAAATAATATTTTTTGAAGGGGAAAAGCACCCATTACTTTTTATGCACTGAAGTACGCCATAAGAGAAGTTATTTTTTTCTCTTGCAAAATACCCTATTTTTCATTTCAACATGTATTATACATTTAAAATAATAACAAAATAATATAACATTGAAGAATATGTCACCGGGGCTGAGCGAGATCGTGCGGCCTTGGAGAGCTGGAAGGCGACATTGTGCATTATATTCGGAGAGGCAAACGCTTTAAATCGCATCTAAATTAATTTCTAGCTTTTCTTAAATTTTGGTGCACATTGAAATGACCCCGATCAACTTTCAACGACACTGAGCGCGCGACTTTCCATGGGCTGGCAGGCACTTAAAACAACATGATCGACAAGACAGGCACTCGAAAATGAATTTTGAATGCTTTAAACTATCTCGTGAAATTTTTTCGTGCACATTGCGATGAGCCAAATTATGCAGTTTTTGGGACTGGCTATTAATTGGCAGGCGGGATTTCGCAACCGATTCCGGCTGGCAGGCACATGAATTCGTATTTAGTAGTGTGTCTAGCAGCTGTATCAAAAATTTTATCCACATTGCGATGAGACCATTAATACGTTTTGAAAACGCAACAATTTTTTTTTTTTAATAAACGCAACCGATCCAAGCAGGCAGGCATGCGATTTCATATTATACAATGTTAGTACTACATTCTGTAATTTTTTTTGTTCACAATGGAATCAGCACGGTTTGAGTGTCGCTAGATCTTGGTCTATAAGGTAGAGGGTAAATAATTGTACCCTCTTATTTTATGTAAAACTTTCAGAAAGAATGAAGCAATATAATTTTTCTAAATGAGTCATTTTATGACAATTATTGTATTTTACAGTGTATGCTAATTAAATTTAAAATATTTCAAGCATTATCTTACTGTAATATTGCAGGCCTATATCAAATTGTTTTGTAGAAAAAGCAGGTAATGCAGGAATTACAAAAGCAGCAAACAGGGCATGTACTAAAGTTATGAACCTAGTGTTAAGTGCTTTGCATGTCTATATCACATTGTTGTATAAAGCGGCTGACATGATTAGCTAGGTTGAAATTTAAAAAATTAAAATACGAAGCTGTAGAATAATTTATTATCAAGAACATTATTATATTAGATAAAATGATATGTTAATTATGTTCATGAAGACGCATCGCAAGGTACGCCAGTTTGCAAGTGGAACATATTGAGCTACCGTCTTCGTACATTGCAATAGTATAATTATTTATTGTAGCAGTAAATCGTGCATTCACGTTTATACTTGTTTTACATATTAATGTAATAGCAGAACATTCATGTTCAAATTTGATTTACATAATAATTTTATATGATATTTAACTTTTATATTAAATTGGGAAATTTTATGAAATAAATTTTAAAAGTTCCAGAGAGTGGCTGTTAGACCTAAAATAGAAAAACTATCCTGTGAGAGTTTTATTAACTTGATAGAATCATATCAACAACAATCAAGAAGCACGAGTTGGTTTTAGAAAAGATCGGCGTATGTAAATGGTAACCTTTCCATTTAACATAGCATTAAAAAGAGGCACTCACATGTAACTTCAGTTGTACCAGAAAGCAAATATAATAGCAGTTCACCAAAGCTCTAACCTAAAATGCAAAACTTGTAAATTAGACTAATATTGATTCAAGCTAAAAGGTTATACTACAAAGAGAACTTTGCAAGAATGAAACTAGAGAGAAGCTTCACACAGGTATACATGCTGAGTTCTATATGAATTAATCCTCCTCCTTTATTGTCTTAATTGCAGAAATATTTAAATGAATACAAAGTACTTTTCTTCATGCGAAATCAGTATTTCACATAAAATATACAATACATGAAAAAAAAAAATTTAATGAAAAACCTGCATATTTTATACACTTCTAAAGCAATACTTTCAATCAGTACACAACATAGTTTATTTTTAAGAAAGTTTCACAATACATTTTTTTTTTCAAGAAAGTAAAATTCGCTGCCTAATCACCACTTCAACATCCAAGAATCATGAAGAGAAATCATATTGATACTATATTTACACTCCAGAATGTTAAAATAATCGCTCATAGAATTTTAATAATGCAATACTACTTGAGATCATCTGCCGCAATAGGATTAATTGGATTAATATATCATTATATAAGAATATATAAGCAAAATGAATTATCATTCGAACGACTCCCGGCAAAGATATGAATAAATCTGTGGATCAACTGTACAAAGTTCACTAAGCCATCTTCTGACACTTTCTCTCCTTGATAAAATTTTTTATGAATTTTGTGATTAGTTCCACATTAAAGCTGAGGCTTTTCTCTACATTTTATGTCATTTTCATTTTTTTTAGGGGCTCTGAATAGTAAAAATTATCTCAAAATTATTCTCAATTTTCTCGCATTTCGAAGCGGCTTAAAGCCATAAGTGGAAAACTCGATTTATCTTCTAAACGGCTTAAGTAAGACAAAAATTTGTAAAGACCTTTTTTGTAGAGAAAAAGACGAGCTACAACTTTCGTTGGGAACTTCTTTCTCTATTTTCATTACTTTTTGGCCGCTAGAGCAAGAAAACCGAAAATCAAAAAGTATTTCCAAATTTTTTTGAATTTTCCCGGAACTTGGAAGTGCAAAGAATGCATCATCTCATTCTCCAGGTTATTACTTACTTAAATCCCAGAGATGATCCTTTTATTCATTTTTGTAACCCTAAATTGTTAATTTGCCTGTACTAATTGTGAACATTTGATCTACACATCGAGAACTACAACATACCACATTCTCTGCCAGTTTAATTGAAGGCCATTCTCCATAAGATGTGTGCGGGTCCTTTACTAAGAATATAATATTTTTTTAAAATGAATTATTATTTGTTTGCTTATAATTGTATTGAAACATATTCTTTATAGGATTTTGCAAACAGCAGAAAAAAATAACTATCTATAACTAAAAGAAAAACTTTAAAATACTGTAAAAATATTAATGAAATCTTTGCATTCTTTCGATAACCTGAATTCTGGTTATACTAGCAAATTAAAATCCTAAAATGAATAAAAAATTAGACAAATTCATTTTAGGATTTTAATTTACTAGCATAACCAGAATTCAAGTTATCGAAGTTTTTCTTTTAGTTATAGACAGTTATTTTTTCTGCTGTTTGCAAAATCTTATAAAGAATGTGTTGCAATACAATTATAACATTCTGTAGAGACAAAATACTGCCAAAGAAAGTGATATCACCGAGAGATGGAACCACTTGTATACAATTTAAAATTTAAGATGAGGCGACGAAGAGCTGAAAACACAAATTCTTTAATCGATCGGATCTTTCGCGACCTGGACGACTTATTATATCGCGATCGACAGATAGAAATTGGCTTTTTCGGCACATAGTAAATTATACCCGCGAAATTTCGAGCCCACTCGAACGACAGAAAACGGATTTTTTGTACGTTTAGTGAATTTCAGACATATACCGCAGTGCAGAGAAAGTACGAACTACAAAACTGGATGCTTGTATTAAATAAACGTTTTCCTTTTCATTCTCACGTCATAATCAATTAGATATCTGAAAAAATGAGATATGGGTAGATGTTATGTGTTTAATGCAATGTTAAACTGTCCGATAAAACGGATTAGTGATAAATATCAAATCTCGAAACGCAACAACAAACTAATTGCAAAAATTAATATTTCATAGTAATTTTACCCGATCAGTGCAATGCAGAAGAATAAAATAAACAAGAAAAAATGACAAATAGAACGTACAGGGTCAAAATTTGTAACATCGCGGTCGTAACGCATGGACAACATTTAGTGACGCGAGAGCACGTATTCGATACTTTCTGTTAATTACATTGTTCACTTGTCGGTTGGCTTTTGTTCTGGTTACCTGATTCTAGTAGTCTGGTGAACTGACGAGACGAAATTATTTTGAAACGTCGATGTCTTTAGCTGGTACAATACTTCTATAATACAAATATTAACGGGACGGTTTTGAGAACGATATAAAAAAAGCAGGAAAGTGAATTACAGGATAATATTATCAATGAACTTATAAAAATATGTCTGAAACGTTAATATAGTTTAGATTTATTGAAAGAGCCAGTATTCAATAAAACCACAATGTGACCATTATTCGATTTATAATAGAAAATGTTATGTACTCTATTATTAGCCACTATTGACTTTTATTTTAGTACGCACACCATATTTTATAACCCACACTGTCTCTTTTATGCCAAAAGACATCGCTTTGGAAATTGAATGATACAAAACATTAATCTACTAATGGATAATTCGGCGTCGAATTTTTCACTTTTTAACAGGTATAGGGAATAAACTGTGTCAAGGACGTATCCTATATTTCTACACAAAGAGTATAAACGAATTAAAATAAATCAATACAAAATGTCTTCTCAATATAAAGACTATTTAGCTGCTACGCTAGAAGCATATTGTCAAGGCCTAAAACAACGGGGGGAAATAATAAAACTTTTATTATTGTCTATTCTATTTTTAGTATTTAATTTGCTTTCATTTCACAGTTGATAATAATAAAGATCTAAATAAAGATGTAGTTATTCACAATATAAACACTTTGAATTAATCCAGTTCACCTCTGTAAAAGTAACACATTTAGCTCAAAATTTACAATTACAATATTTACAATAACATCGCGCAAAGAACCAATCAAACCTAGCAATGAAACGCCAAGGAAATACATTCAACAACCATATATATGTCGACAGTACTTCAGAGGATCAACTTTTTCACTTTTAGCTACTATTAGAAGAAGCTCCAGAGAGGCAAGAAAATGTGGCAACAAATGTGTCAAGTTGAGGTAGAGGGTTACTGTTTTTTTTTTAATCACTGGATTTTAAAATTCGAAATATTTACTTAGATTAGCGAACAAAAATCTAATCTGTTCACTTCAACTTTTTGACGATACTTTTAGCTATTACTGACTAAATCTTCAATTCAATCGCATATAAAAGAATTTTGGGTTTAAAGGAAGTTATTTTTACTCCACAAAGTATATAATCGTAAAAAAAAATCAACATTGTTAACCTTAAGTTTTTTTGTGGAGGTTGCTAAAATTGGTCCAAAATCGAAAATTGAGATAACATCAAATCTTTACGTTTTAAGGTCCCGGGAACCCAAAAAAGTGGTTTTTAAAAAATGTCCGTGTGTGTGTTGTGAGTTAGCACGATAGCGGCGAAACTACTAAACAGATTTGGATGAAACTTTGCAAGGGGGTTTCTTTCGTGCTGCAGAAGATCTGGAAAGGTTTTGGTTGAGATCAGATTACGTTTTTTGGCACAACAAGTTGTTTATTTTATAATTAATTACGATTTGTAATCGAACCGTTAAAAGCAGTTAAAATTCCGATTTCAACGATGCAACACTTGCACTCTTTCGATTTGGTTTCCGCGAAAAAAAATAAGAAACAAAGCAAATGTGAAGGTAGCATTTCGTCACGTCACGTGCACTTATATTCAACAACTATTGCGTTCAGGATTTACCACATCGGCGCTGGTATATTAAAAATAGACCGCTAATTATAGGTTGGATTTCCAACCTACAGATTTCAGCATATATTTAAAAATCAATGATTTAAAAAAGTTATATGTATCCTATCCGAGAGAGTTCATTAATGTTACATAGGTACCAATTTAAAAATGTGAATAAAAACATTAAAAATGAGTACAAACTTACAAAAATGTAATATTTGAGGTTATGTTAGTCATAAAATGCTTGCCCCTTTTTACAAAACACAGTGTTATCGAATTAATCAAAGCGTAATTTTGTTATTGATTTGAAACGTCAAAATTTGTGCGATTTAAACGTCAGATATTTACAATAATTTTACATATTACTCAAAAAGAGCAATATAATTAATCAAATGGATACTGATAGTGAAAGCGAGAGTCCTTTGACACTGCCAGAGGTAAGGGAAGCTACAGAAATCGCCTCATTAAACCCCACTGGGCAAAGTAATATTTCAGCAATGTTCTAGAAATCTTATCTTGGAAGTTGTAACATACGAGCAATGAATATTTAGGTTCTCGCAACTTTGATGCAACAGCCCTAACGGCCATGCAGCAATATTGCAGTGCAATGTTACATATTGCAAAGTACCGGCAAGGTTTATGACTTTTGATTGTAAAGTTGTAGAAACTTTACAAAGCAGAAAATTAAAATACCAATATGATTACATCAATAATTTCCATGTACATTTCAATTATTTTTTTTACTGAAATGTTCTAATGAAACTAACATTTGTCTTGAAAATGTAACTTTACATCATCGTTTTCTATGCTTATGCAGAGAATTGTGCAAACTGGACCTAGAAAGTGGAGAAAAACAACTATACACCCTGCCTGTATTTTTGTTTATTTTGCATAATCTTTTTCAGGGCTTAATAAGCAAAAAGTGAATGTCATGGGACAAATTCTATTTATACAATTTATATTTTTAACCAGTATTTTTGTAATACAAGACTACGTTGTGGAAAAATAACATCCACTTTTTCGCTATTAAGCCCTGAAGATGATGCAAAATAAACAAAATACTTTACGCGTGGTAGTTGTTTTTATATCCTTTTTAGGTCCAATTTCCACAATTTTCTGCATACGCATAGGAGACGTTGATATAGTTACATTTTCAAGACAAATGTTAGTTTTTGGCTATCCAACCCTGAATAAGTTTATATCAAATAAACAAAATATGGACAAGTTAAATGTTTTTCTTTTCTTAGTCCATACATTTGTCTGCATAAGTAACTGACAAAGTACAATTTTCTTTTTCAAATAGTATGGCATGCACTCCCACTTTTGATCTACGAGATTGTTTTTTTTACAGAATACATTAGTTCATAATATTCCCGAGCACTTAAACTGGTCGAGGTAACAAATCATATGCCGAATCTAAAGGAAAAATTTATTTTGTGCTTCTGTAGATATCAAAATTAGTCTTAGTATAAACTCAAATTGTTTAGTAAATACAAAATAAAATGCAAAATGTTATATATATATTTATTTATTGTCACGTGATGAATAACTTACATTTCTAATTTTATTACAAATTAGTTTGTAGTTTTTGTATTATTTAACACGAATTTTATAGAAAAAAAATGTTACCAATAACAGAAGCCAAGAAAACATATCTGTGGAGTCTATCTTTATCTATTGATAACTATACTTCGTAGATATCTTGTTTTCGCATGTTGGAGCCACGCCATGGAAAACCTTTCAAACTGGTCGGCACTTAAATTCGGGAATTATATCCCTACCTACTGCAGCTGCAAAATATAACAATATTAACTACCTGGTTATTATGCTACCAACTACTGCAGTGAATATTTTAAAACTTTATAATCAAAGTACTATTACAGTACGAAACAATATATGACTTTTTAAAAAGTAATTGGACACCTTAGATATTGTACAGGTAATAGGTATACAATCCTTTACCCCCTTGTATGACATAGGTTAGCATATTTTGGGATGTGCCACATACATCCAATCTCAGAGCATACTGAAATTAATCACTTGCAGAAAAAAAATTCTAGTGGCCAAACGTAGAAAATTACGATGAGAAGTAAGTCTCTAGACCAAGCACTCAGTTTTGAAAATTAGTAAGCACTTGTTTAATTAAGACAACGAAATTAAGTATAGCTTAAAAGCAGGCCTTTAACTTAGATTTAATGACATTCATTGATGCACATATTTAGTAGCATTAAACTATTAGAGAATGACGATTTCATTGAGACGTAATTTTATTAACCTCAAACTTACCGTTCTATCACTCGCTTTTTTCTTCTCCATATTGAAAACTCCATTAAAAAAAATTATAAAATGAACGTAGGTACCGCTTTTATGTTTTTTTTTTTAATTCCAACCCAATTCAACGACGCTTTCACTTTCACAAAAATGCCGAGACAATCCTCCAAAACTCCCAAAACTGAAGTGAACTGACATTCGACAGTTAGAAAATGGCGTGCATTTGGAACTACTAAATTGTAAAAATGGAAACAAGTTGAAAAACAATAAGGACTGGATTTTGCAATTTTCATGTTACTTGTAATCTTTAGTTTAACTCAATGTTCCACAAAGTTGTGCTTGCAATGCTACTCTTGTTAATTAAAATCAAATATATAGTGATTTACAGACCTAACTTACAATATATTTGCAAAATTAACATTGAGACAAAGTTTCATTTGTATTTTACATTTGAAATTGTAATGTATTTTGACAGAAACTTACAAATTTTAACTTATTTCTTTTAAATTTGCTGAAGCTTTCCAGCAACTGAACAATTAAAAAATACTAAAATTAACTAAACGCAACATTGCAGGAAACTTTTGCAACTTTCAATGCCCAGTGGGACTTGTTGTCCGAAAGATCGAGAAAATTATATATGATGGGGTATAAATCTTTCTTAAATTGGAGAAATCAAATGAAAATGAATTATATAAATATTAAATATTTAACAGTCGTGGACAAAGCATAGTATTCTACTCTCATCATTATACGTGCAGTGCAATCCTATGTCCTAAAACATAAGAGAAGAACAGCAAACAATAAATTTCAATATGTTGATATTATGTGGTGCAAGTGAGAAAAAAGTGCATGGTGGTTTCTTTAGTGCTCCAGAAGATCTGAAAAGGTTATGGTTGAGATCGGATTACGTTTAGTGCCGTTATGGCACCCAATAGTGCTCTTTTCGGCTTCAAAGATCCACCGTGGGGAGGTTCCAACCGCATTCTTTTGTTAAAATAGGCTGCAAGTATATATATAATAACGACATATGGAACTAGATTATATTTTGGGACGGGTTGGGAGGATAAATAGGGATAAATAGAGCAAATTAAGTAAAGCAAGCTAGTAAAAGTCCAGAAGCTTGGAATTTGGTGTATGTACTAGAAAAAGAAATTTTTTTTAACCTTTAACCATCACCGCCCCCGCCCCCATTCCATTATTAAAAGGGTTAAAACAATATAATTGAGATATTCACTTGAAATTTGGTACATCTATATAATAACGACATCTGGAACATCTGAATAAATAGGGGAAAATAAGCAAAGCAAGTTAGTAGTTATTAAGTTTTTTTTATGACATATTCCACCTCCATCACCACCCCCATTCCATTATTAAAGGAATTAACAAAATAAAACAAGATGTTGTCTAAGAAGGTAGTTACACGTTCGTATTATAAGATATCTGAAAATAAATTATATTAAGCTTATTCCATTGAAGCCTTGGGGGTAAATAGGGATATAAGTAAAGCAAGCTAGTAAAAGTTTAGAACTTCGGGATTTGGTATATATACTAGAAGTCAAGGTCCTAGTTTCCTTTATGACATCTGTCACCCCCACCATACCACGTTCAACATCCCCACTCCATTATTAAAGGAGTTATCAAAATAAAATTGTTTTGCAGTGTATGTATCAGAACAAAAGTTCTCAAAAAAATTTTGGAGATCGTCCAGCTACATTACCACTTCGGGGCAAACGATTTCAAATATTGTATTATTAAAATTCTATGAGCAATTATTTCTACTTACTAGAGTGCAAATATGGTATCAACATGTTTTCACTTAAATAAACTTGGACGAGAAATCGGAATGTGGAAGTAGTGGTTCCTTAGACAGTGGTTTTTCATGTTTTATTTTCTGTTAGAAGTACTTTTGATGTACAAGGTATACCAATGTATGCGTGGAGAGAATCCCACTCGCTACTAACGTAGGTTATTCGAGGAATTAGATGCCGCTAAGAAACAAACAATTGAGCCCTAGAAGTGGCTGAAACCTCTAATGTGATACTGCCTCTGATTTCCGCAAACACCAAAAATCTCCCAGTGATTCCTACGTGATTGACGAAACGTGCGTCGAATGTATTTAAGTGTAGCGTTCATGTGTTTTGGTGTTTGTGGAAACTACTTCAGAGGAAACAATCCAGTATCAAAGAGATAGTTATGGGCAAAAAACTAATTTTCCTAAAAAATTCAAAATGGAATTATTTTATTTTTTAATTCGTTATTAAATAAAAGTAAAGGTATAGTATGCGTAATTGCTAAGAGGCCAACTGTTATGGGACGGGTGAGACGCAAGATGAGGTAAAAGGCAGAGCCGGATTACCGGTATTGTTCGCTCGATTACTATTTCAATGTAGGTATTATTTGTCAGCGGCGTCTTGTGAAATTTAGATTGGTAATATGTTGGTATTGAGCCATAGGACAAAAGGCATATTTTATATCATAACTACCTAGACAAAATAAAGCAGTTTTGCGGAAAAAAAATTCCATGGAAATGTGCGAACACTGATTTACTTTGATTTTTTTTATCACTGCAATCACTAACAGTTTCATTTCCACAAACACGATCTGATCCAGACGTAGAGGTCTCCCACGGCCGATATATTTTTATATTAAATATGATAACCTTAAATAATTTTCAAAAACACAGCAGATAATAAACGGATATAAGATAATTATAACTTATAATATTACACTTACAATAAATACCCCTTAACGCACTGGTTAGAAAACTTACTAAAATTATTTTGGAACACGACTTGAACAACCCTTGCGCCGCCCTTTTACCGGTTACGCATACTATATTTATGTCAATTTCAAATACCACTTCCGGTAAAATCGACCTATAGTGTTATGCCTACACTGAATGTATTCACCCCTATAATTTGGTGTATTTTGTTAGCAATTCTAAATAAACATAAACATGACATAAATGTCATAAACATGCCTTACATAGTAGACAACTTCAAAATCCAATCCCTAGGCTATCCAAAAGAGGGTTGTATATATGTAGATTTGAAAAAATACAGACAACATCCATTACCTATCGACATTTCCAGTGACGGAGCAGGGGATTGAACTCAGTACCCGATAGGTAGTCTTTTATCTTGCTCTACTCTGAATCTTGTAACATGGAAATTGAACATGTATTATATGTTTATATTACCATAGCAATTATCGAAATCGAACACATTTTTTAAATTATGTCCGATAGAAAACGTTGTTATGTGCAATGCATTTAGGCCTACTAATTATATATCTTGTTCCGGTGTTACACAGGGACCTGTTCTTGGACCACTCTTATTTAACATATATATTATGCATAATAAGAGTATCAATTACATGTCTATTTTTAATGTATACAGATAACATTAAATTGCTACATATAATTTTTAACTTAAGTTGTACTTCTGGATTAACATACCACAGGCTCCGATTGCTTTACATCCCCTCCGAAGGGTGGTATATCCGCTACAATATTCCCGCCTAAAATTGCATATCTTCTACGTGGGCGCTGATATATATGCCATTGGAAGGTGAAAGGGTATCGCTATATTTCCCTGGAGAGTCACCGTTCCAAGTATTAAGTACAATTGACCTTACTTAATGAATGAAGATGAACTCAATTGTTAGATGATGATTGTCCCGACCAATACGCAAAAGGTCAGTAGTCTGGTCACTTAAATTTCCAGATGTAACTTGTACAGATTTTCATTTTGGCACTATATGAATCACTTGGTGTACTGAATAAAAATTCTCTAGACTAAACAATTAATTTCTAGCAGAATCACTTACATAAGCAATGACTTTTAAATCATTATTATAAGATATTACTAGTACTAGTATTACTGGTTCAGTTTTTCAATGTAGTCTCTTTCGCATATCAGTATATAACTTACATCAAATATACTAGGACTACAACTGTTTAAGATTAACTTTGATTTTCCATATTATATTTAAATAGAAAAAAATAACACCATGCTTATTATATTGATGAGAATTGCGAATATGAAACCGGAATGTTCCAAACCAAGTTTTTATATATAAAATATTGCAGCCACCAAATGATATAATTAAATATATATAAAATATTGTGGATATTATTCTCATTGACAAATAAATTTACATTTGCATTTTTAAAAGTACACCTCCAATGCAATTAACCTTGAAAAATTGTCATCATCATCAAACATCTCAACAGACACTTTTGGTTGACAGTTGTTTTTAGACTAAGGATGTTTAATTTTTCTTGTCCGCGCAATGCCTTAATCTAGTGTTTATTGTGGTAATTACAAACTAAAGCATAAAAACCGAGAAGGCATTTAGAAATTCCGATGTCTAAATAAAAACCAGCAGCAAATCCCATCAAAGAAATTGTACAAAACAGATGAAAATTGAAACAAAGCCTGGGGGCGAAGCAGTGTGAGTGATGGAGTGGTTAAAACACTTCCATTTAAAAGTTGTATCAAAGGTAAACAAAAGATACGTAGGAAAAGAATTGGGCAGCGAATATGTTTTTTGTGCTGTTTGTTCTTGTTGCTGCCACTAAAATGCCACAAACACGCCATCAAAACGCATTCTTTTCAGAATTTTTGCATCTCTTTTCGAGGATTTATAAAACAAGTTTGCCTCAAGCATCTGATAATAATTTAAGAAAAATAGCTAGAATACTTCCCCACTATGATTTTCCAATTCAGCTTCAGAATGGTGTGTTTTAACATCTATTTTACTTAAAAATTTATGAAATCGTAAAATTTTAACTCTAAAGTTCTAAAACAGAAAAATTTAAATCAGATATATTTCAATGATACAGTAGGTTCAACAAGAAATACTTATTAATAAATATACATTAGAAAATAAATAGGTACTAACAAAAGAATTAAATGTACACAAGATCGATAAGAGGAGCAAATAAATCACATTAGCACAATTAATAATAATAATAATAAACATAGATAACAAAACTACTAAAGTAGCCATAACTAATCATAGGCTTAATTACTGTAATAACATTTTTTTTAAACAAAATTACGGTGAATATTACACAAATGAGAAGATAAAAATACAGGACCGGACTTGTGACATTATCTAGGTGTACAACACTAAAATTTACCACCCCTGTGAGCCTGAGGCCTTCTGAGTCAGAGGGTGTAGATTAGGTATTTATTTAAAACTACTTAATATTGACTACTAAAAAAATATGTTTTATTTCGCTAGAAACATAAGTGACATACTAAAATATGGTGACTGCCGATTCTGTTAAATGTCGCCCCAAAAAATTTTTACACATACTACCGCATACCCCTAAAGACCTCTAAATCTGCCCCTGATTATTTTAAGACTAGTGATATTATTTATATCATAGCTAGTTATGAACAGATTTTTCAAAATTGAAATGGCATCCAAAAGTGTAACAGTACCTTCATCTCAGGGCATGAATATTATCCGTATAGGCGCCACCGCGATAGACAACATATCGTGTGATAAAAAGTCACATGTTCCATACAAGATTCTTTCTTGCTAAATATAGCCAAAATACAATTTTTACGTTTAGTTTACATGACATCATTCAAATTAAAGTGATATTCATTTTATAACCACTTAGTATATCGTAATTTTATTAAGGAGTTAAACTTAATTAGTTTTTGAAAAAACAGGGTCTAAATACAGTTTATAAAACTAATACTTAAAAGCTTTCTTATTAAAAAGAATAAAGATAAAAACAAAAAAAGCGATGTGGAGAGTTTATGCTGACCTGTGGGAATAGCTATAATGTTGGACGAACAGGTAGAAATTTTTAAACACATGGAGGAACACAACAAATCTTTTTTCAATAATAAAATAATTCTACTTTTGCAAATCACCTATTAAAAGATAAGCACTTATTTAACCACGATTTTGATATTTTTCACACATCTAGCAAGGCATCAGAGTTGCCATTACTTGAGAGCTTACAAATTAATATTTTACTTAACGATCAAAGAGACATTAACAATTCCCCCTTGTAAATCTATTTTAGTTCCATTTCTCAATAAAAGTTTGTAGAATTTAGGTTACCATAAAATAATTTCATTTAAATGTAAATTAGTTTTTAGCCAATAAAATTTCATGTATTTAAGGTTCAATAATTCAAATTGTAAGTTGTGCAGTATGCTCATCTGGAGAAGCTAATGTTTTGGGAAATCAATTGTCTTGTTAACATAATATATCGTGAACAATGTAAAAAACAGTTGAGTGTTTTCATTTTACTACTTAAGTAGTTTACTTTATAACTATTTAAAAAAAATATATTTTCCAAGTCTGAAACGATATTGTAAAAGTTCCCAGTTTGCAACAGCAATAAAAAATCTCTGGAGCGGAGGTGGTGGTGATGATGTCATAAAAAAATCGCCTTCGCATCGTCCGGAAACAGCTACGATCCGTACCAAAAAACATGATTTTAGATACTTATTACAAAAATAACTATTCGCTATATTTGTCAAACTTTGTGAATCCATGGCGACTACGATTGTCGCTAACCACAACCGTATTATAACTTCATGTTCTCCGTGCATACTCATACTGTACACACTTGCTCAGTATTACGTCATCTGTTCTCGACTCTTTCGTGACGGCGGCCTTTTGTCATATACGCTATACACGAACATTAACATTTCCAATGTAAAAAAAAAAATTGAAATTGTGTTTACTATACTTCTACTCTACTACGTTGGATGTAAAAGTGCATGAAGTAAAAATTGTATTTTTTATTACTGGGCGTGAATCTTCACGCCACGTTGTCCATTTGACAATCTTGTCAGATGGACAAGACGTCGTATGGTGAAATGGCACTTTTACATTGAGCTTCATAGTAGATTTTTTCTAATCTCTTTGCAAAATATAGCCAACATTATTTTAATGTTTAATTATATGATGAAATTTTTAACATTGTTAATTATGGTTTACATGAGAATCATCCTTGCCATGATTATTGGATTTAGAAATTAATGCCTGAAAGTTACAAACACAACATGCTAAATGTGAAATATAAAAGGTAAAATGATCATCGAAATTTAAACCAATATTAAAATATTGAAACATATTCTTTACAGGATTTTGCAAACAGCGGAAAGAAAAACTATCTATGAGAACTAAAAGAAAAACTATATGTAAAAATATTAATGAAATCTTTGCATTTTTTCGATAACCTGACTTCTGGTTATGCTAACAAGTAAAAATTCTTATTTGCCATTCTCATTATAACACTAGCATCCCACATAGTAACCTACGGCTAGGCAGGTTAAACTAATATCTACATGATCCCCTACGATATGTAAATTCAGTTAAAAATGTGGGATACTAGTGTTATAATGAGAGCAAATAAGAATTTTTACTAGTTAGCATAACCAGAAGTCAGGTTATCGAAAGAATGCAAAGATTATAATAATAATTTTACATATAGTTTTTCTTTTAGTTCTCATAGATAGTTTTTCTTTCCGCTGTTTGCAAAATCCTATAAAGAATATGTTTCATTGCTATAAGCAAACAAATAATAAATAATTCACTTTTAAACTGTCTTTAATATATTTACAAGTACAAAAGGAGTTTATTATTGATGTAATTGTAATTAATAATTAGGGTTTGAGAAGAAATACCACTGCATTTACAAACATTTAAGACGTATCTTTCCATATAAATTGTTTCTGAAAATACCTCAACACGTGAAAAATGGGTTAGATGATTTTTTTAATTTCTTTAGTTCAGTTTTGATAATAGGCTGCTTTCAATTTTTTTAAATATTTTTATTTTATATTTTCACATTGTCGATAGATTACATTCAAATGATCTACCTCTATCAAAGTTATATTCACTAAACACATTCTCCTTTGTACCAATCAAATTTTAAAATCTAATATGAAAATGATAATCTTGGTTATTGAATTAGATTAGTAAAAGAAACTACATTTTCATGCAACAATGCAAATTCTTATTTGTTTTACATGTTTTAAAAATGTAGAATGTATACCATAATCGTGCATCTAACATGAGACATTAGCGCTTCAATTAATTTACTAATAAACACGACGTTAAACCACATCAATTTCACCCTTGATTAATATCCCTATTCACATCTAATTTATAATTATTATTCACTCCTCCATTAATATCAAATCGCTATTTACACCAAATAATCCACAACCTCAAATCAATCGATAACACATTTGTATGGTATCGACCAGAATTAATTTTAAATGGCCATCGAAATGTAATAACCGATGACATTCACAGCGAATTGTGCCTATTATTGATCTTACTTTACATGATGTTCCTTCGTAGTGTCCTTTAAAATGATTACTTAATTATAGGCCACGGTAGCTAATTTGTATTACATTTTTCGTAAATATTATCTTCGCTTAATTTTCTGTCATTTATATCAAAATTTTTATTTTGTTAATTTCGACATGTTGGATCAGATTGCAAAAGTCTGTGTAACTGAAAAGGGGGAAACAAGATACAACGACTGGAAGTTGCACTTAGGCGTGGTCGGCGAATATCTGTTTTATTAACATTTTTCTAGAATACGGCACAATTCACTTTACTGGGATTAACTATATAGCCGTATATTTTTTTATTTTTATTATTTAAGTATTTATTCGCAGTCGCCCAACGTCTGATCAATTCCTAGTTACATCTGGAGTCCCCAAGGCTCAATACTGGAGCCTCTATTACTTATCACATTTATTAATGATGTAGTCACTTGCGTTGATATCAATTGTATGCTACTCTATTGGAGTCCTCTCTCTAAAATTTTTTGTAGTCATCGGGACAACATAGACGCCATTTTCAAGAATTTTTACCTCTCTATGTGCAGTTATTTTCGAGTAAAGAAATAGTGAAAATAACGTGTTTTGAAAGCTTTGGAAGTCATTTTTAAGTTAACAATTGCATCTAGTGACCTCTATCGGTGTTCATTTTTTAGAGAATTTCATAACGAACAATTTTCCTAGTGCATATATTATATTATAAGTTGGCAGAAACATATTTAAAGAAATATATGAAAAAGGGCCCATTTTACTCACTAATTGTTAATTATAAAATCATGCGGTTCACTAATTTGTAAGCAAACTTAGGGTGTTCAACTACAAAGCGATTCCAACAATGATCTCGCCTATGGGCCAAAAATGTATTTATTAGCATTTTTTCCTCCCTACCGTCTAACCTATTTGAGCACTATGCCGTTACTTTTGGACGGTACAGGTGGGTACACAGGTGAAGTAAATTTTTCGTTCGAGAATACGCTCTTCAGACAAAATATTCTTGTATGGCATTCCTGTTGATATTTCATAAAAAAAAATCACCTAGAACCTACTGTCGTACAAAATTAATGGGAATGGAAACCCGAAGAATTTTTTATTTTCCCAAAATTTTCCCAGACATAGAGGCAATTTAATACTGTACGGCGTTTGTACAATTAGATTTGTATGCTTTTGTATAGTTTCTCACTCTGGAACCACCAAATATGTACGGCGTTGCTGAATAATGAAACTATAAAAGCATACAAATCTAATTGTACAAACGCTGTACAGTATTAAATTACCTATATGTCTGGGAAAATTTGCGGAAAATCAAAAATTCTTCTGGTTTCCGGTCCCCTTATTATTGTACGGCAGTAGGTTCTAGGTGATTCTTTTTTAATACTATCAACATGAGGAATGCCGTACAAGAATATTTTGTCTGAACAGCGCATTTTCAGATGGAAAATTCAATTAATGTGTATTAATCTGTACCGTCCAAAAATGACGACATAGTACCTAAAGTTATGGTTTCATATGCCAGCTTCGTACTGAATATAATACATTCTGGGTCACTTCATTCCTTAAAAATTACGATGGGCTAATAGTCTATAATAACAAACACAGAAAGTCAAAGAGAACGTTCAAACTTTGAAAATTTTTAAACACTAAGCAACATACGGTTGCTCCTAAGATGAGAACAGAGATAGAAATTCTGAAGTTCAGAGTAGTCAGAGTCAGAAACGCTACATCTGCTGATGCCTTCCCTCTCAAATGGCTGATGTCAGCAATGAGCTAATATAAAAAAGCTTTGATGAAGCCGCGCGTCTAACAGTCAATCATGGCAGATGGCGTGATGTTATCAGATGTGCCATAGATCAAAAAGAGACCAACTAGAATAGTGCATGCATCACAAAACATCCGCCAAGACGTTTTCAATAGGGATAAGACCTGTTCTCTCAAATACAGGATGCCACATGTCGAAATCGTCCAGCTTATGTACAATATCGTACGTATATTCATGTATCCATAGCTTCAAGGCAAAGGGATAATTGTTATGCTTGTAATTCGCGATGAGCAGAGATTTCTGTTGACAAATTTCTCTGAAAGTAACGACAAAAGAAAAACCAAGTTGAAAAGGAATGGAGGCTTATTTTAGACTTGGTGCACTAAAGCTTTACTGTATATCTACAAGGAAATAATTATCTGTTTTGGCGATATATAACAATTGTAGCTGTTGTGAGTAGAGTAGCACTTAGTTCTATAAATAAGGCCAAGCTCCTTCATAGTAAAATTATCTATTTAGTATGAGATATGCTTTCACCAAATAATCTGTATTCAGTAAGTAATTTCGCAGTAAAAATAATTCTAAACAAGTTGTATCAAAAACAGTATATGTAGTAAGAAAAAACAAAGGATATGTATACATCGAGAAATTGCCTCATTTCTATGGCAACCTGAAAGTTATACTTTTCATGGTTTTCTTTTTGGATACATTATGACAACTCTCTGAAACCATAACACATTTTAATTTGAAAGACAACACTGAAAGAGTATAGAGAGAATAAAGAGAAATATTCCTTATAATGATTTTCAGATATTAATCCACGTAGTGAAGTGGAAGTACTTATAGTAATAATAAAATAATTTTCAAACATTTTTATTGTTGAAATAGGTTTAGAATGTCATGAAACGTCGAGATTTTAAATTTGAGCGAAAAAAAATTTCTGCCTGTCCGTTGGTCGATAACTAATTAAGATTAAGACATTGGCTTTAAATTTTGTACACGTATGTACTATAACGAGATCTGGAACTGGATTGTCTTTTGAACACATCCGGTGAAGGGTTGAGGTGTAAATAGGCAAGCTGGTAAGAGTACAAAATTTGAGATTTGGTGTACCTATATTCTAGAAGCCAAGGCGTCAGATTTTTATATAATATTTTCCATCCCCCTTCACCACCCCCTCTCCATTATTAAAAAGTCTGATAAAAAAAAATTGAGATATTCACTTGAAATTTTGTACACGTATGTACTGTAATGACAAGCAAGCTGGTAAGAGTACAGAAACTTGAGATTTGGTGTATGTGCTAGGAACCAAGACTTCAGATTCTTTATAATAATTTTTAACTCTCCCCACCACCCCCACTCCATTATTAAAGGGGTTGATAAAATACAACTAAGATTTCTACTTGAAATTTGGTACATGTATATATTACAACGACATCTGTAATTAGATTAAATTTTGAGATCATGGCGTTGAAGGGTTGGGGGTTAAATAGTAGTAAATAGGAAAAACTAAGTAAAGCAAGCTGATAAGAGTACAGAAACTGGGGATTTGGTATATATACTAAAAGCCAAGGCCTCAGATTTTTTCATAATATTTTTCAACCCCTTCACCACCCCCACTCCATTATTAAAGGGGCTGATAAAATTAATTTGAGATATTCACTTGAAATTTAGTACACGTATGTATTATAACGACATCGGGAACTAGATTAAATTTTGAGAGGATTCCGTTGAAGGCGTGGGGGTAAGTAGGCGTAGATAGGAGAAAATGAATAAAGCAAGCTGGTGAGAGCACATACATTTGGGATTTGGTGTATATACTAGAAGCCAAGGCCTCAGATTTATTTACAATGTTTTCAACACCTCCCCCCCACCCCCACTACATTATTAAATTGGTTGACAAAATAAAATTAAGATATTCACTTGATATTTGATCTACGTATGTATTGTAATAACATCTGATAATAAGATAAGATAATTCCGTTGAAGGGGTGTGGGGGAAGTAAATTGGAGAAAATAACTAGAGCAAGCTAATGAGAATCCAGAAACTTCATTTTAGGCGTACATCCTAGAAAACAACACCTCAAATTTTTTTGTTATCTGCCTCAAATATTAAAATTCTATTGCCAATTATTTCCATATACTAGAATGCAAATATAGTCAAGATGTTTTCTTTTAAAGAAACTTGGATGGAAAATCTGTATGTGGAAATAGTGATTCCTCAGGCAGCGATTTTTTTAATGGTAAGTTAAGTTATTTCGAATAATCTATGTAGATTTCAGATGAGAATGGCAGAACTTGTGCAATTTCTAGATACTTTGAGGCGTCTCGAAGAAATATTTTATTTGTTAAGATATAGGATGACTGCGATTTATATCTTCATTTATATTCTTTAATAATTCCTAACATTCAAATGAAACAGATGTTTTGTATACGACGTGGTTTGCCGAATCAAATGTTCTTTCTCTAAGTAGGGTTAGAAATATTGTGCATTTTTAACACACAGATGGGCTTGTAGGGGGGAGGTATCTCAGTACTGTCTTGCATATAAAAATATATTATAACCTCAGAGTGAAGTAATTGATCGACTTTATTGGTGTACCAGCGTGGTCAGATTTAGATGAACAGTATACGCACTGAATAATTAATTTATAGCTTTGAACCGACTTTAAAAAATATTAAAAAGGATGAAGTTCTCTATTGGACCCGTGTGTAAGTTTTTTCCATGCTTGTGCATTGATTTCTCTGGGACGGTTTAAGAGATTTCTGCGAAATATTCTGCAAACGGTAGGGTATGATTCGGCAATGACCCCGTATTAGTTTCATCAAGCTATGTTTAGTATCAATTGGGCAAAAGTTGGATAGGTATGTTTCGGAATAGCTAGTACCGAATCTGATTTAAAGTCTAAAAATTTAAATGTACGTGATTTACATAAAATTGGACCACTGAAATAAGTGACATTTTCGTTAGACATATAATAAAATTTCGCCGTCTCCTAGTTCGGTGAATTGATCTTTTTTACCTAATATTGATTTTGAGGTCGGTGTAAAAATGAACAAATAGCAAATTGAATGAATTTCTAAGCGATCTTGAAATTGATATTAGGTAACTATTAATAATATTAGGCTCAATTATATCATTTAAATATTTAAAATTGTATAAAACTGTAATATTTATATAAATTGCACATGTATTATTCCTCTTTTTTCTAAATAAATATTATTGTTATTATTATTTATTAACTAACGACGCGACGATGAATTTTCGTCATAATTTTCAGTTAACTTTTTCTAAAAGCGGTTTATTTAAAAAAGAAATTAAAATAAAGATTGCATTTTGAGTGTATGAAAGTCATCTGCTAAATGCCGAACAGTATATTTTTCAACGAATTGAATTCAGAAGTAAAGTATAATAGATAGTTCAAAGATGTATTTACTTCAACAAATTTAATAACTTTTCCATACAGTGAAGCTTATCTAATTTGACATGATGTCAACCACTCAGTAAACGTAATTTTATTACGGCACAATACCACTTCCCCTCAGATCAAAACCGCTTTGTTAACACGTTAGTGGCTATTACAAAACATAGATGACCTATGAACGCAGATGACCTACGTAGTAATGAAGGAACGCCAATCTGCGCTAATGATAGAAATGATTAATGATATTCGTCCCCCAGAAGCGCTCTCAAGGCACTCACAATATTAAATAGCAATATATCTAACGAATGATTGAGTTCCGAAATGATTATAAGCAATATTTGACAAGGAAGTCTGGAATCATTAAATTAGATTCATCAGTAGACGTAAGTACTTCAATTCCTCAGACTGATTTGCCTCAATTAGCACACGTCTATTGGGTTCATTAGCGGGAAATTATTATAATGATAGCGGGTAGTATCTGACACTGAAATTGTTTTCATTAGCATTTCACCAAGCCAATGCCAAACATAGCATTACAGTACAGCAATGGAACACACACGATAAATTACAGAACAGATGTAATCTTGTCTCATAGTCCCAGCAATATCAGCCTCAAACAGAGTATTTATAGTCGGGAGTCTAGCTTCTTAAAAGATGCTTTTAGTATATCGAAACTACGCACAGTGGGTCAATTTCAGGCATTTCTGGCCAAAGCTCAAATCAACCGATTTCCGAGAAGTGGCTTCTTGGTAAGGGTGATTGTTATACTCAGGGAAACAGAAGACCCCGAACCCAATACCTGCTTCATTTGCGTTCTACGGCTCTAGAACGAAACATGCGTTATGTATTAAAATTATGCAGTGAATATTTAGTGTTTTTCAAACAGTGAACTTTTTGTTTCTTTGTCTTCAATTGAATGAATCGGCAATGTCTGATACATAACAAGGTAAGAGCTTTATTGTAAGCAGTTAGTTGATTTTGTTTGCCATTTAGTACCTAAGTTAAAACCTTTTATCGAGTAAGCGGTTTTTGCCGTAAATTTTGATGAAAATGAAACTACGTTTCTGTTATGCTTTACTTCCCTAAGCTTCCACGTTGTAGTTTCTTTATGATATTGAATGCAGTATCCATTACACATCTTGTGAATTGTAACTGCCTATAGCTGCCATGTTTTGAGTTAAGGCATTTTGAATACGTTGAAACAGGCGAAAAATATTACATTTCAAATGTAATAATAATTATTATTAATATTGCAGTCATTGATTTCATTCAATTTGTTCACTAATCACTACTTCAAAGTGCAATTTACTCTCAATACCCAACATCTTTAATGTATACCCTCCTATACTTTTCAACCTCTATATTAGATAAGTAAGCAGATGAAATTGGCAAACATTATAATACCTCCTCTTTTGCGTTTCTTTCAGATCCTAGCGCCCATCTTATAAACCCAAGCGACTTCAATGTCAATAAAGAATTGTGACCAACGAGGATATGTGCCGTATACTTTTTATTTTATTTCATCGGATCCTTTTATAAATATAGAAATGGAAATCTCAGCTGATTGTGAAGAGTCACATACATCTCAAAGCCAAAGTAGTTCAAGTGAACCACAAAGTGACTACAAAAGTGACTATTAATCAACGATTAAATTTATTTTTAACATTGTAATCCTTTGATTTAGTAAAATAATACATTTTTTAAAGTTTTTTTGAGGTGAAATTCTATTAGTATCCTAAGTTTCCACATTTTGTCAATAAGTTTCGATTTGCATAACATGAAACCAAGCCCTATTTATCAGTTAAAGTTTTTTACAGTGTTTCCTTCAATTTGGAGGTAATATTCTATTCGAACCCTAAACACAATTTCATACAATTATTTCAATTTCCACCCCCTGAAACCCACCACCCACCCCCATTTATCGATGGATTTTTTAAATTATTTATCCTGCAATTTCCAGCTGATATTGGGGCGTTTCCATGGGTGGCCAAAAATTTTTACATCTGACCCTCTGTAGCTATGCAAAAGAGACGGCGAATCTATTTGTCACCAATTACGGATGGTATTGCATGCCGGCATCTGCGCTCAAAATCTTCATACATAGAGCTGAAATTGCTGAGTCTCCGATGTTACCATTCGGTCAACTCTCAGAAGAAGCTCGGGAGTCAAGGCATAAAGACTTTAAACAAAACAGGCAAAGCCACACTAGAAAATCATCTAGACAACTAAAGAACGAGGGTCCTTTTCATTGCCTGTTAATTTCTTCGACTCGTTCATCACAGGAAATTATCCCAAAAGAGGTCAACAACATTACCTTCCGAAGTATTAAGTCTACTAGCAATACCTTAAGTACCCAAACCTTCAGCGACTTCGATGACATAAACACCACAGGAAAGCACCTCCGAAACCAATAGTAGAGAGTACAGTAGTGATTAAGTAGACAAGTGTGTATTTTTGATAGATCTTACTTCATTTATTATTTCTGCTCAAAAATCTATAATACATTTATCTTTTGAATGCCTATTGTCTCTTTTTATTCCACAATGTTAACAATATCCAAAAACACTGATCAAACAATTTTTTGAACTCTTACATATCACTCCAAGGGTGGGAAGGTGTTTTAATAGTATATTATTCAACGAGCATATAATGATGGCTATTATTCACGATGGTGAAGTTTAAGACACGAGCCGCAGGCGAGTATTATAAATCACCAGAGTGAATAATAGCCATTATATGCGAGTAGAATACTATACTTTGTCCACGACTAATAAATAAGTATTTAATATTTATTTAATTCATCTTCATTTAATTTCTCCTATTTAAGAAAGATTCATAAGCCACCATATATAGTTTTTCGATTTTTCGGGTAACAAATTTAATGAGGCGATTTTTGCAGCTTCCTTTATCTCTGATGGTGTCAAAGAAATCTCGTCTTCCCTGTCAGTATCAATTTATTTAATTATATTACTCTTCTTGAGTCCCTAATATGTAAAATTATTGTAAATAAAGTTGGCGTTGAAATCGCACAAATTTTGACGTTTCAAATTAATTACAGAATACGCTTTGACACATTGGCATGGCTTACTAATAAAATAATGCAGTTTGTAGACACGTAGCTAAATGGTTTCAAAAACAATGGGGATTGCCGCGTGTTGCTAATAGATGATGCTTTGAAAAAAACTTACTAATGTAGCTTTTGACTGTTCATTAAAGTGCCTCTTCTGCATGTACCATTTGAGTGTTTCCTAGAAAACTTAGAAAGACAACACTTGTTTTTTGGTTGCTGCAATTTTGACATTTTAAATTTTTAGTAAAAAGTCACTAATGTCATTTCTTATAAACAACTGACTGTCCTCATTATTCACTGCAATCAGTGAATAATGAAATCATTATTCACTGCAGGGAATAATGGATAGCATTATCCTTGAGAAAACACATGCATAATGAGTACATTATTTAATAGTCGTGGACAAAAATATTTTTCTCGTAACTACCTAAGCGCAATCAACACGCATGTCATGTTTGAAAAAAATCGTGCGTTATTTAAATTTTCAACCCTTAGAACTCACCCCCAGGGGTTGTTAATTTTTCCCCTTATTTTTTTCATAGAAATTTAGGTATCAAAAGTATGTAAACTGAGTTTCAAAAATATTGAAGGTTGTTTATATTTTTAACCCCTATATGTCACCCCCAGACGGTGTCAATTTTTTTTTACTATTTTTCCCTTAATGACCTATGCACACCAAGTACATTTGCAGAGTTTCAGAATGTTGGCCAGAAATTTTAGATTCTGACCCACTGTGCTACGACTTTAAAATAAAGCTTTTGAAAAACTTGTACATTATCTGAAATGATCTTGCGCATTCAAATATAGAGGGCACCGTTCAGTCGTAAAAAAGTTCCATTTGTGAAAATTGATTCACAAGCTTATTTTTACATTTTCTTCCCATTTCTAAAGTGGACGATATTCTACAAGCATTATTCTACAAGTTATGGAATGACCCATATTCTACATAAGCGAAAAATTTGTAGTCCGAGGCGAAGCGCAAATGGGAGGACTACGGTTCGCTAGTATGGAATATGCCATTGCAAACGTGTTGTAAACTATACTTTCTCTAACAAGATTTTAGAAACTATACAATAAAACTTCAAAACTGTTCAAAACGTCAAACGCAAAGCTAGAAATAAATACCTTTTATTCGACGTAACCATAGCAACCGAACACTGAATGTGGCTTAACGGCTTCTGATTCGTTGAAAATCGTGTGGTATCATTCCACAATAGTCTGTTGGAATGATACTTGTTCCGATACAATTTTTAGTTGTGGAATTTGTAGTTTCCGAAATAGTGTTAGAGAAAGCTTATTCCGTATATATTCAGGTGCTGTCAAATTATCCTCGAAGTTATAGTCATTAAATACTTCAAGAATTGTTGAAACAAAGCTTACCCAAAAAGAGGCACTGTAAATTTTACCATCCAGGCATTATTATAGATAGATGCTACGTTGTTTTCCTCTATCGTTTTGAGTTTTTAAGTGGAAGCCCCGCGCACTCCGGCTAATCAGTGATTTGCACTACATATACTGTTTTTAGGTTGTACACTTAGACGACACATTTTCGGAAATTACATTCGGACGAACATCTATAGTTATTAAATGGATTGGAATTTTCTGAATTTATCCCAGTCGCACTTTTTCAAGAAATTGTTTCATTAGCACCTCTTAAAATGTGTTGATAGAAAGAAACCTTAGTGCATAATTTAATCAAGTCGGGTCTGATTTTGAAAAAGCATTAAATCATTGATACTATTTTAAGGGTGGTCTAGTATTGCTTGTAGCTCCTTATCTTCTGATTGAATTTTTATACAATGTTAGACTTTCGCTTTTTAAATTGCATATTATCAACTGTATCACAGTCAGTCAAAGCCAATAACTAAATAAAAATAATTTTTTTTTTCCGTGGCTCATTCTCACATAGGATGATGAATCAATACAAATACATCAAATCTGTGAAACCATAACTCGTGGATAGTAGTTAATCTAGACACAAAATACAGGAAAAATGCAAAAATATTTATATGTGTAGTTTATATTATTGTACGATTATATTCCAGGTGTAATAAATATTGAATTGCAATGATAAGACCATATTTCAAATGTTTTCAGATCACAGCATATACGGTGCAAGTCACTGAGCAGCCACAGCAGATAGTTTTAAGGTAAGAAGCGGTAGAAGAACATGGAAGCGCAATGAAACATATTCTTTATAGGATTTTGCAAACAGTGGAAAGAAAAGCTATCTATGAGAACTAAAGGAAAAAACTATATATAAAAATATTAATGAAATCTTTGCATTCTTTCGATAACCTGACTTCTGGTTATGCTAACAAGTAAAAAATTTTTTATTTGCCATTCTCATTTTAACACTAGCATCCAACCTAGTCCCCTACGGCTAAGCAGGCTAAACTAGTATCTACATGATCCCCTACGATATGTAAATTCAGTTAACAATGAGAGTAAAGGCCTGAAATTAATTTATTTACGTATCTTGTCTTTAAAAATTTTTTTGTTCTAATGAATTAGATTTTCATAAAATCTCATTCAGTTTCTTGGAAATGCTTAGCTAATAGATAGGTGAAGATCTGTTGTTTTTTATCAGTCAGTGTCAATTATAATTATTTTATTCATGGATATTGTCTTAGTTTTGCATGGAACATCGTTATGAGTGGCTTTAGGCTTTTCTGAATCCACAATAAGGACGAAAAACGTTTCAAAGGCTCAGCATTTCCAAGAAACTAAATGAGATTTTATGAAAATGTAATTCATTAGAATGAAAAAGTTTTTAAAGACAAAGTACGTAAATAAATTAATTTCAGGCCTTTACTCTCATTTTTAACCGAATTTACATATCGCAGTGGATCATGTAGATACTAGTTTAGCCTGCTTAGCCGTAGGGGACTAGGTTGGATGCTAGTGTTAAAATGAGAATGGCAAATAAAAAATTTTTTACTTGTTAGCATAACCAGAAGTCAGGTTATCGAAAGAATGCAAAGATTTCATTAATATTTTTATATATAGTTTTTTCCTTTAGTTCTCATAGATAGCTTTTCTTTCCCTGTTTGCAAAATCCTATAAAGAATATGTTTCATAACTATAAGCAAACAAATAATAAATAATTCACTTTTAAACATGGAAGCGCAAATCTCGCTGCGCATTTTCAATTGACCTCTCCACTCCATGCTCCATTGGTGTGTTTTAATCACACGAGTTTAATAAGAAATGCGTGTTGACTCATAAGGCGTTTTTTATCAAATATTTAATCATCAATATTTTTGTTACGGTAAATTTTTATCGTAGGATGAAGCGTTCGGTTTCATCCTACGATAAAATTGGGGATTGGTTTAATTCACCTATAAGTAGTTGTTTTCCATAACTTAGAAAACTAACAATAACATAAAATACGTCTGAAATGCTATTAATATATGAAGTTAAAAATATTGTTTTCTATGTTAAGTGAGGTTAGGGTAGGTTAAGTAAATGTGGATCTATTAATAACATTTAATACTGTTGTTTATTTACACTTTTAGTTCAGTGATTGTTAGAATAGTTTCTTTATCTTAAGTTATTTACATATTTAAAGTCCAAATAAAAAAAATTAATTTATCCGATGATGTTCCTTCCCAAAGAGTTACAACGTATTCCTTATAAATATTCTGGACCACGTCTTTTGTTTACAAAAATGATGAAAATGGAATGTTGTTGACTGGGTCCAGATTTTGTCCCTATAGCGATGACTGACGAATGCGGTTATATAGACGTCTTAGTGAAAAAAAAGTAACATCACTGAAATTGTAGCTACAGAGCTATGGCGTGTGCGTGCGTAGGCATTTCGTCAGAACTGCGCACAGCCTAAGTAGTCATATAGATCTTTTGATTAACAGGACACAGTTACATTGTTCATAGTCTAGAACGTCATGTAGTACCATATACATCATTTATTGAGGATCATTTTAAGCTCATACATCGTTGGAAGTTTTAAGTTCATACATCGCTACCAAGGCGTCGTATTAAGGGAAATGGATTGTTCTCGAAGGATTCCGAATTTAAATATTATTCAACATTTTTGTCTGTTCTCCGAGAGACTAGTTGAAAAAGAATAAATAGATCACGATTATATCTTATTTACTTGATTTCTAGTATAACAAACATTTTTTTCAAAGTAATCGAAAGCGCTGTTTAGAAGGAAAAGAATATTTATGAAATATCTTTACCGCCCCCTAGCCCCGAAACAAGACTTTATCTCTGGCTGATCTTTTAGAAAATTACATAATTTATTTATTTATTTATTTATTTATTTATTTAGATACAACCACCCAACAGAAAACCAATTAAAGGGTGGGAATGTTACACTAGTAAGCACAAACAGTATAAGTATTATATATACCAAATTCATAGTACGTGTCGTACTGTGAAGAAACAAAATACAAATGTAATACTAAGAAAAAACTGACTTAAAATAATATATACACATCACATAACTCTAAAAAAAACATGAAACGGCAATAAGGGATATGGGGTTATACGCATAGTAATCTTTTAATTGATGCAGGACTACAATTAAATATATCAAGCTCATTTTGCACTGAATTATAATTTTTACACATAAAATGTATAGGTGAAAGTTTTAGTAAATTTGTTCGGGGAGTAGCAAGATAGAATGTTTCACGATTTCTGCTTCCTATACGAGGTACACGGAAACACAGTTGCTCCAAAATAGACGGGCAATCAGATATATTGTGAATAATTTTATGCAGAAATATTACAGAGTGTGCTATTCTCCTATTTTCTAGACTCGACATATCAAATCTTTCTAACATGAGGTTTTGCGAATAACCAGTTGTGGGATAATTGCCATCTTCAATAAAACACAAATACTTAACAAAACGACGCTGAATGTTTTCAATACTTTTTATATACGTAGCATAGCCCGGGGACCATACCAGTGAGCAATATTCTAATTTTGATCGCACAAAGGAGTAGTACAATAATTTCATAATGTCCGTATTATTAAAACCCTTACAATTCCTTATTACAAATCCTAGGCTTTTTAAAGCTGATGATACAGTTAAATTTATGTGTTCATTGAAACTTAGACTTCTGTCAAAGGTCACCCCCAGATCTTTAATTGTATCAGGTCTTTGTAACTCCTGGTTATTTAAATGATAATTAAAACTAATATAATTGCGTGCTCTACAAAATGTAAATGCGCTACATTTGGATACATTGAGAGGTAGTTGATTTAGTAGACACCAATCATTTATCTTGTTCAAGTTATTTTGAAGCTTGTCACAATCTTCATCAGTTTCAATTACACAATAGATTTTTAGATCGTCCGCATATAACAGGCTTTCAACGTCAATATTTGTGACAATGTCATTAATAAAGATATTAAAGAAAAGTGGTCCCAGTACAGATCCCTGAGGGACACCTGAGCTAGCCAAGACGTCGAATGACCTGAAACCATGGTATTCTACATACTGCCGCCTATTTCCTAAATACGAGGTAATTAAATCTAATAGTGACGCTGATAGTCCGAAATTGCTAAGCTTTTGTATCAGAATACCATGATCCAGGCGATCAAACGCCTTGGAAAAATCCGTATAGATAATATCAACCTGTTTGTTATTATCCAATTTTTCAGAAAGGTATTGCGTGACACAGGTGAGGTTAGTCTCAGTGGATCTGCCGGATACAAATCCATGTTGGTTTGTTACAATTTGACCTTGCACGTGCCTTGTTAGTGGCATACTCAAGGTAAACTCAAAAACTTTCGCAAAATTGCAAATGATTGTTATTGGCCTATAATTCTCCGCGTTATTTTTGTTGCCTTTTTTGTAAACGGGACATAAACGAGAATATTTCCACACATCAGGAAATATCTGACATTTTAGGGATAAATTAAAAATTATTGTAAGTGGACGAGCAAAGATGTGTGCACAGTCTTTTACAATAAAGGCAGGTATATTATCAGGGCCCTTGGTAAATTTAGGTTTAATTTTCTTGAGAGATTTCAGCACGTCCAATTCCGAAAAGGTTGTTACGCATAAATTACTACTATTTACCTCACCGCAGGGGGAATTTTTATTACTATTTGTATTAGGATTTAAATAAGCTGCTTGAAAGACGGTCGCAAATGCATTAACAATATCTTGAGGATTTGTATGTTGAACATTATTATATAGAATATTGTCTGGAATTGAGGAACATCTTTTTTTACTATTTACATATGACCAAAATCTTTTCGGATCATTTTTTATGTTACCCTGTATATTAAGTAAATAATTGTCATATGCTTGTTTCACATCCTGTTTAATTTTCTCTCTTATATTCCTAAATTCGTTATAATAATCATAGTTTTTTGTTTGCTTATATTTTTTTCTAATAGTATTTTTCTTCCTTATGTCTCTTACAATATTATTTGTATACCATGGTGGATATTTGGTCTGTTTAGGAAGAGTTTTGGGTACAAATATATCAAAAATCTCTGTTAATTTAGAATAAAAAGCGGTACATGCTAAGTTAACATCATTTAGTTCAGTTAAAAATGACCAGTCTGTATGAAATAAACAATTGTACAAAAGGGGATAATTGGCTTTTTTAAAATTATATGATTCAGTTAAATTAAACGGGAAATTTTCAGGTTGAAAATTATTTATTTTCAGAGATATATCTAATGGCGGATGATGTAAATCTTCCATAAGCAGGCATTCTAATGATCTACTGACATCGCAATTTGCACTTGATAATACCAAATCAAGAACACTATCATTAATATTTAACACAGTATTAAATTGTTTCAAGTCAAAAAATTCTAAGAAACGTTGCAAAGTAATGACACGATTGCTTGGAACAACATTTACCTTGTTAAACTCTGGGATATTAAAATCTCCTATAAAATAAATAATCTCGTCATTTAAGTAGTCCATGGATTCAATACACTCAAACAGGACTTCATAAGTAATATACGGTGTATTTGGAGGTACATAAATTATGAAAATGAAAATATTTTGAAAATTAATAGTCATCTTAATACCAACGATATCTATTTGGGGTAGAGTTTCACGTATAAAGTCTACATTAAGTTCGTCATATATATACTTACTTTTTAAAGCCACAAGTACACCGCCACCTTTACTTTTATTAATTTCCGCAAAGTTTCGGTCACATCGGATAATATTATAATTGGGGGACAAGATTTCAGTATTCAGAACATGCGAATTCAACCAGGTCTCTGTGAAAGCATATATATCATAATGACATGTTATAGAGGCTATAAATAAGTCTTCCAATTTAGTGTTTAACCCACGGACATTTTGATAATAGATATTTATATTATGAGTTGGTGAAAGGGCAGTTGCGGGTAGAGTTGGCGGTGTACACTGATTATAGTCGTTGGGGTTATTGTGCGATGTACTTGTTTTTACTTCTAGCTATGCCGAGAATGACATATTTGCCTTAAATTCTGCTATTTTTTGCTTATAAACCAAACAGTTACGGTCCCATGCAGCATGTTCGACATTCAGCTCGATTTTGCCAGTATTTGAGTATACCACACAATTGGTACATTTTAACAACTCAGTATTGCAATCTTTTACATAGTGTTCCCCCGCACATCTTGGGCAGCATATTTCAGATTTACACTGGTCTGATATATGGTTAAATCCGCTACATTTAAAACACCTTCGTATATTGATAGAATCGTAAACATTACATAAATCAAATCCGACAAATAACTTACCTACTCCGACCGACATGACATTGTTATAGAAATTTGTGTCGACTTGCAAAATGGCTTGATAAATTTTTACATTTTTTTTGGTTGGCCATAACTTTAAAACTTTACATTCAAAATTTTCACTGACTAACTGTTTGTTTTGAAACTTTATATACTCGATTAAATCGTTTTCCTCGTGCTTCTCAGACATGCCCACTATTCGTACCCGCGGATTTAGATTTTTCACATCTTTGATATCATAATTCCGATCAAGTTTATTTTTTGCAATATTCCTAAGTTTAGATACTTCTTCAGCAGTAGAACATCCTACCAGAATTCCACCATCTTTGATATTTTTCACCCTTGAGATGCTAATGTTGTTATCAATGGGGTTCACATTATTGAGAATATCAGATCTGGTTGTTGTATTTTTCTGTGTTTGATCTTTCGGCTTAATTATTATCGCGGCTTCGGTTTTTAATGCAGAGGAATAGGTCTTTTTTATTTCTACTTTTTTTTCAGTATTAATATCAGAAATAACTTTAGCAGCAGAGTGGGTTATCTCGTTTTTTAGAGAACTAAACTTTTCGGATATTTCCTGCTGCAGTGCCCTAAACTTTTCCTCCAGCACGGTTTCGAGACACTTGAGATCACAGGTGGACACTTTTTTTAAACAATAATATAGTCTAATGAGTTTTATGTAATACAAAATATTCAACCAACAGTTGGGCAGTTTCACATTGCCCAGCTGGCTATAACTTTTAAGAGTAAATCGATCGATTTTCACTTCCCGATACTTAAAATTTTTAGTAGGTACCTACTGGAAGGCACTATTTCAATCTGTAGAAATGATCAAATGAAGGTTTATCAGAACATAAGCGTTGCGTTACGATTCCTGATCTCCTATTACAATTAATTTTTGTATGCGTCATGCGTCAATGCTGTTGGTTCTCTAGTACGCGTTGTTAGGGAACCGTTATCGGTTCTGTATACACTTCCTTTTTATTATATGCGAGGCACGGCTTCCCCCCCCCCCCCCCCAGTTGCCGGTACTGCACTGCATGACTGTTGGAGGTGCTTATAGCTCATGAACATAGAAATAGAAATGTTTATTTGACCAAGTTACATATTTGCGTACTATGCTTCACGACCTATTATTTGCGTACGATTAAGATCATCGTATCTTGCCTTTGTACCATACAGCAAAGGGAGGCCAACAAAAAAATGCAGGGAATATAGAGCGCCTGCCAATAAGGGGAAAACTCGCATGTATGTGAAATACTTGCGATTTAAAAATGCTTCGAGTACTGAAAATCGCAGAAAGTCGTGACTATACTTTTTGATCAATATACTAGGGTATCTATAAAAAACAATTAAAAATTAAAAATTAAAAAAATCCCCCCACAAAAATAAATATCTATAAAGTAACAAATAATTTTTATTCACGGGCTCGAAACATTAGCTATATCTTTTTCTGTTTTATTGTTGGAACGTGGACTAATAGTATTCAGTTAGGTATTTGATTCACTACAGATATCATAATTATTCGGAGGAAGAAAAACGTAAGTGCGTCGGCAGTCCAACAATATATGTACAGAAATAGTAGTTTGTGCAACAAGAGTGGATAAGATAGCCATATCACACGAGACAGAAGATTCGGCACGACGCTGTAGGCGGAGTGCTTCAATCTTTCGAGTGCGATATGGATAATCCATTCGAGTTGTAGAGTATAATATTTTTAGGACTAGCTTAAGAAAAAGCTACTAAATTTTAAAAGATTTATTGAACATTAACGCACACACACACACACATTGAGAATTACTTTGACAACTTACGCACTAACTTGAATTTTTTAAAACGAATAGTTGGCTATGCACTTAATACATGAACTGTGATTGGTCGATTTCATATCCATCGAAGATAGGATATGAAATATATCCGTTCAGATAACTGGAATGGCCTACTTATCCATTCTACAGACTGTACAGAAAACAGCAATTATACATAAGGGAGTATAAAAAAGGAATAGCCACTGTTTCGAACAAGTGAATTTAAATTATTTGTTCCTTTTTAATGGTTTATTTTTTGTGTCGGGAGTATTTAAAATGTTTGACTTAACTTCTATTTTCCATTCTTTTTTATTACAAGATTAACTTACCTATCAAGTTCAGGATATTATTTAAAATTGTTTAAATACATTTCAGATGGGCATTAATTTAATATGTGAAATAACACCGGATCCTTCGCCATTTCTTAAAACGTGACGTACGTAACACTGAGTGTTAAACAATGATCTGAAAATCTTGGAAATGGCAAACCTGATTTTCGCCAAACGTGGCTAAGAACCATCTCGCCAATACCAGCTTTAGACACAAAAACCTCTTTGAAATCCGTTCAACCGTATTGGTGCTAGGATACCATAGACAAACACACACACACACATACATACAAAGGCTTCAAACTTATAACACCTCTCTTTTTTGCGTCCGGCGAAAAATAGGTCTTTTAGATTTAAATGCAAAATTATGTAGGGTATAAATGCCTCATATGATAAACGTTTATATTCTGTCAAAAACTTTTGAAAGCACTTGAATTGAGCGCGATGCTGAACTCCGGTGTTGGATAGAAATATAATTTGTTACTTTCTAAGTCTTAAATCAATATTTTTTTGTTGGCCTGTAACGGCAGTAACCGGTAGAAAGATTATTTTAATAATTTCCTGGCTATTTAGATTATTACTGGGGTGCCATATGGTTTTATATTAAGGGAGTGTGGCAAAATATAGCTCATGACTGGATTGCTTTTATCCTTGTTTGTTGATATAATCAGCTTATTGGAGAATTATTATGTTTTGTGACATTTTCTTAAACCCCGGAAAGTGTGAAAGTTTAAATCTTGTCGTTGTACAGGGTGTCCCGTAATAACGCGCAAAAAATGTAACTAAGTACCAATTCCTTATCGAAAATGAAAAATCTTTTTCAAAATAAGGCTCTCCGGTTGATTTTTCCCTGATAATAACGTAACACATCTCATTTACTAATAAAAAGGCATCTAACGAAATTATTTCATTGGCGTTGCGTGTATACAAAGGGGTGATATTAACTACCCTTCTTATAATTTTGTAAATATCTTTCTGCCTGATATTTTTTCTCTCAATTAAAGAACCAACTAAACATTATAATTCAGTTAGAAACTTTTTTACCTCTTGAAATAATTTCGTAAAATCGACAGTCTTTGAGAGAAAAAAAAGTGTTACACCTGCTAAATGATCAATCCAAAGTGCGTTTATATTAGTCACAACTCTAAGTAGACTAAGTGTTTTAAACAACATAATCGTGCTCGTCGGTTTTGATTCACCACTTGCATGTAATTTAGTTTCCTTTTCTCAAAAACGGTCGATTTTACGAAATTTTTTCAAGAGGTAAAAAGTTTCTAAATGAAATATAGTGTTTAGCTGTTTTTTTTAATTGAAACAACAAATAGCAGGCAAAAAGATATTTACAAAATTATAAGAAGGGTAGTTAACATCACCCCTTTGTATAGACACTAAGTGGGTGAAATAATTTCCTTAGATGCCATTTCATTAGTAACCAAGATGTGCCAAATTTCGTCTTTTTCTTACGTTATTTTGAGATAGAAATTAAAAACCGTTTTCTTACACACCCTTTTAAAGGTGTGTACGAAAGGCTTATATTGAAAAATTTTATATGAAGAACCCACCTTCATTTTCGATAAGGAATTGGTAGTTAAATTATTTGCATGTTATTATGGGGCACCCCGTACGCAGCAATATACATTGCGTTTGGATTTCGCCTGGTTGTACGATACTGTCAATAATATGATGAAAATAATGCTGGTAAATATCAATTTCAGTACACATGTGTAATTAGGAATAGTGAAAGTAAATTGGAATTTGATTTATACAGAAAAGATGCTATCCACTTTTAGGCATGCTCCTAATGATTTACACCATTGTACCTAGAAACAGATGTTTGTTTTCTTAGTCATCGTTTATTGAGTCTACCTCTGAAGTTACATCTTTAAAAATGGAGGAGCTGGATGACCACCGCGACCCCAGTGTATCTATTGTGGCATTCCTGTTTCAGTCCTGATAATGCCCCTTGGTATATATTGTCCCCACCATTATCTTAATGATCTTTTTATTTGGTCGGGATTTTTTTTTTGACTTCATCGTGTAAATTCCAGCTCTGATTCCCTGTTTCCTTTTGAAGTCGCTCGTTTACCAAACTATTTTTTAGTTTTTTTAGTTTAGTTGATAATATAATTGAAAAATGTAGGGAGGTCGCTAACGCTCCTATATCTTCGAAATTAAACTATAGAATTCAAAATTGGTTCCATACAAACCACGGTTTACCTACTTCAGTCTTCCCTATAAAACGGTTATTATTACAATTCAATCATTTATTCAAAAGTTATTAATTTTTTTTGTGTCATGAAAGTCTAATTTTGGCGCTCGCACTTTGCTTATGTTATGGAGTCTTGATTGTTGTCTTACGCTAAAACGGTTGCATATTATGCATATACAACATTTTTGTGTAGAATACGAGTTTTCTCCATTTGCATGTTTCAAAAGTTATTAACAAAAACAATAAATAAACTTCTCTATACTTTTTTTACTACCAAGTGTTTTTACTTCAATGCAAATTTTTACGTAACGATTATTTTATCTCGTCTTTTGACGTTGTTTTTTCACTGGGACTAGGCTAAATAGCCATTACTTGATGATATGTTTTTTACCTCTTTAATATGCTCAAGGTTAAGTTCGATTAAGCATTTGTCAACATGTGGCTAATAGTGCTGAACAAAATACTTATTGTTTGATCGTGACCATCTTATACTAGGAATAGTATAATGAAAATACAATAGAACCACCATATAGTCTGCAATTTCATATAATTTGCTTTAGCTATTCCGGTGTAATGAGTGAATACACAATAAACAAATTATTAAAATCGGGCCATAAATTTCAAAATATGGCGAATGCGCCGGTAACGGTAGATATTAGAACCAGCTATTTTATAAAGACTTTCCAGTATTAAAAAACCTGCAGCTGCAGTAATAAAAATGTGATTTGTAGTGTAGGTCCACTGTCGAGCAAAACAATTATTGTGAGCAAAACAATTTATAGAAATCGCATAGGCTAATCTGAACTAATAGTAAAGAAGGCAAAAAAGAATAAGAATCGAATTGAAAACCTGCTGATTTCTTAAATCCTGTTTAAAAGAAGCGCAGTTTATGTGTCAGTATTTTGGCAAAATATCATTGATTTTTTTCAACAGTAATATGAAGATAACGAAAGTTAAATTAAATTATCGACTTGGCGCTTGTAGGTATTTATGTGTTGTCAGTGTTTCCTATTATTAATGAATTATTTATTTCTTCGACTATGAATTAAATAAATCTGAGTTGTGGTAGTATAAATAGTTTTTTAATTTAAATTTTAACATTTGTGAGAAAAAATACATTAATAATTTGCACGAATTGCGTGAGCTATAACCATGTGCTTTTATAATGTCTGAAACATTATTGATTTAAAAAGGCTGCATATGAATAGAATTATAAATATTATTCATGACTGTCGTCTAGTATTATGTGCTATTTATAAATTGCTCATTTTTAATTGACACCTTTCATTTTCGATTTTTAATTTATATTTCGGAAACTACTGGTCCTAAATATTTTGGATGAGTGTACTTATTGTGACAATACACCGCCGCGTTGTCAAGAGAGCTGTCGAAAGAATGAAGCGAAGTAATTTAATTCGGATTTCAAAAATGAACACACTCTGATCTAAAACAAAAACATTTCTACTTTTTGGAATTCCTGAAAGTGCCTTTGAGACGATTAAGATAGCTGAGTCAGGAAGACAAATTAATAATAAAGTTAATACATTAACAGACTTCAACCCAATATCATACAATAGTGGAAATGCATATCTCTGTAGCCAGCTAACAAAAATAAACAAATAAATAAAACTAAATCGAATTTTTAAAAAAATGGTTTGTAAAATTATGAGAGAATTTCATCGCGTCGCGTGTCGTGAACTTTTTGACTTCAGTATCATTATCAGCTACTCAGAAGATACCTAATTATAAATTTGAATGCATTTAGATTTAACTGTCACTAATGCATTCACCGAATTCTTGACAAGTAAAAACTATTTCTATTCTTACTCACTTTATACTAGACATCTGATGCAAAACGTCATAAAGCGAATTTGATGTCGAAATTATATTGTGCAACTAATTCGTATGATTTTAAACATTCTGGAGTTTTTAAGTGCACTTCTCCGACATTTTAGAGATGAGTCCCTCTATATTTTTCATGAGCATATTCATTAGTTTTTTACGGTCTTTTTAGAAACGTAAGAACAACGTTCATCTTCACAACACCCAAGAGACAGATCTCTTGGCGCGTTTGGTTTTCAATCAAGGCCTTTTCTACCAGAATTTCGAGCAAATCTTGTGACATTATTTTCAATGGTAGCTGAATTAAAAAATTCTTGCCATTGCAGTTCATGCACATGGTTGAGCATTTAAAATGGCGTTGGCCCATCCTTTTCCACAATTCCTTTCGCAACTGCATGAAATGAGTTGTAGAAGTTGACGCTGGTGTTTCAATAGTGAACATTAGTGGAGTTGTGAATAGTGGTGTAATGGAATATCATCCTGTATATTGTTAATTTATAATTAGATAAGTTATGTAGGTTAGTTAAAATAAATATTTATTACACATGTTTAAATTATTGCATTTGTAGAGGACAGGTCAGCATATATGATGATCTAGATTTTATAATTAGTTTTTGTAAATTAATTAAGACAGAGAAATTGTATTGAAATGATGTGTCGAATAAAAGGGCTAAATAAAGCAAGAATAAGTTATTAACAAACCCCTTTCATAAGTTTACCACATGGCGATCCTGCCAAACGAGAAGTTTATTACTGGATAAGTTATATGGCGTATAGTACATGGTACGGAAAAATTAATCTGAGAAATGGGCTCCTCACAAACGAAAGAAGAAGTGATAATTGCACAAGCAGGCCAATAGTGGTGGCCAGACGACTGGATTCCAATTAAAATCAATGGGCATAAAAGAGATTGTGGAAATTTTGGTAATTGGTTTATGCATAGGAGTAATTTTTGTTTATTGTTATGGAAGGTGCAAAAAGCAGTTTGAGAAGAAAATAAGAAGGGAAATTACCATGAGCCAGGAGCTGGTGTAGAAAGAAGAACATTTTTTCTTTTAGGTTTTTAGGACAATGTAATAAATAAATATAATATATAAATATAATAAGAAAAATGGAATGTCAAGCCCCCAAGGAAATGAATTGAGATATCTCCTAGAGGAAGTAAGAGTATTTTATAGGAATTTAAATAAGGATAACTTAAAAGTAAGGAAGAAAGAAGACGTTACCCGCCGTAAGTTAAGAAAACTAGATAAGTTTAGAAATGATTATAAGTTCTTAGTAGAATTATTTAATAAATCAAAAAGTGATTTTAAAGTTAAAGAGGAGGTTAGGACATATATTGTTTCCATAAATAAATATTTTGATAGTATAAAAGATAAGTTAGAGAGTAGGTTAACTGAATTCCGATCTGAGCGAGATGAACAGATAAAAAGTGATTTGAGCTCGACTAATTCGGACTCAAATTCTGAAATTTCTGATTCAGATTGTTTCAGACGAAAGTGTAAATATGTCAGAAAAATTTGATTTACGGACCGCAGCAAGCTTACTACCTGTCATGGACGGTAGTGAAAATTCAACCAAACAGCTTATAGACGCCATTGAGTTGTACGATGCATTATTAGAGGCGGTTGGGAAAAAATTATTAACAACATATGTTTTAAAAACGCGACTATCTCAAAGTGCAAAAATTAGGTTAAAATCAACATATGTCACAAACGACGCGTTAGTCTCTGATCTGAAAACGCATTTTATTACGAAAAAATCTGTTCCGTACCTCTCTGGGCAATTAAATAATGCCAAGCAAAACGGAAATTCTATCGACGAGTTCGGTAGGAAAATTGAGGATCTGCTGGTTAATCTCACAATCACGCAGGCAGATGGGAATGAAGATTATGTTCCTATTTTAAGAGGGGTAAATGAGAAAATAGCTGTAAATTCTTTTGCCAATGGATTACAGAACTCTGACCTAAGGACTATTATAAAAGCGCGAAATTATAGTAAGCTAAACGAAGCTATACAGGGGGCTAAAGATGAAGAGTTGCCAAAGGGTAGTACGCAAGTTTTTCACGCGCGCGGACGTCAACATTTTAGAGCAAATTCAGGCTTTAGATCTTTTAGAAATAAAAATAATTTTGGTAATCGGCCCGCAAATAACAATAATCCGCAACGAAATTATAGTAATAATGCAAACCATTTTAATAATGGGGGTTTCAATAGGAATTATGGACGTGGTGGCTACAGGCGCAGAGGAAACTTCCCACGTAATAACCAAAATAGGGCTTATTCTGCAATAAATGAAAATTGTAATGAAGGTGCGCACGAAAATCAGTTTTTTCGTGTCCCGCAGTAGTGACGTTAGAAATCGAAATATATCGAAGCCTTATGGCCTAAATTTTGTTACATTTAAGTATAGAAATAGTTCGCTTATATTTTTATTAGATACAGGTGCGTCAATTAGTATAATTTTTGACAAATATCTAGACTATAACAAAAAAATCGATTGCTCAAAACAAATGCGAATAAGCGGAATTTCAGGGTCAACAGATTCAAAAGGTAAAACAAACATACAGTTAAAAACAGGTGATATAGTATTTAGTCATGAGTTTCTGCTGATGCAGGAATTTGATGACTCAATGCACGGAGTGTTAGGTTCGGATTTCTTTAGTAAATATAGCGCGGTCATAGACTTCGAAAAATTTTCAATGTCATTCTGGTTTAATAATAATAAAATTGTGCTCCCTATGCAATCTAATTATGAATTATATACGACAATACCTGCCAGATGCGAAGTAATTAAATATATTAATGCTGAAATAGCAGACGACTGTGTTGTTTTACCTACTGAATTATGCGAAGGTGTGTTTGTAGCTGGTTGTGTCGCACGGCCAGATAAAAATAATATGATACCTATAAAAATACTGAATGTGCGAGAGGACGTTGTTTCACTGAAAAATTTCAAACCAAAAATGGATAAGCTTATAGATTACGAAGCACTTACATTTAAAAATAATCAACACTCAGTAGATCGCGTAGGAAAATTATTAAACTTGATCAGAACGGAGCATTTAAATCGGGAAGAAAAAATTTCAATAGACAAAATTTGTGCAAAATATTCTGATATATTTCATTTACCAAACGATCCTTTATCTGTAACAAACGTTTATAAACAAGAAATTTATTTGAAAAAATCGGCAAAGCCTGTTTATGTAAAACCGTATCGATTACCTCATGCTCAAAAACAAGAGATACACAGGCAAATTGACGATATGTTACGGGAAGGTATAATAGAAGAGGCGAAATCGGAATGGTCCTCGCCATTGTTGATAGTACCGAAAAAGTCGGATAAAATGGGAGAGAAAAAGTGGAGAGTTGTCGTAGATTATCGACTCTTAAATAGACAATTGGAAGATGATAAATTTCCATTGCCTAATATTGTCGAAATTCTAGACTCGCTGTCGGGTGCTATGTACTTTTCCCATCTTGACCTATCCCAAGGTTATTACCAGGTGGAATTAAATCCATCTAGCAGACCGTATACAGCTTTCACTACGGACAAGGGGCAATATCAAATGAAGAGATTACCTATGGGCCTCAAAACGTCTCCAAATTCGTTTTCAAGGGCAATGACAATTGCCATGTCAGGATTGAATTATGAAAGTTGCTTCATTTATTTAGACGATATAATAATCTTTGGAAATAACTTAATAAATCATAACAAAAATTTGATCAAAGTGTTTCATCGGTTACGAAATGTGAATTTAAAACTAAATCCTAATAAATGCGAATTTTTAAAGAAAAAAATCCTCTACCTAGGACATGTCATTTCTGCGGAAGGTGTCACACCTGATCCATCCAAAATTAATGCTATTCAAAATTTTCCGATTCCTATTGACTCACGGGAGACCAAACGGTTCGTGGCATTTGCAAACTATTATAGGAGATTTTTCAAAAATTTTGCGGATATTGCAGCACCCCTGAACTATTTAACTAGGAAGGGGGTGCCATTTAACTGGACAGAAGAATGTCAAAATTCTTTCGAAACTTTGAGAGATGGGTTAAAGTCTCCACCTATATTAGACTTTCCAGATTTTTCGGCAGATAACATTTTTACGCTAACAACCGATGCGTCGAGTAGGGCAGTTGGGGCTGTGCTTGCAAACGCAAACGGCAAACCTGTTGCTTACGCAAGCAGATCTCTAAATCAGGCAGAGAGAAATTATCCCTCCTTACATAGGGAAATTTTGGCTATAACTTGGGCTGTGAAGCACTACAGGCCGTATCTTTTTTCGAGGAAATTCGTTATTTACACTGACTGCAGACCTTTAATTTATTTGTTTGGAAAAACTGATCCCTCCAGTAGACTTACTAAATTTAAGCTTGTACTCGAAGAATACGATTTCGTAATAAAATATGTCAGAGGACGAGACAACGTAGTAGCGGACGCGTTATCTAGGGTCGAAATTTCCTCTGATGAGCTAAAAAAAATGGGTAGCGAAATAAATAATAAACTTTATGCTACAACTAGAGCACAAGCTAAAAAAGGTATGGAAAAGCCCACTGGCAGTTTTTCTAATTCTGACGAGAGGACAGGCCATCCGGGAGTCATAGAATTATTAAAACGGCCTAAAGAGGCATATCAACTATATCCCATAACACGTGTTGAGTTCGACAAAATGCTAAAATGTAAAAACTTTGATTTTCAAGTAGGGACTTTAATTTGTTCGACGAGTTTAAAAAGTATTTATTTATGTCAGGATAGTCAATCAGCGTTTCACTTAGGTAGTACACTGAGACACCTGCAGATTATTTGCAAGAAATATGATATTCCGGAAATCATTATAATTAAAAATAGAAAAGGCGCGCAAATTATAAATGAATTGATAAAGTTCCCTCATGAAGTAAAGAAATCGGGAGTAAAAATTACTATTGTAAAAGATGTTACAAATATTTTTGACTTAGAGACTAGACAACTAATCCTAAATGACTATCACTTATTACCTACAGGAGGTCATGCAGGAATAAATAGGACTTATAATAATATTAGGAAAATTATTTTTGGACAGGAATGCGAAAAGACATAGACGATTTTATCAGCAAATGTGATGATTGTCAGCGTTACAAGCACTCCAAACCTAACATAGAACCTTTGACAATAACGAACACAGCTAGCTCGAGTTTTCAAAAAGTATTTTTAGATTTAGTGGGTCCATTAGAGGTTGACGCGGAAAGAAATCGGTATATCCTAACTTTGCAATGTGATTTAACTAAATTCGTAGAATGTTATCCATTGAAAAACAAAGAAGCAGAAACAGTTGCTAAATCATTTGTAGAAAACTTTATTCTTAGATATGGTATTCCGTCGGAGATCGTGACTGACAAAGGAACTGAATTTCTTGCATCCACACTAAAAGAGACTTGCAAACTTCTAAATATAAAACAACTAAACTCCACAGCGTACCATCACGAGACTTTAGGTGCACTCGAAAATTCGCACAAAAGCTTGGGAAATTATTTGCGAATCCAAGTATCAAAGCAGCCAGATACCTGGAGTTCGTGGGTAAATTACTGGTGTTTTGCGTATAATACCACGGTACACACAGAAACAAAATATACACCATACGAACTAATATTCGGTAAGCAAGCGAGACTGCCTTCAAGTTTCACAACACACGTAGAGCCACTTTATAATTTTGACAATTATCCTTTAGAACTTAAATATAGATTACAGCAGGCATGTAATGATGCAAAAAATAACCTAATGGTGTCAAAAATAAAAAGAAAAGAACATTACGACAGAAGGGCTAGACCAGTTGAATATAAAATAGGTGACAAGGTAATGTTAAGATGTGAAGAAGGTAGTAAGCTTGAACCGTGCTACAAAGGTCCATTTGTAGTTAATTAAGATAGGTCCCCAAATATTGTATTAGATGTAGGATTAGACAAATTATTGACAGTTCATAAGAATAGGGTTAAGCAATATAAGGATTAAATAGACTAATTAATTAATATTAACAAAATAGAAAAAAAAAATTATATATAATAAGATTTTTTTTTTCTTTCCTCTTCCGCGGGAGGTGTAATGGAATATCATCCTGTATATTGTTAATTTATAATTAGATAAGTTATGTAGGTTAGTTAAAATAAATATTTATTACACATGTTTAAATTATTGCATTTGTAGAGGACAGGTCAGCATATATGATGATCTAGATTTTATAATTAGTTTTTGTAAATTAATTAAGACAGAGAAATTGTATTGAAATGATGTGTCGAATAAAAGGGCTAAATAAAGCAAGAATAAGTTATTAACAAACCCCTTTCATAAGTTTACCACAGTGGAATTGGTACATTTCTTCCATTCCCATTTCTCAGCATTATTTGCCCTCGTCATATTTGAACTTGGTAAAAAATACTATGCTGATGTAAAGTAGGCAACATTGGCGGGAGCCTGATAAAACAATAAGATGATTGGAACTGCTATGCCAGCCAAAGCGTTGGATGAGGTACATTTTTGAAAATTAATAACATTCCTCATTTTTCCTGTATTTTAGATATAGAACGGTTGGTAATTCAGGGAAATCCCGATGGCAAGAAGTGAAGAGGACGTCCTTTAAAGCGTAGAATGATATCACCAATGAGTTAATGGAAAAAAACTTTAGTTATGCCATACATCTTACAGACAAGCGCGGCAGATACGGTGATGCTGTCGGACATATCATACAGCAAAGGGAGAGCAACTGAAACAATGCATAGATTACAAAACATCTGCCAAGACGATATGAATAATAGAAAGAATGAAGCGAAAGTAAATCGATCTCCAGCATTTGGGATTTTCTCATTGGTGAAACATGAAATATTAAATGTGTGAATAATATCCGGATTTTTTCCGTTATTGGTCAAGACCGTTGTATTAAGTTTTTCTTTTTATAATAATGCAGAAATGGTAGCAACTGATGTCATAAACCAACAACAGTTATTGTGCAGTTTTGCCGAGCTGTATGTTCATGAAATCTATATTCAGTTTTTGTTTATACAAATAATGCTATTTCGTAGGCATAACATTGAAATGTTCCAGTGGTATATTGAGGACCTTTCCAATCAATTCATTTCAAAAAAACTATATTTAGAATTAAACATAACAATTGGGTTTTTCTGTCAATCATGCAGAGCTAGGTGCAAAATCGACAACGTCTAATTCATATTTAATTCGTAATACACTATGCTCTCTTATTTGTGTTATGTTGTTTGCTATTCCCTATTCCTTAGTCTGAATTGGCAAGACTTCTAGAAAGTTGTAAGGAATAGTCCATCGGTGGTGTAATGTCTTTGCAGCCTGCGTATCTTCACTGTATCTGCACCACATTGGTGCTGCGTATATAAAGACCGGCCACGCTACAATAATATAGATCTATATATTAAGTCTGCTATTCTTAGTCATCGGTAAGTACACACTCCTGAATATAGAATAAATTGTCCATACCGTTTCGCTCACATGTCTGTTAAACATCGGCCCTTTATCAAGATATATTTCTAAGTATTCATACAGTCTTTCATTGTAATTTGGTTCCCGTAATTAAAATTGACGTAATTTTTTTGTTCTGTGTGAAGATTATTGCCTCCGATTTGGCAGTATTCAACGGAGTCTTCTACTGAGACTTTCTGCAGCATATTTGTCTATGCATTATAGCCTTGAGCGTGTGGCCCTAACTACTATGGCACGTCTCAAATCCGTTGGTATACAGCCAAACATAGGATGTGGAGTGACCAGATGCCGGCTGTGGAATGAGGCAATTAAACAAATGCCACTTCTGCAGGTACGTGCAGATGGTATTTCTCCACAGTTCATCTTTGATAGACCCTATGTAATACACACCAACAGTAGCAATGAGGCTGTCAGTGAAGGAACTGTTAACATCTTCACAGACGGATCGAAAAAGAAAGAAGGAACAGGTTGTGGGGTATACTCCAGGAACCTGCAAATTCAAATTAAATGGGCTATGGACAAACAAGCCAGTATAATACAAACAGAACTGGCGGGAATAACCATAGCCGCAAAAGAAATTTCCCGTAGACAAATAACGGGAAAAACAATAAGAATCTACACTGATAGTAGACAATCACTACTGGCCCTACAGAGACACAAAATAACAACAGGGTCAGTACGGGAATGCCATCAGGCACTCGTGGGCGCCTCCGGCATGAACAGTGTCATTCTATGCTGGGTCAAAGGGCATGCACAGTGCAGAGGCAACAGGAAAGCTGACAGTCTGGCTAAGAAGGCAGCCAGTCTAAGTATACTTGGACCTGGCCCTTCCAACATACAGCCGACCTCAGCAATAATGCTAATGATTAAAGAAGACACCCACAGAAAATTTAAAAAACTGTGGGATGAAACTCATAGTTGTCAGTTGGCCAGGGATCTGCTTAGATACCCTGACAAGGATACAACGATGATCTACCTGGGAATGTCCAGGAAGAACCTGCGCTTCGCGACAGGAATTCTTACTGGTCATTGCCAGCTGAGGAAGCACCTTTATAACATGAAGTTAAATGACACACCCCTATGCAGAGGTTGTGAACAAGAAGGCGAGACTGTCCAACACGTACTCTGTGAGTGCCCGGCAGTCTCCTCTAGCAGAGAATCCATTTTGGGAGAACGTTGGCCTACTTTGGCCGACTTGAGGGATATTCCCCTAGGCAGCATCACCACCTTCTTCACAAGATTAGGATGGTTGGAGGCCTAGGTGGAATCTTGTATCCCTCGGGAGGATGTACAAGGGGCCCAATGGGGCCTAGGTGCTGCGGTCACCTAAATGTGACTGCCCTCCCACAAACTCCAAACTCCAACAACTTGAGCGTACATACAACGTATCGTCGGCATATTTATACAAATACGCCAAAAGTTTAGTGTTAATCATCTCCAGATAATGCCGAAATAGTTAACGAAACGCGCATAGATTGTAGACACGAGTGGACTGTTCAAGTATTTTGATGTTTGTGGAAACTACTTCATAGACAGGCCAAAGGTTCTAACCCAAACATTTTTGTCATGACGAAAATTGGTTTTTGATAATAAAATATCACAAGAAGCAATCTCTAAATGTAAATATATTTTTAAAGAAATATAAAAATCGTTTCGAGGTGGCCTTTACAGGTTCCATGGCTAGAGTTTTAAGTGAAAAGAGTTCCGCGGGATCAAAAGTTTGGGAAACACTGAATTCAATGGAATCAATATGTATTTGTTTAAAATATTTTCTGAAAATAACATTCAGGCTTGGCGTGTATCAAGACTGAAAATCTCAGACCCATTGGTATGTTTTAAAATTGTATTTATAAAATCAAATTCTTGAAATCAGAATTTGTCTACATAACTGGTTTTAAATATAAATATATATTTTCATTCATGTGTACGATATTACAAAAGCGTTAAAATAAAATCTGCCAGGAAAACATCATGAACAAGATATACTCTCTCACATCATAAATGTTCGTCACAGTTTAGAAATCTAATTTTAAAGACAGTAGATAAAAATATTTCCAAGACAACTTTATATTCTTCATACAAATGATCAATTGTTCGAATCTGTTCTACAACAGAAACCAGACATATTGTATTTTTATTCAACTATTTAAAATACTGCCTTTCCATGGTGAAATAAAACAAGATTTGCGAAATGTATGTCAATTACCATATTAATGTCTATACTAAACATTAAATGTATTATATACGAATGTCGCCCAAGTTAATAATTATTCATAGTTGGTTGTCTGTACAGAGTAGATTATATAGAACGTTTTACGAATATATGATGTCTAAATCTCTATTAATTGGAAGAAGCCTTTAAAGATTTAAAATGTCCAGGTCCGAACTGGCCTGTAACAGCCGGCGAGAAGGCACTTATACCCACCTCATTCGTATCTAACGGGCAGATCGCTCCAAGTGCAAGTGAATAATAAGCTTTCAACATCACGGAATATAATTTATATCACCGACTTTCCAAAATTCCCAAATATGCTCCAAGTACGCTCACGGCCACAATAAACAAGCGACAAACATGCACGTGCCACGGCTTATTACAATAAGTGGAAAATTCGAATGAATGATGTCAAATTGTAGGCAACAATATTTTTGAAAAAGAATAATATAATAACATCAATTTTGATCAGGGGGAACCAACGAGAGACTTTTTGAAGTACTTAGGAGTACACAAGATTGATGTTTAATAGACATGTGAACAAAACTGTAAGGGCATTTCGTTCTACATCCAGAAGTCTGTACCCACTTCTGGATAAGAATAGCAAAATATAAATTGATTATTTCTCAAGACTTGAAAGTTTCTTGAGGGTTTCCCCAATGTCGTGGCCGACATTAGTTCAAATATGTTATAGTCCGCTAACAAGTAACACAACATAAATAAGAAAGTATAATGCATCATTCCGAATTAAACAAAAATTACTATAAAAACGCTGTGCTATTCCGACAGCATGAAAACTACATGCTCATTTACCAACCTGTCAATGCACTATAACATTAATTTTTATTTTCTTTTGGTAGCTTTTTGTTCTTTAATTTTCTTAATTATTTTTCATAATCATAAAATGCATTAGAGCCAAAAATTTTAATCGCTCAAGCGATGATGCTGATAATCAAAATTTTGTATAATTTTAGGAAAGATAAGACTTACGTCTTTCGATAGATAATATCGTTTCATATACAGTGTGTCCAAAATTGGGGCTCCATGTATTGGTATCTCCGTTATTATAAAAGGGAGAAAGTCGATTAAACGGAGAATGCTTTAGAGAATTCTTTTTTCATTTAATGGTGCTTTTAGATTTGATCTAATTATTTTAATTTCTGAAGTAATTGGTAATAATCACAGTCGTCCATTTTTAAACCCCTCATTCCTCCCTTTAAGTTATTACGTCATTTTAACTGACATATTGTATAGGTACTTTTTAAAATCTTTGTAGTAAGGAAAAGAGGAAGCAAATATTTTGTTTTTGTTTTTGTTTTTGAGATGTTGACTGCAACTTTTGTTTCTTATATGGACGCTATATTGAATTTATTGTGTACTTTAATGTATTACAATAATACAAAATTACTTTCTTAATTAGGTAAAATCAAATAAAGCATTTTTCTGCTACTAAGCTATGTTCCGCAAATAATAGAACGAAAAAATTCATTTGAATCTATCTAGGGGGCTGTAACTCACTAGGGGTATGTATTCTGTCCAATGCTTAGAGAACGATTTGACTTATTTTTATGAATACTACATGCTTTAAAAGTTTGGAATCCTATTTTATAAACACCCTGAATATACAATATAGCGTATCGAATGGTGTAGGTTTTGTCAATCCTAATGTTACCTAGAACTCAAACCCCTAAGATGCATGATCTACAGAGATTAAATGAACCATCGGCAAAGCAAATGGATGGCTTTCTTCTGTGATGAAAACTCCGTGCACAATATTAATATTGAATCGTATAAAAGAAATTTCTGAGTAAAACACATTAGTAACTGTAGTTGATACAAAGACGAGTTAAATGTAGACATTCTTTAGAATTTTCAGAGATTCTTATCTGAACATCAATCTATCTTTTAATTTATAGATCTTGTATATCGAGTCTATATAATACACTTTCGTGTCAACAAACATGTATAGTATTTCTATTCTCAATTGAGAAATTCAGTCTAAAGCGTTGCTAACAGGATAAATCATTGCAAAGCCCGCTTGTGATAAAGTAACACCGACACCGTGCTTAAATATTATAAATGATACCCGTATACGAATATAGTTAACCAGACATGTTATGCGCTTACCTCAGACGATAGTAGTCCATTGTTTACCTGGTTCGCCATTACAAGTCCGTTACCTGCTCTTGGTTCATTCTTAATATTGCCGGTAGCATAGCCGCAGGTTAAATGACATTTATTTACTTTTATTGAATCATTTAAGGAGTTGTTCATTAAACTAACATTATTTACTATAAAGAGCTAATTTACATCATGCCTCTCAGTTAATGTAAAGTAATAAAACAATATTAAATTTATTACTATAATTAAAAAGCGATTCTAAAAATTGTCGGTTGACGGTCATGACATCGCCAGTATTACGAACTATTCCTTTGTCGGTCCTTTTTTATGATTTTTAAATTGACACTAGATAAACTATAATACTTATTATCATGAGATTGTCATATAAACATATATGTACACTATTTGCAGCGCACGACAAGAATCAATAAAAACATTGCTTTTGAAATAAACAGTGAAAGCTTCGAATATATAGACTATATTTCATTACATTGTTAATAAAGGATTAAATGTATAGGCCCATGCTGTTAAGACTGGTAAAATTAATAGCAAAATATCATGAACATAATAATTATTTTAGTTTATTTAGGACTCCATACTGTTGTAAACCTTTGTCGATATAATGTAAAGGGTCCTTGTAATATAAACAGCCTATTGTAATTTGACAGATTTACTACCTCTTATCATAGCCGACCAATTTCACAGTTCATAAACCAATAATGAAAGTTAATTCTAAAAAAAGAAATTTTAAAATCTGAAATAGTGTAATAAAGTAATACTTCTAACATCTATGAAGAAACATTTCATTAAATTGTGGATAAATAATAACTTTTATCAAAACCATAACTCATATCATTAATAAAAACATATACTTTCGTTATTATCCACTACTTTACAGGCAACTTTATTTATCTCTCTTCAATAATTATGATTGTTTAATATATACTTTGAAAAGTATCGACAAAGTAGTTACATTATAACTTAATTTTTAATTAATATTGTCGTGAACATTGAAAGTAATATTAAACTCAATCCCAGTAAGTTCTGGCAGTTATGAACTATAAGGATAAACATTATGTAGGCAACAAGGAAGTGGTTAATGGTTTCGCTGAATACTTTCATAGTTCATATATTACCTCTAATCCATCAATTGAGGACCTTCCTGATGACGCAGAAACAGATTTTTTAACAATCGAACAGTTTACAGAACAAGAAGTTTTATATTCCTTAAAAATAATCAAGCCTAAATCCCCTATGGGCCCTGACAAAATTCCAGCCTTCATACTACATGATTATGCTAGCGTGCTCACAACTCCTCTTACATTTTCATTTAATTTAGTTATTAAATCTAATTTATGTCCTTATGCACTAAAATGTTGTAAAATGACTCATATATATAAAAAAGGTGAAAAAATTAATATTAGGAATTACAGACCTATTACGATTATCAACAATTTCTCAAAAGCTTTCTAAATTCTGTTATATGAACCAACATTTTATTATGCAAAGAATCGCATTATTGAATATCAGCACAGTTTCTTCAAGGCACGATCAACTCTTTTGTATAATTCAATATATATATCTAATGTTATCGACACTAACTTACAGGTAGATGTAATTTACACAGACTTTACTAAAGCATTTGACAGACTTGATCACAGTATTTTATGTTCCGAATTTCAAAAATTTCGCTTCTCAAGAAACTTGTTATTTTTTAAATCATATCTTGAAAATAGGCATCACCATATTGAATACCATGGACCACGATCTGCAGAATTCGTATCTACTTGTTGTTTTAGGCCCATTATTCTTCAATATTTTCATTAATGACATCGCAGAGGAATTGGGTGTCAATTTTCTTTTATACGTAGATGAAGTTATACAATAAAGTGAATGATGTGAGTGACTGTGTAGTATTAAAGATTGATTAATGGTGTAATTTAATCAAATTACAGTTGAGTATAAGAAATTGTAATATTCTAACGTTTACTAATAAACACCAATATGTAGAATTGAATTACCGTATAGAAGATTCAGTGCTTACACGTCCATCAATATTCCGCAATCTAGGTGTAACGTTTGAGAATCAACAATGAAAGTTTTAGAACACTAGGAATCCAAACTGGAATATTCGTCAATTATTTGGTCGCCCCATTATAACATACATATACATACCATAGAGAGAATTCAGAGGCGTTTTTTAAATACTTTGTCATAAGGAAGATGGTGTCTATCATGCTATTAGTTTTCCTCAGACTGAACTGTTAAATAGACTTTCACTTTCGAGTCTGGAGACTCGTAGAACTATTTCACAGCATTTTGTTTTATAATACAATAATATAACTGATTGCGGATCTTAAACTTATTAAATTTTCGGACACCTAGACCTGGTTCTAGGCATAACTCATTATTCTATTTACCGACACCCAGAACTAACGTCCAGAAATTTTCGCCACTATACAAAATGTGTGAGAATTGTAACAATCTACAAGACCAGTTTGATATACTTCACTGCAATGTTGCTGCGATAAAAATATTAACCGCATAATTAAAAACTTTTTGTGTTATCATTATTTTTATCTGTTTATTTTGTATTATTTTGTTTCTACTCGCATACGTTATATAATTGTAAATACTTATTGTTTTCTACCCTGTAATTGGAATGCTCTGTTAGGTAGTGTATTGTTAAATAAAATAAAAATAAAATAAAATAACTTATTAGATTACAGCATTTTTGTTAAATTGTCACTTCTCTTCCTTAGTTATCGAATGAGAAATACCTTAGTTATGTAAATAAACCTGAAGTTGAGGATTTATTTCATGAGAACAAACACCCATAGGAGAGGGAACCGTCAGATAGAATTTCAAGTGGTATTCCACAAGGATCTATTTTGGGACCATTTATTTACACAATTTATATACTTCCTCTACATTGGTTACACGTAAAATGCACATGTACCCTGATGACACCCAGCTGTATCGCTTTCTTTGAGAAAAATAATTGTAAAGCAGCTCTTGCTAATATATTGTATTAATGCGTTAAATCATAATTATCTCTGGAAGGGGTGTATCAAATTGCACCTACCACTTGTCAATGGACAAGTGCACGCTATTGCAACTAATTCCACGTGCAATTATTGTCAGTTATTATTAGTTACAAAATAAAATGTATTGCTTATTGGAATGTGTTCTTGCTTTTAGTGAGCGTTAGGGTGTGATTGGCCCATCTTAGTATATATTACATGCAATGGTAAATTTCACTTACCCAGGTAAAAATTAACAATAAAAAATTTCAACTGTCCCAGGGGCTGAAAAAAATAACACGCATTTTCAGTCTGAATCTTGTGACTTTTCATTGTTCTGTTTGATGTCGAAGTATATTAGGATTTATTCATATTTTGTTATATATTTAAATTAATGAAGGCATTTTTTTTTCGGTTTATCCATTGCTGGACAGGGTTTCCGTGTTTTCCGACCGATACCACACGGTAGCCGCGTCGGCTATAATTACATCCACTCCCCACGACCTGTGGGGTTAGTGACTATAAATACCAGAATCGTGTACCCTAAGTAGGCGGAGGGACTTCTGCATTTGGCCTGCCAGCCATTCTGCTGATTTCTGGTAGATCGGTATGGTTCTTAGTTCCAAGAGTAGCGTAGGCTTCATACCACCGAGTACACAGATTATTAGGACTACCATCTTGACCGAATAGCCTGTCCTATAGTATTTTTCAGTTTCTTTAGAATTCTTTTATAAATGAGTACCCTCAACTTGTTTCGTTTGTCCTATTTTGAATGTTTCTTCATGACCAGATTTTAAAATATTTTTAGTCTATTCCTAAAAAATACCCTTTAAAGTATATTTGTCTTTAAAATTCTACTTTAGTGCATTAAATAGAACAGTTAGGTCTACCTCATTAAGATTCACTTCTATTAAGGATTAATTTGCATTATGAACCTGTACAAACATTGATTAGCATTCGACTTAGTCAAGTACTTCTGACATTGTAATTCAAGATGTTAATTTGCATAAGTATTCGCATATTAGTGCTTTAGGGATATAATATTACGTTTTTCCTCATTCTGTATAAAATATAATCCTCCCATTGTCCTTGAGGGGTTGTTTAAGAGGAAGCATTTAAAGTTCTGCAGTTCCATTGAAATTTTAATTCTCTTCCCTCTAGTCGTCTTTGTCCTTGATGTGTCTTAGCGCGAAATTTGTAGGCAATTTTCTCGTGCAGCATTGGAATAATGAAGTAAATTTATGGCCTTCTGTACTTTACAACATTTGCTGTATATTGCAGGAAGCAAAAATCGATGGGGATATAACTGTTACGTATACCACTAAATTGCAATCTAGGCGGCACTACTACTGACAATTTTATACATTCAGACGGAATTTAAATATTTGAGACGCTTTTATCTAGATAAATTCAATTTAAAATGGAGTCGCTGTTAAAATAATTTGCATTCATCAGAAATCGTATATATTATCTGATGTCCCTAGCATTAACTATTATTTTTTCTCTATTTGGGTCTTTAGGCATCAGAAAAAAATCTTTACCACGTTATACGTTAGTAAAGAGAAAGTGGTGAGGAATATTATTATACTCTTCGCAAATATAAAACGAAGAGTATATTGCATTCGATCCGCACATTTCTAAAACCAGTAATATCGCTCGTAGAGAAAAAATTCATATCACTGTGTTGGTATTCAAGAGAACCACATTGTTTTCGAACAAAATTGATTTATAAATAAAAAGGTTATTAATTATTTAAGTTTTAAAAGATCTATTTTTACGTTTTGTAAAAACAGAAAACAGAAAAATGTCTAAAACTAATTTTATTCACAAAAAGACTGCGAGTATCATATTGAATGTGCAACAAATATACAGAAAGTGCAGTAAATCGGCGAAGAATGGTTAGCTTGTTTATTTCTTATATTTTCAAATTTGTTTTAAAAAACTTACAATTATTATGTATTATAAACGTTAAGTTATTTGTGTAATCATACTATTACTTTTTTAGTAAACCTGTCATTTATATCTGGAAAATTTCCAAGTAGTCTATAAATAGGTAAAGTTGTACCTATATATAATAAGCATGAGCCAAATATGGTTAAAAATTATAGACCTGTATCTATCCCGTCGGGTATCTCAAAAATGTTTGAATATGCTTTCTTACATCGGCTATTGACCTTTTGTGAAAATAATCATATTTTGACGGAAAATCAACACGGTTTTCGCTCTAATAAATCCACACATACCGCTGTGTAAGCTTTCTTTGAGAGGCTCATTGACTATATCGAGGCTGGTGAGTGCCCTGTTGGGATATTCTGTGATCTCAGCACGGGGCATTTGATATTGTCAATCATGACAAATTATTAATAAGACTATGGTATTCGTGGTGGGGCTTGGGATTGGATAGTCTCTTTCCTGCAAAATAGACAAATGTATGTATCTGTAACATACTCCTCCGATGGAAATGTCGGTAGTGTCAGCTCGGAACACAATGTAAATAATCTGAGAGTCCGTCGGGGCTCTGTTTTGGGGCCGATTCTGTTTTTACTTTATAATAACGAACTTGATACTTTGACATCGGACGCCAACTTGATAATGCATGCGGATGACCAGTCTCTGCTGATATCTGATAGATAATTTATTGGAGCATAAATGCAACATCTCCTTAAATGAATTTTATAACTGGTACTGTTTTTATAAACAATTCTTAAATGCTGATAACACCCAATATATAAGATTTCACAACCGACAAAAAAGTTACATGGTTTTAGACATTAAAATTAATGACAACAATCTCTGAAACAGTAATAATGTTAAATTCCTGGAAATAACATTAGATGAGTGTCTTAACTGGAAGGTACACTGTGAGCAATTAATATCAAAATTGAATTCGATAAAAAATTTAAAAGCCATTCTATCAAAAGATCAAATATTAAATTTATATCATGCACAAGATGTTTTTAGAGAATATAAAGTTTTAACCCTTGTTAATATTTTAATTTATGATTTATTTATTTATGTTTACAGCAATAAAGCTAAATTTATCACGAATACAAAGTTTCATGCTAGAAACACAAGACAAAAGGAAGAATTTCACGATCCTTATTATAAATACAATATATCGATAAATGCACCCAACTGTCTAGGTCTGAAACTGTATAATTATTTATCTGACGACATAAAACAGGCAAAAAATATAAACCGTTTTAAACTAAAATTAAGACTATATTTATTAAACAATTGTTTTTATACATTAGATGAATTTTTGTAGCATAATTGCATGCCAAATTGTGACGATTCCTATACATGATTGTACTGTCTGAAATGAAAATAAAGGTATTATTATTATTATTATTATTATTATTATTATTATTATTATTATTATTATTATTATTATTATAATTGCAGTCGGAATTCATATATTGTTAGAACTTAGTAAGTCAGTTAAATTTATTGGGAGCTGAATATTTAGGCCTCTTAATTCATTCATTAAGTATGTAATAGCTTGCTGATGGTTACCACAAGTAAAAAATTAAATATTTAAATTGCTTTTGGAATTGTAGTCGCAACATATTCTGCCGATACACTTTGCCAAATTTTTCTTGTCTGTTTTAAAGAAATTGTTAATGTCGGAGTTTAAAATTATGCTATTTATTTCTGATTATGTAATAGCTTCTTTTGCTAATTGATCCGCCCTTTCATTTCCACCGAACCCTGAATGTCCTTTAACCCATATAAATGTGACGGAAACACATTTGTTCATTAGCGTAATTAGTTTGTTTGATATTGAAAATTATTAAATTGTTAAAGAAGTATATTCCTATAACCTTATTACTATTTAAGAACGATAGTCTACCAGTGCTTGGCGGAGACAGTGAGAGAAGTCGAGAATACTGATTTAACAAGTACAATATATTCAGGTATGGGTTTTTTCCATCTTTTCTTTTTGTTTTTTTTTTTTGTTGGAAAATCTAGATCAAAACATTGTTAAAAACGATTTATACCTTCCTTACAGAAAAAAAGTGCATTCTCAAATAAAATCATTTTCATTTTGTAATTCTCTTGTTTTTAGAAGTACACTTATTAGTGCAGTACACTTAGACGAACAAAACATTAAAATGCAAGATGGGAAATTCAAAATTACCGAATTTAAGACAAAAATCATGCAATATTTGACAAGTTAAAAGGTAATAATTATAAATATTCAATTAGTATTAAAAAATTATTTGTTTGAAAACGACGATTTTCAGAAAAAAATAATAAAATTAACATGCTTTACAACAGATGTTCTGAGTTTGTACACAGAACCCTCGATTTAAATGTAATCAAGTTTGACTAGAGTCGAGTAATTCCTAACTCGAGTAATTTTAAGCGAAATAAAAAAATTATGACGTTTTCAAGAGAGATAGTGCACCTAACACCTCTAATGATTTTTTTGTTGTTGTCAGATCAAAGTCATATTACAAATCAATACAGTCTCTTCTGGTAAATATTACTTCAAAATTTTTGCAGTCAACCACAAATGAAAGACAGAATAAATAAATCATTCTCTGGCATCTTTGGTGTACGAATGAAATTCCTTGATAACCTTCTTCCACTTTTAACTCTTTGTAACATACATGTGAGGTAAGACTTTCATAATATCGGCTCACTAATCATGTTTGGCCGTATTCGTATACAATATACATATTTATGTATATACGCCTTGTGCGGCAAAAGGGATGAAATATGGAATCAAATGAATAAATATATTACCAGAAAAACGCCAGTAATTATTTTAACTTTTACAAAATGCTTATCGCAGATAAGCTTAAAGCATAACTCCTTCTTATAGAATTATAGGAAAGAAAATATGCCCATTATGTACAGTACAAATATTATCATAACGTTATTTTTTATTTAAATTATTCTGTTCAATGAAAATCAATCAAAAGAAAAACACTTACTTGATGATTACAACACGAGTATTTGCTTACACATTTCAGTTGATTGTGAACTTTAGATGAAGCCTCACTGAAGAGATATGAATGTCGAAACACGTGTCTGTGGATGTTCTAAAATTTTGTGTTCCTGCTATATCGGTAAGTGCACTTGTTTTGATTGTCTTTGGTTTCATTGAACAGGATAATTTAAATTAAAAATAACACTATGATACCAGTTGTACTGTACATAATGGGTATATTTTCTTTCCTATAATTCTATAAGAATGAGATATGTTTTAAACTTATCTGTGTATTTTGTACAAGTTAGAATAATTACTGGTGTTTTTATGGTAATATATTTATTGATTTGATTCTATTTTTACAGAGCTTTTACAATTCTGGGAAGTTGCATTTGCATCTAATTATATTGGGATGAAGTATATTACTTTTCTGATAATTCAAAATTTACAACTTTTATTAATTTTCAAGCTTCTCAAATGCCGCTAGACAGTCTATAAAATTGACATCTAATTGGATTTTACTATCAATGGCGTTTAAAGCCTCATTTATAAACAAGCATATGTTCGTGATTGTGAATTTGTCATTAGCAAAGCAATGCTGTTTTCCTACATTTCATCTTGTTATAAATATAATCGTGAAGAATAATTTGAAATATATTAACCTTTAAAGCGTTTAACATTTATTTTGGTTCATATTTGTCTACATTACCGTGATTCCAACTTTTATATAAAGTGATGACGTTTGGTAATTCCTAATCTGAAAATGTAAGTTGAGAGTGCAGCAAGTAATGTCCGCGAAGCTCTTATATACATAAGTCGGTATACTATCAATTATTGTCAACTTTTTTTACTTTAGTTTTTTTTACAAAATTTTAAAATCAAATGGAAAATTTACATTGCCTTCTCAAAGACTGTGACATTAACTTTTTGGAATAGATTTCTGTACACAACTGTAAATATGTAAAAACAACTCTAAACATAAGTTCGTGTCAGTAATATTTTGAAGCTCTGTCCAATTGACATTAAGTTAAGTTACCACTGACACCATCATAAACGTATGACGATGAAATTTTATCACTTTTAGGTGAACCAAGTGTCACAAACATGTAATGCGATAGATGATATAAATCCTTATTTATCCAAAACCGTTATGCGAAATTTAATCTTGAAACTCTAAAATAACATTTCAGGTTGACGCAGTTTGCAAGTAACAAACTCCAAAATTTTCTGTTTTATTTAATTCCAGCTCTCGGTTAGAACTCGTGTTTAATAGTTGCGAACGAACCTATATAATGAATTATATGTAACTTAGGAATTCACCAGAACCTCAACCCTTTTATTGCTAATTTTATGTAACATAAGTAACAATCGTATAATAGTTTAAACTGCTTAACTGTATCAAAGGTTTGGTTTTCAAATTATATTCTTTGTACTACCTTAACAACTTTATGGATTGTATACCGTTTTCTTGATTAAGAGAACTAAAAATAATCACCGCCATTGAATAAGTTCTAATGAAACGTACGTTCTATTTACGAATATACGCATTACATATAATATTACTGGTAATGTCTGATTTTCATTACGCTGACAACATGAAATTATCATTAACATAATCGAGAAACAGCCTTTTCAAGAAATATAGGTTGATGTATTATGTACGTTTCTATGAATTATTTATAAAACACCATCAAATGAAGAAAATAGCCAACAGTCATTATAACCTAAGTACTTGTTTTTTATTTTTAATAGTAAATAATATTTTTATATGTTCAAAAATATTTACACCCTCAGGATTTCCAAATGCCAAAATAATCAACGTTGCGTTGTCAGTATAATATACATTGGATGAAGACCAATGCAATCTATAATCTATAATTTCTCTTTTTTAATTGATAATCAATATAAGTTTATAATATGTCAAAATTTAATGCAGTTTATAGGTTGAAGTTCTATTGCATCTGCGGCTTACAATGAATTGAAAATTTAATTATGAAGAATAAGGGAAGTACAGGTATATTAAATAAGTTAATTATAGAATCGTTACATTCTTTGTAGATTTGTCCTTTAACGTCAAGTAATCTAAAAGCACACAGAAAATATCTGAATTCACATAAATATAATAAATTAAAATTAAAATAACCAAATATTAATTTTCTAGGAACAATTTTACATTTTGGCCTTATATATTTAAAAACCTCTATCTATATTGATAATCTCATTGCCAGAATTAGATATGTTATACTAATACACATTTTTTCTAAATAAAAATATAATATCTTTGTAGAAGAATAATAATTTTTTCAAGAAGTTTCTTAATTCAATCGCTATTTATTCATAGTTTTAGTCAAATTTAATGTTAAAATAATACATATCTTGTGAATCTCACCAGCAACATACTGTTAAAATAATTTTCGATTAAAATTTGAGATGTCTGGCAAGTCGCCAACTGCAACACAACGCGGAGGCGTGTTGATATGCGTCGTACATAATATAAATTATTAATAAAAATTCATACATTTTTATTACATTATGTGATACTAAACTAGATAGAGGGAAAAGCCAACACGATTTATATTATATTAAAGTCATCATACAAATCGATAATAAATAACATTTAAAAATTATACTACCGTGAGTATTTTGCATTTTTAATATAAATAGGATGTGGAAAGAAAATCTTTTTATTGTTTTAAAAACGGTTAATTCCCAATGTCATTGACGATAAAGCAGCAAGAACATTACTCAAGTTTATTATTATTACAAGTAATATACTAGACTGCAGATGAGAAGATGAACAATATAGACAAACCTTTGTTTGCAACTATGGGCTTATGCACACGATTACATGCGCGTGAGTCTCACCGGAAAAAAATTCACTCATTTTAGTGACTAAATTTCATATAAATCTGAATAAACTATGCTCTTATAGCAGTCCTACAGGATTCACCATTTTGAATATTTAGCTTAAGACATCCGTATTAGACTACAAGCCCAGGCAAATTTTTAGGGGGTGATTTTATACACAACGAATCATATATAATCTTGAAGTACTGGTCGAGAAACAAAGTTTAGGCACTATGCCGTCAATTTTCCGCGGTACAGGTGAGTGCACAGGTGAGTTGAAATGTAGAAAAAAAGGGGGTACTTTTCGATTAATTTATACATGACGGCACTATTCTCGTTAAAGAGGCAATGAAAAAAGAATGCTCTTAAACCCAGTGCCGTCAAAAAATAGCGGTACCGGAAGTCAGAAAAAAATTTTGAAATCGGCGAATTTACCCCCCCTCCCCAGTTAATCGAACTGCCTTTCTCTCTTTCCTCTCTCTCCCCTCCAAACTAAGAGAATGAAAAATATATTTCAAGGAGGGGATATATATGCGCACAGGGACCACGCTCCGTTTTCGGAACAATGGTGCTCCAAAACTGGCAGCAAAAAAGGTAGTTGCACAGAGTTTTTTTTACGCTTAGTTTTCAAAGTATCAATGGTATTATTAAATAATGTAACTTTACACATTCCTATTTCAAATCGAATGAATTCCGTGAAAAATAAAATTACCTTTATTAATATATCCATATTTAGAACCATAGGATAGCCTGAATGGTATTTTTTCGACATGAAAAACACATTTTCCAGCGTATAGTACCATGTAAAATTGACGGCATAGTAAAATATGTTATCTTTGAAGGATATAGCATTGAAGCAGCTGAATTTTAGGTTGTATAAAATGACCACCCCCCCAAGGGGTAAAAATCCGGTTTTGATTCGCGATTTCTGACCCCATGTACCACCCTTTTCTGACGGCATAGATGTATTATAGCTTTTAAAGGAAACGCAAAGGTAACTAAATCAACGCCGTCAAGTAATCGATTAACTGGGGAGGGGGGGTAAATTCGCCGATTTCAAAAATTTTTTCTGACTTCCGGTACCGCTATTTTTTGACGGCACTGGGTTTAAGAGCATTCTTTTTTCATTGCCTCTTTAACGAGAATAGTGCCGTCATGTATAAATTAATCGAAAAGTACCCCCTTTTTTTCTACATTTCAACTGACCTGTGCACTCACCTGTACCGGAAAATTGACGGCATAGTGCCTAAACTTTGTTTCTCGACCAGTACTTCAAGATTATATATGATTCGTTGTGTATAAAATCACCCCCTAAAAATTTGCCTGGGCTTGTAGTCTATATCTGCTACTCAGAAAATACCTAACTACCAACTTTAAGGCAATTTTATCCCCAGATCCTTCGCCATATTCTCGCAATTTCTCGAATAGAAAATATTTTGTTCCTATTTTTGGTCATCTTGCACTAGACATTCCAGAGAAGTGATTGAACAAACATAAGAAATAAAAATTCACACATACGGCCCAAAATGAGAACCTTGTTCATTTCAAAATTTTTAAAAGACACGAGTAGAACTTTTAAGTCGAAGCTACTAATTCACGATTCCTATTACATATTATTTTCAATGCAAAAAATAACCTATTAATTTCAGTAATATCTAATCAGTAATTAAATAATTATTAGGTGGTATATTTGTATACACACAGAAATAAAGAGATAGAATTCATTTAATCGAAATACGTCTTGCAGGAATCCTGCTTGTAATCACTATGTTGGCATCGGAATGAAAAATCCATTTCGCGATATCCGTTCAGCGGTAATCTCCTTGTGTTTCAAAAACATATATTATACTCTTTTTATATATTTCTTTGCGTAGAATGAATCAGATGTCCCCTTACCTCATGTTTGTCTTTGCAGCATTCACTACCAGACATAAATTCGTAAGAAAAAGCGGATAACCATTTTATATAAGTTAGATTCCATTTCCCTGAAGTAATTTGCATGGATTTCTTTCAAGGTCATGGCTTTTTCTGGCAATATTGAGTTTAGTGCCCGTAGCTCAATTTAATGGTTTATAGAAAATAATAATATATTGATCTATGTTTGGTGGAACAGCAGAATAAAATATTATTAATGAATTTATTATTATTAATAATAATAGTTTGATTAATCTAAACATAATATTTCAAAAATCGTTGACATCAAAACAACAAAAATAGTTATATCATTTACAGGACCACAAAAATCTACATATGTAATGTTTATGCATTGTTAATGGATGGCCATGTTGGCACACCGCACATCGCACATTGTCCATCGCCCATCACACAACGCACAACATTGCGTTCATCTGTTTTTCATGTCAGTTTTACTGTGGATAATCTCTGACACGAATGATCGATAAACGATGTTGCTGGTGTTGTACGATGTGCGATGGGTGATGTGCGAAGTACGATGCGCGATATGACATGTGCGGTGCGTCAACGTGGCCATGCACTTAGTCTATATTGCAGCATCAAGCGGTCACACTGTAAGCTATATGACTTATACATGACTTGGCTCATCAGTCTCATCTAAGATGTTGAGGAAGCGGTGGTAATACTGGTGATGATAATGAAGATGAAGTTCATTTGTTACCCTCATTATGTAATAAACTATCCCTTATTTCTCCGCCTCCGACAAAATCAGTTTTTATTAGTACCGTACAAACATAAGCCTTAATAATAAAATTCTGAACCATTTCAAAAGGTTGTGTCACTTGTTTTCGAGATAATCATTTAAAATAATAATGTTTGCGGATGATAATAATTACTTATGCATAGACTCTAATACCAAGGACGCTCTAATAAAATTGCAGACTATGGTTAACTGTTTCACCAACTGGTTCACATCTAACAAGCAACATTTAAATATGTCTAAGACACAGTTCATTAATTTTACTCCAAAGTCAAGCATAATCAATGAGTCACATTTACTTAAAATTGAATCAAAATCCATTGAACAAGTAACCTCAACAAAATTTCTTGGAATATATATAGATAATAAATTAACTTGGCAGAATCACAATTACACATTGTAACAGCAATTTTATGATTTCATACCTTATGGAGTATCACCAGGAGTATATATCTGAGTTTTGAACTTCCATGGCCTATTGCGTTCTTTTTACAAACAGTTTTGTTTTTTTGAACAGTATTTTTTTAGGTAAAAAGGTGGATATCTCCTGTTCTAGAGGTTCGATCGAAACAAACAAAAAACCAAAAACCTTCCAATAAATCCGCGTTCGTTTTGGGTCATTTGAGTACGTACATAACGTACAAAATGGAATTAACTGACTGAAAAGCGTTTATCTTTTTCAGTTTAACGCCCAGGAAGGTCAAGAGTTTCGATTGGCTTCAAACTTTCAGAAAATATACCTTGTGTTGAAAACAAAATTCGCTGTAATTTTGGTACCCAAATATTGAACCTTGTGGACACAAACGAATTTGTAATGTGAAATTTGAATTGCTCGCCATTTTGTGCATTAAGTTTATTTCAAAATGTAGATCTGAATACCAGCTTTCCGATAATGTTAAAAAAAATTGAAAGTAATTTTCGTAATTTTGTCATTTATTTATGAACCAAATGACAATAAATTGATTTTTTCAGCCATTTTGAAAATTGAAAAATTTTTATCAGACACAAAAGAGAATTACGAGAACTTTAATTTTAAAAAAAGAAAGTTAATTTTCATCTACCTGAAATGGCTGAAAATATCCATTTGGTGTTATTTGGTTTATGAACAAATGCCAAAAAGGTGGCCAAAATGACTTTAAAAAATTTTTTTTATGTCGCCGGAAAGCCGGTGTCCAGATCTACATTTTGAAATGAAAATGATCCATTTTGGACTTAATGTCACAAAATGGCGGGCAATTCAAATTTCAGATAACAAATTCATTTGTATCCACGAGGTTCAATATTTGGGCACCAAAATTTCGGGGTGTTTTTTTACTAACAAAAGGTATATTTTTTGAAAGTTTGAAGCTGATCGGAACTCTTGACGTCCCTGGGAGTTAAACTGAAAAGAACCCGCTTCTTAGCCAGTTTATTCTAATTTGTACGTTATGTACGTACCAAAATGACCCAAAACTAACCCAGATTTGTTGGAACTTTAATTGCGAAGGTTTTTGTTTTTTTTTTGTCTCGATCGGACCTCTAGAACCGGAGATATTCACCTGTTTACCTAAAAAAACAGCGTTCAAAATTGTTTATAAAAAAACGCAATAGGCTTTGGAAGTTCAAAACTCAGATATATGCTCCTGGTGATACCCCAGAAGGTATAAAATTGTCAAATTGCTGTTACAAAACTATGCATATCTCATAGTATTTTTGGTCTTTTTTTACTGAAACATGATATTTTAAGAATTATCTTGTGGACTTGATGGAAAGATGTAAAAATATTGTTGTATAATAATATCCCTTTTTTAGTTAATTTAATAGATTGAAATATGTTTCGCTTAAATTTTCTATATCAAGACAACCGACACATAATGTCTACGTGAGTGACATCGAGCAATGTAGTAGTTCTCTCTATGTCTTGTCTCTATGACTCGTCATATGATTGGTCGAAGCGCGAGCGTGAACTCTTTGCAGTAAACATTTCAACGGCATCTATATTGTACCATATCTATGATTTCAACGTTTTATTTTGTTACTCGGTTACATTTCAAATGTGGCGAATTCAGACTTTTAAGTTTCTACAGCTGTATCTTTTAAATATTGATACCTACTTCGTTCTTTACCATCTGAGTTGATTTGGAAATACTTCTTTATACGACATACCTAGTTACCTAAATGATAAAATGGGAAAAAGTCAAGAAAGCTTATGTAGGCAAAAACTTCATAAAGATATGCCTTATGCAAGGAACGTATTGTATTATACACAAACGTAAACACCACACAAGTAGGCCACCCCAAGTTCAAAGCCAAGACTATCCAGAAAAGGATTACACATTTAAAGAAACGCAGACAACATACACTACCCTCCGATAAGGCGCTGCCAGTGTCGCAGCTGGGAATCGAACACAATACGCAGTAGATAATGTGACCAAGCGTGTTCTAAACTAACTCGCTTTAGCCCGTTGCGTTACCTTGCCAGGCTGACTTAGGTAAACAAGACGAACAAACCCGAAGACATTCAAGTTCTAGGTAATACTTTTTATTGACTTTGTGTTAAAGTAACTTACTGAAATAGTAATTTACGTTACAAGACGCTTCTGGAGACTTGCAAAATACTGTTTTTCGATTATGTAACATACAATTTCTTTTCGACCATTTTCTGCTTATAACGCTTCAAAACCTCAATCCATATTTTCCATAACTAAACGTAAAAATGAAGTGTATTTATCTATTTGACACGTATCTCAACAATGAACACAAGTTCGTCTCCATAGCAACAATAATAACAAAAGAATAATAGGGATCGGAAAAGATTTGGTCGATCTCTGATGCTCAGTTTCCAACCAAGGCCGGAAAACGTTTCTTTCCGTCCGAAAACTTCTCCAGAGAGGGTGTATTTTTTAACCAGTCGAAAAAAAAATAGTTTATAGAAGAACAACGATATATTAATTGAACCTATACTTGTACTGACAATTTTTATTTAATCTAATGGAAATAATATTGCCCCCACTCTTCCACTTTATCAATTGGCAGCATCGCTCGAGAGGTATTATATTTCTCATATCCCTAAAATGAACTGTACACAACATTATAATAAAGACCCGACAAAAAATAAAAGTACTCATTAATATAACATAATACATTAGGCAATTTTACTATACTATTTCCTATTTATCGCAAATAAATATCTATATATTTATTTGCGATAAATAGGAAATAGTATCTTAGAACTCATCACCATAAATTCAACTTTCTGAAAATTTAGTGTTAGCCGGAATAATATCTAATTGTACTTATTCAATACCAAGTTAACTAAATCAACTGTCGGACAGGTGAAATAGAAGAATTCTATTGGTCAAGAATTGGCCAACTGGAAGTTTATTTAGCTAATTGAGCAATCTCGTATTAATATTGTACCGTTTACCATTTCCAGATATAGATTTTACATAAAAGATTGAATTAGAAATAGCATTCCCAATTGCATGTCGTCTGGCAAAACCCTAGGGTCATTCCAAAAAGCGAGGAGAATAAGCAGTTAAGGTAACACTATATTCGTATGCCAACACATTTTCTAAATATTACAAATGTAGAGCGGACGCCGTATACCTTTGAACTTATAATTATTATATGAGACAACTGGTGGCGTGTTTATTGCAAATAGGGCACCTTTTACATGCTTTTGTTGCCAAAGAATGCCTACGAAGTTAATATAAATCATGTGCAATCGCCAAACAAGGACACAACGGCAAAACAATGTCTACTGTACCAACTTTCTTACTTGACAAAAATCATTTGAGCTGATTAATATCTTTAGGTCATGCAATATTTTACACCGCAAACCCTCAAAAACTTTGCGAAGTAATACAACTTGAAATTAGTTCTTTGTATCTGAAACACGTTATTGATTCTTTAGATAACACCTTTAAACCCATTTGGGAAAGGACCAACGTGGTTTCTTTATTAGAAATACCAACTACGTAATTAAAAGTGATACTCTGATGTTTCGTGTCATGTTACATGGCTCAGAATCATTTCAAATTTGGAGTGACCCACGCGATGAGATTAAATGAGTGGACGCTCTCATATCTTAAGTTAGTAGGACTATAATTCTTGTATCTAGCAGATGAACAGTTACTATTACTGCATACTTTTCAATTAGTTTCATTAAAAATGCATTTTCCAAAATTAATTTCTGTTTTACCACACTGACTTCGTAATTTGTACTAGCGTTTAGACAAAAACACTCTTTGATCGCGTCAAATAAATGAATACAAAGTAGATTCTCTAAATTCATAGTTATGATTTATTGAAAACAGTTTTTGTATATCCTACGATTTTCAAGATTATTAGTGGCGTGTGTGTAATGAGGCATTCATAAATTCATGACACATTACTAGATTTCCGTTTACCAGGCATTTTTGCACACGCGCCCAATAATCATAGATCGCCGATGTACCCGAAATCCACACGCGAACCTATAGTTGCACACTCCGCGCCACCAATGGGTCACATGTGTAGAATTTCGAATATAAAAGAGCGACCAAATTCAAGACAAATCAGTGTTATTTTAGCATTGACTTTCAACGTGCTGAGCTGTCGATTACAGTGCTCTATTACAGTACAGTGCTCTATTACGACGTAACACGGCGGAGTGAATATAACCCTAGTAGCACAACATATTGGACCAATATATAATCCATATAGGACCAATATATGAATATTGGTCCTATATAAGGCCAATATTCATATATTGGTCCTATATGGATTATATATTGGTGCAATATTGGTGTTACTAAGGAAGTTGACCGGTAGACTCCTTCAGCGTGCTGAGCTGGGACCTATCTGAGTTACTTGTTATTTACCCAAGGTCAGTGCGCGGTCAAAAGGTACCCAACGCATGCTATCGATGTCACGACGAATAACCGCAACGTTGCCAACATTACACTCGTGCCTCTTCGAAAACATTTACGAAATGATTAAACGTCCGTAACAGATACGGAAACACATATGTTATGTAACACTGACATGGTCTACCTATTACTAAGAAAATAAACCGTTTATTTGAAATTGGACTATTTATTTACTAACCGAACTCTGGATTTACATTAACCAGCTACCCAAGCAAAACACGTTACACAATTTGGAGCCCGAGCAGGTCCATTTTGAAGAACGTTACGGAAAAAAAAACGAAAATGGTAAATAATTGAACCATAACAAAAGTACCTCCCCTGCCTTTTTCGAGGATGCTGAACACGATGAAGGTGGTAGAATGTCTCTTTGGGGGTGCGCCACCACCAAAACGGCCAAACAACACCCCCAAATGGGGTTAAACGCTCGGGATATAATTTTCACGTCTCAAAAATATCCTACCCTCGTTTTCGAGGATGCTGAGCACGATGGTGATGCTGGATATTTATTCCGACCCCCCGTAACCCCTCCAACGGCCAATAATCAACCCCGGAAGAGGTGAAAATCTTTGTTTTTATATATCAGCGGCAAAATTGATATACTCTCCCATTTTCGAGAATGCTGAGCACGATAGTGATGCTGAATATTCATTCCGACCCCCCGCAACCCATCCAATGGCCAATAATCAACCTCTAAAGGGGTGAAACTCTTTTTATATTGATATTTGCAAGCTTCTACCGACGGAAGCCGCAATTAGGCAACACGCATTACGAGTATACTACCAATGTCAGTGCTGGTTGTCAAAAAAGCTCAAACCTGTAGAATGGGGGTGGATAGATCGCAATCGCCTCGAACCAAAATTTTCAGAAAACCATTAGTCCCTGAATTTTTCAGAAGAGAGTATCATTGCGCTTGTAAGACTGGATGTACAACACGATGCACATACGTAAAATTAGGTTTGACATTTAGTTCTTTTTGTACATATTGTGAAGGCGAGAATTGTAAAAATACAACAGTAGTAGATGAAAAGAACCTCCCTGAACTGGAATGTAACGAGATTGAGATTGATATTTTATTGTAAGCATATTTTATCTTTATGTATAACTTTATCTTTACGTATAAATTTTTGTAATGTAAGAAAAGCGACTGTTGCAATGTGGTTGAGCGTAATTGCATGATTGAAAATAAATGTTCTCTATCATTTTTATATTAAAATAAAAGTTTGTATTAATCAGGAGGAGGGATTCGATTATATTTTTGCAGCTAAAAGAGAAAAAAAGACAATTACAATCAAGAAGAGGGAGCGAGCGTAGAGACGTCTGCATATACTCGTATTTCGATACGCAAATGCAGCAACGTCGGGCGCGGTTAGTACTTGGATGGGTGAGCCTCTCCAGGGAAACACAGCGTTCTCGCTCCGTCTTCTAACGGCTTGTATATCAGCGCATGCGTAGAAGGTATGTAACTTTAGGCGGGGGTTACATAGCGGATATACCATCCTTCGGAGGGGATGTAAAGCAGTCGGTCCCTTGTCTATTAAATGTTAGGCAAGTAAAAGATCCCTACTCTTCGATAGAGAAGAGGTTCGGCAAAATTTCCAGGTTGGGGGTAGCTCGTCTCCTGGCGTCGGTGATTGGCCTTGGTAGCGGAAATAGGCCGACGTTAAATAAGCGATTAAAAAAAAAAAAAAAATCAAGAAGAGAAGTATAATTATTTTTCCAATGCTTAGCATCCTCGATAACAGGTGGTATATACGTTTCGCCGCTGATATTAAAAAAAGATTTTCACCCCTTTAGGAGTTGATTATTAGCCATTGGAGGGTTGCGGGGGGTCGGAATAAATATTCAGCATCACCATCGTGCTCAGTATCCTCGAGAACGGAGGGGTAGGATATTCTTGAGCCGTGAAAATTATATCCTGGGCATTTAACCCCCTTTGGGGGGTGGCTTTTTCCCGTTTCGGGGATTGCGCAACCCCAAAGAGACAGACACAACCTAGTTACAAAATTATTATCACTGCGGCAACTAAAATCAAATAAAACTACATACCAAGCAGGCAAATTCCTGCTAATTTCGAATTCTGATAAAGAGACTATTGATACATAATATTTGTGAGTGCAAAATTGGTTAATGCGGTAGTGTTATCTGTCTTCGGGACTGGCCAAAGGGTACGTGGGAATTCTTTACAGTAAAGATTTCTCAGCGGTTTTGGACTAATCTGTCTATTAAAATAACTTTAGAACGTACTACCTTGTTTCTTGGTTGTCATAGAAACCGTCACTACATTATATTTAAAATCTGGCGAGTTGTTACCGATAATTTTTCTTTCGTTATTTCAAACTTTAATGTCATGAAATGAGTTAATCTGAAGTTTGATGAAAAATATGTACAAATGTGTAAAAAATTCGACTATTATCCAATCAGCATATGCAAAGTGACGTCACGCGAAGCTCCGCCCCGTCTTCACGCAATCCAACTTTGGTAATTTATTTAAGGGCTTAATCGTTCGAATAAAAACCTAAAAATTTAAAAATTGTGTTAAAAAGTGTTCTACTTTCGATTTCTAAAATAAAAAAATGGTGAACGGGGCCTATTCTAAGTTTCTTCAGTTTGTTAAATATTTATCCCTACATCATTTTTTACTAGATGAGATGCCTTGGAAATATCTCGTAACAAATGATAAAAATTTTGAAAAATAGAGAAAATGAAATATATTTACGTGATACATACTTTTTATATTGTATACACATGTTAGTAGGTTAACAAATAACAAAAATACATTTTTACACATGAAGATTTATTTAGTGAAAACTTCATTAGTGTTTTTTTTCTTTAGTTGGGTACTAAAAGATAGTAGTTTTGTTGGTTATACGCAACGAAAGAGTTAAAATACAATCCTATCCTTGATTCACATGAAGTGAGGGTCTGATATTTTGTCTAATAACATTTTAACATATTATAATTTCTGATAACATGTATGTCTAAAAACTTTTATAAAACTTGTATTGAGTTGAATAAACTACAATTAGTTTTTTCAACGAGTGTGTCATCATATATTTGTCATCTACAAATTTGTATTTGCATAGGCATTGTTTCCACAAACACCAAAATTCCTGAGCACAATACTCGAATACTAACACTCGACACTCGTTTCGCTAACCACGTTCGCATCATCGGGAGAGAATGATTCAGTTTTAATTATTTCCCGATGATGCCAACGTAGTTGGCGAAAAGGGAGTCGGTTGATAGTATTCGTGTGTTGTGTTCAAATGACTTGATGTTTGTAGAAACTACTTTAAAAGCAGCGTCACATTCCAGCCCCTCCACATTTTTAAAAAATGGTGAAGGATCTGGTGATTCCTAAAAACTGTTTTAAAATTGTTATACCTCTTTTCTGCCTATCCCACTAATTTCCCCTTGCATGAATAAACTCCGCATTCAAATCGGAACAATAGTTTAGGAGTTATGAACATCCATTCGCACACCCACATATAGACAAGCATACGTCCCAGCTGAGAACCTCCTCTTTGAAGGCGGTTAAAAGTCGGAAATGATGGAGATTTTTTCTAATTTCAATGTTAACACCCACAAATAATGAAAAAAATCAGCTTTCAATTACAAACAATGTCCTTAATATAAAAGTCGTTTCGTAAATATTTGCAAAAGAAGCTGTTCTGGCAATAATAATTTAATGAAAATTCTGAGGAACGGATTGGTCCGTATTCAGAGTTATTTTTATTCATTTTATTTAGTACACCCACAATAGCTCACTTTTATGAAGTAGATATTTATGTATGTTTATTTTACCTTTAACATTAATTTTCCGCTTTCACTTTTTACATTGTGCTAACAAAGTTTATTACACAGTTTATTTGAACACATATATAATTATTTTCTGTATAAAAACATTGGAAAAGCATGGAGATCGCAATTTCCTTGGACGCATCTTTGATAAAATGGATCTTCTATATACATGAAATATCCTATTTTCAATTAATTCACTGTTGTGTTTGCTGTCCCGTCTGATATAAAAATAAAATTATAGCTGTATTTTAATCAGCAGGAGTTGATTTACCAAAGAAATCACAAAATGTCACGCACACGTAATACGAGTAACATTAACTCCGTTTCTGTGTAAATGGCACCGCCTCTAAAGTTCATACAGCTTACAACATTAAGTTGGTAACGACAGTTTGATATTAACCATTAGGCCATCCGAAACAATTGCTTGGGGTGTTGAGGTTTTAAGAGCGTCGAGATTGAAGCGTCCTTTTGTTTTACTCACAAAAAAGATTTAATAATATATAGTACAGGCAGATATTATACACAACCCGCACCACACGAAGCATAGTGCGACGTGCGTTCTATAATCATTCAGCGCGCTAGAGCCGAGGTGCTTCTATAAAATTAGCTTTCCTGTTTATGTTTTGCACGGAATCCATTTTAAAAATACATTGTCATAACGAGGAGATTCCATGCTATACTGAGTCGATTTCAGATTGATACTTTACGTTAAATTTCAAACCTAGCTGTTAGATTAAGTTGAAATGAGAGTGGGCTTACAACCAGACCCTCCACTGCAATCGACTGGTCTACTATGGTTCAATCCTAGTAGTAGTTCATCCGGTAGGTTCAGTTTATTAGAAAAGCCGATGACATATTGGGAAAGAAACCGTTCAGGTGCTCTAGCAGTAGCTGACCTTTGCCAGTTAATAAGAACTGAATTCTTTCATCCTCCTCCAAAAGCGAATCCAAGAAGGCGATGCGCGATGATTTGGTCTGCTGTATTTATGCCAGCTAGGATTCTTAGCTATTCAACTCTAATAATTCTATAGTTCTTGATTTCAAAGATCATGTAATCAACTCCTATGAATGAACTAATCGAATTGTTATTGAAGTACTTTTGTCTCAGCTCTGGCTGTTAGTTGTATTGACAGTAATGCTAGTTCTTGTGCTAAAAATCTCGACATGGCACTTCTCTGCCTTTCACATGACAAAGTAGCCAGGTATCCGTTCAGATTTAATTTAGTTAGGCCTAATCAATTTTCTAGCGATTCCAAATCGCTTTAAAATTACAGAGATAGAATCTAAAAGATTTGAGAACTGCTCTTCATTTATCTGTGTCTGGGATACATCTGTTTTAGAATACATACTATGGCATAGATTTCAGTCTAAAGAACAGTTGCGGTCCTATTCCGATTCTATTCCTCTCTCCCGAGAAACAGCTCGTGGTGGATCGTGGTAGGCCCATCTAGCCTTCTCCCTCTCTCTGTGTGTGCGTGGAGGCATGGAAGATCCAAGAGGATTTTTAAGGCAGATGACAATATGCTACTTATTGCACCGGTTTGTGCCTGTCATGCTTGTTTCCGTGGTTGTTTGTGGTCCTCGATCACCGAACTATAGAGGTATATGCTACCATTGGTCTCCTACGTATATCCAGTATATTTGCTAAGAACCAAGATTTTCCACAAATTTCTCGACATGTCCACAAGGACAGTCTTGCTTTTGTGGACCAGTTCCCAAGGAACGTTCCAGTTAAATGATTTATCTAGTGTAACAACTAATTACTTCACTTCTTTCAGTAGTTTGAGCTAATATGGAAGGTGGATCTCTTATCCAACTTCTTTTTCTGATGAAGGATAAAATTACCATTCTGTTAGGGCTACTCTCTCCCACATATGTGGGGCACATCTAGTACAACTTGAATGGTACGAGAAAGCACTTATTCAGATTATTCTCTAACCAAAATTATTATTAGATCGTCTGCATATGCTTGAATCTCGACTTCTCACAGAGTAAGACTAGCTAGCAGGTCATACACAAATAGTGACGACAATAGGAGGGAAGTTCTTTCCCTCCTTTTGTGGCCATCCTCTAGCCGTCCTTAAGCTGACTCTTTCTCTTCGGAGAAGAGTATGATTCTATCTTCAAGCAAATATTTTATGTTTAATAATAAATATCAACATCTATTTTTTCTACAAATTTAAAATATTTAAAAATAGAAAATATAGGCGTAAAATACTGATAGTAACCTTCTAAAACTACTCCTCAATTAGAAGAGAGAATCTCACTGTTACTATGTAAATTAGTAGCCACGTACTCTAACTCTAAGTTTAAAAATATTAATTTTATATTTTAAAGCATTCTGAATATATTGCAGTCTCTCTTTAAAGTATATCTCCCATTTAATCACGAACGAAGAAAAATTTATATTATACTGTTCGTAAATATAGAAAGAAGAGTATATTGCATTTGATCGGCACATTTCTAAAACCGGTAATATCGCTCGTAGCGATATATTTTCATATCACTGTGTTGATGATCGAGTCTTTCAAGATGTCCGTCTGTCTGTCTGTCCGTCCGTCACGTTTCTTGTAAGCACAATAACTCAAGAACGAAAAGTCATTGTATTGAAGTTTAGAGAGTAAGTTAGTGTTAGCTAGAGGAAGAGCCCTATTTGAACAAAATTGACCAATAAATAAAAATGTTTTTGATTATTTTAATTTGAAAAAAATCTATTTTTTTATGTTCGGTAATTAATTAAAAAAATGTGTAGAATACCCTATAGAATGTGCAGCAATAATATAAAAAGTGCAGTAAATCGGTGAAGAGTATAATGGTTAGCTTGTTTTTCAGCTACTATCAGCATTGAGAATATTGAGGAATAGTTTTACTTCCACATCCACGTAGTGAATTGGAAGTATAGTAATCGTAAAAAAAAGTTCAAATTTTTTTTCTTCAAATAGGTTTAGAATGTCATGAAACGTCGAGATTTTAAATTTGAGCAAAAAAAAATATTATTATAACGAGATCTGGAACTGGATTGCTTTTAGGACATATCCGGTGAAAAGTTGGGGGGGGGGGGGGTTAAATAGGTGGAAATAAGTAAAGCAAGCGCATAAGAGTACAGAAACTTGAAATTTGGTGTATGTACTAGAAATCAAAGCCTCAAAATTTTTTATAATATTTTCCATATTCCACTTACATCATATATCATTTTTCCAGCGTTGTGTGAATAAATTCATACATAATCCCAAATTAAAAAATTCTTTTAAATATGACATCTGTGTCTTTTTAACATAGATAAATTTACTACATAGTTAATGAAACTTTTCTGCATTATATTAAAGGTTTAGTTATATTTCAAAGATTGGATGGGTGCCAAATATGTATTGCCTAGATATGCTATACTGGCCTTGAAATAAAGATATATTAAAAAGTAGCTGCGACTGAGTGCCATATATACAACAAAGAAACATTTTTCAGAAGCACTCATAACAAGGATTATTTAAATACTAAACGCTTAAAGAGAATGGAGATGAACTGCTTTTTATTGGTGACGGCATATCATTTTTTTACATTAATTACTTTGCTGAAATTGTTCTAAACAGTCTGATTATTTCACAGTAACAATAAAGTTGTGCTATACAAGCAAAAGTAGATAATAAAATTATTAACTACCTCTTAGCGACTCTAAAGTCACCTATATGGACATATTGTACGTAGGAATATTTTGAGATGAAAAGTAATACAACAAACTAATACACTCGAAAAACATTGAGAGAGCTGACACAGTCTCTTCTGTACGCAGAATTTCATCCATGTAACTGATACATCCATATTATTGTTTACTTTTGTTCAATAGGAAGTACATTATTCAACTTTTTCTTACTCGCTGTTTTCCGAACCTATGTTCGATCTTCCTGTCAAGAGAGGTGTATATAAAGTTCAACAGGTTGAACTTGCGAAAGGCAGTATTACCTAAGTTTAATTGTATCTGATTTTATACATTTTTATTCACCAAAATAATCTTCCAAAGAAAAAATAAAAACAGATTTTATAAAAGAAGTATTGCAATCTTGATAAAAATCACTTTCCTAAACAAAGCATTTAATAAATTAAAGTCTCTCAATGTCATCAGTCTGCCCAGCTGTCTGTCCATACAGATACGTCAATATATAGACAACCGGTATATCTGTTTGTCGGCGTTATACCTAAAAAAAATTTTGACGGATACAAGTAATGTTTGGCAAGAAGTTGATGTATTGTCAAGGAAAAAAATTAATATACTTTTAGTGAAAAATATCCAGGACGAACACCTTAAAAAAATAAATAACGAAAAAAATGTGACGCGGGACAATATTTTGTGGCATATAGTTAACATAAGTGCCAATAAAAAAGAACGCTGTCTAGGCTCCCAGTACCGTAACCAAATTTATCCCGGTATAAATGACAACATCACAGTTTTGAGCAGCGGAACGTTTTGTTTGTAAAATTTTGAGGTAGGTTAAAGTCGTCCGTTGAAAGTCAGTAGGTGGTATCCGAGAAGGACAAGGAAAATTGCGTCGTTTTGCAGTTGAAAGTAAGTTGCGAAAACGGCGCATGCTCCTTGCCCTTCTCCACTACTAATTTTCACTTTCAAATTTGACATACCTAAAAATTTTGCAAACAGAACATTGTTCCACTGCTCAAAAGTACTTACTTTATATTCCACAGTTCATAATTACTCTAATATGCAACAAATTTGCGTAAATCTCTTTCAATAGAATTGAAGAGTATATTTTATTTGATCTGAACATTTTTAAAACTAAAATTTCCGTTTGTATATTTCTCTGTCACGTTTTTTCTAAGCACGACAACTTAAAACTAAAAAATTGACTCGTATCGTATGGTAACAAGTTGATGTTAGCTGGAAGAGATGCAACAGCCTAGAAGGTCACAGTGGATGATGGTTCAAGTTCACTCTGTCATTTTTAAACTAACCTAGCTCGCAGGAAAATCCTGTTTGTGAAACAATCGACTAGTAAATAAAAATGTAATAAGATATATTAATTAAAACAAATGGCTCTGGTGAGGATTGCCTGATAGTAATACTGAAGTAGTTCCATTAAATAGTAGAATACTGTAAATTTTACTGAGAAGCGCTTTGTCAACACAGTCACAATCACTGGGAGAAGAATATATATTATTTATTCTACTTTCGGAACTGATTTGAAATTATTCACCCGTTTCATTTTGTGTCAGCATAACAATTAGAAGAAGGCCAGTGGTATTGAAATTTAGAGAGTAAGTTGGTGTTAGCTGAAAGAAGAAAAAAAGTCAAAACTTCGTATTTCAGGAGAATTGTAATTTTTCAAAAGATTCCACAAAAATAAAATACTATATAGTATTATACTGAGAGACGTTTCGCCAACCAAACTGATATCATTTCAGAAGAAGAAATTAATCTCAGGTTACTAGGATATTGTGTGTACGTCCCTTGTCACTAAATGTGTAGCCTCTCCTGCAGAAGGCTCTGCCAAGCCATTCAGGAAAAAGAGGTCGTATTACCGTGCTTTTATTATTATTACTATTATTATTATTATCGCTACTTTTAAATCCGTTTTGTTATGCTAATATTTTACTTTTATTTTACTTATTTCATTGTTACTCTAATAATATGGGTCGTTTGTGTTGATTATGTTTGAAATGATTTTTTCTTGTATGCTAAAGAAATACATTCTATAACAGGTTCATTAAAATTTGTATTTTAAATTATTTGTATAGCTGGAAATGCCATTGTTTTAGCTGATAACTCAGTTCTAAGAAATGGAAGCTTTGTACTCTATAAATTTCTTAGCAATACCAGAGAAGCGTAAACTTCAATGGAATATACGACATCCATTTACGTAAACAAATTATTGCATTCCATAACTAACCTGCAGTGCAAGTAATAAACAACGTGAAGAGTGGTAATATCAGTTTCTAACATAAGTGATGTATAATTAAAATTAAAGAACAAATATTATATTCTATCTGCATCACGGGCCGCCCGCTGATGTTCTGGGCGCGTGCGATAGGCAAGTAGCGAACTATCTTTGGTATCGCGCAGTGTTGTGTGCAGTGTCCGCAATTTAGAGATCAGCCTGTGTACTATCTGTGACAATTGTCTGGATACACAGAAATGCGAAAGCTTTGAGCATGCGCATTGCCTTGTAAATGTGTAATAAATTCCGCAACTCGAGAAATTGAAATATTTCGTGTTATTTTATTAAAAAAAAAATGCGGGGCGACATCCTCCGTACCCCCTTCTTCTTTGTCTGCGACGGTAATACTGCCTGCGGCGCTAATAATTATTAACAATTAGATATCAGAATAAAAACCTAATAACCTAACCCAAATAAATCACACGAAAGAATAAAATTATTATAGGAAAAAGAAGGAAAACCTAAACAAATCAAAAAAGATTTTGTGAAAAAATATATTAATCGTTACAAAATTAAAGAAATAAAAGTTCAGCGGGCGTAAGAGTTTGAACCCGGAACCTTTGGCATGGTAAACGAGATCAATCAAAACAAATTTATTTTTAAATTATAGTAGGTATACAAAAAAGTTGTCTTTCCCAGACCATCGCTCCGGAGCCAGCCAGACATCCATAGCATTTCACACCACGACAGTTGAAGGGCTGGACAGGGCGAAGCCAGGTCAGACTTGCAAGGTATTAAAATAAATGTTAACTCCTGTTTACAGAATGCATATTAAATAACATATAACTTGGGAATATGTAAAATAAAAAGTAAATTTAAGATAATTAGTATAAAATGCAAAAAGCACGTGTATAAATAAAATTTCTTAGATATATATAACAGATTTATACGGGAAAATTGCTGACTAAAAAACCCGTTCTAAGTAATTATAATGAGAGAGAGAGCGGCTATGTCAGACCGCACAATTTATGATTTCAAATATTAAGATTTTTCAAATGAGTCTAGTGTTTAAGATAAAATATTATTAGGAAGAGAAATATTTAGAAAAATCAACAAAAATTAACAAACAGAAACGAAGAAGGGAACGAGTTAAAGATTAGAAATTGTGATTGTGAGATTTTATAGTTATATATAAAAAAAGATAAAAGGATTTTATATTGGTTGCCGGAATATGGGCAACGCTTGGTATGGTAATTTGTGTATTATGCGAAAAGGTGTATTATGCTCTCTGATTAGAGTAATGTTGCTGGTAAGCGGGCTATCACCAAGTTTGAATTTGTAGAATTTTTGAGATGTAAGTTTAATGTAGTCCGCCAATGGTACTATGTCGTAACAACGTGAATAGAAATCTCTTAAGAAGTTGTATCGTGAGGAATTTGAAATGAGGCGCATACATTTATGTTCCAGGACTTTTACTTTTTTCATTGTCGTGGCCGACGTGCTGCACCACGCCGGTGCCGCGTATGTAATTGCCGGTCTCACAATAACAGTGTATATTAGTTTTTTATTCTGTCTGCTGAGTCTGCTATTCTTGGCCAAGAGCGGTTACAGACTCCTGGACATGGAATAGACCGCCCGTACAGTTTCGTTTACATGTCGGTTAAACGTTAGTCGTTTGTACACCCAAGTACTTCACGCACTCCCTTTCTGGAATTTGGTTTCCCCTGATCAAAATTGGTGTCAAACTTTTATTTTCTGTAAATCTGCACGTGAAAACTATGAATTCCGACTTCTGCGCATTCACCCAAATCTTCCACTTATTATAATATGCCGTGGCACGAGCCATGTAAGCTTTGAGAAGCATGTTAGCCACTTGCGCGTTGTGAGCGTACATGGCTGCGCCATCGGCGTACTTGGCGAGCTTAGTATTCGGGAAAGTGGGAAAATACGTACAAATTATATATCTTTGGGCTGAGGACCGACCCCTGCGGGACACCCGCGCGAATGTCCCGCCGTGTGGACAGTTTATTGTTCAGTCGAACCTGTAGCGGTCTGTCAGTCAGGTACGAGTGTATGAGTTTATAGATATGTCGTGGAAACTAATAACTAATCATTTTAGAGAGTAGTCCAGGGATCCAGACGGTATCAAAGGCTTTCTCAATATCCGATGGTACCATAGCGGTACTCTTATCGAGGTTATATTGTGCCTTCACATCATTAACAATTCTGACAACTTGTTGTAAACGAGATCATTAGCTATGCGCCAACCTTCAGGATGGCGGTTAAACACTAGAGCAAGGAATAAATAGTCAAACAAATGATATCACGTTTTGCGCATGGTCGAAATTTTCGCATTTGGGTGTACCAAGACGCCTATTAATCTGTTCATCATAATGCAGTTATTGAGTTGAGGTCTTATAGTAGAAGAGCTGGTGACATTTCTGGCTCAGTGATATTTAGTTAAGGCTTATTTTTTTAAAATAATGTTGAGGGAGGCATGTATAGTATTATCTATAAGGATTATCCCTAATAGCAGTATTGAAAGAAGGCAGAATAACCCTAATTTGCAAAAAAATGGTGAACACAATTATCATTTCATTAAGGCTGTAACTTTTTATATTGTTTGCCTGTTATAAACCTTGCTATAACATTGGCAGATCGATTGGCCGGTATTAAAAAAAATTCAGATCCTCTCAAACGTGTCGTATTTTCAGAACGCATCCGCAATTGTGATGCACAAAATCTACCACCATAAAGATTTGTTGGAAGCAATCGAAAATTTCTCTGCTAGAAGTGAGAAACAGACTTTTTGACCTCTGGCCACCGAGGTCGCCAAATATTACTTCTTTGTATTTTTATGTTTGATGAAAAATAAGGAATGAAGTTTACAAAACGATACCCGAGCAAATGTTTCACACAACTTTTTTTGTTATCTCCAACGCGAACCGAGATATTGTGCTTTGCGCTTCTTCAAATGGTTGTCGTATCTGGCGGCGTTTAGACATTTAAGCTTAAGCTAAATATCTCAAACGATGCAGTTTATAAAGCTTTATTGTTGTACCAGAAATTATTTATTTATCTCTAAAAATAGCGAAAATAGGGTGTAAGATAAATAAATAAATAATTGCATAATACAGACTTTCCATTTACCGTCCTGGTACAATGTTACATGTGACAACATGGACATTACGTTTTTCTTAGAATAATTAAGAATTTGATGGATCCGGAAAATAATAATTTTTTTCCCTGCTCACTATCCTTACAGAGAAAGTACTTTGGTAAAATCTATTAAATATGTTAGGTATCATAAACCCAAATCAATAGATGGCTAATGAAAAATCTCTAATATTTACCTCGAAGAGATGTCTACAGCTAAGTGATATCATGAAACATATCACACGTTGAGAGTTCAAATGAGATGTTCAAGCCGCTGCGCTGGTAGGAGAAATGAACCGCTTAGATCCATGATTGAAAATAATCCAGGACAAATAAAACTGCTAGAAATGTTTGATTTAAGTTATAAAAATTTACCACGTCTAAAATTATAATCCAAAAGCAAATAATATAAGTAGATAAGTTTGATAATAAGGATGATTGTGGGCTTGCATTATTAATTATCTTATTACAATATTAACCAAGTTCCCATAGAAAAAATGACGACAAAAGCTGGGAAAGAATAATCCTAAGAGAAAGAATAATCCTTTGACTTCTTGATAGGTTTTTAGCAGTATAAAAATGTAAAGAAAAGTTCTCAATTCCACCGTGGTTGGAAAGTAAAACAAGATGGTGCCAAATGTCAAAAAAAATGTTTGGAATATCTTTTAAAATACGAAAAACTAAAAGTACCAGAAAATATTGTAGAGTTAAAGAGTGAAGAGAATTCTGTATAAAAAATACTTTTAGAAAAAAGTTGGTATATACAATTGTTTTTGCGTAAAATAATAATGAAAATGGCGTCACAAGACAAGTGCACGAACCCAAAAATTGGCTTTTTCCGTGCGCTTCAGCACAAAAACTTATAATATAACAATTATTATAATTAATGATTTTCGGTCCTAAAGATAAAATATTTTAAAGGGCAAAAGTGGAGCTTTCATCACTACATTGTTATATAGAGGGTGTTTGGTACACCAATAGAAAGTTTTCTCTGACGGATAATTGGGGCGTTTGGAACCTATATGACCATATTTACCTTTATGCAGACTCGCCATTTTTGAGATATCGATATTTTTAAATATTTTTGCGAAATAGGAAACATATTTGTAGACATTACAGTTCTAATTAGGAAAGAAAATTAAATAATTATTAATCATTTTATTATTTCTATTTCCAGTTTTAACTAAAACAAATGTAACTAAAACTAATAACACAGGTACACAAAATAAAAAAGTGCTTTGTATTTTTTATCAAACTCTGTTATTCTTATGTTTTTGGACCTGCTAGTTAAGATTTTCGCTGATTTCTAGTCAGTTTTTGAAAATTTTGGAAAATCCTGACGTGATGGAGCAAATCAGTGAAAATATTAATTAGGGAAGGGGTAGGGGAAAATCTTGATGTGATGGAGAATTTCTGACGACAGCATCGAATTCAGAAGGTTCAAAACCATAAGAATAACAGAGTGTGATCAAAAGTACACAGCACTTTTTTCATTTTGTGTGCCTGTGAAATTAATTCATTTCGTTTTCGATACGAGAACTGCATTTCTAACGCACTTACGTGCCTTTCGTATTTGGGTAGTGGTGACGCCTAACAACATTTCTACCCTTACTCTGGCACCTGCTGCGTTAATTCTCCTTACCAGGTGGTCACGGTCGGTTATTTCAATTTCATAAACTAGTTGTTTTATTCGGCCCCAGACGTGAAAATCAAGGGGTGTCAGGTCTGGGGATCTCACTGGCCACAATATTAGCCCATTTTTCTAAATTCAACGATTGGGAAATGTTTTGTCTAAAAATTCCCTCACAGTAATTCGGTAACGGGCAGGACATCCGTCGTTTTGAAAGATCAGGCAGCTTCTTACATTTAGGGGTATGTCGTTTAAGATATCTATATTCTGCAAAACTATAAATCATTTTCTCCTTTTAAGTTGTCTTGAAGATAGTATGGACCTTTCCTTATTAAAAACGTAATGTCTACAAATAATTTTCCTTTTTAGTTTAATGAATTATAATTCTAAATATTGTCTAAGTGTTATTTGTGGCATTATCTAATTTTTTTTCTTCTTCAATTCTCTGGAACTTCCTGCCACATGATTCCCCGAGTACCGCTTAAAAAGAAAAAATACATGTGGCAGGAAGTCCCAAAGAATTGAAGAAGAAAAAGAATTATAATTCTGTCACAACATGGTGTATATACCATTGGAAAGAGTATGCAATAGAGAAGTTTTTAAAATTATCTGCATCTCTTGAAGTAGTGCCATTTTTGAGAAAATATTGCTTAAAAGAGACAAAAATTTGAATCAATGTATTTTAACACATAAATTGGTCTACATAATTTTTATACTAATACTTCGGCATTTATTTTTGTACTGTTTGACAAAGTGCATATTAAGAATATCTAAATATATTTAAGAAAGCTGAAAGTATTTAGTACCATAAAAAATAACATTTAGTGATAACTCAACTATATCGCAAAAATATTTAAAAAGTTCGATATCTGAGAAACATTCAGACTTTGCATAAAGATGAATATGGTCATATAGTTTCCAAATGACCCCAACTATCCCCAGTAAAAACTTTCTATCGACGTACCAACACCTGTATATTTTAAACGCAACATTTGGTTTTTATTGTAATGAAAACAAACGCAAACTTTTATGTCTATTTTAGATAATGCTCCATTTTATTACTATCTATATACTCGTTAATACAATAAGTTTCGTTGTTCTTGGGATCTTTGTATGTCACATTTCGATATCAGGGTAGTAAAAAATGACAGAATAAGTTGATTTTTTGTAATATTCGTAAATTTCATTATTTATCAAATGTTGACTTCAAAATGTTCTCTAATGATAAAAAATTAGCTTTGACACATTTTAAAAAATGCAAATTATAATTCACGTTCGTGGGACTTTGCAATATGGTGCATCTCAAAATCAAAGTTTTTTAAATATATTATGTATCTTTAATGAAAGATACATATTCGTTCTTTCGATTGTACATAGTGAAACTTTTTATAGCGGTCGAGACATGCAGGTAAAAACTTTGTATAGAATTCAAACTCAGAGGAGCTTCTCCGAGCCGCTCGATGCGGTGTTCGCAGCGCACGTACCGTGTATTATAGTTATTTACAGTGTTTGTTTAGATTATTTTACGGTCCGATCATTTCCTCTAATATTATTAAAATTTCGTGCCGACACACTCAGAAGAAGCTAATTTTGGCGTTCGCGCATTGGCTGGCAGTCCCATAACTTTGATCCTTATTTTATGCGTAAACGGTTATGTACGCGAAATTTTTTTGGGTAAGTATATTTTTTTATGTATAATTTTGTGCTCTTTAATTTTCAATTTTACGATTTTCTGTATTTTGCGTTTTTTAACAGTTGTTTCCAAGAGAAAATTATTTTAGAGGTTGACACCAATTTCTTTCAAGTAGAACCGAGAACATTTTTTATACTTCTTTACTAGCAACGGCTCCTTCAACTACTTCTATATTAAATTTCTCATAAGAATTGTTTAACCCCAGCTCAAACCCCCAGAGGACTGGACTATATAATGAGTAAATAAATAAATAAATGTATTTTGAACCGACTTACAAAATGCTTAAAAAGATAAAGGTTCTCAATTCCTCCCGTATATACTTCTTTCTATATTTAATCAATCATTACTCTGGAATGGCTTAGGTGATTTCTATGGAATCTCCTGCTAATGAGGGCTAACAGGCTTCGTTTGGCTGAAAGAGCGCGCCACTGAGACGTGATGTATCTGCCAAAATTCATTTTAAATGTTATGAACGTACGATTTATTTTATTTGTGTATAAATTGCTAGAGATTTCAGTTTTTTCAGTTTTTTGTCTCAACGAATAATGTCTCAATGTTGTTCAGTGCCACCTTGCTCCACAAAAAAAACGGAAGCCACAAATATCCTTGCAACACACTTTTTTAAAGAAATGGTTGATAGCAATTCGTCGAGATAAATTTGTCAACAAGACATTCGCGTGTCCGGAAAAAAACATTTCATCCCCGAAGATTATACATTACCAAAAGTCTATGAAGAAAAATCGTAAGCAATGTATTAATTTCATGTTTTTGGTATGCTTATATTTTCATCATGATCCTTTTGCTACTACTCGGACATAATATAATAATAGACATTCCTCTTATAATTTTTTTCATTCTTTCAGCTACAACTTTCTTCAAGAAAGAAGCAGTGCACAGTAAATTTGTGCCATAGTCTTGAAGCCTAGTTCATCAAAAAAGCTTTATCAAATAATAATCACAACCTAAAATATACATATATCAGAACATATATATTATTAACAAGCCAACCATTATACTCTTCGCCAATTTATTGCACTTTCTATATAATTGTTACACATTCTACAGGATATTCTTCGCAATATTTTTTGTAAATAATAATAGTTTTAGACATTATTTATTTGTTTATTTACATAACTTAAAAACACATATTTTTTAAAATTTCAAATTGATCGGTTTTGTTCGAAAACAATATAGTAGAGTCATTTGAACATGAAAAATCGGTAAAGGTATTTACACAGAACTTCCCTCGTTATTTGTGCATGGCAGTCACTCTAAAAAATTATTCATTACGAAATGACATTGAGAATACAGATCGGAATATAGTTATTGCTATTATTACAAAAAAACCTGATAACTTTTGGTAAAAAAATATACAGAGTGCTCATCCAACAGCCAAAGTTCAATACAATATAACAGGTGCCAAATATGGAAGGCTTGCGCAAATACCTTTACAAATGTCCACCATGACTGAATTATATCTTGGGATGCCATTATTCAATAAAAGTATATAATAGGTGCATATGCCAAATATTATTGCCATCTGTCACATTTTTAATTCCACATTCACGTAATGGAGTGGAAGTATAGTGGTGGTTAAAAAATTTAAAAAAATTTCAAAACTTTTTTTTTGAATAGGTTTAGAATGTCACGAAATGAGAAACATTTTAAATTTGAGCAAAAAAAATGTTTCGCTCTATTTCAGTGTTAAATTTTTTTCCAAAATGGTGAAAGGATGTGGCAATTTTTTTTTCCGAAATAGGTTTTAAATGTCATGAACGTGGAAATTTTAAATTTGAAAAAAATATTTCGTCTATTCTATAATAGTGATAAATAGATTACCTAAACACGTTTTCAATTTTTTTTTAAATTTTTCAAAAACATTTTTAAATTTGTTTTAATAATTTTAGAATGCTATGGAAACGTGGAAATTTTAAATCTGAACAAGGAAAAAAAAATCCATCTATTTTAGTGGTAAAATTTTTTTCGAAATTTTTTAAAAAATTTTAATTTTTTTTTTAATAGATTTAGAGCGCTATGGAACGTGGAAATTTAAAATTTTAAGAAAAAAAATTCCATCTATTTTAGTGGTAAAAATTTTTTCAAAAATGTTGGTAAAAAATTTTCAAACATTTTTTACTTTTAAATAGGTTTAGAATGCCATGAAACGTGGAAATTTTAAATTTGAACACGTAAAAAAATTTTTTTTAGTGGTACATTTTTTTTCCAAAATGGTGAAAAAAATTTCAAATTTTTTTTTTTCAGAAATAAGTTTAGTGTGTCATGAAACGTGGAAATTTTAAATTTGAGCAAAAAAAATTTTTTTTCATCTTAGTAAAAATTTTTTCAAAAATGGTGAAAAAAATTTTCAAAAATTTTTTTTTTCAGGAATAGGTTTAGCGTGTCGTGAAACGTGGAAATTTTAAATTTGAGCAAAAAAAATTTTTTTTCATCTTGGTAAAAAAATTTTCAAAAATGTTGGTAAAAAAAAATTTCAAAAATTTTTTTTCCCGAAATAGGACTAGCGCGTCATGAAACGTGGAAATTTTAAATTTGAGCGAAAAAAAATTTTTTTCACTATTTATTCCGTTTAGACGGTCCACCCTGTATATTTTCCAGTGAATTTTCTACCATTTCTGCGCTGAGAGTAGCGTCAACTACCTACCAAATTTGACTGCTCTCCGTCAAGTAGTTTTTTAGTAAATGCACCAACAGACAGACAGACAGACAGACAGACAGACAGACAGACCGACAGACCGACAGACCGACAGACCGACAGACAGACAGACAGACAGACTGACGGAATTGAAAAACCTATATTTTCGGAATCTACGTGTTCTAAAACGTCAGAATCCGTAAAAATCTCGGAGGGTGATTTTTTCTCGAATACAATACTTCCCTTCGGTATGCGAGGGAAGTAAAAATCTGAAAACCTCTAAAATTGAAGGTACAGGGTCAATTGACTTGATTTTTATTGCAAAATGTTCTGAAAGGCATTTAGAAGCAACATACCTTCTATTTTTTGGCGGAAATGTCCGGTTTCATTTTTTGTCCAATAATTAGACAATATTAATGGCCAATTTAATTAAATTAATTGAAAAATTTGTTATCATACAGAATATGCCATAGAATTAGACGAAAATGGTTAGTTCGAGTCGCTGATCACGAATCTGAAGTCCAATTTGGGAAATTCAAAATGGTGGACCGGAAATCGGGCAATTTTCCAGAAGAAGTGAGAATGGATATCTTGGCCTTGAAAATCTGTAATCGGGGGTTTTCAGGGTGGCTCATTACGAATCTTAATTCAAAATGGCGGACCAGAAGTAGAGTCAATTTCTCTGGAAAAACTATTTTTCATCTTTGGGCTGAGATTGAGTACGGTTTTGGAAATCGCTGATCACGAATCAAAGGTCCAGTTTACGAGATTCAAAATAGCGGACCGGAAGAGCAGTCAATTTCTCCGGAAATCTCATATTCCTTATTTTTTGGGCTGAAAGTATGAAAAATGCTCGTATTGCCAGAAAAATATCCGCCATTTTGAATTCCGTATATTGGACCTGGACGAGATCTGGAACTGGATTGTTTTTTGAGGATATCCGGTGAAGGGTTGGGGGTTAAATAGGGGTAAATATGGGAAAATAAGTAAAGCAAGCTTGTAAGAGTACAGAAACTTGAAATTCGGTCTATGTACTAGAAGTTAAGGACTCAGATTTTTTTATAATATTTTTCAACCCCCCACCACCCCTACCCCATTAATGGGGTTGATAAAATAAAGTTGAGATATTCATTTGAAATTTCATACACGTATGTATTATAACGACGTCTGGAATTAGATTATATTTTGAGATGATTCCGTTGAAGAGTTGGGGGTTAATTTGGGGTAAATAGGGGAATATAAGTAAAACAAGTTGGTAAGCGTACAGAAACATGAAATTCGGTGTATGTACTGGAAGCCAAAGCGTCAGATTTTTTTATAATATTTTTCAACCCCCACCACCCCTACTCCAATATGAAAAGGGTTGATAAAATAAAATTGAGATATTCATTTGAAATTTGGTACACGTATGTATTATAACGACACCTGGAACTAGATTATAATTTGAGATGATTCCGTTGAAGGGTTGGGGGTTAAATAGGGGTAAATAAGGGAAAATAAGTAAAGCAAGCTGGTAAGTACAGAAACTTGAAATTCGGTGTATGTACTAGAAGCCAAAGCGTCAGATTTTTTTATAACTTTATTCAACCCCCACCACCCCTACTCCAATATGAAAAGGGTTGATAAATTAAAATTGAGATATTCATTTGAAATTTGGTACACGTATGTATTATAACGACATCTGGAACTAGATTATATTTTGAGATGATTCCGTTGAAGTGTTGGGGTTAAATAGGGGTAAATAGGGGAAAATAAGTAAAGCAAGCTGGTAAGACTACAGAAACTTGAAATTCGGTGTATGTACTAGAAGCCAAGGTCTCAGATTATTTATAATATTTTTCAACCCCCACCACCCCTATTTCATTATTAAAAGGGTTGATAAAATAAAATTGAGATATTCATTTGAAATTTGGTACACGTATGAATTAAAACGACATCTGGAACTATATTGTATTTTGAGATGATTCCGTTGAAGGGTTTGGGGGTTATTTAGGGGTAAATAGGGGGAAATAAGTAAAACAAGCTGGTATGAGTACAGAAACTTGAAATTCGGTGTATGTACTAGAAGCCAAGGCCTCAGATTTTTTAATAATATATTTCAGCCCCCCACCACCCCTACTCCAATATGAAAAGGGTTGATAAATTAAAATTGAGATATTCATTTGAAATTTGGTACACGTATGAATTATAACGACATCTGGAACTAGATTATATTTTGAGATGATTCCATTGAAGGGTTGGGGATTAAATAGGGGTATATAGGGGAAAATAAGTAAAGCAAGCTGGTAAAAGTACAGAAATTTGGAACTTGGTGTATATACTAGCAGCGAAGGTCTCAGGTTTTTTATTAGTATTTTCCATTTCCCCACCACCCCTACTCCCTTATTAAAAAAGTTTATAAAATTAAATTTAAATTTTCACTTGACATTTGGTACATTTATGTACTATAGCTATATCTGACACTAAATTATATTTTGACATGATTGCGTTGAAGGAGTGGGAGTAAGTATAGGTAAATAGGGAAAAATAAGTAAAGCGAGCTGGTAAGAGTACTGCAACTTGAAATTAGGTGTATGTCCTAGATGCCAAGGCCTCAGATTTTTTTATACTATTTTTCAACACTTCCACTACCCTTACTACATTATTAAAGGGTTTGATAAAATAAAATTGAAATATTCACTTGTAATTTGGTAGACATATGTATTATAACGACATCTGGAACTAGATTATATTTTGGGATGATTGCGTAGAAGGGTTGGGGTTAATAGGAGAAGGGAAAAATAAGTAAATCAAGCTGGTAAGAGAACAGAAATTTGGAATTCGGTGTATATACTAGAAACCAAGGCCTCAGATTTCTTTTTAATATTTTTCAAACTCCACCACCTCCGCTTCATTATTAATGGGATTGATAACATCAAATTGAGATATTCACTTGAAAGTTAGTGCACGTATGTATTGTAGTGACATCCGATTGAGATGACTCCATTGAAGGGGTGGGAGGTGGTAGATTGCGAATAGTGGAAAATAAGTAGGGTAAACTAGAAACTTCATTTTTAACGAATATGGTAGAAATCAACCCCTCAAACTTTTCTATGACATCTGCCCCAAATATTATTAAAATTCTATGACCAATAATTTTCACATACTAGGGTGCAAATATAGTCAAGATATTTCCTTTAAAGTGACTTGGATGAAGAATCTGGATGTGGAAGTAGTGATTCCCTATGCAGCGGTTTTTATGTAAAGTTGTGATTATTATTTGATACAAACCTATTAAATTAATTTGACTTCAAGAATATGACCGAAAATTTTTCGACACTGCTTCATTTTTAAGAGAAGAGTAGCTGAAAGAATAAAACAAATGTAAAACAGAAAATCTATTATATTATGTCTGCGTAGTAGCAAAAGGATCAAGAGATGTTAGGCATACTAAAAACATGAAATTAATAAATTACTTCACGATTTTTCTTCATAGATTCTTTTGATAATGTACAATCTTCGGGATTGAACTGTTTCTTGCAGACACGGATGCCTTGTTGACACAAATTTTTCTTGACGAGTTGTCTTTAAGAAAGTTTTGTAGAAAGGTTTGTGGCCTCCTTTTGTTGCGAAGCAAAGTGGCAGTGAACAACATTCATCTATTACAGCGACATAAAAAAAACTTAAAGAATTGAAATCTCCAGTAAATTTTACATAAATAAAATAAATCATACATTCATAACATTTAAAACGAATTTTGACAGATACCTCATGGTAGAAATATTATACATTTGTACCATGAGATACCTCATATCTCAAAGGCGCGCTCTGGTGGCCATAAGAAGCCTGTTAACCCTCACTGTATAGTATGCCTTGCATAAAATTGTGTTGAAATTGGTAGTCAGATATTTTCGGAGTGAGGTGTAAAAATTAACAAATTTCAAAATCGGACGTATTTTTAACCGACCCAATATCGATATTAGGTAATAAGAAGGTTCAATTAGCGGAATAACGATGAAATGTTATTTCATAATTTTTTTTTACCATTTTTTAAAAGGCGGTTGAAGTTTTTTTTCTTTTAGGTTCCATGCTCCTCACATTTTATTTCACATTTCTTTAATGTGCGGCTTACCTATGTTTACACAAACAGATAATTAAAAATTAATATCTAATTAACAGAGAAACAAAGTAATTGGAAAAATTTTACGTAAAAGTATTGACGATATATATTATGATTCGGAATATGTTTTCATGTATGTAACAAATAAACTGAAAGTATTCAAATACGCAAATAAAAGTAAAATATTTTAATTAAAATATTTATTTTTAGCTTTAATTCGCAGAACACTTCTCTAACACAATAAAAATGATAAACAGCTAAGATCGTAGGAAATGGCAAGAAAAGTTCCTTAATCATTCTGTACCTAGGCATTTATACTTATATAAACAGGAATTATGACTTGTTTTACGAGACGGTAATTAAACTGCTGTATAAATTTACAGGAATGACATTTACAAGAATTCCTGGTGTTGACTTTTCCGACTTTCGGAAGCTCTGGATAAACAGTTTTCTACTGACCGCATTTCTGGTTGTATAATACTTTATGCATTTTAAAATTAATGCATATTTATCAACAGGCGTTTTATTCGTATTTGTATAAACATGCACTTTTTACACTTATTAATTTTATACAATTTGTAATTGTTCGTTAGAATGGAAAGAACTATTTATTATACTTACACCATTACTAGTTATATATCTAAAAAAACCGCTGCCTAAGGAATCACTACTTCCACATCCAGATTTTTAGTCCAAGTCACTTTAAAGGAAACTTCTTGACTATATTTGCACTCTGGAAATTATTGGTCATGGAATTTTAATAATACTTGGGGCAGATGTCATAGAAGAGTTTGAGGCGTTGGTTTCTACCATATACATTAAAAATGAAGTTTCTAGCTTACTCTATTTATTCTTCCCTATTCACAACCTACCACCTCCCACCCCTTCAATGGAATCATCTTAATCAGATGTCATTACAATACATACTTGTACTAAATTTCAAGTCAATATTCCAATTTTATGTTATCAATCCCATTAAAAACGGAGCGAAGGTGGCGGGGGTGGGCGGTGGTGGGTTGAAAATTATTAGAAAGAAATCTGAGGCCTTGGTTTCTAGTATATACACCAAATCCCAAGTTTATGTATTCTTACAGCTTGCTTTATTTATTTTTCCCTATTTACCTCTACTTACCCCCCAGCCCTTCAACGGAATCATGTTAAAATATAATCAGATGTCGTTATAATACATACGTGTACCAAATTTCAAGAGAATATCTCAATTTAATTTTATCTACTTTTTAATAAGGGACTGGGGATTGTGGGAGGATGGAAAATATTATAAAAAAAACCTGAGGCCTTCGCTTCTAACATGTACACCAAATCCCAAATTTCTGTACTTTTACCAGCTTGCTTTACTTATTTTCCAAATACAAATACCAAATTGTACCAAAAATCTGAGGCCTTGGCTGCTAGTGCATACATGGAATTTCAAGGTTCTGTACTCTTACCAGCTTGCTTTACTTATTTTCCCTTATTTACCCCTACTTAACCCCCAACCCTTCAACGGAATCATCTCAAAATATAATGTAGTTCCAGATATCGTTAAAATACATACGTGTACCAAATTTCAAGTGAATATCTCAATTTTATTATATCAACCCCATTAATAATAGTGTAGGGGTGGTGGGGGGTTGAAAATTATTGCTAAAAAAATCTGAGGCCTTCGCTTCTAGTATATACACCAAGTCTTAAATTTCCGTACTAGTACCAGCTTGCTTTACGTATTTTCCCCTATTTAACCCCCAAGGGACTCGACTCAAAATATAATCGTGTTCCAGATGTCGTTAGAATACACACGTGTACCAAATTTCAAGTAAATATCTCAATTTTATTTTATCAACCCCTTTAATAATGGAGTAGGCGTGGTGGGGGGATGGAAAATATTATAAAAAAACCTAAGGCCTTCGCTTCTAACATATACACCAAATCCCAAATTTCTGTACTCTTACCAGCTTGCCTTACTTATTTTCCCCTATTTACCCCTATTTAACCCCCAACCCTTCAACGGAATAATCCCAAAATATAATCTAGTTCTCGATGTCATTGTAATATATACGTATACCAAATTTCAAGTGAATATCTCAATTTTATTTTATCAACCTCTTTAATAATGAAGTGGGGGTGGTGGGGGGATGGAAAATATTATAAAAAAAAATTGGCTTCTAGTACATACATCAAACTTCAAGTTTCTGTACTCTTACCAGCTTGATTAAACTTATTTCCCCCTATTTACCCTATTTGCCCCCCAACCCTTCACCGGATATGTTCGAAAGACAATCAGGTTCCAGATCTCGTTATAGTATAGATGTGTACAAAAGTCAAAAGTCAATATCTTAAACCACTCCGGAGAAAACGTGTGGACAAAAAAAAGTTACAGACAGACCAACCGACAGACACTTTTTTTTTCGCTCAAATTTAAAATCTCGACGTTTCATGACATTCTAAACCTATTTCAAGGAAAAACATTTTTGAATTTTTATTTTACGATTACTATACTTCCAATCCACTAAGTGGATGTGGAAATAATAATATAAGTCACACTAATTTTTGTATAAGTATCACAAAAAAATCAAGAGCCGTTTTTAATACTCTAAATAAAATTGAAGTAAAAAAACTTTTTGAAAACAAGCTCTTATTAAAATGTACTAAAACGAAGAAAATAAGTATTATGTGATTTAACTGGGCACGGTCATTGTGAGAAAAAACCTAACGTCTCATTTTTCGCAACGGGGGTGTCTGTTAGCGATAACGAAAAGATAATGAAGGAAGGTGATAATAATGCATTAGCAGCTAATAGAGTCTCAATAATTAGAACTCCAGGAATGAAACGAAAATAGTTCTTTAATTGATTTACCAGAATATATGACAGCTAATACCATGAATGTCATAAGACGCTAGATGACTAGTCCAACATTGATTGGAATGGCACATTGAGAGGTTTATTACCATAGTATTGAGATAAAGAACATAAAATAATCGGAAAGTGCTAATTGAAGAACACGATATGTCTTCCAATTTAATGGGAAAATAGAGTTCTTACCTGGATGCCTGTTAATGTTTAAATTAGGGTCTACAATGACGTATTATCATGCCGAAACGAAATTTGAAAACTATGGAAAGTGTTTAAAAAAAGTGTTAATCTGTATTTTGCAGAAGAATTCTATAATCGTCGTTGACAATTAACCTACCATAATGTGCACACAAATCCACGCCATCAAATTGTAGAACGGCAGACATGACAAAATGATTAATTGATAGGAACCAAATATCCTGAATCCATAATTGTAATAAATTATCAAATATTATAAAAAGCGATATATTACATACAAATTTGGTACCTTATTACAAAGCCACTAACAACTCATATACCGTCTTACGTCCACCACATTATCACCTGGATTTAAACCCTACAGAACTGAAATCGGAACATTAATTCTGAACCAAATATCTTAAAACCATAATTTTAAGAAATTATCAAACAAATAAAATAAAAAGCGTTATATTACATACAAATTTGATACCTTACTGCAAAGCTACAAATATACCGTTTACATGCCCACCCTATCGCCCGGATTTACACCTTATAGAATTGAAATAACATTGGCGCAAAAAATACGACATTAGAATAGACTTTAGGTCAGCTATATTGAATCCTCCATTGTGAATATCGGTTCGATGACTTCATATTCGCAATCAACGATCTCAAAAAACCTCAGATATACGTTTCTTAGTTAAGTTACATACATTCGAGTTAAGACCACGTTCAAATAAAACTGTATAAAAAGTCAATGTTTTTGATTTTGTTTGATATATTGCAAAAAGTTTCATTCAGCCCGGTTAAATAAAGAACTGTAATAACTATAATACAACTGCAGCTAAATTTAGAGAAAAATATCGTTACTCAGAAATTGCGTCCATACAAAAATATATTTCGTTGAGTTAATATTCTTATCAATACCACGCATTCTTTAACTATTTTCAGTGTAAGAAAACATCCGTAATTTTTCTGTTTACACAGAATGCTAGATTATATGAATTATCAACTGGTAACAACTTAACAAAATAAATATTTGACTGCGTTTGCTTAATTATAATGACGTCATACAGTAGGCGTGCGTTTAAAAAGAAAAAATATTACATATACTTTAGATCATTCACGATTTATTATGTAAAATACAGTTTCAGATGAACTAATAACAGTAAATACGCTGAACATTTATAATAATTTTTTAAATTATAATTTCTGTATTATCTCAAAAAAAGGATAATTTGCGTTCCTAGAAAGTCCTGATCAAAGTTGAGATGCAAGAATCATGTACAATTGTATATGTTACTACATAAATATAGTTAACGCACAATTAGGTGACTTCACAAATTTTAAATTCACTTTCACTGTGAAGATAATGCTTTGTTATAGTTAAAAACACTTGCATTTTGAGAAACAGTCGAATAATACCTAAAAATAAGCCATTTTAATTTTGTATTGACATTTTTTCACCAAAAACACTACATCAATTCACTACGCACTCATGGCGTCATCAGTTGTATTGTCAGTGTCATTTTGTGTTATAAACATGTTATTTTGCAGATAAATTTCCTAAAGTAGCTTTTACAAATCCCGTAATAGGTAGGCGTTATTTATATAATCACATATAAAACGTAAATAAAGTGAATGAAATGTTGTGTGTAACAATTTTTAAACGCGATTTAAGAAACTAATATAACCGATGACGTCACCACGTGTTTTGCGTCCTCCTTCAATTACTAAAACTTTATGCTATTTATTTGTTGGAATTTTAATTTGATGGATGATAGAATGCTGTTTAAATATCAATAAGTGCTTTAGTATAACAAGTACTTCATTTTAATAATATCAAAATAGCAAATTTGCACATAGTGAAAACACCTAATTGTTCATAGGCTTCTTGAGGGGTTGCATATATCAAATATACAAAAATATTCTTATCTCTTTTTTAATTCACTTATTGTTTAGTTTGTAGACGCTCCACATTTGGTATGGAAATAAATAATAAAATATTTACCAATCAATAATCAACTGAAGAGATGCAGACGTAACATTTACCTGGAGAGTAGATTAAGTGGAAAACATTCTTGATTTAGTCGAAAAGAGCTAGTAGTAGCTTACGAGGAATTGTCGTTCAACTTGAAATTCCTCAGAGAAGGGTAATTCGCATAATACATGAGCAAGGCTTATACTCATACCATTTACAGCGGGTGCAACATTTGCAACTAGGAGGGGATATAGACATTCCGTATACCGGGTGTAACAGGATCATGATATACCCCTCTTTTCTCCTTTAGTTTTTTTTTCACTTCCGGTTTCGCCGAAAGTAACACTAACTTTCGATTTTTAAATGGAACACCATATACATTATTGCATTTTTGAATTTTGCATAATTTCCTGAATCCATCGATGCGAAATAAGTGATATTTCAAACTAGTTTAATCTGCATGGCCGTAAGGGTCTATGTGGATGCTAGTGTTAGAATGAGAATTGTCAAATAAGAAATTAGACAAACTCATTTTAGGATTTTAATTTGCTGGCATAACCAGAATTCAGGTTATCGAAAGTATGCAAAGATTTCATTAATATTTTTACACAAAGTTTTTCTTTTAGTTATAGATAGTTATTTTTTCTGCAATTTTCAAAATCCTATAAAGAATGTGTTTCAGTACAACAATTTTGTCGACTCAGTGGCGCAGTTTTAGCGTGTTAGGTTTGCGACCACAGAGTTACAAGTTCGAATCCTGGTCAGGATATGGATGTGTAGTGGCGTTTTTAATGTGTTACCGAGACGGTGAGTTAGACCGCTGCTGCTGACATATCTAGTCGCTGTTATGTCTCCTGAGTTCGAGTCGTACTGCGGTAGATGGCAATGTCACAGGAAATGGTTGTTGTGTTGTCTATGTGTACGTGTCCTGGTTGAGTGGTGGAAACCTGTTAAAATGTGGAGTGGAGAAAATTTCCCAATATACAACCTAGTTCTGCAGTAATAAATTACAATGATTTCATCAATAGAATTAATAAAATGCAATTGCAAGAAGGTGAAATTCAAAGCAAATAATGAATGAAGCAAAGTCGCCACCAATACGTTCTTCGAGCAACATGAAGGGGAAACTTCTGGCCACTTTTCATTGCCGATCTATTCATGATCAGGTTCGAAACAGAGATTAATGTGAAATTTCCCTAGGGTGTGGCTGAGATATGTGGATGATAGGTATATTCACATTATACAACACAAAGATTACAAATGTAGACAACATTATTCTCAAATTAAATAGTCGCTTCGCTTTAGTATAATTTGCATATGAAATGGAAACCAATAATCAACTACCATTTTTAGGAATTAGAAATGGTGAAAATAAGTTGGAATTTAAATATATAGAAAAGCACCTTAATATATGTCCCTAATGGCTCAAATCATTGTCCCCACAAAATGGCGGGTCTCAATTTCTTGATTCATCATGTACTAAGTATACTAAAAATATAATATCCAATACTCAAATTTTCTATACATTAATTTCTCAGGCCAACCTTGTCACGATTTGTATCATTTTTGTTCTTCTAAATAGAATAGAAAAAATTATTTTGAAACAGATGAATTTGCATTCAGATAACTTTTTTAACTTTATGTGATGCGCTACATAGAAGATGTAACCATTAAAGCAATTTTAATTATAAACACTATATTCAGAAACAATAAGAAACTATTCAATTCTACATATGCTCGTTTATTACTTCCACATCCACGTAGTTGGAATTAGATTATATTTTGAGATGATTTCGTTGAAGGGTTGGGGGTTAATTTGGGGTAAATAGGGGAATATAAGTAAAACAAGTTGGTAAGAGTACAGAAACTTGAAACTCGATGTATGTACTAGAAGCCAAAGCGTCAGATTTTTTTATAGTATTTTTCAACCCCCACCACCCCTACTCCAATATGAAAAGGGTTGATAAAATAAAATTGAGATACATTCATTTGAAATTTGGTACACGTATGTATTATAACGACATCTGGAACTAGATTGTACTTTGAGATTACAGAAACTTGAAATTCGGTGTATGTACTAGAAGCCAAATCGTCAGATTTTTTTATAATATTATTCAACCCCCACCACCCCTACTCCAATATGAAAAGGGTTGATAAAATAAAATTGACATACATTCATTTGAAATTTGGTACACGTATGTATTATAACGACATCTGGAACTAGATTGTACTTTGAGATGATTCCGTTGAACGGTTGGGGGTTATTTAAGGGTAAATAGGGGGACATAAGTAAAACAAGCTGGTATGAGAACAGAAACTTGAAATTCAGTGTATATACTAGAAGCCAAGGCCTCAGATTTTTTCATAATATGTTCTAGCCCCCCATCACCCCTACTCCATTATTCAAGGGGTTGATAAAATAAAATTGAGATGTTCGCATGAAATTTAGTACGCATATGTATTATAACGACATCTGGAACTAAATTATATTTTGAGATGATTCCGTTGAAGGGTTGGGGGTTAAATAGGGGTAAATAGGGGAAAATAAGTAAAGCACGCTGGTAAGACTACAGAAACTTGAAATTCGGTGTATGTACTAGAAGCCAAGGTCTCAGATTATTTATAATATTTTTCAACCCCCACCTTCACTTCATTATTAAAAGGGTTAATAAAATAAAATTGAGATATTCATTTGAAATTTGGACACATATGACTTATAACGACATCTGGAACTAGATTATATTTTGAGATGATTCCGTTGAAGGGTTTTGGGTTAAATAGGGATATATAAGGGAAAATAAGTAAAGCAAGCTGGTAAAAGTACAGAAATTTGGTGTATATACTAGAAGCGAAGGTGTCAGGTTTTTTAATTAGTATTTTCCATCTACCCACCATCTACTCTCTTATTAAAACAGTTGATAAAATTAAATTTAAATTTTCACTTGAAATTTGGTACATTTATGTATTATAACTATATCTCAAACTAGATTATATTTTGACATGATTGCGTTGAAGGAGTGGGGGTAAGTAGAGGTAAATAGGGAAAAATAAGTAAAGCAAGCTGGTAAGAGTACTGCAACTTGAAATTAGGTGTATGTCCTAGAAGCCAAGGCCTCAGATTTTTTGATAATATATTTCAACCCTTCCACTACCATTACTACATTATTAAAGGGGTTGATAAAATAAAATTGAAATATTCACTTGTAATTTGGTAGACGTATGTATTATAACGACATCTGGAACTAGATTATATTTTGGGATGATTCCGTAGAAGAGTTGGGGTTAATAGGAGTAACTAGGGGAAAATAAGTAAATCAAGCTGGTAAGAGTACAGAAATTTGGGATTCGGTGTATATACTAGAAACCAAGGCCTCAGATTTCTTTCTAATATTTTTCAAACTCCACCACCTCCCCTTCATTATTAATGGGATTGATAACATCAAATTGAGATATTCACTTGAAAGTTAGTACACGTATGTATTGTAGTGACATCCGACTGAGATAACTCCATTGAAGGGGTGGGAGGTGGTAGATTGTGAATAGTGGAAAATAAGTAGGGTAAACTAGAAACTTCATTTTTAACGTGTATGGTAGAAACCAACGCCTCAAACTTTTCTATGACATCTGCCCCAAATATTATTAAAATTCTATGACCAATAATTTAAACATACTAGTGCAAAAAAAGTCAAGATGTTTCCTTTAAAGTAACTTGGATGAAGAATCTGGATGTGGAAGTAGTGATTCCTTGGGCAGCGGTTTTTTTTACTGAAATGTAACAAGAATTTGAACCTCACCAATTTGAGAGCAATGCAAAAATGTGTAACATTAAGAATGCGTTTGGTTACATAATTTACTTCATTTTATATCTCTTCTAATTGATATTAGATAGTAAGGGCCAATTTCTTGTCACCTTTAAATATAACGCGAGGATATTTTTATCTATACTCTGTACAAAAAAACTGAATTCAATTATGTGAAGTCTAGCCGAAATGAACTATTCAATCAATGATTGAATTCTGTTAACACGACCAATTTGACATTGATCAATTTTAATAATAGATTGATTTAACTGTAGACACATATTTCACAGGATTTTAATTTTATGACAAATTTAATCATAGATAAAACTAATAAACTATCTGTGCCGCCACCGTTGTCAAGCAGCTGTTTAATTATCAAGCTTCTTGCATTCAGTTCTTTGATATCTCAAAAAGAACTGAGTTCTGTTGTTAAAATTATTGATTATTTAGAATCTTTTAATTACAAGTAATAAATTTGATTTTTTAGTAGTACGTCAACCAGTATACAGTTATAAACGCTTTATTAAATAAAATATTAGAATTTGTTGAAGCAGGAGAGTGCTATGTTGTGCTAGATCTTCTGATCTAAGCAAAGCATTCGACTGCATTAACCATAATTTACATTTAACTAAATTGTTGTGGGTGTTCCACAGCGATCCATATTAGGCCTCGTGTAATTACTTTAATAAACAAATGATATAGATTCTACTATCAAGAGTATATTTTACATTGAATGCAGACGACCGCAATGTTAATTTCTAATACTACGGACAACATTTTACAATATAACTGTAATAATCTTTCAATTGTTTTAGACACCTGGTTTTCTCATAACTCTTTACATTTCAGTACCAAAAAGACTTAAGTACCTAATAAAATTTCATAGGAAACAAAAAAGTTTCCGCTTGAATATTAACATGGCATCACTATAACAGCGATGAAGTGTAAAGTTGTTATCAGTACATCTGAAAGAATCCTTGAACGGAAAGTTCCGTTGTGGAATTTTGATATTTAAGATTGCATCAATCCTTATTTGTTGAATTTTTAAAGAAAGAGAAACCCAAAAACAATGCGTTTTTATGTTTCTCTTCAATGCTTGCTTGCTATTGCCATAACGATCGTTTACATGCGTAAAAATAAATTTAACAAATTTTGAATTGTTAGTCTGTTATGTTCGTACATTTTCTAAATGTTTTCAGAAATAGAAAAACTTTTATCTAAAGTAGTAAGTATCGTAATATCAAAGATAAACAATTTATGTACATGTGCCTTATGTGTGACTTAAATTACTAGTGGATCTTCAAAATTTATGAGACCTAAAATATTCAACCACCGTCTGACATAAAATTTAGAGAAACAGAGAATATTATATTTAAGGGAAAATTAACACAGTTTGTTCTATATTAGTGTTACTATATTCAGTGCGAGAAATGTTATTATAAATAGTTTTGGTAAATTAATGACATTAACTGAAAAAGAAGAACCTTTATTTGGACCTTATGGAGACGAATAAAAAATTATATAACTACATCTGAAACTGATATACAGTAAATCGATATCAGTTATATAAAATTATTAGACGCTATATTTAATTTAAAAAACAGGCTGGAAAGAATGAGTGGGTGATGGATGTACGACGAACGTGGAACAAATGAGAGGCGCGTGATGCGTGGGTTTGCTTCTGTCAAGAGTATTAGTGTCGTTTCACATGGCTTAATCCTGACTATAAGGACTGATCATCGGTAATGATTACCACTCTACGCACTCAGGTTTCAAATGGAATTGACCCATTTTGTAAACAGGAGACCACGGCATTTTGTTCGATTGAATTAACTGAAGACAGAAAACAGAGCAAATAAAAGAAGTTCTAGCTTACTCTATTGAAATTGCAAGACATCGATGAGGAGTATATATGACACTATTATTAAATTTTTAAGGAAAATGAGTCAACATTGTTCTATTATTTTAAAATATACATGAATTTGAAAACTGACTTCTATTGCTTTGTTATACCCTTGGAAATACGAAAACGAAGAGTATATTGCATTTAATCAGCATATTTCTAAAATATTGTCTAAATGTTATTTGTGGCATTATCATTTTTTTTCTTTCTTCAATTCTTTGGGACTACCTGCCACATGTATGTTTTCTTTTTAAGCGGTGCTCGGGGAATCTACAAAATATCACAATTAACCAGTATGTTACTGGTAAATAACCTCTACGCCGTGACTTTTACGTCAAAGGATCAGTTAGAAGTTTCTTTTTTTAAATAAACAACACAAATAAGTATAAAAACTTGAAATTAAATATTAAATAAATGAAAATAATTTGGAGCTATAACTAAATTGAGTGTAAATACCATAATGGAACTTTTAACTATGTGTATAAAAACAACTTATTTTCAATTGGAAAATGATTTCTATCAGCAGGATTTCGCTATGGCAATGGGTTCTCCATCGTCACCGATTTTAAGCAATATATTTATGGATAATTTTGAGACTAGGCCTGTTCAAAATTGTGCATACAAACCGGCTATCTGATGGAGATACGTAGATGATATCTTTGCAATCTGGCCGCATGGTATTGGGTTACTGGATAGTTTTTTGGAACATTTAAATAATAAAGAACCTTCTATTAAACTCACTTTAAAAAAGCAAACTAGAAACGAATTACCATTTTTAGATGTTTTAATTAAAAGAGTGAATGGTACAATTGAAACAAGTGTTTATAGAAAACCAACACATACCAACAGATATTTAAATTTCAACTCAAATCAGTCGATGCACATTAAGAGGGGTGTTGTAAAATGTTTGTATGATAGAGCCAAAATCATTTCTTCTAATGATGAAATACTAAATAATGAGAAGCGGTTTATAAAGGTAGTTCTTATAAATAACCAATACCCTGGAGGTTTTGTCGATAAAGCCTTTATAAATATTGAAAATTTCAATCAGGTACGACAAAAACATGAAAACCGTTGCACAGCGTTAATTCCTTATGTATGATGATTATCCGAAAAGTTGCGCCGCATCGGTGATAGATTTGATATTAGAACGGTATTTCAAACAAATAACACTTTAAGATTTATTCTGACAAAGACGAAACCGAAAAACCACCAGCAAAATTCAAAAAACTGCATTTATAGTATTCCGTGTGAGTGCAACAAACAATATGTGGGCGAGTCATCCAGACCTTTTTGTGTAAGATCAAAATTATATCAGAAAAAATTAAATTCAGAGGTCCAAGATCTGCGAACACGCTTGGGAGAACGGACATAGAATAAACTGGGACTCGACAAAAATTTTAACAAAAGAGGCAGATAGCAAAAAAAAATTTAAAGAATCCGCGATAATATTATTGAATGAGGACAGATCTATATAAATAGTAAGTATCTATGGATATTGAATATAACAAACATTCTTAGAGCTGTGCATTTATCATCAAAAAACATTTTTCGAAAAAAGCCTTGAAAAAGGAAACAGATTAGATTTCCGAAACGTTGGCGAAATATTTAATTTCAAGTTTTTATACTTATTTGTGTTGTTTATTTAAAAAAAGAAACCTCTAACTGATCCTTTGACGTAAAAGTCACAGGCGTAGAGGTTATTTACCAGTAACATACTGGTTAATTGTGATATTTTATAGGAAGTCCCAAAGAATTGAAGAAGGAAAAAAAACCGCATATTCATAAAGAAAAGGAATTCTTTTATTCTATTAGTGGTCGAATCCTGAGCAACTTTCAGAATGTCCGTCTATCAGACCGTCTGGCTGTAGTTTAGATCTATTAACCTATATTTAACAAACCTGCGAATGTATTATGCTTATCGAAATCCAAGGATCGCAGGGCTTGAAACCCAAGTAGGTTGAATATTTTTCCATATTTTTACTATGTTATATATTGCATCATAAGATTAAAAATGTAGTTTTTTACTGTTACTATTTGTAACTGTTGAAGAAATCAGAATATTGGAAAAAATACTAAACGGTTGTGTTTGCTAGTTTCAAAATATCCAGAAATCAAATCCAGTGCGATTGAATATCTTGTTTCTTGGTTAACAAGGTGAGCATATGGAACATTTTGACGCAACGGCGGTTGCGAATAAAACTATACACACTACACATAATAGGCGAATCTCCAAATCCAGAGATTAGGCTGATCAGAAGGGGGGTGATACGTTTGAAAAGACGCAGACAACAAGCATTATAAACTGAAGTAATGACCTGACGGCCTTGCAAAAAAGATGCTGAAACCCCATTTGTCGGACCGAACCCTCTAGCGGGTTATCTAACGGACATATAACGGAAGACGTAGTAAAAACGAAAAGGGAACAGAAGAGTCCTGCTGGAGGAATACTGCAAGCCAAAGGAAAGAGAACATGACATGACTTGTTCTACAAAGAATGCCATAAGGCTTCGAAAAATTGACTTTAAGCTGTTGACAAGCCTTGTAATAGGCCACTGCCACTTGACATAATTTTAAGAATATAGAGAAGGCAGTAAATGATAAATGCAGATACTACAATACCCCAACAGATACTCTGGAAAATGTACTTTGCGAATGCAATATAAAAGGAATCCCGGGTAACAATTAATTGCAGGATAATTCACAAAAGATCTTTTACGTCAAGATGAAGAAAGGCTAAGCAATGCCTATAACAACCTACAATCTGATACAGTTCAAAACAGTTTCAAAATCAAACAAGCTCAATACTAAAATAGGTCAGCTCCACGACATACTATTAAAACATGTTCAAATGGGTTCTAATTAGAAACCTTAAAAATGCGTCAGTTCAGATGAAAACGATGCATCTTTGGACGTTTTTTTGTCAAATTGTGCTTTCAATACTTAATACTCTCTTAATACCCTACTTAATCATTTAAATCATTTCCTAGGCAAGTGTAAATCCCTACTGCATGAAAATTGTAATTATTTCCGGATCTACGTAAAATCTACGAAGTTAGGGTTATTTGTGTTATTTTAACAAGATAAATATCATATACGTATCATGGGATTTGTACCTATAATGGCACGTCATTTGTTTCTTACGCCATGCGTCGCCTTAAAATAACAAGACTCTGGTTAATCGCGTCGCCCGACAGACAATTAATCGATTTTTCTATTAGGCAAGTTTTAAAAATAATGTTTCCATAACTCAACAAACTAAAGAATAAGGTTTGTTTAAAATATATACTGACTAGAAATGTTAACCAACAATGTCAGTTTTAACTTTTATTGTTAAATAGATAAAAACAATATGGTTAAAGTAGAGGTGCAGCGATATTCAGCGATATTGAATTACAAAAAAGTTTTGAGAAAAGAAACAGATTCGGTTTCCCAAACGTCAGCCAAATATATTATTTTTATATTGTTTTCTTATTTTCTTAAATATTCTCTATCAATGACTTTGAAGTAAAAGTCGTAGGCATACAAGTTATTTTCATAAACATTTTGTAGTTTCCTGGGACATTATTTTTGGAAGAAAATGCATGTGGAAGAGAATTCCAGGAAGAAATCTTAAAACTGAAGACAATACCTCAACTAACATTTAAACAATTATTATCTTCTACCCATGAGTCGTAGATACAATGATACTTCAAGGCATGGATACCTTGTACTCATAAGGTTCTGTGTCTGCATGGTCGAGATTCTCTCGCCCTGCAATCCCTGTGAGAACAGTAAGTTTTATTTTTGAAAATGCCACTTATTAGAATGTACTTGGTTATCGATATTTAACATCAAAGTATCGATAACCACTTGGTATAGGAAGAAGACATCGACACTGACACTGATAGTTTTAAATCTGGAGACTCAAGGCTACTGGTCAAAAATAGCAGAATTAGCAGATAGAATAAAAAATTCATACCAGCTCTAAGGGCGATCACAAATTTGTGGCTACTGCTGTGGTCGATTGCAACTCGTGATTGACCCGACCACATCCCGATAGAATTTTTGTAGTCGACTTGCGGTCGTATCAAATGCACACACAGTCGAGGTGACTACATCTGACCACACAACGCACAAAATAGGAACGTCAGTTTTAATATGCATCCCAACGAGGAAGCACTGTTACTTCTTCTCTTGAGGAGAAAAAGAAGGCGTAGGAAAGTACGACCGGTCCACTTCCTCGACGGCAAGAATAGAACTTTTACAATTTATTTGAAAAACTCAAGCAAGACGAGAACATTTTTCTAAATTATTTTAGAATGACATTAGTTGATTTGATAAACTAATTGGAATTGTATGAGAAAAAGTATTGTGGTTCGTGTACGGCTGTGCCGGCGCCGAGTCGATGTGACTACTCAAAGGAGATCGGTAGCAAGTGGATTGCGGTTGCTCGTTTTAATCATGGTATAAATATTTGTACCATGGTTTTAACTTCTGTGGATTCTCGCGTATTAAGGGTACATTATTTCTTATGGTGGGCCGCAGTTCTCCAGAACTAACCGCAATTTTGTGGTCGGTTCGACTGAAAAATGTGGCTCGTGTACGATCGCCCTAACATACGCCGGGCAGCATGGTAGCTACGATCTTCAAGAAATGAAAAGTCGTGAAACATAAACGTATGTGTCTCATCGTCTCATCCCAAATTCATCAAGGTACGCTGGCACGGCATAACTGCTAGCGCTAGTTTTATAATTCCTTTTGGAAATTTAATTTTAATATCTTTTTATAATTCATCCGCAGTGATGAAAGGAATTAAGACTTTTATATTAAGTTATTTCGGCTCTACTCCGTCCTGTCTTTTAACTGGCACAGTGCTTCATGACGTAGGTATCTGGCGGGCTCTGGACACACGTGCCTGAAACTCCATTATTAATTCCATTCCATTATTTAATTAACTGACTTTAGGCTCATTGTATCTTATCAGCTTATTCTACCATGCTCTAAATATTCATTTGTGATGGATTTGTTAAGGAGGCAAATTTCGTTTGCATATTTGGTAATGGAATAGGAATACCATTTGGAATAAAAACAACACCACAGCTTCTAACATCGCACAGGATACGGTCAATCTTATAAGCATTTGAATATGTCGGCCTACTGCGTTTACAACTGCTGTCATATGTTCCGATTTCGTCTCAACTGGGTATTCTATCTTATCTTAATGGTAAATGGTGTAACTAGCTTTTAGACAGCAAAAACATGACCAAAATTTACAGATTTCACAATTAACCAACCGTCCAAACTAACATTAGTGTCTTCTTCTTATTCACAACATTGACTGATGCTCTGTGGCTCATCACCAAGAGCATCTACACGTCGGCTGCCCACTTCAAGCCATGTCTCAAATACCCTTCAGGTCATCTCTCAGAGACATAAAGAAAGATTGAGAAAACTAGGATATCACCAGGCCTGATATTTATGCTCTTTGTGGTATTGCTATCACACGATGACCGAGGATAACAAGAACCATCACAAATACATAAATAAAATAAGGGGTAACAAGGGTAAATAAATTGTACCTGTAGATTAAAACCATTTTAATTTGTTTCACATATAAAAAAACACAGTGGGTAACGATAGAACCTTAAACTAAACTTATGTAAGTCTTTTTAAAATAGGAGCGCTATATTTTCTTTACACTAGGCAGTTCAGACATAACTTTTTTGAAATTTCATTTTATTAATTGTCATATTTCTTCACGATCCATTCATTTCATTAACCACAATAGAATATTGGAGCGACTTCTTTAAAGGTCAACTTATGAATCAATATTCCAGAAATGCATTTTGCTATAAATATTACAGATATCAAGTTTCATCTAGAGTATCTTTCTCTATTTGTTAGTATCAACGTCCTTTGATATTTCATATGGCAAGGGCAGCATTAATGTAATTTACAATACCGTAGTGGATCAGTCTGAAATATGCATGTTTTGGAATAAATAGGTCAAGCAAGCTTTTGCAAATAAGATCAAATCAAATGTTACATTAGATTTATGGTCAATAAAAGAAATTTTGGAGAGATGTACGTCTTGCGAAAATTTAACAACAAAAAGGATTGAGAGTCAAGCTAAGCAAGATTAATTTTTATATAGTGTTTCACAAACTACTTATACTTCATGGGAATTTCAGGCAATAATCGCCATACTCATTCATTTAAGATTTTTTTTTTTTTAATTAACAAATTATGCATATCTACAATCTACTTCTATATAAGAGCATTAAGTAAATTCGATGGGTGAGTCTGGCTCGAACGGGAAACGACCATCGTAGTTTCTCCTCGTTAACTATTCTCATGGTTGAAGTAAGTCTCGGAGCCATGTTTTTCATAGTCTCGGATTGTCTGTGCCGCTGTTGTAAGTTGTTCGATTAATGTGTTTTCAATATCAGTTATCCGGTTAGGGAATGATATAGCAAACCTGTTGACTTCGTCCTTGATGAAGGGTATTCCAAGATCTTTGTGTACTGTCTGGTTGCTGACATACCATGGAGCTCCAACTATGACCCTGAGGGTTTTTGATTGGAACCGTTGTATGATGTTTAATTTCGTTGGCTTGACACATCCCCACAATTAGAGTCCATATGTCCATTTTAACATCACTTTGTATACTAAGATTTTGTTTGATAGTGAGAGTTTAGATCTTTTGCCGATAAGATAGGATAAGATTTGACGGTATTTGATGTATAGTTGTCTTCGCTTAGACTGAATTTGTGAGTTCCAAGTGAGGCGTTGGTCGAGGTGCAAACCAATACGGTTTCTATTTTGACTGGTATGGGCTCGTTATTCATTGTTACAGAGGGACAGATACTGTGCCGGGTAGTGAATGTGATTTGTACAGACTTAGATTGATTTACTTGAGTTTCCTATTTATAGTAAATCCAGATGGTATTGAAGGTTTTCTGAGGCCTGCCGTCGCTAGATTATCGCTTATGGATGAAAGTGCCACATCGTCAGCGAAAGATGCAATTGTGGTGTTGGCCGTTTCAGGTATATCTGTCGTGTAGGTTAGGAAGATCAATGGTCCAAGTACGCTACCTTGGGGGACGCCAGATTTTATAGGATAGTAGTTAGATTGGCAGCCATTATGTTCAAGAAAAAATTTTCTATCGTGTAGGCAGGATTTAATTAGGAGATAATAGTTGGAAGATAAGACTTTTTTGAATTTGAAGAGACCTCGATGCCGAACTTTGTCAAAAGCCTGTGATATGCCGAGGAATAATGCATTACAGAATTTCTTTTGCTCATATTTAAAAGTGAACTATTCTTTGCTTGCTTATATTCCCAAACGCTTAATATCTCTGTGAAGTTGGGACATTGTAATTTTCCAATTTTAATGTTGATACAAAGAGACGTTAAATATTTCGTAGTTAGTTTAACTATCAAATAAGTTTAAGAAACAACATAGTTTTCTAAGAAGACTGATGTCTTTTTTAAAAAAGAAGCTAGTATTTAGTACGTTTGGCGAAATTTATGCTTTTTCCAATATATTCACTTAAAGAAATTACTTCCAAACATCTATAGATGTGGTACTTGCAATGAACTTAATGAACAATACTTATTCTTTTTAGCTGGCTTTAAATTTTTTATTTAGGCTCGAAAAGAGCAGGTTCTTAATTCAACCAATATGTATATATTTTTGTTTTTGTTTAATAATATATCTAGAATTGCATAAGTGATTTCTATAGAAATATTTTGCAAACTGTAGTGTATGACTTGGCGGTGGTCCAATATTAGTTTCCTAAAATTATCTCTAGTATAATAAAGTTGAGCAAAAGTTGAAAAAAATACATTCTCTTCGAAAATACGCGATCATATGGCGGAGGAACCGGGGATAACAAAGTAGCTGATACCGAGTCTGATGTCAAAAGGTACACATTCAAAATGGTGAATCCAATAGCGCTGCCATAATTGCATAACTTTTGCCGATTGACATGAAATGGCCACAGAAAAGGGTGAAAAAAATTAAACCGCCTTTAAAAAATGCACACTAAGAATTATGAAATAAGGTTTCACCGCCCGCCGTTCTATTAATTGAACCCTATAATTTCATATCGAGTTTGAGGTCGCTATAAAAATGAACAAACCACCCAATGGAATTTAAATTTTAAAATCCAGTACAGGAGAACTGTAGAAATTGAGTGAACATGGTTTTATATCGTTAATAAATAATACTCAGCTATGTAGTAAAAGAATCTTGCATAAATCTTATTTTCTTAACAGCAAAAGTTGATATGATTGACACCAATAAATTTTCACAAGAAAATAACTCCTATTATCATATACTTCTATTTATTGAGACAAACAATATACAATATAATAAATCTATCATCCACTACTATAAATTAAATAACAGTATCTCAAAAGAAAATTGGCAGGAGTTCTATTCAACTATCGTTGTAAAGGGGCAAATATATTTATAACTAAGAGCCCTTTTATGCAGGCGTCTTGTGCCGCCCGTGTCGCGACCGGAAATAGCGGCCGGTTGTTTTTATGCACGCGAACGGCAAGTGAAACGGACGGCAGTGCATAAAATGGTCCATTTGTTCCCTGTGATTTTAGTAGAGTGCAAATTAATTTATATCTTTCCCCCCGTTGGCACTTTTAGAGTAAAATATATGACCTTATCAGATATATTACTTATGCCCTGTAGATTATGAATCCACTTGTCGTCAAAAAATCGTCACGAATATAAGGGCACAAATCAAAATTTTCTAACTAACCACACCACGCGATAGAGTCAATCATGAAGCGTATTTTATCCAAAAATCATTAAATTCTCTGTAGAATTTCTATTTTTAAAATAAATAAAGAAGCGAACTTTTACATAGGCTTATATGGCAGTAAAAATCAAAAATCCTCATTTTCTCTGTTCGACTACGGCTGAAAATTAATTATTTTTCGTCTACTTTTCCATTCCCACGACGATATCTCCCAAACTATTATATTTATCAAAAAAATATATTCTATATAAAATATTTGCCATATTTTCTAGATTACAATGGTTTTTAAATCAATTTTTTTGAGATTTTAATAACCATGATATTTAATAATGTGTAGCGTGATATCAATTTTCGAAGCTTATCAGCGGCATGCGTTCGTTAAAGATTCTCGCTCTCCCACTCTTTAAAACTGTTTCAACACACTCCACTTCGCACCCGCAATGGCCTATCGTAAGATAGATTAGCGCATGGTAACTCTCGTGGTTCATATTAATGAAATTTATATTTTGAAAATGATTACTATGGAATGAATAATATAAGTAGGTATATTTGTTTAATTAATAATTAATTCAGTGTTATTTCGCCTTACATAAAATTTTTGTGTAATGTATTAACACGGCAGTTCGATGTTAGCAAGATACTTTCAGCTGGTATGTATTTTTTTAACAGAATTTTCTACCATATAGGTAACTGAAGAAGAAATGAAAATGGAAAGTACTACTGATAGCGGAAGTTCGGAAAGTGAGATTGAGACAAAAATAAAATTAAAAGAAAAACAGATTCGTAAAATATTATGCTTAAATTGTATGAAACCGGGCCCTGTAAACAAAGGTTTTGATAAATCGTTTGCAATATTTATTGATTATTTAAAACTAAAAATAAGTAACCAAAGAGAAGATGATGTATATTCTAGAACTATGCGATTTCGAAAAACAAATCATTTTGGCTGTTTGGTTTGGCACCAAAATTGCTGTTCTAGTTTTACTGGCAAAAGAAATATGGAACATTGAAGAAGAAAAATGGAGAAAGAGAAAAAAATTAAAAACAGTTCAGATGAATGGAGTGCATGTCCAATAACTTCTTCAGGCGTGTCCTTGCTTAAAATTATTTTTTTTTCAATAAAATAGCTTTCTCAAGTAATGACCAGGAACACAGAAAGAAAAATAAGACTAATAGCCCACCACCACCAATCCCATAATTTTCTAAAAAATTTGTGCTAACGATTTAAATGCTATAGAAACTAAATATCATGTTTAATATTTCTAAAGTCACAATAGAAAATGCAAAGTTTCATGCCTCGTTTTCTGAATTAACATATTTTTCGTTTCTCTTTGTAGATTTAACAATTTTGACTCCTTTGCCGGTAAATGTATTTATAAGTAGTCTACTGATCTCTCTTTTAGACCTATATCCATTCTAGATACTTCTCATCATAAATTGACGACATACCATACCCTTTTCGCATTAAAAACCGTTTCTCAAGAATTTTACATATTTTAGTAGAACTCCGTTCGTTGTCTGTCCGTTTTCCACTTTTATTTTTATTGTTAGATAGACCTCTGCATTTTATATAGCGACTTTAGAAACATGAAATATGATATTCAATTTCCATAGGTATTAAATCGTTAGCACAAATTTTTTCGAAAATTATGGGATTCTGGTGGGCTAGTAGTCTTACTTTTCTTTCTGGTTCCGTGGTCATTACTTGAGAAAACTTTATTGTTGTACTTCTGACAAAAGTACATTTCTCTATTTAAAAAAATTATTTTACGAAAATACACATAGGAAAAAGTTGATGGACAGGCATTGGATCCATCTGAACTCTTTTCAATTTCTTTCTCTATTTATCTTCTTAACTGTTCTATATTTCTTTGGCTAGTAAAACTAGAATAGCAATTTCGGTGCCAAACCAGTCAAAATTGTTTGTTTTTCTTTAATGACATAATGCTAGGATATAGATCATCTTCTCCTTGGTTACTTATTTTTTCATACATTTTTAAACAATCAGTAAATGTTGCAAACGATTTCTAAAAACCTTTGATTACAGGGCCCGGTTTCATACAAATTAAGCTAATATGTTACGAATCTGTTTTACATTCAATTATATTTTTCTCAATCTCACTTTCAGAACTTGTGCTATCAGTAGTACTTTTCATTTTAATTTCTTCTAAAAAGCATATACATCAGTTACCTATATGGTAGAAATCTTAAAGTACATACCAGCTGAAAGTATCTTGCAAACAGTGAACTATAGGGAGTTTTTTATAATGTGTTAATCTATTACACAATAATTTTAGGCAGGCCATAATTTTTATGTAAGTTCATGTAACACTGAATTAATATTCTACAAATATACTTACATTTATTTCGTAGTAATAATCATTTTCAAGATATAAATTTCAAAATATTATGAACCACGAGAGCTACTATGCGCCAATGTATCTAACGGTAGGCCAGAGCGGGTGCAAAGTGGGGTGTGTTGAAACAGTTTTAAAGAGTGGAAGAGCGAGAATTTGCAACGAACGCATGCCGCTGATAAGCTTCGAAAATTGATATCACGCTACACATTGTTAAATATTTTGGTTATTAAATTCTCAAAAAATCTGATTTAAAAACCATTGTAATCGGGAATATATGGCAAATATTTTATAAAGAATATATTTTTTTGATAAATATAATAGTTTGGGAGATGTCGTGGGAATGGAAAAGTAGACGAAAAATAATTAATTTTCAGCCGTAGTCGAACAGAGAAAATGAGGATTTTTGATTTTTACTGCCATATAAGCCTATGCAAAAGTTCGTTTCCTTATTTATTTTAAAAATAGAAATTCTACAGAGAATTTAATGATTTTTGGATAAAATACGCTTCATGATTGACTCTATCGCGTGGTGTAGTTAATTAGAAAATTTTGATTTGCGCCCTTATATTCATGACGATTCTTTGACGACAAGTGGATTCGTAATCCACAGGGCATAAGTAACATATCTGACAAGGTCATACATTTTACTCTAAAAGTGCCAACGGGATCGAAAAGTAAGCGACTTTTGTCAACGCGAGCACTCTACTATTTACAAAACGCGACCGCAATTGCCGTCGCGTTACCGACAGCACAAAGCGCCTGCATAAAACGGGTCTAAATTAAAAGAAAATATTGAGAACATCCAAATCATAACAATCAAGACTAAGAAATAAAAGGCAGCGTTAGGGTTACTACAGGCATTATAAAGTCAATAGACATAAAAAACAAATTACATAAATTATAAAGATATTCAGATAATGCAGAAATAAAAACTGATATAAAACATAACAAGAAATTAAAATGAATCATAAAACATTATAATCAGGCAAGCGTATCGATATATGTATAGGTAGCTACAACGCTAATCAGTAAATATTAAAGAAACTCGTTTTACATTAAAAATGCATGTGCCGAGAATAAAAAACAAATTGTATTTATAAAATAAAATTATAAGATAGTAGACAAACAACAGAAACCGTAAACTACTATGCTAGTCATGATGCTAACGTATGAAATAAAACAGCAATTTTTTTAAAAATAGTGCGGGATTGAAGTGAAACTTCTATGCGAAATTTATACAGGGTGTTTCAGGTATGCGGCCATTAATTTCTAGGGGTGATTCTACATACCGGGTGTAACAGGGTCATGGTATACCCCCCTTTTCTCCTTTAGTTTTGAAGATAATTGATTGAAATTTAGAATATGCTACATACATAATAAGCGACACTTTTTGACATACAATTGATTTCTTTTTCACTTCCGATTTCGCCGGAAGTGACACTAACTTTCAATTTTTAAATGGAACATCCAATATATTATTGCATTTTTGAATTCTGCATAATTTTCTGAATCCAGCGATACCAAATAAGTGACATTTCAAAAATCCATTTTTTTTAAACACGATTTTTAGTTTTCCATTTAAGTGTGTCATGACGGTTCCGATTTATTCTAAATGACCCGCGTAATGCTAGAAAAATCGAAATCCCGTTAAACACTAAATTACGTGATTTATGAGCACATAAAATTCACCAAAATTGTTTTTGGGGCAAAACTCATTTTTTTTCAAATGGAACCATATCGGTACCGTGACCGTGGTACCATTTATTAGTACTATTAATACGGAATTTATTCATATGTCGTATTAAAATGTGCGATAAATACAAACAAAATTACAGCTAAAAGAAAATAAGAAAATATAATTTTGTTGTAATTAAATGTTAAGAAGTAACTAAGGTGGCTCTGAAATATTAAGCTTGCCAAACATTTGTTGGTTTAACGGTGTTTATATTGTGTCTTTAAAGATTGTGTAAAATTCTTGTTAATTGTTTTCAAAATGCCGCAATTTTATAATTATTTATGGGGAAAGTAAAAAAAATGCAATTGCAGCTATGGACCTTTATGGCCGACGATATCCTGATAGATAATGTCCAGCGAAACATTATTTTAAACGTGCTGAAAACCAATTTCGAAGAGAGCCCAAGAATGATCCAGAAGAAAACTTCATTACTGACGAAGGAACGGAAATTAATGTTTTGGTTCGAATAGAAGTTTATAAGACTGTTTCTTTAAGGCAAGTTGGGTTTGAATTGAACATCAGTCACCAAACAGTAAGCCGAATTTTGCACAAATACCACTATAAATCTTTTACATACCAATTGCACCAGCATTTGTACGAAAGTGATTACGAACGTAAGATGGAATATTGCAATTGGATTTTGTATAATAACGTGCAGCCAAACAATCATTTTTTGGGACTGATTATATTTTCGGACGAGTCAAGGCTTACAAATTTATTATTTAACCGAGAAAATACAAAATATTGGTTACAAGAAAATCAATATTTATTACGGGAGGGTAACTTTCAAGTGCGGTTCGGTTTCAATGTTTGGCTTGGAATAATCGGTTGTAGAATCATTGGTCCAATAATATTTGAAGGACCTCTGACTGGTGCCAGATACTTGAAACTACTGGAAAATGAGATTGAGGACATTGTAGATGAGTTACCTTTACATTTAGGACAGGGAATTTATTTCCAACAAGATGGCGCTCCTCCCCATAATTCTAGGATAATAATTGATCACCTTCAGCGAAGATTCGGAGAAAACGTAATTTCGACGAATGATCCTGTGAGGTGGTGTCCAAGATCACCTGATTTAACGCCCCTTGATTTCTTTGTTTGAGGTCATTTAAAAAATATTGTCTATACAACCGCCGTTACAACCCGTGAATACCTGGAGCTACGAGTAAGACGAGAAATTAATAGCATAACGGCCCAGCAATTGGCGAACGTTCTTCGAGAAATAGCTATGCGAGTTCAGAAGTGCATTGAAGTTAATGGACAGCATTTTAAACAACTGTTGTAATGTTTTGTGTTAATTTTTTGTATTCCAAAACCACCTTATGGGTAACAAGGTAATTAGAATAAAATTGTATTTTCTTATTTTCTGTTAGCCGTAATTTTGTTTGTATTTATCGCACATTTTATTAATACGAGATATGAATAGATTCCTTATTAATAGTACTAATAAATGGTACTACGGTACCGATACGGTTCCATTTGAAAAAATTGAGTTTTGCCCCAAAAACAATTTTGGTGAATTTTATTTGCTCATAAATCACGTAATTTAGTGTTTTTAACGGGATTTCGATTTTTGTAACATTTAGAATACATCGGAACCATCATGGTACACTTAAATGGAAAACTAAAAATTATATTATAAAAAAAAAAATGTTTGAAATGTCACTTATTTGTCATCGTTAGATTCAGAAAATTATGCAGAATTCAAAAATGCAGTTATATATAGGTGTTCCATTTAAAAATCGAAAGTTAGTGTCACTTCCAGCGAAACCGGAAGTGAAAAAAAATCAATTGTCAAAAAGTAAAGAGTAACTTAAATTATTGTTACTCTATTAATATAAATGACCCTGGTTGTTATGTATGTAGTATATCCTAAATTTCAATCGATTATCTTCATCTTCAAATATACAGAGTAGGTTTCTTGAATATTATTTTTAGAAGAGGATACATGTGATAGAAAATCCCAAAGAGAAAAACGAAAAATGAAAAGAATCCCGCAATTGGCATTTAGAACATCCAGAGTAAAATTCTTCTAAAATTATCTATGAACTGCATTCTAAAATGCATATAGATGTTGAATTTTCAGTAATTCGTTATATAACTATTTCAAAGAAATCCTTGTTATTTAAGAATTAATATAATGAGGCACTTTAATGTTAAGATTAAGTTGAAATAAATTGGAGGAAAATAACTAGTGGCGGGTACATCTTCTCCACAGCACTTCTCAACGAATAATGAAATTAGGCAACAATTATAATTATTTCAACTACGTTCCCAGATTTTTAATGATTCAAAACAATTAACAATAATAAAGGAAAAATATTTTAGTCAACCAATATAACTAATTTAGTAACTTAAATTATTGTTACTCTGTTAATATAAATGACCCTGGTTGTTACATACGTATATTTTCACTAATATAAACAATAGCATGGTAGAAATGTGAACGATACTGCAACTGCGACTAGACAACTAATTAACAGTGTATGTAGATATGTACACTTATCGAAATACCGCTCATTTCACGAGAAGTGATTTCTTAAATATTTCTACGAAGTGAAATTGAATTTTAGATCGCTATAACTTTAAATGAAAACTTTATTAATCATTTTTTTTTCTGGAAATCAAACTTTTGAGAAAATCAAGGTGTTGATGATAGAATTCCGAATTTAAAGGTGCATTTCAATACACAATTTACTGAAAGACAAAAATAGAAATAATGCAAAGTAAATAAAACAAACATTTTAACTTGAAATTAATTTACAATGCTTTTACAATTCGTCCGTCATTAAAAATTTTAAAAATTAGAAACATTATAGCAAAATAATATTGTATTGAATTCATTATTATGGCTACAATTATTTAAATATGAGGATTCGAATTATTTTCTTCTAATTGAATATTTCAGTTTTTTCTCTTGTTATTAATCACCATTTCTAGGTGTTGTTTAATCCATCAATCATTTCAATGAATACACGGGTTAAATAGACGAGGCACTGCCAGTTATTTTTCTTAGCTCTTGATGCTCTATTCCAACGTTGCTAACGGTTATTGCTGCAGTTCTGCTACAATAATTTGTTATTTTTCTATCTTACTTTTCAGGATAATTAATTATGTCCTTTTTAGCCTACTTAGAAAACTCACATTGATCTGTTGGCCATTTTCTGTACCGCTTAGCCAGGATTTTTCAAAAAACGATTTGGACTTAAAAATAATCGGCCAGAAGCAATGATTTGGTCGCTATTCATCCAGTGATGGTATTTGTATCATAAAAGCCCTAATGCAATGTTAATATATTTATACTTATACAGTACCTGAGGGACAATTAATGTTTTAACACCACCGAAGTAAGAAGCCTCAAAGCAGAAATGTAAGTAATTCGCCTTTCTTACATTATTTACATTTACATCAGGTAAATTAGTTAAAATTTACTTATATTAAGTCTTGAATTTCAAGGTTAATTTATACTTTTATGAACAAATGTACTTAGCAAATGCGAGAATGTAGCATATTAAAGAACACAGGAAAACCCACTTACGTTGAAATGATCTTTACGTAGAAATCCCTCAGTATTTCCTGATATATAGGTTTTATTCCTTCTCGTGGCACGTAATCACTTTTCCTTAAATGAAGCGTTTGATTCCACTGGTATTTATGACTTTTTCTGGTGCATCTATTGATGACAACTATCAACCGGTATTTATTTATAATATCAATAAGTTTACAATGGAAATGGTGGCGATGCGGATATTCGATTGCTCGCGCAACCACTACCACAACAAATATATGAGAAAAATGTCACAAGAAATTTCAAAAACATATTTTTCAAATTGCTCATCAAGATATTACGTTAACTTAATCTACCGCTATTCAACTTACAAATGTTAACTTAAAATTAAGATACTTTCGCAGAACTTTTCTTTTTATTTATACATGGCAGACATAGACATATTTATCACTATTGCCACAAAGAAAACCTGATAACTTTTGAATATAGAAATTTACAAAGTGGTCATTCGATATAAAAAAATAAATAATAAATAAAAGATAGCAATTATTGAAGGTTTGGGTGACCACTGTATATATTTCAGTAAAAATATAATTGGTGTCTTCTTTGCCAATTGTGTTAAATATAAGTCATGTATTATTGTCATTTATCACATATTTTTTATTATTTATTCCCTTTGTGCGGTCCACCCTGTATATTTTTCAGGGAAAATCTACCCATTTCTTCGTTGAGAGTAGCGACTTACTGGCCTCCGTCAAATAGTTTTTTAGGGCGCCAAGAGACAGACAACAGACCGATAGATAGACAGGCAGACTGACGAGAGAGAGAAAGACCTTAATTTTCGTAACCTACATGATCTGAAACATGAAAATAAGAAATTTCGGAGATTGGGAAGTAAAAGGACAAATTTGTAGATAACGCGTCTGTAGGAAAGCTAAGCATTTAAGCAGAGTTATGGGGTCTGAACAGAAGTATTAGTAACGAGTCATAAATTTCAACACTAACCAGTTTCTACTCAATTTTTTTCACTTTATAATGGAGTTAGACGAAGACCATGTAAATGGTTACATGGCGTTTCAGTCTAATAAATCATTGAACTGTGCCATAGCCCCATCTTAGCAAACCAGAGGCCGGCTCAGGACCCAGTATCCTAACAACCATATGAGTTTGACTGAATTGTGGTCACACAGCTCACTCAAAATATTCCGACAGTTTGGAACCAGATAAGAGGTCACTTTGTGACGTAAGAGCCCTCAAAGCCGCATGGCTGTCGCTGCATATATAAATCTGCTTATTAACCTCCTTTGAAAAGGTATCCTTCAGCGGTAAATGGCATTCCTGGTCTAGACTAAGGAGCAGACTGTAAATGAAATAGTGAACCTATAGGCAGAGAAAGACCGGTCATCCTCTGACTAAGTAATGATCTAGTCCCCTATAGGTAAATAGAGAGCCTTGGTATTCCTTAGCCCTTGGCCTATCGTATACCACATTCCATTTTTGAACAGTACCTATACTGCTTTCCTAGCTTCCAGTTCGACTTTAAGATCCAAAATAATGAGTCCAAGAACGGCCCCCATGGTGGCAGTTGGAATGATCCTGATTGCTCTTATTATTCCTAGACAAGCCGTAACTATTAAAGCACTCCTGAGAGCGATACGATACCAGTGCCGCATATGCTATGAGAGGTTTTATATAATAGTCTAAGATCAGATAGTAGTATTTTGACTTATTCCCTCCATGGAGTCTAGGATTGCCCCAGATACCTCACTCTCCGCATATGGAAGATATACAATTTATAAGAGATAAGAGAACAACATTAGTATTAGTTCTGATGTGCCTGGGTTAACAGAGATCCGTACCTGCTACACCATACTTAAACTTTGTTGAGAGTTCTTTGCGTAATCCCAGCAATAGGCACTTCAAACTGCCCTAAATACCTAATGTGTATTATATTACAACTTTAGCAAATCCCTTTAAAACATGTTTTAATATCCCAATTGTGGCCAATACAGAAAGTGTGCCATATATACCATACCGCGCATAAATCCTTGAATATCTAATAAAATAGTCATAAAAAATAAAAACAACGTAAAAACACTTCATTATCTACTATACTAGTTTTTATTAAGCTATTAGTGAACTTGAACCAGATTAATCAATAATCTCTTCATATACCTAAAGAACCATTTATATATCAAAACGGATGAATAGGCTAGCACATATTGTGCAAGTCAAAAACAGATTTAAAAAATTTGAAATATGATGCATTTTAAATACATATTTATATATTTATTTAATTAACGCATTATCTAGCCGATTACCTAACTTTGTTACATTGCGTAAACAAATTCTACATAATATTCCACTTAAAATAAATGATTCTCAAATGTTGTTGGAGTTATACAGTGTGTCTAGTAAGTAAGTGAACATAGGGCTACTACGTCTAGTCGGTTTGACTTAACTTACCTAATATTCTTAGAATTTTTTATAAAAATTCGTAAAATTCATGTTAGATTTAAACGCATGTAACTTGGCTTTGTTTACTAAATAATCAAAACTTGAATAATAAGCCTCGCTTAATTTAATTTTTTTTTCAGTTTTTGTCAAAAACTATTAATATTCATGAAAATTTGTAAAAAATTTAAAAAAATCTAAATTAAATTTGTCATAATCTGAAGTAGAACTTTTCCAGAATAAACTGGCAAAAGCAACAAAACTGCTCTAATACAAAAAAAGGTGCTAAAGCTCCTCGGATTGGAATTGTTTTGTTGTTTATAAAATAGAGTTGACACCTGAAGACATTGGTAAATTAGCTACATAGCTCCTCTATACACAGTTTGGGAGTTCCTGAGCAACAACTAATGATAGCGTAATTCACAACATATCTTTTAGATCGAAGTGAATATGCTAAAAAGCTGGTCGACCCCTTAGACAGTCTAGAAGGGTGACTAAACCCCAATTTTTTTGGAGGGCTCTCTCAGAAGTACGAGTTGATGTAGAAATAGTTTAGCTTAAATAACCATATTTTGACAAGAATTACACGTAGTGGCTTTACGTTGACAGAGATTCTGTAGATTATCTATATTTAACTTGGTAAATATATCCCGGTTGGTAGAAATTTGAAAATAAATATACTTAATAAAAGGAAGATTTTATCGATTAACACCATCTCGTTTTGCGTAGGGTGAACACCGTCGGAAAGACTTAATAATATCAGTTTCAACAAGACGATAACGGAATATCCCTATTGAGAAAACGACCTACCCATTTTTAACTCATGAGTGGCAGATAAATGAGTATATTAGAATATTAGAATGTAAGCACTTTAAAACAACAAAAAAATAAAAACATATTTTAGAAAACTAATTTTTAATAAGGCTACTCGAGAATTTCTCACCCTATTTCAGTTAAGTGTATATTCAACAGAAAAATTAGACATAATAATATATGTTGTAAGTCATTCGCAAACATAGAGCACGAGGAGCAAACTTCACGTAGATTTTTTTTATTAAAAAATATACTTAGTAAATAACATTTCTCATCCGATGCACCATGTACGAAATAATTTTTGAAAAACGTTCTGGTCATCTCTTGAAAGTTTTTTTTTTTATTTAGGAAATGAAACCTCGTATGAAGCGTGGTGTAGATATTTGTGTTCACGAATCCATTTGCCAACCTTAAACTCTTTATACATTATATCTGCCATTTAGTCCTCTTCGAACCAGTTTTATTGGAATGTTGCATCGCTGGAACCATAAACAGAATAATCAGAATAAGAAAAGCGGAAAATTTTTAAAATTCACAAAATGGATTCATACATCAGTGTTTTTACAAGGCAGTCTAGATGATGAGATAAATGAATCGAACAGCCCGAAGACTTTGAAGAGGATTCGTAAAGAGTTTGAGATAAATGAATCGAACAGCCCGAAGACTTTGAAGAGGATTCGTTAAGAGTTTGTCTGCTATAAAAGCAAGGTATGGTTCAAAACAAAATGGACGGCAATAGAACATAGAGTCAAACAAGCTAGTGGTCCCGTCTTTTTCACAACTTTCAGCGATGCTCGATTGGTACATTTCTTTGATAATGACTTGTTTTAAGCAATTGGAAATCTCACATTAAAAGTGAGACAGGAAATGTATTTTCAATTAGATGGAATATCGATTCATAATTCTAGGATTGTTGCGCAATGGTTAGACGTATATTTTCTACAGAACTGGATAGGAAGAAACCTCTTTTAAGCTCTGGTCACCGAGGGCGCTAGATATTACTCATTTGAATTTTTACTTCTGGGGGAAAACAGAGAATGAAGTTTACAAAACGAGACCCCAAAATCGTGACGAACTTTGTCCCAAAACAACTAAAACCCGCAATTAAATCAGTGCAGCCGAATTAAGAAGAGTAAATAATCGGAAGAGCATTGAAAAATGCATCCAGATCGATGATTAGCGGAGAAAGATTACATTCGATAGAATTTAATTTGTTATACCTATTAAATTTTAAATTATTCTTTATATGAATTGATTATATGAAATTACCTTTGCTTTAGCGCTCTCCTTTGCTTCTATCGCACACTAGTGAAAATAACCAAAATTCGCAAAATAACTTTTTTCGATATATCCAAAGCAACGCGAGATATCGAGATTTCACCTACTTCAAACGGTCGTATAATATTTCTATTGTCGATCTGAAAATTGTGATTGTGACACCTGAAACCGCGTACTTGAATATTGCAAACGATACCCGTATACGAATATAGTTCACCAAATATGTTATGCGCTTACCTCAAACGAACATAGTGGATTGTTTACCTGGATCACCATTACAAGTCCCTTGTCATTACTTATAAACTCTTGGTTCATTCTTAATATTGCCGATAGCACAGCCGTAGATTAAATGATATTTATTTATTTTTATTGAATCATTAAACTATTACATATTATAAATAAATAATGCATTATAAATAAATAATTTACATCATGTCTATCAATTAATATAAAGTAGTAAAACACATTTACAATAATTAAAAAGTGGTTCTAAAAATTGCCAGTCGGCGCTTATGACATCGCTGGTGTCCTGTTATGATTATGAACTATTTCTTTGTCGGTCTTTTTTATGAATTTCAAATTGACACTGAATAAGCTATAGTAGGCCGCATTTAGATACTGCTTAAGCATTAAAAGATGTAGTTTATGAAGCTCTATTGATGTACCAGAAATTATTTATTTACCTCTAAAAATAAGGAAAATATATATTAAGTGCGACACACTGCCACTGTGGTCCGAAATAAATAAAAAGTTGACAAAATTCAAATTTTATAAATGTGTTATACAGCTTTCACGTACCGGGGATACATTAGGGTACATCTCATCTACATCTCTAATATTTTCCGGAATATCGACCCATTTGTTAGAGAAATCTACCTACCATGGCCAATCAAGCATGAATAATTGTTAAACTATGATTTACTTTACTTCAGTTCGTTGGCATATTTCAACGTGTGACGGTGCTACAAATATTTGTGCTTTTGGTTTGTAATTTTTCCAATGAAAACTTTAAGGCAAGTACTTTATTTACATGTAAAAAATTCACAGATCTTGCATCTTTCGCTAGTATCTTAAGCGTATTGAAAATACCAGAATAGATGCAACTATACTGCTCTTAGAGTCCAAGGATGGATGGCTAGGATGATAGGTATTTTCAGCATTTGCATTAGGTACCATTAACGATTAGTGATAAAATAAATAAAATTAAAACTTTTATCAAATTTAATAATACCACTTAGGTTCATTGGAATTGGACCCATGTTCATTGATAAATTTTTTTTAGATTAACCCAGCTATCATCTGTCAAATTTTGTCATAAAGCTTGTAGAACACCCTGTATAGTGCTTTTCTACTGTACTTTTTTATATCATACTTAGATGTGTTTGATAATTTTATTTACATAATTTTAAATATGTTTGTCGAATTAAGCTAGTCCATGTTTTATTAGGTTATTTTGTTTTTTTAATGTCAATTTGAAAGTGACGGTGTTTTGTAAGAAATAACGCAAGTTATGCAAACTAAGTGACATACGATATGGTAGTGTCGGCATGTATCACAAGAGACCATTAAGTTTAGGAGTGTTTATGTTTATATACTGCTTGGATTGTTATTAAAACTTGATATCCCTAATAGTATGGCGTCGAGTGAACGGTACGGTTACAAGGCCGGTGCAGCGGCCTAGACAGATCTGTCGCTCTCGATACGTTTTTCGTAACAAGGGTCCTATATCATGCGCCCAGTAGTATTTTCAATACTAATATTTCCACAAATTTTAGTTTGAAGCGGTTGATTTCATTATTTTTTATAAACGTAATTTCTTTGGTATTTTGTAAATTCTATTAGACCTAAAGAGAGGTTGCCATTAAACGCCACGGAGATTTTCATTCTAAAATATACTCTAGGTATCCCTTTATGCCGCGGTTAAATACATTTTATGTCGTGATAGTGTCGTTGCTGGCAGTAGTGTGGCAAACGCTATACTATGGAGACTAAAAGCGTTGCACCTATAGTACATATTGAAGCGATTGCATCGCCCCCACCAGGGCCGGATATAGGGGGGGATATGGGGGGGTGTCACACCCCCCCAAGTTTGAAGCCAATTCGGCAAATCGTTTAACATTCGGCACTTTCAGCGTTCGACAATGATGTACATAAAATCATAGAAAAACCCAAAACAATAGAAACTCAATGTCATAAATAATTATTACTTGTCGAGAAACCCCTATCTTGTATCTTGTATATGTGCATCTATAGTACCCTGTCATGATTGCTGGAAATGTAATAATATAATAAACAGGAGAACAGGACACTTCGATTCATCAAAAGTACAACACCGCGTAGACTTAGAGGGCCTTCAGGCTGAACTAGAAATATTTAGCGACCAATGTCGAGAACTTACACCTCTAGATAAAATTGTTGAAAAAGCTTATGAACTAAAGATCATTCTACCATTGTGTTACAAATTATGTACTTTAGTTCAAACCGTGCCGGTGAGTATGGCTTCAAATGAAAGGAGTTTCGGCAAACTAAAACTCATAAAAATTTTTGTTAGAATAACAATGACCGATTCGCGTTTAGACTCATTATTAATCTTATCATCAGAGAGGGATATTCTGGAACAAATACCTTTCAACATTTTAGTTGCACGATGGGCCGCTTTAAAAGAAAGAAGAGTTAAAGTTGCTTAAAAAAATTAAATTGTATAATAAGATATCCTTTTTATTTATAATTAATTTGTGGCAATATTCATTTATTATGTTTGTTGGGTATGTTGCCACTGTAAAAATATTAAAAAATTTTGATGAAAAAAACCTCTGCGCCAAAAGGATCAGACAGAGAGAGGCTGGTTTTTAATCATTCTATCACAAAATGTCACACAAGTGAAAGTTTTGATAACGGAAAAAGAAATAGTTTTCGAAACGTTAGCAGCTCTCGATTTAATTTACTTCATTATCATTTAACAATTTTCTTTCAGTTTATATATTTTTAGGTGTGACTGGTGTGAGACATTTTGTACTAAAAATATTAAGAACCATCCACTCCCTGTCTGATCCTTTTGGCGCAGAGGTTTTTTCATCAATATTTTTACATATTTTCACAGTGGTAAAATACCCAACAAACATAAGGGATAACCGTTTGGTATGTTTTATATTTTGCATTTTACTTTAAAATAAAGGTTTTTTTCTTCAATCAGATTTACATTTTTTTGTATCCCAAAAATTAAATGACCTTCATATATAAATAAAACAGAGGACCAGATGAGAAGAAGTCATTCGGCATTATAACAATTTCACACACCCCCATAAAAATTGCTTAAAACCGGCCCTGGCCCCCACCCCAAACTACCCTAGTTTAAACAACAGCCAAATTTAAAAAAATTATTTTAGAATACCTGTAAGAAGAGAACTATTTGACGTTTTGTCGGCAAAATCTGGTGAGATGCGTATAGCACAGAAGGCTTATGTGGTGGATTATCTAGTCAATCACTATGGAAAGGCAGGGGGTGCGCAAGCAATCGTTCGCATGAAAAACGCTGCATTTGACTTTTGCAACAAAGTTTTTTCAAGACTGAACAAATGCAATCGCAATCGAGAAAGATTCCGTCAGAAGCATGAAAAGTGATTTGACACTAATTTTGATGTTGACGAAGAAGAAGAACCGGAGAAAGTGAATGTGAAACTGACACAGACTGGATTTATACCGATGAATAACTTACGTTATTCTCTTGTATTTATTAAGAGTATACGCATCTTTTGCGTTAAAAAGTTATATACCTCAGTTAATGATTAGTGTTGTACTGTATTTTTTGCATTATTTTTCTCGTATCTTGTGAGTCATTTAAATAGAATACACGCGTAAAACCATATAAATTGTTATTTTGTCCAAAAACCACCCCCTTAAAAGCCACCCCCGAATTTTATATTTTTTTTTCCATTATTTATCTCGTACTCTATTCTCTCTTCTCGTATTCTATTTTCATAGAATGCATGCATAAAAACATAAATGGTCATTTTGTCTAAAAACCACCTCTTCGAAGCCACCCCGAGTTTGATATTTTTTCATCATTTTTCATTTTAAATAAAATGCATGCAAGAAAAATACATAAATTTTCACTTTGTAAAATAACTACCCCCTACAAAGCCACCCCTGACTTTGATATTTTTTTATTCTTTTTTCCATACTTCATGAGTCATTTTGAATAATTAGCACGAAAAAATACGTGTGAATAGCCACTACCAAATACCCACCCCTTAAAACCCGTCCCAGATTTATTTAATTTTTTTCACTATGTTTCTCGTGATATGTACGTCATTCCTGACTTACTAGTCCAATAATTATAAAGATTTCCATAACAAAAAATGTCATCTGAGATTTTCCTTCAGTAACTGTTAGTGGAGGGATGATACATCACAAAACCACAAAAATCAGTGCTGGGGGCACCGCGCAACCGCCCCAAAAATCCACCCCTTCGGTGAAAAATGATCATTTTACTGATAACTCTTTAACCGTTGAAGATAGCATTGCATATCATAAAAAGGAAAACTGGACTAATTGCCTAAAAAAAGTCCTCTTGTAATTTTCTTGTATATGCCATGGTTTTTGGGAAAATCTATACTGAAAAAAATTGGAAAATTTGTATTTTTTATGTCCACGAACTTTCGTTTATTTGAAATTTTTTGCGCGTGGCCGATAGAAAAAATTGACTTGTTCGAAAATCAAACAGGCTAGTTAGCCAAATTTTTTATTGTTTCCCAAAAATAAAAAAATGACCCAAACATCTTGAAAATTTAGTTCAAAATTTATTTTTGAGTTTATATATCATATGCTATTGTTTGTAATCATTTAATAGTTAAGAAATTGTATTAAAAAAATATCATCAAAAAATTAAATATGCAGCCTTTTTTGGATTTTTGTTTGGCTAACTTTAACATGCTGATAAGTTTGTAAATGTGAATATTTTTATTCCTAACTATTTTAATATTATAATATTATAAAAATATTATTCCTAACATTTCTGCATTGAAGTACTACTTTGAACTAAAAGATATTGCATTTATAACTTATATTAGTCAGTTATTTTTATGAGCCTTTGAATAGTTAGATGCACAAAAAATCAAGAGATAACTATATTATATTATTACTTTTATATACTAATAAATATCCATAGCCCTCAAAAATGGCAACGCAAGAGAGTATTTTATATCCCCTTTAAAATCCATTTTGATTTTTCTTCCTAGCTTGTTTGGTTTTCGAGCAAATCAATTTTTTTTATAGGCCGCTGGCAAAAAATTTCAAATAAACGAAAATTCGCGCTCATTAAAAATACAAATTTTGCAATTTTTGTCAATATTAATTTTCTTGAAAACCATGGCATATACAAGAAAAGTACAAGGGGACTTTTTTTAGGCAATTAGTCAAGCTTTCTTTTTCGTATTGAGCAATTTTTTTTATATCTTCAACGTTTAACGAGTTTTCAGTAAAATAAAGCTTTTTTCACTGAAGCCCGAAGGGGTGGTTTTTTTGAGGGGTTGCGCGGCACCCCCAGAACTGATTTTTGTGGTTTTGTGATGTTTAATCCTCGCACTAACAGTTACGGAAGAGAAATCTCAGATAAAAAATTTTGGGAGCTTTTGGTGTATTTTGTACTTTTCGACTGGACTATACTTAGACAATAATCAGATTTTTGTCCACTTTTCTCTTATTTTTTACTACTGTGCACTGTAGTAGTTAATTGTCATTTTAAAAATATAATCATATTGTCAGTGTGATGTTATAGACATTATAGTTTCACTGAAAATGTTGGGCTGCTCTTTTTTCTTGTTGTTGTTCTTATATATAAATAAGTATTTATAAAGAAGAAAAACATCAAACCAATATTAAATACAACAGTGGGTGTGAATGGGAGAGTATTTTATAATTCGTAAATACCTATACATTGTAATAAATTATAACTTAGGAAATCATCAATTAGAACTCCGTTATAAAAATAACGTCATGTATCGCTATCAAATGTCTGTTATTACATTTTACGCATGTGTTAGAAATAAAAAACCAGAGTACCCTACGGATGGCGCCTACCGATAGAAAATTGAAACGTTAGACCCAACTGAATATCTACTTACATATTTTAATTGTATCATCTCCAACAATAACCATAAATTATTTTAAGCTATTTCTAAACGAGCGTTAAAAACGCTACAAAATGTAAATAAATACGAAATATTTTTATTAATAGAAATAAAGTGAGGACAAAATAAGCTAAATAAAAATAGCCAACTTCGATAGCCACTGCTAAAAAATTCGATATAACCCACAGAAAAATGTTCGCTATAAATTATTTTATTGGACGCAACTTTTTCTAAACGTGTTATAAATAGAAACGCCGACTGCGTTAATTATCGCACAGATAGTAAAACCATGTTTGAGGTTAATTAACGATGTCGCTAAGTAACTATGTAAAAATTTGATTAATAAACGGTATGCAAAGCCGCTAGACTAAATAAATATTTACGGTTGTAGTAAACATTAACCGAGGAACTAATAATAGTAAATGCAATTATCGGATTAATTACATTCTCATAGTGTGACTAACAGACTCCCCTCCCTCTAACAGTGGACAATTTTATGTCCTAGCGATCTACTAATCAATAATTTAAAATTAAATTTAATTAATTTTAAAAATTAATATTTACGTGTCAATAGAAAACGCATTATTTTTAAGATGTTTTACGTAAGTATTTGTGTACCTAATAAACATAATTTTTTATTGCTATTGTATAATCTTCAAATGTGGGACGTGTTCTGTTATTAGGTGGGTGCTATGTTATTAATAATTCATAATATTCTTAGGATTAATTAGAAACATATTTTGAGTGCTAAAACCGCAAATATAGTAACGCAACTTGCAACATAAATATAACATCAAGTAATATCGTAATCTGCGTATTAAACACCAATAAAAATACAATAGACTAATAAAAGAGCTGATAAACCAGCATGTGCATTATTTTACACTGTTTGTTGATGAAATCGATACCCTATTGGCTCCGTATAAATTTTCAGGAATATCAATAATTTAATTGGTAGCAATCGTTAATTATTCAAAATGTGCATGCCAGTTAAGTTTTATATTTATCCTTTAATCAAGCAAATATTTTATTTCAGAGACAACCACCTGTCATACTGCACAGGGCTGAGCCTCCAGAATATTGATTTTCTCGGTGGCAATGCAGATATTCAAACGGCACCGAAAATTTCAGAGAAAATGAAGCGAATGCAGGCAAGGCTGGTTTCAGGCGGTATACTAACACATAAACATATATAAGCGCTGCTAGAAAACCGAGTTTATTTTCGTGTATAAGCTTTTAAACATTTTTCAACTAGGAACCGTCCATTAGTTGTTGCGATATTATTACCGCGTAGCGTCAAAGTTGGCTATTTCAGGGACAAAAATCACACCAACATACATGAAAATGCTTGTACTTACTTCCCCAACTCTTCCTTCAAATCATAATTGTCGCTAAATCGCGTACAGGCCAGCGGTACTGCCATAATTCACTCGCGAAGTGTCTAAAATCTACTGTATATATGTAGCTCTATGAGTAAAAATTCACAGACGCAACGAGAAAATCGGACCTCTCGCGCACCAGAGTCAATTGTTATGCTACCCAAAATACACTTGTACATTCACAATTGATCGAGGAGCTCGCTGGTGCTGTCAGACTAGTTGGTTAGGAAATATTTACCTACTTGTAAGATGAAATAATTACTGCACCGGCGTATCGTGCTATTCCGCGTACAATCTACGAGGTCTGATCCCCACTAGATTCTAAAACTGCTGTAAAGTCAGTCCTCGGGGATATAACCTAAAAGATCAATATTCAACTTCGTCTACACGCTATTCCACGAACGACTAGCCCAATATCTAACTTTTCAGGGGAATAACCTTGCGGTATATATTTCATTTTTCAGTGACAACATATCCCTTTTAGCATCATCCTCCACTTATTATTATAGAATTGCATTTCGATTCATCTTGGACATTTTTTACTGCCTACTTTGTCAAAGCATACTGGATAACTGGACGCCTGCATCGATGATACGTGATAAAATTCCCTCTTACTATGAAGTTTAAGGAATACAATTAGTGAACCCTTTTGGGTCTGAGAGGAATCGGAAAGGTTGGAAATTTCTTTTAGGGCATAATTACTGGCCACTGGAAATTAATATTGCAAAGGAAGTATGTCATTGTATAACTGCCCCGCGATCTTGGCAAAAGAAAGTAAAATCTGTTACTGTAATTTTTTTTTCAATTTGACAACTGGTGATTGGAAGTATTCATACAAGAGTTTTTCCAGAAAAGATAGCTGCGTAATTACCAGAGTAATGAAGTTATGTTCCTTTATTGTCACATTCTTGTTTTCTCTAATTTTCGCATAGATGCAATGAATTCTCATTTTCTATTTATGGCGAAGGCGCTGGTACAAAAGTTGAAAATTGAAAATTGTGATGGTTTTGATACCAGCGACTTCATCATAACTAGAAAATGAGAATTCATTGCATTTATTCGAAAATTAGAAAAACAAGAATGTTTCTAAAAGGACATAGCTTCTTTGCTCTGTACATCTAGAAATTATGCAAAACCACACAACGTGGAAAAATATTGTAGAGACGTATACAAGTATATAGTCGTCTTGATAATTTTAAGGCATGTAAAAAATGCGGTAACTAGAAAGCGGGCAGGCGGCATCTTTACCTATTCAATGATACTGCCGCGCGGACTCCTTTGACAAGAATTTTTTTATGTGCCTTGGAAATATGAAGGCAACTATACTTTTACTTTCACATCCACATAGTGGATTGGAAGTATAGTAATCGCAAAAAAAAATTCATTTTTTTTTCTTGAAATGGGTTTAGAATGTCATGAAACGTCAATATTTTAAATTTGAGCGAAAAAAATTTTCTGTCTGTAACTTTTTTTTTGTATGCACGTTTTCTCCGGAATGGTTTAAGGTATTGACTTCAAATTTTGTACACGTATATATTATAACGAAATCTGGAGATGGATTGTTTTTTGAAGATATTCGGTGAAGGGTTGGGGGGTAAATAGGGGTAAATATGGGGAAATATGTAAAGCAAGTTGGTAAGAGTACAGAAACTTGAAATTTGATGTATCTACTACAAGCCAAGGCCTCAAAATTTTTTAAAATATGTTTCATCCCCCCACTCCCTCCAATTCATTATTAAAGGGGTTGATAAAATAAAATTGAGATATTCACTTGAAATTTGGTACACGTATATATAATAATGACACCAGGAACTAGATTATATTTTGGGATTATTTTGATGAAGGGTTGGGAGTTAAATAGGGGTAAATAGGGAAAAATAAGTAAAGCAAGCTGGTAGGAGTACAGAAACTTGAAATTCGGTGTATGTACTAGAAGGCAAGGCTTTAGATTTTTAAACAATATTTTTTAAACCCTCACCACCCCTACTCCATTATTGAAGGAGTTGGTAAAATAAAACTGAGATATTCACTTAAAATTTGGTACACGTATGTATTATAACGACATCTGGAACTAGACTATATCTTGAGATGTTTCCGTTGAAGGGTTAAATAGGGGTAAATAGGGGAAAATAAGTAAAGCAAGTTGGTAGGAGTACAGTAACTTGAAATTCGGTGTATGTACTAGAAGCCAAGATATCAAATTATTTATAATATTTTTCAACAGCCCACGACCCCTATGCCATTATTAAAGGGGTTCATAAAGTAAAATTGAGATATTCACTTGAAATTTGGTATACGTATGTATTATAAGGACATCTGGAACTAGATTCTATTTTGAGATGATTTCTTTGAAGGGTTGGGGGTTAAATAGGGTAAATAGGGCAAAATAAGTAGAGCAAGCTGGTAAGAGTACAGAAACTTGGAATTCGGTGTATGTACTAGAAGCCAAGATATCAGAATTTTTATAATATTTTTCAACCCCCCAGGGGTTGCTATTTCAATTTAAAAAAAAAACCCCCAGGGGTTGATAAAATAAAATTGAGATATTCACTTGAAATTTGGTACACGTGTGTACCATAACGACCTCTGAAACTAGGTTATATTTTGAGATGATTCTGTTGAAGGGTTGGGGGTTAAATAGGGGGTAAATAAGTAAAGCATGTTGGTAAGGGTACAGTAACTTGACATTCAGTGTATGTACTAGAAGCCATGGTCTGAAATCATTTATAATATTTTTCAACCCCCCACCACCTCTACTCTATTATTAAAGGGGTTGTTAAAATATAATTGAGATGTTCACTTGAAATTTGGTACACGCATGTATTACATCGACATCTGGAACTGGATTATATTTTGAGATGATTCCGTTAAAGGGTTGCGGGTTAAATAGGGTTAAATAGGGGAAAATAAGTAAAGCAAGCTGGTATGAGTACAGAAAGTTGAAACTCGATGAATGTACTAGATGCCAAGGCCTCAGAGTTTTTAAAATATTTTTCAACTCCCCACCACCTCTACTCCATTATTAAAGGGGTTGACAAAATAAATTTGAGATACCCATTTCACTTGAAATGTGGTACAGGTATGTATCATAACGACATCTGGAAATAGATTATATTTTGAGATGATTCCGTTGAAGAGTTGGGGGTCAAATCGGTGTATGTACTAGAAATCAAGGCTTCAGAGTTTTTTATAATATTTTTCAAACCCCAATTCCCCTACTCCATTATTAAAGGGGTTGATAAAATAAAATTCAGATATTCACTTGAAATTTGATACACGTATGTATTATAACAACATCTGGAACTAGATTATATTTTGAGATGATTCCTTTGAACGGTCGGGGGTTAAATAGGGATAGATAGGGGAAAATAAGTAAAGCAAGCTGGTATGAGTACAGAAATTTGGAATTTGGTGTATATACTAGAAGCGAAGGCTTCAGTTTTTTTTTATAATATATTGCAGCCCCCCACCACCCCCACTCCCTTATTAAAAGAGTTGATATAATTAAATTAGATTTCAACTTGAAATTTGGTGCACGTTATGTATTTTAACAATATCTTAAACTTGATTGCATTTTGACATGATTGCGCTGAAGGAATGGGGGGTGAGTAGAGAAAAATAGGGAAAAATAAATGAAGCAAGCTGGTAAGAGTACAGAAACTTGAAATTCGGTGTATGTCCTAGAAGCCAAGACCTCAGATTTTTTAATAACATTTTTCAACACCCCACCACACACACTCCATCACTAAAGGGGTTGATAAAATTAAATTGAGGTATTCACTTGAAATTTGGTAGACGTATGTATTATAACGAAATCTGGAGCTGGATTATATTTTGAGATGATTCCGTTGAAGGGTTGGGTTAAATAGCAGTAAATAGGGGAAAATAAGTAAATCAAGCCGGTAAGAGTACAGAAATTTGGGATTTGGTGTATATGTACTATGTACAATATGTACATATAGTAGAAACCAAGGCGTCAGATTTCTTTCTAATATTTTTCAAACCCCACCACCTCCGCTCCATTATTAATGGGATTGATAACATGAAATTAAGATGTTCACTTGAAAGTTAGTGCACGTATGTATTGTAATGAGATCTGATTGAGATGATTCCATTGAAGGGGTGGGAGGACATCTGCCCCAAATATTAATAAAATTATATGACCAATAATTTCCACATACCATAGTGTGAATCTAGTCATGATGTTTCCTTCAAAGTGACTTGGATGAAAAATCTGGATGTGGAAGTAGTGATTCCTTAGGCAGCGGTTTTTAGAATATCCTGATGGTCCAATCAATGAAGAAGGTGTAAAGGACATGGTCGTGAACAGAATTTTTGACTTCAGGGCTGAGTTTGGAGTAGTTAGAAGGTAAATATACTAAAAGTCCCCGACCTACGAGGTGAGCGAGATGCAGATGGTTTCTCATCTATCTCGAAAACAGTGCATCGCAGCGAAAAGATTACTCTACGAACTACAACGAAAGTTGATAAAACTTCCTACAAGATTTTTATTATTAATTTTTACTTTCCTCGCATACCGAAGGAAAGCATTGTATTCGGGAAAAAATCACCCTCCGAGATTTTTTCGGATTTTCAATTCCGTCAGTCTGTCTGTCTGTTGGTGCATTAACTAAAAAACTACTTGACGGAGAACAGTCAAATTTGGTAGGTAGCTGACACTACTGTCAGCGAAGAAATGGTGTCTAACGGGAATAAATAATGAAAAAAAGTTGTTTTGCTCGAATTTAAAATTTCCACGATTCATGACATTCTAAACCTATTTCCAAAAAAAAAAAATTAGAAAATTTTTTTTCACCAACATTTTTGAAAAAATTTGTACCACTAGAATAGATAGAAAAAAAACTTTTTCAAATTTAAAATTTCCACGTTTCATGGCATTCCAAACCTATTTCAATTAAAAAAAAATTAACATTTCACTCTAACAATGTATTAATTACGAAACCACACATGAGAATTAATAGTAATCGGAAGGTATTATTACAAAGAAAACCTGATCGATAACCTTTGGTCAAAAAAATGTAGAGTGGTCATCCGATAGCAAATATTGAATATTAAATAAAAGGTGCCAAAAATTCGCCTGTTTTTGCGTAGTAGATAGCGGGCCAAGAAACGAGCAAAATAAATCCGTACGGCTCAAATTAAACATTGAGAAATTAAAAAAAAATAAAGCAACTCTGTTATTACTCAGATTTTATATTGTATGAATTTTTTACGAATTATATATTATTTTGTAGCGTATTTGCGCGGGAATTTAGGAAATTGTTACAACCTTCCAACACCTTGTAATAATTAAAATACCAACATCAGAAAATGAAAAAATTCATAGGTCCTAACCTACATGTTAAAATCATCATGGGATTTTCACTAAAAAACTCTTTTTTTACGAAATAGGTTTAGAATGTCATGAAATGTGGAAAATTTAAATTTAAGCAAAAAAAAAATGCATCTTTCTACTGATAAAAAAATTTTCAAAAGGTTTTGATTTTTTTTTTTTCTGAAATAAGTTTAAAATGTCATGAAACGTGGAAATTTTAAACTTGAGCAAAAAAAATTCCACCATTTATTCTTGGTAGGTATAGTAGTAAAAAAAATTTCAAAATATTTTTGCTTTTGAAATTTATTTTCTGAAATAAGTTCAGAATGTCATGATAAAACATGGAAATTTTAAATTTGAGCAAAAAAATGTTTCCATCATACATTCTATTAGTAAGAATATATTTTAAAATATTTTAAAAATTTTTCTTTCACAAAATTTTCAAATTTTTCTTTTTGAATTTTTTTTAAAGAAATACATCTAGAATGTCATGAAACGTGGAAAATTTGAATTTCAGCAAAAAAAATCTACTGGTAAAAAAATTTTCAAAAAGATTTGAAATTTTTTTTTTTTCTGAAATAGGTTTAGAACGTCATGAAACGTGTAAATTTTAAATTTAAGCAAAACATTTTTTCCATCATATATTCTAATAAAAATATATTTTAAAATATTTTCTTTGACAAAATTTTCAAATTTTTTTTTTTATGAAATAAATTTAGAATCTCATGAAACGTGGAAATTTTAAATTTGAGCAAAAAAAAATTTTTTTCGTTATTTATTCCCTTTAGACGATCCACCCTGTATATTTTCCAGTGAAAGTTCAACCATTTCTTCGCTAGTAGTAGGGTCAGCTACCTACCAAATTTGACTATTATCCGCCAAGTAGTTTTTTAGATAATGCTCCAACAGGCAGACAGACATACAGACGGAATTGAAAAACCTATATTTTCGTAATCTACGTGATCTGAAATGTGTAAATCTGAAAAAATCTAGGAGGGTGATTTTTTCTCGATACAATACTTCCCTTCGGTATGCGAGGGGACTTTTGTAAAGGTATTTGCGCAATCTTCCATATTTGGCACCTGTCATTTAGTATTGAATTTTTGCTGTCGGATGACCATTCTGTGTATTTTTTGACCAAAAGTTATCAGGTTTTCTTTGTAATAATAGTGATAACTATAATATTGGGATTATTATTCTCAATGTTATTTCGTAATTAATAATTTTTTAGAGTGACCGGTATGCACAAATGAAAAGGGAAGTTCTGTGTAAATACCTTTACCGATTTTTTAATATATGGTGAACTGGGTAAGTTAATAAAGTTTCTAATAGTTTCAAAACTATTAATTATTATCTTTCAGTTGCTACCTCTGAAACTTAGGTGGGCGGATATTATTTAGTAGGAACAGATACGGATGGGGTAATACCTCTAGCGCGGGGTTATTGAAAGTAAAATATATTAGTATAAGCGGTACGCGTAAAAATCTGACGAATAATGCAGAAAGCAAGTCCTTTGGCATGTATGCTTTGTATATTTATAGAAGTAATTTGACCCGCAGCACTTTGACCCCTGACCTCATAGACAAAAATGGCAGCCATTTTCAAAAATTCAGGTAAAATGTTTAAAAACAAAAGAAAAATATATCCAAAGACTGTTATCAAACTGTAGGTGAACGCTTTAAGGTTAGCAAATGTAACAAAAATAGTCATAGTGCAAGAATAATAGAATTTGTTTAAAAACTCGGCGGCTATTTTAAACTTTAACATTTTTTTTAAATAATGCAATATGTTATGTGAGGTATCGTTTAAGTATAATTTGAGGTCGCTGATTCCAATGGTGATGTCAAAAAAATAAAATTCTAAAGGAATTATAACAAAAATACAATTCTGAAGTTAGAAAGATGGCTTTTATTAACAAAATACAAAATAAAATCATAACAGTTTCCTCGTCATCGCTACTGGAATTATATGGCTTGTAATTAAAAAAAAAGAAATTAACAAGAAAGTCTTTTAATAAATGTAGAAGGCCCTATACCTTTTGCTGCTACATTTTCCTTTGCATTTCTTGCACTTAAGGGTGCAGGGGAAATTATTTTTTCTGCATAGGCAACGCATGGTATTACAATCGCTTGAACAACCGCATTTTTCTAGCTCTCTACAACCTTGCCAGATTCCTGGCAATTTGGACCAGATGGGCTTCCATCCATTTTCAATAATTTTCCATGCCCATTCACTTGACTCTGGTGAACTTTCCAAAACATCAGATCTGTCCTAGATTTGACATGCTTGATATGCTGGTCTAAGGGCTACTTTTACGATACCAGGTTCAGCGTAGGTTCAACTGAGCCACGGCTCAAGCTGAACTGGAACTCAGGTATATTCCCGTTCTGTAAAGCGTAATTCATCCGGGTTCAGTAGAGCTAGGTTCTGTTACTGGTAGTGTCGGCGTTTGCATACTGTAGATTTTGAAGAATTTGTGATGTGACATTAGCACAAACTAGTGGGTAGTTTGTGGACATTAGACATTCGGCATTCATGGTAGTTACCTGTGATTCATATTCAAGAGTTGTACAATACAATCGTGAACCTTAATTTTTGTTTTGAGAGAATATGGATGATAGAAAAAGATCTGCAAACTTTTCTGCCAAAGAGGAGTCTATATTAATCTCCTCGGTAAGAAAATATAGAAATATCGTCGAATTCAAGCTTTCTGATTCCCAAGCAAATTTCCAGAAAGGAGAGACTTGGCGAAAGATAGAAAGTGAATTTAATAGTATTTCTGGAGAGAATTCATGTAATGATAAAGTTCTAAAAAAACGATAATATTAAAAAGAGGACGAAAAAGAAGTTCCCTGATGAAAAATTGTATGTGCGAGGTACTGGTGGTGGTCTTTATCGAGAAACCAAAGTTACGATACTGGATGAGGAAGTCAAAGAAATTCTTGGCTCGAGCAAAATTGATGGAGACATTTTACAGTTTGATGGAGATACAAATAAGTTGATACAAATATACTTTGAACATATCTGTTTAAAAATTGTTAGTCTACAATAATAAGTTTCTTTTGCAAATCATTTTCAATATTTTATTCCAGCAATAATGGAGCAATCCGATGGACAGAATCAAGCTCTTAAGTCTGTTTCAAGCCAAGAAGATTTGAACGAAATAATTATTAAAGAAGCCGTATCTCTGGACGATTTAGAAGACCACATTAAGTTGTTCGCACTACTTATATAAGTCCATATTGGAGTTATTTCCTTTTCAGTATATGCCTGCACTTCAAGCTCATCGCAGCTCCATACTGAAGTTCTACCCGAAAACAGGAAAGAAATTCAGCCACAGATAGAAATTACAGTAGAAATTAGCAAAAGTAAATTATAGGTACCTACGTCACAGATTTTCTTACACTTTTTTTTTTACTTTTGTAGTGTCTCAAAGTCAAAATCAATCAGGAAATTGGTGAAAGTACAGTCCGGCCATGATAAGGGCAAGTAAGTCTAAAGCCCTTAAGTAGAATACTCAATGCAAGTCTGAAGCTGCAATTAGTAGAGTTTCCTAGTGGGCTGATGCAAAATCTGCTGTAGAAGCAGCAAACGGCATGTTTTATGGAAAAAGAACAATGCCAAAAACTGAAATTTATGAGAGAAAAGCATGAATTGGAGATGATGAATATGAAGAGGAAAGCAGATGTGGAAATAGAGCCTATGAGACAATATCATCGAGCAAAATTGAAAACATTAGAAATTCAAAAGGCGTTACTTAACAAAAAGTTATAAATTATCTACAAATTCACCTCTTATAATTGCAGAGGGCCGTGTTCTAGAAAATTACCTTTATTTTATATTTTTTTATTACGTCAATTATTTATTTGCATTTACACATTTTATACGATATTAAGTAAAAGCTTAAGTTTTCTTAAAATAAAACATTAATTTTTAAAATATTTCTTTATTTTTTACACTCACGAACAAACATACTCGTCACCATATGATGTACAATGGGTGTTAGGAGCGTTTATAACCTAAAAGACTGTTACATAACATTTTTCACAGAAGTCCATTAAAATAGTTTATTAACTGTAATGTGACTGTATCATTGCCAATCACCCTGTTATCCCCCATATTCTCCACCACCACTTCATTGACAATGTTAATAGCTTCTTGCTGTTGGTCATCAACTGGTGGTATTTCCTCGTGCCGCAAACATGCTATATTGTGCAGTATGGCAGTTGCTGCAACAATGGCTTCTACTTTCGATCTTCAGTCGAATCCCCAAGGAAAGAACAGGAAATCGCATTTTCCAAACACCGATGCACCTTTCAACTGGATTTCTTGTTCTTACTTGGGGCTCGTTAAAAAGGTGCTTTTCAGGAGGGAATAATATTTATTCGTTCAGTAGGGGGTAGACCTGGGCTAGCAATATACTCAAATGCTTCTATTATATCATCATATCATCACCCCAATTATAACGCAATTTTTACGTCGTAATAAAAGTTACTTTTTTACAAATTGGCCGCCATTTTGGATTTACATGTCCGGAAATCGAAGTGCTGCGGGTAAATTTAATACAATGACTGTGTACAAATCACATGCAAATTTTCTTGCTTTCTGCATTAACCGTCAGATTTTGCCGATTTTCTCGATGTACCGCTTATACTATATCAAGAACGTCTCTTACCTATAAAGTTTGATACTTATTCAAGGTTATAAGTATGTAACAATGTTTTACCAGTTTTATTAATTAGTGCACTTATACACTCTCTTAGAAGAGGACAGATACAATAAACACAATACAAGATATAATATCTTGATATTGAGACGAATAATTTTCATAAACGCCAAAACACTGAATAATTTACTCGATGCGTCTTTCGTCTACCAAGTCGGCATCACCTGAAGATTACTAAAGTACTATGGTTTTAATCGAAACTATTATCACCTTCAAATGACAACAATTTCAACCTTCCTTATACAACAATATGATTAGGCTTAACAACTGTTATTTACTCAATAAGTATATGTTTTTATGTTCTGATGGTCATAATACAGAGGGTAGTTGGCTTCAACCAAAGACATAGTAGTATTGAGTGACATTTTCTTATCATCGCCGTGCCGCGAATTTGATGCTCTCTGTAAAAGAAAAAGAAGAAAGTCAGATGACATATCTCTCTCTCTCTGCCTCTATTCGTCTAACTCCAATGATAAAAATGTCGTTAGTCAGAAAATTTTAATTGAAATCACAGTCCTTTGTATAAACTACATAACAATGTGCAATGTAAACTCGATTTCTTACAAACGTACATATGCTGGACCAGTATGGTGAATATGCCATCTTTTAGAATTGAATTTAGAATGGGGCAGAATATCTCAAAAAGAAAAATCGAAAAATTTAAGAAAATGATTTACATTTTCTTAAATCCCAAAATTCAATATCAGGTAAAGTAAGATTTTCTCCAACAATTTCCCCCGTAAGGTATAATCATTTTCATCCATACCTTTTCAAATATGTTGTTCTAAAGCCGTTTTAGAAGGTGGAATATTTACAGTACTTCTTTTTGTATGCTTCCTGTGCAAATTATTTATGTTTTTCAAATCTATAAGCAATATACTGTTATTCAAATCGATGAGATTTCTCAATAATAACACCTAAGTTACTAGAATAGCGAGTCATTTCAAGGCTTTTTTGATTTATATTTATTTGAATCTGATTTTCAATAAGTTGTCGAGATTTTTTAAGACCAAAAAGTAAAGCACTAGCTGGTATTAACATTAAGATAGATAGTCTTTTGATACGTTTAAGGGAGATTCTAAATATTAATTAATAAGTAGACAGACGACATGACATCGATGTTAGAAATATTAAATGAATAGTAAAGCTGAGTGTCGTCGGCGTATAGTTGAATTTGGCAATATTTTAAACAAGGAGTAAATTAACTGGTATATAACATAAAAAGTAATTGCCCTAGAATAGAACCTTGCGATACACCTAAACTCGATAATAGGTAATCTGGGAGGTTGTGTTCAATTCAGATGTTCTGCTGCCTATTTTTTAAATGATTCCAAAACAAATTAACCTATTTATTACATCTGCTTCTAACAAAAGAGATAAGATTATTTCGTGATTAAGGGTTCCAGACGCCCGCGCTCAACTGAAATCTAGTAAAATTAAAATGTACATGTCCTGGTCTGATGCCCGTATAATGTTATCCAGAAATTTTTAAAGCGTTGTAGTACAGCTTTCTACAGTTCTAAAGCCCGATTGTATTTTAAGTAGCATTCTTTTTTTTTTAATAAATATTCTTTAGTTTTGATATTTCATGATTTTTCAAGTATTTTATATACAGTCTAGTATCATAGGGTCCGCTCACTTCGATGTCCTGCTAAGTTTGAAAACTCTTTATTTTATGATTACTTATGTCTACTGGATCGCCGAATAGCATGTTGGCATTTTTGAAAATGGATTTTTCTCCAATTACATACAAATCAAGAAGGCAAATAGGGTGATTTGAAGGAAAATCGTATCTCCCGTTGTAGTTGTCCCATCTTTTATTTCAAAAAAAGGAAATACTTCAAAAAGTATATGTTTTACTATAAAAAATACAAGATCTAAAAATATTTAATATCTAACTGAAAATTTTGCAAAAAAATTTAAATTTTGGTTTTCTAACTGATCTAAATATTTTTTATTTGAAAAACAATAAGGTATGTGGAAAAACAGTTTAAACAAAAAATGTATAAAGCCGCTGTAGAAGGTGGAATGTTTACAATACTTCTTATCGTATGCTTCCTATGCAAATTATTTATGTTTTTCAAATCGATAAGCAATATACAAAGTGTATATGTTTTACTATAAAAAATACAAGATCTAAAAATATTTAACATCTAATTTTTTTTAAATTTTGCAAAAAAAAATAAATTTTGATTTTCTAACTGTTTTCAATATTTTTTATTTGAAAAACAATACGGTATATGGAAAAACAGTTTAAACAAAAAATGTGCACAATTTAATGTTGAATGCAACGATATATAGTATATTGAGTACCTATTGGTTAAACAATAATGCGCTAAAATTTAAAAATCATGGCGCGCTACAGGCATTATGGAAGAATATTGCAGTGCGCAAGGTGAGTTTGGTCGGGCACAGGGATACTTATACGATAATATAGCTTCTCTAAGTTAAAAATTGCATTTAAGCCATGTCAGAAATGTTTTACATTTTTTAGTGGCGAAGAATTACAGCTTTTTCAAAAAGGCTGATTAAATAAATGTATTTTTATTGATAATATCATAACTCCATAAAGTAATAGTTTGACATAATCTTATATAATCTAACGACCTAAATTGCATTTTTAATTGTCTTCTTCGACTTAAAATAATTCTTAAGTTATCTGCATGTCATCATCTTCTAAATAATATTTTTGGTTGTTCGCAATATGTTAAAGTAAAGATACCACAATTTACCTGATTTATCTTCATATTCTTCCATGATCGATGGAGTTACTAAATCTGAGGAATTTGCACAAAAGAAGTTTCCTGCAGAACACTGACAGGCTTCTGTGCAAATTATTCATTTTTTTTCCAGGAACATATTCGCCTACTTGCAGCTAGATTAGACAAGGTTAATTTTTCAGCTCTTGAGGCGTGTGAATGCATGGAGACTGGTTCTAAATATTCGTGACTTTTTCTCCACCCGCAGGGATTAGCTAGCACCCGACAAATTTTGGACATTTCCATTCGTATTTCTCCATACTGTTGCAATATAATGGACCCAAAAATAAAATAACAATCAACCCCAAACCCATCAACTGTGGGTTATCTCCTTCTTGATTTTTGATAAAAAACACCAGTCAGTTACCTTCTCTATTAGTTCACTTTTATAGAGCAAACACACTAATTCGCGGAAAGTTATATGGTAGTTGTATTCAAAGTTCCCAACAATGCAAGAGACTTCAGTGTGCTGATGATCCCTACAGATTCGAAAACACTTTAGTGCAAAATTCTTTGCTAATTCTTGAGAATCTGGCGGTTATATTTGTCACAGCAAAGGCATGAAAAAAATTAATGATGCATGTGTCCGATACTTAACGATTTGACGACTCTTTCTACATCTACTTCTTTTTCAGGTTTTCCTCTATTGGCTACCATTACGACATTCTTTGGTAATTGCTAATAGAAACTAACCAGAAGCACAAAAACATCTGTATGCGGACTGTGAACAGAAATTTGTATGTCATTTTCATATTGTTGAGTTACACGAAGTATTAGAATAGAATTTTCAGGTTTTCCTCAATTGGCTACCATTACGACATTCTTTGGTAATTGCTCATAAAAACTAACCAGAAGCACAAAAACATCTGTATACGGACTGTAAACAGAAATTTGTATGTCATTTTCATATTGTTGATTAGAATAGAATCAGCTTCTTCATGATTATTGCCTTCTATGTTTATCAGCGGGATATATGTTACAACATGCTTAAATTCTTTTCAATTCCGAACTTTCTTGAAGAGGTATTCGGTGAGCTTCTTTTTGGTTTGTGTTAAATAAAAAATCTTTAAGGGAAATATTTTTTATTAATGATCCATCTGAGACACGATAAGATACGCCAGAGTGTTGTTGACATCTTTTTGACTTTGTGCTGATTTTTACAATGGGTTTTTGACACACAAAACATGTACTAAAATTGGATTCCATTATTATACCCTTCGTAAATACAAAACGAAGAGTATATTGCATTTGATCCGCACATTTCTAAAACCGACAATATCGCTCGTAGGGGAAAAAAAAATCATATCACTATGTTGGTGATGAAATTCCGAACAACTTTCAAAATGTCCGTCTGTCTGTCGGTCCGTCAGTTTCTTAAGCGTAAGCGCAATAACTTAAGAACGAAAAATCCGATTGTATTAATATTTGGAGAGTAAGTTAGTGTTAGCTAGAGGATAAAAATGTCATTAATTATTTAAATTTTAAAAAACCCATTTTTACTATTTTGTAATTAGAATAAGTGTCTAAAACTAATATTATTTACGATAAAGTTGCGAAGAATATTCTATAGAATATGCAACAATTATACAGAAAGTGTAGTGTAAATAATAACAGATCGTAACACGCCCTATTCAAGAAAAACGTATACGCTTATACTAATTGAAATGGGTCGACTCTATGGTGCACTGCACATTTGTATCGTTATTTTTCAACCAATACCTATAAATTTGTATATTGTTGAATTCAGCTTAAAATTCTGCACATTTCTTGTTTGAATTTTTTTATTACATATGACCTGTTGTTTTCAAGATAAAAAATAATAAATAAAATTAAAACATGGAAATTTTAGTTTTTTTGAGAATATTGCATTAGGTATTAAATATCTTTTACCCTAGTATTTATTTTCGTAAATTATATTTTTTGTAAGCATTTTATTTTTTTGAAATTGAACATTGGTCAATTATTACCGAAGATATGATTTTTTGAAAACTCGGGTAGTCGCCATCTTGAATTGTGGATTACTGGAGAAAAATCCATTTCAAAAATGCCAACAAGGCATTTTGTGATTCTGTTCTCTTATATTTTTATAAAATAAAGCGTTTTAGAACTTAGCAAGACATCGACACGAGCGATCGTTTTTGAGCCCTATGATAATAGACTAATACTGCACACGTGCGATTAGCATGCAGGTCTTTAAAATCTTCAGGGTTTTTTTTAGAGAATACAATAATTGCAGTTCTATTTTATGTGAACGGAAAAACATTAACATGTAAACAATAATTAAATATATGTGGCAGATAAGGAATACTCATAGCTTAATCATTTTTAAATTTACTTTGTTACACTATAATATTTATATTTTCTTTAAGTTCCTCGCTTGCCGAAGGGAAATGCTGATTTTCACGTTTTAGACCACGTAGGTTACGAAGATGAAGGTCTGTCTGTTGGCGCTATATCTAAAAATCTAGTAGACAGGGAACAGTCAAATTTGGTAGGTAGTTGGCTCTACTGCCAGCAAGAAATGGGTAGACTTTCGCTAAAAAAATATACAGGGTGCACCACTTGAGAATAAAGAATGAAAAAATTTGACAAGTGAAAATAAGACTTCGCATATATTTAACACACCTGGCAAGGAAGACACCTATTATACCTTTAATGAAAAATATACAGGATGATCCTAAAAATAATGCAACTATAGTGGAAATTTGTAATTTTCGCAAATATTCCATATTTAACACCTTCTATTTATTATTTATTTTTTCTGTCTGATGGCCCCTCTGTAATTTTTTTTAACCAAAAGTTGTCAGGTGTCTTTGTAAGACTAGTGATAACTGTAACATCTGCCGTGCTAAGGCTATTGGGCATATCTGCAAATTATTAGTTTTGAGATATTTACGATTTTGTTCTTTTTTTAATGCCAAGTATTTCTAATAGGATTTTGAAAAGGTTAAGAGAGTAATCTGAAGTGATTTTTTCTCAGGAATACAGTGGAATTGTTGAAAATTTTAAGTTTTAATAATAAGGCAAAAGTGTAGAAACTGACAAAAGTCTTATTATTTCATATGGGTTGTATTTACAACTAAACTAACAAAAATGTAACAACTGTTATTCAAAATACAAATGTTGAAAAAAAAAACAGAAAAGTGAACTGGTATTTATGGTTTATATTCGTCTTCCTCATCTTACGGTATCTGCCCTGAAAATACAGCCAAATCTTCCCAAAATTTTATTCTGTTTTTGGGGATAACAGCCCCAAGTTTAGATAAAATAGCCATTTTTTTATCAGCAGCTATACCCCTATCTGTGTTTCGAGGAAAGACTGGTGGGAACCCATTTTTTAAAACCTTAGTATTTAGAAAATTCAGTCTCAGGGAATCTCCAAGGAAGCTTTTTTTATAGACCATATCGAAGTCGTCTCTTGAAAATTCTAGGTGTATCATTTGGTTTAGGTGCGGTCTAGGGGTAATCTTGTTTAATTTATACAGAGATGTGAAGTCGCCCCAATCGTAAAACTAACAACTGGCTGCGCTTACCCAAAAACTAAGGAAGAAGGTCGTATCTGCTAATATAATGCAGATATGCTTAGTAATAGTTAGAAACGACTTTCTACCTTAGTAAAATTGGTATGCGAAGTAGATACCGAATATTTCATAAGGGTTTTCTCATTGCTTAGAATGCAGCTATAATATATAATAATATAATAAGGTCAAATACATACTCGACTCTTCAAAATTCACATAACCCAAAAATTCGTAAAAATGCAGATACGCCCATTAACCTTAGCACGGCAGATATGATTATTGTTCTTCCATCTCGTTTCTTAATTACCAAATTTATAGAGTGACCACACTGTATAAATAAAGGGACTGAAAATTGCATCAAATAATACAATATTTCTATAATAGTTTAGAATATATCAAAAGCATTTGTGAATAGCAAAACATTTACAGAGAAATGTTTAGGTGTATCAATTACGCTTTTAAATTATTGAAGTATATTTCTACTTTCATCTTAAAAACTACGTCATTATTTTCAAGAATTTTCACGAGTACTAGAATTATGTAGCTGATAAAAATAATTTGCTTCTTTTCTCTTTTAATAAATAGTTTAAGATGTGAAATTACGCAACTGTTAGTGATAATATAGAAAATCTTATTATTATTATTACTATTATTATTATTATTTTCGGTTTACCCGTTGTCGGACAGGGCTTCCGTGCTTTCCGACCGATACCACACGGTAGGCGCGCTGGCGATAATTACGGCCACTCCCCACGACTTGTGGGGTTAATGACGGTAAATTCCTGAGTTGTGTGCCCTAAGCAGATGAAGGGGCCCCAAGATAACCGCCTTCTGCATTTGGCCTGCTAGCCGTTCGACTGATTTCTGACAGGCCGGTATTGTCTTCAGTTCTGAGAGCAGCGTAGGATTCATACCTCCGAGTACACCGATTATTAGAACGACCATCTTGACCGAGTAGTCTGGGTACAGCACTTGGAGTTCGCACCGGAGATCACGGTATTTGGTTCGTTTTTCTCCTCTTTCAAAGTGATTGACTCAGCAAGTGCCGAGAACTCAATCACAAACATCACCTTGTTTTGATGGTCGAGGAGGACTATATCAGGCTTGTTGGCTTGAATCAGCCTGACTGTCGGGAACGAGAAGTTCCAATAAATTCGGCACCTCTCGTTTTCGACAACGGACTCGATGTCTCCGGGGACGTAAGGCAGCACTGATATCTGGTCTACTCCGTACGCCGTAGATGATAGTACAGCACCCGTAACGCCGTGTTATGGTGATGAATGTAGGCCGAAATCGCATACACCGGGCATGCAGAAAGTAAATGCACGAGCGATTCCGGCGCCTGGCGACAGGTCCTGCAGTTAATATCAGGAACCTCTACACCCATTACGCGGCTTCGGTAAACCAAAGTGTTGATTACACCATCTAGGCAGGTTACAATGAATCCCTCAGTTTCCGACTTTAGCTCAGCTGACCTTAAAAAGGCGAATATCAGCCTTGTTGATAAACCCAGTGTGTCTAGGTTCTTGTAGAACACCCCGTGCATGGGTTTATATGTGAGCATTCAGGCGAGGTGGCTGAAGTTTAGTGACTGACTCTGGGTCAGCACCGCGCCGGCCTCCCCGCCTGTCGTCGAATACGAGACCCTTTTTTCCGCCTTAAACAGTCCTGCACCCACCCCTGTATTTTCGTGATCTCTCACTAATTGCAGGAGCGGGTTTGAAATCCTAAGGATATTACATGCCATGCCCAGTGCTACTCTGCCATACATACACTCCAGCCCCAAGAGCCCTCAGCCCCCCCGATTCGTGGGAGGTACACACAAGGGACGGATGATTTAAGATGAATGCTCTTATGGATATTCATCATTTTGCTGGTACTCCTGTCTAATTGGCGCAGCTCATCTACAGTCCATTTAACTACTCCGAAGGAGTAAAGCAGAGCAGGAACGGCAAGCATATTAGTGGCAGACACCTTGCTTTTCCCCGAAAGTTCGGATGACCAAATCTTTCGGAGTAGGCATCTGTACTTGCCGCGGAGAGATTCTTTCACTTCCTGCATATCCTGAATGTGATGTTGTTGTACAGCCAGGTATGTGTAGGTCTCTTCGGCATCCAAATGTCTTAGGATGCTTCCGTCTGTGAGCTGCTCATCTTCAGCAAAATCCCCGCATCGTCCTCTCTTGAGATGGACGACCGCGCACTTGTCCAACCCGAACTCAATGCCAATGGCCCGCGTGTACTCCTCGACCACCCTTAGAGCATTCTGAAGTTCATGCTCTCCGGAGGCATATAGTTTGAGGTCATCCATATAAAATAGATGAGTGACCTTATGCCTCCGATTGCTGGGTGGGCCACAATAGTACCCCCGAATTTGGCGGAGTTCAAGATATAACGGCAGCAGTGATGTGCAAAATAGGATTATCATTACTATTATTATTATCATTATCATTTTTTTTCTTCGGTTTCCCGACGCTGGACAGTCTTCCGTGGCCTCCGACATCACACGGAAAGAGCGCCAGCAATATATCCACAGCCACTCCCCACATTATTATTATTTAATCTGATGAGGTGTATTTCCAATAATTACAAAGGCACACAAAAAAAGAAATTGGTTTGACGTGTATACCACACTAGTGTATTTCTATGTATTTTGATCAGCTGAAACCGAATCTGATGTCAGAATTATTGAATTGGCGAACGATTTCAACATAACCTAGAAAAACAGTTAAAAATTCCAGATCCGGGTGGCCGTAAACGGTCGAAGAACGAAGCGAAGGTGTGCGTCGACTTGCTGAGAACGTGTTCTATAAAGACGTGTCGAGTTTGGGGGGATTGGACGTGCCGCCCCCGAGTTACGAGGACAAAGCCGTAGAGTCCGAACCGATGGAGATGTAGGGAATCCGACTATGAGACAGCGACAAACTCGACGAACGTCGTCACAAGCCGTGGAGAGCTATGCGACACCGCCGACCGTGATTTCGTCGAATCGTCGGCTGCGAAAGTTAAGGACGCTGTAGTCCCAATTTTATTAGTAATTAGCAAAAGGAGTAGAAGCTCTTTTGGGAGTTGCTAGGAAACTGTTGGTGGAGATGGATATTACGTCTAAATGTAAGGAAGATGAGAGGAGAGAGATCCGCCTAGGTCGTTTCGTGGGGCAGAGGAGCGACAACCGATTTTTTCTTGATCGTAGCGGATTTTGAACCTAGCGTCGGAAGGGTACGCGGGTGTCCTTAACGAGGCAAGGTGCAAAATTCACTTCAAGCCAAAAACGACTCCATTGCCGCCCCCCTGCCCCCACGGAATTGCCTAGGTGCATGTCTCCCCCTTTCTTTCCTACATTCCGACGTGGAATCCATCCCCACCAACAGTTTCCTAGCAGCCCCCGCCAGAGCTTCTACCGTTGATCCGACGGAATTGACGACGTTCCTCGAGTTTATCGCACCGCCACTCATAAGTCCGTACGTCCGCCCCTCCGTCTCCAACCTAATAGTGGCAGGGGCAGGTCTACACCTCTCGCCTAACTTCCTCCAACTACTTAACAACGTCCCGTAGTCAGATTCATCCATCTTTTTCGATTTCGGCTCCACCGCCCGAGGAAGCCGATGCACCGCTTCGTTTCGTTCTTCGACCGTTTGCGGCCGTACCGGACGTCCCCCAGAGCTGAAATATTTAACTGTATTTTGAGGTTATACTGAAAAAGTTAGCAAATTCAGTAATTCTGATGTCAGATTCAATTTCAGTGCGTCAAAATACAGGAATGCATACAGACAAAGGCTTCAAACTTATAACGCCCTTCCTCTTTTCGTCGGGGGTTAAAAATAACTTCAAAAGTTATAATTATATAAATTGTATGATAAGGGAATGAGTAATTTAGTATATGCAACCAAAAAAAGTAAAAAAATTATCGAAGAGGGTACAGGAAAGAGCGAAAGACTTGTAAATTGAAATGATATGCGAACTTTCGGCCATAAAGATTATCCAATACAATATTATTATAATAACTTTGTACAGGTCACCCGATGGGGACTTTAATCGTTTTTTAGACACATTGCAAAAACTTTTCGAACTAATCAGGGTCTTAGATAAGAAAGTGATAATTACTGGTGATTTTAACGTACACTTTAATTCAGACACTTTGAAACATTTAAAATTCTCCGATTTTACAAATTCATTTGGTTTTAATTGTTTAATTAATGAACCAACAAGGAGAAACAACTGTTTAGATAATTTTCTCATTAATTTTCATTCTTTTCATAACACGTCCTATGCAGTTGAGACAAACTTGTCAGATCATAAGGCCATTGTTCTAGAGTTAGATATTGTTAAAGAACCACCAAAGCAGAATAAGATAAGGTATAGGCCTGTAACACAGGTAGGATTAAACACTCTGTATAATAACTTAAATAAAATCGATTGGAATTTCGTTAATGACAAAAAAATGAATACTGACGAAAAATTTCAAATTTTTTTGAATACCCTTGTTGAACAAATTGATGTCGCTATTCCAATTAAAACAAAAAGTATAAATTCTGATAAATCAAAAATAGTATGGTATAACGACGAACTACGAGAAATGCGCGAAAACTTAAATTTTCTTTACTATTTAAAAAAGCAATATCCAAATTTGACAGGCTTAAATGCTAAAGTAAAAGAATACAGATGGTCTTATAGGAGGAAAATTGAATACTTCAAAAAAAATGCCAATGAGTCTTACATCTCTCGTAGCACAAACATGGCAAAAGCATCTTGGGATATAGTTAATTCAAAACGTATAAACAAAAAGAGTACAGTTAAGGAATGTAATTTAAATTCAAATGCCTTTAATAATTTTTTTGCAAATATTGCTTTAGAGAAAACAAAAAATATATCTAGTACTATTGATCCTGTTAGTCTAGTCAAAACAAAAAGTGGAAACGAAAACTCTTTTAGTTTTTCAGAGATTTCTTTTATCGAAATGCGTGATATTTTAAAAAATATTAAAAATAATCCTAGCAAAGATGTTTATGACATAAATATTAACATTATAAAATACATACAAGATATTATTATTATTCCTCTTACAAAATTAATTAATTCATGTATAAGTAGTGGAACATTTCCCCAGTGCTTAAAAACCTCAAAAGTAATTCCCCTTTTTAAGAAGGGCGATGTAAATGAAATGGACAATTATCGACCTATATCAATTATACCTACGCTGGGAAAAATAATAGAGAATGTTTTGTTTCAGCAACTTGTTACTTTTTTTGAATCGAATAACATTCTGTCAAATTGTCAATTTGGTTTTCGCTCCGGGAAATCTACCACTGATGCAATAAATAAAATGGTGGAAAGTATAATAATGGCATTTGAAAATAAAAGCTTTGCTGGAAGTATCTTCTGCGATCTGTCGAAAGCATTCGACTGCGTGCAGCATGATATCCTGATTAACAAACTTAAAAAATATGGCTTAAACACCACATCTATAAATTTCATAAAATCATATCTTACAGACAGAAACCAGATTACAGTATATAATGGAGTATCGTCGTCATCAGCAAATGTAAAATTTGGAGTACCTCAAGGCTTCGTACTCGGCCCGTTATTATTTTTAATTTATGTTAACGATCTACCAAATTATGTAAATGGCTCCTCACTAGTACTTTTTGCTGATGACACAACCATGATAAATTTAAATAATGATGCAAATAATTTATTGCAGGATATGCAGCTCTCGCAGTTGAGAGCTTCCGACTGGTTCAGAGCAAATAAATTACTTCTCAATGAGTCTAAGACACAGACTATGTTTTTTTCAACCAGATGCTTAGATCAGTTTGACAATCCCGAGAGTGTAAAATCCTTAGGTGTAATCATTGATCCTCATCTACGCTGGGATCAACATGTTGATTATTTAAGTAACAAATTAGCTAAAGTTGCATATTTAATTAGAAACTTAATGGCAGAATTACCCCAAAATATTATAAAAACTGTATATTTCTCTTTATTTCAAAGTGTATTCTCTTATGCCATACTTACCTGGGGACATTCCTCTCACTTAGGCAGAATATTCTCACTGCAGAGACGTGTTATGAGAATAATGACACGATTGCCGTTCAGACAGAATGTAAAGGACAAATTTATAGAACTGAATATTCTAACGGTTCCTTGTTACTATATTCTTACAGCAATCACTTATGTTAAAAAAAATATAAACAAATATGTCTCGCATAGTGACTTTCATGAATATAATACCAGACACAGGGATCTAGTATGTCTAGACTACACCAGATTAGGCAAAAGTCAGAATGCTATAAATTATTATGGTCCGAAATTTTTCAATAAGTTACCATCAGAGATTAAGCAGTTACCGGAGAAAAAATTTATTTTAACGGTAAAACAAATTTTGCTGAATGGAGCATACTATTCATTTAATGAGTTTTTATTTGACATTTTTTAATTAAAATAATTGTTCTCGCACATTATGTGTTTTTTATTGTTAGTTTGTCGTAATATATGTAATGTGACTTATGTAAACCCACTGGGTATTTGGCATCAATAAAATTTATTTATTTATTTATTTATTTATTTATTTATTTAAATTATTATGTATTACACTCCCTTGAAACTGGAGATTGATACGCCTATGCCTAATAGTGAGTGACTGGAAACTTGTAGAAAGAAATAGACTTTTCTAGAGTGTAGTGGGAGAAGATTTTTGATGGATCTAGAGGCAATTTCAGAGTATATAAGGTGCGATTACCAGCGCAGAAGGGAATGTTGTATTAAAGTGAAATTTGGTACCAGCGAAAAAGTGAGCTTAAATATAAAGTAAACAAAGTGTAAAGGTTATTTTGGTTAATTAAGAAGTATTTTGTAATTAGTAAATTATTAAATAAAGTGTTAGTGGTTTATCTCTTGTTAAAATGATTTAGAACCCACGGATTCATACAGGGTGTTTCCTAAAAGAGGTGAAAACACACAACATTATGGTAGGAAGAAGTTTGCTGAATTCGTAAATATTACATAATGGCCAAATAAACTAACCAAATTATCGGCAAGAAATGATCCTTTATCATCAAGATTACTAATATCAAGAATAATATAAATTGGTATAGTATATAAGTATCGTGTATCCAATTGACTTTTTTACTATTTACGAATAATGCAAGTAAAACCAGTAATTAAGATTAAATAATTTTGTTTTATATAGCGTGTGAGTAAAAACATTTGCTGTATGTATTAGTTAATGAATGAATATTCAAAGACAATGCCTGGTTTTAAGTAAATATCAATATAAAGACGAACGCTTCTGCAATCAATAGTCCACTTAACTATTGATCTTATGTTATATCTAGGGAAAAGGAACAAATTTGAATTCATTTACATTGCAGTATAATATATTCCTTTCGCCCTACTTAAATAATAGAACAGAGACATAAAACTAGTGCCGGACTTTACCCTACCTTATAAGGACATCCTATGGAAGAGGTTTAAATATTAAAGTAATAATTGTTTCAACTATGGGGATACTTATAAAACAAAATTACATAGCTAGAAGACATGATAAAATGAAGGGCAGGGCAGGTGTTTGTAAAGCTCTTTTTTCAGAATCAATTTGGCTAATAGTGTCACAGGCAGTAGAGCATGCATAGCAGATATAATTTATGAAACATGCTGAACGAAGAGTTCTACTGCTAAATGACAAGCATTCTTTTTTAATTGGCCGAAGTAATTTAAAAGAGAAAAAGTAGAGACAGAATAAAATAGAATTATATTTTGTAAAAGTTGGGTGCAAGCCTGTATCCAAAAGCTCAGATTTTGCTTAGTTTGCCCCAGTTGTACATGCGAAGTACAAAACTTCGGCATCGATACTGTGTTAGTAATTTCATATCCCGGCTGGCATGGTTGTAAAACAAGACGAATATTCGACTATTAACTTCCAAGTGATTTAAATTCAAATTAAAACTACGAACGGGCCAACAGATAATGATAATATGCCACGGGTAATACAACCCTCTATATCCCTTAAGTGACTTTGTGCAGTTGTTCCGGAGGGGGCTATTCGTGTTCAGACAAGGAGGACACACCCAGTGCTCGAGTATACTAGGTTTCATTTCTTTTTCTGAAAAAAATCCAGTGACACTACCAAGAATCAAACCCAAAATTCTGCTCTAGGGTGACAGCCGAGTCGAATTAAATAAAATCAGATTTACTCGCAATTTAGATACAGAGAAAATCTACTAGGACTCTCGCGTCCTGTACTAGCCAAACACACGTGGTGCCGGGGGCCATGGCAGATGAAGGTCTGGAAGCTGATATACAGTTAACATGAATTAAACTGAAACCGTACTCCTATCTGCGCAGCAGATTTATTAAGGTATAATGTATAAGGAATGTCTAGGGAGCTTGACAATACATAAAATTAAAAACAGGAAAATATATTTATAAGACACTGATTGTTGACATGGGAAATACTCACTGAAAAAACCAACTACAGACAAAGAAATAAATACCAAAAGAAAGCGACTATGATGTGTCACTGATTGGATCATAAAAGTACCTCGTACCGGGTTGGGTTATGACTAAAAAAAGTACGTACGCTGTAAGCGCCGCCTCGGGCGGCTCTTATTAGAGGCTCCTCCGAATTTGAATTCTATACAAATTTTCGTCGGAGTTTGCTGCTCATCGTATGTCTCTCTTTCGAAGACCGTAGATTGCGATTGAAGAAAATGTGAGTATTCAACGCTGAAAATATATTTACAATATATTTTTTTTAAATCTCCGATTTTAAGATACGTGCACAATGTGTAATACATTATTGTTGAATCTAAATTATAATGAAAAAACCGCTGCCTAAGGAATCATTAATTCCACATCCACATTTGCCTCCCAAGTCTCTTTAAAGCAAAGCATCTTGACATTGCATTTGCACTCCAGTATGTGGAAATTATTGCTCATAGAATTCTAAAAATTTGAAATCGTTTGATCCAATATCTCAGAAAACGACGTGCCACTTCAATACCTTTTCGACTGACTGACGTTTAATGGGGGTGTGGGTGGCTGATGTCAAAAACATTTTTTGAGAACTTTTGCTCTTGTACACACTAAATCACAATTTTTTTAATTTATCTTTCAATGTCGCGAGGGACGCGCATTATGTCCACCGATGCATCAGATATTCCTATCTTGATGCAAAACAGAGTAAAACTTTTTATTTACCAGAAACGTTATTAAGTTTCTACCGAAAATGCGATTTTTAAACCTCTAGTATATACTTTGTTCATTCTAATACGCAAAAATTTGAAATACGGCTCTGTAGTATCTTGTCGGTAGGCAATAGCGCTGTCTTTGATATTTGGATGACAGGTCAACCATATAAATAATAGAACAATTAAACAAATTAAACACTTTAAATATCTAGGATGTCACATCACTTATGAATATAGTAAAGACATCCAACAAACAATCAATAAGTTCACCAGCATATGCGGAACAATTACAAAAAAACTTTAAAAACAAAACTAGGAAGGAAACACAGATGAAATTTTATAAGACAATAGTGGGTATCAACAATCATTTACGGAAGTGAATCATGGATAACGACTAAGAAATTCGAGAGCATAGCAGAATACAAGCGCAAGAAATGAAGTTTTTGAGAAGAGTGAGGAATTGTACGAGAAAGAACAGAATAAGATTGTGGATATTAGAGGAGAAGAATTACAGTTACTTAAACGACAGAATAGAAGAAAACCGTACGAAATGGCATGAACACTTGAATAGAAATATGAATGGTATCTTCCATCGATTTCCTGCACTTGCTATCTGCCATGCTCTTAAGCAAAGGATTACTCATGTGTCACTCACTCACAAATGTGTCAAGTAATCGCGCGCTGGCTCTTATACTATCAGTACACTACTCTGCAGTTAATCGTGTTTTCGTAGAGGTCAGTTATTGTCAATTAATTTATCCTAATGGTGGTAGAGGTGGCTTTTAATTTTTATTATTACGTTAGAATTTTTCACAAACGAAGAAAAAGGTTTTCTTTCCATTTTTATTTATTTTGGAGGATAAATGTACATTGGCATCGTATACAGAAAACAAAAAACTCTTATAAAGTTATTATGTATTTTAACACAACAATGTTTTAAAATTCTCTGCCGTGTAATTTCCATTAAGCAAATTGGATTGTTTTCTCAAATGTACCTCAAAGGGATCAAATTTTCATTTTCTAGATTTGTTTTCATTTCCTATTTCTTCTTCCTTCATCATTACCATCCAGCAGTAATCCGCCATCATGTGAACAGTCCATTGCCCCTGGTACCTTTTTTCCATTTCGTTGATGAAATCACATGAAATCTCTCACCTTGTTATTTAGTAGAGGACGTATACAACATTGAGCATGCAAATATTAAGTAACGAGGTTTCTCTTCTTATTAAAGGTAATAATAAAGAAAATACATAGTGCTGGTCGTGGAATGTGCACATTTACCGGCGAGATGAGGGTAGGGGGTAAATGCATTAAATCGAGTTATCCTTCAGGAATTAAGCACTTAATTTCTTTAAATAATTGTAACTGTACATACAATTTGTGAGTGATTAAACATTCCCGTTAAAATATCCTTAATGATTAATATCCATAGTGTAAGTACGTGTAAAACATTGAGACTATAACTATAAAAAAATATTCGTTCAAAAATAAACACAAATACACCACAATAATTATCTAAATGAATATTTGTGTGTGGGAATATATATTAGTGCAGTAAAAAAAGCATTTTAATTTGCGCAGTCTGGATACAGCAAGATTATGATTTTATCCTGTTTGGGGTATCACTGGGAGTATATTCCTAAGTTTTGGACCTCGAAAACCTTGTGCTACTTTTTTTATAAACAATTGAATTTTTTTTACTGCGTTTTTCGAGCTTAAAATATAAATAACTCCGGTTCTATAAGTCGGATCGGGGCAAACTAAAAACCAATCTCTTCGTAATAAAATTGCCAACAAATTGTCGTTGGCTTCAATTCTCTGAAATACGTACATAACCTACAAAACTGAAAAAACGGGAAAAGAACAGTATTTTTTTCATTTTAGTACACAAGACCGGCAACTAGACCAATTTGCATAAAACTTTCAGAAAATATACTTTTTGATGTAATAAAAAGACACTGAAAAGTTGGTGTCAAAATACTGAACCCATTGGCCAAAATTGCATTTGTTATCTAAAATTTGACATTCCCGCCATTTTATGTCATTAAGTCCAAAATGAAATTTTTTTATTTCAAAATGTAGATCACGACGTCAGCTTTCGAACGCAATTAAAGATAATTTTTTTTAATGTAATTTTGGCTACTTTTTTTACATTTGTTTATAACTCAAATAGCAACAATTACATTTTTTCGGCCATTTTGAAAAACAAATTAAAGTTTTTTATCAGATCTGATAGAGAATTTTGTGTTCTTTAAGTAAAAAAAAAGAAAGTTCATTTTTTTAACGTGAACTCGAGATATTTAACTTTTTGCATTTTGGCCAATTGTTAATTACCAAATGCATATTTTTAGCTAAAATTTGGACTGTATCATTCTGAAACGTATTCATTTCATATGAAAAATTCAAAAAAAAATTAAGTTTTATAGAAACTTATTTACCAACATTATAATGTAAGTATTGTTAATTGAGCTAAAAAGTGATTTTTTTGATTTTTTCATAAAGCTCAGTTGCAAAATGCAATAACTTCCTTTTTTCTTAAAATTCGGCTGACTTTATTTTTTTAAATACGTTATATTTTCCCTCGCCATGCGGTCATCAACTTAGCTTTTTATTAATAATGCAAATGAGTATTTTTTATTTCCAAATTCATATGTACACATGTACCAACGATTGCTAACGTATAAACCTGTATATATTTTTTTTAATCTTTCTATATAAATATGAATACTTAGATTAAATTTATATTGTCTTCTAAATATAATGTTTTAAGTTTTATTTAAAAAAGGAAATAGTAAATATTGTAATATAAATACTTGTTAGAAAAAGTTTTAAAGGCGAGGATTAATAATATGGTAAAAACATTTTATTTAAAAACAAACATTTTTATTCTTATAAATTTACAAAATCGTAATTAATGTATTTTATATCTCTTGATTGGTAATGTGTACAATTCAGTGTCACTCTGTGAATGTGTTTCGAATAAAATTTTTTCACCATTTTCTTCTTCATCACGAATTTGAACACGAAGATCGGGTACATTAACTTGCAAGCGTTCACAGTCGCTTTGGAGTTCCGATTCTGATATATTGGTACAGCTTGAATCTATGTCTGATTCATCTATATTGTCTTTTTCAACTTCACGATTTTCTTCTTCACTGACTACAGTGCATTCTGTACAATTCCTGCAATTAATGTCTCCAGAATATTCACACAAACTTGTACATTGTAGTCCGAACTTCCTGCATCGACATCTCAGGTCTTACAGCCGGCATTACATTCACACGCGAGAATTTCAAGAATTTCTTGTGGTATTGGCTGTTTTCTCATTGTAATAGGCATTACGTTGCACAAATAAAACATACACTTGTTTTATGATTTTCACAAAAAATTTTTATTTTATATATTTTTTCAAATATATAAACACATAACAATTGTTTCGCCAGCACAGTGGCTTCTTCAGATGTGAGTATAAAACTAAATTTACAATGCAAATTAAGGTATATATATATATATGGGTAATAAAATATGATAGCTTAATTAGGGTGAAACCAGGTATAAAGTATGAATAAGGCAAACTATTTCTGATGAAATATGAACTAATAATAGAGATTTTTTAAAAAAAGAAGGAATTTTTTTTTTTTAACTAACTCCAACAATACTAAAAACTAATAAAAGTTGATTGTTAAAAAGGAAATGATAGAATTTAAAACAAGTTTAGTAACGGTGAATTGTTAGTTTCTAGTTGATCATTTAAAATTATGCCAGAGTTTTTTAATTTATTGATTTCTAATGATTCTAATAATGTTAACTTTATTCCCTTCTTCTCTAAATGTAAAATTTCAAATTTTTCATTAATTATATGTTTTTCATCAAGAAGATGATTAGCATAAGTTGAATCTGTTTTTTTATTTTTAAAACTCTGTTGGTGTTCCTTAATTCTTTTTTCAAAACTTCTACCAGTTTGCCCTACATATACTTTGGGGCAAGTCCCACAAGTTAGCTTATAAACTCCTGACTGATGTTCTTTTTTAGTTTAACTTGTGGGACTTGCCCCAAAGTATATGTAGGGCAAACTGGTTCCTTTTTAATCTTATCGTACTTTACAGACACACAGATAGATGGACAACTTGATACCTATGTCAAAGAGGTTGTGAAGAAATAGATAATCTGCCATCCTGGGGCGTCCGCCATATTGGGTTTAGAGCGACGTCTCAAATTTTACCGTATTTTGCTCGTCAAATCATTTCATTTGATACCCATATCAAGGGAATTGTGAAGAGGAAGGTAATCCGTCATATTACATATAATATACAGCATTGTCGAACTTATACACGTGTGCAAACTTTAATTACAACTAGTCAAAATTTTGATTGCAAGATTTGTAGCAGACACCGAAGCAAGTTAAATAAATGATTTTAATAAAAGCTTTTAATATAATTAAGGCCATACGTGCTAATGCAAAGAGGGTGAAAAAAAAACGTTTGAAAGAACTGAACTGCTCTTAAAAAAATGATCACAAAAATTTATGAAATAAAAGAGAAGAGTAAATATCGCCCTTTTTCGCCCATGACAGTAGTGAGAATTTAAAGTTTTTCATATAAGCATTTATTTTGTATCTAATTAGAGTTCAAAAATAGAACTTAACATATATATAAAATTTAGTCGAAGAATATTACAGTAAGTTACATAAACAACCCCTTCAACAGAGCATGTTTGTTGATTTTTTACCAGTTTTGACGCATTTTCGAACTTTTAGTGGCTATATTCTTGGCGTGGCGCCGCATGAACCAGAATATTTCTTTTTTCCTTGAAGGGTAGAGTTAAAACAGTTGTCAATAGAGGTTTGTTTACTTTGGTTCATTGAGCGCATCTATATGATACAAAACAAACAAAACAAAGTGTGAGTGTAAGCCTGGGACTGACACTCCAACACCGGTCTGTAACTACTTTGCTAACCTTTTATGGGTCGCTGATTGCGAAAATCGGGATCCCGGAATCCTAAACGTTGGATAACACCCCTAAAAACGCTTTCTTTACTATTAATTTGCAAATATGCCTGATTTATTAAAAAAAAAGCCAAATTATATTGTTATGAATTACACCCCCTTGGAACAGGAGATAGTACGCCTATGCCTACTGATAGTGACTGGAAAGACTCTAGAAAGAGCCAAGGACTTTTCTGGAATGTGGTTGAAGATTCTTGATTGCTTCTAGATGGATCTAGAGAGTCAAATTCGGAGTATATAAGGCGCGATTACCAGCGCGGAAGGGGAAGTTTTATGAAGAAAGCAGTTTATAAAAGTGAACAAGTAGAAAAGTGAAAAGTGAGGTTAGATAAATAGTAAATAAAGTGAATTTGAAGTATTGTAGTCAGTAAATAGTTAAATAAAGTGTTAGTAGTGTTTAATCTCTTGTTCAAATTATTTAGAACCCACGGATTCATACAGGGTGTTCCCAAAAGGGTGGAAATCCGTAACATTTTGGTGTCGGAAGCGGAATTTTGACAAGAGGATTTTTCGGAAGTGTTCGAGAAGGTTTGGCAGTGTATTCTCGAAGTTGGTGCTAACACGGAGGACTAATTTACTGGACGTTGTTCGATGGTTATTTTCGAACAGGAAAATAGTGTCAAGTGCATTTTTTGAGACATTTTTGGAACATTTTATTTGGACATTAGAGGTTAAGTGACGAAGACTCTAGATAAGACTTTTTTGTGCCGTTTTGAGGTTTTTCTGGACAGTCCCATTACCGATAGTGACGTAATTGTTAAATTTATTTGATTTCAACGTAGTCGTATGCCTATAACAACCAGAAGTATGGCATCCGAAAAACAAATGCAGGACTTTATGGCACAAATGCAAAATATGATGATAGACTAAGAACAAAAACGTCAAGAAGAATTAAGAAGAATTTTTGAGGACCAAGAACGAAGACGTCAAGAGGAGAAACAAGAAGAGGAGAAACGACGGCAAGAGGAGAGACAAGAAGAGGAGAAACGACGTCAAGAGGAGAAACAAGAAGAGGAGAAACGACGTCAAGAGGAAAAACAAGAAGCGGAGAAACGCCGTCAAAAGGAAAATGACGACTTAAGGAAAGCTATAGAGACACAACAGAATGCCTTGTTTACAGTCGCTGAAGACCTCAAAAATAAGATCGAAATAAAAATGGACAAGGTTGAAGAGGAAGTAAGCGAAGTGAAAGAAAAAGTAGGCAAGGTCGAAGAAGAAGTTGGTGAAGTCAAAGTGAAAGTAAACAAGTTCGAAGAAGAAGTCAAAGGGGAAATAGACCAGCTTAAACGACAGTTGAGGGAAAGAGGAAACCAGCAAGTGGTGTCATCAGGCCAGCGATTAAAAATTCCCTCCTTTGATGGTCAAAGTTCCTGGATGACTTACAAGACACAGTTTGAGGCAGCAGCGAGTGCAAACAACTGGAATGACAAAGAAAAGGCTATGGCGTTAATTGTGGCATTAAGGGGCCAAGCATTGGAAATACTCCAGACAATCCCAGTAGACCAACAACGGGATTTTAAAGTTTTAGAAGCTGCCCTAGATCTACGATATGGCGATCAACACCTTGCCCGAGTGTACCAGACCCAGCTGAAATCACGTGTTCAAGGGGCTGGGGAAAGTTTGCAAGAGTTTGAAGCTGCCGTGTGGAGACTGGCTCACCTGGCTTACCCGGATGTACCGAAGGAATTCCAAGATCAACTGGCAGTAGAGGCTTTTCTGGATGGTATACAGGACGATGAGATCAGGCGAGTCCTCAGGTTATCTCGATACCAGAACAGCAGCGAAGCGTTGGTACGTGCACTCGAGGTGGAAGCTGTCTTTCAGGATGCCCCGAGTCCAAGAGTACAAGCTGTGAGTATCGAAGAATCGCAACCAGAAAAGAACCAGGACCCTATGTTGGTGGAGACGTATAAAATGTGCAAGCAGTTACTGGCTCAATTGGATGCTGCAGAAAGACAAGGCACCCCAAGCGGCGGTATTAAATGTTACAACTGTAGCAGAGCAGGGCATATCAAACGAGACTGTCGATATCGGAACTCGAGGAAAGTGACTGCTAGAAAGGTTGACGAGACTCAGAATAAAAGTAGTGGAAGGCCAAATGGACGGCGTATAAAATGTTACAGGTGCGGAGAACCAGGACATATCCAGCTTGAATGTCCACGGAGAAGCTTGGAGAGAGTGAAGGCCGGAGTTGCTATGAAGCTGAGGGGAAAATCAGGGGAAGCTGGTACCAGAGAGGCTGTGACAGATAACGAACGTGGTGCCCCTAGAGAAGTGAAGATTTCCCAGCTTCGGAGAATTACAGAAAGGCCACCACTACAAGGATATGACGATAAAACGAAACCTGAGAGAAATGCAAACATTTCATCCGGAAGAAGGTACAAGGAAGGTTGCAAGTACTACCACCAGGAGAAACTGCAGGTCAAGGGAGCAGTCAACACTGTCAAGGTGGAAGTGCCGGATGATAGGGCAGATGAAGCGCTCAGACAAGAGCAACTGAACGATGTGGAAATTGGGCCTATATTGAGAGCCAAAGAAAGGGGAACTCGTCCAAAATGGAAGGATGTTTCGGACAAAAGAGTGGGACTGAAGGCACTATGGGCGCAGTGGGACTCACTGAAAGTCAGGAACGGGCTATTACGGAGAGCATGGGAAAGCCCGGATGGAAAGCAGGTGGTTATGCGTCTAGTGATTCCCAGGTGTCGAGTGGCGAAGGTGCTTCAGGAAGTGCACAATGGAACATCCGATGGACACTTCGGTGTTAACAAGACCCTGAAGAAAATACGAGAGCGATTTTATTGGATAAGAAGTCGTCAGGATGTGGAGGCTTGGTGTCGCAAATGCAAGATTTGTGCAGCCAGTAAGGGACCACAGACTGGAAGTAAGGGTGAAAAGAAGCAGTGTAACGCCGGAGCTCCTTTCAAGAGGTTGGCTAACAATATAGCGGAGCCATCACCAGCCAGTGACCGAATGAAGGCTCGATACGACCAGAAGGGTAGTTCAGAAGGGTTCAAGGCAGGAGACCTGGTTTGGCTGTATAACCCACAGCGGAAAAAACGAAGGTCACCGAAACTTCAACCGCCTTGGGATGGACCGTATACTGTTATTACCCGAATTAATGATGTCGTCTATCGGATTCAACGAAGCAAAAAGTCCAAGATGAAGATCGTGCATTTGGACAGGCTGGCGAACTACATCGATGATTCTGAGTTGCCTGATCGGGACGATCTAGGCTTAAGGAGGGGGCAGTGTTATGAATTACACCCCCTTGGAACAGGAGATAGTACGCCTATGCCTACTGATAGTGACTGGAAAGACTCTAGAAAGAGCCAAGGACTTTTCTGGAATGTGGTTGAAGATTCTTGATTGCTTCTAGATGGATCTAGAGAGTCAAATTCGGAGTATATAAGGCGCGATTACCAGCGCGGAAGGGGAAGTTTTATGAAGAAAGCAGTTTATAAAAGTGAACAAGTAGAAAAGTGAAAAGTGAGGTTAGATAAATAGTAAATAAAGTGAATTTGAAGTATTGTAGTCAGTAAATAGTTAAATAAAGTGTTAGTAGTGTTTAATCTCTTGTTCAAATTATTTAGAACCCACGGATTCATACAGGGTGTTCCCAAAAGGGTGGAAATCCGTAACAATATGATTACCGAAAATCAGTTAAAATCACCCCTATATCGACTTAACATTAAGAAATCTGAAAAAATTCAGGGATACGCAGGAAGGCGAGACAAATCGAATGGCGTAAACCGGTGATCTCTCCGTCAGTTCTCCGGATAGGGCCTTCGGAAGTACGAAATAAATCACATTTCTACTTTTCAGCGACTTCGAGAGGTCGCAGCTCGGAAGCGAGGTCACAAAAGTTCGTTGGGTGCTAGAGGCAGTGAATTGACAACTCAAAAGCAGCAAAACATTGGATGGTATAATGCCAAATGTACAGATACGTTGTATTTGAGACTATGTGGGAATTGTTTGTGCAATCCTTAATGCTTATCAATCCACAAGAATCAAGAATGTCGAGGATGACGAAATCATCGTCCAACGCATGCTTCATTTTATTATTACAAATGCGAGCAGACCTATAAAATCCGCACCACTCAGGCCTGTCGGCCCATTGTGCATTCGCGACGTGTGAAATTATTTAGAAGAGACCAGTGCTCTCCACGAAGGATAGCAGCCTGTTCCAGGGTTCATCCTGTAGTTCCTCCGGCTGTAGAAATTGCCTTTGGAGATGCGTATACCTTGACACGCCTAAAGGTGCGCAACTGCATAGAATATGAGTGGTGGTTCCATCCTCCACTCCACACATCCGTCAAATAGGGTTGTTTTTCGACCCCATTGTATGAATATGTTTATCCAGAGGACAGTGTCATGTTATCAAGCCTACAATCCATCTCATTTTTTCTCTATCGAACCCAAGCATCCACTTAATGGTTGAGTCAGCCGAGGGCCCCTTTATATGGAGCCTCGATTGCCTCATTCCGGGGACGAGTCCTATAGTTCTTGAATCTTGCAATGGCCCAGTCTCGTAACTCTGTTTGAGTCCGAGTTCTTGGCAGCCCGAAGGTTGGCTCAGGGCCAGGAAAAGGAGTTGTTGCTCCTTCTCCCGCCAACCGGTCTGCTTCTCCGCTGCCCTCCACACCTCTGTGCCCGGGCACCCATATGAGTTTCACAGAGTTATGGTTACACAATTCTGACAGTTTAAGACCGGCCTTGAGGTCACCTTATTTGACGCAATAGCCCTCATGGCTGCCTGGCTGTCGCTGCATATGTAAATGTTTGTTGACGAAACCTCTTCTGAGATTCTCGCTTGGGCCCACCAATATGACGTATACTTCTGCTTGGAATACACTGGGATACTTTCCAAGTGTCACCGATATACGAACCCTTGGTTTGCATCCGTGTATGCCAGCGCCAGTTCCCTCCTGAGTCTTAGATCCGTCTGTGTATCATTCTAGACCTTCGAGACTCAGAAGACGATCTTCATCGCGCACCCAGTACTCTCGACTGGGAAATACAACTGAGTATGGAATAGTGAACCCGTAGACGGAGAGAAACCGGTCATCTTCTGACTGAGTGATGACCTGGCCCCTTACCGGCAGGTCCAGGGCCTTTGTATGCCCCCACCACTGACCCGTCGCGTTCCACATTCCATTTTTGAATAACTTCGCTGGCTTCCAGTTCCACCTCGATATGCAAGGGAGTGAGCTGAAGAATGGCCTCCATTGCTATCTTTGAAATGGTTCTGGTAGCTCCTGTAATTCCAAAGCTACAGTTAATTAAGGAACCAAACCTCTTAAAGCAGGTGGTTGACGAAAATGGCTGAACAAAAAAGGACATTGTAACTAAATTATGTGATTCAGATCTTCCAGATTTTCCACGAATAACATGGAATGAGCTGCAATACTTAACTCTTTGAATATATCAGCTCAAGCAAGGCAAATCTTGTACCCTTAGCCAATCAGATACGAATTCCCTTTACTTACATCGAGAAGATAAGACAGTTATTCGACCCCAGTTAAAATCACGACATACAGACTCAATAATATATAACATATGGATAAGGGCAGGTAGAAGTCATAATCCAAATATTGAATTGTACACATGTCGCTTCTGTACTTTGGTACTTAGGTTACTGGCGCCATAATACAATTGAGGCTAAAACACCGAGTGGTTAGCGGATACACTTCAAGGTGCTGGTACTGGATGGTCTAGTGAAGATTCAGACAAAGAAATGACGAAGAATCATAATAAATACTTTTTAAATCAAGTCATTGTAATAACCTAACCTTGTAATTAAAACTAATCATATATCTTAATATTTTATATTTCACAGAGTAAAAACATTCAAAAAAAGTAATATTATAAGGATAGGCCAATGGGCGAAAAACGATCGTCTTTCGCCATCTCCAATTTCATCGTTGCGTCGATCGTTAATTGAGCCTTATTACCTAATATCGATTTTGAGGTCAAGTAAAAATTCGTTCGATTTTGTTGTTTGTTAATTTTTACACTGGCCTCAAACTCAATATACCTAGTAAAGTTAGACGCGACGGTGAAATTTAATTCCTCATAATTTTTAGTGACTGTAATTTTACCGGCTGTTTAACTACTTTCAAATAGACTTTTTTTAACCTTTATAGTAGCCAAATTTCATGTTAGTCTATAAAAGTTATATAATGATGGCAGCCCTATTGGATTCACCATTTTGAATATTTAAATCAGTAACGGCCACTCCCAAATACCTGATTACTTATCTCCAACCGCAATCTTAGCCATAATTTCAAGTCCCTAATCGGAAGTGCCGGCACCTCCGCCATAACTTAAAATATTATCTTAAAAGTCGGTTAAGAAAACTCTTCTTTCCGAGTTTTGCTTGCCTTGTAGGTACTAGAAATAACTTGATGAAAAAATGTGGGACTAGCCGAGTCGCACATTACAATTTATAAACAATAGTCCAGTGTTTGACGGTAGAAATAGGTCCTTACCTCAGAATTCTTTCAGATAACACCAACTGACATGAAATTTGGACAATAAGTAGTGAATAGCTCAAGGAACAAAAGTTATATAGTGCCGATGTGCGCTTTTACAATGGGGGTGGATGCCACCCCTTCTCAGGGGTGGAAATTAGTACATTCAAAATAACCTCAGAAATCTATGGGGGGGGGGGGGATGAATCTCAACAAGGCCCTAATCGGAAGTACCTGCACCTTCGCCATAACTTCAAATATTAAAATAGAATTGAGGAAATGAATATATTACTAGCAAAAATACTCGTAATTATTTCAAACTCTTACTAAAGACTCATCATAGATAAGTACAAAAACATATATCCTTCTTAACAAAATACTTTGCTGGCTACATGCCACGAACAACATTGAATTATAAGAAAGAAATATGCACATTACGTACAGATAACTGTCACAATAATGTTAGTTTTAATTTTAAATTTTTTGTACTTATCTATGATGAGTCTTTAGTAAGAGTTTGAAATAATTACGAGTATTTTTGCTAGTAATATATTCATTTCCTCAATTCTATTTTAGATTACTCTTACATTGTAGGGAATTTGCATTTGCATTTGATTATGTTCAAATATTATCTTAAAAGTCGGTTAAGAAAACTCTTCTTTCCGAGTTTTGCTTGTCCTGTACTAGAAATAACGATGAAAAAATGTGGGACTAGCCGAGTCGCACACTACAATTTATAAACAATAGTCCAGTGTTTGACGGTAGAAATAGGTCATTACCTCAGAATTCTTTCAGATAACACCAACTGACATGAAATTTGGACAATAAGTAGTGAATAGCTCAAGGAACAAAAGTTATATAGTGCCGATGTGCGCTTTTATAATGGGGGTAGATGTCACCCCTTCTCAGGGCTGGAAATTAGTACCTTCAAAATAACCTCAGAAATGTATGGGGGGATGAAATCTAAGCAAGAAACATTTTATGAAGTTTTTTCGATGAATAAATATTTTTCGAGTTATTCGCGATTGAAAATGGTGATCTTTCATCTAAAAACTACATTTTAGAGCGATTTCTCACGAATAACTCGAAAACCTTACGTTTTATCAAAAAAGTTACCAGACAGGAGCTAAAATGAAGCTTATAAATCGAATTTTTGTTGATGCAATACGAATCGAGTTCATTATCTCCAATATTAAGTAACATGTTCATGGAAAATTTTGATGAAAGTAATATTAATAATTTAGCTTATAAACTCATCGTATGGTGGAGATATGTAGATGACATTTTTGCAATATGGCTTTATAGTAAAGAATGTTTAAGTAATTTTTTTAATCAAATTAACGAAAAAGAACCTACAATTAAATTTACAATAGAAATAGAGAATAATAATGAATCACCTTTCTTAGATATTTTAATTAAAAAATTAGACAACACATACCAAACCAGTGTGTATAGAAAACAAACACACACAAACACATACTTAAATTTCAATTCAAATCAACATATTAGTGTTAAGAAAGGTGTTGTTAAGTGTTTGTATGACAGTGCCAACATTATTTCTTCTAATGATGTAATACTAAGGAACGAAAAGCAATTTAAAAAACTGTCTTATTAAATAATTAATATCCTGTGAGTTTTGTTGATAGTCAGTTATTGAACATTGGTAGTAGAGAGAATATACCATCACAACCTGAGGTATTTAGGTCAATTGCAGTAATTCCATATATACATGCTTTATCGGATAAATTGCGAAAAATTGGGAATAGGTTTTCCGTACGAACGGTTTTTCAAACGGGTTCCACGCTAAGATCGGTTTTATCAAAAACCAAACCTCCAAATATTGTTCAAAATTAAAAAAATTGTACTTATAGTATTCCGTGTGAGTGCGGAAAACATTACGTAGGTGAATCATCTAGACCTTTCAACGTAAGGCTTGATGAACATAGAAATTACGCTAGAAGGGGAGAATTTGAAAAATCCAAAATTTGTGAACACGCGTGGGATAATAATCACAGGATTAAAATAAATGGGACTCGGCGAAGATTTTGGAAAAAGAGAGCAACGGAACTAAAAGAAAACTTAACGAATCCGCGATTATTTTATTAAACGAGGATAGATGGTTTCGAATTATTCAATAGATTTTTGTACTAGTTGGTTGCCCATCCTTAGAGACGAAGTAAGTAAAAATAAGATAAAAATAATTTCTGGTCTCGCGTGACTATGGAAATACATAAACAAAGAACTGTCATGGTTGACGGCCAAAAAAGTTTTGAGAAAGGAAGTAGATTCTCTTCCGAAACGTTAACTACATATAGCTTTCATTTTCAGTTTTTAGTTTACAACCTTGTTCTAGTTTATATATTTTTAGGTGTGAGACTTTTTGAAACAGTCAAGTATTCAAGAACCAACCTCTGTCTGATCCGTTTGGCGCAGAGGTTTTCTCATTAAAAGTTTTAAATATTTTTCAGTGGCAAAATACCCAATAAAAAGTTAAAAGAGTTCTAGCTCGTTGAGGGTGACTAAATTCGAATCTTTCAACGTTCAATAAAGGAAAAACGACGAATTTTTGGAGGAAAACTTGTCAGATCTTTTTCAAAGAACTGATTGGACCTTTAAAATGGGCTTTAATAAAAGTCGTTAGCACAAAAACTAACGGAAAATATAAAATGGTTGTCTCGTTTTTTTCGGAGGAAAAATCAGCAATGAAACCAACTTATCTGTAAGAATGGAAATTAAGCATAATCCGTTTACAATTTACTTTATTTAGGTACTAATAATATGTTTTAGAAGTTTGAATGGTTTAGAATGCTTGTATTTGAAAAAAAAGGTTAACTCAATTTTGAAATGGTTTTTGAAATTTTTTTAAAATTTTTCCTTTTTTCGCAATAACTTAAAAACGTAAAAATATACTTAAAAAATGAGTCCAAAAGTACAGATTTTCTTGCAAAAAATGTTGGTTTTATTTTTATGGGATGAAAATTAATTGAGATATCACCATTTTAAGTTCTAACCCCAGAGCTCACGACGAGGATGAAATAGCTTTGTAAAATTTAGTATTTATTTATTAGTTTATTCAAAAATAATGGTCAGTCTTTTTTTTTTTTATTATAAAATTACCAGATCAACAAATTAATGTTATACATGGTACATGTAAAATAGATATTACATAACATGCAAATCTAATCGGACTTAGCCTAACATTAATTTTAATAAAGTTCATAATAATTTAATTTTCATGAATTATACACATGACATATATTTTAACGGTCCTTACTCAGATTCACTATTGGAAATTAATACGTCTTGTGGTAGCCTCTTCTTCAGTCTGTTGTGTTGAGTTTTTAGTCCTAGTCGTAAGTTCACAGCACTATCGCATTTGTTAATATTATTGAAAAAATGTTTGGCACTATTTTTAATAAAATCCTGTAGCATTGGTACACCAAGTTCGCGGTAAATTTGAGAGTTTCGCATATACCAGGGGGCATTTACAGAAATTCTAAGAACTTTATTTTGGAAAGCTTGCACTTTTTTTAGATTCGTTTTGCTGGTAGTTCCCCAGATTACACAACCGTATGTTATTAGCGGCCTTAAGAAGGACTGATAGATGAGAGTGGCACACTTGGTTTTTATTGAAGATTTTCTATTAATAATAGGATATAGCATTGATAGTCGAGCGTACGCTTCGTTGAGTTTCTTGTTAATATGGTAGCTCCAGGTCAGCCTTCTGTCTAAGTAAACACCTAAGTATTTTATTGCGCTGTCTGTGGGATTCCATGGTACTCTTTTATTATTAATTATTATATTGTTTGGGTCTCGTGGTCTTCTTAGTGTAAATATTTTCGTTTCACATTTTAACGGATTTAATTTAATTTGCCATTTTCTAAAGTATTCCTGTAGTAATATAATTGCATCTTGTAGAACTTGTGCAGCTGTGTTTATATCTTCGTGTTGCGTTATGACTGCGGTATCATCTGCATACATTGCTACTATTGCTGAAGGTGGATGTGGTATATCATATAGGAATATATTAAAGAGAATTGGTCCCAAAATTGAACCCTGTGGTATTCCAGCTCTTATTTGTTTTGGATCTGACAGATTGGAGTTTATTCTTACACAGAAAGTTCGATTTGTGACGAATGAAGAAATAATATTTAATAAATATGAAGGTGTATTAATCGTTATTAATTTGTATAAAAGTCCTTTTATCCAGACTTTATCAAATGCTTGTGCAATATCTAAAAATGCTATTGTTGTGTGTTTTTTACTTTCAAACCCATTAGCGATTGTTTCATAAATTCGTAGGATCTGATGTGTTGTAGAATGACTTGTTCTGAATCCAAATTGACAGTTTGGTATAATGTCATTTTCCTGTAAAAATTCGTTAAGTCTGGAGTAAAGAATTTTTTCAAATAGCTTTGATAGTGTAGTGAGTAAGCTAATGGGTCTGTAATTTTCCGGTTTCGCTTTGTTTTTCCCAGGTTTATTAAATAATATAATTTTTGCATGTTTCCATTTGGTTGGGAAGTATCCTACGGCCATGCAACGGTTGAATATAGAAGAAATTATGCCCAGTGCCTTGGGTGTCAGATATTTAAGAACGATGTTAGGTATTAAGTCGTGTCCAGGTGATTTCTTTAAAGGAAGCTGATTAATGTGGTTTTTTATTTCTGTCGGATTAGTGAAGTTTATAATATCGTCATCAATGTTAGCTGGAATATTGTTGTCAACCATTTCTGTAGTTCTTGTTGTAAATTCATCGTTATTATCATTCAAATAAAATGTGTGTTCTAGATGAATTGAGAAAGCTTGGCATTTCTCTTTTTCATTACAAATCTTGTGATTGTTGATTTCTAAAGGTGGTATTATTGTGGGTTGTCTTAATATTCTCTTTGTAGCTTTCCACATTGTTGCATCTCCAGGATCTATATCTCCTAGATATTTTTGATATGACATATATCGATATTGATCTAGTTCCCATTTCACACGATGGGTGAGTCTGTTTAAATTTTCTTTATGCCTTTGTAATCTAGTTTGTTGCCAAAGTCTTCTTGCTTTATGTTTTTTCCTTATTAATTGTATTATTCGGTCAGGTGGATGTAAAATGGTCAGTCTACGCACTGATAGAACAGCGAGCAGTCAGCTCTCATTTTCGAAGCGAATCCGTGTCGTTGGAGAAATGAAATCCTCGGACCTCTTACTTTGGCGGCCGCTATCTCACTTAAAAATTACAGAAACATATCGTGCTCCACATCATTGGATTGGAAATTTAATTTCCAATCGATCAAGCACACAAAAGGTGAAGTCAATTTTGTCTAGGAAAAGTTAGAGCGGTTTATGCGAAGACATGTCGAAAGAACATACATTTTTTAATTTGCCAACAGCAGAAAAAATAACTATCTATAACTAAAAGAAGAACTATGTGTAAAAATATTAATGAAATCTTTGCATTCTTTCGATAACCTGAATTCTGGTTATGCTAGCAAATTAAAATCCTAAAATGGATTTGTCTAATTTCTTATTTGACAATTCTCATTCTAACACTAGCATCCACGCAGTCCCCTACGGCCATGCTAGTGTTAGAGTGGGAATTGTCAAACAAGAAATTAGACAAATTAATTTTAGGATTTTAATTTGCTAGCATAACCAGAATTCAGGTTATCGAAAGAATGCAAAAATTTCATTAATATTTTTACACATAGTTTTTCTTTTAGTTATAGATAGTTATTTTTTCTGCTGTTTGCAAAATCCTATAAAGAATATGTTTCAATACTATTGAATGGTTTTTCAAAAAAAAATTAACGTGCCCGCAAGAATCTGAAAAAATTCAGGGGTACGTAGGAATGCGAGAGAAATCGAATGGCCCAAACCGTAATTCTGGATCTCGTTTTGTTTTCGAGATTGAGACATCGGAAATGGGTCAAGAGACCGATTTTTACCTACTTCCGATGGCTCAATCTCGAAAACGATACGAGATGATACAGAGCTGCGATTTGCGCCATTCGATTTCTCTCGCCTTCCTACGTACCTCAGATTTTCTTCAGATTCTTGCGGGCACTTTCATTTTTTTGGAAAAACCATAAAGAAATTTATGCTATTTCGACATCTCTTCGCATAAACCGCTCTAACTCTAACAAAATTGAACCCCCCTTTTTTGTGCTTGATCGATTGGAAATTGAATTTCCAATACGATGATGTGGGGCACAATATGTTTCTGTAATTTTTAAGTGAGATAGCGGCCGCCAAAGTAAGAAGTCCGAGGATTTCGCTTCTCCAGCGACGCGGGTCCGCTTCGAAAATGAGAGCTGACTGCTCGCTGTTCTATCAGCTCGCAGACTGACCATTATTTTTAAATAAACTAATAATAAATAAATATGAGATTTTACAAAACTCTTTCACCCTCGGTGTCGTGAGTTCTCGGGCTATTCGCATTTGAGTAAGACGACCACCTTCCACGGGCCCTTTAAACTCACAAATATCAAAAACCAAGGGTCAAGGAAGTTCAACTTTACAGGCCTTGTAGCCCTTGAAATTCCCTGCAAAATGTTTTTTGGAACGATTTGATATCTTAAAAATTAAGGAATGGCTTCACCATTGGTTCATTACTGATTTTTCCTGCGAAAACACGAGAGAAACATTTTATTATCACAAACTCAAAAAATATTGATTTATTGAAAAAATTTCAAAGAACATTTTTTGCTCAGAATTCATCCCCCTATCGATTTCTTGAGTGTACTAATTTCCACGCCCGAGAAGAGGCGCCATCCACCCCCAGGGTATAAGCGTGCATTGGCACTATATAACTTTTGTTTCTTGAGCCATTCCCTACTTACTGTCCATTTTTCACGTCAATCGGTAATACCCGAAAGAATTTTGAACGAAAAACCATCAAACACTGAACTACAAATTTCGTAGTAATCGCTTACGCCATTTCGTCGAAATGGTTGAACACACATAAAAAACACATATGGGTCGAATTGAGAACCTCCTCCTTTTTGAAAATTCTTAAATTAGGTTAAGAGTTAGAACCATTTAATAAAGATGGGCAGGTTATATTGTTGTTAAGGGAACATATATTTATGTTTTCATAAAGAAAATTAAGTTGTTACAATGAGTTTAAAGATCTCAAATAACATATACAATAGCCATATGATTTTTTCTAAATTTGGAAAAAATCTTTCTGGCTTTTTAACTAACATGAGCTTTTTCTGGAAATATTTTTCCATGTTCAAAACGTATAAATAAATATTTTCAATGAAAGAGCGATAGTCTTCTATCATGTGCTATAACTCCATATTTCGTACAATTTTGACGTAACTGACGGAAGTGACCCACCAGAAGTAGAATTTTAAAATTGTTATCATTCATAAAATGATAAAAATATCCGATACAACATAAAACTATGACATTTCGAAAGAGTCACCTAACTCTCGTACAGTAAATATTTGTGAGTACTTGTGATAATTTTTTATAACCACTAAAATACATATTGTGTTTGGTAATAAATTGAAGGATTTTTCTCATTTTCACGGTAGCAAAGTCTCTTACGACTTCAATGAAGTCAATTTTGTGAGCTAGAATATGAGAAGTCCAGCGCAAACCTCTTTGTAAATACTTTCAAGAATGCATAGGTGGAGTCTGTACATTTACAAAATCCACAATTCACTTCACATGTTACTTCATAAAATGTTTTTAGATGCATTATTTCATCTTTAAAATTTATATCTAGAGTTAGGTCGTTCAGATACTTATTCTCTCATAGCAACTTACAATTTTTTCGAATGTCTTCGTCTTTGATACAGTGTCCGCCAAAAAGTCTACACCATATGGAAAATTTCTTTATTCAATTGTTTTTTTTTAAACGGGCTTCAGCATTGGTTTCAGCATGATTAATAACCACAAAATTGTCAAAAATGTTTGTCATGACACATTATTCTTTATAGGATTTTGCAAACAACGGAAAAACTTATCTATGAGAACTAAAAGAAAAACTAAAGGTAAAAAACATTAATGAAATCTTTGCATTCTTTCGATAGCCTGACTTTTGGTTATGCTAGCAAATCAAAATCCTAAAATAAATTTGTCCAGTTTCTTATTTGACATTCTCATTATAACACTAGCATCCAACATAGTCCCCTACGGCTAAGCAGATTAAACTAGTATCTACATCACCCCCTACGGTATGAAGATTCAATTAAAATGAGAACAAAGGCCTAAAATCAATTTATTTACCTACCTTGTCTTAAAAAATTTCTCATTCTAATGGATTATATTTTCATAAAATCTCTCATTCAGTTTCTTGGAAATGCTTGGCCTTTAAAGCGTTTTTCGCCCTTATTCTGAGCTCATCAGAAAGGCACAAAACCACTCATAACGATGTTTCATGCAAAACCAAGGCAATATCCATGAATAAGTATGAAATATTTATATTTGACATTGAGTGATAAAAAACAACAGATCTTCACCTATCTATTAGCTAACTAGTATTGGAGCCTATGTACTCCATGTATATTTAAAAGTGAATTATTATTATTTGTTTGCTTATAGTAATGAAACATATTCTTTATAGAGTCTTGTCAAACCCTAAACCCAGTTTTGTTCCATATAGTTCAACAATTAAAGAAACAGATTTCCTGACGAGAGTAAATTTTTGTCAGTTTATTTTAATAAGACAATAACGTGACAATAATTTTTTGGGAAATATTGTATGAACAGACGATGCTAAATTTACCAAAAATTGACTTCTTAATCGACACAATTCCAATTAACTGATTATTTCGAATCTCATATATTCAGGGGGCGAAATACAGGGCGTAATTAGTTTCATGTCATTAAAAAAAAGTGGTGTTAGGGAACGATAAAACAAACAAAAAACCTCATATAACATGGGGTCTAAAGCTCATAGTTTTGGAGAAAAAAAAATTTCGAAAATTTTCAATAAAATCTTTTGAGACTGCTGGAATATTGAGGTAGGTTTAGATCGTCGCGTGTGACTTTGCCTATGATACTCAATATTGGTGTAGATAGCTATAAAATGTCGGCGGTCTTTAGCGGTGCGGTAAATAAGATAAAAGACGTCGACGTTTTCTGAGTGTTTAGTACATCTGATCTGAAGAAAACTATACTCTGACCCTCCCTTGTGCAATATTCTAGTTACTGTGGATGTTTCGTTATGTACACACGTCCAACCCACCGTTCGTTGTTTTTGCTATTTTTGAATTTCGGGTCACTGTGTATTTATAGTTAAGATTTATTTTATTGACTTCCGTTCAAGTCGTTAAGTTCTTGATTATGTACAGACATAACTGGTTCGTTCTTTTTGTATTCCTTTTTGGATTTTAGATCAAGTTTTTCTTTTATTTTTCTTAATTGACAACGTTAGTTGAATAGTTTATTATTTAGTGTTGAACGGAGTACGTATGTTCTTAATTCGACGTACCGAACTGTGTATTGATGCAGATGTAGAGATTTGGAATAATTTACTTAGGTGGTAAGCTTTTAACCCAGGACACTCATTTATGTTACAAACGTTAATAAATCACATTTAAATATTCTAAATTAGAAACATTAATCCAATATTTTGTTCCAAATTAAAAGACACACATGTAAAGAAATGCTCTGTTTAAACTTCTATGGCCATTATTTGCTTGCAGTTGTGCAGGAAAAGATAACGAATTATTTACCTCTTTATAATTGCCTCAGTTCGGTTGAGGAGGTCCATCAAAGGCGGTCGATGATCCAAGGCCTTTGCTTTGACACCGCGTGTGACGCCGAGGACTGCACTTTTTTTATGGCAATTTAAAAGTTGTATAATTGGGAACTACAAGTCCATTGACCAAGAAAAGCAGTGGTTCTCAATTATTGTCTACATTAATATTAAAAAAATATTTAAAATGTTGACCTAAGTCAGTTTTTTCAAAGTGCACCTAGAGGGAAAAGTCATAAAGGTTTTTTATTTGTCTAGTCGGTCCCCATTACCAGTTTGTTTTAATGACATGAAACTGATTACACCCTGTATTTAAGAGCATTAGCAGCTTAATGTTTACTGTGCTATGAGAAACGATAAAGTGGTGACATCTTAAAAAGATTTCATCTTCAGCTAATGTGTCTAAGGCTTCCTCCTTAGAATTTCTGCCTTCACAGAGCCAAATATTCTAAAATTATCCAATATGCGTTTTACAGTGTATAGAGGTTGGTTTCTGTTCTTGTGGGTATCGAGTAGCAAATGTGTTACATGTTCTTGCTATTACTTTATCACATTCTCCATAAATAGTAAACAAATCTAAAAGTCTTCGTGAGAGTAATTTAAACATGCCGGTATTTTTAACATAAGAGAATGACAAGCATTAATATAATTGTTTCTAATCACGGCTAAGTTGATGGTAATTTTTACTAAAAATTCTTGGACGTTTAAGAAAATAGGCAGTATTTCAAAAAGTTGTAACTTTAACCCCTACAATGCTGATACTAGAAAAAAAGGAAGTTAACTCTACATAATTTGATTTGAAAAAATACAGAGTGTTGAATGTAACGTGAAAAATAAAACACTTGATATACTACTATGGAATTTATTTTTAGAGAGTAGCTCATTTTGTGTTCTTACTTCTTGCCAAAGAGCAAATGACGATCTCCTACATGAAGAAAGTTATAACGGTTCTTGCAAACCGTTGCACCTGTCAATTTTTTTATAAAATGTCAAATATCTCCGAAACTACTGGATGCATAGGGTGTTTCGACTCAGAATGTTATGGTCATTTCCAAAAGTCGAAACTATATAAGATGTTCCATTTAAAATAAGCAAATTAGTACCGACTTCCTGTATTTCCGGAAGTGCCGCCATTTGGAAAATATTATTTTCGGACTCGCAATGGTCGAATATGGTAGGGTACCAAATCTCAAATGTTTATCTCATCTGCAAGTGGAAAATATTCTAATGGCCGCATTAAAAGAATCACCCTGTATTTTAATAGTAACATTCGCTTCTTATAATGTAAAACAAATGTAATTGTTTTCCTCCGTTTTAGAGTCTACTCCATTAAATTATCTATATCTTGAAATATTAATAGAGTTCCTTTAGTTTTAGAATCTGCATATGTTAAAAATTAAAAATGTTCGAGTGTTCTGGATAGAAAGCTAGATGACAAATTGCACACAAATTACGAAAAATTAACTTTGACACATGAAATAAAATGCAAATTAAAGCCAAGGGCATCTATCTACGTAGTGGAGTGGAAGTATTATTACAGTAATCGTAAAAAATAAATCAAATATTTCTTGTGTTGAAATAGGTTCAGAATGTCATGAAACGTCGAGATTTCAAATTTGAGCAAAAAAATGTTGGTCTACCTGATAGTGTGTCGATCTGTCTGTCGATCGGTCGATCTGTGTGTCTGTCTGTCTGTAACTTTTTTGTGCACACGTTTTCTCTGAAACGATTTAAGAGATTGACTTGTTTGCTCGTTACTGTAGTAAAGTTTTAATGTGTCTGTCCGTTTTCAACCAGTTTTAACTTTTGTATATATAATTTTTATTTTAGCTTTATAACTACAATTATAATATGAGATCGTCGTTTGGAACATACTCCTGTAAATTTGATTAAGACAATTGCAAAATTTACTATTGTATCAAATTTACATTGAGCCCCTGAAGATGAAAAAATACATTTTTCAAAACGTCGCGCGTCGGCGTGTAATTCAGCAAAGATTGTTTGATTTTACTAGACAATTGCATCCATTGAAGAAAAAATAATTCAATCATTATTTTTATTATTAGTTACTGTTATTATACAGACACGTTTTTTGCTTACCGTAAATCATAATTTCAATTTCTCAGCTAGAGCAAATCTGAGACAAATATACAAGATGAATTTGGAATACGTGAGCAAACTCTGTAATATAATATCTGGCAACAAATTGGGTGGAAAAGTCTTATTACGTTTTCTCTTACCCATTTCATTTGATAAAAAGTAGGGAAAGATATTTCGATTTTAAAATACGAATATTGAAATTTTATGCAAATGTCGCTGATAATGTTATTACCTTACTTGTAACGACGGTTCCAGATTTTAAGAATAAAATGAATTTCTTAGAATTATTGGAATTTACGGTGATTTGTAAGAAAAGCCTAATTACTTCTTATCGACAAGCCATAAAACAAAAGGAAACTTTTCAAAAGGATTTAGAGAAATTGAACGACAAATTGAAGAAAAAGTAATTATAGGTAAATTCAGTATTTCATATAAAATTAGAAGGAAATGTATCAGTAGAAACTCATTTAATAATGGGGAAGAGGGCATACTGGAAAGAAAAATCAACTTTAGAATTAATAAATTCGAAAATGCGGCCATGGATTCAAATGACTAGAAGTTGCAAGCCGGCGTGGCCGACTGCGAATGCCTAATTGATAAATATTTTACACGAATACGGCACAATGAACTTTTACGTGGTGCTACTAACATTAATACACAATCATTTTTTTAAATGTTTTCTTTCAAATTCTTCTTCTACGGTCCTACAGCCCAAGTCGCACCTTGACCTTCCTTAACTTTCGCTTCCAAATATCTCTGTCCGTAACTATTCTTCTCCAACTTCTGATTTCTAGAAGTCTTCCGCTACTGCGTCTTCCCATCGTTTCCTTGGTTTTCCCATTGGCCTTTTGTTCTGCATTTGTGTGTTAAGCGCTCTTTTTGGTCGTTTTCCATCTTCCATTCTTACTACGTGCCCAGCCCATTGCAACCTTTGTAATCGAATGTATTTTGAGAGTGGCGCTTCCTTGAAAAGTTTATATAGTTGGTTGTTGTATCTTATTCTCCATATACCATTATCGAGTACTGGTCCTAGAATTCTTCGCAGAACTTTCCTTTCAAATACATTTAGTTTATTTATAAACTGTTTTGTTAGGACCCATACTTCGCTGCCGTAGCTAACTATTGATCTGATCATTGTTTTGTACACTCTTAGCTTCGTTTGTCGATGTATTAATCTAGACTGGAATATATGTGTAAGCGCAAAATATGCTTTATTAGCGTGTACTATCCTTTTATGTATTTCCTTGTCTTCCGTTCCGTCCTTGCATAGCTCGACCCCCATATACGTAAACTGATCTACTGTCTCTATGTTGTCCTCTTCGATTATGTTTCATCTGACTCCATTTGCTCTTGTTTGTGTGAGGACTTTTGTCTTTTCTGTATTGATTCTAGCCCTATCCTTCTGGTGTGGTTTTTCAGCTGTGAGTATATTTGTTGCACCCTTACCGTAGTTCGGAACATGATGATAATGTCGTCTGCATAGGCAGCTAGTTGGACAAACTTATTAGTCTTCTCTTCCGACATCCATTTGTCTTATAGCGAATTCCAAGGCTAGGTTGAAGAGCGTTGGTGCTAGCCCATTCCCTTGCTTTAGCCCTCGCGATATTTGAAATGAGTCTGTTAGCTCGTTGTTTATGCGTACCGAGGCTCCATTGTGGCTTTTATGAGTCTTACTAATTTAGGTGGTATTGCTAGTTCAAAGAGTATTTGGTACAGTCTCTTTCTGTCGATTGAATCGTACACTTGTTTAAAATCTACAAACACATTGTGGACATCGACGTTGTATTGTTTCCATGTCTTACTAAGAATCTGCTTGACTGTGAAGATTTGGTCCATCGTGGATTTACCGCGTCTGAAATCTGCTTGGTACTCACCAAGGGGCTGAAGTTGATGATTTATAATGTGTGTGAGGACTTTGTATGACGTACACAATAGGGATATTCCACGGTAGTTTTTGCATGCAAGCTTATCACCTTTTTTGTAAATGGGGCATATGATGCTTTTCTTCCAGTCTTCGGGAATTTTTTTATCCTTCCATATAGACTCGATCAGGGCATGGATATGTTTTCTTTTAAATAGATATTCGTATTTGACAACGCCCGATTACAACTTTCACTTGCTACGTAATACCCTTATTAAAAGTATCCTACTAACATTTTTCTTTACGGTTGTATTGAAACATAGTTTACATTAAACGTGACAGTTTATACGGCTCTAGGGATCACCTTGTATTGGGGATATAGCACAATATTGTGAAGAAATACTCCTTATCTTATTACTATTTTACATGCAGTGAGGTCTATAAATTTATGGTGCATAATTTTATACCTCCCCCTTCAACCCCCTTGGAGTAACAGCTCTACACTTTTAAAATTTTAAAATGGAACGAGGGTGCCTGTGATAGCTCATCTGAAAGGGTTTTTAATTCTCTATCCAGCAATACAATATTTTTTTAATTTTTTAATTTTTTTATTTGAAGAATATTACTTTTTTAATGTTACTAAGTACACAAAATAACATGAAACAGTTTAAATAAAATATTCAAAGTGGGCGCCAGTTGCTTCTTGACAATAATGGAGACGTTGCTGAAGTTCTTCTAAAATATTTTTTATCGTTTCCGATATTCTGTCTTTTAATCATCGCCGTTATTTGGTATGTTGAAATAGACTTTCGATTTTAAGTAACCCCATAAAAAATAGTCAAGCGGGGTCAAATCGGGAGAATGGGCAGGTCTTTCGATTTCACCGCGTCTACCGATCCACCTATTGTGAAAAATTTGATTGAGATGGGTTCTTACTTCCAATGCAAAATGTGGTGTAGCTCCATCCTGCTGATACCAAACATTTCTATCAATTTCATTAGGGTTGTCATCATCTGCGGAAAGTATTCTTAACTCTGTCACTATGAAATTTTGGAAGAAATCCAAGTAACGCGCGCCAGTTAATGTGTTATCAAAGAAATATGGTTCGATCTTTTGAGAATTTATAATTCCAGCCCAAACGTTCGCCTTCTTAATACTCTGTTGAGTATTGGCCTCCAACATCCTCCATCATGTGGACTTTCCAGTTTCTATAGTTATGTTCATTGACTGTTCCATTTAAGACGAATGATGTCTCATCAGAAAAGATAATGTTTTTTATAAATAACATGTCAATTTGGCATCTATTTGCCATGATTTCGCAAAATTCCTATCGGCGGACAGGGTCATCGTCGTTGAGTTCTTGAACCAATTGAATTTTATATAGGCGGTATTTCTCAATTTTTAGAAGACGCAATATGGACGTTTCACTAATATCATTATCTGCAGCAACTTGTCTTGTAGGTTTATGTGAATTATCTTGAATATTTAACAATATATCCAATTTCTTTCATCGTCTAAAATGCTTTTCCTACCAGATTTAGGAATATCTGTGGCATTTACAAAATCACGAAAAATTACAGGATACTTAATACTGAAGATTTCGCATATCTGTTTCTGCGTTCTTGCACACATCCTAATAATATCAAAATTTCAATTATTTGGGTAACCCAAAGACTCATTGTTAAAATAATGATCAACTTGACAATCAACGATAAATAACTAGAATTCTAAGTTTGCACAGAAGTAGCAAATAAAGCAATTATAATTTTTTCTGATATGCAAAAAGAAACCCGTTTTACTTCTTTCTTTTTGTTGGATATTTTACCACCTACGCATCAGAAAAGGCGATGCATTTAAATTGAATGTTATGACATGACACACAATTAATTAGAGAAGTCAGATTTGACAGATATTGGTATAGTATATATAATCTCAAGTGGGATAGCATAAAAACGAAAACTCGGAGTAAAGTCGGCATCTCCTTTATGGGACATAGGCGGCGGCGGTAGATATGTAAAAATGCTTTAAATACTAAATAATTATTTTTTAATTGTTAAAGAAAGGGATTTCTATAATACCTTTATTCAATAGAAGTGGTTAATGAAAAAATATGTTTATCACATTTGATAAGTCACATAAATGATATATTAAGGCTACGTCTATTGTCTAGTGACCTACCTCTCGTTCTGTCTTCTAGCGTCAAAGTTATGCAATCTTAGGCGGGAGTTGCTTAGATGGCATATAATCCTTCTGACTAAAGAATAAAGCAGCGACTGCCTTGTTTATTAAATGTTAGGCCATCATACTATGAACTTTGCAGTATCATGATGTTAGGCAGGTAGAAAATTTCTACTATTCTATAAAGGAAAGACTCGGCAAAATTTTAAAGGCGGAACTCGTTTCCTGGCATCGGTAATTGGTCTCAGTAGCGGAAATAGGTCGACGTCTAATAAACTAATTTCAAAAAAAACTTTATCTATGAACTTTAAATAAACAATATTTCATTCGTCACTATCCGAGTTTTCAGAACTTGAATCGGTATTTACATTAATAATAATTGAATTGATAGGTGGTAATAAAAAATATTCATTTTCCTTTCTTATCACATGAGATACACACTTCCTCCATATATCGCTATCCATATTATCGCTTCCATATATCACTTCCTCCATATATCGCATGCCTATTTCGTCTAATATTATCTTCATATTCTTTAAGACAGACTCACTTAAGTGTGAGGATTGATTATATTGACGTAGTCTTGATTTTACATCAGCCCACATCATTTCAATTGGATTGAAAACGCAATAATATGGAGGCAGACGTATGATTGTGTGCTTCAAAATTTTTTTCAATAGCATATTCCTTTTTAAAATTTTGCTTCTTTCTGGTATTTCCAAGCCTTTACCTTTCATAAATTCAATGATATCGCCTTTTCTTGTGTTGTTGTTCGGAATTTTTGTGTGTTACCGCGAATGGTATGACGCATTGTCCATAACAGTTACAGAATTTGGTGGGATATTTGGTAACAGCTGTTCCTTTGCCCACTTATCAAATAATTCGGCTGTCATATCCTCGTTGTAGTCGGCAGAGGTTACTTGATACTTTTAGCAGACAACAACAACACATTTGGAATAAAATCGTTTTTACTTCCAGCTGTAGAATTAAAACTCTTTCCCCCCTAGGACATGGAGCACTTAAATTACACTTTTTGGTGTTATCTACCCAACCGTATTGAACTACATCATGGGTGTCCAACCATGTTTTGTCAAGATATTTTTATGTCTCTATTTGCATCTCGGTATTCTTTTATTTTACGCAGGTACTTGTATCGATGATCAACGATGCGTGCTGATTCCATAATTACCATTCGTTTGTCCAATTTTTTGTACCTAAAACCGCAATCGAGCAAGACATTTCGCAAAGTATCTAATGATTTATAGTTACAATCTGGATATTTGCGTAACTTGTCCCTAATCATATCTAATGTGGGCACCTTCAGTTCATTGTGAAAGTCATACACAAATCGACGAATGACATCTTTGGACGCGTTATCAAATTTTTGAAGTTTTTGTCCAACTCTTTTCCGTTTAATAGAATGATCAACTACATCCCCGGCTCTAATAACCCGGCCAAAGGTTAATTCACAAATCCTCTTCATAATTTGATTATATGAAGAATCAATATTTTCGCCCTTTAAACAAGAGTAAATCTTCAAAATAACCCTCTGAGTTTGAACGTGTAAGTCTTTATTTTCAAATTCCGCTTGTAGGTATAGGTTCTGTATCGAAATCGTGCGTTTCGAAAGGCCTCCAAAATTCCATTTTAAACAATTAATTGCAAAAAATTACTCAAACACGGTAATAAAACTAATAATTTGTTCAAATATTCACTACACTGAAAGAAATCAACCAAATAGAATGTTTTGCTAAGATGATCTACATTATTATAAGTATTTTTTTTGTTAAGAATAAGAAAAACTATTTTGCTAATGAGATTTTGCAACGGTAAATCTTTGACTATTTGTCCCAATAACAGCACTTACTTAAACTAGGTAAAATATTGTTTTAAGTTTTCTTTTCATTAGGGGTAACTAAATAATTTCTTACGATAAATAAGTGCCTTAAGTTAAAGTTAACTATTTAATGGTTAAAACTGATATAGACCTATGGTTGGTAAGTCACCTGTTAACTGTAAAGACGGGCTTACTAATCGTAACGTCTCACTTATTTATTTTTACACGTGGCGCAAGCGCAATTGAGATTTTATCATCGCACGCCATTTTATCCATGCAGCGACGCATGAGCTTTGTTTTGGTTCTAACAAGAACGGTCCTAGAACAGTTCCCATCATACGCAGTAAAGAAACAGTCATGTGTAGTACACTAAAATTCATAATTTCTTAAACTGCGCAAGACGGGTACGGTTCTAGAACTCTGAAAATTTAGAACCAAAACAAACCTATGCAGTAACTAGTAAGCAATTCGGCGTTCGACGAGAACTAGACGCTGCTCAGGATGAGCTTCACATCGACGACGAGTGCCAGTTCGGCTTCAGAAAGGGTAGGAGCACGACGCATCAGGTCGTCAGGATCGTGAACGACGTCAAGGTGCAATACAACCTCGGGAAGAGCACCGTCATGGTGCTCCTCGATGTCGAGAAGGCGTTCGATACCGTCTGGATCCCGGGTCTTATACACAAACTGAACGCACTGAACTTTCCAGTACACATAACCAAACTGATTCACTCTTTCCTGACGGACAGGTCGCTACAGGTCAGGGTGAACAATAAACTCTCAACACGGCGGGACATTCGTGCGGGCGTCCCCCAGGGGTCGTGCCTGTCACCAAAGTTGTACAATCTGTATGTATCCGACTTCCCGGAATTCCCGAATACTAAGCTTGCCCAGTACGCCGACGACACGGCCATGTATGCGCACTCGCATAACGCACAAGCGGCGAACATGCTGCTCAAGGCGCACATGGCCCGCGCCACGGCGTATTACGACAAGTGGAAGATCCGGGTCAACGTCGCGAAGTCGGAGGCCATACTCTTCACGCGCCGGTTCACAGAGAACCGCATATTAACGCCAATTTCGATCCAGGGTCAGCAAATTCCAATCAAAAGGTGCGTGAAGTATCTGGGGGTTAACTTGGACAAACGACTGACGTTTAATACACACATTAACGAGACGATACGTAAGGTCTACTTCACGTCCATGAGTCTGTATCCACTCATGGCAAGGGGTAGCGGACTCAACAGACACAATAAAAAATTATTGTACACGGCGGTGATCAGACCGGCCATCACATACGCGGCGCCGGTGTGGTGCAGCATCCCGGCCACGACAATGAGAAAACTTAAAGTCTTAGAACACAAATTTATGCGCCTCATTTCAGACTCGAGCAGGTACACCTCCCTCAGAGATTTGTATGATCGTTGCAACGACATAACGCCACTAGCGGATTACGTCCGGGAAATATCACAAAAATTTTATTCCTTTCGCCTGGGCGACAATCCGCTAACACGCAACATAACCCAAATCAGAATGCATAATGCCCCATTCCAGATAAAACACCCCCTACCATACCAGGCGTTGCCTATCTTCCGGCAACCTCTCTAGCCAAACTCCTATTAACCATAACTTTCTTCAACCCTACACTGTATCTTTCAAATCTTTTCTGTTCTATCTCTCTCCTCTCTTTTCACTTGTTTTCGTTTTTGTCTTTTTGTCTTTTTTGTTCTTTTGTCATTTTTTGTTATAAATTCCATTTAGGCCGAAAAATTTAGGGAATCTAAATCTCTAAAAATAATAAACTTCTCCTAGCGGCAGGCAGACCGCTGGAAAGCCAATTATCTCGAACGGGTTTTTTCGTTGAGTTTTTTCCCGCATCAACAGATCAAAATTCAGTGAAGTGCAAATGATAATTTTAAATATTTTTAATTTTAATTATTTTAATGTTTTATAAAACAATGGTAATTTTAATATTAATTTTAAGCCGCTAAAAGTGGCAGGAGTTTTAATTTTGTTATCAATTTTATTAAGCCGAACCGGCCACGACCCGCCCAACCTCGCGTCCGCCACGGCGTCATGTGCCGTGGTTGTCTGGTTGGCTCCGGATCGCGGTCCGGAGAGGCAATGTATCTTTTAATGTTAAATAAATATGTTTTGATTGATTGATTTTTTGCGTTCGACGAGACAGTTGTGGGAAAGGTTTTATGCAAAGAATTTTTATTAAAAAACTTGTGTTTAATGTTATTGTATATTAGCTGCTTTCATTCAGCAGAGTGATTCGTAATCATAATATACAGGATTTCAAAGAGCAGTAATCATATGATACAAAATTGCATGGTATAGGGACAGAGACAACACATGAAACAGGTAGGTACCTTATCATTACGAATCACTCTGCTGAACGAAAGCAGCTATTATATAGTAAACTGTGATTGTGTCTTCTTACAAGTCAAAGTTACCTTTTTTTAATAGGCACCCTGAATTGTTTATTAGTCTTTTGTTCTTAGTAATAATTTTCGACAATTTATTATTCTAATACAATTGTATAATTGCATTAACCTGAATGATACATTTTTTAAATGGAACCACTTTTAAAAAATGGTTACCAAAAATTATGAAATACAATTTGACCGTCTCGTCGTTCGTTTAATTGAACCTTATTGCATAATATCGATAATGAAATCGCTAAAAAATACGTTTGATTTAGTTATTTCATGTTAAGTAAGAAGGTTTAATTAATGGAACGAGGGTAAAAATTAATTTTACAATTTTTGGTGATCATCTTCTAAAGGCGGTGCATTTTTTTTTCACCCTTATAGTGGCCCCTTATACAGGATTGCGTAAATGTGTGAAAACACCTGATTTCTGACTAAACTATAAGTTTGATTAAAAAATACCTTTAACAAGAGCTTTTGTAGTATTTTTTATTCTATTCAGTGACGTACTTTGATTTCCAACAGATATCCTCTTTTTCGAGATTATGATACCATTGGCAATTTTTTAATGGATGACCCTGTATATTTTTACATTTTCAGACATACATATTTTATCAAATATAATGATATAGGATTTAGTGGTCGTACACGACTTCTGGTTTTTTAAGTATTAAGTAAATAAAATAATAAAATAAAGTCACACCCAATACCCCCCAAAAAACCGCTGCCTAAGGAATCACTACTTCCACATCCAGATTTTCCTCCAAGTCTCTTTAAGGGTAAACTTCTTGACTGTATTTGCACTTTAGTATGCGGAAATATTTGGATAGAGAATTTTAATAATAGGCAGATGTCAAGAAAATTTAAAAAAGTTGTAATTTAGCAAACTTCATTAAGACATTGAAAATGAACTTGGCTAACTTTCAAGCCTGACATGGTATTTACAAAATCTGCAAAATGTACAGGGGATAGAAATAAAGAAAAGTTTAATATTACATTAACATTAATATTCCACAAACATGGGTTTCGTAAAAATGCGAGAACATTAATCTAGGTATCAAAATTTATCAAACACACAAGTTTTACAAAAACGACTCTAGGCGTCGGTCGGCGTCAAGACGTAAAAATGTAAGAACATGAATTTAGATATCAAAATTAATCAAATACAAGTTTCACAGAAACGACGCAAGGCGTCCGTATGCGTCGAAACGTAAAGATACAAAGATATAAATCTAGACATCAAAATTCATCAAATTCAGAAATTTTACAAAAACGACGCCAGACGTCGGTCGGCGTCGAAACGAAAAAATTGAAGACTATGAATCTAGGTATCAATATTTATCAAGTTCAAAAGTTTTACAACAACGACGAGGCGTCGGTCGGCGTCGAGACGTAAAAATGGAACAATGTGAATCTAGGAATCAAAATTTATCAAATACACGAGTTTTACCTAAACGACACTAGGCGTCGGTCGGCATCGAAATGTAAGAATGCAGGAACATTGATTTAGATATCAAAATTTATCAAATACACAAGTTTTATAAAAACGACACTAGGCATCGGTCAGTGTCGAGACGTAAAAATGCAGGAATAAGAATCTAGTTATCAAAATTTATCAAATTCAAAATTAAATTTGGATCTTTCAAAAAGTATGCGATGTAACAGCACTGAACGCTTTCGTGTCCAAAAAAACAACCGAATTCCAAAGCGTTACACAAATCGCTACTGGACTTCCGTATTACCGTTACATCTTCGATTTGTTAAACATTTTCAGTGTTAAAGATTAATGCATTGCATTCTAGCACATACGACAAAAATGAAGTTCTGGACTCTTACTAGCTTGCTCTACTGATTTTTCCCAATTACTCACCCCACTCCACCACTTCAACAAAAAATACACACGTGTACCAAATTTCAAGTGAATATCTCGTCTATTTCATCAACCCATTTATAGAGCAGTAGCAGCTGACGTCACAACATGGCCGCCAAAGTTGCCTGGGTGGTAATAACCTAGTTTTGCATTTGTGTGCTTTCTGATTAATTTGAGTTTTTAAAAAATTTGTAGTGCTTTTTTAAACGTTTTTTTCGTGTCACATCAATTTTGGGTGTTTTTCGTCTATTATACATTTCGCGATTTATTGATCTGACTTAAATTTAGTGTTTTATTTGTGTTTTTCAACCGGCGTGTTATCTTGCGTACCTGTCAAAAGTTATTAATTTTCGATATGGTAAGTGAATTTCAGTGAATTTATTATAATTTTATTTATACTCTAGGAGGATGGAGCCAACCTATATGATTTAAAAGTGAGAGATTGAAACTATATCGTTGGATGATTTTTCAAAAATATAATATAGCATTGAATTAATGAACCATTGTGACCCTTCTTGTAAATAAAATTTATATCTAAACTATAAGACTATTATTATTCATACTTACCCTTATATTTATGTATAATATGTATAATTTGAAACATTCAATGATGGTAGACGATGCTGTTAAAAGTGTGTTATTTTTTAAATTCTGTTGTGTTTTAGCTCACTTCACTGGTATTTTATTTGCGTACATTATCAATATTTTGAACCTCTGTAATTATAATTGTAAGAATCAGAACAGATACCAAACTAGGTATATAGCTATATAAAGTATTCGGAGCGTATTATGTCGCAATTTAAATTAAATGGAAACTGAAATGATCTCACAGTCCTATCTTTTTGTTAGATTTACTATTACTCCTGCATTTCATAATACAAACCTCTGATTGTTGTTATTAATGTGATAAACACTTAAACTCGTTACAAACTTTTGAGCCTAACAAAAGTAAGATATAAATCAATAAAAAGTTGAAGGGAAATATTTTAAATAATTGAAAAATATTATAAAGAAATCTGAGAACTTAGCTTTTAGTATAGGTCCATTTATAATTTGGAAACTCATTTAGAAAATTCAAAAAACTGTTGAAAAATGATATCCAATTGGAATATTTGAAAAATCGAATTTTGGCCGATGTTTTCTACGCGTGAACCTTTCTATGCGCTACATAAATAAACAACTTTATAATAAACTTTGACGATTGTTTTTCATTACTGTTAAACACAATCAAGGACTGAAATCTTTTTTTATTGAAAGTACTTGTTAAAGTTGAATCTCTATATATTTGATCACTGTAGGACGTATAATACGCCCTCACGAATTAAAAAAAACATATCTCGGCTTCTGCGCATGCTAGGACAAACTTCTTTTTTCCCATTTGTAAAAAAAATAGCAGCTTCTTAGATATGCAAGAGCGGATTCTCTAAAGTTAAAATTTAACAAGATATTTGTTTATTTATGTCGCGCATAGAAATATTTATGCGTAGAAAACCTCATAAAATTGGTCAAAATTTCGATTTTTAAAAAATTCCAACGGATATCATTTTTCAATAGTTTTTTGAATTTTCCAAATGAACTTCCCAATCGTTAATTAAGGATTTAAAGAAAAATAGATCGGTAATTTTGACTATTGTGGTTATAATAGTCGTGTAAACATAACTATATAATGGGTAATAGGTGAGAAGTTAACATTATTATAAACTTAGTTAACATTTTTATAAGTTGATATTATTATAAGCTGATAGTACATGTTCACGGCTATTGTAACTTTTTATCATATGCACAAAACAAGTGTTTATATACAGGGTGATTCACGTGGGCCATTCATTAGAAGTTTTTCAACTTGCAGTTAGATTAGAAACTTGAAATTTGGTATGCAGCCATAATCGTTCATGCCCGTTCTACCTAAAACATTTTCAGTCCTCCAACTATACAGGGTGTGCCAAAAATTGGTACCAACTTTCTTATTTTAAATAGAAACCTATATTTTTCTTTACATGGTTCGATTGGTCTTCTAATTCTGAGTTTAGAGAACCTACATTATGTTAACTTATCTATTACAATTTTTTACATATGTCCAATTTTTTGAAAAAAATTGCCGCTGTAGTAGTTTACGAACAAATTTGTATCTCGCAAACCTTTCAAAATTATGAAACCAAATTTGTGAAGCAATAAGCTGGAAGTCCAGGCTAATTTTTGATGTCCCATCGGTGGTCCCATTTTGTACCGTATGGGCGCAGTCGACTTTCAAATGTCGCAATCAAAAATTGTCAATAAGTCAATTTTTTCAAATGGCACCTACTATTTTTTTTCACACCATTCGAAAGAAAATTGAATTTTAGGGTGAGTTACTTAAGCATTCCCTATACCTAACTTCACCCCATATCGAGTTATTCAATAAAAATCAAGAAATACCTTATCTTGCCGAGAGATTCCTTACTTTATCAAGTATGCCATGGAAACAAAAGACAGTTTTAATAATTTTTAAAGAAAAATATGGATTCTTATTTAATTACACACAGCACCAACAAATTATTATTAACGAACAAGAACAATGTTGACGAAATTCTGACGTAAATGTTCGATGTGACCACCATATTTTTATCCAAATATTCTATTATTCTACTTTCAACAGATTGCGTAGCACATCTTTGCGCCTACTATTTCTGACGCATTGAGAAAAAAAAAAGAATATTTTTTTCAAAAAATGCCAATAACTCAAAAACGACTGTAGATAGACATACACAATGTTAATAAAAGTGGCCCTAAAATTCAATTTTGCATTGATTTCTGGCATCAGAAATGGTAGGTGCAAAGATGTGCTACGCAATCTGTTGAAAGTAGAATAATAGAATATTTGAACAAAAATATGGTGGTCACATTGAACATTTACGTCAGAATTTCGTCAACATTGTTCTTGTTCGTTAATAATAATTTGTTGGTGTTGTGTGTAATTAAATAAGAATCCATATTTTTCTTTAAAAATTATTAAAACTGTCTTTTGTTTCCACGGCATACTTGATGAAGTAAGGAATCTCTCGGCAAGATAAGGTAATTCTTGATTTTTATTGAATAACTCGATATGGGGCGAAGTTAGGTATAGAGAATGCTTAGGTAACTCACCCTAAAATTCAATTTTCTTTCGAATGGTGTGAAAAAAAATAGTAGGTGCCATTTGAAAAAATTGACTTTTTGACAATTTTTGATTGCGACATTTGAAAATCGACTGCGCCCATATGGTACAAAATGGGACCACCGATGGGACATCAAAAGTTAGCATGGACTTCCAGCTAACTGTTTTACAAATTTGGTTTCATAGTTTTGATAGGTTTGCGAGATACAAATTTGTTCGTAAACTACTACAGCGACAATTTTTTTCAAAAAATTGGACATATGTCAAAAATTGTAATAGATAAGTTAACATAACTTAGGTTCTCTAAACTCAGAATTAGAAGACCAATCGAACCATGTAAAGAAAAATATAGGTTTCCATTTAGAATAAGAAAGTTGGTACCAATTTTTGGCACACCCTGTATAGTTGGAGGACTGAAAATATTTTAGACAGAACGGGCGTGACCGATTATGACTGCATACCAAATTTCAAGTTTCTAATCCAACTGCAAGTTGAAAAACTTCTAATGAATGGCCTACGTGAATCACCCTGTATATTGGTATAATTTAGACAATTTAATGGTTATTTTGGTTTTGTCGTTTGATAAATTACTTGACAAATGTGTATAAACAAATAAATAATTAATCTTTAAAATATACATAAATACAGAAAATTTATTAAAATACCTCAGGTTTACCAAATGTTTCGACTGCCCAAGAAACCATATTTTCGTTCCAATATTAGATTCATAAGCAACAATTTTAAATTGTAGATATAATTCGTCAAAGTAATATGTGCATTTGATCTCATTATAGTTATTTACCTACCTTTAAATTATATATGAAAGTTTGCTTCAAAGTTCAAATTAATACACACACACACACACACACACACACAAAATATAAATTCTCAAATAATAAGGAAAAAGCACGTTAAACATTCCACAACATAACTGTCCAACCACAAAATAAAAAACACTAGAAAATATCTAATCGTTGTGAGCTCCTTAACTCATGGGTATCTTGACTAAGTAGAACATTGGACATTAGAACAATGCAACGTTGCAATTCTATCTTATTAGGGTTGAAATAAGTAAATATTTGTAATATATTATTGTGTGATTTTCCTGTAAACAACTGATGTTATTATATTGTACTCTTCTTAAATACAAAACGACGCGACGGGTATACAGGGTGTTTCACTTAAAAGTCCCCAGGCCATTATCTCTAAAACTAATAAAGATATTTTATTTTTGTAAATGACAGATGATTGATACCAAAGAAAGGTTTAAATAACGGTGATTAGAATTTTTCCTCAACAGCACACAGAGATGGCGCTGCGATGCAAAACTATTTTTTGATGGCTGGAACCTTGAAACATAAGTCATGTGATTAAACAATAATTTGTGAATAATTTTGATGGTATAGAGAATTTACAAAAAACAAGCCGTTTTGGAGTTACATGAGTTTCTTTCATTAATGCCAGTACACGTGAATTTTGATAAATCCCTATAATTTATTTATTATTTATTATAGAATATTGGTTACCAAACACTTTTTTTCAAGATAAGGAAAGTGATATAATACACTATCATAAAATTATGTTTACCACTTCCGGCCAAACCGGAACTAACATGTAATATGTTCCTACATATTACATTTTTTTTTCTAATAACGCTTCTAATAGAACGGCTCCCAAAACTTAAAGTAAGTAAGACAACAAAGAAAATACACACTAATTTAGAATGGGCTAAATTTATATTAACAATTCAGTAAAGAACGTAAACAAAAGTTTTATAAACAAACATTTAAAAACTATCGAAATATTATTAAAAATGAAATTAAACTAATTTCTTTCTTATTAGTAGGTACTTATTATATTAAATGTTCAAAATTTCTCCCTTCTTCATGAATACACATATTGTACCGTTTCAGTAACTCTTCATTGCAAACTTTTTGTAACGTATGTCTATTTATAGAAGCAACACTTGCATATATTTTATTATACAAATCGGCCATATCCTCAATGGGTTCAATGTACACTACACTTTTTAAATACCCCCAAAGGTAAAAATCTAATGGAGTCAAGTCAGGTGATCGTGCTGGCCATCTGACTACTCCATTAGTACCAATCCATCTTTGAGGGTACATTTCATTAAGACAATCTTTGACTAGTACTGAGTTATGGGGTGGTGCACCATCTTGGTGAAACCAAATATTCTCCTGGTTATGAGGGATAGTCTCTAATAATCCTGGCAATACATTTCTCAAAAATATCTCATATTTTCTTCCATTTAGAGTCCCATGGAATAGACATGGTCCAATAATATATGAATTTAATATTCCACACCACACGTTAACTCCAAAAGTTACCTGATTTCGGGTCATTCTCATCCATCTAGGATTATTTTGTGACCAGTATCGGCAGTTATGCTTACTCACAACTCCGTTTTTGTGAAAACGGCTTTCATCGCTCCAGAGCACATTTTTTAAAAAATTTGGGCATTCTTCAGAAAGAACTGAAAATTCAGCTAGAAAATGTAATCTTCGTTCATAATCACCAGGCCTTAAATGATGGATCAATTTTAATTTGTATGGATGGTATTTATTTGATTTTAATATTCTATGGCACGAAGATATCGACAGATTAGTTTCCGATGCCAATTTCCGGAGAGAACATTGAGGATTGTTGACAACACTATTTAACACCAAGGCTGTATTTTCATCGTTTCTAACTGGCCTATTTCTGTTACGAATAGTTTTCTTAAAACTACCCCAGTTTCTTAAATTTTTAAACAGCATGATAAATGTTTTTTAATCGGGTGTAGGTCTATTTGGAAATCGTAAACAAAACAATCGTTTTGCTTGTCGGGAATTTCTTTTGCATTCACCGTATATTAAAATCATATTTAACTTATCTTCATTGGTGTATCTAACCATTTTTTAAATTTATTTTTTTTTATTGCCTTATTTGGATTAATTTGCTTTGAATTGTTTCTAAGTACACTATTTCTGTTTGAAACTATGATTGAAATGCACCAACTACAAACTTTGTTTAATAACTGTCAAACTTAAAATTAAATCAAAGCCTACTAATATCTCTTAAGTAGATTTTTCATTACCATTCTAAATTAGTGTGTATTTTCTTTGTTGTCTTACTTACTTTAAGTTTTGGGAGCCGTTTTATTAGAAGCGTTATTAGAAAAAAAAATGTAATATGTAGGAACATATGGATATTGGTTCATCATGTTAGTTCCGGTTTGGCCGGAAGTGGTATAAACATAATTTTATGATAGTGTATTATATCACTTTCCTTATCTTGAAAAAAAGTGTTTGGTAACCAATATTCTATAATAAATCATAAATAAATTATAGGGATTTATCAAAATTCACGGGTACTGGCATTAATGAAAGAAACTCATGTAACTCCAAAACGGCTTGTTTTTTGTAAATTCTCTACACTATCAAAATTATTCACAAATTATTGTTTAATCACATGACTTATGTTTCAAGGTTCCAGCCATCAAAAAATAGTTTTGCATCGCAGCGCCATCTCTGTGTGCTGTTGAGGAAAAATTCTAATCACCGTTATTTAAACCTTTCTTTGGTATCAATCATCTGCCATTTACAAAAATAAAATATCTTTATTAGTTTTAGAGATAATGGCCTGGGGACTTTTAACTGAAACACCCTGTACATTACATTTGATCGGCACATTTTTAAAGCCGGTATTATCGCTCGTAGAGAAACAAAAATCATATCATCGAATTCTGAACAACTTTCAAAATGTCTATCCGTATGTATGTCCGTCTGTCCTTCCGTCCGTCGCGTTGTAAGCAGGATAACTTAAGAAAAAAAACTTCGATTGTCTTAAACGGATAGTAAATTTGTGTTGGCTAGAGGAAGAGCCCTCTATTGTTTTCGGACGAAATCGATCAGTATCAGAAATTAAATAAATATTAAAAAATAAATTTCTCTTATTAAAAACGAAATTAAAATAGAGCATTAAAATAAAATTAAATAACTCTCAGAAATTGAAATCAACAAATAATTATCATAAATAAATTAACGAAGTGGAGGGGATTGGTTTGTCTTAAAATGCCACAGTAAATAAATTTATTGTGTCTTCAATGAAATGGCCCCCAAAGTACCACTTCACAATTTGCACTTTTAAATAGTTGTATAAACAGCAGGCATTTTAACGAAATTGAGATTAATTTATTTTATTCCCACGTCTTTGCAGCTAGGCTACTGGAAGCAGAAAGCAGAATGCGTGGGATCAACGACGAAGCCAAGCGCTGGTGCTATGAACGAATACCAATGCCATGCGTTCATTTACGGTAAGGCGTGGTTTACCTGCGCAGATACACGTTTACATATTACCAACTACAATTTCCCAATCTGTACATATACTAACTACCCATGGGGAAAGATGTCGGTAACCACTTGATAAAAAAAAGTCTTGCACTTTGTGTGGGACAAAATTATTTTTTTTATGTGTATAGTGGATCCAGTGTGAGTATAGAACCCGGTTTTCGGGGTTGAAAGCCCCCATTTGGCCGCCATCTTAAAAACCGGGGTGTAAACAGTCTCTCAGCGTTATCTTGAGAACCGTAAGTCTGACAAAAAATTTTCTACCACTTTTTTTGTAGAGAATTGAATTTTCTGCAATCTTGGTCTAGATACTTCTTACCGTAAAATTGAAAATGAAAAAGTTAATAGACTAAAATATGGCGAAAAACCCTCCAGAAGGGGTGTTTTTGCGTATTTTGCGATCCAAGAAACATATAGTCAAAGTGATTTCAGGCCGGTGTTATTTCCTGCACCATTTCGCGCGTTTTGAATGAAGTATTGGTTTGATCCCTTTGCAGCATCCTAACACATCTCCAACGAAAGAAAATTTAAGAAATGAGGGCAGAAAATTGTTCGCAATGAAATGATGTACAAAAAACATCTGATGCATTAAAAAAAAAATCAATAGAAATTAAGTTATAAACCCTTAAAGGATATTTTTCTTGAAAATATTAGTCTAATTTTAATTATTATAACTTTTTCATTATCAATTTTATGGTAAGAAGTAAGATTGCGGCCAGAGAAAATCTTGTCCTACCCAAAATGCAGGGTCAATGTAACATTTCAGTGGACTATACAGGGTGTCCCAGAATTGAGTTCCCGAACGGGAACCTGTGGTTCCTGAGTTCATATTGGGCCCGTATAACCCAGCTTACCTTAGTCCAATGGATGTACTTCCTGAGGAAGTACATCCTCTTGAAGTGAGACAGAAACAAATATTTTCTTTCAATAATTTCCTTTATATTGAAGATAAAATTTTCAAATTTTGGTGGGAGCTATATCTCTATAAGTACTCTGTGTAAACTTGACAACAACCAAATATCTTTTGTTTCTCTTTTTTTTCATAATAATTAATATTTGATTGATAATATTTTTTTAATCGCCTTATAAAATTACCGAATACTTGAATATTTTTGCAGAGCATTGAAAGGGCTGCAGAAATGTACTCTTAAAATTTTTTGTAATAATCAAAATACAAGGAATTATCGTTCTTTCCTCCATTTGTATTTAACAGTTATTTACAATTCTAGAATAAAATGTTGTAATTTGTAATAACAGAAAATTACAGTTTATTTTAAAAAATACATTACAAACGCTACACATGACATCCACCTGTTACACAAATTAATACTTTTCTCTGTAGGTCATATGCGCTTGTGAAACAGGAAACCTGACGCGTCTGAGAAACAAAAGATATTTAGTTGTTATTAAGCTTACATAGACTGCATACAATACAGATACAGGTCCCATGAAAACTTGAAAATTTTATCTTCAATATAACGGAAATTATTGAAAAAACGAATTTCTGCTTCACTTTAAGAGAATGTACTTCCTCATCAGGGATGCATTTTTGAACTAAGGTACCAAGGTAAGTTGGGTTATACGCAGTGCTGGATGATGACTTTTGTCGTCCATAGCGCCCCCCGCCCCCCCCCTACTACAAAACTTTTAAAATGTTATTAAAGTTTCTATTTATAATATAAAATAACATAAAATAAAAAAGCAATATACAATCAACACAAACAAACGAAAAAAAAGCATTAAATGGAAAAAGTTAAATAAGTAGGTATAATAGTTATTTATGATGATGAATGATAAATGTTAAAAATGATGCGGCGACAAAACAATAAAAACAAATATTTTGTAAATGAAACATCATTTTTACCACAAAAGTAACTATATTATGTACTTTTCTGGATTTCTTACTGGCGAAACTATCTATAATATCAGTAAAAACAAAGTTACAGACGACAGATATTAATTTTTTTCTCGCTCATATTTAAGATCTCGGCATTTCATGAAATTCTAAACCTATTTTAATAAGACCAATTTTTGAATTTTTTTTACGATTACTGTACTTCCACTCCACTATGTGAATGTGAAAATAATTAAACGCACTAATTAAGTGAAGTGCCGCGTGTAATAACTCGCTGTTCGCTGAGCGCTCGGAGCCTAGGGAAATCTTAAAAAATCACCAAAAAATATTTCGGAAAAAAATGTTCATCAAAATAAGGAATAAAAAATATGAGCGTATAGGCAATTATTTGGTTTCGAGATAAAAAATGAAAACCAAAAACCTTCACTCTCTAAATCAATGAAAATCAATCGTTTTTGTTTACATGAATTACCATTACTCGGCCGGATGTGAACAAACCTATCGATTTTGGTCTCAAACGATTACCTCTAGACTCTAGCGCTGCCATACGATTGCAGGAAATGCAGAAAAACATTCAGTGTTTACAGTTATTTTAATGTAAACAAATAGCCGAAAAATTCCACGTTTTCTGCGTTTCTCAAGAAAAAAGCATCGAGAGAGTTTCAAGTTTCGACAAATGTCGATCTACAGTATTGTTATATTGTGTTTAAGAATGATTTCTACAAAGTTTCACGCAGACCGATGAAAAATTGTGATAGAGCGAGTTGAAAAAAAAGTCAAACGACGCGGATTGAAACAAACGCTGACGCTTCTATATTTAAGGTGGTCCGGTATTCGACCCACATCTGTGACCAAATCTACCAGACAGAAAAGAAATGATAACAGCTTTTAAGAAAACTTTTATTTTTTGTTGATAATTTTCAAGTACGAAAATTTGTTGTTCGTCGCCGGCGCCCCGCAAGCCGTCGGCGCCCCTAGGCAGCTGCCTATATTGCCTTATGGACAATCTGGCTCTGGTTATACGGGCCCAATATGAACTCAAGAAGCACAGGTTTCCGTCCGGGAACTCAATTCTGGAACACCCTGTATATGAAAATGTGATTTTAGCATTTTTTAAATGATGCTTCAAGCCGCTATATCTCCGAAAGCACTTGTCGTACTATCGTAGCTAGAGTTCTTAAGTTACTTTTTCCGTTTTTCTTTTTTTATATAACAAAAAAAGTACACATGTTTTATGATACCTATAACTTTTAAGGTGTAGTACTGTCTTGGACAATAAATAATAATAAAACAACTTCTTTTTTCTAGTGTAAATCTATCTTTACTTGAATATGTAATGACTAGCTGAATTAAAACGTATGATATCACTATTTTATTTTGTATTTTAAAGAGGATATAAACAGTAAGGCTGGAGTTATTGCTATAGCAGATAGATGTAGTGGCGTGTGTGAGTCGGACGAATGGTAAATATTTTGAGCCGGAATCAAATTACCTTCCCCCACCCCCCGTTTTCGAGGATGCTAAACACGATGACGGTGTCAGAATTTATCTTTGGGGTTGCACAACCCCTCAAACAGGCCAAAAACCACCCCCTAGAGGGGTTAAACGCGATTTAATAGGTTTCCCTTCAGAAAATAGTACTTTCCTCCCGTTTTCAAGGATGCTGAGAAGGGTGGTGGTGTTCCCCATCGCGTCTGACCCCCACTAACCCCTCCACCGGCCAATGCTCGCCCCCGAAAGGGGTGAATTTTTTTCTCGGATTATCAGCGACAGATAAATATTCCACCCCGTTTTCAAGGATGCTGAGCACGGTGGTGATGTTCCCCATCGCGTCCGACCCCTAGTAACCCCTCCACCGGCCAATAGTCGCCCCCGAAAGGGGGATTTTTTTTTTTCGGAATATGTATTTATATATATATATATATATATATATATATATATATATATATATATATATAGAATATGTATGTATTATATATAATGTATATGTTATAAGTATTTAAGAAAAAATCACCCTTTTCGAGGGTAAGTATTAGCCGGTGGAGGGGTCGGTATGGGTCGGACGCGATTACGAACACCACCACTGTGCTCAGCATCCTTGAAAACGGGGGGAATATACATTTGCCGCTGATAATCCGAAAAAAAAATTCACCACTTTGGGCGGCTAGTATTGGCCGGTGGATGGGTTGGTAGGGGTCGGACGCTATGGGGAACACCACCACCGTGCTCAGCATCCTTGAAAACGGGGGGGGAATATATATTTGCCGCTGATAATCCGAAAAAAAATTCACCTCTTTCGGGGGCGAGTATTGGCCGGTGGAGGGTTGGTAGGGGTTGAACGCGATGGGGAACACCACTACCGTGCTCAGCATCCTTGAAAACGGGGGGAAATATATATTTGCCGCTGATAATCCGAGAAAATAAACTCGCCCCTTTCGGGGGCGAGCATTGGCCGGTGGAGGGGTTGGTAGGGGTCAGACGCAATTACGAACACCACCACCGTGCTCAGCATCCTTGAAAACGGGAGGAAAGTACTATTTTCTGAAGGGAAACCTATTAAATCGCGTTTAACCCCTCTAGGGGGTGATTTTTGGCCTGTTTGAGGGGTTGTGCAACCCCAAAGAGAAATTCTGACACCGCCATCGTGTTCAGCATCCTCAAAAACGGGGGGGGAGGTAATTTCATTCCGGCTCAAAATATTTACCATTTTCGCGTTTTTTCCGACTCACACACGCCACTAATGGTCAATAAGACAAATTGCACTACAAAAATTCGGTATTTAACATTTTAAAAAAGTGGAGAGTAAACAGTTCAATTAATTCACACTATTATTAAAAAAATATATTAAAGAAGTAGGTAATTAATAGTAACTATTAACATTTGGGGTTATTGCTACCGTTTCTGCTTATAACTTCTATTAATCTGTTTGGCACAGAATTCAATAAACTCATGCAATAATCATCGCATATATTTTCTCATGCATTACACAGCCCCACAAAAAGAAAAACAAAATTTTTAATCCGGATGATGGTATTCCTACGTATTTTTCGACGCTGCTTCTGAATCTGAGGTCAACGAAATTCCTATAGGTAGGTATCCTTCAATTTTTGTGTAGAAACAAAAACTTCCCTTCAATAAGGTAAATTTATGAAAATATGTACCTATCATTAAGGAATGAATGGGGACTTTCAATCGCTCATACTCTTCTTTTTTGGGTGACAATACTCCCGAAGGGGTTGATACACCCTCTTCTCAAGCTTCTAGCTTACAAGCTCTTGAGAATGAGAAGGAAATATGGTAGAGGGTGAATACCGCTCCGGAACCAAGCCTCCAGAAGGATAAATACTACGCCCTGTTAGATGAGGAACACAGGGGTGGAGGGAGATCCGGAGAGCATGTGTTCTTTGTTTTTACTGCAGAATAATCACAGTGCATTAACGAGAATCGCCTTCAATTGCCTTGACCGCACCCTATAAGGGGCGAGAAGTACGCTCCAGACCCCCAAAAAGGGTTCGGAAAACTTTTAGGACTGAGAAGATGCACTTAGATTTTTAAAATTCTGAGCGGGATGACAAACGGGAATCTATCTCTGTAGATTTTTTTTTCACTCCTGCATTTAATGCATCTCTAATATATCCGTCGTAGTACATCTGTATTTTATGTATTTTTCATTCATAAACCCCATTTTATCTTCAGTCATACTAGGTAGAGAGAAGGCTGTACAGATTTCCTATGAACAAGATACATGAAAAACTTTTTGTGAGTAAGTAAAGGGAGCCACTTTTCATATAAGCAAATTTTGCCTGCGTCATGGAATTTTGGTGTCACTTCCGGTCACGATTTTTTATGTTATTTTCGAATACATGAATAAAACTTACGTCAATATGTAGGTTTTGAGGTATACGATGAGATTATAGTGGGGTGCCATGCTTAATTTTCCCGCAACTCTGATACACCCTCAATTAAAGCTTTTTTTTTGTTACTTAACTCATCGAACACATGGACGATTTTTTTTTAAATGAAAGAACAAACCTTTTAGTTATTAAAAAAAATAGGGTGCCTCTTCTTATTTGTCCGCATCTCCTCATAGCGGCTTCGCTCACGCCAAAATTCTATGACGCAGGCAAAATTTGCTTATATGAAAAGTGGCTCCCTGTAGGTCTCTGGTAGTACTTACTCACTCATATAAAGTTTTTCATGTATCTTATTCATAGGAAATCTATACAGCCAGCTCTCGGCCTATACTGCTTATTTCTCTAAAATTCTTTTCCACTTAATATACTTATATGGTGCGAGTGCTGGAGTGAAAAAAAATCTACTGAGATAGATTCCCGTTTGTCTTCACTCTAAGAATTAAAAAACCTAAAGTGCATCTTATTTCCAGTCCAAAAAATTTTCCGAACCCTTTCTGGGAGTTTTGGGGGCAGTTTTCGCCCTTGCAGGGTACGATCAGGGAAGTTGAAGGAGCTTCTCGTTAACGCACTGCGACCATTCTGCAGTAAAAACAAGGAACACTTGCTCTCCCAGATCTCCCTCTACCCCTGTGTTCGATCCTCATCCAGCATGGGATATAGTTTATACCCTTCTGGAGGCTTGGTTCAGAAGCTGCATTCGCCTTCTACCATATTTCCTTTGCTTTCTCAAAAGCTTGTAAGCTAGAAGCTTTTATGACGCAGTTCTATGTAGAAGGGGTACATAGGGTAATCAACCCCTTCGGGAGAATTGTTACCTCCTCGCTGAAACCCTTGGCATTAAAAAAAAAGGAGTACGGAGATAAAAAATCCCCATTTATTCCTTAATGATCGGTACTTATATATTCATACATTTACCTTATTGGAGGGATGTTTGTTGCCCCTACACAAAAATTGAAGGGTACAGGAATTTTTTTGACCTCGGATTCGGATTCAGCGTCGAAAAATACATAGAAATACTATGATCAGTCATCCAAATCAAAAAAAATTATTTGTGGGGTGTGTTGTTTATGAATTGCAATGATTCTTGAGGTTCCGTGGTCTCACATGGTTTTGGATATTTCTTAGTGATAGTGTCCTGCCCATACTTCTTCCACGGCGTATGACTGGGCTAGTGTTAAGAATATTAATATTGCTGTCTCGCCAGTGAGGTGCCAGGGGGTGCCCGGCACCCCCTAGGATCATTTGAGCACCCCCTGAGGAAATTCTAACATTACATATGTAGAACTATTTTACTTATTTTCCTAAATTATGAAGGGGTAGGCACCCCCTGAAATATGATGAGCAGGGGAGCAGGCCCGCTAACTAGACAAGTCAAGACAAGTCAATAAATTGTGTGAATGAATAAAGCCAAAGTGGAACACGTGGTTTAAAAAGGAATGCAGCATGTGTATAATGTATTGCCTATATGATATGCGTAATTAGCGATATTAATTGATGATAAGTGAGAATATTACCTAAAAATGGAAGTGTCCCAAGAAGGATAAACGCAAGGAGTGCTCTATCAGCCTTTAGCCAATCAAAACAAAGCGGGGAAACTGACGTCAAAATAGACATTTTTAATTATAATCCTTCTAACTATTATTTATTTTCTACACGAATAAGAAAACAGTATAAATTCACCAAAATAACCACTAAAAATATAAATCTCAACAAAATATTACAACTGAATATAACAGAAAAAACACACAAGCTTAAAATCGTAAATAGTGTCTCTATGACAGCATTCGGTTACATTGTTAATTCTGTCATTACCGTCACAAAATGTTGTCTGACAATAATTCTTTTTAGGATTGAGCCAAAGATTAGAGAATAATTAACAAGTTAAGACAAGCGCCAAAAAACCTTTGATCTTTTAGTAATGGCACCATATTGATCTCGTCATTTACGTTGGAGTTATTGAGCAGTTTAAAATATACGGTTGGGTCATCCACTTCCCGTCATTTTTGTCCATGACCCCCCCATCTTGTCATCGACGCGTGGGCTATACTCAGACGACAGACACAAGACCAAACTCTTTGCACAAGACACAAAAGTTAGTTCTCGATTATAGCGCGCGAGCCGCGAATAGAAGGTCAAGATCATGGTGTGAGTCTACTGTATATTTCTCTATTGTGAGTTAAATAGATTGACGACCTATCATGGCGACGATAGTTGCGGGTGTCAAAAATTTAACTTGCGTATGGTGCGTTATTATGACTTATGAAGTCCAGTTTTATTTATGTTGATCGTGGTCTAAATAAACATTTCTCAGATAGCAACTGGCAACGTCTGTTGCTCATCGTGTGATCCAGGCCTAATACTTAAGTAATTTTAATTAGCGACATGCGGTGGTTGGAAAAAAATATATAGGTACTAAGGTTTTATAAAATCACCCATTAGAACCATTGAATAATATTTCAAAAAAATTTGGTATAAATATATCCCTTTATTTAAATCTGAATTAGGAAAGGATTTTTTTATTGTATCTAATTAGTGTTTCAACCAAGGTGTTCAAAATATGAACTAAATCAACCGTATCAGAGTAGGGCGTATTTTGCTAACTGAAAGAGACTACTGCGGCCATCTAATGGCGAATGGCAATACCATAAATTCTTTGGCGATAACTGATCTACTGATCCTTTGCTGATCACGACGATCTGAGTGTATCCGCTTATATTCAAATTTTGTTATATGATGTTGGTAACATTTGCGGCCGAAAAGTGATTTGACATTTCAGTGACTATTATAACCAAAATTAAATTCAGTAATATTTTTCAGTCCATGTTAATTTACGAAATTCAATCGTTGTAGACTTTAATTAATGCATTTCTTCAATGGATTAAACGAATTTCTCCTAATGTGGGATAATACGTGGCATGCCCACCAAACTAGTGCCAATTTTAATATGTTAATATCAAAGATTACCCCAACATAAACAAAATAGCAATTTATTTATAAACAGTTTTAGTATGTAGTATACAACAGCAACACTGTTGTTGTAAAAACTTCTAAATAATATATACGTGATGGGTATTTGCTGGTGTAAACAAAAAGATGAAGACCATGACACTTACGTTCCACAACCTCCAAACATCCACGATGTCAATCATGTTATTCAGCAGCCCATTTCACCTGTTAGTACTCAATACTCTTTCAAGGTTTCCAAGACACCGGATGCATCTTATGTTGATAAGCTAGTGTTGGAAACTTTAGGCGTTATTGCTACCTTAGTAGACAAGTAAGTACAATTTATATTTATATTTGAGTTAGAGTAACGAAGTTATAAAAAATACTGTCTAGGAAATATATTATAATAATTCAAACCCAATTAGTTACTTCATTTTTTATAGTTCATCGGCTTATTGGAGATTTTACTAATACTTACACCTAACCTACTCTAGATAGTTTAGCAAGTGTATTGATACAAGTGCTCTGCCTTTAAGCCTGCAATCGATCCTTATTTGATCGAATTTAGATCTTATCATCTGAGAAATGGGGCATGAACAAAACTACATCAGTAAAATAATAATTTAAAATGCACATATTGCTAGTGTGCTAAATATTTATGAGATTATTTATTTATTATCATTATTAAGCACAACTTTATATTTAAAATATCATTAAATTGTTGGGATAGAATTTATATGCTTTTCACCAGATTACTGAATTCGGTATATTCAGCAAGTTCAAAGTCCAGTTCGGTCAAATAACTTGTTTTGCAGGTAGTAATCTTATTATCTACATGCTCATAACCACAATTAAATATTAGTCCATTTTCTATAGGTATTACCTCAAAAATATTTTAATAAGTAAACTTTATGCAGGCTCTAGGTATATACCGAATAGTATTTTCAGAAATTTATGTATCTGATGAAGCTTTTCAATTATATCTCAACAAATATAAAGAATGTAGATTTTATATACAAGTTGTCTCCCGGAGACGCATTGGACTAGCGTGTATAGACGTGCTGTAAAATACTCTCAAAAGAAAGCGGTAAAAACCACATTAAACTCGATCAAATTTAAGCCACCGATACATCAAGAAATTGTGCGCAAAGTGAAACGCTAATAACAGAAAAACAAAGTTCATGTGGAATTAATAATTACACGTACAGTTTATTAAATAGAAACCAATAAAGCAAGTGTATTGTCAGTGCCTATGCCTATGCTAAGACGAGCGAGCACCATCTCTCAAGTGGACATCCATCAGTGAAAAGCAACAAATTGGTTTCTAACGAGTGGAAGTAGTAACATAAGCAAAGCAAAGGATGAACAGATAAGTTTTATTTTTATTCACATTTAAGTTATATTTATTAGTTTATTAATCCTTGTCACAAAACACTTTATTACACAACAGAGAAAAAATTTAGGGGTAAAAATGAAAAGGTAATAAATGTAGTTAATAAAATAGAAAATACTCGAAATTGGAAAGCGGCAGTTGAAAGTAATTACTGTAGAAACAAACTAATATACAGGGTGTGCAAAATATTCTCTTGGGCCTCTCTCTCATAACCAACCCGCCATAAGGCACTTCCACCGTAAATGGATATTTACCTGTGGAACGCTTAATAAAAAAAAAGCTCCCTGCGGTGAGCCAATGCATGTATGTCTTGGCAGACAAACGAAGTGAACGCAACCGGCAGAAGGAGGTGCACACTGCTAGATTCAGACCCAGAAGACTTGGAGGAAGAATAAATAAGGAGATGATGATGGATGGAAACTTAAAAGAAGCATGGAAACTAAAAAGAAGCATCTCGAGTAGCATCTTGCAAACGCTTGCACTTCCCATCCTATATTCCTACCCCAAGTGTCATGTGGCTCTCTCTGCTGACAACAAGCATGTCCCATGTCCAGCCCAGGATATGCAGCCGGTCCGAGAGTATATAAAACATCCAAGATTTGGTTCTGGCACGCGGTTTGGCCGTCCGTTGGGCGTGTTTGGCTGACGACCAAGCTGGGTGTTGGAATGAACCTCCATGGATATTCTCTCTCTCTCCTGATATTTCTGTTGCTGATAGTAGATACAAAAATAACGGTAGTCGTTTATGTTCATTTATTTCTGAAAATGAATAATAAGGGAGATGATATACCTACCCCTTAAAAGGCGGATAATAAATTTCAGTTTTTCTGCAATATCTTCCGACTCCCTTAAAATATCAAATTCGTATTTTAAACTTAGGCCATCTGGACACTAGTTTACATGGTATCATTCTAACACTTCTATTTAAAGTGTAGTTTTAGGGGGCGATTGTCAGTATTTTCCTCATGACTAATTTTTTTCAAATTTCTAAAAATCATTGTAAAAAGACTAATTTTCAGATCATTAGAAATAATAAAGGTATTTTTATTGCATTTCGATAAACCAACCTGTTCTCGAGTAATTTGTGTTTAAATAACAACAGGAATTTTCGACAATTTATTAATGAATTCTTTTACACATAAAGAATGCCTACTTATTATTAAGCGATAGAAGATAGTTAATTATCAATTACAAAAATTGTTCGAATTTTGCCTTATGCACAATCTAAGCCTCTTTTACTTCCACATCCATGTAGTGGATTGGAAGCATAGTAATCGTAAAACAATTTTCAAAAATGAAACGTCGAGATTTTAAATTTGAGTGGAAAAAAAATTCTGTCTGTCTGTCTGTAACTTACTTTGTCCACAAGCTTTCTCCAGAACAGTTTAAGATATTGACTTGAAATTTTCTATACATATATAACATAACAAGATCTGTAACTGGAACTGTATTGTTTTTTGAAGATATCCAGTGAAGGATTGGGGGGTAAATAGGGGCAAATATGGGGAAATATGTAAAGCAAGCTGGTAGGAGTACAGAAACTTGAAGTTTGATGTATGTCCTAGAAGCTAGACTCAATTTTTTTTATAATATTTTTCAACCCCCCACACCACTCCTACTCCTTAAAGGGGTTGATAAAATAAAATTGAGATATTCATTTAAAATTTGGTCTATGTATGTATTATAACGACATCTGGAACTAGATTATATTTTGAGATGATTCCGTTGAAGGGTTGGGGGTTAAATAGAGGTAAATAAGGGCAAATAAGTAAAGCAAGCTGGTAAGAGTACAGAAACTTGAAATTCGGTGTATGTACTAGGAGCCAAGGTCTCAAATTATTTATAATATTTTTCAACCCCTACTCCATTATTTAAGGGGTTGATAAAAGAAAATTGAAATATTCACTTGAAATTTGGTATACGCATGTATTATAACTGAAACTAGATTATATTTTGAGAAGCTTCTGTAGATCACTCGTATAATGGATATTGGCTAATTTCAGTAGAGAATATTCTACCATACTGCTAACTAGTTTGTACTATATTTGGTATGCAGATGCGAAACCCAGAATCTTTCCATAAAATACATTTGATGACATGTATGCCTTGGAGTGCTTAACCTACATTAAGAAACAGATTAATCAATACATAACAAATAACGAGGTCCATAATCATGAGACCAGGAGCAAGGATCAATTAAGAACGTTATTCACACTTTTAACATAAGGACAAACGGGTATAAATCATTTTGGGGTTACTTTTAATAGTCTTTAATAGTCCCACAATCAGAGCTCTACCCATGAATAAATTCAGAACTACAATTAAAATGTTCTTCATCAGTAATGCTTTCTTTACAGTCGAGGTTAGTTTTAATTAAATTAAACACTGTACCTAACTACATGTGACATAGCTGTTTACAAGTATGATTTTAATTAACTTTGGTACGTCTATATAGCTGTTTTCACGTTTCATATTTCAACTTGTTTTTTATTGTCTATATCTATCATTCCTGACATGTAAATACTTCACTATTTTAATAAATTAACAACTAACTATATTAACAACTATCATTAACAATGCATTTGAAGAGGGAAAGTTCACATGTTCTGTGTTTCTGGATTTGTCGAATGCTTTTAACTGTTTGTTGCATTAAATATTAATCAGTAAACTGTAATAGTTTTCCTACTCACTACAAACTCTTATTAACATCATATTTCAGCCAAAGAACCCAATACGTCTTTTATAATGGAATGAAGTCTGATCTGATTATTATTAAAGCTGCAGTCCCACAAAGCTCTGTCTTGGGACCCATGCAATTTTTAATGTACATGAGCAATCTCTCGTATTCAGTAGTAGATTCAGTATCAATCATGTTTACTGATGACTGTAATATAATGTTTCAAATCGGATATGTCTGACCTGTTAGACCGGGTCAAGCTAACACAATCAGTTACCTATAACTGGTTTGTTTCAAACAAATTGAGTTTAAATGTGACAAAAACAGAAACGATGATTTTTGCTCTACGAGATATACAAAATCTTAATAATCCTGATTGTAAAGTTTTGAGGGCTGCATTTAGACTCTAAATTATTGTAGGATCATCACACCAGCCATGTCTGTAGCAAAATATCAAGAAACACATACCTACTGAGAAATGTATCTAGCAATATATCTCAATAAGCTCTTCTTATTGCATATCATAGCCTTATCCACTTGATATCGTATGGTATTCTTGTCTGGGGCATGCTGCTTCCTGAGAAATTTTTTTCAGATTACAAAGGGCTGTATGGATCATAGGTGGTTTAAAATACAGGGAAGAGTGTAAAGACTCTTTTAATGAATTAAACATATTAACATTACCATCGGTTACATACAGAAGTGTCTTTTATACACCAAAACCAGTAAAGTGTTATATCCAAAGCAAGGTCCTAACCTAACTGTAAATTATTTAAGACTTAGTAAAACCAGAGATGGAACAGATTATTACTGTATTAAATATTTTAACCTATTGCTTCACATAGGCATAATTTCAGTATTTTTATTGCGTAGGCAGAGATTTGTTTATCACTTCACAGGTAATATTAAACTCAATAGAGGGAAAACGAGTAGTGTGAAAAAGTCTCGTGCAAAAATCGGAAGACTTGGCGATCGTTCACTGAACAGTTGTGCGAACGTTCCCTAGATGATTATCATTCACATACGTTCGCTGATATGTTGGCGAGCGCTCGTACACTTTGAATTTCTTGCAATAACTCCGCGAGCATTCGCAAATTTATATACAAATTGTAAATAATATGATTTTCGATTCCAGACTACTTGTGTTGTAAAGTATGAGTCAAAACAAGAAAAAAGTCATTTGTGTTATATCGAAAAATTTTAAGTTTAAAAAGTTGTTAACGTTGTTAATTTCGTGCATCAATTTGTTTGTATATTACTGTGTTTATTGTTGACTTGTGTAAATACTTTTGTATTCTAATATCAATTATATCTATCGGTTAACTATAAACTAATGTATTGTATTGTACTAGACTGAAGGAAGATTTAACTCAGAAACTGGCCAATATTTAAGGTTGTGCCCATTGAACTATTCAGCCGGGACGTCAATATCAACAACATACAGCAATTGCAGCTAATTACACCGAAAAACATTTTCCATAAGATTTGTGTGGAGCTTTAAACAAATCGTTGAGTAATCTAAAAATATACTGTTTTAAATATGCCGTGTATCTAATTATGATGTACATAATATCAACAATTTGAAATTAAACAATAGAAACTTTTTTATATAGGTACCTTCCTACTTAATCATTGTTTAGTCGTTTAGTCGATACTTTTATCTAAATAATTATTATAGCATGTTTGTATACTTCTTATTAACACCTTGACCTTTGATATTTTCCATTAATGGGAAAATTTTAGTTAATTTACCTGGTTAATATAAACTAAATTATTAAAATAACAATATAATTTTAATGTATGCATAACTTATGTTGTTTAGTATTGATTAAATTAAATTCTTTCACATTTTATAAATACCCTGCCATAGTTAGGTGTGTTGAATATTTAAAAACTACATACATCTAATTATTTTAATTTTAACTTATTTTAATTCTGTTTAACCTTAATTTGTTAATAAATAAATATTTTTTATTTAAAATAGGGTATTTGCATGGTATTTAGATAAACAGATAAGGTGAAAAATGGGGACGAATACATGGTATTTTTTTACTTCAAATAATTAATATTTTTCCCATAACTAATGAATTAAGGAAGTAGACATTGAGAACGTGGCTTAGGCAAGTCCACTACGTATGAGTGACTATTTATAAATAAAGTAATTTCCTTGCTTATAAATTCCTAAATTTATATAAGCTGTGCCAGTACTAGAATTTCATTGACAGATATCGTGTTAGATATAATATGTAGCCCAATTTGCTGCGACTGTTCTTTACTTCTTGCTTGTTTTATTCTTTTTGAAGAACTTTGGTGTACCATCCTAATATAAACTTCACCTGCACATTCCAGCAATTGGGGCCTGACCACCCTTATGTATACATCTCTAACTGTGCAAATATCACATTTCTAAATAGACCGTCATAGACTCCTATTCTATCCATGTTGAAATAGTTGGAAGGCATGTCGAGACTTTTATGACAATAGTGAGTGTCATCGTCATTATGACAGTCAAATCTTTGGGCACCTAATCTAGATGGTAAAGTGCAGCAGTTAGCATATCCAATTTCTAAACTGCGCATGCCTAGCAAAGCTGGCCTGACGTCTGCTTTTAAACTTTACTGTAAAGCCCTGTCTCCTTTATTGAACCAAATTAGGTTGCCTAGATTTCATTAAGTTATAGAGCTGCCTTGTTGAATGTGTTTTATCTATATGTAATTATGTAATAGTAGTAATCACCACATATGTTTCAGTGATTTCAATTATTTTATTTTACAATACTTGATTGCAAATATTTGTTTGTTTTTACCTTAGATTGTTTATGAAGATAAGATTGATTCTTTAAATATATTACGCCTTATTTATAGTCAAACATTTTGTGTTTACTGTTACATAGCAAAACATTATTATAATTATAATCTGACTGGTATAATATATAATGATATGAACATCTATAAATGTAATTACACATTTGATGAGGCAGGGATCTTCTTATTATTCCTCTCTCGCTTAACTGATCGCATATACCCAACAGAGGAAGGATAAATTCACACAATTAATTGAAGAATATGATAAGAAGAATAATTCCTACTTCATCCAGAAGGAAGCGCATTTAGTCCAGGAAGAGTATTTAATTGCAACCGCTGAAAACATATAAATTACATTTAAAGCATTAGTGAAAGAATTAATCATGCTGCATTATTTAAAGAATATAAAGATTTAAAAAATCTGAAATATGCTAAATCTTAGGCATATTTTTCTCTAAAATTATTATCATTTATGTCTTGCATGATCATAGACACATATTTTCTAAGAATATATATTTTGCATGGTAAATCTGATGTTGCTCAATTATGTTTTTGGCTGAAGATAGTTAATAAATTTGTAATGTTCTAATAGACGGAAGATCGTAGGGCTAAATAATAAACAAAAAAGGAAATTATGTCATATATCCTAAAGAAGAAACAAAAATCAACTACGGACGTTTAGGAATTATTGTTAATCAGTGTAGTGTACTTTGAGAAGGAGAATTTGGAAAGGATAGATCTGGAACACCAATTAAAATGGGTTAAATGTACAGAACACAATACACTCTGCAATTTCCCATTTATTTGTTTAACTCATCAGGTTGAAACAAGCAATTCACCTAGAGCTCTATATGTCGACTGTTCTGGTCGAGATCCATATAGGCACAGGACCAAGTGGAGTACTGTGTACTGTACTTTCAGCCCCTTTTGATTCGAGATCCTTTTTTTTTAAACTATTCTAAGCTGGTAAGAAACAGTGATTCCAAAACATGTATCCACACTTTTTTGTCTCTTTTTTAGGCAATGAGCCACGATTTCCTTTTTTGATTATGTGTTAAATTTCTCTTCATCGCAGTTTACAATGATTGTCCAATAATTGTGAAAATATGAGTTAATATGCCCCATTTCAAAAACGCAGATTTTTTTAACTGCACATCTTCAATTGGCCCATTCTAAGTTTCATGTAGAGATTAGTACATTCTAATTGATACTGTATTATTAAAAAAAAAACAGATAGTTGCATTATTTATATTTCTTGTTTTTAGTGAGCAGGAACCCCCTAGTTCGATGCTGCTACTTCACAATATTGCCGACAATGAAGAAGGATGGATACAACTGGTTAATTCAATGATTAATGTAATTCCTCTGTTAGATCCATTGGGCCCATCTGTTATTACACTTTTATTAGATGATTGTCCTTTACCGTCCAAAGAGTCTGTGTTAAAGGTAAGAATTATCATTTACACCAAATGTAGAACTGATAAAACTAAAGTCATATAATAATTAAGTAGCCTTTCTTCAGCCATTGCTAATGGTTTCTTTTTGTCATAGTTATTATAACAGGTCTCTACACACATCAAAATATTTCAGGGTTGTTGTTTCCTAGATAATTTTAGGAAAAAGTTATATAGAGAATATAAACAGGTGCCCAAATATATTTCATTTTGAGATGTTGAAATTTTCAAAAAATCTTTTATTGGCAAATCTTTTACTGCGGCTATTTGAATTAAATTTTACACACTTGCCGAAAGAGGTGATTTTATCACACTCAATAATTAACCGGTAGCAGATATATATGTAGTCAGTGCCGTAAATTTAATTAAAATCATAGTAAGTAATGCCCTGTAGAAAATTAAAAGTTCTCTTAAGATAAGTCATCCAATTATTATAAACCATAATTGCATCATCAATTGTTTTGCTATCTCATAATGCCACGGCATTTTTGTTTTCAATTTATTCCACCCTTATTGCTAAGAAATCAATTAATGTTTCTGGCTCACAAGGAATTGTAACAAATATACAAGCCTCACTTTGAAATTAGTAAATAATAGTAGAACTTATGGTAGTGTATTGGAAGAAACAAATTATTACTTAAATTAATGTAAACTGGTCAGTAGTTCAGAAAAACAGTAACATTAAACATACTTAAGGATGAGTTACTAGAACAGTTAATGTAGCTACCCTCTACAGCGATACATGACTGTCTTCCTCGTTTAAAAATTCTGTACACATTGGAAGTAGAAGAGGCCACTATGCGGTCCTTTAACATTTGTTCATTTTCAATGGGATTAGTGAGGTGCTCCAAAGGCAGGACAAAACAAACCATATATCAATCAATTATACACCCCTATTTTCAAAATCGTTCAACAATTCTGTTTTTGCTCTCAAATGCTGAGATAAATATCTTACAAAAGAAAGAGAATCAAGCTTTACGAATAATTTTAATGTGCAATAAATATACAAATATAAAATCAATGTTAGACAAATTATAAATGCTTAGTGTAAAACAAACTTTCATTTTTAAAATTTTACATGAGTCATTACCAGAACATCTATTTGATCATTGTACATTTGTAACTGAAGTTCATCAACATTTTACAAGAACCAGTAACAATTTATCAGGCGCGGATCCAGCCCTCAAAAAAGGTTGTGGGCACGGCCACCCGAAAATTAGTCAAGTGAGAGTCGGACTACGGACTCGCTTACGATCCATATATTGCATTCTTACAAACTAGACATTTACAAAATGCGTGACGCCCCGGCCAAGACCTTGTACATGTACAGTGTACAGGTCCACGCGGGCAAAGTCGCGGGTCGGACACTAGTAAATTAATAAACCTATAGAATGTTAGTCTGTTTGCTCCTTTAGTAAAAGGCGAAAGATTTTTTCGCTCTGAAGAGAAATCAGCGTGTTTGCTCCTGAAAATTACAAAAATAAATGTGTGCTTGCACATCACAATATCACATCTAGACTCTGAACTACTGAACCGATTTAGATGAAACTTTTACAGCTTGAAAGCATGTCAGATTTCATTAAAAGATGGTATACATTTTACACTAAATAATTTTATTTAGGTGCTTACTTAAATAACGCAATTTGGTAAGGTTATAAGATGTAATTCTTGGGCATCATTAGTCGCTTGTCACTGCGACTAGCGACCAGTAACCACGTGATCAAAATAAGCGGGATAAAATCATAGACGGCAATGTTATGTAATTTGAAATAACCTATTTGGGTTATATTTAAAACATTTTTTGGAAACCAAAGATTAGTGAAAAAATTTGTAGTTCTTGCTGTTATCAATATTTATTTTTATGTTGTATAATTCATAATCAAAATATTGTGCTTAATTTGTTTAGAAATAACATTAGAATTACTTATAAAAAATATAACGGAGTTAGTATTTAAATTTATTTACCCCATTATCAAAGAGTTATAACAACTAACCTAAAAGTGACCATCACAAGATATTTACAGGATTTGAGAGGTGTAGATAACCTAAATAACATTTTATTAATTATTTCTAATATAGCTACTACTAGGAATTTAATGTAATTAATTGTTATCATTAAAGTTAAACAATGTCAATTTTGAAGAAGTTACAACCCTTAAAATAATAGCAAAAACACAATGGATATCACACGTCTCGCATAGACAAGCTAATTAAGAACAAACCAAGTAAGCTGTTAAAACAACATTTTTATAACGCACCCAAACAAAATAAAAAGTGGCATAGTATTAATTTTGTAAAACATATTGGCAACTCATTTTGTAAGTAATCTTGGCATTAATACCATTTCCTCACTAATACACAAACTATATTTCATAATACCTCCATAGTAGACACCATACTAAAATTAAACATACCCAGAAATAGTAATTACATTTTTAAATTAAATTCCTAGTAGTAGCTATAATATAAATAAGTAATAAAATATTAATTAGGTTATATTTATCTCTCAAATCCTATGTATATCTTATATAACTTTTAGGTTAGTTGTTATAACACTTTGATAATGGTAGAAAGGCCAAAACATATGTCAGAGAAATCAGAATAAAAGCTGTGAAACAGTAATACCACGTGTTTTTAATACTTATTCTATTGTATTTTTACTACTACTACGACAAAAATTTGATTACGTGGTTCATTTATCGCTGGTCACGCACGGTTCATCGTTTTTAAAAAAAAAATTATTAAGGCATTGCATATAACATTAGCCTATCGACCTCAATTAGGGTTGTGGGCATGCCCACCGTGCCCACAACGGTGGATCCGCGCTTGCAATTTATATGTACCAACTGTAAAAACTAATTAAGCGCAAAATAATGTTTAGATTTCACTTGCTTATAATTTGTTGTTTATTGCTTGGATACGAGATATATATAAACAAGGCCATTATACCCTAGGGCCATAAAGAGCAGACGTAATGATTACATCCGCTTATTGTGCCCCTATCACTTTCGAAACACATCGAAGAAACAATTTTATTAAAGACGTTTCGTTTAAGGTTTTTTAATGCTATTGACTTCACAGGTATTTTGACCACAATGTGTTCGGGCAGAATGTTTCTGCCTATAAAATAAGAAGTATGTAAGGACAATAATTTATCACATAACACCAAAAGTTGAAAATTGCAATAATAGATATATGTACCAGCTCGTGAAAATAAGCCAGTAGAACTATCTCGCTGATAGTTACAGAATTTTTGTTAGTCCATTGTTGAAATTTTTCATATTCTTTCTCACACAGTGATTGCAATTTTTTTAATAACAGTGCCTTATTTACTTCTGCGGCCCTTTTTGCGAGAATTTGTGGAATTTCTTCGTCCTGCCCTATTAGAAAGGTTTCAACACACTTTATTACTTCACTGACAGAAATAAATAAAATAATGGTCACATCATAACAAACGTAAGGACCGGCAACTGCAAAGCCATTATCTATTTCATAAATTATTAAATTCATTTATTACATTTAAATTCTGTAGGTGTCTAAAGTAGAGTGAACTATAAATCGTTATATGCACCACTAGCGATATAGAATACCTATGCCCTTGTGTGACTTCGTCACCTATAGGCATAAACATCTCTATCACCCTTGGTACATAAATCACTATTATATTATTATATAATGAGTTTGTAATGAGTTTCCAGGTGAAATTATCAACTGTGAAAACATAAACCAATTTAAAAACTATGCTACCAATATATACTGGAAAATGTAAATATTATATTTATACTATTTATTTGCATTTTATTCTATGTCTATTATCTTTAGATTTTTAGATTTCAGTCTGAAAAAGCTGGCGATTGGCCTTGCCCATTGCGACTTAGAAGGTCTATTGTGGATCCTCCTTTGTACCACCTCCTTAGGGCTCCTTATCCAAACATGGTCCTTCCTAGACTTCGAGTCTGTTGATAAGAAGCCCCTTGAAGCCCCCTCTCGTCAAGCCACCTTAGTCCAGTCAGACTTTTACAGCTCAGCATATGAACTGAGGTCTCCAACGAAAATTTTGGTCATCCATCCATGTGCCTGCCCCAACAGACCTTGCTTAACTTCGCCGATGGAGTGCCGGCACCTAGACTGGTGACCATACAAGAAGCTGTGTATTATCTTTAGCTCTGGCTAATAATAAATATTATATTATTATTATTATTAAAGAAAAAAAAATCAAAAGAATGTAGGTCCAGGAAGCCTAGGTGGTCAGTGTTGTGATCCACTTCTACCTATCCACGTACGAAAATATGTTGTGTCCAAAAAATTTCTAGCTATAATACGAAAATGCGGCGGTACAATGCCATGCATGAACCAGGTGTGATATAGGAGACCAACTAGTGCATCATCCCATAACATTGGTAAATTCCATTTCCATACAGTCACAAAGGAAGAAAATGTGGTCATCTTAATTAACCCCAATGATTCATATTCACACATGACAGAGAAACAATCTTGAAAGTGCTGTTGCAGTGCTGTCCTTTGGCATTTGCTCATTTTCAATGGGACTAGTGAGGTTCCTCCAAAGAAAATATGAGAAGAATTTAGGTCAGGTAGCCTAGGTAGCCAGTGTTATGATCCACTTCCACCTATCCATCTACGAAAATGCGGCGGTGTCGTGCATGAACCAGATGTGATATCTAACTGGTGCATCATCCAATAACAATAGTAAATTCCATTTCCATCCAGTCATAAAGGAAGAAAATGAGATCCTATTGAATAGCCCCCCCCAGTGATTCATATTCACACATCATAGAAAAACGATTTTGAAAGTACTCTTGCATTATATTATTCGGATTATCCATATCCCACACATAGTATGGAAATTCATAGAGATAAAATTGAAGATATACTGCAACTTTTTGCCTTAACCATTGTACAAACTCTACACATGGTTAAAAATCACTTGGCACAAGTGCCCGTATATGTTTGATGTGGATATAATAGCTAACTAAATCTTTCAGAATTCTCCTTCTTATATGTCTCACATTTAACATTAAAACTTTTTTTGTGTTGCTCTCTGGCTGCTCATCAATTTCATCTAGAGTTGCATCTTCTAATGCAGAAGTTCTCAATGTCTGCAGCCATCCTATCGTAACACTATTTCTCTGGGAAAACTTTCAGTAGGTAGTAGAAAATCAACGAAACATTAGAAAATGTCGCTGAACAAGGCGTTCTGTACTTTGGATAAATTAATTCACAGATATTCTTTGCTTGCAATGCATTTCCATCAGCCACGCCATAATCAAAGTTCACAGCAGCCATTTTAGCGCTTGTATAATTAGTCATGATGAAAAAAAATCTTTTACATGTCAATAATGTTTACATATGTAGAACTATATTGTTTGTCAAACTAAGCAAAATACACATGTGAGCAAGACGACAAACACAAAACAGCTAAAGCGTCCTTGTTTAATAAAATTTATTTTTTTACAATAACTGAGATAAATTGAAAAAAATATTGTTTTAAAACTGAGATAGCAAAGAAATTTGAAATACAGAGATAATTTATAATTGAATGAATAATCTTAAAATAAGATTCCTTTTAATTTTTTACAGCGTGTTACTACTTACTTTATCAAATTAATGGCACTGATTCGCCATATCTGTCACTGGTTAATTGTAGAACATAAGACAATCACATCTTCAGGCATCCTATCTAAGTGTACTGCATGCGAAATTATTTAAAATATTGCTCTAATAATGACAATATAAAAAAAATCGATACTTCTTAAAAAAGTAAGATAAATAGAAGTAAAATAAAAAAATATGAACTTCTATGTAATGCAATAAAACTAGTTATAATAATATAGTAGTATAAGTACAACGAACGAAACATATGACTATTATATAGAAGATATACCTGTTATTCTTTGTTTTCTTAAGTGTTAATTTTAAAGCGATTAGCACAGGCACACTCAAAAAAAAGTCGAGAGCGGGAAGGTGTATTCCCATGCATTTTGACGTGCTAAACACGAATCCAATGTCCGTTTTGCCCGATTGGCTCTTGTATTTTTTCTAATCTCAAAGAATCACCATAAGAATGAAAGTGTATCTAAAAATCTGAAAAAATTCAGGGATACGTAGAATGGTGAGAGAAATCGAATGGCGCAAACTAGAAGTCTATAGCTTATTTGCTTTCCGAGATAGAGCCTCGAGAAGTGCGGAAAGAAACAGAATTTTTTTCCTTCCCGTTAATTTGATCTGCTCTATCTCGAAAACGAAGGACCGCAGGGATGTTTGGTTTGCGCTATTCGATTTCTATTGCCATTCGTGTTCAGCAGGTCAGAATTCATGGGAATACTTAGGTCTGCCTTCCCCTACTCTACTTTTTTTTTATGTGCCTGTGTAGTCAATAACCAATCACCAAACAATTATTGCACTATTGCACAGCTTGACGTATTTATTACACTGAATTGGCCGGGTCGTCCTCGTCTTGTTATGATGCAATGTGGGCATGGCTTATAGAATAAACAATGTATTGGTTGGGCGCGCCCGTATAAATTTAAGTTTAAAAATATATTTTTTATTGTTTAAAACATATTTTTTTGTTTAACAATTGCAAATCTATGTTTAAAACACATTGAATTGTTTTAAATTTAAAAAACATGTTTTTTTATTAAAATTTTAAAAAAACACAATTTTTGCCAACCCTGTCCCATAATGTAATTTTTACCACATTTAAAAAAATGTTATGTATAATAGCACACCCATCTTCTTGTTCCTATGTAACAATCCTCAGAGTTGATATGTCCCACAGTTTTTTTAATTGCATAAATGTTAATATAAATAAACAGGAAAGTTATTTTAAATTTTGATCTGACGACATCATCAGACTAAATAAATACCTCCCAAACCTAAGCCGTATATTCACATTTCTTAGTGTAACCTATCTTCTCTGTTTATATTCATCTTTGAATATTATGACCTGTACCAATAACCATAACCACAAAATATTTCTAATGCCTAAAATGGCATCTGGTCACCAGACAATGAATGTCACACATTCATAAGAAAACCGGTGTCTAATAAGTAAACTGATAACTCTTCAGAGTCAAATCAATCTTTTTTATGATTTTGAATTTTTTTAATGTCAACCAATTATAGATAATGGTTACATATATAATGTAGAATCATATCCATTAAAAAAATTCAACTTACAATACATGTCCTTTGGCTAAACATTAAAGTGCCACAACCCTAATCTAATGATCAAAACCTAGAATAGAAACAAAATATAGTTTGTATTTTTTAGGTTGTTAATATGTTAAATTTAACAAGGGAGACAGCAATAACAGGTAGGCTAAATCCGCCTAGACAGAGGAATATATGTGTTGTCTTAGGCTGCATAGCGGAAAAGTTGGCTGGTCCAAGGAATATGGAAATTTTAAATGATGGTACCATAGATTACTTATTAACGAATTTAGTAAGTTTATGTTTATTATTTCTTGTGTAGTATGATTTTTTACACAAACTTCTTTATGACCATTTTGGATGAAATTTATTTTGCCGCATTAAGTTCTTGAGTATTTGTGGGTAGTTCCTTTAGTAGATATTAAGTAGGCAGGTAAACCATGTAGGAAAGAAATGAAGCAAATTTTGTCTTTACTGTTAAAACTTTTATTTATTAATTTAATCATGTGATGGAACTAAAAATATACTTATATAAATCCATAAGTGAGATATGACATATTTTCATGCATTATATAAGTTTAAGTTGATCTAAAAACTCATTGATGAATAAAGGACCCAGCACCATTCTTATGGACAATTCTGCTACTTACCGACATTGCTTTTGTCAGCCTGATGTGGATCGGCTGCTATGGACCAATAACTTGGCCTGTATGATCACCTGACTTGTCTCTATTGGTTTATTTCTATGGGGGATATTTAAAACAAAAAGTTTGTGTCAATAATTTAATTACATAGAAAACTAAAAAGAATGTAAGCATTTGCTAGACCTGTCTTCTGACATTATTTTGACATTACTGTTTCTGCTAAATGTTGTTGTTTAAAATAATAATACTAAATTTTTAGTAAATTGTTGCTTCTTGTAGATAAGGCCAAAAATTAAAGATAGGTTGTTTCGCAAAAAAATTGAACTGAAGACAGGAAAAAATGGAGTTAAATCCAGAAGAGAATGTGAAATTCGAAGGTCGTATATTTGATGTTGAATTAGGAAACATTTTAAGTGTTAAAAATGTTTTCCTATTTTGTCAGGAGAATATACAATAGCAGAATATAAAGATGGACTTATTCACTTCTGTAAAATACTTTTAATTAATATTAATAAAATAAAGTGTTAAAGATTTAAATTGAAAACAAAGATAAAAAGTATAACTACAATAGTACAATCAATATGCATATTTAAATTATTTCAAATAGTGTGCTTAACTTACTCGTGCGGCAGTGCGAAATTATTTAAATTTAGAATATGAGAGATTTTTTGGAACATTAAACCTTAATATTTCTGAAACCAAATGGGCATGCATCTTTTTTTAGTTATTATAATTTCTTGTAGCTTCATTAATATTTTTTATTAAAAGTTTATGGGTTTTAAAGATTTTACAGCTATTTAGGTGAATGATTTTACACTCCTCCGTATACCCTTTCAACTTTGGAGTTAAATATATTCAATAAGAAATCGATAACTTTTCAAAAAATTTAGATTTATATTGGAAAATACCTCATTTAGCTGTTTACTAAAAATCATTAAAATCTTATGGATTTAACCTCATTCTACAACTACTTTAATGATAATATTGACTTCCTAAAACAAATCATTGGGGATGATGTTGCAACCATAAGCAAAGAAATGATCACTTCTGTATACAGGGAGTTTCGAAAACGGCTAAAAATGTCCAGTAAGAGCTGAATAATTTTTTGTCTTAGTTTTTAAACAATTATGTTGTATAAAGCTTAAAAAAATATAAAGGCTAATAAAAATTTTACATTTTTGGACACACTGTCTATTTTGTCACAAATCTGGCCCTTGCTCATGGCTTCCCATGTAAGCAAAACTTTTTATAAAGAATAATATTTTTTTGTAAAACCAACAATAAGAAACTTTATCAGAGTGTGGTACCCCATCTGGAAACACACTGTATATATCATTGTAAGGTGTACAGTACTAGCTACTATGTCTTGGAACCATATGTTTCGATTTAATCATAACATTTAATAAAATGTGACAAGAAATAACAATTTTTGAGATGACTATAAATATTCAAAATATTACAAAAGTCTATATAGTCCACGGAAATTAGCATTTGACCTGGACAAAATTAGTAAAAATCAAAATTTTTGCACAGACCGTCTTTGAGGTTTCCCAAATCCACAAAAATTACAAAAATCCCAACATGGCTATCCAAGATATTGAAGATCAAAGTTTTTTGCAAATATCTCAAGTCCTATGCATTGGATTCCCATGAAGTCAATGTGAAAGTTGTAGAGAATTAAATTATATCAATTATCTACAAAATTCATCTTAAACCTCGCCCTTTTCGAGATATTCAAGATCAATGTTTAAGAAAAAAAATTGTTTTCCGCGAATATCTCGCTCCCTATGCATTGGACTGCGAAGAAGTCTACATACAGATATTTGCAAAAAACCATTTTTTTAAACTTCGACCTTGAATAGAGTAGAATAGAATAATTATTTATTCAGTAGTATAAAGTGTATAGAACACGTCAAAAGTATATGTGGTTTAAAGTTGTAACTTTAAACAATTCAAACAAATGAATAAATATACATTTCTTAAATTAGTAAGTATCATTATCATTTGATATAAAATATAAATAATTGTTTAAAAGCCAAAAAAAAACTTAGATGATAAAATACACTTTAATAACCTAACTTAATTTAATGGGCTTGTTCGGCATTTTTATTTTATTTCATAAATCGAAAGTGCAGGTATAAAATAATGGATCTGCAAAAAATCAGAATCTTATTCGCACGTTTAGTATCTTAAAAACTATTACAAATCACCACCTTGCGAAAATGGGGCGTGGCCAGGCGTTACGTCACTATGCGCATAGACTTGGCGATATCAATAGACTTGATGCTCCTTAATTGTTATAATTATAAGTGTTTTCGAAGTGTTGTTTGTTTTGCTTACTTCTTGACAGTAGGGGAGTATGATTTGGTGAAATGTCAAAAAATTACAATTTTCTCTCGCTTCTGTCGGGACGAATTTTCGATTTTGACCCTGCAATTTATGATTAGGATTCATCGCCGACCTTCTCCTTTCCATACAGACATAGAACGAACTTCCGCTAGAGAGAATCATGAAAACTTCATTTTATATGTTATTTAGTTACCAGCTTTTGAAAATTTCATGTTTTTCGACCTTTCAGGTTAAATTTGAAAGGTCCCAGAAAGCCACTTTTCTTACGTCACTTGCGTATAGTGACGTCACAAATGGGCGCTCGGGTTTTTGCAACTATTACTAATTTCAACTCCTTATATGTCGAGAACGGAAAAGGTTAATAATACGAAATTTTAAGTGCATAATGAGAATATTGAGTACTATATGAAAAAGTATAAAAACCATATAAAAAGAATATCATGGAACAAGCCTATTGTTACAGTAATTTAATCAAAGGCAGTAGGTAGTGAAGTAGTCTTTAATTTTGTAAATTGCTTTTTTACACAGAACGTCTGGAACAGTATTATAAATGCGAGGTAACTGATATGTGGCACTTCTTTGTACTTTAGTTCTTGTTGTTTGGATAGGATTTAAATATGGATTTGTTGTTCCTCTGGTGTCATATGTATGCACTAGTTCTTGTTGCTGAACAGTTCGTAATTTGCTTTTACAAAACATGCACTTTCATAGATGTAAATGGATGGTAAGGTACGGATGTTCTTTTCCTGGAATATGTTTTTGCATGATTCATAGCGTTTTAGGTGAAATATGCTTCTGATGCAGAATTTTTGGATTCTAAATATTCGATGTGCCTCTACTAAGTTACCCCAAAAAAACGATGCCATATTTTATGCGAGAGAGGATATACGTGTAGTATGCGCTTAAACTTGCTTCTTCATTTATCTACGACGATAACATTTTTAATGCGTAGTTTTTTAACTACATCTCGGTTATATTAAGTGGTTTTCCACTTAATATAACCGAGATGTAGTTTATATGGGCTTTCCAGTTTAATTTGGTATCTGTATTTATTCCTAGAAACATTGTGTTATCAGTTCTCATGAGAACTTCAAAATCGACTCGTAAGTTTTTATTTTTGTTAAACTCTAATAGGGTTGTCTTCGATATGTTTAGTTTAAGGTTATTTTTTATATACCAATCATGAAGTTTTTCTAATACTTGTGTTGTTTTTCTTCCATGATTTCTGAGATTCTTATTACAATGGATGTATCATCGGCAAATAATAATGTTAAGTGGTTTGTAATATTTGGTAGTTCATTCACATACAAAAGAAATAAAACTGGTCCAATAATGGAACCTTGTGGTACACCTTGTTGTACGGTATAACCTTCTGATATTATTTGTTTTCCTGTATGTTCGTCTTCTTCGTCACTATGAACTGTCTTTTCTAGATATGATTTAAGTAGCTGCGCAATTTATTCACGGAATCCAAGAATCTCCAATTTTTCAAGTAGCGTTTCATGATGCACACTGTCCAATGGTTTTGAGAGGTCCAAGTAGATACATGCTGTATGTTCGTCTTCATTTATACCATTGATTATGTCTTCTAATAAATGAAAATATCTCGAAAAGGTTTTGGGAAAAAATTCAAAGTAGCAATCTTGTAGATAATTGAATTCTCTGTAACTTTCGTGTTAACTTTATTGCCTTGTTTTTGAAACTTGACTTTGAATATCTCGAAAAGGGGGACATTTGGGATAAATAAAAAAGACAAGTTGTGTATAATTTAATTCTCTACAATTTTCACATTGACTTCATGGGCATCCGATGCATAGGACGCAAGATATTTGCAAGAAACTTTGACCTTCAATATCTTGGGTAGTAGGGGGCCCATCTTTATAAGCGGTGAATTTTTTTTTTGCGAATTTTTTACGTGTCACCCCACGAAAATATTCCGTTATACTTGGAATAATTTATGTCAAAATTTCGGATAATTCAGGGAACGGTAACCCGTGCCGCAACTGGATAGAAAAGATGCAGCACTAACCTTATGGAAAATGGCCCCTGGTAAAATTCGCTGGAATCGATGTTATTTCTCTTGAGCTCCTGATCAAAAGTTCACATTGGCACAAGGTCAGAAAATGGACAGTTTTTTAGATATCAGGGGTGCAAAGGAGGTGTGCTCATTTCTTATGGGAAGTAGCCCCAGGTGAAATTCGCTAGAATCTGTATATGTTATTTCTCTCAAGCTCCCGATCAAAAGTTCTCATAGACACAAGATGAGAAAATGGATAGTTTTCCAGATATCGTTGGTACAAAGTCGCTTTTTGGGGATCTTGTCGATAACAGTGTATCACCGTATTTTTGAAATGTCTTTCAAAGTATGTGCCGGGGGGTTTTTATGATCACTAATTCCAATTCCAATATCAATATTGACATTTGACAGTTGGCAGCTGCAAGATAAAACGAGTCTTATTTTTATAAACTTTTCCTCTAGACTACCAATTTACATCTTATACTCACAACAGATGAAATCTTTGATATTTATAAGATTTAATTAGTCATTCTAAAGATAAATATTGCTGGTTTAATAAAAACTATTTTATCAATTAAAGTATGTAAATAATTCCATTTACTTCTATTATTACATAATAATGCTTCCTGTGGCACCCCTTCCCTTAATTTGGCCTCAATAATATTTTAAGGGGATTATTTTTCTTCAAATGGAATCATTTGCAGGGGTGAGAAATAAAAAATTTCGATTTCGAAGAAGATGGGCGACCCTATAACCATGTTGGGATTTTTGTGATTTTTTGTGAATTTTGGGTTTGGGACACCTCAAAGAATGTCTGTGCAAAAATTCAGATTTTTACTAATTTTGTCCAGGTATCCTCCTTTCTTTGACTAAGTTCCGTAAACTAATAAGACCTTTTTTGTTCTATACAAAAACACAAACATTTAAAAAATATATCAAGTCTATTTAATAATAACAATAATAATAATCTTTATTATATAACTACATCACACACATTTTTCCTTAAGGGCGAAGTTTAGCTACAGTAGCTACTCTTCCGATTAACTCTCAACATAAAAATTATATTTCCAAATTTAATTATTTATTTCTCATGTTGTGATACGTGCACTTCCACTATAAGGAAAATAGAATTTTTCATATAGTTTTTTATTATTTTTTTAAGCGGTTGCAAAAAATATTGTTTGCAACTCGAGCTGAAAGAATTTTTCTGTTCTTTCAGTTGCAGCTTGGCCAACAGTTCCCTTGTTGAGCGGAAAAGTAATACTTTTTGCTCTATATAATATAAATTAGTGATTCGTCTAATTTTCTTCCCTTGTTCCTGTTATTCCTGTTGCCCCTGTTATACTCTTCACACCTGACCTAATTGAAATACCATACACGAATTACTTGTATTTTATAACAAGTATTAGTGCTAATGGAACATATACTTTATAGAATATCGCAAACAGTAGAAATCGTAATATATGAAATATAAAAAGAAAGATGTATAAAAATATTAACTTCCTATAATAATAATAATAATAATAATAAATATTTTTATAGATCATTTTATTTTTTATAGATTACTTTTTCTGCTGTTTACCAAATCTTATAGGGAATATGTTTTATTACAATTAGGTGCAAACAAAAAATAATTCACTTTAAAGTATTAGTGCTGACACTGCTGACTTAACTTCACTATTATTTTTTTCAGCACCAGGAAACAAATCCAAATGTAATATTATTTTCTCTGATAGCACTAGAAAAATTTGCTCAAACTAGTCAAAACAAAATTACAATATTAAAAAAACTTAAGCAACTACCCACTTGCCCTATTTCTGCTTTGGAACCATGGAAAGAGGAAGACCATTATGTAAAGAGACAAGTAGGATTCTGTGCGCAGTGGGTTCTTGATAATCTTTGTAAGTATAAAATATCTTATCAGACTATGCAATTCAATTGCAATGATTTAAATGCATTGACCATACCGGTACCGTTCATCGTAATAATATGATGAACACCTAATATGTGAAAAAATTTTACCAATTGACGCTTGCCTGTTAAGGGCATTACTACTATGCACTAATAATAGATAATGCGGGAGATCTATACAATGATAGTACTTATTTATTTATTTATTTATTTAATTCAGGGGTTAGCCCAATTACACATTACAATTGCATGGAGACATGCTTAAATGACTATTAATAAATAAATTACAAAAAAAGAACAAAACAGCAAATAAAAAATACACTTTAAATACGACAATGAGAGTATATAGAACAACACAAATAACGGGACAGATCATGAGGGTATATATCCTTAATTATAAGCGAACAAGTTATCTGTAAGCTATCCGTAATAATTACATCTCAAGTGCCTTTTTAAATTATCGACTGAGATATTGAAGAAGTCTACTTGAGTATTGTTAGCATTTTTTACAATTCTACTTATGCCTAGATTGGTACCATATAAGGTTCGGTGATTCTGTATGGAGAACATATATGTTTTTCTTAAATGTCTCTGTGGAACATAGAAGTACATTCCTAAGTATGTACTGTCATGAGCAAAAAAAAATAGGACAACTGTTTTTTTCTAATGTAAATCTGTCTCTATATGAATATGTAATGAGTAGCTGAAATAAAACAGTTAGCACTTATATTATATTTTTTATTGTAATGCTGTAGTTACTGCTAAAGCAGAAGATGGATTGTCAATGAGACATATTGCACTGCGTTTATAGCATTAACAAAAATTCTGTGTTTAACGTTTAAGAAAAGTGGAGAATAAACGGTACGATTAGTAGAAATCCTGGATCAGGGCAACAAAGGATATCCAACTTAATAAGAAACTAACTATTAATATTTTGTTATTGCACCATTTCTATTTATAACTTCTATAAGTCTGTTTAGCATAGAATTAAATAAACTTATACAATAATCATTAGTAAAAATATTTTCCCATATATTATTTACTACTTCCAGTAATTCTTGGGCATTCCGTGGTCTCACATTTCATTTTTGGATACTTCTTATGACTGAGCGAGTTAAGAACATTAACGTTATTATCTTGAAACCAGTCAGTCACGGTATGAGCAGTATGAACTGAACAATTATCTTGTTGAAATATGAATTAATTATTAGGAAATAATTGTGACACACAAGGGAGCATAATATTGTCTAAAATCCTAATATACATTTCACTATTAAATCGTTCCTCAATATGCCACAAAACACCAGGACCACGTGCCAATATCCAGGCCCACATGTTAACGGAATATCTACCACTTCTGTCATTGTTAGATATATACTTCTCATCGAATCGTGTTTTCGGAGGTCGGTAAACGGTAAACACGAATACGTTATAAGACTTGTTTTATTTTTTTTTGCTCACGACACTACTGTTTTGTCTGAAAATAAAAACGTATTTTGCCATTTTCGATTTGTTATGTAAAAATGTTGCATTGTTGTGACGTTTTATTCACCCGACAGTTGGTGATAAAGTGTCACTTTGACACTCCAGCTTTGGCAGTCGGTTGACGGAAAGGATGGAATGCGGAAAGCTCGGGCTCCAGTTCCTTTTCTGGTGGAACAACCAATTACCCTCAGAGCCGGTTCAGCAGGGCTTGAGTAGCTACACTGAAGAAACGGTAAAAACACAGTAAAAACACGATTCAGATTATATAACAAGATTTATTATCTTAGAATCCACAATTTACAGTACTACTTAAAGCTACACTATCTTTAGGAAATCAAACAGACAACCAAGAGCTTAAACTAAATTGAGGCTACGGTAAACGAAAGCAATGCTAATGTGAAAATGGTGGATGATACGATGATAAAAACAGCCAGGGGGTTAACAAGACGGTTTTACAGTAAACGGTTAAGGAGTGGTGTACATGACCAAAAGCGGTAAAAACGGGTGGTGGTACAGACCGTGCAATATGGATACCAGTAAAGTAGGGACTTACCAAGTTGGTACTTACAAACTTTTCTCACCTGCTGGTAGGCACGTGTGCAGCTCAACGGACTGGAGTGGACTTCGGCACAGACGGTAGAGAGAGAGATGATGTAGTCGGATTATGCACCAGATTCGGACTTATGGAAAAATATAAGCGGTCTTACCTACAAGGTCCTCTACTTACTATTCCTTGCACGCGTCTATCCTTGCGTCGGTCGGACACCAACTGAATTCTCCAGCAAATGGTGCACTGCTTGACAGGAGGCAAACAGGTTCTGCGCAGGTGCATGTTTGCAGGTAGTGGTAGGAGAATGAACTGCTCGCTGCGAGTCTCCGGCACAGACTGAATAACTAATTGAAATAAATGCAAGTATTGGTACATGGCAAACTACATTGCGCACACCTTTACACTTCCAATATTTTTACTGATTACCTAGTTTTTACAATTAAATAATAATTAATAATTTATTGTATGGAATATGACAAACAACTTACAAATATGCAAATGGATATTTAGTTATTTATTGTTTTATTTCAATTGCCAAAATACATTGGATATGAAACGTCTTTACAAATAAAGGTGAATTTAAAATAAATAATAGCAATTACAATACATATACTCAGCAATAATAACATAATTTAAACAAATACAATACAGATCTAAAAGTGGAGTAAATATAATTTACAGATAACTGATATATTCACCTTATCCTAAAACATGAAGTAGTTTTGTAAATAATCTATTAGCTATATTGTATATAAAATCATATAACATCACTAATTTAAAATAATTACATCATAGAAATAAGAACATACAAGAATGTGCAGATGCAAAGCTAAAATTTGTTTATAGTAATGGAGGTCAAGTCATTATAGAGTAATTTATTTTTTAAATTTGTTTTAAACGATGTAGTACTTGTATAAAAGTGAATTATTTATTATTTGTTTGAAACATGGCTGGTGTTAATTGATTATACACCTATCTTATCGTGCAAGTAGCTAGGTATTTTGAGTTTTAATTATTTTCTTAATTAGACAGGTGTAATGGAGAAACTGACGTTCGTCTAATCGTAGCATTTTAATCTCTTTATATTGTGGAGATATGTGATTTCTAAGAAGGATGTTACATATAAACCTTACACAACAGTTTTGCATGATTAGGAGTCTTCTTTTATCAGTTGCATTTTGCATTGAGACAGGGTGTCCAGATATACAATCCCCATAGTTAAATATCAACAATATTAATGACTCAAGCAGCATTATTTTAGTCGATATAGGCAATAAGTCCTTAAAATGACACATATGTCTCAGCCCCGAGTAGGATGCCCTACATATTTTTCACACCTGACTACTAAAAGATAACTGTGAGTCAAATAGGATACCCAGATTTATTTGGAATTCCAGCTGCGAGTCACCAAGATAGTACCTTGGATTAAGCTGTCTAATAGTATTTATTCTGACTTGAGAACCTAGTAATAACGCTTTACTTTTGTTGGGGTTCATAAGAAGGCCATTATTTTGAGACCATTTGAGGATGCTATTGAGATCTAAGTTCAAATTTTCAACTTGTTGCCAGATGTTATTAGTGGAAAGTGTAGTGAATAATTGCATATCGTCAGCATATAAATGTAATTTCGCATGAAGTTGGGTAAATTGTAGGTCAGCTGTAAATGAATTAAAAAGAAGGGGACCCAAGACCGAGCCTTGTAGTATGCCAGCATGCAATGCCAGACTTTACAATAGATTAACGCCACTTAGTTTTGTTATTTGGTACCTTTGATAGAGATAATTTCTAAACCACTGAAGTAGGACATCATTGACCCCATATAACTTTAGTTTTTTAAGGAGAAGCTCAAAATTGACACTGTCAAATGCTTTGGACATATCTAACAGTGTCAAGACTGTAACTTCATTAGAATCTCGAACTCGAAGAACTTCATCTGTGACTGCTAATAATGAAGTGGTAGCGTTAAAGTTTTTGCGAAAACCTGACTGAAGAGGAGGCAGTATTTCATACATATTTAAGTACTCTGTAGCTGCTTATAGAGAGCTCCCTCGGCTAATTTTAGTGGTATGTAAAGTAGACTAATGTTTCTATAATCAGCCACTTTTTGGGGGAGGTAACTTTAGGCACAGGTCTACTTATTAGGGGTTTTCCACAGCTCTGGACCCATACTTGTTTTATAGGAATAATTTATTATATGTTTGAAAGGTTTCAATGAAACATTGCTAGAGATTTGTAACATTTTTGCTACAATGTAATATAAATATATAACCTACTTAATATTAAAGGAGATGGTGGTTTAGGGTGCAATTTCGCGCAGAATTTCTTGATGTATCGATATCTTAAATTTTTTCAAGTTTACCGCTTTTTTAGCGCTTTCTTTATTGTAAATAAATTAATAAATCGGGAGCGTCCCACGGCACATCCACCCTAGATGCCAGCCACTTTCAAACACCTTGTTAAAAATGATACTAATTAAGAAAAAAAGACAAGTCCATTTCGATTTGAATTGTGCTTTTCATGGCCCTTACATCCATGAATAAAGAAATCAATGTCCATAATTTCCTGATACAGTAATATTCTTTGTCATTAATGCCATCTACCACAGAGTGAATATAAGTTAATATACATAAATAAATATAAGTTAATAGTTAATATAAATAATTTAGGAAACATTCGAGATGGAGCCAACTTCAACATTGTACCTTCTTTTCTCTAAAGTGTCGACAAGGATAATTAGTCATAAAATCTAGAAACACGTAAAACACTGCTTTCACATTTTCATTAATTCAGCCCTTAAGATTTTTAGTATAATTACGATATTTTGACCATGTAAATTGTATTTCTTTACTAAGTTTTAAGATTTGTCCTATACAACTAATATTCAGTAATACTAAAAATTTCTCTTCTATTGAAAATCACTGTGCAAAGTAAATTTCTGCCAAATGTGGTTACACTGAATATGTACACAAGCTGATACTCTCCGCGTGTCAGAAATCATCGTATCTTAAATCGGCTCCTGCCGGCACAGACGAAAGTCAACTGGATATATTGCATAAATGTTTGTATTTGCCTGCCCCGATCTGTATAGTTTATCGCAGCAACTGAATTGCATAAATTGAAACATTCTTCGTCAAACTAAACAATTTTTGTGTATTTGGTCTGTCTTGATGACCAAAGGGGGGTTATAAAATGAGTGCATTTATTTTCTTGGATTAAATAAGATAATCTAAGTATTTATAAATATATGTGCCCTTTCATTTATAATATCTTAAACTTAAAAGAGCCAAAAAATTTCTGTTGTTTAAAATCAATTCCATTATAAATTTTGCATTATTAATTATAATTATGGATGTCTTTGTTTTTCAGTTGTGATGGACAATCGTAATTATACTTATCAGACAGTGAACATGGACAACATAAATGCGATGTTAAATACTAGTGATGTTAGTGAATACTTGAAAATATCTCCAGATGGTTTAGAAGCTCGTTGTGATGCTTATTCTTTTGAGAGTGTCAGGTGTACTGCTCAAGCAGACACAGGAACTTGGTACTATGAAGTTTGTATCATTACACCGGGAGTTATGCAGATTGGTTGGGCAACAAGAAACAGCAATTTTCTCAATCACGTAAGTTATCTTTTTAAGAGGAAATAATGCGGCAAGATTGGTGGGGAACAAGGGGTAATGCATCAAGTGAGGAGTGATCTCCCTAATAAACCATAATAATAATAAAAGTACTTTATTGGGTAAAAACCCAAATGGCCATTGAATGAAGTCCTTTTTTTAACAATAATAAATTTTATAATGTGAAGTATGTATTTTGGCAATTGAAATTAAACATAATAAATAAATATGAATAGACAGACAGTAAAATTTAGATATGTGAAAACAAAAATCAGATAAATATATGCTACAAAGTTACAATCGCTATTGGTTGTTTATCATGTGGTTCTTATTTCATGAATGTGCTCCCACAGGGTTTTTTCCAGAAACTTTCTATTATTGGGTCTTTCATGGTTTCTTCAATCCAATTCTTTCAACAATCCTGTAGTATACCGGGTGGCCACGAGTCAATGTACACCCTCAATATTTTGGTTTTTGTATTTAAAAATTTGGTTTTTGGTACACATAAATTAGACAATAATAAGCTACTTTTAGACTAACAGGATTAAAATTATAGTTTATGAATCATTATTTCTGATTAATAAAAAAAATAGCACAGTTCCATTAAAAAAAATTCCATAGGACCCTTAAGGAAATGAAAATGAAATTCCGTTTTTTTGAAAAAAAAACTAAAAATAATGGTACCTATCAGTAATTCAAACAACTGTTTTCTGCTTTACAGACAAGTCTACAACCTTACTAATAATTTCCGTAGCCTACTCAGTAATTTTCTTACATCACATTCATCTGACCCGGTTGTCATTTTGAAAAATTTAAAAATTGTTCGTATCTCACTTATTGTTTGGAATTTTTTACATCTGAAAAAACTGTTGCACTTAGAAATTTATGCTTAATGAGAAACCATCAAAAAAATATAGTCATTCCATTTAAGAAAAAAAGTTGATGTCGCTTCCCGTTCAACCGGAAGTGATATTTTCATTCCTGTTAGTCTAAATGTAGCCTATTATTGTCTAATTTATTTGTACCAAAAACCAAATTTTTAAATACAAAAACAACCAAAATATTGGGGGCGTACATTGACTCGTGGCCATCTGGTATATTTATGTACAACTTACATCTATTTTCAGTTAAATAACATCTCCCAAAAACAGCTTATTGTTATTCATATTGGTACAATGCTATTTTAGTAGATGGAACATCCTCTATACAATTTAAAATTTAAGATGATGAGGAGACGAAGAGCTGAAAACACAAATTTTTTATTCGACTGGATCTTTCTGAATACGCGACCTGGAAGGCTGTATTATATCGGGATTGACAGATCAAAATTGGCGTTTTCGGCACATCGTAAATTGCACCGGCGAAATGTTAATTTCGAGCCCACATGAACAAAAGAAAATGGACTTTTTAGTGAATTTCATGCATGTACCGCAGTGCAGAGAAAGCACGAACTACAAACTAAATAACCACAGTACTCGCTAGCGCCATCTAGGTACAGAATTTAGCTCACATTGCTCACTCTTAATGATGTCTTACATGTTAGTGGACTGATGTAATTATATCATGCCAGTAAAACAGCGATCATACAGTCGATATCACACCGTGATCTGTATTGTTCAAAATTATGTCATGTACACATCTTCGAAAAATTATCGATGTTTTTTAGATTTGTTTGCCAATACATATTAGCTATAAGAGACCTTTATTCACATATAATACATATGCGACACTCCTTTGATCTAACTGAAATGCCTCAGGTGACCTCGGACATTTACTGTGGTTGCCAGTTTGGGCAAGAAGACTTCATATTTAGAGAAAATGTGTTGCCAGTTGTATTGCTAGTATACTTTTGTAAATTGTTTAATTTATTTCAGTGACTTAAAATTATTTTCTAGGTTGCATTAAGGTAAATTATTAATGTTAAAGTCGTGTCTGTACTTATGTAGGTGTATATTTTCGACAAAATTGAATATATGTAAGTAAGAAAAAGTAGACAAGGTTGAAGACAAGATGCACCAGGTAGAAGGAGAAATAGACCAACAACGGAACTTTGGAGTTTTAGAAGCTGCCTTAGATTTACGATATGGCGATCAACACCTGGCTCAAGTATACCAGACCCAGCTGAAATTGCGTGTTCAGAAAGCTGGGGAGAGTCTGCAAGAATTTGAAGCTGCAGTGGAAAGACTGGCACACTTAGCATATCCTAATGCACCAAGAGAATTTAAAGAGCAATTGATAGTGGGGGCATTCCTAGATGGGATAAGGGATGAGATCAGGCGAGTCCTCAGGTTATCCCGATATAACAGTAGTAGCCTTGGTGCGAGCACTAGAAATAGAAGCCATCTATAGGGATACTCCAAAGTCAAGAGTGTGGGCTATGACACTCGAAGAATCTGAGCCAGAAAAAGAGAACCAAAGCCCTACGTTAACCAAGATGGAGAAAATGTTTACTCAAATACTGGCTAAATTGGATACAGCAGGAGGACAAGGGAAGCTAAGCGGGGGTATTATGTTACAACTGCGGCAAAGTTGGACATATGAAACGAGACTGTCGACAGCAGAATTCGAGGAAAGTGAATACTGGAAATGTGGAAAAGACACAGAATAAACAAAGTAGTGGAAGGCCAAGTGAATGGCGTATGAAATGTTACAGGTGTGGAGAACGAGGACATATCCAGCTAGAATGTCCACGGAGGAGCTTGGGAAGAGTAAAAGGAGATGCTGTGAAGCCCAGGGAAAATCAGAGGAAACAGTACCAGAGGGGCTGTGCCAGATAATGAACGTGGTGCCCCTAGAGAAGTGAAGATTTTCCAGCTTCGGAACATTACGAGAAGGCCACCACTACAAAGATATGATGATAAAAAGAAACTTCAGAGAGATGCAGACATTTTGTCCGAAAGCGGGTGCGAGGCGGATTGCAGGTACTGCCACCAGAAGAAACTGCAGGTCACGAGAGCAGTCAACATTGTCAAGGTGGAGGTGCCGGATGATAAGACGGATGAAGCACTCAAACAAGAGCAACTGAACGATGAGGAAATTGGGCCTATATCGAGAGCCAAAGAAAGGGGAACTCGTCCAAAATGAAAAGATGTTTCGGATAAGAGAGTGGGACTGAAGGCACTATGGGCGCAGTGGGACTCACTGAAAGTCATGAATAGGCTGTTGCGGAGAGCATGGGAAAGCCCAGATGGAAAACAGGTGGTTATGCGACTAGTGATTCCCAGGTGTTGAGTAGCAAAGGTGCTTCAGGAAGTGCACAATGGAACATCCGATGGACACTTCGGTGTTAACAAGACCTTGAAGAAAATACGAGAACGATTTTATTGGATAAAAAGTTGTCGATGTGGAGGCTTGGTGTCGCAAATGCAAGATTTGTGCAGCCAGTAAAAGACCACAGACTGGAGGTAAGGATGAAGGGTTCAACGCTGGAGCTTCTTCCAAGAGGTTGGCTAACAATATAGCGGAGCCATCACCAGCCAGTGACCGAATGAAGGCTCGATATGACCGGAAGGGATGTTCAACAGGGTTCATCAATGTGGGAGAGCTGGTTTGGCTGTACAGTCCGCAGCGAAGAAAAGAAAAATTACTGAAATCACCTTAGGGTGGATTGTACACTGTTATTACCCAAATTAATGATGTCATCTATCGGATTCAACGAAGCGAAAAGTCCAAGATGAAGATCGTGCATTTGGATAGACTGGCAAAATACATCGATGATTCTGAGTTGCCTTATCGGGACGATCAGGCTTAAGGAGGGTTATGAATTACACCCCCTTGAAACTGGAGACTGATACGCCCATGATAGTAATAGCTGAAATTAATTAAGCACCAATGGTTAGGCAACCAAGAATAGATGCCATCATCTCTTCTGTAAACTTGTAGATGCTCTAGAGTTCTATATTGTTCTGGAATTGGAAATTTCTGGATGGATCTAGAGGCAATTTTGGGATATATAAGGCGAAATCGACGGCGGCGAAGAAGAAGTTCTATAAAAAGTGACGTTCGGTAACGAAAGTGAGGTTAGAAGTATTGTCATTGTGTAATCGGTAAATTATTAAATAAAGTGTTAGTGGTTTACCCCTTGTTAAAATTATTTAGAACTCACGGATTTCATACAAGGTGTTTCCTAAGGGCAAAAACACATAACAATATAATTTTTTAATTCATTAAACACAGTTAATTTTTCTTCAACTTTGTTATTATTATTATATCTTCACACTGGCATTCTTTGGAACAATATATTATGTGCCCCTCCAATATAATTGCGCCCTTCTTGTTATACAGCTCTCATGAAAAGTTCCCAAGCAGACTTTACAACAATAAATTTTTAGTTCCTTATTTTGGCAACACTTGAATATTTTTTCCATGATAAAAATAACTATGCCACACCACTGGTTTCAACTATTTACTCATTATCTGGATTTATATCACTGTCATTTCTTGTATTCACTAGTTTTTTAGTTTATCAGGTTTTTATATTGATAAATTTCAGTCAAATTGCATTTTACCACATAATCTGAGCACTTTCCTTTCTGAAAAATCCACGCAATTTGTGCAGCACAATTTAAGAAACACTTCAATATAAGTTTTATAATTAACTTTTATCTACGATCGTGTAAAAAGTAACAGTTTTTTACATCATTGCCAGTGTAAAAACTGGCCTTTTATAAGAAACTGTGCAATAAAAATATTGCACGATTTCTAAAGAATTTATCAGTAAGGACAATAGTATTTTATTCATTATTAATTTTTAACAATATTTACTTCTAGGCAACTCGCAACTCCTCGATGTAGTAGGCAGTATATCATTAGTGTCAATGGCATCATTTGATCTTGCTTCCTCAGATAGTTCTTTTTGCAAAATTTGATGTGATATCTCAATTTTGTTTTTAATTGATTCTTCAACGTAAGATTCTTTCACTATCTCCAAAACACACCAATCATTGAATCGTTTATACACCAACTCATATTGTTTTCGTGACTTCTCAGGTATTAAAGTTGAAGTTACCGCTTGTACCATCTTCGTAACTTCTGGGGGAGTATTTTGAAACTCTTCTACATTACTATAGTCAGCATTAAACATTATTAACTTGATATTTTAATTCAACGATTCAAGAACAACAATGGCAACTTCAACTACGCCAGTTTATTTATAATATTGTTTCCCTAGTTACTATCATCACAGATTTTCAGTCACGACCATGAAGTAACATAATTAAAATGGCGACTTCAACTACAACTCGAATAATACTAGCCATCAAAGTGACATTCACAAAAGGTTGATACAGTTTTACAAATATTCATGAAAAATTGCCAATTTCTTACAATAATTGGCACGATCGAAGATAAAACGTTTTAAGACACACTTCTAAAAAGCTTCTTTATTGCACTCATGGCTTTTAGCCATTTGTGCAATAAAGAATGGCTTTTTACACTTTATCTTAAATAACTATGAAATATTTCCAAGTTTAATTAACTTATTACAGAGACAGTACTTTTTAATGTCATACTTTTATTAGCACTTAACACATCAGCTTTGCTATGATACCAGTATATTATTTTTCTCTTTTACACTTTTCAAAAGTAGTTGACGCAAAGAATAAGATCATATCAAACAATATGATCTTATTCTTTGCATCTTGTCCACTCTATAATTTCAACTGAACTTTGTGTAAATTCGCAAATTTTGACACTCTAATTATGTTTTGTGTAGATAAAATAATTAAGCTAACTAATATTCCTTAGGAAGGGTATGGTATAGGAGATGATAGATATTCTTTGGCTTATGATGGCTGTAGAAAGTTAATTTGGTATAATGCTAAATCGGATCCTCAAAATTTACCCAGATGGGAGGCAGGAGATATTTTAGGTTGTCTATTGGACTTGGATACTCAGCAGATTATATTTTCTGTTAATGGAATGAGCTTACCACCATGTATGCATGTGTTCACAATGGCAAAGTAAGTATTAATATTAATCTTATGCATACTATCTTACATTCTTTATATGTGTATACTATGCGAATTTTTTCGTTGCTGTATCCATATTATCAACCAATCTGTTAATTTCTTACTCACAATCTCTCGATAATAACCTACAATATTCAAACATGTGTTTAGAGTGTTGTGTGACCTCCAGCTTTATAATAAATATTCACCAAATTAATGAATTACTTATAATTTAGATAAAATCAATATTATAGTCCAGTATACTTTAACTTGGCTGGTCCAAAGGTCGCTTCGTCGGCTGAAATAAACTTTGTCAACATATGTGAATGATGTTTTACGCAATTTCTTTAACTTTGTGTTGAAGAGAATGAAATCATACGCAAGATAAATTAAGGTTTACTCAATTCTAGCATTAAAATAAGAGCCTTTTAAATCCTGAAAGCTGTTTGATTGAAAGAAATGGGAAGAGCCTCGCATTTAAAAGCAAAAAATTAATTCAAATATATAGAAATATTTGATAAATCAGTACTTCGTACGTGATAATTGTATTGTCTAACTGTTATTTGTGGCATTATCTTCATTTTTTTCTTCTTCAATTCTTTGGGATTTCCTGCCACATGTATTTTTTCTTTTTAAGTGGTGCTCGGGGAATCTACAAAATATCACAATTAACCAGTATGTTACTGGTAAATAACCTCTACGCCTGTGACTTTTACGTCAGAGGATCAGTTAGAGGTTGCTTTTTTTTTAAATAAATGACATAAATAAGTATTAAAAAAAAGAAAAAGAAAATAAATATTTCGCCTACATTTCGGAAATCTAATCTGTTTCCTTTTTCAAGGCTTTTTTGAAAAATCCTTTTTGCTGTGTATGATAAATACACAGCTCTAAGAATGTTTGTTATATTCAATATCCATAGATACTTACTATTTACGTAGAACTGTTGATATAGTTAATAGTTTTTTTAGTTTTTATACAATGTTAAGTTTGTGAATTTCTTCTTTTAACATTGGCAACCAAGTTTTACAGACATCTACGGAACAATTCAACCCGCATCTACCCCCATTCAATAATATTATCGCGGATTCTTTAATTTTTCTTTTTTTGCTATCTGCCTCTTTTGTTAAAATTTTTGCCGAGTCCCAGTTTATTCTATGTCCGTTCTCCCAAGCGTGTTCGCTGATCTTGAACCTCTGAATTTCATTTTTTCTTATATAATTTTGATGTTCGCCCAATCTTACACTAAATGGTCTGGATGACTCGCCCACGTAATGTTTGTTGCACTCACACGGAATACTATAAATGCAGTTTTTTTAATTTTGCTCGTGGTTCTTCGGTTTCGTCTTTGTCAGAATAGATCTTAAAGTGTTGTTTGTTTGAAATACCGTCCTAATATCAAATCTATCACCGATGCGGCGCAACTTTTCGGATAATCCGCATACATAAGGAATTAACACTGTGTAACATTTTTCAGGTTTTTGTCGTACCTGATTGTTATTTTCAATATTTATGAAGGTTTTATCGACAAAACCTCCAGGGTATTGGTTATTTATAAGAACTTATTTTATAAACCGTTTCTCATTAGAAGAAAGTGATTTTGGCCCTATCATACAAACATTTTACAACACCTCTCTTAACGTGCATCGACTGATTTGAAAAAAAAAGCAACCTCTAACTGATCATTTGACGTAAAAGTCACAGGCATAGAGGTTATTTACCAATAACATACTGGTGTGATATTTTGTAGATTCCCTGAGCACCGCTTAAAAAGGAAAAATACATGTTGCAGGAAGTCCCAAAGAATTGAAGAAGTGATAAATGTTTATATTAATGTATTTTCATATTTTTGTTTCATTGTAGGTCTGGTTTCTTTGCTGCAGCAAGCTTTATGTCATTCCAGCAATGCCGCTTTAATTTTGGTGCAGAGCCATTTAAATATCCACCTAATACGGCATATTTAACATTTAATGATCATGGTTTCCTGAAGCCCGAAGAGAAGATCGTGCTACCTAGACATATATTACTTAGTCAGTTAAGACAACAAAACGTAGGAGAGGACAGTTGCACGCTTTGCTATGATCAGAAGGCTTCAATTCGGCTCCTTCCTTGTGAACATTCGTAAGTGACTTTCTCAATTACTTTTGAATTCTAATCCAAATCTAAGAACTTATGTATGGATATGTGGCTTTTGCTTATAATATCGAATATTGTTTTTTATTTTGGTATAAATTGTTTTGTAATAAGTAAAATGTGCACTATTATCTAATAGCCTAAGCACCGTGAACCTCAAGTAAAGAAGTAATTAGTGAATGGATGAATCGTTCATGCAAAGTTGTATCTAAAGTCACTGATTAATCATCAAAAATTCAAGGTCCCAGGTAGCATTTTAAGAAACATTTTCGGAAACGTTTCTAACAAAGTGAGCCTGTTCCGATGTATAAAATGGGAACTCTTGGTAACATGTTGCGGTACATTTTCGACTCATGCATATTTCTAATAATAGTATAGTATGTGTTTCTATTCAGGTAGCACTACACGTTTCTTTCCTGAGTTCGAGAATAAAGAGAAACATGTTTCTAATTTGTAGCTTACAGCTTTTTAAACCATTTTGCAAATGTATCAATGTTTTCATAACTAATATTATTGGGAACGGAATTTGTGCAATTAGTTTCGAAAAGTCTTATTATCCTTTATAATAAAGAATATGTGTTGTTTCAAACTGAACAAAGGTATGAAATACTAGTGTACATGTTGAAAATATGAAAACTTATGCTTAGGTTTTAGCGCATATCCAGTCAGAAAAAACTCATGTGACAAGAATTTATCGATTATTTTCGGGAAAAAATATTTTAAATGCGCCTTACAAATTTAACCGTTTCTATTATATTTTTAATAATACAAAAAGTAAATATTTTTGTTATGATTGTTTTGATTCTAATAATCAGTAATGTATCCAAACATCAAATAATGTTACTCTTTCATAATTTATATCGACATTTATGCTTTTTCTCTCGAAAGAAGCTTGTCCATAATGGCCGCCAAATTACAAACATTATTAACACCAACACTTTAAAACCAAAATGGTCACAGAAACAGCTCTTCATGTGTTTTGTAAATTTAGATAATATTTTATGAAAAGGACATGTTTCGAAATTATTTCTTCTGTGTTTCTAAATTATTTCGGAAATGATAGCAACATGTAAACCAGTCGGCGTTATGCATGCGTACTATGGGGGATTTTGTTTATTTCTTTTGTGTATTTTTCATTTTAACTTTTTCACCTTCCTTAATATTTTCTATCGAAATAGGACATTCCAGGTCCAGTTCTAAACTATACGCTAATTACAGTTTCCGGTTTATGTTAATAATCTATTTTGTGTTTTAAACTTTTTCACTGGTGTATTGAAACAAGATTACAGTTATAAATAAGACAGCTGTTAAGTATGCTGTTGAATGAGGGGTTAGCTGGATGGACACAATTTAACTTCTAGATAGCTTTTCACACTTTTATTACAAATAAGAACAAAGTAAACGTGTAACCTCCAGTTATGAACTTGACAATCATCTGTCATTTCTGTAACTAACTATTGCCAACTTAAAAACATAAACATATTTGTAAACAAAAAATTTAAGGTGTTATGTCATGCAAGTGGCCTGATCTTACTATATTCATCGAAAACGAGGACGCAACGCTTAAGAAAATTAAGTCTGACATAGTAAAATGTATTTTTTCAATGACAGATCAATTTTAATCCATAAAGGGAGTTTCTAACTTTATTATAAATATTACAAAAAGAAGTTGTTATGTGATATAAAACGTTTTTTCATTGTCAGACCAATCTCAATAGAGGAGGTCTTAAGCTTCATTAAAACAACAAAATTGTGTTATGAGATGTATTTTTCGTGGAAACATTAACGTATAAGAAGAAGTCTGACAGGTGTTAATTAACAAAATTGGTCACCCATATAGACACGATTTTCAAAAACTAAATATTGTTCTCAATAAATAGTAGAAATTTCAATTTGGTGTTTTCATTTGTATAGTCCATTCCATATTTATACTGCACATAAAAAAACTCAAAGATGCCGATCGAGCCTATTTACAAGGGAGACAGGGGCCTGTTTTGCTTTTTTATAATTCATTAAATAATAAATATAATGTATTAGTTAATGGATAAAACATTACTCTTATGTAAAGTACGTTCTGGCATGATTAAGAAATGAAATAAACGGAAACAAGCCTCCTTTAATTAAAATTTCTAACTCTTGTGATAATAGTTACGCAAATCACTCCTTACTAGACAGTCATACCCAGAGAACGGATAAACAGAACCGTACTTTGAATTTACCTTTCAATATCATGGTGGATGTGCAATCCGTCCAGCAAGACGTTAGATATTCCTATATCGATGCAAAACAGAGTCAATGAAACTTAGTCTGACAGGCTTAAACATTTTTTAACAGATTTTCCTGTTATTCTCATTTGTTTAATTTCTTGTGTTTTATGAGGTACAAATTTGTGCTATGGGTGCTTGGACTACGCAATATGTTTCGAAATTGTCTTCAAACAATTGTTTCGAAAATAGTACTTAATGGTAGAAATAGTTACTAAATTGTTGAATAATATTACTGTGCTATATGTAAAAGTTAAATGATTCGTAATAATTTCAGAAACATGTAGGAAATATATGTAAACCATTGTCTCACATAAGAATCGAAATAGTTACAAAACTGTTTCCCATTACCAAATTTGTTTTGAAATTGTGTTTAAAAATGCTGCTTTCTTTGGGGTGTCTATTTATTGAGGGTAAATCCCTGAACTCTATAATATAGTAAGTGGAACATCAGGATCCATACCCATATGTACAGAAAATTAAATCTAGCACAAGTATAGCGACCACACAGACACACAATCGCCTTATAGAAAATGACAGAGCCAGCCTTATATTTATTGCAATTTATTACAATTCTGAAATGCTCTCGATTCTTACAGAACAGTACCATACAAGACTACACCGTCTTCTCTTAATTGAGATAGTCACACATTGTTGTGTATATGGTTTAGTGGAAATAACAACATATGTTTCATGTGGAAAGCTAAATTGCACCATTTATTTTTGTAAATTAAACAAAACCAAATTATATGCTATAAGTATATGTATACTTCCTTACCAAAATGTTGAAGATGTTTATTGTTGTTATTATTATATAACATTCAGTGGGGTAAATAGATAGCAAAAAGAAATGTTTCGCAAGATGTACCTTAAAAAGTGGCACTTGTGTATTTTAAGGTGGAATAACTTCAAATGGCTGAAGAAACCTATTAGCTTAAAATGTGCTGTAATGTTTAAACTTTCCAATAAATATGCTTAGTTTAGGATTTGGACACCTACTGAAAAGACCCATTGCTTTTTTAGTTATTAAATTAAAAATATATACCGTAGTCATAATATAGGATGAAGTTGACCTTGAAACGGGTTCTAGTCGTACCTCTCCGAAGCATATATAAACACCAATTGTGGCTAACGTGGGCGATTATTTAAAAACGAAATGCAAGCGTACGTCAGTATTACATATCCATTTTGATCAATGACGTGGGGTCTTAGAAAGTTGGGACTTAATCTACGGGACGCGACTTCTTTCTATATTGCGACACCGTATGTTTTTGGATAAAAAAAAGCTATTTAATTATTTAATCACAAAAACCATAATCATGTTGATTTTCTGAATAAATGTTTGACTTGCTCACTTTGCTCTATAAAAAAGATGAGAGTTATGAAAAAAAAAATAAAGATCACTTTTTTTTGGAAATTAATAATGATTTCCAGTGAGCAACACTGAGTGCAAATTGTGGTCTTAAGGCATTCCTGTTACCGCACCGCTGTGTGCTCGCTTTCACTGTTTCCCAGGAGTCGGAGATTGGAAACGAGTTCCGTTGGTCTGGGGCTGTCAAATACAAAGGACGTCAGATGCCAAACTCGTGCATACATACAAACTGTTTCCTATTTTCTACTTACCTACATATAGTTCTTATTGTTACATTACATACTCACACAAAAACTTTTATGTTGTATCATTGTTGTGAATTAGTTTTGAGTTGTTTAGAATTAAAGTGTTTTTCCATCTTAACCCGCGAGTATTAGTTTCGATTATCTTCGTAATACTACATTTTGGCGACGAGGACGAGATTTGGCAAAATAGCTTTTGTGTGGGACTCCTAAGACAGTGTGCCTTGTTATTCAACAAAAGCACTTGTGTTGTGGAAATTTAGTGAACTTTTTTTTAACATTTAAACATTATTATGTTATGCCGTGAATATAAACTTGTATTGTAAAGATTAGTGAACCGTTTCTCGGGAGGAAATGGAAGACAAGAAGGACATCATCAAGTTTTCAAGATGGCTGACGAATCACAACCAAATGAAGATCAGTCTGAGAAAAAGTTAAATAAATCATATAAATGTTGTAAAAATAAACTAATTTCTGTAGTAGTGTGTGTATACTGTGGAAGTGCATATCACAAAAGTTGTTCTGATAGAAAAACCTTTGAAATAATCGATGAAACTAGAATAAATTGTTGTAGAAGCACACGCTTAGGAATAAGGTGTGACAAAACATCACAGGAAAGTAATGCAAAAAATACTGATATTGATAATGGTATTATTGAATGGCTAAAAAACGAAAATATGCTACTAAAAAATCTTCTAGCTGAGAAGGATGAAAAATATTCAATTTTACTAGAAAATAAAAAATTGTTAGATGAGAAAATTATTTATCTCACAGAAGATGGTAATAAAAACCAAATACAAAATAAAAACAACATAAATAGTAAGCCTACAAAAAATGTTGAAATTCCTGAACAGCAGATAGCAAATGTCAATAAGATAATCAATAAAAAGCACCAAGCACAGGAGGAACCAATTGTTAATATTCAAGCAATGCAGCATACATCCAAAACAATGACATATGCAGACAAAGCCTCATCTAGTATCTCCTCACGAAATATCAACACAATAAAAAACACTAATGAAAATGAACACCACCCTCAAAAACAATACAAATTTCAGCCAGCCCAAGTTAAGTATGCTATCAAGCAAGCAGAAACTGCCAATAAAATTAGAGAAATCCAAGAACTAGGTAACTCGATAAACAATGATAGTTGGGAGAAACCAAAATATAGAAGGAACCGACGGTTTGTAGTCGGAGATAACGATGAGTTTACAGATATTCAAACTATACCTAAACTTATCTCACTACATGTGACACGACTTAAGCCCGAAACACAGCCTGATGACTTGAAAAAATCCTTGGAGGATAAATTTCCAGGAGTTCTTTGCGAGGAACGTGAGTCTAAACGGCCAGACCTGTATAAATCCATGAAAGTAACAATAAGACAGGAGCACTTTAAAACTGCCTGGAGACGTGAAGTGTGGCCAAGAGGAGCCCTGGTGTCACGTTTTTTAATGAAAAGGAGGATTGCGCAACTATCAGAGGAGCAAGCGAATCCATAAGTAGAGTAGCAGCACATAGAAACCCAAGTATGAATCTAAATGTTGGTCATGTAAATACTCAGTGCCTTAGAAACAAAATTAACAATATTGAAATATTTGCATATCAAAAGAAGTTACATGTAATTTGTATTACAGAGCATTGGGCAGATGATGAGGAACTTAATAGTATTAATATACCAGGTTTTACTCTGGTGAGTAGTTTTTGCAGGATGAAAAATCATCATGGAGGAGTAGCTATTTTTATAAATAATAATCTTAATGAATTAACCAAACCTAAAAATCTAAAATGCATAGCAAATACAATCATAAGTCAAATATTGAACTATGTGGTATATTATTATGCTACGATCATGTAAATATTAATATCGTAACTATTTACAGGCCACCAGCAGGTAATTATGAAACATTCTTTACAAATTTATCACACAGTTTACAAACTATTTGTAAACATAATTCAGTTATTATCCTTTGTGGTGATCTCAACATAGATTTCATGAAAAAAAGTGCAGAACGGGACATATTATCAGATATATTTCATTCTTATAATCTATCCACTTGCTTTAATCAGCCTACTCGTATTGTTACTAATGTAAATAATGTGACCACAAAAACATGTATCGATTACATAGTTACTAATTTATCTAAAAACCAATATTCGGCTTACATATATAATGCATGTATAGCCGATCACTTATCTCAAATAATCTCATGCAAAGATTTACAGGTAACTGATAGTCAACTAAATGTATCTGATATTTATTATGTTAGGAGTTTTTCAGACGACAACTTGGAAAAATTTGCTCACCTTCTAAATAAAGTAGATTGGACTAACATCTACACTGACAATCTAGAAAAATCCTTTGAATATTTTATTGAGCAATTTAATAAATGCCTAGATGAAGGATGTCCTCTACTGGGACATAAAAGGATGAAACAATTTACAAGCAAACCTTGGCTAACACATGAGCTGATTAAAGAAGGGGAGGATTTAAAAAATACCTATTGGTTACTAAATCAGTTAGGGGACTGTAATCTGATAAATCAATATAAGACCAAAAAAAGAACTTACAACAAAAACATTGATAAGGCAAAAAAAGAATATCATGCAAACAGAATTGAACGATCAACTAATAGCACTAAAGAAATCTGGTCATTGGTTAATGCGCAGCTAGGTAGAAAGAATAAAAATAAAATTACATCTATTAAAATTAACAATATGATAATTTCGGATACTCATAGAATCTCAGAAGAATTTGCAAAGTATTTCTCTAATGTTGCAAACGAAAAATTGTCTGAACATTTCAAAACTGTCCCAACTGAATGTACAAATGGCTCACAAATTAGTGACACCATGTTTTTGTACCCTACAGAACCCAAAGAGGTTGAGGAAGTAATAAAGAATTTAAAAGATAAAACATCAGTTGGTATAGACGGTATATCTACCAAAGCTCTTAAATTCGCTGCAGAGACTATTGCAGTACCTCTTTCTTATTTAGTAAATAAATGTTTCGAACTAGGATATTTTCCTTCAGTATTCAAAGTGGCTATTGTTTTGCCCGTATATAAGAAAGGTGAAGAACAAGATAAAGAAAACTATCGCCCAATATCCATTCTTTGTGTTTTGTCAAAATTAATTGAAAGATTGGTTTTCAACAGAGTCATGAATTTCCTAAACAAACATAAAGTTCTAACTGAATATCAACATGGCTTTCAGCGCAATAAATCTGTTGAGACAGCCACTTGTCAGCTCTTGCAGTTTATATATGATGAAATTGACCAGCGAAAACTTGTTATTGGGCTGTTCTTTGATCTAAGCAGAGCCTTTGATACTCTTAATGTTGATTTCATTGTATGTAAGCTGCAGACTTCTGGTATCAGAGGGTCTGCTCTGAATCTGATAAAATCTTTTTTAACAGATCGAAAAATACGTGTGAAAGTATCTAACTCCATTTCAAATGATTATGACATGAATATTGGTGTTCCGCAGGGATCTGTGCTTGGACCACTAATATTTCTGTTGTTCGTCAACGACCTTCCATCGGCCATTAAAGATGCCCTAACTATCATGTTTGCAGACGACACCTCCATTGTGATTTCAGCTCCAAATCCCGAGGAACTTAACACCAAGGTTTCGGTAATTCTGACGACATACAAGGAATGGTGTGCCAAAAATACTCTTATATTAAATATTGACAAAACAGAATGCCTATACTTTTCTAAACGGAGGACACCTCCTAGCGACCTGAATAACATCATGCCTACAGGACAATTTTCTCCATATACAAAATTTTTAGGAACTATAGTAGACGAAAATTTATGTTGGGAACAACACATTGATTACTTGTGTAAAAAAGTTAATTCAGCATACTTTGCTATAAGTCAAGTAAAGTATATATTTGATACAAAATGCCTGGTGAATATATACTATGCATTGGCTTACTGCCATCTTTCATATAATATTATAATCTGGGGATGTGCGGCCAATATAAATAGAGTATTCATGCTGCAAAAAAGGCTCATCAGACTAATATTTAACCTAGGTCCTAGAGAAACGTGTAAAGATTGCTTTAGGGATAACAGAATTTTAACGGTTCATTGTATATATATTTTAAAGACCATAATGTTTATTAAAAGAAACCTTCATAAGCTCAATATAAATGCTGATGTCCATTCACATGATACTAGGCATGGAAACTTAATCAGAATAAATAAACATAATTCATCAGCATATGAAAAATCACCTTATTATGCTGGAATTAAATTATATAATAGGTTACCTACAGAAATAAAAAACATAACATCACTGAATAAATTTAATAATGTACTAAAGAAGTTCCTCATCACAAATAGCTTTTATTCCGTTCAGGAATATTTTATTAGTGTTACATAATCATCTGACATAATACTAATTAAGACTGAGGTTGTGTTTTACATATTTTGTAATTGTATCTTGTGTATTTTTATATCGTATTTTGTGTATTTTTGAAATGTATTTTGTGTATTTTTAAATTGTATTTGTGTACTTTTAGACGATTTTACATTGTGACGTTCATATATGTACCTTGTACATCTACATGATTATAAATAAATAAATAAATAAATAGACACTCATAAAAAGTTTCATTTTGACAAGTTTCAGCCTGAAATAGAACAGTGGAACTATTATTTACAGCGTTTTGAGTTGGAGTTGGAGATAAATAATAGTGCACAAGTAAAACGCAAATTTCGTTTTACTTGTGCACTATTATTTATCTCCAACTCAAAACGCTGTAATAATAGTTCCACTGTTCTATTTTCACTGTTATCAAAAGTAGGTCCACAGGTTTTTAGAATTTTAGTTGACCATTTTAAGCCACAAAAGCCAACTTCAAAGACTTACACTGAACTCATAGCCGTGCTAAACCGTTTTTATGGAAAAAAAGTGCACATTTTTGCGGAAAGAATAAACTTTGCTAGTTCTTTTCGTAAAGAAAATGAGACTGTAACTGAATATGTAAATCGTTTACGTGCAGTGGCGAGTGATTGTAGTTTTAGGGCAGGTCTAAATGAAAGGATGCGTGATCAACTCATTTTTGGGATTAACAATCGTGAGTGGCAAGAAAATATTATTCAAAAACATTCTACAAATTAAACAACTCTCCAGCAAGTTGAAGGAACTGCTGTTATTCTATAGCAAGCTTCCATTCAATCATAACAACTAACAATTTTACATAGAAATTCGCAAGAGGACAGTCATGTGAATCGAGTAAATGAACAAACACAAAAACTCGGTACCCCAGATAGTGAAAATGAATCCGAAACAGTTACAAAACGAAATTCAAAAAGTCGCGAGTTACACCCAGACATAGACTGCCTTTATTGTGGAGATTCTAAACATCCCCAAAAAAATTGGCCGGCTTTTGGAAAAACCTGCAGCAGTTGCGGAGAAGAAAATCATTTCTCTCGTGTGTGCATGATATCTGGAAATGCAATTATAGGACAGTCATCGAAAACTGTAAAATACGGGGGTAGTTCAAAATGTTTTACGTGCTGCGTGCAAGATCAAATTGATCAAGAGTGTGACGATTTCTCGGGCAGTGACGTTGAATCCGATAATGATGATGGAAGTCGCGATCTAGCAGTAAGGAACATTCGAAAGGTCAGTTTGTCTAGTAAAATAATGTTACCTGTACGCATAAATAAATGTAACGTCGAGATGTTATATGATCCAGGCTCTGTATATGCTGTAATGGGTAAAACAATCTGGAGTGAACTGGGAAAACCAGTGTTAACCAAGACGGAAAATTTGATCGCGTATGGTAATACACCGATTAAAATATTAGGTAAACTGAATGCAGAAGTAAATGCTTTCAAATAAATGTTAATTTTGCCCTTATATGTAACTGTTGATGATGATATACCACTTTTTGGTTTGGATTGGGTTTTTTGCTTTCAAATTATCTCTGCCCTTGGGTGCAAGGGTTTGCCATGTAAAAGGTAGTTTAACCTCAGTGGAAGATAAAGGAGAGGAAGTTACACAGAAAACAGAACTTACAAGGTTATGTCACACATAATGAAATCCATGAGTATGATACACGAAATAAGTTTAATCTTGTAATGCCACAAAACAGACTTCATAGAAACAACAATCTTGGAATCAGTTTGTTCAATTCTTTACCACCACACTTCCGTAACCTCACAAAGATTAAATTTAAAAATAAACTCAAAAACATATTAACACAAAACTGCCTTTACAGCATACAGGAGTTCTTTCAACTTATCGGTGAAAATGGAGACATTATTTTTGCCACTGTAAATTAATTTTATTATTCTCTTTAATTCTAATACCTGTCGTTTGTACCATCCTATGTTTGTAATTTACCATTTTATTGTAGATGACGTTTTTGTGTCATAATTTCTTATCTTCATCCACTTGACTTAAAGACTGAATTATTAACTAGATTTAATGTATACAGACACAAATTGTGTTTATTTATTGACTTGTCTATAACGTAAAATTTCTAAGGATGAATAAATATTATTATTATTATTCTTGTTATTATTGTTAGACGTGGTATTGCGAGATTTTCTGGATCTATTTCAGGAGCATTGAGGAACCATTAAAGGACATCAAGCAAAAATTCATATCGATGATAAGATCATACCAAAAAGATTCCGTCCAAGAAGTATACCGCTTGCGCTACAAGATCATGTTGTAGCGGAGCTTGATAGATTAGTCCGTGATGGAGTCTTAGAACCAGTGATCACGATAAACACACCAATTTTATGGTCCTCGCCAATTGTTGTTGCCACGAAATCTAATGGCAAGCTGAGAATTTGTGTTGATTCATTCAGACTCTAGGAAGTACCTAGCGATTGCAACCCACAAAGGATATTTCGCCTATAAACGTTTGCCATTTGGTATTAGTTTCGCCCGCTCGCTTTTTCAACGTGCTACGGGTTGAAATATCGAGTCATGTAAACAAATTTTTATCAGAAAACAAATACTCACTTTCCCTTGTATCTATATATTTGAAATTCTAAAATTTGCGAAACAGAATATATCCAGTTTTAACCTACAAAATAACTATCACAATTATAATACCAGACATGGTGAAAATTTGCAATATGATATACACAGATTACAACTATATAAGTCAAGTCCATACTATATTGGTGCCAAATTATATAACAAACTACCAAACTAGTGTTAAAAATGTTAGTTTAAACAAATTTACTTCTCATGTCAGAAAACTACTATTATCCAATGCGTTTTACTCTGTCAACGAATTTCTTTTTCGTGTTTTTTAACTAATTATTTTACTGTAATCTTTTTCCTTTTAATTTTAAGTCAACTGAACAAGTGTTCATTAGACTTACCCTATATCGTGTACTAAGATCTCTTAGGTTAATAAATGTATTGTTATTATTATATTATTATTATTATTAACAACCAAACCAGCAACAGAAAACACACGTTCACTTAGTTTACTAGTAGCTGATATACACAATATCTTCTTTGGCAAAGCAGTAAGCCAGGGGAAGACTTTGTCTCCTAGAATCTTAAAATATTGTTAGTATAGTGATACTGTTCTGCTTCTACGATTTCCAGAAACTTATGAACTTCTGTTTCTCATGCTTAGCTATGCCAAGGACTTTTCTGTTCACCATCCAACAACTTTTTCGATTTGTGTGGCCATTTTTTTGCAATTTATGTATTTGTCAATATGCCACGCAAACACCAAACATACATTATAAGTAATTAGTGTATAAGCATGAAACATTGGAAAATAATAACTAGCCCTTTAAGAAGATAACGTGGCTTGCGATTACATAAACAAAGTCTAATTTTCTTTTCCAGGGGCTTTTGTGCATCATGTGCCAATCAATTGGTGGAATGTCCTATGTGCAGATCGCCGTTTCAACTAGTTGTGGAAGACAATCCAGCTTCATGACATATAAGGTGTTTGTAATGTACACTTTCAAATTAAAGATATATTAACTGTTACAATAACGTTTTGTACAAATTTGTTGCATTATATGCAAAAAGCGGGTTTGTATTTTAAATATTTTATTTATTTGTAATCTACCAGTTTCTATATATTTACTAATTTAACACTGTGAATATTAAGAATAAATTTTTATTTGTAAATTTTATGGAATATATGTATATAGTGGTCTGAGGCTTGTATTTTATCAGAATGTAAATGTGCAAAAATGTTTGCAGATGTATATTTTTTGCATAGAAACTATATCTAATGTTGTTTTTTTCTTCATTGAGCATAAATATATTTTAATGTTATGACTATGGGGTTTTTTTATTATATGTATTTCATTTTTTTATTTTATTTATTTCAATACAAATCCAACACGCAAACGCCCAATTACAGGATAGGGAAATGCAACTACCATTAAAAAATTCTTAATTTTGTATAGTAAAAAGTGGAATACAATCAAGTGCCCAAAACACGAAGAAAAATTTAAAAAGTGTTAACAAATAGATCAGAGGTGGGTACAATATATAAAGTTGTTCACTGATAGAGTCCCAATGTGACGTCACGAACGTCTGAACTAAGATGCTGTAGGCTTGTTGATGTTTTCAAATGCATAGTGACGCCGCTTTGCTTTATATTTTACTTGATGTATTTAATTATATTTATTTAAGGGAAATTAAATTATAAGCATATATAAATACACCTATTGTAAGTTTGCAGTAATTTAAGCTAAATAAGGCATCTTAGGCATTAATTGAAATAAGTGCACTATACCCAACTTCCGGGAAAATCAACCCACCACCACTGGAAATGCAAGCTGCATTCGATGATGACACACTTTACCAAATTGGATTGCCGTCGCACAATAAAAATGCCACACATTGGTTCTAACTCGACTACAAAGATTAAAACTTACGTTACAGATTGGGTTACAAACAATATTTCAATAAAGACAAGGAAGGATAAATCTCCGGGCGATATTCCTTACACTATACAACCGGAATTCTATCAGCGAACAGGCTTTATCTTAACATTGTAAATATTTGTGTCATTTTTATTTAATTGATAGTTTAGATTAAGGCAAGGAACCACATTAACCTCAAAAATAATTAATCAGATAATTCCAACACTGATATTGTCTCTGAAGGTTGACATCTATCTAGTACAAAAGCATTAAGTAACTGGATAAACAGCAGATTCCTTAGTTTTCTCATAGAGGCTATTCTCAAAATGAAACATATTCTTTATAGGATTTTGCAAACAGCAGAAAAAACTGGAATAAAAACTATTAGTAAAGTTATTGATTTACAATCTTTGCATTCTTTCGATAACCTGAATTCTGGTTAGGCTAGCAATTAAAATCCTAAAATCAATTTGTCTTTCTCATTGGAAAGTTCTCATTATAACACTAGTTTCTACACAGTCCCCTAAAGCTATGCAGAATAAACCAGTATCCACATAACCCCCTACAGCTATGAAGATTCAGTTAAAAAGAGAACAAAGGTCTAAAATGAATGTATTTACATACCTCGTCTTCTGGAATGTATGAGTGTTATTTTTTACGACAAGTAGACACTGGAATATATACGTACTTGGTACAGTCATAATGCCAAGCCTAGTGAACTGTTCCCTACAGTCATCTCTATAGTTTAAGCCAGAGATTACTCGGATGGCCTTCCTTTGAGCTGAATACACATTGGTGGAGGATGTTGAATGGCCCCAGACTAAAATGGCATATGATATGCTGGAGTGAATCAAACTGTGGTATGCTGTAGTTAATGTATGTTGAGAAACTTTTCCCACAAGACTCTGTAATAGGTAAGTGTATTTTGAGATTTATGGAGGATATGGTTCCTCCAGGATAGTTTGGAGTCAAGGTACACCCCAAGGAACCGAATAGTCTCTGAGTTGGTTATATCGTCCAGGTTGCGTAAACTAAAAATCATTGTCTCGTTTTTCGTTTCATTCAGACAGAGATTATTTGAGGTGAACCATTCTTCAGTGCTTTGCTCGATATTTTGGATTGCATTTAGGAGATCTTCAATATTACTATTAGATAGGATTAAATTTGTGTCTGTGTGTGTGTGCAAATAATATGGGAAAGGCATTGACGTCCACGGAATTAGGAAAATCATTTATGTATACTAAAAACAATATGATCCCCAGAACCGACCCTTGAGGCACTCCAAAATTTATATTATAAGTGTTTCTGCCATTATAGAGTACGAATTGTTATCTGTTGGATAGGTAGGATTTCAGAAGACATATACTATCTTCTGTGAAACCATAGAACTGGAATTTATCAATTAGTATCTCATGTGATACACAATTTCCTTTTTCGAAACCGGTGTTTATTGTGAAAGTTAATTTATCTATAGCAAAGGTTATTTACAGTTTATTTCTAAATCCATATTGGTTGGTGTTGAAAAAGTTATTTATTTACATGTGTACTGTAATTTGATTTTTTAGGAGTAATTCTTAGATTTTCGCGAGACAGGGAATCATCGATACTGATCTATAATTAGCGGAATCATTTATGTCATTTGTTTTTATAGATCGGTACTACTTTGGCTATTTTTAGACAATCCAGGAAAATGTTTTTTATCATAGGCGTCTTTACTTTTTTTGTTTTTGAGATTGGAGATAACTTCGGCTATTTCATGACTTGATACATGTTTGAAACAAAATTTGTTGTTCTGACTAAAATTATTCAGATAGTAAGTGTGTCAAACATTACATGGGGGCAATTTGTCGATAATCTTTTCTGCAATATTTACAAAACATTCATTAAAGTCATCACAGGAAATTTTATCGGATGAGTCTACAGAGGTTCGTTTGTGGTCATTTACTATTTTCCACATTGCCTGTTGGGAGATGAACATCACTGTTGTATTGTTAAACCACAATCGCAATGTTTTGTATTCAATTATTCTGAATTATAAAAATAAATTAAACAATAATGACATGTGAGAAGGCTCCCTCCTGACTCCATGTCATGTTTCGTCATATATTTGTAGTCCCCTTCCTCCTGTTGTATATGAGTTATAGTTTATATAATAAAAGAAGTTATTGTTTCCTTTTTCCAAAATATTGTGTCTCATTGTCTACATGAGTATTATTCCATGAATGGAATTTACAGATTTCTCAAATTGTCTCTTTCTCACAAATTCTTGGAGGTTCATAATATCATGTTGATAAGTGTAGTCTAGATGACTTACAAATATTAATGTGCATGCTTCATTACCCCCTTCACTGCCAAGAGCAAAGATCTACAAGCTACAAACATACAAATTGATAAGATACAGAGAACCGATTTATTAACCTTATCCTAAAACAGAAATAGTTTTGTAAATAATCTATTATCAATATTGTGTGAAAAAATACATTTATATTCACCCAATATAAAAAACAACACCTCCAATAAACTTGCTTTCGTTAAACGGGCTAATTTCTAATTAAAATAAAATCTTTGAGTGTAGCTCTGAAATTTTGTGTAGTTTTGAACTGTAGAAATAAATAAATAGTAAGTAAGTAAATAAATGCGATGTAATTTTAGGATAAGAAATATCAGCCGAGAAGTTCAAAACTAATTAAAAAGGTACATCCATACACGATTCAAACCGAGAAATCCGCTGTGAAAGTCGTCACTTAACGCGATGTGCTACGGTTGGGGTGGACTTGACACTTCAATTAGTCTCATCGGAAAAAGCAAAACATCGAATTTGTAAATGATCATCGAAACTGGCATTTTCACGGCATTGTTAATTGCATGGGCGAAATCGAAAATTCAAGCCTATAGAAGTGAACGAAAAACAGCATTTATTGACATTTCCCGAATTTGATTTGTTTTTTGTTCCATTAATGTCACTGGTACATTAATAACCGGAAAACCCAGAAGAATAGGGAGATTTTAAATATAAAAAAACAAAATCGCCAGAACTGCACCTTGACCAATATCAAATTTTAATAATTTGAACAATTTTCTTATAACTTTACCGACTTCTGGCAACGTTTAATTCCCGACCTAGACTTTTGGTAATAATTTTATGCAGTTTCTACAGTTAACTATAACTACACAAAATTTTAAAGCTGCACTCACAGATTTTATTTTGATTAAAAATTAACTTGTTTGACCGCCCGCCCATGCTTCTGTCTTCTGAGCTATGTACTTTTAAGCTAGTAAGGAGGGTTTTTACATAAAAATTTTCACTGCACCTTATCAGTCACTACATTTAGTTATTAAATTGGACAAATATATGATGCTCTACATGAGGCTTCCAATGACAATAGGATTGATGCTTTTGGTAAGAGTACTGCCACAAATTTGACCAAGAAAGTTAAAAGCTTTTTTGCTCTATTATCATTTTAGCAGATATTGTACAGAATTAACTTAGTAAACCTCTACAGGAAAAGGCATATTGTGGATACATACAGACTTGATTTCAAAAGTGAAAAAATATTTTGAAGAATTACGATCAGATCAACGATTTGAAGAAATTTAAGTGGACGCTAGAGGTTTAATGGAGATTTTAGAAATTTCTAGAATCACAATTTGAGCCCAAGAAATATAAATCCCCAGTTCAACTATGAAAGTGGAGTTGATCCAGTAGTTGAACCAAAACATGCGTTTAAGATAAATTAGTTTTTTTCCATCTTAGACGTAGCTATGAATACTATAGAAGAAAGATTTGAGCAACTTCAAAAATGCAACGATATGTTTATCCTTTTGTACAATATTAATAGTGAAATGAGATGGTAATCATTGAGATGTTGATGGGCTACATACAGCTTTACCAGGGGCTTATGGTATCGTCTTCACTAGTCGCCCCTGGCCCTGGAGGTTTGCCAACTGATGTACTAAATTTTATATGTAAAAACTATTTAATCGAGAATTTTCCTAACACATTTATTTGTGGCGTTGCGTATTTTATTAACATTGCCCATAACCGTCGCATTAGGGGAGATAAGTTTCTCTAAATTAAAATTAGTAAAAAATTATTTGCGGTCCTCAATGTCGACATATTAAGCGAAATTTACTATGAATTCATCATTAAAGGCTTTTCTGACGTGAAGGCTTGAAAGACAGTCTTTTTTAAATGTATGTTATATAAGTATGAAAATATGTATTTAGACAATTTATTTTATAAAGTAAACGTATACAGCTTATAATCTACACATATTTTTTTATCTAATTAGTAATTAGGGGCGCCAAAAAACCAAAAAAGGTACTGGCCTCGTCTAAATATTTCCCTTCCACAGGCCTTGCTCACTGAATGATGTGTCCAAAAAATATGATATGCGTGAACACAATTTTCTTTTTTGTTTAGTGTAATAATTCAAATTCATGGTCATAAAAAAATATATAAAACCACTAGATATTTTTGTATTGATATTGATTTATAAATTTCGACCCCTAGATTTTCTATTTAATTTTACTGGTGTTTATCGAAAATATTTTATTTTCACAATAAATCTATTCTTATTTTTTAGCGTCTAGAAAATCTCTCACTCTACAAAGCATGTGTATTTGTTGTTGCCTATTATTGTATACTATAAACTTAGTATGACCTCGATGCTTTCACCTAAGTCAAGGTGACATGACTAAGTCACTTTTGTACAATTATTTTTAATATTTGGAGCTAACATAATTGAATTGACAGTAGAACTGTAAGCGACAAATTTGTTTAAAGAATATCTAGCAACAGCAATAATTAAATACATACACATGTAATTTATTGGAGCATACATGTATAAGTAGGTGCGTGTACAAAAAGAATTGAGGCCTCTGTCAGATTGACTTGTTATTTTTCTCTTGAATCTATTGAATGTATTAAAATATTTGTTTGAAAATGTTAAACTACGTGAAATCTATCATCTAGTCTTATTTAGTGTAATCCGAATCACTTTCTGAGCATAATTAATGACAAGTAAGTGGAGCTCAAACCTGCATCTCAAGGTATACCTAATTTTTAAACTAGCTGTGTTAACTACGGAGCCACTATCTTTATTCCAATGAGTTTTTTTTTAAATTTCTATGTTCAGTGTTCACATTTTCAAAATGAGCTACCATCATGCCCACGTTACTCTTGCAACCAGTTTGGAATAGTGGATACTTAAGGAACCACTAATAGCAAATATTAATGTTATAGAATTCAGCAAAAATTACAAAATCAGAAAAAAGTAGAAAAAATAACCTGTCGAACCACAAATATCTTGTCTCCAATGACACTGAATGGATTTCTCTAAAATAAAATAATTAAAGTACAATGAAACTGCACTTGTATACATATACTATATATGTAAAATCGCCTTTACACAAAGATGTGGGAAATTCAAAGAAAAACAACACAGGGTAATTTTTTTAGAAAATGCAGTGAAATCTGATGAAAATTTGTATGTTCAGTTATTATCTTCGCTAAGATAATTCCAGCATTTTCCATCAGTTCTGGGAGAGCTAAGAAGAAAAGTTCAGGGTGACGGAACTTTTTACCTGTCCTAAAGGGTTCAAATCGAGCTTTGAAGATGTAAAGAAAAACCAATCATCTCGATCTTCACAGCAAGGCAGCCTCTTTTGTCTTCTTATCGAGGAAAGTAAATATGATGAAGGAAAATTGAGAACCTCCCGTTTGACTGATACGCCAAGTTACAAAGGCCGAAATAATGACAAAAATTTTATTTGAAAAATATTTTTTTAAATTTGACAAATTAATTTTCATATGTGCAAAAATTGTAATTAGGAAGGTCATGGCATCGTAGCTATGGTGTTGATTGTTATATCTAGCCTATATATGCGACTCCATTTGATTTGGCGCAGCTACGGTCAACGGAAAACAAAGAAATGGCATTTGCCAGCTGCCTGTATCATTTTTCCAACTTTTGTCGTATGAGAGTGTCTTAGAATTTCACACAGAGAGAAATCGCTTTGGAACATTTTGCACAATGTTGTGGAACAACGTCTTGTTGCATTTTTTTAAACAATTGTAAAATTTTAAGGCACAACGTTATATAGTTTTACACATTTTAATTGTGCATAATTCTTGTGCTTTTTATTTATCCAATATAGAGATTTAGTTACGATGAATTTATTGAAAACTTCGACCAACAAATTGGCGAAATTTAGAGTTAAATTTATTTATTTTTTCTCAACAAATCATAGCCAATATAACTTAATTAATTGTTAATAGTATCCTCAAACTATATATTTTGTTGCCATTCTATTTACAATTAGTTTTAAATAATTGTTTAAAAGTTTTGCACAACTTGTAACATAAAAGTGTGATTTTATTTTATAAACGGTTGTTGACAAACTTGTGAAAGTAGGAGTCCCAATATATTTATTTCCGCTGAACAATAATAGTAATCTATGCCGCCCGCACAAATTGCACAATTTAATGACATGAGCTGTTCACAATCAGTTTGGTGATATTGTTTTAAATTTTTTTATAATTGTTTTATTTGTTTCACGTAAAGTTTATTGGTTAAAAATTGTACTGACCGCGCCAGCCATGCTATATAATCTATAGGTGAGGTGCACGATTTGACAGGTGGCCGACCCTGGAGGTAAAATAACCTATTGCTGACACAGCATTTTCAATGTAAACATTTGTGGATGTGAACGTATTTAATTAATTAAACAATTTTTAGTGCATAAAAACTTTAGACTTCAAACAATAAGTGATATAATAAACCATAATTGTGATATTGCATGGTGTTATAACTAGATATTCTTAAAATAAACGCAGTAATGCCTTCTTTTTGTGCAGTGGTAGATTGTGGTAGTAATGCTGCAAGAGATCAAGGAATTAGATTTTTTCGCTAAAATACCTGGTGTTATTATATGCTATTACTTTATTTAAGCAGTAACTCAATTGTAGAATTCCCTCTATGTATGGCCCAAATAGAAAAGTGAGTGAATTATCTCAAAGAAGAAGGCAATTGTGGATAAATGCCATTAAAAGAGAAGACTTTACAGAAACTAAAATCAAGTATGCCAGAGTGTGTTCTAAACATTTTATTTCAGGTAACATTATATAATTGAATTCAGTATATAGACAAAATATGTTAAAAAACTATATGTACTTAATTTAGGAAAACCGGCATCATTAAAAGATGATAGAAATCCCGATTGGATTCCATCACAAAATATGGGATACACTTCCGTTGCGAGCTCCTTACAATCACGTGGCATGGAAAGATTTCGGAGAGGAAAAAGAAGAGCTGAGAGGGTACCAAATGCAGACGAAGATTTGAATATCCAGAGTGGATTTTTGTTTATTTTCCTTTTGTATGCTACATGGAGAATTTTCTTTTTATTTTTCTTTTTAGGGTTTAAAGGGGTCTTTTTTTTATATAAGGTATAATAATCTCTTTATGATTACAGATGCTGGTATCAAGTACCATGGAGGAAAGTACCGATCAAGCTATGGACGCTGAGGAACTGCAAGAAGATAGTGTTGAAAATTTACAGTTTGCTCTACAGAATGCCAATAAAGAAATTTATGGTTTACGAGAAGAAATAAGTAAATTTAAATTAAATGGAGATTACTTAAAAAGCAATAAAAAATTCGTTTTATATTACACAGGTTTTCCAGAATACATTTATGTGCACAATATTTTCCAAATAGTAGAACCATATTTATTAGATCATTCAGCACTTTCTAAATTTCAACAGCTATTAATGACTTTAATGAAATTACGCCTTGATTTGCAATTTACAGATTTAGCTAACAGATTCCTTTGCCATCGAACCACCGCTGCACGCATTTTTGAAAATACTATTCACGTATTGTATTGTCGCTTAAAAAATTTAGTGTATTGGCCAGAAAGAGAAGATCTCCAACTTAATATGCCAAATTGTTTCAAAACCATATTTGGTAAGAAAACGACTGTAATTATTGATTGCTTTGAATTATTTATAGAGAAACCATCAAATCTGGATGCATCTGCTAGAACTTGGTCAAATTATAAACATCATCATACTGTGAAATTTTTAATAGGAATTTCTCCTCAAGGTTTAATTATGTTTATATCAAATGCTTATGGTGGACGTGCCAGTGATAAATTTATAGCTGAAAACTGTAATGTTTTGGATAATTTACTTCCAGGTGACTTAGTTTTGGCAGATCGAGGATTTTCGATAGACGATTCGGTAAAAATTTATTGTGCCGAAGTGAAATATCCTACATTTAAGAGAGGGAAAAAACAGCTAGGAGCTACTGATCTCGAAATGACCCGAAAGTTAGCTAGTATTAGAATTCATGTAGAAAGAGTTATTGGTCTATTGAGGAGGAAATACAAAATATTACATGGAACTTTCCCTTTGATTACCTTAAAAAAAACTGATAATCACTTCGCACTAATCGATAAAATTGTGGTAGTTTGCTCTGCACTTATTAATTTATGTCCTGGTATTGTGCCAATTGAGTAATATTTGTTATATATTATTTTTTTTATTTTTATTATTATTACATCAACAAAATCTAAGTACAAAATATAAATATTATATAAATGTTAAACTTATATTAATTAGTATTGTACCTAGATGAATTATAAATCATCTGTATGTACAATTAAAATGAGACTTTAAGTTAGTCTATATAATCGTAAGTATCAAAAATAAAAATACAATAGTATCAATACACAAAAAAATACATATCACAAATTAAATTATTTCATAAAGAGAATTATTTCATTAAGTGAATTGTTTCATCAAGTGAATGAAGGCACTACAGTTTCCTATTACCTATTCTTTGCGTGCATTATTAAATTTTGTACGAATCTTTATTTTTTTTTATATTTAGTGGAAGTAGGTTGTAGAATTTTGGAGCCAAATAATTAATAAATCTTAAATTTATACTTTTGTAACTATTTAGGATCTGTATGTGTTGATTATTTTTTATTCTAGTTGCGTATTCATATGTAATGTGCACTTTTAGTAGTTAATAGTAGTTCCTTATATTATGTGAATCTATTAATATATTTTTTTTCCATTTTGAAAAGTGTTTTATTATTACCCAGCATAAAAAATATTATATCGTCACTTCGGAAGAAAAGTGACAACTCAAAAACAGTTTTGCAGAAAAGAGAATTTAAAATAGTTAACATTTTAAAAGCTTTGCTGAATAAGCTGTAATGAGAGAGGTATAACTATTACCTTTTTTTATATCACTGCTATTAAAGCAAATCTATTGATTTAACGTGCATTCAGTTCAGACACGACTCGACTAATCTTATGAAATTATTCAAGATTGACATTATTTATTATTGTGATGGGGGAACAACGACACGTGTAAGTGGCGAAATTGAGGCATTTTATTTATGACCTTTTCCCGGGGACATATTTATCGTATTTGTGAACTTTTTGTCCAAGAAAGCCAAAACATACAAATTTTGAATTGTGTCACTTTTCTTCCGGAACGACGATATACACTAACAGTTAAGGAAATATTTTAATTTAAAACAAAAAAAGAACATATACGATTTCTTATTTTTATATGAAATTTTAGCTTAATAAATAAAATATACTTAACTTTGATTAAAACTACAAATAAAATTTAATTTTTTATTCACAAAAGTTTTATCATTAATTGTATACAAAAACTTGTTAGTTTCCATTTCTTTATGTCTGTGTTTAATGAAAATAAATATTTATTATTAGGCTAAAGATGCACTACGCGGCTGGCAGCAACCGACCGTTTTTTTCTTTAGCCTTATTCAGAATATGCATATACCAACACGCACCTGGTCGCACTACCAACGTGTGCATTGGTATGTGCATATTCCATATAAGGCTATAGAAATAGTGGTTGAGTGCTGCCAACCGCAGTCATGGTCGTGGCCGCAGTAGTGCGTCTTTAGCCTTCTACTGCATTACGAAAGCTAAAAATATAATAATTCAATTAACAATATATTTCGCAGTTTAGCTTATAAATTTTCCACAAAATGTCTCATTCCCTAAAAAATGATGTTCTTAAATATACTTAAAACATTTTGAAACTTGAAAAAATGTAGGTATGTTTTGTTAAAGACTAAAGGTAACAATAGGATGGCTATTATCTAGTTTCAGATATATTAATTATATAATTTGCTTTGGGGCCAAAAATCGCTCATTTTTGCATGTTGAATGTACCTTTTCCTTAAATTTACATCAACTTTACAAAACTGAACTATGTCTATTGATTACATGCATTACATATCCACAATCCTTCAGGAACAGTATTTAGGCCTACACACTCTAAATGGTACCACACAATATCACAGTCTTGTGATTCACAAGCAATCATCGGTGTCACGTGATCATCTTCTCTTTGACAAACGCAATATAGTGTTGGTTTGCTTGGGCCGGGCTTCTCACTTTGTATTACAGGTTTACTAGGACCCGCTTGATCACAAACATTTCCACTTTCTACAGTTGCAAGTTTTGATTGTGTAAGTTCTTCTTGATCTGCACTTACTATCTCTTCATACGCATCAATGTCACTAAAATATTCCCAGTCATCTTCATCTTTCTCTACAATTTCAGTGTCGGGCACATTTTGCGATTTCGTATAATATCTTCCAAGCGCTTCAGGTAATATAACTTTTTGAAAAAACTTTCTTGCCTCTTCACTTTTTTCTAACCAAAACGATTGATCGAATTGTATTTTAATATACGTGAAATCTTTTTTACTCCAGACAACTAAGTAACAGTTTTCCTGCTCAGTCAATGCTAACTGCATTTGCACTTGATAGAAGTATTCATGATCCTTTTTAAGTTGAAGTTTATTTCCAACCATTTCCAAAAATGACTTTTTATAAATTAAATCCCTAACGCTCGAATCCTTTGCGCAATATGGACATTTGATTTCTAAAAGAGCCATTCCACAACAATCACAACAAATCATACCATCTGGTGATGCACCAAAATAAGGATACTTCGGGCTTATACATAAACCCATGTTTTCGATTTTGAAGTTCTCATGGGTTTTTTTCATCTCCAACGAAAAATCCTTGAAAGCTTGCTTTTCATGTAAACATCCATAGTCCAGGGCTTTAATTTTGTAACGATGGGTTGTAGGGTAACATATTTCTTTGATGAGTGAAATTGATGGATTTTCAATATTTGTTCTACAACATCTTTTAAACTTTGAAGCAGTTACCCTTCCTCTGTGGTACAGAAACCAAGCCTTACATTTTGTTTGTGTTTTCGTTTCAATCTCGATGGCCTCACAATCCTCAAGTTGTAATGCTATATTGATTTGCTCACCTATAAAAGAACAATATAGTTAGCAATAGATATGGACATTAAAGGTAGATAAATTAATACACTGTAATTTTACTAGTAAATTTACCAATTTGTCGAAGTTCAGCTAGAGATTTTTGTTCAAAATCTTCTTTATAAAGTGACATTATGTGAAAATCTTTCCGTTTGTTAATATTATCCCTAATTTGTTCTGAAAATGGTTTTGTTACCAAGTGTAAAACTGTACCAGAGGCCTCCATCAAATTTGATAACAAATTTCGTTTCTCTTCCTCCGATAAAGAAGGAATATCATTTTTTTCTTCATCACGTGTCATAACTGGAGTTTCATCTAAACGTTTTCTCTTTGGACTTGATAAATCCATTTCATAAATAGGCTTTGGCTCCACTGGTCTGTTAGATGGCGGCATCCAATAAGCTTTAACACCTGTGCGAGTCACATCTTCTAATTTTCTCATAACTTCGTCAATGGAAAAGAGAACTGCTGCAACATGAGTACAAACTTCCCCAAGTCCAGCAACACAGTCACAATGTGCACAAATAATGCTACCTTCTTTTTCACAAATTATCCATGGTGACAATAATTTTTCGTGCAAACGTTGGGAATGCATCACCTGCAATTAAAAACATTGCAACAAATGATCCAAATTTAATCAGGACTACCTACTTACTTTCCCTAACACTAGAATATATGATCCAAATGATTTTACACATATTTTTTTCACCCATCCACATACTGCCTGGTTGTAAGCTTCAAGACTTTTGTAAGCTTTCATTTCGTCCATGGTAAAAGCACTTTTAGTGTGTACAAGATATATTACTATATCTGGATACAATATTTTAGGAAAATCTGCTAGTGCTGTAGAACAATCTTCTAAATTAATCACATACGGATCTATTCCCAATGGAGATATTTTTGATAAATATCTTTCTTGATGTACTTCATCGAGCTTTCCATAATAAGAACTTAGATCCATTTTCTATAATAAAAAATACTTTATATGCTTTAGTAACACATGTACACAAGTACCTACCTTTTTAAAATTATTAAAATATCGTTATAAACTCTGTTATTTAGAATTAAAAATAAAAACACACCAATATCACGTTGTAAACATACAAAGACTTTAAGGTTATTTTACCTCCAGGGTTGATTGATGACGTCACGTGCACCACACCTATAGAGTTTCCCTGCAATAAAGCTCACTGTTTTGATAGGAGTTTTTGTTAACGGGCTGCCATACTATTAAGAAATGCACTAAAATTCGATTTTCAATATCAATATTTGAACAGTTTTAACAATTCTGGAGAGGGGTTTTCGTCCTCCGCCAAAAATTTTGAGAGGCACCTAATGGTGACTGTCCTCAATTATACTGAAGAACAAATTTTTTATTTTAACTCAAATTTTAGCATTTAAGTGCAACAAAGACTGACAAAATTGGGAGGCAGGCATCTTTAAAATGGCTCAAAAGCTGGGCGAAGCTTTTCACGATCCCTATAAGGTTATATGTGGTTAGTGCATTTGAAAGAGCCTTATATAACTTATAAAAGCAATTATTAAGTATTCAGTCCTGATAAAATATATAATTGCTCACAAGAACTTATTAAGCTAGCCATAATGTTAAGATCCAAAATTTCAATAATATTACTATCAATTTCAATTCTTCTAACCTAATTCAAAATTTACAAACATGCCTTTAAGAAATTTAAATCTGCTGTAGGAGCCAGCGTGCAATTTGTATCAGCTAGAGACATGATTAATCCCGTGCCTTAGAGCATGGCATACAACAAAAAATCAGCTTGATATTCACCTGCACCCCCCCCCCCCCCCTATTAATTTTGTATTTACTTATGAGTCGTCTTCAAATCCACCCCGTTTGAAAATAAAAGAACAAAAATGGTTATTGTTTTTGAGGAAACAAAAATGGTTGATTTATTTCTGTGTTATTTAATGTATATAGAAACCAGTGTGTTTATAAATATTTTTCTAGAGTAGCTATTCTCTTATTATTCTCTTTTTCTACTGTCAATTAAATATTTGATGCTTATCAGATTTATCTTGTTCTGTTAGTTAATTAATTTAAAAAAGGGGAACCCTTAGTTCCAGAATTCAAAAGTCACAGTTCGTCATTGAATGTGTATCAGAGCATGAGGGTAAGAAGCAGCAAGACGCATTTAATAAAGCTAAATGTGATGTAAAGACCTTGAAATGCACACCATCTAAAATAATCTCTGAAAATATTTTAGGAAATAAATAATTTTTTAGTGAATTTAAAATTTACTTTCTTAAGAAAGTTCAAATTAAACTAACGCGCCGTAATCTAGTAATTTTGTTTCTATGGGTTGGTACGAAAATTAAAATAAGCTTTTCACCAAACTAGGGCCATGAAAAATTTTTCCACGCCAAAATAATCATTATTAGTGTCATAATTAAATAATTTCCTAAGATAAAAAGTTACTTGTTAGTATATCATATTCATATGTGTTTTACAATCTAAAGTGCTGTCTTGAATTGTTGTATTAATGTAATATTTGAAATCACGTGCCTTTGCAAATGCTATGTTTTGATGCTGGAACAAAATGGCGGGTGAGTAAACTGTTGGAATTTATTTTATAAATATATGAGTGACATTTAAATTAATTTTTAGATATTTCTCTAATTCACGATGACTGTATGGATGATTCAGATGAAGGTATGAAATGATTTTATTAATGTTACTTCAATATTTTGGTTTAAATGTCGTTAGTATACACTGATATTTTTAGAAAAGTTTAGGTTAAAATATTTTACGTTTATTAATTAAAAACCGATATCATTTTGATTTGTGGTGACTGACATCTGAAAGGTCATTAATGTTTATTATATTTGTTCGTCCATTTGTGTCAATTAATCTAACATATCCACGAAACAAGAAAATGCGACTTAACTTGGGGAAACTTTTGACATTTCTCGTCATTGTTTATGTCTATTTTTTATTTGAGAATTTGTCTTATCTGTTCTTAAACCTACGATGTTATTATACCGAAATAATTTTTAGACAAGATAAAGATGCGATTAAGTTATTGACAATTATAATTATTATAAATTATCTGGCACTACGAGCGTTATTTATCTCGAGAGTATTTTTTTCTTACAGACATTTTATTAATCAATGAATGATTTCATTAATGAACAATGTGTGTTTTATGTGAACATTTGAATGTAGTATGGGAGCAGTAAATGTTTTATTTTCTGATGTGTGTATATTTCTTATTTCCCAACTCATATGTTCAACGATAAAAAGGGTGTCGACCGACATTTCCGGTGTTCATACGTCCTCGTCCTCGCAGCGTGTTATTTCCCATTCCCATTCTAAGTGATTTAACGATATATTTTTATTTACTTGCTAACGTAATGCTTGAGTTCTCATTTAAACAATCCAATAATACACATTATCAGTATAATATATGTTAGTTGTCTATTGACCTAAAAAGGGTAATAACCCCGAACAGTGGCAAGAAGTATAAAAATGGCTGTAATTTACATCCAGTGGAAAGGACATCTGTAGCTTGATTTCCATAACCATAAATTGCTTTTTCGTAATAGAACATTTATAGTATGGTCCCATTTTTATCGTATTATTTGCGTAGATGACATAGGTATTCTTTAGCCTCGTTATTGCGTTTAACATGATATATTTATAAACCAAATCGGTAGTCAAACCTATTAATAATTTACCTTCTCTACTATAATAGGTAATTAAAAATGCAAAAGGTAGTTCATGTGCATATAAGCAATAAATATACATTATCAGTATAATATATTACGTATCTATATAATTTTGTGTCTTCAGTGAATAAAACGAAATCATCATATGCTGTGTTTAGAGGTTGAGAAGTGAAAACAAACGTAAAAGGTATGGTGTCGTGAAAAACTGCCGTTGACCATATTTCGCGTTAGATCCAACATTTTTTGACATCGTGCTAATCAAGTCACTGTTTTACAAGAACCCGTTTTTTGCTGTCGTTAGATGTATGACGATTCAGCCATTATTTCATTAGAGACCGCTTTACAGTCGGCAATTTTCTTGCAGGCAAGATTTTGCAAAGGCAATTTCTTGACGGTACTGGCAATTTATGTAATTGCAATAAAATTGCGCGAGATTTGCCAACTTTGTAAAAATGAATTGTACTGTGTCAAACAAAGTAAACAATAAACGTTAACCTAACTTATTCCGCTCGTTGTAGTCGCCGAGAATATTCATATAAATCACAGATAAAAGAAAAATATGAATACCCTGTCCAAAATTAAGAAATTAAAAATAAAAAATGCAATTGCAGCTACATTGGGTATAATTATTGCTGCTGCTACATGTTTCTTCTGTGGTAATGTTCTACTAGTAATGAAACATATTCTTTATAGGATTTTGCAAACAGCAGAAAAAACTATATATGAGAACTAAAATAAAAACTATTTGTAAAATTATTGATTTACAATCTTTGCATTCTTTCGATAACCTGAATTCTGGTTATGGTAGCAATTAAAATCCTAAAATCAATTTGTCTTTCTTATTGGACAGTTCTCATTCTAACATTAGTTTCTACACAGTCCCCTATGGCTATACAGAATAAATCAGTATCCACATAACCTCCTACGGCTATGAAGATTCAGTTAAAATGAGAACAAATGTCTAAAATTAATTTATCTACATACCTCGTCTTCTGGAAAATTTTTCGTTCAAATGGATTACATTTTCATTCATTTTAGACCTTTGTTCTCATTTTAACTGAATCTTCATAGCCGTAGGGGGTTATGTGGGTACTGGTTTATTCTGTATAGCCGTAGGGGACTGTGTACTAAACTAGTCTTAGAATGAGAATTGTCCAAAAAGAGAGACAAATTGATTTTAGGATTTTAATTGCTAGCATAACCAGAATTCAGGTTATCGAAAGAATGCAAAGATTGTAAATAAATAATTTCACAAGATAGTTTTTTTCTGCTGTTTGCAAAAACCTATAAAGAATATGTTTCATTACAAGTATAAACGAACAAAAAAACGATTCACTTTTAAACATTCTACTAGTACTTCTAGTAACTTTCTGTCTGTATTGGTAACATAGAAATCACTAAATTATCCACCAAAGTTGCAAGAATCTAGCAGAACCGATTATCTGCAAGGTGTTGTGCAAGTATTTTGCCAAACATGATCAGCTGGCTCTCAAGTGCGCATGTCCCTGATCAAGATTTCTTGCATTTTCAAGAAAATTGCAGACTAAAGTGGCTTTAAGTAGGTATCGAACAGATAAATGATTATATTGGGCTAGCATATAAAAGGTTTGAAATTTGTGTGTTAGAGGATTTTAGGTGAAATACTAGTACTTAAATAAAATGTGTAGACACAAATAAGTAAGTATAAATGAATATAAAATATGAGTGATTTTAAAACAAAACTAGAGAGTTGCATTGAAAAATAAAATTTGATGTTTGATCCATGCCATGATAGACCAAGATCCCAGAGCCGCCAGACCAACTTCATTTTAACAAAGCTAATATTTTGACAATAGTTTTATATGTGGTTAAGAACGTATGCATAATTGCTAGCTTGAAAGCGGGGCCCTTTTACAGGTAACTAGGTGCTAAAGGTACATAAAAATACTACGAACTTACTAAAAACCAACATTCATTATTGCCAGACACTTCCCGTGGGCCCTAACTTCCGCCAGACGCTTTAAAGTTCGAAAATGACCAAGCAAGCTAGCTAATTAACTAACTGTGGACGCTTTAAAGCTCGAAAAAACCTAACCTAACAAAACATAATAAATCTTTTGTTTTGTTCCATTTTTTTTACATTAGTAGTAGATGTGATTCCACAATTAGTTAGTTAGCTAGCTTGCTTGGCCTTTTTTGAACTTTAAATTCTGACGGAAGTTAGGGCGCACGGGAAGTGTCTGGCAATAATGAACCTTGGTTTTTAACAGTATTCTCTCAAACATATATAAAAACCAGCCGTCATACTATGACGTAGGTTCGTAGTGTACCTTTAGCACCTGGTTACCTATAAAAGGGCCCAGCTTTCAAGCTAGCACTTATGCATACGTTCTTAACCACGTATCAGGCTATTCATTGTCAAAATATTAGCGGCTCTGGGATCTTACTCTATGACATTGCGAAACTCCCACATTTGCTACCCTGCTCCACTAGCAGCTTATATTGAAATCAATATATTGTCAAATATTTTACTAACAGGAACTTGGTGATAGTTTGCTAATAATCTCTGGCGGCAGCACTGTGAAATCTATATTTTTTAAGCAAAATTCGGATTCAGGAGGTCAAAATATACAGTGTTCGTCAAAAAATCTGCAACATTTGGAAAACTTTTTTATTCAATTGTTTTTTTAAACGGGTTTCGGCATTAGTATCAGCACAGAAGACAGGAACTATACAGCAGCGAAAGCTTGCCTCGATAACTTTGCTAACTGGGGACCTGATTTTCTACTAACTTAATGGATTTCTGTGATCTCGAAGTGACAGTAATATGTCTTACTACACTCAGAGAAATGATGTACACACAAAATATATCAAAGCCATTCAACGATGTTCCATGCAAAACTAAGACAATGTCCATGAATAAGTATGTAATATTTATATTTGACATTGACTGATAAAAAACAATAGATCTTCATCTTTAGGCTTTTCTGATGAGTCCACAATAAGGACGAAAAACGTTTCAAAGGCTAAGCATTTCCAAGAAACTGAATGAGATTTTATGAAAATGTAACTCATTTTTAACTGAATTTACATATCGTAGGGGATCATGTAGATACTAGTTTAGCCTGCCTAGTCGCAGGGGACTATGTTGGATGCTAGTGTTAAAATGAGAATGGCAAATAAGAATATTTACTTGTTAGCATAACCAGAAGTCAGGTTATCGAAAGAATGTAAAGATTTCATTAATATTTTTATATATAGTTTTTCCTTTAGTTCTCATAGATAGTTTTTCTTTCCGCTGTTTGCAAAATCCTATAAAGAATATGTTTCATTACTATAAGCAAACAAATAATAAATAATTCACTTTTAAATATATACCTTATCGTCATGGCGACTATGAACAAATTTGGTCCCGTCAGAAAGGCTTGCTTCGCTTCTGTATAGTTCCTGTCTTCTGTGGTGTCAGCATGACTAATAACCCCAAAATTTCCAAAAATATTTGTCCTGTCACAACTATGATACCTCCAAAATGTCATTAGAAATGTTAAAATGGACTGAAATGCTCTTATTTATGGAAAAGTATCATAAGGGAAAGTTGTTTGTAATAATTATATTAAGCATCTAAATGTGAGGTTTGGTTTGAAAATTTCAATGTTTTAGTTTTTTCCAAAAATATTTAACATTTAACTTATTTTTATTTTTTGTTTACAGTTGAGTTAATTTGAAATATTTAATTGCAAAAAATACATAAATGTTGCATTTCTTTTTTTAAATGTAATTAATAATAGCATTTTTTTTTTTTTTTACAAAAAACAACAAAATAATCGCGGACTATTTTCAGTAATTCTGAACCCTTGTTATGGAATTTTGCACGATAATCAGCTTAAATATTAAATAAGCGATTGTTCATTTAAATCAGATTTAGATTACATACAGAAAACTAAAAAAAATTACTTCAAAAACCTTGAAAGTGAATAATACAGATTTATTTAAAAACTTTAAACGATGTTTTTGCCATCTATAGTCTTTTACATTAAATACTACATTTCTGTATGTGTTCCTTCTGTTCCCATACATATTGTCCTATTGCAAAATTATTTGGTTACATTTCTCAAAATTCTTGGGGGTATTTCAAGACAGATATCCCTGATGGTGTTTTCTAAATGATATTTTGGAAGGGTTTTCTATGGTAAACTTTATTTTTCAAGTAACCGCATAAAAGGAAATCTAGGGGTGTTGTATCCGGGGATTTTGCTGGCCATTGCTATTGTGAATATCTGCCAATCCATTTGCATCTAAGCAAATTGTCCACATAATTTCTTACATTAATAGTACTGTGAATTGAAGCTTCTTCTTGCTGAAACCGTAAGACGCGTCTTTCCTCCAACGACATGTCGTCAATTACTTCAATAATTTCATTCATAAGAAAGTTAAAATATATTTCCGAATTGAGATTAGGTATGCCGAAAAAATAAAGGCCAATTAGTCTGTCATTAAGAATATGGCACCAAACGTTGGTTTTAAACGAGTACTGATCTATTCATTCAATCACAAGTCCGGGATTTTCGTCAGCCCACCACCTGCAATTTTGGTAACTTACTACCCCATTGGAAGAAAAAATTGCTTTGTCTGTGAATAGAATCTGTGTAGCAAAAGGTCGATTTTCTTGTATTTCTCCTTGTATCCAAGCACAAAAAAAGAATCTAACATCAGAACCGCGTTCTTTAAGCGTGATAATAAACTTTGGCTTTTGTTTCTTCATTTCTCCTTACAGTAGTGCCTCGTGCGCCATGCCAGTTACCTATGTGTTATTAAATAAATCCGTATTATTCACTTTTAAGGTTTTTGAGGTAAATTTTAATAGAAATTTTGAGTTTTATTTATGTGATCTAAATTGATTTAAATGAACAATCGTTTCTTTAATATTTAAGCCCCTTATCGTGCAAAATTCCACGGTAAGGGTTTAGAATTACTGAAAATAGTCCACGATTGTCCTGTTGTTTTTTGTAAAAATGCTTTCTTGCCATTATTAAATACATTTAAAAAAGAAATACAATATTTGTTTTTTTTGCCTTGAAATATTTCATATTAACTGTAAACAAGAATGAAATTACAAACAACTTTTCCTTATGGTGCTTTTTCATAATTTGGTAAATAAGGGCATTTCAGGCCATTTTAAAATTTTTAATGACATTTCGGAGGTGTCATGGTTGTGACATGACAAATATTTTTGGCAATTTTGTGGTTGTTAATCATGCTGAAACTAATTCTGAAACCCGCTTAAAAAGAAACAATTGAATAAAAAAGTTTTCCATAAGGCGGACACTGTATAAGGGTAGGAGGGCCAATCCCTTGAAAAACAATCCCTCTCTGCCCTTATGTATTTTGATCTCCTGAATAAGAATTTTGCAAAAAATATAGGTCTCACGGTTCAGTTTTTCGCCAAAAACCATTTCTGGGAGGACGCCAAAGTGGTTTTTGGGTATCTAGCGAAAAACTGAACCGTCAAACATACATTAGCGTAGGCGAGTCAGTCCTTTGGAATAACGAATGTTTTTTGTTGTGTGCCTGTGTTATTACTGAATTCCTACAGATTAGAATGCGTCGTCCGTCCCATGTTACATTTTGTAATCATAGATTCAAATATTGTTTTGGTAATTTTGTTCGTCAACCAATGTTTATTGACGCCACTGAACTTTCAATCGATCAAGCTTGGTCGGATCCGAGAACTTTTGTTCTCGTACACAAACTAAATCACCGTTTTATTTTCTCAACCCCTTTAATAATGGAAAGAAGGTGGTGGTGGGGGTGGCAGATGCCATAAAAAAATAAGACCTTGGCTTTTAGTATAGTGACACACTTAAGATGAAGATACCCCTGTATTTAATTTGTTCTTAGAAGTAAAGATTTGAATTTTGCTACCGAGGTAGAACTGTGGGAGCTGCATTTCAACTCAAATATCAGGTGTAAGCGCAGCCTACTGCGACTTCGTGAATAAGAATATTCGCAGTATTTTGCGTCGTGTTTTAGATATCGAAAAAAGTTACTAGAAAAGTTGTACAGAATCTTATTTTAACCTTAGATGCCAAGTTTCGAGAGAAAATTCGAATTTTGAAATTTTAAAAATATTTAAGTTTTTTCAATTTTTAACCTCCCAATTAATTAAAACAATGGGGAGGTTACTGTAATTGGTAAAAATAATGAGATAAGACTAGATCTTCACGTATTTGAAGTCCCAGGAACACAAAAATATGATTTTTAAAAAACGTCTGTGTGTATGTATGTACAGATGTTGACAGATGTACACTTCTCTGCAATGAAATCTCGTACACCTATTTTTCGCTATATCACAGAAGACGGGAACTATATAGTTCCTGTCTTCTGTGGCTATATTAAATCATTCTTTATTTATATGTCAGTGTCATATTTTCACAATGCCAAAATTAACTGAGGTTGGAGGAGGAAGGTAGCGTAAAGAGAAAAGACGGTTCAGGCCGACCGAGAAGTTCATATCTCGTTCAAGATGAAGCCGCTCCTTGGCTATTTGAGGAAAGATCTGTTTGAAACAGCAAGAGATGCTGTGTTGTATAAAGAACACAAATATACGTATGTTTTTCTTCTGGATTAACATTCAAATACCTTACTAATGACGTTTCACAGCCAATATCAGTTTTTTATAACCTATATTATGATAATAAAAAATCTAAATTCCAAAAGACTGATTCACACCACTCAGCAAAAACTCAGGGCCGGCCTTAGTTCCTCAAGCGCCTTCGTGCGACATTTTGAAAGGCGCCCCTTTTTTCTGGTCAAGTCAGATTAGAGTAGGTTTATCAGAACATAAACGTTGCGTTGTGGTTCCTGATCTCCTATTACAATTTTTGTATGTTTACTATATTAAGCTTGGGGTGCGGGGCACGGTCTCCCCCCCTCCCCCCCTCCCCCCCTCCCCCCAAAGGCCGGTACCCTAAAAACTGGATTACTTTATTTTTCAAGTGTAATGGATTTCATTGCACCTATGTATGAGTCAGGACACGATAGCGTTGAAAGTAGCGAACGAATTTCGATGGAATTTGGTACAAGGCGATATTAATATCGTACTGTCGTGAGCAAACAAAAAATTAGGAAAACTGTTTTTTAGAATGTAAATCTGTCTCTATTTGAATATGGAATGAGTAGCCGAAATAAAACAGCTCTAGCACTTTTATTATATTTTTTATTGTAATGCTGTAGTTAGTATTGCTATAGCAGAAGATGAATTGTCAAATGAGACATTGCACTGCGTTATGACATTAACAAAAAATCTGTGTTTAACATTTTAAAGAAGTGGAGAATAAATGGTACGATTAGTAGAAATCCTGGATCAGGGCAACAAAGGATATCTAACTTAACAAGAAACTAACTATTATTATTTTATCATTGCACCATTTCTATTTATAACTTCTATAAGTCTGTTTGGCTTAGAATTAAATAAACTTATACAATAACCATTAGTAATAATATTTTCCCATGCATTATTTACTACTTCCAGTAATTCTTAGACATTCCGTGGTCTCATTTCATTTTTGGATACTTCTTACGAGTAGTCTCCATACGTCTTCCACAGGGTTAAGATCTGGACTATGACTGGGCCAGTTAAGAACATTAATGTTGTTATCTTGAAACCAGTTAGTCGCTGTATGAGCAGTATGAACTGATCTTTTTAAAATATGAATTCATTATTAGGAAATAATTGACACAGAAGCCAGCATAATATTGTCTAAAATTCTAATATACGTTTCGCTATTAAATCGCTCCTCAATATGTCACAAAACACCAGGACCATGTGCCGATTATCTAAGCCCACGTGTTAACGGAAAATCTACTAATTTTGTCATTGCTAGATATATACTTCTCATCGAATCGAGTATTCGGAGGTCGGTAAACACGAATACGACCGCTGGGTGTAGACTAGAAAGTTTTTCATCTGTAAAGATTGCATTGTTTCAAAAATTTACATTATGCACTAAAAATTCAAGCGCAAATCCCAGTCGAGCTTCTTTATGTGCAGCTTTAAGTAGGCATTTCTGTGCTGCTGAATGACAGCGTAGCTCCGATTCTTTTAAGGATTAACAAAATCAAGATATTGGCCTGAAGTTTAGACTACCTATTATATTGTCACGTGTTTCCGCCCCTAGGAAACGGCTTGTAAAAATCCGTAGTTTTCAAAACAAATTATAATAAGGGATAACTTTATTTAATAACTTACTGGAAACTACACAATACTTTTATTAAACTAAAATACACTTTTAGTGCCTAATATATTCTTTAACAATGTTTATTACTTGATATTTTCACTTTTTATTTACTTGGGATTTCTAACCTCTCACTTCTCATTCTAATACGCGAGCGCGTAACAATATGTATGACAACGAGATCTGGAACTGGATTATATTTTGAACTTACTCCGTTGAAGGGTGGGGGTGAGTGGGTAAATAGGGATAAATAAAGCAATTTAGTAAAAGTCCAGAAACTTGAAATTTGGTGTACATATTAGAAGTTAAGGTGTCAGTTTCTTTTGATATCTGCCATCCCCACCCATTATAAAAGGGATCAATAAAATAAAATTAAGACATTGACTAGAAAGGGTCTCCCCTGTTAAGAATGGCAAAATGCCCCCACTCTCGAAATACAAAATACATTTGATGTATTGGTTATGGGGGTATAAAAATAAGATAGTCACAGTTCATATGACCCCAACCCCCCCTCCAGTCCCACAGGGTAAAAGAAGGGTTATTTTGGTTTCTATTTTTTTTCTCAGATTGTGTTTACGCTAAAATTCGGGGAAAAAAATCATGAAGGTAGTTGACCACATTACCTATCTATGGAATTTTTTTCAAGGTCATTTAAGGTCTCTAACCCCATTAAATAAATTCTAAAACGTTAAAAATGGAATTTTCGGCCAAAAAAGCAGGTGTAACATGAATTATTTTTTTGTCATTTTGTTCTAACTATCGAATGCTACCTTCTGGAAGATATCTTAAATAGCTTGGTTTGATGCGCCATGCTTAAAATCCATTTTTAAGTTTGTTTAAAGATTTTTTGATTTTTACAAGGATGTGGTTGAAGATAGCAAAAAAACTCAAATAACATTTTTTGTACATTACTTTAAGCCGAACAATTTGTTTTTTGATTTTTATTCCTAGCATAAATACTCGCAAAGTTATGACCATTAAAATAATTTTTTTACAATTTTCGGGCCAATTTAACTATTTTTAAGTTGTTTTTGAATTTAACAGAGAGGTTAAGATTAGCGAAAAAACTCATACGACATTTTTTAAGCCGAAGGATTTGCACTTTGATCAACAATCAACAAAAACCACAAGTACTCAAACTTTATCGGAAGACACACTGTCACAGCACACAAGTGATCTCTTTATTTATGAATCTCCTGGATTAAAGGAACCCCTACAAACAATATTGATGTAGTTTAAACGAGTATTATCTACTCACAAATTATATTTCATTTGTCGATCAAAAAATTATTTGCGAGACGTTCCCTTTGAGGCTAGGATTCAATAGCATAATGTCAAGTATGTCAAATTCTGAAAATCGAAACGTACTCAAAGCGTTAATAATATTTTTATTGAAGTTAAGATCAGATATCAGATAATTTAGATGATAATATAATAGCAGGGGTATGGAAGTAAGCAAAAACGTCAAAAATTCGATTCATTCTGTCTTAAATAGTTTTGAAAAAGATGTTCTTTCAGTACACTTTGGCATCGATGCTAAATCAAGAAAAGTTTATTCTTAACGAAACTGCTCCAATAGCTAGGCTTTTAATGACATCGATGATAAATTAGTGTCTATATGTCATGGTACATATCTACGACATGAGAAAAGTAGCAATAATCTATATAAAAGGAAATCATATTCTGGTCAAAAAAATTGTCTGTATGTAATCCATTCACCGCGTGTACGATACATGGATATATAACGCAACTTGTAATGATGCAGAAATTTTAAGAGATGTATTAAAAGATCTAACATTATTATTATCTTGAAACCTGAGGACATATTCATTCTCGATCGGGATTTTCGAGATGTGGTAGATTTGTTGGAGCAAAACAGTCATCAAGTTTTAATGTCTGCCCTGAAAGGAAAAAGGAATCAACTCACTACAGAAGAGTCTAATAAATCCCGATTTGTAACAAACCGTCGGTGGATTATCGAATCGATTAACGAAATTGTGGGACAAAAGTATAGGTTACTGCAAAATCAGTTTTACAGCAGTATGTTGCCTCTTGCTGGGGATTCGAGAGAGTTAATTAACGTTACACAGGTACCAATCTAAAAATGTGAATAAACACATTAAACATGAGTATAAACTTACAAAAATGTAATATTCGAGGTTATGTTAGTCATACCCTGGGGCCTAATTCTGGAATCCCGAACGAATTGATCGTGCACGAACCAACTCGTGCAGTCTGGTTCGCATGCGAACGCAGTTTTTATAAAAATCTAATTCTCCAGTGATAGTCGAAAAGCGGTACACGAGGCGAACACATTCGTCGACCGAATAACGTACATCGTATCTTGGTTCCTATATAGATATATGTCAACCAATAACAGACCGTGTAAATCTGGGAACTTTTCGTTGCGGTCGTGGTGCAACAGTTGAGAAGTGTCATAGTCAAAATACTCGTTGTTGTTTTGCGGTTTGCACAAGGATGATTGCTTGGTTGTAGGCGGTTTTGGGATTTTATTTTTGTGTTTTGGAGGAATTCTGACCAAAAATATCCTTTGTAAATAGGAGATTGTGCACCAATGGCGCCGCGCAAGAAAATAAATACGTAAGTTGAAATCTAATGAGTTCTAACTAACCTAACCTAACCAATAACAGACCGTGTAAATCTGGGAACTTTTCGTTGCGGTCGTGGTGCAACAGTTGAGAAGTGTCAAAGTCAAAATACTCGTTGTTGTGTTGCGGTTTGCACAAGGATGATTGCTTGGTTGTAGGCGGTTTTGAGATTTTATTTTTGTGTTTTGGAGGAATTCTGACCAAAAATATCCTTTGTAAATAGGAGATTGTGCACCAATGGTGCCGCGCAAGAAAATAAATACGTAAGTTGAAATCTAATGAGTTCTAACTGATTGGTTGGATCAAATATTCAGATAGTAAATTGATTAGATCCCGTGCTAGGTCCTTACTTAGTCGAAACATTCTTACGAATTTTATATCGGACATATTATTATCAAAGGCATCGTAAACGCGATTATTATATTCCCTTCTAACTTCTGCAGCTGGCTCCATTTCTTCCAAGTTATTACTTGCTATTAAAAGATTCAGCTCATCCAAAGCAGCCATTACAAGACTCTAACACAATTTCCAACCAAAATAAAGCCGTCTGACTGAAGGTTGACGTTAACTTAAAGGTTATGTTGACATGCGAATATGCTTTTCGGCACCGAAACACCGATCGAATACTTTCCGTGTACGAATCTGTTCGTTCATGTGTTAGTCGACAGTTCGAGAATAGAAAAAGTACGTTCGTATGCGAATTTTAACGCCATTCGTGCACGAATCGGGTTCGTCTAGTTTCGAGAATTGGGCCCCTGTTTACAAAACACAATTTTATCGAATTAGTCAAAGCGTAATTTTGTTATTGATTTGAAACGTCAAAATTTGTGCGATTTAAATGTCAAATATTTATAATAATTTTACATAGTACTTAAAAAGAGTAATATCATTAAACAGATGGATACCTACTGACAGTGAAAACGAGATTCCTTTAACACCGCTAGAGGTGAGGGAAGCTACAGAAATCGCCTCATTAAACTTGTTGTCTGAAAAATCGAGAAAATTGTATATGATGGCTATCAATCTTTCTTAAATTGGAGAAATCAAATCAAATGAATTAAAAAAATATTAAATATTTAACAGTCGTGGGCAAAGTATAGAATTCTACTCACATCATTATACGTGCAGTGCAATCCTATGTCCTGAAACATAAGAGAACAACAAACAATAAATTTCAATATGTATTATGTGTGGTGCAAGTGAGAAAAAAGTGCAGAAGTTTGCATGAGGGTTCTTTTAGTGCTCCAAAAGATCTGAGGTTATAATTGAGATCGGATTACGTTTGCCGTTGCCCAACCTCTCGAAATTCTTATATTTCCTTACTTGAAGATATTTCATAAATGCCTTTGAGTTGGGGTTTGTATAAAAGGTAGACTTTTAAATAATCCCCACTACAAGAAAACGCTGATAAGGACCACAATTTTCAACAAAGTACCTCGATACCTTTCTGAATCGACCTATAAGAATGACTCTTAGTTTGCATGCAACAAACTTTGGGTGTTACTGACTCTTTGAATATTTAGACTTAAATTGAATTTTTACAATTATGTTGTATGCGTTAAGCATTTGCGATATGTTTTCAAAAACATATTTTTTCGATTAACCGAATGACTATATGAGGAATTAACAAAATGCCTTACATTAGAATAGTTTCTGAATTAAGACATATATTTTTTCCTTGTGCATTTACGTATATCATGACCATAACACATTTAGTATAACAGATTATAGTCCTATTTTTATTTGATTAATATGTTTCTTTTGTTTGTTCGCGAATGTGAGTAAACACTGAATCATTCATCAACTTTCCCAATAACTTTTTATTATTGAATCTGAATGTAGTTCATCAGTAGGACTAGTGTTTTTTGGAAATAATTTCCTGTTTACCATTTATTAGCCGCTATAAGCGCTCAGGCTATTGGCACCTTCTTCTATTCTATTAGTCGCACACTAGAGTATCATGATATATTGAAATATGCAAATAGTTGCCAAATATCCAACCTAATGTGAACCTGTTAATAATACAGTATATTAATGAAAACCAGTACATATTTTTTAAATTCTATTCTATGACCAATGACACTAGAAAAATCCTAAATTTTTTGTTTAAAAAAAATTACGAAGCACTCGTTGTTTCGCACGTAACTTTATTTTTCAAGCTGTAGGGATAAAAAAAAATCTTTTTGAAGGGAATTTCAAGATTTCAAGATTTAATTCCTATTAATATGTATTTTTAGCATCATAGTGATTGTTTCTGACATATTCGAGATTAAACATTATATCTCGACTGATAAACGTTCGAGCGCCATTCTTAAACTACCCTATTTTTAGAATTGTTTATTGTCCAGAAATTAACATAAAAATAAAATTTGTCATTACATAGTCTTTTTTGGTAAATGTTAAAACTTTTTCAGTTATTTATGAAAAATAGTCTCCAGGTACCAATTTTTTAATGTTGAATCAACATTTTCAAATCGTTATAACTTGGAGAATATAAAGGAGGTGGGTATAGATCGGCCTTTTTTCGTTCATCACAATCATGAAAATAAAAAGGTTTTGTTTGAGCCAGTCTCTTATATTTATTTTTAGTTCAAGGGTTCAACATTATGTTTAGATAAAATTGATACAAAATATCCTACAAGTTGTATTAAATATTATATTCTAATGCTATTTTTTATTATATCTGCACTGCAAAGTAAAAATTAGAAAGATTAATTAATGTGGATGCATTTTACAAGGTAATCTCTGAATTTCATTTTTAATCGGTAACATAGAGACGGTTAGAATTTTTTTGTTTTTGTTTGTTGCTATGTACATTTTTATTATAAATTTGTTGATTTGTGGAGTTTCTTTCGACTTTGTGTTCGTGAATTATAAAATGTTTCTGGTTTACTAATTTCAAACAAGTAAATAAAGATTAGTTCTAATTACCTGTATATTTATTATTGTTTAAAATTGGTTGTTACCTAAACAACTTTAAAGCACCAGTGCTAAAGACTCGATTTTGCAGATTTTTAGTTTCAAACACTCAGGTATAATAAAAAATATCTTAAACACCCTATTTGTTAGTTTTTTTAACATTTTCGACGTTTTTCGAGCTTTCAGTGCTATTTCATTTTAAAGCGCACCACGAACCACTACAAATTTTCTCATAATAGTAGTGGCGTGCGTGAGTCGGACGTACACGTAAATAATTAAAGCCGTAACAAAATTACCCCCCCCCTGTTTTCGAGGATGCTGAACACGATGGCGGTGGTAGAATGTCTCTTTGGGGTTGCGCAAACCCCTAAACGGCCAATAACCACCCCCAAAAGGGTTTAAACGCTCAGTATATAATTTTCACGGCTCAAAAATATCCCACCCCCCGTTTTCTGCTGGGCAGGATGGTGATGGTGAGTATTTATTCCGACCTCCCGAAACTCCTCCAACGGCCAATAATTACCCACGGAAGGGATGAAAATCTTTTTTTTATGTATCGGCGACAAAATGTATATATCCCCGTTTTCGAGGATGCTGAGCACGATCTTGATGCTAAATATTTATTCCAACCGCCCCGCAACATCTCTAATAGCCAATAATCACCCACGGAAGGGATGAAAATCTTTTTTTTATATACCACCCCCGTTTTCGAGGACGCTGAGTACGATCTTGATGCTGAATATTTATTCCGACCCCCCGTAACCTCTACAATGGCCAATAATTACCCCCGGAAGGGGTGAAAATCTTTTTTAATATCAACTGCAAAAGTATATGGTTATGTTATCGAGGATGCTGAGCATAGGAAAAATAAGGATACTTCCCTTCTTGATTGTAATTGTCTTTCTTTCCCCTTGGAATTGGAATTGGAAGGGTTTGAAAAAATGTCGAGTACCACCACCTTGCTCAGCATCCTCGAAAACAGGCGAAAACATTTTGCCGCTGATATAAAAAAAGATTTTCACCCCTTCCTGGGGTGATTATTGGCCGTTGAAGGGGTTGCGAGGGGTCGTAATAAATATTCAGCATCACCATCGTGCCCAGCAGAAAATGGGGGGTAGGATGTTTTTGAGGCGTGAAAATTATATCATGAGCGTTTAATCCCGTTTGGGTGTGGTTTTTGGCCGTTTGGGGGTTTGCGCAACCCCAAAGAGAAATTCTACCACCGCCGTCGTGTTCAGCATCCCCGAAAACTTGTGGGGTACTTCGTTACAGCTCAAATGATTTACCATTTTCGGGTTTTTTTCCGACTCACACACGCCACTATAGAGTTTATAAGCTTCTTTCTAAGCGTAAATTAATTGTGGTTTATTTAGCGCTTTATAATGAAATAGTCATTGAAAGCTCGAAAAAACATCGAAAGTGTCAGAAAACTAACAAATATGCTATGTTTGAGACATTTTTAATGAAACTTACTGTAGGATATTTTTTACTAAAAACAAATATAAACGAATGGCTCATATAAAAACTTTTTATTTTCATGATTGTGAAGGGCGAAAAAGGGAGATCTTTACCCACCTCCCTTTCATGAAAAATAGTACACCACCCCTTTCTCTTACAATTTAATTCTGTATTAGATTCGGTGGTAACCAGGGTGTCTATTAATCTGGAAAACCTGTGACTCAGGGAATTTATTTTAGTCGGGGAAAACCTGGAAATGTCAAGGAATTTGCTAAAATGAGCAGTATAACCTGGAGTTTGTACTTTCAGATAATTATTAATACAAACTGTTTAATCTGTTAGAAATGTTTCGCAGATGAAAATTATGAACACTTTTTTATACAAATTCTATATAGCTATAGGAATGATCAAGTGCACTTCTCCAGTTATTATTTATTGCTAGTAGTTCCAGAGTTGATTGCCTATGGTAGTTCAGATAGTCTGGCCGCAATCAGCGCCGCCGCCGTGTAGTAATGTCTGCGGCTCTCCTTCTGCATAACTAACTATAGAGTACGTTGAAAATATGATATGTGGTTAGATAGATTTTTATTTGCATTATTTCACTATTTCCATTTTTTTGTTGTTAATTCTGATTAATTTAAAAAAGAGAAACTTCTTTAAAGACTAAAAAACAATTATAATCTTTGTAGAAATAATTCAGCTCGTAATTGGGTTTTCGAAAATAAAGGTTCTAGTAATAAAATGCAAGAATTTTTTCTTATTGTTTCATAACACAGACCTGCAAAAAAGACACTTTTCTTTTTTTTGCAACACAAATAGGTGATTCCGAAGGTTTTGGGCATGCTGAACACGATGCTGTTGGCCGTTTTGCGCCATCACGTCTCAATTTTGAGAAAACTTGGCTTAAAAGTGCTAAAATGATCATTTCTGCCTATATAGTCAGGGCAAAATAGGCGGTTTACTCGGAACCAGAGTGATTGTGCATGAAACTACATGTATGATGGCTCATTTTATTCGTTAGAGTATCTAGATCAAAGTTGGAAACAGTTTTTTGAGGGGTCAGTTGATAATTTGTTTATTGCGGAAATATAAACAATAAAAGTGATGTTCCATGAAGATTATATGAAATAAGGCACTGGCTCCATAAATTGAAGTCATTTTTTGATTTCAGTGTTATTTCTTATATTTTTGGGGTCACTAGTTCCGATTCTAATGTCAAAAAAGTACCAATACTAGAGGGCGCCACAGAAAAAGTTAAGTGAAGATGAAAATAATGACAAATGAATATTACATGAAATAAGGTTTTTTTTTTCGAAATTCTTTGTAATTTTTATATTTCCTTGACATGTTTTACGTTCTCTGGTACATGAAAAATGCCTGAAGAGTTAGAGAGATAGCAGCTTTTTCATGTTGGTAATTGTTTCCATCTGATGTTAGTTTCTTCTGTGGCGCCCTCTACGATTCGCATTTTTTGCGTTCAGCATCAAAATGAGTGAACCAGAGAACGTAAATCATGACAAGGAAATGTAAAAATGACACAGAATTTCGAAAAAAAAAACCTTATTTCATGTAATATTCATTTGTCATTATTTTCATCTTCACTTAACTTTTTCTGTGGCGCCCTCTAGTATTGGTACTTTTTCGACATTAGAATCGGAACGAGTGACCCCAAAAATATAAGAAATGACACTGAAATCAAAAAATGACGTCAATTTATGGAGCCAGTGCCTTATTTCATATAATGTTTGATCGAACATCACTTTTATTGTTTATATTTCCACAATAAACAAATTATCAGCTGACCCCTCAAAAAACTGTTTCCAACTTTGATCTAGAGACTCTAACGAATAAAATGAGCCATCATACATGTAGTTTTATGCACAATAACTCTGGTTCCGAGTAAAGGCGTTTTTCCGCCTATTTTGCCCTGACTAATATTTTTGTCCTAATAAATGAACAACGGCACGAGATGTGGTAAAACGGACGAGGCCATCTTATTCAGCTCTCCAAAATCTTCAAAAACCAATAGTAACAATAAAATAACCGAACTATAAATGGCGCAAACACTATTTTATTTCTGAGTTTATCAAGAAATACTAGAGTATATATGCAAGTAAATCGGACCTAAATAGCTAATTTCATAGGAATTTGACGAGCTGAACACAATGCCGTTACCCATTTTGCTCCATGAGGTTAGGATTTTGAGAAAACATAACCTCAAAATGGATAAAATAATGTTTTTATAATAATATAGAAAATATTATTTTATCCAGTTTGAAGTTATGTTTTCTCAAAATGCCGACCTTATAGAGCAATACGGGTATCGGCATTGTGTTTAGCGCGTCAAAGTCCTATGGAATTATCTATTTAGATCCGATTTACTTGCATACATACTCACCACAAAAATTCTAGCATTTCTTGTTAAACTCAGGAATAAAATAATGTTCGCGCCATCTATAGCTATGTTTTTTTTTATTGTTACTATTGGTTTTTAAAGATCTTGGTCAGCTGAATAAGATTATCTGGTCCGATTGACTCAATCTCGTACCGTAATCCAGTTATTACGGCACGAATATAGGCAAAAATGGCCTATATATTATGTTAGATTTTCTCAAAATTGTGACGTGATGGCGCAATACGGCCAAAGGTATCGTGTTCAGTACGTCAAAAACCTGCGGAATCCCTTATTTGGGTTAAGAAAAAAAAACCTTGTGGGTCGATGATACATTTTTTGAGGTGAATACATGCTTTCGTATTTGTTTGAATGTAGGAAATTAAAAACCTGGAATTTAGATAAAATAATATCTGGAAAATCTGGAAAAGTCAGGGAATTTTAAGATTAAGATTTAGTAGACACCCTGTTAACATTTTACTTTTTTGTCTACCCCCACCAGAGGAGGTGGGAACCACCCCAAGTAAATAGTGACAAATTTTAAAGAGTAAACTTTTTTGTACTCAGTATTAAAATCAATTCCAAGAAAATTGTGAAAATCCATGCAATGAATATAACTGGGTTCCGAGGTAAAAGCCTAACGGCACTGCACTATTAACATTTCTTAGAGATATTTGCAAACCAGTGGAAAGTTCATTTGAGCAAGAGTTAGGGGCTGGAAATTATTTTTGGAATTGTTACAGAATTGTTTAAACAAGGCGTACCTAAAAAGTTTAGTGTAAATTTCAACATCGAGGCCTTTTTAAAAGTGTTGTAGGTATAGATGCACATTACACATATTGCACAATTGCTTTATTATTATAAAAATATGATTATTTTTGTACAGTTGCTTTCCTACATTTTCAGTTTATAAGTATGTCTCGCTTACTTCCATCAGTGATTTACATCGCAGTATACTATCATTGCAAAACATTCATATTAGTCGCGTTATTTTAGGATGAAAAATCTGAAAACCTCTAAAAAAAAAAGGTACAGGGTCGATTGACTTCATTTTTGTTGCAGAGTTCAGAAATGCATTTAGAAAAGACAGTACCATTTATTTTTTGGTGGAAACGTTTTGTTTCATTTTTTTCCTAATAATTGGCCAATATTAATAGCCAATTTATTTGTTATTTGTTATCATACACAATCTGCCATAAAGAAGAAAATCGTTACTGGGGGGTTTTGGGGTCGCTGATCACCAATATGAAGTCCAATTTGGGAAATTCAAAATGGCGGACCGGAAATCGGGCCCTTTTCCATAACAGATGAGAATGGATATTTTTTCTTTGAAAATCTGTGCTTGGGGGTTTTCGAGGTCGCTGATTACGAACCCGAGATCTCATTTGGTAAATTCAAAAGGGCAGATCGGAAGTAGAATCAATTTATCGGGAAAAACTCGTATTTTTTTCGTTTTTGGGCTGAAAATGAGCACTCGGGGTTTTTGAGGTCGCAAATTACGAATCAGAGGCCCAGTTTACGAAATACAAAATAGCGGACCGGAAGAACAGTCAATCTCTCCTGAAAACCTCATATTTTTTACTTTTTTTGGGCTGAAAGTATGAAAAATACGAGTATTTCCTGAAAAATATACTACTTCCGGTCCGCCATTTTGAATTTACCAAATCAGACCTCGGATTCGTAATCGACAATCGAAATAAATCAAATTTACCCATTGTTTGACACATGCTTGTCAAATGTGAAAAACTATTGCAATATGATGAGTTCCAATACAATTTCTTGTTGTGAAGTAGCTTCCTCACAAGGTATAAATATTACTAATTGCTCCAATTGTACAATTAATATAAATATTTCTAAATAACTTGTAATTTTTTGTTAATACATATATAAATGAAATCATAAATACTGGTATTATTACTACAAAAATGGAAATAAGAATTAAGAATCTAAAATGGTTGAATTCGTGATGTGACATCAGGATACTTGTCAGTGTCAAATGAGGAATACAGAAATTAATTTGCAATCCGTCACATAGGATTAATTATTGTGACTACAGTTGTTACTGATTGTATATTGCTTTAAAATCAGTTCTAACATTGATTACTTAAATAGAAAAGCAGACTCGCGGTTAATCCCGCAATAATTCCTGTCAGATCAATAATTAAGAAGTTCACATTTTGACTTCAAGTTTGTCGGGTTATTGATGTTGCCATGGTAACTTTAAAACACGCGCGTTTTTTAAAGTTGGATTTAAACACTCTAAGGCGTACTTTAAATAAGCAAAATAGGGTACCAATAAAAAAAAATAGTTTTTAATGGTGTTTGTAGAAAAAAATTATTTTTTAGCATTTTTTCCTCCCTGCCGTCTAGCCTATTAAATGAATTGTCAAAAGCCACTTACGACAGAGTGAAAGAGGGTTAAAATGATTGATATTGTCACGATGGTTTATCACATTTCCAGTATACGTAAAAAGTTAAGATTTGCCACAATTGTCGCTTATGGTACAGCTATAAAAACGATAAGTATATTTTCGAAAACCGCACGACGTGCGACGCACAGTGGTACAGAAAAAAGTTTTTTTTGTTCAAAATTGTCTAAAGCCTCTTATTTTATAAAAATCTGTCATGTCCGATTTTTGAAATATGAAAACCCGAGACGGTTAATGTTAGAGACATTAACCGTCTCAATGAGCATTTTATATAAAAATCTTACAGAAACATATTTTTTTAACCAATTTACGTAAATCTTGCTACTTAGTTTAAGCGGTACATCGAGAAAATCGGCAAAATCTGACGGTTAATGCAGAAAGCAAGAAAATTTGCATGTGATTTGTACACATTCATTGTATTAAATTTACCCGCAGCACTTCGATTTCCGGACATGTAAATCCAAAATGGCGGCCAATTTGTAAAAAGTAACTTTTATTACGACGTAAAAATTGCGTTATAATTGGGGTGATGATAGGATGATATAATAGAAGCATTTGAGTATATTGCTAGCCCAGGTCCACCCCCTACCGAACGAATAAATATTATTCCCTCATGAAAAGCACCTTTTTTAACGAGCCCCAAGTAAGAACAAGAAATCCAGTTGAAAGGTGCATCGCTGTTTGGAAAATGCGATTTCCTGTTCTTTCCTTGGGGATTTGACTGAAGATCGAAAGTAGAAGCAGCAACTGCTATACTGCACAATATAGCATGTTTGCGGCATGAGGAAATACCACCAGTTCATGACCAACAGCAAGAAGCTATTAACATTTTCCATGAAGTGGTGGTGGAGAATTTGGGGGATAACAGGGTGATTGGCCATGATACAGTCACATTACAGTTAATAAACTATTTTAATGGACTTCTGTGAAAAATGTTATGTAACAGTCTTTTAGGTTATAAACGCTCCTAACACCCATTGTACATCATATGGTGACGAGTATGTTTATTCGTGAGTGTAAAAAATAAAGAAATATTTTAAAAATTAATTTTTTATTTTAAGAAAACTTAGCTTTTACTTAATATCGTATAAAATGTGTAAATACAAATAAATAATTGACATAATAAAAAAATATAAAATAAAGGTAATTTTCTAGAACACGGCCCTCTGCAATTATAAGAGGTGAATTTGTAGATAATTTATAACTTTTTGTTAAGTAACGTCGCCATTTGAATTTCTAATATTTTCAATTTTGCTCGATGATATTGTCTCATAAGCTCTATTTCCACATCTGCTTTCCTCTTCATATTCATCATCTCCAATTCATGCTTTTCTCTCATAAATTTGAGTTTTTGGCATCGTTCTTCTTCCATAAAACGTGCCTTTGCTGCTTCTACAGCAGATTTTGCATCTGCCCACTAGGAAACTCTGCTAAATGCAACTTCAGACTTGCATCGAGTATTCTACTTAAGGGCTTTAGACTTACTTGCCCTTATCATGGCCGGACTGTACTTTCACCAATTTCCTGATTGATTTTGACTTTGAGACGCTACAAAAGTAAAAAAAAGTGTAAGAAAATCTGTGACGTAGGTACCTATTATTTACTTTTGCTAATTTCTACTGTAATTTCTATCTGTGGCTGAATTTCTTTCCTGTTTTCGGGTAAAACTTCAGTATGGAGCTGCGATGGGCTTGAAGTGCAGGCATATACTGAAAATGAAATAACTCGAATATGGACTTATATAAGTAGTGCGAACAACTTACTGTGGTCTTCTAAAACGCCCAGAGATACAGCTTCTTCAATAATTATTTCGTTCAAATCTTCTTGGCTTGAAACAGACTTAAGAGCTTGATTCTGTCCATCGGATTGCTCCATTATTGCTGGAATAAAATGTTGAAAATCATTTGCAAAAGAAACTTATTATTGTAGACTAACAATTTTTAAACAGATACGTTCAAAGTATATTTATATCAACTTATTTGTATCTCCATCAAACTGTGAAATGTCTCCATCAATTTTGCTCGAGCCAAGAATTTCTTTGACTTCCTCATCCAGTATCGTAACTTTGGGTTCTCGATAAAGACCACCACCAGTACCTTGCACATACAATTTTTCATCAGGGAACTTCTTTTTTGTTCTCTTTTTAATATTATCGTTTTTTTTAGAACTTTATCATTACGGGAATTCTCTCCAGAAATACTATTAAATTCACTTTCTATCTTTCGCCAAGTCTCTCCTTTCTGGAAATTTGCTTGGGAATCAGAAAGCTTGAATTCGACGAGATTTCTATATTTTCTTACCGAGGAGATTAATATAGACTCCTCTTTGGCAGAAAAGTTTGCAGATCTTTTTCTATCATCCATATTCTCTCGAAACAAAAACTAAGGTTCACGATTGTATTGTAAAACTCTTGAATATGAATCACAGGTAACTATCATGAATGCCGAATGTCTAATGTCCACTAGTTTGTGCTAATGTCTCATCACAAATTCTTCAAAATCTACAGTGTGCAAACGCCGACACTACCAACTGACATTTGAAAGTAACAGAACCTAGTCCTACTGAACCTGGATGAATTACGCTTTACAGAACGGGAATATACCTGAGCTCCAGTTCAGCTTGAGCCGTGGCTCAGTTGAACCTACGCTGAACCTGGTATTGTAAAACTGGCCCTTAGAGCAGCATATCAAGCAGGTCAAATCTAGGACAGATCTGATGTTTTGGAAAGTTCACCAGTCAAGTGAATGGGGATGGAAAATTATTGAATTGGATGGAAGCCCATCTGGTCCAAATTGTCAGGAATCTGGCAAGGTTGTAGAGAGCTAAAAAAATGCGGTTGTTCAAGCGATTGTAATACCATGCGTTGCCTATGCAGAAAAAATAATTTCCCCTGCACCCTTAAGTGCAAGAAATGCAAAGGAAAATGTAGCAGCAAAAGGTGTAGGACCTTCTACATTTATTAAAATACTTTCTTGTTAATTTCTTTTTTTTAATTACAAGCCATATGATTCCAGTAGCGATGACGAGGAAACTGTTATGATTTTATTTTGTATTTTGTTAATAAAAGCCATCTTTCTAACTTCAGAATTGTATTTTTTTGACATCACCATTGGAATCAGCGACCTCAAATTATACTTAAACGATACCACACATAACATAATGCATTATTTTAAAAAAATGTTAAAGTTTAAAATAGCCGCCGAGTTTTTAAACAAATTCTATTATTCTTGCACTATGACTATTTTTGTTACATTTGCTAACCTTAAAGCGTTTACCTACAGTTTGATAACAGTCTTTGGATATATTTTTCTTTTGTTTTTAAACATTTTACCCGAATTTTTTAAAATGGCCGCCATCTTTGTCTATGAGGTCAGGGGTCAAAGTGCTGCGGGTCAAATTACTTCTATAAATATACAAAGCATACATGCCAAAGGACTTGCTTTCTGCATTATTCGTCAGATTTTTATGCGTACCGCTCATACTAACTCGGGAGTTTTCTAGGTCGCTGACCACGAATCTGATATCCAAATTGTCGTCAACCAACCTGCAAAATGGCGGGATCAATATGGCGGTTATAAAATGCTAAGAAATGATAAGAAAAATATTTTCGTTAAAGTTAATTCTGAATACTTAAGTTTTAAATATGACTGAATGCTGTTTTAAAATTCAAATTGTCTCAGTTTTAAGTTCCAGTAAGAAATTAATTATTCTAAATAGGCTACTTTTAAGCATGATTGTAAAATTTGAAATGAAATGACTGATATTTATTAATTACACAGCCCCACAAAAAAAATGATCAGACCCAGAAACTAAACCTACCAATCTTTATGTATTTTGACCTCCTGAATTCCATTCCGCCATCAGAATTTCATTTTATTGTTGGTTTTTTTCCTACCTTAGATTTTGTCTTTGAAATATAGCATTTTTATGTATTATAATTAATCTAAGATAAAAAAAACCCAACGATAAAATTAAATTCCGATGGCGGCATTGAATTCAGGAGATCAAAATACATAGAGATTGGCAGGCTTAGTTTCTGGGTCTAAACTTTTTTCTTTTGTGGGGTTGTGTTATCGATCATAAATAATATGCGATTCAGTCCTCCATTAATTTTGTGCATTACACAACCTAATATAGGTGATATTAACGTTTTTTTATCAGCTAATCCTACAATAAGTATCTAATACAACAAACCTGAAACCTTTATATTACATACATATTGTATTATTAGCTGAAGAAAAAATGTCAATAATATTAGGTTATGTAATGGACAAAATTAATGGAGGACTGAATCACATATTACATGTAGGTACTATAGTTTAATCTACTTAGCCATAGGGGACTATGTTGGATGCTAGTGTTATAATGAGAATGTCAAATAAGAAATTGGACAAGTTTACTTTAGAATTTTAACTTGCTTAGCATAACCAGAAGTCAGGTTATCGAAAGAATGCAGATTTCATTAATATTTTTACATATAGTTTTTCTTTTAGTTCTCATTGATAGTTTTTCTTCCCGATGTTTGAAAAATCCCATAAAGAATGTGTTTCAATAGCAAGGAGCATTTTTGAAAAAATATACTTGAAATTTATTATGTTTTAAAATTTATAATTCGAATATCTTGGTATACTACTTACTACAAATACTTAATAATTTTTTTGTCTAATACCTCTTTGGTATATGTACCGCATAAATAAATATCATACGGATTGGTTGAGTTATTAAAGAGAAAAAATTCGATTATTTAATTTATTTTAAAAACCAGAGGGGGCAGGGGTGTAATATTTTGCAGAATGGTTCCTCTTAATAATATGATGTCAAGGTATAAATATCAGCCTAAAATCCCGAGGGGCATCCAGCCCATGCTTACCCTGCTACACTCTCATTATTTTTTTATTACAATGTAATTTTCTAATAAGTTCAATAGTGTCACTCCTTCACTATTAGTAAATAATAATGATATGACTATTGAACTAATATCATACGCACTTATTGGATAAAACAACTTGCACTTTTGATTTTACCAAAGATTTCATAGTACTCTGTACACAGACCGGTCGTATTTGTATTTGTTAAAGCAGGAGAATGTATACTTCTTTGTAAATTGTAAGAGGTAACACATAAATTGTTGATGTGGAAAATTGTAGTTGGAAGTATTCAATGGTAAGAAGCATTAATCAGCCTTCGCTTTTCGAAGCTTCATATCCGAGATAAAAAAAATTGTATCGTAAGGAATACTACCCTCCGGTCTTTAAAATTGCAACCCAGGTAAAAAAATTGTATCATAAGGATTATCACCCCCTTTTCTTCGAAATTTTAGCCGAGGTAAAAAATTGTAGTAACTTTCCCCCCGCCCTTCGAAATTGCAACCGAAGTGAAAAAATTGTTTTGTAAGAATTATCACCATCCGCTCTCCGATATTTCTAACCTCCCCCCCGCTCTTCAAAATTCCACAAAATTCCAATCATCGAGATAAATATTGTACTGCTTTCCATATGGAAGAGCTGAGAAGTGGGGGGCCCGCATGTCACGACCCCCCGGTACCCGATCGATAATTAATAAATAGCAGCCATTTTCGCTTTTCAAATTTTACAATCAGGCTTAAAAGTAGCCTATTTAGCATAATGCGTTTAATTAATGTTTTGATTTCCATTTAGGATCCGCCATCTTGAGTTTCTTACTGGAACTTAAAACTGAAACAGTTTGAATTTAAAAATAGTAATTATACTCCAGTTATATTTGGCCGGAAAAAGCAGCATCTGGTAAAAAAAGTAGGCGGGAATTTTGCACACCTTTACTTTTATATTAATACTAATAATGTGTCCTCGCCGATATCTTGCTTGCGTTTCAAGTTATTCAAGGTCAAATATCACAGAAATCGGTTTTTCACAAATATTTTGCCTCCTGTGTGCTATGACTTTTTGGTTATTATAGAAAATAAAGATTAAAAAATGCTCTTCAAATAATGTTATATTTTACGTAAAACCAATCGTTTTCACACTATACGCCAGGAAAGCACAGGGTAGCCGTGCATCCGTTTCCACACCACCTCAGAGGTAGGATGCCATGCGCGTTTTTTTTGCATGGTTTCCCCAGTAGGCCTAATCCATGATTTTGCTTGTTTTAGTGACTTCTACAGCTTCCACGTCTTCGTCCTCTGTCATCTCCAAGTTCTCGCCCTCCGTCCCCTCCTCCAAGTTTTCATCGTCTGTCCCCTCAGATACCTGTTCGTTCTCTTCTATGTCGTGGTTGCTTTCTTCCTTAACATTTTCTTTTCCTTCTGTTATGTTTTGTGTCAAGAGGCCAACGGGATCAAACTCATTATATTCTTCATCCTGAATATTTCCTTCGGTAGCGCTATCGGTATTTGCGTTGAGACATGATTGACCGTGACAATGGCCACAAAATATTGAAAAAGACAGTCCAACTTTCTGCACCCGCAATTTGTGTTACATCCTTTAGTGCAGTTGCAAAAAATAGTGTTTAATAGTACATCTGGTGCAGGTGGCAATAAAATATAACAGAAGGAAAAGAATGTGTTGGGGAAGAAAGTAACCACGACATAGTAGAGAACGAACAGGTATTTGAGGGGACAGACTATGAGAACCTGGAGGAGATGACAGGGGACGAAGACGTGGAAGAGGGGACAGAGAACGAGAATGCGGATAAGCTGCAGAAGTCACTAAAACAAGCAAAATCATGGATTAGGCCTACTGGGGAAACTATGTAAAAAAATGCGCCTTGTGTCCTACCACTGAGGTGGTGTGGAAACGGATGCACCGCTACCCTGTACTTTCCTGGCGTATAGTGTGAAAACGATTGATTTTACCTAAAATATGTACATAACATCTTATGAAGAGCATTTTTCAATCTTTATTTTCTATAATAACCAAAAAAGTCATAGGACATACAGGAAACTAAATATTTGCGAAAAACCGATTTCTGTGACATTTGACCTTGAATAACTTGAAACGCAAGCAAGATATCGGTGGAGACTTTTGACACATTATTAGTAATATGGAAGTGAATATTGTCTAAATGTTATTTGTGGCATTATCTTTTTTTTTTTCCTTCTCAATTCTTTGGGACTTCCTGCCACATGTATGTTTTCTTTTAAGCGGTGCTCGGGGAATCTACAAAATATCACAATTAACCAGTATGTTACTGGTAAATAACCTCTACGCCTGTGACTTTTACGTCAAAGGCTCAGTTAAAGGTTGCTTTTTTAAATAAACAACACAAATAAGTATAAAAACTTGAAATTAAATATTTCGCCGACGTTTCACAGTTTTTTTTTTAGTTTTTATACAATGTTAAGTTTGTGAAGTTCTTCATTTAACATTGGCAACCAAGTTGTACAGACATCTACGGAACAATTCGACACGCATCTATTCTCATTATCGTGGATTCTTTAATTTTTCTTTTTTTCTTTTTTTTGCAAAAAGAGGCAGATAGCAAAAAAAAAGTTAAAGAATCCGCGATAATATTATTGAATGAGGGTAGATGCGTGTCGAATTGTTCCGTAGATGCCTGTACAACTTGGTTGCTGATGTCTGTCAACAGTTCTATGTAAATAGTAAGTATCTATGAATATTGAATATAACATTCTTAGAGCTGTGTATTTATCATACACAGCAAAAAAGATTTTTCAAAAAAAATCCTTGAAAAAGGAAACAGAATAGATTTCCGAAACGTCGGCGAAATATTTAATTTCAAATTTTTATACTTATTTGTGTTGTTTATTTAAAAAAAGCAACCTTTAACTGATCCTTTGACGTAAAAGTCACAGGCGTAGAGGTTATTTACCAGTAACATACTGGTTAATTGTGATATTTTGTCGATTCCTCGAGCACCGCTTAAAAAGAAAACATACATGTGGCAGGAAGTCCAAAAGAATTGAAGAAGGAAAAAAATAGAAGTAAATGTGTATGCAAAATTCTCGCTCACTTGGATTCTTTCAGTAGATGAATCCTTATGCGACTGGACTATTAGTATCATTTGAAACTTATCAGTATTAACTTTTACGAAAATATTTTTTATCATTTCTTAGCGTTTTATAGCCAACATATTGATTCCGCCATCTTGCAGGTTGGTTCGCGGCGATTTGGATATCAGATTCGTGATCAGCGACCGCCAAAAAATGTTTCTGTAAAATTTTTGTATAAAATGCCCATTTAGACATTAACCGTGTTCAGGCTTTCATATTTCCAAAATCGGCCATGACAGATTTTTTTCGTAATTAAATCACGAGTATTAAAAAATAATAATATATCGCAATCGGTTGTAAAATAAGAGCTCGACACAATTTTGAACGAAGAAAATTTTTTCTTGACCACTGTGCAACGACGGATTCTCTTTTCCCAGGTTTGCGGTACGCTCGTTAGTATACTATACAGTGTTTTTCTATATCAATGCCGTAACCCAGGTAACTCAGTCCATTCAAAGAACTGGTATTTTTGTTATTTATATAATATAAACCACAATTCATTTTTTCCAAAGGTAAAACCCTCGTTACAACTTTATTGTTATTTTGATGTCTATTTAAGAGCATTGAAATGACATTTTGCTTTTTGAAGTTTTTTATTCATTTCCTATATGTTAAAGAGCCGTTAATCAGTTGAGCCATTTTCAAAATGTGCCAGATGATATGATCCAAGAGTTAGATAAAATATTTTACTGTCGAGTTGAAGATTTTAAGGAATATAACGCTCTGTTTGGTAATTGGTTTTATTTAATACTGTCTAATTATTAAATAAATACAGTCATTATACCGGTGATATCAAAAATTATCTTGGTCAAAGATGGCCATGGAGTTAAAAATCTTAATTCTACAGATAAAGTTATAATAAACTAAATAAAAGACTATTCACATTTTTATTAACAAAAAAATCCGATCTCAACCATAACCTTTTTAGATCTTTTGGTGCACTAAAGAAACCCTCATGCAAACTTCTACACTTTTTTCTTACTTGCACCACCTAATATCAACATATTGACATTTGTTAATTGCTGTTCTTCTTTTATGTATTTCAACGACATACAGAATTAGATTATATTTTAAGATGATTCCGTTGGGGAGTAAATAGGGGTAAATACGAAAATAGAGAAAATAACTAAAGCAAGCTAGTAAAAGTACAGAAACTTGGGACTTGGTGTGTATACTAGAACCAAGGCCTCATTTTTTTTTCCTTTGCCGGGACATAGGATTGCACTGCACGTATAATGATGCGAATAGAATCAGGGTGTCTACTAATCTGGAAAACCTGGAATTGTCAGGGAATTTATTTTAGTCAGGGAAAACCTGGAAATATCAGGGAATTTGTTAAAATAAGCAGTATAACCTGGAATTTGTACATTCAGATAATTATTAATACAAACTATTGAATCATCTGTTAGAAATGTTTCGAAGATTAAGATTATGAACACTTCTTGCTACATATTTTATATAGCTATATGAATGCGCGAGCGCACTTCTCCAGTTATTATTTTTTGCTAGTAGTTCCAGAGTTGATTGTTTATGGTAGTTCAGATAGTCTGGCCGCAATCAGCGCCGCCGCTGTGTGGTAATGTCTGCGGCTCTGCTTCTGCATAACTAATATTATAGTTTGCGCTGAAATATAATATATGAATAGTAGTGCAGACAAATTAGCCATTTAGCATAACAAAAATTAATAAAAGGATCATCTCCGGGATTTAAGTAGGTAATAACTTGGAGAATGAAATGATGCATTCTTTGCACTTCCGAGTTCCGGGAAAATTCAAAAAAATTTGGAAAAACTTTTTGATTTTCGCTTTTTTTTGTTTTAGCCAAAATAAATAGAGAAAAAGTTTTCAACAAAAGTTGTAGCTCGTCTCTTTTTCTAAAAATGGTCTTTACCAATTTTTATCTTACTTAGCGGTTTAGAAGATAAATAGAATTTTCCACTTATGGTTTTGAACCGCTTCGAAATGTGCGAAAAATGAGAATTCTCCGGGAGTTTTGTACGACCAGTCTCATCGATTGATAATTCTTACTATTCAGAGCCCCAAAAAAATTAAAATAACATAAAATGTAGCGAAAAGTCTCAGCTTTAATGTGGAACTAATCACAAAATTCTTTAAAAAATTTATCATAGAGAAAAAGTGTTAGAAGATGGCTTAGTAAACTTTGTACAGCTGAACCACAGATTTATTCATATATTTGCCGGGAGTCGTTAGAATGATAATTTATTTTGCTAATATATTCTTATATAATGTTATATTAATTCAATTACATTTTATTGCAATTACTTTTGTTAGAAAAATATGCCTTGCGATCTAAGTAAATGGTATATTTCTCATTGATCAGTCATCTCCAAATTTTGGAGTTTAATTCGCTTATTCTTAATTCATTAATAATAGCACAGTCTTAATTTCTGGATTGTAAGTACAATAAGATATATTCATTCGAATGACTTTAGAGACTGAGTTTTTTAAATGCGTGCAGTGCTTTTTGAATTTGTCTACATTATTCATACATGTTCAGAAAATGCACAATTATCCAGTAAAACATATACAACTAAAGTGCGTGGAATCGAATTCATGCAGTGAAGAAGCACCCATTGTTACGGGAGAAATAGGGAGGATGCATAAAATTCAAAGATATGAATAAATTAACTGTATAAAGTTTGCTAAGCCATCTTCTAATACTTTTTCTCTTATGATAAAAATTTGTATGAATTTTGTGATTAGTTCCACATTAAAGCAGATCCACATCATTTTTTTAGAGGCTCTGAATAGTAAGAATTATCGATCGATCTGTCTGGTCGTACGAAACTACCGGAGAATTCTCACTTTACGCGCATTTCTGAGCGGCTCAAAACTATAAGTGGAAAACTGGATTTATCCCCTAAACGGCTTAAGTAAGATAAAAATGTGTAAAGACCTTTTTTGTAGAGAAAGAGACGAGCTACAACTTTTGTTTAAAACCTGTTGCTCTATTTTCATTATTTTAGCCGCTAGAGCAAAAAAACTGAAAATCAAAAAGTGTTTCCAAATTTTTTGAATTTTCCCGGAACTTGGAAGTGCAAAGAATGCATCATTCCATTCTACAGGTTAGTGCCTACTAAAACCCCAGAGATGATCCTTTTATTAATTTTTGCGAGGTTTTTACAATATTTTGCCTTCATTGCCTGTACTATAGATAGATTTTTCATTTGTACTATTTCACTATTTCTATATATTTTGTTGTTGTTAATTCTGATTAAAAAAGGGAGACTTCTTTAAAGACTAAAAAACAATGATAATTTTTGTAGAAATAATTCAGCTCGTAATTGGGTTCTAGAAAATAAATGTTTTAGTAATAAAATGCAATTTTTTCTAATCGTTTCATAGAATTTGTTTATATTTTTTTGAGGTGAATTCATGTTTTCATATTTGTTCAAATGTAAGAAGTTAAAAACCTGGAATTTAGATAAAATAATGTCTGGAAAACCTGGAAAAGTCAGGGAATTTTAAGATTAAGATTTAGTAGACACCCTGAGAATACTATACTATACTTTGTCCACGACTATTAAATATTTATTTAATTCATTTTCATTTGTTTTCTCCAATTTAAGAATAATTCATACGCCAACATATATAATTTTCTCGATTTTTCCCGCAATAAGTTTAATTAGGCGATTTCTGTAGCTCCCCTTACTTACCTCTGGCGGTGTTAAAAAAATCTCGTTTTCACTGTCTGACCTAATAAAATAATGCAGTTTGTAGGCACATAGGTAAATAGTTTCAAAAATAATGTTGGAGATTGCCCACAAAACTTAGCTCATAATTTTATCGAGCGTTACAGAAATTTTACTAATAAATTTGCTTACTTAATTTTAGAAAAAACCACGATTATCCGTTCGAAAACCGAACGCTGTGTTTTGGAAACAAATGATACGACTTTGCGCCAGTTTGCAGCCATATTGGCGGATACTAGCGCCGTGGTGGTAAATCCTGAACTCAATAGTTGTTGAATAGGAATGGACGTGACATGACGAAAGGCGGTCTTATGCTTCACATTTGCTTTGTTTTTTAATTTTTTTTAAATTCAGAAAAATTCTGGTGAATGTATTATTAAAATACAACTTTTTTCCCTCTGTGACTTTTTCCTAGAGCGCACTCTGTCAAAGTTTTTCCGGAAAAACCCGAAAAAGACCCTTATCGGAAAATGGAAAATCTCGTAAACTATGAATTTTAAACATCAGGAAGAATTCAGACGTATAGGTTAATATATTCTTTAAGGTGGTCATTCCCTAGAAAGAGACGTCCAATAGGGAAATATTTATTAATTTTGCCCATATCTTTTTTTTCTTAGTACGTTTATTTAAAAGAGCTATAAGGGTACCTAAGTAGAACCATAACAAGCCTATTACTACGAATTTTCATTCAATAATTTCAGTAGTTTGCAAAATAGCTAGATTTAAAACTACGAAATAGGAAGATTAACATAATTTTTTAATTTAAATCTAGCTATTTTGCAAACCACTGAAATTATTGAGTGAAAATTCATAGTAATAGTCTTGTTATGGTTCTATTTAGGTACTCTTATAGTTTTTTAAATATACATACTAAGAAAAAAAAGTTATGGCCCAAAATAATGAATATTTCCCTATCGGACGTCTCTTCCTAGGGAATGATCACCTTAAAATTTCGGTCTCTTTTAATTTTTTTGTACCGTGCATATTTTCCGAGTTTTCAACAGTTTTTCAAGATAAAAGATGTACCTAAATTTTTTTATAACGCAAAATGCACAGGATCTCTGAAATTATAATTAATTTATATATATTTTAATAGAAAAATATCTAACTCGTGAAATAAAAAAGTTTTCCGGCATAAAAAACAAACTTTTAGTTGAGAAATAGAAAGTTTTTTCGGATTTTTTTTAAAATTTGGAATAAATAATCAAAGAATCTATTGAAACTGATAAGAAACGTCGAAATAAGATTTTGTATTCTACAATATATTTTTTTAATGATTAATTTAAGTGCCGTTGTACGGCACATATTCTCGGGTTTAAAATTATAAGAGACCAAAATTTTAAGGAATATATTAACCTATATGTCTGAATTTTTCCAGATTTTTAAAACTCATGGTTTACGACGAAATTTTTCCTTTTCCGATAATTGTCTCTTTTTCGCGTTTTCCCGGAAAACCTTTGACAGAGTGCACTTTAGGAAAAACTCATAGTGGAAAAAAAATGTATTGTAATAATGTATTTATCAGAATTTTTCTGAATTTTTTTCTCGTCACTTTTTATTCCTCCTCCCCCCTTTTTGGAAAAATTCGAACAGCTATATTTCGGAAAATACATTTTGTTTTTTAATTTACTTCAGTTTTGCTAGTTAACAAATTAGCAATAAAATCATTGTTTATAATAATTGCGGGGCCATAGCGGCCAATTTTCCTTTTTGGAGATTGATCTAGACATCAAAACGAACAGAATCCATAAAGTTCGGGAAGATCCATTCATTCGGTAGCCTTTTTCAAGTGTAGGTCAATTTTCGTCTAATTTGCCTACACGAAATAAACAGGAACGATATTTATTCGCCAATCTTGGACGAATCACGAAATCTACTAATTAAAAAAAAAAAAACATTCTACCTTATCTTGACGCAAATCTCTGGCGCTTGATCTAATGCTTTCTCAGTTTAAATTACACGTAGTGTAACAATTATTATTGAAATGTGATAGGTAAGTCCTGTGATTGTGGATTTTAAAAATTAGCATTGATATGGTTATTACCTAAGCAAACCAATTTTTTAAGAACTCGTCTAATTTTAAGTGCAACATTAGAAAATATAACTATCAAAAATTTAATTTTATCATTAGGGATTTCCCAACATTTAAATAAACCTGACTCTGTATCCAACTTCAAAATACATAAATAATCCACCATCTCAGTCGAACCTACATCTTAAATTTTCTTGACCGTGATGTTTAGCGCGTCGGTCCTTCATCCTTACGTTGAAAGTCGTCCTGCCCGTGGTAAGGGGGCTCCGCCACGCCCGCGTACGCACGCTCCTATTGATCGCTTCTCAAAGTGAACCGACTTGTGGCGCCCCCGCGACGTTTCGTCGGCGCACCGTACCACCGTCCGGCCGCGGTTGCCGGTTTTCCCTTCATGTTGTTTTAAATTAAATTTATATATTATTTTTTCATGTAGATGCGTTGAGGTTTATTTCCCTCAGGCTATGTGTTCGAACTGTTGCAGTATCAGTTTTGTAATTAAAAAGCAAAAGAGATGCACACCTCGCTTTAATCCTACAGATAAAAGAGTAATATGTGATTAATTAAAATTGAGTGTGGTAACAAATTGCAAACAACAGTTTTAGAAGGTTTTTGTGAGAAACTTTTTATTATAATAAACTTACAGAATGAATTGCAAATTACTTTTTTAAAACAGATTAATATTAAGCACTTTTATATTTTATATAAATGCAACTACTGTTAATCGGTTTATATTTTCTTATTTTTTTTTCAATTTATTGAAAAAACTGTTAAGAACATTTCAAAAAACTCAATTTTAAAATGTTATTAATATTTTATATAATTTTTTATTAAAATTAAGAGGTAGCAAACTTTAAGGAATGTTGACAGTAGTTTTGAAAAAAATAAATGAATTAATAAAAATTAATCATCTTTATTTGTAGTATTAGGTCGTAAGGGGTCATTGAACAAAAACTTGAAATGACCCTCCTCATTTGTATCTTTTATGAGACTCCCCTTACATGTTTGAAAATTACCCTTCCCCCTCCCTCTACATTTAAGGATAAAAAATGACACTGTCTTAAAAAATGTTTGGTAGATTTTTTTGGAACCCACTCCCCCTTTGTCATAATTTCGATGCCCCCCCTCCCTAAAAAAAGCTGTCGTATTTGTTGAAAGGCCCCTATTGTTCTATTTCTGGAAGTATAAAATAATATGTAATTTTTTTAGCCTATAAATAATTTTAAAGATATTTGAAAATCATTGTTTTCTATGCATTGTACTTTTATATCGCAACAATTTCAACCATTTTTGATTTTGTTTCTTAGGAACCTAAATTAGATATTTGGATTCTAGTATTTTGTTTAATTTCACGTGTCATGTTCCTGACACTTCTGCATTTTTTTATTTTTACAATTTCAGCGAGTTCTTTCGACCTAAGTTTCCAGCATCCTTTTTCGCGAGACCTGGCAACATCGCGTCTCCACCCGAGTGTGGTGTTAGCCAGAAACGTCTTCGGTTGGCGGGTCGTTGTTCGCGGTCCCACATTTTTGCCCCGGTTTGGTATTAATAAACGGCAGGATAAGTCGTCGTGTAATTGCAGCAGGGCTGGACGAATATGCAATCGCTTATTTTGCGTGTGCAGTGCGTACCGGAGCGTCGAGACGCCGAACTGCGTAGTTCACGTGGGAGGCATGGAATCGCTATAAGGTCCGCACCCTATTTTACATTTTTGTATGCTTATATTTTGTTATTTTGACATGGAAAAGCCTGGAAACCAGAGTTCAAGTAAACTTTTATTTGCGCAATTTTTTTCTGTTAATATTTTCTGTTATAATTTTTTTTGAAAACAATTTCCATGTGGCGCAATGTTTATTGTTATTTGTGTTGCATAAGTCCTAATGAGCATGCTGATTATGTTGAAAAAGGTGTTTCAGGTAAAATAATTTCACGTAGAGGTGCGTCTATGGTGTGATGAGTTTGATCATAAATATCGATTTTCTTCAAGATTGTCCTCTCGTTCTATAGTGGTTTTCGGCGTACTATAATGCCCGTCTTCGTCGGTTTCTCGTTCGTTCATCGTTGTGGGTGGGTTTTCCACTTGCCTATATATTTATTTTTTGATGTTTGTTTACTCTTTCAAACATGATGAATTGGCTAATTGTGTTTATTCTGTTGTGATTTTTCATCCACATTGATACTTCCAATATATTTGGGTCGTTTCATCAATTTTATCATTAATTGTTTTTTTTTTTTATTGGAAAATGTTTAGCATAAAAATACTCGATTCAACAGTCAAAGAGTTGTTTTTTTTTATTAAACTGAAAATACATCATTTATGTAAAACGTGGATTTTTAATTGAAACACTGACTAAAGATTAAACCACACTTTCATCTTACTAGTTCAATAAATTGGGATTAAAAATACCGAATTTGATACCATCTGTTAAATTTTCAAAAAAAAAAAAAAAATACGTGAGGGTATGAACGCATTAATAGAACATTTTTACGTATTAAAAAAGCAATATCAGACAACAGGTTCCTCTATTTACGTAATAACTTAAATGTCTAAAAAAATACGTTCAAGTATAGCAAAGAAAGTGAGGTACCGTCATTGGTTTAAGTTCATTAAAGTTCAACAACGTTGGTCGCGATCGAATGAATGACCAAGTATTTAATGTAACAGTCTGTAGACTGTGTAGTCAATTGATCCAATCTCCGGATTCTCGTTAACCCCTGAAGGTGGGTTTAGTTGGCAACCGAGGGCCGTGGTTTGGAATCCAGACTAAACTGTAGATACCACGATACAAAGAGCCAATTGTTACCTAGTGAAAAGTAGTACCATCCCACCTATCCACAACCCGAACGCAAATGGAAGCAATTGATTTTATGAATTTTAAACATCTTTAAATTAAATTGAATAATAGGAAACTGGTCTGACACTACAAGAAAACGCAACAGAGATGTTTCTGATTAGTTGACGAACTTATGTAATTTCAGGACAGGAAGCCTAATATAAAATACTAAGTCACTTCTTGATCACCCATATACACGTCGCTCACCTCCTGCACCTCTTCGAAGGGTGGAATATTCAAACCTTTGTAACTGGGTAACCTTTTAAACTAGCGAGTTCATTTGTACGTCAACATAATCTTACTTTAGAGAAATATAAAAAAGTTTATTACAATATATGTCGAAAATTCTATATTTACAGATATGTTTTAAAAGAGTTGAACTTTGTATATAAGTGGAGAGCTGGCTGTACAGGTTTCCAATGAATAAGATACATGAAAAACTTTGTGTGAGTGAATAAGTACTACCACAGACTTTTCATAAAACAAATTTTGTCCGCGTCATGGAATTTTGACGCCACTTCCGTGACGATTTTTTGTGTCATCGAATAGATGAATAAAACTTACGTCAAAATGTAGGTTTTGAGGTATACAATGAGATTGCAGTCGGGTGCCAGACTTAATTTGCCCGCAACCCTGAGACACCTTCGATTAAAGTAATTTTTTTTGTGTTTTCTTAAGTCATCGAATACACGAACGAGTTTTTCTTTAAGTTAAAGTACAAGCCGTTTCGTTATTAAAAAAAGTAGGGTGCCTCTTTTTATTTGCTCGCATCCTCCCATTTTGACGTCACTTCTGGTAACATTCCATGACGCGGGCAAAATTGGCTTATATAAAAAGTAGCTCCTTGTAGGTCCTGTACTCACTCATACAAAGTTTTTCATGTATCTTATTCATAGGAAATCTGTACAGCCGGCCTAATAATGCCGTTATTATGTCTTTATAAATATTAAAACTTTACCAACATCTAGGTACGTTAAACAAAAGTTTTTGCCCACACTTTTAGCCTCAATTAAGTATGACCTTGTAAACTTACGATGGCCTAAAGGGAGGTAAGTAATTAACATATTGGAAAAACACACGATTTCAGAAATGTAGCTGAAGCGGCATGACCTCCGATTGCGTTAGGATATCTAATTAAATCAAAAAGTGCACGTGGATACGTTTTTCTTCTTTCTGTGGGCTTGTAAACGACCCGTTTCAATGTGTGTATTTATTTGTTGTCAAAAAGACAATAATATTGGCAAGAAATGAAAGTAAAGTTGTCAGGATTTATTTCAGAATTTTTCTCATGTAAATGGCGTAAAATATCACGGGCAACGTTGGTCAAATGTTAACATTTTTAGAAAAGTTAATTATAACTAAGAAATAATTAGGAAAATAAAAAAGCTGCGTTAGAATTTAAAATATATTTTCTATTCTAATATTCAAAATCTCGAAGAGTATATACAACAGAATAAGGGATTTTACACTTGAGGAGCATACATACAAACCCGATAAATCTACTTTTGGTCATTTTCGATTAAAACATCTTGCCAATTCGGATACGTTCTATGGATCTGTGACGTTAGAATTTCCTAAACACCGATAAATCCAATTAAGAAACTTAAAAAAAAATAGATAGTTTCCCAAGCACATCTAAGACCTCATAGTAGGGCATTTTGTGAGTCGGATTGAATCTCGAAAAACACAAATTTTTTCTAGCCTAACGAGACTATGTCCTCCCCCCGTTATCGAGGATGCTGAAGACGATGGCAGTGGTAAAATCTCTCTCCGAGGTCACCCCACCCCCCAAAACTACCACCATCGTACTCAGCATCCTCGAAAACGGGGGTAACACATGGCCAGTAGGAGACGGCGGATACGTGGTTTACCCCGTTCGGGGGTAGTTTTTGGCCGTTTGGGGGGTGGGGTGACCTCGGAGAGAGATTTAACCACAGCCATCGTGTTCAGCATCCTCGAAAGCGTGGACGCGACATAGTCTCGTTAGGCTAGGAAAAATTTGTATTCCTGTCCGGCTTACAGAATGCACTATAGGTAGCAATTTGTTAAAGGAACTTTCAAGTCTTTTGTTGAGATTTTGCACGAATTTTGCGTGATTTCCGAATAATTTATAAAGTTACATTTATCAGGTTTTATATACATGTTCCTTATTTTTTGTCCTACGATAACATAAGAGAAAGGAAACCTTTAAAAGCCTTTATTGCAATCATTTGTGACACTTTTTTAAATTACTGATAATGATATTCATAAAAGGAAATGTGATATTAATATATTGTCGAAGTAAATGTTGCTAAACTTCAGAGAGAAGCACTTTCGACACCTGTGGTTGTGATGGCCTAAACAGGGTAAATTAAAGATATATTTTAAGCTCCCTTAAATGTTTTACCTCGCTATATAGGTAAACTATCATTTTGGAGAATTTTTAAGCAGGCCACTAAGTAACCCTTAATTCACTAATTACTCTAGCGGATAGGGAGACTACTTTCAATTTAATTATTGATGAAAATTTAATTTAAAGTATACACGCTCGTAGTTCAGATATTAATTCGTTGCTTGGGTTAAGGTGATGGTGCTTTGCCAAGATGCAACAGCAGGACGATCAATACCACCCACAAATGAAAGTTTGTATCCTCCTTTCCAACGAGCAAGATTACAAGTCTTTATTTGGAAAAACTATTACGAAAATCTCCAAGTTGAGTCCCATTGGTTTTGAATAGCAAAAAAATTTAACGGACCGCCTAGTACTGATTTTCTTTTTGCACACATTACTGCCCTCCACTAGAAATATTAAATTCCTTATATACGGCTATAAAAAACCCAAATGTAATACAAAAAGCAGCACATACAGTGAATCAGTTAAAATATGGAGAAGTGGGCGAATTCGACATCAATGAGGATTATTGTCAACAAAATGTACAGTAAATATTAATTTAGACGATGATTCTTGCGAAGAAGAGGAACATGTACCTAACTTGGAAGTAGTAGCTTTGCCTTGTTATGCTATTTGTGTGTTGTTTTTCGTTACTTAGTAATTAAAGGAACATAAGTATGAAATATCTTGAGTTAAATTAAAGCCACTAGAAGCACCTATTATACAGGGTGAGGCAATAGTGCGTCGGACCTTGATATCTCGAGTTCTACGATAGCTAGAAATGTTTAAAGAAATTGCAAGTAAACTAGATAAAAAGTCTATAACTGGAAATTATTTTCGAACATACAGGGCGAGCTAAGATGAAATTACAGAACCAAGTACTTTTTTTTAATGGAATGCTATGTATATCAGTACATTTTTCGAAGCTCTATTCATTCCTATATTAGCATTGAATATCTCCCAACCACTTGGACGTAATGATTTTTTTTTGTTGAAATAATATATGGATATTAAAAAAATCACCACAGTCACAATTATGGGTTTAAAAAAAAACTTATGTGAATACCAGTTACGAGACATCTAATTAAGGTTTTTGAATCATTTTCATTTTCTAAAACTGTACAGGGTGGCCCAAAATTATTTTTAAATTATGAACTTTTTAAATTGAATTTTCTCAATTTTTTAAAATGGAACACCGTGTATATTTTTCAACGATGTGATGTAGAAATGAAAGTCGAACATTTTTTGTAAGTACTTCCCTATGGCTAATTGCAACCATTTTCGTTTTATAAATAAATAAGTGTCACATTCAAGAATAAACTTAGAAAAAGAGATTCCCCCAAATAATTCATTAGAAAAATTTATAATAGGTGTTCGACGTGTTACCCATTTTGATTGACACACGTCTTTATGCAATTTTGAAATGAGGTTATTTAGTGGGACCATTTCTTCCAATCTATTGAAGTGAGTAAATAGTATTTAACAGGTCCTTTACTGTAATGTCTTTTTGTACATTTTTTTGCCCTTTTCGACAAGCAATAAAACCTCAGTTTGGTATAAATTGTCGTGCACAACGGAGCATTTATCACACTTATCGGTCGTTAGTTACAATTTGTATTGAAGTTAAAATATTTGGAATTTTACAATATGAATGTTAATAAAGCGGAAATTGTAGACATGACTTTTGTTTTGGGCGAATCAGACAGAAATTGTTTACTTGCTAATAGAATTTATCGCCAGCGTTATACTGAAAGAAAAATGTCTGATGTTAGCAGCTTCCAAAACCTTCTCGATAGATTTTTGGAAACTGGAAATGTCGAATATAAAAAAAGTGAAAGAATGAAATGTGTTGTGAACGAGAAAATGAGTTTTCTGTGGTGCTGGCAACGGTTGAGAATCTCCAAGTTAGTCAAAGAGAAGTGAGCTCATTAGTAGGAATAAGTAGACGGTCTGTGGGTCGAATCTTAAAAACAGATAAGTTGCAGGCGTATCATATTCAAATGCACCAGGAATTAATTATCTGATGACGATTTTCAAAAGCACCTACAATTTTGTAATTGGGCCAGAGGTAAAATGCAAGATGATGTCAACTTCTTCAATAATGTTTTTTTTATTCATTGATGAGGCAACTTTTCACAAAAATGGATTTGTTGATAGGCACAATTTCCATTATTATGCTTCGGAAAATCCTCACTTTTTTATGCAAATTGATAACCAACACAGATGGTCTATAAACGTTTGGGGAGGAATTATTGGAGATATAATAGGGCCACATTTCTTTGATGGTACGTTGACTGGAGCTATTTATCTTAATTTTTTGGAAAACTATCTGCCACAATTATTGGTAAATTTCCCTGAAAGAATTCGAAATAGGATGTGGTTTCAGCAAGATGGTGCTCCATCACATTATTTAAATGCAGTTAGAGACCACTTAAATAATACCTACCCGCATCAATGGATTGGAAAAAATGGCCTGGTAGATCCCCAGATCTTACAAATATGGATTTCTTTTTAAGGGGATACGTGAAGGAAATTGTTTATAGAGACACACCAACAATAGTACAAAATATGAAGGAAAGAATCATGTCTGCCTTTAGATCTATCACGGGCAGTTTTAGGAACAGTGGGAACCTCATTTCAAAAGCGCGTAGAGATGTGTGTCAATCAAAATGGGCAACATGTGGAACATTTATTATAATATTTTCTACTGAGTTATTTGAAAAAACCTCTTTTTTAAAATTTATTTTGGAATTTTTTAATTATTGCTCAATAAAACGAAATTGGTTGCAATTAACCATAGGGAAGTACTTACAAAAAATGTTCGTTTTTCATTTCTACATCACATTGTTGAAAAATATACAGTGTGTTCCATCTGAAAAAAATGAGAAAATTCAATTTCAAGGGAACCCCTATTTTTTATTGCAATTGTCTGACTTAAAATAGACTACTATCGTTCGAAATTTTTTTTCTGAAATTGTGATTTTTTCAGTTATCCGGCGAGGAAAAAAAAAGAAGTTTGGACAAAAATTGAAAGAGGCAAAAACAGTTTATCCCGGGAATATTATAATTTTTTTTCGGAACTTAGCAATGCCCTTTTTGATGCAGTTAAAAACTCCACAGTGCTCTTTTCCGCAAAGGACAATTCCGGAAAAAATTGAGAATATTCCGGGATGATTAAAAACTCTTTTTGCCTCTTGCAATTTTTTCCAAACTTGATTTTCTAGTAAAAATATCACAAAGTTCTAAATTCTTGATTTTTCCTCGCCGGATAACTGAAAAAAATTATAATTTCAGAAAAAAAGTTTCGAACAAAAGTAGTCTATTTTTAGTCAGACAATTCGAATTTGCAATAAAAAATAGGGGTTCCCTTTTAGTTTTAAAAATACGTGTACTACTTTTGTTTACGATCATATAACTTTCTGGGAAAGTTATTTTGTTGTTAAGGGAACATGTATTTACGTTTTAAGGAAGAGAAAGAAACTTTTAAAGATAAATACAGAGTTACAATATACATAAAACTTTGAATTTCTTCTGAACCCATTTTTTTCTGTTCCATTACCTGACAGAAGTTTCTTTCTGTGAATACTTTTCTATGTTCAAAATGTTTAAATAAATATTCTCAATTTAAAAATGTGTTGTTACGATCACGTGCTATAACTCCATTTTGTACATCTTTGCCAACTCGTGACGAACGTAACAGGAGGTGCCGCCAGAAACCGATTTAGTGAATTGTTATCATTTAGAGATGTGCCGAAAAAGACACTGTAAAACAGCTGTACTGTTTCTATTAGCCAGCCATTGTTATAAACAGGACGCGACTGCTTTTACGTTCTAGAACTTCTAGTACTTCGCGTCCACAAACGTTTGAATTAATTAATTGAATAAAATTCGTCAATGTATGGATCCACATTTTTTCTTCAAATTTCATGAATAGCAAGATAACCAACCCTTCTCGTTGTATTATTGTTAGGAACTGAGCTTTAGCTTAACAATCGCTTGGAATTTGTCGATCTAGTTCATCCTGCAGATGCGCAATAGGATGGAAGTCTGGGGTATGTAGCGGCCATGGTAATACATTAGTACTCTTTCGTAGCCTTCCTCGCTTCATTCTTTCTTCAAATACTCCTCAAGAATATATATGAAACTTAGGACCTACCTAGGCTATACAGCTCCATAATATATTTAAGATACTAAATACGTATAATCATGAGAACCAACGTGTGTTTAAGAATCATTTAGATTCTGCAAACAGAAACAACTAATCTTAAAAATTAGATATAAAATTAATAAAAAAAAAATCGGCAAAAAATAGTATAACAAAAAAGACACATGAATAACCCTTATCCCTCTCAAATTAGAACCCGAGTCCGAGTATTATACAGTAGCGGTTAGAACAAGAAGATTTACAAACTATATAATTTAATTCAATGACTAATCTGAAATGTGGATACATATGGTCCGATTATATGCTCTTGTACAATGAGATAGACTTTGGGACATTATTTTACATAATTGTTGCGAAGTTTATGCACATTGCATGTATAGTTTAAAAGTTAGAAAGTGGTGGCAAACGGAATGACACGCGAACGAGTGCATAACATTTTATATGGAACCAAACAAATTGAGGACAGAAGAAAAAATAAATACAATGGAAAAGGCGCTACCAGAAGATATGTCAATTTATTTTAAAAACGTCCATTTTATAAGATATAAATTAAGAGCTGATGAAGCCAAAAAAAAATAATGTAATTAAGCATACTATGCATTACTACCTAGCGGAAAATTCACATTACGCGACTGATTAACCATCAAAGGCATTGGTCAATAAGTGTCTAGGGAGAATTACTATATTAGTGGCCATAGAATTGGACGGCACTTATTTAAATACTTGAATAAATAAATTAACTTTACTTCTATTTAAATGTTATAATAGAAAATGAATTATCTAGTCCTTAATAATTAGGAGACATTACTTATGCATTGGAGCACCTGTTCATTATCTTGCATAGTATTTAAAACAGGGTTTCGTACGAACATAAATTTACGAAAGTTCCTTTTTAAAATACAATTCACAATTTACAATCCGTTACTACTCGAAAGACATATAGAAATACTAAAACGATTGTTGGACATTCTGGGATCGATACTGATTATGACGGCATCAATTTTGAAACTAGCAAAATCGAACTATCAAGCCGTTAATAAAATAAAAAATATTTGTTCTAAAAAATGGGTTGAAATAAAATAATTAAATTACTTACTATTTTTCAGGATTTTCTCTTTTCATCAGCTGTACGGATAGAAAAAGAATCTTATCAAAGACTTTAATTTCTATTATATGCATTTTTAACATTATATTGATTGTTTCTGACATATTCTAGATTTAAACATTATATCTCGACTGATAAACGTTCGAGCGCCATTTTTAAACAGTCATATTTTAGGACCATTCATCGTACAGAAATAAACAAAAAACAAAATACTTACTTGTAGTTTCATAATTTTATTTTTTGTACCATACAACTTTTTCCATAAATGTAAGACTTTTGAGTTGAAATTAATTACTGTAGAAACAAACTAATATATAGGGTGTGCAAAATATTCTCTCGAACCTCTTTCTCATAACTAACCGGCCATAAAAAGCTTTTTTATCGCGAGATAGGGCACCTCCACCGTAAATCGATATTTACCTGTGGAACGGTTAATAAAAAAACCGCCCTGCGGCGAGCGAATGCATGTATGTCTTGGCAGACAGACGAAGTGAACGCAAGCGGGCAGAAGCAGGTGCACACTGCTATATTCAGAAACAGAAGACTTGGAGGAAGAATAAATAAGTAGAAGATGATAGATGGAAACTTAAAAGAAGCATGGAAACTAAAAAGAAGCATCTTGCAAACGCCTACATTTCCCATCCGATGATGACAGATGGAAACTAAAAAAGAAGCATGTAAACTTAAAATAAACACCTCACAAACACCTACACTTCCCACCCTATATTCCTACCCCATGCGTCATGTGGCTCTCGCTGCTGACAACAAGCGTGTTCCATGCCCAACCCAGCGTATGGAGCCGGTCTGGCGGTGTACAAACCATCCGTGATTTGGTTCCGGCACGCGGTTTGGCCATCCGTTGAATCTCCTGGCGGACGACCAAGATGGGTGTTGGAACGAACCTCCATGGATGCCCGGAATCGGCAGAAATGCTCACCTTACACTGGCAAATCAATCAATAAATCAATGAATGAGCGAGTATGAAAATAAAGTAAGTAATTCGTAAGTCGAAGTATCAAGCTACCTATTCCATACATTGGAAATGGGCCCTAAGCAGAACAGGTTTTAAGGCTTTTACTTTTACGCCAGTCGTATTAATAAATTTTTTGGTTCCATAATGCAAAAACTCGAGTCGGTCTTAGCATGTGGTATTAGTAGACGGGTGCTTCCTGGGTGTAGAACCAAAAGGTTGACTTTGTAGGGCGTCAGCGTTGGCCTCTATATTGGACAACAGTTTTTCGCTATTAAGATATCTCGAAAACCCTTGATCGTACGATAAAATTATTAAGGACCCCTTTCGTTCAGAACTAAATTTCCCGTTTTTTTTATTCAATTTTTTTTTCACTAGTTTTTGAATTACTTGGTGTTAAAGTTTTTTTTGTAATGGTTTTTTCAAAATATATCACAAACCGTTGACTTTATGAAAAAAAAGTTATCAGTTTTATAGATCGTACAATTATCTATAAATTATAGCGCGACAAATATCGCCGCTAGGTGCAGGAGCACGTTGAATTACCGAATACAATTGTTCATATTCGAACCATTTTCCACGCCACCCAGGAGTTAGAGTTTTCCTTCTGACTTCAGTGCCTTTTTCTTTTCTCGTTTTCTCTTTTGAATTATTCATGATATATTTGCGAACGATAGTGTTTTTACTACTGTCCAGTCACTATCCTTTTTTTATATAAGCTTTTCTAAAAAGGCCGTTTTCTAGAGAATAGAACAATACATGGAATTCGTTGAACTCTTTACGATTTAAATTACTGAACGAATTTTTTGTAAGTATATTAATATATTAATATCATATAAAACCTTTTTTAATACTTGTCGTAGTTTCTTTAATTTGAATTTTATTTTGCATTAATTTTTTATTATTTTACAGCAATTTTTAATTTGTAATTACTGATAAATAGAGAAATTGCAAAATTGAAAAAAATTAAGTGTGGTCTCATTTTATGCCGTCAAATATAAAATAATGTTTACTATACTAATTAATTTCAGGAGGCTTTCTTTTGTGGTATTTTACTCCAAGACAAGTACATCCTGTCAAAGAAATTAAAGTGGTCTTAGGATAAATGTTTTTTTAAAGATCCTGTCATTTATACTTTTTGTCATAATGTATCATTTTTTACCTCGAAGAAGGACTAATCCCCATAAACTTTCTTTATTTTGACATAAGAAATATTCTCGTAAGTTTGTGCAGTGGTCTTGTAATTATTTATTTTTAAATTTGAGATTGTTGTTTGCAAGAAGGTATAGGTTCGTATATTTGTGCATTAGTACAATAACTAATATAAATATTGTTTTCAACATTATTCTTAGTCATGTACGTACATGAGTATGTTAAGGAAGTATTTACAATAATTAAATAAAAACAGATGTATTAACATTATCAAACTTCAACGGTTCAATGCAAATTACGAATAAAATCATATTTATAATGTGGAGCTTATTAGTGTTTGTATTCATATAATCACAAACAAGCACCCTAACTGTGCTTTCGAGCATTTTTTGTATTTATATAATAATATGTCAGTGTTATATTTTGTACTTTTTTTGAAATTAAACATTATTTATGTAATATTAGTATAAAAATTTACTAACTTACCCAATAGTTGAAGGCTCAACCGTATCGGAATGAACTATTATGGACCTTCATGAAAAAAAGATTCGAAAAATAAATTTGTTAGATTGATCTATCACCGAGAAATAGAAACATATTTATTCGTTTGTGTCATAAATCATACCTACACACACTATCAAGCTGTTAATGAAAATTGACACTCATGGAACAAGCTGCCGTCTTCAAAGTATCAGGAAAAGCAAATGAAGACATTTAGTGACTTATTTTCTATCATAATAATAGATCTGAAACCTATTGGAAATAAAATATTAAGAACTTTTTTTATATTTTCATAATACGGTTCTTTATGTGAATCTGCACTTATAGGCCATTGATTATGTCTTAAAAAACAGGGCAATAAGGAACTAAGACGTTCACGGGTTTTTATTGTAGGAATAGATCAGTGGGTTATGGATGAAGAAAAAACCGCGGAGTGCTATTAAATTAGAGGGTGGAAATTGAAGATAGGGGTGAAAAACCACCCCTTTTGGTTGTTTCAATATATCTCGTAAACAAAGTAAAATTTCGATATATCTCATATGAAACTTTTTGTAGAGGATCAAATTTCCCATCGGAATATGAAAAAAAAAAAATTTTCATGACGAAACAGTTGAAACAAACTTAAAAAAAAAAGCGAAAATTTCGATTTTTTGATTTTTTTGCTTTCTCACCTGTGTCTTTTTTTGAGCTTAGATAGGTATTGGTATTGCTTCAGATAGAAAAAAGTAGATTAAATTTTCTTTAAAATGGTGGGCGGAACAATTTTTTTGAACAAAAATTGACCGAGATATGGCTATTTGAACCTGGCTTTTTTTTGGAATTGTACGGATATTGTTTTCGTTCGCATTTTATTGAAAAAATTATTGTTTTACTCAATTAAAAAAATTTTTTTACGTTTATTATTTAGTAATACATGACAATTACAAAAAATGTTTGGTTTAATTATCAATATTCAAACGATACTTTAAAATGTTTGTAATACATCTTCCCAAACTCTCATTTAAAATATATTTCGTTTTAATTTTCCTCAGTTGCAGAAGTGTCTAGGATTTATTCACGCCTACAGTGGTTGTGATACTACTTCAGCTTTCTTCAACATTGGCAAATTTTTTTTTATGAATTTTATAACTAAAAACAGTGTACGACTTCAACCATACATGGAAATATTCTTACGTGACAATGCAACTGAACAAGATATTACCTTTGCATCGCAATACATTGTAGCTTGTTTGTATGGGGCAAAGACGAACATGAGTCTGAGCAACTGTCGATTTCTAAAGTTTTGTAAGCTGTCTAAAAATGCCAAGTTTTCTCTGACGCAATTACCACCAACACCTGATGCCATCAAACAGCATGGCTTGAGGACTTATCGTCAAATGCAGCAGTGGAAAGGAAATATCTTGGACCCTCTGAGTTGGGGTTGGAAAAGGTCTAAGTACGAGTTAATTGCGATTCGCACAACGGCACCTTCAGCGCCAGAGATTTTGCTTAAAAAAGTTGCTTGTGGTTGCACTACAGGTTGCCATAGTAACTGGTTGCAGAAAAATGAATATTACTTGTTCAATTTTTTGTAAAGAATGCATGGGGATTAATTGTGACAATATACAAGAAGCTGATATTGCAGAAGACGACATTACTAAAGATATAGATGATGATATCGATATGCAGTTTGACAATATTATTGTTGAAATGTAGTAACACCATTGTTCCAAACATTAATTTGTTGTAACTGTCATGTATTACTAAATAATGAACGCAAAAAAACTTTTTAATTGAGTAAAACAATATTTTTTTCAATAAAATGCGTACGAAAACAATATTCGTACAAGAGGGATGAAATGTAAAAAAATAAAACCAGGTTCAAATGGCCATATCTCGGTCAATTTTCATTCAAAAAAATTGTTCCGCTCACCATTTTAAAGGAAATTCAATCTACTTTTTTTATCTGAAGCAATGCCTATACCTATCTAAGCCCCAAAAAAAAGATACAGGCGAAAAAGCAAAAAAAATCAAAAAATCGAAATTTTCGCCTTTTTTTTCGAGTTTGTTTTGGCTGTTTCGGCATGAACATTTTCTTTTCTAATATTCAGAAAATGCTATTACGATGGGAAATTTGATTCTCTACAAAAAGTTTCATATGAGATATATCGAAATTTTGCTTTATTCACGAGATATATTGGAAAAACCAAAAGGGGTGGTTTTCACCCCTATCGTCAATTTCCACCCTCTAATTTAATAGCACCCCGTGGTTTTTTCTTCATTTATAACCCATTGATCGATTCCTGCAATAGAAACCCGTGAACGTCTTAGTTCCTTTCTATATGACCTAATCAATAGCCTATTATGATGATGCGCTGCACGACCGTGACAAGGAAGCTTCGTATCCAAAAGAAGCTGAGTTTTCTGTATCCCTTCACAAAACCCAGCCTTCTAACTCCCCACCTAGTAATAGTAGGAGAATCAAATTATTTAGTTAATCTAATATTTCATTCCATATCTGTAAGTGCATAAAATAATTATTTTTATTGTGTATCGATTTAAGCAATTCATGAAGCAACATCGGTTTACGGTTTTTCATGGAAACAAAGGAGGCCTAAAGAATCTGCCATCTCTCGTATTGGTTCTCTAATGGTTATGCTTTATGTTGAAGGTATTCTTCAAGATGATGCGCTTCCTTTCACTTCATTTACTATACGTCTATTTGCAATGCACTCTAACCAATACCCATTCGCCGGTGACTCAGGATTCTCCCTATTTTGGTCACGCCTCTTCTCCAAAAATTTAAGAATACCGTTGAACATCCACTTTAGTTTAGAAAAGTAGAACGATTACCTCTATATTTTAAGTAATTTTTATGTTTTTTAACTGTATGTGGCTGCTTTTTTGAAAATACTTTTTTTATTCACAAGTGATAGACATTTTGATGAATGACTTATTTATGATGGATAACAGTGGAAAATGGTTTCTTTTATTTTTCAAAATTCCTGACATGTCTATAAACACAGGTTTTAAAGAAAATTGACCTCGGTAAAAACCAGATATCAATATATCGTTGTAGGACGGTAGCTCAGTGGTTTAGCGCGTCTAGCTTGCATACTGGCATACCTAGCGAAGCAGGTTCGATCCCTGCTCACCGCGAAATAATTTTAATTATAAAATTATCCCCAAGATGTGGTTCGGACTCCACTATAAACTGTAGGGCCTCGTTTCTCTTTACCTTACACAAAATCATTCTGGATTTTCAAGGAGTTACCTCGGTGACTTGAGAAGCGGTTAAGAAAACATTTAAGAAAATATTTAAGGATATTATCCCTATGTTCTGTTTAAATGGGTTTACCAATATGTAATAAACTCAGCAAATTCTGTATGTACTTAGAACGTTCTGAAAAAAAGTGTTGTTCGGTGTGTCAAAAATTTCATTTTCTACTGCTGCATGTTTTTATCTTAAAATCATCTGACTTTCTAACGTGGCTCTCAACAGCACAAGAAACGCTGTATCAGAATCTGGAAACAAATACTACCCTTACTTGCATTGAATTGGAGAATAAAATTATGAAATATTATTTAGAGTCCTTAGGAAAAATATCATGTTATCTTGTGAGGTGTTAGTTCAGAAAACTGCATTAAATACCAACTGAGGTATTGGGTATTTGGTAGATGTATATGATTATCCCAGTTTGACAATTCTATAATTTCATTATCGTCAAAAATATACCTAATGTCAATCAAGGTTGTTTTTTTTTATTTTTTATTTTTTTTTTTAATATCATATTGATGCTATATGCAAAACGAAGAGCCACTATTTTAGAGGTCCTTTATTTATTTTTATTTTTATTTAATTTACTTCACAGTAAGGCAAGTTTTTAATCATGTTTTGGTTTATGTTCCAGCCGATTGGGTAAGCGGGTGAACATCTGCTCCTTATCACCCTTTTGCATTTCTTTTTTTTTATAAATTTGCGTAGAAATTTCTTCACGATGTCTAAGACCAGTTGATATATCATATTATTTTCTATACATCTGAAGCAAAGGCTCCATCTTTGTACTCCTCTTTCTGTCTCTTAAATATTAACTCATTCTATCTTTGATCAAAAACTTACTGTTTATAAATTGTTCCCAACGGCTTCTTTTACGAAATGCGATAATTTTTATTTGTACAAAAATCAATCTATATAAATGTTAAGCCTTGTCCACCAATAAATGACCGTTTGCAGACAATTTTTAATAAATTTATAGTATCTCGACATTCTTGTTTTTGTGTCAGGTGTATTGAACGTTGTACTTCAAGAAATAAATGAGTTAGCATGAGCATAGCAATATCCGATTTTGATAGAAATTGTGATTTTGGGATTTATGCCTAAAATATTTATTTTTGATAAAGCTTTAACATTTAGTACAATCCTTAGGGAATTTGAGCTAGGATTAAATAACCCTTTTTATTGTTTCGTAGGTTTTTAGTAGTAGAAAAGTATTTTAGAAAGTTATACATGTCAGCGGAGGTGGGGATAAAACAGATTGACGTCAAACTTTAAAAAAAATTGTTTTGAAACGAACTCAAAATACCAAAATTACAAAACTGCCAGAGTTGAAAATTATAGAGCAGGAAATTCTCCCAAAATAATGTACTTACAAAAACTTTCGTACGTCTTTGCCCTTTAAAATATTTTTTCTTTATTACGATCCGATTGTTTCTTCAAAAATTGTCAAAAATTTTGTACCGAAACGCAAGGAAAAATTCGTTGGGTCGTTGGTTCGTGACGCCGTAAGTTTGATTGTTGTTTTACCTGAGAACCGTACTATGTACGTATTATTTTGTAATAGTCCAGTCCGTAAAGTAAAAAATACACCAGAAGCTCTAAAAAAATGTTATCTGAGATTTTCCTTCAGTAACTGTTAGTGGGAGGATTAAACATCACAAAACCACAAAAATCAGTTCTGAGGGTGCCGCGCAACCCCCCCAGAAAACCACCCCTTCGGTGAAAGAAGCCTTATTTTACTGATAACTCGTTAACCGTTGAAGATCTAAAAAAATTGCTCTACATAAAAAAAGAAAGCTTGACTAATTGCCTACAAAAAAATCCTCTTGTAATTTTCTTGTATATGCCATGGTTTTCGAGAAAATCGATATTAAAAAAAATTGCAAAATTTGTTTTTAATGCGCACCAATTTTCCTTTGTTTGTAATTTCTTGCGCGCGGGGCAATAGAAAAAATAGAATTGTGCGAAAATCAAACAAGCTTGACTCCGTTCGCCCAAGAGATTCAGCTAAGCCACTCCCCACAAATGTGCGCTCAATTTGAATATATTTCTATTGGTTGAATTTTTAAAACCCATATTACAACCATGTCGAAAACGCTAATAAATGAGGGTATTTGTTCTCCGAGACAAATCGTTTTCAGCCTCAAATCTGATGTATGGTTTTTAGAAATAACTGTTGTTATTTGCTGTTATTACTACTCATCTAATAAAATAGTGTTTTTCAATACTGTGGTGCATATTTGTGTATATCAAGGTACGCAATAAAAACTATTTATAATATTGATTAAATGTCAGAACCACTTTCTCTTTTTCAGGTTAAAAATTCATTCTTGTCAAATTAATTTTGAATCAAGCTCAAGCCCTTTCTCCGCCGAAAAAATGGAAAAGCAAACATTTTTCGGTTAATTTACACAATCAGTATTGTTAAAAAGTGTGTTTGTCGAAAACAACTGCTCCTTGCTGGTTCTCACTTGTAATAATATAAAAGGATATATACAATCTATTATACCATTCAATAATTTTTGAATTTTGCCGCTTTTATAAATTTGTAACGTGTGAAGCTGGTTGTTGCCCTTAATGGTGTAAGCAAAATGGGGAGTGGCCTTACTGCATCTCTTTTCCGAACGGAGTGCAGGAAGAAAAATCAAAATGTGTTTTAAAGGGGATATAAAATAATCTCTTGTGTTGCCAATTTTGATGGCTATTGATATTTATTAGTATATAAAATTAACAATATAATATAGTTATCTCTTGATTTCTTGTACATCTAACTATTCACAGGCCCATAAAAAATAACTGACTTTAATATAATTTATAAACACATTATCTTTTAGTTCAAGGTAGTACTTCTATGCAGAAAAAGTTAGGAATAAAAATATTCACATTTGCAAGTTTACCAGCATGTTGAAGTTAGCCAAAAAAAATCCAAAAAAGGATGCATATTCAGTTTTTTTATGATATTTTTTTATGCAATTTTTTAACTATTAAATGATTAGAAACAATAGTTATATGATATATAAACTCAAAAAAAATTGTTTGAGCTAAATTTTCAAGATATTTGGATGTTTTTTTTATTTTTAAGAAATAGTAAAAAATTGTCAAATTTGGCTAATTTCAACATTGGTAAATTTGCAAATGTGAATATTTTTATTCCTAACTTTCTGCATTCTACAGTTACTTTTTATGGGCCTTGTGAATAGTTAAAAGCACAAAAAATAAATCAAGAGGTAACTATATTATAGTTATTTTTATATACTAATGATATCAAAGCCATCAAAAATGGAAACACAAGACAGTATTTTAAAACCCATTTTTCAACCGTACAAAGTTTACTAAGCCATCTTCTAACACTTTTTCTCTATGATAAAAATTTGTATGAATTTTGTGATTAGTTCTACAATAAAGCTGTGGTTTTTAAAGTTATTTAAATTTTTTTAGCGGTTCTGAATAGTAAGAATTATCGATCGATGTGTCCGGTCGTACGAAAATGCCGGAGAATTCTCATTTTCCGCGCATTTCGGAGCGGCTCAAAACTATAAGTGGAAAACTGAATTTATCTCCTAAACGGCTTAAGTAAGACAAAAATTTGTAAAGACCTTTATTGTAGAAAGAGAGACGAGCTACAACTTTTGTTGAAAACATTTTTCTCAATTTTCATTATTTTAGCCACTAGAGCAAAAAAACGAAAATCAAAAAGTTTTTCCAAATTTTTAAAAATTTTCCCAGAACTTGGAAGTGTAAAGAATGCATCATTCCATTCTATTTAAATCCCAGAGATGACTCTTATTAATTTTTGCGAGGTTTTTACAAAATTTTGTCTTCAAGCAATAAAAAATGAATCAATATTTTGTCATGTTTTTCAACATAATGCGGTGCTCATCTATTACCCACAGAATAATTGCATATAATTGTTCATTCAAATACGATATTGCATGACTTGCTATTGATAGGTTCGACGTTCCTCCCCTAAGTTCTAACTACTCATTCTGAGAATCACTCGCGTTCATCAATGGATATTAATATTATATAGCGTAGGAAAAGTGAAATTTAAAGCGAAAATCAATAAGCCGCTTTGAAGGATTACAGGATTTAGCTGATGAGATTCGATAGGATATCATTTTCTTTCCAACAATGAGCTTTTAATATAAGATTAATTGATATTAATTAGGTAGGAACGCAGCATGTATCTTATTTTGTTGCCTTGGCACGCAGAGAAACAAACATATATATCTAAAGCTCAATTGTAAAAGGTACTTATTCGGAAATAATATTTGTAATAAATAATTATATATATTGTGTGTCTGTATTTTTACGGCTTTTAATCTCTTATACAGGGTGGGGCAATAGTGCGTCGGACCTCGATATCTCGAGTTCTACGATAGCTAGAAATTTTTTAAAAAAATTGAAAAAAAGCTAGATAGAAAAAGTCTATAACTGGAAGTTATTTTCGAACATACCTACAAGGCGAGCCAAGACGAAATTACAGGACCAAGTGCCTTTTTTTTAATGGAATGCTATGTATATCAGTGCATTTTTCAAAGCCTCTTTCTAGGCTCTATTCATTCCTGTATTAGCATTGAATATCTCCCAACCACTTGGATGTAATGATTTTTTTTTTGTTGAAATAATGCAGTCTGCAGATGGATATTAAAAAAACCACCACAGTCACAATTATGAGTTTTAAGAAAAACAGCAATAATTACAAAATTCAAAAATAAACTTAAAAAGGAGGTTTCTTCAAATAACTCAGTAGAAAAACTTAATAAATGTTCTGCATGTTGCCCATTTTGATTGACACACATCTCTATGCGCTTTCGAAATGAGGTTCCCACAGTTCCTAAAACTGCTTGTGTGATAGATCTAAAGGCAGTTATTAATTATTCTTTCCTTTATATTTTGTACTGTTGTTGGTGTGTCTCTATTAACAATTTCCTTCACGTATCCCCATAAAAAGATATCCATTTTTGTAAGATCTGGGGATCTAGCAGGCCATTTAGTGGGTCCATTTCTTCCAATCCATTGGTGAGGGTAGGTATTATTTAAGTGGTCTCTAACTGCATTTAAATAATGTGGTGGAGCACCACATCCTATTTTGAATTTTTTCAGGGAGATTTTCCAATAATTGTGGCAGATAGTTTTCCAAAAAATGAAGATAAATAGATCTAGTCGATGTACCATCAAAGAAATGTGGCACTATTACATGTTCTCCAATAATTCCCAAACGTTTATAGACCATCTGTGTTGGCTATCAACTTGCATAATAAATCCATTTTTATGAAAAGTGGCCTCATCAGGGAATAAAACATTATTGAAGAAGTTGACATCACCTTGCATTTTCCCTCTGGCCCAATTACAAAATTGTAGGCGCTTTTACAAATCGTCATCAGATAATCCCTGGTGCATTTGAATATGATATGCATGCAACTTATTTGTTTTTAAGATTCGACCCACAGACTGTCTACTTATTCCTACTAATGAGCTCACTTCTCTTTGACTAACATGGGGATTTTCAACCGTTGCCAGCACTACAGAAAACTCATTTTCTTCGTTCACAACACGCTCTTTCACTTTTTTCAATTCCGGGTATTTTCTATTTCATTAGCTATATTTAATACCTTTTCATTTTTACTTTTAAATTTTTCTCTGTTGTGTAATAAACTGTCCTGTGACAAGGATTGATAAACCAATAAATAGAACAATAAATAAGAAAACTTATCTTTCATCCCTTTCTTATGTTACTACTTCCACTCGTTCGATACCAGTCCGTTGCCTTTCACTGATGGTGTACTATGTTACCAGATACCACCTTGGTCGTCTTAACATAGGTATTAGGCAGTTACACTTGCTTTATTTGAAACGATTTAAAAAACTGTACACGTAATTATTAATTCCATATTAAGTTTATTTTTGTTATGGCGTTTCACTTCGCGCAGAATTTCTTGATGTATCGATGGCTTAAATGTTATAGAGTTTAATGTGGTTTTTGCCGCTTTTTTGGAGCTTTCTTTCGAAAGCGCGTCCGTCAGCACGTCTATACGCGAGGCTAGTTCAACGCGGAATCCCTAAAGGCAAGACTTTTGAGTTATTTTCGAAAAGCAGCCTTAAGGAACTAATTTTTTAAAGCTAGAATCTTAATCTTCAATCGTTATAACTTGGAAAATATAAAAAGGAAGCATCAGTACTTTGGCATATGATCTGATACGTTAATAGTGCAGTGGGTGGAATGCATCATGTTTCATTATACAGCAGTATAAACTGTGTCTTATTGCCAAAACCACTACGTTGTTAATACGTGTATCTAATAATTTTTTAAATACTTTTTAAGTTTCTCCATTGTACTAAATCTTATGTTTTTAGTTTCGTTGTTATATGATTTGGCAAGGTATGACTGCTCTGTCAATGTTGGTAACCAAAATTTTTGAAGAATTTTTTTTTTTTATAAACTTGTATGTTATAATTATGACAAATTTTCATTAAAAGACAGGCTTTAATTATGACTTAATATACTCAGCTAATGCAGGTCATCGATATTATCAAATATGTTTTATTATTGAATTATTATCGACCACATTTTTATGCTCAAGTAAACAATCTTGTTTTGTAATGACTTTGTTACTCTTTCCATATTACATCAAAAACAATGATATATAATAATTGTATAAACATGCTCTGGAACAACAATTTACTATTAAAGGCAAAATTGTTACAAATAGACCTTACATATAACTGTTCCGTAAGATGATAAGAAATAACTATAAAATAATTCCAGTGTATATTTATAATGGTGCTAAAAATGCTGCTGAACGCTATTAAAAAATCGTTATAAAACAATTTAGTTTTATAAGCTGAAAGGATTTATAACTTTTATAAAATAACATTTATAAAATAATTTCTTAACTGCATTATAGAATATTTTATAATTTTGCTGTAGAAACGTTTTAATGATAATTTTATAAAATAGTTCAGTTGCAGACAACAAAATAGTAATTTATGAAATTCTAATATAATCAATTAGCAGTTAGGAGCATTAATAAAATAACAATAGAATAAAATAATCGTAGAACATTTAAATTATAAAACAAATTTGCTTGTTGGGCTGCACTTTATAGGTGATCAAATTATAGCTGAAGATATGTATTATAAGTAACAATGATTTATTTTGCAGTAATTATAAGTTTTCATGCTTGTTTTTTTATAATAAGACGATTTTTTAATCTTGTAACGAATAGACCGGAAAATTCAAGTGTAAACAAAGTTAAATAATTTTAAATACAATTTTTTTTGACAATCCCACCTTTTGTATGTGGAAGCTTAGGTATTAATCTTCAAAACGGCACCTGTTTTATTTTAATTTTATGTTCTTAATGAAATAAACATTAGAAGGCAGAAGAACCTCGGTCAATAGTCTGTTGAATCAATTTCGGTTCAATAAATTCAATTATTATTATTATTAAACATTAAGACAAAAATAAATCGTAAAACGTTGAAAATTACGTGGTTTTCAGTATTGTGACGACAGTAGTATTATTGCAACACAAGTAATCCTTCGAAAAAAAAAACTTTTTAAAGTCCAATTGGTTTTATATCATTTGTTTTTACCAATCAAAAGTTATCCACTTACGTACAGCGCGCGCGCGCTCCCGCAAGCCTATTCCAGTGTGAGCGACGTAGCGCGGCTTGTAATGTTAGTTAACAAATTACTGCTCACTCAACTTTAATTCGAAAGACACATGCCATATATGTTTTTCCGTACAATTTTCTGTTCTTTCCAATGGTGCTGTCAGTTTTTTCATGCAAATTGAATTTCAAAAGTTATTCATGAAATATAGTATTTTAGCACTTGAATTGTTTAGTAAAAAAAATTTCACTGGAAATTGATACGTCTATGCCTACTAGTAAGTGACTGGAAGCTAGTAGAAAGAAATGGACTTTTCTGGAGTGTGGTAAGAGAAGATTCTTGATTGTTTCTAGATGGATCTAGAGAGTCAATTTCGGAGTATATAAGGCGCGATTACCAGCAGAAGTTTATTAAAGTGAAATTAGTAGCGAAAAAGTGAGGTTAAATATCAAGTAAACAAAGTGTAAATGTTATTTTGAAGTATTGTAGTCAGTAAATTATTAAATAAAGTGTTAGTGTTTATCTCTTGTTGAAATTATTTTAGAACCCACGGATTCATACAGGATGTTTCCTAAAAGGTGGAAAACACGCAACATTGGTGTCAGACGCGGAATTTTGACAAGAGGATTTTCCGGAAGTGTTGAGAAGACTGGGACAGTTAGTGCTAACACAGGAAGGACTAATTTACTGGACATTGCTCGAGGATTATTTTCGAACAGAAAAATAGTGTTAAGTGCATTTTTGAGACATTTTTGGAACATTTTATTAGGACATTAGTGATGGTGATTAAATCCTTTGAACTAAGAAGAGGTTAAAGACTCTAAACAAGACTTTTTCTTGTAGTTAATTAAGTGCATTTTCGCGAACTTTCTAGAACTTTTCTATTTGAATAGTAGTTTAAATAAAAGACTTTCTCGTGCTGTTTTGCGATTTCTCTGGACAATTCCATTACCGATATTAACGTGATTATTAAATTTTGTTGATAATCATATGCCGATACCAGAAGCATGGCATCCGTAAAAACAAATACAGGACTTATTCGCCCAAATGCAAAAGATGATGATGGACCAAGAATCGAAACCCCAGAAGGATGCTGATATTTCATCCGGAAGAAGGTACAAGTAAGATTGCAAGTACTACCACCAGGAGAAACTGCAGGTCACGGGAGCAGTCAACACTGTCAAGGTGGAGGTGCCGGACGATAGGGCAGATGAATTGCTCAGACAAGAACAATTGAACGATGTGGAAATTGGGCCTATATTGAGAGCCAAGGAAAGGGGAACTCGTCCAAAATGGAAGGATGTTTCAGGGAAAAGAGTGGGACTGAAGGCACTATGGGCGCAGTGGGACTCACTGAAAGTCATGAACGGGTTGTTGCGGAGATCATGGGAAAGCCCGGGTGGTAAACAGGTGGTTATGCGTCTAGTGATTCCCAGATGTCGAGTAGCAAAGGTGCTTCAGAAAGTGCACAATGGAACATCCGATGGACACTTCGGTGTTAACAAAACCCTGAAAATACGAGAACGATTTTATTGGATAAGAGGTCGTCAGGATGTGGAGGCTTGGTGTCGCAAATGCAAGATTTGTGCAGCCAGTAAGGGACCACAGACTGGAAGTAAGGGTGAAAAGAAGCAGTTCAGCACCGGAGCTCCTTTCAGGAGGTTGGCTAACGATATAGCGGAACCATCACCAGCCAGTGACCGAATGAAGGCTCGATACGACCGGAAGGGCAATCCAAAAGGGCTCATCAAGGTGGGAGAGCTGGTTTGGCTGTACAACCCACAGCGAAGGAAAGGAAAGTCACTGAAATCACCTTGGGATGGACCGTATACTGTTATTACCCGAATTAATGACGTCGTCTATCGGATTCAACAAAGCAAAAAGTCCAAGATGAAGATCGTGCATTTGGACAGACTGGCAAAATACATCGATGATTCTGAATTGCCTGACCGGGACGATCAGGCTTAAGGAGGGGGCAGTGTTATGAATTACACCCCCTTGGAACTGAAAATTGATACGCCTATGCCTACTAGTAAGTGACTGGAAGCTAGTAGAAAGAAATGGACTTTTCTGGGGTGTGGTAAGAGAAGATTCTTGATTGTTTCTAGATGGATCTAGAGAGTCAATTTCGGAGTATATAAGGCGCGATTATCAGCGCAGAGAAAGAAGTTTATTAAAGTGAAATTAGTAGCGAAAAAGTGAGGTTAAATATCAAGTAAACAAAGTGTAAATGTTATTTTGAAGTATTGTATAGTCAGTAAATTATTAAATAAAGTGTTAGTGTTTATGTATTGTTGAAATTATTTTAGAACCCACGGATTCATATAGGGTGTTACCTAAAAGGTGGAAAACACGCAACAATATTTTATTCTCCACACTTTTGTGAACACGTTTTAACAAAAATCATCGATCGAGGAATTTTTCCGAAGTGAAAATCTAATTTGACTTCCCTAATTAATTATATGATGTATTATTTTACCATGTTAAACATATACAAGGTAGCTTTTAATCTTAAAAAGTAGTTAAATAAGGAAATAATATTTGGAATATAGTTGATACTATTATCAAAGAGGAAATCCGACATAATTTAACAAAAATATACCAGGCGGTCATCCAACAGAAAGAATAATTAATTAATAAAAGATGGGACATAAAGAGGGAAGTTCTGTGTAAATACCTTTACCGATATTTTAAAGGTGGTTCAATTTTTAAAAAAAGTTTTTGTTTTTTAAGTAAACTTCAGTAAATTGCAACAAAATTGCAATGTGTTGATTTTAACAGTGAAATGTGAATAGATTATTTTGTTCTAGGTTTCGAGCAAGGAGATTGTACAACTGGGGGTCCTGGAGATGACGTTAGCCTACCGCCACTTCTACGAGTACAAAAATATGCTCAATCAGGGAACATCTTTGATCGGTAAGTCTCTTCAAATGATATTTTCAAAAGGATGTCAAAACTTATTTTGATAATTTCCGTTTTAATTTTTTCTAAAATGGAACTCCCATTCGTTTATAGGTAACTACTCGAGAAAATTTAAAAATAATTTTTTTTAAATGCGAAAATTACGGTATATTTAAACCTTACACCAACCAAGCAGCGTAATATTTCCTTAATTAATATTGGTTATAAAATTTAACCATCCTAAAAAACATTGTAGAAATTATTTTTTTCAATGTGTTACTAAGATTCTTATTAAACTAGTTCAATTTTCAAATAATAGCCAACAGAAAATATACAAACATTCTTGTATACAGGATGTGTCACCGGGAACTGAATCGATCGATATAGGGAAAAGTATGTAAGTTCCGGTTATACCGGAAGTCGATATCAACTTACTTATATTAAATGGAACACCCAATATATTTTCGACTTTTTGAAATGACCATAAAATTCTAACTCGAAACATGTTGCATACCCTGCACCTAAACCCATAGCAGTTTCGGAGATATTTGACGTTTTGTACAAAATTTGACTTGTGCAACGGTTTGCAAGAACCGTTATAACTTTCTTCGTGTAGAAAATCCTTATTTACTTTTTGGCGCGTAGAAAGAACATAAGATCAGCTACTCTCTACAATAAAAATAAATTCCATAATAATATACCAAGTGTTCTGTTTTTCAAGTTACATTTTGTCAAATTCAAACCTCAATAACTTTTCTTGGTTCAAATGGAACACCCTGTACTTTTTTACATCAAAATATGTAAAATTAAATTCCTTTTTTTCTAGTATAGGCATTGTAGGAGTTAGTTAAAGTTACAACTTTTTGAAATATTGACGATTTTCTTAAATGTTCAAGAATTTTTAGCAAAAGTTTAACTTAGCCCTGATTAGAAATAATGTCAGTCATGCTCTTATGTCAAAAAATGCCAGGCCCGTTTAAATTACACACACGAGGACTTTTTAGATTTGATTATTATTTGAGGGAATGTGATAAAATAATATCAAGAAAATGTAACACATTTGCTACTCGATACCCACAAGAACAGAAACCATCATCATACACTGTAAAAGGGAATATTTGGCTTTGCCAAAGCAGGAAGGAAGCCTATTGTTGATGAAGAAAACATAGAAATGGCAATTCTAATGTATTTTCGGGTATTTTCAATTACTTATTATATATACCCTAGTACTTGAGATTTCTTATCTCCGTTCTGAAATTAACTGTAGAATTAATGTGTTTGTTTGTTAGGGCATTTCCGAGATTTTTTTTTTATAATTGCTCTCTATATTATCTAAAATATTTAAATTGTTAAAATTAAATTTATGTCCAGTATTAAAAGAGTGATTGGATAGGGTAATTCTGTCTTTTTTATCGATATTAATTTGTAGTCATTTTTATGCTGGCGAATTCTAAGTTTATTTTTTACCGGAATTTTTTTTTCATTCACGATATCACCACGGGGAGCATTTTTCTGATAACACAAAAGAAATGTAATAATGACTTTCGGTGAACATATTTGGATTCATAATATGGTTTTCCTCTACTATCAAGTGTTTAAAGGAACACGTCGCATTACCAGTAACTCTGTGTCTATAATATAGACTTCAATGAAAAATAGTCAATTAAGGTTGGCGCCTACTGAGTAAAATGTTGCTTTTCTTCAGTGCCAGGATTGAGAAGCGAGTCAGTGTACTCATGCATAAGGTAGGTACGTAACTTGAATTTTTGGCACAATAATATGCCTGTTATTTAGTATTAGAAATTAGATGCGTTCAGTGCGCTAAATATATTATTTCATTTCGTCCTGTTTTTGTTTATACCACATAATTGTCTTTATTCGAACCACTATTAAAAACGAAACATAATAATTTTGAAAGAGTTGGAGTTGTAAATTAAAAATATCAAGATTTCAGTATTGTCGTGTGACTTGGTAGAACTGTCATCATCATCTAATCAATATTTACGGAGGTACAACGTAAAACGACAATCGTTGAATCATTTCAATTCTTTTAAATTCATTATAGTAAATAGGTACACTAGAATGGTCCCAGTTTCTACTAATGAAAAAGTTTTGATTTTTTTCGTGCCAATCCCTCACCCCCCTCAAATTTGTTAGAAATTCCAAGAAAATGCTCCCAAAATTAATAAATAACAAACGATTAAGGAAAATCGGAAGTCGGTTAATAAACGGATGAAATAAATAAAAATCTAACAGTGTTTCAAATTTATATATTTTCAATATAATCACCTTCACACCTTAAGTACTTTCCATACCTCCATTTCAAATTTTGACGGGTCCTCGTTAATTGTTGTGGTGTTATATCCCTGCATGCTCGTTCAATCCTACCTCTTAATTCGTCAATATTTTGTGGTCTTGTGCGGTAATTTTTTTCATTTTTCGTCACAAAATAAATCTAAATGTGTTCTCAATTCATCGAATGGTTCACGATCTGAGGATTTCTCGATTAAATTATTCAAAAATTTTCCACGTTTCCAACTAATTGAATAACATACTGCATATCTCTTTATCTTCATTTTCTCGTTTATACTTGTCACTTGCAAGGTTTAAAAGGGGAACTCTTATGACAGCATTGTTTGTAGTATGTATGATTCATATGACAATGAAACACTGCTTCTTCACTGAATTAGTTCAATTAGTAACAATGTCATTTCACACTTTCACAGTAGTCCTAATTTTTTCTCTACCATTTTCAGTAATGGTAGCACTATAATCACTAGTATCACATATGATGCATAACTTTTCACTTGATTGAAAGTCTGCTACGAAGCCTTTTGACAATTTTATGGCATCCATATCACCACTTCATCTTAGCAATCTGTAAGCAAAAAAAAAAAAAATTGTATCCATTCTGTGAACGGAAAGATCCACTAGATTCATAAAAGTCAAATGGGTATAAAAAATGTAAGTTTAATGAAGAACAAATAAGCAGTTGTCTGATTGAGCGGCCGCCACGTTTTATGATATCAAAGCGGGAAAACTCACCAGGTGGCGAATATCCACCAATGTAAAGGATACTTGTTAAGACATCTGCTAAGTATACCTACAGAAAAATTTCACTACTCAAATTTTCCTACAGAACCTACAGTTAGAGCTTGAATTACTATACATTTTTAATATTCTGATGTTTTTGGACAAGCCAGTGGTTTTAAGGTAGCAGTTCTAGAGTCTGTAGTTAATGAGTAGAATATTATTTCATCAATTCGGATTTCAGTATGTCAGCTGTTGTAATATTATAACTGAAAACTGTTGTAAGTAAGCAAAACATAATGATATCATTAGTGTATTGTTTATTCAGTGGTTTATTTGTTGATAAGCTCTAACATTTGTCGATGTACGGCTGTTTTTTTATAACATTCCCCCTTCAGAGGCCCGCAGCTGCCTTAGGAGGAATTTCCGGACCCATGTTAATATGAACTTTTTTTTCATATTTTTTTTATGTAGAATCACCCCTAAAAATTAATTAACGCATACCTGAAACGCCCTGTAAAAAGTAAAAGCGAGATATTTGTTTTATGTTTTATATTAAACTGAAGTAAATATAGCCGGTCGTTTCGCCAGGGGGGGATTGGGAAGAAAAACGGGAGCAAACGACCGTCTTTTTTTATCATTTTGCATTTATTTTAACATTTGATATTTATTTTATAGTTAAATTTTGTAATCAGCTTCTGAATTATGAAAACAAAACAATTTCCAAACTATAATCACTGGCAATTCTATAGGAAGATCATAATCTCCGTTTCATAAGCTTAAAATGTTTTTAAAAGTTTCACGATTTTGAATAATTTAAAAATGTAGGTATGCTCGGCATCACTACGATTAACACCGTCACCTTGTAGTTTTAGTTTATTTCAACTGAAAAATGTTTTCGTATCGCATCATATTTAACCATCCAAACTGATTATGCACGTGAAAACAGATGTAATTTGATTTGTCCGCAGCCTCCGATTTGTATCATTTGTCATCATTAGAAAAATTTAAAAGCGTCGCGATCAATTTATCTAACGGGAAGGCGACTATTTAACACAGAATTAGCGGTGCCAGAAATAACAGGGACAATTCTAATTTAACACAACATTCTCAGACTTTTGATCTTACAAAAGAAATTAGAGGCGACGTAATGTGGCGCGGACTTATTGTTGTTTCTCACTGAACGTGACCTAGTTTAAATGGCAATTTATTGATAAATATTGGCCCCATTGCCAAAATTACTCTCAGGTGCGCAAGGACCTTGGTTATTTTAGAAAAAAGCTTGCCTATATTTATCGATATTGAGGAGAAAACAAAAAAAAATGAAAATTGACAGTTTTAGTTAATTTTGAATTTTAAATTGGATATTTTTTGTTTTGCTAGTTGTATAAAAAAAAAACCTGAAAATTCTTATGAGGTTACACGAACTCGAAAATATTTAGATGTATATGCATTAAATCGCTCATAGCTCAGTCCCCAGAGAAAAAATAACGGCAAGAGGTGAAATAATTTCATCCGAAATTTTCTACAGCAGTAGGTTTTTGGTAGTAGAAGAGCGTAAAAAAGTTCTACCATGTTTGGAACGTAAAGCAAAATGGTGTAAAATTCCCATAAATTGTTTGGAATTAACTTTCAAAACACGTAATAGTATGGGAGCCCTCGAACAGGATTTTAGTCTCATCGCGGCATGAAGATTTCGATTATTTTTCAATAGTTCATCACTCCCCGAATAAAAAGTTCTATTACTACCCAACAAACATTTCTAGTAACATGCGGTGACCATTAGTTTTATAAAGGGTCTATAAGTGTAACAGGTTTGTATAATCATGTTACGAAGTTTTATACTGTTACTAAAGTAGTTGCGGAGTTATATAAGTGTTTTATAGCATGACTATTACTTACAGGTCTATAAAATGGTAACAGATATATTTCCGTTACTACATTAAACTTAAAGTGGTTGCTACCAAATGGTATATAATAAAGTTATATAAGGGTAACAATTACTACATTATATAACTATTAATTGTTTAGGTTTATAGTGGTGTTAGTTGTTACAATTATTATATACATCAGTTGCAGATAGTAACAAGGTGCAACCTTTATATAACTCAAGAGCGCCAGTAGATACTATAAGACTTAAAAACTTATTAGTTGATTATAGGTTATGTTTTGTAAAGTAATTGGCAAGAGCAAACAAAATGTTTAATAATGAATTTGGCATTACAAAATTGGAAGAAAATAAAATACAGCAGCACATTTCGCCGGAAAGTTTAATAAAACTTTTCAATCCTCTTGAATTCAGTTCCAAAAAATTATACCTTTGAAATGTAAGAAACTGAAAAGAATGAAAGAACTGCAGGACTGGAAGTCAAATGTTCTGGTGGACAATATACAGAAAACGTTCCTTTTGGCAATGAAAAACAGAATAATATCACGGTTGATAATGTTGATAATGATACTGAGGAGGTTACAAGTAAGAAAAAGCGGCTTACTACTGAACAAGAAGAGGTTAATACTGCTGAACATTATGAAAACAGAAATAAGTGGTTTACTGAACTAGAAGATGATGATAAGTTTTCTCAGTTGCATGATTTGGACACAGACGATGAGAAAAATGAAAAGATGCATAACGAATTAAGGATGTGGGCAAACATGTTTAATATAAAGCAGAACGCTTTAAAAGCACTATGTAACATTTTTAATAAACATTCGTCAAATGTTTTTCCGAGAGATCCTAGGACATTGCTGCAAACGCCTGTGATTGGTTGAAAATTAAATAACAATTGTTCCAGCCAATGGCAGGCCAAATCACCATTATTTACACGAATTAATCGCAAAAAATTGTCTACTGATGGTGTTATAAGATTACCAAGAGTTGCCTAATAAAATTTAAAGATATGTAATATTTCAAACAGTTATATTAAAGTAACCAATATTTATAACAAAGCTTAAAGTTATATTACATTTCTTAAAAGACATTAACTGTTGATAATAAAACATCGGCCATAAGTTTGGCAGCCATCTTACGGCAATGAGTAATCATTATTTAAAATTAAAAAATGTGTATGAAAAACTCAACATTTTGTAACAAATGAAGTGCAATTAGTCATAATTGCATGTACAAAACATATTTCTGTACTATTTTCTAAAAAAATGTGTCATTAAAATTGTCATATATTTTTTTTTATTTAATTTTTTTTTTAATTGCTAAACATTTTAGAGGCCCACAGTTTTTTCCGAAGTATAAGGGTCATATTTTACAATAATAATTTATTCGCACCAACATTTGATCTTTGTGGATGTCAGAAGCCAATTTAAAAAGTAAATTTGGTAACACGCACCTTTATCAGTACAAAATTTCCACTATACCCATGTAGGTACCTACATCATTTAATTTCATTACCACATTATTCTTGTGTCAGTTGGTATAGGATCTCTAGGAAAAAGATGAGACATTATAAATGAGAGAGAGAGGTGTTAATAACAAGTTTTTTAGTGGTAACGGATATATTTCTATCACCAATATTTATGGAAAATGGTTATATAAAAAAGTGATATAGCAGTTACTGATCTGTTTCTGTTACTTACTGTTCTGCAACCTTGAGGTGTATAGCGTGACTAAATATTGGTACCTGTTACCTTTATATGATTCTCCATTTAAGTGTTATACGCGGTTTATAGGAGTAACAGAACTATTCCCAGTCTTGCATTATATCACTTGAATGTATATAACTCGGTGTCGGTAATAGGACGGTTACTCTTATAAAACAAAAATTGTTTGTTGGGTACTGACGTGTCTGACGTTACTAAAGGGGCGAATTCGTTTATCGAACATGTAGAAATAAATTATCCGTTTTTTACACGTCAGTTTCTTTGTGTTTTAATTTAATTTTTTTTAAATTTAATTGTATTTTAATTAAAGGTAATGTTAGACAATGTAGGGAAAATAATAACTGACATTTCCAGCCGCCCGCGTCCCTATTGGGGGAAAATTTCCAATTTTCCGACACTTGGAAATTATTATCTCGGTACGTCAGTTTCCCATATAATTACATGCTTTTGGTGCCAGAGAACCTAGGAAAAATAGTAAACTGGACAATAGATGATAATATGTATCCGGTTGATCGTGCCGCCATTTTTAATTTCCCAATTTCGATTTCATATTCGTAACCTGCTACTTCAATAACCCCCACATATCGATTTTCAGCGGAATCGGATCATAAATGATAAAAATCGTCCGCCATGTTCGCGCCGCCATTTTGAATATCTCATTTCCAATGTCATATTCGTTTTCGATTTCGAAAACCCGCACATACCGATTTTCAGCGCAATCGGATAAATAAGGACATTATTTTAATGCAATTTTGGGTAATTTTTTCACATCCTATATATGGTGTACCCGTAAGAGTTTTTCAGGACCGTGCCTCACCGGTATTGAAAATTTAAAAACATGAATTTTTCAAATGTTCATTAAGGGAATACGTGAAATGGAAGGTCGTTTTAGATCTCCATGGAAAGAGGAAGGTTGGCGTTTTATTCTCATACTAAATCGCATTGGCGGAACCGGAAATCCGGCTCGGCACGAACGAAACGAACGTCGTTTCTCGTAAAAATTGAAAAACATGGATTCTTCAAAAATCCATAACTAAATAAATACGTTGAGTATAAGGGCGCGCGATGCCTCTATGGAAAGAGGAAGATTTGCGTTTTATCCCGATACTAAATTGTACCAGCAAAATCGAAAATTCAGCTCGGCAAGGGTGATAGAAAAATGGCCTATGTGGAGCTCTCAGAAAATGTTGAAACATAATCTAAAAAGTTGAAAAACATGGAATTTTCAAACGTTCATAACCAAATAAATATTTCGAGTATAAGCTCGTTCTGTCTCTATCGAAAGAGAAAAATCGGCAATGTATCGACTTCGTAAATTGCAGGGTCAAAATCGAAAGTTCAACTCGACACGAACGAAAAAAGGGTATTTTTTACATCTGATGAATTTTGCGCGGAATGAAAGCGACTGAAAATGAATTTTCACCCCTTTCGCGACTCTGGGAATTTGCTGCAAGGAAGAACGTTGTTTATTATTACTGGAACTAAATACTTTTCATTAATTTAGCCATTACGTGATTACACGAAATTTTGATCGAGGGCCCACCTACTATAAAATACAAGAAAAAAAATCGTACAGATGAAAATTGAAAACGCAAATTCTATTAAAAAAAAAAACGTACATAACACTGTTTTGCGTAAAAAAGTATTATAAACGGACTGTTAAGGAGAGTCTTGGGCATCAAGGTGGTCAGTAATGTGTTTTAAGATGATGATATGTTAAGTATCTGAAATCGCTGAATTCAGTTATTTTCACCAATATATGAGTTATTATACATTATATACAGGGTGTCAAATAAGTGGACGATCAAACGAAGTGAGGCAATGTGATTTCCAATCAAAGTAATATTATATGCGGTTATCCTATTGTTGATGGTTTAAAAGTGATTTCAATTTTAGTGTTTTTCCTGAATGCGCGTAGTACGTCACTAAAAAAATAATTAAATAAAAATATGCGTTTGGTTGTTTTTTTTTTGTTAAGTGAGAACACTTTTCCAATGAAAGCATTTATTTGAATTTTGTTGTGTTCTGTCAGATAAAAAAAAATGATTTTGTGAACACTTATTGTTCTCAAAAAATTTAAATTTATTTTTAAGTGATGCTGGCAGAAGAAACATGTATTACAGAAGGTTGACTATCTATCAGAAAACGTTATCCACTTAATGTAGATTCTAACATGTTATAACACCTATGGTTATTTACAACAGATTTTTTATCTTGTTTTTACAAGTAAGTCATGTTCTTTAAAAAATTCAGAATTCAAGAGTTAAGATAAAAATAAAATAGAGCGAGAAAAAATTATTCGAGGTCCGTGTAAGAATGAACAAAATCGAAAGTATGTTTAACCTCCCCAACATCAATATTAGGTAATAAGGTTCAATTGACCGAACGACGGGAAATTTTTTATTTAGTAATGATTCGGTGGAGTTATCGACTTGTTACACACTTAAAATCGAATTGTCTACACGAGGATTTTGAAAATAAATGCAACAAGATATAATTTATATCACGAATAGGGGGTAGTTAACCAAAAACTTTATAAAATAAGTTTAAAAGATTTGGTCAAAAACGTTTCGTTTTGTTAATAAATATGTATATTTTGAATAGAGCTATTTGTGAAGCGTAGTCTAAATCCATAAATAATTCTAAAAACTCAGACAGGAACTGGATAAGTAAAAGCAGAATTCTGCTAATATGATTGTTGTGTATATTTAAGTTGTATTTTGCCTTCTAAATTTTGTCCCTTCTGAGAAATCAGTGTGTTTACTATGAATACAAATATTGCAAATTGATTCAAGAAGTTATTTTACTAACATTTACGCTGCTTATGTAATTATGTCAGGGTTACGGTTATTGTTAATAACACCACTACACTATAGTTTAAATAAACTTAATTTTTAAGCTGTTTTAATATTTCTGCTGAAAGTAAATTTAATATTTGTGTAAATTTTCATTGCGCATCCCCTTTTGATTCATATAGAAACTAGGGTATGTCCCATGGCTAGCTGGTTTTTTCTAGGATATAGAGTTGGGAAGAATTTTTATGTTGTAGATATATTTTTTTAAATTATCAATTCCTACCAAAGAAATGGTACAGTGTGTCGCAGTTAATATGAGTACACTCTTGTATTTTCTTTATTTTTAGAGGCTAATAAATAATTTGTGGTGGAACAATAAAGTTTCATAAACTGCATTTTTTGAGGTATTTAGCTTGGCAGTGTGGTAACGCATTCTACTAAGACTGTTTGAAAAACGTCATATCTTGATATCTCCCTTGGCGTTGGAGATATCGAAAAACGTTATTTGAAAAAGTTCATTAAAATCATATTTTTAGCCCTAGTACCAATTTTCAAGTTTGGGTTTTTAGTTGTTGTGTGCTGATTCCTTGCTTTATTTCTAGTTTTGATCATTATTTTCACTAGCGTGCCATGGAAACAAAAGAAAAGCACTCTAACAAAGATAATTTCATATCATTTATTCTAACAAGGAATAATTTAAAATTAAAACTGACATTAAATTCTATCGGATATAATCTTTTTCCACTAATCCACTATCGATCTACTCAATGCCCTTTCAATTATTGGATTGCAGAGTTCGGTTATTCTTGCACAAAATTCGATTCCCCAAAAATAAAAATGCAAATGAAATATATCTGGCGACTTCGATGGCCTAGCCACAAAGCAGCGGTTTCTCCCATCGGTGCTTTGAAACCATTCTAACCATTGCCAAACAATCCTAGAATTATGACTTGATGCAATACGTTTCTTATCTTACTTCTAATGGGAGATTTTCAATCGCTTCCAGGAAGTCATTATCAAAAAAATTACCAATCGATCTGCTGTTAAAGTTGTGTTGAAGAAGAATAGTCCAATTGGTCGCTCCCCAAGAATTGTACACATCACGTTGACCTTTTGGAAATATGGGCTTTTTCAGTTAATTATTATTATACTCTTCGCAAATACAAAACGAAGAGTATATTGCATTCGATCGGCACATTTCTAAAACCGGTAATATTGCTCGTAGAGAAAACATTTTCATATCACTGTGTTGGTGATCGAATTCTGAACGACTTTCAAAATGTCCGTCCGTCTGTCCGTCCGTCACGTTTCTTGTGAGCACGATAACTTCAGAAAGAAAATTCCGATTGTATTTTTTAATGTTTTTTGTAATTAAACTAAAAATGTCTAAAACTAATATTATTTACAAAAAAAGAGTATCCTGTAAAATGTGCAACAATTATATAAATCGGCGAAGAGTATAAAGGTTAGCTTGTTTTTTTTAAATAATTATCAGTTCTACCATAAAGGTCGTGTATGTTAACACGTTAAACAAGAAACTCGCGACATATAGAATATTAAACAAATATAACATTTTAATATATTTCACATAGCGAAGTAAAAAAAGGACATTGATATGCATAGTTTTGTCACAGCAAAATTATGATTTCGTATCTTCTGGGGTATCACCAATAATACATATCTGAGTTTTGGACTTCCAAAGCCTATTACCTTTTTTTTTAAATAGACAATTTAGTTCTTTTGGACACAGTTTTTTTTAGGTAAAAAGGTGAATATCTCCGATTCTAGAGGTCCGATCGGGACAAACAAAGAACCAAAATCTTCACAATTAAAATTACAACAAATCTGCGTTTTGAGTCATTTAAGTATTTAAGTACGTACATAAGCTGCAAAATTGAATAAACTGGTGAAAAAGGTTTTTTTTCATTTTAAGCCCCAGGGACGTTAAGAGTTCCGATCGGCTTCAAAATTTCAGAAAATATACCTATTGTTGAAAATAAAACACTCTTAAATTTTGATGCCCAAATATTGAACCCTGTGGACACAAATTAATTTGTTATCTAAAATTTGAATTGCCCGCCATTTTATGCCATTAAGTCCAAAATGGATCGTTTTTCCCCAAAATGTAGGTCTCGATCCCAGCTTTCCGTTGACATTAAAAAAAGTTTGTTTTTGTCATTTTGGCCACTTTTTTGGCATTTATTTATAAACCAATAAATGGATTTTTCGGACAGAATTGTTAAAATTTTAATTACCAAGATTTTGGTTTAGCGTTTGTCCCGATTGGACCTCTAGAACCGGAGATATTTACCTTTTTACCTAAGAAACGCTGTTCAAAAATCTAAATTGTTTAATAAAAAAACGCAGTAGGCTATACAAGTCCCAAACTGATATACACTCCTGGTGATACCCCAGAAGGTATGAAGTCAAAACTATGCATAATCTCATCGGTTTTCTGTTTTTGTTTTTTTTTTTTGTACTGCACTAATACCACAGATATGAAAAAGTAATATTTTTAAAAATTATCAAAAACGAAGCATAAACAAGACGTAATATTAAGAAGAAAACTAAGGTAATGCATCAAGTAACGATGGGAATGGACGCCATTCAACGTAAAACCTTTTGAACATTTTTTTTATGTAAGAGTGTACCTACTTCCAATGTAATTCAATCCTTTATTGTTTCCACCTCCTAGTAATTATAAATCGAATGATTACTACTGGTTATGCTTGTGACTACAAAAAATTCTTGCAACTATTACTAATAAGCATAACGTTCTTTCCGAATTGCATTTAATTGGGTTACATCGCTCTGCTTAATAAATCCGATGTCCACTATCCACTTTATTTACGTACATGATTGCTCGAGAATAGCTCTAAAAATAATGCAGTCGCCCCGAAATAGTACGGTTCACGCAAACCGCACACCACTAAACGGGGACCCTTCGCACCGCGTCTAGAGGTTATGTAATAATGTCGTCGATGGAGTAGACCGTCTGGACCATTTTAGAGATGAGGTAGGTATTCTTTCATCCTCGAAAAACGAGGTCACCAACAGTCTGAGTCTTATTTTGTACGTATATTACGGACTAGACAGTCGCAGGAATTTTTCAGAGCCTTGGAATCTTATTATTGTTCAGTCGTTGGAGAATTCGAAATTACAGTTTTTAAATTTCTTCACTGTTTATATTATTTCATATGCGTTTCACGTTTTCTGACGCTATATCACCATAGTTTTTTCCAGACGACGTCAATAAACTATTTTGGTATTCGGATCTATTTGCAAAAACGATAATAATTAAACAATAACATTTGTAGTCACAGTCGTCTAGAAATGAATTAGAATTCTTATTGTATTGAAGTGCAAAAGCAAAGCATATTTTTGTATGATTTCATCTTGCATTTTTATTATTTTTACTTTTCGTCACACCGTCTTGACGGACATAAGTGAAGTATTGTAGCCGGTGTCCCTTGAGGTATGGCACGTCTAACAGCATCACGCATTATATCTGTTAAGTATACGACCTCTATAAAATAATTTACCATCAATTCCTTGATAACATCTGCCCTGCGTTTTGGACTAAAACTTGTTTTAATTAGTTCTAGAGCGTTCTAGGAGAAAATGTTTTTGTATTATTGGACATCTAAAAGTTATATTGGATCATTGACAGAAGTAAGGTTATTTTTATTACCATTTTTCGCAAGATAAATAATTTCCAAAGTTTCTAAAAACATTTCACACCTGTGACTAGGGTTAGAGCCTAAAAACCCGAAATATTAATTTTAATGACCTTTTTGGGTATGCGTCATAATGAACAAAATATTCAAGGGCGATATTCTAAAGCGCAACAGCCCTATCATCTCGGTTAACTGATTTTACATTTACGGTTATTCATATTACCATTTTTCGCAATATCAACAATTTCCAAAGTTTCTAAAAACATTTCACACCTGTGACTGTGCTTAGAGCCTAAAAACTCGAAATATTAATAGTAATGACCTTTTAGGTATGCGTTATAATGAACTAAGTATTCAAGGGTGATATTCTAAGGCGCAACAGTCCTATCATCGGGTGACCATCTCGGTCACCTGATTTTACATTCTTAGATTTCTTTCTAATGCGTATATTGAAAAAAGCAGTATACAAGGGACGATAGCTTAGTGGTTACCGCGTTTAGCTAGTAAACCGAACCTAGTGAAGCAGATTCGAATTCTGCGTATTGAGTACAAATTTTACTTATAAAATTATCCCCGAGAAACGAGTCGGACTCCATTATAAACTGTTGGGGCGTATTTCTCCTTACCCAAGCCAAAATGTCGGATTTTCAAAGAGCTACCTAAGCTGACTAAGAGGTGGTGAAGTAAACATTTTAAGAATACTAACCAGGACCGTCAAGTTACTGGAATGAACTCATTAATAGAACCACAAATGTTTGTCGCGCCATTACCCTACACCAACATCAAAAATCCATAAACAGAATGAAAATAAAAAAATACATTATTTCGTTGGTTTGTTATACTTAATAAGTTTAAAGTTTCTGGTATATTAAAATACCTAATTTTAAGGGTTGTTCAAAATTACACACGATAATTTATTGAATTACTGGGTTTCAACTGCATTGCAGGTGGGCATATTTTATAGTGTAAACAAAAATAATATCGCCAAGAGATAGATTTGCTCCTGTTGTACATTTCAAAAGTTGTATTCGGTCAAGAGGACTCCAGAGTGTTCCGCTTAAAGCTGTTTGCATGTTCGGATGTTGATGAAATTTGGTGTCAGGACGGTTTAAGGGATGCTGAAGAAGAATATGTAGAAATAATCGCTGACATGATTCATTGGTTTTTGTGATAAAAATTTTATCGTGAGAGGTCGTATTTCCATGTAAAAAAAAATTCATGTCATCTACAGATAGACTTTTTACCGCTCTACATTTAAAAAAAAAAATCGAATCGGTCGAAAGAAGTTACAGGCTTATTCCACGTTTAAACAAGACACCATATATACATGAATTAATTAATATCCTGACATACGGTATAGTCAGGTAGGTAACAGAATACTTTATATCAGGAGGTCAAATATGGCAATAAACTATTTTCAACTGGACTGTTTTGCCTCCCACATACTTTGGTCTTTACCACTAATAATAGATTGTTCTTACGGGACGTGTTGATGTTTAAATCGGTTAATGAACGAATTGTTTTACTGAAATTTAATACGATACCCTGCATCGCCGGGATTGTCTGACATACAATGTGCCGAATTAATGAAGTGGAAAATTGTATAATCCATATTTTCCCTTTTAGAAGCTTTGTACATTTAAACGGAATTAATTACCTAACTCTGTGTTGAAATTCTTATCTCATTATTATACTCTTCACAAATACAAAACGAAGAGTATATTGCACTTAATCGGCATATTTCTAAAACCGGTAATAGTGCTCATAGAGAAAAGATATTGATATCACTGTGTTGGTGATCGAATTCTGAACGATTTTCAAAATGTCTGCCCGTCCGTCTGTCTGTCTGGCTGTCCGCCCGTCACGCTTTTTATAAGCACGATAACGTAAATTAGTGTTGGCTAGAGGAAGAGCCCTATTTTTTTTAACGAAATCGGCCAGTAAATAAAAAAATATTAAATATTTTTCAAGAAATCAATCTTGTTTGTTTTGTAATTAAACACAAAATTGAATATAATGAAAACAATCCCACCCCTCTATCGTTCTATATTCGCAGTTGCCAGTATTTGCCACGAAGGCGGCAAGGTATACCGTTATATTTACTACCTCATAGTCGCTTATCCTTAACGTATTCGGATAGTTATCATTTACTTGATCTACAATCACAAATCAAGAGTAATTGTACGTATTACTAGGTGAATCTATGTGATATATAATTTGGTAAATATTGCATTTCCATAGAGATAATTTCAAGTTTCGCCATAATCTAAAAATTTTGATAAGCTACCAGTGTTGCAGATTTGAGAGGTCCCGAGCCATTATGGACCCCATGTTTAAATTTAAACACATCGTTGTATTTTAATGAATATATCTAATATGTACCCAGTTGGGAATTGTTAATTAGGGTTATCTCCTTAGCAGCTGGTGCCCTCTGATAGATTTTGTTCATATTTGACGTTTTTTTAGTTCGTTAACCAAATTTAATAAGAAGTAATTCGGATAAGCAAAACTGATAAGTTCGCTACCCTTTTGCTTAAGCAGAAATGAAAACTGTATAAAGGAGTAGCAAACATCTCACAAAATGATTACAATACTGTCTCCTTATCGGAAAAAGTCCTGCCATGTCTTGCATAAAAAATTCAGATGCAAGATTTTAGGGAAATTGTAGAACTATCGACACCAACTGCAAAATATTTTGCAACTTTCAGTGCCTCTTTGTAGTGTTTTGCCAGTAAATTATTGAACAAATTGATATAGTTATCATAAGAGGACTTTTTGAAGGCGGTACTCAAATGTGTTTATTGGTAATTTCATATGAATGAGAATTAGCCACGTGGGAAACATATTAATAACAATTTTAGCATATTATATTAAATATTAGTAAATGAAGATGTAGGGAAAAAACATATTCTGTTTAATGACCTCTATTTTACAAGTGTATCTCTCGTTTATGTCTCGTGAATCTTGATGTTATTTAATTAAGCCAATGTATACTTTAATTGAAGAATATCAAAGTAAGCCTAATTTAAAATTTAATGTACGTGCCGATATGTATGACACAGGTCTTCTAAAATATAAGGACAATAGCAGTAATTTTGAATAATGTTGGTATTATAGTGATTAGTGTGTACCTTCTGTCGACAAGTCTGATAATTTGTATTTAAAGATGAATGAATGTATATTATTATTATTATTATTAAAATCGTGTTACTTTCATTTATTATAATCATAATATTGCGCTGACACCATCAGGCATTAACATTCTGAAGGACGGTTTTGACTTTTATGTTCGTTTATGCCGTAAGCATTCATAACGGTCATGGTGTTTTCAATAAAATTGATCAAATCTTTAATGTATAACGTTTGTAATAGGAGACCCTAAACAGAGCTTTGTGGAACTCCCAAGGGAACTTGGCACTCAACCATTATTATATTTCACACCCATTTTTTTTTTTCTAATATAAAATGCATTTGTCCCATATATTAAAACAGTAGTAAATATAGAAAGTTTGTCTTTAGCGCATTCCTATATATCGTTGTTTGGTATAATACAAAGTACAGAACAACAACTTAAGTGACATAGCCTTTTGCAATATTTCAAGTAATTGTAAATTTTAAATCTGATACAGTCATACATAGATTAAGTTGTTAACAAGTTTTAAATAAACCCAGTAAAAAAGCAGTAGTGAATCCTTTATTAAATAAAAAATAAATAAATCTTTTAGTCGATCATTTATTAAAAAAAAATGAATAAATCTTTTAATCGAGATATTTCACTCTCCTAGCAATTTAAACATTTTATCGGTGGCTTTCCCCATGATATTGAAAACGGCCAAATATATTTCGATATGCGTTTCAGGATTTTTGTGAATTTAAACATTTACCCAAATTTCCAAATTATCTTGATGAAACTCTATTATTTCCTTAATTTCGTATATGTGTTTAGACTAGAACTATGCTAGGTCAACGCACTGTAGGGTTGGGAATTGACCTAATCGAGCCCGGTCATCGGGTAAAGGTCGTCGGTTTTGTGTTTTTTAACCCCTTGGTTCGTTGTCCACCGGTTCGTTATACGTTGAATTTCCCGTTGCATTTGTGACAGGTTTTATTGTGAGTAACCCATAAGTATATTTGTGTCTGACATATTCTGGCGAATGGGGTGAAAATGTCCGACCGGTGGACATGGTGCGACCGCAGTGGAATATTAAATCACTATCCACTACATAGGTTATGAATATTTAGGAAACAAACGCAGTGAATTATGTAACTTTCTTTTATACATTTTTTAAAAAAATAGTGTCAGCTATCAAAAATAAAGTAAGCGCCTGAGAGAAAGGACAAATTGGGTTGGGCAGTTGCTGTTTTTTATGCTAGATTTTATGATTCTGAACGTGTACCTAGAATGGAAAGTAAAAATAGAGTGTAGAGTAGAGTGTGGAAGTATTTTACAGCAAGAGTCCTCGCCCTAATTATATAGAAATTGGGTTTCGGCGAAATTTCTTCATATTGCAGAATTTTGTAGGTTTTGGGGTCCTGATTAAAAACCTCCTGGACGCAATGCTCCAAATGCATTACTTCTGGAGTATTTTTTAATGTTGATAACACAGCTAAAAAAGGATTCTGGTCTCTAAACGCGACCATATTATTCTTATGTATTTCGAATCTGACGTTAAAAAAAATCATATATCCAAATTTTTGCGCTACAGCCAAAAACAACCCCCAAAATGGAGTACAACCATCCGATCATCAGGATACAATGAATGAATGCAAATAAATAAGGAGGTGTGATGAGATGCCAGTGATTGATCCTGATGCATCGATGCTGCGCATTCAATTAAGTCTAACAAATTAATTAACAAAAATTGTCACTTGAGACATTCACTTGAAATGTGGTACACACACAAATATAGTATAACGACATATGGAACTAGGTAATATTTTTGAATTATTCCGTTGAAGGGTTGGGGATTAAATAGGGGTAAATAAGTAAAGCAAGCTGGTAAGAGTACAGAAACTTCGGATTTGGTGTATGTACTAAAAGTCAAGGCCTTAGATTTTTTATAATATTTATAATATTTTTCAACTCCCCACCACCATTGTTAAAGGGGTTGATAAAATAAAATTGAGGTATTCACTTGAAATTTAGTACATGCATGTATTATAACCCCGTCTGTAATTAGATTCTATTGTGTGATGATTCCAGTGAAGAGAATTCGGGGGGTAAATAGGGGAAAATAAGTAAATCAAGCTGGTAATAGTACAGAAACTTGGATTTGGTGTAAATACTGAAAGAGAAGGCCCCATATTTTTTTATAACATTTTTCTACCCCTCCGCCACCCCCACTCCATTATTAAAAGGGCTAATAAAATTAAATTGAGATATTCACGTGAAATTTGGTACACGTAAAAATTTGCATTTGGGGAGTAAGTAGAGGTAAATAGGGGAAAATGAGCAAAGCAAACTGATAAGAGTACAGAAACTTAAGATTTGGTGTACATACTGGGAGCCAGGGTGTTAGATTTCTATATCATATTTTTCATAGTGTAAACTGGGGAAAATGAGTAGAGCAAGCTAATAAGATTACAGAAATTTCAATTTTGACGTATATGGTAAGAACCAACGCCTCGAATTTTTCTGCCACAAGTATTATTAAAATTCTATGATCATATATTTCCACATACCTACTAGAGTGCAATTATGGTCAAGATGTTTTCCTTTAAAAAGATTTGGATGGAAAATCTGGTTGTGGAAGTATTGATTCCTTAGACAGCGGTTATTGTCATGGGAGGAGCTCGGTCTATCATGTGTGACGGTTTGAAAAGTTTTCACAACGGGGATAGAAACGGTAACAGTTTTTGTTTCAGTTTTCACTTTATAACTTTAGTTTATATATTTTTAGCCATGGGACATTTGTATCCAAAGTATTTAAAGTCAACTTCTGTCTGATGCATTCGGCGCAGAGGTGTCTCTCATTAATTTTTTTTATATTTTTATAGAAGTGGAAATGTACCCAAAAAAAACTAGAAAATTTGAACATGCCACAAATAAATAAATTGTAGACAATATTTAGGTAGAGTAAAAACATTTAAGAATGTTGAGGCGTTAGACAAAAATAATGAAAAAATCTGAAATAAAGTTTTTTTTATAGATTTTTATATGATTCTATTTTCTGTAAAAAATCCAAAGTCATTAGGTAACTCATAAAGTTAAGAATTTTAAAAAACTTTTACATGTAGTCTTATAGAAAATATGTCAACCCAGCATGCAAAGGGTACATTTTAAAACAAATAACTAAATAAAACACACTACTATGTTTTCTACCACATAGTGGTAGAAAACAGTAGTGTGTTTTATTTAGTTATTTGTGCAAAATGATTAACTACCACAGAGTAACGGCTCCTTCAATCAATTTTTGGTACATTTTAATTCATAACAAATAACCAAATGTCAGCTGTTCCGAAAACTAACTATGTGAAGCATTGATGTCTTACTCATATTTTAATACCGTTTCCATTTTTTTTGTGGCACTATGGAACTAGTCCAATCAGTCAGAAACACAATATAAAGGGTAATGTTTCCAATTTAATTAGGAGACTTTTAATAAATAAAAAAAAATTATTAAACATTTGTAAACTGTCAAATTTCTCTTTTCGTTAATGATTTTTAACTGATTTTCTAATTATTTAACGATTTAATTTTAATTTTTACTGCTTCTAATTTTTTTTTAAATTATTTACTGAAACAAATTTTTAATTTATACACAGATATTTACATACATTTATTTTTTTTTTTAATAAATTTAGACAAAATCCAAAAGTTAGTTCATTAAGAAAAATAATTAAATCTACTTAAATAATTAATTAATAATAAAACATGATTTATTTATGCCTTTATGACAATAATTATTGGTATCATCGACTTAATAACCTTTTGTAATAATTTATTATGGAAAAGTTCCGATTTAGAATTCGACTTACTTTTGGTTGGGTCTGTAACGCTTCAACCTCCTTAAGAGTATATTGATATAAACTAATATTGCATTTATTGTTTATAATTAATTGCTGTTAGTATATTTGATGCGCTAATAAAGGTCTCAAGCTTTAAAATTTCCAGCGGTTCCAGTCCTGCATAAATAAAAAATGGTATTATTAAACATTTTACAGGTTATGTTTTTTAGGGATATGCATACGTATAAATAGAATTCAATTTTACCAATAAACAGCTTAAAAATAAAACCTTAATCCAATTAACGAACAATACAGTCCGATGGACGCATTCAATCGCACCGCGCCGTAAAAATGTCCTCCAAACGGTGATACCGTGGTGACGGCAGCAAAACAGGTAGAGATTGCGTCACACGGATTAGACTAGCCTATATGGGCGCATGAGTATCAAATACATCCCGGGCGCAGTTTTTTTGCTGGAATCAGTTCTGAAGGCACTACCTATTAAGAAAATCCATGTTACCAGACGGTAACCTGGTCTGATATTGTTTAAAACAATTTTGTTTATAACAAAAGGAAATATAAAATGTTTTCAATCAAACAAATTTTTCTTATTTTTTTTTACCGAACTTCTTTTCGTAAAGTTGGTATTTTCAATGTTATTAATTATTAAAAATTGAAAAATCGCCAATTTCTCGTTTTTGGCGCTCTAAAAGTATAATAAAAAAAGGTTTTCTTTGCAGTTCATATTTTTTTATAATATCTTTAGGAATTGATGATTTTTTATTTTATACCTCATAGCGACCAATTTTCTTTGACGGTTCTTGAAAAATTCATGTCGAAGAAAAGTTGTTATATGGTTTCCAGCGTGTAGGTTTTTGATTGTTGAAACATTTTAAGTTAAAACATACAGGGGTACAAAGTTGAACCTGGTTCTACAAGGTGTTCTCCATGATTAGTCAAATTATGATATTTTTAAACTACCATAATTCAAATTTTTCAAATGTTTTGGCTTAAAATGTTCCAGGAATCAATTACCTACACGCTGAAATCCGTACGACAACTTTTCCTCGGCATGAATTTTTCAAAAACTATTGAAAAGAAGTGGTGGTCGCCATGAGGTATATAATTAAAAATCGTCAATTCCACTTTTTGTAAGTTATTATAAAAAAATATGTGCTGTAAAAACATTTTTTATTATAATTTTAAAGTGTCAGAAAATGAGAAATTGGCAAATTTTCACTTTTTAATAATTAAACTTTACGAAAAAAGTTACCGAACATTTCTTGTTACAAATAGGTTAAAAAATATTTAAAAAATTCACAGATTTCGCAATCCTTCCAACCATTGGGACATTGGAAATGATAACACCATACACAAAATATAAACTTATTCCGGATTCGGCTTCGCCTCGTCCGGAAACAGCTGCGATCCGTCAGCGAGAACATTACCTATGCGCCAACCGTACGGCTGATGATGAACACTAGGGCAAAGAGTAAATAGTGAGACAAATGATATCACACTTCTTTATTCGTCTGCCACAGCAGCACTAATGCGTCCCGGCTCGATGCTACAAGATTTGCTCTCTCCGTACCGCCTTTTGTGTGCCTGTGTTATTATTATAAAAACATTCTTACATTATACCAACCGTTCAATTCGCGTAATATATAAAGTTGACAATCATTTTTTTGTTTTTCATTAAACACTTAATCTATAAATTCTTTCTTTTGTGTTACGATATGAAACATTCGTTTATAATTGCCTTACTATATATAATACTTTACGATAATCCAGCCCTGGAGATATTATTTGTAAACAGGCGAGAAGGCATTGTACCCAGTAGGGCTTATGGGGTCCCGTATGAGAATCCGATCCCATTCCTTGCTCAATGTAATAATAGACTTTCAGTCCCCCATCTTATTATTTTCCACGCTTCTAGCCAATATATAGATAACCCTATTTCCCACACCGCTGTTAATAAAAGGATGGCCTTAGGTAAAGAAAATACATCACCGATGCAATCTGGTTTGTCCAGGCTTTTGATTAATTAAATTTTTATTAATTTTTGCAATGTGTTCAAATTAAATTACCAAATGTTTTTTTTTTAATTTCATAACGCAGTGGTGCTAACTTAAGGACTGGGGATACTTTGATTTACATTAATAACTGCCTACTTAGTTTTCTTAAGAAATCTTACAGTTATTGCATCACCCTGAGACTGTTTTTCATAAACGACTCAAAAGTCTTACATTTATGGAAAAAAGTGGTATGGTACAAAAAATAAGATTATGAAATTACAAGCATTTTATTTTTTGTTTATTTCTGTAGAATGAATAGTTCTAAAAATATAATAGTTTAAAAGTGGCGCTCGAACATTTATCAGTCGAGATATAATGTTTAAATCTCAAATATGAGTATGATCTTAAAAATACATATAATAGAAATTAAAGGGCTTGAAGTACACTTTGATATTATTTCTTTTTCTATCCGTACGGCTTTGGCACACAACGATGTTGCGTGCCAAACAATGAGTGCTTTGTAATTTTTTTAAATAAAAAATTAGGATTTTTCTGCTGTCATTGGCCATAATAGAAAATTTAAAAATCTGTACTAGTTTTTATTAATATATAGTATTACCAATATGCTCTAATTTTGAGAGCTTCAATACATCAAAAGTTTTGAATAAATATGAAATATAAATGTATTTCTTTGCCACTAAAAGTTCAAGCTCCACATTTGTACTGTCATATTTTCGAAACTATTAATTCTAAAAATATATAAAAAAAAAGCAAATTAATGTATCGCTTCTTAAGCCTTATTTCTTGGTATTGTCATAGTTTCCTTCAAGGCAACTGTTTTGGAGTTATTTACAAAAAAGATGAATTTTTCAGCAAGATCATAACATTGCTCTTAATTAAAGTAGGTATGTTTTTAAAAACGACTGCTTTAAAGATGCCATAAATTGGAGCATGTTAGTAATGTTATATATCAATAAAAACTGGTACAGATTTTTGGGAATTCCCACTATATGGTCAATTGCAACAGGAAAATACTAAATTTTTTCCTCCAAAAAAAAATTAGAAAGCACTCATTGTTTTGCACATAACATTGTTATCTTTCAAGCTGTACGGATAGAAAATCCCATAAAATAATACTCCAAACCCTTTCATTTCTATTATACAGGGTGTTTGGTGCATCGTATACCAAATTGAAATGGCAGACAGAAGGGGTTATCTGGTATCCTTTCAGGCCCCTTAACACTTCCCATGCCCTGCGGGATTTTTCATACTGACTTTTATCTTTTTTATGAGAAAAATCCCAAATTCTACATTTAAATTCAAATTATAAAAAAAGTATTAGGCGTAGACTGCGAATTTCATTTTTATTTTGATGTGTATTGTTGAAGGGTGCTTTTAAATCCAAAATTACTGGCATCAGTCATCTAGCTGTTTTTATATTCACTTGCAAAGTTTCGGAATAGGTAAAATTGAAATTTAAACTTAGACTTTACATGGCTATAAAAAAAAACTCAGAGCAACCGGGATCTTCCAACTCCCTCAAAAATTCTCTAGTCTATCCTCTTGCTAATGATGTGCCACATGTCATAAAAATCTTTTAATAACTTCGTGAATTCGCTAAATTAGTGAATCGGGTCACATAAGGCTATTATTCAAAATTCTGAATACAAAATTATTTTTGCTTAAATTATGCATGGGAAACAGGTAAAATCTATTATCTCACTCATGCGAAGTAAAATCTATCTTCAGTCTCTTTCTGTTTATGGGTTTTACTTGAAATAAGGAAACAATTACATTTTTATCATTTATTAAAAAAAATTAAAAATCTTGCTCAAAGTGTTGGCCTCTGTTGCGAATGCAGGCCCGACACCTGCTTCGTATTTCGACAGCCATTGTATGAAGTCGTATTTCCTCCCTAATTGTACCGAAAGCCGTTTCTATGCGTTGGACAAGTTCCTCCCTAGTCGCAACCTCCGTCGCGTACACGAGCTCTTTGGCACGTCCTCAGACATAAAAATCCAACGGAGTTAGATCTGGGGAATGTGGAGGCCATTGAATAGAGCCATCCCGCCCAATCCACGCATTTAGGAGCACCTTGTCTAGAAATTCTCTTACAATCAATCGCCAGTGCGCGGGACAGCCGTCCTTTTTAAAAACTATAGGTGTATGCGTGGATTAGGCGGGATGGCCCTATTCAATGGCCTCCACGTTCCTCAGACCTAACTCCGTTGGATTTTTATGTCTGGGGACCTGCCAAAGAGCTCGTCTACGCGACGGAGGTTGCAACTAGGGAGGAACTTGTCCAACGGATAAAAACGGCTTTCGGTGCAATTAGGGAGGAAATACGACTTCATACAACAACTGTCGAAATACCAAGCAGGTGTCGGGCCTACATTCGCAACAGAGGCCAACACTTTGAGCAAGATTTTTAAATTTTTTTAATAAATGATAAAAATGTAATTGTTTCTTCATTTCAAGTAAAACCCATGAACAGAAAGAGACTGAAGATAGATTTTACTTCCCAAGAGTGAGATAACAGATTTTACCTGTTTCCCATGCATAATTTAAGCAAAAATAATTTTTTATTCAGAATTTTGAATATTAGCCTTATGTAACCCGATTCACTAATTTAGCGAATTCACGAAGTTATTAAAAGATTGTTATGACATGTGGCACATCCTTAGCAAGAGGATAGACTAGAGAATTTTTGAGGGAGTTGGAAGATTCCGGTCGCTCTGAGTTGTTTTTTTTATAGCCATATAAAGTCTAAGTTTAAATTTCAATTTTACCTATTCCGAAACTTTGCGAGTGAATAAAAAAACAACTAGATGACTAATGCCAGTAATTTTGGATTTGAAATAACCCTTCAACAATACACATCAAAATAAAAATGAAATTCGCAGTCTACGCATAATACTTTTCTTATAATTTGATTTTAAATGTAGAATTTGGGATTTTCTTCATTAAAAAAATAAAAAGTCGATATGAAAAATCCCGCAGGGCATGGGAAGTGTTAAGGGGCCTGAAAGGATAGCAGATAACCCTTTCTGTCGGCCATTTCAATTTGGCACACGATGCACCAAACACCCTGTATATATTTTTAACATCATACCGATTGTTTCTGGCATATTTGAGATTTAAAGATTATCTCTTCTGATAAATGTTCGAGCGCCATTTTTAAACCATCATAATTTTAGAACTATTCATCGTACAGTATAAACAAAAAATAAAATATTTGTAATTTCATAATCATATTTTTTGTACCATACTACTTTTACCATAAATGTAAAACCCTTGAGTTATTTACGAAAACGTCTCAAGGTAAAGTTGTGTGCAAAATATAACATTCAAAGCGGCATCCCTTAAGAATTACATCGCAAAGAGAGCCGCCTGGCGCTGGCAAACGAACACAATAGTAAAAAAAGAATAAAGGAAGCAGCAAATGCTGCTTATATTTTGGATTTGAGTTTACCAATTTTTTAAAGCTAAGATCGTAATCTTCAAATCTTTCTAACTTGAAAAATTGTAAACCACCTTTTTCTCTTACGATGTGATTCTATATCAGAGTCGGTGGTTACTATTTTACTTTTTTGCCCACCCCTAAGTAAAAAGCGGTAATTTTTAAAGGGTAAACATTTTTGTACTCAACTTCACTGTACTCAATGCAAAAAAAAAACATTAAATTCCATTCATTATGGCTGGGTTCCGTAATTTTTCATGTTTAATGATACCTATTATTTAAAAAAATAAAGTTTAATACTATGTGTCCCAAGTTGTTTGGTGCATCTGTGAACGGTGTAAAAATACTCGTCACGTGAAAATTTAATTGGCGTTCCTGCGTTCCACCAGTACGGATAGTCTTACAGTGGCGTTGCTCTGGATTTATTTATATATTATGTATACAATTTTTAATTACTTATATTAGAGGAGAAATGTTGCCAGATGTAAATAAATACGGGTGAAACAGTTATCGGTCGTAGATTGCATATTGCAGAAAATAAATAAATAACAATCGAAACAAATTATGGTACAACCACACATGCTGGATCTACTTTTTTCGAACCGACTATACACAAAATTTTTCTGTCCAATTTTTCTGTTATGTTCGCCCTATAATTTTCTTAACTTAGAGTATATCCGGGTTGCTGTGGCCCATAATAACGGTGTGTTCGTTTAGACAATGAACATTATATTTCTCTTCTGTTTCTTGATTAATATATTTTTTTGACCACCCACCCTATACATAATTTTTCACTAATAGTAACCACAGCAGCATAAAATATTGGAGGTCAACGTGCAATTCATATAAAGCTGTTGTTTATATATTGGGCGTATATGGGATCTATATTTGGTTCAATATTTTGTTCTTCTCTTCTGGGGTGTAGTGTTAACTACAATTTCTTTAATTTTCAACAATTATGCCTTAATTTTGTAAAGATGTATTCACCCTGTATACTTTTCACTAACGGTGTAGCAGATTTCTTACTTGACAGTTGTGTTAGTTACGTGGCAAATATGGTTGTGCTCATATTTTTTTAATGGTGTACATCCTAAAATTGTCAAATATGATTGGACTAAAAAAAAACCTAGTAGGTCCTATTTTAAACAGGAATAAAGAATGTTAGTTATCATTCAACAAAAAATAGTGTCCAAAACTAATGCCCGGACACAGAAAATCACAATATAACAAATTATTTTTAAAAATTTGGTAATTTTTGCAAAAATTTCCACTTTCGGGGAAATTCTATGCGCACTTTTTAACAACCCTCGTATAAATGAAGTTCTGTACAGATTACGTTACTTACATATTTCAAGTTTCTAGTTTAAGAGAAAAATGGAAATTAGAAATAGAAACTAGCCGCAAGATTACAAATATGCACATCGGCTGTAAACAAAGCAGTAAGTAATGTTGGTACGTCTATATACTCGTAATGAGAATCGGCCGATAGGATTGGACGGTGAGTTTTGGTGCCCTCAGGGAAGGAACACCCACCTACCATACAGGTATGCAGTCGGCATTTAATATCTGTTCCAATAAACATCGATAATTTGAATGGAACTCTCGTCGATTGTACCAGCTCTATTGGCAGTTTCGATTCGACTCGATCGAATTAAAATGTTATTTTTTCTAATTGATCTCCGACTGGAAAAGGTGATTGTCATTGTCTGGGTACATTAAACCAAGATAACCATTTTGTACACTAGACTAAGGCGGTGAAGTAATAGCATTTAATTTCATAAGTTAATAATGGAGCGAATCACCCAGAACCCAGTTCCTGTTTGACCACTTCGAGTGGAAATAATATTTTAGTAAAAGAATCTTTATTTATCTTTGTATGCCTATTAACTATGTAGAACTAATATGAGATGCTTTACTACATATGATTTCAACTTTTTATTTTTACAATACATTATATTCTTGAGCATTTCAAATCTGGGAAAAATTATGTTTACCCTTTTTTGCTGTATGATATGTCTGACAGCACCACGCCATCTATCTGGATTGGCTGCTGGGGCTTACCAATGATTCAAAGGGTACGGCATTCTCTTGCTGCTTTCCATCTGACTTTCCCTAAACGTTATATATGATTTTCCCTAAATGTTATATATTATCTTCTCCCCTGAAGTCAAATGATGGGATACGGGAGTTTGCGATGCTGGAGAATCGTGTCGGACAGCATGCCTCCTCAAGAATCGAGTTGGTGGTGCGATGGGATGCAAGGAATTCGTAACAAACGTCATTAGAACTACATCTTGAAAACGTCAGGTGACATGGGCGAGTCCGTCACTTGGATGGGTCACCGTATCTCATTTCGCCCTCCTGGTTAAGTGGTGGAATAGCGTTAGCTAAACTTCGCCAGGACGTTAAAATAAATAAGGCGATTAAATGAGTATATCGGTCTTTCTTCCTAATGGTCCATGCGAGGCCCAAAGAAACAAGGAGAAATCACTGGGACACAGGCCCGACGATGGGGGGGGTGTTTTCCCCCGGACCCGGAGTTTTTAAGGAAGCCCGGATTCTACTCGAAGTTCTGAAATGCGGAAAAAATTCGAGAAGCACAAGCAAATTTTGATTGCGAGGGGGGGCTCGGATGTCACTATCCCCGGGCCTCGATTTTCTCTCGACGGCCCTGCTGAGGCATTAGCAAGACGCTTTCATGCTATTTCTGTCGCGCCAAATTTTGCACATCTGGTAAGATTGATGATCTCGCTGCTTCTATTGTGTGTCTTCATTTCCTGCAACAACTTACAGTTAAAAAATTAATTCCGATTAACCGTCAACCAAGCCATTTGTTTAGATCACAGAGTCTCATAACCATAAGCCTACTACCCACTACTTCAATAATTGACACTTTTATTTTTTGGTTAAAGAAAATAATCTACCACTAAGGCCCTTGGTACTAATTTGGCCACAGAAGACAGGAGTTCCTGTCTTCTGTGGTTTAGCTTTTACAAATTTTGGCAGAAGTCAAAATTTTGCATTTTGTTTTTTAGTGATATTGAATTTAAAGGTATTTAATTTATTAGAGAACGATAATTAATTTCAAGGCAGCAAAGAGAATAGTATGAAGCAATACATTTCTTTGAGATTTTGGTTTCATAATTAGGCTAGTGCCAAAGCGGATTTTGAATGCTAAAAAAAAAAAATAGCAACAGGCAAAGACCAGTCGGAAAATTTAGTTAAGGTTATAATGAAAAGAAAAAACAAAAATTAAACACGAGATAAAGTGAAATTGTGGAACAGGGGTGCTGTTTAGGAATTGAAAGAGTTTTTTTTTCGATTTTCTGCGAAATGTCACCTCCTAGCGGAAAATGTCCTTCACAAAAGTTGTAACTGATAAAAAAATATAAAACTTTCGTATAAGGCATTGTATAAGGCAAGTGATTCAATTTTTCATTGAATGCATGATTTTTTTTGCAATCTGGGAAACAAGCAGTTTCCGAGACATTTACATTTTTCGAAAAAAAATCCACTGAACTGTCACGGCATGTATATGTTGATGGTTTATTGTTCATGAAACCGCTTAAAATTGAGAAAAACTAAAAAAAATTACTTTTCGGATCGCGAATTTTTCAATATTTTATATTATTTTCATTTTTTTAAAATTATTTCTGTTAATAATGGATTACATTTCAATTGCAGAATTTACTTCAATATAATGTTACTAAAGTTACATACTTTGAGTTATTTAGGAAAAACTGTCTCGAGGTACCAATGAAAAAATTGCAAATCGTTATATGTTTTAAAATATCCATTTTCAGGAAGAATTCTATACCATTTTTTTGTCTTATTGTTTAATTATTTATCAGATCATTAGTTACTTTTTGTTTTTTTGTCCACTCCCTAGTTATGTGACTTTTTTATTTATACTATTCTGAAACAATTTCCGTTGATTTTGATTAGTCCAGTCAACGGGGGGTTTCACCTCTAACTTGAGTGCTAGTGAATGGATTTTAATAAAACCTTGTGCAATGTGTTTGTAATGAAGTTAAGAAAAAAGTTGAAAAAAAGGTTAGAGAAGGAAACGATCGGAAGGCATAGAAAACACCTCTTTTATCACAGGTTCCGTAACTTGTAGAATTAGGTTAAAAATGAAAAAAAAAAACAATATGTTTACCTTTTTTGGCCCAAAATAAGATGTTTTTTCCTCTGGTGAACTTTTTCGAGAAATGCTTATTTTTCGAGGTATGGCCATTCGAATATTCCTAAAAGTGGAAAGGGGGAAATGTAAAAGTTGAAAAAAAAAAAATGAAAAAATGCACGTGATTGTCAAAATACAAGACTTATTTTTATTCGCAACTTTTCTGTAAAGTGCGTTTTCACCGAGTTTTTCCCGCTTTAAAAATGTAATTTAAAAATTTGAAAAAATTCAGACGTATGCATTGAGGCATTCTAAACATTTTTTGTCTCTTGGAATTTTTTTGTAACTTGCTAATTTTCCGAGTTACGAGGAATAATGTACTACATTTTTTGCAAATTTTCAATTAAAAAATACATGAAAATTCATAAAATGAGCGTAATTTATATAAGTTGTTGATTGATTGATTTGCCAGCGTAAGGTAGGCATTGCTGCCGATTCCGGATATTGTTATAAAAAAATATGAAACCTAATATAGTTACACCATTTTAAAAGATTCAATATAGTTTTTAAATTGAAAATGTGCAAAAAATGTAGTACATTATTTATCGTGAAAAACTGCCTGTATCGGAAAATTAGCAAGTTACAAAAAAATTTCAAGAGACAGAGAATGTTTACAATGCCTCAATGCATAGGTCTGAATTTTTTCAGAATTTTAAATTACATGTTTTTAAAGAGGTACAATTCCAAAGAAAGGGGTAGTTTTTCATGTTTTTCCGGAAATACTCCGTGAAAACGCAGTTTACAGAAAAATTTCGAATAAAAAACTCTTGTATCTCGATGATACAATAACCTGCATTTTTCAGATTTTATTTTCAACTTTTACATTTAGGAATTGTCGAATGGCCATATCTCGAAAAATAAGCATTCGTCGAAAAAATTCACCAGAGTAAAAACATCCTATTTTGAACCAAAAAAGGTGAAGGTATTGTTTTTTTTTTCTACTCTAATCATTTTTTCAACTTTTCTATTACCTTCATTACACATTGCACAAGGTTTCATCAAAATCCATTCACAAGCAATCAAATTAGAGATTTTAGACATTTTAGCTCTCCGTTGACTGGACTAGATGGACAAAATGAAAGAGATACGTTTTAATCTTTCCTAAACGAAATAGTGAAAAAAATTAGGATAGTTGTTGATCGAACTGGAAGTACCTAAGGTAGCTTTTTTGTAGCATTGAAAAAAAAAACAGTAGTTCACGAACCTTGTCTGGTTGGCTCCCCTACTACAATCAATGTATTTTTTTCTAGCATTCAAGCTGTTGCTATTATATTATATAAATTTCTGGTCTAGGGTGAGTTATATATACCTGCTTGTAATTTGTAACTGTAAAATGTTAGGGTTGGATGTGACCAAATAGGTCGGTCATGTTTTGTTAATATTCATGGATTGAATCCCAAGTCGATGGCCCTTCACATAATATTGGGCGTTAAAATTTTTATGGATCGGAAGCAAACCAAAATGCCCCATTAGCCATAGGTCTAAAAATAGAACACTTGATGTTGGCGCTGGTTTTAGATTTAATACAATTTTATTATCGGCAGGTAACAAGTTTTATGAACTTTTTATGACAGGAATTGTGTTTATCGATGAAAGTGTTGAGAAACTTTACAGGTATTTTGATTTATTTAACAGATATGTTTCGAGGAACTATTCCACTACACTTAAACTTGTGATTCAAGTAAATTCATAGTTCTACCCGACGCGACGTATCGTAGTATTCATTAGTATATTTTTTGGTCTGTGACGAGGGAAAATTTACAAAATATAAAAGTATTTTTACGTGATTGTTTCCTTTCATTAGTCAAACTTTGATCCGCTATCCATTCAAAACTACCTGTATGTAGTAGAGAGATCGATTTGTGAAGTGCACTTAGATTTTGGGAAATCGATGCGACCTGAAATTCTTGTGCTGAAAACTATCGTCTAAGGGCCCCATAAACATTTAAAATTTTGATCAGAATTGGCCTGTGGCTAAACTGTTGGCTTTGGGGAAGTAGCGCAGTGCAGTTAGTCATTAAAAAAAGAAAACTGACGGAACCCAGCTATAATGAATGGATTTGAATGATCTTTTTTGCATTGAGCTTCTAATATTGAGTACAAAAAAGTTTACTCGTAAAAATTGCCGCTTTTTACATGGGAGCCACCCACCCCCTCTAGAGGGGTGGGTAAAGAAGTAAAATAGTAACTACCGAATCTGATACTTGGCCAAAACACTTTATTTGTAAGGCCAATAATCTGAGGAATCTGATACAGAATCATATTTTAAGACAAAAAAGGGTTTACAATTTTTCATGAAATTATATTTTCCAAGGTATATCGATTTGAAGATTACGATTTTAGCTTTAAAAAATTGGTACCTTGAGACCCTTTTTCATAAATAACTCAAAAGTCTTACATTTATGGCAAAAGTGATATTTTACAAAAATAAGATTATGAAATTACAAGTATCTTGTTTTCGGTTTATTTCTGTACCGATGAATAGTTCTAAAAATTAAAAATGCACTCGAACGTTTATCAGTGGAAATATAATGTTTGAATCTCAAATATGTCAGAAACGAGGTCAGAAACAATCGGTATATGATGTTAAAAATACGTGTTAGTGTAGTAAAAAAGGACATTGATGTGCATAGTTTTGTAACAGCAATTTTATGATTTTATACCTTCTGGGGTATCACCAGGAGTTTTGAACTTCCAAGGCCTATTGCGTCTTTTTTTTATTAACAATTTAGTTTTTTTGAACAGTGTTTTTTTTAGAGGTTCTAGAGGTCCGATCGGGACAAACTAAAAACCAAAAACCTTCCCAATTAAAATTTCAACAAATCTGCGTTGGTTTTGGGTCATTTGAATACGTATATAACGTACAAAATGGAATCAACTGGCTGAAAACCGTTTTTTTTTTTTTATTTTAACGTCCAGGGACGTCAAGAGTTCCGATCGGGTTTAAACTCTCAGAAAATATACCTCGCGTTGAAAATAAAACACTGTAACTTTGGTGCCCTAACATTGAACCTTGTGGACACAAATGAATTTGTTATATGAAATTTGAATTGCCCGCCATTTTGTGCCATTAAGTCCAAAATGAATCATTTTAATTTCAAAATGTAGATCTGGACACCAGCTTTCCGCTGAGATTAAAGAAAATTTCTTGTTATGTAATTTTAGCCACTTCTTTGCCATTTTTTTATGAACCAAATGACAACAAATGGATTTTTCGGCCATTTTGAAAACAATTTTGAAAAATTTTTGTCAGAAAAGAAACGGCATTGCGAGAACTTTAATTTTAAAAAAGAAAGTTGATTTTTGTCTACCTGGAATGGCCGAAAATATCCATTTGTAATTATTTGGTTTTTAAATAAATGCCAAAAGGTAGCCAAAATGCCTGCATTTTTTTTTAATGTCACCGGAATGCTGGCGTCCAGACCTACATTTTGAAATAAAATTATCCATTTTGGACTTAATGGCACAAAATGGCGGGCAATTCAAATTTCAGATAACAAATTCATTTGTTTCGACAAGATTCAATATTTGGGCACCAAAATTTCAGGGTGTATTGTATTTAACAAAAGGTATATTTTCTGGAAGTTTGAAGCCGATCAGAACTCTCGACGTTCCTGGGCGTTAAAGAAAACCGTTTTTCAGCCAGTTGATTCCATTTTGTGCGTTATGTACGTAATCAAATGACCAAAAACCAACACAGATTTGGCGGAATATTGATTCTGAAGGTTTTTGATTTATTGTTTGTCCCGATCGCACCTCTAGAACTGGAGATATTCACCTTCTTATCTAGAAAAACACAATTCAAAAAACAAAATTGTTTATAAAAAAAAACGCAATAGGCTTTGGAAGTTCAAAACTCCGATATATACTCCTGGTGATATCCCAGAAGATATGAAATCATAAAATTGCTGTTACAAAACTATGCATATCTTATAGTATTTTTGGTCTTTTTTTACTGCACTATGTTACAAAAATTAAAGGGCTTGAAGTACTCTGGCATTATTGTTCTATCCGTACGGCTTGAAAAATAATGATGGTATGTACAAAACAAGGAGTGCTTTTTCTTTAAATAGACAATTTCGGATTTTCCTGCTGTCATTGACCATAGAACAGAAATTCAAAAAATCTGTACCACTTTTTATTAATATAATATACAGTATTACCAACTTGCACTAGTTTTTAGAGCTTCAATTTATCAAGTTTTGAAGAAATATGAGATTTAAATGTGTTTCTTTGCCATTAAAAGTTCAAGCCCCACAATGTACTGTCATATTTCAGAAACATTTAATTCTGCAAATATTTTAAAAAACAAATTGATATATCGTTTCTTAAGTTGTTGTTTTTCTGTATTATAACATTTTCCTTTAATGCAATTGTTTTGGAGTTATTTACAAAAGAAGGATTTTTTTCAGTAAAATCAACATTTTTCTTAATTTAAAGTAGATGTAATTTTAAAAACGACTGCTTTAGAAATGCCAAAAAATTAGAGCATGGTAGTAATGCTTTATACTAATAAAAGTTGGTACAAATTTTTTGAATATCCAATATATGGCCAATGGCAGCAGAAAACTCTTAAATTTTTTCTTGAAAAAAAATTACAAAGCACTCATAGTTTTGCACATAACATCGTTACCTTTCAAACTGTATATAAATCCTATAAAGGAGTACTTCAAGCCCTTTAATTTCTATTATATGTATATTTAACATCATACTGATTGTTTGTGACATTTGAGATTTAAACATTATTTCGATTGATAAATGTTCGAGCGCCATTTTTAAACTATCATATTTTTAGAACTATTCACGTACAGAAATAAACAAAAACTAAATAATCGTAATTTCATAATCTTATTTTTGTACCATAACACTGTTCCCATAAATGTAAAACTTTTAAGTTAACTCAATGCAAAAAAATTATGAAAATTCATTCATTATAACTGGATTCCGGGGTAAAAACCTAATTGTACTCGACTGCACAAACAACCAAAAAACGTTACGATATTAATTCGCTTTTTTTGAGGTTACGAAACTAAGCTAAAAAATATTTATATCCTAAATTATATGATAGAACTAACTCTTATGAAGAATTTAAGTCCAGGTTTGATTCTCTAGGCCATCCCAATCGTGGGTAATGGCCGATTTACGAAAAAGTGTTTTTGTAGTAATTGCTCTACAAATCGCGTATTTCTAATTTTTTGAAAATGTTTCCAAAATGCTCTCTACTCAACAGAGGCAACATTTCCCCGAACAAGGAGCAATTTAAATAAAAATCACACCAAAAACATTAAGAACCGATTTTTGACGGTATTTTTAGGTTATCTCGAAAAATAAATAACGAATTTTTATTCTGTTGGTTGAACACGTTTAAAATTTTACACACCGAGAAAAAAGGGTTAAAACTCGATTTACTAGAATCTCTAGAAATAAATAAACTAAAGTCGTCTGATATTTTATTAAATGACCAAATTGAAACAAACTCATCTCCCTTACTAAATTTATTTACTTAGACTATTAAAATTAGATTCAATAAATTTCCTAGAAATACATGTACCTTTCCATTTAGTAATTAAAATTATATTGTACTTTTCCGCTTAGCAATTAAGATTAGGATTACATCAAAATTGTGTAAAACCATATAGTTTGTGCATTGTAAAATTAGTATACCAGTACTCAATATCTGAAGAAGCCACTGTGTGGCGAAAGAAACAATTGTCATGTTGACAAGAAATAAAGTGAAAATCAAAAACTAATATAGTTTTCTTCCCAATTATTCGTTTTTTTTTGTCTAAATGCATCCCACATACTCTTTCTTTTTTAACAAACAATTGTAGGAAAGAGTATTGATACTTTTTTATACAATCTCCATAGTTTTGAACATATAGCACAAAAAGTGAAAGAACCGTTTTCAGCCTTGATTATTATGCTCCCGTTTGAATTTGTTTGTTAGGTAATAAAGTCCATAGAATTTACCACCAAATGCTTTGAAAAATGTAATAATTTGCATATTTTCTTTTTGAAGCACCTAAAGACTGACATCTTTGGGTTTAAATTTTGATTTTGTTTTACAAACTAAGTCATCCAATAATGCACAATCTTGGTTTTGAAAAATAATTTAAAAAAATGTGTATCGTGTTAATTTTATACGCCAAGGGACTAACAGCTATACAACACTTCGGTATACCCAGGGCAATTCTCAGATTTTCGTATGTACTTTTAATCTGTAACGACATCTTAATCTAGATATGCATCTTGTGCAACAGTCAGTTCTTGTTTGCATATTATGAACAGTATTTTTAGGCTCACCCTTGAAATCGGCCAGATAGGTCGTGTCCTTTCTCCGGGGCGATTTTGTCACCAAAATAACAATATCGAAGGTATTAGTGTGAGCACATAGTGTTCGAGACCGAGACGCACATCTGCCACCAGCAGGTGTGAGGCAACCTCTGCGTTTTACCCCGTCGAATCAAACAGCTTGCACTCGTACGTGTGTGTATGTATAAAGCGTACAGACGGACGGGCCGCCCGAACCTACCTACCCTCTTTTCTATATCTTCTTCGTCTGGTGTATCATGCAGCCTTCCGGTTTTGTCAATCTTTAACAGCGTCTGGAAGTTTTAATTCTACGAGGCATTTAAGGGAGTCTTCTTATAAAGCGATGTATCCGTATCAAACTCTGAATAAAAAATCAAAACTTACCCATAGTATATTCACTGTGTTCCATACGTGCCAAACAGTATGTGAATCAGAATCCACAAATCGTACAATTAAGATCCAGTAATTTTATATTCACCTATATCATATTGCACAATATTGTCTAAATATTAAGATGTGGTGGGAAATCTCAGAAATAAAAACAGAACAATCATTTATGCTGTAATAATGTATCTATCAGATTATACAAATTCCATTCACATATATTACACATATAGTATATCAGGGTGTCAGGAAATTCCAGCATTCCCCTTTAGGTGCTGATTCTATATGCAAAATAGTAAGAAAACTCTTTATAAACGTGTGTCCGGAAATGCTTCCCAAAGGAACGAACTATGGCTGTCAGAGAATATCGTCTAAATTAATTTTTACTGATTGTCTCGAAAATACTTTGGGACAACTACTGGTGCATAAGTAATAAAAGAAGTTCCGGCCATTTAAATTAATATATGGCATGCCTATCTTGAAAAATCATAACGCACAAGCCAAACAAATCGTCTATTTCCTTTAAACCGCTAACTACCTGGAATACGATTTGTCGTACTATTCATTGTCAAGGGGGCTGTTTTAAGTAGTATTAGCATGGCAATTATAATTATGTTAAGTAACTAGAAAAACGAAATTTAGAAACAAGATATCCCTTGTTTCTCCGCCTGTGAATAAAATAAATTTTTGGTTGGTATGAAGCATACAAAAACAAGATAACCATTATACTCTTCGCCGATTTACTGCACTTTTTATATAATTGTTGCACATTCTATAGTGTACTTTTCGCATTTTATCGTAAATACAAAAAGACGAATGAAAACGGCCAAAGCTTGGTCGGTAATCTTATCGCATTTGTGACAAATTTATTGCCGTTGATAAGCTGATATATGATATCTGCATGGAGACTCTTGCGGGTTTTGCAATGTAACATTATATAATATATAACTTTATAAAATTTAGATAATTAATAACTCTTTTATTTATTGATAGATTTTGTTCAAAAACAATAGGGTTCTTCCTCTTGCTAACTCTAACTTACTATCCCAATTTCAATACAATCGGACTTTTCGTTCTAAGTTATCATGTTTACAAGAAATGTGACAGACGGACGGACATTTTGAAAGTTGTTCAGAATTCGAGCACCAACACAGTGTTATGAATTTTTTTTCTGTACGAGCCATATTACCGGTTTTAGAAATGTGCCGATCGAATACAATATACCCTTCGTTTTGAATTTGCGAAGAGTATGTAATGAAGCATCCTAAAGTCATACCTCATTACTAAGAAGTTTCAGTGTAGTGCCGTGTGCACATTTGCCACACGACGGCGATTCATACTCGATATACTAAATTTGCACACCGCCCGACTCCGACCGTCTCAAAAAGGAGGGATAGTTTCGTGTATAAAAGCCCAGCCGCGGATCGAGAAGAGCACTGGGTACATCTCTCCGTAAACTGCCGATGGCGCGCTGAGCCGAAGACACTTTGCTGATTTATGCACCAAGTGACGTGACTCTCCGGAGCGAATATATCTTGACCTAGAAAAGTTCTACGGCGCGTTGAACCGAAGAACGGACCTTGTGCCAAATGTTATTTAGTCCAGCGATGTCCCGTCGTCCCGACGAAACCGACACGGAGCAAATATAAATTAACAGAGGAGTGACCCGGCGAGTTGAGCCGATAGCTTGCTCGGGTTGACGGTTATTAGCCCGCCGCCGTTTCCGCCGCCAAAACCCCTACTCGTCGCATCACTGCATTACACTCTCGTCGTCTCTCTCATTCATACGATTTAAATGTCACCAGATTACCAATAACCGTAAAAGATACGGACCTGAAAACCGATAACCTGTAACTATGGTATATTATGTAAACCTGCATATTTTACCTGTTGAAGATAATAAAATTGTTAATTTTGATTGGGTTGTCTTATTAAACTAATCTGGATCCTGAACTAATCTCCGACTCCAGCTACCCAGAGCAAAACACCGTTACATAATTTGGCGCCCGAGCAGATTTTAGGACATTAGTTCATTCCGGATAACCCAAAAGGTGACATTGACAAACGAGAGATAGACAAATCGAAAGAGTGTAACATAATTTAACACCCGAAACAGATTTTAAAAGGTAGATTTACTCCAGACAACCCAAAAGGATACATTTATACTAAGAGAAAGATAGTAAAATATTTAGAGGGAGACACAAAATATTCCAAGCCATAGAAATGAGTTTGTCAGACACAGATGGTGCTTATGGACTAGAAGTCGCATATACCACAGTAGGATGGATATATAAATTAAAGAAAGATGAACTACTAGTAGAATTATCCAAGTACGGCGCAATTACAACTGGAACAGTGGAAGAACTCCGAAGTAGACTAAAAAGTTATTTACGTAGCGAGGCAGCCAAGAAAGTTGATGCCACGCCCACCCAAATAAATCCTACAATACCAGACATGTCATACATTATACCAACACCCATGGGTACGGTTTTAACTGAAGTTCGCAAATGGAACGTTCGTTTCGACGGCAGAAAAGACGTTTTCTCATTTCTAGAACGTGTAGAGGAGCTACAGTCTGGATACAATTTCAATGATGAACAAATGCTACGAGCCCTACCCGAACTACTACAAGGCGATGCATTATTATGGTACAGAAATAATAAAACGTCCTGCAATACGTGGGATCAATTTGTCACAAAGTTAACAGCATTTTACGCACCCTCAGATTACCATTTAAAGTTGGAAGACGAAGCAAGGCTCCGTGTACAAAAAGACAACGAAAATATAAAAGATTATGTAGTAGCAATCCAAACTCTACTGCGGAGGCTTAAAAATATCACTCCAGAACAGAAGTTATACCGAATATACTCAAATTTAAAACCAGAATACCGAAAATATATCAAACGAACCGATTTCCAGACACTCGATCAATTAATAACCCTAGCAAATGAACACGAAACTGTTTGTAAAGAAGAAAAGACAGCGAAACAAAATTTACAAACAGGCACACCAAGATTAGGTTTTAATTACACACCAGACAGATATTATCAAGCACCGAATTATAGAAATAATTATGGAAACAACACACAAAACCACAATAGGCCGGCCACCCAGAATTATTCTAGATCACAAGATCAGGTACGGAGACAATCCGCCGCCGAGTACCCCATAGCACAAAGCAATTCTAGGAATAACACACAAACAAATTCCAGGCACAGCGTAGTTAATAACTACAATAGAAATACAAACTGTTGGCGTTGTGGAGGCCAGGGTCACACCCGAGATAACTGTACAAACACACCCAAAATATTTTGCTCCCGCTGCGGACAACTAGGCATATTTTCCCGTGATTGCAGCTGCAAAAATGAGGCCTCGGGAAACGGCAATATGGCTGCCCTGCCTCGCGAACAGTCCAGCCAGTAAACAACTTCCCCGCGGCCACCGTCCAAACTCCAGTTTTCAATGTCAACGACCGACTGAAGCTCCCGATACAAATCGGAACCGAACACTTTACATCGCTACTCGACACGGGCTCAACCCGCTCTTACATAGGGGACGCTGTATACACGAACTGCAAAGCAAACTTACTAGAAATAAATTGTACCGGACATAATTTTAAACTGGCGGATGGAACTGAAACACAAGTAAACAGAGAATTCAAATTAAATTACTACACAACAGGACTTCAATTAACCGATAATTTCTTGTACTTGCCAAATTTAACTTATGATATTATTTTGGGGATGGACTTTCTAAGGAACCATCACGTTACCATTGATTTTAAATTACTAACAGGGCAAATTATGGGAAATATGATAGACTTTAATCAGAAAATAGAAGGAACAATACCGCTCTCTCTAATTCAGCCCCTCAGATAACGAAAAACAGATCCTGTCAAATTTTTTACAAGTCGAACTTCCGAAATTTGAGACAATTCAAGGTGTTACCCCACTAACACAACACAAAATTAGACTCCTGGACGACACGCCGATTAAACAGAGATACCGCCCATTAAACCCAGCCATGCAAAAAATTGTTAATACCGAGTTAGACAGAATGTTGGAAGAAGGTGTAGTAGAACCGTCTAAAAGCCCGTGGAATTCCCCAATTGTCATGGTAAAGAAAAAGGACAATAAATATAGATTTTGCATAGACTTCCGGAAAGTAAATGAAGTTTCGATGAAAGATGCTTACCCATTACCTTTTATAAACGCCATTTTAGACAAATTACGAGAAGCCCGGTTCATATCTACTTTAGATTTACGCTCCAGCTATTGGCAAATATCTTTGACAAATGAGAGTAAGCCAATAACCGCATTTACGGTACCCGGAAGAGGGTTATTTCAATTTAAAGTTTTACCTTTTGGCCTCCATTCAGCCCCTAGCACATTTCAAAGACTCCTGGACCAGATTATAACCCCTGATCTGTCATATGCATTTGCGTACCTGGACGACATCGTCGTAGTAAGCAAGACATTTAACGAACATTTACAACACTTACAAGAAATATTTCAGCGTTTAAAAGATGCAAACCTACAACTAAATCCAGATAAATGTAATTTCTGCAGAAAAGAACTAAGATATTTAGGACACCTGGTAAGTGAAGATGGCATTAAGACAGACCCCGAAAAAGTAAGTGCCATTGTGGCAATCCAGCCTCCAAAGAATGTCAAACAATTACGACGTTTTCTTGGCATGACTTCCTGGTATAGGAGATTTATAAAGTCATATTCGGACACTGCCGCACCATTAAACAAATTACTGAGGAAACATATCCGCTGGAAATGGACATCAGTTGAAGAAGAGGCTTTCACAAAACTCAAAAATGCATTAACAACGGCTCCTGTACTCAGCTGCCCCGATTTTACGAAAACTTTTTATCTCCAGACAGACGCATCTATACAAGGACTTGGTTCAGCACTGCTACAAAAAATTGACAATCAGGACCGTATTATAGCCTATGCAAGTCGCTCCTTGTCAGACGTGGAAAAAAAGATGTCAGCCGTGGAATTAGAATGCTCCGCCATACTCTTCGCAATCCGGAAACACATTAGTTACATACAGGGATATCATTTTGTTGTTGTAACAGATCACCAGAGTTTAAAATGGTTATATTCCACAAATCCCACCAATGGACGACTGGCTCGATGGGTAATGGAATTACAACAGTACGATTTCGAAATAAAATACAGAAAAGGAGTATTAAACAAAGTGGCAGACGCACTTTCCCGCCAGCCAGTTATCACCGAAGAAGGAAATAACACAGAGGAAGGTATTTTCGCAATTGAAAATTCAGAAAACTGTGCTTGGTACAAAGAGACCATTAAACTAGTACAAAGTAAACCCGAAAGAAAACCGGAATACTGCATTATCGACGGAAACCTGTACCGCCATATATGGAGCAGTAACAATTTTACAGACCCCGAATTTTCCAGCCCATGGAAACTTTGTATCCCGCAACCGCAACGAAAGCAAATCCTGAAGGAAAATCACGATGCACCATGCGCAGGACACCTAGGTATAACAAAAACTATAACCCGAATTGCCGATAAATACTACTGGCCTAGGATGTACAGAGATATTGCAAATTACGTAAGACGCTGCCCGAACTGTCAAAAATATAAATCATCTCAACAACAGACCGCAGGAAAAATGCAATTCCCTAAAATAAACGGATGTTGGGATACTGTCAGCATCGACATTGTCGGACCACTTCCTAGGTCTAGCAAAGGCAACAATAATCTCATCGTGTTGCAAGATAGATTCACTAAATGGATAGAATGTCACCCTGTAAGAAATCCAGATACCCCGAAGAAACACATTGAAAAGTTGCAGAAAATGGCCGATATATTTGAACTTGTACGAGTAAACCTAGCCAGAGCATACCAAACACAGAGTCACCACTACAACCTGCGTCGCAGGGAATGGACCCCCCGTGTGGGAGACAGGGTCATGAAAAGGGAACACCCTTTGTCCTCAGCAATCCGAAATTTTAACGCAAAACTGGCACCTAAATTCTCAGGACCATACATCGTGGTGCAGACTATATCACCAGTTATCGTCGAAATTAGATCCCCCACCGGTCGCAGGAAGCTGCGCGTACACGTAAAAGATTTGAAACCGGCGCATGTCTAAAACATATAAATTAACATGCACTCGCAGCAAATATTCAGTCGACCAGAAGCATCAGACCAAGATGTGGCCACGAACACCAAGCTTACCACCCTGGTACCCTGAGTCAGACGACCCGACGCCGTCTCCTCCACCACGCCCGATGTCTCCGCCCGGACCAGGTTTTGAAAACCTATATATATACTATGATCCTCCCAGGACGATCAGTCCACAGACGCCGCCACTCACAAAAGTTTGGGCCGACACCAAGATACCAGCCCTACTGTCACCCCTACCCCCGACGCCGGAAACCAAGAGTCTCCCCTGCCAGGGAAACGTTGGAGTAACAACGACGCCTCCACCGCTAGCCATGCCATCCCTGCTGCCGTCCCCGAAGTGTCCCTCAACCTCCAGAGCTGAGCCGTCCCCCTCACCGCCAGTCAAATATGTGCCGTCCCCGATACCGTCCCCTGGGCTACAAATGATGTCTCCACTGTCCAGGTCAATGGAAGTGAAGTTCAGGGAGTTATTTGGAGAAAGCCCCAGCCCTCCAAAACCACCGACCCCAGGTAGGTCAATTCCCTGCCTTAGGGCCTTGTTTCAGGTAGAGGACTCTAAAATACCAAAACGGAGACGGAAGTTCAGACACCGCAGCAGCGACGGAACAACCACCCGCATTCCGGGAATCACCGCCCTGACCGTCATCAACCCCTGTACGCCAACACCCATGCCGCAGACGTCCGCTAACGCAACCCCACGAGTGCGCGGGAACGTCTAAGTGCGCGGCAAACGAGTGAGCGAAAAACTTATTAAACGGAATTTGTTATGTTATGTTATTTTCCGATGTGTAAATTTTGTTAATTATGCTTTAGAATCCATTTGTTTTATGTTTTATACCAATGGTTTCTTACGATTTATTTCGATTTATGCCATACCTAGTTTAGTTATTTTTTGCATAGTACATTTTATTTTCCCTGTTATCTCTACCGTTGTTTTACAGATAGATTCCTGTTGACAAAACTTCAAATTTTATATTCACATGTTTATACAGGGTGTCTACGGAAATTTTACCATGTTTTCGTTAATTGGATAAAAATGTATAATAGGTTAGGATTTGTTTTAAAATGTTTAAAAATTGTATATTCACATGTTTATACAGGGTGTTTACGAAATTTTACCATGTTTTCGTTAGTTGGATAAAAATGTTAGAGTTGTTTTGAAATGTTTAAAAATTGTTCCTGATGTCAATTTTTTCACCCGACGAACGAGGGGAGTGTAATGAAGCATCCTAAAGTCATACCTCATTACTAAGAAGTTTCAGTGTAGTGCCGTGTGCACATTTGCCACACGACGGCGATTCATACTCGATATACTAAATTTGCACACCGCCCGACTCCGACCGTCTCAAAAAGGAGGGATAGTTTCGTGTATAAAAGCCCAGCCGCGGATCGAGAAGAGCACTGGGTACATCTCTCCGTAAACTGCCGATGGCGCGCTGAGCCGAAGACACTTTGCTGATTTATGCACCAAGTGACGTGACTCTCCGGAGCGAATATATCTTGACCTAGAAAAGTTCTACGGCGCGTTGAACCGAAGAACGGACCTTGTGCCAAATGTTATTTAGTCCAGCGATGTCCCGTCGTCCCGACGAAACCGACACGGAGCAAATATAAATTAACAGAGGAGTGACCCGGCGAGTTGAGCCGATAGCTTGCTCGGGTTGACGGTTATTAGCCCGCCGCCGTTTCCGCCGCCAAAACCCCTACTCGTCGCATCACTGCATTACACTCTCGTCGTCTCTCTCATTCATACGATTTAAATGTCACCTGATTACCAATAACCGTAAAAGATACGGACCTGAAAACCGATAACCTGTAACTATGGTATATTATGTAAACCTGCATATTTTACCTGTTGAAGATAATAAAATTGTTAATTTTGATTGGGTTGTCTTATTAAACTAATCTGGATCCTGAACTAATCTCCGACTCCAGCTACCCAGAGCAAAACACCGTTACAGCCTTTAATAAGCCTTTATAGTCCAAGCTCCTAGAACACCTAATAAAACGCCAAAAATGAAACATGAGAATGATGGGAAAACCTGTTAAAAATTGTGCCCGTCAGATTACGTTTCACTTGTTATTTTCTAGTTCTTTTTAAGTTTTGAAATCGACGAAAATAAAATATATTTACAAATGAAAACACCAAATTGAAATTTTCACTGTTTATTGAGAAGTATGTATACTTTGATATCATAATTTTTCCACACCCAACAATCTGTATCAAATCATTATTGAAAGACAGGCAAAGTAAAGGACTAAGGATTAACCCTTGGGGTACTCCAGAAGTGACAATGAATCGTTTAGAATCAATCCCATTGAAAAATGCATAGTGAATGACGCAGTATTTATTAATTGCTTTTAAATAAGATCTATCAGTTGAAAAAGCCATGATATAATCACCAGCGCATTCGCCAAAACTTTAAGAAATGTCAATAAACTTGTATTTCTAATTTATTATATTTAATTAATTTCCGAGTAATACCTAGTAGTAGTAGTAGTAGTAGCACGCGTATTTAAATATAGTAATTATTAAAACTAACGTGCACTAGTAAAATAATATCAGGCACTAAGAATGGTATTTATTAAGGTGTGATTTCGCTGCTACTCGCGGCTGCTGGCCATGTGTGTAATGATAACGGCTGGCAGTAGTGAACTATTCTTATACGTTTTGGCATAATTGTTTTCCTTGCACCCTATCGCAACGTCTAATTGCTACCGCGCCTCAATTTCTAACTGTCGATTGCTATGACCTAAATATCATTCAAAAATTGACGCCTATCCTGTAATTATAATAATCAGTAATAAAAATGCTACATGCAAATTAAACGTAATATTTTATTTTGGGTATATTTTGCGAGAGGATTAGAATAGTATATTCTATAACAAGTTATGGAATATGCCATTCCAAACGTGTTGTAGACTATACTTTCTCTAGAAATTACACAAAAAATCTTTCAAACTGTTAAAACGTCAAATGCGAAGCTACCTTTTGTTCGACGTAACCATAGCAACTGAACCACTAACAGCTTCTGATTCGTCGAAAGCCGTGCGGTATTATACCATAAGACTGTGTTGGAATGATACTTGTTCCAACACAATTTTTAGTTGTGGAATTTGTAATTTCTGAAATGGTGTTAGAGAAACAATATTATACGAAATACGAAGTAAAAGTGTCTTTTTATAACACAGCGTGTACTCAATTAATATTCACGCTTTAAACTTTTTTTGTTACCAAATTGAAAGAAGAAATTGAAAATTTTACTACTCCTTACTAAACCGGTAAAAGAATTCCATACTAGACTTAGTATTATAATATTTGTAATACTTATCATTTTTACATCGATGGAATTCGAAATATATCAATTAATATCTTTGTTCTATGATTATTTACATATAAATTATGGAAAATATGCACGTTTTTAAGAATCATGGCTGAACTACATTCCTACCGCTTTTTCAACTTGAAGTTAGGGATGGACGTTCTCGATGATAAAGTATTATTATTGGAAACTTAGTGGTAAAGAAAACATTATACAAGAAAATACGAAATAACAGTAAACATTTTGTAGAAAATAAATGTATGACTGTGAGGTCGAAAGATAAGCGTACTTGGCTCTCACCTTGAAGGGGTTCGATCGTAACAGGAATTTTTCGGAAAAACTTAATTCTAATATACTTGTATACCAGGTGTGTGTGTATGTGTTTTCTCTGGAAATGTGTAGCTCCATCCGCACGAAGTCACATTAGGGATAAAGTGGGTTGTAATACCTGTGGTGTTATTGATAAACACAAAACGATTCATGGTCATATACTCGCAAAGCAAAACCCTTTCATTGTTCATTGGCAAATTTTTTTTAGAGTAGATTTATGTACTTTTAATAGAATATGTATATTTAAAGAAATGTGATCAATTTAATGCAAATTTAACGGTGAATACCATTTCAACCTCCCCACCTATGAAAATAAGAAGGCTACCTCAAAATCGAAAATTGAGAGTAGACCAGATCTATTAGGTTTTAAGATTCCCCAGGAACAATGAACAGTCTCTTAATATATTCACCTATTGTAAATCTTGTTCAGTGCCTATCGTTCGTCATCCTGATCCAGGATTTCTGCTAATCGTGCCGTGCCGTTTATTCTCCACATTTTAAAAATGTTAAATACCGAATTTATGTTAATGTTATAACTCAGCGCAATTTGTCTCATTGACCATCCATCTTCTGTTATAATAATAATAATAATCCTTTATTACCAGCATAGCTAAAAATACAAAAAAAAACACACATATATAATATACAAAGTAATACAAATACATAATTTGAAGAACACATCACATCTTAAATTTCTGTATTATTACAGACATATTATGTATTTTACAATTTTTCTTAAAATACTTTATACTTGCATTAACTTTTACACTGTCTGGTAAATCATTATACATTTTTAGACCATTATGGAATAAATGAATCGTTTTGACCATAATTTGTTCTAACCATTGTTAAGTAAAAGTTATTTTGATTACGGGTGTCATGATGGTGAATCTCTAACAAAGGTACAATGTTCTAATAGATGCTCTGGTAAGAAAACATTTTATAAATAAAAGTCGTAGTATTTAATATCACAGTTTGTTTAACACTTAGGACTTCAACATTATCCAATATTCGCTTAATATTTGTATATCTGTTGCATTGTAAGATTATTCTTAAGGCTTTTTGAAAAACACTGAATTCTGAATCATTAAAAAGAAATATTATTGTTGAGCAATAGTGAAAATGGGAATGGATTATTGAGTTATATATTGTTCTTTTGGTGCGCTGATTTAAATTTTTTCCAATTTTGCCTAAAAAATGTATCTTCTTCGCAACCTTGTTTCGTATTAATTCTGCGTGCCTACTGAAGATTAAGTTTTGATCGATTATCAGTCCTAAATATTTAATTTCCGAAACTTTTTCGAATATCGTTCATATATAATATAAATAGGTTCGGACCTAGTACCGTTCCTTGTGGAATCCCATATTTTGTAATCGCATTAAAAGAGACTTCTTCACCGAATTTAGTCACTTGATAACGATCTTGTAAATTGCCTTTGAACCATTCCATTGTAGAGTTTATAATTCCCATATGTTCTAATTTCAACAGTAAAAGTTCTCCATCAATAGTTTCAAACGCTCTTTGGAAATCTAAAAACACAGCACCAATAATTTTTCTATTATTTGGGGCGTTTTTCCAGTTAAAAAGAATTGATTGAAGGGCACTTTCGCACGAGTTATTCTTGCAGAAACCAGATTGGTACTTAGATAAAATACTTTTGCTTTCTACGTAGCCCACTAATTGTTCATTCACTGCTAATTCTAACAATTTTTCATAACACGGTACCATATTTATGGGTCGATGTTCTTCGCATAATATTGAATTTGATTTCTTTTCAATTGGTACTACGGCTGTAGTTTTCCATGACTTAGGGAATACGCCTTTTTCCATGCTTGTATGTTACTTGTAAGAATCGATCTCCTATACCTTCGAAAGACAGTTTTAACATTTTAGTGTTTATCCCATCCACACTGCTTTTTTTGTTGTTCAAATTTCTGACAGTTGTTTTTAATTCATTATAATTCAGTTTTTTAAAATTGCTCAACTGACTAGAGGGTGTATCCATATTTTCTAGTATGTACTCATAGTTATTGCTTTTCTTTTAAACTAAGAGTTATGGCTTCAATACTTTGTAAAATGTAGTTACTGAATTTCTCTATTATACTGCTATAGCAGTAACTCCAGTATTTTCACATTAAGTACCATGTTATTTTACATATATTGCAAATAAATAAAAAGTCTAACGGAAGTTATCATGTTTAGAAGAAACGGTCTACACACATACGTATAGACACAACTTCAGAGACAGCGACTCACAATATATGTGAAATTTCATCAATCTGAAATATTTTTGAAGGATTCCTCTTTTCCTGCAGGCTATAAAAATTTCAAGAACGTTTCCCGGTACGGGATTTTGTTTTATATCCTGAACTGTTGCCCTCTGTTCTTTGACGTCCATTAAATATTACTTAATATGAAAAGATTAGATAGACTATACATAAATACCGTAAAATTCAACTTGACTGAGATTTTTTCTTACTTCGATTGTCACTCGTACCATTCTCTTATTCTACGTCTAATGGCACGTTTTGAGGATTTCGCTACGAATCCATTATACGCGTTCACCTGGTACAAGACTGTCAAACCTTTTGCCAAATTAACGAACAATAAATCCACAAGAAAAGAGGAATGCACCGGTGCACCAACCTTGGATGAATACAGGAAGGCCGCGCGGGGGCGCCAGATGCTCGCCAGCTGCACGACGACGGCACGAGTCGCCAGCTGCTGATGATGATGATGCGACGATAGTCAGCGACCCCTCGTTATTTTACCTGCTAATTTTGCTTAAGAGGAAAAGTTCAGATGTCTAGTCTAGGATCTGGAATGCGTGATCGTGTTAAATTCTTAGCAATCGGTGTAAATCCGTGTTCGGAGGGGTAATTCTACTCGTCGATGTTAGTTAGGATTGTCCAACGTATACATGTAGTTTGTCTCCTATTTTAATTAACGTAATTCGAACTAAACAGGCAGGCAAGCATTTTTTTTAAATAGTGTAGAATATGGAATATGGAACAAGTGTAAAAAGAATTATTTATGTATAATTTATATACTGAACTGAATTTTGTGGTAGGTTGCCGTTTAAAAGAACTTGCAACTTGCAACAGTGGCGCACTGCTAAGTTGTTTAGCTTGCATCCACGGAGTTTCGGGTTCGAATCCTGGTCAGGGTATGATGCTTAGTAGCGTTTTTAATGTGTTAGCGAGACAGTAGCACTGGACTAGACCGCTGTTGGGTGGCACAACATGTCTAGTCGCTGTTATCTCTCGTAATTTCGAGTCACGACTGCGGTAGATGGCAATATCGCAGGAAATTGTTTTGTTTTTGCTAATAACATTCGTTTTAGACATATTTTGTTTAATTGCAAAACGTAAAAAGAAAATTAATAACTTTTTTATTTATTGATCGATTTTGTTAAAAAAACAATAGGGTTCTTCCTCTAATTTCAATGCCATCGATCTTTTCGTTCTTAAATTATCGTGCTTACAAGAAACGTGACGGACGGACGGATATTTTAAAAGTTGTTTAGAATTCGATTACCAACACAGTGATATGAAATTTTTTTCTCTACGAGCAATATTACCGGTTTTAAAAATGTGCCGATCGTATGCAATATACTCTTCGTTTTGTATTTGCGAAGAGTATAATAAGACGATTAATACTTTGGAATGTTACGTCTTCTGGTCCCACAAAATTGAATGCGTGTGAGCGAATAGATGTGTGTTTGTTACATTTTGTTTCGGTTTTCGCTGTTTTTGTTACCATAATGCCGTAATTGGAGAATACATTAACTGGTTTTAATTTTATTATTTTGCCCCCAACTAAAACTTTAGTAAAATGTTATCAGGTACGTAACTTTTTGTCTTGAATTGTACTTTGAATAAATTTTCATATGTTGGATAACCTAAAATGTAGTCTTTTGATTTGGGAGAAAATAAGTAATATATATTTTTAAAATTTTTGTTTGTCTAGGTATATAAGTATATGGAGAGAAATTTTACTTTTTCGTCGACATTCTCCAATCAATCAGTCGGTTTTATTCGCTTAAAAAAAAGAGTTCTACACAACACCTTTAGACCTTTTATGCGGCATACGTCACTGGATAATTGACAGGAAATGCCTAAAAACTTTGGACTCTTAACTAAACGAAATTTAATTGCTTGGGGCCGTCAAAAAAGGTGTGAAGATAGAAACCGCTAATTGACTGGTACGATAATAATAATTATTAATAAATGACGCGAAACTTAAACAACTTTATTCACTAAAGATAACCTACGACTTTTTAAATTCACCAGTGATAATGAGTATTCAGTTAGCAGAAAGTTTAAGCCTCTCATATAATAGGCGAGACGTCGTGACAGAGATTGAAGAAGGAAAACGGGAGAGATTTCTTTTTGGTCCAAATTATTGGGTAACTTAAACAGTCTAAAAGTCACCTAAATGTGATATCGGCTTAACTGCTATCTTGGAAATTTGCTGAGTAAAACAGTATTTTAATAGATGACTCTTAAACCCTACCTTTAACAAAATCTTGCCTAGAGAAAAGATTCTACACCCTCTAAGACAACAGTGAACACATCGCCAGTTTATGCAATATAAATGCAACGGACAAGCTAAGTAAAGTCGCGCTACGATACTGCTTATTTCTCGAAAATGTTGGTCAATTAGTACAAGACAAGTGTACTCAGATAAAATACTTGCTGATATTTTCCCTCATAGTCTGTTGCAGATGCAAAACAATTAAAATGGCATTCGTCTCAAATGAAGCGAATTCTAGCTAATTCAAAAGAACTGTATTTAGGTTATAAGATATTTCACTTCCCTACCTTATGGAAAGAAAGCATTAGGTGCGTTTTTTTTATCCAATTCTGCCATCGGAATACCAAATTTTGTCGTGTTTTGTTCTCCATTCTGATTCCAGTTTACTATTTTTTATTCTATCTCACAAGACGGAAGGATCGGTGGTAGCAAGTCGGGGTGGAGATGATGCGTTTGGTAATAGACAGCTTAATTGCTGATATTCAGTCATTATTCGTGATGTATGCTTTCTTATATTTACCAATAGCAGAGAGATTTATTTATATACTTGAATGTTTATAACATCACTCATCATTTAACATAACCTAAGATTCTCAAGAAATTTATCACCTCCTACAATAAATATAAGTTTTATCGTTTTATTGGTAAATGTCATTCTGGTAATTCTACTGCTACTGGTCGTGGACCAAAAAAATGCACCTATTGTAATTGTAAAAAAGCACTCTCCGAAATTTATTCAGGAACGTGAAGTTCCAGATTACGTAGACTACAAAAGTTAAGGGTTTTCACTTCTGTCTATTTCTCTGTCGTTGGTCTGGTATCTACCTGTCTGTTAGCGCTATACCTACAAAACTGTTTGACGAAGAAAAGAATGTTTGGTAGATATTTGATACATTTCTTTAAATTGTCTTATTTATATTTTTACGTCCTGGCAGAGTTTAGCTATAGCTATTCTTAACCAATCATAGACATAAACGCAACAACCATTCCCTGCGATATTGCCATCTATCGTAGCTAAGATTCGAACTCAGCAGAAATCACAGCAACTTGACATGTTGTGCTGCTCAACAGCGGTCTACCCAACTACTACCGTCTCGGTATTGCTATTGCTAACGAAGAAGTGGGATATAGTTTTAGTGAAAAATATGCAGTGTAAACAATTGAGAGAAAAAAAATATTGATAAAAAAATGTGATAAAAAATAATACTATCTTGCTTGTAGTTAAAACACAATTATCAATGAGGAAATGAGGACACCTGTTATACTTTTAGTGGAAAATATATAAATAGAGTGGCCACCCTAAGAAATACATGAACATAACAGTCCAGTTGGTAAAGTAAAAAATACACCAGAAGCTCGCAAAAAATGTTATCAGATTTTCCTTCCGTAACTGATAGCGCGAGGATTAAACATCACAAAACCACAAATATCAATTCTGGGGGTGCCGCACAACCCCCCAAAAATACCAGCCCTTCGGTGAAAAAAAGTCTTATCTTACTGATAACTCGTTAACCGTTGACGATATAAAAAATTGCTCATTATAAAAAAGAAAGCTTGACCAATAGCCTAAAAAAGAGTCCTCTTGTAATTTTCTTGTATATGCCATGGTTTTCGAGAAAATCGATATTGACAAAAATTGCAGTTTGTATTTTTAATGGCCGCGAATTTTCGTTTATTTGAAATTTTTTGCGAGTCGCCTATAGAAAAAATTGAATTGCTCGAAAACCAAACAAATTAGGAAGAAAAATGGGTTTTAAATAGGATATAAAATACTCTCTTGTGTTGCCATGTTTGAGGGCTATTGATATCTATTAGTATATAAAAATAACAATATAATATAGTTATCTCTTGATTTTTTGTGCATCTAATTATTTACAGGTCCATAAAAAATAACTGGCTATAACATAAGTTATAAATGCATTATTTTTTAGTTCAAGGTAGTACTTCAATGCAGAAAAAGCTAGGAATAAAAATATTCACATTTACAAATTTAGCAGCATGTTAAAGTTAGCCAAAAGAAAATCCAAAAAAGACTACATATTCAATTTTTTGATGATATTTTTTAATACAATGTTTTAACTATTAAATGATTAGAAACAACAGTTTTATGATATTAATATATAAAGTGAAAAAAAAATTGTGCTAAATATTCAAAATGTTTGGGTCTTTTTTCTATTTTTAGGAAACAATAAAAAATTGGCCAAAATTTGGCTTACTTCAACATGTTGGTAAATTTGTAAATGTGAATATTTTTATTCTTAACTTTCTCTGCATTGAAGTACAACCTTGAACTAAAATATAATGCATTTTTAACTTATATTAAGGTCAGTTATTTTTTTATGTGCCTGCGAATAGTTAAAAGTGCAAAAAATCAAGAGGTAATATTATATTGTTATTTCTATATACTAATACTTATATCAATAGCCATCAAAAATGGAAACACAAAAAAGTATTTTATATCCTCTTTAAGATCAATTTTGATTTTTCTTCCTAGCATGTTTGGTTTTCGAGCAATTCAATTTTTTCTATAGGCCGCGCGCAAAAAATTTCAAATAAACGAAAATAAGCCTTTCTTTACCCCCAGAACTGATTTCAGATAACATTTTTTGTTATGGAAATCTTTATAATTATTGGACTATAAGATATGATGATGAAAAATAAAATTTCGAATGTAGTTGATACTATTGGCGATGAGGAAACATAACATAAACACACCACACATAGTAGGCCTGGATATACTCTGGATATGCTTTTAGTGAAAAATATAAATGGTGGTTGGTCACTCTGAAAAAATAATTCATTGAGAAAAATGACAGTGAAAAATGATGTTTGAAATTAAGTTTAATTACTCTAAACCTTCTGATCAAAAGTTCTCATGGGCACAAGATCGGAAAATGCAGTTTTTTAGATATCGGGGGTGCAAGGTCGACTTTGCAACCCCTGATATCTGGAAAAATCTTCATTTTCCGACCTTGTGCCCATAAGAACTTTTGATCGGAAGGCCGAGAGGAATAACATATATCGATTCCAGCGAATTTCACCGAGGGTCACTTCCCATAAGAAATGAGCACCCACATTGCACCTTCGACATCTGGAAAACTGTCCATTTTACGACCTTGTGAGAGCTTTTGATCAGGATGCCAAGATCTACAAAATCCTGCAATATGAGCAAATTTGGCCGAAACCCAATTTCCATAAGATTAGTGCGGGGTCCTTTATCCACTAGCTAAGGATTTCGCGAAAATCTTATTTTTATCCCTCAAAAGACCCCGTACATATTACATGGTGGAAATGGTCCCTCGGTTAAATTCACTGGAATCGACATATGTTATTCCTCTCGAGTTCCTGATCAATAGTTCTCATAGGCACAAAGTCGGAAAATGGGCAGTTTTTCAAATATCGGGGGTGCAAAGTTGATTTTCCGGAATTTTGTCGATAACGGTGTATCGCCGTATTTTTATAAAATGTCTCAGAATATATACCGGGGGGTTTTACGGTCGCTGATTCCAATTCTGATGTCAAAAGTGACATTTGACAGTTGACAGCTGCCAACTATCCCTTGCACCCCCCGATGTCTGGTAAACTATCCATTTTCCGACCTTGTGCCCATGAGAACTTTCGATCAGGAGCTCGAGAGGAATAAATTGATTCCAGAGAATTTAACCATTTCCATATATGTACGGGGTCCTTACTTACTACCTTACGCTGGTTTAAAGAACAGCCAACTTTCTTTTTTTTTGTGGCCCTGTGTAAACTATCATTATTTATTAAAAAATTCGAGTCGAGGACCGCGAAAGGGGCGATTACTGGCCTGTTTTTGGGGTCACTCTTTGACCGTCGTTCCTTATTACCTAATATCGATTTTGAGATCGGCGTAAAAGAGAGCAAATAACAATTTGGGACATATTTTTAATCGCCCTTAATATTGATAAGGTAATCGGCAAGTAGTAAAATTCAATTAAGCGAACGACAGTGAAATTTTATTCCATTATTTAAAAAAAATGAAAGAAATGATAAATAAATCTCCAATTGGACCGTTCAGTTTATTTCATTGTGCAGTTATTTGGATCGCCCTGTATGTGCAACCTGTGTCTATCAAATTTTCATACACCCAGGCGGCTATTATACGGCCCATTTCGAAGACGCATTAATTATCGGGAACGGAGGCATGTGCCATCAACCAGCCGGTAATTACCGATAACCTAAACCGTAATAGAAATAAAAGAAGAAGAACGCGGCACGTGACCGGAAATAAGCCGCCCATGATTAACCGGCCACCTGGTTCTGCTTTTATCTTCTGTCTCTCCTTACACATATAACGTTGTACGCTGCCGGAGTAAGCTGTGCATTTATTTACATGTGCCTACGAGATTTTTCTGATGTTGTCGAAAGGAAAAAACGCATACGCCGAGAAATAATCCGAGTTCCGGCTTAATTGGACAGGCATCTTGTATACCGTTAAGCAATTAAACGCATACTTTTCCTAAACTGATCGCTTCTTACCAGGTGATGGCGAAACATTAATTTTAGATTTTTTTCGTTTTAATATGTTTCTGTTAGCCATAGTACTCTAGGCAGGATGTCGTTCATATTAATCGGTGTTTCTTCCACTGCGCACATTAAATAGTAAGCAGGATTAAATGCAAGGTAAAACAAGAGAGGCAAAGTCTGTGGTTTTAGTACAAGTAAATTAAATTTCAATAAGGAATAGCAAGGGTCCTCCAATTTTTGCGTGGGAATGTTTATACTTTTGAAGAAACCATGAAGCCCATTGCTGCAAGTTAGGTGGAACATACCTAAAAAAAGTGTCATTATAGACCGATTTACGGTTTTTCGAGTTTTGCTTGTAAAATATGCACTAAATAAAATATTATTAAAAGACCCTTCTAACACAAGACAAAATCTCCTTTAAAGCAGTTTTTATGTTTTCTATGTGTACAAATTGACCAAGACATCAGCTCCAAGCTCCATGTACTAACATTCTATGCTCCCTTCTAACATATAGTACCAATTGTATAATTCAATGTGCAGTTTGATTTCTTTTGCATACTCATTAAACTTCTCTACATCTGTCTCAAGATCACTTATGTGCCATTGTTTTACAGTTAATCTAAATGATATGTGTAGTAGGCATTCCAAAAATCTTATATTCATATGAAGAGGAGAGATATCAAATGTGTAATTTTATGGATTTTCTAATGTATATGTGGTAAGTATTGTTTATCGTATTTGGAATAGCACTACAAATATGACAAATTTCCTTCAGGGAACTACACATTTTCCCAGCTACCATTGTCAGCAAGCAATAGATTACGGTTGACCGAGATTGTATTTTCTTCAAACAATTCTTCCAGTCGCCATTTCTTTATTTTTCACTGATAAGATTAAACTTAACATGTCAAGTTTCCACGACTTCCTTTTATTATTATGGTCTGCCACTTAATACATTTTATTATTTTAAATTTAAGGGTAACTATAAAGGAAAACGTGAATCACTGTTGTGTTATGATACATCGTTAAATTTATATTGCAAAATTATATTTATCTGTGTGTGAAAGTGATATACTTTCATTCGACAATTTCGAGTAATTTCGAAAAAAGTGATTCCATCAACATTGGCGCTTTCTGAAACACAAACAACAACAAAATCTAATATGTATTTAACTTTAGTTGCTTATGTATATCAGAAAAAGTGCAGGTGAGCCAAAGGTACACTGGATTAAAAATTAATATTGACTGTACAGATTTCAAAATAGCGTAAACAGAATGATCTCTAGATTTCAAAAATGAAAAAATATATAATGTACCACGTTTTAAAATCAAAAGTTGAGGTCACTTCCAGTGAAACCGGATGTTGTAGAAATTTGACACATGGATAAAAAAATGTCGCCAAGTTTAAACTCAGTGTTTTAAAAAATAAAGAAACGGCGGCCGGAAAGTAATGTCGTTTACACCCGGTATGTTGGACAGACGTCACCAATATATTTGACTTTGTTTTTCGTCGTTAATGAACACGAGTTACTTTTGTCCAGCTGCCTTCGTATTTTGTTTGGATAGTACACAGATCAAATGTATGAACAGATTAATGGCATATGCACATTTGTGAAATTGTTAGGGTGAGGTAAGTTATTTCAGCAATTCGTAACTATTTTTGGAAGTGTTGAGTTGGGGGAGTACATTTCAGCGTCATCGCAAGCTGCACCATTAAATCATGGCGGAAGTATTTAGCTTTGAGATTGATACGGGATGAAAGTATAAACAAATTTTTAGTCTTAAAATAGCTCCAAACCCCCGTGGAAATCTACTGAAAAGTATAAATCCAAATATAAAAGCGGGTTACATGTTTTTTTAACCTATCCTGGTACGCATTCGCCCTCTCTTTGCCAATGTAATTACCAAAATTTTTTGTTTAAACTGTTATATAACTTTTAAGTCACGTGGACTGGCTCTTCGGTTTAATTACATTTCGACATAAAAGATCTTTTATTAGTAAATATTTTTTCATAAAATGCTTAATTTTTCGAGTTATTGATGAAATATCACCTAAACCTCAGTTTCTTGGACAAACATTTTTAAAATGTCTAAGTTGTCGTTCTCTTTTTTTATTGTTAGATTCGTCTAATAAAGTCCAATGATCTTTCAATTATAGCATATATTAAGGTAAGTTATTTTCTTCCAACAAATATTTAAAAATTAAAATTGAAAACATTTCCCATGGACATAAATTTTGACCACTGCTGTTACTACTTGGTCTGGCTGTCTTCTATTTAATATTAATACTCCAGAGAAATAAAACTTCCTCTGCGGAATGAGGCTGAACAAGCTGAATTTTTGCAGAGACCTTCGTTTCGATGTTCTAATGAAGCACAAAAAAATCTCATATGCCTACCCTTGTGCGTCTTGAGATATCGAAGGTCAAAGGTCATAAACATCGGTTTTTCGCGAAAATATCGCTTCCAGTGCATCTGACGTCGTAAGAACCCATAACAAAACTTACGGAAAATAGTATTCTCTACAAGATTGTTCATATAATTTTTTTTCGTACGACCAACCGTTTTCGAGATATAGCATGATAAAGCGGGAGCGCGCATTCGTAATAGGTAATACTGTATTATACTGCAGAGCTATAACTATAAAAGCACTTTTCTTAATCTGTTAGACTAGAAAATTAAATTCCTATTATTAAAACCGTTAAAAACTTGTTTATTTATAAAAAAATATATAATAAATAATTAATAATAAAACAATGTATTATTTTCACACCACTTTTGTAATGAAATGCAAAGCTTCTATATATTATAATGCAAATAAAAAACATTTCTTTATTCTAGACACGAAAAGTATAATCATCCAGGTATAAAGAAATGGACCATGACCGTATTTCTAATTTATTCGTCTAAGTCTCGACCAATATCGTCTTTGCAAAGCACATCTTATGTTTTTGCATGCCCTCACTGGATGCGACACTACATTGGCACTATTCAACAAAGGAAAACTTAAGGTTATGACAATGTTTGAGAAACATCCCGATTTGACTCACTCGGCTCAAATATTTCAAGCAGAAAACTGCCCGCCAGATACAGTATTTCAGAACGGAAAGCGTTTTCTGTTAGCTATGTATGGTGCTCCAAAAAATGAAGTGAACCTTGACAAATTTAGATACACCCAATTCATTAAGGCTACACGACTTAATAGACCTGTTAAATTGTCATCCCTTCCACCTACCAGTGAAGCAGCTCGACAGCATATTTATCCGGTCTACTACCAAGTACAGATTTGGCTAGGGAAAAATCTACAACCCGAAGAATGGGGTTGGGATTTAAAAAACTACATATTACAGCTGAAAACAACACTACTGCCACCTGCTCCAGACGAACTATTAAATACAATATTCTGTGATTGTAAAAAGGGGTGTGGTGCGCAGTGCGGGTGTAGAAAAGTCGGGCTGCCATGCTCCAAAGTTTGTGGTCAGTGTCACGGACAGGCATGCCAGAACCCGTCAACAGAGTTGCAAAACATCGAAGACTTCAGTGACCTTGAGCCTGAAGAGGTTTTGCCAACAGACATAGAGCCAACAGATATAGAGGAAGCGTCTGACGAAGATAATGTGTTGATTGAGGTGCTAGTGGAACCCGACGAAGACGAGGAGGAAGGCAAGGAAACATAAGGCGTGGTGTGGAAAAGAATGTATTTTTTGTTATTAATTATTTATTATATATTTTTTTATAAATAAACAAATTTTTAACGATTTTAATAATGGGAATTTAATTTTCTAGTCTAACAGATGGTTGACGGCCAAAAAAGTTTTGAGAACGGAAGTAGATTCTCTTCCGAAACGTTAACTACCTATAGCTTTGATTTTCAGTTTTTAGTTTATAACATTGTTCTAGTTTATATATTTTTAGGTGTGAGACTTTTTGAAACAGTCAAGTACTCAAGAACCAACCTCTGTCTGATCCGTTTGGCGCAGAGGTTTTTTCATTAAAATTTTTAAATATTTTTCAGTGGCAAAATACCCAATAAAAAGTAAGAAAATCTGAATACGCCACAAATAAACAATTACAGACAATATCTAGTCTAACAGATTAAGAAAAGTGCTTTTATAGTTATAGCTCTGCAGTATAATACAGTATTACCTATCACGAATGCGCGCTCCCGCTTTATCATGCTATATCTCGAAAACGGTTGGTCGTACGAAAAAAAATTGTTATGAACAATTTTGTAGAAATTACTATTTTACGTATGTTTTGTTATGGGTTCTTACGACGTCAGATGCACTGGAAGCGAGATTTTCGTGAAAAACCGATTTTCATGACCTTTGACCTTCGATATCTCAAGACGCACACGGGTAGGCATATGAGATTTTTTTGTGCTTCATTGGAACATCAAAAGGAAGGTCTCTTCAAAAATTTAGCTTGTTCGGCCTCATTCCGCAGATGGCCTTTTTTTTGCCTTATTTCTCTGGAGTATAAGAGAAGTGGCTTTAAAACTTAATGATTATGTCTAAAAATATATGTATTGGTTTAAATAATTTTTAATCAAATTGTTGCAATATTAGCAATTTTTTATAACAGAAATGGATTTTTTTTTAATTGCAAGTAGTTCACGAATAAAAGATATTGGTATATTGTATATACTATTAAACTCGTCTTTTATATAACCAGTCATAATTTTTTAGATTTTAAGGTTTTACCACCTATAAAATTTTTCCTTTTTTTTTTACAAAGCAGCATCAGGGTATTCCAATTTTACAGAAAGTAAATAATATTTTTTGATAGAAATAGTATTTTTTGTATTATTTTCAAATAATTGCGACTTTTTCTAACATAAGAGAGTTAAGAAACATTATGCTTCTATTCAAATAACCCTTCATTTTATATCAATTGTGTATCACTATTGAGATCAGATTTAACAAATAGATATCAAACAATTAAACTAAATAATGCATATTCCAACAAAACAAAAATAATATGTGGGATGCCCCAAGGCTCAGTACTTGGCCCTCTCCTATTTTTTATATTTGTAAATGATTTCCCATATTCAAACGAATACTCTAGTGACATACTTTTTGCAGACGATACAACTATTTCGGTTCAAAACAAGAATATTGATCAACTTTCTGCTATAGCGTGTGAGGTGGGGGCAAAGGCAGAACAGTGGTTCAAGTCAAATAAACTTACATTAAATAAAGGAAAAAGAGTGCATATGATCTTTTCACTGCGTAATAATATGGGGCACTATGTTCCCGACCCCCCAGGAATCAACAAAGTTGTTGGTAGTTTATCTAGATGATAAATTAACCTGGCAGGTACACATAGACAACTTGTCAAAAAAATTTACAAAAAATACATTTATGTTGAGAAATTTAGCAACTGAAGTAGGTGAAGAAGCCTTGAAAAATGCATGCTTTGCACTATGCCATTATTTGCTTTTTTATGCTGTTTTAGTTTGGGGACAAGCATCAAATTGGCCTAGAATCTTTGCGCTACAAAGAAGAACAATACGTATAATATCTGGATTAAATTATAAAGATGACTGTAGAGAAAAATTTCGTAGGCTAAACGTTCTCACATTACCATCGATATATATTTAAGAGTTGCTTTTGTATGCTAGAGAGAACTTGTATCCTCAAAGTATAAACAAAGAATGTGACTATCATTACACGACAAGACACAAAAATATGTTAACAGCACCTTATGTAAGATTAACTAAAAGTCAAAAGGGAATTCAATTTTTAGCACCCAAATTTCATAATAAATTAACATTGATTATAATAAGCCCACCAGATCGGGCATTCAAGACTAAATTAAGGGCCATCTTGTCCGAGAAAACTTTTTATTCATATGATGAATTTTTATCGCATAATTTTAGTATATAAGAAAATGTCCGTTTATTACATTTCCTGAAGTTTGTCTTATACTTTATATCATAACAGGATATGTATATGTATATATTTGAAACTGAAATACTGGCTTGTGCAAATACGATCTTTGTATATAGCACCAATAAAATGATTTGATTTGATTTGATTTGATTTGATTTGATTTGATTTGATTTGATTTGATTTGATTTGATTCATCGTACAGACAAAGAAAAATAAATTAAATGTGTTTTTTTTACATTCGAAAAAGCACTGTTTCCATTTTCTAAAGCTAATATTTACAGCCAGTTCTAATGAAAATGAATAAATAAAATAAATCAAAAGTCACTATTAATCTCAATATGCCTCTAAGTTGTAAAACTCGTTTCATAATCGATTTTTAAAGAAGACGTAACGAAAAAGCTTTCTTTATCGTAGTCTCGGAATTTGGTCCCTTTTACAAGGTTTTTCAACTTCACATGTTTGTCAGCGTATGTTAAATTCAAATCTTGCAAGTAAGTTTTGAAGCACTTCCAGATGTATTGCCTTAAAATTTTTCATGTGTATATGGTTTACATACCAGTACATTTCGACATTCTTTATAGAAACGTCCAAAATGGCCTTTCCAGAATAGTGAACAGTTTATTGCCGTTTTATATCCGATTCTATTAAAAATTGGAATGTGGAAATTTTTGAGTTGGCAGATTATTTGTGTATAAAGCAAACTTTATTACAAATTCTAACCTACAAACTTCTCCATGTGTTTGACAACTGTTTAATTCTGAGATTTAGCATAGTAATAAATAATCGACACCAATGACATCATTCTGAAATTATAATAATACATTTTTTTGTCTGAAAGACAGCACTGAGACACCTACCCCTTAGGATGGCAAATATGTGAGTACTAGATAACTAGAGAACACTGATGATTTACTTTTGATCGTGCAATTACATTACAAATTTGAACCAATGACATTCTGAAATTATAAAAGTATATTTCTATCTGAAAGACAAATAGTCCTAACTAGAAAACACCTGATTGCTTGGCAAGTCACATCATAACCAAACATTCATTTCCTTTAACAGCTAGGAATTATAAAAACTAAATGGAACTAGATCTAAAAGTATACTCACGTATGTTATATCCAATAAAACATTCCTTGTTCCGAAAATATCTACAAATAATTTTCTTATAAACTATTGGCATTAAACGTTTTATTTAACATAACATATATAACAAAAAGGTTTTGTGAAAATTTTCCACTGAAGAAGCCATATGAACACGGTGGCTGCTGATGCTGGCGTCCGTTCCATAGATAAATGTTGAATGCGTTATTTTGCGTAGTATGACTTATTGTCATATATGTATTTAATGCTTTGGATGATTTTCTTTGGATGTTCGTTTTGTACTTGTATTTTTATTTATGAGATATTTATTGGTTTGTATTAAATTGTAATAAATAATTATGGAATTATAATTATTATAAAGTGAATTTTTACTATTATGGCACAGCTGATTGTTACGATTCAATTATATGAATTGTGGTATTCGTAAAATATTAAATATTGACACTATCGGTTAAAATTTCTGTAACATGTTTTATATCGTTGGAATGAGAAAAAAATAACGGAATTAATGGCGTCATGGCCTACTTTGAGATATGTATTTTTCATTTTTGCACAATAGCGTATGTCAAAGCCAACTGCATTTTTCGATTTTTTTGTTACACGTTATTATTCTTATTGTCTTTGCCGTCAACTTTCATTCCTTTAACTTTTTTCGTATCTCGTCGAATAAGGAAGCTATAACCGTTTGTGGTTTTCCTATTTTTCAGGTTTTTGTAATATATCTCATAAAGTAGGCTATGGATTTCAAATTTCTTTTTACTGAAATATAGCTCACCAAAAATGGGATAACTGTTTCTAAAACTTTATTCTTCTACAATAGATATTAAGCGAGATATTTGGTGTGGCCCTCGTAAAATAGACAGTCTGTATATAAACATGTAAAAAAATTAGCAGAGGTGGGGAGGAGGAGTAGTTTCAAGTCTTTGAGGTTAAGAGTACAAGACTGATTGAATAATATGCTACCTTAGTTTTTACATCTAAATCGGTGTGTCGCAACTTCGGTCTTATTAAAGGCTCCAAAGTATCTATTAAAAAATTACACAGTTGCTTGGATAATCTGGACATATTTATAAACTGTTTTTCACATAACGATGTAAAAGGATCACTAGGATTTATTGCATTATTGTGAAACTGTTCTTGTGCATTTTCCAAATTATTTAAAACAAAAAGATTAATTAAATCATCCATATTAAACACCAAAAATAATAGTGTCAAAAAATTATTAAAATAATAGAATTTACCACACTTAAATTCACAACTAGTTCGGAATCGATTTCTACCACTCGGTGACGGCCTGTTTGACGAACAAGACATTTCTCCAAATTACGAAGTCGCTTCATGGAGAACAGTAAAAAGTTGCCATAATAGAAATTACCTTCGTTTTGTTGCAAAACCGGCAAATCGAACAGTCAGTAATTGGCCTCCTGTCATTCAGACGCAGATTCGCGTTGTTGGCACTACAATACTAATTTTTAGTTTTTGTGCTGTCAGGTGCTGATCCGCACCTGTCGCATACACAAATTAACCAAAAGGACGCAAATCGTGCTGCTCGGTCTAAACGAGTTAACAATCATATCTCGTTTATAAACGTACAGATTCGTAGAATAGACCATTGCGTTACATTGCATCATAGTTGTAAATAAAATGCTTCAGCCATGAATTTTAATTTTAATCCTGATAATAAAATCGTCTGTTTCTTTTTCTTTTACAAATAGTTGTCTGAATAAATGTTGAGTGTGTGTTCGTTCCCTCTATGTGTCTTACATTTTTTTTTTGTTGTAAATTAAAACGTCGACCTATTTTCCCAAGTTAATGCTTTTAATTACAATTAATTTGAAGTCGCCGAGCCGACGAAATACAGTTACAAAGTAACCACTGTAATTATCGAGTTCAATAAAGAAAAACATGAACCTCGACAGTAAAAAAAAAGTGGCCAGTTAAAAACGAAGTGCAGCTGTCTTTGATTTTGTGTATAAGAATAAGTAGGGCAGGTGGTGGCTTCTTCCAGGTTGTGTGCGTCGACTCTTTTATTTAATTCAAATCATTGCATATCGGGGCAGGTGTGATGGACCTCGGATTCTTAAGCTGGTGCGTGCCGACGCGACAGACTCCTCTCTCTCACATAATAATAGCAAACCGATGTCCCGAATACGCACCCGGTCCTCTTACACCACGTCCGTCTGTGTATTGTATTGCAACGCGTGCAGATGTGCATTTTTATTGAGACAGAAATAAACTATTCCAGTATATCATTCAGATTACTGTCTCAACCAGACTTAAAAAATCAATGGAAAAGATCATATTTATTTTTATTACTTGTTTATAAATGTGAACATGTTTTTTTCACCACAACTTATTAACTTTCATTTATTTTAGCGGGCTCAATAAAACATGTTTCACAACGTCTTGATAGATATCTTGTGATTCATGCAATTTTCTAGTTGGTCTTCCATTGCTGTATGACGCGTCTGACAGCATCACGTCATATTTCGTAATTGTCCGTAAGATGCACAACCTCACCTAAACTTTTGCCTATCAATTCCTTGGTGACATCAGTTCAACATTTTGGACGTCTTCTTTGCCTCTTCCTATCTAGTTTTCCCTGAATTATCGGCAGTTCTATATTGTCCTCTTTCAGCTTGAAGTGGCCAAAAGATGAGAGGATCTGGGAGACTACGATGCTGAATAATAGCTTTGGAGGGCGTATTTCTTGGAAAAGTTGTTGACTTGATAGACCATCCAGGCAATTTGCAGTAAACGCCTCCAGATCCACATCTCGAAAGCATCAATCCGTCGATCTGTGTGCGACTCGTGATATTTCTGTAATTTTGCTCAACTGGCAAGTTGCCGATCGTGCCGTCTGTATTCTTCGTCGAATCCCTGTTCGCAGTTGCCGATATTGTCCCAAGATATACCATTTTGTTTACTGTGTCACAAACTCATATTCTTAATGTGTTTAGGTGATTTTCGTTTGCTCGGTCTAGGTATTCCCATCTCCAGTAATAGAGTCCAGATTTTGTCTCACTCTATCACCAAAATTCCTAAGGTAGTCCACTAAACAAAAGTACATAGGCAAGTGATATTCTTTTGCCTTTTCGATAACTTGTATTTTTTTAATAAGACCAGCTTTATTTGCTCAATCAGTCATATGCAATTTCTCCAAAATTTTCTAATTTCTATTGCACCATTCTCTTTATGATTTTGATATGAAAAATACCTTCTCATCTCTGCAACTTGGTTTCGTGAAATGTAACACCACGGTAACTCCAGCTAATATTTTAAATAGCACCTACCATGGTCAGCTAAAACATTTTGAGCTGAATGTTTAAACATTTAATATAGTGACTTAATCTGCGTACACAAAAAGTGGGCTTTGTAACAATGACATCATTTTTTTGTTCTTTGTGTCTTGAATCTATTTCGACGTGATTTATGTTCGATAAAATTAATTAATACACCCAATTCATGTAACAATGAGTTTCCAAAGCCACTTGGCTCACGGATTAGTGTGCCCATATTATATTATAAATACTCGTAAATACGAAAAATAAGAGTGTATTGCATTTGATCGGTACATTTCCAAAACCGGTAATACAGCTTATAAAGTAAAAAAATTAGTTAAGTTATCGAGTTCAGAACAGCTGTCAAAATACGACTGTTTGGCTGTCTGTTCGTTCATCATTTAAGTTTCTTGTAAGCACGATAACTTAAGGAAGAAAAGTCCGATTGTATTAAAATTTGAACAGTGGATTGGTATTATCTAGAGGAAGAACCCTATTTATTGTTCTTTAACAAAATCGATGATTAAATAAAAAAGTTATGAATAATTTATATCTAAAAAAAATGTTTTCTTAATTTTTAAGTTTTGTAATTGGATACAAATTTTGTAAAATGCAATCTAATATGAGCTAATATTATTTACAAAGAACTGCGAAAAATATTCCGTAAAGTGTGTAACTATCATATGAAAAGTGCTGAAGGTCGACGAAGAGCACAATGTTTCCTCTAGTTTATTTAAATTTTTGACCTGAAATACCATGTGAAAACACTTGTATGAATGATTTCACCAAATATTTCAATTATAATAAGCTGGCTACAATTTCTCTTAATAGTAAAATTTTACCTATTTTGTAATTTATTTAAAAAATAAGTGTCCGTCCAATCGCGTTTTCATTTCCTTAGTGTATCAATTTTGTGTAAATAATGCATGTTAAACTCATTTTGTTTAGTTTTGAATAGGTCCGAATAAGAGTTTTCGGCCTGAAATTTATTAGTAGGCCTCACCCATGCCATGTTGCACTCAACAAACCTTGCAAGCTGCAAAATTTTATCGATCTCTGATGCCCTTTGTGGTATAAAAACTGAACGATTTTTAAGGAACAGAAATAGATCGAATCCCATCGCTGGTTCTGCGCTGCTCCTTTTTGTATGTTTGCACGCCACGTAACTAGATGATATATTACATAAAACGTCTCCGAAAATAAGACGATACGTTGAATGATTAATGGCAGCCTTACCTATGTTAGGTAGAAAACCATTTTTTACGAAGAATTTATTTTCCTCGGCGCATTATTCACCAGGCGTTACTTTGTTTAGACGATCTTGAAGAAAAAGGGGGATTATTAGGTATTATGTAAACTTAAATTTATCCGAGGAAAATATGTTTTTACTGTAGACTCCAAAGTGAACTACTAAAAATAAAAGTTTCTTCTAAGTGCCCCATAATTAATTATCAGTTTTAAGTAATGTATATATGCATAAAAGATGTCTGTTATTGTTACATGAAAAATAATTTTCAGTTACATAAGGGATACATGACTGGTTAAACCTGTGTAGTCGTATAGGTAATAACGCTACGTATACTTTAGCAAAGAAAAATTGTTTCAGGGAATCGTCCACCTGCCGGACGTAGAGGGTAAAAGATACAAATGGCAATGCGTTTTTGCATACTTCTTAGTAAATATCTCTTTAATAGTAATAATAAAAATAATAATATTTATTTATTTAACCATGTTGGATACAAATAACGTACATATGGTAAGTCAGGTACAATAATCAGTAATCAATTACAGTTTAATATTATTAATACATAATAAGTTAATAAAAACGGTATATACATATACATACACACTTAACAAATAAAGTAAAATAATAATAGTAATAAATAAATTATAATTAACATAATGATGTCGAACATTAATAACTATTACAAACACATTTAAACATAAATACCTAAATTACTCGTTGAATGGAATACAGTACTAGTACAAACATATATAGCATAATATAATCAACCTATTTTTTAATTTTAGTTTTATATTTTGACAAGTGAAGATTTCTAATCTCTTCAGATAGTTGAATAGTAAAATTGAAAATGAGCTTAACATAATAACACCTAGAATTCTAGGTGTATATCAGACATAACCTCATTATATTTAACTATAAATGTTTTGCTCCCCATGTTATGGACATTAAGAATTTTAATAGGCAACACTTTACACCAGTATTCTCTAACATCAAAAAGTATAGTCTTGTTTATGGAATCAAGAGCTTTAAAGAGGTCGAATAGAATCTAAACTACATGGTTACCACTGTCGACTTTCATATGAAATTATACAGACTAGCCGATGCATTGTTTACAGATCTTCCTGATCTAAATCCGTGTTGACTTTCACTTAGGATATTTTTGCTTTCTGAATAAGACATAGTTCTATTATTATGATTCTTCCTAATAATTTTGACAGCACGCTGACTAGGATGATTTGCCGATAATTCTCGGTCTCATCCATTTCCTTGCTTAATCTATTAGCCCCCGGTGGTGCATTTACGCACCACAAAATTAGAATTTTTTTTTATCTTACCAAACACTTTTTTCAGTATTGTCTGGACGTAATCTATTAACTATCATCTAGTGTATGTCTCATAAAAATCACACAGTTGTATATATGACTATGAGGAAGTTAGCTTTGTAAAACATGAAAAAGTAGCGTTATTTTGTTCTATATTTTTGTTCCAGAAAAGTAAATAAATAATTTTCAGAAATTTTTCTTTATGATAAATGTACTACCAGAGAGTACTAGTTTTTCACACTTCAATTTTTTCTCACGTCAATATTGAAATAACTAGACACATTGAAAAACGCTTGGTGCGTTCTCGCACTGCTGGTATTCACTATTTACATTTTCGATGACTGGATAGACTGGATAGAATTACTGTCGAGACATGTTTGCAATGTCTGCATAAAAGCCTTAGTGTGGGGTTGATCGAATTCAGTTTGCATTTATATCAGAAGTGGCTATGAGTATTCAAGATGCCATTTAAGAAGTTTTTAACTACGAAAGATTTGGAAGTTGCTTTAGAGGAGGCTGTGAACTGGGTGGAAAGAGGTATGTGTAATTTCGTTAGATTTGGCTTTAAACTTTGGTGCTTGTGTTCTTCAGATGGATATGTGTTTTATTCCCTTCCTGCTTTAGATAATGCCAATTCAAAATTGGGTCTTGGGGATGACGTAGTCATGAGCTTACTTTCTGTTGTGCAAAAAAGATTTGGAAGTTGCTTTAAAGGAGGCTGTGAACTGGATGGAAAGAGGTATATGTAATTTCGTTAGATTCGGCTTCAAACTTTGGTGTTTGTGTTCTTCAGATGGATATTTGTTTTATTCCCTTCCTGCTTCTCATAATGCACATTCAAAATTGGGTCTTGGGGATGACGTAGTCATGAGCTTACTTTCTGTTGTGCAAAAACCATTTTTCGATATCTTTTTTTCATCTTTCAAATTATTTCGGCATCTGAAAGAAAATGGTATTTTCGCTAGTGGAACAGTAAAAGAGTAAATGTCCACTACAAAAATGTAAACCATTTTCCAAAAGGGAAAGGGAGACATATAATTCTGTATATGATATGATAGAAAGTCAAAGTGTCATTTGTTTATTGGACAATGCAGTAGTAACCATGGGCAGTACTGTTTTTGGAGTACAACCAAAGCATCGTCTCAGAAGATACAATAGGAAATAAAGGAAGGGCAAATGTCATATTTCAATATATTAAATTTGTGGGGGGGGGGGGGGTGTAGACCTCCATGACAATGTCATTGCCAACTACAGAAGTAGAGTCCTGGGTAAAAAATGGTGGTGGCCCATTCTTTGTATCTCCATAGATAGCACAATAGTGAATGCTTGGAAAGTCTATAATATAGTAAATGAGCCAAAAATGTCCAGCTCGATTTTAAATCTTATATTACTGTACGCCTTTTGAAAACCGATAAAGTTTATGTACAAAGAAATGTCACTCAACCCATAAATGATGTTTAGTTTGAAAAGAGACGAATGCCAAAAATTGCAGAAATAGAAAGAATCAGCAGAAATATTGTTGAATGAGGACAAATGTTTTGTAGGTATTTGTACAACATGGTTGCCAATGTAAAATAAAACTATTAACTACATCTACAATTCTCTGTAAGGATTAACTATCTGTGGATATTGAATACAACATAAATATATTATTAGAGCTGTGTATATAATATGGCCGTGTATACGAATCCGCAAGTGGCGGAAACGTATATTATTTTGTTACGAGTCCGCAAATCCCCGCGCATGCGTAGGAGCTTGAGGATTTCTATGATTATAGATTACGGCTCGCAAGTTGCAGAAATAGGTACATAACCTCAGAATTGGTCGTTTGAATGCTTTAATGTCATAAAAGTTGTGTTTTGAGTTGTAAAAGTATTTCTATGCCACAATGTTGCAGCAAAAAGAGGATGAATCTTCATTTACTTCTGAATAGTATTTAAAGCTAGGGGAAACTTTTAATTCCTACCAAGAAGTGGAAACATTTATAAAAACCATAGAAGAAACATAATTTATGCAACATCAACGCAGAGATTTATAATAGAACTGTTTCAACAAATGATATTAGTAATGAAAAAACTGAAAAGACTAACCAACAGCTGAAAATATATCAAAAATAAAAATTCCATTACAAATGAAAGTACGAGAACGATCCAAAGAACAATCTTGTACGCCTATAGGACTGAGAAAGAAAAATAAAGGTGTTCATTTTAAAACTAAGGTACCTGTTCAACGCCAGAAAATTATTTTAATGGGAATTTTTAAAAATATAGATGTTACCAACAACATATTACCTGAAAACAAAATAGTTAATGAAAATGATTTGCCTATGTGAGAAGAAATTGACTGCACTATTTGGGAACCAGAAATATGCTTAGCAGAAGTGGAGATATTTTTCTCTAGGATAGCATTTTTACTGCAAGAAATGATTGTTAAACTTAAAAAAAATGGTTTTGTTAGGTTTGCAATACTAGAGTTATAGCAAAGTCTAACTGTGCTAGATGTGCTTTATACTTAACATGATTCCACAAAAAATGCGCCTGTTTAAATAGATTACCCAAATCTAACAAAACATGGGTTTTTTTCAAAAACGAAACAATATTATAATTTTTTTTTAATTTATTGTAGGCATAATTTATTATAATTTGTTATTTCTAAATGTTTTGGTTCTATATTGTACGTATATAGATACCATACAGATGTTACCTAATATCAAAATAATATTCTTTAGTGTCCCTTTAATTCAAACCTGCGTTTATTAATTAAGAAAAAAATTCCTGGTATTTACACTTAGTTTTTCTTTACCCTCATATTATTTGTAGCACATTACTCACAACTTACCAAGGAGCTTACATGCATATAATTTTATAATTTACAGGGACTTTATAAAGTTTTATTTTTGGTTAATCCGCAACTTGCGGAACCCTAATATATAATCATAAAAATCCTCAAGCTCCTACGCATGCGGAGGGATTTGCGTACTCGTAATAAAACTATATACGATTCCGCCACTTGCGGAATCGTATACACTGCCATATAATATACATAGATAAAAGGAACATACAAATCAAATTGGTATAATTTACACAGAGTTTAAGAAAGCATTTGATCAAGTCGATCATGTTGTCATGTTCAGGAAGCTTTGAGTTTGGTGCAACCCCAAGCACAGTAGCATTTGTTAAAAAGTTCCAATTACCTGTTATTTTCTGATGATATGAAACTTTACAAAAAAGTAGAAACATTGCCAGTCATTGCAACAAGATATTGATCAAATTTATCAGCGGAGCATCGACAATAACTTGCATCTTAATATATCCAAATGTATATAGTTCCTCATGAATATATAAGGCTCGGAGAAGGTGTAAAGTATGTAAAAATCATACAATATATATTTGTAATAAATGTATAGTTCATTTACATGTTGCATGCTTTGTAAACTACCACCAAGTTTAAACTAAAAATGTTATGCGTATAATACCACTGGTTCGTTTGTGCACCAATGTTAAAAGTGAAAAATTATATTTGTTTATATTCGTATTGTGTCTCATCTTCATATTAAAATACTGCTTTGTAAGTTGTTATAATTTTAAGTTGTTTTTTTTTTGTCAGATATGACATTTTATGTATTTTCATTATTTTTTAATTTAATGTTTCTTCCCAGTGGTTCGTTTGCGAATCACGTTAATTTTTTTTTTGCTAAAATTTTTGTGAAATATAGTGTCGGCAATTATTTAACTAAAGAGTCTTAATAAATAAACATTGGGTTTCAGGAATCTTGCAATAGTTTTTTGGGAAAAATTTATGGTTTGTCTTTAAATAGGGAGCCAAAAATCCAATCACGGGAAATTTAAAGTAAATAATTCCGAATTCCGGGATTAATCCTAGGATTGATCGCAATGCAGAACCACTTGAAAAATGCTTTCCAATTTCCAATTATATGATGTAAAGAACCAAAATGGCAATATTCCGGGTTCTATGCATTTTACATTTCAAGAAACATTTTTTCTTAGTTTATAGTTTTAATCATAGCGAAAATTGATGTGCACCTGTAAGCATTGACAATTAACCCTTTGGCAAAAGGCAGAAATAGAATATTTAAACGTTCAAAAGAATAAAAACAATTCTTTTGTAGTGAAACAAAACTATAAAGAAATAATTTACCTCAATATTTTTTAAAGCGACCACACAAACAAAAGTTCGGCCAAAACTTGATCAGTCAACCGTAACCTGATACTTATATAAAGTCAACCAACAACAGCTATTAATTAACTGACGTAGTTGCGCGAATCTACCATGGCGGAGACCGATCCCGAAAATCCCGATCCCGGGATTTAGACTATCGCAGTCTAAGGATTGCCGGAATAAAAAATTTGTCTGGATCTCTGCATTGTATTTTCTACTAAATGTATTATAATTACTGGAAAATCATTCAACCCTGACTCTGTTTTACGTTTCTAACGTAAAAAAGAAAGCGTCAACTTTTGCAAATTTTTCGAAAAATCAGATTTTTCGTCAACAAGTCGGAAAATGAGACTTGTAAATTAGCCCAGTTGTCAGAGACAGAAATTGATAAAACCGGTCACTAAATGTTATATGGCTGAAATTTTCAGGATAAGTATTTTTGTTGGTGTAGAATACGATAAAAAAATTACAATTGTAAGGTGCTGGCCAGTGGCGACCCCTAAAAAAATTGAAAATATTGTCCGAAGTTAAGTTTTTGGCCAATAACTCGAAAAATAAATGTGTATCAAAAACTAATAGCACTGGGCTATAGAGGGGAAAATTTCACATGAAGAACGTATACGAAGTTTTTTTGTACGATCAAAAATGTAGTCTCCAGATTTTTTGTTTAACGCACTTAAATTAAACGAGAAACATGTGGCGATTGGATTATCATATTTTCAAATATAAAATGATTGTATATAGGAATAGTACATACATGAAGTCGGTACATAAAGAGATTTCTGATGAAATCGGTAAAAGCACTGCCATTTCTACAATGGGCTTGTTCGGCATTTTTTTTTATTTCATAAATCGAAAGTGCAAGTATAAATTAATCGATCTGCAAAAAATCAGAATCTTATTCGCACGTTTAGTATCTTAAAAAGTATTACAAATTTCCATGTCGCGAAAAAGGGGCGTGGCCGGGCGCTACGTCACTATACGCATAGACTCGGCGATCTCAATAGACTTGATGCTCCTTATTGGTTATAAGTGTTTTCGAAGTATTGTTTGTTTTGCTTACTACTTGACAGTAGGGGAGTACAATTTGGTGAAATGTCAAAAAATTACAATTTTCTCTCGCTCCTGCCGGAACGAATTTTCGACTTCGACCCTGCAATTTACGATTATAATTCATCGCCGACCTTCTCCTTTCCGTAGACACATAGAACGAACTTCCACTCGACGTATTTATTTAGTTACCAGCGTTTAAAAATTCCATATTTTTCGAATTTTCAGGTTAAATTTCAAAGGTCCCAGAAAGCCATTTTTTTACGTCACTTGCGTATAGTGACGTCACAAATGAGCGCTCGGTTTTTGCAACTATTACTAATTTCAACTTATATCTCGAGAACGGAAAAAGTTAATAATACGAAATTTTAAGTGTATAATGAGAATATCGAGTACTATATGAAAAAGTGTAAAAACCATATAAAAAGAATATCATGGAACAAGCCCATTCTTAAGATAAAAAACTGAAACTTTCACATATTATTTTTGAAGTAATGTATAAAAAGATCCGATGGATAGGTATGCCAAATAATTTTTTAAATAAAAGTTATTAACGTTTATTTTACACCTAGAGGCACGAATTTTGGAGCAAAAAAAATGTTTCCTTTATTTTCGTAAAATTAAGAGGGCCAATTTAATTTTTAAGGTAAATCACCTTGAAGCATCTTAAAGTACAAATTTCAAACTTTAAAGGTCCAGAGGCAGACATTTTGAACTTGCATGGTTCTTAAACCTTGTCTAATAAGTATAAAGCTGTTTTTTTTACTAATTACTTTAAACGAGTTTCCACTGATAAGAAACTTCTCACTTTTGTTGTGGAGGTCTCCAGGCCATGTACACACTATATACGTCTCCTTAAAAGTTACAGGGTTAAAATAGCATTTTTTTATGTTTATGGGATTAATGTGAAGAAAAAATTACTAATTAAAATGTGTTTAGGAAGGAGTGTTTTCATTATCCGCATTTTCTTATATATACCTACACCTATTATACCTGTATTGAGCGAGATGTGGTGTTGTGCACCGTCCTACGCACTAAGAGAATATTAAATCAATATATACGATACAATACAATGAAAACAGAAAATAACCAATTACTGGGGGATATACGCAGTTTTAGTTCCACATCCACTTGGAGTGGAAATATAGTAATCGTAAAACAGTATTCCAATTTTTTTTGTTGAAATAGGCCTAGAATGTCATAAAACGTCGAAATTTTAAATTTTAGCGAAAACAAATTTTCTGTCGGTCGGTCGGTCGGTCGGTCTGTCTGTAACTTTTTTGTGTGCACGTTTTCTCAGCAACGCAACGCTTTGAAATATTGACTTGAAATTTGGTACACATGTGTTCCATGGCGAGATCTGGAACTTGGTTACATTTTGCGCTAATTTCGGTGAAGAATTGGGGGTTAAATAGGGGTAAATAAGGGAAAATAGGTAAAGCAAGCTGGTGAGAGTACAGTAACTTGGAATTTGATGTTTATACTAAAAGACAAGACCTCAGATATTTTTATAATATTTTTCAACCCCAGCTCCACCCCCACTAGGGAGTGGGGGTGGTTAAAAGGCTTAACTAAATAAAATTGACATATTCACTTGAAATTTGGTACGCTTATGTATTATAACAACATCTGTAATTAAATTATATTTTGAAATGATTCCGTTGAAGGGTTGGGGGTTAAATAGGAGTAAATGTGGAGAAATAAGTAAAGCAAGCTGGTAGGAGTATAAAAACTTGGGATTTGGTGTATACCAGATGCCGAGGCCCCAGATTTTGTATAACATTTTTCAACCCCACCGCCATCCCCACTCCATTATTAAAGGGGCTGACGAAATTAAATTGAGATATTGACTTGAAATTTGATACACGTATATATTGCAATGGCATCTGATTGAGATGATTCCGTTAAAGGGGAGGGGGTGTGTTTATAAATTGGGGAAAATAAGTACAGCAAGCTAATATGAGTCCAAAAACTTCATATTTGGCGTATATGCAAGAAACCAACTCCTCAATTTTTTTTACATCTGCCTCAAATCAAATGTGATTAAAATTCTATGACCTATTATTTCCACATACCAGAGTGCAAATACAGTCTATATGTTTTTATTTAAAGACACTTGTATGGAATATCTGGATGTGGAAGTAGTGATTCCTTAGGCAGCAGTTTTAAATATTTATATATAACAATGCGTTTCATTCTTGCAGAAAAGTAGGACATATCATTATGTAGTCAACCTGAAAAAAATGTTGAAAACAAACAAATGTCAACAAACACACACGCATACATATTTTAACTCGACATTTTACTTTATTTAAATAACGAGTCTTGTGTATTATGCTAGTTACACTCGTGGTAAATTGAAGTTCAAACATTACAAGAAAGTATTTACTTTTCAAATACCGTCGTAACCAACCTAGATTAAATGACAAAAGTTAATTCATTTTAAGGAAATGAGATCATCCATTCATGTGAAAATTACATTCATTAACTACGTGCCTTAGAAATATTTTAAATGTCTTAATGACATGGTCAAGATGTTATTTGTCAGGATAAGGAAAAATGAGATAATACACACACAAAAAAAGATATTTTTTAAAATTTGGTGTTTGTAGTATTTAATTTTTCACGTTACTTGTATTTGTAGACGAATATGAAGTTTACATGGGTAAAAATGTCTATTCATAGCGCTTTTCAATGTTTTTTTATCTTTCTTATTTATTTTAGAATAATGGCATCATCGGTGCATCATCATCAAATTTGCGGATCCACTGTAATATAGAGAATACCATTTTTTTGTCTTAAGAAAAACTTGAATTAATAAATTCCGACATACGTTTAATATACCGACTCTGTTTCTTTGAAATTGTACTTACCTATACACTATAGAAATTGTTTCAAGATGGTAAAACATTCGATGCGTCTTATAATAAATGCAAAATTGGGTTGAATTGTGTTGAAACCTAAAGGTAACAAAGTAGTTAAACTAAATAACTTCTAATATAATACAGCTTGTAAAACGCTTAAAGGGGAACAAAAAAAAGAAAAGCTGTTTTTTGTGTAAGTATTCATAATGGGCGTAAGAATAATAATCCGTCAAATCCCCATAAATCCGGCATAAGATTTCGCCACCATCTTGAAATAATGACGTAGTTAAAACTGTAATGGTGATTTTTTAAAATAACAAACATGACATGTACCAATTCCACATAAATACTAAAAAATAAATATGAAAAATAGACTATGTGCAGTGAGTCAAAAATAAATAACTTTCATCACATAGCAATAATTTTGGATGATATATCCAAAATAATTGAACTTCGCCTTTTCCACAAAGTATTTATTAATTATGAGTATTGTTTATCTGTTTGTAAGTGTATATATTTTTGTGGAATAAAGACTATTATTATTAGTTATCCATTAATTGTACTGATCAATTCAGCGAAATACGAACATAGATGCAATATGTCCAGTTGACTTTCGTCCACTGACAGAAGTTAATTCGAAATACAACGATTTCCGAAGCGCGACGATTAACCAGTTTGTGTTCATGCACTCTAGTGCAGTTCTTGATTTTACTGAGAAACTGTGATTTTCAAGAATTAAGTGTTTTTGTGCATTTGCTCTATTAATTTCTTTTCACATTTAATTTCTAGTTTCCCTTTATAAAACCTTTCAATTATCTCTTGGGAATGAATTCTGTATGTTGCATTACTTCTTTTTCTCGAGATCACAATGTTTTTATTTAACAAATCCAGTGGTAAAATCGTAAACAATTCATATTATCAGATAAAACAGTAGACATATCACTTACTAATAGGACAGGACTGACAGAAGCTCTGGTCGCCAGCCATTTTGAGCCATTTTTAAAATATGGCGGCGAAAGTGCGTAGTGGATTCATGGAAAGGACTATTGTTTCTGGACCAGTTTTGCCCATCTACCTTATGTCGGACAAGAAACCTCCATTCACTTTTCAGCACTTGAATGTAGTATCAGATTTGATTTTTCCTTTCAGATTTTAAAAACCCATGTCATTAGTGTTCGATGTATGGTATCGAATTTTTCCCAAATTGACGGTGTATGAAACTGTACCAATTAAACTACAAAATCATTGAACCCTCGTTTGTGCAGCATGTTTCTTTATTTCACTATTACCATGAACAGTGATGCATTTGCTCTGCTATTCTCAATTTTTTTTTCTGAAAATTATTTTTGGTGCCTCTGTCAAATTCGAACATTTATAGCTTTTGAATGTCACAATCGGTTTCATTTTTTTTACAAATTCTTAGAGTCCAATCAGTGCTTTCTAGGTTAACAAAGTGACAACTCCCCCTGACTTCGCTCGGTGTCACCTAAAGAACTTCTTTGTAAACAACATTTTAATGTTTGTTTTTATTGATTTTTTCACATAAACATCCCAATTATTGATAACAATGTATTATTTAATTCTTATATTAATAAAGATACATTTTTGTTTAAACTTTATTTCGTTAAATGATGGACCAAAATTAGCGATGAACATAAAAATGAAATTGCTAGTATATTTCAAACATTTATTTAAAAAGAACAGCTGAATATTACTTATCACTTCTGAAACCTATATGTGTTGCAATTGATAGGCTTAAAAAAACGATACAATTTTGTTAAACGTCGTAGAACAATTTAATACGTGAGTCGCATTTTGACGAAACTGAATTTGCTTTAAAGCAAATGCAAAAATTTAGATACCGTTACGATCAGTGCTTACTAACTGTTATTCTAGACACTACAAAAATAGATCATACATTTACAGAAAGCGAACAGAATCTTGCTTTAGAAGCCGCTAATGACTTAATGAATAATATCCCGAGAGTGGTTTATTACCTCTGATTATGAATTTCTAGAAAATCTCAGCCTTTTGCCGATATTAAGTTTCACGAAAAAATTCTTAAAGGCACAAAACTCTTGAACTGGTGGAAATATTGGTATTATTGACAGATTATTCCTGATTCCAACAATTATTTTCTGCTGCAGCTTCTTCAGCTTCGGTTAAGAGATTATTTTCAACATTTGGTTTGATTCATTCTAAGATTCGAAATCATTAAGGACCGAAAATGCAGCTAAATTAGGTTTTTTGTACTAACATTTTTGTTTTGGAGAAAATTCTGTCTTATCTTCTTTTTAAGTTGATTCTATTTCAATTTTTCACTTTACGTTTCTTACCTTTTCCGCTTTTAAGTAGGTACTTACCTAACTTATGCTGTAAATTTAAGAAGGTACGTTTTGTTTTATATATGTTCTTTTTATTTGAAATTTTCTTCTGTTTAATTTGTATCTAGCTTTTAAATAAACTGTACTTATTATTTGAATTTTCTGAAGTTTGATTTACTTAGATTATACATTTACCCACAAGGGCAGGAAGGCAGGAGTTATTTAAATGAAATATCAATTTTCAAGCTATAGAACTTACTATCAATTTATATGAAAAATTGCGTATAACCTTTTTTCACAAAATGGTGTTTTGTTTCAAATCCATTGGTTATTTTTTTACTGCCTAAAAGGACGGTACATTCAGACATTTACTGTTAAATTAACATAAAATACAAATTTAATTCATATTACAATTTTTCTAAATTAATACCTGCATTACTGTACTGCATCTCTTGTACTTATTTTAATAAACTCATATTTGTCATTGTATTCGTAGATTACTTTTATCTATTGAAATATGTACAAAAAGTTTTGGAGCGAAATTGGAACTGTAACAAATATTTTAGACCATTCTGGTGCTTATGCTAACACTGTAGAAAATCTGAAGAAAAAAATAGATCTAATCAACTGTCTGTTGATACGTTACGATAACTTCACATTCTGCATTCCGAAATTTAAAAAACTCAGTTCTGATATCGTGAATGTCCCAGTTCTTTATGATATGAATAGGTCATGTTTGTTGATGTTGATAGACATCCTTTGCAAAGTCCAATATTAATGAGCGCATTTACAGAGTGAAAAGGAGATCCATTCACTCGGTTATTAGATTAGTCCTCGACATTAACTCTGTTGTGCCATATTATAAAAAAACAATTTTATGTCTGCTGCTTTAATGTAATATATTCATTAATCATGAATAGACATTTATAATAGGATTGCGGTCACGGTATCTTACGTTTTCGACCGTTTTACAGAAACTGTTGAAACGCAGAAACAAGATAAGAAATAAAACATTGAAGACTCTCCTCTTGCGATTTATATCACAAATAGATACATGCTTTATTATTATTTAAAAAAGGAGGTACAAATGTCAAGTTTAATATAGCTACTTTTTCAACCATAAATCTCTATTCGTATATAATAATGAAACGTTATCATCCATGAGTTTTTGGTTTGTTACTTAATCACGTAAACACCAGTAACTCCATGGACGAAACTACTGCACCAATCAACTTTTGAGACAGTTCTCTCATTTCAAGTGAGCATAAGAAGATTTTGCGCTGCTGCCTCTTATTGTCCAACCAAACAGGACTTCGATTTTCCCACTGATGTACTGATTGAAAACCGTCAAATGAGCAGGGTCGACACACTGCGATTGGAAAAGGATCGCTCAGGTACACAGATGGAAAAATAGAAGAGTTGTAGTGGGCGAGGCGGGACTTAGTGCGGGCTATGTAGAACTCTGAGCATCAGCCATCTTCCAGACAGAAATCTGTATATCTATGTACCCAGGATAAAGAGAGGTGTTTGAAAGACAAATATTTTAGATAGTTAGGCAGTGTTGAAGGCTCTCGGGTCTTTAATAGACACATTTGATTCTAATATTGCCTGGAAATGCCGACAATCTTTGAAGCAACTGATAAAAAACAACTAGGTTGCCTTGATGTGGATGCCAGAAGACGAGGGAATAAAAGGTAATGTATTAGTTGGCAGTCTTACAAAACAAGTTTTGAGCCCCCTTTTTTCGACCCTATACTTACTGCGAAATGTATCTACACAATAAAAGATCATAGCAGCAACAAATGACGATCCGGAGACGACAGAATTTTCGATGTAATCAGCAAAACGAATGTGTTTGTAATGTCATCCTGATAAACAAGGTAACATGTTAACAAACTTTTACATCTCGCGATTTCTCTTCCAAGTTTATATTCTTCGGGTCAAGAATGCTCGGAGTGTTAGCGTCCCTACCCTCCGGTATATTGCGGACAAAAAATACCATGTCTCCATCTTTTACCAGAGTTGAAGCAAGCGACATAACATGCCGCAAGTAGTTACCAATTTTCGGGTAAGGGAGTGAATTAGATTATTATCTTGGCCTTTCTGAGTACAGACAATGCCTGAAGGGGTTCAGAGCTCCTCTCCTCCAATTGACAGGCATCATAATGTCGGAATCAATTAAGGAATCGCATTCCACGAAGGCAAAATATAAGAATAGGGACCTTTATTTATTTTATTTATTTAATTGCCTTATTTATTTTAACGTCCTGGCGAAGTTTAGCTAATGCTACTCTAGCATTTAACCAGGACGGCGAAATGAGATACGGTAACCCATCCGACGTGACTTAACTTCGCCGATCGAGATCTTGCCACTGAACCTTGTTGGTCCGATGTTTCCACACCTTTGGATAGCTGACAACGCATCAGTACGTAATCCTAAGGTCTGGTTCGTTCTCAGTAATCTTGAATTCACTTTGGACCTGGAATTCGTGCTCATCTTTCTCGAATGCTGGAGGATCCGTGCCTTGTCCTGGGTTCCGAACGCTGTCACGACCCTGACCCTATCGAATTTCCAATAATTCCAATACATTTGACAGCGACCTCGAAAACCCCACACACATTCTCTGGTGATGTCAGTGTTTGTATCGAATATTCCTCTCACTGCCCACCCCCACAGGGGCCAGTGAGAGGCTGTAGAACGAAAACGTTTCGTCAGATTTTTTTGTAGATTTTATCAGATTCAGCGCATCAAATTACATAAGATATCACAGTCCAGATCCCGAGATCAATTTTTTGTTGTTGTAAACCTGTGTAATTAGTGAGAGGAAATATTATTGAATGATTGACAAATCAATCAGAAATACGTAGCATATGTACAAATGTATTCATTATATGGGGGACGGATGGTATTGTCAGATGATAGTAACAATTGTAGTGCCTTCCCCCACATATGAATAAGGGTACACCCGGCATCAGTTCTAGTTTTGAGCCTTTGGTATTGTTATTTGCAATTTTAAATCATAGTCACAGTCCAGTTCCCAAAGAGAAAATAACGGCAAGAGTTAAAAAAGGTTTTTACTAAAAATTTCATACATTCAACCGTTTTCATGTAACAAAAACTTGAGTGCTAACACGGTCAGATTGTCATGACACTGCCGGCACCATCTCGGGTAGCTCGGAGAAATTATTTTGAGTTCGGATTATTTACAAAATTTCGAAGTTTTATACCTGCCGCGCTATTCTTGACTGCACGCATTTTTTAAGGTTACTCGCATTTCGCCAAAATTCGAATAAAAGTTCATTCTAGACATTCTTCCGTTCGCAAAGTATTCGAGTACTCGCATTAAACAAGGAGCGGTTTTTAGCAGTCGGTACATATTCGAATGATGATACATAACCTACTTTATTTCGTATGTTTTTAAAGTCTTCAAATTCGTTACGATAAATTAAGAATATTTATTGTACTGTTGTATTTATTGATAATGGACTATCTGCAGTATATTGCGAACATTGAAAATCTGCAAAATGCAGAAAATATACAGAGGCACAACAAGTTTAATAATGTAGATCGATTTGAAGTTTTAAGTGAAGAAGAGGTCATAGGTACAAATATTTAGAATGTCTAAGGTATTATGTAGATTTCTCATTGAAATTGTAGAACCATTTATGAGACCACAGAAGAGAACTATAGATTTGAACGTAACCACAACAGTAAAGTTTTACTATGAATTTGTAGCAATCAGGTGTTTTTATTGTAAATGTAATAGTAAGTTCTTGCCACATACACTGACCATCCTTTTGCGTAAATTCATTAGAAAATTTCTCAGAAGTGAGTGTTGCCAGTTCATTTATGAATTCTAGAATTATCCGATTTTGTTCAGTAAATGCATTGCCATTTCGGCGTGGAGTCTCCATTACATAATAAAATCTTAGTGAAATAATAAAAAAGAATCTCTAGTCTTCAATACAAACAATTTGTCGTGGCTATGCGGGCTACGTTCCCAAAGCCATTTCCTTAGGGGAAAAAATCTCTATTCTTTTATTTCTTTTTCTTTAAAAGAATGAAATCAACTACAACTTACATCAGTTAAAGTTATGTGTCTTGTTCTTGTAAAAATATAAGGGAATAATCCAAGAAAATTATTGAATAAAATTAAAGAAAATAATGAAATAAAAATTAATGTTCTCCCCTTAGAATTAATATTTCCAATTAAAATTTTAAATTCTTTATGTAAAGTGGTGATAATATTTATTCAAGATACGTCATCTGTCATTTCAAACGCAGTGAAGTTAGGTAATTTTCGAAAATTACCATGATGCCAAGTACATTTTAACGAGTGATTGCTATCGTTCGTGTACATAAACAAAATGCAGTCGAGAATACCGTATATAGAAAGTGTTCGCAAATATGCCGTCCGCATCAATACGTATACGTGCACTGCGAAGCATGTCAAGAATAAGGCTGCTGCTCATTTTATGTCTCGACCGCTACATGAAATTTCAGTATATACAATCGAAAGAAAGTATATCTAGCTGTCGTTCAACCCAGGTTACAATTGAAAACAAATGTAAGTATTATTGGAGATAAATTTATAAAGAACTCCGAACATAAGATACATCATCTCTATTGCAAATTCTTGCACGTATACGTATTGATGCGAACGGCATATTTACGAACACTTTCTATATACGCTATTCTTGACTGCATTTCCTTTATGTACACGAACGATAGCAATCACTCGTTAAAATACACTTGGCATCATGGCAATTTTCGAAAAATACCTCACTTCACTGTGTTTGAAATGAGAGATGACGTATCTGGACGGATGTAATTTGTAGTTGATTTTATTATTTTAAAGAAAAAGAAATAAAATTATCGAGATTTTTTTTCCCTAAGGAAATGGATTTGAGAACGTAGCCCGTACAGCCACGACAAATTGTTTGTATTGAAGAATAGAGATTCCTCTTTATTATTTTACTAAGAATTTTTTATGTAATGGAGACTCCACGCCGAAATGGCAATGCCTCTATTGAACAAAAGCGGATAACTCTAGAATTTATAAAAGAACTTCCAAAACTCACTTCTGAGAAATTTTCTGATGAATTTACGCAAAAAGATGGTCAGTGTATGTGGTAAGAACCTACTATTAAATTAAAAAAAAAGCACCTGATTACTACAAATTCGTAGTAAAACCTTACTGTTGTGGTTACACTCAAATCTGTGGTCTCATAAATGGTTCTACAGTTTCAATGATAAGTCTACATAATACCTTAGACATTCTAAATATTTGTACCTATGGACTCTTGTTCACTTAAAACTTCAAACTGATCTGCATTATTAAACTTGTTGTGCCTCTGTATAAAATTTTCTGCATTTTGTACATTTTCAATGTTCGCAATATCCTGCAGATCGTCCATTATCAACAAATATAACAATACAATAAATATTCTTAATTTATTATAACGAATTTGAAGACTTTAAAAACATACCAAATAAAATATTAGGTTATGTATCATCATTCGCATATTTACCGACTGCCAAAAACAGCTTGTTGTTTAATGCGAGCACTCGAATACTTTGCGAACAATCAAGAATGTCTAGATGAAATTTTATTCGAATTTTAGCGAAATGCAAGTAACCTTAAAAAATGCGCGCAGTCAAGAATAGCGCTGCTGTTGATTTATTGATTGATTTGCCAGCGTAAGGTATGCATTGCTGCGGATTCCGGACATCCAATCTGGACGATTTTATATTCCGCCGGACCTGCTGCATACTTTGGATTGGAAATGAGACATTCTTGTTGCCAGCAACGAAAACCATCTGACGCATAGGGTAGGAATATAGGATGGGATGTGTAGGTGTTTGTGAGATGCTTCTTTTAAATTTCCATCTATCATCATCTCCTTATTTATATAGTTGATTGATTAGCCAGCGATGCTTATTTTTAGTTTCCGTCTGTGATCATCTTCTGACCTATTCTTCTTCTGACTTTTCTGTTTCTGAATCTGGCACTGTGTATGTCCTTGATATTTCTTTATTGTATTCCTTCTTCTGTTTGGCCGTTCTTTCCCAGTGTGTATAATCCTTTCCTAGTCTATTCGATTGACACAGACACCAACACCAAATGGACTTCTTACTTTAACAAGCAGTTTCACAATCATTGGTTAACTAATCATTAGGATTTGCTCCAATTTACGATATTTTTGTAAGAACATTTTTAGTGTAGAATTTTGTGCGCTTTAATTTTTACCTCTACGATTTTTTTTTTTAGTATTTTTAGTGTTATTATTTATTTTATCTCAACTCAAAACCGAATCTTCTTGTTTACATCTTGTCCAAGGGGTGGATTAAAATCATACTAACAACTATCTTATGGCTAAATAGGTTAATATCTAAAATTTCTCTATTTGACCTAATAGAATTTTCTACATTGACTGTACTATTTGACGGCAGTTCATTTCGGTAAAATTAGCTTACGCCGAATTCGCGGGGGGCCAGTCATAACACCGCTATAAATAGAGAACTTTACACCTACGCGCCGCGACGCTGTACGCGTTCTTCTCTCTCTCTGGACCCCCACTCATACATCACAACACCTCGTGGGTGTTTGCGAGAGAATACATACATTCGCCGACGACAGGCCTATATTATATGACCCCTTCGTTCTTTGCCAAGAACCGACATAGTATTTTTTTTAATTTCTATCTACTAAATGTACTTATATTAAGTTATTGTGCTTTTTTCAATTAATAGACTTGTCTCGCGTACCATGGTATGTGTATGTTTCTGAAAGGATTACATTTAAGGGTTAATAGGCAATTTATATTCCAAATATGATTAAATCCATTTTTACTTAAAGTAATACTAATGTGATGCAATATTTTGAACTGAAGGAAGATGGTACGTACAAAATCCACTTCAAAAGATAATTTCAAAATTAAAATAATCCTCTGAACATACAGTGATATACGGCTCTAAAAGCGACGTCGATACATGGTGTCATCATAAAGAAAACCGCTAGAGTTTCAGTATGTATCAGGATTACCTTGTCATGTTTCATTGAATCGTGTAAAATCATTTATAAAGTTATTGCATTTTACTAAAAACAATAAATTGAATTTTTGACAATTATTAGAATCTCCTGACATATGGAAAAACACAAGACCTTCTTGAGTTTCATAAATGAAATAGAAACCATATTTTTATATTTTTTTCTTGAAGTCGATTCAACAATATTATAAAAAATTGTGTTGCAAACATTAGTATCTCGGAAACTGTCAGGGGGAAAATATTTCGAAAGCTATACAAAAATAGAAAAACCATTCTTAGCGCTACATTATTTTTAGCAGAATATGTAATGATAATGCATCTAATTTGAAACAGTCGATATAATGATACTGAAAAAGGAATCTGGTGACCGTCACTTGGAGAATCCTAGGCTAATTACTACGAAGGCTAAATTCACTCTAAAGTGCTTATAGTGTAGATTCTTGTGTTATAAAGAAGAAGCTGACTGATTGGTCTTGACCACCATATCCTGTGTGGATCTACTGTGGCCCTCCTGTTCTATATGGTAATCCTTGGAGCTCCTGATCCAGTTTTTTCCTTTGTATTAGACTTCACAGCCTTGATAAATGTCTCTTATTATAGTTACCAGCTGTTGGTTTTTCCGAACTCCGAAATTTCTGCCCGGCGTTCGTTACAGTAACCATTGTTTTTCTCCCTAGTTCTGCTTATTAGTTTAGTAGCGGTTACTGTTTCTGCCGGATACTGCGCCTTGATCTTAAAGTTCTGGTAGGAATCTTAACGTACTGTAAGCAAAATCAGCTTTATAATTGTTTCCTTTACAAATTAAATTGTCTTAATGTTGGCTGAGCGCGAGTACAGTAGTTGTAAGGAATTATAAAGATGTTACAATTACCCTTTACGTTACACGTAATATGGTACGATAGGTTATTACAAATGCCAAATAAATGTTTTGCAAGCAATTTGTCAATATCTATTAAATAGCATTTTTTTAAATAAAATCTTGACTGAAAAGACCTAGTTGTTAACTATGGAAAATGTATGGATACTTAAAAATGCTTCATTGATCGTATCTTACTCATTTCACAGTCACAGTTACTTGTATTAAAAAACGAATAAACATAGCGACTTACGAAAACAGTATATCATTTTTCTTAATTAAAAATGGTATAATCCATTAGAACTGACTTATCTCGGATTTCTCATATTGTGGTGCATCCTGTTGTGGACGCCACTGTTTGCGCTTGTTGTGGTGCATTAGCATCCGGTGGCGGTCAATGGCTGGGTTGGTGGCCCGTCTAAACCTTGTTCCTTCTCTTTATATATCATATATGGAAGAACGGCACGGCCCTTCCACAGATTCTGCCTCTCTTTCTTGTACCCTGCATGCCCATCCGACCAAGGATAGTACATGTATACAGAAAAGGTTGGCTTACTCGTAGATTTATGTTTGGTAATTGCGCACCCAATTACGGGATCACAAATAGCAATAAAAATATAAACTTGAGTAAGCTTGAATATATTCTTTATTATATGCGATTTTATTTTCTTTCCTATATGTACGTAGAAATTTAATAATCGTGCAAAAATTTGATTTTAAAGTTTTGGTGAATTTGCATGTCTTCAAGTCCCTTTGACCTAAAGAAGTGATTCTTAATAATGTTTATCTGCCGTGTGTAATCGCACGTTGAGCCCAATTTTTTGCTCACATTTTACAACCTCTTGTCAAACCCTTTTTTCTTCATTGTCCAAGAGTGCTACATAATTATAAGTTAATTCATAATATATGTGTATATATTATGAATTAATTTATAGTTATGTAGTATTCTTCAGGGACATATTGTAGAACCCATACTTCTAATCTATTCATATTAAACGTAAATATTATATCAATAGAAACTTTTTGGGGAGGATAGCTAATTAGCTAGTCCTTATTATTAATTCAGTATGTGCGCTTTATTGAACGAAAAAACGTGTAAATAAAAGAGCTTATTAGTTTTACTGTAACCACCATATGGACGTGTAGTGGACTGCAAACTTGCAAATTTGGCCAAGAAGTCGAATTTTTACTTGTCTAAATGAACAGCATTACCTCAAATAATATTTAGGGATTATAGTATTACTATTATTTATGCGTTAAGGTGGAATGTTTCTAAAATATATATACAGCTTATTAGCGGCGAATGATGGCCATGTGGAAGCAGAGCGTTAAGTTTTACTTCCACATCCACGTAGTGGATTGGAAGTATAGTAATCGCAAAAAAAATTTCAAAAATTTTTATTCGTGAAATAGGTTTAGAATGTCATGAAACGTCGAGATTTTAAATTTGAGCGGAAAAAAATTTTCTGTCTGTCTGTCGGTCTGTCTGTCGGTCTGTCTGTCTGTCTGTCTGTCGGTCTGTCTGTCTGTCTGTCTGTAACTTTTTTTTTGTCCGCACGTTTTCTCCGGAACGGTTTAAGATATTGACTTGAAATTTTGTACACGTATATATTATAACGAGATCTGGAACTGGATTGTTTTTTGAGGATATCCGGTGAAGGGTTGGGGGTTAAATAGGGGTAAATATGGGAAAATAAGTAAAGCAAGCTTGTAAGAGTACAGAAACTTGAAATTCGGTGTATGTACTAGAAATTAAGGCTTCCGACTTTTTATAATATTTTTCAACCCCCCACCACCCCTACCCCATTAATGGGGTTGATAAAATAAAGTTGAGATATTCATTTGAAATTTCATACACGTATGAATTATAACGACGTGTGGAATTAGATTATATTTTGAGATGATTCCGTTGAAGGGTTGGGGGTTAATTTGGGGTAAATAGGGGAATATAAGTAAAACAAGTTGGTAAGAGTACAGAAACTTGAAATTCGGTGTATGTACTAGAAGCCAAAGCGTCAGATTTTTTTATAATATTTTTCAACCCCCACCACCCCTACTCCAATATGAAAAGGGTTGATAAAATAACAATTGAGATATTCATTTAAAATTTGGTACACGTATGTATTATAACGACATCTGGAACTAGATTATAATTTGAGATGATTCCGTTGAAGGGTTAGGGGTTAAATAGGGGTAAATAGGGGAAAATAAGTAAAGCAAGCTGGTAAGACTACAGAAACTTGAAATTAGGTGTATGTACTAGATGCCAAGGTCTCAGATTATTTATAATATTTTTCAACCCCCACCACCCCTAATTCATTATTAAAAGGGTTGATAACATAAAATTGAGATATTCATTTGAAATTTGGTACACGTATGAATTATAACGACATCTGGAAATAGATTATATTTTGAGATGATTCCATTAAGGGGTTGGGGGTTATTTAGGGGTAAATAGGGGAAAATAAGTAAAACAAGCTGGTATGAGTACAGAAACTTGAAATTCGGTGTATGTATTAGAAATTAAGGCTTCCGATTTTTTATAATATTTTTCAACCCCCCCACCACCCCTACCCCATTAATGGGGTTGATAAAATAAAGTTGAGATATTCATTTGAAATTTTATACACGTATGTATTATAACGACGTGTGGAATTAGATTATATTTTGAGATGATTCCGTTGAAGGGTTGGGGGTTAATTTGGGGTAAATAGGGGAATATAAGTAAAACAAGTTGGTAAGAGTACAGAAACTTGAAATTCGGTGTATGTACTAGAAGCCAAAGCGTCAGATTTTTTTTTAAATATTTTTTCAACCCCCACCACCCCTACTCCAATATGAAAAGGGTTGATAAAATAAAATTGAGATATTCATTGGAAATTTGGTACACGTATGAATTATAACGACATCTGGAACTAGATTATATTTTGAGATGATTCCATTGAGGGGTTGGGGGTTATTTAGGGGTAAATAGGGGAAAATAAGTAAAACAAGCTGGTATGAGTACAGAAACTTGAAATTCGGTGTATGTACTAGAAGCAAAGGCCTCAGATTTTTTAATAATATATTTCAGCTCCCCACCACCCCCACTCCATTATTCAAGGGGTTGATAAAATAAAATTGAGATATTCACATGAAATTTAGTGCATTTATATATTATAATTATATCTGAAAGTAGAATATATTTTGACATGATTGCGTTGAAGGAGTGGGGGTAAGTAGAGGTAAATAGGGAAAAATAAGTGAAGTAAGCTGGTAAGAGTACTGCAACTTGATATTAGGTGTATGTCCTAGATGCCAAGGTCTCAGATTTATTGATACTATTTTTCAACACTTCCACTACCCTTACTACATTATTAAAGGGGTTGATAAAATAAAATTGAGATATTCACTTGTAATTTGGTAGACGTATGTATTATAACGACACCTGGAACTAGAGTACAGAAATTTGGGATTCGGTGTACATACTAGAAACCAAGGCCTCAGATTTCTTTCTAATATTTTTCAAACTCCACCACCTCCCCTTCATTGTTAATGGGATTGATAACATCAAATTGAGATATTCACTTAAGTTAGTACACGTATGTATTGTAGTGACATCCGATTGAGATGACTCCATTGAAGGGGTGGGAGGTGGAAGATTGTGAATAGTGGAAAATAAGTAGGGTAAACTAGAAACTTCATTTTTAACGAATGTGGTAGAAACCAACCCCTCAAACTTTTCTATGACATCTGCCCCAAATATTATTAAAATTCTATAACCAATAATTTCCATATACTAGAGTGCAAATATAGTCAAGATGTTTCCTTTAAAGTGACTTGGATGAAGAATCTGGATGTGGAAGTAGTGATTCCTTAGGCAGCGGTTTTTTCTTGACATGCATTAGGAAGAAACAAAACTTAGATAAGTTATGTATGTACCCAACCTTTTAATCGCTAAAATAGAAATGAGTGCAGTTGATATTTCATTATAACAAATAGCGAACTTACATATTTAACTTCAGATATTTATTAATTTTTATTATACGGAAATGTAATATAAATTAAACATAGAAAGCTTAACTTAATGCTGAGTTATTAAATTACCCTGATGAGCTTGGGTTGTGAGTTTAGAACCACTACAAAACCCAATGCTCATGTGATATGGGCGAAAGAAACATTGATTGCGGATAGTTGGAGACATTACGACGATTTATGTGTATATGGGTCGAATCATGAACTAGCCATTTTAAAGGCCAGATCCAGGCATCCAGGGCACACACCCTGGGTTACATTTATAGATTTATAGAGTCGGCATCTGTTATTAAAGATCGAGATAAATAAAAACTTTGAAATTATTCAGGAAAGAAATTTCAAGGAAATCGAAACATAATTTGCGTTATGTTCAATTTCATAGAATACCTCAATTTCCTCCATTAGGAAATCATCGAATAGGGTAAAATAAAAATACAACCTACATGTTTCAGAACTGACCGAAATGAAAGAAAAAAAATATCGGTCACCATTCACAGGCGAGTCCTTCAACGACACTGATAGTAATTACAATTTAAAAAAAATTGTTGTATATTGAAAATAACATAATTTTGGTAACATTTCATTTCAGTCAACTTTGTTCAAAAATCTTTACGATTTAATTTTTTTTAATATTTCTTCTATACATTTCAGCCTATTCACGATCACCTTGCAAATTGTGAGCAAGTTTTCAAGCTACTAGTCCCAATGTGGAGCATGGGGCTTGATTTTATGGTCTACCTCTCTTGATACCTTGGTCCAAACATTCTTCTACCTACCGTACATCTATGCTCCAGTTCCATAACCTTTTCCGTTGGGGCATTGGAATCCGTAATATATCGTTGGCATTTTGATTATATATGTACAAAGGAGAGTTTTTTTTGTTTATTCATTATTCGTTAGGGGCTCCGACGGCACCGACAAAAACAAATTTTAATCTGTTTCGTCTACCCGGGTAGTCTTGAAAATAATAATGTTTTCGTTTGTGATCGCTAACCTGCGTGTTACATTAACATTACAGAATATAATTATTGAGGTGTCGTTGGTTCAAAATTAGTAAAACAAGATTTAATTAACTCGTCAGAACCGCTATTACACGCCAAAGCGAAATCCGGACAGAGTTACAGAGTTAGTTAAATTCATATACTAGGCCAGTCAATACAGACTTCTATAGTGAAAAGTTAGACAAGATTTGTGAATGATTTTAATCTTGGAGGCAATGTTGGAGGGGGTAAAAAAATTCTAAATCCGATTTTTGCACCCTTCTTCGCCCCCGGAACAATGTTAAATTAACAAAAAACGCTTGCAGTAACATTTTAAAAAATGTCCGAAATTTTCATAATTATTAGACATCTTCTATTAAGTTTGCACCCCGCTGCGATGACAGTAACATTGCAAATAGTTGTTTATGAACTTTATTATTATATATTTTGCCGAAAAAAATGCGAAAGTTATGCAAATGATTGTTTATGCAACAAAATAGAGTTACAAACTCGCTTGTAATTTCTTTTACCCCGTAAGGTCTTTTCACATTTTTTTTATCTGGCACGGACACGATTTTGACAGATTAAATGGTAAGTGGGGGACTAAATAATTGCGAAAGTCTTAAAATCTGGTTGCGAATCATCGCCAATAAATGACATAAATTTGCAACCTCGTAAATGTCCCGGAACTTATTTAAATTACCTGTTATTTAAATAATACTTTTACTTGTGTAAAAAAATTAGAAAACGGGTGCAAATTTCATATATTCGAATATTCCTGTGAATTTGCTACTTCACAAACCATCCGAAATATATTTTACCTGTTTTTGCTTTCCTTCTGAGACATTTTGCATTTTCATTAAAATTTTATTCGCAACAAAAAATCCGGAGTGTTGCATATTTATTATTGTTTTAATTACGTCGATACATAGCTTCAGATTAATTTGCAACCCATTTATTAATACGGAACATCACTTAAATAAATGTTTCCCTCAATCACAGCCCTTGCTTGGTTAGTTTCAGTTAGTAATATTGATTATTGTTATTATTAAACGAGAAACAAAAATTAAAATGCTAAAAGTATAGGTGTAAGAAGAGTAATTTCAACATAACAATATTTCAGTTTCGGATATAATTGGTAATATATTTGCTCTGTCTCCTTTAAGAATCCACTGATCTAACGTTGATGCTTGAGATGTTTACAAAATAATTATTTCCTATTTAATTATCATAGAATGGCCAAAAATAGTCTACGTATTGAATATTTGTTTTTATTGGAAATTGAATCCGCAAAACGCTATCTGACGTCACGACTTCTAGGCAGGAGCGCGTACTACGTGGTCATATTGTGCAATCAATTGCATCATTTTCCAGTGGAATACTCTTACTCAGTAAAATGATAAAATCTTTGAACATGTTGGAGTTCTCACTCAGCTCTCTCAGAGAGTACTTACCGAATACCGATCTTCAAATCCTAATCAATTTTGAGAAATTTGTAGAATTCTGGCCATTAGTGTAATTTGTAAGTACTATTAATGTAGGATTAAGATTAGTTTTGGTCCAGCTCTGTAGGAGTGGTGTCTAATGCAGTTGAGAAATCTCAGCATTACTTCTTGAAAGCAGTATTGCCATGATTATTCTCTCATTTATTATTACTACTTTTGATTTATTAACTTCAAATGAAAGAAAAAAAAAGGTAATTTGGATAATAACAAAATAAATGATGATAGGTAATAAGTGAAAGGAGGTCGAAATTTGACTAACGTTGTGTATAGACGTATTGTACGACGCTCCCGAAAAAAGTGCTAAAAGAAGCGGTAAAAACCCCGTTAAATTCGAAAGAATTTGAGCCACCGGTGAATCGAGAAGTTCTGCGTGAAGTGAAGCGCCGTAATAGAAAAACAGGGTTCATATGGAATTAATAATTACTTGTACAGTATTTTTAATAGTATCAAATAAAGCTGACTAGTGCAAGCGCAGTGTCTTTACCTACACCCAAGATGGTCGTCTGGAAGGCCCTTTTTAAGTGGTTTGTTGCGATAAAGAAAGCTGTGTTTACAAAGCAATATAGACATACTAGCTGTGTTGTGACTTAAAGTAATTGTGTGCAGTAGAAGTCTTTTAAGTGAACAAAATCAACTCAAGAAAGGAAAGAAAATGATACAGCAATCACAAGACCAGACGCTACAGCGAGATAAGCTATACATTATTTTATTTTATTCTGTTTTTTCTGATTACTTTAATAGCTTTACCAACTTAATTTCTATCAACTCAATGTATTCATTTAATGCATAATATTTTAAACATTTTGTTATTCATCTCCAAAATGAACCTGTACCGAACGTGGGGGGCAGGTAATAAAATAGATAAATACGCGAAATCGGAAAACGGCAATTGAAATTAATTAATACAAAAACAAACCAATATCAATGGTATAAAAAAACTCAGGCCACTCTTTCATTTGCAACTCTCTAGTGTATTAGTTTATTTCTTCATCAAAATTGAAATAAATTAAAAGTAACATTGAAAAGGTATTAAATATAGGTAATGAAATAGAAAAATACTCGGAATTGGAAAGCGGCAGTTGAAACTAATTACTACAAAACAAACTAATATACAGGGTGTACAAAATATTCTCTCGGACTTCTTTCTCATAACCCACTGTAAACAATTCTTTTTTACCGCCAAGACAGGGCACTTCCTTGCACTTCCACCGTAAATGGATATTTACCTGTGGAACGGTTAATAAATAAAAGCTTGCTTCGGCGAGCTAATGTATGTATGACAAACGAAGTGGGCGCGAGATTTCTGGGAGACATGAAACCATATATGGACGCAAGCGGGCAGGAGGAGATGCACACTGTTAGATTCAGAAACAGACATCTTAAAAGAAAATGAAATAAATAAGGAGATGATGATAGATCGAAACTTCAAAGAAGCATGGAAACTAAAAGGAAGCATCTCGCAAACGCCTACACTTCCTATCCGGTGATGACAGATGGAAACTAAAAAGAAGCATGGAAACTTAACAGAAGCATCTGACAAACACCTGTTCTATATTCCTACCTCATGCGTCATGTGGCTCTCGCTGCTGGCAACAAGCATGTCCAATGTCCACTCCAGCGTATGCAGCCGGTAAGCATCCAAGGTTTGTTCCGGCACGCGGTTCGAACACCCATCCGTTGGGCGGTCGGGTGGAGCCGCCTAGTCAGGGCATGAATATGTCATAGCGAGTGAAGGATGCAATGGATGACTGGGCGACTGCGTTTGGCTATTCGGCGGGCGATCGAGCTGCGTGTGGGAACAAACCTCAAGATTGGATGCCCGGAATCTGCAGCAATGCCCACCTTGCGCTGGCAAATCAATCAATATAGGTAATAAGTGAAAGAATATTAACATTTTGGGTAAATAGTGCGATATCCGTAAATACCTACCTATAGACAAAGGCCTTATCATCAAAAAGTTTGAACAATACCTCATAAATAGGTAAAAGAATGGAGATTGTAATGAAATAATTATAGGCCTGTATAAAAAGAACTTGATAACATATTCATCATCAACATCAACTATGTCAAAACTGTTACTTCATTGTGTTTGTGACAACTTAAAAAGACCAATCAGAAATCGACGTACAGAACGCGATATCTTGCCTATATGAACAGAGGCAGAATCATTGGCAGAATTCATGGAATTAAGGGATCTAAATCTAAAAATAATACTAGATTTACACGAGAATAACCTATTCAGTTTTTAATGATATTTAAAACGGCTGTTTTTGCAAGCAAATAATGAGACTGGGTATAAATGTTTTTTTCCATTTCCAAAAAAAATACGCTTCTTTATCCGATGTCAAAGTGGAAACACTTATTGCCGTAATAATACAATTACCATTAATAAATAATACCTCCAGATAATTACATAAGTAATTATAATTCTTATAAAAGTGTATTGTAACTTGAACGTGTATTTATGTAATTATAAAGCTGCTTTCCGGAAGTATCATCGAGTAAACATGAACGTACCTACGTTGAAATATTGAAATAAACTCCGCTCATAATAAAATATGATACGATATCAATATTTACGAAAGATTATTAGATATTATGTTTTCTTCTGTTATTCGTTTCTCGGCGCCTACAGATAAACACTCCATCGCGTGGTTGCCCAGTAATCGATTATTTTAGAAGTCTGATGATAATAGCTTATATTTTACATTGAATGCAGATCTAGAATATTCTTCAAAGGGGAAATAAATGCTACAAAATCTTTAATACTACTTTACTATTTTAGCACAACCATTCACAGAACATCAGTCTATTCAGTTAAATAATAGTTACATTAATAACGAAACGATCATGTTATATGTCACTTCTCATACATTATAATATGCAAAGTGCATTCAGAAATATACAATGAATATCTACTCGTCATAATGAAGAACTATAGTGCCAAAGCTGTAAAGAAATAAAATAGGAATTAGGAATCTTCTACATAGAACATTCATGTAAGAAAACGTTCAGTATATAGTTATCTGATTCGTCAAACTTTTTGGATCAATTTAATCCACCTTTTGTTCAACTTATTTATTGTGATCATTTCCTAAGGCTTGGTTTGTTCCAAAAATCGGTAGTAGGGAACCGACAGTTTACCCGACGCCACGATATCGCTATTGTTTTTCAACGTGAGAATTAAAATGAGGTTGGTTGACTGAGTCAAATTGTGAGAAAATATTTGTGAAAAATTAATGGATGGAGTTTCACATCTGAAACTTTAATAGCCACCAAATTGATAGTACAAGATGTTGAGACCCGCTCTGCACTAACTGCCACTTCATATTCTGATACATCGCCAGTGTATTTGCCAACTATTGACTGATTGAAAGGCCTAATTGATAGTTCTTACTTTAATTTATTTTGATCCCAACACAATGTATTGTGTTCTGAATCCCACCATCCCATCACAAATTTTTAAGGATTTTGAACATATCGGAAAAGGTTTGAAAATAAAAGTTTTGCACATTCTTTTTTATTTAGTACCTACTCTATAACTTTTAAAAACAACGTACCTCAATGTTATGCAAAGGGAAAATGAGACAACTTATTCTATTTGGTTTCCTGGTAAATATCACAGAAGTCAACACAATTTCAAAAATCTCTATTGAAAGTAAAAGAGGCGTATCTCAGCTTCCATTGGTCTTAGAGACAACTTTTTTATTTAAAGTCATGTTTTTTAAGCGTAATTCAATGGCACTTGGTTACAAATCTTAAAAGTGAAAATTCGCGGAAAGCAACGGTAATTTTTTCGTTTTTTGTAAATAAAAAAAAATCTGAATTTTGGTACTACATTTGAAGTTGCTCCTAAATTCAACGGATTCCAATTGGTTTCATGTCGATCCTGTTTTTTTTTGTCGAAACGGCAGTGCTTCCAATTTTCAACTTGGAGATTTGCTATATGCCGCCATTTTGAATTGGAGGGTCGGGGTTGAGCGCACTATTTAGGCATCCCAAAATTTGGCAATTACTTTAGTTATTGCAATTTGAGAATCTCTCATTTTCTCACATTTGTTGCTAATTTTGCAATAGTAAACAAGTTTTGCGATTTTTCCCAGGAAATTATCTTGATTGATTGATTGATTTGCCAGCGTATGGTGGGCATTGCTGCCAATTCCGGGCATCCATGGAGGTTTGTTCCAACACGCAGCTTGGTCGTCTGTCGAACACGCCCAACGGACGCGACGGCCAAACAGCGTGCCGGAACCAAATCTCGGACGTTTTGTATACCGCTGGACCAGCTGCATACGCCGGGTTGGACATTGGACATGCTTGTTGTCAGCAGCGAGAGCCGCACGACGCATGGGGTGGGAATATAGGATGGGAAGTGTAGAGGAACAATTTTGATTAGTATACTTCGAGTGGATTAGAGGCTTTTTTTGCGAGATATTTAAGAAAATCTAAAAAAAAAGTGTTCCGCTTTCTATTTTGCAATAAATAACCATGTTCCGTATCTTCGAATATTTAAAGATGAATGTTTTACATATAAGCAAAATATGCAAAGAAATTGCCCAAAATTGCTTTCGAAAAACATATTCTCACTTTATCATGAACGCACACCACTGCCAAGGATAACACATGACCACAAAAGAAAAAAGTGTTCTGTTCTCGGGGCCCGACATTGTAATCTCTATGTATTTCGATGTGTTCAATACGAATCCGACGTCCGTCCATCACCCACCAATTTTTTGTAAATCGCGAAAACAACAGAACATATGAATTTTTTTAGGTTATTATTGCGATTTACTAAAAATTGGTGATGGGGCAAAACGGACGTCGGATTTGTGATAAGCACGTCGAAATACATAGGGATTACTATGTCGGGTCCCGAGAACAGATCACTTTTTTTGTGGTCCTGTGTAATCATTGATTTGGTCAAAATTAACATACTAAATGTGAAGCCAATGTATTGATAGAAATTGGATAACTAAGAGCAGAAGTATGGAGCATTATAAAAAAATTGGTAAAGAATTTGCTTCTTTTTTGTATACAGGTCGGTTCCTTAGGCAACGACGACGTATGAGAATATTAATTGGAATGCAGTTATTATTATTATTACAAAAAAACGTGATAACTTTTGATAAAAAAAATTTAAAGTCGTCCTCCGATAGCAAAAAATGAATATTAAACTAGAGTAAACATTATACTCTTCGCCGACCTACTGCACTTTTTATATAATTGTTGCACATTCTATAGGATTCTCTTCGCAGTTTTTTATTATTGTGTAAATAATATTAGTTTTAGACATTTTTTGTTTAACTACAAAACATAGAAAAATGTTTTTTTTTCAAATTTAAAAAATTAATAACTTTTATTTATTGATCGATCTAGCTAACATTCACTTACTATCCAAGTTTCAATACAATCGAACTTTTCGTTCTTAAGTTATCGTGCTTACAAAAAACGTGATGGACGGACGGACGAACAGACGGACGGACGGACATTTTGAAAGTTATTCAGAATTCGATCACCAACACAGTGATATGACTGAATTTTTTCTCTACGAGCAATATACTCTTCGTTTTGTATTTTGCAAAGAGTATAATAAAAGGTGCAAAATATGGAAGGTTTGCCTAAATACCTTTACATATTTCCATCATAGTTGAATTATTATTTTCAATAGAACTAATATATGTCTTCCTTGCCAGTTGTGTTAACTATATGCCAAATATTCTTGCCATCCATCCATGTAGTGAAAATAGGTTTATAATGTTATAAAACGTGGAGATTTTAAATTTGAGTGAAAAATTTTTTTCATTATCTATTCTCTTCAGATGATCTACCCTGCATATTTTTAGTGAAAGTTACTTATTTCTTCGCTGGCAGTAGCGTCAACCACCTACCAAATTTTACTGTTCTCAGTCAAGTAGCTTTTTAGTTATAGCACCAACAGACTGACGGACTTGAAATAACTACATTTTCGTGATCTACATGGTCTGGAAACGTGTAATGCGAAGAAATCTTGGAGGGTGATCTTTTCACGAATACAATACTTCCATTTGGTAAGCGAAGGAAGTAAAAATAATGGAAATGCTCGCTAAAATCCTAAAGTGTTATAATTTAATGACCAATTTTTGTCTCTTATGATTTCTTTTTTTTTACATGAATTCAAAGTCTTTGAAACGGCCCAGTGAATTCAATTATAGTATTTTAAATATAAATTACTCTCGATAATGTCGTGACCGAAGTGGCTAGAATGAACCAGTGAATAAATGTAAAATGTAAATGGTTATCTTATAAAGAAACTGTTTCATTCATTATCGTTTTAATGTCGTGAATATAAAAAGAGCCACAACGTGAGAAAGTGATACAGATTAAAACTGTCAACTAGTTTGTTTTAGTTCATTTTCATTGGACGCGATTTGTCTCGAACCAGAGTGAATTTAATTAAGTAGTGAAAAACTATTAGTCCATTGAAAAATTTTATAAAATTTTGGCTGAACCTTGCATTTTGGATGTGACAAGAGTTTTTCTTTTGATGTTTATGGGGGGGGGGGGGGTCAGTGTGAGTATAAAACTCAATTTTCGGGGTTGAAAGCTCTCCCACCTGGCCACCATCTTGAAAAAGGGAACGTAAACAAGCTTTTTTTCATAAATACAGAGGTATTTAGCAACCAAACAAAAAAATTCTAACCGTCTCTATGTTACCGATTAAAAATGAAATTCAGAGATTACCTTGTACAATAAATCTACATTGTTTGTTTTTTCTAATTTTTACTTTGCAGTGTAGGTGTAATAAGAGATTGCGTATAATACACGTGTATAATTAGCCTTTAAAGTACTTACTCCTTTAGGACCCTCCTCGCTATGCCCGTTGTGCCCTAAACCCGTGCGTGCTTTAAGGGCTTACTTATACCCTGGTATTATAATATACTATATTATATTCTATTCTATTGATTTTATTGAAAATACACGGCATATGTTTCTTGTACATTCTTTTACTGCGAACAATATCTCTGGTGATTTTTTTAACCTGAAACTTTCAAATGTCTCGAGTAATAAGCACTCTACGAAAAAATGTACAACAAAACTTGTAGAATTGGATGGGAGCAGTTTGGCGGTATGTGTCACTTTGACATTGGGTGGAAGGTTTAAGGTTATTCCAGGTCAAATTCGTTTTTTAAATGGGAACATTTACGTTTTATTGCAAATTCGGATTGTCTGACTAAAAATAGACTATTTTTGTTCGAAACATTTTTTCTGAAATTGTCATTTTTATAGTTATTTAGCGAAGGAAAAATGAAAATTTTAGAACTTTGCCTTTTTTTTACCCGAAAAAAAAAAAGAGGTTTGGTAAAAAATTGCAGGAGGTAAAAAAAAGAGTTTGGAATCATCCCAGGAATGTTCTCAATTTTTTTCAGAATTGTTCAATGCCCTTTTTGATGCACTTGATTCATTTTCAGTGTCCTAACACCTCTCCAAAGAAGAGAATTCAATTCTCTACAAAAAAAGTCTTAGACAATTTTTTGTGGGACTTCCGGTTCTCAGGATATCGCGGAAAAACTGTTTACGCTCCCACAAGGTCAGAAAATCGACAGTTTTCCAGATATCGAGCGTGCAAAGGGGGTGCTAATTTATTATGGGAAGTGTCCCCCGGTGGATTTCGCTGGAATCTATATTTGTTATTCCTCTCGAGCTTCTGATAAAAGTTCTCGTGGGCACAAGGTCGAAATACGCACAGTTCTCCAGGTATCGGGGGAGCAAAATCGACTTTACAACCCCCAATATCTGGAAAACTGCAAATTTTCCCACCTTGTGCTCAGAAGAACTTTTGATCAGGAGCTCAAGAGGAATAACATAACATCGATTCCAGTGAATTTCACCGGGGGCCACGTCCCATAAGAAACGAGCACCCCCCTTGCACCCCCGATATCTGTAAATCTGTCCATTTTTCGACCTTGTTCCCATGAAAATTTTTTATCAGGAGCTCGAAAGGGATAACATATATCGATTCAGCAAATTTCACCGGGGGCAACTTTCCATAAGAAATGAGCATCCGCTTTGCACTCCCGATATACGGAAAACTGTCCCATTTTCCGACCTCGTGCCCATGAGAACTATTGATCCGGAAAAAGTTATCTACAATATACTGCGATTTCAGCCGATTTAGCTGGGAGCCATTTTCCTTACGAATTGTGCGGGAGTCCTCAATTTTTTTCATATGTTGTAATAAAATAAAAAATGTCTAAAGCGAAAACAATCCCAATCCTCTGGGGAGGATTGTTTAAAAAAAATTGAGAAGCATATAGAAATGAAAGTTTTATGTTTACGAAGAGTATAATAATAAAAAAAAAATTAAAGATTAGGATGAATATTGTTACATTGCAATAACGGCTACGCATAAATTTCAACAGTCCCTAACGTTTATAAACTTAAAAGTAATAAATTTGTCACAAATGCAATAAGAGTGTAGACCAGGCTTAATTCATCTCGCAATAGACAAGGCCAAGGTCACCCGCTAACATAAACTAACATTATTTGTTTACGATAAAACTGCAAATAGTATCCTAGAGAATGTGCAATAATCATATAAAAAGTGCAATAAATCAGCGAAGAGTAGGTATAATAGTTACTGATTTTGAATGATGAATACACCACCAATATTTTGATATTATCCGAACACCCTGTATACATTATACAACTGCTATGCGCAATTAAGTTTACAATCACATCGAAACATGAATGACTTCCGTTTAGCTCTTAAATATTTGTTTTAATTTATTGAAAAGACTCGATGAGGTAAGCTGATAAATATGTTGAGGCCGACCATGTAGATAATGTTCTCAGTATTTTGATACTCGTATATCTCGTCAAATACTATCTGAAGATAAACCATTCTAGATAAATTTAATGTGTTTTGTTGATATTCGATAAGGAGGTAACTCATCCGTTACAAAGAAAATTCATTCATGTAATATTGTTTTCTTCAAATTACACCAGCGTATCATTCTTGTTGATGTCATCACTTTGCTGCTAAATATCAATCACCAAAATTATTTTTCCATCGGTCAACGGCCTGTGGCGTATTAACAAATACATTTATATTGTTATTCTCATTTTCATAAATAGAGGTTTATTACCTAAACGTTTGCTGACGTAGCGTGTCTAAATATTTTTTGTGTTTTGTTACCTTTGTGACGATTTATGTTTTAAGCGGGCGTATTCGGTCATTAAAAAAATTAAAATAGAATGTATGCAGTGAGGGTATTAACAGAATTCTAGTTATGAAAATAGGTGAACCAAATGCATGGTTTAGTAAAGTCGTGTTTTGCTTTTTAACCTACTTTTAAAATGTTTAAAACGGGGAAAGTTCTCAATTCGAGACGTATGAATTTTTTTTTTATTTCATTTGCTCTGGAATGGCTTAAACGATTTATTTGATATCTCTTCTGCAAACTGTAGAGTATAACTCGACAGTGATCCCATGTCAGATTCGCTAACTTAAAAATTCAAAACGGTGGATGTTTTATTTTGTAGAATCTGTATAAGAGACTACTAAAGAGGATAATAAATGTTTAAAAATTACTGAACCGCCTATAAAAAATACAATCACTAAATGCTCTTTATTATCAACTTCTCCAACGTTTTGCAGGGCGCTCCCCTCGCCTCTTGCCATCCGGCTTCTGCCAACCTTTCTATGTTGTACTCTCTCCAGTTGGTGTGGCCAAAAAATAAGGGAATTCGTAAGAATATGATGTTAAAGTAACAAACGTCTCCAGATATATGTCTCGAAATCATCAATACACATTAAATCCTGATTTTTGTGCCTTTCGCGATATTTCTGTCACGCTAAATTTTGCTCAGTTTGTAAGTTGCCGATCATAATAATAATAAACGTTTATGCTATTTTTGGTTGGATCTTTAGCCCTTCTTCACCTTGACCTAAAGGGTCTTCTGTTGCCCTATGATTAGTTGTTGCTCAAGACTCCCAAACTTCTTACAAAGCATGTGTGAAGACATTTAACTGTATGTCTCGACGATCAATAATATTGACAATATGATGCTCGAATTCCGAAAATCCGGATTCGCATCAATATCCAACATCAATCCAGTCCACACACGATCAATAATACAGTCAAGTCAATTCCTCCTTTTCTGGGTAGTTCAGCGTAATAGAGTCGGGTACAATTTAAACTGACTTGTGTCATGGCTGCTAAAACGTCTGAACTAAGATTTTATTTGATGCATAAGAAATACCAGTAGTTCTCAAACAGTTCTCAGCAATGATGTCGCTAAATAATTTTTAAAAAATAGGAAAGATATTATCATAAAATGTTAAGATTATTAATTTAGTCACTTCACAATTTTAGTGGAATTCTGATTATACAGTGTCCATAAAGTTGGCTACATATGGGAAAAAAATGTATTTTTGACATTTCTAAAAAACTCTATTGGGGGTTCGTATATGCATGTCCAACAACAAAAAATTACATTTTGACACAATGTCATGTGATCACTGGTTTGACCGGACTGAAAAAAATAGTTTACCGTGGTACCGAAAAGTGGGTCAAATTGTTAAGATATCGAAAAATTCTATGAAGAAAAAGTGCATATACAATACAACAAGGACCCCATATATCAATTTTGAAGCAGATATGAGGAAAATAAAAAAGTGCAAATTTTACCCCTACCATTAATTATCATAAACTCTGTGTCTATTTCACAAATATTTGATTAGTTTCGACAAAAACTTTATGTATTTTAGTTGAATAAAGGTATTTGGATGTAAAAAAAGAAACGAACCCCCAATATAATATTTTTTAGAAATCTCAATAATACAAATTTTTCCCATATGTAGCTAACTTTACGACGGACACTAGGTATATGTGTAGGTTCGGGCACAAATGAAACTGATAACAAAAAATGAATTGCCCAATTCAGTCAATAACAATGAGTGATCAGAAAAAGAAATCAAAGACTAATATTGCTACAGTCCAGCAAGAGACGCAGGAAGGTTTGGGCATTTCTTGCCAGGAAAGGATAGAATCGTAGTATTAGGGGAAACGATATCAGTAAAAATAAAATATTTCATATAACAAAAAATAAAAATCTGAAATCTCTATGAGAATAACGAAAATAAATTATTTTTCTTTTAGCGGTAATAAATAAAAATTCTGGTTGACAAAATAAATACTAAAAAAAATAGCAATAATTTTAAACCAAATAAATTAGAACAATTCTGAAAGAACAACGCATTGACACGTTTTCATAAACACTAAAACACTACACTTGAACAATTTATCTACTCGACGCACGTTTCACCATTCGTGTATTAATATATAACGTAAGAAAGTAGATTTTATTAGAGATAAACACGCGCTTGTAGTAATAAAAGACACATTTTTGGTGAAAATAAAGTTTTAACAAAACTCGCGGCGCAGTTTAATAATATAAAAATTTTTGAAGGAAAATTATTAACTTTTAATAATTAATCAAATAAAAAAAAAGTGGAAGTGCTTGGGGGTCGATCTCGCAACAGCCCCATTTGTATTTATTGCTGTTCAAGCATCTTATCGATTGAGCTACGCGATCGTGTTTATTCTGCTTTAAAACGTGTAATATCTACGTACTAGAAAATTGTAAAACTTAATGATTTGACTTTGTTCGTTTGACGGATGAATATCCACTATTTACCACTAAAAATAACATATATTTCATATAAAGACGTTTTTCATATTTAGAGTGGTGTTAGTTCACGGAAATAAATAATATTCGTCGTTAAATCACGCAGTTTGAGAATCACTGAGCTTATGACTATGTTTCTCACTCCTCGGTGTACATTTCATATTTCCGTCTCAAAAGAAGTGGGAAAGAATCTTGGTAGATATACATTGACAATGTCGTTAGGCTATGGCTTTAAGTGTGCGCGCAAGAGATAGTGAAAACGTATATGCAATATTAATTCATACATCGGTCTTTTTAAACTTGACCCGACTCTACGGATTAACATCTTGCATTCGCAAAATATACGATTCCGCAGTCTTTGTTGCAGTATTACTGTATCTGTAGTTATTATATTCTGCCTTGTAGATGGACAAGGCAGAATATGTTAAGATGTTTTATGGAGCAATGACCTGTTAGAAGGCCTGTAATCAGCCTTGTGACAATCTTTGCCGAAGAAGTTATGAACTTTTTGACCTGGAGTATTCCTCCTGCAGGACCTTTTCTGTCCCTTTTTCCATTTTAGAATTTTGCCAGTGTCTTGGACAAGCCACAAAACGGTTCGGCCCCAAAGAATGGGGCTTCAGGGACTTACTATTGTAGGATGAACATAAAAGGCGAAGTTCAATCCATGTAGTCGAAATTCTACAATGGGCTACTAATCTCATAATCGCAGTATGAAATAAACTTAATGGCACAAGCAGAAAGTAAACACAGTAAGAATAATAACATTATAAGACTAAAATTTATCATCCTATATTTTATCTTCATCTGTATCATTGTTATCAGATTCACTTTCTATCCAGTCTTCTTTTCTGGGCAATCGCACTTTACCAAAGTTTCTAGTATTTCAGAATTCAGAAGATTTGCATCTTTCTTCAATTAAAGTAAAATATTTGTAGATATGTCTGAATTATGTGAGAGATTCGTAGATAAGGTATACTTAGTGCTATTGTAATATATTTATGTTGAATTTGTATAATATAAAAAAAAGTCTACATCGTCTCTAATATATTATTACACGTGAACACAGATCACTACGAAAAATCACCAATTTGGGAGGCTTAAAGATTAAACATCTAAATCGTTTTCAACGGCACAATTAGTCCTTAATTTTTACAAAATTAGTGGCTCTTGAGTATAGCCGTGAAGTAGTACCTTTTACGCGTAGAACGTAGTAGAAAAACCTTCTTTTAGAAAAACCTTCTTTTAGAAAAACCTAGCCCCGTCTCTGGGATCGTTACAGGACATGGCACCAACGAGGAGCTCGAAGAGAGGAGGAACTGAATTCCTGGAAGGACTGGACTGCATAGCATGTATGCATATCCCGCTGCACAACGAACAGCAGCGGCACACCAGACACTCCTTGGTCATTGCCGGCATGGCCTCGGCGGCCGCATTCCTGTGCCCCGCTCTCTCCTCCCGGCACCCGCGTCTTTCTAACCCCAGACTACTGCGCAGTTACTACGTCGCTCTCACACATACACGCTAGTATCGGTTTCCCGCCATAGAGACGCGCGGCGCTTACTTCTTTCATCACAGAAAAATGCCCTATGCGTTTATAGTTCAGTAACTTTGCTGTCCTTGGGAATCGTTTTCATAAGTTTAATTCATAATCATAACTAAGAGTAACATAGATACATAGTAAAGTATTAAAAACAATGTGTTATGGCATTAACATCAAGAAGAACGTCACTAAAAATTGTGAAATAAAATTTCACCCAATTAACGACACCTTAATCATATAATATTGATACTGAAGTCGATTAAAGACGCGTTTAGTTTATATTGAGTGATAAGGCGCAATTAATCGAACGACGTGAGATTCTATTTCATAATTTTTAGCAGCCTCTTTTTTGAGGACTGTTCATTCAGTTTCTTTTTTACAAAATGATTCATCTTTTTTAATGACCCCCCTTAAGATTCCATATAGTACGGCAGCCCGTTGCCAAAAACCCCTATCAAACAGCGAGCTCTATTGCAGTGAAACTCTATAGATTATGCAATTCTAAGACACTTTTTCATATGACAAAGATCCAAAAACGATACTGGCGGCTGGCAAACGACTTTCCGTCATTTTCCGTTGGCCGCAGCTGCACGAAATCGAATGGAGTCGCATATATACGCTGAATAACAATCAACACCATAGCAATCATGCAATGATTAGAACTTTTACAGATATAACAATTAATTTGTCAAATATATCCTGAGGTAATATGTAAAAAGTTTCTTCATGATCGCATACATATCTGCTGCTTGTATTCTCGATTCTTTATTGGCAAAAATCGCTTACGTACTATTTTTCGAAAATGTCTACCGAAATTTGCACGACCCTAAAAATATATATGCTCGAATGCGGCGTTCTACAATTTTCCGTAGATTTTTCAATGAGTGGTTAAACACAGTTTTATTTTCTGGCATGCGAATTGATAGTAAAAGGTAGGTACTTTTTCAAGTGCTATGTTGAATAGTACACATGCGAGAACATCTCCTTACTGCACACCTCTTTGCGTTTTAAATTGCTTAGATGTTTCATTTTGAATCTTGACTGAACATACTATTTGTTTCATTGTGAGTTTTGACTTACTTACCAGTTTAGGTCTTGCATCGCGTCATATATAAATGTATAATCCTATTATTGCTATCATATGCGGTTTAAAATCAACAAAGGTGTGGTATGTATCAATCATAAATTCGGTTGTCTTTTCTATAATTTGCCTCAGTATGAAGATTTGATCGTTTGTCGATCTTCCACTATGGAAGCTACACTTAGTGATTACAGAAATACGACTGACATACATCTAGTAAGGGGTCCAAAGCTTTAAAAATTGAAATGACCCATTCCAACAAGGTAAATGATTTATGGAAACGAATTCAGGAAGAGGGTCCTTAGGGGCATCAGAAATGGCTTGTTGGACTTTTGTTGGCGCTTGCGCAACTTATCCACAAGAAAAAAACATGGCCGAATGTTATTTCAAGAATTTGTGTTTTTAAACGTTTACCTCTTCCTAAAAAATTAACTACTTGCGATATCAATCTGATTTTTTATATCTATATACTACAAACACGAGCGCATCTATCTGTACTAATAGACCTTCAAAATCGCTTACGGTTTTTTTCTAAATAAATCCAAAATCACATGAACGAATTTTGTGTGTTTGAAATTTCGACGTGCGGGCAACTATATTAAATATTCGAATTTTGTATCTATTACATACGAATGAAATATGGTCTAAAGATCAAAAAAGTTTTTGCAAAAATAATTAGCTCGATATCTTATACAGTTTTCGAGATACGGATTTTTAAATTCGACCGTAATAATGTCTTGTTATTAGCGCGCAACGTGACAGCTACGGCAGGGCTCGTTCTGTGCAATTGTGGATAGATCATATATTAGTCTAATACCTAATTTAATTTAGGTGTTATATTATTCTTGATCATTAGATCACTCATTGTCTGAAAATTACTAAACAATAATTTCGGTGCAATAAATACGTGGTTTTAAATTATGATGTAATTTGTTACATGTAATATACTGCCGTCCTAAGCCAAAATGACGTACTTCATTATACGCTCTTCTTGAGATATTTGACATTTTATGCCGCTAATCTCAGCATCTTATTTTTTTAAATAGTTTCATTCTATTTTTGAATTTAATTCTATGAGGCAGATGCAAAAATAATGGTTTATTGATTATTGAAAAAAGTCGGTCATTTAACAAGGAAACTTAGAAGTACGTCCAATTTGCTTAGGAAATTTTAAGTTACGTCATTTTGGTTTAGGACAGTATATCTAGACTTGCAAATAGAGTACGAAATCGTTAATAAGTTTTAATAAATTGAGTTTAAAAATAAAAATTGACCTAAACTTCGGATTTAAAAAAAAGTACGATATGACTTAAGAAAACAAGCCCTGAATATTGGTGTAAATAGGGACAAATGTTGCCCAACAATGTGAACTTGGATTCCTCACGCCTAGCATAAAATCTGAAGTGCAGCCATGAACAAACGAACACAATCATATTTACGAAAGGTATGTTCAATTTTTCCAAAATAGAAAAACTACAAAAGTTTTGTGGGTATACGACAACAAAGGGTATTTTATAGTATTCACGAAACCAATAAATAATTAGGTGAAAAACATAAAGAAGAAAATATTGTAAATATTGTTTATTGGCAGTCTGTGTATTGTGTAACCTGTCAGTTATTCTTTCCGAAGGGGAAAAAGTGAGCAGTTACAGTTGCCTTAAATCAAACAGGCCATCTAAACAGTTTGACTAATCTTGGAGATAACTGCGATGCAATTGGTGATCGTGTCATTGAAGATGGTCGTAAGACCTATGTGAATCTGTATGGCCATAGTGAGTTTAATTAGATTCACCAAGGTAGCATTTATTTTTCATAAAGTTATTAGACATACTTTCGCTAAGTCCTACAAGAGAGCTTACTTACTGCATTTGAAACGGTCATTAAGTCTACTAGTTTGGTATGCTTAGCTTAGCTTACAACTGAAGTACTTAGCGAAGCAGGGTCAAACCCTGCTTACTGCAAAATAATTTTAATTGTAAAAATTATTCACAAGAAGTGCTTTAGATTCTCCTATACTTTCCTTACCTGACACAAAATTCTGGATTTTAAACAAATTACCTCGGTAACTTGAAAAACAGTTAAGAAAACACATCACACTCTTCCAGAATAATTTGGATATCTGATAGAGAATAACCAAATAAACCCACAAATGATGACAAAAAACCACAAGTGGTTAAAAAAAAACAAAGGTGTAATTGTAAAGTAGAGTGTGACTAAAAATGTTGATGTTCTGTTGCATGTGCGTGGCCTTTCCTACAATTGTTTTAAGGGCAGAAATAATACAGAGCAGTGTTTAACAGACAGTAATTCTTACTAGTCTAGTAGTGCTTTGTCGATGCTTACTGAGCTGTGTATAATTATGCATTATTATTATTATTATTATTATTATTATTATTATTATTATTACTTATAAATTACACGTGTTGTGTTTATATTTTATTTCTATATTGTATAATGATGGTATAATAAATATCTCCATATACAACACCTTCATAACCTATAGATCTAATAAATACTATGCCAAATGAGTTTCATTTTACGTATTAATATTTTTCTAAAATTGTAAATAATAATAACACAATATCAAAAATGTATTTGCTTACTATATTGATGCATTACAATTAACCACATATCAGTACGTGAGATAATAGCCGCATGGTAATAGGAGTATCACGGACCTAAATTATGGTTTAATTTGAAAAGTCTGTAACTCAAAAATTGTAAAAGATATGGAGCTAATTTTTTTTGCAAAAACTTTTTTGATCTTTAGACCATATTTCATTCGCATATAATATATAAAAAAATTAAACATTTAATATAGTTGATCGCACGTCGAAAATTCAAACACAAATTTGCTTCCTGTGATTTAGGATTTATTTAGAAAAAAATCGTAAGTGATTTTGAAATTCTAACAGTACAAATATATGCGCTCATGTTAGTAGTATACAAATATAAAAAATCACATCAATATCGTACGTAGTTAATTTTCTAGTGAGAGGTATATGTTTAAAAACACACATTCTTGAAATAACGTTCCGCCATCTTTTTTTCTTGTGGAGAAGTTGTGCAAGCGCCAAAAAAAGTCCAACAAGCCATTTCGGATGCCGATTAGGACCCTCTTTCGATATGCGAGCTCAAAATTTATTTACCTTGCTGGAATGGGTTACTTGGCGATTTAGACGGCTTTCGAAGGTGTGGACCCTCTACTAATCACAGTTAGCGGATGTTCAGAGGCAGGCGTACATTCTGGTTAGTAGATGTACAGCAGATATTTTGAACCTTCAGGATGTCTGCTTTTAAGCAGATTAGTAATTATCAATCGAGATTTTTTTTATAATTAATTTGATTTATACAGTAATTTTCCACCACTAAGAAAAAGTCTCATATTACATTTGTTGTTTGCTCTAAAGAAAAGGATTAACTATATCTCTAGCTGATACAAATGTGTCAGGTAATTGCTAGCTAGCGTTAATATTAGTTCCTAATTAAAATCCGGTCGTTGTTGCATTTTATTTTTAATATACTGTACGACGTTATATAATTGTATAGTCATTTAAACATTCGTTCTTGCATTTGACGTATCAGTTTTTAGAAGCTCTCAAAAATACTTGCCAAACAGATACGATAACACCAAATATTACATGATTGAGCAATTTTAGACATCATTTTTCTAAGAACACTTGTCTTGTCTTCTGTAGAAAATAAAGAGTTTTTATTAAAAGTGTATCAAAGCTTTACTAGTTCTAAATTTGAAAATGGATTTTTTTAAATCAATCTTAATTCCTTAAATTCATCAAACGACTACTGCATAAACAACCGCTTAGCATGCCATTCTAAAGTAAAAAGTCACCGGTCTATAAACTTACTACCAGAGCCATATGTAGAGATGAGATAAATACACGCTGCCATGGTATCACGACAGTGCCGTGCCTTTTACCATTCATTTTTCGGATGCAGAGCGTGTGTATATAGTAAAAGCGTCGAGTAACGTTCAATAAACTTACAAAACCACGTGACATGCTCGACGATCAACGAAATTACTACTTTTACTCGGTCTACTCATTTATTAAATATATACTTGTAACCCGCTACGACTGTGTGATGTCCAAGGAAAATTTACTGTGCCGACCTACCACATTTGCCTAATATTATCAGAGCACTGATTAATATCAAATTAACATTTATTTTCATATTTATTTTAATGTTAGTATCGATATATGTTTCGATCTTTCCAACATAGTGGAGTCAATAGAGGTTTTCACTTCGCAAAAAATCCGGGAATTGGTAACTTTTGAGAACACATCTCTGAACATGTCAGGAACAACATACCAAAAGTTACCAACAATAGTCCTTGAGCGTCGATTGTTATTAAACAAATTAGTTGCAAAGTACCAGTTTTTGTCAAATGTCTCTTAAAATATTTTTTTGTACGATCAAAAATGTATGCTCCAGATTTTTTTGTTTAACGCACGAAAATGGAACGCGGCGACAAAACATTTTTTGTAATTCTCGTAAAATAAAGAGGCTTATTTTAATTTTTAAGGTAAATTCCGTTGAAGCATCTTAAAGTACACTTTTCAAGCTTTAAAAATCGCACCTACAGAAATATAATAATGCGATTTAAACCAGAGTAATAGGTGGTTAAAGTTATACATACCAAATTTTATCACTTTCTCAAAATTTTGAAATTTTGGTAGTGTATATCTTCCATAATAAATTTTTGAGATTTTTTCACTCACCAGGTCTTTTTATACATTACTTCAAGAGTAATATGTGAAAGTTTCAGGTTATTTTCTTAAAAATTGTAGAAATGGTAGAGCTTATACCGATTTCATCTGAAAAAGAGATGTTCCGACTTCATATATGTACTATTCCTATATACATCCATTTTTTTAAATTTGAAAATATGATAATCCAATAGTCAAATGTTTCTTCTTAGTGGAGTAAAACCTAAGGGTCTGAATTGCCTAGGAAAGGAATTGTCTTACTGTAGCAATTTTTTGCTTATTGAAAACATTTCTAGAAGTGTAGTGAAAAGTTTTGGATTAAATCCGTGTGGCGGAAAGCTTTTGTTTAAACAAGAGAATGTTCGGAATCCTGTTTGTTCGTAGTTTTTCTTAAATATCTCTGGTTGTAAAACCCATATCGCAAAAAATAAAGAGACACAAATGATTCAAAATGAAATTGCGAAAAGAACTAGATTTGTCCGAAACTTTTTGGTCAATATGCCAAATCGTAAAACATGAGGACATTTTAGGAAGGTCATTCAAAATGATGATAACTTGAACATTAATACACATTCTAACGAAAGAATATACCCCTGTGGACTTAAACCTTCAAACCTAATTTCAAGTTAAATTGTTTACAATAACTCCTAAAAAACAATTGCTCTCGAGAATCGAATCGTCGATTCATTACAGGCATCAAGTCGTATTTCAAAAATTTATATTTCAGCCTATAGTTGTTTTTATGTTCTTTGTGGTGGTATAAACAAAAATAAATTTTAAACTTTTTAAAACCGAAAAAATGTCAGTCTATTAGCTTGCTTATAAATGGTCATAATGAAAAAAATGTCATATCTGGGGTCCCAGTTGCCGGAGATAAAATTACTTTATTTTAAATGGCTCGTTTTTATGTATTTTTAATTCGATATTCGACTTGGCAATTGTTTTTTATGAGTTATTGTAACCATTTTAACTTAAAACTTGGCTTGATGGTTTAGCTCCACGGGGGTATATTCTTCCAAAATTTCGTTAGAATATGTGCATTATTGTTCAAGTTATCATCAATTGTTTCAAAATGACCTCCATAAATATCTTCATGTATTACGCCTTGGCATATTGACCAAAAATTTCGGACAGATCTAGTTCTTTTCACAATTTCATTTTAAATATTTTATGTCCCGTTTTTTGCGATGCGAGTTATACAACCAGAAATATTTAAGAGCAACTACGAAGAAACAGGATTCTGAACATTTTTTTTGTTTAAACAAAGGCTTTCCGCCACACCGATTTAATCCAAAACTTTTTACTATACTTCTTGAAATTTTTTCGACAAGTTTCAGCAAAGAAATTGCTATAGTAAGTTAGTTCTCTAGAAATTTTAGTTTTCCTCCACTGTCTTTCATTTAGGCTCTGTTGAGCTCAATTTTATTAAGGTTACAACAAAAGTGTAGCGCGCCCGAGGCCGCGCTCGCTTCGCGCGCCGGACTTATGTGTCGCCCGCGTTCCATTTTCGTACGTTAAACAAAAAATTCACAGATTTCGCAATTCTTGCAACCATCGGGACATTGGAAATGATAACACCATACATAAAACATAAACTGTTTGTACTAAATAGCTACGATCCACTCTTGATTGCGACACCGCTGTATTTCCGCCTTAAATAAAATATACGACAGTTTCACTTAAACGCGACATCGCTGTCTTTGAACTTGAATGAAAACTGGTAACTCGACCCCCATATACGAACATAAACATTTCCAATGTTAAAAATCTGGAGTCGTCGATGTCAGTGTGATTGGCGAGTGTTAGTATTCGAGTTTTGTTTTGAAGTGTTTTGGTTTTTGTGGAAACTACTTCACAGACAGCGCCACGTCGAAAGTTCCAGATCTCTCCAGGATTATATTTATTAGTGATTTAAAAATAACCGTTCTTTAAAAATTTAGTGAAGGGCCAAAACGGATTAACACCCGATCCAATTACAGTTACGTGAATTGGTTAATTCTTTCAAATGGGAATCTGTTAATTTCTTCTCGCCTTCAGAACAAGCAATATATCGTAATTACAATGATACATTCTTCGAATTCTTAGATTGATGATAAATAAACAAATACTGTAAGTGAAAATTAAGGATGTTATTATAATTTATTGATGTAATAGTGGAACATTCATCACAAGTAGACCGAGACCGGTATTAAGTGTAATGTGACAACAAAAGAAATAATTGAAATAAATAACATTGTTAAATGTCATATTAAATAGTGAAAATAAATATTTAATTACTTTTATATCCTTATTAAATTATAATTGTGTATAATTGGACTTTTTTTATGTTTGTTTAAGTTTATAATTTTGTTTGAAATGACTTAAGACGTCCTGAAAACACTGAAGAAAAGGAATGCTTTTTGAAAATTAGTTTTAAAGTGCCATAATTCGGAAAATTGACGTATGTTATCAAGAAAACTTTTGTCCAGGGAGTTTCTGAGGTTACTTGTGACGAAGTTGCTGCCAGAACTTCGAAATTAAAAATCGGGGATCCACTATGATGGATATCGTACTTTTGTAAAAATAGTAAGTTGAAGTGTATATAATTCAGAAAACAGCAAAAACTTAAGTCAGACTACTGTAGATACCATTTTTGTTTTAAATTTTGAAATCGTGTAAGCAGTTATTTTTCCATTTACCAAAAGGAGAAAAATAACTTTGAGAGTTCCTGAACTTTTCCAATGGAGCTAAATATCTAGGAATAATCCTGAATGAAAAATTATCTTTTGCATGCAGTTTGGTTTCGTACTTCTTGAGTTCTGAAACCGGAAATCATCTACTGGTGTTATCTCTCGGTTGTGACATTCATGATGATCTATGTGTCATGTCGTATGGTGACCAGCAGGGGCAATGCGTTGCTGGCCCACAACGACTATGGAAGCAATGTTACCTACTTCCTCTACATTTGTACAAGAAGGAACAAAACTTAGTGCCCTAAAGCTGCAACAGATATGCACGTTTAAACCATGCGATCCGGTTGAATTTTGGAGCTAATCCAATTGAAGTTCACGACCAAACCAACCGAGCAGAGCGCTGATTTACAGCCGTCAAATGAGCCGATTCGAGGAACTGCTGTCAGAGAAAGCTCAAAGCGGATCCCAACCAATTCTTCAGGCAGAAACAGTACACTGTAGAAAAAAATTAAGTACCTAAATAAAAGACTAAAAACTTGAAAATAAAATAAGTAAAAACATGTTTTCTAAGTTAAACGCTTTTATTGTAAAGAAACATAATGATGCAGATAATGTACTAAAAGCTAAAAAATAATTGGGTAGGTACCAGTCATCACACCACTCTCCTCATCAATCTAGAGCATTGATCAGACTAAAATAAAATCGTGGAGCGTAGCGTAATCTGAGTAAATGATCGTTCTGCGATGTCGCACGATGATAGTGACGGATTTACTTTTACACACATTTTGTATAAGTTCTCTATTGCTTTCAAAGCGTACCTATAATGATATGAGCGGTTGACTGTAGATAATAGAAATTCGACTCGCCCCACGATTTTATTTTAGTTTGATCAATGCTCTAGATTGATGAGGAGAGTGGTGTAATGACTGGTACCCACCTAATTATTTTTTAGCTTTTAGTACATTATCTGCATCATTATTATGTTTCTTTACAATAGAACCGTTTAACTTAGTTTTTTTTCTACTTATTTTATTCTGATGTATTTTTAAGCAAAAATTAGTAATTGAGGTATCCAAGGGAAAACTCCGAGGGCCGCAAATTGTTTATTCACTCGAAAACTGGAAAAATATTGTATCTTAAAAGTGGTTTGGAGCATCTAGTGCATTAAAAAAAGGTCATTGATCTGTATAGTTTTGTAACAACAATATCACGATTTCATACCTTCCGGGGACCACCAGGGGTATATATCTGAGTTTTGAATTTCCAAGGCTTATTGAGTTTTTTATGAACAATTTTGTTTTTCGAACACCGTTTTCTTAGGTAAAAAGGTGAATATCTCACGTTCTAGAGGTCCGATCAGGACAAACCAAAAACCTACGCAATTAAAATTCCAACAAATCTGCGTTGGCTTTTGGTCATTTGAGTACGTACATGTACAAAATGGAATAAACTGGTTAAAATGCGTTTTATATATATTTTTTCATTTTAACGCCCAGGGACATCAAGAGTTCCGGTCGTCTTCAAACTTTTTGAAAATATACCTTTTTTCGAGAACAAAACATCCTGAAATTTTGGTGCCCAAATATTGAACTTGTGAACACAAATGAATATGTTATCTGAAATTTGAATCGCCCGCAATTTTGTGCCATTATATCCAAAATGGATTTTTTTCTTTTCAAAATGTAGATCTGGACGCCACTTTTCCCCTGACAATAAAAATTGCTTTTAAAGTCTATTTGGTCACGTTTTTTATAAACCAAATGACAACAAATAGATTTTCTCGGTCATTTTGAAAACATTTTTGAAAAATTTTTATCAGAAAAGAAAGAAAATTGCGAGAACTTTGATTAAAAAAAGTTAATTTACGTTCATCTGAACGCAGAAAGTTAAATATCTCGAATATTTAACTTTCTGCATTTAGGCCAATTGTTAATTAACAAATGGTTTTTGGTTTTTTGTTTGTCCCGATCGAAGATATTCACATTTTTACCTAAAAGAACGCTATTCAAAAAACAAAATTGTTCGTGAGAAAAAACCCAACAGGTTTTGGAAGTTCAAAATTCAGATATATACTCCTTGTGATACCCCCAGAACGTATGAAATCATAATATTGCTGTTACAAGACTATGCATATCTCATCGTTTATTTGGCCTTTTTTACTGCACTGATCGAAAAAATTATATACTATAAAAAAATCAAAAATGTACGATTGCAATAACACATTAAAGTTTTGTTTTAAAAATATTTTTTGATGTGAAGTATCAATTTTTTTTTCCAGTTTGTGTATCATATAAATATTGTTTCTAATCTAGTTAAAAAATTGTATTTAAAAAAATCATAAAAAATTGAAGCCTTCTTTGGATTTTTTTTTTGCCTAACTTTCACATGCTGCCAAATATGTAAATATGAATATTTTTATTCCTAATTTTTTCTGTATTGAAGTACTACCTTGAACTAAAAGATAGTGCATTTATAACTTATATTATAGTCAGTTATTTTTTATGGGCCTGTGAATAGTTAGATGCACAAAAAATTAAGAGATAACTGTATTGTATTTTTATTTTTATATACTAATAAATATCAATAGCCCTCAAAAATGCAACACAAAAGAGTATTATATATCCTCTTTAAAACCCATTTTGATTTTTCTTCTTAGCTTGTTTGGTTTTCTATTTGAAATTCTCTCGGGCATTAAAAATACAAAATTTGCAATTTTTGTCAATATCGATTTTCCCGAAAACCATGGCACATACAAAAAAATTTCAAGAGGACTTTTTTTTAGGCTATTAGTCAAGCTTTCTTTTTTATAATGAGCAATTTTTTTATATCTCCAACGGTTAACGAGTTATCAGTAAAATAAAGCTTTTTTCACCGAAGGGGTGGTTTTTTGGGTGGGTGCGCGGCACCCTCAGAACTGATTTTTGTGGTTTTGTGATATTTAATCCTCGCACTAACAGTTACGGAAGGAAAATCTCAGATAACATTTTTTACGAACTTCTGGTGTATTTTTTACTTTACCGACTGGACTAACATTTTGTCATTTGTTTACCCCCACAACAAATAGACACCTCATACTTTTATTATTAATTATGGACTCCGGATATAACTCTCAAAGATAGTTTCGTCTAATTAATTACTTGTCTCCTTGAGGTCTCTTTAGGTAGATATTGCTTGGCCTGTCATAGACAAACCACACGTGCTGCATAGATAATGTTAAAAGAGAAACTTTAAAATACCATTAGACTGAAATCCATGTATAATTTTGTGCACATACGAAATTTTGCGAAACTGTACAATGCAGTAAATACATGGAGAGAAAGATTATTTTCACAAGAAGCCACACTGTCGATGTTAGCGCCTCCGGTTGTTGTTGTTGTTGTCTTCGGCGAAAAGAGCGCATAAGGACTAGTGGCGACGTGGGGGAAGGGGAAAACGCGGCGTGGGGCGATCACCGTGGGAAAGCATCACACCACACACACAACCTGGTGATTTGTGTACCGGCCACTAGCCTACAAATTCCGTTTCTCCACTCCGGATTCTTAGCTTATTTTTCCATCGGTCGGCGATGTCCTCGCAAGCTCTCTGGGATCTCCCTTGATTTGTTGCCTTATTCTGTGAGAGGTTGACGTAAAGGCAAAACAAGCAATCAGCCAAGGCTCAATGACTCTTCGACGAAACTGCGCAACAAAATACTACCAGATGCCGCAAAAGACGCCCCCTTTTTTCAACACAGCACCCTGACGTTAACATTTTTTTCATCAATCATTTAAGCATTCAATAAACTGTTAATTGGCGGATTTCGTGCTCGTTAAGTTGAAGGCGTTTAAGTGGCTTTTTTTTCTGAAAAAAGACCTGAAGTTCAAAAATGTCATCATTTATAATGATCGCCTTAAATAAAAGAAACTGTTGTTTTCTGGGTGCTAGTATAGAATCTTATTCATGATTTTAGTTTGGAGCAATCTCAAAAAATAAAAATAATACAAAAAAGAAGACTAAAGTGCAACAAAAGGCATGGTTATATTTGTATAAACTTCAAATTAACTTGAAATACGTTACATTGTCGTTTAAGGTTATTTATGTAAATTTAAATCGAAAGAGCAATGACTCACTTTAGAAAAAACTCACGATAAGCTTTGTAGGTTGATTAGAATCTGAATTATACTTTAAACCATGAACAGCACCCATCACCGTGCAATATAGATCTATCTATGAAACTATACGATAAATTCTAGAAATTGAGCAACCACGGAAAGCGGCTGGAACCTGACCACCAAATGTTTACGAACGTTCCTTGATTTGGTTAATAACCGGGTAGGTTACCGCTGAGGTGTGCCATGCAGGCCTCCGTTCCGCGGGTGCTAGAATCTATACTTAATAACCCGCCGCGCCGGCGCCGTTGTGTTGTGATTCTGAACTTACGTACCACGCCAGAATTAGGTTTTCAACAATAATTTAAAAATTACAAAGGCATTTGCAATTTTTATTTTTACGTAATTTTAAGAAATTTCATTAGATGACATGTCATTTCGTATTTACAGACCAATCTGAAACCATACTTTGACCTTTAAAACTAACAGTACTTGTGTAATTTTTTTTTAATAGATGGTATGAAACATACTATTACGCTCTTTAGAATATAAAACGTTAAGAAATATATGGCGCCATTTTGATGCATTTTTCGCAATGATGTCATAAATACCTTGAGCTTTTATGTTAAGCCTAATTAAAAGAACATGCATGAATATGACACCATATTGAAAACCTATTTTAAATCATTTAAAAGAAATATTTACCGATATCTTCTGAAAAGTTTCTTGTACCATCATGAGCAAATAAATTCAAAAAGTATAGTTCTGCAGGTACTTTCAAAACTAGACTAATCTTTAACACATTGTATTGTTAAAATATTTGAATCTGTCAACCTCAGAGCTCTGACACTGACATCAATTACGGTGTAGCGTTTTTTTCTGTGTTCCTGTGCACGGGCCCATAAAAAAAGTGTTCTGAACCCGTGATCCGATGTTCGTTTAGTTCCATCGCTCACGAATTTTTTTGTAAATTGCGAAAATAACTTAAGAAACCTGAAAGATATTCTTGTTAAAAAGTTAGAAAATAATGGTATACGAGGAAATTGGTTAATTGCAGACATGGACAACAGAAAATTTATTGTGAGGTGTAATGAGGTGGCATCTGATGTACATGATGTAGTTCTAGGTGTCCCCCAAGGGTCAATTCTGGGGCCCTTATTATTTGCCATATACATAAATGATCTTCCTTGCCATATAACGAAAGGTCTCACGGTTATGTACGAGGATGATACAACTATTTCCTTGCTGCAAACGGTGATGATTTACTTAAGGCCCATTAATTTAATACTGTTGTTGATGAAATGAATCGGTGCAATCGAAATAAATTAATTTTAAATGAAAAAAAAAAAACGGTATATCTGAATTTCAGCCTAAGAAATCAAATATTATTAAATTCTTTCTCGATAAGCAACTGCTCTAAAATCTTAAGTACCTATATAGACCACTCACTATCCTGGGAACATTGCGCCAACCACGTATGCAGTTAATTAATTAAACAAAGCATACTTTGCTATATTGCAACTGAAAGGCACTCTTAAGTTATGAAGAAATCATTGTTGTTTACTATTCCCTGGCTTACTCTCATTTATCACTCAACATCTGTGTTTGGGGACGGTCAAGCCAAATGTATAGAATTTTTATTATACATAAAAGAATGTTGAATCTTAGTTATAGAGAAAGCTGTAAGAACATTTTCATATTTAACTGTTTAATATATGTTAAAGCTAACTTGCGGGAGTTTAAAACACTCAATGATAATCACGTATACAAAACGAAACACGGAAAGCCCCTATGAATTCCACAACATAGAACAGCCAAATTTAAAGAATCTTTCCATTGCAGTTGTATAATACTGTATAATAGTCTCTCTGAGGAACTCAAAAATCTTCCCCTATCAAGATATAAGATTGAAGTAAAAAAATTACTTATAGAAAGTGCATTTTATAGCATCCAAGAGTTTTTGGGCTGACTAACGACAATAATGTTTGTTTAGGTGTTGACAATAAATTTGTTTGTTTTTCTTGTACTTGTTTTTTACATTTAGCGTAATTATTATTGTTGTGTTATTATTTGTATATACTCTGTTATGTTATGACATACACTTATACAGATTGTATCATTGAGGATGGTAAAATAAATATTATTATTATCATTACTGTTATTATTATATATTAATAACTGAAGTATGATGTTGCATTAACGAGTACCTTAATAATATTTGGTAATATTTAATTTTAATTTGTATCTATGTGTCCCTAATTTTTATATTTTGTTTGTTTTTATATTGACGTTGTATAATTATGCTTAATCTGATACCCCAGTTTCCATTTTGACATATCCTATATCATGTAAATGATCTTTTGGATACATAAATAATAATAATAATTATTAATTGGTGGATGATGGAGCTAAACGAACATCAGATTCGTGTTCAGCCCGTCGAAATATAAAGGGATTATTATGTCGGGGGCTCGGGGTCAGATCATATTTTTTGTGTGCCTGTATAATTTTATCCATGAAGTTGTTTTTAAATAATAGAAAAAGAAAATAAAAAATCGTGAAACATTCGTTTGTAACAAATTGTTTATTCAAACCACAGGGAAAAAATTCTCAGAAGAAATCATTTAATATTATACTGAACGTATTTATTCGGTAATTATTTACTCAATTAAAAATTTAAAAAACTAAAATATAATGAAATTTTTTTTCAAAATTTTATTTTTATAATATCGATATAAAAAATGGAGTTTTGTAGAAAATGGTCCAAAGAAGAGCGTCTTTTCGAGATGAATTTTATAAAACTTCAGATTTTTGTGGTGCGAATTTGAATCCTTTCAAAATTAAGCAAAAGATCCAAAATCCATAAAATTTTAGCCAGAACATGAAATATAGGGTTTAAGAAAATTTCTTTTACTAGCAATTCCGAGTTTATCAGCTGGTTATACAAATATTTTTTAAATGTTGCAATTGATATGTTTTTTTGTCAATATACAAATGTTGACAATAATTGTGGCTTAAAAATGAATTATTATTTGTTTGCTTATAATTGTATTGAAACATTCTTTATAGGATTTTGCAAACAGCAGAAAAAATAACTATCTATAACTAAAAGAAAAACTTTGTGTAGAAATATTAATGAAATCTTTGCATTCTTTCGATAACCTGAATTCTGGTTATGCTAGCAAATTAAAATCCTAAAATGAATTTGTCTAATTTCTTATTTGACAATTCTCATTCTAACACTAGCATCCACACAGTCCCCTACGGCCATGCAGATTAAACTAGTATCCACATAACCCCCTACGATTATGAAGATTCAGTTAAAAATGAGAACAAAGACCTAAAATGAATTTATGTATCAACCTTGTCTTAAAAAATTGTTCATTCCAATGGATTACATTTTCATGAAATCTATCATTCTGTTTCCTGGAAATGCTTAGCCTTTGAAACGTTTTTCGCCCTTATTCTGGAGCTCATCAGAAAGACATAAAGCCATTCATAAAGATGTTTCATGCAAAACCAAGACAATTTCTATGAATAAGTGTGAAATGATTATATTGTGGCTTGATTCCAATCTAATAATGTTTTTCTTTCTTTTCAGGTAAGTTCCAACTCCAAACATAAACACGTGGCCAGTATAAGCAGCTTGCTGTAAGTGTCCATTCTAGTAAATTTTTGTAGTATATATGTCTCACAATAAGAAATTTGTAGATTAGTATAAATAAGCGCACGGTAATGAAATATGATTTGCAAGAGAGCTGCCTCAGGTTCCTTCAATTTTTTATTTCTCGGTACTTAGAACTTAAAATCTCAGATCAATAATTTTTATCATCGGGACTCTTAGAACTGAAGTGCACCGGTTTCCTGTGTCAGTCCGCTCATGTCCGTAAGGTTGTAGTTTTTTGAAGATATCTTATTTTAAGTACATAAGGTAAAAATGATAAGGGATAAAATTCTTCATAACATAAAAAATAATGCTGGAGTTTTTTTTACACTTCTCAACTCACCGAGATAACTCGGTTGTTTTCAAAGAACCAGTTTTTTAAAAATAATTATTTAATTTTTAGTTTTTTTAATTTATGGAGAAATGGATCACTTTTACGCATTCCAAGAAATCTAAAATTTACAAATTTTTTAAGTTTTACTTAGAGTTTCATCCTCTCATAATGGTTTCTTCTAATTCTAATCGGAAAAGAAAATAGAGTTGAAAGTGCGATTGTGGTATGGAATAATCCACCATTTTGTATCTTTTCTAATTTTCTGGGTGCCATATCAAGTTTTAAATTCACACACTCCAACTTGTTAGCACTCCGAGTTGTCTATTTGGTCAGAGCTTCTTGGTAGAATAATCGATTTAGTAATAAACTGTAACTATGCTAGAATTCTATTTTGTCGTCAGTAATGCAGATATCTCAAAGTTTAACATTTTTGCTGATTGAGAATAGTTTAAACTCCCTTTCAATCTCGGGGGCGATATATGAATATGGTAAACTAATTTTCTTTGTATTCTAGTACTTTTTAATCAGTTATGCACGTATTATGTTTAATAATGCACTGGCCCACGTAGGCTTACAGCAGCTTTGTGAGCAACCAGGTTAAATAATTTTCATTTTCATCTATAAGCCCCATCATAGAGCAGTAAAATGAGTACTGGACGTACAGACGAGTGCTCAAAGTTTGTGCTAACTATGGTTGCTACACATCGATGGAAATCTCTGTCCATCCTGTATCACAAGTTTCCATTTAATCCCGTCTGGGAAAAAAGACGGAAAACGGGCATTTAGATAATGGCTTATATTTCACGGTCAACTTGACCATTCTAACGAATTTTTATCAATTGCGATAAGCTTTTAGGTCAGGTCATCAAAATTGATAAAATGGTGTTATTTGTTTGATTCGATAATTTTTTAACTTACCTTTATTAACATCCACGCATCCGCTCTGGACTACTGCCCCGCCCTAGTCAAATCACGTAAAATTTATCTTTTTATTTTCAACAATCTTTTTACTTATATTTTTTTATTTCCGTTTTAGTCACGGTATGTCTACCATTGACCGTTGAAGAGTTGCATAGTGAGCTAACTCTCCTGAGTTCAGCGTCAGGTTATGGTCATTAAATAATTGTACTGTCATCGGTACTACATAATATGTATGCAAAATTCAAATGAAAGTAGTTCAAAATCAAATTGTAAGATTTGACTTAAAAATTGACTGACAACAAACGTGAAGTTGAATATATTTACCCAACGCCGCCATCCGTTGAATTTTCAATTTTTGCCGGAGTCGCCGGTGATACAAACAGGACGCCTTTTTTTTCCCATTTAAAAGTTATTATAGTGTAATAGATTTAGCCCAAATGTACCCCGAAATGAACAATACAAGATTCTTCATGTACAAAAATTGACACTCGTAAAAGGGGCCAAGAATATTGAATATCATGCTTCGGCAACACTTTTTATTTAGTGCCACATTGTTTAAATAATTCACAAAGCTGAAAAAATCAGTTTTTCGTAAGTAAAAAAAAAAAAACTAAGTTTAGAAAAAAATATTTTATATGACAAATAATGATAGCTTCATAAAAAGACCTACAAGAAGAAATTGTCAATTCTTATTTCAATTATTGTTAATAACTAATTAGTACAGACAAATTATCCATTTAGGGTAACACAAATTAATAAAAGGATCATCTCTGGGATTTAAGTAGGTAATAACCTGGAGGATGAGATGATGCATTCTTTGCACTTTCAAGTTCCGGGAAAATTCAAAAAAATTTGGAAAAACTTTTTGATTTTCGGTTTTTTTTGCTCTAGCGTACAAAATAATGAAAATAGAGAAAGAAGTTCCCAACAAAAGTTGTAGCTCGTCTTTTTCTCTAATGTTTGGCTTACTTAAGCCGTTTAGAAGAAAAATCGAGTGGAATAGTTTTAAGCCGCTTCGAAATGCGCGAAAAATGAGAATTCTCCAGGAGTTTCGTACGACCGGGATCATCGATCGATAATTCTTACTATTCAGGGCCCCTAAAAAGAAAAATGAAAATAACATAAAATGTAGAGAAAAGTCTTAGCTTTAATGTGGAACTAACCACAAAATTCATAAAAAAAATTATCAAAGAGAGAAAGTGTCAAAAGGTGGCTTAGTGAACTTTGTACAGTTGATCCACAGATTTGTTCATATCTTTGCCAGGAGTCGTTAGAATGATAATTCATTTTGCTTATATATTCTTATATAATGAAATATTAATCCAATTAACATTTTTTTTGCAATTACTTTTGTTGGAAAAATGTGCCTTGCGATCAAAGTAGAGGGTATATTTCTCATCGATGAGTTACCCCCAATTTTTTAGTTTAATTCGCTATATCTTAATTAATAATAATGGCACAGTCTTAATTTTTGGATTATAAGTACAATAAAACATATTCTTTCGAATGACTTCAGAGTTTTTTAAATGCGTGCAGTACTTTTTAAATTTGTCTACATTATTCATGTACGTTCAGAAAATGCACAATTATATAGTAAAACATATACAAGTTATTTGTTTCTTAACATTCTTCTATGAGATTTTTACGAAACATAGATTAAAATGCGTGGAATCGAATTCATCCAGTGAAAAAGCACTCATTGTTACTGGAGACATAGGGAGGAGCCATAAAACTCAAAGATATGAATAAATCAACTGTATAAAGTTTACTAAGCCATTTTCTAACACTTTTTTCTCTATGATTACAATTTGTATGAATTTTGTGATTAGTTCCACATTAAAGCTGAGACTATTCTCTACATTTTATGTTATTTTCAATTTTTTAACGGCTCTGAATAGTAAAATTAACGATCGATGTGTCCGGTCGTACGAAAGTTCCGGAGAATTCTCATTTTCCGCGCATTTTGGAGCGGCTCAAAACTATAAATGGAAAACTGGATTTATATCCTAAACGGCTTAAGTAAGACAAAAATGTGTAAAGGTCTTTTTTGTACAGAAACAGACGAGCTACAACTTTTGTTAAAAACTTTTTTCTCTATTTTTATTATTTTAGCCGCTAGAACAAAAAAACCGAAAATCAAAAAAAATTTCCTAATTTTTTTGAATTTTCCCGGAACTTGAAAGTGCAAAGATTACATCATTTCATTCTACATGTTATTACCTACTCAAACCCCGGAGACGATCCTTCTATTAATGTTTGCAAGGTTTTTACAAAAGTTTGCCTTCATTGCCTGTGCTAAATGATAAATTAAGCCTCGTGACTTTGAAATTATCGGAAGTTGTACGTCTCAATGCACTTAAAGACGCTGAAAATTTCAAATCGATATCTTTTAAGGTTTGTGTAAAAAGTTATTTGTTTACTTATTAAAAAGGTGCTTTCGTAAAATTGTCCAAATTTTGAGATGCAGTAAAAAAAGTGCTTTCTATCGATAGATATAAAAACCCTAGTAGTCGAGTGCAATTAGGTTTTTACCTCGGAACCCAGTTATAATTAATGGATTTTCATGATTTTTTTAAATTTAAATTTTATTTTATTTTTAATACCAAAAGTCCAAAAAAGTTTGCCCTTTAAGAATTGGCGCTTTTTACTTGGGGGGTAGTTACCGCCCCCTCTAGAGGAGTGGGTAAAAAAGTAAGGTAGTAACCACCGAATCCAGTATAGAATCATATTATAAGAGAAACAGGTGGTCTACAATTTTTCATGAAAATTTATAGGTTCCAACTTATAACGATTTGAAGATTACGATTTTAACTTTATGAGATTGGTACCTACCTAGAGACTGTTTTTCGTAAATAACTCAAAAGTCTTACATTTATGGAAACGTGGTATGGTACAAGAAATAAGAGTATGAAATTACAAGTATTTTATTTTTTGTTTATTTCTGTACGATGAATAGTTCTAAAAATATGATAGTTTAAAAATGGCACTCAAACGTTTATCACTCGAGATATATGTTTAAATCTCAAATATGTCAGAAACAATCAATATGATGTTAAGACATATACATATTAACTAATATACTATGAGTTTCGTTCGTAACTTGACGCCAAGGAAAGCCTGTCCCTCTATCCTTTAAGAGTACTCTGGGTATGGTGCGCATGCCTTAGTAACGCGAGATTGTGACAGTTCAACTGAATGTAGAATGTAAATGGTCACAATATAATCGAAGAAATTGGCCACTGGCTCGTTACATATAGCGCGCGCTTTCATAAGATCGTGTCGTCAGAGCGTGTGAGTTGGGTCCCAAGTTCCCAGCAAAGATAGAAAACTATCTCCTTCTCTAGCCTCACTTCCGTACATAGTGGCTTATAGTGTGTTACCATAGTATATAGTTAATAGATATATGTGTTAAGAATACATATAATAGAGATTAGAGGGTTTGAAGTACTCTTTTATAGGATTTTGTTTCTATCCGTATAGCTTGAATAGTAACGATGTTATGTGCAAAACAATGAGTGTTTTGTAATTTTTTTAAATAAAAAATTTAGGATTTCCCTGCTGTCATTGGCTATAGAATAGAAATTCCAAAAATCTGTACCAGTTTTTAGTAATATATGGGTATTACATGCTCTGATTTTGAGAGCTTCAATTTATCAAAAGTTCTGAAGAAATAAAAATGTATTTTCCACTGAAAGTTCAAGCCCCACGTTTGTACTGTCATATTTCATTTTACAAATATTTTAAAAAACAAATTATCGCCTATTAAACTTCATTTTTCTATATCGTCATAGTTTCATTAATGCAATTGTTTTGGATTTATTTACAACAACAAAAAAATGATTTTTTTTTTCAGCAAAATCGTAAAATTTTCCTTAATTTAAAGTAGGTATATTTTTAAAAACGACTCCTTTAAAAATGCCAAATGAGAGCACGTTAGTAGTGCTATATTAATAAAAACTGTTATAGATTTTTTGAATTTCCATTACCTATATGGCCAATGGCCAATTCTCAGTATTAGAAACTCAATGCAAAAAAAAATCACGAGTTCATTATAACTGGGTTCCATTATTTTCTATTTATTGTGTATAATTGCACTTGACTATAGTTAACAGAAACTTGGATTTTCTTCATCTGCCTGGTGATCTATAAGGGACAACGCAACGGTGCCCGAACCTTGGCTTCTTACATATACTGGTGGTAGTAAAAACATTGATGGGTCAGTTATTTGCTATCAAATTTTATATTTTTAATTTTTGTATTTGTGTATTTGTGTATTTCAATAACAAATAGTAGCCAGATAACTAACGGCTGTCTCAATTCAATGAAACTCGTTCAATTAGAACAACAATAACTTTGATTTGCTTGTTTACAGTACATCTAACCGTATTTTTAAAAAGTAAATAACCATAATTAGAATATATATTTTTAAGTTTACAACTTGAGATATGCAATCTATAAATATGAAAATTTATTAATAAAATATATTTTAATATTAAAAATATTAGTTCGTTTCGAGGTCAGCATTGATATATAAATAAAGCAAAGAAAGAAAATTATGAAGGAAGATTATATATGTAATCAAAAATTTTATATATTTTTGAGTCATAACAGTCATACTGCGGTGAAGTTAAATTCTAGCTTATATTACTAACTTTGGTTTGGATTAGAAAATAAGAAATCTAATTACTTCCACATCCACTACGTGGATTGGAAGTATAGTAATCGCAAAAAAATTTTCAAAAATTTTTATTCGTGAAATAGGTTTAGAATGTCATGAAACGTCGAGATTTTAAATTTGAGCGAAAAAAATTTTTCTGTCTGTCGGTCTGTCTGTAACTTTTTTTTGTCCGCACGCTTTCTCCGGAACGGTTTAAGATATTGACCTGAAATTTTGTACACGTATATATTATAACGAGATCTGGAACTGGATTGTTTTTTGAGGAAATCCGGTGAAGGGTTGGGGGTTAAATAGGGGTAAATAGGGGGAAATAAGTAAAGCAAGCTTGTAAGAGTACAGAAACTTGAAATTCGGTGTATGTACTAGAAGCCAAAGCGTCAGATTTTTTAATAATATTTTTCAACCCCCACCACCCCTACTCCAATTTGAAAAGGGTTGGTAAAATAAAATTGAGATATTCATTTGAAATTTTCTACACGTATGTATTATAACGACATCTGGAACTAGATTATATTTTGAGATAATTCCGTTGAAGGGTTGGGGGTTAAATAGGGGTAAATAGGGGAAAATAAGTAAAGCAAGCTGGTAAGACTACAGAAACTTGAATTTCGGTGTATGTACTAGAAACCAAGGTCTCAGATTATTTATAATATTTTTCAACCCCCACCACCCCTACTTCATTATTAAAAGGGTTGATAAAATAAAATCGAGATATTCATTTGAAATTTGGTACACGTATGAATTATAACGATATCTGGAACTAGATTATACTTTGAGATGATTCCGTTGAAGGGTTGGGGGTTATTTAGGGGTCAATAGGGGGAAATAAGTAAAGCAAGCTGGTATGAGTACAGAAACTTACAATTCGGTGTATGTACAGGAAGTTAAGGCCTCAGATTTTTTTTATAATATTTTTCAACCCCCGCACGACCCCTACCCCATTAATGGGGTTGACAAAATAAAGTTGAGATATTTATTTGAAATTTCGTACACGTATGTATTATAACGACGTCTGGAATTAGTTTATATTTTGAGATGATTCCGTTGAAGGGTTGGGGGTTAATTTGGGGTAAATAGAGGAATATAAGTAAAACGTTGGTAAGACTACAGAAACTTGAAATTCGGTGTATGTACTAGAAGCCACAGCGTCAGATTTTCTTATAATATTTTTCAACCCAACCACCCCTACTCCAATATGAAAAGGGTTGATAAAATAAAATCGAGATATTCATTTGAAATTTGGTACACGTATGTATTATAACGACGTCTGAAACTAGATCATAATTTGAGATGATGCCGTTGAAGGGTTGGGGGTTAAATAGGGGCAAATAGGGGAAAATAAGTAAAGCAAGCTGGTAAGACTACAGAAATTTGGGATTCGGTGTATATACTAGAAACCAAGGCCTCAGATTTCTTTCTAATATTTTTCAAACTCTACCGTCTCCGCTTCATTATTAATGGGATTGATAACATCAAATTGAGATATTCGCTTGAAAGTTAGTACACGTATGTATTGTAGTGACATCTGATTGAGATGACTCCATTGAGGTGGTAGGTTGTAAATAGTGGAAAATAAGTACGGTAAACTAGAAACTTCATTTTTAACGTATATGGTAGAAACCAACTCCTCAAACTTTTCTATGACATCTACTCCAAATATTATTAAAATTCTATGACCAATAATTTCCACATACTAGAGTGCAAATATAGTCAAGATGTTTCCTTTAAAGTGACTTGGACGAATAATCTGGATGTGGAAGTAGTGATTCCTTAGGCAGCGGTTTTTACAGTTATTCTTAGGGTCAGTTTTATAGGTTTCGTTTATCTTAGGACTGACCATTGATAGTTAACTTATAATTTTAGCACGAAACGTGTATCGCTTAGAACAATGAACTGAGGTTTATATAAACTTACGCCGTCCGTGTTGAATAGAAATTATGCGTTTGAGAACTGAGGATTGCATTTTCATTTGCATTTGCATTGTTAATTGCTGAAGCTAAACGAAGAGCAAAATTGAACGCTACTTTAGGGGCAACAGAATAGTTTTCAGAGGAAATCGCCATCATTACTTTTCGCCAATCAGGATATTTTTCGCAAAATTTTTATTATTTTCCTTTGGAATACATTCATGGTCGTCAATCAGGTTCTCGTTCGCAGACTGTTTCTTATTTTCAATTGATTCTTCGATATGTCCCATGTCCCTTTACCATGGTGGTAGATTTACAACCATCCGTGGCGCTTAATGTTTGTTATATCATTTCTGGCATCTGCCAGTAGTGAGGCAGAAGAACATATGAAACAAGGACCCGTATGTTGAACAACGTTTTGGAAGCTTAAATATTAAGCCACCAATGGGTATTGTGCCAAAAGTGTTCGATCCAACCACCTGTGCAGTACATTGTCCTTTTTTGTAAGATATACAGAGACGATCATGTTTTACGTTGAGATGACGTAAACTTATATATTTACGTTATACAGGGTGTAATCAGTTTCATGTCATTAAAAAAAACTGGTAATGGGGACCGACTAGACAAACAAAAAACCTTTATGACTGACCTAGGTTAACTTTTTAATATTTTTTTAATATTAATGTAGAAAATAATTGAGAACCACTGCTTTTCTTGGTCAATGAACTTGTAGTTCCCAATTATACAACTTTTAAATTGTCATAAAAAAGTGCAAAGGCCTTGGATCATCGACCGCCTTTGATGGACCGCCTCAACCGAACTGACGCAATTATAAAGAGGTAAATAATTCGTTATCTTTTCCTGCACAACTGCAAGCAAATAATTGCAGTAGAAGTTTAAACAGAGCATTTCTTTACATGTGTGTCTTTTAATTTGGAACAAAATATTGGATTAATGTTTATAATTTAAAATATATAACTGTGATTTATTAACGTTTGTAACATAAATGAGTGTCCTGGGTTAAAAGGTTACCACCTAAGTAAATTATTCGAATTCTGCATCAATACACAGTTCTCTACGTCGAATTAAGGACATACGTACTCCGTTCAACACTAAACAATAAACTATCAACTAACGTTGTCAATAAAGAAAAATAAAAAAAAACTTGGTCCAAAATCCAAAACGGAATAAAAAAAGAACGAACAAGTAAATTGTGTCTGTACGTAATCAAGAATTTAACGACTTGAACGGTAAAGTCAATAAAATAAATCTTCACTATAAATACACAGCGACCCGAAATTCAAAAATAACAAAAACAACGAACGGCGGGGTTGGACGTGTGTACATAACGAAACACCCACAGAAACTGAAATGTTGCACAAGGGAGAGTCAGAGTATAGTTTTCTTCAGATCAGATCTACTAAACACTCAGAAAACGTCGACGTCTTTCATCTTATTTACCGCACCGCTAAAGACCGCCGACATTTTATAGCTATCTACACAAATATTGAGTATCATAGGCAAAGACACGCGCGACAATCTAAACCTACCTCAATATTCCAGCAGCTCTCAACAGATTTTATTGAAAATTTTCGAAATTTTTGTTTATTTTTTTCCTCCAAAACTATGTTATATAAGGCTTTTTTGTTTGTCTTGTCGTTCCCTACCACCAGTTTTTTTTTTAATGACATGAAACTAATTACACCCTGTATATCTAGGTAATTTATATCTTCGGAGACGCCATTTGTTATGGTAAATGTTCTTTCTACTGTAGACTTAGTGTTAGAGGTTCTCACTATAAATTCATTTTGATCTTTTTTCTTTGTTTTTAGTCGACATGTTTTTCAGTTTATCTCTTCGACAAGCTCCTGCAACACCAAAAATAAAAGTAACCTGAAACAAATCATTAATATTATTATTTTTCAAGAGAAGATAGAAGTAGGTATTGAAGTCAGTATCTTCATCATCAAGAATTTATTATCTTCAGCATCACGAAGAAATGTATTAATTTGAGTTGTAGTTAGTACAGTAAATTTTGGCTCCATAATTCTTGTGCTGGCGTTTCAAGAAAGTTGGTAATTTGGGATACTTGCTAATATCGATGTCGGTCTTCAACATTAACGTACATTTTAACAGAATAAATGATTTAGGTACGTTTGCTTTGTGTACAAAATATGCACGAACTACTGTTTCCGAAGGATTTGTCAAGTTTTTCCTTTTGCACCATTCACAAAATGGGATATAAGTTTACTCATATCTCATCTCGAATTAGCCTGTTAAATAGACTATCAAATTAACGAAATTCTGCATTTCGACAGGAATAAATCCGTCCGTCAATCCATCACCAATATCTGCTATGGTTATATTTTTGTATCTAAAAAATTCTGAACTCAATACAAAATTCGATAATAGTTACTAATAATAATTGCATAATTTGAAATTGGTTTGCCATAGCCACACCACCACAACCTTCTTTTATATTATGCTTATAACGCTGCCATGTTTTACATATTTGCAAAATAAATTTATCAAGTGTGACGTCAAAAATTTAAATTTATTTATATATACTATTACGAATTTACGCCCCCTAAGGGTTCATGTTAATTGAGCTTATGAGTAGCAGCTGGAATTAAGTAGCAGTTGCGATAGAAAGCTGCAGTATGATCAAAGCCTGTAGTGTGCGCCATCTCTGAGACACTGGTAGTGCGTTTTCTAGAAGCTAGAAACTTATAGAAGAGGATCGAGATTTCTACATTGTTCTGTATTGTCATACGCGAAGGTTATGGACTTTACTAGATGGTTCTAGGAGGTAACTTGAAGGATATATAAGCCTATGTAAACACGCGAGATGGAAGTTTTTAATAAATTGAGCTTTACTAATTCCGAAGTGATACTAAGTAAACAGAAGAGTGTAAATATCAAGCAGTAAACAGTGTTAAAGGTGAAACAAACGTGAATTTTAGTTAATACAAGTATTGTGAGGTTATTCAATAAAGTGTGTTGCTGTTTATCTCTTGTTATATATTTTGAACCCACCGATTTTAAAGGGTGATTTCGTAAGGGGTGGGAGCACGTGATAATACATTTTTTTAAGACACTCAAGCTCGTAGAAAAAATGTTGGGTATAACATGGTTGGGAAAGGTATTTCCCTACCTTATGGGACGAAAATAACTATCCCTGTACAGTTATATGAAGAATGAAGAGTTCAGGAAATATAAGCAGCAAGTCAGCACCAGTTTCCTGTTGGGAGCGGTTTTTTGCGTGAAAAGTGACAATGCGCCCACAGAAAGGGCCGGAACTCGTCAAATGTTATGTCTATATCTATCGAGGATGTATCCTTAAAATCTAAGTATTCACAAACATTTTCCTCTGTTCCTCTTTTTTTTGGACTTAATTTGTAGGGATTGTAAAGTCTGACATAAATCCCAATGTCCACAGTCCAATAAGAACCAATTGTCCTGTAAATGATTATTTTATATCCAGAGAAAACTAAAGTTGTCAAAAAAAAAATAAAATAAAATACATCATGGCGTATTAATCGTTTGTAAAATTAATAGTGCACAACCCACATGTTATTCTATGCGTATAAAGTTCATTGGTTATTTATCAGATTTGTGAATATTTTTTTATTCTAACGAATGACTCGAAAACTGCTAATCCTAAAAAAACGTTTTATCGTGAGGTGAAAATCATAGGGTTACAAGCGCCAATTTGTACAAAAATCAATTTTCTACAGAAGTAAATTACGAAACAAATCTCTACAATTCTATATAATAAGTTTCGCTATAGATTAAAAAATGGCGCCACAATTCTTTAGGAAGCAGTTCTAAATCTACTTTATTTTACTACTTATAAAACCATAAGGTTCCAAGTGACTGAAAGAGTATTTTGCGGCATTTTCATACGAAGGTTTGTTCAATATGGATACGCATGTTAGGAAATTGTTCATGCCTGACGTGCATATTTCCCTACCGCACCAATAAAGAGCACAGTGTTCGTCATTGTAAAATGTTCATGTTTTTAAGTTGGGCGCAATTATCCCATATACTAAACCAACAGTAAACATTTAAATTTCGCAAAGCAATGATAATTACCCTTATTTTTAGTAAGAATGTTTCCGTTTCTATTCCTTGCCAACATATTATTCATTCTATATAGGTTATAAAAACGGTTTTTCAATTTTCTTTAGAGGAATTACCTATGCTCCAGTCTTTGTTATAGTTCTGATTGAAAGTAGTTGGTAAAGATACTATCGGAAATAAATCAGACTTTTAGAACATACGGCTGGAAAATTAAAGATTGGTAAACAATATAAATGACTTTGAAACCAAACATTTCGAAAACGATACTTTGAATTGAGAATCTGTCTAAAAGAAACTTCATTTTCAAAGACCTGTTCCACGACGCCCCAACACGAAGGGGCTGCGTGAAAAAAAAAGTTCATCCCATACGCACATATTATAGTGGAAGTACCCGAAAAAATATTTTTTAATGAGTAAAACACCTATAACATATAGACGAACATCATGAAACTATAAGGGTTCTATGAAACCTTAAAAATTATACTCTAACAACTTTTGTTTTGTTTTTTGGGAACGTTTATATTTTGTGCATCCCGTCCATCTCTATCGTTCACATTGTCACATTTTCTGTAACCCCCTGGTCCCCAAGAAGCGAATGTATTTATTGATGGCCTCTGATGCAATATTAGATCAATTTAAAAATTAAAATCAATATTTAACTTTATAATTTCACAATGTTCCAAGTACAGTGTCACAAGGTTCTAATTTGCAGCACTTTTGTAAAATCGTATTTTTTTTTAGAAAAAAAAACTAGTACGTATACTGTGGAACTGAAGTTAATTCTCACAAATTTAGCATATTTACTTAAAATACATTCTGGTACACGAACATTTTATGGTACTCCAAACTTTATATTTGTTCTCCTGAAAACGTTCCTATTTGGTGTTTACAACCCTCTGGTTTTCACCTCACATGATATAAAAAAAAGTTGCCTTCATCTTTTATCTTTATTCCTACTCAATATACTTGCTTAGCCTTGCAAGTTCCCACGTTTTAGCAACATAGCCTTGGAAAACAAATTTTCTATACTTATTAAAATTTCACACATTCTGTTAAATGCGTAGTGGTAAATACGGTAAAAATTTGAGACCAATTTATTTCGTTTCAGTGTTTCCGTACGCACAATGTAACTGGCGCAGACGTATGACAATTTTCAAGGGTAATTTTGGAACTTAATAAGACTTCACATTTCAAAAAGCTATGATTAAAATCAATTCTTTGTAGAATCAACCAATTAAGACTGACTTTTATCGGGGAAACTGAGCGCTGGCGCACTAATCGTGAGTAGAGCGTACATCCATCGTGTTGTGAAGTATTTGTTATGTCGGAAATAGGGGTTTAGGTTAACCGCATGTTCTCCTAAATGAGAAACTAATTTAAAATAGTAAAAGGTGAAACATAATGGAGAACAGAAATGTTATAATTTCTCCCGTACCGGCTTAATTTCTTTACTATTCTACTACAGACGCAGACACGTAGTAGTATTTCACATCATTAAAAGTGCATGAAGTATGCAGCGTATTTATTATCGTAAAAGAGCGCTTCACCTAACCGAACTTCGTGGATGAAATAAAATAACTCAGGTACGAATGTGCGCTTTTTTGCGAAGTTTTGGTATGCCATCTACAGTAACCTGTGTGGTTACTGTAGTTGATGGTGATTGCGGCACAATAAGCGTTAACGTTACAATGTTGCAGTGCGGGATTAATAATTCGTCTTGTAGCAGATCCTTCTGAAACCATAAACATACTGTTTGTATACCTACTTAATAAGAAACATGTATTATGCGTGTGGTAAAGATCAGGCTGGATAGTCCAGTCAAACGACTAAAAGCACCAATAAAGATTTGCTACAGCGCCTGTGCGGTTGGTGGTGGATCCAATCATTATTATTTTTTTAGTTTTCTTTTTGGGATTACCTGCGACACAAATCAATTATTACTCAATAGATAGAGAAAATTGAGAAAATCCCAGAATCAATATTTAGATAATAATCCATCTCCTGGATTGCGCACACAGTGCAGTCTGAGTCCTGATATACCGAAAATTCTACATATTTTATATATTTAAAAATTGCATGAGTCTTTTTTAGCGAATCGATATACTTGAGACGCATGAGACAGAGGGAAAGAGAGAGAGTAGGGAAAGATTTGGCAACGCCGCATATAGTTTCTGACGCTAGCTGATCGACTAGTCACTAATGTCAATAATTTTTACCTCTTTTAATAAATTAATGGAAAAGTATATGATATTATACATACAATAAAAAAAAATCAGAATGAAAATTTGTAAATCTTCCATTTTCTTATATGATACTGCATTTAAAGTAAATGCAAAATATTATCAATCAAATATCCGAAATAGTGCAACGTTGCCACGTCTACTACTCATGTCCTTCATTCAATAATTTTCAGGTAGCAGCCATTATGTTATTTTACGGTGAATCATCTCGATATTTATACACGTGCTTCGTCAGCAATTAATTTAAATTTGCCTCATTTTTGAGATTCTTATATAAGGATTAGTTGTAAGAGGGAGAATGGTGTCACGACATCAATTTATTTCGCATGACGTTCATCCAATCTTAAATGCGAACTTTGAGCGAATGTATTTCGGAAACGGAACGGTAAAAGGAGTTCACATTTTACCAGAATGTTTATTGATATGAGAAATAAATGTTCAGCCAGTTTCGTGGCTTTCTTGAATAACGTGAATTGCGATATAACTACCTTAACTACAAGATACAATAGTTAAAATTTCAAGATCTTATTGCCGTTGTGCCTTTCTTATATAAACAACAATGCTGTTGGGACTATTTCAAGGACTATTCCAAGGAGCATTATTTTAAAGATATTAGCAACATTGCAAGTGAGGTGCTAATTTTTATAGCAATAGCTGTCATTTATTTGTGTTAAGTTTAGTTGGTACCACTGCTTTCGGGCTGAATTTTAAATATGACTTCTTATTTATAATAAGCGACATCAAGATACTCCAATATTGCTTTTATTTTTAATATTTCGCCTTTCCGTCCTGGTCGGAACTGGCAAATTCTGTAGTCACTCAAAACTTGTCGGCTCTTCACAAAGTATGCATTCGAGTTTTAAAAAAAATTTCCTTAAAAAAAGAGTTCGATTTCAAAGGAAAAACCCCCATCCTCTATCTAAGGGTTAATTAAGTACATGGCATAAGCCCATTTCGACAAATCATAATGCGCATTATCAAACCATCAATATTTCATTTAAACTGCTTTTCCTCGAAGGCAATGTCGTTTTGATAATTTTTTAGACGGCGTTTTTTACGTAATATTATTAGCTGGGGAATCATAATTAGATCTGAAACTATTAAAAATGTAAACGAAAAAAAGGTAGAAACAAAGTGACTATGTCACTTATCGGTTATGGATATAATTAATGCTGGGTAGCCCTGTACAGAAATAACCCTTCCTGAGATTTGGTCCAAGCCTCAGGAAGTATTTCCGAGATAACCAGTAAAATCCAATGTTTAGATACCATCCTGAGAAATACATAATTCTCTTAAAAAGCATTCCTGAACACATATTTGTAGGAAGTTTTTTTAAATATTTTCACATTTAGAATCAGCACCTAGAAGAGAACGTGGGGATTTTGTTTGAAATACCCTGCGTAATATGGACACTATGATGTTTTTTTGATTTTTTTTGTATTATGAAATTCATTGTATAAATAGGATAAATGTAAGGCATAAGCGTAACTAACATCCACATTGGCCGCAAAGATATTCTGTCCGTTAGAGTTACAATTAATTGTGGTTTTCTTGACCTTTATTGGCCACGTTTCCTTTATTTTGCCCATGTCACTTATTCCTATCTAAGAAATCATCGTTTACCTGGACTAAATTGATCGAGCGAGCTCCTGCTTGGTCATGGGCACGGGCCTGGGTCGGGGTGCCGGCAGTGTGTTTGTGTCCATTGCGCGCCCCCAGGGGCATTCCTCAGTGGCCAGGAATGTCCGGCGACCCCGCGAATGCACCGACAAGCACAAGGACGCCGGTTCAAGGAGATGCTGCAGAGCCGTAGCCGATGTCTTAGGCCGTTGCCACGTTTATTCAAATGGTTTGGGATACAGTTTTTTTTTCTTTTCAAACATGTTTAATAATTTCCCAACGGGGTTAAAGTTTAAAAAAATCAGATAATGGTGAACATGTCGATATTTTCATACCAAGTCTAAAACTTAAAATTAAGTAATGATAGTCTCAAGTTAAATTAATTTAAATACAAAATGGATACATATCCTGTTTGATAGTATTTGAAACGTGTATGTTAATAACGTCTAATAAAAGAGTAATAAGGAAATAAACTGGTCATTAAAAATACTATTGTTTTATTGACACATATACATATTAATTTATTAGATTCTTAGTAAATACCAAATAGAGCAGGTGATGAGCTCATGAGTTTCAAATACATTTCGGACGCAGTTTTTTCCTCGAATAAGTTCAGGAGACACTGCCGATTGTGAAAATCAATATTACCAGACGGTAATCTATCTGATATTGTGTAAAGCAGTTTTGTTTATAACAAAGGAAATATTATATTTTTCAGTCAAACAATTTTTTTCTTGTATTTTTTACCGATTTTCAACAAGAAATGTACCATAACATTTTCCGTAGAGTTGATCTTCATTGTACCTAATTAATGTTTAAAAATTGAAAAATCGCCAATTTTAGTAATTGAATAAGAAATTAATTCGTTAAAGGTATTTTATTATTTCGTATGGTCATTGGTACCCGAACAATGATAAATCCAAAAGTGCTATTAAATCTAGGTTTGAGTTTTTGAGAACGGAGTGAATTTGTCCACTCTTAAAATTGTTAAATATAACTCAAAAACTATACATTTTTAGTATATACATTATACACATAAAACGATGTTTTGTATAGGATCAAATTTCCTATCCAAGTGGCACTTCATAACGTAAAAAAAAATTGTTTTCAACATAATAAATAAAAACAACTATTGAGATGAGTTTGACTAGCCTCGTGTACAGACGTGCTGCAAAATGATGTATAGAGAAAGCGCTAAAATGGCGATAAAAACCACATTAAACTCGATAAAATTTAAGCCACCGATACATCATGAAATTCTGCGCAAAATGAAACAACGTAATAGAGAAACAAAGTTCATATGGAATTAATAATTACGCGTACAGTTTTTTAAATAGTATCAAGTAAAGCAAGTGTAAGTGCTTATACCTATGCTAAGACGACCGAGCACCATTTCTCAAGTGGGTAGTGCGATAAAGTAAACATTTAGCAATATAATACACCATCAGTGAAAGGCAAAGGATGAAAAGATAAGTTTTTTTATTTATTTTTAAGTTCTGTTTATTGGTTTATTAATTCCTGTCACAGGACAGTTTATTACCCAACAGAGAAAAAAATTAGCGGTAAAAATGAAAAGGTATTAAATATAGGTAATGAAATAGAAGAGAAGAATTGGAAAGGGGCCGTTGAAAGTAATTACAGTTGAAATCTAAAATACAGGGTGTGCAAAATATTCTCTCTGGCTTTTTTCTCATGACCAACCCGCCGTAAAAAGCTTTTTTTCGCGAGATAGGGCACTTCCATCGTAAATGGATATTTACCTTTGGAACGGTTAATAATGAAAAAGCTCCCTGCGGCGAGCGAATGCATGTATGTCTTGACAGACAAACCGAGTGAACGCAAGCGGGCAGAAAGAGGTGCACACTGCTACATTCAGAAACAGAAGACTTGGAGGAAGAATAAATATGGAATTGATGATAGATGGAAACTTAAAAGAAGCATGGAAACTAAAAATAAGCATATTGTAAACTCCTACACTTCCCATCCGATGATGACAGATGGAAACTAAAAAAGAAGCATGGAAACTTAAAAGAAGCATCTCACAAACACCTACACTTCCCATCCTATATTCCTATCCCATGCGTCATGTGGTTCTCGCTGCTGACAACAAGCAAGGCCCCATGTTCAACCCAGCGTAAGCAACCGGTCCAACGGTATATAAAACATCCGAAATTTGGTTCCGGCACGCGGTTTGGCCGTCCGCGTCCGTTGGGCGTGTTCGGCGGACGACCAAGCTGGGTGTTGGAGCGAATCTCCATGGACTCCCTGAATCCTCTAGCTTACGCTAGCAAATCAATCAATCAACAAAATAAATCAAAAAGACTATTAAAGAAAAAACGAAAAATGTCAATTTTTTTATTTACTTTTTAAAATTTTTGTGTACAACTTTTTTCTTAGTGGATTTAGGTATAGGCATCGGTTCACAAAAAAAGCTGATGTAATTCCCGTCAAAATGGTGACCAATAAAAGTATTTTTGATCAAAATTGGCTGAGATACAGTCGTTCAAAGTTAGCTACTTTTTTACGATATTACCACTTTTTACCTTTATACCATGTTATTAAGTCACATAAAAAATTCCCGTCGAACGAGTCCGCGCGGCGGTATCGTTACAGTTTCCGCCGTGCTTTCCGTTAGCGCTGCCTGGATGTGGTTTTCCAGAGAGATGATAGCCTCTTCTAATTCTCCCTCACTATCGATTCTGGGAACGTGTGCAATGTTCCTTTGCAAAATTGCTCGGAACTGTTCCCAGTTCGTTCTTCTCTTAGTGAAAGTTTCCTCTTCAGGGACACCATCACCTAGTTTTAGGAAGATGGGATTGTGATCCGAGGAGCCTTCAGCTTGTGTTTGAAGTTCGGCAGTGAAGGTCATCTCGTTGAGCAGAACTATATCCAGCACGTCGGGCCTGTGTCTTCCATTGTCAAATGTCGGTTCTTCTGGACCTAACGCCTGTGCGTCATGATGATCCTCTAGGAATCGCAGCATCGCCCGTCCACGGGTGTTAGTGAGCCTGCAATTCCAAGCTGGTGATTTGGCGTTGAAGTCTCCTATAGCCACCGTCTGGGTACCCCGTGTTATGAGGGCCTCCAGGTCATGGTTTAGGAGAGGACGTTGAGGTGCTTGGTAACAGGAAGCTATCTTGAGGGATGGCCTGTAATTGCTAATAAAAATGGAACATAAAATAGTGGTCATGATAGGCATGGTCAGCCTTAAAATGATGTCTCTATTTATATTGGTTAGTTATGCTGGTATAGTGACAATACAAAAAACTTGCTTTGATTCATCAGTCAACCATGAAATCCAACTTCCAAAGCGGTACGTTGAAGTCGAAACGAATGTAGTATCAGGATTAAATCCATAAATTTACAATAAACTTTACCTATTTTAGATATTTGTAATATGTAAGTCAAGGACGTTCACGTTTAAACTTTCTTAATTTTTATTTATGAAATTATGTTAACAAAATACGTATTAATAAATCTGTCTAGTGGTTGATGTTTTTTTTTAAGATAAAAGATGGAAAATAATGGAATTTATAATTTTTTTTTGCATACAAAATTGGTTCAGCGATGTTAAAATAAATATTTCACGTGTTATTAAATTTTGCCTTTATTTATGATTTAGGCCGCCCTTGTTAAACGCATAGTGTTTATGTGGTTGGGTGTAGTCTTCGTTTACTTGTTCTTTTGTAATTCCTATAACTCCTGTAATTCCATAACTGCAACAACCCATTTTCATAATTCTTGTGTCGATCGGTTCGTCTAGGTCCCGTGAGTTATAAACAGCCCTCCTAGCATTTTCTAATGTCTGACATTCTAAAAGCATGAAATGTAACAGTTCGATATCTGTTGTTTTCTCTTTTTACAACTGTAGTTCATAATCCCTTTACATACTTTCATCGGATTTACATTTTTTTTTTGCATACAACATGGTTCAGAAATGTTGTGAAACAATTGCACAAAATCGATTGATATAGTCTTCAGTCTTGCAGGCATACGCTGTTGTGAATGAAGATTGTTTTTTCTGCACTACCATTGATTGTTAGCGCCTTGATTTTTTGAACTGTAGGTTGTAATCCCTTTGTATCCTTTCATCGAATTTTTTTATTTTTTTTTTCATGTTGTGTAGCAGGCAAAGCTTTAAAATGTGCAGGAAAATTTTTTTGGAGCATAGGATCTTATAGCCATCTTATTGAAAAACCATAAAGTACTAACAAAAGTTATGACCCGACCGTTTGAATCTGAGAATTATTCATTTTTTTCATGTTAAAATCTTTTCTATTTTTTTTTTCTCTCTGTCATTAATACACATGCAGGATTGTTTTTTTTTTAATTTTAATAGAGTAATTATTGGGGAATAAGAAAATGTTAATGAAGTCAATAATACTCGTTAGATCTTGCAAGAAATGATTAATTAAACAGTGAGCTGAAATGAAGCTTTGCCAACATATTATCTGAAACAATATATAGTCACGTTCCAAAAATAAAGTTGTTAGGGCCTTTTATATGCAATCCTGCTACTATATAATCTTATCACTCGAAGTGCGAGTGAGAGATAAGTTTTGCATCAAATCAGCTTATTGAATGAGGAAACGCCATAGTACTCATCTCGAACATTACATTATTTCCTGAAAATGTAATTAAGCTAAATAACATACTCCATATTAAATTTTATTCTTCAGTTTGTTGCTGCTACTAGGGTAATTTTTAATCCATAGTATTGTATGTTGAAAATTATTGTAGGCAATAGTTTTTATAATCAAAGTTATAACTGCTTTTGCTGGAAAGATTTTGTATATGTTAACAAGAAATCAACCATTAAAAAAATAACCAGATATTATATTTTCTAGAAGATATGTGGAAAACGTACGTTGTTCTAAAGTATACTTTGAACAATAATGCTTTGCAAAGTTAGCAAACCGGTAAATAAACTTTCGAAATACAAAATAATGGAAGTCTGTTTTCTTATTCCGTAATTATTATTTTTCTTTTGCTTTTCTGACATTGTTTTTGTAATTAACTGATGATTTGCTGTATATTTACACCGTAGCTTTATTAAGAGCTTCCCAGTTATAACCGTACCGTGAAAGTCTTCGAGGAACATTTCTTATGTTGTAGTTAGAATGCCTTTGATGTGTCTCAAGTATGCTGCGAAACTTTCGTCTCTTTGGTTCGCATTTATTTTCAAATTGTGCCCTTAACTGATACGAAGAACGGAGGCAACAGAAATTCAGATAGCGCTTATTCCAGATTTCATCTGAAAAGCTATAGACTCTTGCATTAAACTAATTTCTGAGGTTGTTGGAGACGACGTGTATCTTTTGATGCTTTACTCCTAAGGAGAAGTCAATTATGTGTTTCGTGTAAGAGCTGCACCAATTAAACATATGCTTCCAAGATTCAGTATATCACTCGTGACGGAGAGTTGGGCTAAATTCATTAGAGTTATAGAGTATGGCGTGTTATATCGTAAGAGCTCAGATCCGTCTTTTGTCGTTAATGCATTATTATTCAAAGAGCCAGTAACACCCAAAAGTTTGTTGCATGCTAACTAACAGTCATTATTATTGGCCGATTCAGAAAGGTATCAATGTACTTTGTTGAGAATTATAAAGTGCTCGATCGGTTAACTCTGTTTATTTATTCCGCATATTATCCGATGAAAAATAACTTTTTTAGACGTTTTCAAAAATTTTGGAAAATGATGTTAAAATACACATTAAGTGCCTTACCCATAATTCCCTGTGCTCGGGGGAGGGGGGGCTATTAGAGCAATTAGGGGTTTGACTCAGTTTGTTTGTCCTATTAACCCCTTCCCGGGCACCGAGGGGGGTTATCGGTAAGACATTTGAAAGTTCTCGTTGTCCAACCTCTCAACAACAGGTATCCAAATTTTGGAGTCTTTTTCAATTTAAAAAAAAATCTTTAAACACGTTATTTTCTATCGCATATGTTGAATAAATAAACAGAGAGTTAACCGATCGAGCAGGCACTTAATTTGGCGTAAGAGAATAAATCCGACAAAATGACACCAATTTCAAGTGGTTGGGGTAGGGGTAGAACATAATTTCTAACTTTTTTCTTTCGGCTTTTACATGGAATCACTCCTGTATAACAAGCAGGCAATTTTACCGAAATTCTTATATTTCCTCACTTGAAGATATTTCACAAATATCTTTCAGTTGGGGTTTGTATAAAAAGCAAACTTTTAAATAGCCGCCACTACAAGTAAACGCTGATAGGGAACGCTTTATAATTTTCAACACAGTACCTGGACACCTTTCCAAATCGGCCTATAAGAATGACTGTCAGTTTACTTGCAACTAACTTTTGGGTATTACTGGATATTGGAATATATAGATGCAGCAGAAATCATTGCAAAAGAACTCGGTCACGTCTGCAACTTCAAGCAGGCAAAGTGGTGACACATTTCAGAAACTTGCGGCCCGTAAATAGAATGAAACGCGTGGAAATATTTTTTCAAAATCTAATCGTAAAAAGTTCCACGAAATGAACAAAACTACTTTGATAAAGTTGTACTTAAACTTTTTATTAAATATGTGAGGTGAATGGTTGCAAATATGTTGAAATAAGTCGTAACACATGCAGTTAGTGTTAGGGTGTTAAAAAGTATACCAATGGAGAATTCTGAAACGTTTTTTTGTTAAACTTATACTTTTATGATTGGCCAAATTTTTTAAATATGCTAATTAATAGACGGAATAATTTATAAACAAATCGTTTTAAAAATCTTATATTTATCTTATTTGTTTTAAATTAAAATTGAAAAGTTTATAAACTTAAAAGTAATAAGTTTTTCAGAAATGCGGTTTAATTCATCTCACAGTAGATATCGCCAAGGTCACTTGCTAACTTAAACCAACATTATTTATTTACGATGTTACGATATTTACTGTGAAGAGTATCCTGTAGAATGTGCAACAATTATATATAAAGTGCAGTAACTTTAAATTTATTGGCTGTCAACATCTGACGCTGAAGAGTCGCATTATTGTCATCACTGCAAAAATCGTGGAGTGCATGTAGTCATTTGCATGGACGCGATTTGTACTCAGTATTGTCGACTGGAAAACCTTATTTGACTCTAACTACTTAAGGTGATCATTTCCTAGAAAGAAACATCCGATAGGGAAATATTTATTATTTTTCGCCATAACTTTTTTTTCTTAGTACGTGTATTTAAAAAAACTATATGACTACCTAAGTAGAACCATAACAAGACTATTACTAAGAATTTTGACTCAATAATTCCAGTCGTTTCCAAGATAGTTAGATTTAAAACTACGAAATAGGAAGATCAGTATGATATTTAAATTTAAATCTATTTTGCAAACCACTGAAATTATTGAGTGAAAATTGATACTAATAGTCTTATTATGGTTCTATTTAGGTAGTCTTATAGTTTTTTAAAATATACATATAAAGAAAAAAAGTTATGGGCAAAAATAATAAATATTTCCCTATCGAATGTCTCTTTCTAGGAAATGGCCACCTTAAAGGTGATAATTTTACCTAATATTTTCTAAGCGTACCTACCTACTTCTTGAAATTTAAAAGGACATAATTAAGTAATTCACAACCTTTTATAACCAATATTAAGTAAATTTTTACCTTGCAATAGGCCCATGGACTCTGAAGGTATTTTTCGAAGTATTTGGACTTCTAAAGTATCATAGATTTAGAGAAATAGACATTTTTAGCAATTTTTGTCTTAGCAAAAAAAACTTTTTTTGGATTGCTACCTCGCCCCACCCCCTAACTACCTCATATTTTGTTACATTTTTCTTGATTTATTTTTATATAGACAGTTTATCACCGAAGATGGTTAATACAGAAAAAAGTTACGAATTACTATTTTACTTTTTTGGTACTGCTACCCCGCCATCCCCTACCAATCTCAGATTTCTTGATTTATATGTAAATAGATATATTGCCACCAAAGGTAGTTAATGCATAAATGATTTTAAAAAAGTTATGAATTAATTATATGGTATTGCCAAAAAGATTGCTATCTTCACTCCACCTATTTTTTAGCATCTGTAATGCTTATTCCCTCAAAATAAGACAAGACAGAGTTCTTTATAAATGTGTAGATGTAGAAAAATAGTACAAACAAACTGAATGAGTAGCAAATTATTTAAAAAACTTTTTTACTTTGTCCCCTTTCCATTGGTAGATTAAAGGTATTCATTGCTTGCTATTTCATGGATCAAAAATACGAAACATTACATAATCCACTAATAAACAAAAATATATAAACGGACCAATATCTCGAAATCTGTGATATTTTATATAGTGATATATATGGTCACAGATTTTAAATGACCCCTTTATCACCCTTACAACTTGTTGATGCCCTACTCTGTAAATAAAAATATTGACGTTAATCGACCAGCTGAATTGGTGGCCATTCCGTAGAAAGAGACATACGGTAGGGATATATTTATTCTTTTTGGCCATAACTCTTTTTTTTAGTACATATATTAAAAAACTATAAGAGTACCAAGTAGAACCATAACAAGACTATTACTATGAATTTTCACTCAATAATTTCAGTGGTTTGCAAAATAGCTAGATTTAAATTTAAAAATTATGTTAATCTTCCTATTTCGTAGTTTTAAATCTAGCTATTTTGCAAACCACTGAAATTGTTGAGTGAAAATTCATAGAAGTAGTCTTGTTATTTTTCTACTTAGGTACTCTTATAGTTTTTTTAAATATACGTACTAAGAAAAAGAAGTTATGGGCAAAAATAATAAATATTTCCTTATCGGATGTCTCTTTCTAGGGAATGGCCACCACAGACTGAGGGACTCATTTGACATGGACTTTATGCAGCCTTGTTAGTCCAGGCAACAAACTAGAGAATAAAATAAAAAAGACATGTAGGTCCGAATCGATTTTTTTTTTGCATTCGATTCCTAGGGTGATGTGGATCATTCATGGCCATTAAAACCTTATCGGTCACACCCTCCAACCCTTGGAGGCCAAATATGGCCGAGATTTGGCCCAATTTTTCAAAATTATGAACTCTCGAGTTCTATTTTTGGAAAATAAAGAAACGAAACTATTCCTTTCTCTCTCTCTCTTTCTCTGTAGGATAATGCGCTTATTAATTATGAAAAAAATAACAAAGATATTTAATTTTTTTATTATATTCTTTAATTGTTCTTTCTTTACTTTTTGTGCCATAATTTTATATACAGTTTAACGTAAAATACATTGTAATAAAAATAACAAAATATACGATTATTTACAATGAGTTCAATCATATTCATCGTCAGATTCCTCCTTTTCAAGAATTGGTCATCTACATTAACATTCTCCCGCGAATCTTCATTCGCACTCGGTAAATACTGTATTCGAAATTTCCTTTTTTTGCCAAAAATAGAACTCGAGAGTAGAGACTTTTGAAAAATTGGACCAAATTTCGGCCATTTTTGGCCCCCAGGGGTTAGAGGAGGTGACCGATAAGGTTTTAATGGCTATGAATGATCCATATCACCCCAGGAAATTCAAATAAAATTTTTCGATTGCGACCTACATGTCTTTTTTATTTTATTTTAGCTTTTTCTCGACTTATTGCCTGGATTATATTCAGAAGTTTACAGCTTCTTTCTATTGTGTAAATCGTTTTTAACTCTTGGTGTTTACTCCATGTTCCAGTTTTAACTGAATGCTGAATTAATTCATTTTGAATGGAAACTTTTTGCTTTTTATTGAAATCGGTATCACTCTTCAGCTACCTATAAATTTATTCCAGAATCTTCTAATTACGCACCTGTTTATCAAGTACCTGTTAGTGCTATAAAATATATAACATGATTATGTTATTCGACCTTTCATGTCAAAGTACTGAGCTGAACGAAGTTTTCATTATTTATCAAGGGGATGACTTGGCAACGCAGCTACTCTTTCCAGTGTTCTTGCTGGAATGTTACACTTTATGCGTGTTATTGAACTACGGCGTGGCTACTCTTTACTTACTAAACAACAACAAACCTAGGAAATCAGGATTATTGTCCCTTATTTCAAATTTCATTGTGTTCTCTATCCTAGGAAGGAATTTAAAAATCTATTTAAGAATCTAAAGAAGCACGGCGCATTTTTTAAAATTGTTCTTACTTTTCTTCATTATAAATTTTAAAACTATTCATTTAAACTTAATTTTTAGATGGTCCACATTCTATGACACGAAGATTAATAAATATTTTACCAGAATTTGAGGGTGTACCTGTAGAATGTATAAACTTCATTGACAATGTTCTTGACTTTTATCTCGAGATATTGACTTTTTAAATCTAGATCTTGACTTTTATATCATGATCTTGGCGACATATTACTTAAAGCAAGCTGGTAAGACTTGAGATTTGGTGTATATACTGGAAACCAAGATTTTGCATTTTGTTTATGACATCTGCCACCCTCACGACCCCCCCACTCCGTTATTAAAGGGGTTAACAAAATAAAATTGTGTTATACGAGGACAAATGTTGTCAAGAAAATGTCCCTCACCCCCATTAAAATTGGCGCGTCGGTCAGTCGAAAAGGTATTGAAGCGGCACGTCGTTTTATCGATTTTTGGATCAAACAGCTGCAAATATTATATTATTATTTTATAAGCCAATATTATCACATACCAGAGTGCAAATATAAAGCGAAAAAGAAAACGAAAGCATCTTGATAAAGAATTTTTGACCAGAAATGTGAAAAAGATTGTGTATATTTTTTTTAAACATTATGAACAAGTTTTGAACTAGAGAAATTCATTTTGGTAGGAAGTGTAAATAAGATATTAAAAGAGATACTATCATCATAACAGATGCTCTCACAATGCAACAATTGTATATCAGTGTTACACACATAAAAGTAAACTTGTGTATAGAATTTGAAGAGCTCATCATTCATATTGTGTATAGTTTAAAAGCAACAGACAATTTACATGAAAATGCCGTTTTGCCCCGTCCTCTTGAGAATTTTTATGTTTGTTTACATGTTAACAATAACACACCGCTTTATGGTATGTCGCATTTACTTTTTATGTTGTGTGTAATTTCGTGTGCAGCTTATTGTTGTTTGAAGTGAATTTACTCTTAAGTGTCTAGTGTGAAGTATATTAAGTATTACGTCAATCGTAACGTTATACGCAACATTAATCTATTTTACTGTATTTTTTTCACCACGAACATCTACTTGTAGTACAGGAAGTAGTAATTGACGTTACAAAACCGATAGAAGTGTTTTGCAGGTCATCCTAAGCAAATTTCAGGGCGAGCTGCAGACGAGTCCTGGAAGCTTGGGTAGACCTGCATCTCCAACTTTTCCCGGATTTAAGAAATTCTGGTAGAATGCTCAAACACTTCGGGCCCTGGGAAAAACACCCCCCCCCCCCCCTCGAGCCTGCTTATAGTACATGAACCAGCGTGCAATTACTTGACACATTTGCGTAAGCTAGAGACAATGTCCTTTGCTTTAGAGCATGACAGACAAGGTAAGTGATACAGAACTTCACTAAGTACGCAAAATGTCTTTTACAGTTATTATATGTATTTGCATCAAGAGATTTTTTTTAATCGATTACTTGCCACTCAGTGAATACAAAAGAACAATTGGCATACATTCCGGTTAGTGGAGATCCAGCGACAGACATTCTAAATCTGCACGCGATGTCTCTGGGCATTACAAAGAAGTATGAAGCCAATTTCTTTGTTAATGAATGATTAATTGGGAGGTACAGTGGCAGACAAAGCTGGGTAAGGTGCTGTGAGTAGTACTTAAAGCACTTTTAGGGCGTCAAGCACTGTGCTTCAATTACTTTTAAGAGAAAGTATTTGGTATTTGACAATTGAATTACTTTGCATAAGTAATTGAAGCTTTAAAGCCCTTTCAGAGGACTTCAATTACTTTCGAAAGTGCTTCAAGTACTTTTGAACTCCTTTTTAGTCCTTGAATTACTTTGGAAAGTCCTTTTGAAGCGCTTCAAGTATTTCTAAAGTACATTTTTTTTTAAATCCATTCAAAGCCCTTCTAGACAAGTCTCATCATGAATTATCAGGAACACAGGAACTAATAGAAAAACAGATCAGCTTGTGTTTAGTGTTTAGTTATCCATAGTCATAGTTGGTGAGGTGATGTAAATCGCAAATGTGTGATTACCATTCCTGTTATTGTCATTGTGCAAATACCATCATTACGTTTTGAGAAATCTTTGGTACAGTACAGTCTCGATGGATAGATCCAGTCTACCGCCTACCGACAAAACTCTCCATAATTTGACGTTTGGCCAAAGAAACTTTTTGTTCAGAATATTTTGAATTACAAACTACAACATATCAAAAACTCGGCGCTAATTTGACGGAAATAGTTTTATTCATGTAATGTGTGCGGGGGTCCTTCCTCCTCAAACACTTTTTAAGAAATTTATTTTTACTCCACATTTCACTATTACTATTAGTATAGTATAAGTTTTACTATTTTAGATATTTTCCTTATATGAAATGTTTAATTATTTCCACATCCACGTAGTGGATTGGAAGTATTGTAATCGCAAAAAATGTTCAATTTTTTTTTCTTGAAATGGGTTTAGCATGTCATGAAACGTCGAGATTTTAAATTTGAGCAAAAAAATTTTTTCTGTCTATCTAACTTTTTTTGTCCGCACGTTTTCTCCGAAACGGTTTAAGATATTAACTTCAAATTTTGTACACGTAAATATTATAACAAGATCTGGAACTGGATTGTTTTTTGAAGATATCCGGTGAAGGGTTGGGGGGTAAATAGGGGGAAATATGTAAAGCAAGCTGGCAAGAGTACAGAAACTTGAAATTTGATGTATCTACTACAAGCCGAGGCCTCAACATTTTTTATAATATTTTTCATCCCCTACCCCTCCAATTCATTATTAAAGGGGTTGATAAAATAAAATTGAGATATTCACTTGAAATTTGGTACACGTATATATAATAATGACGTCAGGAACTAGATTATATTTTGGGATTTTTTTGGTGAAGGGTTGGGGATTAAATAGGGGTAAATAGGGAAAAATAAGTAAAGCAAGTTGGTAGGAGTACAGTAAATTGAAATTCGGTGCATGTACTAGAAGCCAAAGCCTCAGATTTTTTAATAATATTTTTCAACCCCCGGCCACCCCTACTCCATTATTAAAGGGGTTGATAAAATAAAATTGAGAGATTCATTTGAAATTTGATACACGTATGTATTATAACGACATCAGGAACTAGATTATATTTTGAGATGATTCTGTTGGAGGGTTTGGGGTTAAATAGGGACAAATGGGGCAAAATAAGTAAAGCAAGCTGGTAAGAGTACAGAAACTTGAAATTCGGTGTACGTACTGGAAGCCAAGATATCAAATTATTTATAATATTTTTCAACCCCCCACGACCCCTACGCTATTATTAAAGGGGTTGATAAAGTCCTCAAATTAACAAAATAAAATTAAGATATTGGCTTAAAATTTGCTACGTGTACGGATCATCTGGAACTAGATTATATTTTAAGCATATTTCGTTGAAGGGTTGGGGAAAATAAGTAAAGCAAGCTAAAAGAGCCCAGAAACTTGGGACCTGATGTATATACTAGAAGTCAAAGCCTGAATTTTCCTACCACTGCCCCACCACAACTTCCAACGTCCTCACTCCATTATTAAAGGAGTTATCAAATCTGTTTTAGTGTCCGTGTATGAAAACAAGAAATTTCTGGACGTCAGCCACCCACATTATCATCTCGGGGCAGACGATTTCAAATATTTTATGATTAAAATTCTATGAGCAATTATTTTCACTTATTAGAGTACAAGTATAGTATCAAGATTTTTTCGTTTAAAGAGACTTGGGAAATCTGTATGTGGAAGTGTGTAATTCTGTAGACAGCGGTTTTAACTTTATTTCCCGTATCGTTGAAAAATCAAATATACTCAAATCAAAATCAATTTTTTTTCAGATGCAATTCTGTTAATTCACCTTTTAAAAATACTTTTCTTTTTTCTGTGATGTCTTTATTATCGCTCTCAATTATTACGGACTAATCCAATAATTAAGAACCTGCTAAGTAAATTACAGAATCACTTGGAGCTATTAATGGACTAGTAATTAACATGTCATTAATCATTTAGGTATTTCGTTTCTAAACGTTACAAATTGGATTTAATGAAAAGAATGCATCATAAATTCTATAAATTAATAAAGAACCAGTTATTTCAACGAAGCTATAGCTGTTGTGTTGAGAAAAGACTATTTAGTCGAACTTATTCTGATTTATAAAAAAGCATTTTTTTCTAAACGCCAAAAAATTAGATAATGCCGATATACAACACCTTTATAGATAGTGGAGCGAAATTGAGCATAAAAGTCTCTCCATTCTCGAGAAAAAAAAAATTGGCGTAGAACCAGTTCAGACCTTATAGGTTTTATAAAGTGAACAATTTTACATAAGAAATAGCTATTTACGATATTTTTTTGTGGTACTGACATTTTTTATTTCGAAAAAACTTCAGAAATTGGTTGTTTAGAAGATTCGTGTTTTTTAAAATTAACATCCTCATATCTTCAAATCTAATTGGGCTATCGATCTGATTTTTTTTTTAAATTCAAGTACACACCCAAGCGCTTCCAACGGTGTTTTTGTTTATATCAATTATTGTTTATTATTTTCTTTAAATAACAATGAACTTATTACTTCGCAAAGAATGCACTCATATTTTCACTAAGCGACAAACTTTTTTATTTTTGCAAATTATCATATACATGCAGCGGTGCAATTGAAGCCAAGATATGGGACAAGTTTTTGAAAAAAAAATTTTTCATCTAGGACTTATAGTTTTTTATTTATGAATATTTTTGTAACGCAGTAGCTATGTACACCGGCAGGCGTATGACTACCGGTATCCAGTACTGCGTCCGCACGAGCGGAGCGCTAAATATGATTGTGCTGTCGTAATAAAATAATGTGAATTCGTATACATCGTGGATGTTGTTGGGTGTAATACAATTTTCTGAAGTTAATTTTAAAAGAGTTATTATTTATTCATAATGGAGTGTATTATGTTATCATTAATATCTAGTGCCGAGAAAAGACAAGATGACTGTGGAAAACAAATTCTACTTGAAAGCGCTGGTATTTTGAGTGGGGAAATTAAAGTGAAATATCACGTAGATTGTCGCCAAAGTTATACAAGTCAACAAAATATGACTGCCCAGTCGACTAGTGGTCGAACCTCTCAAAGTGTAAAACCTATTTCTGTAACACGTCACTCTAATTCTCCTTACAACATCCGATCTATGTGCTTGATTTGCAATAAAAGTGAAACAAAGAACAAACGACAATTAGTATCAGTACAAGCAGGTAAATCCATTAAATATTATGTAAAAATCTGTTATAAGTACTTTTAGGAGCCGGAGGGTCTACTTATGCAAAAATTATGTACGCTGCAGAACAACGAGACGATATATGTATGATTGCCAAATTAGGTGGCTATGAAGATATATTTGCATATGATGCAAAATATCATAAGAGCTAAAAATAATCCGGAAACTACACACTTACCCGATGACTTTGACAAGTTTAACTCGTCATCAAGTAGTAGCGATTTTAAAGAAAATTTCAAACTCAACGGCTCTTCGGAAATACTGATTCTTCTCAGAGTAGCATCGATCCTACGCAATTCAATGCATACATTTGATTTAAAAAGGCAGGGATTTCCCGCACCGGGTGATATTAATAAATCAGAGTTTGAAAATCAGGTTCCAAATATGTTACTTCTTTTCATATCTTGGTTAATAGATGGTAAATTATTTGCGGAGGTAAGCAGTATTCTATTCAAAGTTATACTGAGTTTTACTTTTTTTGTGTATTGTGATTTAAATTCTAAAAAAAACTTTAACAATATATACTGAAATTGCAGATGTATGCATCAGTTAAAAATATGGTACTCCAGTAATGATCCAAATCCGCTGCTTGAAGCTACCGAAGGTTGGGGGTGGACTTTAATAAATGATTGTTGGAATCCTGTTTTTTCAAATCAAAAACCTATTCCAGATATTATACGACAATGTTTAAGCCTTTACTGTTCCGCAAATAACAAAAAATGTAACTGTGTGAAAGAAGGTCTAAAATGTTGTAAGCAGTGTAAATGTGTGGTATATGCAATAATTGTGCAGAATGTATGGTTGAATTTGAGGATGATGAGGATTTTTTTTAACTATCGCTAAAATTATAAAAATTATAAAACAATAAATATGTATGTTAAAATGACCTGTGATTAAAATTTATACTTTATACTTAGACAATATTATATTTATGTATTAAGCTAGAAGGGTAGTTCTTTTGATTGGTTCTCCAATAATGAGTATTTTAAAGTGTTTACCTGATTAATGTATTTGCGTGACCATATTTAGGCTCCAATATACACAAAATAGATCATTTTATATTAAATAAAAGTGTGAATTTAAACAAATTATTTTCGACATACTTTTTTTCTTTAAAATGCTAGAAATTCTGTCATGTAATTCAATACTTCGTCAGTAATAACTAGAAGAGTAGTTGTTTTGACTGGTTCTCCAATAACGATAAAGTATTTATACCTAACTAATTAGTATATTACCGAGACCAGTTTAGGCACCAATATTATACAGAAAATAGGTAATTTCATATTAAACAGAAAAGTTTATAAGTTGAAATTTGCTTAATACCTAAATAATATTTTCTAATGATTAAAGTAAATAAATAAAAAATAATTACTTTCTACTTGTTTCCAAATTTTTGTCTATATTAGTCGTAATATTTCATATTGCAGTGACAATCACGCGCCTTCCGAGTGTATGCCATATGTTACTGCGTCACAAAAATATTCATAAATAAAAAACTATCAGTTCTAGATGAAAATTTTTTTTTTCAAAAACTTCTCCCATATCTTGGCTTCAATTGCTCCGCTGCATGTATATGAAAATTTGCAAAAATAAAAAATTTTGTCGCTTAGTGAAAATATGAGTGCATTCTTTGCAAAGTAATAAGTTCATTGTTATTTAAAGAAAATAATAAACAATAATCGATATAAACAAAAACACCGTTGGAAGCGCTTGGGTGTGTACTAGAATTTAAAAAAAAAATCAGATCGATAGCTCAATTAGATTTGAAGATATGAGGATGTTAATTTTAAAAAACACGGATCTTCTAAACAATCAATTTCTGAAGTTTTTTCGAAATAAAAAATATCTGTACCACAGAAAAATATCGTAATTGCCCATTACAGGTCCCAAATAACCTACTCTACAAAATCTATAGACTTTCATCTGGTTCTACGCCAAAAAAAATAAACGACACATTCCTGGGTCGATTTCGCTCCTCTAAGAGAGAATAGTTGTTCTAATATTTTAATCTGTGATGGGAAACAAGGAAGATAAAATGTGAATATTGTCAGACTGGAAACATATACATCAGATTATGCTTTAAAACACAATTGTTTAGAGATTATTGTATACTTCTTCCACGGTACAAGAAAACTCGTTTTTTTTTCACAGAATTGCTTTTAATTAGAAAGCTGTTGATTTTGAAATCAAATAAGAAGCACTTAATTATTAACATTGTGAAAAACTTTAAACTTGCAAAAGAATACTAGCGCAGTAAGGTATTACATGGTAAATGTAATAGATGGAGAGCTGGCTACGAAAATTAAAAATGATAATGTTACAATGAAGATTTTTATGTAAAATCCCTCCTTACTAGGTGAAAAGTACATAGCTCTGCAGCCAGAAATCGGAAAGCGTGGGCAGGCTGTCAAACGCGTTAACTTTTAATCAAAATAAAATCTTTGAGTGTAGCTCTGAAATTGTAGAAATTGCGTAAAATCTAATTTTAGAATAAGAAATATCAGCCCAAAAAGTTCAAAACAAATTAAAAGAGTACATCCGTACAGGATTCGAACCTAGAAATCCGCTGTGAAAGTCGTCGTTTACCACGATGTGCTTCGGTCGTGGTGAACTTAAAATTTTAATTAGTTTCGTCGGAAAAAACATGAAATTTTTAAATGTTCGTAACTAAATACATACAGCAGAAAGGGTTCATAATGTCGATATCGAAAGATCGAAATTGGCATTTTCACATTTTCGTTAATTGTATGGACGAAGTCGAAAATTCGAGCCGACACGTAAACGAAAAATAACATTTTTTGACATTTCGCGAATTCAGTTTGTCACGTCACATCACTGATTCGTTAATAACCGGTAAGCCCGGACGGTTAGGGAGATTTTAAATATAAAAACAAAAAACCCAGAACTGCACCTTGACATTACAACTTTTTTACAACAATTTTTTTACAACTTTACCGACTTCTGGCAACGTTTAATCGCCGACCTACACTTTTGGCAATAATTTTACGCAATTTCTACAGTTAAAAACTATAACTACACAAAATTTCACAGCTGCACTGAAATATTTTATTTTGATTAAAAATTAACCCTTTTCATCGCCCGCCCACGCTTCCCACCCCGGGAGCGACTTCTGGCCGCAGAGCTATGGTCTTTTCAGCTAGTAAGGAGTGTTTTTACATACAAATTGTCACTGCACCTAATCATTTTTAATTTTCGTAGCCAGCTCTTAAACAGATATTACATATATCAAAAGTTCCGGTGTAGTCTCCCGCAGTATACCCATTGAAGCATACAGATGAGTCATTAGCGAGGTTGTTCATTTTGTTTAAATAACAGCATATTTTTTTATAGTATTCGTGAACTTATTATAAGAAAAATGTTTGACGTCATTATCGAGTTAATTCCATAAACGAGATGCAATAAAACTAAATGATTTTTGAAAACTTGCTGCTTTATGTTGTTTCACCAAAAAATTCTTTATGCATCATAATACTAGATAATATACAGAGAACTTTTTGGTAAAACAGCATAAAACCGCAATTTTTCAAAAATCATTTAGTTTTATTGCACCTCATTTATGGAATGAACTTGATAATGACATCAAAAATTTTTCTTATAATAAGTTCACAAATACTATAAAAAATATGCTGTTATTTAAACAAAATGAACAACCTCGCTATTGACTGCCTGTATGCTTCAATGGGTATACTGAGGGAGACTCCACCGGAACTTGAACAGAGGTACACCTACGTATATGTTTTTCTTTATTTTCTTAAACATTTATATATGAACTTAAAATGTTTTGTATTTTTTTAAGTAATATGGTTTTTATTTTGTGTCTGTGTGTGTGCGTGTGTACGTGTGCAGGGCAAATGGAAGAACGGCTGTATGTGCCAAATTTGTACCTTTTTACTATGTATTTTGTACTGGTAAATACATTTATTATTATTATTATTATTATTTCCTTTCTCTCGCACTGAGCGGTACTTTATCTCATGCACATCGGCCTGACGGCAAGATGTGCAATAAGTCAGTCATATCTAAGCGAGAAACTTGCGGACGATGCTACAGGTGTTCAAGATCACTGATTTTTGAATATCCCTCACGACACTAGGATTTATATTTAATGCGGTCAAGCTGTCTTTTAAATTACTTGGAATAACTCCAGTGGACGAGATGATTATGGGCACCACTCGGACGTTATCTTGCTGCCACTGTTGCTTCAGTGGCAAGATCCATGTACTTTGTAACTTTTGCTGCGTAAGTGTCACGGAGATTATTAGTGTTAGGTACCGCAACATCTATGATAATGGTCTTTTTCTTATTTTTATCGACCCAAATAATATCAGGTCGATTTGCGGTAACAGTTCTATCCGTGAGCACAGTTCTATCCCAGTACAATCGATGGTCTTCGCTTTCAAGTACCCTTTGCGGGCTATATCGGTAATATGGCACGCGTTCCGTATTCAGTCCGATTCTTGTTGCCAATTGCTGGTGAATTTATTCTTATTATTATTATTATTATTATTATTATTATATAAACGTAAAGGTGTCCTTGGGAGGAACCTAAACCATATCGCCTCATTAGCTTAACCTATTTGCTGAAAATGCAGAAAAGATAAACGATCATGTCAGAAATGAGACCCTTGGGCCTCGCTGCTTCCAAAACAATTCAGTCTCTCTATTTGCCCGGCTGTCGTTTGGTCTGTCTGTTGGCGCTATGTTAAAAAAACTATTTGACGGAGAACAATAAAATATTATAGGTAGTTGACACTATTGCCTGCGAAGAAATGGGCAGAATTTCATTGGAAAATATACAGGGTGGACCGCCTAAAGAGACTAAATAATGAAAATAATGTGACAAAAGGCAAAAGGATTTGGCATATAGTTAACACAATTGGCAAATGTACAGGGTGGTTAACATAAGAAATAATTAAACTATGGTGAAAATTTCTGAAGGTATTTATGTAAACTTTCCATGTTTGGCACCTTTAATTAATTAATTAATTTTTTGTTGGTTAACCACACTGTATATTTTTTAACCAAAAGTTATCAGGTTTTCTTTGTAGCAATAGTGATAACTACATTCCCATTATTCTCCTATGTCGTTTCTTAATTAAACATATTTTAGAGTGACCACCCTGTATAAATAGAGAGAAAAATTTTGTGTAAATACCATTACCGATTTTCTCTTTGTGTTTCTGTCTAATTAGAGATTAATTTTACTCTTTGATATAAACTAAATTAGTAAATTATTGTATTGTATTGTAAAATCAAATCAAATGTGTTTCCTTTTTAAAAATACGGGAAATTTACTATTTATAGTAATTTTTTAAACTTATTCATAAAATAATCTAATGACTTATCTGCTACACTTTGAATATATTACTCATGGAATATCAAATATGAATGAAGATTCATGTCTTGCCCACCGTTTAAGTTGAAATCATAAATAATTCATGATAAGTAATCGTTTTATTGTTTATTTCATTTTATAATTCCTTTTTCACTAAAATAACAACCATTCGGATAGTCTAGTTAACAGTACCACTTGCGGATAATCCCGGTATTTTCACACGGTATTTATCAAATTTATTTGATTGCGTATCTGTGAACGTTCATGCTTGCACGTTCCCATTTTGTAGAGAAAAGTCCGGCGTGTCATTTTTTAATGTATACTTTGGATTCCAGAAATCAGGTATAAATAATCTTAAATGGTAAATCGGTCGTAAATTTCCGCAACAATGTAGCATTTTACGGTCCTTTAATATTCACAGGATAATGGAGCACTCCGGTTTTATCGCTGCTAGGGTAAAAGTTCTAAAAAAAAAAAAGGAGATAAAGGAAAATGCTTTTACATGTTTGATTTACAATGTTCCCTTTCCTGTTGTAAGATGAAATTGACAAAAGTTGCTAATAAACAATCTCTATTTAATTTTGTTACATTTTTGTTCTGGCACTGAAAGGCATCGCAAAGCCATGTAGTTAAATTTTATTTTTATTAGGGAGGTTGTACTTGATCTTTCCATCACTCACTTATTTTATTTAAGAAATTACGCATATTTTTTTCACTAAGAAATTATAAAGTAAAGTAAACTATTATCCAGTAAACCATAATACATAATATAGGACAAGTCAAGATGAAGCTGGTAGTGTATAGTACAGACACTGTTCATATTTGGCATAATTGAGTACCTAATAAACTTTAATTATCCAAATTTTCTAGTATTAAATATTTTTCCTAACTAGGATCTTTGCAACTTATCCTTAAAATTTTAAGTTTTTAATATCTTGTGGAGGGCATAGGGTTTCTGCCCCGGGAATCCCGGGAATTATGTCACTTTTTATCGTTCCCGTTCCCGGGAAATAACAGTCGGGATTTCCCGGACCCTTGGAAATAAAAATATGTTTTAAAAATATTAAATTTCGTGCTCTCATCACATAAATCGACTCTGCAACGAGTGAACCGGAGACGTGGAAGAGTGCGAGCGCTCCGAAATTTTACCGAGCGTGCGCGTCGGACGGCATTTGTGTTTTATTTCGTTATTGTATTATTTCCTGTAGTTAGTGTTGTTCTGTCTTTTTAATTATAAATAAAGCAAAACAAAACTGACAGATTTATTTTTTGACCAAAGGAAGAAAACAAACATTTAAAAATGAATATTTGAATGGTGTGACATTAAAAAAAAAATGTGTTTTTCGAGAAATATATGAAAAAGTTATTGTTTCCCGGGAATCCCGAGATTCCCGGGAACGACAAATTCTATTTCCCGATTCCCGGGAATGAAAAAATGTCGGAAAATCAGAAACCCTAGAGGGCAGCTTATTAGCCCGAGAGCTCACGACACCGAGGGTGAAAGAGCTTTGTAAAATTTAATATTCATTTATTAGTATATTCAAAAATAATGGTCAGCCTGCGCGCTGATAGAACAGCGAGCGGTCAGCTCTCATTTTCGAAGCGGACCCGTGTCGCTGCAGAAGCGAAATCCTCTTTGGCGGCCGCTATCTCACTTAAAAATTACCGGAACATATCGTGCCCCACATCATCCGATTGGAACTTTAATTTTCAGTCGGTCAAACACAAAAAGGGGGATCAATTCTAGTCTAGAAAAAGTTCGAGCGGTTTATGCGAAGCGATGTCGAAATCGCATAAATTTTTTAATGGGTTTTCCGAAAAAATTGAAGTGGCCGCAAAAATTTGAATAATTTTAGAGGTACGTAGGAAGGGGAGAGAAATCGAATGGCATAAGCCGCAGCTCTGTATCTCGTTTTGTTTTCGAAATTGAGCCATCGCAAGTAGAAAAAAGACCGATTTTTACCTACTTGTTGACTAAGTTGACCCCCCTTTTGTGCTTGATCGATTGGAAATTAAATTTCCAATACGATTATGTCGGCCACGATATGTTCCGGTAATTTTTAAGTGAGAGAGCCGGCCGGCCAAATATTATTTAAAAGAGCCGGCCGGCCAAAAATTATTTTTGAATAAACTAATAAATAAAAACCGCTGCCTAAGGAATCACTACTTCCACATCCAGATTCTTCATCCAAGTCGTTTTAAAGGAAACATCTTGACTATAATTGCACTCTAGTATGTGGAAATTATTGGTCATAGAATTTTAATAATATTTGGGGCAGATGTCATAGAAAAGTTTGAGGAGTTGGTTTCTACCATATACGTTAAAAATGAAGTTTTTAGTTCACCCTACTTATTTTCTACTATTCACCTCCCTTCAATGGAGGCATCTCAATCAGATGTCACTACAATACATACGTGTACTAATCTCAAGTGAATATCTCAATTTGATGTTATCAATCCCATTAATAATGAAGCGGAGGTGGTGGAGTTTGAAAAATATTAGAAAGAAATCTGAGGCCTTGGTTTCTAGTATATACACCGAATCCCAAATTTCTGTACTCTTATCACCTTGATTTACTTATTTTCCCCTAGTCACTCCTATTAACCCTAACCCTTCTACGCAATCATCCCAAAATATAATCTAGTTCCAGATGTCGTTATAATACATACGTCTACCAAATTACAAGTGAATATCTCAATTTTATTTTATCAACCCCTTTAATAATGTAGTAAGGGTAGTGGAAGGGTTGAAACATATTGTTAAAAAATTTGAGGTCTTGGCTTCTAGCACATACACCGAATTTCAAGTTTCAATACTCTTACCAGCTTGCTTTACTTATTTTTCCCTATTTACCTCTACTTACCCCCACTCCTTCAACGCAATCATGTCAAAATATAATCTAGTTTCAGATATAATTATAATATATAAATGTACCAAATTTCAAGTGAAAATTTAAATTTAATTTTATCAACTCTTAATAAGGGAGTGGGGGTGGTGGGGAGAAATAGAAAATACTAATAAAAAACCTGAGACCTTCGCTTCTAGTACATACACCGAATTTCAAGTTTCTGTAGTCTTACCAGCTTGCTTTACTTATTTTCCCCTATTTACCCCTATTTAACCTCCAACCCTTCAACGGAATCATCTCAAAATATAATCTAGTTCCAGATGTCGTTATGATACATATGCGTACTAAATTTCATGTGAATATCTCAATTTTATCTTATCAACCCCTTGAATAATGGAGTAGGGGTGGTGGGGGCTGAAATAAATTATCAAAAAATCTGGGGCCTTTGCCTCTTGTACATACACCGAATTTCAAGTTTCTGTAGTCATACCTGCTTGCTTTACTAATTTCCCCCTATTTACCCCTAAATAACCCCGAACCCTTCAAAGGAATCATCTCAAAGAATAATCTAGTTCCAGATGTCGTTATAATTCATACGTGTATCAAATTTCAAATGAATATCTCAATTTTATTTTATCAACCCTTGTAATAATGAAGTAGGGGTAGTGGGGGTTGAAAAATATTATAAATAATCTGAGACCTTGGCTTCTAGTATATACACCGAATTTAAAGTTTCTGTAGTCTTACCAGCTTGCTTTACTTAATTTCCCCTATTTACCCCTATTTAACCCCCAACCCTTCAACGGAATCATCTCAAATTATAATCTAGTTCCAGATGTCGTTATAATAGATACGTGTACCAAATTTCAAATGAATATCTCAATTTTATTTAATCAACCCTTTTCATATTGGAGTAGGGGTGGTGGGGGTTGAAAAATATTATAAAAAAATCTGACGCTTTGGCTTCTAGTACATACACCGAATTTCAAGTTTCTGTGGTCTTACCAGCTTGCTTTACTTATTTTCCCCTATTTACCCCTATTTAACCCCCAACTCTTCAACGGAATCATCTCAAATTATAATCTAGTTCCAGATGTCGTCATAATACATACGTGTACCAAACTTCAAATGAATATCTCAATTTTATTTAATCAACCCTTTTCATATTGGAGTAGGGGTGGTGGGGGTTGAAAAATATTATAAAAAAATCTGACCCCTTGGCTTCTAGTACCTACGTATACCGAATTTCAAGTTTCTGTACTCTTACCAACTTGTTTTACTTATATTCCCCTATTTACCCCAAATTAACCCCCAACCCTTCAACGGAATCATCTCAAAATATAATCTAATTTCAGACGTCGTTATAATACATACGTGTACGAAATTTCAAATGAAAATCTCAACTTTATTTTATCAACCCCATTAATGGGGTAGGGGTGGTGGGGGGTTGAAAGATGTTATAAAAAAATCTTAGGCCTTAACTTCTAGTACATACACCAAATTTCAAGTTTCTGTTCTCTTACAAGCTTGCTTTACTTATTTTTCCCTATTTTCCCCTATTTAACCCCCAACCCTTCACTGGACTTCCTCAAAAAACAATCCAGTTCCAGATCTCGTCATAATATATACGTGTACAAAATTTCAAGTCAATATCTCAAGCCGTTCCGGAGAAAACGTGCGGACAAAAAAAGTTACAGACAGACCGACAGACAGACAGAAATTTTTTTTTCGCTCAAATTTAAAATCTCGACGTTTCATGACATTCTAAACCTATTTCACGAATAAAAAAATTTGAAAATTTTTTTGCGATTACTATACTTCCAATCCACTACGTGGATGTGGAAGTAATTAACTAATAAATATTAGATTTTACAAAGCTCTTTCACCCTCGGTGTCGTGAGCTCTCAGGCTATACATATAATATTTAATACATATATAATTAGAATTTTTCATGGAGATATGGTATTTATTGTTATATCTGTTTTATTTGATATATTGTAGCGAAAATCTTGATTTCTCAATAAAATTTACGATATATAAATTGCAGGAAATTGATTGAGGAAGCCGTTACTCTGTGGTAATCCATAACAATAACGAAATCGATTAAAACACAACTATGTTTTTTACCACTATATTTGCACAAAAACGTTTTTGTGCAAATATAGTGGTAAAAAACGCAGTAGTGTTTTACTCAATTTCGTTATATATAAATGCTAACAAGAGACAAAAGTTATAATTTTATAAAAATATGACATGACTGATAGTTTGATCAGGTACGATATTTTTTACAATTGTTTTTGCTATATATAAATTCTGTTAAAATACCTCGAAGAACCCCAAAAACATATTCCATATTTTACCCTTGATATAAATCGGCATGATAAAATTACAGCGTTACTTTCAGGTTTATGATCTTCCTAACGTAGTTTATTATAAATATAAGCCCTAAGAATTTTGTTACATGTACCTGTTCAATTGATCTAGGCTTTACTTTTAAAAGATAAGTTTCGTCGGCTGAAGAGCTTCTGGGTGTGAAATTCATCAGTTTTGTGCTCATTGAAATACAACTTATTTGCTTTAAACCATATCATAAAAGTAAATATTTTCATTTAATCATAATTTGCATTTCTTGTTCATTTCTCTTTATCAAAGGAGTACAGAGCATTGTGTTGTCATCCGCAAACATTGTCAAATTATAATGAGGGAACAGTTCTGGTAAATCATTTGCGAATATTAAAAATAAAAGAGGCCTCAGTGTAGACCCCTCTGGTACACCTATTTTGATATTTAATTTGTCAGGTCTAGGCCCCCCAGATAAATATGAAAACTACCATTAATTAATTTTGTTCCTAAAACCGACCACCATAAGCTTTTCCTTGAGCAAATCATGGTCGACTAAGTCGAAAGCTTTGCTCAAGTCAAATATCACTGCGAAAATCCAGTATAGCTGATGTATTTATTTATATAAAAAGGCAGAGTATTGATTTCCTTCTTGCTGACAATGTTTCGCTCCCTAACGGTTATACCTGCAGCCTATATTTTTATAAATGAAGTAGTATATATGATCTCAGTTGGGACAGCATAAAAACGAAAACTCTGAGTAAAGTCGGCATCTCCTTTATGGGACATATGCGGCGACGATAGAAATGTAAAAATGCTTTAAATACTAAATAATTATTTTTTAATTCTTAAAGGAAGGGGTGTGTCTATAATACCTTTATTCAGTTTCAAAAAAGCTTTGTCTATGAACTTAAAATGAACAATATTTCATTCGTCACTATCAGAGTTTTCAGAACTTGAATCGGTACTTACATTAATAATAATAGGTGGTAATATAGAATATTCATTTTCCTTTTTTTATCACATGAGATACACACTACCTCCTTATATCGCTTTTACCTATTTCGTCTACTATTATCTTTATATTTTTTAAGACAGACTCGCTTAATTATGGGGATTGATTATATTGACGTAGTCTTATTGTTACATCAACCCGCACCATTTCAATGGGGTTGAAAACGCAATAATATGGAGGCAGAAGTAAAATAGTATGATCGTGTGCCGTGTGCTTCAAACATTTTTTCAACCGTATCTTCCTTTTTAATATTTTGCTTTCCAATCAGTTCTAATAAAGTCTTTTTTGTGTTTTTTTTGGTATTTCCAAGCCTTTACCTTTCATAAATTCAATGATATCGCCTTTTCTTGTGTTGGTGTTCGGAATTTTTATGTGTTGCCGCAAATGGTATGACGCATTGTCCATAACAATCATAGAATTTGGTGGGATATTTGGTAACAGCTGTTCCTTTGCCCACTTCTCAAATAATTCGGATGTCATATTCTCGTGGTAGTCGGCAGAGGATTGCTTGATAATTTTAGCAGACAACAACAACGCATTTGGAATAAAACCGTGTTTACTTCCAGCATGTAGAATTATAGTTCTTTTTCCTCTAAAAGATGGAGCACTTAAATTACACTTTTTGGTGTTATCTACCCAACCGTATTGAACTACATCATGTGTGTCAAACCATGTTTCGCCAATATAAATTATGTCTTTATCTGCATCTCGGTATTATTTTATTTTACACAGGTACTCGTGTCGATGATCAACGATGCGTGATGATTCCATAACTACTATTCGTTTGTCCAATTTTTTGTACTAGAACTGCAATCGAGCAAAACGTTTCGCAAAGTATCTAATGATTTATAGTTATAATCTGGATAGTCGCGTAACTTATCCCAATCATTTCTAATGTGGGCACCTTCTGTTCATTGTAAAAGCCATACACAAATCGACGAATGACATCTTTGGACGCGTTATCAGGTTTTTTAAGTTTTTGTCCAACTCTTCTACGTTTCATAGAATGATCAACTACATCCCCGGCTCTAATAACCCTATAAATTGTACGCGAAATTTGGTTAATTCACAAATCCTTTTCACAATTTAATTATATGAAGAATCAATATTTTCGCCTTTTAAACACAAGTAAATATTCAAAATAACCCTTTGAGTTTGAACGCGGAAGTCTTTATTTTCAAATTCCGCTTGTATAGGCTCTGTATTAAAATTGTCCGTTTCGCTGTCACTACTATCGAAAGGCCTCCAAAATGCCATTTTAAACAATTAATTGCAAATAATCATTCAAACACAATACTTAAACTAATAATTTGTTCAAATATTCACTAGAATTAAGTAATTTGTAACGTTGTCTGGCTGTACTGCACTGCCTCGTACAGATCATACCATACAAATAGTTCATACCTTTTTTTTGTTTTATATATTATGGCATGCAAAAATTTTGAACAAGGTTGGTGTTGACAAGTCAAATTCGCTAAGCATCTAATCCCACCTATATTTCTATGTGACAGGCGGATCAAGTCCACGCGGACTGTAGACGAGGAGTGGTGAATACAAATCTGTAAAATGCTGTGCTCTCTCATTCAATGTGAAGCGATATATAGACAATAATACCAGGTAAGATCCTCTAGTTCCTTGCCGTTCCAATTGAGTTCGTAAATACTATACTCATTTTTTTTAAATAAACCCAAAAACAAAACAGCAAGGAATCTTGATTCAAACTCTACTTGATGAATGTCCCATACAGCACAAGGACATCCTCAGAACATACTGGGGATAACTTTTCAGGACATATGGGATATCCTGGGAAGATCCCATTATCACCTTAGGATGTCCGTAGGATATCCAAATGGGACAGTTCGGGCTTTGCTGATGACGTCCTCAGGACATCACTACGGGTATGGACAGGACATCATCAGTTCTTATATGGGTTATGCCTGGGCTTTACTATGAACAATCTGAGGACACTGATCGGACTTTATATAGAACATCCCCAGTTCTTTTAGGGTTTATTGGATATTTCTAAAGACAGCAAAAAATACATATTATTTTATAAGATCATTACTTTTAAACTGAGCCAATAAGCAAAGACAATGGAATACAAGTTTTTATAATGGCAGAGGTAAAATGACTAATAAAAATGTGATACATGTATGTACAACTCCATACACATATTTGTATCTATCAATTGGCTTATATCACTTTAAAAGTAAATCTACCAAACTAATATAGGTTATATATAGTTCAACGAAATAGGTCGATAAATCAAAATTTTAAGGCAAATACTTGAATTTTTGATATGTTACTTTGAAGTATTTGAAAACGATTAATGAAAGACATTTTTTTTCAACCCCGAGAAGCGGTGAAAAAAATTATAACACAGTGTTTTTTCAAAATTACTCAAAATGTGTAAAAGATGGTAAAAAAAGTTTCAAATAAAAATTGTAAAACCATGAAATAATAATAATATTACATAAAAATGATCTCTTGCCTTTTTTGGTATTATTAAAATCAACAGAGTTTAGGGTGGCTAGAAGTTATAAGAGATGATATGTATAACTTTAAAAAATCATAGCGTGCTGAAAAGTTATACTTAATGAATTTAAAAAAAATTGTGTTCACTCAGAAAAATATAAAGGATTACGTATCTGACAATAACATCTGCGGACAATCACCAATCACATTTTTCCCCTTTAGATAATATAATAAATACAAAGATATAACATAGTAGCATTATATTTATGAAATATTTAAGGTAATCTTATTTGTCGAAAGAACTTTAAAATGAACGTGGAAAAGACATCGACACCCAGCGGATTTCTTAGTACTTTCAGCTTGTCACAAAGAGACGGCTAATTCAAAACAGTAAATGTATTAAAACCAAATTAGAAATATCTGCTATTTAAATAAGATATACATTTTTAATGAATCATTTTTACTGCAGGAGATTATCAAATAGAACAAACAAATAAGTTTTTACAAGCAAATTTTACAAACCAATAAAAGATACTATGAATAAATAGCCTCAACATTTTATATACTTTTCATTATTTTAGTTGTTGAAATCTCCTAAATAATAATACCTATAATGGGACGACTCTAGGACTTGCCCAGGATATTCCCACTGGATATTTTGTTAGGCTTTTAATATCTTTGCAGGATATTACTAGGATATCCTGCTAGGATTTGTCTAGGATGTCCCCATTTGGGATATACGGGACCAAATAAGGATATCCTAGGGATGTCATGTGCTGTGTGGGTCATTATTACAACTGAACATGAAAACCAATTTTTACATTTGAATATCATAAAATTTTTATAGTATATTTAATAACAATAATTGTTTCGCCATATGGCGACCACCATGAAAAGGTAGTTTTTTATTGACTTACGTACGTCATTGCCTATCAGAAATTTGTTTATGGGATTTGAACATTCGAACCATTCTCTATTCAACTGTCAATTTTAAGATAGTCGGAGTATAGGAACACCGAATTTTTGCGAGCGATCCAGCTAGTCACGAATTTTTATTTTCGTCATATTACTGTGGCGATTTTTGGAGACACTATGATTATGCTGTGTCACATTTTAAAATCCTTTCACGTCTTTCATCTGTATCTGCGGGACACGTTTTCACCCTGCAACACCATTTCACCCCGACACTGGTTGCACATTTTCTTCAATATTTATATGATTCTAAAAGTATCAGTTCGTTGCCTCGTTCGCTTAAAATTATTTTCATATTACAAAAAATCTTGATATCACCAGATATATAAGAATAATGAATGATCAATGTGGCGTATTATTAGACTTATAATATGAGTTTTAACAGCAATTTTATCTTCTAAAGAAATCATCGTGTAGATACAAAATTACTCGGCCACAGTACCAGCAGAGGTCGCATTTTGGTGCGAACCGCAATCCGGACATACCGATCTCAGCCGTATTTAAAGTGAAATTAAATGTTTTAATTTTTATTTAGTGAAAATGATGACCGGATGTAATATTTCCTGGAATAAAGTGAGCAATCCGCTTTTTAGAAAATTCATGCAAAATTGCATGCGTGGGAAACATGAAGACATTAGCGTTCCTGCAGAATTGACGAGAAGGATAAACTGCATGTAATGGCGTATTTGACATTTACAACTCTAACTTATTAGCTTTTATTATTAACAACGAATGAATCGTTGTGGTGTCCTAAGTGTTGTAATAGTTGTAAGTTATGTAATACGCATTCCACCAAGTTTTGGCATCATCACATTGACAAAGTATGAATGTATCAGTTTTGCACATGAAATACCTAAATACAAAGTAAATACATTCTGCGTCTGAGTACGCCCCTCATAAATTGTAAAATGGCGCTCTGACATCCGAATGCTGTTCATGAAAAACCAGATGATGATGATGATAAGCGGTGGAAGAGACTCAGATGTTGTCAAAAAGCTCATGGAGAAGATCTTTTGTGGTGCCATAAGCCTAATAGGCAATTGCGATAATGGCATGGTGCTATCAGACGTGCCATAGAGCAAAGGAAGTTCAAATAGAATAATACAGGAGTTGTGAATTTTACTAAAATATAAATTTTAATCATAATTTTGAAAAAAATAAAACTGCAATTACAATTAGTATGTTAAAGAAATGAGAAAATCAATGTTTTGTGTTCGGTAACAGTTTATGATCACCCTGTATGACGTGCATCATTGTGAAATAGTTCAAATACAAATAATGGATCTATGAATGGAAACTACTATTTAGAGTTTATCAAGGTCAAATGATAGTAATACACCAGCTGCATGACTTTGAAGTGAAAATGTTATGGGAATTACAAGATTCTTTATGTATGACTAAATTATTGTAAATGTTAAATTGTCAGGAAATGTGGTAATAGTTGTTTTGTTAAACGAGCGAAAAAATGCGCATTCCTCTAGAATGGTTTTATTCTTCATCTACGACTAGAATGTTTGCTGTTTGAATGTGACTATTATTAAAATGCATTTACGGTTATTCAGATTATTTGTTTATACATTAATCTGCGCGTTTAAAATTGATTAGCAATAACTGATGTATTTAGAAGAAACACTAATATCAAAAACTACTTTATTTAAAAATGGCCTTTTAAATTTGTTTACTGTTTAATTATGCATTTTTAGCAGTAACATTCAAAATTAATCAGGTTTTGCTTTTACCAATTTATTTGGTTGCTGTGTCAAATTGAAAAAAATATATATACCGAGTGGGGCATTTAAGTAAATGAAGAATTTTCGAGAAAGATGTTTCAGACAAAAGTTTCATCATTTGAAAAGTGTGGTCTAATGGCTATATTTTTTTAAAGTTTGGTGAAGGACTTCAAGGTCATCCGAATATGAACTTTGGCTTTCCACATGCAAACCCCTATTTCTTTTACAGATTAATATTCTGCTCTAAAAAATAAACAAATTTTGTTTCTACCAGTTTTTTCTTAGTCTCACCGTTTGCGAGTAATTAAGCATTGAACTTGGAAGTAGCACAACTCTGTAACTGAGAAAACATTTTATGGAAAAGTAATTTAAGAATTATTGTAAAAAATCGGCAGCTACTGGAAGCGGCTGGAACCTCCCTACTCGGTGATGGGCTGCCAAACAGCAGTCTGCTACTTTTTAACTGTAATTTGATTCGTAGCAGTAGCAAATGGTACGAGCTCTGATAGTCAATTCAAATCAGCCGTCATGACTTTAAATCAAATATATTATTGTAATATGACCCACCTATATTTATTTAATTTATGACGTCGTATGCGTCACCGCCAAAACAGCAATAGAATTATTTATATTTCATTTAAAACTAGTGACCAATCCTCAAACTCTGAATAATTATAAACACCTAATATATGATGATATTTAATCATGTAACATTTTCCGCAATTATTAATAAGTTTATAATCAAAAAAAGAAAAAAAAACAGTGCTGTGTTGGGATCGAACCGTCGATCTCTTGATTTGTAAGTCGACGCTTTAACTCGCTGAACCACCGACAACTTGTGACGTAATTTTACATATGTTGATATTATAGAGACAGTGAATTTTGTTTGTTCTCTATACAATAATTTGTATAAAAAAAAAATGTAGGTATATAAAAAAAAGGTGCAAGTGTGATATATCGTTGAAATCGGAATTTTAACTGCTTTTCAGTGGTTAGATTACAAATTGTAAGTAATAATAAAATAAACAAGTTGTTGTACCAAAATGGCACTAAACGTAATCCGATCTCAACCAAAACCTTTTCAGATCTTCTAGAGCACTAAAGAAGCCCTCGTGCAAAGTTTCATCCAAATCCGTCCAGTAGTTTCGCCGCTATCGTGCTAACACACATACACACACACATACACACATACACACACACAGACATTTTTCAAAAACCACTTTTTTGGATTCCTGGGACCTCAAAACGTAAAGATTTGATGTTATCTCAATTTTCGATTTTGGACCAATTTTAGTAACCTCCCACAATTTTATTGTAGGGAGGTTAAAATATCCAATGTGTAATGGCAGTAACGATGGAGAATCCTAATAATGCAAGAATAAGACTTGTGTTTATCAAGGTAATTGAGTTTTATTGTCAGAAATAAATCTGAGCGGTGGATTGGACGTGGTGGTTCGGTACACTGGCCAGCACGATAACCCGACTTAACAGATTTCTGTTTGTGGGGATATCTGAAATAAAAAGTTTACAAAGTTTACTTACCGCCTGGTTTATCATGTGATAATTTACACAATTTCGTGTTATTTGGAATAATTTTAGACAAATATATAGTGCAAATTTCTTGTAAAACTTAGATTTGCTAACTTATTGACCCGTTTTTAAAGCTATTTAATTATTATCGTCAATATTTCTAATTAAAATTCTAAATGAAAAACACTTCATTGAACATTAGGAATTGCGTAAACGAACGGGATACACAACAAAGTAATTTATACCTATCTACATATAATATCATAAGGTAAAGTATATTTCATGTAACGGAATTAAAATATTTGTTCACCTATAATCATATTTTATATCTATAGCGTATACAGGGTTGGCCATTAATAATAGTTCAAGGGTACATTCTTTGGACCAAAATTTGAGGATCTAACCAAATATGCTGTAGTAAACTGTTGCTGTGGAAAAAGATACACGGTGTCAAAGTTATATTTTTTCCCTTTATTTTGCATTATTACAACTACCTCTTGACCGATTTTCTCCAGACATCGCGCTAGTCCGTGGCGCCTCCTCTTGAGCTATACCTGATGATGAATATGTTTCTCTTTTTTACGAAACGTGGCACTTTTGATTAAAAAATCTCATGCAGGAGACATTTCTACGGAAAAAAGGTACACTTGATAGAACTTGATAATTTCGATCGTTTTCGAGAAAATTATTGAAAACATTACACAGCGTAAGTTAAAACTAAAGAGTGACACAACTACGCCAACTCATTGACTTTCTTATGAACTATTTGCTGCAACTTAGAATAAATTTTCGATGTGGCCTCTATCTACTTCTATACATTTTCTAATTCTCCTGATAATAGATTTTATATTAAAAAATTCTCTAATAAAATTGAACATCACCAGAGCACACTTTTCAATAAATACAATGTATCCTTTTCAAATTGAGTTTGTTTTGAAAGAATTAGATAATGGCCGGAATTGGAAAGTGGCAGTTGAAAGTAATTACTGTAGAAGCAAACTAATATACAGGGTGTGCAAAATATTCTCTCGGGCCTCTTTCTCATAAGCAACTCGCCATAAATAGCTTTTTATCGCGAGATAGGGCACTTCCATCGTAAATGGGTATTTACCGGTGGAACGGTTAATAAATAAAGAAAGGAGAAAAAAAGAAGAAAAAACAAAAAAGCTCCCTGCGGCGAGCGAATGCGTGTATGTTTTACAGACAAACAAAGTGAACGCAAGCGGGCAGAAGGAGGTGCACACTGCTGGATCCAGAAACACAAGACTTGAAGGAAGAATAAATAAGGAGGTGATGATAGATGGAAACTTAGGAGAAACATGGAAACTAAAAAGAAGCAACTTGCAAACGCCTACACTTCCCATCCGATGATGACAGATGGACACTAAAAAAGAAGCATCTCACAAACACCCACACTTCCGATCCTATATTCCTACCCCATGCGTCGTGTGGCTCTCGCTGCTGACAACAAGCATGTCTCATGTCCCAGCGTATGCAGCCGGTCCGGCGGTTGGGCATGTTCGGCCGTCCGTTGGGTGTGTTAGGCGGACGACCAAGCTGCGTGTTGGAACGAACCTCCATGGATGCACGGAATCGGCAGCAATGCTCACCTTACGCTGGCAAATCAATCAATCAGTCAAGAAATTCTGCAATTGCTGCAGTTTTCTCGAAAACAGTTGGAATTATTAAGTTCTATCAAGCGTATACCTTTTTTTATTTAGAAATGACTTCTGTATGAGATTTGCTAGTCAAAAATACCACAACGTTTTGTAAAAATAAAATGAGAAAAAATATTCATCATCATGTATAGTTCATGTGGCGCCCTCCACGGGCTAGCGCGATGTGATTCATGAATTATTGTCTCTTAACTTTAAAAGTGTTTCCTCACAAAATTTGGGGAAGATCGGTCAAGAGTTAGTTGTGGTATTGCAAAAAAGGGAAAAATATGACACCCTGTATCTTCTTCCACAGCAACAATTTATTAAAGCATGTCTGGTTATAACCTCATATTTTGGTCCAAACAGTGTACCCGTGAAGAACTATTATTAATAGTCCACCAGTGTATATAAGATGTGATAACGTAAGACGTTCAAACGCTCCAAGATAATAGTCCCTTCAAATTAGTAAAAAAATCGCTGTTCTATGGAAGTACTTCCACAGCTATGAGACCTGTAAAAAGTGAAGCATTTGGGTTATCTAAACATGATTTTCACCCAGCGCAGTTTTAAAAAAGGGTGGTGTTTGAGAAATATATACATATATATGAATTTTAGCGCTTTTTCGCCTTTTCATCTATTTTGAGGAAATACTATGCATTTTATTGAAAAATCACAAAAGTTGTAGAGCATAGAATTTCCTTAAATTTTGTCACTACGTTTTTGTCCGAATTCCGCATAGTTTCACCGCTAGAGGGCGCGAAAGTCTTTATATGTTTTTTTTTCCTACGCGTCCTCTAGCGGCGAAACTGTAAAAAAAAACGTAGACAAAAGTTTTAGGAAATATTATGCTCTACAACTTTGCTCTCCTGATATTTTTCACCAAAGTGCATGGTTTTTCCCCAAAATAGAGAAAAAGGCGAAAAAGCACTAAAATTAATATATATGTATATATTTCTAAAAGATCACCCTTTTTTAGAACTGCGGAGGGTGAATATCATGTTTATACAACCCAAATACTTTACTTTTTACAGGTCTCATGGCTGTGGGAAAATTTCTTTAATTTTTTCTAATTTGAAGGGACGATAAGAGAAGATCAAAGTTAACGTGTTTGATGACAACGATGAGTTATTTGATAAAATCATCTACTACTAAACCATCAGATATAAATCGAATCACCGGTATATAATAACTTTTATATCCTAGCAGCCAAACTGCTGAATTTATAATTGTCTTGCCTATTACTGCTTATAATACTAAATAACATATGTCGTTATTTACAACATAATGGCATTATGGATTGTTATGTCATATTTTATTGTTTAAGATTTTGTTTTGAAGAAAGTTAGGGACAGCAAAATGTATACCAATTGTAGAATAATCCAGTTACAGTCACAGAAAGAAATGTTCTGTGCCAGAAATCAGACCATCAATTTTCTATACTTTTTAAAGTCGTACTATTGAACCTGATGTCTAAATTGCTTAATTTTATTTCAATATTTATTTTCTCTTAAGGTGACCATTTCCTAGAAAGAGACATCCGATAGGTAAATATTATTTTTGACCATAACTTTTTTTTCTTAGTACGTATTTTTAAAAAACTGTAAGATTACCTAAATACCTAAGTAGAGCCATAACAAGACTATTTCGTAGTTTTAAATCTATATTTAGGAATTATTGAGTGAAAATTCATAGTGATAGTTTTGCAATGCTTCTACTTATCTATTCTAGTTTTTGTAAATATACTTACGTACTAAGAAAAAAAAGTTATGGTCAAAAATTATAAATATTTCCCTATCGTATGTCTCTTTCTGGGAAATGATCACCTTATCGCAAAAAACGTCAAGGGATTGAGAGAGCGAAAAAAACTTGATTTATTAAACGAATTTTTTTTTTGTTACTAAATTTGTTTATTAATATGATTATTTTTTATTACAGGTGAGTATGCTGCTTACATTGCCATTGAGTAAGTATAATTTCTTTTATGCTCAATGTGAAATTGTTAAAGAAAAAGTGAAGGGTTGTTGTTGTATTCTTCTCAATAATTTTTAAATTTAAACCTGAAGAAAAGAGAAGATATAGACTTTTTAATGAAGATTTTAAGTAAATCGAATTATTTTGAAGTAATTTACTTGCTAATGTATATTTTATCGATCGTCTTGCCTGAAGTGACCAATATTATTTATTTTTTTGAAAACGTAACCTAAACCAACGGCTAGTTTGCAACACAAAATAAATGCTGTTCTGATAAGCGGCATACCTCAATAATTTATTAATAGCAAACACTGTGTAAGTAGATGTCAAACATTTAGCGTAATTCAAACATGACAAGAATTGAACTTACTCAAAATAGTGTTAGCGCTAAAGGAAATAGGATTGCGTATGCCCCTAAAAGAAAGTTGTATAAATCTGCTCTGTAACAATTGTTCTCAAAACTTTTAAAAACAGTGCAGACGTGGTTTATGACGCAGTGGAGAGGGTTGCGTGCGAGCGCAAGTGTTCTCCATAAGGACCTAAAATAGTTCATTTCGTCTCTAACTATTGACTAGGTGTATGAAAATTATGTGCTAATTAACCAAAATAACGATTTTTAATAATTATGAAAGCAGAAATAAAAAAGTAAAATTTTAAATACTAGGTTATTTAGTTTTAGGTTGTTTTCCTTGTGTTATTCATATTTTGCTTGTAAATGTATTTTTTTTTGCTTGATGTTGTGAAGCCGAATATGCTATACAGCAAAGATAGGCGAATTACAACTAGAACATAACATGAATCACAAAACGTCTGCGAAGACGTTGTGAATAAGAGGAAAAGAGACATGGTTTTTGGTTAATCCGTTCACACTGAGCTTGAAAGAATGAATTATTATTAAAAAATCCCGAGAAATATTACGAGGGGGGGGGGTGATTTTGGATGTTTTCGGTATCATTTTCCCTTTTCCCGTAGCTCAAAAAATCCCAGCTGATCCCCTCTTCGAGAAAGCGAAGTTTATATTATAAATACCGCATAAATGGTACAATGATCCGCCGCCTGAAAACAGAAGTTTCTGTTGCCATGTAAGCCTATACAGCAACATATTGACGCGCAACTCTCCGTCCTTTCCTTGATGTAAGTCCCACCTTCTGCATACGTTTTTCTCTTCTTTTCCGGTACCCAGTATCCTTCTACATCATCTTGTGTATGCATCTCAACAATATCATCGTATTTTGAAGAGTAATTCTCGGGGATAACACTCATTGAAATTCTGAAGAATCCTTGCCCTCCATCGGCCATCACTTTAACGGTATAATTTCCGGTGGTTTGTCGCTTGTTCAATGCAGCTTCCAAAAGTTGCCCAGCATCCTCCCAAATCAGTTTTTTGCGTTTGTCGTTTGATTTTTCAATATCAAATTCATAAAATCCACCGGTATATAAATTTTGTAAAGCTTTAGATCTGTATGAGAGCATTTTTATGACATGACATGGTACAGCATTTCTACCTGCAATACTTTATAAGAAATTAGATAATAACTTTTTCATTCCGTTTATCGACGTTGTGTAAATTATCTGACTCCCCTATATCAAAGACATGCCTTAGAGGCATTGGGATTCATAGTCACTTTGGTTTTCTTGCCTTTCGAATTTGCAAGACTCATTTCAATATCACTGTCTTTTTTACGCGATCACCACTTGCATCTGAGCACTCAAATTTCTGTTTTAAAATTTTAGTAACGACTTAATTCCTCTGAGCCTCGAATAATTTTTGGCTGACTGTATTCGTCATATTATCAACAGCAGTTTTCGAATAACATTGATGATTCAGTCCTTTACCAATTTTGTGAAAACAGGTCTCACAATGCTTATTAATGGCATCTTCTTTTTGCTTTTTTATTTATTTTACTGCTGCTGGGCAGCTTTTCCACTGTTGAACAGCCAATTCTGGTGGTATTCTATTACTTTTACTTCGTCCTTTTATTCACTTGAAAATAAAAAACGTATGCTCGAAACGACAAAAAACTTTTTACATAGTCACGGGAACTTAATTTTCCAGATATTTGACTCCATATTCCACGTATGCAACCTCGTTGCAGAGATAAGCGCCGACATATTATGCTTAATGGGATAATTTATAATTTAAACGAGGAATTGACAAAAAGTTGCGCTTTCTGGAAGATGGGATTAGCTGGGATTCTCTGAGCCACGGGAAAATGATCACAAGAGCCTCCAAAGTCACCCCCCACTCATAATTTTTGTCATTTTTTTTGTGATAATCCTTTCCTTCAAGCGTGCGTTCAGTTCTATCCTTACATCTATATTCTGTGTTTTGATTATTTTGCATTGTTTACTATGGGTATTTGTGCTATTTTATACTTTTTCTAAATTGGCAAGTAGTGATACAATTTTTCTGTTTCTACATTGGTGGCCATTATTTATATAGTAAAATGTTATGGATCAAGTTCCAAAAGGTCTTTATTTTAAAGGTACAGCAGGTCGAAGCTCCAAAATTCAAAATTTTAAAAACGCGATTTTACATATTTTTTTTTATCGAAACGTTAAATACTTCTAATATTTAATATGCGTTAAGACTATAATGTTGATGTACAGTGTAACATAGGAAAATACATTATTCTTATATTCATATAAACAAATAAAAGATTCTTACGCAAATAAGAAGAGTCCTATTTTTATTCCAATGGAAATCAGCAAAACAAACAAAATACAAACGAGATCGTATAGGTAATTCGTTTTCCTAATAATATATTTATAAAAATTAATAAAAATTAAAAAAGTTTGCGTACACATTAGAAAATAGTGTACTTCTGTTGGACCTCAGAAAATAAATATACCTTTTTCCTTCTGTTTTAATGATTCTAGGCCACAAAAGTTATTTAGCTTAAGAAATGTGATTTCGACATTATATGTTTATTTACATAAGTACACAATATATTATTCATGTAACTGCTTCACATAAATCAATTCTAAGTCCGTTTCGATAAAAAAATACGTAAAATCTTGTTTTTAAAATTTTGAATTTTGGAGCTTCGACCTGCTGTATTTTTGAAATAAAGACATTTTGGAACTTTATCCATAACAGTTTTCATTGAGAATGACCTAAGGATTATCTGCCTTGAATTTGCAACGATTCTGTCGACAACAAAATTACCCATGCATTTGGTGCGGGGTCCTTTTGAATGTCTAAATGTCATTTAAATTTTGATTGTTTTCTGTCTTGTGATTGTAAGTTACATTCTGTTTAGTATTTTGGCATTTGTATTGGCCATTATAGTTAATTTTTCACGTTTCCGTCAAAACTATTTTATGATCTGAACTTACCTGGTTTGTTCTCCGGAATGTCAGGTGTTAGAACGTGAGTCTTCAAATTCAGAAAATGTAAGAGCAGGATACACAGTTTTTTCTATTATTTATTTCCATGGAGGTGTGAACCTCGGCAAATAAGTATAGAAACAGTAGGCTCAAGAGATGTATTGAAAATATTATACGTCAACATAAGTAAATTAATGATTGGTAATGTTATTTGACATTCAGTAATTTTTCAGAATAATTTTTCATCTTTCCTGATTAGATGATCAAAGCAGATCATCCTGTATAATTCTAGATAAAAATGGTGGAAAATTATTACTTTTCACTATAATTGTACATTTGAAATGTGTTATCATTAACGTCAACTACTTTTACTATAACTCTTGCTTTGAAATCAATTATTTAGTTTGACGAGTATCAAACAGGATGTTGATGCAATCAGTGAGACACGATTCTATTTATTGGCAAATGATTCTCTTCAGGGCTTATCTTAGATGGCCCATATTCTTTCCGCTATTTGTAAACAGCTTTTTTATCGGTTTAAGAGAGTAAATATTAAAAAAAGTAAAATATATAAAATTATTTCATTTTGTGTTACCAAACTTTTGTCATAATGGAACATTTCAGCAATTTGGAATGTTTAAAGTCCCACGTGCATGCATTTATTTGTAACATATTTTATAATACAATTTTGAAACAAATACCTTTATGAATTTTAAACAGAAACCTACATTAAAACCAGTTAATATTATCTGCAATCATTTTGTTACCGCGTATAAAAAATACTTCGTAGAGGTGTTTCAGAATCTCATGAGCCGCGAAATGCGCAAAAGGCAAAGTTTATTCTGAGTTATAAGTATGTTTTTGAAGACACTGGAGGCTGCCTTGCTGTATACATAAACAAGAGCTCGGGATAAATTGCAAACAATAAACATAATATTTTTAAGAAGTGTAACTGAGTCAACAGGAGGGATTATGTCTCTGCGCATATGAAGGTCACAGCTCATGAGGTTTTAAAACACCTCTACAGGGATTATTTTATCGGGTAATCAAAACTTCTTGAAAATTGCTCATGATGCCGACCAATTCTAAAGGGCCAAAGTTGTGTAAATATGCTACTTTTCAGTTTTTCTTTCTGCCCCACTACCCAATAAAATATTACACACCATTTTAAATCTAGAATCTTCCTCTTTAAAATACTTCTTGTGTTATGCTAAGTCGATAATTATTATTACAGACATTATAACATTACATTTTGTCCCATATAGAAAAACGTACACACATTTTTCCATTACTTAGAGATTTTTGAGACAAAACCCTGGAACCTACCACTGCAAAGAAATATTTTATCCTATTCTATTTATGTATACAGGTAAACTTCTATTCACAAAATTTACTTAATTTTACGGTAAAAAATACACATGAGGTTTTCACTCCTCATTTTTAAAATTTTTTAAAGTGGGTTTCAAAAGGTTATTATCAGTATTATTCGGGATAAATATTTTTGTAGAAAAAACTAGGATCAACCGGGGCTAACACGAGAGAAAAATTTAATCTTCAAAATATACAAAGAATGGATACTAAAAATTACGCAGGACAAAAAAGAATAAAAAAAGTGTATAGCAATAACTCTGCCAATGGGGACGGATTTGCTAATGATACAGCAAGGAGCTTTTGTGATATAGCGGCGTTTTAGCCTGCTGTGGGTATTTATTGAAGAAGCGGGGCTAACGTAATACACAGCTGTACTTTATACATTTCTGGGAAAAATTTGGTTGATGTGATGCCTATTATTCTTGAGTTGTAACGACTTTAATTTCTTCATTATGCGCTTGAAATAAAACTTGAGAAACTGTTAATATATTAAAATTCTTTCCAATTTTGAACTATTCTTATTGACTTAATGGGTTTTACCCCAAAAATAGAAACGCTAAGTAAGATTTGTAGATACGACTAGTATTTTATGAATAGAGAAGGATAAGAGGAGATTTGCTGCGTTAGAGGCTTGTCTTTGCCCCAATGTACATTTTGAATATTGCTCCCAACACGGACCTCCAAGGAGATGGAAAACTCATTGTACCTTAAAATAGGACGATTAGAAAACTTTGCAGCTTTATTAACATTATTTTCGATTAGAAATGCCTGACGCCAGACCTGCATAGAAAATTGAGTAAAATCTTAAGGTTTATTCGTAGGTCATCATTTACCAAAAATTAATACTATTGGTTCATATTATAGCCTTAACCAGTTACCCTGTAACTGTATAATGGGACATTGTTTGGAAACAAAATATCATGTTGTATCACTTTAAGCAGGCCGGTCAAGTCAAACTTCTAACCAGCGGCGATAACTCACAACATTGTAATAAAAGTCAAAAACCCATAATTCAGTTTTATAATTTGGTCAAAAATAAATTTCAATCACATTTTATGAACCGATTTACCTTTAAGATCTCATAAACAGCGGACAAACGGGGACCAAAGAACTTAGTCGGGACAGTCGGTGTTTTCCTGGTAGGTCCTCTGCCTCTGTTAAGAAGTTGTATTGGAATGCGTTAGGTGGCTCGGCCACCGACAGGCCTGAAATATGCAGGCCTCATTTCCGAGAATTGACCGCTAGGCCTCAAGCGGCAACATTTTTCGTGTTTATATAGTTAAGGAAACATAATTCAGATACAGATTGGGTGTATTAACACAACGAAAGTTGTTCTTTTCACCTTTTCTTATTCCTCCAGTGGCGCATACAAGAGGGGAGGTAGTAAAAGTAGGGCAAGAAATGTGTTATTTTGAATTTGGACAAGCTAATGCGAAATTACACATCATCTGGTCATTACGTTGGTATGATGAAAAAAGAAGTGCTCGATACAATGTTTACACCCCTTGCCCCCCTTATGGATCTGGGACCTAAAGAAACCTGTTCTTATCACCCAAAAGTCCACTTGGAATCCAAAGTGAAAGGCTCTGCTTAATAGAGTGGCTTGCCGCGGATTATCGATTTAAATTCCAAATAATTTCGTCGAAAAAGCCAAAATATGAAATATTTAAATGTTTCTAAGTAAATAAATTACATCCGCTGGACGGCAGCATGATGTCTTTTTGAAAAACTGAAATTGGCGTTTTAGTCTATTATCATAGGGCTCAAGAACAACCTCTCGCTTCGATGTTTTGCCAAGTTTTAAAACGCTTTATTTTATGAAAATATAAGACAACGGGATCACCAAATGCCTTGTTGGAATTTCTGGAAATGGATTTTTCTCCAGTAATCCACAATTCAAGATGGCGACTAGGAGGATTTTTCAAAAATCATATCTTTGGTAATATTTGACTAATTTTCAATTTCAAAAAAATAAAATACAAAAAAATATAATTTACGAAAAAAAAAAATACTGGAGTTAAAAATATTTAATACCTAATGAATGGACTAAAATTTTAATTTTTCAATTTTATTTATCAGTTTTTATCTTGAAAACAACTGGTTATATAGAATAAATTTTCAAATAAAAATGTGCAGAGTTTTATGCTGCATCCAGCGATATATAAATTTATAGGTATTGGTGGAAAAATAACCCTATAAATGTGCAAGAATATATACATTTTTCTTGAATAACGCGTGTTACGATCTGTTATTATTTACACTGCACTTTTTATATAATTGTTGCACATTCTATAAAATACTCTTCGCATCTTTATCGTAAATAATAATAGTTTTAGACATTTAATCTAATTACAAAATATTGAAAATAAGTATTTTAAAATTTAAATAATTAATAACTTTTTTATTTATTCATCGATTTTGTTAAAAGACAATAGGATTCTTCCTCTAGCTAACACTAACTTTCTGTTCAATTTTTAATACGGACTTTTCGTTCTTAAGTTATAAGAAACTGACGGACAGACATACATACAGACGGACATTTTGAAAGTTGTTCAGAATTCGATTACCAACACAGTTACCTATTTGAAATGTTTTCTCTACGAGCGATATTATCGGCTTTAGAAATGTGCCGATCAAATGCAATATAATCTTCGTTTTGCTTTTGCGAAGAGTATAATAATGGAACTTAATCCTAGTACATGTTTTGTGTATAAAAAACCCGTTGTAAAAAGTCTTGCAAGGACATTCTAGCAACTAAAGACTGGTTGTCTAAGATTTAATCTTAGACCACGAGTTTTTTGTTGCTAACATATGGGACAGGAAAGGAAGACTCGCTAAAAAAGAGCACAAATACAAAAAGATGTCAACAATACTCTGGCGCATCTTATTGTGTCTCAAATGGATTATTAATAAAAAATATTTCCCTTAAAGATTTTCTTATCCAACATGAAAACCAAATAGAAGCTGACTGAATACCTCGCCAAGAAAGTTCGGAATTGAGAAAGATTTAAGCATGTAGTAACTAAAGCTGATACTATTCTAATACTTCGTGTAACTGAACAATGTGGAAAATTTCTGTGCATGGTCCGTATACAAATGTGTTTGTGCTTCTGGTTAGTTTTTATGAGCAATTACCAAAGAAAGTCGTAATGGTAACCAGTCGAGGAAAAACTGAAAAAAAAATAGATATTGGAAAAGTCGTCAAATCATTAAGTATAGGACACATGCATCATAAATTTTTTTCATGCCTTTGCTGGGACAAATATAACCGGTAGATTCTTAATTAGCAAATAATTTTACTAAAGTATTTTAGAATCTGTAGGAATCATGAGCAATACTGTAATCACTTGCATTGTTGGGAACTCTGAATACAACTACCCCATATAACTGGAAGACAATTTCCACGAATTAGTACGTTTGCTCTATAAAAATGAATTAATAAAGAACTGAACCGACTTGTGTTTTCCACCAGAAATCTATAAGGAGATAACCTACCACCCACAGTTGATGGGTTTGGGGTTGATCGTTATTTTATTTTTGGGTCCATTATATTGCAGCAGTATGGAAAAGTGCGAATGAAAATATCCAAAATTTGCTATTCTCTGTGGGTGGAGAAAAAATCACGAATATTTAAAACCAGTCTCCATGCACAAGAGCTGTAAAATTAACCTTGACAAATCTAGCTGCAAGAAGGCGAACAATGACATGTTCCTGACACAAAATTAAATAATTTGCACAAAAGCCTGTCAGTGTTCTGCAGGAACCTTTTTTGTGCAAATACCCCTGATTTAGCAACTTCGTCGATCATGGGAGAATATGAAGATAAATCAGGTAAATTGTAGTATTTTTACTTTAACATATTGCGAATAGCCAAAAATATTTTTTAGAAGATTATGACATGCAGATAACTTAAGAATTATTTTAAGTCGAAGACAATTAAAAACGCAATTCAGGTCGTTAGATTATATAAGATTATGTCATACTATTACTTTATAATGTTATTATATTAATAATAAAAACACATATATTTAATCCGCCGTTTTAAAAAAGCTGTAATTCTTTGCCACTAAAAAATTTAAAACATTTCTGACATGGCTTGAATGCAATTTTTAACTCGTATAAGTATCCCATTAATTAACTGTGTGCCCGACCAAACCTTGCGCACCGCAATATTCTTCCACAATACCCGTAACACCATGATTTTTAAATTTTAGAACATTATTGTTTAACCAATACTCAATAAACTATATATCGGTGCATTCAGCATTAAATTCTACACATTTTTTTTATTTACACTGTTTTTCCATATAACTTAATGTTTTTCAAATAAAAAATATCTTAAAAAGTTGGAAAACCAAAATTTTACTTCTTTTCCAAAATTTTCAGTTAGATATTAAATATTCTTAGATCTTGTATTTTTTATAGTAAAACATATACTTTTTTAAGTATTTCCTTTTTTGAAGTAAAAGATCAGACACCTACGACGGGAGATACGAATTTTTTTCAAATCGCCCTATCCGTCATCTTGATTTGTATATTACTGTATTCCAAATAATGTAATAACTCTTGTTCTGTCCCGAACAATTTGCACGTTTTTGACTTCCGTGATATCGAAAAGTGCCGTAAGGATCCTAAAAACAACTGAATTTGCTACATTAACTGGTCTATTCCAAAATATAGACAATTTAATGACAAAAAAAGTTGAATTTGTTCGTTAACGCAAAAAACTAATGTCACGGTTAAACATTTATATCATAATGAAAGTGGCAACCCATTTTAAATGATTTTTCTATTACAGTGCGATCTTTTCTGCAATTTTTGTGTCGAAACGCACGGAAAAGGCTTTGAGTTTTCCTTGTTGTATTTTGCGAGTTTTAAAAATTGTTTGTTTTATGTTACAATCACGGAGTCTTGTCAACTTTTTTTGTAATTTTGTACTAGCACCTACTTCTATGCAAAATTTCACATATTGTCCACGGGAATTAGCATTTGACCTGGACGAAATTAGTAAAAATCTTAATTTTTGCACAGACGTTCTTTGTGTCCCAAACTCAAAAATCCCAAGATATTGATGGTACATTTTTTTGGTAAATATCTCGCGTCCTATACATCGGATGCCCATGTGGTCAATGTGAAAGTTGTAGAGAATAAAATTATCTACAAGTTTTCTTTTTTTTTACTATCCCCCCCACCCCTTATCGAGATATTCAAGGTCAAAGTTGCAAAATACAGTTTTCCGCGAATATCTCGCTCTCTATACATTGGACCGCGACAAAGTCTACATACAGATATTTGCAAAAAGAATCGTTTTTTTGAACTGGGAAAGATGCAATATACCAATCTTGTAGATAATTTAATTCTCTACAACTTTCATGATAACTTTATTGCTGTCCGATTTTTTGACGCGAGATATTCGCGAAAGCAATGTTTTTGAAACTTTGACCTTGAATATCTCGAAGGAGGGGAGGGGGGGGGGGGTAAAAATCGGTAAAGGTGTTTGCACAGAACTTCCCTCTTTATTCGTACAAGACAGTCACTCTAAAAAATTATGAATTAAGAGATGACATATGGGAATTATAATCGCCATGTAGTTAACCCTATTATTACAGAGAAAACCTGATAACTTTTTTCCATAATCTACTCTATAGTGGTGGGGGAAATTTGTTTTCATTTTTTTTTTTAATTTACAAAACATTTTTTTGTTGAAATAGGCTTAGAATATAATGAAACGTGCAAATTTTAAAATTGAAGAAATAACATTTTTTGCCATCATCTCTTCTATTGTAGTGGTAAAAAATTTAAAAAAATATATATTTTTTAAAGTTTTCAAAACAAATTTCTTTTTTTGACGTATATTTAGAATGTCATGAAACGTGGAAATTTTAAATTTGCGCAATACGTTTTTTCCATACATTCTATAAAAAAATTTCAATTTGTTTTATTTTATTTTCTGAAAAAATTGTTTCTGAAATATGTTTAGAATGTCATGAAACGTGGAAATCTTAAATTTGAGCAAAAAGCATTTTTTTCCATCCATTTTATGATACAAAATTTTCAAAATGTCAAATTTTTTTCGTTTTAAATTTTTTTTTTCCAAATAGATTTAGAATGTCACGAAACGTTGAAATTTTAAATTTGAGCAAAAAAAAATTTTGTCATTATTTATTCCCTTTAGAAGGTCCACCCTGTATATATTTCAGTGAAAGTTTAACCATTTCTTCGCTGACAGTAGGGTCAACTAACTACCAAATTTGATTGCTCTCCGTCAAGTAGTTTTTTAGTTAATGCACCAACAGACAGACAGACAGACTGAAGGAATTGAAAAACCTATATTTTCGTAATCTTCGTGATCTGAAACGTCAAAATCCGAAACAATCTCGGAGGGTGATTTTTTGTCGAATACACTCTTCGGTATGCGAGGGAAGTAAAAATGATAATTTAATTCTCTATAACTTCCACATTGGCACATGGGCGTTCGATGCATAGGACGCGAGATATTTGCAAACGACTTTGATCTTGGGTAGTGATGTTGGGATTTTTGTGGATTTGGGTTTGGAATATCTCAAAGAACGCCTGTGCAGAAATTCAGGTTTTTACTAATTTTGTCCCGGTTTCCTCCCTTTTTTGGCTAATTTCCGTGTACTAATAAGAATTATTAATTCCAGCTGAAAACCCTAGGGGACTATGCTATAATGTTGGAATTATGAATGATAGATAAGTAAGAACTCCTGCATATCCGATGACCAGGTTGAGGAGAATGCGTTGGTACTTTGAACGCCCCCGCCAATATACCTAATCTTTATTTAACGAGTACAACGAGGTGACCTTTAAAAGATAATATTTATATGCCCATTTTTCGATATATTATCCAATCAAGAGGAGATCGATACCATTCCATCGGATGAGACAGTGTTGTTTAACGCGATAACCAGTAATAACATACCACCGAAACCCGTTTTCGTTTGAGGAGCATTCTTATGCCCGATAATAACAGGGCGGCGCAACAGCGGCGCGCTCTCGGCTGCCCGTCGAGGTTCTCGAATCGAATCATCAGTTACGGAGGTTTTTCGCCTGCAGGCTAATTTTCCGGTATGGCTATAGTGCAGTGGAATTGGTAAAATTATTTGCATCAATTTTCCGGCTCGAAAAAATATTTTTTTTTTGGCATTTGATGCCGTCGAAGGTAACAGTATTTTTGAGTACTAGAGCAAGTGGTTTGGGCGCATGAGTTTCGAATACATTTCGGACGCAGTTTTTTTGCTGGAATCAGTTCAGGAGGATTATGAAAATCCATGTCACCAGACGGTAGCCTGGTCTGATATTGTTTAAAACAATTTTGTTTATAACAAAAGGAAATATTATACTTTTTTCAATGAAACAGTTTTTTTTAACCGATTTCCAACAATAGTACAGGAAAATTAGCCATTTAGGGTAACAAAAATTATTAAAATGATCATCTTTGGGATTTAAGGTAATAACCTGGACGATGAGATGATGCATTCTTTGCACTTCCAAGTTCCGGGAAAAATCAAAAAAATTTGGAAAAACTTTTTTATTTTCGGTTCTTTTGCTCTAGCGGCCAAAATAATGAAAATAGAGAAAAAAGTTCCCAACAAAAGTTGTAGCTCGTCTCTTTCTCTATAGAAAAGGTATTTACAAATTTTTGTCTTACTTAAGCCGTTTAGAAGATAAATTGAGTTTTCTACTTATATTTTTAAGCCGCTTCGAAATGCGCGAAAAATGATTCTCCGGGAGTTTCGTACGACCGGGCGCATCGATCAATAACTCTTACTATTCAGAGCCCCTAAAAAAATGAAAATAACATAAAATGTAGAGAAAAGTCTCAGCTTTAATGTGGAACTAATCACAAAATTCATTAAAAAAAATTATCATAGAGAGAAAGTGTCAAAAGATGGCTTAGTAAACTTTGTACAGTTGATCCACAGATTTATTCATAACTTTGCCGGGAGTCGTTAGAATGATAATTCATTTTGCTTATACATTCTTATATAATGACATACTAAACCAATTAACATTTTATTGCAACTGTTTTTGTTGGAAAGATATGCCTCAAAGTAGAGGCTATATTTCTCATCGATCAATCACCTCCAAATTTTGGAGTTTAATTCGCTATAACTTAATTAATAATACTAGCACAATCTTAATTTTTGGATTATAAGTACAATAAAACATATTCTCTCGAATGACTTTAGAGTTTTTTAAATGCGTGCAGTACTTTTTGAATTTGTCTACATTATTCATACACGCTCAGAAAATGCTCAATTATACAGTAAAACATATACAACTTATTTGTTTCTTAACATTCTTCAAGGAAATTTTCACTAAATATAGATTATAGTGCCTGGAATCGAGTCCATGCAGTGAAAAAGCACCCATTGTTACGGGAGAAATAGGCAGGATGCATAAAACTCAAATATATGAATAAATCAACTGTATAAAGTATACTAAGCCATCTTCCAACACTTTTTTCTCTATGATAAACATTTGTATGAATTTTGTGATTAGTTCCACATTAAAGCTGAGACTTTTCTCTACATTTTATGTTGTTTTCGTTTTTCTAGCAGCTCTGAATAGTAAGAATTATCGATTGATGTGTCTGGACGTACGAAACTCCCAAAGAATTCTCATTTTCCGCGCATTTTGGAGCGGCTCAAAACTATCAGTGGAAAACTGAATTTATCTCCTAAACGGCTTAAGTAAGACAAACATTTGTAAAGACCTCTTTTGTAGAGAAAGAGACGAGCTACAAATTTCGTCGAAAACTGTTTTCTGTATTTTCATTATTTTAGTCGCTAGAGCAAAAAAACCGAAAATTAAAAAATTACCAATTTTTTTAAATTTTCCCGGAACTTGGAAGTGGAAAGAATGCATCATTCCATTCTACAGGTTATTACTTACTTAAATCTCGGAAAGGAACCTTTTATTAATTTTTACAAAATTTTTAAAAAATGTTGCCTTCATTGCCTGTACTACAAGAAATGTTCTAAAACTTTTTTTCATAAAGTTGATATTTTTTAAAATTGAAAAATCCCCCAAAAGCCCCAATATCTCGTTTTTTGACGCTCTAAATGTATAATAAAAAATGTTTTTTTACAATACGTAATGTTTTATAATAGCTCTTTAGACCTTGCATATAAACTTCCAAAAAATGGAATTGATATTTAATTTTATATCTTATAGCGACCAAGTTTCCTCGATGTTTTTACAAAATTCATGTCGAAGAAAAGTTGTCATATGGATTTCAGCGTGTAGGTAATTGATTCTTGAAATATTTAAGTCAAAACATGTTCTATTTGCAAAAATTGAGTTATGACAGTTTCAAAATATAATAATTTAAATAAACGTGGAAAACACTATGTAGAACTAGATTCAACGTTGTACCCTTTGTATTAAAAAGGTGCCATCCAACAAATACGTTCGCAAAATGGACTATTTTTAAAATCGTAAATCGTCAATCGTATTTTTGTGCCCACTAAGAGGTAAGTTATCGAAAAGAAAAATATGTATATTGACTCAATAGAAATGCTTGCACCAATTGTACATTTCGAGTTATTTAGTAAAGTTTCCACCACTATGAAAATTTTTCAATAGGGGGTTTCACCTCTAACTTGAATGCAATATGTTTGTATTAAAAAAGTTGAGAAAAAGATTAGAGTAGGAAATGATCAGAAGGGGTAGGAAACACCCCATTTATCATAGGTTGCGTAACTTGTAGAATCAGGTCAAAAATGAAAAGAGAAACTAATATATATTTTTTTTTTTGGCCCAAAATAAGATAATTTTGTGGATTTTTTCGAGAAATGCTTATTTTTCGAGATATGGCCACTTGAAAATTCCTGAAAGTGGAGGAGGCGAAATGTAAAAGTTGAAAAAGATTGAAAAAAAATCAGGTGAATGTATCATCGAAATACAAGACTTTTTATTATATGCAACTTTTCTGTAAAGTGCGTTTTCACCGAGTTTTTCCGGAAAAACATAAAAAACTACCCCTTTGATGGAGATCGGATTACGTTTTGTGACGTTTTGGCACAAGTTGTTTATTTTATAATTAATCACGATTTATAACCGAATCATTAAAAATTAGTTAAAATTCCGATTTCAACGAAATATCACACTTGCACTCTTTCGGTTTGGTTTCCGCGAAAAACATTAAAAAACAAAGCAGATATGAAGCATAAGATCGCTTTCCGTCACGTCACGTGCACACATATTCAACAACTATTGCGTTCAGGATTTACCACCGCGGCGCTGGTATATTTAAAATAGACCGCTAATTATAGGTTGGATTTGCAACCTGTAAATTTCAGTATATTTTTAAAAATCAATGATTTAAAAATATTATATGCATCCTATCCGAGAAAATTCATTAATGTTACACGGGTACCAATCTGTGAATAAAAACATTAAAAATGGGTATAAACTTACAAAAATGTAATATTTGAGGTTATGTCAATCATAAAATGCTTGCGCCTTGTTTACAAAACACAGTGTTATCGAATTAGTCAAAACGTAATTTTGTTATTGATTTGAAACTTCAAAATTTGTGCGATTTAAACGTGAGATATTTACAATAATTTTACATATTACTTAAAAAAGAGCAATATAAGTAAACAAATGGATGCTGACAGTGAAAACAAGATTCCATTGACACTGCCAGAGGTAAAGGAAGCTACAGAAATCGCCTGATTAAACTTGTTGCCCGAAAAATTGAGAAAATTATATATGATGGCGTACGAATGTTCTTAAATTGGAGAAATCAAATGAAAGTGAATTAAATAAATATTAAATATTTAACAGTACTGGACAAAGTATAGTATTCTACTCTCATTATACGTGCAGTGCAATCCTATGTCCTGAAACATAAAAGAACAGCAAATAATAAATTTCAATATGTTGATATTATGTGGTGCAAGTGAGAAAGAAGTGCAGAAGTTTGCATTATAGTTTCTTTAGTGCTCCAAAAGGTCCGAAAAGGTTATGGTTGAGATCGGATTACGTTTAGTGCCGTTATGGCACCCAATTTAGTGCTGTTTTCGACTTCAGAGATCCACCGTGGGGAGGTTCCAGCCGCTTCCAGTAGCTGCAGATTTTTTAAATTACTTATTTGTAAAGCAGTACAGTTTCAAAGAAAGGGGAAGTTTTTCATGTTTTTCCGGAAAAACTCTGTGAAAAAGCACTTTGTGTTGCAAATAAATAAATAATAGTTTAAAAAGACTAAAAAAAAATACGCTAAAACTAAAAAGTAAAAAATAATACAATACAATACAAAAAAACGTGGAGTGCTTATTGCTATGAAATATTTATACCAGTTGATATCAAGGACCCCACGTTTTTTGTATTGTATTGTATTATTTTTTATATTTAATTTTAACAATTTTGACCAGATAATTCTAATCTGGAACCTCGATGGCCCACGTATACCGATTTTCAGTCGAATCCGACGATAATTGATAAAACCTATCCGCCAAGCGCCATGTTGACGCTGCCATTGTGAATTTTTAAGTTTTGATGACATGTTTGTTTAATACTTGTCAAGCCCTTTCCTTTGATACCCATATCAAGGGGGTTGTAAAGAAAATGATAATCCGCCATCTTGATAAGAATATGGCTCCCGTGAACTTTTTTGATGCTGTACAAAAAAGGTCCAGTGCATTTTTGTCCTATCTATTATCCACACATGGGTTGAGGTTTCACCTCAATTTAAAAATTATATTGAAACATTATAAATGGTATAACTATATAGGTTTCATATTTTCTAATAATATATGTAGAAATCACGCTCATTTTTCGAATTTTTATGTATTTTTAATGTGCAAAAAAGTGTAGTGCATTATCGTGAAAAACTGCCTGTAACTCGGAAAATTAGCAGGTTACAAAAAAATTCCAAGATACAAAAAATGTTTAGAATGCATACGACTGAATTTTTTTCAAATTTTTAAATTGCATGTTTTTAAAGCGCTACAATTCCAAAGAAAGGGGTAGTCTTTCATGTATTTCCGGAAATACTCGGTGAACGCGCATTTTAAAGAAAGTTGCAAATAAAAATACGTCTTGTATTTCGATGATACATTCACCTGAATTTTCAATTTTTCCAACTTTTTCATCGCCCTCCCCCCTTTCTACTTTTATGAATTTTCGAGTGGCCATACCTAGAAAAATACGCATTTTCAAAAAAATTCACAAGAGTAAGAACATCTTTTTTGGAGTAAAAAAGGGTAAATAATTGTTTCTTTTCATTTTTGACCAAATTCTGCAACTTACGGAACCCGTGAAGAAAGGGGTGTTTTCTACCCCTTCCGATCATTTCCTGCTCTAATCATTTTTCCAGCTTTTTTTTATTATCGTCGTTACAAACACATTGCACAAGGTTTCATCAAAATCCGTTCATTAGCACTCAAATGAGAGATTTTTGTCATTTTAGCGCTCTGTTGACTGAACTATTAGGCACCATTCTCGTTGCGTAAGCGGCGAACGGTCAAAAAGCATCCTTGAAATTTCACCATTTTTTTTATAATCGCGTAGCCTTAAAAGTACTCGCAAATATCTACTATCCTCGTTGAACTGAATCGAACGGCATTAAAAATGAATTTTTTCGAGTACTTGAAAATTAATGCAAAAGAATTACATGGTAGACCGACCATTCTATTAGTTGGATGTGCTGGGCCGGTCCGCTCATCTCGTCTATGTCACCGGTGCTGCGATGTCGCCCTGTCCATAAATAACCGTAAATATGTTTTACGTATACACATGCGTTAGCCGACACGAAAATTAATGAATGAAACCGTGTAGAAGTGGCAAAGAATGCATTTTTATTGAATGAACTTGGAACTCATTAGTATCAAAAGGTTCGTTCGTTAACACGGCGAATGGACACGGGTCACAGGCTCGCAGCGTATAAAGTGCGCGGTGACGCAAATTCTAGGGAAGATGTCGTTATGTGTTTTTTATCTCAATGATTTTAGTTCATTGATGTTTCAATGTTTTTTGCATGAATCGTTAAATATAGACTGTTATCGTCCCATCTGACTTGCGGTTCATCATCACTGAATTATCGGAAAAATATCATCAGTCATGATTGTTCCGTAGTATTTTTAATAGCATTAACGAAGTTTTAAAGTTATTGGGTTTTGTATACCCAGTAGATTTTTAAAAACAGAATCAATTCCATGAATCAAAAGTACGCTTGAGTTTAGGATTTTGTCAATATAATGGACACCTACTTCTCATGACTTTTTTAACAACAGTCGCAAATTAAATATACCTTTTTGTATTGGCCGTTAGCCGCACATGAAAGTTGACACTCCTTCATTGTAACAAGAGGAATAGATATTAAGCCACTATTTCGTGGCTCGACGTCTTTTTTTCTATTTCTTGTTTAAAACCCAGGTTTTTGCCTGACATAATCTAATATATAACATAATTATTTACAATTATCTATTGCTGCGGGGAATAGTTGATAGTGTTTAATAATGATTGCCAGTAATAAATACCCTTTTTCTTATCGCTTTTAACTGATGAATAAAAAAGAGTATAAAGTATAAACATCTGTTTCATGTTCGCTGCATTTCCTTCCACATTAATCAAACAATGTCGTATTTCTTCTGACAAGACGAGCGTCGAATATCCGCACAAAATAGGCAGCACACGATGTGAAGTTTACATTATTGAATAGTTAATTATCTATTAAGAATCATTTTAAATATATTTCAATATTCAAATGACGTGACTCATGACTATAATAAAAAATGCTTACATATACTTGCAATAACCGGAAGATTGTTATTATAATCCTGCATTAAGCATGTAACTATGTCTGTTTGATGTGATGACTTATCTATCATATATGTATTAATCTAAATTATATTTCTTACAAAACACCTGGTAGAGATTAGCGTGTCTGCAGGTATTTGCGGAGATACAAAATTTGGTACAGAAAATTAACTGATGTGTAGAAGAAGCCGATGATGTATGGCAGATCAAAAATAATTTCATCTCATATTTTTACAAGCTCCTGTCCATAGCTAGTAGGACAACAATAAACAGATTATTTTTGTAGAAACAATAATTTGTACTCAGTTGGATTTATTGAAGGCCAAGGAACATCGTTTTAACAATAAAACTGGGGAAGATCATCAACATTTACCCATTTTATATATTTAAAACAGGATGTGCACACATGGAAGCTTGATTGTTATATTTTTGCGGATGCGAAAACTTTTTCATTAATATTATTTTCACGTATTTACATGTTTCAATTGTGAATTAATCATGAGCTACTTATTATTTCCGTTGCAAGATGGAGTACAATCGATAAAGCTAAAATTTCGCTACTCGAAACTAACTGACAACCAAAGTGGATTAAATATTGATTGTATATGAAAACGCGGTTCGAGGCCCGACACCACACTCCTTTGATAAGGGCCCCTTACTGTAGTCAAACCTTGATTTTTCCTCTCTGAGTAGTTGGAATTTCTTAGCTGGGCTTTTACAATGGTATGAAATGAATTTTCCCTTTCTTCGTGGCAGAATCTGCATGTTACATCATCCTCTGTCAGATCCTTTGGACATTCCAGACATTTATTTAGTATCCATTTATCAATGGATGCTCGTATAAATGACGACGCAGGGTTCAGATCCGACTATGGCCTTAGGCACACCTTCTTTGGCCAGTTTATCAGCTTTTCATTTTCCTTGAGTCCTGGTACTGACGCCACGGTCACTTCAATCTGATTCCCTAGGTCTATAAGAATAATTACATAGTTCCATAGTAGGCCTAGTATGGGGCTCGATTCAAGCTGCATTGACCTTTAGAGTTACTTGATTATTGTGAAAAATAGCAGTCGACTGATTGACAGTTCCTTTGTAATTTCTTTTGAACACCACTGTATTGCGGCCCTTTGAGCCTGAAATACTGTGGCGTATCTTCCTAGATTTATCGGGATTTTTTTTTACCTTATTCCGTAAATCCTAGCTCCAACTCCCTGTTCTATATTGGAGCCGTGTATATACCAGACTATTGGTGCTGATTGGGGACCGTTTTTTCAGTCTTCCTTGACCTGGCATTTTAATTTTGGAACTTTTATTGAAGTTATACTTTGGGACTATCTGATCGGTGGGTATTCCTATAATGGGATCCACCTTCAGTATAATTTCTAATGCTCTCTGGCTTTATCAGCGTCGAGCTTTGCATATTAGCCTGTGCGCCACTGAACGAGCTTCTTTGTGGATAAATATGTGTAGCAGTGACAAGTCTAGAAGGGCTTCCGAATAAGGTGTGGAAGCGGTTTCTATAACACCCGTGGCACACAGACAAGCAAGTTTTGTATGCCATTTAATTCCTTATTTCTCTCAACTGCAGTGTTTTAGTATACCTTGCTAGTGCTCCCTGGCTATGAACCTTATTATCCTGGTATATAACCAATAAAGTCATTTTGGGATTTAACCTCCAATTTTCTCCACACATCTACCTCCACCTACCTAGAGCTATTGCTGTTTTCTGTGTAATTTTTTTGGATCTCAATTTTTGGTCACAAATGACTTCTAGAAATTTTGCTTCAATGGCAAATTTAATTTCCACTCCATTGACCTCTGGGAATTTCAGGCCTTCTAAGTGTTTATATGACTAAACATAAATGAGAAAACTCGCGTTAGAAGTAAATTACAACCTTTCTTTGAACCAAATTAACGATAGTATCACGACTGTGAATATCTGAAACGTCGGAAGAGGTCAAATATTCGTTACCCAAACTTCTGACAACCAGGGATACGTTTGTTCGAAACCATCAGAAAACAGAAGAGTGACAAATAAGGAATAATGTATGTTAGGTGGGAAACGACTAAATCAGTTAAATGGACTTTGGCAGGTAATACCTTTATGCTTATCACATACGAATTTAATGCTTTTAGAAAGCATGATAACTTTCCAGTTGAACAAAATTTGATGTTATAAAAGTATTACGAGTCGTTCAAGTACCAGACTTACACTAGTTGGCTGTATCTTTCTTTATGCCTCCGAGACATAGACTATTAGGGGGACAGACCACCAACACATTGATACTCTCGAGATATGACGTTTGCTGCGAATTTCCTGGACAGTCCAAAGGACACTCTCTAAAGCGTTGGATTAATGTCACCAAGGAGTTGATGACAAAGAGCTTTGGTGAGGTCGTGTGTCTAACAGACAATAGATGGTACATATGGCGTGATGCTGTTAGACGTGTCTTACAGCTAAGTAGAATATTGCATGGATCACAAGACGTCAGCTAATATGATCTGAATAAGGAGAGACAACTTTGCCAGCGTCAAACGTGCCGATAGACTCTTTATTAAAACAAAATACATAATTTTAAGCTTAGCATCTTTGAAATCTCTGATCTTTTTATAATAACAAGAAAATCGAATATAAAATTTAAATTAATGTCTGACATAAACATGCCATTACTTACTACAAATCTTAGCCGTGTCAACGACACCATTTGATCACAGACAGTGTTGCTATGATGAACTTCAAAAATTTCCATTCTTTTTCTGTGTCAACAATCTAATCATAAATCGTACCTTGACACTTTGGATTTCAACAAATGATCCAGTATCTTAAAACGCATTTAACAATTTTTGTCCAGTTAGACCTTACTTAGTGATGTCGTCAATAATGAGTATAATATTAACCTAGAAAACTCGTATAATGTGTTGTTTTCTTCTCAATTCTTCGAAAAATATTTGTAAGTCTCCAAATAATAAGTTCAGCTACCTTCAGTCACATAAATTTCAGCAATACCTTTGAATATAAAGTAGGACGATTAATATTAATACAGTACGACTCATTGGTCCTCGATAAATACGACAATAATACATTTAAAAGAATCTAACGTCTTGGTTGATTGTTTACTTGTTTATTGCACGGCGATCCGTTTTTGTTTGAAATAACCCCAACGAAATATTCTGAACAAGTGTAAGGTGTAAGAAACGATAACAACAATACTCCCACAAATAAAGGTAAAGATAAGATTTTCATTTTAATTTTTGATATTATAGTTAAATTAATACTAATTATATTATTAGTTGTTTATTTGAACAAAATTCGTTAACTGATTTTTTTTTACAAGCGTGTCTTAAAACACTCTTCAAGTTGTGTGTTGATTTATATTTTAAATGCATGATACATGAAACAAAATGAGTAAGTATTTTTGCAAAATCCTAAAAATGTGTTGCGAAACCACCACTAAATAAAACATTTTATATTTAAAAAATTTTTGCTCATTCATTTTTGAAAAAGTGACCGCAAAATCCTCCTGTTTTTGCGTAGCGGATTGCGAGGTTGGCAAAAATCGTAAAAGGATTTAGAGGGTCTCAAATTAATCGTCATTATTCTTGGTTTTTGAAAGTGTTCAGTAAATTATCCCAAATCCTTAAGATATTTAAAACATATCAATAAATCTAAAAACAATTCTATTTGTATTATTTTTATTAATTCTATCTTAAAAAAGCGAAATTCTGTATTTTCTATAAAGAAGGGTTAAAAATTCATCCATAGGCCCTCTAAGGGGGTGAAATCATCCCGAAAATATCAAAAATATTTTAAAATTTATTTAATAGAAATAATACAAATAGAATTGTTTTTAGATTTATTGTTATGTTTTTAAAAAATATAGGATTTGGGGTCATTTTGATCCCTGAATAGTGGTAATTACTCAACATTTTCAAAAGAACCAAGAACAATGCCTCTTTTGGTTTTTAATGACAATTAATTTGAGACCTGTTATACCTTTAATGTATCTAAGTTTACAAATATTAAGTCGAAATTAAAATATCCAAAATGGCCGTTTCAATATGGCTACTGGGATTTCTTTCTTAAGAAAGTGGTTTAAACGGACGAAAAATTTAAGCATCTAGATAATGCCTATATAAACAAAAAGCAGCATTTGCTTTTTTGTTTAGTTATTGGCTAATTAGAGAAACAAAATGGCGCTAGTGCCATTATTTCTTCTGGTACAGGAGCTAGCATGCAATTAATTAAATTAATTTAATTGATTACATTAACTAAATTAATTAATCACTTTCTTCATCTGCCAAACTGTTAAAGAACAGGATTATTAAATAATAGTTTAAAAAAACTGAAAAGACGCGCTTTAATAGCAAACCGAACTAAAAGGTAAAAAATCAGGATGATACAATAATTAGAAGCTGGTGAAAATTACGTTGAAAGATTCCGTTACACTGATAAATTGATAGATACAGGTGAAGCTAATAAAAGCGTGTTAAGAATGTCTCTAGCGGTTACGAAAAGTAAGCAGAAATCGAACAAATGTTATTTTTTATTCGACAATATGCGAAGATATGGCTAATGCGCCATGGATAAAATTTGTGGCTTTGTGTCTTTCTGATGAGCTCCAGAATAAGGGCGGAAAACGTTTCAAAGGCTAAACATTTTGAAGAAACAGAATGCTAGATTTCATGAAAATGTAATCCATTTGAATGAAAACAAAATTCCAAAAGTAGTACGTAAATAAATTCATTTTATGCCTTTGTTCTCATTTATAACTGAATCTTCATGACCGTAGGGAGTTATGTGGATACTGGTTACTCTGCATAGCCGTATGTGGAAACTAGTGTTAGAATGAAAATTGTCAAATAAAAAAACAAATTCATTTTAGGATTTTAACTGCTAGCATAACCAGAATTCAGGTTATCGAAAGAATACAAAGATTGGAAATAAATAATAATTTTAAAGATAGTTTTTCTTTTAGTTCTCATAGATAGTTTTTTCTGCTGTTTGCAAAATCCTATAAAAAATGTGTTTTATTACAATTTTAAGCAAACAAAAAAAAATCACTTAAACACGAATCCAGTAGATTTTATATTTATACGAAATTTGGTACATGTAGATATTTCTTTTACTTTATAGAAACTAGATGAAAGACCACAAAAAATGGTGAAAAAAATTTTCTTATACCGAAAATGAAGTTATGTCATACACTTAAAAAACACCCTATATACAGTAATTGGGGGAAATTTTGCGTCACTAATTGATTTTATAGTAGGATTATAAAGGTTCTGATTATTTTTTATGGCTAAAATAGTAGCAAAAAATGGCCTCGCCAAATTGTATCATAAAAATGTAATTTATCTGCCTTTTCAATTTGAGTGCTTTGTAGGTGAATCAATTGTAGCTCAGGACGGATAAAAAAATAGTGTACTGTGGAAAGATAGTCTTTTCAGAAATAAGTGGCTAGAGGCCCTGATATTTCTTAGGGTAAGATCCGAGACTTGGAATCGGTAACTGTTTCCATTGCATATCGTCTTTGTCGTAGAAAATCTAGTGACGAATCCAAGAATGAATTCTCTTAGCCAAAAGTATGACCCAGGTACAAATGCGACATCACCAGTGACTTGAGTCATAATTATTGAATCTTTTATTCGGGTGACTTTTTCCGCGTTTGAGATGTCAATCGTATTTGTAGTCCCTTCAAATTAGAAAAAAAATCACTGATTTTGTGAAATTTTTCCTACAGCTAAGCCACCCGTATAGAAAGTTGTCTTGGGGTTGTGTTAACATATTTTTCACCAAGCGCATGAAAAAAAAGGGTTCTTTTTTTAGATATAAACACATATATATTTTTTCTTTGCCATTTTGGCGGTTTTTTGCGTTTTGCTGCAAAACTATGCATTTTTGAGAAAATATGACCTGATTTGATATTGTAGATCTAGCGATTCTCTACAATTTTTGTTCTCTTCATTTTTTTGAAATTCCGCTTAGTTGCGCCGTTAGAGCGCGCTGAAGTTTATGTAAATGTATAAATTTTTTTGGTGATTTTAAGCCAAAACTATGCATTTTATAAAAAAATATCCAGATATCAAAGTTGTAGATAAAAAAAATGTCGACAAATTTTGTTCTTTGTTTTTTTTCAAAATCGCGCGGTTTTGCCGCTAGAGCGTGAAAATAATTTTTTCATTACTCTTGAGCGGAAAAAAAATATAGCGCATATATTTTTTATATACAGGCAAAACTATACATTGTTTTAGAGTACTCGTCAATTATATAAAAATTTGGAGAGCAAAAAAAAATTTTCTTTTTTGAAATCCTTCATTTCTTACACAGCTTCACATAGAATGGTGCATCTAATAGTATGAACTACGCGCATTCAGGTGTAGTGGTCGAGATGTCATCCTTAATGTCATCTATATTAGCTTAGCCAGTAAAAAATATTGAGTAGAGGGAGGTGGAGGGGCAAAATATTACAGCTGTTCACGATGCCTCTATTTTTTAATCCGCTCAAGAGTATTGAAAAAAATGTTTTTCGCCTTCTAGCGGCAAAACCACACGACTTTGAAAAAAAAAACAGAGAACAAAATTTGTCGAAAATTTTTTTATCTACAACTTTGATATCTGGATATTTTTTTATAAAATGCATAGTTTTGGCTTAAAATCACCACACCAAAAAAATTTATACATTTACATAAACTTCAGCGCGCTCTAACGGCGCAACTAAGCGGAATTTCAAAAAAATGAAGAGAACAAAAATTGTAGAAAATCGCTAGACCTACAATATGAAATCAGGTCATATTTTCTCAAAAATGCATAGTTTTGCAGCAAAACGCAAAAAACCGCCAAAATGGCCAAAAAAACATATATATGTATCTATATCTAAAAAACAACCCTTTTTTTTCATGCGCTTGGTGAAAAATATGTTAACACAACCCCAAGACAACTTTTTATATGGGTGGCTTAGCTGTAGAAAAAATTTCCCTCAATTTTCCTAATTTGAAGGGACTATTGTGTCTAAGTGGATGAAAAACTTGTAAGATGCCGTAGAAAGAGCAGGGACTCTTCCATTTATATGATGGGAGTGTAATGCTTTGGACAGCCATTGTGAAAACGGTAGAAAAACTCCTGATTCATTCTGAGGAAAATTGAATGGGCAGAGATGCATGGATGGTGGTACATTGGTAGGTTTCCCACGGAAATGAGCCGTTTTCTGTTTTTCTCTCAAATCAAAGATATAAGGGTATAACAGAAATGACAGAGCTTCGAGGTACTCTAGTCCTGTAATCATTTTCTTCGATATCGCCCACCTTGTATAACATTGCATGACACACGGGTTCACGGAACTCTTCCAAAAAATGCCCTCCCGAAATTATTTAGGAAAATGCCTTTTGTATCATTCAATCAGATTTCACACCACAAGCAACCAATCAGGTGGTTCGAATTTGCACATTAAGGTGCTAAATCTGAAAAAAAGGTATTCATCGTTAATGTTTATTTAATTTAGTCCCAGTACGAACCTCATCATCGAGAGAAGTAAAGAAGCACGACCTTCAAATAGAGCCTTATATGTCTTTGAATACTTCAATAGTACGCTAAGCAATGCTATTTATATATATTTATCTGTGAGAGCAGGAAAAAGTCCAACGTATAGAAATTCCGAGTATAGACAATTAGATAAATTAACGGGTACGTTGTCACCATCGGTCTTGCGTCTCTCGCAGTCCGTGAGCTGCACCGACGACGGCTCCGAGAGGCATTGACCTGGACGGGGGCCGCCCAAGTCGAATGCGTCCGGCTCTTCTCACTGTTATATAACGGGGTTCGTATTGTATACACCAGCTCACACAAACGGTGGCGTCGCGTTTAATACAGTGCATATAGTATACCGCAAAAGCCAGGGCGCGGCGCTACCATCCCTTCGACTATACCGCAGACCTTGAACCCTCTTGACTCCTTATCGATTTTTGTACCTAAATCTTCAACGTACGTTCGCTATCGCTATCTATTTTATTTACCTCTAACAAGCTGCGCGGCATCCTTTTGGTTCTTGGTTGGTTTCTCTTTTCGTTTTCGTTTTCTATCGTCGAGAGAGATGCAAGCCGATTGCTTTTCAAATGAATGGTCTATAACCTGCGCACTGCGACTTGTTCTGGTCATTTATCTTACGAGGCACGGCACCCTTTAATTATATTCCAATAGTTATTTATTATAATAATAGCATTAAAACCTGCGATGTTTAAAATCTTAAAAGTATTCAGTGGATCACTATTCCTATTACACTGCTTAGTATTAGATGATGATTTTGTTCGTAAATTACGAATGGTTAAAATGGATTAAATTATCATCGTCTTTTAGTATTAGACTTAAATTAATTTCCAATCATTGGTAATTCTAATTACCTAACGTATAATATGATCCAGACGCCTTATCATGTGAACTGGCTAGCAGTCCAGAAAATTTCTTGTTTTCTATCCAATCTTAGATTATAAATCAAATAACATTTTTAAAACTCACGTTATTATCTTTATCCCTCTTGCGTTGGGGAAGGGGGAATAAATGGGACAGGCACCCACCCAGTAAATAGGCGAAATAGACTAACCATTCAGGCAATAATAATATCATGAAGTCGAAAATTACTTAATTTCGTTTTGATAACTAACTACGAAGTCATCACTTGAAATTTTATGCTTAAGTTCTGAAGTACTCATTTTTTAAATAGAAGATTTTGTCAGGCTTCAGAGGCGTTATTGTGTTGTGGAAAAAAATGCTTAAAATGCCATACAAAATTGAGCTAATTCGAAATTAACCTAAATTTTAGAAAGAAATGCCTTCAGACTCTACGGGTTTACTAGAACTATTTGCGGGCTAAAAATTTACCCGATATGAACTAAATAAGTAATTGGCAGGAATTTTTTAATTCTGTCCTTCTGGAACTAAAATGAAGTCGCATGCATACCTTTGAAAATATTGAACAAAATTATTAACTATTATCACAGAATCTATAAATTACCATCACAATTGACCTATTAGAAATACTAACAATATGTAAGTCTAAATTACCATTAAAAATGTACCAAAAAGCATATTTCTCCTTATTAGTCCTCAAAGGCAAGGGTTATGGTTTGGTTTCTACTTGTACAGATCTAGAATTGCTCTCTTTGTGCGCAAATTAGTAAATTTTCTTGGTTGCTGATCTACGCTCCATACAATCTCAACTAGAGAGTGCAATTAGTACAATTGTCCAGAATGAAGTAGCAGTATATTAAAATGAAGATTAAAGTATTACAAGTAGTACAAACTATTATAGAGTTGTGAAGGAAATTGCTGGAAAATTGTCACGGTTTTGGTTAACTCAAAACTAAGAGTCTACCAAAAATGTTCATTTCAAAATTGGAAGGTAATTTGATTTCCAATAGTTTGATTTTTGGTATAATCATCTACGTTAATATCTTCCTCTGTTTGGTAACATGAATGTAATTAATATTTATTAGGATTTTTTAATATGTCTGTTCTTGAATAATCACCTCTGATCCTTAGACATGTTCATATTCTAATTAATTACTTGGTATTATAGGTAGTAAAGAGAAATGCTACCGATTATCAGCAATTTAATTTGCATCCTTGGTCAATTTGCAAATAATTGGATGATAATGCTTTAACAAGTACTACGTCATAAAAATAAATGATTACCTAATGCTATTTCTCTAAGAATAAAATAATTTCATTATATCGGAAAGTTCATGTTAACTTCTCATTTACTGATATTTAATAGCACAACCTAATTATTTTTAATACAATTATTTACATTAAAAAAAAAATACAAACAGAAATATAGTGAACTCAAACCTACTTTCCATCTTGTAGACAACTTTGTCTTTAAAAATGGCCTCTCAGGTTTTTTGTCAAAGTAATATGATTTCCATGGGAGTGCTTTCAAGCCGGTCCCTGGAGATTCTAATATAACAGTAACTCAAATGATTGTTAAGTTTTGGCGTTATTATCTAAAATATTTGCAGAGTATACAATGTATACATTTTTACATTTAACATTATTATTAACTCCCCTTTTCAATAGTTTTGCCTTCCGGAAAAAAAAAACTAAAGACCGTGTGTCCCTTTCTTGAAGGAATTGATATACTCAACATCAATTGACTCCGTTCAGATATTTTGACTGCATCTTGATTTGTCTGGGGTTCAGTAACATCAGTATGCATAGTCAGTACGTAGTCATTACTGCGAAGCTAAACTGATGATTGTAACTTGGTCCTATCCCGTAGCCATCGTTCTTGTTCATTTGTTTCAGATGAACTCGCCGGAACTGACTCTGAATATCTGTCAGTCTCACAGACAGATTATTATTCTTATCAGCATTTAATCATTTTGGTTCTCCTGTCCATTTTGTTACCTGAGATTTGTTAACATTGGTGGTTTGAAGCTTACACGTGGCTTTGTATAAAGCATACATGTAAAAAACTGCATTTCTCCAAGGATCCGAAACTATAACAATAATTGCCATCATATCCGATTAACTTACATTGCTGAGACTTGTCTCGTTTGTAACGTAGTTCCTTCAGAATGTGAACATAGCGAATGATTCCAATGACATGAAGATGTCTTGTTGATGAAGTGTTAGCCCAGTTGTCACAGACAGAAATTGATAAAAACCGGTCACTAAATGTTATATGGCTAGATTTTTCAGAATAAGTAGTTTTCTTGGTGTAGAATACGATAAAAAAAGTTTACAGCTGTAAGATGCCGGCAACCCCTAAAAAAATCGAAAATATTGGCCGAAATTCGGTTTTTGGCCAATAATTATCGAAAAGTAAAAAAGTATATAAAAAAACTAATCGATAGAGGGGGAAATTTCACTCTGGAAGTAATGTATTAAAAGATCCGATGGATAGGTATGCTAAATAATTTTTGTGATAAAAGTTATTAACGTTTATTTTACCCCAAGTTTCACGAATTTTGGAGCAAAGAAACATTTTTATTTTCGTAAAATAAGGAAAGTTAATTCAATTTTTAAGGTAAATCCCCTTAAAACATCTTAAAGTACACATTTCAAGCTTTAAAAATCGTACCTACAGAAATCTAATGCGATTTATTTTAATTTTGAAGGTGTACAATGTACATCTTCAAAAATAAATTTTTGAAATTTTTTTCACTCATCGGATCTTTTTATACAATACTTCAAGAGTAATGTGTGAAAGTTTCAGATTTTTATCTAAAAATTGTAGAAATGGTAGAGCTTTTACCGATTTCATCGAAAATCTCTAGATGTCCCGACTTCATATATGTACTATTCCTACATACATTCATTTTTATATTTGAAAATATGATAATCCAATAGCCACATGTTTCTCGTTTCATTTAAGCTTTGTTGAACTCAATTACATTAATTAGTTCAAAAGTTACAAAATTGTGGCGCATCCGTGACAGCGCACGCTTCGTGAGCCGTACTTCATTCTCGTGCGTTAAAAAAAATCTGGAGCCTACATTTTTGATCGTATGAAAAAAATTTCATACACGTTTTTGATATGAAATTTCCCCCTCTATCGCCCAGTGTTATTAGTTTTTTAATATATTTTTTTATTTTTCGAGTTATTGGCCAAGAACCGAATTTCGGCCAATATATTAGATTTTTTAGAGGTCGCCGGCACCTTACAGCTGTAAACTTTTTTTATCGTATTCTACACCAACAAAACTACGTATTCTGAAAAACTCAGCAATATAACATTTAGTAACACCTTAAAGCCCCTGACGACTGGGCTATGTAGCCATACCAAATTTCAAATGGCGTTTTGTCATCTATTGACCTTCAGTAGAGCACTATCAGAGTGCAGTTGTTGATCGTGCTGCTTCCACAACCATACGATTTTCTTGCTTGCTTGGCATAACCGATTTGTTGTAAAGTATGTGGGGCATTTTTCCTTTATGTTACAATGCTGTTCCTAAATCACATGACCGTCATTAATGAACTGCTGAAAGCATTCAGAAATTTCCTGTTTGTTTTTCATGAAGTACATTAATCTGCGAGATGAAAAGTCATCTTTGGAAAAAAGCAAGGAAATACTTTGAACTGTTAACAATTTCATCAAAGGACATCAATTACCAGATGTTTTGGTAAGATAAGGATTGCTACATAATATATTCTTTAATCTATCAGCTTCTCCATGCGCACATCATTCACATATTTCTCCTTTCTTTGGACGCAAAATTCTATATTGACGTTTGAAGAAGTGTTGGACGTGTTTCTTATTTTGGTACATGACATAAACGAGCTTTCCAAAGTTGAAGCTATCCAAGACCAGTTGCCAAGTTAACCTCAGTGTTTCTCGATTCGAATGATTAACTTTTAGAAACCTCCGTTTCTCTTTCGATGACCACTTGAGGTAACATGCTTACATTACTTGTTGCTTAGTGTGTACTTTTGCGAAATTGACATGAATTCGCTAGGGGGATTTTGTCTTGGGCTGCCAATGTTAAGAACAATTTTTTTCCTAATGACCAGGTTTGGTCGTGTACTGGGTTCGATCCTCTGCTCCGACATTGGCAATATCGGTGGGTAATGGATGTTGTCTGCGTTTTTTGAAATGTGTAAACCCTTCTGAACAGCCTAGGCTTTGGATTTGGCGGTTGTCTACTATGTGTGGTGTGTTTATGTTAATCATCAGAGCCGCAGTTTCCATGATACCCTTTGCAACAATCTTAACTCGATTTCCATTTGTGGGGATAATGACGAGGAAATCATTGGAAAGGTTGAGCATTGGTGATAAAGTTCTATTGATATGTGACTTGATCCATTTCTCACAAAAACGTACAATAACTCCTTTTTTTAAAGTAATACTTATTGCCTTAAAAAACTGCAAGTGAAGGTCGTTTTTTGTACTTCTCTATTGTTTTGTTTGATGAAATTTGGTTTGCACTGTTAGATTTCAGTAGCAAATGTCTTAGTACAATGCCCTCGATTCGTTCCCAGACTTCTCAAGTGTAACAGGAGATCTCTCATTTATATGAGAGAAGAATTTGTCCGGCAAATATTTTCCCAATTTTGCTACACTGTCATTCGCTTTCTTACAAGAGATTATCATGACGAAAAACCCTAAAGAGGTTGACATTCCAAATTCAATGAAACCATTGCGCTGTCGACGCAAGACCCTTTCTTCTCTACAAGATAGACGAGATTAGGCTTACGTTAAAAAAAGAAAAAAATTAAGCATGAAAAGTTCATATTTTAATGTGGCTGCCAATAGAATTTGGCATCCAAAGAATTTTTTGAGTCCCTTGAAAAATTCCCCAGAACCATCTAGTTATGGCTGATTCTTTGGAAAACGATTATCCAAACCTAAAATTTGGATATTATCAACTTTTGGCGTGAAGATGATTTAATAAAAGTCTTGAGAAACGCTTTCTCGAGTCACAACTTATGCAGCACCACCTGTTCAATTAATTCGTTTACAAAAATAATCTGCCAGGGTTCAGACTCGTATGGAAAACCTGGAGAACCTGGAAAACTGAGGGAATTTAAAATTGATTTAAAAAAACCTGGAAATATCAGGGAATTTTATAAATTCTGAGGAATTCTGGGGGTCTCGATATGGAAAACCATAGAGTTCTTAAGAATTTTCACTGATTCTATCCAATTCAAAGAATTATTTTATGTCAAATTAAAAATTCCTTCACTAAAAGATACATGGAATATATATATAAATTAATTATAATTTCAGGGACACGTATAGCATTTTGTGATATGAAAAAATCCAGGCACATTCCCGATCGCGAAAAACCGCTGAAAACTCGAAAAATATGCACGTTACAAAAAAATTACAAAAGACCAAAACTTTAAAGAATACACCAACCCACACGTCCGAACTTTTCCAGATTTTTAAATTTCATAGTTTACGAGATTTTCCATTTCCGATGAGGGTCTTGATAGGTTTAGAATGTCATGAAACGTCGAGATTTTAAATTTGAGCGAAAACAATTTCTGTGTGTCGATGTCCGTCTGTAACTTTTTTGTCCGCACGTTTTGTCCGGAACGGTTTAAGATATTGACTTGAAATTTTGTACACGTATATATTATAACGAGATCTGGAACTGAATTGTTTTTTGAACATAGCCGGTGAAGGGTTGTGGGGTAAATAAGGGGAAATAAGTAAAGCACGCTGGTAAGAGTACAGAAACTTGAAATTTATAATATTTTGAGATGATTCCGTTGAAGGGTTGGGGGTTAAATAGGGGTAAAGAGGGGAAAATAAGTAAAGCATGCTGGTAAGAGTACAGAAACTTGAAATTCGGTGTATGTACTAAAAGCCAAGGCATCAGATTTTTTATAATATTTTTCAACCCCCCCACCACTCCCTACTCCATTATTAAAGGAGTTGATTAAATAAAATTGAGATATTCACTTGAAATTTGGTACACGTATGTATTATAACGACATCTGAAACTAGATTATATTTTGAGATCATTCCGTTGATGGGTTGGTGCTTAAATATGGGTAAATAGGGGAAAATAAGTAAAGTAAGCTGGTAAGAGTACAGGAATTTGGGATTTGGTGTATATACTAGAAGCGAAGGCCTCTGTTTTTTCATAATATCACCCCCCCCCCCCCTCCAATAAAAGGGTTGATAAAATTAAATTGAAATTTTCACTTGAAATTCTCTACACGGATGTATTATAACGACATCTGAAACTAGATTATATTTTGACATGATTCCGTTGAAGGAGTGGGGGGTAAGTAGAGGTAAATAGGGAAAAATAAATTAAGCAAACTGGTAAGAGTACAGAAGCTTAGGATTTGGATTAGAAACCAAGGCCTCAGATTTCTTCTAATATGTTTCAACCCCCACCACCTCCACTCCATTATTAAAGGGATTGATAACATAAAATTGAGATATTCACTTGAAAGTTAGTACAGGTGGAGAGCCGGCTGTATAAATTTCCTATGAATAAGATACATGAAAATCTTTATGTGAGTGAATAAGTACTACCACAGACATACAGGGAGCCACTTTTCATTTTTACAAATTTTGCCCGCGTCATGGAATTCTGACGTCACTTCCGTTCACGATTTTTTTGTGTTGTCGAATACATGAATAAAACTTACGTCGAAATATAGGTTTTGAGGTGTACAATGAGATTGTAGTGGGGTGCCAAGCTTAATTTGCCCGCAACCCTGAGGCACCCTCGATTAAAGTATTTTTTTGTGTTTTCTTAAGTCATCGAATACATGAATTTTTTTTTCAAGTTAGAGTAGAAGCCTTCTAGTTATAAAAAATATAGGCTGCCTCTTCTTATTTGCCCACATCCACCCATTTTGACGTCACATCCGGTAAAATTCCATGAAGCGGGCAAAATTTGCTTATATGAAAAGTGGCTCCCTATGGGTCTGTGGTAGTACTTACTCACTCATACAAAGTTTTTCATGTATCTTATTCATAGGAAATCTATACAGCCGGCTCTCTACCTACATGTATGTATTGTAATGACATCTGATTGAAATTATTTCATGGAAGGGGTGGGAGGTGGTAGGTTGTGAATAGGGGATAATAAGTAGAGCAAGCTAGAAACTTTTAACGTATATGGTAAAAACCAACGCCTCAAATTTTTCTATGACATCTGCTCCAAATATTATTAAAATTTTATGATCAATAATTTCCACATAGAATGCAAATGTAGTCAAAATGTTTCCTTTAAAGTGACTTGGATGCAAAATCTGGATGTAGAAGTAGTGATTCCTTAGGCAGCGGTTTTTTATATATCAACGGCGAAAATATAAAAGAGCAATATTCTCAAAAAGTTTTAAAGTAAATATGATGGGCACAAAGTTGAGCATTTTTGTCTATTGTTAAGAGTCAAAGCACTATCGATTCATTATTCAAGTGTTGAACCTATAAATATGTTATTGATTCACCAAGCAGAAAGAAAGTTCTGGATGTTGTTTCAGTCCATATTTTAATATTTATTTCCATCAGATTTCTTGTTTTTGATTTAGTAAATTTTGACCTACGATTAGGTTTATTTACGTTAACTTGCAAATATATATTTGACTATATCGGCGAGTTAAATCTATCTAACCCTGGAAACTTGTACCTACACTCATTTTGCGTTTTGAATGATATTAGTGGAACAGAATTAAAGGTAAGTAGTTTATGAATTTGTATATGTACATGTAATATGTGGGACTGGCCCTAGTAAACAAAACTATTAGCACAATGCCAAAATCCATCAACAAAATATTTTTGTTATTCAGCAGCAAATTCTATTAAAGCTAGGAATTTACGTACTAGCGATTGTTAGTCACCGCCGCTTTTGAAGTCACTTCGTAAAGTGCAAAGCAACCTTTGCTTTGAAATTTATGAAAAGTGAAAGAATATTGACCTGTCCGAAATTGCTCAGCATTTATCTAGAGGTAAGAGTCCAAGAAATATTAAAAAAACCTCTATTTGGGGACACATTTTTTTAAAAATGAATGGTGATTCCGCTGATGCTGTTTTTTTGACTCCGAGTGTGATATTTAGAACAAAATACACAAAATGGAGTGAAGGAAACAGATTAAAAAAAAAACGAAATGCAAAAACGGAAATTCGAACTATGAGAAAGTAAACAATATATGATTTGATCAAATTAGCGTAAACTAATACTACTTCGACATTGCACACCACAAAAAAATTTAATCACAATTGACTCCCTAAATTTTTCAGTAGAAAGTCGTAAATGGAATCTTTAAAATAATAATATTCTTTCAATCATATATTAATAATAAAAATAGTTAACAAAATCTAAAATTAAGCATATTTCACACGTATTTCAAAGAATTCAGACTCTTAATTTTAATTTTGATGAATCCTTCTAAAGCTTTGTGAATTAAAGATGAATCAAGCTTTTATATTTTCGAGGAAATGTAGCATTCATTGACTTCATACATTTACGTGATCCAATACACATACAAATACTGTCGCTACTGAATTGATGCCATTTAGAATGCACCTTTTCAGTAGGTGCTCATATCTTAAACTAAGTGTAGTTATTCGAGAGGTTAAACATTACAACGCATTTTGAGCTTGAGCTATTAGGTTTGGTCTAAGATTTGTGCTTGGTACTAGAAAAAGAGAAAATTATGGAACGTATTTCAAACGTGCGCTTGTTGATCACGTCACTGTCACTTGATTAAGACAGGTTGACAAGTGACGAAGTGAGAGTCGACTTGTGTCTTCATGGTAGAAAATGTTCCCAGTCTTGCTTACTTTCTTTTCTACTTTTACCATTTAAAAGTTTTCTTCCATTTCCTTCTTTGAGAAGGTAAAAGGAAGATTTTATTTGGGGTATTAACATTGTTATGTGAAAACTTGGCCCGAGACACTTCGTAAACCTAACTTTTTGACATCTGATAGAAAATGATAATTGACAATCAGAGCAGTGAGCAACTAGCACTCAAGACAGCAACCTTGAAGATAAAAAGAATTATTGTGACGTCATCTAAATTTTTAAAGGGCCCGCTAATTTCACATTTTTAATTTTTTTTTCTGCGAATTAAAGCTGTAAATAAGTATATTCTACAACAAGTTATGGAATGGCCCATATTCCACACTAGCGAAAAGTCTGTAGTCCGAGCACGGTTCGCGAGTGTGGAATATGCTATTCCAAACGTGTTATAGACTATACTTTCTCTAACATGATTTTATAAATTATACAAAAAAATTTCAAAACTATTCAACATGTCAAATGCGAAGCTAGAAATAATGTATGAGCGATTAGCTATTATGGTGTTTGAATCCACGAGCCGAACGCGAGTGGCGCAGATCTTCTGAATGAATAATGGCCATATCGCGAATGTATTACTGTGCTTTTTCTATACCCATCAAACAAATAAATTAGACTGAAATTTGAAGCCATTAATTGGTACATACTCGTAAGAAGTGCAAAACGTAAACAAATAATATGGCGATACACTTCTTGTTACTGCCAGCGAGTTGAATCTCACCTGCAGCAAGAGTTGATTGCAGTCGATTTAAGATACCATTGTATCAGTGATTTATGAATGTAGATTTGTGATTGGCTGGATGCAGTGAATTATGAATCGATAATTCACTACAATGAATTATAGGGTACGATTTTTTACAAAGAAAATGCTAATAATGTTTCTAAATGTTTTTGTCAAATAATTAAATAGGTGTAGAGAAATAAATACCTTTTGTTCGACATAACCATGGCAATCCAACCACTAAATGTGGCTCAGCGGCTTCTGATTTGTCGAAAGCCGTAGGGTATTACTCCATCGCAGTGTGTTGGAATAAAACTAGTTATATTCGACATAATTGTTAGCTGTGGAATTTGTAGTTTCTGCAATAGTATTAGAGAAACATTTAAAAAAATATGTTATTTCAATGTGTACTTACCAATAATATACCTAATAAGAAATTCGTACTGAAATAGCTGAATAGCCAACAGCATACTGTGTTAACAGCAGCTTTTACCAGAGTTTGTTTTCAATATTAAACTTCTTCGGTTGAACTCTGACTGTGTCTTACTAACGACTCTATTTCTCTATTCAATAGGTTGTTTGTTGGTTTTCCTATTATACCAAGAGCTGGTGAGTTTTTTCGACTGTATCTGCTAAGTTTCTTGTACTAGAGATGTACTTGCAGTTCTGTCTAATACCAAGATTATGAGCCTAATGTGGGTCCCAAAAACCGAAAGAGAAATGACGTAAGTCCATTTTGAAAATGACAATCTGACAGCCTTCTTGCACCAAGAAAAAAATGAAAATTAACGTAAGTAGAATTACGCCATATGCATGGCAAGAAGTTTTTATGACAGCGGGGGTAATATACAGTGTTCAGAAGAGGGAAAAATTCTTTATATGCACGTTTACGAGGAAATTCTTCATTCTAAATAAAAACGACTAACTTCTTTGGGTAGCTCTAATAATAACTTGAATTGCAGTTCAACGCCATTAACAGTGCTAATATAGATTTGGAACTTTGATTTAACATGTAGGTGCTCAGTTTTTGTCATATCACCTAAAGAATTAGTACAAGGGTTACATTTGAAAATGGAACAGAAGTCCTAATGGAGAAACACTCCAGGTCAAAGATAAGCGAAAAAGTTGCATAACTTATTCCACAAGATTTCTAGATGTCGAAAGTGCGACTTAAGGCTAATGGCATGCCTTCTAACACGCCATTTCACTTTAAGATATCATTTTAAGGATATGAGCAAGGTAGAAGAGGATAAATGCCGATACTGCAATACTGCCACAGAGACTGCAGATTCTCTACGTTGCCAATTCAAGATGTTAATCCGCACTAGGCTGTTTCTAGAAAATTCGGAATTATTGTCTGAAGATGTAGGGAAGGAAAATGGCTCCCAGGAAAATCACAAACTTTGTAAAAAGTTTGGAAGTTCTGGGCAATACAAATAACCAAACCATACTGATACAATATACAAGTTTTAAAGTTCGAATAAATAAGTAATAGTGTACTAAATGCCGACACCAATCTTTCAATGCTTTATTAGTCCTTAATTTTGTAAATTTTGAGTTTTGGATAAATGAAAAAAAACTGTTGATACTAATGTACTTGAAGGTATTCCTTCATTTATTATTTACTTTTTCCTCATGTTGATAATATCTAAGCGATGTTTGGATCATACTCGAACCTTCTAGCTCTATCCTATTTCCTTTTATGCACTTTTCCCAAGTCAACATTAACAATGCGTTTTTTCTCCCAAAATCATATATTGCCGACATTCACATTATTTCAGTCACTTTTCGCAATCTTCCAATTTGTCTTACCTGGACACAGAGTTGCTGAAAAGGTCAATGCATCTCTAGCTTTGTTACTTACATAGGCATTTCCTATGTAAGAGGGATAGATAACACAGTTGTCAGTTATCCCTGTGTTGTACTTACCAAGTCTTCAATAAACACATTATTAGGTTTATTAGCGAACTTCTGTACTATGGAATTCTGCCAGTAATATTGAAGCAGGACATGTAGAGCAAAATGAGTATCGCCGCGCTGAATGCGTCCAACGTTCTCCTGTTTTAATGCGTCGTATAATAATGGACGATGCACTGCATGTATGTCGCAACGACGATCATCGAGACAAGTGCGTTTAGTTGTGTACTGATTTAAATAATGGTCGTCTTAAATTCCGTGTTCCAGTACAACTTCCGGAGAGCGGGCGAGTCCAAAATTAAAGCTGGGGTGGTACCGTCCCCTTCTCTTTCCACTGGCATACAGGCAGTTTACATGAAGCGACATTGTTGCAAGATGTAGTCCACAGATAAGGTTCTCCTAAAAACTCGTTAAGCGACTTCTAGCCTCTGCGACTTAAAAAATATACTTTACGACTTTTTAGAATTTCAAATAATATATACGATCTAACCACAAGTAGACGTCCAATTAATCAGAATTGTGTATTGTTTGCTAATTATTCATCGATTCGCCGAGTATATCTATGTACGTCAGATTTAGTACTCTTTCTAGTTCTAGTTCAAGAAAAATAATAATAATTTTTGTTTATCTGCTAATTACGTCTCGATAGTTGGCAACGCTGCGTCCGCGCCATCTCGCTCCGTCGTCCCGCCGTTTCCTTCAGTCGATTCGAAAGTGTGTAAACGGAACGTAAGTTGGGCGTCCTCACTCTCACGCAGTTGTTTACTTTGCATAGCCTCCGCCAAAATAATGCGGGCAAGTTCAGTGCATGGATTAAGTGTTTTTTTAAAGAAAAAACGTGAATGTTTTGTTGATTTCCGACAGATAATTTATTCGAGAGGACTGTGTAAAGTGTTACTGAAACAGGATGTGATGTCTGATGCTATGGTAAACACGTGTAAGGGACATATGAGTGTAACAGGATGCAGATATAGCACAGGAAGCTTTTTATTATCGCCCAGCGAGGTAAGATTTTTGCCTTCTCGTGAATGAATCCAGTGTCAGACAAACGATTCTCAATTGATATTTTCAATGCGATTTTGTTTACGTTCGCGCTATGTCGCCTTTTAAAAGTCTTAAATTACCAATTAAAATTGTTTCGTTCGTTAAGAGACCGTGAGAGTCTTCTCGCGACTGGAATGCGTGTGTACCGTTATAAGAAGCAAACAAAACACGCCACCCCCCTCCCGCCTCTCGAACCGCGTTCATCGCTGTGTGCGGTTTAATTGCGCATAACTAACATATTTTGAAGGCTTTCTTCTGTTTTTTAATGCAGCAAACACGGCGATTTCTTCGCGAAGGTCTATACGTTGGCGACCTTACCGTAGTGGTTTTTTTTTGTCGTTTTCGATTGTTCAGACTTGAGACGTCGGCGCTTTAGCTTACTATACGCTATACGATGACGCATCCTTCCATTCATGAAGCGGACCGTGGATTGTGTGACTCGATTGTTTGCGTTACTCATTTTTTCCTTAACGAATGGAAATTGTAATTAAATACGTGTCGACGGATTTCTTATGTTAATGTGGATCTCTTTGCCCATGTACCATCATAGCGAAGGTCACCTGTTTCATTTCTACGTACCGTAACGACCTCGATTTACCGCTGGCCTCGTCCTTGGTGTACGCATTGCAAACGAAAACGATGTCCTTCATTCATTTGCAAGTGTGACTGTTTACATGCCATAGGATGCAGAGTTGGCAATTTTCTCCTGATCGCCTGCAGTGTCAAGCGTACCCTTTCTGCTATTGCTAAAGTACGTTAATATGTTTTGGACAGTTGACAGGGTTATTCAAATGCGGAGATTATAAAGGATTATAAATCAAAATTTTCTTCCAAATTATAAGCGTTCAGTTTTCAAGTTCAGATACGTGTTTGGATTGTGTTGTCGGCTTCTGCTTAAATCGAACAAAAAACAAACCTCTTTCAATATAATAGGATCTGTCTGCTTCTTAGAAGTCGATCGAGAATTTTACCTTAGGTATCTAAGAAGAGAACAATAAATGAGTATACGGCTGTTATTTTGGAACTTCAGTCTGTTCTCTAACAGATTTTTTTACCTGCTTACTGACCTATAGTTGTTCTTGAACTTAAATATTAACTATCGTCCCCTCGTATAATTAGTAATGTTATCCTACCATTTTACTAAAGCTTCAAACTCGGCCTAAATTAAAGATTCGAATATAACAACGCTTTTTTATATATTTAACCAAGAGGCTTCTTTACGTAGGTTATACCTAATAGGCATGTGTATAAAAGTTCAATTCAGGTTGTTGTCTAATGAGCTACGATTTTCAACTAACCTTTTTGCAAATTTAATTTTTGAGATAGTTACCTACCCAGAGAAGGTATGAATAGATACATTAACATTTTTAATATCTACTCATACATTTTGTTGTAATGGTACCTGCCTTTTTTTTTGTAGTATTAACCGTTCTCGCGTATGACGATTGACCAAGTTCTAATTAACAATGTTTTTTTATTATAAACTCTTTCCGTGTCAGTCTCTTCAATTTGCATGGCCTCTGCTAAGCGTTCGTCAGAATGTGTATCTTCATATTTGTAGACATTGCTTTCTTTTGTTGTATCAGGTGCTTCATTGAGATGAGACTGGTCATGACAATTACCACAACATTGCGAACAATGCAAACCAATTTTCCTTTAGCCACAGTTTGATCCGCAACCTTTGGAACAGTTGCAAAAAATTGTATTCAAGCAGAATGTCTGGAACAGGTTGTAATAGAGTTGCAATCGGCTCCATGTGCGTCCTGATTATCCAGCCCTAATCTTCAGAATTGAGGTCGTTACCTAGCCATTATTAATCTAATAATAATTAATAAGCAAACAAATAATAAATAATTCACTATTATTAATCTTGATAGTACACTTAGTACAAATGTTGCTGAGTTAGTGGAAGTGTAGATAATTTCACCAATTTAGCGAAATAATATCTGAATATGTTATTCGTACCTTTTTAAGAGTAACGCCATATATCACTAAAAAAGCGTACCTCTATTGAACAGAGCTGATGTGTCGCAGTCAGTTATTGCGAAACAAAATATGCTCTTTACTTTTTACATATGATCCAAAACGTCTTGAAGAATATGTTTTTGTTTCGATTTTGGGTCTTCTTGTTTTTGGAAAAGAAATTTCGTTATCAGGAGTACGTGCATTTAGGAGATTTACCCCAACAACACTTAAATTTGACGTCCGCGTTTTTCAAGTTAGTAAAGGAAATTTTCTTGACTCATTGGAATATTCATTGATGCGTCAAAGATATCTTCTTTAGATACAGGAAGAGTAATGAATTTGATGAGTTTTATATTTGTATCGTTATCATCATAACAATGACACATTATTATAGTTACCATGTAATATTATTATAATATTAATTATATTATAATATTATTATAATTACAGGCATCTGTTTAACTCCTTGAAATTTTTAGTTGCGTTTATTGTATAATGACAAAATTATGCTATATAAATCATCATATGCAAATCCACATGATATTATCTCGGAGATGGTTATTATTGCAAAAAAAATAAATTAGTACCTATAACTTTTTGTAAACTTTTTGGCAGGGGTGATATAGATGGGGACATTGACATACTGTTTAAAGCGTAGTAAAGGTACGTATTTCATACCTATTTTCTAATTCCATTTTTTTATGTCTCTCTTATTACATGTAGTCGGTACTGTCTTTGCGCAGCAGTTAACCTGTTGGTTCCAAGGTTCTTCAGATTGAGGAATTTGTGACTTATAAACATCATATGTGGTCATTCTGGTAGAGCAACTAACACTAGGTTCAATATAATTTTGTAATTTGTTTTATAATGTTATATATTATGTATGTATGCAAGTATTATGGAATGTAGAAAATAATCTGTTACAACTCGAGGCTTCAACATCTTGCTCAAAACGCAAAAATAACAAAATGAATGCCGAGATGAATGCTTGACTTGACTCGGCCAACCAACATGCACTTATGTGGTTTTACAAGACTAGAATGCTTTTTCGTATCTAGAAGTGATTGGATAACACAATTTGACCACAGTTACTTTAGCAACGTAAAGAACGTATCGTGTCAGCAAGAAATTAAGACGGACGAAATTTGTACGAAGCATATGGAATATACACGGCACATACCGGGAATTCCCTAGAGCAATGACCTTTGTAGTAACACACCTGTCCCGTAATGGTGGAACTAGCCCATTTCACATTTAATTCACACACATCCAAAATTTCGCGTCCAGAACGCCTTCAATGGTGTAGACGACCCCCATCAAGGCAGTTTAACGCGTCAAGCGGTTGACTCGCTGGCTAAGAATGCGCCATAGGTATAGACACATACGTCATGGATGCAGTAAAATTTCTGCTAATCCATCGCTTCGTTAAGAGAGACAATAATGGTGCACTAAATATAGAACGGGACGGAATTAAATTAGTAGCGGAAAAAATATTTTTAATGCCTCGCTATTCGTGGGTTTCCTGTGAGAGGGTTCAAAGGTTCAAAGCTGCGGTTTAGAGTTTGTGTTACTCTATTTTTCAGAATTCAAAGGAAATTTACAAATATACAGCCATCCCTTTGACCTCTGTTAATCGTTGAAATATGAGAGATTACTAAATTTAGCTAGTAACGCGTAGTATCATACAGTCAATCATCTAATTTGGATTTTCTCTCAACCTTTGTCGTCTCATGTCCAAGAATTTGAGTTTAACTCGATAGTCTTGCCAATGGTTCTCATTGTGCGTAACGCTGTGTTCTGAAGTGGTTTCTACAAAGGCTAAACCAGTAAACACTACTGACGCGAGTTTCACTGATCAAGTTGGCATCTTCTAGTGATGGTTAAAATTTGTTTCAGTAGTATTTTTTTTCCATTGTGTTCTATACCATATGGTAACGTCGCGTCGCTAGAGAATAGTTATGTGTCATGTTTTTGCCCCCTCTTCTTGAATTTGCTTTTCACTCACTTTCCTTCGCTGCATATTTGATCTGAGTTTTAATAAAATAATATTGTGGGTCCAAATAAGTTAGTATCTTAAAGCGTTTTGAGGCAGAAAGAAAATGGCTGTACTATGTGTAGAACGAAATCATAAGGATTTCTTAACATGGGAGGATTTTTTGAGGCTAATTTTTCTATACGTTCTTGATTTCGTATGAGCATGATTTTTAGTTGACCCCAAATATTAGTGTACTCTCAAATGATAGGTAAACAAAGATATACAGCACGTATAAAAGAAATATTACCGAATAGTACCGAAGTTACTTGAAACTGAAAGTAAAACGTCGTCCGGCAGACGACACGTCAGTACGAGTGTAGATAATAAAAATAATCCCAAAATACCAGAAAAATCAAATTTTCTAAAAACTTGCAAAACAACTAGCTGAACCGCATATGAGAAGGAGAGAAGCCAATCTTCACATTCCTAGAGAAATAAAATTTTGCATACACCGCGTTTTGGGTATTGAAGAAAAAACATTAGATGGGGTTGGGTAAGATATATTAGAAAAACTATGTTCCATTTGCCCAAGTAAAAAGAGAATGACAAAATTCCTGTGTAACACACGTAAAAAGCCTATACCTATGCCTTCAATGTACAGAAAAGGTATGCGTCCGCTGCGTGGAAGATATGTGAGAAGCATATTTTTGACGTTTGTAAATGTATTGCTATGTTCATCATTTTTTCATTCCAACGCTTCTTTAATATTTTTCTAACATTTAAAACAGCTGAATTAGTTTTGCATTCATTCCTTTATTTTATAATTGCAAAATGCGGTATATATGCATTTATGTTACATTTTCTATCTATAGTTACTAATTTCTTTTTTTTTCAAACACCTAGTATTATTTTTTCAATGTGTATGATTTATATCACATACCAATATAAGGAAATATATTATACTTAAACAAAATCATAATACCATCATAGATTAGATTAGATTAGATTAGATTTTAGATGGAGGAGTTGGCGATTGGCCTTGCCTACTGCGACCAGTATAGGTCTATTGTAGTACTCCATTTTATACCTTAGGGCTCCTTATCCAGACATGGTCCTTACAAGACTTCGAGTCTGTTGATAAGGAGCTCCTTGGTAAAGTTATCAGTCCTTGTTTTTATTGTCTCGCCAAGTCGTCTCAGTCCAGTCAAGGCTATTCAGCTCATGACATAGACTGACGTACCTGAACGAGAACTCACCCATCCATGCGCTGGACCCGAACGACGTAGCTTAACTTCGTCGATCTAATACCATCATAACAAATATACTTATATATTTATATATTTTTTTTAAGTAGTCTCTCAGACGACACATCAGTATATATGTTCCTAGAATTGTATGCCAGTACTTAAGGGTTAAACCATGCACATCAGAATTTCGTAGAAAATTTAACACGGAATCGACATCTGGGAGAACTATCTATTCGCATCATGTTTCGTCTGCTATTTTATACTTTAAGTAGTATGCAGTAGTACCTACATAATATGTCTACCAATCACTCATAAAAAGGAAACTTGGAAGAGGCCATGCTTCAATAACTAGTACTCTAAAGTTGTTACTCTGAGGAATGTAAGTTATATAATAATAGACGAAAAAACTAGTCGGATGAGATCTGAGTCTAAATATCAAAAGTAAAAACTATAAAAACGAAAACACACCACAACCTCGGAATGATTCGCGTGGAAAGTATGCAATGGCCTACCTTTATTTAATTGGTGCATAATGTGCAAATTCAAGTCTGGATTCAAGGGTGACAAAACAAGTGATTTTTTATTTGTTTTTTGGGGGTTACTGTTTACCTTCAAAAATGTAAATACTATAATGAAAAGTTGCGAATGGAGGAAATAGCAATAATATACAGGGTGTAATCAGTTTCATGTCATTAAAAAAAACTGGTGGTGGGGACCGACTAGACATACAAAAACCTTTATGACTCTTCCCTCTAGGGGCACTTTGAAAAACACTGATCTAGGTTAACATTTTTAATATTATGGTAGACAACTATTGAGAACCACTGCTTTTCTTGGTCGATGGACTTGTACTTCCCAATTATACAATTTTTAAATTGTCATAAAAAAGTGCTGGCCGGCACACGCGGTGTCAAAGGATCATTGACCGCCTTTGATGTACCGCCTCAACTGAACTGAGGCAAGTATAAAGAGGTAAATAATTCGTTCTCTCTTCGTGCACAATTGCAAGCAAATAATGGCCATAGAGGTTTAAACAGAGCATTTCTTTACATGTGTTTCTTAATTTGGAACAAAATATTGGATTGTTGATAATTTAGAAAATTTAAATGTGGTTTATTAACATTTGTAACATAAATGAGTGTCCTGGGGTTAAAAGCTTACTACCTACCTAAATGATTCAAAATCTCTGCATCTGTATCAATACACAGTTCGGTACGTCGAATTAAGTACATACGCACTTCGTTCAACACAACACTAAACTATCAACTAACGTTGTCAATAAAGAAAAATAAAATAAAAACTTAGTACAAAAGCCAAAAAGGAATACAAAAAGAACGAACAAGTTGTGTCTGTACGTAATCAAGAATTTGACAACTTGAACGGTAAGTCAATAAAATAAATCTTAACTATATAAATATACAATGACGCGAAATTCAAAAATAACAAAAACAACGAACGGCGGGTTGGACGTGTGTACATAACGAAACACTGACATGACAGTAACTAAAATATTGCACAAGAGAGAGTTAGAGTGTAGTTTTCTTCAGATCAGATCTAGATCTAAACCTACCTCAATATTCCAGCAGTTCTCAAAAAAATTTATTGAAAATTTGCGAAGTTTTTGTTAATTTTTTTTCTCCAAAACTATGAGCTTTAGACCCCATGTTATATAAAGTTTTTTTGTTTGTCTTGTTCCCTACCACCAGTTTTTTTGAATGACATGAACCTAATTACACCCTGTATAGGTATACCAGATTCTAAATTGAGTAAACCACTCTTCTGTAAAAGTGAACTTTGGATGTATGTTTGAAAGACTACAATTTTCATGGTAATTTATAAATCTCTGAACCACTTTTTTGTAGAATCGCCCAATATTTACAATGCGATCGATCGATTTATTTATATTCTAATGCCGTCAATATAAAACGTTTATTAGTTAATTATCAAACGTCGATAGACTTTTGCCATGGCAGCGAAAGCGATTAGAAAAGTTTCCAGAAAATAAACAAATCAAATTTATTATAGAGGTTTTCCGGGTCATCAACATCGAAACGCGCTACCTGATATCCTAATTATTATTGACATAATTCTTGGAATTGGCAATTCTGATTATCTGCATATTTACATGGTAACAATGTATATACAGGGTGTTCCACGTAAAACTCCCAACGCCGATTACTCGAAAAGTAAGATAGATATTAAATTTTTGTAAGTGGTATATTTCTACTTATGATAGATGCCGACGCCTTGAACGGCTTAGGTGTCGCGACGATCGGAACATAATTTTCGATGGCAAAAGTTTTGAAAACTAAAAATACTAAAGTACATTTAATTTTGGGTTCTTTTTACTATTAGAATTTTTTTTTTTTTTTTTCGTTCGTTTAAGAGTTATTTAACATTGAAAGTGTAAATACCTTTTATTACAATTTGCCAATTTAATAAATTGTCTTCATCTAGTACGCTTTGACTTTTCTGTTTACCTAAATTTTAGCTGTCAAAACAGTCAAAAGCTTAAACATTATTAAGTTTTGATTTTGGTATTTGTTTTCAAGTAGTTTTTTAGTATTTGATTCACTTTTTTAAAGTCATGATTCAACACACGAAACAAGAAAATCTAGATACGGTGTTGGTCTATGGTGAATGTAAGCGAAATGTGGGGCAAGCGAAAGATGCTTTCTCACAGCGTTATCCTGATAGAAAAAAGCCAAATCACAAAACAATTTCGAATTTATGTAAAAAGTTTAATGAATTTTGGCTCATTTGAAAAGCCAAAACGGGAGCGATGAAAAGTTGTCACAAATGATTTTAACGTAGCATTGGTTCTCCACTATCTGTTCCACAACACAGACGATTATGTGTAGATCCGCATCAAGTTTAGGATAGGGTTCAATCGATGGTAGAGACGCGACCGCTTCAAGAATAGTACCACGAAAAAAATTATGTTACTTTGGAACGACCATGTAATGTTATCGAAAGGCATGCAGGCGCGGCCAGCCTGCATGCCTTTCGTCTTTCGCCAGCCTTTCGCCTTTACGGTCTAGAGTACGCCCCTCATAAATTGTGAATGGCGCTCTGACATCCGAGCACTGACTATAAACCAACCAAAACATTTCGAAGTTGCAAATATGACTAGAAACGTAAGTGATGGAAGTGACTCACAACGCGAGCAAGAAACGATTTTTTCCTGGCTAATCTCTTGTTTTGTCATTTTTTAATTACAAGAGTAACCAGAAACGCGAGTGAGAATTTGAAACACAAAATAGCACGGTAGAATACTCCCTAGTAGAATTGGACCACATCCGTTATAAAATGTGATCGCCAGAGTCGTGTGAACATTCATGTTTTATTATAATTTTAGTAGTGTTACGAAGCTTTTTGATTAAGCACAGAAATACGAAACTATACTGAATATCAAAAATGTAATATAATGTTTCTTAGATTTGAACAAATTTTGCGTGAATTAGGTGATGTATCGATTTTATTCCAAAATATTATAAGGAATTTTATGGCTATTATTACGAAACGAATGAAAGTTGCAGTCGGGCGTTGCCAACTACAAATACGTATTTGATCGATATAGAAAAAATAATGGCACCGACGGAACTGTACCGTATTCGCACAAAATGTTAATGAAATACCTAGGCGTTGGCAGTCGACCACACTCGACTGCAGACTGCAGCTTCTACTTGGGATTCCGGGTGCAGCTTCTACTCGGATTTCATCCGATCCGAGTTATCTACATAACCACCTTGTGCAATTCAGTGACTTAAATAAAATGCAATTACAACAATAGAAATTTTTAAAAACAACTTTATTTACATAAAACTGCTAAGAGTATTCCATTATATAAAATAATAAATCGGTAAAAAGTAAAATGTTTACTCTAGTTTTCTATCAATTCGCTGGAAAGGCATCTGAAAGAACTAAAACAACTTTTTTGAAGAAAACAAATGGAGATTGGCTCGGACAAGAAATTATACAATTGGATGTTCATTTGGCTAGTAATAAAGCTGCTACAAACTCTTGAGTCTCCAACGATGTTTCACCGATACAGACGAATCACAAAGTAAAGGGTCTGAAGATTCAGTGGAGGACGAGTCTGATGTGCAATAACCCATTTGTAATTGTATTTCTGATAACTCATCTACCACGTTTTCTTTCATCACCAATTATTTCTTCATTGTATGGTCATCCCTATCCCATTACTGAACATTTCCACATTCTTACAGTTAAATAATCCTAATTGATGCAAATATATCAAAGAAGGTATAAAGCTTATTTGCCTCCGAAAACAGTCACGTCCCCATAAAATGACAAACGCCAATAGCAAGTGCCCCCCTTAAAAACCACCCCATAAAGTGCTTACATTTTTTCATCAATTTTTTTCGTACATTAATGGTAAATATTTTTTAAATATGTTTAGCGTATTTGCAGGTTCAATATTAGTATATGCAGTTTCAGAATTTTCAAATATTAAGTATTTACTTCTCAACCTTCTCAAAAACAACTCCCTTAGTTGTTTATATTTGTTCATTATTTTTTTGTACATTCACAACTATAATATTATTATACTCAAAACTTCAAAAAACTACATTTATTTTTCAACCCATGAAAAATCACCCTCTTAGTGCTAAGAATTTTGTCCACTCAAAAATTGCAAATAGCCCACTGGGTTGGGGTGTTGTAAAAAGATAAGTTGGTTCCACAAACATTTTAAATTCTTCTACATTTAAAGGGTGTGCAGTTCTTTTGTATACAACCATAACTTTCTGGAAAGGTTCTGTTGCTGATAAGAGAACACATTATTTACGTTTTAAAAACGAAAAAGAACTTGTAATGATGACTTTAGAGCTCTGAAATAAAGTATGCAATAAAAATCTGAATGTTTTTCATTTTTCTTTCTGACTAATTAATTGTGAGGAGATTCTTTCTGGGAATATTTTTTTAAATTTAAAATGTTTAAATAAATATTCTCAAGCTAAAAAAATCTTGTAACGATCACGAGCTGTAACTAATTTTTTTTACAACCCTGGCAACTCTTGACGTACCGGAGAGGAGGTGTCCCGATTTTGTGAATCGTTATCGTACATAAAACGATTGAAATATCAGATTGAGCATAAAATGATGACGTTCCGAACAAGCTACCTAGCTCCTGTGTTAATCACGTCGACCTGATATCTCTAGAACTATTAAGCCGTTTGCTCTGAAATTTGGCACATTTATCTTTATCGAAAACACAACTGCCTTTCTCATAAACTACGGAAACTAAAATACATGCAAAACTTTTTTTTTTTTATCAAAAAACGCGAAGAACTAAGTTTTTTTCATACGTCGCTGTGTCCTCATTTTATTTTTAAAGAAGTTCTCGGTAGTTCAAGCCACACCTATATTCACAATAAGTAAAAATAAATTTTAATTTTCAGTTTTAGATAATCCGAAAAGAAGGAATTGTGTCAACCAGTAACCGAGAAATTTTGGGAGGCGTCTCTCATCAAGGGGCACCAAATCCACAATTTTCATTGCAATCGCTTAAGAATTTGAATTTATTTGGTCTAATGTATACTCAATATACCTCCAAAGTTTGAAAATGATTTGTCTAATAGTTTTCCCAATAAAAATTCCTTAAGAACTCGATTTATCAGCTCGTTTAATGTAAATCCCCCCTTAATAGAAGTTTATAAAAAATGCTAAAAACACTGTATTATTATTATTTTTATTACTCTTAAATAAATATTTTTCGCTAAAGTTAGTCATTTAAAAATAACAGATTCTCGATTGTTCAAAATGGTGGAAATTGATTAGTTGTGACAAGGACTATCTCAAAGAGTTCATTTTTTAATGTCGCGCCCTTGGAGACTTGTAATCATGAAGTCAAATCTACATATCAAAATTTTGACTAATTTGACCGAATTCACTTTTACATAGAAAGGAGAAATGAATGATTTTTTTTAAGAAACCTTGAGCACAACTAGGGGCCACTTTAACCAAAGTTTTATTAGATAAATATAATATTTGATAAGAAACATTTTTCAGTAATTTTTTGTATTTAAGACAATGTACTTTAGCAGTTTTCGCTGTTTTTATACCAACGGTATGCTCATTTTCTACTTATCCACTTAACTTGTTTCCGTTTCTCTATCTGTAACCGTGTATGCTCGTGAACAGTTTACTCTGTCACACCTCAAGTAATTTCTTTCTTCCACGTCTAACATCTTCGAATGATTTTCTAGCACTGCCGTTGAGGATGATGAGATTGACGTGTGAGTTCTAGAACGTAAAACAGTATTATGTCTCATTACTTTTGCCTAGTTTTTTCCAAGTTCTGCATAAATGAATGTATTTTACTATTGCACAAAAAGTCCGTATTTATTTTAGTAGAGAAACTTTTTCCAACATCATCCAACAGTTTTGCTGCGTTATCATCAAAGGCAACAAAGGGGACATAGTAACGCTAGAGACAAATTAAACGCTTTAGTTTTACTATTTCTAAAATATGAAAAAATATGTGAACAAAGAATTAACTTCAGACATCAGATCACTAGACAAAGCAAAAAACAAATGTTTTCACTTCCAATTTAACTGAGAACACAGTAGATGCACAATTTTTCATATGAGGGAGAACAAATCAGCTCTTGCCTATATTTCAAAAATGTTACCATGCACACTTGCCTACTGGAACTGCCACATGGTCTACTTTTATTACCGTCCAGGATTTACTTAACTAATCATTATGATAGTGACTTAGTGGACATTCTAGAATGTATGGCGTGTGTTTTTGAAACGCCCTGTAAACTAGATTCTCCCGGTTAAGTCATAATCCAAAACTGGAACAAGTTTTACCGCATTCGACGTTTTCATACAATAAAAAGTTCGTAGCAATTTATAAATAAGCACTTCCCCCATTTTGTAGTTAAATTTATGTTTCCTGCCTTGTATGGAAAGCGGAGCAAGTAATTGATATGTATATTATATACATATATTTTAGACTATTTGGGAACTTTTACAAAGATATAACCGAGAAAAACAATTTTTTGTAGAATAAAGTAATCTTTTTACTACACCCCAACCCAGTGGGCCATTTGCAATTTTTGAGTGGACAAAATTCTTATCACTAAGAGGGTGATTTTTTATGGGTTGAAAAATAAATGTAGTTTTTTGAAGTTTTGAGTATTATAATATTATAGTTGAGAATGTACCAAAAAATAATGAACAAATATGAACAATTAAGGGGGTTGTTTTTGAGAAGGTTGAGAAGTAAATAATATTTGAAATTTCTGAAACTTTGTGAATATACTAATATTAAACCTGCAAATACGCTAAACATATTTAAAAAATATTTAGCATTGTGGATATTGAATTTGAGGAGGTTAAAAATAAATATAGTTTAAAAACTATGTAACTGAATAATAATAATACTAAACCTATTAATGCACGAAAAAAATAGATGAAAAAATGTAAGCACTTTATGGGATGGTTTTTAAGGGGGACACTCGCTATTGGCGTTTGTTATTTTAAGGGGACGTGACTGGGGGGCAAATAAGCTTTATACCTTCTTTGATGATATATTTCCATTAATTAGAATTATTTAACTGTAAGAATGTGAAAATGTTCAGCAATTGGATAGGGATGACCATACAATGAGGAGATAATTGGTGATGAAAGAAAATGTGGTAGATGAGTTATTATCAGAAATACAAATACAAATGGGTTATTGCACATCAGATTCGTCCTCCGCTGAATCTTCAGACCCTTTACTTTGTGATTGGTCTGTATCGGTAAAACATCGTTGGAGACTCAAGAGTTTGTAGCAGCTTTATTACTATTACCAGCGAATTAATAGAAAACTAGAGTAAACATTTTTCTTTTTACCGATTTATTATTTTATGTAATGGAATACTCTTAGCAGTTTTATGTAAATAAAGTTGTTTTTAAAAATTTCTATTGTTGTAATTGCATTTTAAGTCACTGAATTGCACAAGGTGCTTATGTAGATAACTCGGATCGGATGAAACCTACCATTGTGTTACAGGCCAAATGTTATACACCTATGCCTATGAAAGCCCGACATTTCTGTTGGCGTCGTCTTAGTTGCGGACATCTCATTTGCGTACAAAATAATAAATGATATCAGTTGCGTACAAATGATGCGAACTGTCGTTGCGGCGGTGTCATCTTAGATGCGGTCGTCTCAAATAAAATTCATACTTTAACATAAATTGAATTCTCAATAAAGAACGATATTTTTTTCAAAACTACTTTTTTTTTAAATTTCAACACATTTGAGCAACATTCTATTCCTCAAGACTGCTTAATAAACATGTTTATAACATATGTACATGATATTAGTTTTTGCTATGTACGCAAATGAGACGTCCCCAAATAAGACACAACCGGTACAGCGCAAGTGCTCCTTGCCCTTCTCCCATCATTTGTACGCAAATGATACACTTTGCTCTATACGCAAATGAGACGTCCGCAAATAAAACACAACCTTTCTGTTGTGCTCTGTAGATTTTGTTTCTTTGTTTTTATACATAATTATAAAAATTAATGAACAATTATTATGAAACGGACTATTTTTTGGCAGTTAGCATCAGTCAGCCCCTTAGAATATGCGTTCTTGACAACAAACAACATTTAATAATTTGCCAGTTCACCGTCTGCATGAAAATAACCACATTTTTATCTGTGATACCTTCTAACACAATGTCGATTAACAACTCCACAGGAAGAGGCAAATGAAGTTTACTAAGCACTAATAAATTAAAATAGCAGAAAACTAATTGAGAATTGATCGTTATTATACTATTCACAAATATGAAAACGAATAGTTTATTTTTCATTTAACTTACATGATTTAATCTGCACCTTATCTTCATTTTTAATAACTAAATATGATATAATTCCTTTATGTAATTTATTTATATGAAATCTGCTATTGACAATTAATCTGCATCTTATTCTCGTTTTTATAATGGGCTAGTTCCATGATATTCTTTTTATATGATTTTTATACTTTTTCATATAGTACTCGATATTCTCATTATACACTTAAAATTTCGTATTATTAACTTTTTCCGTTCTCGAGATATAAGGAGTTGAATTTAGTAATGGTTGCAAAAACCGAGCGCTCATTTGTGACGTCACTATACGCAAGTGACGTAAGAAAAATGGCTTTCTGGGACCTTTCAAATTTAACCTGAAAAGTCGAAAAACATGGAATTTTTAAACGCTGGTAACTAAATAAATACGTCGAGTGGAAGTTCGTTCTATGTGTCTACGGAAAGGAGAAGGTCGGCGATGAATTATAATCGTAAATTGCAGGGTCGAAATCGAAAATTCGTTCTGGCAGGAGCGAGAGAAAATTGTAATTTTTTGACATTTCACCAAATTGTACTCTCCTACTGTCAAGTAGTAAGCAAAACAAACAATACTTCGAAAACACTTATAATTATAACCAATAAGGAGCATCAACTCTATTGAGATCGCCGAGTCTATGCGTATAATGACGTAGCGCCTGGCCACGAACCATTTTCGCGAGATGGAAATTTGTAATAGTTTTTAAGATACTAAACGTGCGAATAAGATTCTGATATTTTGCAGATCCATTAATTTATACTTGCACTTTCGATTTGTGAAATAAAAAAAAATGCTGAACAAGCCCATTATTTATACAGGCTGTCCATTGTATCAGGGCCCTCGAGAATATATCGCTTAATATCGGTCGTACAAAAAAATTGTTAGTACGAAAATTGTGCCCATTTTTATAAGGTACAATATGGTTTAGACATTTGAAATCCATGGCAAAATATCTCCGTTATTAGAAGAAATACGACGAAAATTCTGGTGCGACAATTTTTTGCAAAATAGAGTATTTCAACGAGGTTTTATAATTTTTTTTTCAAAACCGCTATATTTTGAGATTTACTATTTAGGGTGCTTTTTTGAAATGAGCAGGAAATTGCGGCGTTAAGTAGAGTATTTTCCTCCCTTTTCAACGATATGTCACATGCCATATTTATTCAGTGCAACTAAGCAAGTAATTATAAACACATTTCTTAAACCAATATTTTTTTTTAACTGGCATTTACTTGCCGTGGAGTAAGTAGCATGATTAAATAAAACTGTTAAAAAATTTAGTAATTTCTTTAAATTTTTACTATAATCAAACATTAACACAATTAAAAATAATGAAGTAAATTCGGCTAACAGAAAAAGATAAAAATCAGGAAAGCAACATGGAGCAATTATGGAAAGAGTATTATAGTATTATTCATAGGTATGCCAGTGTATAGGTCATTCATAAAAACGTCATTCCTTGCTCAGAAAGTTAAAATATCTTATTCAATTAATTTAAGTACAATATCCATCGTCTGTATTTCATGTTATTTATTAAACTTGATATGACATTTTAAACATTATTTTGAGGATTAGATAATTTTAATGTTCTGTGTGCTATATTCTCTTTTATTACTATTTTTTGTTAGCTGAATTTACTTTATTCTTTTTAATTGTATTAATGTTTGATTATAGTAATGATTTGAAGAACTTACTGATTTTTTAAATTGTTTTATTTTATCATACTTCTCCACGGCAAGTATGATGCTAGAGTAAAGAAAAAAATTATTGGTTTAAAAAAGATTTTTATAATTACTTGCTTAGTTCCAATGAGTAAATATGGCATGTGATATATCGTTGAAAAGGGAGAATAATACTCTATTTAATACCGCCATTTCCCGTCCGTTAAAAAATATTACCACCCTAAAGAGTAAATCCGAAAATACAGCGGTTTTGTAAAAATTTAGATAAAGCCTCGTTGAAACACTCCGTTTTGCTAAAAAATGTCGTTTTAGAATTTCTGTCATAACTCTTAAAGTAGACCATGAATTTCAAATGTCTTTAAACCATTCTGTAGCTTATAATAATCGGCATAATTTTCGTAGAAACATTGTTTTTAGCACGACCGATATTAAGTGAGATATTCTCGAGGATCCTGATAAAATGGACAGCCTGTATATGATTTACTTTCTTTATGTAATTCATTTAGATCAAATATACTATCGACAATTGATTATTTTAATAATTTCAATGGCATTCAATGTTTCTGACCTAAATTACCCTCAAGTAAAAAAAAATTTTTGGTATATCCTGAAGTTCTTTTTATTACAAACAGAAATTAGGCGTTCTTTAAAATGAATCATGTATACCTTCATACAATTTTAAAGTAACCGGATTTGCTCTCCAAGATTTAGACCGACACTTTTCCAAAACTGCAATTTCGTACATATAAGTCGGGACATAAATTGTCCTTCTAAACATAGTTATTTTTCCGAAAATATTCAAAATCACGACTGAACGACTGAATATTTAACTATACGAAATACTATTCATTTTTTATTTTCAATTTTATCTCTAGATGATGTCGGCTATGTTGGTGAATCGAGTGGAAATATAATTTGCAATAGTATTTCTATGAACTACTTCAGTCTTAATATCATATTGAATGTTGAAACCAAGGTTCTATTTTTAAAATAAGATTTTCATTCACCAATTGACCTTTTAAAAAACCAATAGGATTCTTCCCCTAGACAACACTAATGTATTGACCAATGTTGAACACGATCGAACGTTCCGTTTTTAATTTATTGTGCTTACGGACAGGACAGGCGGACATTTTTAAAATTGTTCAAAATTCGACGATAATGCATAACTAAGTGTTGTGTTTGCTTACCTTTGCTACCTGATCTGCCCAATACCCTGTACTTTGTAAAATTCAGCATATTATTGCAATTGAGATATATAGGTAACTATACTGGCCACTGTCGAAACAATTATTTTTGAATTTTATTGAATTTGGTTTTAGGTATATCTCCTCTGGCGCGGATTTAGAAAATTCCAGGGGGGTGGGGAGATGTGTTGGCGAACATTCGAACTAAATATAATGGCATTTTGAACGTTTTATTAAAAAAACTTAAATCTATAAACCAAACTATAAAATAATGAAAAATTCTACCTCCTGGTGTAAATTATTCGCTGATTAGCATTAAATTTATATTCTAATAAAATATTTATTTTCAGCTTGCATTTCTGCAAAAACAAGTCTTGTCGATCTTTCAGGGTCTAATTTATTCCTTAAATCGTCGATTTACAGCAATGATGTAAATCGCGATTTAACTCAATGATTTTTTTTTTTTTTAATCAAGACGACCCTGAATATAAACTGAATATAAACTTTAAAATTATTTCCCCCCCCCCCCCCACATATCCACCCCTGTATCCCCTTCTAAATTAAACAAATAAAATACTGCGTGACACGAAGTTTCTGCATGTAAAATGCGATTTTCGTCTTCCAAGCATAGTTTTTCTTCAAATCTACTTAATCAGCGTTGCTGTCGTGGATTATTTAAATATTCATAATAAAGCAGAGCCGTTTCTTAATGACTTTATTATGCACCTGCCTACGCCTCTGAGAGGTACGCGGAGTTTTGTTTACGGGCAGATATTGTCAGTTGTGAAGTATAATCTTGTCGGAATCGTCTGTTTGATGTTTGTGTATATACGGCAAGAGGACAGAACATTAAATCCGTTATGCAATGGTAAGTGCATGTGCGTATGCATGTGAGATGTGTGGGCATGGATGCATGTGTGTGTATATTAGTAAAAGAGGAGGTTGTTGACTGTTCGTGTTGTGATTCTGTCTGAGACCCGCATTCCTCCACCGGGTCATACACATACCTCGCTCTCCTGCTCTTCGTTCCATTTGAAAAGCTGCCTTTTATATTCCACGATTAACCAGTGGCGCAACTTTTGACATTTTTGAAACTAGATATCGCTTTCAGATAGTTTTAAAACGATAACGTTATAGAAATTGGTTATCGGATATTACTGATACCATGAAAGTGAGTGAATTGTACTTTCTTAATTTTACCTGTGAGTTAATGATTGCATTCAGTTTGCTGAAGTAATAAAAAAAATTACATAAACTGCTCTAAGTAATAGCTTTTACATGAACCACAAGTGCTCAAAATGTTGTATAGTTGTCTACAAATATTTAATGCAAATAAAAAAACCATAAATACGTCCGTAAACCACTGCCTCGTTAATTCCCACAGAGCCGTACTAAAAAATTTTGTGCGCAATAACTTACAAATACTTACTTGCTACAGGGATAAATTTTAAAAATTTACTCTGTTTTGCTTGTGTCAAGATAGGAATAATATCTTATATATTTGTCGAGTGTTGATGAATTAGTAAGGGATCCAAAGCTTTAAAAATTGAAATAACCCATTCCAAGAAAGTCAGTAATTTTTGGGACGAATTCAAAAAGAGGGTCCTTAAGGACATCAGAAATGGTTTGTTGGACTTTTGTTGGCGGTTGCATAACTTCTTCACAAGAAACAAAGATGGCGGAATTTTATTTCAAGAATTCGTGTTTTTAAACATATGCCTCGTTACAAAACTAACTACGGGCGATATTGATCTGATTTTTTATATTTTTTATGTACTGCTGACATGAGCGCATCTATCTGTACTGATAGAATTTCAAAACCACTTACGGTCTTTTTCTAAATAAATCCAAAATCACAGGAACGAAATTTGTGTTTAAAATTTCGACGTGCGGGCAACTATATTAAATGTTTGAGTTTTGTGTATACTACATGCGAAGGAAATATGGTCTAGAGATCAACAAAGTTTTTGCAACAAAAATAAGCTCGATATCTATATCTATATCAGATCAATATCGCACGTTAATTTTCTAGCGAGAAGGAGGTATTCGTTTAAAAACACGAATTCTTGAAATAACATTCCTCCATCTTCTTTTCTCGTGGAGAAGTTGTGCAACTGCCAACTAAAGTCCAACAAGCCATTTCTGATGTCCATTAGGACCCTCTTTCGATATGTGAGTTCAAAAATTGTTTACCTTGCTGGAATGGGTTACTTGGTCATTTTGACTGGTTTCAAAGGCAGGGACCCTCTACTAAATTAGATATTCCATGATACGCTGACAATATTAAGTTCGGCTCTGTCGCTGATATGGTTTACATACCTGCTGTAAACCGTTACCCCATAAAATGTTTTCCCGCAAAACTGGCAAATATATCAAAATAATTTGAAACTACAATTGAAACAGGTGTGTTTTCGTTAATATCTTATTTTAATCATACTTTATATGAGAATAATGATTGTATGTGTTAAGTAATACATTATATTTATTATTTAATTTGTTATAGATGAATTAGCTCAGGAATGAGCATGCCCTGCTCTCAATGCGTAAGCGGGTAAAGCTTTGACAGTTTTTTTTTTTTCAGTAAATATCTGCAGTCAAGTGTAATAGATTATAAGTGTTTCGTCGTTTTTTATATCAATGTAGTTCTTTGACATTTCTATCAGTTCACATTCAAGATAAACAAAAAACTAACACATCCCCCTATTACATGTTGGTTTAGTTATCCGACTAGAAGTGATACTCAGTTGCAGTTGAAACCACCACTCAATTGGCCAAAAGTAGACGGTTTGGTCGATCAAAGAAAAATATCTCAATGTAAAGACCGGATTTGAAATATATGATTGTCCTCAAGATTCTGTAATATTCTGTTGTCCTGTAGTTAGTGTAAAGGATAAAAAATAAGTCAAAATATTTTTTTGAGTTAAACGGTTTTATTCTAAAGAAACACAACAATGATACAGATAATGTACTAAAAGCAAAAAAATAATTAGGTAGGCGCCAGTCATCACACCACTCTCCTCAACAATCTAGAGCATTAATCAGACTAAAATAAAATCGTGGGGCGAGTCGAATTTCTATTATCTACAGTCAACCGCTCATATCATTATAGGTATGCTTGGGATGCATCTTCTCAATAGACTACTTATGCAAAATGTGTGTAAAAGTAAATCCGTCACTATCACCGTGCGACATCGCAGAATGATCATTTACATATTTACTCAATTTAAGCTACGCCCCACGATTTTATTTTAGTCTGATTAATGCTCTAGACCGATGAGGAAAGTGGTGTGATGGCTGGTACCTGGTACCTACCTAATTATTTTTTAGCTTTTAGTACATTATCTGCATCATTATTATGTTTGTTTACAATAAAACCGTTTAACTTAACAGTTTTTTACTTATTTTGTTTTCAAGTTTTTAGTTTTTTAATTTTAGTTACTTCTAAAGTAACTTCTACTTGCCAAGCCCTTTCATTTGATACCCATCTTGAGGAGATTGAAAAAAAAGTAATCCGCCATTTTGTGGTGGCGGCCATCTTGGATTTTGTATTTTTTCATGGTGTACAGTATTCTACTAGTTAAGCCCTTTCATTTCATACCCATATTGAGGGGGTTGAAAAAATTTTATCCGCCATTTTGTGGCGGCGGCCATTTTGGATTTACAATGATAATGAATATACATAATTGTATTGTCATCAGAACTAAAGGTGTGTACCAAATTTCAGATCAACGGGTCAACAGGAAGGTGGTAAAATTTCAATTACTAGATTTGACCCACACAAAACAAAGTAAGCTAAATAAAACCGTTTAAAAATAGTTTTTGTTTAAGTGGTCATTTGTCAATAAAATAAATTACTAATTCAGTTTCCTAATTTTCTTATAGTCTATTACCAAAAGAGTACGAAATTATATTGTTTCTAAAATCATATAAATTTCGGATTGTTGTAAGAGTTTTACGGCTCTGGGAAGACCTCTTGTTATTGTCAATCACTGTCCGCAGTTAACAAGGCCCGTTGTTCGTCAGAATGGCGGCAGGTGAGCGGACTAAAAGTATGCAAAAATCCGGATAATTGCCCAACTAATATGCAGCTTGTCTGCGACCGGAATATTATTGTCGCGCTGCCGAGGAATGTATACCCGGACAAACAACGGTACCAAATACCGTGACCAGTGACCAATGCAAGATCGCCATTAACATTCTTCCGAGAACACAGGCGTGCAGTTTGTAATGTACGTCTATAATAGATGAGAAGAAATAAGTTCGAAGTTGTCGATGGCATTTCAGGAAGTGTTTGCAAAAGAAAATGCCAGTTAGATCTTCCCCTGCGTCATTTATTTCATAACACACCATTGCATAGTTTTTTAAACAAAATTTTACACCTAATAAATAGTTTATTGACAACAAATTATCACAAAAATAGGCCATCGATCCTCAAGACGTGTAGTGGACAATGTTAGTACCAGCGCGGGCGTGCGTCAAAATGAAGTAGAATGTTCGTGATTTTTTGAAGTGAAGCGTCGTAAAATCTGTATCCCCTGGAGAGGGATTACAGAAGACGTCGGGAATCTTCACTACATATATTACGAGTGAATATTGTAAGTGTAGTGAAGGTACCCTGCTTTGGGTAGTTAGTAAGTATTATGCTAGCACTATGCGTACACGTAGAGTGATATTTGTGTGTGTGCATGAATATTATACGAGAAGAGGTCGAGTTTTTGTGTTCACGGGCAAGTGTTTCACTATGTCCTAATTAAAAAACAAGATCAAAGCATCGACAACGAAAGAAGGCATGTCCTGAAAGTGGTATCTCGTTTAGACTTACATTACAAACAGCTGTTGACAGAGGTGCTCATTCTATAATTTTTTTTTTAATCGCCAGATTTCGCGATTCTAAGCGTGCACTCTAGATTGACGAATAAATATCTCTTCTGTTTATTTTTCTACGGCCAAAAGAATTTTGTAAATACGGGTTTTTTCAGGATAATTTTCTTTCTGAGAAAATATGTAAAATTATTTCAGATTATGCAGGTAATTAAATTACCAATGTCAAAGAACTTAAAGGAGGTGGGTAGATAAGGCTCATTTGTGGCTTCCGGTAGGACTAGAGATTATTTTTACTAAAATGTTCCGACTGGTTTGATACCATTTAGGATCTAAATTTATTGGTTCTATGATTTTAATGTTATGCCATATCTGAAACAGTTTATTTAGCAAATTTTAATGTTTTTCAATATTTTTTTAAAATCAATTTGCCTTTCTTTCGATAAGAAGCGCTCATAACACCAGCCTAATTTTTATAAGTTTTATAGTTAATTAATTTTTGGAAGTAGAGGTTTTCATTTTTGTACAGAGGTAGAACTTCAGGAGGTGTATTTCTTAGAGTACTCAACTCAAATGTCAAGTATAAACCCAGCCTACTGCGACCTCGTGAATAGGACAGATTTTCAATATTTTGCGTCGCCATGAAGGTATCGATAAAAGTTATTGGAAAAGGTTGTGCAGATTCTTATTTAACCTTGGATCCGAGTTTCGAGAAATTTTAAAAATTTCCATTCGGAAGTTCGAATTTTTTGTGTTTTCAGTAGCAAGCCATATAAACAAATGAGCAATTTCTACGAATGTCAGTTTGAAGTTAATTGCGTTAGTATACGAACAAAATGCCACTAGTACGTCTCAATACAAGAGAAAAAATAGAAAATTTTTGAAATTTCAAAATTCGAATATTGTCGCAAAACTGGGTATGCAAGGTTAAAACAAAATTCTGAGCAACATTTTTTAGAAACTTTTTTCATAATCTCCAACGCGACTGAAATATTAAGAATGTGTTCTATTTACGATGTCACAGTGGGCTGGCTGGGTTTACTTACATCTGACATTTGAGTTGAGTACTCTAAGAAATGTAGCTCCTGAAGTGCTACCTCTGTACCAAAATTAAATTCTCTGCTTTTAAAAATACGTTAAATACCGTGTCTTCATCTTACGTGTCACACGTTATATGTTTCAGTTTATTATTCAAAGGCCATAGTCGGTTAAGAAGGGTGAATTTGCTCCCGCATGGATGGTGCTCCTTTTTTTGCTTGGATTGTTATCAATATTACACTTGCCAAATTTCAGCCCTTAATATTAACCTTTTTCGAGTAAAAGAAATCGAAAATAATTTTTATCTATTGAACGGCGTAACCGATTCAAATAAATTTTTAACCAATTATAGATACACCAGAATATAAACATGGAATAACTGGAATCTGACAACAGGAACATTGAAAAAAGAATTCATGAAGTGAACATTTTTTGTAGAATCTTGGGATGGTTTTAACCATACATAATTTTTCTAGAGCGATCAAATGGGTACTTATTGATAGGCCTCGCATAGTGCAGTAAAATAGGGAGTCGGCTTCGGAATCCTTTGTAACAAGACGGACTTTTTTCCATTCTCTTCTAAATTGTATCCATAATATATTTATTAATAAAAGTCTCCTTCCTAAAAAGTGCCGCTCTAAAAATCATTAAACAATAGGTGTAATATTACGGTTTTTCGCGAATGACAATTTAATTCTATCGAAAAAAACTGCTTACGCCAATCGAAAGTACGGGAAATTTCGCATCAAGAACGTATATGAAGTTTTTTGTACGATCAAAAATGTAGGCTCCAGATCTATTTGTTTAACGCACGAAAATGAAACACAGCGACACGTAAGCACGGCGCGCGACGCATGTGCGATCTCGGAGGCGCTACACTAAATTTGTTATAACTTTTGAACTAATTTTGTCATAATTTAATAAAATAAGAAACGACATTTTATTCTTTTCAAGTACCAAATACCCATTTGATCGCTTTAGGAAAAATATGTGTGGTTAAAAACCATCATAAAGCCATCTTGCAAGAAAAATTTGGTAGTTGTGCCAGAACTTTATCGGGGTGAAAAAAAATCCAGAAAAATTCATGATTTTTTTTTCGATGTTCCCATTGTCAGATTCTGTCGAATTTATTCTACGTTTATGTTCTGGTAGTATCTACAATTAAGATGTTAATTACCTTATTTACCTTAATCTTGATGTTGAGGTCGGTTATAAATTCGTTCAATTTTGGTATATATTCATTTTTACACCGACTTCAAAATCGGTATTAGGTAATAAGGTTCAGTTTCTTTCAAAAACAATTTTTCGCCTTTTTTAGAGTTCTAACTTCTTATGAATCTGAAAAAGTTCTACAATTATGACAGTCCTATGGGATATCTCTAACGTTTGATATCAGATTCAGTATCAGCTACTCCGAAAAACCTACTAGACTTAACTGGCGCCTCCGCCATATTTCCCCCAAATATGTCCACGCACACTAAGTCCATATTATAATCAATATAACCAAACCAATGTGTGTTCAAAGTTATATATGTAGGAATAACAATATTTCTGATTATTAATGGAATATAGTTCATAATTTTTAGTTATTTTTTCTTTTTCCCTTTGTCATGTCATCACACATTTTAGCATTCACTATTACAGAAATTCAATTTTGAAATGACGAAGGACGCCAAATCGTGTTCATATGGTACATTCTTCTATTTGATCCATTATTGCCAATCAACGGCACATTACCAGTTCATAGAACAGAAAAAATGTGTCCCCTTCAGTGGACGCTGTTCACCGGAGTTAAATAATCTCTTTACTCAACCGACAGATTGGAAATTGACCGATTTTAAATGATTTTTTGATACATTTAATTTTCCTTAGAATGTATTTGAATACATTTAAATACCTGATATCTTAAATATATGTCATCTCACGTTAACAAACAAATGACGTACGAAATTTGAAATTGTAAATAAGTTGTCCTCCGTGAATTTTTATTTTAACACTTAACGTCATTAATTTACCAAAAAACAATAATTTATTTCTTTAGTAACTAACTAATTAGTTCTACTGCAATTTCTGTTGGCATTCATTGTGGCCGTCATAATAATTATAGACCACAGAAATTAATGGTTGTGCAGTAAAAATATTAATGTATAAAATTTGGTATACTGAGATAAATAAATGTTATAGTTTACTGCATACTTATTCTGGGTATAAAAAGGGTCGGGGTCTTTGATCTGTAACGCATCGTCAATGGCCGACACTTTATACCTGATAGATACATGAGAAGAAGTATACGTGGATGACAGTGGATAGACATTCTAGTTGTAAAGACTGTGATATACAGGGAGTTTGCGTGACCAATGTTACAAACCTCGGAAGAGATTTCTTTACCCAAAGTGAGAAAAATTCGGTGAAGAAAAGACAACAACTTTTTGAATAATCCGCGACATTGAAATAAATAGAATGACATTAAAATATTCATTGAATATCGAGATCTTACGTCCAATATAGATTATCACTCTCGCTTATAAAATTTGCTTATTGTGTTAAAATATTCTAAATATTGTATTAAAATCTCTTATTTTGTGCCTCGCAAGGATTTCAAACTTATTAGATGTTGTTGTTGTCATGCCAATCTAGTTTCTATCCAGGGAAGCGTTCTTGGACCCCTGCTCTTTCTAATCTATACCTCCGACATACCTGAAGCAGCAAATACTACAATAGCAACCTTCGCAAATGATGTAGCTATACTATCAATGAATCAAAACCCAAGAACAGCATCCGAAAACCTGCAAGACCACCTAAACTCACTGAGTAGAAGAACGCAGGTCAACCGAACAAAATCTGTTCAAATCACATTTACTACTCGACGGAGCACTTGCCCACAGATAACAATGAACAACGTACCTATACCAGTTAAAACATAAACTAAATACCTCGGACGACACCTCGACCAATTACTCACCTGGAATCCACACATACAAGCCAAACGCAGACAACTAGATGCCAAATTCCGTCAAATGTACTAGCTCATGGGCCGCAAATCAAAGTTGTCTTTATCCAACAAAGTTCTTCTATACAAAACAATGCTAAAACCTATATGGGTTGTGCAAAACTCACTAGGATAAAAACCCTACAGAGATTTCAGTCTAAAATACTTAGAACTTTAGTCGACGCCTCCTGGTACGTCAGTAACCAAACACTCCATAATGACCTAAATATCCCATACATCACGGATGAAATCCAGCGATTCGCCACTACTTACACCCAACAAATAACAAACCACTAGAACCAGCTAGTTGAACAACTACGCTAATAGTCCCAATGCGAAAAGACTGCAAAAAACCTGGCCTCTAGATGTACTTCAACAATGAAAACTTAGGCGATAAGGAGAAATATCAATAGATGTTCTCCTACCAAGCGAAACTCTCTTCAACACATTTACTTAATGCTCAGTATAGATGTAGATTGCAAATAAACATATTACAAAAAAAAAAATACCCAAAATGAAGGGTAAGAATGAAACAATTATTTTTCCCTTCCGATTTCAAAACGCGATATTTACCAATTCGTAACTTTCGTCATAATACCTTTTCATTTTTCTATCGGACAAGCATTTGAATTTGTTTTTGACATTAAATAAAGTGCGAGAAAAGTTAAAGTTTTAAAAAATATGTCATTATTACCCGATCTGACCCTATAAATACAAAATAGAACAGAAATGTCCTAAACTGAAGAAGGAAGGTTTCTAGTTATCCTAAAATGCACCGATTACGAACAAAACCATCATCACTATTGAAAAATATCACGTATCATGTCACGTCACAGTCCAAGAAAATTCTCGAAGTAGGCCCTGAAATTAAGACTGCAAAAAGTTTGACTAGTAAAAATGAAGTCTATATAAAATACGCATTATTTGAGAGAATTGAAATTTCTTAAAATCCACGCCTATTTCCTGGAGGCTTCATACCTACCGTTCATTTTAGGACATTTTCTTTCCTAGGATTTCTGGTAAAGATTTATTTTACCGAAAATTGCAACGTAATAAATGTATTTTGGAGGCTTCATACCAGCCGTTCATTTTAGGACATTTTCTTTTCTATGATTTCTGGTAAAGATTTATGTTACCGAAAATTGCAACGTAATAAATGTATTTTGTTTATTTTTTTTAATTAGTATTGCTATGCACCAGGTAACATTTTTGATTATCAGCAAATCTTAAAAAATTATATAAATCTTGGTTTTTTCAGAAAACTTTATTTGTAGGCTAATGGTGTCCTTCCGAGTTGATACCTTCAACTGAAATTTTTTTGAGAAATTTTGATATTAAACGTTTACTGCAACCTGTATGTACTCATACTTTGGGATAATAAAGGGGGGCCTGTATTTTAACCGCCTTAAAAAAAAAGAGAAAGTTCTCAATTCGTATGTACATTTTTTATATTCATCACTTTAGAATTTGGCGAAAGCGCTAGTGATAATTTTGTCGTGCATTGAAATAGGGAGATCGTCATTTTCGGAGTAGCTGATTCCGAATTTGATGTCAAAAGTTTAAAATGGCGGTTCCAATAGAGCTTCCATAATTTCAAACCTTACAGATTTACCTACATGAAATTTGGCACATGGAGAAAGGATGTTAAAAATTCAAATCTATGGATACTCTTTCTTTACTTTGTAGAAAGTTAATATTAGACCACTATAAAGAGTGGAACCGCATTCAAGAAAACTTTCTATAAACTATGAAATAAAATTTCACCGTCGTCCGGTGGATTGAATCTTATTTGCCAATATCGATATTGAGGTTGGTGTGTAAAAATGAACAAATAAGAAAATCATACGTATTTTCAATCGACTTCAATATTGATAATAGATGATAATAAGGTTAAATAAGCCGGGCGGCGCGGCGGTGAAATTTTGTTTCATAATTTTTAATCACTTTTTTTTATTAAAGGCGGTTCCATAAAAAAAAAATGTGTATAAGGCAAGGCATTCGTGTTATATTAGGAGCCATTCAATAAATACATTCGTAAAAATTACTTTCTTAAAAAAATTATTGATCTTTTGCGAACGTTCACTTAATATTATTCCCCCCCCCATCAATCGCTTTGTCTCATTTTTTGATGACAAATTAAAACACTACACTCGACGCGAGTTTCACCAACCAAGTTGGCATTATCCCGAGACAAAACTAAATTTTTAGTAAATTATCTTGATTTTGTGGTGGAATGCAAGTTTTTTTCTTGTTATTAGAAATGTGTAATCCCATTATATGAATGTGGATATATTGTATTAATGAATCTACATTTCGTTAATACAATATATGTTATAGTCAAACTATAACGTAATATTGTCTCACTACATACCATAGTTTAGTAAAAAGAGAACAAGTTAATACTGTATCGTGCTGGCCATTTCTAATTTCTGCCGGAGGCGCCGGCCCACAGATCTGCCCGATTAGATTTTGTTAAACTCGGAACATGTGAAATATTATTTTATCTTTTAGCCGTCTTGGGAGCTTACCCAACCCACCTAACGTGTAATTACATACAGCCGTTCAAGGAATTGTCAGAAAAATCTACAAAATTTTTAATGTTTACATGTATAGAATATTTGTTTAGTATCCATTAAAACCATTTTTATGTACAATAAAAATACAATTTCCTCTAAACATTTTGTTCATTATAAAGAGCGGAGGGAGAAAAAGCTACGAAAGTGGTCATTGGAATATTTAATTTTTACGCTGCTTCGTTTGGTCGATAAAGAATGCTGATCAGAATAATATACACTATCCGGTCCTTATATAAAAACGTTTACGTATACTGAAAGAGATATTCTTCTTCTCTTCGTAAATCGCATCATACTGCTTAAATACGTAATGTCTATAATCCAAATTATTGAAGGCTGCCTTTTAGTATTACCCAGGGAGATCAGGTCATATGTTAACTTTACCTACCTGGGTAGTTTTTAAAGACATGTAATGACGATTTATATAACAGAAATTCTCGCCAACCTTTCCAAAATTAATCGAGTTGGCAAGTGATGTAAGTGTAAAATGTGTCTTTTCTCACCCCATGTCTAAAAAAGCATTAAGGTTTTCCTGTTGAATTTATATACTTTTGCTTTACATAGGTAGAAAGTTGTTTGCAACATTGTATTTGTTGACGTAACGTAAATATTTCGTCGTCAATAAAAGATCCATAATATTGAAGTAGTTTGTTTCAAAAATTCAGGTAAACAAAATACGTGAAAATATCCGTGTCAGTTTTTTCTACAGTTAGCTTATAGTATTATTGGTCACGCTAAAACTTTTCACCAGAGATAATGCTAATAATTAATAATCTTATTGTGTCGGCTAACCAAAAAGTTAAATGGCTTAGTAAGGACAGAAATGTTCTACTTGCAAAAATCCTACTACGTCTGTTTTATACTAAGGAAATTGCTTCATTAGTTCATTTTCCAACTGTTTGCTTTATTTTTAATCCATCCTCAATATACAGAAAATAAAGAATCCAAAATATTTATTTTCTTTTCATTCTAATTTATGTACCTACTATACAGGGTGATTCACGTAGGCCATTCATTAGAAGTTTTTCAACTTGTAGTTCGATTAGAAACTTGAAATTTGGTATGCAGCCATAATCGATCATGCCCGTTCTATCTAAAATTTTCAGTCCTCCAACTATACAGGGTGTGCCAAAAATTGGTACCAACTTTCTTATTTTAAATGGAAACCTATATTTTTCTTTTCATGGTTCGATTGGTCTTCTAATTCTGAGTTTAGGAAACCTAAGTTATGTTAACTTATCTATTACAATTTTTGATATATGTCCAATTTTTTTTTTTAAATAGCCGCTGTAGTAGTTTACGAACAAATTTGTATCTCGCAAACCTTTCAAAATTATGAAACCAAATTTGTGAAGCAGTTAGCTGGAAGTTCAGGCTAATTTTTGAGGACCCATCGGTTGTCCCATTTTGTACCATATGGGCCCAGTAGATTTTCAAATGTCGCAATCAAAAATTGCCAAGAAGTCAATTTTTTCAAATGGCACCTACTATTTTTTTTCACAACATTCGAAAGAAAATTGAATTTTAGGGTGAGTTACTTAAGCATTCCCTATACCTAACTTCACCCCATATCGAGTTATTCAATAAAAATCAAGAAAAACCTTATCTCGTCGAGAGATTCCTTACTTCATCAAGTATGTCATGGAAACAAAAGACAGTTGTAATATTTTTTAAAGAAAAATATGGATTCTTATTTAATTACACACAACACCAACAAATTATTATTAACGGACAAGAACAATGTTGACGAAATTCTGTCAGTGAAAACGGTGCACACATTGAGCATTTGTATTGAAATAATTATTTTGTTAATCTGTTTATTTGTTGTTATTTTGTTGTTATTATTTATTACTGCAATACGATTTTTAAATAAAAATTTAAATGAAATGATTGGTTCCAAAGCCTACTACCCTTGAGAAAAAAAAACAATATTTAAAAAAAAAAATGCCAATAACTCAAAAACGACTGTAGACAGACATACACAATGTTAATAGAAGTGGCCCTAAAATTCAATTTTGCATCGATTTCTGGCGTCAGAAATGGTAGGCGCAAAGATGTGCTACGCAATCTGTTGAAAGTAGAATAACAGAATATTTGAACAAAAACATGGTGGTCACATTGAACATTTACGTCAGAATTTCGTCAACATTGTTCTTGTTCGTTAATAATAATTTATTGGTGTTGTGTGTAATTAAATAAGAATCCATATTTTTCTTTAAAAATTATTACAACTGTCTTTTGTTTCAATGGCATACTTGATGAAGTAAGGAATCTCTCGGCAAGATAAGGTTTTTCTTGATTTTTATTGAATAACTCGATATGGGGTGAAGTTATGCATAGGGAATGCTTAAGTAACTCACCCTAAAATTCAATTTTCTTTCGAATGGTGCGAATAAAAATAGTAGGTGCCATTTGAAAAAATGGACTTCTTGGCAATTTTTGATTGCGACATTTGAAAATCGACTGCGCCCATATGGTACAAAATGGGACCACCAATGGGACATCAAAAGTTAGCCTGGACTTCCAGCTAACTGCTTCACAAATTTGGTTTCATAATTTTGAAAGGTTTGCGAAATACAAATTTGTTCGTAAACTACTACAGCGGCAATTTTTTTCAAAAAATTGGACATATGTCAAAAATTGTAATAGATAAGTTAACATAACTTAGGTTCTCTAAACTCAGAATTAGAAGACCAAACGAACCATGTAAAGAAAATTATAGGTTTCCATTTAAAATAAGAAAGTTGGTACCAATTTTTGGCACACACTGTATAGTTGGAGGACTGAAAATATTTTAGATAGAACGGGCATGATTGATTATGGTCGCATACCAAATTTCAAGTTTCTAATCCAACTGCAAGTTGAAAAACTTCTAATGAATGGCCTACGTGAATCACCCTGTATACTATTTGCGACAAGAGGGGAAAATCTTCCATATATCGAGTATGGCTCGGTGTGTCGAGAGGTTGACTGCTGTGCGATTTGGTCTACAAACAAATATTGTGAGGTGCCCAGGAAAAAAGAAAAGAATTGAAGAGCATCACATAAATTAGACGAACTACTTGACATAAAATGCTTGAAGTATGAAATATGATGGTGTATACACTTTTCCCTCCCTTTTCAACAGGAATTATGTTTTTGTATTGGTACCAGGCTTTCTTTTAATATGCAATTGATCACAAAATGTGTAGTTTTGAAGGAAAATATGCGGATATAAATTCTCATTTATCTAACTGGAAGTTATCACATACAAAATGGATTGTACACTTATACACTTTGTCACATGGCGAAAAATATACCAAAAAAACTGGGGCTCCTTATACTATTCACCTTACTTAGGAACTCTACATATTTTATCATATTAATAGCCAATAGACTAATTTCAGAAAATGTATTTCCTTAAATGTTCATTGTATTAAGTTAGAAAATTTCGCATCGCGAGGGTCGGCTAAGGTTCAAATAATTCAGTTTTGTTAGGTAAGCGAAGTCTTACCAAAGAAATTATTAAAATATAATGTTTCATATACAGTTCAAAAGGGCACTTATTCTAGTCCTCATATTTGTTTGTGATCTGGTTTGCTATATAAAAAATAACTACAATTATGTTCAATTTTACTTATTTGAAAGCTTTGTATACAATTTTAACTATCGTTAGGGTTCATCAGAGTGGATATAACAAAGAATACTGTCTGTCCTCTACAAGTGGACAGTAGTAAAGATAAAATGTCGATCGTTTTCGCAAATTTTAAAAGAAAATCGGTTAAAATATGAAGATAACGCCTCATAATTGTTTTCTAAATGGTAAACTACCGTAAACTACCATGTAGCCTGAGAATAATAGCTAATAATTATTATTGTTGGAATCCAATTCGCCCAACATGCAAAAATATATAAATATTATCTTCCAAATTGAAATTAGACTACCACTACTTACTAGCAATTTTGATTTGGGTTCTCGAGGAAAGTCTAAAAGCTGACGAAGATAAAAAGTAAGTTTCTCATTGTTTACTGTTTTCATTTTGTGCTAGGGAGATTTAGGGTTTGTTAATTTTTTTTTTTTATTATTGTCAATGTTTTCAGTATTTTGACAAATACTACATCAAGGTGTTTGTTTCGTGGCAATTTTGTGGGCGTTTTCCAATTTTGAGAATGAATTTGGGTTGGGGTTTTTGCGAGAGTTTTTGATGAATGAGATTTTGTTTTTTATCTCATATTATTTTGATTTGCCATTGACAAGGGACTAGATAAACAGCAACAACAATATTGTTATTGCTATAGGCCATGTACTGTAATACTACGCCAAGTAGGGGCCGAATGGCAGTCTAAAAGATACCAAGGCAATTATGAGATTATGTGTAAATCTAAAGAAAGTAAAGTGTTTACAATAAGCTAAGGGAGCGAGCGTAGAGACGTCTGCATATACTCGTATTTCGATACGCAAATGCAGCAACGTCGGGCGCGGTTAGTACTTGGATGGGTCAGCCTCTCCAGGGAAACACAGCGTTCTCGCTCCATCTTCTAACGGCTTGTATATCAGCGCATGCGTAGAAGGTATGTAACTTTAGGCGGGGGTTACATAGTGGATATATCATCCTTCGGAGGGGATGTAAAGCAGTCGGTCCCTTGTCTATTAAAAATGTTAGGCAAGTAAAAGATCCCTACTCTTCGATAGAGAAGAGGTTCGGCAAAATTTCCAGGGTGGGGGTAGCTCGTCTCCTGGCGTCGGTGATTGGCCTTGGTAGCGGAAATAGGCCGACGTTAAATAACTGATTAAAAAAAAAAAACAATAAGCTACTATAGACGCAAAGGCATACAGATTGAGAGAGAAAGAATATGTGATTTATTAATTTATTAATGATTATTATTAATATTGTTATTTTTTTTTGTTACAGGTGAGTATGCTACTTAAATTGCCGTTGAGTAAGTATAATTTTCTCATGCCTAATGTAAAACAGTTAAAGCAAAAATTAAAAATAGTTAAGAATCCCAGTAGTTTTTGCATTGTATTCTTCTCAAAGCAGAAAATAGATGCATTTTTAAATTCAAGTTTAAAGAGAAGAAAAATTATCGGTTTTCTCTAAAAAAATTTAGGATAAATTCAATTATTTTGAGGCAGTTTTACTGTTGCTACGAGTTTTAAGTAATGTTTTGGCTTAAAAAAAAATAACGTTTATTTTATCATTTTTGAAACGGTCTATCATTTACTTGTTTCGAATTCATCGGTTGTAAGTTCTAACTTATTAACACGTAAATTAATGCAGTTGAATCACCAAATATAGATGTTTAAAATATCATTACTAAATGTAGTCCTGATAAACGGTGTCTCATGATGATGATTATTGCAAACGGTGTAGAACAGTCATACTGTGATTCAAATATGAGAAAAGTTATTTTGAAGAACAATGTATCCACCAAACTAAGATTTCATGTGACGAGAAACTATAAACAGTCCAAAATAAACTACTCAATACTAGCTAACCATTATACTCTTCGCCGATTTACTGCACGTTTTATATAATTTTTGCACTTTCTGCATACCTACATAACATTAGTTTTTCTTTAATTACAAAACATGAAAACATTATTTTTTTTAATTCAAATACTTAATTAAGTACCTAACTTTTATTTATTGACCAATTTTCCAAATTTCAATACAATCGGGCTTTTCATTCTTAAGCTATCATGCTTACAAGAACGGACATATTGAATGTTGTTCAAGAATTTGATCACCTGCACAGTGATATGAAATTTTACTTCCCTCGCATACCGAAGGGAAGTATTGTATTCGAGAAAAAATCACCCTCCGAGATTTTTTCGGATTCTGACGTTTCAGAACACGTAGATTCCGAAAATATAGGTTTTTCAATTCCGTCAGTCTGTCTGTCTGTCTGTCGGTCTGTCTGTCTGTCTGTCTGTCTGTCTGTTGGTGCATTTACTAAAAAACTACTTGACGGAGAGCAGTCAAATTTGGTAGGTAGTTGACGCTACTGACTGCGAAGAAATGGTAGAAATTTCACTGGAAAATATACAGGGTGGACCGTCTAAACGGAATAAATAGTGAAAAATTTTTTTTTTTTGCTCAAATTTAAAATTTCCATGTTTCATGACGCGCTAAACCTATTTCAGAAAAAAAAATTTTTGAAAATTTTTTTCAAACATTTTTGAAAAAATTTTTACCAAGAGGAAAAAATTTTTTTTTGCTCAAATTTAAAATTTCTACGTTTCATGACGCTCTAAACCTATTTAAGAAAAAAAAAATTTTGAAAATTTTTTTCACATTTTTGAAAAAATTTTTACCAAGATGAAAAAATTTTTTTTTTGCTCAAATTTAAAATTTCTACGTTTCATGACACGCTTAACCTATTTAAAAAAAATTCACCATTTTTGAAAAAATTTTTACTACTAAAATGAAATATATTTTTTTTATTTCTTCAAATTTCAAATTTCCACGTTTCATGGCATTCTAAGCCTGATTCAAAAAAAAAAATTTGAAAATTTTTTTAAAAAATGAAATTTTTTAACCACCACTATACTTCCACTCCATTACGTGAATGTTGGATTGAAAATGTGACAGATGGCAATAATATCTGGCATATGCACCTATTATACTTTTATTGAAAAATGTACAAGAAATAATTCAGTCATGGTGGACATTTGCAAAGGTATTTGCGCAAGCCTGCCATATGTGGCACCTGCTATTTAGTATTGAACTTTTGCTGTTGGATGAGCAATCTGTATATTTTTTTGACCAAAACTTATCAAGTTTTCTTTGTAATAATAGCAATAACTCTATTCCGATTATTATTCTCAATGCCAATTCGTAATTATTAATTTTTTAGAGTGACTGCCCTGCACAAATAACGAGGGAAGTTCTGTGTAAATACCTTTACCGATTTTTTTTCTCTGCGAGTGATATTACAGGTTTTGGAAATGTGTGGATCAAATGCAATATACTCTTCGTCATGTATTTGTAAAGAGTATAATAATGTGAGCTCCAAAGTAGATATAATAGGATTCCGTGTCTTCGAGATTGAAGCAAGTTGGAACGTGGTATAAATCTGTTTTATAATAACTGTTGTACTTATATGAAAACGATCGTTGAATATTTTGAAAACGGTGCAGGCGTAATTTTTTGCTCGATGAAGGTATTACGTGAGCGCATCTATAGATATTTTTGTTAATGAGTACTAGTTAGATGCTTTATGACTTAGCTATTTTAATTGGATTACAGGGTGGGTGATATTTATCAGAACCAAAAATTACAAAACTGTATGTTAGTTATAATATGCGGAGTAAAAAGACCTTGTTTTAACATTACTAATTAAAAATATAGAAGTTTTCATTATCACTTCTTTACGACATCTCAGTCATCTTCACCCCAAAAAAATCTTACATCCGTTTGGTAATGATAATCATCCACATTTTGTGTGTTTGTTAAGGCCTTCCTAAACGATGAGATGGTAGGTAACACAACAATAGTTTTGATTTTGTCATGGCATAATAGACCGGAACTGATTATTATTAATAACTGAGTTACGAAGGTGTTACTGTGAAAAGTGAGATGCACTGTATATGTACCAAATTTCAAATGTCTATATATTAGAAATAAAATTGTCAGAATTTTGAAACCCCGTAGTGTGACCACCTCTCGTTTTCCGATTTTGTGCGGTTGTAAAGGACATAACATGATAAGCATGGGGTTGTTTCCCCATATCTTTTTTAACGAACTTTTAGATGCTTTTTTGGCCATAAGATAAATTATCTGAAAATATCAGACTTCACCATTAATTTCTTATAAAAAAATGTTGTCCTTAATTTACTCAACCCATTAATTTATTTTAACTCTAATGAAAAGTGATTTGACAAACAGGTTTATTATTTACAGCAATTTGAAAAAAAATATTCATAATTTTTTTAAATGATATTCCGCGAGCACAACTACGAAACTTTTTTATGCCACCTTTAGTTTTTCTATAAAATATTTTTGCCAAAGATTCAAGAGGTATGCTTGTGATGAAAAAGAAATAAAGCCTATTTTTGTTTTTTTTTTTTTTTTTCAATGTAACAACTGATGGAATATATCTTTGGGAGTATTTGTACAAGAGAATTTTCATGAAAAATAATTACATACCCAAATTATCGTTTTAAAAAAAATCACACTGAGTCTTGAAAGATATGTCTCATTTATTAATTAATAACAAATATATTGTTTTTATTGCCTTTGTTGACGTAATTTTTACAAACGTTGAAACTCGACGCGCATTTTGCTAAGCATCATCGGAAGATGATCGTTTTGTTCACTGTGACTACTATTACTTTATATACCTATGGGTACAAACTTATATTTCTGTCTTACTGTGAACCTAAATATAGTTTTTTATATGTTACTAATTTTCTTGGATGTTAGATAATGAATTTGGAAAATTCAGGGTATCGAAAATTCTATGCATTAAACTACTGTCAAGATGTTAAGAAACCACAGTTCAGTATTCTCTCTGCGCAAGACTTCTTGAGAGTTGCTCTCTCACGAAGTCGATGAAATTTCTTGTATAAATACTCTCAAAAATACGTTTCAACGATTGTTAAATTGAAAAATAGTAACAAGATTTATTTTTACCACGGCACGCCTCTTCAATTTGACAAACAATATATTGCAGGAAGTCTTAAAAATGACATAGAAAAGATTTCGTAGTTGTGCTCTCAGAATCTCTTAGTTTTAAAAATTTATCTTAGGGACAAACATGTTTCTAGGTGATCCCGTCGTTGCAAATTATTGAGTTTTTTAAACCCTTTTTATTAGATTTAAATATATTTTTTTGTCAAAGACTCAATGAAGAATTCTGAAATTTTGGATTGGTATTAAAACAGCACAAAAAAGTTCCCAAAACTTGTTTGAAATGAAATTCGGGGGTAGTGTAGCTATTCCATACTTATCCTGCGATCATCTCTTTGTACTCAAAAACTCTGATCCGTACACCTATTCACCTATTGGAATGGAAATTCAACTCTTTAACTCGACAGTTTCCTGGAATCCCGATTACTAGTAGTTACCTAGTAGTAACACTCATAATTTGGATACAAATTGTTATGAATCATCTTCCCAGCCCGATAATCATCATAAAGATTATCACACTAATGTATAACAATCGAATAAAATTCAAAGAACCTCAAGAATATGTTAATCCAGAATGATGAACGTTCAAGTCTGAGACTTATTATAATCCCGTGATTCATATCGGAGCACAAATCACCCTAGCACCTCAATGAATTCGTCATTCACGAACTCTACTACGTGGGCGTGTCCTATCAAGCCGCCGATGCAGACACTTTCTCGTGTATATGCAACCAAGGCTGTGGAAGTCCCCTTCTCGTGCAATCTGCTAACTACATAGAAGCTAGAGAGAGTATTGAATTCTTTACGCGGTGGACACCAAAACGGTGCTGTTGTTTCCAATCTTCCCATTGACAATCTCAACGAAATTATTACTAGATAAGTTTCATAGGAAGGACTTGTTTATGAAAGATGTATTTTTGTACTCTTCACAAGTACGAAACGCAGTGTATATTGCACTTGCTCAGCACATTTCTAAAACCTGTAATTTTGCTCGTAGAGAAAATATATTCATATTATACTATGTTGGTGAACGAATTCTGAATTCAATATGTTCGTTCGCCTGTCTGTCCGCTCATCACGTTTTTTGTAAGCAAGGCAACTTAAGAGAGAAAACTCCAGTTAGATTGAAATTTGGACAGTTAGATAGGGGAAGCGCCCTGTTGTTTTTGGACAAAATCGATCAGTAAATAGACAACTTATTAATTCTTTGTTTTGTAGTTAAACAAAAAATGTCTAAAACTAACATTATTTACGATAAAACTGCGAAGAGTGTCCCATAGAATGTGCAACAGTTATATAAATAGTTCAATAAATCAGCGAAGTGTATAACGTTTACTCTAGTTTACTCAAATTTCCATGATAAATTTAGTTGAAACGTTTTTTGAGTATTAATAGATAACAAGTATGTCATTACTAGAAAAATTTAAATAGCAATAAATACGTAGACATTTTGTGAACAGTAGTTGTTACTTTTGTTGATAATTTGCCCCTAAATATTTATAATTTTATGAATTATCAATTGGATGCCAAATTTTCAAATTTCTAAGCTGATCAGATCCCTAGAAACATCAAATACCCTCTTTCCGTGATTAAACCTGTATGATGTACCATTCTTTGTCAAATACATAATTACTTAATTATCGCAAAAATAAAATTTTTCGAGGCTCGCCTCAAAGTTTTAAATTTTGAAAATAGATTTTGCAAAAGGAACTAACATTTTATTAAGAAAAACCATATTTTCTATGAGATCAAGCTACACCAAGCTGACTGAGTATTTAAGCTATGGTTAAATTATCCGCCAATGACTTAACTAATGCTTCTAAACTAACAATTGACATACTAGACCTAGGGACAGAATTTGCATTATCATTTGCATCTATAGGTGGTAAAAGGGCTATTTTTAATTTAAAAATCGATTTTTCTCTATTTTCTCGGGAAATATGCGACATTTATAAAACGTAGTTCAAATAAAAATTGTTTCTGGCAAAATTATCTTTAATTGGATGTTTTTAAATTAATTTTATAGCAATAATTAACCGAAATACAGCAATTTTTCGATGGGGTTGAAAGTGGTGAATTTTTTTAAGTTTCTCAAATAACTCCTAAAATTTTTTGTTTCATGAACTTTGGTCTACTTTGAACCTATATAACCAAAGTTCAAAGTCTGCACAATTTTTTTTCTAGCTACAGTAAAGCTTTCCTGTACTATAACTTTAGGCAGCTTGAATAATATTAAATATCATATAATATTCAGCTAGGTATAGTTCTCTACATATATTTAAGGTAAATAAAAAAATGTCAGGGTCTTTGATTTTTACCGCAAAATCAAAAACGCCGACACTTTTTATGTGCCTTAAGTATATGTAGAGAACTGTACTGTTTATAATACTGACATAAATGTCAATTCCGGCTAAAAATCTACCGCTATTTTATTATCTATACTGGTCAATTGACTGAGAATTTGATGGATTTTGGTTGTGGTCAAAATGTTTTAAAATTCGCGCATAATATTAAATAGCCAATAATGGTTCGTTATAAGATTCGAAATATTTTAACAACTTGATTACGGAAACTTGTTTGTATAAAATACAATCTAAAATTAAGTGAAAGCAGTCAAAACGACGAAGAAAAATCGATTTTACTAGCGAATTAGTGAATATCGGAAAATTGAATGTTAGATTCAAATGACGAAATTAACATATAGTCCAATCAATGTAGGCATAAATGTGGCTTCTGTTAAAAAAAACAACTGTTTTTTTAAATCGCTGAGGGTTGTCTTTTTAAACAATATATTAAAAATCGAGAGTGGGATCGCGTCGGCGTTAAAAGATAGAAGGTGAAAGGTCAGTAAATTCAGATTTTTACAAATATCTCAACTTCCTACAAAAAAGGTTACATACGTTTTTTTTATCTACAGCGGGCCGTTTGCGAGACATAGAATTTTGTTCCTAGGTTATAGGAATGGACGCTTTGCGCTGAAACTTGGCACGTAGCAATTTTTCTAAACGTTTCGTTGTACGTAAAAAATTAATATATCCTTTTTTTGTCGGAAATTTGATGACCTTTCATCTTTATAATAACCTTAATTGACTTCTGTGCCATAGGAAGTGAGATAGAGATATTCGTAAAAAACAGAATTTATCGACCTTTCACCTTCAATATCTTTTAATATAACGCCGGCGCGATCCCACTCTTGATTTTTAATATAATGTTTTAATCGACAAAGTAAAGCGATTTAGACAGAAAAACACTGTAGGAATTTTTTTGGAACACAAAACTCTTATTTCCCTGGGTTAATATCTCTGGCTAATTTAGTCAAAAGGCTTGGGTATATGTAATGTTATATTTTTCTTAATTTAAAGTTAAGTTAAAAACAATTCGTTATGAAAAGCAGTACATATTTATATATAGAAGTCTATATATTTTATAGTTCAGTTTACTTCGGTTACAACTACTCCTTTCTGATAGTAACCTATGAGCTCATAGCCGACTGTTTTTATAGACTCGGAAAATTATGATTTTAATAGAGGAGTCAGAAAAACACCGCCTCAAAATAAAACATTATGTCCTTTCAGAATCCGACTTTATTTTAGATAACCCTTATAAATTCCCGACAGAGGGAGCCTCAAGGATTTAACCAGCAAAATACGGTTGGAATTTTTTTGGAACACAAAACCCTAATTTCCCTGGGTTATAATCTTCGGCTAATTTAGTCGAAAGGTTTGGGGGTATATGTAATGTTACATTCTTCTTAATTTAAGTTAAAAACAATTTGTCATAAAAAGCATACATATTTATATAGGTCTAGATATTTTTTGAGTTAAACAATTTAATCTTTGTAACAAGATCTTTTCATTTTATGACGGCGTACCTATTCGTGCTTTGGTAAAAAATAAGTTGTAGGAAGTCCTAAAGATGATATAGAAAAAATTGCGTATGTTAGGAACAAAATTTTTCCAGGTGATCCCATCGCGCGTCAACAAATTACTGAGTTTTTTTAACACTTAATTAGAATTAGGATTAATATATTTGGCTAATTTAGTCAAAAGGTTTGGGTATATCTAAATGTCATATTCTTCTTAATTTTTTAAGTTAAAAACAATTTGTCATAAAAAGCATACATATTAATATAGAACTCTGAATATTTTTTGAGTTAAACAATTCAATTTATGCTTTTTTCCTCGTGATTTTCCAAGTTGTCAAGATACATAATACATGTAACTTAGAATACTGTACAATAAATTGCGTATTCCATGAGGCCTTCTGCAGCATTGGGCAGGAGTTCAACAACTTTTTAAGGTGGTGGTCGTAGCTGTGAACTAGAGGTAGGTAACCATTGTTTTCACGTATATACAAACGATATTCTCATAAATGGGACCATTTCACGGTAGTAAACCGCATAGGACAGGGGTGCAATTACCTGACACATTAGTAACAGCTAGAGACATTATTAATCCTGCTCCTTAGAACATGGCAGACAAAGAAAATAATAAAACTTCACTAAATAACTCAAAATGTCATACAATTGTTACAAGTATTTGCATCAAGTGAATATTTTTTTATTGATTACTTACCACTTAGTAAATCCAAAAATACAATTTGCATACATTCTGGTTAGTGGAGGTCCAGCGACAGACATCCTAAATCTGCACACTATATCACTGGGCGTGACAAAGAAGTATCAAACCAATTTTTTCGTTGTCAATTAATTGCCACATAATTATTACAAAAATACGATCACCATACATCCCGGTTAGTGGAGGTCCGGATGCAGGCATACGTCCCGGTTATTGGCAGTGGCAAACATTTTAAATCTGCAAGGTGTCTACTTTTAAGCCATGCTTAATAAATAAATGTCAAGCTGAGCTTTTTTTAAATAATGTAATTTTTAATTTAAGTAGAAAAATTCTCATAACACATTTCTTGCCTGCATGCTCTAAGGCAAAGGCTTTATCGTGTCTCTAGCTGTTACAAACGTGTCAAGTAATTGCATGCTGGGTTCTATTTGCAAAAACCTTTGATCTTCATTATCTTGGGTAGCCATGTTGGGATTTTTGTGGATTTGGGTTTGGGACACGTCAAAGAACGTCTGTGCAAAAATTCAGATTTTTGCAAATTTTGTCCAGGTTTCTTCCTTTTTTTTTTGGTTTATTTCCATGGTTATAGTCCAGAGAAACTAGCCAAAAAAAGGAAGACAAAATTAGTAAAAATCTGAAATTTTATGTTCGGAATAACAACTAGGTTCTCAATGCAGTAATCTGTCACCAAATAAATTGTTTCAGAATCTTATTACGATGTAGATATGCTTTATTCTCTTGTTGCTGCCAACATAGTAATAACAATTAATCATTTAATTATCAAAATAATAAGATTTGTCAATCATTTAATAGTTTTATATTCGAAATTAATTGAAAATAATCTAATAGGAGGCGAAACCAAAGTGTTCAATTATTATGTTTAAGTTTTTCACCATTAGTTATGTACATACGTAATGTACATAATTTTCATGTTTTAATTTTTAACAAATACAAGTAACTTCAAAAAATTTGTATTTTAACTTCCTGCTTATCACAATAATCGCAGATCATCATCTGATAGTTTGACGATAACAGTGTGAAAATAAATCTATTTCTAAACACAATATTGTATTATTACATTTGTCCACGACTATTAAATAATGTACTCATTATGTATGTGTTTCCTCAAGGATAATGCTATCCATTATTCCCTGCAGTGAATAATGAGAACAGTCAGTTGTTTATAAGAAATGACATTAGTGACTTTTTACTGAAAATTTTAAATTGAAAATTGTAGCAACCAAAAGACAAGTGTTGTCTCTCTAAGTTTTCTAGGAAGCACTCAAATAATCATGCCGAAAAGGTACTTTAATGAACCCTCAAAAACTACATTAGTAAAATTTTTTCAAAGCATCTATTAGCAACACGCGACAATCCTCAACATTTTTTAACCCATTTACCTACGTGCCTGCAAACTGTATATTTTTATTAGTAAGTCATGACGATGTTGTCAAACCGTAATTCTGTAATTGATTTGAAACGTCAAAATTTGTGCGATTTCAACGCCAACGTTATTTACAATAATTTTACATATTAGGCACTCAAAAAGAGTAATATAATTACATAAATGGATACTAACAGTGAAAACGAGATTTCTTTGACACCGCCAGAGATAAAGGAAGCTGCAGAAATCGCTTCAGTAAACTTGTTGCTCGAAAAATCGAAAAAATTATATATGAATCTTCTTCAAATAGGAGAAATGAAATGAGGGTGAATTTTAATTTAATATGAAATATTTATTAGTCGTGGACAAAGTATAGTATTCTACTCGCATATAATGGCTATTTATTCACTCTGGTGATTTACTTCACCCTCGTGAATAATAACCATCATTATATGCTCGTTGAATAATATACTATTTCGGGTGATTGTCATAAGTTTACAGGCAATAATTTTAAGATACTTATATTGGTGATAAAAATTTGAGGATAAATCTACAGTTCTAAACACAATTTTTATTATTTGATTAGTTATCATAATAAAGTTTTCAGGTGATAATGCATTTTACAGATAATCGCTTTGAAATAATTTGGCATTAACAGGTTGGTGACGATCTATCATTCTGAGAACATCTAATTATTTGATAACTACAAACAATTGGTGACCGATAAAATCACACACTCTTATTTATATAGATTGGTAAATGTAACTTTTATAAACGCTTCTGTATGGTAAATTGGTTTTATTTCTATTTATGATCTTATGAAATTTACTTTAGTATAATTAATAAAATTAATAAAAAAATAAATACTAAAACCAGGATAGTAGACGTGTGTGTGATATTTGCATATGGCAGAGAAAGACCTTAATAAATTTCATTGCGATTTGCTATTCTGAATATTTCAGAACTGAAAATCCTCAATACAAAGTATGATTTAATTCACTATATTGGTATTTGTTGATAATAAATGTTATTCTTGATATTATGATTTTTTTTTGCAGGAAATTAAAAAAGAAGGTACTTATTTCTATCCGTATGTCATTTTTTTTTATCTGTTCAATGATTACTCTGATTAGCTTAGGCGATCTCTATGAAATCTTGTGCAAACTATAGGATATGATTCGACCCCTTTGTAATTTCATTCAATTTAATGCAAGGTACGCATTTTTTTTATATTACCTTTAATTAATTTAATATATTCGCAAATTTGGCGAATGCGCCAATGACAAAAGAAAAACTTGGTTTTTAACTTATAAACCAATAATATTTTCCACAAATTATAGAGTATTATTACTCGGCAGTGGCCCCATTGTAGTTTTTTCTTCAAGATACGTCGAGTGCACGGTGGATTAGAATCAAAAACTGGAGAAAACTTATATTGCTTTGGAATTACATTAAAATTGCTAGTTAAAGTATTTTTAATGTAGCAAATTGAAGTTAATAATTTAAAATCGCAGATCAATATGGCTGCCATAATTTCAAAATATTCATTTTTACACCGACTTTAATTTGTTGCCCTCCACTAATGGATATATAGGCATTTATTATTTTATTTAGTAATATTTTATTTCATGCGTTTTAGAGGTTCTTTTATTTTTTGGAGCATACAATAGTATTTTTTAAAAACCTGAATAAAAAAATTATAGTCACCTGATGAATAGATCTGGCCACACTATAGCTAAACCAACCCCCTCCGACTAATTGAGTGACTTGTACTATCAGTGCAAAGCTCGGTTCAAATTTTGCTTGTTTAGATACGAATGCTCTAGAAATACAACTTGATTTAAAATATTTTTCGCACTATATTGTGACTATGTGAAGTTTAGTGTTTATTAGATTGTGAATTCAGGTAGTTCCAGGACGTGTATCATTTTCCATTTATACAAAACTGTCTTTTTTTTTGTTGTCGAGAAATAATTACTGAGAAATAAAATGATGGTGGTGACTATTTAAAAATATATACATTCCCAGTAATAAAGTTGCAGATCGATTCCAATCGAACATATTATTTTTTATGTCGGCAAAATATGGAGTCTTACCTTTAAAAATTTTCTGATTAATAATGTCATATATTCTGAGATTACCGAAATAATGAAAACTTAATAAAGCGTATGCGATACTTATGCTGGTTTTATAAAAAGGTTATTCTATAAATCTGGCACCAATGCTTTCAACTCTACATAAATTACCGACTTATACTTATTATCAAATTTATTAATTATGTATTCATTATGAGTATTATCAGAAGTAGCCCACGAAAATTTTGGAGAGGAGAGGCAATAAAAAATGTATCTCCTAATCTTCTTGAAGAGGATCCTGCCTCGTTGGAAAATAAAAATAAAGTTTTTTTGTTATATTATTTGATCTTTTTTATATTAATAGAAAATATTTGGCTATGAGTATAGTACTACGATTATTTTCAGAAAAAGAGTTAATTAGGTTTAGTTAGGTTTTTAAAATTTGTCCTTTTGGTCGACTCTTTTTTTTTTTTATTTTAAAAGTTTTACCCGAGGTTTTACCCTAGCTTTCTAGACGTTACGTTACTCTATGTATCCCCTCATTATAAGATTAATTTATTTATTTTTAAAACGGACCAATGTAAACACATTGATTCTGTAGAACTGATTTTCGATCAGTCGGAATGTTTTATAAGTAATCCAAGTGTTTAAATTATGTATTTTACAGGTGCATCATGCATCTGCATTGTGCATATGCAAATAGTCACAGGAATGAGATTTTAAATTACAAATTAACTAAGAGCTTATGTACTATAAATCAGTTAGATACTTATAACGTTTATAACATTATAACATTGGTAATCACGCACAGTCAACATTAATGCAGAAAACTTCATTGACATCCATAGAACGTGATTGTTTAATAAAGATGGCAGTCGATATCCAAATAGTTTTGCACGGTAGAAAATTACAAAAACAATGATTACATATAATGAACGTGTGGTGATGATCTATACTGTGTACCTTAGGTAAAAATAATCGGTGAATTGTGTAAAATTAAGATAGGAAAAAAATAAACGGCATTCGATTCGTAATTGATAGTATTGCAAAGTCTACGTGGTCAGAAGTTGTTCTTATACCCTTGGGGTGGAAATTAGTAAACTGAAAATAATCACAGAAATTGGTAGAGGGATGAATTCTAAGATAAACAATTTTTTTTTTAAATCAACGTTATTCAAGTTATTCGCAATTGAATGTTTATTTTTCATCTAAAATATGCATGTTTTAGAGCGATTTTTCACGAATAACTCGAAAACCCTACGTTTTATCAAAAAAAATCATCAGGAGCAAAAATGAGGCTTATAAAATAACAAATCGATTTGTTTCCTTTTTATATCTGTAGATAGATACGAATCGAGTTATGGCTTGTTGAATTGTTCGCCGAAAATTGAATTCGAACCTTTCAACGTAATTGATAGTATTGCAAAGTCTATGTGGCCCGAAGGTGTGCCTTTACCCTGAGGGTGGAACCACCCCTTTTCGGGGGTGGAAATTAGTAAACTGAAAATAACCACATTAATCGAGGGACGAATTCTAGGCAAAAAATATTCTTCGAAATTTTTTCGATAAATCAATATTTTTCGAGTTATTCGTGATTGAAAATATTGATATTTCATCTAAAAAATGCTTGTTTTAGAAGTACTTTAAAAAAGGTCTGACAAAAGTTTTCCTCCAAAAAATTCGTCGTTTTTCCGTTAGATAACGTTGAAAGGTTCGAATTCAGTTCTCGGCGAACAGTCACCTTCAACGAGCCATAACTCGGTTCGTATTGCGTCTATAAAATAAAAAGAAAACCAATCAATTTGTTATTTTATAAGCTTCATTTTTGTTTCTGATGATTTTTTTGATAAAACGTAGGGTTTTCGAGTTATTCGTGAAAAATCTCTCTAAAACGAGCATTTTTTAGTTGAAATATCAACATTTTCATTCGCGAATAACTCGAAAAATATTGATTTATCGAAAAAACCTCGTAGAATATTTTTTGTTTAGAATTCGTCCCTCTATCGATTTATGTGGTTAGTTTCAGTTTACTAATTTCCACCCCCAGGGTAAAAGCACACCTTTGGACCACATAGACTTTGCAATATACTATCAATTACGAATCGAATGCCGTTTATTTCATGAGTATCGATCTTTCCTAACCGAAGTTCAAGATTTTGCACTTTTTTTTGTCTTTACTGACTGGACTAAACCCATTTTGGGGGTTTGGGGGTTAGTTTTCGCCCCTTGCAGGATGCGGTCAAGGCAATTGACGGAGGTTCTCGTTAATGTACTGCGACCATTCTGCAGTAAAAACAAGAAACACTTTCTCTTTCAGATCTTCCTTCACCCGTATGTTCCTCATCCAGCAGGGGGTAGTTTATACCCTTCTGCAGGCTTGGTTCCAGTGCGGCATTCACCCTCTACCATATTTTTTTGCATTCTCAAGAGCTTGTAAGCTAGAAGCTTTTATTACACAGCTCTATGTCCGGAATGGTATAGAAGGGTTGCAGAGGGTGTATCAACTCCTTCGGGAGAATTGTTACCCCTTTGCTGAAACCCTTGGTATTTAAGAAGAAGAATACGAGAGATAAAAAGTCTCCATTCATGCTTCTTTCCATAATGATACTTATTCATAAATGTACCTTATTGAAGGAATGTTCTTGCCCCTACACAAAAATTGAAGGGTATGTGAATTTTTTGACCTCGGATTTGGATCCACCGTCCAAAAATGCATAGGAATACCATGGTCAGTGATCCAGATACGAAACTTTTGTTTTTATTTATTATTATTTAATTTTCTGATTTTTTGCAGTCTAGTACATATCTATTATAGATTTAATGAAATTCTTATTTTGGCGGCATTTAGGGTCCCCTTTTTTGCACATTAATTTATATAAAAATTCTACTTGCCTATTTTTAAATATCCGAGGAAGTGACAAAATATAGGCATTTAATGCCAGAGATCTACTAATGCAGATTCGATTTCAACATTTCGTACATTTTGTGTCTTAATAATTGTTATAAAAGCATTAGTTATTCTTCCTCAGCTTCTTTCAAATAAACTTATTAAGTGGAAGATGATGGCAATTTAATACTAGCATATAAAATACTTTCTTTCCTTTTTACTACCCGTCCCCACCCTTTGAATTTTAATATGTCAATTATTATGGGAACACATCGTAGTCGTGCAAAAATTACTTTAACTGTAGCATATTCTGTGAAGTGTTATTCAAACACAATTTGTTTAAAAGAAAATTATTTTTTTAACTTACAACATTGCTTAAATTTATATGATATAGGTGGCCAGCATCTGAACCATTGAAGATAAGAGAAAAGTGCACTTACAGAGTGTGTAAATGGGTCAATTTATCAAAATTAACGTGCAAGAATGTGATAATGTGAATCCTAAATGTCGAGTAAGAAAAGTATTTTAAAAAAATGGTATTTGCTAACTTGTTAAATTTTCAATGCAAGTGTTTAAACCAATGTATTTATGTAAAGTAACCCATGAAGCACAACTGACATGTAAGTAGAAAGACTCTATCGTGTAAGCACATGTCATATTTGTAAAAACGGTTTTTTCAGGAAATTGATAAAAGCGTTATAATTACTTGAAGCAATTGAAGCGGTTGGAGCTGCATGGAAATGCCATATAGTTCGAATAATGTTAATTCAACGCCAGCATATCACATGCAGATGTATATTCTTAAATTGTACCCGTATTAATAATAATTTTAATTTTATAAAGTACCTTTATCCTGTGTCACCTCATTCTACATTCCATGTGGTGTTTGTATTGAAAAAAAGGAAATTTTGAACATTTTCAGTGTGTTATAAATTAAATATTGCAAGGTCGTCGTTAAGTTTCACCTTCTTTTTCGTCACTGATAAGTTTATATCTAAAATTGAAATATAATAACCAATTCCATTTTACGGATTTGACGACTTCGTAGATCTATTTCAGCATTTGTTGAACCTTGGAAGAGAAACCCGATATTTTCGAGGTCTTCATTCATAAAGTTAATATAATTATTCAATGTGTGTTAGTACTAGAGATTCATTGACAGATGTTGCATCCGGTAATGTGTATTTAGTGAAAATTATCGATTCTTGCAGCTAATGTGACTTAGTCTTCTACATATTTTTGAAATATAGGCATAATCTACTATATAGTTGAAGACAGAAAGTTGATGATTTACCTATTATATTAATAATTGTATCACAGTATGAAAAAATCATTGGATTTTTAGTCGATTGCAAAGAGAAATTCCCGATTTCACCGATGTTTGCTCGTTTTGTGTCTTTGTCCGACACATAACTTGAAATGACGAAAACAACTTTTATGAATTTTTCAACATACGATTTATCCTTTCTTAGATTTTAGTGTACACCAGGACATTCGCCAAATTTTCGAGTAATGACGATTCATTTGGCATACTCTCACGGTATTCTCTTTCGCTGCTTGGTAGTTAAATAAGAAGCCATTAATTAGAGTGAAAAACATTTCTGAAGAAATTAAAGCACATTGAAAAAAAAAAGATGAATATATTTATCCTGTCGCCCCGTTAATTGTACATTAGTACCTAATAGCGATATTGAGGCCCGGCCGGTGTAAGAATGCAGAAATAACGAAAACGAACGTAATTTTAATCGATATAGATATTAAGTAATAAAAAGTCCACTAGGGAACACACAGGATTTGAAAAGTTAGACATATTCTCAATATTTTGCATTCGAATAAAATTACTAAAAAAAATTGTTAAGAATCTTGTTTTAACCTTGGCTACCGAGTATTGAAATTTTTTGATATTTTTGCTCGGAAGATTTTTATCAGTTTTCACTAGCAAGCCATGAAAACTATTAATATTGTTAGTATAAAAGAAGTCAAGATAAATTATTTATGCAACGAAATTCGAGTCTTGTCTCGAAATTCGGTATCCAAGGTTAAAGAGTCCGAACCACTGTTTCTACCAACTTGTTTCAATATCTCCAACACGACGATAACTATTTAGAACCTGTCGTATTTACGAGATCGCAGCAGGCTGGGATTAATTACACCTGACACTCTTAAGAAACGCAGCTCCTGAAGTACTACCTCTGTACCAAAATTCAAATCTCTACTTCTAAAAATAAATTAAATACAAGTATGTCTTCATCCACTGCTTGTACAAAAAAATCACCAATATCTAGTTAAAAATAAAAACGCGGGTGCAGCAAGACCATGCTTATCCTGCAACGTCCATTACTATTTTTCTACATGTACTGTATAAGTTCAGAATATAATAAAAGAATGTCGAAACGTTTTTCACATTTTTGATCGTTAAAAACTGTTGAAAACTCGGAAAATATGCACGTAACAAAAAAATTACAAGAGACCAATATTTTAAAGAATATACGTCTGAATTCTTCCAGGTTTTTTAATTTCATAGTTTACCAGATCTTCCATTTTCCGATAAGTGTCCTTTTTTCATATTTTTCTGGAAAAAGTTGGATAGAGTGCACTTTAGGAAAAAGTCATAGAGGAAAAGAGTCGTCCATTTTGATCCTTTCAGGGACATTTAGGAGATCCCATCTTATACGAACGTTTGTTTGCAAACTCCCAAACAGAACGTTCACTCTTTGTGACTTTCTCCCTACGTAGTTCACCGTCTCACATTTTCTGTGATCCCCCCACCACCAAAAGCTAACATATTTGTTGAACGGAAGCGCAGAGGGGTCACATAGGAAAAAAATACTTCTTGAAATAAATGTCACGATCATGAAGTCAACGTGAAATTCATTTCATCTAGTTAGTTGAAATTTATTTTCATGTTAGGTCAAGTGCTGCTAGATGTTATTGCATTGTCTTTTTTAGGAAAATATAATCATCAATTACAAATGACAGGTTACTCAGGGTGTCTACTAATCCGGAAAACCTGGGATTGTCAAGGAATTTATTTCAGTCAGGGGAAACCTGGAAACATCAGGGAATTTATTAAAATAAGCAGTATAACCTGGAATTTTTACTTTCATATAATTATTAAAAGAAACTATTAAATCTGTTAGAAATGTCTCGCTGATGAAGATTATGAACTATATGGATAGATTTTTTATTTGTGCTATTTCACTTCTATAATTTTTTCTATTAATTTAAGACTAAAAAACAATGATAATCTTTATAGAAATAATTCAGGTCGTTATTTAGACAAGGCGAAAACCTCGCCTTCGTATGAAAAAAATGTCCCATACGATTTTTTTGCCTATTCACATTCGGGACATGAATAAGGATCGTGAGTTTGCCGGGCGAAAATCTGGTCCCAATTTGTATAGACTAATTTCTTTAAACAAATTGCAAAAATCTCTTTTCGTTAAACAAAAAAGGTCTCTTGTCATGTTTTCGTAAAGTTGGCCGTTTCCGACTTATAATCAAATTAATGTTTGAAAAAAACTCAAAAACGGCAATTTTCAAAGTAGAAATACAATATTATAAAATGTATTTTTTATTTTCACCAAAATTCTTATACAATCTCTGAACATCCATTGACAAAATCCTGAAGAGTAAGGTGCAGATTTTTCATTCTAAAGCTTAAATGTTTAATTGTTAAATAGACGTTTTTAGCTGGGCCTTTTTTTAAAATAATTAATTATTAATAAAAAATTATGTATTTATGCCTTTATGACAATAATTATTGGTATCATCGACTTATAATCCGATTTAGAATTCGACTTACTTTTGGTTGGGACTGTAACGTTTCAACCTCCTTAAAAAGTAGTTTAAACAAATTGGGACCAGATTTTCGCCTGGCAAACTGTTGATCCTTATTCAGGGGCATGTCCCGAACGTGAAATATGCAAAAAAATTTGCATTTTTACAGGATAAGAACAATCAATACTTAAGAGAACATTTTAAAAGTACAGAATACATACAGGCATACAATTTTACAAACTAAAAAGATACATGAAACTATGATAAATATTATAAATACTTCACTTTAAATAGTGAAGTGAAGTTAACTGGCTAAGTCGAAACTGTAGAATTCCTGTAAAGAACATTTTGAAAATACAGAATACATACCAGCATACAATTTTACAAAAAAAAAAAAAGGTACATGAAACTACAATAAAATATTATAGATACTTCACTTTAAATAGTGAAGTTAACTGGCTAAATCGAAATTCCTGTAAAAAATAAAAGCAACTGTCGCAATCTCAATTGGCAGTTTGTTGAAAATTGTCCCACACACATAGAAAGGACCTTTTTTGAAAGTACATAGGCTAAATTAATTGATGTAAATTAGATCACAGCCTCTTGTGTCGTGGCTGTGCACACTATTGTGTAGAAGAAAGTGTACTGCGTTAAGCTTAACAAAAAGAGCTACCTCATAGATTAACAGACATGGCAAAGAGAAAATTCTGTTTTGTATAAAAATTTGACGACAGAATTTAGTGAGAATATTTTTTTTTTATTTTTTATTTTATTTTATTTTAACGTCTTATTTATTTTAACGTCCTGGCGAAGTTTAGCTAAAGCTATTCCACCACTTAACCAGGACGGCGAAATGAGATACGGTCACCCGTCCAAGTAACGGACTCTCCCGGCGTTGCACAGTGGTTCCAATTCAAATTCTAGCAGGACAAAATTCAAAATATGAAACTTCTCAGAAATCGCCAAATGTCTGCCTAGCTCAAGCTGAACAATAGGGGGGTAGTAAATCATAAATGCTACGACCGATGACGAACCCAGTACACAGGTAGCGGGAGCCAAACTCACCCTCATCTCGTGAGTGCACATTATTCGTCTTATATACGCTGCGAAGTCAACAGTCCTGTTTTATGTTTAGAAGTGCACCTTTTATTTTATTGTAATATAAACTTCCTCTAAAGGTATGTACTTGCCTAATCCATAGAAAAAAATCAATTTCATTCCATGTAACGTCTTGTTTTACCTTGTGTGAAATGAACACTGCCGCTTTTAATAATATTGCTGTGTTGGGCTTGCCTTACAAAAAAATATCTGCACGTATTCGACGTGATCCTTTATTGGGCCAATTGGGTAGATATCTGGGAATATGTAAACAAAAAATTAGGTACTACTTTGCACAACTTTTTCAGTTATGCAGTTATTTGTTGTAGCTATGTCAGTACCTCGAATGGTCCTGTTTAATGGACAAGTGAAGATAAGGGCTCGACTAAACCGTGTATTAAGCCGTGTTTTCGAGTTTCTTGATACAAGAGTCTACAGAAAGTGATAGGCGGTATACAAAAAAAATCAGACAATTTCTGTGCGAAACTGAAAGAAAAATGGATCAAAAGCAGGCGAATTTTCAATAAATTTTTAATAAAAAATTCAACGTGGCTCAAGGGAGATGTACTATTTCCTAAAATAGTAAAAAAACCTGACGGCTAAGTACAAGTGCCAGTGACCACAGCAACGTTCCATCAAGTAATGATCCGGGAATTCGTGCTCATCGTGGTCGACCAAAGAAACTTTTTGGAGATAGTAGCGAAAAAAGCAAGAAGAGAAAAATACAGTCTTTAATTAGTGGCACAATGCATGAAGAACTTACATTGGCTACTCAAATGAGCTTACCGTCTAGAGGAAGAAGAGATGCGGCGCAAATTTTAAAGCAAGTTGCTGAATTTTCTTCAATGAGGGCAACAAAAATCAAGAAGGCATTTACCGCTCCAAAGACAAAAGTACCCATTAAATTTACACCTGAACAAGCTTTAGCGTCTTACGTTGATAAAAAGCTAACTAAAAGTCAATATATCGCAATTAATAAGCATCAGATGTGGTGCAGCTGCACAAAAGAAGGGTGATTTAACCAACAATCACCAACAAAAAAGACCCCTTCTCCAAAACTTTCGGAAGGAAATAATAAGACAATTTAACCCAATAAAAATCAGATTTTTTTTTCTCAGGGCTAGTGCAATATTTTCAGTTGAAACGCCAAATTTTAGATTTTTCGAAGGTAACATATATTTTCACCCCTTAAAAACTACCCCTAGGTATAACAGAATTTTTTTACTGTTTTTCCCAGATTGACTACAATATTTTCAGTTGGAATGCCTAGTTTTAGATTTTTCCTAAGTAAAAATTAATTTTCACCCCTTAGAAGCTACCCCTATGCATGAAAGAATTTTTTTACTATTTTTCCCAGATTGACTGCGTTATTTTCAATTGTAGTGCCTAGCTTTAGATTTTTCCTAAGTAAAAATTTATTTTCACGCCTTAAAAACTACCCCTAGGCATAATATAATTTTTTTACTATTTTTTCCATATAGATTGCAATATTTTTAGATGAATCAAGAAGTTTCAGATTTTTGTCCAGCTAGAAGTTGAATTGGAACCACTGTGCGTTGCTTAACTTCGCCAATCGAGTTCTCGCCACTTAAACTGGCACCGTACCTCGCCTAACCTAATGATCTTTTTTACAAGAAGAACTCACAGCTAGTTTTCCAATATATTATTAAATATTTCATGTGCGCGTAGGCCAGAGCAAAATAGATGTTTAATAGATATTTTTTATCCATAACTCTGATGACAAAATAAGCAGAGTTTAGTTTTTTTAAAACTTGTTCAATATGGGGGGGTAACCAGGTGAGTTGTTCATCTAAATACATTCCCAAGAATTTCGCACTTTGGACTTTATCTATTGTTGTGTTGTTTAGTTTAATAGAATTTTTTAATAATTTTTTTGAGGTGAATACATACTTTCATATTTGTTCGAGTGTAGGAAGTTTAAAACCTGGAATATAGATAAAATATTACCTGGAAAACCTGTAAAAGTCAGGGAATTTTAAGATTAAGATTTAGTAGACACCCTGTTACTGTTTGGCGATTAAAATATGCTGCCCTACTACTTAATTAAAGTTAAACTTATCTTAAGTGGTTAGTTGGTGAAAGGACGCTGTAAATAAGAATCGGTTTACAACATTTGGGTTTTTTAATCACACAATCGTGTGGTATATACTTTTAATAAAGTTTAAGCTTTAATGTTGTTGCTTGTGTAGGATGCATCTAGTGAAAATATTTTCCTTCCTAATTTACCTATACACATATCATAATAGGGTAGTAAAATGCATAGTTTTGTAACAGCAAAATCATGATTTCATACCTTCTGGGATATGACCAGGAGTATATATCTGAGTTTTGGACTTCGAAAGCCTATTGCGTTTTTTTTTTATAACCAATTCAGTTTTTGAACAGCGTTTATTTAAGTAAAAAGGTGAATATCTCCCGATCGGGGCAAGGGAAAAACCAAAATCTTCGTAAGTAAAATGCCAACAATTCTCGTTGGCTTTGAGTCATTTGAGTACGTACATAACATACAAAATTGAATAAACTGGCTAAGCAGAGTTTTTTCTTTCCATTTTAACACCCAGGGACGTAAAGAGTTCCGACCGGCTTCAAACTTCAGAAAATATACCTTCTGTGGGAAACAAAACAACCTGAAATTTTGATGCCCAAAAATTGAACCTTGTGGACATGAATTCGTTATCTGTAATTTGAATTGCCCGTTGTCTCAGTCGAACCTCTAGAGTTGGAGATATTCATCTTTTTATCTAAATCTGTTCAAAAAACTAAATTGTTTATAAAAAAGCAATAGACTTTCGAAGTCCAAAACTCAGATATGTACTCCTGGTAATACCCAGAAGGTATGAGTCATAATTTTGCTGTTAAAAAACTATGCATATCTCAGCGTTTTTTGGTCTTTTTTTACTGCACTATAAGGTTTCATGAGAATCTACATGACACAAGTAATTGGACCTTTTGTTACTGCGTTGCCTTCTGCGTAGTCTTCTTTTTAGTGTACTTGGAACTCCAATAGGGTCATCAACTTGTAACAATATTCGTACAGTGTTTTGATGCATACTTAACCCGATTGAAGACATTTTAGATGCATCCATTTATAACCATTTAGTTCTTCTGTTGTCATCGTTTTTACTATGCTATTTGCTCTATGTATTGATGTTGTGTAGTTTGACCTAACATGAAATTAATTTCGACATATATATTTTTTCTATGTGGTACTTCCGTAGGTCCCTGTCGACATTAATATTACATTGTTATTATCAGAATTGCCACTACTATTTGCACTGATACTGATATTTTTCTATTCACATAGTAATGTAGGCGTTTGTTTTATTTATTTTTGTAGTTTGCCAATGCTTTCATATCACATATAGTACAAAGACTTTCTGACTTGAATCGCATATGCATACTGATGGCGATTCATATAGAACCCATTATAACCTGCCACCATGTTTGCGGAAATTACAATTCGGAGAAATACACCTGGCGGCTATTCCTGTCTATTGCCATTGGGCGAATCTATACTCGCCACCGGCGAAAGTGGGAAAAATTATAACTGCACAATCCCCTTCTATGGGTATTGTAGAAGTCGTTAGCCTAGGGGTGTTTTTGATAATTGCATATTTCAGACAATTTCCGTTTTCGAAGCTAATTTAAAATCTTAAGGCCTTCCGATTTAATACGTTGTATAGACTGAGTTGATACCTATATTTAAATATTTCTTACTTCGCCAGGCGCTGCCGTGTTATTTGTGTGGTTACCTAGAGGCTGTGGTTCCGATATGCTGGAAGAAAGTGGGCTGAAGCGTTTTTTCAAAATTTAATTTGTTCTCCAATAGTGTTAAATTTCAATACAACAAATACTTTTAAGCTTTGAATTTTTATCATCCGACCAGTAAAACTCGAAATATCGATATTTTTGAGAAATTAATCTATTATGACAAAAGTTAATAACATTTTGATGTGGGGTTAAGTTAAAACATTCTTTTAACTTTTCAACTTTTATTCAACATGTACTAACTATGCTTATAACATTAGTTCATTGGTCAAATTCTTTCGAAGAAAATAACGGATGATGAAAAGAATCCCAAATCCGAAAAATTCAATATTGCGGCCTTACGAAAAAGGCAGCTTCTCACGTTTTCTACCCCTTCCAAATGACGTAGATTTTTTTGTTTTTGAGTGCATGTCATAGCAACCGCACCCAAAATGTTTTACTGCGTATTGCAGCTACAAGGGTCATTCTCATCTATGTATTTATTTTTATATTTACTGCGCCTTCATATTTATTTAGATTATTATTAGTGTGTAGCGTAGATGAAGTCATTAAAAATTATGAAACAATGATTACCCGGTTATCTCCAGCCATTCAGGACACTATTTGGTTAGGTTTTCTTTAACTTATGACCATAAACAAGAAAAAACGTTTTACTTCCCTCCAAAGTATCAGAATCACAAACCTAAATAAATAGTACACAAACACGACATAGCTTGGCTAGGACAGGCTTATATACTAGTATAACAGCTCACAGAAAAATGTACTAGGGCCAAAAAGTCGCCGGATAAGCATGGGTTAGCCACCCCAGCTTGGATTTGGTTCATATTTGGGAGGTAAGTTCCTACCAATATGAGAATAATTTACCCCAAATGCCAGCTTGATTTTTTTTTTTTTACAAAAGTTATGAAAGAATTTTGAAAAATTAAAAAATTAGATTTTCTCAAATGTGAATGAGCCGAACCCGGAAGCCAAAATATATGTGGTCCAGGGCGTTATGACGATTATAAAAAAAATTATTACTCAATGCATTAAATGAATAGGGGGTAAATATTTTTTTTATATTTTGTAACAATTTTTACTTTATTTGATGGAACACCACTATTTTTGTTCTGTGATATGCTCATATCCTAAGTAACAACATGTATTTTTTGGAATAAGATTGGAGGATTACTTCATACCTACTGTAAAAAAATAAAAAATAAATTTTGAAAAATGAAAAAATTTGATTTTCTCCTGCCGAATCCGGGAGCTAAAATATGTATGGTCCAGGCGTTATGTCGATTATAAAAAAAAATAATACTCAATCAATTAAATGAATAGGGACTAAAAAAAAATATTTTAATTTTGAAACAGTTTTTTCTCTATATGCTACTTGATGGAACTCTACTCTTTTTTTCTATAATGTGCTCATATTCTAAGTAACAACATACATTGTTTGGAATACGATTGGAGGATTATTTCTAAACAAAAATAAGAAATAAATTTTGGCCCTCTAATGCATTGGAATCAGGAACCAACATTAATTTACAGCTTGTGACTCAATAAAATGAGTATTTGAATTGTTTACAGATTGCAATGTGAATCCCGTGATTGAGGAGGGCAGTGATAAAGATTGTCTTTCACATTAGAGTAGGATGTATTATTCAAATAATACTCATTTTATTGAGTCACAAGCTGAAAATTAATGTTAGTTCCTGATTCCCATGGAATTACATAAATATTAGTTTGCCAAAATGTATTTTTTCTTACACTATGAAGTAATCCTCCACTCTTATTCCAAAAAATATCTGTTGTTACTTAGGATATGAGTATATCACATTATAGCAGAGCATAGCAGAACGACGTGCCGCTTAAACTACTACTATCCTTTGACCAGAATGCCTTTTTGCTCTACTGCCAAGACCTTATGGCCCTGATGTAGTTGTTAATTTTCTCGAGATTTGTTTCTCCTAAAATTGGTAGCTATCACAAACGTGCGCATTCGTACTGCATCTCTCATGAGGTAATTTATATTTGAAACAGAAATTTATTGTGCACTGGTGTTATTATTCACCCTGTTTTAAAATAATACATACACCTGTTTGTCAGAAGCAGTTTTTTAACATAAAATACATTTAGTAGAACGTAGCCTTGATTTAATTTACAAATGTGGCAGTGGAGCCAACAATCTTTCAAAAATCGTTATTAATTACTCTCTTGATTTTAATTCTCAAAAAAAATAACAACCCATCATTGTCATATGTTCTATTTATTCATCTTATTCATTCGTAAATATAATTATTTTACCCGACCATGCAAGGGAGGGAGGGAAATGTACTTGGCTGTAATCTTCGTTTGTTTCTATAATTGTATGTATGCGTGTGTCGTTGTAACTTCATCGTGACTGCACCGATTTTCATAATTCTAGAACCCACGAGTAACTGGCTACTTGGAACAGCAAAATGGCGGACAGTGGTCGCCATATTGTCCAGATCTAAAAATAAAGAGCCATCGAATGAAGCATAATTTCAATAACGACGACGAAGATACATGTGCTTGGTTGACTTTAATTTAAGCTAATTATTAATTTTTTTTTAAGTTAAAACATTACATAAAAACATTTCCACCAAAAAGGTTTAAAACAAGTTCTTGACCTACAAAAATGTCTGCCTAAAGTCTTTAAGAGGGACGTAGACGCACATCCTCAATATTGATTTTGTCATTTTTTTAAATAGACATTATTTTTTGGTTGCGTCTTGTACATAAAGTAAAAAATATGAATTCCTCACTTTCGAAAAACACGATAGATATGTTGTAAAATATTCGAAAATGTTTGAATTTAGCAATTAATTTTGATAGCCCATAATAGAACAATTGAGTTTTTTAATTATCAGAAATAACTACTTGATTTAATTGCACAGCCACGCAAAAAAATATTGTGGTCATATACCGATGAACAGAGTGTGGTCCAGTTTGCTTCATGTCACCAAAATTTTAAATTTCTGAACTTACGAAAAATTTTTGATGACATGAGACGCAAAAAATGGAACAAAATACGGTTTCCTTAAGAAAAAGTGAAAAGGCTCAGCTACCCGACTAGTGCTTAATAACAGAAGTGAGTAAGTTCTTGACACGTGTTTCGACCAGCTGTATTCGAACTTAAGGTCAAATATTCGAATGATCACGCGCCAAAAAGTTTTTTGTTCGCACAAAATTGCGAAAAATTCAGTAAGTCATTCAGTATGGAATATTTTCCATACCACCCTAAATATCTTTATCTTGATCACGTCTAACTGAACATAAATGGAAAAGATAAATCAATACTTTTCCATTAATAAATCGATTTAAACTTTCTTTTGTCATTGAGATTGTCAATTTTTGAGAGAGGGTATATTTATTTTCTATTAATAATTAAGTAATTATTAATAAAAACAGTATAAGACAACGATTGCACATCTCTACGGATTTAAAGAGCATACGTACATTTTAAAATAGATTATTTAAAAAAAATATCAAGTCACGCATATGTTACACAACCCGGTATACGCGCCTGATTAACCGAGACGAGCTGTTTAGACATTGTCTAGCCCTGTGAGGTTGTTAACACCTGGAAATGTCGAAAAAAAATTTCCAAATCGTAAAAATCCTTCGAAAAGTACTGCGTATTAACTTGGTCCGCGGTCGGCCATCTTAGGTTGTTTCCGCGAGGCGGAGCTTCCGCGACCAATGATTTCAGCGAATCAAGTGTGCCGCGAACTTGTCCCGATCTCCAGTGCACCGCGCACTGAGATATTGCGAATTACATTTACCTACTACGAAGGTGTACATAGTGTCGTAGTAAGTTTGTATTTACGTGGTGACCGCTAGTACGTCATTAAATATTTCGCGATTTTGTTTTTTATGTAGGAACATTAAAATGGGATTAAATATTGAATATCGTGAAATAATCAATTACAAGATGCGTAGATAGGTGTCTGTTATTGTTATTATTATTCCAAAGAAGCCCTTATCTTTGTGACGTAAAATGCCTAGCACGCAATTGATTCGTCATTTTAAGTCATAATAACAACAATAACAGATAGAAGAGATGTTTATGGAGCTATTTCACAATCGCATTTTTTGTGATGAAATATTTAATTCTTTATCTCAGGCCGTAAGCATCAAAATCGATTAACACCTCAAACTTACGATTTTATTGTATTGGTGTTTTGATACGCAAAATACTCGATCGGGTGTAACAAATTTTAGCTTTGGAAAACATTTTAATTTATTGTAACAGTATAACTTTTATCATGAAAGTAATTAGCCCTGAGACCTCCCTCTAGGATTTTAGGAATTGCTAATGCAATTCAAAATAATGTAGATTATTTTTATTTATTTTTAATTTTTTACCATCATTTAAGGAGTCAATAATATATTACATACATATTGCATTACTCTTAACTACAAATATTGTTTTGTAGAAAGGGCCTTATCCCTTAAATAATTAAGTAAATAAATAATATCTTAATTTGTTCATTATAATCTTTTAACATTTTTTAAAAAGAAATTATAGTTCAGTACGTAAATCTTCGACAAATAGAAAATTGAAAAAGAAATCGGATAATAACTAAAAAATTGTTCATTCCAAATGCATGATCTAGAATAGCTAATGCTTTTCTCACTCTGACAAAGTTAGAAAATTAAAGAAAACACTCTGGAAATGATTACTAGATGAACAAGAATTCTAAACAATACTTTTAATAACCGGGATAATAAATATTTGTCAAAATAATCTACCCATAAGAAAGCGATGGACTAAGTTGTCGTTGACTTTCGAATGTTTTTAAAATCATTTCTACTTTTACCAATTTTGTCTTTGTGGTACCTATTACAAAACCATTAGTAACTACTAAATCATGTATATAAAAAATATCCTAAAATTGATTGTATACCAGCTTCTAACGATCAGATTTAATTCTTTTTCTTCAAAAGCTTTTAAAAAGAGATTCCGGACATTAAAAAAAAACACAAAGACAACATTTAGCTGACTTAATATTCTCATACATTCGTGTTTCCGTTGTAATATAAAATTATCCTACCGATAGACCAGGTGATGTCATTTAATGAACCCATCAACCTGACATTTTCTGATATTTTTTGCAAATTCTTTTAAATGAAGTATAAGCCTGCTTATTTCTTTAGTCGATTTTTTTACATAAATCCACAATGTGCCATTGTAAGCAAAAAAATCTTAACTGAGAAAAAATCGAGAGGTATATGAGGTCATTAATATAAATACCTACTTGGCCATTTCTATGTCGTGATGTTTCTCATTTTTCTCGTTTATTGTAAACGTAATTTATTTTGATCAAAATAGTGTTTATATTTTGCGAAATACTAGAAACTACTAGTTGTCGACCTGTTGATATTCTCAGCGGCAAATGAGGAAGGTCAATAAGGCCCGATTTCCGCTCCCTTATTAGAAAATAAATCATTGGAAACTTAATTGTGAACATAAATATACCTTTTTAAAAAGATTCTAGCCTAGATAGAGACATCCCACCCTCTCCAAGTCATTTTCACCCCTCCCACCCATTTTCAAGTTTCTACATTTCTATATAATGGATCGTACCTTATCTATCACATTAAGTACACTCCCGAGTCCTTATGGCTCGAAATACTTCTGCTGCTTGTTACTGGCCCACCACAAGCATCACTCACACCGCTTACCTCATACTTATAGCGCTTCCTACGTATGAATTCGTCCTTTTAGGGTTCAATTTGTATTTGATATTTAAATCTATGTTCTGAACACATTTACACTTAGCGTACCCAGGAACAGCGACGTGGACGCGGTGGTGGTGGGCCAGTAACAAGCAGCAAATGTATTTCGAGCCATAAGATGGACTAGGGAATGTCGTTAAGGTGATGATAAGGTACGGCCCAACATAGAAGCGTAGAAACATGAAAGTGGGTGTGAGGTATAACGTGAAAAATGGTTTTTTACTTAGTTTTGCTGGGATGAATCATAATGACTTTTTCAAAAATGTCTTGGAGTTTTCCGAAAATGTGTATAATTTTATAACAAGGCAGAGCTAATAACCTCTCGTAGCGTACGGTTTGGGCCTGCGAAAGTTAAATGGGGAATAAGGAATAGCGGGGAAAATTGTGGAGAGAAGCACTCCAATAAAACGATTAGCAACCGTTCATCCTCTGCCAATTGCCCCATCGGATGGTAATCCACAGATGCCATCAAAGCTAGACGTAAAAAAAAAAAGATTTGGGAGATTTACAAAATCGTAATTCTATCACCAATTTCAAAATCATAATATTGATTTTAGAATCCAACGTCTTTTTGTGAACCGTGTCCAAATTCCAGGCGCCCAAAATACTTCTAGATAAACTAAACTTTCGTTTTCAAGACTCCTGGAATTAATCGGAAGATGAGGAAGGTGTTAGTCAACAGCCGTGTATTATTTTAAAATGTTTGTAAATATTTCATATCATCTTAATGTAATAATAATTGTTTACAAAATATAATAAAAATCAAAGTCTACTTTTATTAAATTGGTTCGTGATTTCATAATAAGTTGTTTATTCAAACAACAAGACTTTCTTGATATTAATTTAAAGCTGAAATAATATTGCTTTCTTATACCTATAGTAAAAAGTGAATATCGTGAAAAAAATAGAAATTTGCAGATTGCGCGGAACTCTTAATGTTGAAATAAAAATGTATAATTATACAAAAAAGTTTATTCTTCATAGTAACTTTCAAAGATAAAAAAGGAAATTGATATTTTACAGCTGTGATTTTAGGACATCAAAATGTCAGACGCATTTTGTTTTCAAGTGGCTTCCATCTGAAAGTCTTACCTCAAATATTATATGATCACGGAGAAATCGATGTTCCAATCAAAAAGTGCAGCTTTTGAGCTTATATCGACCCAGATGCGAGTTTTCGAAGAATTACATGATTTTGCAATTTTAAAGATATTTTTGTCAAATAACAGTGTAAATCAGTTATAAAGTTGGAAGCCGATTGACTATACAATAACCTACTAGTGCAGTAAAAAAGACCAGAAAAAAGATGAAATATGCCTTTTTGTAACAGCAAAATTACGATGTCATATCTTCTGGGGTATCACCAGGAGTTTATATCTGAGTTTTGGACTTCCAAAGACTATTGCGTTTTTTTATAGACAATTTTGGACGGCGTTTTTTTTTTTTAGGTACAAAAAAAGGTGAATATCTCCGGTTCTAGATGTCCGATCGGGACAAACTAAAAAATCAAAATTTTCGAAATTAGAATTCCAACAAATCTGCGGTTTTTGGTCATTCGAGTACGTACACATCATACAAAATTGAATAAACCGGCTAAAAATCGTTTGTTTTTTCTTTTTTCTTTTTTTTCATCTTAACGCCCAGGTACGTCAAGAGTCCCGATCGGCTTCAAACTTTCAGAATATAGGTATACCTTTTGTTGAAAACAAAACACCCTGAAATTGTGGTGCCCAAATATTGAACCTTGTGGACACAAATGAATTTGTTACCTATCTAGAATTTAAATTGTCTGCTATTTTGTGTCATTAAGTCCTATAATTATACACATCAATGTTCTTTTTTACTCCACTATACCCTTTGATTTTTAAAAATTTCTGTTCTACTAAAATTCGCCGAATTTCAGTAGGCAATACAGTAAATGCACTTTTTTATAACTGGTTTACAAAAAGTTACAATTTCTTGTTAGCTTTTTCAAAGATCTTGTGAATAGTACTTTGGCTGGCGTAAAATGTACACTTTTTTATAAAATTATTTGTTTTTTCAATAAATTGCTAAAAAGAGTAAAGTGCATTTGATTGCTTAAACTTTCTTATTTTGGGCATATCCGATTTGCAGATATTACAATTACTTGTTTTGTTTAATTTACTCCTTCAGCCTTATCACTGTTGTAAAATTTTGTACCTAGTCATTTGTTGTTTGGAATATTGGGGTACAATAATTATTAGTATTTTATATTGTTCTAGCAACCTGTCTTGAATGTCTAGCTCTACCTATTTAAAATAATGATGAGCAATCTCCTAAAAATATTACGCAAAAATTGTGATGATGTTATTCGCCAGTTGAATTTTCATAACACAAAAATACTTAAACAAAATGTCAGGCTGAAAAGTGGTTGGCCATTCCTTCACTCGCTCCAACAACCACATGATGCATGAAACTACAGAAAACTAATTTGTTTCATCGTTTTCATCGATTATTTTCATTTATGATGTCACGTTTAGTTAAATAATTGAAGGAAATACAGTCATTACTAAGCTGAATACATGCGATTTCTTTTAGGATCTTTTTGCTGGAACACTAGCAAAAATATAAAATGAAATATCTGATTATTTAATGAGTGAGTGCCTTTTAGTGTATTCTCACTATATTCTTCTAAATGCTGTTAAATACCAGACGAACTTGGTGAATTTAAGTAAAACCACACAGAAGTATCGTTTTACTTCTTGTTAGCACTCTGAGTGAGTACCAATAAAGTTGTTTTAATTGATCGATTGTTTGCTATACTACTCATAAAATCGATCGATTACACAGCCCCACAAAAAAAATCAGACCAGCGAACCAGATCCATGTTTCTCTCTGTTTTTCCAGCATCCTACGGATATAGGGGTGGCATCTCGCAACCCCGTGGGGGTGGTTTCCAAGCACAGCGTCGAACATAGTCTAGTTTCTTCTCACTTCCACACATCGCAGGTGTTTCGAATTTTTATAGAAGTCATTGTAACTTTTTATAGTTAAATCTTACATAGAGGACAGTTTTCACACCCCCTGAGAGTTGACACTGTAGGATGTGGTGGTACATAAATTTCTAGTTCCATTTTAGAGTACTACGCATTTTCAGCTAATCGTAGCATCCATGAAAATAGAAATCGTGTTGGGTTTTACGTTTTTTCTTGTTTTTCTCGTATGTCTTTTAGACTTAAGGGTGGTTATTCTCAACCCTATAGGGGCAGTTTATGAAGGTTACGTCGGACCTGATGCATTTTCTTATCACTTTAACCAAACTTAGACTCGAAAGAGTTTTTTCAGCAGTCATTGCTGTTTTAGATCGATTTGTTTATATATGGGGGGTAGTTTTCGCACCTCCCTGGGGTTGTGTTTCATGTATATTGTGTGTACGCTGGTGTTTAACCTTAATTTGTATAATTCGACTGATTAAGATGTAACAACTATTCTCGTAGCTTAATCTTCTTTTTACCCTATTCCAGTGGTGTTTTTTGACTCTAGCTAATGATTTTGGGAGTGTACTATTTTTTGCACCTTGTATTCGGATTCAGCGACCAAAAATACAAAGGGATACATGATTCTGGTTCGCTGGTCTAATATATTTTTTTTTTTTTTGGATAGGGGGTGCTGTGTTATCGATAACATTGCTCTAAAATTTTATTTTCATCGATAACGTAGAATAATTTAAGACATTTTTTACTTGTGACCAATTAAACCTATTAGTGGAATTCGGATGATTAGGCAATTCTGTGAATGCAATGATTTTATTATTTTCGGTATGACAAGTGCAACGAGAAGTTTTGGATTCAATCTGATCACTTAAAAATTTGAACAATTTATGTTGCAAAATTTTGAGCTATTTAACGTATTATTTCCGGTCCTAGTAATTGCATAACAAAAAAAATATTGTTCGCAATCAAATTAAACCTACAGTAAAACTTCCTAAAAAATTAACTTGCATAAACTAAAAATCATCAAAAACGGCAACATTAATTGTAGTATTGTATACATTTTAATAAAAATTGGTAAAACTATGTCTTTTATTTGGACAAACCTTCGTACTAAGTGTTAGTGAAAAACAGTTATTTAAGCTGCTAAAAATTAAAAAAAATCCAAAATTTCAGTCACTTAAAGTTTTAAGCTACAAATAGGCGTTTATACATAAACTAACCATCTGCTCTTTCTTGTCTTTAAGAACATTTTTAGGACCCAAATAGGTGGATTTATGATATCAAAAGTTTTGATTATAGATCGCCTAGGTCCCATCGGCCATTCTAACTTAATGCGGCTAAACTCTCCTGTTTTTTTTATTAATGTTGTAAGAACTGCTTACTGTGTTTTTACAATATAGTTATATTTTTTCAAATAGAAGGATGCCTATTAAAAATACGTTAATCGAAAACTACCCCTCATTAGATCTGTCTCAGAGCTTCTTATGTTTGCTTGTTTTCTTAACCGCTTCCGGGGTTAACTTCTTGAAAATCCGGGATGATTTTGTGAAGAAAGAGAAACGAGAGCTTAGTGGAGTTCGAGCTACTTAGGGATAATTTCTTTATTTAAAATTATTTTTCAATAAGCAAGGCTTATGTCTTATTGGACAAACCTGCGTACTATGTTTTAGTGCAAAACAGTTGTTTAAACTGCTAAAAATTTAAAAAAAAATGAAATTTCAGTCACTGAGAGTTTTAAGTTACAAACAGGCGTTTATACATAAACTAACCATCTACCCTTGTCTTTAAGAGCTTTTTAGGATAGAGATAGGTGGATTTATGATTTCAAAAGTTTTGATTATAGATCGCTTAGGTACCCAACGATCATTCTAACTTAATGCGGCTAAACTCTCCAAGACCTATTTTTTCATTAATGTTGTAAGAATTACTTACTGTTTTTTTACAATATAGTTATATTCTTTTTTCAAATAGAAGGATGCCTATTAAAAATACATTAACCGAAAACTACCCCCTCATTAGATGTTTGCAGAGCTTCTTATGTTTGCTTGTTTTCTTAACCGCTTCCGGGGTTAACTCCTTGAAAATCCGGGATGATTTTGTGAAGAAAGAGAAACGAGACCTTAGTTTATAGTGGAGTTCGAAATACTTCTTAGGGATAATTTCTTTATTTAAAATTATTTTGCAATAAGCAGGGCTTGAACTCGCTTCGCTATGACTAAATTATCTAATACAGATGAAAATGTGTCTGCTATATGAGAAACAGTACCGGCCATGAACATATCTATACCCTATATGTTCTTCGATAACATTCCAATTTTTTTTCCACACAATCGTACTTTTCAGATTTTTTAAAATACCGTCCTTGATGGTCTCATTTGCTTTGATTTCCTAAAATCAAAAATAAGCAACTCTACCCCGAAAAGATTGCAAGTAAACCATTTTCGAACGTTTTTTCGAGTCGGTTTGTCCAATTACTTTAACGACAATTTTGCTGCACACGATCTGTTTGGCACCAGCTTATATAGTCTTAAAAAAACTGCCATGAGACAAATAAATGTGCTCTTTCCCCTTGCGTCTCCTTTTATTTTTGTTATCTTCTCTTATCTGTGTGTGTTATATATATATTTTTTTTGATTAGGTGTAAGTTGTTAATGTGCCAATTGGAATTGTATTAAATTCTGTAGTGTACTATGTCAATAAATAAATAAATAAATAATAGTTTCCAAACACATTTTTAATATTTTTTAAATTTACTTACAAACAATTGAATATACTTTTATTCATCTTTTGATCACTTTCAGCAAGATCATTTGCGACAAGAAATCTTTAAAATACTATTTTCCGGTCAAAAATATAATTTTTTTTTTGAGAAGATGTATTTTGGAACTTATTAGAAGTACACATTTTTTTTAATTACAATTTTACGCAAAATTTTATTCAATTTTATTTTTATTTAACAAACTACCTAACTCATTTTTACATTGAGTGCATTTACAAAGAGTTAATTAAAACCTGCAGTGTAAGAAAGGCGCCTGTGTAGAGGTAAACGTTAATACCCCTTATAATACAGCCCCGGCACTATCTCATAAATTATCACTAGCTCTTCTCGGAAACACTGTTACCCATCGTCGTATAAGAAAGTCTGTTGAATATTCTGGTTAGAAACTTTCATTTTTTTTTCAGTTTATGGGAAATTGAGCCCACTTTTGTTTTTCCCAATTGTAAATCACTTTTATGGTGTATGATCATCTAAGCCAACGGGTTCCAATCTGAAAAACACGATCTTTGGAGCAAAGAATGCCAAAAATAGCGCGTGTCTTTAAACCAGCATGTTATTTTTTAATTTTCTCCAAATTTTATCATTTCTTTGCACTTAGAACTACTTTTAATGTAGAATGAAAATAATCTACAAGAGACGCGAAATTTACAAACTTTAGCCAGATTGTAGGTATTCCAGTTAGGTATTTATAATAACTTTATTTACAGAAAGCTTCAAATATCTGTTCACAATGTGTTCTGAATAACTATTTCAATCACGGGTTTAGTTTTTAGGAGTTGAACATCAAGACTTCACCCAATTCACCTTCCATTTAAAAATGATTGCCATTCAGAGTATCCATTAACTTGTACTCAATAAATATAGCACCCCTATCACTATTGTTGAGCTAAACTACTACTAAGAGAAATGACGGAAACGAGGTCTAATTTATTTCATTGCTATTTACGAACGTATTTTTCTTAAATAGTGTCAAGGAACTTTTTATAAAAAAAATATTGGTCACCTTTACACTGTATTTCTAAAAATATTTTGAGATCCTGTCAAAATAAACTGCACATCGCATTGTTGAGAAAACCGGTTCCCAAGTGTTTTCAGAAAAAATATAAATGCATCAGCTCCAATTCTTGGGCCACACAAAAATTCGGCGCCTGTGTAAAGACGTAAACGTTAACACCCCTTATAATAGAGCCCCGGCACTATCTCATAAATTACCACTAGCTCTTCTCGGAAACACTGTTACCCATCGTCGTACCCTAGCTGGAAGCCAGGGTACGGCTAGGTAGATACCACCGAGGTACGTAAGCGATTTAACTGAAATGCGTCTTATCTAATTCCCGCCAATAAGACGATAAATTTCGTGCATGCGCACGCATCCTTAAGCGTCCTTTCACATCTTACGCGAGATACGTTCACCTTCGGCTTCGGCCCGTAAACGGATAGTTGTTAGTTTCCCGCCAATTCCTAGAGAGGTACATCCTGTGTTCGTTGGCACGCCACGTGGTTCTTATGCGAATTTTTGGCCAAAACAATTACATCTCGTCATGTTCTATTGGTATTTAAATGTAATGGTTTTTTAACGTACCGCGGTGAAGTGTTTTAATTGTTTCCTTTGTTTTGCAGACAAATGGTGGCAAGGATCGTACAGGATTTGTTCAGGACGGTTCCCGCCGATACCCTGACCCAGGACTTGCCTGATATCATGAAGGTCCTTACTAGGATTGGGGATGGTGAGTACTTAGCAAGCCTATTTACCTGTTTTTTAAAGGGGATTAATAGTGACGGTGGTGGGGAGAATCCTCCATATTGTTAAATTTTTTTACGCCTGTGTGCTCACTTGTAATGATTTTGAGGTTAACAATGCATAGAACATTTGTATTTCAGGAGTTTTTTTTAAACATTTACACAGTGTTACATGTTTTCTTAAAATATTATTTACACAATACTATACTACTACATACGAATTATGTTAAGAAGCATCTCGTTTTTTCAGATTCTGAGGAAACGTATATTTGGCGTTGGAGACGCTTGTGACCAAACGTTGCTATCAAATGAATACCTTAGCAAAGTTAGCATTTTTTTCAACAAATTATATGTTATGCTTTATATATTATAAGCCTGCGTTGTATTATAATCCAAGCCACTCAATTCAATGGTTATCTACGAAAATAAGTCTTGTCAAGTTGCCGTCATAAAAAATGAATCGTGTTATATTGCTCGTGCTCGTGTTATCATGCTTATTTTGAGGCATATAACCACCTCTTTTCGGAGTAAAAAGTTATTAACATTAATGACCCTATTTCTAACTAGGGTAGTATGCTTTTTCGTCAATATTTTGAACATAAAAGGGTGAAGGGTATAGGTAAACACTATACCTACGTACTTTTTTGGTAGAGCATATAATTTTCAAAAATAATGGTTAATGGTTATAACAAAAAAAATCGTACAATTGATAGTTAAATTTGAACAGGCCGCCAAAGTATCTACATTGAGATTCTAAAGCGGTTGTTTTTGGTCATTATTTGATAATATAACCTCCGACTTTTCTTGATCATTTAGAATGCAATTAAAAATCTGTAAAAATCACACGTCATTTGTGGACTCTAAAAGACATTTTTCATTATAGTACATTTTTTTTGGACATTTTTTTGCTTATGTTATTTGTGCATTAAAAAAAACAAATAAATTGTGTAGGTATGATAGTTCTTTGCGGTTTTCGAGTCTCGGATGATATTCTAAGACATTTTTTGTGATAAGCATCTTATCTGACTTGAAATTTTATTTAGGCGTAAAGTCTATATACTACTGCAGCCCAGGCATGAATTTAAAAAAAATAGATTTGCATTGTAATTTGAGGTTTTTTAAGTACAATGCGTATATTTCTAAATGATATCAAATAAGTACGTTTATAACATTACCCATCATGTTTAGCTATGTTTTTTAAACGATAAAAAATACTAATATTCGTTGAATTTTAATAGGAATAATATTACAACTAGAAAATTAATAAACAAACAATAATTTCTTTTGTATATTAACAGTTCGATTAACAAAACTCAAGGAGAGTATCTGCGAAGTCTTCACAGGTCACAGTCATAAAAAATGGAATTGTTTCGGAGTACTATTTTTATGATTATTTTTATTATGCCCAGTTCAAAAGTTACTTAAGACCTCTCGTGCTTTTTCGTCAATATCATGAAAACTATAGAAAGAGATATATGTAGTTTTTGGAGTTTGCAGATAATGTGATATTTTCCGATTTTTAAATGACCGATATCATACGGTTACTATTAAACAATGACGAAAAACAAGCGCTTCGGAACCACATTTTTGAGTCATTGGTGACCTATACAAACTCGACTGTCAAGTGTACCGTTTTTTTTTTTATAGTCTTAAGAACTTTAGGCCTCGACAATATACCCATTTTCACAAGGCTGGAATATGCTAAAATGTTAGTTTAGATCTCCCCAAACAAAGAATGGCCGGTATGGCTAAGGACGTCGGTGGGGTGAGCACCCTTGAATTCATCTAGGAAATTTATGAATAATTATTCAAAATATAGAGAAAAGAATCACAATTTTCAAAATTAGAGTTCATGAATTTTATTCCGCTCGCCGGACTGTTTCTGATTTCAAGTAATATAGTATAAGAAATATATTTTTTAAGTTCCTCAAAATCGGTATACTTCTCATCTATCTGGTCGGTATAAAAAGTGTTGGCGCCTTTGACGGTGCGGTAAAGATTAAAGACTCAGACACTATCTATACCGACAATAAGTCTGCAGTAAACTATCCTACCTACTGTTCCTAAATTTCGCGATTTGTAGTCTTCATTTCTTATGTGCAGTCGTATATCTGACACAAATATTTAATATGTCCTACTATCGAAAAGGGTTAAACGGAGACGGGGCATTGATAACTCACTGGAAATTCTAATATTTATATCATGAATATCACGTCTAAAAGCGTGAATATCGACGTGGTGAAGTAGAAATAACACGAAACACAAAGCCAAATGGTATTTAAGTTTTATATTTTCAACCAATCTACCGAGTTAATATAGGGTAGAGTTGCCTAATTTGGACCTACTTTTTTTTTTAAACATGTCAATAAATATTTGGACTTTTTTATGTAAACTTGGTTTAATATACTTACATTGTTTTTATTTCAAAGACAAACAAATAAAAGATAAACAGTAGGTTTTTATTTTTTCGAAAGTACAATGTTTTTCAAAAGTCCAATTTAGGATATCGGTATGCTTAATTGGACCATCAATGTCCTAAATTGAACCGAGTTTAAAAACTGTCTTGGAGCCTAACATATTTAAAAAAATTGATATAATATAAACTAATATATAATAATATTAATATTTAATAATATCAATTTGACATTTTTTATTTTTTTTACAAGATTTCTCTTCAGCCGCTTTAGCTCTTGCTTCCAGTTCGATTTTGTAGAATGAACTGGTTAGATCTACTGCATCCTGCGTACGTGAACGTTTTGATGATTTAATTTTTTGTAAGTAACGGTGAAATTTCAGGAATTGAAATGTTTAGAGAAGTTGATGCCACACTCTTATGTTTTATTGCGTATTGTACCGGTCCAATTTAGGAAAGAGTATTCTAAAGCTACACAATAACAAGTTTAATTAATACGAAATTGAAATAATTTGGAGGTTATGCCAAGAAAATATAAAAATATAAAAAATAATAAAACTGTACTCTATTTAATTAACAACAAAAATTATGTAAAAATTTACGTGTTGGTTACTTACTTGAAAGGTAAGTAGTAATATTTTACTATTGGGATATTAACAAACACAAAAGTATTAATATTTTCACAGACGTTTGTAACAATATGGCACATGCTGAAACTACAACAGGTTTAAGGATGTAGTTTCAACCAGGATCAATAGATGACGCAAGTCATCATTAGTTTGTTTACAATCACTAAGGTCCAATTTACGATCGGGCTGCGTGGTGGAACAAATCTCCATGCACCGGAATCGGCAGCAATGCCCACCTTACGCTGGCAAATCAATCACTAAGGTCCAATTTATAAGAGTCGGTCCAATATAGGCAGCCCTACCCTATAGGGAGACCGGGGCAACTGAATTTTTCTAGAATAGATTAAATAACAAATAATATAATGTATTACTTAATAGATAAAACATCATTACTCTCATGCAAAATATGTTCTGGTATGATTAAGACAAGATTACTTCTCGTAAACACGCCTCTTTTAATTAAGATTTCCAACTCTTGGAACATAGTTACGCTAATCACCTCTAACTAAAACGTCATACCTAAGAAACAGATAAACACAGACGTATTTTGAATTTGTCTGTCAATGTCGTGAAGGACGGGCAATGTGTCCACCAATGCATCAGATATTCCTACCTTGATGCAAAACAGAGCAAGATCTTTTAACTTACCAGAGACGTTATTAAGTTTATACCAAAAATATGATTTTTAAACCTCTAGTATAATATTTTGTTTGATCTAATGCGCAAAAATTTGAAATACGGCTCTGTAGGACCTTGTCGGCGAGTAATAGCGCTGACTTTGATATTTAGATGGCTGGTTTTTATTGGCTTTTTTATGTGCATTAAATAAATGGAGACAACTATATATCCATTTGGTTAGTCCAAGAACAAAACGACAACAATGCTGTATCTTTTGATATCTAAATGTGTAATTTTGTTTGAACAGGGAAAGTATAAAATAACGTCATAATTTAGTTTTGACAAAACAGGCGCACAGGATGAAATTAGTGAGTTGTCATTTTCAAAATTCTAGTCCGCGCTTAATTTTTTTATCAAATTGAATGAAATTAGGCGCAAAATGTTCGAGGAAGCTGATACTTTATAAGGTAACTATGCTGGTTTCACAAGGCAATTGACAACTGCCAGAACCCCACAGAAAGTTTTGAAAATTTAAAATTGTTTAAATTTGTTTAGTCTAAATGTTTGTTTAACGGATTTTTATGACTTAAATGCCTTTAGTTTCTATTCAATCGCAATATATGTACTTTTAAATAATCGTCAGACTTCTGGCTACAAAACTGTCGAGGCACATTTTAGAAAAAAAATCGAAATTGAACTTACATAGGTCGCCACAGTGTCACAATGGTGCTGAAAAAAAATTATGGTTCAAAATTCTCTGCAGCGTTTAATTTTTGTTCATTCACAATATTCTTTTTTTTTAATAATGACTTCTGGCTACAATACTGTCGACATTTTAGAAAAAAAATCGAAATTGGACACATACGTCTTTATAGTTCAAAATTGGTCGAATATGCAGAAAAATCAAAACAATTACATTACATTACACAATTACGACTACTTTATTCTTTTCTTTAGTCGGTTTTAAGTAAATAGATAAGAATATAATTTGGTCAATTTATGTAATTATTTTGACTTCGACCAATTTTTATCAACTATGTATAACAATAACGACGTATGTAAGTTCAATTTCGATTTTTTTCAAAAATCTGCCTCGACAGTTTTGTAGCCAGAAGTCTGACTAATATTTAAAAAAATAGAATATTGAATTTGAAATGCATTCCAAAAAAGCATCGCTTCAGAGCAACCTATGATTTTTTCATCGGAAAAGATACATTCATTGAATCTTAATTTATAATCGAAGATGATACCAAGATTTTTCCCACTTTTGACTGCGTTCGACGTTCGTTATCATATTAAAAAGCTACAGACAAGTAAATTTTATAATTTACATACTCCTAGCCCTTGGTTGATACTATAGTTGCTTACTAGCTAAGGGAGATATAGAGTGTCCTCGGTACTTAAAATTTGAATGCTAAGTTTTATTTTGTTTTTATCGATTCTCAAATCTTAAACGCGGTACTTACACATATTTCTTCTTAGACTCTTTAGAATAAGTACCATACGTTCCCTAAATGTAGATTTATTCTCTAAAGCAACGGTTTCCAAATGAAATTTTGCTTTGTAGACGTGAGGATGTGGGCGACTTATTGTTGTGTTCCTGGAAAATTAGACTGTTTACATTCAAAGAATAATCCACAATTATAAAGTTGTTCATAAAAGGCCACTAGAAGTTAAACTCCATTTCTTAGGCTTTTAAAAGGATCTTTCTCGAGTTCAGACTATCTTGGTACTCAGAGGTTATGGGTCAAATTCAAGTGAAATGTATCTAATATATTTTCACTTGTAATCTCCCAAGTGCTTGAATTATTGCCGAAAATTTTTTGAGTACATGAATTTTCTTTAAAAAATCATGTACAAGAAAATTTTCCTGCAATTAATTCAAGCACGCGGGGGATTCGGCAAGAATATTTCACACGAAAATAAATTTAATAAACTCTAATTTCAACTGCCATTAAGATTATTCTAAGACAAAACAAGGTATAAGATTAGTAGGCCATGAATGGGCTCTTGTTGACAAAGTGACAGAAACGCATCGGAATTAGTAAGAAGTATATTGTTGTGACAAAAGTTAAAATTATGAGTTATTTGAAAATGGAGTGCCTTTATACGTATAATAGATAAATAATATCTCTTCCACCCATTTTAGTTTCAAAAAATGACTCAAAATTGTCTAGGACAACTCTATTTGTGTTATGGAATAAGTTTTATTCGCTAAAATAGGTGGAACGTTGTTTTATTTATATATTTTTATGTTTTATACACATACCATAGCACAGTTTCAGTACAGTATAAGTAACTTGACAGAGATGGCTTTGAACATAAACGTCATTAGTTATTTAGCATTATTTCATTGACAGTTTAACCAGTTTAAGCTCAATATTTCTTATTGTTGAAATTATTTTCGAGGTTTTTGAAGAATAAGATTATAGAGTATGGAAAAATAACATAATATTTCTCGTTTAATATGAAAAATAAAATTCCATTTTTATGTATTAGCAAATGTCAAATATGATCATATGGCAGAAAAATTTCCACTTTTTAATTTCGTTCAGGGTACCCTGGAGGATGAAAATTTCCGGAAATTTTGGGGTTGCCATAGGAACGACACAAAACAAGCCTCTGATTGGCTAAAAAGGTAACGTGTGAAATTTTCCATACAATAATACGGTAAAGACAATGTCTTTACTAAAATATAGATCTGATCATTCATAATTTCTTCGAGGTTAACATATTTTTAAACTCTTTGCAAATATGAATTGGCGCATTTTTCGAACCGTAAATTCGCTCGTGGAGAAAATATTTTTTTTATGGTAAACGTAGGCAGGGCAATAGATGTGAAGAAGACAAAATTTTTTTTTGTGCTTCGTCAGAATTTATTGACACCCTCAGGACCTTATAATTGTGCATATTTATGTAGTCATTTACAAAACGGTACTACATAATATTAATAAAATTCCCTTTTATTATTTTGCATTGATTACAAATTATGTCACAGTATGGGATAAATATATAAATATGGATTTTCATTACTCACTATTTTGAAATAATAACGTTAAATATTGAATTAGATTAGTTGATTTTATGTCATTGAGTCATTGAGAAGTAAAAATGAAATATTGTAATTTCTTTATTAAAGTTACTTTAAGAAAACAATAAAGTATGGAATATAAAACAAATTAAATTATTTTTGTTTTGTTACTCGCAGGTAAAATAGTTTCATAAAAATGTTATGAATTCTTTCAAGAGTTAAAAAGCCTATATGTTTACGAGTATATTTGCTCACAGCTACTAATAATATTGTATTATTAGTAGCTGTACTACCTTTATAAGACTAATAGATCTTAAGATACTTAAAAGCAATATGGTTTTATGTTCAGTGGAGTCTTCATTTTCATTATGACTTTCATGCTTAATGTTAAATGTTCTAGTTATCTTCGAAACCAAAATTCTATTGCTATTTACTTACAGGTAGTATTTCATGAAACTTTATCGCTCAAAGTTTTAAGCTTGCCTTTAAAACTGGCTTTTTATAAAATAATGTGATCTTAAAAATCATCCAACTACAGTGCTTTTGAAATCCCTATTTTTGAACAGTGGCTACAAACTCGGAAGAGTGGAACTTTCCATCGAAAGTGGAAAAGTTAAGAAGCATATGAAAAAAGCAACTTATGTTAAATGTCCAGGTTTTAAAACGATTTTAAAATTTTTTCTTCAGATGCATCACTGGCTTAAATAATTTTTTGGCTACCGATCTTTGTAGTTAGCTATGTCAAAAAATTAGGCAAGTACTGGCCCCAGCATTCGTTTATTAAAGTTATAGTGCTTTTTAATTTGCTTTATTTTCTAAACTGGTGTTCGGTGATTCCACACCTCACACTCGACTGTCTTCACGAAAAATTTTAGAAAAAGCTTGCCTTTTCTACCAAATGTCAATAAACTTGAGTTTGGAAGAAATGTGTATTGTGGAGCAGTTGTGGCTCAAAATTATGGATGTAACCGATACAGTTGGACAACACTACCAAACGAGTTTTTAAACAAAAACGTGACCAATTAATAAAAATTACTGCAACCCTTTAAATCTTTCCGTTGCATTGGCAATAATGTATTTACCAAAGGAGATAATGCTGAAGTTTGGATTGACAAATATACAGCATTATTTTACTAGCGTATGACGTTAATGCCAGAAATATGCAGTGAAATATGCATCGATAACTCGAAAAGTAGACATTAGAAAATTTTGAAAATTTGGTTGTAAACTAATGTCGATGGAGGTAACTCGGCTAAAATATTTTCAAGATCGTGGCACTTCCGGTTATACCGGAAGTCGATACCAACTTGCCCATTTTAAATGGAACACTATATATTTTCGACTTTTTAAAATGACCATGAAATGAAATATTTCTATGTTTTCGTCATCAACAATAGACTTCCTCTTTTGAATTCCTACCTTGACAGATCCAAATATTCTGAAATTATCTGTTTTACAGTGTATGGTGATGGTTTCTGTTCTTGTGGATATCGAGTAGCAAATGTGTTACATATTCTTGATATTACTTTATTAAATTCTCCATAAATAATAAACGAGTCTCCGTGGGTGTAATTTAAACGTGCTGGCATCTTTTTATATAAGAGAATGACTGACATTAATGATTGTTTCTAATTATGGCTAAGCTGATGGCAATTTTTATTAAAAATTCTTGAATATTTCAGAAAATCGCCAATATTTCAAAAAGTCGTAACTTTAACCCCTACAATGTCTATACTAGAAACAAGGAAATTTAATTGTACACAATTTAATGTTAAAAAATACAGGGTATTCCATTTGAAATAAAAAAGTTTTTGAAGTTTGAATTTAACAAAATGTAACGTGAAAAATAGAACACTTGGTATATTATTATGGAATTTATTTATTTACTTTTATTGTAGAGACTAGCTCATCTTGTCTTCTTTCTACGTGCCACAGAGCAATTGAGGACCTCCTACACGAAGAAAGTTTAACAGTTCTTGCAAATCATTGCACCTGTCAATTTTTTTTTATAAAATGTCAAATATCTCTGAAACTGCTGTGTTTAGGTAAGGAATAGGGTGTGCTACATGTTTCGAATCAGAATTTCATGGTCATTTAAAAAAAAATCGAAAATATATAGGGTGTTCCATTTAAAATAAGCAAGTTGTTATCGACTTCCTGTATAACCGGAAGTGCCAATATCTTGAAAATATTTTAGCCGAGTTGCCCCCATCGACATTAGTTTACTACCAAATTTTCAAAATTTTCCAAAGTCTACTTTTCGAGATATCGATTCCCACAGTTCGTCGTGGGACACCCTGTATAGTACAGTTCACAAACATTTGTCGATCCCTTCTTAAGAAGTGGTACGACGATTGACGTTTTCCAGTCATGGGTCAGATTCCTGTTTCCCATATTTTTTGGCATATTCTGTGGAGGATTCTCACACCGTCTTCGCCAACTTAAGCTGCTTTGCCTGTTATTGCTCTTTGTACGGCTACCTCCACTTCTGATTTTAGTATTGTAGTTTCATATTCGTAATCCTACTGCCAGTCAGTCATCTTCTGCCTCAACATAATCACCCTCGACAAAATTTTCACAGTATTGACGCCAAATTTCAATTATCTGATCCCGGTCAGTTTTTAGCATAATATTGAAGTGCTTAATTGTTTAGAATTTAGCATGTAATTATTCTTCTGATGGTTATAGGAAAAAGTCCTTGCTAATGTTGTGATCAATTTTCTTTAGTTCTTTACATATGTCTTGTAGAAAATAATTCTGGTCTCTTCGACAAAGTCTTTTCTTGGCTTGTAATTCAGTTAGAGTTAGAGTTATCTATGATTGTTTCACGTTTATACGTGCCTTGATTTGTGTTCCTGTTGCCGCTCTTGTACTGAATGCTCTCTTTTAGAGAATCCCACAAGGTATTTGAATCTCCGTTATATAGTGGGTTGACATTTCACTTAAAAGTATGTATTCTCTAAATGTATTTTTGAAGGCAGGACCATCAGTTTAATGGGCAAACGCTTCTGCATTTTTCTCGACATTTTTGCTTGTGTTTTTTAATTTGGAAAGTTGGTTATTTAATTTTGTTGGTTAAGAGTTTCCTAATGGAACCTATAAATTGATTAAACAATTTGTTATTGTGTATTACCTTCATCTTTCAGACTGTAGCCATATAATAGCTTCCTTAAAATTGTTCAATTTTTTTTTGACTCTGCTCATATTTAGAAGATACTGAACATTTTTTAAATAAGCCATATTTTTTTTTTTAAATTGTTATTTTTTGTTACCGTATTTTTTCAGTATAAAGCTAGACAGTTGTAGTTTTTAAAACTTTTTAGTTTTTCCTTGACTCAATTCAAGTTTAGAAAAGTCAAATTTTTTTTAAAACAGTCAATCATTTTTTGATCAATAAAAGGGTCTTGTTGGGTTTAATTTGAAAAGAAGTTATTCGTATTATCTGTGCAACTTTGAAAAAGATACATGTCGATGTGTACGATTTTTATTCCACTTCATTTTCATGCGGGAAGATGCAGTTTTCCTATAAGAAGTAGATGTAAAACTGCAGTCTCGGAGGCACACGTTAATGTTAACCAATTGTACTCTTTGTCCGATATCATTTTTTGGATATTTCCAACAAATCTGGGGGTTAAACAAACAAAACGGCTTTTTGAACCACCCTACTAGTTGATTTATTAATATTAGAAATACCTCAAGACATTTTGTTTAAGTGCATCGTCTGTTCATGGAAGCTCTCGAACACCTTTCCTTGTTTTGTTGTAATTAAGTTCATATAAACTAAAAAAACCAATTTTGTTGCTTTATTTCCTCAAATCATAATACAAACCAGTGGAAGACATAGTAAATAAAATCAAACAGTTTATATATTTATTTTAATACAGGTACTTAGAAATTCGTTTTAAAGTATACTCCAATGATAGACATTAGAGTGCCAAAAGAAGTAGTTACTCGCATCACCCCCCAAAAAAATTTGCCCCATTTTTATTTTAAAAAAATGGGTTGTGTAGCCTTTTTCCAACAGTATTGTTACCCCTCGAAATAATGGACAGAATTACGCTAATGTACAATATATTTTCAAAATATATTTAAAAAATATCCTATATCCTATATTGTAAAAATTATTACATAAAATGTATTTTTCGTCTAAAGATATTTACATAATTGTTGAGCAAACACGCAGGGCATTTCCAAGTTTATAATACAAAATTGTATTATGCAACTCTCTTAGATAATCGAAAAAAGTACTCAATTTACCATTAACTAATTAAACCATTTTTAACTTGTAAATTATGCGACACCTTCACATACGTCCACGCTATATCAGCAAAGCCCCACCAGAGGGCACTGGTACCATGCCTCGACCCATCGTTAATTAAATATTTAAATATTGGCCGGTGCCATGATTACAACAGAAATGCATTTCATAGTAAATGGTTCTAATCTGTATTTCATTAAAGCATTTTTAAACGTAATGTTATTGTGGTTCCTAGAAACAATAGTAATTATATTAGCAGGAAATATTTCAAATAGTTAAACTTTCACATGGCAGAAAATGATTCATTCAGTAACAATTTTTTCGTCGTTGACCCGCACGCTGGACATGTTCCATGAACACTTAACAATAACAATTTATTTAAATTATTTACTTTATATGATAATATTGTACGCCTAGCTGTAACGGATTTTTTTACAGCTGAGGTGTATTTCGCAAATTTACGGTAATGTGGGCACATACCTACCTATTTAACAGTTCTAATAAATTGGGCCGATTCGCTAGTACACAGTAATATGTGATTGTCAGTGTTGGTATTCGCATCATATTAATTACTTACATGAAAATAACGCCATCATGAATTCTCACTAAAGCTAACGAAAAGCCTGTATGACTAATGAAATTCGTAAAGATGACGTCAGTTAAAAAAGACGTTTGGTAGTTAGATATAACGATGTGACTGTATTTTTTAATAGTCATAGCGGTATTAATAAACACGTATATTATTTTTCTTTGTAATTTTTAATATTTCGTGTGAAAGAGCAGCAGATTATTGTGTATTTAATTTTTGTTCATCAAATGCAATATTACAAATCGTCTGTTTGTATTTTTACCAGACGTGCATACATTTTTCGGAACTACGCATAATATTTTACCAATTATCAATAAACGACTTTATCAGATGAGATATGGAGCACCTGGTGCGATGTACAATATTTTATTATTTGCTAAGGTTCGCGTTATGCAGGTTGATGCGCATAGGTTATGTTTATATTTGTGCATTATATTACATTTCTCCATGTTTTATACTGGTATTGCCCCGTATATTACAGACGACACTCAATAATTAACAGTAAAATTGTCAGGTGTCAGTTTTTTGTCAATAAGCGATAATAATAAATAACTAGTGAAGCACCGGTGATTTGAAACGTTGATTTAATCAAAAATAGTTATTAATTATATAAGGGGATTAAGAAGCCTTTAATCTATGAGAAAAAATGTGCACTCGAGGCGCAGCCGAGAGTCACATTTTTTTCAAATGAATTGAAAGGCTGTTAATCTCCGAATGTAATTCAACGTTTTATCCACGACCACGGCCAAATTAGGAGCGTGACAGCAGGTGAAAAATTCTGATTTTGAGAAACGTCAGATTTGACAAGCTTATTTTGACTAAGAATCTTTTGATTTTGAGCAAAGACAAGACATGTTGATGTTAATATTAATAAGACTAAATAAAATCCTATACGATCGAAGCGTGGTATTATGAATTTTAATCCACTAGTGTATTAAAGGGCCTTTAATCCACGAAAAATAGGCGTATTATACCTTCCTAATAAGTGGTCGTGGATAAATGTAATAACGACCTCCCCTCCGAATTTCCGACAGTAATGATTTGTCAATTTTCAAATATATCGTACATTGCGAGTCATATAAATGTGGTACACTTCGATTTTATTAATGCAAACAAGATTCGACTGGTCAAACTTGACAATGATAAGATCCATTACAAATCAGTACTTCAAACAATAACGATGTCTAGATGGTTAAGTAATATTCAGAAGTTTGAAAGAACATCACAATCTACCAATAAATCGTATTATTGTTTTTCTATTCACAAGTGCTGTACCATATTTATATGTCGCGCAGTGTACCATACGCATACTTTATGTAGACTGTAGATTGTTTAAAAGGCCACTCGACTCTTCAGCCCTTGCTCACCTCGACCTAAAAGATCTTCTGTTAATTATTCTACAACTAATTGTTGCCCAGGATTCTCAAATTTTTTGCAAAGCTTGTGATTTTCTTGGCAGCTAATTTCCCTATATCTAAATGCGTTTGTTCCACCTTTTCTAGGTACCTACTATTAGCTACCTTTATGCTCATTATGTCGCGTCGCATTCTGAAAGTATATGTTGCGTAGTCTCTGTTGCTATATCCTAATTCCTCAATTAAGCAGTTTTTCCTCAGTTTGTTCTCCTCAGGAGTTTCTGACTTCCCAAGCATAATTTGTGTTTATATGACCAATAAAAGATCTATATCGCAGTATCTACATTTATTATTTTCTGCCCTGTTCTTAAGATGATATCCCAAGGGACAGTAGCACGAGACATTTGTGCCTTTGGGTCATTTGCGCCTCGACTCTCCCTCCGCTTAGTTACAGACTAGAAGTGACATTTGCGCCTGGTTATATTCGAAGGAGTATCATCATATTATTTATCATCAGAAGTGCCCAAAATTCAGTTCCACATCAATCAACACTATTTCTGGCAATTTGTCTTTATTTAGGTGTAAAAACTTATTATATTTGACACTTGTAGTCGATAGGGTTTTTTACGCACAAACATAAACTTATTATAAGAAAAGGGCACAGTCCCTGGTGGGGTCCAAGGGCTCGCCCCTATGGGGACATGTGTACAAAAAAAGAAGTGTATAACGTAAAAAATAACTTAAGTCATTTGTAACAATATATAACTTCTAATTCTTCTAATTTTTGTACATATGTCAAAGTTTTTAACAATTTTTTGAGATAATATTCTTATCATTAGATATATAGGCGCAACTGACCCACCCCACGTCAAAGGATACTTCGTGAGGCGTAAGTTTCCCGATTTTTGAAGTAAGACGCAAATGTACCAGGCGCATGTGCCCTCTATCCGTTAAAAGACTTATCATCAGCCTCAAGTCATACTTTCGGAGTTCTAGAAGCCTTGTGGCATTCTTTGTCGAATAAGTTATAAATTTCGCATGTGCTTGACCTGCAGTGTTCCTCCAGTATGACTTCCCATTTCAGGAGCTCTTCCGTTATATGTCTCTTATATAAGGTTCGAGTCCGAAAAATTGGTCTACAGTACTTTTTGAAGAGCTGTCAGCTCATCAGTTATGTTCTTTTCCTTCGTACCCTGGTACCCACATCAAGGTAACCTTATTGTTTTTGCCAGTTGCTTCAAAGATTGTCTGCATCCCCAGGTCATTTTAGATTAAAATCGTAAAACCTGAGAGCCTTTCATGCTGCCTGACTATCTGAAAGATAAGTCTTCGCCCTTCGACTGCCTTTGCTTATAAATTTCTGGGCACATCTATACCATAAATTTCTGCCTGAGAGATGATTAGGGTGACGCCTAGGACTATAGACAGCCTGTAATTAAGCACCACTACGCCCATATCAACCCCGCCAGCCATCTTAGATTCATCTGTGTACCAGATGGCCCCTTTTCCAACTACAGCCCTTTAACCCTGCTGGTTTGGCCGACTTGCAATCAGCATATCAGCAAAAGCACGATCGAGATCCTGTTTGGTTGGCATCGAGTCAGTTGGTTTTGTCATAGATTCCAATTGGACTAGCTCCAAAATCCTTAAGTGACCAACCAGGTCGCCTGGTTTGAATTTGAGTACTTGCTGTAGCCTTAAGGCACTAATAGCTGCCTCCTTCCTCACATACAGATGTAAAGCAAGTACGGTTAACATTATTTCCATAGCTGCTGTGGGACAGGCTGACAGGCATCCATTGCGCCTGTAATCTTCAAACAGTTTTCCACTGACTGTCCGTTATAAAACCGAGTGTAATTTCTACATTCCGCTGAGAATGTCAAAAGCCCTTTGACAGTTTCGTATGCTCCACTGAGAAAATTATTTTCGTGTGGTATGCACTGGCAGCTCGTGTGAATGTGTAGTGTAATATGGCGGCTATTAATAACCTAGAGAGAATTCAGATGATCCATAATCGATAATTTTTGAGTAAGTAATGTTTGACCAACAAATTAAGACCAAAAATATATATACTTATATAAGAAAAGTACAAATATATTTTTGGTAGGATTTGAACTCTGGACCTCATGCATATCAAATTCATAAGGACTAGAATAAAAAATTGCTTCTCCAATATCCGGCCCGTGGCCAACCCCAGACATCCACGATGCGTAGCGCGGAGGCAGTTGAAGGGCTGGGCGGGGTAGATCCACATAACGTATAAAAACAATAAAAACCTCAACTCCTTTATATATTAGAAGTGGTAATAACAAAATAAGAAACTCGAAAGAGTCTTGCAAGACAACTAAAACTGGAAAAAGTAAGCGTTCATTGAATAAGTTTGCTAGCTGATGCGGGAAAAAGATCAACGAAAAAATCCGTTCTGGCCGCCGGAAAATAGGGAATTTAGAAGGTACGGTTAAAAATTTGTTTTGATTGTCGAAGAAGAATTTAAGAAAACAAATAGACGAGACAAACAGAAAAGAAAAAAAGGAAGAGGGAAATCTTTCTTTCGCCGCTATCTCACACTCCACGTCTTGTTTAAAGTTTGTTTGAAACGCTATTGTTTTGTTGATTAGCGACGAAGGAACAACACAACATTTTTAAACGACCAGATCTTTCTGAACACGCGACTGAGAAGGTTTCACTATATCGTTATCGAAAGTCGAAAGATCGAAATGAGTAGAATTTAAATTAAATTAGAACGACGAAGAGATTTGAAAAACCGACAAACAAATTGTATTGTGCGTTACAAAATAACAATATACATTGTTAAATAACTACTAGCGCGCTAGCTGTAGTGTTTATGTGAGGGTATAGATAGGAATCTTTGTGTATTTGTGACAAATGTTGAAATATATCTATAAAAAATAACATACATAGCTTTTTAAAAGATACCCAGTTGCCAATTCCCTGATGTGTAACATCTATTTCCATCTTAATTTATATTATTATAACGGATTTGTTTTGTCTGGAGGGGTTTATTTTATTTTTAAACGAGGGTTCGGTAAACTTAATGACGCAGGTATTTGGGTACCTGGAAACGATTATATAGTGAATTACTAGTCTAGGGGGAGATTTAGAACGACTTTCTGAAACTAAAATTAAAGATACTAACATTTATTTTTTTATTAAAACCGATGAGGTGTGTTGAAATGAGTAAAAACACATCGGCATGAAGTTACAGCGGACCCGAAGAGGCCAACGCCTGGTCATGATTGACGAGGTAGCAATAGCAGCATCACCTGTTGTATCTTAGTTTTCGTCTATGACTATATGTTCGTTTCGATGCTCCACAGTTCTCAGCTCATACTAGATAATATTTCTGATTAAATTAAAGCATGTATTATGTCCTGTTGAAAAAGTTTTTAATTTTAGTACTCTAAGCCAAGCAGTATTCGACCCCAAGTAGAGAAATAATTCTAGTGAATGAATGAATCTATCTGCTACAGTCGATAGAGAAAAAAATATACGATGCGAGTTCGAGTTATTTCTTTTTTTCTTTTCTTTTCTTTATTATATACTGACTCAGTGTTTTACCAACTAGATTGTAAATTGTTTAGGGGTCGCTCGGCTCTGAACAGCCCTTCTTCACATCGACTGAAAAGACATTTTGTGAATTACCCTACAATTAGTTGTTGCCCACGACTCCCAAGCTTTTTGCAAATCTTGTGATTTTCCTGGGGACTAATTTCCCTATGTCTTCAGGCGTTAAGTCCACCTTTTCTAGGTAGCCTAGTACGGACTAGCATCTTACATTCACAAAGAATATGTTTCGCAGTTCCTATTGCAATATCACAGTATCTGCACGTATCATCATCGGCCTTGCCCATATTCTGCCCATAAGATGATATCTCAAGGGGTAATGGCCTGTTAAAAGGCCTCAAATCAGCCTTAAGTCGGACTTTTCGAGTTCGAGAAGACTTGTGGCATTCTTTGTCGAATAAGTCATGAACTTTTTCGCTTGTCTTTTGCTTGGGAGTATTCCTTCTATTTCCTTGTGTCCTGGCACCCACATCAAGGAACGTGTTTTTTTGCCAGCTGCTTCAGAGATTGTCTGCATTCCCAAGCAAATTTTAGACTCAAAGCTGTAAGACCTGCAGCCTTATTCTTGACATGCTTCGCAGTGCACGTATACGTATTGATGCGAACAGCATATTTGCGAACACTTTCTATATACGGCATTCTTGACTGCATTTCATTTATGTACACGAACGATAGCAATCACTCGTTAAAATGCACTTGGCATCATGGCAATTTTCGAAAAATACCTAACTTTACTGCCTTTGCGATGACAGATGACGTATCTTGTAGTTGATTTTATTCTTTTAGAGAAAAAGAAATAAAAGAATGGAGATTTTTTTTCCCTAAGGAAATGGCTTTGGGAACGTAGCCACGACAAACTTTGTGTATTGAAGCATAGAGATTCTTTTTTATTATTTCACTAAGTCTTTATTATGTAATGGAGACTCCACGCCGAAATGGCAATGCCTCTACCGAACAAAAGCGGATAATTCTAGAATTCATAAATGAACTTCCAAAACTCACTTCTGAGAAATTTTGTAATGAATTTACGCAAAGGATTGTCAGTGTATGTGGCAAGAACTTACTATTAAATTAAAAAAAACACCTGATTGCTACAAATTCATAGTAAAACCTTACTGTTGTGGTTACGCTCAGATCTATAGCTCTTTTCTGTGGTCTCATAAATGGTTCTACAGTTTCAATGAGAGATCTACATAATACCTTTAGACATTCTAAATATTTGTTCCTATGAACTCTTTTTCAGTTAAAACATCAAACTGATCTACATTATTAAACTTGTGCCTCTGTATGAGATTTTCTGCATTTTGTGGATTTTCAATGTTCGCAATATACTGCAGATCGTCCATTATCAACAAATATAACAATACCATAAATATTCTTAATTTATCGTGACGAATTTGAAGACTTTAAAAACATACCAAATAAAATATTAGGTTATGTATCATCATTCGCATATTTACCGACTGTCAAAAACCGCTCATCGTTTAATGCGAGCACTCGAATACCTTGCGAACGGTCAAGAATGTCTAGGAGGAATTTTTATTCGAATTTTAGAGAAATGCGAGTATACTTAAAAAATGCGTGCAGTCAAGAATAGCGCTGCTTGAGAGCTTTTAACGCTGCCTGGCTATCTGAGAGTATATAGATCTTTCCTCTTAGAATGCCTTTGTTTATGCATTCCTGAGCACATAGATCTATAGCATAATTTTCTGCTTGAAGGATGGTTGAGGTCTTATCTAGGGCTCAGGATAGCTTGCAAATAAGCCCCGCTACGCCCACTCCAAAACCTTCAGCAACTGAGACGGCGTCGTAGAATTAAAAATATCTTAAATTAACATAATTTACAAAAAAAAACTGCAAAGAGTATCCTATAAAATGTGCAATAAAAACAATAATTAGAAATCGCGCCTTGATTCATTAAAAAATTAATTAAAAAAATTAGCGTTGTTTTGTTGTTTTCTTTCTTTAAGAGAGTTTTAAGTGTACCTTTCCAGTAAAAGCGTTTTTTGAACTCTGTTGTCATCTTATCAAATAAAAAAATACTTTCTGTTCTCAAAAAATTTTCATTGGTTACAGAAATTATTACAAAAAGTTGACCAACTATCAGAAAAAGTTGGCCTTTTAATGTAGATTCTAACTTAGTATAACACATAGGGTTATTCATAAGAGATTTTCTTATCATTTTATTTAACAAGTAAATCGTGTTTGTTAAAAAATGCATTTTATAAAATTTTAACGGTTAAGGTAGTTGGTTTATCAAAAATAGAGCAAAATTATTAAAATATAAATGAGACTTTTCAGTAGATACTCAAATCTTAAACTAAGTATTCGAAAGTTTAAAACATTACAACGCATTTTAAGCCATTAGGTGTCATATAAAATTTTTGCTTTGTTTTAGAAAAAAAAATATTTATAGATATTACAAACGGTCATCTGTAACTTACTTAGGCTGTGCAGTAAATTTAAGTTACTAATGTGGACTGCATTTATAAAGACAAGTTGGCAAGTGACAAAGTGACAGTCGATTTGTGTCTTCATACCAGAAAATGTCTTAAGTACTTTCTTTCGTACTTTTACCATTTTAATCCACAATTTCCTTCTATTTTCCTCTTTGATTCAGATTATTATTTGAACAACATGTCACAAAACGCTCCTTAAACATTATGTTTTAGATAGTAAACAATCTTATAACCTAACCTTTTGACATCTGATATAAAATGACAACTGTGGAGCAGTGAGAAATTGACAGTCAAGACAGCAACTTCGTAAAAATTAAAATAGTTGTAGTGTCGTCATCAAATTAGGCGTTTCAAGGACGCGTTAAATTAAAGAGGAAGAGAGTTCTATACATACGTACGTTTTTTTTCCAAAAGAGTTGTAAAAAACAATGAAATTTATTTTTCTGATTGTTCGTCAACTTTCTGTAGTACATTTTTCTTCTGCTGGCATCACCTAAAAATGAACCAACATTTTTTGAGAACAAAAGGCGATCACAAAACTCTTTTGTGTTTGTTCTTGACAGAAGATAACAGAGTTAAAAACATGATTTTATTAGAAAAGTGCACCCGCTTAAAAGAAAGAACGACCAAACACGTACTTTTTTTAAATAAATTTTTTAGTCCCGCACTACGCGATTTCAGAAAAATACAAAAATTAAAATAACATTTAGACCATCAGCATTATTTATCAACAACTGAATAACCGCACATATAAGTTTATTTTGATTAAAAATGACTTCCGCTATTTTGATCTTCGTTTGATCGTCATATGGAACACCCTGTATAATTATTTTTCTCTTTCTTATTAATTTACACCTACTAAACCTGAGTCCTATTTTATAATTATTATAAATTAAAAGGATAATTATGGAGCGACGAGCGACCCATGTATACAAACCACGCGCCTGAGATCACGTCGAGCGTCAAGGAAGCGTGATCCTGTTCGCTGGGGGTTTAAAAAGGGGGGCGTTCGGATGCTGCAAGTATCGCGATGCAGTCGCAGACGCCACGGGACCCCAAAAACGCGCACAGCCGGAATACCTTTGAGATGGGGTGTCTGCGACTATTTATACCACTGCGTATAAATACCTACAAAACGGGTGTCTGACGGTGATCGCGGGGGGCCCTAATCCACGTGCGCTACTTCCTGCCTTACCACCGGAAACGACGAGGCTTAAGTTCAACGCGCCCCAGAATAGAACTGAAGTAATTCAAGATGGGGCACATCCCGTTTGTTTTCCTTCTCCTGCCTTTGTACAGGGCCGGAGTCGATTTGTCACAGGATTCACCAACAAAACAAATGAATATAAAAAATGTATATCGATTTAAAAAGTTATAGGAAAAATATTTCAACTATTTTATTAATAATCATCGTCGTAACTACTTAAGTTGTATTGTTATACTCTTCGCAAATACGTAAACATTTCGTCAGCACATTTCTAAAACCGGTATTATCGCTCGTAGAGAAAAAATTTTGATATCACTTTGTTAGTGATCGAGTCCGAAACAATTTTCAAAATGTCCGCCCGCCCGTCACTTTTCTGGTAAGCACGATAACATAAGAAAGAAAAGTCCGATTGTATTGAAATTTGGACAGTAAATTAGTGTTAACCAGAGGAAGAAACGAACAAAGTCGATCAATAAATAAAAAGGTTTATTAATCATTTGTATTAAAAAAAAATGTCTCTTTAATTTTCATATGTTATAATTGAATAAAAATATTGTGAAATATCGTTTCTTGTCATTATTGTACACTTCGCAAATACAAAACGAAGAGTATATTGCATTCGATCGGCACATTTCTAAAACCGGTAATGCCGCTCGTAGAGAAAAAAAATTCATATTACTGTGTTGGTGATTTCTGAACAACTGCCTAAATGTCCTTCCGCCCGTCACGTTTCTTGCAGGCACGAAAACTTAAGAACGAGAAGCTAGAGGCAAAGCCCTATTGTTTTTGAACAATTAGTATAGATTTCATAGTAAATAATATCCAACCGTCAATATATTTTCATCCAGGGAAATTATATCAAATACTAACTAAAACAGAGGTATGTAATGGTATTTATGTTTTTCACACGTAATTCATAAGTCGCGGGTTCGAGATCCAAGCAAACTGAATATAGTTCTCTCTATTTTCTTCACTTTGGACCGTAGATTGTTTCAATAATTACATTGGCATCAGAAAATTAAAAATGTTTTAAGGGTAATATTATTCACAAAAAACTACTCTACAAAAACTTTATAATACTCGTACCTTTTAAAACTATGAAAACCTATTATAAAAATTAGAAGAATCATTACAAACCTAATCCATCTATTCCATCATGATTAAAATCTGTTAAAATATGCGCGCGCTCCCCATCCTTTCAAAGGGAAACCGGCAATTGGGCAAAAACTAAGTCTCTAGATGTTCTAATTGACTAATGAATTAGCTAATTATTACACTTTAAGATTGGAAAATTGTCGATATTCCTTGAGGAGCTAGTCCATTGACGGGATATAGCAATTAAAACCCACTGTATTTGTTGCTTAAATTAAGAAAAACCTGAAGATGAGTGACTTTAGCCTATACGCTGTTCATATATATACAGTTGTGAAATTTGGTTCTCTAGGTTTAGGGATTTTAACACATTACCGACACAATTATGTGAATATGATGATAATAGTAAAAATATAAGGGATTAGTCAAAATGCGTTTGCGCCTAATCCATACTTTTGACAAAATAAGATCGGTGAATTGCTTTAAACTGTCATGCATTATTTCTCTTTATTTGATATAAGTGGCTGCTATTATAAATCCATTGGTGATCTCATATTGACAACTTTTGATAAAAATTTTAAAGCGTCTTGCTTAATATTGTAGTCAGGAGCCCATATTTTTTAGTTCTAATAGAAAAATATAATATTCTTTGATTCAACATACATCTTCATCTGTCAGATAGTCTTGGTTGTTACATAAAGGGAAAACATATTTTCCTTATATCTTTTTTCCTTAGTTTGAGCGCTTTGTTTCCTAGAAGAGCTCATCAAAAGAAATAATAGTACGTCGATATACGTGGATAAGGAGCCATTGGAAAATTTGACATAATGAGCCATTGAGTGTGGGAGTTGTACATAAAGAGTGAACGTTCTGACAAGTAAATAGCTATATTTAATTAACATTAGCAAAACAGACAACATAATTTTAAAAAATGTAGTGGAGGCGAGGGTTGAAAACGAACGTTCATTTAAGGGGAGTGGGTTAAAAATGGTCCATTTTTGGGAACTTAAATCTTGAATGGCCCTGAAAGTGGCCATTTCTTAGAAAGAGACATCCGATAGGGAAATATTTATTATTTTAGTCCATAACTTTTCTTTCTTAGTACGCACATTTAAAAAAACTGTAAAACCTAAGTAGAATCATAACAAGATTATTATTATGAATTTTCACTCAATAATTCCAGCCGTTTCCAAAATAGCTAGAGTTAAAACTACGAAGTAGGAAGATTAGCATAATACTATTTTGCAAACCACTTTTGAGTGAAAATTCATAGTAATAGTCTTGTTATTAGGTAGAGAGCCGGCTGTATAGATTTCCTCTGAATAAGATACATGAAAAACTTTATATGAGTGAGTAAGTACTACCACAGACCTACAGGGAGCCACTTTTCATATAAGCAAATTTTGCCCGCGTCGTGGAATTTTACCGGAAGTGACGTCAGAATTGGAGGATGCGGGCAAATAAGAAGAGGCAGCCTATTGTTTTTAATAACTACAAGGCTTGTATTTTAACTTGAAAACAAAAATAATTTATATATTCGATGACTTCAGAAAACACAAAAAAAAAATGCTTTAATCGAGGGTGTCTTAGGGTTGCGGGCCAATTAAACTTGGCACCCTACTACAATCTCATTGTATACCTCAATACTTACATTTTGACGTAAGTTGTGTTCATGTATTCGATGACACAAAAAATCATGATCGGAAGTGACGTCAGAATTCCATGACGCGGGCAAAATTTGCAAGAATGAAAAGTGGCTTCCTGTATGTCTGTGGTAGTACTTACTCACTCACATAAAGATTCTCATCTTATTCATAGGAAATCTACACAGCCGGCTCTCTACCTATATGGTTTTATTTAGGTAGTCTTACATATTTCTTAAATAGGTATATGTACTAAGAAAAAAAAGTTATTTCCAAAAATAATAAATTGACCTATCGAATGTCTTTCTAGGAAATGGCCACCTTAATCGAATTCTTCAACGCAACTAAGGAGTCGAGGAAATATTGCATTCCATTGCCGAAAAATGTGCAGTAAGTTGGATCGAAATGCGTTTTTTTGCATTTGGTTCCTTGATGTATTTATTCAATTTGTTACCTATTTTAATCTCATACAAATGGGAAATTGCACTTGTGCATCGCAGAAATGCATTTTTTCACGTGCAGTTTTTGTGGTAATTAAAAAAAAAATCATTATTCGGTAATCCATGGTGGAAATTAGCCGAATTTGGTTACTCAGAGGTTTTTGGGGTCGCTGATCATGAATATAATGTTCAAGAAATTCCTCGATGTACCTGGGGACTAGGAAGTCCTGGTGTGCTCATCGCCGTAATTTTTCTCTAAATTTGCTCTGAAATCCAACCACAATCTTTACTTGGGGGGTTTTTGAAGTCGCTGATCACGATTTTGATGTTCAAAATCGTCCCAAATATACCTGCAGATCAGGGCGTCCTGGCTGTCTAGGCCATCCCTTGGTCATTTACGCGAGTTTTCATTGAAACGCATCGAATTTTGTCACCCGGGGGTTTTTGGGGTCGCTGATTTCAAATATGATATCAAATAACTTCCTCGATGCACCTGGTGATCAGGACGGCCAAGGTATCAAGATCATCCCCTGGAATCCGTTTCAATTGAAAAGAATTTATTCGCTTGTGGGTTTTCGACGTCGTAGATCATGGATATGATGTAAAAAATGTTTGACGACGTACCTGGGGATCAGGATGACCCGTTCATCAAGACATCTGCGTTTAAAATGGAGTCGAACTTATCACTCTGTGGTTGTCGTGGCCGCTGATCATGAATATAATGTTCAAGAAGTTCCTCGATATATCTGGAGCCCAGGACGTCCCCGTAGTTTAGCTCATCCTCGTGGTCTTTCTCTCAATTCAATGTGAAATTCAACCGAAATCTTTACTGGGGGGTTTATGGGTTCGCTGATCATGAATGTCGCTTCAAAAATGTTCCTCAATTGATATGAGGACAAGGGCGTTCTTGCTGTTTACGTCATCTGTGTAACTTAAATATAATGATTTTTTTTAATCTATTTTATTTCTATTATTTATTCTTATCATTGATTTCCAACATGATTATATCATTATTTAAAATTGTTAGACAAAATTAATGAAAATCTAATTTTTATGATTTTTTCATCATCAGCGACCCCAAAAACCCCCGAGTAACCAAATTGGGCTAAACTCCACCATGGATTACCGAATAATGATTTTTTTTTTAATTATCTCAAAAACTGCACGCGCAAAAATGCATTTCTTCAACGCACAAATGCAATTTCCCATTTGTATAAGATTAAAGTAGGTAACAAATTGAATAAAGGTATCAAGGAATCGAATGCAAAAAACCGCATTTTGATCCGCCTTACTGCACAGGTTTTCAATAGTCTGGTGTATTTTTATGCTAAACTTCCTCGACTATAAGGCGATATGGAAATGGTACAAATCTTCAGTACAGTATAGTACTTATGTACCAAATGACACCACACGCGCGTGGTTGCAGGAAAGCTGCTTTGTTATGCACTCCAGCTTGTGTGAATTGTTATGGAGGTACCTGTGAAAACTGCATAGTAGTAGAAGAGGATGAAACCAGTCATTTCATTAACATAGAAAGGAACAATGTCAATGAAAGAATTGACGAAGAAAATGATTTAAATGAATAATGTAAAACGTTTTATATTATTTATATTAAAAAATAATTTAATAGTAAACGATTTTTGTTTAAATATGTATTATACTTTTATTTATCAACCTATTATAAAATATTTATGTGTAGTACTCTACTTAAAAAAATAGTTTATTGTCAATATTTTGTTTATCACTAATAGTTTAATTTTTATGGAGTTTTAATGACAGGTCCATCATATAACCTAAAAACTCCTTCTCAGTGAACAACATTTTTAATTAAAGATTAATATATTTTTTTAATGCATATTTTTAGTGTTATATTATACATTTTTTAGACACACAAACGAAAAATAAAAAACATTTGTTTCTTAAAACATTATATATTTGGAAAACTGACTATTTTTATTAATATTATAGGCAATAAATTGTTGTACATAAAAGCATATATTGAATTTTTTAATTAAATATGTCTATTTTTTTATAACTCCACCTACTTAGAGATTTTGTTCATTTCTGTTATTTATTTTCGTTAAAATATCAGATTAACCTGAAACATCGGCTATTTTGGATCCGCCATTTTGAATTTACTTCAAAATCGTGATCAGCGCCTCGAAAACCCCCCGAGTATATACTCTAATTCTGTAGATTATTTTCGAGATCCGTAATTTGTTTAAAAATTAGCCAATTGTTAAATAAATAATGGGAAATATGAAAAGTGGGTCCTATATGCATGGCAAACTTGCTTAATACGTGTTTCTGAACACTTTGTAAAAATAAATTATGAAAATCGGTAATGTCTATAAGAAATCAGAAATTTTCCGGTTTTTCGGGCTATGTTGACATGACTATGATCTGATCGTAGCAGCGAAAATACTGTTTAAATGACATCAGCTTAAACCCTAAATTTTCACATAACGGCTTTTTTCTTGATTGCTCGTTATTTCTTTCTCTTCAAATTAAACGAATCCTACCCTGTGTTCTGCTTCTCTAACTTTACACGCCTAATATGGCTTTGCCTCTGCGGGTCGTTAATCGTGCTTTTTAGCACCCTGAATAAGGGAACAGTATATAAAACTCGGCTAATTTTCTGCTCGAGTTCAAACTCGTCACTGCCAAAGTGAATTTTCGGGATTTTTTCACTTTTGACGCTTATTTTTGTTTTGTTTTTTTTTTCATCCGACTACTTTACGCAGTCGCGTATTTCACAGTCTTTATATGTATGGTATATTATTGTATATCAGTACAGGAACCAGCGTGTAATTGCCTGACTCATTTCGATCAGCTAGAGACATGATTAATCCTTAGAGCGTGGCAGACAACAAAAGTGATGAGAATTGAAGAGAATTTTCTTTAGTTTTTCTTGGAAACTTAATTGATAAATTATATTAATTACACAAGCGCACAAAAAAGAATTTCACTGATTTTTAGTAATTTTTTGAGGTTAGGGAAAAATCCTAACGCGATGGAGCAATTGTGACGGTGGCATGAAATTCAGCGGCTCAAAATATCATGCTCTACTCAAAAGTACATGACTTTTGTGTGTGCCTAGGTTATTAAAAAGAAAGCCTTGATATTTGCTAGACATGACTTAAAAACAGACGCCTTACAGGTTCAAAATGTCTGCCTCTGAACATCTACTAACCGGCATGTACTCTGAACCTTCAGTAATCGGGATGCATGCCGATCGTATTTTTGTAATTAACAAAACAATCAACTTGATACTTTTCTGTCGTGCACAGTGACATAGCTTGCAGATTTAGAGTGTTTGGCCTCTAGACCTCCACTAAACGGGATGTGTGCCAGTCTTATTTTAGTATTCACTAAGGGGTAAGTAGGTAATCGATAATAAAAATATTCGCTTTATACAAATACTTGCACCAATTGTAAAAGACATTTCATGTTATTTAGTGAGGTTTCCAATACTAATAAAAATTTTCATACCATTTTCGTTGTCTACATACAGGATGTTTCAGTTTCCAGGTCTTTATCTCGAGAAACGATACGAGATATTTGAAATCTGTATATGTATATGGAATTTGATTCATACCAAAGCCAACTGTAAAGTAATTAGTTAGAATGTTTGTTTCGATTGCTGAAAACTTGAAATATGAGTCATATGATGTAAAAACCGGTCGTTTTGGAATCGCGCGATTTCCCTTCTTATTTTTTTTCAGTGTATGTATATTTTGAAAGCCCCTTTAACTTTTTTTATTAATGATATTAGAACATCGGTTATAAATTTGGAACTTTTATCTTAGAAAGGAAGTTATTATGACGCAGTAATGCAAAATCATGTATATAAACCACTTCCGGTAAAACCGAAACCGAATAAATTCTGCTAAATTTTAAATACAAATAATACTCCATATTACTTACACATTTTAAAAATGTTTGTATTGTCCAATACCACTTCGAATATAAGGATATCTCTAAAACTTGAAGTGAATAAGATAAAGAAAATAATCACTAATTTTGGATGAGTTAGATTTAGCAAACTTTAAAACATGCCTGTGTAAAGCTACAACCTATTATACCAAAAGTTGGTGCATTTTTTAATTTTAAGAATGTATCGTACTCCATTTTGATTCCGGCTCCGGTGCCCTGGCCACTGTGTTGATCTGTGATACAACCAGAAGTATACCATGTAGGAAGAAAATTATCAGATATCGCAAAAATGCACCAACTTATACGGTGTCTCATCTCTCACCTTCGTATCTTCATCAGTTTTTTCAGATCAACTTGAAAGGGTGTAGCAGAATAAGTAAGGTTAAAACACCCCAGAAGCGTTTGGAGCTAATTCGGCATCAGTAGATCGACAATAGGAAAAAAAAAAATTTCTTCGAGTTTTAGCCCCCTGTCACCACTGGTAGCACCTGTACCCTAATAAATATAATTTTTCATTTTCATTTTTTACCTTTGCAAGTTGTGAGTTAATTATTATAAAAAAAAATTGAGAAAATAGATGTGATGTAAGTACATCTTGGGAAAAAAACTGCTGATTTTGCTGTCCCTTTCGTATAAAAAAATATTGAAGAAATCAAACACTAGCCGACAGCCTACATGTATCGGGAGTAAAAATACCAAATTCTTATTAATTTCGTCATGCTAAATAACAATATAAAAAGCAAAAGTTTAAGTTGGCTCTGGTTTTCCCAAATACAGAGAATTAAATGTAACGCAGGTATAAAGCTAGTTTATGGGCGGTCCTATCACAAATAACAGGTAGAATTAGAACTCTACGAACAATAGACATACTATACTGACCGTGCTAACTACTTACCTTTTCATTTGTCACTAAAACTAATATTCATTCTGAGGTAGTCGTATTTGTACCTTGTGCATGAAGTAAATAGTGCTATTTTGAAAATATGCCACGACATTGTGTAAATACACCTAACAACTTTTGTTATATTTGTGGTGAAGTGACTTTTGCGCTTCAAAAATGTAATTTTACTCCCAAAATTAAGAAGGCGTACCAGTTGTATTTTGGTTGTACAATTGGAGATGAAGACAAAAAATGGACACCTCATATATGTTGCAGCAGTTGTGCAATTAATCTTTGCAGTTGGCTAAGTGGAAGAGGATGTTCAGTGGCTTTTGCTGTTCCCATGATCTGGCGAGAACCTAACGATCATGTTACCGATTGTTATTTAAGAAAATGTTAAAGTTTCCATGTATCGAAGTCGTCAAAAAGATTTTATACCTTTTTTCAAAATGGAAAATGACTTGGTTGCCTGCAAGGACATTGACGGTTTAATGAGTGCTTTACATATTCCCCATGATCCTAGTGACTGAAGACTTTATTGACGCCTCGAAACTTAGTCTATAGGCAGTGCTACTCCACAATGCAAATAAATTACCATCAATTCCAATCCCCCATGTTGTCCATGAAGGAAAATTACAGTAACATAAATGTATTGCTACAAACTATAGAATATAATAAGTATAAGTGGCAGATTTGTGGAGCTTACTTGGTATGCTGCAAGGGTATACCAAATATTGCTGTTCTCTTTGTGAGTGGGACAGTCGAGCGCGATTACAACATTACAAAATAAAAATTTGGCCGCCAAGACTGGGTTTTGAACCAAGATCAAAAAATGTTGCTGACATTCCATCACAAAAGGTAATACTGCCACCACTCCACATAAAACTGGGGCTTATGAAAAAATTGGTAAAAGCCTATGTACAAAGTAGGGCGTGCTTTCAGCTATTTAAGACAAAAATTTCACAGACTTACTGATGCGAAAATTAATTTTTGTGGGTACCTCATATCAAGAACCTCCACATCTAGATTATTTCCCAGAAAACTGTGGTGCAGTAAGTGATGAGCATTGAGAGAGATTCCACCAGGATATTCAAAATATGGAAAAAAGATATCAGGGCAAATGGACTTCTGTGATGTTAGCAGACTACTGTTGGACATGTATAAGAGATGCTCCAGAAGTAACTTATAAGAGACAGGCTAAGAAGCACAAGAAGAATAATTAATTTTCTGATTAAAGAGCTTATATTCTAATTAAATATATATTATATAACATGTATTTGAAATATATATCAAAATGACAAATATTTTTTCGCACGATGTAATTAATTGCTATTTTTATTAAAATTATGCCTTAATATGTGAGTTAGGTCAGTTATTGCATTTTTTAAAGCCAACAAATTTTGTTTAGGACCATGTTAGACGTAGCTGGGACCAAAGCAATACGAATACGTGGTTTTGGTTAACGATGCAAAATAAAAGTTAGAATTTGTCGGTGAGTGTAATTATTTATTCAGGAAAATAATGATTCGAGTACACAGAATTTTTACCGAAAAATACACTGCTGTGACCAGTTTATTATAAGTTTATTTCAAATTTTTAGGAGCGGTGCGGTGCGCCTTCAAAAAATAAAAACTGTTGCAGTGCAATGTTTAGTGGTGCTCACCATTGAAACTTTATATATCCATATTTCTTACGTTTTGTTCGTTCGGATACTGCCACTGAATAAAAGGATGACAATCTCCAAAAAGTTGTCAAGTAATCGTAATATAAACATCACCACCCCATTATGGTTGTTTGTATTATTATTTAGTGAAACGTAATTTGTTGACAAAAAAAAATCGTACAAGAAAATTAAAAATAAAATTTCACTTTTACTACAACTTGCATATGTTATTTACGTTGATAATAAATTATCTATAGAAATAAAAAAGAAATTTTAGGCAAATATACAGGGTGTGTTCCACTTAATATTCCCGGAACTAGTTTCTTGATTACTAAAAGGGATATTTGAAGTCTGTAAAAAGTGTTCACTAGAGTATATAAATGACGTTTTTTTTTTTTTAGTAAAAACGATTATTCCACAAATTGAGGTATAGATGCGATGAAGACATTTTTCGATCCCACGAACCTTGAAAAGGAGATGCATGTGTTGAAACATTACATTGTAAGCACCTTTTATAATATGTACAATTTTAGAAAAATCATAGTGCTTCGACAAACTTGAACTTCAGTATAATTTTTTAAGTAACAAAATGCCTTTTTGAAATAATTTTTAACATTTTTTCGAATTGTTAATAATAGTCAATTAAACAATTATGTAGATAATTGAAATTCATTTAATATTAAAAAGTTATGGCGATTTCTGTTATTTCAAAAATTGTATTTCAAAGAGACATTTCTAAAACCGATGATTTTCCGAAAATTGTTCGTATTTCAAAAGTTGCTTAGCTTAGAATGTATTGTTTCGTCACATGCCTCCAATTTAAAGGTTCCTGCTATGGAAAGATGCTTTTGCATCGCAATGCCTATACTTCAGTTGTAAGAAAGTCGTTTTTACTGAATACTGATGTCATATTCTACTGAACGCTTTTTATGGAATTCAAATACCCCTTTTAGTAATCGAGAAAATAGCCCCTGGGAACTTTAAATGGAACACCCTGTATATTTACCTAAAATTTCTCCTTTTTTTATTAACGTAAATAACATATGCAGGTTGTAGTATGAGTTAAAAAAAAATTCATGTACGATTTTTTGTGTCAACAATTTACGTTGAATAATGATGAATAATAAGACAAGCAACCATAATGGGGTGGAGATATTTATATTCTATACTTGACCAACTTTTTTGAGATTGTCATCTCTTCCTCAGTTGACAATATCCCGAACGAGTAAAACATAAGAAATATGGTTACACAAAGTTTCAATGATGGGCACCACTAAACATTGCATTGTAACAGTTTTTAATGTTTTTAAGTATAGTTCACTGCTTCTAAGGGACATCAAAATCTGCACAATTTTTTACCCAAGATGCACTTAAATCACATATCCATTCTCCATTTTTTTCATAATAATTAACGCACAATTTTCAGAAATAAAAAATGAAAACGAAAAATTATATTTATTGGAGTACAGGGGTTATCAGTGGCGACAGGGAGCTAAAACTTGAGGAAAACATTTTCCTATTGTCAATCTACTGACGCCGACTTTGGTCCGAGCGCTTCTGGGGCCATTTTAACTTACTTATTTTGCTATACCCTTTTTGTCATTTATGAAATCAACAAAATCGATCATATTTTTGCCAACAAAAAATTACTGCGTCGATCATGGCCTACTCATTAAGAAAATGTGTTAAGAAATTAACAGAATTATTGACTAAGTTTGCAATTTGAACTTTTTTTTATATTAACTTTTTCGATTACTCTTTTATGTATTTTCATATTTCTTAACCGTTGTCGGTGAGCCATGATTAGATAAAAAATAATCTATTTTGTTGATTGCGTATGCATAATTAACACAAATTTTGAAGTTGACTTAAGGAAAACTGAGGAAGATACGAGGGTGAGACAGACTTTTTTATAAGTATTACGCGGGGGATAAACCTAGAAGGAAAAGTTAGTATACATTCGGAAGGAAATCCTAGGAAGTCTCAAAGAAATTTGATTTACAAAACTTTTGGGGCGCGGTTGACCTCTCGATATTACGTTAGAAACCCTAATTCGTAAACAAATATAAGTATGTGCAAATCAAAATAATAGTGCAAATCTGTAACAATGAAACGTTTAAAATATTGGTCTTATGCCTACACCCAGGGTTGCCAACACTACTGTTTTTTTGGTTCCTTTCCCTGTTTTTTGTTCGAACTGTTAAAATCTACTGTTTTTTTTGCATATTATACAGTCATCCCCCGCTCTTTCGATTGAGACAGATATTCAATTTTGAGGAATATCACCCCCCCGCGCTTTTCAAAACAAAATTCTGGCCAAGAAATATATTCAATTCTCCCCCCTCCCCCTCCCCGCTCTCCGAAATGTTTCTAATGATAGATAGTTTACTATTATGAATGCTACCCCTGTTCTTCGAAATTTGTTTTGAAGATTGGTGGGAGTCGTATGTTGCGATCCCCCGGGTCCCGATTTTCTCTCGACGGCCCTGTGTTTCATTATAGTAAATTCCCTGTTTTCTACTGCTTGTTTTTTTATTATCTACTGTTTCTTCGCCTAACGGAGTTGGCAACACTGCCTACAACGTAACATATTTTAAACGTATTTCCATCTGCCACCACGTATCCAAACCCTATTAAATAGTACCTCTGGCTTATTTTGTGATTTTAAAATATTGTTAACCCTTGTAAAACACTACAGAACAAAAACATTGATAATAATAATTTTAAAAAAATAATTATGCCTAAGAAAAGTATCGATACAAATTTTCAATTTGAAAAGGAACAATATTTTAACACATCCGTTAAATACATTCAAACTAACATATTTTAAACGTATTTTTCATCTGCCACTACGTATCCAAACCCTATTAGAAAAGTGTATCTGGCTTATTTTGTGATTTTAAAATATTGCTAACCCATGTAAAGCACTACTGAACAAAAAAATTGAATAATAATTATAAAAAAATAATTATGCCCAAGAAAAAGTATTGATATAAATTTTCAATTTGAAAGGAACACATCCGTTAAATACGTCTGCACATTCAAACTAATTAATTTAACATTAGTCGGTGATAAATATTAAATAAATAGGTTCCCTTTTTGGCATATTTCCTTACGATCACGTTCCAACTCTGTCTTCCCATCTTGAAAATTAGTACTGGTTATCCGGTGTAAATTTCATCCTTATGTTCTCGTCTCCTTTAATTAGCAATGCAATGCGGCATTTCTTTTTCCGCTTTTCTATAGACGAAAATGCATAGGAACTATTAAAAAAATGTTCCAAGTCGACGCAAATAGAACTAGGCGCCGGCTATATTGGTCTTCGCAGACATTAGAGCCACAAGCGTAGCAAAAAGACATTCACATTGGATCAACGAAAAATAAATAGTAATTAAAGTCTAAAGTATTATTTTGTAATTTAAACTCAAAATAAAATTTCTTGTTTTGTATGAAAATTAAAATCTTTGACAAACTAGCTGCGTTGTTGTATCGGTGCTCACAAATCCGACATATTTACAGATGAAACCCATGTTCAATAAATTTTTGCCCGTCAATGACATTGGTTCGTTGGCAGAAGAGAGAAGAGACATTGGGGGTAAAAGCATTATGTCGCATTCAGCGTCATTGAGTCATCACCCGATTAGTGTCCCGCGTGTTAATTGCATCCAGAAATAGGCTATACACACATTCCTATCTTTGCGAACATCTGTGCCAAACTATAAAACTTCATTTTGTAGTTTTCGCTGGCTTTTGCTGGAAATTGTACTAACAGCTAGGTGACAGAATCATTATTTGTGGACTAACGCAATCAAGAGAAATTTCAAAAATGAGAAAGAGTATCTTGGGACAGAACAATGAAAAATTATAAAATGTTTGGAAATATATTTATAGGATTTTTCAATGTAGAAAAACGTTAGTCGCAGTAATAATAACTAATATTACCTTTATATAATTCTGTTAGTAGAGTGGCTCCTATTTTTGCATTTCCATTTTTTCCCAGTGCACCCCTCACATTTGTATCCATGTTTATAATTACATATATAGAAGAAAAGATTAGAAAATGCTGAAATAAATACCTACTTTGGTTATGAAATGGCCCTAACGGTCTTCAGCCCACACGTGTACAAAATTTTCTTATGTCCTACTACCGAGTGAACTGATAAAACACATACAGATTCAGAAAATGCAGTTAGGGTATAGAAATAACGATGTAATTAACCACGCCCCGCTAGTTCCATAAATCGTGAAAGCAGAGGCACACAATGAATTGAATTTAGCACGGCATGAACTAAGGTTGGATGCCGACGTAGGTAATAATTTCTAATACGAAACGAGACAATATCTCTTCGTCAAAAGCGAAGAATGTATTTGTCACTTTTTTGACAAATAATTCTTATTAAAACCGAAATGAAAATAGAACATTAAAATAAAATTAAATAACTCAGAAACTAAAATCAAGTAATAATTATCAAAAAATAAATTATTCTTATTAAATTACAAAGATAGAATATTAAAATAAAATTAAATAACCCTCAGAAACTAAAATCAACTAATAATTATCAAACGATAAATTAATGAAGTAAGGATTCAAACAAACCACTTTCTTGTGCCAAACAATAACCCAAACCTATTATACAATGAACCTCTCATATAAAAAGCCCCACAGAAAGAAATCATGGGGTGCTAGATCAGGTGACTTGGTGGGCCATTTTATCATTCCCCTCGTAGCTATTATACAATTGGGAAATGTTCTTTCCAGAAAATTAATAACGGTTAAGGTATTGTGACTTGGTCAGCCGTCTTGTTGAAACCAAATGTCGTCAAAGTTGACAGGAAGATTTTGAACTGCAGGAATTAGTTGGTTTTATAAAAACTCTAAACGCACAGCAACACTCAAATGTTTACTTTTCCGAGACCAATATCGTACTACGGATGGATTGTGTTTCCTATGTAATGAAAAGGATAATTCATCTGTAAATAATATATTCTTTAAGAAGTGTTCATTCTCATTCACTTTATTTATCATGATTTCACAAAATTCCATCCGTTTGAAATTGTTCTCGGAAAATATTTCTTGCGTTGTTTAAACTTTAAAACAACTGTACCCATTCCTTTTCAAAATATTTCTTACAGTTCTTTCCTTCATGTCAACTTCATCAGCAATTTGCCTGCTAGAACAAGGTTCACTACTTTCAACAAGTGCACAGACATTAGTTTCGCGAATTTCTCGTTCTTCGCTCATTTGTTGATGACGGGGTTCGGGTTGACAGCATTTTTACATTAATTCGCGACACACCCGAAATTCTCAAATTTTTTAATAATGTATGAAATTATGCTAGCTGAGGGGATTGGTCTGTCTTGATATGCCACAGTAAATAAATTTATTGTGTCTTCAGTGGAATGGCCCCCGAAGTACCACTTCACAATTTGCACTTTTTCTGCAGTTGTATAAACACACGGCATTTTAATAACGAAATTGAGATTAATTTATTTTATTCCCACACGTCTAAACAGCTACGCTATTAGAAGCAGAATGGGTGCGCTGTTCTCAACTCGACGCGGTCAAGCGATGGCGCTATTGTTTTATACCAATGCCTTGCATTGTTCTACGACAGGCGCGGTTTATCTGCGCAGAAACAAGTTTACGTACCTTAAACTAAATTTGCTGAATCTGTATATCACGTCACTCAGTAATCCCTCAATAATTAATAAAAGCGGATTAATCCACAACTTTTCTATCGTTAACTATGTGGTGGTAAGTTACGAAAATGTTGCCATAAGATATAATAAGAGCTAAGAACGGTGAAAAGTCACATAAGCTGCAAGATTCGTAAATTTTTGACAACTGTGAAACATTGTCAGAAGCGACATCTGTCAAAGAACCTTTAGTAACACAGGATGAACCATTAAATTCATTTTGTGAATTAAATTTTCTGCAATATCGGGTTCTACTTGGAGGGTTCAACACATGTGTTAAAATAAATCTGCCGCCAACTGCCAAATGTCACTTTTGGCATCGGAATTGGAATTAGCGACCAAAAAAATCCCTCGGTATATATTCTGATAGACATTTTATAAAAAATACGGCGAGTTGACAGTGCCATTGGGAGCTGCCATCTGTCACATGTCACTTTTGACATCGGATTTCAAATCAGCGACCAAAAAAAACCGTAAAACACTACCCTAGTAGCACAACATATTGGACCAATATATAATCCATATAGGACCAATATATGAATATTCGTCCTATATTCATATATTGGTCTTATATGGATTATATATTGGTGCAACATTGGTGCTACTAGGGTAGCAAAAGCTCATTGATACGACCTTGACTCTACACTGTTACCGACAAGTTCCCGGAAAATCGACTTTACACCCCCGATATCTGGAAAACTGTCCATTTTCCGACCTTGTGTCCATGAGAACTTTTGATCAGGACACAAAATGTGTCTCCTATACCTTAAATCTGTATTTTTTATATTTACCGAGATATAATTAAAATATGGCATTAGGTACATAAATTACCACATTATTTATGGATTTCTAGGACAAAGCGGCTACTCTATCTCGGCAAACTTTTTTATTTCGTTTTACATACCCTTCATACTTTAAAATGAAAAAATATTTTGATTAGCTAGTTAATTCAGATTCTGATGAATTTTATTGTTTGGAAAATGTACTAATATGATAGACTGAATTATTGTAATAAAACTGTCAAAAATATGTTACCTGATTTTAGTTAAATCAGTGGGACAGTAGTTGTTATAGTCGTTTAGAAAAATTAATGCTGCCTGGTAATGGTAGTGCATATGTGGGATGTACATATAGCCCAGTCGTCAGGGGTTTTAAGGCGTCACTAAATGTTATAGAATTTTTCAGAATAAGTAGTTTTGTTGGTGTAGAATATGATAAAGAAAAGTTTGCAGCTGTAAGGAGCCGACGACCCCTAAGAAAATCGTAAATATTGGCCGAAATTCAGTTTTTTTGCCAATAACTCGAAAAATAAAAAATATGTATATCAAAAAATCGGCAGCTACTGGAAGCGGCTGGAACCTCCCCACCCGGTTGAAATTAGTGATGGGCTGCTAAACAGCAGTCTGTTACTTTTTAACTGTAATTTGATTCGTAGCAGTAGCAAATGCTACGAGCTCTGATAGTCAATTCAAATCAGTCGTCATGACATGCCTTTAAATCAAATATGTTATTGTAATATGACCCACCTATTATATTTATCTAATTTACGACGTCGTGTTCACCGCCAAAACAGCAATAGAATTATTTATATTTTATTTAAAACTAGTGACCAATCCTCAAACTCTGAATAATTATAAACACCTAATATATGATGATATTTAATCATGTAACATTTTCCGCAATTATTAATAAAGTTTATAATGAAAAAAGAAAGAAAAAAACCGCACTGTGTTGGGATCGAACCGTCGATCTCCTGATTTGTAAGTCGACGATTTAGCCCACTCGACCACTGAAAACTTACGAGATAGTTTTACATATGTTGATAGTATAGAGACATTGAATTCTGTTTGTTCTCTGTACAATAATTTGTATTAAAAAATGTAGGTATATAAAAAAGGTGCAAGTGTGATATACCGGTGAAGTCGGAATTTGAACTGATTTCCAATGGTTAGATTACAAATTGTAAGTAATTATAAAATAAACAAGTTGTTGTGCCAAAATGGCACTAAACATAATCCGATCTCAACCAAAACCTTTTCAGATCTTCTACAGTACTAAAGAAACCCTCATGCAAAGTTTCATCCAAATCCGTCTAGTAGTTTCGCCGCTATCGTGTTAACACACATACACATACACAGACATTTTTCAAAAACCACTCCTGGGACCTCAAAACGTAAAAATTTGATGTTATCTCAATTTTCGATTTTGGACCAATTTTAGTAACCTCCCACAATTTTATTGTGGGGAGGTTAAAAACTAATAGCACTAGGCAATGGAGAGGAAATTTCACATTAAAAAAATGTATATGATATGTTTTTGTACGATCAAAAATGTAGGCTCCAGATTTTTTTGTGAGAATGGAACGTGGCGACACGTAAGTATGACTTGCGAAGTGTGCGTGGCTCGGACGCGCTACACTAAATTTGTTGCAACTTTTTAACTAATTTTTGAAATTGAGCTCAACAAAGCTTAAATGAAACGAGAAACATGTGGTTATATGATTATCATATTTTCAAATATAAAAATGAATGTATGTAGGCACAGTACATATATGAAGTTGGAACATAAAATGATTTCCGACGAAATAGGTAAAAGCTCTACAATTTTTAAAATCTCAAATCTCAAAAATTTATTTTTGAAGATGTACATTTATAAAATTTCAAAATTTTGAGAAAGTGATCAAGTTTGATATGTAGGTGCAATTTTTAAAGCTTGAAATGTATACTTTAAGATGTTTTAAGGGGATTTACCTTAAAAATTGAATTAACTTTCTGTATTTTAGGAAAATAAAGGAAACATTTTTCTTTGCTCCAAAATAAAGGTTAATATCTTTTATTACAAAAATTATTTGACATACCTATTCATCGAATCTTTTTATACGTTACTTCAAGAGTACTATGTGAAAGTTTCAGATTTTTATCTTAAAAATTGTAGAAATGGTAGAGCTTTTACCGATTTCATCGGAAATATCTTTATGTTGTATGTACTATTCCTACATACATTCATTTTTAGATTTGAAAATATAATAATAAAATAGCCACATGTTTCGCGTTTCATTTAGGCTTTGTTGAGCTCAATTTCATTAATTAGTTCAAAAGTTACAACAAATTTAGTGTAGCGCGTCCGAGACCGCGCACGTTTCACCAGCCGTATTTATGTGTCGCCACGTTCCATTCTCGCGCGTTAAAAAAAAATCTGGAGCCTACATTTTTGATCGTACAAAAAAAACCTCATATACGTTTTTGATGTGTACCCCTCTATGGCCTAGTGCTATTATTTTTTTATACATATATTTTATTTTTCGAGTTATTGGCCAAAAACCAAATTTCGGCCAAAATTTTCGATTTTTTTAGGGGTCGACGACACCTTACAGTTGTAAACTGTTTTTTGTTGTATTCTATACCAACAAAAATACTTATTTTGAAAATTTCAGCCATATAATATTTAGTGACCAGTTTTTATCAATGTCTGTCTCTGACAACTGGGCTAATATATTGGTAGAAAATATTGTATCTTGAAGATCAGATTCTGATTACGAACTTATATCCGAAGAATCTTAGTCTGAAAATGAAATAATGACAGGACATCTGATTTATAAATCTATTTAATTAACACAATTGTTTTAGTACTTATTATGCATTGTGCGTACAACAACACTTAAATTTTGCTTCCAAATTATTCTTGTTATGATAAACTTGGCCCATTATACTTCCTGTTTGTTTTGATATCATACACTTAATTCGTTGCCTAGTTCAGAAATATTTCTTCATTCATGCATGAGTTTTATAAATAAACACACTTAAAAACCCGTTGGTGAACGACATTGTCATGATATAAAGTGATTGTTGTGGCAAACATTTTTTAATGGCAGTCAAAGCCCCAAAGCTGCTAAAAACTGCTAATAAAAGAGGTGTGTTCATCACTTTTTGATTTGATTAATCAATAGTGGGTACTGGCAAATAAAGCCTGATCGAATTTTTTAATTTCTTATAACTAAACTTAAAAAATAACAAAGTTTGAAATGTAGTCCGAAGCTCTGAAGTGCAAAAGGCAGGAAAAATCTGAAGCTTCAAGGTGTCAACACGGCTTTGGAATTGGAAGAATGCAACAGACTGCCGCCGGGAATTCAGACTCTTGGTCGAAGAGATAAGAATTGTGATCTGCTAGATATGTGTAAAGAACTAGAGTCGCATACAAAAACATCTGCCCCTCCTAACTAATGATCGTGCCTTCCAAAACTAAAACGTATAGTCAATTAAAGACTCCACCCGTTCTCTAAGAACCGGCAGGGAATATATTTTTGAGGTTTGGCACCAATACTACGGAAAGTTTTTCAAAAGTAGCCATCCTGATGCAAAAGGTGATTGGCAGCGGGACTGCAAACATGAGCCTTAAATAACAGAATCAGAGGTCATCACGATATTGCTAAATTCCTAATCAGCTATATAGACTATTAATTTTACTTATAAGAGATTTGATTTGTCTGCGGGAGTTCTTCCGATGAGAGAGACTTCGAGTCTTCGAGCGTAAGGTGTCTAGAAAGAGATCCAGGAATTGAAGGCGTTGGAACAAACAGAAATTCAACAAAAGGGATCTAACGATATGCCGATTAAATATTGAAAAGTATGAGAATTAAATATACTTTGTCGTAGAGAACTACCTGTCTCGGCAGCTTTTCTATTTCATCGGTGTCTGTGTATAAAAAGAGATACATGTTTCTATTTTTATAACGTTGATTACCGTTTTGATATAAGTGGATAATGTGGAAAGATTTCTTTTATTGGGCCCGCATGAAAGATATAACCTATTGAATATTGAAGCTGTACATTCTGGTTATTGTTTTGAAATGAAAAAGCGATCAGTTTAATAGGAAAGAATTGCGATTTGACATGAATCTGATAAAAAACGTAATTTATTGTGACGCATGGGAATTTTTTTTTTAGATATGTTCAACGCGTGTATCTCGATCCTGTAGTTTCTATCACTGAAATTTCCCGTGATTCAGTAGAGGTATTATAGTTAACAAGTATTAAAGTGCCGTGCCTTTCATGTATGAAATTATGAAAAACACATTTTATTTCACTAATAAAGGCAGCAGCATACAATTGCCTTTTTCAGTTTATAAATGTATTTTCCCGCTTCAGATTTATAATTTTTGTACGTACCATATATATAGAATTGCCATGTTTGTACTATTAAAATAATTTCGCTGTCTGTTATAAATACAAATAGATATTGTCATTTTAAATTTAAAATACCATTTTGAAATCCATAAATTACTGCTTGAATGTCTGTAGGATATTCTTATTTGCCATTACGCCCTAGCATATTGCGAAGATCACTGGCAAATCGGAAAACGTGTCAAGGTGCGCTTTAATCTTGTAAACGGCCGGAAGCATGTGAGGCGTAGGAGGACTGCAAAAGCGGAGGTCGCTTCCCTATTGATCGTCCATTTCGATGTCAGAAAAGGCATTAGCCCCTTACACGTATTTTCGCGGTTGCGATAAATTTTCCTTTATATATATAATTGTTTGGAAAATTACACATTTCTGTAAAAATAGGATCTACGCAATGAATTAATTTGAAATCACGTCACTGTCCATCCACTCTGAGTGTAAAAAAAATGTCTTTTTGTCAAACCCTAATCACTTCTGTGCCCTAATTAATTAATTTAAAACTAAAAATCAAGCTCTCTGTAATCCGTTATATTTCACAATACAACAATTTACGAGTTCCCAGAAATGAGAAAAATGTGACCTACGTACCAATCTTACAATATATTCCTGCAAAAATTTATATTTTCAGTAGTAAATGCTTTTTTCCAATGTTATTAATCAAATTTCATTAAATCTATAACTTGGTAGTAAACGTGCTACCCATTCCAGTCTTGAGAATTAAAGACGTAATTATTTGAGATTGGGATACGCAGTGGCAAACTGTTGTAGGACGCTCCAGACATTGGGCGGTGCTGCGCGAAGTTGAATGAAACGGTGCGGCAAGCGCGTACTACAGAGCGTTCAACGATCTCTACTTGCCGCCGTGATCGAAGCGCCTCGCCGCGGCTATGCCACCAAGTAGGCGGACACAGCATGGCTGTAGGAACGCTTCGTGTTTCGTCTTATTATTTTTCTTCTAAATTCAAGAAAAAAGTTGCCGATTTTATTTATAACATGTGAATAATTATTTGTTAGTGTCTGGGGTAAGTTGTGCAGTGATTTATAAAGAGTATATCCCGGTATCTTGCGTAAGTTTGGCTAAAGCGTTTCCGGTTAACCTGCAAGAATATTTTGGGCTCAAATCAAAATGGTGGGCAAAACCGCGTGCTTCTACGTTTGCCGCTTTTTTTTCGTGTTGTTTTTTTAGAAGGTTATAAAAACATTGTTAACCTCCATAAGTTCATTATACTCAGAAATAATCTAATTATTATTTAATTTACTTAATTTTTAAGATGCACTATAATATCTTTGGTAATTTTTCCTTGCAGAATTGATGCTTCGAGCAGATCTTTTAGAACAAATACCACATATTGCCGCACAAGCTGTAGAATGCTCAACTCGAGTAAATGCATTGAAAAATGTTGTTAGCGAATATCTTATTCCATTGGTGGTACGTAATTTGGGATCCTCCGACACCGCTGTTGATAAAGCTGCCCATGCTACGCTAATCCAGTTAATCGAACAGGGGTTTATAACAAAACAGCAAGCTGAAATTCAAGTGTGCCCATCAATTTTGGCTCTGTCCAAAGTAGAGTCAATTGCGGATATAAAAATTGGCCCGGTTACAGTAAGTTTATTTTATTTAACTGTTAAGTCGTGTGATATTATGTGCATGCAATTGTTTAGTAGGTATATCACATGTTTTTATTTTATATTTTATGTTGGTGTAGGAATAATTTGTAATAAGGATGACCTTGGAATTTGTAATATAAAAATTTTAAATCGAACAGTTCTTCATTAGTTCATTTAGGCATTAAGTTGAATTATTTCGTAAAAGTTCAAATTGTAATGATTTGCTCATAATTTAAAAAATTATGTACTTATCTATATGTGTTAAATAACGCAGTGGCTCTGTGAAAGACATGGGTAGTGAGATGTTCATTTTTTTTTTGTCTCACTACCTTGTCTTTCATGGAGAAATTGCTATTGCATCTATTTAGATTTAAGAATTTGAAGACAATCGAGGGGTTTGCCATTGCCCATCAGAGTTGGCAGTTTTAGATATCGTAATTCTATCACAGCCAGCTTTGATGAGCAATGTTGAATTCATAATCATCAATATCCAGCTAGCCAAAATCGAGATCAACAATAATAATGCCTATGACCCAGTCATCAACTTGGTTGTGACTTCTTTTATTTAATAAGATATCACAGCCACTTTGATGAGCTGGGTTGTGGAGCTAATTCAACAGTGAAAAACGCTTGGGAAATGAAGAATATTTGTCAATGCCATAACGCGTCAACTTTGCTGTGAAACCTTAATATATATAATGGTATCACAGCCATTTTGACGAGTTATGTTGTTGATACAATCGTCGCTGAAGAATATCATCTGTTAGCATTCTGTGTGAAATGTTTCTAAACTAGATGCGGTGCCGCTCATCAAGTGGATGTGAAACGGATTATTAACTCGTATCACAGCCAGCTTTGATGAGCGCTGCAACATTTAAATCAACTGAGATTACTGTAGCAGTAGTACTGTTTAGTAACTAAGGTGCGCATAGACTATCTGAGGCAACCGCACGAGGAACTCCTAGCATAGTTTGCACCTGCCTCGATCGAACGGAGGTAGACTTGTGAAGCATGCCTCATGAGACAGTATCTAAAAGTCTGTAAGCAACTTTAAGATATAATTTTGGTAATAAATTTTTTACTGTTTGTTTCAGTTTAACGTTGCGTTCCAGTTGGAGTATTCTGTATGCTCACCCTCATCAACTGGATGTGAAATGTTACTGAATTCATATCACAGCCAGCTTTGATGAGCGTAAGAGTGCAGGCATAACCAGCAAGTGAAGTATTAAGTACTTATAATTCCTTAATATTGCAAATTCTTTGAAAGTATTCTTTCATGTTTCGATAAAGATTGTTTATAATTCAGCTTCTGAACTATAATATAACGGAAATGTGAAATATTTCTACAGTAGGTCAGTTATAACAACGTTGCTTAAAGTTTTGTATGAATTTGAAAATTTATTTTAAATGAGGGCAAATTAAGTGTTACCCATGATAATGGCGAAATTGTGTATAAAGTCAGTTGATGAGATTTTTGTAGAGTCCTATTCAACAGAAGATTTTCGTGTAATATGAAAAGGTAACAAGTTAATTTGTGCCTGCTCATTCTTATAATTATACTTAACATATAGTACGAAAATTTGAAAATACTTTTAATGTTTTGAAAGATAGGCAAGGATAGAAAAAAGATTTTACTATTGGCACCAGTTCATTATAGGCCTTTTTTAGACATACTGATTTTTCCCCCTCGCCGGCCCCCCCTGCACACTCAATTTTGGGGCAATATCGCTCAAAAATAATTTTTTCGCAAATATCTTGGTTCTGAACGGTCCTACGAAAAAAAAAAGATGGTTATCAAAGTTAAAAATAAATAAATTCTCTCTCGAAAAGGTTCAGACACATTTTTACGTAGTATTAATATTCTTAGAGTTATAGGCGGGAATGTCTACAACTATCGGTGGTTAGTACCGTTATGCACCTTACCAAGTGGTGTCTCCAATCAGCCTAATCCACTTTTTGTTTATTTGGTTAACTTCTAATTTATTTTTCTCTACTGCCAATGCATTACATTAGTTTGGATTTTTTCGAAGTTGAAGGTTCAAAATCGTACCTTGTTTCAGTAAAACTGGGAGTGTCGGTTTCATTATCATCTGCATCATCTTTATCAGATTCAACCTACTTGTGTTTATCGTGGCTTAATCTAAGTCATCTACATATGTTTTGACATTTGTACACGATTGTCCTTGACATCCAGAACAAATAACGGACCACATAAGTACATGCAGCTTTGCAGCCTTTTGTACACTTGCAGTTTATTGTTTTCGATAGTTCTTGTAGAGCAGCTTCGTTTTTAGTAGTAATAGGAAACAAACCGATTTTTTCTCTCATGTAACCATAATCTTGAAGACATTTTGGTATTGCCGTACCACTATTGATAGTAAGTTCTAAAGTAGTGTTGGTGTGCAGCGGACTCAGTAGGAAATAACGATTCTGCTCTGTAAAGCGCTAAAATAAGTTTTTGACTTGCTATATCTATAACATCAGAGTGAGGATTGGGGCCTTTAAAACATTCCGCTTTCTTTTAATCCTTCAGAATCCTTCCATCCAATGAATGCGTGGAAGAGTATGTTATCAGCAACTTCTTTTGGGTATTGAAAAGAGTTCGAAGAATAAATTCGTTAGTCCATTTTCCTTTTGCTTGGTTTAATAAAATACATGTTTAAACAATGTGAATAATCCTATCATAAAGATTCACGTCTTCAACTGTAATTACTGAATCGTAATTATGAAATATTCATATCGATATCTACGTGACAAATGCTATATTACTGTAAAATTTTGAATGAAATTATAATGGTTGTAAATACCAATTGTTTTAAATATTTATAAAATGCGTGGAAGTATAGGAAAGTGTCGATATACAAAGTGAATGCGATACGATGCTTGGCTTCTCCCGCCTATAATTCCAAGAATATTAATGTGTCTGAACCATTTCGATAGAAAATTTACTTACCTTTAAATTTGATAACCATCTTTTTTTTCGTACGGCCGTTCAGAACCGAGATATTGCGGAAATTGATTTTTGAGCAATATTATCCCAAAATTAGGGGTGTTCCAGGAGGGGCCGGTGAGGGGGAAATATTATTAGTATGTGTAAAAAACCCTATAATGAACTGGTTCCAACAGTAAAATCTTCCCGATTTAAAATGGTATTGGCGCATCCTGAACTCCCTGACACCTGGCCTAAGATGTTGCAGTAAAGAAAAATATTTTTAAAATAAAATGTATATTTTCTGTCATTTTCATCAATGATAATCAAGATTGTTTTGTGCTGGATTTAATATGTAACCACACTTTTCAGGTCCGTTTCGTTATTATATTCCTACTGTCACTGCTTAAATTTTAGGAGCACCTAAAATCAGAACACGAGCCTCCTACTGCGCATGCATGTGCTTGACGTTCACAATATCAAAAATATGAGGGCAGCTTCATATTATGCTGTTATTTCAAAAAAAGTATACAGATTTATCGTAAATCAAATAAATAACTTGAAATTTTGCGTTTTCTTTATTCACCACAGTCTGAGTAGTACATGAAGAATTCAATTTGGGGGACCCTTGGGATTTTATTAAGCGTTTACTTGGTTTTAGACCAAGATCCCAGAGCCGTCAGACCTACGTCATTTTAGCAAAGCTAATATTTTGACAATAAATAGTGTGATATGTAGTTAAAAACGTATGCATATTTGCTAGCTTTTACAGATAACAGGTACAAAGAAACCTTACTAACCTACGGTAGAATATGGTAGCTGGTTTTCATGTATATTATGTTTGACCGAATAACAGTTATTAACCAACGTTCATTATTTCCAGACACTTTCCATTTGCCCTAACTTCTGCCGGACGCTTTAAAGCTGGAAAAAACCCACCTAACCTAATATAATACATTTTTTGTTTTGTTTTTTACATAGTTGGTAGGCAGATGCTATTGAACTGCAGCGGCGGATCTGTTTCACGACTTGATTAGCTGCCGCATACCTCTGCGCGTGTTTCACAAGTTGAGAAATTGAAATATTGTGTGTTGTTTTGTGAAAAAAAGGCGTGGGACACCCCCGCACCCCTTTTCTTTGTCTGCAACGCTAATACTGCCGGTGGCGCTGATAATTATTAATTAGATAGCAAAATAAATATCAACCTAACCTAACAAAAAATAACACTTGAAACAATGAAATTATTATAGGAAGAAGAAGGAAAATATTATTTCTGCCGTCAAATCAAACCTGAATTTGTGAAAAAATACAATAATCGTTACAAAATAGTAAAAAAAAGTTCAGTGGGTCTAGAAGTTGAACCCGGAACTTCTCGCTCCCTAAGCGAGAACATTACGCATACATCTAGCTGACAATCAGCGCTATAGCATGGAATAAATAGTTGACATGGCGGTACAATAACAAATCATTATTCGTCCGGCGCGGCAGTTCATTACTGATTCACAGATCTTCCGCAGGGGAAGACATGATTCCACAGTTATGTTACCAATAATTTACATTATCCGCAGCAAGTTTGCGAACAACTTGAATATGGGTGTACTGTTCGCGTCGGGTGCCGGGAACTGTTGTTTGAGGAGAGTGAGAACTAGTTGGTCATGAGCTACACGAGCCTAATTAATATTCATATTGTAAATAACATAATATACAGAAAAGAACATTCTTTTCAATCCATACTTTTAGCTTTGTACATATGCTAAAATCATATAATATTAAATTTCTTTCTAGGTTACGTTTGTTTCTTAAATGCCTATTTAGGGATTGCTGTTTGTAAATTTTAAAGCATTTTAAACACATTGCCCCCATTATTATTTAATTATACTGTTTTAAATGATAAATGTATTATTATATTAAGAGAATGGAACGAATGGGCGAATTTGTATTTACAAAAAATCATATTAATTGTCGTCTGTCAATTGTCAAGTGCACGATCAGCTGTCACATACGGAGTAGGAGGCTCGTGATTTAGATTTTAGCTTCTTAAATTTTAAGCAGTCATCCTGAGTCAATTTATGAATTAAGAACATAAGCTAACTTGAACAACTAAAATTAATATGAACTGTGATATGATAATTGTTTTATTATTGGAGTATATTAACTCAGTTTGTGCATTTACTTTTGTTTATACATTTGTCTAAAAAAATATTTTTACTACAATTTGTAAATTGTATTGCGAAATACTGTAGTTGCCACATAGGATGAGGCTGACTGAAAGATGAGTTCTAGTCGTACCCCTCCTAAACATATCGAAACACCAATTGTAGCAAACGTGGGGGAGTTTCGCAGAAACCAAATGCATGCGCACATAGGTATTGTGTATCTATTTTGGTCAGTAGCGCAGTGATGTAGAGTCTTAGAAAGAACGGGTGGTACTAAATCTGCGCCAGGCAACCTCTTCCCATTTGGCAACTACTGTAAATATAAAGATTTGCCGTGTTCTATTTCTAAGCATGAAGTCTTTTAGTACATCTAATCTGACCCGATTTTTACTTGTTTTTACAGTTAATGAGCAAGTTAGCGCCGCTCTTGGGACGTGATGTTACTGAGAGGGTTTTTCTAAAGAGGTTTTCTGAATTATGTGCCAGCCACATGTTTTACGTAAGAAAAGTTTGCGCAGCACATTTTGGAGAGTTTTGCGCCGTTGTCGGAAAAGAAGCTTTCGAAAATATACTGGTTAGTTTTATGTTATTATATATTTAAATAGACCAAGCAAATAAAGGTTTTGACATGTATAAATTAGTAGTGGCAATGTTTTTGCAGAATGGCCTTGGGAGAGGCTTCTCATTTCATGAGTTAAAAAATTTCATTTGCATCGTTTTTTATCAACAGTTTTCTTAAGATACTGGAAAAACTGTCAGTCGTAGAGGAAAGTGAAGAATAGGTAATTTGTGCGCAATTAAAATCCCTGCACTTTACAAATTAAAATCGTTCTACGGGTAAAAAAGTGATTATAAAAAAACCTGCATATCGATATCAGATCAATATCGCACTTAGTTAATTTTCTAGCGAGAGGTATACGTTTAAAAACACGAATTCCTTAAATAACATTCCGCCATCTTTTTTTCTTGTGGAGAAGTTGTGCAACCGCCAACAAAAGTCCAACAAGCCATTTCTGATGCCTATTAGGACCCTCTTTCGATATCTGAGCTCAATAATTATTCACCTAGCTGGAATGGCTTACTTGGTGATTTTGACGGCTTTCGAAGGCGTGGACCCTCTACTAAATTAGATATTCCATGACACACTGACAATATTAATTAGATAGGGTTTACATACTTGCTGTAAGCCGTTACCTCGTAAAATATTTTCCATAGGAGCAAGTCGGGCAAATATAGCAAAATAATTTTACTCTATAATTGAAACAGGTGTGTTTTCCTTAATTTCTTATTTTAATCATCCCAAAACATTCTTTATATGTCTTTATATGATAATAATGATATTAATTATATGTATTAAGTAATACATTGTATTTATTATTTAATATGTTATAGAGGAATTAGCTCGAGAATTAGCATGCCCTGCTCTCCTCTCAATGCGTAAGCTTTGATGTTATATCTCATTGGATGTCTCGACCGCTACATAAAATTTCGTTGTCTACAACTGAAAGAACTGACATTTATCTTTCGTTTACCATAGGCCGCAATTGGAGAAATTGTAAATCATCAATACTGAAAGTATACTTGTAAGAAATCTTTGATTTTAAGATACATGCACTATAATGCGCATTGATTTTGAATTATAATGAAAAACCAATGCTTCATAAATTATAAAATACACAAAAATTACGAGAAATGTAAAGCCAACTTATTTTCTGTCCAGAACATTTGAACATTTTTTTCTACCATGATACCGAAATGTGACTTGCGAAAATCCCAAAACCAATGGAACTTGTTACATTAATGAGTGTATTTATAGATATTAGATAGTCGATGTGCAAGAAGTAAAAACTTGTATTTGCACAACAAAACATAAAAAGCAAAATGCAAAAACCTGGTTTTAATTTGAAAAAAACATTGCAAAATATGATTATTATGATGATTTTTGACGACGGTCTTCTGATTACATAATTGAACGATATTTTCGTCTCCTGAATTACCATCTAAAAGTAAAAATATTATCCTTGCTTTATGTGATTTTTATATAATCCATTATTTTCAGTTACCTTGTTACATAACCCTTTGTGGTGATGACATTTGGGGTGTAAGGAAAGCTTGTGCCGAAGTAGTTATGTTTGTATCGTGCGCTTGTCCACCAACAGCGAGGAAGTTAACGTTAGCGCCAGTTTTTGTTAAGCTATTACAAGATGATTGTCGATGGGTCAGGATGTCAGCATTCCAAACTTTAGGCCCATTTATATCCACATTTGCTGATCCTACAATAACTAATATCAGCTACACCAAAGGAGGAGATCTCGTTCTGGTTGATGGAGATGGTAGCGAATTTTTGTAAGTTTTTAAGGTGGTTTTACTAAACAATGTTAGTACTAACGAAATTAAAACTGTATTTAGTTTAAGCGAATTTGCTATATCATTTGAGTCTTATCTAAGGGAACTTGCACATTTTTTTTTATTGCAAAAAAATTTTCATTTATGTAAGAAAATAAGATATGTAAAATATGACTCCTTAAATGTAGGTAATTAATTTGCTATAAATAATTAAAGTTTTACGTATCAGTGAATAATTTAAAACAGTTCAGATGAGAGTGACGTCACAACCCATGTAGAAGGTAACAGTGTAAGTCTGAAATCGCGAAGTTAGTAATGCGAGCTGACGTCACGGCTGTAGGTAGTGTTTTGTTAGAGTGATATAAAATTTGAATTTAACAACAATTTCAATTGCTTATAAGTAACGTGCTGAGTTAGAAAATATATTTTTTGTGAAATATACGTTTTATTATACTGTTATCTTATGTTTCTTAGTATTATTTTCCTATTTAAATTTTTATGCAAGTTCCCTATTTTAACTAAATCCTTTAGAACACAATATTTTTAATTTACTGCTAATGAGAAAACCAAAATTAATTGGTATACTATACTCTATTTAGAAAAGACAGAGTAACAGATCACTCAGGGAAAGATCAACCATAGCCCAGTCGTCAGGGGTTTTAAGGTGTCACTAAATGTTATATGGCTGAATTTTTCAGAATAAGTAATTTTATTGGTGTATAATATGATAAAATAGTTTACAGCTGTAGGTGCCGGCGACCCCTAATTAAATCGAATATATTGGCCGAAATTCGGTTTTTTAGCCATTAACTTAAATTAAAAAAAATGTATCAAAAAACTAATAGTGCTAGGCGATAGAGGGGAAAATTTCACATCAAAAAAGTATATGAAATTTTTTTGTACGATCAAAAATGTAGGCTCCAGATTTTTTTTTAAAGCACGAGAATGGAACGTGGCGACACATGAGTACAGCTTGCGAAGCATGCGTGGTCAACGACGCACTACACTAAATTTGTTGTAACATTTGAACTAATTAATGAATCTGAGCTGAATAAAGCTTAAATAAAACGAGAAACATGTGGCTGTTAGATTATCACATTTTCAAATATAAAAATGATATTTGCATAAATGAAATAGCCCTTATTTAAGAGAAAACCCTATTTTCTTGGTACCTAGTTTGTGGGCTAAGAACTTTCAAAATAAATCTGTTGATATGTGAAATAAACATCAGTTTTTTAATTTATTCAAATATTTTCGTAATACTTTTGTTTGAATTTGCTAATGATAACTGGTTATGAGAGAGATCGGCCGACAGATTGCAGCGACAGAGACAAGGACATATTGAACCAAAGCAGGTAAAAATATCGTAGTACGGGTATTTCGAACAAACTCTCAAGTAGAATATAATTTACAATGCAAAGAATATGTTTCATTACTGAAAGCAAACAAATAATAATTCACTTTTATACAATATAATATGTAATAGATACAAATTACTAATATGACTATGATTTTATGGGATTTGCATTTATAATGAGATGCTCTAGCAAGTCAAATAAAACAGAGTTGAAAATTGAAGAGCATCAAAAATTTCATATGTGTAATCGTTTTGCCTCAACCAAAATTTCACTCATTATCATTCTTTCACTGAGGCCACAATTTAAAAAAATATGAGTATTCAATACTGGCGATATATATATTTTTTAATACTCCAAAGTACGCGAATTCTGTTGCAAATTCCTATGAAATGCGAATTGCTATGAAAGAATGAACATTGCTAATCAAAAGTAGATGCTGTTTGTTTTATCATTTTTTGAAGTAATTTTTTTATCATTAGAGAGCATTTTGTAAACTATACATTTCACAAAAAATACAAAAACTATAGTGATAATTTCTGCAAAAAACATTAAGTATTTTGCGTGGAAATGTATGAGAAAAGACTAATTTTAACGTTCGCGTGTTACCTCGCAATCCCCATAACTTCTTTTATTATTTTCGCTCTAGGAAATATGGAAAATACAGAACTTTTTTTTATGAAAAACTTGTGCCTAGAGGAAATCATCGATTTTTTTGTCAAATATTCCTCATATGTGCCCATATAATATAGTACAGGAGCCAGTTGACACATGTGTGTAAGCTAGAGACATGATCAATCCTTTCCCTAGAGCATGGCAGACAAGAAAGTGATATGAAAAATTTTTTTAGTGGTGGAAACCTCACTAAATAACTGAAAATGTCTTTTATAGCTACAAGTATTTGTATCAAGCGAATTTTTGTTTTTTAATCGATACATACCATTTAATGAATAAAAAATACAATTGGCATACATTCCGGTTAGTGGAGATGCAGTGACAGACATTCTAAACCTGCACGCTATGTCGCTAAGCATGACAAAAAAGTATCAAGCCCATTTCTTTGTTATCCATTAATTACCACTTAGGGATTATGAAAATACGATCACAATACATCCCAGTTAGTGGAAGTCCAGAGGCAGGATAACGTATCAGTCATGGGATGTACATTTTAAACCTGCAAGGTGTCTACTTTTAAGCCATGATTAGTAAGTGTGAACCTGATTTTTTTTTAAATAATTTAATTTGCAAATCAAGTTTCCACCCCTAAGAAAAATTCTTGTATCACTTTTCACGTCTACCATGCTTTAAGGCAATTGATTGATCTTGTCTCTACCTTACACAAATGTGTCAATTATAATATATATTAATCTCAAAATTGTCTGATGGGTTAACAGATTAATATTTATAAAAGTTCACCTTTGAACTAACCAACAGTCATCTACTTGAAAATCATTGTGATGATTCAAACACCATCTCTTAGACCACGGAAATTAGATTAAAATAACTTAATTTTGACATACAGCTCGGATCGAGATGCGGTTTTGTGCATCGTTTTCGGAAAAATATTAGGAAAAAAGTCTACATATAGTAGTGAATAAGCCGTTCATAGAAAATTGCGTAGGGGGTGCATAAAATACATCTAAAGTGCATAATTTTTTTACAAATTCTAGAAATTGATAGAAAGCCATGAAAATCTCGCGGGAATCGCTTCCCGGGGGCTTTCGAGGTTGCTTAGTCCAAATCTGATATGGAAACTAGATGCTCGGTGGTGGGAGGGGATGAAATCGAGTGAAGAATTCAGTGCCCGAAAATCGTGGAGAATTCGCTCTCCCGAAGTTTTCGAGGTCGCCGAGTCCAAATCTGACATCAAAACTTACCAGGGATGCTCGGGGGTTAGTCTAATACATATAGACGGAAAACACTATAGTTTTTGAAAAAAATCCATGAATCGAGATCTGCCAATGTGGAAGGGGAACATGGGTAGAGTCTAAAACCAAAAAGTCAGGACTGTTCCTGCTGACTTCCGTTCGCCATCTTGGAGCGAATGATGTTTTATTTCTATTCCTGTTCCTTTTCTCGGAAAATTTATTAGAACCGTAGTTGTATATCTAATTGTTTATTTTTTATTTTTAATTTAACTTTTTTTTGTTATCAATTTTTTAACTACTAAATGAAACTTTTGAGTGTAAAACTCTTAATAAAAATTATAAAAGGCATAATTTAATTACCGTTAGTTTAAATGCCCAAGTTTCTAGACTAATGGTTTTAAAGCTGTGGATGCGCGAATTAAACCCCACAGACTTCAGCGTTTGCACGTGCCACGTATCTCGCTCTGCCTGTTCCTTGTATGATTGCTCACGGTAACGTGAACTCAATTTCAACTCGAAAATTGCCAGTTTTATTTTTCTGTATTGAAATGTATTATACTACGCATGTAACTCTAAAGAATTTTCAACATTCCACATATTTACTAACCTACTACATACTTTATATTATTTATATAATATTAATTATGTTTTTATATAATATTTTATATTTATATATAGTATATATGCCATACATATATAATATGGCATTTTATGAATATATGATATATTTATAGTCTGTTTTTAAACCAGGAGGAGTAAACATGGAAGTCCCATTCACACCATAAAAGTAACCAGAAAATACACTACGACCTTTTTGGCGTTTTGGGCAACCAACAATACATGACTACAGTGAAATTGTGTGTATTTTATTATATTATACAATGCATCGACCTCTATTTGACCTATATGTATCTTATGCAGCATCCATACCATTAACGCAATATCCAAGTAATTAGCCACTTTTGCTTCAGATGTATATAAAATGGATTATAAACTGATATATAATGTGCAAACGATAAAATAGAAATTATAACCAAACAGTTTATGACATAAAATTAAAATGTTTACAATGTATCAAAATTTACGACTATTGCCTTGTGTAAATCTGGCGAAGACGTATCCAATCACAGAATTTAGCGCGAAAGTTTCATTTAGTAATTAAAAAAATTGATAAACAAAATTTTTTTCAAGCAACTGTAACTTGAAATATCAATCCTACAAAAAAAAGTTAAATTAAAAATTAAAAAAATAAACAACTAGATATACAACTATGATTCTCATAAATTTTCCGAGAAAACGAACAGGAACGGAAATAAAACATCATTCACGTTTTTCAAGATGGCGACCGGAAGCCAGCAGGAACAGTCCCGACTTTTTGGTTTTAGACTCTACCCATGTTCTCCTTCCACATTGGCACAAATCTCGATTCGTGCGTTTTTTTCAAAAACTTTGTAGTGTTTTCTGTGTATATGCGTTAGACTTACCCCCGTAGAGCCATCCCCGAGCATTCCTGGTAAGTTTCGATGTCTCGTGTACTCAGCGACCTTGAAAACCCCCGTGAAGTGATTTTGCCGTGATTTTTGGATGCACCTTAGATGCATTTTATGCATCCCCTATGCAATTTTCTTCGAACTGCTTATTCACTATATGTAGACTTTTTTCCTAATATTTTTCCGAAAACGATGCCGAAAACCGCATCTCGATCCGAGCTGTATGTCAAAATTAAGTTATTCTGGGGAAATTGATCTAATTTCTCTGGTCATCTGTCAGGTCATGAAGTTTTCAAACACCTCTCATATATTATTTTAGAATTTCGTTATATTAGATTTACTAAAAACTTTGACTTGATTTATTTATTCTGCAGTGTAAATTATTACCCATCAGTACCTGAAAATCGGCCACCACTTATTCATAAATACGTACTTCCACTTAGCGATGAGAGAGACGATGTTGATCTGATGAAGCTTTTCGGTTATGAGAACTCAGACGTTCCTGAACTCCTCGAGGTAAAAAATGAAGAAGTTAAAGCAACTGTAAACGATAAAGAAGCTGAAATTCATGAAAATATACTTCTTGAAGAGGCTTCTCCGCTTACCGATGAGAAGGAAATAGATGAGTTTCTTAAGGAGGTTGTTGAAACAGTTAAAAATGCTGTACTTAGCTGTAGGACTGTGGAGGTAGAACAGGGTGTTATAGGTGAAAGAAAACCTAAAGACCTGGATAGTATGAGCAATGCAAATGTGATAAATGACAAAAATAAACAATGTGATAACTTAGCTGACACTATTAATATAGAATTAAAAGATAACATGGATAATCTTAATATAGCTAGAGAAGAACCTATAGTAGAAAATTGTAGTAATGAAATCGAAAATACTAATAAATCATTATCAAATTGTACAGGAGAAATCCATACAACTACAACGAATAGTGATAGTAAAGAATCTAGCATCGATATCAAAAAGGTAAATTTCATTAATAGTGAGAGTGGTACTAGAGAAGATGATGATTTGCATTTATTTAATTCGTATAATTATTGGTACATTAGTCCCAATTTGCCCTTAGACCCCAGTATTATTGCAGGCAAGCAGTCACCTAATAAGGGAAATGGTTCAGGGGATGTGGCGGTAAGTGAATTTTGTTTCATTTTAGTTGCTAAATTTCTAGCTAGATTATTTTTGAAAAAAAAAAAATCGAATGAAAATTTACTTTTACAGTGATCGATTTGTCATGCTTTGCTTTGGTTCGATCATATTTTTAGACGTTAATTTCCTGCTAACCTTTTTTGAACCAAAGTACGTTGGCCTGGAATATCTTTCTCTTCTCCATAAATTTCATTATATCTTTTGCTTTTTTTATAACAGACTTATTTTTTACTTGCACATTTAGTACCATGTTGGTCCATAATTTTTATTAGCTGTAAGTACATTTTTAAAGTAGTGTAGTTCTTTTTAAATTTTTAGTTTAATTATTTTTGTCATTTTCAACATCTACCAATGTAAGTATTCATTTGTCTCATTTTATTAATGCAGTTACCAATATATGTGAATATTTTTGGGGGTGCATTTAACACTTCAATCATCAATCAATTGCATGGACATTAACAAAACTTATCATCTTAATATGAATCAGAAAAGTTCATGTATCGTTCATACCTGCATTCAAATGATTTGTGTGTTGAATGAGTCCCATGATGTATAGATATATGCGCAGACAAATGTTGTGGAGTAATGTTTTTCTCTTTAAAATATGGGGATGCTATACCGGGTGGGGTATTTAAGTTGGCAAATGCAAATAACTTAAAATAAAGCATTTGAATAAAATGTTTCAGAGAAGAGTTTTAGTGTTTAAAAAGCGTGATCTAATGGCAACAATTCTTTTTTAGTTTGATGGAGTGCTTCACAGTTATTTGAAGGGCAATTTTCGTTTTTAAATGGAAACTACTTTTTTTTAGAATCGCGTTTTGCACGAATATTTGAGTAATTTTTATTACAACCATATTTTGGTTGGCCCCATTGTTTGCGAGTAATTGAGCATTGAATGTAGAAGTAGTACACATCTTTGTGACTAGAAGAAAAATATTTTTTTAAAAAAAGTGTTCTAAGAGAAAATTTAGGAATTATAAATTCCTTCTTGTAATGATAGTAATAATTGACAATTTAATATACATTGAGCATGTAAAGCTTGGAATATAAATTCTTTAAAATTGCTACAAACTAAATGACAAGAATTCGCTCAAGCACGTCGATTTTCAAATGCAATTCTCAATTTGTTTATGTAAAAAAAATCTATGAATATTTCTTAAAAGTTATGTCAGCAATTTTTTTAAATGACAGCTCCCATTTTTAAAAATGTCATTTGAAGGAGCATAATTTTCTACGTGCAGTATGTTCAATTCTAAATTGTATGACGAAATTATCCAGAAAAGAAATCATTTAAGGCTGTGTTACCAAGGTCAAATACCGCGTTAACAGTCGTCAATCTTTCAAAATAGTGTTCTTAAAAACACACCAACAGAATTCAGATTTGATTTTATTATTAAAACTAGTTAACTTAAATCAATTCTGTATCATATTTTATATTTGAATACTAAATGAAATTAAGTTTCCAAAGTTCCAAAATTCATCATTAATTTTTTATATTCTTTAACGCTTTCACTGCAGAGTACGTTTTTCGCAGTGTACTACAGTGTGCGGCTACATACGTCTTCCGCAGTTTGTGCTAGCGAGTCCCACGTGTGTTAGACGATGGTGTATCGTTCAATTAAATCTAAATTAAAATAGCACACATGTACATTACCTTCAAAGTTTATTTTAATAGATGAACAATGTTGAGGACTTAAAAGACATAATTGGTTACGGAATTGGAAGAATTGTACACGAAACGATTACTAACATTTTGCCAAAATGTCAGTTTTGGATTGGACATCGTCAAAAAGTAAATAACACGCAATTTGAACATTTAATTCAATTATCTTTTGCGGTATATTTATTCATTCTTATATTTCTGTTTTATTACATTGTTATAAGTAGTTTAGATTTTTTTCTCTCGATAGTTACTTTATGCAATATACCATAAAATTTTACATACTGTATGGAGAAAAATGTGCTCATTTAAATGACATTTTAAAAAATAGAGGTTGTCATTTAAAAAATTACCGATGCGACAGCATATAAAATTTGAAGTTGTAAAATATGTTTTCTTTACACGCATTTTCAGTTAAGAATATTTCTAACTAGTCAATTAAATATTAAAGAGGAGTATTTATGCTTTTTATTTTATAGTATTTTCCATTGAAGTGCATCTAGTTGCAAGAACTGACAATTTTTTTTAAAGAAAATTGATGGTGAAGGCTGTGCATGAGGTAGAAATGTTGGAGTTGTTGAGTTTACCAATGTGACTCTGGATTTGGTAAATTACTTTATGTCTGGTTTTGCAAGTATATAATACAATCCTGTAATTTTATCTGTGCTGCATAACTGTAAAATTATATTTTTGAAAACTGGTCTGTCTTCCTCTTAGCATAGCAATACTGCATTTCTTATTTTTAAAGGGAAGCTAATTGTGTTTATGCTATTATTATGCTTGTACTAACTGCTTGAAATATGGGTAAAGTATTCAAATGATTTAAATTTGGTTTTCTCGGTGTGTCTTAGCTTTATCTAGTATGTTTTTTGTTAATTCATTATTTAAAATTTCTTGAGTTGTGGAAATCTACATTATTAAGAGATCCTAATAGAGTAATTTCAAAAATAAGTGAAGTAGGTTTCTACTCTTTCAAATTTCTGCTGCGTACCTTGGCATAGTAAATTTACGTCCATGGAATATTTATGAGTTTAAATCACTGACTAGTTTGTTCTGCAGTGTTTCTTTTAAATCTTTGCTCACTCTGCCTCTTGCTAAAATATGAAGAAAGCAAATTTGCATTAGAGATAATCTTTGATAGGGATCGACCGATATGCTTTTTTAGGCCGATACCAATATTTACATGGTCGATTATCGGTATTGGACAATTACTTAGATTACTCTATCATTTGCATTTTGCACAGTATTATTTAGTAGTAGATAGTTCGGACGGTAGTAATGATTTTTCATTGGCAAAAATTGCTAAACAATCCTCAAACAAAGATAACGTCGATAACCAGAGTAATAATAATGAGGTTGCTCATGACATGTTTTGGCGCACTTACAAAGAGTTTAGGGGTGTGGGAAATAAAATAAATAAAGCCCAAGAAAAATTACAAATTGGAAATAAAATTCAAGTATGCATAGATCTACCTCCAATTGTTAGAACTGAAGAGCCTTTAGCTGGGCGAGCCAACAAGAAAGAGTTGTTTTCCTTTGTTATCAATTTGCCGCAATATATTTAGCACCTCCACCAAGTAGCGTTTACAGTGAACAATTATTTTCTTCAGCTGGTAACGTTTATGAATCTGCGAGAAGCTGATTAAATCCAGATCGAGCAGAAAGTCTGATTTTATTACGTCATAATTTACCTAAACTTAACTTTGAATATTAAATAATTAGATAAATACTAATATTACGTTTTGACTTTGTTTTAACCTAAAAATAAAAAAAAAATGTAATTTTTGACCGACAACGATATCGCCGATATTACAATCCAGTATCGGTATCTGTCAAACCCTAGTCTTTGAGAATGAGTGTCAGTTTTGTTTGTCTAGAATGGATAGGTCCAGAATCAAATATTTATGAATTTTCTGAAGAATATTAGGTCGCCTCGACGGTTGTTCAGTGGTGGTTAATGTATTTAGCTTGCAGCCTAGGATACCTAGCTAAGTGGGTTCAAACTATGGTAACTGTGAAATAATTTTAATTATATGAAATAATTTCCAAGAAGTGGTTCAGACTCCACTAGAAATGTAGAATAGGGTGGAACGAAAGTGGCCTTTTTTATTTTTTATTTTTTTTTAGTTTTGTAATAGTGGGGAAAAGTTGCCTTTTAGGTTCAAAAAGAAGAAGAAAAAATTTGGTTGCTATACTACAACACCTTGAGGTGCCGCAAAGAGCTTATAGTTTGTAAAAAAATTGAAAAAATTGAAAAATTATAAACTTTGATAAATTATTATTTATGGTTTTATCGAACATATAATAATACAAAAGATAGTTGTAAATACAATTATAAGCATTAGAATTGGAAAAAAATATTAATTACAAAATATAAGAATAATAATAAAATATTTTTTAATGTCAAAAAGTTTGTATTTTTTACTAATTTTGAAACTTTTGAGAACATTTTTGTTGTTACAAATAGTAGTAAATAAGGTTGAAATAAAAACTCGTCAAATCAATTGCAAAATATTTATTTTGATACATTATTCTGACGTAATTCACACATTAAACTGTTTTTTTGTATTAAATTTAGGCATGCTCTCGCGTGAGCCAATTTTTGCCCTTATATACCCCTCTCTTGCGATTGAACCACAGACATTTTGAGCCGATTCGGTCACCAGTTTTACAGCTCTTTCCACCGCTTGCGTGTGACAAGGAAGCCGGGGAAAGTCGATAAGCGGGTCCACTTCACTATTTGGTTGAGCTTCAGATATCTTCTGTATAAATTTTTTGAGAGAGTCACTGGAAACATGTTTTACCAAGGGGGGTTCAGTTACGTCATTTTCAGCCCATGATATCATGTCGATGTAATCCTTTGCATCAAAGTTTATCTTTGGAACTGTAAACTTCCTGACTCCGCCTCTACTTTCTGTCCTAGCTTTTAAAACACGTCGTAAACCAAGTTCTCTTATAATTTTGCTCTCATCACATAGCATGGACAAAAGGAGATTTTCTGTAGCAGCAAAGTACCCATTTCTTTGAATAACCGGGTCAAGAACGTTCTTCAAATCATCAGAGAGATAGCGTGAATATGAGATAAGCTTAAACAGATGTTTGGCACCATAAGTACATGAAAGTTTTAACTTAATGTTAAACCACACAGGTGCATAAACTTTCACAATGTACTCAGCCAGAGTCTTAAGGTTTTCAGTTGGATTTTCAGTTGCCACACACAATCTAAGTATACGGTTTGCTAATGTAAGCCACCTGGAGTGAGCAATTTTTCCAGGGTTTCTTAAAGATAAATCTAGTGGGCAATTTCCACTTGACACAGCCATACAAATATCCAATAAATAATTCTAATCTGTACTTAAATCATTGATGTTCTCCAAAAGAGGAAGGTTATTTTCAATTGGCAAGAAAGTAACCACAGGAAGATTAGCACAGTTTTCCAGCTGCTGACCTATTTCGCCTTTAAACTCATTGGGTCCTTTCGTTTTACCATCTAAATGACAAAAAAGATGTCGCAAAGGTAGCTCATTTCCATGGAACAAACAAACTAACCATTGTAAAGGTCTTCCTATTTTATTTTCCATCAAAGCAATTACACCATTTTGATGTCCAGTATTTACAACGGTTCCATCACATCCAATAGCAGTAAAGTTTAAAAGTTGTTCGTTGTGTTCTCTATCTTCAACAAACTCCAATATACTGTCTGCAATGTCTTTTCCAGTGCCAGATTTAGGTGTTACGTGGCCTAAAAACTTTGAGTTTGGTTCCTCTATTAGTGAAACGTGCTCTTCTGAAATAACTTTTTTGTACAACTTATTTCCTTTCTTTTCTTGAGCAATTGTTTTGTCTTTTCTTCCATCAAAAAACAATCCTCTATTTTCGGTTATCTGATCATCATCATAAAGACTGTCATTAATGAGATCTATTCGATTTTTTGATCTTGCTCGTCTAATTTTCATCCTGTCTATTACTTTGGTTTTGTCTTCACCTGTGATTAGACCCAAGTCCTGTAAAGCAGCACTAGCTATAGATGCAGCAGCTCTATCTGATATTCCGGTACGGTCACAAATTAAAGCTACAGATGGCAATTTAATACGCATTTGTGTGCTTATCTTTTTCTCTTTTTTCAGTTTTGAAGGACCTAGTAGATTTATCTGTTTTTCAAAAATCGAGTCTTTTTGCTCTTCTATTTGCTCTTCAGCGGTGTCATTGTCGTCAGTAACCGTTTCTGATGGACTATTATTTTTTGTCCGTTCTAGATTAAACTTAACTGCTCTGTGTAGTTCTTTACTTTTTCTTGCTTCTTTCTTTTTCAAAGCACTTGTGGTAGTTATATCAACATTACCTATACCCATTTTTCTGGTAGAGCGTTGATCTTTTAGAAACTCTTGTTCTAAAACTGGTACTTTTTTTTCTTTTATACAACTACAAGTATCATAGTTTTGACACTTGCAGGCAGCAATATCAAATAAAAGTTCAGCTTCTTCTCTAAATTTTGCGAGGTTCAAATCAAACTTATCTGACCCTTTTCTACTTTTAGACCTTAATAAATTCCTATATTTACCATGATAAACTTTTATCATTTGTGAAATTCTAAGGTTTGAAACAACGGGAATAGAAGCTCTTGACCATATTTGTTCTATTTTTGGGATTAAAGTATCAGATATTTCACTTACAGTATAGGATCCTTCAATGACGCAACTTTGAGGTTATGTCTAATAAAACAGTAGCACTTCATTACATCTTCGTAAGTAGGCAGTACAACTTCACACAAATCACTAAATCTTCCAAAAATAGGACATTCCGTCATTTGTCTTGTCTTCACTTGTTTAGACTGAGCCATTCTAAACTCACAACAATAAAGAACCACGAGCACACAAACTAACAAAATATTACGTTAATCTGTTACACAATAGACGCCAACTGAAATCGGCAAAGCGACTGATACGTTACATCTGATCTGAGCTTGTCACCACAGGCAAACAAATCTGCGCCCCCCCCTCCCCCCCCCCCCTCCCCCCATACGCTACGGCGCGGGCGATGACTCATGCTCCCGGATGCCAGCCAATACAATAGTTAAACTGTTTTTATATTTCTATTCATATTAAAACGCCTATTTGAAACTTTTTATTGCATGATCGAGACACGTAAAAATCTTTGAAAAAGTTTCAAATGTGTGCTTTTATAAAACTTTACCGCTCTTGCGGCACCTCAAGATATAGTGCAAAAAGTTAAAAAAAAAAATGTATGTCCTTTTTATATAAAAACTGCTTTTTGGCAGTATTTGAAATTAAAAAAAAATATTTGAAAACTTCTTTAAAAAACTTGAAAATGTAGTGAAAATATGTAATTTTATGAAACTTTATCGTCCTTGCGGCACCTCAAAACGTGCTCCAATATTTTTCATATTTTTTTTTTATCTTATCTACACCAAAAGGCAACTTTTCCGCGCTATTACAAATTAAAAATTAAAGCTTGGTTTTTTCGTTCCACCCTAATGTAGAACCTGGTTTCTTTACCTAACAAAATCCTGGATTTTCAAGTTACCTTAGTGACTTGAGAGGCGGTCAGCAAAACATTTTTTCTTACACTTCATTGCTATGGATTCCTTTGGTGTTTATTTTACATTTGTCTGGAACTATTTTAGTTTTCGTCTATAATTTTTCAACAAGCTACTGATTGTTCTTTTCTTATTTTATGAATTACCTAGAATATCTTCTTTCCTATAGAGAATGTTTAACGTAAGATTGGCACATGACTTCTCATTGTTTATTTTCAACTAAATAGAATATCAGCCATAATATTGTCGACTAATTAAATAAATGTTCTCACTAACTCAATAAATGTTCTAAAATATCATCAGTGCCTCCCTCTGCTAATTGTTGATTTTATTTTATTTTAGTGCATTTGCTTGAAAATTTCATGAATTTGCTGCTCCTAGTAATTTGTGAATGTTTCAAATGAACTACGTTTCATTTTTTTTGAAGTATAGAAAGTATAGATATTTTAGTTATTTCTGAACATTTCAATAAATTTTGTCTAGTTTTTTAAAATTATTAGTTTGCCTTACCTGAAACAAGGGAAAAAGACACTATTTCAATCTAAAGACTGATGAGAATTTTTGCAAATAAATATTACTTACTCAATTTTGAAATAATTTATTTAAAAATTATTTAAATATTGCCACAAATTTAAGTGTTGTGTGAATAGGTATTTGTATATCTTATACCAGCGTTTGTCATATCTGGTAGAAGGCAAAACAGGGTCAAAATAAATATATAAATAAGGACCCCATACCATAAACATTAAATTTAAAATTGGATTTTGGCGAAACGTTCTAAAATTTTGGTATGTTGTAGTGCTTATGTTCCTGATGAGAACTCCCAATGGGCAAGACCTCCAAAATTATAGATTATGAAAAACAAGAATGATTGCTATACGCTCATTCAAACTAATATAATGTACGATTTTATCTATAAAAAAAAAAATTAAAGCAGTGGGAAATTCCCATTATTAAAAATATATTTGACTATATTTTTGCAGAAGTACCGATGTAATTATATTGTGAAAGTTGAAAACACTTCTAGGTTGATTCGATGCAAATTTTCAAGTCAATTAATTTGTTATTAATATGAATTTGCATAATCCCTCCAAGGGAATTACCATCTAGATCAGTGTTGCCGACACTACTGTTTTTTCAGTAGATATACAGTTTTTTTGTTTTCTTCCCTGTTTTTTTGTCCAAACTGCTAAATCTAGTGTTTTTGCGTATAGCTCGATTATTGTATTAAGGTGTTACCTCAATTTTTTAAAGTCCACCAAAAAGGAAAAATGCCGCACCCACAGAATAATGAGGTCATTTAGTCAAATTTCATACTGCATTTTTTAGTTATAGCTTTTCAGAAATATGCTTCTTTAAACATGAACCGATACGCATGAAACTCTGACATCATTTATTCCCAAAATTTGTCTTGAAGATACGTTTTATCGTGCGAAGCCTGTTATTTAAAAGCAGACTCTCACCTATTAATAAATATCCGATCAATAATGACAGCCAATGTCAAAGTTGTATATTGAATAAGATATAAACAAACATTTATTTTATATAAAAAATACTAACACAAGAGAATAAACAGAAAAGTAAATTTCATAAGAAAAGAATATTCTTACATTATTAAATCATATGTATAGCAGTTAATATTATTCACACAATTCGTGGTACGTTGTATTAACATTTATATCAGCTATTAGCAGACGCACACTTTGAAAAAAAAAACAGAAAGTTTACTGTTTCACTAAAATAAATTCCCCATTTTCTACTGTTATTTTTTTTAATCATCTACAGTTTTTTCGCCTAATAGAGTTGGCAACACTGATCTAGCGCCTCTAGTGGCAATTTTCATAACTGCAATCCAGGGCAGGTACTTCCTGTTCCACTGCAGACTGCAATGACAGCCATTTTAGTTTCAACCTTACAAACATGTGGTCTGTGAATTTCAATTTCGTTAAATTTATTCAATTTCAATGTAAAAGTTTTAAAGAAATCAGAATATTGGTGGATGATAACAACTATTTGCAAAAATGTGTATCTAAATTAATTTTGGAAAAAACTTAATTTTATCCTAAGCCACATTTTAAAATGAATTGGTTATTTGAAGGTAATATTTAAGTTTAATAATTTATTTAATGTTAGTATTACAAAATATTTAGCGCCTGAAATATTTTGGTATTAGAGAAAACTAGAATATACATTTATGCTATGGATAAAAAGATTGTTATATTATTACATTATTCTTAAAGGTATATCCCGACATTGTAGGCTTTAATGGTTGATTAATATTTTGAATGTATATATAGAGATAATAAGAAATTAATCTTTTCTTTGACCGATCAAAAATAACTATAGAATGAGTAACCCTTTTCCTCCTTAAAATATTTGATGTGTTGGGTAACAAGTCTATAAATTCCCAAACGCTTTTGATTTTTAATGCAGACTATTAATGTTAGTAAACACTTTAATTTTTCAATATATCCAATTTCAGAAAAAATAACACACCCCACGTGCAGAAAAGCTTTCTTTAGAGGGAGTCCTGGAAGTTGCCTATTCGTTCAGTAAAATTATACTCTCCGAATTTGATATGTGATATACTATTAATATTAAAGTATTATTACTATTAATTATGTTTCTAAATTTAGTTCAACAATTTTTTGCCATTTACTCACATTTCTACAGAGGAGGAATAGATATAAAAGAGGCCCAATTATTATTAAGTGTTAAAATCACCGATAATACTGGCAATTGAATAAATTGTGATATACAACAGATATTAGACTTCTTTTGTCTTATCGTATATAGTACATATTTCTGTCTCTACAGGCAATTTAAATATAATTTTTACAATAATGATTGTCACTCGAGAAGTTGAAGAATAATTTACATTTTGAGTACATGAATTAACACTGAGCCCCCTTTTGAGGGAGGGTCATTTTGAAGTTAAATACAATATATTTTTCTTAACAATTACACTTTTATTCTGTGATAAATATTCCAACAAAAATTAGAATTTGCATTTTTATTTTTTAATTTCCTGTTGAGTAGAATCAAGAAATTTGAACGTCTTGGGATCTGGCCTGGGCAGTAAATTAAGCACAATAGATGCAAGCATTCAGCATCACACAATTTATAACGGTGATATCTTTAAGAAATATCCAGACTGCGCCTTATTAAAATATTTTAGTGAGTCATGTTATAAAGCCAATTCATATTTTGAATAAATTGTGTTAACACCAGTGTTGCCAATCCAAATGTTTTAAATTGCCCCGTAATCTAATTCAAAATGCTCCGTTTCGCTCTATCTATATCTATAAACCTATTAAAGATTGTCGCTACTTACTTTAAGCTTGAAATGCTCCAAATTGCTCCCCAACTAAATTTCGCTCCGCCTATAAATGAAATGCTCACAATGGGAGCGTTTTCGCTCGCATTGGCAACACTGGTTCACACAAAGTCTTATCCATCCAGTTGTAATGTTCATAACTAAATACAAGAGAGAGGGGTATTTCCTGTCATTACATGACTGGCTGCCATTTTAGTTTCATCATTACAAACATGTGGTCTGTGAATTTTGGTTTTAAGTGTATTAAGCTTCAATATAGAAATTTAAAACAAAACAAGATATTTAATTATGATAATTATTCGTACAGAAATTTATTTATAAATTGTATTATGCAGGAAACATTTTTTAGTTAAGCAAAATTATAAAATGGATTTATTACTTGGAAGGTAATATTTAATTAAGTCAAATATTTTATATAAAGTGAATAACAAAGTATTAAGTTTATTTAGAGAATATATTATAGAACTTTTAAAAACTGTGTTATTTATGCCCTCGATAAAAATAGGAAAATGTATTGATTCATTTTATTCTGAATGGCATGTACCTACCTCAAAGGCTTTAGTTGTTGGTTCTTTACCAGATATTTTTTGTTTCTAAATTTTGTCAAATTTTTGTGTCTTATCCCAGTGTTTACGTATATATTTTGATCTCTTGCCGACCACATGTTTTTAACTGTGTAGAGCAAGCTTAAGAAGTTGGTTCAGGTCACTACTAATAAATTGCATCAATGCAATGTTTTGGCCTTTTCCACGGGTTCTTTTTTATGATGATAACAAACGACGGTCTTCTGATACATATATGAAGTACTCCATAACGTTCAACTGATAAAAGAATATTAAATTGCAAGATAATTTTTTTTTGTTACGTATGTTAATTAACTGGTTGTATTTTTGAATTGCAGTCACATTTGGAAAATTTGTACTCCACCATCAGTCTCAGCGATTCCCTTAATGACACTACAACGTTCAACGATTCAACAGTATCCATTGACGAAAAAAGTAATATAAGCGACAGTAAGTACATTTGAATACACATTACACGTATAGCTGATACATTCTGCGAGCTTCAGGGTTTTAAAGTCATTTCAATGACTTTTTAATTAATCATATCTCGCTATATAATACTGTTACGAATTATTTTCTTAAAATATATTTCGATTTATTTTAAGGTTTTATTTGTTACAAACAATTATTGTACTGTAGCATGTTCGTTGTGCTTATGATTTCTATGCTCTTATACGAAACTTTTATACTATTATCCTTAAGAAAAGGAAGTGTATCATATAGGTGAAATTTTTATATCGATACAGCTTTATCTGAAACTATTTCTCGTAAATTATTGATCATAAAAGCATAATTTAAACACATGTGGAGCCCCAATGAGATATCTATTGGTTGGTATAAATACAACAGAATTCGTGGTAAGTAGTGATTTTAAAAAAATTCTGTTTGATCGAAAACGTCATTCCGGTAACTGTTCTAAACTCAATTTCTAAACTTTCATGTGAGTTTGTTCTAAAAAAAACTCCCAAGTCATTCACTTTAACTAAATAAAATCAAGCCAGTAGTAGTATTAGTCTATTGTACGGTTAAGGACAGTAAATGTGGGGCAGCTCTTGAATCCGATTTTAGTGTTGTAAGAGGGGCTGTGTCATCAATGAAAATGCTGACAGAGATGTCATCTGGTGAAGCCACTTTGTCATATTTGTAAATAGGAAACGTAAATTTAAATAATTTTTAATATTAATTTTTAACCCTCTTTTAAACACCAACATGTAAATATTCGCTATATTTAACTACTCTTTAAAGGCTGATAGCTCACTAATACCGAAATTAAAATAAAGTTTTATCAGAATCTAAATTAAATTATTTACTGCCTTCTATGGATTTTTGGGGGTTAAGTAAATAAAAGCCCACTTTACATTGTAATAATAATAATAATGATTTTATTGTTAGGATTAGTTGTACAAATTTTATTGCCCCATATTCACTGTCCCCACCTGTACCACGTTAAACTTTGATACCAGCATACTTTAGTGTAAATTTCAGTCAAGTAAAGCCTTTATGAGATTTTCATTGAACCGACCAATAACAGCTATTTACCATAACAGCGTAAAAGTTTTTGCGTTTAGTTTTTGCACTTTGTGAAGTACATTTTGCACTTGGACTTACTACCTCTCGAGTATTGTTTTCTCTATTTGGCACAGCTCAATTCGATTGGTAACGATTTCTTTTTCTGCCATATTTTTTATAATTAAAAACTTTTTTAATAGTAAAGCTTCATATCACACCGAACATGTTACCAGATACAAATTTGTCTTGTTTGGTAATTTGCTGACACTGATTTCTTTTTTCCAGGTACTGAGTTAGAATGTAAGATGGTAGCGAATACGAAACCTGAACAAGATGTTGTCCCTCAACTTCTGATAGATCATTTTATATCAATGACTGATCCAGGCTTAAATTTAGACAACGAAATGCCATATCATTGTGCGTTTTCACTGCCTGCGGTAGCATTAACGCTAGGAAGCAATAATTGGCACCTGTTGAAAAACACTGTCGATTGCTTAGCTAGTGATATGCAATACAAGGTTAGAAGAACGGTTGCGAGTGGCTTGCATGAGCTAGCTCTGATTCTAGGACCAGAAATAGCCACAAATAATTTAACACCTTTATTCGATGGTTTTATCAAAGATTTAGATGAAGTTAGAATAGGCGTTTTAAAACATCTGGCTCATTTTTTAAGGTTAATTAGTCCATTGAAAAGAAGCACGTACCTTCCTAGGCTAGGGGAATTTTTACAGACTGATAATGAGTGGAATTGGCGATTCAGGCAAGAGTTAGCTAAACAATTACTGTTGGCAGTAACGTTGTTTAAGCCAGCAGACACTGCTAAACATATTGGCATGATCGCCAGAGATTTATTATGTGATAAGGTTGCGGCTGTTCGACAAGTTTCTTTGTCTTTGGTAAGTTCTTATATCTGTTGATTTTTGTTGAAAGTTACTATTTTTAGTAATACTATTCGTTAATAGTTTTGCCTACATATACAAGTATAAAACAATGAGTTTTAATTTTTGTATTAAATCTTATAAAATGGCTAATTTCAGTCTAGCCACATAAGATCTCTTTTTTTAGAGATATGTATGAAAATTTAAAAAATATGTTGTAAAGCTTTCGACAGACCAATGCAACAGAATTACAAAGCTATCCTGAAACCAAACCTTATCATGAGCACTGATAATCAACATTCTAGTAGTTGGTGTTACTATTTATACCAGCGATCAGCTTTACCTGAGCCATAGGGTTTCCACTCTTGGGAATGGTGACCGGGACCATCCCAGAATTCTACAAAGAAGTCTGTTCCGTGAGCACAGACTTCAAGTATCCTGAAATTGTTAGCATGAACACTATTTTATACTATATTGTAATGTAATATATAACTATGTTTGCTATCTAATTTAGTGATTGATGATATGACACCTTATTCATTGCATTCAACGTGTGGACTAGGATACATTTCTTGAAAAGCGACTATTCATCTTGAGAACCTTTCATATAACATTTGAGCAACAAGCATTTTTTAGAACTAATTTCACCTTGCTAAATATTCTGATAGTATAAATCGCGTACCTACCAGGGTGAAATCACAGAGGGCATTTTCATCTATAGATTTTTTTCGACATCTCGTCATATTACCTTCTTTTTGTATCTTTTTTTCTGTTTGCACAGTAAGTAATATATCATTTTATGTGAACTGAAGCCATTTCTCCACATGTAATCTGTTCAGAATTTTGTGATTTTATTCCCCGTTAATTTATTGTCGATTTTAAAAATCAACGGCTACCAAAGTTGAATATTTTTATGGACATTTTGATTTTAAAATCAGCTTTATTCTATTTTTTTTTTAAATTTGATTTTTAGTCATTCCTAATCTTTTATGGAACATAACTGGTATAGTCCAAATCACGAATGTTGTCGTTCACGTCATCATCTTTTAATTTCCTAATTGACTCAAGGTCACACAGAATGGCACACATGGGCGTACCATTTGAAAGAAGTTAGAGAAACGTTTATAAATTTAAATTGAAAAAAAATATATTTAATATCATAATATGTTTTCACCAAGCGACTACTGCTTGTCTGCTATGGCTAGTTTCGTCACTACAGTCATCCGCAGATTGAATTGTACTGTATGAGTTTTTAGCATCTCTTGAGAATACCAAAACATTTGATAAACACCATTGTGGTGCTAGAAGCTGTTGTTGACAGGGAAAATAAATTGCAAAATTTTATTCAAACATACTATGCTTGTGCAAAGTTTTCCGATACTTCATCAAAGTAGCAACAGTCAGCACCTCGTGACTATGTTGCAGATTAACTGAAATTCTGCACTATTCTGTTCGTTTTGGCATTCTGTAATACTGGTCTGTATGAAACTTAGAGATATAATAATACTGCTATATGTAAATAGTCAAACAAAGTATTGATCAAAATTTTTGCTTAATTAACGTTTAATAGTACCCTTAAAATTTCGAGTAATTTATCAGCATATCTTATTAAAAACAAGCATCCTCTTCTAAACATGATTTGTTTTCTTTTAGGTGACTGAAATAATTAGATATACTTCAACTGAACCAGGTCTGACTGCCAACTTTCTAGTTAAATTAGCAGAACGTTTTGCTCACTCTAAAAAATGGAAGAGGAGGCAGACATTTGCTCTGTTGTGTGCGGAGCTACTGCAAGAACAAGCTCTACCTCCTGAACAGTTCGAGTCTGAAATATTACCCCATTTATTAGATTTAAGCTGGGATCCTGTGGCGAATGTCAGACTTGTTGTGGCTAGATGTTTAGCTAAGCACGTTATCCCAAATGGTATGTTTAATTTTTACTTCTATTTAGTAGTATAGTGAGTGGAGCCCTAAAATGTGCAAGACATTTTTTTTTATTAAAGAACCTTGAAGGCACCAGAATCTCTTGTCATTTTTCTCTGGTACTAACAAAAGTTATGACTGTTTGAATTGGAGATTTGTGTATTTTTTACATACGTCACATCGAGCTGAATAAGAGCTGCCAATGTATTGACTCAAACAAAATATAGTCGTTAGGATCTTGTATATGCAATAGGGTGAAAAATAAATTTTGAATATTTCTTAGTCTCATCCTTTAGGTATGTTCGAAATCTCAAAAAAAAAAATCATCATTTGAGTACAATTGGTTAATATTATGCTTCCAAGACATTGAAGTTTCCCATGTATCTTATAGGTAAAACAGATTTTGTCGTAAATTTGTGATAGAATCGTGAAAATGTTGTGAAATAAAAATGGCACACAAGTCCGATTTTCAGAATTGACTAGAGAATACAAATTAGTAGTCCTTTTTAAAATCAATTCTCTATTAGATCCTTTCATGGCTTCAAAAAATGACCCTACGAGGATGAAAATGAAATATCGCCAATTTTTGACGTCAATTATTATTATTTGGCGATTTTCTGCACAAATCATTAATTATACTAGGGCCAAGAAGTCAGTAGAGCCAGGTGTATACGGATTTACGAAATTCGCAAATTCGCACGTACGTAATTCGAAGAAATGAAAGCACTCGGATTGTGTTAATTATGCATGAGCTACCATAATATGTCTTAGATTTAAAATATGCATAAATCTGGCAACATTATCTCCAAGTAGTGCAGTCGCAAATATTTATCCGTTGCATTAAAACCATTACTATTGTAAATATATATATATGTGGTGCTATTAATTGCCGTAGTTTAGCCTTGTGAAGTTTATTTATAAGAGTTCGCCTGTAGTTGAACAAATTAGGTATAAACGCACCACATTCAATCGTTTATTCTATTTGGTCGATTGGACCAATTACACATAATGACCTTAGTCATGGTTTTCATCTTTAGTAGGCAGATAAAATGTAAAACATTTCTCTGGATTATGTGGAATTATCTATATCGAACGAGGTGCCGCTTAAGTATTACATATCAGCTACTATCCTTTGACCAGAATGCCGCTGATCTTTTGCTCTACTGCCAAGACCTTTATTTGACCCTACTATAATCATATTCTAGTTTGTATTAACACGTTCTTTCAGAATAAAGCTACAACTTTTAAACTTCTTATGAACTCTGATCAAATTTCGAGAATGCAGAATGTTTAATTGAAAACAATCAATAATTTTTCAAACTTATCAATTGTTTAAAAAATTTTCTGTATTTTAACGCGTTCACATTTGCTTATTTTGGCTGAGGCCATATGAAAAAAAATTTTCCCCCAGCCGCCATTGATGGTATTGCATACATTTTGACTAGCTTAATGAACACTGGTAAATGTTCACTTGTTCTGGGCTTTAGAATTATTTTTTTTTTTCTCTTTCAGTCCAATAAACCGAGTCTTTGTAAGGCAATTTCAGTTTAGCCTATGCCGATATCTTTTATGGTAAAAGGGTTTATATCAGAAAAGTTTGAGGCAATTTTTTTTACTGCAGTTTACTTTTTGAAAATTTGACTTTATTCTATAGATTTTTCCAATTTTTTAACGTATAATTGCTTTGAATTTAGTTACATTAGATATTTTATAATATTGGATAAAGGTTAATATGACCGAGAATAAGTGTTCTACGTCTTTTATGAGTAGAGAGTGGAAGGAAAATAGAAGTTTTTAAAAACTGCTACTGTAGCTTTTATAACGTTCAGTTTTCGTTACTTATTATTTTTATTTAAATTACTAATTATTTGATCATGAGGTCAACATTAACAGGGCGTAGGCTAACTTTGACAACTGGCAGATCATTTACTTTCACTTCCCTTTCATCATTAAGTGACAGGCACCAACACTACATAGACTAATAAGGATGAGGAAACCCCATATACTCAACAAAAAAATATAATGGACGCCACCTTATCCGATTAAGCGACTTTGCTAAACAAATTCAAACAAATGCATATAACACCAGGATGGATAAGGAAACACCGAGTATATTAATGTAAGAGCAAAGAAATACTAAACCGATATAAAAAAAATGTTATATTAACCTCATGGTTACACAAGTCATTACAGATAGGCGATAAACATCATAAAAATCGGATAGAGAAAATCAACAAACATTAACATAAGGTCACAATTTAATCAAAACATAACGGTGAAAAATTCAAAAAATAGAAAAATCGTAGGTCAGGCCTGTAGTTACGTAAGGGCATTCCCAATATTTTATAAATTAAATTATATTATCTACTAAATAAAGTATTCTAAAATTGACAACAAGCAGTGATAATTATTATAGTAAAACAAAATCAAAACCGGCAGACGAGCCTCTTAATAAACCATGAAATTAACAACTATTAACTTGAATGCAGTATCTAGATACACAATACAACAAAACTGTAATTAGTACTTCATTTGTACAAGTTCAATCATTGCACTCGCTGGCGAAGACACAGTCTACCCTTTCTTAAAATGTTCAGCCGTAGACAATGCACATTTGCTGTGACAACAAATAGAATAAAAAAACTTACAGTTTGGTCCAAGGGTTACTCCACTAGTAAACGGCGATTTTAGTTTACTATGTACCAAATTACACTTCCGATATTTCGGCCAACATCTTCAGAACATAGTGTAGTACGTTAACAAAAACACTCGTTAAAACAGCAATTGACATACACTTCATGTGACATGAAATTACTATCATAAAAAAACAGGCACTCTGTTGCACAAATATCAAATCAGCTTGAAATCATTCTTACTTATTACACAGTAAGTGATTTCTTATAAACTCTCGAATATAATTTCATCCAATATTAAATTACTATTTTCTTAACAAACTGAAAATAGACTAAAAACGTAAATTCGCAAGCACTTACGTTGCGTGCATTCTGAATGATAGCACACAATGTACTCCCGCTTTAAACCAAAAACATATTCCCGTTGAACAAACAAGTCCTCGCTGCCCTTTATCCTCCCCGTATCATCCGGTACTTCGTTAAAGGTCAAACGGTCTTGAAGATAAAATTTTACTTTGGTACAAAAACAACTTTATAAATGCACACATTTTAGACATTCTTTTATTTAATGTAAGGCACCGGGTGTTCTTTTAAAACGTGACCGTTACACTTTATTCTGTAGAAAGACAATAACAATTTTTTTAAATAATTTGCCAGTTCCATTAGCAAACTTAAATCATCAAAAAAAAAAAAGTTGAAATGTTACAAATTTATAGCAAAATATAATTGTTTAACAATTTGAAAAACATTAACATTAATACGACTAATTAATAATAATGTATGCTAAATAAAATCACAAATAAACAATAATAAACGTTAAAAATATGTCCTCATGGGGTCCTCTAATATTGTCTTATGAAGATTTTATTTTTACTATATTTTAGCATGTGTCAAAGGGTTAGTCCAAGGGTGTTTTTTTTGACACATGACAGATGAAACACATGAAGAAAATGAATCTAATTCAGAACATCATGAGTTTTATTAGTACCACTGAAATGTGTCAAAAGAAGATTCCAATACCATTAAGACCCCTTAATAAAATGGCCAAGGTCCTATTGAAATGCTATGGTATGCTCCTCCAAAAAAAGTTGTTCTACCTTAAATAAGCAAGATAGCAGGCTCCATTATACTGTCTACTTCTTTCGATTCAAATGATTATAACATACAATACGATTTACAATGAAGACATTTTTGTATAAGGCAGACTATGATTACCTTTCTTAATAATTATAATTTGTTAGTTTTGTACTTTAGGGGGTAATTATTACTGATTATTTTACAGATTATTTCGCCGATTCATGCAACGAACATTATGATGTATTAGAAAAGGTATTAAGAAGATTGCAGGCTGACAAAGACAGAGATGTCCGACAGTCGGCAGAAATTGAAGAAACTTCTGGTCCCTGTTATTAAATCTCGTTTGGTTTTATTTCCATTTACATTACCAGTCACAACCGCTTATTGTACGAGGAGAGGACCGGTGTAATTCCAATATTATAGTTTGCCCTCAACTACTTAAATAGTTTTCAATTTTATTTAAATAATCTGCTCCTGTTTTTGTATAAGAAACGGCTGTGTTACCATTACTATAGTAATTCCTGAACGTTATTCCGATTTTATTGATTTTCAAAAAGTTATTTTAAATCTATATTGTTTATTTAACAGCTTTAAAAATTCCGTCAAATTCATTGTTACTTTTAATTTACCATTTAAGTTGTAATATATGTAAAGTTGAAAATGATTAAAGATATTTGTGTAAATTTTAAAATTGTATTTTTTTATTGCATCCTCATGAACACCTACAATTTATTCTATATCTAGCTGGTTTTTTAAACATGACGAATGTTATATAAAAAGATCGTATTGTTCACTTTTAGTTTACATAGGTATATAAGAGTCTACTAACAATTTTAGTAAAAAATAATCTTTGGGAACTAGAGTGCTCACGTTGACAAAAGTCACTTAGTTTGTGATCCCGTTGGCACTTTCGAGTAAAATGTATGACTGCCAGATATGTGGCTGTATGCCCTGTGGATTTCTACACTTGAAGAGTACAGGCTAAAAAGGATGAGGGTCCAAAAAATCGATTTTTGAGATAAATATGTTAAAAGTATAGCCAAACATCTATAGACTTTCCATATACCTAACTGTACAGAGTAAAAAAGATAAGAATCGCTAGTCACAAGTTAAGCGAGTCAGTGCCTACTGTTTCATGACATTACTATTTGGACCTATCCGTTTTCCCTGTTTTAACATGCAAAACCCTTTCATTTCATTCCGTACGCCTATGTTGAAACAATATAGATAATTAGTGATTTTTCTAGAAATAAATACACGGTCATCACTGAAAATTTGACCAACGTCGGTAATATATATGGTTTAAGAAATATGGCATTCTAAGTTTTAAAATTCGTTTTTATCGAAACCCATTTATCCAGTTTAGCCTGTACTCTTCACGTGTAAAAAAATTGTCACGAATATAAGGGCACAAATCAAAATTTTCTTACCATATCATGTGATCAGGGCCAGTTTTCTGACAAGGCCTTATAGGCACAGGTCTAGGGGTGGTACTCCGTGGTGGGCACCTTTACGTTTCGTCTTAGTGGTTAGACAAAAATGTTTATTTAAAATAGAATAATTTTATTTACTATTTTTATTTAGTTAACGTATATTTCTATTCTAATGAAATATAGAAATATATATTCTATTTTGAATGTTGTTCCTATTCCAGGAGGTTTGGAAAATTGACCTGGGGCTTAGGGTTAATTTATATCTAAAACAGGCACTGCACAGTCAATCATGAAGCATGTTTCATTCAGAAATCATTAAATTCTCTGTAGAATGTCTATTTTAAAAATAAATAAAGAAACGAACTTTCACATAAGCTTAGATGGCAGTAAAAATTAAAAGTCCTCGTTTTCTCGAAGCGACTGCGTAAAATTAAAGAACCTTTTTCAAGAATGATACATATATTTTAGTAGAACTCCGTTCGTTGTCCGTTTTTCACTTTTGTTTTAATTGTTAGATAGACCTTTGCATTTACTAGTGACATTAGGGACATGAAACATGATATTTAATTCCTATAGCTATTTTTAGCACAAATTTTTTCGAAAATTATGGGATTCTGGTGGGATAATAGTCTTATTTTTCTTTGTGTTCTTGGTCATTACTTGAGAAAGCTTTTTTTATTGTTGGTGCTTTTTGACAAAATACATTTTTCTATAAAGAAAAATAGTTTTACGAAAGAACACCTGAAGTTGGATAGGCATTCGATTCATCTGAACTCTTGTCAATGTCTTTCTCTATTCTTCTTTATTTTGCTAATAAAACTAGAATAGCCATTTCAGTGCCAAACCAAACGGTCAAAATTGTTTTTTAAAATGACTGATAGAATATAAATTATCTTTTCTTTAGTTACCTATTTTTTCAAGAATGTTTAAGCAATCAATAAATGTTGCAAATAATTTCTCAGAACCTTTGATTATAGGGCCCGGTTTCGTACAAATTAACCATTTCATTCCGGCATTGGTTTATACATGTCGAGCGGGAGGCACTTGCGGATCCGTACATCTCCCGTAATTAAATGACAAACTTATGGGTGTATACATGCTTTATTTAGCCATATAAATTCAAATAGTTAATAAAATAGAGGTTTATTCTTTTAAAAAACATAGACTTTCACAAAAAAATGCAAAATAAAAATGCTTAGAAACGTACTACAGTGTGGTAATGCTCAAAATTTGCGTTAGGTCTAAAGCAGCCAATTGCATGGAGGAGTTAGAAAAATGTGTGTTTTAGCCTATCTTATAGGCGGATGCGTCCATTACCTGTGAGCACGAAAAATTATTGCAGATTCATCCGGTTCCAGGAATTAAAGGGTTAAGCATAATTTTTTACGAATATCTTTTACATTAAATTTTATTTTTGTCTTAATCTCACTTTCACTACTTGCGCTATCAGTAGTACTTTCCATTTTAATTCTAAAAAAAACATACACAGGGAGTTTCTTATAACGCGTTAATCTATTACACAATTTTATGTAGGTCCATATAACACTAAATTAATATTCAACAAATATACTTATATTTATTGCATAGTAATCATTTTTAAGACAAACTTCAAAATATTATAAACCACAAGTATTACAGTGTGTCCATCTATTTAAAGATACGCCATTGTGGCTGGGTAGTGCAGGTTGTTGGAACAGTCTTAAAGTAGTGGCAGAGCGAGAATATGCAACGAACGTATGCTGTTGATAAGCTTCGAAAATTGATATGCTACACATTCAATATCTTGGTTATCAAATTTTCAAAAAATTATGATTTTTGTTTTTTGCTGCCATATAAGCTTATGTAAAAGTTCGTTTCTGTATGTATTTTAAAAATAGAAATTCTACAGATAATTTAATGATTTTCGGATAAAATATGTGCTTCATGATTGACTCTATCACATGGTGTGATTAATGCTCTTATATATTCTTGAATTTTTTTCTACATGTGCAGAAAGTGAGTACTTTTCACTCAGCCCAAAAAATTCCTTCTGTGATGTGTCCTGGCTAACTTCAAAACAAAGTGCAAGAGGTTTAATAAGAAAACTTTGTGTTTTCAACAATGTGGACCAACATTCATGGCATTCATGCTTAAGTGGCCACCCCTAATATACAAATTACTATTGTGACGTCTAAGTTAATTGTGGTGTACTGCCGCCCTAAGGAAGAAGGTGATGTGTATAGTTCAGATCACGAATGGTGTCCTTCACGTCCTGATTTAAATTCCTAATCGAATTAACTTAAGGTCATACAGAATGGCACGCGTGGGTGTACTATTTGAAAGGAGTTTTCTTCAAAATAACAATTATTACTTCATATAATTGTAATGTTATAATATAATATTCTCACCATGCGACACCACTTCAGCGGTTGGATAAACTAACTACAAAATCAGTTATGCCACAGACTTACTTTCGGAGTACATATTATATATTCTATCCCTCGCATCTATCTTGCTTCCCAGCAAACAGTTTTGTCAAAATTAGCTCCAATTCGACTTGGGACAAGACAAATTTACTTACCAAAGTAATTATAACGTAAGATTGACTGGAAAAATAGACCTCCGATAAAAATTGACCAATTAGTTTTAATTTAGATTTAAGTTTACGTAAATAATACCAATTAATCTACCTCATACACAATTTTCTTTGAAGGTAAATTTAACAAAAACAGCAAGTGGAAAACTACTAAAAAATCTACCAAAATTGACTTCAAGGGTAAATTTCCAATAAGGTCAAAATAGGTAATAAAATTAAATAGTATTTACCTTTTTAGCGACTAAAAATATTTCTAATAGTCGAATATCTTTCTAGGTAGATTTTGTTGGAAATCCTACGTAATATATACCTAAATAGCAACTTATTTGCTCACTTTTATTACTCTTCTTTGAAGTAATATTAGGTAGACAACATCGGTAAATTCTACCTGGATTATCTACCTAATTTCACCAATTAAGTCAATTACCCTTAAACTGACCTTAAAGTTACTCTAAAAAAATACATTTTAAACCTCTTTGTCGCAGTAACCTGGCAAATCGACCTCAAAGTAAACTTCACTATAAAATAGTAATTCAGAAGCTAACCCCCCTCTAACCTGTTTGTATAAATCATATTATTTAGGTTATTTGAACCATTAGGTACTTAGGTGGTATAGTTATTATCTAAAAATTATTTCAGTCATTAAAAGAGGCCATTAACGTAGCATGGTTGGATAATTCGTGGTGTACAAATGAAGTATGCCAAAGGTAAAAAACCACCACTTTAGGAATCACTACTTCCGCATCCAGATTTCCCATCCAAGTATTTTTAAAGGAGAACATCTTGACTATATTTGCACTCTAGTATGTGGAAATAATTGCCTATAGAATTTCAATACAAGGGTATTGCCGAATGCCAGCCGAGATTCCAGAACTTTTGGACGCTGTCGAATACCAAGGCAATATCATATGGCTCCATTATGACAACTCACTCGTCAACGCAATACACTAGTCGAGTTAAAATTTACACATAATAAGTAGAATTTACCAATAGGTAGTATATTCAAAATAAGGTAATATAAATAGGTTATATTTACCTACAAGTAATTATTTGATATAACAACAGAGTTAATAACACTTTCAATACGTAAAGTTAACCACAATGTAAATTTTCGTGTAACTTGACCTGTGATAATTTCCACCTATAAAATACGTAGATTGTCATGGTAATTTTAACTTAGAGGTCTAATTAGCACAAAACGCCATATTTTCTCAGCGCAGTTGAAGTATGATTCCAAATTGTAGTTTGTAAAATGAGTGTATATGGAAACAAACTGACGAACAGTTTAAGAAAATACATAATTATACCTGTAAACTCATATTTAACAAGTATAGTATATTTTCGGCTCAAAATATTACAATAATTTTTTTATTTGGTAATATAAATTTTCTTATAGATGAAGACTTTTGAGGCGCATTAATATTTTATGGAGTACAGCTGCTATCATTCACAGAAAAATTTTTGGCGCATTGATTTCAATAAGCGAGAACTGCAAATACTTTCCTCATAAATTGTATTTATTTTAGTTACCGGCATTCATCTTGTATGGTTATTGTGAGTTAGGTATCTCTTCAGTTTTGTAAGTGACTGACAACCATATGTCGACTACTTATAGAGAAAAATACCAAATAAGTGTAAAAATCTTATTTTTTTCCACTTGATGTCATTTTTAAATTACACATATGTCCGTAAATTCTACCTAAAACTAGTCAAATTGACGTTGAATTCAAGTAAAATTTACCTAAACAGGAATTAGTAACCAAATGTACTGTGCGACTACAAGTAAGATTTATATGTAATTTAACCTGTTTTAGTTGATATAACTTAATTTCGACGTTGTCTTATTGTCCACTTATGTCGATTCCACGTAGCATCAACGTAAATTTTACCAAAATATGTTTAATTCTAATTTTGCGACTAAATTATTATACATAATTTAGGTAGTCTTGACGTCAAATAATACTTAAATGTTTGCTGGGTTGCCTCCACCAAATCCTTTGTATTTATTATTTTCCTTTCTGGGTCCATATTTTGCCACAGTAGTATTTGGGGCGACCTGTTCCTCACGAGTTTCCTTAAAAATGTATTGCACCATCTGCATACAAATACCCAATGCTAAAGAAAACTTACTTTCTAAACATCTGCCACGTTTAATTTTGCGATTCACTTCCTAGACTGTTTGCTTGCAAAGGTAAAAGGGAACTTCCGTTGCATTTTTCCTGATTGAAGTACTCAACTAATTTCACCACCATGTCTCTGGCTACTGCTCTCAGGCTTGTACCGAACATTTTGAGATTGGTTACACTCACAACAATTTACATAATTACTCAAAACTTAACACTACGGTAAAAAACACTATATAGATAAGGAGAGGAAACACGGGATTCGGACTCATATGGAAAACCTGGAGAACTTGGAAAACTCAAAAAAACCTGAAAATATCAGGAAAGTTTATAAATTGTATCAAAAATCAGGAAATTCTGAAAATCATAAAGTTCCTTAGTTTTCACTGATTCAATTTCATTCAAGAAATTATTTTATGACAAGTAAAAATTACTTCCCTAAAAAATATATCGAAATTAATATTTTTGGTTATGGAAAACCTGGAAAATTCAGGGAATTTTTTCAACTTCGCAAAGTCTGAACCCTGAAATAGAAAGTCATTAAATTTGACAAATGCACCAACTACACACTACTGAACTGAGAGAATGCTGAACATTGGTTATGGCTACAACAAGCGGTTGTATTATTCATCTCTAAAATGCATCGTTACGCTTGGAACTTCTGTTGCAGCCCCATCAGATGTGGCTTTCTGATATTTACATTGTAATGTGCTAGGATTTAAGCTGATAAAAAAATCTCATGTCGTTGATAAGTACAATTGATGATGTGAACAACAACATTCTGGATATTTGGACTATACATAATTTGTTGTTCTGAGATATTAACGATTTTAGAATCTCTTACGTTTTGTGATTGAATTTTGAGAAATCTTTAAATAAATCTGAAATTTATTCTTATGATATACTATTATTGGCAATTCATTATAATTTAGTAAAAAGGAATGCAGATATGTCTTTTTGAAGTAAATAAATAAAACGGGGCTAATAGTACAGAAGATAAGATGGCATTTTTAGAAACTCATCCTTACAAGAACTTTGTGCAAGTAAATTAGTTGTGTCAAACACAAATTGTGTTAAAATTGACTTCTGGCATATGTCCTCCCATCAGTTTGGCCATAGTTCAAGATGAACATCTTTCAAGTAACATACATTTTTAAATATATATAGAAATTATTGTGATGGAAATTAAGGATGTTTAACCAAAATATCTAAATGATCTAAAGAGAGTACTTGAAACAACTGACAGGTAATTAATATTAATTTTAACTTAGGTATATATTTCGTAGTGGCAGAATGGCGACTGCCTCCCAGGTCACCTCGTCTGCTTAAGAGGTCCTACAATATATACCTTACAGGCAAATATTTATTTTCTATTATATAAGTATAGAGTAGTAATAGTATAAGTAGAGTATAGTGGCAACATATATTATATATTTGATCAGTGAATTTCAACGAAATAATTTAAAAAAATCTGTTGGTCAAAATATGAGAGGCGCTCTTCACCTTTTTGATAGATCTACACTCTGAAAAAATAAAACTAAGTCACCACGGGTTTTCTGTATAACATTTGTCCATGCTATATATAATTTCACCCCAAAATGGGGAACACTATACTTGCTCTCAAAACGGAAAAGATCAATCCTGTCAATGAAATTTCAAAGTAAATCTTAAATTTCACACAAAATTTTTAATGACATAGTTTTCAAATGTGAAACATTTTCGATCTATTTCAGTTTTTCAATCGAAAACTTTCCATTTCTTGATAGATATAGATTATATAATGTGTAGATGTAGAAGTACCAGAAAACTTCTCGAGAGTTGAACTGTGACATTGATAACAGAATGTGAGACTGAGTCATAGATAAAATACAAAGACTGAGTTGTTAAGTGTTTGTATAATTAATTAGATAGATATTTCAAGAATTAAATGTGGGTTGATTTGACTTGGCAACACATCGACGTTTTTGTTTAGTAATGCAATCGAAAAGTCCTAATTTTGGTGCGTGTCCGCATTTGATTTGCTACTCCAACCAAAATCAAAGAGTACTTGTAGCAACCAATCAGCGGTTGCCTTGCTTTCACCAATCAGCATTAGCCCTAGAGTAACTAAATTCGCCATTGGTCGAGATTATGGTGTTTCTGAAATGAATTGACAGTTGACGACGTTGACGTTGGGTTGAAGAATTAATTTATGTTTTCTTAGGTTATAAGTAACAATAATTATACATAGTATAAAATGAAACAATTTCTAATTTTATTCTGTAGTGGAGCATTATTTGTAGGTATACTGTTGATTTAATACGTATCGAGAAATAATTTTAATTTTATTTATAGATTATCATAAGTGCAGAGTTTACCAGTGAAGACTGTTGGGCTCTAGGCTTTAATAAAGCAAATCTATTGTGTTCTTCCTGCGAACAATTGTCCAAATTTAATCTACAAGTTTTGAAGTGAGTAATTATTTTTGTAAAGTCATGTAGGCTAAGAAATCTAAACTATCTAAAGAATGCAGATTTCATTAATATTTTTACATATAGTTTTTCTTTTGGTTCTCATAGATAGTTTTTCTTTCTGCTGTTTGTAAAATCCTGTAAATAATATGTTTCATTACTATAAGCAAGCAAATAATAAATAATTCACTTTTAAAAATCTAAACTTCATCTGCTCTTTTGCAACTCCAGGGGGTCTATTCTCGAATCTACTAAAATTGTCGACCACGACAAATATCACTGATAATTGTCGTATACTTCTTAAAAATGCTATTCTCGAGCAGTAGTAGACACCGATAGTACCACTCGGCAAATATGTCCTGTAGCAAAGGCAAAGTATGTCAACACTATACTGTAATATGCCTCTGTTTTACCTATAGAAAAAGTTATCTGACTGTGTAAAATTTAGTTTAAATGTCAGTGGAACAGATCTAGATCCGTGTCTAGACAACAAACAATGTTTTACTCATGTTAATTTTATTTATTATTATTATACGGCAGAGCCATTTTCATTTTACAATTCAATAAAAATAGGAACATAATTAAATTAGTATGGAATAATGAATAAAACAAGACAAATAAAATTTTTGTAAATACAATAAAATCAATATTATGCTACACCATGTCTTAGACAAGCTTTAATTACTTATACAAGATTTAACTTAGTTTTTAAATGTATATAGTGACGAGCCAAAGAGTTCTATATTTTTATGGAAAGAGTTTGCTGTACGGAGTAATCTGCATATGGGCTCATTTTGACCATAATTTGTAACATGAAAAGGTACTTTAAAGAGTTCTGAATTTCTAGTTCTGCGATCGTTTAAGTTGAAGCTGATCAACTGAAGTAACTCTGGACCAATGACTTCAGATTTTCTGAAGTCATTGCTCTGGACAGTTTATATTACAATTAATCAATTTATGCAAAAAGCATAAATCGAGTTGCACTCTTCTACACTCAAGTGATAGAAGGTTGAGTTCGTGTAAGATATCATTGTAGGAATATTCGCCCATTGGATGACCCATCTTGAATGCACATTGTCTAAGGAATCTAGATTGGACATTCTCAATGGATTGTTTATCGACAACATATGCTGGATTCCATATCACACAGCCATATTCTAGCAGACTCCTTATCAGAGAAGAATAGAGCAATTTATATATGTCAATAGAAAAAAAGGTAGAGTCCCTATTGATGCAACCTAACACTTTCAGTGCTTGTGCTGTGATATTTGATATATGAGGTTTCAATGTCATCCTTGAATCGAATATTACACCAAGATCTTTTATGGAATTTACCCTGTTTAAAGTAGCATTATTTAGATGGTAGTCGAATATTACAGGATTATTGCCTCTTGTGAAAGAAATTTGATTGCACTTGGCAGGGTTAAGTTTTAATAGATTGATGTCACACCAACGAACTAAATTATCGAGATCACTTTGCAAAAGAGAGGCATCGTAAGAGTTGTCAATGATTCTAAACAGCTTCAAATCGTCAGCAAACATTAAATAATTACTGTTAATAAGTTCCTCGCTAATATTAACAAATAAGTTAAATAATAATGGACCAATATGCGATCCTTGAGGAACGCCGGAAGTAACTTTAATAGAAGATGATACGGCTCCTGAGCATCTGACAAACTGTGTTCGGTTATATAAATAACTATGAATCCATTCAAGCATGCAACCCTCAACACCCAATGCCTTGAATTTGGCTATGAGTAATACGTGATCAACACGATCAAATGCCTTCGTGAAGTCAGTGTAAATTGAATCTACTTGTGATCGATGTTCAAAAGCATTGAGAATAAAATTTTCATAAAGAAGTAGATTAGTTGAGGCGCTCTTTTTACGCATAAAACCGTGCTGCTCATTGCTGATAATATGTGCAGTATCCCATGATATTTTAGTAGTAATCAAGAAGCTTGGGTATCTCAGATTGAATGCAAATGGCTCGATAGTTCTTGATGTCATTTCTTGGACCAGATTTGTGAATTGGCGATAAAAAACTATTTTTCCAAAACTCAGGGAAAATGCCGGTGTGCAGTGACAAGTTATAGATTTTATGTAGTGGTATCGCTAATGTAAATATACATTTTTTTAGAACGTACAGTGGAATGCCATCAGGCCCAAATGATAATTTATAGGGTGCTTGGAGAATTCTATCTATTATTTCAGTTAAGGTAACTGTGTAATAGGTAATGTCCACATGATTTTGTAAGTGGTCATAATTAGGAATTTGAGTTACCTGCTTGATGCCATAAACTGAGGAGAAAAAGATGCAAACAAATTAACAATATTGTAACGGTGTTTTGCTCTGGGTAGCTGGAGTCGGAGATTAGTTCAGGGTCCAGATTAGTTTAATAAGACAACCCAATCAAAATTAACAAATTTATTATCTTTCGACAGGTAAAATATGCAGGTTTACATGATATCCAATAGTTACAGGTTATCGGTTTTTAGGTCCGTATCTTTTACGGTTATTGGTAATCAGGTGATATTTAAATCGTATGAATGAGAGAGACGACGAGAGTGTAATGCAGTGATGCGGCGAGCAGGGGTTTTGACGGCGGAAACGGCGGCGGGCTAATAACTATCAACTCGAGCAAGCTATCGGCTCAACTCGCCGGGTCACTCCTCTGTTAATTTATATTTGCTCCGTGTCGGTTTCGTCGGGACATCACTGGACTAAATAACACTTGGCACAAGTTCTGTCCCCGGCTCAGCGCGCCGTAAGACTTCTCTAGGTCAAGATATATTCGGTCCGGAGAGTCACGTCACTTGGTGCATAAATCAGTAAATTGTCTTCGGCTCAGCGCGCCGTCGGCAGTCTACAGAGAGATGTACCCAGTGCTCTTCTCGATCCGCGGCTGGGCTTTTATACACGAAACTATCCCTCCTTTTTGAGACGGTCGGTGTCGGGCGGTGTGCAAATTTAGTATATCGAGTATGAATCGCCGTCGTGTGGCAAATGTGCACACGGCACTACACTGAAACTTCTTAGTAATGAGGTATGACTTTAGGATGCTTCATTACACTCCCCTCGTTCGTCGGGTGAAAAAAAATTGACATCAGGAACAATTTTTAAAACCTTTCAAAACAACTCTAACCTAATAAACATTTTTATCCAACTAACGAAAACATGGTAAGATTACGTAAACACCCTGTATAAACATGTGAATATACAATTTTTAAACATTTTAAAACAAATCCTAACCTATTATACATTTTTATCCAATTAACGAAAACATGGTAAGATTTCGTAAACACCCTGTATAAACATGTGAATATACAATTTTTAAACATTTTGTTAACAGCAATCTATCAGTAAAACAACGGTAGAGATAACAGGGAAAATAAAATGTACTATGCAAAAATTAACTAAACTAGGTATGGCATAAATCGAAATAAATCGTAAGAAAACATTGGTATAAAAGATAAAACAAATGGATTCTAAAGCAAAATTAACAAAATTTACATATCGGAAAATGTAATAACAAATTCGGCCTGATAAAGTTTTCCGCGCACTCGTTTGCCGCGCACTTAGACGTTCCCGCGCACTCCTGGGGTTGCGTTAGTGGACGTCTGCGGCAAGGGTATTGACGCACAGGGCATTGATGCTGGACAGGGCGGTGATTCCTGGGATTCGGGTGGTCGTTCCGTCGCTGCTGCGGTGCCTGAACTTTCGTCTCCGATTTGGTACTGCAGGAGGCGGATTTGTGTCGTCTATCTGAAACAAGGCCCGAAGGCAGGGAATTGACCTACCTGGGGTCGGCGGCTTTGGGGGACTGGGACTTTCGCCAAATAACTCCCTGAATTTCCTTTCCATTGACCTGGACAGTGGAGATATCGTTTGTAGCCCAGGGGACGGTATCGGGGATGGCACATATTTAACTGGCGGTGAGGGGGACGGTTCAGCTCTGGAGGTTGAAGGACACCTCGGGGACGGCAGCAGGGAAGGCATGTCTAACCTCGGCGGCGACGATGGTATTCTGGTATTCTGGTATTCTGGAATTCAGGTATTCTGGTATTCTGGTATTCTGGTGTTCTGGTATTCTGGTATTCTGGTGTTCTGGTATTCTGGTATTCAGGTATTCTGGTATTCTGGTATCCTGGTTTTAAATTTGAGCATATTCGGTATAACTTCTGTTCTGTAGTGAAATTTATTTTGACATTTACTTGGATAATTCTACTAGTAGTTCATCTTTCTTTAATTTATATATCCATCCTACTGTGGTATCTGCGACTTCTAGTCCATAAGCACCATCTGTGTCTGACAAACTCATTTCTATGGCTTGGAATATTTTGTGTCTCCCTCTAACTATTTTACTCTCTCTCTCTAATCCTTTTGGGTTGTTTGGAGTAAATTTACCTTTTAAAATCTGTTTCGGGTGTTAAATTATGTTACACTCTTTCTATTTGTCTACCTCTCGTTTGTAAAAGTCACCTTTTGGGTTATCCGGAATGAACTAATGTCTTAAAATCTGTTCGGGCGCCAAATTATGTAACGGAAACTGCTCGGGCGCCAAATTATGTAACGGTGTTTTGCTCTGGGTAGCTGGAGTCGGAGATTAGTTCAGGGTCCAGATTAGTTTAATAAGACAACCCAATCAAAATTAACAAATTTATTATCTTTCGACAGGTAAAATATGCAGGTTTACATGATATCCAATAGTTACAGGTTATCGGTTTTTAGGTCCGTATCTTTTACGGTTATTGGTAATCAGGTGATATTTAAATCGTATGAATGAGAGAGACGACGAGAGTGTAATGCAGTGATGCGGCGAGCAGGGGTTTTGACGGCGGAAACGGCGGCGGGCAGTGTTGCCGTTTCGAGGGATATATCCCGATTAGCGGGATTTTTAAGTACACGAGGGATCAAAGGGATATTTACATCATTTTGAGGGACTTTTTGCTGCTTGATATTTTTACCATCTGGTGGTAAAAGAAGAAAACCAACATTTTTTGAATTAGGACGTTCTTAGGAATTTACAACATTTATGTCGCCATCTAACGTCGAGGACAGACATTATAGTGCACTCTAGTATAGAAAACTGAAAGTTCGATTATAATTATTATGTTCTTACATCTGTGTAATTCCGTCTCTGTCTGTCCGTCCTTCAAGTCTAAATAAATTAGTGTTAGTAGAAGCCCAGTTACTGTGCTTTAAAATTTGTGAAGTTTTGTGTTTGTTTACATTTGTGCCATTTTTATTATGGAAGAATCTTCTCCGGATTCAGAACATATTAAATGCAATGTGTGTGATTTGTAGCTTTTTGCAATAAAAAAAAACGGACATTGATTATCAACTGATGAATTATTAAAGAGGCATACGAATAAAGACGTAAGAAATTAATTTGACAGTGTTTTTTTTTTCAATGTGAGTTACTTAATTATGTTGTCTGTATTATATTTTTTTATATAGTTTCTTCGTCTTCGTTTATTGTTATACTACGTACTTGGTGTATAATTTTAATAAAAGTTTCGGTTTAAATAGAGTTTTTTTTTATATATTTTATTACCCATATTACATTAAAAGAATAAAGACTTACTAAATTAACGGCAAATTTAAAACGATGTTAAATTTTAACAATTTAAATTTGGCGGGATTTTCAAAGAAAATATGGGACATTTTGTTCCAGTGTGAGGGACATTTCGTTACACTCATGTGGCAACACTGGGCGGCGGGCTAATAACTATCAACTCGAGCAAGCTATCGGCTCAACTCGCCGGGTCACTCCTCTGTTAATTTATATTTGCTCCGTGTCGGTTTCGTCGGGACATCACTGGACTAAATAACACTTGGCACAAGTTCTGTCCCCGGCTCAGCGCGCCGTAAGACTTCTCTAGGTCAAGATATATTCGGTCCGGAGAGTCACGTCACTTGGTGCATAAATCAGTAAATTGTCTTCGGCTCAGCGCGCCGTCGGCAGTCTACAGAGAGATGTACCCAGTGCTCTTCTACTAGAGTCTAGTCGCCAGACTGGAAGAGAACACGAACGTGTAAGAGTAGGGATCGTAACGTAATAAACAGTTGACACGCGGGAGAAGAATGTAATTTGCTTTTCTAACCTAAAAAATATTGTGAGTTCGTGAGTTGTATTAACTTGCCTTTCTTGAACTGTTTTTAAAGTTATTTAAATATATCTAGTATAATGAATAACAGTAATACATCAGTTAAGTTCGTGTGTAATACATGTAGTCAGTTATTTACCCAGAACAAGAACTTAAAACGACATATTTCGAACATTCATCATAATCCAAAGACAATGCAACAAAACTATGTTTGTTATCACTGTATGGAAAGTTACAGTAATAAATCTAATTTAATTAAACATATTTTTAAGTGCAATAATAACAAAAATAAAAAGTTAAAAACCATCGAATGTGTCCTGTGCAATAATTACAAAGGTTCAAAAGTAATGCTGTTAGATCATTATAGTTTAAATCACGATATGGACGTTTCAGTGAATAAATTCAAATTTATTAATTTTGCCGAGTTTGAAAAGTGGAAAGATCAGCGAGAAAAAGATGATGTGTCAAGGTATGTGCGACTTGACTCCAAAAAGAACAGCGACAAAATTATATATTACTACAAATGTAACAGAGATGGGTTTTATAAAAGTGAAGGAGAAAATAAACGCCATTTAAAATTTCAAGGTAGCAATAAAATAAATGGATATTGTCCATCAAAAATTACTGCTACAGTGTGGAAAACAACGGGAGAAGTTTCAGTTGATTTTTTAGGTGCCCATGTTGGACACACCAGGGATTTAGGAAAAATTCCTCTAAAAAAATCGGACCGAAATATTCTTGCATCAAAAATTTCCCAGAAAATTCCATTTGATGAATTGATCAATGACTTGCGTGATAATTTTGATGAAGAAAATTTTGATCGCCTTCATTTATTGACTCGTAAAGATTTATTTAATATAGAACAATTGTATAATTTAAACAAAGATGCTGTTCGACATGCAAATGATTATACTAGTGTGGAATCGTGGATTACTGAAATGAATAAAAAAGGTACTCATTCAGTTGTAAAATATTATAAAAGACAAGGAGATTTAGACGAAAATCATAAAGAACTTCAGGCTAATGATTTCCTACTAATAATCATGAATGACGCCCAATTAGAAACACTAAAAAAGTATGGGAGCGACTGTCTATGTATCGACGGTACACATGGGCTCAATTCCTACGACTTTGAGTTAATCACTCTGATGGTTCTAGATGACTTAAGACAGGGGTTTCCATGTATGTTTGCATTCAGTAACAGGACAGATGTAGACGTTATAAAAATCATGTTTGAAATACTTAAAACTCTTTTAAAGGAGGAAACATTAAAACCCAAAGTATTCATGTCAGATATGTCGGAAACATTCTACAATGCTTGGTGTGAGGTTATGGAACCTGTGGAGGTTAGATTATTTTGTTCATGGCATGTTATAAGGGCTTGGAAGAAAAATCTAAGTGCGAAAATAAAGAATACTGAGAAACAAATGTCTACCTATAATACTCTAAGAATGCTCTTGGAAGAACCAAGTCAAGAAAGTTTTGAGAAAATATTGCCAGAGTGTCTACATGATTTTTTATCTGATCCAGACTTGAACAATTTTGGAATATATTTTAGCGACCATTATGTTACAAACAGAAAATCGTGGGCTTATTGTTACCGACAACATGCTGGGCTCAATACAAACATGCACCTGGAAAGATTACACCGGACATTAAAGTATATATATTTAAAGGGAAAAACAGTACGACGACTGGACAAAGCCATAACAGCAATAATGAAAATGGTTAGAGATAAGCTATTTGAACGACTTATCATTTTAAACAAAGGTTAGATTTTATTATTATTATTATTATTTATCATTTTTAACATTTTATTATTGTAGGAAAAATTACAAAAAAACTTAGTGATCTGCGAAAAAGACACAAAAATATTGATTTGACCACACCTATTACGGAAGGGGAAGACGGATTAACATGGACGATTCTTTCTAAGGATGGGGATTATCTTTACACGGTTGAAGCTTTAAATAAATCCTGTAATTGCTCTCTTAGATGTACTGATTGCAATACATGCATACATGCATACACTTGCTCCTGCCCAGATTCATCTATTAGGTGGAATATGTGCAAACATATACATCTTGTATGCACATGGTCAAAAAGTTCAACTCCTTCGGTGCAAATAGATAACATAATGGAGGGAAATAACTTAGAACCTTCTAAGGAAAATGAGGAAGATTTTATTTTAAAGCAGCTTTCTTGTGCATCAAAGGTTGTGCCTGATTTAAACCAACGCAAAGAAAATATTCTTGTCATGGTAAAATCCCTTCTACATTCTGCAAATACGGTAGAAAAATGTAATGCGATTGAAAAGGCTATACTACCGCTTGAGGCCACGTTGGCTGCTATAGATTCGCAGAAGTCAGTATCTCAGAATTTTATCACTACTTGTACTACCTCTGTAGGGGAAGTACGAAAAAGAAAAATTGAACCACAGTGTAGGAAGTTGTTCTCTACCAAAAAAAAAAAGAAAACAAAAGAAAGCAGCAGTAAAAAATATCAATTACCATCTAATAAAGAAAAAGACCGACTGGCGGTGCAACTTATTTTGAGAAAACCTTTCAATTGATACTTAAGTTTGAATTTTATATATTTATTATTAGTTAGGGAAGTGGCGTGCAAAATCGACAACGAAAATTTACTGTCTGCCACCCAGTAATCGAAGAGAGGGTATAACTACGAACATTTTTTCTCTGAATATTTTTGGTATGGTGGGAGAATATATAGGGAGGTGCAACGAATTGTTATCGATATCTGTCCACATGGGTAGTTAGTATATGTACTTCACATATCCCAGTTACACTGGCAGACGAAAATTCCGCTCGGTGCATGGTATGGGGAATTTAAAAAAAATTCTTCTCTTTAAAATTCCCTCTACCGCGCACTGACCGGAATTTTCGTCTGCCAGTGAGACTGGGGTATGTGAAGTACATATACTAACTACCTATGTGGACAGATATCGATAAAAATTCATTTAAAAAAAAAATGCTCCCCCCCCCCTTCCATATTCTCCCACCAAACCAAAAATTTTCAGAGAGAAAATAATTTTGTAGTTATATTATACTCTCTTCGATTACTGAGTGGCAGACGGTAATTTTTCGTCGTCGATTTTGCACATCATTTCCTAGACTATAGTACAGGAGCCAACGTGTAATAACCTGACACATTTGTAATAGCTAGAGACATTATCAATCCTGACCTTAGAGTTTGACAGACAAGATAAGTGATATGAATTTTTTTTTAGTAGTGGAAGCTTCACTAGATGACTTGCAAGTCGACATGTTTTTCATGGTTAGTGAAAGTACTTATATAAAGCTGATATCGGTTTCCACAGGCAGAAACTGTTAACCTGTGAGATATTTCACTGTGCATGATAAATTTGTAACAAGCTGATTCTTTTTTATCGATTAATTACCACGTGGTAATTACCAAAATACGGTTGGTGCCTTTCCAGAGGCAGAAACTGTTAACCTGCAAGATTTTACATTGGGCATGACAAATTTGTAACAAGCAGATTTTTTTTATAATCATGACTTTCAAGACTCATCTAGTGAAGTTTCCACCACTAAAAAAATTCTGATCAATTTTTGTGTCTGTCAAGCTCTAGGAATAGAATTAATATTGTCTCTATCTATTATAGATGATTGCATGCTGGCTCCTGTACTATTGTGTATCGCTCTCTTATAAATATATATACACATATATCTTTTAATTTTTAGATGTTTTTCTGTATTTAATAATAGCACTTGTTTGGTTTTCATAATTTTTTATCACAGACTTCTTATACAAGCACTAAATTCTAAGTTTAAATACTTTTACTAATGAGTTTTATTTATTTACCCCCAACCCTTCAAAGAAGCTAAAAATCCGATCACATCAAGACTTGACGTGTACCAAACAAGTACCTTAAAACGTTCTCGAGTTATCGTCTTCACAAAAATGATTACAAATTATTTTTTGCTCAAATGTAACATTTCGACGTTTTAAGACATTCTATTTAGCTATATTTAGGCAAAAAATAGTATATTATTATACAAGTGTATAAGTAAGCCTTTAAAGCATGGACGGGTTTAGGGCATGACGAGCATAGCGAGGAGGGTCCTAAAGGAAGTAAGTGCTACTTATACACTAGGTATATTCTAGTTATACACTTGTATTATATGCGTTTTTTTATTATACCTGCACTGCAAAGTAAAAATTAAAAAAATTAATATAGATAGACTCATTTTACGAGGTAGGTAATCTCTGAATTTCATTTTTAATTGGTAACATAGAGACGGGTGTACTTATCATTGTTTAAAATTGGTTGTTGCCTAAGCAACTTTAAAGCACTAGTGCCTGCACTGCAAAGTAAAAATTAAAAAAATTAATATAGATAGATTCATTTTACGAGGTAGGTAATCTCTGAATTTCATTTTTAATTGGTAACATAGAGACGGGTGTACTTATCATTGTTTAAAATTGGTTGTTGCCTAAGCAACTTTAAAGCACTAGTGCTTTAAAGGCATGATTTTGCACGCTTTTTAATTTCAAAAACGTATAATTCAGGTATAATAAATATTTTTTATTATACCTGAATTATAAACTCTGTTTTTGAAAGTAAAAAACGTGCGTGAAAAATCGGGCCTTAAAGCGCTAGTGCTTTAAAGTTGCTTAGGTAACAACCAATTTTAACAATGATAAATACACAGGTATTTAGTAACCAAACAAAAAAATTTTAACCGTCTCTATATGACCGACTAACAAATCTTCAAAATCTATACATTAAACAACTACAAATTAATAATAATTGTACCTACTACATAATTTTTAAATACGATTTTACGCGTACAAATTTTAATTTTAGATCATAGATCACACTGATCACAGAACTATTAAAAATCTACCGCAACACTGTGCAACTTCGGGCTTCCTCGCATATCATCGTGTTCTCTTCCAGTCTGGTGACTAGACTCTGCGGCTGGGCTTTTATACACGAAACTATCCCTCCTTTTTGAGACGGTCGGTGTCGGGCGGTGTGCAAATTTAGTATATCGAGTATGAATTGCCGTCGTGTGGCAAATGTGCACACGGCACTACACTGAAACTTCTTAGTAATGAGGTATGACTTTAGGATGCTTCATTACAATATCATTAGTATTCTCAGCAGATGCATCATCGTAGTGCATAACTGTAGGTAGATTATACTGATTTCTTTTGTTTTTGAAGTAGGACCAGAAATGTTTAGGGTTGTTAATGAGATTGTTCTCGGTTCTGGCTATATAGCGATTAAAACAAATGTCTTTTAATCTAGAGCACTCTGCTCTTAAATGGCAAAAATTATGGTAGTGGTGGATATCACCAGTCGACTTAAACTGTTTATGTATTCTTTTTTTCTCACTAATGGTTTTTTTAAGTTCAGTGCTGAACCAGCGGGGATAGCTAGATGTCTTAAATTTTTTGACAGGAATGAACATGTGAAGACCATCGTAAAATATGTTGTAGAATTGTTCCACTGCTGTGTTTACATCAGATTTATTTAGAGCAACTTCCCAATCAATACTGGCTAGAAAATTATTTAATTCCAAGTAATTACCATTGCGAAAGTCAAAAAAGTACTCTTCATACTGGAGATAGTTCTCTAAGTTTAATTTTAAATCAAAAGTTACTGAAGTGTGGTGTGTACTATTCATTATAGTAGGGGATCAATGGACTCATGCACATGTATGTCTCTAAAGCTTGAAAAAATGAGATCCAAGTAGATTTCTCTACTATTTGGTATGGTGTTTATTTGGTAAAGGTTGTAAATACTAAATCCATTTAGTAAAGTGATGGCGTGGGAGTTAGCTGGACCATAATAGTGTTTTATGTTGGTAGAGATAGAAAACACCCTGACATTTTGTTAGGTAAATTTTCTGCAAGATAATAGTACCTAATTTCATTTAGATTCAATTTATTTTATGTCAGTTTGACATAATAACAATTTTTACACTCGGGTCACAGAAGACAGAAATTAGTACCTGTCTTCTGTGCTCGAGTCAAAAACGACCACTTTCGTCTTTGGTGCAGATATAATTATTAACGAAGCGTAACCTTACCTTTATTCTTACACTTACCGCGGAAGCTTGCATTTGCCGTTGTATAAACGGTCTAAACAGTTCTATTAGACTTATCTTTACTTACAGATTACAGATGGGTTGTTCAGGCGTTTGACCTCTCCTCACCTCGACCTATAAAAATCTTTTGTGATTACCCCATATCTATATGTTCCCATCCAATCCTAGGCTTCTAAAGAATCCTAGAATTTTCCTGGGGGCTAACTTTGACACTTCTGCAGGTGTCAGAATCACCTGTTCCAAGTGTTGTAGCCTTTGCCGGACTAGTACTTCGCATGTGCAAAGTATGTGTTCCGACGTTTCGGTTGTCTTTGTACAGAATCGACAACTTTCGTCCTCAGAATTGCCCATTTTTTAAAGATGGTATTTTAATGGGCAGTGACCCGTGAAAAGACCTGTTAGTAGTCTTAATTCCTTTTTGCTGAGTTCAAGTAGCTCTTTAGCTCTTTTTTGCGAATAAGTAATGAACTTTTTCGCTTGTTTTTGTCCTGGAGTTGAGTTCCAGTAGGAGGATTTTTGTTCATCCTCCCATGTTCTTACCTCCTCCGTCGTGTTACTTCTTGCTATCCCACAAAACGGTTCTGGTCCGATGAATGACGATTTGGCACCCTGTCTTGCAAGGTCATCCGCAATCTCATTCCCTTCTATTCCTTCATGCCCTGGCACCCACATCAAGTTGACCTTGTTGTTTCTTGCCAGTTGCTTTATTGTTTGTAGACATTCCCAGGCAATTTGTGACTCAAAGGTGAATGAACTCAGAGCTTTGAGTGCTGCCTGGCTGTCTGAAACTATATAGATTCTTGATCCCCATGTGCCTTTATTTATGCACTGTCGAGCACAAAGATCTATGGCATATATTTCTGCCTGAAAGAAGGTGGGAGTGTGACCCAAGGCTATTGTCAGCCTGCAGTTTGGGCCGTATACACCGGCGCCTACTCCCTCATCCGTTTTGGATCCATCCGTGTACCAGATGAGTGATCCTTTTTCCCATTGTGGACCTCCAGAGCTCCATACCTGGCGGCTAGGAATTACCACTTCAAAGGTTCTCTCAAAGTCGAACCTTTTTGGTGTGGAGTCTGTGGGTTTGGTCATTGAGTCTAAGTGGACTTTACTTAACCCAGACACTTTTATAAACTGCCAATCGTTGCGTTCGACGAATTGTATTTCTTGTATACCTTCTTATACGTTGCCGTGAATCTTCTTGAGTTTCTAAGTTTTCAACTATAGCAAGGATATTAGCATCATTCAAGTTAGCCATTTTTATAAAGAGCTGTCATTAATTCGCATGCGAGATACAACGTCGTGTGATATTTACCCACTGGTTGAAAAGGCTACTGAAAATTGTAGAATGCGACATTCGAGAATGCATATTTTCAGAGACGTGCGGATTTCGGTAGATAAAGTAATATACGGCTTTTGCTAATCGAGATTTGAGAATAGACCCCCTCAGCTCACACGAGTTTTTTGAGTGACCTCTTTATAAGAGAGCAAAGGTTATGCATTCGACACCTTTTTTTTGTGTATTGAAAATTAGGTATTTTATTTTTCACCTGTCTATTATACCTACTTCGGATACGGTTACCATAAAGATGCTCATAATGACCATGGGCATAATGAGCGGGCGATAAGTGTTACGTATATGAGAAACAAAGAAAGAATAAATGTTTCATATTCCTTAACGTAGAATGGTTTGGATTTGACAGTCAATACATTTTCTGTAGCTTTTCCCACGTTGTTTCGGATATTTTGTGGTATTTCCATATTAATTTTCCTTTTATTTTGTTAAACATATTATCTATATAAGGATAAAAAGAAAAGCTAGCAGCATTGAACTAGGTTACTAAATTTGAAGAAACACAACATACTGACAGATACAATGAATAAACGTCAAGTATCAACAAATGTCATAGACTATTAAAAAATGAAGTCAAAATTACATTTAAAAAAATTTTTTCATGAAAAATAAAATTCTATCCACCACGAGTGTGTTATTAGATTATAACGTCCATCAGGCAACATGCATCCCTTGGGCTGCATCATGTTACAATCTATATAATGCACTTGGTGCATAAATATCTATTATACTACTATTAATAAAAGTGTTATTTTATTCAGGGATCACTGTAAGGAATGTTGCCATCTAGATGAAAATGGAGCAACAGAGAAGACTTATCATAAGGCAGTACTAGAAGTGTGCACTTGCAAGTTTGGTGCATATCCTCAAATTCAAGCCTTTATCAAAAGTCACCGTCCTGCTCAATTTCCAAACTTGCAAATTAAATACGTTAGAGGGTTGGATCCCATTATCAAATTATACGATAAAGATGGATTCCTGCAGGAAACAGTTGCCATTGAAAAATGGAATACAGATTCTGTCGAGGAGTTTTTAAATACACATTTAGATAAAGTTAAAGATGAAGATTATTTAAGGACGAATATGGTGTAAAATAAGTTTATAAGTAAATAAATTGTTTTATATTCAACATTTTAGTTTAATTATCAAGGAGTATAACATTCTCTGGACAAACTTTGTGAATTTATGAAAGTTAAATTAGAGAATATGCCTAAAACTACCATCAATGTTGATGTGATCGATGCATATATAATTTCTTTGTTAAAATATCAAAAAAAAAAAAAACTCAATTCCTCTGTAGTTGTATTAATGACAAAAAACAAATACTCTATAGCCTGTTTTTAAACCAGGAGGAATAAACATGAAAGTTTCATTCACACCATAAAACTAACTAGAGAATACTCTACTACTACTTGGGTAACCAACAATACACGACCAACAATACAGGTCACGCCCGTCCTGGTATAATTTTTGCCTGTTCTGCGGCAATTGCAGAAAATAATTAAAATCACAGTACACCCAAATCACAGTTGGTGAATGGAAATAATTGTTGAGATTACATAGACCAAGCTCTAACTGCAAAAATGTGAAAATTTTTCAATTCAGACGAAAAACAATAATTTTACTTATTAAAACACCTGATGCTTGAAATTTACACAATTTGTGGTAAATAATAAATCATTTTTGAAAAAAATGGTCTGATTGACAATTTTTGTTAAAAAATTTGTCAAACTTAATTTATTATACGTAATTATTTTCATGAAAGTGCACTTCATAACACCTTGATTATCATTTTAAAATAAAGTTTAAGATCTATTCTATCACAACTTGTCTGCCTGACAATTTTTGTTAATTAATTCCTATAATATTTTGTTTTATTAAATTAATGATTTTAATAAAAGTACATTTCATAACACCTCTCTTTTGGTTTACTTATAGTTTGCGATCTCTTTTATGCATAAAAATTGGTTTGTTAGCCCCCAAAAAAGCCTAAAGGAAACCGACCGCTTCTGAATATCGCCGGCGTTAAGTCGTGCAGCACACAAGACTGGACTTAAATGTATTTTCAAATTCAAACAATAAATTAAGGGATTTGAATACTTGTGCAATTGTTTCTCATTTTCATCGTATTGTGATGTTCTTTTTAATATTTTTTTTTTTGTAAAGTTCAATTTTACTGTTGAATTTCAAGATAAACTATTTCAATAATAGTGTGAAAAATATGAATAAATTTCTTCATTAAACTTTCGTGACAACGAAATAGTTACTCCACCCCTGGAAGTCCACGTTGACTAGATGTAAATAACTCATTTCAATGAATCATCAATTCGGTAGGACAAATTTCTACCAATTACATTCAGTGGGATTGGCTCACGTTCTTACCTCGTTAGGAAATATGTATGACAATTTTTTGTAATAAAAGAAGCCGAACACCTTCTTTATGACCTTACTGCATAGGCAGTACTCACTCATAACTTAGTTTTTATTTTTGTATTTGTATTTTCTATAACTATGTTGTCATTTGTCATTTACATTTTTCTGTAGTAGGATTATTCTATTGGGCAATACATCTAGTATTATTATTATTATTATTATTATCCTTATTATAAAATTGCAGCTTCTTGTACATTACAGGGAAGAATTTCGTCTTATTCTGGACTGTTTAAAAATGTTCTTTCTTTTTATTATTATTATGCATTTTTTATATTAAACACTGTTTCTGTTAAGAAATTTAGATATATTTATTTTTTACAGGGGTTATTTATAACTGAAAATAACAATAAAATATTTAGGCTCACGGGCCCCCTCTGAAAATTAATTTGCCCGCCCTTAAAAGTTTCTAGCTACAGAGGCCTGCACTTTTACCTTCAGATTTATACAAAAGAGATTAAAAACTGATATGTATATGTGCAAATGATAAAATAGAAATTAAAACCAAATAATGTATTAAAATTTTTATAATGTCAGAATTTACGACTATTGCCTTATGTAATTCTGGCGAGGACCTATCCAATCACAGATGTATGATTTAGCGCGTTAAATTCAAAACGCCTCCTGGTTTAAAAAGATATATTTAGCATGAATAACATTTACAAATCTCAGATTCAAAACAGTTATAACTATTGCCAGTACTGTAGAAAATTGTTGTAAAATGAGATTGTAGTGCTTTTAGAGTTTTTGTGGAAGATGGCTAAGAGCTAGGCCCCATTGCCCCATATCTTTCTACTTCAGACAAATTTTCTTGTTCAATGTAAGTCTGCTACACTACAAAGGCTGGGTATTGTGTATATTATATCAAACTTTCATTAAAGACGTTGAACACTGAATCTGTCATGGTATAATCAAGATAGAAATGATTAAAAATAACATTTTACTTATTTCAAATTTATTCATCAGGTTTTTCTAAAAGTGTAACATTATCATCAGTTATTTCCAAATTCGACATTTTCTTTAATTTCTTATTAAATTTCTTTATAATTTTTGGTGTGACTTCAGTTTCCCCCATTGCTTTTAAATATGCATTTAACACTTTTTTTTGGAGTTTTTTAAATGATATACTTTGTTTTTTAGACAACACTTCTAAAATTTTATCTTGAAATCTAAATACTTTGTCGTCATTCAAATCTTCTTCACTCTTTTGCACTGGTATTTCATCATTTTCAACATTTTTATGCTTCTTGACCTTTGGTATGTCTTCTCCAGTTTCTTCATTTGATACTCTTCTCTTCTTTTTCTCATTTTTTTCATTTTTAAAATCTTTCGCTGCACTAACAATACTTTCATCTTTTGAACTTTCTAATGATTTATCATTGCCTGTGTTATTCTGCTGAGATTTTGATTGATTATTTTTGTATTTTTCTATTAGATTCCAGACTTCCTCTGCATCTCTCATATTAAGCCTTCCTCCAAATGAAGTTCTGATGAAATTCTACAATGAAAATAAAATTACCTAAATATGTACAGATTATTAAACATGTTGCGTGGGCCAAAGTTGAATAAATCTAATCAATTCTGCCATCAATACCTAAACCTTGTCACGTTTCAATGAACTGTAACTAATAAATACTATTTGGGATAGACCCTTTTTAATTATTATACTCTTCGCAAATAAAAAATGAAGAGTATATTGCATTTAATCGCCTTCTAAAACCGGTAATATCGATTGTAGAGAAAACATGTTGATATCACTGTATTGGTAATTGAAATTTAGACAATAAGTTATTGTTAGCTAGAGGAAGAACCGTATTATTTTTTAACAAAATCAAGTTCAATAACGGGGAAAAATTCCATAGAATGAAAGTAGTAGAGCATGTAATTTGAAGTTCGTATAGTACCTGAGTAATATAATAATGTGTAAAAAAAATTAAACAAATGGAGGTACAAAGTGCAAGAAAAAACTGAAAAGAAGTTTGGAAAGCAAATTTCAACTTTGAGGTACTCATTCCGAAGTGAAATTTAATGCTCTTTAATTTTGATAATAGATGACGTTTCAATTGGATGCATTGTTTTTAAGTTATAGGCCACAAACTGAAAAAAGTACCAAACATTTGTCGTTTTTTTGTCCACACAAAAATTTGCCAAGAGTTTGGAGGTCTAAAACTTGGATTCTACATACTCTCTACAATATACAAGCTAAGAAAAAAAATCTACCTCGTTTAAAGTAACTATCACCCCCTTTGGATGACGCCTTTCCTGAACTAAATAAATAAAGTCAAAAAATATACAGAGTGGTCATCCGATAGCAAAAATTCAATATTAAATAAAAGGTGCCAAATATGGAATGCTTGCATAAATACCTTTTCAAACCACCATAGTTGAATTATTTTTTAGGATGACCTGTATATTTTTCAATAAAACTATAATAGGTGTCTTCCTTGCCAATTGCGTTAACTATATGCCAAATATTATTGCCATCTGTCACATATTTTTAGAATACTTGCACATCCACATAGTGGAGTGGAAATATAGTAGTGGTAAAAAAAATGTTCAAACATTAAAAAAAAGTAAAAATGTTTAGAATGTCATGAAACATGGAAATTTTAAATTTGAGAGAAAACATTTTTTTTTAAATCTTGAGTAGGGTAGTGGCGAAAGGAATACTTCACATGCATGAGATCCAGAGTTCAAATCCAATATACCCAGAAAAATATTTTCTCATTTTAACCCTCCCACTAATTAAAAAAAATAGGAAGGATACTGCAATTGGTAAAGAAAAATTGAGACAAGACCAGTTCTTTACATTTTGAAGTCCCAGAAACACGAAAAAATTGTTTTTAAAAAATGTCTGTATGTATGTACAGGTTGACCATTCTAGAATGGCCGATGAGATTAGGAAGCGCAGTGGTCGAAGCCCGCCCACCTCTCTACGGAGCTCACTTGTTTATGTTCCTTGCACGTGTAAACATTGGTGGTACAGTCTCGAGAAAAGTGCTTGTAGTGTATAACTTATATTTAATGCACAGGTACCTGTTAGAAGTATCTACTTATACACATTGTTACGTGTACTTTCGCTAGCAGTATTTATAAGAAAATATCATGGTATTTGAAAGCAAAGTTAAACATAAATCTTTGTCAAGAAATTATAAGTTTCGTTTTAAAATGTATGAAGCAGGAATCTGGAGCTGGAGCTCCTACAATACCATTTTGAAAAGTATGTGTACAAAACTATTATCAGTTGTGTTATGTATAGCAAAATATATTTTATTTTAATTGCATAAAAAGTTATATTATAAATAGTATACAAAAACAGAGTAGGCTACTTTCGTTTGCAGTGAACATAATAAACAGGATTTCAATGAACAATAATCATATGATGCAAAATTGCATGGTATGGACAGAGACAATACATGAAACATGATTATGAATCACTGCCGAACGAAAGCAGCTAGTATAAAGAGGGACATTTTTTGTAACCACGGCTGGCCGCCGGGTATCACGTGTTGAAGTGTCATCATTAGAATCATTATCATAATATTATTATGACTACTAGTAATATAATTTAATATTGTTTGCTGGGTTACTTCGGAAATTGGACAAAGCAGAGGCAAATAAAAAATATATTGTAAGCATTTATCTCAAACTTTATAATTGTAGTCTCATTACATTTAATCTAATGTGTATTTATGTTGTATGCTATCTTGTATTGTTTACTTGAAACTAAATCAATTAAATATTATAATTTACAAATATTTCAAATATAAAAACAAAGAACTGTTGTTCATTCGAAAATACCAATTGACCTGTGACATACCGGGATTCTCGGTGAATAGAGAGCACCTTTTATTGAAACTTTTCTTCCCCGGCTGTACTGCGTTCATAGTTAAGAAACTTGTCTCTATTCAACAGCGACGATATTTCTTCTCTCTCTGCGGGGCTATCAGCCATCTTACAATGGTTTACTTGTATGTATGTATGGTAACACAATAGCACCGACTCTAGCAAACAGATTTTGATGAAATTTGGTACAAGAGTGATATTAGTACACGAGCTGAAAAGGTTCCGGTGCAGATCGGGTGACATTTAGTACCATTTTGACACATACCTAAACTTTCTTATTTTCCAGAATATATCTCACTTTACTAGTTTCCATCTACTTTCCGTTAAAAAAGGATTGTTCAAATCCTATGACGGCACGTGGCGGGTCGTTTTGAATACTGTGATATTTCATCTACTGACATCTATTGTCAGTATCAGAGCTTTGAGGCATATATACTTCTTAATCATTTATACTGGGCTCCAGAAAGTGTAACAGTATGTTTGTTACCACTCTATTTAAAAAAAAAATTATATTTTTCGGTGGTAAAATACCCAATAGAAAGTAAGAAAATACAACAATAACACAAGTACTGTTAAATTTAAAGGTCACACTATAACTCAAATTTATTTTAAGAAATGATGGTTTCAAATTGGTCTGTAAATACAAAATTACATCAGCAAGTAATGAATTCTCTTGGCAATTCCGAGTCTCACAACAGCAGGTTGTTAAGTGCAGATTCTAGTACGAGCGGAACGGAGGCCTGCATGGCACATGTCATCGACAACAAGCCCGGTTATTAGCCAAATCAAGGAATGTTCACAAACATTTGGTGGGGAGGTTCCAGCCGCTTTCAGTAGCTGCCCTTTTATTTTTTACTTTCGGGGCCCAAATTTCTTGCTCGAATATTACCTATATTTTACATCTATACATGTTTCTTTGACTTTGATGTTTGCTTAATTTAAACTGGTTCATTGGGATTTTCTTTCACTTTTAAACTAAAATTGCTGGAATTTAATAAAAATAGGAGAAACATTATATTTGATACCCAGCTTATATGAATAGGCAATAGAAATCCAGACCAATAAGAAACGGCCAAATTATTCTTTATTATTATTTCGCGACACAGAAATAGTCATGTTTGGGCTCAGGAAAACCCACACGCTTTTCAGTCATTTTGGCCACAGCAGTGGCGGCTCGTCAGGGGAGGCAGGGTCGCTGGAGGCTAATACGAAATAGCTTCCAACTTTAACGCATTTACTTATAACATGAATGACCTTGAAATACTTGGCGCTGTGTAAAATAGCAACACTTCGAATAGCCAAGTAGGAAGCTAGACTCAGATCTCAGTTCTTTATAGCGCATGTGTAGTGCAGTTCAGGATTTCAGGTGATGCACCAAGAAAACGAACTGTCAGTTGCGTTTAGTCGGTTAACACGTTAATCGCCACGACGGGCCGATGGGGCCGGCACGTATAGTTTTTACGGCGCCATGTCACTCCTAACGGACCGGCGATACAGTATTGTATTCTAGTGTTTCTACGAGGCTGCCGGTCCATTACACACTTATTTTTTAGGCAGTACTGGACCGGCATGGCTTCCCCAAACATTTTGCACTTTAAAATTTTTTCGAGCAACCATTTTTAAGGGTTTTATGTGGATTTTTCTAAATAAATGAAGATAGACTGAATTTTAATCAGTTTATTTTTTAAATCTACATTATTGAAATATTACAAGTATTAATTTATACAACATTAGTAGAATAATAAAGCCACTTCAGTATAATATTTAATTTATGGTTTTATGCACCTTATTGAAGCATTCCAGGCAAAGAAAGGGTTGGTCTTCACAATCTTTGCACATGGTGTTAACTTTCTTTGTTTTGTTTTTTGCAACATTTCGCCCTTCATTTTTACTTATATTAGAATAGCAATGTTTGCAATATTTGCGTGTAACATGTTTTTTTCCTTCAACTTGTGTTAATTCGTGACGCCGCTTGCTTTTCTTGCTCTTGTTTCCTTGAAATTGAGTTTCTTCCTCACTTTCTTTACCACACAAGTACTGGACGACTAGCTTACGAAATTCTACAATTTTCATTTTATTTCCTGTGACTTCCGTATAGATGACAAATGCATTCACCATAGATGTATTTAAAATTAATTCTATTGCTAATTTTCTATACCATTTAACGGTTTTACGCAATGGACTGGAATATGCAGCCATTTGATCTGATAAATCAACTGAAGATTTTCCTTTGTTGTAATCTAGCACCATTTGTGGTTTATTTACCAGGTGTCCAGTTTTTCTTGTAGTCTCGACAACTGTATTCGAATGTTTCGTAGAAAGCATTAAAACATTTCTTTTATCTCGCCAGTTTAGTATAGTTATCCCTTTTTTGTTCTCCATAGCAATAAATTCGTCCACTTTCAGTTTTGCTTTTGCGACCTCTGACGGTATGCCTTTTCTATTACTTCTCATCGTCCCTACCAGATGAGTATTCCTATCCAACAAACGTTGGGCTAACTCTAAGCTAGTGTACCAATTATCAGTACAAACAGTTCTTCCCTGATCTAAAATTGGTTCACATAGGCTCATTACCACACTCAATGGTGTGGTTTTACTTTGGTCCAATGTTTTTCCGGCATATATTTGTAGGTTGTAGGTATAACCTGTACCAGAACAGAGTTTAAAAATTTTTATACCGTATTTATGTCGTTTTTGTTTATTATATTGCTTCATAAGTAGCCTGCCGCGAAAGGGAATTAATGACTCATCCACGCAAACCACTTCATTAGGTTCATATAAGGACTGGAAATTTCTTCTAAGCATGTCAACCAAACCTTTTATTTTGTGTAGCCTGTCCCCTTCTACATAAGAACTGTTATCTGCAAAATGCAACATCCTAAGAAGAATTTCGAATCGATTTCTTGTCATTACAGATGACGCAAAATTATTTTGAAACATTGGGTTTTGACTCCAGTAATCAACCACCGCCGGCATTTTTACCAAACCCATCCATGCGATCATTCCAAATAATTTTTTTATTTCGCATACATTAGTGGGAGTCCAAGCGTGTAACCTAGAGGATGGTCCTGCGTCTGTTTCTAGCAATGTTTGTGTGGCATATAAATTCGTTTCATTCACGATCATCTGGAATATGCGGTCATCCACAACTGCTTCAAAAAATTCCCCTGGTTCACTTAGAGCTAGCATTGCGGCTACATTTGGATCAACTCCAGATTCACAAGTGAATTGTTTTAGTTTTTGTTGATTTCCAAGTGGTTGGCGCCATTCTGTTGTTATTGGGGGTATAATGTTATCAACATTCATGTTTTCTTTATCAGAATTTTTTGTAGGTGACCCTGGTGGAGACCGAACAACAGCACCTAGATATACACATATTTACTACAAAAACAACACAACACATTTTTATATTTACTTACCTTCCTGCGTAGTAGAAATTTCGTCGTCGGAAGAATTTGTTTCAAGTATTTCGTCGTCTGAAGAGGGAAAGTAGTGAGGATCATTGTCAGAATAGTCTTCATAATCGTATAATACCTGATCTTCATCAGACATATCGTTGAGAATTTCTTCGAGTTCTTGGTCAGTGTAATATTGCGTTCGTTTACTCATTTTGCAAATAAAAGCTTGTATTATACGTACGAACGCACACGAAAGCAGACACGTTGTAAATAGTTTACAGCTCTACGAGTACTTTCCCGCCAATTGCATAATTATGCGCATGCGAATATAAACACATATTTGTGAAATGGACCGGCACGGCGCCACATCAAAAGTTTTACATAACAGCGCCACGTCGGTCATATGTGACCGGCAGCAGAAAAACTAATTTTTCTTTAATTTAAAATAATTTTTTTAAAAACCAATTATGTGATGTTAATTGTATTACAATGATATATTCAAAATGATACGTGGCTTCATGAAACATTTTCTAAATTTGACTCGGCGATCAACGTGTTAAGATCAACTTGACGTAAAAATACATAAAACATTTGATAGGCGGGCTAGAAATGAGTGCTCTAGGTGAAAATATTCCCAACAACATGTCTTGTTGTCCAGACGTGGTGGATTATTTGTTATTAAATGGATTTACTACTCTTACTTACGACGAAAAGGTAAGAATTAAAAGAAATGCCAGGCCCACACCAGCAATGCCTTCGTTGGTCTTTAAAAGTGGTAAACAAAACAGAGGGTTTTGTGATAACAATTATAAAAAAGTCGAGTGGTTAACGGCATCAACAGTTAGAAACAAATTATATTGTTGGAGATGTTTATTATTTACTAATGATCAATCCTCAATTTGGGCAAGGCCGGGCTTAATAATTTGCAAAATTTGTCGCGAAGTTTAGAAAGGCACGAAAAATCCCAGGAGCACATTTCATCTTGCATTAAATTCGAAATGTTTGGTAAACAAAATATTGTAAGTTTCTTGGATTCTGCACATAAAAGAGAAATAGAAAATTTTAACGAAAAGGTCCGTGAAAATAGGGTAATATTAAAGAGGTTAATAGATGCCGTTATATATTTGTCTTCACAAGAAAATTCTTTCCGAGGACATGACGAAAAACGAGAATCGTGCAATAAAGGAAATTTCAAAGAGCTGATAGATTTTTTAAAAACGTATGACCCAAAATTAGAGAACTTTTTGAATAACACCACTATTTTTTCCGGAACGTCTAAATCAATTCAAAATGATCTAATTGAGTAGCTCGATTATTAAAGGCAAAATTTATGAAGAACTATATAATTGCGAATTTTTCTCGTGGCAAATTGACGAAATGATGGACGTTACTTGTAAATCTCAACTTTCCGTAATTTTTAGATATGTAATGCACGGAAAAGTTATTGAAAGGTTTGTTGGTTTTCTTGATGTGAGTAGTGGAAGAAACGCGGAGAGTTTATTTAAATTATTAATCGACGAATTTGGTAAATTTGAGTTGAAAAATAAATTAATAGCACAAACTTATGATGGCGCTGCAGTTATGTCAGGGCATCTTACAAACTACAAACAAAAATAAAAGATATTGCTCCTCAAGCTTACTTCATTTACTGTTACGCACACCAATTAAATTTAGTTCTGAGTAAAGCATGTAACGGAATTAAAGAAGTTAGAATATTTTTTTAAATATTACTGGTTTTTCGTCATTTTTTTTTCAAAATCTACCAAAAGAACTGATGTTTTAAATAGAATTGATATGAATAGAATAGAATAGAATAGAAATTTATTCACCAATAATAGATACACATTTGGTACATTTGGCAAGTCAACACATGTATAGATAAAAATGTATACTCAACAAATCGAAACTTACACATGTATACACATATATACATACATACACACATACAAGTAATGGAAATATATATTATACAACATAATAAATAAATACATAACAAATAAATAACAAAATATGTCAGTGGCCCTATAGGGGCAAAGTCATTGGAAATATAACAAGTAGTAAAAAAAAAGATTTAGTTTTTAATCAGACAACCAGTTAATAGAAACAATCCTTAATTATCTTGTTTGTTCAGAAGATCAGTAATTGTATAATAGCCATTTCTTAGCAGATTTGTTTTTATTTCTTTTTTAAATGTGTTCGGTGGAAGATCTCTTATGTTATGTGGTAGACTATTAAATAATGTAACACAATTATAATAAGGTGAATCTTTAAAAGCTGTTGTTTTATGAGCAGGTATCAACAGTTTATCGCCTTGCCTGGTATTATGTAAATGTCTGTTGTTTAGGCTAGTGAAAATTTGTGGATTGTGTTTAACAAATAGCAAACACTTATATATATAAATGCAAGGGGTGGTGAGAATTTCCTTTTCAATGAAGATATTTCGACAGCTTTCATTATAATTCATGTTAAATATTAACCGGAGTATTCTTTTTTGTATTATAAAAATTCTTTGACAATGCTTGCCCCATGCTAATATATTGAAAGAGATATGCGAAAACACCATCGCATAGTATATATTTAACAGACCATATTCATTGAGAGTATCTTTCATTTGTAATATTGCATAATAAGATTTATTCAACTGCTTACATATATGTTCAACCTGGGAATTCCAGGTTAACTTATTATCGACATAGGTCCCTAGGAATTTAGTGATATCAGAGAGTGGATGAGTTTCTAATTTTATGGGTCTTCTCATATTGCAAATGTTTTACCTATTCCAAAAATATCTATACCGTTAAGCTATAATGATTTACGACCCATATGCATATTACCGACATTATCAAAACTATTTGAAAAAATAATATCTTTTCAAATAAAAGACTATTTAGTAATGAATAATATATTACCCGAAACTCAATCAGGCTTTCGTGAAAAGCATGGAACAAACACTGCATTATTAAAAGTTGTTAATGATGCAGCTACAGCACTAGACAAGTCTTGTTGTACCATTTTAGTGTTACTGGATCAGAGTAAGGCTTTCGATCTAGTTAACTTTAATTTACTAGCAGCAAAATTAAAATATATAGGTTTTGAAAATGCAACACTTGAATGGTTATGTAGTTATATTAAAGGTAGATATCAAAGGGTTTTCCTTAATACACATACATGCTCCTCAACAAAAGAAACCTTATCGGGAGTACCACAAGGTAGTGTTCTGGGCCCTATCCTTTTTTCTATATACATATTTGATTTAGCTGCTGCTCTATCAAAATGTCAAAGTCATCTCTATGCAGATGATATCGAAATGTACTTATCTTTCTCATATAAGGAAATACAAATATCTATTGACTATGTAAACAGGGATTTACAGAACATCTTTATTTATTCAGAACGGCACGGATTGCGTGTAAACCCCAATAAGACAGTAGCAATATGTATAGGGTCAGAACGCCAAAAACTTGAGATCGAAACAAAATATAACTTGAATATCAACAATGCAAATGTTGAGTGGGTTGCCTCAGCAAAAAATCTTGGTGTAGTTATGGATGGAAGTTTATCATTTAAGGACCATATTGAACATATCTTTAAAACATCTATGTATAAATTAAAAGCATTATATTCATTTAAGAACCAATTAAATCAGAATATAAAGCTAAAACTGGTCAAAACATTAATATATCCTCAATTAGATTATTGTTCATCAGTTTATTATAATTTTCTTCCACAATATAATAAAAATAAGCTGCAAAGAGTACAGAATGCATGCATACGTTTTGTCTGTTGCATTCCATATATGGCTCATGTGACTCCCTATATCAGAGAATTAAATGAGTTAAATGTGGAAAAGCGTATGCAATATCTAATCACAATATTTTTGTATAAATTAATTAAGAATAAAACACCAAAGTATCTATTTAATTTGATTCAAAGAAGATCAAATACACATGATGTAAATATAAGATTAGATACATTTACAATTCCTCAACATCATACCAATAAATTTGAAGGATGTTTTTCTTATATAGCACCAATGTATTTAAATAAAATTATATACAACTTAGATTTGTCCCTACCTCAGTTCAAAAGTAAATTAAAGATAATATTAAATAATTAGGACACCCTCTCGGAACTGTTATTTGTAGACTGATTTGTAGCTAGCATGTAGGCGTTTATATTTATACGTATTTTATATATTTTAATGTGTATGTTTATATTAATTCATTTACAACATAAGATTTTAAAATTTGATTTTTATACTTATAATTTATAATTTAATAGTAGAATACTTAGTTTTCAAATGTTTTAGGAGAGGTGGAAGAAAGCTTCGCTAACCTCATCCTTTTGTGTAAAATATGTGTTTTCTTTTGCACAATAAACAGTATTATTATTATTATTATTATTATTATATTAAAGTTTATAAACACTGTCTTCGTATCATTTAAGATAAGTTTATTACGATCACACCATGCCTTCATGTCATCAATCACAGAGTTTATTTTATATTCTAATTCTTTAAGTGATACGGCTGCTACGGTTACTGTTGTATCATCCGCATACATTATGGTGAGACCGTCTCTGATGTGTACTGGCAAATCATTTACGTATAGGGTGAATAGCAGTGGCCCCAGTATAGAGCCTTGAGGAACTCCTAAATTTACATTATATGTTTCCGACTCAGTCTTATTACACGCTACTGCAAGCTTCCGCCCCTCCATGTAGGAGTTTATCCATTGTAATAGATTTCCCCTTATACCAATATTGGTTAGCTTTATTAGGAGTATATCTTTGTTGACAGTGTCAAAGGCCTTCGACAAGTCAAAAAATATAGACACAACATATTTGCCCTCGTCTAATTTCTGATAAAGATGATTTAAAAACTGGCATGATGCCGTTTCAATGGATCTGCCTGTCCTAAATCCATGCTGGTATGTTGTCAATATATTTTCCTTACCAAGAAAGGACATTATTCTAGTGGATACAATTTTTTCAATTAGCTTGGATAGGACACTTAAAAGGGATATCTGTCTGTAATTGTCGATATCATTTAAATTGCCTTTCTTGTGAATTGGTATAACACATGCCTTTTTTAATATATCAGGGAATACTCCTTCTTTAAACGATAAATTTATTAAGTATAATAGAGGATCTGATATTTCCTCAATAATATTTTTAAGTACATGGGCGGTTAGCTCGTCAAAGCCGGACGATTTTTTATTTTTTAGATTTCTAACAGTGTCTAATAGTTCTTGCTCGGTAACTTCCGAGACAAATATTGACCGCTCCGTGTAGCTAGCAACAGTGCAGGGTAAAGACATATTATAAGCAAAGTACCTATTTATTTTCTCACTGGCCACAGACGCAAAATGCATCGCAAAATAGTCAGCTACATTACTACCAGTTATTGTATTATTATTTATATATAGTGTTAGTTCCTTATTTTGATTATTTTTATTTCTACCTAAATTATTATTTATAATTTTCCAAATCTCTTTAGATTTATTTTCGGCATTGCTTATTTTTTGACTGTAATAGTTTTTCTTTGCAGATTTGATGTTTCTCTTATACTCCTTTTTCCTGTTTGTGTATATTTTAACTGAGTCAGGAACATCCGAGTGCAACATTTCTGAGAACAAGATTTTTAGTGCCCTGCCCTCAGATACTATTTCTTGTGTTAGCCATCCTTTATCTAATTTGTTTGTTTTACTTTTTACACGCCTATAAGGGCAACTAACATTGAAGCTCCATAGTAATGACTCAACAAAATGTTGAAAGGCAGTGTTTGTTTCCAAATAATATATGTCATTCCAATCTGTGGAAGTTAAAAGATATTTAAATTCTCTTAAGTTATTTTCGTTGATAACCCTTCTATAAAATGTTGACATATCACTGTTTACCTCAGTTGTAGCTACTGGTGTATATGATAATATGAGAGCAAAATGATCCCCTAATGAAGGATTTACAACACTGACGTTATAAGTTATCATGGGTAAATTTGTGATCATGTAGTCAATGCATGTTGAACTAATGCACCCCCTGCTATCTCTAAACACTCTAGTTGGTTCATTCACAGTTGGAATTAATTGAAAAGCTTCAAATAAGTCACATAATAATTTCCTTCTTTTATCATGAGCAGTTAAATAATCAATATTAAAATCGCCACAAAGAACAATATTTGGACACATCCTAGACGCTAATTTTAGAGCCTCATTTAAATTCTTCAAAAATAAATTTAGGTTACTATTTGTGGGTCTGTATACATTAATTATAATAATTTTTTTATCAGCGATATCGATACATATTGCACACATTTCTATGTGACATTCAATAGATAACTCATTGATTTTACTAATGTTATATGAGCACAGATTTTTTTTTACTAGTATTAAAGCTCCACCATGAATATGATCTGTACGGGAAAAATGAGATTTTAAATCATAATTAGGCAAAACGATATTGTCAATGTTGCTGTCCACTATGAAACATAGAATTCCGACAAACGCTCCCACTCGTTGGAATTTTTCATCTAAAGTTGTTTTCACCGTTGACAAATACAGGAAAGAACTTATTGACATTTTTAATTTTATTTCGGAAAGTGAAGATTTTTTAAACGATGATCAGATTTTACGAGCAGCTTACGAATTAAAATCGTTATTGTTGGATAAAAATTTCATATTTTTTTCTAAAGGCTTTTAAAATGATTTTTGAGCAAACTGATGTTGTTTTCCAAATTTTACAGAATAAACTAACTGATATAACATATTCTAAAAATAGACTTAATTCACTTATATCTAAATTAAAAGAATTTCGCAATACCAAAATACATTTCAATACTTTATACAACATTTTTTTAGAAAATTGTTGTTCATGCACAATGGAATCCCCCGCATTTTAGTATTGATGTACGACGGTTTTTGGACACCGAATGCCCACGCCGTGGCCAGCAAAGAGCCCAGATATCACCCCTATGGATTTTTTTGTGAAGTTACATGAAGAGTTTGGTGTATGCTAAGACAATAGACTCCCCAGAACAGTTACAATAAGGCATTGACAATGCCTCAAATCTAATTCATGATCAGAGACAAATGTGATCGCATACACGAAAATATTATTCTGCGCTTACAACAGTGCATTGAGTGTAATGGTCAAACATTCGAACATTTTCTTTGATTTTTTGCTACTTTTAAGTTTTCTGATGTGCTGTGTTCTACAAAAGTTATTTTAATTTTTGCTGTTTTTGTTGTGTGATTAAATCCAAAAAGTCACTTCTAACCCCGCCAGCTTCGCTGTCAGTCCCAAAACTGATAAAGAGGGAGAGGGAGTGATATGGTTGCACCGCATGATGTCAGATTGCTTAAAGTCATAGGCGGCGTATTTCTACAAAAAAGTAAGGTATTTTTTTTGTCATATTTTTTAATTTTTCATTTCTTTAACTCCTTTCGGTGGGGACAACTTACTTATAAATTTTCCGGATGCTGTGGCAAATCACCCTGTATATACCTATACTCAATAAATTTGTTTTATATAAATACTGGTTCAAGATACACAAGACATAAATAATGTAATATGACTGCCGATTATTCTACAGACAATGAAATTTACGAAGACAATTCAAGTAAAGAATTTATGTAATATAGTAGATACATCAGGATCAATGGTAACATTGAAGAAGTTTGATGAACAGGTACTGACTCAGAAATCATTTTCCGATAAATTACGTGAATGGACAATAAATGGGAATATTGAATTAACCCAAAGGCAAAACGGAACAGAATCTATACAGTTGAGTTATTACCTCGTCTATAATCTAATGTTACTCATCAAGATGTGCGATAAATGAGGAAATATCAGTATCGATTATGTAACAATTCGGTACCTATTTAGTACAGAATATCTATAGATGACATAAAGACTTAACAAAGTTGTAATACATTTTCTCTAACACCATTTCAAAAACTACAAATTACACAACTAAAAATTGTGTCGGAACAAGTATCATTCTAACACACTGTTATGGTATAATACCTCACGGCTTTGAAGAATCAGAAGCCGTTAGTGGTTACGTTGAACAAAAGATATTTATTTCTTGCTCTGCATTTCACGTTTTAAACAGTTTTTTTGTATAATTTCTAAAATCTTGTTAGAGAAAGTATAGCATACAACACGTTTGGAATGGCATATTCCACACTCGCGAAACGTACAAACTTCTCGCTCGTGTGGAATATGGGCCATCCCAGAACTTAGAATATACTATTTCATAACACTAATGTTTTTATCAGAGAACTTTACAGGACCCATATTATTGATAATATAACGATACTTTATATCTGCTATAAATGTAAATCATATATTCTATACAGGAAAATATACACAGATAATGCTTTATAGTCGCTGGACAGATTAAATAGAGAATATATCTCTAGAAGTAATATTTAGTTGTAATATAAATAAGCTAGATAGTTAAAATCTTTATTGAGAAATCTTTATAGATTATATTCTAATCTACATAGTCCACGGTAACCTATATCGCTTGGTTATACAGGCAGGCTTCACTTAAATATTATATTTTCATAAACTTTACATTTAAAATAAAAGATTACATAAATTCAAATATAAATGAATTATATATATGGTTTAGTTCAAGTATTCAAATACTTACCAAAAATTTGGGTTTTGTTCTCGGGATATTATTATAAGTAGAAATAGAATTTAAAATATTTCGACTGGATGGACGTAGATTAGGCTCTTTATCAATAATTGATTTAACCATTTCCATCCAAGATTCTTGTTTAACCGCGCCTTTTTTACTCTTAAACGAAGTTCCCTTAGCTGCATAACGTTCTTCTTCAGTTATACATTGAGTGTGCGATACATATTCTTCACCCCTATAAATTACTCCATTTATTAAATTAAGACAAATTAAATAATAATTTACCTAAAATCCTTGAAACAATCAACGCATGTCAATGATTTAACCGTTTTACAAATAAAAATGTAATGCTTTTCAACTTTAGGTTTGTTTAAACTATCCCCGCAATGATTACAAGTAAATACCACCATTTTACTTAAACCACAAGTAATGGCCTAAACACAAAAAAATGAATATATATTTTATATTTTTTCGCTTTCGATTTTTGTAAACAAAGCCACTCTTGTGGCCATTAACACTTCTAACCTAGAATATCCGAAACGCCACGTGATTTGGTGAAGTTTGTGACATGTAAATTGACAATTCTTCTACTTCAATTTCATAATGAATCCGTCTTATTTTAGAAGATGAAGAAGAAGGCAACAAAAAAGCAGATTCGCGAAAATCAAACAAATGAACCCAAGAGGGATTTACCTTCGATACAAAGGAATTCACCTATAAGGAAAAGTTTGTATACTAACCACTGAACTGTACCATTGTAGAGTTCAGTGATACTAACAGCGGAATGTCGTAATATCTAAATCGCTCTCACGTATTGGTGAATTTGTGTGTATCGACGGTAAATCCCTCTTGGGTTCATTTGTTTAATTTTCGCGAATATCTATGTATTTATTCGCGAAAATTAAACAAATGAACCCAAGAGGGATTTACCGTCGATACACACAAATTCACCAATACGTGAGAGCGATTTAGATATTACGACTTTCCGCTGTTAGTATACAAACTTTTCCATATAGGTGAATTCCTTTGTATCGAAGGTAAATCCCTCTTGGGTTCATTTGTTTGATTTTCGCGAATTCTATTTACTCTGTGGATATATCAGGAGTGTTGTGCACTTTTTAAGTCGAAAAATATAAAATACTCAGTATGTTATTATATTATAGCTGAAACAATTTTTCACTAAAAAAAAAAAATGTAATTTTAAATGTGACGTCACTCTCTATATAACATAAATAAATAATAAAGCAGCCTTCTGTACTAGAGATCGGGCAAACGGCATTTTATAAAGCACTGTGATCGCTACGGTGATCATTCAGCAATCACTGTTCTTAGTAGCAGTGATTATATCACTCTTTGGATCGCTTCGATCTTTTCTCACCAATCGCTATTAGCGATTGCTCAATTGATGGAACAGGTGATAAGTAGCAGTGACGGCGCCCACTGTCACAACCCTATAGAGCATTTTCGGTTGACGTCACGCATGGAGTTTTGTTTTCTAGAGATGGGTAAAAGTTGTTATTTTTTAATAACAGCATCGAGTTAGAAACTACTTCTGGCAACTCATCTCTAATCGTTTTTATTTGCATTTCTCTGTGACTGGATGAAGTTTGTGTGCACTGTTGCCGACACTACTGTTTTTTCAGTAGATCTCCAATTTTTTGGTTTCTTTCTGTTTTTTTGTCCGCACTGCTATATCTACTGTTTTCTGCATTTCATATAGATCGATTGTTTTAAGGTATTACCTGAATTTTTGATACTCCACCAAAAAGGGAAAATGCCGCACCCACTGGAACAAATGGGTCATTATTTGGTCAAATTTCATATTGCATTTTTTAGTACGTTTATTCGAGGTAATCGTCGAATAATTACACACTGAAAATTCGAGATCAATTTGATAAGTAGTTTCAGAAGTACATTGCTTTAAACATGAACCGACCTGCAGGAAACTCTGACGTCATTTACTCCCAAAATTTGTCTCATAGATACGACTCCACCTGTCAATAAAGATATCTTATCAATAATGACAACCAATGTCAAAATTGTACAATGAATAAGATGTAAACAAACATTTATTTTGTATAAAGAGAAAGAAAATTTCATTAGAAAAGAACATTCTAACATTATTAAATCATATGTCTAGCAGTTAATATTATTCATACAATAGTTAACTAAACTATTTTCCTTTTATTTTATAATTTAATACATATTAAAAAAAGAACAGTACATTTACTGTTTCACTATAATAAATTTATTGAATTAAAATGAAGACATACTTTTAATTGATTTTATCTTTGCCATTTTTATGCAATTTGTCTCGGGTTTTGAATATCTTTTATTTATATTAATAATCTGTATCCTCGTCAAGAATAGGCTTCCTTCCTTGAATTCCTACCTTAACTGACAGAACCAAATATTCTAAAATTATCCAGTATGCGTTTTACACTGTTTAGTGATGGTTTCAGTTTTTGTGGGTATCGGATGAGTAGCAAATGTATTGTTCCATGTTTTTGATATTACTCTACACATTCTCCAGAAATAATGAACAATTTTGAAAAGTCTTTGTTGGTGTAATTTAAATGTGCTGGCACTTTTTGACAAAAGAGAATTACCAACAGTGACGATTGTTTCCAATCGTCGCTAAGTAACTTGGCCTAAGTTGATAGTAACATATATTTACCTAAAATTGTTCAACATTTAAGAAAATAGCGAATATTTCAAAAAGTTGTAACTTTAACCCCTACAGTGCCTATACTAGAGAGAACAGAATTTAATATTTTACATAACTTGATGTAAAAAAATTCAGTATGTTCCATTTGAACTAAATGAGTTTTTGAGGTTTGAATTTCACAAAATGTATCGTGAAAAATAGAGATACTAGTTTAGAATTTATTTCTATTGTAGAGTACAGCCTGCGTACTTCCTACGTGCCAAAGAGCAAACAGTATTCTACTCCCACAAGAAGAATATTATAATGGTTCTTGCAAGCCGTAGTTGCATGTCAAGAATTTTATGCTCATTTCAAACAGTCAAAAATACATATCAGTCATAAATCCATACCATGGTATTGGCTTCCGGTATAACTGGAAGTACCACATGCTTGTAATTATTTTGGTTGAATTGGCCAAACTGACTTTAGAAAGTCCAAAAATTTTTAAGAATCGTTCGTGACATACATTTCTCTATATCGACCGATTCAGTTCTCGGTGAGACACTGTATAAATAGAAAAAAAACTTGCAAATGTAAATACAAAAGTTGTTAAATTATGCTTCTATATAGGTACACAGGGTGTCCAGAAAAGAAGTGATTAAATGGAAATGGCATATTCAGCATATTGACTTTGCGAAGCGGAAAAAATTCCCTGAATTCTCCAGGTTTTCCATAACCGAAAATATTAATTTCTATATATCTTTTAGTGAAGTAATTTTTTATTTGACATAAAATAATTCCTTGAATTGAATTGGATCAGTGTAAATTCTTAAAAACTCGATGGTTTTCCATAAAAAGATGCAGAATTCCCTGATTTTTTATACAATTTATAGGTTTTTTAAAGATTTTTAAATTCCCTGAATTTTCCTGGTTCTCCAGGTTTTCCATAAGTGTGAACCCTGATATTCCTTGGTACAAAATATTGCGATTTAGCAATACTTACCTTTGTCCAAAAGTTGATAATAACAGAGATACAGAGTGCTAAAGTTTAAAATTTTACTTCAAATTTTTACCACTTTTTAGAAAATTCAAATATCTTCACACAATTTTGGGGTTAGGGGTTTTTAGGTGCTAAAATTTCAAATCTGCTCACTTACAGTACTTTTAAGTTACTGTTATTACTTGTCACTTAGCATTGACCAACTAGCACTTTGTGATAAGCTTCAAAGCACATCATTCATTAAACTAGTCACCTACCAGGATAAGTATCTGTGGAAGACGGAAAACCCTATGCAACAGCAAGTAGCGATTGTTTTCACTGTCAAAAAGTCAAATGAAACGCCACGTGAAAAGAAAACATACCCCGTCGTTACTGCAACAGTGGTATAGTTTGCTATTAAATTGCCACATTTGTGGTATTTTGAATACTTGTTTTTGGAACACACCGTATACAAAAAAATAATGTACCAATTTACTGAAATTAATTTTATTGGTTTGTAAAATAATACAAATTATGTCACTAACAGTTTTTACTGTTGTCAGAGATAATTTAAAAAATAAATATTAAAGGCTCTATACCTAATGAGATATTCTGAGTGTACATAATATATACTCACACAATATACAATACTTCAAATTTTGCATCCTAAGTCAAGATATTATATATATAATTTTGCATATTTAAACTAATAGTCCATATCTCTTCCTCTAAAGCCACCTCTTCCTCGACCTCTCCAGCTATTACCTTCCCCATAGCCGCCGCCACCACGATTTCCTCCAAAACCTCCTCTAAATCCTCCTCTTCCCCCAAAACCACCACCACCTCCGGCGCCGTTATAACCACCTCCGCTGCCACTGCTATAACCCCCATATCCACCTCTGCCACCACGTCCTCTAGAGAATTTGGGTGGAGGTCCACTGAAACCACCGATGGAATGTCCTCGAGGTGGTCGTTTGGAAGCGAATATACTACCTTTTGCTCTTTCAATTTCAAAACTGCCAGCATGGAGCTTGCACAGTTCTTTTATTGTAGAAACGACCTAGAAATGACGAAAACAAAATTATTAATGCCAACAAGTGCTGAAACAAAGTAAATGATAAATAAACCGCTGCTATATTATGTAAATAGTCTAGTGCAAAACACACTGCGTATTATGGTAATACTTTGAATGAAACTTTTTGCCATGTTCTCTAAAAATTATCAATTTAAGGTCGTTATATCGCAATTTACCTTATTTAAGAAAGTCACGAAACTTTCAGCAAACTTAATTCACATATCAATAAACATTTTGGTAAAATATGAACTCCATTTACCCTACCGTTTCCCAGATCCATTCGCTCAAAGTTCGCAGTTTTTGACATTTAACATGCGTTTATGGACTGCGAAATAAATTGATGTAGTGACACTATTTCCCTCTTACGACTGATCCTTATTTAAGAATGAGCTCAAAATCGAGGCAAACTTAAATTGATATCTGAGGAAGCACGTATATAAATATCGAGATGATTCACCGCCTAGTAACGTAATGGCAGCTACCCGAAAATTGTTGAATGGGGACTTGAGTAGTAGATGTGGCAACGTCGCACTATTTCTAATACTTGGCGCGGCTATTTGAAAATACTTTGCGTTTATTTTAAATGCAGTATCATAGAAGAATGTAGAAGATTTACAAATTTTTATTCCGATTTTATTTATTGTATGTATAATAATATATTTTTCCATGAATTTATTAAGAGCTAAAAATATTATTTAAAATTTGTCAAAAATAGTCTAGATACCTGACTCTTATAACCCGGGAGGCAGCGACAGTTTTCGCGACATCAATTCCATAAAGCTAGATTTTTTTCCAAAGAGAGTTTAGATAGTATCTGTAATGAAGGTGCAATTCTACCAAACTCTTAGTGGTGCATAAATGAGTAAATAATTATCGATAATTATAAATTAAACACTGCTTTTAGATAAATCAATCAATATATTATAAATACTCTAAATATGTGTCTGCTTATTAGACCTTTATCAAGAGTATTACATAGTGAATATTGTATTCACTATGTACTTATGAGTAATCTGATTTTTTATTGAAACAGTGCAGATTAATATTCCGCAACGGAAAATGCAAAACTCCTCCAAGAAATTCAATAGAATGGACCGAATAGCAATTATAGGATCAAAAATATCTGCCAGAAATTGAAAAAAAAAAAGTATCCCTGCCTCTCTCTCTATGTCTCTCGCATCTCAAATTTATCGATTCACTAACAGATGTTGCACCTCTCGCGATATAACTACCTTAAAAGTTTACTAACAAAAAAAGTGTGCGAATTAAAATTTCGATTTTATTTAAAAAAAAAAAAAACTAATATCGGCAACAATTCAAGCGATAAAATGATGAAAAAATCCAGGATGGGAGTTTTCAATGTCGGCGATTAAGATTTTGATATTATAATTTCAAAATGGCTGACCTAAACTTGAATTTCATGCACACATTTGACTGGTCTGTCTAGAGACCTGAACCGGATCGCTACTTTTTGTGACCCCCTTAAAATAAATTCAGTTCTTCGTGTTTTTTGCGGCTACTTACTTACACAGCCTAATCGCACTGTTGTCATTATAAAAATCGTAGAGTGCATGTCATCATTTGCACGCGCACGATTTGCAATAATAATAATAAACTTTATTATCCAGATGCCACATTACAACATATGGTATCAAACTTGTCAAACAATACAAAATATTAAAGTAATAAAATAAAGGTACACAAATATAAATGAAAACAATGACAGACAGTCAGGCCATAGTTTCTGCGACTATATAGCTGAACATATATAATACGCATTTCTCAAAACTGTGTTTCAAGATATTCTCTTATGTTGTGGTATACGTTATTATATTCTTTGCAAATACAAAAAGAAGAGTATATTGCATTCTGAACAACTTCCAAAATGTCCATCCGTCACGTTTCTTGTAAGAACGATAACTTAAGAACGAAAAGTCCAATTGTATTGAAATTTGGACAGTAAGTTAGTGTTAGCTAGAGGAAGAACAAAATCGATCAATAAATAAAAGTTATTAATCTTTGAAATTAAAAAAAATTGTTTCGTTTTGTAATTAAACAAAAAATGTTTAAAATACAAAAAAAACAAATCGAAGGGTATCCCATAGAATGTGCAACAATTATATATAGCAAGTGTAGTAAACTCGGCGAAGAGTATAATGGTTAGCTTGTTTAAAAATAATTTTCTAACTTCCTTTTTATTATTTAAATTTATGGCATCATACAGTTTATCGAAGAATTGCATAACACCTGACTGTGTGGACCTTTCTGCTCGAAATCCATGCTGAGCATCAGATAATATGTGGAAGCTATTAATAAGGTTTAACATTCGTGTTGTTCACTGGAAAGCTTCACTAGTGTAGAAAATATGAATTTTTTGGCTGTCGATAGAATGTGAGTATTAATTGGAGGGTTAAATATGACAAGGAAGCTTTTTTCTTTTGAAATAAATACTAAACATGTTAAGAAAAAAATAAAGAATAAAGGCTACTTTTTTGTTCCAAGTTTTTTCCACTAGTTATCGCAGCAACTAATGTTATATGCATAGCACTTATTGAATAAAACAATTCACAAATCTGCACTTTTGAGTTGTCAACTATTTTATTTTTGGATTTGTTTCATAAATATAGCATTTATTACAAAGCCTAAGAATTCTTGATGAATGACACAAATGTTGTCGAGGATATAACTTGAGGCAATGTCCGTCACACAAGAAATAGCAAATGTCAGCACTATTACACTGTCAAGTCTAAAGAATAAAAAATAAAATCTTCGAGACTTTCAGCTACAATATCTTATTTATTGGAAAATTAATAAATTTTTTTGGTAAAAATTTCAGCTGTTTCAACTTCAACTTTCTTCTTAAATTTCCTGATATGAATAAAACATGTCTGTAAGACGATATTAATTTGGAAAAAGAATCTTTGGGGGAATTTGCAAACAAAATTCCGAAAGGTCGCAAAACATGGTTTTTCGCATTTAAATGGAAAAGTTGTATTTATATGAGTCTTGAGGTAAAAAATGTGCGTAATAAAAAACGAATAAAATGTGCCCAGGTGGAACCCATTGGCCCAGTGGTTCCCTCGCAAATTGCAAAAAACCACTAAATTTGCATTTATAACACCTGTTCAAATATACTCCGGTCAAAATTTAAAACTGGTTGGGACAATGACTGAGTTAATTTACAAAAAATATCTGACCCATCAAATTTACATCAGCTGAAACTTATAAAATTTACCTTTAAGTCAACAGGACCCATCTCCAAAATTTGTTCTGGCTCCTTTGACGCCCTAATCACTAAACTTTCTAAAGCAGGTCGCAAGGCAACAATCATGGATGCGACTTGTGGATCCATATTAAGATTTATCCAGTTATCGAGTCTAACAACGCCATCCACCCAATCTACTTTTCTAGAACCAAACAGTAGGAGATGAAGAGGCGTCACCATAGACATTTGTTTGCAAGAAACTGCTCTTGTACGTATTTTTTCACCGAAAACGAAGAATGGGTAGGGAAAGCCCTGGTCCATATTGCTGCAGTTAACAGATGTTTTGTGAATAAGGGCTGCTTTACTCTCCGTTGTTAATACCTGTAAAAAATTTCACAATTAATAGTAAAAAATAATTCATTCCACACGAAAAAGCCTATCAGAGGTCTCAGCTTTTTGATAGCTCTGTGCGCATTAGCATTCAAATTATCAATGTATAACACTCAACATTGTTCATTATATCCATTAAATGATAATCATATATTTCACTCAATATTGCACACAACAATAGACACTAAAAGGATAATGGTGTCACATGCTAAAAGGCCTAAAAGTTTGCTCTTTTAAAGATTGCGTTGACAAAAAATTAACATAAATAATATTTCATATGTTTTATTTGAATATGCATATTCTAATTCTGTTTGCTGATAAACTGACGTTTATAGAATTATTATTTGTGTTATTTAGATAGTACGGCTTGTTCGTATACCGAATTCTTATAAATTTAAGTAATCCGGGTCTAGCATTATATTGTTCTTAGATTGAGTCAGGCCTAGCGGTGCCGTTCCTACACTGAAAATTTGTATTGCATGACAACTCCTTACCTTCTAACTTAATGCAAGTAACACTTGTCTTTATATATACAAAGCAAGGATGACAAGAGGGACAGAGAGTAATGAAGTATTACTAATATTTCATCATTTGGTCGTTTTTATATTGTTTAGGAATGTTCATTAAGACATTACCATGCATATGTATATACTTAAGAATTAGGTCTTAATTTCAGATGTCCACGTTATATTATTATTACTACATTGGGCGTCATATTTCTTAAATGAAATTACATAGTTTAAAATAAAAAAAATTATGCGGGATGACTCCATTTGGATCCAATTGATCTATTATATTAATTCAATCCATTCATTATAGAAATCTAATTGCAACCTTCAATTTTTAAATTTAGTGTAATCTTGAAATCATCAATCAGAACATAGGCATAATAATTCTAATCCACATAATGCAATTTATATAAATAAATGATCCGGTGATTGTTACTCTATAATACAGCACAATCGAGAAAGAATGAAGGTCGCGTGACAGAAAAGGCACTAAAATTATCAAAATTGATTTCTATTCTACGTACATTATTAAAATTAATTCCCCATGTTGGGAATACTGAAATGCAAATGGCCGCTACTTTGTGATCAGCTGATCGAATACATTGTTTTTAACTGTATATTTTGGGGATTTTGTGACTTTTTAAAACTTAATTTTGGATTATTTAACATCCACAATTATCCTTAATCAATTCATGTGGCATACTTTGTTTAAGATGGAGATGAGTTTATATTTTACGAAATTTTCTTACGATGTACAGGAAAGGTGAATGGAAAAAAGTTGGTGCTATCAGTTTAAATCCCTATATATAGTCCACGGAAATTAGCATTTGATCTGGACAAAATTAATTAAAATCTGAATTTTTGCACAGACGTTCTTTGAGGCGTGCCAAACGCAAATCAACAAAAATCCCAACATGGCTACCCAAGATATTCACGGTCAAAGTTTTTTGCAAATATCTCACATCCTATGTGTTGGATGCTCATGAGGTCAATGTGAAATTTGTAGATTTAAATTATCTACAAGCGGATTTTTAAATTTTTTATCAAACCGGGTTTGAGAAACCCCCCCCCCCCCTTTTCGAGATATTCAAGGCCAAAGTTAAAAACTAAAATTAAATAAAGGGTTTAGCACAGACGCCGATGTATTTACGAATATTACACACACATAAGTATATTGTAATTACATGATTTTTGAAAGGAGTGCATAATTAAAAAAATAAGTCAAAAGTCGAAGCTTACAAAGTTGTCGTGTTCCAACCTCAACTTGCCCTAGTTGAAAAATCGAGGTAATTTAATAGAAACTGGTGTCATTTCGTACTGCCACACTTCCACAATTAATAACAGCCAAAACTTGACATTTTATATGATACAACGTCCACAAAAGTATTAATATAATGAAAAGTTTGATTAATTTCCATTTAACACCTTGGCAATTAGGATTTGACGTCCCTAAACTGCCTAAACTTTGACATGGCGCACACACAACTTATATAAATCATTAATCACTGTCGGCAACATGCAAATGTTGAAAGTATCACAAAATACTGTCTTTATAGCAATGAATTACATTTGCAGAATACCTTACCTTTCTCTTTTCTTTATGGTAGCAGACATTTGGATAGAGCCCATAGCACATGAGTGCCATTACAACATCCAACCGCGGGTCTGGTCCAACAGTTTCCATAGGTATAGGAGCCATAGTCTCTTCGGGAAATCCTACTGTATTAAGAATTTGCTGCAGCTGATACTTTGCTTCCCATGTCACCCTCATTGTGGGCATACTTATACCCTTGAATTCGCAGAACCTTATTTCCGCTTCTTCACCTGACTGTCGAGCATGATCCCATAACTGTAGAAAAATATTCATAATTAGCATTTGAAAAATTATACGTTAATTTCACATCTACAATGAATTATAACACAAATATAAACTATCAAAAATGACTAACCTCAAAAGCTGTCAACATAGCAACATGATCTGAGAACCGATCACCAGCTAAGGCCTTCTGATGATAACTGAGACGTCTCTGTCCCATGTCCAACGTGAATATTTCAGGGAATGTTGAAGAATTAGCAGCCATCGTGGCCAACGAACCACCGCACATGAATATACATCCAAGCACCATCATTTTACCCAGCCTTGGTTCAATTGGCAATTTAGCAATGATACGTCCTAATGGAGTTAATTCGTCGTTTTGATCCAGACATTTCATTTCTCTTAATAACACCTCGGCTTCAATGACAGCATCCAACGGAGGTGGTTCAATAGCCTTACTCAAGAAATGACCAATAGAGCCCAATCTCAACAATTTAATGCTCAGTGCGAGTTCGTGTAATGGTGTTCGGAACATTTCTGGAGTCATGTGCTCGTCTAACTTATCAAATCTTGCCTTAGAACACAGATGGAAGCATATGCCGGGACGGACACGACCTGCACGACCCTTTCGCTGTTCTAAATTGGTCCTTGATGCCCAAACAGTGGCATAACTTGTCATGTTGTTATGCGATGTGAACATTTTCATTTTAGCTTTACAACTGTCAATTACGAAGACAACATCGTTGATTGTAATAGATGTTTCGGCAATATTTGTAGACAAAATAACCTGCAAAAAAATATACTGTTAATGAAAATAATGGAAAGGTATTAGTGAAGGAGTGCACAGATGAAAAAAGTAAGTTATTAGGAAATTGATTGGACCTGAACGGATATGCCTAAAAACCTAAAAACTTTTTGTACTTCCTATATCATATATTTAGTTTTCTACCAAAAATGTTATAACTCCAAAGAATTTCGAATATATTGGCCTGATAATATTCACTTAAAGGTTCTAGAGGCTGTTGATTACGAATCTGGTGTTGAGAGATCCAAAATTGCAGAATTTAAGATCAAAATCATAAATTAAGAAAACGATCTTCAAGAGCCTGAATCTTAAAAGATAAAATAACAAAATCAATATGCCTCTAGTGTTGCAACAGGTATTTTTACACAGAACCCTCCATTTTGTAAATGTAAAGAGTCTGTCTGCTGAGTTGTGTGAGTTTGACTAGTCGTAATTTATCGTTCTCCGCATTCTGAGTCAAACGAAAAGAAGAAATGTTTTAAGATAAATGTATAGTTGTCTCCATATATTTACTGCACCTAAAAAACTTCAAAGCTGTGCCACTTATACGTATGGGAGATCGGGGCTTGTACAAATTTGGTAGAAAATGGTAAATCATAAATATAATGTATTATTTAATACACAGAACAACACTGTTCTCATATATAGTACGTTCTGGCATAATTAAAATAAGAAATAATCGGAAACAAGCCTCTTTTAATTAAAGTGTCCTAACTCCTGAAATTTAGTTATGTAAATCACCCCTAACTAGAATGTCATATCCAGGGAACAGATAAGCACAGCCGTACTTTGAATTTATCTATCAATATCGCGAAGGACGGGCAATACATCCACCAATGCATAAGATATCCTATCTTGTCGCAAAACAGAGCAAGATTTTTTAATACACCAGAACGTCATTAAGTTTCTACTAAAAATTGGATTTTAAAACCTCTAGTATAATATTTTGTTCCCTCTAATCCGGAAAAATTTGAAATACGCCTCTGTAGTACCTTGTCGGCTTATAATGGCGCTGACTGATATTTGGATGGCTGGTTTTTATTGCCGTTATTGTGTGCAAGTATACCTAACACTTCCAGTGATTATTTTCCAATATTTATACTGAAATAAAATACATTGATGATCAAAAATAAGCTGTGCTTTGGAGGGGGCCGATGCCATCTTTTGCAGAACTCTAAATAGCTGTAATTTCGTCCGGAAACATACGATCGAGATTTAGCATGAAGCAAATTCATAATTTTGTCAGTTTTAATCAAGATTTTATGATCTACATGCTTAAAATGTATTTTTCTAGATATTTGCAAAAAATTAATATTTTCGGAAAATCATCAAATTAAAAAAAAATTCGCTGTACGATCAACAGTAAGGAAGGAATTTCTCCACAATCTTTTAAGCGTAGTAATAAAAAAACTATATAAACTTTTCTTTATATGCCTTAAAAAAATCTTGTTTATTGTTTCACACTGGCGCCCCCTAAGTGTGGGAAACATGAATTAATAAGTAGGGGCTGTATTCACTAGCATGTCTCCACACCCAGACTGTATTCTTTAGAAAATATGCAATGAAGTTTCTGTTAAAAGACCGATCCACAGTTTCAACTATCAACTCAGAAGAGATGGCACTCATAGTATGATTTGGATGGGTTTTTAAAGAAACCAATTGAATACTATAGAAAAAGCCGGTTCAAAGATTCTATCTTAGAAAATTTGAGGTTATGTACTAGAATGCTTTAGACGTCATCTTGTGGGGTATATAAGGCAACCAATTCAAGGCAGGAAGGCAGTTTTTAAATGGGTTTTAGTTCAAATAGATTCGAAGGGATCCAAAGTGAACAGTAAAGTGAAGTATCAAATAATAAACGTTGGTTAAGGTCAGTAAATAGTGTATTAGTGGTATCTCGTGTTATAATTTCCAAACCCACGATTTTAGGGGTTTCCCAGTGGGTGAAAACCTGGTACACTATCGTTTCTACCAAATTCCAATAGCTAGAGAAGAGATCGCAATTAAGATGAATGTGCTTATTTCACTCGACATATTAATAAATTTTGTTCAAAATAAAAATTTGTAATCTTTAGTTGGTTTAAAGAAGACTATTTAATACATATTTGAATGATCTTTTTTAGAGGAACGTTATAATGTATTTGATTTGATTAACGATTCAAAAGTTACAAAAAACGAGTTACAAGTCAAAATTTAAGTGAACTTCCACTATATTAAGTTTTGTTAAAAACAAAACATGTTTGAATTTTTTTTTTAAATGTAGTAGTTGACTTACTTTTGTAACATGATCTGGCACGGGCTCAAACACTTTTCTCTGGTCCTCTCGTGGAATTTGCGAATGCAACGGCAAAATGCAATAATTGCTACCGCCAAAGGTTGGGTGTTGTTGCAAGTGCTTCATCATGGCAAAAATCAGATTCCAACCTGGAAGAAACACCAATACTGCACCAGGAATAGCTTGACCTTTGATATATTGCAAGAGCGCCTCGAGAAGTTCAAAGCTTATTTCTTTTTCATTCAAACGAGCCATTACGTTTTTCGTTACTTCGGAATAGCTTCCAGTTACAACCTGCAAAATAATATTATAAAGAAATTTGTTTTGCTTTCACAAATTAAAGTCAGTTTAAAAGAATTATCGAGCAAATTGTATTATAATATGCAGTATGAGGCAAATTTACATTTTAAACAGTATTTTATTCATTATCTATGTCCAACATAAAGAGCTCGAAAATGAATATTTATAAACTATAAGCAAACAAAAAAATTATTCACTTTAAAACAAAATAGTTGAATTTACCTTGTTTAAATTTTCATCACCTTCATCTCCACCTAATCCCTCATCCTCATCGTCATCTTTGCCCCCTTTACTTTTACGTTTTCTGGTATCAGTCGGAGGCACAAACTTCGTCAGTTCAATAGCGTCTTCTAGGAAATATTGTTTTACTGGAAAAGCTCTACCGGGAATTTCAATAACTGGACAGTTGTTAAAATACTTTGAGAACAAAGTTGTATCAATAGTAGCAGACATAAGAATAACTCTAAGATCCGGATACGTATGGATCATATCTCTTAAAACGACCATTATGAAATCGCTGTTGACATCTCTCTCGTGAATTTCATCTACTATAACATGGCTAACTCCTCTTAAACCATTTTCGAGCTTCTTTAGAAGTACTCCAACGGTACAGAACATGATTGAACCATATGGTCTAGGTAGGGCAGATTCGAAACGAACAGAGTAACCAACACTTTGACCTAGTTCTTCACGTTTCTCGCTAGCAACACGTTCGGAAACAGAAACAGCTGAGATACGTCTAGGTTGAGTCACGGCGATGTTACACCAAGCACCCTGGCCAGACATGATATAATCTTCTAGGATGAACTGACATACTTGAGTTGTCTTACCTGTAAATTAAAACTGACAATGTATTTTTATTGTATAAAATATAAAATACATTTGTATAACAATTAAATACAGAAACTACTACTAATATTAAAAGTAATGCATTTACATTTTTTAGGATTGCATAGTCCAGTTTTAAGAAAAAAAAATAAGTTGCCCTGGGCAGATTCTTGTGGTACACCTGATTTTATTAATTTTTTCAGAAACATCGGTTTTATTTTATGAATTTATACAAACGTACTGGCAGTGGCCCTGTAAGGATACACTACACTCCAGGGTATCTACTACTAAACATAAGGTTGTTGCGCACGAAGTCCATTAGTAAATATTTTCGAAACTACAGAGCGTAGAGCGGCTAATTTTCAATATTTAATAAGTATTACAGTCGATCTAGGCGATAAAAAGGCTAAATTTACAATTTCTTCAGAAAATTAGGAATTTTTAAGGAAACTTTTGTAATGAGTTTCTTTTAGTGCCTATATCATTTACCATAACTGGATTGCGCGGTATTGACCGGCAATTGTTATAAACAATGTTTTTGTTCTTAATTTGTTAACTGATTAAATTTCGGCCAAAGTTAAACGAAAAAAAAATATGTTTACGTAATTTGATGGAAAATAACAACTTTTTAGTCGATAATTTTTTAAAAAACCCAGATTTTTCGAGATACAGATGTTTGAAATTTTCCAAAAGGAGGGGAAATCAAAATTGCTAAGAATAAATTTGAAAATATTCAGGTAAGTTTATCTTTTTAATACAAACCTTTTTTTCAACATCGACTTTCCCTTAAAATGCAAATCTGCAAAACTTTCTCAGAAGAAATTATAAAAATAGGAAAACCGAGGGGGAAGATCGTTGATAACATTTTAAAAAATCTGTGAACAAATTGGGAAAGGAGAACAAAGTCTTCTTAACATTTTAATATTCTTATCAATGTTCTTCGCCCTCACAGTGTTTTCTATTTTTTATTTTTATAAGTTTTTACGAGAATACTTTGCAGATTTGCATTTCATGGAAAAGTCGATAAGGAAAAAAATTTACCTGAATTTTTTCAGACTTTTTGTTAACAATTTTGATTTTCCAAAAAGAAAGAGGCTTTTTGGAAAATTTTAAACGATACGATACGATGTCAGTTGAGACACAGAAACGAAAACTCTGATATTCACAACTTCTCATCAAGTCCACGTGGACTTGATCCGCTTATCACTTAGAAATGTGGGTGAGATTAGATGCCTAGAGTTTGATATGTCAACTAAAGGAGATGTCAACTTTACTCCGTTTTCGATATCATGTTGTCCCAATTGAGATCATAAATACTATACATAGATATAAAAATGTACTAAAATGAAAATTAATGGAAAGTGAATCATTTCATAAATGAAATAAGAGACAAACGCTTGTCGTGTGGGAAAATTTTAATTTTAATTTTTATTAGCAAGTAACCAAGTTAAAAAAAATCTTTAAATGTTTCTTAGCTAATAGTAAATTTATAGGGCACCCTAAATGATCAATATTTGTCAATACAAAAAAATATTAACGATATTATTTTATTGACTGTGTGTGAACTTGATTGAAGATTGGTTATAATTACGATTTTCACAAATCGAGCATCCAATATCGATGTGTATTATCAATAGTACTGGTTTTCAATTTCCAATAATCCTAATAGTTAGGGAGAAGGTGGCAAATATGGGTATGTGATTGCATTGTAGTTAACAATAATATGGAATGAAGGTATTGATAACTCACCGATTTTAGCTACCGAATTTGGTTGCTGCTGATTTTTTAAATAAATGTCAAATGAAAAAAAAATATTTTTTTTTCGTATATTATTTTATTGTTTCAGCCATTGCTATAAAACTGTTCATGTATCAAAAATATAAATTAAAAAAATGGTTGGCTGAAGTCCTCTGATTTTTTTAATAAAACTAATTGTTAACTTGCAAAAAAAAAATCACTTTGTTGTACTTCGCATCGGTTTTAATGTTCTTATATCCATAAGTAGAGAAAAACATTGGCTGACGTGTACATTGCTGATTTTCAGAAATATTCCCAATTTACTCCAAAAAAATGCCAAAGTAAGAAAATTGTCTAATCAGTCAGGGCCTCTGCCCTTCAAAAGATGGAGTAGTAATCATTTTGACATATATTGTTTAAGTCGAGGCCTTGACACAAAACACAAGTTTTCGACCTTGGGAGTGGGGTGAGGCGTGAAGCGTCATCTCGAATTAAAGGTGCAAAAAATTGTTTTTTTTTTATTCGGCAAAAATGATGACGAAGTTTAAAATTATAAAATTCCTACATTTTTTGTATATACATTTTTATTGTTTATAATGTTTAAAGAGATATACCATCAGACAGATTGATTTAAGATTTTTTTTTTTTCATTATTATAATATATTGTTTTACAACATAACATTTTATATCATTTATATTATCATAAAGATCTAATGTTGAAACAAAAAAAATAATAATAATAATAACTGATGGAATAGTAGGTATTACAGTGGCTTACATCATTCCTCGAAAAAAGGAAACACGTGTTATGCATTACACCCCCTTGAAACTGGACATTTGTAGAAAGAGATAGTTTTCTGGAGTGTGGTGGAAGAAGATTCTCGATTGTGCTCTAGATAACTCTAGAGGCAATTTCAGAGTATATAAGGCGAGCTTCCCGGCGAAAGATGAGGAAGTGGAAAAGTGCGAAGTTGGAAATTGGAAGTAAAAGTGGAGTGTAAAAGATTGTTTTAGTCCAGTAGAAGTATATTTTAGTTAAGGAAAAGTATTGTGTCGTTCTGAGAAGTTATTAAATAAAGTGGTAGTGGTTACCCCTTGTTCAAATTATTTAGAAGCTACAGATTTTTACAGGGTGTTTCCTAGGGGCGGAAGCACGCAACACAAGTTATTAAATTTAATGATAGGTATTCAGAAAAATTTGCTGTAAAACATGCAATACCTCAAGAGTCAGTACGTGCTGCTATACTCTTTTTATTATTTTAATATAATCCAACATTTTTTTAATGAAATTTCCAATTATGAAATTTTATGTACCAAATATTGCCTACAAAAATTTAAATCCATTACAAAATCCTTAAACACATGTAATCCTTACACAATTGCTTAGAAGCAATCTAAATACTTATTGTCTGTTTCGCTCTGCCACCCCTAGGAGATAAAAGGGAGTTGTAGAGTGAAACTGAGACGACAGAAAATTGTTTTTGTCCAAAATTGGCCTCAGCTCGTCAAAATACTTTAGAAAAATTAGATCAGAACCTTAGAACAAGAGTTTTATTTTACACTTTTTAGAGCATAAAAGGGGTGGTAGACAAAAACTGATGGGGCAGATTTCTTTTTAATATCAGAATCGGTTTCAGCACGTCAGAATATATGGGAGAAGACAGTTCTGATCAAAAGAACAGCCATACCTTTTATTTTTTGTCGGCCTGTGTAATTATTAAGAATCGTCAGCTAATGAAAAATCAGCATCGCAGATTTCAGCCACTACTTTTTTAATGTTTTTTTGCATAATTGGCAAGCGTTTTCTTTTTACCCAATTTTTGAAAATTCACCCCCTTTAAACGCAGCAATACACAGGTGACTGAAGTTTTTTGTTGTTTCTTATCACTTTGAGAAACTTTTGATATAAGGTATAGTTTACCTCAGACATATTTTGGGTATAAAAAATGTCAGCGCGTTTATTTGTGCGGTAAAGAACAAGATCCCACACATTTTTTATACCGATAATAAGTTTGAGATAAAGTATACACCGACAATAAAATCACTTAATTCTAAGTATATCATAAATTAACAAAAATAATTAAATTGCAAAAAAATGCAGATATACATTTCAGCGGACTGCATTTATATTAATGTCAGCAACGTTTAAAACAAGTGGCCGACACAATAAAATCATATAACAGCGTTTTTCATTGCATGTTTAATTTACTGTTAATTAAAAAATCAGCAACCCCGTAATGACAAATGATTTTTCAGGCTTTCTATTATTACATCTTTACAATGTTCAACTTCAGTCACACAATAAAATCATATAAAAATTTCTGCCACCAGCTCCCTAACTACAAGGTTGCCAGTGGAAAAAGTGTTACACAAGTACATTTTTACTTACCACAACCAGTATTTCCTCTGATTATAATGACCGGATGCTCATTAATGGCCTCCATAATAGCCCCTTTCATATTGTAAACTGGCAGACTTTGCCTATCTGAAAGACTTGTCTTTAAAGATGCATCATTAGACATTCTCTCTTTCGCTTCCTTCAACATTTGCTCACTCAGAGTCTCCAACGACGCAGTAGACAAATAACCCTCGTCAATGTTACATCCTGTCCAGCAATTCCAATTCGGCTGTGGTGGCGACCAAGGTACAACACCAGCAGCTGTTGGTTTGGCTGGATGAAAATCGTCTAACACGTGGCTACTTAAAAGAGATACTGGTTGATCAGATTTATCTGGTTTGACAGGCGTTGGTTCAACGTTCAACTCTCTAAGGCATTCTTGTACTTGTCTCTTTAAATCAGGGGAAACATTTACTTCAAATGGAGTCATTTCTGGTGCTGTTTTTTCCTTTTTCAGAGTACCTAATAAAATATAGTGTAAAAATCATGAAACAAGTGTTCTAAAGATGATAGAACATAATAAATCAGCTTTATTTTATTTAAAAGATAATAGGACCTTGTCAAAATGAGATATTATTAGAAATATCTCTTATTTTCGGTGATAAGTTGGAATTTGGCAGGAATGTTCTATTTTGGATCTCTGGGCGCGAGATAAAAAGGATTTCTTAAAAGTCACCCCCTAAGGGAGTTAAACATCAACTTATATAATAAAATTTTGAAAACATGCCCAAACACCAGTTTAATTTTGCTCTTTTACATATATGTTTTATTCTACTGGGCGTTCCAAAAAAGCCAGCCAACTTTAACAATGGGCTTGTTCCATGATATTCTTTTTATATGGTTTTTATACTTTTTCATATAGTACTCGATATTCTCATTATGCACTTAAAATTTTGTACTATTAACTTTTTACGTTCTCGAGATATAAGGAGTTGAAATTAGTAATAGTTGCAAAAATCGAGCGCTCATTTGTGACGTCACTATATGCAAGTGATGTAAGAAAAGTGGCTTTCTGGGACCTTTCAAATTTATACTGAAAAGTCGAAAAACATGGAATTTTCAAACGCTGGTAACTAAATAAATACGTCGAGTGGAAATTCGTTCTGTCTCTACGGAAAGGAGAAGGACGGCGATGAATCCTAATCGTAAATTGCAGGGTCAAAATCGAAAATTCGTCCCGACAGGAGCGAGAGAAAATTGTAATTTTTTGACATTTCACCAAATTGTACTCCCCTACTGTCAAGAAGTAAGCAAAACAAACAATACTTCGAAAACAATGATAATTATAACAACGAAGGAGCATCAAGTCTATTGAGATCGCCGAATCTATGCGTATCAAATCAAATCAAAAACATATTATTTAAGAACAGTCTGTCCCACCCGAACACCCATGTCCGGAGCCAGCCGAACATCTGCGGCGAGAAATGCCACAGTACTTGTAAAGCTGGACGGAGTGAGGTCAGGTAGGATTACAAAAAATTATTAACAAACACCAACTCCTTTTACAAAAAGTAAATTAAAAGGCAAGTAAAATTAAGGCTTATCTAACTATGTAAATTTAAAATAATTTGTAAATAAATAAGTAGTATAAAAGTATAAAATATTAAAATTGGTTTTACGGGAAAATTATTAACAAAAAAACCCGTTTCAGGAAATTCAACAAGAGCGAGGTATGGCTATATCAAACCACTTCAGGAATGAAGATTGAAAATTGTTTCAGATAGCAATTAAAGAAGAAGAAAAAAGTTTTGGCTACAACTGTTGCCGAAAGATGGGCAACGTTTGGTATGGTAATTTGTGTTTAATGCGAAATGGTGCATTATGCTCTCTGATTTGTGTGATGTTGTTTGTAAGCGGACTATCATCAAGCTTGAATTGATAAAATTTCTGTGACATAGTTTTGATGTAGTCCACTAGTGGTGTTATGTCGTTGCAACGCTCATGTAAATCTCTGATGGAGGTGTATCTAGAAGAATTTGAGATGAGGCGTAAAAATTTGTTCTCTAAAACAGTAAGTTTTTTCATTGTCGTGGCCGACGCGCTGCACCACGCCAGCGCCGTTGTATGTAAGAGCCGGCCTCACAATAACTGTATATAACAATTTTTTATTTTGTCTGTTAAGTCTGCTATTCCTAGCCAGGAGCGGGTACAGACTTCTGGACATGGAATAGACTGTCCGTACAGTTTCATTAATGTGCTTATTAAATGTAAGTCTTTTGTCTAGTCGTACACCCAAGTACTTCACGCACTCCCTTTCCGGAATTTTGTGACCCCTTATCGAAATTGGCGTTATGATTTTATTTTCGGTGAATCTGCGCGTGAAGACTATAGATTCGGACTTCTCAACGTTTATCCGAATTTTCCACTGATCGTAATACGCCGTGGCACGCGCCATGTGAGCCTTAAGTAGCATATTTGCCGCTTGAGCATTATGACTGTGCGCGTACATAGCTGTGTCATCGGCGTACTTGGCCTGTTTAGTATTCGGGAACGTAGGGAAGTCAGAAATGTACAGATTGTACAATTTAGGAGCGAGGACCGACCCCTGCGGGACGCCCGCGCGAATGTTCCGCTGTGTGGACAGTTTATTATTCACTCGCACCTGCAGCGTTCTGCCAGTCAAATACGAGTGTATGAGTTTTGTGATGTGACATGGAAAATGGTAGTTGTTCATTTTATATATTAGGCCCGAGATCTAGACGGTATCAAAGGCTTTCTCAATATCTAAAAGTACCATAGTGGTATTTTTACCAAGGTTATATTGCACCGCTACGTCGTTAACAATTCTAACATATGCGTATAGTGACGTAGCACCTGGCCACGCCCCATTTTCGCGAAGTGGAGATTTGTAATAGTTTTTAAGATGCTAAACGTGCGAATAAGATTCTGATTTTTTGCAGATCCATTATTTTATACTTGCACTTTCGATTTATGAAATAAAAAAAAATGCCGAACAAGCCCATTCTGTGTGAACGTACATGTTAATAATTTGTTTTTATGCCATTTCTGAATAATAATATTAATCGAAGTTGTTAATTTTTTAAAACGTCCTGTAGTATAACTATTTGATTAATAAAATGAAACAGTATTCAATATTAATATCTAGTTTGAAACCAGGGGCGCCTTTAGGCCTAGGCGCACTAGGCGCGCACCTAGGGCCCCACTTTTCCAGGGGCCCCCATTTCCCGATTTATTGAGGTAAAAAAGCGATGTAAAAATTTTATTTCTTTGTTATGTCGTTATTTATTTTCGCTTTACTGATAGCAATAATGATATTTACTATCATGAAATACATTTCTTTTTTCCCTTTTCCATATCATCTTCATCAGATCTCAATTGCAACAAAAATGACAAAATAAGAATGGTTCATGCGAGAATGTGTTCACGAACATTTGTCGTTTATTTACATTTTATATCATTTGAACTTGAAATCATTTTATAGTTCTTCCTTTGCATTTCAATTTTTTTCATATTTCAATGTAGAAGTCTATAGGAATTTATTGTTTGTGTTTATCGTGTTTGAATATTCTTGAATATTCATTTTTTTAATCTTTATTCACTGTATCACACTGAAAAAAATATGTTCGTAATATTAATGAATCGGTTCATGTACGTTTACATAGTAACAATAAATGTGTACATTGTATTAATGAACATATACATTAGATCAATAAACAGATTCATAAATTCTCAATGAACTTTCATTCACTGAACATATTTTTTTCAGTGTATTAAAAAAAGATGCAATCAATTAACAGACCAATTTGTTGGCAATTCCTCAGACGTTACTATTTAAGTTTCGGCAGTCAGCACGTGCCAGATGACGAATCAGCTTTTCGGTCTATTTCACATTAATGAAAATAAATCTACTGATAATGATGATGCGAAAATTCAAGAACCTGAGACAAACAATCTAGAAAACCCGAGAAAACAACTGAGAAAATTTTGATTTTGAAACCAGTGATGAGGACTGCGAACAGGAAGAACCATTAGGAAACGATTCTAGTGAATCTGGCGATGATGAACAAATAGAAAAAGAATCTGAAAATAAAGAAAATTTGGAAAAAGAGTATGAGGATGCAAAATAAGCTAATAATCAGTTCACTGCAATGATCAATGCATTAGTATCAACCTATAGAGGCGACATAGATTCCGAGCTATCTCCAGATAAATTGCATCAATTTTTGATATATGTCGGCTTAAGTCACCTGCTGAAATATATAAAGGACCAGTTGATAGTTCTGAAACTTGGGGAGAATGTTTTCCTGGGCCCCCTGATTAAAATTCCCTTTGACCGAATTCGATTTTTGACCTAGAGACGATTGAAACTGTGAACATCTGCGAAGGTCTGCTTAAATGTTCCATAAAAATTCTGAAAATATTCACTCATTTTTTAGAGAAAATAAACATCTTTTGTTTCTTGATGTTTTTTTTTCAAAGTGCTTCCTTCTCCCGGAAAAAAATAAAACAGAAAAAAATAATTTTTTTGCAATTTTTTTACGGGAAAAGGAAGCACTTTGAAGAAAAAGTTGAAGGGGCATAAGCTGATTATTTTTACCTAAAGAACTTGCCTGAATATTTTGGGATTTTTCTGAAGTAGAAAAAAATAAAATTTTAGGGAAATTCTTGGTCGAAATTATTTTTGTCTAAGAAATTCTGGTAGGCGTGTTCTTTGAACAAAAATAAGCATCTTTTGTCTCTTGGTGTTTGTCTTCAAGTTGCTTCCTTTTCCCGTAAAAAAATACAAAAAATATTTTTGTTTGTTTGTTATTTTTTTCCGGGAGAAGGAAGCACTTTGAAAAGAATGCCAAGAGACAAAAGATGCTTATTTTTCTTCAAGAAATGAGCATGAATATTTTCAGAATTTTTATGGAACATTTACGCAGACCTTCGAAGATGTTCACAGTTTCAGTCGCCTCTAGATCAAAAAATCGAATTCGGTCGGACTGGTGGTCAGAGAGAATTTTAATCAGGGGATCCAGGAGAATATTTTCCCAAGAACATTCTTACTATAAAAAACTGCGGAGTCCTTTATTCTCAATGTGTTGCAGGCGACATTCCTTAATGTTGAAACCCTTTTGTGTATTTACTTGACCATTCCTGTCAGTAATCCCTCATGTAAACGCACTTTTTCGACGCTCAAAATAATTAATAACCACCTACGAAGTACTTCGGGGCAACAGCGACTTCAAAATTTGTCCCTTCTGGATACTGTATCAGAGGAAACAAAACTGTGATATCAAACGTTCAAATTGACAAGTTTGCTAACATATAAAGCCGGAAAAAAATAATATGATAATATGTATTTGTAAAAATATACTTGCCTTCAAATATTGCATAATATCTTTTTAATCGAGGGGCCCTCAAATCTCACAGCGCCTAGGGCCCCAATTTACCTAAACGCGCCCCTGTTTGCAACTATTATGTAAACTGAATTTATACTGCATATTTGATTACATTAGATGAGGACTTATATAGGATTGATTTTAATTTAAAACAAATCAATTTCTGTTAAATTATTAAATTTGAATAAAGGTAAGACATAAAGGGGCAAAATGACTCATACTACTAATTATGCGTAATAAACATGAATGTATTGTTAAAAGGCTGAAAAGGAGCAAGTTGTAAACCTATCTAATAACCCTAATTTTAAGGTATTATAAAGAATTTAAGTCAGAAAATTTATCCTCCTACAGGGAGAAAAAATATTGTTTATTTTAGAGAAATTATATTTAACCGGAATGAATAAAATGTCATATTTTAGATGCACGCTGAAGTTTAATTTATTATCTAAATAAACCCCAAATATTTGACATTGGATGAATTTGATGATTATCTATTTCGATAGAGAATTATTGGATGCATGATTGAATAAACTGAATTGTGATTTCAGCGGATTGATTTGCAGTCTCCATTTGTTTGTCCATGCTAGAAGAGTATTATTCAGCAATATTTGAAGTTTATCCCTTGCCCTTGTAATCGAACGTTCGTGTGAGATTAAGGCTGTAGCATCGGTATATTGTAAAATGTACGATAGTTGTTGAGGTTGTTTGTTAGATTGTTAGTAAATACGTCATAACAATAAATGTTTCATAATAGTGGAGATAGTGAGGAACCCTGCGGGACTCCCTATTCAGCTGTAAATTCTTGAGGCATGGTATTGTTCATTTTCACTGTTAAGTTTCTGTTCTCTAAACTTTTCACCATGTAAATAATTGTGTCCAGTAAGTCGAGTCTTTTCAGTTTTAGTTAACTTAACGGACATGTTAATTATCTTTACCAGTGTTTTGTAGTCTCAATGTCTCAAACCATTGAGAAATTTCAATTATAAAATTATTTTATGGTAATTTTCATATTACTGGAATTTCAACAGTAATAAATAAATAAATAAATAAACATTTATTGCCAGAAAAATTTGTTTACAGACAACTAAATATGCACAGATAAAAATAATGCCTTGATTCAAGAATCCATCATTTCATATATACGCAAATAAATAAATTCTTCTGTATAAAACAAATACTTTTGTTTCAAAAATAATTTATTTACTATAAGCTTTTTATGTCTTCAATTATTTTTTAAACAAAAGTATTTATTTTATACGGAAGAATTTATTTATTTGCGTATATATGAAACAATGGATTCTTGAATCAAAACATTATTTTTATCTGTGTCATTTTCAAATGATTCAAAAAGTCCTTGTTTTTGAATCGTTTGAAAATAGTGTGTCCAGTGCCAAAATTGCAGTAACGTTTTGATTTTCTTTTGTTTAAGAACAGAATGGCATTTTTAACTTTGCTCCCTATTCCTGTTACAATTATACCACGCAAGTCTACTAACTGCCCAATAAAACGAGTAAAAATTAAAACAACCACAATAAAAACAAAGTTGGAGTTATTGGTTTCATTTTTTATATAAATTAAAATTTTACTGTTTCTAACCTTATTGACGGAGAGGGGATCATAAAATCACTAAGCTCATTTCTGACACAAAGAAACTTTTAGCAAAAGTAGTATTTATCTTGAAAATGTGGAAGCGCTAGGGTTGCCTTGATAGACATTAAAGAAACGGCAGGAGGAACCTATTTCAGGTGCAAAATTCATTCATAACGTTTGTGATACTTAAAATATTATTCAAAAACAGCTCCTCTTGAAATGCAATTTAACTTCTGTTGTCAACATGAAGCAAAATGCGAACATTATATGATTTTAGGCGTAATAGTGATAGTTCATGTATTACAATATGTCCCATTAGTTTTATTATATTCATATTTACCCCGATATTTAAAATTTTTCTAATTGAAAGTAAAAACAAAAATTTTCGAGTGTGATCTTATGATATTGTGTTATAAGTGGTAGTAGTATCTACTATGCTAATCATGAATGTTGTCGTTCACGTCATCAATTTATATTTTTTTTCAGTCATGAGATTTTTCTCTCAGCTTAAATACTACCGCATTATAATGTAAATAACAGAAAGTAATGTCTGATGGAGCTACGACAGAACTTCCAAGCATAACGATGCGTTTTAGAGATGGATAATACGGAATTCGGAAATTAAAAGATGATGAGTAACCAACAATATTTGTGATTAGTATTATAGTCACTCTATGGTAATAATCGAAATATAGAATACAAAACATGGAGTAGCACCGATTATCAAGTGAATGGCGCAATGCACGATCTACAATATAAATTTCAAGTTGGTATTCGAGTTCGTAATCGAAATCCACATTTAGCAAATGCATCGTATAAATTACACAAAATCTCGTTTCTGTACTCGAGTACTTTGGATAAGTACTCGATTCTTGATTGTACTGGATTACAGAGTACTGATTCTTAAAAATGTCCAATTCTCCCCAACACTACCGACAAAACTAAAGTGATAATTCAAGAAACATTTGTCAGAACAAACTTATTAAAAAAAATTTCTTACCTGAAAATGCTTCTATTACTCCAAGATGGAAGAGCTGTCTTACTACAGAGAGAGCACAACTCTTACTAGCCGTTTGTTTATTAGATCCAGTGTCACGGCCATGAATGGTACGACCCAGTTGCTTAACATAGAAACTTAGTTCAGCAACGAATGTCCTACAATATAGGATATATCTTATTAAAGTAATTCATATGGTTTTTTACCATATACTCACATCTTGATGCAAGTTAATAATATCTACTCGTATGCCATAGAAACCTATATAAAAACAAACCAAGAGCAATTAATATTCCTTCCTTTATATTATATAATATACACAGAAACGCAAGCTAGAAATATTTGCGAATCTGCATATTATCTTAAAAGGTTATTTTGAGGCGTTAAAAATATCAACATTCTTTATAGTTAATTTTGGAAAATCCCCAGTCATCAGTACCACTGCTAACATTAAAAGATCATCCCTCCCACATACATTTACGTATTATTTGAAACACATCTTTTCTAGAAGTGTTTTCAAATAATCTATAAGTACACTGTTATTACGTTAAAAGAACTAATAAAAAATTCTATTATCGCAATAACAAAACATATGACACATACTGCTCTTGGTTCCGTTTTTATATTGGTTCTATTCAAATATTATCCACAAATTGCAAAAAATTCATGAAACCACTGAATATTTCCAATGAAGCCACATCTTTTTTGCAAATTGTATTAATATATGAATTCAGATAATAGATAAATCATAGATAATTACAGCTTGCTACAAAGTGGCGGATATTTTAACCACTTTAGCAGTAAGCTTCAAATAAAACTTTTTAAAAGATCCTGTAAAAGATTTTATGACAAACCTAGAATGATCAGGACCAACTTGAGTGTATTTATAATCGGCATGAATTTTATTAGATTGCATAAATTGATGCAATTTTGACTTTGCATTCTCGACGGTCCAGTTTCCGTGAATTTGTGCATTCACATCCAAATCTTCGGCTTCTTCCATCCTCTTTTGCTCCTGAGCCCTGTCCATATAATGCCAATCACTATCATCTCTTCCACGAGGACGGTAAGCTTCACCGAAACTTGTTGGGCCCATTCCTTGTCCAAATACAGAATGCTGGGGACCTTGATCTGATACCTCTTGTGGACCATCTTTAAAAAAAAAAATGGATATAAAAATCGAAAATATTCAAGAAATTATTTTCAAATATAATAGCAATTTTTCTTACGATGAATGGCAGGAGGGGCAGCATCAATTTCGATGGGAACTTCGGCCTGGCTAACTAGTCCTTGTCGAACTAAATATGATACAAAATCTTTGGCTGCATTGCTTTGGGCATCTTTTTTGTTTGTGGAATTTCCAGCCCCTACATAGTTGTGTCCATCAACTCGAACCTCGCATAAGAACCTCTGTCGATGTTTTGGACCTGATATAACAAGAAAAACGTTAAAATTAGCAAATAATTACTGAGTAAGATGTTTCCTAAAATGGGTGATGGTTGATTGCATTTGATGTATTCAAAGATTCTGATTTTTCTGGTAAAATATTTACTTTAAAATATGCTCTCACCTGTAGGTCTAACTTCAAACGCCGGTTCTAATTTATTCTTTTGACAAAACTGATGCAAAAATGACTTTATATCCGACATTGTGAAGATAAGATCAAAAATTGCACAACACTTATTTTAGCACAATTTCAATCACTTTTACCAAGATTAATCTCAACTCACAAAAATATACTTATTTATCTACAATCTGCGCCGCTCTCTTTGTTCACAACTATAGCGGCAGACACAATACAAAATGAAGCTTGTCGAACACTGAACAGGAAACAGCAAGCTGATGCCGATGTTGACGTATTGAAGATCAAATAATGCAACAGAACAGGTCGACTCGTAATTCTTAGACCAATTGAAATGTGGTGGAAGAAGTTATCAGAGGCATATAAACCAATCACTGGATGCTTTGCTGAATGGGTTGGCATTACTTGGTGACGTCATATGTCCATCTTTCGGGTCAAGTAGCAACTACTGTTATTCCCAAAGCTCTGATAGGAAATGACGTATTTACTAAAAAGCGCGCTGCTCTTTGAACGCGCTGTTCAAAAACAGTGTTGCCAATTGGCGGACTTTTGTACAATTCTCGGACTTTTCTTGTATACAACAATTCAGCCGCCAGTGTCTTCAAAAAAATACTTATAACGCAGAATGAACTTTGGCTTTTGCGCATTTCGCGGCTCATAAGATTCTGAAACACCTCTACATAGATTGTACCTTAGACTAGGAAAGATAGATGGTGAGGACTCGTAACAGCGCATAATCGCCACGCTAACAAGTTGTGCCTAAGACGCCATTGCGGTGGTGGCACACAAACGGTAGAGAGCAAAATGAAATTTTCCAATAGAGGTGATTTAGTGCTAATTTATGTAATGTACCTACATGATGGTATCATATTCTATAAACTACTGTAAAAATCACAGCGGGAAAAAATTGAAAGGAGTGACGCTTTGCAGGTTAAAGTATATGCAGTTTTCACTTTACCTAGTTAAATTAACTGTAGGCCTATTATTTACTTAATTATATCCGTGTGCATGCAATGATAATGAGAAGCATAGTATATCATTTTCTGGTATGCAATTTGCACGTTATTTGATTGAAATTTTCATTCATCTTTTCTTCATTGAATATAGAACAGTGCATCCGAAATGACACTTTTTCCATGGGCGTAGATATATCGATTATGGCGTTATATTATATAGAATGTAGAATAAATTCTGGTATGTAAGATATGAGTAAATATATTTATGGTAGTGAATATTAATTGTATTATTATGAAGCTGTTTTTGGAAAAATACCAGTTTTGTATCGTTTTATTCCTTTGATGTGATAAACTTGACACCTACATATTGTACATATGTTCCGCCACTTTCGCTTGCTCTCTGGTGGCAGGTGGCTTCACTATTGGCAGTAGCGTTACGACTCCTTACAATATATATCTTTCCTACTCTAAGGATTGTACATAGATTTATTATTTATTCCAAACGAATCTATACAGGTAAATGAGGTAAATAGTAAGGGATAAACTGATTAAATTCATTTTTAAGAGAACGCGAAATGGACGAACACAGTTGTCAATTCCAAATTAAAGGGACGTCATCCAGCGGAAACGGTTTCAGATTTGTTTGCACAGTTTTTTATCATTATCTGGGCACGGTATTATTAAACTGCGTTGTCGGGTAGTCGGGTACACATTAGATTATATTATTATTTTGACAAAGATTACATAAAGACAGGTTGCCCCGTAAAAATCAGCAAATAGTACGTCACGTGTAGCCCAGTAGCCATAGCCTCGTGTGACTGTTTTTTCTTCATTTTATAAAATAAATTAAAGACAATTTTTTTCAAAATCATTGATTTACTTTCTAATGAATAATTCTAATTCTATGCTAATTAGAGGCCTGTAGTAGTCATGCGACCATAGATAACTGTGAGTACATGTGACGCATGTCACCAAACTGGTGATGGGCGATATATCACGAACTGTGATTTAATCACTGATATTAAAAAATCACAGGTAACGACTGTTAACAAAGTTGGTAGAAAAGCGTGACGTGATCACGACTTTCCATATGCAAATATATATTTTTGTGATATAAATAATATCATTAGGTAGGTATGCGTTTTATATTGTGTATCTAGATATTTACTGGCGATCAAGGGCAGTGTTGTGAAGTAGATGGATGAAGAATATTTACAATGCTTGTTTGTGTTAAAAATGCTGTTTGTTGAAAATTGTATGGATGAGGTATCAAATTTTCGACAAATATTTGTTGAATGGCACAAACAGTAGGACCTGATTGTTAATAGATCATTAAATAATGGTAAAATAGGGCTACATAAGTATTATAAGTATGAGGAATCTCTCCCCCGCTCTTCAAAATTTTGATCAAAGTAAATATTTAATTGTATGGAATACCACCTCTCGCTTTCCGAAATTTGTATCGAGATAAGTTTGAAGATTGGTGGGGCCGTAGTATGTTACTACCCCCGGACCCCGATGTTCTCTCGATGGCTCTGTATATTACACAATATGATAAGTATTACACATATCTACGGTTGTACCTTAGAGTAGGAAAGATATATATTGTAAGGAGTCGTAACGCTACTGCCAATAGTGAAGCCACCTGCCACCAGAGAGCAAGCGAAAGTGGCGGAACATATGTACAATATGTAGGTGTCAAGTTTATCACATCAAAGGAATAAAACGATACAAAACTGGTATTTTTCCAAAAACAGCTTCATAATAATACAATTAATATTCACTACCATAAATATATTTACTCATATCTTACATACCAGAATTTATTCTACATTCTATATAATATAACGCCATAATCGATATATCTACGCCCATGGAAAAAGTGTCATTTCGGATGCACTGTTCTATATTCAATGAAGAAAAGATGAATGAAAATTTCAATCAAATAACGTGCAAATTGCATACCAGAAAATGATATACTATGCTTCTCATTATCATTGCATGCACACGGATATAATTAAGTAAATAATAGGCCTACAGTTAATTTAACTAGGTAAAGTGAAAACTGCATATACTTTAACCTGCAAAGCGTCACTCCTTTCAATTTTTTCCCGCTGTGATTTTTACAGTAGTTTATAGAATATGATACCATCATGTAGGTACATTACATAAATTAGCACTAAATCACTTATAAATCACCTCTATTGGAAAATTTCATTTTGCTCTCTACCGTTTGTGTGCCACCACCGCAATGGCGTCTTAGGCACAACTTGTTAGCGTGGCGATTATGCGCTGTTACGAGTCCTCACCATCTATCTTTCCTAGTCTAAGGGTTGTACAGATTACCAAAGTAGTGAATTCACTATTCACCGTATTATGAAAAGTCGTGATCACATCACGTTTTGAATTCACTGATATCAGAAAATCAAAGTAACGGTTCACGTTGTGATTTAAATATCACGATATCGCCCAACACTACACCAAACAACCTGTTTCTCACCTGTTTCTTCATTCTTTGTTTTGACAGCTGACTTCGTTTGATTTAGTGCTGGGCAATGTCACTTGCGTCTATATCCCACACATAGTTCATAGCAAATACGCATGCGCGGGCGATTTAATGCTGATTGGCGCGTAATTTGAATACGCAGTGGTTCAGTGCAACACATTATTAAGTATAACATTGAGAGATATCTTGGGTTATTTACAGCAACTGATAATAAGAGCTTTGTATACCGGCGTACGAATGTTTATCTGCTTTTGTATAATGAGATAAGAAAAAAATTAAGCCTACCATATTCGTTTTTGTAAAATACGGAACATCCTTAGAAATAGTTTTCTTGTATAAATAAGATAGAATATAGGAAATAGTGACGGATTCTGCTTTTGGGGCAGCAAGTGAGCTCCAAAGAAAAATATTTTATACATTGAAACAAAACGTTTAACAACTCAAACACATCACAATCACAATTAACATTGAATAATAAATTGATTAAATAATGCAAACATTTATTGGAATCTGTCGTAATACTATTTTTGACGTACTTATCACTGTTCTGAATTTAACATAAAGTTTTGTCATTCATTTCTGAACATGTTATATTAAATTATTATTAGAATTGCCTCCTATATGTACTATATCAAGTAATTTGCTTATTTTACCTAATAAATATTTTATATTTTCTTTATTAGGAAGGGATATTTTAAGAGAATACGAGGCTCTTGCACATATCTAAACAAAAATTTTAGGGACGCCAAACATGAACCTTGAAATAAAGGACTGTCCCGCATATTTTATTAAAAAAATAAAGATACCATGAACATTATTCTTATGTAAAGGGGGTATTTATTACATAATTTACTATAGTAATTTTTGACTTTATATAAATACTATAAAATATATGTACATAATTATGTACAATAAGCTAAAATAGGTATAAATAAGGTTTGTTCCAACAACAATCACGAACTAGTTACAAACTACTTAGAGCCAATCAGCTCTTTATAATGTGGTCAGGTGATCAATCAGGGACTGTTTTCAACCAATCACATTACTTCTGATTCGTTCGGGATTCTTGTTGGAACAAACCTATTTATGTACATTCAGGATTGGGATAATACAAATTTAAATTTATCTACATTATTTATTTGTTTATTTTTCCAGTAGACCATAAACAATGGTATAGGAAAGGTCAGAACATTACAGATAATACAAAATTGCAAAATTACATTAAAATAGAGCATAATAATTTAAGTAGAGTACCTAAGCAATTTGATTTTCTAAGATCTGCTGTAAAAACAAACGAAAGCAACTACCAGTCTGCCAAGCCAAGACCGCGTGCAACGGAACAACGGAGAACGCAAGAAGAACGGAAGAAAGTAAAGCTGAAAGCTGACAGCTGACAGAAAAGCAGCAATTTAGTTTGGGCATGCGCATTTAAATTTCACTATGTGTGGGATATAGACGCGAGTGGCAATGTCAACCCAAGGATGTCAACCGATGTTTCAGGACCATCGATGTTTCGTTGACGATGTTCGATATTCTGACATCGATATCAGATTTACCAGAAGTACTCAAATATCGATAATTGCCATGAGATGTTGCCCCCATTTTGTGAGAAGTTTTCTTATAAATATAAACGTGAAAATTTGCTTAAATTATTTTCTATGCAACCTTGATAACAAATAATTAAAACATGTTTTATTTCATTTATTTATTTTTATTTGACATTTGACAGAAATAGAAATACAAGAAGAGGTAATTAATTATGATAAGATATTTTAAGCTAGGCCATCTTGGTAATATAATTGATAATGATAGATGCATACCTGCATTTTTTTTTCCTACAAAAAGAGCTGCAAGAGATCAAGCTGGTCAAAAACCGTACTTATTGCAAAATACATATATATTTTACATTTCCATTGTGCAATTTGCTTTGGCAATTCCAAACCCAAACAATAGAATAACATCATCGACACAGAGTAGATTTAAATTCATCGATGTTTATAATACATCGATATTTTTACCGATATTCTTCCTGCATCGATGGCGGTCTTCGATGCCAACATCGATGCTCAACAGCGTGCTTACTCCTACTTATTCTTTCTTCATGATGGGAGAATTCGACCTCGACAACGAGGGTTGCCTCTTAGAGTAGGAAAGATATATATTGTATCTATCTTTCCTAGTCTAAGGGGTTGCCTAGATTCCTCTTTTTTAAATTCGTCCGCGCTTATATCTTATAAGTGAGATAAAGTATATATATATTTTGTGGTCATATTAGTTGCCTGTGGTATATCATCCATTTGTCACATATTTTTTAAAATTCGTTATATGAGTCTTTTAAATTTATTTCTGGTAAGAAATTTTGCTGCGGTAAAAAGCAATATCTAAAAATTTGAAAAATATATTGAAATATATAAAATTTAGTACTTATACCTGTTTCCGTAGCTTTTTAGTAAAATCGGTTATTTAGGGTAGATCTGCCGAGAAGTCGGTAGGGAATATTTTAAATAGTCTAACAGAACAACAGAAGGATTCCCTATAATTATTAACACTGATAAACCGTCCATTTTTGGGTCGTTTTAGCTGTGATACTGATAAAACACTATATATTTATTTCAGAAATAATTTTAGATCAAGCAGTATAGGTATATGAAAGATTTTATGTAAAAATAATATATACCTATGCATGTGTCTACATATACGTACAAGACATTTGTATAAGGTTATTATTAGTTTACACTCCAAGACAAGAATATCTTGATGTACCTATAAAATGTAGAATGAAATAAATTTTTGTGTTCCCTTGGATAATTTTTAAATCTTGTCGAACCAAAACAAAGCTTTGAGCTCTAATTAATCTAGGGATTTTTATGGTTTTTGTTTTTTGCTACTGCGCAAAACAATTTTGGCAACAAAGCAAAGATGGCAGAAAAGATTGTGCTCCCAGATGAGATGTGACGGATTTGTCAAAAACAGTGGGTGTAACAAAATTTCCTTAAGGAAAAACAGTGTTAAACCATGTATTTCCACTTTATTTTAGAATGTGCTTCAACCATAAATAATTAATTGACCCCAAAGTGGTAATATGTGCAATTCAGATTTGTTACTAAAAGTAAATCCATAATAAAGAAAAACAAAAACATGAACTTGGATGATTCTGGGGGTAGCCTCGGCCTCGGAGGCGAGACTGTTTATGGCACACATGAAGATTCTCACGTTGTCATGTCAGAAAAAGTTCAGTCCCTTGCAGGCAGTATATACCAGGAATTCGAACGGATGATAGCCAGATATGATGAGGATGTAGTTAAAACATTAATGCCTTTGCTTGTGAATGTATTAGAATGTCTTGACGCTGCTTATCAACAAAATCAGGTAAAATGTTGCGCCTGTTGTTGATTGCACCTAATGAACCATATGACTTGTAGGAACACGATGTTGAATTAGAGCTACTTAGGGAAGATAACGAGCAATTAGTCACACAATATGAAAGAGAAAAAGGTGCTCGAAAAACAGCTGAACAGAAGTTGCTGGAATATGAAGATGCAGCCGAAGGTAGGATGAAATTCCTGTTTATATACCAAATATTAAACGGTGACATTGACCTATTCACTATTTATGTAAGAATATAAACTGAAAATTTCCCATATATTTTGACTATCTAATTGAATGTCAGTTTTGGGTTGGCGACTTATCTCCTAAATAAGGTGATAAACTGATATGTTGTTATAACTACTTAATATTACCACTGATACTCAGGTTTACCTTTAGTAATGATAGGACAAATATGTTTGCGTTTAGCATTTTATAATATATTTGGATGTCCTTTAACAAAAGTTATTGGAAAATTATAATTTGTTGACACCTTCTCTGCTTGACAGAGAACTATAAGATTCTTTTACAGAACCCCCAAAGTGGCCTTATGAGGGCAAAAGTAGAGTTTTACGTATTTTGACATTATTTATTTTCGATTCATTTTGCAGAAATTATTTCTGCTTAGTCACATCCTAGTTTGCTTAAATAATTTCAAATGTTCAAAAAATGTTCTTTATTTTAAAGTCGAAGAAAAGTTCAAAAGTTTAAAAAACTGTAACTCTTTTCTGAAGAAAGATGATAATAAACAATAATTTAAGGTGTTTAAATAATTTGCAGATTTCATAAGCAATCTTTTAATAAACAAAATTAGATACATACTGAACTACTTGTGACATTAATAAAAGAAGATGAAAATGTTACAAAATAACAAAACCTAATTGTTTAAATAAATTATAAGTAATTGTTTAAACAATTGGAGAAACCTTAAAATACACTGAAATAATGACTAATTAAAAATAATTTCTGCAAGAGTCCCAAATAAACAATAACAAACATCAAAACTATGCGGTTCTGTACTTTTGTCCTAATGGGATCACTCTCTAGAGTCTTATAAAAGAGCCTTTTGAGGGTTGATTTAAAAAAGAATTATTAATTCGTATTTTCTAGACTATTTTGAAGGGAAGACTTGTGTGCAAAATTGTCTACCTATAAGAAATACATGAAAAAATTCATATGTTCTCGGAAGCACGTTTTAATAATACCAACCGATTTTGCTCAAATTTGGAGCGGCCATTTTTTTTTTTAGGAATTCGGACAAATCGGGGGGGGGGGATGGGGATGAGACAAAAATACATCGAAAAATATTTGTCACAAGTACCTATAAATTTGAACCACCCTAAGTACATCCTTCGGGAATAATTTCTTTAAACATTAATTAATACTAACTAAATTGAGTAAAACACTAATAGGCTAGGAAATGAAGCATTTTGGCTCGCAATTTTTTCGTCCAGCATGGATTTACTTGAAATTTTCACAGAAAGGTAGGGAGTAGCCCAAGGATCATTTTCTATATCATGCCGCTGTACGCTAAAACCTTGGGGGTGGTTGCCACCCCATCTCGGGAGTGGAAATTTTTCATTACATTTTAACCATGGAAATCGATGGAAAAAGTAATTCTAAGAAAAAAATGTTCTTTACGTTTTCTTCGTAAAACTAATATTTTTCGAGTTATTCGCGGTTGAAAGTAACAGTTTTTCGACGAAAAAATCAACTTTTTTAGAGGGTTTTTTGAGAATAACTCGAAAAATATGCATTTAATAAAAAAAAACTGTAGATATCAAAATTGTAGCTTTTAGAAAAACAAACAAAATCCTTTTTTTATAATTTTTCTACGACCAATACAAACCGAGATACGGCATGTTAAAGGTTAGCTTTTTTCGTCAAATGCATAATTTGAAATATTCAAAGCCAAATAACGGGAAAACTTTGCATTTTTCGAGGAAAACTTACAGAATCTTTTTTCAAGTATACAATTAGACCTTTCAAACAAAAAAAAAAGTTTCTAGCATAAAAATTGAGCGACTTATGATCAAAATAAGGTCGGTACCTACTTTTTTCTACGAAAAAATCAGTGAAAACAACCCCCTAACTACCCTCCTAATTAAAATTGATCTTCACCCTTCTGTAATTCTTTTTATATATGTATTATCAATACACCCAAGAAGTTTGACCTATTTAAAATGCCTAATTTTAGAAAAATTGGAGTTTAAAGATAAATTGATTTTTTGCAATTTCGTATTTTTCACCCTTTTCTTCAAAATATCTCCGAAAATACTGGAGATACGAAAAAAATGATAGAGTACTATATTGTAGCTTTTTTAATAACTAAAATTTCCCTGTGCATAGATTTTCTTTACAGTGAATATTTAGCGAGGTATAACTGTTTAAAACCTCTATTTACGAGCAAACACCCCCTTATTCGAGCCCTTTAAACTCACCCCACTTAAAAACTAAGGGATCTTACCGAATTTAATTCACATAGTCTTATAGCTCTTGAAAAACCCTACAAAATCATTTTTAAAAAAACTTTTTATCACCAAAAATGAAGGAGCTATGTTTATGAAACGAATTAATTTTTTTTTTTCGAAAAATTCGAATAGCCCGCTTGGGAGTGTAATAGAGCATTTTCAATATATATAATACCACAGAACCGGTTTTTTCGGCAGTAATACGTTATAATATGTTCCACTTTCTCCATTCAAATCGAAAGACAGAAAAGAAGAAACATCTGCTCATGTGTCTGCGTGTGTGAGTGTATATTTCGTTGATTCCTCGCCAGTGTGTTCTAAAGTTCGAAAGAAATAACACGTGCTCTGACAATTTTTTTAGAATTATTCAATAGAAAAAGACGAAGGTGACATCGATCTCGATGAAGTTGATTAAAAAACTATTTGTATTTGTATTTGTAAATTCGTATTTTTGTGTAAATAAATGTTTTTGTATGTAATTCTACTTTTTTTTCTGTATAGATCTATTAAATTACTTATAAAAATTGCAAATTTATTAAGGGTGGTTTTAAGGGTTGAAATATTATGATATTATATCCTAAAGCATAAAACAATCATTATTTAACCAATCAAAACCAAATTTTACCCATATTAAGGTTTACAATGTTTTTATATAATTTTTGACAATAAGGGGTAGTTTACACCCCTAAAAATAATCAACGCCCATGAGCATGATATAGAATATGAAGTACAGGGTGAGATGATCCTAATCCCAAATTTTTATGCAAATCGATGCAAGCCGAAATTATTCTTTTGGGATAAATACATTTTTATATATAGCTCCAACAAGGGTGGTTTTAAGGGTTGAAATATTATGATATTATATCCTAAAGCATAAAACAATCATTATTTAACTAATCCAAACCAAATGTTGACCATATTAAAGTTTAAAATGTTATTTTATAATTTTTTACAATTAGGGGTAGTTTTCACCCTTAAAAAACCAAAAGCGTACAACGGCTCAATATAGAAAATGAACTAGAGGGTGAAATGAGCCTGATCCCAAATTTTTGTACAAATCGATGCTGGACGAAAAAATTGCGAGGTTCTGCCATTTTTTCAGCTTCATTTCCTGTACTACTTATGTCGTAGTCACGTCATATTCTTAAAAAAAAAAAACATTTATCAGTTCATCACCAAAATCAAATGTATCGCTTACCATCAGAATATATTCATTAATCATCATTAAAGCAGTTCTTTACAAGTTTGCCTTTTGGGTTTAGTAGTTTAGGAACAGCTTTCTGTCGCTTCGCATAAGAAAACGAAATTACTCTCAAGCTGTAAACGAAATCAAGTATTAGAAGATAGGTATCATGCATCCTTCGCATATAAACAAGAAACCATTTTTATATTTATATGTTGACGAAGTTAATTTAAGAGGACATGTATGCAAATCTGTAACTCTGTGTGAAGTACTTACCTCTGTGAATGCTGCATGGAATTAAATTTAGGAAACCCCACTCGGTTAATAAGTTTTTAACAAATTCCATCACAAATGTTAGTACTTGTATAATTCGGAAGTGTACGTCTTCACTTAACGAAATATCACCTGGATCAGAATCTGATGCCTAATTGCCTGCGCGTATATGCGTAGCATGGCCGGCGCAGTCAGTACAATTTTTAACCAATAAACTTTACGTGAAACAAATGAAGCAATTATACAAAATTTTAAAACAATATCACCAAACTGATTGTGAATAGTGTGTTATTAAATTGTGCAATTTGTGCGGGTGGCATAGATTACTATTATTGTTCAGCGGAAATAAATATATTGGGACTCCTACTTTCACAAATTGGTCAACAACCATTTATAAAATAAAATCACACTTTTATGTTACGCAAGTTGCGCAAATCCCTTAAACAGTTACTTAAAACTAATTGTAAATAGAATGGCAACAAAATATATAGTTTGAGAATACTATTAACAATTAATTAAGTTAAATTGGCTATGATTTGTTGAGAAAAAATAAATAAATTTAACTCTAAATTTCGCCAATTTGTTGATCGAAGTTTTCAATAAATTCATCGTAAATAAATCTTTATATTGGATAAATAAAACGCACAAGAATTATGCACAATTAAAATGTGTAAAACTATATAACGTTGTGCCTTCAAATTTTACAATTGTTTAAAAAAATGCAACAAGACGTTGTTCCACAACATTGTGCAAAATGATCCAAAGCGATTTCTCTCTGTGCATCTGTACATCAATTTGTAGAAGAGCCTTTTTACTAAAAACTTAAAGCATTTGTATATTCTAGTGCCTCACCCTGTATATATACCCAAAACTTTTTTTTTTTATCTCTATAGATAATTTTAAATCAACATAAATAACATTAAAAGTGAAATATAGTTCAAGTTTTCTTGTCCGATTTTTTGTGTCGGTAATTTACATTTCATCGAATAATAAATTTTAGTAATCAAATTAGAAAATATTTTTTGTTGCTCTCCAGAATTTTTATTTTTTATTTGTGTAATGCATTGCATTATCTCTTGTTTGCCCATTGAAATATGTTATGTCTAATTTTCTTAACTATTCTTCATATATTGTATTTGTTCACAGTCGTATATATTATATACCAATCTTATTAATGAGGAAATGAGAATGTCTTGCAATATCCTCTAGTATTTCTTATCAGATAATTTTTGTGATTCACAAAACTTAAAAATCAGCAGTGATCTAGATACTTGAAGTGATAACACAAATAATTTTTTCTATTAGTCATGAATGTCATCTTTTTATTATGTACAGGGTGTCCCAGAATTGAGTTCCTGGACGGGAACCTGTAATTCCTGAGGTCATTTTGGCCCCATATAATCCAACTTACCTTGGTCCAAAAATGAATGCCTGAGGAAGTACATCCTCTTAAAGTGGGACAGAAGAAAAATTTTATTTCCAATAATTTCCGTTATATCGAAGATAAATTTAACTTAAACACATACTTGCTATTTTTTGACGTTGCTAATGAATTAATTTTTGTATTGTAATGACAACATGACAAGTTTTCTGTTTCATTAGCACCTATAACCTATAGGGAAAAAACGATAATTTTTGATTTTCGGTTGATATTAAGACAACACAACACAAAATTTTAAAAGTATTAATTTGTGTACTAAAACAGTTGAACATGTGTAGCATTTGTCATGAATGTAATTTTTGTTACATATACTACTTTTCTGTTATTACAAAATTTTGTTCTGGAATTGTAAATAAATGTTAAGAACAAATGGAGGAAAAAACGATGATTTCTTGTATTTTGGTTAATATTACAAACAATTTTAAAAGGACCTTTTTTGCAGCCCTTTCAATGCTCTGCAAAAATGTTCAATTATTTCATAATTTTACAGATTGATAAAAAAAATACAGCCAGTCAAATATTAATTATTATAAAAAAAATACACAAACCTAAGATATTTGAATGTTATCAAGTTTACATAGAGTACTTATAGAGATACAACTCCCATCAAAATTTCAAAATTTTGTCTTCATTATAACAGAAATTATTAGAAATTTTTTTTTTGTGACTCACTTTAAGAGGATGTACTTCCTCAGGGATGCATTTTTGGACTAAAGTAAGTTGGGTTATATGAGCTCAATATGAACCCAGGAATCACAGGTTTCTGTCCGGGAACTCAATTCTGGGACACTCTGTATAGAAGACGGTCACCTGTCCAAGAAATCTTAAGTTTCGCACAAAGTACTAATTTACTACATTTGCGATATAATTTTTGTTCTTAATATTGATATGAAATAATTGTCAACTTCTATAATTTTATTATACCTAGTTATATTATTCAGTGACATTTAAAAAACATGTTTATTATGTATATTAAGCTTATTTTTATTATACTGTATTATTTTGTATCTGCTTTAAACAATTTAAATATTTATATTCGTTTATTATTCAAATATATAATCAAGGAAAAGTAAACAATTACCATAAATGAATATTATTATTGCAGACTAAAAATCCACTGTGTACTCTTTAAGATGCAATTATTATTTTAATTAATTGCTATTGCTCTGATGGAAAAGTGAAAACAATGTATTAAAATTTATTATGATGATTTTGCTTTCTCTGAAAGTATAAATAATTCAGTGTCTGCCAATTTAAGTTCCAGCAGTATGTTATCTTGTTAAGAGTACCTACTTGCTCAATGGTCTAATTTGTGGCTTCTAGTACAGTTATTTCCTTAAAACTTATTTCCAACATTTATTTTTGCAAAAATGCTGATAATGGTTGTAAAGTATTTAAAATACAGCTTTTTAGTAAAAGTCCCATTTATTGAATAAAAAATAACAGTTTTAAAAGTTTACTTCTGTCTATGAAATGGTGAAATAATTATTAATTTCTGTTATTTTTAATATATATATAAATGATCTTGTTGATAATTTCCCTTCGTTACAATTTTCATTGTTCGCTGATGATACCAGTATCATAGTGAATGATGATAACTTGGACAGCCTTAAAGTTAAAAGCGAAGAGGCAATGAATGGTATTACAAACTGGTTTCATGCTAATAAACTACTCTTAAATGTTGAGAAAACAATGAATATAACATTTGAAAAATCACGCGCACCAATACCAGATATAAATATTCAAACAGATCTAGGTCAAATAGCATCAGTAACTGACACTAAATTCTTAGGAATATATATTGATAAATCGTTAAATTGGTCGACACATATTTTTGATTTAAATAAAAAACTTGGACATGCAATTTATGCAATAAAGAATGTCAAAGAAAATATCAGCCATGCAGCAGCACTATCTGTGTATTTTGCATACTTTCAAAGCATACTGCAATTTGGTGTAGAATTTTGGGGAAACGCAACATGTCTTCAAAAAATTTTAATCACACAAAAACGTGCTATACGAGCAATTTGTGGTATGCGCCCGAGAGAATCCTGTAGAATGGCGTTTAAAAATTTACGTATACCCACTGTAGTCAATCTCTATATATATAAATTAACTATAATGATTTACAGACAACGGAGCGAAATATCTACAGCCACTGATATTCATGGAGTTGGAGTTTGGAGTTTGTGGGAGGGCAGTCACATTTAGGTGACCGCAGCACCTAGGCCCCATTGGGCCCCTTGTACGTCCTCCCGAGGGATACAGGATTCCACCTAGGCCTCCAACCATCCTAATCTTGTGAAGAAGGTGGTGATGCTGCTTAGGGGAATATCCCTCAAGTCGGCCAGTGTAGGCCAACGTTCTCCCAAGATGGATTCTCTGCTAGAGGAGACTGCCGGGCACTCACAGAGTACGTGTTGGACAGTCTCGTCTTCTTGTTCACAACCTCTGCATAGGGGTGTGTCATTTAACTTCATGTTGTAAAGGTGCTTCCTCAGCTGGCAATGACCAGTAAGAATTCCTGTCGCGAAGCGCAGGTTCTTCCTGGACATTCCCAGGTAGATCATCGTTGTATCCTTGTCAGGGTATCTAAGCAGATCCCTGGCCAACTGACAACTATGAGTTTCATCCCACAGTTTTTTAAATTTTCTGTGGGTGTCTTCTTTAATCATTAGCATTATTGCTGAGGTCGGCAGTATGTTGGAAGGGCCAGGTCCAAGTATACTTAGACTGGCTGCCTTCTTAGCCAGACTGTCAGCTTCCCTGTTGCCTCTGCACTGTGCATGCCCTTTGACCCAGCATAGAATGACACTGTTCATGCTGGAGGCGCCCACGAGTGCCTGATGGCATTCCCATACTGACCCTGTTGTTATTTTGTGTCTCTGTAGGGCCAGTAGTGATTGTCTACTATCAGTGTAGATTCTTATTGTTTTTCCCGTTATTTGTCTACGGGAAATTTCTTTTGCGGCTATGGTTATTCCCGCCAGTTCTGTTTGTATTATACTGGCTTGTTTGTCCATAGCCCATTTAATTTGAATTTGCAGGTTCCTGGAGTATACCCCACAACCTGTTCCTTCTTTCTTTTTCGATCCGTCTGTGAAGATGTTAACTGTTCCTTCACTGACGGCCTCATTGCTACTGTTGGTGTGTATTTCATAGGGTCTATCAAAGATGAACTGTGGAGAAATACCATCTGCACGTACCTGCAGAAGTGGCATTTGTTTAATTGCCTCATTCCACAGCCGGCATCTGGTCACTCCACATCCTATGTTTGGCTGTATGCCAACGGATTTGAGACGTGCCATAGTAGTTAGGGCCACCTCTTCTAGATATATGTCTAGTGGTGGCAGGCACAGCATCACTTCCATTGCTCTTGTTGGTGTTGTTCTCATAGCTCCAATTGTGTTTAAACAGGCTACTCGTTGTACCTGGCTGAGCTTACGTTTCGCTACAGTCTGCTGACTCTTAGGCCACCAGACGATGGCTCCATAGGCTATCATTGGTCTTATTATAGCAGTGTAAATCCACATAGCCACTTTGGGTTTCATTCCCCAGGTTTTCCCTATGGTTCTGCGGCACTGCTCAAAAGAGATGTAAGCCTTCTTTAGTCTTCTGTCTAAATGAAGATTCCATGTTAGTTTGGCATCAAAAGTTACTCCAAGGTATTTTACTTCTGATGCGAAATTTAGTGTGGTATTTAGGAGAACGGGGGCCGTCATTGGCCCCAATTTCCTTTTCCTTGTGAAGAGGACCAGCTCTGTCTTCCTGGGGTTGACCGACAGAGAGTGTTCTCTGCACCATCTTTCGATTATTCTCAAGGCCATCTGCATTCGATCACAGAGGACTCCTTCGAATTTACCACTAAGCAGTATCGTTAGATCATCTGCGTATGCAATTGTGTGGAATCCCTCGGAGTTGAGGCGGCGCAGGAGGCTGTCAAGAACTAAGTTCCATAGAAGAGGTGATAAGACCCCCCCTGAGGACAGCCTCTTGCAACCATTCCTCTAACAGCGATGTCTCCCATGTTAATCTGTACCGCTCTTTTTGAGAGCATGTTGGATATCCAGCCACTTACGATCGGAGAAACGTTCCTGTTCGTGAGGGCTGCTGTAATTTTTGGAAAGGTGGTTTTATCAAAAGCGCCTTCTATGTCTATGAAGACACCCAGGGTGGACTCTTTATTGTCCAAAGACTTTTCAATCCTACCGCTAACCGCATGAAGGGCGGTGTCGGTGGATCTGCCCGGGGTGTATGCATGCTGATTGGGATGTGTGGGATTAGCAGTGATCGCAACATCCCTCAAGTATCGCTCACATAGCTTTTCCATCGCCTTGAGAAGGAACGAGGTCAAGCTAATGGGTCGGTATGCTTTGGGGGTAGTATAGTCTATTCTTCCCGCCTTTGGTATGAACACTACTTTGACTTCTCTCCACACCTTCGGAATATAAAGGTGTGCTAGGCACGTCCTGAATATTGCTGTCAGGTGCGGCACTATTTCATCCAGACCCCATTGTAAAAGGGCTGGATGAATGCCGTCAGTACCTGGCGATTTGAAGGGGGAGAAGCCCAGTATTGCCCATTTAATTCTGTCTTCACTCACAATTTGTTTGGCAGTTTGCCAGTCCAGTTCGGTGGGTTGAGTGTCGGTTTCATTTGGCCATTCCTTCCGATCTGTCACTACAGATTCTGGGAAGTGAGTTTCCATAAGCAACTCTAGGCTTTCATGTAGGTCGTTGGTACTGGTACCATCATCCTTTTTCAGTAGACCTAGGTGATTGTCTTTGTTTTTGGCAAGTATTTTATGTAGCCTAGCAGCCTGCGAGTAATCCTCGATCTCCTCGCAGTAGGCTCTCCATGCCTCTCGTTGTCTCTGTCTGACTAGTTTTTTGAACTCTCTTTGATTGGTTCTGTATAACTCCCAATCTGATTCAAGTTTTGTCATTTTCGCCTTGTTGAACGATGTCCTAGCTTGTTTCTTGAGGTCGGTCAGCGTCTGGCACCACCATTTAGTGGCTTCCCCAGGCTGCTGTTGTACGGCCTTCAAGGGACACGATGCTTCGTAAGCTTTTTTCATAGCGGTTTGAACAGTTTTAACATACTGCTCAATCTCTCCGTTGTTTTGTGGCACCCCGTTGTGTACATCCATCAGGTTCTCCCTGAGTTGACGTCGATATTCATCTCTGTCAGTGTCTCGGGGGTTCCTGAGGAGTTTTCTTGGTGCTTTGATTAATTTAATGCCAAATTCAATCCAGCGGTGGTCTGACATTGAAGCAGCGTCAGACACATGCCAGTCTTGGATCGAGTTGGATATACGGTTTGTAGCTAAGGTGATATCTACTATGGTTTGACTTCTAGAGTTAATAAATGTCGGTGTACAGCCTTGGTTAATTATATTAAGGTTATTACCGATTATATAGTCGTAAAGTGACTTACCTCTAACATTGTTGTCTTTGTTGCCCCAGGTTACATGGTGAGCATTGGCGTCACATCCCATGATTAGTTCCCATTTCTGGGTGAGGCAATGAGTTACCAGGTTCTCCACTGATATTCATGATTACAATACCAGATCTAATTCAAAACTAATTGCACCAAATTATAGATTTGTCACAAATAGGAAAGGACCTCTATACTCCGGAGTAAAAGTTTATAATCACCTACCAAATTCTATCACTAGCATAAACAACCCAAACTTATTCAAAATCAGACTAAAGAAAGTTTTAAATAATTACGTGTTCTATAACCTAGAAGAATACTTCACTACAAAATTTCATCCATAAAAGGTTTTCAAAGGGTTTACTTCCAAACCTTTTCTATGCATTGTATATTTATAATGTTTGAATTTATTTAAGTAAGCACATTGTATATTCATTATGAATGAACTTATTTAAGTAAATGCACTTTCCCTTATGTCTTGATTAAGGCGCACTATGTTAGGTATGTAACTATACGAGCATATTGTATTGTTATTGTTATGTAACATTAATTCTTGGGAAATAAATCTAATCTATCTATCTATCTATCTACTACTAATAATACAGGAAACAAAGTTGAACATTTGATGTAATATTAACCCGGCGCCAATATTCTTTACTTTGATGACAGTCTCCGATGATTAGCGGTCGAGCTTGAGCTCTTTGCCCCAACCATCGCTGTAGCCTGGACCGGCCTCGTAAGGTGTTGGCCCGCTTCTTACGACTACCCTCCCTGCAAATTCAGATGGTGTCGGCGAGTTCAACAGACCTCCCCTGGTCCTGGCTGTTGGATCCTGCCAGCTGAATCGTTTCTTCTGGCCGCTCTTCTATCTTGGTTTTCTTTCTTCGCTGGCATGTCGGCTCCCGGGAGCGTCTTTCGTCTGTCTTGTGAGGGAATGGCTGTTGCCAGACCCTCTCAGAGTTTGGAAGGGTCTGGAGGTGTTTGACTTGTCGGAAGCCCAGGGTGCCAATTGGCATCATATGCTCCGATATCGCATATCGATTAACCCATTGCTAAAAAAATAAAACTTTACAGCTGTACTGGTAATAATATGTACCTATATTTAAAAGAAAAATAGTTCATTCAATAGTTTTCTATTAAGAAGAGTGACCGTAAATGCGCATTGTTAACTGAAGGAGAAATTTCGTATTTTTAGTTTATATAAAGTATTAATTATTAAAAAAAAAATGCTTATGGTTTTTTCAAGCTTTTGAAATAATTTTTAATTTGCTGTTTTTTTAATTAATGGCTAATAAATTGTATTATGTAGCCTAAATAATACATAGTAAGTAAACCAGAAAATATACTTTCTTATATTTTTAATACTTGCCTCTTTTAGGGTCTGAGCTCACTCAATTAATACATCCAGCAATGTTCTCTTATTATATTTTTGAGATCTTAATCAAAATTTCTGCAGAATAGTTTTTTAAAGGATAAAGTCTATTCTATAGCGTGTCCCACTTAAGAGTGTCCATATAACTTGTTTAGTTTTTATCCGGTTTGAACCAAATTTTCCTCCGAGGTAAAATATACCAAGATCTATTCATGGAGAAAGAACTAAGTCAAAATGCTTAAATCCAAGCTTTGATAAACACTAAGAAATATTGAAATTTTATTTAAATATAGTCCAGAAATCAGAAAATACATAAATAACATTCACTCTCTAATATAAAACTTACAGTGGAGACAGAGAAAGATAATAAAATCAATTTTCTGGATTTAACCTCAACACACAAAAATAAAATTTACATTAATATTTATAGGAAGCCAACTTACTACTTTCCGAAGAAAATTTAAGAATTGATTTAGGTACCATAAAGTCAATGGCCCTTAATATAACAGTTTTCAAGAAGGAACAATGGTAAACTTAATTAACAAAAAACAATTCAAATTAGTTTGTTTCAGTATATATCCGCATATTAAAGACAGCAGCAATAAAAAATATGCATCCCTAACGTACTATGGTGTCATATCTGAATTGGTAACATTTTGTCAGCACATAATCTGCAAGTCAGCTTTAAACCAGCTTTCAAATTATCCAATATATTGTATAATGTTAAGGATAAAACTGATCCTGTAATAAAATCCGGAGTAAAATTACATGTCCAGATTGTAATGCCTTGTGTATAAGTGGTTGTTCATTCGAAATTAAATGCAAACAACATTTACGTTTTAATTTTTTAAAAACGGACTTAACCTTTGCAAATCATATTTTAGAAACAAGTCACAAACTTCCTAATATAAACGATCTAAAGATATACACATGTGAAAGACAAAGGTTTTAAATTAAAGGGTCTAGCCGGTTTAGCACATGAAAAATACACTGACGTCTATTGTTATGATTTAACCTTTCAGTTATTGCTTCTTGCCTGAAGTATTCCTACAGTTAATTTCAGGACTCTGCTTTTACCTATAAGGAAGATATGGGGGTAACAACCCTTAACGACAACTTTGTTTTTCTCTGGAACTATGACAGATATTCGAATGAATCCAACGCCAAAAAATAGATATCAATTAACTCTATGCTATGTATTTCTTTCATATTTTTAGATCAATTTTTAGAGGTGCAATACATACATTTTTTTTTTTTCCGAGGGTGGTTTCTATAATAACCACTGGAGATACACCAACCAAATAAATCAGGTATATTCATCTAGAAGTCAACTACAACATGTTAAAAATACAGAAGTGTGAATTTGGTGGAACATAGAATGAAAAAATAATAACTAATATATTACGCTGTATTAAGTATACAGGGTGATTTACCACAATATGCGGAAAATAAATGTTTTCTATGTGGGACACACCCTGCAAAATTTTACAGTGATCCGAAACAATTTAGTACATTTTTTTGCATTAAAACTTGTAAAGACACGCCACTGAACCATGGAATTTGGTTACCTTGAATACTTCAATTGTTTACGAGTATTTATGTTTGTGCCGTTTGGTGCAAGCAATTAGATGTTATTTACGTATAGTCAGTTTCTTTCTGGCTTCCGTTTGGATTGTTACATTTTAAAAACTGTATTGGTAGATCGATACCGGTTAATATGCCAGCGTTTCCATCGCATGAATACTGTGATATGATTGTAACTTATGGTGCAGTGAATGAAAATCTTGCAGCCGCTGTACGAGAATATGAGAAAAAATTTGTCGGCAGGCGTGTGCCAAATGAAAGAGCAAGGAGCCTAGATATCACCCCTTTGGATTTTTTTTTGTGGGATTACATGAAAAGTTTGGTGTACGCTAAGTCAATAGACTCCCTAGAAAATTTCCAACAAGCCATTGACAATGCCTTGAATCTAATTCTAACATTTTCTTTGACTTTTCGATACTTTTAAGTTTTCTGGTGTGCCGTGTTCTACAAAATTATTTAAATTTTTCCTATTTTTGTTGTGTGATTAAATCCAAAAAGTCACTACTAACCCCGCCAGCTTCGCTTAGTCCCAAGTTTGATAAAGGGGGAGGGGAAGTGATATTGTTGCACCGCGTTGCGTTAGATTGGTTAAAGTCATAGGCGGCGCATTTCTACAAAAAATAAGGTAATTTTTTTTGTCATATTTTTAAAATTTTTAATTTTTTTAACTCCTTTCGGTGGGCTCAACTTACTTAAAAATGTTCCTTATGTTGTGCTAAATCACCCCGTATATTTATTTTTACCAAATTTATGTTTATCTAAATGGGTTTATACAAAATTATTTATATACATGGTCTCCTAGCTCTATTTAGACAAGGATTATCTGGACAACGGTAAGACACAGAAAGAAATGTTAACTGGAAAAGTTATTCTGCTTAAAAAGATGCATTTATTTAATCATTTCATTTTCAAATGTACAACGTGCCCTTAAAATGCAGCAGGTTATGTAACATTACTTTTCAAATGGAACACCCTGTATATTTTTAAATCCTTGGATTCTCCTTTTATTTCCAAACAAATTTTGTTATCCATGTCCTATAGAGTCGGGTAAAATTTAAACTGACGTGTGTCATGGCCGCTAAAACGTCTGAACTAAGATTTTATTTAAAGCATAAGAAATACCAGTAGTTCTCAAACAGTTCTCAGCAATGATATCGCTAAATAATTTTAAAAATATATAAAAGATGTTGTCATAAAATGTTAAGATTATTAAATTAGTAACTTCATAATTTTAGTGGAATTCTGATTATACAGTGTCCATAAAGTTGGATACATATGGGAAAAAATTGTAATTGTATCTATTGGGGGTTTGTTTATGCATGTCCAGCAACAAAAAATTACATTTTGACACATGTCATGTGATCACCGGTTTGGCAGGACTGTAAAAAATAGTTGACGGTGGTACCGAAAAATGGGTCAAATTGTTAAGATATCGAAAAATTTTATGAAGAAAAAGTGCATATAGAATACAACAAGGACTCCATATAGTCGCGTCATTTTAGCATGAAAAATCTGAAAACCTCAAAAAAAGGCACAGGGTCAATTGACTTAATTCTTGTTGCAAAGAGTTCAGAAAGGCATTTAAAAAAACAGTACCTTTTATTTTTTGGCGGAAATGTTTGGTTTCATTTCTTTTCCGATAATTGGCCAAGTTAATTAAATTAATTCAAAAATTTCTTATCATACACAATATGCCATATAATTAAACGAAAATGGTTTCTCGGGGGTTTCTGGGGTCGCTGATCACCAATTTGAAGTCCAATTTGGGAAATTCAAAATGGCGGACCGGAAATCGGGCCATCTTCCATAAGAAGAATGAGAATGGATATCTTGGCCTTGAAAATCTGCACTCGGGAGTTTTCGGGGTCCCTGATTACGAATGCGAGGCCTGATTTGGAAAATTCAAAATGGCGGACCGGAAGTAGAGTCAATTTATCAGCAAAAATTCATATTTTTTCGTTCTTGGGCTGAAAATGAGTACTCAGGGGTTTTTAAGGTCGCTGATTACGGATCATAGGTCCAATTTACGAAATTCAAAATGGCGGACACGGGAGGAACAGTCAATCTCTTCGGAAAACCTCGTATTTTTTACTTTTTCGGGCTGAAAGTATGAAAAATAAAAAAGTATTTCCTGAAAAATATACTACTTCCGGTCCGCCATTTTGAATTCTCCCTAACTGGACATCAGATTCGTTATCAGCGATAACGAGAATCTCCGAGTCCCCCCCCCACGTTCAGCCCAAAAAAGAAAATAATACGAGTTTTCAGGAGAAATAGAGTGTTATTCCGGTCCGAAATTTTGTATTTCGTAAATTAGGCCTTTGATTCGTTATCAAAGACGTCAGAAACCCCCGAGTACTCATTTTCAGTCCAAAAGCGAAAAAGATACGAGTTTTTCTTGATAAATGAACTCTACTTCCGGTCCGCCATTTTGAATTTACCAAATCAGACCTCAGATTCGTAATCAGCAACCTCGAAAACCTCCTAGCACAGATTTTCAAGGCCAAGATATCCATTGTCATTTCTTATAGAAAATGGCCCGATTTCCGATCCGCCATTTTGAATTCCCCAAATCCCTTCAGATTGGTGATCAGCGACTTCAAAAACCCCAGAGTAACCATTTTCATCTAATTCTATGGCATATTGTGTATGATAACAAATTTTTCAATTAATTAAATTAAATTGGCCATTAATATTGGCCAATTATTGGTCCAAAATTTAAACCAAACATTTCCGCTAAAAAATAAAAGGTACTGTTTTTTCTAAATGCCCTTCTGAACTCTGCCACAAAAATGAACTCAATTTACCCTGTATCTTTTTTTGAGGTAAAATGCCAAAATGACGCGACTGATATATCGATTTTGAAGCAGATATGAGGTATTTGCATGTAAAAAAAGAAACGAACCCCCAATATAGTATTTTTTAGAAATCTCAATAATACAAATTTTTCCGATATGTAGCCAACTTTACGACGGACACTGTAGGTATATAGGTTCGGGCACAAATGAAACTGATAACAAAAAATGAATTGCCCAATTCAGTCAATAACAATGAGTGATCAGAAAAAGAAATCAAAGACTAATATTGCTACAGTCCAGCAAGAGACACGGGAAGGTTTGGGTATTTCTTGCCAGGAAAGGATAGAATCGTAGTATTAGTAGGGGAAACGATGTCAGTAAAAATAAAATATTTCATATAACAAAAAAAAAATCTGAAATCTCTATGAGAATAACGAAAATAAATTATTTTTCTTTTAGCGGTAATAAATAAAAATTCTAGTTGACAAAATAAAAAAAGACACATTTTTGGGGAAAATAAAGTTTTAACAAAACTCGAGGCGCAGTTTAATAAAATAAAAATTATAGAACGAAAATTATTAACTTTTAATAGAGCTTAATGAAATAAAAAAGAAAAAAGTAGAAGTGCTGGGGATCGATCCAGCACCAACCCCATTTATATTTATTGCATCGAGCATCTTACCGATTGAGCTAAGCTAGCTACTTTGTTCTGCTCTAAGACGTGTAATATGTACGTAATAGAAAATTGTAAAACTTAGTGGTTTGATATTGTTCGTTTAACGGATGAATATCCACTATTTACCACTAAAAATAACTTAAATATTTCATATAAAGACGTTTTTCATATTTAGAGTGGTGTTAGTTCACGGAAATAAATAATATTCGTCGTCAAATCACACAGTTTGAGAATCGCTGAGCTTATGACTATGTTTCTCACTCCTCAGTGTGCATTTCATATTTCCGTCTCAAAAGAAGTGGGAAAGAATCTTGGTAGACGTACATTGACAATGTCTTTAGGCTATGGCTTTAAGTTTGTGTGCAAGAGATAATGAAAACGTATGTGCAATATTAATTCATACAGCGGTCTTTTTAAACTTGACCCGACTCTACCTATCATTAACGGTTTACGATATCTCAGTATTTTAATCTTCATTCTACCATGCTCCATTTTCTTAAACTAATATGGCTGGCTTTGATTGCACACAAAAGCAGAAATTATTGACTGTCATTTTGTGGCAGTTTCACTGACAGTTGTTTATTACCTTCACATTCAAATAGATCTTAAGACTCTTTCATTTTCAAGTAAAAAATATGCCGTCCCTGTTTACATCTAACGAATATGTTGATCTGTTATTTATGGTAAGAGCCTAGGAGGGAACTGGATTGGTAATCAGGGATCTGTTAAGAGGCCTGCACGGTCAACTGATTTGTCACTCCTCGATTTTTTCTTATGGGGACATTTAAAACAAATTGTATTGATTTAAAAATATGAAAAAAAAAACTTAGCATAGAGCTAATTGATATATATTCTTTGGTATTGGATTCATTTGAATATCTGTCATAGTTCCAGAGAAAAACAGTGTTATCGTTAAGGGTTGTTACCACCATATCTTCCTTGTAGGTGAAAGCGGAGGCTTGAAATTAATTGTAGGAATACTTCTGGCAAAAAGCAATCATTGAAAGGTTAAAGCATAACAATAGACGTCAGTGCATTTTTCATATGCTAAACCGGCTAGACCCTTTACTAGAATCAATAGAAATTATCAAATCCAACAAAATTCCCGGAAACAATCTGCTAAATGAAAAATGACCAACTGGACCTATATCAATCCACTCTGTTTCATGCATTAAAATAATCCCTTATAATGTAAAGGTACACCTAATTTATTACCATATTTACATAATTTACTACTTATTTTAAAATTCTTAATGTTTATTGTTTTTCTAAGAACTAATCAATTAGTATCTAGAATAGTATCATTAGTACTTATTATAAGTATGCACTACCCTTTGTAAATTCATTCATTTGAGTCAACGCAAGGTTTGAAAGTGGTACATTAAGGTACCAAAACTGCAGTAACATGTATATTATAATAAATTCAGTCACAGAAAACAAAGTAGTGTTCTTTCCCATATCGTCATAATTAACACACACAAAGTAACGGCTTCTATAATCGATAATTTTAATAGGTTTCGAAAAGTTGCTGTGACAGTTTTGTAATGGTTCATTACTGTACCTATCTAGTAACAGCTTCAAACTACAGCCAAATTAAAGTTTAAACATTTGTATATTAGAAAAAACATTTGTGCCACGTCCGTGCCCGTTCGAAATATCTGTCATAAAACTTTCTGATGCTTGGCACAAAATTTTTTTTATTATTTTTTTTTTTAGGTTCATTACTGTACTTATCAAGTAGCAATTTCAAACTACAACCAAATTAAATTTTAAACATTTTTCTATTAGAAAAGACATTTGTGCCACGTGTGTGCCTGTTAGAAATACCTGGCACAAAACTTTCTATTTCTCAAAGTCTCAAAGTTGCTTATTTTTGCCCAAAAAAGGTATCTGAATTATTTCAGAATTCTTTTGCCGAAAATAATTTCGGTCAAGAAATTCCCTAGACTTTTATTTTTTCCCCTAGATTTTTTTTTTTTTTAATTCAGGCATATTCTTTAGATAGAAATAAACAACTTTTGCCCCTTAAACTTTTTCTTCAAATTGCTCCCTTCTCGCGTATAAAAAATTACAAAAAAATGAATTTGTAGAACTTCATTAATCCGTTTAAGGAAAAGTAAGCGTTTTAGAGAAAAATGCAACAGCCAAAACTTGCTTATTTTTGTACAAAGAACACGCCTGACGGTTTTCAAGATTTTTTAGCCAGAAAAGTTCCAGAAAATTCATACACATTCTTTAGACAAAAATAAACAATACTTACCTTAGTTGGTAGTTTCGCTGCCACCACCCTGATTTAACAGGGAAAAGAATTATTATCCCTTTTTTTTGGGAGAAGGAAGAGTTTTAGCGAAAAAGTCCAAGAGGCAAAAGTTGTTTATTTTTGTGTAAAGAATACACCTGAATATAATTTTTGGGGTTTTTTTTGAAGAAAAAAAAATCTAGGGAATATCTTGTCTGAAATTATTTTGACAGACATGTTCTTTGGGCAAAAATAAGTAACTTTTCGCTCTTGGAGTTTTTCTCTAAAACGCTTTCTTCGCCCTAAACTAATTAATAAATGTCTATGACTTATTTTTTTTTGTAATTTTTTTCCGGGAGAAGGAAACATTTTGGAGAAAATGTCCAAGAGACAAAAGTTGCACGTTCGTGCCCAAAAAATGAACCTGAATTTTTTCAGAATTTTTTGGCAACATTTAAATGGCACTTTGTTTTTTGCTTCTCTATCGAAGAGGTAGAGGTCACGTGGCCTGCCGTTGGGGGGAAATGGTACCTATAGATGCCTACAACATCTCCATCAAGCGGCGTCAACTGTTTTGCCCAATCCACTTTTGTCAATGGGATCCCGTACTAATAAAAAAATAGGCACAAATGGTAATTTCAAAAAGCAAAGGCTAACTAGCCAAAATACAGGAATAAAACACCAGGTAATTTTTCAATTAACTTCTGATAAATGGTTCTATACAACATAGAACTCTCACACCATGTCTTCAACACTCACTGGGGCTCGTACACCACGTTACTACTGCCCCACAGCGTACAGAAATCGAACAGGATGGGTTGATTCCACGTACATTCGATTTCCGCAGTAGGTCGGCTTAATTCTACATTAAATGACTCCACTTGAAATCGAGGTGTTTTATCCTGAAAATACCATGGCTATGCTTCTATGTAATTGAGTCTATTCGACCCACGTGCCTGGTGTGGAAAGTATGACCAGAAAAAAATAGTAAATGCCCTGGAGTACCTGGAGTTGACTATTCCTCGAGATTATTGAACATTTAATTTTGGTACAATTAAATTTCAAATTGATTTTTATTAATTGTTAAAGTCCAATCATTCACAAAGATTTATCTTCCATACTTTAATCAAATATTTAATGGCGAATAGATAAATGACTGTAGATAAAAAAATGATTGCGTAAAAATAAATGATTGCGTATAAAAAAAATCTGCCAGAACTATTTCGTTATCAAAAAAAAAAAAAGGAAACCAAAATTAGATTTCACAAATACTATCATGATCATCGAGCAAAAATATCTAGCACAGAAGGTGCCTTTAGGATTAAAAGAATAATAAATAAGTTAATTTACCTCAAAAGATGATGATGCACAAGATATTGAACGATGTAACAAAGGTAAACTATGTCTGGAAGATATTGCGCACTGAGTTAAGTAAGTTTCAGCGGGCAGTCAAAATGGAACAAAGAAATCCTTTTAGTATGAATCTTAAAGGCAAACTTTTTTAACAACAAAACGGGTGAAGCTATCTCTGTATACCGACTTTGAGAAATAGAAAGTGTTGTGCCAGGTATTTCTAACAGGCACAGACGTGGCACAAATGTTTCTTCTAATAGAAAAATGTTTAAACTTTAATTTGGTTGTAGTTTAAAACTGCTACATAATAGGTACAGTAATGAACCAAAAATAATAATAATAATAAAAATTTGTACCTAGGCATTAGAAAGTTTTGTGCCAGGTATTTCGAACAGGCACAGACGTGGCACAAATGTTTTTTCTAAAGTACAGATGTTTAAATTTTAATTTGGTTGTAGTTTGAAGCTGTTACTAGATAGGTACAGTAATGAACCATTGGTGTGATAACTGTACGAAAATTGCTCCGAAGAGACCACATACAAAACTTGTGAACAAATTCTGCCCAGGCACAAAATGATTTTTCTTATGGCCACTGTGAATACTGACATTCAAAAAACATTTCATTCTGTTGCCCGATCAGCCAGGTTTTTTGCAGCCAGCTCTTAGACTAATCACATTTTTTAGCCCATAAAGATAACTAATTATTAGCTGTATTGACGAATGGGATATAATTTTCAAACACTAGTAATTTCGTAATTTTTAATGTAAAAGTGTAAGAAATTTTCTTAGCTTTAATGTAATTTTGAAAAAAAAAATTATGAAATGTGATGAATTAGTGTTTGGAAGAATTTTAAAAAACTTGTGAAGTTTTTTTTTTCTCTAGAAACGTTCAGTCATTATTTAATAATCTTTTAATTATATAGTACTTTTAAATTCCCTCAAAGGACTGTGCACATTGTCTACATTTTTATCATGTGGACTTTGACTTCCCGAATAAAAGTCCCATTGGGCACAACCTTAAATAATGAACAGTTTTTGAGATAGGGCATATAAAAACTAAACAATTTTAAACATTTTAGGCATTCAAGAATTTTTCACTCTGGTTTACATTAACGGGAAAATGCAAAAAAAAAAGTGTTTATTTAGGTCTAATAATGATAAAATTATCAATTTCTATTAATAAATATATACTATGTACCTCATTTTATACTGATAACTAAAAAAAAAATTTTTAATTCTGAAAAGATTCCCTAATATTGGTGATAATCTTGAAGTAATATAAAAATATACCTTAATGTTAAAATATGTGGCTTTAGTATGTAATAAAAATAATTAATTTAAACAAATTGTGTAAATTTTTCGTGAAAAAGTGACAAAAAGTTTTCTAATTGGAAGTAACTAACTAATTACATGTATAATGAAACTTTTTTAAAACAGCTGTAGTCATAGATTTTTAGAATATAAAGTCCTCAAAATAACCGCCTGTTTTTACTATTTTGTTTTTCAGTTAATAGGACAACTAGATATTTCTTGTCATAATGCGCACAAAAAACAACATAAAAAAACATACAAAAGGCATTGAATGTATTCTGGTAACCTACAAAAAGTGAAGAGAAATATTTTTTGATCGAGTACTTTTCAAGTTATTTTCAAATAACCGCACCTTTTGTTTCAAATCTAACAAAATTAGTAACATACGTCTATTCAAATAACTAAATTGGTCAATTTTTGTTGCACAGAAACAAACAAAAAAAATTAAAAAAAAATCTTTATCAACAAATACTTTTTGTGAAAATTAATATTTAGAGATATTTATTAAAAATTACGCCAAAACGTACTGCCACAATTATTCCACCCACTACGTCCAGCAGGTAGGTGATTCACTTAACAAATTTTTTTTTCGTAAAGTATGTTATTATTTGTTCTATTGTATGTATTTTTTGTAACTGAAAAATATATTTTTTTACATGTGTGATCTACGTGGTAGTGCCATTTCAATGTTTCATCAATATGTATAGAGAAAGACTTCTCTCTGGATCTACTGGATTATATACTTGTACTATAATAGGTTCCATATGATTAGAAGAACAATGTACCAATGTATAACAATTATTTCAGTTTGTGTTAAACTAATCTTATATATTAGGAAAGTAGAAAAGGAAACATGTCAATGAAACTCTTTACTTTGTCTCAGAGACTGAGCACGACTATTCAAGGGTTAAGTTCTGCTCATGGAACATATCAGTAGAATGTTTCCTCGATACTTTTAAAATTGTGTGGATTTTATAGTTGAATGCTTTTACCAGTTTTACGGTACAATTAAATATTTAAATCAACTATAAATAATATTATTTTTGGCTATAGGACTTCGGTCGATGGCCATTTGGTTGGTAATGTAACCAATAAAGAACTTATATATACTACTACTGCTAATATTATTTTACATATTGATATCCATTATCATCAAAACTAAAGGTTAGGTATATTTAAAAAAAAGTTTATTAACTGATAAAATATATCAGTTTATTTAGTGTACAGTTACGCATACTTGAAATATCATTGATTATTGTGTTTGTACATTATTTCTTATTATCTCATGAAAAAATGGAGTTCACGATTATTTTATTTTAATATTAGTTGGGGGAGGGGGGGGGATATGATTAAACATTAAAAAGTCCTTATTTAATACTTTGTAGTACTAATTGTAGTAATGTTATTCATACAATTTAAATATTCACTGAGAAACAAATGCCAAACAAATAAATTGAACATACCTTTTGTGAATTACTTAATGAAAATTGTTAAAAAATAACTTTTAAATCTAGTAGTTCATTGACTCTGGAGAACTAATTTCCACCAAAACTCATAAACACAACATACGAATACCAACACTTAACACACGTTTCGCTAACCATGTTAGCATCATCGGGAGCTGATTCAAATTAAATTTAATGTTCTCATGATGGTATGCCAGTGTTGTAATCAAGAGTCTGTCTGATCATGAAGGACAATTCTTTATGCTGTGTGGGCCAAGGAATGATCCTGTGTCATATATATGTTCTCTAAAATGAAACTATAATAATTTAAATATTAATTTTAACAAGTAAATTGACCGGATCTGTATAGTTCATGCATCTGAGGAAACTTACCTACCTTAGAAATCTTACCATTCCTTTAAAGACAGTTAAAAATTTGGTAAATAAATCATCAAAATCGTGAAAAATACTAGGCATCAATGTATCCACAAAAACAAAAGATGCTTCTATAAAGAAATGACTATGGGAAATATAGGAACAGAAAAATGTAAACCATTTTCAAATATTCTAGAGCAGATTATTAGAGAGGATAGAATAATGTCGAATAAAAACTACTATTTGGCAATTGATAGATTAATATATTACTAAAACCACTGAACTCTAGAATTGAGTTTCCGGACGAGAACCTGTGATTCCAGAGTTCATATTGAGTCCATATACCCCAACTTACCTTAGTCCAAAGATGCATCTCTGGGGAAGCATATCCTCTTAAAATCAGGCAGAATTTTTTTTACAATACTTTCGGTTATATTGAAGATAACATTTTCGAATTTTGATTGGAACTGTATCTCTATAAGTACTCTATGTAAACTTGATAACAACCAAACATCTTTTGTTTCTCAAATGCGACAGGTTTGATGTTTCACAAACACCTATGACCTACAGAGAAAAAATGGTAATTCATTTTTGGTTGATATTACACAACGTTTTAAAAGTACTAATTTGTGTACTGAAACAGGTCTACATGTTGTGGAGCATTTGTTATTATTGTATTTTTTTTAAATAAACTACTTTTCCTTTATTACAACATTTTGTTTTAGAACTGTAAATAAATGTTAAATACAAATAGGGGAAAAAACGACAATTTCTTGTATATTGATCGATATTACAAACATTTTTAAGAGTACCTTTTTTGCAGTCCTTTCAATTCTCTGTAAAAATGTTCTAGTATTCCATAATTTTACAGGGTGCTTAAAAAATTACAGCCAATCAAATATTAATAATAATGAAAAAGAATTGAGAAACAAAAGATATTTAGTTGTTACCAAGTTGACATAGAGTATTTATACTTTAAGAGAATGTACTCCCTCAGGGATGAATTTCTGGACTAAGGTAAGTTGGGTAAAATAGGCCCAATATGAACTCTGGAATCACAGGTTGCCATCCAGAAACTCAATTCTGGGACACCCTGTATAGTAAGTGGAATGTCTGTGTCCATACCTGTTTGCACATAAAATTGAATCTTGCGCAAGTATAGCAACCACACAGAGACACACACTATGCCGCCTTATTTATATTGCAAATGTTCTTATTTTGTGTTTGCCGATTCTTGCAAAGCAGTATCATACAAGACTACATCATAATACCTTAGTTAAGATATAATCACACACGGTTGAAAAATGTCACAAAATACTACGCTATATTACCAATTTATAATACAACTGAAAAACGAAGAATTGCTTGACTCCAACTTTGGAGTTCGCATGTGAGCAAATTAATCAATGTGAAAGCAGCAGTAAAAGATAGCAGTAGATTTAACTGAACATACCCGAATGGGACGATTATACCTCATTTCAATATAGTAGAAAATGAAAAATTTTAAATTCTCTTTGATTGTGGCTATGTTTAGATATTACAGACTTCTAAATGAAAAAAGTGAGGAAACAACCCTCAAGAACAAATTGACCATTGAAATACTTAATTCGAAGCTAAATACGGTCAATGTCGGGAAAATGTAGAAACGCTTCTAGCATGTTAAAATAGGAAGATGATCCATTGCATGCATCTATTAAAGGTACAGCTGTTCCTCAAATAATAAGGGCAAGAATCACCCTCTAAACTAATTAAAATACTGTAATGGGAAAAAGCATTAGATATACATAAAATAATATTTGACAATAATTGAAGAAATATAGTTCAGAATATTTTAGAAAGAGCGAGTGTTGTAAACAAATCTTAAGGGTAAAGAAAAATATATGGTGATATAAATTACCACCTGGTTAGAACATGAACCCTTGCCTTCAATCCGGCAGCGCAAGAACCAACCCTTAAATGTAATATAATATTTTAAGAAAAGCGCATCAGTTAGACATTAGATAATTGTTGTAGAAAATTGTCGAAAGGTAGCTAAAACTATCCTCAAAAGCGCAAGCTTTGCAAATAAACCTTGAGGGTAAAATCAACCCCCGATATTACGAAAAATAAATTTATTCTGTTCGGGCATCAGTTAGTAATTTACTGGTTATCAGCAAAATATATGGTGATGTCCATTATCATCTAGTTAAAACATGAACCCTTGCCTTCAATCCGGCAGCGCAAGAACCACCCCTTAAATGTAATATAATAATAATAATAATAATAACAGTTCTTTATTGGTTACAAAATAAATAAATAACCAAAAGGCCATCGACCGAAGTCCTTCAGCCTGTGTTTTACAAAATATAAAGTTGAATTTCAAAGTTAACAGAGGAGTAGAATCATTATTAATAGTTACTATATATATATATATATATATTATACACATGGAGTAGAAAAAAAAAAAAAAATACAAAGTCATTTTGAATATTAAAGATATGTAAAAGAAATATAAAAATTTTATATATATACATATACACATATTTATATGCACACATATGTGCATACTATATGTTTGTTGGTCTCATCGAGGTTAAAATTTCTTGTATAGTTCTTTCAGGAAATTTGTGTCTTGAACGGACGTTGTCTCTTGGGATTAATAAAGGTGCCATTATTTCCAGGTTCTGATCTTTTCTAGTAAAATTGGTGGAGAGCTTCAGTAGTCGTTGACAAATAGGGACTATTTTGGTTTTTTGGTACAGAAGTTCATTGGAAGGGTGGTGCAAGGGATTATTGGGGTGGCGAATTTTTGTGATTATTCGAAGAGCGGATGTTTCTCCAACTTGTATATTTTTTAGGGCTGGGTTTCGACAGTTAAGATAGAGGGTATGCCCATAATCTAAAATTGGTCTGCATATAGATTTGTATATCTTGATGGCCGCAGTGAGTTTAATTCCTTTGTTTTTATAAGTTAGAGACCTGAAAAATTTAGCTCTTGAAGTTATTCTGCGTTTTACTAATTTTGTATGGTGGTTTAGGTTGAGCTTCTGGTCCAGATGGATTCCTAGGTATTTGACATTGCTTACTGGTTGAATTTGATGTTGAGCTAGGGTTATGGTAGGAGAATAATTAGACGGGGTGTGATTGAAAATCATTAATTGTGATTTAGTGGCATTAATTTCTAATCTCCATTTATTCAGCCAGGATTGAGTGTTGTCTGTAAGTACTTGTAATTTTTCTATGGTTTTAGACAGCGTTTCTTCATGGACTGTCAGAGCTGTGTCGTCAGCATATTGTAGCAGGTATGAAGAGTGATTTGAAGGGCATGACAGTATATCGTAGCAGTATATATTATAGAGCAGGGGTGAGATTGGAGAGCCTTGCGGTACACCCTGATTAGCTGTGAATTCTTGAGACGTGCAGTTGTTTATTTGTACAACTAGTTTTCTGGATTGTAGGAAATCATTGATGATATGTATTAGAAAGTCTGGTGTTTCTAGTTTCTTTAATTTGAAAAGGAGACCTTTATGCCACACACTGTCAAAGGCTTTTTTAATGTCTAGAAATAGAGTTGCAGTTCTTAGATTGGACAATTTACTTGTTTGGACGTTAGAGGCGAGAACAGTGAGTGGGTGCAAAGTGGAACATTTTTCCTTGAATCCAAATTGATGTGTCGGAATTTTGTTTCTGACAACATTGAGAATTTTGTTTCTTAAGATTTTTTCAAACAGTTTTCCAATCACTGGCAGAAGGGTAATTGGTCTGTAATTGTTGGTTTTTGAGTGCGTAATATAATATTTTAAGAAAAGCGCATCAGTTAGACATTAGATAATTGTTGTAGAAAATTGTCGAAAGGTAGCTAAAGCTATTCTCAGAAGCGCAAGATTTGCAAATAAACCTTGAGGGTAAAATCAACCCCCGATATTATGGAAAATAACTTTATTCTTTCTGGGCACCGGTTAGAAATTTATTGATTATCAGTAAAATATATGGTAATATAAATTACCACCTGGTTAGAACATGAACCCTTGCCTTCAATCCGGCAGCGCAAGAACCACCCCTTAAATGTAATATAATATTTTAAGAAAAGCGCATCAGTTAGACATTAGATAATTGTTGTAGAAAATTGTCCAAAGGTAGCTAAAACTATCCTCAAAAGCGCAAGCTTTGCAAACAAACCTTGAGGGTAAAATCAACCCCCGATATTACGAAAAATAAATTTATTCTGTTCGGGCATCAGTTAGTAATTTACTGGTTATCAGCAAAATATATGATGTCCATTATCATCTAGTTAAAACATGAACCCTTGCCTTCAATCCGGCAGCGCAAGAACCACCTCTTAAATGTAATATAATATTTTAAGAAAAGCGCATCAGTTAGACATTAGATAATTGTTGTAGAAAATTGTCGAAAGGTAGCTAAAACTATCCTCAAAAGCGCAAGCTTTGCAAACAAACCTTGTGGGTAAAATCAACCCCCGATATTACGAAAAATAAATTTATTCTTTTCGGGCATCAGTTAGTAATTTACTGGTTATTAGTAAAATATATGGTGATGTCCATTATCATCTAGTTAAAACATGAACCCTTGCATTCAATCTGGCAACTCAAGAACCACCCCTTAAATATAATAATATATATTTTAAGAAAAGCGCCTCAGTTAGAGATAAGTTAATTGTTGTAAAAAATAGACGAAAGGTAGCTAAACCTATCCTCAGAAGCGCAAGCTTTGCAAACGAACCTTGAGGGCAAAATCAACCCCCGATATTGCTGAAATTTAATTTATTCTGTTCGGGCATCAGTTAGTAATTTACTGGCTATCAGTAAAATATATGGTGATGTCCATTATCGTCTAGTTAAATCATGAACCCTTTCATTCAATCCGGCAGCGCAAGAACCACCCCTTAAATGTAATATAATATTTTAAGAAAAGCGCATCAGTTAGACATTAGATAATTGTTGTAGAAAATTGTCGAAAGGTAGCTAAAACTATTCTCAGAAGCGCAAGCTTTGCAATCAAGCCTTGAGGGTAAAATCAACCCCTGACATTACGAAAAATAAATTTATTCTGTTCGGGCATCAGTTCGTAATTTACTGGTTATCAATAAAATATTTGGTGATGTCCATTATCATCTAGTTAAAACATAAACCCTTGCGTTCAATCCGGCAGCTCAAGAACCACCCCTTAAATGTAATACAATATTCCAAGAAAAGCGCATCAGTTAGACTTAAGGTAATTGCTGTAGAAAATTGTCGAAAGGTAGCTAAAACTATTCTCAGAAGCGCAAGCTTTGCAAACGAACCTTGAGGGTAAAATCAACCCCCGACATTACGAAAATTAAATTTATTCTGTTCGGTTATCAGTTAGTAATTTACTGGTAATCAGTAAAATATATGGTGATGCCCATTATCATCTAGTTAAAACATGACCCCTTGCAGTCAATCCGGCAGCTCAAGAACCACCCCTTAAATACAGTAATACATATTTTCAGAAAAGCGCCTCAGTTTTACAACAGTTTACAACAGTTTTACAACAATTGACTTAGCTCTAACTGAGGCGCTTTTCTTAAAATACATATTATTATATTTAAGGGGTGGTTCTTGAGCTGCCGGATTGAATGCAAGGGTTCATGTTTTTACTAGATGATAATGGACATCACCATATATTTTACGGATAACCAGTAAATTTCTAACTGATGCCCGTACAGAATAAATTTATTTTTTGTAATATCGGGGGTTGATTTTACCCTCAAGGTTCGTATGTAAATCTTGCGCTTCTGAGAATAGTTTTAACTACCTTTCGACAATTTTTGCAGCAATTACATTATGTCTAACTGATGCGCTTTTCTTAGAATATTGTATTACATTTAAGGGGTGGTTCTTGAGCTGCCGGATTGAATGCAAGGGCTCATGTTTTATGTAGATGATAATGGACAGCACCATATATTTTACGGATAACCAGTAAATTTCTAACCGGTGCCCAGAAAGAATAAAGTTATTTTCCATAATATCGGGGGTTGATTTTACCCTCAAGGTTTATTTGCAAAGCTTGCGCTTCTGAGAATAGCTTTAGCTACCTTTCGACAATTTTCTACAACAATTATCTAATGTCTAACTGATGCGCTTTTCTTAAAATATTATATTACATTTAAGGGGTGGTTCTTGCGCTGCCGGATTGAAGGCAAGGGTTCATGTTTTAACTAGATGATAATGGACATCACCATATATTTTGCTGATAACCAGTAAATTACTAACTGATGCCCGAACAGAATAAATTTATTTTCCATAATATCGGGGGTTGATTTTACCCTCAAGGTTTATTTGCAAAGCTTGCGCTTCTGAGAATAGTTTTAGCTACCTTTCGACAATTTTCTACAACAATTACCTTATGTCTAACTGATACGATTTTCTTAAAATATTATATTACATTTAAGGGGTTGTTCTTGCGCTGCCGGATAGTAGGCAAGGGTTCATGTTCTAACCAGGTGGTAATTTATATCACCATATATTTTACTGATAACCAGTAAATTGCTAACTAATGCTCGAACAGAATAAATTTATTTTCAATAATATCGGGGGTTGATTTTACCTTCAAGGTTCGTTTGCAAAGCTTGCACTTCTGAGAATAGTTTTAGCTACCTTTCGACAATTTTTTACAATAATTATCTAATGTCTATAACTGATGCGCTTTTCTTAAAATATTATATTACATTTAAGGGGTGGTTCTTGCGCTGCCGGATTGAAGGCAAGGGTTCATGTTTTAACTAGATGATAATGGACATCACAATATATTTTGCTGATAACCAGTAAATTACTAACTGATGCCCGAACAGAATAAATTTATTTTTCGTAATATTGGGGGTTGATTTTACCCTCAAGGTTTGTTTGCAAAGCTTGCGCTTTTGATGATAGTTTTAGCTACCTTTCGACAATTTTCTACAACAATTATCTAATGTCTAACTGATGCACTTTTCTTAAAATATTATATTGCATTTAGGGGTGGTTCTTGCGCTGCCGGATTGAAGGCAAGGGTTCATGTTTTAACTAGATGATAATGGACATCACCATATATTTGCTGATAACCAGTAAATTACTAACTGATGCCCGAACAGAGTAAATTTATTTTTCGTAATATCGGGGGTTGATTTTACCCTCAAGGTTTATTTGCAAAGCTTGCGCTTCTGAGAATAGCTTTAGCTACCTTTCGACAATTTTCTACATCAATTATCTAATGTCTAACTGATGCGCTTTTCTTAAAATATTATATTACATTTAAGGGGTGGTTCTTGCGCTGCCGGATTGAAGGCAAGGGTTCATGTTCTAACCAGGTGGTAATTTATATCACCATATATTTTACTGATAATCACTAAATTTCTAACCGATGCCCAGAAAGAATAAAGTTATTTTCCATAATATCGGGGGTTGATTTTACCCTCAAGGTTTATTTGCAAAGCTTGCGCTTCTGAGAATAGCTTTAGCTACCTTTCGACAATTTTCTACAACAATTATCTAATGTCTAACTGATGCGCTTTTCTTAAAATATTATATTACATTTAAGGGGTGGTTCTTGCGCCGCCGGATTGAAGGCAAGGGTTCATGTTTTAACTAGATGATAATGGACATCACCATATATTTTGCTGATAACCAGTAAATTACTAACTGATGCCCGAACAGAATAAATTTATTTTTCGTAATATCGGTGGTTGATTTTACCCTCAAGGTTTGTTTGCAAAGCTTGCGCTTTTGAGAATAGTTTTAGCTACCTTTCGACAATTTTCTACAACAATTATCTAATGTCTAACTGATGCGCTTTTCTTAAAATATTATATTACATTTAAGGGGTGGTTCTTGTGCTGCCGGATTGAAGGCAAGGGTTCATGTTCTAACCAGGTAGTAATTTATATCACCATATATTTTACTGATAACCAGTAAATTGCTAACTAATGCCCGAACAGAATAAATTTATTTTCAATAATATCGGGGGTTGATTTTACCCTCAAGGTTCGTTTGCAAAGCTTGCGCTTCTGAGAATAGTTTTAGCTACCTTTCGACAATTTTTTACAACAATTATCTAATGTCTAACTGATGCGCTTTTCTTAAAATATTATATTACATTTCAGGGGTGGTTCTTGCGCTGCCGGATTGAAGGCAAGGGTTCATGTTCTAACCAGGTGGTAATTTATATCACCATATATTTTACAGATAACCAGTATATTACTAACTAATGCCCGAACAGAATAAATTTATTTTCAATAATATCGGGGGTTGATTTTACCCTCAAGGTTCGTTTGCAAAGCTAGCGCGTCTGAGAATAGTTTTAGCTACCTTTCGACAATTTTCTACAACAATTATCTAATGTCTAACTGATGCGCTTTTCTTAAAATATTATATTACATTTAAGGGATGATTCTTGCGCTGCCGGAATGAAGGCAAGGGTTCATGTTCTAACCAGGTGGTAATTTATATCACCATATATTTTACTGATAATCAGTAAATTTCTAACCGGTGCCCAGAAAGAATAAAGTTATTTTCCATAATATCGGGGGCTGATTTTACCCTCAAGGTTTATTTGCAAAGCTTGCGCTTCTGAGAATAGCTTTAGCTACCTTTCGACAATTTTCTACAACAATTATCTAATGTCTAACTGATGCGCTTTTCTTAAAATATTATATTACATTTAAGGGGTGGTTCTTGCGCTGCCGGATTGAAGGCAAGGGTTCATGTTTTAACTAGATGATAATGGACATCACCATATATTTTGCTGATAACCAGTAAATTACTAACTGATGCCCGAACAGAATAAATTTATTTTCCATAATATCGGGGGTTGATTTTACCCTCAAGGTTTATTTGCAAAGCTTGCGCTTCTGAGAATAGTTTTAGCTACCTTTCGACAATTTTCTACAACAATTACCTTATGTCTAACTGATACGATTTTCTTAAAATATTATATTACATTTAAGGGGTTGTTCTTGCGCTGCCGGATAGTAGGCAAGGGTTCATGTTCTAACCAGGTGATAATTTATATCACCATATATTTTTCTTTACCCTTAAGATTTGTTTACAACACTCGCTCTTTCTAAAATATTCTGAACTATATTTCTTCAATTATTGTCAAGTATTATTTTATGTATATCTAATGCTTTTTCCCATTACAGTATTTTAATTAGTTTAGAGGGTGATTCTTGCCCTTATTATTTGAGGAACAGCTTTACCTTTAATAGATGCATGCAATGGATCATCTTCCTATTTTAACATGCTAGAAGAGTTTCTACATTTTCCCGACATTGACCGTATTTAGCTTTGAATTAAGTATTTCAATGGTCAATTTGTTCTTGAGGGTTGTTTCCTCACTTTTTTCATTTAGAAGTCTGCAATATCTATACATAGCCATAATCAAAGAGAATTTAAAATTTTTCATTTTCTACTATATTGAAATGAGGTATAATCGTCCCATTCGGGTATGTTCGGTTAAATCTACTGCTATCTTTTACTGCTGCTTTCACATTGATATCCATCAGCCAGTGAAGAGGTATACAGTATTATAATGAACCTCAAAAGTAAAAAATCTATAGACCATGATGCGCCAATATTCTTGACTAAGATGACGGTCTCGAGCTTGAGCTTGATGAAATTCCTGTTATATTGTTAAAGTATGCCTCTGCTGAAATTTCACCTCCTTTAACACACATTATAAGCAATTGTGTTTTTCCCGAGCAACTAAAAGTGACACAAATAAAATTGATTTACAAAAGATGGGGCAAAAATCTTAAATTATAGACCAATTGCTTGTTAATCAAAAATTATATACAAAAGATCGGACTAATTATTAGAAAATTAATAGATCCTTTTGGAATAACAAAATGGATCTCAGGAAAAAAAGGGCAATTTATCAGGCCATTAGTAAGATATTAAAATCCTTGAACTTGAGAAAAGACACCATTGTCATGTGTCTTGATTTCTCCAAGGCATTTGACAGTATAGACCACAAATTATTATTACTAAAACCAGAGAAATTGATATTAAAGGTACATCGTCATGTATGACTTAGTTAAAAGGGGAGTTCCTCACAGGTCGATTCTGGGTCCTCTTCTATATTTTAGGTATACTAACGACCTGCCTAAAATTATAACACATGATTTGATACAATTTACCGTAGGACACATCTATTATCTTTACTATGGGTCATAACACAAGTAATGCAAATGAAATATTTGACACATTGAATACATTAGAAAAATTCTTTTCATCTACCAATCTTCTATTCAGTAGAGATAAAACAAATTAAATTTAGTTACCAAACTATCGAAACCAAAAAAACATTGTAAACAGCACAAACAAGGTTCTTAGGCATTGAAATCGAGGTATATAATGTTGCGTATTTCCAACAAGAGATAAACACCACTAACACTTTATTTAACAATTTACTGACTATACAATACTTGAAAATAACTTTCACACTTTGTTTACTTAATATTTAACCTCACTTTCCAACTTGTTCACTTTTATAAACTGCCTTCTTAATAAACTTCCTCCTTCCGCGCTGGTAATCGCGCCTTATGTACTCCGAAATTGACTCTCTAGATCCATCCAGAAACAATCAAGAATCTTCTCTTACCACACTCCAGAAAAGTCCATTTATTTCTGCTAGCTTCCATTCACTATTAGTAGGCATAGGCGTATCATCTCCAGTTCCAAGGGGGTGTAATTCATAACAATAAGAAATATCTTTTATCTTTAATTTAAAGTAAACTTGTAGGCACAAATTCAAGCAGAATAAAATACTCACTTTGATTAATACCTATGAGTCTGTAATCTTTATAATAGAGATCAGCACATTATTTCAGGATTGTGATAGAAATCATCAACTTGACACGAGATTCAGAATAGGCCTGAACAACATTAAAACTAATTTAACCTACATACAAAAAAATATACACTGCTTAATAATTAAGATATTGAAAAAAAACTATGAACCTAAGATTGTTAAATATAAGAGCTTTAAAACAAAAACATAAACATGGTAATAAAAATGGTCTACTATACTCTATGAATTTTATTATGATACACACTTTAATTAGATAGGCACATGTGGTCTACATTCCCTCTCTTAGTATGTATTAATGCATTATTTTTTAAATATTTTTCAAATTTTTTCATCTTTGTCTTTTATATAAAATGATAGTGTAGGTGGAATTTTAAACTGTGTATACATTCATTTTATAAATTTTATTAGTCTACTTTTCTTGTTCCTCTTTGCCAACTCGTAGTATTTTAAATGTTAGTAAAAGTAAATACTTACGTAACAGCTATATGCTTATATACAGACATTTTTTGAACTTGACGTAATTTACACCTTCAGGGTAATGAAAATTTTTGTTATTTGACTTAATAAAGACTATCTAAAAATTTCAGGGGAAAGGAAAGAGTTGGCCACACGACTCGAGGCCCTCGAAAGTATCGTTCGAATGTTGGAGCTTAAACACAAAAATTCTATGGAACATGCTGGGAGACTTGAGGAACGTGAGACTGAACTGAAAAAAGAATATGCTAAACTCCATGAACGATATACGGAGTTGTTTAAAACACATGTAGATTATATGGAAAAAACCAAATTGTTACATTCAGGACAACAATTGGCAAATGACAGAGCAGCAGAAGCTGTACGATTGAATTCCAATAGGATAAATATGGGTCGTAGTTCAGGACCCATTTCATTTGGTTTTATCTCTTTGGAAAATGTCGAGACTGTTGATAGTGTGCCATCGTCACCCATCAGTAGCACTCATTCTTCTCCCAGGTAAATTACAAGATTAACATTGCAATTGGTAATTATGATTGATTGAAATTTCATTTATTTTTTAGTTTGCATAGTGAAATGGATAATATGACTAGTGCTAAAGATGCTGTGATTAAAGTTGAAAGGGGTCAGACCACAGATTCCTTAAATCTAGAAAATAAGAGTGTCGTTACGTCACCAATTAGTCCTCAAGCTCCAATGCATACTAATAATAATAGTAGGTTAGATACTAAGAAAGAAGAAAGAAGTGGCAATACTTTATATCAAGAGCTAAGTTATCATGTAAGTATAAATGATACAATGGGTGTTTTCAATAGACAGAATTTCTGTCACGTCATGCATAGAGATAATAATAATATACATATTTTTTAAATTTTCCTCATCATAATTTGTCAGTTTTTTAAAATAAACAACTTATTTGTTTTAAATAGTAGTAAACCTAGTAGTAGTGTGAAAATAAGTAATTTTACACAAATATTAGGCTTTTTGAAATCAGAACCCATATAAAAGAAAAGAAAAAGAAATTTTCAATAGTGAAGAGCTATTGCAACAACAGAATGCTTTTTTGTACACCTGTATAAATCAACTTAAAAGATGATGAAGGCGTAACGTATTTTATAGATTATATTGACACACTGAAAATTAATTCAATATAGTTTGTCTTTTTTTGTCGACCATGATCTAACACCTCTTGCGTTTTAAAATAAAAGTCGAATGAAGCAAAATATTCACAATCGAATTTTTTTATGTTATCTGCTCTATGAAAATAATTCCTAATCTCACTTATTTGGAATAGTTGTAATATTATATTCTTTAACATTCTGTAATAGTGTTTTAATATATTTTAGGATGATGGTGATGAAGATGCAAGTGATATAACAGGTAATATCATGTTCTTGTAATTTCAGTAATATGTCTTCTCTTTGATATAAATGTAAAATATTAAAAATCACCATGTAGAACACTCTAAACAAATTGTTATGAATATTGCAAATCAGGTATGAAATCAATATTTCCCATGTGTTTATTCCTATATACCCCCTGCAAAATTTTAGAGTGATCCGGAATAATTTAGTACATTTTTTTTGCATTAAAACTTGTAATAATACGCTTCAATTGTTTATGCGTGCGCCGCTTGGTGTATTTTTCAAGCGATCAGAAATTATTTACATATGGTCAGTTTCTTTCTGGCTTCCGTTTGGATCGTTACATTTTAAAAATTGTATTCGTAGATCAATACTGGTCAATATGCCAGCGTTTCCATCGCATGAATACTGCGATATGACTTTAACTTATGGTGCAGTGAATGAAAATCTTGTAGCCACTGTACGAGAATATGAGAGAAAATTTCTCGGCAGGCGTGTGCCAAATGAAAGAACAATTTTGAGTGCGGTTGGGGGTAACACAATATAGTTTGGCATATTATATGCGAGAATAGTTTTCATCCATACAGCATGAGAAAAGAAAGTCCTAGATCCAGAGGACTTTGCACGTCGTCAGGAGTTTTGTGAGTGGCTTCTGGAGTGCACTAGACAAGATCCTCAGTTCACAAGAAATATTTTATGACCAGACGAGGCTTCATTTACAAGGGAGAGGGGATTTAAATAGTCATGTTTGGGCCCAGGAAAACCCACAGGCTTTCAGCCATTTAGGTCACAGCAATTTTCAGTAAACCTTTGGGCAGGTCTGTACAATAACCAACTATCGTTTACCAGCGAGGCTGACTAGTCAAACATATTTGACCTTTCTCATGGATCAGCTTTTCGAAGATTTACGCTTGGGCATGTTAAGGAGAATGTGGTTTAGCGAGCCCCCCCCCCGCATTTTAGTATTAACATACGACTGTTTTTGGACACCGAATGCCCACGCCGTTGGATAGGTTGTAGTGATACATACATTTCTTGGCTCGCAAGGAGCCCAGATATCACACCTATGGATTTTTTTTGTGAGGTTACATGAAGAGTTTGAAGTATGCTAAGCCAATAGACTCCCTAGAACAGTTGCAACAAGCCATTGACAATGCCTCAAATCTAATTCGTGATCAAAGAGACAAATGTGATCGCATACACGAAAATATTATTCTGCGTTTAGAACAGTGAGTGAGTGCATTGAGTGTAACAACATTTTCTTAGACTTTTCGTTACTTTTAAGTTTTCTGGTGTGCTGTGTTCTACAAAAATTATTTTAATTTTTGCTATTTTTGTTGTTTGATTAAATCCAAAAAGTCACTTCTAACCCCGCTAGCTTCACTGTTAGTCCCAAGCCTGATGAAGGGGGAGGGGCAGTGATATGGTTGCACCGCGTTACGTCAGATTGGTTAGTCATAGACGGCGCATTTCTACAAAAAAAATAGGGTATTTTTTTGTCATATTTTTTTAATTTTTTATTTTTGTAACTCCATTCGGTGGGGACAACTTACTTATAAATGTTCCGCATGTTGTGGTAAATCACCCTGTATTGGCTCTCATGTGGAGTGACAGGAATATCACGAAACACCCAAAAATCATGATAGGTGGTGTTAGATCGTTGAATGTGCTATACAGCCAAGGGAAGCCGTCTAGAACATTGTATGAATCACAAAATATCTCTCATAATGGTGTGAATAAAACGAAGAAATTGAACCACAAAATATAACATCAACTTTTCTTTCATTAATTTTTTTGAAGTAAAACTTCTTATGACTCTCCTTGCCATGAAAGTAAATCATGGGAGTAAATCAGCGAGAGTGACACGGCTGAGTGTCCCGACTGATTGTCACCAACTCTGCATTAATACCATATACATGCTACTCGTGTGTCTTGTGTTCTTAAACTAAATGAATCTATTTTAGCTAAATAATGTAGAATTATAGTTACAAATTGTTTGAATTGAAAACCAACAAAATAGATTATTCCTAATTTAGAACAAGGATTTGATTGCTCAGTATCTTAGAATGAGGAATTCAAGAAGAACTGCAACCAAGTAGAACTCCTATGAACAAATTTTTCTCATCCTCTTTGAGAAAAAATTACTTGTACAAACTTGCTGCGTGGTTCCTTAATGTCCAGATTTCTAGATACACATTTGGAGAGGTTAATTTCGAGAAGTGTATCAAAGAAACCCTCCAAGAGTTGAATGAGGTTTTAGTCCTTTTCAATACTTAAATTTGTCAACACATTTGATAGTTTCATGGAATTCATGCTAAGATGTTATCACTGTATCAACACAAGAAGAGGCCATACATAAAAATGGATATATGACAAAACTAACAAACATTTACTATTGTAAATTTGAGTTATTTGAAAAAACGGAAGAAAACAAAAAAAAAGTCTTGAAAGAGTTATATTTAGTTATACCAATGGAGGAGAAAAGATATAGCAGTTGTTAGAAATATTGATTTCATACATTATTTTGAATATACTTTTGAGTAGTACATTTTTAAATAAAGAGGATTTGACATGCAATAATGCTAACTTTGAATAATAAAATGTGAGTAGTTCATTTCCAGTTTTATCAAACATGTTTTGTACAAACAAATTTCATATTTGTGTATTATAAAAGGATTTTATTCTTGTTTGATGTTATCAAATGCTTTAATGCCAACTTGAACTTAAAACCAAGATATAAATTGTAATTATCGTACATTTGTTTTAATGGTTTTAAAATTATTCAATTATGTTTTAAACATTTTCAGGTGGGTGGGTTCACCCAGGAGAATATGCTTCATCAGGTAAGAAACAAATAGATTTTTCTGGATTGTTAAAGATATGCTTTGTTTGTAGTGCACGTATTTAACAGCTATAAAATATCATAGATTCATTGTTTTATCTAAGGGGTGTTTTCACTATATACAAAATTGCTTTTTTAATGTTATTAAAATGAAGTATTTGATAAAACACTTTATTTTTATTATTCACTGGGGAACGCCCAACTTTAACTTTCGTTCATTTTATTTATTTAAATTACCTTAATATTTAACAAATTAATATTTAACAAATCTGGCAGACTACAATTTCTGATGTTTTGAATATCTTTGTATTTTGCATGGTTAACCCGTTCATGACGGCAACCCCATTATAGTGTAAATCGAAAACCAATCAAATATGAGGCAAATGGATTATTGCAAGATACACTGAAATGCATTTAGATCCGCAAGCGCCTGTTTTTGGTCACATAGACGTATTTATAAGTCTTCGTTTTTACTAGTTTTAGGGCCGGGTTCTGCAATTTTCAACTGTATTAACTTTGGACATTTTGGTCGGGAAGCACTTTGCGTTAATGTTTTTACACAAAAGTGGCAGATTTTCTGCTACTGCAAGTGTTTTGGATTTTTATTTTACAATTACATATTTGATTATCCTTTGATTAAAATGTTGAATTTCTTTTGTTTTCAGATTAGCAAAGGTTAGCTTAGTAATCGGGAAGCGCATAAAAGCGTCATATCGGGAACCGCCAGTAGGCATGACAAACGTGTTTGCAAAAGGCTAAAAAACTGGCGTTTTAAAGGTTCGCACATGGAAAAACACCACCAATCCGAAAGGGTTAAGTGAAAATCTTAGTAATATTTTGTTCAAAAATCGAAATAAGACATAGTTTATGTAAACGAGACAGTATTCGTGTCTGACATATGAACAATATTAATAGGAATTATGCTACCATACTTTCAAATTTTGAAATAACAAAATTAAGACTAACAGAAGTTATCGTGTTTGTACGAAATGGTCTACACGCATACCTAGATATGGACTCTGACATTTTTTTATTCGGTATTTGAATGTGGCATATTATGAAACGAATTTCTCTACAAGCTAAAGTGACTGTTAAAAATTTTTGTGTGGTTATAATATACTTAATGATTAAAACAAATAGGTATAAAAGTATCCAGACACATACAAAATTATTTCAGTTTCAATTAATTAATACTGTGAATATTTCAATATGTTTTGCAAACATAGAAAGAGAAACATTTATTTCAACAAAGTCTACCTTGAAGTCTAGTCTATTAAGAAAACCTTTTTGCAACTTGAATTTCTAACTTTTCATTTTAGAGTACTTGACGAAGAAAAATACCCAACATTTTTATTTTTTGGCACATTGGTATCATTATAAATGACCACAGTGCAGACAAAGAGTAGAGAATTAACAAGAGGAGACCTTTGAATAGAGAAAATGAAATTAGAAGAAGGTAGTAGTTAATTCAAAATTTAGTGTCGCCAACCCTGTTCGATGAAAGAACTGTAGAAAACTGTAAATTTTGTTTATTGAAACAATTGTTTTTTTGTTACTTTATTTTAATAACAGCAAAAATAGGAACAGAATTAAAGGGACATGACATGCAGCGGAAACAGTTTTGAGATTTGTCGTTAATGGTTTTGACAATCGGCTGATTTTCTTCAGATTTTTTTCGATATGAAAACAAAAGAAATTCAACATTTTAATCAAAGGATAGTCAAATATGTAATTGTAAAATAAAAATCCAAAACACTTGCAGTAGCAGAAAATCTGCCACTTTTGAGTAAAAACATTAACGCAAAGTGCTTCCCGACCAAAATGTCCAAAGTTAATACAGTTGAAAATTGCAGAACCCGGCCCTAAAACTAGTAAAAACGAAGACTTATAAATACGTATATGTGACCAAAAACAGGTGCTTGCGGATCTAAATGCATTTCAGTGTATCTTGCAATAATCCATTTGCCTCATATTTGATTGGTTTTTGATTTAGACTATAATGGAGCTGCCGTCATGAACGGGTTAACCATGCAAAATACAAAGATATTCAAAACATCAGAAAATGTAGTCTGCCAGATTTGTTAAATATTAATTTGTTAAATATTAAGGTAATTTAAATAAATAAAATGAACGAAAGTTAAAGTTGGGCGTTCCCCAGTGAATAATAAAAATAAAGTGTTTTATCAAATACTTCATTTTAATAACATTAAAAATGTCACAGTTGGCTTATTTCTCTAATTTTACCTTCTCTTGTCTGATTGACATTATGTCAACTGCACGAGAACTCCAACTTATAGGGACGAAATCAATGGTCCCATAACTACAATGGGTCAAAGGTTTCTCGCCAGCTAAGATTATCTTGTTAATTTTCTAACCTTTGGTGCAAGTATACTATATATTAAATTCTAGAGGTGACAACCCTGGTTTATACTTAAAAATTTATATGTATGTTTTATTACATTGTATAATGCATCGACCTCTATTTGACCTCTAGGTATTTTATACAGCATCCATACCATTTACACAATATAAAGGCACCAAGTAATTAGCCACTTTTACCTTCAGATTTATACAAAGGGGATTAAAAACTAATATATAATGTGCAAACGATAAAATATAAATTAGAACCAAATAATTTATGACCTGAAATAATTTCTATAATATGTCAAAATTTACTACTATTGCCTTGTGTAAAACTGGCGAGTGCGTATCCAATCACAGATGTATAATTTAGCTAGCGCGTGAAATTTAAAACGCTCCTCCTGATTTAAAAACAGATTATAAAATTGTAATATCATTAGTTCTTCATAATGTATAAGTGATATAATTTGATTATCAAATCAATAAATCTATGATTTCCAAGTTTTATAGCTAGTTAACGCTGTATTAGTAATTTTACTAACAAATTTTTGTTTCATTTAACTATGCATATGGACAGTCAACGATAACTTTTATGGTAAGCTTATACTTTCATTATGTAAATATATCATTAGAACGCATATGATTGAATGCATGATGCTTAGCGTTGAATATATATGGAGATGTTGCAAAACAAAATCTAATCCTCAACTTTTTATTCCTCAACATTTTGCCATGTTACAGATTCATTAAACAAAAGTTATTTATAGATCATTTTTCTTTAAAATAATCCGTATTATGAATCTATGTTTTTTATAAGCTCAATTTTGTACTAAATAAAGAAATAGAATCTAATAATTTTTTAATGTACTAGAGGACTGGTTAAGCATATTATCTCAATTTTTGCTCTATCATAGACATATGGTGCGCGTCTAATATTTGCCCTCTATTAGAAGTTTAAAAAAAAACATATGAAGCTTTTCGGTAATATGTATTGTAAATATGTTCATTGTTTCATCATGTAAACATACTCGTTTTCTTGAGGTAGGCGTTAGTGAAAAATATTTATAGAACACAGTCTTTGTAATTCACTTAAGAAATCGAAACATACGAGTTAGACACCTGTGCAATCGTCTACAAAATAATTTTTAATTAAATTCCTCAGAAGTGGCTGAAAATCTATAAATATTGTCAGTAGCGTCTACTCTAATCAAAACTTATCCTCATTAGCAGTTGTTGATTATTAATTGCAACAGCTTTATTGTTTGGCAGTAGTTTATTAGAATCTGTACTTACAAAATTGAACTATACATGATGAATTTGAAATATAGATGAATGTTCTGAACTGTATGTTTTAGTTTAAAAATTCAACAAATAATATAATCACCTAAATGCATCCCACTGACCAATAAAACTTCTCACCAAGTTTCACACAAACAAATATATGAGTTGAACCAGATCGCTACAGATTTTTTTATATATACAATTTTATTAATCAGCTACCACGATGAAATTTCATATGAATGTCAAATATTTTCTAATCAAAGACATGAGGAAAAAAGTTCTTTGGGCTCTTGTGATCATATTAAGAGAGCTGACAGATAAAACGGTGAACGGTAATGAAAAACATTTTAACTGGTTTAAACCAATTTATTTGTCTGCGAGAATGATAAAAATTATCATCTACCATATCAAAGGTGAACCATATTCATAAAAATAAATGCTGTAGAAGTGGCTAATACAAATAGTTTAGATGGTATATCTACCTAGGCAGATGATTTTTTTGCTAGCTTTATGAATAGCAGACACCTCTCCTAATGGCAAAAATCACGCTTCAGTGAACTATATTTATCAAGAAAATTTTCATGTGCTTTGATTCGTCTACTTATAGTTCAGTTCACCAATCCTGTTGTTCACGTCATCATCTTTTGATTTCCGAATCAAATTGATTCACGGTCACGCAAAACGGCATGCATGGGCGTACCATTTGAAAGGATTTTTCAGTAATATAACAATAGAGTAGTACCACCATATATCTAACATAACCTCTAATTTTACGTTTTTGTAAGGATAAACTTCATTTTTAATGTTTTTTTCGCATTTCTAGATTGGGTCCAATGTAGCATTTATAAACTCTCGCATATGGAATAAATATAATTTTCTGATCTCGTTGAATATTAAAAACAGACCGAGAAATAAAGGTTAGATTTCCAATCTGTAAGCAACTGAGTACATTTCTTAATTTTTTTTTTTTTAATTCAATTTATTTAAAATAAATACATCGGTAACAGATTTACCACAATATAGAAAAAATTATAAACAATAAGTTAAATTACTAGATTTTAAATACATACATATAGAATGACCTGTACAAATAAAACATAGTCTATTAAATCATCACAGGGGCCATTTTTCTTTACCGTATGCTATACTTTTATGCTTAAATATATTAACATTTACACTATTTTTTACATCATTCGGTATTTCATTATACATCTTTAGTCTCTTTATAAATAACTGATTTTCTTCATAGAGAGAGTTTGTTTTTTGATTATAGAAGTTGCCCTGAGACCTAATATCGGAGTTATGAATATCGGACACAAATATACAGAATTCCAACATAGCTTGGATAGCATATTATTTAATAGTTTCTATATAAAAATAAAAACATTTAACATTACAGTTTGTCGGACAATAAGCGAAATGTGGCGATTGTTTTATAGATCACTAATTTTGTCCAAGTACTTAAAAATTTTCCAATTATAGAAAGGAACGAAACCTTTTTTGATGCCGTTTTACATAAATATTCACAATGATTAGAAAAACTTGGATTATTGTCAATGATAATAACCTGTATTTAAACTGTAAAACACTTTCAATTTTATGGCCCTCAATTACAATATTTAATGTTTGGATTTTAATAACATACATTTGGTTTTCTCTAAATTCAAACTCAAGCTATTTTCACCTAACCACTTATACATATTTCCTAATTCCATATTTAAGGTATGTTCTATAAAATTAATATCATCGCCTACACAATAAAGGAGGGTGTCATCTGCAAATAGTTGAATTTGGCATTCTGGTACTACACGAAACTATATGATTAATATATAGAATGAACAATATGGGCCCCAATACTTGAATTGAATTTCTCTTAAGCTTGATCTTCTGTTACCAAACTTAACTGATTGCCTCCCATTGGACAAATAAGATTGAAACCACCGCAGCACTGTTCCTTTTAATCCTAGCTTTTCTGTCTTCTTTAACAACACTTCTTTGTCTATAGTCTCGAATGCACGTCTGAAATCCAGAAATACCACCCCGATATATTTCTTATCGCTCACTGCACCTTTACAATTTACAAGTACCGACTGTAGTGCTGTTTCACAAGAGTTACTTTTTCTGAACCCAGCTTGATATTTCGTCAAAATATTGTTGTTCTCTGTGAAGTTGATTAACTGATCTTTCACAATGATTTCCAAAAGTTTTTCGTACGGAGGCAGCATATTTATTGGATGGAATTCGTTGCATAAAATAGTGTTTTCCCTTTTTTCGATAGGAATAACAGTAGAATTTTTCTGGTTTTCTAGTACCATACCTTTTTGAAGCGACATATTGATTATATCAAGAAAACTGTTTCCTATTGTTTCAAACGCTAGCTTTAATATTTTTACTGTGATACCATCAGTGCTACTTTTTTTATGTGGCATGTTGTTTGTAGCATCTCTAAGTTTGGGCAAATTACTCATTTCAAAAGATTCCCAAGTACTATCTTTTATTTGTACGGTGTACGTTCCCTAAATGATTGTAATTTGTGTCATTTCCTTTAATGTCTTTTATTGATTTAATGAAACAAGAATATCCTTTGCAGTCATCTATTTTACTCCTTTAATATTCCATTTTACATTTTCTTAATAAGCTTACACCTTCATTTCTTTGTTTTAAAATTTTCCCAATCTTCTCTCTCGTTTGTAATGGTTGCTCTTTTATATAATGTCTATTTTCAATAATATGTTTTTTAATTCTTCACACCACCAACCTTTTGGTTTAGCATTTGGTTTCATCCATATATTAAACATAGGAGCATGTTTATCTAGAGTTTTCAGCATACTTTCAGTTAAGTTGCTTGTCATTCCATCAACATTTGTTATATTTGAATCCCAGTCCACATTCATTAAATCAAGCTGAAAGTCTAAGTCTATAAATGTTTTAAATTGTCTAACCGATTTAAAGTAACCTTTCTTCTCATGTGATTGTTGTAGATATATAGCTATTATAGAATGATCAGTAATTTTTGGTAAGGAAAACCCCATTTTGTTTTTTTCTGTTATTCGTCACAATAAGATCAATCATACTACTATCCTTTGTTGCTCTCGTAAACTGATTCATAATCTGATACAGATGAAGCCTATTTATACTTTTTAATAATTTAGTTTTATAGAAGGTATTTACAGCTATGTTTACATTGAAGTCTCCTATGATTATTAGTGTACTATTCCCAACTTCCAATCTATCAATCAATTCTTCAAATGCTTCGATAAACTTACTATGGCTAGAACTTGGGGAATGATACACTGTTATTAACATGTACGGTTTTCTGTCCACTACTGTTTTTATACCCATTAGCCAGTAATTATAATCTAATACTTCTTTTATAATTCTTGAATATTTGATATCTTCTCTAATGTACATCAAAACACTTCCCGTATGTCTGCTTATGGAAAGATAATTTTCAAGTCTATAAGTTTTCAATCATTAATTTATTTTTATGGATTGTATTTGTAATGTGCGTTTCTGACAAGCAAATTACTGCAGGATTAGTCCTGTTAATAAGCATTTCAAGTTCGTCTTTATTTGCTATTAAACCATTAAACCCTGTATATTTACGTATAAGATTTCATTGTCACATTATCAACAATATTAACAAATTATCTGTAATATGTGAGAGTTTATAATGTCACACTTAACCCAATTTAGAAATGTGAATAAAAACATGGTAGTGGCTATTGAACCGCCGCGGCGGATCTTTTTCACAACTTATTGAACCGCCGCGGCAATTGGTTTGGTTACATACTATTTATTCTGTGCTATAGCGGTGTTTTCCATATGGATCGCTGGCCTATGCGTAACGTTATCGCGTTGTGGAGCGACATGTCCCGGGTTCAAATACTGCCCACTTGACTTTTTTTTTTAAATATTTTATAACGATTAATATCCTTTTTCACAAATTCTGGTTGGATTTGATGACAGAAATGTTCTTTTTTTTCATATAATAATTTATCTCTTTCATGTGATGGTAGTTGAGTTAGTTAGGTTGATTTTTATTTTGCTAAATAATTGTTAATAAATTATCAGCGCCGCAGGCAGCAATAGCGTCGCAGACAAAAAGGGGGGTACGGGGTGTCCCCCCGCCTTGTTTTTCAGAAAATTGCATAAAATATTTCAATTTCTATGCGCGGCGGTTCAATAGGTCGTGAAAAAATCCGCCGCGGCGGTTGCGTAGACACTCCCTAAAAACATTAAAAATGAGGATAAATCTACAAAATAGTAACATTTGAGGTTATGTTGGTCATATGCCACTAGTACTCTATTATTACTTCATGCAATTTTAATATTATAATATAGTATTCTCGCCAAGCGACAACTCTATTTCAGCGGTCGGATAAAATAACTACAGAAACATATTGTAAAGAAAGCGACTACTGCACGGTCCGACCGCTCATTAATTTGTCATTGCGCAATGGTCCGACCATACACGAAGTGTTTTTTAAAGCACGGGCGGCCTATGGTTTACGGGTCAGATAATCATATTATGTGAATTGTCGGCTTCCTATTGATTGATATAAATCTTTCATCTATGATATAAATCATTCAAGAACTTCAAGGAACATTGCGCCATTTTTGCAGTTGAAAATAAATTGCAAAAACAAATGACGCAAATGTGTTCCCTGCCCTTCTTGAACGATTTATATCAGCCAATAGGAAGCCAGTTCAAGAAGGGCAAGGAGCATGTGCACCATTTATTTTCGCAATTTATTTTCAATTGCAAAAATGGCGCAAATGTTCGTTGCCCTTCTTGAACAATTTATATCATAGTTAAATGATTTATATCAACAAATAGGAAGCTGACAATTCACATAATCTGATTATCTGATCTGCAATCCATCTTCCTTGCCTCTACCAAGTCCTTAGTTTTATTTCAATTAATTTTATTACAGGAAACTTAAAACACCACAGAAAAGAACACTACAAACTTAGATAAATAACGAGAGGAAATACAAATTCATTAAATGTGACAAATGCGCCAATAGCACGCTGCTGAACTGGCAGAATGCTAAATGTTGCTTGCGGCTACAACAAGCGGTTGTATTATTAATCTCTAAAACGCATTGTTACGCCTGAAACTTCTGTCATAGCACCAAGAGACGTGACTTTCTGTTATTTACAGTGTAATGCGGTAGTGTTTAAGCTGATAGAAAAATGCCATGTCTTTGATAAGTATATAAATTGACGACATGAACAACAACATTCGCGAGAAGAAGTTTATGCCACGATAAATTGTGAGTTGATAGACAAAGAAATCTATAGCAACTTCAGACACAACAGACACTATCAAAATGACAAATCCAGTTTTTAACGAAACAGATTTAGTAAGAAATGCAAGTCACAACAATTCGAGATTAACCTGAATTGTATTAACTTTTGTTTCAATAAATATTGTTCATCATTGTTGTTTATTGTGCCATAAGATAAATTGAAATACATAAAAAAGGGAGTGTAGAAACATCTACCTATACACGTATTTCGATGTGAAAAGGCAGCAAAGTCGGGCACAGTTAGTACTTGGATGGGTGACCCTTTTCAGGGAAATACAGTGTTTTCGCGCCACCTTCAGGTTGGGGGTAGCTTGTCTCTTGGTGTCGGTGATTGGTCTTAGTGGCAGAAATAGGCTGACATTAAATAAGAGAATAAAAAAAGTACATAAAAATTGTTTTTGTTACTGGTCACTGCACCATGGTTTGGTGTACGTAAAGCTACCAAGAAAACTGTGAGGTGAGTTATGGTAGCGGTTTCAGTGGCGAGATTTAACCGGCGATGTTAAGGCACGCCGGGCGAGTCTGTCACTTAGATGTCATCTCGCCGACCTGGTTAAGTGGTAGAGTAGCATTAGCTAAACTTCGTCAGAACGTTAAAATAAATAAGGCAATTAAAATTTTAAAAAATCATCTACCTTGGTAGAAATATCATCTAGACCAATTATATTAGTCAATGGGGTGTTTGCATGGTGTTGAGATAAATGCACATATCAAAAGATCGTGAAAAATAAAGTGACCCGTATTTTTTTATTTTTTCAATAAGTCACTATTTTGTTCATAATTAACGTAAACTTAAAAACAGTGGGGGGATCGTGACGTACTAAAATTTATTGAATCTGCGCCATCTATTATTAAATAGAACAAGTATATTTTTAAATATTAATTTGGTCGTCTTCTTCTTCTTATATTACCCGGAGATATGAGATATTACCAAACGCCAAACGTCATTATAGAACGGCGATATGTGAATGTTGTGATTGATTGTTTATTTTTCTATTTTTATCGATCTAACTCTAATTTATGCTCGAGATATTTGAAGAATAAAGCAAATAAATTTGTTGCATACCATATTTCGCAAATATATTTAAATCTTAACATGTTGCTTTGTTAGGTTATAAATATGAGTTCTTTTAAGAACTGCATTGTACCAGCTCCTTTTTGCATGAACACGTCAGTGAATTCACCAGACAAAATATTTTTAACTGTCCCTAGAGACTTTAAACGCAGAACCGATTGGTTTACTGCTGTAACAAATAATACAGGTCAGAAGCAGCACAGTATTACATATCAGTAGAGAGTCTAGAGGCCGCTACGATGTATTTTAAAGGAAAAGAGATCGACTAAAGAGTACACAAAAACGAAAAACAGATTATTATGTAAAATTTTCTGGATTCGCATATCGAGTTCGCCAGTTAATTCGAAATTGCGAAATTGAAGAAAATTTTTTTTTTATCAAAACTCGGAAAAGCATGATAATGTATTTTCATATTTTTCACTCAGTATCTCGAGCCTTGTGAGAGATATTGATCTCAAATTTTATGAACATATTCCTCTGATATTGTTCTTGATTGATGTATGAAGCAAAATTGTTTTATCGTGACATCTTTTATAAAAAATATATGAATTATTACATGTTATGCAAAAATGCGAAAACGCATTGTAAAATACAGTAAGTGAGAAACTTTTTTTATTATTAAAGATGGAATGATAGCATAACGACAAAAAGTGGAGTTTAAAGGTCAAGGAAGTTTTTGAAAACTATATTTCTTTTTGTTGCTGTTTAGTTTAGTCGCAATTGAATTGTTAAAATTCGGCGATTTAACTATTATAATTATGCCCGCTCGAGAGAGATTACATTGCATTAGGTACGGAATAACCATGGCTTCTCAAAGAATTCATTCATCAAAAAGGAACACACATTATTTTGTTTCATTTCAATTACTAATTATGAAGCACACCTTAAAAATAATAAATTCAACTATTTCATTTAGATTCGATATATTTGTACACAAACACAAGAATTATAAGAACGAATACGCGATTCTTTTACACCTCATTTCAGGACCTAAAAAATCGATGTTATTGACGTAAAAGTCATGAATCATATCCATTGAAACAAATGGAAGTTGTTAGAATATGCTTTTTCATAGCTACTTTCCATTTTTAACTATTAGCACAAACAAAAACGCAAAACCGAACGATAAATCGCAAACTCTACTTGTTTACTATGTTGTTATTATAACCTCAAAATATGACTTATTTCCTGCGTAATGTTGGAAGAAGAAGACGCAGTATTTCTTGATCGAAATTTACAGAGAAGATTTCTGCATTACTGAGGTATTAGTTCCAAAATTCAACACAAATGCTTAAAATTCTCCTACGTCACAAGATTATTTATTTAAATTTAATTTTCAAAAATAAACTTATCGGGTGTAAAAAAAACACTGAAACCAGGCAAAATCCATTAACTTTTACTGAAGAACATAACGAGCCTATTAAAAATGTACTTTTTTTTTAATGCAAACACCCCATTCTCTATCATTTTTTTTAAGACTTGGATTCTTCGAAACCCTAAAACTAACCCTTTTTTAATATATCCCCAGGTTAATGTTACCATTTTAAATGGCAGACAATCGGTTTAGACATACTCAATTGACTCCTATCAGTGAAAATTGTATTCATTATATCGTTCACCATTTTGCATGCCAGCTCTCCTTCAGTATTGCTGTGTTGCCATTATTCAACATAAACACAAAAACAATGTTAAATGCTCAATATTACTATAATAATTGGAGACTGTGATTTGTTATAAAATTTCTGGAACTGGAAATGTCGCAACTAGGAGCTCGTTCAGTGTTTTCAAATAGATCTATATATTTATTTGTATTTCAAAGTCATCTGCTTACACCATATTTTTAAAATCAACTGCAACTTTAAGAGTGAGTAAGGCGACTAGATCAGACCTAAAATCTAGGCATATATGGCGCTTGCAACTACTATCTAGTTTGTCGCCTGTATTGTGGTACACATCCGAAGGGTCAAAATATGCGATGTGTTTCACTTTTACAAGCAATATGAGAGCAGTCCGATTGTAAGAATTGATTTATATTGTATGTGGTTATCACTATGAAGTACCTTTTCTAAAAATTTTACAATGCTTGTTTATGGATAAAGCTCGTAATAGATTAAGGTTTATAAAAATGGTGGCTTCAACTATTCAAAGAGCACTGTATTAAAATGGTGATTAGTAATAAGCTGTTTTTATCAAATTGGTTATTAAATTGAAGAAAACATTTTCTTGTAAATAACTGAATACTACAGGATTGTTGAAAAATGCTTAGTTAAAATTTACTTATCAGAGAGATCTTTCTTCAGTTGATGCATTGCTCCTCACTCTTATTGATCTAGTCACTTTATAATTAGTATTGCAGAGAAAATTGTTACCTCTATTTTTGTACAGCTTTAATTATTATTTCGTAAGATGAGCAACTTTACTCACCAGGAATTTAAAGTTATAGTTTTTCTAAAAGTTGAGATACATAGCTTGTCAGTTTTAACTAAGCATCCAATATTTACAGTTTTTTCAGAAAATTAAAAACTTATAACAATCAAATTTGTAAATAATGATTATTAATATAATTTAATGTTAAAGAAATGATGTAGTTATAAAACAATTATCGTCCCTTATTTTCTGCTCTGTATTTATCCACATACCTTGAGGTTACAAAAGTTTTGCTCTAACCACTTTCATTTTAACAAAAGAACATAATTTTCTTGCATCAATATGTTTCCTGAAATACTGTGTTACTAATTTGGTATAATTTGTTTCATACCTATTTTATCAGTTGTCAGGCAGCATTTCAAGTGTACCAATGATGAATTTAATAAAGAACAAACATCATCATGTACGAATTATAGTTGAAACAGCCTCCAATTCTTTAATTTCTTATACTAAAATTATACCAAAATATAAAATAATTCATGATTATTTATATTTATAATAAGTATAGTAGGTACAAATAAATTTCACAAATTTTAGGAATGGGCAAGGAAGTTGAAAATCTCATAATGGAAAATAATGAACTGTTAGCTACCAAGTACGTAAATTTTTTGTCCTCATCTAAAATATATTAATACCATGATTTTTAGAAACGCTCTTAACGTTGTGAAAGACGACTTGATTGTAAAAGTTGATGAATTGACTGGCGAAATTGATATGCTCAGAGAAGAAATATTGTCTCTAAATGTTTCTCGAACTAAATTAAGGGAGCGAATAAGTGACTTAGAGGAAGAGTTACGAAGGGTAAAGGAGGCAAACGAAGCTAAACAGGATGCCGATGAGGAATCTGATGTACCTATGGCTCAAAGAAAGAGATTCACAAGGGTTGAAATGGCAAGAGTTCTTATGGAACGTAACCAATATAAAGTAAGTTATATAATACATACATAACAAATAATAAAACTTCTATTTGGTGCACAAAAAAACTGGGACGTGTAATTTGTTATTCTATAAAAAAATGTTGTCAATAAATCATTTCATTTCGAGAGTAATTTGAAAAGTTTGAGACTTGATGTGTACATATAAGTACTATTGAAAAATATTTTACACTCATCTTACGAACAATTGTGAAATAGCAGATTTTTACTAAGTATTTGTAAAGAACTGTTTAAATAGGGTTATCTCAGTGTACTTTTAAAATTAATGGAAGTGTTTTTTTTTTGTTAAAGAAGGTACCAACGTAAATTTTTAGTGAGATGAAAATGTGTTGGGTGACAATGCACAAAAAGTACTACAATACAAAAAAAGTATTTTTATTATACCTGAATTATATTATCTGTTTTTGAAACTAAAAAGCATGCAAAATCGGGCCTTTAAATCACTAGTGCTTTAAGGTGGCCATTCCCTAGAAAGAGACATCCGATAGGGAAATATTTACTATTTTTGGCCATATTTCTTTTTCTTAGTAAGAACTATAATACTACCTAAGTGGAACCTTAACAATACTATTACTAAGAATTTTCACTCAATAATTTCAGTGGTTTGCAAAATAGTTAGATTTAAATTTATAAATTATATTAATCCTAAGGTTCTACTAGGTAGTCTTATAGTTTTTTTAATATACGTACTAAGAGAAAAAAGTTATTGCCAAAAGTAGTAAATATTTCCCTAGCGAATGTCTCTTTCTAGGGAATGGGCACCTTAAAGTTGCCTAGGTAACAACCAATTCTAAACAATGATAAATACACAGGTGTTTAGCAACCAAACAAAGAAATCTAAATGTCTCTATGTTATCGATTAAAAATGAAATTCAGAGATTACCTTGTAAAATGAATCTACATTAATTAATTTTAAAATGTTTTACTCCTTACTCATTTAGGACCGTCTTTGCTACGCTCGTCTTGCCCTAAACCAGTGCATGCTTTAAAGGCTTATTTATACACTTGTATTATAATATACTATTTTCTCGAAGAAAAGGTTATGTTACATTTTCTGGAATGCTAAAGTGACATTTATGAGATAAAAAGTTAGTTGTCAGTTCAAGATTGTATCAAATATATTAAATTACAGAATAATATTACCTATATAAATAAATAAATACAATAAAATTATACTAACCACATAATACAGGTAGATATACATATTAAACACATACATTATACATATTTGTTCATAGTACAAAGATATTAAAATGTGTGATACCTATATATTCTTCATAAGAATTAAATTTTCCAAAAGTAGGTTCTTTACCTTTTGTGATTTAGCAGACAGGTAGTTAGGTTCAGTCGCGGCAAGTAAAATTTGAGAGAAGAAGCGGAATAAAACTGATGATCTTTGAAGTTGTTATTCGTGCTCCCGGCACACTCGTGGGCGTGGCAACAAAATCATAATCGTCTTTCTTGCACTAGTGTACCTCTACTATAATGGGCTTGTTCCATGATATTCTTTTTATATGGTTTTTATACTTTTTCATGTAGTACTCGATATTCTCATTATACACTTAAAATTTCGTATTATTAACTTTTTCCGTTCTCGAGATATAAGGAGTTGAAATTAGTAATAGTTGCAAAAACCGAGCGCTCATTTATGACGTCACTATACGCAAGTGACATAAGAAAAATGGCTTTCTGTGACCTTTCAAATTTAACCTGATGAGTCGATAAACATGGAATTTTTAAAAGCTGGTAACTAAATAAATACGTCGAGTGGAAGTTCGTTCTATATGTCTACGGAAAGGAGAAGGTCGGCGATGAATTCTAATCGTAAATTGCCGGGTCAAAATCGAAAATTCGTCCCGGGAGGAGCGAGAAAATTGTAATTTTTTGACATTTCACCAAATTGTACTCCCCTACTGTCAAGTAGTAAGCAAAACAAACAATACTTCGAAAACACTTATAATTATAACAAATAAGGAGCATCAAGTCTATTGAGATCACGGAGTCTATGCGTATAGTGACGTAACGCCTGGCCACGCCCCATTTTTGCGAGGTGGAGATTTGTAATAGTTTTTAAGATACTAAACGTGCGAATAAGATTCTGATTTTTTGCAGATCCGTTAATTTATACTTGCACTTTCGATTTATGAAATAAAAAAAAAAATGCCGAACAAGCCCATTAACAGGTAACTTATCAAAAAAGTTGTGTGCTATAGTATAAAAATGATTTCTGTACTTTTGAAAGTCTGTATTCAGATAGACCTAGTGTGACTTCTGGTATTAATAAAAAGACAGTGCTGAATAAAGTAGCACATTAACAGACATAATTCCAAAACGCTTAAACACGGGTCTATAATGGTCCGAATAAGCAGGCGGGCATACAGTTTATTGATGTAAGACAAAATACAATGTATACACTTGCCAACAAATAGGTAAATTATATTTTAAATATTAAAAATATAAAAATGCGTTATATACATACAACAAACATTAATAATTGTAAAATATAAAAAGCTAATTTCTTCGACTGAAATACTTCTTTCAGAGAACTCTTAATTTTTGTTAAAAAAAAATGTATGATTTAAATACTTCTATTCATTCTCAGTGCATCACTTTATCCTGCCCAAAGGAGGATTGAGTAGGACATAATGCTGTGGAATATGGCAAAATACTCCATTTTTACATGGATACTATATTATTTAACTGTCGCAAAATATAAATTGATGTGGCCACACTACCAGCCAAGAGGTCTATGTAAGGTATCTAGTTTAATGATCTGTCTAAATATACACCTAATACTGATGAAATTCTATCAGAAGCTGTATTAAAAGTAAAGAGTGACATCATTTAAGTAGGTTATGAAGAGAAGAGCTCCTAACACCGAACCTTGAGGCACTCCATAGGAAATTATGTGATCATCATTCAATTAAATTATTTGATCTATATAAATATGATCAAATAAGTTCAAGCTCAAGATATTGCTAACTGCATATTGCAAAAATGAAACAATAAAGGAAGAGTATTATTGTAATCTTCTATACCAACTGAAGCCAATAATTTGCGAAAATAATAGGTTCATCAAAGGAAAGAATATTTTTTGTCATCATAATGCATGCCAACACCATTTTAATAGTAAAACTCGCTAAACTGTGGTACTATTTGTTGCTTCACCCATCTTATTTACCTACCTGATTTAAGTCCATCTATTTCCATGTTTGAAAAAATTCCTCGATCTCAAACAATTTTCTTCAAATGATGTTATAAAAGTTGAGGCCAACTTTGTGAATATTGATTTAAATTTGACTTAGTTTCATCTATATTATTATTAGGACACAGTCAAAGAGCTCAGGGTTCTTGAAATAAATTTTATTGCTGAATGTTTTAAAATAAAAATTATAATCCTTATGACAAAATATATTTTAGGAACGTTTCATGGAGCTTCAAGAAGCAGTTCGCTGGACAGAGATGCTTCGTGCATCAAGAAGTGATACACCCTTTGAGAAACACAGCAACAAAAGTATATGGAGGTTTTTTAGCAATCTCTTCAGCAGCAATGATAGGGTACAACGACCACTGATCGTTCCTCACTTAAGGTATCAAACATCAACCAACCAAGTGGCGCCTGGTATTAAAGCTCTACCAAGACTGGGTCATGATCTTCTCGAAACTGAAATGGGTACGGAATTGTGATTTTTCTATCTAGACTTGTACCTGCTGTCAATTTTGTCTGTGATACATAAGTATGTTCTAGAAACATACTCTAAAATTTAGTAATTTGAGAGTAAGGTAATTATATTGAGGAAAGTGAATCAATTAAAAATATTTATATTTATTTATTGTTAACTGGTGGTAAAACTGTTTCAAAATATTTTGATAAAAATATGTACATATAATTATGTGTCCAGTTTTAGACATATCGTGTTGTTATGAAATTTTTTTATTTACTGTTACAACTGGACCTGAATGTTAAAATACAGAATTTATAAACACAATAGTGGGTTCAGAGGAGTAGACAGTTTCTGTTACAGTACGTAAGTATACTGTATTTAGTTAGGTGTTATTTTCAGTGAAAGGTTTATTTGGGGGGGTTTTAGAAAGTTTAAGAAAAAAATGTTTGGTTTCTGTTTTGAAGAGTTCTTTCTATGTTTTAAGCTTTAATCACTCTGGACCCTGGAATCTCGGTTGAAACTAATATACATGTTTTTTTTATAATGAATTTTATCATAATGATGTACTGAAACTGGGCATAGTAAAGGTTGAACTGACTAGTGATAATGCTAAAGGTAAAATACCAGTTTTTGATAAAAGAATATTGTGTCCTTGATGGTCAATTCCAAATGGGCTGCTTGACTCGGTCAGAAAAATAAAAATAAAGTTATTTCTTTACTGTATATAAAATTTTTAGGCCCTTATTCAGAATCGTGAAGTTTTTAGTCAATAAAATGGGGTAATAAAGTTGTTTTTATTGTTCTGTTCTGGACCTGGTACTCCCATTTGATTAATTTTTTTCTTAACAGAACTAGTATAGAATAGATCATGTAATGTTTAACTACAAAGCTTTAATATAATCTATAGGTAAAACTGAAGAAAATAGCAAAGTTTAAATATGGCTGGCCAATGAATCATGCTCGGAACATTTTAAATTAAATTATCCAGAAATACTCAGCAAATGAGAATTTTCCAGAACTTTATTGTTGATAATTTGCCACTTCAATTAGATTGTGTGGTTTTAGAATTTCATAATTTATCCACAAAGCATTAAAAGTAGAAGGGAAAGATATGGAAAACTTTCAAATTATTCGTCGCTGTGAGCGAGGCTAAAAAACAAATACTTTTAAAAATTTAAGCGAAACTCTATGAAAACATGTTTGTATGAAAATAGGAGATTTATTTGAGTTAGAGTACTAATTGTTTTAAATTTGGTTTTTATCTGGTGACCACATATACATCATTCTCATTAAATTTGGAATAAACAGTGTCTGAACTAATTAATTTAATTATAAAATTGTTTAAAATAAGGCATTACAATTTTGCTTCAGTTCGCATGGCACGCCACATTTCTGAATAGGAGAATAAATAATTAATTCGGCAAATCTATATATTTCTTTATCATTATAATGTATCCGATTACACATTGTACAACTAATAAATCAGGGTTTAGGTTCTCTGCAAGAGAGAAACAAAAGTTAGTAAACAAAATATGTTTAATTTAGAGGTAGACAAATTTTATATGAACAATTTGAAGAGAGAGAGGGTTCATCAAAGCATCACAAAATGTTGCATGGGGGGCAGTCTATCTCATACATTACATGACCGAAGTCGAGCAAATATCACTCAGAATTCTTGTCCCTGTGATTGTGTTTAAAGCAGTAATGTACAAATAGGTTTTCAATTTTATCGCGATCGGAAGATTTTTTGATGTCTCAATATGACGGTGAGATGGCGGCCAAAATTCAAAAATTTTAGTATCGTAGAAATACCAAATTGTATGAAGAAAAGTGTATCTAACTTGATTCGTTCATTACAAGATAAAGACAAAAAAGCACAAAACTACCAAATGCATATAAATTGTTCCGCGATGATGGAGGTAAAAATAAGTAAATATAAAAACAATCAAAACTCTGAAGAGATAATGACTCCGATCAAAGAACTTAACACTAGATACATCGGCCATCTCTTTAATACATGCCTTATTTGCTGCTAACACAGTCACACTGTATGTCCATTAAAAGGGATAGATAATCATAACGTTCCATAAGCAACGGTGGCGGGCACGCGTGGAAGTAAGTCCTGCACTACCTGCTTTTTACACAAAACAATTTGATATAGGCCTGCAATATTCAGTAGGATAATACTTGAACTATTTTAAATTTAATTAGCATAACTTTTAAAATATAACTATTGTCACAAATTCATAAAATGACTCATTTAGAAAAAATTACATAGCTCTGTTCTTTCTGAAAGTTTACATATAATAAGAGGGTACAATTTACTCTCTACCTTACTGAGTTACCATGTCGGTGAAATATTTACAATCACCAGATGTACAGAAAGTAAGGTACAAATATAAAACCTTATATTGTGTTAAAATATCTTTATTTATATATACGGAATTAGTACAAAAAGTCAGTGATTTTTAAAAAGTGCAACTTTTGTTAAAATATTCCTTACACTGTTTATTTCCCATGTTGATGGTCTTGCTAGCACATCTTGGGAACTTACAAAGTAATGTCAATATTGAGTTGAGTATTGTTAACCTAAATATTAATCATTGTAGACTTTTATTTTCAATAGCGCAATTGTATCATTATTATTATTATTGTGTTGTGTTTATACATTATCACACCAAAAATATCAATTAGTATAGTGGGCACATAATATGTGTGTGAAGAAATTTTTGTTCCTGTGTAATTCCCGTTAAGTGAAGATCATCTAAAGAAATAACTAGGTACAGTTTTATTAAGATAGCGACAATATTGCACATGTATAACTTCGAGATTAACAAATATAATAGGTAGAGCATATACAAGTTTAATTCTAAGGGAATTATGTATTGAACTGTATTAAAATTTTCTTGCCATTAGTCTTTTTACAAGTGTAAACAGTTAGTCAGGACTATGAAGTTTATACTTACTAATGAAATGATCGATTAATGAAGTATGCAAAATTGTTAATGAAATATGTAAAACAACACTTTTCCAGCACCAAAAACAGTTAAATACTAGAAACACCTGTTAGTGTTGATGATGGACACGTCAAATTGATAATACGATAATTGAACCGAACCGATCTGAAATGTTACGGTTTTTCTCAAGCCACGAATAAATCGACTAGCCAACCAGTAACTTATGGGATGTTTGCAACAAAAGTGCCTTAGACTGTTACTATCTCAGCAACAAACAAACCAATAAACATATATCTAGGGATAAGTTCCTTGATCAGAGAATGATGATTAGAAAACACATGAAGTCAAAGGATCAATACTTTCAAAATATTCAGCTTTGGCTATCCTTTTATATTGTTTGGAGATGTTTTAATAGGTGTTTACGATATAGTACTCTCAGTAATGTACTGAAATAGCATGTCTCATTGTTATGAATACCATTTTGTCTCTTTTTAGTAATAGCAATACGTAAAGTGTTATTTATAACGGGGTTGCCAGAGCTCAATAATTTTTGGAAAACTAGAGTTATCAGCTTTATGTACACACCTTTTAATCCTGATCTATTCAGAGCAGTATTTTGCACTCACGATTGATTAGCCAAATAAATATGCAAGACTGTCGGTCTTATTTGAAATCTTCAGTGTGCATCCTATACCGACTGTACCTACTCTTGTGTATATAAAACAAATAGATTTAAAATAGGCTGAGGAACCTTGGTGAATAGCCTGTTGATTCATTTTGGGTTTAGTAAATTTTTTATTTCCTTTTAAATCAGAACTCTATTTTCTACTGTTTTTCTAAGTAGATGTAGTTATAACTTATAAAATACCAGAAAGTCATCTGGGATGCTAACAAATACACAAAATTATAAAAATTAAAATTCTAAATGTCAATTTCATTTCTATGGAAGTCTGTTTAAATGTTCTATAAACAGCTTTGTCACTGTAATGGTGACCTTAACAGTTTTCATATGCTGTTGATACATGAAGTATAAGCATTAAATAAAAATATTTTTATTTATCTGTGTATAATTTGTTTGAAATTATGGTGTAGACATGAAATATTTTTCATGCATCGTTAAGTAGGCTTGCTATGCCACTGATGTAAAACGTGGACAGAAAAATGTCTTTCCTTTTCTGGTAATTAATAGCACTGGCACACAAAAAAAAAGTCGAGTGGGAAAAGGCAGACCTATGTATTCCTATGCATTTTGACATGAACACGAATCCGATGTCCGTTTTGCCTGATTGGCTCTTGCATTTTTCCTAACCTCAAAAGACACCACAACAATGCCCGAAAAAATGAAAGTGTAACTAAAAATCTGAAAAAATTCAGGAGTATGTAGGATGGCGAGAGAAATCGAATGGCGCTAACCAGACTCTGCAATACTTCGTTTCTGAGATAGGGCCTCTCAAAGTCACCGGAAGGAAGAAATCTCTGAGACCAAGAAGCTATATACTTCTAGTTTGTGCCATTTGATTTCTCTCGTCGTTCTACGTACCCCTGAATTTTTTCAGATTTTTAGCTATCCTCTCATTTTTTCGGACATTCTTACGGTGTTGTTTGAGGTTAGGAAAAATGCAAGAGCCAATCGGGCAAAACGGACATCGGATTCGTATTCAGTAGGTCAAAATGCATGGGAATACATAGGTCTGTCTTCTCGCACTCGACTTTCTTTTTTTGTGTGTGCCGGTGTAATTGATAATGTTGAGATATAACGACTTGAGTATATTTATGGACATTAACATAGTTAAGTACAAAATTCTACATAAAATTCATTATCATTACAAATTCAAAGTGGCAAATTTTCAGCATTAAATTAAAGAATTTTCTATGCTCTGTAGCTCCAAGAATACTGAATGAAGGACTTTGTGCCCATAAGAACTTTTGATCTGGGAGCCATAATATGTCAACTGCCAATTATTATTCCACTTAAACCCAAACTCCCACTTATTTGATGTGGCGTTCTTTCCAACTTTAAATTATCTTATTACTTTATGATTAAAATGCCTATGAATGAAGTCTGACATTTTGAATTATATTTTTATAAAAATATAATTTTGATGAAATACATTTTTAAAGGTTTAATAATGAGGTGCTCATTTAATTTCAAGTGTCAATTATTTATTTATTGTTTTTTTTTTAAATACCCTTTACTAGTAGTTAAGTTTATTTTCTATATTTGTTACTTACATTACATAACAGGCAGATCAATCTATGATTTTAATTTTACCTTAAATATGCTTCAATAATACGTCAGGATTTTAGGTTATGTTCATTTTTTGTGGGGTGCTCATTTCTTGTGGGAAGTGGCTACACTCCCAGTGGAATCGAAATATGTTATTCCTCTCAAGCTCCTGATCAAGATCTCTCAGGGACACAAGGTCGGAAAATGCACAGTTTTCCAGATATCGCAGGTGCAAATGGGGTGCTCATTTCGTATGGGAAGTGGCCCCGGATGAAATTCCTTGAAATCAATATGTTATTCCTCACGACCTCCTGATCAAAAGTTCTCATGGGAACAAGGTCGGAAAATGGAAAGTTCTCCAGATATCGGGGGTTGAAAAGTCGACTTTGCACCCTCGATATCTGAAAAATTGTACATTTTCCAACTTTGTGTTCTCGAGAATTTTCGATCAGGAAGTCGAGAGAAATAACATATATAGATTCCAGCAAATTTCACTGGGGGCCACTTCCCATAAGAAATGAGCACCCCCTTTGCACCCCCGATATCTGGAAAGCTATGCATTTTCCGACCTTGTGTTCATGAGAGCTTTTGATCGGGAGCTCGAGACGAATAACAATTATCGATTCCAGCGAATTTCATCTGGAGTGGAGCCACTTCCCATAAGAAATGAACACCCCCTAAAAAAATGAACGTAACCTAAATTCTTGATAATTATGGTCAAAAATGACGTCGGATTCGGTTTCAGAGTGCAAAATTACATAAGAAAACCATTCGGGTCGATGGTGCCCAACTTTTTTTCTTTTTTTGTGGGCCTGTGTAATCAATTCAGATCTATAAAAACAAACATGCTGGGATATATCTAAACTGTCCAAAGTTGCACGATCAAGAAATGTCATCCTTCTTGCGATTTAAAATGATCTTGGTATTATTGCTTTCGCATTGACAAAAATGTATTAAAATTCATAGTTAAACTAGACATTATGTCAAAAACTGTCTCATTATCTCTTGGCAGACAAGAACCAAACTAACGAGTAACAAGTAACGCTTTTGTTTAAATTTATATTGTAATGTAGTGGATTAATGTCACTGTATAAAGCTCTGCCATATGCATCATGGTGATTCCTATTCCAATATGTTTTGTCAATATATATATATAAATCCTTTATTTTAGCCAAAGACTAATAATATACAAAAATATACATAAGTAGTAAATAGACAATGAAAAAAGATATATAAAAACAACACAAGAATTGTATATAACAAACAAGTATAGTCAATTTGTCACACTATAAAATTTCACTTAAATAAATAAACAGTCATAGAACATATAATAATCAGTAGTAATTACATGACTTTAAAAACAAGTACGTACTTAAAATTAAATTTAGGCTGGACATTTTCAACAGACAATACGAATGTCTACTCATCCAATAAATACTTTTTAAGCCTATTCTTGAATGTATTTAAAGTGGAACTGCTTTTAATATTCTCAGCTAACTCATTATACTCACCTAATCCCTTAAAAAATAAACTGTTTTGAGTTGACTTTTTCCTGTATCTTTGTATATGAAAGTCTAAATTAGCTCTAGTATTATAATTATGTACATTTATATTATAGACTAACATATCCTGCAGATATTTGGGAGCTAAGTTATTTTTAATTTTATATATAAAAACCAGGGTGAAGAATGTAACATATTTTTTTACCGAAAGCCACTTTAACGTACTCAGCATGCCCCGAATAGGAGTCAGTCTAGAACATCCCAAAATGATTCTCATACCCCTATTTTGTAACTTTTGAAGTCTATCTAACTCATTTTTATTTAAGAGGTATATTATTGAGCAACAATAATTGAAATGGGGCAGTATGCATGTATTATATACCATAAGTTTGGCCCATTGACTCAGGTACCCACTACTTCTACTTAAAAAATGTATTTTAAAACCTATAATTTTACATATATAGCTAGCATGATCTTTAAATGATAATTGTTTATCTATCATTACCCCAAGATATTTTATTTTTTCAACTCTCTCAATTTCATTGCTACCAATATAAATTTTTTCTTCTCTACTTATCGAATCTAAACTAATACCTTTTCCAATAGCCATCCACTTAGTTTTCTTACTATTAACCTTTAATAAGTTAGTACAGCAGTACCTGTAAACATTTTGTAAGGTATTATTTATCATTGTGAAACAATTTCCAATATTGAAACCACTAATATAAATTAGGGTATCAGGTATCAATTTGAATGTTTGTATTTAAGTGGTGACTTGATGGCTGAATTTTTTTACAATTTTAAGAAAAAAGTTATTATTTTAAATACTGTGTCTAAATTTCAAACGCACAGTTTTTCTTTTCTTTGGTGGCAGAACTTATTACCAAACGAGGATCGACCGTTTATGGTAAAATCGACTTATTATTGTTAGAAGACATTAAAAAATACTTCCCTTCGGTATGCGAGGGAAGTAAAATGTTTTCTGATTTTTTCATCCAAAAATAATTTGGGACAAAAACCGCCCAAATCGACCCTCCTCCTTTAAGATGACCCGTTCATGAAACTAATGGTGAGGTATTAAATAATAGCACAATATTATCTTGTAAAGTAGAATTAAGCTAAAAGCGCAAACACATAATAGCCACTTTCCTATACTGTTGCAAGTGATATCCTTTCATTGAAGAACTTGTGAGTATCATCAGACACCTTGACCAGAAATTTTCCAAGAACCCAACCCAAACCTCGGAGGTTGTGTGGCTTGTAGTGTACTATAAGTTTTACTTCTAATTCTTATTAAAATTGATCAATTTTTTTTTTTAATAATTAACCTTCCAATTTCGGTACGTACAATAACTCAGTGTTTACTTAGTAGGCTTGAGACCAAATCTTGGCTAGGGCATAAATGTTTAGAGATACCTTTAATACATTAGCCAGATGGTAGTAGTGAGGCAGACCGCAGTTGAGTGAAATAACACGAATTGTTGCTATTATCTCTCTTGAGTTGAAGTCAGTTATGGCAAATGGCAATGTGGTAGGAAATGGTTGTTTTGTAGTTATCCGTACTTGTATTCGGATTGGAGTTGAGTGATGGAATGACTAAGGGTAAACCCTGCTAGGATGTTAATAAAAAAAGTTGTAAAAAGAATTGTAAAAAATGATGCTAAAAGTACATAGGATTATTAAAGTACTTTCAGAACCTTATGAACTGCGAGATGCGCAAAATTTTTTCCGTATAAGTACATTTTGAAAACATTGACTCAGCTATCACATAAATTTAGTAGAATAACTCCAAACTCTCCAAATATTAAATACAAAAATAATTTATAAATAATATTTAATTTAAATAATTTATAAATAATAATAATTTACTTACATTGTTGGAATTAGATGAATAACCCCACGCAAAATTCGCTAGTTTCTAAATTGATCTCAAAGGGCCATTGAAATGGTGGTCTGTAAACAACGACAGCTGAGATAAAGTGCAAATCCTAAATCTGATGTTTTTAGGAAATTGTGTAATTGAGACGATCGCAAAAATTATGTCTCTGCGCATACCAAGGTCAAAGCTCATGAGATTTTGAAACATCTCTAGTAACCTTGGTACCAAACAAAAGCATTATGAACTGATAAAATAATAATTTGGAAAATAGTGAAATGGAGCATCAAATTTTTTTATCAAATTTGGTTTCACAACTCTGAATGCAACAGTTCGTATCTTATTCGAACAAAGTGACCAAACCCAAATCTGAAAGTGTTCCTTACCAATACTTCAATCTCCTGCCACCAGAGGTGTCGTAGTTATATATGACAGATAACCCAATCTCATAAGTTATTGAAGCATATTTAAGTCATATTTTTACTTCCCTCGCATACCGAAGGGAAGTATTGTATTCGAGAAAAAATCACCCTCCGAGATTTTTTCGGATTCTGACGTTTCAGAACACGTAGATTCCGAAAATATAGGTTTTTCAATTCCGTCAGTCTGTCTGTCTGTCTGTCTGTCGGTCTGTCTGTCTGTCTGTCTGTCTGTCTGTCTGTTGGTGTATTTACTAAAAAACTACTTGACGGAGAGCAGTCAAATTTGGTAGGTAGTTAACCCTACTGTCAGCGAAGAACTGGTAGAATTTTCACTGAAAAATATACAGGGTGGACCGTCTAAACGGAATAAATAGTGAAAAAAATTTTTTTTTGCTCAAATTTAAAATTTCCACGTTTCATGACGCGCTAAACCTGTTTCAGGAAAAAAAATTTTTTGAAAATTTTTTTCAAACATTTTTGAAAAAATTTTTACCAAGACGAAAAAAATTTTTTTTTGCTCAAATTTAAAATTTCCACGTTTCATGACGCGCTGAACCTATTTCAGGAAAAAACATTTTTTGAAAATTTTTTTCAAACATTTTTGAAAAAATCGGTAAAGGTATTTACACAGAACTTCCCTCGTTCATGGCAGTCTCTCAAAAAAATAATAATTACGAAATGACATTGAGAATAATAATCGGAGTAGAGTTATTGCTATTATTACAAAGAAAACTTGATAAGTTTTGGTCAAAAAAATATACAGATTGCTCATCCAACAGCAAAAGTTCAATACTAAATAGCAGGTGCCACATATGGCAGGCTTGCGCAAATACCTTTACAAATGTCCACCATGACTGAATTATTTCTTGGGATGACCACCCTGTACATTTTTCAATAAAAGTATAATAGTTGCATATGCCAGATGTTATTGCCATCTGTCACATTTTCAATCCAACATTCACGTAATGGAGTGGAAATATAGTGGTGGTTAAAAAATTTCATTTTTTTTTAATTTTTCAAAAGATGGTAAAATAATTTTCAAATTTTTTTCTTCTGAAATAGGTTTAAGATGTCAAAGGTAGAAATTTTAAATTAGAGCAAAAAGGAAAGTTTCCTTCTGTTCTATAGTAGTGCTAAAAAAAAGTTTAAAAATTAAAAAAGATGTATTTTTAAAATAGGTTTAGAATGCTATGAAACGTGAAAATTTTAAATTTGAGCAAATAAAAAAAAATTCGATCTATTTTAGTGGTAAAAACTTTTTGAAAAATGTTGGTGAAAAAAATTTTCAAATTTTTTAGAATGTCATTTAAATTTGAGCATTCTGGTGTTAAATTTTTTTCCAAACTGGTAACAAAATGTTGCAAATTTTTTTTTCCGAAATTGGTTTGGAATATCATGAAACGTGGAAATTTTAAATTTGAGCAAAAAAAATTTTTTCGTCTGTTCTATAGGAGTGATACATAAATGGATTAAAAATGTTTTCAAATTTTCTAAAAAATTCTTCAAAAACATTTTTAAATTTGTTTGAATAGTTTTAGAATGTCATGGAAACGTGGATAGTTAAAATCTGAACAAAGAAAGAAAAATTTTCTATCTTAGTGATAAAATTTCAAAAAACTTTTTTTTTTAATCAGGCTTAGAATGCCATGAACGTGAAAATTTTAAATTTGAAGAAAGAAAAAAAAAATTCATTTTAGTAGTAAAAATGTTTTCAAAAATATTGGTGAAAAAAATTTTCAATTTTTTTTTTACTGAACTAGGTTAAGCGTGTCATGAAACGTAGAAATTTTAAATTTGAGCAAAAACAAATTTTTTTCATCTTGGTAAAAATTTTTTCAAAAATGTTTGAAAAAAATTTTCAAAAATTTTTTTTTTCTGAAATAGGTTTAGCGCGTCATGAAACGTGGAAATTTTAAATTTGAGCAAAAAAAAATTTGTTTCAACTTGGTACAAATTTTTTCAAAAATGTTTGAAAAAATTTTCAAAAATTTTTTTTCCTGGAATAGGTTAAGCGTGTCATGAAACGTAGAAATTTTAAATTTGAGCAAAAACAAATTTTTTTCATCTTGGTAAAAATTTTTTCAAAAATGTGAAAAAAATTTTCAAAAATTTTTTTTTTCTGAAATAGGTTTAGCGCGTCATGAAACGTGGAAATTTTAAATTTGAGCAAAAAAAAATTTGTTTCAACTTGGTAAAAATTTTTTCAAAAATGTTTGAAAAAAATTTTCAAAAATTTGTTTTTCCTGGAATAGGTTAAGCGTGTCATGAAACGTAGAAATTTTAAATTTGAGCAAAAACAAATTTTTTTCATCTTGGTAAAAATTTTTTCAAAAATGTTTGAAAAAAATTTTCAAAAAATTTTTTTTCCTGAAACAGGTTTAGCGCGTCATGAAACGTGGAAATTTTAAATTTGAGCAAAAAAAAATTTTTTTCACTATTTATTCCGTTTAGACGGTCCACCCTGTATATTTTTCAGTGAAAATTCTACCAGTTCTTCGCTGACAGTAGGATTAACTACCTACCAAATTTGACTGCTCTCCGTCAAGTAGTTTTTTAGTAAATACACCAACAGACAGACAGACAGACAGACAGACAGACAGACCGACAGACAGACAGACAGACAGACTGACGGAATTGAAAAACCTATATTTTCGGAATCTACGTGTTCTGAAACGTCAGAATCCGAAAAAATCTCGGAGGGTGATTTTTTCTCGAATACAATACTTCCCTTCGGTATGCGAGGGAAGTAAAAATTTTTACCAAGTTGAAAAAAATTTTTTTTTGCTCAAATTTAAAATTTCCACGTTTCATGACGCGCTAAACCTATTTCAGAACAAAAAAATTTGAAAATTTGTTTCAAACATTTTTGAAAAAATTTTTACCAAGATGAAAAAAATTTGTTTTTGCTCAAATTTAAAATTTCTACGTTTCATGACACGCTTAACCTATTTCAGGAAAAAAAAAATTTGAAAATTTTTTTCACCAATATTTTTGAAAAAATTTTTACTACTAAAATGATTTTTTTTTTCTTCCTTCAAATTTAAAATTTTCACGTTTCATGGCATTCTAAGCCTGATTAAAAAAAATAGTTTTTTGAAATTTTGTCACTAAGATAGAATTTTTCTTTCTTTGTTCAGATTTTAACTATACACGTTTCCATGACATTCGAAAACTATTCAAACAAATTTAAAAATGTTTTTGAAGAATTTTTTTAAAAATTTGAAAACATTTTTAATCCATTTATGTATCACTGCTATAGAACAGACGAAAAAATTTTTTATGCTCAAATTTAAAATTTCCACGTTTCATGATATTCCAAACCAATTTCGGAAAAAAAATTTGCAACATTTTGTTACCAGTTTGGAAAAAAATTTAACACCAGAATGCTCAAATTTAAATGACATTCTAGGTATTTCAGAAAAAAAATTTTGAAAATTTTTTTCACCAACATTTTTCAAAAAGTTTTTACCACTAAAATAGATCGATTTTTTTTTATTTGCTCAAATTTAAAATTTTCACGTTTCATAGCATTCTAAACCTATTTTAAAAATACATCATTTTTAATTTTTAAACTTTTTTTAGCACTACTATAGAACAGAAGGAAACTTTCCTTTTTGCTCTAATTTAAAATTTCTACCTTTGACATTTTAAACCTATTTCAGAAGAAAAAAATTTGAAAATTATTTTACCATCTTTTGAAAAATTTTAAAAAAATGAAATTTTTTAACCACCACTATACTTCCACTCCATTACGTGAATGTTGGATTGAAAATGTGACAGATGGCAATAACATCTGGCATATGCACCTATTATACTTTTATTGAAAAATGTACAGGGTGGTCATCCCAAGAAATAATTCAGTCATGGTGGACATTTGTAAAGGTATTTGCGCAAGCCTGCCATATGTGGCACCTGCTATTTAGTATTGAACTTTTGCTGTTGGATGAGCAATCTGTATATTTTTTTGACCAAAACTTATCAAGTTTTCTTTGTAATAATAGCAATAACTCTACTCCGATTATTATTCTCAATGTCATTTCGTAATTATTATTTTTTTAGAGAGACTGCCATGAACGAGGGAAGTTCTGTGTAAATACCTTTACCGATTTTTTAATACTGTAATTAAGATACTAAATTGATCGGTCTATAAAATCCTCTTTCCCAGTAAATACTTGTTATAAACTATTTAGTTGTATGGATTGTTTGTTATTGCCCACCAAAGCTCGAAAATAGTATATTTTAATAACTAATCTAGTCTATAACAACGTGAAACCTTTGTTACCAAATGTTACTTTAATTTTTGTTTGTGATTGTTGATTTTAAATATATTCTATTAATTTTATTTAGTGTTTTATTTTCTAAAGTTCTTCTATAGGTTTAGGTTTTGTTTTCTGGTCATTTAGAAGCTATAGTGAAATGTTTTGTTTAAAAAATGCCTTAAAATGGTGTATATAAGTACAGATTGACAGTAGTTACAAAATAGTAAGTAACTGGAAAAATATGATGTAAAAATCATATAACGTGTCATTTTTAGGTTCGGATAAACTTGCCATGAGAAAAGCCTTGGAAAGACGGGAACAATACAGGCAAGTTAGAGCACACGTAAAAAAAGAGGATGGTAGATTGCAAGCATATGGTTGGAGTTTACCAGGAAAAGTGACTACCGGTTCCACAGGGAAACAAAGTAGCGGTGGTGTTCCCGTGCCAGTACCAGTATATTGTAGACCTTTAGCAGAAACAACTCCTGCAATGAGAATTTGGTGTGCTGCAGGAGTCAATTTAATGGGGGGATACACGAAAGATGGGGGATTAATGGTAAATATACTAGCAGATCATAGATATAATTATTTTTCTGCTTTTCTGTCGCATATATATTTTTCTAAAAATAATGTTCCTAGAATCTACAAAATAATACAATTATCCAGTACATTACTTGAAAATAATCCCTACCCCTTTGACTTTCATGTCAAGGGAACAGTTAGGGATGTTTTTGACAAATAATATGAATAATAAGGTAAAAATTATATATTTTTACCCCTGACGCGAAACGAGGGGGTTTTATAAGCTTGAAGCTTTTGTCTATCTATGGCATCGTAGCTCCAAAAGGGCTGAACCGATTTCAAAGCAGTGGTATTTGCACAATGGTTCTTGGCCACGTTTGGTGGAAATCGGTTTCCGAGATCTTCAGGTTTCATTGTTTCAGTCTTTTTTTTTTAATTTTTAATTTATGGTTATATTGACATTTTAAAAACTTGAGTCGTTTTCCTTTCTCAAAGCTTTATTAGAAAATCTTGTATATGCTGAAAATAGTAAATACACTGCTTTAAGAACATGTTGTGATATGGAATATTTATAGTACTTTACGGAGAGATCGAGAAAGACTGAATGCCGCTCCCTAAAAATTTTTTGTGTTCCACTCAAACTATTTTGTGATACTTTCAACATTTGCACGTTGGTGACAGTGATTAGTGATTTCTATAGGTTGTGTGCGAGCAACGTCAAAATTTAGACATTTGTCAAAGTTTAGGGACATCAATCCCAAATTCCCAAGATGTTAAATGGAAACTAATGAAACTTTTCATTATATTAGTATTTTTGTGGACATTGTATCATACAAAATGTCAAGTTTTGGCTGTGTTATTAATTGTGGAAGTGTGGCAATACGAAATGACACCAGTTTTTATTAAATTACCTTGATCTTTCAACTAGAAAAAGTTGAGGTTGGAACACAACAACTTCGTAAGCTTCGACTTTTGAATACCTTGAACTTTATTCTTTTAATTACGGACTCCTTTCAAAAATCATTTAATTACAATATATGTGTGTGAAAATTTTGGAAATACATCGGCATCTGTGCTAAAGTCTTCATTTAATATATGGAGATTTAAACTGATAGCACCAACTTTTTTCCATACACCTATCCTATACATCAAACGACGATTTCGTAAAATAATAACTCGCCTCCATCTTAACAAACAAAATTCGCCCCATGAGTTGATGAAAGATAATTGTGGCTGTTAAATAATCCAAAATTAAGTTTTAAAACGTCACAAAATCCCCAAAATATACAGTTAAAGCATCGCGTTCGGTCAGCTGATCACAAAGTGACGGCCATTTGAATTTCAGCATTTCCTAGGTAATTGGTTTTAATAATGTACAGTTGGTTGCAAAATTGTATAGGACACATTTTTAGTTGTGTAAACCTAACTACCATTTCATGTTTTATTTGGTATGGGACAAAATTCTATCAAAGTAATAACTAAAATATATAAACTCAGTACTAACTATATATGAAGGGATTAAAGTTATGGAAGGTTAAAATTAGTTGAAATATCCTATTGAATAAATAGCAGTGTTCAGATATTTTCATTTTCAAATATCTTAACATTTTAATTAACGCAATTAAACTAAGATATTGCCACCTTAATATTTTATCATAGAGCCATCACTTTGGATAGCGTTAAGCCGACGGGGCATAAAATTGTATAAGTCTTCTAGCAAATTAGCATCAACATTAAGGTTCTCCCACGTTTCAAGAATTGCGTCCAATAATTCATTTCTAGTTTGTGGTCTAAAATTTCTCATACATTTTATTTACCATTATTCTCCAAATATTTTCTATGGGGTTTAAGTCAGGGCTCTTAGAAGGCCAGTTCATACTTTCAATGTTATTTGTTTGGAATCAGTTTCGAACAATTATTGCAGTATGGATTGGACAGTTGTCTTGTTGGAATATAAAGTTACCATTTGGAAATAATTGATGAACTGATGGTAACATAATATTTTCTAAAACGTCTCTGTATATTAACCCAGTGAACCTCTCCTCGACATTCCAACACAGCCACATTCCCTAGTCCATGCACACTAATCCATGCCCAGACATTAATGGAGAAACGCCCAGATTTATCAATATGGGACACATATCTCTCATCAAATCTGGTATTGTTCGGTCTATGAACTCTAATATGGCCATTATGTGTAGATTGAAATATCTTCTCGTCTGTGAAAATGACTATTCCAATAATGCATATCTCTGTAAATATTATTTAGTGCAAGTATTACTCTCGCCTGTTTTTTCTTCAACGCTAAGTCACAGAATAATAAAACAATCAGAATGGAATCTTCCAGGGAAGGGGAAGTTTCGCGCATTTCTAGGCGCGCATCCAATTCGCCATGTTACTGGGGTAAAACAACTGATAATCATGTGCTCTATACAAAGTTGCCAGATGTACCATAATTTCTGATGAACTAGGAATAAATGATTGTATAGTTTTGTCACAAAAGCATTAATATTCATGTGGTACATTTTGCAGTAATCAAATGTCTTCAAATTCAATTTCTTGAGAAATGAGATGGTTGGTTGCATGAAAAAAATTATGTACTAAAATTAATTGTACCTTATAGTAATTTCAAAGACTTATCTGGCAACATTACGTATAACCTATTGGTCATAAGTTGACAGATGTTATTTATTTATTTCGTTTGTTTTGCTGTTTATTTACGTTGATCAATGCCTAACTGCATTTGTTTTGTATAATACTCTTATTTAAAATAACTCAACAATATTTTAAAGTAATGACATATCGTCTAATCCACTTATAATTCGTTCGAACGTGGATACACAGGCGTAGGTATACTGTAATGTTTCCGCATCGATCTCGTACATCTTCACATTTTTGTGTGCCTAATCAATCGCGTCAGTAATGTTGCACTAAAATTATAATATAACATAGTCAATACATATATTCCTTTACACGCATAATGAAACAATTTATACACACCTCTCATTTGACCTAATTAATATAGAGTATATTCGTTATTGTATTGTATTTTATAAACAATTTTATATTGAATATTTCAGGACGGTATATTTACTACTATTTAATTAATCATTGTCATTAAAATATATAGATTTATTAATAAAACAAAATATATGTGTAATTATTACACAGCATATATATACGGATACAGTCAATCGTATAGAATAAAAATAGACAATTATTTTCCCATGACATTGAGTTAAAATCACAGTTTTGTAGAAAAATATTATAATATGGTTAGGCATTTAAAAATTCCTCTACAGAATAGAAACAATTTTTAATTACATATGCGTATGCTTTGAGATTATATTAAAGAATTGTTGAATTGAAATGGCATTGTTTGACATATATGACAATCCATATATTTACTGTAAAATAATGCATTTTAATAAAATGGACTGTTCTTATAAAGTTCATATTGCAAGTCATTCACGCCCTTCGTATCATAATAGTTATGATTATTTAAATGCTGTGTAAAGTTGTCAAAATTTGTTTTTAACATGGCGTTAGTGTGATCCGCCGTTTTTTACAAAATTAGTACGGTAAAATGAGAAGTTCAGCACTAACATACAAAGGGAACTTTTGGAAAATTCAGAGGCAATTATTTTATAGGGTTTCTTGAGAAAAGCTGAAAAGTGTATTCTACAAAATTAAATTACAAATTCCTAAGTGCGGACCTGACTACAACAGTACAGAATACGCCCCTGATTTTAACCCCAACAAGATGTCCGATTCTGGAGTTAGATTGTATATGGGCAATGCTCAGAGTTTCCCTTCTGATTGTTTTATTATTCTGTGGCTAAGTAGTACTTTTTTTTTGCAGCTACTCTATTTCGCAAATCCATCTCTTTAATTCGTTGAGACACTGTGGAACGTGATCCTGGAAAGTTTGTCTCTATTATTGCAATTCGTGCTATGTCAAAGGGGTTTTCCTTCAAAAACATTCTTGTTGCTCATTTGATATTTTTGGCCTTCCAGTTCCTAACTATTTTTCAATAGTTCCATCTTGTTCCCACCTTTTTTTAATTTTTAAAACTGTATTTTAATTTACATTTAGATGAATAGCTGTAGCTCGTATTGTCCATCCATCCTCCAGTAACCCAATAATGCGAGTTCTTAATAATAAACTTAACGCAACAGGCAATGTTTGAATGATAGTGACAAAAACTATTTTGACACTTAATCGACGTTTTTTTTAAAAGCCTATTTACACAATATTAAAAATGTTGTGCTATAGATATGCGAAATCAACTGTACGTAGAATAGAAATCAATTTTGATAATTTTAGGTGACTTTTCTGTCACGTGACCTTCATTCTTTCTCGATCGCACTGTACTTACACAGAACTGTTGATTTAGTTCGTAGTCTTATTTTAAGTAGCGTTAAATTTTAATTTCTTTTACCACTAGTAATCAGGTTGTACAGATATCTGTGGAACGGTTTGACGCACATTTATTGACAATCAACAAATACTGGCTGATTCCTTCATTTTTCTTTTTTTGCTGTTAGTTTCTTTCTAACTGAAAGATTTGGATGAATTTTTGAATTTTGTTGATGGTTTGGCAGTTGTGTTTTTATAAATATATGTGTGAAAGTACTGCTCATGTTAGATACCATCGTAACACCAAGTTTATCACCTATGTGACGTAGCTCTTCAGAAAATCCATAAACATAAGGAATTAATGTTGTGTAACATTGTTCAGCTTTTTGTCGTATCTGATTGTTATTTTCAGTATTTATAAAAGTTCTCTCAATAAATACTTAACAATCACGAAGTATGTACTATTTAATTTGCTGGTCATAAAGTCAACATACCTATTGCAGGTTAATTGATAGTTGATGTAAAGACCCAAGAATGTGCAGTTTTCTTTTTATCAAAGTATCGAGTTTTGGTTCTGGAATTTTACATCTTTTAGACAAAATCGCAAATAGATGAATTAAAAGTGAGCTTGTTTATATTGTATTAGGTTGGGAATTCAGAAAGCAACATTTGCACATTGTTGTAGAGTTAATTTTCTGATGAGGCTGATAGTGGTGTCATCAGCATACAAAATTCATTGCGTTATAACCATTTCTTCTATATATTTTTCCAAGTCATTAATAAATAATGTAAATAAAAGTGGGCATAGAACACTGCCCTGAGACGCACCTTATTTTAATTCTCTCAAATCCAATAATTCTTGACCAGTTCTAAGTACTTTATAGTTAGTCAGAGAATACTTACAGCCAGTATTTCAGTTCTAGTTTAATCCAAAAAAGTTTGGTTTAACTAAAAGTATTAAGGTAATCAGTTTTTCGCTGTGTTTAAATTTAACTGTTATTCTGACCAACAAATTTTAATTATGGAGATGCGATGGCCTAAACAAAAAATTATAGGTTAAGTAACACGACTTGTGTTATATCACATGTGTTTTTGTCTCATTTCAATTGTGTGCATCTCGTTTGTAGAGAATGTGCATTTTTAAAAGTAAATTATTATTTGTTTGCTTTTAATTGTATTGAAACATATTCTTTATAGGATTTTGCAAAATCCTATAAAGAAGATGTGGATTTGTGACAGCACATATTGTTACATTATTTTAACACATTGGTCTTCGTTTGAGTTTATTATATAGTCATACCTATTTATAGGTAGCTTAGATCAGCTGCAGGATCATTTTTGCTATAGTCTGGCAGTGAACTCTATACGAACTGGAAAGGACGCGATATATTAAGTTACTGAGGCAAATTTATTTTTAGGCAACCCGCCGTACTGTAGTATTGTGCGCTCTTTCTAACACATTGACTTTGATGAGTTATGAACGGCACAATTAATTCAATTGAAGATTTATTTAATACATTATAATTAATTACTTTATCAGTAGAAAATACCATAAATAGAATGTTCATCCTTTTTTTTAAGCAACAGAAATTACATGCAAAACTTCATATTCTGCTATTGGTCAATACTGAAAATTGTGAATGGGTCAGAATAGGACAAAAACTATTGGAATATGGATATAAAATATATTTAATAACTACAAACGTTTATTTTACATGTAATCATAATTATTATTATTGTTTACATCAAACTGGCAAATAACAGTTTTAAACAGTCAAAATTTCCGCAAAGCGGTTTTATTTTTATTACCCATATTACAACTTAGCAATTCTTAAATAAAATGATCTTGGTCATTTTTTGCCTCACAGAAGCTTCTTTTCCATGCAATTTTAAATTAAAAAGTTTCGCTTGATGGTGCATCCTACATTTCAAAAATAAATTAATAATACATCTAATCATCTGCAACTCATGCAAATCTTCAGTTAAATATTCCTCCGATGTTGGATGTTTTGGCAAAAATAAATGTAGCTTAGTTCCAAAATTATTAATTGCCATGTTTTGTAATCGTGCTTTAATATTTGTCTTACCACTCTTGAGATCTCCTTTGTTTTCCATGTTACGGAATTGCCTCTCTGTGAAATGCACAATTTTAAATACGATATTTGATGCATAAAGTAAACCACCACGTGTCACTGCATTGGTAAATTTTTTATAACTCTCTCTTGGTGCACTTTACAAATGATCTGTTATTACCTGGACATCTCTGTATAGTAATATGTCAACACAATTGTTGCAAGACATGGATTTGATTAAATTACGGACAATATAACCGGATATGTAATAGATAACATTTTCCTGATAATCGGTTAATCCAATGTGTTCCGCTAGTGCATTTAACTCTTCAAGATTATCATTATCGTTAATGTCGCAAGAGAGTTAGCCAACCGTAGTTGTTGGGATTCCTGAATATTGTCGAGTTGTTTCAGGTACTCCCAACTAATAACCCCTTTGTCAGAAGATAATTGTTTTTCTGCACATGCATTTCTTGCCAACTTTAATAGATGACAAGTATCCAACATACAATATACGTTAATTTCAGAGGAACTTGGATGAGAAAAAGATGAAACTACTTATTTCATCAGAAAAAATATTGCATCCTAATTTTTCATAAGTACTTAGGTTTGTGGTAGTTCCATCACAAGTTATGGAACGTATGGTAATTCCAATCTCAAACAAATTCTTTAAACAACATAATATTAGACGCATTTGTATGTCCGCATTAGATTTATCAGTTAAAAAATAACCAACTGGGCATTTAAAACTTCTTGTGTAGCTCACAATTTGAAAAAAAAGAGCTTCAGATGCTGCTTTGTCACAGTCTGTATCAATTACGCCACCATAATTAACGTTGCCAGTAAATTTGCCCTCTTTGTGGTCCCACAAAATCTGCTTTTTAATTGACATGGAGTCAAAAATCAGAGCACATTGTTTTAAGTGTGGTTGTTGTTTAACTTCATTCTTCAAGAAATGTAGAATTTCTTGTAAAAAACCAACATCACAGTTAAGTGTAGAAAACCACTTCCGTATGGTTCGATCACTTGGTAAAATAAAATGTTTTAGAAATTTATACGCTTTCGGCGAATAAAAGTACAACGTGCTGGCAAATTGCTTCATTATTGTATTGTATCTTCTTTGGCCGCTGCTCGCCACGGTTTCATTTCTTTTCTGGTGCATTAATAGCTCCAAAGGGAAACCTTAAACAAATAATTAACTTTACAATTCGCATCTAACATATTTATCACATCTCTACTACCTTGAAAATAATTTTTTAAAACAACATCCAAATCGTCATTACTCAAGTCATTTTTAGAAAGTTCATTTATCAAGTCTTTCATGTTGGTTATTTTAACATCCCTTCTTGTAACCTTTTGTTTTAATGTTTTTATTTTTCTACGCAACACAGAACTATATGTTTCTCCAGAAATATTACTCTGAATGCCAACATCTATAAATTTTTTTGTTTGCGGACTCTGTACATTGGAATCAATCTCCACCTCTCGTACTTCCCTACTGACTGATGTTTCTTCATTCTACGAATAAAATCTGTTACAAACACTATCATTTTAAAATGAATAACAAATTTTGTATAATTCAGTCCCTAGTAATACTTACATCACCTGCTCTGATTAAAGCCCTACGTGTTTTATTACTGTTCAATAAATGTTTGGGGAAAGCAAATATACTTGGTACAGCATCAGGTTTTAGTAGTTTTAATGTGGAACCTGGTCTAATTTTATAATCTGTTTGACAAAAATGTAGTCCGCAAATCCTACTGGTCTTGGATGGATACCATTTGTCTCTTTTAATTGCTTTAATCCAAAGCTCCAAAATCTGTGGTCTTTTAAAAGGAAACCTAAAAAACACCGATTTATTTAATGAGAAGTATAAACCTAGCAGAAACCATTTTTACTTACGTGTGAAATGGTATTTCTTTTCGGGCATCATGTAAATTATTGCAATCATAAGCTACACAGTTGAGAACCATTTTCAAACCTACACTTTCACGTTAAAATTGACGCAAAAACAGCAAGAAAGCACACAAAATAAGCCACAGATCTCTCACGACAATATGATCAACAGATAGAGCTCATAAACACATCAAAATTAACCGTTTACAGGTAATTTATACACCGTGACACATTTAACGCTATTTTCCAAACAAGGTAAACAGTGACAGAGATACTACAGTATGACGCTGTCTTCTTTGGTTGCGCCTGCCTCACTCCGCGTATATTACAAATAAGGTCGGGTCCCTTCCAGTTCGTATAGAGTTCACTGTAGTCTGGTTTTAAACCAGAAGTATTAAACATGGAAGTTCCATTCCCACCATAAAAGTAACCAGAAAATACACTAAAACCTTTTTGGAGTTTTGGGCAACCAACAATACACAACTATAGTGTTTTTGTGTGTATTTTATTACAATATATAATGCATCGACCTTTATTTGACCTCTAGGTATTTCAATACATCATTCATACCATTTACGCAATATAACTGCATCAAGTAGCCACTTTTACATCCAAATTTATACAAAAGGAATTAAAAACTGATATATAATGGGCAAATGATAAAATAGAAATTATAACCAAATACTTTATGACATTAAATTAAAATTTTTACAATGTGTCAAAATTTACCACTATTGCCTTGTGTAAAACTGACGAAGGTGTATCCAATCACAGATGTACCTATGATTTAGCGCGTTAAATTTAAAATGCTCCTGCTTAAAAAACAGACTATAGATGGAACTTTACATAAAAATCATGGCCACCCCGAACATTACAATGGTCTTTTCTCAGTTGGATTTTTCTTGATCTTCGAAATCTTCCCAGTTGTCCAATAAAAGGTGCAATGTTCTCATCATCTTCTCAGATTTATTGATTATAAATAATATTGGCCATTAGATCTACTATAGGACGTAAAACGACATTAGGATACAAAAAACTGAATCTCGTGAAATGTTCTGTCAGGTCTGTCAAATTAGTTTAAATAGCTTGGTAGTGTTGCCAGTTATGCAAATGCTTGGGTTAGTTAACCTCCTTTTTAGAGTTCCGTAGGAATCTTTATAGTTTCGTTGTGTCCGTCTGTCTGTATGTCACACCCCTCCCACTCTCTCATTATAATACCTATTGAGATGATTTGGTGTACAGGTATAACTTGACCCAAACACAGAAATGTAGAAATTTTTGAAAAAAATTTTGGACCCTTCCCCTTCCATATAGTGGTATTAACCTAGTTTAAAATGCTGGTTAAAATTTAAACCCGATTAGTTAACCTAAATTCTAATCTGACGGTGAACAACTGGCAATAAGTCCAATAATTCATGCAGCCTCCAACGCCCATGGCATACAATTTTTTTACCAGAAATTCAGCATCCAAAGATTAAGATACAAGTGTGAGATCAAAGAACAGGCTAAAGTATAGTTGTGTTTGTCCAAATTCGATAAGTTTGAAAATAGCTGTGTTTGAATAAATTTGTGAACATTTTGAACCAACAGAGAAAGATTTTCCCAACAGCATCACAAACAAACTGCATGACTACTAGAAAAATATTCCTAATTTACCTAGCAAGTCATTAGGAACTAATTGAACTCTCCAAAATCTTTAAAGATCTTTTCATATGAGCAACCAACTAATACTATTGTGCAAATTTTAATATAGTACTTCTTTACAGGTTGGTGGCAGTGTATTCTATTCAGAAGAACCAAAGGTACCTTCACCAGGTCACACACCAAATGAAATAGAGAACTTGGATAAAGAGCTGGATAATGGAAAAGAGGGTGCTCTGCTAGAAACACGGCTTTCCTCCCTGGTTTGGATATGCACGACCACACATTCGGCCAGTATAGTTACTGTGATTGATGCAAACAATCCTGCTGAACTTTTAAACAGCTTTGGCGTTTGCTCCAATCATATTTTGTGCATTGCCAGTGTACCTGGTGCTAGTCCCAGTGATTATTTTGAAACTGTTACCAAAGTCGAATGTAATAACGAAGTAAATGTAAATAAAGATAGTGCCAGTGAAACGACATTAGCGTCTAATACTCCGCCAAATTCCATTAAGCCAAATGAGGAAATTACCACTCAAAGTGATACTGCTACTAGCACTACCATTTCTACTACTGTTACTACTACTACTATTGTCCCGTCTAATAGTAAACAGAGTGCCAGGAACCATGAGGAACAAGAAGAGGCAGCTGTGGTAAGAAATACATTTATTTTAGTTTTCAAATTTGAGAAAACATTTTTTATACAAACATCATTAGATTTGAATAGTTTGTCAAGAATCGGTCATGGAACACGAAGAGTAAATTGAGAATAAGTCAAGTTTCGTTAGAAATCCTTACATATAGAGTGACCCATTTAAAAGCGGGGCACCTCTCTTAAAAGTTTTATTTGTTGGTCTATTTAAACGATTTTTTTTTAAACGATAGAACTTCAATAATTCTAAATTTCAAGGCCTATTTCGATTTTTTTTTTTTATACCAAAAATCCAAAAAAAGTGTTAGCAATTTTTTTATCATAAATCTAATTTCGCCACTGGGTTTAGGATAGCTTCAAATGAGTGTGACCGAAATGTACCAAAAAAATATTGATTTTGAATAGAAATATAGCATAATTAAATTATGTTATCGAAATATTTCAAACGTTCATCAAATAATTCACAATTGTTTGAATAATATTGTTTACAATGCTCCTTTAGATAGTTATCAGTTGAATTTAAAAAATTTATAACTATTAAAAGAGATGTCCCGCAAGGTTCAATCTTAGAACCGTTATTGTATATTTTATACACTAATGATTTAACTATGGTACTTGATAAATAGAGGTGTTTCAAAGTCTCATGAGCTTTGACTTTGGTATGCGCAGAGACAGAATCTCGGCGATTGTCTCAATTACACAACTTCCTAAAAACATCAGATTTAGGATTTGCACTTTATCCCAAGCTGTCGTTTACAGACCTCCATTTCAATGGCTCTTTGAGATTAATTTAGAAACTAGCGAATTTTGCGCGGGGTTTTGCATCTAATTCCAGTAATGTAAGTGAATCATTCTATTAAAATGTGATAGCTGAGTCAATGTTTTCAAAATGTACTTATGTGGAATAAACTCCGCTTTTTGCACATCTCGCGGTTCATAAGGTTCTGAAAGTACTCTATGTGGTTCAATATGCTGATGACTGCACATTAGTCATCCGCTCATCTGACTCTTTGGTTCTAGAAGAAAAGGTCTTATCGTCATTAGATGTTTTAGAAAAATATTGCACTTCTATGAGTTCTATGAATGTCAAATTAAATACAGATAAAATTCAAGATATAGCAGTTACAGGTAACTCATCTAATATTGAGAAAACGTTCGACTACAGTGTTAAGTACATTGACAAGTATGCCAGCAATGACTTTCTTGGAAATTAAAATTGATGCTAGACTTGACTGGAAAGCCCATACTGAAGACCTCACAAATAATATAGTCAAGCATTGTCATGCCTTGAAATAAGTGATATCACAAAATATTAATGTTGAAGCAGCCCTTATAGCTTATTATGGAATAGTTGTGCTACAAAAAAGATGGTTGAGAAATATATTCAACATTAAACATACAGTTAGTTGCAAACCACTTTATAGAAAAAAAAAATAAAATTGATTACTACATATACGAGTTTGCTGTTTTTGTTGTACGGAATACTTGTCTGTTTGCAAATCATGATAGAAACCACATACATGGTCCGAAGAACAAAGATAATCTTTTAAGCATTAAAACAAGTTTTACTTTTATTCAAAAAAACATGCGATATACCATGATTAAAATTTATAAGCTTCCTCATACTCTAAGAAATGGTAGAATTAAAGAACTGCAAACTTATTTAAAGGCCATACTTGTAAAAAAAAGTTTATTATACTCTGGACGAGTATTTTAAGGATAATCTCTAGAATGTTTGCAAAATCTTAAAGTGTATGTTGATATGTGTACATTTGTAAATTTAGTTGTAATATTTTACAAATTGCATTAGTTCTTCTGTGACTTGTTCCACACCCTTTTGGGTACTTGTAAATAATAAATAAAGGCTTATCTATCTATCTGTATCTCTGTCCTAGGGAAAGCTCAAATTTTTCTTCTATCTGCGTTTCAAACCTACTCATGAAGTGATTAGGAATGAGAGGTGATAATGATAATATAACAATAGCAAGAAAAACAATAATGTAACTGGTAAATGTACATGTAAAGTTTTTATTTGTATTAAAAAAGCAGTAAGAACAATAAAATTATTAGAATATTAATAAAATTTGATTTAAGATATATTCAACTATTATAACACACAAATACAATGCAAAATGGAATGAAATGTTTTGTTTTGTAATTTGGGCGTAAATTAGATTTATTTCATGTTTGATTTTATTCTATTAAATTCTAGCTAGGCAGGGTGACTGTTGTGGAGAAAGATGAATCAGCAGTAAATAAAAAAGACAAGTATGCAAAACTTGATCAAACATGTGATAATATTAACAAAGAAAAATTAGAAAAATCCGCGCCTTGTGATATAACTGTGGATTCAGCAAATGCCGAGGAGGAATCTTCAAAAAGCCCCGAACCAAAGGAAAATCAAGACGCAGCAAAACTCGAGGAACCTCAATGTCAAGAAACTCAAAACCAGGAAATCATGTCTAGCATTTTGGCCACAATGTGGATGGGTGATGAACATGGATACATTTATGTTCATTCCTCCGTTGCTAATTGGGCACAGTGTTTACACTCTGTAAAAATGAAAGATGCTGTTATAGCAATAGTGTAAGTAAAACATGAAAAATACTAATTTTATTATTAATTTACGATATGTATCACCACACTGCCCAAGTAGCATTTTTAGACAAAATTTCTAAATAAATTTGATAATGAGAAATAGTTCTGTAATTTTGTTTCGATGCTTATGTGAGATATAATGACTTACATTTTTCTGAATTTGTTACCAATATTTTAACTTTTATCTACAGCCCAACATAATTATTGAAGTCTTTTGTTTCTTTGGAGACATTTTTGAAACATATCACATCTTGTTACTTTATTTATATTTGTAACTTGTGCCGACACATTATTGAAATTGTTTGGTTTTTTTTCCATATACAGTGTGTCTCATCCCTCGTGTACACACCCTCAGTTTATTCAGATAAATTCAAATATTTGTCAATTATGCAATTAACAAAATTGTTTTTATTTTTCCCTAAAAAAAATTACTTCATTGACCATGGCCTACTGAGAACGGTTAAAAAAATACGAAAATTTAAACATATTCGCTCGAAAAATTTCATTCAAAAAAAAATTTCAGAATTGCAAACAGCCTGTACACAAATATTTGGGAAAAAAATATTCTTTTTTAATATTTATTATATTCAAGTCAATTCCTACTTTCCAAAAACTAAGAAATGTGGGTTTCTGGTAAACTTTGTTAATTTCTCGATACTAGTAATATTAGTGTATTTGTAAAAATGACTACTTAATTGAGATGATTGTAACCATTTGAATAAATTAAATATTAAAAATGAATATTTTTTATTTTATGTTTATACAATACAAATATAACTGAATTAAAAGAAACTATTAAGGAAATAAAATATAAAAATCTTCTGATCTGGACGAAATCTCTGTAAAATTACTGGAAAATCTACCAGATTCTTCTCATCAATTATTAGTTTAGATAGTTAATGAATCATTTGAATCGGGAATATTTTCATCTCTCTTATAAACATCTATTGTGAATTGTGATTCACCTTTACAAGGGTGGTGATTTAGGATATTCATCTAATTTTTGTCCAGTATCCTTAATACCCATATTAGCAAAAATTATTGAAAAACTAGTAAAAAAAGAGTTGTTGAATTTTTGTCCTCATGCAAGATACTAAATAATTAGCAATTTGGTTTCCAAAACAATAAAAATACTAACGATGCCATGTTTGCCTTTCTAAAGATAGTCTACACTGAAAATAATGGTGGAGAGTCTGCTGCGGCAGTATTCTATGACTGGTCAAAAGCCTTTGATTGCGTTCAGTATGAATTATTGTTGCGGAAGCTTGAACACTGGTTTCAGAGGAACTACTTACATTAAACTGGTTCTGGTCTTAATTGTCAAACCGCAGCCAAAAAGATAAAAATTCATCATGCTATAACAAATTAAAGTCATGGCATACCTCAAGGTTCTGTACAAAATTTCTTGGTTTAAATATCGTCTGCAACTTAAAGTTTAAAGATCATGTTATTAGCCTCAGTAATAAACTGGCATCTGGTCATCTCAAATGAATTAGGCTGCATGACTGCAAAAAGTGCATACTTTGCACTAATTGAATCACATTTGAAACATTGTATTTCATTCTGGGGTGTAAGCAGCAGTTATTTGATAAATAGGAATCTTGTAATTCAAAAGCGTGCTGTTCGTTATCTGTATAAAGCAAGAATCCGTGATTCATGCAAACCACTTTTTTTGGCACATGTAATTCTTACAGTTATTTCCATTTTCATTCTGGAAAGAGTATGTTTAATTATTATTAATACAGTCACAAAAAAATATATATTTTTGATTAATGTAAATTGGAAATGACGATATGAGAAGGAAAACTACTTTGTTTTCTACTAAAATTTATTGTAACATACACGTTACTGCAGTTTCGGTACTTTAACGTACCATTTTCAAACGTTGATTCATTTGAATCAACGTTTGAAAATGGTACGTTAAAGTACCGAAACTGCAGTAACGTGTATGTTACAATAAATTTTAGTGGTAGAAAACAAAGTAGTTTTCCTTCTCATATCGTCATGATTAACTATTACAAAGTAACGGCTTCCACAATCGATTTTTTAAATTGGAAATGGTTATATTTGTAAGGTGTATGTAAAATATCGAAGTATTTCCAGAAAATAGTCGGTAAAATCTACATCATCTATGTTCCTTATAAAAGATAATAAAACGAAACAGATTGCATTCATTTTGCTGCCGACAGTATTAGTTATAGAAATATGTAACGTAATCAATATAAAGAAAAATATTAATATGATACATTTGCGAAACTGAAAAGGCTGTTAGAAACAAGTTTCTTTTCATTTTTCGAACCCAGGAAGGAAATGTGTAGTGCCTCACCGGTATAGAAATACATACTATCCAACCATAAGAAGTTATGTGTTGTTAAACTTGTATCGCAACATGTTGTAAATTGCTCCAATTTTATACATATGAACAGGCATACTTGTTTAGAAACGTTTGCCAAAATGTTCCTTAAAATGCTACTTCTGTGGTGGACATTATTTACAAGTATTTAATATTTAATTTCCTATGATCTAGTTGAAATTTGGGATGTTTCAGACATATAAATGGTAGAGTAGTTGTAGCATTAGCCTGCGGGCAGGTAGCTATTTTCAAAAGAACTTCTGAAGGAGAATGGGATTTGTCCCAATATCATTTAGTACAGCTTGGTTTGCCCCATCAGTCTGTACGTCAATTGGCTGTGGTAGGTGATAAGGTGTGGTGTGGATATCGAAATAAAATTCATGTCCTTCAACCTCAAGATTTGCACATTATACATACCCTGGAAGCACATCCAAGGAGAGAAAGTCCGGTAAGAATATATTATAAACAGATGTTTCTCTTAAAATTTTATTTTGAAAAGTGTCTTTATTAACACGTTGACTGCGGCAATGGTGCTGGGAGACTGATGACGGATATGTTTTACTGACGGCACCACAAATTTCAAAATTTAAAAAAATACCGAAACTCATAACTTCACTCTCAGTTGAGAGCAATTTTGAAACTAGTCCACGATAGCCTATGGCCAACCTAATTAGTAATGTTTATGTTTCTGTATAGGACTTTCGGGTCCGATGCCATCATAGAATCATAAATATGATGTTATGACGGTATCGGACCTTTGCGTCCGACACGAGTAAACATGTTCAGACATGTTTAGGGCAATCTGTTGAAGCACTGAAATACAAATAAGCAAATCAGCCTGAAAACAATGCAGGGGATGCTACAAAGAATTGAGGGCAAATAGTTAACAAGAAAGGTTTTTGCAGACAGCCGGGATTTTGCCTACCATATTTCAATAAATTTCATAAGTAGACAAAAACTATAAATTCAGATTGGAGCTTTCAGTTTTTATTTGTCTTTAATCAAAAATATTATTTATAATTTTTCTGTTAATTCATAATTACAAAATTAAAACAAAAGTATTACAATTTGTACATTTTCAATAAATTTTTACAATAATATTTAGTGGTTTCATTATAAGATTCTAGAAAAAATTCTCAAATAAATAGTTTATTTTCTAAGAACGGCATCAGACCTTGGAGTCCGATGCAGCTCTGAAGGAACTTTAATACAAATATATATATTAGAAGTCCCTATCATAGGAATACACTTATATTTCGGTGTTAAGCTGATAGATGGCAATATCTGTGACCGAATTTATAGGTCTCCAAAGGCTGATGTCATGAATCAATAACTAACCGTTGGACGTCCGAGACCAATGATTGCAATTAAATCATTACTCTCGAAGTGATGCCTGCAGTCAACGAGTTAAGATAATGGTAGTGTATAATTTATTTAATGATTATTTTAGGTAAGGCAAATGGCTTGGTTAGGTGAAGGTGTATGGGTATCAATTCGGTTAGATTCTACTTTAAGACTGTACCATGCCCATACTTATCAACACTTACAAGATGTTGATATTGAACCATATGTTAGTAAAATGTTAGGTAAGTCGTGAATTCCTTTTCATAACAAGTTTTGCTCTACTTCAGGCATTGACGCATTTTATCTCAATAGTACCGTGATATGAAAAATTATCTTGGTCAAAGATGATCATGAAATTAAAGACTGCTGTCTTAGCTTATGTCATTCCTTTGTAATGATAATGCCAAAGTTTTTCAAGTTATGCCCCGCACTGATATCTGCATTAATGTGCACATGTTTTTAATAGACGTTCCATGATATTCTTTTTATATGGTTTTTATATAATACTCGATATTCTTATTATGCACTTAAAATTTCATATTATTAACTTTCCATTTTCGAGATATAAGGGATTGAAATTAGTGATAATTGCAAAAATAGTGCGCCCGTTTGTGACGTCGCTATATGCAACTTTGAACTCAGAGATCTACCATGACACCGCGACCACTAATAACCATTCAGTAAGTAAATATGCGGAGTTGAAGATCGTTTTAGGTGTCTATGGAAAAAGGAAGATTGGCATTTTATCGACATCGTAAATTTCACTGTGGAAATCGGAATTTTGGCTTGGCCTGTGCGAAAAAAAATGGCTATTTTCGTAAAAATGGAATACCGTCCGTGCTATAAAAATTAATAACTACATAAATACTTGGAGTGAAAGGGCTCACCACGTTTCTATGGAAAGAGGAAGATTGGAGCTTTATCCTGACAGCAAGTTGTACGGGCCAAATCGAAATAGTGAAGATTCGACATAAATATGTGGATTATCGGTGCTCCACATCCCCATATTTTGAGAATAAACGTGCCTCAAACGATGAATCCACGTTTTATCAGAAAAAAATGTCAAGTTTACCAGGTAGTCATTCGTAATTGATGAACCACTGACAGTACGGAAGATGTCTGAGTTGGTCTGCTGGCAAAAGAGGTTGATATGATTGCATTTTACATGAATGCATGTCTAAATCTTTCTTTACAATCGTTCATCATGTTTCATAAGAAAATCCATTTTCCTGAGAGAGACGTTTCAAAAGTTTTACAGCCTGTTGTTCCGTACATTGACGAACGTCATTATGAAGTTGCTCTGTACGAACATTTGACCCACCAGCACTACCCACGACCTATGAGTCACACAGCCAGATTTACGAGACACGGCAACATGATTAGTAACCCATGTATTAAAAGAATCCTTTGATATTACTGCTAAATTGGGAAAGTGCTCCTAAAAATTGTCCAAACATAAATGTTGATTGTATATCTAGTCTACTAACTAACTAGCACACCAGTTCGAAAATAGGTTTCAATTATGTAAGTTTTATGCTCTGTGGTGAAAACCATAATTAAAATGATTCAAAAACCGATTTTTAAGATTAGAAAACAAAGAAAACTTCTACAGAACTGCTTGTCATATTTTTGACAATCATTACAAAAGTCTGATATAACTAAGACAGCTTGATCATCTTTGATCAAGATCTGTTTTAATATCATGGTAAAACAGATTCAAAATAGTGAATGGTCACTGAATAAAACAAATTAGCTGTTTTCACTATGTGCAAATTTGCTTTTTTGGTAATATTAAAATGAAGTACTTATTATACTAAAGCACTTATTGATATTTAAACAGCATTCTATCGTCCATCAAATTAAAATTTCAACAAATAAATAACATAAAGTTTTAGTAATTAAACAAGTATGCAAAACACGCGGTGACGTCATCGGTTATATTAACTTCCTAAATCGCGTGTAAAAATTGTTAAACACAACATTTTATTCACTTTATTTACGTTTTACATGTGATTAAATAAGTAACGCCTACCTAATACGAGATTTATAAAAGCTACTTTAGGAAACTTATTTGAAAAATAACGTGTTTATAACACAAAATGACACTGGCAATATAACTGATGGCGTCATGAGTGCATAGTGAATTGATGTAGTGTTTTTGGCGAAAAAATTTCAATACAAAATTAAAATGACTTATTTTAAGGTATTTTCGACTTTCTCAAAATTCAAGTGTTTTTAACTATAATAAAGCATTATCTTCACAGTGAAAGTGAATTTAAAATTTGTGAAAATACCTAATTATTGAACTACATTTATCTATTGATATTTTTGCAAAAAATTAGTAAGTTTAGGGAATGCAACTGCTGAGAATAATCACCCAACCTGATTACTTAATGATTGTAGTAAACAACTGTGAGTTCCCTAAATGGGTGTCAAGGAAGTTGCTAATTGTCACGACAATTGAAGTTAAGTCATGTTATAGAAAACAATTGACCATTTTTAGTCACCTGATTTTGACAGCGCCGCACAGTGGGCAAAATGTCTGGAAACGTGGCCAAAACCCTTAGAACTATTTCTATATTGCTGAAAATTAGTAACTAGGGGTTTTCAAGGTCGCTGATTTCGATTTTGATAAAATAAAAAACAAAACAAAATGGCGGATGCAATGTGACCGACTTATTTATTAAGAAATTAGTTTTTTCAGGTGAAAGTCAGTGCATAGGTGTGTCCAAGGTCGCTGATTTCGAGTTTGATATTATTAAAAAATAAACAAAATGGCGGATCCAATATGGCTGACCTTTTCATTAAAAAATTAGTTCCTTTAGCTGAAAGTCAGCACATAGGGATTTGTGAGGTCGCTCATTTTTAATTTGATATACATTTATGTTAAAAGTATAGAAACAATTGATTTTCTGTCAAATATGGTGCAGTGGGAAGGAATGGAAAGGTGAATACATAACAAGAATATTACAATTATATTGCAACTGCTACTCATCGTCGAACGAAGAATCACTTTCATGATCGCCACCTAGCATTGTTGAGTTCTAATGTTCAAATATTGTCTTGGTTAACAATTCTACGCTTCGGATGTAAACTATTTCATTTTTTTTTCACGGGTAATTCATGTAGACGAAATAAGAGGATCTCATGCTAGAAGGTAAATATTTAGATAAATACCCAATGTTGTTATAAATACAATATATATTGGTAAAATATTTAACATATTTACTGTACAAACATATTTTTTGAAACATTTTTATTCTTGTGTTATACTAATTCTGGATTGCAGAGACAAGCATGCTTGGCAATAACTGGTGCAATAAGCACCACACCGTCAGCTGCTCTGGAAGTCCTCCTGGAACTACCTCCTCTCCATATCTACCTGGAGAGAGAGGCCAGGTGGGCAACATACAGAATCCATCAAGCGGTAACTAATATGCCCCAGGCTAGCATCATGGAGCACAACAGGCTGTTGGACGACTTAAACTGTCACAGCATCCTGGGAATGCCTTCAGATGTGATGCCTACCTTGATCAACCATGAACTGCCCTTTAAAGTCCTGTTTCCTGGAAGAGACGAATGGGATCGGAACAAAACCGACCTACAAAGGGCAGACAGCTGTTGGTTCACAGACGGCTCCAAAACCCCTGAGGGAACTGGAGCTGGTGTATATAGTCGCAAACCAAAGGTAAAGATAATTTCAAGCCTTGGCGATAATGCGACTATTTTTCAGGCAGAAATCGATGCCATTGAGCTGTGTGTACGAAGGCTCGAACAGATGCAGCCGAGACACAAATCAATAAAAATATTTTCTTCTTAAAGCCTTGGATCCTACTGTTGTAATTTTAAAGCGGTATGGAATTGCCAGGAAGCTCTTGCCCGATTGGGCAGAAACAACAAACTGACTCTGATCTGGATACCTGGCCACTCTGGCATGGAGGGCAACGAAGTTGCTGATTCCCTGGCCAGAGAAGGCACGGCAACCAAATTTATAGGTCCAGAACCGGCACTTGGCATATCTGCTAACTCTGCCAAGGCTGCCATCCTGACCTGGGCTGAATTGAAAACAATTCAACACTGGCAGGAACTACCAGGTTTAGTTCACTCAAAGGAGTTTATCACATACCCCTTGAAGTCAAGAACTAAAAAACTATTAGAGTTAAATAGGCTACACCTAAGAACTCTAATTGGCCTATACACTGGGCACTGCAGACTAAATCATCACCTACATAGAATTGGACTGGTGGAAAACGCTGAATGCCGTCTATGTCTGGAGGATGATGAAACGGCAGAACACGTTTTGTGTACCTGTCCTGCAGCAGAAAGAACCAGGTTCTCACTTTTTGGCAAAGGGCAACTGGCGCCAGAGGACCTGGACAGTTTCTCACCCAACAAGATTATCGGCTTTATAAAAAAGCTGAATCTGTTGGGTGAACTATAACTAGGAGTGAGCCACAATAGACCTCATGGTCGCAGTGGAGGGTCTGACAAGAACCCACTCACATGTCAACCTAACCTAACCTATACTAATTGTAATTCTTTCATCTGTCAAGAACCATAATAAAATAGATCGTTCGGTGACGTGAGCTTTATCGCATTCATGCGTCGCGATAGAAACAATTCAACAAACAAAAATGGCACTATCTGCAGGCAACGTTCGTTTCTTTAGAATTTCAGATATTTTAAACGACCGAGATAATATAATAATAATAGTAAAAGCTGTGAGTTAAGATTAGATAATTTACCATGTGCATTATCCCAACACTAGCTAAAAAACCTAGGTCCTTCAAATAATCATCGGAACTAAGAGTATTGCCACTTTTTCGTCGTAATGACACTTGACAGCTTCTATAACATTGAATAATACTCACTACGAGACATTATTGTCAAAAAAAAAACACTTCTTTACTTGAAAACTCGAAACACACTCTGAAAACCCTCTATAACAAACAGTAAATGAGGTTTTGCCCTTCACACAGCTGCGTCAAAGTCGTATGACCGAAAAATTTGCAAATTACAAACTGCGCGCTGCGGTATGCGAAGATGGTCTATTATGATTATTTATTAATAAACAATCATAATCAATAAACATTAAATTTTCACCTCTGACTAAACTCAGTGTGAAATTTTTCCGCTGGCCAAAACACCCAACAGTTGACGGGCAGCGCATTTTCAGCTTTGTCGTTTAGGGCACCGTTGCTTGGAAATTTATCAACAGTTGCATTTCTTAAACTCATATCCATTATGGTATTTTTTTTAAAGAAGTTGACAATAAAGTAGCATTGTCTTATGTTATGTAAATGAATTTAGTTTTTTTTTTATAAATCCTACGTTAATTGGTTGTCTATCCTTTTATGATACAAAATACATAAGGAAAGTAGTTTTTTATTTATTCATGGGGTTAAAATCCACAAGGCTGGTTTATATAAATTAAATGTAGGTTCTGAATATGCCAGTACAAAATAGATTTATGGCTTTAAAGTCGAATTACAACCATTTATTACAGTATCGTGTGTGGTAGCTCGAACCTTCTGAAATTATAATTTAAATCTATATGTATTAGTTCAGTTTAATTATACTTGCAGGTACTGGCAAATTAGGCTTTTCTTTGGTTCGCATAACAAGTTTGCTTATATCCTCAAATCGTTTATGGATAGGAACTAGTAACGGTGTTATAATATCGGTACCACTTTCTGAGAGTGGTAGTGCTCAAGCTGCTGTGGTCCCTAGAGGCACAAGTTTATTTCCTGGAGGAGGACTTAGAGTACCCCCAGTTCCTGGAAGTTTTGTTCCGTTTTGTACTATGGCCCATGCACAGCTTAGTTTCCATGGTCACAGAGATAATGTTAAGTTCTTCGTGGCTGTGCCCGGTAATGGAGGTAAGAGTAAATATAATTAACTATTTTCCTTGATCGTAAAACTTTTACAAAGTAACATAATGAAGCAAAATGGTATACTTGAACAATCTGTTTACATGTTGACGAACATCTGAATGGTTTCAATTTATTTTGTGGTCTGAAGAAAATTGTTTATAGTTAAACAAAGGTAGAGCACTCAATTTTATATGATGAACTTGGAATTACTTACATTGGAGTTAGTTAAGATGTTAGGCATTATTTGTGACTGTCAGTTAATATGGTCACATTTTGCCACATTATGTTAAAACTATACAAATCTTCTAAGTTCTCAATATGAGACAGAACATAGCCCACAATTGCTTTTAACCTTATATGCTCACCTTAAATTTCTTTGATAATTTTTTTTTAATTTTCAGGTATGAGCGCAGCCTCTACTCCATCGGAGGCTATGTCCGCTTCGGTTTCATCAGTAGGTGGACAACTGAAACAACCTACGGCAATGCTGGTCATTTCCGGAGGAGAAGGATATGTAGATTTTAGAATTGGTAAGGGTTTCAGGTGACTGTGGTTAAATAAGCATGCCTATTATTATGGTACTATTTTTTTAAGTAAGCATGTCTAAGTATATTGCACTATTTAGTTCACTTTGTAGATTGTATCTTTGCTGAAATTGAGATTGCTAAAAATATGGATTCCTGGGAATATAAGGTACTTCTTCAGAGAAGCTCAATAGACATCATTATATTTTGTATATATTTCATTACCTAATTTTGATTTAGTTGTTATATTTTTATTTTTTTCCCAAAATAGTGTTCATATTTGTCAATTATATTTTATATCTTATATTAATAAAAATATAACAAATAAACCAAATTTCAATTTCCTGGTGGCAGATATTTTAGTATTAACCAAAATTGTATATACGCATCCGAAAGAAATCTGACAGTTTTACTTTGACAATAACTATTTACAGAAGACGATAATGAACCGAGAGATGGAGCTTCACACCTTCTAGTTTGGCAACTATTAACTGATATTCCTGGGAATCCCGTGGGGTAGGTTTCCTGAATTCATATTTTTCTTTGCTGTAGACTGTATGATTTATTTGCACAGTGTTTTGGCCCCAAAGGTTTCCATAGTACTTTTTATTCGATGAACATATGAGTTACGTTACACCATTTTTGTTTTATTTTATTTAAGCTTTTGAAGAGTTAGATTTTAGAATATATTTGATCATTATTTGAACATTTAATATTTAAAATATTTTATAAACAGAGGACCAGATTGATTCTAACGAGTGTCCGTGGTGTCCCCCATACAAGGCAGACCTTGAAGGGAAGTTACTAATTTTTTTGTGTCTTTTTCATGTATGACTGTAATGCAGAAGTACTAAGTAAACGGAGATTTGTAATGTTCAGTCAGTTAATGATGTGCAGTTACTTCTGCGTTAGAGGAATTTAATGTCTAATAATTTTTATTAACAACTAAAATTTAAATTAGTGCCTTAATAACAATGTTTATTGTGTGATAACAAAATAATACGAGCCTATTTTTAATGCCTTTATTATTGCAATATGCGCAAAAACTGAAAATATTAGTGGTGTTTTATAAACGCTGTTTCTACACTTCCGTCGGACGGTTGCCGATTGCACTCCCCTCAGGTAGGTAACGTCGTTCTTAATACGACATCGTGGTGGTCCCGTTAGTTTATAAAATTATAATCTTAATTTCAATCAATGTTTGAGCGGGAACTGCTGGTGTTTGGTGTAATATAAGCAATTTTGAACAGCAGAACAATGTTTTATTTGCAATTCTGAGGTAGGCCAAGGTTGTCCATTGAAAGTCAGTAGGTGGTATCCAAGGCGGGCAAGGAGCATTTGTGCCGTTTTCGCAATTTATTTTCAATTGCTAAAAGGGCGCAAATGTTCCTTGCCCTTCTTGGATACCAACTTCTCTCTTCTTACATACTTTTATCCCCTGACGGAAGCTTCTACCAGTCAAGAAATTGAAATATTTTGTGGAATGAACTCCGCCTTCTTTCTACTTTCCACCCCTGCACTCCCTTTTCTTTGTCTGCAGAGCTAATACTGCTTGTGGCGCTGATAATTATTAACAATTAGATAGCAAAATAAACATCAACCTAACCTAACCAATATAAATCACATCAAAGAATGAAATTATTATAGGAAAAAGAAGGAAAACATTATTTGTGCCTTCATATCAAACTTGAATTTGTGAAAAACTACATTAATCGTTACAAAATAAAAAAAATCTAATGACTCTAAGAGTTGAATCTGGGACCTCTCGTACCCTAAGCGAGAACATTACACATGTTCTAAGCATCCAGCTAACAAGCGACGCTATAGCATGGAATAAATAGTCTCTTACATTCTTTTACCCACCCCCGACGGGAGTGCAATCGGCAACCGTCCGATGGGAGTGTAGACAGTGTCTTTTATAAATCATTTTGGACTTTGCACTTTGCGAATACAAAATGTCAAAAGAACAATATTTCTCAAGAAAATTTATATTTCTTTACAAAATAAAATTTGTTAGGGGTGTAATTTCAAAGATTTGATGTGGTCTCTTACATTCTTTTACCCACCCCCTGACGGGAGAGCAATCGGCAAAGCAATCGGCAACCGTCCGATGGGAGTGTAGACACTGTCTTTTATAAATCATTTTGGACTTTGCACTTTGCGAATACAAAATTTTATATTTCTTTACAAAGTAAAATTTGTTAGGGGTGTAATTTCAAAGATTTGATGTGGTGGTTAGATTTTTTTTAGTAATGAATGAGTTGATTTTCCTAGATATTATGCAGGGTGTAGCAGTTTCATGTCATTAAAAAAAACTGATAATGGGGACCAACTAGACAAACAAAAAACCTTTATAACTTTTCCCTCTAGGGGCACTTTGAAAAAAACTGACCTAGGTCAACCTTTTTAATATATTTTTTTTAATATTAATGTAGAAAATAATTGAGAACCACTGCTTTTCTTGGTCAGTGAATTTGTAGTTCCCAATTATACAACTTTTATATTGTCATAAAAAAGTGCATCGACTGCCTTTGATGGACCGCCTCAACCGAACTGAGGCAATTATAAAGAGGTAAATAATTCGTTATCTTTTCCTGCACAACTGCAAGCAAATAATGGCCGTAGAAGTTTAAACAGAGCATTTCTTCACATGTGTGTCTTTTAATTTGGAACAAAATATTGCATTAATGTTTATAATTTAGAATATTTAAATGTGATTTATTAACGTTTGTAACATAAATGAGTGTCCTGGGTTAAAAGCTTACCTAAGTAAATTATTCGAAATCTGCATCTGCATCAATACACAGTTCGGTACATCGAATTAAGGACATACGTACTCCGTTCAACACTAAACTATCAACTAACATTGTCAATAAAGAAAAACTTGGTCCAAAATCCAAAACGGAATACAAAAAGAACGAACAAGTAAGTTGTGTCTGTACGTAATCAAGAATTTAACGACTTGAACGATAAAGTCAATAAAATAAATCTTCACTATAAATACACAGCGACCCGAAATTCAAAAATAACAAAAACAACGAACGGCGGGGTTGGACGTGTGTACATAACGAAACACCCACAGAAACTAAAATATTGCACAAGGGAGAGTCAGAGTATAGTTTTCTTTAGATCAGATCTACTAAACATTTAGAAAACGTCGATGTCTTTCATCTTATTTACCGCACCGCTAAAGACCGCCGACATTTTATAGCTATCTACATAAATACTGAGTATCATAGGCAAAGACACGCGCGACGATCTAAACCTACCTCAATATTCCAGCAGTTCTCAAAAGATTTTATTGAAAATTTGCGAAATTTTTGTTTATTTTTTTTCTCCAAAACTATGAGCTTTAGACCCCATGTTATATAAAATTTTTTTGTTTGTCTTGTCGTTCCCTACCACCAGTTTTTTTTAATGACATGAAACTAATTACACCCTGTATATTATAAGCTATAATAAACTTAATTTGCCAGAAATATTTTTTAAATTGATTAAATTTTATATCTTTGCGTAACACAGGTGTTGTAAAATAACATCGAATTTAACAGAGTTATACCTAAACAAAGAGAAGGGTATTAAAAGAGGCGACACTTCGAAAACCAATTTTGATCTCGACATCACCAGATTCCCGCTCTGAGGTGGAATCGGCTTTACGCAATATGAACTTTCATTAAACATTTTCATGCACAATAATACAATATCTTACCTTATAATTGTATATATCTAGTGAATTCCGTGTTATGTAAAGGTAAATTGTTCCAAAAGGGTTATAAGTTTTTTTATTTATTTATTTATTTAATTTATTTTCATAGACTTTACAAAAGTATAGAAATATAGTCAACACACAATCTTAAGAACTAAGCTTTAATAACAATCATGAAACATATTAAAAAATGTATATATAGATTAAATGACAATAGTTTAAAAAATATGTATATTATAGATTAAAATGCGAATAGTTTAAAAAAAGATGTATTATATAAGGAAAATAAAGAATTAAAAATGAGAGCTCATGTACTCATTAACGGAATAAAAGCTTTTTTCAATCAAAATAGATCTTACTTTTTGCTTAAAAGATTTGATATTGCTTATTGCCTTTACTTCTATGGGAAGTTTATTGAATAGTTTGACAGTCATAATATTGGGTCCTTTAGCTGCTGTGGTTAGTCTATGTTGGGGAATCACGAAGTTATGATTTGCCCTTAACTGATGTACTGAATTTCCATCTCTCGGAATATATTTGTCTATATGGGATTTTACATAAGATACACATCTAAAAATGTATAATGATGGAACAGTTAATACATCTAGTTCTTTAAATAAATTTCTACAGGATTCACGTGGAGATTTGAAAGTGATAGTACGAATTATTTTCTTTTGCATCGTAAGGATTTCTCCTATTCTAGAACAGTTCCCCCAGCAAATTATGCAGTAATCAAGACAAGACTGTACATATGCATAGTAATATATTTTTAATATGTTTAGACTCACATGCTGACGCATTTGCCACAGTATAAAGCACTGAGTAGACAATTTTCCCAGGAGTACATCTATTTGATTACTCCATGAGAGACCGGAATCTATCTGGAGCCCGAGGTATTTTACGTTGTTATGTTGGACAATAGATTTGTTCCCCATTTTTATCAGTAGACTGAGATCGAGAGGCTTAGTGGAAAATGTTAATGCATTGGTTTTATGATGGTTGATGTTTAGTCCATTACGAGAACAATATTGATGCATTAGGGATACTGTATTATTTGTTTTGGATGCCAGCACGTGTAAGTCGTTGTCTGAATCGGCGGTCACTGTGTCATCAGCAAAAATTGATGTAAAACATCGTCTCATGTGAACCTCAATATCATTAATGAAAATAATAAACAATAATGGTCCCAACACACTTCCCTGAGGAACTCCTGTAGACACCTCTTTATATTCAGAATTGTAAGTTATATTATTATAGGTTAAGGACACTTTTTGGCTCCTGTTTGATAAGTATGTTCTTATCCAACTTAAAGCGGGTCCCCTGATACCATAATTTTCCAACTTGTCAAGTAATAAGTTATGATCAACAGTTTCAAATGCACATGTCAGATCAAAGAATACACATGCACATTTTTCTTTGTTTTCAAAGCTTCTGAGTATAAAGTTGTATAGGGATAAGATAGCATCCTGTGTAGAGTAATTACTACGAAAACCAAACTGGTTGTTCGTTAATATTTTTTCTTTGTTTAAAAAATGATTAAGACGATTATAGTATGATTTTTCATAAACTTTAGAGAAGACTGACAAGAGTACTATACCCCTATAATTAGATAAAACAGACTTATCAGATTTCTTATGAATGGGAACAACTAGTGCCTTTTTTAGTATTGAAGGAAAAATACCTTCCTGGAACGACAAGTTTACTAAATAGGTAAGAGGTTCAGTTATATATTCTGTAATATCTTTTAATAAGGAGTATGGTATCCCATCTTCTCCTGAGGAATTCTTTAATGACACAGATTTAATAATTGTACTCATTTCATCCGTGGTGACTGGTGATAAGAACATTGAGCGATTGTTGATATTTATTTTTAAATTCTTGGTTACTGCCGTACTTTGTGAAAGCTGTTTAATAGAATCAATAAAAAAATTATTAAATGCCTGAGCAACTGAGTGCATATCTAATAAATCTCCATTGATATCTGTAAATTCATCTTGCATATTTTTTTATTCAAAATTTGGATTTTGATTTTTTATTATCTTCCAAGCCGTTTTTGACTTATTGTTTGAATGAATAAGGAGTGATTCATTATAAAGTCTTTTTGCTGTGTTAATTTTTTGTTGGTGATTCTTTTTCAAAATGTTGTATCTTATGTAAACCTCTTTGTCACTAGTAAATTTATATGTTTTATAGACATCTCTAATAAATATACCCTCGTTGATCAAGTCCTGCGTCAACCAGGGTGTTTTAGGTTTAAAATGATTTTTAACTTTGTGTAATTCCTGTGGAAAAGCAATATCAAATATTTCAATGAATCTATTATGGAATATAGAAAATTTGTCATCACTGCTAGCACCAGTGGCCAGGAGGTATGGCCAATTTTCTATGGACAGCAAGTACTTAAAATAATTAATCTTTTCATCTAAGTTAAAATTTCTTTTGAGTATGTAGGAGCTCTTGCCTGTTTTTTCAAGCACATAAGGAAAACTTACAATTTGAAGAAAGTGATCCGACAGATCACAAGGAATAACTTTCGGTTTTAGAGATTCAACGCTAATATTAGAAAAAATGTTGTCTATGAGAGTTTTGTAGAGATGGGAAAAGCGGTTCCACTGATGTAGTGTTACAAACGCGATCGCTCCAAAAAAATACCGCGACAAAACAACGCGATTTTGGAACGACAGAAATGAAATGATTCGATTGGCTCCCTCAAACACAACGCGATTAAAAGAGATCACGTTTGTCGCGTAGCGTTGTCCGAATTCAGTTATTTCAGAGGGTAACGTAACCTATTCAGTCATTCAGTCGCCTAGTCGCGTTGGTAATGTATAGAACGCTTATATTGTTAGTTTCTATTTACATATGGGTTCTTACATTTTTTTACTAAATGGTAGACACCAATAAGGATATATCTATATGTTAAGATCAGTATTATGTTGTAAGGTATACATAATATAAATATTTTAAACTTGGTTATATATTTATAAAACCGCAGCTTGAGTTTTGATGTGGTATATCGAGTAGTTTAGCCAATAAAGGACACTCTTGTAACTTTTGGATGGGTCAATGAATTATTTTCAAATCTGGTGTAGTAATATGAAAACAGAATCCAATTATGTGATGTAAATAAAACCAAAATTGCCGACTTCCGGTTACGATTTAATTTACATGAGAATCCGTGATAACCTGTATATCTTTGTATATTTCGATCCTGCTAGCCAAAATACATATAATCCAACCTTCAGATGTTAGAGTAACGAGTAACCGATTACTTTAGCCCGTTGCAACGACAAGGCAGGTCAGTTGTACAACGTGCAGTCGTTACTTGGTGAAAGTGATGATGCTCGTTGCGACGGTTATTTTGACATTTCGTAGCGCGACGCTACGTTACTAAAAAATACCGCGACAAAACAACGTTATAGAAATAACGACCCATCTCTAGAGTTTTGCTATTCCTATTCGTGTCAATACGCGTATATTCATTTATACATTTTTTAAGATCATATGAAGACAAAATAACTGATAATTTGTCCACTTTACTGCATGCAACATTGTCATCGAAATTAAAATTAAAATCACCACAGATAAACGTAGGTACATTAGGTTTAAGAAGCTTATATAACAATTTATCGATATTAGAAATAAAAAAATTACAATCAAATAGTAGATTTGATGGTGATCTGTAAAAACACCCTAGTAAAACAGAAATATTTTCTAAAAAGATTTCAATAAATGCATATTCAAACAGAAAGTCTACTTTATCAATGTCACAGGTCTTAATTTTGAATTTAATATTATTTTTAACATAAATGGCAACACCACCAAAGCTTGCCTGTTGTCTACAGTGGTAATCAGCTAAGGTGTAAGACTGTATTTTGACCTGTTTGATTTCTGAGAGCTTGCATGAGGTCTCTGTAAAACATACGATTTCTGGAAAATCCAGGGAGCAAAGTAAAAAGTCAACATCCTGAGTCTTGTTACGAATACTTCTGATATTTAGATGACAAATTCTGACATATTTGTTCAGTTGGTAGTGTGAGGGTTTTTTTCTAATATTGACACTTATTCTTTCCAGAATTACGTCAGTTTCTAGCTCGTAACTTCTAAAAAAGAGTTCGGTCTAGCTTCCTTTTCATCATTGATAACCTGTCTAGTTTTGTATTTTTCAAAATGCCTATTGAAATCAAATCTTCTAAAAAAGACCCCTTTAGGCCAAAATGAGGGCTGATAGAATACCTCCTTATATTGAAAGTCTGCTGCTACCATGAAACTTTTAAATCTGCTGCTCCCTGGCTCGCTTAAATCTTTGACTATAAATTCTTCATCTACATTTGCAGTTTTTGTTTTTAAATATTGTTTTATATCCTCTGCCATGACATCAGGAGTTATTCTATATAGATACAACCACACTTTCGGTTTGACGCCAGTGAATTTCTCACTGTCTCCTGTTGATTAGCCTACATTTCTTTTAAAAGATCTCTTGCTTCTCTGTATTGTTTGCCATTTTTCTGCTTCACATTGGGCATTACTATTGATTGGTTTTTCTTGTCCATTTTGCGATGTTTTATCGGATTCAATGTGAATTAATTCATTCATTATTGATTGTTGTTTGTGTTCAAGTGATATTAGATTATTTAGTTTAGGTGAGGCTGACACTAATTTTTGTTGTTTGGGAGTCACTGGAATTTTATCTGCCCTTGCTAATGAGGTTTGCTTATCTGATGATAAAATGTTATTTGGTTTTTTTGTTGATCTTTTTGTCTTAATGTCTTCATGCATATTCATTTTATGATTTAATTTATTTAGTTCTAATTCAAAGGGTTTTAAACTGTTTTGGAGTTCAATTTTAATTGTTTCAATAATGTTATTTTTTATATATTCGTATGTTACGGTCATCTCGGGGGGTATGTGCTCTTTCTCTTTATTAAGTGTTTCTTTAAGGTTAGAATTTACCATTTCCAGATTTGCAATTTTCTCCTTAAGTAGCATAATGTTTTCTCTGAGGTTCTTGTTCATTTCCTTTAATAATTTATTTTCCCAGGCAATAGATGTTTCATTTAATGAGTTATTTGATATTGTTAATTCAACGACTTCCTCACTAGGCACTATTTTGTTTTCTTCTATGTAGGATTGTTTTTCACAACATTTTTTTGTTGTTGCTTTGATGCACTTATTTTTGGATGCACAACACAAACATTTAGTAACTATGCCTTATTAGAATAATAAAAATATATTATTTGCAAAAATAATAATAAACGTGATTTATTGATTAACAATAGGCCATTAACCGCAGTCCTTCAGCCCATAGTATTTTAACAAAATTAGTGTTTTTAATACATATATACAAAAAAGATATAAATAAGTATATGTATTAAAAAAGAAAAACGAAAGTATTTAGGGATGTCTTCTGCCCATCCTAGGACTGTTTCATATAGGGTCTGTTCTGGAAATCTATATCTGGAATTGATTTGTTGATCACGTGTTCTACAGTGTGGTTCCAACAGTTGCGTGTTGTGTTGCTTGGTAGTGAACTTCTTCGATAGGTCTTGTATATGTGATTGTCGAGGCTGTCTTTAGTGAGACTCCTTCATTTTTGAAGGTGAGCGACCGAAAATGTTTTGCTGTGCTCATTTTTTCTTTGTTACATTATTAAACAATTTCATAAATTTATTCTAAAAGTTAAATTATCCATGAGAAAAAAATTTAATTAAATTGAACTCAGCAACATGATATTATTATTATTCTAATGCCTATAGTTTTAACAAATAAGAAAAAAACAAAAATAGAAACAACAAGTCTGAAACAAAAATAAAAATAGAAATAGAGAATTCCGTTACAAAAACTATTTAAAAATTTTCAACAAAATTTCGTTCAGGCCCGTTTTGAGGGGTGGTGAATTTAGTGGCGTGCATAGATTTTTTCTAAAAAAATCGCTAATATGAATTACTAAAATTTTACTCCTAAAAGGTGATGTAGTAGATCTTGGATTTTGTAGGACGCTTTTTGCTCCAAAAACGCAGTTCAACAAGCTCTACAATTAAAAAAAAAATACTGAAAATCGCACACTAAATAGAGATTTTCTAGGGTGACCCCAAAACAAATGGGTCACACTGTATATTTAAATTTTACTCCTAGTTCTCTATCCTGGCATATATAATTTTTGGATTCTCAATGCAGGGTTGCCACATTATTCCATTTTTTTCGATAAAAAATACATTAACAACACTCAAGAATAAAATCGCCAAAAAATGTATTTTCATAAAGGACCCCGCACAATTAGCATTGGAAAAATCATTTCAGTGGAATTTTCTTCAAACTTTTGGAATACGAGTTCAAGGGCTTCGGAACAAAAAATATCATATGAAAAAATTGATGTAATGCATTCCCTGAAGAATTACAGTGACTGGAAATAAAAAAATGTTTGAACATTTTTTTCAGTGGAATTTTTTTTCTTAATATCTTCCCTGGGGAATTACAGTGACTGGAAGTTAAAAATTTTGAATTTTCAAAGATTTTTAGCTTCCAGTCACTAATCATCCAGAGTACAAGGTTGTTCGCACTACATGGCATTTTTAATAAACAAATGACAATGAACACCGTTTTCTTGTCAAGTGTCGCAGGTTTGACCTGAGTTCGATTTTGAACAGGCACGTATTGTACTATTATATAATAATACAAAGTGTAACTATTTGAAAACCTGATTGGTATGTCAAATATGATTTGACCGGGATGTAGTTAATATTGCTCATTGATCATTTGATCTTCACTTGACTATTATATGCCGCCAATTAACATTGCTGTCAACTTTAATTTGCTGCTGCGTGTTTTTTCATTGTCAGCGAACTGGAATCTTGCAGTTTCAAATAGTCCATGTTTCATCATCAGGGTACGGATGTCAGAGTCCAATTTATGATAGGCATAGTCAGATTCATTTGTAAGAATCTTTTCACTTTGATAAATACAGATGATTTTTACAACATGCTGCTGATTAGAGTTGGCTTTGTTATATTGTTATTTTATTGAAGTATGTTTAGGTAACGTACTGCGGAGTTACTCAATGTTAAAATAACTGGTTACTCATAGTGAACGATGAACAACAGGAGGTTGGTCACGCCTGCATGTCTATCGAGAACATTACATTGATCAGTGTTTCAAAGTGACATTATTCTGTCGTAGTACTTTTTTGAAGTGGCTGCGTTTGTAACTCTTAATGAGTGAAGCTGCGTTGCTGATCTCTTTCGCTGACTGAACACTATTCTAATTTGATACTTAGGTACCTACAAGCAGTAATCTGTGTTGTGAAACAGATGGTGACCAGTGACAAATGCGACCTTCACTCGCACTATGTAATTCAACAAAGGAAATACGTTTATCAAAGATCTCTACATATAACATTGTAAAAATACGAAGAAACAGTAAGCATATTGACGAATTAGAATAGTTTAATGTATATCTGTGATGTTTATCCATACCTAAATAAAGGACCCCCACATTTATTGTGGGGAAGTGGCCCTCGGTGAAATTCGCTGGAATTGATATGTGTTATTCCTCTCGAGCTTCTGATCAAAAGTTCTCATACAGATAAATGGTCAGTTTTCGAAATATCGGGGTTGCAAAGGCGATTTTGCGGGATCTTGTCGATAACAGTTTAGAGCCATTATCATATCAATGGGCATTTGCTAGTATTTTACCGGGGTTTTTTCTGTCACTGATTTGAAATCCGATATCAAAAGTGACATTTGACAGGTGGCAGCTGCCATCGTATTTTTTGATAGAATGTCTATCATAATACATACGGGGGGGGTATCATTGCTCCAATTTCGATGTCAGACATGGCATTTGACAGTTGGCTGCCAAATGTGAAATATCACTTTTAATGTCGTGTTTCAAATCAGCAACCGAAAAAACCTTCGTAAAACACTAGCAAAGATGCATTGATACGACCATTGCTCTACACTATTATCGACAAGATCCCGGAGAATTGGCTTTATTCTTTTATATATTTATAACTTCAAACTTTATATTGCAGTAACTATTATTAATCCATTGACTTATGTACGCACCCAGTGTTTTAACATCAATAAACCATTATTATTATTATTATTATTATAATACCCCCAATATCTGGAAAACTGTCCATTTTCCGATCTTGTGCCCATAAAAACTTTTGATGAGGAGCTGAAGAGAAATAACATATAACGATTCCAACGAATTTCACTGAGGGCCACTCCTTTGTAATTCATTTTGTTAAAAAGAAATCACGTAACAAAGCAAGTTGTCTTAGGCATATTTAACTAAGATTTAGTGAAAATGATGCACGTGGAATAAAGTGAAAATTTTTTTGGTTTATACATCTTACATCTCTGTTATTTCAATATGTACCAGTGACATCAGTAGTTCTTTAAAAAGTTTTTGAAACTTCAAAAATAGGCATACACTTAGAAACATCGTAAATTTGTGGTCACATGTCTTGTGCTGTGATGTACTATTAGTATATAAATAACTTTATCACTGATTGCAAATAATTATTCATGTTAGTTAAGTTTCAAATGAAAACTATTACTCTTTAATTGAATATCCTAAATGTTCCTTGCACACAGCAGCTTATTTTATTTGTTAGTCGTTAAACAGGTAGCTTATTAACTATTGCTGCTTTGCTTTCCAGTACACTGGCAAGATGCATAACTCTATAACACTAGCCAGCTTAAAATTATGTATTAGAAGAAAGGGGTGGGATTAGTATTCTAACTGCATAAATATTGTTACGGATTTCCACCTTTTTGGGAAACACCCTGTATGAATCCGTGGGTTCTAAATAATTTTAACAAGAGATTAAACACTACTAACACTTTATTTAACAATTTACTGACTATACAATACTTCAAAAATACACTTTGTTTACTTTAACCTCACTTTTTCCCGAACGTGTCACTTCTCAAATAAACTTCCTTTCCCGCGCTTGTAATCGCGCCTTATATACTCCGAAATTAGCTCTAGATCAATCCAGAATCTTCTCCAGCCATAATCTAGAAAAGTCCTTGGCTCTTTCTAGAGCCTTTCCAGTCACCATCAGAGGCATAGGCGTACCATCTCCTTTTCCAAGGGAGTGTAATTCATAACACTGCCCCCTCCTTAAGCCTGATCGTCCCGATCAGGCAACTCAGGATCACCAGTGTATCTCGCCAGCCTGTCCAAATGCACGATCTTCATCTTGGACTTTCTGCTTTGCTGAATCCGATAGACGACATCATTAATTCGGGTAATAACAGTGTACGGTCCATCCCAAGGTGATTTCGGTGACTTTCCTTTCCTCCGCTGGGGGTTGTACAGCCAAACTAGCTCTCCCACCTTGATGACCTCCTTTGAATTACCCTTCCAGTCATATCGAGCCTTCATTCGGTCATTGGCTGGTGATGGTTCCGCTATATCGTTAGCCAACCTCTTGAAAGGAGCTCCGGCGTTGAACTGCTTGTTTTCACCCTTACTTCCAGTCTGTGGTCCCTTACTGGCTGCACAAATCTTGCATTTGCGACACCAAGCCTCCACATCCTGACGACTTCTTATCCAATAAAATCGTTCTCGTATTTTCTTCAGGGTCTTGTTAACACCGAAGTGTCCATCGGATGTTCCTTCGTGCACTTCCTGAAGCACCTTCGCAACTCGACACCTGGGAATCACTAGACGCATAACCAGCTGTTTTCCATCCGGGCTTTCCCATGCTCTCCGCAACAGCCCGTTCATGACTTTCAGTGAGTCCCACTGCGCCCATAGTGCCTTCAGCCCCACTCTTTTGCCCGAAACATCCTTCCATTTTGGACGAGTTCCCCTTTCTTTGGCTCTCAATATAGGCCCAATTTCCACATCGTTCAATTGTTCCTGTCTGAGCGCTTCATCTGCCTTATCATCCGGCACCTCCACCTTGACAGTGTTGACTGCTCCCGTGACCTGCAGTTTCTCCCAGTGGTTGTGCTTGCAACCTTCCTTGTACCTTCTTCCGGATGAAATGTTTGCATTTCTCTCAGGTTTCATTTTATCGTCATATCCTTGTAGTGGTGGCCTTTCTGTAATGCTCCGAAGCTGGGAAATCTTCACTTCTCTAGGGGCACCACGTTCGTTATCTGTCACAGCCTCTCTGGTACCGGCTTCCTCTGGTTTTCCCCTTGGCTTCACAGCATCTCCGGCCTTCGCTCTCTCCAAGCTCCTCTGTGGACATTCAAGCTGGATATGTCCTAGTTCCCCGCACCTGTAGCATTTCATACGCCGTCCACTTGGCCTTCCACTACTTTGTTTATTCTGTGTCTCTGCCGCGTTTCCAACAGTCATTTTCCTCGAGTTCCGCTGTCGACAGTCTCGTTTGATATGTCCTATCTTGCCGCAGTTGTAGCATTTAATACCCCCGCTTGGCTTGCCTTGTCTTTCTGCAGTATCCACTTGAGCCAGTAACTGATTGAACATCTTATATATGTCGGCCAACATAGCGTTCTGGTTCTCCTTTTCAGACTGCGATCTTTCGAGACTCATAGCTTGTACTCTTGGACTCAGGGTATCTTGAAGGACAGCTTCCACCTCGAGTGCACGTACCAACGCTTCGCTGCTGTTCTGGTATCGAGATAACCTGAGGACTCGCCTGATCTCATCATCCTGTATACCATGCAGAAAAGCATCTACTGCCAGTTGATCTTGGAATTCCTTCGGTACATCCGGGTAAGCCAGGTGAGCCAGTCTCCACACGGCAGCTTCAAACTCTTGCAAACTTTCCCCAGCCCCTTGAACACGTGATTTCAGCTGGGTCTGGTACACTCGGGCAAGGTGTTGATCGCCATATCGTAGATCTAGGGCAGCTTCTAAAACTTTAAAATCCCGTTGTTGGTCTACTGGGATTGTCTGGAGTATTTCCAATGCTTGGCCTCTTAAGGCCACGATTAACGCCATAGCCTTTTCTTCGTCATTCCAGTTGTTTGCACTCGCTGCTGCCTCAAACTGCATCTTGTAAATGGTCCATGAACTTTGGCCGTCAAAGGAGGGAGGTTCGAACAGCTGATCTGATAATACCACTTGCTGGCTTCCTCTATCCCTCAACTGTCGCTTAAGCAGGTCTATTTCCTCTTTGATTTCACTTACTTCTTCTTGATGCCTTCTTTCTAGCCCTTCCAACACTTTCTGGAATTGTGCAAATAAGTCCTGTATTTGCTTTTCAGTTGCCATACTTCTGGTTGTTATAGGCATACGACTACGTTGAAATCAAATAAATTTAACAATTACGTCACTATCGGTAATGGGACTGTCCAGAAAAACCTCAAAACGGCACGAAAAAGTCTTATCTAGAGTCTTCGTCACTTAACCTCTAATGTCCAAATAAAATGTTCCAAAAATGTCTCAAAAAATGCACTTGACACTATTTTCCTGTTCGAAAATAACCATCGAACAACGTCCAGTAAATTAGTCCTCTGTGTTAGCACCAACTTCGAGAATACACTGCCAAACCTTCTCGAACACTTCCGAAAAATCCTCTTGTCAAAATTCCGCTTCCGACACCAAAATGTTACGGATTTCCACCTTTTTGGGAAACACCCTGTATGAATCCGTGGGTTCTAAATAATTTTAACAAGAGATTAAACACTACTAACACTTTATTTAACAATTTACTGACTATACAATACTTCAAAAATACACTTTGTTTACTTTAACCTCACTTTTTCCCGAACGTGTCACTTCTCAAATAAACTTCCTTTCCCGCGCTTGTAATCGCGCCTTATATACTCCGAAATTAGCTCTAGATCAATCCAGAATCTTCTCCAGCCATAATCTAGAAAAGTCCTTGGCTCTTTCTAGAGCCTTTCCAGTCACCATCAGAGGCATAGGCGTACCATCTCCTTTTCCAAGGGAGTGTAATTCATAACAATATCATTATTGTCCTGTAAACATTTATAATTATACAGGGTGTTTTTAAAAAGTATGTCAATCACTTAACCACGGACTCAGCATGTCAAAAGAAGTTGATTCAGCCTAATTTACCTCTATCCAAAATCGCACCCCTATGAATATACAGCCCTCTAAAGTTGGGATTAAAAATATTAATTTTTTTAATATTGTGCAAATGGCTGTAGATATCTTTTTCAATGTCGGAACACTGAAATGTATGTCAAAGGGTAATAGTTTAAAGTAAAAACTGTTTAAAATCAAATTTTCTAAAAGGCCGATTTGGGGGTAAACTACCCTTCCCTCCTACCCCCTCTTTTAGTGGTACGCCTATGACTTTTTTGATATAGGGCATTTTATATAAAATTTAATTATAAAACTTTTCTTTATCTTGTTTTTTTTTCATTTAGATAACAATTTTCAAATGAATCTGGAAATACTAAAACCATTATGAAAAGTGGAACATATGAAATAAAAAAGTTCTTCTGTGTAATTTTGGCATTTGAAGTTACTGGTATTATAATAAAAGATGTGCATTGCTATCATAAATTGTAAAATTTAAAAAATGTTTAAATAGGTTTTTTTATTAAATAAAAATCACAGAAACTAAAACATCAATCATTAAAGCAACAAAGTAAATTAAAATAATATTAGAAGTAAAACAACAAATAATGAAATAAATTAAAAATAAAATAAAAAAATATCGAACATTAAAATTTTATTTCAGAATGTGCTCAAAATGATTTCTATTTTGTCGTACACAATACCTTGCCCTTTTTAGAAGCGAAAATCTCACATTCTGAAACACGGCAGGAATGTTTCTAAATTCCTCGGCTGATTGTTGAATTCTTTGTCGGAGATGTTCAACCCTCTCTATTGGAACAGAATAAACTTTTTCCTTCATAGCTCCCCAAAGACAGAAGTCAATTGGGTTTAAATCAGGGGACCGAGCAGGCCAACTGACTGGAGCATCAGCTCCTCGACCTATCCAACGTCCTGGAAAACGCCTTGATAAACATTGCCTGACTTGCAGGCTATAATGGGGTGGAGCACCATCTTGTAAATACCACATGTTTTCTCTAATATTAAGATTAACAATATCTAATTGCTCAGGCAATTCATTTTCCAGAAAATCTAGGTAGTCAGCTCCATTTAAACGACGTGGAAAGAAAACAGGTCCAATTAGATGGTTATCAACAATACCTGCCCAAACATTAACAGAAAAATTACGCTGAAAATGCGTTTCTATCTTTGCATTGGGATTTTCTTCAGACCAAATGTAATAATTATGATGATTTGTAATACCATTTCTATGAAATGAGGCCTCATCAGTTGACAAAATGGTGTTTACAAAACTTACATTTCTTCCATTTTTTCTGAGAAGCCAGTTACAAAATTCCATTCGAGAACCGTAATCTTGAGGTTCCAATGCCTGAACAGTCTGTATATGAAATGGAACTAGTAATTGTTCTTTTAATGTTCTCCATACTGAATAATACGATACTCCTACCTGAGAAGCTATTTTACGCACACTGCTTTCAGGCCGTTCTGATACAATATCTAAAATGTCCTCTTCGACCTCTGGAACTAGCACAGTCCTAGGTCTGCCACACTTCCCAGCACGATCATTTGATAGACTTCCAGTTTCCCTTGCACGACGATCGACTGCAAAAAATGTACGTCTATCAGGATGCCGACGGTTTGGAAACTTTTCCACATAACGCCTAGCTGCACTAGAACCATTTCCATTACATTCGCCTAATATTCTAATCATATCCACCATTTCGGTATTAGAATAACTCATATTAAATGCCATTGTTAACAATTAATAACTGATATCTATTAAAGCAGTTTGACAAAAATGACAGGTGTCAACTACCTATTCACAGGTGCCTTTGATCATCATCTACATTAATTTTAAACATTATTTGTGTTATTCTACAAAGGCGTGGTAATGGTTTTAATATTTCCACATTCATTTGAAAATGGTTATCTAAACGAAAAAAAAACAAGATAAAAAAGTTTTATAATTAAATTTTATATAAAATGCGATATATCAAAAAAGTCATAGGCGTACCACTAAAAGAGGGGGTAGGAGGGAAGGGTAGTTTACCCCCAAATCGGCCTTTTAGAAAATTTGATTTTAAACAGTTTTTACTTTAAACTATTACCCTTTGACATACATTTCAGTGTTCCGAAATTGAAAAAGATATCTACAGCTATTTGCACAATATTAAAAAAATAAATATTTTTAATCCCAACTTTAGAGGGCTGTATATTCATAGGGGTGCGATTTTGGATAGAGGTAAATTAGGCTGAATCAACTTCTTTTGACATGCTGAGTCCGTGGTGAAGTGATTGACATACTTTTTAAAAACACCCTGTATAAAGCATACAGCAGTAATTATCAACGTAGGTTTAAACTTATTTTTTTATTTCATAATGCACATTAAGTTGTTTTCTGAGAGATTTGTCGAAAAATAGAATTTAGAGACATTGCAAAATTAAAAAAAAGTTTTCAAATAAAAAAGAAATCGCGAAGGAATTGAGTAAATTAATTTTAGTTCTCAAAAGAAATAACTATGCTGAGCAGAGCCTCGTTTGTAAACAAAACATGATCAAAAGTCCTTCAATACAAATATATCACTAATAAAACACTAATCTACTCAAATTGGAATTCACTTCTTAAAAATATCCCTTAGATGGTTTTTATTATGGGCATATCATGGGAATATATTAATAGTCCAGTCAACGAAGCCCAAGAAAGGCCGAATAGAGGAAATAATTCGTGTAGAGGCCAATTTTTGTATAGTTGTCAAGAGTAAAAAAAAATTCAGAAAAATGTATTACTTTTAAATAGGTTTAGAATTTCATGAAATGCAGAAATTTTAAATTTAAGTCGAAACATTTTTTTCTTTATCTTTTCCTTTTAGACTGCCCACACTGTATATTTTCCAGTGAAAGTCTAACCATTCCTTCGGTGGTAGTAGCGTCAGCTACCTACCAAATTTGATTATTCTCCGTCAGGTAGTTTGTTAAATAATGCACCAATAGACAGACAGATAAACAGACAGACTGATGAAATTGAAATACCTACATTTTGATAATCTACATGATCTGAAACTTGAAAATCCTAAAAAAATCCGTAGTGTATAGTAGGGGTCTCTTCTCACCAACAAGACGAATCCCCAAGCTAAGGGTTGAGTCTCAACAGATCCCTGCGTGGAAACTGCTCTATCGAATACAACACCCTTCCAGGTACGTTAGTCGACTACGGACAATTCCGAGTTCCAACATCAAAACATTTGTGCGACCCATGATCGACAGTCGAGAGATCGGGTCGACTGTCTATAACGAGATGACAAACAGGGCTTGTGTGACAAATATTTCACTTCAGTATGCGATTTTTCCACCCTATTATATCTCATAAAATATTGATCCTAGAAAAGAAATGAGTAGCAACTTATTTGTAGGAAATTTCATCTAGTTTAATATTGTATATAGATACTATTTCGCTAGAGGGCGTAGCTTTTAAGTTATTCGAGAAAAATGTGACAAGGGGACCTTTAAAACTCCTCAGATCATCCACTGCTCAGGACTTTTAGTATGTTGTTCAGGGCATCCTCCCCACAACTATACAAAAACTGCCCACTACACGAATTATTTCCCCTATTTTTCCTTCGTTTATTGAACTATTACCTTCCAGTTGATATTCAACAGTTGAAGGAGTATAGAGTCTGTATCAGCCTTTATGGCTTGTGCATCACGAGATGCGTATAGTCTAAGATGATTTGAGGCGAGAGACGAACAGTGTTGGATCAACCAGTCAAAACGCGTCACACGGCTATGCTAATTGAGTCGGCACAAACATTGGCCATTATTGAGTTTTACCGCATGAAAGAATGAAAGAGATGAACTTATAATTGTAGAAGTTTTAAAAGTGGAAAATCGTAGGTTTAGAAAAGCGTCCCGACTCATATGTGTGAGAACAAATCCTAAAGCAAGGCATAGCTCGAGCCGTACACTCCATAAGGGCTGAGACAGACTATATGTGTCGAAATTTATCAGCATTCTCTATAGATATGCCAATAATATGTAGAATGAGGACCCAATTGGAAGAATGGTACTTTGTCATTGTAAATTAGTTTCTCTAAAAATTTGTACAGATTCATACTTTTTCACTTTAAATTCTTTTAAATGTCGAGGTCGGCTTTATTTTGAAATATCGAAAATATGTCCAAAGTTAGTATGTATTCATTGAATCTTCAAACGAAAAGTTACAAAGATTTCCATGATATGATCATCTTTATTCCTTTCATTTACTAAACTTGACGAGGGTACCTCTTTAAACTATTAGTCTGTATGAAATTGAATTATGTAAATTTGTTTTCCAAAAGTACGAGTTATAAACAAAAACAAAATGGAATAGAAAAGGGTACAGCATATTCAAACATGAATTAACAGAAAAATCATTATAAAACCACTTACACTTATTTTAATATATTATATTATTTAGTGATGGGAAAATTTCCACTTTGTGAAAATTCCCGGAAAGTTTCCGACGAAAATTTCGGAAAGTTTCCGAAACTTTCCATTTTTGTTAAAATTATCATTTCTTTGAATTTGTCATATCGAGAGCTTTTTAAAAACACCAAACACGTGCACTTTTTCTAGAAAGACAAGGAAAATATCCAAAAAATGTAAAATATTAAAATCTTCGTGTGATTGTTAATATTGAATACATACTGCGAGGCATAAGGTACTTAATTTAATATAGGTTTATAAATATATGGTTTTAACTATTAAAATCAAAGATCCAGTAAGTTGAAATTTTCTAACAATCATTAATAGGTGCCTACCTTTTAAAAATTTTTAATTTAAAAAAATTTATAACTTTTTTATTTATTTATCGATTTTGCTCAAAAACAATAGGGTTCTTCCTCTAGCTAGCACTAACTTATTCTCTAAATTTCAATGCAATTGAACTTTTCGTTCTTAAGTGATCGTGCTTATAAGAAACGTGACGGACGGACGGACAGACATTTTGAAAGTTGTTCCGAATTCAATCACCAATACAGTGATATGATTTTTTTTTCTCTACAAGCAACCCTATTAGCACCAATGTTGCACCAATATATAATCGATATAAGACCAATATATGAATATAGGACGAAAATTCATATATTGGTCCTATATGGATTACATATTGGTCCAATATGTTGTGCTACTAGGGAATAGTACTGGTTTTAGAAATGTGTCGATTGAATGCAATATACTCTTCGTTTTGTATTTGCGAAGAGTATAATAATAAGCAATATGTCAAATGTTTGGTAAACCGCCATTAATGTCAATTATTGGCGGGAAATTAAAAAACGTTCGTAAATTTCAGGGCAATGTTTCCGGAAATATTCCCGGAAACTTTCCGGGAAACATTGGTTGGGAAACTTTCAGAAACCTTATTTATTTCTTCCCGGAATGTTTCCAAAATCGGAAAGTTACCATAAATGGAAAGTTTCCCCTGCCCATCACTATATTATTATATAACATATTTTAATGTATTGGCCATTTTCTGGGAAAATGTGACCACACTTTCTCCAAAATTTGTAGCTTTAAAAATATTGTTGCACAACATGAAACGATCGGAAAAAATGTCTACTTTACTAATCTGAGTGACACAGTCTATAATTTTTGTGTGTTATGGGCGATTCAGTCCTAAAAAGGCAAGAGGATTCTTAAAAAATTTTTTGACGTTGAATAAAATGATAAAGAAATATTTTTTTTTTTTATTTTTGGGAAGGCATCTTATTTTTTGAGTAAAAAGAAACAAAAATGTCCGTTGAGATTTTTTCTAAAAAGTTAACCTTTCTCAGTAAAACTGCAAAAAATCGTCAATATTAAAACTTTTTTAACTCCAAGGCAACACACTTCATGTAAATATTTTATAGAATAAAAATTGTTTGTAAGAGGTCAGCGAATAAGTATGAATTTTTTCAGAATTTTTTTATCAGTTTTTGGAAATTTCTAGCAGTAATTGCGATGGAAAAAAAAAATTCCAAAAATTGATCAAAATATTCTGAAAAAATTCACACTTTTCTTTAACATCTTATGTTTTTGTTCTATAACATTTTTTCATGAAGTCTTTGAGTTAAAAATTCTCAAAGTTTTAATATTGAAGATCTTTTGACCCAGTTTTACTGAAAAAGGTTAACAGGTTAACAAAAAATCTCATCAGACATTTTTTGTTTGTTTTTACTCAAAAAATAAGATGCCGTCTCAAAAATTAATTTTTTTTTTAATCATTTTATTCAACATAAATTATTTTTTTTTGAAGAACCCTCTTGCTTTTTAGGGCTGAATCATCCATAAAACATAAAAATTATAAATTGTGTCACTCATGTTCGTAAAGTAGACATTTTTACCGATTTTTTCATGCCCTGCACCAAATTTTTTGAAGCTCCGAATTTTGTAGGAAGTAGTGAGGTCGCATTTTCCCAGAGAATGGCCCATATATATTATGTAATATTTTAATTTTACGCAATTTCATCAACAAATCATATAATCTTAAAATATAACATCTACATCACAGATCAACAAAAGACATAGATATTGCAAATATTATATAATGTTTGAAGCTCAAACTTCGTGGTTTTTTATCGTGCATTGTATTTGATTTTCTGGCTTATAAGCCAGAAAATCATGTTACCCAATTATAATTGGGTAATATGAATTGCCTGGTCAACACACTTGCACAAGGCACAATACGTCTGAATCAAAGATACTTACATACTGTCTAAATTATTCAAATTTAATTACAATTGATAAGGCAGTTTGGAAATTATCTCTTGACAATTTAACTTTTAAGTGTGAATAACTTCGAAAGGCAACGCCCTGGGGAAAAAAATTACACATGCTTTTAGTGTTATTTTGACTCATATTCCTAGGACACCCTGTATAAGTACAGCTTAGTAATGTTTGTTGATCACTAATCTATGCCAAAATAACAATTTATAAAATCGAATTAAAAATCAACAGAATATTATTTTAAATATTGGTGATATAATTATATTTTACATTAATAATTGAATACTAACAGAAATTGTAATAATCACATGGTCTTTTTATCTTTCTACCAGTCATTTTAATTTACTCCAGTGGTATACTTAGGAGAGGAATGGGGAACTTTATTCCCCCCTAGGTTCCTTGAGAAACTTTCTAAATATTAAGTAGATCAATTTTTGTGCACAAATTATCAACTCAGACTGTGGTTTGACTTGTAATCAGCCGAAAATAATTGTTATTTCAATGAAATGGGTTTGATTTTATCCAATAGGTATATCGTAATCAGAGAAAATTCTTCAATAATCATCTTACAAAGAAAAAAATATATACAGTCCATACTGCATATGTTTATTCATTAGAATAAAAGAAGTATGTGTGTATGTGTAGACAATATTTTTAAACACGAACATAAAATAATCAAATTTGGGTCATATTCATCATACAAGGTGATCAAGTCTCTAAACTGTCATGATTTACGTAAACTATGTTTTATTGTAATTTCAAAGCAACATATTTCTAAGGTTTTGATTAAACGCACAAAAATAGGAACACAAATAAGATATTGAAACATCTCTCATATTCAAGTGAACTTTATGTAGATTAGGTGATATATTAATTTTACTTCAAAATGTTAAGATATTTTTTAATAAGACTATTACGTAAAGGTAGAAACTTGTAGTTAAGTGTTGTGGTCTGGAAATTTTTATTAGAAAGATATAAATAAAAAAGATATTAGTTATGTAGTTAATCTCAATAGCCTATGTTAAAGTGAATTGTACCGCAATGAAGCAAAATTAGACCAATGATAATTCAAAGAACAGTACAATTAATCAGAATTAGTGGTTTAATGCACAAAGATTAAGTAATAAATTATATTTTATACGGATATATGGCATTAAATACATTTCTTAGTTTTGTGTATTATGTGCCACCCTCCTCTTCCATGCCCCCTAATTATGCCACTAATCACATCATGTGGAAAAGGTCTGTTGTCGACAATTTAGGAATGGCAAAATTAATTTTAAACGTTTTCATTACTCTAAACTTTTCATAAATCACTTGCGTGCATATTCAAGGAGTAACGACATGAAATTCAAATTTCTGTGTTTCTATTTAGGTGATGAAATGGAGGACAGCGTCATTAGCACTACTGAAACGGGTTTTCTGGAGTCAGCTCAGGGAAGTCAAAGTCAAGTGGGCGAATTAAGTCATTTAATTGTTTGGCAAGTTTCCACTAGTTAAATCTGCAAGTTTATACACGTTATAAATATTATACACATAGTGCGGATTTAGAAATGTTTATTAGGCATGCAAATGTTTTTAATTAGATAGAAAACCACTCTTCAGTCATTGTAAAAATGGAAACATGAAATCCATTTTTTCAGTAATTGGAATATAGTTTCATTGTTAAATAACAAATTGTTGAAGGTTGAACTAATTTAATATATAGAAATAAATGAAAAATAACTGTTGAGTTCTTTATTTAAAGTTTTAGAATTTGAATTTTTATATAAAAATTTGCATGTCTACAACCTTCCGCTCTAATAGAATATATGAACTTAGTATTTTGACTAGCTTTATACTAGAAGAAATATAAAATTTATAAAAGTGACATGTAAAACAATTACATTATCGTACTATTGTACTATTTTACTATTTGATTATATATATAAGGAGCATTATGTATGGTAGTAGTTTTTGTTGATTGTGTATGATATTCTGTAAATCCAATTATTTATGATATTTATTTGTACATTTTATGAGCTTTAGCTAACTTTTATTTACACATATATATATATACACTTGTGCTTAATTTCTGTTTGTTTAATAAATACATCCTAAAAATGGTTTTGTCTTTGAATGTAAATTTTATTCACTGAAAAATTTATACCTCTGAACTTTCTTAACTCTAAATGGCTAATAACCTAGGGAAATTAGGGTTTTGTGTTTTAAAAAAATTCCAACCTTTTTCTTTTTTTTTAAAATCACCTTATTTTGTCGATTTAAACAATACATTAAAATCGTGCTGGCGTTAAAAAATGTTGGAGGTCAAAGGTAAAAAAAAATGTTTTTTTTTTTTAAATCTCGCTTTCTTATTGAATTATTTTTTGTTTGCTTATACTTGTAATGAAACATATTCTTTATAGGATTTTGCAAACGGCAGAAAAAACTATGAGAAGTAAAAGAAAAACTATTTGTAAAATTATTAATTTACAATCTTTGCATTCTTTCGATAACCTGAATTCTGGTTATGCTAGCAATTAAAATCCTAAAATGAATTTTGTCTTTCTTATTGGACAATCTCATTGTACCTAACACTAGTTTCCACACAGTCCCCTATGGCTATGCAGAGTAAACCAGTATATCCACATAACCCCCTTCGGCTATGAAGATTCAGTTAAAATGAGAACAAAGGCCTAAAATGAATTTATTTACATACCTCGTCTTTTGGAAAATTTTTCATTCCAATGGATTACATTTTTATGAAATCTATCATTCTATTTCTTTGAAACGTTTTTCGCCCTTATTCTGGAGCTCATGAGGAAGACAAATTCATTTTAGGATTTTAGTTGCTAGAAGAACCAGAATTCAGGTTATCGGAAGAATGCAGAGGTTGTAAATCAATAATTTTATAAATAGTTCTTCTCTTAGTTCTCATAGATAGTTTCTTCTGCTGTTTGTAAAATCCTTTAAATATTTTTCATTGCTCGCTTTCTAATGTTTCAAAATGAGTTGTAGGGGCATTTTAGCATGCCAAATTTTAATAAAATCCTACAAAGTTTTAAAGTTTTTTTAAATAAACTGTTTAGACAAATTTGATGTTTTCTAGCGACTAAACAAGGTAACTTGGGATATGGGTAAATTTATTTAAATTAACTTATTTTGACCACATATGCTAGTTCTAAATCATGATTCGTTTAACTGAAACATATCAGGAGAGAGCAAAGAATTTATATAAATAGAAGCAGATACTCATTTATAAGTGTGTTGACAACATAGCTCAGACCTTACATTTTATAATCATACCTTTATGACCAAAATTACTATAGCCCCATCTTTGTTGTAGCCACCATCATTTTGACATGAGAAATAATGTAAATATAACCTTATTACCCAATTTGTGGAGCATTTTGATCTGTAAATACACCATGTTCAAGTGAGCCGAGGAGGCAAAATATGACAAAATTGCATCAAGTAATATTTATATGCTGTTTCTATAATGCGACGGTAGTTTAGAGACAATATATGTGTTGGTCGTCAACCAATGGGGTCGTTGCACTATATCGAAATTGAGATTGATTTTGTATGGAAAATATAACTGTGGGTTTGTTAGTGCCCTGTGTTACATGAGTTGACCAAATTATTGTCCAAAATTCAAACTACACCACTTTAAAATAAAGCGCGCCGTCAGCAGAATTCCTTTGCCCCCGCTATGTCATAAATTGAAAACGCTGATGCACTAGCGCCGGATTATTGATCGACACGTAGGTCTAGGTCATGGTCCACGTTCAGCCGGCAGGTCTTTGAATGACAGGGACGGGGACGGATAGATCGGTAAGTTCCGACTATTTTCGAAGGCATTCAGCGTTGCCCGCTCTACGTCATCATTTAAAGGGTTTAAAAAGCCACAGATCGAACTTTGACACTAATTTACACCCTTAAAACGCATGCAACAAAAAAAAAACAAAAAACACGGTTCTAATATCTTTGATTATATATATCTCTAATGAGGAAGATCCTAGATCGGGTTGAGATTTCTTATTAAGTTTACTTTATATGGTAAACCAATAAGCATTAGCTAAGTTTTATTCAGATTAATTGAGAGTCTATTGTTTTGTGTCCACTTCAGAATTTTTCCTGGATCATTTTCTAATTAGTTTATATTTTCATCAATATCCTATGGGTGTACAGTTAAATATAACTGTATGTCTTCAGCATATAGATGCATGTTTGAGTTAAGCGAAATATATTGTAAGTCAGTAGTAAAAATATTGAAGAGAATAGGCCCTAATATGGATCCTTGAGGAACCCCAGCCTGTATTAATGATTCTTGTGAGAGATTGTGGTCATTTAATTTGGTTATCTGAAATCTTTCATATAAGTAACTCTTGACCAGGTAACTATATAAGTTTGGATCAATGTTATATCTTTCTAATTTATTTACTAAGATATCAAAGTTGACGTTATCGAAAGCCTTGGAAATGTCTATTAATATTAGTAGTACAGCTTCGTTTGTTTATTAAGATATCATCAGTAACAGAGAGAAGAGTAATTGTAGTACTATAGTTTTTACGAAAACCTGACTGATTGCGAGGTAAAATGCTATTTACATTAAGATATTCCATAAGTTGAGATGATAATGCTGCTTCAGCTAATTTTAGATAGGTGTTTAGGAGGCTTGTATTTCTAGTGATTAAAACAAAAAAATAAATTAGCATTTTTTTTTAACAGAAGCTTTATTTATAACGACTATAAATATTTTAAATATAGATCTCTCTGGAGTTTAACTCAATTCGTTCAAATGATGATGATATTGGTACTAATTATTGGCAAGAGAACAAGTTTTGTTGTCTCTTTCAATCCATTGACTTTAATGATTACCATGACCATTTGTAGCAGTGGTTGCGCTAAGAAAATTCACTTACACTTTGAACCTGTGGGTACTTTTAGACAAACATGTATAAAGGTGGGAGCATATACAGTGTGTTCAAGGTTGGACACATACGTGACACTAGCGTGTGCTTCAAATAATTAACCACTTCTACAGGTTCACGTCTGATGAACTGGTCAGAGAGTATGCATCCAATATTGTGGTAAATATTGGAATGAATGTTATAACTAGCAACGATTTTATTTTCAGGTTATTCTGAAAAATGAAAGGCGCTACATTTATTTGTTGCTACTGTTTCTACAGTGATTGTACTTTGCTTAAAAATACATAGTCAATTGAAATGGAGAAGCAGTATGTGGCCAGATGATGAATAGTGTGGTAAAAACATTTCAACATTGGACTCTGTTTATGTGCATTCTAATCTCCAACATTGGATGCTGGCATCTAATGGTTAACACTCATTTAATGGCCCCACTGTGTCAACGATTATTCTTTCAGTGTTGGACACATCGTGTCCTCACCTTAATCTGGTCAGAGTTGTTGCTTATGTAATTGTTAATTATTTTCTTTCATGGAGCCGACGATTTGTGTACTGATTTCCGGATTTTCTTTAGAATTTAGTTTGGCGAATGCTTGGTATTTCAACTATGTCATCATGGTTTTTTTTCGAAGTGACATAATAACTGATGAGTTTTAGAAGAAGACCTTGATGAGATGCATGGTTGAAATGCCAAACATTTCTCAAACTCAATGTGGAAGCAGATACATCACAAACGAGTCTGTTTGCCATCAAGATTTTAAATAAATACACCATGTGATTTATCACTTCACTTTAGTGAAGAATAATTTCGTGAAAAATCATAACATCGTCAGTTGAGTTTCTATTAAAAAAAAAAAGAATAGGACTCCAAAATATATGGAGTTTGTTCCATCTTCCTAACGAAAATTCATTAATAACCATGAAAAAGTTCTATATGGCATCTATAGCATCACACGATAATCATTCCTTCATGTTGTAGCAGTCGGGGTCCAATACAAGAGCTTTTGTCGGGCCCCTCATATTTTTAAATAAATTGTGTTCTTAACTTCACTAGAAATTTCGTAAGTTTACGACTGTAGGTTATGAAAATTGAGGTTTTTCAATTCCGTCAGTCTTAATATTTGAAATTAGATATACTTTTATTGACAAATTTACAAAGTGGATATTCTAAAGAAAAACTGCTGCCTAAGGAAACACTACTTCCACATCCAGATATACTATACTATACTTGCTCTCTAGTCAGTGGCATTTCAAGTCGTGAATTACAATTTTTACAATACTGAAAAATCTTTATGCGACATTTTTTTAAATTTGCCTATTAGACCAGCCTATAGAGTAGCGGCAGAATGACTACTAGCGCTTCAGTGGAGCATTTCCGAATTACTTCCTGTGGCTTTCCTGATTTTACAAAAATTTAATAATCGTTTGTTGCCGCGACTGTCATATACAGTAAGTACAAACAATTCCATAGTGAGTAAATGTAATGTTCGAGTGAATATTATTTTTTTGTTATGTTAAAACATTTTTTTGCGTAGGTGAGATGACATTTCATTTTTTGTAATATATTGCATCCCTGGCACCGGCCTCCCCGGAGGTTGGGGGTTGAGCTACCTGACCAGGCGCGTCTCCGGGTGGCGGATAGGAGAACGGCCAGTCCTGCTGGGTCACACCGGAGGGACTGGTTAGTGACGGCTATAAGGGAGGGCCGCGGCTTAATACCCGCGCGTTACCGAACGAAAACCGTCGCCGCGGACCAGCTCACGGCACATACCGTAAACCGCTTGTGCAGTGCAACGACTCCGGTGACGGGCCTAAAAACCCGGGCCGGATAGCGCTGACAAGGGGCACGGGGGACTTGGCTTAAACGCCCGGCCCGCGTGGATGAGGCACCACTATAAAAACCTCCCCAATCCCAAGGTATTGCGCGCGCCGATGGGATGCATGGTCGAGGGGGGACTCGATCGCTAGCGGCAGAACTCGGGGCACCTGACGCACCCCGTTTTAATTAGTCTTCTGTGTCCACAGGGGGCACTGGGCACAGCGACCTTCAATTCCCCCATACTCGTGGGAACATTATGGAACCAGAACAAAAACAAAACAACCAACCAACATCCTCGGGAGGAGGTCCTGCAAAGGAGAATCCACCGAAAAAACTCTCCGGGGCTGCCAGAAGGAAGCTCCGGAAGATGAAACGGCAGGGACTAGGGGATCCGTCTGGATCTGGGCTTTTACAGTCTGGAGGAGATGGCATCCCCAGGGATCTGCCGTCAACAAACAGAGAACCACAGGAAGGCAACCCAAGGCAGGGAGCTAAACGCGATCGGTCTGAGGGAAGCACCCCTGAGGGGCTCAGAAAAATGCGGCCAAATAAGAGGGGCAGGGTCAGCAATGAACCTGGCTCTTCCTATGCGGCCGCACTTACGGACACCAGGGTGGCTATATTACCAGATGGCTACCCCGAGACGTCCCTGAATGCGGATCAGGCGGAACTGATAAAGTCCGCCTTGATCGGTGCTCTGGAGGACGTCGTTGAAGGACAACTATCCCCGAGGTTTTCGGGAGTAAGTCTACGGGGGGGATTTCTCCTAGCCTCCTGCGCCGACCAAACCACTAAGGAATGGCTGACGCGGGTGGTGGAGAAATGTGTACCCTGGGAGGGGGCGAAACTTAGCGTCTGTGACGCCAAGGACGTTCCCAAACCCATCAGGACCTTGGTGTGGATTCCGGGACCAGTAATGGAACCGGAAAAAACACTCAAGCGACTGAGGGTACAGAATCCAGGGTTGCAAACAAGCACTTGGACCGTGGTGGACACGAAGCCCGATCCAAAAGGACATCAACTCATCCTATTGATGGATGAGGCGTCATGGCAACGCATAGAGAAGCTTCAATGCAGACCCTATTTCAACCTAACCAGGGTTTTATTCAAAGCCCTGGGGAGGAAGAAAGAAGGGGAGCAGAACGAGCGAAAAGAGGAAACTCAAGGGACGCATGACGAACCAGAGGGGATGGAAATCGCGACAGAGGGGACCAGCAGCGACCCCTCTCTCCAGTGATTACATTCACATTTATACAGGTAAATATACATCACTGCAAGGCGGCTTCGGCCGCCTTGCAGAGATACATATTAATTAATAATATAGATATAGTACTGATACAAGAACCTTGGGTTTACAGGGGGCGAATCAGAGGACTACAGGTGGGACAAGGATGGGAGGTAATCAGCCCAGCAGAGGAACACCCAAGAGCTTGCATCATAGCAAAGAAAAATACCAATCTGCTACCAATGTGGGGACTTTGCACGAGGGACCTAATGGTAGCAAGAACTAACACCGATATGGATGGGTCAATGAAGGAGCTAGTAATAGCTTCGGCATACCTTCCTTATGATCAACCAGGACTACCTCCAACACAGGAAGTTAAGGAACTAGTCCAGCAATGCGAAACAAATCATCTAGAGTTAATACTATGCTGTGATGCCAACGCACACCACATCATTTGGGGGAGCACAGGAAACAACACAAGAGGTGAGTCACTCCTAGAATTTATTATTAGTAATAAGTTAGAAGTAGTAAACCGCGGAAACGAACCGACTTTCGTCACAACAACAAGACGAGAAGTTCTCGACATCACAATTACCACACAACGAGCGGGACGAGTGGTAAGTGAATGGCACGTGTCCCAAGAACCATCGCTATCGGATCACAGGTACGTAAGATTCAAAACAGAAACCCCACCGGAAGAAGGGAGGATGAGCAGAAACCCAAGAACCTGTGACTGGGAACTCTTCAAGGAGAACCTAGAACAGGGGCTGAAGGACTGCCCATCAAGACCACAAACACCGGCGGAAGTGGAACTACTGAGCGATCTAATAACCTCAGCAGTAATAACAGCCTTCGAGTCAAGCTGTCCTCTGAAAGAGAGAGGGGCCAAACGTGAAACCACATGGTGGAACCGCGGGCTCTCCTCCAGGAGGGCAGAGGTTCGAAGGCTGTTTAATCAAGCCAAAAGGACTGGCAGATGGGACGAATACAAAGCGACCCGTCTAAAATACGTCTACGCCATAAGAGAAGCCAAAACCAAATCATGGAGGAAGCAATGCGAGGAGATAGAAAATACTCCAGAAGCTGCTAGACTCCAAAAAATCTTACAGAGAGACAACCAGGTAAAGATTGGATCTCTGCAAAGACAACAAGGGGAGTATACAAATACCGAGAAGGAGACTCTAGAACTACTACTGGAGACACACTTCCCAGGTAGCGTAACCACTCCACAAGACAGAAGCGGTCCACCCGAAGATATACCAATAAGAAGGGCATCAAAGGAGGACTGGAAAACTTCAAATAGCATAATAAACAAAACAAGACTTGCATGGGCAATCAACTCATTTGAACCATACAAGTCACCAGGGCTGGATGGAATATTTCCAGCCCTACTTCAACAGGGAATGGACATACTTGCAACACCCCTGTGCACACTATTCAGGGCCAGTTTGGCCCTGGGTTACGTGCCAACTGAATGGCGGAAGGTAAAGGTGGTATTTATACCAAAACCAGGGCGTGACACTTATGCCCAGGCCAAATCCTTCCGACCCATCAGCTTAACATCATTTCTCCTGAAAACCCTGGAGAAACTGGTTGACAGGCACATCAGGGACGATAGAATGAGCATAAAACCTCTACATCGAAACCAGTATGCCTACCAAACAGGAAAATCTTGTGAGCTCGCAATACACGAGCTTACGCAAAAAATAGAAAGGGCCCTGGACAGTAAAGAAACTGCCATAGGAACCTTCCTAGACATCGAGGGTGCTTTCGACAATACCTCATTCGACTCGTTAAACGAGGCAGTGAAGAGGCGCGGAGTTGAAAAGTCAATTACAAGATGGATCGACTCAACACTCAGAACTAGAAAAATTCAGTCCACGCTAGGATCCACAACAGAGGAGGTGTCTGTGACCAGAGGATGCCCGCAGGGGGGAGTCCTATCTCCTCTCCTGTGGTGCTTGGTTGCAGATGAGCTTCTATCTCGACTGGAACGGCGAGGAATATATGCGCAAGGCTATGCAGACGATATCGCCATCCTGGTAACAGGAAAACACGAGGGCCCTGCATCGGCAAAGATGCAGCGAGCCCTTGTCACGGTAGAAGAATGGTGCACACAAGAAGGTCTTTCTGTGAATCCGGGGAAGACCACTGTGGTCACCTTCACAAGAAAGAGAAAACTCAACCTGGATAGTCTATATCTCAGAGGAAAAGAATTACAGGTGAGCACGGAAGTCAAATATCTGGGACTGACTTTAGACACCAAATTAAACTTCAATGCACATCTAGATAGAGTGACTACCAAAGCTACGCGGGCCTTATGGGCTAGCAGAAGAATGGTAGGTAAAAACTGGGGACTACAACCAAGAATGGCACACTGGCTGTACCAAATGGTTGTAATACCAATAATTACCTACGCCTCCCTGATCTGGTGGCATAAAGCCGGAAAAGGGGAGGCAATGAGAAAACTAAGAAAAGTACAAAGACTAGCATGTCTAGGCATAACGGGAGCAATGTCAACAACGCCTACCGCAGCCATGGAAGCACTACTTTGCCTGCCTCCACTACACCTAGTCGTGGAGAGCGAGGCAATGTTAGCGGCGTACAGGCTGAAAACAAACGGACATGGGACCATTCCAAGAAAGGGGCACCATACAGAAATATTTCAACAAATAAGGAAAAATCGCATACTAGATATGCAGTCGGATAGAATCAGCACAAGCCACAACTTCACAAAGACCTTCAGGGTATACATACCCAATAGGGAAGAGGAAGGAACAAGGCAAATGCGAAGACACTCAAATGATACCATATGGTATACTGACGGATCAAAGACGTCAAGTAGTACTGGAGCAGGCGTTGCGGGGGATCAACCAGGGATAGATATCAGTCTAAACCTAGGCAGTACCGCAACGGTGTTTCAAGCAGAAGTCACAGCTATACAAATCTGTGCACAAGAAATGATGCAGAGGTCATACACAGATAAGAGAATCCGCATCATCACTGACAGTCAAGCAGCTCTCAAAGCTCTGAATGCAGTAGAGGTACGTTCTAAAACGGTAAAAGACTGCCTCGAATCCCTGGCGAAACTGGCGGAACACAACAGCATACAACTGGAGTGGACGCGAGGACACCAGGGAAACGAGGGCAACGAAAAAGCAGACAAGCTGGCCAAAGAAGGTGCCAAAGCAGCCTTGATAGGTCCCGAGCCATCTTGCGGGATATCATACAATACCGCAAGAAGAATGGTAAAGGAACTATTGAGACAGAAACACAACTTGTACTGGACTGAGACGCCGGGGATGAGACAGTCACGTATGCTCATCATTGGCGGACCTTCCAAGACAAAGACTAACGAACTGCTGAAGCTGAGCAGAAAACAGCTGAGATGTGCAGTAGGCATCCTGACAGGACACTGCACACTGAACAAACACCTAACCAATATAGGTGTGAAAGACAATCCATATTGCAGGATGTGTGAAGAGGAGGAAGAAACTCCCTACCACATACTCTGTGATTGCCCGGCCTTGGTGGCTGGAAGGTTCTCACACTTCGGGGGGCCAACCGTGACCCCGGAAGAAATAGCCAGATTTCCCATTGATCGTACACTCTCCTTCTGGAGAGGAACGGGATTAATGGGGTAATGAGACTATGGGGTACAATAAGCTTAAGCTTCAGTACAGCGGGGATCTGGTACCGCAACCCATAAGGAAAAAAAAAAAAAAAAAAAAAAAAAAAATATATTGCATATGTGATTAAACAATTAATTATTAATACTCAATGAAAATTTACCGTTGTTTAGAGTTTAACATTGACTTTTCTGTAGTTCTTTGAGTAACAAGATGGAAAAATTGATTTCGCGAAACTAGGGCTAAATGGATGGTCCGATTTTGTATTATCTATAAAATGTGCAAATCTTTGAGCACTTATACGGTTGCCATAAGGATCCCTGTGAGCTATAAAATGAATGAACAAAATTAGTATTTTCTCAGAATATTTTCAATTGTTAACTACACACATATTTCATGCTTTGATCCACTTTTCTCTCTGCTCCAGTTTATACAGACTTGTTAAAGGAGATTTTCATTTCGGAAAAATTTTTGTTGAAACTTGTTCAGAAAGGTGTAGAGAACAAAATATCAAAATGCCACCGCGGGAAATTATGCAGCATTTCCAGCGTGAACAGACGGCTGACGTAGCGCGAGTTGGAGCGTTAATTAACAAATTACTGCACATATTATATATGTTTCTTTCATAAAATTTTGTGTTCTTTCCAATGGTTTTGTTAGTTCTTTCATGCAAATTTAATTCAAAAAGTTATTCATGAAGTATCGTATTGCACCTAAATTGTTTAATAAAGACACAATTTCTCGCAGTGGCATTTTGCTTTTTTGTTCTCCACATCTTTGTGAACACATTCCAACAAAAATCATCGATCGGGGAATTTTGTCGAAGTTTGAGTCCTTTTTGTCTAATTTGACTCCCCTATGTGGGAAATGAATAAAACTTTATATTTTTAGTATTATTCGATCTATTTCCACCGTTAACCATGCAACAAACATCTCCGCATGATTTTTCGATGATATTAGCCAGAGATTATGTTACACAATAACAAACACTAAACTGCTGATTTTGACAATGTCAATTGTAGCTGCGGCGTTCCCAACACTTCCCACTTTGGTGGCATTAAAGTAAACCCAGAGATTTGCGCGTTTTCAAAAAGCTTATAATAAAATATTTATTAAAAACAAGGATTCTCCTATTCACGTACGTTTAAATGGCACAGGAATTAACTTTCTACTTGGCCACTACGAGTGCTAGCTGTCACGTACAGATAAGCTCCGCTTTTCTGCCAGTAGTCTATATATATGGGCGCATAATAAGTATCGAATCCATTTCAGACACAGTTTTCTTGCTGGAATCAGTTCAGGAGACACTACCAATTATGAGAATCAATGTTATTACCATACGGTAACCTGGTGTGATATTGTTTCAATCAATTTTGTTTCTAAAAAATGGAAATATGAAATTTTTTCAATGAACTAAATTTTTAAAAATATTTTCTGCCCGATTTCCAATAAGAAATGTTCGATAACTGTTCTTCGTAAAGTTGATATTTTCAATGTTATTACATTTTATTTGAAATAAATGCAGTTTTGAAGCTATTGCCATTTGTAACTGTAAATTTGTCATATTGTACGTGGATGATATCAGAAATCATACAAAAATTGAAACGTTATAGACAATCTGGATATGAGCAGCTGAAAATTGCTACTATATAATGAGACTCCAGAGGGTCTCGAATGCAGCACAGAATTTCCGACCGAACCTGAAGTTACGAGGCTGTCAATGAACCCTTAACAGAGGAGAATAAATTTAAAATAAACTTTTTTAATTATGTTCTTATGACATAATCCTTAATCCTCTGAATGAACGATTCTCGCTTCTGAAAATATAGCGCAGAGGATTTTATTATCACTCCCTGTCTCTGTAGCCAGCAGGAAAAGAAGCTTTTCTAAACTAAAGTTATTACAAAATTATCTAAGAAATCCATTGAGCCACACAAAACTTAAATATTTATCATTGATATCAATTGAATCCAAATTGGCTGTAGATTACACATCCTTAATTGACGAAATTGACAAACTTAAAGTCTGTAGTAAATGTAAATTGTAGGTTGCTGTAGGATCTTAATTATTTTAAAATTGTTATTATTTTCGAAAATAGAAGTACCTGGACATTGTGTAATGTAGTTTTTTAAATCACAATTTAAGGTTATTTTGTTTACTTTTTCACATAAGGGGAGGTACTCGCACCATATTGAAAAAATCTACCGCACGGCCCTGTGACTCCAGTATCTGGAAATAATGACTTATAGAATTATAATAATATAATATTTGAAATCGTCTGCTGTAAGATGGTAATGGGGAGATGGTTGATGTCAACAAATTTTTTGAGACCGTTTGTTCTCACACAATAAATCACAATGTTATGTTGCTAATTCCTTTAATAATAGAATGGGAATGTTGGAGGTGGCGATAGCAGATCTCAAAAAAAAATTGAGACCTTGGGTTTCTAGTACATAGGTACACCAAATTCCAAGTTTCTGGACTCTTACTAGCTTGCTTTACTTATTTACCCCTATTTACCTCCCAACCCTTCAACGGAATAAGTTCAAAGTATAATCTAGTTTCAGATCTCGTTATAAATATAGTACATACATACACTTCAACCGTTTTAGTGTGCACAGAAAAGTTAGACACTATGAGAAGAACATGAAGTTCCATCTTCTCGGTTACAGTTTTCACCAAATATAGTGCTCTCATTTACTATGTCTGTGTCTTACACAAAGTTGAAAAGTAGATGTACTGTATAAATGTACATATTATTTTAATGTTTTTACTTGAATAACAAATCTTTAAAATTAACTTCCATCGTTATAGTTTCAGTTTCTTGACTGTGACTTCAGTAGTGATAAATCAAAATAATGGGGATTTGCAGTAGTTTTAATAGTACAATTTAATGGTCAAGAATCGACTTTAGTGTTTTACAGCAAAAACGGTACATAATTGGGTTGTGCCTATATCAATTTTTGATCGGGATGAAAGCCAGGATTCTTTGTAAAAATAGTAAGTAAAATTGCAAATCTTCCATGTTCAATACTCATCCATATTCATATTTTTTCTTAAAGCTATTATTTTTTAAATAAATTGCCTTTAAATCATTTTTTCTTAGTATCATGAAAAATTCAGTGCAAATATACTTGAGATTAGTTTTCATCATAAAGATGGATTGGAGGGTCTGTCCCTGGTAAACACACACAATATTCAAATAAATAATAATTATGTTATAGCAAGGAAATAAATGCAGAATTCGCTTCCACAGTTCAATTTTTTGTTGAGTGATGTATCTATAAGACGTAATATTCATCGACAGGTCTCAGTAATATTAACATGTGGCAAATTTCTAGCAACATAATCCCCAGAAGGGGCTACACAATCATATTCAGGATTGCTTTCAAGCAAAACCTTGAGCACTCAGCATGACATATTTGACCAACTTACTACCATAGAGTTCAGGTAATACTGGATTGGCGTTCTGTAGTGGGCGAATTTAGTAGAATACTTCCTAATAATCAATAAGTTTACTCAGTTTAAAATTTTATATGTTTTATATTACGATTTATCCATGACTGCTGCAAAAAAAGTATTGTAACCCAGTATGGCCAAGCCATAACTAAAAGCTGTCAAAGAATGCATGTTCATGAAAATTGAATGTTGTTCAATAACTTGTTTTATAATGTATTCAATTTGAAAAACGCATTGGATCGCACCAATTGCTTTTGGAGACTTTGCTCGTATATAGTTTAAAACACATTTTTGACGAAAGCAAACAAATATTTTTAATGGAAACTAATAGGTAACTGTCTTCACAAATCATTTTTAAGCAAATAAAACGTACAAGATCTTCATTGTATGCAAATGTTTAATAAATTATGTTTCAAATCTCATACTGAAGGGAAAACCTGAATGGAAGCATTAAAAATTGCAATGTCAAGTTCATATTCCTAAAAAATCAGTGTAATTAAAATACGTCTGAACCATTTTATGAGGGTAATAGGATTGACACAAATCCACCAATTTTTTTTAATGGTAGTCCAGATTTCATGTTTCCATTAAAGTTTAATATGAAAATGCTTTGTGTCATCAATAATTTTTTTGCAATATCCCGTAACAAACGATAACATTTGTGCACTCCTTATTAACCGAAAATTTGAAATAGAATGACTCAAATTAAATTCGTAGCCGCAGTAGTGGTCTGAACACAATCATTTATTAAATTCTTGTAATTTTAGGCTCTAACACCAAGAACAATGACTGGAGTCATATGAAATGTGTTACGAAAATATAGAATTCTTTTATATAAGTATTTAGCCATTTGCAGATGCCATGAAATATTCAAGTTTTATGTTATGGCGCCAACGAGTCGGGGCAAATTAGGCTAGGGGAGTAAAAAGGTATACACACAAAGGCAAGACATAACACTGAATTAAAAGTTCTTTAAATGTAATTAAAAAAACTCAGGCTTTACTGGTAGCTACAACATCAGCATCCATCTACCTTCCTGACTTGAAGAAACAAATAAACCCGTTAAGTATATTACAAAGATTTATTAAAAAATTAAATAAAAATTACCGCAACATAAGTTTAGTTTACATATTCCCAAATCCATTGGGAAATTTGTCAGTAGAATATAAATTGTGATCCATAAAATAAAATAACATTCGCTTATGAATATGGTAAAGCTTAAAGTTTAATGTTCTTTTGAAACCATATGGCGTAACAAATTATTTACAAATTTATCTATTTTTCTTACATCTTGAGCTATTTCCGTTTTAAATTGTAGACACTAAAACAGACGACTAAAATTAAACATATAAAAATTAATGAATTGAAATATGCTTACCACAACATCATCAGTCATTTTTAAAATTAGTTGATTTTTTGAGTGTACATATTTCATTGTATATCGTGCTTTTGATGGGGCTTGCATATACAATTTTTCAGCTGCCTTTTCGAATTCTTCCCATGATTTTAAATAAGTCATTTCTTTTTAAATTTGATAAATTAGTATAACAACCAACAAATCATGTCAAATTATTTGAAGTAAATGACAGTTGACACCACAGAACATGTTGCACGAGGTTCGCCAGTTGACAGATGCAAGAGAAACGTCATCATTTGGGTACGTCATCAAGAAAGGACTCCAACATTTAAATATGTAAAGTTCCTGTTATGTTGGACTTTCGCACAAAGAATTTATATAAGTTCTTTGCTCTCGCACACTGAGGAGGCTTTCGCATATACTACATATTAACTATATACTATGAGTTTCGTTCGTAACTTGACGCCAAGGAAAGCATGTCTCTCTATCCTTTGAGAATACTCTGGGCAAAGATTAGAAAATTAACAAGATAGGACAGCCGGCGGAAAACCTTGTATGTTTTATGTTTTAGCGCCATTGACCTCGACATTTAAATTGGAGTTCTCGCGCAGTTGCTATAATCAGACAGACAAGGTAACATTAGAAAGAGAGGCCGATAGTTAAAATTGGACAACACCTTCCTGATAGAACGACCGAACCACAGATCAAAAAGTAAACATAGATATTGAAAACAACAAGGAATGTTGGAGGCCAAAATCTTATTTGTTATGTTTATTATTTTGTTTACATTTTTCCGGCTTATGATTGGGCAATTTGAACCAGCCGGTCAACGTACTTGATGACAGTTGATGTATCAACAAAAGCAATCCGTTCTGTGGTTTGTTTCTAAGTTTGTGTTTTTGTCTGATGTGCTTTATAAAGTGTTTACCCATTGTCTATTGATACATATATACTATTTTAATAATGCCTAAAAAGTGCTTTGTGTGAAATGCGTATCAAATGAAAGAAAATGTGCCATCTTTTCATAAGTAAGTCAACAGATGCATAGGCGTAGTCGTAGAGAGCGTGTCAGGTAGCCGCATGTTTATTTTAAAATCATAAAATTATTATTTAAATCAAAATATATATTTTCATCTTTCTCATTTTTATATTTTAATATCTTAGATGACTCAGAAATATTTATGTAATATACCTAGTTTAATATAACTGTTTCCTAAGTACCAAAGCATAAAAAATTAATAAGAATCCTTAGCTCATAACTAACCCTCTTCAAACGATACGCCTCTGTAGGCGGACTAATGTAAACATAACCTCTCCTTGCCCCCTTCTATTACTTTATTGTTTACTTTGGGTTCAAACACAGTATATACTATTTCTACAGCGTTCTTTATCTACGTCTTGTATTAATCTGTGAACCGAACTCAGCTGCCTGTCATTACCCAAGGTCACTAAAAAAACAGGTTGCCTTGTAATATATCTCACATGAAGTATTTCTATGTTTATATGTAATAAGGTATCTATTTGGTTAGGACATAATAATTGTACATTGGAAGAATAATTTGGAAACTTTTTTCTATAAAATGAGGAAAAAACAGCCACAGGCAGCTGTCATCGAGGTCTATCGCGACGTAGCACTTGTCGATTCTAATGGGCCAACCTATCTTTTAGTAAGATTGGTCAAATTCATTTAATGCGTACCCAACAAATCCCGAAACCGTTTCCGCTGGATGTCGTGTCCCTTTAAATTGGAGTTCACAGCTGTCTTCGTCTATTTCGTCTTCTCCATCTGACTGTCCTATCTTGTCAGTTCTCTAGTCTTTGATTATGGTCGAATTATTTCAAGTAAACTTGAAAAAAAACGTTCGAAAATTTTCCGGAGAAGGAAAATTACCGATAGTGGAATGATAAAGTTGGTAACTTCTCTTGGTAAAGTAAATTGGGACTTTTTTACAAATCCCTATTATAATCAAAGAGTTCTACAATTAGAGGAGACAAGCCGCTGATTTGCCGCAAGACGCGGGTCTCTTCATCCTTGTCGCACACCTTGTACCCTCTTCACTCTGTTTTAGAAAGCAACACAGTTGTGCGACAAAGCGGACAAAGAGAGAACGAACTGAGTGTGAGAAGTATGAGAAGACTCGCGCCACTTGCTGCTTATACATTACGCTTATGCAGCTTGTCTCCTCTAGTTATAGAACTCTTTAATTATAATTCTAATGATTTAGCAATTTTTCTAATAAACACATACCAATCACTAGCTCTAAACACTTTCCTCTAAAAAAGTACTTTTCCGGCAACAAATCTCCCGTCAACTGGTTCAACGATGAAATTCGTAATATGAGAGACACCCATAAGTGCCATAAAACAAATAGCCCGGGAGGCAGCGACAGTTTTCGTAAAATCATTTCTATAAAGCTAGATTTTTTCGAAAGAGAGTTTAGATAGTGTCTATAATGTAGGTGCAATTCTACCAAACTCTTAGTGGTGCATAAATGAGTAAAAAATTAAACAAGTTGCAAAAAATAGATGAACGAAAATTTCGTTTTTCGAATTGTCACGAATTTTCAAAAAATGACGATTCGCCTTCGCTCCTGCTGGCCCCAATTTTCGATTTTCACCGCGCGCTTCACGTTGTACGGTCATTGCCGACCTTCTTGCCGAACAGTTCTTACGTTTGAAAAACTGACTTGCGGTGGTGCCAATCGGCGACTATTTTTAAGTGGTTTCCCGAGTTCGAATCCCGCCCGGGGACACTTTTTTTTTCGTTTTCAATTTTTTGGCAGGTATTTTTGATTCTATAATTGCTGTTCGCTCAGTTCTATTGCATTTCTCGGAGAAGTTTTGCATTTTCCGCCACGGAATACGTATATACCAAGCCAATTATAAGTCAAAAAATATATAAAAAAAGAAAATTCTAATATCAAAAACCGTTTATTACAACTATAAATATTACAAAAACACGTGCAGTAAAATTTGTTGCACTGAATACATCTGAAGCGATAAAATTGCGTTATGTTTTGTGCAAATTTTCGTCCATTTTCGGAGGAAAGTTTTGCTTAACTTGTCACACATTTTCTTCGGGCAGAAGATGGAACCTTTTCTAAGTGGTGACCTTTGCGAGCACGTTGGTTGGACATTTCAATATTTTCAAACTTAGAAAGATCCAAGAAATGGCTGACCAGGTCCTCTTTGAAAGAAGTGATAGAGAAGTTCCGGCGTAGCAGCACATGGGAATCCGCTGGTCAGGCAGGCGATTGACTACGACCCCTACGACGCTCCGAGGCACAAGAGGCTGCAGTTCCAGATCCTATGGATAACGAGTAAGTATAACTTAACCGTTTTTCTGTTTCAGCCCGACCTTCAGGCCACGCCGCAAGTAGACAATGACCAATAACACTCAAATCACCCGATCCCGGGGGTACCAAGCAAACAACCAGCTCGGTACCCTTACCCTAGCCCGTGCCGGCCTCTGACGCTAAAATAAGCGTCTTAGGCCGAACACAATCCCTTGAGCTACACAGCCCATACTTCCTTCCGACGAAATCGGAGCACATGAGGCCAATTGGCATCCTGGGCTTCCGACTAGTCAAACACCCCCAAACCCTTCCAAACTCCGAAAGGGCTCGTTCCCTCTCACGACAGACGAAAGACGCTCCCGGGGGCGTACACGCCAACGGAGAAAGAAAATCAAGACAGAAGAGCGCCAGAAGAAACGACCCAGCTGGCAGGGTCCAACAGCCAGGACCGGAGGAGGCCCGCTAACATCTCCAACACCGTCCGCATTTGCCGGGAGGGGGGGTGACGAAAAAACGGGTTTACAGCGATGATTGGGCTAAAGAGCTCAAGCTCGATCCCTAATCATCCGAGACCGTCAACAAAAGTCAAGAATATTGGCAACAGAGAGTTTCTGATTTCTCGTGCATTATGTAGGCGTTGGCAAGTGCTGACCCAAATAGAAGCTCAATTGCTATTTTACCATACCATTTTATTGACTTTCGTAATGCGGTCGAGTAGGACTTAATTTGTTCCGAAATGTCTATGAAACCTTTGCATTTATTGTAGTCAGCAATCGCAGATGGCATTTGTACATACTACTCCACCTCGTTAACGAACGTACACCATTCTTCTCCGAGAAATGCATTAGAACGGAGCAAATAGCAATTATAGAATCAAAAATATCTACTGAAAAATTTAAAACGAAAAAAAAAGTATCCCCGGGCGGGATTCGAACTCGGGAAACCACTTAAAAATAGTCGCCGATTAGCACGACCGCAAGTCAATTTTTTAAACGTAAGAACTGAATAAATACGGCAATTGGAGACTCGTTCTATGTCTCGATGGCGAGGAGAAGGTCGGCAATGACCGTACAACGTAAATCGCGAGCTGAAAATCGAAAATTGGGGCCGGCAGGAGAGAATAAAGCGAATCGTAATTTTTTGACTATTCGTGACAATTCGAAAAACGAAATTTTCGTCCATTTATTTTTTTGCAACATGTTTAGTTTTTTACTCATTTATGCACTACTAAGAGTTTGGTAGAATTGCACCTTCATTATAGACACTATCTAAACTCTCTTTGGAAAAAAATCTAGCTTTATAGATATTAACGCGAAAAATCTGTTGCTTCCTCCCGGGCTAAAATATATGTAATAACAAAAGATCCTACTGATAAATCAGCTTACAATACATGCAGCAAAAATTATAAAATGCAAATAATGAAGGCAAAATATCTGCGGACGATACCTTTATAGAAAATTCTGAAGTCTAGGGACAGTTGGAAATTGATTAAATTTGAAAGCAATCGTAGTAAAAACAATAATGAGGAAATTGATATCGACGCTGATACTTTTGTGAATCTTTTCGCCACAGAAGCTGATCACTGCTTAGCCTTTGAAACATTTTTCGTCCTTATTCTGGACTCATTTCCAAGAAACTGAATGAGATTTTATGAAAATGCGATTCATTAGAATGAAAACATTTTTAAAGACAAGGTAGGTAAATAAATTAATTTCAGGCCGTTGTTCGTATTTTTAACTGAATTTACATATCGTAGGGGATCATGTAGATACTAGTTTAATCTGCCTAGCCGTAGGGGACTATGTTGGATGCTACTGTTATAATGAGAATGGCAAAAAAGAATTTTTACTTGTTAGCATAACCAGAAGTCAGGTTATCGAAAGAATGCAAAGATTTCATTAATATTTTTACATATAATTTTTCTTTCAATTCTCATAGATAGTTTTTCTTTCCGCTGTTTGCAAGATCTTATAAAGAATATGTTTAATTACTATAAGCAAACAAATAATAAATAATTTACTTTTAAACATAAACATCATATAAACAAATAGGTATTCCTTTCTAACAAAGTGTCAAAACAATGAAAATATACCGAAAATATACCAAAAACTGAGGTTATGAAACTATGTGCGATTAATTTTAAACTTACTTTAGGCGATCAACTTTGGTGGTTTAAATTAAACCTGGTTTAAGTCGATTTAATCCAATATTAAAACGAAATTTTATATTTAACGAAGGTTTAGTGTTAATCCTCTGAAAAAAAAAAAAACGGTGCCAGCGGCCGTAAATGAGCACTGGATTTTTTAGTTTATCCACTAACTATTATTGTAAATAAATGTGTTGGTGAAGGCGTTTTCAAGATCGCTAGAGATACCAATCTTTAAAAAAGGCGATAAATGTAGTCCCGATAAGTACGGTCCCATATCAATCATTCCGATTTTTGCCAAGATAATAGAAATTATTCTAAAGAACCGCCTAATCAAATATTTTGAGAAGTAGTCATTACTACATAAATTCCAATTTGGTTTTCTAACTAACTGTTCGACAATAGATGCAGAGTCTGCAGGATCGTGAGTGACATATTACAGGGCTTTGAAGAGAGCAAACATACAGCTATCACGCTGTGTGACTTCAGCAAGACCTTCGACTGTGTTCAACATAGTCTTTTAGTGGAAGAACTTAGTTTTTATGGAATAAAGGGAAGATCATTATCCCTCCTTGAGTCCTATCTGCAAAATAGGCAGCAATGCGTTTCAATAATTAAAAATCAAATTTTAGATCGGTAGCGCATGGGGTGCCTCAGGGTTCTGTCCTGGGGCCACTGTTATTCATTATTTATGTAAATGATTTATTTTACTACTTATATCCTAAGCGAATCATTATGTTTGCTGATGACACTACCCTACGCGGATCAGATAAATGTCTTGCAAATCTACATGAAGCAATATCTGAAAGTGAAAGTCGTGCCGGGCTATGGTATAATTCCAATATGCTAAACTTAAATCGTGATAAAACACAAACACTGATTTTTCCACTAATAACCTCAATATAAAAGGGGACAATGTCAAAATTTTAGGCATGTTCCTCGACGATACTTTAACTTAACACAGATTTTTGAATTAATCTTTTTAATCTCTTTAATCTTTTACATCTTTTATATATGATTATGAAATAGTTTATACTGTCAAGCATTGTTAGTGTTTTTTATTAACGCATATTAATAATTCAATATCATGAAATTGTTATTGACTATAAATTTGGTATTCGTTAATTTGGTTTCAAATTAATCTATATCATTTTTTTCTATTATTTTGTGTTACTGTGTGCCTATTTTTAAAGTGTTTGTCTTTGTAAATTATGTAAACTATGTTTTTAAACATATCCAACTGTAATATCAGTATTGTTGACTTGCTACAAATGTATAATCTGTATATAATGTAATAAATATAATAAAGTAATAATATAAACATCTATATAATTAGATGTTTCTTGAGGTATTTTGAAAACTACAAAATGGAAAGTAATACTTTTTGATAAAGAGAACATGTTTTTAGTTATTTTCAAATAATTGCAATTTCTTCCTAAAATAATAGAGATTATGCGTCAGTTTGTCTTAGAAAACCAAAAGAAAACATCAATTTACCGATACTTGTATTACCTACAAAAAAGAAACTCTATTTACATTATTTGTAAAAAGTAAGATTTTAAGAGATATTTTCTAAAAGGTATGATAAAACACACTGACGCCCTATTTTATCCATTTCCTACGTCCGTCAGGTAGGTAATTTGCTTGTGGAGCAATGTTTTTTCGTAAAGTGTACGTTATTAACTTATACTAGTGTAAAGTTATAACCATATATGTATTTTGATATAATTCTACGCCACGACCACAAATTAGAAAGATAAATAGGAAAAAGCAAAGAGACAACTTTCAGAAACACCGGATCCTCCGCCATATTCTAAATAACATCTGAAGGAATACAAATTCATTATCGAACTTCAAAAAACCGATATTAATGAAACTTATATTAATGAAACTTTTGCTAAATAAATCTAGATGCTCAGGAGAAGGGTTTAGATATCTCTAAGCCAAAGATTCTTAATCCTTTGCCATTTAAAAGGCTGATTTTCTCGCCTTCAAAAAATTTTGCTAAAGGCTATTAAATGAAATTTCACCCAGTTCCCAGAGTAACTGATTATTTTAGCTTTAATATGAATATTATTAAATAAGTTTCGATTAATCGAGTGACAGAGAAATTTTACTTCATAAAATTTAATTACCTTCTTTGATGCAGGTTCATTAAAAAAAAGACATTGGGCGCCTCTTGTTTAGATTGATTATGTTCAAACTCATCTCACAAGATTAATAACATTTTTAATCCAGATCAAGTACAGTCGTGGACAGTGAATACGAGGCACCAAAATTTGTACAATTTAAAGTGGACTTTTATTTACCTGACCCCCAGAGCCATGGAAGGTCGTAAATAATTTAATTTAGATTTTGATAACTCTTTATTTTAATTCAAGCATTAGTAAACTATCAGCCTTTAAAGGGTAGTTAAATATAGAGAATATTTACATGTCGGTGTTTGGAAGAGCTGCTTCATGTTCACTACACTTCTAGTTCATTAAAATTACAAACTATATTGTGTATTTATATTTATTTAGGCAAACTTTTATTTACATTTACGAAATGTGTATTTTTGAAATAGTTATAAATCGTTGCATATGTTACTTACATCCTATATTTTCTATTAAAAACTATGAAAATATTAAATGAACTGTGTACTTTTATTAAAAGTTCAACTGTCTTTTATTTCAATTCTCTATATGATAATGCTAAGTATTAATATTCGCTTAAATACTAAATAGACACAATATTTTTTGACAGTCAATAAATGAACGCTTTATGATGCCTATTTACATTACCTACACATTTTGAAATTGAGACTTTCATTACCCTAAGTTAATTTACTTACGCTCTTTCATAATCAGGAATTGAGTTGTTCAAAAGGCGCCTTAAAACTCTGGTACATTGTCATGAATTCTAGAATTTGGTTCGTCCACAAAAATTGCAATATGTTTTTATTTAAATCGTAATTTTAAGCATATCCTTAAATATTGCTCAATATCGAAAACTTATTCCTTCTAGTTTCTTCCAAAACAATTATTGAAATATGTTTAAAATAGGCTTAGGATTCCAATGGAAACAAAAAGAACAATTTTCAAGGACGACAAAATATTTGGAAAATAACTATTCCTTCTGGAATCTTGGACAACATAGTACGATTTCAAAAGATTTAGATTCTTGTAGCATGGTCTTGACAGAATGAGATCCTGTAATTTAATCTATAGATCCCATTTTATAGATAATAAGTTTCGCAAAGATCTATTTATAACTCAATATTAGATATATTTTTTTATTGTTTCTTTCCTGTTCAATAAGGAGTTATTTAGATTCTTGTATCATGGTCTTGACAAAACGAGACCCTGTAATTTAATCTATAGATCCCATTTAAAAGATAAATAAAATTTTCATAAAGATCTCTTCATATCAATACTAGATTTATTTTTTCTTATTTCTTTACTGTTCAATAAGGAGTTTGACAGGTTTCGTAAAACCTTCTCATCATTCTCTATTCTTTCCTCTTTACCACCCACTTTGTCAACGCTGATTTATAATTGCAGTTTTTGGTAACAAATTGAATACATTTTTTTAACTAATTTCGCACCATTCTTTTTCCTTCTCTAACCTTCAATTTAATTTTAACATTTCAGTACATAAGCTATTCTAACACACACCAGGGATTTAGATTAAGCTAGAACTTTCGATAAAAAAATATTGGCGGAATAATTATGTGCGAACATTTAGTAAACAATTAGCCTAAAAATATGAAAAGTGGTTTTTGCACTTAAAATATTTTAAGTGTGCCCTAACTAAGATTGTTGTTTGGTAGCAACAATATTTTCCTAGGCGTGAAAGTATCACAATGTAAGTCATCTTCATTATGCATTCTTCTCACGTGAGATCGCAGATTATCTCTTCTAGATGATCTGTAACTGCAGTGCGGGCATAAATGGGGCTTCTCACCGGTATGCATTCTTCGATGTTGAATAATCTATAAAAATAATACCTACGTAAGAACTGATGTATTGGTATATAACATAATAATATGCCAGTCGACGAGAGCATTGTGAGCGGGAATATTTCCCAACAAGATGGAATTAATTTTAATGTGATTAATTGGATCTCATAAATAACTTTACACCCCCTGTCTAGAGATTGAGCTTTTTCCACTATCTTGAAAAATATTTATGAAAGGATCTAGCCTGATAAGCTAGGCGAGGCGGCCCACAGTGGGACAAAACTAGTGTTTCTCCCAAATAAACTTATAGATCATAAAATTAAAAATTAACATTACAGTCTTGTCCCAATGTGCGGCCTCCAAAAGTGATCTTTGAAATAACTTATGTTATAATGTTGGCAATTTATAAGAGCGCGATTCGGAAACATTCAGCCCCTGACCACCATTGGTCCTTCAAATAATTGCTAATTGCGCCCGGGAACTAGGTACGGCTTACTTGAGTTTAATAAATAGGGATAACAGGCCGCTGTATTTAGTAGAATGTTTCTACTGGAACCCAGCTTCCATTAGGAATATGAACCGAAGTTTCTACTAGCTTATTCGAGATTTCTATACCAGAAAGGACTAAAATGTTCGGGAGAGGCCATCTGTGTGGTATACAAGTTTTAGTTCAGATAAGTTCGGATTGATTCCAAGTGTATTAGAAGTGAAGTATCAACTTTTTTTTCTTAGTACGTATATTTAAAAAAACTATAAGAGTACCTAAGTAGAACCATAACAAGACTATTACTATGAATTTTCACTTAATAATTTCAGTGGTTTGCAAAATAGCTAGATTTAAATTTAAAAATTATGATTATCTTCTTATTTCGTAGTTTTAAGTCTAGCTATTTTGCAAACCACTGAAATTATTAAGTGAAAATTCATAGTAATAGTCCTGTTATGGTTAGGTACTCTTATAGTTTTTTTAAATATACGTACTAAGAAAAAAAAGTTACTGGCAAAAATAATAAATTTTTCCCTATCGGATGTCTCTTGCTAGGGTATGGCCACCTTAACACTAAAAAATATAAAATATAAAACCAAGTTAAAATGTATATTGTAAAAATTCTTGTATACTGTAAAACATATTATCCAACAAAAATTCATACAAAGAACTTTTAAAATTATTTATATCGTATATTATCCGGTAACTTGTTAAATAGTTTTATGCCCATATAGTCTAGGAAATGGCGTGCAAAATCGATGACGAAAAGTTACCGTCTGCCAGTCGGTAATCGAGGAGGGCATATAACTACGAACCTTTTTTTCTCTCTGGAAATTTTTGGAATGGTGGGAGAATATGGAGGGGGGAAGACATTTTTTTAATCAAATGGTTACCGATACCTTCCCGCATAGGTAGACCAATTACAATTACGCAGACAAAACTTCCGGGCGGTGCGCGGTAACCGAAAATTGAAAAAAAAAAATTGTTACCGGACCAAACCTAGCGCAAAATGTTTGTTTTGACCTGTACAGTACTGTACCTTAGTGGCAGACATTTATGCCGGGCGGTTTTTGAGCAATTTGCCATCAAAGTGGCGAAAAATGGACAAAACTTTGAAATTATGACAAAAAATAGTTAAAATTGAAAAAAACTGCCAGACCAGAGTATGGTTCACAAGACACTAAAGAACCCTAGCCTTGCCTGGCAGACGTTTTTTAAAATTTTAACCCCCCCCCCCTCCCCCCTCCCCAAACCACCTCATAAAAGTTAAAACCTAACTGCGCAGTGAGTGGTCACTGTCCGCTTGAGGCTGAGAACGGAGCGCTCAACGGCTGATTTGAAAAATCTAAATTTCTGAGAAATGATTGGAATAAAATGAAAATGATACTTGCATGTCATTGTTCCGTCCCTTAATGATTTTTAGAAACCGAAAAATGACAGTCGTATTATAGCAATATTTCGAGCAAAGCATAGTTGAAAAGAAGTTTTTTGTGAATAACTTTACTAAATAAGAACGGATCAAGATAAACCAAATCTCAAATTTTTCGTAAGTCCCACTGTAATAACATATCCAAAGGACTACTTAATATTTATTAAAAAACAAAAAAATACATAGAGATGAAGACGTGAATTTTTTGTCTTTTGACTTTTATGAGGTGGTTTGGAGGGGGTTAAAATTTACACTAACTACCTATGTGGAAAGGCATCGGTAACCATTTGATTAAAAAACTGTCTTCCCCCCTCCATATTCTCCCACTATACCAAAAATTTCCAGAGAAAAAAAGTTTCGTAGTTATATGCCCTCCTCGATCACCGACTGGCAGACAGTAACTTTTCGTCGTCGATTTCACGCCATTTCCCTAACTAATATACTTAGGGCTCTTCTCACAAATTGATAAATTGTGAATAGGAATTATTGAATTATTTTGGGTAGGAGTATTATAACTATGAATAAAGTTGTTCAACAAAAAATTATCTATATTCAGTCTAGCAAATAATGTTATTTCACAGATATACAGGGTGTTCCTTAATGACGTGCTAATATTTCAGAGTGTGATTCCTTAGGTCAATTGTGTGCAAGCTAATAATAAATATAACATGAATTACTTTGTTTCCCATAAAACTTCTGATCCGGACTGTCCTAATTATAACTACAAAATAAGTGTTTTAAAAAACAAAATAGACTACAACGTACAATGTTCCGGCCTCAAGAGGATGAAGTTTTACAACAACTGGACTTTATAGGAGAAGATCTTTATGGTAAATTAGTAAACGATGTGATTTTAAAACAAGCTGTACTAAAAGACAAAATATTAAATATTATTCACCTTTTAACAGTTGAACATACCGGGTTATACAACTAATTATAATAATGGTGATTTTAACAAAAATGATGGCGTAACACTGATAAAATCTGAATTGAATGTTATTGTAAGCCATAAAAATTGACGTCTTCCCAAGCAACTATTACCAGAATCACTTTTAATCTTTGTAATACATCATTCGGTATCACAACTGCTTATGAATCTCCGCCTATTACAGAAATTGTATGTATTGAGGACTTAAGAGAATTATTTGCGCAAAAATTGTCACAGAATATCTAAATTTTTACAGGGGATATAAACATAAACATAAAAAGTATTGCGAATAATATTGTAAACGAGTACCTCTATTTAATGTGGTAATATGGATTTATTTCGTATATAAACTCTCCCACAAGGGTAACCTCTGAAACAGAATCTTGTATAGATCATTTATTTGTCACCAAAAAAATTAATCTAGATAACATAAAATTGAACTCTTTTATATTAGATACGGATGTAACAGATCATTTTCCAATAATGCTAAACATTAACTATGAACAATTTGCAAATAACGTGCACTAAATGATTCTAAATGATTCCAAAATAAAAAAGACAAAAATAACACAGACCAAACAAAAAAAGAAAGAATGGAGAACAACATGCTTAATAACCTCAATAAAACATAGATACAATTTTTTTTAAAATACGGAAAAACCACAGTCTCGAACTAGAACAACACTACAAATGGTATAGAAACCGATTAAATATAATTTTATTGAATTTATGTTATTCATTAAAAAGGCGAACAAAATAGAATGAAAACGTAGGAAAAGAATGTCTATTTACCCAATCAGTTTTTAAGGAATAACACAATTTATCACTATCACATGACATCTCATCTCACATGCTTTTAGGTAGAGGGTACTTCTTACTAGATAGAGAATGGATAATATGAAATAGGATTAAGGTACCAACTTTTACGTGAATTTGGTATGCTTATTGTGATTGTAATGTAAAATATAACATAATGTTATGTATTACACCGCCTTGAAACTGGAGATTGATGCGCCTATGCCTAATGGTGACTGGAAGCTTTTAGAAAGAGATAGAGTTTTCTGGACTGTGGAGAAGACTCTTGATTGTTTCTGGATGGATTTAGAGGCAATTTCAGAGTATATAAGGCGCGATTACCGGCGCAGGGAGAGAAGTTTATTGAAGGACAAGTGTTATAAAGGTGAAGAAGTTGTATTAAAGTGAAGTTTGGTACCAGCGAAAAAGTGAGGTTAAATATAAAGTAAACAAAGTGTAAAGGTTATTTTGGTTAATTAAGAAGTATTTCGTAATCAGTAAATTATTAAATAAAGTGTTAGTGGTTTACCCCTTGTAAAAATTATTTAGAACCCACGGATTCATACAGGGTGTTTCTTACAAAGGTGAAAACACGTAACAACTGATGTCAGAAGCGGAATTTTAACAAGACGATTTTTCGGAAGTGTTGAGAAGACTGGGACAGTATTCTCGGAGTTAGTGCTAACACAGGAAGGACTAATTTACTGGGCATTGTTCGAGGGTTATTTTCGAACAGAAAAACAGTGTTAAGTGCATTTTTTTAGACATATTTGGAACATTTTGCTTGGAAATTAGAGTTTACGTAACAAAGACACTAGATAAGACTTTTTAGTGCCGTTTAGAGGTTTTTCTGGACAGTCACATTACCGATAATGACGTGATTGTTAAATTTTGTTGATTTTATCGTAATTATATGCCGGTAACGACCAGAAGCCTGGCATCAGAAAAACAAATACAGGACTTATTCGCCCAAATGCAAAAGATGATGATGGACCAAGAAAAGAAACGCCAAGAAGAGAAAGAAGAACAGGAGAGAAACGAACAAAACCATCAAGAAGAATTAAGAAAAATTCTTGAGGAACAAGAGAGACGACGTCAAGAGGAAAAGTAAAAGAGAAGTAAAAGTAGGCAAGGTCGAAGAAGAAGTTGGTGAAGTCAAAGTGAAAGAAAACAAGTTCGAAGAAGAAGTCAAAGGAGAAATAGACCAGCTTAAACAACAGTTGAGGAAAAGAGGAAATCAGCAAGTGGTATCATCAGGCCAGCGATTAAAACTTCCCTCCTTTGATGGTCAAAGTTCCTGGATGACTTACAAGAGACAGTTTGAGGCAGCAGCGAGTGCAAACAACTGGAATGACGAACAGAAGGCTAATGCGTTAGTCGTGGCTTTAAAGGGCCAAGCGTTGGAGTTGCTCCAGGTAGACCAACAACAGAACTTTAGAGTTTTACGCGCCAATATTCTTGACTTTGATGACGATTTCGGATGATTGGGGGTTGAGCTTTAAGCCCTTTGCGCCAATCATCGCTGTAGACCTGGACCAGCCTCGTAAGAGCTGGGCCTGCTTTTTACGACTACTCCACCTGCAAATGCAGACGGTGTAGGCGAAATTAACAGACCTCCTGGATGATATACAGGATGATGAGATCAGGCGAGTCCTCAGGTTATCTCGATACCAGAACAGCAGCGAGGCGTTGGTGCGCGCACTCGAGGTGGAAGCTGGATACCCAGAGTCCACGAGTACAAGCTGTGAGTATCGAAGCATCGCAACCAGAAAAGAAGAACCAGGACCCCAGGCTAATCAAGATGTATAACATGTGCAAGCAGTTACTAGCTAAATTGGATACTGCTGGAAGACAAGGAAAGCCAAGCGGGGGTATTAAATGCTACAACTGCGGCAAAGCAGGATATATCAAACGAGACTGTCGACAGCAGAACTCGAGGAAAGTGAATGCTGGAAACGTGGAAGAGACACCAAATAAACAAAGCAGTGGAAGGCCAAGTGGACAGCGTATGAAATGTTACAGGTGCGGAGAACTAGGACATATCCAGCTAGAATGTCCACGGAGGAGCTTGGAGAGAGTAGACGCTGACGCTCTGAAGCAGAGGGGGAAACCAGAGGAAGCCGGTACCAGAGAGGCTGTTTCAGATAAGAAACGCCTAAAGAAGTAAAGATTTCCCAGCTTCGAAACATTACGAGAAGTCCACCACTACAAGGATATGAGAATGAAATGAAAACCCAGAAAAATGCAGATATTTCATCCAGAAGAAGGTGCAAGGAAGATTGCAAGTACTACCACCAGGAGAAACTGCAGGTCACGGGAGGTTGTTTCTTAAAAAGGTGAAAACACGTAACTGACTGACGATGATGTATGAATGAATTTGATGATCCCAACTGTTTTCGAGCAAATGGTAAACAGGAAACTCAATTTAAAACAAAAATTACTTGAGACTATTTTCAAAAAACGGCTGCCTAAAGAATTACTACTTCCACATTCAGATATTCCATCTGAGTCTCTTTAAAGGAAAATATCTTAATTATATTTGCGTTCTATGGGAAAATAATTGGTCATGGAATTTTAATAATATAATATTTGAGCCAGATGATGCCATAAAAAAAATTGAAGCCTTTACTTCTACCATATACGCCAAAAGCGATGTTTCTGGACTCTTGTTACCTTGTTTTACTTATTTTCCACTATTTATCTCCACCCTTTCAACGGAATAATTCCAATAAGATGTCAGTACAATACATACGTGTACCAAGTTTCAAGCGAATATCTTAGTTTTATTTTAACAACCCCTTTAATAATTGAATGGAGGTGGTGTGGTCTTGAAAAATTTTATAAAGAAATCTGAGGAATTGGCTAGTATATACACCAAATCCCAAGTTTCTCTACTTTTACCAGCTTGTTTTACTTATTTTGCCCTGTTTACTCCTATTTACCGCCCACCCCTTCAACGGAATCATATCAAAATATAATCTAGTTCGAAATGTAGTTATAATACATAAGTGTACCAAATTTCAAGTGAGTATCTCATTTTTATTTTCTATGTCCCTTTAATAATAGGGCGGGTAGTGGAATGATTAAAAAATATTATAAGAAAATCTGAGGCCTTGGCTTCTAGTATGTACACCAAATCCCAAGTTTCTGTACTCTTACCAGCCTGCATTACTTATTTTCCCTTATTTACCCCTATTTAACCACCAACTCTTAACCGAAATTCGCGCAAAATATAATTTAGTTCCAGATCTTGTCATGATACATATGTGTACCAAATTTCATGTCAATATCTGAAGCCGTTCAGACAGATGAGCTCCAGAATAAGGGCGAAAAACGTTTCAAAGGCTAAGCATTTCCAAAAATAGAATGTTGGATTTCATGAAAATGTAATCCATTAGAACGAAAATTTTTTAAGGCAGGGTGGGTAAATAAATTCATTTTAGGCCTCTGTTCTCATTTTTAACTGAATCTTCATGACCGTAGAGGGTTATGTAGATACTAGTTTAATCTGCATGGCCAGAATTCAGTTTATCGAAAAAATGCAAAGATTTCATAAATATCTTTACACATAGTTTTTCTTTTAGTTTTCATAGATAGTTATTTTTTCTGCTGTTTTCAAAATCCTATAAAAAATATGTTTGAGTAAATGTGTGCAACTTAAAAAAAAATAGTTTTTGATCGGTTTTATATTACCTCTTACTTTAATGCTTTTAAAGTTTAAGTAAAGTGTCTAAACGTTGTTAACTACGACCGTTGAAGAAGGTGGAATCATGAATCTCGCCTCGAGTTGGAGAAAAAAGTTATTTGAAAAAATGAGGAAAATGATGAAAATTTCCAGTGCAAAATTTGCTCTTCTTTCGTTTTTTAGCTATTTTGTGCTGACTCCATGCTTCATTTCTAATTTAGGTAATTATTTTTACTAGTGTGCCATGGGAACAAAAAACAATAGCGTTCTAAATAAATGATCAATTAGTAAACGATCATTTGAGGACAGTTTTCAACAGTCTTGTGTTTTAGCCATAAAACGAAAAATGCTTGGTGAACGTTCGATCGAATTTAATTTGTTTTAATTTTATATTATAAGTGGGAGATATCATGTTTTCGCATCCTTCAAACGGTCATAGTAAGCCGCGTTTCGACACCTTGCTTTAGCAAATACCTCAAAATATGCAGTTTATAAAGCTCTATTGTTGTACCAGTAATTATTTATTTACTACTAAAAATAACGAAAATACGAGGATGTAAGTACTCATATTAAGTGCGACACACTGTATAATAATATAAATGATTTACTGATCAATTTAAAATGAAAACAACTGAACAACAGAACATTATTTCTGAAGAACAACAGTACACATTTTTAGTAATCAAAAATGTGCTTGACAAGAGTGAAAATTTGTGTTTAACCTACCCCAACTCCATCCCTCCGTCAATAGTGAGTTTAGATCTCAATTGTTAGGTTACACATTTGTGTTAAATGAAGTATTAGGTATAGCATCACCGCGGTTTTAATAATTGCTACATGCTTTGTCACATTACACTTTCGTAACTCTACCTGATCACATTGAATACTTTTTAAAATAATGCATTTAAAAAACGATGGAATGTATAATTTCCACATGGATTAAAACAATCTTACCTTCTTCAACTGTATGCTTTTAAATTTACAGAGATCGCAACAGAAATATTTGCCGGACTTATGCTTCACCATATGCATAGAAAGGGATAATTCGTTACGGCGGTCCTTCCCGCAAACAGGGCATGATAATACAGAATGCTGCAGGTCAGAATCTTTTACATCACATTGGCGAACATGTCTTAAGAAGGCTTTTTCAGTGGTACAAATGTAGGGACATGACTCGCAGCGGTATTCTTCTCTTGAATATCTGTAAAATATATTTTTTTAAAACTACTGAGTAAGTAGAAGTTTTCCCAACATAGATATTGTGAACATACAGCAAACGCCAATTAGGATGAAGTTTCAAGGCGCAGATAGACAACGCCTACCACAAATGTGACTGGTGAAATAAACAAAGATCACAAAACAGAGACGTGCATGTTTCATTTTTCAATAGTTAATTACAAAACAAATAAAATTTACTGCGTAGTCCAACACATGTTACCGAATGATCAGTTATCGTGTTTGAACGAAGCGAGACCAACATTTTCTACTGGGCAACTTCATCATAATTAGCGTATGCTGTAGCATTCCTCTGTTCTTCATATGGACATCCTTGAATTGCTGAATATTATATTGTTTTCGTTTAATGCATAGATATCATTAACGGTACAAAACCTCAGACGAATCAATATGTTCGTTCTAGGGGAAAGTTGCAAAATCATAATAATAATTCACAGCAACACAAAAAGAACAATTCTTTCCGGCCTGGGGATCTGGCCATGTTTAATACATGTTTTTAGGGTCGCTGAATCCGAATCCGAGGTCTATTTAACTCCATCACATCAGAATTTTGCCATAACCTCAAAAAACCCATAATTTAAGCGATTTTGACATGTCTTCACATAAATTGCTGTAACTCTTTCTAGACAAAAATGACCCCCTCTTTCTTATACTAAATCGTTTGCAAATTAAATTTCCAATCCGATAATGTGGGGCATGATATTCTTCCGGAGCTTTTTAAGTGAGATAACGGCCGCCAAAGTGAGAGGTCCTAGGATTTCGCTTCTCGAGCAACACGGCCCAGCTCCGAGGGTTATTTCTGCCAAACGAAAGCTAGCAAAAATCTGAAAAAATTCAGGAGTACGTTGAAAGTCGTAAGAAATCGTTTGGCGCGAATCGGAGGTTGGTGCGCGCCTTGGTTTTCGAGATATGACCGAAGTCACCAGAAGGTGAAAATTGAATTTTTTTGCCGCTTCCCGAGGCCATATCTCGAAAACGAAACGAGATACAGAGCCGTTCGATTTATCTCGTCTTCCTGCATAGTTCAGAATTTTTTCAGATTTTTGCCGGCACTTTCATGTTTTTGCAAAATATCTAAGGTAGAGCAAAAATTCAGAGATATATAGGAAGGAGAGAGATATCGAATAGAGTAAATCGCAGCTCTGCATCTCGTTTCGTTTTCGAGATACAGCCTCGGGCACCGGTAAAAAAAATTCGATTTTCACCTTCCGGTGATTTCGAGCGGTCATATCTCGAAAACCAAGCCACGCATCGACCTCAGATTTGCGCCAAACGATTTCTTACATCTTTCTACATGCTTCTGAATTTTTTCAAATATTTGCTAGCTTTCGTTTGACAGTAATGGCCCTACAAGCTGGGCCGTATCGCTCGAGAAGCGAAATCCTCGGACCTCTCACTTTGGCGGCCAATATCTCACTTAAAAAGTGCCGAAAGTACATCGCGCCTTACATCATCGGATTGAAAATTTAATTTACAATCGATCTAGTAAAAAAAAGAGAGGATCAATTTTGTCTAGAAAAAGTTACAGCGATTTATGTGAAGAGATGTCGAAATCGCTTAAATTATGGGTTTCTTGAGGTTATGTACATAATACAAACAAAAAATAAACATTAAAGAAAATGCTTATAGACCAAATGATACATTTAGCTGTACACAGAAAAATACAACAAAATAAATAGCGATACACAAGATAGATTCATAGAATACGGTTTTATATTAGTCTATGTAATGGAGGCAGAAAGAGTGTAAATATTTCGAGGACGAGATTACCTCCCCCCCGTTCTCGAGGATGCTTAACACGATGCAAGTGGTGGGAGAAGTATTTGACCACCGCAACCCCTTGAAACGGCCGAAAATCACCTCTATAATGAATCACTTTATGTTATCATATATAAACTGGTCTGGGAAGTGATTTATCGACGGGGTATACTTGAAATAACATGGAAGGGGATTATAGAGTCAGTAGAATCCAGATAGCAGGACTAACGGGTTGATTAAACCGTCTCAAGGGGAGGAAAATAATTATTTTTCAAATGATACGGTTCAAAAGCGTATCCCTCGTTATCGGGTTCGCTGACCATCGGAAAAATATTAATTCTTAGTTCCAACCACTCCTCATTCCGCAAACGCGCAGAAACCACTCACCACAAAGCATGCTATCCAGGATTTACAGGTCTTCGACACATGATTTCTATTCCTGTGTATATCCCTTCAGTTTTCAAGGACTAGAAGGTGGTAGCGACCTCGGGAGTTGCTTCAACCCTGCCAAGGGGTGTATAATTTATTAATTCTATTTTGGATCGTCAATGTGACCTCCTACATTTTCGCAGGCGCTGATAACGGTAAAAATATTCACCTTCATCTCCGACTCTCCTCAACCACTATAATGGACGGAACCTTACCCGCATCCATCAGTTATTGTTGGGGCGATGATTGTGTAGGTTGTTGAGTAAGGTACAATGATTTTTTCATCTGGGAGTAATGAATAATAAATTTTGTGGTCAATGGCAATGTTGTTTATTCAAAGAATTACATGAAAGCATTTTTATGATAAAATAAATTAGTTGCTTACAATTAATTTAAAAAAGCCTAGTCATTTACAAATAGCATTACAATCCTCATATTCCTCAAAATGCACATCGCACGCGTCTTCGCTCAAGTAACACAGTTTGGATGATTGAGATTTTACAGCTAATTATTGGCTGTGAATACGTTGTAGAAGTTAACACTGATAGCAAAATAGCTGTATATGCCATCTTTGGTTGCAAACATTATTTTGCAACTAAATAAAATACTTTATAATAGCCACAGCTGTTTACTCTCAGTTAAGTGTTGTAAAAAACATATTATCACTAAGAGGAACAGCTATAATAGGTGGCGTAACTAAATTGTCTTGATTTGTAGTTACAAATATCATATTGCAGCTAAGTAAAATGCTAAATAATAACTGAGGCTATTTGTTCCCAATTACAGTTACAAAATATTCTTTTTAACTTAAAGACAACTAGTAATATATGTGTACATATACGACCGACCATCAGCACAGAAATTTCTGCGACTCTGCATAGAATTTGACATTCTGTGTTCCTAACCTCAACTCAGTCAAATGATGGTACAAATATATTTGTTTATTTTTTATTTACCAATCATGGCTGAAAACTACATTGCTGGACTGAAAAAGCTGAAGGTGATGAAATACAACACATCATATTATAGAAAAGTAAAAAACGTCTTGCTGATATTAAAGCTGTCCAAACAAATAAGAGTGGCGGCCAGTATAAAATTCCGTTTGCTTCCCATCCAGTGGGAACAACACAAAGGGTCACGCCGTCCGCTTCGACGGTCTCCACAATTTTAAATATAAAGTTTTTCGCAAATCTAAACTACCGTTTATTAAAGCAAAGTAGATTTGCAAAATGTCAAAAGTTATAAAAATGACATTCGTAAATCTTGATTCGTCTATTCTGTCACAGAAAATTTAGGCAAATTTTGGTAGGCAAGTAGTTTGCAAATGTAAGTCACCCCGGTTATTTTTTAAAATATAGTATCAAAACAAGCTAACCATTATACTCTTCGCCGATTGACTACACTTGTTATATAATTGTTGCACATTCTATAGGATATCTTCGCAATTTTCTTGTAAATGATATTAGTTCCAAACATTTTTTGTTTAATTACTAAAGAGTTTTTTTTTTAATTTCAAAAATTAATAACTTTCTTATTTATTGATCGATATTGTTCAAAAACAATAGGGTTCTTCCTCTAGGTAACACTAACTTACTGTCCAAATTTCAATACTATCGGACTTTTCGTTCTTAAGTTATCGTGCTTACAAGAAACGTGACAGACGGACGGACATTTTGAAAGTTGTTCAGAATTCGATCACCAATACAGTGATATTAAATTTTTTTTTCTACGAGCGATACTGATGTTGATCTGGGTAACCTAATTTAACAAGTAGGTGTTTGGTCGTCACCAGCTAATATATTTAGGCGGTTGTGGTAACTGCGAAAATTTGCTTATGTGTCACTTAATTGAGATAGACATCTACGCAGTCGCAGACGAGCCGAACTTGAAGTTTTCTTAAGGGCCATATTTATTTATTTATTTATTTATTTATTTATTTATTTATTTATTTATTTATTTATTTATTTATTTATTTATTTATTTATTTATTTATTTATTTATTTATTTATTTATTTATTTATTTATTTATTTATTTATTTATTTATCTACCTATTTATTTATTTATTTATTTATTTATGAGTTTAACAACAGCCATATTGTGGATTAAAGAATAATATTTTAATTTTGTGTATTTATTTATTTATACTAATCCAGAGAATGAAAAATGTGTTATAATAACAATATCCTGCGATAATTTCGTGATTTAAAACTAGTTCTTGGGAAAAATAGATTTTCCTAAATAAATATCTTATAATTAATTTCTTAATAATTAGGAAATATTGAGGCGCGTGCACTCTAAAGAGGTATCTCATCCACATTTAACGAAAAAATTACGGTGGCATATAATTTTAGCACACAGTGAGCTATTTAATGCCAATTAAATTAGGTACCTAGAAAACGAAATTATTTCTATACGCACGTACAAATGGCTTCATGCATGGACTATGGTACATAATAATATATTGTTGTAAAATGTATTATAGGGTTAGTTTGCATAGATATTTATCGGTATTTACAGCTAAATTGTTTAGAATACCTAAAACGTTTATCAGAACCGCAAAAGACCAACATTTCGGTAGGTAATGTAGTTTGCACAGCTAAACAGCTGTAATATTTCGTATATTTCAGTAAAATAACTGCAGGTAAATGGTTGTGGAAGTATCTTACGAACCAAAAAATGTTGTAAGTTCATTTTAGTATTGACAACTTTTTAATATGTTTATTATACTGTCATGGTGGTTTGCTATAATAGCTGTGAGCTTAGCTGTTAGAACATTGTGGTGGCCGTTTTATAGCTTATTGTGCTACTTGGGCGTCCGCCGCACAGTGTGGCAGAATGGACAAAATTCGCTCTGAGGATCAATTCCTTAGATATCGACTTGATTTTTTTTTTTAAATACTCAGAAAGTCTAGAATAGGAAGTCACTGCGGCTTTTTTGACATTTTTTGTTTGCATGGAAGGGTTAAAGTCATTCAAGGTCAGATTCGTATTTTTAAAAGGGAGTCCCTATTTATAATGGCAAATTCGAATTGTCTGACTAAAAATAGACTACTTTTACTTGAAACATTTTTTTCTTCACTTCCCTGGAAAATGAAGGGATATGCACAGGAATAACGGTCATGTGCCGAAAAACCTGTAAATCCTGGATAGCATGCTTTCTGACGAGTGAGGGGTGGTTTCTGCCCGTTTGAGGGATGAGGAGGGATTGGAGCTAAGAATGAATATTTTTCCAGTGATCAGCGACCCCAATAACGGAGGATTGAACCGAATCGTTTGAAAAAAAAATTCCTCCCCTAGGGAGGGTTTAATCGACCCCCTACGCCTGCTGCCCAGATTGCACTTATCTACAACCCTCTTCCATATTAATTCAAGTATAGCCCGTCGATAAATCACTCCCCAGATCTGTTTATATATATAATAATAATAATAATAATGTTTATTTGAGATAATAATATAAATATAAGACAACACTTACATCTAAATACAAATAAACATGAAAAGAAATCACAGAAGGTTCAATTTAACCTTGAATGTGACTGTAACAAGGGGCATAGAAAAATTTTTTTTACAAATTAATGCAATAATTAAAAAAGGATTAATATACATTTAAGATATCCTATTTGGGAAATAAAATAATAAGAATGCAGAGTATAGACAATCATACTCTGTTTCATATTTTAGGTACTGTTTAATTTTTCAATTTCTAACAATTTTGTAGCATCTTTTTTTTTTTTTTTTATTTGCAGTTTTATGTTCAAAGTATATGGTCGGTTGATAGGGCATATAGTTTTTTAAAATTTGGTAAGTATCACATTTATTTAGCTTTTTTTTAAGTGTTTTTTAAGTCTAGTAATTTGCGTATTTCAATTCTGGGAGTTTCTGTTATAAATTTTTTTACATATTTCTTAAATATTTTTTTATTTAATAATTTTTTGAATGTTTCAGGTATAAAATTAAACGCCTTAGGTGCTAAGAATACATGGGATCGTTGTCCAATTGTTTTGTATTTGTATTGTTTTGTATATGAAAACATAAATGGATCCCTAAAAGGGGTGGTTTTTGCCATTTCAGAGGGTTGTGGCGGTCGAAAACTTCTCCCACCATTTGCATCTTGTGCAGCATCGTCGAAAACGGGGGGAGGTATTTGTCTTTGCACGAAATATGTACAAAAAAGTCGTCTTATCATGTTTCATAACATAGACTATATTATAATAGTTGTTAATAGAGTCAGTCATTCGGTACAACTAAATCGCGATATTCTGATGTGGTGAACAGCTTAAAGGCTCTAAATAAGAATCCAGTGACAAAGTTTCAGTTTATGGTCTACAAGAGTCATTTGCGCCAACTTTGGGTAAAGTAGAGAATAACAAAATAGATCTTAAATTTTAAGACACACTTAATTAACTTCTAGTCTACTGCACCATGCTTAATATTCCAAGAGCCAGTAACACCCAAAAGCTTGTTGCATGTAAACTGACACTCATTCCTATAGGGCGATTCAGAAAGGTATCGAGATACTCTGTTGAAAATTATAAAGTATTCCCTATCAGCGTTTTGTTGTAGTGGGGATTATTTAAAAGTCTACTTCTTATACAAACCCCAAGTGAAAGGCATTTGTGAAGGAAATATAAGAATTTCGGCAAAATTTCCTGCTTGATATACAGGAGTGATTCCATGTAAAAGCAGAAAAAAAAAGTAAAAAATTAGGTCATACCCCAACTACTTGAAATTGGTGTCTCTTGTAGGATTTATCCTCACGCCAAATCAAGCGCCTGGTCTTTGTTTATTTATTCAAATATTATGTTTTTTTCGGTGTTTTTAAAGATTTTTGAAAATTTTAAAAAATGAGGTTAAAATGCACATTAAGACCCCAAAATTAGAATACATGTTGTTGAGAAGTTGGGAAATGAGAATTTTCAAGTGCCTCTCAACAACATGTATTAAAATGTTGGAGTCTTAATGTGCATTTTAACCTAATTTTTAATATTTATTTAAAAATCTTTAAAAATTCAAATAAATGATTTACCATCGTATAATATGTTGAATGAATAAACAGATCGAGCCAGACGCTTGATTTGGCGTAAGAGGATAATAAATCCGATAATATGACACCACTTTAAAGTGGAAATTTTACCGAATATCTGAGGCGTCGAAATTTGACACATAATCGATAAGAAACTAAATTCTCTACAAGAAATGTTCAGTGGTATTCTTTTATAGCTCACTTAGTTGCCGAGTTATAGCCAAAAGAAGAAAAAAATCGAACCTTTAAGGGGTCCAGGGGAATTGTGTTAAAATCGGCAGTTAGATATTTTCGAAGTGATTGATACTGAATCTGATGTCAAAAGTTAAATATTCAAAATGACAAAAATAGTTAGTTGAACCCTATTACCTAATATCGCAATTGAAGTCGGTGTAAAAATGAAGAAATAACAAAATTGAACGTATTTGTAATACATCTTAATATCGATATTAGGTTCAATTAACCGAAAGACGCGACTGTGAAATTTCATTCCATAATTAATTTTTTAAAGACGGGTACATTTTCTTCAAAAACTTTTTCTTAGCCCGGTATTAAGTATTAAGATATTAAATTATGCATGAGTATATAAATTTTACCTTGTTCTGTGAATACATTTTTGTTTCTTTTTCCTTTTTTCACATTTGCTATTTTCTGTCTCGTTTCCTTTCTTTCCATTGTCCCCCTCAGAGGTATAATCAACATCATTTGACGACTCGTCGTCCTCACATTCATCCGAATTATCCTCTGTATCACTTTTCACTTCGTCCTTATTCTGTTGGGGTGGTAAAACTAGAGTTACAGTTGAATTAGTACCATTTGAAAACGACACTAGGGAAGGAAGGTAAACCTGCGAAACTTCTAAATTTTGGCTAACACAAAAAGAAGCAGGATTTACTAAAAAGTGCCCCAATAAATTTGACACATCCATTTCAAAAGCATATTGACTGAAAATTTATATTTTTTAAAATTATTCTTAATTTATATGACGGTAAAACTCACTTCCATCGGGGTTTCTTTAAGGAATTTTAAATTTAGAATTAAGTTAAATTAAGGAAACTACACAATAATTGTATCTATAAGAAGTCTGAGGCTAAAGTAGGCGAATTTTCTAGTAAAACTCCCACTGTGTTTGGGAATCGACATTTTAAAAATAAATAAAAGGTTTAAAATAAAGCCGTGTGTATTTATTGACAAAGGCTGGGTTACACGACGGAATAATCCGCGTTGTATTTACTTTAGCGTTCGTGCGGTTCAAGTGTTTTCAACTGCGTGAACTGGATCGGACTTGGGCAAATAAAATAAAATAAAAAACATTTTGGCGGCAACTATGGATTTTATTCCTTGAAAGATTTTATTAATATATTATAGCGAAATATCATTGCATGACATCATTACGACAAATATTATAATTTAGCAGTACTTTCTCCCATCAGTGGTTATTTACCACTATTAATAATATAAAAATGGAGTAATAATCAATTATTTCTATTTAAAATAGCAGAAAATGAAGTATCGTAATATATTTATGAAAATGAAACAACCTTGAATAATTAGCCCGGTTCCCAGAGAAAGAAGAACCACAAAAGCTGGGATGAAATAATCCTTTTTCATAGAAGTAGGTTTTTGGTAATAGAAAAGTATAAAAATATAAATATTTAAGAAGTTAAATTAAAAATTTAACAACTTCCGACCCAAAAAATATACCTATAGAAAGGAAAAATTATTTATATTCACTGGTTCGAAACACTGGCTATTTCTTTCTCTGTAAATTTGTTGTTAGAAAGTGGATTAGTGGTTTTCAGTTAGATAGGTAGGTACATTATTTGTTTTATAACAGATATCATCGTTATATTAGATAAGTTAGAAAACATCGGGATACGTGGTAAAGTAAATGACTGGTTGATTTCATATTTGTCATATTTGTTAAATTGAGGAATTCAATATCGAACGAATATGAATTATCAGCTGGTACTCCTCAGGGCAGTGTGCTTGGCCCTTTAATATTTCTTTTATTTATTAATGGTCTACCCAAGTTTATCAATCAAAGAAGATTATTTATGTATGCAGATGAAACATCTATAATACATCTATAATCGTTTCAGCCGAGACTCCCGAAGAACTAGAAAATGTAACTAGTTTGACCTTGGACAAATTCAATACATGGTGCTACAAAAACAAATTGATCATCAATTATGAGAAAACCGTGTGTCTTATTCAAAACACTGACAAAAAATGTATTCACAAAAATGTTAATCTTATTTTAAATGGTATCCAGTTAGGCTTAGAAAAAATAAAAATTTTCTAGGAATAATTCTGGATGAACGTCTATGTTGGACTCGACATATTGACGAATTTTGTACTAAATTAAGTCAATCCTTTTTTGCAACTTCAATGTTGATTGTTGACAATTTAGATTTAGATCGAAGCTTTTTGATAGATGTGTATTATGCTTTATTCTATTCAAAACTATCGTATAATATACCTATTTGCCTGTGGTCAATGTATAGACCTCTTAATTTGGGGTAGTACTCTCTCTTGTTGTAGTACTTTTAAAATAGTAAAATTCTCACTGTTACATGCATTTACAATATAAATTATTTTTATACATCTACCACGTGTAACAGGATCATGGTATACCCCCCATTTCTCCTTAAGTTTTGAAGGTAATTGATTGAAATTTAGGACGTACTACATAAGCAATAAGCGGCACTTTTTGACATACAACAGCTTTTTCTTTTACTTCCGGTTTCGCCGGAAGTGACACTAGCTTTTGATTTTTGAATAGAACACATATTATTACATTTTTGAATTCTGCATAATTTTCTGAATCCAACGATGCCAAATAAGCAACATTTCAAACATCAATTTTTTTAATAATAAAATTTTTAGTTTTCCATTTAAGTGTGCCATGACGGTTTCGATTTATTCTAAATGACCCGTGCAATGCGACAAGATCCCGTTAAAAACACTAAATTACGTGATCTATGAGCAAATACAATTCACCAAAATTGTTTTTGGTACCGTGGTACCATTTATTAGTACTATTAATAAGGAATTTATTCATATTTCGTATTAAAATGTGCGATAAATACAAATAAAATTACAGCAAAAAGAAAACAAAAAAATACAATTTTGTTCTAATTAATTGTCAAGAGTAACTAAGGTGGCTTTGAAAACAATGAAATATCTAGCTTGTCAAACATTTGTTGGTTTAACGGTGTCTTTATTGTGTCTTTAAAAATTGTTTAAAATTCTTGTTAATTGTGTTTAAAATGCTGAAAATTTATACAAGAGATGAAAAAGTGGACACAGTGGCGTAGCTGAAAATCTCGCCCCCCCCCCCGCAGAATGTATGGTCGGGGCCTCCACGAAATAAAAAACTCACTTAAATTATAAAGTTTTTCGGCAGCGGCGTACATTCTCTTTAGCAAAGTCTTCGATGATGTGATCAGTATCTAACTTCCTTGCTCTCTCTTTCTCAATACTTAATACACATAATGCTGACAGTCTTTCTTGTGTCATTGAATTTCGTACAAACGTCTTAATAAGCTTTAATTTTGAAAATTAGTTTTCAGCTGTAGCAATAGTAACTGGTAGTGTTAAGAATAATTTTATGGCAATGAAAACATTTGAAACACTTAACAGTAAAGTTTTATGATTTCTTAGAGGGAATATAGCAAAACAAAAGACTGAAGAATCCGCAATTTCTATTATTTGTGTGCTCAAAACATTTCTTAGTAACAGCAGTTCGCGGGAAAAATGTGCCGATAAATCTTCAGAATAATTTTCAGCAAGATTGCTAGCTTCCAAATAAAGCTGATCGTCATTCAACTTTGATAATGTTTTGGGATTCAAGCAGGAGAATCTCTTTATCACTTCGCTCATCCCAGAAAATCGGCCAACAATAACAATATCAAGGTTGGCATAAAATACCTCTACTTTAAAAGATGTTTCGGAATCTGTAAGTCGTTCATCTTCTACTAATTCATCAAAAAACTTTTTAACACGCATTTTTCTCTATTTTTGAAATTCTTGTTCTATACCCCATTTATTTGACAAATCCGAGGCCTCTACTAAAATTAATTATATACGAAATAACTTTTTTATCAACCATTATTATATCAAAATATTTATATATAATATTGCCTATTGAATATTGATGTTTAAGATGAATGTAATTTTTAATTTGAATGGTATTTTTGCGTCATAAATTTCTAGACTCGGGGGCCCTCAAGAGCTGGGGCCCCCCCGCACCGAGGGCCCTACGGGTCCGTCCGCTACGCCACTGAGTGGACATGTTAATTATTTATGGGGAAAGTAAAAAAAATGCAATTGCAGGTATGGACCTTTATGGTCCACGATATCCTGATAGACAATGTCCAGCGAAAAATTATTTTAAATGTGTTGAAAACCAATTCCGAAGAGAACTCAACAATGATCCCGAAGAAAACTTCATTATTGACGAAGGAACGGAAATTAATGTATTGGCTCGAATAGAAGTTGATAAGACTGTTTCTTTAAGGCAAGTTGGCTTTGAATAGAACATCAGTCACCAAACAGTAAGCCGAATTTTGCACAAATACCACTTATAAGTCTTTTAAATATCAATTGCACCAGCATTTCTACGAAAGTGATTACGAACGTAGGATGGAATATTGCAATTATTGGATTTTGTATAATAACGTGCAGCCATACAATGTTTTTTGGGGCTGATTTTATTTTCGGACGAGTCAAGGTTTTTACAATTTTATTTACAAATTTGGGATCATTTAACAACAAAATACAAAATATTGGTCATAAGAAAATCAAAATTGATTACGGAAGGGTCACTTTCAAGTGCGGTTTGCTTTCAATGTTTGGTTTGGAATAATCGGTAGTAGAATCATTGGTCCAATAATATTTGAACGATCTCTGACTGGTGCCCAGATACTTGAGATTCATGGAAAATGAGATTTAGGACAATTTAGATGAGTTACCTTTAGATTTAGGACAGGGAATGTATTTCTAACAAGATGGCGCTCCTCCCCATAATTCAAGGATAGTAATTGTTTACCTTCGACGGAGGTTCGGAGAAAACGTAATATCGACGAATGGTCCTATGAGGTGACCTCCCAGGTCACCTGATTTAACGCCCCTTGATTTCTTTGTTCGAGGCCATTTAAAAAATATTGTCTATGCAACCGCCGTTACAACCCGTGAAAACCTGGAGTTACGAGTAAGACGAGCAATTAATATCATAACGGCCCAGCAATTGGAGAACGTTCTTCGAGAAACAGCTATGCGAGTTCAGAAGTGCATTGACGTTAATGGACAGCATTTTGAATAACTCTTGTAATGTTTTGTGTAAATTTTTTGTATTCCAAAACCACTTTATGTGTAACAAGGTAATTAGAATAAAATTGTATTTTCTTATTTTCTTTTAGCTGTAATTTTGTTTGTATTTATCGCACATCTTAATAAGACATATGAATAAATTCCTTATTAATAGTACTAATAAATGGTACCACGATACCGATATGGTTCCATTTGAAAAAAATGAGTTTTGCGCCAGAAGCAATTTTGGTGAATTTCATTTGCTCATAAATCACGTAATTTAGTGTTTTTAACGGGATTTTGATTTTTGTAGCATTACACGAGTCATTTAGAATAAATCGGAACCGTCATGGCACACTTAAATGGAAAACTAAAAATTATATTATAAAAAAAATTGATGTTTAAAATGTCACTTATTTAGCATCGTTGGATTAAGAAAACTATGCAGAATTCAAAAATGCAATAATATATAGGGTATTCCGTTTAAAAATCAAAAGTTAGTGTCACTTCCGGCGAAACCGGAAGTGAAAAAAAAACAATTTTGTGTCAAAAAGTGCCGCTTATTATGTATGTAGCATATCCTGAATTTCAATAAATTATCTGCAAAACTAAAGCAGAAAAGGGGGTATACCATTATCATGTTACACCCGGTAGAGTATAAATATTAGTTTATCAACACATCGGGACATACGAATACAATACAAGGGACCGTAATACTTTATATGTTAATAATTTCAATTTAGCCCTATATAAAAAATCTCCCATATATGCTGGAAGCTATTTGTTTGATAAATTGCTCTCTAACGTTAGACTAGTCAAGAATTTAACCAAATTCAAATCTAAATTATATAGTTTTTTTATCTAACATTGGTTCTTACTTTCTTCATGAATTTGAGAATCTTATATACTAGAGGAAACTCGTTTAACGGTCACGTTATATATTTCACAATTTATTGTTGTGGTTAATTTTTAATTTGATGTCTGTTTTTAATTTTAGTTATTGTATGACATGTTGTATCTAATTTTTATAATTGGCATACAGAATGAAATAAATCTATCTATTCGAAAAAAATAAAAAATGAAAATCATAAGTGGGTTGGGGACCGCTGCGCTGTTGTCTATATCCACAGGTAAAAACTTACTTTACATAATACAGGTACCTATTTGATTTGATGCATTATATGACTTCTAGTAAGTATGAGAGTGGTTCATTTCAGCGATCCCCGACGCACTTATGATTATTTTTCGATTAATGATGATATTTGTGGTGAAACGAATAATGTACTACCTACCTATAGTTGTCTCCATTCGTTTAATGCCAATAAAAAAAGTGATAAAAACCGACCATAAATAACTACCTTGTTATCTCCCATAGGGCCGCACTTAAAATTTTTGTGGTATTGTGCACTAAAAATTTAGAACTTATTATCTTTGGTATATAAATAATTATATGGTACAATAATAAATTTTAAAAAATTGCTCTGTTATGCTTGTATCGAGATGGGAATAATATTTTACATATTTGTGAAGCACTGACAAATTCGACATTTCTTATGATACACTGACAATATTAAGTTCGACTCTGTTCAAGTGTAGAGTTACATACGTGCTGTAAACCGTCACGCTGTAATATAATTTCGATAGGAGAAAGTCGGGCAACGATAATTGAATTATAATTGAAACAGGCGTGTTTCCGTTATCATGCCAGAACATACTTTATATGAGAATAATGATGTTCTATGTATTAAGTAATACAATATATTTATTATTTAATATGTCACAGAGGAATTAGCTCGAAAATTCACATGCCCTGATCTCCCCTCAATGCTGTAGTCAAGTCTAAGCGGCACAGCTTTGAGGTTTTTTTATGTGCATTAAGCGAATGTAGAGAACTTTACCTACCTAACTATAAACTATTATTTCACGGTCCGACAATAAAGGATCCCGCACAAACCTTATTGGAATTTGGTTTCGGTAGAATCGTCTCAATTTTTGTCATCCTGAAGAAAAGTCTCCATGGCCACGATGCTCTATATTCAATACCTTATAGATTTATGTCTTTACTTTCAAACACGTAATGAAAGTCCACTTACTTGCACTTACTTTAGAAAATATTTATGACTTCATTGCAGTGATGATTTGTGTAAGAAGAATTCTCCTATTTCAATTCCTGCGGAATGAAAATATACTGGGTGATGAAGCATCTATAACGGCGATTCACAAGATAATTGAGTATATTGAACATGAGAAAGAAAATTATTGTGGAATGTTAGGAGAAAATTATGAATTTCGTGAAATTATTAAATCATTCTTGTGCAATTTGTTTAAGCGCTGGAGGTCCTACAAGAATTTAATGTATCTTGGTTTAAAAAAATATATTCGACTTGGTTAAATAGCCAGTTGTGAATCTAATGTAAGTTTTGGCGATAGCGGACAAAGAACGAAAAGAAAAAAGTGCAACCACCACTCTAACATTTTTCGGAACAGTTAAGCTTATGAGTAATATTCCACAGTTCTCTTTGGTAAATGGTCTGCCTGGTCTGTCAAGGAAATTGTTTGTGATGGTAGTGATAGCGACTAATTTGTTTGCTTGCTTACTTTTATGTTTATTACCACTGACATATATGTTTGTATATAGAACAATTAATTTTAAATATAAGTTCAGTTACAACATGTCTCAATATTATTTCAAGAATAACCTAAGGTTATAAAGTTAACTATTTTGCATCAAAAACAAAAAAAGATCATTTAAATAATTTCGTTCTCTTAGCAATATGAAATTGTCTGCTGCACCCCTTCAAAAACCATCCCTTAAGAGCTTATATTTAAAGCTTAAAGCTTGAAAATTGACCACTGTGCATACAGTTCTTGACATTGAATTGTAATTGATTAGCAACAACTGTTTTATAATATTGAGCCCTGTGGGACGCTACAGCATATTTTTACAGACTGATGATCACTATTGACTATAATTACTTTTTGCTCAGGCACACAAAAAAGTGGTCTGTACCATAGATCAGACCCTGTTGTTTCTATATTTTTGGCCCCCGCTGAATACGATGCCGCCATCAGAATTGCTCTATCAAATAAGGATCTTCCCCTAATCATCCCAAATTAAGATTCTCACTGCTATTTAGTTATTTGTTGAGATTAGGGCAAAATTTTGAAGTGATGAAGCAATTCTGACGGCGGCATTGGATTCAGCGGCTAAGAATACAGGGGAGTATCATGCTCTACTCAAAAGTACATGAAGATTTATTTGTGTGTGTGCCCGTGTGCTCCTGCCCCCCAAAAAAAGTCATGTACATTTAGGCAAAGCGTGATACCATCTTGTATTCTGAGCCTCTGAATCAGATGCCGCCATCAGAAATGCTCCATTATGTCAGAATTTTGCTCTATTATCAAAAAATAGCTGTAAATCAGTGAAAATCTTAATTAGGAGGGGGATTAGCGAACAATCCTGACATGATGGTGGCATCGAATTCAGCGGTCCAAAAATATAGGAATAACAGTGTCTGATCAACGGTACAGACCGCGCGCCAATATTCTTGGCTGTAATTTTCGGTCTGGGATGATTAATGGTTGAGCTTGAGCTCTTTGCCCCAACTATCGCTGTAGACCTGGACCGGCCTCGTAAGGGGTGAGCCTGCTGTTTTAGTCAACCCTCCCGCAAATGCGGACGGTATTGGCGAGGTTAGCAGACCGCCCCTGGCCCTGGCTTTTGGACCTTGCCAGCTGAGTCGTTTCTTCTGGCGCTCTTCTGTCTTGGTTTTCTTTCTTAGCTGGCATGTCGGCTCCCGGGAGCGTCTTTCATATGCCGTGAGAAGAATTGGATGTTGCCGAGACCTCTCGGAGTTTTGAAGGAGGTTTGGGGTGTTTGACCAGTCGGAAGCTCAAGCTGCCAATGGGCATCATGTGCTCCGAGTTCGTCGGAAAGAAAGGTTGGGCTGTGTAGCTCAAGGATTGTGTTCACGGAAAGAGGGTATTAGACGTCTCTTGGGATCTGTTCAGTTTGGAACTTTGAATATTGACCTAAGGGGGTTTCTAGAAATGGCGGATCTAACGAAAATATTTTCATGCATGTGTTACTTTCGCTTACACCGGATGTATCACCAAACTTTGTTATTTTAAATGGAACACCCTATATTTTATTTCATATTTAGATTCCTCATAAAATGCTTGGGTCTATGTATCATAATATGCTCTTAAACCTACCAGTTTTAATTAATATTATTTGGGGTTTTTGACGGTTCCTACCCTTCCGAAAGAAAATTGATATCTTCTATCATGTGGCCAATTTGGAGACTTTCTATTTCAACTTATACAAGTATTTATGATCCAACTAAAAATTGTTTTATATTTCCACAATATCATACAGGGTGTTTTATTTTCACAGTCGAACATTGTTTTAGTTCAAAAGTCCAAAAGTAAATTTATTCAAATGAAACCCCCCTGTACATTTTCACCTAAATAATAGACTATTAATATGCCTATCTCTCTTTGTTACTTCCCTTGCATACCGAGGGGAAGTATTGTATTCGAGAAAAAATCACCCTCCGAGATTTTCCGGATTTTCACGTTTCAGATCGTGTAGATTACAGGAGTTCGTTCGTGCTAGCCTACATGGAAAGACCGAGAGAGCTACAGAGAAGCGATTTTATTAAATCTACAGCAACACCAGATAAATTGAAACCTTCAAGAAAGAACATAAAATCTAAAAAATCCAGTAAAAAAATTGGCCGTAGTGCTAGAAATCCTCCCACAAGTGAAAGTGCAGGTGCATCTGATAACAGTGATACAGACACCAGTTCAACCAAGAGTGATAAAGACACATATGTAGTTAGTAAGAGTGAAAAGGACACAAACGTAGAATTAAGAACTAATAAGAGTGATACGGATAAACTAAGTGAAACAGACACATTACCTAAATCTCGTACACCCGAAGAAGACGAAAAATCAAATGCAAGCGTAAGTGAATTCGCCTCATTTCTTGTACCCAAAGTTAATATAGTGCCTCCACCACATAGTGAACGATTCAAGGAGAAAGTCCTTCCTAAACAAAGTGACTCTCTTTCTACCGGTGTGAAAAAGAAAAAGATAGACAAATTCGCGAATGTGAAGTCTCGAATATTTACATCAATCAATAATCCACACACGAAGCTAGAAACGGTGAGCAATATTGTTAAAAAAGACTTTTTAAAAGTATCAGACACTATTAAAAAAGCAAATAAAAACATCACAAAAAGCGATCCTAATCTCTTGGGAACATCTAAAGAATTTCAACAATTTCAACCATCCAGATCTGTAATTACTACACCAGAAGCTCTATCCGCTACCGACACTACATTAACTCCATTTACTTCATTATATGAAACAGAGAACTTCATGGAAACGCCTTTTCAGCACACCTCGACCCCGGGACAATCCAGGGAAATGCCCTCAACTCAAGGAGCAATGGGGACCTCTGTGACTCCGGCCACCTCTATTAACATACAGTCAGATGTTCTTCTATACCCGGAATATATATTACCACTCAATCCCAACATGCAAGATACTAATCCAAGCACAATAACCCCTGGTGTAGATGCACATACTCTACAACTAGTAACATCGTTAATTCAACAAAAAAGAATGGTGTTACATGACAAATACTTAGAAATTGGAAACCAGAAAGTAGACATTTCATCCATTTACCCGCCCACAATACCATCGACAGAAAAAGATATAGATATGGACGTCGAAATTTCTCCCTTATCAACCAACCAAGACAGCAATAGTTTCACCAAACCAAAGAAAACCGTCAAACTTGGCACACTACAAAAGGAACTTAGAACAAACACAACCGAAATATCCAACAGATATTCCAACTTAACAAACACCGAAAGTGAGAAAATGATCTCACAAAAAGCAACCGCCAAAGCCTCCACTGCCCCCAAAGACCACCCAAATAACACCAACCAACCTTCCACCTCCAGGGGAACAGGAGCAATACCGAAAAACACACAACCCCAACAGTCACAAAAATCAAGCACAACTACACTCACACAAAATAAGAAAGCTCCCGAGAGATCATATAAAAATCCGCCAATAGTTATTAAAGGAATATTCAAGGATCACAAAAAGCTGACTACTGAACTTTCAAGGGACATCAAAAAAGGGTTCTACGTCAAGTATGCCCCTAAAAGTACACTTCTGTATATTAATGATCCCTCAGAATATAAAAATTATAAGTCCCTACTTCTCGAAACAGATGATATAGAATTCCACACATACACTTCCGCAGAAGACAAAACTCACGCGTTCGTTCTTAGAGGACTACAGGGCAATATTGATGAACAAGAATTGAAAGAAGAACTTCAACAGAAAATAGAAGTCAGAAACGTATTTAAAATGAAAACACAATACAACCCGCTTTACCTAGTAATCACAACCAATAATGTGACATTAAAATACTTACAACAGGAGATAAGAAACGTACTATATACACGTATAGAATGGGAACGACGGCATAACGAGCGTCAAATTTCTCAATGCCGTCGTTGCCAGGGCTGGGGGCATGCTACATCAAATTGCCACCGAAATCCAAGGTGTGTTAAATGCGCGGGCCACCACTTTACGTACGAATGTGACAGAGATGCAGAAGCTCCGCCCAAGTGTGCCAACTGTAATGGAGACCATACTGCCAGCAACATCAATTGTGATGTCTACCAATTCAGATTAAAGCAAGTCAACAAAAATATGCCGCAAGCGCAAGAACAAGCACCTCAATATGAACCAGCTCCAATACCGACCACCAACGCCTGGACTAACAAAAATACTCCATCACCATCCGAAGCCCGTCCCACTACAAATCAAGCCCAAAAAACATCGAGCGATGGCGGATCAGGGGATTTTAACCAACTAATGAACGAAATGAATAGGTTAAATTCACTTATAAATTTAAAAGAGACCATAAAAGCTATAGCACTTCTCAATAGGATGCTTGAGTCCGCTAGCAATTCCTTCGAAAAGCTTAATGTCCTTCAGGACTTTACACAAAACCATTTGCCTACCTTTAACATTGATGGGTGTTAAAGTGTGCTTATGGAATGCTAACGGACTCAACAACAAAGTGAGAGAGCTTTGTTACTATCTGTTACATGAAAAAATTGATATAATACTTATTACTGAAACTAAATTGAAACCTGATAATAATTTGAGGATTCCTATGTTCCAGATACACAGGGCTGATAGAACGAGAAATAGAGGAGGAGGTGTGGCAATACTGGTGCACAACAGTGTCCCACACCTTCGCTTACCTACTATCGAATCTGCCGTGGATAATATTTCCATCAAATTACAGGACGGCACAGTCCTGACAACTGTGTATAACTCGCCGGTCTATCATTTATCCCGTCAGGTACTAATAGAACTAACAAGCTACCCCAAACAAATTATAGCGGGTGACCTAAATGCCAGACATGTGTCATGGTTTAATCACAGGAACAACAGAAACGGAAACACAGTGCATGACTTTTCACTTTCGGAAAGTATAGCCATCCAGGCACCCGAAACTCCTACACATTTCCCTCTAAACAACACCACTCCTTCCGTCCTTGATATAGTATTAACCAAAAACATTCCCTATCCTATAAATCCCATATCTCTCCCACAACTATCATCAGACCATAATCCTGTACAATTCTCCCTACCCGACCAACAACGTAACGAGACAACAAGACAAATATACAATTATAAAAATACAAACTGGAATGATTTCAGAAAGCGCATAAATGAAAGCCTAACCATCAACAACAATATAAACTCGCCGGCCGAATTAGATGATGAAGTCGAGCGGATTACTCGGCTAATTGTAAAAGCTCGTGACAGTACAACCAAGCTCATAAAAGCCAAACCGAGAACTGAAATCATTCCAGCTGACATACAAAGACTGATAACATTTAAAAATAGAATACGACGTAAGTGGCAAGTGAGCAGGCGAGACAGAGATAGAGCCAGGATGCTTGATATTCAAGAAACTATTAAAACAAGGCTAGCGAATTATAGAGAGGAAGCCTGGAATGACAAAATTCAGGCTTTGTCCGCCCAAGACAACTCCCTATGGCGAATGTCTCGCCTTCTCAAAAAACCTTATTCGACGATACCTACACTTATTACTGATACTACTACTTACAACACGAACTTCGACAAAGCAGAAGCTATAGCTTGCCACTTACAACAGACAAACACAACAGCACCAAACGCAACGACCTTCCAACATGACGTGACAAACGAAACGCGACAAATACCAGACACAGTACCATTTCCTCCAAATAAAACCTCCAAATACTATACTAACCCTACCGAAATCATATCCATCCTCAAAACCTTTCCCAACCAAAAAGCTCCTGGCCCAGACACCATCCCCAACATAATCCTTAAGAATCTACCCAAAAAAATGATCTGCCAGATCACTTACATTATAAATTCTATTATACGGCTTCAATACTTTCCGAAAATGTGGAAAATTGGCATTATAATTCCCATCCTGAAACCAAATAAACCCCCTCACAACCCCTCTAGTTATCGTCCTATATGCCTCTTGAATACCCTCTCTAAATTAACAGAGAGGGTAATACTAAGAATCATTTCAAAGGTAGTGGACAAAAAACATTTAATTCCCATACAGCAATTTGGTTTCAGGAAGGGCCACAACACAAACATGGCGCTCTGTAAGATCGTGCAAGACATTCTGCAGGCCTATAACAAAAAACAGTGCACAGTGTTGTTGCTCCTGGATATAGAAAAAGCTTATGACACTGTTTGGCATAATGGACTCATTTATAAACTCCACAAAGTGTTTAAATTACCTTTACACCTTGTAACCTTAATCAAAAGTTTTATAGGCGCCCGCTATATCTCCGTAAACATCAATGGCACATTATCCACTCAAAAACGCATTTCAGCGGGCGTTCCACAAGGGGCCATCCTGTCACCCATCCTCTACAACCTTTACACTTCAGACATCCCCCCTCACCCCACAACCAACTTCCTGTTATACGCAGATGACACCGTGCTGTATGGGCGGTCGTTTTATGCACAAGCGGCCACTCAGAAGGTACGGTACCATCTGTCGAAAATCCTTGAATTCTTCTCCAAATGGAAAATCAAAATAAATGACACTAAGACCGAAACAATTACATTCCACCGAAAATTCACAAACATCAAAACATTTACAAAACTTAAAATTAATGACAATGTGATCGAGGAGCGCAACTCGGTCAAATACCTAGGGGTAACCCTAGACAAGAGACTGAGTTTCGCCCCTCACATCACACGGACAATTAACCGAACTTATGCAACATTAAACAAACTCTACCCTTTAATAAACAGACGCAGCAGACTGACCACAACCAACAAACTTTTACTTTACAAAGTAATATTTAGACCAATCATGACATATGCCTGCGAGGCCTGGAATTTAATTTCAGCCTCGCAGTGCAAACGTCTTCAAACGACGCAAAATAAACTTCTACGACTTTTTACCAACGCTAGCAGATATACGCCGATTGCTGAATTGCATAGACAAACAGATATCGTAATGATAAGAGATTTCATTGACGAGTCATCTCAAAAATTTTTTGCCACAAAAATTCAGCAATCGGCAATTACCGCCGACATAACCGACGTACGCCACGACGACGGCACTAGACATACTCATAGACTTCTTCACCAGAGACTGCCCGTCTACTTTGATAGACGGTGACACTAGAGACAAACAGACAACCCATGCGACGGACAATTCCATTCTCCCTCCGTTCCGCCCCGGAACGCCCACAGACATAAACAGTATCTTATACGGATAGATAGAAACACGTAAGAGATTACACAACCCGCCAATCTATAATTTTATTGGATGACTCATTATCTGTAGCAGGTTTTTCTTTCTTTTCCCTGTGTGTTTGGAATATAACTTCTCAAATTACTCAGCTAATAATTGGTATATCAGGAATTATTTCAATTTTCTTATGAAAAACGTAGCAAAGTTAACGCATATACTATTGGGAATGTGCATTAGTATCAGCTCTATCATAAACGTATCTTCAGGTCCCCTGGTCTAAGATCGACCCAGCATATTATGTGTTCAAATATATGCCTGAAATAAGATTGTACAATGAAATACATATGTTCCTAGAATAAGATACGTATTGTCAAAACATAGATAAATAAAATAAAAAATGTTAAAATGGAATGGAAATGGAAATGGTGCTTTAACTAAAAAAACTACTTGACGGAGAACAGTCAAATTTTGTAGGTAGCTGACGCTACTGTCAGCAAAGAAATGGTTAAAATTTCACCGGAAAATATACAGGGTGGACCGTCTAAAGGGAATAAACAATGAAAAAAAATGTTTTTGCTCAAATTTAAAATTTTCACGTTTCATGGCATTCTAAAGCCATTTCAGAAAAAAAAAATTCTGTTACCAACATTTTTGAAAAAAATTTTACCACTAAAATAGATGTTAAAAAAAATTGTATGCTCAAATTTAAAATGTCCACGTTTCATGGCATTCTAAGCCTATTTCAGAAAAAAAAATTGAATTATTTTACCAAAATTTTACCACTAAAATAGATGGAAAAAATTGTTTTTGCTCAAATTTAAAATTTCTACGTTTCATGACATTCTAAATCTATTTCAGAAAAAAAAATTGAACATTTTTTAACCATTTTGTAAAAAAATTTTACCACTAGAATAGATGGAAAAATTTTTTTTTGCTCAAATTTAAAATTTCCACGTTTCATGGCATTCTGAATCTATTTAATAAACATTTTGAGATTTTTTTTGAAAAAATTTGTAATGTTCTTTTACCACTACTATAGAATAGAAGGAAACATTCTTTTTTGCTCAAATTTAAAATCTTTACGTTTCATGACATTCTAAACCTAATTCAGAAGAAAAAAAATGAAAATTTTTTGCCAACATTCTTGAAAAACTAAAAAAAAAAGAAATTTTTAAACCACTACTATACTTCCACTCCACTACGTTAATGTGGAATTGAAAATGTGACAGATGGTAATAATATTTGGCATATGCACCTATTATACTTTTATTGAAAAATATACAAGGTCATCCCAAGAAATAATTCAACCATGGTGGACATTTGTAAAGGTATTTGCGCAAGCCTTCCATATTTGGCACCTGTTATTTAGTATTGAATTTTTGCTGTTGAATGAGCACTCTGTATATTTTTTTGACCAAAAGTTATCAGATTTTCTTTGTAATAATGGTGATAACTATATTCCGATTATTATTCTCAATGTCATTTCTTAATTAATAAATTTTTAGAGTGACCGCCATGCACAAATAACGAGGGAAGTTCTGTGTAAATATCTTTACCGATTTTTTTTATATTATGGACGAATTCTTGTAGAATGTACATGCAAAGTCAGCACTGTTTGTTAGTAGCCAATACAACTTGTCTCTTTTGTATCACAAACGAGAATAATCATGTAGATAATTGATAATTTTTTATTTGTTATCTAGATAATAATATCAAAAACAAGAGATCATCTTATATTAGATTTATAACAAATACTTTGGAACAAAATTCACAAAATTAATGAACACATCGAATATAAATATTTAATGCAACAACTATTCAAAATGCTCTCCACTTTGCTGCCGACAAGCCAATATCGTCCATAATAAAAAAAATCGAGATAGATAGATATAGGGAATGCTAATATCAATCGATGCAGAATTCAACACTCTAATAAATTCTGTGAAAATATACAGTATCCATTTGAGAAAATTGACTTTTGGATGTTTGAACTAAAGCAACGTTCGACTGTGAAATTAAAGTACTCTGTATGATGTGAAAATATATGACAGTTTTTAATTAGATCATAGGGTACTTGTATGAGTTTGAAAAGGAAATCTCTAGTTGGAGTTGGAGTTTGTGGGAGGGCAGTCACAAGTGACCGCAGCACCTAGGCCCCATTGGGCCTCTTCCCATACAGCACAAGGACATCCTCAGAACATACAAAGGAATACAAGTTTATATAATGGCAGAGGTAAAATGACTAATAAAAATGTGATACATATTTGTACAACTCCATACACATATTTGTATCTATCAATTGACTTATATCGCTTTAAAAGTAAATCTACCAAACTAATAGAGGTTATATATAGTCCAATGAAATAGGTCGACAAATCCAAATTTTAAGGTAAATACTTAAATTTTTGATATGTTAGTTTGAAGTATTTGAACACAATTAATGAAAGAAATTTTTTTTTCAACCCCGAGAAGGGGTGAAAAAAATATAACAAAATGTTTTTTTCAAAATTACTCAAAATGTGTAAAAGATAGTAAAACAAGTTTCAAATAAAAATTGTAAAAGAATGAAATATTACATAAAAACGATCTCTTGCCTTTTTTCGTATTATTAAAATCAACAGAGTTTAGGGTGGTTAGAAGTTATAAGGGATGATATGTACAACTTTAAAGAATCATAGCATGCTGAAAAGTTATAATGAATTTAAAAAAAAATTCTGTTCACTCAGAAAAATATAAAGAATTACGTATCTGACAATATCTGCAGACAATAACAATCACATTTTCCCCTTTTAGATAATATAATAAATACAAAGATATAACAGAGCAGCCATTATATTTATGAAATATGTAACGTAATCTTATTTGTCGAAAGAACTTTAAAATGAACGTGGAAAAGACATCGACGCCCGGCAGATTTCTTAGAACTCTCGACTTGTCACAAAAAGGCGGCTAATTCAAAACACAGTAAATGTATTAAAACCAAATTATAAATAACTGCTATTTAAATAAGATATACATGTTTAAAGAATTGTTTGTACTGGAGGGGATTATCAAATAGAACAAACAAATAAGTTTTTAGAAGCAAATTTTACAAACTAACAAAAGACACTATAAATAAATAGCCTCAAAATAATATATATATACTTTTCATTATTTTTGTTGTTGAAATCTCCTAAATAATAATACCTATAATAGGACGACTCTAGGACTTGCCCAGGATATTTCCACAGTGGATATTTTCTTAGGCTTTTAATATCTTTGCAGGATATTAGTAGGACATCCTCTCAGGATTTGTCTAGGATATCCCCATTTGGGATATTCTCAGGTTGTATATACAGGGTGCGCCAAAGTTCTGATTTTGGTCGATTACGGCTGTATTTGAAATGGTGGAAATATATTGTCTATAGATTATTTTCTTGATTTTCAATTCTGAATAACCAGAAAATATGTACAATTATACAGGGTACTCCGTTTTCGTTGTCCGAGCAACAACTTCGTTATTTTAAATGGAACACCCTATATTTTTTTCCTTTATCGAGTTACCCATCTAATTATATTCATAATTCTATTAAGGTGGTAGGTACTTAAAATGAACCGTTTACGATATAAAAAAGATTTTTTGACAAAAAGTGAGGTTTGCGGATAAGTTTTTGAGTACCTCTGATTTCATAGACAAGAGAGTTTTCAAAATTCTGCTTATACTGTTATGTTGAGCATATTAAGGGCTAGTAGGGCAGAAACATTATTAATATTAATCTTATACAGAGTGCTGAAAAAATTGAGTTTAATGTTTCGCTAATAAAAAAGGCCGTAATTAAATTTTTTCAAATGGGACGTACTATTTTCAGTTCTGTCATCTAATGAAGTGTTAAATTATCTTTCCATTGATATATCATAGTAGGTATTTATCTTTAGGAGTTGCATAGATATTAAGGTTAATTGTCTGGATCAATCATTTTTCTTGCTGGAACTTCATGAGGTTTGTACTGCACTTCACCAGTTTCGATAAATCTGTCTCTAAGATTACTAAATGCAGGTTCTAAAGGGTGTCTCCTTTCAGGATATCTGGTTTTATAGACTCGGGATGCTAAGAGGCTGTTCCTTGAGCACTCCCCCAGAATAAAAATCATGTCAACCATTTCTTCCCGCGAATAATTCATATTTAATATAATTATATGCAAATGCAACTTCCTGGAACTGTAAAAGCTACTAGTATTTTATTAAAGACAATCAAAACAAAAGCACTTACCGATATAGCAGTAACACAAAACTTTAGAACATCCACAGACACGTGTTTTGACATCTATGTCTCTTCGGTGCGGCTTTTTCTAAAGTTCACAATCAACTGAAATATGTAAGCAAATACTCGTGTTATAACTATCAAAGGATTACCAGAACAGGATATTAAAAATTAAAATTAGATTATAGGAAATTCCCAGTAAAGGGATAATTATCAATATAATTATATGCAAATGCAACTTCCTGGAACTGTAAAAGCTACTAGTATTTTATTAATTATTTTTATATTTTATTATCAATATAATTATATGCAAATGCAACTTCCTGGAACTGTAAAAGCTACTAGTATTTTATTAGCTAATAAAATACTAGTAGCTTTTACAGTTCCAGGAAGTTGCATTTGCATATAATTATATTGATAATTATCCCTTTACGGGGAATTTCCTATAATCTAATTTTAATTTTTAATATCCTGTTCTGGTAATCCTTTGATAGTTATAACACGAGTATTTGCTTACATATTTCAGTTGATTGTGAACTTTAGAAAAAGCCGCACCGAAGAGACATAGATGTCAAAACACGTGTCTGTGGATGTTCTAAAGTTTTGTGTTACTGCTATATCGGTAAGTGCTTTTGTTTTGATTGTCTTTAATAAAATACTAGTAGCTTTTACAGTTCCAGGAAGTTGCATTTGCATATAATTATATTAAATATGAATTATTCGCGGGAAGAAATGGTTGACATGATTTTTATTCTGGAGGAGTGCTCAAGGAACAGCCTCTTAGCATCCCGAGTCTATAAAACCAGATATCCTGAAAGGAGACACCCTTTAGAACCTGCATTTAGTAATCTTAGAGACAGATTTATCGAAACTGGTGAAGTGCAGTACAAACCTCATGAAGTTCCAGCAAGAAAAATGACTGATCCAGACAATTAACCTTAATATCTATGCAACTCCTAAAGATAAATACCTACTATGATATATCAATGGAAAGATAATTTAACACTTCATTAGATGACAGAACTGAAAATAGTACGTCCCATTTGAAAAAATTGAATTACGGCCTTTTTTATTAGCGAAACATTAAACTCAATTTTTTCAGCACTCTGTATAAGATTAATATTAATAATGTTTCTGCCCTACTAGCCCTTAATATGCTCAACATAACAGTATAAGCAGAATTTTGAAAACTCTCTTGTCTATGAAATCAGAGGTACTCAAAAACTTATCCGCAAACCTCACTTTTTGTCAAAAAATCTTTTTTATATCGTAAACGGTTCATTTTAAGTACCTACCACCTTAATAGAATTATGAATATAATTAGATGGGTAACTCGATAAAGGAAAAAAATATAGGGTGTTCCATTTAAAATAACGAAGTTGTTGCTCGGACAACGAAAACGGAGTACCCTGTATAATTGTACATATTTTCTGGTTATTCAGAATTGAAAATCAAGAAAATAATCTATAGACAATATATTTCCACCATTTCAAATACAGCCGTAATCGACCAAAATCAGAACTTTGGCGCACCCTGTATTTTACTGGGATATCCTAAGGATATCCTGAGGAATGTTGTCCTCGATTGGGATATACGGGACCATATGAGGATATCCTAGGGATGTCATGTGCTCCGTGGGTTGTACATCCTCACGAGGGATACAAGATTCCACCTAGGCCTCCAACCACCCTAATCTTGTGAAGAAGGTGGTGATGCTGCCTAGGGGAATATCCCTCAAGTCGGCCAAAGTAGGCCAACGTTTTCCCAAAATGGATTCTCTGCTAGAGGAGACTGCTGGGAAATCTCTAAATCGGGAGCGTAGGAACCGTAAAAAATCTCCAAAAATATTAATTACGTTAGATTCACTATATCCAAAAACCCCCTTACCCCAACTTCCAAATTTCTAAACTGAACAAATCCTAAGAAATGTTCAAATAACCTTTTTCCATGAATAACCTTGTATGCGGCGAGTTCTAGTAAATGGCGGAGGAGCCGGTGATTTTGCAAACCTTGGAATATTTATTCCCCTTCTCTGCCTAACACTCTACATTGATTGAGGTTGTGATGATACAGATTTCTTACCTGCCTATACACCTCATATTTGTGAAGCTGGCAATCCAATAGGACCTGTAGTTTTGAAGTTATGCAGCTCCATACACATCTACGAGACCATGCGGATAAACATACAATGGAATTAAAGACCTCCTTTTTAAAATCGATTCAAAATTAACAAATATTGCAAACAAAAGTACTTTCATTTTTATCAACTTCCGACCTCATATACATATTGGGTGATAAGGCATTTCCACATCCACGTAGTGGATTGGAAGTATGGTAATCGCAAAAAAAAATTCAAAAATTTTTATTCGTGAAATAGATTTAGAATGTCATGAAACGTCGAGATTTCAAATTTGGGGGAAAAAGAAATTTCTGTCTGTCGGTCTGTCTGTCTGTCTGTCTGTAACTTTTTTTTTTTGTCCGCACGTTTTCTCCGGAACGGTGAAAAAGTCGGTTGTGTTTTGAGTTTTGCAATATGGAGTTCAGGTAGCGTGTTGCGTGGCCCAACTCTTCTGTTGGGGGGTAACTCTCTAGAAATGACTAAAATGCCACTGGCATTAAAAAATTTAGAACTACTCTCGTACCAATACAAAATAAGTAAGAGAAAATATAACAGTTGATAATATTTCAATATGTACAATACATTCGCAATCTCTCTTGTGTTTAACATTTAATAATTTTATATACACTGCTGGCCATTCTATATTTCAAAAGTGTTTATAATGCATAAGAAACAAAGACGTCATGGAGAAGACGTCATGCACTGCATTCGCATACTTTACACATTTTTCGCCTTTTTTACAACTTTTCATGCACTAACCAACATATTTAAATTAATGAATAACAACATTGCATCGCACACGACAGCTTTCCCTCCTGCTGATCGTATTTAGTGATATGCTGTCGTCTATAAGTCATAAGAATCAACCACACGAACACGAGTAAAGCTCTTTTTACGCTTGTTTTTCTAAACTATCGGTGTGATATCTGCGGTGATGTTACTCCTTTGTCTAACATCATTAAAATAACAATGTTTTCGTCTTAGCCATTATAAAAACATTTCAAATGGTGGAATAGCCAACAGTGTATGATACTTCACATAAGCGAATCGGTCATGCAGGTAACGAGTTATTCAAAGATAAATTAGATAGCGATGGCTGCCATCTTGATGAGATCAGTGAAAACAACATTATATTATAAATAAAACAAAACACTCAATTTCTGGAAACTTGTAATATTTTAATTAAATCGATAAGGTGTATTTATAATTTATTACAAGTTGTAATACTTAACTTGTTACATGAAAATATATACAACATAGAAAACAAATTTATATTTAGAATATTAAAAACCATAGAAATTTTTATAAATGCAACATTTATTATTTAAATAATATCATATAAGTACAATAAATCTCACAAGCATCGAATATTATAAGCAAATAATTTAACATTTTTCTGGGTAGTACTTGTGTTAGAAAAATAAATAACTGATTTGTGCAAAATATAAAGACAAGCTATGGAACAAGTTTAAATGGTATATTGGTAGTAGGTCACTAGCTAAATTTCACATCGCTAGATATTATACATAACCCATTCTTCAGACGATTTGAGCTGAGACGAAATAATTCTTAGGTATAAGAAATTTTGCATAGAAAACAAAAATGGTGTCATACTCCCAAAGATTGCTTTTTTGGAAATAACTTAGAACACTCAAATAAAAAGACGTAGGGGTATAAATTAAAGAGCATACAATTCGACACAAAAGATGTCCTTACAAGAAGTTATGGAGTCGCAAGCCAGCGCGCAAAACGCCAAAAATAGATACTTTCCATGAGTTTCGGTACAAAAAAGTTAACAACTTTTAAAGAAATGATCGGGTATATAACGAAAACCATCTTAAAAAGAAAGAGTGCAGCTCCCATTACCATATACATCTTTAACCGTGTATACTATTTGACTAGTAGTTTTATTTATATTGTATAGTAGTTACCCACTTAGTTGGTTAATTTTTATTATACTACAATATTGACTTTCCTTATATACTAGGGTGGAACGAAAACTGAGATTTTTTTTTTTTTTTCTACAATTATTACCACCTAGTTATCAAAATGTGTATTAGATTATTATTAATAACTGTGCAAAAAAATGAAAATGGTACTTTGTTTGTTATCTTCAATGGGTTCAAAATTTTAGAAAAAACTTCTTTTAGGGGCCGTCCATAAATGATGTCACGCATCTTTTATCAGTTTTTGACCCCCTCCCCCCCCTTGTGTCACACATTGTCACGCTCGCCCGATTCCCCCCCCCACCCCCTGTCTGTCACGTCACAGTAACTTTTATGTAAATTACTAATATCAAAGGTGCTGATAATAAATAATCAAGATACTAGGCATAAATTTATTTTCTTGTGTTTTGACATCACAATTGCTTTAGCCCACTCCCCCTCCCCTGTCACAAAATGTCACAACTTTCAGAACCCCCCTCCCCCCCTTAAGGCGTGACATCATTTATGGATGGCCCCTTATACCATTTATTTCTTCTTAGTTATTTTTCCATCCTTTGGATATTGGTAATGTCAGAGTCGCCAAGAAGTGTCTTAATGTACCACAAAACACTGTACCACTTTTTTAAATGATGTTATCCAGACTTCAGGTTCATCAAGGAAGTCAAAATATGCACTTTTAAGCAATTTTTTACAAAAGTATAACTTATTTGATCGGGTCGTATTTATTATTTTTTTCTCTATATTCAACAACAAAACATCAAACAATATAATACATTTCATTAAAAAGGAAACACCCAAAAGACATGGAAAAACAAACAATTGCAGAAAATGCTTAATATTTCAGTTATTATCCATTTTTAAAGCAATCTGATTTCGTTTCAAATGATGGCAATATTTTTTTTGATTTTATAGGGTTTGAATAAATCTATCTCGATTTTCTTGGCCAGGGACAGCTAGTGATGCCCCAGTTGCAAGACGCGCGAATCGTTCAACAGCTTCGGTATTGCAAGAGGTCTGAAAACTCGTCTAACGCTTTGGTAACATACATTTCCATATTAGCGTCACTGGCGGCTAAGTAACGTTTATGTCATTCCCAGAGATTAATCCCGAGTAATGCATGGCCTCAAAATTTATTTTAGGTAAATATACTAAATTCTCGTATTGCTGTTGTTTTAACGGTTCGTGCCGCAATGACACGTTGGATACCATCTTCCTTGTCTTCATTAATTTCATACTGCTAGTAAATTTGAATGACAGGCGACAGGTTTCTTCTCTAATAACAGTGGAACTTCTACACGATGGCATTGCTTTCCTTCTGTCATTTTCATTTTCTTGGTTAACATCGTCGCAGTATTTCCTCTAGATTTTAAATTCTTCCGAATTTGCTTATAATGTCCATGAAATTTTTTAAGTTTATCGCAGATGCGATTTCGAAAAATAGTAGAAATTGATGTACCTATTTTGCCAAATCTCTTCTAATTTTGATAAAACGTTTTTGAGTATTTCGGAAACACCTAGATCTCTCCCAACACATTTATATCTTAGATCATTAGATCATTCCAAACAAATAAATAACGTCTTTAAAAGTAGGTAATACACGTTAACTTAATATTTTAGATTGACCAAATTTCTTTCAATAAAGTTGACTTATAGTTGCCACAATAACTTAAATATTATAACATTTATAATCGACATATAACCACGAAACACGTAAAAATCCTCAAAAAAACACATAACTATAAATAGTACTTAGTAGAAGTACTCAAACAAATGAAAGTAGACTGGAACTTGTTACATTTACATCTCAGTCATAGACGCCTATCACTTGGACTGTGATTCGAGCGCGTTATTTGTCGCGTAAATCCCATAAGCGACGCGATTTTCAAAGACAATGAAGAACCGAAAGATATTACAATAAAACAATTTGACTTGACTTTAATAATTATTTTAAGTACTATATGTACCAAAAAATATATATATTTTTTAAAACCAATGAAGGTAGGTAATAAAAACCTGTAAAATCACCAAAATTTTTAAACTTTTGGTCCCGTGAGTAACCTGAAAATACCCAGATAGGCTGATCGGCTTTTGAACATGAATTTTATTTATCCAAATGCACATTTTGACACCTATGGCAAAACAAAGTAAAAAGAAAGAATTTTTCATTCCACCCTGTTATACACGTATGTATCTCAGTGGTAAATAAAGAAAAATTGTTTTTTGCGTTGAGAAACAAATTCACACTTCTTTTTATCAATATTAGCGCCTACTCCATTAAATTATCTGTCTCTCGGAATATACTCATCAATGTAACAAGACCACTTGGTTTTGGGATCATACTTGAAAGTTCTTGATATCATGCATGGTTATGAAATAAGTGCAAATGTTCTGTACGGAAAATAACTTTCTCACTTTATATTTTCATAATTTTTGTGAATTTTATAATTTTCAAAATTTTGATTCCAAAATACTCTCAAATGAAAAAAGAAAAACTTGATACTTATATACATAAAATCTACAAAAATTAAAAGTAAGGACACCCATTTCTAATTATTATAGTTCGCACTCAACAAGAAAATTGAAAATCAGTTTCCAGTATCACTTATTGACATTTTTTTCAACTATGATACGGTAAACGAAAGATAAATATTCGTTCTTTCGATTGTATATAGCGAAATTTTGCGTTGGGGTCGAGACATAAAAAGAGCAGATACAATACGCCAACGGAGATTTACACAAATTTGAACATAGAGCAGCTTCTCCGAGCCGAGGCTGTGGTCAGTATATTGGGCAAAATAACCTATGAATTCGAATTCAGCAACTTAGAATACCTTAGATATTCTCAGCAATTTCAACAGATTAGTCACTTCCAGCTGATTCCAAGAACTGTTCTTAAAACTCGGGTTTTCATTTTTTTTTTTTTTTAGGCGAAGGCGGTTGCAAGCATAAAATTCTTTGTGCAACTTTGTACCTTTCCATAAAATAAATCAACAACAAAAAAATACAATACCTAATTTTTTAATAGTATTTTAAACAGCATGTCTTAAAACGTGTTTTTTTACAATATTTTTTCTACGACTGCAAGGAAAAAGACAAAACGACTCGAAACTGTCTTTTCTCACGCGATGTGTGCAAAAATACAAACAAACACAGTACTGTAATGTTTTTCACACAGTCCTGCCGAAATAAAAGGGGTCAGGTCTGTTTTCGACAGAACTATGTGAAAAACTTGTATTTCTTGGATTTTGGCACACATTGTGTGATAAAAGGCAGTCTCGAATCATGGTTACTATGCGTTATTTGTCATTTTCGAAGGTAGTCGTAGAAAAAATTATTTATGGATACTAAACAATTTCAAGTCTAGAGTATACTAGATTAAAAACTAAAATTGCCTGTAAAAATTTTAAAATGGCGCAAACATGCATGAAATTTATAGTCATGCGCAGAATGACCTCTGAATTTCAAGAATGCAAAAATATGACCTATTTCAAAATTACAAATCACCTCCTGTGACATATATTCATTAAAAAATAGAGAAATGGTGGGCCGGAAAGTGATCCCGTTGACACCCCGTAATCAATGACTACAACGCATTTTACAGTGGAAAGACTACATGTAGTATTAAGGAGGTTGAGGCGTTAGACGCAAATAATGAAAAAAATCTGAAATAAAGTTTTTTTGATAGATTTTTATATGACACAATTTTCTGTAAAAAATCCAAAGTCATTAGAAAACTCATAAAGTTAAAAAATTTTAAAATGTTTTACATGTAGTCTTATGGGAAATATGTCAACCCAGCACGCAAACGGTACATTTTAACACAAATAACTAAGTAAAACACACTACTATGTTTTCTACCACATAGTGGTAGAAAACAGAGTAGTGTGTTTTATTTAGTTATTTATGCAAAACGATTAACTACCATAGAGTAACGGCTCCTTCAATCAATTCTTTGTACATTTTAATTTATAGCAAATAACCAAATAATGTCAGCAGTTCCGAAAACTAACTATGTAAAGCATTGGTGTCTTACACATATTTTAATACTGTTTCAAATTTAATTAGGAGACTTTTAATAAATAAAAAAAAATTAAACATTTGTAAACTGTCAAATTTCTCTTTTCGTTAATGATTTTTAATTGATTTTTCAATTATTTAATGATTTAATTTTAATTTTTACTGCTTCTCATTTTTAAAAAAAATTGTTTACTGAAACAAATTTGTAAAATACACAGATATTTATATAAATTTGTTATTCTCTTAATGACTTTGGACAAAACGTCCAAAAGTTAGTTCATTTAGTAAAATAATTAAATCTACTTAAATAATTAATTAATAATAAAAAATGATTTATGACAATAATTACACAGGTTTACAAAAAAAAAGTTGTCTGGATCTGCGGTCAGACCATACGTTTCTTATGTATTTTTCGACGCTGTATTCGAATCTGTTCTTAGTTTTGCTCTATTTTTGAGATATTCTAACCTAAGAGTTAGACATATTTGAGATTTTTTTCTCAAGAAATCATGTATGGGATCTTAAAGGACAAATGTTTCTCTTTAAAATGCCGTAGAGTTTGCTCAAATATCTTTTTTTTTCGCTGAGATTTTTAAAATTGTCTGTTCATATCATATCTTTCCCAATACATTTAATTAGTACGGAAACCTTATGGTCATTATTTAAATTGCAATATCTCGGCGATAAAAATAATATTTGAGCAAACTCACCGATATTTTAAAGGTGAAGAGTTATACTTCAAGATCCCACAAACGGTTTCTTGAGAAAAAAAATTCTCAAAGCTACATAACCTCAAATATGTCCAACTTTTAGGTTAGAATATCTCAAAATCCTGACGTGATAGAGCAAAACTAAAAACAGATTCGAATTCAGCGTTGAAAAATATATAAGAAACGTATGGTCTGAGCCCAGATCCCGAAAACTTTTTGCTTTTTGTAAACCTGTGTTATAGGGCGCGTGCAAAATCTGACAGCTAACGAGAGTGGAGGGCATATAACCTCAATGTTCCAAATTAATTATCGTGAAATTCGCTGTTTTCTTCTGCTTTTTAAACTTTCTTGTGCTATCAGCTATTGAAATAAACATTTTTAAGTTTAGTTTTCATTATATATAGACAATTACGTGTTTTGTACAATATCATTTCCTTTGATTTGGCGAGATGTGCATTGTTTACCTATGTGTTTTTAGTTATTTTCTTCGTATTTAAACAACGTATGGAATTGATCTTATTGTTATATTATATAGAGCATATTTAGATTATTTAAAATTTAAATGCTGTTATTCTGTTACCAGTTTACTACAAAGAGCCATCATATTGTATGGAATCTGGTTGTCAAAGTTTCACTGAATGCCAATTTAAGCTTTAAAAGGTATGTGATTATTACTTAACATTGAAATTTAATACTTATTATGTAACATATTTAATAAACACATAGTAGCATACCTACCGCATGCACGAAAATAAAGTTATAGTTATTTCAGATTGCCATCGATTTACACCAAAGAAGATAAGTTTGTGGTCAATTAAGAGTTCAAAGAGAAAAGTGGTTAAATGCTTTAAGACTGCATAACCCATAAATTTATTTGTTAGTCAATCTAGATGAGTTACCTTACCTAGTTCAGCAGTTTTTCCTAAAAATTATAGAGTATAAAATATAAATTATTATCCATAAAGATTAAGATAATGTCTGGAACTATGACCATATTTATTTCACCTTTGAGTCAGTAAGATCGGATCTATTTAAGACTATTTTCGCTTTGCTCTTTTGATTGAGCACTTTACTTCTTTTGGTGTAAATCGATGGCATTCTGAAATAATTAATAATTTTAGTTTCGTGCATACAGAAGGTATTTACTACTGTGTATTTATTAAATATGTTATATAGCACTAAATTCTAATGTTAAGTAATAATCACATGCCTTTAAAAGCTTAAAATACCATAGAATATGATGGCTTTTTGTCGTAAACTAATAACAGAATAATTAACAGCATTTAAATCTTAAATAATCTAAATATGCTCCGCATATAATAATAAAATCAATCCCATACATTGTTTAAATACTAAGGAAATAACTAAAAACACATAGGTAAACAATGTACCTCTCGCCAAATCAAAGGAAATATTATCGTACAAAACACGTAATTGTCTATATATAATGAAAACTAAACTTAAAAATGTTTACTTTAATGGCTGATAGTACAAGAAAGTCAAAAAAGCAAACGAAAACAGCGCATTTCACGTTAATTAATTTGGAACATTGAGGTTATATGCCCTCCACTCTCGTTAGCTGTCAGATTTTGCACGCGCCCTATTAGCATTATCGACTTATAACCTCTTGTAATAATTTATTATGGAAAAGTTCCGATTTGGAATTCGACTTACTTTTGGTTGGGACAGTAACGCCTCAACCTCCTTAAAACTGCATGTTCTACCAATAGCAGAATCAATGAGTCGGAATTTTGGCCAGATTCTGTTACAAATGAGGAACGCAACCAAACCACACCCTCCCTCGTTTTCGAGGGTACTGGACTCGAATATGAGGGTAAAAAGGTTCTAAGGCAACCCCTTCAAATGGAGAAAAACCTCCCCTTTTATCAGTTTTCGTCGCGACAGCAAGGGTTTTAATGCGAATTTCTACAGCATCCGTGCACGAAAACCGATAAAAGGGGTGACCATTTGAAGGGGTTATCCTGAATAAAAACTTATTTTACCCTCATGTTCGTGTTCAGCACGCTCGAAAACAGGGGCGGGGGGCAAGTGGTCTGATTGCGTTCCTCATTTGTAACATATTCGTCCGACTCCTTGACTCTACTGATGTCGATAATATAGTGGCATTTGATGTCTCAAAAATGGTGTTTTATTGATCATATTAATGTGTAAAACAATTTTCAAAAATTGATTTTATTTAAATATTTAACAGATAACATCAAAACGGCATCCAGTATTTGCTTATAATATTCGATACTATAAATAAATACACATTTTATAACAATATTTCAGGAACGTAACATACAATCACCGAAGAATAAACAATTAAATCCAGTGCTATCAAAGACATAATTGTTCATTTCAAATCGTTGATAGCGCTGTAAATGTTAAACAGGAAATTGAGTATATAAAAAAGTTTTGAAAGTTTAGCCGCTTTCCAAAATTATTGAAATATAAAAATGATACGTTTACTTTCTTTTACAACTTTTGTAAAACTAAATTTTTAACTCGGCAGTTCTTTGTAGTGTAGTTTTAGTCTTCAACAATGTTTAAAAGTAGATTTATAGATTAGTATCACTTAATGCAAAAGTCATGGAATTATCAAAATTATAGTTTGCATAACCATTTCTTAAAATAACGTTTTATTTTCTGAAATATAATTAGTACTACTGAAATTTCAATTACAATTTGCTGAATTGTATAAAAACTCAAAACAGTTTATTCACGTAAGTACTTACTATTGGTACAAATCGCCTAAAAAGAAATAGTGTTGCTATAACATTTTTTTTTACTGGAACTTGTAAACATTACAAAAATTACAAACAATTGTGGAAGAAATTCGAGTTCTAGAAAATATTTTAAAACAAAGGAATGTTCAAAATTGTGTTTTTTTAAAATTTCTCTGGGAGTACAGCTCTTACTTTAACCGAGAATATCTCAGAAACGGAGGAGCAGAAAAAAATGTGTGTTTATTATGAGTCTACTTTAAATCAGTCACTGAAAGGACCCCGCACGGAACATATAGAAATTGGCCCCCGGTTAAAGTGTTTGATACTCGGGGATATTATCCAAATATCGATGTTGATCAAAAGTCTCTATGGGCTCAAGGTCGGAAATTGGACGGTTTTCCAGATACCGGGGGTGTAAAGGGGGATGCTCATTTCTTGTGGGAAGTGGCCGCTCCAGTAAAATTAGATGGAATCGACATATGTTATTCCTCTTGACCTGATAAAAATTCTCAGGGGCACAAGTTTGAAAAATGGACAGTTTTCTAGATATGGGGGGTGCAAAGCGGGGCGCTCATTTCCTTTATAGGAAGTGGCCCCCAGTGAAATTCACTGGAATCGACATATGTTGTTCCTCTCGACCTCCTGATCAAAATTTCTCATGGGCACAAGGCTGGTACATGCACAGTTTTCCAGATATCGGGGGTTGCAAAGTCGACTTTGAACCCCCGATATGGAAAAAATTGTGCATTTACCGACCTTGTGTCTATGAGAACTTTTGATCAGGAGGTCGAGAGAAACAACATATGTCGATTCCAGTGAAATTCACTGGCGGTCACTTCCTATAGAAAATGAGCACCCCCCTTTGCACCTCCCATATCTAGAAAACTGTTTATTTTCCATACTCGTGCCCCTGAGAATTTTTGATCAGGAGGTCGAGAGGAATGACATATATCGATTCCAGCGAATTTTACTGGAGCGGGGGCCACTTCCCACAAGAAATGAGCATCCCTCTTTACACCCCCGATATCTGGAAAACCGTCCAATTTCCGACCTTGAGCCCATAGAGACTTTTGATCAACATCGCTATTTGGATAATATCCCCGAGTATCAAACACTTTAACCGGGGGCCAATTTCCATATGTTCCGTGCCGGGTCCTTTGAAGTTCTGCTAAGTTATATTGAAAATTGTCCTACTTTTTAAGGAAATTTTGACCATATCAGTTTTAAATCCATTATATCTTGGAAAATGTGCATACTATGTAAATAATATTTTAGACACCGATAAAGCACGGCATTTTTTCTACGAGGAAATTTTTTCATAATTTTTTATTCTAAAATTTTGCAGTTATTCTCAAAAACGTGACGTCATGTTTATTCGGTTATTTATCAATGTATTTAAATTTTAAATAGTTAAAATAGTTAATTATGTAAAATGTAAGCATTTTCAGAAAAACAATTGGTATATATCAAACATTAATTTAGTTATGAAACGTAATAGATAATATTACAAACTTGGAATGATATTATCCTTTACACTTGATAACTAAATTAATGTTTGATATATACGAATTCTTTTTTCTGAAAATGCTTACATTTTACATAATTAACTATTTTAACTATTTAAAATTTAAATACATTGATAAATAACCGAATAATAAACATGACGCCACGTTTTTGAGAATAACTGTAAAATTTTAGAATAAAAAATTATGAAAAAATTTCCTCGTACAAAAAATGCCTTGCTTTATTAGTGCCTAAATATTATTTACATAGTGTGCATATTTTCCAAGATATAATGGATTTAAAACTGATATGGTCAAAATTTCCTTAAAAAGTACGACATTTTTCAATATAACACATATTTTTTTCTATTTTTTTTTGCTGTGATGGGTCAATACATTTGAATCGTATATTAGTGCAGGCAAATTAGACGAAAATCTACCTAAACTTGAAAAGGTTTCCCGAGTGAATGAATTTTCACCATCAAATTCAAGTTTTGATCGTGAAAAATTATTGAAAACTCGGATAATATGCACGTTACAAAAAATTACTAGAGACCAAATCTGGAAAAATTCAGACTTATACGTCTGAATTTTTTCAGGTTTTTAAATTTCATATATTATAAATATTGTCTAAATCTTATTTGTGGCATTATGTTAATTTTTTTTACTTCTTCAATTTTTTGGGATTTCCTGCCTCCTGTATGTTTTCTTTTTAAGCGGTGCTCGGGGAATCTACAAAATATCACAATTAACCAGTATGTTACTGGTAAATAACCTCTACGCCTGTGACTTTTACGTCAAAGGATCAGTTAAAGGTTGCTTTTTTTTAATAAACAACACAAATAAGTATAAAAACTTGAAATTAAATATTTCGGCAAAATATTTAATTTCAATCGGAGATATTGCCGAGAAACGAGGTTTTTAAGAGAAATTATCGAAAAATGAAGCATTTCAACAATTCCTCCTACATCCCGAGTGAACTAATTTTGTACAGACTTTCAGATTTTTTTTTATAAATCTAACCATTATTTTCCTCCATCTTACATGAATGCATTCCGGGACTCTTGTAATATTTACAAGTTTCAGCAGGAAAATGCTGTTGTAAAACAATTCCCTAGAAACTTTAGTGTTACTCCACTATTAGTAAAAATGTAGTGTTTGAAAAACATAAAATTACTTGGTTTGATTTTTGGTAGTTTTGTTGTTTTATTATATAACTACAATATTTTTGTGTTTTCTGTTTTTTAGTTCGTGGTATTTTGTAAAGCAGCTAAATTTGCAGTATTTGTTCCTACCATGTGTCAGGTGAAAGTCTTCTAATAATAACGAAAATGATATGGATTAGCAAAACTATCTATATTTTAGTTTGTAGATATATTTTTAACATAATCCGTTTGAACGTTTGCACAGTTTTGTGCTATACGGTAGGTAAATAAGTAATTTATTTAATTTGTTAAATAAGTTCATCTTGCATGATATCTAGATATTTTCTTAATAAATAAAGTCATCGAGATCGCACATATATCTAAATATCACGCAATTTTAAAATTGGCTAGTTGTTTTCACTAATGATTTCTTCAAGGTAAGCAATTGCATATGATATATTAGTTTAATTATTAATTAATTAACCATGATAGAGTATGTACAATATTTTGAACAAAATTCGTTCTATAAATCGTAATCAATAATAACGTCAAACATGTTAAAAGTATAATAATACTTTCTGCCACATAAACGTGTGTACTGCTTAATTTTATAACAGGCAAACTTCAAAAATTTTAATTCATCGTGAAAGACATTAAATGTCAATGTTATGAATGAATTATAGTTTGTGGACCTAATGGGTCTAAAAATAAAAGCTTCACGTCTTTTTCTCTAGTGTCTACTTGACAGTTAAATTCACTATGAAAGGCAACGTGAAACGTTTGGAAAGCCTTTAATTTTCTTCAACCGAACCACATTTAAAATGAATAAAAGAAACAAAAAACGTTATGTATTTATAAGTTGATCATGGCATCTAATAAAGTTTAAACTAAGTCATGTGAGAAGAAATATATATTGAATATATTTAATATATAGAAAACGTCTGTATTCTTTCTAGAACCTACACCAGCTGGACAATGATATATTTACGTATAAAATATTCAGTTTTGATAACCAAACTAAAAACTAGGAGGAAATATTCTAAACATCACTTATTATTGGTGCTCAATTCTAAAAAAATCTTTTCTTTGTGACGTGAACTGTATTTCGTAATGTCATGAACTTTTAGATTGCACAGTGTAGAAGAATGTACTCCAATTATTATATTTCTGTGCATTACTAGATTAGTCGAGGGTCCTGCTGTGGCGGATGAACTTGTCTTTGTAGAGGCAAAGAACAATATAAATTACATTTTTTATTTTTGGCGTAATGGTAAAGTTTAATATCCTAATTAATGACAATTGAAAATTTTTAAACTTACTTATTTTTTTGTTTTTTTTTAAATTGAGGAGCATAAGCGTATACAGTCATTGACAATAGTTAATGAGACATTCTGCAAGCGTCTTAAGATGTAAATGCATAGAAAATAAGTTTGATTTTAAGTAATATGTGGATTACAATGGAATATTTATTTTGGAAAAAAATCTGTGAAATTTTCAGAGAATGTTCTTAAAAGGAAATAATAATAATATTTGTATCTACTTAATACAGAATTTCTTTATAATTTGATCCAAAAATTACCACAAACGAAAACATACTCTTGGGGGAAAACACATACATACCGGGATCTTGAGAGGAACAGACATTATTGTAAAATTTTGTAGACTGATATGAAAAGGAGGTAATAAGATATGCATATTTTGTAAAAATCCCAACCATTCTGTGGTAAAATGTAGAGATTTCAAGGAAAATAAAGTAACAGAAAGTATTATAGAACTTATGAGCAAAAATCTCCGAGAAGAAATGAAGCAAGTATAACAAAACTATTAACGATATTTCTTGTACAAAAGATGTAAAAACACCTTTATCTACGCCTTGAAAGACGTTCATTAAACTAGCTAAAGTGAACCATAAACAACTAGCGTCCTAGCAACAAATGCAAAATGAATATTTCGTGTTTTATTCGGTCAACTGAATGGTCTATACCAATTACTCTTGACGGTTTTGCAACAACCGCAAACTCTTTCTCCGACGTTTTTCCAGTTCGGACTCACACTGATCGAAGCGGAGAGATGATTGCAATAGAGAAATTATAGAGGAATACCAAGAATATGGCAAAATCGGCATCACGAATTGCCAGAAAATGTCATTTCTGGTTCATCTCTAGCTGAATTTTTAATTTTGTCAGTGCCAATATACGATGCTGACAAAATATCAATTTCCGTTTTTCCATGTAGACATCATGCAGCCTTCTCCTATTATATTATTTCAATTTTAAATCGATAATCCGTGGTAGCCCATCTTCTAAAATTAACTCGAATTTATTTTTAGGTAACTAACAATTAAAGATTGTAAAATTTCATCATTTTGCCTCATTTCTCAGCGATAACTACGTGAACAGTTTTTTTTAATTTCTTTTGAACTCTCTGGCAGGTACTCTTTATTCTATAATTACTTCGCGATTGTTTATTGGAGTAACTAACGTTTAAGAATTGTAAACAATTTTGCCTCTGTTTTTGACGAAAAATGTCTTCAGTTTGTTTCTGTCAACATTTTTGTAGGTAATGGATAATTTCGTAGTTGTTTCCTACAAATATTTAATATGCCATAGAAAAAGTATATACATATAGCATACAACTGGTACAAAATTGCTCAGTTTGTGCTTGTTGCATAATGTACTATTATCTGAGTTTTTAAGAAGTGTAATGAAATTTAATTTAACAATACCTTGCAAAATGCAATTATATTTGACTTCTAAAATTTGAAAATAATTTTCCATGAACTGCGAAAAATTTGACATTGAAAATATTTTTTGGAAACTGCAATGAAATCTGATCACAACAATTCCTCATAATATGACGATACGGACATCTTCATAGGGATAACTCGAAAATGAAGCGAGATTCTGTTATCCTTATCAGATTACATGTCGTTTGTACGTTTGAAAACGTAGGAAAGCTTTATATAACTCATATACGCTTCTCAAAGTAACTGCAAGTATTCCGTCATGCTGAATGATACAATTGTCTATTAGGACGCTTAACACTAGCCACGAACAACCAATAATTTCATATGTTGCCGTCAATTCCAAATGCTTCCTATCCCAAACCAAAATTTACATATTCTTCAAAAAATTTGAATCTCTTTGTTTCCGTCGATTGTTACAATCACTTCCTCGTTATATGAAGTTGAGATTATACATCCTTGAGGTATGTACGGCTTACCATTAGTGTTATGTTAACTTGAGCGTTTCTAACTTACGGGTTTTAAACTTTTAATCAGTAAATATACGTATTCATTGAAGTCAAACCTTACTATTGACTAATTCTTTTAAGATTAACACTAAGGAGGTCATTATCTTTAAAAATGACTAAGAGTGTTCATTTTAAGACAAAAATAAGAGAAATGCATTGATTGTAATCAAGAGAAGAAGCAAAGTAGCAATCGAAGGTAAGCAGAAAAATTGGTATATACCGAAAGTACTTTACTTATGTCCATCATATGAGAACTGTAAGTTCAAAACGGCATCGGCGTAGAGGACTCAAAGAGCTTCGGAGCTCATATGAATCCAGAGTGATTGATTAGCTCTGATCTTTAATATGACTCAAAAAGGCTCCAAGTTTCATAAAAAAATAGTTTTTTGTTGAACGAGTTTATATCTTACTTCTCGTACGATGCCCTTACAGACCTAGGAAGTCAAAACAAAGTGACCGTGGCGTGGGTCCAGGACATAAGGGACACAAGGGAAATGAAAAGGCCGATGAACTGGCCAGAGAAGGCGCAGGTAACGCCCTTATAGGACCCGAACCCTTTTGCGGTGTGGCCAAGCCATGCATACGAGCATCCATTAACAAATGGGTCCAAATTAAATCTCTGGAATGGTGGAAAAATTTCCCACGACAGAGACAGGCTAAAGAGTTCATTAAAGAACGATCAGCAAAATTTACAGAGGATCTATTAGGCCAAAATAGGGGCCATTAGAATAATAGTAGGTCTTCTAACCGGTCACTGTCGACTTAATAGACATCTCGGTCTAATGGGTTTGGCAGAGGACGCAACATGCAGATTCTGCCAAGAGGCAGAGGAAACCTCAGTCCATGTATTGTGCCATTGTGAAGGCCTTGCTAGACTGTGATTCCAACTTCTTGGTGATGAAAAACCAAGAGCTGATAGCTACACTAAGGAGCCCCTATCAAGGCTGTGGAGTCTGATACAAAGGACAAAGCTGGATAAGGAGCTCTAAGGAAAACATACAGGAGCACCACAATAGATCCATGGGGGTCGCGGTGGTCAAGGCCACTTGGCCAGCTCCTTCTTCCTAATCTAATCTAATCTAATCTACTTCTCGTACAATGCTATCCTATCTTTTCGAGACCGCTAGAGCATGAAGAAGTGGTTATGGAGAACAGATGCTATAGAACTTTTCCATAGTTTTTTTTATTAATTTTCGTGTTTTACCAAACTTTAATGGGTAAAAAATTCCATATATGTTGGAGCCATGTCCCCTATTAAGGAAGTTGAGGCGTTAGACGAAAATAATGAAAAAATCTGAAATAAAGCTTTTTTAATAGATTTTTATATGAACAATTTTCTGTAAAAAATCCAAAGTCATTAGGAAACTCAAAGTTAAAAATGTTTAAAAACATTTACATGTCGTCTTATGGAAAATATGTCAACCCAGCACGCAAACGGTACATTTTAATTTATAGCAAATAACTAAATAATGTCAGCAGTTCCGAAAACCAACTATGTAAAGCATTCATGTCTTACGTATATTTCAATATTGTTTCCAATTTAATTAGAGACTTTTAATAAATAAAAAAAAAATTAAACGTTTGTAAACTGTCAAATTTATCTTCTCGTTAATGATTTTTAACTGATTTTTCAACTATTTCATGAATTAATTTTAATTTTTACTGCCACTTATTTTTTTAAATTATTTACTGAAACAAATTTGTAAAATAAGTACACTGATATTTACATAATTTTTTTTTTTAATAAGTTTGGACAAAACATTCAAAAGTTAGTTCATTAAGTAAAATTATTAAATCTACTTAAATAGTTAATTAATAATAAAAATGACTTATTTATACCTTTATGACAATAATTATTGGTATCATCGACATAACCTTTTGTAATAATTTCCGATTTAGAATTCGACTTACTTTTGGTTGGGCTGTAATGCCTCAACCTCCTTAAGTAGAGCAATACATATTGGCGCTACAATATTTATATAATATTTATTTTATTTTTTATGCTCGATTTAAGAACAATCCTGACAAATCTCTGGTATATAGAGCTACTTATAAGAAATCCACCCTTCTATAATTTTGAATTTTGGATATGAAATTCGAATATAGTGTCAATATTTATATCACCATTTAATTTTTGATCTAGATTTTTATTCGCCATTTTGAATATTAGATCGGAAATTAATCTGCATTGACCTCAATATTTAAAAAACTTATTTTTGTGAATTTTGTAAGATTTCCTAATCAGTCAATTTGAAGTCAAGCTCAGAGTGTAAATTTTTGCGACAAAATTATTAGTATTTTTTTAGTATTTTAGTATTATCACATTCAAATTTCTTTTGAGAAAAATACTTTTTAAAAAGGTTCTTGGAAGTACAAAGAAGGTAAGTGCATTTAATGGGAAAATATTGAACTGTTATTCGTTTAAAACGTTTAACAAAATGTTTAATGCAAATACATTGACTAACTAAACAACAATTAAATTGAAAAATTCATATTAATACCTACTTAAAATTTATTGTCATCCACTTCGCCTTTGTCATGTAACTGAGTAACTGTAGACACTCCAACTTAGTTGTTTATAGAATGACCACCATTTGTATCACAATGACTACTTAACGCCAAAAATTAAAGAATGACTTCAGTGATATTCAAAGTTTTGATGTCTGCAGTAAGTTCACTCTTAATGAAACCAGACAGGACCAGAATTCTCGACTAAGGATTGTAAGCAATTATTTGTTGAATACTGTAAACTGAGCAAGTAAAACGAATTTTGAGCTATTCACGCCCAAAACATGAGTCAGCGGTGTAGTTCTAGCAAGCTGGGTACCCCCTTTGCTTTGGTATAACATATTTGCTTGGGGGTATTTATTATACATTACAAAAAAGCGATATTGATGTCTTGTGCATTGTTAAATTAACGTATCCTATTGTTATAATTACATAAGATTTTTGAAGTGCCCATAAGTGGAGGAGTGAATTAATATTTGGTAGGCTATATCCTATAGTCTAGTTTCATGCATTCAATACTTTAATATTATTAAGTAATACGTATTATCGTAATCGGCACGAAAAGGCTTATTGATCACTGTTGGTCACGGATTCAGAAAGAGGAAAAGATTTATAATACAGAGGATGGCGAGAGGAGGAATATGGCAATGTTAAAAACGTACTTATTTTGTAGGTAACGTCCAAACGTCGACATTTGTAACGATAATTCGACAAGTGAACGGAATTTTTGAAAGACGATGTGCTCATTTTGAGCTATGTTAATATCACCGTACCTAAATTACTCAAGTCCATAAAATGTGTCCAAAAATAAGACATTTTAAACAATGACGCGGCGACCTTACACAAAAACGTGTAAAGCGTCTCATCGAAAACAGATTTGACTTTTGCAGATTGAATTACTAACGCTAATACTGGGTAAAATTCGTAATTCAATCTGACCGGAAATGTATAAAGAGTCCAAAAAAATTGTAAAGCTTTTACAATTATCCACAAAAAACGCGCGTTTGTAAGCAGAAACACTATAGCGAAGGCGATCATTATGAGTGTTTGTCTGAGAGGTCTTCCTCTGGCTTCGAGTCCATCCTCATGGGTCTGCCGTGAAGACGTTCCCCAAATGTCACTAAACCCCACACATGGCCATGAGGAGGAAGCCCTGGATCATTCGATTTCGTGGCTTTCCATAAAGTGAGTTCGGACCTCCAGGTGAGCTGCAAGGTCCAACACGAGGTGCTGCAATGAAGGATGCTCCAGAAGTTCTGCCTCGGGAAGGAACGGCTGGCATCGGGGACGGTATTGGCGACCTCTGAAGGCCCTATGTAGGTGCAAGACCACATCACAGAATACGTAACGGAGCAACAGTAACCGAAGAAAGTCATCTCCAAAGAATTGTAAGTACGACGATTCTGTAAATGATTTAAATTATTTCTCTTAATTCTTCCTGCAATAATTATCATAAAAATATACCAAATAGACGAGTCAATGAAGGTTTACACTTTGGAACTCAAATGAAGAGAAACCTATTTTTATCAAACTATTTCAAATATGTTTGTTATATTACATTATTTGAAATCTCAAGCATTCCGGTTGTGGAACCCAAATATGTATACTGTTTAAACAGTTACAAAAAATATACATAAACAATATTTTTCTCGATGATATTTCATCAAAAGTGATTTAATCAAATGCAACAAAATTTTCATTTAAAAATGTTAATTGTCAATTATCTATGGAGAAGTTGGAAAATTATATGTGATTTATCATTTAGCACAGTTGTCAGAGACCAGTTTTGATGAGAAGTTAGAACTAATTGCTACCTCGCCAGTTGTTTCATGAAAGGTTAGCTTATTGCTACTAGAAAATCCAGCTTTTAGCTAATGTCTCGAAAAATTATGAAAAAAAAAACGGATAGCACCACGTGAAAGAGCGGGAAATGTTACAAAAAAATAGTATTTTTAAAAGCTATTTTAGCACTGAAGAAAAAATAATTAAAAGAACACCCTCTCGAAAAAATAACGAAAATTACATAAAACAACAAATTATTATGTTAGTGGGTAAAATATGACAGGTATCAATAAAATAAACAGATTTATGAGAGAAACTAAAAGTTTTCGTAATTTGATCCGCAACTACCCTCAGAAACTACCCTCTAAAACGGAAAAATCCAGATTTTTGCTAAGATTTTTGACCTCTATAAAACCTTAAATACTTTAAATATATACACATATGTATATACAAATAAAAAATTACCGGTTACTAAAAATAAAAATTCATTATCAATCAAGTTTTCAAGTGAAAATTTCCTAACCCTAAAAAATAGAATAAACACCAATTATTAAAGAGTTATTTTTTTTACCCTGGATACTTTAGAGCATAAAAATCAATCTTATATTGAAGTTCAAGGTATAAACAAGCTATATCTACAAGGATTTTTTTTACAATAGTATTTTATTAAATATTTATGTTTTAATATAGAGTGGAAACAAAATATAAAGCTTAACTTTCACATGCAATTCATAAGAAATAAAATTTATAAAAATTATAAGTAAGTATACAATTTGAAAGCTGAATTCTTCCTCTTTAAAATGCTACCATTTTTTCGTTTTTAATGAGTACAAATTGTCTTTATTATGTAGCGGCGGTCGAGAAATACTTCATTTCCCTGTGCGATGTGCTGGAAATATTGAGTGAACTGTAATAATTTCTCATGCTAAGGGAAAAACTTATTAAAAAAAACTTATATACTATTTTCTTGTAAAATTTTCTGCTCTTTCACGGGGTGCTATCAGTTTTTTTTCATTAGATATTAGCAAAAAACTTAAATTTTCCGTTACAGAGGATTTCATAAGGGTTCGCGGGGGTAAATTTTGGTAAACTTTTTTGAGTCATTTTCTACTACCAAAAACCTAGCCTTTCAAGAAACAATTAATTCCGACCTAAAACCCCAGGCAACTGGGCTAATTAGAATATGTTAAAAATAATTAAATTACATGAGGTATATTAATTCAAAAGAAATAAGTTGAATTGAAAATCTCCAATTTCTAGTTTTTTAATGCTCTAAAAGTATGATAAAAAAAAGTATTATTATAACACATAATTACTTCCACATACAGGTAGTGGAGTGGAAGTATAGTAATTGTAAACAAATCTTCAATATATATTTTTTTGTTGAAATGGTTTTAGAATGTCATGAAACGCCGAGAGTTTAAATTTCAGTGAAAAAAAATTGTGTCTACTTGTCATCGGCGTATAACTATTTTGTGCACACGTATCTCAGGAACGGTTTAAGATATTGACTTGTTTGGTACACATATGTATCATGACGGGATCTGGAAACTAAATTACATCTTGCACTAAGTTCAGTGAAGAGTTGGGACTTAAACAGGGCTAAATAAGGGAAAATGAGTAAAGCAGTCTGTTAAGAGTACAGAAATTTGGAACTTGGTGTGTATACTAGAAGTTGAGGCCTCATATATTTTATATTTTCCATTTCTTAAAAATACTCAATGAATCTCCAAAATTCTAGATTTGGTTTACCTGGAAAACCATTTATTAATCACAAATTCCAGATTTCAAGAAATATTTCTGGAAATTCATAAATTATATTTATTTATATTTCGTGTACCTAAAATTTTGGTAGGTAGTTACAAAATAATAAAAAATATTAAGACTCGTGCCAAACTTTGCAAAATTTTGAAAAATACTTGGAATCATGTTTAAGAAAATCTCAATTCTCATCAGAAATGCATAATCAACGGCTTCAAGATCCCTCTAGATATAATATTCCTGATAAAAAGTGAATTTTTAAATTTTAGGAAAATCCTTACATATAACTCTATTTCTGATAATTTAATGCAAGATCAAAAAAAGATACAAAAAATGTCAAGAAACTCCTACAATTTGAAAAAATGTTGTAAAAATTAAGGAATAATTGCAGAAAAATCCTTATTTTGACAACGTATGGTGGTCTTGTAAATAATCGGATTCAATGTGTGAATCTCTAATTAATACTAAGTTAAAATAAAAATCAAAATTTTCTAAATTAGGATTCAAAAAATATAATCCGACCACCGGAATGTTTATGGATTACAAATAATATTTCTGTTCTTATGGGTTCCGAAGCTTTGACGATTTTTGACTTCATTTATTCTACTAAAGTGAACAACAAAAGTCACAAGAAAAAAAGCTTGTGTAATACATTAATAGATCAATTTACTTTGGTACTATTGTTAATATGAATTGGTTATTTTATTTTTATCACTTTTCTATATATTTCAAATAATTTTAAGTACATAAGAATGTCATGTTCAATGACATCCTTTGAAAGATATTTAAAACGTTTGTCAAACATTTCGGTACGCACTGTTCATTACTGGATTTCAAACAGGATTTATGAGTTTCTTGAAAGGGTTACCTATATTAGTTATAAGCTGATTTTTTCATTTTCATGGCAATTAAAAAAAATGAAGAATTTTTCCCATATTATACATATTGGATGGCCCACCATAGGGGCACTCTTGCAATTTCTGATTGGGCGAATGGATTATTTTCAAATCTGATGAAGTGATATGAGACTAAATTTTCAATTATGTAACGAAAAGAGTCAAAATACCCAAATTTTGATTTCGATGAACTTTGCATGACAATCAAATTGTTAAACGGGACGACCCGTATATTGTGAGGGAACATTTGGTATACAAATTTCATAAACTCCATCTAGTTAATATTTAGCATAAGGAATAAAAAATGACTTTATCATTATGTATACTGTTGATCTAATTCTGACTACTACGCCAGTATATCAATAAATTCAATGAGTGATATCATTCTGAAATTATAATAATACATTTTTATCTGAAATACAACACTATGAGACCTGCCCATTAAAATGGTCTCTTTGTGAGTCTTGAACATGCCACAACACCTCTAGCTCTACCTAGAGAATACTCGATTGCGTGTAAAACCACATCATAAACAAAACATTCGTTTCCGTTGAAACTTAGGAATTATAAAAAAATAATAATGTAACTATAAAGCTAGACTCACATTCTTGCGATGCAATCAAGCGTTATTTAGGTAGGATTACATGTCCTACCGAGCGCAGGATTACAAATTGCAAGCTCGGCGCATTAAGTGTAAAAATTGCATTTTACAATAAAACGCTTGGTTTCGATTGCAACAAACACCATTCGAAAGATTTATTCCTAATTGAAGGATTTCTCGCGCCAGCCGTTCCAGACCACTTGCTGCCTGAAGTTTCGAGCTGTTGGTTCTCGTCAGTGCAAGATAGATCTCTAACGACTGGCCTGAGAAACCTACCTTATAAATATTTCGAAGTCATAAGATCATGAAATGGAGGGAAACTTCATCTAGCGGTCCAAAGTTGTATGCAAAATACCCAATTAATGTTGTTTCTTAGTGAAGTGAGTGCAGATATAAGAGATATTACAGTTAAACCAGTATAAATTTGCATATTGGGTCTTAGTACCCAAAATACATAATCCAATACTCAAATATGATTTTATTTTCAAAAAATATATGCTTTTATTTTTAGTATTAATCATAGGAGGCAAAAAAAAAAAATCGATTTGCAAGCACCTGTAAAATATTCAACTACTAAGATTAACAGCATTTACTTTTTTTTAAAATTTAACGATTTTTTCCACGAAACTTTTTTATAAATGGAACTACTATGGAACACTTTGTGATTTAAATAGATCTTTAAATTGCGAATAAATTGTATTCATGACTCTATGAAATGAATTTGTAATTAAAACAATAAATGTTTCGATTTAAAACAAAAATATTCCGCTAAACGAAACCGTGTTTAATCTTAATATTTTAAAGGGTGTTATATTACATGAACTTTAACAATTTTAACAAATTCGTTGCCGTCTATGGTTAAAACTAAAAAATAAGAAAAATATAATCTTTGAATATCAAGATAACATCAAATATGCAAAAAATATACAGGTTGTCTCATTTAAAAATTTGATTGTTTGACTGCATTCAAAACAAATTTCATCTCATTTCAGTGCACCAAATTTGAAAATTATTCATTCACATTCATAAATTAGAAGAGGGTCTTATGAGCCAAACCACCACGACCAACTGCCGCAATCAATATCTCGAAAACTAGACGTTGGAAAATTTTAAAAATTTGGTAGTAAACTAACGTCGATGGGGGCAACTCAGTTAAAATATTTTTAAGATCGTGGCACTTCCGGTTATACTGGAAGTCGATACCAACTTGCTTAATTTAAATAGAACACCCCATATGTCTTCGACTTTTTGAAATGACTATGAAAGGCATGAAAGAAATGACGAGGCATGTAGCACACTCTATACCTAAACATAGCAGTTTCGGAGCTATTTAACATTTTATAATGAATTTGACAGGTGCAATGGTTTGCAAGAACAGTTATAACTTTCTTGATGTAGGAGGTCCTCAATTGCTCTTTAGTAGTAGAAAGAACACAAGATGATCTAGTCTCTACAATAAAAATAAATTCCATAATAGTACACTAGTGTTCTACTTTTCAGGTTATATTTTGTCAAATTTAAACTTCAAAAACTTTTTTATTTCAAATGGAACACCCTGTATTTTTTAACATCAAATCTTGTAAAATTAAATTCCCTTTTTTCTAGTATAGGCATTGTAGGGATTACAGCTACAACTTTTTGAAATATTGGCGATTATCTGAAATATTCAAGAGTTTTTTTATAAAAATTTCCATCAACTTAGCCATAGTTAGAAACAATCATTAATGTCAGTCATTCTCTTATGTAAAAAGATGTTAGCCCATTTAAATTACACCACGAAGACTCTTTAGATTTGTTTACTATTTATGGAGAATTTAATAAAGTAATATCAAGAATATGTAACACATTTGCTACTCGATACCCACAAGAACAAAAACCACCACATGATTTTCTCACAAAAACTTTTTAGATTTACTTGCAAGACAATCTAAGAAACTAGTAACAAAATAGTCACAATTTAATTTTAGTAAATAACACTTGTATGTCGATCAATTTAAGATGGGATATTTATGGTTGTCGATAGAGGGCACTAGATAGATATTATGCTCTAATTTATTCAGAAACATACCTGTTATTACAAGAGGAAAATTTGAATTGTCCCACTATGAAACCTGTCCCAGTATGCAACAGTCTCCCCTACACACTCACCATTAAGCTAGGAAGTTATTATTTAGAAACAAACAGTTAAATAGGAACTTTGTGTTTAAAATTAGAATTAAGTGACTTGGATATTAAGATTTTGGAGAATCTAAACACTTCGACGTTTGTTCTAAGCAACATACATATTATAAATTGAATATTTTTGGGATCTTTATCGTATTGCTAGTAATGACATCATGACAATGAAATGCCACCACAGGACTCATCACCTGTCACCGAGAAAATGCCGTTCTTTTGCACCAACCCTCATATTATAGAATTCATTATTATTATCCAATCAGACTTAGTCTGAATCTTATTCACCTGGGTCTTTTAAGGTAAGTGTGGGATATTTTCCTCTCATTCACAACGTATCGACAGGTGTTTTCGAATCCATACATTATTCTACTTGCCTTCCTTTTGTGGTATAGTAGATTTCTTGGAGAATCGAATTGTTCGTGCGATGGGCTTAGGCCGGAAGGGAGAGTGTGGGGGAGGGGGCAAGGGAGTCATGGGTGTTTTCCACCGAATTTCTGAAATCCGGGAAAAGTAAATTCTGATTGCGAACCTTAAACATTATTTCAAATCAAATATTCCGCTGATATGTCTAAGAGATTATCCGATGAAGTTGTAACCAAAAATATTTATCGTGAATTTCGAATCCATACTGCCTCCATTTGATTTACTTAAAGCCATCAATGCGAATAAATTGAACAGACTCTTCCCGTTTGCATCGCTCCACGAATATTTGCACGTTTCCCGTTTCAGTTGTCAGTAGCGAGCGTTCATTCAGTGTTTTAGGAAAAATAAAAAACTTCCGTCGATCTTGCTCTACTCAAACTAGATTGTCTAGTCTAACCTCATTTATTTCGTTAATATATTGTTATAAAAATGGAAGAGTGTCATAGCTAAACATAACTTTGTGCCTAGAATCACGACTGGCCAAAAAGTAAAATTTTCAAGAGATCATCAATGCATTTGCATCAGTTAAATCAAGAAAGGCATACCTCTAAATGCTCAGTATGATATAAATTTTAAGAAGCAATATAAAAATTATCTATGTAAAAATGAAATGATATGTCGTTCATGATGTTTGTACAACGAGTATCTAATAAATGTTCATGTTCGTTATTTGTATTTATACTTTCTACAACGATCAATTTAATTTCTATTGAGATAAACATTCTATTCTATGACAAATTGGTAATTGTGTGGCACAAAGCAATAAATTATATCGAACAGCGGGGGTGGGGGTGGCCCATATGTTACTTCCCCCGGGCCCTGATGATTTTTTCTCGACGGCCCTGGATGGGCTATCAAAGAATTGGTAATGAACATCAACGGATCTTAAAATCATTAATGTGCTATCTATTTGCCATTTTGACAGTCCATGTCTCAGAGGCATAGAGAAAACTAAATTGTTAGCTAGCCTGATCTTCATGCGTTTCTGCCACGACAAATGTTGGTCAATTGGTAAGTGGCTATCTGAACTCTCCGTTGTAACTCAATAACTACTATTATTAACAAGGGCTCTAAGGTATACGATTTTCTTTACAACATTACTCACACTCACTCCTTGATGTGTTTGGATGGTTTTCATTTGACCGGCCTGCCTAAAATCATAAGCTTTGTCTTTTCTAATTACAGCAAACACGTATACAGAGCTTATTATTTGAAAACTGTTGAACAGGTGCAGGAGCTCATCTTAACTTGCTGCAACTAAGGTGAAATTATGGACAACCTTGAGAGACTTCTATCACCTTTTATATGCGATATCGGACTATAGTCGTTATAATAAATTACACTTCATTTTTTACATCTACTAATGACACCTAAAATATCCTATACTTTCGAATCATCCTGTATGCTTTGAAGCATATAGAAAAAACGTTTTAGCAATTGATTGCTCAAAGATTCTTCCTGTTAAAGTAATAGAGTTACTGCTTTGGTCTAAATTTATCTTAAACGTTTAAATGATCTGATGAATTAACAGAAACTACCTTTTTAAAATTAGCACGTCTTTTTTTCTAAAGCGAAAATAGCTGAACTCAAACAATTCTGTTAAGATTACCAGTATATTTAACATAGTACTGCGATCTTTTGTTCGGAAATGTGAGTGTCAATTGTGGAAGCAGAAAGGACTGAAGAAGAAACACCAAAAGATCAAAACGTTCACAGTACTAAAACGAACATACCTTCATCATACTCACCAACTCTTGATCTGGTAAAAAGTCGTGATGCCTCCGTGACAAAACGATCCACGAAGCTTTGACAGCGTTCCCAATGGTGAATTGGAATGCTTGTCAGATTACAACAGTAACAGAACGCTGTTAATGGTGAATGAAGAAACAGAGTGAAAAGAGAACCATTGTGCTGTTGATCTAAAAAAATAAATCGATATAATCTCATGCTTACATTGAAGTTAAATTAAGACTGACAACTGGATGTTTAGACTTATAATAACTTTTAGCTATTGGAAACTAGTCAATTTCAAATGGATTCTCATGTTCAAATCTACAGATGGATTTCATAACCAATACCGCTACTTACTATTTTTTTTAGTTGTGTTTGAACCATTGACTATTAAAAAAAAAATTATATTGTTAAAAATATGACTAACGGCTATTTCATTTTATTAAAACGTATCTAAAAATGAATAGGCAAATATCTATTAATTTATATTTTATGAAAAGTCAATGAAAGGAAAACTATATCTCATACGAAAGAAGATGCGAGAGAAACTATTGAAAATGTAAACATTCCCTTGACACTTTATAGTTCAAGAACGTACAACTTATTTAATTTTGTAAACATTTTTCAGTGTTCTCCACAAGTAAAAATCCAAGTGGATAAATTGAGTACTATTTGGTTGGGTTAATGTTTATTGCTTAATTTAGGAGCATTGTTAATCGATATTATTTCCAATTAACTAATTAGTTACTACTAACGTAAATATCTGCGATTCCTCAATAGGCGGGTTCGGTCATAAAAGAAAAAAACATTTTTCTTGGCAGATGTGAAGTTAAATAGTCAACAAAACACGTATGTGCAAAAAAAAATGAGAAAAAAAAATTGCAGCGCCTGCAATTGCCAAATTAAAGTTCGGTGATAATGGTGGACCCCAAAACGGAATTGACGTCAGTGGCCTCTGATATAAGCTCCGGCTCCACCCTACGCGCACGTATCCCGCATAGTGCAAGCAGCGAATCACTATAATATTTAAGTTTTGTGACATTTATCGGTGGTGTTTTTTAATGTCCTAGTCGTACAATGCAACCGGGGTACCAGAAAGCCGATTTCCGAAACACACCACATTGAAATGTGCAGATGGTATTTGATTTTTTGACAAGCAATGCGAACCTAAATCAAGCTCAAAGCAATGGCGCTAAATACTGTAAATACCAAACTTGTGGCATATTTTTTATTTGTATTGTATTTGTATTTATTATTTAGTGAAGTTTCGGTAAAGTTTAAACAAACTAACATTTGAATACGTATATAAAACAGGCAATCTGCTAGACAAGTAACTTTTCACCGTTGGTCTGTAAACTATTTTGTTTTCTGGCAATAAATGATTATTTTATATTTATTTATTTATTTATTTATATCTATTAGAATGGAAATAGGCAGAGGTATAAGCAACTGACAAATATACGTCGACGCTTTCATGCTCCGACGTTTAAGAATTATAATTAATATGTATTTATATAAGTTTACCGTGGATTTACTAGATATAAAAATAAAAAATGCCGTATGTACAAAGCAGATTTAATGGAACCGCCGGCGTCGCAGGGACATTAATGGGAATTTTTTATGTGACAAGTAAATATGAGGTAAACTATACCGATTTGTGTATATTAAAAACTACTTAATAAAATTTTGAAGATAAACTTATATGAAAAGCATTAATTGCTAACAGTAGGTATATTATATATTATACAGTGTGAGCTTCCAAAGACCTTTGAATAATTGCAAATAAATTTACACTACGTATCTACCCACTTTTTACAGATCAGGAAGAGAAGATTATGGAGACCGCTCAGCGCTGTCGGGTCACTGACGTCACCGCAGTAGCCTCACGCATAGGTATGTTTCTAGCCTCGCGGCGACGGGAAGATTTTCAAGTATCAATAAAACCTTTATTTTTGGACATTTAATTTTTAAATTTTATATGGTTGTTTTTTTCCATGGGTTCTATCGATTTAAGCAAAAATTGAAAATTACCGAACCCGCCTATTGTGAGATGGCACGATATCTTTGAAATCGTTAATGATATGGACATATACGTTTAGAAGCAAACCTAGTAAGTAGTTTTATAAGATGCAAACATATCATTGAATAATAAAAGTGGTGTGGAAAATATGTCAATATCGCCCTACTTTCTTTATCATCAATATCAACACCAGAATGTTTCTGGCTGATTCCGTGTTGGGGTTGCTTCGAAAGATGTTTTCATATTTATAATTCTAACGTAAGTTAGCAGACTAAACAAGATAGAGAAGTGCTGTTTCTTCATCTAGATAAACTATACTGTGAACAATTCCTATCAAAGAGTGTTCGGAATTATTTTTTCAAATTTTGTACTATAGCAGTATACCGTTATTTAATTGTTTATTTTCTTTCAAAGTTTTGTCCCAAAAACTGTGCAATGTTTTAAATTTTTTTATAAAAATTCCGAATTAACAACTTTTATAAATTTATTGATAACCAGCTGATTTTTTCAAGATTGCTTAATAGCAACATGTAGAATCCAATTTTCGAATTGTCCGACAAAACAGATTTCCTGATTTTCCAGTAAGACGCACAGTGATTCAAAAATGAATTTTTGTGGACAAAATTCGATCTACACCTGAGTTTTGCTTGAAATGATTAAATTTTTTTTACAAGTATTTTCAAAACAATACTTTACAACGCCTAACTGCCCAAATTGAAGCAAATTGGCTGAAAACCTTAATTTAGATTTAGTAGATATATAAGAGATAAAATGCTCGTTACTAATTTTTTGAAAATTGATTTTTCCGATCTCATTTAAATACAAAAATTAACACAATTTTCACAAAAATTACTTTAATGGCATTATGTGAGTACTATAACCTTCCAGATTTTTTGTCGCAATATTCTCTGAAAATTTGAGCTGATTCGGCCAAGCATTTTTTGAGTTATAATCAAACATTATTATATTGAATTTCCTATATTAGTAAGATTGGTAAGATAATGGATTTATTAACTGATATTCAAAAAATCGATACTTACTTCTTTTTTTAATAATCCAAAAAACTTAGAATACTATGATCATATTATAGCTGAACAAATTATGCAATAAAAACCTCGAAAACTTTTCAAAAACCCCCAAACATGGCTAATTTCTCAAAATTGGACCACTTTTGGGTAAAAATAATATCATATTCGTAATCAACGACCCAAAAACATAATGTACAACCATTAAAAAATCAGAGGTCTTAAATGTAGGAAGGTCCATCCTCGCCATTTCACGGTAAATATTCTATTTCTCAAAAAATGAGTTAAAAAACAAAAAAGTAAGGTTTTTAGCCAATTTGCCTCAATTTGGGCCGTTAGGCGTTGTAAAGTATTGTTTTGAGAATACTCAAAAAAATTTAGTCATTTCAAGCAAAACTCAGGTGTTGACCGAATTTTCTTCACCAAAATTCATTTTTGAATCACTGTGCGACGCGTGGAAATCTTTCGGAAGAAGTGGGGGGGGGGGGGGGGGAACACCGCGTTTGCGAAAATTTTCACAGAGGTTAGGCGCAATTAAGCCATACAAGAAGTTACAAGAGGATACGTATAAATTCATTTTTTGTACGCGGCACCTAGTAATTTACACAGTGTGACAATGAAGTTCGGGCTGTTTAGTTATGAAAAAATGCTTTCCGAAAGGTTGAATAAGTGCTACGAATTACAATTTACGGGACATTGTTTTGATTTCCTCAATTGTTAACGTGTTGTGACGGATTACTGTAAGTATATCTTTACCTTACATCTTCCTAAACTGAGTGTGTTTAACTTGTGTTTATTTGAATCATATGTAGCTTTATGTCATTTGAGCCTAGATATGTAAGAATTGATTTATCTGCTTGGTAAGTATTTCTATTTAATTTTGGAGTTTAAGTCTACAAATGTAATGATTGATTTATTGCTTGGTAGACATTTTAATTTAATTTTAGTTGCCTCAGAGCCGGTTTTTCAATGTCCAGTTAAATAGCTTAACTGTCAGATAAAATTTATCTGGCAGATAAACTGTTTTTCAATGTGCAGGTAAAATTTACCGGAGGGTTAAACTCACTATCTGAAAGTAAATTTAGCAGAGAGTTGATAGTGCCAGTTAAGGATTTATTCTACTGTTAGTGGATTTGCACATGCGCATTTGGTTCAATTTCTGACAATTCTAAAACATTCTAACCTAAATACCAATGTGATTGATTGATATGTTCGTTTTTAATTTGTAATTTATATTAAATATATTATTGTCAATAATGAATAATAATAATAATATTCTGGATATGAGTGATGATGACGATGATATTATACAATTTATAAAGAATGAAAGGAAACCCTATACCATAAGGGAACGAGAAAATAATTTTGAGAATTATGATGATAAAGATTTTTTAAGAAGATTTCGACTCTGTAAAGAAAGTGTTTTACATATCGTTGAGATGATAGAGGACGTTGCAGAAATAATTCTGTTTCTCCTATCACTTAAAGTGTAGTTAGCATCTTTTCTTTCTTTTTACGCTTTCTGTTGCAATTATTGCTGATACACAAACGCACAAAATTAAGAACAGAACATCAATCAACATGCTAGACAACGCAATGAATTTTCAGATTAAATTAGATAAACTGTCACTAAAACACGCGCGCAATTCGAATTAAACCAATTGAAAGAAACTTCAGGTAAAATCAGTAGTGTCAACATAGCTAAGAAATAATTCAACTCATGAATACGTAGCTGGCAGTTAAATTACTGTTGATAAACACTACCATAGATATAACTGCCAGCTAAGCGTAACTGGCAGCTACCTATCTGGAACTTTTAACTGGACATTGAAAAACCGGCCCTTAGTGATAATTATTCCAACCAAGTTTTTTAGCCATCTTAGGCTATTTTCAACCTGTGCCTGTATGAGCTATTTTAAAACCTTTTTTTGTTATTGCCCGATGCGATTAATCTGATGAGCCTACCCAACATTCTACCAATTCGAAATTTCAAGCAATTCACATTTGTACATTTTACAACTAGTATGTCCTAATCATATTTGATCGAGATGTTACTCTGTTTCAGTTATTAAATTCACATATCAATATACTTCAAAATACACAGAAACTATATGCAAGATAGTAGAGTATATCAACAATTGTGGGAACAATATCCTAAAAATGAAATTCATCTCAGACCAATTATCTACATACGTTTTATATACGTACCTTGAAAAGCAGGTGGAGTATCTTGCGGCGACATTAACGTAACTAGTGGTTGCCCAAAATACCTAGGAATATGTTGAAAAACGAAACTATTATCCGAATCAACTATAACAAATAACGGTCTACGCGTAAACGGATATAAGTCACCAGGGTAAAGGCAGTGAGCTTCTTTTTGTTTCTTGTGTTCCCCATCACGCTTGCTGCTTGTCAAAACACCACCAAGATCATAACCCACTAAAAATTAAAACAATCGTATGTAGTGATTAATTAATGATAATATATAGATAATAGTTCAGTTTAAACTATATTAAAGTAGGGTAATGCTTAAATAATCTTATTAACTTCAGTCTAGTTACAACACAGTCCCATATAAAAAAAAATATAGCACAATGTCAGCAAATATTACCATACCAGACCGATATGCTTTTAAAGTTTTAGTATAACTTTACTCAGATTGACAAACTTATTACGACCTCTCTTGACAATACATTTCTAATATAGGCAACTCGGATGTAAGGAAGCTCGACAGCAACTTGCACTGATATAGAAACATGTGTGTACTGGTAGGGAATTCTTGTATGTGGAAAGCGTCTGAAACTTCAATGAAAGTAGGAATAGTAGTTAGAGGAGACTAGTGGTGACAAGCTAGCTTCTTGTTCACTTAACTACTCATCACATTCGCTCCCTCTCCAAGCTCTCCTGATTTTCAAGTTAAGATTAGGATGACTCATCATTTCGGGAGTCCGTTTATTCATTTACAAGCATTCGAGCGTCGATCATCCTTATATCCTATACTGTGCCATCTTGTAGAAATAGGGTTTTTATTAATTTGTATCAGTGACAAATATCACTAAATTGGCAGCCTGTCAGAATTAGTTGATTCAGAGTGTGCTGGCTTCGGCTTTATCGACCTTGCATTTTTCGACTCTCTGAACGAAGTCCAGATTTCATCATTCCGTGTTTTATAAATCTACTAATTGACAGTCGACAAGACATGACTTCTTATAATGTTCACTACAGGCTCACGTTCTAGACGGGGTTGATCGACACAAGATTTGCTTTTCTATGCCTGGAAAGCTCCTCTAAAACATTTCACTACTTCTAAACAAGAGGTGCACTAATCTTAGAAGAAGAGACAGTTTCAAGAGTCGCCTAATTGTGGGAGTAAGTACATACTTTCTTGTACATATTGTTTTTCCCCTATTTTTAGCTACCACCGTTTGGATAGGGAAAACTTATACTTAAAATTTCCTGATGTAAATCTTTCTCGATGCCTCTTCTTTCAGGAATATTTCTGCGCACACCAAAACTACTAATGCAACTCAGCAGAGACTCGGAATGAAAATCTTTGCACTTTGTCTTCACTGTTCTGTGCACGGAAGCGCGAAAGTATTTTTCTTCTCGAATCTTGATGTTGGTTGAGCACTTTCTTCACTGTACGTCATTGAAAATTTTGAACCAATTCAAAACCACGCCACGCTAGTAAAGAATACTGAGTAATGATTTGAATGAAATGCGCACATTTCTTGTCCACAACAGACGTTTTCTGAAACTTGTACCATTCTAACTCCATCATATCTTTTGTCATCGTTACCTGTGAGGCACACGGCTCCACCTTTCCATCAGTTGCGCGGTATTAATACTCCAAAGTTTTGGAGAGCATCTTCTTCGGCCTATACCAGTTTTCTTACCTTTTTCAATGGCAAAATACCCAACAAAAAGTAAAAAGACGTTTACCATCTAGTTTCATCTGATTCACTAACCATTTTTTATCGTCTTTCATCCAGTTGGTGTGGTCCAAAAATATAAGATGTACACTACCTGCCTCCTGTGTCGAGGTATCAAGACAAATCAGCACTTTCTACAGAATTTCATATTCACAGTTACCAGAATCGCCAATAAGGGCCCTACGGTATACCGTTGTGGGATATACCATTCACCAATCCTTGATATTATTGGATTGTTTTCATTTGCTCGGACTAAAATCATAATTTTCAGTTTGTTGTGACTTCTACTTAAACTGCACTAACAGCTTGTATTTGAGGGATGTCGTGCAAGTGTACGAGCTCATCATCACTTACTGCAACTAATGCAGTACCAAATGTCTATTTAGAAATTTCTCAGCTCACGTTGCTTTGATGTTAAAGAGCATTGGTAACAGATAACAGTCTTATCTGATGCCTTTGCTAACTTAATATTTGCCAGACAATGTGGCCGACTTTCAGAAAGTAGGGGCTCTTTTATATAGTTGATAAATTTTGAAAATCAGATGTCTTGGTGCTCCTATTTCCAATAGCAATACCTACAATTTGTCTTATTTTACATTGTCTGCGTAGTCTATGGAATAAAAAACACAGGGACGTAATTTTCCCCACCTTTCGCGAGTTGACGCTAATTCAGTATTTTCGCATCCTTTAATAAAGTCTGTCCGAAGATATTTGCCAATACATATGATGCAGATGATATAGAATTATTTTACTGTTATGTGATATTATTGGCGGCAGTAGGTATGTATTTGTACAGATATTGTTAGTATACTCTTCGGAAATACAAAACGAAGAATATATTGCATTCAATCGGCACATTTCTTAAACACATATCACTGTGTTGGTGATCGAATTCTGAACAACTTTCATAATGTCCGTCCGTCTGTTTGTGCATCTGTCTGTCCGTCCGTCTGTCTGTCTGTCTGTCTGTCTGTCCGTCTGTCCGTCTGTCTGTCCGTCACGTTTCTTGTAAGCACGATAACTTAGGACCATCGTAATGTCAGATTGTATTGAAATTTCGACAGTAAGTTACTGTTAGAGGAAGAACCTTATTGTTTTTGAACAAAATCTATCAATAAATAAAAAAGTGACTCATTTTTTAAATAATTTTTTTTCTATGTTTTGTAATTAAACTAAAAATGTCTAAAACTGATATTATTTACAAAAAAAAAAAAGAAACTGTGATGAGTATCCTACAAAATATGCAACAATTATATAAAAAGTGCAGTAAATCGTCGAAGAGTATAATGGTTAGCTTTTTTTTATATAGCAACACCAAAATTATGATTCTCCAGTCATGGGGCAAGAAGAATTTTCACGCCATCTTCATCAACTTTCTTAAACGCCTTAGTCGTAATATTGTTGATCCCAGCTGTTTTTCTAGTTTCTAGGTCTTTTGCGGCTGTCTGTATTTTTGAGTTTAGTACTGCAAAGTTTACGCTTGAAGCTCTTCTGACAGTCATCGATGTTCAAAAAGATTTTCGTCCTATTGACGCCAAACCTCAATATTGTGCACCGTATCAGTTGTCAGACTTCTGAAAGTCCTTAATGGACCAAGAGTTGGGTTTGAATTTGTAATCACCCTTTCTGTTTGTCAAAAATCATTATTCTTATTGTGATCAGTATATTAGATCTCTTATTGATAATAATTTTTATCTCTTCGAAAAACTCTCCAGTCTGTTATATCCTTCCGATTCTAAGGCAGTGTTGACATCTGCAGCTTTTAATTTTGCTCTGGATTGTATTTCATGTATATTTTCGACTGTTCTCCAAGGGAATTTCTAATTCTTGTGTTTGTTTCTGGGCGTTCCCTTTTCTGCTGACATGATGCTCTTTTTCAGAAATTCCCACAAAGCATTTGGATCTTCGTTATTCTCTAGATTGATATTCTTCAATTTAATTTAGAAAACTGAACCACCAGCTACAGGGATATGTTTTTATATTGGTCTTCGTTTTCAGGTTCAACGAGAGGATGCTCAAAAACCAAAGTAATTGATGATATGATATGCGAGACAGTCAGCACTAAGTAATGCGTTACAGAACTTTAGTGATGTGATGATCTGCACCGAGTTCTTATTATTTCGTCGTATGCATACAAACTGTGTGATTTTGCATTGACTTATATGAGGTGCCAACTTGGAGATTATAGAACTAAAATCAGGTTTATATTACTTCCACATCCACGTAGTGGATTGGAAGTATAGTAATCGCAAAAAAATTTTCAAAAATTTTTATTCGTAAAATAGGTTTAGAATGTCATGAAACGTCGAGATTTTAAATTTGAGCGAAAAAAAAAATTTCTGTCTGTCTGTCGGTCTGTCGGTCTGTCTGTCTGTCTGTAACTTTTTTTTGTCCGCACGTTTTCTCCGGAACGGTTTGAGATATTGACTTGAAATTTTGTACACGTATATATTATGACGAGATCTGGAACTGGATTGTTTTTTGAGGAAATCCGGTGAAGGGTTGGGGGTTAAATAGGGGAAAATAGGGAAAAATAAGTAAAGCAAGCTTGTCAGAGAACAGACACTTGAAATTTGGTGTATGTACTAGAAGTTAAGGCCTAAGATTTTTTTATAACATCTTTCAACCCCCCACCACCCCTACCCCATTAATGGGGTTGATAAAATAAAGTTGAGATTTTCATTTGAAATTTCGTACACGTATGTATTATAACGACGTCTGAAATTAGATTATATTTTGAGATGATTCCGTTGAAGGGTTGGGGGTTAATTTGGGGTAAATAGGGGAATATAAGTAAAACAAGTTGGTAAGAGTACAGAAACTTGAAATTCGGTATACGTACTAGAAGCCAAGGAGTCAGATTTTTTTATAATATTTTTCAACCCCCACCACCCCTACTCCAATATGAAAAGGGTTGATTAAATAAAATTGAGATATTCATTTGAAGTTTGGTACACGTATGTATTATGACGACATCTGGAACTAGATTATAATTTGAGATGATTCCGTTGAAGAGTTGGGGGTTAAATAGGGGTAAATAGGGGAAAATAAGTAAAGCAAGCTGGTAAGATCACAGAAACCTGAAATTCGGTGTATGTACTAGAAGCCAAGGTCTCAGGTTTTTTTATTAGTATTTTCTATTTCTCCCCACCACCCCCACTCCCTTATTAAGAGTTGATAAAATTAAATTTAAATTTTCACTTGAAATTTGGTACATTTATATATTATAATTATATCTGAAACTAGATTATATTTTGACATGATTGCGTTGAAGGAGTGGGGGTAAGTAGAGGTAAATAGGGAAAAATAAGTAAAGCAAGCTGGTAAGAGTATTGCAACTTGAAATTCGGTGTATGTCCTAGAAGCCAAGACCTCAAATTTTTTAACAATATGTTTCAACCCTTCCACTACCCTTACTACATTATTAAAGGGGTTGATAAAATAAAATTGAGATATTCACTTGTAATTTGGTAGACGTATGTATTATAACGACATCTGGAACTAGATTATATTTTGGGATGATTCCGTAGAAGGGTTAGGGTTAATAGGAGTGACTAGGGGAAAATAAGTAAATCAAGGTGATAAGAGTACAGAAATTTGGGATTCGGTGTATATACTAGAAACCAAGGCCTCAGATTTCTTTCTAATATTTTTCAAACTCCACCACCTCCGCTTCATTATTAATGGGATTGATAACATCAAATTGAGATATTCACTTGAGATTAGTACACGTATGTATTGTAGTGACATCTGATTGAGATGCGTCCATTGAAGGGGTGGGAGGTGAATAGTAGAAAATAAGTAGGGTGAACTAAAAACTTCATTTTTAACGTATATGGTAGAAACCAACGCCTCAAACTTTTCTATGACATCTGCCCCAAATATTATCAAAATTCTATGACCAATAATTTCCACATACTAGAGTGCAAATATAGTCAAGATGTTTCCTTTAAAACGACTTGGATGAAGAATCTGGATGTGGAAGTAGTGATTCCTTAGGCAGCGGTTTTTTTTTATATATGGTGATATGTATGCGTAATTTATATTTACAATCGGTCTGAAACCCAGTATGGCTGCAAACCTTGTTCTGCTTAATATGATCTCATAGTATATTTTATAAGTGTTCTCGATCATCTGTTTTGAAATGAACACGAGCGCCATGTAGCTAAGGCGTTCTACATTTTATTTTGGTTATAAACATATGTTTGGAAGCTTTAAATTAATTTGCTCTATATTGTAGAACTGTCGCTTGGCTAGTAGTAAATACAACATAATATAAAATAGATTTTTTCCATGAACTATTTGGTTTGTGATTAGTTATAAGTGCGGCGCAGTTTTCATTTCAAATTACGCCTTGCTGAAAACAACTGATCCAGTTGAAAATGCTCAGTGTTGTATCTAAAACCTCATGTTTAATCTAATAATTAAAAATAAAACTTTAATCGAACATAGAACTTCATTATATAGTGCTCCAGTAACTGATGAAATGTGTAGGTGAATCGCCTGGTTTACAAATTTAATTAACGATATTCACTGATTTTTTAGGTTGACTGATCATTACGATGTGAAAACGTATTTAATCGAATCTATAGTTAACAACGCATATCTAGCCGGTGAGTCTCACAAAAGTATGACATTGCTTATGATACATTTATAATAATATAGTTTCTATTATCAGGAGTAAGTCATATGTTGTATAATTAGTTCCTCATCCACATAGTGGAATGGAAGTATAGTAATCATAAAAAATATTTAAACATTTTTTTTTGTTGATATAGGTTTAGAATGTCATGAAACGCTCGAGAATTTGAGCGAAAAAAATTTCTGTCTGTCTGTTGGTCGGTCTACCTGTAACAATTTTGTACGACTTGAAATTTGGTACACATATGTATTATAACGAGATCTGAAACTTGCTTATATTTTAACTTACTCCAGTGATGGTTGGGGGGTAATAGGGGTAAATAGTGATAAATATATAATAAATAATATAGTAAATGGAAAATAAGTAATGTAAGCTGGTAAGAGTTCAGAAACTTGGGACTTGGTGTATATACTAGTAACCAAGGCCTCAATTTTTTTACAACATCACCATCCCCACCCCCACTCCATTATTAAAGGGGTTAATAGACTAAAATTGAGACATTCGCTTGAAATTTGGTACACGTATGTATTACAACGGCATATGGAACTGTATTATATTTTGAGATGATTCCGTGGAAGGGTTGGGAGTGGAATAGAAGTAAACGAGCAGTGAATGGATTTTCATCATTCCTTCTGAAATGTCTTTTCATGACTATATATATTAATGTTAAGAAACCGCCAATATCGGATTTATATTTTGGGGAGATTTCCCACCCCTTCTAGTGATGGTAGGAAAAATAAATAACTAACCAATGGATCTGATAGAGAATTAAATTATAAGAAAAAAGATAGAATACATTTTTTCATGATAATGGATATTTTTCCAGTTATAATAATTTGAAAATTGTAAATGGCTTCCAAAGCTTTCAAATTACGTTATTTTCACTCGGAAACAACTGCACATAGAGGGCTAAAAATTGAAGATTTTGTCTATGTTGTTCTAATAATGCACAAAAAATTTCAGCAAGATCGGTTTATAACTGTTTGAGTAATTAACGATTTTTAAAATCCTTAATTAACAATTTTGCCATTTCTTGTAAAAAACTATCTGAAAATGACATTCCGTTGGAATTTTTCAAAAATCGCAATTTTGGCCGGTTTTTTCAATACTGTTAAATACAATCAAGGACTGAAATAATTTTTTATTGAAATTACTAGTATTAAAGTTCAACCTCTTTTGATTACTGTACGACGTATAATACGCCCTCACGAACTTTTTGAAAAAAAAAAAAAATTGTCTCGGGTCCTGCGTATGCTAGGACAAACTTTTTTAAAATTTGTACAAAAATTGCAGCTTTTTAGATATGCAAGACCGGATTCTCTAAAGTTTATATATAACAAGATATTTGTTTATTAATGTCGCGTATAAAAAGGTTTTCGCGGGAAAACCTTATAAAGTCTGCCAAAATTGCAATACTTCAAAAATTCCAACGGGATATCATTTTTCAATAGTTTTTTGAATTTTCTAAATGAGTTTCCAAATATAAATGGATTTTACAAAAAAAATGGCATAATTGTTAATTACGGATTTAAAAAAAGTAGATCGTTAATTACTCAAAAAGTTATAAACCGATTTTGCTGAAATTTCTTGTACATTATCGGAACAACATAGACACCACCTTCAAGTATTTTAGGCCTGTATGTGCAGTTGTTCTCGAGTAAAGAAATAGGAAAAATAACGTGTTTTGAGAGCTTTGGAAGCCAAGTTAACTGCACCTAGCGACCTCTACCGGTGTTCATTTTTTATAGAATTTCATAACGAACAATTTTCCTAAGGCATATGTTATACTAGAAGTCATCAGGAATGGAGATGTTTAAAAAAATATAGAAACATGGTCTATTTTACTCACTAATTGTTAATTATAGAATCAAGCAAACTTAAGGTCTTCAACTACATCTTAAAACGAAGCGATTCCAACAATAATATCGCCTATGGGCCAAATATGCAATCAAAATCCCTCGCCATCAGGCCTATAGTGAGAGAGAAGTATTGCACAAAAAATAAGACCATAAAATGACAAATACTTTGGTCTTTACCTCATTTCTGTGCGGTGACGTGTTCTAAAAATATGTCTATTCAAAGATGGAGCTTCTAAGTCGAGATATAATATTTAAAGCTCAAATATCTCGAAAACAATCAGTGTGGCGTTAAAAATACATCTATTAGAAATTATGGTTTTGATATTCTCTTTAACGCGTACAACTCTATGACTTTAAAAATAACGAAGTTATGTGCAAAACAATTAGTGTCCTGGATTTTTTTTTAAGTTTGGGACTGTCAAAACACCGTTGTGTGTAGTCGTGATGAATAAAGATATCTGTCTATCTATCTATTCCTGCTGTTATTGGCCGGGTAAAAAAAAAACTCCTTATTGATTTTTGGGAATGCACCAGTATTAAGAACGCGCTCTAATATTTTAGCATTGTTGCAACACTCATTTTCGAACATATTTATACTTTAAAGTATAGAAGAAATTCGCGATTTTGCTGAAAACATTTTCTTTCTCCAAATAACGGAATAACTGTTGTATTAAGCGAGTAAATAATAAAACACACATAAAACATCGCTTTAAGAACTTTATTTTTGCATTCTCTAGTTTGTCTTAGTTTTGTTCTTATGGGCCTTTCAATTTTTTCCACGTTAATTCAAAACTGCATCCTAGTTTTTCAACTGTTGGCTCGACTAAAAAAGTCTTCGGCAAAGATAATAATTACTGTCTTTCTTATTTTTAAGGTTATGAATCAAATTATTTTTATTTAAAAAAATTATTTTTGTGTCAGAATAAACCAAAGCGTAATATAGTTTGCTATTTCTCACTCATACCTTAGAAATATATCATATAAAGGTGCCATTTTTAACTATTTAACGACAGTAAAGCTATATATCCTAAACCATATCAGGTAAAAAAAGATTCAATGTTCTACATATACAACCGTTACTTACATTAAATGTATTTTTGAATACATATCAAACAAAAAGGGATTATACCTATTTTTCGGTCTCAGGTCATACTTTCTCACAAATACTTTATCACGTATTTTCACAAAACTTATTGGAGAGATTCCCTATTATGTAAAAGTTTGAAACTAAAACTAGTCTGTGTTATAATTTATAAAGTAGCAAACTTACTGTCTTCGGGGTGTTTTGTTGTTGAAAAGCATCCATCCGCAGATAAATATAATAGAAGTGCGCCATTAGCTGGCAGTTCCTTAAATCCACTAGCCAGAAATACGAGCACTTGACTTAGCGTTGGTTTGTATAACAGATATTTGTGAGGATTTTCTCTTCTAGACGGCCTGTCTCCATTCTCGATATACCTACAAGTTAATTCAACTATATTTTGTTGAAATATTTTAATGGAGAAAATAGAATTTTCACCTTCAGCGTTTAGTATCTAATTATTACACAATTGTAACTCACGAATGTATAGAAACCAAATTAAAATAACGCTTTCTCTTTTTTGACACTTGGCAATTAACCATAAAGCCAAATCCAAAACCAAACATAATTTACTCCATAACAACACAACATAAATAAATATTAAGGATAATAAGTGGAGGAGAAAAGGAGAAAAACAAGAACACGGGTTGCAAGTGCTGGAGTCTGTCAGGTAATAAATTGGTAATAAACTAATTTAGAGGACTATTATAAGCAACAAAACAAAGGAATAGGAAAAACAACAGAAGATATGAACCTGAATTTTAAAAATTTACTCAAAATTCATTAAAAAAATGTTCGCTTTTTCCTAAAAACCGATGGTACTAAAAACAGTGTTTGTTATATTAATGGAGGGAGGGAGTACAATAAAATGAGATGAAATACTACAATCAGTAAGATTAGCATATAGTCTGTCACTTGCTGCTCTGTATTTATAGACAGAGAGCTGGCTACGCAAATTAAGATGCAGTGAACATTTTTATGTAAAAACCCTCATTACTAGCTGAAAAGTACATAACTCTGCAGCCAGAAGTCCATCCCGGGGAGAAAACGTGGACTGGCGGTCAAACGAGTTAATTTTTAATTAAAATAAAATCTTTGAGTGCAGTTCTGAAATTTTGTGTAGTTATAGTTTTTAACTCTAGAAATATCTCAATTAGTCTCGTCGGAAAAAACAAAACATATTTTTTTTAAATGTTCATAACTAAATAAATACGTCAGCAGGAAGGCTTCCTAGTGTCGATATCGAAAGATCGAAATTGGCATTTTCACGGCATCGTTAACTGCATGGGCGAAATCGAAAATTCGAGCCAACAGAAGTGAACGAAAAATTTTGATTTGATTATTCCCGAATTCGATTTGTTTTCTGTTCCATTAATGTCATTGGTACGTTAATAATCGGAAAACCCAGAAGAATAGGAAGATTTTAAATATAAAAACAAAATCGCCAGAACTCCACCTTGACCAATGTCAAATGTGAATAAATTGAACAATTTTCTTACAACTTTACCGACTGCTGGCAACATTTAATCCCCGACCTAGAGTTCTGGCAATAATTTTACGGAATTTCCATAGTTAAAAACTACAACTACACAAAAATTCAGAGCTGTACTTAAAGATTTTATATTGATGAAAAATTAACGCGTTTGACTTCCCGCTCACGCTTCCCTTCCGGGGATGGACTTCTGGCTGCAAAGCTATGTACTTGTCAGCTAGTAAGGAGGGTTTTACATAAAAAATTTCTCTACATCTTATCATTTTTAATTTCCGTAGCCAGCTCTTAGGCTATTAGAACATTCCAAAAAAATATGATCCATGTCACTGATTCTGTTTACCTTACACAAAATCATTCTGGATTTTCAAGGAGTTACCTCGGTAACTTGAGAAGCGGTTAAGAAAACATTTTAAGAAAACATTTTAATATTGTATAAGGAGGTAATAATGAGGATATTTTGACATTGAATAGGTACAGTCTCAAGTTTAACTGAATATTATTATACTCTTCGCAAATACAAAACGGAGAGTATATTGCATTCGATCGGCACTTTTCTAAAACCGGTAATATTGCACCTAGAGAAAAAAATTTCATATCACTGTGTTGGTGATCAAATTCTGAACAACTTTCAAAATGTCCGTCCATCCGTCTGTCCATATGTCTGTCTGTCCAGCCTTCACGTTTCTGGTAAGCACGATAACTTAAGAATTTCGATTATATTGAAGTTTGGACGGTAAGTTACTGTTAGCTAGAGCAAAGATTAGAAAACTAACAAGATAGGACAGTCAGATGCAGAAGACCAAATAGACGAAGACAGTTGTGTACTCCAATTTAAAGGGACACGACATCCAGCGGAAACGAATTTAACCAAGCTTACTAAAAGATAGGTTGGCTCATTAAAATCGACAAGTGCTACGTCACGTATAGACCTCGATGACAGCTGCGTGTGACGGTTTTTTCCTCATTTTATAGAAAAAAGTTTTAAAATTATTCTTTCAACGTACAATTATATCCTAACCAAATAGATACCTTACATATAAACATATAAATACTTCATGTGACATGTAAGTATACAAAGCAACCTGTTTTTTTTTAGTGACCTTGACTACTGAGAGTCAGCTGAGTTCGGTCCTTCTATCAGGACAGTGTTGTCCATTTTCCACTATTGGCCTCTCTTTGTAATGTTACCTTCTCCGTCTGGTTGTCACATTGTGGCAGCTACGCGAGAACTTCAATCTAAATGTCGAGGTCAATGACGCCATTGCTAAGAGATGAAAAGTTTTCCGCTGGCTGTCCTATCTTTTTAATTTCCTAATCTTTGGCTAGAGGAAGAAACTTTTTTTGATGTTTTGTAATTAAACTAAGAGTGTCTAAAACTAACATTATTTACAAAAAAAACCTGCGAAGAGTATCCTATAGAATGTGCAACAATTATATAAAAAATGCAGTAAATCGACGAAGAGTATAACGGTTAGCATGTTTCTTTTAATTTTGAAATTTAAACGAAAACAATTAAAATGTGTTTCCGACATAAGTGTAAACTTTAGTTCTGTGCCGAACTTGAGAGAATTGATAAAAATCAAAACCGGAAATTGATTTTGATAAAACGTTAACGTATACGTAATATTTACCCACTATTTTAATTAATGCAATATTGAAACATCAAGTAGTTTATCCACAATTCGATGATTATATAAAAAAAAGTGTATCTTTGCTCCAATGAAACTAAAAAAATATATATTGAAAATGTTTTTAATATCTTGGAGGCAATATCTCCTCTGCTGAATCGATGTTCACAAGCAGTAGACACATAAAATGTCATATATTTTTTGGAATAAATGAAGCGCAAATGATACCATGTTTAGCTAGTGGAGCAGTTAAAGCTGATGGTTATCTGTTTCTTATCTATCTATCAAATAATTAATTTTATATAAGAAATAACATTCAATTTCGTACTCTAAGGAAATTAAAACACGGTTGATATAACTTTCCTTAAGGTGGTCATTCCCTAGAAAGAGACATCCGATAAGGAAATATTTACTATTTTTGGCCATAACTTTTTTTTCTTAGTACGTGTATTTAAAAAAACTATAAGTACCTAAGTATAACCTTAACAAGACTACTACTATGAATGTTCACTCAATAATTTCAGTGGTTTGCAAAATAGTTTAATTTAAAGCTAGGAAATAGGAAGATTAATATAATTTTTAAATTTAAATCTAACTATTTTGCAAACCACTGAAATTATTGAGTGAAAATTCATAGTAATAGTCTTGTTAAGGTTCTACTTAGGTAGTCTTATAGTTTTTTTAAATACACGTACTAAGGAAAAAATTTATAGCCAAAAATAGTAAATATTTCCGCATCGAAGGTCTCTTTCTAGGGAATGGGCACCTTAAATTTTATTTACTGAACAAAATATTGGATTAATGTTTTATAGATGTAGGGCCATGGAAATTATAGTTTACAACGAATTTCAAAGAATAAATATGAAAATTCCACTACTTAACTACTAAGAAATTGAATTGTTTTTCTTGGCACTGCCACTTGAAATGAAATAAATATTTACATTTAATTAGTAGTGGAATAAAAGTAAGAGTCTAAATTGCCTAAAAATGAATGTCTTACTATTAAAATTTTTTTTTTTACTTGTAAACATTACAAGAGGTATAGTAAAAAGTTTTGAATTAAATCCATGTGGTGGGACGATATTCACCAAACGGCAAGTGGAATTTAATCATGGATCAGGTGGAACGATGTTATCTAAACAAAAGATATTCAAAATTGTGTTTTTTCGCAGTTTTTCTTAAATGTCTCTGGTTGTATAACCTGTATCGTAACAAAGAAAGAGAAACGAATTATTCACAAAGAAATTGCGAAGAAAGCTAGATTTGTCCGAACCTCTCTGGTCAATATGTCAAGATGCAAAGCATAAAAACATTTGATAGAGGCCGTATTTAAATAATTGATGATAAGTTGAACAATAATGCACATATATTAACGAAACTTTAGAATAATATAGCCCTTGTGGAGTTAAAGTTAAAATAACGCCGAAAAAATAATTGCAATGTCGAAAATTGAATCATCGTTTGCTTAGGGGCATAAAGTCGTGCAAACAAAGTTTTTTATTTCAGATTATAGTTCCTTTCATGGATTTTTCACTTAATTTTCCTTAGTTCCTTTGCGTTTTTAATAATTTAGTTTGGACTATTCCCGATCTTACATAGGGTCAATTATAAAATGTTCGTTGATATACGATAGACAAGCCTATAGATCTGCAAACTCAAACGATAATGCAGAAAACAAATATCATGCAAGAAACAATTATCGAAAATAATCTTTTAATCTCAACCACTAACTTTTGTCCCGTTAAGTATTACTTTTTTTACATAATACAAGAAATATTTATAAGTTTTAAAGAGGACCAGTGTAAGATACCGAATGGGATAAAATACCGTTGCCGTCTGTTTACAATAAAATCAATTATTACTCTTTAATAGAATCATAATAGACAAACCTGATGTAATATATGTCGGTACCCCTATATTGGGGATAAGAAAAATAAAAATGTTTATAGAATTCGTGTTGTTATTCCTTGTTGTAAATGTTTATAATAAATCATGATAATACAATATACAGTGTTTTCGAAAATATTGAATCACGTGATTCATCAAGTGAAAATATCATAGTTGTATTTCCTAAAAGGTTTTGTTCCTGAGATACAAGGTGTTAAGTATTATTAGTAATTTGTTTTTTTTTCGAAGATGTCAGAAAGAAGTTAAATTATTTCTTTCAAATGTTCATTGCATATAGACCTCACAAAAAGAAATATGTTGTTTAGCAACGGTATCGTTAGCGGCCTGTGTGTGGGCATTGGCAATAATATGTTTTTGAAACAACTATGTACGCCATTAATTTTGTAACTTCTTGGAGTAATTTGGCTTAATACTTAACAAAAGACGTCGTTTGGTATTTTCTCATTTAGGAAGTCGAAGTTAATTGGGAGTTGAAGTTAACTAGAATATTACATGAATTACGAAGTATCTGTGAAGACGTTATCAATTTTAATTTACTAATATCTCAAAATATTTCTTATTTTGCATCTCAAATATTCTCAGACAAAGTGGTTATAATGGCAATAATGATGTTTTATTTACTGTATTTACCACTTTTGCACTAGGTCAGATATAATGACAAATTGACCATATTCATGAAACGAATATAATTTGTTATTGTAAGGAGATTTTAAACTGTATGACGAATCAGTTTACCTCATTTATGCGAATATGTAATTGCTTGGAGCAGTTGGGTTCAAATCAATTTAATCGAAGAATGACCTGAATGTTCTATTGCCATCTAAATGGCATTGAAAAAGATAATTTTGAAAATTCCCTAGTCACCCAGATATGTCCAATGTTGCCGTGATGATAACCCCAAGAAACAATTATATCCATTTTCGGTTTCCTTCCTCACATTTTCTTATTCATTTTATCTTCAACTTTCTGTAACTTCTTTATTTAACAGTTACTTACCCTTTTTGTCCAGGAACACCATAAGGAACACGACCTGGAGCTGGTGAGGCATCGTAAATATGGTTAAAATCTTCTTGCGGTTCTCTTTCAAGCGTTTGGATCATTCGGAACATGTCCATGGTTAATTCGGAGAATTTTACCTGTTCTGATGAGCTACCTACGATTAATATTTCCTGTAATGTTAAGTTCATATACTGTGACTTTTCAACGGGAGGCGTAGTCAGTGGACTCAGTCTGTAAATAAGACAATAAAATAAGCAATGAATGTCTCAAATGGCAGAAGTCAGAAATGACAAGTTTTTCATTCATTAAAATGTTCTGAGATCTATATTTGTGTAGAAGAAATAGATTTTGACCTTGAAAAAATGGGTACAAGGAAATAATTCGGTAGAGATATTGGCATGTATCTTTCAGAATATACTAAAAATTCTCGAAAATCAAATTGGTAATAAAATAAACAATTTTCATTATTATTAATTTTCTCTAAACTTAACAGTTTTTGAATTGTGAGCTGTAGAATGGTCTGAATTCTTTAAAAGCATAAATAACAAATGTAAAGAATTTGGAAGAGATGCCGTATTTGCCTTCTGATGAAATAACTAAAACCGAAGCTGTGCTACAGCCGTCATATTGGAAACTGGCGGCTCATTTCTGTATTTGCTTACCATCTCTAAACCGTTGCATATAGAAAGAAAAGCTTCAAATAAAAAATGCAATTTAACGTCAACCTATTTTCGCGACTAGAGTCAATCGCTTTGCAAGAAGATGGGCTACACTAATCGGCAAATTTTGCCAAACCTCGTCTCCATCCCGAGGTAGGGATTCCTTACTTGTATAACATCTAACAGACAAAATTTCGTTTCCTTTACATCCCTTCAAAGACTTCATATCTACTATACAATTCTCGCCCAAAATTACACAGCTTCTGGGTATTCACTGACATACAGTGTGTCTCAAACACCTTTGCACCTACTACGATGTAATCTTGCATAAAGGGGTTTCTAAAGGAGCTGATATTTTACTAGCTTTTCTCTAAAATAATCGTTAATATATTTTTATGGAAATCGACCCTTTTGTCCATCTTAGAATCGGACGCCTTTGACTAAAATCAAATGTGTTTACGTTCGAAGGCTCACTTTATAAGTATACTGGGTGTCTATTTAGTGTTCCCTCGGAAGGTTGTGCAAAAACTTGACAGAAAGACTTTCTTAACAAATCTTTCAATGTTTCATTTCCACTATAACGTAATATTATATAATTTTCATTTATACAAGGTGTCAAAAAAACGAGTTACACAAGAAATTATGATTTTTACAAATAGAACACCCTGTATTTTTTTGGCGCTAATTAAGCCTCCAAGGGTCCTGTATTGCACTCTAAAATATTTTGCCAACCGGTCGTAGCGTTGCCAAGTTATGATTTCTTTCCTGTTTTATTTTGGCACTGCAAACATTTTTTGGCTGCCATATCTCTGCGATTTATTAACTGTTTCTTCTAAAAATGTAGGATGTTATTTATTAATGATGTATTTACTGAAAAAATATTTTTGAAATAGATTATTATTGTACCGGATGCCCAAAATATTTGTTTGTATTTCTTGATAATTAATTAAGAAAATTGCTCAAAATGTCCACCATTTGAATCCAGGCAACACTAAAGCAAAGATTAGAGAATTAACAAGATAGGACAGTCAGACGGAGTAGACGAAATTGACGAAGATAGTTGTGAACTCCAAATTAAAGGGACACGACATCTAGCGGAAACGTTTTCGGGATTTGTCGGGTACGCATTAAATGAATTTGACCAAGCTTACTAAAAGACAGGTTGGCTCATTAGAATCGGCAAGTGCTACGTCACATGTAGATCTCGATGCCCGCCGCGTGTGTCTGTCTTTTCTTCATGTTATAGAAAAGAGATTCAAAATAATTCTGTCAATTAACAATTCTATTCTAATTAAATTGATACCTAACATGAACATAGGAATACTTCATGTGACATATGTTACGAAGCAACCTGTTTCTTTAGTGACCTTGGGTTCTAACTGTCAGCTGAGTTCGGTTGTTCTCTTAGGACAGTGATGTCGATTTTTCACTATTGGCCTCTCTCTCTAATGTTACCTTCTCCGCCTAATTGTCACATTGTGGCAACTACGCGATAACTCCTATTTAAATGTCGAGGTCAATAGCGCCATTGCTAAAAGATAAAAGGGTTTTCGCCGGCTGTCCTATCTTGTTAATTCTCTAATCTTTGACTAAAATCTCTTGATAAATGAACGTCTTACATTGTATAACATCAACATTTGTACGATTGAAACACTGACGAATCCTTTCCATCATATCTCCTCGAGTCGTTGGTTCTACTTTATAAACGTCTGACTTCACAAATCCCCAAAAGGAAAAAATCCATTGATATCAGGTCGGGTGAACTACGCGGCCATACAATGGGACCTAACATAATTTAATAAAATGGTAAATTAGATATAATTTAACAGTTTATTAAAATATTAGAGCCCCTTCCTATCCACCTTTCAGGAAACTGGTTACTAATGGCCTGACGAACATTTCTACTAAAATGTGGTGGTGCACCATCAAGCTGTAACCACATAGGTATTATTTGTAATCTAATGAGGAATATGCTCGATCATTTGTGGAAGCGTATTTGGCATAAAATCCAAGAAGGCTGCTCCATTCACATTTTCCTAAAAAAAGTGAGGACTAATAACACAATCACGTACAATTTCTCAAAAATGTAAACACTAGGTCTGCTGGTAATGATTCTTCTGTACAACATGAGCGTCTTCTGTCATAATAATGGAAATTGTGCACATTCACAAATCCATTGCGATGAAACGTTGATTCATCCGTGAACAACACAAATTTGAAAAATTCCTCATTTTCTCCAATTTGGTTTTGAGCCCACTGGCAAAAATTTACTATACAATTTAAGTCCACATCCAAAAGTTCTTGATGCAGCTGTACTCGATAGGGGTGAAACTTATTTTTACGAAGACATAAGGAAACATTTCGTCGTCTCGCCTTCTTTTCATATGCAACACTTCCAGTACGTTCAAAACCTTCTTTCAAATTTCCTGAGACCTCATATCAGGACACCTTTTATCGGGATATTTTATGCCATACACTCTTGATGCCAATAAGCAATTTCCATCAGATTCGCCAATAATGTACGCAATATATATCAAATCTTGTTGACAATAATTATAATTCATATTTTTGAATAGTGAAAACCAAACGCAAAACAAAAGACCAAAGCCATACTAGATTTTAATAAAATAAAGTGCACCTCAATTTACGCAAAAATCATTTGAAACAATCATATCTCAAAAACCGATTGAAATAAAAATAAAGTGTGTGATACTAAAATGTGAGGAATTTGCGATTTATTTATCCATGTAAAAAAAATATAGGCATTATATTAAAAAAACTGAGAAAAATAATTAAATATCAAGAAATATAAACAAGTATTTTGGACATTCGGTACAATAATTATTTATTTCAAGAATATTTTTCCGTAAATGCATCATTATTAAATAACATCCTACATTTTTAGAAAAAACAATTAATAAATCGCAGAGATACGGCAGTCAAAAAAATGTTTATAAACTGGCAAAAAAGACAGGAAGGAAAAAAATCATATCTTGGGAACGCTGCATCCGGTTGACAAAATACTTTAGAGCGTACTACAGGATCCTTGGAGGCTTAAATGGCGCCTAAAAATACAGAGTGTTCCATTTAAAGAAATCGTAATTTCTTGTGTAACTCGTTTTTGTGACACCTTGTATAATTGAAAATAACTTTACGTTGTAGTAGAGATGAAACATGGAAAGTTCTGTTGAAAGTTTTTTTGTAAATTTAGCCGTTTTTGCTCTTCCGAGGGAACACTAATTGGACACCCGGTATATTCACCACCAAAATATCAAAATATTTGGATGTCAGATGAGCGACATATGAGGGTGACTCCATGAAGAGTGGAAACACACTGAGTAAGTGACTAGAAGTTGAGGACATGTTGCTTTGTTTCTCTGGAGGTCACACATCCAAGTTGTAACCGTAGCTACTGTTGCGTTAATTTTTTAGGTAGAGAGCCGGCTGTATAATAATAATAATAATAATAATGCTTTATTTATCCAAGAGATCATAAAATGATATAGGATACGTCAAATACATTTCCAGAATAAAATAAAGATATTAATACATTAAGAATTCATCTATCGAGTAGAATGCATTTTTTAACAGAAACTTTTTTAATTCTGTCAAAAACTTGTTTACACTAGGTATAGTTTTAATTTCAACGGCTAACTTATTGTAAAGTGTACATCCCATGTAATATGGTTTTCTTTTATATAATTCAAGTCTGTGTATATCGTATTGCAAATTGGATCCATGCCGTGTAGGATAATTGTGATTAGCATTTAAGGAATTGAAGGTGGATAAGTTTTTTTTTTACAAATTTTAAAATTTCATATATGTACAGACAGGGCAATGTAAAAATATTATGTTTGATAAATGTCTGCTTGCAGGATTCTCTATAGCTTAAATTAAACATATTACGAATAGCTCTTTTTTGTAGTAAGAACACACGGTTAGATGACGGTGAATTTCCCCAAAAAATAATACCATAGCGTAGTCGGGACTCTAAACTAGTAAAATAAAATATTTTCACAGTCTTTAAATTGGTTATATGACGTAATCTTTTCAGCGCAAAACAGTGACTTGAGCATTTATTGCAGATATAGGAGACATGTGACTTCCAATCCAGTGTTAAATCAATATACAAACCTAATAATTTGAAAGTTGACACTTGTTCAATGGATCTACCATTAAGCTGTAGAAGCAAACTAGATATGTAATGAGCTCTAACAGGATGAAACTGTAACGATAATGTTTTTTCTTTGTTCATTACCAATTTCTTTATAGTGAAATAATTATTTATATTAAGTAGGGTAGAATTTAACTTATCAATCAGTTCTTGAATGTTTTTTGTACCTACAGCAATAGTAATATCATCAGCAAAGGAGCAATAAAATTCATTTACATAATTATTCAAGTCGTTAATGTAAAGGAGAAAAAGGAGCGGTCCCAAAACACTACCTTGGGGTACACCAATATCTATTGTTTTAGTTTCTGACCTCGAACCTAAGAAATCGACATATTGCTGTCTGTTGGATAAGTAAGATTTTAATAACATTTTGCATTTCCCTCGTACACCATATTTTTCAATAGTATCCAAGAGAATGTCGTGATTAACAAAATCAAATGCCTTTGAAAGGTCAATAAACAGTGCCATATCCTCATGACCTCTGTCAAGATTTTCGTAAATATAGTCCAGAAAACTTACTAAAGCTGATATAGTTGATCTATTCGCTCTAAAGCCATGCTGACTTGTTGAGAGGACTGAGTTAGTATTTAAAAATTCAGATATTCTTATTGCGATTAGCTTTCCAATTACTTTAGAAAAAACGGATAAAATTGCGATTGGTCTATAATTACAGAGCTGTGTACGGTCACCTTTTTTAAACAATGGAATTACTTTGGATAATTTTAAAAGATCTGGAAAAATGCCATCTGAAAAACATTGATTTACGATATCGGTTAATGGTGTAGCCAATTCTCTGGAACAATTTTTAACAATTTTAACAGGAAAATAATCAGAACCGGAAGAATTAGAATTTTTTAAACTGTTGATTATATTTATAACCTCGGATGTATTGGTCGGTTTTAGGTAAAGTGAATTTTTAATAATGCGCGTATGGGTTCTATTACTATGGTTAAGTATATTATTGTCTGGTATTGCTAATGATTTAGTTATATTTAAGAAATATGAATTGAATTCGTTGGCGATGACTATTTTATATGTAGTTAGTTCATTATTTATTGATATATCAGGACTATAATTATTTTTCCCCCTTTTCAATGATTGATTAATTATATTCCAAGCAGCCTTCGATTTGTTCGAGGAGTTTATTATGATATTGTCAAAGTACATTTTTTTCGCCTGACGCATAACTCGTCTGTAAATTACTTTATATGATTTATAATATTGTACACTGATCAAACCAATTTGTTGCATATTGAACAGTTCTTTTAAATGGATCGATGACACTTTAATTCCAGCAGTTATCCAATTTTTGTTTTTTTTGTCGTCAAAATTTTTAGGAATAAACTTAAATGACGCGTTATAATAACAGTGCAATGTATTATTAAATTCATGATACTTATTTCCTACTGTTTGTGCGCTAAAAACACTATGCCATGACTCACTACTTAAACAGTTTTTAAATTTATAGATTTAATTATGGATTTCCTATGAATAAGATACATGAGAAACTTTGTATGAGTGAGTAAGTACTACCACAAACCAACAGGGTGCCACTTTTCATATAAGCAAATTTTGCCCGCGTCATGAAATTTTACCGGAAATGACGTGAAAATGGGAGGATGTGGGCAAATAAGAAGAAGCGATCTATTTTTTTAATAACCAGAAGACTTGTGCTTTAACTCAAAAAAAAATAATTCATGTATTCGATGACTTAAGAAAACACAAAAAAAAACTTTAATGTAGGGTGTCTTAGGGTTGCGGGCAAATTAAGCCTGGCACCCCGCTACAATCTCATTGTATAGGTACTTCAAAACGTACATTTTGACGTAAGTTTTGTTCATGTATTCGATGACACAAAAAATCGTGACCGGAAGTGGTGTCAGAATTCCATGACGCGGGAAAAATTTGCAAAAATGGAAAGTGGCTCCCTGTATGTCTATGGTAGTACTTACTCACTCACATAAAGATTATCATGTATCTTATTCATAGGAAATCTATATAGCCGGCTCTCCACCTATTTGTATCTAGTATGAGTGTAGCCAGGACAGGCCTACGCTTGCCCTGTAGATGATAATAAACGAACAATATTTGTTACTACACTTTTGCTAGAGTGAAAGCTGAATATAGTTTTCTAGTAATTGTTGGCCAGTACACGAACTAATTAGTTCTCTTAAACACCTTGGCTCCCGATAAGATGTATTTCTGGTCTCTTCGACCGGACCTAGGAAATAAAAAATCTGAATTCTATATCCCACCATCACATACAACTGCAAGGGCAGAAACTCGGCAAATAATTTGTCGGCTCAGTGGCGCGGTTCTTACTACTTTAGTCAAAATAGACATTCAACTTCCCATTAATTCGCATAGCGCTGAAAATTGGTACAGACCTTGAATACACTTTTTTTTCCTTCTTCAATTCTTTGGGACTTCCTGCCACTTGTATGTTTTCTTTCTAAGCGGTGCTAGGGGAATCTACAAAATATATCACAATTAACCAGTATGTTACTGGTAAAAAACCTCTACGCCTGTGAGGTTTACGTCAAAGGATCAGTTAAAGGTTGGTTTTTTTATAAATAAACAACACAAATAAGTATAAAAACTTGAAATTAAATATTTCGCCGACGTTTCGGAAATCTAATCTGTTTCCTTTTTCAAGGCTTTTTTTGAAAAATCTTTTTTGATGTGTATGACAAATACACAGCTCTAAGAATGTTTGTTATATTCAATATCCATAGATACTTACTATTTACATAGAACTGTTGATATAGTTAACAGTTTTTTAGTTTCTATACAATGTTAAGTTTGTGAAGTTCTTCTTTTAACATTGGCAGCCAAGTGTCGAATTGTTCCGTAGATGTCTGTACAACTTGGCTGCCAATGTTAAAAGAAGAACTTCACAAACTTAACATTGTATAGAAACTAAAAAACTGTTAACTATATCAACAGTTCTATGTAAATAGTAAGTATCTATGGATATTGAATATAACAAACATTCTTAGAGCTGTGTATTTGTCATACACATCAAAAAAGATTTTTCAAAAAAAGCCTTGAAAAAGGAAACAGATTAGATTTCCGAAACGTCGGCGAAATATTTAATTTCAAGTTTTTATACTTATTTGTGTTGTTTATTTATAAAAAACCAACCTTTAACTGATCCTTTGACGTAAACCTCACAGGCGTAGAGGTTTTTTACCAGTAACATACTGGTTAATTGTGATATATTTTGTAGATGCACCTAGCACCGCTTAGAAAGAAAACATACATGTGGCAGGAAGTCCCAAAGAATTGAAGAAGGAAAAAAAAAATTAAGATAATGCCACAAATAACATTTAGACAATATTTGAATACACTATTGCAAATGAAATGTCAAAAGTCTCCATCGATCCCCCATCGCGTCAGTTATTCGAGGTCAAAGGTCACAAGTATCAGTTTCTCGCATATTTCTCGTAAACGATAAGAGTTATCGTAAAAATAGGTCATGCAAAGGTTGTGGCACATGCAATTATCTACAAAAACTGTTCCAATACTTTTTTCCTACGAATCATCATTCATGAGATGGTGATTTCAGAAGTTGGAAACGTTATATTTTGCATATAGTACGGGAGCCCATCGGTAAAAGTGGATCGGGCACCGCAGTTGCTGCTGTTTGGTGGAGATGTTGTAGGCATCTGTAGGTACCATTTCCCCCCACGGTAGGTCACGTGACCGCGCTCGCGGGAGAGAGGCAATAAACAAAGGACCGCTTAAATGTTGCCAAAAATTCTGAAAAAATGCAGGCACATTTTCTGGGAAAATATAAGCATCTTTTGTCTTTTGGCGTTTTTCCCAAAGTACTTCCTTCTCCCGGAAAAAAATAGCAAAAAAAAATAATTCATAGACCTTGATTAATTAGTTTAGGGTGAAGGAAGCGTTTTAGAGAAAAACTCCAAGAGCCAAAAATGGCTTATTTTTGCAGAATAAACACGCCTGCCGGTATTCAGAATTCTTTGGACAAAAATAGTTTCGGCCAAGAATTTCCATATATTTTTTTTAAATTTCTTCAGAATAATCCCAAAAAATTCAGTCATATTCATTAGACAAAAAACAAACAACTTTTGCCTCTTAAACCTTTTCTTTAAAGTGCTTCCTTCTCCCGTTAAAAAAATACAAAGTACTAATTTTCTTTTTTTCCGGGAGAAGGAAGCATTTTGGAAAAAAAACACCAAGCGACAATAGATGATTATTTTTGCCAAAAAATGTGCCTGAATTCAGGATTTTTTGGCAACATTTAAGCGGCCCCTTGTTTTTTACCTCTCTCTCTCTCGAAGAGGGCATGGTCACGTGACCTGCCGTTGTGGGGAAAATGGTACCTACAGATGCCTACAACATCTTCACCAAGCGGCGGCAACTGCGATGCCCGACTTTTGTCGATAAGCTCCCGTACTAATAATATGCACACATTTCCGCACCACCTATGAGGTACTGTGTTTGGCGCATTTTTGTTAACGTGGTTTGCCCAGTAAGCATAATCCGCAATGGATTATGATTATGCAAGTCTGATCAGACAGTTTCATATTGATTTAAAAAAAGAGTACTGTTGGTAATTATCAAATAAGTGAAACGGATTATTGTTAATTTTTAAAAACCGTCGAATGATTACTAATCTTCGAATTCCGGTTCAACAGTCACGTCTTCTTCTTCTTCGCATTCTCCTTCGCCTTCCTTTTCCTCTCTTCGCTGGATTTCTGTAAATTGTTGCAAGAAAAAAAATAGATCAGTTATCTCCTCATTGATATAAGTATTCTCATCTATTGTATTTGGTTGAACATTGGAGCAAGACAATTGGTACATACTGGTGAACAAAATAATCCGACTTTTTACAGCCACATTTATTGCTACAACCCTTCTTGCAATTACAAAAAATGTGTGCATATTTTGCAAAATATGACATTTCCAACATCTGAAATCGCGATATTTCATGAATGATGTTTGATGCGTAGGAAAAAAGTAACGAAACAGTTTTTGTAGATAATTGCATTAGCTGCAAACTTTGTATGGTTTATTTTTATGATAACACTTATCGTTTACAAGAAATATGCGGAAAACTAATATTGTGACCTTTGACCTCGAATAACATTTTTAGCCGACGGGAGATAAGTGAGTACTATTGACATTTCATTTGTAATAGTGTATTCAAGGTCTGTACCAATTTTCAGCTTTGCGAAGTTTCAAGTTTTTTTTATCTAATTTGACTGGGGTATAAGTACTGTAAGACTTGGAGCATGGACCATGGAGTCCCGGGTTCGAATCCTGGTTAGGGTATGGATGTGTAGTGACGTTGTTAATATGTTACGCATCACTCATCACGTAAATATAGTCAAGTTCAACAATAGACGGATACTCATTTTGGGCTAACTGCCTGAAGCAATTTTGAAACCAATTACTGAACATTTGGATCCAGGCACCAGCGAAGCTCCGTTTTAGGGAATTTTTAATATACTAAAAAAAACTTCAATCTAAATTGTCTAATGGATCAGACGGTGTTCCAACTATGAATTAGAAAATGTAATAATATGGTATAATTATGTATCTTAGCAATAAGCTGTTGGATTGTATACTAAATAAATAAAAAATATTTAATAAGAACACATACTCAATATGTTCAGCATACTCCTTGCTTATACTAATTTTTTTAAAGTTCGTGTTATTTTTGGCCTATTCTTGCTGTACTATATTTACATGCACTGTTTATAATACAAGTATTTCTAAATATTTCATCCACACAATTCAATCTTTAATAGAGAATAAAAGTATTTTTCAAAGAAAAAACGTGTTTTAATATTAGTATTGTTCAGAGAAAATAAATGTTATTTACCTGTGAGACAAAACAATAGGATTTGTATCTGCATGTAGTACTTGTACCAGTGAATCGGATTGGATGAACCCCTTAATTTCATCAAGGACAAGACTCCATTCAATTTGGTCGTCAGGCTCATAGGTACTCGTATAATCAGAGATATGTCTATCTAATTCCACTATTAGTTCTCTCACTAGTTTCATCCGCCGCAACAGAAGACAAACCACTATGAATCGGGCGTAATAGCGTAGTTTCTTCACCATTAATTCCGACCTAAAAAGGTTTTGGATCAACGTTCTTGTTTCAAAATAAAAATAATATTGTAAAATAATGATTCTTCTTTTCAACATTGATTCTCTTCTAAGGAAACGGTGAAACATTCAAACTGAAAATTGATTAATTTAACCATAAGTGGCAGTTGATGGAATTGATTAAATTATAATAAAACTGATAAAGAAATTATTTTCATCAATCAACAAAGACAGACTACCTGCCTGTTTTCGTTCGTATTATTTGCATGGAATCATGAGGTAAAATGAACGTACCGAATAACCCAGCTTATAGAGAGTTTTATAACTTTTAATGGGAGAATGGAGTATATTTTCAAAATTGGTGTAGTAATATGAGATAAAATTTACAGTTATGAGAAGTAGAGTCGAAATGGCCGATTTTCCGTTCCGAAATCAAACTTCATTGGCCCAATTTGTATATTATTGCTTATTTGGATCTTGCTGGTCAAAATACATATGATCCAGATATTTTGATTTTCAAAAATTATGTATTTTAAGGGTTCGTACCTCGTGAGGAAAAACACGTAAGTTGCACTAAAGACGAAAGTTAACCATTTAGGTTGTTTGCAACATATAATTGAAAACTTTATCTATATCACCACACCCAATTTGAAAGTAACCATGAGGCAAGCCACCGGGACAGATGACGTAATGCTGTCAGGCGTATCATAAAGTAAAGGGAGATCAAATAGAGTAATAGATAGATTAACATCTGTCAAGATATTGTAAATAAGAAGATTAATAGGTTGAACTATATTACTGAGAGACACATTGTGGAACATTTTGTAGTAAATTTGGCAAATATACTTTAAACAGGTTTTTGAACAATTAAATAGAACTCTCAAATTTACAATAAATTTAAAAAAACATTATTAACACAGCAAACAGATAAAAGCACTACATAAAATAGATAACCTCTTAAACCAAAAGAAAACCCTGTCCGCAAGGTACAAAATTTCGTTATATACTTGATACGGGGTACGAACCCCAGGGTATGTTAAGCGTTTCTCATATTATGAGGTATTATCAACTAAGTCAGTGTGACCACAGTTTAATATAATACACAGTTGGGTCAGTTCTCCTCATTTATGTCCATGACCCAATACTCTTGTCATCGACGCGTGGGTCACACCCACAAAACAATATTTACAACATAGGACATAACCAACAAATTTGACATTAAGGAACGGTTTATCAATGCAAAGAATGCACTATATTCTGTAAGTCGGACAGGAATACAAATTTTTCCTAGACTAACGAGACTATGTCGCGGCCCCGTTTTCGAGGATGCTGAACATGATGGAGATGGTTAAATCTCTCTTTTAGGTCACCCCACCCCCCAAATAGCCAAAAACTACCCCCGAGAAGGATAAACTGTGTTTCCGCCGTCTCCTTTCAGCCAAACATATGTTACCCCCGTTTTCGAGGAAGCTGAGCAAGATGGAGATGTTGAGACCCCTCCTCGACTTCCGCTAATCCCCAAAACGGCCAACAACCACCCCCGAAAGGGGTGAAACGCGGATAGACCGTCTTCTCTCTGATAAACCTATGTTACTCCCCGTTTTCGAGGATGCTGAGCATGGAAATGTTGCAGAGACCCTTCCTCGACCCTCGCCAATCCCCCAAACGGCCAAAAACTACCCCCGAAATGGGCGAAACGTGAATAGACCATATTCTTTCGGTTAAACCCGTGTTATTCCCCGTTTTCGAGGATGCTAAGCATGAAAAAAATATCGCAACCTCTCCTCGCTCAGCAGACGGATAAAAATATAATTCCACTTCTTACTAAACGGGGAAAATTATCATTATCTTCCTACTTTCTTGATTTTTTTACGAAAGATTTTAATTCGAAGGTACGCGGGCTCGCGGCGGCGAAGAGTACACACAGATATGTTATATGGTACATACTATCCCGCGCAGCATCTCCGTGTCACCACTTTTAATGTAGCTGGTCCACGTGTAAGATTCCTTCTCCGCGTCCACTGGCATAAAAACAAGAACTCAGTTACTGTTAATGCCTACATGACTGATCTCGTGGAGAAGATCCAACATCATCATCGTGCTCAGTATTCTCGAAAACAGGGGGTATCACAAGTTTGGCTGGTAGGAGACGGCCTATCCGCGGTTTACCCATTTCGGGGTGGTTCTTGGCCGTTTAAGGGTTGGCAGGGGTCGACAAGAGGTCTCAATAACACCATCGTGCTCAGCATCCTCAAAATGGGGGGTTTTCGCGGGTTTAGCCGAGAGAAGACGCCCTATCCGCCTTTCATCCCTTTGGGGGGTGGTTATTGGCCGTTTGTGGGGTTGGCGGGGGTCGAGGAGGGGTCTTGACATCACCATCGTACTCAGCATTCTCGAAAATGGGGGTAACACAGGTCTGGCTGATAGGAGACGGCGGATACGGGGTTTACCCCTTTCGGGGGTAGTTTTTGGCCCTCTGTGGGGTGGGGTGACCTCGGAGAGCGACTTAACCACTGCCATCATGTTCAGCATCCTCGATAACGATAACGGAGACATAGTCTCATTAGGCTAGAAAAAATTTGTGTCTTTCGAGGTTCAATCCGACTGCGACTCACAGAATGTAGAATAAGTGTTATCCTATAGTTAAATCACAGTTTAATATACAGTAGGGTCACTTCCCCTACTGAGTATAGTCCACGCTATGATGGCAGGAGTAAGACTATCGATGCGTGGACTATTCTCAGTAGGGGAAGTAACCCTACTGTATTATTAAACTGTGACTAACTATAAGATAACACTTATCTCGCATTGATAAACCAGCTACCCCTTAGTTTGGTACGCCGCGTGCCGTTGTCCGCTACTTGATTTTAAAACTGGCGCCATTCCCCTACGTGCGGGTGGACCATGCGCAGCCGGCCTGGATGAAAGCATAAAAAAACGAAACCAAGTCCCATTGAAATACATGGAGCAAATAGGCAGTGAGTTTACTGTATATTTCTCTACTGTGGTGTGACCGAGCATACTAATTTAGAAATTTAGAAGAAGGTGTTTTTAACATTTATGTAAAAAAGGTAATATGAATCCAAAAACTTTAAAATTTTAAAACACATTAATTTATCATTTTAATTAGTGAGTATTGATGTGAAGAATTTTCTTCAAAACAATGTTACACAATAAAGTGAAATTTGAATTTACTGACGATTGTCTTCCTCTTTTCTGAAAATGCATAAGATCTGAATGAAATCCTCCTTGGCTTAGTCTAGTCATTTTAGCATCACTTACATTATTGTGAAACTTGTACTTTTTAAAGAGTAAAAAAGTCTTACCTGTCTTCTTTGGCTGCTCTTGAATAATATGCTCGACCTCTGATTGCAGCATAAAATGAATATGCTTCATTCAAATAGTTCGTTTCACTAGTCCTTAAACTGAAATAAACAGAAATTTTAAGCCAATACCGTTTCACTACCAAATATACAGGGTGTCCAAGCTCTATTTTGGCAAGCATTATCTGAAAAGCGGTGAGACATAGAAAGAAATGTTACATGGGAAAGTTATTATGTTTAAAAAGATACATCTAATCATTTTATTTTCAAATGTGCAAGACACTTCAAAAAGGCGGTAGGTTATGCAACGTCACTTTTTCAAATGGAACACCCTGTATATTTTTATATTTTTAGATTCTACTTTTATTACCGAACAAATTTGATTAATTATGTCCTATACCTACCATTAACCATCGTTGAGATATTATCAGTTAAATTTTTGGGCTAATATTTTTTTATTAAAGTTATCATTAGGAATAATACAAAACACAAAAGAGAAACTATTATGATTATTATAAAATATGTTCAAATTGCCTCCCATATTCTATTTGACACAACTCATGCCTCCTTAAAAGTTCTCGTGTACCATAATTCCTTATAACTTCTGAGGTTTTTTGTCGCCAATAATATCTGTTTTGTAATGTAATTGGTACCAGCCCTATTAGTTTAAGAAAATAGAACATGGCGGAATCAAGATTAAACCGAACATTGTATATCGTAAACCGTTAATGATAGGTATAGGACATGGTTAATAAAATTTGTTCGGAAATAAAAGAAGAATCCAAAAATATAAAAATATACAGGGTGTTCCATTTGATAAAGTAATATTGCATAACCTGCCGCTTTTTTAAGGCGCCTTGAACATTTGAAAATGAAGTGATTAAATGCATCTCTTTAAACAGAATAACTTTTCTATGTAACATTTCTTTCTATGTCTCACCGTTTTCCACATAATGCTTGCCTAAATAGAGCCTGGACACCCTGTATATGTTTATTGCACATTTTTGATCACGCGACGATTTAATTCCTTCTTGACGATTGAAGATTGAAATCAAACTAAAGTATATTCGCCGAGCTCTGAGAGCTGTCACGCTCTGTTCACATGGGCTTAGATCACCAGAGCCATCGTAAAATTATTAAAAATACGTTTCCTGATCGATTTTAGAACGATTGAATATTAATGAAAATGTAGGATATTGTTCTTTTAAACTTGATAATACATTACCACAAACTTCAAATGCATTCACTAAACTGTTTATGAGTTATAATAATTTAAATTTTCGAACAAATGTAAATACACTCTTACGCAAATTACATACAACTGAAGTCGAAAAAACCGTTGACAATCTCCGGAAAAATGCAACCAATGAGGATGGAACACGTCGCGATCACGAGGTAATCACGCATATTTATTACTCTCAGCCTTCTGTGAATACACATGTAAACTTTGTACTCTTCGCGGGTTTAATTGATGTTTTATATAATTGTTGAGAATAAAAGTTAAGGAATAATTATAGTTACATTTTTCATTTTAAACATCTTCTGATGATGCCAGTTTGGTTGTCAAACATATATGCAGTGTTTCAGCAATCCTATTTATATGTATCTTCATACATATTTTTTTTATTAAGACATTTAATAACATACTTACTGATTATTCTTTACTTCCCTCACTTACCGAGGGAAGTGGCAAAAATCACTTTCTGAAATTTTTCCGGATATACTCGTTTCAGATAGGCTGGTACAGCTAGTACCCTAAACAACGCCAAAAGGATCCTTTAAGTAAAGGATACTTTATGTTTAAAGTCAATTTTTAGCATAAAGTATCATTTTCTAAATGGATCCTTTTGGCGTTGTATATGGTGCTGGCTGTAAGAGATACAAAAATATAACCGTTGTACATGTTATTCACACTCGCCTGTGTTTTTCTACTCGAGACTATAAAAAATGTACCATTTCTTACACTTCATTAAGAGTTACTACATTATTTCTATGATTTTACCATTTTCGGAAATGTTTTTGACTAACAAAAAAAAATTGACAAGGTAGATCCTGTTTTGGATCCGTAGATTCAGATTGAGCGTTGAAGAATGTACCAAATCCATATATTTTGGTTTCCTGCACAGAGCATGATTTTTGTATCTAGTTGTGTATTAATATTTTTTTCTGTTGAATAATGACAATACATTTTTTAACTAAAGCATATCAGGTTTCCTTTCTGCAACTACACCCGAATATTACTCTTATCCGTCCGTCTTATCGTCTTAACTAATTATTTTTTGGAGTAACCACCCTGTATATTTTCACTAAACATAATAATATAACAAATTTATCCTTTGGCAGTAGTGCTAACTATAAAAATTATAGAAAATAATATTTGCAATGTAGTTGACACTACCGCCGATGAAGAAACTACTAAAGGATATCTATAGTCAAAAATATACATGGTTGTCGTAACCCAATATAATAATTAACTAAAAAATGTCGGAAAGAGATCATATTTAGAATATAAATGAGACTATTGCCTATGAGGAAATCTACATTTTTAGTTAAAAATATACAGGGTGGTCACAAAAAAAGGTTATTTCAGAAACGACAGGGAAAGTATTTGAAATGTACTTGACACTATTGCTGAGGAACGAACCCATGATTTTAACGAAAAATATACAGTGTGGTCATCCAATACAAATAATTAACAAATAGAAGAGGGACATTTTGTGTAATCACCTTTACACATTTCTTCAATAACAATAGGATTTTCTTCCAGCTAATGACAACTCTTCATTTCAATACTAGACTTCCCCTTCGTGCTTACAAGCAATGTGTGTACAGACGAACAGATAGACAGATATTTTGAATAATGTTGAGAATTTGACGAACACAATGATATTTAGCATATGCTAATACAATTGTCAATAAAGAGACTTGCTCTATAATTAGTGAAAAATATGCAGGGTGTCCCAACTCTACTTAGACAAGCATTATCTGCAAAACGGTGAGAGAGAAAGAAATGTTAAATGGAAAAGTTATTCTGCCTAAAAAGATGCATTTAATCATGTTATTTTAGAATGTACAAGGCGCCTTAAAACGTCGGCCGGTTACGCAACGTTACTTTTTCTCAAATGGAACATTCTGTATATTTTTATATTTTTGGATTCTTCTTTTATTAGAACAAATTTTATTAACCATATCCTATACCTATAGCTAACGGTTTATGATATATCAACGATTTAATCTTAATTCCATGTTCCACTCTTAAACTAAAGGCTGGCCTTGATTAACATTACAAAAGCAGAAGTTATTGTTGGGAGACAATTTCAGCATCTTTTATAAGAATCATAATAGTTACTGTTTCGTGTATAGATCATACCAAACTTATAGCAGTTTAAGTAAAGACATGACGTCTGTTCGACAAGAACTTAAAATATTAGAATTTTTCCACCAAGGCTACAAATAATTGGGGACACAAGTAAATTCTCTTGCTGATTAAATTGGATTAGCTGAAGTCTTATTGAATACTTCTTGTTAGTTAAATCTTATTGAACAACAGGCATATATACTTGCTTGCAAACAAAATAGTATATTATTAATATTATTATCTAAATTGCCGGCTACTGTGAAAAAAAAACACGAGTTAAATTGGACGCCGGAACTTTTGACTCGAAACGCTGCCAATATCGTTAGAGTTATGAAAAAAAATGGACATAGACAATTTTATGAAGAACTAATTTTTTTATAAAAAAGTCGGTGGTGGCATATGTCTATGTTCAATACTTTAGGCGTGAGAGTGATTGATAATTGAATACAAAATTTATAATTGTCCAGTGCGCGACTTTCAACCATCTTCTCGCCAAAAGTATTTAAGATAGACCTATGCTACCATTCACATTTTTATAGAAAATTTAATTTTCTATAAAATTGTTTACGTCCATTTTCTTCGTAACTCTAATGGATTTTACAGCGTTTCAAGTTAAACGTGCAGGCGTTCAATCACTGAAGAAACCGTGGTGGAAAGACAATTCTTCCAAAAGCGCAAGCCAAACATTCGACAATGTTGTACGTCTCCATCTTCGTCATACAGCTGCATTAAAATGAAACGAAAGGAGGTACACAGATTAATGACAGACGGCGTAGTAATTGGCCACATGCAGATAGTGTAAAAGAAAGAGATTCACTTGTTGGTGGCATTTCGTAGCTTGGCCGGACACTTCTACAACTCAGAATACTATAAGTTAGGTATAATGTATATTGTATTATTCCTTATGATTACATTAATAAAAAAATGTTAGCCCACAAATTTAACTGCTAATATATCAACAATACTGGTAGGTATGGGACATAGTTAACAAAATTTCTTCGAAAATAAAAGGGGAATCCAAAAATATAAAAATATACAGTTCCATTTGAAAAATTAAAAGTTGTATAACCTACCGCCTTTTTGTGGCGCCTTGTACATTTGAAAATGAAATGATTACATGGATATTTTTAAATAGAATAACTTTCTCATTTAACATTGCTTTCTATGTCTCACCGTTTTCCAGATAATGCTTGTCTAATTACAGCTGGGACAGCCTGTATAGGGTGAACAACCCTAAAATGTAAATAATAGTACTAATGTGTCGAAGGACAATAATACTGCATGTAACTCACAACACTCAATGAAGAAAAATGTTATACTTGGGTGAAGAATATTGTATTGGGTGGTCACCTAAATATAGTTAGTTAAGAGACGATGATGGTCTAGAATAATATTTGAAGGGGTCGTTAAGTAGGGCCTTAACTGGTCCACTACATCGAATGAAGAAATGTAGCTGATGCTATTGCTTACTATGGGACATACTTTTAATAAAAAATATACACGGTAAACACTCTAAAATTAATTAATGAAAGAAATGCGATGAAGAAGATTAATATTTGTCATGTAGTTAACACAACTATCAAGAAAGGAACCTGCTACTTCTATTGAAGAATATGCAGAGTGATGATCTTAAAAGTAATTACTTAAGTAACAATAACAGAAATAATATTTAAAACGTAGTTGCCACTATTTTCGAGCAGGAAACCTGATGTACCTTAAATCAAAAATATACAGGGTGGTCATTAAAAAAATTGCCACTATTACCAGGAAAAAATTCTAATATACTTTTGGTTAATAAAACATACAGAGAGATTATCGAACAGAAAAAATAATTAATAAATGAAAAATGACAAGTAGAGAGAGAAGTACTGTGTAAATAAATACCTTTACAAATTTCTTCTTTGACAGTTATGTTAACTACTTGCCAAATATTACTGTCTTCTGTCATATTTCTTCATTTTTTAAGGTGCACATTTTTTAACTAGAAGTATATTGCATTTTTTCACTGGCAATAATGTCAACAATATAGTAAATATTATTTATCGTCAAATAGTTTAGTATATACAATGTGTCCACGGAAAAGGTTATTATAGGTATAGACAGGCTCACCAAGAGGAGTGGGGGTCGGGGGTGTTTCTCCCCGGGCCTGGGGGTTTTTGAGGGGGCCCGGGTTTCACCCGAAGTTAAAGAAGCATTTGTATTAGGCGAAATGAGAGAGGTATACTTTTGAATGATTTAAATGATTAGTGTGATGTATATAACAACGAGTTCCGAATTACTATTGTTTATAATGAGATAAATACGATATTGCTAGGTAAAAGAATATCCCTCCCGCTCTTTAAAATTATTTGGATAATTATTCAATTCTTCAATTCTAAGAAATATCACCCCCTGGCTGTGTTCATGAGGTAAATATTCAATTCTCAGGAATATCACCCCCCCCCCCGCTCTTCGATTCGAAACTTTTATTGAGATAAATAAATAGTTTATTATTAGTAATGCCATATAGAAGACTGCTGGGAGTCGTATGTTACTACCCCCGGGCCCCGATTTTCTCTCGACGGCCCTGGGTGTAAATAACCATTTCTTTTTACTATGAACACAATTTTCAGTATTTTGCTCCTGCTTGACCAAAAACCTATTTCCAGTATGTTAGAATTTAAAAAATGTATAGAGGGCTCTGGTGGCAGCTTGGAAATAAAATTAGCTTTAGGTAAACTGACATTTCTGTGCTAGATACTGAAAAATGTTATAAGAAAAACTTGCTCAAAATTAGAAAATATGAAGTTGTACCGAATTTGATAACTATATGCATATTTTTGTATTTATTTATGTCTTTAAATCAAGGTCCGTCATGGAACCTGAAATGAATCGTGAATCACCCTGTATACTTATCAAATTTGGTACAACGTCTTATTTTTTAATTTTGAGCAAGCATTTTTCTTATAAAACTTTTCAATATCTAGCACAGAAATGGCAGTTTACCTGAAGCTAATTTAATTTTTAAGTTGCCACCAGCGCCCTCTATGCATTTTTGAAATTCTAATTGACTGAAAATGGGTTTTACACCAAGCAAGAGCTGAATACATAAAACTGTGTTCATAGTAAAAAAAAGAGAATTTAATTTTTAAGCTGCACCAGCGCCCTCTATACATTTTTGAAATTCTTACATACTGAAAATAGATTTTGGATCAAGCAAGAGCAGAATAGAAAAAATTGAGTTCATAGTAAAAAAAATGTTTATTTACACCTATAATAACGCTTTTCCGAGGACACATTGTATAACGCTAACAGACAGACTCACAGGCGGATAGAATAACTATACATATATCTCTAAAATAGCTTTCGATCATATTTTAAAATGGCATAACTTTTGGAACATTTTTAATAACAATTTCCGAAACGAATATATACTTTAAATTGTATGCTACTAATTGTTGTGAGCGCATGTTTCAATGTGCTTTGTACTGATACCAGCATCTCTAAGAAGGCATATTTTGCAGTTTAAAATATTTCATATCACTAATAAATACGTTATAAATAATAAAAAATCTCTATCGTATATGGAAATATTTGCTTTACTGCTTTGGAATTAACTATTGTTTAAAAATAATACTTACTAATAATGATAATATAGTTGTCCAATTTTAGATGCTATTTCTCCAATTTGCCATCGTTTCAGTCCATATTTTGTATCTAAAATTTGACGGTGCTGCTGTTGAAATTTCCATAGTTTTGTATAAATATCAAAAGTTCGGCCAAAATAAGCTTGCCACTGTTTGTGGCCATACTGTGGTAGATCTCTATAACAAAAGTGACTATACAAAACAAAAACGGCACTGATGTGATGTAACATGAATAGTTAGTAGTTTGTATGAGTCAGAGTTGAATTTAGTGACACTTACCGTAGACCATTGAACAGTTGTTTGGATTTTTCTAATAAATGAACAAACTCCATCACAATTTTCCTTTCATGATCCTCCATATTAGCCATACCGACCATTTTTCCGTTATTTCAGAGTCTCATATTGTGTAATATTTCAGTATTCGGAAGTAATGGGTAAGAATGACGGCCGATGTCGAAAAATCGAACAGCAGACATCATAACGACGCCAGCACCGCGACGGCGTTTGCACAAATCAACGCACGGACACGGGCGTCGAATTTGGAGGGTCTTTCCCTTTATTATATGTGGGAAACAGTGCAGAGGAAAAATAAACTGCTAGGTGTTTTATTGTCCTAAAATTTTGAAATAAAGCAGACAATTATTTTTGGCGTCTATCATGTTTTATTCGTGCTTCTGCTGAACGATGCTTAAAGAAAAAATGAACGAAGTTTCAGAAACCAAACATTGGATCATTTTGGTATTTAGTGCCGATATTGAATTTTTAAAAAATGAGAAAATGAAGCAGTCTAAATGATCACAAGAAATTATGAAATGAAGTTTCAATTTTTTCCAACAAAATTGGTCACAATTTTTAGTAGACTTTACAGTAGACACTTATGTAACTTGTAATATAGCAGGAGAACATATGTGTCGTTAGAAGTTTTTGAGTTCTGACATCAGACTATATGGGGATATGATATCTTCATATACCAAAGGAGAATGTCAGAAATGGGTAATTATCCGTGTATACAAATCTATACTCATTGAAGGCATATATTGAGAAAATCATTTAAATCAACTTAATTCTATTTGGTAGTTAGGACATACGTCTGTATTATTGGCATTTGCCGAACTACCTTTATAGAGCAAGTGTCGCCAATGACTTTTACTGTGTACTTTTGGCAAATCATTGTTAATGAGACAGCATTTCAGTACGAGTCTTACAGAATTAATCAACTCAAGTCTAGCCGATCAACTTATGACAGGGTTTTTATTATTTTGCAGGCCTCTACTGTAGTGGCATGAGTACTAAATGACGGTCAGGACATGAGCCGAGCGATAGTTCATATATCAGAAGTGTTAATTTAAATTAGTTTGGTGTCAGTAACATTATTGATTGGCACTACAGAGACCATACATTTCCCCGCTTTCTCCTCTTATGCAAACCTTCAAAAATGTAACAGTCATGGCAGTCATATTGGATTCGCCATTTTCGAATTTCCAAATATTGACATTAGATTCAGTATCAGCTGCTTCGCAAATACCTAACTACCAATTTTAATACTTTTGCGGATATGCCAATTTTGCGATTAAAATATTGTCTTCCATGACTTCTGTTCTCCTCATACTAAATATATCTTGAGATCATAATGGAATAATGGAACCTCTGCCGAGTCATAATCTATAATTTTCGAAAGATTTCATAGAAAACGCTGTAGCCGATCCACAGTAATGAAAGAATAAACATAAAATAAAACTCTGTCAAGTTAAAAATGAAATAATTATACGCTAAAAACCAAAATTTATTTTTAGTATCTTTTTTAAGAATTTCAATACGAAGTTTGCTAAAGTATGATACAAAGCCTTTAACATCAAACAAGTCAGTTGTTCTTAGGAACATCACTATTTTCAGTCTAAGGACTTTCTTCATTTTGTGTTTGATGACGTATAGCTAGAAATATTATCTTCCAACTCTATTTTATCTTTCTATGTCAACAACTTTCTATAAGTAATTTTCCTCCATTCAGAGACTACTTGAATTTTTAAGTCAGGGTGTTTTCACTTTATCTATAATAAAGTGCAGTATATTTTACAGAAAATGTGACCAAAATGACATCACATTAGTTGCAGAGTCAAACATTATCTCAAAAATTTTTCTGGACTAATTGCATCGAAGATACCTCCAGTAATGATGTATGCACTTACGCGACTTTAAACAAAGGGTAGTAACCGAATGTCACTTTACTATATATTTTCTTTCATTATATGGAATCATTGGGTAACCAAATGTTCTACTCAGTTTCTTAATGATTAAAGAGAGCAGGCAACACGTCAAATCTTTTCATTTCATGACACAGAAGTGGTTTTAATTCCACTGTAAACTGTGGACCCACGTCTGCTTTACTCCGACAAATGTAAACATCATAGATTTAAAAGGGTCTTTGAGTAAACCTGTAGGAGGTTAAAAATATTATCAAAAATACAAAACATTCGCAAACAAACATATTTCATAACTAGAGCTTCTTTAAGTCTAACAATGAGACATACCTCACAAATGTCAAGACATTGAACACTACATTTAATAAGCGTTCGTCAATCAAGTTGGCACCATCACGAATTAATTAAAACTTTTAATTCAATTTCAATCATCTTCAAATGATGATAACTTAGCCGACGAAATGCATGGCGACTATAGAAGTTAGTATTTTGGTGTTTGTAAAAACGATTTCCGTATAATTATTACATGAAAAATTCCAATCCTACTTCCGGACGTTTGTTAGTCAATAATACAGTTATTCTTTTGTGTAAACCAACGCTCGCTAGGTATTATAAAGTGTCTAGACATCTATCGGTTATTATGGCAACTAAAACATATCCTTAAAAAATCAATACGTTTCCCCCTTATTAAACTACCCTTTGCTTGTTAAGTGTATGACATGTAAACTTTAATGGTGTGTGTATGTAGTTTGAGCTTTCTGCAATAGATAGAGCAATGCTCGCTCCTACAAGTGCACAATATTAATAAAACTAGATTATTTAACAATTCCTAATCACATAGCAATTATATAAATAGCGATAACAAAATAATACGTAACGATAAAAATGAAGCCCAATTTTTAAATTAATTCCTTTGATCACATTGGTGAAAACATGGTGACAAAAATTAGAAATACAAGGTTAAATCAAAGTAATAACTATTATAATATTCATAATAATAATAATAGTAATAACGAAAACACTTTTCTCTATTAAGTCACTGCAAGATGAACTAGTTTTGTACATTTCACAATTGAAAAATAATTTGGCAAGGTAACTTATGTGGAATATATATGTTAAACATAACAAGTTAAAATCATAACAACATATATTTATATATTCTAGCGTATCTTAGGTTTACATTTAATCATTTCCAAAGGACAATACCTAAAGCTATTGTCACGTGTTTCCAACCCTAGGAAACCGTCCTTTAAAATCCGTGGGTTCAAAACTGTAACAATAGAAAAACACTAACACACTTTATTGGATAACTTACTGAAAGCTTCACAATACTTTTATTTACTAAAATACACGTTTACTGACTAAAATAACCTTTAACACTGCTCATTACTTAATATTTACACTCTTCTGTTTACTTTGTATCAGTTCGGATTTATCTAACTCCGATTCATTTAGAACTTTTTTCCTGCGTGTTTACATTGGCTTATATACTCTACAAATGGCACCAAGAAGCATTCCAGCAAATTTCCATACATTTCACGTAAAGTCTTGAACGATTTTCGTGCATCAATGTAGCAGTCTCTAGAATAGTCTTGCTATTAGTGCCTGACAGATGGTGTAAAGAAATATAACATATTAGAGGCATGCAGTTGCCTATCACCATTGCTACCTAATTCCAGCTACTACTCATGAGATATCAGCTTCAACCCCTGGGGGGGGGGGTGGTAAACGCGTAACACTATGAAAGTGAAAATACCTAGATAATATTTATTGGAGGTCAAGAATAGCATATTAAAAATTATTTTTAAAACTACAGAGTGTTTAACATAGTGATGGCAAGCTAATGTTGGTTTGCTTGATAGGCTTGATGTGCTCCTCTTCGATGTCACGTCGGCTAAGGGAAAAGAGGGACAAAGGGAAGGAAAGTCAATAAATCTTTGACACAAATAATTAATGTTGATTGACAGAAAATTTATTCAACTAAATACAATTATATTATAGCGCACTTCTACTGTGTGAAAACTAACTGGTGCCTGAAAATTAGTACGTGACCTTTAGCAATATTTATCATCTCAATCACATGTCATTACAATACATACGTGTACCAAATTTCAAGTGGATATCTCAATCACATTTTATCAACGCCTTTAATAATGAAGTTAAGGTAGTGGGAGGCTTGAGAAATATTGTAAAAAGATCTGAGGCTTTGGTCTCTAGTATGTACACCAAACCTCAAGTTTCTGTACTCTTACCAGCTTGCTTTACTCATTTTCGCCTATGAACCTTTACTTATCCACCACCCCTTCAACGGAATCATCTCAAAAGATAATCTTGTTCCAAATGTCGTTATAATACATACTTGTACCAAATTTCAAGCTAATATCTCAACTTAATTTTATCGGCCCCTTTAGTAATGGAGTGGGGGTGGCGGAGGGGTTGAAAAATGTCATAAAAATCTTGTTTCTAGTATATACACCAAATCCCAATTTTCTGTACTGTTAGCAGCTTTACTTAATTTCTCCTATTTACCCCTATTTAACCCCCATTCCTTCAATAGAATCATCTCAAAATATAATTTAGTTTCAGATTTCGTTATAATATATATGCGTATCAAATTTCAGTGGAGGCGTTGAGAAATGTGATATTTTCCCTTAGTTACCTCTACTTACCCCCACCCCTTCAACGGAACTATCTTAAAATATAATCTATTTCCATATGTTGTTTTAATATATACGTGTATTAAATTTCAAGTAAATATCTTAATTTAATCTTATCACCCCTTTAATGATGGAATGGGGGTGATGGAGGGGCTGAAAAAATGTGTTAAAAAATCTGATTTCTTCGTCTCTAGCATATACAACAAATCCCAAGCTTCTGTACTCTTACCAGCTTGCTTATTTTCCCCTATTTGCCTTTATTTAACCCCGACTCTTCAGCGGATATATTTAAAAAACAATCCAGTTCCAGATCTCGTTGTAACATATGTGTACAAAATTTCAAGTCAATATCTTAAACCATTCCAGAGAAAACGTACGTAGAAAAAAATTGCAGACAGTCAGACCGACAGACACACACAAAACTTTTTATTGGTCAAATTTAAAATCTCGACATCTCATGATATTTTAAACGTATTTCAAAAAGAAAAATTTTTGAAATTTTTTTTACAATTAATATACTTCCACTCCACTACGTGGATGTGGAAGTAAAAATATTGGGTGTTCCATTCAAATCATCCAAGCAATAGCTTGCCACTACTATGTGAAATACCCTGTAGATTCAAAAATAATTTTTAAATATGCCAGTTTCGATCGCCTACAATTCCTATCTAAGACTGGAATATTGACTGTCTACGCAATAGACACTCACCCTGTATAAAAAAGGGGAATGTACATATGTTAAAAAAATATTTATAATATTGAACCCTTTGTGTTGGTAACGTATTTTAAAAATATGTCATGTATGTAGGTACGTTTAATTCTCACAGAAAAATGTTGCATTTGAACATTTTAAAAATATTTCAAAAGTATCAGTAATTCGATGTAACGTTTTAACGTTATTTGAATATTATCAATATGACACTAAATCGTTTCCAAGCCATTTTCTTTCAATAGTAGGCACGAAGAGCGTACTGTATAACTAACTGTGTAGTCAAATAGCAATATAGTTAAATGGAACGTTAGTAAACATAATGTTCTAAAAGATTTGAATGGTGCTTCTGTAAAGGCGTTTCAGATTTTTCCTCTTCATGTATTAAAAATACTTCCTTTTCATGTTCGATATTGCTCTTTGCTGTAGTTGCCTTGTCACTAAAGATTGAGACTACTTGCTGCAAAAGGGTACATGTGAGTGTCATTCAATAATTGGTTCGATTTTGTTCCTTTTTTTCATTTTCACATCGATTTCAAAATCGACATTAGGTAATAAGGTTCAACTACGGTGAAATTTTATTTCACAGTTATTGGTGATTGTCTTTTAAAAGGTGGTTCAATTTTTGCAAAAGAAAATTTATTCACTTCTTATAGTGACCTAACTTCATGTAAATCTAAAACACAATTTTGAATCTTTAACTGTTTATATTATATTCAATATCAGGTACCCTGAAAATACCAGTCTACTTACCTCCAAGCTGCACCTCCGCCATATCTTAGAATATTTTCTAATAGAAAGTACTTATTTCCGATGAAGCTGCCTTCCACCATAATTCATATATTTCGAGATTTACGTGTTAATCAAATTCATTATCTTTGAAGGTTCATTTTGGCATACACGAGGTGGTTCCGCTGGATAGCCACTAGAACACAAAGGTTAACCTGAAAAGTCGATCCTGAATGTTTGGCGGTTTAACTATACAAAGAATCATTAATTTTTGACTCACGTCAACTTTTTTTCCTTAGCTTGTCAATACTGCAGTACTCCAACGAAAAAGTTATATTAAACCATGAATATAATACTAGAAATAAAAAAAAAATCTTGTGCGTGCTAAGAAAATGAATAAAACAGTTGGCCAACGGTGTCATATATATCTTACACCAAAAGTATTCAACTTTTTACCTGAAACAATTAAAGACACGACAAACAAGAAACATTTAAAAAAAAATGTCAAAAAATTCTTAACGGAAATACCGAGAGAAGAAAGAAATATACAACTTATTAGATTTTAAAAACAAATAAAAATATTTACCCAAATTACTAATAAATACTGTGCCTCTAAAATTATTCATTTCGTTGAGTGCAGTTTTGAGTCTTAGTATATATGTGTGTGTATAAACATAAGTATATATAGGCATATAGTGTAAATTTAATAATACATGTGTATGTATATGTGTGTATGTATGTATATATGTATGTACGTGTATATATGGATATAAATTAGGTACCATGTAGCTTATGATTATTCTAGGAAACTATTATATGTAGATCATTTCCTCGTGTATGTTTTGTCACTGTCAAGGTTCTGCCTGAACCTTTAGTGACTATTTCTTCATGTTTATTTGCATCTAACTTACTTTGTTTACTCATGTGTTTTTATGAACTATTTTTTAATTGGCTAATAAACATATTATCATTATTATTATTATTATTTTTTACGCGTTAGCGATACTGGACAGTTCTCTCGTGTCTCCGATATTCTCACGGGGTAAGCGCCAGCGAATTATCTACAACCACTCCCCACATCCCGCAGGGTTAGTTGTTGTAGATTCCAGAATCGTGTGCCCTAAGTAGACGCAGGAACCCCAAGACGACTGCCTTCTGCATTTGGCCTGCCAACCATTCGGCTGATTTTTGGCAGGCCGGTATGGTCTTCAATGCTGAGAGCAGCGTAGGCTTCATCCCACCGAGAACGCCGATTATCAGGACGACCATCTTGACCGAGTAGTCTGGGTATAGCGCTCGGAGCTCATACCGGAGATCTCGGTATTTAGTCCGTTTCTCCTCCTCCTTCAAGATGATGTTTGTCTCGGCAGGTGCCGAGAACTCGATGACATACATCACCTTGGTCTGATGGTCGAGGAAGACTATGTCAGGCTTGTTGGCTTGAATCAGCCTGACATGACGGTCGGGAACGAGTAGTTCCAATAAATTATTATTATTATTATTATATTAACTCTGGACTACCCCTGTTACTCTAATAAAATCATTCATGTATTCTCGTCTTTACGTTTTCAATATCAAAGTTACTGTTTAGAATACTTTCACCTTTCTAACTTGCAGAAATAGTGATTAATAAATCACTTGGAACTATTAAGGAAATGGAATGGTCCAAATATTTAAATAATTCGATAGTATAATTGATATAGATATACTTGACCAGTGGTCCCCGCCATAGTTCAGGATATAAGAAACATGCGTCTTGTTGTAATTCCCTAATGTAATTTCCTATAACAAATATATGCGACAGGGCAACAGTAAACAGTTGCTTTACATGTCCGGCCAGCGCGATATGGCCGCAAGTCCCCAAACGGGAAACAATGCATCAACGGGTTCTTTTACTTTAAGACATGACAACGATATGCCCGCAAATCATTCTGCCAACGTGATATATTTCGAATGCCATATTCTGAATACGGTATAACTCGTGGAAATGGCATTAGAATAATATTTTATTCTGTTCTATACGCGAAAATGTACATTGCTTGATTTCTTTATATTTAAAGTTATGGCGAAGTTGCTAGGGACAATAAATAGATCTCAGCACACTGCATTGAGATTCTTTGACGGCAGTATAAATAATCAAATTGATATTAAGTTTTTACTATGTGATAAGACAAAAAAATGTAGCAGGTCATATTTAAAAAAAAATGTAATCCATTACTGAAAAACATATCTAATATATTTACTTCCACATCCACGCAGTGGATTGGAAGCATAGTAATCGCAAAAAAATATTTCTTTTTGTTGAAATAGACTTAGAGTGCAATAAAACGTCGAGATTTTAAATTTGAGCGACAAAAAAATGTTCTATCTGTCGGTCTGTCTGTAATTTTCTTTGTGCGCACGTTTTCTCTGGAACGGTTTAAGTTATTGACTTGAAATTTAATACACGTATGTATTATTATAACGAGATCTAGAAGTGGAATGTTTTTTTAACTTAACCGGTGAAGGGTTGGGGGTAAATAAGGGTAAATAGTGAAAAATAAGTAAAGCAAACTGGTAAGAGTACAAAAATTTGGAATTTGGTATCTATACTAGAAACCAGGGCCTCAGATTTTTCATAATATTTTCCAGCTCCCCACCACCCCTACTCCATTATTAAAGGGGTTGATAAAATAAAATTGAGATGTTCACTCGAAATTTGGTACACATGTATTAATATTACGATACCTGGACCTAGATTATATTTTGAGACGATTCCTTTGAAGGGTTGGAGGTTAAATAGGGGTAAATAGGAGGAAACAAGTAAAGCAAGCTGGTAAGAGCTAGTACAGAAACTTGGGATTTGGTGTACATACTAGAAGCCACGGCCTCAGATTTCTTTATAATATTTTTCAACTCCCTCCACCCACTCTATTAAAAGGGTTGATAAAATAAAATTGAGATTTTCACCCCTCCATCGCCCCCACTCCATTATTAAAGGGGCAGATAAAATAAAATCCAGATATTCAAATTTGGCACACGTATTTATTGTAATGACATCTAATTGAGATGATTCCGTTCAGGGGGTTGGAGGGAGGAAGTGTATATTGGGGAAAATAAATAGGGCAAGCTAATAAACGTCCAGGCACTTTATTTTTGGCATATGTGCAAGAAACCAACGCCTCAAAATTTTCTATGACATCAATTATTTTCACATACTAGAGTGCAAATATAGTCAAAATGTTTTCCTTTAAAGAGAGTTGGATGGAAAATCTGGATATGGAAGTAATGGTTTCTTAGGTAGCGGTTTTTAGATATAAATTGATGTAATATGAAAGTGATGTTGAGATATTTAGTGGACGGGTATGTGTCACTTCGTGGGCTTGGAATGATGAAAGCAAGTAACCCATTTCGTCTAATGGGGGAGTGTAATATATAACACTAAACCACTTTTAGCAAATCCAGATAAACTCCCCTGCACCTAAAATGAATTTGTCTAATTGCTTATTTGACAATTCTCATTCTAACACTAGCATCCACACAGTCCCCTACGGCCATGCAGATTAAACTAGTATCTACATAACCCCCTACGATCATGAAGATTCAGTTAAAAATGAGAACAAAGGTCTAAAATGAATTTATTTATCTATCTTGTCTTTAAAAACCTTTCATTCCAATGGATTACATTTTCATGAAATCTATCATTCCGTTTCTTGGAAATGCTTAGCCTTTGAGACGTTTTTCGCCCTTATACTATAGCTCATCAGAAAGACATAAAGCCACTCATAAATATGTTTCATGCAAAACCAAGACAATTTCTATGAACAAGTGTGAAATAATTATATTTGAGATTGACTGATAAAAACAACAGATCTTGACCTATCTATTAGCTAACTAGTATTGGAGCCTATATACTCTATGCGTGTTTAAAAATGAATTATTTGTTTGCTTATAATTTTATTGAAACATTTCAAAGGCTAAGCATTTCCAAGAAACAGATTTCATGAAAATGTAATCCATTAGAATGAAATGTTTTTAAGACAAGGTAGATAAATAAATTCATTTTAGGACTTTGTTCTCATTTTTAACTGAATCTTCATGATCGTAGGGGGTAATGTAGATACTTGTTTAATCTGCATGGCTTTAGGGGACTGCGTGGATGCTAGTGTTAGAATGACAATTGTCAAATAAGAAATTAGACAAATTCATTTTAGGATTTTAATTTGCTAGCATAACCAGAATTCAGGTTATCGAAAGAATGCAAATATTTAATTAATAATTTACAGATACTTTTTCTTTTAGTTAAGTATATATAGTTATTTTTTTCTGTTGTTTGCAAAATCCTATAAAGAATATGTTTCAGTACAATTATAAGCAAACAAATAATAATTCACTTTTAAACCCCTTACCAAATTGTGTAAATAGCTCTAAATCTAAAAATTTCAGCAAATATATACCTTAGACAAAAATTATTGCCCACACTATTAGCTTCATTTGTACATGATTATGTCTAATCTTGGGTTGGTTTAGGGTGGTGTAAATAATTAAGACATAGGAAAAAACCCGAATTCCGAAATGTGACAAGCGGCACCATATAGTGTTATAATGACAAGGTGCAGGTGCAGGAGCAAGGCGTATAAAGACATGTACTTGAAATGATGAAAGCAAGCGACTCATTTCATCTGATATACAACACTAACCACTTATTAACTTAGTCATACGTCACTCAGCCAATGCACCCTTTCGAATGGTGAAATATTCAATGGACTTGAGCTATTAGATTCGTTTGGATAACAAAATTCATAATTCAAAGGAAAATATAATGGTTCATTACTGTATATATCGATTTTCTTATTGAAATATTATTTTTGAACACCTTAAAATATTTTTAAATGTCTAACTCTGAAACTAAAAATCCTAGAAAAGATTACACACAAACATACAAAAAAAAAATAAAAAAAAAAAAATTCTGGCCTGGGGATTTGACCATGCTCACTATATGTTTTTGGGGTCGCTGAATCTGAATTCGGGGTCTGTTTAACTGTTAACTATTTTGCCATAACCTCAAAAAACCCATAATTTAAGCGACTTCGACATCTTTTCACATAAATCGCTGTAACTTTTTCTAGACAAAAATCACCCCCAGTTTCGAGGGTCATTTCTGCCAAACAGAAGTTAGCAAAAATCTGAGAAAATTCAGGGGTACGTAGAAAGATATAAGAAATCGTTTGGAGGTCGATGCGTGCCTTGGAAGCTATATCTCGAAGACGAAACGAGATACAGAGCTGCGGTTTACTCTATTCGATTTCTCTCGCATACCTAAATGTCTCTGAATTTTTTAGATGCTTTACCTTAGAAATTTTGCAAAACAATGAAAGTGCCGGCAAAAACCTGAAAAATTTCAGTGCCATGTAGATAGGCGAAAGAAATAGAATGGCGTAAACTACAGTTCTGTCTCGTTTAATTCTCTAGATATGGCCTCGGGAAGCACTGAAAAAATTTAATTTTCATCTTCCGGTGATTTCGAGCGGTCATATTTTGAAAACCAAGGCGCGGACCAACCTCCAATTTACGTCAAACGATTCCTTAGTCGTTCTACGTACGTTCTTGCGTCTACAATTATTATCAACTATTTCAACTTCATTATGTTACAATCATATATGCATTTCATATTTTCTAAAACTGCTTGAATATTTTAAACAAGAGCAGACAACTTATTTATGCATACACGAAGATCTTCAATACAACTCAATATAGTGAGTCTAATGAAGCTAAGAATACTTTACTTATATGTGTTTGATTAAGTGTATGATTAAGTAACTGTTAAAAAAAAACAAAAACAAAAATTTTAATTTAGAAAAATTTCGTCCTTTTTTGCACAACTTCACAAGAACCATCATTGTCTAAATTAATATTTATTATCTATGCATTTTGATCATGATTTTCATAGGCCTCACAATGACTTTCTGTAAATTTTAAATTGTTTACTGAGTATTTGCAAAATTTCGTATTACATTTAGTTTTGTCACAACCGCATCTAACTAAATTTAATATTTCTGGTAGAGCCCAATTTTGTTGGCAAAAAATCGGTACCAGGTGGGTGTTTCATTTTTTCTCTTCTAAAATAAATGCAATTCTATAGGGGAGCTTTAGTAATATGAGTTTGCTCAAATAGAAATTTGGGAATCTTGCTCTTTGGAGTGCAGGATACTAATATTCTCTTTGATGGGTAATAACTAATAAATGATCATCCTGTTATCATCACCATCTTAATCAAGCTAATGAAATAATGTTTGTACACCTCATACAATTTCTCTAAATCATCAAAAATTACATTTAAATTAGTTTGCCTTGACCAAAAATAATGAATGCCTAACGGCCTGCTTAAAAATTTACCAACAATGTAGCATAATATTTAAAAGATCTATAAAGATGCTAATTTATCTTGAAAGAAATATCACCTGTGTTATTATAACCAAACATCGGGTGTTTCCTCTGAAGTTGAGTCAATTTCTTGACAAAATATTGATATTAAGTTTCCTTACCTAATGCTAATACTTTGTCAAATACTTTCTGATGGTGACCAGTAATAAAAAGTATGTCTAAGATGATAACATTGTAGTATTTTATTAGTAGAACTAATGCGTCTCTATCTGGTGAGAATATATTATATTATGTTATATTATGACAAGAAGTCTTTGGAGGAGTATTTCTTAGAGATATAAACAGACTGGAGTGTAATTTATTTAACGGCCTTTTCTTTGGCTTACTCATATTTGAGTTACTTAAGAATTAAATGCGAATACAGGTAAAGTATTGTTAGTTTTATTAAATTCACTGGAAGCATCGCTATATTGAGTTGTATTGAACAATTTCCTATACTACTATACAAAACATAAGTAAGTTATCTACTCTTGTTTAAATTATTGAAACAGTTTTTGACAATTGCAAATACAGACATGAATATTTTATTATAGGCTTATTACTTCCATATCCAGATAGTGGAATGGAAGTATAGTAATCGTAAAAAAAATCAATTTTATTTTTTGTTGAAATAGGTTTAGAATATCATGAAAAAATTGTACCTGTCTGTCTGTCTGTCTGTAACTTTTTTGTTATTGATATTGACTTGAAATTTTGTACACTTATTGATGATATAATGAGATCTGGAACTGGATTGTTTTTTGAACATATCCAATGAAGGGTAGGAGGTAACTAGGGAGAAAATAAGTAAAGCAAGCTGGTAAGAGTACAAAAATTTGAGATTTGGTATATATACTAGAAACCAGGAGCTCAGATGTTTTAATAACATTTTTCAACCCCTCCACCACCACCACTTCATTATTAAAGGGGCTGATAAAATTAAATTGAGATATTCACTTGAAATTTGGTACACGTATTTCTTATAACGACATCTGGAATAGACTATATTTTGACATTATTCCGTTGAAAGGGTGGAGGTAAGTAGAAGTAAATAGGGGAAAATGAGTAAAGCAAGCTGGTAAGAGTACAGAAACTTAGATTTTGGTAAATATACGAGAATCCTCAGATTTTTTAAATATTTTTCAACTTCCCCATCACCCCCACTCCATTATCAAAGGGGTTGATAAAATAAAATTGAGATATTCACTTGAAATTTGGTACACGTATGTAATGTAATGACATCTGATTGAGACGATTCCTTTGGGTGTAAATTGTGGAACGACGGAACGGAAGTAGAGCCTGACCTCAGGAAAATCTCGTGTTTTTTTCTTTTTTGGGTTGAAAGTATGAAAATACGAATTTTTCCTGAAAAATATAGCACCTCCGGTCCGCCATTTTAAATTTTCCATTTGACATCAGATTCGTTGTCAGCGATAACGAAAACCCCCGAGTTCCAACCCAAAAAAGAAAAAAATACGAGTTTTTCCGGAGAAATTGACTGTTCTTCCAGTCCGCCATTTTGAATTTAGTAAACTGGACTTCTGATTCGTGGTCATAAAACTATTTTATCTTTATGATTAGCGACTTAAAGCGAGACGTATAAGTTTCAACTTTATAAAGAGCTACCATCTAATAAAAGTAAAAAACCGCTGCCTAAGGAACCACTACTTCCACATCCTGATTTCTCGTCCAAGTCACTTTAAAGGAAACATCTTGACTGTATTGCACTTTAGTATGTGTAAATTATTGGTCATAGAATTTGTGGCAGATATCATAGAAAAAAACCTCTTCATAAGGAATCACTACTGCCACATCCAGATTTTTATCCCAGTCACTTTAAAGAAAACATTTAGACTATATTTGAACTCTAGTATGTGAAAATCACTGGTCATAGAATTTTAATAATATTTGGGGCAGATGCCATAGAAAGATATTAGAAAGAAATCTGAGAACTTAGTATCTAGTATATACAGATTCAGAAAGTATTCGTTTTGGTATGGCAATAATTGGCAATAAGTGGAAGCGAGAGCGAAGCAACTAGGCCATTCTTTTCTATCGTATGTATAACACATCGTACAAAGCGCTACCTGCTATCTCCACCACATGTATGTGGACATCCCTAGAGTTTAAATTTGTTTCCGTCTTACACACGTCAGTTCTCCTTTTGCCCTATACGATAGAAAAGAATAACCTAGTTGCTTCGCTCTCGCTTGCTCTTATTGCCAAATATTACCATGCCAAAACGAACACTTTCTGAATCTGTATACGAAATCCCAAGTACGTGCCTTACTTCTTTTTCCCCATTTACCTCTACTTACCCCCAACCCTTTAACGGAATCGTGTCAAAATATAGTCTAGTTTCAGATGTCGTTATAATACATACGTGTACCCAATTTCAAGTGAAAATCTCAATTTGATTTTATCAACTCTTTTAATAAAGGAGTGGGAGTGGTGGAGGCATGGAAAATCTTATAAAAAAAATCTAAGGCCTTTACTTCTAGTATGTACACCAAATCCCAAATTTTTGTACTCTTACCAACTTGCTTTACTTATTTTCCCTTATTTACCTCTATTTAACCCCCAACCCCTCAACAGAATCATCTCAAAATATAATCTAGTTCCAGGTACAAACCTATACCAAATTTCAAGTGAATATCGTTTAATAATGAAGTAGGAGTGGTGGGAGGGGTTGAAAAATATTATAAAATATCCGAGGCCTTGTCTTCTAGTACATATACCGAATTGCAAGTTTCTATACTGTTACCAGCTTGCTTTACTTATTTTCCTCTATTTAACCCCCAACCCTTCAACGGAATAATCCCAAAATGTAATATAGTTCCTGATGTCATTATAATATATACGTATACCAAATTTCAAGTGAATATGTCAATTTTATTTTATCAACACCGTTAATAATGGAATGGAATATATTTTAAAAAATGTTGAGGCCTTGGCTTCTAGTACATACACCAAATTTCAAGTTTCTGTACTCTTACCAGTTTGCTTCACTTATTTTCGCTTACTCACCCCTATTTAACCCCCAACCCTTCAACGGAATCATCTCAAAATATAATCTAGTTCCAGATGTCGTTATAATACATACGTGTACCAAATTTCAAGTGAGTATCTCAATTTTATTTTATCAACCCCTTTAATAATGCAGTAGGGGTGGTGGGTTATTGAAAAATATTATAAAAAAATTTGAGGCTTTAGCTTCTAGTACATGCACCGAATTTCAAGTTTCTGTACACTTACTAACTTGATTTACTTATTTTCCCTTATTTACCCCTATTTACCCTCCAACCTTTCAACGGAATAATGCCAAAATATAATCTAGTTCCTGATGTCATTATAGTATATACGTATACCAAATTTCAAGTGAATATATCTGTTTTATTTCATCAACCTATTTAATAATGGAGTGGAGTGGGGGGGTGGTGGGGGGATGGAAAATATTATAAAAAAATTGAGGCCTTGGATTCTACTACATACACCAAATTTCAAGTTTATGTACTCTTACCAGCTTGCCTTACTTATTTCCTTCTATTTATCCCCCAACGTTTCACCGGATATGTTAAAAAAACAAGCCAGTTCCAGATCTCGTTATCATGTATATATACGTGTACAAAATTTCAAGTCAATATCTTAAACTGTTCCGGAGAAAACGTGCAAACAAAAAAAGTTACAGGCAGACCGACAGACAGACAGAAATCTTTTTCGTTCATGTTTAAAATCTCGACGTTCCATGACTTTCTAAACTATAACCCAAAAAGTATACATTTTTAGTATATGCACATAATAAGATTTTTGTAAAGAATTTCTTATCGAAATGGAATTTTATGAAGTGAAGAAAACATTTTTTTAAACAAAATAAATAAAAAGAAAGTATGGAATAACGAGAAATTTCAAATTTTTGTTTGTTTTTTTAAATTTTTGTCATAACTTTTTTCTGAGTGGATTTAGGTATAGGTATTGGTTCACAAAAAAGAGAGCTGACGTAGTTCCCGTCAAAATGGTGAAGAATAGAATAGATAGAAGAATTTTTGATAAAAACTGAGATATATTCGTTCAGTTACCTATTTTTTTACGATTTTGCCATTTTTTACCATGTTATTTTTAATTTTTACACGCAAATGTCATTTTTATTCAATGCAAAATTTATTTTCGGTTTCTCGATAATAATGATGAAAATGTTTAAAATTTTGATATTCATATTTATTTATTTATTTATTTATTTATTTATTTATTTATTATTTATTAAACGGGGTTGCCCCCAATTGTACAAATAAACTGAAATAAACATACAAAAATGTATAAAACAATTAAATATAACAGAAATAATACAAATATAATATTACATCACATTAACTATTACACAAATATTTTTTAACAACCTTAAGACTGACATGAAAAAAATCCAAATTAATTTCGTTACAATTGATGTTAGACATAAAAAACTTTAATTTAAGCTGTTTTATAAACACTTTTTTTGAAAATTACATATCTATTATATTTATCCCATAATGTTTTCCAATTGAACGTCAATATCTTCATCAACATCGTTTTCGACATCTTCTTTCGTAACTTCTGGAATATCAGCATTTTCACAATTTAAGCCCATATATTCTTGGCAGAACATGGAGCAGCTAATTCCTAGTTTTCTGCCAACCTTTTATGCACCCGCAAGCTATTTGCTCCAGTAGAATGTGCTATAAATTAGTACAGCATTAAAGTTTTTTTACTTCTAAGATCACATGAATATCAAAATTGTAAACAAATACCTTTATCATTATCATTGATAAACCGAAAATAATTTTTGTATTGATTAAAAATAATTTTTGCATGTAAGAATTAAAAATAACATAGTATAAAGATAAAAAGTGCTAAAATCGTAAAAAATAGGTAACTTTGAACGATTGTATCTCAGACAATTTGTATCAAAAATACTTCAGTCACCATTTTGTCGGAAATTACATCAGATTTTTTCTGTGAATCTGTGTCTATAGCTAAATCCACTCAGAAAAAAGTTATACACAAAATTTAAAAAAAAGACAGAAATATTTTTCATTTTTAAAAAAATAGTTTATTTAATTTATTTTGTTTAAAATAATTTTTTTTATAAAGTAAGGAAATTTGATTCTCTACAAAAATTCGATTATGTGTACCTATATACTAAAAATGTATATTTTTTAAGTTATAGTTAAAAAACTTAAAAGTGGACAAATGTACTCTGTTCTCAAAAATCCAAGCTTAAAATGAGCACTTTGTGGAATTATCGTCTTTCGGGTACTATTGAACATATGAAACAATAAAATGCCTTTAACGAATTAGTTCCTTTTACCCCTTTTTTTTTCGACATAGTCAATAGCCTAAAAGTATCACAAGCACAACCAGGAAGTCATACTACCGATTATTATCATTATTGACAATCTTTGCGTATCTGAAATCTTATGTAATCAGATTTTAATCACATTTCCTAAATTAATTAAACGAATATTAGTTATACAAATGCGCCAAACTAGATATATTTTAATTGTATCACAATCTCTTGAGGGATGCAGTGAAAGTAATAAAAGAATGGATAAGAGTATATATACGAAGCATTTCAAATATAATGTATCAGTTCCTTAAGTATTCTGAATTATAGTGCAATTATTATCAGAGAATAATGAATAGTTTTGTGTGTATAACTTTATTGTGTGTTCTCGTTACAGTGCATGCAGGTTACGAGAGTGGCCATGGTGGCCATGACATTTCCCATACAGTGGAAGTTACCAAACAAGTGCAAATTCCAGTGTATAAACATGAGGTGGTGAAAATTCCTCACACGGTTGCAGTACCAGTGCCAAAACCGGTAGCAGTGCCAGTACCACAACCCTACCCCGTACACATTAAGGTACCACAGCCTGTAGCTGTTCCTGTAATCAAGACGATTACCATCCCTATTGAAAAGCCTGTTCCATACAAGGTAGAAAAGATAGTTCATTATCATGTCGAGAAGCCAGTACCCATCAAAATAGAAAAACATGTGCCCATCAAGATTCCTAAACCAGTGCCCGTAAAGGTACCAGTATACAAAGTGGTTTATCATCACAGCAAACACTAGGATTTTGAAGCAAGACAAATTTCATCCATCACCACAGGATTGCTTCTTACTAGTTTGTTTATTTTTTAAGATTGTTATTTGTTGGTTTTGTTATTTGTTTTTTATTTGTTGAATAAATGTGTACATTTAAAAAAAATCGCATAACTGGTAGCATGACGGAATAAGAATAACGAAATAAGTAATTTTCTTATAATAAAATGCGAAAATTTTAAAACCGCCTTAAATAGTCGAGTGCAGTTGGACAGAAAAAGTAAGAAATGGCGGAATCCAGTTATAATAAATGAATTTTCAAGACTCTTTTTGCATTGAGTTTCTAACGCTGAGTACAAAAAATTTAACTCTTTAAAAATTGTCGCTTTTTACTTGGGGGTGGTACCCACACTCTCTAGAGGGGTTGGCAAAAAGTAAAATACTAACCACCGAATCTGATATAGAATCATGTTGCAAGAGAAAGGTAGTTTACTATTTTTCATGAAAATTTATATTTTCAAAGTTAAAAATTATGATTTTAGGTTTAAAAAATCGGTAAAGGTATTTACATAGAACTTCCCTCTTTATTTGTGCATGGAGCAAAAAGGAAAGTTTCCTTCTATTCTATAGTGGTAATTTTTTTTTAAACAGGTTTAGAATGCCATGAAACGTGAAAATTTTCCATCTGTTTTAGTGGTAAACATTTTTTCAAAAATGTTGGTGAAATATATTTCCAATTTTTTTTTCTGAAATGAAACGTGAACATTTTAAATTTGAGCAAAAAAAAAATTTCCATTCTAGTGGTAATTTTTTTTTCCAAAATGGTAAAAAAATCTATTTAGAAGTAAAAAATTTTTCAAAAATATTGGTAAAAAAAAATTTCTATTTTTTTTTTGAAATATGTTTAGAATGCCATGAAACGTGGAAATATTAAATTTGAACAAATAACAAAAAATTTTCATCTATTTTAGTGGTAAAGAATTTTTCAAAAATGTTGGTAAAAAAAAAATTCTATTTTTTTCTTTAATAGGTTTAGAATGCCATGAAACGTGGAAATTTTAAATTTGAACAAAGAAAAAAATGTCCATCTACTTTAGTGGTAAAAATTTTTCCAAAAATGGTGAAAAAATGTTCAACAATTTTTTGTCTGAAGTAGGTTTAGCGTGTCATGAAACGTGGAAATTTTAAATTTGAGCAAGAAAAATTTTTTTTCATTATTTATCTCTTTAGATGGTCCACCCTGTATATTTTCCAGTGAAAGTTTAAGCATCTCTTCGCTGACAGTAGCGTCAACTACCTACCAAATTTGACTGCTCTCCGTCAAGTAGTTTTTTTAGTTAATGCACCAACAGACAGACAGACAGACGGAATTGAAAAACCTATATTTTCGTAATCTACGTGATATGAAACGTCAAAATCCAAAAAAATCTCGGAGGGCGATTTTTTCTCGAATACAATACTTCCCTTCAGTATGCGAGGGAAGTAAAAATAGGTACATTAGGACTGTTCTTCGCCAATAACTCAAAAGTCTTACATTTATGGAAAAGTGGTATAGCGCAAAAAATAATATTATGAAATTACAACTGTTTTATTTTTATTTATTTCTGTACGATGAATAGTTTTAAAATTATAATAGTTTTAAAATGGCATTCGAATGTTTGTCAGTCGAAATATAATGTTTAAATCTCAAATATGTCAAAAACAATCAGTATGATGTTAAAGATACATACAATAGAAATTAAAGGGCTTGAAGTACTCTTTGATATGATTTTTTTCCATCCGTACAGCTTGAAAAATAGCAATGTTATGTGCAAAATAATGAGTGTTTTGTAGTTTTTTTAAATAATAAATTTAGGATTCTCCTGCTGTCATTGGCCATAGAACAGAAATTTCAAAAATCTGTACCAGCTTTTATTAATATATGGTATTAATATATAGTACTACCAACATGCTGTGATTTTGAGATCTTCGATTTATTAAAAGTTTTGAAGAAATATGAGATTTAAACGTATTTCTCTGTCACTAAACGTTCAAACCCCACCTTTGTAATGCCATATTTCCGAAACTATTAAGTCTACAAATATTTCAAAAAACAGATTAATATATCGTTTGTTAAGATTTGTTTTTTTATATTGTCATATTTTCCTTTAATTCTTGGAGTTATCTTGGAGTTATTGTCTTGGAGTTATTTACAAAAAAAATAATTTTTCCAGCAAAATCGTAAAATTTTTCTTAATTCTTTTCTTAATTCTAAAACCCTTCCAACAGTGATGAACAATAACAGAAAGTGAATTAAGGCATGCATTAGGGCTGATGGAGGTTTTATAGAACATACTATTTAATTCTTTTGGTTGTATTTATTATTCATTTGTGTAAATTGTTCCAAAAAAATAAATTTGGAAATATGAAAATTCAAAAAAGTCTCGGAGAGTGATTCTTCCATGATTACAGTAGTGAGGCAACTAAAAACTGAATACGTGTGTGGAGCCTTAACAATATCAGTTACATCGGTGTTTCATTGACACCTGAATTTAAAATATCGACAGCCAAACAGTGAGCATACGCAAAAGTAAAAATGCATCACCAGGAAAATAATCTAAATCAGATCTGGGATGGTTGTACATATAGCTACTCCATCAATAATTATGAGCACTGAGTGCTCTTTTTGAAGGATTTTAACTCTACGATATGCGTTTAAAATGGGTGGAATTGTCAAAAATGGGAAATAAAGTTTGTATAAACGTGAATCCTGCAATTTCTGCCGTGCTGCAGAATATTTAAAGTGAATATATATGTAGTCGGGGCAAACTAACATAATTTTAATCAGAATACGGAAAAATAGAAACCAGAACTAGCCCAACGGGAAATGGTTGGGGGGGTTACTAACATGAAAAAAAAAATAAATGCAGTTACTGACCTTGGGGACTAACTTAAGGGGGAGGGGTAAAGTGAAAAAAATTCAAAGTCAATAGTTTGGATGCGTATTACGAGAAAATTTGACGTCGGAGATAAAAATGTTCAACAGCAAAGTTGTAGGTAATAAAAAGATCTTTCATTTTTGTTAAGGGTACTTTTCATCATAACCTCAAAATTATCGAAAAATTTAAAAATTTTCCAAAAAATAATAAAATTTTCGTTTTTATATTATAACTTTTATAAAAATTAATGAATTGTTGTGAAACTTGGTGAAAAGATACCTTTATATATTATAAATAACCAAAAAAATTTTCAAAAGAAAATAATGGAAAATTTTTGATTTTGAATTTTTTCAAAAAAAAAAAGTCCTTTTTTCAGACGAAAATTGTATGGTGGAAAATCATCGTAAATAGATTTTTCAAAGCTCATTTTGTTTGTTTTTTCGTCTACTTTTTGATAAATCAGAGACACAATATAGCTTCTATTTAAGAATATGCTAAAAATGCAAAAAACGAAAAAAGTCAATTTTGAAAAAAAAAAATTTCAGTAATTGTTGATAATTTTGTTTAAATTTCAAAAAAATGTTAAAATTAATTTCACCAATCGATTCTACGTGAAAAAATATTTAAGAAACTGTATTTTGTTGTTAAAAATTACTCCAATATTTAGGGGTGGTAAAGGGTTGCTTCTGGAGGGTGAATAAAGTAATGATCGTTCTCATGCAATTTTCGGCTAAAATTGACGTTAAACAAAAAATTAGTAATCAATAAAAGTTGTAGATTTTGAAAAATTCTTCAAGTTTTGTAGAGGTCATTTTTACCATAACCTCAAAATTAAAAAGAAAATGCAACAAATGTATTTTTTTACATTTTTTACTTTTTTAAACTTTCTTATTATTTCTTTTCTTCTTATTTTTGTGTACTTAGTAGACAAAATGTGTGGTTGAATAAAAGTATTATAGTTGTATTTGGAAAAAATGTTCAAGATTTTGAGGAAACTCATAGGAAGTTCATGAGGAAAATATGTATTTATTTTGTTAAAATATGATCAAAACTTAAAAATAAGAACTTTTTATTATAAAAAAAATGATTAAATCTTAAAAATACACATTGCAAACTACACTAATCTTTTTCTTTTATTTACATGAATCAGTTCTTCTTCTTCACCCTTCGATTCTTCGCTAAACTGCGAATCTTCACACTCCATCTCTTCTTCAAAATCATCTTCGACTTCCTCATTGTTTATATTATTTTGAGGACTTGGCTCTTCGTCTTCACCATCGCTTACATCTTCTGAAACTTGTTGTATATTGCAACAATTACCAGAATCTTGACAACTCGTGCAGAGATCTGTACATTGTAAACCAACTTTTCTACATCCGCATCTGTTCGTAGAACAAGTCGTTTTGTAACTGCAAGAGACTGTTTTTAACAAGGTTTCTGGTATAATTGGCATTTCCGTAAAGCGAGGCATTAATAATTTACAATTAGAGTGAATAACTTCTCTCCAACCCCACTTGGTTGGATCAAGTTTATTTCCAAGCCACGTTTGGATTTGTAAATAAATAATAAATAAATAAAATAATAAATAAATAAATTTTTATTGATGCCAAATACCCAGTGGGTTTACATAAGTCACATTACATATATTACGACAAACTAACAATAAAAAACACATAATGTTCGAGAACAATTATTTTAATTATAAAATGTCAAATAAAAACTCATTAAATGAATAGTATGCTCCATTCAGCAAAATTTGTTTTACCGTTAAAATAAATTTTTTCTCCGGTAACTGCTTAATCTCTGATGGTAACTTATTGAAAAATTTCGGACCATAATAATTTATAGCATTCTGACTTTTGCCTAATCTGGTGTAGTCTAGACATACTAGATCCCTGTGTCTGGTATTATATTCATGAAAGTCACTATGCGAGACATATTTGTTTATATTTTTTTTAACATAAGTGATTGCTGTAAGAATATAGTAACAAGGAACCGTTAGAATATTCAGTTCTATAAATTTGTCCTTTACATTCTGTCTGAACGGCAATCGTGTCATTATTCTCATAACACGTCTCTGCAGTGAGAATATTCTGCCTAAGTGAGAGGAATGTCCCCAGGTAAGTATGGCATAAGAGAATACACTTTGAAATAAAGAGAAATATACAGTTTTTATAATATTTTGGGGTAATTCTGCCATTAAGTTTCTAATTAAATATGCAACTTTAGCTAATTTGTTACTTAAATAATCAACATGTTGATCCCAGCGTAGATGAGGATCAATGATTACACCTAAGGATTTTACACTCTCGGGATTGTCAAACTGATCTAAGCATCTGGTTGAAAAAAACATAGTCTGTGTCTTAGACTCATTGAGAAGTAATTTATTTGCTCTGAACCAGTCGGAAGCTCTCAACTGCGAGAGCTGCATATCCTGCAATAAATTATTTGCATCATTATTTAAATTTATCATGGTTGTGTCATCAGCAAAAAGTACTAATGAAGAGCCATTTACATAATTTGGTAGATCGTTAACATAAATTAAAAATAATAACGGGCCGAGTACGGAGCCTTGAGGTACTCCAAATTTTACACTTGGTTGGATCAAGTTTATTTCCAAGCCACGTTTGGATTTGAAAATAGACTCTATAACAATGCTGCGTTCCCCCGCCAACAGTTGGAGGCAAGTTTTCTAATTTAAACGTTTTTTTTGCAGTCAAAATTTTATATCGCTGGAATCTCAAATCATCGAGCGATATATTACTATTTTTACATTTGTAGATGGATGAAATTATTGCACGATCCATAGAGCCTATATGATTGAGAGATGGGTGTACTGTCTGTAGTTCTGATCATGCGCGTTAATCTTTCCGTATATTTTTTCTAATTTTTAAAGTTTTCTAATATCATTACTATAATACTTTTATTCAACCACACATTTTGTCTACTAAGTACACAAAAATAAGAAGAAAAGAAATAATAAGAAAGTTTAAAAAAGTAAAAAATGTAAAAAAATACATTTGTTGCATTTTTTTTTTAATTTTGAGGTTATGGTAAAAATGACCTCTACAAAACTTGAAGAATTTTTCAAAATCTACAACTTTTATTGATTACTAATTTTTTGTTTAACGTCAATTTTAGCCGAAAATTGCATGAGAACGATCATTACTTTATTCACCCTCCAGAAGCAACCCTTTACCACCCCTAAATATTGGAGTAATTTTTAACAACAAAATACAGTTTCTTAAATATTTTTTCACGTAGAATCGATTGGTGAAATTAATTTTAACATTTTTTTGAAATTTAAACAAAATTATCAACAATTACTGAAATTTTTTTTTTTCAAAATTGACTTTTTTCGTTTTTTGCATTTTTAGCATATTCTTAAATAGAAGCTATATTGTGTCTTTTATCAAAAAGTAGACGAAAAAACAAACAAAATGAGCTTTGAAAAATCTATTTACGATGATTTTCCACCATACAATTTTCGTCTGAAAAAAGGACTTTTTTTTTTTGAAAAAATTCAAAATCAAAAATTTTCCATTATTTTCTGTTGAAAATTTTTTTGGTTATTTATAATATATAAAGGTATCTTTTCACCAAGTTTCATAACAATTCATTAATTTTTATAAAAGTTATAATATAAAAACGAAAATTTTATTATTTTTTGGAAAATTTTTAAATTTTTCGATAATTTTGAGGTTATGATGAAAAGTACCCTTAACAAAAATGAAAGATCTTTTTATTACCTACAACTTTGCTGTTGAACATTTTTATCTCCGACGTCAAATTTTCTCGTAATACGCATCCAAACTATTGACTTTGAATTTTTTTCACTTTACCCCTCCCTCTTAAGTTAGTCCCCAAGGTCAGTAACTGCATTTATTTTTTTTTTCATGTTAGTAACCCCCCCAACCATTTCCCGTTGGGCTAGTTCTGGTTTCTATTTTTCCGTGCTCAAATTTAGTTTGCCCCGACTAATGCCTATATTTCATTTCTGAAAAAAGCAATTTTAATTTAAAATTATAATTAAATATTCAGGTTGTCCATTTTATCAGGGCCATCGAGAATATCTCACTTCATAGCGGTCGTGCAAAAAATTGTTTCTACGAAAATTGTGCTAATTTTTATAAGCTACAAAATGGTTTGAATACATTTGAAATCCATGGCCTGCTTTAAGAGTTATGACGGAAAATATCTAAAATGCGGAATGCGGGTGAGAAATAGCAGAATTAAATAGAATATTTTCCTCCCTTTTCAACGATATATCACATGCCATATTCATTCATTGAAACTAAGCAAGTAATTACAAAAACAACCTTATTTTTATGATGGTCACCTCAGTGGTCAAAGGTACCTAAACTTTTTGAGGAACGAATTTAATGAATTCTTAGATGACGTGCCTTTTGAGAATCGACTTAACTTTGAAGATTTTCAACAAGATGGAGCTCCTCCCCACAATTCCCGTATTTGCTTAGACTATTTAGACGAAATTTTGCCGCAACATTGGATAGGTACCAATGGATTTATTCGATGGCCCCCACGTTCTCCAGATATAAACCCAATGGATTTCTTTCTATGGGGGGTATACTAAAGATATGGCAAAATGTAGAGGACTTAAAAGCTAGAATTCAACAGGCATGTCGTACAGTTGCCTCCGAAATGATAAGTAATGTTTTGAATGCAGTGCCTCGATGCGCTCGACTGTGCATAAGCAATCGCGGTGGATATTTTGAACACTTAATATGATATTTAAAAATTATTTTCAGGATTATATAAATATTAATGATTTGTGTGCTATATTCATTTTTATTATTAATTTCACATGCACACAAAAAAAAGTTGTCAGTTCCACGCACCAAACCAACCATTTCCGGTGTATTTTGGCTTGCTGAATATCCGAATTCGGTGTCAGTTTTTTCCCACTACATCATAATTTTTTTCTATCCTCAAAAAACAGTTAGAAAAAATTGCATTTCTCTAACCGGTTTTTGAAGATAGAAAAAAATTGTGACATGTTGGGGCAAAACTGACACCGGATTCGGATTCAGCAAGCCAAAATACACCAGAAATTATTAGTTTGGTCCGTGGTATCGAAAACTGCTTTATTTTTGTGTGGCTGTGTTTTCTTTGTGTGAATTGTGAATTGTGAATTGACTTAATTCTTTTTAATTGCCGATTTTTTTATTGTTTTATTTAATCACACTTCTCCTCGGCAAGTCTGATGCTAGAAAAACAATATTTATTTAAAAATGTTCTTCAAGTTACTTTCTTATTTCCAACGAATAAATATAGCATGTGATATACCGTTGAAAAGGAAGAAAAATACTCTATTTAATACCGCAATTTCTCGCCCGTTTCAAAAATTTTTTTAACACTCTGAAGAGTAAATCTCAAGATACAGCAGTTTTAAAAAATACGGACAAAACCTTATTGAAATAACTCTTAAAGTAGGCCATGGATTTCAAATGTCTTTAAAACATTTTGCATCTTATAAAAATCTGCAAAATTTTCGTACAAACAATTTTTTGGCACGACCGCTATTAAGTGAGATATTCTCGATGGCCTTGACAAAATGGACAGCCTGTATATTTATATTGTGTATGTCTTGAAATAATATTTTTAAACCTCATGAGTAGATTTAGAGTAAGTCCTTGTCTTCTTAGGAAGAAGAAATGTTCACCTGTCGCGTGCATCAACATCAACTTAAAGTTGTTGTATCAAAATAAAATGAACAATTTGTATTTTTAAATTTACCTTTAAACTTTAGTGAGTGTTTCAGAGATGGTAGCGGTGGCCTACACCGCAATTGAATGAGACAACACGGTTAATCGTTGTTGTCTCTCCTGCGTTCGAGTCTCATCTGCGGTAGAATGCAATGTCGCAGGGAATGGTTGTTGTATTACCGTCTATTTGTGCGTGTCCTGGTTGAGTGATGGAGTAGCTGCTGCTAAACTCTGCGATGATATTAATTTAAGTAACGCGATAAAAAATATTCTGAAATTATTTGGTACTAAAATCACATGGATGTGTAAAGAAGATTCTATGAATGAATTTCAGCCTTCGTGAAATTATTCAACTTCTACACTCGGGCCTAAAATGAGAGCTTCATGCCCTAGATGCATTATTAGTTACGTATACACCAAGAGTGTAAAGTGATCGTTTTTGGCGTTAATGCGAAACAGTTACATACGGCTATAGATGCACTTTATACCAGAGGTGCATACTACTGCATACACTATTCGTCTCACCACGTAACACTTCACTATCGAATAAATTCAGCTTAACTATCTCTTCTATAATATTGTATGTTGCAGTCTTTATGGAAACTAAGTAAAAGAAGAACAGTTTGAATCATGTGTCTTCCATCTGTTGTATACACATCTAACAGCAATACGTCCTCTATCTGGGTCAACTGTTAAGCCTACGACAGCAACAAGACATCAATATAATCGAACAAATATAAGTGTAACTGATTGACTATCAGATTTTTACGTCAAATGTGGAGAAATATTAAAAATGGCGCACGGTAAGGCATTTACAAGTTTTTTAGGTCAAAATTCGACTCCTCCTATGTAATTCAAAATCAATCTATTTAGGCTCAAAATTTCGTAATACTGAGCACATTAGTGAAGAAGTGAGAAAATTGCTATCGAGTTTATTTTTGACACATGACCGCTGGCAACAACCTGTGAAAAATGTGAAAACCCTATAAAGGCAGAATCTAGACGCTGTTATTTTCTATATAAATCCTTGGAAGGCCGTGAATATCATATTTTCTCATGATTCTTGACTTGCAGAATCTGAATTTCTAGTCTGAAGTTATATACCTAAATAACTTTAGAAATGACATTTTTTTGGCCGAAATTGGTAATTTTTGGGCCCTTCTATGTATGTAATAAAATCTAAATTACCAAATATCCTTTTATTTTAAATTCTTTTATTCGCAGAATTTGTATATTACTATGACAAACGAAAAGGTCAAGGAGCTCCGAACTACGACTATTTTTTGGTTATTTTTTATCAGTTTTTAGTAATTTATCTGCTTGTGAACGGTTAATTGTGCGCGAACTAAATAAGTATTCATGTATGTCACATTCTGTCATTCTTATTGACATGTAGCCCAGTCGACAGGGGTTTTAAGGCATTACTAAATGTTATTTGGCCGAATTTTTCAAGACAAGTTTTTTTTTTGTGCAGAATACGACAAAATAGAGTTTATAGCTGTAAAATGCCGTCGACTCCTAAAAAAAATCGAGGATATTGGTCTAAATTCGGTTCTTGGCCAATAACTCAAAAAATATATATAAAAAAACCAATAGCATTATGCGATAGAGGAGGAAATTTTACATCAAAATCATATATGAAGTTTTTTTGTACGATCAAAAATGTAGATTTCCGATTTTTTTATTTAACTCACGAAAATGGAACGTGGCGACATATAAGTACGAAGCGCGACGCGTGCGCGTTCTCGAACGCGCTACACTAAATTTGTTGTAACTTTTGAATTAATTAATGAAATTGAGTTCAACAAAGCTTAAATGAAAAAAGAGACATGTGACTATTGGATCATTATATTTTCAAATATGAAAATAAATGTGTGTAGAAATAGTATATATATGAAGTTGGAACGTAAAGGGATTTCCGATGAAATCGGTAAAAGCTCTACCACTTCTACAAGTTTTAAGATAAAAACCTGAAACTTTCATATATTACTCTTGATGTAATGTATAAAAAGATACGATGATAGAAAAAAATTTTAAACATTTATTTTTGGAGAAGATATGCACTTGAGAAAGTGATGAAATTTGATATGTATAACTAACTTTAACCACCTATTTACTCTGGTTTAAATCCCGTTATTAGATTTCTGTAGGTGCGGTTTTTAAAGCTTGAAATTTGCACTTTAAGATGCTTCAAGGGGATTTACCTTAAGAATTAAACTAACCCTCTTTATTTTACGAAAATAAATTAAACATTTTTCATTGCTCCAAAATTCGTGAATCTAGTGGTAAAATAAACGTTAGTAACTTTTATTTAAAAAAATATTTAGCATACCTATCCATCGAATCTTTATATACATTACTTCTAGAGTAATGTGTGAAAGTTTCAGATTTTTATCTTAAGAATTGTGGAAATTATAGAGCTTTAGGCGATTTCATCGGAAATCTCTTTATGTTCCGACTTCATATACAGGGTGTAATTAGTTTATGTTATTAAAAAAACTGGTGGTAGGGAACGACACGACAAACAAAAAAACCTTATATAACATGGGGTCTAAAGCTCATAGTTTTGGAGAAAAAAATAAACAAAAATTCCGCAAATTTACAATAACATTTTTTGAGAACTGCTGGAATATTGAGGTAGGTTTAGATCTAGATCTGATCTGAAGAAAACTATACTCTAACTCTCCCTTGTGCAATATTTTAGTTGCTGTGGGTATTTCGTTATGTACACACGTCCAACCCGCCGTTCGTTGTTTTTGTTATTTTTGAATTTCCCGTCATTGTGTATTTATAGTTAAGATTTATTTTATTGACTTACCGTTCAAGTTGTCAAATTCTTGATTACGTACAGACACAACTTACTTGTTCGTTCTTTTTGTATTCCTTTTTGGCTTTTGTACCAAGTTTTTATTTTATTTTTCTTTATTGAGAACGTTAGTTGATAGTTTAGTGTTTAGTGTTGAACGAAGTGCGTATGTCCTTAATTCGACGTACCGAATTGTATATTGATCCAGATGCAGAGATTTTGAATCATTTAGGTAGGTAGTAAGCTTTTAACCCAGGACACTCATTTATGTTACAAATGTTAATAAACCACATTTAAATTTTCTGAATTATAAGCAATCCAATATTTTGTTCCAAATTAAAAAACACACATGTAAAGAAATGCTCTGTTTAAACCTATATGTCCATTATTTGCTTGCAATTGTGCACGAAGAGAGAACGAATTATTTACCTCTCTATAAGTGCCCCCGTTCAGTTGAGGCGGTCCATCAAAGGCGGTCGATGATCCAAGGCCTTTGCGTGTGTCGACGAGCACGTTTTTATGACAATTTAAAAGTTGTATAAGTCCATTGACCAAGAAAAGCAGTGGTTCTCAATGATTGTCTACCACAACATTAAAAATATTGACTCAGATCAGTTTTTTTCAAAGTGCCCCTAGAGGGAAAAGCCATAAAGGTTTTTTGTTTGTCTAGTCGGTCCCTATTACAAATTTTTTTTATTGACATGAAACTGATTACGCCCTGTATGTACTATTCCTGCATACAAATATTTTATATTTGAAAATATGATAATCCAATAGCCACATGTTTCTCGTTTAATTTAAGCTTTGTTGAGCTCAATTTCATTAATTAGCTCAAAAGTTACAACAATTTTTTATGTAAAATTTCCCCTTCTATCGCATAGTGCTATTAGTTCTTTGATATATATTTTTTATTTTTCGAGTTATTGGCCAGAAACCTATTTACGGCCAATATTCTAAATTTTTTTAGGGGTTGCCGGCACCTTACAGTTGTAAACTTTTTTTTATCGTATTCTACACCAACAAAAATACTTATTCTGAAAATTTCAGCCGTATAACATTTAGTGACCGGTTTTTATCAATTTCTTCTGTCTCTGACAACTGGGCCGATATATAACTCGAAATGCATGGTTCTGAAAAATAACAGTCCAAATAATTTTAGAAATGGTCATTTTCTGCCAATATTGATATTTTTTGGGTTCTATTTGATGTGTAATAAAATCTAGAGTATCAAAATATGAATTGAATATAAGTACCTATCACAAAATGGAAAGGTTAAACAACTGCGAATACTTTTTGGTCATTTTTGGTCATTTATCTGCTTGTGAAAGGTTATATTTGCGCAAATTAAATAAGTAACCATGCATGTCACATTCTGCAATGTTTTCTACACATACAGCATTTAAATTTCATGGTTCTGAAACCTAATAGTCTACATAATTTTAGAAACGGCCAATTTATAGCAAATATTTGTAATTTTTGGGTCCTTTTTTGTGATTAACAAAATAATAAATTAATAATAATTCTTTTAAATAAATAAACATTTTCAGTATAAGATTTTTTTTAAACGATTTCAACTAGTTATCGCTATGTGTGTTTCGAAAGTCAAAACAAAAAATGTTAGAATCAAATGCATTTTTCTATAATGTATTTTCTAAATAATTAGTCAATAAAACACCTTGACTAAATGGAATTATATATTGCTTTTCTCTTTTTAAGAAGAAACATTATTTATTTATAAATTGTGCTTTTCCTTGAACTTCTATAGCTTTTAAAGGTATTGAGTCAAAGTATTACTAATTTCGACCAAAAATGGTAATTTCTAAAATTATTTAGGTATACGGTTTCAGACCCTTGAAATTCAGATTCTGCAAGTCAAAAATCATAACAAATATGATATTGATGGACTTCTAAAGAGTTATATAGAAAATAATAGTGTCTAGATTCTACCTTTATAGGGTTTTTTCATTTTTTACAAGTTTCTGATAGCTGGATTGCAATTTTCGCACTTCTTTATTAAAGTATTACTGAAATTTTTAGCTTGATTGATTTTGGTTGAATTACAAAAGAAGAGTCGAATTTTGACCTATAAAACTTGTAAATGCCACACTGTGAGGCGTAAGCATTTCATTTTACAATGAGAATCCCTCCAATAACTTCAAAATATCGAATGGACCATAAAATTATAAGAGGGAAAAGTTTCGACTAATGGTTGAATAGTAAATACCCCGTGTATATAATCAACCCACACAATAATCATGTATACTATATCAAGGGTGGCTGGGACGCCTAACAGGCAGGCGGCTCGGCATTGTGTCACTTGATGAACGACACCAGAGCACTGCGATCCTCTGTACTTGCAACGTGGTCGCTACCAGTGCGTGGAGCGTCAGTCAATTGTCATCGGCCCGGAAGTTGCATTGTGCAGTTTCTGCCGGAAACGAGCTCCATGCAGCCAGGATTCAAATACTAACTCTCCTGCCTACGGGGAGAATGCGTGCTTTAGTCCTTTACTAGCTTCTTCCTCCTTTTCGCCGCCTGTTTCATTTATGACTACTTGATAAAAGGCGAAATATATACTTCGTTGCAATTTTGGATGTTTTTTATTTATATCCTATGTATTTGTTTTGTAAAAGCAACGATTTGTAGCTAACTGGCAAGTCTTGATTATTTTGGTTGTCTTATTCCAAAAAATAAGTGAAAATGCAATTTCTGTAAAAGACTATTCTATAAATATTTTTCAATTTATTATTTGTTCATTTTTAAACAAGGTTTTGGTGCATTTTTGAAACAACTAAGTATAAAATTTGAAAGAAAAACGTTACAATTTTATAAATTTTAATTGTGAATAATTTTTGTATATTTTGTTGGCTCAATATAAGATTTAGTTACAATAATTTTATTGGAAACGTGTAATACTAATAACATATTTGAGAATTCCATATACTTTTATTCATTATTACTCATTAAGTCATAACAACTTACGCTTAGGCCCGGTACTTTCACTTAAGTATAAATATACTTTATCCGGCGGATAACTATCCGAAGGATAAGATAACCAGAATTTGCTATCTACTGGATATCTTCTATCTGTACTTTCATTCAAATCACACCTTCGGTTAACAATTCGATGGATAAGATTTTAGACACTTCCCAAAGTAAGTGTTGCCAACTTAAGATGTGGTAAAACAAGAGAAATGTATGCAGAAGCTATGTACTTTCAATAAAGATAGAAATAATTCCCTACTATTATTGCTTACCTGTTAATGACATTTGAGTCATTTTGGTTGTTTGTCATTGTGAGTATAGTGTTTACAATGGCTTTTATTGTGCGATTTTGTGTCTGCATATTTTTAAATGGTATATATAAAATAAAACTGTGTTTCATGTGATATGTTTTTGGACAAAGTGAGGAAATACATAAATAGCAGTTATTAAACTTTTTTTATTATTCTTCCCGCCGTGGCTTGTGAAAGTCCGTAAAATGACCCAGTTATAAAAGTCACCACTGGCCAAACCTTATCTGAAATATTGTAAAACACAAAACAATAAAGAACTTTTGAAAACTTAGGTTAGAAAATAGAATAGCACTGCCAATCAGAGCGCAAGCGCGTAGGCGTGGCTTCATTTATCCGGTAGATAAAAGCCTTATTCGTCGATTTGGGCGCCGAACAGTTTATCCTAGGAACAAGCATATTTATCTGACTGATATCACTATTTGTAGGTGAAAATACCGATTTTTTGCTTATCTTCTAGATAAGACTTATTCTAAAGAATAAATGTCGCTATCTATAGATGAAAGTACCGGCCCTTAATATATTATTAATCCTACCGCTTCAAATGTTGTTACTATTCTATTTATTATTAGTTTTGAACAACTGTTTAAAGAGTTTACACAAATTGTGTAACATAAGAATTGTGATTTTATAAACGTTTGCTAACGCTCTGATCTTATCTAAAAGTGGATGCCCGTTAAGGGCCGGTACTTTCACTTAAGTATAAATATGGTTTATCCGGCGGATAACTATCCGAAGGATAAGATAACCAGAATTTGCTATCTACTGGATATCTTCTATCTGTACTTTCATTCAAATCACACCTTCGGATAACAATTCGATGGATAAGATTTTAGACACTTCCCAAAGTAAGTGTTGCCAACTTAAGATGTGGTAAAACAAGAGAAATGTATGCAGAAGCTATGTACTTCAAATAAAGATAGAAATAATCCCCTACTATTATTGCTTACCTGTTAATGACATTTGAGTCATTTTGGTTGTTTATCATTGTGAGTATGGTGTTTACAATGGCTTTTATTGTGCGATTTTGTGTCTGCATATTTTTAAATGGTATATAAAAAATAAAACTGTGTTTCATGTGATACATTTTTGGACAAAGTGAGGAAATACATAAATAGCAGTCATTAGATTTTTTTTATTATTCCCGCCGTGGCTTGTGAAAGTCCGTAAAATCACCCAGTTATAAAAGTCACCACTGGCCAAACCTTATCTAAAATATTGTTAAACACAAAACAACAAAGAACTTTTCAAAACTTAGGTTAGAAAATAGAATAGCACTGTCAATCAGAGCGCAAGCGCGTAGGCGTGGCTTCATTTATCCGGTAGATAAAAGCCTTATTCGTCGATTTGGACGCCGAATAGTTTATCCTAGGAACAAGCATATTTATCTGACTGATATCACTATTTGTAGGTGAAAATACCGATTTTTTGCTTATCTTCTAGATAAGACTTATTCTAAAGAATAAATGTCGCTATCTATAGATGAAAGTACCGGCCCTAAATTGGCTGAAATTTTGGTATGTTGTAGTTTACCTGATGTCTCACTAGGCACAAACCTCTTCTGTGGCTAGTTTTGTTACGACAGTCATCTGAAGATCGAATTATTGTACTATGCGCGATTATTAGGAAAATCGACAAAACGGATCCGGTGCTTGAGATTTCATTAAACAACGTATAATATTGGAGAAAATTAGAGAATCGAGTGTCATACCAAATATTCCGCATTATGAACTTTATAAAAACACCAAAATTGAAAATTGTTAAAAATGGCTATCTCGTACGGAATGGGGGTTTCCGTGTTTCCAAATGTGAGCGTTACGCTGATTAAAGATATTAAATCAATCCTAGTCTGAGAACAACAGACTGTAACTGAGATCCCGGTGGAACAGAAAGAACGTTTTCGAGAGGCTCCATGTATATGTAAATAAAAAGTTACAATAATTGATTTCATAGCAATTCTTTTACTCTATTTCTATCAATAAATTATTCTATTATAATTTGTTGGTGTAGCCACTATGAAAGTTAATGTCAAAACTCTTAAGTGAAAACATTTTCACCTGCACTGTGATTTTTAAAAGTATCCTTACCGTCTAAGAAATTCCATTTTTTACCGTTTTAGTACCATGTTAGTACCTATTATTATTTTTTACTTCCCTCGCATACCGAAGGGAAGTATTGTATTCGAGAAAAAATCACCCTCCGAGATTTTTTCGGATTTTAACGTTTCAGAACACGTAGATTACGAAAATATAGGTTTTTCAATTCCGTCAGTCTGTCTGTCCGTCTGTCTGTCTGTCTGTTGGTGCATTAACTAAAAAAACTACTTGACGGCGAGCAGTCAAATTTGGTAGGTAGTTGACGATACTGTCAGCGAAGACATGGTTAAACTTTCACTGGAAAATATACAGGGTGGACCGTCTAAAGGGAGTAAATAATGGAAAAAAAATGTTTTGCTCAAATTTAAAATTTCCACGTTTCGTGACACGCTAAACCTATTTCAGAAAAAAAAAATTATCAACGTTTTAAAAAAAAATTTACCACTAAAATAGATGGAATTTTTATTTTCAGATTTAAAATTTCCACGTTTCCATGGCATTCTAAACCTATTCAAATAAATTTAAAAATATTTTTGAAAAGTTTTAAAAATTTTTTGAATTTTTTTTTATCTATTTATCACTACTATAGAATAGATGAAATCCTTTTTTCTCAAATTTAAAATTTCCACGTTTCATGACATTCCAAACCCATTTCGGAAAAAAAAATTTGCAACATTTTATTACCATTTTGGAATAAATTGGAATAGACGGAAACATTTTTTTTTGCTTAAATTTCAAAATTTCACGTTTCATGACATTCTAAACCTATTTCAGAAAAGAAAAAAAATTAGAAAATTTTTTTCACCAACATTATTGAAAAAATGTTTACCTACCACTAAAATAGATGGAATTTTTTTTCTTTGCTCAAATTTAAAATTATCACGTTTCATGGCATTCTAAACCTATAAACAAAAATTAATTTGTAATACTTTTTAACCACTAATATAGAATAGCAGGAAACTTTCTTTTTTGCTCAAATTTAAAATTTCCACGTTACATGACATTCTAAACCTATTTCAGAAGAAAAAAAAATTGAAAATATTTTTATCTACATTTTTGAAAAATAAAAAAAAAATGAAATTTTTTAACCACCACTATACTTCCTCTCCACTACGTGAATGTGGAAATGAAAATGTGACAGATGGCAATAATATTTGGCATAATTACCTATTATACTTTTATTGAAAAATTTACAGGGCGGTCATCCCAAGAAATAATTCAGTGATGGTGGACATTTATAAAGGTACTTGCGCAAGTCTTCCATATTTGGTACCTGTTCTTCTTCTTTCTTCTTCTTTTAGCGGGGCGCCCTGAGGTCGCCGCACTCAGGTCTTGTGGCCCATTGTGCTACCGCTAACAAGTTAAGGAGCTCCCCCGTACAGACCGGTTTCCAGCCCAAAGGCTGAAATCCTTGCCACGGGAGAACTCCTAATTTCCTCCAGCACTGGAAAGCCAGTACCGAAGTGTTTGTGCCTCAGGTTCATCAGTCCTTTGGCACCTGTTAATTAGTATTGAACTCTTGCTGTTGGATGAGCACTCTGTATATTTTTTTTGGCCAAAACTTATCAGGTTTTCTTTGTAATAATAGTGCTAACTATATTCCGATTATTATTTTCATTGTCATTTCGTAATTATTAATTCTTTAGAGTGACCGCCACGCACAAGTAAAGAGGGAAGTTCTGTGTAAATACTTTTACCGATTTTTTTATTCTCTAGGGCTACAATTTAAAAAAAATCTCCCTGAGCTCGAAACTAATTTGTCCATGTAATTCAAAAATGTAGAGGTATTTGGATAAAAGTTGCTGTCATAAATCGTATTGGCAATATGTTTTCGTATGATCTCTGCTGTTTTAATAACAACTCGCTTCTCTTCGTTTTCTTCATTATTATTGCCTCTTTGTTCATAGTAATGATCGCTTAACACTTTTTCATCAATACTTCACCGCTTCACAGATAAAATATAACTCAAGACTCTCTCTATATTATTTAACCTTCAACCAGAAACGTACCGAATCGGGACACAACCGCTAACGTAAACGTAAACTGAAAAAAAGTATTTTGACATACAAAAAAATCTAAATTCATTTGAAAAATAAAAAATCGTTAATTTCACTAATTTCCTCCTCTCGCACTCTCATGACATATTTTCTTCGAGCACTGAAGACAAATGGGCTTTTTGCAAGAATAACAGGCATACTAGGTTTTACATTTAACTTTTGGTGGACATACATAGCAAGTTGCTCTATTTTCAAAACGGTCCTCTTGGTGGTTATTTTCAACTACAATATTATCAGTTTTACCACATAATCTTGCAATAATCATTCACAGTTCTCTAGGTAATTTGGAATTTACCATCCTTCTTTCCCATTGTGGCAGGACTAAGCTTCTGGTTAACATTTCTTAAAAATCCATTCTATTTAATTTTGGAGTCTCCTCACAACTTAGGAAGGAACCTAGGCATTAATTGTACTTACATCTAGTAGTAGTAAAAAAATTGCCATAGGCCACCTATGTGTTCTACGACTGGGATTGTAGTTAGCAGCTTTCTCATCCAAGGTGTCTACTCCACCTTTAGTCGAGTTGTAAAGCTCAATTATTTCTAGTTTTTCTTCATAAATCTCTTCTACATTATCCTCATCTTCAATATCATCATCACTATCTATAAATTTCACATTTTAGTCATCTTGATCCAAAGAAAATCGGGGCCATCAGAATGCATTCTGTCAGAGAAGTTTTATTTTTGCTCATTTTCAAACCAGAAACTTAAAATTTCCAAGAAGTGATTTTGTCACTTAACAGCTAACGTGAGGCCTCAGAAACCGCCGACTGTGCCACACTAAAAACAAAGCACGTGATTACCAAGCCGGCTTACACACAACTAGGTTCCTCATTCATAAGGGTACATGAACCCTTAATCCGTAGAAAAATTTCTAACAAAAATTAGAAGTAAAACGTACTGTTTTACTTCTAATTTTTGTTGATCCTCAGACCGCACGTTAGCGGTTAAAGGTTATACTCACCGCATTCTTAACTCACTAAAAACCATTTTTTAATTGGAATTGTAGTATTTTACGGAAAACGCCAAACCATCATTTTATTTTAATGATGTAAGTATATCGAATAATCAATCCTTGTTTTCAAAAACTAAACAGTCAATCACTGTTAACTACCGTCCCAGGCCCTTCTCCGTGTTTAGCGAGTATTCACTACAAGTTAAAAGTATTCAATTTTCAATATCTTGGTCAATTTTTATCGTACGGAGGCCAATCAAGTTCAAAGTATTCGACAAAAAGAATTTTTTTCAAAAACGATGTACCTGAGATATTTAAAAAAGGATTTTTCACCATTCTATTTCCCAAAAACACTCTTCTGAGACTTGGGACTCATTTCTTAATATTAATTGTGAAATCAACAAGCTCCCAAATTTTCAAGGACTTTCAACGGTACATTTTATATTTTTCTCGCACTAAGTCGAGAGTTATTTTCTTACACCCCCTGTTTGACGACGTGATGACTGGACTAAACCACACACAGAAATAAGGGAAATCAAAACATACATTGGCCAATATTCTTAATATATTATTATCTCCATAATGAACCGTGCAAATGCAAATTTATCATTTCCATCAGTGGAAATAAAGCAATGTGTAAAAATAAAATCGATGTCCTATGGAAACATCACGCTGTCAAAAGTGGATTTAATGTAGGGGCGTGCGATATATCAGGTTAATTAAAACAGCAATATTTGAATTTTGATCATTAATAATTCATACGTTATCAGTATGATAAATCTTTATGGGTATCGTTATTACGTATGCACATATTTAGTACTTGCACAGCGGCTATTTAGCGTTATGAACGACCGGTGCTGGAATATTAATGCATGGGGTGATCTTAAATCATCAATTAAATCATTTTACTAATTTTCTTTATAATTTATAATAAATAATATTAGAGGAAATCATTCTAATGAGGATTTCACTACATATAGACCATGACAAAGGTGAACATGTTGAAATCATGTTAACGCCAGACTAGCAAAATTTTGTTAATTGTAATTTTTTATGAATTTCTGAATTTAGCTAAAAAAATGATTCTACTTTTCAAAACACCTACTTGAAATTTTCAAAATTTGTGGTATATAACGAAACATTAAAATAAATTGTCTGTCGGACAATTTTTGTTAATGAGCTTGTTCCACTATGTTATTTTTATATGGTTTTTATACGTTTTTATATAGTACTCGACATTCTTATTACGCACTTAAAATTTTATTTTATTAACTTTTTCCGTTCTCGAGATATAAGGCGTTGAAATTAGTAATAGTTGCAAAAACAGTGCGCCTGTTTGTGACGTCACTATACGCAACTTTGAACTCGGTAATCTACCGCGACCACTAACAGCCGTTCAGTAGTAAGTAAATACGTGGAGGTGAAGGTCGTTTTAGGTGTCTATGGAAAGAGAAGGAGTGGCGTCTTGCTCTTACACCAAAGTGAAGGGGCAAAACCGGAAATCCGGCTTGGCACGGGCGAACGAAAGATGGCTTTTCTGTTAAAAATTGAAAAACATAGAATTTTCAACAATTCATAACTAATTAAATACGTGGAATGGAAGTCCGTTCTAGGTCTCTATGGAAAGAACAAGATTGGCCCTTTCTCCTGATACCAAATTGTATAGGGAAATTCGGAAATTAGGCTCTGCAAGAACGGGGAAATAATGCTTTCTTTAGAAGTATTAAAACGTAACCTAAAAAAACAAAAACATCAAATCTTTAAACGCTCATATATAAGTTAATACTTGTAGTGGAGAATCGATATTGGTTTCTAATTAAAAAAGAAGATTGGGATTTTGCCGACATCGTAAGTGTCACAGTGCAAATTGGTATTTCGGCTAGGTCTGTGGGAAAGAAAAATGGGTATTTTCTTAAAAATCGAAAATTCGGTCGTCATATTTTGACATTTGGTAACATTTCGCCAAGTCATATATTCCCCTACAATCCCTCGACTGCCTGTTCCTAAATTTAAGAGGCGAGAGAGATAGCAGACTTTTGCGAGTTAATTACTCAAAAACTGTTCAAAAGAACGTCTCAGAATTTATCCTAAACAATGTATAATTAATTCCCGAATTGAATGACACCGGTCGCTTCCCGAAAAACCTCCCCACGAAAAACCTTTGATAGATCCGATCCGCAATTTTAGAGGGGCGCAGATCAACGCGATAAGTATATAGATAATAACAACTAAACAGCATCGAGCCGACTGAGATCGCCGAGTCTATGCGTATAGTGACGTAGCGCCTGGCTGCGCCCCATTTTCGCGAGGTGGATGTTTGTAATTATTTTTAAGACACTAAACGTGTGAATAAAATTCTGATTCTTTGCAGATCCATTATTTTATACTTGCACTTTCGATTTATGAAATAAAAAAAATGCCGAACAAGCCCATTAGCTTGTCAGACTTAATTTTAGCTGCGCAGTATCAATGCATCAGGATCAATTATTACTGGCATCACATGACACCTCCTTAAAAAAACAACAACTGAAGTTTAAGACCTATACATAAAAATTTATCTGTCATTGAAAAAGTGTTTTTCACATGTCAGAATTAATTTTTAAGCGCCATGACAACATTTTTTTAAAATAATATTTTACAAGGGCCGCGTCAAAACACCACCTTAATTTTTTTCTGTACTTAAGTTTGAGATCTCTTTTATGCATAAAAATTAATCTGTCAGCGAAAAAAGTTCTTCGCTAGGACAGACTTCATTTCTTAAGTGTCGCGACCACATTTTTTAATGTCTGACATGGTGAAAAACATTTTTTCAATGACAGAGACATTTCTATGCATAGAGAAGATTTTGAACTTCAGTTGTTTTTTTAAGGCGGTGTTATGAGATGCCAGTGATTGATCCTGATGCGCTGATGCTGTGCATTCAAAATTAAGTCTGACAAATTAATTAACAAAAATTGTCAGCCAGACAAGTTGCAATAAATATGAAAGATCTTAAACTTCATTTTAAAACAAGGATCAATTAGGTATTATGGAGTGCACTTCCATAAAAAAAATAATTTATAAAAAATGGTCTGTCAGAAGTGAATTAACAAATAAATATTATCAGTCAGACAATTATTTTCAAAAATGGTACATTATTTACCACAAATTGTGAAAATTTCAAGCAGGTGTTTTGAAATGTAGAATCATTATTTTCAGCTAAATTCCATGAATTAACAAAAAATAACAATTAACACATTTTTACTAGTCTGATGGGCGTAACATCATTTTTACATGTTTTGCAACCATTTTCACATTTTAAATTTGAGGTGCTCGATGGGGTACTTTTTGTAACGTGCGGAATGCGCAAAAGCATCCCTCGCTACATTTTCTAACATTTATTAGAAACATTTTATTAATCAAACATTTTATTCTCTTATGCTATGGTACTATAACGAACTATTCCTAGGCAGATTTGAAATTGTCAGTAGCTTATGCCTACGCATCAGTATATTAAGCGGCGCACGCTCGATAATATTCAAATAAAATAAAATAAATAAATCAAACTAGCTGAAAAATGAAGTTGAGTCGAGTATTTATAATAAAGTCGGTTAGTCACATGAAACGTAGAACTATCAACACCAATATAGATCCTTTATTTAATTTAATATTTCGTTAATAAAAGAGAACTACTTTTTGTGCGGAGCCAGGTGACTGCCGGTCCGGGACATATCGAACAATACGCCGCGCTAGACTAAATTTCTTCTCTTTCACTCGAGCCGTCCTTTGAGATGGACGTAATTGAAATTTTGTTAGACCCTAAAGTAGATATTAAGACGGAGGAACCTTATAGACGTATAAGGTAATAGTTAAATCATTATATATCGTTAAATACCATCTAACGTTTAAAAATATTGTTTTAGTTTTTTCTATAAAACAACAAATTTCCTTTTAACGCCGAAGTGATCTCAATATACTTTTGCTTCATGAAAAATTACCTACGTTCAGCTTTTCTTAATAATTAGTAATTAAACTCTCTTTATTACGGAATTTTTCGACACGACGCATCTTTAAGATTTTACTACTAAGCAAATAATATTCATGCGAAGTCAAGATTTTGATACTACGTTTTGCATTATCGTTTTATATATACGAAAACCTCTGGGTGAATAGATTTCCTTAATTTTGTCTTGGTGACAAACTATTTTGGGCATAGCACGTTTCTACGATTTCATAACCTTAAAATGGAATTAAGGCGATGACGTGCAAATCATTCCAAGTCAGAAAAATGGAGATCCCAAACGTCAAACTACATAATACTTAAATCCGTATTCATCCCAGAACAGGAGCGTACTTAGGAATTTCCCTCATCAGGATTTTTAAAACAAAAGCTAAATACTTTTGATTATTACCTCATATAAAAGGGATTATTTTCACTTATAGTAGTTTTTGCTTTATGAAAGCAAGGTACCTAGTTTTGATTCATAAAGCCAAGTATCTTAAGTTTTAAATCTTAGATTCAAGCGTGTTTTGTAAGATTTTGTTTTTTTTAATTCATTGTAATATATTAATTCACATTTTTAAAAATGAATTATTATTTGTTTGCTTGTAATTGTATTGAAACATATTTTTATAGGATTTTGCAAACAGCAGAAAAAAATAAATATCTATAACTAAATGCAAAACTATGTGTAAAAATATTAATAAAATCTTTGCATTATTTCGATAACCTAAATTCTAACTATGCTAGCAAATTAAAGTCCTAAAATGAATTTGTCTAATTTCTAATAATAATGCAAATATTTTATTAATATTTTTACACATAGTTTTCATTTAGTTATATATAGTTATTTTTTTCTGCTGTTTGCAAAATCCTATAAAGAATATGTTTCAATATTAATTCACAGTTACCTTTTATCTTGATTCGTTGTTCTAAATATTTCATCGTAGTATTGTATACGCACTTTTGTTCGGTTATATATGGTAATAGTCGTGGTGCATATTGTTGTAACGAGTGTATATAATGAATTGAGCTACTTTATGAGACATATTTTTTGAAGTTAGGTTATGGTAAAGCATGGGACATTTCGTTGTAATATATGTTTTATAAGTATTGAGATACCGTTACGAGACGTTTTTTGTAATATAGTTATGTTTCCTCTCGTAAAATTCTCAAGTTTACCTCGAAGTTAGGTAATGGTAAATGATTTTTAGTATTGAGGTAAAGTTACGAGACATATCTTTTGTAATATATTTCTTTTTGTCTCGTAAACACCTCAACTTTATTTTGCTGCTGAGCAACTTATAATATAGTGTATCTTGTAATATAGTTTATTTTGTACATATTTCTGGTTCATATTTTGCTTGTCGCTGATGCTGTGATAGCTCATCCTTTTTCTTTGTAATATAATATTTTGTAATATAGTACTATTGTATATAATAATATGTAACATTTGTCTTTTGTTTATTTTTATCTTTATCTTTATCTTTATTTTTATCTTTATCGTTATCTTTATCTTTATCTTTATCTTTATCTTTATCTTTATCTTTATCTATATCTTTATTTTATCTTTATCTTTATCTTTATCTTTATCTTTATCTTTATCTTTATCTTTATCTCTATCTTTATCTTTATTATTCCTTGATTATACTAAGTAATCATGGCGCCCAAGCCTTGAACTCACTGCCCTATTGCTCTCCATATCTTTACTGTGCTAGCCAGGTTAAACCAGTGACGCTAACCCAGGCGCTCGTAGGGTGGCCCACGCTGAACAACTTGGGTAATATTTTAACACCAAATAAAAATCTTTCAAAACAACGCCACACTTCTTTGTTATGGGAGCTCGGTCTAATATAAATCTTTATCGAGGTGTACTTAACTGCTTTTTTATGAAACCTGTTTAAATGAAAATATTTACAAACGTACTGATACTTACATTTTATTATTTTATATACCCAGTAGATTAGATTAGAAAGGAGGAACTGGCTGATTGACTTTGATCACGGCTACCTGTGTGGATATGTTGTGGTGCTCATGTTCTAGTTTTCCTTAGTGTTCCTTATCCAGCTTTGTCCTTTCTATCAGACTCGACAGCCTTGATACGGGCTCTTTAGTACAAAATGGGCCTCATTTGGGGGGCTGCTGTTGTACCAGTTTGTTACTTAAATGTAATTTGGCTGCCTCGAAATGTGCACCTTGTATTGTTCTAAAGCTCAAATCTGGATTTCAGAAAATGACAAAAATATCCGGGCGGCATATTCCAATGTTACAGACGCGTCCACAATTCGGGAATTTTAGGAGATGCCCGTAACCTAGTGAAAATGTTGCAGACAAGTTATACACACGTCTATAACTTCGTCAACGTCGTCTAAAAATTAAATAATTAATATTATTGACAGTTTTTGTAGTTGTTATATTCTCGAAAAATCTTACAATGAATTTGTAAAAGATTTTTTATACTTAAGACAAATAAACTCTTGTAATTAATAAATATTAATTTAAAACACATACAAATATTAACACATAACAGTAATACTTATACATATAAAAAAATTGTTGAAATTTCTTTTACGATTACTATACGTGGATGTGGAAGTAATATGAATGAGGACCAGAACATAACAGTGAAAATTTATTTTCTATATTTATTAGATCACAAACCTATATTCTTTTTAACACACAGCCACAGTGCATGCGGAGCTCTAGTTTTCTTTTCTCCATGTGATTTTCTACCGACGTGTCTTTTCTTACCACCCATTGTTCCTTTCCTTCCTCCTATAGAGATTGGTTGAACACAGATTTGTTTCCCCTTTCTTTATGTATTTAATTTTCCCTTTCTTTTAAATGATGATGTTATGTTATATATGAAACCGGTATGTAACCGAGTTAATAAGGCATTAGGGCTAGCTGCATATTTAACTTTATTTTCTAGATAGGCACTAATTGCCGGATTAAACTGCACTGGATCTTCCAGACGATTGATTATTTTCCCACTGTGATTTTCCCACTACGTTTCAGAGTTTCTAGTTCATCATTAGAAGGCATAATATGTGTATTTTCCTAGCGTTTACATTATTTATAATATTTCCTACAGAAGTCAAATTGCAATGGTCAATTTTGTCATTAGTACTCGTATTATTGGAATTTAATAATAGCAAGAACAGTATTCGGATATCTTGTTGCTATTTTATATAAACATTTTTTTCTCTCAGCTGATAAATTAGTAATATTGTTCAAAATTTCAAATTCTTTTACAACAACCGCCTGGTGCTTGCAATATTTTCCATTGTGGCCTACTGAACAAGTGCAGTTACAAATAGACATACCAATATAATAAAATACTTCCAGATCGCCTGAATTTTTAACTATATATTCTATATGTCCTAATTTCAGTGTATTGATACGTTTGAGTCAAGTTGGAATTGCTTGAAATAAAAGCTATAAACAGTTTCTGATTCTGTTTTAAACAATAAACAAAGATTAGGGAATTAACAAGATAGGGCAGCCGGCGACAAACCGTTTATCTTTTAGCAATGGCGCCATTGACCTCAACATTTAAATTGGAGTTCTCGCGCAGTTGCCACAATGTGACAATCAGATGGAGAAGGTAACATTAGAAAGAGAGGACAATAGAGAAAAATGGAGAACACTGTCCTGATAGAACGACCGACCAGCTGACTGTCAGTAGCCAAGGTCACTAAAAAAACAGGTTGCTTTGTAATATATGTCACATGAAGTATTTCTATGTTTATATGTTTGGTTACGATAGAATTGTACATTGAAAGAATAATTTTGAAACTTTTTTCCATAAAATGAGGAAAAAACAGCCACACGCAGCTGTCATCGAGGTCTATACGTGACGTAGCACTTGTCGATTTTAATGAGCCAACCCATCTTTTAGTAAGCTTGGTCAAATTCGTTTAATGCGTAACCGATAAATCCCGAAACCGTTTCCGCTGGATGTCGTCGTGTCCCTTTAAATTGGAGTACACAACTGTATTCGTCTATTTCGTCTTCTCCGTCTGATTGTCCTATCTTGTTAGTTCTCTAATCTTTGCAATAAGTCTAGAATTCGCTGCTTATAGTATATAAACTTGATACTATAAAGTCTGATAACTGCGGCAAGTTGGAAGCTTTTGTGCGTTCTAGTGAGATGTCTTTCAGAACGCGAAACATTACTTCACTAAAATTATTAGTACATGTCTGTACCTCTAAGAATTAAATTCTTTCTTAATAGAATAACCACTAACTGTCAATTTTAGAGATCATATTATCAATACAGTTTTTGAACACATTGTTCACCAAATTCTCAACACGAGTGTTACTGACGATTCCTCCTAAGCCGCCTGTAACTTTGGAAGTTCGCTTCGGAATACCGAATCTGCGGACGCGTCTGTAACATTCGACACACTGTATACCAGAAGCCAGGATCTCAATTTTTTGTGTCATCTGCCGCCCCTACTATTGAAGACTCTTGCCCAATTATAATATTTATATCTGAAAAATTTTGGGTATTGAGAGGATAGCTTATATGCCCGTCCATTCAATATTTAATATTTTATGGAAACTGAAAGTGTGAAAGTTATCTGCTAAATGCCCAAAATAATATTTTACAATGATTTTGAAAGCAGAAATAAAAGATATTACTCTTAAATGTGATATACTTGTTTAGTTAAGTTAAATATATATACTAATTTTGAAAAATCATAAAATACTGCCTTATAAAATAACTGATATTTCTCTTAATCACTTTTGGTGCGTGTATATATAAACACTAGTGCTAATATTCGAAAATTTCCACCCCATCTAATATTGGGCAGGTGTGGTTATATTTTTCACCTTGTTAAAGCAATAACGATTATGTTCATTTAATTCAACTAGACTTTGATATGTTGCCGTCTGTCTGCGATGATTTTGGCCAAAGTGCTCTTAATGAATAACGTGCTGATTCATCCAATTAATATTCATTCATTATCTTTATATGTAAATTAAACTTAGACAGTCAAGTCAATGAAAAATTATCTTATAGCTATAAATTAATTTTAACAATTCGGTTTGCGTTCCAATAAAAATATATGGTATGGATGCACACGTATTATGTTTAACTGGGATGGCAGTGAATGATTTTATTTTATTTAAAAATATGTATAAGCCTTATGTCACTATCCTTTTTGCCTGTTTCCGAGACAAATGAATAGTGACAAATTATAGGGCTCCTAACGACATGTCGTTTCATAAAGTTTGTAAATTGTTAGAACCATTTTTAAGAAAATTCAAATTTTCGAGGTTTATTCACTTTTTCAAAAATCCATCAAAATCTTGAATTTGATATCGATATCCATATCGATACCGATATCGAAAGTAAAATATTCTGAATAAAAGTTGTCAGGTCTAATTTTCTTAAAGTGAAGTTATTGAGCGTGTAACTGTTATTGCACCAAGTAAAACGATCCATTTGAAGAAATATCCAATTTACTATAAAAGTAAATTCAGACAAAATCCCATGAAATTATCATATTTGAACCATTAATAAGTCTTATCACCACCTTTGGCAGCATATTAAATCGAAATCTACGTAAAAAAATATTTCACTAAAGATGACCAAAATATTGACTGACTGACTGAAAAATGTTTCATCTCGAGGACGACGGTCGATCACCTTTGGGCTCCGTCGTTCGAATTTTCAAAAGTACTCAAAAAATGGAAAAATTTCAAGTTGCACGGAGCGGAAAATCGCTCCGCTTGACAAACTTTTCGAAAGTACCACGAATTTAGTTTTTCGAAAGTGCGAAGAATAGAATCACACAGGGCGGAAAACTGCTCCATCCAACGAATTTGAAATTTCGAAAGTACAGCGAATAAAATCGCACAAGGCGGAAAACGAAAGTACAACAAATTTAATTTTTTCAAAATATCAAAAATTTATTTTTATGAAAGTACAATAAAGAGACTTGCACAATTTGATGCGTTCACAGGTCGAAATCCTCAGTCAGGATATAGCGAGTAGCTATTTTAAACGTCATAATTTAGGAAAAAATCAATGGGACGGTTTTTCCAATAAAAACCAAAACCCCCATTTAATTATCCTCAAAGTAGGAGAGCATAATCCTCATCCAAACCACTAGAACGTACAAAAAATTATTCAAAAAATTCAAAGTCGGGGGGTAGATTCGGACGAACCCAAATTGCTTTTTGTCCCAGCTCAGGTGGATAATGCCATAGTAGTCGCTCGAAGGCGAGTCGATGGAAAACAAGTATATTTGAGTTCGATGCCGTTAGAACGTTTATAAAGTAGGAAAACCATCGAACTCAAATAGATAGCTTCTTTAAGCATCCTGACAATCATTTTGATAATTTCAGTGCAAAATTCAAAGTGAATAATTTTCAAAAAGTTCCGCATACATTTTACAATCATTACTAATTGGGAGTCTGAATCTTTTTGTAGTCGATTGTCATAGTTCTCTCGACGCTGGATGAGTTACACTCCTACGGGAGGTAACGGCTTGACGAGTGGTGGTGCTCTTGATGTTTTTTTACATTTTATGAATTATTTCTATAAATGAAAACATACATTGAATTCAATTTCTTATTGATCCACTAATCATAAGATTTGTGACCGACGTGCGATTCTGTGGCGTGAGTCGGACAATCACTTACCGCGGGTCACCTTTGATCCCGCCACGTTTGTGTACTTGTCCGAGTACTCATAGAATCCATCGACAGTCTTAATTATTAAGAAGTGTTTCTGAGAAAGTGCTAATTATAAAAAATATTCAATGAAAGTGCACCACCCGACATAAGATTTCGACGGAGAGACCAGACTGTAGCAATCACGGTAAGTATAATTTTGTCTATTTTGGTCTTGGGGGCCTGAAAGATAACTTGAATCCCCCTTATGAGTAGAGTTCATAAGTATCGCAGCGGCGACACGGCTCCGGCCTAAATTATATAAAATCCTTGTCGTGTCCACCAGACCATACGATACTAGGTAATCTACATTACTAAGGGTGAGATGCATCGACGAAGTTTAAACCAAAATCAGTTTAATTAAAGATCAAAATCTTAGAATTGATGAATACAACCCGTCCTAAGAGTCGAATAGACTTAATATTTATTTATTATTTTCAGGGAAATTTTGAGATATAAATCCCATTGATATATTCTAATTGTAGTTGTTAAAACCTTGGTTTGGTACCTCGTAAGTAGGTAAATGGTTAGTTGGTAATATGTAAACGTGTATCAGCGCAGGTAAACCACGCCTTGCCGTAGATGAACGCAGGGCATTGGTATTCGTTCATAGCACCACCGCTTGGCTTCGCTGTTGATCCCACGCAATCTGCTTTCAGTAGCCTAACCGTAAGGATGTGGGATTAAAATAAATTAATCACAATTTCGTTAAAATGCCGGCTGTCTATACAACTGCTGAAAAAGTGCAAATTGTGAAGTGGTACTTTGGGGGCCGTTCCATTGATGACAATAAATTTATTTACTGTGGCATTTCAAGACAGACCAATCTTCTCACCTAGCGCAATTTCACGTATTATTTTTGAAAATTTCGGTTGTGTCGTGATGTATTGTAAAAAATACTCTCAACGCGAACCCCGTCATCAACAAGTGAGCGAAGAACATGAAATTCGAGAAACTAATATCTGCGCACTTGTTGAAAATAGTGAACCTCTAGCAGGCAAATTGCTGATGAAATTGATATGGAGGAAAGAACTGTAAGAAATATTTTGAAAAGAAATGGGTACAGTTGCTTTAAAGTTCAAACAACGCAGGAACTATGTTCCGAGGACATTTTTAAACGCAATTTCAAAAATAAAGAAAATAGCCGCATGCTAATAGGAATACCACGAATCTAATTATGGTTTATTTTAAAAAGTCGGTAACTCAAAAACTGTATAAGATATCGATCTAATTTTTTTGCAAAAACTTTGTTGATCTTTAGACCATATTTCATTCGTACAGTATATAAATAATTGAATATTTAATGTAGTTGCCCGCGCGTCGACATTTCAAACACACTAATTTCGTTATTGTGATTTAGGATTTATTTAGAAAAATACCGCAAGCGATTTTGGAATTCTATTAGTACATATAGATGCGCTCATGTCGGTAGTATATAAATAAAAAAAATCAAATCAATATCGCATGTAGTTAATACTCTAGCGAGAGGTATACATTTAAAATCACGAATTCCTGAAATAACATTCCGCCATCTTTTTTTCTTGTGGAGAAGTTGTACAATCGCCAAGAAAAGTCCAACAGGCCATTTCTGATGCCCATTGGGACCCTCTTTCGATAACCGAGCTCAAAAATTATTCACGTTGCTGGAATGGGTTACTTAGCGATTTTGACGGCTTTCGAAGGCGTGAATCTATGGGCAATTATTTCCATATGATGGAGTAGAAATATAGTATCAAGATATTTTCGTTTATAGAGACTTGGATGGGAAATGTGAATGTAAAAATAGTGATTCCTTAGGCAGCAATTTTATTAAATTACTATCGTGTCAACCTCCACAGCATTGGTTTGCAAGCTACAATACTTACCATTAGGACCAGTAACATCCTGAAAATTAATTTCAGCATGAAGTCTTATCTTTTATCTACAACATTAGGATGGACATTGGTTACAATGCTAGACTACAACTTCTAGAGATAAAACGAAACATGATATAAACATTATACAAAATAAAAAATATACAGTGTTTTATGAATAAATTATAATTGAATTATACTTCCCTATAGGTCCCTATTTTCCATTTCCCACCAACGACGCTTTTAAACACATATCATTAAATATTAGATACAGCACTCCAAATCGCTGGTAATAAAGAGTAAGTAAATTAAGGCGTAACACTCAGTATAAGAGCGTCTGTGTCAGCACATTACGACGACGACGTTGATACTTATTTTTCACAATGAATAGTGATGGCTGGGGTGTGCCTCGATTAGGAATGCTGCATTTTGATAGCTCCAAAACGAATCGTAACGCGTGTGTCAGGGTTGTTTGTTGGCTCTATGGCCTTTTTGTAACTTATAATGTTACTTTAGTTCCCAGGGGGAATTGTTAACTGCTCAGCTTTTATACTTTTTAGCTCAACGAAGATGCGTATTTAGATAATGTTACCGTAGTCCGCAAAGTATAGTATCGCAACTGTAGTAACAACTGTAAAGGTGGGTAATAAGAATAACTCAAATTGACTATATTTATTTGAATATTCATTACATTGACGAATTCTGCTCATCAATGACATAGACTGTATTCATGACATTGAACTTAGACTTAGATTATTTCATACATTAAGATCGTATTTTTGTTACAATCAATTTATGTACGTCTGTTGTTTGTATATATTTTATATTTTATCTTTTATATAAGTACACATTTTTTTTTAGACTTAGATTATTTAATACCTTAAGATCGTATTTTGTTATATACAATTTGTACGTTTCTTGTTTGTATATATTTTCTATTTTATCTTTTATATACGTATGTATTGCTATGTATTTGCAATGTTGCATATTTGTGTTGTGGAGTTATTTATGTCTTCCAGATTTGGTAAAGATCTGATGAGGCAATTGAAATATTTTGAATTGTTATTTTGTTGTTGTAGTTTGGTAGAACTGTTTTAAGTTAGGGAATTTGTTTTATAGTTTTTATATGTCATATGTTGAGGTTATTATAATTTAATGACACTGACAAAGAAAATTCTAATTTTGGGCTGAAGGGGTCAGGTTTGTAATAATAATCTAAATTTAGCTGTTTTAAAAAAACTTTGGCTTCTTGATTGAAAAGAAAAAAGAAGCACAAAAAAATAAAAGAAAGAGAAAATCAATAGATACGGGGAGGGGATTGAGAAGATTGAAAAAGAATTAAAAATTTGAGAATTTTGGTGAGAAAATAAGTAGAAGAAAGAAGATCAATAGATACGGCAGATACGTGAGAAAAGTTTTGAAATTTGGAAAAGAAAATAGGTAGAAGGAAGGAGATAAAATAATTTGAAGAGAAGAAAAGAATATTAAGTCTAGTCGGAGAAGTGAAAAAAGTAAAGGAAGAAATAATTAAGAGGAGTTGAAGGATAGGAATTGTAGGTACGAAGAAAGAAATGAGTGAAAGGTATTAAAATCAAAATTATTTATAAATTATCACACTCATATAATTATATCAAGAAATTAAAGGGTTGTAATAAATAAAAATTTTAGTCAATTGAAATTTTAATTAAAAAAAAAAAAGAAGGAATTTCCAACATAGAAACCTGAACCTGCAATCTGAGGTGGAATTGCATAGCCGGAGCTACAGAGATAATTAAGAATTGAATATTGTTGTTTTAGTTAATGGTATTGATTTGGAAGATATAAAGGGTTTCACATCAAAATTTTAATCAATCATAATAATAAAACATAACGGTATATATTCTATTTTTATATTTCTCTAATTATGGTTGGCGAAACCTTTTTCTGTGAAAACAGTTTTAACAGTTTTTATGGCAAATAAATGTTTCTATTCTATTCTATTATTGACTTTATTACGTGGTATAGTTAGTAATTTATGATTTGTGCCCTTAGATTGTTGATGATTTGTTTTACAAGTGGATTCGTAATCTGGAGGGCATAAGTAACATATCTGGTAAGGTCATACATCTTACTCTAAAAGTGCTGAGAGATAGAAATTCAATTGCATTCTACTATAACAATGGCGACCGTCAAAGGATACCACTATATTCCTGTCTCCGTTCTACTATACGTATTTCCTCACTGTTATATGGCTCGTTTGACCCGGCTTTTAAAACCATTAAGAGATTTACTAAATGAATTTAGTACATTACAGGATTTACTAACAGTTAAGCTCATCCTATTTGTCAAACTGAACATTGCATAATATATATGTTATTTGACAATAAGGTACACAGTGAATGAGCACATTTCTAATATGAAATGACTCCTTTAAAAAATCGTAACATTTTATTTGCTTTCCAGATCATTTCTTCTAGATGCTCTGATAAAGAGAGTTTCAATTTGAATATACCTTAAAATGTTCACAGTGGTTGGGTTACGCAAGCTTACTGTTGTTCAATGTCCAGTTAAAAGTGCCAGATAGGTAGCTGCTAGTTACGCTTAGTTGGTTATATCTATGGTAGTGTCTATCAACAGTAATTTAGCTGCCAGCTACGTATTCATGAGTTGAATTACTTCTTAGCTACTACTACTGATTCTAGCTGAACTTTCTTTCAATTGGTTTAATTCAAATTGCGCACGTGTTTTAGTTACAGTTTATTTAGTTTAACCTCAAAATTCATTACGTTGTCTAGCATGCTGATTGATGTTATGTTCTTAATTTTGTGTTTGTGTATCAGCAATAATTGCAATAGAGAGTGTAAAAAGGAAAAAGGTGCTAACTACACTTTAAGTGATTGGAGAAACAGAATTATTTCTGCAACTTCCTCTATCATCTCAACGATATGTAAAATAGTTTCTTTACGCAGTCGAAATCTTATTAAAAAATCTTTATCGTCATAATTCTCAAAATTATTTTCTTGTTCCCTCATGGTATAGGGTCTCCTTTCATACTTTATAAATTGTATATCATCATCACTCATATCCAGAATATTATTATTATTATTATTCATTATTGGCAATAATATATTTCATATAAATCACAAATTAAAAACGGACATATCAATCAATCACATTGGTTCTTAGGTTAGAATGTTTGTAGAATTGTCAGAAATTGGACCAAATGCGCATGTGCAAATCCACTAACAGTAGAATGAATTCTTAACTGGCATTTTCAACTCTCTGCTAAATTTACTTTCAGATAGTGAGTTTAACCCTCCTGTAAATTTTACTTGCACATTGAAAAACAGTTTATCTGCCAGATAAATTTTATCTGACAGTTAAGCTATTTAACTGGATATTGAAAAACCGGCCCTTAATGATATAGTGTAGCGTTTATTAAAATTGAGAAGCATGTGTTTGTCTTCACACCGTGAATAAATCAAATCAAGGTTTCTTTTAATCAGGGCACAGTCATCCAGAGAACAAATATCGCTAAATATTTTCAGGTCGTTCACAAATAGCAATTTACAATAAATATTTTAGTTTATCTGGTTTCTATCTTCTCCCGATGATGCGAACGTGGTTAGCGAAATGCACGCCGAATGTAGGTATTTGAGAGTTGAGTTCAAGAGTTTTGGTGTTTATGAAAAATATTTCTCCAGAGGTATTTTAACATTATTTATCCTTACTGAACCGTATTTTACTCTTATTTATCTTTGTTTATACTACTAAAGTACATGGAGATGATGCTTGGTTATGTATCTAAAAACAGATTTAAAGAAATATATTCGAAGCCGATTATGTTAATTTAATTCGTTTTATTCCAAAACAAGAAAAACTATGCTACAATGTAAAAAGCTGTTCCGCCAAGTTTTATAAAGCTTGGGCGAATGAAATAAATATTTATTACTATAATTCTAAAAACAGATCTAAAAGTGTAGTCGCAAGGTTTTTTTTTCCATTCTTTTGTTAGTTATTTTTGTATTGGAAATAACACCGTAATTTCAAAGTTTCGAGCTATCCTTAATAGGCAATCAGACACAAAAAGTAAAAAATGAAGGAACACAGCCTTATAATGAACGGATTTTCAAGATTTCTCTTTGCATCTAATTTCTAATACTGAGTACAAAAAAGCATACCCTTTAAAAATTGCCGCTTTTTACTTAGCACTAGTTCCCATCCTCTCTAGATGGGTGGGTAAAAAAGTAAAATAGTCACACCGAATCTGATATAGAATTATACAGTAAGACAAGAAAGTGGTTTACAATTTTTCACGATAATTTATATTTTCTAAGTTATAATGATTTGAAGATTACAATATTAGCTTTAAAAAATTGATACCTTGAGAGTAAATAACTCAAAAGTCGTACATTTATGGAAAACAATTGTTAATTATAAATTAAACAGTGCTTTTAGATGAATCAATCAATATATTATAAATACTCTACATATGTTTCGGTTTATTAGGCCTTTATCAAGAGTATTACATAGTGAATACTAAAGTTTCCGACGTGCTTATTCTAATTTATACCTAAAAGTATGTCTTAATCTATTTATGACCTAATTTATTTAACACTTAATTTAACATCCTTAATTATTTGAACGTTTGGAGTGGACCTAAACTAATTATATAAATCAAAGGATAGTTCTTAATAATTGGTTTATTATAGGGGTATTCAAGAAATTTTGTTGGTCATTTGTGGTACAAGGGTTGTACTTGAAAGATTTTTTGATTTCTAGTTGTTCTAGCAGATCTAAACGTTTATCTTTTCTTTCTGAATGAAGTAAATTTATGTTATCAGTATCTATGAAATAGTTGTTTTCAATACAGTGTGTTGACATTCCTGTATTTTTATTGTTATTTAAGATTGATTTTTTGTGTTCTTTTACCTTGTTCACAACGCTTCTACCACTTTGACCGATATAGACAGCATTGCAATGTTTACAATTAATTTTATATACACCAGATTTATCAATTTTATTTAGTTTTTCTTTGTTATTAACCAAAATGTTTCCTATATTTGTTTTGTTCACACTTATTGTAGAGATACCCAAATTATTAAATTTTTTAGAAATTTTGTTACTGTATTTCGGAACATAATTAATAAAACTATATTTTGTAGGCTTGTTAGGCACAGTGAAAAATTCTTTTTGAAGCATTTTGCGTTTTATTGTTTTTGACCATGTTATCTATTAGTGACTCATTGTATCCGTTATTTCTTGCAATTTGTTTAATTATATTTAATTCTCTATCAAAATCACTTTGATCTAAAGGAAAATTCGTCAGTCTATGTACTAGACTATGAAAGGGTGAAATCTTAATTTGCCATGATTGCTACGAATTATAATGTGTTACTGTATCTGTAGTAGTAGGTTTGCGGTAGATGATAAATTTCAACTGATTGTTATGTTTTTTTATATTAATATCTAGAAAGTTTAATTGACTATTTTGCTCCGATTCCATTGTGAACTGAATTTTACTATTAAAAGAATTTAAGAAATTAAGGGAATTACTTAGGTTCCTTTCTGTACCGGTCCATATACAAAAAATATCGTCTACACATCGAGTCCAATAAAACACATGTGTATTTAAACTGTTATTGCTATTAAAAATTAAATTTTCTAAGTTTGACATAAATATTTCAGCTAACAAAGGAGGAATTGGTGAACCCATTGGTAGCCTGTCTTTTTGTCTATGGAAAACATTGTATGGTACAAAAAATAAGATTAGGAAATTACAAGTATTTTTTTTAATTTCTTATTTATTTCTGTACGATGAATAGTTTTAAAAATATTATAGCTTAAGAATGGCGCTACAACGTTTATCAGTCGAGATACAATGTTTAAATCTCAGATATGTCGGAAACAATTAGTATGAGGTTTTAAAAATACATATAATAGTAGTTAAAGGGTTTGAAGTACTTTTTGATATGATTTGTTTTCACCGTACAACTTGAAAAATAACAATGTTGTATGTAAAACAATGGGTGTTTTGTAATAATTATTTAAAATAAAGAATTTAGGATTGTCCTGCTGTCATTGGCCATATAATAGAGATTCAAAGTTTTTGTTAATATCTAATATTACCAACATGCTTCAATTTATCAAAAGTTTTAAAGAAATTTGAGATTTAAATGTATTTCTTTGCCACTTAAAGTTCAAGCCCCACATTAGTACTGTCATATTTCCGAAACTATTATCGCTTTTTATTGCTTCGACCGACGTATGCTGCAATGTAAACAAATGGATCTGTTCACACATTCACTTATTTTTCGAGCGGTTTGGGCTTGCATTGAAGCCAAATTGCACGTTCTTTAAAAATATTGTATTTACGCCTCTAAAATAGATCCCATTAGTGATAATGAACTATTAATAAATGCAATTCAAGAACGACTTGCTATATGGGATATGAGAAACAATGATTATGGTGACAGAAATAGAAAAAAACAGCTGGGAAGAAGTAGTTATTATACTCTTTTATTATATCGTTTCTCATTCGAGTATTCTTCTTTATTAAATCATTTTCCAAAATATATAGCATTTCGTAAAATGATGTTCTCGACATTCTAATGAAATTGAAAAATTTCATTAAACAGTATTAAATAAACTTTTTGTTTCGAGTTCTTTAACAATAGGAAGTTCCCGGACTCGCCTATGATCTCTTTTTTTATTTTGATGGACAGTACAATAAACCTAACAAAATTAATTATTTCTTTGAGTCAGACAAATCCATTTTTGTCCCTGTATTATCAGCACTACTGAAAACAGTGACAACGTTGCCTTCCTACGACAAGTGGTTAACCGCTTAGTGTGTGTTGTACAAGCGGCTGCCGATTCGGCGGCCGAATAATAAACTCTCTGTATATATTAAATTCAAACTTATTTTCAGTATTCCTAATTACCAATATATCTAAAAATGGTAGTTGTCCATTACATATTTTTTAATAGGTCATTCGAACACATCTTGAATATGATTTGTAGACACTCACTTATCCTCCAAATATTTGATTGATTTGCGACTTCTTATCTGAGAGATTTGAGAGGAGATACTTGGTCATACTGGGATATAACTTCGGTGAAAAATTTAATAATATTGCACAATGAAATCACAGTGTATTGTTCAAATCGCTATATATCGTCATTCTCAACAGTTTGGACACATATTTGCAGCCCTTATAGTAACTGCGACAACATTCGTTAAATAAGTTTTTAGAAGCATATTGGTAATAAAACTGTTACAAAGGAAAATATTACAATTGAACACGTTTAAGCTGTTGAAATAAAAAGGTCGCCCGTGTCGCAGAAACACTAATTATTTTATCCCGTATCTCAACAACGCCTTCGTCAGAGCACCCTCTTAATTAAAAGGCCCGTTATCGCCTATGGCCGCCACGCGACTAATTAACAATCCATTTATTCTTTTTTTAATTCAGCTTTTTTAAGTTGAACAGTTTCATTTTCTTGTAAAGCACTGGTGGCTATGCTGCCGTTTAAATGATCACCTACAGTGACGGACTAAGAAATATTTTAAAATTAAATTACTATTTATAACGATACCCGGGTATACTATTTTCTTTCTTGACGACAGGTTTAACAGTATTTAATTTAATTCTTGGATATTTTCGGTCATTTAAATGAAATTAATATTTTTCTTCTAGAGTTTCACTTTATTACGCTATTATCGGAAATTCTATAATATTATAACTCGTGAAAAAAATCACTTTTCGAGATTTATTGTAATTTTCACGTCTCATACTATATACATTACGAACATTATGATCATTCAGTTCCGTTAATTTATCTGTAGGTTTGTTATCTGTCTTACCTGTTAAGGCCATATCTACAAAACCATTTACCGGAGAAGAATAATATTTGGTAGGCAGTTGACGCGGCTATTATCTACGAAGAGATAGGACATATTTTAATGAAGATTGTACAAAGTGATCAGCTTAAAAAATAATTAATGAAATAAATGTGACGGAGGACATTAATATTTGGCATGCAGTTAACACAATAGTTAAGAAAGAAACCTACTATACCTTTAGTGAGAAATATACAAAGTACTCATTCAGTAGGAAAAAAATCTGTACAATTATTTACACAACATTTTTGTCGTTATTTAGTACCCTTTCTTTATTAATTATTTTTGGTTAACTCCCCTTTATTTTCTTAACCAAAATTATGGTAGTTTTCCTTCTGACAATAATGACAATGAAACATATTCTTTATAGGATTTTGCAAACAGTGGAAAGAAAATCTATCTATGAGAACTAAAAGGAAAACCATATGTAAAAATATTAATGAAATCTCTCATATTTAATCTGCACTTATGTACGTCTACTCAGTGCGAAACATCAACTTCCTTCTTAGCAGCTGGGTATTTTGCCATTGAAAAATATTTAAAAATTTTTATTGAAAGAACCTCTGCGCTAAACGGATCAGACAGAGGTTGGTTCTTGAATACTGACTGTTTCAAAAAGTCTCACACCTAAAAATATATAAACTAGAACAATGTTATAAACTAAAAAATGAAAATGAAAGCTATAGGCAGTTAACGTTTCGGAAGAAAATCTATTTCCGTTCTCAAAACTTTTTTGACCGTCATCTATGACAGTTCTTTGTTTATGTCATGGTTGACAGCCAAAAAAGTTTTGAGAACGGAGTAGATTTTCTTCCGAAATGTTAACTGCCTATAATAGCTTTCATTTTCATTTTTTAGTTTATAAGATTGTTCTAGTTTATATATTTTTAGGTGTGAGACTTTTTGAAACAGTCAGTATTCAAGAACCAACCTCTGTCTGATTCGTTTGACGTAGAGGTTCTTTCAATAAAATTTTTTAAATATTTTTCAGTGGCAAAATACCCAACAAAAAGTAAGAAAATCTGAATATGCCACAAATAAACAATTATAGACAATATTCTTAGCAGTATTTTGAAAATCTGTTGATTACTTCTACATCCACGTAGTGGATTAGAAGTGTCGCAATCCTAAAAAAATTTTTTTTTTGTTGAAATGGGTTCAGAATGTCATGAAACGTCGAGATTCTGTCTGTAACTTACGAAACGGTTTAAGATATTGACTTTTGACTGAATTTTATACACGTATGTATTATAATGAGATCTGGAATTGGGCTGCTTTTTGAATATATCCGGTGGATGGTTTGGGGGTAAATAGGGGTAAATAAGGGAAAATGAGTAAAGCAAGCTGGTAAGAGTACAGAAATTTGAGATTCTAGAAGCCAAGGCCTCAAATTATTGAATAACAATCCACATCCCCCCACCACCCTTACTCCATTATTAAAGGAGTTGATAAAATAAAATTGAGATATTCACTTGAAATGTGGTACACGTATACATCATAACGACATATGGAACTAGATTACATCTTGAAATTATTGCGTTAAAGGGTTTAAATGGGGGAACACAAGTAAAGCAAGCTGGTAAGTGTACAGAAACTTGTAGGTGGAGAGCCGGCTGTATAGATATCCTATGAATAAGATACGTGGAAATCTTTATGTGAGTGAGTAAGTACTACCACAGACATATAGGGAGCCACTTTTCATTTTTGTAAATTTTGCCCGCGGGTGGAATTTAGACGTCACTTCCGGTCACGATATTTTGTGTTATCGAATACATGAATAAAACTTATGTCAAAATATAGGTTTTGAGGTATACAATGAGATTGCTGACAGGCTTCATTTACCCGCAACCCTGAGACACCCTCGATTAAAGTATTTTTTTTCTGTTTTCTTAAGTCATCAAATGCATGAATTATTTTTTTTAAGTTAAAGTACAAGCTTTCTAGTTATTAAAAATATAGGCTGCCTCTTCTTATTTGCCCGCTTCCTCCCATTTTGACGTCACTTCCGGTAAAATTCCATGGCTCGGGCAAAATTTTCTGATATGAAAAGTGGCTCCCTGCAGGTCTGTGGTAGTACTTACTCACTCATACAAAGTTTTTCATATCTTATTTATAGGACATCTATACAGCCGGCTCTCTACCTATTGGATTTGGTGTAAATACTAGAAGCAAAAGCCTCATATTTTCTTATAACATTTTTCAACCCCTTCGCCACCCCTACTCCGTTATTAAAGAGGCTAGATTATATTTTGTGATGAAGGGGTTGGGGTTGGGGGTAAGTACAGGTACCCATACAGCACAAGGACATCCTCAGAACATACTGGGGACTTTTCAGGACATGTGGGATATCCTGGGAAGATCCCATCATCACCTTAGGATGTCCGTAGGATATCCAAATGGGACAGTTCGGGCTTTGCTGATGACGTCCTCAGGACATCAGTGCGGGTGTATACAGGACATCATCAGCTCTTATACGGGTTATGCCTGGGCTTTACTATGAACAACCTGAGGACATTGATTGGACTTTATATAGGACATTCTTAGTTCTTTTTTGGGTTTATTGAATATTTCTAAAGACAGCAAAAAATACATATTATTTTATCATTACTTTTAAGATCATTACTTTTAAACTGAGCCAATAAGAGAAGACAAAGGAATACAAGTTTATATAATGGCAGAGGTAAAATGACTAATAAAAATGTGATACTTATATGTACTACTCCATACACATATTTGCATCTATCAATTGACTTATATCGCTTTAAAAGTAAATCTACCAAACTAATAGACGTTATATATAGTCCAATGAAATACGTCGGCAAATCAAAATTTTAAGGTAAATATTTGAAATTTTGATGTTACTTTGAAGTATTTGAACACGATTAATGAAAGAATTTTTTTTTTCAACCCCCGAGAAGGGGTGAAAAGAAATGTAACAGTGTTTTTTCAAAATTAGTCAAAATGTGTAAAAGATAGTAAAATAGGTTTCAAGTGAAAATTGCATAAGCATAAAATGTTACATAAAAATGATCTCTTGCCTTTTTAGTTTAGGGTGGTTAGAAGTTATAGAGGATGATATGTACAACTCTAAAAAATCATAGCGGGCTGAAAAGTTATAATGAATTTAAGAAAAATTCTATTCACTCAGAAAAATATAAAGGATTACGTATCTGACAATAACATCTGTGGACAATAACCAATAACATTTTCCCCTTTTAGATAATAGGATAAATACAAAGATATAACATAGCAGCATTTTATTTATGAAATATTTAAGGTAATCTTATTTGTCGAAAGAACTTTAAAATGAACAAATGAACGTGGAAAAGTCATCTACGACCGGCGGATTTCTTAGAACTTTCTATTTGTCACAAAAAGGCGGCTAATTCAAAACACAGTAAATGTATTAAATATAAATAACTGCTATTTAAATAAGATATACATTTTTAATGAATTATTTGTACTGGAGGGGATTATCAAATAGAACAAACAAATACGTTTTTAGAAGCAAATTTTACAAACCAATAAAAGACACTATAAATAAATAGCCTCAAAATAATATATATACTTTTCATTATTTTTGTTGTTGAAATCTCCTAAATAATAATACCTATAATAGGATGACTTTAGGACTTACCCAGGATATTCCCACAGTGGCTATTTTGTTAGGCTTTTAATATCTTTGCAGGAAATTACTAGGACATCCTGCCAGGATTGACCTAGAATATCCCCATTTGGGATATTCTCAGGTTGCATATATCTTATTCGGATATCCTAAGGATATCCTGAGGAATGTTGTCCTCGATTGGGATATACGGGACCAAATGAGGATATCCTAGAGATGTCATGTGCTGTGTGGGTAAATAGGGGAAAATGAGCAAAACAAGCTGGTAATAGTACAGAAACTTGATATTTGATGTATATACTAGGAGCCAGGGTCTCAGATTTCTTTATCATATTTTTCAAACCCCATTCCACTCCATTATTAAAGGGCTTGATAAAATAAAATTGAGATATTCTCTTGAAATTTGGTACACGTATGTATTATAATGACATCTGTATTATAATGAGATCTGAATGAGATGGGGTGTAAAGTAGAAAAAATGAGTAGAGTAAGCTAATAAGATTCCAGAAATTTCATTTTAGGCGTACATGCTAAGAACCAACGCCTCAAATTGTTTTATGACATCTGCCTCAAGTATTATTAAAATTCTATGATTTCCACGTACTAGAATGCAATTATAGTCAAGATGTTTTCCTTTAAAGAGACTTGGATGGAAAATCTGGATGTGGAAGTAGTGATTCCTTAGACAGCGGTTTTTGTAACATAATTGTTATATTTTAAGTTTTAATCGATAGCGATGAGGCCAGAGTGATTGAAGAAACGCTCGTCAGTATTTCAAGACGTATATTATTTGTTTTTGTAGAGTTTTATCAAAGGTTGTAATCGTCATCACATGTAAATTTATTCTTTAATTAAAATGTTCAATAACCCATATTTTGATTTTCGATAATCGATAATCGATTTTTTTTAAAGACAATCGGTTTCTTCATCCAATTAACAGTAACGTTTTGTTTCAATTTAAACATTTTCTCGTGCTTGCACGAATCTTGACGGACAGGTGGACGAAAGTTTTGGATTTGATGATCAATACAGTGATACCAAAAATGCTTCCTTTAAAAGCGATGTTTATGACTTTCGAAATGGGTCTGGCAAATGCAATATAATCTTGGCTATTGCGAAGACTGTAATAATCTCTAATTTTATTTTATTAAAAACTTGTAGTAAAGGTAAATGTTTAGCTAATATACAAGAATGTCTTGTATATCTCAAAATGAATTTCTCATAATCCACCACTGAATGAAATGTACTCTTAATCCTTCAGGATCACGCAAGTTCTCTTGAAATGATGAATTCTGCTACAAACGAGTTTTTAATGTTCAGAGATAGCATATTTTAGTTTTAAATAGTTGCTGTCTTGTACTTCTTATGCATGTAGTTTTGGTAATTAGAATTTTTATTGCTAGCGCCCGGAGTTTTTATTTTTGTCTCATTACCGGCTTAAAATTACTTTCCATAACTGATTTTTAATGGCTCTTCTGGGAATGTGGGGGGATTTTTATTATGAAAATACGAGAGTTTTATCTACCATTGTGAATAAAAATCACACCCATTATAAGAGAAACTATCACATACGAAACAAATGAATAGGTAGGTATAAAAAATAGAGGAAAACTCCTATTATATATGTGGTTTCAATTTACTTTAAATTCATTCTAATTTATTGAAATCAACAGATAATTATATTAGTATATGTAAGTACTGATATTTACTGTTATACCGGGTGATTCACTTTGGTATTCGCCCCCTGTATCTTTTTTATTAAAAAAAATACAACAAACCATATATATTTGTAAATCGCTTGTCAAACTCTTATTAAATGACTTCCTTAAACCATCCTTGTGATCATATATGCCAAAGTAACGATAGTCAACTTTTTTTTTCAAGTGGTATGCCATATTTTTTTTTGCCGATTGTTGTAGAGATTCTCTTTCTGCATTCGCTTGTGTAAAAAAAGCATACACTTCCATAAGAAAAATTTCGGGAAAATTAAACAAATATGATAAAACTTCATTCAAAGGTTTTGTTTCCGAATCAACATAGTTAGCCATGGAAACAATTGAATTTTGACATTGTTAGTAATGTCCAACAGAGCAGTAGCAGCTGACGTCACGACATGGCAGCCACAGCTGTTTGGTTGACAATAACCTAGTTTTGTATTTGTGACCATATAGAATAATTTGAGTTTTTCGTGCTTTTTTAAACGTTTTTCTTGTGTAAAATTTATTGTTAGTGTCCTTTATCTATTACATATTTCGAGATTTGCTGAACTGACTTTTATCTAATGCTTTATTTATATATTCGAATAGGCATGTCATCTTGTTCAGATGTTAAAAGTTATTTCTTTTCCATATGGTAAGTGAATTTTAGTGAATTTATTATAATTTTATTTATATTCTACATTTTAGGAGTCCCCTCGTAACATTTCTAAGTTGAAATATATTAATGGAGTTAACCTATAGGATTTAAAAGTGGAAGATTCATACTGCTTCCAACATAGTGTTGAATTAATGAACCATTGTGACCGCTCTTGGAAATAAAAATGCTATCTAAACCATAAGACCATTATTATTCGTACTTACTTTTATTATTATCTATAATGTGTACGATCTTAAACATCCTATTATGGTTGTTATGTTTATAAGCATCATTTTGAAGAATTTTATTTTACTCCCGTTAAAAGTGTGTTATTTTGTAAGTTCTGTTGCGTTTTAGCTCACTTACCTTCATTGATACTTTATTTGTAAGCATTATCAATATTTTAAATATCTGTGATTATAATAATTGTAAGAACCAAAACAAATACCAAACTAGGTAAGTATACTTATAACTATAAAGTATTTCGAGCATATTACGTTGCATATTTGTTTATGATTTTAATTAAATGGAAACCGAAACGGTCTCACAGTCCTATATTTATATTAGATTTACTATTACTCCTGCATTTCACAATACAAACCTCTGATTATTGTTATTAATGTGTTAAACAGTTAAACTTATTAGAAACTCTTGAGCCAAATGAACCTAAGATATAATCAATAAAAAGTTGATGGGAAAATGATTTATCTAAAAACGTAAATTTCACAATAGGTTTATAAAACCATTAATATATGATTGATATATTGGCATGAATCAATGAATGTTGTGACAACCTTTAACCTATGCTTAGCTGTAACTGCGGCCATGTAAACTACATTTACATCAGGGCTTGCTTCCTGTAGATTATGAGAGGCGTCTACATCTTGTATCATGGCTGACAGTTGCTCAAGAAATGATTATGATGTGGTCAGATGAATTCCGTTTCCATAATAATGGTATACTCAATCGACATAACTACCATTATTGGCCAGAGGATAATCCTCAGTGGATTTGAGAAACTAATTTCCAAAATTAATGTATGGTGCGGAATTCTTGACGGACAGATTACAGGACCAAAGTTTCACGAAGGCACACCTACCGTAGAGATCTACAGTTTTTAATAGAAGAATTGTTAAAGGGTCTAGCAGGATAAGAGGGCGAAACTGCCCCAGAAAGCAATATTTGAAGTAACTTATGTTACAATGTTGGCAAGTCAAGAGAACACTATTGACAAACTTTCAGCCCCTGACCTCCATTGGTCCTTGAGATAATTGGCAAAACATTCTCCGGCACTGCTATTTTCTAAACTTGTTTTTCTCGAAAGCTATTTTAGCTAGACGATTGAAACAAAAAGGCTCTGTTAGACCATTAGTTGGTTATTATGTATTTACTTTAGATTTTTTAAATAATTTTAATTTTGAAAAATTAAAATAAAAACTTGAGATTGAATTCTTTTACAATTACAGCCGAGGTACAATCGCTAAAAAATACATAATATGGGTAATTACCCTTACTATTATTACTAATTGTTTCAATAAAAATAAAGGGGTGGAACACTTCTAAAAAAAATTAGGTTCGTTTATGACTGGTTTTACACACTAAAAACGATTGTTTTAAATCAAGAAACTTTTGTTTGTATATACGCTAACAAAAAAAATTCTTCATATAAACGAAATACTGTTATAGCAAGAGATAAAAGGTTTGGCGTAAATATACTTATTTATTATATGTACGTATAATTCTTACCACAAAAATAATTCTCTTAAATGCAATTTTTTTTAAATTGTATATCCAAACAAAATTTTCTTGATTCACAACAATCGTTTCTAGTGTGTATGTACCTCTTATTTATTGCAATTATGTCATATGTCATGTAAAACATGCGGTGGCATGATTATTTTTCAAATTTGCTTTTCTCGAAAACTGTTTTAGCTAGACGAATGAAACAAAAAGGCTGTGTTAGACCATTAGTTGATCTATATTATATATTTATTTTTGATTTTTTAAATAATACTAATTATTTGAAAAGTGAAAATAAAAATTGAGAGTGATTTTTCTTACGCTTACAACCGAGATACAATCGCCAAAAAAATACATAATATGGGTAATTACACTTACTATTACTAATAATTGTTTCATTAAAAACAAATGGGTGCAACACTTCTACAAGAAATTAAGATCAGCTATGATCGGTTTTATGTATCTCTTATGTAATGCAATTATGTCATATACACATGTATAATATACAAAGTTACAACAAATATTCATGTTAAAAGCTTCATATTTTGTTCATCGTCATTATTTATCTTCATTGATTACTACAGGATAAAATCGTCTCCCGCACTGTACCGTTCTGCGCTCTGCACATCAGTACTGCTTGTGGTTTGTGTAACTGAGAAAAATGTTTATTTATTTAAACAAAGTTTTAATTTTTTTCTTAAATGTGTTATTAGTGCTTGCTATACTAAAACAAAAATGAAGAAATAAAATGCAATTGTTATAATGTTAGCCATCAACTGCAGGAAGTAGATATCTCTGCCAACGGGTAAGTGCGAGAAGCAGATTTTTCTGAGAGCGCTTACCGCGGCCGTACAGGTAGCTCACCTAGTCCACACGAGCTTCGTAGTGTAAGCATTAGTGAAACACTATACAGCACTAATAAATTAAGTCCGCTTACCATTGATCATAAGTACTATTGAAGTAATTGTACTCATGAAATCTGATGACCGATCATTAAAAATTTAAAAAGTAAGTCCGTTTATGATCAGTTATAAGTACTACTGAAATAATAGTAGATGAATTTAATTTCATTACAAATTTCATAGCGGCGATCGTTTCGACTAGGTGAGCTGCTTGTACGGCCGAGGTAAGAGCTCTCGGAAAAATCTGCTTCCCGCAGTTACCCGTTCGCGGAAACATCTGCTTTCCGCAGTTAACCACCAATATTATATCAATTGTATTATTTTTCTTTATTATTATTTTAGTATAGCAAACATTAAATAATATATTTAAAGAATAAAAATTGTATTTAAAAAGGTAAATAGACGAATTTTTTCCTAGGTACACAAACCACAAAGAAAGCTGCTTCAACAGCAGTACTGACTTACAGAGCGCCGAGCGGTACAGTGCGGGAGGTGATCTTATCCTGTGGTAATTAATGAAGCTAGTTAGGATTTATACTTAAAGTTTTATAATAAAATTGATCTGAGTATTTTTTTAAATCTTGCACCTGATTTCTTTTAACGCATATTTTTGCTATAACTTCATATATTATTATGCAGGTGTATATAACATAATTGCGTTAATAAGATGTATCTACATAAACCAACCTTAAACGAACTTTTGTCTTTTTTCAGGATTGTTCCCATCTGTTTTTAATGAAACAATTAGTTGAAATAATAAGTATAATTAGCCATATTATATATATTTTTGGCGATTGTACCTCGGCTGTAACCGTAAAAAAATTAATTCTCAAATATTTATTATCACTTTTCAAATCACTAAAATTACTTTAAAAAATGTAATATAAATATGTAATATAGACGAACTAATGGTCTAACATAGTCTTTTTGTTTCATTCGTCTAGCTAAAATAGTTTTCGAGAAAAACAAGTTTAAGAAATAGTCGTGCCGGCGCATGTTTTGCCACTTATCTCAAGGACCAATGGAGGTAAGGGGCTGAAAGTTTGTCAATAGTGTTCTTACGACTGGTCAATATTACAAAATAAGTTATATTAAACATTGTTGTCTAGGGCCGTTTTGCCTATCTTATCCTGCTAGACCCTTTCATAGAAGACGTTTCATCACATATTAGGCATAATATGATATTACAAGATGGGGCACCGCCACATAATGCTATAATTGTAACGAATCTGCCAAATCTCCGGATCCTTTGGCCCTATGTAAACGAGAGAGTTTTCTTTACACCTCTAAATGACGTCGAAGATCTTAAAAATTAGAATACGAGTTGATTGTCGCTGATTCAATGTTGAAGTTCTACATGTATGTATCCAAGTCGTGATAAACAGAGGGCAATTATGTTTATAAGCGAACGGAGGCTTCTTTGAACACGTGAAATAATAAATAATGTTTTAATTTTCTTAATTGTTAATTAGTTTTCTTAAGTGTGAGTAGTTTTGTTTATTGGCAATTATTATTTATTTGTAATTGTCTATAAATTAGTGTCATGTCCGATTTTTCTTCATTAGTGTAAATTTATTTATAAGTATAGCGTAAAATAAAAACTAATAACACAATTACAAATAACAGTGTATTTCCAATTTTACATTACTAACAATGTCAAAATTGAATTGTTTATATGGCCAACTATGTTGATTCCAAAACAAAACCGTTGAATGAAGTTTTATCATATTTTATTAATTTTCTCGAAATTTTTCTAATGGAGTGTATACTTTTTTACAGGTTAATGCAGAAAAAGAACCTCTACAACAATCGGCAAAAAAGTTGACTATCGTTACTTTGACATATATGATCACAGAGACGATTTAAGGTCGTCATTTGATAAAGCGATTTACAAATATATGTGGTTTGTTGTACTTTTTTTGAAATAAAAATGATACAGGAGAGCGAATACCAAATTGAATCACGCGGTATATTGGCCTCGATGTTTTTTAATGGCCTTATTTATATTAACGCCCTGTCGGAGTTCAGCTATTGCTTTTCTACCACTCAACCAGGACACATATCTTTATTTATTTATTTTATTTTAACGTCTTATTTATTTTAACGTCCTGGTGAATCTCCCTCCCAGATCTCTTCCGATTTCCATGTTTCATACCATGTAGATTACGAAAATGAATGTCTTTCAATTCCATCCGTCCGTCCGTCCGCCTGTCTATCCGTCGATCTGTTGCCTGCCTGTTGACGCTAAAAAATTGCTTGACAGAGAACAGTTAAATTTGTTAAGTAGTTGACGCTACTGCCAATGAAGAAATGGGTAGATTTTCACTGAAAAATGTACAGGGTGGACCGAAGAAAAAAGATGATGAAAAATTTTTTCCTCGCTGAATTTAAAATCTCCATGTCTTATGACATACTAAACCTATTTAAAAAAATGAAAGTTTTGTATTTCCACTCCACTACGTGAATGTGGAAGTAGAAATGTGATAGATAGCAATAATATTTGGCATAGAGTTAACGTAATTAGTGAGGAAGACACTTATTATAGTTTTATTGGAGAATATACAAGGCGGTCATCGTAAAAAATAATTCAACTATGTTGGAAATTTGTAAAAGTGTTTTACACAATCCTTCCATATTTGGCCCCTCTTATTTAATACTTAATTTTTGCTGTCGGATGACCACTCTGTATATTTTTGGACCAAAAGTTATCACGTTTTATTTTAATAATATTGATAACTGCGTTTCAATTATTATTCTCATATGTCGTCCATAATTAATAATTCTGTGTAATAAGTTCTGTGTAAATACTTTTACAGATTTTTTAGTCAGTTTTAGTTTCTCTTGATAGCAGTAAAACATTGAAAAAATTAGTTCTGTGGAATATCGGTGGCGTCTTTTCAAAATTAATTTTAGAATATCATTTTATGTGCTTTGTAATTAAATGTAACACTTTTACTTCCACATCTACGAAGCGGATGTAGCTGTGACCTCAAATAAAATAATCTACAAAAAACATAAATTGCCGAAGTTTTCAAAAATATTGCTATTGTTATTATCCAGTTTGGATTTTTAAATTCCCGCCTGGTTACGCCTCTGATTAGTTCGAGGATTAAAAATGAAATGAACTACTTAATTATACTTTTAAAACCAGGTGTAAAGTACAAAATAATATATCCTGTCCACTGCACATAAAACATTTATACAGATGTTTTTCGCACCCATGTCCTACAACACACTATGTTTCTGAAGCGGCAGTCGTTTGAATCATAATTTATTTACGTAGGTACTTTATTCGACGCCCATTCGACCGCTATTCGTGGCGTTCGTTCGTTCATACGACCTCTTGATTGAACTTTGGCACGCACTTTTGGAATATGTCATTTTTCACCAACTAGGAACTTGAACTGGATTTTTGTTTATTATGAATAATCTGTTAATGCAAGCAGACGCCAAGTATATGATCTAATTCGGATTATTTCCTTGAAATTGATTGTGCATTAAACACAAAACTCATTACGACTATTACAAGACCTAAAATCCTATGTAGTGAAAGGTGTTAAAACACAAAATATCTGTGCAGTAAGGGTAAACATTCTAGAGCGAAAACATGTTTGTATCACTCCCTTGCAACCACTTTTTATTCAGCAGTTTGGCCCTATTCGCTTCTATATTCACTCCGGGTTTCAGTGCAAAAAAATTCAAAATAATCAAATTTATAGCCATCATTTTTTGCCTAAATTAAACATTTACTGGATAAAAAATGCTTGCAACGGTAATACTATTAGTTCAGGAAGGAATATAACCTATTTTTGACTATTGGTTCCGATTTTACACAGTAAAAAAGACCTTAGTATTGACCAAATTGCAAAATCCTTTTTGGCGTATTAACTCTTTTGGTGACACAAAAAAATGCTGGCAATAGCACCTTAGCTTTAAGAAAAACCACGTTTAAGATATATTCCTTTCGTTGAAAAGTCTCACCATTCGGCCGAGAGCGTTTTTTTTCGGGATTTTCGGAAGTTGGGACTAGGGCCGAATCTGACGACAGAAAATGGAGGCAGGGGTATTTTTAATTGTTCTCGGCCTCTGTAAACATATATCAAGCAAGCAAAAAGTCTCAACAAAACATCGATGTGAAATTTCAATTTGAATTTACCAGGTCACATGACCGCTCCACCGCCCGGACATGTTTGCAAGGACGCCATTGGTGGAGCTATAAAATAACTTTTCTAACTAAAATATGTGGTTTTATATCATACTAACACATCCAAAATTGAAAATAGTATCTGAAATACTTTCTGAGATATTAAAAAAAAATTTAAGCGGTTGCACAGTCGGGCCGAAAGCAACATCTTTTGGAAAAAATTCAGAAAATTTTGAGGCCGCCCCAAAATAGCCTCGCAAGTACAGGAAAATTATTTAAAAAAATAAGACTGAAAAGTTGGGGTGGTTTTCAGGGGGTAGAAATCGAAATAACTCAGTAAAATTCTGAAACTTCAGGATTTTATAGAACTCGACCTCCGAATTCACCAAAAAATACTGAAAAAATCTCTTTTATAAGGAAAGGTAGTTTTTGGGGGTGGAAATCAAAATAACTGTAATAATCCGAAAATTTCGGATTTGTATGGAATTTGACTTGCAAATTAAATGAAAATCATACGTTGGCGTTGGTTCTTATTCGGGGGATGAACCGTACGTAGTAAAATTTAAAAAAATAAAATAAAAGAACTAGGGCCAAACATATGAATATATTCTGTCAGTGTAATAAAAATAAAATACATTAACAATTTAGCAAAATTTAATAAAAATATATCTAATTATTCACTTTCTGATGAGCCTCCTGAACTTTCGGAATCTTCAATACTGATAATGGTAGAAACGGTCGAAACATTCAAACTAATACTAACATTTGCTGGCATCAACAGGTTCAAAACAGTTTTCTCAAACATAGATTCCTCTTCTTGGGCTTGTAATTAGAGGATCCAACGATATTAAAAGCATAAATTCAGAATATCCTCGTTTGTTTTACAGAGAGCCATCTTACGCGAGAAACATTCTATATATTTCTTAAACTCCTTATTTCTTGCTTCCTGTGCTTCCTCAGCTGTCCTATTAAAATTTTGTGCACAATTGGAGGCATTGGGTACCATCCATATTTTTGAACAAAAAGTTTTGCTCTCTCTAGGGCATATATACGATACTTTCCCACATCTATTTCATGGCGACTGGAACTTGATTGCAAAATAGTTCCAAATCGCTTTATTATGGCCACGCCAGTAATGCTGGCTGATACTTCTGGGTTGTTAGAAAAACGTCTAGATGTATTCGCATCGTTGCTGTTTCCGAAGCCGGGTTTTGGTTTGTCAACTGACAAACCCATTTCTGGTCGAAATCGGTCCTGAATATTTTTTTTAGTATTTGCCACAATTTTCTTATTTTCGTCCCCACGAGCTTGCCACTTCTTTAATGGTAACTTATATGCAAAATGTAAGACATTCAAAAAATCTTATAAGCGTGGAGCATTGATATAGCAAATTCCAGCCGGGAAGTATCAACAATGTTTATCTTGCAGACTATTTCTATATTGTTAAAGTCCTTTGACGTGAGATTACATATAAAACACTGTTGTGTAGATGCGGTTTCAGTTAATGCATTGCAAACTTTCCCATCCACCATTGTCAAGAACATTTTATCTTTAATTTCAACGTTTTTTTTAATTACGTGGGAAGTCATCGACTTAAACTCTTCTACTTGAGCTTGTATGCAATTTCTTTCCTTTTTCGATAGCTCAGTAGTTTCATGTTCGAACTGAAACCTTCTAGATCTACCACATCGTGTCGAAGAGAATCTTGGATTCTGCCACAAAATGATTTGCTGACTCTCTTCTGATTTATCGGACATAAACCTTAATGGAACAAGTGATGAAATAAAACTATTCGCATCAGAGGCATTGGGGTCATTGCTAAACTTTTGTTTATATACTGACTGCGCACACCCATCAAAGCCCCATTTGCAAATTAGGACCAACTGCTTTATGTCGTCTGCATGTTGTAACTCGAGAACTTCTTTCTGAGCTAATAATAGGCGACATACGGTGTGATCAAATAAAACTTGTAATTTAACTTCCGCGGTAGTGTCCGTAACGACAATGCTTTCGTTTTGTGGATAACATTCCTTTTTAGCTAATTGTAGGAAGGGAATCTGAATTTGTAATTTTCTCTAATTATATTATACTGGTGCCTGGTGAGTTTAGCTTCAACACAGATAGCAAGGGCTTCTGTTTCTGTAAGTTTTCTTTTTTTAAGAAGCTGTCATTTTTGTAAGCAGTTCGATATTTAGCAGCTCTTGTTGGTGTTGTCGCAGTAACCTCTTGGACAATCTTAGATGTATCAAATTGACCTGCAGAACGTAAACTCATCTGAGCTGCAAAGCAATTCTTCGGGGGAGTGCTTGGTTCTCACTGTCCTTGTCTTTAAACGTTTAGTTCTATCACAAGCTTCTTGAAAACTTATCTGAGGTCCACCCACTTTCTTACTTGAAATAGCGGAGGTTGAAAAATATAATGACGCTTTTAACCAGTTGCTGTTTTTAGTCAAGAATGTATCTTCTTTTCTGTTAGCCTTTAGCCATCTTCTCTTGAAATCGGACTCAAAAAATTGAATTTTCTTATGAAGATCAGGAATGTGTTGCACTGCACACCTTGTACGTTCCTCGACAAATTTCTTCATTTCAGACACTTTATCTTCTAATTTGACGTGCCCAGATTGTCTCATCTTATCAAATAATGTTTGTCTAGTTAAATATATACCCACAGAACCAGATCCTGCAGTAAAAATAAATTAAATATATTAAGTATAAGAAAGAGGGCGATTTCTCGATTTTAATTTTAATTTATTTAGGAACTTATAAAACAAAATGGCGCAAATATGCTCATGATTTTCTTTACTTTCTGGCAAGATCAACCTATAAGTGAGCAAAAAAATTCAAAATTACAGACATGATATTCTATGATATCAACTAAAACTCTACCAACAAAAATTGTTACATAGATTCTTAAGAATTTTTAAACAGTTTTTGTTAATCAAGATTAAAAATTACTTTACAGAATTTAACAACTATAATTATAAAATGATTAGCTTATCTGTAGGTAATGACGTCATGTTAAAAACAGTAAAATATATGTAAACACTAAAATAAGATTTCAAACAGAACACGTATCTTATCTCACCTAAATCACAATAAGCTCTGTTAGTCGCGAGGAAGGACAAGTTTCGACTGGCATGGTAAGAATATATTCTTCTTTTCTGTACTTCCTACCACAGTATAGTACTTAGTAGGTATTTAACTTTCGAACTGAGGCATTTATGTTGGTCCTTTGTTATTTTTTTATTTGGAGTTTTTCCAAGAATTACCTATTTTGGCCCCACTGTGCGTTGGGGACATATGTTGATATGAACTTTTCTGCATAAAATGACCTAAGGTATCACAACCTGAAATATTAGCACATCATTAAGGAACACCCTGTATATTAGACCTCCTATCACATAACATGTGCCTTTCTTCAATATTTCAAAGTCATGAAATATATAAGCGTGCCCACTGTTTGGAAGAATATAAAAAATAATTCCAATGCAGTTTCTGCAAAATAGAGCACATTCCTGAAAATAACATTAAAATGAAGATAAAAAATGTTAGCCGGTTGCGGTTTTTCCCGAAAATATTTTCGTTTAACGCTCTATGTATATTTTTAGCAATCCAGACACTGAAATCGACCCACAATTGTAGCATTTGTTAATGTTTACAATTGTCCTAATTTTAAGAGTTGTCCATTCTAAATGTGGTTCAGTTACCTACAGAAATATATGCAAACATGCAGCGGACCTCATCAATAGTAACCACTTATTATTTACAGAACTGACGAATTTCTTTATCCCAGGAGACTGAGAAGCTTAATACCGACAACAATCAAACAAATCGACCACATTTTGGAGTTACTTTCGCATTATTAATTAGTTTAATTGTCATGAAGAAGTTAAGGATATAATTTAACAGAAGTGAATACCGATCTCTGTACGCTATTCGATCAAAGCTGATGATAGTCATTACGCTCTTAAATGCTCGTTCATGCCTTGCTGAACATCAGATAACTCAAGAGCGGTATAATATTGGAACTCTTCAGTAGAAGATTGTGATATGGGTGTAGTTCTCTTGGCTTTAAAACTTTTATAGGGTTGAATAGATGTAATGTGATAATGTTTTAAATTTAACGCTTTCAACTAGATATTTCATATGCCAAAACACTTTTGTATCAGATAGGTACCTAGTAATAAAAATTATTGTAAAGATTGGATAAAAATGATTTATTTACCTTAAAAGTAACAATCATGGCATTCAGATGAACGGTTTAAGATTTTCTGGAAACATGTGACAATCATATTGATCTTCTTGGTCTGAGTTCCATTTATATAAATTGTCCTTTAAAAGTTAGGCCTATTGCAAATAAAGATTCTCTTTTATGTACGAAACTGCGGTGATAAAAATAATTCTAAATATTCTGATGGAATCTATAGTAGATGCATAGGTCCAGCGAAATGAACAATCCTTGTTGAATTTAATGAATTTATTAATTTTAATGCGTGTTGTCTGTTCTCAACAAATTTAAACTTTTATATACTTATCATAACTTTTATTTTGTATTGTTATAAAAACCTATTTACTTCCACATCCATATAGTGAAGTGGAAGTATAGTAATCGTAAAAAGAAGTTCACTATTTTTTAAATTTGAGAGAAAGAATTTTCTGTCTATTAGTCGGTCTGTCTCTCTGTAATTTATTTGTGCTCATGCTTCCTTCGGAACGGTTTCAAATATTGACTTGAAATTTGGTACATGTATGTATTATAACTAGATCTGGAACTAGGGTATAGTTTGCGTTTATTCTGGTGAAAGGTTGGCAGGTAAATGGGGTAAATAGGTAAAGCAAGCTAGTAAGAGTACAGAAACTTGAAATTTGGTGTATATACTAGATAAAAGACAAGGTTTCAAAATTCTATATGATAACTGCCACATCTAACTACCGCCAACGCCCCCACTACATTTTTAAAGGGGTTAACAAAATAAAATGAAGGTATTGATGTGTTTGGTGCAGGTAATTATCATAACGAGATCTGGAATTAGATTGTATTTTGAGCTTATTTTGTTTAAATGTTGTGGGTAAATATGGGTAAGTAATTAAAGCAAGCTAACAAGAGTCCAGAAACCGGGGATTTGATTTATATAATAGCAATAATAATGTTTATTTACACAAAATAAATGTATGCACAATTTAACTTGAAATTGTATAAGATTCATTTATAAGCGTAAACAAACATGAAAACTAGCTGAAGTATAATGAATAATACTTGTACGCGAAGTTATGATCTAAAGAAGTCATATTTTAATTTTTTTGCTTAAAATGTTTTTGAGTAGGGGTGCCCTCACTGCCACCCCCCACTACCAACACCCCACTCCATTATTAAAGGGATTATCAAAATAGAATTAAGATATTGACTTGAAATTTGGTACATGTATTGCATTGTAACAAGATCTGGAACTAGATTATGTTTTGAGCCTATTCAGTTGAAGGGTTGAGGAGTAAATAAGTAAAGCAAACTAGTAACAGTCTAGAAACTTGAGATTTGGTATATATTGCTGTATATCCACACTGTGGAACACTACCTAAGTGTTGTGTTTGAAATCATAAATAAAATTCACAAATTTGTATGTATTTTAGGAATTAATCATAACAGTTTTACTTTAACGGATCATACAGAAGCAGGAGTATCTGTGGTTTATTTAATTGATTCAAGTTCACTTATTCTCATCGAGTAGGACGCAGAGAATGAAACTTGATATTGAATACGAACAAAATATTTAAATAAACATAAAATGAAGTTATTTTAGTTTAACAAGGTTATTCTAAATAGTATATAATAAAACATGAACTGATAGAGAATCACAATCTCATTTAAAATGATTTAGAATGAAATTGGAAAACAAAAAAGTAAATTTTATAAAATCTGACATGCATGTCAATACTTAGGGCTGAAAATCATATTTTGTGTAGAAACACTGTAAATCTACACAAAATGAATATTGAATGAAAGACTATCAACAGTAGTTGCAGTGCAGCGTAATTATTTTAGAAATAGTAAGTCCATATATTACAAAACACTGAATGACATTTTAAGTTTTCAGATATTTTCAAATATCATTGCAGAAAGGTGTTTTGTAAATGATATTTCACATCATGCAGAAAGAAAGGACTAATAGTATGATGTTAAATGTTTGTTGGCGTATCAATTTCTTGTTTTAGTTTATAATATAAGTATTCTGTCAGTATGGAAACTGCAGTACGTTTTTAACTACTAGCATTTTGTGTTTATCATTGCTATTCATCTAAATGTATGAATTAGTATTTATTTGAGATTGGAATTGTTAATTGTAGTTATAAGTAGATTTTAAGAAAGTGTATGTAATATGTCAATATATTTCGAGTAATTATAATTATTCACTTAATCCTGAAAAGTAGAATAAGAAACTTATCAGGAAAAATAAATAATTAAAAACAGTATTCACTTAAGGTAAAGAACAAACAAAACTGAATAGTTTAAATTTTAAATTAAAATTAAATTTTGAAATATTAGATCAAAATAGAAAAAAACAATTGAAATATTGGAAATTAACCCATTGAAACGACTAAAAATAACAAATCAGTTGATCACACACCGCTGAACAGCGAGCTGCGAAATATATTCATCCAAGAATAAATAATAAATTGAAAATAGAAGAAAAGTAATTTGAAGGTTAGAATATTACAATCCAGATATATTGATATCAAGAATAAATTGTAAAAGTTGATTAAATATAAGAAGTGAGTATACTTTGAAAGTATTACGAAGTAGATTATCCGGAAAGCAGATTTAGAAGAGGGAAGTATTTGTTAATCCAGTTAGCATATTTATATGGTGAAGAAATTTCAAACGTCAATCAAGTGATAGAAATACTTCAAGGAAATCTTGAAAATAAATTGGAGGTTAGAAACAAACGTCAATCCAATAAAGAAGAAGAAGAAGCCTTGAGAGGTTTAAAAAGTCAGTCAAGTGACATAATATTTCAGGGATTATAATAACCAGTTAGAGGTTATAATTTAACATTACTCGAGTCGAAAGAAAGACAAGGTAAAGCTTTACAATATCAGAAATCCATGGTACATATTTATTTTAAATAAAGGCCATATTTATCATTTTAGTTAAGTTAGATTTTGTTATTTAAATTTGTTAATTACATTCCAAGTTCAAATTTGTTAATAAATTAATACTTTGTTCGTTCAATACTGAGTTTGATTTATTTAGATTGTTATCTTGATCGATGAGCATTTATTGAACCGACTTCGTTGGACCCTGAGTAAGAGTCATTCTATAGATTGTAGATGGTCATGCTAATGGTGTTCTATAGTCTATAATATTAACAGCTTTTAAGAAACTGTTTGGCGCTCAATAAAATCATTTCAATTTACTTTTAAGAAGTATAATTTCGAACGTATAAAAAATAAAATAGATATCAGAATATAGAACATTTATGGCTTGTTAACGTGGAGCGATCAGGAAAGCGATTGAATAAATACAACTTGAGAATAGTTTATCATTTCAAGCATACATTTGAAAGATAATAGAACAAATAACTTATTTTGATAGTTTTGACAACAAGGCATTGTCAAATTAAAAACAAATATTAGTTATATGAGGTTAAAGTCAGGTAAGACAACAACCATGAATCCAGAGGAAACTACACAAGGTACATCCACAGTTCCACAAACACAAGTTGGTGACACAAACACACAACCAGACACAAACATGTTCCAGAAACTCATGGAAATGATGGGTGGAATGAATACAAAAATGGATAAGAATAACCAAACTTTTGAAGAAAACATTAGCAACATAAATACAAAAATGGATCAAAATAACCAGCGACTAGAAGAAAATATGGACAAAAATAACCAGCGACTAGAAGAAAACATTGGCAACATAAATACACAAATGGTACAAAATAACCAAACTTTGGAAGCAAACATGAATCAAAATAACCAGCGACTAGAAGAAAAAATTGGTAACATAAATACACAGATGGTACATAATAATCAAACTTTAGAAGAAAACATTAACAAAAAAATAGAATAAAGCAATAAAGAAGTAAGAAATAAGATTGAAAATTTGGAGAGTAAATGGGAGCGAATGGGAGAGTCAGTCAACGAAGAAATTGGTATTAAAGTAAACGAGGCAGCAAAAGAAATAAGAGAGGAAGTTGCAACTATGTTTGAAGATGGAATGACTGCAGTAGATAGTAGAATGAAGAAACAGGAGGATAAATATGATAGCAAAATAAAAGAACAGGATAGCAAGATAGAACAGAACACGAAGTTGTTGAAGGATACCACACGTACACAATTAACACAATTACCCACATATACTTACACATGCAACAAAACACCATTTTATTTTTACGGAGATAACCGCATACACCCTAAAATTTTCATTTCACGTTTGAAACAACACATGGAAACACAACACGTACATGCAAACCTAAAAGCAAACATACAAGACATGTTAAAGGGAGAAGCGGAAATCTGGTACTCAGTTATAATGGACAGATTTGAGACTATAGAGGAATTTGAAGCTCTAGTCTTAAAACAATATTGGAGTGATTACACTCAGTTGAAAATAAGACAAGACCTATTTAATGGTAACTATGTAGAAAATAAAGGTATTTCTAGGGAAAATTATATACTTAGAAAAGTATACAATATTAGACATCTAGAACCAAAATTCACAGAAAGTGAAATGGTCAGATATTTAGCTAGACATTTTTCAGGGGATATCCAGAATGTTATTATTACGCAAAGAATTGCAAAGTTAGATGATTTAATTGATTATTTAAGAGAATTAGATGATTATCATCAGAGTTTTGATAGGAAATCTAGTCAGAATAGGGAAAATAATAGTAGATATTATAACAAGTGGGGTTGGAATGAGAATGATAGAAGAGAAAGACAAGGTTATGGTCAATATGATAGGAAGGAAAAGCAGGGTTATGGTCGTCAATATGACAATGATAGAAAGGAACGAGGGGGTTATGAGAAACGTCAATATGACAATGATAGGTATGAAAAGCAGGGTTATGAGAAACGTCAATATGACAATGATAGGAATGAAAAGCAGGGTTATGAGAAACGTCAATATGACAATTATAGGAATGAAAAGCAGGGTTTTGAGAAACGTCATTATGATAATGATTGCAGAGAGAGAGAGAGGGGGTTATGTTAAAAATAATGAGTCACATGCACAAGTGGCTAATACTAACATTCAAAGGGGAAATAGAGTAGATGAAAACACGCACTCTAATATAAATAAAATAGAAACAACAGCACAAATAAATGATAATAGAAATCAGGATTTTTAGATAAGGTTGGTTTACATTTATATACCAATAGTAAAAACATAGGCGAATTTATTGGAACAAAAAATGTAAAATTACCCATAATAAAAATCGAAATAGATAATATAAAGTTAAATTCGTTACTCGATACTGCTTCGGAGATAAGTTTAATTAGTGAAACGATATTTAACAATCATCTGAATAAGGGTAAAAATAATTTCATAAAAATAACAAGAATTAATTTAATAAATGCAAGTGGGAAAAAGTTCGCCGAGTGTAACAAGGTATTAAGTACTACTTTCAAGATTGGAAATCAAACCTTTAATGGTGATTTTGTTATTGTAGAACAAATGAATTTTGATGTTATATTGGGAAAAGACATCTTATCAGAAATAAAGGCAATTATCATGTTAGGAGAAAGAATCCTAAAAATAGAAGGTGAAAGAATACCTTTCTGTAGTGTTAATGAATTGAATGGCAAAGGTGCCGAAATAGTTAATGAATTAAATGGCAAAGGTGCCGAAATAGTTAATGAATTGAATGGCAATGATGCCGAAATAATTAATGTATCAAATGGCATAGAGTCCAATAATGATAATGAATTTTGCGGTGAGCATATAGTGGGAACCACATGTGTTCAAATAAATAATGATAAGAAGCCTGAAACCTTTCTGATAAGTCGTTACTCCAAATATGATAAAATTTTTAAAAATTTGTCTCAAAAGTACAAAAATTCAATTGATTATGAACCTACGATAGCAAAGGGCTATGCGCAACAACTTGAAGTAGGTAATATTTTAAATGAAAACGAAAATGTTTTAAACTATAATAATGAAGAATCATTACCGGGAAGTTGTCACATAGAATTAATTTATCCATATGATCCAGGATAGATTACTCTTAAGTTATCCAAATGATCCTGAGTAGATCACTTTTAAATTGTAAATAAACTTTGACAGTGTGAATGTCACATCATGTTGTTAAAACTAACAAAATTTTCACATGTCAAAATTCTATTAGTTTAGGGGGTTTTATGCTGTATATCCACACTGTGGAACACTACCTAAGTGTTGTGTTTGAAATCATAAATAAAATTCACAAATTTGTATGTATTTTAGGAATTAATCATAACAGTTTTACTTTAACGGATCATACAGAAGCAGGAGTATCTGTGGTTTATTTAATTGATTCAAGTTCACTTATTCTCATCGAGTAGGACGCAGAGAATGAAACTTGATATTGAATACGAACAAAATATTTAAATAAACATAAAATGAAGTTATTTTAGTTTAACAAGGTTATTCTAAATAGTATATAATAAAACATGAACTGATAGAGAATCACAATCTCATTTAAAATGATTTAGAATGAAATTGGAAAACAAAAAAGTAAATTTTATAAAATCTGACATGCATGTCAATACTTAGGGCTGAAAATCATATTTTGTGTAGAAACACTGTAAATCTACACAAAATGAATATTGAATGAAAGACTATCAACAGTAGTTGCAGTGCAGCGTAATTATTTTAGAAATAGTAAGTCCATATATTACAAAACACTGAATGACATTTTAAGTTTTCAGATATTTTCAAATATCATTGCAGAAAGGTGTTTTGTAAATGATATTTCACATCATGCAGAAAGAAAGGACTAATAGTATGATGTTAAATGTTTGTTGGCGTATCAATTTCTTGTTTTAGTTTATAATATAAGTATTCTGTCAGTATGGAAACTGCAGTACGTTTTTAACTACTAGCATTTTGTGTTTATCATTGCTATTCATCTAAATGTATGAATTAGTATTTATTTGAGATTGGAATTGTTAATTGTAGTTATAAGTAGATTTTAAGAAAGTGTATGTAATATGTCAATATATTTCGAGTAATTATAATTATTCACTTAATCCTGAAAAGTAGAATAAGAAACTTATCAGGAAAAATAAAGAATTAAAAACAGTATTCACTTAAGGTAAAGAACAAACAAAACTGAATAGTTTAAATTTTAAATTAAAATTAAATTTTGAAATATTAGATCAAAATAGAAAAAAACAATTGAAATATTGGAAATTAACCCATTGAAACGACTAAAAATAACAAATCAGTTGATCACACACCGCTGAACAGCGAGCTGCGAAATATATTCATCCAAGAATAAATAATAAATTGAAAATAGAAGAAAAGTAATTTGAAGGTTAGAATATTACAATCCAGATATATTGATATCAAGAATAAATTGTAAAAGTTGATTAAATATAAGAAGTGAGTATACTTTGAAAGTATTACGAAGTAGATTATCCGGAAAGCAGATTTAGAAGAGGGAAGTATTTGTTAATCCAGTTAGCATATTTATATGGTGAAGAAATTTCAAACGTCAATCAAGTGATAGAAATACTTCAAGGAAATCTTGAAAATAAATTGGAGGTTAGAAACAAACGTCAATCCAATAAAGAAGAAGAAGAAGCCTTGAGAGGTTTAAAAAGTCAGTCAAGTGACATAATATTTCAGGGATTATAATAACCAGTTAGAGGTTATAATTTAACATTACTCGAGTCGAAAGAAAGACAAGGTAAAGCTTTACAATATCAGAAATCCATGGTACATATTTATTTTAAATAAAGGCCATATTTATCATTTTAGTTAAGTTAGATTTTGTTATTTAAATTTGTTAATTACATTCCAAGTTCAAATTTGTTAATAAATTAATACTTTGTTCGTTCAATACTGAGTTTGATTTATTTAGATTGTTATCTTGATCGATGAGCATTTATTGAACCGACTTCGTTGGACCCTGAGTAAGAGTCATTCTATAGATTGTAGATGGTCATGCTAATGGTGTTCTATAGTCTATAATATTAACAGCTTTTAAGAAACTGTTTGGCGCTCAATAAAATCATTTCAATTTACTTTTAAGAAGTATAATTTCGAACGTATAAAAAATAAAATAGATATCAGAATATAGAACATTTATGGCTTGTTAACGTGGAGCGATCAGGAAAGCGATTGAATAAATACAACTTGAGAATAGTTTATCATTTCAAGCATACATTTGAAAGATAATAGAACAAATAACTTATTTTGATAGTTTTGACAACAAGGCATTGTCAAATTAAAAACAAATATTAGTTATATGAGGTTAAAGTCAGGTAAGACAACAACCATGAATCCAGAGGAAACTACACAAGGTACATCCACAGTTCCACAAACACAAGTTGGTGACACAAACACACAACCAGACACAAACATGTTCCAGAAACTCATGGAAATGATGGGTGGAATGAATACAAAAATGGATAAGAATAACCAAACTTTTGAAGAAAACATTAGCAACATAAATACAAAAATGGATCAAAATAACCAGCGACTAGAAGAAAATATGGACAAAAATAACCAGCGACTAGAAGAAAACATTGGCAACATAAATACACAAATGGTACAAAATAACCAAACTTTGGAAGCAAACATGAATCAAAATAACCAGCGACTAGAAGAAAAAATTGGTAACATAAATACACAGATGGTACATAATAATCAAACTTTAGAAGAAAACATTAACAAAAAAATAGAAGAAAGCAATAAAGAAGTAAGAAATAAGATTGAAAATTTGGAGAGTAAATGGGAGCGAATGGGAGAGTCAGTCAACGAAGAAATTGGTATTAAAGTAAACGAGGCAGCAAAAGAAATAAGAGAGGAAGTTGCAACTATGTTTGAAGAAGGAATGACTGCAGTAGATAGTAGAATGAAGAAACAGGAGGATAAATATGATAGCAAAATAAAAGAACAGGATAGCAAGATAGAACAGAACACGAAGTTGTTGAAGGATACCACACGTACACAATTAACACAATTACCCACATATACTTACACATGCAACAAAACACCATTTTATTTTTACGGAGATAACCGCATACACCCTAAAATTTTCATTTCACGTTTGAAACAACACATGGAAACACAACACGTACATGCAAACCTAAAAGCAAACATACAAGACATGTTAAAGGGAGAAGCGGAAATCTGGTACTCAGTTATAATGGACAGATTTGAGACTATAGAGGAATTTGAAGCTCTAGTCTTAAAACAATATTGGAGTGATTACACTCAGTTGAAAATAAGACAAGACCTATTTAATGGTAACTATGTAGAAAATAAAGGTATTTCTAGGGAAAATTATATACTTAGAAAAGTATACAATATTAGACATCTAGAACCAAAATTCACAGAAAGTGAAATGGTCAGATATTTAGCTAGACATTTTTCAGGGGATATCCAGAATGTTATTATTACGCAAAGAATTGCAAAGTTAGATGATTTAATTGATTATTTAAGAGAATTAGATGATTATCATCAGAGTTTTGATAGGAAATCTAGTCAGAATAGGGAAAATAATAGTAGATATTATAACAAGTGGGGTTGGAATGAGAATGATAGAAGAGAAAGACAAGGTTATGGTCAATATGATAGGAAGGAAAAGCAGGGTTATGGTCGTCAATATGACAATGATAGAAAGGAACGAGGGGGTTATGAGAAACGTCAATATGACAATGATAGGTATGAAAAGCAGGGTTATGAGAAACGTCAATATGACAATGATAGGAATGAAAAGCAGGGTTATGAGAAACGTCAATATGACAATTATAGGAATGAAAAGCAGGGTTTTGAGAAACGTCATTATGATAATGATTGCAGAGAGAGAGAGGGGGTTATGTTAAAAATAATGAGTCACATGCACAAGTGGCTAATACTAACATTCAAAGGGGAAATAGAGTAGATGAAAACACGCACTCTAATATAAATAAAATAGAAACAACAGCACAAATAAATGATAATAGAAATCAGGATTTTTAGATAAGGTTGGTTTACATTTATATACCAATAGTAAAAACATAGGCGAATTTATTGGAACAAAAAATGTAAAATTACCCATAATAAAAATCGAAATAGATAATATAAAGTTAAATTCGTTACTCGATACTGCTTCGGAGATAAGTTTAATTAGTGAAACGATATTTAACAATCATCTGAATAAGGGTAAAAATAATTTCATAAAAATAACAAGAATTAATTTAATAAATGCAAGTGGGAAAAAGTTCGCCGAGTGTAACAAGGTATTAAGTACTACTTTCAAGATTGGAAATCAAACCTTTAATGGTGATTTTGTTATTGTAGAACAAATGAATTTTGATGTTATATTGGGAAAAGACATCTTATCAGAAATAAAGGCAATTATCATGTTAGGAGAAAGAATCCTAAAAATAGAAGGTGAAAGAATACCTTTCTGTAGTGTTAATGAATTGAATGGCAAAGGTGCCGAAATAGTTAATGAATTAAATGGCAAAGGTGCCGAAATAGTTAATGAATTGAATGGCAATGATGCCGAAATAATTAATGTATCAAATGGCATAGAGTCCAATAATGATAATGAATTTTGCGGTGAGCATATAGTGGGAACCACATGTGTTCAAATAAATAATGATAAGAAGCCTGAAACCTTTCTGATAAGTCGTTACTCCAAATATGATAAAATTTTTAAAAATTTGTCTCAAAAGTACAAAAATTCAATTGATTATGAACCTACGATAGCAAAGGGCTATGCGCAACAACTTGAAGTAGGTAATATTTTAAATGAAAACGAAAATGTTTTAAACTATAATAATGAAGAATCATTACCGGGAAGTTGTCACATAGAATTAATTTATCCATATGATCCAGGATAGATTACTCTTAAGTTATCCAAATGATCCTGAGTAGATCACTTTTAAATTGTAAATAAATTTTGACAGTGTGAATGTCACATCATGTTGTTAAAACTAACAAAATTTTCACATGTCAAAATTCTATTAGTTTAGGGGGTTTTATGCTGTATATCCACACTGTGGAACACTACCTAAGTGTTGTGTTTGAAATCATAAATAAAATTCACAAATTTGTATGTATTTTAGGAATTAATCATAACAGTTTTACTTTAACGGATCATACAGAAGCAGGAGTATCTGTGGTTTATTTAATTGATTCAAGTTCACTTATTCTCATCGAGTAGGACGCAGAGAATGAAACTTGATATTGAATACGAACAAAATATTTAAATAAACATAAAATGAAGTTATTTTAGTTTAACAAGGTTATTCTAAATAGTATATAATAAAACATGAACTGATAGAGAATCACAATCTCATTTAAAATGATTTAGAATGAAATTGGAAAACAAAAAAGTAAATTTTATAAAATCTGACATGCATGTCAATACTTAGGGCTGAAAATCATATTTTGTGTAGAAACACTGTAAATCTACACAAAATGAATATTGAATGAAAGACTATCAACAGTAGTTGCAGTGCAGCGTAATTATTTTAGAAATAGTAAGTCCATATATTACAAAACACTGAATGACATTTTAAGTTTTCAGATATTTTCAAATATCATTGCAGAAAGGTGTTTTGTAAATGATATTTCACATCATGCAGAAAGAAAGGACTAATAGTATGATGTTAAATGTTTGTTGGCGTATCAATTTCTTGTTTTAGTTTATAATATAAGTATTCTGTCAGTATGGAAACTGCAGTACGTTTTTAACTACTAGCATTTTGTGTTTATCATTGCTATTCATCTAAATGTATGAATTAGTATTTATTTGAGATTGGAATTGTTAATTGTAGTTATAAGTAGATTTTAAGAAAGTGTATGTAATATGTCAATATATTTCGAGTAATTATAATTATTCACTTAATCCTGAAAAGTAGAATAAGAAACTTATCAGGAAAAATAAAGAATTAAAAACAGTATTCACTTAAGGTAAAGAACAAACAAAACTGAATAGTTTAAATTTTAAATTAAAATTAAATTTTGAAATATTAGATCAAAATAGAAAAAAACAATTGAAATATTGGAAATTAACCCATTGAAACGACTAAAAATAACAAATCAGTTGATCACACACCGCTGAACAGCGAGCTGCGAAATATATTCATCCAAGAATAAATAATAAATTGAAAATAGAAGAAAAGTAATTTGAAGGTTAGAATATTACAATCCAGATATATTGATATCAAGAATAAATTGTAAAAGTTGATTAAATATAAGAAGTGAGTATACTTTGAAAGTATTACGAAGTAGATTATCCGGAAAGCAGATTTAGAAGAGGGAAGTATTTGTTAATCCAGTTAGCATATTTATATGGTGAAGAAATTTCAAACGTCAATCAAGTGATAGAAATACTTCAAGGAAATCTTGAAAATAAATTGGAGGTTAGAAACAAACGTCAATCCAATAAAGAAGAAGAAGAAGCCTTGAGAGGTTTAAAAAGTCAGTCAAGTGACATAATATTTCAGGGATTATAATAACCAGTTAGAGGTTATAATTTAACATTACTCGAGTCGAAAGAAAGACAAGGTAAAGCTTTACAATATCAGAAATCCATGGTACATATTTATTTTAAATAAAGGCCATATTTATCATTTTAGTTAAGTTAGATTTTGTTATTTAAATTTGTTAATTACATTCCAAGTTCAAATTTGTTAATAAATTAATACTTTGTTCGTTCAATACTGAGTTTGATTTATTTAGATTGTTATCTTGATCGATGAGCATTTATTGAACCGACTTCGTTGGACCCTGAGTAAGAGTCATTCTATAGATTGTAGATGGTCATGCTAATGGTGTTCTATAGTCTATAATATTAACAGCTTTTAAGAAACTGTTTGGCGCTCAATAAAATCATTTCAATTTACTTTTAAGAAGTATAATTTCGAACGTATAAAAAATAAAATAGATATCAGAATATAGAACAATATATACGCATATATGTTGTTTCTCATGTTTTGGCAGGTGTTGAATGAAGTGTTGCTATAATTCCGGATGTTTTCCTTCTCCTGCAGGAGCCACGGTTGTCTAATCGACGTTTCGGTAGAATCTCATCTTCCATCATCAGGTTTTCGCTGAAAGCTGCCCCTCGTTGCTCGACCTGAACTGAGTTCAGTTCGAGCAACGACGGAAAACATCTGAAACTAGTATTAAAGGAGTCAACAAAAACAAAATACAATTAAGACATTATCTTGAAATTTGGTACACGTATCTTTAATAACGAGATCTTGAACTAAATTATATCTTGCGCTTATTTCGTTGAAAGATTGGGGGATAAGTGAGGGGAGGAGGTAAATAAGTAAAGCAAGCCAGTAAGAGCTCCAAAACTTTGGATTTGGTGTATATACTAGAAGCCAAGATCTTTCATTTTCTTGTGACAATTGTCAAAAGACGAAATTTATGATTGTAGACCGAGCAAATAGAAACCACCTCATGTTAAGGTTTGAGGAGTATGATATTGTAAGTATGATGTTATACTAGTAGTCTTTATTGACAATGGAGGTAGGTAACTGTAAATATGAGTTTGGACGGACAATACCGATAGCAAGATTGACAACCTGTTGGTTGGGCAAAATTTAACAGGATGGAAATATTACAAAACGTCAGCTTACTAATATCCTAGTGTTTTCTTTACGCCTCTGACATATAAACTGTTATAGTCCGAGAGCCCGCAACACTTTTTAGTGACCAATAGTACCAAGATTTTCACCAAAATGTAAGGTCTTGTATGGTACATGAATGAAACGACCTTCAGCTGCCATTCATCTGGTGGAGGTGAGAGTAATAGAGCCATCCCCGCGTTGAAAAACGTAAAAAGATTAATAGTTAAATTTTTTTCTATAGTTTATTTATAACAATAAATGATGAAAAATCACCTCCAGCCGAAAAAATGCCGGGGGAAAATGCTTGAGCTGCGCATATGAGCAGGTGTAAAAATCATAATAAAAAATTCTTTAGTACCAAACTTTAAATGAGAATATGGTGTGTGTGTGTGTTTAATGAAAACAAACTTCAGATGAGTATGTGTCGGTGGATTAACCTTCAGCTGAGGTATTTAATCTTTATTCAGGTAGCTAGAGAGCAGTGCATGTCCGACAATTCAACTAAGAAAGGACGCCGAAGTCGATACCTACAATGGAGGGGGCATCCTTCACTACACAGATTCGAAGAATGTTCGTTTAGGTATAGCAACAGGAGCAAGCTAGAGCGAAGCAACTAGGCTACTTTTGTTTATCGTATAACACACCACCTGCTCTCCTCACCACATGTGCGTAGGCAGCTCTGTCTGCAGCATTTCAGTTTGTTTCTGTCCTTCATTACGCTTTAGTGTTATACCAAAACTAATACTTTCCGAATCTGTATAATAGGAGCAGGTATAGTAGAGACACGCACGTTGTAGATATAACGTTCAATTTTTAAAATATGACACAAAACAGTTATGTAATACTATCAAAGCTTAATTTTAAATAAAGGTTAATCACCTTAGCTGAAGGTAAATCCCCAGACACATGCTTACGATTTCAAGTTTAGTACTAAAGAATTTTTTACTATGATTTTTACACCTGTTCATACGGGCAGCTGAAACATTTTCTACTGGAATTTTTTCTGCTGAAGGTGATTTTTCATTATTTATTGTTACAAATAAACTATGCGAAAAATTTCTGCCTTGGTACTATTAATTATATTTTGACGTTTCTCAGCAGGGGATGGCTCTATTACTCTCACCTCCACCAGAAGAATGGCAGCTTAAGGTCGCGTCATTAATATACCATACAAGACCTCACATATGGGTGAAAATCAGCTTTGGTAAAATGACTACCCTCAAAATTTAGCGGGCTCTCGGGCCACTAGGGAGGCAGACACACGACGTATTGATATTCTGAAGACATTTGCTACCAATTCCTTGGAAAAAATTCCAACAAAATGTGTTTATTTTTTTAGTTTAAGTAGGCGGAATAAAAATTTTTGCTATTTACAGGTAATGCTTAAAATAGCAAATAAAATCTTCTTCCACCTAATGAATCTTATATATATTACCTAAAAGTTAACTACGGAAATATTGTTAATCAGATTTAACATTTAGTATGGATAAATTTTATGGTATTTGCATGTAAATAAATCGATTTAGGCCTACTTGATTTCCATACAATCCTCATAATTTAAAAATGCAAGTCGGTTTTCTAGTATTTTAAGAGATTAATTTTCTTAACAGGAACTATTGTGAAACATTTTAAACTTTTATACCAAATAACAATAGGTATTTTCCATGTCAATTTTGTTAACTTAAATATTTTAAAAATGAAATTTAGAAACTTATTAAGATGAAGTTGAAATATTTAAGAAATGTTTAGTACAGTTTTATAGAAGTTATAAAATGATAATAAGCAGGCGAATTATAAGATAGTAAGAACGGAATCTATTGAAATACAGGTAATAGATATTATTAAAAAATAGAAAGTCAGAAATTGGGTATTATTACATTTGATATGTGAGAATATAACAATGGCGAACGCCTTGTAATTTGTAAATTGGTAAGTACTTAATAAATAGATGCTTTGCTTTTTTTGTGGGAAAATGTTATTTAATGGAGTCGATATAATTGTGGATACATCCCTATAACTCCTATATTATTAAATTGCAATATACTTATACCTATTGTCTACATGTTATTTGTGCCACTTTCTTAATTTTTTTCTTCTCCAATTCTTTGGAACTTCCTGCCACAAGTATTTTTCTTTTTAAGCGGCGCTCGAGGAATCTACAAAATATCGCAATTAACCCATATGTTACTGGTAAATAACCACTACGCCTGTGACTTTTACGTCAAAGGATCAGTCAGAGGTTGCATTTTTTAAATAAATAACACAAATAAGTATAAAAACTTGAAATTAAATATTTCGCCGACGTTTCGGAAATCTAACCTGTTTCTTTCTTCAAGGCATTTTTTGAAAACTATTTTTTGCTGTGTATTTATCATACACAGCAACAATGATTTTTCAAAAAAAGCCTTGAAAAAGGAAACACATACATAGCAAAAAAGATTTTTCAAAAAAGCCGTGAAAAAGGAAACACATTTGATTTCCGAAACGTCGGCGAAAGATTTGATTTCAAGTTTTTATACTTATTTGTGTTATTTATTAAAAAAAGCAACCTCTAACTGATCCTTTGACGTAAGAGTCGTAGAGGTTGTTTACCAGTAACATACTGGTTAATTGTGATATTTTGTAGATTTCTCGAGCACCGCTTAAAAAGAAAAAACACATGTGGCAGGAAGTCCCAAAGAATTGAACAAAAAAAAAATACTTATATCCTTCGTAGTTACAAAACGAAAAGTATATTGCATTCGATCGGCATATTTCTAAAACCAGTAATATTGCTAGTAGAAAAAAAAAATTATTTCACTGTGTTGGTGATCCAATTCTGAACAACTTTCAAATTGTTCGTCCGTCCATCTGTCTGTCTGTCCGTTCGTCACGTTTCTTATAAGTACGATAACTTAAGAACGAACAGTCAGAATGTATTGAAATTTGAATAGTAAGTTAATGTTAGGTAGAGGAAGAATCTTATCGATTTTGAACAAAATCGATCAATTAATAAAAAGGTGATTAATTTTTTAATTAAGAAAAAAATTGTATTTTAATATTTTGCAATTAGACTAAAAATGTCTAAAATTAATATTACATACAAAAATAACTGCGAAGAGTGTGCAACAATTATATAAAAAGTGTAGTAAATCGGCGAAGAGTAGTATAATGGTTAGCTTCTTTAATATGTATCTACCTACTAACTGGTTAGTGCCCTTAAAGAAAACATAAATATAGGAGCATACAAAGAACTTATTAGTTTATTAGCCTACAAGTGGAATTATAATAATAATAATATTAATAAAACTGTATTTCCACTTAAATGAATTTTGTATATTGTATCATCGGATTTTAAAGTTATTATTATTATATTCTCAATTTCAGAGTACAAACGAGTGAAAATTGAAGTTGGGCATGGCTGACAGTGAAAAACTATTTCATTAACATGCTCACTAATATCACAAAATTCATTGTCATGTGGTGTCAATACGATTAAGTACACAGCTAGTTTTTTAAATTTTTATCATAAAAATAGTTTTTTGCACTCGACTAGACCCAACTTCAACTTCTATTTTAAAGTAAAATTGCCATTTCACCCAATCTACGTAAAGTTCATTCAAACTTGAGAGGCCTCTGGTGATCATCTCGTATAAAGGATATGACGCGATTTCAGTAGAGAGTATTTAATGTTCTATATTCCAAATTTTATAAAAAAAATTCTAGTTCAACAGATGTTTGTGTGTAATAGGTATTCACAGTCGACAGTATCCGATGTGTCATCCAATTGACATATAACTTAATCGAAAAGTACGTTCGATCCTAAAAAACGCACCATATATTACTGTTTAGATATTTTGCACATCTTTCACATTTTAATATGATTAATCAAAAACATTGATGAAATTTTACTCTAAAACTATAATACGTAATTTATGTAAAATAAGATAGTTTACGCGCAGCGCCTCTGGAGGTTCCTCTGTATAACAGATAGGACCCAATGTTCATAGGTAGTATTCTCTATTCTTTTATACACTTGCTCCAAATTTAAAATAAGAAATCTAGGTAACAGCCGTCCCCTCTCACGACAGACGAAAGACGCTCCCGGGGGAGCCTACATGCCAGCGAAGAAAGAAGACCTAGGCAGAAGAGTGCCAGAAGAAACGACCCAGCTGGCAGGGTCCAACAGCCAGGACTAGGGGAGGTTTGCTAACATCGCCTATACTGTCCGCATTTGCGGGGAGGATAGGTGAAAAACAGCGATGATTGGGGCAAAGAGCTCAAACTCGACTCCTAATCATCCGAGACCATCATCTTCAGTCAAGAATATTGGCGAGGAAGAATATGATCCAACCGCATTATGGTCAAAGAATAATTTCAAGCTGGGTGAGTTATATGTAAGTATATCATTTACACATATTTTGATGACACAGGACCCTGCGGTATACTATACGTACGTAATTGTAATGTAGTTAGCTACATTTACTCTGTAGTGTGTTTATTTTTACAAATTGTCTCCACTACTTAAGGCAGCTCTCTAAAGCTTTGAAAGGCACATCTGAATCCAATGAATTCTGTTATTTGTATCAACTGTTTTGAGAAATAATATTAGTAGCTTTCGTTGGGCCCAGAAGGACACACATCAAAAACATCAGCTTGGTAAGAAAATTAATTAAAATAAATATTTAGTACTGACGTTCAGTATTATTAAATACTTTTATTATTGTAATATTAAGAAATTATTTTTAATGAAGTTTGTTTTATATGCGATAATTCTCTGAAAATTCTGATCAACATAATACTGATAAGCATTTCAGTCAGCACATTCCAAAAATAATTACTTTAGTTTTAACTTAAAACAATTATTTGGGTGTCTAAAAAGAGAATTCTGACACGGCCAAGAACCGAGAATATTTATTAACAAGTCTAATAAATTATTATATTCCATTCTACGTTAGATATTGTCCCGTAAAGAATCTGATAAGATTCTGCTTAAACAATAAAGGGTGTTCTAGCTCTAGTTCGCGAAAGGCACCCTTCTAAACAACCTCAATTTATTTATATTTTTTAGCTGAAAAAATCATACCTTTGCACATTTTTTAAAACATCTTTATAAAATCACGGAGATTATATTTTTAAATTGCAGATATTTCAACTTTTAAGGGTAATAGATTTGAAGGGAAGCGTCATGGAAACACAATCTATAGTTCTTTTCAGGCTTGCAGCCAAAAAGACATTTTAAGGAATTGTCATGGTATTTCAGGAAAAGAAATTTTTTCGATTATGAACTTAATAAAATACAAAAATGAAACAAATATATTTTGATTAAGTATATAATGAAATTAACAAAATTACAAACGCCTATTAAAAATTCAAATACAATTTTTATATATTAAAAATGTTAAATAATTACGAAAAATGTACAATAAAAATGTTTTGCTTAAGTTTAATGAAACGAAAATATTACAATTACCCATTGTACACGTACTTTTGTGAAAAAAGCATCTATGTCAATTTTCTTGTGAGCGTTCCTTTTCAAACGCTATTAGGATCAAATTTGCCATTCTCTAGTGATATATGTCCACATTGTCCACTCTTTGAGATCATTTACTTAAGTTAGCATTGAGAAGGTGAGTTCACATACCTCAGTGCTACAGACTAGTAGTGACTGAGCCAACAGATTATAAGTGTTCCCAAGGCAAGTCTTTGTTTTTATATTTCTTGGAACACTACTAGTTAACTTTTTCGTTCTTCTGTCGGTAGTGACGGTGTTCAAATTCTTTCAGTAGATACTGAGCACCCTCTAGCTACGAGCCTAAATACTCCTCTCTTCGCTCCGGAAGTATTGCCCCGCAGTCTTGAAACACCATTAATTTATTAAAGTAGAAATAATAATTAATAATAAAAGAAGGAATGAACAATGATTATTAATTGCCTACTAAAATAAAAGATAATATATTAGTGTTTTATTATTTCTTTCAATTTAATGTTAGGACTCTGAGAGTAGTACAAAAATATTAAATTAAATTATTTTATTGTTATAACTCTTACTACATATTAAAATCAGTTTTGCTTTGCTTGTTCTGGTCATTAAAGTAATGTCCGGTAGGGGGCAACAAAAACGTCACACGAAGGTTGTGACGTGTAGCCGAGCGGCAGATTCAGCTGCACGCAAGACATTAATATTAAGTGCCTGATGCCACGTTCACTTAGGTTGGCTCATTATTTATTGGGATATGCACGTACTCCTACATCGAAATGCTACCTACCAAGCATAATTACTGGACATTAAGGAAATTTTCTAAAACTACGAGAAATGCATTCAAAAGGAAAGAATAATTTGTTCTGTACAGTGAGTCAGCTCTCTTGCATCTAATGAAGATAATATGTAGAAATAGAAAACGTCCTCTACAGTTTCAGATAGTCAGTGTTATATTAGATTTTCGCTTTAATATATTATTGGTCATTGAGCCATTATCTGGAAATATTGACGCAAATATATAGAAAATAGTAAATGTTCAAAATAGTAAATATATACACACCTGATGCTTAGTTTCAATGTAGTAAATCTCTTTAACCAAGGCTCCAGCAAATAAAATCATAAGATTGACCAAGAACAATTTGTTGTACGATAATAACTTAAAACTAAATTAAGTGTAAATAGCACAAGGCTACTTATTATCATCTGAAAAGTGATTTCCATAAGTAGGGTCTGCACTGTCACCAATTTTAAATAATATGTTTATGGATTATTTTGAGACTATACATGTTTAATACACAAAATTAAGATAAAATAATGAACTAAAATAATAATAAAGAGAATAACAATAACAAATTTTCTAAATGTCTCCCTGTAATTTCAACACATTTTCTTGTGGGTATCTATAAATTGTTTATAGCATTTCTAATTATGAGGGTTATTTTTTATTTCAGTGCATTCCTGTTTTATGCGTTCTTATAATTCCTGTCTGGTAGCAACTTCGGAGGAATAAATTGTTTGCTTTAAGTGTCCCCATAAGAAATAGTCCACCGGAGTCAGGCCTAGGAACCTTGCAGGCCAAGAATCTGGACCATTACGACCGATCCACTTATTGGGGTAATGATCCTTCAAATGTTGCCCCACCGCTCGTAGTGAGGGCCTGCCCCATTGTATTGATAATGAAGTCCTCTAATATTTACGTTTTGTAATAATTGTGGTAATGTATCTCGCAAAAAATTTAAATACATTTTGCCATTCGAGGTACCATCAAGGAAATGGGGGCCAATTAAATAATTGTCTAATAGCGCACACCAAACATTTATGGAAAATGTGTATTGTGCATTTTTTTGTGAGATGCCATGAGAATTTTCTTCTGCCCATACGTGAACATTTCTGCTTTAGTTAATAACTTGTCTAGTAAACTGAGACACATCAGTAAATAAAACTTTTCTGTTGCTTAATACCCAACGACAAAACGCTCCTCGATGAATTTCATCTCCTGTTCCAAGCCTTTGAACGATTTGTAAATGAAAGGGATACACATTTTCGTTTTTTATAGTATTTCAAACTCTTATATGAGGGATTCCTACAGCTTCTTACTCTTCGCACACTAATACAAATTTAATATTTTGTAGCACTATCTTTAGAATTTCAATTTATTCATTTGCCCCTTGTCTAACATGCCTTTCACGACGCAATGAAGCTGAAGGAAATATCTGTTATTAATTTTAGAACCATTAAAAATGCACCAAAACATTTTTCAATTAAATTATTAGTATACTGTGTAGACAGACATCTTGAAAGAACATTGGAGTTATTGTATTTTTTTTTGTTTGTTACAATTTTATTTAGGTTGTTGTCTTAATTTTGTGTGACAGTTTTTGATAAAATAATATTTAGTTGATTAAACTAAGTATTAGGTAGGTACATGCATTCCCACAGTTACTTCACTTCTATATAATTGATACTCTTTTGTATTTGTTCTAATAAATTTAATTTCTTTAAATATTTGTTATATATATTTTGCGAAAGGCTCTCAAATATTTTTGAAACTGATTTATTTTGAAACTCAGTTGTTGATTCTCGAAGCATTAAAAGTGTGACAAAAAATAATTACATGGTTTAAATATTCTACTAGAGTATATTTAAATTCGGTATTGAAAATTGCCAAAATCCATATGCAGGGCGATAGTGAAGACCTCTATTACAAAATTTACATCGATTTGTTCAAGCTAATAAAAAATATGGCAGAAGTAGAAAACACGCTGTATATTAGAAAGGAGGGGCACTAGGGATATAATAAAGGCCATTTTGAAATAGTCTCAGGGTACTGTACTCCTCACTAGCGTATGACCAGTCACTCACGAAACACCCTCTATAAACATGTAAGTTTGTTTGTGTATTTGCTTTGAAAACACTTGATGACTTATAATAATTATTTTTAATGGGTAAATTTTACTTCCACATCAACGTAGTGTACAGTGTATGTCACAGATTATTTATAATATTTTTCAAGCCCCACCGCCTTATTCCATTATTAAAGGGGCTGATAAAATAAAATTGAAATATTCACTTGAAATTTGGTACAAGCATGTACTATAACGACATCTGGAACTAGATTATATTTTGAGATGATTCCGTTGAGGGGTTGGGAGTTAAATAGGGGAAAATAAGTAAAGCAAGCTGGTATGAGTACAGAAACTTGAAATTCAGTGTATGTACTAGAATCCAAGGCCTCAGATTTTTTTCATAATATTTTTCAATCCCTCACCACCCCTACTCCATTATTAAAGAGTTGATAAAATTAGATTGAGATATTCACTTGAAGTTTGGTAGGCGTGTGTATTATAACGATATCTGGAACTAGATTATATTTTGAGGTGATTCCGTTGAAGGGTTTGGGGTTAAATAGGAGTAAACAGGGGAAAATATGTAAATCAAGCTGGTAAGAGTACAGAAATTTGGGATTTGGTGTATATACTAGAAACCAGGGCCTCATATTTCTTTCTAATATTTTTCAAACCCCACCACCTCCACTCCATTATTAATAGGATTGATAACATACAATTGAGATATTCACTCGAAAGTTAGTACACATATGTATTGTAATGACATTTGAGATTATTCCATTGAAGGGGTGGGAGGTGATAGGTTGTGAATAGGGGAAAATAAATAGGGTAAACTAGAAACTTTATTTTTAACGCATATGGTAGAAGCCGACGCATCAAACCTTTCTATGACATCTGCCCCCAAATATTATTAAAATTCTATGACCAATAATTTCCACATACTTGAATACAAATCTAGTCAAGATATTTCCTTTAAAGTAACTTAAATGAAAAATCTGGATGTGGAAGTAGTGATTCCTTAGGCAGCGGTTTTTAATATTAAAATCGATTTATAGCCATAATTAGTAAAAGTATCACTTCTGGTATGATAAAATAATTAATTAACACTGGATTCAAATACTACTGATAATATTAATATGTGCGACGATATACCAGTAACTACTTGGTACTTTTTATGGTGAATAATAATTAATTGATGTAAAGCTCAACAGGTCAGCATTGTGTAGTCATTGAGCTTTCGTGAGATATACAATCTAAATTACTTTGCCATTAAAATGTATAATAGAATTTCCCCTTATGCCCGTGTTATTTAAAACTATTTACACTTCGAGAATATATTTTATACCAGTATTTGAACATATGACAATACGATATGACAATATTTATAGAAAAATTCAAGATGGCGTTTCAAAAATGGCGGACAGTCTTATCGTCATTTAATATCTGATTCTATCAAAAATTGGTACTTTGAGGTCGTAGATTACAAATATGTGATAAAATCTCGAGCATCATTTACCGTCTGATTCTACTGTAAATCGAATCGGTATCTGAGGGTTATCGAGATTGCAGATTACAATTATTATGGTCCAAATTTAACAATTCAAAATGTCGGATAAGTTTTGTAATTTTTGACCTGATTGGTATGAAAATCGGGGTCGCAGATTACAAATATTTAATCCAAATTCAAGAATTCACAATGGCGGCTTCAGGATGACGAACATATTTTGTCATTTATAAAAAAGGAATTTTATCGAGCAAACACACTGTTCTAACTGGAACAAAACTAAAAGGAGGAAAATAAATTGATAATTAAAAAGATTAAAACCATGCTTTAAACTGTTAAGAAATGCAATAAAAAGAAGAAAATATTGTTAATAATTACAATAATTATGTTAATAAAATTGTTAGCCCACGGTCGAACAATATGCTTACAGAAAAAGAAATAGCCAGTCTTTCGAGCCGGTGCAATGAATATACATACATTATTTGTTCCTTTTTAAAGATTTATTTCTTGTATTTTCAAATTTTTCTTATTACAAGATTAACTTAAATCTATCAAATTCAAGATATTATTAAAACTGTTCAAATGCATTTCATATAAATATTAATTTAATACGTGAAATAACACTGGATCCTTCGCCATTTCTTACAGTAAGTGTTTAACAATGAAACCTGAAAATCTTGGAAACGGCTTACACAATTTCCACCAAACATGGTTAAGAACCATCTCGCAAACACCAGATTTTGAAACAAAAGAACTGCTCTGAAATCGTTTTAGGGAGCTAGGATACAGATACAGACAATTTTACTCGGGCGCCCCACGTTCTTACCTTTATTACCATTAATGTTTTTTCATTTTAGTGCATTTTTTAACAGTTTCTGTTTGTGTTTAAAAATGGATTTTTAAAATCTTAAAAATTATTTGTTGTTAAAATAGCATGTTTTATGAAAATCGAAATTGCAAATGTAAGTGAACCTATAAGTGAATCTATACCTCTTATAAATTGTGATATTCACCATCCACCACTTAATGTAAATTTGGATATGATCGTTAATAGCAATTTAGAACCACCTGCTAACTACTTTTACAACTACAAATATGCAGATTATATTCAATTAAATTATTATTTAAGCACTATTGACTGGAATTTCCTACATCAAATTGATAACTTGTAAGAAGCTGTAGACACCTTCTATATACTTCTTTTCAAGGCAATAGACCTACATGTCCCTAAGACCTTATGCAAGCAAAGAAAATTTCCGTTATGGTTTAGTAAAAATCTTAAAGTATTAATATTTGAAAAGAAAATTGTTCACCGACAATATAAAATGTCGGGTAGTAGAATCGCATACAATCAATTTTGTTTTTTACGCAAAGAATGTAAAAAATTGGTCGAGCATGATTTTGAAAAATATGTAGAAGGTGTCGAAAGCAGCATTCCCAATAATATTAAAAATCTTTGGAATTATGTTAAGATTATTAATGATAATGAAAACAGTATTCCCTCTACAATGATTAGTAATAACATAGAAATCACTGGTGGTACAAATTTAGCAAACCTGTTTGCAAGCAATTTTAAAAACTACTATAATAGTAAAAGTAAGAAGAAAATTAACCTCAACTCAGTAACGTCTAATAATATTAATGGGGTCAATACATGCGTTGAAATTATATGTGACATTTTGGCTAACCTAAATACAAACAAGGGCCCTGGACCTAATGGAATACCACCCTTGATATTGAAATCATGTAGACTTACCCTGTCAATTCCGCTATACATACTTTTTTATAAATCACTAACGACTGGAATTTTTCCAGATAAATGGAAACAGGCTTATGTTTCTCCTATTTTCAAATCAGGAAATAAATCCAATCCAGCAAATTATCGCCCAATAACAATTCTTTTAGCTGGAAAAGATAGTTACAAATCTTTTAACGTCTCAGTTCAAAAATATCACCATTAACGAACAATACGGGTTTCAATCGGGTAAGTCTACTGCAGCAAACATGGTCTCACTTGTAAATTGTGCCCAAAATTCCATGGAAGCAGGTGATGAGGTACATGTAATTTATACGGATTTTAGTAAGGCGTTCGACAAGGTAAACATAGATCTCTTAATCCAAAAGTGTGGGGATTGGTGGTATGTTGCTGTAGTGGATACTCCGTACTTACTAAATAGGTGTCACCAGGTGCGAATCAATGGGCACTTATCCAACATTTTCACACCTACCTCTGGTGTGCCTCAAGGCTCTCACTTAGGACCATTATTATTTAATATGTTCATTAACGATATTTATGAATGCTTTGAATTCTGTCGCATATTACTATTATCTGATGACTTAAACATTTATTCAAGGGTATCTGTTTTACACGATTGTCAAAGAATTCAAGAAGACCTCGATAGATTCACTGGTTGGTGTCATGAGAATGAAATGGCATTGAATGTTGATAAACGTCATTTTACTAAATTATCAAGGAGAATAGAGGTATTAATGTTATATATCAACTTAATGGCCATGATCTCCATGAAACCAATCAAGCACGAGACCTTGGGGTTATACTTGATCCTAAACTAAATTTTAATAGTAACATCGATCATGTAATCTCCAAAGCTAATAGAATGTTAGGCTTCATAAAAAGATCCACTTCAAGTTTTAAGGGTGTTCAAGCACTTCGTATGCTATATATTTTGCTAGTGAGATCAGTACTTGAATATTGTGTAGTGGTTTGGGGCACCTTCATATGAAACCCATGTTGCCACGGGTCGAACATGTACAGCATAAATTTCTAAAACAAGCATGCTGCAAACTCACCCTGCAAGGGATTCACTTGGATACTATTAATGCTGCCGTATATCTCAACTTGCTCACCCTTAACCAGCGACGTATATTCTACGATTTAAGCTTCATTTATAGGTTAATGAACAACCTGATCAATTCACCGTACCTGTTGTCTGAAATTAATATTCATGTACCTCCTAGGAACACCAGAATTCCACTCATTTTTAACCCAAAGTGTCACAGAACCTCTTACGGAAATCATACACCTCTGAATAGAATGATAAATAATTATATGTATGCAGCTCATATTGATTATTTTAATATTAATTATAGCTTATTCTGCAAACAAGCTCGGTTTATTTTGTACTAGTGATTTTATTTATTTATTTATTATATGTTTAATTTATATTAGGTAACTTAAATAATGTCAATGTGTTGTATATTTTATATTGTATGTGTATGTTCGTATCTGTGGGATTAGTACGTAATGTACTGTATCTGTATACTCAGTTATTGTAAATCTAATATGCATGCTTTTGTAATGGATTTTTTGTCCGTAAATAAAGTATTATTATTATTATTATCACTTTAATTGAATTCTGTCAAAATCACTTAAACTTTTTCTGGGGCTCTTGAAATAAGTTTTATTCTATTATTATTTATTATATTTCAAATTAGTCATTTATCTTAAATACAGCGGTTTCCATAGCCACAAATCTGGTAAAAATTATTAAAAGATAAATTTTTGCATCTATCAAAAACATTGTTTTAACGCATGTAGAAAGTTAATGTAGGTGCTTTATATATGTTTACAATTAAATAATCAAGGACGTATTTTCTTTCTACCGTTAAATATTTTAACTAGAAGTTTTTTAGAGAAAATTAGGCGATTCAATTATCAACTTTTTACAAATGCCTTCAAAAATATGCATTTTAGGAACGTGGGTCATTGAGCTTTAACTGAATTTAAAACTATCATAAATTTGTTTTTTTGGAACAACCCGATAGGGTATTTCTAGATGAACTTCCAGCTATTGAAAGTTCCTAAAATAACCAATTTTTAAAAGCTTTTATTTAACTTGCAATGTTAGTGTGTGTTAGTTTGTTTAGGTCAAATCTTGCAATCAAAATTTCGACTACTTCTAATTAAGCTTTGAAACGTGTATAAGGTTAGTGACAATGCAATATAGCATATCCATTATCGTTCTAAATCCAATATGGCGGTCGTCTCAAGATGGCGCATCACGTTTTTCTTCATAACCCTCTTGATGTGGACATGAAATCAAAGGATCTGACGTAAAATACGATAACTATGTGAGATCAATCGAAATCCAATATGGCGGACGTACCAAGACGGCGAATTATCTCTTTCTTCACAACCTCCTTGATATGGGTATCAAATGAAAGTTTTGACGAATAAAATACGATAAACTATGTAACGTCATTCTATCTGGCCATCCAATATGGCGGACGCACCAGGGTGGCGGATTATCTTTTCCTTCACAACCCCCTTGATCAAATTGGAAGGTTTGACGAGTAAAATACGACAAACCATGTAACGTCACTATAAATCCAATATGGCAGATTCCCTCTTTCTTCACAACCCCCTTGATATGGGTACCAAATGAAAGGGTTTCGGACTTTTCGTTCTTAAGTTATCGTGCTTACAAGAAACGTGACGGACGCACAGTGGGCCATTTGCAACTTCTAGCTGGACAAAATTCTACAAATTTCTAAATGAGCTTAAAATAGTTCTTAGAAGACTGGAAAAATAGTGAAAAAATTCTAGGCATTAAGGGGGTGGTTTTTGAGGCTTGAAAAATAGATTTGCCTCTAAAGTGCCGAAACTTTGTAAATATGATAATATGATATCTGTGAATATATCAGAAATAGTTAAAAAAATATAAATGGTAGAGGGGTTGTTTTTGAGGGGATTGAAAGATACTTTTTTTCTAATTCTGAAACTTTGTGGATATGATAATATTATGTCCGTAAATTCGCTAAAGAGAGTTTAAAAAATCTGAGCAATGTTGGATTTGAGAGAATTGAAAAATAAATAAACATTAAAACTACATAAGAAAGTTTCAACAAATTTTGTTATCGTCAAAGATTTTTAATTGTAGTTACTCTTTTAGGAGAAGCTGAAGACAATTCCTTGACAATATTAGCAGCATCTCTTTTACCTGAGCAACGAGCACACACCTCAGCTGCATAGGTCAATTCGTCATACGAACTCGAGTCTAACAAATGTTGAACTTTCCTTCTCCTAGTTTTCTCCCTAGATTCCTCAAAACTTTTTACTGGGAGACCAGAACTTGTACCAGTCGATATCGATGGCAGAACTTTATAAGTAACTGCTACAAATTCGATATCATCACCACTTAACCAGTCGTCGTATTTTCTTAAAAAATGTTCCAATTTTCGTGATGATTTTTCCCACCGTTCCAAAATTTTTGAAGACCACTGAATTATATTAGCTTTCATACTCCTGCTGTTTTCACTCAAATCAGTAATTTTGTATTCGTTAATTACTAAATTTAAAAGTTGTTCGTGCCGAGTAGTTTTATCAAAACCTCGCCACATATTCAAAAACTCTCTTAGCGAGATTGTATGTCATGATTCTGAAAAAAAATTAAAAATATATGTTATCGCAAAATATCGAAAAAAATGCAAAACACTAGAGACTTTAACCTGTAACATAAGCCAAAAATAGTATGGAAGTTCTTGGAAGTGATAAAGTTTCAGCATGTAGAACTTTTAGAACTTTGGTATTTTGCTGAAAAAATATCATCATATTTTAAGGTCTATAGTTTAACTTTATATGAAAGATTTACAAACAGTAATATCTCAGACATAGTAGACTCTTACCTATAGTTGTAATATTATATCACAAAATAACTTCCAACACATGCACCTCTCGCTAGGGTTGCAAACGAAATGATAACATGTACGAACAATTTAAGGGCACTTTGACTACCTGCAGTTTCGTAAGTACTTATAGCAAGTGGATAATTTCCCGAATATAATTTAATTAATGTGTTCTTAATAAGGCAACCTGGTATTTGCATGATATTTTGACCTGAATTTTGTCCACCTAGAATGGCCATACGGTCCACAGTGGGACGGACAGACAGACAGACGGGCAAACAGATGGATAGACGGACGGACGGACATTTTGAAAGTTGTTTAGAATTCGATCACCAACAGAGTGATATGAAATTTTTTTCTCTATGAGCAATATTACCGATTTTAAAAATGTGCCGACCGAATGCAATATACTCTTCGTATTGTATTTACGGAGAGTATAATTGTAATATCTTTCATTTCTACACAGACTTCATTGAGAAAAATATTTTTTGGGTATTTTGTAGACAACTTTCAAACACTGAGAAACAACAGTTTACTTATTCACTACATGTATTAACGATGTTCCTGTAACCACGCTAGTATACTATTAAACTCAAACAATGGCCTCATTCTGAAATTATAATATTACATGTTAGGATGGAGTGTACGAAAGTTGTCTACAAAATATTCAAAGAATGTTTTTTACAGGTGAATAATTTCAGGCCAAAATAATAATTTTTTTTTGAGGTTAAAATAATTTAAAATTTAAAAAAGTCGTGGCAAATTTATTTAGATCCAGCCTACTTCCACTTTTCTGTTAAGTGCTCTCCACTAAAATAAAATATAATCATGAACATTAAAATCAACTTTTTGTTTTTTTATAATAATAAAAACTTAAAGTTCAAAGCTATCTAGGAATAAAACAGTAATCTTATTGAAATGTTGTATCGATGGATTATATTAATTCCGTGAATAAACATGAACACGCGTATTACCCTATCAACATGAAAATACCCCTAGAATAAGAAGGAATGCGGTGGTAACGGCCTCTGATTGTACATGGTGGTGAAATGATGAGCAACCCCTGTAGAGGTGGTGCTTATGGAGGGGGTAGGAACCGCCCCGCCCCGTGGAGGAACCGCCACTTGCGATATTGCTTCCTGCCATTCCTGCTAGCGCTCGGTGTTCCGCAGGAGCTGCACTACACTTCCTGTCAACACTGTCTTTCCTGATCTGTCACTGCAGATTCCTGAACCCCAGGACGCAATTAAACGGTCAGTAGTGTCGCAGGACAACAACTGACGTGTCACTCTGAAAGAAGTCGGTATTTACCTAGTCCTTTAAGGACATCGCGTATATTATTTCAAATATAGTGATACGTAAATAGATTTAAGTGTTCAGTGGACAGAATCTAAAATGGGTTTTCATTGTATTCTTTCTTGTACTTAAAATTGCTGTGTTTTATCAAACTTTTTTACAAGAAAGGCATTTGTGTAGTTATTTTGTGCGTAAGGTAAGTTTTGTTAGAACAGAAGTTGATTTGCGATATAGGTTCTATTACAATGATTTGTTTTCATCGGTGTACAGCCACAGTATTCTTTTGCTGATACGTCTATTCTCCAGATGACAATTAGTTTGTCTACTAAACATTGCCTTCTCGTTGTCTCTGTGAATCTTTATGTATTTATTGACCATTGGCATTCGTTCAATTATGTCAATTTCAAGAGGCGATATGAACTTTGTTAACTGATGGTAAATTTTAAAGTAGTTACAACTGTAAAAGTTATTTAAGTCATTTTGGACAATTGAACTTGCAGTAAAAAATAGAAAACTATTATTAAAATTGTGATTATTATTAAAATGCTAATAAAAATGTTTTATGAAACGTCAGCAAGGAAAAAATAAATGTATTTAGAGATGCGGAGTTTATCAATTTTTTTAGTTAGTTTAAAGGAGTATATTTCAGGTTTTTATCAGTTCCGCTGTGCGACAAAGCTCTTGTCATCATAAACTACCGACGGTACCTACATGTTAACGACGTTAAGCCTCAGGTCTTATCTTATCCACAACGTACATTGCATTTTCTGGATTTCGATAGGAAATAAAAAAAGAACAATTTACTTTCGATATCCAATGTCTCATGTCATTATACAATTCTGTTAAGCGTAAGGTACATGTTGGTTGTTTGTAATTCTTTTGTAAACAATTGTTAATACGATCAATTTAGGACAGACAATACTTTTCACTTAGATTTTTTGTGTTAGAAAGAGATACGCATATTTTCCTACTAAAAATAAGCATTTTCCTTTCATTTTTAAAAGGAGGAAATTTACATCAATTATTAATTTAACATTAATTACCTACTTTACAAACAGAACACCATTTGAAAGCATTGACAACTTAATTATTTTAGTTGACCACTCTCACAAGGAGTGCAAAAAATGTAGTTTCTCAAACATAATTGATTCTCTAAAAAACAGAATAGTTGGTATCGTGTAATTGATCCATCAGATTGAACTCAAATATTTCACGAAGGGAAGAACAAAAATAATTTGTATATTGCATTTTTTATTACTCATACAAAAATCAATCCTACATGTAAACAAAAATTAAAAAATGCATAATTGTATTAAGACGAAGACGAAACCCACTATTCTTTGCTGAGAATAGGTCATACATTAGTAATTAACGTGAGTGTACTAATGATAATACTTAACAGAAAATCGATCAAATTCATAATTTGCAATTTTCCATGAAATTATAGCTTACTGAAAGTACACTTAATCTCTTATTCGCGAAATTTTGACAGACGCTTTGTAGTTCATGCATCATTTGGCGTCTACTTGCTATGTGGCACGTTCAACAGTGGCATTTCAACGTTATGGAGAGCAACCTCTTCGCTGCTTAGCAAGTGCTTTTTCCCGTATTATTATATTAACCTTTCTATATCGTCTTCTTTCTGGTTTCTAAAAAATGACATGACAAATAAGTCGTTTTGGAGGTGTATTTCTTTAAGAATTGACTTTTCATTTCAAAACAATGTAAAAAAAATTTACATGAGCGGTTATTAGTTATAACCAGACCCCGGCTTCGAGATTGTTATGACGTAAGAGCCAGAGTCGGCTTTGCGCAATATGAACTATATAAATATTTTTATGCGTAATAATACAATATCTTACCTTATAATTGTGTCTAGTGAATTCCAAAATATTTAATGACACCGAAAGGGTTATAAGTTATGCTTTGGTGCACTTATTGTTGGATGCACAAACACAAACAGTAACTATGCCCTATTAGAATAATAAAAATATGTTATTTGAATTTGTTCTATATGGTTCGAAGTTAAACTTCGGCGCCTGTCACTAAATATCCACTCGTCTTGTGAAAAGGATCGTTCAACGTCTACCGATGTAATCGGCGCATATTTAAAATAAGTATGTTTTCTAATATATGGCAGACTTATGTCCGGCATTGAACACTCACTTCCTTCCCACACACAAACATGTTGAAAAACCGTATCTTAACACTGTATCCAGTTTGTATTTCACTGTCTCAGCAACATCCACTGATACTCCAAAAATGCATTGACGTAGATCAAATATAATGTTCATAGCATCAATTACTGTATACTGATCTGTTTCCGGCTTACGTTGAAGGTCGCGTATGGTTAGAGAGATTCGTGAGAAACATCCTTGCATATATACTAAAGCTGGTACAGAAAAGTTCTACACCGGTAAAACGCAGTTCCAGAAAATCTTGAATCTACGAAAGTACTGTTTCATTTAATGGAAAGCCACTCAACGCAATAATATATTTCACGACACATTTATTTCTATCAAAAGCTGAAAATGTATTAAAAGTCTGTAGTATTGACTCCATAATGTGTATACGCACATGAAACGGGCTCACATGTCATTGATCGTTGTGTAATAGAATAATAATTAATGGACTATTTTTATTTCGAGTACTTTCTCTATGTTTAAAGTTTTCTGCAAAAGATAGATCGCAATTTGCGCTGTCGGTTAGACAATCAGACCGATGCTGCAGGTATGTAATGTACTGCCGAAGTCTTTTGTTTTTTATCCACCAGTTTCAGTAAACATCTCTTGCTCAGCTATATCAAATAAATATTTTCTCCAAATTTCTAATGATAAATTATTTATGTATTATTTTATTAGTTTTATTTCATACTTTTTATTTCTTTATTTGTTATCTTTATTCTCGATTCAAAACATTATATTTATCTGTGTGTGAAGACCGTCTCTGGCATAACTACTTTTACGCCGAGGTCTGGTTATAACGAATATTTTTAAACCATCATTTTATGAAATAAAATACCAGTTAGACTTGGAAAAATACACTTAATTGTGTCAAGGGTGCCACCCGTTATGTTGTTGCGGTAATTGTAACTTTGCAGAATTGTCTAATTTAATAACTTGATAATCAGAAGCACAATCGTTAAAATTTTTTCTCAGGTTAATTTCATTGAAAGAAAGCAACTAATAATACAGATCCACAAAAAAAAAGTTTCGGATCTGGATGACTGACCGTGGTATGACTGACCGTGGTGTTCCTATGTTTTCCAGGAGGCTGAATCCGAATCCGAGATAAAAAAAAATGATACACCCTTCAATTTTTGTGTATGGGCAAAAACATCGCTTCAATAAGGTAAATTTATAAGTATCATTAAGGAAAGAAGTATGAATAGGGCCATTTTAATCTCTCGTACTCTTCTTATTTAATGCTAAAGGCTTCAGTGAAGGGGTAACACTTCTCCCGAAGGGGTTGATACACCCTCTGCACCCCTTCTATACCCTTCTGGACATAGAACTGTGTCATAAAAGCTTCTAGCTTACAAGATCTTGAGAATGCAAAGGAAATATGGTAGAGTATGAATGCCGCTCTGGAACCAAGCCGTCAGAAGTGTATAAAGGGGGTAGGCCCTGCTGGATGAGAAACGCAGGGGTGAAGGGAGATCCGGGAGACCAACTGTTTCTTGTTTTTAAAGCAGAATAGTCGCAGTACAATTACTTTGACCATATCCTGCTAGGGCCGAAAACTAACCACGAAACCCCCAAACCCCCAAATAGAGTTTAGTCCAGTCAGTAAAGACAGAAAAAGTGTAAAACCTCGAACTCCGGTTAGGAAAGATCGATTTTCATGAAATAAACGGCATTTAATTCGTAATTGATGGTATTGGAAAGTCTACATGGTCCGAACGTGTGCTATTACCCTGGGGGTGGATGCCACCCCTTCTCGGGGGTGGAAATTAGGAAACTGAAAATAAGTACAGAAATCGATAGAGGGATGAATTCTAAGCAAAACATATTTTAGGAAGCTTTTTCGATAAATCAATATTTTTCGAGTTATTCGCGATAGAAAATGTTGATTTTTCATCTTAGAAATGCATGTTTTAGAACGATTTTTCACGAATAATATTTATTTCTGTAGATGTAATACGAACCGAGTTTTGGCTCATTGAAGTTGACTGGTTGTTCGCCGAAAAGTGAATTCGAACCTTTTAACGTTAAATAACGGAAAAACGACGAATTTTTTGAAGGAAAACTGGTCGGACCTTTTTTAAAGTACTTAAAAAGACCTTTAAAATGAACTTTAATGAAAGTCGGTAGCGTAAAAACTTATGGAGTTATGATGAAAATAAAATGGTTGTCTCGTATTTTGGGAGAAAATATCAGCAATGAACGACGGCTTGACTTCCTTAATTTTTAAGATATCTAATCGCTCCAAAAACCATTTTGCAGGGAATTTCATGGGCTTTAAGACTTGTAAACTTCCTTGAACCCTTCATTTTTGAGATTTTTGAGTTTAAAGTGCTCCGGGAGGGTCGTCCTCGCACTCAAATGCGAACTGAAAACGGTGATATCTCAATTAATTTTCATCCTAGTGAAATAAAAGAGAAACTAATTTTTTTGCAAAAAATATCCTAAATATCTACACTCTTGCATTTTTAAATGTCTCCTTTAGTTTTTGAGTTATCGTGAAAAGAATTTTTTTTTTCAAAAATGTAAAAATCATTCAAAATTGAATCAAACTTTTTTTTTAATTCAGGCATTCTAAACCGTTCCAACTTCTAGAACATATTGTTAGTACCCGAATAAAGTAAATTGTAAATGGATTTAATTTCAATTCTTGCGGTGAGGCCATTGGTTTCATTGCTGACATCTTCTCCAAGGAAACGAAGCAACCATTTTATTTTCATCATAACTTCTTAAGTTTTTGCGTTAATGACTTTTTTTAAAGCTCATTTTATAGGTCTTTTCAAGTACTTTAAAAAAAATCCGTAAAGTCTATCGATTTGTTATTTTATAAGCTTCGTTTTTGCTCCTAATGATTCTTTGTATAAAACGTAGGGTTCTCGAGTTATTCGTGAAAAATCGCTCTAAAACATGCATTTTTAGATGAAAAATCAACATTTTCAATCGCGAAAAACTCGAAAAATACCGATTTATCGAAAATTCTTCACAGAGTAGTCTTTGCTTAGAATTCATCCCTCTATCGATTTCTGTGGTTGCTTTCTGATTACTAATTTCCATCCCCCCGGGAAAACACATACCTTCGGACCATGTCAACTTTGCAATACTATCAATTACGAATCGAATGCCGTTTATTTGATGAAAATCGAATTTTCTCAACCGGAGTTCGAGGTTTTGCACTTTTCTTGTCTTTACTGACTGGACTAAACCCCCTTTGGGGGTTTGGGGGTTAGATTCACCCCTTGCAGGATACAGTCAAGGCAATTGAAGGAGATTATCGTTAATACACTGCAAGCTTTTATGAAGCAGTTCTATATCCAGAATGGTATAGAAGGGGCACAGAGGGTATATCATCCCCTTCGGGACATTTGTTACCCCTTCGCTGAAGCCCTTGGCATTAAAGAAGAAGAGTACGAGAGATAATACGCCCCCATTGATACTTCTTTCCTTAATGATACTCCTACAAGGCTGGCGATTGAATATGTTTTAATTCATATATTTTTAAGTATAGAAAAAAATTGCCAGACAATTCTCTCAGTTAAATATACCTGCCAGATGAGCCTAAAGTTGTTAAGAAGGGTAGTATTCATAATGTCCTTGTACAAAGCTGAAATTTGGAGGAGACATTCCTCGACATACCTTCAGAAAGTATATTGACAGCCAGACGCATGTAGATTCATATACGAGACAGAAAGTCAATAGAAATTATGACTATAATAAGAAAGAAGTGTGTCGTTATAGAAAGTAAAACAAATTACAGGACATACATAAATTTTTATTAACATAATTTTGACACGCTCTGTTTGTAACTGATTACTCGTCGGTTTCTTCATTGCCCTCGGAATTTAAATGATCCTGAATTATTTCTTCAATCTCTGAAAATGAGAAATACATCAAACATTTTTTTTGTGGACGTATGTGTATACCGGGTAATTCAGTTTGGTATTTGCGCCCCTGTTTCTTTTTTGTTTCAACAAAGAAGTACAACAAACCATATATGTTTGTAAATTGCTTGTCAAGCTCTGTCAAATGACGTCCCTAAATCATCTTTGTGATCTTATATGCCAAAGTAACGGTACTTAACTTTTTTTTTTCAAATGGTATGCTATATTTTTTTACGATTGTTCTAGAGATCTTTTTTCTACATTCACCTGTGTAAAGAAGTATGCCTGAACAGCAGCAACTTTTATGACTAAAAATGAAGATAAAGAATAGCTTCTTAGTGCTGGTATGAAAGTATTGCACTCTATTGCGCAAAGATAGCTAATGATTTAAACGAACTGAGATTAAAACCATTCATTAGTTTAGTCTCTAAAAACAAAAGTGCACTACTTTGCAAATGTTTTTAATATTATTTATTGTAGATCTCATTATTGTATAATTTTAATACCACATTTACTTTATTCATTTGACGATGCTACTTGTTCAATTGTATAAATCCAAAATACATTTCTGTTCTGTATCTCATTTCGTAGCAAAGACAAAACTGTATGCATACAGGGCGTTTCTTACTAACGTGGTAATATTTCAGGCTGTGATTTCTGTCATTTTATGAAGAAAAGTTCATATGAACATGTGTCCACAACGGCTTGCGACCGGGTCTTGAATTTTTTTTTCTAATCGTTATTTTTTGCCGTCTCAGAAAGTACTTCAGAAACTATTTTCATTTTTAGTATGTCTTAATAGGATACAGAACTACATATTTTAGTTAGAAAAAATATTTTATCGCTTCACAAGTGGCGTCCCTGTTGTCCTCTGATATTTTGTACCAAAAAACTGGTACGCCACTGACATTTTTCCATGTCGGTATTTTTCCTGATTAGCCTGATCAATTCTACATGAAAACAGTTTCTTGCGTTTTTCTCGTCAGACGAACAGTTCTTGATTAAAACAATGAAATTCATATTGAAACTAATTACACAGGCACACACACAAAATTATCGATTACATGGCTTGCTGAATCCGAATTTGGGGTCATTTTTGCCCCACCACGTCACATTTTTTTTCATACTCAAAAAACAGTTAGAAAAATGCAAAAAGGGAAAATTGCATTTTTCTAACGATTTTCTGAGGACAGAGAAAAATTGTGACATGATGAGGAAAAAATGACACCGGATTCGAACTCGGCAAGTCAAAATACACTGGAGATGATTGGTCTAGCCGGTGTAATCGACAATTATTTTTTGTGTGTGCCTGTGTAATTAGTTTTAACATGAATTTAATTGTCTGTAATTGTTTTAATCAAGAACTGTGCGTTTGACGAGAAAAATGCAAGAGACCGTTTTCATGTAGAATTGATCAGGCTAATCAGGAAAAATATCGACATGGAAAAATGTCAGTGGCGTACCACTTTCTTGGTAAAGAATATCAGAGGACATGCTAACAGGGACGCCACTGGTGGAGCGATAAAACCATTTTTCTGGTTAAGATACGTGGTTCTATATCTTATTAACACATACCAAAGTTGAAAATAATATCTAAAATATTTTCTGAGATACCAAAAAATAACGATTAGAAAAAAAAAAATTCAACACCCAATTTAAGCCGTGGCGGACATATGAATTTTTCTTCCTAAAATAACCTGAGGAATCACACCCTGAAATATTAGCACGTTATTAAGGAACACCCTGTATGTCCGTCACTTTCGTTTTTCTTTTTTTTAATGACAAAACTAATCCATCATTGTATGGTTACAAAGTCGAATCCCATTATATATTAGAAGAAAATTACTCTGTAATAGATTCATATTAAAACTCCAGTCAAAAAATAGTCCAGTTATAGAAAAAATTCACCAACTTTTCATCGAAGATCTAACAAACAAGTATTGGGCAAAAAAGAAATCTCTAATATTAACAGAATGTTACAGTAAATCATTAAATACAGTCAAGGACTTATATCAAGATAATATTAACCCTATATACAACATTAATTTCACTGAATACAATAATATTTCAATATACCTCTTAAGAGATCACTCATTATTTCCCGAAAAAATTAGAAACAAAATGTTTATACATGACACAAACGAGCTCTTCCCCGATTATAATTTTATATTTACTGATGGATCCAAAAACGAAGAAAATACAGCGTGTGCTTTCTTTTACTCGAATACTAACACTCAATTTATGTTTGCACTAAATGATAATTTATCTAACTACTCTGCGGAACTCATTGCTATATGGCAAGCATTACTACAGGTTAGAAATTTACAACAACAAAAATTTGTAATTTTTTCTGATAGCAAAAGCTCGTTAGATAAATTAAAAAATATAAAAAGTTTCTCTAGTTGCAACTATATAATATCTAATATAATAAATTTAATAATTGAAATACAAAAACAAAACAAAATTGTACATTTAGCATGGGTGGTATCTTAGGCAATGAAATAGTTGACAACATGGCGAAACAGGCCGTAAATTTGGAGGAGGTGACTGAATACCTTTGCCCATTTGAAGATTTAACTTCTATAACAAAAAAAATGTTTTTACGAGAATGGAACAACTTATATCAAAATTCCGAAAAAGGGGCTTATTATAAGTGTATTGAGTCATTGCCTTCAAAAGAGCACTGGTACAAAAACTGCTATTCAAAAAATACAATTAGTAAAATATGTAGACTAAGATTCAATCATGCACTGGTACCATCATATCTATTTAGAATTAATAAGAGAGATAATGCGTTATGTGATTGTGGAGAAGTAGGGGATACGGTACATATGATTTTAGAATGTAAATTGAACGAAGATAATAATAAACATTTTTTGGATGTAATTTATAAATCAAATCTTATACCATGTCCGTTTAATTTGATGCGATTGCTAGCATCAAGAAACATTTTTATATATAACCATTTATATAAATATAAATGGTTATATATAAAAAAAATAAAATTAAAAATATAATAAATATGTAATATTTGTAACTTGTGTTTAGAAATAAGTTTCCTATCGTCTTTCCTTCAATGTTAATCCGTGTTATCCGAGGTCTAGTCAGTATGTGTGAAAATCGTCTATACGGACCCATAGACGTACCTGTATCACTGTCTGTTCCCAATTACAAATTGAAAAAAAAAGAAAAAAAAAGATAAGAAATTATGAAATGAAATAAAAAAAATACATGAAAAAAAAAAATAGAAAAAAAATACATATATAAAAAAAAAGAATACATGTTGAAAAAAAAGTGAAAAAAAAAATATCGCAAAAAAAAAGATAAATGTCTGTATGTTTGTACTTATTCGTTTACGTAAATACTTATATGCTTGTTATATACAATAGAAAAATATGTAGTTAACAAAAATGGTACACATTGGTAACCAAGGAATAATAAAAATAATTATTATACTAGGAAACTTGGCGAATGGTCTTTGTAACCGTAGTCAACAAACCTGAAACAAACACACACACACACGCAATCACACCCACACACACACACACACACACAAAGTCGAATAAAGAATTTGAATTTGAATTTCACGCTAGCTCCTGTACTATAATCTTTAATGATTCAATACGGTTGCATTTATATTATTTCGATTAAAAAAAATATCCACACCCAATTCTGCGGCTGTTCTAGAATAAAGCGTAAGTATTAAAATTAAATTCAATTTATTGTAAAAATAGATATGTGCCTTCTCCTTTTTAAGTTTAACAATCTTTAAAAATAAGATACAATCCAATTTGCAAACAACAGAAAATCCCAAAAATGTAAACTGCGTCCATATTAAATCAATAAGCAATTTTTCTTCCACTGATTTGGAAACAAGCGATTCTTCGCTTTTTGCATTTAGAAAAAGTTAATAACTAATAAAAATATGTATGTGGGAATATGAAAATGGTTGTCTAAAAATAAAATTTGTAAAACAGTGCATAATGAGATGAGGGAGCTCTTCCTGTAGGCTAATTGAAACGGAAACGAACAATCGTGTTGGCCGCGACAAACTCGCGTGGCTTGCTTGACTTAAATTTACTGATAAAGCCGCTGATAACAGATCAAGAAGTCGTTGATTACGTTTCGCCACCGGTCTTAAAAAACAATAAGACTTCTTTTTTCGTGAGTTTTAGCCGCTCTGTTAGTTATCGGGTTGTACGCATAATAATAAACAATTTGTGAATGTTAACGCGTAATTTATAATTAAGTTGTGTTGCATGTAATACTAAAAATGAGGTGAGTTTTAAAAAATACTCAGGCATGATTAATAATATAATTGTTAGGAATGTTAGGTGAGCATACCATATAAACAGTGTATGCAAAAAATATCTCCCCGCATACTTCTTTATTTAAAATATAGTTGGAATAGTTGCACCTGAGTGTTGCCGATTGTAAATTGACGAAAGAAGTGAAGTTAGCCGATGGAGTACAAAAATGAAACGCGAAGGAACCTTATTTAAAGGCCATTATCCAATAAAATTTATTTTATTAACATGAGAACACGGTACCGCAGAGAGTTGAAACTAACCTAGATATGTTCCCTTTAAAATTATTTCGAGATCTAATCGAGTGAAAAATTACAGTTTCAAATGTTTGTGTAATTAACACATGACATGAAAAACTGAGAAGTAATGTGAAGAAAAGCACAATCAGTAAGTTTAATATAAAATAGAAATATAAATTATAAAAGGATTTAAAAGCATAAAAAAGATAAAACCAGGGCCGTCGAGAGAAAATCGGGGAACGGGGGTAGTGCATACGGGCCCCCGCTCCTCGGCATAATTTCAAAAAGCGGGAGGTGGCATCTTCTTACTATACAATAATGGTATCCCTTACAACATTTTTATCTAGGCGTTTTGACGAGCGGGGGATGATATTCCTTACGATAGAATACTTATCTCGATAGAAATTAACTTGATCTTGATCATTGCAGAAAATACAAATTACGATTTTCTACATAAAAAGTCTATATATATTGCCCTTTATAATTTGCAAGTATGCCTCTCTTGCTTTAACCAATGCAAATGCAATCAAAATTTACATATGCATCTCCAACTTTTCCAGAATTTCAAAACTTCAGCAAAACCCGGACTCCTCAAAAACTCCGGGCCCGGGGGGAAACAACCCCCGACCCCCCCCCCTTTCGACAGGGCCTGGATGAAACACATATAATATATTAGTTTTATAATAATAGTATAACTTGCTCATAATGGATCGACAACTCGAATTGTGTACTTTATTTTCTCTACCACTATACTTATTCCTATTAAATAAAATACAATATTTTCCCCTATTTACGGTCCAATCCGTCCACGGAAACATCTCAATGTATAATCTAGTTCCACATGTCGTTATCATACATACGTGTGCCAAATTTCAAGTGAATATCTCGGGGGGTGGCAAATGTTATAAAAAAAATTGCGGCCTTAGTAATTTCTTTCATATACAAAAAATCCCAAGTTTCTGGACTATTACCAGCTTGCTTTACTTATTTTGCCCTATTTATCCCCAACCCTTCACCGTAGTAAGCTCAAAATATAATCTAGTTCGAGATATCGTTATAATACGTGTACTAAACTTCACAATATCTTAAACCATTCCAGAGAAAACGTTCCCACAAAAAAAGTTACATACTGATCTACAGACAGTCAGACAGACCGATAGGCAGACAGCCTGACAGACAGAAATATTTTCAAATTTAAAATCGTAAAATCATGACGTTCTAAACCTATTTCAGCAAAAACAATTTTTTTTTACGATTACTATTATACTTCCACTCCACTACGTGGATATGGAAGTAAAACGAAGTAGGTATAAATATTTAACAAATGCGGTTGCAAAAATTTTAAGTTCACGGATTCGCCAATTATTATTTTTTATTGAAATAGGTTCAGAATGTCACGAAACGTCGAGATTTTAAATTTGAGCGGAGAAATATTTCTGTCTGTCTGTCGTTCTGTAACTTTTTTTTTGTGCTCACGTTTTCTCTGGAACGGTGCAAGATATTGACTTGAGATCTGTAACTGGATTGTATTTGGAAATTATAAGGTGAAGGGTTGGGGCGTGAATAGGGGTAAATAGGAGAAAAGCAGTAAAGCAAGCTGGTAAGAGTACAAAAATTTGGGATTTGATATATAGGATGTCCACTAAAGAAGGGGCCATAGAGAAATAGTGGATTCCTGACATTAAAATATTACGATATAACAAAACTTAGTCCAAAAGTTGGTATTAACAGATGTACAGGGTGTTAAAGTCAATATTATATCATAATTTTCCTACATAACTTTTGAAGCTTTTAAATATTGGTACGAAAATTTGTGGATCCGGTTTTTTTTTATATGAGAAATTCAAATAGTCTCCTATTTTTGGTGTACATCCTAGAGGACGCCACATAAGCAATATTTATGGTGTAAATGTACTTCTAACTTTTCCTGAACCTACATCATTTTGACGGAGAAAAAGTATACTTGTCAATAACTTCAGAAATTGACCGTTTCCGAGATAATCGCATTGTAACAGTCTGCCTCATAATTCATTATAAGAAATGTATGTATAATATTGACTTTAACACCCTGTATATCTGTTAATATCAACTTTTGGACTAAGATAAGTTTGATTAAATCGTAATATTTTAATGTCAAGAATCCACTGCTCTTTATGACCCATTCTTTAATGGACACCCTTATATTAGAAGCGAAGCCCTCAGATTCATTAATAATATTTTCCATCCCCCCCACCACCCCCATTCCATATTAAAGGGATAAAACATAATTGAGACACTCACTTGAAGCTTGGTACACGTATGCATTATAACGACATCTGGAACTAGATTATATTTTGAGATAATTCCGTAGAAGAATTGGGGGTTAAATAGGGACAAATACGGGAAAATAAGTAAAGCAAACTGGTATGAGTAGAGAAACTTGAGATTTGGTGTATGTACATACTAATAGCGAAATGTTCAGAGTTTTATAATATTTTTTAACCCCACCAACTCCACTTCATTATTATAAGGGTTGATAAAACAAAGTTGAGATTTTCACTTGAAATTTGGTACAAGTATGTATGATAACGACATCTGAAACTATATTACATTTTGACATGGTTCCATTGAAAGAGTGGAGGGTAAGCAGGGGTAAATAGAGAAAAATATGTAAAGCAAACTGGTAAGAGTACAGAAACTTGAGATTTGGTGCATATACTAGAAGCCAAGGCCTCAGATTTCTATTTAATATTTTTCAACCCCCACCCTCCATTATTAAAGGGGTTGATAAAATAAAATTGAGATATTCCCTTGAAAGCTAGTACACGTATGTAGTGTAATGACATCTGATTCAGATGATTCCATTGAAGGGGTGGGGGGGGGGAGGAGTTTGTGAATAGGGGAGAATAAGTAGAGCGAGCTAATAAGAGTCCAGAAACTTCATTTTTGATGTATATGCTAGAAACCAACGCCTCAAATATTTCTGATATCTGCTCTAAATATTATTAAAATTATCTGACCAATAATTCCCACATACTAGAGCGCAAATATAGTCAAAGTGTTTCCTTTAAAGAGACTTAGATAGAAAATCTGGATGTGGAAGTAGTGGTTCCTAAATGTAATTTAGCGGTTGACATGCAATCCAGAAAACAATAAATGATTTGATTTTCTAATGACTTGTGTGGTTGTTTTTTGATCATACCGTAAGCTTACAATTTAAAATAGCTGTATTAATTTTAAACATAAGTTCAAGCAAAAATGTGTGGATACAATTTAAAAGCAAATAGTATAATGATTAGCTTGTTTATTTTGTAATGTCTAGGCTTTCAAACGCTTCCGTCTTCATGTTTGTTACATTTTGAATTCACCACCCAACTACGGTAAAGTCAAAATGGAAGGTATGATTTCGGTCATCTATGTATGTGAACATGTATTCGTCTATGTGGGTAGATATGGATGTTCATCATAGCGGCTAAACTAATGGGCCGATTTTTTTATAAATGAGATATATTCGTCGTCTCGGATGATATAAAAATTGCTTTTAAACTATATCGAGATAGGTATCAAAGTAAAGGTCTCGAAGGAAGGATCACATTGATATTATAATGCACCAATAATTTAATAATCGGTTTTGAGTTTTTAGGCTAATTCTTATTTTGTTACTTATTTATCTCATTATTGTTCTCTGGTGCGATGGGAAACAATAGACGTGAAATGATATGAAGATTTTACCTCTATTATTTTTAAGGCGCTAACAGGTTTTTAAGCGTAATTCCCTCCCAATTACCTTGTAGATAACACAATTCTGTTGACATTTGGTGTTATTGCCACTTGGCATCCGCTTCGTGCAATAATCAGAATTTCCTGCAGCTGTCTTTTGGTGTGGTCTTTTTTCTCGTGTTAACATACCAATTCCCTCCCAATTACCTTGTAGATAACACAATTCTGTTGATATTTGGTGTTATTGCCACTTGGCATCCGCTTCGTGCAATAATCACAATTTCCTGCAGCTGTCTTTTGGTATGGTCCTTTTTCTCGTATTAACATACCAATATTTAAAAAGAGCGCGCGTTACTTTTGACCATTAAAATTTATTATGCATTATTTAGAAATCCTTTTTATAACACCTTATTAAATTTGCCCTTTGGCCAATGAAGTTTACGTAAAGTGTAGAATTTATTCAAGTTCTGGAGATCCCGCTCCGTCCTTTATTTGAACCATCACGGTGACGGTTCAGGTTGGCTGTGGACATCCGACAGGTTTCAGATATATCTGGAATTCAATGTGGTATTCAATATATAGCTAACATAAATATCTATCATTGGCTTAAGAGACTCATGGTGACTTAAGCAACTCCTGTATCGCGAGAAGAAAGCTCAATTTAAGAAAAGTCTGAGTTTAAGAATTTTCAACGCCTTGTCTGTTTAAGGTTACAAAGGCAATGTGTTTCTTTCCCATAGCAGTTATAAAAGCAGTGCCAAACATACTTTCTCTGCATATGTATGTGATAAGGAAGCAGCACTTAGTGCCCTTATGTTGCAATAGGTACTCAAATTCAAATCAGGTGATCTGGTTGATCACTTTTGGTTTAAATCCAACTGGAGTTCATGACTCAATGTCAACCAAGCAGACCTTTAACTGTCTCGTTGATGTTTTGATTAAGAGCCGTTAAACGATCAGGACCGAAGCACTGCGGTTGGTAAGAGGATCACTCATCTGGATATAGATGGATTCGAGATGGCTGAAGGAGTTGGTGTCAAATTCAGGCTATTCAGAGTACTATGCAATATAATCTCTTAGAGACAAAAGGTTAAGTTATAGATCTGTGTGCTTATGAATTCATACACAAAGGCATTCGAAGAGCACAGATCTATATATTTTCAAATAGCCAAGCAGCTTAAAGATTCCCTTACACTTGAATCTAAAATTGCCTGGGCATGCAGACAACCTCCGCAGCAACCGGAAAATAACAAAGTTACTTGATGTGAGTGCCTGGGCACGAGGAAATGGAAGGTAATGAATTAGCCGACATCCTTTGCAAAAAAGTGCTGAAGCTCCATTTTTCGAAGTAATGGAAGGGGTCCTAAAATGACAACAGAAACTAAGAAGTCCTACTCGAGGAATATTCTAGGCCAAAGATAAGTGAAAGAGTTAATAACGTATTCGATAAGGTATGCCGCAAGGTTTCTAGAATTCGATAAATTTGACTTAAGGCTACTGATATTCCATCTGACGGGCTATTGGCCCTGAAGATATCGTCTTAAGAATGTAAAGCAAAATAGAAAATGGTAAATGTAAATATTGTGATGCTGCAACAGAGATTGCGGAAGATGATCTTTGCGGATGCAAGTTATTACTTATTATTAATACGCATTACCCAGAAAAGGGGGTACAAGTCTGGGATCCATGAACAACAACTAACAGTAGGGTAATTCACAAAAGATCTTTCACGACGAGGTGATCCAAAAAGATTCAAGTGACCACTTTACAATCTACAACTTACAATTTACAAACGCGATCTACAGAATGAATTTTTTTCTCATTTATCAGGTTTCAGATCGATAAGCACAATATTTGTCAGTTCTAAGTAAAACATTGATTTTACCTTATTATGCTGACTGATCTTCAGTCCCTTTTGTTTTTGAAGAATATATTATATTTTCAAACGAGAAAACAACAGTCACAAACTTTTCACGCAACATATCTTAAGATTTGTTATAAATCTTCATCCGTGCTTCTGTATGAGAATACAGAAGAAAAAACAAGAACTGGCGAGAGCCAGTTCTTGTTTTTTCTTCATGCGTAGTTTACAACAAATGTTGGAACATTTTGAATTCCATAATATGATTTAAATTGAAAACAGTAGGAAAATCTTAATGCTTATTTAGCTTCACAAACATCTCCAACTTTTGATATTAAACCTATTTGAATTGATAAATTAAGAATACCCCGTACAGGAACGTTCCAACAGATATTTGCTAATTGAAAAAATCATACAGATATAAATAGCAAACAATATTCTTTAGATCTTTAAATACGTGGCGTGTCATATTTAATAACACCTTAGATTTACACGAGCTGACTTAGAACATGTCACTCTGTCTATTCTTTCTGATGTGAAAATTGAATAATTAACTTCCCAGGAAACGATTATAACTTTTTTATAAAGAATAACAATTAATTTAATACAATTTCTTTAACAACAGATAGTAAGTAATATTGCCCAGATAAATGTATAGCTATTTGTTTTATATTTTTTATCTCTAATTTTGTATTATCAAGTTTTTAATCTAAAGAATAACGAATTATGATAAGTCATATTTATGTTACCATGATGGTTGGTACCAAGGAATATAGATTATCTCACTTGCATCGGTAAAATAATTATGTGAAGTATAGGAAAATCAAAGAAAAATTCGGAATCAATTGGTTACAAACTAATTATGTACGAATTATATTATCTTGATATTTCTTTCCATCATACAAAAAGTCCCCACAATCTTAAATTTTTCGTTTGATACATAGTTTCGTCCAGTCTATGCCATAAATTAAGATTTTGCAAGAGAGCAAAAATCTAGATAGTGAAATTTTGACGTATATGATACTGTATATTTCATGATTTTAAAATGTAAGAAACATTCAAAATCGCTTGTTTAATTAAAATTCTAAAACGAGATACATTTTGTTATATGAATAAAAATATATATCATTCGACTCGAGTTTAACCAACTGGTGATGGTCATGACTAAAGTATAACTAAAAATGTTCTTATATTTACACTAAATTATTGTTACGATTGAATGAATTCAAGCAACACTGTAAATGTTCTCTTGATTCAACGAGTCATTAACTAATGACCAATAAAGCGGGCTATTTGGGATAGATCCTCTATCACTATTCGAATTATTTTTATATTTTGCAACTTCTAACTTTTCAAAAGTACCCAGTCTATAATTAGTTAAATTTACAATTAATCTATAGTTATTGACATGTAGTCTATAAAATGCATGCTGGGAAAAATTAGACTTTTCAATATGGCTATTTTTGAGATGGGTTATATGTTTCTTAAATCTTGTTATAATTGGACGATTTGTTTGTCCAACTTACTTCACATTACAATCCTCAGTAAATTTTTGATTCATATAATTTTTCTTTTTTTTATTAAGGTTTCTATTTTTATTAAATTTTAATTTTAATTATTTAATTTTAAATTTATCTTTATCAACTAATTTTATAAATCTCGGAACTTTCTTTTGATTGATTTAATTTTATCCTGTGGGTTGCTTAAAAGTTGCTACAGTTTATATTAGTTTTAGGCAACCTAAAGGATAAAATTGAGTGAAGGTAAAGGACTGGAATTTACGATTTAAAATTGTTGAAATTTATTAATTTTAGGCAACATAAAATATAAAACTGAATCAAATTAAAGGTCCGAGATTTATCATATAGTCATTACAGTCCTTACAACTTTGTAAGAACTGTAATTTGAAGTATGTTGGACAAACGAAACATCGAATTATAGCAAGACTCAAGAAACATATTATTCATCTAACAAATAGGAGAACTAAGTCTAATATAGTATCATAGAAATGATCGTATTCATCTTTCTTATTTAACTATGAGAAACTGAAATTATTACATGTCCATATTTTTTTCAGAAAAAAGTGCCATTTACGTCGCAAGATGTATGAAAGTTCGTGTTCCTATCAGGGAGCATTGGAGTTAAAGCGAAGTGCGTCCACAACCTGTCCTTTAGGCATCAAAACAGAAGAATTTGGTACAGCAGCTGACTGGCCTGCTTACAGGTTTTGTAATCCAAGCACATTCGAACAACTCAAGCAAAGCGTAGAGAAGGCCAAGGCAGCTCTCCAGGTGAGAATTTTTAAAATAATGATAAATGAAATAAGGATGCATTTCGGACTGGAGTTGTCCAGCCAGGTGACTGATACCTCTTCAGATATAAAAAATATCTTTCTATAAAATATCAGAGTCTAAACCATTTTGAACAAATGGTTGACTACCTCCTTGACTAATAGATATTGGTACACATTGTTTCTTTTGCGTACTATAAATGTTAGGTATAATACCCACATTTTTTATCTACTCATATTAGATTATACAAGGTGTTCCAGCTCTAATTAGACAAGCATTATCTCGAAAAAGGTGAGACATAGAAAGACATGTGGAATGGAAAAGTAATTTCGTTTGAAAAGATGCATTTAATCAGTTCATTTTCAAATGTACATAAGAAATAATACAACACAAAAACAGTAACTATAATTTTTATAATTGGGAAGGAAACTATATTAGTTTTTGATTTTCACTTTATTTCTTGTCAACATGATAATTGTTTCGCCACACAGTGGCTTCTTCGGATGTTGAGTACTAGTATATTAATTTTACAATGCACAAACTATATGGTTTCATACAATTTCGATCTGATCCTAATCTTAGTTGCTAAGCAGAAAAGTACAATATAATTTTAATTACTAAATGGAAAGGTACATATATTTCTAGGTAATTTATTGAATCTAATTTTAATAGTCTAAGTAAATAAATTTAGTAAGGGAGATGAGTTTGTTTCAATTTAGTCATTTAATAAAATATCAGACGATTTTAGTTTACTTGTTTCTAGAGATTCTAGTAAATCTAGTTTTAACCCTTTTTTCTCAGCGTGTAAAATTTTAAACTCTTCGTTGAACACGTGACCTACTTCTATTAGGTGGTTAGCATAAGTTGAGTCTGTTTTATTACTGATGTAACTTCTTTTATGTTCTGATAACCGTTTACCAAAATTTCTTCCTGTTTATCCAATACATACTTTAGGACAAGCACCACAAGTCAACTTATAGACGCCTGATTTATTTTCTGATTATATTTTGTCTTTTGCATTTTTTAAAATGTTTTCCTATTGTGTTATTAGTTTTGAAATAATATTACTTTTTTTTTTAAAGAGGAAGTTTTTTCTGTTGGGTAGCCGATGTAAGTGAGAATTTTGAAACTGTAATTTTGATCTTTTATTGTTGAATATACTTCTTTAATGGCTTTATTGAAAGATTTTTTCACAATGATATTGTCTATTACTTCGGGGTTGTAACCATTGTTGAATACAATTTGTTTTATTATTTGTAGTTCTTTGATATAATTTTCTTCTGATAAGTCAAATGCCTGTGTATCATGCTATTGTATGCTGCTATTTTGTGTTGGCGAGGATGTGCTGAGGTTGTGTATTGTTATGTCAGTGTGGGATGGTTTATGAAAAATTGAAAAATCATGTTTTTTATTGAGTCTTTTAATAGTCAAATCTAGAAAGTTAATAGTGTTTTCGGTTTCAGTTTCGAGAGTAAATTTAATTTTAGGGTGGAGTGAGTTTATGAAATTTAGGAAATTGTTGAGTTGTCGTTGTTGTTTCACAGGAACTAAACGACAACTCAACAATTTCCAGAAAAATTGGACCTATGAGTGAGACATTCCACAATCCCATCCAACCAGCAGTTTTTGTCAATTTTCAAAACTTCATTGTTTTGTATAAATACCAAGAAGCGAGACGCATTTTCTCTCTTTTTTCCTTTTTGCTGTAGTTCGGAAAGGCGTATTTTTGAAAAACACTTTATTGACGAAAGAAGTCTTATTTTAACCTGAAATATCGATACTGAACGTTTGATGGTTTAACTCGGGGTCACCCTGTACAATGTTAAACAATTTAAACATTTTAAAATACTATTCCCACGATATTACACATGATATATGGGACTAAGTTAATTGCTGAATATTATAAATACACAGAATAAATTGTGGGATGCTTCATCCAAATTTAAAAAAATTACAGCCTGATTTGGTGGCGCAACAGGAGCTTTTGCCAAAATGCTTTCTCTGTGTATGATATCAGTATGAGAACGGCTTGATAGATTTTTTTAGAAATACTAAACTAGCTTTTAACTTTCAGGACCGAAGTGGATTTTTTGGAAACGGTAGTGCGTTTAGTGACTTGTACAATGTTTCAACCAGTAGATCTCAAGATAATATTCAAGATAGTTCTAGTAGGCTAAGAGACAATAATGAAATTGACATCAAAAGGACAGGTGAGCAGTTACTTATATAATTTTCATTTTTTTAAATATTTTGTAAATGTGGTATCATACAGTATGGTATCATTTAATATATACCTATCTTAGGGCTATTTAATCTGTCGTCTTTTAAGGCTTCTCAATTCTTTGGAATATATACATGTATTTGGTGGAGGGGGTCTAGACTTAAAATCTAAATCTCCATAATACATCAAAATGCGTTGATTAAACTTTAAGAATAAATTTTTTTAAATATCTACATGCAATATATCTGACTTTTCGCCTACACACCCTCGTATCTTTCTATATTTCAAATCAACTTTAAATTTTTTTGAGTTATGCAATCCACAAAACTGATTTTTTTTTCTGAAAAAATTACTTAGCATGTACTTATACAAATTTTTGGAAAAAATAATCACTTTTAATATTATATTTATTTAAATACATATAGTTGTCTCCACATATTTACTGCACATAAAAAACCTCAAAGCTGTGCCGCTTACGTATTGATGGGAGAGCGGGGTATGTTCAAGTTTGGTAGATAATAGTAAATCATAAGTATAATGTATTACTTAATACATAGAACAACATTGTTCTGATGCATATTAGATTCTGGCATAATTGAAATAAGAAACAATCGGAAACAAGCCTCTTTTAATAAAAATTTCTTAACTCCTGAAATATGGTTGCGCAAATCACCCCTAACTGAAACGTCATACCCAGGAAACAGATAAGCAGAGCCGTACTTTGAATTTATCTATCAATATCACGAAGGACGGGCAATGCGTCCACCAATGCATAAGATAACCTATATTGACGCAAACAAAGTAAGATTTTTTAAATTACCACAAACGTCATCAAATTTCTGCAGAGAACACGATTTTTAATTCTCTTCTATTTAGTTTTGTTGTTCTCATACTAAAAAATTTGAGGTACGGCTCTGTGGGACCTGCTAGACAGGTACAAATACCGACATTGATATTTTAATGGCTTGTTTTTATAGTCTTTTTTATTTGCAATAAATATGTGGAGACAACTATACTTAAAATATCAGTCGCTTTTACAAATACACTAACAGGTATCACTATATCAAGAAATTACCAACATTTCACAGAAACAGTTTAATTAGTATTATACATTTATTATAACGTATATTCATTGAATAAATATTATTTTTCGGTCATGGGGTGCCGTGAAAAACAAAATTTGTGTATTATTAGTTTACTTGACAATGCCAAAGTACTGTGTATAAATATTATCTACCTTTTCATTTACCTTCACAAATTGTTCATTTAAAATGATTTTAACAGTGGCTGAAAAGGTAGAAATAATTCGTATAGTTGGTGACATAACTCGTTCACACAGAAAAGCAGACGGAGAGTTTAACAGAAAGTGTCAAGGCAAAAATATGTTTAATGATACTGATGTTTTTAAGTCAAGACCGTTGCATGTAAATCATAATCAGATTGACTCATTGACTGATGAAATGATAGTGAATAGGTTGCGTCCTAAAAAGTGTTGGAATATTAGGTTAATAATCCAATGTTTCCAGAAGTAAAATGTGCATATGTCCAAACGTCACAAACTAAAAGCATATAAAATGAAGTTTCTGCAAGCACTTGAAAAAAGAGATAATTAAGAAGGTTGGAGTTCTGCTTATGGGCACATTTACATATATATTTGCTTCAGACGGTGCTGATTCATCACATAACTGCAGATGGTGGGAAGAAGATAATCTTAATTTCATAATAAACTGAGTGAGACAATATTCTCAGAAAATTAATGCTTGGTGCGGAATATTTAACGCAACTGTTATTGGAATATTTTGAAAAGAATTTGATTTCTGAAATGTTTTTAATTGTTCTAAATACCAAATGCAAAATATTCCTGATGAATTCCGGTTACTCGCATTAGGGATTTACAATTGGACGGGTCACCCATCCATAATTGAAGGGTTGTTCGCCCCTGGTTTAATGTACACTTTCCTCTATGCTGAAGAGGATGCAACAACCGATTAGTACACTGGCCGCCCCTATTTCCAGAGTTAATGTCACTTGATATTTATTTATGGGCATTGATAAAAAAGTGTACAAAATTTCCCATAACAATAGAGATGAACTGTGTCATCAAGCATTCCAAGCATTCCAAGAAATTACTACCCAGGAACTGAGACCGACAAACAGAGAGAATTTTTTCTCTCAAATTTAAAATTTCAACGTCTGGGTAATAATGGTCTTTCTACGAATTGGGGTATAGATGGCGCTGTATGCAAAGAAATTGTTCGATATTAGGAACCTTGAAAATGCATCTAAGCGGGCATTACGTTTTATGCAACATTTACGATACGAACAATTTTAAAAATATCACTGGTTCTCGAGATATTTGAACTTTAATATAATATTTTTTAAGCAACAAAAATTTTATTTTTCCCCAGATATAACCATATGCTTGTAAGTAATAAAATTAAAAAAAGTTAAATTCAAATCAAATTTGTATTTAACTTTTTTCAAATAAATCAAAATTGAATCTACAATTTACATGAAATATTCAGAACTATTTCCATCATTCTGAATATATTGTTCTATATTCTAAATCTATTTTATATTTTTTAACGTTCGAATTTACTTCTTGAAAGTAAATTGAAATGAGTTTACTGGGCGCCAAACAGTTTCTTAAAAGCTGTTAATATTATAGACCATTAGCATGACTATCTACAATCTATAGAATGACTCTTACTCAAGGTTCAACGAAGTCGGTTCAATAAATGCTCATCGATCAAGATAACAATCTAAATAAATCAAACTCAATATTGAACGAACAAAGTATTAATTTATTATCAAATTTGAACTTGGAATGTAATTAACAAATTTAAATAACAAAATCTAACTTAACTAAAACTGATAATATGGCCTTTTATTTAAAATAAATATGTACCATGGATTTGTGATATTGTAAAACTTTACCTTGTCTAGGTTTCTTTCGACTCGAGTAATGTTAAATTGTAACCTCTAACTGGTTATTATAATCCTTGAAATATTATGTCACTTGACTGACTTTTTAACCTCTCAAAGCTTCTTCTTCTTCTTCTTTACTGGATTGACGTTTGTTTATAACCTCCAATTTATTTTCAAGATTTCCTTGAAATATTTCTATCACTTGATTGACGTTTGAGTTCCTTCACCATATAAATTTGCTAACTGGATTAACAAATACTTCCCTCTTCTAAATCTGCTTTCCGGATAATCTACTACGTAATACTTTCAAAGTTTACTCACTTTTCATATTTAATATATTTTTACAATTTTTTCTTGATATCAATATATCTGGATTGTAATATTCTAACCTTCAATTTATTCACCACTTTTCTTTAATTTTCAATTTATTAATTATTCGTGGATGAATATTTTTCGCAGCTCGCTGTTCAGCGGTGTATGATCAACTGATTTGTTATTTTAAGTCGTTTAATTCGGTTAAATTCCAATATTTCAATTGTTTTTTTCTATTTTGATCTAATATTTCAAAATTTAATTTTAATTTAATTTTTAAACTATTCAGTTTTGTTTGTTCTTTACATTAATTGAATACTGTTTTTAATTCTTTAATTTTCCTGACGAATTTCTTATTCTACTTTTCAGGATTAAGTGAATAATTGTAATTACTCGAAATGTATTGACATATTACATATACTTTTTAAAATCTACTTATAACTACAATTAACAATTCCAATCTCAAATAAATACTAATTCATACATTTAGATGAATAGCAATGATAAACACAAAATGCTATTAGCTAAAAACATACTGCAGTTTTTCATACTGACAGAATACCGATATTATAAAATGCATGATGTGAAATATCATTTACAAAACACCTTTCTGCAACGATATTTGAAAATATCTGAAAACTTAAAATGTCATTCAGTGTTTTGTAATCTATGGACTTACTATTTCTGAATTTATCACACTGCAATGCAACTACTGGCATTAGTCTTCAATTCAATATTCATTTTGTGTAGATTTACAGTGTTTCTACACAATTTAGAATTTTCAGCCCTAAGTTTTGACATGAATGTTAGATTTTATAAATTTTACTTTATTGTTTTCCAAATTCATTCTAAATCATTTTAAATGAGACTGTAAGTCTCTGCAAGTTCATGTTTTATAATATGCTATTTAGAATAACCTTGTTAAAACTAAATTAACTTCATTTTATGTTTATTTTAATATTTTGTTCGAATTCAACACCAAGTTTCATTCTCTGCATCTTACTCGCTGAGAATAAGTGAACTTGAATCAATTAAATAAACCACAGATATTCCTGCTTCTGTATGATCCGTTAAAGTAAAACTGTTATGATTATTTCCTAAAATACATACAAATTTGTGAATTTTATTTATGATTTCAAACACGATACTTAGGTAGTGTTCCACAGTGTGGATACACAGCAATATATGTACATATCATACCTACGTTTTTAATAAGTCAATACCACAAACTTTTAATGCTGTCTCTTTATTAATCGCTGTCATGGAAGTATATACTCAGCCATATCTTCAAATGCTTCTTTCGCATACTACACTTTTAGATAATCTAACAAAAAATTCCAGTGGAGTTAGATCACGTGACAGAGCTATCCACCTGATAACACCATTAGTACCAATTCATATTTCTTGACATGTACGATTTAAAAAATTCGTAACGCTAGCACACCATCTTAGTGACATGAAATATTAGATACTATATTATTTAACAAGCTAACCATTATACTCTTTGTCCATTTACTGTACTTTTTATATAATTGTTGCACATTCTATAGGATACTCTTCGCAGCTTTTCTGTAAACAGTATTAGTATTAGACATATTTTGTTAAATTACAAAAGAAAACAAATTTTTTTTGAAATTTAAGTTAATAATTAATAATTTTTTTATTTATTGATCGATATTGTGCAAAAACAATGCGGTTCTTCCACTAGCTAACACTAACTTACTGTCCAAATTTCAATACAATGAGACTTTTCGTTCTTAAGTTATCATGCTTAAAAGAAACATGACGAAACGTGACAGGCGGACAGACAGACAGATGAACAGACAGACAGATGAACAGGCAGACAGACGGACGGACGGACGAACGGACGAACGGACGGACGGACATTTTCAAAGCTGTACAGACTTCGATCGCCAACACAGTGATATGAAAATGTTTTCCCTACGAGCGAAATGACCTGTTTTAGAAATATGCCTATCGAATGCAATATACTCATCGTTTTGTATTTGCAAAGAGTTTAATAACCGATTATTGTTCACTTTGTACTAAACATAGCTTGATAACTACAACGGAACCACCGCCGAGCGATACTCTACAGTTTGCCATAGGTATACAAATCACCCAAGCCATTCCAGAGCAGAGTGATGATTGAACAAACATAAAAAAGCATATATGCGGCTCAAATTGAGAACCTTCTCCTTTTTAAAAATGTTTAAAGTCGGTCAAAAAAGCTCTTAAGATGTTTAAGAATTCTAAATCAAAGTAAATAACTGTATTTTAACTTTGGCGGGACTTGATATAATGTATCAATTATAATGTAGGTAGGGAATATAATGACATTGTCTGTAAAATACCCAAAGGGATGAATAATATATCAATTCCCATAGGTATTTCAGTCTCAGATAAGGTATCCTAATCACAACAAATATCTTTATTATGTTCGTATGTACGCAACATACAGTTTTTTTTCTAGTTAAAAATAAGTAATTTATTAAAAAATGTTCATTTTGTTTCAATTATTTTTAGTTGCCTTTTCTTTAACTTGTTAGAAAGAGTTTTCTTAAATACGTTTTTCTATAAGTTTCACATTAAACGTACAAAGATCAACACTAGTTGTCAATAGACCTAATAAAAAGTATCCGCACGAAAACGTCTCATGTGTAGGACCGGTAGAGAAAATTTGTATTTCACCAGATATTCCTGAATGTAAGATGGCAATCCAGGATGAAGCTGTGTATCCATAGCAACCCCTGCCTGAATCTTATTGGGCCGGCATTCTCCTTGTTAGTCCTATACAGTGTACCATGACTGTGTCTTCTTCCCACATAGTGTTAGTTGCCATCGCAACATATTTTCCACAGCGCTCACATGAGAAAGATAAGATTTTCGAAATCTCATATTACAAACAGCGCAACCTAATAAATTGTTGGTGGAATATACAATTAAATAATAAAGTTCGACCACGAGACAGGGTAGAACAAAGGAGAGAAAGCAAATAAAGAATCCCTTTTCAAATTATAAATTCAAAGGAAATAAAAAGCAGGGGTCTTGAAAGAAACACAGTCGTTGTAAAGTTCTCCAAAAGAATAATATAAAAGAGTAATAAAAGTGTGTTCACTTTTAAAATTAATGATTTATTTTGGTAGGAGACCAAGATGGCGTGCCGGATTTGCCCGGAGTTAAGTTGAAAAGTCCGGAAATGGCGGCCGCGAAAAGTATACGGTGTTCCTGCAAATGGTTAATCGGGAATTTTCATGTAAATTGAAAATGTGTATTGTTTATATTCAATTTGCCTGTAGAAGCTATTGCTTACTTTAGAAAATTGAAAGACTATGAATTTTCCTGTTTCCATTTTTAATAGGTTAAAGCAACTAAAACTATCTGCCGTTAATAAAATAAATAAAAAAATTGCTTCGTAGAGTTAGAATCCTAACCAAAATTGGTTTTTGTTGTTTCTCAAATACTCTTAAGCCTTAGATTTTCTATTTTTAACAAATATCCACTGATGTTAATAAATAAAAAATGAGCAACTACTGGAAGCTGCTGGAACCAACCCATCAAATCTTTCTGAAAATTGGTTAATTTCATTATCAACTAGTCTGGTTGTCGCTGAGCTATGCGGTGCACTTTCGTTCCACGGGTGCTAGAATTTATACTTGATGGTAAACCGCCGTAGGACTTGGAAAAAGTAGGTAAAGCAACCTAGAGAGGGGCTATAAACTTCGGATACAGGCTATTTCGTACATCGATAGAAAATTTTTACTGGGTGATAGTTTCAGTCGTTTGGAACCTATACGACCATATTTACCCTTATGCAAAGTCTCATCATTTTTGAGATATCGGCATTGTTAGATATTTTTGCGAAATTGTTGAGTTGTTACTAATACATGTTATTTTTTATGGTACTAAATACTTTCAAATTTCCTAAATATTTTTTTTAGATATTCTTGATATACACTTTGTAGAAAGAGTACAAAAATAAATGCCAAAGTATTAGTATGAAAATTATGTAGAAGAATTTATGTGTTAAGCCACTCCCCACTACCACCACTCCATTCTTAAAGGTGTTAGAAAAAGAGAATTGAGATATTAATATGAAATTTGGTACACGTATGTGTTATAATGATATCTGGAACTAATATGCGATTCAAATGTATTGACCCCTCACTTTAACCGCGAATATCTCAGAAACGGAGAAGCAGAAAAAATTGAAAAAAATATGAATTTATTATGAGTCTATTCTAAATCAGTCGCTGAAATTTAAATAATGTACATTAGACACTCTTGACGTTCTGCTAAGTTATATTGAAAAATGTCCTACTTTTTAGAGAAATTTTGACCATACCAGTTTTTAATCCATTATATCTTGAAAAATATGCATACTATGTAAATAATAGTTTAGACATCGATAGAGCACGGCATTTTTTGTACGGCGAAATTTTTTCAGAATTTTTTATTTTAAAATTTTGCAGTTATTCTCAAAAACGTGAAGTCATGTTTATTCGGTTATTTATAAATGTATTTAAAAAATTTTTGTTAAAATAGTTAATTATATTAAATGTAAGAATTTTCAGAAAAAATAATTAGTATATATCAAATATTAATTTAGTTATCATGCGTAAAGGATAATAACATTCCAAGTTTGCACTAGTATTATCTATTACGTTTGATAATTAAATTAATGTTTGATATATACCAATTATTTCTTCTGAAAATGCTTACATTTTACATAATTAACTATTTTAACAAACATTTTTTAAATACTTTGACAAATAACCGAATAAACATGAGGTCAGGTTTTTGAGAATAACTGCAAAATTTTCGAATAAAAAATTATGAAAAAAATTCCTCTTACAAAAAAATGCCGTGCTCTATCGGTGTCTAAAAGATTATTTAGATAGGAGGCATATTTTTCAAGATATAATGGATTTAAAATTGGTATGGTCAAAATTTTTTTTAAAAGTAGGACATTTATCAATATAACTTAGCAGAACTTCAAAAGTGTTCAATGTACATTATTCAAATTTCAGTGGTTGATTTAGAATAGACTCGTAATGAACACATAATTTTTTCAATTTTTTCTGCTCTTCTGTTTCTGAGATATTCGCCGTTAAATTGAGGGGTCAATACATTTGAATCGTATATTAGATTATATATTCAACTTATTCCACAAAATATGGTATTAAGAGGAATCCTCGATGTAAGTATAGGTATATAAATAGGGGAAAATGTGTAAAAGCAAGCTGTGTAGAGTACAAATACTTGAGGTTTGGTGCGCACCTATACAGGAAGCCAAGCCCTCAGATTTCTTTATTATATTTTTCATCTGATATCTAAATCTATGTTCTCGCATTTTTACGTCTCGACGCCGACCGACGCCTAGCGTCATTTTTGTAAAACTCGTGTATTTGATAAATTTTAATTCCTAGATTCATATTCTTACGTCTCGACGCTGACTGATGCCTAACGTCGTGTATCTAAATCTATGTTCTTGCATTTTTACGTCTCGACACCGACCGACGCCTAGCGTCGTTTTTATAAAACTCGTGTATTTGACAAATTTCGATTCCCATATTCATTTTCTTGCATTTTTACGTCTCAACGCCGACCGACGCCTAACGTCATTGTTGTGAAACTTCTGAATTTGATAAATTTTAATACTGACAATCATATTCTTTCATTTTTTCGTTTCGACGACGACCGACGTCTAGCGTCGTTTCTGTAATATTCTAATTTTAATAACAATAGGTATGGATATATTAAATACCATGTGACAATAAGACTATCTTGTTTGATTTACCAATGCTTTCATTTTAATGAAAATCAAACTAGAAATAACCTTAGAAAAATGCAATGGAATATAATTAGTCAACCGCCCAACCGCACTAACACCACGACGCTGCGCGACGTGGTTGTGCGGTTGGCTCCAGCAAATGTTGTATATTTTAATTATTGAATAAAATGTGTTAAGGCAGTATTTTTTTGAGAGATATTTTTTAATATTTTTCACTAAATGCAAATGTGAGCTTTGGCAATTTAAGTATGTCCGGCAGCTTATTTGAAATATAAAAAACATTTAAGAAAACGGTAATAAATTAATTAAATTGCGAAAACTAACATTCGTTTTTGGTAAAAAGAATTTAAAAATACATTTGGGATCAAAATACTGGACATTTGCTAAATACATATTACACTTTTTTTTAATAAGATTACGAAAAAATGAATGTTTAAATCAAATACGTCCTGTACGTAATTTCTTAAAAAATAAATTCATAAGTGAGGACGTCCCTGTTTTTGCTGCCACCTGTCCTGGTAGGTGTATAACTGTATAATATGTTGGTAGGAAAATGTTAACATTCTTTTTCATAACTATAAAAGCAAATTTCCGGGTAATTTCTAAAAATTTTGATATTCAATAAAATATTTAAATGGGGGAATGCCACTCAATTCTGGTTTTTGTTCAATAATATAAAACAAACAAATATTTATAGAATGATGTATTTCAGGATACCGAATAAAATATAAAAGTTAGTACCTGGCAATACGTTAAACTTTCGTCAAATTTCCTAAAAAAATTCTTTATGGTATTTTATATCTTACATAAATACCCATAATGTTTTTTTTATATATAAATGCCTATAACTTTTCTACGAACAAATAAGAAAAAAAAAAAAGCAGAAGGCACCAGGTTTTGAACCCAAAACCCCGCGATTGAAAGTCTGATGCTACATCAGACCCACCACCTGTTCGTGTCCCGTAACTATCTGTTTACACTGTTTTCACTTCAAATGTTATCCGTATCATATAAATTATAGGTTATCTCAGGTAATAATGCCATGAAATAAATCTTTCGACTATTCCCACTTCTCACTGCGGTTGAAAGAGAAGACGTATCCGTTGTCTCTTCACTAGCAAATAAAATGTAAAGTTATTTCTCCTACAATTGGTGTTGCCGGGGGTAAACTAAACCGTAATCCTTGAAACTTCGCAGGGGAACTACTAAGGGCATTCCTCTTAATAATATGTTCTCGTTTAAAGAGGCTTGGATGAGAAATCTGGATGTGGAAGTAGTGATTCCTATTATTTTATTTTAAATTGTATATTCATCTTGCTGAAAATAAAGTATACAACATCGTGATATAATTAGGAACTTTATTAACAAATGTCAACATTGTGCAACGCGGAAGAGAAAAATATATTGAGTGGATCAATCGCGAATTCGAATGCACTCAGTTACACAAGCACACACAAAAAAATTGTTTTCCAAATGACTGACCTCCCTACCTTTATGTATTTTGACCTGAATCTGAGCTTTGCATAAAAAATATAAATTTCACAGATTGGTTTTTCGCTAGCTACCCAAAGACTACTTTTGAGAATTTGATACACGTATGTATCATAACAAGATCTGGAACTATATTTTGAGCTAATTCCATTGAAGTGTTAAGCGTTAAATAAGTAAAGCGAACTAAAAAGAATCCAGAAACTTGGAATTGGTGTATATACTGGGTGGTCCCTGGGAACGGGAAGTTTTGAAAACATCATAATTTTGAAAGTAACTTTACTTATTTAAAATAAGATATAACAATGGCTAGGTAATTATATGCATTTTTTTATTTCTTAAAAATAATTCCTGGTAAATGTCTTCCCCTTATCTCTACGCATTCTTGAATACGATTGGTGAAATTTTCTATTACACGATGCAACCTGTCTAACGGAATATTGTCAATTTCTTCACTGATTTTTATTTTCAACTCTTGAATATAGCCTGGTTTGTTACCAAAAACCCTCTGCTTCAAGTAGCCCCACAGGAAGTAATCGCATGCCGTAAGGTATGGCGACCCTGGGGGCCATTCAATGTTTTCACGCCTGGAGATAATCTGACCAGGAAATAATGCAGGGCATTTATTGATCCTCTTGTGGTATGTGGAGTAGCTTCATTTTGCTGAAACCACCAATTTTGATTCTCTGGAAACATGTTTAATTGTGGCGTCAAAAACTGGTTGATCATGTCGGTATAGCGTGTAGAATTGTCTGTCACAGCATTTCCATCATTGTTTTCAAAATAGGGACCGATCACTCCCAATGAAGAAATTGCACAACAACCTGTTACCGGCCTATGTAACGGTTTCTGGTGAAGTTGTTGTGGATTTTCGGAATTTCAATATCTGTAATTTTGTTTGTTGGTGTAGCCACATAAATAAAAATAAGCCTCATCAGAAAACCACAAGTTGTGATTAATTCCACGTTCCAAAACAATTTCAGAAAAATGTATACGTCTTGGAAAAATTGTTGGTTTTATTTCTTGAACTATTTTGATTTTATACGAATGAAGATTCAGATCCTTGTGTAAAATTCTAAGTAAAGAAGATTCACCTAAGCGTAACGTCTGGGTTCGTTTTCTAACTGAACGTTTTGAACTGTCTTCAACAGATACTCTGACTCGTTCAATGTTTTCAGAAGTTCTAACACTTCTATTGGGTCCTTTAAGTTTGGATTTATTGGCTGTACCTGTTTCTTCAAATTTACGAATCCACGATTTTATGGCATAAGCGAAAGAAATTCTCCCGTGACGAAGAATCGCAAAGTGTAGTCGAAATTGCTGCACAGGAACTATACTGTCGTCATTTTTATAGTATGATCATATTGCAAAAGCACGCTGCTCACCGGACCACTGTTCCATGATTACCAAATGGCATATAATGACAGACAATATGACAAATAAAAGCATGTCCAGCTACATATGTTACAAAATAACAACATTTTCAAAACTTCCCGTTCCCAGGGACCACCCGTTACTAGAATTCAAGGTCTCCAATTTGTCTATAACATCTGCCATTCTTACCACCACCTTCACTCCATTACTAAAGGAGTTAACAAAATAATATTGGGATTTAGTGGGTGTACGAAAACAATAGCTCTCAAACATTTTTGCTATAAGCCACCTCATCAACACTATGGAGCAGACGATTTGAGATATTATATTACTAAAATTCTATGAGCAATTGTTCGCACATACTGAAGTGCAAATAAAAGATCAAGAGATTTGAGTAGGAAATCTGGATGTGGAAGTAGTAATTCCTTCGGCAACGGTTTGTTTAAAGCCAGCTCAGTGGCGCAGTGCTAAAGGTGTTTGGCTTGCGACCATGGAGTCTCGGATTCGAATCCTGGCCAGGGTATGGCGTTTTTCATGTGTTACCGAGACGGTAGCAGTGAGCTAGACCGTTGTTGAGTGGCACAACATGTCTAGTCGCTGTTATCTCTCCTGAGTTCGAGTCTCAGCTGCGGTAGACGGCAATATCGCAGGGAATGCTTGTTGTGTTGATGTCTATGTGTACGTGTCCTGGTTGAGTGGTAGAACAGCAATAGCTGAACTCCGCCAGGGCGTTAATATAAATAAGGCCATTAAAAAAAATCGAATTGTATCAGCTTTTATCAACTTTAACAATACAAAGGTTCTCTGAAAATTTCAACAAAGCTTCATAACGAATTCTTGAATTCTTGCTGTGCGGTTTCGCTCTTCTTTCTTAATGTCATCTGGACAGTACAGATAAAAGAAACTGGTTTGCACATGCACATATTGGACGTTATTTATTAATATTTGTCAGTTATAAACACTAGTTTTGTACGAAAAAGCCAAATTAGTAAAAAAATGTGTTTAAACCCTTAGATCCTAAAAACTAGGCTGTTAACAGAAAGGAACTATATTATTTTTCATAAGATAATTGGTTATTCAACTTTCAACTTTTAGTTTTCAAGTAGTGCCGTTGAATAAATCTCAAATAATCGAGAAAGTTTCAGAATACTTCAGTTCTGCCTTTCCGTTAAATTCACGATATTCTCGAGAGTTACATTGATATAAGTTGTAGGAAAGTTAATTGAGGTCATTCTTTACTTTTTTATCATTTTTATAGAACAGTATTTTTATTTAATCTATTACTTCCACATCCAAGTAGTAGATTGGAAGTATAGTAATCGTAAAAAAAATTTCAAATTTTTGTCGGTCTGTAACTTTTTTTGTCCGCATGTTTTCTCCGGAACGGTTTAAGATATTTACTTGAAATTTTGTACACGAATATATAATAACGAGATTGGAACTGGATTGTTCTTTGAACATATCCGGTGAATGGTTGAGGGCTAAACAGGGGTAAATAGGGAGAAATAATAAAGCAAGCTGGTAAGAGTAAGAAAACTTGAAATTCGGTGTATGTACTAGAAGCCAAGGCGTCAATTTTTACTTCCCTCGCATACCGAAGGGAAGTATTGTATTCGAGAAAAAATCACCCTCCGAGATTTTTTCTGTCTGTCTGTCTGTTGGTGTATTTACTAAAAAACTACTTGACGGAGAGCAGTCAAATTTGGTAGGTAGTTAACCCTACTGTCAGCGACGAACTGGTAGAATTTTCACTGAAAAATATACAGGGTGGACCGTCTAAACGGAATAAATAGTGAAAAAAATTTTTTTTTGCTCAAATTTAAAATTTCCACGTTTCATGACGCGCTAAACCTATTTTAGGAAAAAAAAAATTCAAACATTTTTGAAAAAATTTTTACCAAGATGAAAAAAATTTGTTTTTGCTCAAATTTAAAATTTCTACGTTTCATGACACGCTTAACCTATTTCAAGAAAAAAAAATTTGAAAATTTTTTTCACCAATTTTTTCAAAAAATTTTTACTACTAAAATGAATTTTTTTTTTCTTTCTTCAAATTTAAAATTTTCACGTTTCATGGCATTCTAAGCCTGATTAAAAAAAAAAGTTTTTTGAAATTTTATCACTAAGATAGAATTTTTCTTTCTTTGTTCAGATTTTAACTATCCACGTTTCCATGACATTCTAAAACTATTCAAACAAATTTAAAAATGTTTTTGAAGAATTTTGTAAAAAATTTGAAAACACTTTTAATCCATTTATGTATCACTACTATAGAACAGACGAAAAAATTTTTTTTGCTCAAATTTAAAATTGTCACGTATCATGATATTCCAAACCAATTTCGGAAAAAAAAATTTGCAACATTTTGTTACCAGTTTGGAAAAAAATTTAACACCAGAATGCTCAAATTTAAATGACATTCTAAACCTAGGTATTTCAGAAAAAAAAATTTGAAAAATTTTTTTCACCAACATTTTTCAAAAAATTTTTACCACTAAAATAGATCGAATTTTTTTTTATTTGCTCAAATTTAAAATTTTCACGTTTCATAGCATTCTAAACCTATTTTAAAAATACATCATTTTTAATTTTTAAACTTTTTTTAGTACTACTATAGAACAGAAGGAAACTTTTCTTTTTGCTCTAATTTAAAATTTCTACCTTTGACATTTTAAACCTATTTCAGAAGAAAAAAATTTGAAAATTATTTTACCATCTTTTGAAAAATTTTAAAAAAATTAAATTTTTTAACCACCACTATACTTCCACTCCATTACGTGAATGTTGGATTGAAAATGTGACAGATGGCAATAACATCTGGCATATGCACCTATTATACTTTTATTGAAAAATGTACAGGGTGGTCATCCCAAGAAATAATTCAGTCATGGTGGACATTTGTAAAGGTATTTGCGCAAGCCTGCCATATGTGGCACCTGCTATTTAGTATTGAACTTTTGCTGTTGGATGAGCAATCTGTATATTTCTTTTCGTAATTATTATTTTTTTAGAGAGACTGCCATGAACGAGGGAAGTTCTGTGTAAATACCTTTACCGATTTTTTTTTATCTTGGTAAAATTTTTTTCAAAAATGTTTGTGAAAAAAATTTTCAAAAATTTTTTTTCCCGAAATAGGATTAGCGCGAGTAGTGGGTAAATGACAATTCTGTGGGAGCAATCATTTTTGATGAGTGATGAAGGTCAAAGTGATGAGTGATGAAGGTCAAAGTCATCATTCGTGATGAAGATCAAAGTAATCATTCGTGATGAAGGTCAAAGCGATCATTCGTGATGAGGATTTCCGAGAATTTACGTGCAGGTATGCGAGGTATCAAATTACATTTCCTGGAATTTGCGTGCAGGTATGCGAGGTATCAAATTACATTTCCCAGAATTTTAACGCACATTAGTAGAGGTCACCAACAAGTCTCGACAAGTCTAGAATGTACGTGTGTATCAAATTTCATTTCCTGGAATTTTAGAATTACATAACGGAGCTACATGGTAACAAACATTCGAAGGAACACCCTGTATATGAGCACATATAATCCCATAATTCAATTAATATGCTGTTAAGTATATATGACCACAAAAATTTCCGTAGCCCCCCTAATAATACAAAGTGATTAATCCGAATCAATGCATGTACTAATAATTATAGGAAATATAAAAATACCCTATAACATTTTTTCCGTAGCCCCCTGTATATAATAATACAAAACGATTAATCCGAATCAATGCATTATACTAATAAATATAGGAAATATAAAAATATCCTATAAAACATTTTTCCGTAGCCCCCTGTATATAATAATACAAAATGATTAATCCGAATCAATGCATGTACTAATAATTATAGGAAATATAAAAATACCCTATAACATTTTTTCCGTAGCCCCCTGTATATAATAATACAAAACGATTAATCCGAATCAATGCATTATACTAATAAATATAGGAAATATAAAAATATCCTATAAAACATTTTTCCGTAGCCCCCTGTATATAATAATACAAAATGATTAATCCGAATCAATGCATGTACTAATAATTATAGGATATACAAAATGTATATGGTTAACAATTTCCGTAACCCCCTGTATATAATAATACAAAATGATTAATCCGAATCAATGCATTATACTAATAAATATAGGAAATATAAAAATATCCTATAAAACATTTTTCCGTAACCCCCTAATAATACAAAATGATTAATCCGAATCAATGCATTATACTAATAAATATAGGAAATATAAAAATATCCTATAAAACATTTTTCCGTAGCCCCCTGCATGTGACAAAATGATTAATCCGAATCAATGCATGTACTAATAATTATAGGATATACAAAATGTATATGGTTAACAATTTCCATAGTCCCCTAATAATACAAAATGATTGATCCGAATCAATGCATGTACTAATGAGTATAGGAAATACAAAATACCCTGTATGTGATATTTTTAAAGAACCTGCATGAAAGTTTATCAGAATACATAAAAGATGAAATGACCTATTCCAAATGTGAGTATGTACTGAGAAAGTGGAAAATACCATTCAAACTTTAATTCAATAAATGCAACAAAATAATAAAATACCCTGTATACGACTGAATCGATAAGCGCACATTCCTAAGTATAGGAAATATAAAAAATACCCTATACGACATTTTTCGTGCCCCTCTATAAGAGTCTCAATTACAGAACAGACCTCGAGAATGCATTAATAACACGCTATATCATTTACCGCGTAGGTAGGTTGGTAACATAAACATCTTGTCAGGTGGAATAACTCCAGATAAAATAGAAATTTGATTTAAGTCTACTACATTGTATCACTCTATACATTATGGGAACACCTAGGGACTTCATATTCCAGAATTCTCTGAATAAAATTTATCAGAACGCATAAAATTAGATGTGCCCGACACGTCGCCAATCGCCTATCACCGTGAGAATAGATATTTTGTGCAAATTTCCACAAATGCATGCTCGCTATCGCGAGGTATTTTGTATAAACATGGTACAAGACACCCGTGATAAGAAAAAACGTTAAACCTGAGAATGCAAAATAGCGGTGAGAAGAATTTTTCGTAAACAACTAAGGGAATCATATTTCAAGGCCAGAGACGCAAATTCGTTAGAACTTACATGCCGGGAAAGATTAAAATTAATTTCAAACTCGATTATCAATGAAAACCTAAGTAACATATATTTAAGACTGGCCCACTAGTAATCAAATCAAAACAATTAGCTCAATCTTTATCTTAATACCCTGCTATTAATTACATGCAAAAGACGCGTGCCTTATGCCGGGAGACAGAAAATATGTGAGGTATACACCAGATTAATTACATCGCATTTGGGGACTATTATTTAGATATGGTTTAAAGTATGAAATATGTATACAGTGGGGAACAAAAATATGTGAAATATACCAATTCAATTACATTACATTTGGAGTTATTCTTTAGATACATGCCTTAAAGTATTAAATATGTATACAGTGGGAGACAGAAATGTGTGATATACTAATTTAATTACTCTGCATTTGTGTACAGGGGGATTTAGATATATGGTTAAAAGTTTTAAAAAATACATTAGGACTATGTGAAGTATGAAATATGCATACAGGGAGGACTATGTGATATACTAATTTAATTACTCTGCATTTGGATATATGCTTTTAAGTTGGAAAAATATACAAGGGTCATATGAGGAGTATAGTCATGTGAATCACCGACTCAGGATGTTCCCACACAGGGCGCTATTTAGAGATGGCCAAAGGTTATTTAATTTTAGAATTGAAAACTGAGCTACCGATACAGCAAAGGATCAGGTTCATAATGCACGTGTGTAGAGGTTAAATGTAGATCAAGTTCTAGTCAAATGTCAATAACCCTTACGAACTTGTCTAAACTTGCATAAACAAGTTAGCTGTGGGCATGTACTATGTGGTGGGGGTATACTATGTAGTGGGGATAAACTACGTGGTGGGGGTATACTAAGTGGAGGGGGGTGGGCTATATAACCAGTGATATGTTTAAGACACATTAGTTTTCTAAAATGTCTACGTCCTTTAGTTTCTCTGAATATGTACCACAGCAATATACTCCATCAAATGTACCCAGTGCAGCTGATCAATACACAGCATCAAGTGTATCCGAATCCAAAGACGATATTCCAAAAGATGTGGTGATTGGTGAACATCGGTATAAGTTAAACAAATCACAGAGTAAATTTGTTTCGGTGGGACTTTCATACGATTTTGGTTATACCCCCTGTATAAAGCTATCAGGAAATAAAGGTGCCCAGATTATTTTCAATGAAGCTGATTGGAAAAGGTTTTTATCCCATCAAGGAACGATAATGAATTATATGTACTACAACATAAAGCCAGATGTAATATACGAGAACAACTTTTCCATACATTTCGATGAACTATCGATAGGCCGTACAATCAAGATTTCAATAGCAAATAATTATATATATTTGGGGTATGAATCGGTGTGTAGTTTATTGGAAATACTACCACTAGTGAAATATAGACTCGAATTGTTAAAAAACCAACAATTTGCAAATTACTTCAAGATTCTACAAGGAGGACTACAAAACCAAAGTGGGAACGTTTTTGAAAATGCTCTGAATTTACTTAAGCCAGAAGACAGTCCAAATAGTGAAAATATCAACATGATTATGGAATTAATTTATATTCATCCTAATATCTTTGAAAAGGGATGTAATGAAAAAAGTGACGTTTAACGAAAAATATAATCGAGTACATCTTATACCATGGAGCTGTATATCTAGACATACATATTGGGAGCTGTTCGCAGTGGACAGACTACGTTTCCATAGGAGAATCGAGGCAGCTTCAAATATCCTTAATTATATTTTAGATGTAAATCACAGATGTAAAATATTTTATGAAAGGTTTGAAATAAAAGAACATGTAACAAATACAATTCGTTTTATTTAAATAAAATGTTTACAGGTTTATACTAATTCATTTTTATTAATCCAAGAATTGTGTTCACCGCTTAACCCTAACCATTTAACATAGAGCTTTTTTCCTTTTCTTCTTAAAACCTTTTCAACTAGATAAATGTTGGGGTGTTTAACATTCTGAATTTCATATTCATAAAAGCCTCCTTCAATCCGGTTTCCTTCTTGATCTTCCAAAATATAAGTCCTAGGATTAGTGTTTTGTACTTTCCATATCTTAAAAACTTCATTTGACCAATTGGGGGTATATCCTTTCGAAAAAGATTCTCGGTATTTACTTATTCTTACAAAGTCTCCTTTGCTGAATTTCTGTTTGCGCGGATCAACTGTTTTTAAATGTCCATACGCGCGCAGTAGTAAATATTTTTCATCTTTCTCTGTAATATTTTTCGGTTTCCTATTAGTGGTCCCATGTATAGTATCATTATATTGTTCAACTATATCAGGTAAAAGATTTAGCCACTTGTAGTTTCCTTGTAAACTGAATTGCCACCACATCAAATTTTTCAAGGTGCGATTTACCCGTTCCACAACACTAGCTTTTAAATTGGAGAAAGTGCTATAATGATTAATTTTAAATTTCTTCATTAATTCTCCAAATTGTTTATTGTAAAACTCTTTACCCATATCTGTCTGAAGGTTTTTAGGAGGGGTCTTCATTTCCGACAAAATTGCTTTCATCGCCTCGGCTACGTCTTTTCCACTCTTTCTTTTAACTGGCCGAGCCCATACAAATTTACTAAATACGTTTATAACAATAAGAATATATCGATTGCCTTTATTATTTTTAGCATACGGAATCATTTCTACTAGATCAGCCTGAATTAGATCGTTTAATCCTTTAACAATCACATGTCTTCTTCGAAAATTTTTTCTAGCCGGCTTATGTAATTCATTAACAACATCTGCTTTAATATTACTCATTTTTTATTAATGGAACACGAAGCACAATTTCTACAAAGAGAGGGAGTACTGGATCCGATGTGAGTGAAAATGACAGATCATCACCTTTGTTGAGGTTTTTATTGTCAGAATTATAATTGCTATTGTTTAAAAACATTGTAACATTGCTAGGTATATTTATACTTTCAATTGCGCCTGAAATAGGTAATGTGTATGTTACAGTACCATCATCTAACACGTAAAAAGTAAAAGTACGAAGATTTGTTGGTGTTTTCTGTTCTACACCCCGAATTTGTATAAGGCATAGGCTAGACAAAGTATTAGCCGAATCTGCAAGTGTGGAATAAGGTTTTAAATGATGGGTAAACATATGCCTACCAAATTTGTCTATAGGCATGTTGAAGGTTTACTGGATGGGCTTATACTAAGCAGAAAATGATATGTGGCTATTATTTAATTATTTTTAATTCTCGTAATTCAGACATGATTGATGTAATTTCATTTTTATGTCCATCATTTCCGGCTATTTGGGAAGCTACTAAAAGCCTTAGTCTGTCTATCAATTCGTTTGGATCATCATAATACATGTAATCAACTTTTTTATTAGACAACTCCAGTCTACCTCCTTTTGTAGGCTGCTTAAATGACTGAGATCTAGGACGAATACTTTGAGATCTAGTTTTAGGAGGTGGTGGTTTACTGAATGAAGATGTGCTTGAAATAGTTGTAGGTTTTAATAAACCTTTTTTTGTTAAATAGGGTCTAATTATATTTCTATATTTTACGGTATTTTTAGCTTGAATTTGTTCGTCAGGATCGAAATTTCTACGATACGCATTAGTACCGTTTAGTATATGCATATAATGAGCTAATTCTAAATCGTTATAAGCTTTAGGTTCTTTCTTAAACAATAACTCATATAGTCCAACAGTGCCAGGGTATGTCACATCCTTCACTACAATATCTTTACCAACAATTTTTAATTCAGAATCGCCTATTTTAAATTTTTCAGTTTCAGTATCATGTGTTATACCATATACGCGATCGTTTGTTGTCTCATCACCTCGTATGGATTCATCAATATATGTTCTCGGCAAGGGATCATATGAATCAAGATAGTCTTTATAAGCCTCTGTTTTTGACAATTCTTGCATATATATTCGACTTTTTTCTACTTCCTGATTAATTAAATCACTGCTATTTTGTTCAGCAACAGTTGTAGAATTTCGCGGATCAAATTGGTAAGTATCCTCCAAAAAACTGGGTCCTGTCATAGGTAACATAGGCATATATTTGTTTACAACGTTAACGCTAGATCTTTTTGGAGTAGAAGTGAAACTCTTGTTTTGTTCTGATTTAAACTCTTCAGGCTCCTTTTTAACTGATTTCATGTTTTGTACTAATTTTTGCAATGGTTCGATAATGGGCTTATAGCCTTTCACCAACTGAGCTTGTGTTTGCGCAACATTGGATTTTAGAAACTGATATTTCTGCCTCACTGATTTTCTAGTTTTCACTAGTTCCTTGGCTAACTTTTTATCCATCTTTACACCACAAAATATTGATGTGTACTGCATTTCGCACATGTACTTATGTATTATATATTACAACACAATGTAGCTATCAAATCCTTTTCTATATCTCCCATTATTTAATGAACAGTCTTTATCTATAACCATAAATCCATATGGCTCTTCCCAACATAAGGAACAAATATCTTTGAATTTTTGAAGTGACATGTCGACACTCACGTGATCGTTATAAATATGTTTAAGATTTGTATTATCCTGATGAAAAATAATTATTAAATTACCATTATCTCTAATCAGTCTTTTCTCAATAGATGAATAAGTTTGACACAAGAATAAACAATCTGTGTTCTTATGACGCCCGAAACAAAAGTAATCTCGCATAATACCCTGATTACATGAAGCCACGTCATCGAAGATAATAATCGAATTCGGTCTGATCTCTTGAGTCGATATAACATCTTCTCCTTCATCGAATTCAAAATAACCTATTTCCTTCATTGGTTTCAACAGCTTTCTCAAATATTCATATTTTGGTTGGTATAAAGACTTTGAATATAGGTAGATATTCTCAAATCGGAGTCCATTGGGGTGTGTTAGTAATGTAACAACTAAATTTGTTTTACCACACCCAGAACTACCAACAATCAATGCTCGCTTCGATAGGCCTCCAAACAGTTCGCCATGTTTTTTATATTTATTTTCCAACAAACACCCATCATGATTATTGATTGGTAATGTAACACTCTGTTTTTCAATCTTCATTGTGGAAGCATATATAAGGAACTGCACCATCGACCATTCATTCACACTATTTATAAGGGTGCACATTACTAAAAAAATCAGTTCCTCATAGAACTTTCAACAGGCTATATAATGCTTGTACACAACACAACCGTAGTTAATCGTAAACGAAGACGTGCAAAGAAAGGGTCAGGATTTATTAATAGTCTTATTAATAGTCTACCGTTTGAATTGCATGTACCAGGTTACAACTATTGTGGTCCAGGAACAAAGCTGTCTAAACGGCTTGCTAGAGGTGATACTGGAGTAAATCCTTTAGACGAGGCTTGTAAAGAGCATGATATTGCATATTCTCATTCTAAGGACATAACAAGCAGACATCAAGCAGATAAAGTGTTAGCAGAAAAAGCATATCAGCGGTTTAAAGCAGGTGACTCTTCAGTTGGAGAAAAAATTACTGCTTTAGGTATAGCTGGTACTATGAAAGCAAAAACTAAGCTGGGGATGGGCATGCGTAGAAAATTACGCCCTAAACAGAAACGTGGCATGGGGTTACGTAAGAATACATTAAGTTTTAATAATGCAGTACAACGAGCTCGGCGCAGTATTCAAAGCAGCAATTCTAATAATCTCATTAATGTTGCAAAACAAGCTTTATCATCAATTGGAACAAAGAAACTCTCTTTACCAAAAAAACGGATCATTCCTATTCCAAAAACTGGTGGTTTTCTACCTTTCCTGTTACCTATATTTGCCGCATTAGGGGCTTTAGGAAGCATAGGGGGCGGTGCCGCAGGCATTGTAAAAACGATTAATGACGCGAAAGCTGCAAAAGAAAAACTTGAGGAAGAGAAAAGACATAATTTAGCCATGGAGCAAGTTGCAGTAGGAAAAGGATTGTACTTACGGCCTTATAAAAAAGGCATGGGATTATATCTAGCACCGTTTAAAAAAAACTTCCAATAAAGCTACCTCGTCGAGCATTAACCAACATAGATTTAATGAAATACGCTAAAGATTTGCACATTCCAAACTTTCGGGGTGTATTTATGAGAGACACATTACCAGTAAAGATAAAGAAAAGCGAGTGTGGCATAATTAATTTGGATATTTCATCGGGACCTGGTACTCACTGGACGGCATATGTGAAGAAAAGGAACTCGATAATCTATTTCGATAGTTATGGAAACTTAAGACCACCAAATGGCGTAATAAATTATTTCTATAGCGATGGTAGCTTGAATAAGGTCAACTATAATCATGATCAAATTCAAAAATATAATTCAAATAATTGCGGTCACCTATGCCTAAAATTTTTATATAATCAATGTAAATAGAGGAAATCTCTTTATTATATGCATACTATTGAATGTGCAGCATGTCTCTAACTTTTTCACTTACGGGGGTTTCTTCAATCTTAACTGCAGATTTCAATCCACCCATATATTTAGAAGATAATTCGGATTATGTCATCGGTTTAACGAACTTTGAAACTTTTAATATTATACCAAACATCGATGAAACAAACAACAAATTAACGTATGGTAATATGACTTTAACTATCCCTGTTGGAGCCTATGAAATTAATGACATTAATAATTATATTCAAAAAGAAATTGGTAAAAATATTAATATCACCCCCAATCGTAATACTTCGACTGTCAACATAGAAACAAATGTTGATATAGATTTTACATCAGAATACTCTATAGGCCGCCTCTTAGGATTTGAAAGAAGGATTCTTAAAGCTAATGAACTAAATGAGTCCGACTTTCCCGTACAAATAATTAAGGTGAATGCTTTATGCATTGATTGTAATATCGCCTGTGGGTCTTATTCGAATGGGTTACCTGTCCACATAATTCATCAGTTTTTCCCAACAGTAGCCCCAGGCTATAAAATAGTGGAATCACCTTTAAACATTCTGTATTTTCCAGTAAGTGTTAAGACGATCAACTCAATTACCATTAAAATACTCGATCAAGACGGGAATCTCGTCAATTTCCGTAAAGAAACCATCACGGTTAGACTACATTTGAAAAAGATATCCTAAGATGGTAGTCCGTTATAATAATAAATATCATATTCCACGTATAGTGGCTAAACGCAGTTATAAAAGAAAACCGAGAAACACATTTTCAATCAGTAATAAGACGGACGTTAGTCTAGTAACACCTGAAAATAAGCTTTACTTAAAATCTATTGGTTTTGAAGTACTCATATAATGGATATATTAAATGTTACAGAACAACCTCTTATCGATAACTCCATTATTGATTTCGAGTATCACATTTATCAACCATTTGTAAATGCTAAATTTGATTATAACGATGAAATTAGAATTCCAATCCAAGAACTGGATGCTTATACTCTACCATGTGAAAGTAGTCTATACTTGGAGGGAAATCTAACGAAAGATGATGGAACACCAGCGACTCAATTAAACTTAATAAATAATGCATTCAGTTTTCTCTTTAGAGAAATTCGATATGAGATAAATGGTATTGTCATTGATTCAACTCGAAATGTCGGTTTAACTTCCACTCTTAAGGGGTATTTGTCTTTTAATGAAGGTGAAAGCATCAAACTACAAAATGCTGGGTGGTTCCCTAAATATAGTAAAATACCAGACAGTAATAAATTTAATGTGTGCATACCACTTAAACTGTTAATGGGCTTTTTTGAAGATTATAAAAAAATAATTCTAAACATGAAACAGGAATTGGTTTTAATTCGAAGTAGTAATGATTTAGACGCTGTGACTAGTGTCAATGATACGGAGAAACCTAAGATTAATATTGATAGACTTTATTGGAGAGTACCACATGTTTCCGTGGGAATACCACAGCAATTGGCTTTAACTAAGATTTTGGATAAAAATGTTGAAATACTACTTCCATTCAGGAGTTGGGAGCTAGTAGAGTATCCTTCACTTCCTCAAACTATGAGACATACATGGCCCGTGAAAACTACCACTAAGTTAGAAACTCCTCGTCATGTAATTGTTGCCTTCCAAATTAACAAAAAGAATAAAGTAACATCTAATATGAGCACGTTTGATAACTGTAATCTCACGAATATACGAGTATTTTTAAATTCTGAAAGATATCCTTACAATGATTTATTTCTTGATTTCAAAGACAATAAATATGCTACTTTATATGAAATGTTTGCACATTTTCGTCAATCATACTATGAAACAGGGAATGAACCTATATTTACACCTAAAGAATTCAAATCAATTTCTCCATTAACCCACATCGATTGTTCTCGTCAAAAGGAAACTATTCAGTCGGGTTCTGTCGTTATGCGCATAGAATTCGAAACAAGTGATAATATTCCGAATGATACAACAGCATACTGTTTAATTTTGCATGATCGTTTATTCCGTTATAACCCACTGACAAAGATAGTTAGACAGGTCTAACCTACATAAGGGGGATATTGCGAGCTAGCAAGTTAGTTTACGATGATCTCTAGCTATAAGAAGGCTCTGCGAGAGCATCAAAAAAATCTTAGAGATTTAAAGAAAGCAGTTGAACTCTATAGTTTAAAAATTTCTCTAACAAAAAAGTTGGCAGATATAAAAATATGCCATTAATTTTGGATGTCCAAGGATTCAAGGGAGAAAAAAATAAGTTCATAGTTAAAGAACTTGCAGCATATAATGGTTACAAGACAGCACACTATATTTTCAAGCCACCATTTCCCGTAAAACTTCTACCACCTGATTTGGAAAAGCAAGTTAATTGGCTAACATATAATTACCATGGTATACATTGGAATGAAGGAAACACACCAATTTTCAATTTTGGGAAAATTATCCGAGAGTTAACCAATTGTGAAGAAGAAATCTTTGTAAAGGGAAGAGAAAAAGCCACCTACATAAAAAAATTTTCTTCCAAGCCAGTATATGAGTTCGAAGAACACCCATCACTCCAATTTTCTGAGCCACGCTGTTTTCACCACTTAAAATGTAAATGTATGTGTTCATTATCAAATGTATTATATCTTTATGAGAATTTTGTAATGTCATAATTTTAAATAAAAAAATAAACATATTTCACGTCTTTTATTTATCAGGCATGTCTAGACTTGTTTCTCAGATGTACACCTCCTTTACCCCCACCACCCTCCTTTGTAAGAGGATATAAATTCATGTTGATTTAATAAAACATTAGTGTGTTTATAGATATTACGATGATAACCTCGCAGTTTATAGTTTTACAAGCCATTTGGCATGGAATTCTCTACATAGAAAAATTTTACAATACTACGGAGGTGTTTATTTGCTTCGATAGCAACGGTACAAGAAATGATAGTTGGCCTTCAAAATGGAAGCGAATGATACCGTCCACAGCAGTTAATGAGTCAGTCCTTACATCTCCGATACCTAAAAATAGTACTATGTACAAGCTACGACTAAGACTGAATGATAACTCTACTAAAGAAACAAAGTGGAATCCCCTCTTCAATAAATATCCCCCACCACTATCTGCTAATAGTATAAAAACAGATTGTAAAGTGGAGTTAGGAGCAGTTACTTACCTGATCTACTACATCGCACTGTGTTCCTCATTGTTAGTTGCTGAATCAATTGTGAGGATTGTAGAGAGAATATGGCTTCAGAACTAAGCTGCTCACTCTGTCTCACGAATGAGTTAATAATGGAGCACAAGCGTGGAAAAAAACTGTATGATTTCACTGAGGATGAGCTACAACACATCCCATTACCATACCTGATTGAAAAAGTTGGCTCCATTGAACTTCTTTACACATGGTCTAAATTACCCTGGGAATACACACAAAGTTTCGAGCTAAGGATTCAACTACCCTGTTTTGTACATCACAACAGACCTGAATGGCATAGTCACGTGGATGGTCCACCAGACTCACAATCCAGATGCCATGTATGTAAATGGGGACTTCAAATGTGTGGTTGATATATATATTACAATAATACATATACCTTTTTATGTGAACAAGTTGTGGTAAATAAAACAATGAATAATGTATATGTTTTTTATTTATAAGTAAACAATTAATAATGTATATGTATTTAATTACAAACCTAATAATTTACATATCTAATAAATTAATATCAAAATTATCTATATTATTATCTTCTGGTTCGGAATCGTCTAAATTTACACTATCCCATCCTGCTGCGGGTTCTTCCATATCCAAACGCCTAGCGTATTTTAGCAAAATGTCTAAATTTTTATCACTAGTGTCATTAATTAGACGATGACCCCAAGCAAGGGTTCTCACATCTCCAGGCACAATATACCTTTTATCATCGGCAGATGACAGAGCTACTTTATTTTTCAGTTCTGTATGAATGGTGTGTAAAGTAGATTTAAATATTGACATTTTACGGAATATCAAGCCACCGTTTTCAACAATTTGAACATAGTCTGAAAAGTCTATTTGATGTTTAACGACACTTTTAGAAACACCCTTCGCTTTCTTCATCACATCACCGGCTTTGACACAATATGCTTTCGCGCCAGTACCGTAAAAGCTCTCTATTGGTCGTCCAGCATATTCGTCCTTCATTTTCCCTACCACAGACTTTGTTTTGGGCACATTATGGATGTTATCGATATCATAATTTGAAGTATCAAAAAAGTGAATATTTCTCTTGATGTCATCATAAACGTTATCTGTGAAAATTTCTAAAATTAGGCTATCAGTGTCTGTGTATAGGACTGTTGCGTCATCTCCATACATTGGTTTGATGTAGCCGTATAGAAATTCATATATTATGGTCTTCGAAATATCTAAAATGGAAAATCCTACGAAGAATGCCTTATCATATACGATTTTTAATTTATCTAATTGAACTGCTACCAAATTTTCGTCAAACACGGAACAGGATTTGAAATGTGGCATGGCTATTAATGCTCTAGCACCCAATGCACCTTTTTTATTCTCCCAGCATGAGCACAGTTTTATATTTTGTCTTTTGTCGACGTTTTCCATGGTCTTACCGAAAATTGAATTAACCATTAGCTTGAATAAGTCCTTTTCGAATGCATTTTTAGCAGAATTTCGAAGATTTGTGTTAAGATCAATGTATGACTTCAGCCAGGGTGATTGAGAAAATTCGATTATCCTATGGATCTTCTTTAATTTCAACCCATATTTCAAACACTGTTTTAAATTCTTGTAGTGAATGATATACTTATATTTATCTCGCAAGTTCGGTATTAATTTAGAAGTTTTGGATTTCGGAGGAGTCATTGTCTCGGGGCAAAACGGCAAATCGTTATGGTCGTCATGTAGGTCTGATGGATACTCCAAGTCTACTTCTAGGACATATCCTTTCGGTGAATTTTTTTCAATTAGGGAACAATCAAATTTTTCAATCTCTTCCTTCTCAAGCCACCTAAAGTCACCTGAGGGCAGGTATTCTTCCATTGCGCTCCATATAGGTTCGTGGCGTCGAGGTACATGATGTACGATGTCGGTTTACCAGGATTATAATTTGGTAGAAATGTGTTGTTTGCCACAGCCTTTCTCTTGCTACATTGAGCCACTCCTCCTCGAATACCCTTCCTAAAGAAATGTATACTATCCACATCAGTCAAGAGCTCCAATTTAACTTCCGTGTGACGTAACATGGCATCCCAGCTCAGGGAAGGTGCTGTTAAATAGTGAGCAGGATCCAATTTGTATTGTTCTAGACACACTTTCCGAAAGTTTTCAAACACATCAGTTAAGAGTAAAATGTCCGATTTAAGGTATAAGTCAGCATATGTTCCCAACGTTTCGCACTTAAAAGTGTCCCACACCTTGATAGCACGTTCATAGTCCTCGTCAGAAATAGCCTCATTTGTTAATTCATTATAAAATTTGTCCTTTGAAGGTAATTGTCTTTCTTCTAACTTCGCGAACGAGTCTATATAATTATAAGGGAAAACACCTTTCTGTCTAATTAAACTAAACTCCTCCTCATCTTGAAAATATTTTCTAATCTCGGTACACTGATTAGATTTCAAAGTTTGACTTAATTTATCAAGTGATTTGGATAAAAATCGAAAAGAGTCCACAAATTTTAATTTCATGTATGTGTCCGGCACTTTGGGATTTGGAGATTTTTGCACAAGGATTGACTTTGAAAAGGAGATGTATTTTTCTTTCGTTTGAGCTATCACCGAAATATTTTCTTTCTTGCATGCCAGTTTCTTTATGAATAAGTGACTGTCATAGTTCGTTAAATTATGGAAGAACACTGGTATGAATTTTGACACTTTATAGTTCAAATTACAAACGGAATGTGCCGCCGCACGGAACCGACCCGTCAAATGGCAGTGATCGCGAACTTTTATATCACTGAACTTGAACGCCTTCTTGCAAATATGACAACATGCTTCATTCTCAAATTCGGCTTTCTCTTGATCTGTTAGAGGCAGCATCTCCTTAACATCTTTTAAATGGGTATTATATAAGTCTAGAACTGTTTCATCCAACTTCTCTGCAAAAACTTCTGCAGCATCATGTCCTCGATATGTCACAAATTTTGAATGTTTGTCATCGAAATTGCATTTAACATAAAAGCCAAAAGAATATGGTTGGTGTTCGCATACTTTGACGGTGAACGATTTATCGTCGAAAGGTTCATTACGGTCTATTGGTTTCAGTAAACTCTCGAAATCAGCATATATTACAAACGGGACGGGTAATTGTTTTTCAAAGTTTATAAACTTAACGATGTTTTCAGGCACTGATTCACCATACTTATTAATTTTCAACTCGGTAGATGGTAGTTTTGTGCATGTATGGTTGCAATCATTTTCCTCATGTCTTCTCAATTGTTCCATGTTCCGAAACGATTGTAGACATCCATCGCAAATATGTAACCGACTATCATGTTTTGATTTTTGGTCTGACACCAGTCTTGACAAATTTTTTATAAGGCAGTAATGGGCGTTACCAACATTATCTGTTATGAGTAGTAAATTAATGTGTGTGGGTTGGCGACATGATGTAAAATACAATGGTCCAACCACTTCTGTAACAGTTTTACCATCCTTAAATTCTGATTCGAGACCAAACACATTAACGGAGATGTTGTTCATTTTTTCGAACTTGCCTATATCCTTTAACTTCATAGGGAATTCTAAGCCTCTAAAGTTCAACAAAGTATCGTAATGTGGATAAGAACTCGTTTTTCTTGGATCACCTTCTGCGGGGAAAATAGCTGCATTGATCGACCATGCAAAGCATGCATTATCTTTATTTTCTATGTTTAAAACAGCCTTCTTTGCTGATATGGCTTTGGGTAAGTTAATATATGATGAAGCTCCCATTGGTGTGAACTTATTTATGTTGACATCAAGAAACATTATACGTCTCAATGTCCAACCCGAGTCCCTCTCTTGGAATTCGGATGCTTGAGCACTCATTTCCTCACCAAATTCATTGAAAATCTGATGCAGGTCCGTTGAAATAGTAACTATTTTGTTTTTTGTATTGAACGACTTAATGTCACTCAGTTCCTTTTCAGGGATGATATAAAGCCCAAACACTTCAAAATTAATCTTGAGAGCCTGGTACTTCTCCAGATATTCACTAATTTTATCCAATACTTTTTGTTTGACTTCTTTTAAAAAATCGGAATAATTGATGTGGCTTCTAGGACTGCTAAAACGGTAACTAGCAATTCTGCTTTTAAATGCTGAATGTAGTTTCTCCACGCCGTCTCCCAAACTCCTCACAATAGGACGATTTATTTTCTTTCTGTCAATTACAAACAAGTCGTTCAGGACAGGACATCCATTATTACTAATATGACGTTGAAAGTTAAAAAATGATGAAAAGTTTTTTCCACAATAGTCGCATGTTTTTGAACCACTTGTAGAAGGTACAGACTTTTGCTCTTTGCTTAGCGACTCACAAGCTACACTTCTACGTTTTCCATCATTTAGAACTGAACAATATTGGCGAATATGCCGAACTAAATTGGCTTTGTTTGAAAGAACTTTGTTGCAGTGTTCGCACTTATTTGTTGTAGAATTCTGTTTTTTGTTAATACCACTTGTAGAAGGTATATCATCAAACTTTTGCTTTTTGCTTGACAGCTCGTAAACTACACTTCCATCATTTAGAACTGAACAATATTGGCGAATATGTCGAACTAAATTGGCTTTGTTTGAAAGAACTTTGTTGCAGTGTTCGCACTTCATTGTTGTACAATAGACTGCACAGTACTGAAGAATATTACTTTCCTGGCATTATATATAAGCTGTTGTTGGGGGTGGGGATTCCCCTGTTGTAATATGAAACCTGTGAGAATGACGGCTACGATGTTTTCCCATAGGGTCACTGATCTATATAACCTTCACATAACCTTTGCGAGCCGTGAGAACGACGGTTATGATACTTTCCCATGACCTTCATTTAACCTCTACACACACCTGCATTTCAAACTTGTCGAGACTTGTCCGTGACCTTCAAATAACCTCTACACACGTGCACATAAATTCCAGGAAATGTAATCTGATACACACCTGCATTCTAAACTTGTCGAGACTTGTCGGTGACCTTCAAATAACCTTTACACACATGCATTAAAATTCCAGGAAATGTAATTTGATACCTCGCATACCTGCACGTAAATTCTCGGAAATCCTCATCACGAATGATCGCTTTGACCTTCATCACGAATGATTACTTTGATCTTCATCACGAATGATGACTTTGACCTTCATCACTCATCACTTTGACCTTCATCACTCATCACTTTGACCTTCATCACTCATCAAAAATGATTGCTCCCACAGAATTGTCATTTACCCACTACTAGCGCGTCATGAAACGTGGAAATTTTAAATTTGAGCGAAAAACAATTTTTTTCACTATTTATTCCGTTTAGACGGTCCACCCTGTATATTTTCCAGTGAAATTTCTACCAGTTCTGCGCTGACAGTAGCGTCAACTACCTGCCAAATTTGACTGCTCTCCGTCAAGTAGTTTTTTAGTAAATGCACCAACAGACAGACAGACAGACAGACAGACAGACAGACAGACAGACTGACGGAATTGAAAAACCTATATTTTCGTAATCTACGTGTTCTGAAACGTCAGAATCCGACAAAATCTCGGAGGGTGATTTTTTCTCGAATACAATACTTCCCTTCGGTATGCCAGGGAAGTAAAAATGTTTCTTCCAGAGATGAGAAAACCATATTCATATGTATTTTGATTCTCTGTATATGAATATGAGATACAGAATGTGAAATTTCACATTATCTTTTTTTAACTACCGAAAAACATCTGATCTAACGCCAAAATGTGATGTTTCTCGCGATTTAAAAAAATGGTGCCAAATCTCGCGATTAAAAGAAAATAGTGCGAAATTTTGCAATTTAGACCTCAAATTCGTATTCAGCGGTTCAAAATACCTGGGAATATGGTATTCTGATCTATGGAACAATCGCTTTTCTTTATTTTGTGCCTGTGTTATAAATTTATTATTATTATTATTATTATTTAATCGGATCAAAATACATGGGATTTAGGTTTTCTGATCTCTGGCATACACATTCTCAAACATTTTGTGTGCCTGTAATTTATATGCTTACGTTAATAGTATAAGGAAATGTATAGATGGAAATTGATTGTTTGGATTATTGCGTTGAACTAAGACGTGTACCACTCCATTAGTGTTCGTATATAAATATTATTATAGGCGAGTCTGGCTGGGGTAAAAAAGAGGAGATTTTGCAAATTTTGTATACCATTTGAGTTAGCAACGGATTCTTATAGGAAATGTTCCGCTGAACAAGATTTTCTTATGAAAAATTTTCCTAAACCGCGAGCTTCCTGATCAAACAATCGTTTAAACACATTTTCTTTTGTTTTTATTTAATAAAATGAAAACGGTTTGACAGATCCGAAAAATCTTGGTTCAATCGAAGGATATTTTCAATTCGCGTCGTTTGGCGCTAGGCACAACTCATTTTGTCAACCCGTCATTTGTTATAGCCAAAACATATTTCTTAATTAACAAATTGATTACTCCGAAACTAATGAGGTCAGGATATTGTTTTTTTCAAAATACATGCCTTTTATACCAAAAAATAATATGGTTTATATTTTTTTTGGTCCGATATCTTCAATACTTTTTGATTGTTTAAACAATTGGCATAATTTGTTAATTAGCAAATAACTTTTTTTTCAAAAGTTTGATCGACTTCAAACCAACTTTAAACGATAAATATTGATGTCGGGCATAACCCCCAGAGAAGTATGCATGAATGCAACTTTTTGCTTTTGTTTAAATTAATTTTTCAAATTAACAAATGGAATATCTCGGCTCTGGGTAAGCGTATCGAAATGGGGTTTTATGCATATGAAAGTGCTTGGAAAAAGGAAAATTTTGATATTAGAAAGAACTTGATCGGATATCCGGAACTGGAAATAATAGTGATATTGCGTGAGAGGCTCTAATTTGTTTATTAACAACTTTTTGGACACAAGGTTCGGTGCAAATGAAAGCTAACAAGTTTTTCCATCAATCACAAAAAGTTCTACAAAAAACATTCAATCCCTGAAGAGTTATACGCGTTTTTGGCCCTTAAAAAAATCTCTCCCGCAACGTGAAAATAGTAAGATTTGACGCGCAATGGGCTGGCGGGTTCGATCCTCGGGATAACAAATATTTTTTTTTGTAATTTTAATTTAGTAAATGGCTATCTTGCAACAAACATATCATTGTTCTTGTCCAACGAGGGTTTGTCGGTAGTTTTTGTTTTTTTAACTACTTTTTGTGAAAGACAAGGCTTGTTTTACTTTATTTGCGAGGGGTCGAAAAAAGACCAAAAATAAAAAGGAAACAAATTTATTTTTCACATTTTTCTTATAATGGAAAAAAGTTCACGTCTCATGAAAAAAACACACGCTTTGTTATTTGTAAATGAGAAATAATCAAAAGATTTAACTATTTTAATGGCATTATAATTTTATTTCTGGTCTTTTTTTCGACAGGCACCCCCTCAAATAAAGTAAAACAACCCTTCTCTTTCAGAAAAAGTAACAAAAAGAATACAAAAACTACCGACAAACCTTCGCTGGACAAGAACAATCATATGTTTGTTGCAAGATTGCCATTTATTTAATGAAAATTGCAAAATATTATATACGGCGTTTTTAAAAATTTCTCAGAAAGTGAAAACATTTATTATCATAAAAAATACTTGGTTACATGAAAAAAGAAAACAAATGTGACGAAAAAAAAATTTGCCCACACCGAGGATCGAACCCGCCACCCCATTACGCGTCAAATCTTACTATTTTCACGCTGCGGGAGAGATTTTTTTAAGGGTCAAAGACGCGTATAACTCTTCAGGGATTGAATATTTTTTGTAGAACTTTTTGTGGTGGATGGAAAAACTTCTTAGCTTTCATTTGACCAAACCTCGTGTCCAAAAAGTTGTTAATAAACAAATTGTTAATAAACAAATGGTATAGAAAATTTTTGAGAAAAATCCCAGGCAGACTCGCCTATTGAGCGATATTTCAATATCAAGTATTTTCAATACGCCTTTGATACTTGCGTGCGATAGGTCTGTGATTTTTTAAATTTATTTTTACAAATTGAAAAAATGTGTTTTTATGCCAACAGAAAGCGTATTAAAAATGCTGGCACAGTAGACACGGATTAAAAAATATATAATTGATGTTTGGTTGGCTACTTGTAGTTTTTTTATAGTTACTCTTCCGAATAATATATTAATAGTAAATGATTTTATTAAGAAAATGTTTCCACAGACTAATACGTTTTCACCGCATAATAATATTTTCACTGTATACATGCTTATATGTAAAACTAGGTGTGTGTGAATTATCATCTATGAACAATACATTTTGCATAGGTTAGCACAGATTATGGCTGTTGGTACACAAACTGTTTGATCGAGAGGTTGATGTGAAAACAATCACAGTATCCCGCGATAACGGAGAGCACAATTAAGCTCTCTGATTCAACATGGCGACAGGAAGCTTTGCATCAATCACTTCGCACACGTCAATTAGCCCCCGGAAGCACGTCACTATCAATTTGAGCAACGCCCGTTCGGATCACATAACCTATATTGATTTGATGCATTTTTTTCCAATGTCAGATAATTTGTTGCTTTCATAAAATACATTTTTCACCGTTAACTTTTTCTTGGCGTTGACAAGTCCACGCCAACGTTCAATCACGCTTTAAAAATAGATATCAGTCGGTATTCTTTATATTTTCTATACTATATACAAGGTGTGTCGATAATGTGATATTCTATTTCATTCAATTTTAAGAGAATAACTACGATTATAGCATTTAACAATGTTTTATTTATAATCCATTTGAATTAGAGCAAGTCATCATATTTTCTTCTTGGATTTTCTCTCTTTGACATCAAATACTGAAGTACCATGACTCAAATGATTTTCACCGCCATTTTCTTTCGACTAAATTTCCAAATTGACTACCTATTATTTAAAGCACACATATGTAGGGAGACCCGCATTTCTCTTTAGAATGCAAAAATATCAACAAAACTCTAGCCATGGTTCTCTGCGAGCGGCGCCTAAGTATATGTTTTTAATAAAAACAATTTGTCCGTAACTGCTTTCTAAGGGAGCTACTTTTATTGATATAGTTGCAATAATGATTACAAAAGCGATTGTGTTTGCAAAAAAGTAAAATGAATTATGCTTAAAGAAACAACCTCAAGTTTTAATTTTAATTTTGTTTACAAAATTACAAAAGTTGCATCTCTTCTTATTAGATAGTCTCAGCACGACGAACAATATTATTTTAGGCACTTTGCGCAATTTCCCGAATGATAGTCTTAAATGCCGCCTCTATGTCTGCCTACTTCGACAAATTATAACACGTATTATCAAACGAATCATCAATATTTTGAATTTCTAAAAAAATTTATTGGCATTTACCACCCCATTACCACCTTAGGGCAGACGATTTTAAAGATTGTAATAATTTCCACAAACTGAAATGCTAATGTAGTATCAAGATGTTTTCGTTTATAGAGACTTGGGTGGAAAATCTGGGTGTGCACGTAGTCATTTCTTAGGCAGCAGTTGTTTATTTTGTTAACCCGTTTGATAATAGAGTGGGGGTGGCAGATGTCAAAAAATAACTTCTAGTCTATACACCAAACTTCAAGTTTCTGGACACTTACTAGCTTGCTTTACTTATTTATCCCCATTTGCAACCAACCATTCACCGGGAAAAGCTCAAAACTATATTCTAGTTTCAAATCTCCTTATAATACATATGTGTACCAAGTCTCAAGTCAATGTTGCAACGATGCATTCATAAATTCATGTACTCGAAATTTGCACGCGTACCCAAAGTTGCACACGCAATGGGTCACATGTGTAGGATTTCGGATATAAAAGCGCGACAAAATTCAAGACAAACAGCCTTCAGCGTGCTGAGTTGGGTTGATTACAGTTAGTACTCTATTATGACGTACCATGGCGTAGTGGATATAAGTTGACCGTTAGACTCCTTCAGCGTGCTGCGCTGGGACTTACTGCGTTACTTGTTATTTATCCGACGTCGGTTTGCGGCAAAAGGTACCCAACGCATGCTATCGACGCCACTACGAATCACCGCAACGTTGCCAACAGTACACTCTCATCCACTTCGAAACCATTTACGAAATGATTAATGCCCGTAAAAGATACGGAAACATATATGATATGTAACACTGCCATGATCCCCCTGAAATTGAGAGAATGAACCATTTATTTGTATTTGGACTAATTATTTACTAACATAACTCTGGAATAATATCTCCAAACCAGCTACTTAAGCAAAACGCGTTAAATATTTTAAACCGTTCCGGAGAGAATGTGAGCACAAAAAGTGTTAAAGACAGACAGACCAACCCACTACGTGGATGTGGAAGTAATCTAGTAAAAAAATAAAATCTGTATATAAATTAATGGGGTCTTGGAACTATTAGAATTAAATCATATTTGGATTTGGAGTCACCAGACAATCACTTATACATTTAAAGCATTTTAATCTCCGTAGTATAATGCGTAGATCAAAAAACCATATTTCACGAATATTGTATCGTGACGGACGGATGGACGGAAGGACAGACAAACGGACAGAGGGATGGACGGACAGATGATCAGATGGGTGGACAGGTTGACAGTTGATCCGACGGATGGACAGGCGGACATGTTTTAAAATTTTTCAGAATTCGATGACTGATATAATGATATGAAATTTTTTTCTCTACGAGTGATATTTATGGTTTTTGAAATGTGCCTATAAAATACAACATATTCTTCGCCTTCGTATTTACGAGGCCTGTTATAATAATGACATGAATTTTTAATATTTTTATGAGGTATTAGAGGTTAAGGGTACCAACATGTTTATAAATTTGTTTTTTTCTGGGCTATTTGTATTAAAACGAAAAATCACATTGCACAAAATATTCCAAAAAACCGCTGCCTAAGGAATCACTACTTCTACATCCAGATTTTTCATCCAATTCACTTTAAAGGAAACATCTTTACTATGTTTGTACTTTAGAATTATTGGTCATAAAAATATTAGAAGGAAATCTGAGATCTTAGTTTCTAGTATATACACCAAATTCCAAGTTTCTGTACTCTTACAGCTTGCTTTACTTATTTCTCCTTATTGACATCTACTTACCCCCCCCCCCCACTCTTTCAACGGAATCATGTCAAAATATAATCTAGTTCCAGATGTCGTTGTAATACATACGTGTACCAAATTTCAAGTGAAAATATAAATTTACTTTTGTCAACTCGTTTAATGAGGGAATATCTCAATTTTATTTCATCAGCCCCTTTAATAATGATGTGAGGGGTAGGGGGGGATGGAAAATATTATAAACAATTTTGAAGCCTTGGCTTCTAGTACATATACCTAATTTCAAGTTTCTGTACTCTTACCAGATTGCTTTATTTATTTTCCTCTAATGACCCCTATTTAACCCCCAACTCTTCAACGAAATCTTCACAAAATATAATCTGATTCCAGATGTCGTTATAATACATTCGTGTGCCAAATTTCAAGTGAATATGTTAATTTTATTTTTTCAACTTCTTTAATAATGGAGTAGGGGTGGTAGGATGGGGAGTGGGGGTTGAAACATATAACAAAATCAGACGCCTTGGCTTCTAGTACACACCGAATTTTAAGTTTCTGTACTCTTACCAGCTTGCTTTACTTATTTTCCCTTATTTACCTCTATTTAACCCCCCAGCCATTCACCGGAATAATCCCAAAATATAATCTAGGGCCTGCTGTCATTATAATATATACGTATACCAAATTCCAAGTGAATATCTCAACGTTTTTTATCAACCCCTTTAATAATGGCGTGGGGCGTGGTGAGGGGATAGACAATATTATTAAAAATTTTGAGGTCTTGGCTTGTAGTACATGTACCAAATTCCAAGTTTATGTACTCTTAGCAGCTTGCGTTACTTATTTCCCCGTACTTACCCCTATTTTCCCCCCAACGCTTCGCCGGATATGTTCAAAAGACAATCCAGTTTCAGATCTCATTATAATATATACGTGTACAATATTTCAAGTCAATATCTTAAATCATTCCGGAGAAAATGTGCGGACAAAAAAGTTACAGACCGACAGACAGACAGAAAAATGTTTTCTCTCATATTTAAAATTTCGATGTTTCATGACATTCTAAACCTTATAAATAAAGATCCTACAAATTATTTAGAGAACAAAATATATAGAGTCTTATTTAAACACAAAAACGAATTTACAGATATTGAACGAAAGATGTTAACTCCACATCACAGCAAGCCTCCTCATTTCTATGGTTTGCCAAAAACTCATAAACCTGACATCCCCTTAAGACCAATTGTGAGTTCAATTAATTCTCCATGTAGTAAACTCTCAAAATATTTATTAAAAATCCTAAATCCTTTATCAGATTCCTACGAGTCTTATATTAAAAACAGCAAACATTTTTTGGAAAAGTTGTCAGAAACTCATTTTAACAATAATCATCTAATGGTCAGTTTTGATGTAGTAAGCCTATTTATAAATGTTCCTGTAGATAAAACATTAATAATAATTAAAAACAAATTGCAACAAGATGGGAATTTGGCGAATAGAACTAAGTTAAGCATTGAAACTATAATGGAATTACTTACACTTTGCATTAAAACAACATACTTTCAATTAAATAATGACTTCTATCAGCAAGACTTTGGGATGGCCATGGGTTCTTCATTATCTCCAATATTAAGTAACATTTTCATGGAAAATTTTGAGGAAAGTAATATTAATAATCTAGCTTATAAACCCATTGTATGGTGGAGATATGTAGGTGACATTTTTGCTATATGGCCTTATAGTAAAGAATGTTTAAGTAATTTTTTGAATCAGATTAACGAAAAAGAACCTTCAATTAAATTTACAATAGAAATAGAGAATAATAATGAATTACCTTTCTTACATATTTTAATTAAAAAGTTAGATAACACATACCAAACCAGTGTGTATAGAAAACAAACACACACAAACAGATACTAAATTTCAATGTTAAGAAAGGTGTTGTTAAGTGTTTGTATGACAGATCCAAAATTATTTCTTCAAATGATGTAATATTAAGGAACGAAAAACAATTTATAAAAACTGTCTTATTAAATAATGAATATCCTGAGAGTTTTGTTGATAGACAGTTATTGAACATTGGTAGTAGAGAGAATATACTATCACAACCTGAGGTATTTAGGTCAATGGCAGTAATTTCATATATACATGGTTTATCGGATAAATTACGAAAAATTGGGAATAGGTTTTCCGTACGAACGGTTTTTCAAACGGGCTCCACGCTAAGATCGGTTTTATCAAAAACCAAACCTCTAAATATTGTTCAAAATTCAAAAAATTGTATTTATAGTGTTCCATGTGAGTACGGAAAACATTACGTAGGTGAATCATCTAGACCTTTCAACGTAAGGCTTGGTGAAAATCGAAATTACGCTAGAAGGGGAGAACTTGAAAAATCCAAAATTTGTGAACACGCGTGAGATAATAATCACAGGATTAAATGGGACTCGGCGAAGATTTTTTTGGAAAAAGAGAGCAACGGAACTAAAAGAAAACTTAAAGAATCCGCGATTATTTCATTAAACGAGGATAGATGCGTTTCGAATTATTCAATTGATTTTTGTACTAGTTGGTTGTCCATCCTTAGAGACGAAGTAAGTAAAAATAAGATAAATATAATTTAATGTCTCACGTGACTATGGAAATACATAAATAAAGAACTGTCATGGTTGACGGCCAAAAAAGTTTTGAGAACGGAAGTAGATTCTCTTCCGGAGCGTTAAGTACCTATAGCTTTCATTTTCAGTTTTTAGTTTATAACATTGTTTTAGTTTATATATTTTTAGGTGTGAGACTTTTTGAAACAGTCAAGTATTCAAGAACCAACCTCGTTCTGATCCGTTTGACGCAGAGGTTTTTCATTAAAATTTTTAAATATTTTTCAGTGGCAAAATACCCAATAAAAAGTAAGAAAATTCTAAACCTATTTCAAGAAAATAAAATTGATTTTTTTTTTTCACGATTACTATACTTCCAATACACTACGTGGATATGGAAGTAATAGTTAAAATGCAGGATGATGAGAGAGACAAATATAAACATAAAAAATGGAAGTAGCAGTGGTGGGGGGTTGAAAAATATTGTAAATGATCTAAGACCTTCTAGTACATACATCGAATTTCAAGTTTCTGTACTCTTACCAACTTGCTTTACTTACATTCCCCTATTTACCCCTAAATAACCCCCCAACGCTTCAAGAATTATCCCAAAATATAATCTAGTTTCTGATGTTATTATAATATATGCGTGTATCAAATTTCAAGTGAATATCTCAATTTTATTTTATCAACCCCTTTAATAATGGAGTGGGGGGTGGTGGGGGTATGAAAAATATTGCAAAAAATTTTGAGGTCTTCGCTTCTGGTACATATACCTAATTTAAGTAACTGTACTCTTACCAGCTTGCTTTATTTATTTTTCCCTATTTACCTCCATTTAACCCCCAACGCTTCAACGGAGTCATCTCAAAATATAATCTAGTTCCAGATGTCGTTATAATACATACGTGTACCAAATTTCAAGCGAATATCTCAACTTTATTTTACCAACCCTCTCAATAATGGAGTGGTGGTGGGGGTTGAAATATATTATAAAAAAATTGGAGGTCTTGGCTTCTAGTAGATACAACGAATTTCAAGTTTCTGTACTTTTACCAGCCTGCTTTACCTCATTTACCCCTATTTACCCTCCAACCCTTCACCGGATATCTTCAAAAGACAATCCACTTCCAGATTTCGTTATGGTATATACATGTACAAAATTTGAAGTCAATATCTTTAACCGTTCCGGAGAAATCGTGCGGACAAAAAAAAAAGTTGCAGACAGATAGACAGACAGACCGACAGACGGACAGACAGGCAGGTAGAAATGTTCTTTACGCTAAAATTTAAAATCTGTTCATGACATTCTAAACCTATTTCAAGAAAAAAAATTTTTTTCTTATATGAAATCGCTGAGATTGAGTACTCAGCCAATATATTTTTTTATTTTAACCTTTCAAAAAGAAAGCAATCTGGTTTTCTCCCCGCAAGGTCGCTTGCGAGACGCAGGGAATTATATTATCTATGGTGTTTAATTTAATTTACATGTACAATATATTGTAAGATTATTTAGGGACAGTTAATAGGTATTTAATCTTCAAGGAAAATCAATATTCTATTAAATCATATACAACCCTCCTGCAGTTTATTCTAGTGGAGGCATTACAATTTAAATTCAACAATACGTTCTTTTTCGCAAATCGTAAGATTATAGGGAGTGATATGGTAAAAAGCCCCAAAGCTGAGAAGGCGGCGACTATAATAAATAATGCTCTATGTGGCATCATCACTTACAACTCCCCAGGCTGTCCTTTTAGAGTCCTTTATCGACACCCCGGCCGTCGCTTATCACACCACCTACCGCCAAAAGAATGACTAGTAGAATTTAGCCCTTTGAGAGCGCATCCCCCTTATTCATTCTCGACCAAAAGTTAACGCGTTGTAAAATAACAATATTAAAAACACGGGACAAAAATTAAAAATGCTTGTCAGTTGTAATTATCATTATCACGCCGGATACAAAAAGCTCCCTTCCAGCGAAGTGGTTGACGCAATCTTTACACTTTTTTCTGTCGCATTTTGTCAAGATAAAAAAGAAGTAATTTTTCTTCCAGTCTGAGATGCAGAATATAATGGGATCCTCTTTATGCTTAAGCATTCTTTTTTGATTAATTATTATTTATTTCTCGTTGTATGCTCTTGCCAATATTCCTATTTCATTAAAATAAATTCAAAAGATTCTTGTTTTTTTAAATATAGGCATAAAAGTTAAAACATATTTCTATTTAGAAAGGGCGCATCCGATTATCGTTCCTAGCAGAAGTTCTCTAGAATAAAACACAGATTCTTTACTGGCACACAGTCAACTTGAATATACAGGGTGGTCCACTCAAATTGAATCTTGTAAACAACGATTTAAAAAAAATGTTTCAGACAGAAGTTGTTTGGTTTCGAGGGAGGAAACAAAGATAGGAACAGAAATTTCATTTGGAAAAAGGTAATAATTCATTTCAAATTTCTTGTTCATTACTTCAATAAATGTTCAAGGTGATAATTACACAGGTTTACAAAAAAAGAGGTTATGATCTGGCGCTCTAGACTATGATTCCTTATGTATTTTGGCAAAACTGTATTTTGGCAATAAAAACCGGGATTTACCCGAAATCTACGCGGTATAAAAATTTTTGAATTGAAAATACCGTTCCAGCACCCAAAAATACACGAGGAATCATGGTCTAGATCGCCAGATCACAATCGTTTATTTTTGTAAACTTGTGTACTGTGTCCTTATGTATTCCTACATGAAAAGATGATGAGACGTTAAATCGGGTATTCAAGCGGGCCAATGTATGGGTTTAGCGTGACTTATCCAACAATCATGATAATTTCTATTTAATATTTCACTTGTCTTTATACTTATGGCACTTAAGATAAAAGATAGATGAAATAATAATAATAATGAACCTTGTACAAAGAAAAAGTTATTAAGGGTTATTGTTTTTTAACTACTTCGATGTAGGTTAGTCGATGTATTCTCGTTAAAGCCAATAAAATTTAAATACACGTGACGAAATGTTGTTGTTAAATATAAACAATGTATTTTTGAAAACATTTTTTAAACAAAAGATGCTTACTTTTTCAGTGGTTTTCTTTATCTCGAAATGTTGTACAGTGTGACCCATTTAAAATGGAAACACTTTTATAACTTTTTTATTTTTTGTCTGACTTGAAATTTTACCAAAAGATAGAACAAATTAGGATCTACCTATGGTCAAAAAACATTCGTGTCTTACAAATGCAAAGCCACCTGCGGTACCAAATAAATGGAAAAAATAAAGAAATCATATTAGGCTTTTTTTTATCGAAAAACTTTATTAATGAAAGTTGTTCAGAATTGTCCAAAAACCTAGGGTCCAAAATTTTAGCAGTATTGAAGACTATTAAATTTTTGTTTAAAACAATGTAAGAGTCCGAAAGTATCATTTTAATTGTTTTTTTTTTCTTTGGAAAATTGTGCTATGACAATTTTGTTTGAAATTAAACATAAGCTGTCAGGCAGTTGTCAAGTGATTTGTATTTTATTTTATTTTTGTCGAAATTTTGGACGTCAAAAACAAAATTCAGTATTTTTTAATATTGCTGAAAATTTCTACTCTAGGTTTTTGGACAATTCTGAACAACTTTCATCAATAAAGTTTTCAGATAAAAAAATGCCTAATACGATTTCTTTATTTTTTCCATTTATTTTGGTACCGTAGGTGGCCTTGCATTTGTAGGAGGCGAATGTTCTTTTACCATTAGTAGATCCTAATTTGTTCTATATTTTGGTAAAATTTGGTTCAAGTCGGACAAAAAATAAAACAGTTATAAAGGTGTTTCCATTTTAAATGGGTCACACTATGTATGTATGTTCAAATCTTGTAATCGAATTTTTGACCACTTCTCGATATCGAAACATGCAATTTTGCACATAACTTTGGTTCTGATGACAATACAATAGAGCATATTCAATGTTATGGTACATCCAATATGGCGGCCACCACAAAATGACGGATCACCTCTTTCTTGACAACCTCGACATGGGTATCAAATGAAAGGGTATATAAAGTAGAATATAATAAGTTGTATGACGTCATTCTAAATCCAATATGGCGGCCGGCACAAATTTGCGGATCACCTATTGTTTACAGCCCCCTCGTCATGGGCATCAAATGAAAGGATACGACAAGTAGAATACAATATGCTGTGTTACGTTATTTTAAATCCAATATGGCGGCCGGCACAAAATGGCGGATTACCTGTGGCTTTACTACCCCCTTGATATGGGTATCAAATGAAAGAGTTTGGGAAAAGTAAACGAAATAATGGCGTTTGAATAATAAAAATGAGGCAGACGGAAAACTAAAAAATAAAATATAAAGAACCATTTTTTTTTTCAAACAATGGTTTTCTTTTAAAGCTGAATTGCACTAAAACAGAAATGATTTTTATTCAGTGATTAAATGATAAAAAAATTATGAAAAGAAAAACCACCGGGCGCTCATAAAGTATTGCTGTTGCTGTTATATTACTACATGCTATTCATAACGTTTTATCACAATGCTGATTGTTGATATAGGTAATATATTATATGTTATGAGCGTCGAAAATTTTTCTTTTTTCATCATCGTTTTGTAACTTAATCACTGATGAGAAATTAATTTCTACTTTTTAGTGCAATTCAGTTTTAATATTAAACAAATTCTTTTTTATTTATTTATTTTGTAAAATACTGTAATAAAGAATATAGGCTTATCTTTAAGAAATTGAATTTGAGCCTGAAATTACCTCGATAATGTTCACCAAATCGAAAGGAAATAACCTCATTTTGTTTCTCCTCATCAAAAATTATTTTCAAATATCTTGCAATTGTGATGGCATTTAGAATAGTCTGTATACAGGCCTGAAGATTTCAAATAAGAATGAAAGAACTTATATAACTTTTAGGCCTGTCAATGAAGGACTGTTTAATTGAATAAGACGTTGATGAGTCTATTATTATAGTATAATTTTTATTTTTTTCCAATTCCGTGGCTTTGGGCTAAGCCCATTCAGCCATGATGCGGCTTGCCGCGCAGTCAAGTGTTCCCTAGGTAGGACTAGAGATGTTGAGGCATGTTCAATACTTAGAGAGGGGCTGTCGTAAGGGGTAGGTATATCAGTGGTATCTTTCAGATAGTAATGTATTATTATGTTTCAGCATGATGTTGGTTGACTTTATTGGTATACTAGCGTAGTCAGAATGAAGTCGACAGTATACATAATCAATAAGTAATTTGTTGTTTCTCATATTATTAGGTGGAATGTATGGAGCTTGTTTGCAAAATACCCAAAACATGTTTGTCCATATGGATGATCTTCGATTTATTTCGAATTTGGTGGTGTAAAATGCATCTCCAATCTTCATGTGACTTTCACACTTCGAAAATAACCACTTTTCACCATTGATGCATAAATAATTCACAGTTCCACATACACAAAGAAAGTTCTGTGCTGCAAACCAAAATATATGGACATGGTGCATTTTTCGACGCTGAATGTGAATCCGTAGTCCAAAAAAGGATCTATCGTGTCAATTTCTATTTTCTTTTAGTTAAAAACATCCCTGAAAATGGCGTAAAATCATAGAAATAATGTAGTAACTCTTAATGAAGTGTGAAAAATGGTATATGAATTGTAGTCAAGAGTAGAGAATATAAACTAGAGCCACAGTAAGCTATTTCTAAAAATGGAACCAAAATCCTCCCTTGTGAGGAGTGAAAATTACTCCTAAAGCTTGAAAAGATGCATGTGAGTGTGAATAACATGTACAAAGGCCCAAGGTCAACATTTGTATGTCTTAGTGCAAAATATCTGACACTGGTGGGACAACCAGCCATTACGCTCAAAGGATTGAGACTCACTCCTATGGAGGGTTAAAACTACCTCCCACCGCCACCGACGAAGGAATTTCATAAGTTTCAAAACAAGGAAAAAAATCAGGCTTTTGTAGTTTTAGGCAGGGTAGACAAATATGGAGTGAACTAGATCCAACCACCGACACAGGACTAGAGACTACCCTTAAAGATGGTCTGTGCCCAAATTATGCATATGGGTGCTACTGCAATTCGGAAAGTGTCCAAATATTTATAGCTCATTGTGCCAAATATATAAATCTGGTACGGCACCCACCCAATATTCTTAATAAGGTTGAAAATTGGGGGGCATGGAAACTATCATGACAGAAGGACGGATCTCATTAATTCTAATATCCCGGAACAAAAATGCAGGTATATTTTGTAGTTTTATGTAGTGTAAAAAAATATGGAGTAAGTTCACTAATTAAGCATTAACCAGTTATGTTTTATTTACCATACTGTACCTGTTTGTTATGTTTTATTTACCATACTGTACCTGTTTATTTAACTGTTTATCTGTATAAGGCTATTCTTTTTCCCATTTATATCATACTTTCTACTATCGATCCAAATACTTCCTTTCCTTATAATATCCTTCTCTCTTATCTTCAAAAGATCTTCACTGTGGACTTCCTTCCCTTTTTTTATTCGTTGATATAGGGATATCTGTCTCAGTATTTTTATTCCTGATATTAGAACTAATGAGATCCGTCCGTCTGTGGGAGTAGTTGGCAATTGACACCTTAGATCCTTTTTTGGACTACGGAGTCGGATTCGGCGTCGAAAAATGCACCAAATCCATATAACCACCACTCAAATATCGACCCATACTGATTTCTATCGGGTTCTTTCAAGAGACTCTGACCGGGAGGTGTTCAAAAGGGATGAGTCGGCTCAGTACTCATCCACCCACTCCTTAAGCACCACGAAACTACTCCCTGAAGAGAATTTCTGACTCGCTCGATTTCTTTTACGTGTTTTCGAGAGGATTCGGTTGGGAGACGGTCAAGAAGGGTGATTAGGGTCAGATTCTTCAACCTACCCCTCTCGCCCTTCAAGTAGGCGGGCCAGTATCACCTAAGGAGGATAACACTTGAGGGGCGGAAGGGGTGGTTAGACGAATATGACTCGAGTCATCCTTCTTGACCACCTCCCAACCGGACACTTCCGAAAAAAACGAGAGAGAAATCGAGTCCGGTATTCCCTTCAGGAAGTAGTTTCCTGGTGCTTAGGGGGAGGGTGAATAAGTACATTGCAGGGTGATCATCCTGAGAAATAATTGAATTATGGTGGAAAGTAAAGGTATTTATACAAACCTTCCATATTTACCACCTTTTGTTTATTTTCTCTGTCGGATAACCATTCTGTAACTTCCTTAAACAAAATTTATCTGGTTCTACTTCACTCGTTTATCAATTTAAAATAGTTTATTGTATTTGTGAAAAAATCACACTCAGAAATTTCTTCGAATTTTCACGTTTCAGTCCATGTAGATTACGAAAATGATTACGCTACTGGCAGCGAGGAAATGGGTAGTATTTCTCTAGAAGATATACTGGGAGGACCGCCTAAAGAGAGTTCTAAACAAGCTAAACATTATACTCTTCGCCGATTTACTGTATTTTTTATATAATTGATGCTCATTCTATAGAATACTCTTCGTAGTTATTTTTGTAAATAATGGTAGTTTTACACAGTTCTTGTTTAATTAAAAAGCATGTTATTTTTAAATTTAAATAATTAATAACATCTTTGTTTATTGATCGATATTGTTCAATAGGGTTCTTCATCTAGCTGACACGAACTTACTGTCCAAATTTCAATATAATCGGACTTTTTATTCTTAAGTTATCGTGCTTAAAAGAAACGTGATGGACGGACAGACAGACAGACAGACAGGACGGACTGACATCTCGAAAGTTTTTCAGAATTCATCACTAGTACAGTGATATGAAATTTTTTTCTCTACGAGCAATATACCGGTTTTAGTAATATACCGATCAAATGCAATATACTCGTTTTGTATTTGCGAATAATATAAGAATGAAAAAATGTGATAAATAGCAATAAAATGTGGCATATTGTTAACACAATTGCCAAGGAAGACACGTGTTATACTTTTAATGAAAAGTATATAGGTGGTCATACTAAGAAATAATTGTGGTGAAAATTTGTGAAGGTATTTACGCAAATATTCCATATTTAGCACCTTTTATTTATTACTGTTTTCTGACGGATGGCCACTGTGTGTATATATTTTTCTTAACCAAAAATTATCAGATTCTCTTTGAAGGAATAGTAATAACTACTTATTCTCCTAGGTCATTTCTTAGTTATTAATTTTGTAGATTAACCACCTTGTATAAATGAAGAGGTAGGTTCAGTATAAATACCTTTACCGATTTTCTTTCATCTCAGATGAATATAATTAATATTTTATTTCTAATTTTGTATTAGGTATACCCATGAAAGTTAGTTTTAAAAGATATTGATGTAGGTACTTAGTAAAAGTACAAGTTTTCTATTTATAATATATTAAAAGCGTGCCTCGTGCCCGCGTCTGATTTCAACTTTACAGACTTCTTGGTTACTTCAAGTGTAATATACCTATATCTATAAGAAAAATATAAGTGGATTTATTCTCACGATTTTAATTATTATGGCATGAAACATTATCTCAACAATCAAAGTATATTGTTATAAAAAGATGTTAATAATTCTGTATCGTGAAAAGTGATTTTGCATTACAAACCAAATATATGGGAGCGGTTTTAAACGAGAGTAAAGTTAGAAAGTTCATTATACGTTTACTACACCATATTAACAATTCCCAATAATATTTAAAATTTTATCGATGCATTCTAATCTTCATAAAAAGGCTTGTCTTAAAATCGACTCATTTTGTTTAGTGAGAGCCTATTTCTTTAAATTTCTTTGCATTCGCAGGAGAATGACGCCCTCCACATTTAGATGCACAAAATCATTCCAGATAATGTATGTATTTTTTTATCGATTTCTTCGAGTGGACACTTACACAGTTACACACCCTATGATCTTATTCGTGGCTTCTTATTCCTGACTAATATAGTAATTTTTGTTGGCAAGTAAATAAATCTTTAAATTTTCCTGTTGTTTCTTCCATGATAACAAATAATAATATTTATGTATAAGTAATAAATAGAGTAGAAACGTATTTTAAATGTTTTGCAATCACAGTATATTGCGGTGCTAGTCAGGCCACAGCGCTCGCAAGACTCTAGCTGTTAGACCGCCAGGGCAGCGTGACCAGATTAATTTTTCAGAAAATACCCACACAAAAATAATACCAGAAAAATACCACCTGAAATTTCAAAAAATACCAAGAACATACCGAATATTTAGAAATCATGTTTCTTTTTATTAAAATCTAAAATTCCACAGTAAAAGTCCATTTGATTGAAAAGCGACAATTGTTAAAGTAATATCACAGAATTATTAAGTGAATAATAATTGTGGTAGTGTTATGATATTAAAAAATAAATTTCAAATTTGTTTTAAACTTGTCTGTTCTTAAATTTAGAAACGTCAATAAATGTTATTAAAGTCAATCATATATATTCGAAAAATATATATTCTATATACTGTTACGGATTTCCACCTTTTTGGGAACACCCTGTATGAATCCGTGGGTTCTAAATAATTTTAACAAGAGATAAACACTACTAACACTTTATTTAACAATTTACTGACTACAATACTTGTTTACTTAATAGTTAACCTCACTTTTCACTTTTCAACTTGTTCACTTTTATAAACTGCCTTCTTACTAAACTTCCCCTTCCGCGCTGGTAATCGCGCCTTATATACTCCGAATTTGAATCTCTAGATCCATCTAGAAGCAATCAAGAATCTTCTCCAACAACATTCCAGAAAAGTCCGTTTTATTCTCTTGGCTTCCAGTCACAATCAGTAGGCATAGGCGTACCATCTCCTTTTCCAAGGGGGTGTAATTCATAACAATACTCTGCAAAAATTAATAAAATAAATAAATAAAATGGTTAAATGATTTTGTCATCCTCTGTTAAATTATTATCATTAGCACACGCTGAAAACGTGAAAATTCTGGTTCTTTGTTCCCATTCCCTTTGTTCCCCAATCTTTTATGCGCGCGCGTCACCATTATAAGTGGTAGCCGAGAAGGGCAAGGAGCATGCGCCGTTTTTGCAATTTATTTTAAATTGCAAAAACGGCGCAAATGTTCTCCTTGCCCTTCTCGCATACCATCTACTGACTTTCAACGGACGACTTTCACCTACATCAAAATTTTGCAACCAAAACGTTCCACTGCTCAATAGGCTATTGACTATGTCGAAAAAAGAGGGATAAAAGGAACAAATTAGTTAAAGGTATTTCATGTCCAAGATCATATGAATATCATAATTTTAAACAAATATTTTATCATTAAAAAATTACAAATAACATGGTATAAAGTTAAAAAGTGGTAATATCGTAAAAAAATAGGTATCTTTGAAGCACTGTATCTCAGAGAATTTTTATCACAAATACATTTATTGATCACCATTTTGACGGGAATTTCGTCAGCTTGTTTTTTGTGAACCGTTGCCTATACCTAAATCCACTCAGAAAAAGTTGTGCACAAAAATTGAAAAAAAAAATATAAGGAAATGGAAATTTGTCGTTTTTTTATTTATTTTGTTGAAACAATTTTTTTTTGACTTTATAAAGTGCCACTTCAATAGGAAATTTGATTTTCTACAAAAAATCGTTTTATGTGCATATACTAAAAATGCGTAGTTTTTGAGTTATATTTAACAATTTTAAGAGTGGACAAATTCATTCCGTTCTCAAAAATCCAAGCCTTATTTTAATAGCACTTTTGGATTTATCGTCGTTCGGGTACAATTGAACATATGATATAATAAAATACCTTTAACGAATTAGTTCCTTATTTAATTACATATAGTCAATAGTCTACAAAATAACTTTAAAATACAATAAACATCAATACCCGACCGACTAGACTTTAGTTACCGACTTGACAGAGAATTTGTTTGACACTTGTCACGTTTTCTTCTGCATTTGTGATTATAATATTCGTCAGCTGACTGGTACTCATATATGAAAAAATATATTGAAAAATACTGATATATTGAAGAATACTAAAAAAAAAATACTGAACTCTAAAAAAAGGGGGGGAAATACCAAAAAAGTATTAAAATACTGAATCTGGTAAAGCTCCCGTGAGGAGCCTGAATATGCACGATGCCCGCCCCGAGCATGTAATTAAGCACATATACAGTGCATGAGGGCAAGACAATACTTAATAAAAACCATTTTGGCTTTAAAACATATTGGTCAGAACTGATAAAGAAGGGCGTTACACGTGCACTCATTGCAAAAAGCAATTCTTAAAAAATTCAAATCTTCAGAGTCGTGTTCGTGTACAATCGTGAGCTCCTCGCGTTCTGATAGCTAGACATTTCTATTTCTACAGCGCTCGAGTCGCGTATTTATAAATTCAAGATCTGTGTTCAAGACGTTGCGTTGCGGTAGTGAGGAATAACGCAAGCTTAGTACAAAATGAATCATAACCGCCCCACAAAATTCTGGGAGGTTACTAAAATCGGTCCAAAATCGAAAATTGAGATAACATCAAATCTTTACGTGTTGAGGTCCCAGGAACCAAAAAAGTGGTTTTTGAAAAATTTCTATATGTGTATGTGTGTTAACACGATAGCGGCGAAACGGATTTGGATGAAACTTTGCATGATGGTTTCTTTAGTGCTCCAGAAGACCTGAAAAGGTTTTGATTGAGATCGGATTACGTTTAGCGCCACTTTGGCACAACAAGTTGTTTGTTTTATAATTACTTACAATTTGTAATCGAACCATTGAGAAGCAGTTAAAATTCCGATATCAACGATATTTCACACATGCACCTTTTCGATTTGGTTTCCGTGAAAAAAAATTAAAATGTAAAATAAATGTGAAGCATAAGATCGTTTTTCGCGTGACACGGTCGATACGCGGAGCGTGAAACTCATCGCGTCACGTGTATTCCTATTCAACAACTATACAGCTTTACTGTCGCGCCAATATTCTTGACTCTAGTTTTCGGTCTCGGATGATTAGGGGTCAAGCTTGAGCTCTTTGTCCCAATCATCGCTGTAGACCTGGATCGGCCTCGTAAGATCTGCAAAGGTTATGGTTGAGATCAGATTACGTTTAGTGCCGTTATGGCACGCAATCTAGTGCTCTTTTCGGCTTCAAAGATCCACCAGGTAATTCTTTCACTAAAAATTGATTCATTCTCTTCTGTATATTTGATACCATAGAAATATGCATGTACCTGCAATGGTTTTTAAAATGCCGCGATGCTGACATCTACACTGCATTTTTTCGGTACGCAATTTCTGCGATTTAAAAAAAAAATCGGAAAAGGTGTTTACTCAGCACTTCTGTCTTTTTTTATACAAAGCGGACTCTAAAAAAATATTAATTAAGGAACGACTGATTGGAAAACCTGATAACTTTTGAAAGACATATACAGAGTTGTCATTCCGCAGCAAAAAATAGATATTAAACAAGCTAATCATTATACTCTTCGTCGATTTACTGTTCTTCTTATATAATTGTAGCACATTCTATAGGATACTCTTCGCAGTTCTTTTGTGAATAATATCAGTTTTAGGCATTTTTAGTGTAATTATAAAATTTATTTAAAAATTCATTCAACTTTTTTATTTATTGATCGATTTTGTTCGAAAACAATAGGGTTCTTCCTCTAGCTAACACTAACTTACTGTCCAAAGTTCAATACAATTGGACTTTTCGTTCTAAGTTATCGTACGTACCAGAAACGTGACGGACGGACAGAGAGACAGACAGACGAATAGACGGACGGACGGACGGACATTTTGAAAGTTGTTCAGAATTCGATCACAACACAATGATATGAAATTTTTTTCTCTATGAGCAATATTACCGGTTTTAGAAATGTGCCGATCGAATGCAATATGCTTTTCGTTGTGTATTTGTGAAGAGTATAATAAAAGGTGCCAAACATGGAAGATTTGCGTAAATACCTTTAAAAATTTCCACCATAGAATTATTTCTTAGGAAGGCCACCCTGTATATTTTCAATAAAACTGTAATATGTGACTCCTTGCTAATTGTTATTTATTTATTTGACGTAGTATACTACAGAATTAAATATAATCCAATTGGTACGTTAGCAACTTATATCTAATTAAAAAAATAACTATAACACACACAGACAGAAAATAATATGACACAACAAAAATGAAAAGGACGCAAGGGGAAAAACGACATTTATTTAAGGTCTCATGACAGATTTTTTAAGACTATATGAGCTGGTGCCAAACAAATCGTATTCAGCGAAATTGTCGTTAAGGTCCACCGCCATTTTATCGCAAAAAGCTTGTTGTCCATAGTTAGTCCTATGAGGCTTGATAAAAAATTGTCGGCTGTTTCAGGGAGCAACATGAAAATTAAGTTTAGCAAAGAGAGATGGGCAGTCAATAGAACTGTCAATAGTAATCGTAAAAAGATGCAATTTTTTTTGTTGAAATACGATTAGAATGTTATGAAACGTGGAGATTTTGAATTGGAACGAAAAACTTTTTTTTTCATTATCTATTTTCTTTAGATGGTCCACCCTGTACATTTTACAGTGAAGGTTTACACCCCATTTCTTCGCAGTAGCCTCAACTACCTACGAAATTTGACTGCTCTACGTCAAGTAGTTTTTGATTCGCAGAGTCAACAGACCGACAGACAGACGATTGACGGAATTGAAAGACCTTCAATTTCGTAATCTGCTTGGCCTGAAACGTGGAAATCCAAAGAAATCTCGGAAAGTGGTTTTTTCGTAAATACAATACTTCCCTTCGGTAAGAGAGAACAGAAAAAATCAATTCATTCAAATACATCCCAAACACGTTGATGTAGTCGTATGGTTAAAATTATCACTGCTTCCACTTGCAAAATCAAAACACAAAATCATTTTATACGACTGTTTCCCATGGACGATATAAAATAAATGACGACTGGCGTAATAATTGATTATGACCGATAGATGATAGTGCCGATATAAATATCGAGTATCGTGCCTGACCGCAGGGGGTAAAGATGATGATTTGGTTGGGGGGTTGCGATGATATTGTATTCGCCACGCCCTGGTGGTTAGCGGGTGCTACTAATTGATATATTGGCCGCGCCGATGCGTGCATTATTCACTCTCTGTAATAGCTTTCTATTCTTTATTCGTGAGAAACTTAATCCCATACAGATTTATGTTACGTAACACATATTTTGTACGTTTCGGTGAAAGGGAAATTATTTTATAACTTAACAGAAGGTTTGTAACAATATGTGATGGTTTTCACTTGACTTATTACTTTGAATTCTTCATATTTATTTGACAATATTAATATAATTTCTAAATTTTAAATAACAGAGATGGTCAATAAAGTAGAAACTCTTTTAGGAAATTGTATTTTTTATACAACACTTAAAGAAATGAATTTTTTACAATTTTATTGTGCGTAAAACATATATTTATGTTATTCTGAACTATAAATACTGTTTAACAACAGTCACCCTTTATTGGAAAAATGTTCATAACAGGCTAGACTGGTAAAAGCGTTTATCTATGATCGTTATATAAACTAGGCTTCTTCGTTCACAATTGACAGAGCAAAGTTGATGTTTATTGAAGACCTGTGAGTAACGTCACTTTACCCCTCGTCTTCCATGATAACGAGCGATAATAATATATTATTTCTACGAGTGATAATGTAAGTAATAACTCACGCAGATGAAGTTTAAGTGTAAATCATCAAGTGTGTTGTTACCATTATCGGAAGTTGAATACTATACTTTATCTACGATTATAACAATAAATATTTATATAGTAGTTTGACAAACTATTCAAACATGTCAAATCACCTTCCTCCCTTCAATAATAATGGTCCATTCTATTTTATTTTACGCGTTACACTGATTGGACGGGCTACGCATAAAGTTAAAGGTGATTGGTGTAAAAATAAATCACTAGGAGGTTATAATAAATCATGATTTGCTTCTCGATACTGTTACATGTTCAAAAGCAGTTGAGTAAATAATATACAGGGTGTCCCGAAACCCCCGCCTTCCCCTTTAGGTGCTAATTCTCCATGTAAAAATAGAAAGAAAAGTTCCTATAAACATGTGTCCGGAAATGCTTCCTAAGAGAGCTACGGTCTTCTAAGGATGGCGGAAAATAGGTGTTTTTACTAATTATTTCGGAAATAATTTGGGACAACTTTATGAAACTTGGTTAACTATTTTCGATCATTATAGTACCGTTGTACAGTATTATCCACAATTAATTTTATCCAGGGGCGGACTATTTATTTTTCAAAATAGGCGTATCTCATTCAGTACCAAAAATAGCAGAGTACCCCTCACAGGAGTATTTCGATATGATTATTTGTTATGGTATGATTTCCTAAAGGAACTACTTTCAAGTATTTGATGATAGTGTTAAAACAAACATTGTGCAAAAGTTTAATGAACATTTATGATTTAAAAAACAAACTGAATTAACGATATTATTATTACAAAATGTACTCAAATTGCCTTCCTCAATGCAGGTCACTGCACAGCGCACAATATTATTTGTGGCTCTTTGCGCCATTTCCCTGGTAATAGTGTTAAATGCCGCAATTATGTCGGCTCACATGTCGTCTTCACTAATTGTCTCATTAAAATGAGCCGATTTTTTTTATATGGCCCCATACAAAATAATCCATCAGATTTAAATCCGGCGACCGAGGAGGCGAACTTATGGGGCCACTTCTTCGTATCCAGTGCCCTCGAAAAACTCGGCCCAAATGACGCCTTGCTACCCTACTAAAGTGCGCCAGAGCCCAAACGTGCATAAAAATCAGATTCAAGCGAGAATGCAGCGAAATTTCATCCAGTAAACCGGGTAGTTGTCTCCGGATAAATCGTACATAATTCGGTCCATTAAGTCGTGTGGGAGAAATATGGGACTAATCTGCAAAATTGGTGGAAAATATTATTTTCAAGTTTTACTTAACCTATTAGTTACCCAATGAAAATGTAAATGTACTTACCATTAGATTCCCTATTTGTAACGCCGAAACATTAATTGAAAATCGATGTTGAAAATGTGTCTGTCGAATTAAATGAGGATTTTCATGGGCCCAGTAAACAAAATTCCTTAAATTAAATATTCCATTTGGAGTAAATGTCGCTTCATCAGTCCACAATATCTGATTAGAAATGAAGAATTGGCCAAATGATTTTCCAACAAATCTGTGAAATAAAAAAAAAATGGTCGGTTTAAGTGGTAGAATACTTTCAGGTACAAATTTATCACATTTGTTTAAAATTTGCTGTTTATTTCATGTAGATACTGCGTACAAAATTCAGCTTACTTGAACAGAAGATCATCCGAGGTTCATGGTTTCGCGGCAAGAGTTGCTGAACCCGACGATAACGATAACAATGTTGATTTTCACGTCGAAAGTTTCGATGAATACGTGTTCTTGTAGTCCCCAGTAGCCTAGCAGCTCGCCTAGTACTCAACCTTGGCTGAGCATGAGCGAGATATTCACACAACCTAGGTACCAACGTTAAAAGAGGAACTTTAATATTATTTAAAACAAACCTCTCAAATATATCAACAGTTTTGTGTAAATAGTGAGTATCTACGAATATTGAATATAATTCAAACATATTTTTAGCCTAATAATGAGCCTTGGGGAACCCCCAGGAATACATCATGGATATTCGATTGACATTCATTACACGTTATTACTAATTTTCGATTTTCCATATAAGAGTTAATGTACTTAATGTGTATTTAATATACACAACACATAGAGTCTTTCTACTAAAGCTCTGAGAAAGGAAATAGATTATGTATCCGAAACGTTGGCAAAATATATTTTCTCTATATTTTAATTAGTATTCATACATATTGTCAAGAAGATCCTCCAACTATTTCTTTGATGTAGAACTTAAAGGCACAGAGGTTATTTTCCTGTAGTATACTGAAAAATTGTATTGTTTTGTAGATTTTACGAATATATTTACTTCCCTCGCCTATCGAAGGGAAGCATTGTATAATAATAGTGAAAGAACAACTCTCCGACATTTCTTCGGATTGAAAAAATTTAGGTCTTTTAATTCCATCAGTCTGTCTCTCTGTCTGCCTGCCTGTTGGCGATATATCTAATAAACTACTTGACAAATAATAGTAGGTTGTTGACACTAGCGCGACCGAAGATATGGGATATATGTTCACTGGAAAATATACAGGATTGCCTAAAAAGAATAAATGCGTGTAAGTGCGTGTGTCCAGCGTTTTTTAGTAATGCGAGGGAAGACGGACGATTCGCTAAAATAATATTCGATGCTAACATCCTTTTACTTAACTCTCAAAGTTTGAATAGTAACAAAATTGACAGTCTGTATATGGACATTTGTGACTACGAAAACTTGAACTTTTTGTGTTTTAACGAAACATGGGAAACTTCGGACTCAATAGGTAATCTACATATAAGTGAATATTTACTGGCTAGTCATTTCTGCAGGTCTTCCCTCAAGGGTGGTGGTGTCGCCATATGGGCAAAAAATTACCTGGAGGTAAAAAGTATTGATATACTACAGTTTTGTATTGAGAAACATTTTGAGGCTTGCGCTATATCTTGGAAGGATAATAAGAGCATTACAATAATTGTTAACTGTTATAGATCTCCCACTGGTGATCTAAATTTATTTTTAGATAGAATTACTGATTTGTTAAATTATTTAATGAAACCCAATTTTAATTTAATTGTTTGTGGTGATTTTAATATTGACTCATATACTGTTTCAAAAGATTTTAAAACTTTATGTAGTGTTTTGTCATGTTTTAATCTTAGCAGCGTTGTGAAGTGGCCTACTCGGGTAACAAACACCACTATTAGTACAATTGATCATATATTTGTTAATTTCAAAAATAAAGGGTCATGCTGCGTTTTTGACAATGAAATTTCGGATCACAGAACTGTTCTCTTTAATATAAAATCTGAAAATTGTTGTGTAAATTCAAAACATACTACAATGTTTAAAAGAAGTTACAATGAAAATGCAATGGCCAATTTTGAAATGGCAGTTCATAATGAAACCTGGGAAGATCTCTATAACATTACCGATGTTCACGATGCTTTCAGCTATTTTAGTGGCATCCTTGTGTATTACTTTGATTTATATTTTCCTCGCCGAAAAATGTATGTTAATAAATCTACAGATAAAAAATGGGTAAACGATGAGGTCAGAGCATCCAGTACAAATTTAAAAAATATTTTTATTCTGAAAAAAATATGTCCTAACATTACTGAGGTTTATAATATAGCTAAAAAGAATCATAGTCGTCTAATAAAGGATACAAAAAAATTTTATTATCAAAATAAAATTGTACACTCTGATAATCCTGCACGATCTGCCTGGAGAGTCGTAGCTGAATTGTCAAATAAAAATAAATCACTCAACAACATTTCTATAAAAAACAACGATGGCGTTATACATGAACATCCGCAAATAGTTGCTTCACTTTTTAACGACTTTTTTATAGAGGCCCCTAAAAACATAATTAAGCAAATGCCACACTGTAATACATGCATACCTAGTGTAGTTAAACAAACAAATTCGTTATTTTTAAAACCGTTTACTGTTGAAGAAATGTTAAATTTATTAACAACAAAATTTAAACCCAAAAAATCATCTGGTCCGGATGACATTCCTTGTTTTCTTATAAGGAAAGTGTTAGATTTCATCGTCGAACCACTAACATATCTTATTAATTTATCATTTGAGACAGGAACATTTCCCAATAGCTTAAAAATTGGAAAAGTTGTACCGATTTTTAAAAAGAATGATACGCAACTGGTAGATAATTATAGACCGGTAACTGTGCCCTATAGTATATCTAAAGTGATCGAATATTGCTATTTGTATAGATTATTGGATTACTTAGAGACTTTTCACATTAAAACAAAAAATCAACATGGCTTTTCTAGCGGTAAGTCGACTAGTACGGCTATTCATTCTTTTTTAAACAAGATATTAGAATTTGTAGACGCGGGAGAGTGCCCTATTGGGATATTTTGTGATCTCAGCAGGGCATTCGACTGCGTCAATCATAATTTATTATTAACTAAACTGCATGATTATGGAATAAGGGGTCTCGCACTTAATTGGGTTACGACATTCTTGGAGGGTCGGAGACAATATGTAACACTAAAGTATAAGACACAAAACATCGTGTCCAGGGCTGATTCGGAATGTTTAAATTTAACCATGGGTGTTCCACAGGGATCTATATTAGGTCCTGTGCTTTTTCTTTTATATATGAATGATATTGATTCTTTGCCAGCAACTGCACACATTACGATGTACGCAGACGACATATCTATAATAATTTCCAACCCATTGGATAATGTTTTAGAGCATAATTGCAATAGTGTTTTAAATATTTTAAGCAGTTGGTTCTCCCATAACACTTTACATTTCAATGCCGAAAAGACCCATCTCACTAGATTTCACACCAGGCAAAAGAAATGCGATAATTTAAAAATTAACATAAATAATACACCTATTTCTAGCGGTGAGGAGAATATTAAGTTTTTAGGAGTATACCTAGATGAATCCCTGAATTGGAATTATCACTGCGAAGCTTTGATATCAAAAATTTCATCGATAGTTTATTTATTCCGAAATATTAGAGCGTATTTAAGTAGAGAACAGTTAATTAATTTGTACTATGCTCAAATTGATACACGTTTAAGGTATGGTGTTTGTTTCTGGGGGAATTCCACATTATCATCTAACGTATTTATTGCACAAAAACGCATTTTGCGATGTATTGCCGACGTACCGAGTGTTTATTCTTGTAAAAATATATTTAAAGATTTTAAAATTTTAACCTTACCTAGCCTGTATATTTTTGAAATATGTATATATGTTTTTAAGAATAAGAATAATTTTATTTTAAATAAAGATTGTCATAATGTTAATACAAGGCAAAAGAATAGGTTGCACGAACCTTGTGCCAGACTTAATATGACTAGTAAGTCTCCAAGATTTATAGGACCTAAAATGTTTAACCGACTGCCAGATGAAATAAAATGTAGTAAGACCGAGCATTTCTTTAGGAAAAAGTTAAAGTTATTTTTGTTGGACAAATGTTACTATTCTGTACTAGAATTTTTTGTCTCTTAGTTTGTAAGGACTATATGACCATTCCTATACAATATTCTGTATTGTCAAAAAGGAAAATAAACTATTATTATTATTATTATTATTATTAAATAGTGAAGAGAATTTGATAGATGGCAATAACATTCGGTAATACGAGGATGTCTTTTAAGTTACGTTAACTCCTATATGGAAAACCGAAAATTAGCAATAACGTGTAATGAATTTCAATCGAGTATCCATAATGTATCCCTGGAGGTTCCACAAGACTCAATATTAGGCCCTCTCTTATTTTTTATATACACTAACGACCTGCTAAATTATATTCAACATGACGTTACCACGATGTATGGAGATGATACCACTGTTTCAGTATCAGCTGCCATACAGGAGGAATTATATCATAAAATTAATGTTACACTTGATGTACATGCATGGTGCCAGAGAAATAAATTTTAATTTTAGAAGAGCATTAGGTCTAGTGATAACATAACTTTTAACGAATTAACAAAATTTCTTGGCACCTACATAGACAGCAGATTATCGTGGGAATCGCGTATAGATCACATTTGTAAATTACTAAATAAAGCCTCACCTTATATACAATAAAATTGCTTCTAGAGTTATCTAGAACACAATCTTCTTCCCCCATATTCCAGAACAAGATGATCTCCTTCTATAAATTTCTTGAAGTCACTATTAGTCATGGACGTATCAGTCTCCAGTTTCTAAGGGGTGTGTCATTTGAAAAAGAAATAAATATCTTTTAATAACAGATACATTTTATAGTGTTGATGAATACCTAAATAGATACATTTTTTCTTTTCTTTCTTTGTCCGTCTAATTTATTATATTTTTTATTAAGAGTTTTTATATGAGGTTTTTTCTTTTTTTAAACGTACTTATAAATTCTTTTATTGATGTGTATATTTGTGTATTTACCTGTGTTATGTGTTTATGTGTCTTGTGTTAATTTTTTATTACTATAACGAGACGTAAATTAATTATGTTTTCAATTTTTATGAATGAACTTAAATAAATATTGTTTATTTAGACGTGCTAAATGTACTTGTATAATGTTTGTATAAAAAATTGGTCAAACAAATTCTAATTCTTATTAGGCACTTGGTTAACACAATTTTTAAGGGAGACACTTATGACACTTTTAATAAAAAATATACAGGGTGGTAAACCTAAGAGATAATTCAATTATGGTGAAAAATATGTAAAAATATTTATATGTTTACTCTCTCCTATTTGGCACATTTTATTTATCATTAATTTTTTCCGTTAGATGACCACTCTTAGATTTTTTTAACGAAACTTTATCAGGTACTTTCGGTAACGAAAGTGACAACCACATTTCGATTGTTGTTCTGTTCTGTCGTGTCCTAATTATGTTTTAAAGTTACCACCCTGTACAATTTTCTCCAAAAGTACAGCAGGTTTTCTCTTGGATAGTTGTGACAATTATATTCCAAATATTATTGAAATCCGTCGTTTCCTAATTGTATTTTAAGATGACAACCTTGCAATCTTCTCGAAAAATATTATAGATTTCTTTCTTATCAGTAGTGTCAATTATATACCAAGTATTATTATTCTTCGTTAAAAAAATATACAAGGTGCTCATACTATAATGTAGTTAATTAAGGAACGTTGATTTAAAGTCATGTTTGGAATGTAAGTGATACTAAATAATTAGTAGATAAATGGTGACAAACAAAGAGTCAAGATTTGTTTAAATACATTTAAGTACATATTTTTTTTAGAGGTGACGACATAATGCCGAAATTTGGAAATTAAAATTATATGACAATCCGATGAGTGAAAAAGGTAAATTACACACGAGTCACACTATACTTTTTTAAACTTGTAATTTTGATAAAAACATAATGTAAACGATGGTACCTTTCTGCGTTTCTACAAATCTATTGTACTATTATGTTATCTAGGTTTGAGAAGTTTTCAAATGTCTTGTAAAATACGTTTACATTATACATCTAATTATAATTATCTTGTCACAATGGTTCTAGTTGAAATTTTATCGCAATGGATTGATATTTAACTTATAACAGACTTGCCATCTAAGCATTTATCTGATTTTAGAAAGGCAAATAGGAGAGCATGAAAATACTTAAATAAATTAAATGTATTGTTAAAATAAATTGTTCAATTGTTATTTCTGATTGTTAACTTCCGTAATTATAACATCTGTGCAATATTGTAGAAAAAACTTAAGGTGGCAATTTCCAAGAGAGAGACATCCGATGGGGAAATATTTATTAATTTTGGCCATAACTTTCTTCTTAGTACGTATATTTAAAAAAACTATAAGACTGCCTAAGTATAACCATAACAAGACTATTACTATAAATATTCACTCAATAATTCCAGTCGTTTCCAAAATAGTTAGATTTTAATTTAAAGATTATGCTGGTTTTCCTATTTCGTAGTTTTAAATCTGTTTTGAAAACGACTGAAATTGTTGAGTGAAAATCCATAGTAATAGTGTTGTTATGGTTCTACTTAGGTATTCTTATAATTTTTTAAAATACGTACTAAAAAAAAAGTTATGGTAAAAAATAATAAATATTTCCCTATCGGATCTCTCTCTCTGTCTTGGAAATCGCCACCTTAACAATTCACATAATTGCACTAAAATATTTCAATAAATAAACAATCGTTTACAGTAAGATGTTGAACTTTTAGCAAGCTCTATGATGTGCTTAAACTTTCTAGTTAACGATAGTATTCCAAAAGTCTTAAGAGCTTAATTTATTTGTTAAAAATAATAACAGTATATATTTAAGCGGTAATGTAGGTAACAAAATTGGCACAATGATTACTTAACTTGATTGATAACGTAAAAACTATTCAAACATGTCAAATCACCTTCCACCCCTCAATAACAATCTACCATTCTATTTTATTTTGCGCATTACATTGATTAGACAGGCTAGGCATGAAGATAAAGGTGGTTGGCTGTACGCAGTGAGTTATAATAAAACACTTGGAGGTTATAATAAATCACGCTATCTGATTATGGATACTGTTACTTGTTCAAAAGCAGTAGAATTAATATATAATCTAATAAGAGTAGATAAAGTAAATTATTACTCTTTGCAAATACTAAAATGAAGAATGTATTTCATTGCAGCGGCACACTTCTAGCGTGTAACGTCTAACGTAAATATCGCTAGTAGAGAAACATTTATCATTGTATAAGTCTTCGAATTATTGATAACTTTCAAAATATCGGTCTCTCCGTCCGTCCACCTGTCAGATTATTAATCGCTCCATTTGTTTGCGAAAAATCAAGAACAATAATGTTAAATCCTATCACATTGAAATTTAAGTAGTGAGTTAGTGTTAACTGGAGGAGATCTTTTGTCAGAGAACCTGAATTGTTTCTCATCAAACAAGATTATCGACATATAAAAAAACTGAACTTGTTGAATGGAATATAATTAGGAGTGGGCCGCAATAGACCTGATGGTCGTATGGTCGTAATATATTAAAAAAGAAAATCCAACACATCAACCGAAGAAGGCGCCAATACTGAACAGCAACGAATTAAAATAGGGATTCCTTGAATAAGTGTGGATAACAGTTTATGAGGAGCCGAGGTCGGAGATGGAGAATGAAACGACTCTTAGAACGTTATTATACAGAATGACTACGTGGTAGAGGAAGCACGCGTGGCTCTCGCCCAGGTCCGATTACTCGTAACACTGGGATTTTTTCGGAAAAATATAGAATCCTAGTATACTCGGATACTGGGTGTATCCCCCTTGTCTCGAAATGTGTAGCTTATTCCTGCACAAGATCACTTTAGTCCTTCAGAGGTAAATGGGGTTGTTTACCTGTGATGTTTTTTTTATCCATTTACCCTCTTGCGCAAGAAGTTCCATGATATGAGCAGTTTAACCCTCATTATTTGGTGTGCTTGTTCGGAACATCAAATGTAAGTTGCCACCAAAACGTATCGAACCTCTCAATTCTTGTGTCTTCTATAAACAGTTTATTGTCCTATATCTTCTACATATTCAAAACATCTTAGCATACTTTTGGAATCCACGTATTATTCAATTTGGTTTCTCTTTGCTGTCTATCCGTCTATCAACGGTTGCCTGATAAAAGCCCAGCCTTATGGAATCGATTTCCCATCAGTTCCTTAATAGCATCAGTCCAATGTTTTGTGGAACGTAAAAAAACAATTTTTCTACATGACATAAGAACTCTCCGCTACCGTTTAGTGCTCATAAATAAGGGTATGAAGCGCTACTGACATTGTTATTTTTTACAATTCTCTCGCATTCCACACTGCCATAGGCCTCAAACTGGACTGTGACATTAATTTTTTTTTTCCAGTTAATCTCTAAATGACAAATTGGTTTTATAGTTTTAACGCAATCTTCTTGTTCGATCGTCCCTTTCCTGTACAATGTTGACGTTTCTATTCATCTTCAGAAGGATATCAAAATTACCTAACAATTTGAACTGCGATTATCATCAGAATGAAAAGTCTACATCGACACTTTTAAAACTCACTCAGATGAATATCTCCGTTCATTAGTCTTCGTTAAAAATTTTGGTCAAAAAGTGAAGGAAATCCGAACCTCCAAATAGAAGAAATATTTTGTTTAATAAAATAATAATGTCACTTGGGGTATTTGGGCCATGATTTTACAACCTGAGCGAGAAGATTATACTTTGAACTTGCCTGAGAACCACTAATAAGTTATATTAATATCTAAAATATTTTTTTATATATAATACAATATACAGGCTTTAAATATATAATATTCAAATCCCGAGTCAAACTTAATTTTCTTTATAATTATAATTAAATAATATAAAGTCTGATGGACCCAGTTACCCCTAGAAATTGGGGCAACTGGGCCATACGGGTCTTGGTTTCATACAAACGATTGTTATTTGAACTGCTGTAAGTGGGCGTGGCGTGTTGGTAAACATGTAAACTTCTTACAAAAATTACCACAAGTCATTTAAACCACACCATAGTCGGAGTTGTCGGCGATGTAAGAGAACTACTACATAACAATTAGGTGGAAATTTATTCAAACTTAGGAATAACACAACTTCTGTTAAAGTAAAAAGGGCAAAATTAAATGTAAAAAACATCCAGTTTCAAGTAAGCATAAATAACACAGCCCCACAAAAAAAAGTGATCTACACCAGGGACCTGACATAGTAATCCTATGTATTTCGACGTGCTGAACACGAATCCAATGTCGGTTTAGCTCCGTTACCCACCAACTTTTTGTAAATCGCGAAAATAATGTAAAGAAATAAGGTTGCTTAGGCTATTTTCGCGATTTACAAAAAAATGGTGGGTCATGGAGTTAAACGGACATCAGATTCGTGTTCAACAAAATACATAAGGATTAATTTGTCGGGTCCCGGGTTCAGATCGCTTTTTGTGTGACTGTGCGCAGTGATCTACATCTATCTAATAAATAAAAACAAAAACAACATACTTAATGTGCTTGGGGTAACTTGATCCCAGCCGTGCCCAGATGCCCCAATTAACTGGCCCACTTACCCCATTTTTGAAAAATTGTGGGGGTAACTGGGCCACCCACTCAAGCTTATGACCTAACGCAGAATACATGCTTGCAATAACATTTTAGGGATATATTATGCTAAATTAACTGTGACGTTGATAATATATACAGTAAACCTGTAGTATTTCATAAAAATCAAGATTACATCACGTTGCTATGAAAATTTTGCACTACAAAATTTAAAAAACTGCTACATGAAACCAACAACACTCAGAAACATGAGACTAATTGTTGTAGTGAGATGACATTGTCCTTCAGTGCTGCCAACTGCTTGAAGTGAAATTACCCTCACAAATTCTACGGAAAAAACCATGGCCCAGTTACCCCCTGGGCCCAGATACCCCAACTGACCTTAAATAGAAAAGAATGGACTAAAATTTATTCGGTTTGCAGTCTTTAAAATTGCGTCAAGTAAAATACATACCAAATTTTATCAAAAAATGTACAAGTATTTTTTTGGCCCACAGCCATACAGCTAGCTACAATTTAATAAATAAAAATTAATCAAAAGAAGAATTAACCTAACCAATAAGAACTATGACATTTATCAGCCCCAAAACAAAGGATGTTACGGACCACAAGCTTCTCATCCAGGGGTCTATTAGGACATTTTTCTGACGCACAAAGGTATACATAACATGAAGATGTATAACATAAGGAAGGAAGCTAACCTAGTGACCTATAACTTAATTTTTGTCTCTTCCAAAAACCCAATTAGATAATCAAAAATCTTTTTCTCATTTAAGGATAATTAACAGATGAAGTAAGTTAAAATGTATGGAGATTTTACCATTTTATAATATAAAAAATATTATTATATAGCTTTTCAGATGCTTCTGTGTGCATTTTACGTTAAAAAAATATATGATCTAGGTCGTCTGTAATATTACAATATTCACAAATATCTCAGTTGTGAATTTTCAGTTTAAACAAATGTGCAGGCAGGGTAGCATGCATTACCAAATATCAACCGTATAATCGTTGCTGCATATTTTCTTGAATACTATTTTTCATGCCAAAACTCACAAGCGGTTCTGAGTGAATATCTAGCTGGTTTAATAAAGGTTGGTTCTTTCCGATTCTTTCCTCATATAGTTCTAATTATTTTTTATTTGGATTTAAGGTGGCCATTCCCTAGAAAGAGACATTCGATAGGGAAATATTTACTATTTTTAGCTATAACTTTTTTTTCTTAGTACGTATATTTTAAAAAACTATAAGAGTACCTAAGTAGAATCATAACAAGACTATTATTATGAATTTTCACTCAATAATTTTAGTGGTTTGCAAAATAGCTCGATTTAAATTTAAAAATTGTGTTAATCTTCCGGTTTCGTAGTTTTAAATCGAGCTATTTTGCAAACCACTGAAATTATTGAGTGAAAATTCATAGCAATTGTCTTGTTATATTTCTACTTAGGTACTCTTATATTTTGTTTAAATATGCGTACTAAGAAAAAAAAGTTATGGGCAAAAATAATAAATATTTCCCTATCGGATGTCTCTTTCTAGGGAATGGCCACCTTAAGTATATTCGTTGCATCCCGGAAACATAATTTATAATTGGAATTAATTCCTACTATCTATGCTGTTCTTGGCTAGATAATCAACATGGGGACATAAGGGGATTGTCATTAATTTTAAAAGTAGCGATGTATTCTAATACCTGTAGAACTGATAATGAATTAGAGAGGATAACAGTTTTCGAAATTTCTGAGGTATGTATAAACTTGAGGGCTTCATAGATGACTGCCGCTCCGGCTGTAAAAACTGAGCATTCTTGCATACTTTATTTTGGTCTCGATATTCTTGGAAGGTATATAATATGCACACCCTGTTCCACCAGAAGACTTGGAAGCATCTGTGTATCCTAGCTCGGAACCTGGAAATTTTCTGAGTGCTATATTTTTAAAGAGTTTATCCTCATTCTCAGCTTTTCGCTATACAGGGTGTTGCATCATGAGAGGGACATAGCTTAATAGGAGGTAGAGAACGTCAGTGGTAACCGGAACCTCCCATAGAAATGTCTCATTGGGCCTTCACTACGAAATTACAGGGTGTTCAATAATTTTTGGCCAAACCTGTTTTTTGTCATAACTTTGACAGGAAATGAAATAACGGATTCATATTTGGTACGGCTAATGTACAAACGAGCCCCAAGAGGTACATTTATAAAAAAAAATATATCCAGGTCCGGACTCACTATAATTTATGTTTCTTCTTTGCATCAATAAAACATCACCCTGTATATATTTTTTTGAAATTTCGATACGATATTCGAAAAGAGCAAGAAAAAACAAACAAAATGGCCTATTTAATTTTTTTGTTACACCTTCGTGGTTATTTAAATACGTTGTTAAATGTGCAAGAAAATGGATTACAGAACCCTATTAAATGAGAGGCACGTGAAATAAATAGTTTTATAACTAAAATTTGCAAAAATTCTATTGAGCCTAGGTGGTCTGGGTGAATCCTAATTCCGGCACGTTTTAAAGGTCCATTTTGGTAAAAAACTGTGGTCCTAATAAGTAATCGGGTATGAAATAACAAAATTATTAATCAATCACAGTAGGCTTGTTCAAAGAATAAAAGTGACAGATAATTTAAACCATTTAGGCCTAAGCAACCAGTTACTTTGATCAAGCAAATCATCAACATTTTATACTTAATAAAAATTGGAAGAGAACAAACTAAAATCTAAATAAATAAAATATTTTCCATTCAATTAACAATAAATAACAAAACAATAACTAAATGTGTTTAAAAATAAAACGTAATTGACACTAAAGTAAATTTTCAAAATGTCCTCCCCCCCATTCTGTGCATTTTCTTGCGCGTTTAGAAAGGTCACCAATTGCTCGACGTATCATTTCTGGATTATTCCGTATTTCGTCGCAGGTTGTAACGATGCGCTGGATTAAATGTTGTCTACTTTCAATTTCAATGCTATAAACCTCGTTTTTTAAGTGGCCCCATAAAAAGTAATCACAAGGGTTACAATCAGGAGATCTTGGTGGCCATTCATGTGGACCCCCGCGTCCAATCCATCTATTAGGATACACATTGTTTAAGTGTTCTCTTACTTGAAGGTTAAAATGTGGTGGGGCCCCATCATGCTGAAACAACATGCCTCTTATACCGATATTTTCTAACATATTCGGTAAAATGTTTTGAAGAAAATCAAAGTAAATTTCACCATTCAATCTTTCTTCAAAAAAATGTGGCCCTATCAAGTGTCTATTCACAAGTCCGACCCAAACATTTACAGAAAACCTGTGTTGCGAACGGCGTTGGCGTACCGCATGTGGGTTTTCCTGTGCCCATTTATGATTATTTCGTGAATTGTTTACTCCATCCCTTGTAAATTGTGCCTCATCCGTAAATAAGGTTCTGTAAATGACTGGGCGATGATTAGACAACCAACGAGAAAATGCCAGGCGAGGGATATCGTCGCCTTGTTGAAGACGCTGTACCTGCTGGATATGATATGGATGGTAACGTTCTCTTTTTAGGGTTCTCCATACTCGCCAATGAGGAATACCAGTTGCCAAACTGATTCGTCTAGTGCTCATATTTGGGTTTTCTTGAACTACGTTTATAATATTGTTTTGTTCCTGCACACCTTGTTGTAAAACACGCTCCACAACTGCAGAAGTAGGAAACTTTCCGTGTTGTCTTGCATACTGGAACACCGTACTAAAGGTTTTATGATTAGGGCATCGACGACCAGGAAAACGCAGCCGATATTCTCTTTCCGCCGACCTACCATTTCCATTACAGAAACCATAGATGAATATTATGTCAGCATATTCCCCGTTTGTAAATTTTACTGGCATAGTTAAAATATTTTCACAAGTTTTCACTAACTAAATGCGGATTATTGACACATTAAATTACTAACAAACAATTATTCAACTGTTTAGGAGATTTCTTTTTATTATCTGTCACTTTGAACAAGCCTACTGGGATTGATTAAAAATTTTGTTATTTCATACCCGATTACTTATTAGGACCACAGTTTTTTACCAAAATGGACCTTTAAAACGTGCCGGAATTAGGATTCACCCAGACCACCTAGGCTCAATAGAATTTTTGCAAATTTTAGTTACAAAACTATTTATTTCACGTGCCTCTCATTTAATAGGGTTCTGTAATCCATTTTCTTGCACATTTAACAACGTATTTAAATAACCACGAAGGTGTAACAAAAAAATGAAATAGGCCATTTTGTTTGTTTTTTCTTGCTCTTTTCGAATATCGTATCGAAATTTCAAAAAAATATATACAGGGTGATGTTTTATTGATGCAAAGAAGAAACATAAATTATAGTGAGTCCGGACCTGGATATATTTTTTTTTATACATGTATGTCCCTCTCATGATGCAACACCCTGTATCGTGGTACATATACTGTCAGATCGGTAAACAGAGAGACATAATTGAAGTTATTGAAGTAGTTAGCATCATATTCAATGATTGAGACTAAATGAGAGCATTACGGAATGCAGACGCGTGAGAGTTTTTTAAATCCAATTTATTTGTTAGATCGAAGGTATTGAGTGTATTTTTAAAAGTAAAGGATTGTTAATATTAACTTTTAATACAAATTTCTCGCTCAAAAAGTTGTATGATTGCTGAATGTTGTATTCAGTAGTAGAGTATTGTTTATTAACATAGATTCATGAAAATTATTTCATTTTTTTGTTTAAGCCACCACTCCATGAGTTTACTATTTCATAAGTATATTCAATGATAAACTTCCTACCCCAATGACTGTTTACTCATGTTTAATGGTGTCCACACCATTAGTATAATCCATCCAAATCTTAAATAGAAATGCAACGATTACAATTAATGGAGAAATAAAAATAAATACCAGTTGACAGTATTATCGTCCTCTCCATGGGGATCAAAAGCATATGTTTCCAGCCATTTAACGAATTAGGGCATGATCCTTACATCATTATAAAGTGTATCTAAAAGTTAGGGGTGGTCCGCCCTAAGCTTCCCACGGGTGACTTGATGCTGATGCGTGCCAACAACCACTAACCAAACAGAACCTCCCCGAACTATATACAATTAACGATCATTGTGCTGTTAAGTGAGCAATGTCACTATTTATTTATATTGTTTATCATGTGACTTGAAAAAATGCGTGAAACACGTGGTGCTTAATTTGATGGGAATATCCACACGAAACACGTTGATATATATGAGTTTCTAACATATGCCCTGTTCTTTTCTATGATATCGAAATATTATTAGAAATATTTATATTTTTTTCGTATTTGAATATATAAAACATAAAGTATTTCTTTTCTAAATACCTGGGAATACCTGATAATAGGGACTTTTATATATAATTTCCACATGTATAACGATGATGCATATTCTTTATCTACACCTATTTAATTATATGACAAAAAAATCGTACCTATAGTTCACTGTTGAGAATTATAGATTCATAATTCACTGCGCAGCCGGCCAATCACAAATACAAATTCAAAAATGACTGTTTCACTGATTCAATGATATTTTAAGTCGACTCCGATCAACTCTTGTTGCAGCTGACAATCAATTCGATGACGGTGACAACCAGTGTACCGCAATATTGTTTGCAACGTATGCACTTCTTACGAGTAGTTCTTACGATTAATGTTATCAAATTTCAATCTAATTTATTTGTTTAATGTAGAAAAGGCATAGTATTACATTCGCGATTATGACAATTATTCACTCAGATGATTTTCGCCACTCTCCTACGCCTCGTGAACTCAAACATCATCTTTGTGAATAATGGCTATCGTAATCGCTCTTATAATAATATACTAATTTTTCCAAGGGAAACAGAAAATGGTTGTGATATTGGAAAATCTGATAAACCACCACAAAATAGAATTCTGGTATATATCAGCCCATCATAGTTCAAGATGTACAGGGCCATTCCTGAGTCTGCCACACCGTGCAAGAAAAGAAATTTTGCCTCCACAAATTATCGAATATATATTTTTTTAAATAGGTATATTTTTTTTGTAAATAGTGTATTTTAAATATTGTTTAAATGTTATTTATGGCATTTTCTTAATTCTTCTACTTTTTTCTTTGGGACTTCCTGCCACATATATTTTTACTTGTACTGACGTCCGAGGAATCTACAAAATAATACAGTTAATCAGTATATTACTGGGAAAATTTCTAAATTGAGTATAAATGCAATAATGGAACTTTTAACCATGTGTATCAAAACAACTTATTTTCGTTGTAAAATAATTTCTATCAGCAGGATATCGGTGTGGCAATGGGCTCTCCATTGTCACCGATTTTAAGCAATATGTTTATGGATGATTTTAAAACTAAGTATGTTCAAAAATGTACATACAACCAGTTATCTGGTGGAGATATTATGTAGACGATTTGGCCTCACGGTAATAAGTTACTATGTATTTTTTTAGAAAATTTATATAATAAAGAACCTATTAAATTTACTTTTCAAAAGGAAACTAGAAATGAATTACAATTTCTAGATGTTTTAATTAAAAGGGTAAATGAATGGTACAATAGAAACAAGTGTTATAGAAAGCCAACACGTACCAATTTAATTTTAATTCAAATCAGTCCACGCATGTTAAGAGGGGTGGTATAAAATGTTTGTAAACCAGGGCCAAAATAATTTCTTCTAATGGTGAAATATTAAACAATAAGAGACGGTTTATCAAAGAGGTCCTAATAAACAAACAATACTCCGAAGTCTTTGTTGATAAAACTTTTACAAATATTGAAAATAACAATCAGATACGACAGAAAAATTAAAAACGTTACACAGCATTAATTCCTTATGTACACGGATTATCCGAAAAGTCAGGCCATATATAGGCGATAGATTTGAATGAGCAACACTTTAAGATCTATTCAGACAAAGACAAAACCATGGGCAAAATTCAAAAAATTACATTTACAGTATTCCGTGTGAGTGTAACAAATATTACGTAGACAAGTAGGCTAAAATGTCGCCCCCTAAATTATGCCGCCCCGTGCGACTGCACCTGTTTCAGCCCGTCAGGTACGGCCCTGAAGATATACGTCTCCTTTTGTCGTCGAGATTTTAAATTTGAGCGGAAAAAATGTCTGTCTGTCTGTAACTTTTTTTTTGTCTGCACGTTTTCTCCGGAGCAGTTTAAGGTATTGACTTGAAATATTGTACACGTATATATTATAATGAGATCTGGAACTGAATTGTCTTTTGAACATATTCAGTGAAGGATTGGCGGGTAAATAGGGGTAAATAGGGGGAAATAATAAGTAAAGCAAGCTGGTAAGAGTACATAAACTTGAAATTTTGTGTGTGTACTAGAAGCCGAGGCCTCAAATTTTTTTTGTAATATTTTTCATCCCCCCCACCACCCCCACTCCATTATTAAAAGAGTTGATAAAATTAAATTGAGATTTTCACTTGAAATTTGGTACACATATATATTATAATGACATCTGAAACTAGATTATCTCTGTCATGATTCCGTTGAAGGAGTGGGGGGGAAAGTAGAGATAAATAGGGAAAAATAAGTAAAGCATGCTGGTAAGAGTACATAAACTTGGGATTTGGTATTTATACCAGAAACCAAGGCCTCATATTTCTTTCTAATATTTTTCAATTCCATCCCCACCACCTCCACTCCATTATTAAAAGGATTGATAACATAAAATTGAGATATTTGCTTGAAAGTTAGCACACGTATGTATAGTAATGACATCTGATTGAGCTGATTCCGTTGAAGGGGTGGGAGGTCGTAGGTTGTAAATAGCGCAAAATAAGTAAACCAAGCTAGATACATTATTTTTGACGTATATGGTTGAAACCAACGCCCCAAATTTTTTTAAGATATCTGCCCCAAATATTATTAAAATTCTATGACCAATAATTTCCAGATACTAGACTGCAAATATAGTCAAGATGTTTCCTTTAAAGTGTCATGGAGGGAAAATCTGGATGTGGAAGTAGTGATTCCTTAGGCATAGGTTTTTAAGTTTATTCTTGAATTTTGTACTTATTGCTAAATAAAACGAAAATGGTTATAAACAGCCATAGAAATGTACTCACAGAAAACATTCGTTTTTCGTTTCTACATCACATTGTCGAAAAATATACAGGGTGTTCTATTTGAAAAAATAGAGAAAATTCAAATTAAAAAATTCTAAATTGAGAAATCATATTTGGCCACCCTGTATATTTTTAGGAAATGAAAATAATTCAAAAACATTGATTAGATGTCTCGTAATTGGTATTCACATATTTTCTTCTTATAATCTCATAATTGTGCCTGTAGTGATTTTTTCAATATGCATGTGCAGGTAGCATTATTCCAATAAATAAATTCATTACATCCAAGTGGTTGGGAGACAGTAGATAATAATACAGGAGTCTAGAAATAGGCTTCAATAAATGTACTAATGTACATAGCATTCCATTTTAAAAAAAGACATTTGATCCTGTAATATTGTCTTGGGTCGAAAATAATTTCCGGTTATAGACTACCTTGTTTACACGTATTTTTTTAAAATTTCGAGCTATCATATCAACTCGAGCTATCGAAGTTTGACGTACCATTGCCCTACTTTCAAATGAAGATTTTGGGTAATTTCGAAAAAGTGATTTTGTCAACTTTTAACCTCTCCCTAATACATATCAATAATAATTAGTAGTTATGTGCAGAATAATCTCTAGAGCCCCGAAATGTAAAAATATACATGGTCTCCCATTTAAAAATCAAAAGTTGGGGTCACTTCCGGCGAAGGTGAAAGTCGCAGAATCTTCACAGATAGATTAAATATGTTGTCTTGATGGTATATGACACATGCCAACTTTTATCTCGATTCTTTAAAAAATAAATAAATGGCGGGTAGAAAGTGATCTCGTTGACAACCAGTAAATATTGTAATAAAAAGTTTGGCTAAGGATTCTTTTTATTTTCTACCTGGCTGTTAATAGGAAATAATTCAAGTATATAATAATGATGCTCCAAAATTAATTATAATAATTAAAAATAAATATTGTTATTACTTAATCAATAGGTTACAATTTCTATACGTTTGAAGAATACATAATTTTTAAAATCCTGGTGTCATAGGATTTTAACATATGCATAACACATATGGTAAGTTTGGAACACTTCCCGGGGACGTTACCCTCAAGCGCATAGCATCGTTATAGGGGGGGTAAGAATCAACTGGCACAAAAAGATTTAAATTACTTGAAAAAAATGTTCAGAAGCTTAGTTTGGTGTTGAAAGGATTGACGTGACGGTAATAATAACATTGCATTTCTGAAAAAAAATTCATTTTTCGTTGTACTGCCGAAATTTCTACATAATGCTGTTTTTACATCTTGTATGAAAATGATATATTTCTAGAGTCGGGTCCAGTTTAAAATGACTGATGTATGAATTAATGTTACGCATACGTTTTCACTATCTCTTGCACACAAACTTAAAGGAATAGCCTAAAGACATTGTCAATGTATGTCTACCAAGATTCCTTCCCAGTTCTTTTGAGATGGAAATATGAAATGTACACCGAGGAGTGAGAAACATAGTCATAAGCTCAGCGATTCTCAAACTATGTAATTTCACGACGAATATTATTTATTCTCGTGAACCAACACCACTCTAAATATGAAAACCGTCTTTAGACGAAATATTTAAGTTAGTTTTAGTGGTAAATAGTGGATATTCATCCGTTAAACGAACAATGTCAAACCACTAAGTCTTACAATTTTCTAGTAGACACATATTACACGTTTTAGAATATAATGAACGTAGGATCGCATAGCTCAATCGGTAAGATACTCGAGCAGTAATAAATGAAACTGGGGTGGTTGTGAGTTCGATCCTCTTCTACTGACTTTTTTATTATTTGATTAAGCTCTATTAAAAGTTAATAATTTTCTTTCTAAAATTTTTGTTTTATTAAACCGGGCCGCGAGTTTTGTTAAAACTTTGTTTTCCCCAAAAATGTGTCTTATTACTACTAGCGCGTGTAATAAAATCGACTTTCTTACGTTATGTATTAATACACGAATGGTGAAACGTGCGTCGAGTAGATAAATTGTTCAAGTGTAGTGTTGTATTGTTTATGAAAACGTGTCGTAAATTGTTCAATTGTAATGTTCTAGAGTTTTCGTGTTTATGAAAACGTGCCAATGCGTTGCTCTTTCAGAATTGTTCTCATTTATTTGATTTAAAATTATTGTTAATTTTTTTATATATGTATATTCTGTCAACCAAAATATTTTTTTATTACCTCTAAAAGAAAAATTATTTATTATCACTATTCTCATAGAGATTTCATATTTTTTTGTTATTACATGAAATATTTTATTTCTGCTAACATCATTTCCCCTACTAATACTACAATCCTATCCTTTCCTGGCAAGAAATGCCCATACCTCCCCGTGGTTCTTGCTGAACTGTAACAATATTAGTCTTTGATTTCTTTTTCTGATAACTCATTGTTATTGACTGAATTGGGCAATTCATTTTTTGTTATCAGTTTCATTTGTGCCCGAGCCTATATACCTACAGTGTCCGCCATAAAGTTGGCTACATATGGGAAAAATTTGTATTATTGAGATTTCTAAAAAATACTATATTGGGGGACCGTTTCTTTTTTTACATGCAAATACCTTTATTCAACTAAAATACATAAAGTTTTCGTAGAAAATAATCAAATATTTGCGAAATAGACACAAGAATTTATGATTTTCATATAGTAATGAATGGTAGGGGTAAAATTTGCACTTTTTTATTTTCCTCATATCTGCTTTATGATATATGGGGTCCTTGTTGTATTCTATGCACTTTTTCCTAATAAAACTTTTCGATATCTTAACAATTTGACCCATTTTTCGGTACCACCGTCAATTATTTTTTACAGTCCTGCCAAACCGGTGATCACATGACATGTGTCAAAATTTAATTATTTGTTCTCGGACATGCATAAACGAACCCCCAATAGAGTTTTTTAGAAATGTCAATAACACAGTTCTTTCCCATATGTAGCCAACTTAATGGCGGACACTGTATAATCAGAAGTCCACTAAAATGACGAAGTTACTAAAATAATAATCTTAACATTTTATGATAACATCTTTCCTATTTTTTATAATTATTTAGCGACATTGCTGTTACAGGAAAGAACTGTTTGAGAACTACTGGCATTTCTTATGCATCAAATGAAATCTTAGTTCAGACGTTTTAGCGGCCATGACACGTCAGCTTAAATTGTACCCGACTCTAACAGTAATTTCCTCATTCAGTGTCGCTGGTAACCAGAAATTTAGATAGATAGTTATTTTTCATTTTTTCTGATGTTGTGATTTTACTGTTTCCATAACGGGAACACTGAGTATCGAAGCGGTGCTTTCTTAATGAGTGATAGTAGATCGCAGACGCATACAATCGGAAGTGACCAGGAGGGGATATATAAAAAACAAGGAGCTGTGTAATAAACGTAAATACCTGCAGTGCTTTCTGCAGTCAGCACAGTAGATACCTCTGAAGAAAAATCTTATTAAAATAGTGAAAACATTATATATTAAGTTGTGTTATGAGTTACACTTAAATTTAGTCCCATTAAAAAATCACGGAAGTGTCGTTCCACGACTGGTGTCCTACCACACATTGCGATACCAAAAATGCTAATAGAGTTCTTTTTCAGTTTCCATATCAATCATGTAATGTATAATTGAATATATCAGCTTCAGTGTACGTTGTCAGTTGGTTATGGTATAATAAAACATAATTTACATTCGGCGTATCTGCAATCGCTATCACCCCGTATTTATGGTAGTGAAATGTAGATATTCAGTGGAGCAACCCTCGGCTTGCTTGATTAATAGACTACAATCCACCCATTTAGTAGTTCGTAAGTTCTGTACTAGGGTTGAATAATCTGATAACGACTTTATATTACTCTTACTAACGACAACACAACTTCTCTGATTTAATACGAGTTGCGATGATCGTTTTTATGTTCTCTGTCATTATTTATTTCCTTATACATTGCAAACAGATTAACATGAAATATAACAGCAGAATTGATTTTTGGTATTGTAATTAGTTTATTTATAGAGGAAATTAATTATTCACATTGAGGATTAACTAAATCTAAAAATAGTGTGTGATTAATACAAAAATACGTGCATAATATATATTAAGGCAACCTTTGATATTTTGACATCAATCCGAAGAAATGGAGACTAAATTATGATCCGTTACAACATGAAAGATATTAATTATTTAACAGAAAACACCTTCATAGCTTCATTACACAATTAATTGTGAGTAATGCAAAAAGTTATTTAATGAGTGAAGAATCCACCTAAAAGAGGTCTGCCTAAAGTATTGAATGAGCCAAACCTAAATACATGTATTAATAAGACGACACATTCAATATAAGCAGTCAACAAACAGGACAAGACTTTGGTACTGACTATTCCACAGTATCGAAGTTATTAGAAAAAGAAAAATTGCTCTCTATGAAATTTTCAAGGCACGTGAACTAGCAGATCTTTGCAGTGTATATAATTGTATTGTTAAAACAATAGTAAATGCTTAAATTAGTTTTAAGGGTTAATACCATGTTTGATTTTTGAAATATTTATAAAAATGAACGCCTCTTTTCCCTTCACTGTGCAAAATCCCAACCTTAAGACAAACTAGATATTTTAATCTCGAGACGCACTAAATTTGCCTTCATCATTACTTCTTTTTACGTATTTGCTGTGTTGTTCTTTGAACACGAAAGATCGACTTTAATTGCTTCAGCCAAAAATTGGTGGAACTAGAAATATAGATAGCAAAAGCACGGCTCACTTATTTGATTTCTGTTATTTCTTCGGCTGTATTTCAATTCCATCGCATTGGATTACATCATACACGTACATTGTGCATAGATCAGAGACGATTAATCCTTGAAAATAATAAATATTGTCCATTTATTGAACATTTTTATGAATTTTCGTAACATACAGCTTTTTAATGTGCGAATTAAATTACTTTTTGATACTAGAAATCAGAAAATCTCTAGCAGATGAAGATGTTGCTAAAAAAGTTTTAATGCCACAATCAATCTGCACAATAGTTTTTACTAAAACTTTGTATAGCCTTTTTGTTTCATTCAATTCATACTTAATCAGAATATTTTAATGTTTCGGGTTTTACTTTTAATAATAATAGTACCTATTTGATTTGTCGTTGGGGCCTCAGTATCTGTAGATAAGATCAGTCATGTCATAAAGAACTGTAAAATAAAAAAGTAAAATATACTTGTACATAGAAAAAGAGAGAAATAATACAATAAAAAGATCTAAAAACTACATTAAAAGGGAGACATTGAGGTACCTAATTTAAAAAACCGCTGCCTAAGGAATCACTACTTCCACATCCAGATTATCCATCCAAGTCTTTATAAAGGAAAGCTTCGTAACTATATTTGCACTCTAGTATGTGAAAATAGTTAATCATAGAATTTTAATAATATTTGAGGCAGATGTCATAAAAAAATTTGAGGCGATACCAATACATACGTGTACCAAATTTCAAGTGAATATTTCAATTCTGTTTTATCAACCCTTATAATTGAAAAATATTCTAAATAAATCTGAGGCCTTGGCTTCTAGTATACACCAAATCTCAAGTGTCTGCACTCTTACCAGCTTCCTTTACTCATTTTTCTCTATTTACCTCTACTTATATATACAATCTAGTTCCAGACGTCGTTATAATATAAGAGTATCAAATTTTAAATGAATATCTCAACTATATTTTATCAACCCCTTTAATAATGGAGTGGGGTTAGTGGAGGGGTTGAACAATGTTATAGAAAAATATGAGGCCTAGGTTTCTAATATATACACCAACTATTTTCCCATATTTAACCCCAACTCTTCAACGGAATCATCTTCAAATATAATCTAATTACAGATGTCGTTGTAATACATACATTATACATGTACCAAATTTCAAGTGAAAATCTCAATTTTATTTTATCAACTCCTTTAATAATGAAGTGGGGGTACTGGAGGAGTTTAAAATGTTATGAAAAAATCTGAGGCCTTGGCTTCTAGTATATATACCAAATCCCAAGTTTCTCTACTATTACCAGCTTGCTTTACTTATCTTCCCATATTTACCCCTATTTAACCCCAACTCTTCAACGGAATCGTCTCCAAATATAATCTAAATACAGATGTCGTTGTAATACATACATGTACCTAATTTCAAGTGAGAAATCTCAATTTTATTTTATACACTCCTTTAATAATGAAGTGGGGGTAGTGGAGGGGTTGAAAAATGTTATAAAAAAAATCTGAGGCCTTGGCTTCTAGTATATACATCAAATCCCAAGTTTCTTTACTTTTACCAGTTTGCTTTACTTATTTTCTCATATTCACCCTTATTTAACCCCCAACCCTTCAGCGGAATCATCTCAGAACATAATTTACTTTCAGGTGTTGTTATAATATATACGTGTACCAAACTTCAAGTGAATATCTCAATTTTATTTTATCATTCTCTTTAATAATTGAGTGGGGGTGGTGCAGAGAGGAGAACATATTATAAAAAAAATTCGAGGCCTTGACTTCTATTATATACATCAAATCCCATATTTTTGTATACTTACCAGCTTGCTTTACTTATTTTCCCCTATTTACCCCCAACCCTTCACCGGATAAGTTAAAAAAACAATCCAGATTCAGATCTTGTTATGGTACATAGGTGTATAAAATTTCATGTCAATACCTTAAACCGTTCCAGAGATATCGTGCGCACAAAAAAACTTGCAACTCGACAGACCGACAGCCATAAATTTTTTTCGCTCAAATTTTAAATCTCGACGTTTCGTGACGTCTAAACCTATTTAAATAATAAAAAAAAAGAAAGTTTTTACGATTACTATACTTCCACTCCACTATGTGTAAGTAATTACGTGCCTACATATTTGTTCAGTTTGGATCTTTAGAACAGACTCGCCAATGGTATAGAGTGCAGTACTTGCAGGGGAATTTTTAACTTCTTAAAACATGAACAGGTAAATTCCTGAGGTTTACTGAATGTAAATTGTTCATGTAGAACCCTGCATAGAAGGGTGATTTTTCATAAAAGATGTGACGGTGTTGATTTATGTATATGTTGTTGTTATACCTTGTATTATAGATGTAAATGTCAACTTTTACGATCAGTCAGTATGTTTTCTTCAACCTACCTATCTCGGTTTTGTCGTACGTTATCTTCATAGCAAGGTATCTCTCCACATGGCTAATATCAGATTTCGTTTGATAGTTGCTGTGGAAATGGTTGAGTTGGAAATAAGCGGATTAACACAGGAGCGATTTGTTTGCCCAAAATAGCAATCTGAATTTTAATTTTCTCTCATAAGGACTAGCTCAATGAAGTTTTCTGTGATTATCCCCGCCTATTGACTTAATTTTTGAGGTTACGGGACGTGACTTTCTTCCATTCTGTGCGGATTTTAGGTTTAATGCAAAATGCCGAGTCATTGAAAAATACTACGCTGTTGAAAAAGTTAATACTGACTTTCTTGGTATTTCTAGTTTCCTAACAAAACTGAATTCTTCTACAAAGATCATCTTTGTTTAATTCAATATCGTTTTAATTCGATTACCAACAGCAACATTTTAAAAATCTTGTGCTGAATTTTACTTCAAAATTCCATCAGTGCATCTATTCTACCTCCTATCTAGTTTGAGGCATCGGCTGTTTCAATTCGTAAATACGAAAGTTATGTATATATGGGCAACTCAGTTTAACATCAGTCTCACTGAAGACAATGGAGAGAATAATCTTGGATCAAATGGAATGGTTGTTGTGTTGTTGTCTGTGTGTGCATATCCTGGTTGAGTGGCATTAAAATAAACACAAAATAAGTAAATAAATAAAATGAAATAATGTCATGGAAAATGGCAAAATGTTCAAAAATACAATTCCTGAACACCACAACATTTAACAAAATTCAAACAATTGACTTATTAAACTATTAATAGACGCACCATGCTTCATGTAGAAAAAAATAATTCCAAACTGGTATTCAACATATATAATTTTGCGATATTCATCTGACCACATAACTGAATCGTATACCAACTCTAACAATTTGCTAAATAGTGTTAAGCAAATCCTCAACACAACCTGCAATCTGTTGGAGCTGTTCAACGTAAAATCACGTGTCTTTTTTCTGGTATATAGAGGCCCTCTTGTACTGATAGACTGAACATATTCGGTTTAAGTACTACTAGGGCAGATTAACGTGACATGATCTAATACCTACTCATAAAATGTTAAATGACTTGTTTTTCTTGGACATGAACAAACTTTTTCCAATGAATGTTGTTGTGAGACATCGGTAGCTTATCATCAACGTCACAAATGACACAACAACCCCCAAAATCACAAAACCCACCAACATCCTACCCTCTACCTCACCATGCCCCCTACCCGTCGATACCACAAAAAATCAATCCCCCCCCTCATAAATACACATTTTTTAATCTCATGACAAATTTTTAAGCAGGTGTTTCCACATGATTTTCCTGCATAACCAAATGTATTTTCGTTCTTCCCCACAACACGCCTGTACTATAACCATGAATATTGAACATATGTATACATTTAAAGATAATAAATACAAAAAAATTTTGAGATATTTTATGAAAGCTTTAATAAAGATAAATCGAAGGTCACTTAGCCATACCAACGGCTCACATCATTTAGTGTTTTTGTCATTGACAAGATACGAATGATGTTTTTATATACGAAATAAAATGGATATAGTTTCACTTAAATAAAGTACCTAGTTTTAATTAGAATTATACACAGAATAGGAAATAAAAATATTTAAATGGAAAAATGGAAATGGTAGCTTATCATCAGCAACCGAACTTGAGACATGTAGAAGCTTACCTATGTCCAATAATAAACTGTTTTAAAAATGTAGATTTAAGAATTACTTTGTTGAGTTTATAATTTCAGATACATTTGTTTATATTTTGAGTCAGCAAAACGATTTATTTTTATTGTTATTATATGGTATTATATTTTGATGTTAATAGGTTTCCTCCTTCTTCTCTGTTAATAATAAAGTGAATAAACCGATACACATAGAAGTTTGTATTTTGTTGTGTGACGGGTTTGGTAGAAGCATATAATAAAGAATAGAAACACAAAAATCTCTGAATAATAATTTAAGGTGACGTGACATTTGTCAAAAGCAATGTCGCTAACATAACAGGTTATAAGAATTTCCTGTAACACCTCTCAATTATTTACTGACAAGCATACTTTTTCCACACAAAACAGTTGCTAATTAAATACACGCTTAACATTTCTGGTGTTAATTTTAGGTCTGTTTTCAAATAGCCGTATATTCTTGACCTAAGTGAAAAATGGATGTGGATTATTATTATTACCTATATCACGCACATTTAATATATCAGTTTTGAATAGTTATATTTTCGTTATCTACCACCAAGTTTCCATGTTTCTTTCTTACTAAAATGATTATGCGTGTTATAGTTAATATCCAAAATATTTTGTTAAACTGTAGATTTTAATATTCTGAATATTCTGAATTTATGGTGTTTATTTGAGGTATGAAATCACGCACATTTTTGGGATTAGCTCGAAATATTTTAAAAAATTGCAAGTAAACTAGATAAAAAAGCCTATAATTGGAAATTATCTTAGAACATACAGGGCGAGCCAAGACGAAATTACAGGACAAAGTTCTTTTTTTTTTTAAATGGAATGCTATGTATATCATTACATTTTTTGAAGCCTCTTTCTAAGCTCTATTCATTCCTAAATTAGCATTGAATATCTCCCGACCACTTGGATATAATAAATTTTTTTGTTGAAATAATATAATCTGCAGATGGATATTAAAAAAACCACTACATTCACAATTATGGGTTTTAAGAAAAACTTATATGAATATCAGTTACGGAACATCTAATCAATGTTTTTCAATAATTTTCATTTCCTAAAACTGGACAGGGTGCCCAAAAATAATGTTTCAATTAAGATCTTTTTAAATTGAATTTTCTCAATTTTTTTAAAAGGAACACCCTGTATATTTTTCAATGGTGTGATGTAGAAATGAAAAACGAACATTTTTTGTAAGTACTTCCCTATGGCTAATTGCAACCATTTTCGTTTTGTAAATAAATAAGTGTCAAATTCAAGAATAAACTAAAAAAAAGAGGTTCCCTCAAATAACTCATCAGAAAAATTTATAATAGGTGTTGCCCGACAAGCAATAAAACCTGAGTTTGGTATAAATTGTCGTGTACAACGGAGCATTTATCACTCTTATCGGTCATTAGTTACAATTTGTATTGAATTTAAAATAATTGGAATTTTACAATATGAATTTTAATAAAGCGGAACTTGTAGACTTGACTTTTGTTTTGGGCGAGTCAGACAGAAATTGTTTACTTGCCAATAGAATTTATCACCAACGTTATCCTAAAAGAAGGATTCCTTGATGTTAGCAGCTTCCAAAACATTCTCGATAGATTTTTGGAAACTGGAAATGTCGAATATAAAAAAAGTGAAAGAATAAAACGTGTTGTGAAAGAAGAAAATTAGTTTTCTGTGCTGCTGGCAACGGTTGAGAATCCCCATGTTAGTCAAAGAGAAGTGAGCTCATTAGTCTGAATAAGTAGACGGTCTGTGTGTCGAATCTTAAAAACAAATGCATATCATATTCAAATGCACCAGGAATTATCTGATGACGATTTTCAAAAGCGCCTACAATTTTGTAATTGGGCCGAAGGTGAAATGCAAGATGATGTCAACTTCTTCAATAATGTTTTATTCATTGATGAGGCAACTTTTCATAAATGGATTTGTTAATAGGTACAATTTCAATTATTATGCTTCGGAAATCCTCACTTTTTTACGCAAGTTGATAACCAACCCAGATGGTCTATAAACGTTTGGGGAGGAATTATTGTAATAGGGTCACATTTCTTTGATGGTACATTGACTGGAGCTATTTATCTTAATTTTTTGAAAAACTGTCTGCCACAATTATTGATAAATCTCCCTGAAAGAATTCGAAATAGGATGTGGTTTCAGGAAGATGATGCTCCACCACATTATTTAAATGCAGTTAGAGACCACTTAAATAATACCTACCCTCATCAATAGATTGGAAGAAATGGATAAACCAAAAAACCTGCTAGATCCCCAGATCTTACAAAAATGGATTTCTTTTTATGGGGATGCGTGAAGGAAATTGTTTAAAGAGACGCACCAACAACGGTACAAAATATGAAGGAAAGAATAATAACTGCCTTTATATCTATCACACCGGCAGTTTTAAGAACAGTGGGAACCTCATTTCAAAAGCGCATAGAGATGTGTGTCAATCAAAATGGGCAACATGTGGAACATTTATTATAATTTTTTCTACTGGCCACTCTGTACAGTTTTAGGAAAGGAAAATGATTCAAAAAACATTAATTAGATGTCTCGTAACTGGTATTTACATAAGTTTTTCTTAAAACCCATAATTGTGACTGCGGTGATTTTTTTAATATTAATCTGCAGATTGCATGATTTCAACAAACAATTCATGTCTTGGCTCGTCCTGTATGTTCGAAAATAATTTCCAGTTATAGACTTTTTTATCTGGTTTACTTCCAATTTTTTTCAAAATTTTTAGCTATCACAGAACTCGAGACATCGAGGTCCGACACATTATTGCCCCACCCTGTATAAGTCATATAGATATTTATATAACTTCTAGGCGTTTGAGTGGGATTTTTTAAGGGAAGTTGTCACCTACACTAAATTGAGAAATTGTATCAAAAGCAAGAATTGCAAAAAAAATCATGGTGCCACATTCCAATCAATCCGTATCTGTCACCCTGCAACCTAGTACAAAGGGCGGCATTTTGAACCCGCTTTAACATCTTTATTATTTAACATATATTAGTACTGAAAAATTAGACGTTGCCCTTTGGAAAGATTCCCGGAAGTCCCCATCAGGGTGGTCGAGAGAAAATCAGGGCCCGGGGGGTAGTGACATACGACTCCCATCAATCTTCAATATAAATTTCGAAGAGCGGGGGTGGCATTCATAATAATACACTAATCGAAATTTTGAATAGCGGGGCATGATATTGCTTAGAATTAGATAAATATTCATCGCAGAGGACATTTTGAAGAACGAGGGGGTGATATTCCTCAGAATTGAATATTTATCGCGAGATTTTGAAGAGCGAGGAGATGATATTCCTTATAATTGAATATTTATCACTGTAAAAATTCTAATGAACGGAGAGGGGGAAATATTCTTTTACCTAACAATTTCATATTTATCTCACTATAAACGATACAAGTCATTCGGAACTCGTGCTTATTTACATCGCACTAATGATTTAAAAGTATACCTCTCTCATTTTACCTAATGCAAATCTCCATCGGGTAAATCCGGGCCCCATTCAAAACCTCCGGGCCCCCTCAAAAACCACCGGGCCCGGGTGGAAACACCCCGACCCCCTCCCCTCTCGACGGGCCTGGTCCCCATCGATCAGAGTACCGATAAATATTTCACGTATAGTCAAAGGTCACCAAAACCGAGTTTTCTTGTTAACGCTAACTTTTACAGAAAAACTATTAATTATAAAATTTCTGACTTAGGATATTTCCAACATAAAAGATATTTTTAAGAATAGCCGTTTTGGATGGAGATAATTCGATTTACAGATTTGTAGCAAACAGTATGCACTCCGCATGTATACTACACTGTAGTTAGTTAAAAAAGGAATGTGCTCCGAAAACTTTACCTTCCTTATTATAAAACCTGGAGGGACATGTGCTTGCTACTCTACGATCCAAAGTTGAGATATATTAGATATAGTTAGAATGATTTCTTTGTGAACGAACGTGCATACTTAATATTTTTATTAGTTTGTGTGGCAGAAATTTAATAAATCCTTCAAAACTGATGGAGGTTTATTTCATTTCCAGTAAATCTTTTTTGGAAATTACGCAGACGTTTTTACTAAGACAAAGTGCTCTCCAGATGAGACTTTCAACAATGGAATTCGCTTCCTCCTAGCTATGTATAAAGCCCCAATAAAAAAAGTATTTATTGATTCTCATAGATATTCAACTTTCGTACAATCTGCACAACTCAAAAAACATGTTCAAAAATGTATTCTTCCGCTAACATCTAGTGCTACTCGGCAATATTTATATCAGGTATATTATCAAGTTCAAATGTATAGTAAGTCTTTCCTGCCACCCACGGACAATTTCGAGTCGATAAACGACCAAGTAGCAAACACCTCAACTATCGCTATCAATTGATTTAGTGAAAATGAAATATTTAACGCTCTAAAAAAATTAAAACCTAAATTAACAGCTGGGCCGGATGATATCCCATCCTTTCTGATTAAAAATTGTGCCGCTATTTTTTCATATTCACTTTCCATACTTTTTAACTTATGTATTTGCAATGGCCAGCTTCCAGATATTTGGAAATATTCAAAAGTATGCCCAGTTTTTAAGAAAGGCGATAAACACAATATTGCCAATTTCAGGCCTATATCGATAGTATGTAATTTTTGCAAGGGTTTTGAAATTTTATTGCATAACACCATATATCCCAACATTAAAAGCCAGCTATCAATTTACCAGCATGGTTTTGTTAAAGGGCGCTCTACCACCTCTAATCTAATATGCATAACTCAATCTATCTCTGAGGCCATTGATCAACGCTTGCAAATGGACGTAATATACACAGATTTTTCTAAGGCACTTGACACCCTTGACCACGCTATATTACTTCAAAAAATGTCCTCCTTCGGTTTCTCCCAATCCTTGCTTGCATTTTTCAATCCTATCTCTTAGGTAGAAAACAATATGTCGCTAATAGTGGGTTTCGGTCTGTCGAGTACGCGGCAACATCAGGTGTTCCGCAAGGATCAATTCTGGGACCGTTACTTTTTAATATATTTATAAATCATATTGTGGAAGTTACTCAAACCGACTGTTTGCTCTATGCGGATGATCTCAAACTTTTTAGGACTATTAGTTCCATAGCGGACTGCAATCTATTATAAAACAGCCTCTCCAACGTATATAATTGGTGTGTTCGAAATAAGTTAAACTTAAATGTGTCCAAATGCAACGTTATGTCCTACACAACAAAACTCATGCCCACCCGTGACTTTCGAGGACCTTGGAGTAATTTTTGATAAAGAACTTTCCTTTGTACCACACATAAATAACATAAGTTCCGGTCTAAACTTGAATACGCGTTACTCATCTGGAACCCTCATTACATAACTCATGTTAATAGCCTAGAAAGAGTACAAAGGCGATATGTAAAATTATTGTGGTTCAAGTGTGATGCAGTATACCCATGAATTGGTTTTCCACATCTAGAACTCTTGAGCAGATTATCTATGGACACTCTTGAGAACAGGCGAGTTTGCTACTCTCAAATATTTTTGCACAATCTAATACATAACAAGATCGATTGGCCAGAATTTTTAAATAAATTACAATTTTATGTCCCGTTAAATACTCGGATAATATAAACTTTGGTCTTCCCACTCCGCGCTATAATAGACTTAAATTTTCTCCTCTATTCTCAGTGTGTCATAATTGCAACAAACATTGTGACAAATTTGATATTTTCAGCTACACTGTTAATTCCATAAAAGATTTTTTGGATTCTGTTTTTATATAGTTTTATTATTATGCTTATCTTATAATGTGTATTTCTTGTCTTTGATACTTGTTTTTCTTTAGTTATGTTAGTTATATTAGTAGTAGTAGTAGTTAGTTATGTTATTTTTAGGAGTACTTTATATTTCTTTAATGTATATTGTATATACGTAATATTTTGTTTTTATGTATCCGTCCTGCTCTGTAAATGGGTTATACCTGTTGAGCAGTGTATGCTAAATAAATAAATAAATAAATAAATATGACTAGGCAACGAGCTTATTCCTGAAGACTGGGTGGTGAACGTGGATAGCATTTTTGAGCCAATTCAAACTCTGCTTCCACCTGCTCCAGACATTCTGCTGAATGTTATTTTCTGTAAGTGCACCAATTCTATAGCTTAAACTGCAGCTGCAGAGAAGTTTATATTGTTCACCAGTTTGTGGTAATTGCCAAGGTCAATCTTGCTCAAATGTAACCCGATATAAATAACTCCACTGAGATATAGATCCATCACTTCTGCTGACTGAATCTAAGAAGATGCAGGAGGCAACATAAGAAGGGCAATAGGAAGATGATAAAAAAGAAAACATACTGATTGAAACAGTCAAAAGATGAATATTATTTATTGAGATTAAAGAATCATTTTTAAATTTTCGAACCAAAGCGAACGTGGATTAAGTCTACTGGGGACAGCACGTTTAAAAAATACGCAAAAACGTGGTGTGTAGCTCCATAAAGGTTACTCTTACGAATTATAGTCATTATATCTTTCTTCTAGGAAATTTCCTAGAATCATCAATATTTTTATCTGTAAAAGCGACCGTTAAGGAAATATTCAAGATAAACGGTTTCTAGTGACCATTGACAATGCGTCAAATTTTTAACGGTACTTAAATCGATGGAGACTTTTGAAATTTTATTTAGAACTACAATATCAAGGTTCGTATCAAAAACCGCTGCCTAAGGAATCACTACTTCCACATCCAGATTTTTCATCCATGTCCTTTAAAAAAACATCTTGACTAGATTTACACTCTAGCATATGGAAATTATTGGTCATAGAATTTTAATAATATTTGGAGCAGATATCATAGAAAAGTTTGCGGCGTTGGTTTCTACTATATACGTTAAAAATAAAATTTTTAGTTTACCCTACTTATTTTCCCCTATTCACAACCTACCACGTTCCACCATCTGAGGCCTTGACTTCTAAGACATACACCGAATATCAAGTTTCTGTACTCTTACCACTTGCCTTACTTATTTTTCCCTATTTACCACAAATTACCGCCACTCCTTCAACGCAATCATGTCAAAATCTAATCTCTTTTAAGATATCGTTATACGTGTAACAAATTTCAAGTGAAAATCTAAATTTAATTTTATCAACTCTTTTAATAAGGGAGTGGGGGTGGTGGGGGGATGGAAAATATTTAACAACACCTGTGGCCATCGCTTCTATTATATACACCAAATCTCAAATTCCTATAGTCTTACCAGCTTGCTTTACTATTTAACCCCCACCCTTCAGCGGAATTATCTCAAAATATAATCTAGTTCCAGACGTCTTTATAGTACATACGTGTACCAAATTTGAAATGAATATCTCAATTTTATTTTATCAACCCCTTTAATAATGAAGTAGAGGTGGTGGGGGGTTGAAAAATATTTTTTACAAATTTGAAACTTTGGCTTCTAGTATATACACCGAATTTCAAGTTTCTGTGATCGTACCAGCTTGTTTTATTTATTTTCCCCTATTTACCCCTATTTAATCCCCAAACATTCAACGGAATCATCTCTATATATAATCCAGTTCCAGATGCCATTATAATACATATGTGTACCAAATTTCAAATGAGGATCTCAATTTTATTTTATCAATCCCTTTAATAATGGACTAGGGGTGGTGGGGGGTTGAAAAATATTATAAAAAAATCTGAGGCCTTGACTTGTAGTACATACATCAAATTTCAAGTTTTTGCACTCTTACCAGCTTGCTTATACATACATATTTCCTCATATTTACCCCTATTTACCCCCCAACCCTTTACCGGATATATTCAAAAAACAATCCAGTTCCAGATCTTGTTATAATATATACGTATGCAAAATTTCAAGTCAATATCTTAAACCGTTCCGGAGAAAGCGTGCGGACAACAAAAAGTTACAGACAGTCTGACAGACAGACCGACAGACCGACAGACAGACAGAAATTTTTTTTCGCTCAAATTTAAAATCTCGACGTTTCATGACATTCTAAACCTATTTCAAAAAGAATTTTTTTTTACGATTACTATACTTTCAATCCACTACGTGGATGTGGAAGTAATTTAGCTTTCCGAAAATTTTTCCGAAGATGGACCTTTTTTGTCTAATTTCTCTCGATTATATTAACAAACATTTTTTTAATGCTACTGTTTTTATTCCACATATTACCCTTAATATGAATTATTTCATGAATCTGTTAAATATAATGCTTATAAACTTAACTCAATAATATATTTATAAGGTCTTTATAACAATGTATCTTTCTGTTAAAACGAAGACTAATTATTTACAAAAATAAAAATTATAGGCATATTCTGGCTTATTAATGAAAATTTAGACACACTGTATGCTTTCAAAGGACTGCGACTGGCGCAAACTGAATAAACTATAATAAAATATGACCTATAATGGCGACACAATACTTTTGTGTAATTGTTTTCCTGAAATATTTTTCTTATTTTATATTTCAGTTGAATACTAAATTGTGAAATTAGAATGATAGCAGCTTAATCAACTGATTCAACATCTCGAATATTCAAATAGTACATTTTTTTTCAATATTAAATATGTTTTGTTAATGTTCAGTAATTATTTATAAGAAATTAACGAAAATAGTTGTCAAGTCAAGACAAAGTTAACTATGGTCATCGAGCTCTATTTATTACCCGATATCAAGCAAACTTTGTAGCCTTTTTATCCTTAGCATATTATATAACGAATATATTTGACAAGTTTTACCAATGTCAGTTTAGAGGTTTCTAAGATTTATCGAAGTGAAAAACTTTCTACGACAAGAACGACCGACATTCTTAAAATATATTTTAGAAGATACTAATGGGTTCTCCAGGTTTAGAAAGTAAAGATATTTTAAAATCTCGAAACTCATATTTTTGTACTCTTGCATTATTACAAATGTATCCAATTTTATCGTATAAACATTAAATCATGTACAATTTAATTATTTTTATTCATTGATTGCCTGTAATACACTAATAAATGTAACATAAAAAAAATCATTTCTTTCCAAATTTTAAATAAAGTAATTCCAAAATTATTAATATTTCAGGTATTGATCGATTAGAAAAATCATCACATAACCACTTGAACTCCACAAAAACATACAACAGTATTTCAGAAACACTTAGTAGAACAAAATGTGGTAAGTTAACTTTTAATTCACAGCATCAATTCGTACTAAACATTAAAAAACACAAAAATAAATCTATATTCTTAAACTAAAAATACCAAATTTCAAATCTTTTTTAAGATTTATATAATTTGTATATTTCTCAGATATTATAAATTTTCATAAAAATGAAAAGTTTAAAAATTAAATTCTACGCAAGCTGAAATAAAACTTTTGTTTACTAATGGATGGACGAAAAAGTTGAAATTTTAGGGGAGCCCCATATTTAATAAACACCTTGTAATACTTCAACTTAATATTAATTAAGTTTTGTAACGTGCCTAAATTATGGACCAAATTGAACCTTCTAAATTTAAACAGTTTTCACAATAATTAATCGTTTTCGATATTTTAACGCAGGATTTGGAGATAAATTAAATCTAATAATCATTTAGACTTGATCTACACTTGTTTCATATCCACTTATTTACGAAACACTCTGTATATTAAATTTAACTCGCATAAAAAATAAATTATGTTTACTACAACTAAAAAATTTTACCCCTGCGATTGTAGTTATTATTAAAATATGACTTGAGAAAATAATCCGATCTACTAATGTTTCGTTCGTGTGATAAAAATGATTACTGTTTATCATTTTGCTTCGCAGGACTCGCCAGGATAATTCCTGAAAGGTCACTTTTCTCCTGCTTTGTAAGCGTCAACTCAGCAGGAATGCTAGATAGAAGCACCCTGCTATTGTTTGCTCTTGATGTCATTCTATTCTCAAAGATGGCGTTGAATGGGTAAAGCAACTTGCAGCCCTCGATGTGGGGTAGTTTCAGTTGTATCCAACAGAAAGCGTTTGATTGCAACAGCGAGATATTTAGAGTTAGTCGAGGCTCAAACTGAATTTTCCCGTGTAACTTAAATTAAAATATTATAATGCAATAATATAACCTTAAGTACTGGCATACAATTCTAGGAACATAATAATATATACTGATGTGTCGTCTGAGAGACTATTTAAAAAATATATAAATATATATATTTGTTATGATGGTATTATACTTTTGTTTAAGTATAATATACTTCCTTATATTGGTATGTGATATAAATCATACACATTGAAAAAATGGTGTTTGAAAAAAAATATATTTGGTAACTATAGATAGGAAATGTAACATAAATGCATATATACCGCATTTTGCGATTATAAAATAAAGGAATGAATGCAAAACTAATTCAGCTTTTTAAATGTTAGAAAAATATTAAAGAAGCGTTGAAATGAAAAAATTATGAACATAGCAATACATTTACAAACGTCAGAAATATGCTTCTCACATATCTTCCACGCAGCGGTCGCATACCTTTTTTCTATATTGAAGGCAAAGGTATACTTAGGCTTCTTACGTGTGTTACACAGGTATTTCGTCATTCTTCTCCTTTTACTTGGGCAAATGGAACATAGTTTTTCTAATATATCTTGCTCAACTCCATCTAATGTTTTTTCTTCAATACCCAAAACGCGGCGTATGCAAAATGTTATTTCTCTAGGAATGTGAAGATTGGTTTCTCTCCTTCTCATATGCGGTTCAGCTAGTTGTCTTGCAAGTTGTCTTAGAAAGTTTGATTTTTCTGGTATTTTGGGATTATTTTTATTATCTACACTCGTATTGACGTGTCGTCTGCCGGAGGACGTTTTACTTTCAGTTTCAAGTAACTTCGGTACTATTCAGTAATATTTCTTTTATACGTGCTGTATATCTTTGTTTTCCTTTCATTTGAGAGTACACTAATATTTGGATTAAAATTTTCTTAAATAAAAAAGATATCAACATTTATAAAATAGCGGTAGTCTGTCGGACGACATGTCATTACTTAAGGGTTAAATCTGACAATAGTACTTTTTTAATTTCACCGCAATTGTACATATACATCCGAATAGTTTTGTTATACTAGAGAGGCTTTTGTTTAGAAAGATTTTCACGTGAATTATATTTGGTCTTATCTTTTTTGATAATTTGATCGCAACTTCAACAAAAGAGATTAGTAAATGCATCAAAAATCGTTTCTATATTATGCAAAGGCTTGTTAATTTATAGGGGTGGATATCACCTCTTTTCAGGAATAATAATAAAACCATTTGAACTGAAGGATAATCTAATTTCAAGAACATAAAAGCTCTATCTAATTTTTTCATATTAACTGACAATTTTTAAGTTAACGATATGAAAATTGTTATCGTATTATTAGAATTTATTTTAATAGCCTTATTTGTCGGCGTCCTGCCGGAGTTTAGCTATTTCACCACTTAACTAGGACACGTCCACATAGACATCAACACAACAACCATTCCCTGCGACATTGCCATCTACCGCAGCATAGACTCAAACTCTGGGAGAAATAACAGCGACTAGATATATTTTATCACTCAACAGCGGTCTTTCCTACTAATTCCGACTCGGTAACACATTAAAAACAACACTAAACATGCATACCTTAGCCAGGATTTAATCCTGGGACTCTGTGGTCGCAAACCATTTTACGATTTAAATATTTTTATTTTATTTAGCTATTTATACTTCAAGATTAGGCTAAAATTGTATTTCATTTGTGTAAAATAAGAAATAAATATTTTATTATATTACAATACGTCATATTATATACAAATAATACAATAAAATGCTGATGTTTGGCAGGGGATTTCTTTGGCTAGCTCATCCTCGCTATTGTTTCGGTTAACACATTCCTTAAAAATGTATGTGCATTTTCGATATACTATTCTTAAGAGATTGTATTAAAATAACAAGCTAACCATTATACTCTTCGTCAATTTACTGCCATTTTTAGATAATTGTTGCACATTCCATAGAATATTCTCCGCATTTTTATCGTAAATATAAAAATATTTACTACGAGTAGAATAATGTTAGTTTGTGTTAGCGAGTAACGGCCTTGTCTAACTGCGAGATGAATGAATGCTGCCAAAGCTTGATTCATAATCTTATCGCATTTGTGACAAATGTGTTGCTGTTAAATTAATAAGTATTAGGGACTATTGCCTAATTAGCCGGTTTTGTAACAATATTATATAACATAAACATATAAATTTAAACAATTTAAATAATTATTATTTTTTTATTTATTCATCGATATTGTTTAAAACTATAATAGGATTCTTCCTCTAGCTAATACTAATTTCCTGTCCAAATTTCAATACAATCAGACTTTTCGTTCTTAAGTTATCGTGCTTTCAAGAAACGTGACGGACGGACGGACATTTTGAAAGTTGTTCAGAATTCGATCACCATCACAGTGATATGAAGATTTTTTCCCTACAAGCAATATTACCGGTTTTACAAATGTGCCGATCAATTGCAATATACTCTTCGTTTTGAATGTGCGAAGAATAAAATGTATTGTGTGCCTAGTGAGTTATATTTCAAGAATGCATGGAAAAACAAAATAAAAACCTGCTATAAACAATGGGAGAGCTGTTAAAAATCATAGCTATTTACTTAAAATGGATTCTGCGTATGTCACCGGGTTAGGAGGGGATGGTTGCAAGCCGAACAGCTTAGCACTGCGCCACTGGGCTGGTTTCAAACGGTTTTCGTCGAATAATTCGAGAAGTATCACATTTATGGAAAAGAAACCACCAAAAAAGCTTAAACTGAGAACGAATTTGTTTTTAGTGTTCCATACCAAAAAAACCGCTGCCTAAGAATCACTACTTCCACATCCAGATTTTTCATCCAAGTCACTTTAAAGGAAAAATCTTGACCATATTTGCACTCTAGTATGTGGAAATTATTGATCACAGAATTTTAATCATATTTGGGGCAGATGTCATAGAAAAACTTGAGGCGTTGGTTTTTACCATATACGTCAAAAATGAAGTTTCTAGCTTGTATTTATCATCCCCTATTCACAACTTACCACCTCCCACCCATTCAATCAGACGTCATTACAATATATACATGTACTAATTTTCAAGTGAATATCTCAATTTTATGTTATCAATCCCTTTAATAATGGATTGGTGGTGGGGGGTGGGGAGGTTGAAAAATATCAGAAAGAAATCTGAAGCCTTGGTTTCTTGGATATACACCAAATACCAAGTTTCTGTACTCTTACCAGCTTGCTTAACTTTTCCCTATTTACCTCTACTTACCCCACTCCTTCAAAGGTAATCATGTCAAAATTTAATCTAATTTCAGATGTCGTTATAATACATACGTGTACAGAATTTCAAGTGAAAATCTCAATTTTATGTTATCAATGTATGGAAAACACTATAGAAATAAACTGAGATCTTCGCTTCTAGTTTATACACCAAATTCCAAGTTTCCGTACTCTTACCAGCTTGCTTTACTTATTTTCACCTATTTACTTCTATTTAACCCCCAACCACTCAAAGGAATCATCTTAAATTATAATCTAGTTTCAGATGTCGATATAATACATACGTGTACCAAATTTCAAGTGAATATCTAAATTCTATTTTATCTAACCCTTTAATACTGGAGTAGGGGTGGTGGAGGGTTGAAAAATATTATAAAAAATCTGAGGCCTTGGCTTTTAATACATACACCGAATTTCAAGTATCTGTACTCTTAATAGCTTGCTTCACTTATTTTCCCCTTTTTTCCCTTATTTAACCCCCAACCCTTCAAGGGAATAATCTCAAAATATAATATAGTTCCAGATGTCATTATAATATATACATATCCCAAATTTCATGTGAATATCTCAATTTTATTTTATCGACCCCTTTAATAATGGAGTGGTGGTGGGAGGATGGAAAGTATAGAAAAATTTGAGGCCTTGGCTTCTAGTACATACATCAAATTTCAAGTTTCTGTGCTCTTACCAGTTTGCTTTAATTATTTCTTCCTATTTACCCCCAACCCTTCGCTGCATATATTCCAAAGACAATCCAGTTCCAGATCTCGTTATAATATATATGTGTACAAAATTTCAAGTCAATGTCTTAAACCGGAGAAAACGTGCGGACAAAAAAAAAGTTAAAGACAGACAGACAGGACCGACAGACACCCCGACAAACAGAAATTTAAAATTTTGACGTTTCATGACATTCTAAACCTATTTCAAGCAAAAAAATTGAATTTTTTTTTTACGATTACTATACTTCCAATCCACTACGTGGATGTGGAAGTAATTGCCAAAACGGAATACTTATGGGATCACCTGGGTGTCCGTTCGTCCGTCCCTCTGTCATGGGTATTTTTCTCAGAGATTGTTTGACGTAGAAAGTTGTAATTAGGGACAGTTGTAAAGTTGTGGCCCAATTACTGACGTGAGGCACAAGAAGAACAATAAACCTCGACGGCAACTTTTTTCTCGACATAATATGTATAATTCTATCAAATAAGTATATATACTTAAAAGCAACTGATGGTACGGAAAACTAATTGCGAAAGTATGACTTGTACTTGGCTGGTTTCTTCCTATACCTATACGATTAATAGTGTTGAGGATATGGAAGTGTCTCAACGTTTATAAAAGTAAATATTTATTTTAAATATTAAATATCTCTGAATCTTTCATCAAAGATGGTAATATCAATATAAAAAATTATAGAAAAATATACAGTGTGTTCCACTTTTCATGTAGCCACCCTTTAGGAACTCCTTTGTAAAAAATTAAGGCGTAATGGGTTTGAAACTGGGGCCGTCAAAAAAACTAAATTATAAATAATTTTTATCTGTAAAATGGATTCTCAAATGAAAAAGATCTTTTCTTCGTTTTTTATTTTCCAAATTCGTAAATCCACACACCCCTGGCTCTACTGACTAGACTTATTGGCCCTACTATAGAACATCATATTGCAGAATGAGCTAAATCGGCGAAAGCCGTTTTTCTATAAGGTTTGTGCGAGGTCCTTTCAACGAACTGATTTTCTAAACATTATTTTTATATTTTTTGTGGCGATGATTTAATGAATTATTATGAATTTGTTAACTATCTAGTTATAGCCCAGTTCCCAGGAAGAAAATAGCGGCAATAGTTGGGAAAATGATAATAATTATGATAAATTTTGACTGAAAGGTTTTAAGTAGTAGAAAAGTATTTTAAACAGTTATCAAGGCCACTGTGGGCGGAACAAAAAATAAAATACCAAACTTAAAAATTTTTTTGTTTTGTTTTTGATATAACCAGGTAAGTTTTAAAATATGAACGATATCGTGGTGATGAAAATTAAATAGCAGAATAGTCTACAAAAAAAGGCTTTACAAAAATTTTCGTACATATAACGGTTCTCTGGTAAAATTAGAATCAAATTAATAGCGTCACAAGCCAACGCACAAACGGCTTTTTCCCTGCGCCTCGGTACAAAAGCTTTGATAACTTTTAAAAAATAATCGGATTATTATAAAGAGAAAACATTTTAAATGGCAAAGATGCAGCTGTATGATAATATATATTTTAATCATAACATTTGTTTCTTTTTCTTTTTTTTTCTTTGTTTTAGAATCTACTCCATTAAATTCTCTATATATTGAAATATAATCGTTAATGTAACAGGTCTCGTTGGTTTTGGGATCTTCTTCGATTTTATGGTAGTCAAAAATATTCACATGTTTTGGATATAAAATGGGTGGACCAAAATTAGCTTTGACAAATGAATATATGTATAAGTTAAAGCTAAGGGTATCTATTTTAACAAGCCATATCCATTTTTTCATTATAATTTAGATTTGACAGGGATGTACAATAGAGTGCATGTATATTAAAATCGGAGATTTTTTTAATAAATATATTCTTAATACTGAATACTCACATTTTTTGCAGTTGCTATTTACGGTGAACAAAACATAAATATCAGATATCTCAATTGTGTATAGTGAAATTTTTCGTAGTGGTCGAGACATGCGCAGGTACAAACAAGACTTCCGACGAAAATTTGTATAAAATTGACACTCCAAGGAGATTCTAAGAGCCGCCCGAGGCGGCGCGGTGCTCGCAACGTAAAGTTGCCTTCATTCGTATAGTGCGGGTAAAGAAAGCTGTAAAAAACCGACCATAAATTTGGCTCGTTAAGATAATTGATGTCTCATAGAGCCGTACTTAAAATGTTTGTACACACTGGTAGAAATTTAAATCTGTTTAGCAATGATGAATTTTGAGTCTAAATTGGAATTATCAAATATTCTCTTATTGCTCAGTTTCGGCAATAATAATTTAATCTATTGAATTATAATTGTTGCCAAGCAAGGACCACGAGGAGATACGAGCAATTCCTTGCCAAAAAATGTGGGTTTAGAGTTAAGGTTATTGCTATTTATATCAATAGTCCTAATTTGATCTAATTGACCCGGATTAAATAAATAAGTTCAACTCTAGAAAACAAATAAACAAATATTAAATAAATAAATTCAATTCTAGAAAACAAATAAACAATTATTGAATAAATAATTTAATTCTAGAAAACAAATAAATAAGTATCAAATAAATTATTTCGATTCTAGAGAACTTCCAGTAACTTCAAAATTTTTCAATACGTTGCAAATATTCATGCATCACGCCACAGTACAATTCTGTAGCTTTCCGTAATACTTACTCGTTTATGAATCACTTTAAAGTTAAATCCTATCTTTAAGCGCCATCGCCTAAGTGTTTGTTCACTAAATCACACTATACTTGTTGTATTCAGTTCCATATGTACTGATTGTACTGTTGGTATCTCACTTTCCTTATACTTACTCTAAGTTAAATCTCTTAACAACTTCACCACAGACGAATCTAATGCTCGCGATTTTCCCTTGTCCGATTTAGCTTCTCGATTATATCGTCCTTCCTTAATTAGTTTATAAATAGTTTGTTCTAGAATTTCTGTTAAGTAGGCAGTTTTTTCCACAGCTCCGGTTTCTCCTTCACTTTCTTTTATATTTTTATAAACATTTAAAACTGCTTTTTGGGTATGTTCACATAAATGTTGTCTAGAAACTTTCTCTGTAATTTGCGAGCTGTTAATAATCCCAATACTTTCCTGTCATTCTCTGCTAGTGCTAGGCAAAGAACCTTCCCAAGGCCTAAACATTTTCAGGATATTATTTTACCACAGCCACTTATAAACACAAAACACCCAAATGATTCACTACCCGCCAAAATATTTATAAAAACACAATTGCATAAAATACGGTAAAACACAAAGGAAGATATCATGTACCTCTTAAAGTATATTACCCTTCTAAGCTCTTACAATCTAAATATAACGTAAACACAGACCACCAACTATATTTATTTTATAAAGCACATACACATTTATTAATACTATGGAGTTAATTTGAAATTCCGTGACACTGACAATATTAAAAGTTCGACTCTGTCGTCCCCGCTAGGTCGTAAAATATTTTCTGTAGGGGCGAGTTGGTAAATATGAAGAAAATAAATAAATGAAATAATTGGAACAGGTGTGTTTTCGTCAATTTGTTACTTTAATCATTCCAGAACATACTTTATATGTGAATATTGATGATCTATGCATTAAGTAGTATAATATATTCAATATTTAATATGTTATAGAGGAGTTAGCTCGAAAATCGACATGCCCTGATCTCCCCTCAATGCTGTAGTCAAGTATGAGCGGCACAGCTTTGAGGTTTTTTTATGTGCATTAAACGAATGAAGGCAACTATACCTACTTTTTCTAAGTCATTTTATTATCTTTCGCACACGGTGGTATTGATAACTTTTAAAAATATTTGTCCACTACTAATAATCTACCAAAAAATAACAAGTTCTCATAAGGATTATTTGATCCTAGCTCAAATCCCTGAGGACTGTACTATTATTGCAATGTTTCTTTGCTAAAATTGCAAAATTGAAAAGTTACGTCATAAGAGGAAATAACGCAGTATCATTTTAATGGATTAGTTTGCTCACTTGGTTAGAGCAAATTGCTTCAGTCTTTATTCATATACGATATTAAAATAGATCTCTCACATCACAAATTATATTTCCACTTAGTAAGTAGGTAATCGTTAAGTGAATCTAAAGAAAAACACAAAATGGATTTCCAGTTTGTAATGGCAATATTAATGGCAATCTACCTCAAGACCGAGTTATTTCCTGTGCCGTTGCAGTTCCAGAGCGTAACGAACAGTCTTTGAGAGATAGTACATTAGATAATCCGGAGGCGCAGCCGGCAGAAGAGAGGGGGTGCTTTATCCGGGTTTAATTTAAAATTAATATAGCACAGGCGGCGAATGCCGGAAATGAGCTTTAGAAAGTGTGGAAGGGGGTGGAGGCGGCACCCGGCGCAGCTCCCAGCAGACAAGCTGATTAGGGATCCTTTAGGGATAACCACTTAGCCACCCAACTTCGGATTCCTTTGCGTCGGTGTTATTAATATTACTTAATCATTGCTGGAACTACGAACATAGCAAAGCATTTCAGTCTTTATATAGAGACTAGTTGGAATAATTGCATTCGAACGTTGCTGAATTCAAATAAATATTTATCTAACATCTTTACATACAGTGTGTCTCACTTAAGAGTGGTACAGGTAGCAATTTTTTCGTTTTTTGTCAAATTTGAATCAAACTGATCTCAAAGGAGAGAGATCACCAAGGTCTATTCGAGACCACAAAATCTCTTTCCATCTTTAAATAATGCAAGACCATCTACGATACTAAATCAAAAAAATCAAAAAATCATAGTAGTCATTTTTTAATAATTTTTTTTTTAAACAAAACTTGTTCGAAATCATTCAAAAACCCTGAATCCGAAGTTTAGTTAAATTCTAAAAAAGATGAGGTCTTGATGAAAAAAATTCCACTCTCAAATTTTTTGTTTTGATAAGCATGCTCTGACTCCTTTTTGACTACTAAGACAATGTTGTAAATATCAGATTAGTCGTCCAGTAAATCTGTTGACATTTTGTCTGATTTTTTGTATTGTAGCATATGCGGTTAAGGTGCCCGTCGGGAAAACTTTTGCTGATACATACTCTCTCCAAACTTCGTGTATGGCTTCATTGGACCTAGTCTGACAGCATTTTCCTCATCATTTTTCTTGTTTTTGGGGCGTTTTCCCGCTAGATTTTCCGAAACATGTCATTTTGACGGCATATAAAAAATGTATAGATAATGTTACTTTTCCAAGTAGAATAGCTTAAAAACGTGAATTGAAACGTAAAAAAATAATTGTCTGACAATAAATGTGGGTCATGGGGCATGTCCGCTGTCTTGAACATGTCGGAAAAATGACTATAAGAAAATGTATTAATAACCAGCTGATTTTCGATGTATTAATTTATTAAAACATACAAAAACAAGTTTTCATATTGTCTGACGAAAATTATTTTCCGATTTCCCAGTCTGACGCGTCAAAGTTGTCGGTTTCATGACAGTAAAAAATGTATTCATAACCTTCAGACATTGGAAAATTATATGCAGAAAATAGGTATTTAATTTGTGGTATAAGTGTCTGACAAATACAGTGGGGCATAACGAGAGTCTGACAAAAAACATAATTTTCCAATAGCGGCCGTCGAAGTTAGGGAGATAAAAAAATGAATGTAAGGTGTAAATTTTAATACTTCACTATTTCCTGATTTGCACAAAAAACACTCCATTATTCAAAGTTATTTTACATACCACGTGCATCAGATAAACCCTTACAATTCTCTACTACTACCTACGTGTACTATACTACTACTATAGAATGCAATACGGACTACGGAGTGTAGAAAGACGTTCCACACTCCTATGTTCTATTATAGAGCCTGCGTACTAAACAGATGTACACAGGTGAACTTGTATAAAACGATATATTTTTAAGCGCGAGGTTCATGCAATTTATTTATGATTTTTGACACTGTAAAAATGATTTTTCAATGATTAGTATGAGATAATCATGACGATTTGAAGGAAATTACAACATTAAAAAATTGTGTTATCCAAGCACCAGACTGAAAAACTGGAAAACACCTTTTGTCGGACAGTTAAAAAATCAGCTTGTTATATATAAATATAGCCTCAGTATATACGTATGAATGTAACATCCAAGCGTAGCTTGACAACCACATAGAAAAACCTTTTATTTAACATTTCCAGCTAAAAGGCTTTATTTCACCGTCAGACAATTTTTTAATCGTTTATAAATTTTATTTCAAAATCAAAAAAATTTGTAAAAAAATGTTATGAATAAATTTTTTGCTGTCATGAAACCGACAACTTTGACGCGACAGACTGGGAAATCAGAAAATAATTTTCGTCAGACAATATGAAAACTTGTTTTTGTATATTTTAATAAATTAATACAGCGAAAATCAGCTGGTTATTAATAAATTTTCTTATAGTCGTTTTTCCGACATGTTCGAGATAGCGGACACCCCCAATGACCCACATTTATTGTCAAACAATTATTTTTTCATGTTTCAATTCACGTTTTTAAGCTATTCTACTTGGAAAAATAACAGTATCTATACATTTTTTATATGCCGTCAAAATGACATGTTTCGGAAAATCTAGCGGGAAAACGCCCCAAAAACAAAAAAATGATAGAGGAAAATGCTGTCAGACTAGGTCCAATGAAGCCATACACGAAGTTTGGAGAGAGTATGTATCAGCAAAATTTTTCCCGACGGGCACCTTAACCAATAGTTTATTTCAATTAAAATGCTTCGACTGTAGAAACAGTGGAAATTGTTCGATTAGTTGCTGATAATTCTAGTACGACAAGGAAAGCTGGTACAGAATTTAATAATTGGCATCCAGATCGACCCTCAATAGACCATGTAAAAGTTTGGCGAATTAATAATTTATTCATTAGAACTGACAAAGTGTGCAACAAACAAGAACAACGTGTGAGGGATCATGTTAGAGATACAGAAATTATTCAGTTTGTGAGAGAAAATCAAGTGACATTATAGTTACAATAAATAAATTATTACGTAATATAAATTTAAACGTGAATGAATGGTCTACTGGTATATTAAATCATTATACAATTCACTGCTGTTACCTATAAGTTACCGTTAACGTCGCGTTTTAATGTCAAAGTGAATACAAGTTTACGTTCAATATCTACTAGCTTTACACTGTTCTCTTCGTAATTTCATCAGCAAGGGCATGCGTATTTTTACATGAGATTATTCTGAAAACTGCAAATTTTAGAAAAAAATTGTAATAATAAAATAGCCCCAATTCTTTATTTGTATTCGTTTTCAATGTACTTGGTATCTATTTTGATAGATAGAAAAGTTTCCGGCTCACGATTTATCGACATAGCTGGAGAAAAACATTACACTTATTAAAATTTGACCTTCATATTCAACATATTTTGTTAACAAATATGTAGTGATAACTCGGTAAAAATTTAAGACCCACTCATTGTTCCGTTTTTAACTATTATATAATTATTTATAATAATTAAACTACTCGATAAATCATTGTGAAATTCAATAGAGTTCTGTTTCAATAATATGAAAAACGATTTAATAAAATCAAGTTGATGCGTTACGGATTACGACTTGCATACGGACCATTTGACGGAGACAATGTTTATTATCAATTTTTTAATTTAATAAAACATGTACTGTAACTGTATCTTTTCATTTTGAGCAAATTCATTACAATGCTATAAGACGTGTCTGAAAAGTTCTGTAACGTGAAAAGTTATTATACATTTATTTTCCTTTAAATGTCCTTTTTAAATGGGTAATCCAATGTTGTTATATTATCCTTGGTCTTCACTCGAAGAAAATTTCCAAGAAACGTTAGTGCTGGAAATATAGCCTCTAGTCTAAAACCATATCAAGCTAGTCGCTGTTGGGAAGTAAACATTAAAGTCTATTACCCTCTTGAATCAAAACAAAATAACAAACGTAGACGTATATATCTTTTGGTTCTCGAAATATTTTTGTACGCTTTACATTCTAACGTAATACTACTTATAGTAATTTACGTTACAAGTCCGGAAAGAGGTCTTTTGCAGGCCAATTCAAGCAGATCCCAGGACGAGCAGAAGGCGAGTCCTGGGAGCCTGGGGAGACCTGCAAACACTGTTTTTCTGTCATGTAAAGTACAATGTTTCTTCGACCGACACTGTGATACAATATCAATTTTGTATTATTTTTTAATTCTCTAACAAATACAACAACAAACAATAATAGTGAGATATTGCATTGTCACATAACGGCATTCGCTATTAGGATCGCGTTATTTGACATCTAAGCATGCGCACATTTAATCTGCGTTAAGGCATGCGGTAATAACTTAGCGCCTGACGTAACTCCCGTACGTTTAGCGTACGTCGAGTAAACGACGTTATCCTCATAAGTAAGCTATAATACCACCAGCCAACATGCCAGCTTCCAACATTTTTCCATTAAAGCCTAAATGTATGTAAATATTATATCAAAGATTAGAGAACTTATAATTCCTTAATTTTTTATTATATCATATCGCATATACAGAAATTCATCTTTGTTTTGACTTACAATCGACTCCAAAAAATTTTGTTCGAATGGTATTTTTCAGTAAATTGGAGTTCTCTTTTTAGGAAATAAGATAAGTTTGATTTTAAAATTTACATACTTAAAATGTACCTTTAATAGTTTTGTAATATTTGACAACAGTAATAATATATTTTCAAATTTGACGACTATTTGACATAAAAAGTGACGTTTTACATAACCTAGTTACCAGAAATAGAACTGCAATGCAATAAGTTTTAAACAAAACCTAGTTATTTGCGTTAATAACGTAACGTAATTAGCTAGCGTCGTGCGGTATCACTGACTGCAATATCTCTCTATTAACTAATTAAAATATCGTTTTTCGTCTTCGTGGCTGCTTCCAAAATTTCTTTTCGAATTTAGTTTTCTGCTTGTAACGCTTCAAAATCAGAATCTATATTTTCCATAACTTGTGAATTGACTTTTGAAAATGCGTAAAAGTTAAGTGTATTTATCTGTTTGACACTTATCCCAATAATTACCACAAGTTCGCTTCCATAGCAACAAGAATGCAAAGCCAACTATACAAAAAAATTGGCAGCATTTTTCACCTTCACAACCACCTGTATTTTTTGCAATCGGACATGCTTGGTTTCAAGATCTGCTCGTTTTTATGTGCTTCCTAACATTTTGCTCAAAAATTATAATAAACACATGTTTTGTGTAAAATACGACAGTCTGCATGTTTCTGGCGATTACCGGCTATCCATTATTTGGAATTTCAATAGCACCAAATCCGAAATAAATTATAAGTCCAATCAAAGTTATCGTGTATAAACGGTTTAGGCGCATACATTCAGACACACAGACATTTTTTATTCCATAATAGTGCGGTAAAACTAAAATTTCTACAGAACTGTCGTACTAAAGCATTTTTTCTGCTGGAACTTGTTGTAAACATTACAAGAGATGTAGTAAAAAGTTTGGGATTAAATATGTATGGTACTGTTTAAACAAAAGAATGTTCAAAATTGTAATTTTTCGTAGCTTTTTTTAAATACTTTTGTTTATAATTGTTTATTTGTGGTATATTCAATTTTTTTTTAGTTTTTGTTGGGTATTTTGCCACTTTATTGGAAGAACTTCTATAGTGTCAAATGGATCTGACTGAAGGTGGTTCTTGAATACTTGATTGTTACACACTGTCTCAAACTTAAACATTTATAACTAGAACAACAAAAATGTTTGTTTAAGATTATAGTTTTTTTTGTGTACTTTTCAGTGAAGAAATTAGAAAAATTCAAAGAAACTGATATATCCTTGTAAAGTTTCGTTAATATGTAAGTATATTACTGTTGAAGTTATCATCAATTGTTTAAAAATGGCTTATATCAAATATTTTTATGTTTTTAACTTGAAAAATTTACCAAAATGATTTGAATAAATCTAGATTTCTTGTAAATTTTATTGTGAATAATTATTTTCTCTTTCTTTATTGCGATACGATACGATATACAACCAGAGATATTTAAGGAAAAACTACGAAAAAATACAGTTTTGAATAAACTCTTATTTAAACATAGCTTTTCACCATGCAGATTTAATTCAGAACAGGGTCATCGAGAGAAAATCTGAGCCCGGGGGGTAGTAACATATGCCCCTCTCCCAGCTTCTTTAACTTAAGAAGAACCGAATTGGGTTCCTTCCGGTTCTCCATTTAACTTACTTTTAAGATACAGTACCCGGGCCCGCCTTCATAAGATCTTTCTATAATTGATCGATGATTAACCAGTAAAAAAAAATTTAAGGTTCGCAATCAAAATTTGCATATAATATGCTTCTCCAACTTTTCCCGGATTTCTGAAATTCGGGTGAACTCTGGGCCCCAGGGAAAACATCCCCCTCCCATAGGGCCTGTTTCAGAACTGTTTACTTCAATTCTTGTAATGTGTTCATCAAATTTCAGCAAACACATTGATGAGCAAGGCAATTCGTTTTAGGCAATTTAGACCCTTAGTTTTATTCCAGTATAGTTAAATTGAAATTGTCTTGAAATAGATTTCAGTATAAACATTTTTTTAACGTAGTTATTATACTCCTCGCAAATACAAAAGCGAAAAGTATATTGCATTTGAATGGCTCGTTATATTAGTGATCGAATTCTGAACAATTTTCAAAATGTCCGTCCGTCCGTCTGTGTGTCCGTCAGTCCGTCCGTCACGCCTTGTGTAAGTACGATAACTTAACAAAGAAAAGTTCGATTGTATTGAAATGTAGACAGTAATTAATGTTAGCTGGAGGGATAAGTTGATTATTTAAATTTTAAAAAACGTCCGAAACTATTACAGCTAAGAAATTTCAATATAGATAGAGTTTGTTTCTCACAGATTTTGGTACGTTAAAAAGTAGGAGTTGAAAAGTCTAATGTAAAGATTAAAATATATAGTACTTTTTATTTCTCCTTAACATATTCATTAAAAATGGTCATTTTTGGTGTGCCCCCCTCTTTCACAGTACTTAAAATTACGAACTGACTTTAAAAATAAATAGGTTGCAAGCAGCCCTGCTTATAAAATGGCGGATCGATAGTCCCAACTTTATCCTTCTACGTTTCTTTTTGGGACTTCCTATTACAAATATCCTCATTTCTAAATGACCCAAAGAATCTACAAAATAATTCAAGTATCTAATATATTACTGGAAAATAACCTCTATGCCTGTGACATATACGCCAAACGATTAGTTAGATAGTTTTCTTGACAAATAGCACGACTAAGAATAAAGATATAAAAATAAAGTATTTACTAACTTTTCTGAAACCTATTCTCTTTCCTTTCTCAAAGCATTCTTTGGGAAATATTTTGTGCTGTGTATCTTAGTTACAGCTCTAAGAATACGTTTGTGTTATATAAAATAATAAATATAACTTTAACGTTTATTAACGTTTCCTGCACACATTGTGAAAACCTGAAAAATGCTAAGGCAATAATGTAAACAGCTAACAGCAATTCTTGAAACTATTCATCTTTCATCCTGATGAAGTTCTTTAAGCTAAAGAAGTATATTACTATTTCCTAAATTTTTCAACATAAGATGTAACAAGGTATTCTTTAGTAAATTAACAATTTCCTTACATAGTGCAAAAAACATATCCTTTCCTCCTGTATTTGACCATTTGAATGTGTCATGCTAAAGGAACAAAAGAAATAAAGCTGAAAACAATTTTATGCAGCAAATAATTTTAATGGTGGCACATTGATGTGATGCATAATAATTTGCGTACTACAAGCACTTCATCTGTCACAGTTAGTGACTGTTTTTATGCAACGAGCGAGAATTTCTGAAGAAAATTGCTATTATTACCGAAGCACATCTCACCCTCAAAGTTAAAACCAGAACGCGCCAATTTTCCTCCTAGAGCCGCCTTGAATATACAGAAACAGTTTCCATGAAAACGTTTAAGCGCTCTAAACTGAAAAAGAGCAGTCGAGAGAAAAGTGGCGAGAAGGGTGCGGGAGCCGATGCAACAGAGATGGAGCAGGTCCAATCAGCCTCTATTCATTAGTCACTTGTGCTAAGTGGTGCCTCTAGCGGCTTGAGTGTGAAGCGACTGACAATTGCGGTAAAGTTTCAGGCATTCAACGCTGCTAAATTTCAGTGGATTTCAGCTTTAGAACAAATGAAAGCTCAAACATATAGGCTATTATATTCTGTTGTATAAAAGGATATTGTAACGTGTAGGTATGTACATTGTACAGTCGTTTGAAAATATATATTAACATATTTTTGTGTATAACGGATTGATGTCGCAAAAATGATAATAATTTGAGTTTTAAATTTTATATAAAGTGTTTGAACATTATTTTTGTTTCAAGACAAACGAAATGTATTGTTTCAATCAATGGTATATATTCATAATTTATGAAAATTCAAAGGAGCAAATACAGTTAAAACAACAACAATTGTGCTCATAACTGCGTGAAGTATACAAGGCATTGAAAATAATTGTTAAAAACAAAACAAAACAAAACAATTAATAACAAAACTTTGAATGAAAATCATGAATAGCCCAGGAACTCCTATAGATATTTGATGGGCTATAACAGCATAGAGAAAGAAAAAGATCGATATTAATGCTATTATATTGATTAATTGATTAATTGACTGATTAACAAACGTACGATAGGCATTACTGCCGCTTCCGGATTCCCCGCCGGACGGATTCGGTACATGATTGTTGTCAACAGCGAGAGCGAGGTGTAGGAATATAAAATGGGAAGTGTAGTTGTTTGTGAGATGCTTCTTTTACGACGGAAAACGTCTTTGATCATCTCTGTCTATTCTTCTTCTAAGCTTTCTGCTTCTTCTATTTCTGAATCTGGAATTGCGTATATCCTTTTACCTTGCCGTTAGAGAATGGATGCAGGATCATTGGAAAAGTCCAGTGATCCTCTCCTAGTTTTTTCATAGGATGGTTTCCTTCCATACTTTGGTGATGATTTCTAGGGATAGCTCCTTTGGGCTGTCCGGTCCATAATGTAGTAGTTGTTTGTTTATTTTGTATATTCCGCATGCAGTGTTTCTCTTAGCTCTGGCCATTATTTCTAGTAGATCGCTCTTTGATGGCAATTTGCTCAAGGGCCAGTGATCCATTTATTGTATTAATTCTATTTGAGTTCTCTTTGCGTTTCCTTTTTCTTCTAGTATCCTGTATCCAACCCTGCGGTGGGATATATATTCTTGCCCGCATATTGTTGTATCTTCTGTATGTTTTGAGGTATATGAGGATTTTCTAGAAATTTGACGATGTCTTGCTTTTCTTAGTTGATGATGAAGAGATCGCCAGCCAGGGAGGTCTTATGGTTTCAGCGTTCTCATTGAATTTCTAAGTTTCCTTTATTGTGCTCTGTTGTACTTGATCCAGGACTGTGGTGAATAGTCGTGGGGATAGCGGACATAATTGTTTGACTTCTTTGTTCTTCATTTTTGATTTCGTCGTCTGTACGAACCATTGCATTGCGATGTTTTCGCGTATGCATGCTGTTGTTACCCTATTCTAATTCAGAAAATGAATGGACGGGTAAGGAAAAAAATCGAGGAAACTAAATTTAGGATAGATATTTTTACATTTCTTGTCTTGATTTATAACTGAACATTATAAAAAAACCGCTGCCTAAGGAATCACTACTTCCACATCCAGATTCTTCATCCAAGTCGTTTTAAAGGAAACATCTTGACTATATTTGCACTCTAGTATGTGGAAATTATTGGTCATAGAATTTTAATAATATTTGGGGCAGATGTCATAGAAAAGTTTGAGGAGTTGGTTTCTACCATATACGTTAAAAATGAAGTTTTTAGTTCACCCTACTTATTTTCTACTATTCACCTCCCACCCCTTCAATGGAGGCATCTCAATCAGATGTCACTACAATACATACGTGTACTAATCTCAAGTGAATACCTCAATTTGATGTTATCAATCCCATTAATAATGAAGCGGAGGTGGTGGAGTTTGAAAAATATTAGAAAGAAATCTGAGGCCTTGGTTTCTAGTATATACACCGAATCCCAAATTTCTGTACTCTTATCACCTTGATTTACTTATTTTCCCCTAGTCACTCCTATTAACCCTAACCCTTCTACGGAATCATCCCAAAATATAATCTAGTTCCAGATGTCGTTATAATACATACGTGTACCAAACTTCAAATGAATATCTCAATTTTATTTAATCAACCCTTTTCATATTGGAGTAGGGGTGGTGGGGGTTGAAAAATATTATAAAAAAATCTGACGCTTTGGCTTCTAGTACATACACCGAATTTCAAGTTTCTGTGGTCTTACCAGCTTGCTTTACTTATTTTCCCCTATTTACCCCTATTTAACCCCCAACCCTTCAACGGAATCATCTCAAAATATAATCTAATTTCAGACGTCGTTATAATAGATACGTGTACGAAATTTCAAATGAAAATCTCAACTTTATTTTATCAACCCCATTAATGGGGTAGGGGTGGTGGGGGTTGAAAGATGTTATAAAAAAATCTTAGGCCTTAACTTCTAGTACATACACCAAATTTCAAGTGTCTGTTCTCTTACAAGCTTGCTTTACTTATTTTTCCCTATTTTCCCCTATTTAACCCCCAACCCTTCACCGGATTTCCTCAAAAAACAATCCAGTTCCAGATCTCGTCATAATATATACGTGTACAAAATTTCAAGTCAATATCTCAAACCGTTCCGGAGAAAACTTGCGGACAAAAAAAGTTACAGACAGACAGACCGACAGACAGACCGACAGACCGACAGACAGACAGAAATTTTTTTTCGCTCAAATTTAAAATCTCGACGTTTCATGACATACTAAACCTATTTCACGAATGAAAATTTTTGAAAATTTTTTTGCGATTACTATACTTCCAATCCACTACGTGGATGTGGAAGTAATAAATCTATAGTGTAACATATACAGTTTAACAGTGAATTATTATTTGTTGGAGTATAATTGTAATGAAACATATTATTTACAGGATTTTGCAAACAGCAGAAAAAACTATCTATGAGAACTAAAAGAAAAACCATCTGTAAAATTACACTGCCACACAAAAAAAAAGTTGTCTGAAATGTATATGCGATATATGGTTTCCAAAGTATTTTTTCTCGCTGAACACGAATCCGGTGTCAGAATTGCTCCATCACCCTTCAATCTTCAAAAAATGAGGACTTTGTGCACAAAAAAAAGTTGTCTGAAATGTACATGCGATATGTGATTTCCGAAGTATTTTTTCCCGCTGAACACGAATTCGGCGTTAGAATTGCTCCATCGCCCTTCAATCTTCAACGGAATGCTGAATAATCTTTCGAAAAATGAAGACTGTGCTTACGAGCCGTGATTTACGTGTGATATATGATTTCCGAAGTATTTTTTCCCGCTGAACACGAATCCTTTGCCAGAATTGCTCCATAACCCTTCAATCTTCAGCAAAATGCTGAAGAATTTACATATACTAAATTATATCTGTATGTATAGGTGTTTGCGGTAGCGGCTTCATATGATCCAACTGTTATACGGATTCAACAATAGACTCATTTTTAACTGGATCTTCATGACCGTAGGGGGTTATATGGATGCTGGTTTACTCTGCATAGCCATAGGAGACTATGTGAACACTAGTGTTAGATGATAATTGTTAAATAATAAAGACAAATTCATTTTAGGATTTTAATTGCTAGCATAACCAGAATTCAGGTTATCGAAAGAATGCAAATATTGTAAATCAATAATTTTACAGATAGTTTTTCTTTTAGTTCTCATAGATAGTTTTTTCTGCTGTTTGCAAAATCCTATAAATAACATGCTTCATTAAAATTGACATAGTCCAATTTCAATAAACGATATTTTATCTTAAAATATAAAGATTTAAACTACTTAGAAATGTAATAAATAATAGCCACTGCATGCCTTTGAAAGCTTAGATATCGCAAAATATAAAAGTAGTACGAATGATGACATAGTCCGCTTTATTGGTTATTAGAGTACGGATCATCGATCCAAGACAGAGTTTTTGTACAACATTGTTGGCGAAACGAGCTTGAGTGGTAGTATTTGACTGTAGTGTTTAGTATTTTATGTTTATTGAAACAACTTGAGAGGCAGCGTCATACTAAGGGTTCCAGTCCCCTCCAGGATAACAAATTTTAAGTTTTAACGGAAGTGAATTTAATGAGTAATCGAAGTTGTCTGCAACTTCTGCCTGTTTAGTAATAATCTTATTAAAAATATTTTAGGAACATTTTTCCCTAAAATTTCAATAGAACATAGTTTATATAAACAACAACAGTTTGCATGCCATGCCTCTGGCGATCACAGTGCATGATGGATATGATTCAGTTGGGAAGTATTCTATCATGCCATTTTACAAATGGTTCAACAAAAATTAAGTTTAACGGAAGGTATTGTGTTGACAAGAAACGATCTGCAAACATACAACTTTTTATTATTCCATAATTAAATTCAGTGTATTCTGGAATACAATTGTTTTCTGCAATGACTATTAAAAATGTTGGTGGAGTTATACCTATTTTATCTGATCAAATGGGTACAATAAAACACTAAATTCTGTCTAAATAAATGTAAATAATTTCTAATTTATCTTTAATATAATATTCGTAAAAAAGTAAAAGATAAAGGATAGCCAGCTTAGATGTTATTTCATTTTAAGGTACCTTTTGTTAGACGAAAATTTATTCCACTCTAAGGGCCATTACTTTGGGTCTCCGTTAAACATTAACCATCTGCTAAATCATTGAGAGCACAATTAGACCGTTCGAACTATAAAAAATGTGATATTTTCTATCCATTGAATTTAGTCTTGTTTGAGGTGTATATAAACAGAAAATTGTATTCCGGACAGAAGTTAGGTGAGGAACGCATATTAATATGCACTTTTATGCAAAAAGTGCATTTTTCGCTATATTTGCGCTATTTTCGAAAGTTTTTGAAATATAATTGATTAAAAGAGGAGTTTTGCAGGTCAAGCCAAGCAGATTCCAGGTCGAGCCGCAGGTGAGTCCTGGATGCTTTAGGAGCCCTGCAAACCTGTTTTTCGGTCATGTAAGGTACAATTCTATTTTCGATCATTTTCTGCTTGTAACGCTTCAAAATCTGAATCCATATTTTTTCATAACTTGCGAATTGACTTTTGAAAAGTCGTAAAAGTTATGTGTATTTATAGAAGCGTGTTTCAGAACAGTCATAAATTATTTGAAAACTTTCATCATTTAACCATTTTTCTACGGTAACCGTCTGTCTATTTGACAATTAACACAACTTCGTTTCCATGGCAGCAAGAGAGCAAAGCCACTTATACCAGAAATTGGCCGCATTTTTTGCCATCATGGATCGGAATAGCTTTTGCCAATCTCCGTTTTCCGGCTTAGACCGAAAAGTGAACACTTTCCGGCCAAGGCCGGAGAACGTTACTGTCTGTCCGAAAATTTCTCCAAAAAGGGTGTACCTTCCGGTCGATTGAAAAGAAATGTTTTGTTTTATTATTATTTAAGCATCACTTAACACATAGAGTCATTTATAATCCTTTAAGAGCCACTTTCAGCCCATAATTGTATACATTGGTGCATAATGTGCATGCATAGAAAACGAAAATTTTAATAAACGGTTTAATATTGAAAATATCAATGAAAAAATTTATAGTCGGGGGTTCTCATAGTCGCTGATCACGAATCTGTTGAGAAAATTGAAAAATTCAAAATGGCTAATTGAAATTGGCGCGAATCATGAAACGTGGAGATTATAAATTTGAGCAAAAGCAAAAAAATAATCTGTCTCTCGGCCTGTCTGCATGTTTGCCCAGAGTTGCAATTCTGTTTTATTAAATTTTAGATAAATATATGTAATATGTTTTGCACCATTTTTCCGTATCAATTTGCATATTTGTCCATTATAATTGCATATTTACTTACGACAAAACAAAACAAAACAAAACACCGATACATGTATGCGCTTGTACACTTAAGTTTATTTTTAAAAAAATCTGCAGTTCTTTCTCTATTTGGCACTTTTCATTTATAAATTATCTTTTTTGTAACATAACAACGCTATATATTTGTTTGTCAAATACAAGAATATCAGGTTTTCTTCGTAACAATAGTGACAACTACATGCCAAATATCACACAGCCAAACAAACAAAAAATAAAAAATTCAGACCAGCGAAACAGACCCATGCATCACTATGTATTTTCGCTTAATCCGAATCTGAGGTCAAAAAAGCCGTACACCCCCAAAATCATTAACTGGACCCAAAAAATATCCCAGGAATAGGGTAAAAAGAAGATGAAGCTGCGAAAATAGTTGTTACATCTAGTCAATCGAATTATACAAATTAAGGTTAAACGGCAGCGTATATACAATAGATATTAAACAAGGAAGAGGTGAAAATTGCCCCCCATATATAAAAAGAATCGATCCAAAACAGCAATGACTGCACACAGCCCCACAAAAAAAAGAAATAAAAAATTCAGATCAGGAGTAGGATTTACCTATAGAAAGTTACAGTTAGATTCTACAAAGATTCGAAACACATGCGTTGTGTGGAAGTGGGTAGTTCTCAAGCACAGCATCGAACAAAGTCTAGTTTCTTCTCACTTCCATACAACGCAGGTCTTTCGAATTTATATACGCTCTGCAGTGTGGAGTATAAATACTACGTACAATTCCTCCTCAGAGAAATGAAAAAATACATCGGCGAACTACCAGATTATCAAACGGCATTTATCAAGGGTAGATCAACAGACGACCATATGTACACCACCAGACGGATCCTGGAAGAAAAGTGGAAAGAAGGAACAAAACTATATATAGTCTCAATTGACCTCCAAAAGGCATTTGATACCATAAGGCATGAGGCTATAATCAACACTTTGCTCAACAGGGCAGTACCGCACTACTTAATAAATAGAATAATAAAAGCATGCCTACACGAAAACACTGCAATACAATGGTTTGGACAGACGACGGAATCAAAAATGAAGAATATGGGAGTCAAACAAGGATGTCCCTTATCCCCCCGACTATTCACCATAGTCCTGGACCAAGTGATAGAAAGGACAATAAAGGAGAATCAGAATTTCAATGGAAACGATGGAACGATAAAGCCCCCCATCGTACTTGCATACGCCGACGATATACTCATCATCGCCGAGGAAGAACAAATCATCGTTAAATTTCTAAGAGACATGACACCACATCTGGATTCCTCTGGAATGAAAATAAACTTCAAGAAGAGCCTAATAATGGTCCGAGGCCCATTGACAAAAACAAGTCCAACAAGTGGGGAAGAATACAAAATAGGAGATTACACCCTGAGAACCACGAATAGAATGAAATACCTAGGAACATACCTAACGAATCAACTAAAAAGGAGGGAAACAGTAAGGGAAAGAATCGAAACAGCCTACAGAGTCACAAGAGCTCTACTACCCTTCATTGAGGACAACAAACCACCACGGTGCCTAACCAAAAAGATATACACGACCATCATAATGCCTACGATGATATATGGAGTCAAAAACGCAGCAACGACAAAGGTCAACAGAAGAAGAGCTAAAAGGGACATTATCCAACTTCTAGCAAAAACAGGAAAACCACAAAAACGACAGAAAACGTCAACATTACTAGAGGGAAGAACAATAATCAAAAGAATAGAATCATACGCAATGAAATACTGGGGACACGTCCAAAGACGAGACACGACACACCTACTAAAGAAAGCGCTGCGAATGAACAGCAACAAACTGAAAATAGGGAGGCAATGCTACACATGGATAACAACAATCGAGAGAATTATGAATAAGTTAGGAAAGGGTTATACACACTGAGAAAAATTGGCACAATAAAAAATGGACTACAATAAAGAAATATCAAGGATATACACACTGCCAGACTCAGAAACAGAAGAAACAGAAAACTCAGAAGTAGAAAAGGAGAGAAGATGATCACAGACAGAAACTAAGAAGAACCATATCATAAAAACCTGAAAGTAAAAAAGAAGCACGAAAACCTAAAGAAGCATCTCACAAACGCCTACACTTTCCATATGATGAAGACCGAAGGAAAACAAGAAGAAACATCTCACAAACACCTACGCGCTCCATCCTACACTCCTACCCTATGCGTCTCTCACTGCTGACCACAAGCATGTCCAATGTCCAATCCAGCGTATGCAGCCGGTCCGGCGGTATATAAAAGCACCGGGGGTTTGTTCCGGCACACGGTGGGATGATCCGTTGGTCGGTTGGGTGGAGCCGCATGAATATGTAATACGACTGGGCGTCTGCAGCTGGACGTTCGGCGGGCGATCGGGCTGCGTGGTGGAACAAATCTCCATGCACCGGAATCAGCAGCAATGCCCACCTTACGCTGGCAAATCAATCAATCAATCAAGTCGTTGTAACTTTCTATAGTTAAATCTTGTATAGAGGGTAGATTGCACACCCTCTGAGGTTTGACACTGTAGAACGTTGATGGTATGTAAGTTTCTAGTTCTACTTTAGAGTACTACGCAATTTCAGCCATGAAAATAGAAATCCTGTTGGATTTTACGTTCTTTCTTGTTTTTTTCGTGTCCTTTAAACTTAGGGGTGGTTGTTCTCAACCCCATAGGGGCCGTTTATGAAGATTACGTCGAACCTGATGCAGTTTCTTTAACAAAACTTAGACATTTCGAGTTTTTCCAAGAGTCATTGCTGTTTTGGATCGATTCTTTTATATATGGGGGTAGTTTCCGCTCCTCCCTGTGGGTGTGTATCATGTGTATTGTATGTATGCTGCTGTTTGATCTTAATTTGTAAAATTCGATTGATTAAGATGTAACAACTATTCTCATAGCTTAATCTCTTTACCCCATTCCAGGGATGTTTTTTGGATCTAGCTAATGCTAGATTTTGGTGTACGATTTTCTTTGACCTCGAATTCGGATTCAGCGATCGAAAATACATAGGGATACATGGGTCTGGTTCGTTGGTCTGATATTATTTTTGTGGGGCAGTGTTACTTTCCTCGTCGTTTTATAATAATATGTTTACAATGATCAACATGTATATTTTCATCAAAAGTATATCATCCTTCTCGATAATAGTGTCAACTATATTCCAAATAGTGTTTTTATCATAGTTTAATGATTGTTTCTTTAAAAGATAACCATCCTCCTGTATATTTGCCACTTTTTAACACCGCGTTTGTATTAATATCGCGGCGAAGTTTAACTATAGCTATATCATCACTTAATCTGGACACGTAGACAAAGACATCAACACAACAACCATTCCCTGCGACATTGCCATCTGCCGCAACTGAGTCTCGAACTTAGGAGCGACAACAGCAACTAGTCATGTTGCCACCCAACACTATCTAGCCCACTACTAACTTCTCGGTAACACATTAAAAACGCCAGTAAATATCCATACCATAGCCAAAATTTGAACCCGGGACCCCAGGCCTTCTGTGACAACTGTATTAATTGCATTCCAAATATAATTGTCCTTCATCTCGAGTTTTGCATTGATTAAAGTTATAAGTTTTCCACCATGTATAATTTTCACTATAAGTATATCCCACTTTTTCATTGGCAATACCGTCAATTACTTACTGACTATATTTTTTTCCATTAAATAGTTTTGTAGACGTAGCACCAACAGATAGACATACATCAGAGACAGACACACAGACAGACTAACTTATTGACGGACTGACGAATTGAAACGATCTGATCTTCTTAATCTTTGAATATAATCTGAAACCTGAAAATGCGAAAAAAACTCAGAGAATGATTTCTTTACTGTTAAACACTTCCCATCGGTTAGCGAGGAAAATAGAAGTCTGATTACATATTGAGATTCCGTATTATAAAATTCTAAGTTGAGTGACCTATCGCTCGTAATATTTCTCTAAAATAATACGCTTTTCTTTTATTATTTTTTATTATTGTTTATTACTTTCTCGGAATAATTAACTGATTATTGCTTGATTTTGGTCTCAATTTATATGTTGGTGTACTCAGCCAAATCTGGCCACTAGCACGGATTTCTACGTATCCATGGGCTCCGATCCAAAATATCCGAATTTACACTTCAAAGTAAAACAATTCCGTGTTCATAACGCGTAGGTGGCACCGAGGGCCGCTTAAAGAAAGGAAACATAAACGCGGGTGCATGGCGGTTGTTCGGCGTTCAGCGAGAGAGCTGTCGAGTCCGGAGCGAATCCGGAGTGTGCGGAAAGCGCTCGCTCCGGGTGAAATTGGCCGCCCCGGGGAGGAAGTGTCCCGGAGACAGCGGTATCCGCCGGCAGCCCGCTTCCGACTACACCGGCTCCGACCACTTCACACAGAATTTATTTTATTTGTTACGTATTATGCTATTTTATCAAACGAGTTCTATCAATATGAACTCATTGAACTGCTGAATAGGCGATAGCCATTCTGCCAATAAGTAATTTTTAGAAAATGTGATGGAAACTTGCTATATAAACATATCTGCGTTACCCACCACCACTTATTGGCAAAATTATAAAGAGTGTGTATCTAAATATTTGCAGTACTATAGCACATGTATGCTTGAAAATAATTTTTCGTTAAATCATACCATAGTATTAATACTATAGTAACCAAGGGATCAACAGAATGTACATGTTTCAATTCTATACCGAAATGTGAACTATTTAATTGTTATTGTTAATATCAAAATGATGTACTTTTTTCATTAAAAAATATGCTTTCTTTCGCTGTCTTCAGTGGATCTAAACAAGTCAATTTTCAAAGAAACAATTACTTGCACTTAGTGGAGTGGAAGTATAGTAATCGCTCGAGTAATTTTTTTCTGTTGAAATAAGTTTAGAATGTAATAGAACGTCTGGATTTCAAGGAGCGACAAAATCATTTCTTTTGGTCTACTGTTCTGTAATTTCTTTTGTGCACACGATTGCCCAGGCATGGTTTAAGATATGAAAGGACCCCGCACAAATTGAATGGAAAGTGGGTCCCGGTCAAATCGTCTGAAAGTTGAGTATATTATAGTTCTCGACTTTCTGAACAAAAGTTCTCATACACACAAATTGCATGACCCTATGATTAGGATGTTGATAGTTTGGTTATATTACTGATATATCTCTAATGTAGTTTCTAGATCATGATCTCGGGAAATCAGTAATCTGAAAGAAATCTATCAAAAATAAGTTGTAAATAGGTATTGAGAGGTAATATATTGGTCATAACCGTGAACCTTACAAAGTCAATTCAAGGTCAAGTTGATTTTTTACAAGTAAATTACTGTTTTTTAATGTGGCCCTAAACAGGGGGGTGCAAGAGTTCGAACAACTTCAGATATAGTTACTTAGCTTGCCAAGGTCATTCTAAGGTTATTAGTGTTTACTTACCCTTGACTATAAACCTTACAAGGTAATTTTTGGGTGAATTTTGGCCATGTGAGTTTTTTTTAGTAAGAACCAATAATTGAATCCAGAAAAATCAATCTGAAACTTGATACAAGATGTTCAACCAAGTTTCGGATTGATTTTTCTTGATTTTTGATACAAGATGTCCAATCAAGTTTCAGAATGATTTTTCTGGATTCCATTATTGCTTCTTACTAAATCACACGGCCAAAATTCACCTAAAAATTATTAAATAAATAAATAAATAAATAAAAATAAAAGACTTATTTTTTCGAAAAACTTGGATAAAGTATAGGACACTTATGGGGTGTTCATATATCTATTCTTTTGGTATACACGCAAAACTATATTATACAAATTACGAACAAGCCTCTTAGATACTCTATAAACAATAATAGTGGAATATTTATTTATTCTTATGTGGTTTCTGCACTACCTAAGATGCTTTCTCGTAATTTGTATAATATATAGTCCCTTCAAATTAGGAAAATTGAGGTAAATTTTTCCTACAGCTAAGCCACCCGTATAGAAAGTTGTCTTGGGGTTGTGTTAACATATTTTTCACCAAGCACATGAAAATAAAAGGGTTGTTTTTTAGATATGGATACATATATATGTTTTTTTGGCCATTTTGGCGATTTTTTGCGTTTTGCTGCAAAACTATGCATTTTTGAGAAAATATGACCTAACTTGATATTGTAGATCTAGCGATTCTCTACAATTTTTGTTCTCTTAATTTTTTTTAAATTCCACTTAGTTGCGCCGCTAGAGCGCGCTGAAGTTTATGTAAATGTATAAATTTTTTTGGTGTGGCCAAAACTATGCATTTTATAAAAAAATATCAAGATATCAAAGTTGTAGATAAAAAAAATTTCGACAAATTTTGTTCTCTGTTTTTTTTTTCAGTCGAGTGGTTTTGCCGCTAGAGGGCGAAAAATATTTTTTCACTACTCTTGAGCGGATAAAAAAAATATAGGCATCGTGAACAGCTGTAGTATTTTGCCCCTCCACCTCCCTCTACTCAATATTTTTTACGGGCTAAGCTAATATAGATGACATTATGATGATATATGCAAAAAGGCCAATCACGACCACTACATGCGCGTACTATTAGATGCACCGTTCTATGCGCACCTGTGTAAGAAATGAGCGATGGGTTTCAAAAAAAATAATTTTTTTTTGCTCTCCAAATTTTTATAAAATTAACGAGTACTCTAAAAAAATGCATAGTTTTGCCTGTATATCAAAAATATGTGCACTATATTTTTTCCGCTCAAGGGTATTGAAAAATTTTTTTTCGCGCTCTAGCGGCAAAACCGAGCGACTATGAAAAAAAAACAAAGAACTGAATTTGTCGAAAATTTTTTTATCTACGACTTTGATATCTTGATATTTTTTATAAAATGCATAGTTTTGGCTTAAAATCAAACACCAAGGAAATTTATACATTTACATAAACTTCAGCATGCTCTAGCGGCGTGACTAAGCGAAATTTCAAAAAAAATGAAGAGAACAAAAATTGTAGAGAATCGCTAGATCTACAATGTCAAATCAGGTCATATTTTCTCAAAAATGCATAGTTTTGCACCAAAACGCAAAAAACCGTCAAAATGGCCAAAAAAACATATATGTATCTATATCTAAAAAACAACCCTTTTTTTTCATGGGTTTGGTGAAACATATGTTAACACAACCCCAAGACAACTTTCTATATAGGTGGCTCAGCTGTAGGAAAAATTTCCCAAAATCAGTGATTTTTCTTCTAATTTGAAGGGACTAATAGTTAGTTTCGACTTTGAATGTGAGCATCTTACATTAATAATTATTGTCCTTGTTTTTGTTTCTTTTTAAGCTCTATAATCATAATTTCAATTATTGATAGTGATTTGAGTATTGATGATTTAGCAAATTTTCAAACTATTGGTGGAGTCGCCAGGAAACAAATGTCTACAATTAGATATTTTCAGAGAAGTTGATATTGAATCTAATGTTAAAAGTTAAAGATTCAAAATAATGGATCCAATAGAACTGCCATAATCGCATATCTTTTTTAGATTTACATGAAATTGGGTCACTAAAAAGAGTGAAGAAAATTTTTTGAATAAAGTTGAAACAACTTTAAAAAACGGTCACTAAAAATTATAAAATAAAAAATTTCACCGTCGCATCGTTTGGTTAATTGAACCTTAGAGCATAATTATGATTTACTGACCTCTAAATCATAATGGATGAAATCGAACGAATTTTTACACGGCCTCAGAATCGGTATTAGGTAATAAAGGTAAAATTAACCGAACGACGGACAGTGTCATGAATTGTAACTTTTTCGTTCAACATTTCGCAAACGATTGGGGTATTTTTTTTAATACTCGTTATTTAATTACTAAAAAACGTAAGGGAGCCGATTTTTGAATTTTCAATTTTTATGTATTCTTTTAAATAGGTTCAGCATGTCTCGAAACGTGAACATTTTAAATTTGAGCAAAAAGAAAATTTTTCCATCACCCATTTTATAAACAATTTTCGAAATTTCAATTTCATTTTTTTTTCTATTTAAAATTTGCAAAAAAAAATTCTTTTGAGGTAGGTTTAGAATGCCATCCATGAAAGGTGGAAATTTAAAATTTGTACGAAAAAACATTTTTTTTCCATCATCTGTTTATTCCCATTAGACGGTCCACCCTGTATATTTTCCAACGAAAGTCTAACCATTTCTTCGTGGCAGTGGCGTTAGTTACCTACCACATTTGACTGTCTTCCGTCAAGTAGTTTTTTAGTTAATGCACCAACAGACCAACAGACCAACAGACAGACAGACAGGCAGACAAACTGACGGAATTGAAAAACCTATATATTCGTAATCTACATGATCTGAAACGTGAAAATCCGAAAATATCTCGGAGGGTGATTTTTTCTCGAATACAATACTTCCCTTCGGTATGCGAGTGAAGTAAAAAAACAATCTTTTGATATACACGTGTCCCTAATGAGTTTTTAGGTATAAGGAATATCACAAACATGAAAATTTCAAAAGGCGATATCTTGGTGAAAAAAAAAAAGATACATGATACAAACTCAATGGCATTTGAAAGAGGAAGACTTGTACTTTAAGATCCCATACACAGTTTTTTGAGGGAAAAAAATTCGCGGTGCTACGTAACCTCAAATACATCAAAGAACAACGTATTTTGCATTTTTAGGTTAGAATATCTAAAAAACCTGACGTGCTAGAGCAATTCTGAGCCCGGATTTGGTTTCAGCGGAAAAAATTTCTTCGAATACAACTATTCATTGTCCAGGGGCAAAATCTTGCAGGGTAGCGTAATCAATAAAAATATATCCGCTTGATACAAATACTTCTACCAATTATAGAAGACATTTTGAGTTACTAGTGAAGTTTGCACCACTAAATAGAATTCTCATATCACTTTTTTCCCATCAAGCTCCAAGGAATAGGATTAATAATGTATCTAGCTGTTACATACCTGTCAGGTAATTGCACGCTGACTCCTGCATCATTAGCAATATTTATTAATATAAATGAATTAAACATTAGGTAACTACTCTAGGCAACGAATAAAATTCTCTTTCTAGAGTTATATTTTTAAGTATATATAATGAAAATACAACATTCCACAAACTAATTTTGTCGTCAAATGAAATCATTTTCAAAATTAGTAAATACAATTATTAATCGTGGGTTCCTTGGTAAAAGTGACCAAGTCCACAATTAGACAGCTATGGGACTTGGGCAGATTTACCAATATTGTCATTTTTTTCAGTTGAAACATTTGTGTTGTGCATTGTTTGGTCATATTAACTCATTTTTTGAAAGAAGTGAACTTGGACACTTTTGCCAAGGAACCCACGTAATGTTCTCATCGATAGCTCCTCTTTACTTTCAAGAGCTACCAAGGGTACTTCCTCTATTAATATTGCCTGTATGTTTGAGAAAGTCCATACATTTTGAACCGAAACATAGGCGTAAGTAATTATTCTGTTAGTCACTGTTTTGACGCGATTAAAATAGGAGTAATAGGGCATTTTCATTATTATGCATTAATAAACTTCATTATAGTGGGTAGTATATTTTACATTAATGAAACACGACACTGGAATATTTTTTTGTCAAATGAATTAAGCTCCATTAATTATTCCCAGCAAATAATGAATCTTAATGTTACGAAATAAACCATTCCGTCAACATATTTTACAAATATCAGTAACTCATAAATCAGAGTTAACATTACTAGCGATAACAAAAATACGTTTGGTAAAAAGAAGTGACAGAGTGATTTTTAACTATGCTAAATCCACTTCTACAGGGAATCAAAGGTCGGCTGCAGCTCGGAGAGTTCGAGCTAGTGTCGCGAACTTTGCTCATACGTGCACCCCTGCACTGTGGGGTGCAAGTGGCCACGTGACCGGCGGCACTCTACCGAAACACGGTACGCTTTTCACATTAATTTATTGTACTTATTTCAGTCGAGCGAGTCTGAATCGTTGCCTGACTCGCCTGAGGAGACCTCTACAATATCGGTGCATAAACATTATATTTATTATGATCGAAATGATAAATTTTAATGGTTTGTTGTTATTTTCATCATTACTGATAAATTGGGCGCACAAAACGTGAGAAACTAAAACCAGTACACTGCTCAGCTGAACATTGAAGATACTAAAGTTTGAGAATATGTAGTGCTTATGCGATACAAATTACTAGGTGTTATGAATGTAATATATTCATATAACAAAAAAGAGAAAGTAATGAAATAAAGCGTCATGCCGTCGCGTCGCCTGATTAATTGAGCCTTAGTTAAGTTATGTGAGCATCCTTATCTACATTATGCTGATGTTACCTAATGGCCACATGATGCATGCTGCTTACTAGACAATAAATACCTAGCTTATAAATAGGAGTTTTGCTATAGAGCTCATTAGATTTATATCCATTCTCGAACTTGCCACATGTGTTTAATTGTAACACTATAAAATAAATAAGTTAATTTCTTTGAGTTGTGAACTTTTGACTTTTTAAAATCTTTTTAAAAACGTCTTTTCCAAAGCGAAAGACTTAGCTGGCGCAGTCGATGTAGATTTAAGTCCGTCGGTCCGTGCATCGTGCAGAAATCGACGTGAAATTTTGATTTCTTAAGACTTAAATAAAAGAACCTCGTGTTGTGAGTGCATAGTGCAACTTTTCCATCAAGGAAATTGACAACAGCCACTGCAAGTTGAATTGAGTAGATTTGCAAGAAGAACCAAGTGCAGTTCCAGGTGGATAACTTCTCCAAAGGCAGCAGACACCTCTTCCAATCAAGGTAAGTCGAGTTTGTTTTCCTTTGTTCACTTCCTGGGTATTATATCGTATAAACCCAAGAAAAGTTTAGTTTAGGTGAGAACATTTCTGTTCAAAAAATTAGTTAGGTGAGAACATTTCTGTTCAACAATTTAATTAGGTGAGAACATTTCTGTTCAAATTCACAATCACGTGAAACGTAGAATTAAGAAGAAAAAGTAATTTTAAGAAACTTGAAAACTTTATTAATTTTTCACACATCGTAAAATAAGTGAACCGTTTCCAAATTTCAAAGAACCATCATAAATAAAACAAGTAACAATTTTTGGTATTATTTTATATTTCAAAAATTAACAATTCTTGATCAGATCTTGTCAAAATTTTATCATTTACAATCAAATTTAATTTTTATAAGAAAACATCTGTAAAATCATATTTTTCATCTCATGAACGATAATAATCAATTAGACTCAATACTTTGTTCACTCAGTTCTTTATCATTAGATAAACCTGAACCAGAAAAAACAGAAAGTCCAAAAATGGCTACTGAAAATGTCATAAATATTAATGTTCTGAAATTGTATGCAGACTCAATAGCACCTTATGATGGTACGGAACTCGAATTAGAACCATTTATAAACGCGGTTGACGAATTTTATGACCTATACGGAAATACCACAGATCGCGGATTAAATAAATGTGTCGAACGCATAATAGCGGGTAAACTAAGAGACAGGGCCCGTATGTTAATAGGCGCTCGTCCAGAATTAAATTCATGGGCACTAATTAAAGAAAATCTCAGAAGTACTTTCGGAGACAACCGATCTTTGGATATTTTAGAACAAACGTTATTTACCATGACGATAAAACATAATGAAAATCCAATTGAATTTGCTAGACGGATTCAAACAAACCGTAGTAAATTATGTTTTAAATTAAACTCAAAACCTGTCACAGAAATTACCAAACAACAAAAATTAATTTATATAGATCAATATGAGTCCCAAAGTCTAAAAGTCTTTTTACGGAATTTAAACATGCGAACTTGTGACTTTATTAGATCTAGAAATCCTAAAGCATTAGAAGAAGCCATAAATTTGTATATTGAAAATGAAAACTTTATACAAACTCAAATTCAGACCCAAAATTCAATTAACAAACAACCTGTTAAAACACAAATAACGCAACAAAATACTAACAAATTCCAGACTCAAATGCCATATAAATATAATTATCAAAACCAATTTTTGCAATTTCCACCACAGCAAAATTTTCCTAGTCAACCTATACCAATTCAGCCTAGACCAAATACGAATATTAGATTTCCCACAAATAACCAAGTTTTTGGAAATCAACAAAAACAAAATGTGTTCAGACCAAATCAGAATAGAACCCCACAACATGCACCTGAACCCATGTCAATACAATCACGGCAAAGTTTCCCCACAAACAGAAACTATCAAAATCACCCACAGCCGAGACTTACCTCTGGCCAGGTGAGACAACAGTTTCCCTGGGTACAACGCACCCAAAATCCAAAATACACTGTTCAGGAGCTACACGCAATAAATGACGAACCATCCGACGTCACATACGATACCGAAAATGCAAATTACCTTTATTCTGAAGAACAAAATAATGAAAATTTCGATAATCAATATTCAATTGCTGAAAATGAAATGTATCAAATATCCGACCAATACCACAACCCATATAACCAAGAATACAGAGAAGACCCTGTAGATAATTATGATCCAAATCTCGAGAATCCAAATTTTCTCAAACTTCCTCAAACAGACAGACAGACATAACATTTCATGCATATATAAACGCTTTACCATACATACAAACGACAAATCCCGATTTAAAATTATTAATCGACACCGGTTGTAACGTTTCCATGTTGAGACCAATTGTAGCCGAATTATATTTTCCAAATTGCATGTATAAAGCACCTTCATTATTACAATCGATAGGCCAAGCTCGCGAAGCTGTGTACAAAGCAAAAATACCAGCTTTTAAAGAATTACAGTCAGATAAAGAAATAGAATTTACGTTATATCCTTTTTCAGATTACTTCGACGGAATTATAGGCCTAGACGAATTACGAAAATTAGATTTACAAATGCATTTTACAGAACAAGTTTTATACAACGATAAAGTTCAAATACCGTTCAAATATCGCGAAGAACATACGCAAACGCATGTAAAAATTGAAATACCACCCCATCAAACTATTAATAAATTATTCTATGTGAATAAACGTGAAGGAAATATTTTAGTTCCCGAACAAAATCTTTTCGGACTATACATTCCTGAAACTTTAACTTATGCAGAAAACTTTCGTGCTAGATTTGAAATTCAAAATAATACTGATCAGGCTTCATGTGTAGAAATTAGAACACCTTTTGATGTCACACTTTATGATCCTGAACAATTTGAAATTTATAATATTGAAGATGCATTACCCGATTATTCTAGTCAAACAAGCCAACATAAAAATTTAAATGACTTAATTAGAACCAGTCATATGAATGAGGAAGAACGCGAAGAAATATTAAAACTTATAAATAAATTTCCCGATATTTTTCATCACCCTGATCAAAAACTATCCTTTACCAACAAAGTAAAACACGAAATAAAAACTAATGACGAAATCCCCATTCATGTAAAAACTTATCGGTTTCCACACTATCACAAAACCGAAGTAAACACACAAATTAACAAGATGTTAAAAGACGGCATTATTAGACCAAGTCAATCACCCTGGTCCAGTCCGATTTGGATAGTCCCAAAAAAGGCTGACGCATCCGGAATAAAGAAATGGCGTATTGTAGTTGACTATAGGCGACTAAACGAAAAAACTATAGACGACAGATACCCAATACCAAACATAGACGATATACTTGACAAATTAGGCAAGTGTAATTATTTTACAACTTTAGATTTAGCTAGCGGATTCCACCAAATCGAGATGCAACAAAATAGTATTGAAAAAACGGCATTTAACGTCGAAAATGGCCATTACGAATATTTGCGTATGCCATTTGGCCTTAAGAATGCTCCAGCCACGTTTCAACGTGTGATGGACCATGTTTTACGAGAACTTCAAAATAAAATATGTTTAGTCTACATGGACGACATAATTATTTTCAGTACTTCCCTTCAGGAACATATTCAAAATCTAAAACAAGTATTTTCAAAATTGAGAGAGGCTAAATTAAAAATACAATTAGACAAGTCGGAATTTTTAAAACAGAACGTCGAATTTTTAGGGCATGTTATTACACCACAAGGTATAAAACCTAACCCCAACAAAATTCGAGCCATCAAAAACTTTCCTATTCCTAGAACAGCACGTGAAATAAAATCATTTTTAGGACTACTTGGATTTTATAGAAAATTCATAAAGGATTTTGCAAAGATCACAAAACCCTTTACGAAGTGCTTGAAGAAAGGCGAAAAAGTTATTCATTCACCTGAATTTTTATCAGCATTCGAGACCTGTAAAAACATACTTACTAACGAACCACTGTTACAATACCCCGACTTCACCAAGCCTTTTATACTCACCACCGATGCTAGTAACTACGCAATCGGGGCGGTTTTATCACAAGGAACTATAGGTAATGATAAACCAGTAGCGTACGCTAGTCGCACCCTTAACCCTGCGGAAATAAATTACAGTACTATAGAAAAAGAGTTATTATCCATTGTAAATTTTACAAAATACTGGCGTCCAATCCTATTTGGCCGAAAATTTACCATAGTCACAGACCACAAACCTCTACAGTGGGTTAATAACTTGAAAGAGCCAAACAGTCGCCTTATGCGATGGCGTTTAAAATTAATGGAATATGACTATGACATAATATACAAAAAGGGTAAAGAAAATAAAGTAGCAGACGCTCTCTCGCGTATTGAAATTCAGCCTGAAATACATCCAATAGAAAACAAATCTATTGATGGCAATATAGACGATTCGGATCAAAACAAATTAGAAACCGATTTCCCTGAATTAACATTAGATGATTTAATTGATCTAGAATTTCGATCAGACGAGGATGTTTCCCCCGCCGACTTAACAGTGCAGAACACTCCGAAAATTAATGTAATCTCGGATACGCAAATTTGCCCCCCTAGATCACAGGCGTCAAATGAAACAATACATTCAGCAACCGAAAACCCAATATTAAATATTCCCATTTCAGAAAATGCAATAAATACATTTAAAAATCAACTAATGATTACAGCTAGTAAAGATAATACCTGTACCCACGTGAAACTCGCAAAACCATTCGGAACAAAAACTAGATATCAGATAGTTTTTCCTAGTAGAAATAAAGACATGTTTGAAAACGAAGTAGTGAAAACTTTTAAAGAATATGTAAAACCTAAAACACTATACGGAATACTAATTGACGAACGGATTATGCAAGAAATAATTCCCATTTTGCAGCGACATTTTCAACATACTGCTTACAAATTAGTACAGACAAATAACTACGTTGACGATATCGAAAAACCAGAATCGCAACAAGAAAAAATCAAATACCACCACGAACAAAAAACTGTACATCGCGGTATTAACGAAACCACCCTCGCCCTGCGAAATCTGTACTATTGGCCAAATTTAAACAATGACGTAATAAATTACATAAATACTTGTGTCACCTGTCAGAAAACCAAGTATGAACGACATCCACATAAAATTGTATTTCAGTCAACCCCTATTGGACATCGTCCTTTTGAACATTTGTACATAGACACATTTGTTGTGAGCAAACAGAAATTTTTAACTGTAATAGATAGTTTTAGCCGTTTCGGACAAGCTTACCCTATTTGCCTTACAGCTACTCATGTTTGCGAAGGTTTACTAAAATACATGTCACATTACGGTATCCCCAGAAAAATCACTTGCGACCTAGGAACCGAATTTAAAAATCATTTATTCGAAGAATTTTGTGCTAAACATAGTATCGAATTACATTTTACAACTGTAAGAAATCCCGGTAGTAAATCCCCTATAGAGCGATTTCACTCTACTATACTAGAAGGACTACGTATATTAAATACGGGACTAAACAAGACACAAACAATCGAAACGTTAATGAGTTACGCGATTTTAGGATATAATAACTCCATGCATTCAGCAACAAAATTCACACCTTTTCAAATTATAAAAGGAGATTTCGATAATAAAACGGAATTCGAAATGTCCGAACACGACATTATTAATGATTACGTTAACAGACACAGTACAAACTTACAAATAATAGAAAGAATGGTTAACGAGAATAACGAAAAGAGTAAAGACCTTTCGAAAGTCAACGAAAATAGAAATGAACCAGAACCGATTACCACGCACAAAACCGCGTATGCAAAATTAACTCTCAGAAATAAAATCGCTACTCCCTACGAATCAGTTATGGTCGTTCAAGACCAACAAAATAAAATATTAACAACAAAAGGCACACGCCACAAATCTACGCTTAAACCAGCCAGAAATCTAAAAGGAAAATTACCTGTTTCAGATGCTGGGACTACTAGCCATATTGTACCTGACGTCGCTAGTACAAGCACAAATCAAGATAGACAAAATTTCTAACCCTATCCTTCCTTTTTCGTTAGGCAAAGCCCGAACCACTTCACAAAAACATTCATTTATAAAATACATCGATTTAACAAATTTTGATGCCCCCATATTAAGCATAAAAATAAATATGAAAACAATAAAACCCATTATAAATGTAAACGACGAACTATATCCACAATTAAATAATATATATGAACATCTAGAATACTTACTAAATCAAGCGGAAAATAAACTGAAAAACGTGAAACCGTTAGGAAATACTCGAACAAAAAGAGGCCTTTTTAATATAATTGGAAAAGCTTCCAAATGGGCCTTTGGCACCTTAGATTCGGACGACGCAAAACGATATGACAACGCTATATCCATCCTAGAGTCAAACCAAAAAGAGATGCATACAGATTTAGAAAATTATTTAACAATTACAAACAATTTCATGAACGAAACAATATCAACATTCGAAAAAATCACTATTAATCAAAATCAAATAAATACTAGAATAAGAACGATTGAACAAAGCTTGAATAAATTTACACTATTTTTAAGATTGCAAAATTTTCTAGACAATATGATTATAGATTGTTTATCGTTAATTACCATACTAGACAACATACAAGATGCAATATTATTTGCACACCTAGAATCAATACATAGTGCTATTCTACCTATTAATGATCTAATTGATCTGACAAGGATAATGAATACCCTGTATATCGAGGGAACCCCAGAATTTAAAAACATTCAGAGTTATTACGAATTAATAAAAACAGAAATTTATTATGTAAAGCAAACCATATGCTTCATATTTCACTTCCCTATTTTGAGCGAAGGTTTATACGATTATTACCACTTATTCCCTATACCCGCTCTAAATAAAACCATAATCCCCCTAAAACCATTTATCCTTGTAAACTCGACTTATCACCACTACGAAGAACTACCATGCCCACGTATCGAGGACCTGTGTTTGTATCATGTAACACAGACCGTATCACAAGGAGATTGCCTACCCCAAATACTTAGCGGCGCTGGATCAGCACCCTGCCAAACTACAGACGTCGTCATAAAAAATGACATTGTGGAACGAATAAACAACGCCTATGTATTAGCCATACCAGCCACTAAGATGACAATAGAAAAGCAATGCGGAGAACATGGTTACAATATCATTGACCAACCCCATCTGATATATATACCCCAAAAATGTAGTATATCTATCCATGGACATGAATTCTACAACATTGCCGGTTTCATCCCTGGAACACCCTTGGAAATCCTCCCAGTGAGAACATTGTCCACCAAGGAGAACAACAAAGAAGTCATCCCCTACAAACAAATAGAAGTGAATCGACTCGCAGACATCAAACGCATGGCTGACGAAACCCATTTACACGAACTAAAGACACTTAGTGACATTAACAGAAGTGATCATACGGACTTATATATATGTTTATCTATAATTATTGTTATTTTATTAATTTGCTTTCTGAAATTTATCTACCCTAAGAAACAAAAAATGTTTCACACATTGTTCAGCTTTAAGAAAGATGCCGAACGAGAGAACCAGGACACACCCCCTGAGAATTCATCGAAAAATACTGAAAAAACAAAATCCTTTATTTTTTCAGCTTAGGGATGGAGGAGTTATGTGAGCATCCTTATCTACATTATGCTGATGTTACCTAATGGCCACATGATGCATGCTGCTTACTAGACAATAAATACCTAGCTTATAAATAGGAGTTTTGCTATAGAGCTCATTAGATTTATATCCATTCTCGAACTTGCCACATGTGTTTAATTGTAACACTATAAAATAAATAAGTTAATTTCTTTGAGTTGTGAACTTTTGACTTTTTAAAATCTTTTTAAAAACGTCTTTTCCAAAGCGAAAGACTTAGCTGTTACTAATATCGATATTGGGGTTGATTAAAAATAAGTTTGATTTCGTTATCTCTTCATTTTTAACCGACTTTAATTTTTTTTTTAATGATGAGGTAACTGGATCCGTATATATTTTTTATTTTGTTTTTCATGTCTGTTAAACGATTTCTCAAGAATGACTTAAGCGGCATCTACAAACTGTAGAGTATGATTTAGCAGTGGTCCAATAGTATTTTCATCAAGTTTTGTCTAGTATATTGAGCAAAACTCAGAAATAAGTACTTTCGAGGTTATGGCGGAGGTGCAGGTTGAAAATAAATAGTCAAAATTTTTGGATGATATTGAATTCAATATTAAAGATTTTACTTCATAATCTTTAGCAAATGCTATTTTCAACGCAGTTAAGTTTTATATATGGTCGTAGCAATACGTAAATAAATCTTATAGACGGGGAGCCAGTAACGTCGTAACCAACGAAGTTTGACTTCCATTCACTCAATTAGAATGTTATTATAATCTACAAGCACTGCGTCGCGACGCGAGAAAGTTAGTCAGAGCTAATTCGCCTTTAATGCTGAATTTAATAAAGTAATAGTTTTAAACCTTTTTTTCAACTGGCGACAATATACTCTCAACATTAAAAAATTTACATATAAAAAAGCTTTTTAGAAACAACGCTTTTATAAATGTATTAAAAGGAAAAAATAATTTTTTATATAATTTTATAAAATTTGTTAAAAAATTATTAACGATTTTAGTTTTAGTAATCTATGTACATTTTTTAAAATTTAATATGTTTTGTAAACTCTTTTTAGCTTTTTACCAGTCAAACCCAGTCATTTAGTACTCATGTCAACTGGGGCTATGAAGAGAAAGGTAATCCACCATATTGGGCTTAGAATCACGTCACATAATTTATCCTATTTTACTCGTCAAACTATTTCATTTGATGGTAATGTCATGGGAGTTGTGAAGAAAAGATAATCCGTCATCTTCGGACGTTAGCCTCATTGAGTTTAGAATGACGTCACATAGTTTACCGCACTTTATTCGTCAAAACCTTTCATTTGATTACCATGACAAAGGGATTGTGAAGAAAAGGTAATCTAGCATCTTCGGGCGTCCGCCATATTGGGTTTAGAATAATGTCACATAGTTTATCGTATTTTATTTGTCGGAGCCATTTATTTGATACCCATATCAAAAAAGTTGTGAAGAAAAAGGTAACACGTCATCTTGGGACGTCCGATTTATTGGATTTAGAACGATACCAGACATACTATATTACATTGTCACCGAATTTGCATTTCAAGCCCATTTCAAAGCTCTACTTTCGTTAGGACTTGATTGCAAAAGAGAAACCGGCCAGAGGAAGTGAGCTAATAAAATCGTTATAAAAAAGGACTAGCATTGGTACTATGATCAAACTATAATATACTTGCATCGTTAATTCTCTGACTTCTGGCGTCGCGACGACGTAGTGCAACCGCTCCGGCCAGGCCGACTACTGGTTACATATCTGTAGACTATAATAGCTTACTACCTCAGAAAATGAGCCTTACTTAAACTCCGTAGGTTAGGACGTTACTGGCTCTTAGACTATTACATCAATTATTATAATTCAGTCAATTATTATAATTAAATATTATGTGTAATCCGCTTTCTAGGTTACTCAGTTTGTAAGATTATATCTGAATGAAAATGAAGAATAACGTAATAATCAATTGGTATCTAGAACTTTACCGGCGTAATAAATTGTTTCAAAAATGTTAAGGCATGTTTTCAAGAATATTTTGAGTTTGAAAGAGATAGCCATTGAACTCAGAAAACATTCTCTTTTGACGAATTTTGAAGGCGCAGTGAAGTTATTAAAACCATTTTCATACTTTTACTTAATGCTTTTAATTTGTTGAATTAAAGCACACTTGTAGAAAATCTGCCCCGAGGGTAGAGAACAACCGACCATTGCAGAAAGCACTTCTGGTACTCTTTGTAGTAAAAATGTCGACGTGTCCTTCAGACACGAAGCGTAAGTGATGATCTTACTTCTTGTGTGTTGTGGTACTGTTTGTGCGCAGTATCGTTAAAATTCTGGTCCCTTTCCGAAAATTACAAATATAGTTGGCGGAAATGCTTCAACAATGATGTCTTAGAGATTTTAGGGCTAACGAAGAGTGACTGAACGTAAAGAATTTCGGCCCCAAGAGACCATTTTCCTATAGTTAAATTTGTGACAAATTAGATGTCGCTGCTACATATGAACAATTAATGAACTGATTGACTTATCGAAGAGTTTGTGGGTTCATAAGAGGAGCAGAGGTATTATCCAATGATAATGGAGAACGGTCAGATATGTTTGAAACGGGAAACAGCACATACCTGATTCAGTTATGATGTGGGAGTAGGTCCACTCTATCTTCCAAAAATGGAATATGAATGTACATTAATAGAAATCTGATATCGATGGGTTAACTTCAATTCTTGGCAGTATAAAGGATAATGTTAAACATATACTACTGTTGTAATCAGGAAAGTATTTCAGGAGGCCAACGCAAAAGTTCTTCCATTGTTCGCTAGATTGTCTGATATTTCATTAGGTGGATATGTATAGAACATGATAGGCAAACGTGTAGGTCGATTACCAGTCTCACTAGTGAACCTTCGGCGTTTATGATAAGAAGTTCAGATAGCTTGAAATACGATAGGAGCCTACCTCAATAAGACATCGACTACCTAATTCGAAGCATACCTTGCAGCTTGTATTATAATTTGAATCATACCTTGCAGCATGTTTCCAAGCATACTTTGCAGCCCCAGCAAACATTTTCGTCAAAATTAGCTCCAATTCGACTTGGGACAAGACAAATTTACTTATTAAAGTAATTATGACATAAAATTTACTGAGAAAATAGACTTCCAATAAAAATTGACCAGTTAGTCTTAATCTAGATTTAAGTTTACGTAAATAATACCAAATAATTTACCTAATACACATTTTCTTTGAAAGTTAATTTAACGAAAACAGGGAATGGAAAACTACTAAAAAAACCTACCAAAATTGACCTCAAGGATAAATTTTCAATTAGGCCGAAATAGGTAATAAATATAATTAGGTAGTATTTACCTTTTAGCGACTAAAGATATTTCTAGTCGAATATCTTTCTAGGTAGATTTTGTTGGAAATCCTCCGTAATATATACCTAAATAGCAACCTATTTGGTCACTTTTATTACTCTTCTTTGAAGTAATATTAGGTAGACAACATCGAAAAATTCTACCTAGATTATCTACCTGATTTCACCCATTAAGTCAATTACCGTTAAACTGACGTTAAAGTTATACTCTGCAAAAACACATTTTAAACCACTTCGTCGCAGTAATCTGACAAATCGACCTCAAAGTAAACTTGACTATAAAACAGTAATTCAGAAGTCTAACCTATTTGTAAAATTCATATTATTTAGGTTATTTGCACAATAGGTACTTAAGTGGTATAGTTATTATCTAGAAATTATTTCAGTCATTAAAAGAATCCATTAACATAGCATGGCCGAATAATTCGTGGTGCCAATATACAAAAACGAAGTGTGCCAAAAGTAAAAAACCACCGCCTAAGGAATCCATACTTCCGCATCCAGATCTCCCATCTAAGTCTCTTTAAAGGAAAACGTCTTGACTGTATTTGCACTTTAATGTGTGGAAATAATTGGTTATAGAATTTCAATAAACGGGCGTTGCCGAATGCCAGCCGAGCCTCCAGAACTTCCGGGCGCTGTCGAATACCAAGGCAATTTCATTTGGCTCCACTATAACACTCTTAGTTAACTCACTCATCAACACAATACACTAGTCGAGTTAAAATTTACACATAATAAGTAGAATTTACCAATAGGTAGTATATTCTAAATAAATAGGTTATATTTACTTACAAGTAATTATTTGATATAACATCAGAGTTAATAATGCTTTCAAGGTAAAGTTAACTAAATTGTCGTAAATTTTAGTGTAACTTGACCTGTAATAATTTCCACATGACGCCATATTTTCTCAGCGGAGTTAAAGTATGATTCCAAATTGTAGTTTGTGAAATGAGTGTATATCGAAACAAACAAATAAAACAATTTTAAAGAAATACATAATTATAAATGTAAACTCATATCTAAGTATATTTTAGGCTCGAACTATTATAACAATTGTTTTATTTGGCAATAGAAATTGTCTTATAGATGAATTGAGGCGCATTAGTATTTTACGGAGTACAGCTGCTATTATTCACAGAAAAATTTTCGGCGCATTGATTTCAATAAGCGAGAACTGCAAATACTTTTCTCACAAATTGTATTTATTTTAGTTACCGACATTCATTTTGTATGGTTATTATGAGTTAGGTTTTTCTTCAGTTTTGTAGGTGACTGACAACTATATGTCGACTATGTATAGAGAAAAATACCAAATAAGTATTAAAATCTTATGTTTTTCCACGTGGTGTCATTTTCCAAGTTCACATATGTTCGTAGATTCTACCTAAAACTAGTCAACTTGATGTCAAATTGACGTTGAATTCAAGTAAAATTTACCTAAACAGGTATTAGTAACCAAATGTATTGCTAGACTAGAGTAAGATTTATATGTAATTTTACCTGTTTTAGTTGATATAACTAAATACCCCACTTATGTCGATTCCACGTAGCAACAACGTAAATTTTACCAAAATATGGTTAATTCTAATTTTGCGACTAAATTTATTATACACAATTTAGGTAGTCTTGACGTCAAATAATACTTAAATGTTTGCTGGGGCATTTGTTGTAAAATTTCATAAAGCATCATTTCAGCATTAGTTTTAGGTCGATATAGTTGTCCAATCAATTTTGATATAATAATGAATATGACTTAATTTGAAGTTATATTAATTTGATCATTTCTCTAAGCACAATTGTATACCAAGGAAGCAAAATAGTTTAAGGATGTCAGTTAGTATTTTAGACTATTGTGCGTGTACTGCAAATCCAAGATTATTGCCATAATGTAATTATTTAAATATGTATTTTACATTAAATGTATCTGAATATTACAAAGAACTATTGAGAACGATATATTTTGCGATAAGCTTTCTTAAATACATCTGAATTTGATTTATGTCTTTATGACTAATTAGATATTATTAATAATTATGTTAATAAGATACACCAGTTGCTATGAAACATGTTAACATCATGTGAGTTTCTAGTTGACAGTAGGATGAATAATACAGTTTATAAACATATTTGCATACATTCTAATACCTTTGAAGTATATATCCTACACTTCACATAAAAATAACGTACCTGTAATAATTTTAGTATCAAATAATATTGGTATATAGTGAAAAACTCCGAAGTAAATACGGAAGTGAACAATTGTTAATTTTTAAATTGAAAATCGAAGTTAATGATCTCACCCGACCATACGATGTGAGTGGGTTATTCAGAGACCACACGATTATCAAATACCATAAAAAATAATACCATTGAAAGTGAAAGCTACGCTACACATACCAGCACTACTTTCCACCAAATATTGACAGGTTTTGCTTGCGGCTTCTTATAAGTATCTATGTGTTATTTATTAAAAATTACCTTACCTTATAAAATGAAAGTGCAAGTTGAAAAACTGCTACCTTGTTTATATTTTGTTTTCGTTGTTGCTTTCGTTGTGAATAGAAAGAGAATTCAATTTCATAATAACATGTCTAGTAGTAATAGTATTACACTTGAAGATAAAAATAAGACATACGTTTTAAAGTAAAAGTACATTACAGTTACGATAATAAATGCTATAATATTGTTCTTCTTTTGCACTATTACTAAGGTCTAAAATTGCCATTGAAAAGTTAAATACGTCTCCTCCAGTTGGTTTGTATGTACGAACGTACTGTCCAGATTGTAATCGTTAACGTATCGACTATTTTTTTCTAATCGCTTCGTCTGGTATCAGAATAAAACCCTATTGAATTTCATACTGATCCGTTGAGTAATCTGTTTATTATAAATAATTATTTAGCATCATTTTCGTAGGCCATTTCTCTCGGTCTCAGAATAAATAATAATAACAATAATTAAAATTAAAAGATAATGATTATTCAATTTTTCATTTAACTCGCTCTAACTCAAAATATGAATTTTAATATAAAGATAAAATTTTAGTAAATGTAGAAAATATGAATTTTTTTTAGGGTTACGGCGATAGAACGTAACAATTTGCAGGTGTAAACATAGCAAACTTCTGTATCCTCCGAGATATATAGTAAGTATATTGGGAATAAAAATAAAAGATGACGGAACTTTTTATTAGAATTTTTTTCTAGAATTAACAGTTTTCGAGAAAATCGAATATGAAAAATGGTAACCAATGAACTAATTCTATATGCATGACAATTATTGTATAAAACAACTTTCGGAGTGTCCAATTTTGGTTTTAGCTGTTTTCCAAATAAACTCCCGTTGATCACTAATCTAAGCATAAATAAAACATAAATAACTCTTAAAAGTTTTGTTCAAAGTTCTGTATTCAAATAAATAAAACCACTATTTTGTAATTAAAGCTATTTCTGGTACTGTAGACTTTTGAATTATATGTATAAAGAAGGACGGTCGATTTGGGCAGCTTATGTCCCAAATTATTTTTGGATTCAGAAAACTTTTTTTTAATGTCTACTAACAATCAGAAGTCGATTTTACCCTAAACGGACGATCCCCTACCCTCCTAGCACCCCTCCCTTCAATCGTGAATATGCCATCACGTGCTAACAGCGTTTCTGGGGAGATATTTCGCTTTCAAACTTATATTTGCTTGATAAAATACCACACTACCACACTAACTCCCTTTTAACTGTATCCGCTCTCATTTATCATTTTTCCCTTTTTAACCTTACCCCCCCGCCCTAGGGGGGAGGAGAGGTTAGTTTTACTATTTATTCGTTTGCAGGAAATATAAATTCAAAACATCCAAGCTTGCTCAACAGACTTGACCAGGGTATTCTGGGGTTTTTGGGATCGCTGATTCCGAACTCGAAGTCCGTTAACCTGTATCACAAGTTTAAGATCACTTGAAGGTCAACTTGAAAAAAAGATGACAAAGAAATCCAGGAAAATAGCTAAATACGTTTTTGGCGTCTCTGAATTCGATTTCAAGCTTTCTTGAATCACTCGCTGTCAATTAGAGGTTATTTCAATGTCAAATCAATATTATGCTAGGGTGAAGCTGAAGAAAATGGCGTGTAATAAATTTGAATCACTTCATGTATAGATTTTTGAGGTAGCCGAATCAGGGGATCAGCTAGAGATAGCAAGTCCTGGCATATTTAGGATTGAGATTGGGCTAGAGAGGTGGGGGATCATCCGTTTAGAGTAAAATCGACTTATTATTCTTAGTAGACATTAAAAAAAAATCTGATTTTTTTCATCCAAAAATAATTTGGGGCAACACCGCCCAAATCGACCCTCCTCCTTTGTCGACTTGAATATATGCCATTCAGTTTATATTCAATTCTTAGCTTATTTAACATCAAGTTCTTTTTAGTCATCGGTCACAGTATGCAACGTATCATAATTTCAAATAGTTTCATAAACTTATAACATCTGGGGTACCGCAAGGTTCAAAATTAACCTCACTATTTCATTTCGTTCTCAAAATGACTTATTAAATTACATAAGCATGTAGGTATAATAATTAATGGTCTTGCTTTAATGTTAATTTATTTTTTCTATATAAATATCGAGAGAAAGAAATTTCTCTTAGACGAAACACTTTAAGAGGATGATAGTAGTTAGCAAGTCAGTTTTAAAAGGCTTCAATTTAAGCAATTTAAATATATATTCGCTCGTGAGTGAGTGAGTCTTCGATACGAATATAAAAAAGCAAATGCCTTGTATTAAGAGAATAATATAGAAAAATATTTTAAATCTAAAACGTGGTCAATTGACTCCATAGGTACTCTAAGAACCCATAGTGATCATATTACTGAGTTTTGGTGCCAATACTGTGAATAAATTTTGGATAGTGACCATCCTGAAACAGAAGATGATTGGAGGCTGTAATGCGAACATGAACCTTCAATACTGAAATCAGAAGCGGAGGCAGTCACACAAAACTAAAAACTGGCGAAGCATCTAAGGTCAACGGTAACATCATTGTGGGACTTTGCTTAGTTCAAACAGAATGAGGATCCTTCACAGAATATGTCAAATAAATATGGGAGACAGAAATCTGACCTGATGATTAGAGAACCTCAATCTTCCTACTACTACACAAGAAGGGAGCGACGAATGTATGTGATAACTACTGATTGCAGATTGCTGTCATTGTTATCACACGCTAGTAAAATAAGCATTAATAGTCTTCAATCCAGACTTCAGCATTATCTGCCTTGGCAAGTACCTCCTGAGCAAGCCGGCTTTGTTATAGGACGAGATTTCAGTCAATTCATTGTGACATCGAGAAGACAAGATAATTTGCGCCCACATGCACTTATATGATCTGTTAAAGCACTTTCTAATTGGTTTTTTGTCACTAAAGTAGTAGAACAAAGTAAAATAATACAGAGAATAGAGACATTGCAGTCTAGAAAAAATAGGGGAAAGCTGGATTTTTGTATGAACCTTCCTTTTGTGGTTCTTCCTCAACATTCCAAAAGTCCCCATCGATATGTGTGCCGCTAAAAATGTTACTCGAGGTTAAAGGTCGCAAAAATGGGTTTTCGCGAAAATCTCATTAACGATCACTTTTACAAAAAAAAGAGTGATTATCAAATTTTTAGCCTACAAAAAACATAATACTACCGTAAGACTAACGGTTTTCTAGAAAGTTCGATTCAAAATGTCGTAAAGTTTATGTTTCTCATGATACGTACACTCCTTTCTACACCACCTTTGACAAAGAGTACAAGATAGTATATCTGGTATATACACCAAATCCCATATTTCTGTACTCTTACCAGCTTGATTTACTTATTTTCCCCTATTTACTCCTATTCAACCCTCAACCCTTCAACGGAATCATCTCAAAATGTAATCTAGTTCCAGATGTAGTCATAATACATACGTGTCCTCCCAAATTTCAAGTGAATATCTCGATTTCATTTTATGAATCCCCTAATAATGGATGAAGGGTGGTGGGGGTTGAAAAATATTACTAAAAAATATGAGGCCTTGGCTTCTAGGACATACATCGAATTTCAAGTTTCTGTACCCTTACCAGCTTGCTTTACTTATTTTTCCCTATTTACCACCAATTACACCCACTCGTTCAACCCAATCATGTCAAAATATAATCTAGTTTTACACCAAATACTATACTCTTACCAGCTTGGTTTACTTAGTTTCCTCTATCTACCACTATTTAACGCCCAACCCTTCAACGGAATCATCTCAAAATATAATCTAGTTCCAGATGTCGTTATAATACATACGCGTACCAAATTTCAAGTGAATATTTCAATTTCATTTTATCAAACCCCTTTAATAATGGAGTTGGGGTTGAAGAATAATATAAATAATCCGAGACCTTGGTTTCTAGTATATACACCGAATTTTAAGTTTCTGTACTCTTACCAGCTTGCTGTACTTATTTTCCCCTATTTAACCGCCAACTCTTCAACGGAATCATCTCAAAATATAATCTAGTTCCAGATGTCGTTGTAATACATACGTGTACCAAATTTCAAATGAATATCTCAATTTTATTAACCGTTTAAAAAATGGACGGGGGGGGGGGGGTGAAAAAATTATAAAAAATCTGAGGCTTTGGGCTTGTAGTACATACAACAAATTTCAAGTTTCTGTACTCTTACCAGATTGCTTTACATATTTCTCCATATTTGCCCCTATTTACCCCCATCCCTTCACCGGATATCTTCAAAAAACAATCCAGTTCCAGATCTCATTATGATATATACGTGTACAAAATTTCATGTCAATATCTTAAACTGTTCCGGAGAAAGCGTGTGGACAAAAAAGTTACAGACAGACAGATCGACAGACAGACCGACAGACAGAGAGACATTTTTTTTTCGCTTAAATTTAAAATCTCGACGTTTCATGACTTTCTAAACCGATTTCAAGAAGAAAAAATATTGAAATTTTTTTTACGATTACTATACTTCCAATCCACTACGTGGATGTGGAAGTAATTGTCATCAACTTAGCCATGATTGGAAACAATCATCAATGCCAAAAAAATAAGCAAGTTGACATCGACTTCCGGTATAATTGGAAGTATCATATGCCTGTAATTATACCTAGGAGTCATTTTTGACCAAAAACTGACATGGAATTGCCACATCGAAAAAGTCACACAGAAAGCAACAATAGCCCTCGGAAGGTGTAGGCAGATGTGTGGAAAAAATTGGGGGTTAAATCCCAAAATGACCCTATGGTTGTATACTAGGGTAGTAAGGCCCATGATAACCTACGGATCAGTAGCATGGTGGACTAAGACAATGCAGCTGGGAGCAATAAGGCTGTTAAGTGGCGTACAAAGGCTTGCCTGCCTGTACGCCACGGGAGCCATAAAAACTGCTCCAACGGCTGCATTGGAAGTCCTCCTGGACTTACCACCACTACATATATTTATCCAAGGAGAAGCTCGTTCGGTGGTGCACAGGCTAATGCAAGGCTCTACACCAATAAGGCAGCAACACGGAACAGAGCACCAGAAGTTATACTTAGAGCTGAAGGCAGATCCCATTCTAGGAATGCCCACGGACACTACAGTCCCAAAGTATAACTTTAATAAGAATTTCAAAATTAAAATACCAGACAGGGAAGACTGGACAAACGGTCCTCCAACACCGGCACAAACAATCTGGTATACAGACGGCTCTAAGACAGAACAGGGAGTCGGAGCTGGGATTTATGGGATAAGGCCAAAAACGAAAATCCCAATAAGTCTAGGAAAATACGCCACAGTATTCCAGGCTAAAGTGGCCGCAATACAGTGGTGCGCAAAGGAAATTACCAGGCAAGGAACTGTTAATCAGTCGATTGCCATTTTTTCCGACAGTCAAGCTGCTCTAAAAGCAATCGGTTCCATGCAAGTCGAATCGAGACTTGTATGGGACTGCATAAATGCCCTTACAGACCTAGGAAGTCAAAACAAAGTGACCGTGGCGTGGGTACCAGGACATAAGGGACACAAGGGAATTGAAAAGGCCGATGAACTGGCCAGAGAAGGTGCAGGTAACGCCCTTATAGGACCCGAACCCTTTTGCGGTGTGGCCAAGCCATGCATACGAGCATCCATTAACAAATGGGTCCAAATTAAATCTCTGGAATGGTGGAAAAATTTCCCACGACAGAGACAGGCTAAAGAGTTCATTAAAGAACGATCAGCCAAATTTACAGAGCATCTATTAGGCCAAAATAGAAAGGCCATTAGAATAATAGTAGGTCTTCTAACCGGTCACTGTCGACTTAATAGACATCTCAGTCTAATGGGTTTGGCAGAGGACGCAACGTGCAGATTCTGCCAAGAGGCAGAGGAAACCTCAGTCCATGTATTGTGCCATTGTGAAGGCTTTGCTAGACTGCGATTCCAACTACTTGGTGATGAAAAACCAAGAGCTGATAGCTACACTAAGGAGCCTCTATCAAGGCTGTGGAGTCTGATACAAAGGACAAAGCTAGATAAGGAGCTCTAAGGAAAACAAACAGGAGCACCACAATAGATCCATGGGGGTCGCGGTGGTCAAGGCCAATTGGCCAGCTCCTTCTTCCTAATCTAATCTAATCCAATGCCTTTAATTATTTTGGTTGGATTGGAAGTACTGACTTCAGTAACTTCCAAATTTAAAAAAAAATGTTTGTTACATGCTTTTCCCTATATCGATCGATTCAGTTCCCAGTGATACTCTCTGTAGATCTACCGAATAATTATTATTTCATTATTGTAGAATCCAAGGATATTATTTTCGAAAATGAAGGTAGAATGAACTGAGGAAAATAGAAAAACATTGCTCACGATTTTGTCCGCTTTTGTATCTCGTCCTCGAATAATCTCAATGTCAATATTTATTTTTGCTCAAACTTTCTGTTCTGGTAAATCATGATTCACTTAAAATATTAATCATCATTTAGTTTTCTGGAGGAAAATTTGAATTTAGTTTATTAATAATTTGATAAATCGGTTGCACTATCTTATTTCTAGATTCAAAATAACTTTTGCATACTAAATAATATTTTAAACGTTGTATTTTAATATATTCAAACATATTTATATTTATTTATTCCTTATAGATACTTATTATTTGAAATAACGCATATGGTCTTTGTAAAAATGAGAAACTTTCCCAAAATGTATAAAACACATCATCCATATTGTATAAGAAAGTAAGTCTGCCATTTATTTTTGTTTACATTTCTTTTTTTTCTCCGTTAGTTTTATTTTACCTTTAGAACTGGATTCTATCTATACAAATGCACCAGTGCGAACAGAATTTATAACTTTCAATAACTTAATGAAAACTCCAATAAATCAGTTCTCATTGGATTGGTAGCGCTAATAATCAATATTAATTTGAATTAGATTAAATTATGAATGGATGAGAGATATGATCGGCCTGCTATGATTCTCGACACATAATTCCTGTTATCACGAAAACGCCAACCAGTGGCGTTTATTTCTGTAATGTAAAGTGGATCAATTTTAGTTATCAAGCATGTCCATTATCAACTTTTTTCCTTACATCTTTCAACTTTGTCTTCCACATACAGCTTGGCACAAGATAAGGCTCGCCGGGATTTAAAAAATCTTGGTCCCGGCCTCGTCTTGTTAACAAGTTTTCCGTCATATCTCGATATAGTCAATTTTAGTCACGTCCGGTCTCACTTTACATTGCATAAGATGCCAACAATTGACAGCATCTCCCGATAATGCCAACGCGGTTGACGAAATGCACGTCGAATGTAAATATTTTCAACCCCCCTCAGAACTTGAGTACATTTATTTAAAAGGAATTGTCTGAGTGACACTGAATTGCCAACCAACCTGCTCAATGCATCAAAAAAAGATAAATTTACTAATCATGAAAGACTTATTTGTTTCATTATTAGTAAAATCTTTTTGATGCTTACAGGACAAGAATAAATCGTGCTCTGGCACTTGCGACTAACGTCATCGTTTTAATGGACTTTCAAATATTCTAAAAAGGAGGAGGTTCTCGGTTCAACCCGTATGTATGTTTTTTATATATGTTCATAACTTGCAATCTGTTGAGTGCGGCTCTATTAGTGTCATCAAGCTATGTCTACTGTATGGTGATGAAACATTTGAAAAAGGTGCTTTGTATTCTAAAATTTCTACAAAGGTGACGAATAAAATCATGTTCAAATTGATAGGAATTTTCTCTTGTAGAAACTTTATGAGACCACTAAAATGGGCAAAAAAAATCAAAAAGATTAAACCGTCTTAAAGAAAACAAAAAATTATGAAATAAAATTTCGCCCTCATTCGGTTAACTGAGCCTTACTACGTAGTATTTGTAACCTTTTTAGTGGCCCATTGTGTAGTTTCTACAAAAGTACCAAATTTCACGTAAATCAGTAAAAGTTTTGCAACTATGTAATTATGGCGGCGTTATAGATTCACCATTTTGAATTTTTAACTTTTAACATCAACTTCCACAAGTATTTGACTACCAATTTCAACATGATTTTATCCTTCGCCTTCATCAGAATTCGTCAAAATTCTTGAATAGAATACACTTTCTTAAATTTTTTTTCTCACCATAAACTAGACAGCTTGATGATTGGTATAAGAGACATACATATATTATTAGTTTTGGTGTAATGGAACCGCGAAATGAAGGGGTGGTGGCTGGAGCGGACAGAGAAAATATCCGCTTACCTCCTTCTCTTTCTGCAAATATTTTATTAACAATTGAAGACCTGAATAGATTAGGGGGGTAGGTGCACAAAAGCTAATGTTTAGTAAAATCATTTTAAAATTAATTTAATGGCAATTTCCTATCATTTTTTAAAAATTACTCGTAGAGCCACAAACGATCTAAAATGTGTACGAGTTATATTGTAAACATGAATTTTTAACCAACTTGACTTCCAAAATACTGCACATGACCTCTTCATTCACCCAAATTTTAATATTTTTAAACTACTTATTTTCTTTATTTAAAGACTTATTTTTGTACAAAAGTTAGTAATTGGTAATTATATAATCACGGACATAGATAAAGTTGATTTGAATTGAACAGTAATAAATAATGTTGCAATTTTGTGCCTCTTATTCGACTGCGGAGTATGACATTTCCAAAATACTATTTATCCCATTCATCCACTCTAATTTTTTGTCATCTTGTGCATAAATGGGGATATACTCTTACCCCCTTACTCCACAATTGAAAATTTCAAGTTACTATGCATAGCCCCTTCATCAATTTACAGTTTTTGTCTTTGTTATAATTTTAGATCTTCTATCCAATAATTAAATGTACATTAAGATACTTATATTTGTAGGAACCTCATTTTTTTAACACGATATGGCACTTTCATCAGGCTTTTCAATTTATTTTACATAAAAATACTCTAGAAAGAAATTGTAGAATGGAATGAATTAATCTACACGTTACACCTTTCACAAGTTTTTCATAAACATTTTTACTTTCGTTTTCAAAAACATTTGTAGCAATTGCTTTAAGCATGTTGGTATCTGAATTAAATAGATAGAACCAGAAAAACTAGTAAGAGGGAAAATTAAAGCTACGACAACATTACTGAAATGGCAGTATTTTATAAAATTAGAAACAGCTCTTATATAGATTTTCGCGAATCTATAACTGTCAAGAATTAAAGTCTGAATAGAAACTTTGTTGGTTGCTCATGTATTCAGCGACTGCGGCACAACTTCTACTTTTCTCGGAAAAAGACAATTTCAAACATCGACTGTAATCATCAGCAGAAAGGATATGGGTGACGTTCACACAGTTGACGGTCTATAACAAAAAAAAATTAAATAAATTAAATTGCCTTTAAAAAAACAAAATATTTGAAATAAAATTTCATTGTTGTTCGGGCGATTAAACCTTATTACCTAATATCAACATTGAGGTCAATTAAAGATAGGCTCAATTTGGTTATTTGTTAATTTTTACGCCGATTTCAATATCAACATTAGGTAATAAGAGGCAATGAACCGGGCGAGGGTGGAATTTTATTTCATAATTTTTTATGTCGTTTTTTTAGCAATATCAAAAAATAGTTCAAAAGAGTAATTAATAGTTTTATATTCACAACAATGCAAAGCAAAATATATGTACCTACTTTCAAGTGACAATTCTAAAACAAAAAGTTTGTGGATGTATTTATAATAAAATATAACAAGAAAATAAAGAAAAAAGTGTGTCTCTACAAGATAAATAGATACATTATCAATCTTGGATCCTCTGTGTAGAAATCCATGAGACGCCTCTGATACCAGCCGACGGCGGCAATCGATGTGGCTGCCGAGTTGCTATGACTACACTTCCGGCAAGCAGCGCCGCTAACGCGGAGGTTTCAGCAACTATCCGCGTGACTTATTGCCCGGCAAGAAAAGCTTTCTCGAAATTACCCACAGCTCCTATGATATAAAATTATTCGAATGTCTGGAAGAAAATAATAAAATTCTTTATTTTTTCTGCCAAACGCAATTTAATTGATGAGCTAATTAATTTTAAGAAAGAGATTGTCAGATGAAGACAAATTGCGTTAATAAATGATAGGAGCATTATTTTTTATACTTACTTTTATTAGTCTAGAACTACGTAAACCGGGACCGGTTATTTGGTATTCTCTTTTCCGCCCCAAAAGATTGCATTAGACTTTTGATTATGGATAAAGAAGTAACGAGTAAAATAGAAAACTTTATTTTACGAACAATAATTACTACTTTTGCTAAATTATAAGAAGACTCACATATTTTTTTTAAGTGTTAATATTTAACCCAAACAATAGCTTGTGACACTTAAAGAGACAGAAATCTATGACATCTACTGCAGCAATCACCAAGGCATCTTTTAACGTACCTACTTTTTTGTATTAATTTGGATACGCAGGACTTCTAGCTGAATATTCAGGAAACATGAAATGGATACAGAAATTTGTCCGGCCCTTTCTAATAAATACTTAGTACTTTCCAAATTGATACCAGTGATACTTAAAAGTGCAATAATACAAAAGAAAAGGAATTAAATAAACGTAAATTATAAATATTTAATTCGACAGAAACTACAGGAAAATAACACAATCGAAATAAAAAATAAACTCTACTCTTTCTAATACAACAAACAAAGAAACAACAAACAAAAACAATAATAACACATAACAGAAGGAACTCGTTACATTTATTAAATTAATTATAGTTTAGGATCGTTTAAAAAAAATGTACTGATAAAATCCCTAGTTTTATAAATTTTTTCTACTTCCATCTTTAAAATGGCGTTTATCGTATACGTTTCCATGACGCTAAATAATCCTTTAAACACACTTTCGACAAACCGTGACTTCGTGCATTTTAGTCACAGGCTGAACTTAGCAACGAGATATTAGTCACGGCTGAGGTTAATTCTAGATATTTCAATGGTAAAAATCAAGTTAGTTTTCCGTAATTCTTGTCATCAATCTGTCAAAATAAATAGTTTAGTAATTTTTTACTGTTACCATGTTAATGATACGTTAATAAATGAAATATTAAAATAATTTCCAAATTTTTTATTTAGATATTTGCTGTCGTAGAAAAAGTATAGTATGCAACACGTTTTATAAACTTGTTAGTCACTCATTTTATTAAACACTCGCTCCGCTACGCGTCGCTCGCGATTAATAAAACTCGTGACTAAAATGACGTTTATAAAACTTGTTACATAATATACTATTAAAGGTTGGTTCCCTAAAACGACGTCATCTTTTCTTTGAAAACTCCTCGACTGCTGATCTAGGATCAAATTGAGCTGTTCCAACTCCGTTCAGTGATATTGAGGCCATCATTCATTGTGTCTTCATTGAGTGAAATTGTCCCTGGAGTTTTTATTTTGTTGAAATGAGAAATACTCCTCTCAGTAGTCATTGAATGGGAGCGTATTAGTTACAACGAGACTAATAACTTTTACAAAATACCTGTGGTGCAAACAATAAGTTCTCTTAATTTATTATCGTATCCGGTACCTTCATCGGGAGTATCAGATTAGTCAGAAAAAATATAAAATGGGGCTTTTTGGAACACAGGGATACGCAGTAAAAAATCACTAAAAGATGCCCTGGCAATCGCTGGAGTTCACATCATACGTCAGTAAACTACTGCTGTATATTCTTCAACCCAGACTTCAACATCATCTGTCTTAGCAAATATCTGCTGAGCAAGCAGGATTTGTTAAATGATGCGATAATATTAGATATTATTCATTGGAATAAATACCTACTGACATGCAGCTATTCGAGAAGGCAAGAAAATGGTACAAGCGTATGTACCTTTTGTGATAATGTATTGTGAGCCAAACTGTGGACTGGATAATCTTACCACCGCATCTGAAGAACACAACAGATGTTTATATGAACAGGGGGCGCCAATAATGCATTCTGCAACATTACAACTTTTAGATAACGGCTTAGGACCCTAGTCTTGAAATTAATGAATAAAAGGAATTTACACCTACCTTAGATTTTCTAGTTTGCTACTTTCTGATATAATTGTTACCATTGATGCACATCTTCTGATATACGTCTTAACACTAACACACGTAAAGTTGATCTCGTTAGTTTCTGTGTTGTCGGGGTTTTGAATACACGTGAGGGATTGTGGATTGACGATAATAATGTAATTAAAACTTGTAGTTGCTTGCAGTTAACTTTCTCAGTCCCTATGAATGATTATGTTGTAAAATGTTTCCGCCCTTGGGAGCCACCCCTAAAACCGTGGATTCGAAAATTATATCACAAGGTAACCACTTACAGAATTTAATGTATTAACTGTAGACTGTAACTCACAATACGTTTACTAAACTAATATAACCTTAATTACAGTTTATTACTTGATATTTCACTTTACTATTCACTTGGGATCGCATCGGATGTATCTGAACTTAACTGAATTCAAACTAATTTAAAAATTACCTTTCCGCTGTGAATCGATCGCCTTATATATTCCACAAAATGGCGTCTAGAGCCCACTGGACTTTTCTCCAAGATTCCAGCTTCTACTAGAACAGTCTCGAACTGCTTTTCTAGAATCCACAATTTAATTATAGAAAACTGTTCCATGACGCTACCTCTGAAGTGGTAGTCGAAACTACATTGCACGTTTTCTAGAGGATACAACTACCGCACCCAGGAGGTGCCAAACAATATGATTCCTTAGCACTAAGCACTTGAAAATCTTATATAAGTTATGTTATATAAATTATATGAGTCTTTCCAAAGGTAACGTAAGGATAAAGGAATTCCTCCCTGTTTTCAAGGTATCCCCATTTTGTTGAACTTCGATACAAACTGCCGTCACTATATCAAATTCCTCTTCAAGAACCATATCTTTCAACAGACTAAAAATATTCTTCAGTTTATCAATTTTATTTGGACATATTGTTCACACTCTGTTGTTAAAAACATACCAAGATTTCTTGGTAACACTGGTGTCAGTAATGTCATTGTCATCATTGTTAGTGTTAATAAACATTTTTGTAAATAAAAATGTGTTCAACAGTTGCGAATTTAAGACTTCTTTAGGGCTTTTAACAATCATGTTTAATGCATTATATATGGCTTTCTGGCGATTTCTGTGAAAACGTTAAAGAAGTGACAAAAATGTTAACGTTTTCATGACCATACTTTTCAGGTTGTCAAACTTTAATTCTTCAACGTTAGAAAGTGCGCATAACCTAAGAGTTACGCAGTGAAAACAAAGTTTCAGTTAAGGCAGTTAAGCTGACAATTTTCTATTTGTTATTCAGGCATTTCACGTAGACATTTGTTAATTTAACAAATCATGTGAAGTTCTGAGGTTTTTCTTTGTATCCTGTGTCCTAATTATGTTCTAAATTTTTCATATAGAAACCGCCAAGAAATTTATTCATCGTTGATAGACCTCATTTCGTGTAATGCGCCTCCTTTTTCCTCCTTTATTGAGGTATAATGGAAGTCAGAAGTTCGTGAGGAGAATGTTAATTTGAACTATAATCAAACAGCAAAAAAATATAGAAATAGCAAATATTTTCTTTGAACTGAGGAAAAAGTATTTAATTAAATACAGAATTGATTTAGAAATTGGAATGTGATTTAGAATATTAAGATCTTAGAATTTTTCTTCTTAGTTATATACGTCCTTTGTGATGTTTTAAATTCAACCTATGTGCGTTTTAACACATTCAGCGCCATGGTGGACACCGGTGTCTGATGAGCTACAGTTAGATCAGGCCATAGCGGTCACCGATGTCTACCTTATTTAGCCATTAGCGTTGGCCAGCGGACACTCGCATTCGAAGAGTTTTTATCATTAATTGCCGGCCATGGTCCTAATAATGGCGTACATGCCATGGGTTCTTAATAAAAAAATTTATATAGATTTTGAAAGCTATGTCCGCCATTGTGACCGCTGTGACCTGCTGAGAATGACTTAAAATTATATGTATTTTAGTGGTCAGAAGGTACATATCAATCCGTATCGACAGCATAGCATTTATTTGTGTCCCCTAAAATGACCGCTGCATTCTAGGAAATTAACTAGTTTTTCGATAAATGTGTCCGCTATGGTCCGGTGTATTTTAGAGGCCAGGGCGGACATATCAATCCGTATCGACAGCATAGCACGGTGTTCACCGATTTATTTGTGTCCCCTAAAATGACCGCTGCAGCCTGGGAAATTAAGTAGTTTTTCGATAAATGTGTCCGCGATTGTCCACTGTCCAGTGTAATAAAAATATGCATTTTTTTATATAGGGCCAGATCAGACACCGGTGTCTGCCGAGCTTGTCTTATGAGTGGTCCCATGCGTAGATTCAACAATATTAGCTTGGGGCTGAATGTGTTAAGATTTATTTGAAGCACCTTATAAGTTCTAATTACTCCACTATGGAGAATAGTGGGTCTTTTAGACATTTATTCCGTCAAAAACACAATAACAGCATATAGTTAAAATTATACACGTTTAACTTTATTGGTTTTCTGATAGTGCTATATCACCCTGTATCTAGAAGCCGGAACGTTATTAGACATAGCTTTACCGATTTTTTTTATTTTGTCCTACAGAATATGGTCCTTAATTTTTGCCGCTAAGCAAACCGCACGGGAAATTTGCAGGATCATATTAAATATTGGCGCACACCTAGGACCCCTGAAAAATAAATATGTCAGAAAGAGTAGGGGACCTATTATCGGAGACCCTACTCAGGTTCCTTATTGGCTGAATATAATAAAATACAGTATTAGGAAATTAGGAATTTTGTAGATCAGGCTAGCAAATTCTTTTTTAAATGTACAGGGTGTTGCAGATAGTGGGGCAAGCTATTATTTGATTTTTTTAAATGATATCCGTAGTGACTAACTCGTTATATTTAGTACAATCCATATGTTCGTATTACGTATTCGTTGTCATTTACGTCTCAGTTACTTATAGACTGGTAAGACTTCATGCAAAGAATTTTTTCTATAAGTGTATGTAAAAGATTTTATAACAATATAAATATCAAATAAGGAAAACACAAGCATACGTCGACAATTCATATTGTCATGAGGTTTTCAATAAAAACAACTCACTTCGATATATTACATATACCTTTTGATTTTAATAAAATTAATTATGGGGAAATCACCGAACATCGAGGGAAAATCACAGGAAATGCGAAGTAAATAAGGTAAATATCGTGTACATAATTTGAGGTTTGCCACTCAATTTGTACCATGCACCTTGGAACACCCTATATAGCTCTCACTTGTAAATTAAATTAAATTAATTTGCATTCTTTTTTTTTTAATTTTTATCTACTGTAAACACAAATTATGGTTCTTCTCTATTATATAAATATTTCTTTATCAATAAATTCAATCTATTTCATATCTTTTTATAATAGCATTAAACTGAGATGAAAGAATTATTAATGCCTGTCACTTTACATCTTGCAAATAAGAAGCCAATAAAATTATGAAACGTTTATTAATTTCATATTTTTTATATATTGTTTTATACAGATCAAAGTCGAAAGATAACCATCTACAGAAACAATGCACTATACCTACAACATTAATTACTATTAAAATTAATCATTATGTAATTAGATCTCAATTATATTTCTGACATTAATTAACTTCTAATAATTCTAATATGCACACTAGATTCATTTTTAATCGCTACACAATCTCTCGAGGGATGTAGTGAAAGTAGTGAAAGATTGCAGACGAGTATATATATCGTGCTTTCCAAAAATAATACATCAGTTCGTTAATCTACATTACTGCACTTATTGAGTGATCGCGCCAATCTCTGTAGTGCTTAATCAAGTATATCATGAACAAATTTGCGTGTATAACGCTATTAAGCTTTTTCGTAACGGTCCACGCCGGTTTCGAGGAAGGTCATGGTGGAGGCCACGACGTTTCGCACACAGTGGAAGTTACCAAGCACGTGCCGATTCCTGTGTACAAGCACGAGATTGTACATGTTCCGCACTCTATCCCAGTACCAGTACCTAAACCAGTAGCAGTACCTGTTCCTCAGCCCTACCCCGTTCATGTCAAGGTACCACAGCCTGTTGCCGTACCCGTAATCAAGACTATTACCATCCCCGTCGAAAAGCCAGTACCATTCAAGGTAGAAAAGGAGGTTCATTACCATGTCGAAAAACCAGTACCAGTACCTGTAGAAAAACACGTACCCATCAAGATTCCTAAGCCAGTACCCGTCAAGGTGCCCGTTTACAAAGTTGTTTACCACCATGGCAAACACTGATATCTCAAGGCAAGACTGATTTCATCGCCTTCATTTCATCTTCACCCAGTCATACATAGTCATCTTTTATTGTTATTGTCTTTTTTGTTATTTGTTCTTTAACTAATTAATAAATATGGATTTTTTTGTAAACTAGACCTATCACGTTTAAAAGTGAATTATTTATTATTTGTTTGCTTATAGTAATGAAACATATTCTTTATAGGATTTTGCAAACAGCGGAAAGAAAAACTATCTATGAGAACTAAAAGAAAAACTATATGTAAGAATATTAATGAAATCTTTGCATTCTTTCGATAACCTGACTTCTGGTTATGCTAACATGTAAAAATTCTCATTTGCCGTTCTCATTATAACACTAGCATCCAACATAGTCCTCTATGGCTAGGCAGATTAAACTAGTATCTACATGATCCCCTACGATATGTAAATATAGTTAAAAATGAGAACAAAGGCCTGGAACGGTTTTGCATGGATCATAGTTATGAGTGGCTTTGTGCTTTTCTGATGAGTCCAGAATAAGAACGAAAAACGTTTCAAAGGCTAGGCATTTCCAAGAAACTGAATGAGATTTTATGAAAATGTAATTCATTAGAATGAAAAAAATGTTTAAAGACAAGGTAGGTAAATAAATTAATTTCAGGCCTTTGTTCTCATTTTTAACTGAATTTACATATCGTAGGGGATCATGTAGATACTAGTTTAATCTGCCTAGCCGTAGGGGACTATGTTGGATACTAGTGTTATAATGAGAATGGCAAATAAGAATGTTTACTTGTTATGTGTGTGTGTGCTTCAGGTTTGTTGACTACGGTTACAAAGACCATTCGCCAAGTTTCCTAGTATAATAATTATTTTTTTATTTTATTTCTAATCACATTATTCCTTGGTTACCAGTGTGTACAATTTTTTTTTAACTAAATATTTTTCTATTGTATATAACAAGCATATATTTACGTAAACGAATAAGTACAGACATACAAACATATATCTTTTTTTGTGATATTTTTTTCAGTTTTTTTTTCATATACATTCTTTTTTTTTATATATATGTATTTTTACTTGTTAGTATAACCAGAAGCCAGGTTATCGAAAGAATACAAAGATTTCATAAATATTTTTACATACAGTTTTTGTTCTCATATAATATGTTTCATAGACCTATCACGTTATCGCTAGTGTTATTTTATAACAGTTTATTTAAAGTTGGACTACTTCCGGCGAGTAAGGCTAAGCACCGTCTCCAGCAAACTGCCTCCAACATCGTAATTTTGCTGATCCTCTTCTTTATCGAAGAGTAGAGATTTTTTTACCTGCTTGACATTTAAAAGACAAATTATCAACTGATTTACATTCCCATCGAAAGATAGTACGCAACCATCGCCTAATAATACACAGCTTCTGTGTATATGGTGGTGTACAAGCTGCTAGTTGTGGCGAGGTCACTGTATTTTTAACACTAATCCCACTTTGCGGCTGGGATTAATCTACATTCCATCATTAACCAAATGCTGTGCGAATGAATGCCTGCGTCTTACAATGGTTAGGATTATTTACTTACCAAATAGTTCTCATGATGTTGTTCCAAATCTTTGATTTAATCGAATAGGATGACGAAGAAACCTGACCAACATTTTTAATAATCATTGTAGAAAAATCATTTGTACAGAAATCCGTTCTGTTTCGTAACACGCTGATTTCAAATATCGAATAAATATCTGTGTCTATGTCTGTATGTATTTATATGTGTAGACCGTTTTTTGTAAACATGATAACTTCTGTAAATTGTTTGTTTCAAATTTGGAGCATATGTAAAACTGAATAGTAGAATGCTCCTTATTGGAGCTGGATCATATCCGTCATACAGGGTGATCGCCAGGGTCGTGTAAACAGTCCTTTTTATATACACTATTTTATTATTCTAGAGTAAAATGTCGATTAAGCACTAAAAAAGAGAAAGAAGTGTTTCTCAGGTTTGAACGAACTTAAATAATAAATCAGTTTTGCAGTTGATGAGAAAAAAATGGTTTTTTAAGTTTTGCAAGCATAAGAAGGCCGCCAGTCACTTTTTTATCACAAAAACCGGCAGCCACTGAAAGCGGCTGGAACCTCCCATGGTGGATCCTTGAAGCTAAAAAGAGCAGTAAATTGGGTGCCATAACGGCACTAAACGTAATCGGATCTCAACCATAACCTTTTCAGATCTTTTGGAGCACTAAAAAAACCCTCACTTGCGCCACATAATATCAACATATTGAAATTTATTATTTGCTGTTCTTCTCTTATGTTTCAGGACATAAGATTGCACTGCACGTATAATGATGCGAGTAGAATATTATACTTTGTCCACGACTGTTAAATATTTAATATTTATTTAATTCATTTTCATTTGATTTCTTCAATTTAGAAAGATTAATACGCCATATGCATATACAATGTCCTCGATTTTTCGGGCAACAAATTTAATGAGGCGATTTCTGTAGCTTCCCTTATCTCTGTCGGTGTCAAAGAAATCTTGTTTTCACTGTCAGTATCCATTTGTTTAATTATATTACTCTTTTTGAGTAATATGTAAAATTATTTTAAATAAATGTCGTTTAAATCGCACAAATTTTGATGTTTCAAATCAATAACAAAATTACGCTTTGACTAATTCGATAACACTGTGTTTAGCAAACAGATTCAACAAATCCAACCCAGGGCGGCGGTAGTTAATCCTGAACTTAATAATTGTTGAACAGAAAATCACGTGACGTGATGTAAAGCGATGTAGTGCTTCTCATTTGCTTTGTTTTTATTTTTTTCGCGGAAACCAAATCGAAAGGGTGCAAGTGTGACATATCGTTAAAATCGGAATTTTAACTACTTTTTAATGATTCGATTACAAATTGTAAGTAATTATAAAATAAACAACTTATTGTGCCAAAACGGCACAAAACATAATCCAAAACCTTTTCAGATCTTCTGGAGCACAGACATTTTTTAAAAACCACCTTTTGGGTTCCTCGGGCCTCAAAACGTAAAGATTTGATGTTATCTCAATTTTCAAATTTGGACCAATTTTAGTAACCTCCACAATTTTTTTTTTTTTGGGAAGTTAATTTGGTACCTAAATAATTTAGACTTCACTGCTGACGATAGAAGGTAATAGTAAATTATATATATATATTTTTGGAGAACTAGACAAAATATTTTCGGAAAGTGTAGGTAGCTTATTATCGAGATGTCAGAATATCATAAAATTCTTTTTAACAGATTTTAATTTTTTTTAAAAGGAGGTGGTTCTCGGTTCAACTTAATTTATTTGTATGTGCTTCTTTTCATGTTTGTGCACTAATTTCTCTGAGATGGCTTGAATTATTTTTAAGAAATCTTTTGCAGACTTTAGAGCATGGCTCGGCGATAGTCACATATTAGTTTCATTAAGTTATGTCTAGTACAAAGTGAATGAATATCGTAAAGAATTATTTTCTATTCGAGAATATGTGAGATTATGATTTAGTTGCTAGTTGTAGTTAAATAGTTACGTGTTTTTGGAGTAGCTGATACTGAATCTGATGTCAAACATTAAAGATTCAAAATGATAATATTTTGCATAATATACAGTGTGTCCAACTAAGTCGGCACCATATGGGAAACTTTTTTATTATTGGTTTTATGAAAAAAAGTTATTCTTGATGAAAAGTTTTGCACGGCCTAAAACCAAAAATGAAATAATCAGATATCAATTTTTTGTAGTCGTATACGAGGTTTGTCAAAAAATGTAAATTTTGGTCAAGAGTAAAGTACCTTTATTTATTACAGTATCGACAATCGTTATTAAAAAAAGTTGATCCTAATTGATAACTACAGTCAGATGTGTAATATTATCCATCCACCATGAAAGAACAGATTTTGTTTATGAATGTTACTTATTAGTTAAGTTATCTTCTGTTTAACTTTTCATTTGTAAAATAAATTATTATGATTTGCATGCATTAATTATTCAAATGCAATGGCAAATTGTTACATTACTTACCAGTGAACCGAAAGGTTATCATGTTTTTCAACACAATAAATGTTTTATGATTTGCAAAGTTAAATTATGTATAATTTATACCCACAAATTATTAATGATCATTTTTTCATGGTAAATGGATAATATTGGATATCTGATCATAGTTTTCCATCAGGATCAACTTTTCTTAATAACAATTGTCGATATTGTAATACATAAAGGTACTTTACTCCTGAGCAAAATTTACATTTTTCGACAAACCTCGTATACGACTGCAAAAAATTGATATCTAATTATTTCATTTTGGGTTTTAGGCCATGCAAAACTTTTCATCAAGAATAACTTTTTTTCATAAAACCAATAATAAAAAAGTTTCTCATATGGTGCCGACTTAGTTGGACACACTGTATATCAACTGATTTAATGATTCTCTATTATTTTTTCTCTCCTTCCCCTTCATAATACTGTGAATTCTTAAGCGACCAGCAGCAAGTAGCCAGACATACCATTTTGTGTTGTTGTTTTGTTGTTAAGCTTGCTGAAATACCATAAGTAAAAACGTTGCCAGCCTCTTAGACTATTAACCATTAATACCATTTATGGTCTGTTCATAATTTTAAGATTGCATAGTACTTAACTATCTCATTTAATTATTGTGAATATTATTATTTGGAACAATGGAGTAGGCAAGAGTAAACTCTTTTGCGGCAGTTAAGAAATGAGTTTATGAACTGACCAATTAGCCAGGAATACTCGAAAATGCTTAAAGCTAGATTTATTCTATATAGATTGACCGTTTTTCGCAGTACATGTGAGATGCCCTTTGGAGCTTGAAGTGTATACACAGTAATTCCAAATATAACAAGTGAAAAAAACTACATTTTGATATGCTTTTTGTTCAATTTGTTGGGATGATTAATTACATTTTCAGCAGAGGGTCGCAAGATGACTCAGTGCTTTGACATGTTTTATTTTTCTTTTCTTTTTTTTGCATTGACTAAAGTAAAAGCTAACTACATTTTGAAACACGGAAAGGGCATCGGTTCTATTTTCATTTAGTAAATGAAAATAAGGAAATGAATGATGATATTTTAAATATAACATTACATTATTTTTTTTGCACCTCTATCGTACGGAGAATTTATCAATTTAAAATATTTTTAAATAATTCTATGGAATGCATTTTCGTAAATAATTCGTTTATTTTAAATTTTTCGAAAAAACTCTATTTCAGATTTTTTGTCCAAAAAGGTCCGTGCCTTATACTGGGTATAGAGACAGATCGACGGAATAGTTAATTTTCGATTTTTATTAGGAAATTTTTCGGAATTTGTAGAATTTATCAAGAAAATCAAGTTTTCCAGGATTCGTAGATTCGCTTTTGTTTTCTCAAAATTCTCACAAACGTCAACTAATAGAACTAATCGAGCCCTACAATTGCCATTTTTGAAAATAAAAATCGGACCTTCGGTTCGGGAGTTATTAATTTCTTTGAAAAATCATACTCGGCCCTGGAAAACATACTTGCGGTCAACGGATTCGGGCCGCCAGCAATAGGCTTGATTTATGGCCGGGTACCTTTGACCCCACCAAGTCTCATCGAAATCGATCAATATTCTGGACAGTTATCGTGCTTCCTAGCCCGATTTCGAGAAAACCAGTTTTTTGCAAAAAAAATCAATTTTCATTTGTTTTTCGACATAGCCTCTGGTATACTTATTTGTAGAGCTTTGCCAGCGGCACCATTTCTTTTTTGAAACGTCTCGATCCGACTACCCGTTATCGAGTTATTCAATTTCTCCCGAAAAACTCAAAACGCCTATATCGGGTACTTCCGGTTTCCGAACGGAGCCGAGCTTCCGGCGTTAAGGTTTTCTAAAGACCTCCTATTAACCACCCAAGTTTCATCGCAATCCGAAAACGGATTAAGGAGGCTGGGCGTGACGGACAGACCGACAGACAGACAGACAGACAGACAGACCGACTGACCGACGGACGGAATTTTCTAAATTCGCTCTCGAATCGATAGATATGACTTTCAAATCGATCCGACGTTTTTTTCGGGTTTCGACGGTTCACCGGAAAAATGCTAAACGTATACTACATTTTTTTCAAAATGTAGTAACAAGTAACATCATTACCATCATAGCATTTATATCATACCATATACCATTAATTTAAAAATTAATGTCTTCACTTAGTTTAATGAAGTCACGTAAATATGTTATGCCAGAACAAAATTTTACGGTAGATATGGAAACATAATAAACTGAATAAAACTTTATTACTACCTTCTAATTTCGCTTAACCTTTTAATAGGCTATTGACTTGAATCAAAAGATGAATAAAAATCATTGAAGTTGTTTGTTTACATATTCTAAAGAGAAAGGCACCATTGATTAATTTAAAATAATAAGAAAGGTCTTCATTTTCATAACCTTAAAATGTTACACCTGAGAAACATGCCTAGGGTTATTTATTTAACGTTAGTATTTAATTCGTTGTTTTACGTATACATGTTACTTTAACATTATTTAAAAAATTGCGAATAATAAATATACATTTTTATTATAATTGATAACATTTGTTTGAAAACAAGTAGACAGACTAGAGACTAGGGAGCCACTATGTATTGAGAATATCTTATTTCAATACTTTAATTTGCTGTACTAATGTATTTTACATCATTTGAATGCGCTAACGGGTTCAATTTTCAATTACGAACAGAGTTTATTAAATGACTTTTGAAGCAATTTCGAAAATATGGATACTTTGTATTAATTATAAACAATACATGAAATTGTAAATTCTCAACTCCGCTTAATTTGAAAAGTTACTGGCCCTGGTTCTGACAGTTTGGAGATGAGCCAAAAGTTTAAAATATTCTAAAATCGAAAGTTACCTCAAGAAAGAACGATCGAAAAACTACCGTATTTTTGCCAGTTTTCAGACCCTCGAATTTGTAATCAAATTTAATAAAGACTAATAAGCTATGGTGAGATAAAAATTTTACATTGAACATTTGATTAGTTTCCGAAATATATTGAGTCCAAGTGATCGCCCTTCATTCAAAATGTACGATACACTAGAATTTTACTATATTAATATTCATCTTAAGCAACTATCTCTGATAGTACTTATATCTCTTTTGGGTCGCCAATTATGAACTTATTGTTAAAGTCTAAACATTCCGAATAGCAGAATTAATATGGCGCATTAAATGTTGAAAAAATCTATTTTTGCGATAGTTGTTATGCACGGACCTCTTTCATATATATAGCCCAAGAGCCCGTTACATATTGAGGGTAGGCATTTTACCAAAGCTGATTTTCACCTATATGTAAGGTCTTGTATGGTACATGAATGAAACGACCTTCAGTTGCCACTCTTCTGGTGAAGGTGAGAGTAATAGAGCCGTCCCCTCGTTGAAAAACGTAAAAAAATAATTAATAGTATCAAAGACGAAATTTTTCGTATAGTTTATTTGTAACAATAAATGATGAAAAATCACCTACAGCCGAAAAAATGCCGGTGGAAAATACTTCAGCTCCGCATATGAACAGGTGTAAAAATAATAGTAAAGAATTCTTTAATACCAAACTTGAAATCGACTTTAATGATAGTATTGCAAGTGTATTTAATGAAAAACGTGTAGTAAAAGTCTAATAATGCCGTAGTTGAATTGAAGGCGGTTGGTTACTTTGACCTTCTATATTTCTGAAACCAATCAACGCAAAATATTTTTGTGATTAAAGCCTCATCATAACTAGTCACTTGCTATATAATTTCATTCTAAATTCAATGGCCCAAAAACGGGCACTTTTTCGGTCGTTCTTTCACTGTATATGGATTGCTGCTTACAAAAACATCAATGTCATAAACCTTTTATATATGGCGGACTGGTTCCACTAATAGAATTAAACACACGAACACGTGTGAAAAGGAAAGTCGGAGTGCTATCCGCGAAGATCTTATTTCCTTGTGAAACATTAAAAATAGTTTTGTTCTTGTCTTATGTAATACAAACACTTTTGGAATGATAGAACAGTCATTGTAGAAAATATCATCATGAGATTGAAAACATACAGAATTTGTACATCGATTGTGATTGAATTTTATCACAATAAAGATGGAAGATACATATACATATTATACATATGTGAGGAAAACGTTAAACGAGAAATGGAAAATAACTGAGCAGGTTTGGGGAAACCAATGGAGCATTCTGTACTTACTTTGTACCGGAGCAAGCATACGGAAACATCGGGAATGATGCCAATAATGCATACCAACATAGAAGTAATAAACCCTTTTACATCAAACTACAAGAGTGTTTGTCTGGCAGAAATTTTAGCATAGGCTCTATATTAATTAACATACAATAAAATGCAATAAAAAACCTGTGTGGCTCTTTCGATTTTGTAATTCCGCGGTTATGAAAACTCACTCACTGTGACGTGAAAAATCATAACTTCTATAGACATTATTGCAAGAAAAACTCATTTTAAAATGAAAGGCTTCATCATTCGATTTCACGTATTATTTTCCAGCTTCAATCTGTTCACGATACTGGGAAAATATTATGAAATTGTTAATTTTAAAATGGCAAGTTTTAGTGTCATTGAATTGATATTTAGTTTTAAATTGATTTTATATCTTGTCTGTAGAATTTAAAAACGTAGAAATTTAAGTATTTAAGTATTTTTTAAAGCTAAAATCGTAATTTTCAAATCGTTATAACTTGGAAAATATAAATTTTCATGAAAAGTTGTAGGTAAATCACCTCTTTCTCTTACAGTATGATTCTATATCAGATTCGGTGGTTACTGTTTTACTTTTTTGCCCGCCCCTCTAGCGGGGGTGAGATCCACCCCCAAGTAAAAAGCGGTAATATTTAAAGGGTAAACTTTTTTCTCAGTCTTAGAATCTCAATGCAAAAAGTTTCATGAAAATCCATTCACTATTCTTAGATGGGTTCCGTCATTTTTCATTTTTAATGAGTAATTGCACTGCACTATACATATACTTTTAATTAATTAACTTGGCAACTTTGGCTTTAGTGATACACTTGTTAAATTTTTTGAGTCTTACTTACAAAGCCGGTTACAGTATGTACAGTACAATGGTATTAAATCAAATAGATATGTCGCAACCTCTGGCGTACCTCAAGGTTCAAACTTCTTCGTTCTTATTTTCGGTATTTATTAATGACTTAAGTGATGGACTGAATTGCAACAAACTTCTCTTTGTGGATGATCTGAAATTATTTAGTGAAATCACTACCATAGAGGATTGTGCAAGTACAAGAACAATTGAATATCATTGAGAATTGGTGTCTAGTGAATACATTATCAATGAATGTATCTAAGTGTGAAGTTACGACTTATTCACGAAAGGTAAATCTGGCTGAATATTCATATAGTTTCAACGACATCTCTTTAACTCGTTCTGAGAGTATTGAAGATTTGGGTATACTGTTCGACTCGAGATTGGAATTCACAGGACACATTAACTCGATTACTAAATCGGCGTTAAAAACACTAGGTTTTATTATAAAAAATTCAATTTTTTTTTCTAATGCAGAAGCACTAAATACATTATATTTATGTTTTGTGCGTTCGAAATTGGAGTCTGGTTCAGCAATATGAAATCCTACTTATGAGAAATATTCACAATCAATAGAATCTGTTCAACGGAAATTTCTTAAATACTTGTTTTAAAATAGATCACCAATACCCCGAACAGGGATATCCAAACTATTTAATGTTAACATGGTTTAAATTGGATTCATTAGAAAACAAAATAATTATCTGAAATTTAATGTTTATTTACAAGCTGATCAATAATACAATAGACTCTCCAGAACTCCTATCTCAAATTAATTTTGGAATTTCACACGTAGGCTCTCGTCAAACCTTTTACTTTTGCACTACCATCTAAAAGAACAAATTAATATCCTTGCTAAATCACCCATTTATTCCATGATAGAAATAAATAACGCAATTGGTGACCATTGTGACATGTTTAGTCTTTCTTTAAATAATTACTCCAAGACCATAAAACCATGTGTTCGAAATAGATTGTAACCTACATTCAAATACATGCAAAATTGTCCTGTAACTGGAGGATTCTGTTCTGCAATAAATTCTTTATTATTATTATTATTATTATTATTACCATATTTTTTTTCTCATCTTTTAGATGGTCTATGGAACTAGGTGAACGGGTTATTATTATTATTATTATTAAAAGAATTAACTATATAGATTAAATATCATACATTTCGTCACTTTATATCGAACATTTTATACAATTGCTGCACATTCTATAGAATAGTTTTCGTAGTTTTTTATAAGTAACGTTAGTTTTAGACATTTCTTTTTGTCAACTTGGTGAAGCACTTGTCGGTATGAAATAATGTTAAAAAAAAATAGATCCCCACTTATTTGTGTCTCCAACTTGCAACTCTTTGATTTCAAGTCTAAAGTGTAAATGTTAATGTCTATAATATAATAGATCTAGGTGAATATCATCTTGACAGTTGGATATTATATTATTACGGAATGTGTATTAGTAGAATAACTGAATAAATAATTATAGGAAACAATATTTTGCCATGTTTCTATCCAATTACAAAACAAAAATTTAAACAATTTTATATTCAAATTATTAATAACATTAATCAAAACATTCTTTCGGATTATTTTATGCAAAACATTTACTTGAATGAACTATATAGAGTCAAATTTGGACTTTTACAATTTAGCGTAGTATATTTAATGTTTACGGAGATCATTGAGAAAATCCCTTCGTTTTTTTTTTTAATTAAATTTTTGTGTAAACTTTCACCTCATTTTCTGATTTCTCATTTCATCTCAAAATATTAAGTCCTTTTGAGTCTAATTTTTTTATTAAAACTATTTTATCGTGTTTTCCGTTCTTTTGTCTTTGCCCGAATTTTACGTAAGTAGTTAGCCTACCTATGTGAACATGAACATACACGGGGACGGTACCTTCGTTGGTAAGCGCGTTTGGCTTGTAACTGACATACCTAGCGAAGCGTGCTCACTAAGAAATTATTTGACTTATAAAATTATTCCCAAGAAATGGTTCGGACTCCACTATAATCTCTTCTGTTTGCCTATCTCAAAACCGTCCTGAATTTTCACGAAGAAAACATTATTTAATTCTATTTTATGTACTGATTGACTGATTGATTGAATTCTACCTATATGGAAAAGAGTATAGCAGGATAAGCTAGGCGAAACGGCCATAGAAAGAAATCTTTGAAATAACTTATGTTATAATATTGGGAAGTCAGGCGAACACGATTGGAGAACTTTCAGCCCCTGATCTCCATTGGTCCTTGAGATAACTGACAAAACATGCGCCGAAACGACTATTTTCTAAACTCGTTTTTGTCGAAAACTATTTTAGCTAGATGAATAAAACAAAAAGGATCTGTTAGGCCACTAGATGGTCTATGTTATATTATGTTTATTTTAAATTTTTTAAATAATTTTAACTATTTGAAAAATGGAAATAAAAATTTGAGAATGATTTTTTTATGGTTAGAGCAGAGGTACAATCACCAAAAAAATATATAATATGGCTATTACATTTACCATTACATCTAATTCTTTCATTAAAAACAGATAGGTGGGACATTTCTAAAAAAAATAAGATCGGTTATGATTGGTGTTATGTACCTATTATTTAATGCTGTTGTGTCATAATACACACATTCATAATAATATACACATGCATGATAATATATAAAGTTACATTAAAATTCATGTTAAAAGAAAATGGGTGCAAAACCTAAAAATAAATACTTTTAAATTAATTTGATTATAAAAGTTTCATATTTTATTTGTCTCTTGAAGCAGTTTTTTGTGGTTTGTGTATCTAAGAAAAATGTTGTCTGTTTATTTATTTAAAGACAATTTTAATTTTTTAAATATGTTTCATGTAGTGTTTGATATACTAAAATACAAATTAAGAAAAAGAATAAAATTATTATAATGTTAATTCTTAACTGCGGAAAGCAGGTTTTTCCACGAACAGGTAACTGCGAGAAGCGGATTTTTCCGAGAGCACTTACCGCGGTCCTACAAACAGCTCACCTAGTCGATACGAATGCCGCAGTAAGATGGATAATGAAATTTTATTCAACACTTAAAAAAAATTAATCCATTTATGATTGGTCATAATTATTTATTATTGCTTCAGTAGTACCGATCATAAACGGTCTTTCTCAAATTTCAAATTGTTGAAATTATTTCAAAAATCTAAAATAACAGGTCCTTTTTGTTTAATTTTGTTTAATTCGTTTAACTAAAATAGTTTTCGACAAAAACGAATTTAAGAAATAGTCGTGTCGGCGCATGTTTTTTCAGTTATCTCAAGAAAAAATGGAGGTCAGAGGCTGAAAGTTCGCCAATCGTGTTCCTATGACTTGCCAATATTATAACATAAGTTATTGGAAAGATCCCTTGCTGGGGCCGTTTCGCCTAGCTTATTCTGCTAGAACCTTCATGTAGACTAGATATAATCCAAAGTTCTGGTATTAAACCGCCATTGGCGATTATCCGTTTACAAACTTATATATGATTGTTTCGCGTTTCCACAATGTAGATTACGAAGATAAAGGTCTTTAAGTTTCGTCAGTCTGTCTGTCGATATTTTGTCCGTCTGTTGGCGCTATAACTAGAAAACTACTTGACGGAGAACAGTCAAATTTGGTAGGTAGTAGACGCTACTGCCAGTGAAGAAATGGGTAAACTTTCATTGGACAATATACACGCAGAGCCCGTCTAAAGAGCATGAAAAAAACTGAAAAAATTTTTCTCGCGTAAATTTAAAGTCTTTATGCTTCATAGCATTCTAAACCTAAAAAATGGAATTTATTTTTTAGATTACCTACTATACTTCCACTCCACTACTTAGACGTGGAAATAAAAATGTGACGGACGGCAATAATATATGGCAAATAATTAACAAAATTGGCCAGGGCGACACCTATTGCAGTCTTCTTGAAAAATATACAGGGTAGTCATCCTAACAAATAATTCAACTATGGTGGATATTTGTAAAGGTATTTACGCAAACGTTGCAATTTTTATTTAATATTTATTTTTGCTGTCGGATGAACGCTCTGTATATTCTTTTTATCAATAGCTTTCAAGTTTTCTTTGTAATAATGGTGATAACTATATTCCGATTATTATTCTTATATGTCCTTTCTTAATTAATACATTTTTAGAGTGATCGCCCTGTATAAATAAAGAGAGAAATTCTATATAAATACCTTTACCGATTTTTTTTTAACTACGCATAAACACTAGTCAAATAAAACATTTCTTTTTGAGTTGCATTAAACAAAATTCGTTTATATTAACACATATATTATTTTATTATCTACTTTTCCATATTTTATTCGGATTTGCAAAAATTTGCGTAAATTTTTAACCAAGCGAATAAACCGTATAAATAAAATACTCTTCGTCCTACAAATTCTGCCACGGAAGAATAAAAAATTCCCCCCTGACGCCATCACTGGCAAATATAATGTTGGTAGGGTAAGTAGCTGCATAACGACAATAAATCTATAAGTGAACACTCAATTAAAGGTCTTTCAGTCCCACCTCCGAAATCAAAACAATCCACTGGTGAAATACGCAGAGCGTTCCCACAGGACCAAAACAAAGGTACCAGAAAGTATAAACTTCAGCAAGGCTCACTTTACACCGTCCGCGATTGTCATTGTCGCTAAATTGTCAGCGTATGTCAATTGTCATCCCTAAATAAACCCTATTGTCTGTAACAAAAGAAGTGAGCATCGAACGTGCGACCGACGTGTGTGAAGTGCGGGACAAAATTCATCATCATTGTAAGGGGACGGAGATCATCGAGCTTTTATCCTGTATCATACTACTTGACTTATATACCACCACTATTGCGTATTGATATAATCAATTAACTTTACCTAATTGTAATCTGGTAAACTGATACCTTGGAATAAGTAGCTTAAATATGTTACAAACTAACAAAGAAAATAGAAATTAAGCTGATTTGATTCTATCACAGATCAATAATTTAACTTATTTTATACTTTGGCAAGTCATTGAAGTACTATTGAAGGAATATGATATGTTTTCTCTGCACAATCTGACTAATAGTCAGTATATTTGAATATTTTTAAAACAAGTGGTTTGAATTTCTACTCCAATCAAGTTAATACATTTTTTGCCTCCATAATTCAAAAATTCTAGAGGCAGTTTTAGCATGTGGTATTGGTGGGGGGTGCTTCCTGAGCGTGAAACCAAATAGTTGACCTTGTAGGACATCAGCGTTGGCCGCCATGTTGGACAACAGTTTTTCTCTATTATCTCGGAAACCGTTGATCCTACGATAAAATTATTCAGAACTATTTTGTTTTGAACTAAATTTTCCGTTTCTTTTTGTTGAAATTTCTTTTTGGAAAATCAATAGTTCTTGAATTACAGGGTGTTGAATTTTTTTTGAAATGGTTCTTTCAAAATATATTACAAACTGTCGAATTTACGAAAAAAGAGTTATTAATTATACCTAAAGTTTTTTATTGTAGAATGAAATGATGCATTCTTTGCATTTCCAAGATCCGGGAAAATTCAAAAAAATTTGAAAAAACTTTTTGATTTTCGGTTTTTTTTTCTCTAACGGCTAAAATAATGAAAATACAAAACAAAGTTTTCAACAAAATCTGTAGTTCGTCTCTTTCTCCACAAAATGCTTAGGTCTTTACAAATTTTTGTCTTACTTAAGCCGTTTAGGAGATAAATCCAGTTTTCCACTTCTAGTTTTGAGCCGCTCCGAAATGCGCGGAAAATGAGAATTCTCTGGGAGTTTCGTACGACCAGACATATCAATCGATAATTATTATTACTATTCAGAGCCGCTAAAAAAATGAAAACAACGTAAAATGAGAGAAAAGTCTCAGCTTTAACGTGGAACTAATCACAAAATTCATACAAATTTTTATCATAGAGAAAAAAGTGTTAGAAGATGGCTTAGTAAACTTTATACAGTTGATTTATTCACATCTTTGAGTTTTATGCGTTCTGCCTATTTCTCCCGTAACAATGGGTGCTTTTTCACTATATGGATTCGATTCCACACACTTTAGTCTAGATTTCGTGAAAATTTCATTGAAGAATGTTAAGAAACAAATAAGTTGTATATGTTTTACTGTATAATTGTGCATTTTCTGAACGTGTGTGAATAATGTAGACAAATTCAAAAAGTACTGCGCGCATTTAAAAAACTCTAAAGTTATTCGAAAAAGTATGTTTTATTGTCCTTATAATCCAAAAGTTAAGACTGTGCTATTATTATTACTTAAGATATAGTGAATTCAACTCCAAAATTTGGAAGTGATTGATCGATGAGAAATATACCCCCTACTTTGATCGCAAGGCATATTTTTCCAACAAAAGTAATTACAATAAACTGTTAATTGTATTAATATATCATTACATAAGAATATACAAGCAAAATGAATTATGATTTTAACGACTCCCGGCAAAGATATGAATAAATCTGTGGAACAACTGTACAAAGTTCACTAAGCCATCTTCTGACACTTTCTCTCTTTGATAACATTTTTTATGATTAGAAATTCCTGGAGAATTCTCATTTTTCGCGAATTTCGAAGCGGCTTAAAACTATAAGTGAAAAACTCGATTTATCTTCTAAACGGCTTAAGTAAGATAAAAATTTGTAAAGACCTTTTTTTTGAGAAAAAGTCGAGCTACAACTTTTGTTGAGAAATTCTTTCTCTATATTCATTATATTGGCCGCTAGAGCAAAAAAACCGAAAATCTAAAAGTTTTTCCAAATTTTTTTGAATTTTCTCGGAACTTGGAAGTGCAAAGAATGCATCATCTTATTCTCCAGGTTACTACCTACTTAAATCCGAGAGATGATCCTTTTATTAATTTTTGTTACCATAAATTGTTAATTTGCCTGTACTATAATTTTTAATAGCAAAATATAAAGATACACTGCTTAATAGCAAATATTCACCTACATTGAAAACATTATTTATTCGTAGTTTATTTTGCTTGAAGGATTAAAAAGTTTTATTTGACTTAATACACTTAGAGAAAAATAAATCAGTGATATAGATTGTGACGAGTTCAGGAAATTCCATTTATTGTTCTATTCTCTAGAGAACTACCTTCTTAGAAAAGCTTATATAAAAAAAGATAGTAATAACATCAATCGCTCGCAAAGATATCATGAATAATTCAATCGGGAAAAGTAAAACGCACTGAAGTCAGACGAAAAACTCTACCTCCTGGGTTACGCAGGATCAACGGTGTACGAGATAATAACGAAAAACTATTATCCAATATGGTGGCCAACGCTGATGCCCTACAAGGTCAACTTTTTGGTTTCACACTCAGGAAGCACCCTCCTACTAATACCACATGCTAAGACAGACTAGAATTTTTGTTAAAAATTTATTAAAATGACGAGTATTCATTTTTTATTTTCAATATGCAAAACATGTTAATTAAATTTAGGACCAAATTATATTTTTAACCCAGCGCAAAAAGAGAGACGGTTCTTAATTTCACCTATATGTTTGTGTGTTGGTGCTAGCTTAACTCTAGAATGGTCGAAATAATTTTTGTTAACCTGTCAACTAGTCACTGCATTTAGATGAAAAAGGTCAGTGCCAATATTTTTTACTGAAGATGACAGTCTCGGATGATTAGAGGTCGAGCTTGAGCTCTTTGTCTCAATCATCGCTGTAGATCTGGACCAACCTCGTAAGGGGTGAGCCTGCTTTTGCGCCTACCTCGCTCGCAAATGCAGACGGTGTAGGCGATTAGGCTTTTATAAATTTTCAGTAAATAGTCAAAATCTGATTAAATCGTATCTTACTGATCGCTCTCAGTTTGTAAATTCCAATAACGCAAAATCAAATTCGATAGACATTAAATTCTGCGTACCTCAAGGATCAGTCCTAGGACCAGTCTTGTTCCTCATTTATGTTAACGATTTGCCCAATAGCAGCCGCTTGTCGAAGTTCACTCTTTTTGCTGATGACACTACACTCGTTCATACTAATACAGATCTCCGTGATCTACTAAATGAAGCTCGTCACTCATTGTCTACGGTTCAAGGTTGGTTTGTAAGTAACCAGTTAATTTTAAACAAAGGTAAGACCGAAACAATGATTTTTGCTTTGAGACATCACTTTTCAGATACCGATTCCCTTCATTATGTTAATTTTTTGGGCGTTATTCTAGATAATAAATTAACATGGGAAAAGCACACAGAACTAATCTGCAAGAATGTGTCACGAAATATTTTACTGTTGCGCAATTTAATGAAATGTGTGTCACAGGCATCAGTAGCAATTGCTTATCATGCACTAGTTCAATCTAATCTGACTTATACTATCCTAGCATGGGGACATTCGGCGCATACTGCCGCAGTTTTTTCTATGCAAAGGAGAGCGTTTAGAATTATTACAGGCTTAGCATACAGAGATGATTGTAGAGATGCATTTAAAAATCCAAAAATACTTACTCTGCCTTGTTCTTATATTCTACAATGCCTCCTATACATTAAAGAAAACATCAACCACTACGTAACCCATAATAATTTTCACTCATATTCGACGCGAAATAAAAACAATATTGTTGTAGATTTTCTGCGGTTATCTAAGACAAGAAACGGATCTGGTTATTACGCAATAAAATTCTTTAACGTGTTGCCAAATAGTGTCCAAGAACTTAATTACAAACAGTTTAAAACCGCAATTAAAAATGTTTTATTGGAGAGGGCTTATTACGATTTCAATAAATTTCTGTTGGGTGATTTTTCTTGCTTAATTTTGTGATTTTGTTATTTACTCTTATAAGGTATATTTGTTTTTCTCTTATACATTTTATATTTTATACCTCTGTTCTTATATTAATGTCTGTTATTCCTAGTATGTTTTATTTAGTATGTTTTATACATGATAAGTATATGTACTGACTTGTCAACGGAATTATCTCAATTAGATGTCATTACAATAAATACGTGTACCAAATTTCAAGCGAATATATCAATTTTATTTTATCAAGTCCTTTATTAACGCAGTGGAGGCGGTGGGGTCCTTTATTAATGCAGTGGAGGCCCTGGATTCTAGTATATGTACCAAATCTCAAGTTTCTGTACTCTTACCAGCTCTTACTTGCTCTACTCATTTTCCCCTATTTACCTCTACTTACTCCCCACCCCTTCAACGGAATCATCTCAAAATATGATCTAGCTCCAAATGTCGGTATAATACCTACGTGTACCAAATTTCAAGTGAATATCTCAACTTAACTATGCCCTTTTCATAATGACGTGGGGATGGTGCAGGGGTTGAGAAATGTGAGGACTTGGCTTCTAGTATAAATACCAAATCTTAAGTTGCCGTACTATTACCAGCTTAGTTTATTTATTTTCCCTATTCGCCCCTATTTAACTCCCAATCCTTCATCGAAATCATTACAAAATATAATTTAATTACAGATGTCGTTATAATATATGCATGTACCAAATTTCAAGTGAAGATCTCAATTTTATTTTATCAAGTCTTTTAATAATGAAATGGAGGGTGGAGGGGTTGAAAAATGTTATAAAAAAATCTGAGGTCTTGGCTTCCAGTATATACACCAAATCCCAAATTTTTGTCTTCTTAGCAGCTTGCTCTGCTCATTTTCCCCTATTTACCTCTACTAACCCCCCACCACTTCAACGGAATCATCTCAAAATATAATCTAGTTCCAGATGTCGTTATAATATATACGTGTACCAAATATCAAGTGAATATATGAATTTGATTTTATCAGCCCCTTTCCTAATGGCGTGGGTTTGGTGAAGGGGTTGAAAAATATTGTAAAAAATCTGAGGCCTTCGCTTCTAGTATAAACACTAACCAAGTTTCTGTACTCTTACCAGATTGCTTCATTTATTTTCCCCTATTCACCCCTATTTAACCTCTAACCCTTCATCGAAATCATCTCAAAATATAATTTAATTACAGATGTCGTTTTAATACATACATGTACCAAAATTCAAGTGAAAATCTCAATTTTATTTTATCAATCCTTTTAATAACGGAGTGTGTGTGGTCGAGGGTTTGAAAAATGTTATAAAAAACTCTGAGGTCTTGGCTACTAGTATGAACACCAAATTCTATGTTTCTGAACTTTACCAACTTGCTTTATTTGTTTTCCCCTATTCACCCCTATTTAACCTCCAACCCTACAAAGAAATCATGTACCCTAGTCAAAAACTCTACATCCTGGGTTACGTAGGATCAACGGTGTCCGAAATAATAGCGAAATACTGTTATCCAATTTGGCGACCAACGCTGATGCCCTACAAGGTCAACTTTTTGGTTTGACACTCAGGAAGCACCCTCCTACTAATACCAAATGCTAAGACTAGAATTTTTTATTAAAATTTATTAAATTTATTTTATATGTAAAATAAATTGAATATATTAAGACCATATTATATTTTTAAAAGAGATGGTTCTTAATTTCACCTGTATGTTTGTGTATTGGTCCTAGGTCCTAACTAAACTCGAAAATGGTTGAAATAATTTTTGTTAACCTTTCAAGAAGTCCACTGCATTTAGATGAACAAGATGCGTTATTACGGAAATATTTTAAACTTCAGGGACGGAACGAAATCTTTTACAGTGTGCTAAAACTGACCAATTTAGAAGTGTACCTATTAAAACAAATGTGTAAATTATTTTTTGGTAAAATACTCGAAAAAAACAATACTTTATATTAAACAAATTGAAGCTGCAATAGTGACAACAATTTACACGATAAAAGGATCACTGACTAACGAATCACTACTTCCACATCTAGATTTCCCATCCAAATCTCATTAAATGAAAGCATTTTAATTTTACTCAATCAACCCTTTTAATAATGAAGTGGGGTTAAAAACTGTTATAAAAATATCTGAGGTCTTGGCTTCTCGTATATACACCAAATGCCAAGTTTCTGTACTCTTACCAGCTTGCTTTATTTATTTTTCCCTATTTACCTCTATTTAACCTCCAACCCTTCAATGAAACCATGGCAAAATATAATCTAGTTTCAGGTGTCGTTATAATATATACGTGTTCCAAATTTCAAGTGAATATCTCAATTTTATTTTGTCAGTCCCTTTAATAATGGAGTGGGGGTGGTGGGGGATAGAAAATATTGCAAAAAAATCATTGGACTAGGCTTCCAGTGTATACACCAAATCCCAAATGTTTGTACTCTCACCAGCTTGCTTTACTTGTTTTCCCATATTTACAGCTATTTACACCCAACCCTTCATGGGGTAATTTCAAATAACAATCCAGTTCCAGATCTCGTTATAATACACACGTGTATCAAGTCAATATCTCAAACTGTTCCAGAAAAAACGTGCGCACAAAAAAAGTTACAGACAGACCGACAGACAGAGCGACAGAGAGAAATTTTTTTTTCCGCTCAAATTTTAAATCTCGACGTCTCATGGCATTCTACACTCATTTCAACAAAAACAATTTTTGAAATTTATTTTAAGATTCTTATACTTCCACGCCACTACATGAATGTGGAAGTAAAAAGTTAACGCCATTTGGGGCTTAACGAATTTCCCAAACAAAATTCTCTAAAATTGATGACTTTCAAAGGACTGCGGCTGTATTAGTAATAACGCAAACAATTTTTAAATATGTTGTATTACTCAGTTTTATTGATATAAATATCCACCTGTAATGGCCCAAATAATTTTAGAAAAACTGTGTAAAAATATGACACGTGATATTTCAAAGTATCGATTGCTACCAGAAGAAATTAGATCGGTTAAATCTTTTTCAAGAAATCATAAAATCCAATTTTTTGCAATCTTTTTGTTTAACAAGGAACGGCTGGACCGAATTTGATGTAATTTCTTTTAGATCATATTGACGATAATGCGCTTCGATTGTTACCACAACGAAGTCAATACCATTTTTTATTAACGAGGTTTTGTGCAGGGAAAAGTGTCCACGTACGTACGTACGTACGTATGTACATACACAAACACACATACTCTTTTTTAAAACCCGCTGCCTAAGGAATCACTATTTCCACATTCAGATTTATCATCCAAGTCTCTTTAAAGGAAAACATCTTAACTATATTTGTACTCTTGTATGTGGAAATTAATAATTGGTCACAGAATTTTAATACTTTAATATTTGATGCAGATGTCATAAAATATGAATCTTTGGCTTTTAGCATGTGCGTCAAAAATGTAGTTTCTGTATTCTCATTCTTAATAAGTAAATCAAGCTATGCTTTACTTATTTCTCCCAATTTCCCCCCCACCCTCACTCCTTCAACGGAATCATCTCATTCAGATGACATTACAATACATACATGTACTAAAGTTCAAGTAAATATCTCAATTTTGTTTTATCAGCCCTTTTAATAAAGGAATCGGGGTGGTGGAGGGGTTCGAAAATATTATAAAGAAATCTGAGGCCTTGGCTTCTAGTATATACATCAAGTCTGTTTCTGGACTCTTACCAGCTTGCCTTACTTATTTTCCCCTATTTAACCCACAACCCTCCAACGGACTCATTTCAATATGTAATTTAGTTCTAGACGTCCTCATAATACATACGTGTACCAAATTTCACGTGAATATTTGAATTTCATTCTATAAACCCTTTAATAATTAAGTGGGGGTGGTTGAAAAATATTATGAAAAATCTGAGGTCTTGGCTTCTAGCATGTACACCAAATCCCTCTCTGTATTCTTACCATCTTGCTTTATATATTTTCCCCTATTTACCCCTATGTAACCCCAAACCATTCATAGGAATTGGTACAAAATATAATCTAATATCAGATCCCGTCGTGTATTTCTCAAGTCAATATCTTAAACCGCTTCTGAGAAAACGTGCTCACAAAAAGCAGTTTCAGACCGACAGACATTGTTTTTTCTTTGCTCAAATTTAAAATCTCGCCGTTTTATGACATTCTAAACCTATTTCAGCAATAAAAATGTTTGAAACTTTTTTACGATTACTATATTTCCACTCCACTACGTGAATGTGGAAGTAATAGTTGAAAAGTATTGTAGTGACCTTGAAATATAAAAAAATGTTGATAAATTTGATTTTCCTGTATGCTGGAAAATTAATAAGTAAAGTGTATAAAATTTTAGAAAACTGTAAGTCACTTATTAATTTTACTATTGGTATTAATTTATCATTGACTGATTCTGCAAGCAACTTTTTTGATCATAGCTTTTTGAAAAATTAAGATTCTACTCTAAAAATTGGTGCCATTTTTAAATTTGAACTTCTATGAATTTTAAATTGTTATTGAAAATTGCCAGATGCCTCCATCAGGTGTCCGGATGTCTGTACGTACGGAAATACTCTACAGACCACAATTCTTAATAAATCTTTTTGAATTATTTCTAATCGCTTCGTATACTATCAGAACGGAACCCTACTGAATTTTATGATTCGTCGAGCAGTTTAACTATTATTAATAATTATTTAACACTGTATCTGCGGACAGTTTCTTTTATTCTTGGCACCTGTAGGACAAACAATAATAATAAAAATAGGAATTTCACTCGCTCTAAGTAAAAAATGGAACAATGAATTGGCATCAATATTTTACTATCTTATTGCTACATATTTGTTAACAAAATGTGTTGATATAAAGGTCAAATTTTATTAAGTGTAGACAATATGATTTTTTTTCTAAGGCTATGTCGAAAATGTGTGTATATTTGTAGCGATAAATGTAGGAAACTTTATTATCTTTCGAAATAAATACCAAGAATATTTGAAACTTTTTCTAGGATTAGCAGTTTTTCCGAAAAGCGGAAATCTGACTAATGAATGAATGTTACATGTATTTTTGGTTTTACTAATGATATTCAAATTATTATTTTAAAAGTTGGTCTGTATTAAACCTGCAAGCATATTCTTCTACGGCGAAATTGTTAAACCTCAAAATTAATTTACCAATTTTTTATAAATACGGCAATTTTATACTTTTGAAATTCAGCATAATAATTTTTGTACAGGTTTCAGACTTAGAAAAACACTTTATTTATTAATAACATTTCATATTCAGATTAGACTAGTCTTAGATTGCTAATAATCGTGTTATTATCTATATAAATATATGTATATAAGTATCTGTCTCTACTCTAAACTCGATTTAAAACAGATTATTAAAACGTACAACTGTAAATGTAAATGAACAACATATCCTGTTCCGCAGTTACGCATCGCCTTCCTATCAAAATTCGTCAACTGACTTTAAATAGCAAATCCCTTTCTAAAAATTGACACAACTAAATCAGGCATAAATTTTGTTTGCCTATACACATAAAGCATATCCAAATTACACCCTAAACCGCTGTGCAAACTAATTGAAGATATAAACCTAAATACAAAGCACCTATCATAAAACATACGAATATACACTTCACACGGTAAGGGATTCACCCCCTCCAGGCGCAGGGGTTGCTTGGGAGGGATTTATTTATGACGCAACAAGCCATTTCAGTCTGGCCCCTTTGATTGGCTGCCATTCAACCCCTGACTCCACCTATTCAAAAGCTCCGCGTGAAAGCACACTGAAAAAGTTCACAGTTGATCATAAATGTGCTTGATACTCGACAGATTGCACTCACCAATCGACTAAATTGCTTCTGACATTGTGACAAACCTGAGTTACATTTCGAATTTCGATAAACCGCGTGCACTTGTTTGGGCTAACTTTGTCTAGTTTGTGGTAGTTGGAGAAGTGTTGGTGCACAGATTCTGTTGTGCCTGGTGTGAATTAGCATGGTTGTGTTGATTAACTGAATTTTAGTAGCCGCTGTATTTTTTTCAAATTCGATACGATGTTGGATATTAAACCTACGGCCGACTACTTGAGTAGGAATTCCACTTTTGGGCAATTCTCAATGCTATTTGGTAATTATATATATCCTAAATTTTACTAATGTTATGAAATCTAATTAAATATGTACCTAACATAGGTATTTAACAAAGTCAAGTTTCCCGCAAATATATATATTTTTTCCAACATCTACATATAACATTACAATTTAACAACTGGAATGTGATTTATAAAGCAACACTTTATTTATTAGGTAAGATGGATAAAATTCTTGTTTAATGAATGAAGTACATCATTTTTCATTCTAAATAAATAATGTAATTTACCACTAATCCAGAAATATTAACAGGTACCTATATTTAAATTATTGGTTTGTTTGTTACTGAGTTTTTAATTTTGACTAAAGAAAGATTTATATTCAATTTTTTGGCTAAATGTTGGAAAAATGATCGTAGGCCAAATGTGGATAATTGTATATATATTTAACGAGCATGTAATCATGTCTATATTACACGAGTACGATTATAACTCAAGCCGAAGGCGAGTGTTACAATCGACCTAGTGTAATATAGCCATTACATGCGAATTAAATAGTTTATCTACAACTATTCCCTAATTTAAGAAAAAAGAATGAATCTATAGATTAGCAACAAAATTGTAAATTATTATTTATAAATGTGTAGTTGTCAAAATTGCTAGTCAACAACTAACAACTGTCAACTGCTACATGCATGCGTAGAAGCACGGACCTACTAGATCCAGGTACTTTGAATCCTAATTGTGGAATATGAAATCGCATATTACACATGTGTAATAAGAGGGGTATTCTATGGATACACGCAAAATGTATTGCAATAATTGTAGATAAAAGCATTTATATCTACTCGGCAAAATGAACATTCTCGGCTACGCCTCATGTGCTAATCATCCATCTCGTGGGGAAAATATGGTTATTCACTTGTGCCATATATAGTTATTGTATCACTGTAACTTAATTTAATAATAACAATAAAAATAAAAATAAAAATAATAATAATAATAATAATAGCATCTCACTGCTGCCGTTGTCTGTAAAACTACGTAAACCCGCGGATACCAATGTGGATCGCCCAGCAACCGGAGGCACAAGGTCACCCATTTTTTCTATATGGATGACCTAAAACTGTATGCCTCCGGAGAGGGCGAACTCCAAAACTCTCTTAGGGTGGTGCAAGAGTACACGCGGGCTATTGGCATGGAATTTGGGTTGGACAAATGTGCAGTCGTCCACCTCAAGGGAGGACGATGCGGGCTATTCCCTGAAGATGCGCAGCTGGCAGACGGAAGCATCCTAAGACATCTGCATGCCGGAGAGACCTACACGTACTTGGGTGTGCAACAACATCACATCCAGGACGTAAAACAAATTAACCCATTAACGCCGTGCGTTGCCATACGGTAACGGTAAACACATCTCTTTTTGATATCACCCCTGTATGTTATACGTGTCGATAAGAGTGGGGAAATATGTTATTTTATATGTCAAAACATGCCTAACTTGGCACATGTTCCGCAAATTAATCTGCGGTTGACAGTAATTTAAGCATTTGTTTACAATTTTGTGGTGAATTACAAATGGCCGAAAATATGGATGTATGTTTTATGTAAGTATTATATTTTTCTATACAGTGCTTCTTAAATATATTTTTATTTATGATGGTATTTTATAGACTCGGAACTTTGTTGTTTTAACAATAAAAAAAAAATATAGCTTTTATTACATATGATATAGCTGTTCAAACTTGGGTGTTGCCATATGGCAACGCTAGGCGTTTGTAGTAGCTTGAAAGGTTTTCTTTCTTTCTAGGAACGAGTTGACTTTAGCAGAGGGAATGGACATTGCATTGCTCTGCATTATTTTCATATATGAAATTTCGTGGCTATTCAGCAATTGGCACAATCCGCGAAAACAGAACTCTAAAATTATGTCCCCTAACAATTAAAAAAGATTCTATAAAAAGAGCGTGGTTATTACGAATCAGGCATAGAAGCAAATTATGGTAATTTTTATGTACGTTGGTTTGATAATGCCGCTTTTGCTATGATTTTTTCTTCACATGGCACACAAGAGAATACCCAGACAGAACGGTTTTCACAAAAATTCAAACGTCCTGTCATGGTTTCAAGACGCAAACTCATTACAAAATACAACCCATTTATGGGAGGGACAGATCAAATGGATCAAACTGTCAGTTGTTCTCGTATTGGAATACGTGGAAGAAAGTGATACTGGTCTATACTTACCTGGCTTTTAGATTTAGCTTTGCAAAACAGTTGGATACCATACAACAAATCTGGGCGAAAATTATCACAATTTGAATATAAACGAGAAATTACTAATGCCTATCTGAAGAAATATGGTGTGCCACATAAAGCAACTGGGAGACCTTCAGCGTCACCTGCAGCAGTCGAATATCTAGATACTGTCAGATTTGATGCCATCAATTATTTTATTCGTCACACCATTGAAAAAAAGAAAATTGTTTGTGTGCAAATTGGTCTTTGCATAGACTTTTGTCCCACTTCATTCACAATAAATATGTTTTAATATTTTTGTGTATCCTAAATTTTGTAATAAAATAGTTTTTTAATAATACAGTCATGTAAATTTAATTTTTTAATAATTATCTAGAACAATATACAAAATTGGGGTTTTCTTAAGTTACGGTAGCTCAGACGCCTAGCGTTGCCATATGGCAACGGCCAATATCTCATTACCTGTCAATCTGTCAAAAAAAAGTTTACATAATTTTTTGTTCCTTTTGTCCAGTGTAACACACCTAGTACAAAAAATATATTAAAAACTAAAAAAAAATAATTCCGGCGCTAATGGGTTAAGGACACTCTCCGCGGCAAGTACAAATACCGACTCCGAAAGATTTGGTCTTCCGAACTTTCGGGAAAGAACAAGATGTCTGCGACTAATATACTTGCCGTTCCGATTCTGCTCTACTCCTTTGGAGTAGTCAAGTGGACAGTAGATGAGCTGCGTCAATTGGATAGGGATACCCGCAAGATGATGCATATTCACAGAAGCATTCATCCTAGATCGTCCGTTCCTTGAGTGTACCTCCCACGTCAACGGGGGCCCAGAGGACTCTTGAGCCTGGAGTGCATGCATGGCAGAGTAGCGCTGAGTATGGCATGTAACATCTTGAGGAGCTCAGATCCACTCCTGCGGTTAGTGAGAGATCATGAAACCGCAGGAGTGGGCGAATTTTTATTTAAGGCAGCACGCAGGGCTGCAGATGATCTCGGTCTCGTTTTCGACTTCAGGCGAAGAGGCAGGCGAGGTGTTGATGCTCAGTCAGTAACTGAGCTTCCGCCAAATCGCCTGACAACCCAAATTAAAGCTGCCGAGCAGAGAAATCTGTTCAGGCAGCACGTCGATAAACCCATGCATGGAGTGTTCTACAACAACATAGAGATACTGGGTTTATTGACAAAGCTGACCTTCGCATTCCTGAGGTCAGCAGGGCTAAAGTCGGAGACCGAGGGATTAATTGTGGCTTGCCAAGACGGTGTTATTAACACCTTGGTCTACCGCAGTCGTGTTATGGGTGTAGAGGTCCCCGACCTAAATTGTAGGACCTGCCATCAGGCGCCGGAGTCGCTCATGTATTTACTATTTACATGTCCGATTTACGCGACTACGGCCTACATCCACAGGCATAACGCGGCTTTACGAGTGCTGTATTGCCATCTTCGGCACTCGTACGAGTTAGACCGAACACCAGTGCTGCCTTATGTTCCCGGAGAGATCGAGTCCGTTGTCGAGAACGAGAAATGCCGAATTTATTGGAACTACTCGTTCTCGACCGTCAGGCTGATTCAAGCCAACAAGCCTGACATAGTCCTCCTCGAACACCAGACCAAGGTGATATATGTCATCGAGTTCTCGGCACCTGCCGAGACAAACATCACTTTGAAGGAGGAGGAGAAACGGACTAAATACCGAGATCTTCGGTATGAGCTCCGAGCGCTATACCCAGACTACTCGGTCAAGATGGTCGTCCTGATAATCGGCGTTCTCGGTGGGATGAGGCCTACGCTGCTCAGCATTGAAGACCATACCGGCCTGCCAAAAATCAGCCGAATGGTTGGCAAGCCAAATGCAGAAGACAGTCGTCTTGGGATCCCTGCCTCTACTTAGGGAACACGATTCTGGAATCTACAACCACTAACTCTGCGGGATGTGGGGAATGGTTGTAGATAATTCGCTGTCGCTTCTCCCGTGAGACACGGGAGAACTGTCCAGCATCGCCAACGAGTAAAAAAAATTATAGTAATAATGATAATAATAATAATAACAATCTTTTGGCACAAATTAATATTCATATTAATATATCGTATAAAAAATAAATTATTATGTATAAACAATTTGAACATGAATGGTCTGCAATTAAAAACAAATTTAAACATAAATGAACGATCGACTGGTGCATTATACTATCATTTATAAGTTGCTGTCATTTATAAGTTCAGCTTCGTATTTCGATGTCAACGCAAGTACAAGTTTTCGTTCAATGTCTACTAATTTTATACCGTTCTCTACGCCATTTCATTCGTGAGGGTGTTTCATATTTTCACATGTGATTTCCTCGAAAATTGCTAATCCTAGAAAAGAACATTCAAATAAAAATTTGACTCCATCTACTACATTTATTTCTTCTTGATATACTTGCTATCTATTTTGAAAATAAAAAAGTTTCTCGCCTAACATCTTTACTCATGTATTCAAAACATGTATTCTCTAGACTTAAAATTTGACCTTATTTTGTGTTGTGAGAAGTGGGAAAGAAACCAGACTTAGACAGAATCAGCGCAATTAAGCAAGGACGAGTGCAGTTAATATGTGGGTGACCTAACCATCGGAACACCGTGAGCTGGGGCCATTGCTGCCCGGATGCCCGACGGTGACCCTGCAGATTTTTCTGTTAATTCCGAGCTCGGATATTTAGTTTTCCCCTAGGTACCCAATTACGATATTGTGAATAACCTTCATTTATATCATTGTAGTATCATTATCAGTATACATAAATTCAAGTTAAAACTATCTTAATAAGTTTACTTTCAGTAGTAGTAAAATAACTACTAACAGCTAAAAAATCTATTGACAACGAAAATAATAAGTGTCAAGACGATATGTTAAACTTATGAAATAAGAAAAGGAAACCTTTCTTGCGTGTCTTAGAAAATTAGCAAACTAAATTGCCGTCTAGTCAGAAGTAGTTTGCATTATGTCCAAATAATTTAGGCATTTTTAACGTTAGTTTACTTTTTAATATAGTTGTGCTCACGCCATAGTTTGTTTTTGTGCAAAGGCAAGCTGAAATATACATGTCCGACCTAAAAAACTACTAGTATACAGAATGACGCAGAGTTAAACCGCCAAACGTTCAAGGTAGATATTTCACGTTAAATTAAGACTTTTTCTTAGTACAGTTTTTTTCCAAAAATGGAGAGAAGCTTTGCTGTTGTTCTTCATCGTATCCCATACAAAAAATTCCATAGGGGTCATGTCCGGACAACGTGCAGGTCAACGGCGGGGGCAGTCTCGACCGCGACTGATCCATCTTCCCGAAAACAGTCGTGCCACCATCAGCGGACTGGTAGAGTGTCTTTCCGTGCTCCCAAATATGAGCGTTATGCTGATTAAATATACCCGCGCGGATGAAAGTTGCTTCATTGGTCCAAATCACCTTCCGAGGGAAAAAAGGATCATTTGTTGTTTGCCGCAAGGACCATCTGGAAAATTCTGTCTGTGTTTTTTGTAATTTCTCAAAATTTCACCGTTTTGTAATAAATACCTTGAAATGAGATAGATTTTTCTTTAAGCTCGAAAGAGGTTGCATTTTTGGAAAAAACTTTATAGATGGGAAAACGAATATTTGAACCTGAAAAATCGATCGTGAACATTACGCGATTTAACTCTGGGTCATTCTGTATAATTGGTTCAAAAGTAGTGAAAAGCATATCCAGGGGCGTGCCGTTGTACGGGTTTCACATATTCCATAATTTATTTTGGTTGTTTTGTATTTATTTATTTATTTCTGCAATATGCGGTCTATGGTCGATTAGTATTTCACCCGCAATACCTTATTTAAATAAAGTATATAAATTTGGCAACATTTCACCTTTAATAAGTAATTAAAAATCATATAAGTACGTAATATACAATACTATCCAGAACGACACCACTATTACACAACTCGTACTGGCGGAACGCCAGTTAGACTTTATAGTCTTTGTTGGTTGCCGTACACTAAGCATAGTATAATTGAAAAACAAATAGTACGTTTTCTCTTCTCTACTAGGCGGTAAAGCCAATTAATGTTTAATGCACTTCTGTGTGTCAACAACACTATAGATTCTGTGAAATGAACCTGTTATTTCCTTTGAAAAACGTGCCGCTCATTTTTTACCATAGTTTTCACTATTTATGAACCTACTATAGTGATATTTGGCCAAAGAGTAAAAATTCGAAAAATCAACTCTGTGTAATATTCAAATGAAATGAAATAGAACATATTTCTCACTAAATTCTTGTATATTCTAAGCGACTGATTTCGTGAAAATACAATATCACCATCATGGTAACCAGGCTATAACAATATAAAGGGAAAATTTTTTTATACATGTAAAATTGATTAATTACATATGCTACTCTTAAGACAATTTATTGTCTACGATGGAATAAGTAAAAGATTTAACTAATGCTGGTTTTTATACTTCTTCCTATTCTCTTCATGACCCTGAGTGTTACCAATACTATACGAATTTTTCACATATTAGTCATTTAGAGAAGTCATATTTTCTCTATAATATAATCTAACATGTTTACACCCCTTAGTAAACACCCCCAAAATCGTGGGTTCGGAAATTATAACAAAAGATAACACTAAGACTTATTTAATAGCTTACTATTACTTACAGTACGTATTACTTCACTAATATAATATTAAACACTAGTTATTACTTGGTACTTCATTTCTCTGATCATTTTTACTTGTTCTCACTTTTTACTCTTCACTCAGAGCTAATCTTAACTTATCTGAACTTAGCTGACCTCTCCGTTGACATGGTCGTCTTATATACTCCACAGATGGCCTATCTCGAATGATCCAATCTGCTCTATAACAGAAACCTCGATTTTGCTTCTCTAGGGTCATCTCTGCTAGGAGTGCTAAACTCCCACAGAGTACAGACTTCTATGGTACAGTGGCCTGCCATTTCTAATGTTAATTTCTCCACTGTGCCAGCAGTACCTTAGTTTCCACGAATGCCATTGAGGGATTGCGTAACAATATTACTATTCCTTAAAACTATAAAGTATTTGTGGAATGTATTGATCAATAGTTAATGCAAAAGTTCAGTTCTTGGTATCATTTTGAAGCTTGAGAGTATTATAAAAGTAGTTCAAATGGACAACGGTCGGTCCCTACCAAAACTGGAAACTCAATGTTCTGTGTCACAAAATTCTAAAGAAGTTTTCTGTCCCTTGACAACCAGTCGCTACACGTACAGTGGAGACACATACAATAGCGATATGTTCAGGCCCACAAATAAATGCAAAGTAACTGGTTTTGCACACCACCCAAATTTACAGCTTCTGGATGCAGATAAATTGTGAATTGGGATATTAAACGTATCATCAGATGCAAGTAGTGTCCGCTCTTGAAAAAGCAAAAGCGCGCCATTATCAAGGAAGATTCTGAAACGCAACATCGCGACATTTCAACGTAATGTATAATGTACGCTTCTTCTATTGGCATGAATTCGAGTAGCATTTTGCCACCATCTTTTCTATAATCTCTTTAATAATGAAAGAGAAAAACGCTTTTAAACGTATTTTTAAAACGCTTGTAACTTTGTAAGTTAGAGAATCTTGCAACTCAGTTTTCACCCACTTCCAGTTGCCTTATTGAGTCGAAAGTTTATATACGTATGGTACATAATAAAATAGAATTTGACATTTTTTATAAGCAACTCCAAATCGGCGAACAATTGTCATTGTCATTTAATATTCGATTCTACAAAAATTTGTATCGGAGGATTTTTGACATTGCAGTTTATAAATATGTTTTATCGTCTCAATCGACTGAAAATCGGTATCTGAGGATTACCGAGGCTGGAGATATTTGATCGAAAGGAGGAGGGTCGATTTGGGCGGTTTTTGCCCCAAATTATTTTTGGATGAAAAAATCAGAAAACATATTTTTTTAATGTCTACTAATAATAATAAGTCGATTTTACCCTAAACGGACGATCCACACCTAACCCACCCCCTCAATTCTGAATATGCCGTCACTTGCTAACAGCGTTCTTGGGGAGATATATCGCTTTTAAACTTATACTATTGACCCCCCCCCCCCCAGGTTTTACTATTTATTCGTCTGCGGGAAATATAAATGCAAAATATCCAAGCTTGTTCACCAGACTTGACCAACGTATCCCGGTGTTTTTGGGGTCGCTGATTCCGAACCCGAAGTCCTCTTTCGCATCAAGTTTAAGGTCATTTGAAGGCCAAATTGAAAAAGAGGTGACAAGGAAATCCAGGAAAATAAATAAATACGTTTTTGGCGTCTCTGAATTCAATTTTAGGCTTCTTGAATCGCTCGCTGTCAATTAGAGGTCATGTCAAGGTCAAATCAATATTATGCTAGAATGGAGCTGAAGAAAATGCCGTGTAATGAATTTAAATCACTTTATGTATAGGTTTTTGAGGTAGCTGAATCAGGGGATCAGCTAGAGGTGGTTTTAAGGTGAACTTAACATCTCAAGATTGAGCTAAAAAACGCTTTGTACTTTCATACAGTAGATGTAGGCATCTGGAATCGTCTCAAGGCCAACCAGATGTGATTTGTTAGTTGAACAATTTTTGAGGTTGTTGCAAATATGCAAATTATAAATATATAGTCGATATTCAAGAATTCAAAATGGCAGGTTCAAGATGGCGAATAATTTTTGTCATTTCATCCAACAAAGTCTAATTGAACAAAAACTAAAAAAAAGAAAATAAATGGACATTTTTAAGAAATTAATAAACACGCTTTTAAAATTCAAATCCAAAGCGTTTTCGCTCCACCTTCTAACGGCTTGTATATCAGCTCATACGCGGAAACTATATAACTTTGGGCGGAGGTTGCATAGCGGATATATCATCCTTCGGAGATGTTATAAAGTAGTCGATCCCTTGTCTATTAAATGTTAGACAGGTAAAAAATTCTTTATTCTTCGACAGAGAAGAGGTTTTGCAAAATTTTCAGGGTGGGTGTAACTCGTCTCCTGCCGTCGGTGATTGGCTTTAGCAGCGGAAATAGGTCGACGTTAAATAAATCAACTGAAACAGTAAATAAAATGCACTAAAATGAAGAAAATAATGTTAGTAATAATAATAATTCTATTAATAAACGTAAATACGTGGAGTGCTCAAAACACTATTGCTCATCTGGCGCTCAACGCTTCTATATTTATTAACATAATAATCATTATTATTAACATTATTTTCTTCTTTTTAGTGCATTTTAACAATTTTAATTGTCTTTAAATGGGGGTTTCAAATTTTTTTCTATTATATAATTATGAAATTGCAAATACATCATTCGAAAAGCAATATAATCGGCACTAACAACTAACAGTTCTAAAATTTATCCTGAATTATATTCTCAAATTAAAATTATTTCTTAATGTCTGTAACTTAGAAAAAAAAATCGTTAAATTATTAAAGTTTCTTATTTGTTTCAGATACATCATACAAAGGATCATGGGGTTCTCACGCAACATCACAATCACAAGGTAATCATAATTTCATCTACTCGGAAGGGTTCTGTTTTAAAATATAACCTATAAATTAACCACTAAATTAAATGAACGAAATATACAAAAATGTTCTACACAAATTCATACCAACCGAACTAATACTTCTAGAGCATTTTAATATGAAAAATCTTTGCATTGAAAAGTATATTTGCTACATAATAGTGTTTTTTACTATGCGCAATTGTATCAATATTTCGCCAATAAACTCCTGATCTATTCCTAACGTTTATGACCAGATATTGCAAACTTCTATTATTGAATATGTTCATAATTATTTGCAATGTAGTTTTTCCTGCGGCAATAGATATAGGTAGTGTGGGCTTTTGTGAAAATAATCTAATCTATCTGAAGGTATATGCATTACTATACATATATATTAATGATGATTTTCTCGCAATGAAGGAAAATACTTGTCTACCTGCTTTCAGAATATTTCATTTAAATAAGTGTTCACTTCAGCTAAATCTGTATGCACTTAATCATATTTGTTCAAACGAATTATTTGCGCTTCTCATTTTATGATTACAGAAACTCCCAACAACACCCGACTTTGATTTCCGTAGACCCTCTCTGTATTTTTTTTCAATTTCATCTAAATTTCTGCTTCTATCTTCTCTATAGAGTTCAGAACAGTTTCGCGATACAGCTAATTCAAAACAAAATTCACTTTTCAACTGATTAACAACTGTCTCACTTATTGTACATAATTCACTATCGAATTTTGGACGACATACTTGTATATTTGTGTCACATGATATTTTTCTTATGTAAAATTGTGCTCAGGTTGTCGATCTTGCTATCCTCATGAAATTTCACTTTTGCAATTGCCTGTTACGTCATAAAGCACAGTGGGCCAGAATCCGCACAAAGTGGACACAAATCTGAAACTTCGGAAATGTAACTGCACGGGGTAGATAATCATTGAAAAAGTATTTAAATAATCAAATATTTGAATGGGGTGAGTTTCAGGAGGTGAAACATGAATAAATTTCTAACAAATCTAAAACTTCATGTAGTGCAGGCAAATTTAATGTAAATAAAAAATCAAGGCAGGGGGGAGTATGGAGTTAATGTGGGAGGGTTGAAAGGGGTTGCAAAATATATTATTGCGTTTCCGCCGAAACTTAACATTCTATCAAAAAATGTAACAGAGAGAAGTTGTAGATCATTAAAAAAACTACAACTTTCATGAGTGTCACTTTTTACCATAACCTCAAAATTTCCGAGAAAAATGCAAAAACATGACTTTATTGTTTTTTATTTTTCATTTTCTCAAAAATTATTGAATTTTGATGACATTTTGTAAAAGCATGCCTTTTTATGTCTTAAATACGCACACATTTTTTATATACAAAAATCAAGAAGTTTTTGAGATATTTAGTTTTTTCAGTCAAAAACTCTTTTTTTTCAAAAATAAATTCTGTGGTGAAAAATCATCATACAGAGTTGTTCCGATGCTCATTTTTTTGTTTTACATGTCTTTTTAATACAATAATAAAAATAATAGTCCCTATTTAACAACACGCTCAAAAATTGAAAAAACTCAAAAATGACTTTTGCAACAGTGAATTTTTCGATAATTATTGATAATTTGTTTGAATTTTTAAGAAAATTGAAAAACTGATTACGTATTCAATTGTATGGAAAAAATACAAAAGAAACTACCTTTCATTGTTTGAGCCGAAACTTATTTTATTTTACAGTAATGCTATAAACATTAAATTGCAATAATAGAGCTTCACATAAGTAAGCAAAATAATATTTTTTTGTCTTAGAATAAAAAAGTATCCAATAGAAAAGTTGTGAATTATGAAAAAATCTGCAACATTTGTAAAGGTTACTATTTAACATAACCTCAAACCTTCCGAGGAAAATGCGAAGAATCGTTTTTTTTTATTATTTTTTACTTAAATGTCCACAAAAATAACTTAGTTTTGACGAAACTTCTGAAAGTAACATAGTAATTTTTTTCGGTCCGAAACACATTTTTTAAAATGAAAAATCTACTGTGAAATATCATCCTACACAGTTCTACCGGTGTTTATTTTTTCGTTTTGACATATACTTTTAGCTAAAATAATGAAAATTTATAGTCACAATTCAAAAACATGCTGAAAAATACTGACATTTTCAGTAATTGTTGATAATTTGTTTAAATTTAAAAAGTAGTTAAAAATGTGATAACATCAATACAGTAGAAACAATACTTTATTGTTTCACTAGAAGCTTTATTCATTTTTTACAATGCATATTTACAGATGTACAAAAAAACGAAAAAATAAATAATACTATGCCAATCTTTGCCTTTTTCGCAAATTTTCTTGCTCTTCAGCGTCATCCAACGCTTGGTTGGAACATGTTCCTTCTTCATCTTCTTAAAACGTTTCTTCAAGGTCGCTAAATTCTTCAGCTGGCAATTTATTTTCTGGGCTCGAGCAAAGACTCGGCTGCTCCATTTTAGTGGCAATGTCTTTTAAGTCACTTAAATCTTGCACTATTCTTTCAATGTTTGAACAATTTTCCTGACATTTTGTGCATAAATCTGTACAGTGCAGTCCGTGTCTAAGACATCCGCACAACTTGTTTCGTAACTTCAAGAAATGGTTTTCAGCAAATCTTTAGGAATGACTGAAGCTTCTGTAAAACAAGGCATAACTATTTTCGAATTATTCGCCAATATTTCTTTCCGGCCCCACTTGGTGCGTCGTTTTATTTCCAAGCCACGTTTGTAGTGGAAAGGATGCTCTATAGGAATGTTGTGTAGCTGCTCTGGCAGTTGGTGGCAATTTTTCTAGTTTGAGAGTTGACTTTGTCGTTAACATTTTATACTGCTTAAGTTTTAAATCACCCAGAGATACGATACAATTCGTGCACTTGTAAATTGATAAAATCAATTTACAGCCATTTCGAGCAATCACTGGTGGGTCTGTATTCGTCTCATAGAACGGCTTTACCAACTCTGGCAACTGAGGAGATTTAATAAGGGAGTTCAGTGTATTTTTCCTTTGCCTGCAAAAGCAGAGGTGTCACCGCCACTAAAGCAATGTAAAAAACCAACAATAGATCGATATTCTTCATATTTTAAACTGTTTGACGTATACATCGAGTCGCTGACATTACCTGCATCTGGCGTTAGAAAGTAAATTGTTGCCTGAGTCAAATTTAACTGATTTAATAATACTAAAAGATCAATGTCTCGGCCAACAACGACAACAGTTTTTTTATATTCGGTGATTTCTGTTGCTGCATTGATAACCTTATTTTTTTCAGCGATTTCGATTGCTGTGTTAATCAATGAATCTGAATCTTCTTCTGCTTGTTTAACCGTGTATCCTTCAAATGTTAATGACAATGCTTTTATTAATTGATTCTTATTTTTTTCTTTTGACAAAAACGTCTCTTGTATACATGTTTGTGTGTGAGGCTCAATACTAAAAACATGCACAGTAAAAGAATTTTTCTCCTTAAACGTTCAGCTGTTTTTGTTGACGGTGAAGATGAGTTTATATTATCAGCCTGATTGTCCGAATAACCATCAAATACTATAGAGATATTATCTGCATAGTGATTGCTTACAAACATTACGTATTTTTCGGTAATCACTTGAATGCTATCATTTTTTTGCCAAATCACTTGGTGCAACAAAAATCCACCGTCAACAACGTGCACAAAATCGCCAGTAATTGGTAAAGCTTCTGTGGTGGTAAACTGATCAAACATGTGCGACTTAACATTTTTCCGGAACAAAATAAAAAGCTAGAAAAAGAGAGCGAAAGGGGGATCACTCTGTCCATAAATAGACCTGAAAAAGGTTTCAGTGGCCAAGTTATACGCACAATCGCGTCTCTTGCACTAATTCTTTGGTATTCAACTGAAATATACTTTCTCGTCAAAACTAAGTTATTTTTGTGGAAATTTAAAGTAAAACATAGAAAAAAATGATTCTTTGCATTTTTCTCGGAAGTTTTACGGTTATGTTAAATAGCAACCTCTACAAAAGTTACAGCTTTTTTTTCATGATTTACAACTTTTGTATTGGATACTTTTTGATTCTAAGACAAAAAATGATTATTTTGCTTACTTATGTGAAGTTTTCTTATTCCAATTTAATGTTTATAGCATTACTGTAAAAAATGCCGCTGCCTAAGGAATCACTACTTCCACATCCAGATTTTTCATCCAAGTCACTTTAAAGGAAACATCTTGACTAGATTTGCACTCTAGTATGTGGAAATTATTGATCATAGAATTTTAATAATATTTGGAGCAGATGTCAGAAAAGTTTGAGGCGTTGGTTTCTACCATATACGTTAAAATGAAGTTTTTAGTTCACCCTACTTATTTTCCCCTATTCACAACTTACCACGTCTCACCCCTTCAATGGAATCATCTCAATCAGATGTCATTACAATACATACGTGTAGTAACTTTCAAGTAAATATCTCAATTTTATGTTATCAAGCACATTAATAATGGAGCGGAGATGGTGGTGTTTGGAAAATACTAGAAAGAAATCTGAGGCCTTGGTTTCTAGTATATACACCAAATCCCACATTTCTGTACTCTTACCAGCTTGATTTACTTATTTTCCCCTAATTACTCCTATTTAACCCTCAACCCTTCAACGGGATCACCTCAAAATACAATCTATTGCCAGATGTTGTTATAATACATACGTGTCCCAAATTTTAAGTGAATATCTCAATTTCATTTTACCAGCCCCTTTAATAATGGATTAAGGGTGGTGGGGGGTTGAAAAATATTACTAAATTATCTGAGGCCTTGGCTTCCAGGACATATACCGAATTTCAAGTTTCTGTATACGTACCAGCTTGCTTTACTTATTTTCCTCTATTAACCCCTATTGAACCCCCCTTCCCTTCCTTAAACGGAATCATCTCAAAATATAATCCTGTTAGATATGCCGTTATAACACATACGTGTACCAAATTTCAAATGAGTATCCAAATTTTATTTTATCAACACCTTTAATAATGAATTAGGGGTAGTGGGGGGTTGAAAATTATTATAAAAAAATCGGAGGCCTTGGCTTGTAGTACATACATCAAATTTCAAGTTTCTGTACTCTTACCAGCCTGCTTTACATATTTCCCCATATTTACCCCTATTTACTCCCCAACCCTTCACCGGATATCTTCAAAAAACAATCCAGTTCCGGATCTCGGTATAATATATACGTGTACAAAATTTCAAGTCAATATCTTAAACTGTTCCGGAGAAAGCGGGTGGACAAAAAAAGTTACAGACAGACAGACCGACAAAAAATTTTTTTTCGCTCAAATTTAAAATCTCGACATTTCATGACATTCTAAACCTATTTCAAGAAAAAAAATTTTTCAATGACCATAGTAATTGGGTAGCAGAAAAAGAATCAAATATAATCGTTCTTTTTAATTTTCATTTTGAACATTAATCAATATTGTACGTAATATTTATATCTACTAAGTAAAAAGTGACCAACCATTATGATAAATGAATTTAAACAGATTTTTATCTCTATGAAAAAAATTGAACGATAATTGAAAATACCATTAACAGCCGGTAATTATGAAAAAGCTGTTTCGGGAGGAAATGGAAATCCCGCGACGGAAGAAAATGTAAAAATAAATGACGTAAAATCCGCTACACAAACCAGATAACCGAACACGACAAATCAGCTAATACAAATTTCCTAAAAATAAAATTTGTGGATTTCGGCGTATACTGTCTGGATGCTTATTGCAACGACTTGGAATCTCCTGCCTCGTAGCAGGAAATTCGAAACCGGGGCCGGGAAAACGCCGGGCGCGCAGAATTTCCTGGATTTCAGCTAATGTTCCCTCCCACGAAGTGCTCTCCTTCAACAATTTACAACTGCAACTATGTACTTTGAAGGAATTGTTTCGTTTTATTTGATTTGTCGAGAGTTATCGCAATTTGTACAGTTTGTATGATTCAAATTCTTAATATTAGGAACGAGGTTGGTTATCTTATTGCTTTTTCTTGGATATCTGGTACTATTTCGTCTTAAAATTCGAGTTGATGATAAGCAATTAGTGCGTCGAACACTATAGGCATATGTAGAGAAGCGGAGTCGAAATAACATACATAATAGAATAATTAATCCCGGGAAATGGTACGGACTACACTATAAACTGTAGTAAATCTTATCAAGCATATTTCTGTGGATATTTATCTTAAAATTATGTCTCAGTAAATGTTGGTATTGAAATAAATTACATTACTTACAATACTTGCTTTGTACAACGATCAATTGTTTGCGATATAAAGAAACAAACGTTTCGATAATATTTATTGAATGCGAACAATTAAAAATACCTATGGTTCTAGAGTAAACGAGCGCCCAAAAAAGTCACAGGCAGATCGACCGACTGTCAAACCGACAGACTGAAACATTTTGTTTTTGCTCCAAAAAATCTCCACGCTTCATGACATTCTAAATCTATTTCAATTAAAAAAGAATCGGTAAAGGTATTTACACAGAACTTCCCTCTTTACTTGTGCATGGTGGTCACTCTAAAAATGTTTTAATTATGAAATGACATTGAGAATAATAATCGGAATATAGTTATCACTATTATTACAAAGAAATCCTGATAAGCCTTGGTCAAAAAAATATACAGAGTGGCAGGCCTGTAGCTAGGGGCTACGCCCGCCCTGGAATAATTTTTGCCCGTCCTCCGGCGACTGCACAAAATAATTAAAATCGCAATACACCCAAACTAACTTGGTGAATGGAAATTATTGTTGAAAGGGCGTAGACCGAGCTCCCACTGCAAAAATGGTACCCCATTGAAAAATGATTATACTATAAAATACCTGCTTGAAATTTACACAATTTGTGGTAAATAATGAACCATTTTAAAAAAAATCTGAGTGGCAATATTTGTTAATAAATTTGTCAGACTTAATTTGTTATACATAATTTTTTTCATGAAAGTGCACTTCATAACATATTGATTTTCTCTTTTATCTATTACAACTCGTCTTCCTGGCAGTTTTTGTTAATTAATTCCTATAACATATTTTTTATTAATTAATGACTTAAAAGTACATTTCAAAGCACCTCTCTCTTTCTTTTACTTATAGTTGAAGCCTGTCAACTCGCAAAAAGGCCTAAAGGAGACCCCTTCTGATTAGTATACCGCCGGCGTTAAGTCGTGCAGCACACAGGACTGGACTCCAAATGTATTTTCAAATTCAAACAATAAATTAAGGGATTTGAATATTTGAGGAATTGTTTCTCATTTTATTGTTTCTCATTTTGATCTTTTTAATAACTTTATTATTATTGTTATCCTTATTCTACAATTACAGCTCCTTGCTGACGTCTTGTACATTCCAGGGAAGAATTTCATCTTATCCTGGACTGCTTAAAAATTTTCTTTCTTATTATTATTATTACAGATTTTTTGTATTAAAAACTGTTTCTGTTAAGAAATTTAGATATCTATTTTTTACGGGGCTTATTTATAATTGAAAATAACAATGATGAGGATCACGGCCCCCCTCTGAAAATTTGTTTACCCGCCCTTAAAACAGTTTTTAGCTACAGGCTTTCAGAGTGGTCATACGACAGCAAATATTCAATACTAAATAACAGGTGCCAAATATGGAAGGCCTGCGCAAATACCTTTACAAATGTCCAGCATGGTTGAATTAAGATGACCGCCCTGTACATTTTTTAATAAAACTAAAATAGGTGCATATGCCAAATATTATTGCCATCTATCACATTTTCAGTTCCACATTCACGTAGTGGAGTAGAAGTATAGTAGTGGTTAAAATATTTCATTTTTTTTTTTTTTTTGAAATAGGTTTAGAATGTTATGAAACGTGGAAGTTTTAAATTTGAACAAACACAATTTTGTCATGTATTCTAGTGGTAAAAAAAATTTTTCATCATCTATTCTATAATAGTGGTAAAAATATTTTCTTGAAATAGGTTTAGAATGTCATGAAACGCTGAAATTTTAACTTTGAGCAAAAACAATTTTTTTCCGTCATCTATTTTGTATTTTGCAGTGGACAAAAATTTGCAATTTTTTTATTTTCAAAAGGTTTTGAAATATGCTTAGAATGTCATGAAACGTGGAAATTTTAAATTTGAGCCAAGAATTTTTTTTTTCCATCAGTTCTATAGCAGTGTTATAAAAAATTTCATTTTTTTGAATACATTTTTTTTTTTTAGTAGGTTTAGAATGCCATGAAACGTGAAAATTTTAAATTTGAGCAAAAATATTTTTTTTCCATTTTTTGAGTGGTACTTAATTTTTTTTCAAAAATGTTTTAAAAAAATGTTCAAATTTTTTTTTCTGAAATAGGTTTAGAATGTCATGAAACGTAGAAATTTTAAATTTGAGCAAGAAATTATTTTTTCAATATTTATTCCCTTTAGTCGGCCCACTCTGTATATTTTCCAGTGAAAGTTTAACCATTTCATCGCTGACAGTAACGTCAGCTACCTACCAAATTTGACTGTTCTTCGTCAAGTAGTTTTTTTAGTTAATACACCAACAGACAGACAGACAGACTGACGGAATTGGAAAACCTATATTTTCGTAATCTACGTGATTTGAAACGTCAAAATCCGAAAAGATATCGGAGGGTGATTTTTTCTCGAATACAATACTTCCCTTCGGTATGCGAGGGAAGTAAAAAGATTTTTTTTACGATTACAATACTTCGTGGATGTGAAAATAGGTAAGTTTTAGCCGCAAGCTCATGACGTTCATGTTTCCAAAAAGGCAGTCTTTCAAATTTTGAATAAATCAAGACAGACTTTTCATACTAATTTTATTAATTGGTTTATAAGCACTGTGGAAGATGATTCAGATTTCGGAAATAAAATGATTTGGACTGGCAAAGCTATCTTTAACCATAATAGATATTTTAATTTTAATAATATAAGAATCTAGACTCGTCAGAATTTTGACATAATTCACCAGAGGCCGGAGTTCAGAATTAGTGTGTAGTAAGGTGTTAGAAACGTGACTCATTGCGGGCCTCACATCCTACCTGTGCGTCTAAATGGACTATTATTTAATGATTTTGTAAATAATATATGTTTTAAGTATCTCCTAATTTGAAAAATGAATTTACCAAATGGTTCCAAGTAGACACAGCTTCTGCCCATTATGATGTTGTAAACTGTTTGTGCAACAGTTAAGTGCAACAGCCTGGCCGCTCCATTCACCCGATTTGGTTCTGGTTGGTTTCTTTCTAGGAATAGTAAGAATCAAAATTAGAGCAAAGCCTAAATATTTGCGGGGCTAATAATTGTGATTTCATTTGAAAGGCACACCGTACCGTCTGTAGCGCGCAGATGCCAAGAATGCGTTGACTTTGGCGGACTGCACTTTGAACAACTCTTGTAATTTGTAATTTACCCTCAAATTCATTGTTGTCTAATAAAGTAATGTAACATTTTGTTTTACTATTTATAAGTTTTCTATTTTCGCAACAAACTATTCCCGCATGCAGTTCAAATAAGTTTTACTCAAAAATGGATCATTTTAGATAAAAAACGCACGCAAAAGGTTTTTTTAATGCAAGAAACCTCAAATTTTCACTTTTTAGATTTTAACTTAAGCAACATGTTTCCTCGAAACTCTGCACTTCTGATCCATGATTACAGAAAGATTTTTTTATCATTTGGTGAGTTTGGCGAATGCAATTCAGAACACCCTGTGTACTAAAAAAAATGTATTTTTTGTTTCTCAAAATGGACTACGCATTAATATCTTTTTCTTTCTCAATTTAAATACGTATTTAATATCTCATAATATATCTGATTCTTCGCTCCAACCCCGATCTGTGATAACATTTAACATACACTTCAGTGACTCTATGCAGCCGAATAATAACTGAGCTGTCATACACAATATAAGATGCGATAGCTGGAGATGCCCCGGGTGTTTAGTTTGCTATCCAAACTTAATAATGGTAGTCAAAGCTCTGATGATGTCAGGCGGGTGTGACATACACGCGGGTGCCTCACTTCACAAGATTCTCGCGATTCGGTGAACTAGGGAAGCCCCAGGCAAATGAGACCTCAAAGTATATCACACTGAATGGTGTTGAAGACCTGCGGCGTTTATACTGTCTTTGATAATAGTTTGTGGCAAGTGAAGTTGGTTTTCGAGTTTGTAGAGTGTTTTAGGCAGAACAGATGAATTTAATTATTTCATAAAAAGGGCAATTAGTATTATCGGTGTATTATTTATGTTGAAATGTTTCTAAAATAATGCTTTTAAAGATATATATTAAAAAATACAAAGGACCGCGCAGTTTTTTGTAGTAAAAATGGGTTTCAGTCGATTGTTCTGAAACTTGGGGAAAATGTTCTCCTGGGCCCCCTAATTAAAATTCTCTTTGACCACCAGTCCGACCGAATTCGATTCTTTGAGAGGCGATTGAAACTGTGAACATCTGCGAAGGTCTGCTTAAAAATTCTGAAAACATTCAGGCTCATTTTTTGGAGAAAAATAAGCATCTTTTGTCTCTTGGCGTTTATTTTTTCAAGCAAATGAATTATTTTTTTGTAGTTTTTTTTATGGGAAAATGAAGCACTTTGAAGAAAAAGTTAGGGGGTGGCATGAGTTGCTTATTTTTGTTCAAAGAACACGTCTGCTGGTTTTCTGATTTTGTTAGACAAAAATAATTTCGACCAAGTATTTCCCTAGATTTTTATTCTTTTCTACTTCAGAAATATCCCAAAATATTCAGGCATATTCTTTATGTAAAAATAATCAACTTATGCCCCCTCAACATTTTCTTCAAAGTGCTTCCTTTTCCCGTAAAAAAAAAAATTGTTTGTTATTTTTTTCCGGGAGAAGGAAGCACTTTGAAAAAACACCAAGAGACAAAAGATGCTTATTTTTCTCCAAAAGAGAGCCTGAATATTTTCTGAATTTTTATGGAACATTTAAGCAGACCTTCGCAGATGTTTCAATCGCCTCTAGATCAAAAAATCGAATTCGGTCAAACTGGAGGTCAAAGAGAATTTTAATCAGAGGACCCAGGAGAACATTTTCCCCAAGTTTTAGAACAATCGACTGAAACCCATTTTTACTATAAAAAACTGCGTGGTCCTCTGATAGACATTTAAAGAACATTAAAATCATATTTTCATGAAACGAAGACCGATATATTATTAACGTAAACGCCTATGCCATCCCCTATGCTTAATGGAAAAAATTCAAATTGTGTATTTTTAATTTGTCGAAATATATCGGTTATTGTTGGACTTATTAAAAATTCAAGAAATCTTAGAGCACTTTACAATGCTCTACAGGCCAATAGTATCCGTTTGTGTTACAAAATGCTTTCCAAAAATGATGTAAAAGCACCAGGTCCGTATTTAAAATTTTGAAGTTGATGATGGTCCTGAGGCGACGTAACGTCGCAAAAAATACGAATACTGTAGGCAGGTACAGCATTGTAAAGTACTCCAAGAAAGTATTCTTGTGTTTTTAATAAGTTCAATAGATATTTTGAAAAATCAAAAAACCATAATTTGATTTTTTTCCAATATCTCAAAAACCAACATAGTGCAGGTGCTGTGACTATTTTAGTTTGCAAAATATGAGTGACCTATTCTATCTTTTTTATTGTCTACCTGTCAGTTTAACCTTCATAAAAAAATGTTGCCCTTGACCGTCGTGGTCCAGTTACTCTGTACAACCACAGTCCACGCTGGTATGTTAGACAAGGAAATAATCGCTTTTATTGACCCGAATGATTTTCTCCTAGATTTTTTTGGTCGTTCTAAACAAGAAATGTCTCATGTCGTTTTTTCTTAAAGTTGACCGTTTTCGACATAAACAATTTAATATTTGAAAAAATGCAAAAACGGTCATTTTCAAGGTTGAAATACATACAGTATTAAAAAATGAATTTTTGAGTTCGCCCTAAGGGCCGGTTTTTCAATGTCCAGTTAAATAGCTCAACTGTCAGATAAAATTTATCTGGCAGATAAACTGTTTTTCAATGTGCAAATAAAATTTACCGGAGAGTTAAACTCACTATCTGAAAGTAAATTTAGAGAGTTGAAAGTGCCAGTTAAGGATTTATTCTACTGTTAGTGGATTTGCACATGCGCATTTGGTTCAATTTCTGATAATCCTAAAGCATTCTAACGTACAAACCAATGTGATTGATATGTTCGTTTTTAATTTGTGATTTATATTATATATATTATTGCCAATAATGAATAATAATAATAATATTCTTGATATGAGTGATTATGATGATGATATTATACAATTTATAAAGTATGAAAGGAGACCCTGACTACAAGCCCAGGCAAATTTTTAGGGGGTGATTTTATACACAACGAATCATATATAATCTTGAAGTACTGGTCGAGAAACAAAGTTTAGGCACTATGCCGTCAATTTTCCGCGGTACAGGTGAGTGCACAGGTGAGTTGAAATGTAGAAAAAAAGGGGGTACTTTTCGATTAATTTATACATGACGGCACTATTCTCGTTAAAAAGGCAATGAAAAAAGAATGCTCTTAAACGCAGTGCCGTCAAAAAATTGCGGTACCGGAAGTCAGAAAAAATTTTTGAAATCGGCGAATTTACCCCCCTCCCCAGTTAATCGAATACTTGACGGCGTTGATTTAGTTACCTTTGCATTTCCTTTAAAAGCTATAATACATCTATGCCGTCAGAAAAGGGTGGTACATGGGGTCAGAAATCGCGAATCAAAACCGGATTTTTACACCTTGGGGGGGTGGTCATTTTATACAACCTAAAATTTAGCTGTTTCAATGCTATATCCTTCAAAGATAACATATTTTACTATGCCGTCAATTTTACATGGTACTATACGCTGGAAAATGTGTTTTTCATGTCGAAAAAATACCGTTCAGGCTATCCCATGGTTCTAAATATGGATATATTAATAAAGGTAATTTTATTTTTCACGGAATTCATTCGATTTGAAATAGGAATGTGTAAAGTTACATTATTTAATAATACCATTGATACTTTGAAAACTAAGCGTAAAAAAAACTCTGTGCAACTACCTTTTTTGCTGCCAGTTTTGGAGCACCATTGTTCCGAAAACGGAGCGTGGTCCCTGTGCGCATATATATCCCCTACTTGAAATATATTTTTCATTCTCTTAGTTTGGAGGGGAGAGAGAGGAAAGAGAGAAAGGCAATTGAAAAAAAAAGGCATTTATATTACCTTCCTGTGCGTCTATAGTAAAGCATCGATTAATTACATAGTGTGCGTTGAACCTTTTTTTGTTTTAGTTTTATATTATTAAAACTTTAAAATTAATCATGTCGGAATCTGACAGTGCCAATAGTATTGAAATTACTATTAGTGAAAATGAAGAACAATTAAACAACAGTAAATGAGGCAAGATCTGTCATTTTCAATAGAGTGTATAGACCTAAATTCGAAAATGAAAAATTCAGAAAAACAACGGCAAAGTTGGAAGCAACCTCTTTTCCTCCTTGTTTTTCTGAATTAGAGCAGCAATTTCGAAGATCGATATATATATCGCAAATTTGGTGTAATTCTCATTTAAAAAATCCCACCTCAATCAGCCCACTCAACTATGGATGGACATTAAATGACAATAAATATATTTTCAACTGGTTCGATGGCGATGAAGTCCCAGCAAGCGTGCAGGACATTATTGTACAGGATGAGAGAACTGAGGCAGAAGATGATATTACAGGTATGAAACAGATTTCTTGTAAAATTAATTAATTAATTTTTTGTAATTTTTTCCCAATGATATATTGTATTAATATTTTAGATCTGGAGGAAGATAATGAAACTGTCTCTGCAAGTAATTCAGAAATAGACAGCGAGAGTTCTGATGAAGAATCATGAGTATTATCAAGTATATTCTATGTTTTGAACATTTTTTTATCTATTTATTATGAATTTCAATAATAATAAAAATACTATAAACATTGATTATTGCTTTTAAAACTTTATGAAAAGAAGTGCTATCCACAATAATATTTCAAAAATAAGCTCTTATAAATTTGTATGAATTTTTCAAAATTTTCAAAATTTTTAAATTTGTTCATTTTTATTTTTATTTTGTGTTTACATTGGGTACCACGAATTATTGACGGCATCATTATAAAACCGTAATAATTCGCTTCTACTTTATAAAAAACCATATGCCGTTCTGAAATAAATGACCTTATACGAAACATTAATGTTTTGCTCTAAAATTTTAGTAATTTTTTTATTTATTTTTGTATGAACCATCATTTCTTGACGGCACACTGTTTAGAACACTTAATAAATGTTAACTCAAAGTTAGAAATCGGTGCCGTCAAATTCTGAATGACCACCCCCCCAAGGGGTAAAAATCCGGTTTTGATTCGCGATTTCTGACCCCATGTACCACCCTTTACTGACGGCATAGATGTATTATAGCTTTTAAAGGAAATGCAAAGGTAACTAAATCAACGCCGTCAAGTATTCGATTAACTGGGGAGGGGGGGTAAATTCGCCGATTTCAAAAATTTTTTCTGACTTCCGGTACCGCTATTTTTTGACGGCACTGGGTTTAAGAGCATTCTTTTTTCATTGCCTCTTTAACGAGAATAGTGCCGTCATGTATAAATTAATCGAAAAGTACCCCCTTTTTTTCTACATTTCAACTCACCTGTACACTCACCTGTACCGCGGAAAATTGACGGCATAGTGCCTAAACTTTGTTTCTCGACCAGTACTTCAAGATTATATATGATTCGTTGTGTATAAAATCACCCCCTAAAAATTTGCCTGGGCTTGTAGTCTATATACCATAAGGGAACGAGAAAATAAATTTGAGAATTATGATGATAAAGATTTTTTAATAAGATTTCGACTGCGTAAAGAAACTGTTTTACATATCGTTGAGATGACAGAGGAAGTTGCAGGAATAACTCTGTTTCTCCAATCACTTAAAGTGTAGTTAGTACCTTTTTTCGTTTTTACGCTCTCTATTGCAAGTATTGCTGATACACAAACGCACAAAATTGAGAACAGAACATCAGTCAACATGCTAGACAACGCAATGAATTTTGAGGTTAAATTGGATAAACTGTCACTAAAACACGCGCGCAATTTGAATTAAACCAATTGAAAGAAACTTCAGGTAGAATCAGTAATGCCAACATACCTAAGAAATAATTCAACTCATGAATACGTAGCTGGCAGTTAAATTACTGTTGATAAACATGACCAGAGATGTAACTGCCAGCTAAGCGTAACTAGCAGCTACCTGTCTGGCACTTTTAACTGGACATTGAAAAACCGGCCCTTAGTCACACATTTGTCTATTCAATATTTTTGCCTGAATATTGTTCCCGCGAGTTTTTTGGGGTAGCGGATTACAAATTTGAAGTCCGAATCCGAAAATTCCTAAAGAAAAAATGGTGGATCCAATATGGCGGATGTAAAAGTCTGAAAAGCATTCAATATATGAAGATTATGGCTGAAACTTGTACTAGGGGGTTTTCAAAGTAGCTAATCATGATTTTAATTCGGAAATTCTTAAATCCAAAATGGTGGACCCATTATGGCGAATTGAGAATTACCGTTAGTATTTACCACCCAAAGATATGCGTTATGAATGTTTAAAATGAGTCATTTGAGTGAAAATAGATAAATGTCTAAAAATGAGAAACAAAGATTATATGTTCAAGATTTCAGGTCCACCAAAAATACATTATATTAAAATTTTTAGGTGTATTTTCTTTAAAAGTGAATTATTTATTATTTGTTTGCTTATAGTAATGAAACATATTCTTTATAAGATTTTGCAAACAGCGTAAAAAAACTATCTATAAGACCTAAAAGAAAAACTATATATAAAAAATATTAATGAAATCTTTGCATTACTTCAATAACCTGCTTTCTGGTTATACTAGCAAATCAAAATCCTAAAATAAATCTGTCCAATTTCTTATTTGACATTCTCATTATAACACTAGTATCCAACATAGTTCCCTACGGCTAAGCAGATTAAACTAGTATCTACATGACCCCCTACGGTATGAAGATTCAGTTAAAAATGAGAACAAAGGTATAAAATGAATTTATTTACCTACCTTGTCTTAATAAAATTTTCATTCTAATGGATTACATTGTCATAAAATTTCTCATTCAGTTTCTTGGAAATGCTTAGCCTTTGAAGTGTTTTTCGCCCTTATTCTGAGCTCATCAGAAAGGCACAAAGCCACTCACAACGATGCTTCATGCAACACCAAGGCAATATCCATGAATGAGTATGAAATATTTATATTTGACATTGACTGATAAAAAACAACAGATCTTCACCTATCTATTAGCTAACTAGTATTGGAGCCTATATACTCTATGCATAATAAATGTTAATAAATTAAACACTGCTTTTAGATGAGTCAGTCAATATATTATAAATACTCTACCTATGTTTCGGCTTATTAGGCCTTTATCAAGAGTATTACATAGTGAATACTAAAGTTTCCGACGTGCATATTCAATTTATACCTAAAAGTATTTGTCTTAATCTATTTATGACTTAAGCTATTTAAGATTTAATTTAACATCTTTAATTACTTGAATGTTTGGAGTGGACCTAACCTGATTATATAAATCAAAGGATATTTCTTAACAATTGGTTTATTATAGGGGTGTTTAGGAAATTCTGCTGGTCATTTGTGGTACAAGGGTTGCACTTGAAAGATTTTTTGATTTCTAGTTGTTCTAGCAGATCTAAACGTTTACCTTTTCTCTCTGAATGAAGTAAATTTGTTAGGTATCAGTATCTATGAAATGGTTGTTTTCAATACAGTGTGTTGACATTCCTGTATTTTTATTGTTATTTAAGATTGATTTTTTGTGTTCTTTTACCCGGTTGACAACGCTTCTACCACTCTGACCGATATAGACAGCATCGCAATCCTTACAATTAATTTTATATACACCTGATTTATCAATTTTATTTAGTTTTTCTTTGTTATTAACCAAAATGTTTCCTATATTTGTTTTGTTCACACTTATTGTAGAGATACCCAAATTATTCAATTTTTTACAAATTTTGTTACTATAATGTTGTGTTAGCATATCCAGAAGTCAGGTTATCGAAAGAATGCAAAGATTTCGTTAATATTTTTATATATAGTTTTTTCCTTTAGTTCTCATACATAGCTTTTCTTTCCACTGTTTGCAAAATCCTATAAAGAATATGTTTCATTACTATAAGCAAACAAATAATAAATAATTCACTTTTAAACATGCATAGAGTATATAGGCTCCAATACTAGTTAGATAGATAGGTGAAGATCTGTTGTTTTTTATCAGTCAATGTCAATTATAATTATTTTATTCATGGATGTTGTCTTAGTTTTGCATGGAACATCGTTATGAGTGGCTTTAGGCTTTTCTGATGAGTCCACAATAAGGATGAAAAACGTTTCAAAGGCTAAGCATTTCCAAGAAACTGAATGAGATTTTATGAAAATGTCATTCATTAGAATGAAAAATTTTTTAATGACAAGGTACGTAAATTAATTAATTTCAGGCCTTTGCTCTCATTTTTGACTGAATTTACATATCGTGGGGGATCATGTAGATACTAGTTTAGCCTGCTTAGCCGTAGGGGACTAGGTTGGATGCTAGTGTTAAAATGAGAATGGCAAATAAAAAATAAATAAAATTTTTACTTGTTAGCGTAACCAGAAGTCAGGTTCTCGAAAGAATGCAAAGATTTCATTAATATTTTTATATATAGTTTTTTCCTTTAGTTCTCATAGATAGCTTTTCTTTCCACTGTTTGCAAAATCCTATAAAGAATATGTTTCATTACTATAAGCAAACAAATAATAAATAATTCACTTTTGTTACTATATTTCGGAACATAATTAATAAAACTGTATTTCGTAGGTTTGTTAGGCACAGTGAAAAATTCTTTTTGAAGCATTTTGCGTTGTTTGTTTTTGACCATGTTATCTATTAGTGACTCGTTGTATCCGTTATTTCTTGCAATTTGTTTAATTATATTTAATTCTCTATCAAAATCACTTTGATCTAAAGGAAAATTCGTCAGTCTATGTATTAGACTATGAAATGGTGAAATCTTAATTTGCCATGATTGCTGCGAATTATAATGTATTACTGTATCTGTAATAGTAGGTTTGCGGTAGATGCTAAATTTCAACTGATTGTTACGTTTCTGATATTCATATCTAGAAAGTTTAATTGACTATTTTGCTCCGATTCCATTGTAAACATGTGTTTTATTGGACTCGATATGTAGACGATATTTTTTGTATATGGACCGGTACAGAAAGAAACCTAAGTAATTACCTTAATTTCTTAAATTCTTTTAATAGTAAAATTCAGTTTACAATGGAATCGGAGCAAAATAGTCAATAAAACTTTCTAGATATGAATATCAAAAAACGTAACAATCAGTTGAAATTTAGCATCTACCGCAAAGATACAGTAATACATTATAATTCGCACCAATCATGGCAAATTAAGATTTCACCCTTTCATAGTCTAATACATAGACTGACGAATTTTCCTTTAGATCAAAGTGATTTTGATAGAGAATTAAAAGTAATTAAACAAATTGCAAGAAATAACGGATACAACGAGTCACTAATAGATAACATGGTCAAAAACAAACAACGCAAAATGCTTCAAAAAGAATTTTTCACTGTGCCTAACAAACCTACAAAATATAGTTTTATTAATTATGTTCCGAAATATAGTAACAAAATTTCTAAAAAATTGAATAATTTGGGTATCTCTACAATAAGTGTGAACAAAACAAATATAGGAAACATTTTGGTTAATAACAAAGAAAAACTAAATAAAATTGATAAATCAGGTGTATATAAAATTAATTGTAAGGATTGCGATGCTGTCTATATCGGTCAGAGTGGTAGATGCGTTGTCAACCGGGTAAAAGAACACAAAAAATCAATCTTAAATAACAATAAAAATACAGGAATGTCAACACACTGTATTGAAAACAACCATTTCATAGATACTGATAACATAAATTTACTTCATTCAGAGAGAAAAGGTAAACGTTTAGATCTGCTAGAACAACTAGAAATCAAAAAATCTTTCAAGTGCAACCCTTGTACCACAAATGACCAGCAGAATTTCCTAAACACCCCTATAATAAAGCAATTGTTAAGAAATATCCTTTGATTTATATAATCAGCTTAGGTCCACTCCAAACATTCAAATAATTAAAGATGTTAAATTAAATCTTAAATAGCTTAAGTCATAAATAGATAGGCCTTGGCTTCTAGTATAAATAGAGACAAATACTTTTAGGTATAAATTGAATATGCACGTCGGAAACTTTAGTATTCACTATGTAATACTCTTGATAAAGGCCTAATAAGCCGAAACATATGTAGAGTATTTATAATATATTGATTGATTCATCTAAAAGCAGTGTTTAATTTATTTTCAAGATGTTTCACAAGGTACCTACCACAAGTTCAGTTCAGTGTACTCTATGCATGTTTAAAAGTGCATTGTTTATTATTTGTTTGCTTATAGTAATGAAACATATTCTTTATAGGATTTTGCAAGCAGCGGAAAAAAAAGCAGTCTATGAGACCTAAAAGAAAAACTGTATATCAAAAATATTAGTGAAATCTTTGCATTCTTTCGATAATCTGATTTCTGGTTATGCTAGCAAATCAAAATCCTAAAATAAATTTGTCCAATTTCTTATTTGACATTCAATTTTGGATGCTAGTGTTATAATGAGAATGTCAAATAAGAAATTGGACAAATTTATTTAAGGATTTTGATTTTCTAGCATAATCAGAAGTCAGGTTATCGAATGAATGCAAAGATTTCATTAACGTTTTTTATATACAATTTTTCTTTTAGGTCTCACAGATAGTTTTTGTTTTTTTTTTCGCTGTTTGCAAAATCCCATAAAGAATATGTATATTTTCTGTCAACCTACATTCATATATTTGAAACTACAAGCTACATAGCTATGGTTTTTTATTGGTTTACACTGACATTTGTTGTTTAATCTTAGGGGTAGAATTAACCCCCTCGTAGGGGTCGGTGTGGATTTAATTTCAACACGTTTCTTTCTAATGCTCAGAACTTTATTTTAAAACGTTTTCTAAAAATATTTACAAACTGTTGCATTTCATTATAAAACTTTACCTTACCCTCACTATTTCACTCTATTTTAGGGGATGTTTTTGCGATTTACTAAAAAATTACCTGGTAAATCGCTTTTTCGGCTGCGGATTCGGATTCGGCATAAAAGAACACGCAAAATATATGTACCTATGTCTCTGGTACAGAACTTTTTGAATTTTATTCTTTGGAAATTGTAGTGTTTATAACGTATCCAGTTATAGTAAAAATTTTTAGACTTCTCCCTGTAAATATATGTCATTTTTCGTCTCTTGCCAGTGATTTTTATTATGTACTACGACTAAATATGTATAAAATAAGTCACATATGTAACAAACAATACACAACATTTATTTAAATTGGCGTTTGCCGGTGAATGTATTTGATGAACAAAGCTCTGGACATAAATTTTTGTTTTCGCTTGTTTGTGCAAATAGCGAAAGACTATCTAACAGCATAGGCACCAAATGACAATAAAACATCAAAGGGAAATCAAGTATGCCTAGGGCCATGTCGCCTTTGATCAATCGGTGTTACAATCACAGCTTACTAAATTTGTGTGGAGAATAACAATTGAATTGCGTGTGAAAACACAGTAAGCTTTGAAACATCGGAAAACAGAGTTGGAAAATGTGAATCTGTGAATATATCATCCAGTTTATGATTTTCTGTTGTGTAACTCGTCGCTTTATAATATTAGAAGGGAGAATCGTTAAAAGACCACTTGGCATGAGGCAATGGGGGAGACACCATACGCATAACGCCAAGTTGAAATTATCTTAACAATATGATTGACACTTCCATTCAGCGTAGTAACTACAGTTAGTGGATCGATGCTTGGTTTAATGGAATTCGAGTGTTATCAGCTTGCGCGATTGCAATAATACATTTCATTAACACGATTCGTTTAAAATGGAATATATGTGTCAGTTCTTTATAATGCAAACGTACGAAAAGCGACGTGGGTATGTAGTTGTTATCAATTATTCTTCAGAAGTCTGATTGGGTTCCCGGAACAGGAAGAAGTCCTTCCTTCCCGGACTCCCGGAGCGAATGTCCTTTTCCGACTCTCTGTCCTATCTCTAACACGCTTCGATGAATTCTCCTATTTTCGTTCTAAATCTGTAGGTATTACCTTTTGTTATTTTGCGATGGATTTACACATTTAAGTTTGTTCTTTTTCGAACTAGACTTCTCTAGTTTAGATCCATGTTCGTTTTTAAATACAATATTAGCTGTGATGATATGAAAAAGGTGTACATTCAAAAGCTGCCGATTGCTAAGTAATTCTAAAACTGGGTTGACTAATAGATTTATTAAACAGTTTGAGATATTTGAAAAAGGGTGATTTTATGTGTAGAAAATATTGAAATAATCGAGCCGCTTTCGTTACAAATGCTTTCGATTTCGTTATTTTGTGACGTACTTTCTTCCAGTTGCCTAGCGCATAGGCAAGTGGAAGCGTCACTTTAGCGCGGAGCTTGATTTCGGTTAAATTCGCTTATCTCGAACGCCACCTTTACAATTTTTTGCGTGGGTTAAAGGTCCCACATTAGCCTCCTAACGCAGCATGTTGCATCACGGCTGGGATAGCTACAGTGAAGAAATGGTTATGTGCAGGATCCGGACGGCAGATTAGACATTCAACAGTAAAAGGCACATGTTGGTAAATAACTTTAGATATGTCATGTTATGTCAATTACATGAAAAGCTAAGAAAGCAAGGAACCAGGCGGTGAGAAGCTAGTTAACTACTAGTAACTCATAGTAATTCAGAAGCTAGCGGTGGTAAGCAAGCACATGGTGAGAATGGAGAGAAAAAAAAAACAGTAAAATCGAGGAAAAAACGGTAATCGGTAAAAAAAACCGCTGCCTAAGGAATCACACATCCAGATTTTCCATCCAAGTCTGTTTAAAGAAAATATTTTGACTATATTTGCACTCTACTATGTGGAAATAATTCTTCATAAAATTGCAATAATATTTGAGGCAGATGTAATAAAAAAACTTGAAATGTTGGTTTCTAGCATATACACCAAAAATGAAGTTTCTGGACTCTTATTAACTTCCTCCACCTATTGTTCCCAATACGCCCCCTCCTTTAACGGAACCATCTCAATAATCTAGTACCAAATTTTAAGTGAAAATCTCAATTTTATTTTATCAACCCTTTTAACAATAGATTGGGGATGGGTGGTGGGAGGAATTGAAAATATTATAAAAAAATCGGAGGCCTTCGCTTCTAGTATATGCACCAAATCACAAGTTCCTCTACTTTTACCAGCTTGTTTTACTTATGTTGCTACACTCACCCCTATTTAACCCCAACTCTTCAACGGAATCATCTCAAAATATAGTCTAGTTCCAGGCGTCGTTATAATACATACATGTGCTAAATTTCAAGTGAATATCTCAATTTTATTTTGTCAACCACTTTAATAATGTAGGGGGGGTGGTGGGAGAGATGAAAAATATTATGAAAAAAATCTAAGGCCTTGACTTCTAGTATATACACCAAATTCCAGGTTTCTGTATTCTTACCAGCCCGCTCTACTTATTTTCCCCTATTTACCCCCATTTAACCCCCAACCCTTTAACGGAATCATCACAAAATATAACCCAGTTGTAGGTATCGTTATAATATATACGTGTACCAAATTTCAGGTGAGTATCTCAATTTCATTTTATCAACCCCTTGTATAATGGAGTGGGGGTGGTGCGGGGGGATGGAAATATTATAAAAGAATCTGAGGATTTTGCTTCTAGTGTATACACCAAATTCCAAGTTTCTGTACTTTTACCAGCCTGCTTTACTTACTTACTTACTTTCCCCTATTTACCCCTAGTTACCCTTATTTAACCCCCAACCCTTCAACGGAATCATCTCAAAATATAATCTAGTTCTAGGTATCGTTATATTATATACGTGTACCAAATATCAAGTGAATATCTCAATTTTATTTTATCAACCCCTTTTATAATGGAGTGGGGGTGGTGCGGGAATATGAAAACATTATTAAAAAATCTGATGTCTTGGATTTTAGTATATAAATACACCAAATCCCAAATGTTTGTATTTTACCAGCTTGTTTTACTTATTTTCTCCTATTTACCCCTATTTACGCCCAACCCTTCACCGGATAGTTAAAAAAAAAATCCGGTTCCAGATCTCGTTATAGTACATACGTGTATAAAATTTCAAGCCAATATCTTAAGCCCTTCCAGAGATATCGTGCGTACAAAAAAAAGTTACAGACCGACAGACGGAAAATTTTTTTCGCTTAAATTTAAAATCCCGACGTTTCATGATATTCTAGACCTATTTCAACAAAAAACATTGAAAGTTTTTTTACGATTACTATACTTCCACTCCACCATGTGGATGTGGAAATAAAATAATAAAAAGAAACAGTAAGTAATAAAAACAGGCAGTGTGCAAGCGATTATCTACAGCATTAATCATGCTTAAATGAACGATCAGAATGTAAGTGTGAAGAACTTGGCAAAATTAAATTTTAAGTGAATTTCGGCTCGGCCACGTGGTGTCCTGTCGGAGTTGATGCGAAGAATTTCTATGTATTAAAATATAAGGATAGTTAATTTATTTAAGGTAGCTAGATTCTGTGCCAAATTCCTGGACTATAATAAATTTCTAAACATTATTTCAAAGTAATACATTTTGTTTTAACTCGTGTCAGCACGAAATATTAGAAACAAAATGAACGGTAAATTTTATCTCTACCCACTTGGTAGAACAACAGGACTTAAACAACAAAAACTATTTTACAATTACAGATTTTATTTGAATTCGTATAGGTATAGCTACGAAATATTCAAATTAAAATACACGATAACTACTTTCTCTACCCAGTTCGTAGAACAACTACTATTTTAACTCAATAAAACGACAAACAGTCTAAGTTAAAATAATAAACGGTATTCTGGTTTTCCTTCGAAATATTTTCTATGTTCTTTTTCAAAGGGACGATCCTATGAAAATTCTTTAGAACATAGTGTTTTGTATAAAATTGAGAGAATCTAACAGGCCCCAGATCAGGTACAATACTTTTAGATGAATTTATATTTTAAAATTGGAATTTTAGTGATTAACTCCGAAAATGGTGATTATATTTTGATACATTTAATCGTGCATTATTTTAAATTATTGCTTTAATACACACATTTGAGTGAATTAGTCTTATCTGTATTATTATAAAAACAGCGACAAGAACCAGTGGCGATGATAAAACCATGCATACATGCGGTTTAGGATCGCAATATATTAGTAAACGCAAGGTTTACTCCTTGAGAGACGGATCGGGAATAGAACAGTCAACTTGACTATTCGGCAGACGGATCGGAATTATCCTTAAAAAATGTTTTAATAAAACCATGGTAGAAACATATATAACATATGCTCGTCTGGGCTACCAGAATTTGACTTTTCTGCGCATGGAACTAACGGGAACCATATTGGATATATCACAGTATACTGACAGAGAATCCTAATATTCTATTAGACATATTTCAAGTTTTTATAATATTATCCCTCAATATTGTACCCCTGCAACCAGGTGTAAAAGTAGCCGTGTGGGGGCGGTGCATAACTGCGTAATATCATTTTTGTGTTTGGTTTCTCTATGGTGATATTTTTGAGGTTAAAAAAGAAACGATTATTTATAATAAACTTAAGACATGGTTGGGTGCAGTATAAACAGTTGCAAAAATAGGAGTGGAACTTCAACTGAAGGAAATGTAATATTCTTTCGGTTCCCAAAAAATGAAGAATATCGAGAAAATGGTTAGAAATTTGTCCAGTAAAACCTGATCATTTCAAAAACGGTAATTATAAAAACAATAATTATTTAATACATTGGCTTATTTACAATTACAAAATATGTATTAGTAAAAGATGTACCTATTTACGATATAAAAGTGTGCATTTGGTATTTAACACAAATGTGGTCAGAAATAAAAATTGTTTTTTTTATAGCTCGCATTTGTTCAGTGCATTTTAAGAGACTCCAGAGTAGGTATCTCAGAAATGTTGAAAACTATTCTCCACCAAATATCTGTGTCCTTCTGCCTCATGCAGTACCTATAGAACATTTGGCAAGAATTATTCTCCAAGATATAACGTACAAAGCGAAAACTAAGAACAAGTAAACATATTCATGCATATCGTTTAATTTCAAAGAAAAGTTAGTATGCAGTATGATACATAAATCTAGGATATCTAAAACTGTAGGAGTATTTAGATTTTATTCTGTAAAATTTGATTAATGACGCTTACATCTCTTGTCAAGATACTCTATAATATACTCTATATGTTGTAAAAAGTCTCACTATAATACTTATTTTATTTATTAGGTATAGGTATGTTTATTTTGTTATAGAATAAAAGCATAAAATAAGACGAGTGTATAATTTCTTGTGTGACTCTCTGGTATATCCTCACAAGATGTCAATACCATTAGAAGTTATTTATATTACCTGCGGTGTATGTATGTTTCGTAAATATTGGTTCAAATTTAGTATGACGCTAGCATTTGTAACTAAAAAGATTAATATTGTACAAATAACTTATATATTACATATAATATATTCTTTATATTAAAAAATTGATATTTACCTATCATAAAATCATACTAAAAACTCATATAGTATTCATGAACTCTTTGATAAATATTGATTATATAGAACTGTATATATACACATTAATTTTTTTACTATTGATAACTTAACCTATAAACTGTTTAAATCTCCGAACTAGATCATATAAAATATATACCTATTACCTATATACTGCATCAAAGAAGTACCTTTTTACCATATTTTTTACAAAGAATGTCTTGCATATCCATAACTACATGGTAGTAAAAAAACACTAAAATTACAATGAAAATTTGCTACATCAATGTTGAAATGTATGTATGTACAATCTTACATTATTATTCAAAACCATTCTAAAATTTGTCCAAATGAGTAATATTTCGTCAAATTTTAACCTTATTTCCAAAATGAGGCATCTGTTTTTAAATGGTATGTGGAATCATCTCCTTTTGTACAAAAGAATACACTACATTATTTGAAATATGCGCACGAAACGCTATTGGTCCGATTATCAATATGGTTCCCGTTGGTTCCAAAGCATATGATTGGTTACTGCAAAAGCTGCGCAACAGCATACCTGTGTATATTTCTACCATGAATAAAACGGATTTACGCTGGTCCGACTAAACGCCGCTGGTGATAAATTTTGTAATTATGTTAATATTGCAGATTACCTTCTCACAGTCGGGTTTCTTACATATTTTATATAGAATAGAATCCTACATCGTGGCTAAGATATTTAATACATGAGAATGTTATTTATAGTACATTTCGGTTTCACTGGATGTCGGTGGCGACATTGAAATGAATTTTTTGACGGACTTGATAAAAATTATCGCGGACGCGGTTCTACAATGATGTAAAACAAAGATATATAACGGCAAGTGAGGGGGTAACGAAGGATAATATTTATTTAAATTACATTTTGGCCTTCAAGGAAAACGCTTCCTTACATCTTGTTAATTTCTTACACCGAATTCAATATCGATATTTATTAGTTAATAAGGTCGACAGTGAAATTTTTAGTAACCGCTCTTTTAGGCGATCAATTAAAAAAAATATTTCACCTTTTTCAGTGGCCACTTATGTACTTTCTACAATGTAAAAGAAAAAAGAAAATAACCGTCACACGATGGGTTCAGATTCAACTTGCGGTAGCCAAGAATCTGAAATTTTGTCATTCCAAAATATTCAAGTCAACACCAGGAAATGGTTTAAAAATTGTAGATTGTAGATTGTTTAATGGGTCTCTTGGCTCTGAACAGCCCTTCTTCACATCGACTTAAAGGATCTTTTGTGAATTTCCTTACAATTGGTTGTTGCCCAGGACTCCCAAGCTTTTTACAAAGCTTTTGATTTTCCTGAGGGCTAATTTCCCTATGTCTTCAGGCGTTAATTCCACCTTTTCTAGGTACTTTAGCCTAGTGCAGACCAGCATCTTGCATTCGCAAAGAATATGCTCCACAATTTCTATTGCAGTATCTCAGTATCCTCACTTATCATCATCTGCCTTGCCCATATTCTTAAGATAATATCTCAAGGGGCAATGGCCTGTTAAAAAGCCTGTCATCAGCCTTAAGTCGGACTTTTCGAATTCGATAAACCTTGTGGCATTCTTTGTCGAATAAGTTATAAACTTTTTCGCTTGTCTTTGGCCTGGAGCATTCCTACAGTAGAACTCTTTTTGTTCTTTTTCCATTTTAGGATCTCCTCCAGAGCTCAGAGGTGTTAACCTGAGAACTTTTAACGCTATCTAGTGATCTGAGAGTATAAAGATCTTTGTTTTTCGAATGCCTTTATTTGTGGATTCCTGAGCACATAGATCCATAGCCTAAATTTCTGTTTGGAAGATGGTTTTTTCGCATATTTGCAATTATTTAACAATGCGCGCACTAAATGCACCTGTTTGCTAATTTTCTTGAAGAGTTATGCTTAACTCTTCAAGAAAATTTTAAGCCCGGGAACGTTTCGGTAAGTGTTTAGGAACCTGAGTAAATGGCATTCTACAAAATCGTCCTTTTTTTCGAAAAAATCGAATATTGCATAAACTGATAATTTTTTTGCTATTTTTAAAATACGCTTTTATTGTATTGGCCAAGGACTATACTTTCAGCGAGTTTCATTAAATATGTATTTTTTTAAGATATATGCAATTGAAGAAAATACGATTTTTAGCGGTTTCTTTGAAATAAATAATTTATTTGTAAATTTCTTGATATCGAACTAGGCTTGTTTTATTGCTATGAAAAAATTCTACAAATATCGTACCAAACTATTTTTTGTACAAAATCTAGATTCTTTTTAAAACGCGAAAAACTGTTTCAGGGCCTCTTTTGACTCCATTTTGAATAACTTTTGCAATGAACAGCTTGTCTAAAACTAGTTCATCAAATTCTACGGAATCTTTCCCATATTTTCCATATTTTGCCTTGCTCGGTTGGCAAAAAAAATTAAGTGTTTTCGAGTTTAAGCATCCTCATATTCCCAAGTATTAAGTTTTACGTAAATCCCCAAAAGCTTTGCAATTATGGCAGCCATATTGAATTTGCCATTTTAAATTTTTAACTTTTGACATCAGAGTTAGTGCCAGCCGTTCTGAACACACCTAATTACCAATTTTAATGAAATTCCGGCCTTTCAAGTTTGTTCCTGGCGCATTCGCCATATTTTCAAATGAAAAACGTTATCCCAATTTGTGCTCATCTTATATCAAACAGAGCTTAATGAAACTACAACGGGACCACCGCTGAACTTTACGATTTTCAAAATATTAAATTGATATCGTTTAAACCTTTCCAGAGTAAAAAAAGGGCAGCTGCTGGAAGCGGTTAGAACCTTCCCACCAAGATGTTTGCGAACTTGGCTTGTTTTGGTTAATAACTGAGATTGTTACCCCTGACCTGTACCTGTGTACCATACAGGCGTGCTGCCAAACTACTTTTGAAAAAGTGGTTAATTACTAAATACAGAGTACTTATTAAAAATGCATTGTAATTGAAAGATACTCGAGTACTTTCATTTTGAAAGAGTATTTTAACTAGGTGTCCTCAATTACAATTACAATTACTTTTGTAGGTAACTTTACGCGTGAAATTTCTTTCATGATGAAAGATATTGTCACTAGATAATTTGTAATAAAATGCGACAAAAAGTGACAATAGCTATTTGTATGACAAGGGAGAAAAGTGCATAATTTCCTCCCGCGGATAGTTTGATATCAATATCCAAGGGAGGAAATGGCACTTTGCTCCTGTGTAATACATATTATTTTTTCTACGACCATCAAAAAACGAAATATGTCAAAATGTCGTAATAGGTATTTAGATAAGTAAATATTTTAAAAAATCAAAGTACATGGAACGTTGCTAAAGTTGCTTCTTGTTTTTAAAATAAACAAACTTCCAAAAAGTTTATAATAATGTATTCCGAATGTGAAGATGAAGTTCCTCAAGATATTCTGGAAGAAGCAAACGTGATTTCGTTAAATCTATTACCGTTAAAGTCTTGTGAAAAATATGAAAAAGAGAACCAGCTATTTAAATGTTGGACGGAGACTAGGCAACTAAGAAAAATATGTGAAGAAGTGGTCCTATTTTACTTTTCCAAGAAATGCGCCGATTTGAAGCCTTTAACATTATGGAGCAACTGTTTTGACTTTTTATAAATAGAACTAAGTAATAAAAAATCTGTTTCAAAGAAAAGCATAATTATACATTTTCAGGAAGTTTGTGTATCAATAAAAGAAGTCTATACCCTACTATTACAGCTATTTGAAGTTTTTACTTGTTTGCTTCCAGAGGGAGCCAAAGTATTTTCCTCCCTAGGGAGGCAAAGTATTTTCCTCCCGAGGGAGGAAAAGTACTACTTTGCTCCATGAAATGAGGGAGCAAAATAGTATTTTCTATGTAGGGAGTAGAAAAAATGCTTTTCTACATCAGTGTGCAAGAAAAGTATACTAATATATGAAAAAAATATGTGTTCATTATGTGTCTATTCTAAATCATTCACTGAAATTTGAATAATGTACGTTGGACAGTTTTGAAATTCTGCCAAGTTATATTGAAAAATGTCCTACTTTTTAAGGAAATTTTGACCATACCAATTTTAAATCCATTATATTTTGGAAAATATACATACTATGTAAATAATATTTTAGATGCCAATAAAGCATGGCATTTTTTGTACTAGGAAATTTTTTCATAATTTTTTATTCTAAAATTTTGTAGTTATCCTCAAAAACGTGACCTCATGTTTATTCGGTTATTTATTAATGTATTTATTTTTTTTTTATAAAATAGTTAATATTAATTTAGGTATCAAGCGCAATAAACAATATTGGTGCAAGCTTGCTTTAATATTATCTATTACGCTTGATAACTAAATTAATATTTGATATATACCAATTCTTTTTTCTGAAAATGCTTAAATTTTAAAAAAATTAACTATTTTATCAATCATTGATAAATAACCGAATAAACATGAGGTCACGTTTTTGAGAATAACTGCAAAGTTTAAAAAAAAAAATATATGAAAAAATTTCTTCGTACAAAAAATGCCGTGCTTTATCGGTATCTAACATATTATTTACATAGTAGGCATACTTTCCAAGATATTATGGATTTAAAACTGGTGTATGCAAAATTTCCTTAAAAGTAGGACATTTTTCAATATAACTCAGCAGAATTTCAAAACTGTCCCATGTATATTATCCAACGTAATGAACACATAATTTTTTTAAATTTTCTTCACTCCTCCGTTTCCGAGATATGTGAGGTTAAAGTGAGGGGTCAATACATTTCAATCGTATACTATTGTACCAACATAAAGCCCCGACAACCTACCCTACAGTTCATTTACTCGTTCCAGTGTGGCTATTTGCAACTTTTTTAATTTATTTATTATTACTAAAGTTTATTATTGGATAATAATTCAGCATTTCAATGTTGCTTCCCGAATCGTCCAAGTATGTTGGAAGTTGCAACTTTGTCTCATTGCCCAAGTCAGTTTTTTCGTCTTTTTGGTCATTATTGGTGATGGCTGTATTAGCTGTGGCCGTGATGATAGTTCTAACTACTTTTAAATATTAAATGCATTCACAATTATTTATAAGTAAGTACTTGTAGTTAGTAGTTAAAGTGTAGTTAACTACTAGGCAGCTCTGCACGTAGGCCTCCGTTCGGCGAGTGCTAGAATCTATACTTGATGATCCGCCATTGATGGACTGGTAACTTGCGTACCCCCCCAGAATTAGGTTGTTAACAGTAATTTAAAAATTACAAAGACATTTGCAATTTTAATCTTTACATAGTTTTAAGAAATTAAGAGATTTCAATAGATGCTAATGATGTCATTTCCTATTTACAGACCAATCTGAAACCATAATTTCTTAAAATTACATTCGAGTTATAGTTAGCTAAGTCTTTCGCTTTGGAAAAGACGTTTTTTAAAAAGATTTTAAAAAGTCAAAAGTTCACAACTCAAAGAAATTAACTTATTTATTTTATAGTGATACAATTAAACACATGTGGCAAGTTCGAGAATGGATATAAATCTAATGAGCTCTATAGCAAAACTCCTATTTATAAGCTAGGTATTTATTGTCTAGTAAGCAGCATGCATGATGTGGCCATTAGGTAATGTCAGCATAATGTAGATAAGGATGCTCACATAACTCCTCCATCCCTAAGCTGAAAAAATAAAGGATTTTGTTTTTTCAGTATTTTTCGATGAATTCTCAGGGGATGTGTCCTGGTTCTCTCGTTCGGCATCTTTCTTAAAGCTGAACAATGTGTGAAACATTTTTTGTTTCTTAGGGTAGATAAATTTGAGAAAGCAAATTAATAAAATAACAATAATTATAGATAAACATATATATAAGTCAGTATGATCACTTCTGTTAATGTCACTAAGTGTCTTTAGTTCGTGTAAATGGGTTTCGTCAGCCATTCGTTTGATGTCTGCGAGTCGATTCACTTCTATTTGTTTGTAGGGGATGACTTCTTTGTTGTTCTCCTTGGTGGACAATGTTCTCACTGGGAGGATTTCCAAGGGTGTTCCAGGGATGAAACCGGCAATGTTGTAGAATTCATGTCCATGGATAGATATACTACATTTTTGGGGTATATATATCAGATGGGGTTGGTCAATGATAGTGTAACCATGTTCTCCGCATTGCTTTTCTATCGTCATCTTAGAGGCTGGTATGGCTAATACATAGGCGTTGTTTATTCTTTCCAAAATGTCATTTTTTATGACGACGTCTGTAGTTTGGCAGGGTGCTGATCCAGCGCCGCTAAGTATTTGGGGTAGGCAATCTCCTTGTGATACGGTTTGTGTCACATGATACAAACACAGGTCCTCGATACGTGGGCATGGTAGTTCTTCGTAGTGGTGATAAGTCGAGTTTACAAGGATAAATGGTTTTAGGGGGATTATGGTTTTATTTAGAGCGGGTATAGGGAATAAGTGGTAATAATCGTATAAACCTTCGCTCAAAATAGGGAAGTGAAATATGAAGCATATGGTTTGCTTTACATAATAAATTTCTGTTTTTATTAGTTCGTAATAACTCTGAATATTTTTAAATTCTGGGGTTCCCTCGATATACAGGGTGTTCATTATCCTTGTCAGATCAATTAAATCATTGATAGGTAGAATAGCACTATGTATTGATTCTAGGTGTGCAAATAATATTGCATCTTGTATGTTGTCTAATATGGTAATTAACGATAAACAATCTATAATCATATTGTCTAGAAAATTTTGCAATCTTAAAAATAGTGTAAATTTATTCAAGCTTTGTTCAATAGTTCTTATTCTAGTATTTATTTGATTTTGATTAATAGTGATTTTTTCGAATGTTGATATTGTTTCGTTCATAAAATTGTTTGTAATTGTTAAATAATTTTCTAAATCTGTATGCATCTCTTTCTGGTTTGACTCTAGGATGGATATAGCGTTGTCATATCGTTTTGCGTCGTCCGAATCTAAGGTGCCAAAGGCCCATTTGGAAGCTTTTCCAATTATATTAAAAAGGCCTCTTTTTGTTCGTGTATTTCCTAACGGTTTCACGTTTTTCAGTTTATTTTCCGCTTGATTTAGTAAGTATTCTAGATGTTCATATATATTATTTAATTATGGATATAGTTCGTCGTTTACATTTATAATGGGTTTTATTGTTTTCATATTTATTTTTATGCTTAATATGGGGGCATCAAAATTTGTTAAATCAATATATTTTATAAATGAATGTTTTTGTGAAGTGGTTCGGGCTTTGCCTAACGAAAAAGGAAGGATAGGGTTAGAAATTTTATCTATCTTGATTTGTGCTTGTACTAGCGACGTCAGGTACAATATGGCTAGTAGTCCCAGCATCTGAAACAGGTAATTTTCCTTTTAGATTTCTGGCTGGTTTAAGCGTGGATTTATGGCGTGTGCCTTTTGTTGTTAATATTTTATTCTGTTGGTCTTGAACGACCATAACTGATTCGTAGGGAGTAGCGATTTTATTTCTGAGAGTTAATTTTGCATACGCGGTTTTGTGCGTAGTAATTGGTTCTGGTTCATTTCTATTTTTGTTGACTTTCGAAAGGTCTTTACTCTTTTCGTTATTCTCGTTAACCATTCTTTCTATTATTTGTAAGTTTGTACTATGTTTGTTAACGTAATCATTAATAATGTCGTGTTCGGACATTTCGAATGCCGTTTTATTATCAAAATCTCCTTTTATAATTTGAAAAGGTGTAAATTTTGTTGCTGAATGCATGGAGTTATTATATCCTAAAATCGCGTAACTCATTAACGTTTCGATCGTTTGTGTCTTGTTTAGTCCCGTATTTAATATACGTAGTCCTTCTAGTATGGTAGAGTGAAATCGCTCTATAGGGGATTTACTACCGGGATTTCTTACAGTTGTAAAATGTAATTCGATACTATGTTTAGCACAAAATTCTTCAAATAAATGATTTTTAAATTCGGTTCCTAGGTCGCAAGTGATTTTTCTGGGGATACCGTAGTGTGACATGTATTTTAGTAAACCTTCGCAAACATGAGTAGCTGTAAGGCAAATAGGGTAAGCTTGTCCGAAACGGCTAAAACTATCTATTACAGTTAAAAATTTCTGTTTGCTCACAACAAATGTGTCTATGTACAAATGTTCAAAAGGACGATGTCCAATAGGGGTTGACTGAAATACAATTTTATGTGGATGTCGTTCATATTTTGTTTTCTGACAGGTGACACAAGTATTTATATAATTTATTACGTCATTATTTAAATTTGGCCAATAGTACAGATTTCGCAGGGCGAGGGTGGTTTCGTTAATACCGCGATGTACAGTTTTTTGTTCGTGGTGGTATTTGATTTTTTCTTGTTGCGATTCTGGTTTTTCGATATCGTCAACGTAGTTATTTGTCTGTACTAGTTTGTAAGCAGTATGTTGAAAATGTCGCTGCAAAATGGGAATTATTTCTTGCATAATCCGTTCGTCAATTAGTATTCCGTATAGTGTTTTAGGTTTTACATATTCTTTAAAAGTTTTCACTACTTCGTTTTCAAACATGTCTTTATTTCTACTAGGAAAAACTATCTGATATCTAGTTTTTGTTCCGAATGGTTTTGCGAGTTTTACGTGGGTACAGGTATTGTCTTTACTAGCTGTAATCATTAGTTGATTTTTAAATGTATTTATTGCATTTTCTGAAATGGGAATATTTAATATTGGGTTTTCGGTTGCAGAATGTATTGTTTCATTTGACGCCTGTGATCTAGGGGGGCAAATTTGCGTATCTGAGATTACATTAATTTTTGGAGTGTTTTGCACTGTTAAGTCGGCGGGGGAAACATCCTCGTCTGATCGAAATTCTAGATCAATTAAGTCATCTAATGTTAACTCAGGGAAATCGGTTTCTAATTTGTTTTGATCCGAATCGTCTATATTGCCATCAATAGATTTGTTTTCTATTGGATGTATTTCAGGCTGAATTTCAATACGCGAGAGAGCGTCTGCTACTTTATTTTCTTTACCCTTTTTGTATATTATGTCATAGTCATATTCCATTAATTTTAGACGCCATCGCATAAGGCGACTGTTTGGCTCTTTCAAGTTATTAACCCACTGTAGAGGTTTGTGGTCTGTGACTATGGTGAATTTTCGGCCAAATAGGATTGGACGCCAGTATTTTGTAAAATTAACGATAGATAATAACTCTTTTTCTATAGTACTGTAATTTATTTCAGCAGGGTTAAGGGTGCGACTAGCGTACGCTACTGGTTTATCATTACCTATAGTTCCTTGTGATAAAACCGCCCCGATTGCGTAGTTACTAGCATCGGTGGTGAGTATAAAAGGCTTGGTGAAGTCGGGGTATTGTAACAGTGGTTCGTTAGTAAGTATGTTTTTACAGGTCTCGAATGCTGACAAAAATTCAGGTGAATGAATAACTTTTTCGCCTTTTTTCAAGCACTTCGTAAAGGGTTTTGTGATCTTTGCAAAATCCTTTATGAATTTCCTATAAAATCCAAGTAGTCCTAAAAATGATTTTATTTCGCGTGCCGTTCTAGGAATAGGAAAGTTTTTGATGGCTCGAATTCTGTTGGGGTTAGGTTTTATACCTTGTGGTGTAATAACATGTCCTAAAAATTCGACGTTCTGTTTTAAAAATTCCGACTTGTCTAATTGTATTTTTAATTTAGCCTCTCTTAATTTTGAAAATACTTGTTTTAGATTTTGAATATGTTCCTGAAGGGAAGTACTGAAAATAATTATGTCGTCCATGTAGACTAAACATATTTTATTTTGAAGTTCTCGTAAAACATGGTCCATCACACGTTGAAACGTGGCTGGAGCATTCTTAAGGCCAAATGGCATACGCAAATATTCGTAATGGCCATTTTCGACGTTAAATGCCGTTTTTTCAATACTATTTTGTTGCATCTCGATTTGGTGGAATCCGCTAGCTAAATCTAAAGTTGTAAAATAATTACACTTGCCTAATTTGTCAAGTATATCGTCTATGTTTGGTATCGGGTATCTGTCGTCTATAGTTTTTTCGTTTAGTCGCCTATAGTCAACTACAATACGCCATTTCTTTATTCCGGATGCGTCAGCCTTTTTTGGGACTATCCAAATCGGACTGGACCAGGGTGAGTGACTTGGTCTAATAATGCCGTCTTTTAACATCTTGTTAATTTGTGTGTTTACTTCGGTTTTGTGATAGTGTGGAAACCGATAAGTTTTTACATGAATGGGGATTTCGTCGTTAGTTTTTATCTCATGTTTTACTTTGTTGGTAAATGATAGTTTTTGATCAGGGTGATGAAAAATATCGGGAAATTTATTTATAAGTTTTAATATTTGTTCGCGTTCTTCCTCGTTCATATGACTGGTTCTAATTAAGTCATTTAAATTTTTATGTTGGCTTGTTTGACTAGAATAATCGGGTAATGCATCTTCAATATTATAAATTTCAAATTGTTCAGGATCATAAAGTGTGACATCAAAAGGTGTTCTAATTTCTACACATGAAGCCTGATCAGTATTATTTTGAATTTCAAATCTAGCACGAAAATTTTCTGCATAAGTTAAAGTTTCAGGAATGTATAGTCCGAAAAGATTTTGTTCGGGAACTAAAATATTTCCTTCACGTTTATTTACATAAAATAATTTATTAATAGTTTGATGGGGTGGTATTTCGATTTTTATATGCGTTTGCGTATGTTCTTCGCGATATTTGAACGGTATTTGAACTTTATCATTGTATAAAACTTGTTCTGTAAAATGCATTTGTAAATCTAATTTTCGTAATTCGTCTAGGCCTATAATTCCGTCGAAGTAGTCTGAAAAAGGATATAACGTAAATTCTATTTCTTTATCTGACTGCAATTCTTTAAAAGCTGGTATTTTTGCTTTGTACACAGCTTCGCGAGCTTGGCCTATCGATTGTAATAATGAAGGTGCTTTATACATGCAATTTGTAAAATATAATTCGGCTACAATTGGTCTCAACATGGAAACGTTACAACCGGTATCGATTAATAATTTTAAATCGGGATTTGTTGTTTGTATGTATGGTAAAGCGTTTATATATGCATTAAATGTTATGTCTGTCTGTCTGTTTGAGGAAGTTTGAGAAAATTTGGATTCTCGAGATTTGGATCATAATTTGCATTATCTACAGGGTCTTCTCTATATTCTTGGTTATATGGGTTGTGGTATTGGTCGGGTACTTGATATATTTCATTTTCAGCAATTAAATATTGATTATTGAAATTGTCATTATTTTGTTCTTCAGAATAAAAGTAATTTGCATTTTCGCTATCGTATGTGACGTCGGATGGTTCGTCATTTATTGCGTGTAGCTCCTGAACAGTGTATTTTGGATTTTGGGTGCGTTGTACCCAAGGGAACTGTTGTCTCACCTGGCCAGAGGTAAGTCTCGGCTGTGGGTGATTTTGATAGTTTCTGTTTGTTGGGAAACTTTGCCGCGATTGTATCGACATGGGTTCAGGTGCATGTTGCGGGGTTCTATTCTGATTTGGTCTGAACACATTTTGTTTTTGTTGATTTCCAAAAACTTGGTTATTTGTGGGAAATCTAATATTCATATTTGGTCTAGGCTGAATTGGTATAGGTTGACTAGGAAAATTTTGCTGTGGTGGAAATTGCAAAAATTGGTTTTGATAATTATATTTATATGGTATTTGAGTCTGGAATTTGTTAGAATTTTGTTGCGTTGTTTGTGTTTTAACAGGTTGTTTGTTAATTGAATTTTGGGTCTGAATTTGAGTTTGTATAAAGTTTTCATTTTCAATATACAAATTTATGGCTTCTTCTAATGCTTTAGGGTTTCTAGATCTAATAAAATCACAAGTTCGCATATTTAAATTCCGTAAAAAGACTTTTAGACTTTGGGACTCATATTGATCTATATAAATTAATTTTTGTTGTTGGGTAATTTCTGTGACAGGTTTTGAGTTTAATTTAAAACATAATTTACTACGGTTTGTTTGAATCCGTCTAGCAAATTCAATAGGATTTTCATTATGTTTTATCGTCATGGTAAATAATGTTTGTTCTAAAATGTCCAAAGATCGGTTGTCTCCGAAAGTACTTCTGAGATTTTCTTTAATAAGTGCCCATGAATTTAATTCTGGACGAGCGCCTATTAACATACGGGCCCTGTCTCTTAGTTTACCCGCTATTATGCGTTCGACACATTTATTTAATCCGCGATCTGTGGTATTTCCGTATAGGTCATAAAATTCGTCAACCGCATTTATAAATGGTTCTAATTCGAGTTCCGTACCATCATAAGGTGCTATTGAGTCTGCATACAATTTCAGAACATTAATATTTATAACATTTTCAGTAGCCATTTTTGGACTTTCTGTTTTTTCTGGTTCAGGTTTATCTAATGATAAAGAACTGAGTGAACAAAGTATTGAGTCTAATTGATTATTATCGTTCATGAGATGAAAAATATGATTTTACAATGTTTTCTTATAAAAATTAAATTTGATTGTAAATGATAAAATTTTGACAAGATCTGATCAAGAATTGTTAATTTTTGAAATATAAAATAATGCCAAAAATTGTTACTTGTTTTATTTATGATGGTTCTTTGAAATTTGGAAACGGTTCACTTATTTTACGATGTGTGAAAAATTAATAAAGTTTTCAAGTTTCTTAAAATTACTTTTTCTTCTTAAATCTACGTTTCACGTGATTGTGAATTTGAACAGAAATGTTCTCACCTAACTAAATTGTTTTGAACAGAAATGTTCTCACCTAAACTAAACTTTTCTTGGGTTTATACGATATAATACCCAGGAAGTGAACAAAGGAAAACAAACTCGACTTACCTTGATTGGAAGAGGTGTCTGCTGCCTTTGGAGAAGTTATCCACCTGGAACTGCACTTGGTTCTTCTTGCAAATCTACTCAATTCAACTTGCAGTGGCTGTTGTCAATTTCCTTGATGGAAAAGTTGCACTATGCACTCACAACACGAGGTTCTTTTATTTAAGTCTTAAGAAATCAAAATTTCACGTCGATTTCTGCACGATGCACGGACCGACGGACTTAAATCTACACCGACTGCGCCAGCTAAGTCTTTCGCTTTGGAAAAGACGTTTTTTAAAAAGATTTTAAAAAGTCAAAAGTTCACAACTCAAAGAAATTAACTTATTTATTTTATAGTGTTACAATTAAACACATGTGGCAAGTTCGAGAATGGATATAAATCTAATGAGCTCTATAGCAAAACTCCTATTTATAAGCTAGGTATTTATTGTCTAGTAAGCAGCATGCATGATGTGGCCATTAGGTAATGTCAGCATAATGTAGATAAGGATGCTCACATAACTAGTTTGACCTGTAAATTTAACAGTTCTTGTGTTATTTCTTTAAAATAAAGAGTGGTATCGAACAAACTATTACGCTATTTAGAGCCAAATAAAAAGATAAGGTATGGGGCCATTGTGATACATTTTTTGGATTAATGTCATAATTACTTTGAAGTTATATCTTAAAACTAATTAATAGAACATACATGAATACGGCACTATAATGAAAACATGTTGTATTTCTTTAAAAGAATTTATTTGCCCATATCTTCTTAAAAGTCTGTTGTACCATCATGAGCAAATAAATCGAAACAGTATAGTCATGCAGACACTTTCGAAACTAGACCAACCTTTAATGCATTGTGTTACTTGTTAAAATATTTAAAATTATCAGCCTCAAAGCTCTGACACTGACCTCATCTGCGATAGTAGATCACTTTGGGTGGGTAGGTGTACGTAGATGAAATCATAGGTATCATAATATTCGAAATGGCCCCCCATCACAGGACTCGAACAATCCCTTTTTAACGGAAAATGAAAGGAAAAGAATACAGTGTTATATATCGTTGAAACAAGAATAACGTCTACCATCGAAAAGTATAATAAAAAAGCATACCGTAGTGGAAAATAAAAAAGCTTATCTGTCAACGAGGCACCAAAACCTTTTCAGCTCTTGTACGATATTAATATATACTACTATCTACTAAATTCCATCAAAATCCGTTCGCTAACTTCGGCGTTATCGTGTACATACAGATCCTTAAAAAAAACACTTTTTGGTATTTCTGGGACCTCAAAACGTAAAGATCTGGTGTTATCACATTTTTTAACATTGGAAATGTTAATGTTCGCGTATAGCGTATAGGACAAAAGTTGCAAGTTTTTTCCAAGGCCATCGACATGAAAGTATCAAGGCAGATGATGTAATACTGAGCGAGGGCCTGCTACTATGTGGGAAGTGATGATGCGGTGTAGTCGGTCAGCGCCGATCGATATTGTACCGCCTGTTCAACAAAAGGCGGTACATAGAGAGCAAATCTTGTAGCACCGAGCCGGGACGCATTAGTGCTGCTGCGTCGGATGAATAAAGAAGCGTGATATCATTTGCCTCACTATTTATTCCTTGCCCTAGTGTTAATCATCGGCCGTACGGTTGGCGCATAGGTAATGTATCTCGCTTTAATTTTATACCTTTATACTACTTATATATTTACAAATTATTTTAAATTTACATAGTTAGATAGGCCTTAATTTTTACTTGCCTTTTAATTTAGTTTTTGTAAAAGGAGTTGGTATTTATTAATAATTTTTTGTAATCCTACCCGACCTCACTCTGTCCAGCTTTACAATTACTATGGCACTTCTCACTGTAGATGTTCGGCTGGGTCTGGACATGGGTGTTCGGGTGAGACAGATTGTTGTTCTTTAATTTTTAATAAACATGTTTTCGATTTGATTTTCTTTGATCTCGCTTATGGTGCGAAAGTTCCCGGGTTTAGACTCCTGTGCCTGCTGAATTGTATAAATCTTATCTGTTAAAAATTATCATAATAAATCAATTAAAAGTCAAGACAAACCGTGGTATACATTTTACAAGTGCAAGTAGTATTAGTAATGCTTATAATTTTCGCTCAATAAACAACTATTTCCAATGTTCATGATTCTTTCCACATTTTTCTGAGCGATACATTTGGAGATAGAGAGGGGGGGGGCAGCAATTTTTAAATGCTTCATGCGTTAATTCGGCTTTGAGAAAAAGGTTCTTTTTAAGTACCCATTTTACGGACGGACAGACACGGAGGTGATCCCATAAATGTTCCGTTTTGCTAATTTTGATAGGAAACACTAAACATTGAGGAGTACTCATTAAAAGCGAAACACATTGTACACATTAGTTAAAGCCTAATGAAAAAAGTCATGACGACTCTGTTTTACTAGTAAAAAAATTTATGATGGCAAAACAAGAATCGTAAATTTCTTTCTACTCGCCAGAAATATAAATATCTTACAGTAAATACTTGCAAAGAAAGCACCCGCAACTCTTTATTTTCTGCAGAAGTATACATAGGGATAGAATATTTTGATGATCTGCATGCTGCGGTGGAATATTTGAAAAGCACAGAATCAGTCATCGGTGTATTATACGTGCTGAATCAAACACCCATTATTTGTATTCGAAGTCGAGGTAAAATAAGCCAACCAGGGTGAAAGAGAGCAAATTCTAGCAGGCTGCGGAAAGGATTCTCTTGTCGGTTTCCACGCCAGCGGCTGCCAAACACGGTTGAAGTGAGCCGTGGAAACAAAAGCTAGTGGAGCGAATATAGGATTCTGCTATTGTGTTTCGCAATACACACGTCATTTCACTTGGTAACTGTTTTGTGTTTTTGTTTCAGGGTATGGCACAAACACGCTATCTGGGATGACGAAGGCCTCTTTGGACCCCCACAGCCACCTTAGACAGCCAGGTGAGATTTAGCATTTGCATAAGGATTGTGACTCTGTACAATAAAAACATGAGGAAATAATATCGAAAGAGATAATGATGTGTAACTTTAAATAATCATTTTTATATTTTTTTATTAAGAATGTAATGTTCGAGTATAAAAAAATATTAACCAAAGTCGCTTCGTATATACATGGCACTGCGATCAGATAAGTAAGCTCATTGTTGGTTTGCAACCGAATTTATTTCTTTTGTTAAAATTCCTGCTTATCCCAATTATATTTTCCAGCGTGTTTGCAATTTTTGTATTTCTCTCTTTCAATATTCGTAATATGTACAGCGCCTAAATGATTTTTATTTTGTATCAATAAGCTTTGATACAGGAATAGATTGCATTTCCGAGACATCAACAGGATATAATATTATTTCAATTTTTATTTATATGTTAAAAAATACATTCTAACTGTTCCTTTGACATCACAGGCGTGTATATTATTTATCAGTAATATAATACGTAATCCTGTAATTCCTAGTTTTCTTGAATTTTATTTTTTAAGAAAAATATGTACGGCAGAAAATATCAGAAAGGAGAATTAAGAGAACGCCATACTATCATTTAGTCATTATAATAACACCTGATGATGCATCACTTGAACACTACACTTGAATGTCATACTCGATGCGTGACTCGCTAACCATGATAATTTTGATTTTATAAAAATTACAACTAAAATGTCCCTATATTTATACTAAATTAGTGCAATAATTCAATGATTTCAACCGATCCTCACTAACTAATAAAGTGAACTATTTGGGAAATGGTCTTTATCACTATTAATCAGGCCTGTAGCCAGAAATAAATTGTAGGGAGTGCTCACCGGATTTCAGGGGGTGCCAGTTCCTTTATAATTTAGGAAAAAAAGGAAAACAGTTCCAAACATGTAACGTTGGAATTTCTCCCGAGGCTGCTCAAATATTTCCAGGGGGTGTCGAACACCCCTGACACCCCCTGGAGACAGGCCTGCTATTCATACTCTTTTTACATTTTGTAATTGGTGAACATTCAAAAGCATCCAACTGTCACACTCCTAATTAACCTAAAGTAATTGATATTTATTCTACAATTTTCATCAAAATTATGTTGACGAGACAGATTTTTCAGTTTTTCGTAATTTAAAGTGGTCAATTTGCTCCTTGAATTTAATTATAATTAGACGTTGCATTTGTCCGACATACTTCAAATACACAACTGATTTCTTAAATCTTGAACCTTTTCTTTGATTCAATTTCCTAAGTTGTAGTTTACTTCCCAGTGGGTAGCCAACTGTCTTTAAAAATTCTTTTTAGGCCACGGGTATCGGAATTTATATAAAATTGATACCAAATTTTGGAGTCTCCCCTTTGACGTAAAAGGTAAGTCTTTAAATCTATCCTCATTATTATCAACTAGACTTACAGAGTATCCATTGCTTATAACTACTTAAAGCTTTCTCTTTTGCAAATATTTGTTCATTCAGAAGGGAACTTAAAAGACGATGAATCAGGATATTGAAACCATATATTTTTTGTTGGGATATACCTTATCCAATGTATATACCAAATTTCCACATATATTATATCTAAATATTACGGTTCCATTGTTTTCGATTTCATGTATGAATTTTATTTAAACGAAGCTATAAAAATTGCGAATACATACTCCACATACGTCAGTACATCCTAGGAAAATACTGGAATTCCTCGTTTATCTTTGTTTCCAAGCTGTTTATAGATAGACGAGCAATAAACGATGATAAAGAGTATCCCATTGTGGTCTCCTTATTTCGCTCGAACGATGTTAAATTTGTTTAATACAGAGTTTAGTAATATCAATATAAATACTTGAAATTATGCAGGGAATTTCACCTTTTTGCAGATGTGTCCTGCTAATCTTAATAATAATAATATTGCAGTACTGAATACCTGATTGAATACCTAACGAAGTTCTAGCTTTTCAAAGTTATGTCCGCTGCAACGCTGGCATGGACCCCACACCTTTTCCTCTTTGTCTCTCCCCATCGCATCATATCTCATACCTTTCTATCATATTCCTCCACCTTCCGACCATCATTTCCCACAAACTTTCCATATTCCCACAATCTTATTACGTCTTCTCACCTTCTCTCTCCATTACACGATCTGCTCTCATCCTTCTTACATCATCCCATTATTTGCCTCTAATTCCCAACATCCTTCAATATAAGACAGCTTATTCCTTAAGTTGCAAGATATCTACGCATGTACAAAATTTAATCTACACCTATTAATCCGTTTTTTGTATTAAGGTGGAACAAATGTTCAGACAGACGGACGGACAGACGAGAAAACATACTGATAAGCCGACAGACAGAGAGACAATCAAAAATGCATTTTGTGCATTTGGTATTATTAAACAAATTCGAAAATGCAGGAATTCTTAAAAATCACAGATTTTGTATTGGGTAAAGAGAAATGAAGCTCTACAGTTCATGGTGAAATCCGAACCAGTTTATCGAGATAATTTTACAATTAAATTTAGTAGGTCACAGTAAGTCGAGTTTAGACCCACACAGCACATGACATCCCTAGGATATCCTCATTTGGTCCCGTATATCCCAATCGAGGACAACATTCCTCAGGATATCCTTAGGATATTCCAATAAAATATATACAACCTGAGGATATCCCAAATGGGGATATCCTAGATAAATCCTGGCAGGATGTCCTAGTAATATCCTGCAAAGATATTAAAAGCTTTATAAAATTTCCACTGTGGGAATGTCCTGGGCAAGTCCTAGATTATAGGTATTATGATTTAGGAGATTTTAGCAACAAAAATAATGAAACGTATATATATTATTTTCAGGCTATTTATTTATAGTGTCTTTTATTGGTTTGTAAAATTTGCTTCTAAAAACTTATTGTTTGTTCTAGTTGATAATCCCCTCCAGTACAAATAATTCATTAAAAATGTATATCTTATTTAAATAGCAGTTATTTATAATTTGGTTTTAATACATTTACTGTATTTTGAATTAGCCGCCTTTTTGTGACAAGTCGACAGTTCTAAGAAATCCGCCGAGCGTCGATGACTTTTCCACGTTCATTTTAAAGTTCTTTCGACAAATAAGATTACGTTAAATATTTCATAAATATAATGCTGCTATGTTATATCTTTGTATTTATTATATTATCTAAAAGGGGAAAATGTGATTGGTTATTGTACGCAGATGTTATTGTCAGATACGTAATCCTTTATATTTTTCTGAGTGAATAGAATTTTTTTTAAATTCGTTACAACTTTCCAGAATGCTATGATTTTCTAAAGTTGTACATATCATCACCTATAACTTCTAACCTAAACTCTGTTGATTTTAATTATACGAAAAAAAGGCAACAGATCATTTATATGTAATATTTCATGCTTTTACAATTTTTATTTGAAACTCTTTTTACGATCTTTTACACATCTTGAGTAATTTTGAAAAAACGCTTTGTTATATTTTTTTTCACCCCTTCTGGGGGTTGAAAAAAAATTTCTTTCATTAATACTTCAAAATAACATAAAAAATTCAGGTACTTACCTTAAAATTTTGATTTGTTGACCTATTTCATTGGACTATATATAACCTCCATAGTTTGGTAGATTTACTTTTAAAGTGATATAAGCCAATTGATAGATACAAATATGTGTATGGAGTTGTACATATATGTATCACATTTTTATTAGTCATCTTACCTCTGCCATTATATAAACTTGTATTCCTTTGTCTTTGCTTATTGGCTCAGTTTAAAAGTAATGATCTTATAAAATAATATGTAATTTTTGCTGTCTATAGAAATATCCAATAATCCCTAAAAGAACTGGGGATGTCCTATGTAACGTCCAATCAATGTCCTCAGGATGTTCATAATAAAGCCCAGGCATAACCCATATAAGAGCTGATGATGTCCTATATACACGCGTACTGATGTCCTGAGGACGTCATCAGCAAAGCCCGAACTGCCCCATGTGGATATCCTAAGGGATAATGGGATCTTCCCAGGATATCCCATGTGTCCTGAAAAATTGTCTCCAATATGTTCTGAGGATGTCCTTGTGCTGTATGGGGACCTGCTTCGTCGGATATTCGAATTTGCAAAATAACGTGCAAACTACTGAGGTATCTTTACAGGCTCATTCAGATAATGTAAAAAAAGTGGGAAATGTACAACGGATTCATATAAATATTATAGTGCAATTTTTTATACTATCACCATTTAAAAAGGTTTACTCGGGCGCCACTGGTATCTAGTCGACTGTACTGAAATGCAACTGTATAGAAGTTTCCAAATATAAAATTTATAGCTGCAAGATTAACGACAAGAACCTGATCTAAAAACAGCCGTACTAGTATAGTTTAGTAATTTTCCACAGTATTAACTTCAATTTTAAAGGCGCATAAGCATTTAACATTTTTCGGATACGATTTGCATCACCCTGTATAAATAATATCATATTTTATTTATTAAAAAGAAATATGTTTATTAACTGTAATACATATAGTTAGATATTGCAGAAATTCTTCTGCCCTGGGAAATACATTTTTAATTTATAAATCATTAAATATGGGAAATAGACATCGTCGACGCACGGGCAATTTAGTTTATATATTTCAGCTCATTGAGAAGACGCACTTAATTCTCTATGACTCACCCAATATATTATATTATCTAATAAATTTCTTTATCTTCAATCGTGCTACCTAATGATTCGAGGGCTCTTTTTCTTAATATACATCGCAGCCAGTGTTCACGTATGACTAAACTAAATTGCCTCCTTTATTTACTCACACATCCTGCTCTGTTTATCTAGGGCTACTTGCTGTAATGCACGACTTTACTGTGTAAACATCGAGAAGTTTAACATTGATTTGCGAAAAACCTTTTCTATGCTCCTGAACTGACCTTCCACGAGGGGTAGGTAGAGACTGTGAACATTTTATAATAAATTTCGATAATTCTGATATTGGTGGACACTGACAAAAATTAAAAAATGTTGGAATAGGAATACTTTCATGATGGCTCTAGTACATTGAAATGGATAATAATTATTAGTACATAGTATAGTACTCTATTGAAGTCCATGGTCTCCCTTTTGCTGCTACATTAATTTTGAAAACTACAGCATATTTTTTATTCATAACGAGTCCAAAGATTTTTTTAAATAACACAAATACATTTTATTATTCATCTCGTTTTTAGTTTTCCCTTGGAACTTTTATAGTTACGGTATGTCCGTTCGTCCGTCCGTCTGTATGTCACAACCACTCCATTTTTCATTTTTATACCTACTGAGACGAGATTTATTATACAGGCGTAAATTCATGGCCCAAAAACGGAAATGAAGAAAGTTTAAAGGAATTAAAATCCGAGAAAGAATTTATTTGCAAGAACCACAAGGATATGAAAATATGAATTTTATTATTTCTCACTCATTGTCCCGCTTGTTATTATTAGATACTGAACGTCAAGCTAAGTCTAATGTAAAGGCAGCAAAACTTTAAGACAATTTCTTTCTACACTCGCAAATTTGGCGAATGCGCTAGTGTTAATTCCAACGAAATTGTATTAAAAGTAGACAGTTGTTATGTAGTTCTAGCTTGGAGTTGTATTAAAGTTTATACCATATCTTTACGGAAGTTTTAGGTTTTAACCACTTTGTAAAAAGTTTTTTTTGTATATGTAAGTATGTTGTTTCTTAGGTTTTCACGGGTGTTAAATGAAGTGTTGGTGTGCTTCCGGGTGTTTTCCCGTCTAGTTGGTAGGCTTCTGTTGGAATCATGCTTGTCTGAACAACGTTTTGCCTTTTTTTTTAATTTCTTGTTATGTGAGGAGTAATTTTCACCCTCTCATGGGGATGTCACTGAATGACTTTGGTGCAATGCAAATATTCCCCTCCAAACTACTATGCTACATATCTTTAGCCAATTTTAGCATCGATTAAAATAATGATGACAAATTTTTTTCCCCGATTCTCCTTGCAATTTTAATCTAGGGATGGTTTCCTCCCCTCTATGGGGGTAGATTTTGAGCATCGCATCGAGACTAATGCAGTTACATACTGTCTCTAAAATAATTGGGCATCGTAAGAATTTTTTTTTGCAATCACTGCAGTTTTCTTAAATTTCCTGTTGTGTGAGGGATAGTTTTCAACCATTCATGGGGGTGATCTTCAATGAAAAGTAGTGTTAACTCTTTATTTATGCGTTATATACTTGAATGTTAATATTTAATTCGATTTATTGAGATTTAAGACTATTCGTAGAGCGGTAAGTCATTTTTACCCTGTTTAGGGATTGTTTTTTAACGCTAGGGGTTGATTTTGAAGGTGTACAACTTTTTTTAACCACAGATTTGGACTCAGCGTCGAAAATTATATAGGGATACAGTTGTCTGGATAGCAGTTCAAATATTTTTTTTTGTGGGGCTGTGTAATAACTTGAACAATAATTCAAGTATTTTAACAAGCCTTTAGAAGAATATACCCTTTGTAGAGCTAAATCATCAAGCCAAGTTTCAAATTAAAATGTTTATAATAAGGCATAAAAATACGAATAATTAAAAAAAGCACTTTTATCTACACCAATTGGCAGTCGAGTTTTGAGATTTTTTGCGTTATGGAAATTTATAAACAAACTAAGCAACATTATTACTTAAAGTTTGCATTGAACATTTCCTAATACTTAAACACTTTGTTAAAAATGTTGCAATATTATTAGTCATATAAATTGTTGGAATATTATCAAGTTGAAGGGGCTCGACAAAGTCGAACGAAACGAAAATAACGCGCACGGCCTAATTCCGTACTTTAAGACACTCAATCATTTCGACGTTATAATTAAAACCTGCCTCTTCGCACTTCAATTTCATCGTTACACGATGTTCTTTTTCATTTTAGATAATTGTGTTTTCTTGTAGATATTAGTCTTACTGTCAAATGTTAAAATAAACTATATATTTCAACAATACTGTGAAAATTTCAAAGTAAAATTTTAATTTCTATTTTTTCTTAATTGGTGTATCTTCCAAAGTTCCGTTAAAATATTTGCATTCTTGTTCAAGTTATCATCAATTGTTTAAAAGTGGCCTCTCTAAAATGTCTTTATGTTTTGCGACTTGGCCAAAAAGTTTCGAACAAATCTAGTTTTCTTCGCAATTTGTTTCTCTTGTTTTATTACGATACCGGTTATCCAACCAGAGATATATAATAAAACCTGCCAAAGAACACAATTTTGAACATTCTTTTGTTCAAACAAAAGCTTTCCATCACACGGATTTAATCCAAAACTCTTTCCTACAATTCTTAAAATGCTCCAATTCCGGCAAGAGAATTGCTTTATTAAGACAATTCATTAGAAATTTTAGTTCTAGTCAACTAAGAGTAAGATTTTTTAATTTACCAGAAACATCATTAAGTTTCTACCGAATACATAATTTTTAAATTTCTAATATTACTTTGTTCCTTATAATACGAAAAATTTGAAGTACGGCTCTGTAGTACTCTTGTCAGAAGTAATTGTGCCGACTTTGATAGCCGATTTTTATGGCCCTTTTTTATGTGCACTAAACAAATGGAGGCAAGTACATATATGGATTATTTATATTATTTATAATTAGTGTGGAACAAAGATTAACGTTATGAGGACAATGGCTTATATTTACCTATCTTTAATAATATAAAGATTATAATTTAGTATATTTTTCAACGCTGTTTCGTATTTTTGTACCACACGTAATAGTTTATATATTTTTAAGAACGAAAACAACTTGGTAAAGTAATGTAACTTTATACAGCAAACAAAAGAATGCTAGAGGAATGTATTAAAAAAAATTATATCAATATCTTTAGCAACACAGGAGATACCGAGTGAGACCTAAGAAAATGTATGTATAGAAACATATTCTTTATAGGATTTTGCAAACAGCAGAAAAAATAACTATCTATAATTAAAAGAAAAACTATGTGAAAAAATATTAATGAAATCTTTGCATTCTTTCGATAACCTGCATTCTGGTTATGCTAGCAAATTAAAATCCTAAATTGAATTTGTCTAATTTCTTATTTGACAATTCTCATTCTAACACTAGCATCCACACAGTCCCCTACGGCCATGCAGATTAAACTAGTACCTACATAACCCCTACGATCATGAAGATTCAGTTAAAAATAATAACGAAGGCGTAAAATGAATTTGCTTATCTACCTTGTCTTAACAAATTTTTCATTCTAATGGATTACATTTTCATGAAATCTAGAATGAAAAATTTTTTAAGACAAGGTGGATAAATAAATTCATTTTAGGCCTTTGTTCTCATTTTTAACTGAATCTCCATGATCGTAGGGAGTTATGTGATACCAGTTTAATCTGCATGGCCGTAGGGGACTGTGTGGATGCTAGTGTTAGAATGAGAATTGTCAAATAAGAAATTAGACAAATTCAATTTAGGATTTTAATTTGCTAGCATAACCAGAATTCAGGTTAGAGAGAATGCAAAGATTTCGTTAATATTTTTACACAGTTTTTCTTTTAATTATAGATAGTTATTTTTTCTGCTGTTTGCAAAATCCTATAAAGAATATGTTTCAATACAATTATAAGCCAACAAGTAATAATTCATTTTTAGACATGTATGTATACTTTCATGATTTTCCGAATCTTGTCAAAAATAAAGTTTTGTCCCCAATTTTACAATTCCTAATTAATTGGTGAACTATAAATTCGAATCAGGCAGAAAATTTTACGTAAGAATCTGTCTTTGGTTTAAATTATAGTAACCCCGGTACATATAATTAAAAATTAATAAAAACAATTAGTTAAGGAATTTGATTCACAACGCAATTCTTTTCTATTTTAAATCAAACGTCTACCAAAATCTCATTTAACAAAGAAATATGGGTGTCAGATAAGTTTCACAATTCTTTACAAAGTTGTTTTCATCGTACATTGTCTGATGTATCTTTCATATTATATTTCTTTTTGTATTTATTTCCTTTTATAATTAAGCACGAAATACTTGGCACATAACATTACTTTCACAGACAGGCTAACTCATATTCACCATAGGTACTAAATTTCATGAAATGCAGGATTAGACTTTATAATATTACTCTATGTATATCCCTAATATTCCCTAATTCACAAGGTCTTCAGATTTTGTAACACGTATTACTCGAGTTTGTTTTCCCTCCACGATTTCGGCTTAGGTCATGTGCGTTGGTTAAAATTAACACCAATTTCTTTAATATATTATCGAAACAGTAGCAATATGCCAGATTGCAGCCCAAGTAGCACTGACTGGATATATAATGGTTTACTAAACATAAATAAGACTTTGCTTAAAACTGTATAACTTTTACTAAAACTCTAATAAAACCGAAAGATAGCTGTCTCAGCGTTCTATAAACGCGTATATCAATAAAGTGGGCAATCTATAACACTGTTACAGTACAATTTCAAACACTTTCTTTAACGCTATTAAATAACTAACTTTAAACCGTCGTATTCTATGTTTATATCGGTTTCTCAACAACATGTATGATATGTATGGACGTTATTGTAACCTATTTATAAAAATCAAAAAAAGTAAGTAATTTTTCTTTATCTCTACTTATAGTGTCAACACATACGACTAAATCATGACCTTGTTATGGTCTTCAATATTATATTGTACATAATACGCCTAGACGTTATATGTAATACAATAATTAGCTGTTGTGAGTTATCCGATGTTGAAAATTAGCTGGAATTGAATATTGTTTGTGCATATTGTTATGCATTATACACCCCCTATGATACGCCCATGACCAGTAGTGACGTCCTGGAAACTTGTAGAAAGAGATATGCTTTTCTGGAGTGTAGAAGAAGATTCTCGATTATGTTCTAGATAACTCTAGAGGCAATTTCAAAGTATATAAGGCGAGATTCCATGGCGGAAAGAAGAAGTTTTGTAGCGAAAAGTGAGGTTATAAACATTGCAAAAGTTAGTTTAGAAGTATTGTGTAATCAGTAAATTATTAAAGAAAGTGTTAGTGGTTACCCCTTGTTAAAATTATTTGGAACCCACGGATCCTGAAGGGTGGCTTCAGCAGTGAAAATACGCAACAATATAATTGTTTTATAAAAACCAGAGAGCTTGAAAAATAATTTAAAATGAAGGAAATACATGTATTTCTTAAAATATGTCTTTCTTCATATTTAACATTACGCGGTTCCAAAACTATGCTAAATTATTAAGGATGTTCCAGAATAAGAAAAAATGAAGTAGCAAGTCGTCTTGTCCCTAACGTTATTATAAAAATTACGTTTTTACAATGGGCTTGTTCCATGATATTCTTTTTATATGGCTTTTATACATGTTCATATAGTACTCGATTTTCTTATCATGCACTTAAAATTCAATATTATTAACTTTTCCAGTTCTCAAGATATAAGAGTTAAAATTAGTAATATTTGTAAAAACAGTGCGCCCATTTGTGACGTCACTATACGCAACTTTAGACTCGGAGATCTACCGAGACACCGTGACCACTGACAGCCGTTGAGAATATTCAGATAACAGGTGCTTTGTTGTTCCGTTGTCTTGTTGACATTTTAGTAAAATGTATTCAATTGGAATTGGATTTACTAAAGCTGATTCTGGTAATCTACCAGAAGTCGATATGTTCATGATTATGGACTATTTTAATAAAAATAAAGAGTATGTTCAGTACAGAAATGAGGGGACTAAAGTTACAAAGGTAAGTTATTAAGCTGATTCTGGGAATCTACCAGCAGTCAATATTAATGTAATGCGGAGCAAAAATGTGCGGAATGACACCTAGTTTCAATTTTATTCTTCCACATTTCATGATTTTTATATAAAGATAATTCTCTATATCCTCTTCAACCTATATTTGAGACAAGAACACATTTTAAAAACGTTGTCTATTTATGTTTAAAAGTGAATTATTTATTATTTGTTTGCTTATAGTAATGAAACATATATTCTTTATAGGATTTTGCAAACAGTGGAAAGAAAAGCTATCTATGAGAACTAAAGGAAAAACTATATATATATAAATATTAATGAAATCTTTGCATTCTTTCGATAACCTGACTTCTGGTTATGCTACCAAGTGAAAATTCTTATCAGCCATTCTCATTTTAACACTAGCATCCAACCTACGGCTAAGCAGGCTAAACTAGTATCCACATGATCCCCTACGATATATAAATTCAGTTAAAAATGAGAACAAAGGCCTGAAATAATTTCAGGCCTTTGTTCTCATTTTTAACTGAATTTACATATCGTAGGGGATCATGTGGATACTAGTTTAGCCTGCTTAGCCGTAGGTTGGATGCTAGTGTTAAAATGAGAATGGCTGATAAGAATTTTCACTTGGTAGCATAACCAGAAGTCAGGTTATCGAAAGAATGCAAAGATTTCATTAATATTTATATATATAGTTTTTCCTTTAGTTCTCATAGATAGCTTTTCTTTCCACTGTTTGCAAAATCCTATAAAGAATATATGTTTCGTTGTCTATTTATGTTATGGAATAAACTCACATTAAAGTGATCCTCATAAGAATATCTCGTACCCTTGTCGGATACAAAATCAGATCTCCGCATTGCACATTACCATGCTCTTCTCAGCTTTTGGGCGGATGGTAAACAAATAAATAATTTTTCCGGAGCACCTCTACTCGTATTTGTGCATTCTGGGACTATACAATACTTAAAATTCTTTTTCTTTGCACTCATATTGAATCAAACAAGAAGTACGTAACACAAGCAATTCTCTCTGGCCAGGCTCTATGTCTCTATACGCACAGACAACTAAAAAACATCGAGTCGACTGAGATCGAGACCGAGTCTATGCATATAGTGACGTAACGCCTGACCACGCCCTGTTTTCACGAGGTGGAGGTTTGTAATTGTTTTTAAAACACTAAACGTGTGAATAAAATTCTGATTTTTTGCAGATCTGTTATCTCATACTTGCACTTTCGAATTATGAAATTGTAACATGCGGAATGCTCAATAGCATCCTTAGTTACACTGTTAATATTTATTAGAAAAATTATAAGTTATCGGAAATATTATTCCCACAAACTTTAGTACTAATAGAGTGCCCTTACTCCTTAGACTATGATGAGCATGCGTCATCTGTCAGCAGTTAAAGTTCGCGAATACTAGATAGCGCACTAGGAATGATATTTCAACTAAATAACGCCGGGTGAAACTCTTTCTCGTTGAACCATTGAACTAGTTAGACCTATTTATAATTTTGTTTGACCTGTAATGGGGATGTTAGAATTTGAAAAACCTCGTGATGATCACATGAGGTAAGGTTTTAATAATTATACCGGTAAATGCCAACTAACATTTGAAATATTGTTTTAGGTTTTTCTTATATTCTTATAAATTAAGAATTAATTTCTTAATAACAAAACTTATTCACGTCTAATGATTTTAACGTAGAAATATTTCAACGTTATATTATTTGCTTTAAGCAAGATTTGAGATTATCTACATTCAATTAGCGATACCTACTACGTTTTCCACTAAGCAAACAATATTCATATGAAGTCAACTTTTCTATACTACATTTTGGATTGGGATATACGAAAACATTCCAAGCGATGAGATTTTCTTCATTTTGTCTTGTCGACAGATCTTGTACGGACGTTTTTACGATTTCATAACCGCAAAATGGAATTAAAGCAGCCACATGTGAAACAACTTTTAAACCCATAATCATCGGAGAACAGGATTACATTTAGTAATTTCCTTAATCAGGATAACCAAATAAAAGATAAGTACTTTTGATTACTACATGTAAAAGGGATTATTTTCACATGATTATAGTTTTGGTCATAAAAGCCAAGTGTCTAAATTTAAAATATGAAATTAAAATTCAATATATTATAATTTTTGTTAGATTATATTTTAAATACGCTGTTATAGTTAATCCGTTGTCGTACATTAATTCATAGTTACTTATATCTTAAATTCATTGTCGCACATATTTCATCGTAGTATTAATTTCGTGGTTAATTTTATCGTGATTCCTTACTGTAAATATTTTATCGTAGTATTGCAATGCATTTCTGTTGGTGACATAGTAAGTCGTGGTTCATCTTGATGGTAACGAGAGTGTTTAAGGTTTATGAACTTTGAGATAATGTTACGAGACATATTTGTTGTAATATAGTATTTTGTCTCTCGTAAAGGATCTCAAGTTCCTGATTTTGTTGTAATATATGATTTTTAATATTGAGATAAATTTACGAGACTTATCTTCTGTAATATAGTTATTTTGTCTCGCGTAAAAGATGTCAAGTTTATCTAATTTATGTAATATATGATTTTAGTATTGAGGTGAAAGTTACGAGACGTATCTTTTGTAATATATTTTTGGTTCTCGTACACGCCTCAGATTCGCCTTGCCGTTGTGCACATTGTAATATAGAATATCTTGTAATATAGTAAATTTTGTAATATAGTTTCTTTTGTATATATTTCTGTCTAATATTTTGCTATACAGTATCGTTGATGCTGTCATAGCTCATTTTTTTGTAATATAATATCTTGTAATATAGTTAGTTCTATTGTACATATGTAACATTTGTCTTTTGTTTATCTTTGTCTTTAATTTTCTTTGATTACCCTAAGTAATCAATGGCGCCCAAGCCTTGAACTCCACGCCCTTTTGCTCTCCGTATCTTTACTGTGCTAGCCAGGTTACACCAGTGACGCTAACCACGTCGCTCGTAGGGTGGCCCACACTTGAACAACTTGGGCAACTAAAACCTTTCAAAACAACGCCACAAAATTTAAGAAAATGCCAAACAAGTTTATTTCGTTACGTTATCAATTGTTTAAAAATGGCCGCTCCAAAATGTTCTAAAAACTTTTCCGAACAATCCGTTACGTAACATGTGTTCTGTTTGTGATAGACTTTGGTTCCAAAATGATTTGAAAAATTGTAGCTCTAATGTTTCATTCATTCTCATAATACCCTTACTCTTAAAACCTATTATATGTATAATTTTTTCTAAACTTCTCATTTTTCTGTACCATGGAAAATGAGAATTTATCACAATAAGTTTAAAACAGAAGCGTTTAATAATTGCCCGATAGATTCATAGTTTTACCAGTTACCAAAACCAATTTTGTTAATGTTACAAAATGATATCTTGTCTTGTCAGGCATAAAAACACATTAATCTCCATAAACACTTTTTCTACTGAAGTTCTCTTTGAATAAATGATATATTTGATATTCGACACGGTTTTTGGCTGCGAGGTTTAAATAGCTGCGATGTAACGCAATATGTTTGACGTCTCTGCTTTTGTGCCTTCGGTAACCCCAGCGAAGCGAAGCCGCCCCTATATGGGGGTTCGAGAGACTGGCGCTGTCATGCGGTGGCGCCTCATACCTACTCGTGCGGATCATTCCCACTTCATCAAAAATATCTCTACTTGTAATCAGGGCCTAGCAACTTTAAGTGTGTATTATGGGGGATATAAAGATGAATGCGATCAGATATCAACCTATAGCATACATTGTAATCCATATGGGTTGTCTTCGAGCTCTCGTCAGCTTGGATTTTACTTTTTTAACTTTAGTACGCAATTGTAAAAAGCTGATATTTAATTTTAAAACTTTAGAAAAGTTGAACCACATGCAATAAATTTAGAAACAATCATGAAAAAATGTGAAACAAAATTTCCCTCGATTTTATATACCTACCGGGTACTCACAAGACCAGGTACACTCACACTCCTATTTTTTCTGTTTCAGAGCACCTTGCACGTTCAGTAATAATGTCATTACCTGATAATAATGTCATTTTAATGAACATGTAAAGTTATAAAAGTGGAATGATAACAAGTAATGAAGCGAATCCGCATATTTTGATATTTGAGCATCATTATTAGCAGGCGGAAGGAATACTGTCAGTAACAATGATCATGTAAAGTGAGAGCATCATTATTTCATCATAACTCAGTTAAATTTTGAAGAAAATTAATGAATTCTTTTTATATTTTATAACAAAATGTAACATTAAAAATATATAATCAATATTAAAATGTGAATTTCTGACAAATATCTTATTAGTAAGGGGGGTTTGATTTCTTTGGAAGCACCTGCGTTCCTTCGTATACAGATTTGGAAAATGCAGTTTACGGTATAGGAATAACGATGTAATTGACCACGCCCCGCTAGTTCCATAAATCGTGAAAGCAAAGGCACACAATGAATTGAATTTAGTACGACATGAACTAAGGATAGGTGCGGACGTAGGTAATAATTTGTAATATGAAACGAGACAATATCTCTTCGTCAAAAGCGAAGAAGTTATTTGTCACATTTTTGACAAATAATTTCTTCTATTGAAAGCATTTCTGCAGTTTCTTTTTTAGCCGTAAATGCTATGGGTATAAAATAATAATTCTTATTAAAAGCGAAATGAAAATAGAACATTAAAATAAAATTAAATAACTCGGAAACTAAAATCAACTAATAATTATCAAAAAATAAATTATTCTTATTAAATTACAAAAATAGAACATTAAAATAAAATTAAATAACCCTCAGAAACTAAAATCAACTAATAATTATCAAACAATAAATTAATGAAGTAAGGATTCAAACAAACTACCTTCTTGTGCCAAACAATAGACATACCCATTTTACAATGAATATCTCATATCATTAAGTGGATTTGGAGTAATGCTTGCACAAAGTTGGATAAGTTTTTCCCGTAATTCAACTAAGTTATTTTCTCGTTCAAACGCATGTTTGTACTCGGTTTCCTTTAAAAAGCCCCACAGAAAGAAATCGTGGGGTGCTAGATCGGGTGACCCTGTGGGGCCATTGTATCATTCCCCTCGTAGCTATTAAACGATTGGGAAATGTTCTTTCCAGAAAATTAATAACAGTTAAGGTATTGTGACTTGGGCAGCCGTCTTGTTGAAACCAAATTTCGTCAAAGTTGACAGGAAGATTTTTAACTGCAGGAAATATTTGGTTTTGTAAACGCTCTAAATATTGATTGCCATTTAAATTGCCATTTAAATTGCCATCGATTAGCAGTAGGCCTATAATATGATTGTCTAAAATTCCCGTCCAAACGTTCAACTTTTGAGGATACTGAGTTGGCACAGCAACACTCAAATGTTTATTTTTCCGAGACCAGTATCGTACTACGGATGGATTGTGTTTCCAATGTAATGAAAAGGATGATTCATCTGTAAACAATATATTTTTTAAGAAGTTTTCATTCTCATTCACTTCATTTATCATGATTTCACAAAATTCCATGCGTTTGAAATTGTCCTCTTGCGTTCTTTGAACTTTAAAACAACTGTACCCACTTCTTTTCAAAATATTTCTGACAGGTCATTCCTTCATGTCAACTTCATCAGCAAGTTGCCTGCTAGAACAAGGTTCACTAGTTTCAACAAGTGCACAGACATTAGTTGCGCGTATTTCACGTTCTTCGCCCATTTGTTGATGACGGGGTTCGGGTTGACAGCATTTTTTACAATAATTCACGACACACCCGAAATTCTCAATTTTTTTAATAGTGTATGAAATTATGCTAGCTGAGAGGATTGATCTGTCTTGATATGCCACAGTAAATAAATTTATTGTGTCTTCAGTGGAATGGCCCCGGAAATACCACTTCACAATTTGCACTTTTTCTGCAGTTGTATAAACACAAGTCATTTTAATAACGAAATTGAGGTTAAATTATTTTATTCCCACACGTCTAAACAGCTACGCTATTAAAAGCAGAATGGGTGCGCTGTTCTCAACTCGGCGCGGTCAAGCGATGGCGCTATTGTTTTATACCAATGCCCTTCATTGTTATACGACAAGGTGTGGTTTATCTGCGCAGAAACAAGTGTACGTACCTTAAACTAAATTTGCTGAATCTGTATAGTCCTAAATTCACCACTGATGTCTACATTAGAATTTGAATGATAAAAAGGTAGGTAGTTAAAACTAGATACCACCTTACCTTCATATAATCTTGAAGCGCAGATATAAGCACTTCGAAGATTTCAAGAAGCTTCTTCCAGTGGCTAGCTATCTCAAAGTTAAAGCCAGTTTTTCATTAACTGGTAAACTGTCCTGCATAACTGCATTAAAATTGGTTCGGCCATTCGTAATAACTTAGTAGAAGTCTCTTCGTCGATCAATCACTTCCCTCGCATCACTTATTTCCTTCAATAACAGTAAATGTGAATAATATTCGCGTTTTTTCAACCACTCTTTCATCGACGTTTAACACGACGTTTCATACTTAATGCAATAATTATAGCTAGACATACTTTATTTTTTAAATCCATTCTCTGATAAAACAAAATCGATGTGCTTTCTATCGCCACTTGAAACATAATGACGAAAAAATTATGTCAGTAATAAGGAACATGTAAGGTGCGAAACATAATGACAAGGAATGACGAAGAACTTTTTAGTAATGATGTTTCTGTAATGATCTGCTGGAATGACATTATTACTGAACGTATAAAGTGCCTTTTAAGCTAGAGATTTGGAAATAGGACGCAGGATGTTTGGTATAAAATAGGTACACAATTTATCAATTTAAATTCTGTGTCCCCTGCGCCAATATTCTTGACTGTAGTTGTCGGTCTCGGATGATTAGGGGTCGAGCTTGAGCTCTTTGCCCCAATCATCACTGTAGACCTGGACCGGCCTCGTAAGGGGTGGGACTGCTATTTTCGTCAACCCCTCCCCCCGCCCCGCAAATGCGAACGGTGTTGGCGAGGTTTTCAGACTTCCCCTGGTCCTGGCTGTTGGACCCTGACAGCTGGATCGTTTCTTCTGGCGCATTTCTGTCTTGGTTTTCTTTCTTCGCTGGCATGTCGGCTCCCCGGAGCGTCTTTCCTCTGTCGTGAGAGGAATTGGCTGTTGCCGAGACCTCTCGGAGTTTGGAAGGAGGTTTCGGGTGTTTGACCAGTCGGAAGCCCAGGGTGCCAATTGGAACCATGTGCTCCAAGTTCGTCGGAAAGGAAATTTGGGTTGTGTAGCTCAAGGATTGTATTCGGCCAAAGACGCGTTCTTAGAGTCTGAGGCCGGCACGGGCTAAGGGTAAGGGTACCAAGCTGGTTATTTGCTAAGTATCCCCGGGATCGGGTAATTGGGTGTTTTGGTCTTTGTCTCCTTGCGGCGCGCGGCGTGGCTTGAACATCTGCTGAAACAGATAAACGGTTAGCTATACTTACCCATTATCCAGGATCTGGAGTTTCGGCCTCTTGTGCCTCGGAAAGTCGTTGGGGTCATACTCAGTCGCCTGTCTGACCAGCGGATTCCCATACTCTGCAGCATGGGCGTATAGGTTCTTCACTCTGTCCCGGATGCCTTCAGTTACTGGGCGTTTCTGACAAACTATGGTGCATCCACGGCATACCTAAGTGCGACGTTTTCCACGGCTTGTATCCTCTTCTGGTAGGTGGCTGCTTGGTATACCGAGGCAACGGAGGCGTAGGTCAGAACAGATGCAATGATGGTCCTAATAAGCGTGAGCTTGTTCCTCAGGTTGAGTTGGCTCTGTCTCCCTATCATAGGATAGAGTAGAGTCCTCCTCGTCCTTGCTTTCTCTATTATTGCTTCCATATTCTGTCTCCACGTCAGGCTTCGATCCATGATAACGTCAACGTACTTGACGGTATCGTGCCATTGGATGTTCTCACCGTTCATAGAGACGTGTACTGTAGGACTTTGCTTCCTGACTCTCTTGAAGTGGATGGCTTTGCTCTTCTCCGCGTTGACATTGACTTTCCACTTGTCGCACCACTCTTCCAGAAAGGATGCTGCTTCCTGGAAATTGCGGGTGGCCAGTCAACAGTCATTTTCAAATATAAGGCGCGATATGGGCTTGGGATGGCCGTGAGTGTGTTGTGGGCCAAACCGTTTTGAATTATTATCATGTTTTTTGACAAAATCTAGGTTTATTTTGCTTAACCAGATGGACTATTAGCTAATCTAGACTCGTCGTTTTACTCCAATACAATCAGTGGCTCTAATTAGAGGAATATTCTGAATTTAGATTTTTTTCTGTTTGTCAAGTACTTATAGGTGAACAACACCCCAACGTAATGGCCTATTGTGCTCATGTGCTATTATAAGTTTTGTTAAATTATGGGTCTAAAAGAACGTGCTGAATGTGGCATCCGTATCATTTCTTCATTTGATACGTACAAAAACCCGTGCCACAGGAACAGAAAATAAAATTGGTAGTGATGTGTGTGACCGGGGCGTATCGAGGTCAGATCTTGCATGTCGACGGCGTTCATGTGGGGCTGGACTGTCTGACGGACGCAAATTCACGGCCGTTATCTGACTTAGATCTGATCGCGGGACTTTAGCGTGAGACTCGAGAACGAGCTGCCGTGATTCAGATTTCTATTAAAAAGTCAAATTTACCCCCTAACTAATTTAATTGTACCGTTCTGCATGCGTATTAGAATGAAATCAGATAATTATTATTATTTAACTTCGATTGCTTTTGTCTTTTCATGATGGATCGCGTGTTGTAGCATTATGACTATGACAAGAATTAAAATAATTTGGTTTAATGTTTCAATATACAGGGCGCCTAGATACACCCCCATTTTGTCTTTATTTTTCAAGGAAAATTTTCAAAATTAGGGTTCAGGATATTTGACACAAAATTTCGTTCTTTGACATGACCTGACTCCAAATTCATTTCCGGTTTAACCGGAAGTACTACTACTACTACTACTACTACTACTACTACTACTACTACTACTACTACTACTACTACTACTCAAATAACATTCTCAATGTTTTACGCTTTATCTGATAGCAGTTTGAATTACTTTTACAACGTTTTTTTTTCAAAACCAAAATTGAATCCTAGTAGGGGATCCAGTGATCGAAATTCCGCTTATTTCTCCATTGCTATGCAACTTTTGGACATACTTTTAAAATTAGATCTATATTATGTAAAATTGTCTGCCGAATCCATTTCCGGAGGGCGACTTTCGATATAGGCTTGCGAACATCCCCTATGTTAATTTTAACCCTCTTTTCGGCGATATAAGATATTTGGAATTTTTGAATATAACTCGTGCTATCTCGAAAACTATAAAAGCTATAAGGATCAAATTTTAGACGCAGGTTAAATAATGTATGGCGATTACGATAGCAGCATTGAAATTGTATATTGTTTATTTATCCTCCAAGAAGATATAAATAACGCGAGGGGGCTGAAATAGTGTAGTGAAAAATAGCATCGATGTACTTTTTTTATTTCTAGAAATATTATATCGATTGTATGAGCAATTTTGTAGTGAAAAGTCCTAATTTAATTTCAGTGAAAGAATTTTTACAATCGGATTATTCTAGCGAAAAATGTCGATTTATTCGGAGCACTATAGATAGTGCGGGGAATACTTACACAGGAATGCGTGCTATCGTTTCTAGGGACACATGACAACAATTATTATTAAACGTACCTATTTCGTACCCAGATATTAATGAACTACTTTGCATTGACTGACTTGTTTTTGTTGTGTGCTGACTAGATATATAGCGCTTGAGTATAGTAACACCTGATGAACATGGATTTCTTGAAGTGCGTGCTTTGTCAGAAAGACGGGAATGAAACTTTACAAAATGTGACAAGTGTTGGATGCGAGACATTATTAAATGAAAAAGTCGGCATACCGAGTGCACTAAAAATGGAATTGTCGAATATTGCAGACTTCATGAATAAAAAGCCCCTGTGGCATGTTGCATGTAGACGGAAGTTTACTAAGGAAATCTACATGTATTAATAAAATCTAATGTTATTGTTGATAACGAAAATATTAAAATGAAAATCAGGAACAGCACTGGCAAGTTTATAACAAAACAAATGTGTTTGTATTGCAGAAATGAAAGGGATTATAAAGGTAGCAGACAAATGATACGCGTAACTACACTCAATAGACAAAATACAATTTACAATAAAGCTAAGGAATTAAATGATCTGGAGATGCTTTTCCGTATGCTTTATTAAATATTTTGGGACAAAAGGAATCGAAAGAAAATGATACAGAAAAGTTCAAACTGATAATTATACAAGCCGTTACCGATATATACAAGCACTTATTATTAAAAGAAAAGGTTTTTGAAATAACTTATTTACGCACAGTCATTCAAAGTAAAGCTGGCTACCTATGGCTTATAAGCCATAGGTATCCAAAATCAACGAGTATAATCGAGGAACTGAAGGATTAGTGTTCATTTGATATAATAATTATATATAGGCCGGGAGAGCAATCTGCTATTGTGGTTTCTACTAAGAAGTTGCTGAAAAACTCGGAGGGAGATTTAAGCGATTTAAGATCAGATGACTTTTTTAAAGATGATGTAAGTACACTTAAAAACAAAAACGCCAACAAAATCCCAAGTCTATCACTTAGTGAATGAAATAACTGAAAAAGTTAAACATATCAAACAAGAGATTCAATTCAGTTCCTAAAGTGCTATGGATGTGAATTTAGAATATGCAAGTACTGTCATTCCCAGATCTTTGTTTAATTTCATTGGATTTATTAATAACTGGTAATGCACCATTCTATGAAGAAAACGAGAAGTTGGAGGTAGACGCAAAACAGTAAAAGAAAATTCTACACATTTGCCAAGACATTGTTTATGCAACTGCAGCTGTGAAAACGGCCAAGCATATCGAGCTTGCTATTTTTATTTTCAAGTTAACAAGGTAAGTGATATTCTTTTATAACACTGTACTCATGTAACGTTAGCGTGGTTTCCAGGAGTATGCAAATAATAACGTTATTAAACACACAGACATGCAAAGAATCATTAATGATATATCCGTAGATGTTGATAAGAGCACAGAAGAGATTGGTGTGTTTGTTCCTACAAATGTAAAACCTGGCCATTTTACCCAATTTTCATTTGACAATTTAGATTTCCATGAAGAATCAAAATATGGTTCTACAACACATGGGTGCGCAGAGCGCGTTCTGTCATAGTTCACAAAACAACACACACGGCCGTGCGATTGAAGTGCGCGATATCGTTCACGATACTAAATAATCGATATCTTTCGCTAGAATAATCTAATTGTAAAAATTCTTCCACTGAAATTAAATTTGGACTTTTCACTACAAAACTGCTCATACAATCAATATAATATTTCTAGAAATAAAAAAAGTACCTCAATGCTACATTTTTCACTACAGTATTTCAGCCCCCTCGATATCCTAATTAGCGATTTTATATGTCAGGATAACACCTTTAATTGCTTCAAGATGCGAATATAAGTTATATGCGTTCCTGCTCTTTCACGGTATATAACCTATATAGGGGTTGATATGCGAGCGATACCCATGTAAATGTCCGCAAAGTCCTCTTTCCCTGAAATGTATTTGCTTTAAAAACCGTCCTCTCGACTTTTGCGATTCTTATTTAGAAAATCTGACTATCACTTTTTATTTAACTAAGTTCAATTTCGTTGCAATTCACAAAAATATTTTAGAACTCCTTTTTCGTTATAATTTTCAAAACATTATTTTTCGAGTTTCGTTTTTATAATACCCTTAAAAATGCGCTAGAGGCGTTTTTTCGTCCTTTGCACCATTAATGTATCTTCGAAGTACACTTTACTCCATTTTCAAAATTCGTTATCAGAGAACATTTCCTAAGTCCTATGACAACACAGTAAAATTAGTGTTCCATTTTCGAGTTAGAGTGACTGCAGAGTCTGCAAAAATATGTTTTCTTTTCTTAGATTAAATATTACCAGTATAGAGGTGGATTTAAAAAACGCACAAATTAAAATATGTCACAAACTATTAGGTTTTGCATAATCGATGTTATGGTTAAATCAGTTGCAAGTGAACTCTACTAACACACCCTCAAAGGAATGCGACGGCTTAGTAGTCACCTTGTATAATATTGTATTTAATAATTTTGTTTCAATTTACATATCATTCGGCGCAGAAGTTTCTTTCAATAAATTGCTAAATATTTTTTGCAGAAGTGGCAAAGCAATCAATAAATGGACAGAAGTTATGAATATACCACAAACAAATAATTATACACTATACCATAAAGATTACATATATTGGTAATACCTAATTATTAATTAATATAGTGAGCTTAACCTAAATTCTTATGTAGTTTCATTCAATGTTGCTGAAAAAACAATAGTAAAAACTAAACTGTCGAAATTTATTTGATTTTATTAATTCTATTGAACCGCAAATATTAAAAGAAACAAAAATCAATGACAGATTCAAACAAAAGAGAAATTTAATTGTATCGCCTCTTTTCTCTCTAATGACGCACAAGGAACAAACACAAGGGAGCTATGTTTGGGGTAATGTGACAATCATTGAATCAGTACAGGGCCATAATCAGGTAATTATTGAATCTGGCTTTGATCGTCGACTTATTAGGCACTGGGAATTTCACCCCAGACACCCTACAGCCTCAGGGTAGCAATTATCTACCAGTTACTTTGCAGAAAAGAACAATGTTCCGGTGTATTTATTGTCTTGTAATGGTCCATTCATTTGGTGCAAAGTTTTCCTTAAATAATTTTGTCTAGAGCTGATAGGTAGAAAGCTGTGCTACACTTTCAAGGATATTATCAAACGTTAATACTTTATTATACTATTCGCAAATACAAAACGAAGAGTATATTGCATTCGATCGGCACATTTCTAAAGCCGGTAATATTGCGCGTAGAAAAAAAAAATCATATCGCTGTGTTGTTGATCGAATTCTGAAGAACTTTCAAAATGTCCGTTCGTCTGTCCGTCCGTCCGTTTCTTGTAAGCACGATAAGTTAAGAACGAAAAGTCCTATTGTATTGAAACTTGGACAGTAAGTTAGTGATATCTAGAGGAAGAACCCTTTTGAATAAAATCGATCAATAAATAGAAAAGTTATTAATTTTTTAAATTTGAAAAAAACATTTTTGTTATGTTTTGTAATTAAACAAAAAAAACTAATATTATTTACAACAAAAAATTGTGAAGAATGTGCAATAATTATATAAAATGTGCAGTAAATTGGCGAACAGTATATAGACCAGTGCAAATAATTTTTGGAAAAAGAAAATTAATAACAGCATGAGAATTGCTGGAAAAGGTAAGAAATATAGCGCAACCAACGGGAAAAATAAATTATATCGATCCGAATTACGAGGGCGAAATGGGGTGAACTTTTAGGAGCGGAAAATGTTTTTTCACGATGGATCACGATTTGCAGCGAAACTAGACTGTCTATTAAAAAAAGTTAAATGTAAGAGTTCTAGGCAACGAAAAGGTCTATAACTTTTGTATGAACCTAAAATTTTCAGAGAAAAATTGAAAAAACCGTCTTTTTTAATTTTTATTTCCCACGAAAATAAATTTTTTCCTCGAAATTTGGTGGAAACTTACCTTTTTATGTCCCAACATATGCTGTAAATTTTTTGAATCGAAATATTTATTTTTACATTTTATAGTGATTTTGAAAATACCCATGTGCTGGAAAGAGTTTTTTTTTTTTTAAACAGTGGTTTTTATTTTCGTTGAAACGTCTACGTTTAGACGGTGTAAAAAAATAAACCTTACTATGGGAATATTTGCCAGGAAATGCGAAAAACTGAAAAAACTAGATTTTAAAGTTATTTTTCAATCACTGTTTAAAATTTTTCATTATTTATTAAAATTCACAGTTGAAATCCTTGAAAAATGTAAGATATAATGTTACTTAATAAATTAAGTAATTAGAAATCGTTGAAGTATGGGGTGTGCGAAAAACATGCCAAAATAGTGAATTTTCCAAGAATTAAATATTAGGTCTGAAATGGTTTCAGCCAGAAAAAAGTGATTACTGCCATATTTTTTAATATAAAAAAGTTGATTAATTAGATTCATGTGACATTTATGGAATAGAAAGTCTTATAACAAAGAAATAAATGTATTTTTACAGTATATCCATTTAAATTTATATAAAAATTTATACCTGAGATTGTAAACTATACAAATTAAATATTCATGAAAATTATTGCCATCATTTTTACAATATTTTTATTTACATTTATCACACTAATTAGAAATACATTGTTCATTAGTCTTTGCCTCTTTCATGGCAGTTTTTCATCGTCAGATTCGATAAAACTTTCGGATACAGGTAGATCTTTGAAATCTTCAATACCGACATCGTCTTCAAATTCAATATTTTGCATAATATTTATCGGTTCATCGTCTATGATTTCTTCTGAATCACTTACTTCATCGAGCATTTTTCAGAACCATGGTAGTTTCAACATAAATTTATGTATTTCAAACTGTGTTTTCGACAACCGCATTTTTTTAAAATTTTGAACAATGATTGAAAAATAACTGTTTAAAATCTAGCTTTTTCAGTTTTTCGCATTTTCTGGCAAATTTTCCCATAGTAATGTTTATTTTCTTTACACCATCTAAATGTAGTCGTTTCAACGAAAATAAAGACCACTGTTTTTTTTTGAGAAAACTGTTTCCAGCACATGTGTGTTTTCGGGTGAAAATGAGAGGTCTCTTTTTTGGTTTAAAATCACAATAGAATGTAAAAATAAATATTTTGATTCAAAAAAATTACAGCGTGTTTGGAACCAAATTTTTGATATTTTTTTTGTGGGAGATACGAATCAAAAACGAAGACACCTGTTTTTTCGATTTTTCTCGGAAAATCTTAGGTTACGTGAAAAAACGGTTCATACAAAAGTTATAGACCTTTTCATTACCTACAACTTTTACAATTTTTAATTTTCTCCAATAGAAGGTCTAGTTTCACCGGAAATCGTGAAAAACCATTTTCCATCCCTAAAAGTTCACTCCATTTCACCCTCGTAACTCGGATCAACTTTAATTTATTTTTTCCACTGGTTGCGCTATATTTCCTTCCTTTTTCAACAGCTTTCATGCTGTTATTAATTTTTATGATTTTTTGCCTTTTTGAAAAGTATCTGTACTGGCATAATTATGGTTACTCTAGTTATATAATATGCCAGGAATAAAAGAAATTATAACAATTTTTGGTGATGATACACATTCACTCCTATAAAATTCATAGTTACTGATAGCTAGTGAGCGAGATGCCCAAACATTATTCTGGGCATCTGAAATCTAGGCAGAAATATGATTCATTATTAACTAATGCCAGGTCAAGTACATTTTTACCTAAATCTATAAACAAACAGAACTACTCTAGAGCAAAATACGTGAACTTGCTTATTTTGCACAAGAAACTGCTTCCAATGTATATGCCGCTTATGATATGTATTAAATCCCTTAAGAATAGTAGTGCGACATTTCTACGTTAAATTATTATATAAGAAAGAAAAACGGTCTTCACTATTTAGATTTATATCGTTTCATTCTCAAAATAGTTTAATTAGATAAGGTAGTTAATATATAATATTGGTTTGTTTTGATTGAATTCCTGTATTACTAGGAATAAAATAGTATATTCTGTCACAAGGGCAGAAAATGAGCATTAGTAGCCCTCGGATATTAGCTGCCCGAGCGAAGCGAAGCGAGGGCAGCTATAGTTAAGGACTGCTAATGCGTTTTCTACAACTGTGACACACAACTGGTTTTCGCTTAACGAATAACGAGTAACGAATAATAACACAGGGATTATTATTCGTTACTAAAATTTTGCGATAATTACATTGAAATTATTAGCTAGTTATTCTTTTCTAAACACTGAAGAGGGCATAATAAAGAATTGACTTCGCTATGGCAAAATTTTCTATATGTACCTATTCGTTATTTTTTCTCTGTTGCATTATAAGGAAGTTCTACATTGTAGTCAAACATCGTAGCCAGAACAAGTGATTGTAAAGTTTCTGTACGAGTGAAAAGAATTTGTCGTAAAAAGTGTAAAATTTTAATTGATGTGTCTCGAGAGAGTCCTCGCTTAAGGCCGGAAGAAAGGCTATATCAAGAGATTCAAGGATGTATAATAGTTATCTAGGACAGAATCATCCACATAAGAAACTAAGAAGAATGAATTTAGAAAAGCCCTAAAATGAATGTTATCTGTAGAAAATGCAAAGCAACGCGCAAACCTACTGATCATGTCATTGAAGACTACCTTACCTTCGCCATGGGGATGTTCTTAGAAAAATAAAACCATGGGCAGCACTGTAGTTCAGGTATTTTATTAGTCTGCCACCATTCTATAAATAAACACCTTCAGTCCTTGAACAGTATAAAACACACTGTATTGGGACAGATCAATCCAGTCCAACAGAGCTTTAGACCATAACCGCTTTGTGATCAAAAAGATGGGCACCATTATTGAATATCAAATGCCGCATAATCAGCACCCAGGAGGTTCCCAACAAATGAGAGCAGAGTTTTCCCATGTGTGACGCGACGGTTAGAAATGCTAATTAACCATGTATAACATTAGCTACGAGTGTCATGGGAAAAAAGTTTTTATTATACTCCGAACCACTTAACTTGTCTAGATCCCTCACAGATATTGTCTACATCACTAGAAAGTTCTTAAATGATACCTGCCACACCACTAGAAAGTTCTTAAATGATGAAGGATATACATCGGAACATATCCTTCTGGCTAGATTACCTGGCCTATTCCACAGAACTAATGGAATATGATGAATTTCATCCCAATTGATCGAGCTGAATCAATATCTTGTGCTTATGCTATCGGTGAATATTTTCCAAGTTTGGCTATGAAAATATATGAACATCTATAACAAAACTAAATTAGTTTGTTCCAAAATGCCAAGTGAAGAGAAAGAAAGGATGTTATTAATGTGGCGGCAACAAAGGGAGTTGACTACATACATCAGCCTTTTTAACATCATTTGTTAATACTTTTTTATCTTTATTGACAAATAATAGGAAAACGGAGGAAACGAAGAAGTACATTTTTAGGTGGATGCGAAAAAGTCGAAAATCTTGATTACTTAGCAATTAGTTGAAATTTAGTTCAAGTTAATAGAACATTATAAATCCAACAATATGCTATTTCTGGCTTTTACTAGGAAATATATATAAGGGTAGTTTGCTGATGTAAATAAATCGAAAACGGCTTCAATGATTTTGCTCAAATTTTGTACGTTAATACTACATTAATCCCCTAACAAATGCCATTATTGTTTTTTCATGAAAATTACACATAAAGTTGGTTTAATGATGAGAATTATACTGTCACAGGAGAACGTTAAGTTCGACATGATGTACTATGTATTCCATATTACAGGAAAGGGAGGGGAAATTGCAAAAGCATTACATAGGTGTTCATACTGTCTATCACCCTATAAAGTTACAGAAAGAAATGTTTTTGTTGTAGGCTGAAGTATAAAATAATATTATAATTGTTCGGTTATAACTCCCAGAAATATTTTTGGCAATAACATTTCCAGATTTTAATATTTGTTACTAACAATTATTCTACATATGTTATCACAAATATTGATTTGTTCCTTTTAGTTGTGTTTATTCCTTAATGACACGTTTTTGGAAATAAGTGTTTTCAACGACGTTAGATTGGGCGAAGGCAAGGCTTTTTACATACATTAACTTAAAAGCATTTAATCTCGGGAACTGATCGTATTATACCTAATATTAAATCAAAATAATAAAAAATATCAAATACTCTCATGACTACAAAGAGAGAGCATCAAAAACATAATAATGGTTTTTCCAGAAATAGAATAGGTGTACTGAAACTTCAGTAATTTAGCTCATTATGGTATCCAACATTGCATGTATATAAATGGGAAAATTACTTTCCAAGAACCCACAAGTCACCGAGCATAAACGAAAGCAATATAGCTTGCTTTATGACTTAAATTTCGTGTTCAAGCAAAAGGATATTATTCCTTTATTTTATTCTCATTATTATATTACAATTTTTATATGTACTGTAATCATAAATCTATACACGCAAAAATATGCATATTTAAACATCTCTTACAACGTATAATAACTAGGACTTTGTACAAATACAGTTAATTATAGCAACTTCCTTTAACATATTTATGTAAATTTATATAATCATTATATTTTTTGTAATACATATGAGCGTTTTATTTGACGTAATGTGAAATAAACTATACTATATTTAAATTTAAAAAATTAGTAGTTATAGTATTTCTGATACTAAGGACCGTTTTATCATTGTCTATGTCTGTAAAACTTTTTTGGTCGTTTTGAGAACGGAGGTAGATAACCTTCCGAAACGTTAACTATCATTTGTTTTCATTTTCAGTTTTTAGTTTATAACATTGTTCTAGTTTATATATTTTTAGAACATTTTGTAACAATCAAGTATTCAAGAACCAACCTCTGTTAATCCATTTGCCGCAGAGGTTTTTCATTAAAGTTTTTAAATATTTTTCAGTGGCAAAATACCCAATAAAAATTAAGAAAATGTGAATATGCCACAAACAAACAATTATAGGCAAGACTAATATCAGGTCCTTTTAGTGATTCAATACTCTTTGGTTTTAGTGCCTGACAGTACACAGAAGAACGCAATAAAAGTCGTATTAAATCCAAAACGAACAAAATTTTAGAGCCACACTGTATCAAATTATTAAAAAAAAAAACAAATATCATTAACACACAGTTAGTTTATCCTCAAGTATATCGATTAAATCTATATGTAATATTGGACTGAAATTGAATATCTTCTTTTTATTCACAACTCCTGGACATTGTTTTAGGATTCCTGCAAAGATCTGGTTGGCCTCTTTTTGCCGTACAGCACGACCCACAGCCTCATACCATGTGTCGTTGTTGTTTGTTAGGCTCTCGGTGTCATCGATGCTTTATACCATCAGCTTTTAGGCGACATCGGTTCAAAATTTTGGAAGTCAGCCCTTGGTTTCCCCGAGCATCAACTTTTGTATAATATTTTCCTCTCTCCTGTTTATAGCGCCAAAAATGAGAAGATGAAAATAAGCGAATATAATGCTAAGAGAATACATTTCTTGGAAAATGGAACTAAGTCAATTATCATCACTACGATAGTTCTTGTATTTATCGTATATTTTAAAAGTCACTTCCAAAACAATTTTTTTTACCTTTGCCATTTTGTTTTATGTTCCGCCCACGGTGGCCTTGACACACTTTTAAATTATTTTTCTACATCTAAAAACACACCAAATATCAAAAGTTCTCATAAAATTTATTTAATCCAACTTTAATTTCCTAAGGTCTGGGCTAATGGTCTCCAAGGCTCCAACGCAAACCATCTTGTTCACTGCCTCACAATCATGCTCTTTGCCGTATCTGGGTGGTTTTCATTCGGCTTACAATCATAATTTTTGTTTTATTGTGATTTACACTCAACCAGTACAACTCAGAGGTGGTTTCTCAATAGGTATACAGAGTGTCTCGTAATAACGAGCAATTCCTTATTGAAAATGAAGGTGGGTTCTACATACAGAATTTTTGAAAATAAGCCAGCTGCACCCCCTTAAAGGGGTGTACAAAAAACTGTTTTTAATTTTTTTCTGAAAATCATTTATAAGCACCAAAAAATGATCATATCGGTCCATAATACTGTCAAATTATGATTTGACACCAGCCTACTTAGTGTTTTGACTAATATAATAGTGCTCGTCGCTATTAGTTGATCACTTAGGCAGATATAAAATAGGCGGTATTTTTTTCTTAAAAACGAATTTTTTTGAATAGGTAAAAAAGTTTCTAAATGAATCATAATATTTAATTATTTTCTTTAAACAGAAAAAATAACAGACAAAAAGATATTTACAAAAATATAGGAAGGGTAGTTAATATTACCCCTTCGTATACAGGCTAGTTGGATGAAATAATTTCGTTAGATGCCTTTTCATTAGTAATCGAGATGTACCAAATTATGTCTTCTTCCGATTACGCTATTTTCAGATAGAAATTGAAAACCAATTTTTGCACACCCCCTTCAGGAGGTGTAGCTGGACAAGAAAGGCTTAGTTTGAAAAATTATGTATGAAGAATTCACCTTCATTTTCGATAAGAAATTGGTAATTAAATTTTTTGCACGTTATTACGAGACACTGTATAAAGTCTTCATTACTTACTGTACATAATGTGGAATCATTTGCTAATCTTAAGGTAGAGATCTTAGTTTCGCCCATAACTATTACTTCCTACTAGTCCTCCAGCAGACGCAGACGTAGTAGCATCATGTTGTGCATCACTATAATAGATAGTAAAGAGGATTGATGACCGAACGCGGTTCTGTCTGAAATCTTTGCCAACTTTACAGGTGTTGTCAATTTTCACCAAAGCAGAGTTTTCTTCATAGAATTACAAGACCAGATATCTGTATGTAATGATTAGTGTGGATGACGAATATAACAAATGAAGCAAGTAATTAGCGTTTTAAAGACCATACAAAATTGCTGAACATAGGAAAGAAACACTGCTTAACATTTAGATAATATTACTTTTAATAGAACAGGGTTGCAGTTGTATGTTACACATGTGGCAAGTTATAGTTTCGATTTAGTTGAAGTAAAGATTTTTCCTTCAAATCAGGTGATTAATATAAATTTCAGTAAATTTAATATGTAGGCCTTAAAATTATGGAAATATAACCAATATATTCTTACTTATATCGTATACATAATCATTTTAATTATCTGTTCAATTCCCAGAAAATGTTCATTAAATAATTATAATTTGATTCGTAATAACATTTTCAGAACGCAATTCACAAATTAAACTCAATTTTTGTTTCAGATCCATATCAAATGTTTGGGCCCACAAGTAGTCGTTTAGCAAGTTCAGGTAAGTCCCTTAATCTACAATAAATTGCGAATATGTAGCATAATATTATTTAGTAATTTTCATTTATGCCGTATGGGGTAATTGAGCAATCGGAAATCAACAAAAATAATAAAAACACGGAAAACCATTTTATCGCAGCCCTTGATAACGCTAAATCAAAATTAGTGGTCGTTTCAGGATAAAAATAAAATATTTGCATAATTTTCAACTTTGGCTTGTTAAGGGTGGAACCTCAGGTGCAAAGCCTGACACCCCCTATTTGATAAATAGTCGTAGTCAGAAGTTGCGCCACGCCTCATTAAACAATATCACAACGCACTAGGAATAACGATTTATTACCGAAAAAGAGTTATTAAAAAATATCAAAATCGGCGAAAGTCCTTATAGTACATTAGGTGTACATTTAACGCGGACCAAATTGCAACAGAAAAACTGTTGGTACCATAATGTAGACCAAAAGTGAGCTGAATAGCATATCTAATATCCGCCAAAATCCCCCTTATGGAAAATCCTATTTTCGGGGTCATAAAGTAGTTATTTACGTTTATGGTATACGTTTAACTTAAAGCAACGAAATATCTTAAGTAAACGTATCATACCAAAAAATTGTACATAAACAAAATTGTTCCTATCAAAGAGCAGATCCAGTGGGGTTGCCACAATTCAGGGCCGGTTTTCTGACTAGGCCTCAAAGGCCCGGGCCTAGGGGCGCCACGCTGTGGGGGCGCCTCTGCCTTTCATCTTAGAGGTTAGTGTCCATAACGTGATAGCAATCCCCCGGGAGGGCCTAGAGGCAATTTATATCTAAAACCGGTACTATCACAATTGCATAACTTTTGCAGAGTTACCTGAAAACAGATGACCAATCCATAATTTTACTATTGTTGTGATTTTAATTAGCTATACTACACTGGTTTGGGAATACATTTGTTGAAAGGAATATTATACATACAAGTGTTTTCCCATAAAACAAATGCTTTTTCAATATAACAATATTACACACTAACGAGACGAAAGGTAGGCCACTTTAAAACTCTTATACAGTTAAAGATGGTTGCATATACGTATATAAAACTTATAATCTATTACATATTCTGTTAGTCTAGTTGTTCTAAATTTTCATATATTTGTTGTACAGAATATATTTCATAATAGTAATATGTAGTACATGCTTCAACTGTATATTCCAAAGATCAAGATATGAAGATTGAACTATATAGATATTTGTGGACATATTATACCGGGTGACCTAGAGTTAAACCGTCAAACATTCAGGATCGATTTATCGGGTTAAAGTTAAACTTTTTTCATCTATTCTTTTTTTTTTCAAAAATGCACCCCCTCCGAACTGGTCCAAAAGGACCAAATAGAGAAAACTGCGTCTTGATTCATGACATTTATTACAAATCAGTGAAATTTTGAAAATTTACTTTTGTAAACAGTTTTTACTGCTTGAAATGACCATTTTCAAAGCTCACATCTACGGACGACAGACTGAGCAGCTGCACTCTGATGGTGTGATCTCCCAAGCTGCTTGAACAAACCTTTCTCGGGGAAGGGGTTCGTCGTGACTTTTTGCTTAGTTTTTTGTTTAATTTTGCGTTCGAAATAAAGGTTTATTGTGCATATTTAGACTAATTTCGTCAAAAAATTAACGATATGACACCTGCAAGTGTTTCGGGAACATTACGTGGTAATCGTTCCAAAGTAACGTTATTTTGTCGTGGTACTTTTCTGAAGCGACCACACTTGTAATCCTAAGCGAATGAGACCGCTTTTGCCATCTCTACCGCTAACTGAATATCCTAAATTGATATGTACCTACAAGTAATCCTGTTGTGAAACAGAGAGTGACACGTTCCAATTGAACTAAAGAAATACGTTTATCAACACACTCGCTGAGATATGGGGTATCGACAAAATAGTATATTTTAAAGTACTTATATTTGTGATGTTCATCCATACCTAAATAAATGTGTAACTTAGTTTATTAACAAAAATCACCCAACGAAACAAATCTTAGGCGTCCTTAAGGTGAACTACAGAACATGGACATAGTGTAAATGATGGCCGGTTGTAATATATATTTATTTATTTGATCATACCTCTTCCAAGAGTATAAAACCATTTATAGGATGGAAATCGAAACTAACTTAATCTAACCTGAGAAATACAAATAAAAATTATGAAGGCGATTAGACTGCACGACAGTAGATGAGATTTCTGGCTATTAAGCAAATATGTCCAATTCACTGCAATGACTTTCATAACTAGTACCAATATTAAACAGGGGAGAAAACTTTAATACGTTAGATCTAGGAGTGGATAAATAAAAGCTATGAGAATGAGGAGAATTAATCCGTGGGACATAAAAGTTCAATTGGCTTAATATTTCACTACAATCTATTTTATTATGCATAATTTTAACTAGAAAACGTAAAGCAAGGAACTCACGCCTTTCCAAAAGAATGGTAATATCAAATTTTTCAAGTAATTGATTTTGAGAAGCTCCAATTGGTGAATATGTACCTTCAGTTTTCCAGTTTAAAAATTTCAGGAAGCGACGCTGAATATTTTCCAATGTATCATTATGAGTATTATACCCAGATTGCCAGACAAGTGAAGCATACTCCGGCTTAGATCGAGAGAAAGCAAAATAAAGCATCTCTAAGGTTTTCGCATCATTAAAATCATGGCTGTTACGCAAAATGAAGCTTAACATTCTGTATGCATGCGAAATTACAGCATCAATATGGTTAGTGCAGGTTAATTTATTATCAAAAGTTACACCTAGATCCTTGAACGTAGGTGGTCTCTTCAGCGTGTCGCCATTATCATTATAATTATATATAATTGGGGACTCCTTTGTTGTATAACTCATAACATTGCACTTACCAACATTTAGGTGAAGATCATTTTCATCGCATCAAGCCGATAACTTAGTTAAGTTGTTTTGAAGTGTTTCCCAGTCATTAAAATCATTAATCCTATACAACATCTTGACGTGATCGGCATATATTAAGAAACATACGTCTAAGTGATCACTGATGGCGTTAATAAAAATATTAAAGAAAAGGGGTCCAAGTATTGATCCCTGGGGTACTCCTGACGTGGCTCGGTATTCAACAGATTTATATCCATTATAAGATACGAATTGAACTGTATCAGTCAAGTAACTCTCAAGAAATTGAAGTAAACCGTCAGATAATCCGAATTTGTCAAGTTTACAAAGAAGTTTCCTATGGTTCAGTCTGTCAAACGCCTTAGAAGAGTCAGTATAGACTGAGTCTACCTGTATGGGAGAATCAATTGATTCATCAATGTACTGAGTAGCGCAGATTAAGTTCGTTACGGTGGAGCGACCTTTCATAAAACCGTGTTGCGTAGATATTTTCAGTTGAACATGTGCATAAATGTTATAATGCGGTTGGATTTCGAAAGCTCTACCAAAGTTACATATGATTGTTATCGGTCTATAATTGGTAACATCATTTCTTTCACCTTTTTTATACACTTTGGAGTATTTCCAAATGTCAGGAAAATTGCATTTCCTAAGACATGAATTAAAAATTATGCAGAGAGGATATGCAAAAATGCTGGCACAGTCTTTCAGTAGAAATGTTGGAATTCCATCTGGGCCCGCAGTAAGTTTAGGTTTAATTCTTTTTAACGCCATGCAAACTTCAGTCTCGGAAAAGCATTTAATGTCCAAACAGTCAAACGAAAGATTATTAGACTTGGTTACTGGGGCGTCCGAGATGTTAAGGAAGTAAGATTGCTTGAAAAAGTTAGCAAATGCATCGACGATATCATTAGGGGTCTCCAGAGGTTCATTGTTATAAGTCATGTCTTTAGGTATGCTATTCCGTGAAATAAACTGAACTGTCCACTTTTCAGGAAATTTGAGCAAAATTACGAGCGAGGGAAATATAAAAACGTTAGCGTTCCTGAGGAATCGACCGCAAGGATGAACTACCTGTCTAGAATGCAAACAATATGTATTCCACATTTACAACAACTACCATTGATGACTTTTATTATTGTGTTACCTCAAATGAATACTTTTATTTTTTAACATACCTACAAAATAAAAACATTCTTACAAACGCGTCCGAGCCCTTGTAAATCGTGAAATGGAGCTTTGTCTTCTCAACTCTGGTTAGTAGTAATAAATTAATAAGTAGTAATAAATTAAATTGCAAATTTGAAAACCTTCGTCACGAACACATTAACTAAATAATTAAAGAATAAATAAAGACAGTTTTAAAAAGTAGGAGTTCTGATTCTATATACCTACTAACGAATTATTTAAACCCAACTTACAATTTTTCTACTCTAGAGATTTTCTTTCTTATACTCGTTTAGACGTTTCGTCAACAAACATATTTACATATGCAACGACAGCCGTGAGGGCTCTTGCGTTAAACAAGTTGACCTCAAGACTCGTTGTCAGAATATTTTGACAGAACTGTGTGAACACAACTCTGTCGAACTTATATGGGTGACCAGGTACAGAGCTGTGGAGAGCAACGAAGAAGCAGTTCGGTTGGCGGGAGAATTAGTAACAACTCCTTTCCCTGGCCACGAGCCAGCCTTCGGTCTGCCAAGAAGTCGGACTCAAACAGGGTTACGAGACTGGGCCATGGCAAGTCTCAACAACTATTGGATTCAGGCCCCTGGAATGGGCAATCGAGGGTCCATGTAAAGGGATCCTGGGCTGACTCAACCATTAAGTAGCTGCTTGGGCTCGATAGGGAAAAAAATGAGACGGACAGTAGACTTGATAACAGGACACTGACCTCTGAATAAACATTTTCATACAATGGAGTAGAAAAACAACCCTATTTGTCGTGTGGAGTAGAGGATGAAACCACTACTCATATTCTATGTAATTACGCACCTCTAGGTGCGTCAAGGTATAGGCATCTCCAGAGGCAATTTCTACTGCCGGAGGAACTACGGTATTAACCCTGGAACAGACTGTTATCCCTTGTGGAGAGCACTGAAATATTACTATTTGATAGTTCAATTTTATATACTTATTCACATATGTCTACTTCATTTTTGTTTGTTGACATTACAAAGCAGGAGCAAGTCTGCAGGGTAACAAAAAAAAAAATTTAACATGAATTTTTGGATCACTCTAGTACACAGCTTTGATTGGATTACTTTCCTTAGAGTTCTGGATACCTTAAATATACAACTTTTGAAGCCGTAGTTGGGAAATGTCTCAAATTGGTACCACCAATAACACCACCGCCCTACTATGATACGTTGTACAGCAATAACTTATAACATCGTTTCACTTTTCAAACCTGCCATAATTTTCTTTGATGTAAATAAATACTGGGATAAATACCAATATCTTATTATTCTCAAATAAGATATTGATAGGTTTCCAAAGGCGTTTCGACCAATGTTTAATTAATTTTTTTTACGTAAAAGAAAGTTGACGACAAAAATTATTTGGTGATACCACAAAGCTATACTGACAACTCCTGGCAAGTTGATTCGACTTGCAGTGAAACATTTCTTGGATGTATTGGTGTAAAACCAAAGTTAATATTTAATTTTTATACGGGCACACACATCTTAAATCTAAAAATCCACCATCTAAAATCTGAATGGAATGCCAAAGTAAAGTTAAAAACATCTACCTTCTGTTACTGGGCCAAGCGAAAATACACATAAGCACGAGAATTGAGAAACATAATAGATACGTCTAAACACTGTAATGTAGCTGCTACTGTCACAAAACTATTTTCTCAATCAAGATATTAAAAACAATGTAAATGAAATATTTTTTCTCATAAGCTTGGATGCCAAAGTAAGTATATGCAAAAGTAAACTTTGAAATGATAACTTTTTTGTTTTGGCAACAATATTAAGGTTGTAAACCTCAGTCAAAGAAATAAATCGCTTTAATATTAAATATACATACAAATAAGAATTGAAATACAGAAGGTCAAATAAATCGCATGTTGAAACAAAATCAAATCAAACAAAAGACGGGTGTAATTATTGTACCTGTGGCGGTCACGTGTTAGACCGCGTGCCGTTTTTATAGGTTATGTTTTAAATATCACCGAGGGTTACGCGTCACAGTCACCCTCTGTGAAACAAAAGCCAAATGGGTTCAGTAAGCTATCATTAAACGTACATTAGCTGGCGTTTAACTCATTTTTTAACTGTAAATCTGGCCGCCACACCCACATTTGACCCGCGCCTGTTTTTGCTGACAGTAATTTTATTTACAGAACTAATGAGTTTGGGAATAGGACATGCTAAGTGTTTGTATTTAAAAAAGCCGTTAAGTTTGGGGTCGCTAATGTTGATTTTCACAAGGAAAATTCTAATATTTTATCTTTATTGTCTCTCTGTTCTTTCTGATATTGTCTCTGTAATAGAGCATGAAGAATCTCGTACAGATTCAAAACACTGACAGCAGAATTAAATAATACAAAAGCCGCTGCCTTTACTTCCACATCCAGATTTCCCATCCAAGTTTCTTTAAGCGAAAACATCTTGATACTATACTTGCACTCTAGTAAGTGAAAATAACGGCTCAGAATTATAATGAATTAATATTTGCAATCGTCGACCCCGAAGTGGTATTAGGGGTGGCTAATGTCCAAAAAAATTTTGACAGCTTTTGTTTTCATACACACACTAAAACACAATTTCACTTTAAGAACCCCTCTAATAATGGAGTGGGTATGTTCGAGGTGATGCTGGGGGTGGCAAATATCAAGAAAATTGGGACCTTGATTTCTAGTATATTCACAAAATTCTTACTAGTTTGCTTTATTTATTTACCCCTATTAACCCCCCAACCCTTCAACGGAATAAGTTAAAAATATAATCCAGTTCCATGTCGTTATAGTAAATACATGTACCTTTCAAGCCAGTATCTCAATTTCATTTTTTTAGTTCTTTTAATAATGGCGTAGGGGTGGTGGTGCAGGGCTTGGCAAATCTTTAAAAAAATTCACAGATTTTTCAATTCTTGCAACCATCGAAACATTGGGAATTATAACACTATGCATAAAACATAAACAGCTAGGATCCATCCCAAAACACATGATTTTAGGTACTTGTTACAAAAATAACTATTCGCTATTTGTCAAACTTTGTGAATCCATGGCGACTACAATTGGCGCTGACCACAGCCGCATTATAACATCATGTTCTCCGTGCATACTCATACTGTACACACTTGCTCAGTATTACATCATCTGATCTCGACTCTTTCATGTCTGTGGCCTTGGATAAAACTCGTAACTTTGGCCCCATATACGAACATTAACATTTCCAATGTTAAAAAGCGGTGGGATACCCCCTGCACCCCCTTGCTTTGTCTGCGACGCTAAAACTGCCTGCGGCGCTGATAGTTATTAGCACTTAGATATCAGAATAAAAACCTACTAACCTAACCTAAAGAAATCACACGAAAGAATGAATTTATTTTAAGCCGAATAAAAACCTATTAACCTAACCTAAAGAAATCATAAAAAAGAATTTGTGAAAAAATGTATTAGTCGTCACAAAATTAAAGAAAAATAATCAGCTTTCCAATGTTAAAAAACCGCTGCCTAAGGAATCACTACTTCTACATCTAGATTTTTCACCCAAGTCACTTTAAAGGAAACATCTTGATCAGATTTGCAATCTAGTATGTGGAAATTATTGGTCATAGAATTTTAATAATATTTGGGGCAGATGTCATAAAAAAGTTTGAAGCCTTGGTTTCTACCATATACATTAAAAATAAAATTTCTAGTTTACCCTACTTATTTCTCCTATTCACAACCTACCACCTCCCACCCCTTCAATGGAATCATCTCAATCAGATGTCATTACAATACATACGTGTACTAACTTTCAAGTGAATATCTCAGTTTTATGTTATCAATCCCATTAATAATGGAGAGGAGGTGGTGGGGTTTGAAAAATATGAGAAAGAAATCTGAGGCCTTGGTTTCTAGTATATACACCGAATCCCCCAAATTTCTGTAATCATACCAGCTTGATTTACTTATTTTCCCCTATTTACTCTTATTTAACCCCCAACCCTTCAATGGAATCATCTCAAAATATAATATAGTTCCAGATGTCGTTATAATACATACGTCTACCAAATTTCAAGTGAATATCTCAATTTTATTTTATCAGCACCTTTAATAATGGAGTAAGGGTGATGGGGGGTTGAAAAATATTATAAATAATCTGAGACCTTGATTTCTAGTGCATACACCGAATTTCAAGTTTCTGTACTCTTACCAGCTTGCTTTACTTATTTTCCCCTATTTACCCCTATTTAACCCCCAACCCTTCATCAGAATAATCCCAAAATATGATCTAGTTCCTGATGTCATTATAATATATGTGTGTATCAAATTTCAAGTGAATGTCTCAATTTTATTTTATCAGCCCCTTTAATAATGGAGTGGGGGATGGTGGGGGATGGAAAATATCATAAAAAAATTTGAGGCTTTGACTTCTAGTACATATACATCAAATTTCAAGTTTCTGTACTCTTACCACCTTGTTTAACTTATTTCCCCCTATTTGCCCCTATTTACTCCCCAACCCTTCACCGGATACGTTCAAAAGACAATCCAGTCCCAGATCTCGATACAATATATACGTGTACAAAATTTCAAGTCAATATCTTAAACCCGGAGAAAACATGCGGACAAAAAAAAGTTACAGACCGACAAACAGACAGACAGGCGAAAATTTTTTTCGATCAAATTTAAAATCTCGACGTTTCATGACATTCTAAACCTATTTCAACAAAAAATAATTTGAAATTTTTTTTACGATTACCTACTATACTTCCAATCCACTACGTGGATGTGGAAGTAACTGAAGTCTTAGTTTCCAATACAGTGCATCTCACTTAAGAGTGTAAAAGCGTAATAATTATTTTGTTTTTGTCCGATTTGAATCAAACGGATCTTAAAAGATAGAGGTCACCAAGGTCTATTTAGGACCACAAAATCACCTTTCTTTTTTAAATGCAATGCCATCTACGATACTAAATTGTATGAACAAGTTCAGAATTCGGGGTTTTTGAATGACTTCGAACAAGTTTTGTTAACAAAGTTTTTTTGTTAAAAAATGCCTTCGAAGGCCTGCTGCCAGAATTCTGCCTCAGGTTGGTCAACCTTGAAAATCTTTTCGAAGTACTGGCAAACCTTAATTATCTGATCTCTGTCCGTTCTCGATGTATCAGCGGAGTCCTTAATTGGCCATGTTTTCGGTTTAAATTTGTGTGTAATCACCATTACTGTTCGAAATGTTGTGGTAAGCACCTGATTCCAGTTTTTTGTATAAATGTCTTGTAGATAAGAATTCTTGCCTCTTCGACAGAAAGTTGGAATTCTCCACATCACTCTGTTTTCTTCCGCTTCCAAAGCATTCTTGACACCTTGAATTTTCAAATGTTTTTTGGTTTGTACTACAGTTAAAGTTTCAGCAGTTATCCATGGTTATTTCACATTTTTACGTGTCTCACTTTATGTCTCTTTTACAGATTGTGTGATATTCACTTATAGGGAATACCACAACGTTCGTCATGTAGTGGGTTGAATTCTTCTATGTATTCCCTGAATTTTTTTGGAAAGCCGGAGCATCAGTTATAGTGGGCAGACGTTTTTGTATTTTCCTTCGAGACATTTTCAGTTTTAAGGAGAAGGTGCACATGAGTAGCAGATGGTCTGAACCACAGTCAGTGCCAGCCGCGCCAGATGGAGTCTTACAGAGCTATATGATCGCCACCAACTAACGACTCCCTATCATAATACAGTAAATCAGCCATTACTCTATAAAAACTGACAATTATAATTTTCGATTGCCATTAAATTTCTATTTATATAGGATTCTACCTCACCTAAAGGGTAATAAAGGGTGGTAGTGGTCGAGTGATTCAACCTTTATTTATAGACCTGTGTTACTTTGTCAACTCTACATGAACGGTTGATTTTCTAATGAAAATTATCAACCAATGACACGTTAAGAATACGTATTAAAAAGGTTTGTGTATGATAGTCAAATGATAGTAAGTATACGACCCAAAACACAAAAATCATTGTGATTGTTATGCTAAAATGTATTATTACTACGATAAAAAAATTATGGTTTATTGTACACATTTCGGTATAAATTCTTAAAATTACAGTCCGATAATCTCTCGTCAATTACTACTAATTATAGTAACAAAATAATATGTCGGCATAGTCCATTGTGATCGCGTTTTTACAGGAATGTACCGGGCACTGTATAATTCAGTAATCATGTTTTTGTCAAACGGCCATATTAGAAATTCAAATGTGATTTAACTTGTAAATGTGGCGGCGACGGAAGGAAACGAACGCATGTTGTTCCGGCGTCGGTGATTTAACCACGTTCCTTGCCCACCAGCACCTGGACTTGGTCGGAAACCTGGACACATGTCCAGAGAACATTAATATTATGCAATTAAATTATATTTGCTATTTGAATTGCAAAGTTTCTCATTAATTTATTGTAGTGTAATTATTTTTATCGCTTACGTCGATCTGAATATTTTGTTACAAGGGAAGGATTTAATTAATTTGACAGATTTGGTGAATATTAAGAGGTGTCCATAAAAAATATTTTCGACAATCACTTAATTATATTTTTTGCTGTCCTAAACTATGGTGGCGTTTTATTAATTATAATGGACTAATATTTAGTGAATTGTCTGACTATAACAAGAGAGAGAGAGTACCAAAGAGGATTTGGATTAAATTCGAATACTGGAAACCTTATAAAAGTTTATAAAAACAAAAACGACATAACTAATTATAGACCGATAATGTGCCCTGAAGCACACTATAACTCATAGATAATCAAATACCGTTTACTTTCTGAAAATCAATTAATTTCAAACCTCAAGTATCTATTGAAGACCAGCGCTGATTTGCAACCAAAATATACTCTTCAGAAGAGAGCTATGAAACATATTCTTTATAGGATTTTGCTAACAGTGGAAAGAAAAGCTATCTATGAGAACTAAAGGAAAAACTATATATAAAAATATTAATGAAATCTTTGCACTCTTTCGATAACCTGACTTCTGGTTATGCTAATAAGTAAAAATTATCATTTGCCATTCTCATTTTAACACTAGCATCCAACATAGTTCCCTACGGCTAAGCAGGCTAAACTAGTATCTACATGATCCCCTACGATATGTAAATGCTAGTGTTAAAATGAGAATGGCAAATAAGAATTTTTACTTAGATAGCTTTTCTTTCCACTGTTTGCAAAATCCTATGAAGAATATGTTTCATTACTATAAGCAAACAAATAATAAATAATTCACTTTTAAACATGAGAGCTATCTCTGTCTGTGCGTGTTTATGAACCTGTCTAAATTATTCGACACGATTATTCACAAACTGCTCTTAAAATCACCAAGAGACACGAGCATTAGAGAAAATTGACTGAGCGAACTACAGATTATGGAATATGGTTCTTAGGTCCCATGCGCTTTCACTGGTATATTGAATGTCTGTACCGATTACAGAGTAGAGAAGAGATAAACGTTTTTACTGGCGGTACTACCTTTTTCTATTAGGGGTAATATGAGAGAGAAACTGTAGAAGCTGATTTTGCTCTCATAAAAGATTGATGTAACCACAAATTATTAACTATAAATTTTGAAGACTTATTATGAAGCTTTTTCATGTCAAGTGTAGCATTACCTTCGCATTTTTAGCACACAAACAAGGCACAATTATTTAGCAGTCCAAAATCAGTCAAAAATCATAGGAATTTCTTGTCCTAAGTTTTATTTTAATGATAATAATAATTTATATACTTACGAATCCTATAATAACAAAAAGGGTAGGAGGGCAAACGCTCGTTTCACCTGGAAATGATTTTCAAATAGCCCAAAAAGTCAAACTCATTTTTGTCGAAAGTTGAAGGGGGCCGAAAACCGGCCTTAGGGACCCTCCTCTCTTAAAAAATCAGTTCATCAAAACTTGCGAAATATTAATAAATTAATGTGAAATATAACACGTACCTATTTGTTTTGTTTTTACTAGCATTATCGATGGCATTATTGTCATTGCGTCTTTAAACTTTATACTATTAATTAAACCGATGTTGGTTTATGCCGAGAATTGGTTACTCTATATTATTTCGATTCTGCAAGATTACCTCAACGCTGTCTAGAATTCAAGATAGATCCTGGTTAATTAGGTTATCCTGACTAATCCAGGAAAAACGTGTATGCTCTAGGTGTCAATACTGCTATTGATCAGAATAGTATAATAAAAAATAATGTAGCATTATAGTCGACAGATATAAAAAACATTTTTTTCCGAAACTTGCATCCAAAATGAGTGTACGTTCTCACCCATTCTGCTCCTTCTTAAACTTAATGTTTTTAATAAAAAACTAAATTAGAAGAAATATCTCAACACACTGAAAGCTGAATAAGAGAACACATGTTTCGTGTTATTAAGAAATACCCACCCTAATTCCACCATTATAATATCTAAACCAACGCCCAATTCCTAAATCAGCTCGTAATAATAAAAGTTGCACCTCTGCTTCAGTAGATACCGTCATGTGGGAATATATGGAATGATTTGAAGCATTTTCTTTGAATAACTTTTGACATAATTTTTTTTAAATATATTTTTTAGCTATTTGGTAACTTATGGTTTTAAGACTATTTTCCAACATGAAGAATTTTGTTTAAAAAACAAGAAATCCTCAATTTTTTTATTTTTCGTCGTTCCATATAGCCCCTGATGTGGGAATATATGGAATGATGAGATATTTGTATATACAATTTGAGAAAACACATGCTTAGATCATATAGGCCTCATCAGTAACCTATATGGAACAAATTAAATCAAAAGAAAGAAACATTTTAATTGTTATTAGCTGCACAGGACTTAAGAAACCACAAGCGTTCCAAATAAACGGTTTTTAGTTTATTTAACCTTTAAAAAAATACATATTTATAAAAATAGTTAAATATTTTTATTGTTAAGGCATACAACTAAATAATAGAACTTAATCTAAAAACACACAGAATTCTTTGACACTTGATTCTATACTTATTTTAAATAAGAAACCAACCATTGCTTGGAAAGGAATAAATTCCCCGATTACAAATAGGAGCATTTAGGCGAGACTTGATATGTTTTAAAGAAACATTGTTAAAATCTGGAACTGAAGGAAAGGCAAATTTATTATGGTAGAGCAAGTTCCATATTCTCTAGGCTGTAATTTATTCAATAGGAGGCCCGTAGTACATGTTTATGCTTTTTCGGCATCGTACCCTGAAAAGGCAATTTTTACTTAAAACGAGTTTTTTTCCTAAAGCAATGGACAGAAATTAGAAAAAAAACGGCTTGTTAGTGTTGAGGCTATGTACTAAAAAAACCTTATAGGAGCGGCACTCTAACTTTTATACATTCTTTGGTTTATATGAGACTATTAAACTTACCAAGTTGTTTTATTTATTTACTGAAAGATTTATTAACAGTGACAATCATTGATGTCAAGATTCCGTCACAAAAACCCCCTCTAGAAGTTAACATTTCTAAAGCATGGCGGGAATTTTCAAATTACTACCAAACATTCCATATAAGCACATATATATCCCCGGATGACGGTATCGACCGAAAATTACACAACCACACACAAAAAAAGTCTTTCTGGCCTGGGGATCTGACCATGTTTACTATATGTTTTTGGGGTCGCTGAATTCAAATACGAGGTCTATTTAACTCATCACATCAGGATTTTGCCATAACCCCAAAAAACCCTTAATTTAAGAGATTTCGACATCTGTTCACATAAATCGCTGTAACTTTTTTTAGACAAGAATGACCCGCTCTTTTTTGTACTAAATCGATTGCAAATTAAATTTCCAATCCGATGATGTGTGGCACGATATTTTAAGTGAGATATCTGCCGCCAAAATGAGAGGTCCGAGGATTTCACTTCTCGAGCGACACGGCCCAACTTCGAGGGCCACTTCTGCCAAACAAAAGCTAGCAAAAATCTGGAAAAATTCAGTGGTAGGTAGAAAGATGTAAGAAATCGTTTTGCGCTAATTGGAGGTTGGTATGCGCCTTGGTTTTCGAGATATGGCCGCTTGTAGTCACCGGAAGGTAAACATTGAATTATTTTACCGCTTCCCGAGGCTATATCTCGAAAACGAGATACAGAGCTGCGGTTTACGCCATTCGATCTCTCTCGCTTTCTTACATGCCTCTGAATTTTTTCAGATTTTTGCCGGCACTTTCATTTTTTTGCAAAAGGACCCCGCACTTTTTCCTATATAAAATGGTTCTCGGTTAAATTTTCTGAAATTTTAGTATGTTATAGATCTCGATCTCCTGATTAAAAGTAACATGGGCCCAATCTAATCCTATGACTAGTTTTTGAGATACAGGGTGTTAAAGTTAAAAAGACGCTATTTTTATAAAATATATTCATGGCAATTGAAGGATTGGATTAACTTCTTTTTTCCACAAATATAATTGCTGTAACGTCAGATAGTATATTGTGATAACAAATATGCGCCTATATACAGGGTGAGCCACCAATAACACGAAGTTCCCGATTTGTATATTTTATACAGGGCGAGTCAAAAATTTGGAAACACGTGTGACTCATTCTAAGAAGACGCCCTGTATATTTTAATTTATATTGATTGTACATTGACAGCTGATTCCAAATATATGTAATTTTATAGGGGTGATACAAAAGATAAAACACAAGAATAATGCCGAAAAATTTTTTTTATATATATCGTCCTGTAATTCAAAATTTCGTCGGTTAATTTCCGTAATTCTTTCAAATTGTGTTTATTGTGTATATGTTAAAAGAGTACCAAAAATTCAAAATCTTACTATGACTAGTTCTTGAGATTTAAAGCGAATTTACCGTAAGCCTAAGGATCAAAGCTTGTTTATATCTAATCATCACCGAATACGAGTTTTCGGTGATGATAGTAGAAAATGATGTAAATACCGATTATAAGTGAAATGACTATAATATTCAAGGTACTCTAACACTGCTTAGAAAACTGAGGGTACATCGGACAAGATGGTAAACTCGGTTTCCAGTTGCAGATTTAATAAACTACAATATGCAAGTAACTTAGAAGTAATTCAAAGAGTAAACTCGTTTCATCATCACAGGGGTAGAGTTCCCGAGGCATTTTTTTAATTGTGGTATCCCCGTTAGGCCCAATCCACTGTACTATATTTCTACTAGCCAAAATATTGATTATAAGAAATTAATGAATAACACTGAATGTGATGAAACTAGCAGAAAACCTATAATCTGCTATATCTGTCTTTTCTAACAGGGGCTGTTTAAAACAGATAATCAACGTTCTTAATAGCAAAAACTTATAATGAAGGTGTAAGAAAAATAAGTACGAATTTTAAATAGCATTAGATGATAACTGATATAAAGAAGACATGTCGTGCAGTTTCTCATTTTTCCATTATTTCAGGACCAGGGTCGATATTTTCTGGTGCATCAACAATACAATTGAGAAGGATTGTAGATGGATAATGAATATTTGGCTCATGTCTTGCATATCCAAGGAACCACAAAACACTTGCTACGTGTGCACAAGTACCTAATGTCCTGGCAGCAGACTTACAAGTATAATAGTAACCAAGTATCGGAGGATCTTCGGGAGCTAGCTCAAAAGTTCCCGCTATATTTATTAAAGGATGAAATCTATTAATGAATGCACCCGCAATGCAATAAAAGTCACATAAATGAACAGCATGTATTATTGATATCGTATCATTAAAAAATTAAAAAATTGATTTGAAGTGATATATTTTAAACAGCTCTGTTGGAAAAAGACACTATTAGTTTTATATAACAGATTATAGGTTTTCTACTAGTTTCATCTCATTCAGTGTTATTAATTCATTTCTTAAAATCAATATTTTGGCTACTATAGTACAGTGAATTAGGCTTAACGGGGATATCACTATAAAAAACTCTACCCCTGTGATGATGAGGAAACGAGTTTACTCTTTGAATTACTTTTAAGTTACTTGCATATTGTAGTTTATTAAATCTGCAACACAAGGATACCTATAGCAGTGTTAGTGGAAACCGAGTTTAATGCCGTCTCGTCGGATGTACCCTCAATTTTCCGAGCATTGTTAGAGTGCCTTGAATACTATAGTCATTTTACTTATAATCGGTATGTTAAAGTTTATTTCATATTCACATCATTTTCCACTAAACAGGCTTTATTCCTTAGGCTTACGTACCAACATGGTAAATTCGCTTTAAATCTCGAGAACTAGTCATAGTAAGATTTTGAATTTTTGGTCCTCTATTAACATATACACAATAAACACAATTTGAAAGAATTACGGAAATTAGCCGACGAAATTCTGAATTACAGGACGATTTCAAAAAAAAATCGTAATTTTTCTTATGTTTTATCTTTTGTATCATCCTGTGGACCCCTCTAAAAATATATATATTTGGAATCAGCTGTCAATGTACAATCAATATATATTAAAATATACAGGGCGTCTTATTAGAATGAGTTACATGTGTTTCCAAAATTTTTACTCGCATGAAACAGTACATTTCATTTGAAAAATAATTTTCTCAAAATTTTGTTGTTTCAACATAAGAGCATCGATTTTAATAATTCACTTCGTGTTATTGGTGGCCCACCCTGTATATAAGCACATATTATTATCACAATATATTATCTGACGTTACAGGAATGATATTCGCGGAAAAACAAATTAATCCAATCCTTCAATTGCCATGAATATATTTTATAAAAATGGCCACTTTTTAACTTTAACACCCTGTATCTCAAAAACTAGTCATAGGATTAGATTGGGACCATGTTACTTTTAACCAGGAGATCGAGATCTATAATACACTAAAAATTCAGAAAATTTAACCGAGAACCATTTTATATAGGAAAAAGTGCGGGGTCCATCTAAAGTAAAGCATCTAAAAAATTCAGATCTATGTAGGAAGGCGAGAGATCGAATAGAGTAAACCACAGTTCTGTATCACGTTTCGTTTTCGAGATATAGCCTCGGGAAGCGGTAAATAAATCGATTTTCACCGTCCGGTGACTTCGAGCGGCCATATCTCGAAGACCAAGGTACGCATCGACCACACGCCAAATGATTTCTTCCATCTTTCTACGTGCCTCCGATTTTTTTCAGATTTTTGCTAACTTTCGTTTGGCAGAAATGGTCCTCGAAGCTGGACCGCATCGCTTGAGAAGGGAAATCCTTGTACCTCTCACATTTACGGCCGATATCTCACTTAAAAAGCGCCGGAAGAGTATCGTGCCCCACATCATCGGATTGAAAATTTAACTGGCAATCGATTTAGTACAAAAAAAAGTGGGTCATTTTTGTCCAGAAATAGTTACAGTGATTTCTGTGAAGAGATGTCGAAATCGCTTAAATTATGGGTTTTTTGAGGTTATGGCAAAATCCTGATGTGATGGAGTTAAATAGACCTCGGATTCGGATTCAGCGACCCCAAAAACATATAGTGAGTATGGTCAGATCCCCAGGCCAGAAAACATTTTTTTGTACGACTGTGTTAGTTATGTGACAAGTAATAGTTTATATTGTCACATTTATGAATGTAAATTTTAAATCTCTCATATTTCAATCAAACAAACTTATTACCATATACTGGACCAACTGAATTTCCAACTTCTCAATTTTAAATTCGTTAAAAAAGTTCTAAAAAATCTCCAGCCGATAAGTATACTGAAATATCTTTGGCTTCCGTCGTTAAATGTTGCGTGCGTATTTTATCGTGCCCCACATGGATATCATGCCTAGTTAATATTCCATCTCCACCGAAACACGTTTCATCGTTAATAAGAACAAACGTAGAAAATAATGTCACTTTAACTTTGATATTATCAATTTTAATAATCTTTGACGCCTTTGTAAGTTATTATGCTCTAAAGTTTATATTAACTATGGCTGTGCACGATAGAGATGTAAAGCTCAGCAGAAAAATAAAACGGCTTGATAACACTTCATAAACATTTTCGATGATAATCTCATTTCTAATTATTTTATTTCGCTCAACCCTTATATTTTGTTTCCTAACGCACCAAGTTGAATTGAAAGACATTAGGTTAAATATAATACCAAAGTTTTCTTAATATAACTTTAATCTGTTGACAAAGCAGTATTTTCCGAAATCTCATCTATAGACACCACTTTATTCCATCTCCAGACAAAATGATCCTTTGCAATGCATTTTCCTGTACATATTTCCGCTGATAGTAGCTATCTCCTCTCAAGAGTTTCTTCTATAGATTAGTTTGATCGAGTATTTTATGGTATGCTCTAGTTAGTTCCTTCTGCATCACATATCTAACAGCGTAACTCCATTTGTCGTTGATTGCTGACTTCAACAAAGCCCCTTTCCCTCATTTTCTTGGTAAAATCAGCCCAATATTTTAGATGACGTCCTTCTGGGCTCCCACCATCTAATTTCCCCTGACCAAATAATTTCTCCTGTTATGTACTCGGATCTTGTTGTTTGAAGATTTCCGAGAAGGCATATAAACCCAACTTCACTTCCAGCAACTAAGGCTGTATCACCTACAAATATCAAATTATAAACCCTAGTTCCACGTACAGCTGCACCTCACTGTCGGTCCTACAGCATACATCGCTTCACATCTTCAATACAAATGTTAAAGACAGAACACAGTACCAGCTTATGCATTTTAACTTCTACGTTTTATAAAATGTAAATATTGTCTTCACTCAGTTTAGATCAAATCTTGCAAGTCGATTTTGAAACACTTTCGGTTGATCTATTGCCTAAAAGTTTATCGCGAGATATGCATTCAAATAATCGTTTTTCTGTAAAAACTGAATTCCTGAATTGCGACAAGTTTTGTGGTTATGTGATCAATATTGATAAAATTATGGTATTTGCTTCATTCGATAATTTTGAACTTACCCTTGTTAACGTCCACTTGTCCGAACTGGGTCCACTTACTAGACTACGGCCCTGCTCCATCCAAATCACGTAATATTTACTTTCTTCGTTTCAGTACCTTTCAAAAAGTTTATCTATTTATGTTTTATTTAAAATAACTTTTAGTTGCTATTTAACATAATACAGTATTGAATAATATTTTTTTGCGGAGACAAAACTAATTTAAGATAAATTTTTGGTTTCCGTTAGAAGAAACGGATACAATTATGTCGGTAATGCCTTATAATTTGCTCAATTACTCAATATCTCTCGCGGTCATATTACTTTTAACGATTGCATTAAATGTAAAAATATTTGTAGGTTCTGGACAAATCCAACTGTGGCAATTTCTTCTAGAATTACTAAGCGATTCATCAAATGCAGCATGTATAACATGGGAAGGGACTAATGGAGAATTCAAGTTAACAGATCCAGACGAAGTTGCCAGAAGGTGGGGAGAAAGAAAATCGAAGCCAAATATGAACTACGATAAGTTATCAAGGGCGCTTAGGTAAGTTATCACGTTATGAGACGCAAACGAGCAGTGTGATTTACAACTTAAGCCTCATTTTTTTTTTACTACACCTATCTTAAATGTTATTAAATATTCGAAATTTTTTCCTTTATCCTTGAGGGTCCTTTAGTATCAATATCCTCAAATGACAACTATTTGCAGCTTTAAAGGCAGATGTAGGTAATGTAGAATAATAGAGTACATACACTGAAGAAAATGAATTATGTTCACTTTGAACAACTATTTAAATAATAATAATAATAAATAATATACCTTTATTTAGCACTTTGCTATTTCTTACAAAATCCATTACAATCTTTATCTATATGTCTGTATCTATATCTATTCATATCTTTATCTATATATCTATATCTTTATCATGATATTGGAATGTAACCATAAGTAAAACAAAAAAGAGATGGACTTTATATAAACAACTATGTCATGCTATATATAGATCATATAACACCCACTAATCATAATATATAACTATCTTTTAGTAGAGGGTCCACACCTTCGAAAGCCGTCTAAATCGCCAAGTAACCCATTCCAGCAAGGTAAATAAATTTTGAGCTCGCATATCGAAAGAGGGTCCTAATGGGCATCCGAAATGGCTTGTTGGACTTTTTTTTGCGCTTGCACAACTTCTCCACAAGAAAAAAAGATGGCGGAACGTTATTTCAAGAATGTGTGTTTTTAAACATATACCTCTCGCTAGAAAATTAACTACGTACGATATTGATGTGATTTTTTTATATTTGTATACTACTGACATGAGCGCATATATCTGTACTGTTAGAATTTCAAAATCACTTACGATTTTTTTCTAAATAAATCCTAAATCACAGGAAGCAAATTTGTGTGTTTGAATTTTCGACGTGCGATCAACTATATTAAATGTTTAATTTTTTTATATATTATATGCGAATGAAATATGGTCTAAAGATCAAAAAAGTTTTTTCAAAAAAAATTAGCTCCATATCTTTTACAATTTTTGAGTTACAGACTTTTCAAATTAAACCATAATTTAGGTCCGTGATACTCCTATTACCATGCGGCTATTATCTTACGTACTGCTATGTGGTTAATTGTAATGCATCAAGATAGTAAGCCAATACATTTTTGATATTGTGTTATTATTATTTATAATTTTACAAAAATATTAATATGTAAAATGAAACTCATTTGGCATAGTATTTATTAGATCTATAGGTTATGAAGGTGTTGTATATGGAGATATTTATTATATATACCATCATTATACAATATAGAAATAAAATATAAACACGTACACAAGACAAGACGTGTAATTTATGAGTAATAATAATAATAATGCATAATTATACACAGCTCAGTAAGCATCGACAAAGCACTACTAGACTAGTAAGAATTACTGTCTGTTAAACACTGCTCTGTATTATTTCTGCCCTTAAAACAATTGTAGAAAAGGCCACATGCACATGCAACAGAACATCAACATTTTTAGTCATACTCTACTTTAAAATTCCACTTTTTGTTTTTTTTAACCACTTGTGGTTTTTTGTCATCATTTGTGGGTTTATTTGGTTATTCTCTATCAGATATCCAAATTTTCTGGAAGAGTGTGATGTGTTTTCTTAACCGTTTTTCAAGTCACCGAGGTAATTTGTTTAAAATCCAGAATTTTGTGTTAGGTAAGGAAAGTATAGGAGAATTTAAACCACTTCTTGTGAATAATTTTTACAATTAAAATTATTTTGCAGTAAGCAGGGTTTGACCCTGCTTCGCTAAGTACTTCAGTTGCAAGCTAAGCATACCAAACTACTGGACTTAATGACCGTTTCAAATGCAGTAAGTAAGCTCTCTTGTAGGACTTAGCGAAAGTATGTCTAATAACTTTATGAAAAATAAATGCTACCTTGGTGAATCTAATTAAACTCACTATGGCCATACAGATTCACATAGGTCTTACGACCACCTTCAATGACACGATCACCAATTGCATCGCAGTTATCTCCAAGATTAGTCAAACTGTTTAGATGGCCTATTTGATTTAAGGCAACTGTAACTGCTCACTTTTTCCCCTTCGGAAAGAATAACTGACAGGTCACACAATACATAGACATAGACATAGCCAATAAACAATATTTACAATATTTTCTTCTTCATGTTTTTCACCTAATTATTTATTGGTTTCGTGAATACTATAAAATACCCTTTGTTGTCGTATACCCACAAAACTTTTGTAGTTTTTCTATTTTGGAAAAATTAAACATACCTTTCGTAAATATTATTGTGTTCGTTTGTTCATGGCTGCACTTCAAATTTTATGCTAGGCGTGAGGAATCCAAGTTCACATTGTTGGGCAACATTTGTCCTTATTTACACCAATATTCAGGGCTTGTTTTCTTAAGTCATATCGTACTTTTTTTAAATCCGAAGTTTAGGTCAATTTTTATTTTTAAACTCAATTTATTAAAACTTATTAACGATTTCGTACTCTATTTGCAAGTCTAGATATACTGTCTTAAACCAAAATGACGTAATTTAAAATTTCCTAAGCAAATTGGACGTACTTCAAAGTTTCCTTGTTAAATGACCGGCTTTTTTCAATAATCAATAAACCATTATTTTTGCATCTGCCTCATAGAATTAAATTCAAAAATAGAATGAAACTATTTAAAAAAAATAAGATGTGCTGAGATTAGCGGCATAAAATGTCAAATATCTCAAGAAGAGCGTATAATGAAGTACGTCATTTTGGCTTAGAACGGCAGTATATTACATGTAACAAATTACATCATAATTTAAAACCACGTATTTATTGCACCGAAATAATTGTTTAATAATTTTCAGACAATGAGTGATCTAATGATCAAGAATAATATAACATCTAAATCAAATTAGGTATTAGACTAATATATGATCTATCCACAATTGCACAGATCGAGCCCTGCCGTAGCTGTCACGTTGCGCGCTAATAACAAGACATTATTACGGTCGAATTTAAAAATCCGTATCTCGAAAACTGTATAAGATATCGAGCTAATTTTTTTTGCAAAAACTTTTTTGATCTTTAGACCATATTTCATTCGCATGTAATAGATACAAAATTCGAATATTTAATATAGTTGCCCGCACGTCGAAATTTCAAACACACAAAATTCGTTCATGTGATTTTGGATTCATTTAGAAAAAAACCGTAAGTGATTTTGAAGGTCTATTAGTACAGATAGATGCGCTCGTGTTTGTAGTATATAGATATAAAAAATCAGATTGATATCGCAAGTAGTTAATTTTTTAGGAAGAGGTAAACGTTTAAAAACACAAATTCTTGAAATAACATTCGGCCATGTTTTTTTCTTGTGGAGAAGTTGCGCAAGCGCCAACAAAAGTCCAACAAGCCATTTCTGATGCCCCTAAGGACCCTCTTCCTTAATTCGTTTCCAAAAATCATTTACCTTGTTGGAATGGGTCATTTCAATTTTTAAAGCTTTGGACCCCTTACTATTTTATAAGTCTCTTAATGAAAGTAATGCTACGAATGTCTTTTTCTACTCGATTCAGACTATTGTATTTACTAATACCCTTGAAGAAAATTTAATTCTGCCTAGCAGTTGTTCGTACTCTTTGCAATAGAAAGTTTTATCATAACTATGTACGTTTTCAAATGTTTTCAATATATTTTGTAGGTACTCAGGTTCTTCTCCCAGCCTAATTGTATGGATGAAAACCAGCACATTGTATTGTAATTTTTGTAAATGCCCTATACACTACTAATTAGCTAAATATAATACAGTGCCACAGTAGCAAAAGTGAGGTAATATTATGGTGTTATACACTACCTTTCTAGTTTTTATTGATAAATACCAACTAACCCTACAAAGGACTCCAATTTTTTTTGCAATTTTTTTACAAGTATAGTCAATGTTTTTATTAAATTTCAAGTCATTGTCAATTATAATCCGTAGATATTTAATTTCATTAACTATTTCAACAATCTCTCCACACAGTTTAAGTTGCAACCGGTTAGTGAGAAATATCTCCCTATATGACTTTTTTCCTAATATCATCCCTTTTGTTTTTACTAGGTTCAATTTTAATTTATTTACTCCATCAAGTCATTCACATTTTCTAACATTTGATACGTTTTAACTACAAGATTTAACATGTATATGTGTGACATAATAATATATATTATTGTATCACATGCGAATATATGATATTTCGGCTGTTTCAAAAATTAGGGATATATCGTTTAAATATAAAATAAATAGTAGAGGCCCTAGTATGCTACCCTGTGGTAGTCCAATATTAACATGCGATTCTCTAGATACATACTCATCATATTTAACTTTTTGTCTTCTATTATCACCCAATTTAAGACTACCCCCTTAAAACCTAATGCTTTTAGTTTCTCAAACAGCTTAGTTCTGTCGATCGTTACAAATGCACGTTTTAGATCTACTAAAATAATAGCCATTATTTTACCTTCATCGAGTGCTTCTTTTCAATCATTTATTACATACTGTAAGGCACTTTCACAGCTATGATTTTTTCGGAATCCAGATTGATACTTACAGATTAACCGGTAATTTGAAATATATTGTAAGATCTGTAGGTATACCGCTTTCTCTAATATCTTTTCAAATGCAGGTAACATATTAACTAGACTGAATTCATTGGTTTTTATAGTTTTGGCAACTTTGCGTAACAGAATGATTGTAGATACCTACCTTCAAAGAATCTGGGACTTTTTCAGTCAATAATAAGCAATTAATAACTTTTATCAGTGGGTTAGCTAATACGTAAAAAAAAAATCTTTATATGTAAACATACCAACATCATCAGAACTTCTTTTGTGAAAAGATTATTACTTTTAGTTCACATTTCTTTAATAATTTAAAATCTGATAGAGCACAGTTATTGTTTTTGACTGGAAGTTTTCTATTATTAATGGGTATAGTTTCAATAATATCTTCAACACTTTGAACAAGAAACTCATTAAATTTTTTTATTTCATTTTGACTAATTTAACATTAAAATCAACAACATCAATATTACCTCTAGCCTTTTGTCCTGTTATGTCATATTTTCGTTCGCATTGTCGCGTATTTTCACCCCTGAAGCCACTTTTCATGATCCGTGGGTTCCAAAATAATTTAAAAAGGGATAAACGCTAACACTTTATTTAATAACTAACTGATAATTACCCAATACTTCTTTACAATGTTTATTACTTCGGATTTCTAACCTCACTTTTCGCTACCAAACTTCACTTTCAAAAAACTTCCTGCCATTAATCTTGCCTTATATACTCTAAAATTGCCTCTAGATGCATCTGGAAATTTCTAATTCCAGAACAATGTGTAACTCTAGAGCCATCTACAGGCTTCCAGAAGAGATTGCGTGTATTACTGGTTTCCTAACCATTCTACTTAATTTCAGCTAGTAGTAGTCATGGGAGTAACAGTCTCTACTTCGTAGGGGGTGCAATGCATAACAGTGTTTTATATTGTATACCGAGTATCAACGGGATCACTTTCCGGTCGCCATTTCTTTATTTTGTAACATTACCAAAAGGACATTTTTGAATCTACCAATCAAGTTTATACGACTTCCGGATTCACTGGAAGTCACGCCAATTCGTCATTTTTAAATGGAATACCCTGTATATTTTTGCATTTTTGGAATTTACAGATCATTCTGCATATGACTGTTGATCTCTAATCACTTATTTTCCGTTCGAATAATGTTTAATTAAAAGCGGACTGTAGGACTGGTATGATTTGCCTCGTTGCAACCGATGCAATTCATATAGCGAACATTCATAAAAAAAGATTAGACAAAAAAAAATTGCAAATAACGGAATTTTGACTCACCTTTTGTGGGGATGCAAACTGGAGGAGGTATGGTCTAGTTTTAGATGTCCCATAGAAAACTTAGAATATTTTAAGAAAACACTTTGAGCGCACACGTGTGTGTTGTAATGTCGAAGGACGACTCTCTTCCCTCTTGCTTCGCGACCGCAGTGGTGGGGCGAGAAGGAATAGTGAATAGGAAACAAAAAAGGTAAATAAAAAGAAAGGAATGTCAAAATTATTCTCCGAATAATTAAAATATAAATTAACAAGTTATCTAATTGTTACGCATACACACATGCCCATATACATATGCACGCATGGAGCAGAAATAATAATAATAATAATAATAATGATAATATTTATACCAAAAAAAAAATTAATAAGTTTATTCTAAGATACACATTTTAACTACGAACGAAACATTCCCACCCACCTAAAAATACAAAGTATTTTTAAGATGTTTCAGGTAATGGGCATAATTTAACTAATGGGCGTTTAAGTAACCCATTAGTAGTTTTAACGGTGGCAACCCTTACTACACCGTCAGTGCCGGGATGTAATTGTACCACCCGCCCAAGTCGCCAATTTAAAGGGGGTAACAATTCATTTTTAATAACTACCATGGTACCAATGGCAATAGACTTTGAAGTATCATGCCATTTAGCTCTCTGATGGAGAGTGTGCAAATATTCTTGATGCCATCTGTTCCAAAAATCTCTATGTAGGCGCTGTAAAAGTTGCCAACGAGTTAATCGATTTAAATTAGTCTGAGAAAAATCAGGGTCTGGTAAGGTTGTCAACGGTTCTAACGTTAAAAAATGTCCCGGAGTCAAAACTGAAAGATCATTTGGATCTGCACTAACCGGGCATAAAGGACGCGAATTCAAAACAGCTTCGATTTGTATTAAAACAGTGTTTAGCTCTTCGTAAGTGAGAACTTGTTCTCCTACAATTCTACGAAGATGTGACTTTACTGATTTTATACCGGCCTCCCAGAGTCCACCGAAATGAGGAGCCGATGGCGGATTAAAATGCCAATTAATGGCTTCTTTGTCAGCTAAGTTTTTCATGATTTGGAACAAGTATTTATTAGCGCCAACAAAATTCGTTCCACAATCCGAATAAATATCGCTACAGCGCCCGCGGCGAGCAATAAAGCGGCGAAGCGCAGCTAAAAAGGCCTCAGTGGATAAGGCTGAAACAAGTTCCACGTGAACTGCCTTTATAGCACAACATACAAATAAGCATATGTAAGCTTTAACGGTTTTAGAACCACGTACTCTACCCATAGAAATATTAAAAGGGCCGCCGAAATCTACAGAAACATGCGAAAAACATTTAACTTGCGAAATACGAAATTTTGGTAAATTGCCCATAGGGGGTTGAAATGGCGTTGGATTTGTTTTCCAACAAGTATGACATTGTGAAATAACTTTCCTAATAATTCTTTTACTGGAAAAAATCCAGAAATTTTGTGATAATAAAAAATGTGTTGTTTGAACCCCTGTATGTAAAAATATGATATGAATTTCAGAAATTAGTAAATCTGTAAATCGACTATGACTCGGCAACAGAATAGGAAATTTTTTATCATAACTTAATGTAGAATGGTGTAAACGACTTCCTACCCTTAAAATTCCTGTATCATCTACAAAAGGATTTAATTTTTTGAAGGCTTTTGGAAGAGATATATTATTTTTAATGTGAGAGATTTCAGTTTTAAAATGGCTACATTGTACACGTTTGACAATTACCATTAATGCTGTTTGTAATTCATTTAATGTAAGAAAACCAACCCTTTTATGTTTCGGATTCTTAGCATTGAAAATAAATCGTAAAATGTAAGCTATAATTCTTTTAACAGTAGCAAGTGAGGAATGGTTTTGTAAAAGTACATCAATATTATCCAATGAATGAAAAATTACGAAAGAATTTACTTTCTTTTCTAAATCAATATTAGAATTAGATGCACGAACACAATCGGGTATGTTCCAAGTACTTTGTGGCTGAGATAGAAATTCAGGACCCACCCACCATAGGGTACAGTGTATAAGCTCAGACGGAAAAAATCCCCGTGAACCACAATCTGCGGGGTTTAACGAAGACGGTATATAATGCCAAAACTCCGGCGCGAGTTTTTCTTGAACATACGTAACTCTATTGCTTACGAATGTTTTCCACCGATGAGGGGATGATTTTAGCCACGTCAATACAACAGTTGAATCGGACCAAGCAAAGATATTTAACGGTGAAATTTTGTTATCTAGAGCAGTTAACACAAAATGAATTAATTTTGAAAGCAATACTGCAGCACAGAGTTCAAGTCGAGGTATAGACAATCCTTTTAAAGGTGCCACCTTCGATTTTGCACAAATAAAATAAGTTTTTATGTTACCATTTGTATATATTACACGAAGGTACAAAACTCCACAATATCCCACTTCCGAACTGTCGCAAAATCCATGTAATTCACAAGACAATATTTCATTTAAATTAATATGACGAGATAAACGCAAATTTAAAAGTTCACTAAGTTCAATTTGAAATCTCTCCCATTTATTTAGTACATCATTAGGGGGTATATCATCCCATTTTAGTCCTAAACTCCAAAGATTTTGGATTAATAATTTTGCAAATAATGTAAGCGGAGTAAGAAAACCAAGTGGATCAAAAATTCGTGCAAGTTGGGACAAAATATTTCTTTTTGTACAAATTTTATTGGGGGGATTAATAGAATAAAAGAATGAATCTGTAATATGACTCCATTGCAATCCTAAAACTTTAATAGTATTATGATTTTCTTTGTCAAATGAAAATACCTGTTCATGCACATGAGTATCTGGAAAATTTTGAAGTAAACTAGGCTCATTGCTCGCCCATTTTCTAAGTTCAAAGCCAGCACTTTGTAATAACATAATTAATTGATTTTGCATCAATCGCGCTTCTTCCAGAGACTGACCTCCGGAAACAATATCATCGACGTAAGTGTCGAGTTTTAAAATTTTAGATGCTAAAGGAAATTTATTTTCTTCTTGCGTCAATTGCAAGAGGGTTCGAATCGCTAAATAAGGAGAACAAACGACTCCAAATGTCACAGTATTCAATTGATAGTCCAAAATAGGTTCAGATGGAGAAAAACGCCATACAATACGTTGAAAATTTCTGTGACTTGGATTGACCAAAATTTGCCGGTACATTTGTTTTATATCGGCAATAAAAACAACATTATGTAATCGAAAATTCAGTAAAATAGTAATTAGATTATTTTGTAATTTAGGCCCAGTGTAAAGTGTTTCATTTAATGAATTTTTATTTATAACATGGCTTGACGCGTCAAAGACCACTCTCAATGGAGTAGAAGTGGAATCCTTTTTAATAACACAATGATGTGGTGTATAATAAACATTATTTGAGTCTATAGGGGGTGGGACACCCTCCATGTGACCCAGTGCCAAATATTCTCTCATAAATTCTGAATAACTAAAATGCAAAGATTTATTGTTTATAAAACGACGCTCTAAAGCGTAAAAACGTTGAAGTGCAAGTGCTCGCGTGTCGCCAAAATCTAGTACTTGATCACGAAAAGGTAGAGATACTACAAAACGGCCATCCGCGTTTCTGAATGTAGTATCTACAAAATATTTCTCACAAACGGCATTTTCAGGAGAAATTGTTTCAATATCAGGTACTTCTTCTATTTGCCAAAATTGTTGGAGATTAAAATTTAAATTATTACTAGTTAATGATGCAAAAAAAGATTGAATCGGTTTTACATGCGAGCGAGGTAGTTTTCCCGTAATTATCCATCCGAAAATAGTATTAAGTGCAATAGGTTCGTCGGGATTACCAACAATGCGCCCATTTTCTAAAATGCTAGGAAAAATATCCGCTCCCAATAGTAAATCAACACTACCAGGTGTATTGAACTGTGGGTCTGCTAAATTTAAATTCGAAATATGTGCCCATTTGTCTCCTGCAAATTTTACAGAGGGCATATCACAACAAATTTTGTCTAAAATAATAGCTTCGAAATTTAATGTGGGAGATATTGTATGTAAAGGTTTAAGAGTGCAGTGCACTCCCGAATTTGCAGGGATACACATTTTGTCGACACCTTGAATAGACAAGGCAATATTAAATTTTGATAATCCTAATTTATTTACAAACCGTTTTGTAATAAAGTTGGCTTGCGATCCGGAATCTAAAAGAGCTCGTGCTGTATGAAAATTACCGAATCCATCCTGTATAGCGACCAGTACAGTAGATAATAAAACATTTGTTTGATTTTGTAACATACCTGTAAGGGAAGTAACCGGTGAAACAGTATCACCCGTTATTACAGGAGTGCAATTATTAAATGTTTTTGAACTAGTTAAATCGTTTTCATGAACAACAGCGCTTTGCGTTTGAGGAGGTGTTAAATTAGACTCGAAATGCAAGAGCGTATGGTGACTTTTATTACATTTACGACATCTATTTTGCGAAGAACAATTTGGAGTTCTATGCGTAGAAGCAAGGCAATTGAGACAGTATTTGTGCCTTTTTACGATTTCATATCTTTGTTGAGTATTTTGAGACAAAAAGTTTGGACACTGATAAATAACATGTTCAGATTTACATATAATACAAGAAGTTTTATTAGCATTGACAAAAAATGTAGATTGTTTTCGAGGACTCTGAGATTTTATATTACGAGGGGAAGTCGAAAATTTATTATTTTCAATTTTTTTTAAATTTTTATTATTAGAAAGATTTAAAGCTTCCAGAGCTATACAATGCTTCAATAGAAAGTCACGTAACTGTTTATATAAAGGTATTTCATTAGATGCATGGGATGTTTCAAATGATTTTAGGGTGTCGTTATCAAGACGATCTAATAACATATGCATTAGAATGAAATCCCATTTATCAACGTCAAAACCCAGATTAGTTAGTGCAGCCAAATTTTCATTGAAAGTGTCTAACAGTTTACGTAATGATTGTGAATTTTCGTTTTGTAAGCATATACTATTAGCTATCTCTTTCCAATAAGCGGTAGAAAGAATTCTTTTATTGGAATATCTTTCCACTAGAGCATTGTAAGCAATGATATAATTGTTTCCTAATAATGGTGTACATTTAACAATAGAAAGTGGAGGTCCACTTAAAACAGAAATTAAATAACTGAATTTTTCAATATCAGGAATTGTATTATCATTATGCACTTGGGCATCGAACATTTCAATGAAAGTAGGAAAACATTTTACATCCCCTGTAAATTTGATTAAGTCGATCTTCGGCAAAGAACTTTTTTTTGTCTGAACAAAAGAATTGTCTAAGACTTGTGTAGAATTTTCCTTGGGCAATTCAATTAAGTCATAATAAACCGTTTGAACTTGATTAAATTTCGTCATAAAATTTTTTCTTATTGTTTCTTCAGCATTCAGATCAGCATCATCTGATACAGCTAAAGAATTTATTAAACTTATGTGTTGTTTTTCAAAGTCATCGAAAATGATTTGTAAATCTCTACATGCTACTTTAAAACTTGATAAAAAACTTTTGTCTACAATGACTTGGTTAGAAATGTCCTGTATATCAGATATTTTTTCTATATCGATGTTACGCAATGCTCGGAGGCGTTTAATTTTGTCTTGAGATGACATTGTTGAATTATCAACGAAATAATTACGAACTCAATACTTATAGAAAATATACAAGGACCTATAATAATTATTTTTACTAATTAGATTAGAGTGTTAAGCAAAGAAAAGAAAATACTTACAACTCTTATTTGTAAAATGAGAACTTTTCCGAGAACTGTTTTTTTTTTTTTGAAAAAACAGCAAGAATAGATTTTTAATTATTTATTTGATAAAATAAATTCAATGGAATTTTTATGCAAATTAAAATAACTAATATATTAATTAGACACCCAATTATAATGGTAAAACAGCTAATAGTTAATGTACTAATTAGATAACCAATTATAATGGAGAAACAGCCAATATAGTTACTAGTACTAGTTCTCTCTTTATGATTTTATTAAGAAATCAATATGGAGAAATATTTTAAGTCCGGGCCTGGCCCTGATTTTATCTCAAAGAGAAATAAATGTAAACACTATAAAAAGGTAAGTAAAAAGTAGCGAGCGCTCTACGATGTTTCTAATATTCAAGGAATTGATACAAGTTAACTAGAGTTATGCATGTATAAAAATATAGTAATTTTTTAAAAATTATTACCTCTGCTCCACTCAACGCAACAAACAAACAACTTCTATAGTTACCATATGTAACAACTTGTTCTATGAACCCCGCGCAAACAAAATGCAGCAATTGCAACAGACAGAATCCCGACTCGAATGGTCCATAAAATGATCTCTAATCACTTATTTTCCGTTCGAATAATGTTTAATTAAAAGCGGACTGTAGGACTGGTATGATTTGCCTCGTTGCAACCGATGCAATTCATATAGCGAACATTCATAAAAAAAGATTAGACAAAAAAAAATTGCAAATAACGGAATTTTGACTCACCTTTTGTGGGGATGCAAACTGGAGGAGGTATGGTCTAGTTTTAGATGTCCCATAGAAAACTTAGAATATTTTAAGAAAACACTTTGAGCGCACACGTGTGTGTTGTAATGTCGAAGGACGACTCTCTTCCCTCTTGCTTCGCGACCGCAGTGGTGGGGCGAGAAGGAATAGTGAATAGGAAACAAAAAAGGTAAATAAAAAGAAAGGAATGTCAAAATTATTCTCCGAATAATTAAAATATAAATTAACAAGTTATCTAATTGTTACGCATACACACATGCCCATATACATATGCACGCATGGAGCAGAAATAATAATAATAATAATAATAATGATAATATTTATACCAAAAAAAAAATTAATAAGTTTATTCTAAGATACACATTTTAACTACGAACGAAACAACTGTACTAATTTCATGTCTGTTTTTGCCATTTTAAAATTTTTTCAAACAATTTAACTTTTTAATCGAGTGAGCCTTGACTCACCTGAAATTGTTCTAATATCCATAAATAGTGTTTAAATCAAGCTAATGAATATAAATGATTTGTTCCTTTTCAAAAGTTTATTAATTGTGTCAGAGGTTTTCAAAAAGTTTAATTTAACTTTTTTATTTTTAAATCATCCCCAAATATTGTTAATGCTATTTTTTGCACAGTAACTATTTACACCATAATTTAACACAGCCTTGTATTTCCAACGTGATGAAATACAAAGAATTTTCTTAAATTAGATGCATGTAAATGATATGTCACGGTAATAGTACTAAAAATAAGCCATACTATAATTATAATTTGTCAACTCAGTTACATCAGCTATTAATTTCGTGGTTTTTCTGTTTACTAATAGTTTACGCGGTGTCTCTTAATCATAAATAAGAAATAATTGAAAATGCATTTGAAAGTTGCCGAAATTAATTACCTTTTTGGCACAGATTACAATTATACACCAAAATTAAAAATATATCAAAGACAACTAAAACAATAATAACAATGAGGAATAGCGTGATGATGATGAATTATAGTAAAAGTAAGAGATATAGTTCCGTCATCAAAGAGCATGCCGATAAAGCAGTTAAGGCCAACAAAGCGACCAACAAAGGACACCGCCGCTCTTTTTGCTTCTTCGTGTCACTATATGTATTTCGTTTAATATACCTCTAACATAAATTCAAATCGTTGTATCAAAAATGAAGTTAGAGAAGAAATGGAGAAGAAATCTTAAGCCATGAAACGAAATGAAAAGAAATTTTCTCATTTTGCGTTCCATTACCATTATATTATTCGAGCAGACGACGAAACCGGAAAACGGTCATCGAATACGGTGTTAAATAATCATTTATTATAATAATTGAACAACTCGACTGATCATTATGCTTCGATTTTGATAGACGAAGCGATTAAAACAAAATTCGTGTCTATTCATTATGACTTGCAAGTCGTAGAGCCTCTCCGCAAGTCATAGAGCCTCTCCGACCTGAAACGTTGCCACAGGGGCCCCTTTTCAATAGCATTTTTTTATCATAGCGTGGAGTTGTATACTTTACCAGAATCTTCTTCTTTTACAACAATCTTGAATGCTGTAATTTTATTTTCTTACATCCTTTAATTGCAGTGTACTTTTTTGTTAAGTATTCTGTGAGGTCCTCTTCAGTAATATCAGGTTTTAGCTGCGAGACGAAGAACCATCTTCTGCTTTCTACTGCTCCTATCTTAAAATCTTCCTCTGCGTTCGTACCTCTAGTGGTTTTTCAATGCTTTTATTTTTTACATTTACCCATGTTGAAATATTTGTAATTTCTTTAGTTTCAGGTTGTTTATTCATACTATACGGTATGTCTCGATCATTATTCTCTTCCTTAAACGTATTTTCTAATAAACTGTATTTTGAATAATCACCCTGTTTATTCATTTAATGATTTGAGTAGGTTTTTATTTTGTTCCATTTGTATTTTTTTGTTGTTCACTGGGCGAAGAAATTCTTTCTAATTTTGTAGGTGTCATCGTTACTTTACTTATTTCTTGTTTTTCTTTCTTTTTTTCTCGCTTATCTTCAATAGCTCGAGATCTTGTCCTTGGTCGATTTGTCAGCTCAGTTTGTTGGTACGGTATAATATTGTTACCTATTTTCCACCTTTTAAGAAACACCCTGTATGAATCCGTGAGTTCTAAATAATTTCAACAAGAGATAAACCACTAACACTTAATTTAACAATTTACTGACTATACAGTACTTCAAATTCACTTTGTATACTTGATATCTAACCTCACTTTTAACTTTTCAACTTGTTCACTTTTATAAACTGCCTTCTTAATAAAACTTCTCCTTTCGCGCTGGTAATCGTGCCTTACATACTCCGAATTTGACTCTCTAGATCCATCTAGAAACAATCAAGAATCTTCTCCAACCACATTCCAGAAAAGTCCATTTCTTTCTGCTAGCTTCGTCACAATTAGTAGGCATAGGCGTATCATCTCCAGTTCCAAGGGGGTGTAATTCATAATATTATTTAATTTTTCTTCCAGGGAGGGTATTTTTGTTGACTATAGTTCAATCTGTGTTATAAGTTTTATGCAATCGTGGAGTAATTTTTCCAGTTTATCAATTTTTGCATACATTTCAGTATTCACCGTAGGCGTAATTTGGGGGGGGTCAAGAGTAGGCAACTGCCCACCCAATATTTTGAAAGAGCATTAAATTGTTTAAGGTAAGTTCTGCGAATTCCGAAATTCTTTCGGAAAAAATGATAAGTATGACAATTATGCCAATCAAGTCAAAAGTGTTCAATACAATTAGGCAGGGGCGGATTAAGACTTTGTGGGGCCTCTTTTTGCAATTCTCGTAAAACCACAGACAGGCGAGTAAAACCCCAGGTGCAGGCAAAGTGAGTTCAATACTTGTAAACTGTAGATGATAGGCGACTTACACCCCAAATGCCCGGAAGATAGCGAGTTCAATACTCGTAAAATCATAGGCTACTAATTATAATTATACGTCGCTTCTACCTGGCACGTCTATGATCATATAGCATACTTTAAGGTCTAGTGGGTTTAGGGTTTCGTTTCTAGGCGAACGGATTGCTTAAGGTGTTTTACTAATTTTAATACCAGTTTCTAAAACCTGGTTTAAATTTATTTAGCGAAATCGTCCCAGGGGAACTCATTTTTTGATAACAATTTTATAAACAAATCATAAATAACACAATTTTCGATTCCATAACACTTCTATCGTAGAGTATTGGTTAATACAAAAGAAAAAGTCTTATATGTAATATGTACAGTGTGTCTCACTTAAGAGTGTATCAGCGTAATAATTATTTTGTTTTTTGTCCGATTTGTATCAAACTGATCTTAAAAGACAGAGGTCTCCAAAGACTATTTAAGACCACCAAATCACTTTCCGTCTTTAAATGCAAGGCCGTCTACGGTATTAAATTCAGAAACTCTGAATCCGAGGTTTAGTTAAATTCTAAAAAGAAATGAGGTCTTGATGAAAAAAATCCTTTTGAGGCATTTAAATAAAAATTATTTCTAAATTTATTTTTTTGAAAAAATTTACATAAATGAATAATAAATACTAATCAGCCCTAATGCATGCCTCAATTCGCTTTCTGTTATTGTTCATAACTTTTCGGAGGGTTGCAGAATTTAACTAAACTTCGAATTCAGGATTTCTTTATGGATTCGTACAAGTTTTGTTTGCAACATGTTTTTATTAAAAAATGCCTACTATGATTTTTTTACTTTTTTCGTACAATTTTGTGTCGTAGATGGCCTTGCATTTAAAGATGGAAAATTATTTTATGGTATTAAATTGACCTTAATGACATCCATCTTTTAAGATCTCAATTTGATTCAAATCGTACATAGAACAAAAGAATTATATATTATATGTTGTGTCGGAAAGATTTATTGTTTAAAGCTTGTTAACGTTTAAACATTGAAAATTGCGATTTTTAGTCTTTTTTAGTCTTTAATAACTACTGAATGGAGAGAAATTTTCATATTCTGCAAAAATAATCGGAAAGTTCAACTTCAAAATGTCGAAAGATTTATAAAAATTACATCAACGGTTCCAAAGTTATAGCATGCTATGATTATTAGACCTAGGTTGCCTGCTGTCAGAGACATAGTGTGTAATTGCAAAAACATGGCGCGCTGCGCCGAAAACTCCCAATTTTGAAATCGGTGCAACTTTTATATTGATGTAATTTTTATAAGTCCTTCAGCATCTTGAAGTTAAAGCCTTGCACCTTCAGAATATTTTTTCAGAATCTAAAAATTTCTTTCCGTTCCAAAGTTATTAAACGTAAAAGGTTAAAGAACGCATTTTTTTCAATGTTTCTACGTTAACAACTTTTTAAACTTAAACCTTTTCGACATAACGCACATGCATTTTTTCTTGTTTCGACTCATACTTTACAACAGAAATAGTTTGGAATCGAAAATCGTATTATTTACAATTTGCTTATAAAATTGCGAAAGCTCGCAGAGTTATCGTAAAAAATTCAAATTGTACACATCAGCGAGCGCTCGCCAAGATATCAGCGAACGTATGGAAACGACAATCATCTGTTGTTTTTTTTTCAGAGTTTAATTTTACCTGTGAAGTGATAAACTCGCTTTCCCTCGGTCATTTGGGTTTAGGGTTTCCTGTCCATGGTTTAACTGTTTGTAGCACTCGCTTTGCCTTGGTCATTTGCATTTACATGGTTATCGTTTAAGAATTACAGGTTTCGCTGTGCTTCCATCTATTGGGTTATCTGTGAAAAATATCTCCCTACCCAATCAAAATGTTGAAATTACGCCACTGGTATTCACGTCATTATACTCTTCGCAAATACAAAACGAAGAGTAAGGTCAGTTGGGGTATCTGGACCCAGGGGGTAACTGGGCCATGGCTTTCCGTAAAACTTGTGGGGGTAATTTCACTTCAAGCAGTTGGCAGCACTGAAGGACAATGGCATCTCACTATAACAATTAATCTCATGTTTCTGAGTGTTCTTGCAATTTTTTAAATTTTGTAGTGCAAAATTTTCGTAGCAACTTGATGTAATCTTGATATTTATGAATTATTTACAGGTTTACTGTATATATTATCAACGTCACAGTTAATATAGCATAAATTAGAAGCATAATATATCCCTAAAATGTTATTGCAAGCACGTGTTCTCCATTAGGTCAAAAGCTTGAGTGGGTGGCCCAGTTACCCCCATAATATTTCAAAAATGGGGTAAGTGGGCCAGTTAATTGGGGCATCTGGGCACGCCTGGGACCAAGTTACCCCAAGCACATTAAGTATGTTGTTATTGTCTTTATTCGTTAGGTAGTATCACTTTTTTTGTGCAACTATACAGTCACACAAAAAAAATGTGATCTGATCCCGGGATCCGACATAGTAATCCTTATGTATTTTGACGTGTTGAATGCGAATCCGATGTCCGTTTAGCTCCGCCACCCACCATTTTTTTGTAAATCGCGAAAATAGCCTAAGCAACACCATATCTTTAGATTATTTTTGCTATTTACTAAAAGGTGGTGGGTAATGGAGCTAAACGGACATTGGATTCGTGTTCAGCACGTCAAAATACATAGGATTACTATGTCGGGTCCTGGGTACAGATCATTTTTTTTGTGCGCCTGTGCTATTTATGCTTACTTGAAATTGGATGTTTTTTACGTTTAATGTTGGCTTTTGTACCTTAATAGAAGTTGTGTTATTCCTAAATTTTAATAAACTTCACACCTAATTGTTATGTAGTTCTCTTACATCGTCGACAACTCGATTATGGTGTGGTTTAAATGACTTGTGGTAATTTTTGTACGAAGTTTACATCTTCACCAACAGATCCACTTACCCCAGTTCAAATAACAATCATTTGTATGAAACCGAGAGCCGTATGGTCCAGTTGCCCCAATTTCTAGAGGTAACTGGGCCCATCAGATATTCTACTATTTAATTATTATTGTTACGTTTATTCACCTTTTTGGAAACACCAAAACAACACTTTATTTAACAATTTACTGACTATACAATACTTCAAATTCACTTTGTTTATCAGTAGGCATAGGCGCATCATCTCCAGTTCCAAGGGGTGTAATTCATAACATTATTATAAAGAAAATTAACTTTGACTCGGGATTTGAATATTATATATTTAAAGACTGTATGTTGTATTATATATAAAAAAATATTTTAGATATTAATATAACTTATTAGTGGTTCTCAGGTAAGTTCAAAGTATAATATACTCGCTCAGGTTGTAAAATCATGGCCCAAATACCCCAAGTGACCTTATATACATATATACATTTCTAAAACCGGCAAATTTGCTCGTAAAGAAAACATTTTCATATATAATGTGTAGCTTATCGAATTCTGAACAAATTTCAAAATGTCCGTCCGTCCATCTGTTTCTCCGTCTGTCTGCCCGACTGTCTGTCAGTCTTCCTGTCCGTCTGTCCTTCCGTCTGTCCATCTGTCTGTCCGTCTGTGTCTGTCTGTCTGTCCGTCTGTGTCTGTCTGTATGTCTGTCTGTGTCTGTCTGTCTGTCCGTCCGTCACGTCTCTTGTAAGCACGATAACTTAAGAACGAAAAGTCCGATTATATTGAAATTTGGACAGTAAGTTACTGTTAGCTAGAAAAAGAACTCAATTGTTTTTGAACAAAATCTATCAATAAATAGAAAGTTATAAAAATTTTTAAATTAAATTTTTCTTTTATTGTTTTGTAATTAAACTGAAACTGTCTAAAACTAATATTATTTACAAAAAAAACTGCGGAGAGTATCCTATAGAATGTGCAGCAATATATAAAACGTGCAGTAAATCGGCGAAGAGTATAATGGTTAGCTTGTTTACTTTGTTGTTGCAACTATCACATATCCACTTTATCTTTTCTTGATTTTCCACCATAAACTTAAATTCGGAAGACTTAAAAACACTACACTATGTACGCAGGAATTTGTTGCAATTACAGTAACGTCCGTCAATATAGAAATGGTATAGTTTCTTAAAGTAAAATCTTCCCTTTTCAAAACGCTATATTTAAAATCGATTTCTTCCAGAATTAACCAATTGAAAATAAAATATGCGAACAGCCTACTCTTGGAAAATCGACCGTATCGAAAGTATTTTTAATCAACTTCAATATAGATATTAGGTAATTCCATATCATAATTTTTAGTTATTTTTGCGACATTGGTAGATTTTTTTCACAAATTTTCTTATATTATTTATTTAAAATCAATCAGTCCAAAGAGATAAACTGTACCTGTACAACCTTCAGAGACGATATTTAGCTATTCTTCTCGTGCCCGCTGAAGCCAACTACCTCGTTAATAATTTTCAACGGACAAAGCTGGAACGAATCCAATCGTTCTATGAATTACTATCGCAATCTTCGACATTTGACCGAAATAAAAAAACTTCTATTTTAGATCAGTGCGGGAGCAAATAGCATTTGTCATATCACAGTCGTCCAACTCGGTTTTCCAGGGGCGTTTTAAAGGTTGCTGCGAAATTGGCAGGTGGGCGATTGGAGCAGAACAGGGTCGTTAGTTTGGCGGGTCGGCTTCTCGATCGGGGTGGAGTAATCCCATTGCTGTGTTCATTTGTAGCAATTAGCGGCAGATAACGGCTAATGCATTTACCGAACAATTTTTTTGCCATTTCTGGAACGTGATTGTTCCGATAATGGGAAATTATTTTTAGGATTGTATTCACATCCCTCGCACCTAATTGAAACATTTTTTTTGAACGAAAATAAATTACGTTAGTTTCTGTTATTTTCGGGTTGGTTCTTGTGTCAGTAAAATGTAGGGATGGGCATGCTATGATCGAATATCATGTTACTTATAAGCAATTACAGGTAATAAATTCATATTAGGCCAGTCAAATTGTCAAAAGTACCTCACTCGTTTGTCAACCGAGCCATCCGCAAAATAAAATATGTAACAAATAGGAAAAATTGCATAGAATTTGAGGTACTATTTTTGGACAAGCGCTACATTGCAGAAGTTATTCAAAATGAGGTGAAAAGAGGCCCAAAACAGTTTTTCGCTTTTTAAAATAAATCTAGACTTTCTACAATAAAAAATTGTGTACAAATTTGCAGAACTTTTTAATAGCAATAATACATAGTGAAGGAAAACTAAAATTTCTAGGGAATTGTCTTATAGTAATTTTGTTTGCTGGAAGTTGTTGAAAACATTTCAAGAAGTGTATAGGCTATTGACTATATAACTGAACTAATTCGTTAAAGATATTTTATTGCTTCATATGTTCAGTTGTACCCGAAAGATGATAATTCCACAAAGTGCTTAAAAATTCAAGCCTAAATTTAGGCTTGGATTTTTGAGAACGGAGTAATATCCACTTTTTAGTTTTTTAACTATAATTCAAAAACTGTCAATTTTTAGTTTATACATTATACGATTTTTTGTAGAGAATTCAAATTTCCTATCGAAATGGCACTCTATAGTAAAAAACAACGTTTACAAAATAAATCAAAAAAACTACTTAAAAGCCGATTTTTTTTTTTGTGTATAACTTTTTTCCGAGTGGATTTAGGTATAGGCAAAGAATTTATATAAATAGAATCAGATAAACTCAAATCCAAAATATAAGGAGCATTTGCGGCTTCCTTTATTCTTTTTTTACTATTGTCTGGAGGTGTGACAAAAAATGACCACAAATTAAATTAAGTAGTTTTTTTATAAACTACCACAGAGTTAAGTAAATAAGGTACGCCCACTAAATCTGATTGATGGCAAATTCTGCTACAGATCTACTGATTGGTCGAATTTTATTGTGCGTATTAGTTTAGTATATAGAGTCCACGTTGACTTGCAGAGCCGGAGTTAGAATTTCAGAGTTTGGCAAGTAATGAAACAATGAAAGTAAAATATTCCCTGCTTTCATAAATGTCTCATTTCACAGTTCTACCTATTATTAAATAAAAATACAACAACCCTACATTCATTTTATCTAGGATTTAATTCTAGCATTATATTGAACCTACCTAACAATGGCATTTTTCACCGTTTTTTTTTAAATTCAATTATTTCAAACTTTCGCGTCGATGTAGTTGGTATTTTCTCAGCTTGTCGCGAATGGTAAGAGGCATTATCTAACACTATGACCGAATTTGGCTTTATGTAACGCAATAGTTTTTCTGCAAACCAGTTTTCAAAAAAGTGGAATTCATATCTTGGTGGTAATCGGCCGATGACTTTGCTATGTTTTTTGCGGAAAGCATTAAACACCCTTTTACAAATCCATCTTCATTAGAGGTGTTTCAAATTCTCATGAGCTGTGACCTTCATATGCGCAGAGACATAATCCCTCCTGTGGACTCAATTACACTTCTTAAAAATATTAGATTTATTGTTTACAATTTATCCTGAGCTCTTGTTTATATATACAGCAAGGTAGCCCTCAGTGTTTTCAAAATTCACTTATAACCCAGAACAAACTTTGCCTTTTGCGCATTTCGCGGTTCATAAGATTCTGAAACACCTCTACCCGCGTGTACTATTATTATACGTTTACCTCTCGAGGAAGGTACATTTGGAGAACATTTTAAAGTGTCATCCGACCAAAAAAAGTTTTGAATTTTTTTTTTCTGAAATAAGTTTAGAATGCCATGAAACGTGAAAATTTTAAATTTGAGCAAAAAAAAATTTTCCATTATTTATTCCACTTAGACGGTCCACCCTGTATATTTTCCAGTGAAAGTTTAACCATTTCAGACAGCAGCGTCAGCTACCTACTAAATTTGACTGTTCTACGTCAAGTAGTTTTTTTTTAGATAATACACCAACAGACAGACAGACAGACTGACTGACGGAATTAAAAAACCTATATTTTCGTAATCTACGTGATCTGAAACGTGAAAATCCGAAAAAATCTCGGAGGGTGATTTTTTCTCGAATACAATATTTCCCTTCGGTATGCGAGGAAAGTAACACATTTAAAAACAAACACATTTGACAGTAATAAAAGAAATGCTAAAAAGCTGAGTTCATATTTATAAAGCACATACGATGACTCCTTTGACGGCAATTTTTTATTCGCTGAATAAATATGAACCTAATTTTCTGTTATTTTTGTGGTGCGTGCCCTTTCTGTTGAAACTGCCGATAAGAAGAAACCAAAAAACTGTAGTGTAGTGCTAGTATTTTAATGAGATTAAATTGGAAAATTTGCCAGTAGTGTTTTTGTGGTAATAAATATTTAAATGGAGAGTTGTCATGCGACAAGTAAAATACGGATGTAGTCATAAAAATTTTGAATCCGATTCTGGACGCATTAAGCAGGTGTTCGTTTGCAAGCGCGTGGCTCTCTTTGATGCAATTCTTAAGGGATGCCGATTTGAATGTTATATTTTGCACACAACTTTACATATTTATAAGTGTGTTGTCAACATCTCGTACTCAAGTTCAGACATTACATTTTATAATTATCTCTTTCTTTATGATGAAAATTACTATAGCCCCATCTTTGATGCAGTACTACTGTTTTTAACATGACAAATAAATGTAAGACAACAGGCTATTCTTATCCTCAACTACACCACAAACAACACATTTTTTCACTATTTTTACGATTCAACGAGAATAATTGTTTAAATTTACAAAACACGAAAATAATTTTGAGGTTAGAGTAGTTAAAACAGACACAGTTCTTAAATGACTAAATTCCACATATGTCTTTGCTACACTCATACCACGGTCTTGGAGTACCTGCAACAGAGATATCGTTATAGGCAATATTGTATCTTAGAACGAAATGGTGAGTAAAAGGTATGTTGGACATGATGGCAACAATATCGTATAACTTTTACACTTTATCTCGGCTTCTATTTATATAAATTCTTTGGGTATAGGCATTGATTCACGAAGAAGAAAGCTGACGTAATTCCCGTCAAAATGATGACAGATAAAAGCATTTTTTATAATAATTGGCTGATATACAGTCGTTCAAAGTCACCTACTTTTCCTTCCACATTCACGTAGTAGATTGGAAGTATCGTAATCGTTTTAAAAAATTCATTTTTAGTAGTTATGGCCCCACCGCAGACCGTGTAAAGTGGGGGCCGCCGCCTCGGTCTGAAGTGGGGCTATGTGCTTAGTGAGGAGAAGGTTCGAGGACCGACGATTGCTCGCGCCCAGGTATTATTAGGAAAACACCTGAAGTACCTGTGCATAGGTGGAAGGGCATAATAAAAAATGTGTTACCTGAAGGTGGGGATATAAGGGTTATTAGGGTATTAGGAAAACACCTGAAGTACCTGTGCATAGGTGGAAGGGTATAATAAAAATGTGTTACCTGAAGGTGGGGATATAAGGGTTATTAGGGTATTAGGAAAACACCTGAAGTACCTGTGCATAGGTGGAAGGGTATAATAAAAAATGTGTTACCAGAAGGTGGGGATATAAGGGTTATTAGGGTATTAGGAAAACACCTGAAGTACCTGTGCATAGGTGGAAGGGTATATTAAGAGCAGTGTTACCTGAAGGTGGGGATATAAGGGTTATTAGGGTATTAGGAAAACACCTGAAGTACCTGTACATAGGTGGAAGGGTATAATAAAAAATGTGTTACCAGAAGGTGAGGATATAAGGGTTATTAGGGTATTAGGAAAACACCTGAAGTACCTATGCATAGGTGGAAGGGTATAATAAAAAATATGTTACCTGAAGGTCAGGATATACGTATGAGATAAATTTAAAAGAGTATGAAAACATAAGGTACTAGGAAAACACTTAAAGATTGTTACCTGTGGTAGGTATGCACAATAGAAACTATTTTTAGCCTTTGTAAATAAAAAAGGTACGAGGAAGACACATGCTACAGCGTCATCTGAAGGTCGGGATATAGGAAATTAAAAAGATAGAATCTATTTTTAGACGCTTGAAAATTATACGCGTGAGCTTATGTGCTGTAAAAGAATCGTTGAGGTAGGTCGGGTCAGATACATCACGGAACTACTTGGAAAACAAGCATTCAAGATTTCCTTGAGGGTTATTACCTGTATATAGGAAATACGTATCAGATAAATTTAAAATAATATTCGTGAGGGACAAAGCATATAATATAGTTTTAGCCTTGTAAATAATACGCGAGGCCAAACAGAAAAGAATCGTTGAGGTGGGTCAGAGCAGATACATCACTGGACTAGGAAAATGTGCATTCAAGAATACCTGAAGGCTTGTGTATAGGAAAATTATATGTCTTAATGATAAAAACAATATATTCGAGCGGAAAATAGTTCGCATTATTGATGAAAACATGCATTCAAGAATACACGAAGGACGCTGCCTGTTATCGTTTCTTGATGGCAAGCAATTCGCAAGGGGACATTAGAATCTATTTTTAGCATTTGTAAATAATACGTACACACCAGCTGTCAGTAATAATATTTCATCATATGTCTGTTAAAAAGAACATGTCACTGGATTAAATTTAATAATACCAAAACCTCGTCTGTGGACAAGTAGGGTTACTACAAAAACACAGCATATGTGCTCAGGTGCAAAGAATCATCGCGCAGAGTACCTATTACTAGGAAAACCAACATTCAAGGATTCCTGAAAAGCATAGGAGATACGTATTAGCCCTAATGAAAATTTAAAATAATATTTTCGACCCACACGATAAATCTATTTTTAGCTCTGTAAATAATACACAACGTCAAACAGAAAAACGCAGTCATATGTTGCGCTAGGAAGCAACACGTGAGTTGAAAGTAATATAATACATAAAAACGTAAAGTAGAATCTATTTTTAGGCTTTTAAATAATACTTCCTCATTAGACAACGTCAAACAGTCACATATATAGTAATAATCCTGGTCAAACAAAACACACCCTGTACATTGAATACGTGAAACTTGAATTTAAAAACTAACTAGACACGGGGAATAAAGCAAATTCATTTCAAGAATTAACAAACAGGCAATTAACCAAGAAATATGCGATGCTTCCACAGATAATATATGGCTTACAAAAAACTCAGAATAGCGGGACAAAAGTTCACACACTTACAACAAATAAACAAAAAGTTGATATATGATATGCTGAGACAGCTTACCAAGTTAAAAAATCATTGGTGGGTGCATCAATGAAATAGAGTTTAGAATTTATTATACGGACCATAACAACATTTATTTTTCAATGCAAAATTGTTAGTTATATGCGGGTGTCACAGTACTACAGTTTTCGCAGGATTTTCCAGGGATAGTGAATGTTTTTAACAAATGGAGTGTTTCATACCCGTGTTCTTCGTAATTTGATAAACTGTGATAGCCGCTTATTCATAAAGAAGTTGACATGCAAGAATGAACATATTTCTGTGATAGCGCAAATCAATTGTGAAAAAATCTACAAATCCCAAGGAACCGGACATATTCCTACGAACAAAATTTGTGGGCTCTTATCGATCTTTTAAAAAAATAGTGAATGTTTTTAACAAATGGAGATTCTCAGACCAGTGCAAGGACAGGACAACACGTAAAAATTCAACGCGTTAAAAATGTTGAAGTGAAAAGTAATATACGAAAGCAAAAATGGTGCCAAATAATGTTACCCACACGTTCGACACCTGCCCATCACCTGCATGTGAGATGCTATTAAACCATAGACGAAAAACGGATACGCTTGTGTGCGTATTAAACAGAATTCGCAAGTGTTTAAAAACTAGTGAATGTTTTAAGAAAAGGTAATTTTAGAACAATGTAGAAACAATGATATAGGAAAACGGTTATTGTACACAACAAAGAATATTTTCAGAGTAATAGTAAAATTATGTGCAAATTAGGGAACAACAACCGTCTAGAAAATCTATTAAGTTTATGTGCTACAATTTCAAACCAGGAATCAGTGTGTTACTCAAAAATATCAGGTGGAAAACACACATCTCAAAACTAATATGCGAAAGTTTGCTTTACTCGAGAGTTTACTATAAAAAACCATGCATATGTGATTAACAGATTTACCCTAAAAGGTATATAATATTTAGTGCTCCATTGCTTTACAAAACAGCACTTATATTTTTATTGTTTATTTGTATGTAATAAAGTTGAATTGCTCAAAAACTTTTTATTATTTCCCCCCAAATATACCTATTTTAAACTATTCTCTAAGAAGACAGTAATTGAATATGATTGATAACAAGTTCAACTATACAATTTTACTCTACATATAACTACAAAATCGATATAAGGGAGATAATATATTATTTTAACAAAATGATCACGTCAAGTTTATATCTGACTAGTTCCATTAACTTATATATAAAACTATTTACACATAAATGGTGTACCAGAAACAGGTGTTTAAAGGTAAAAATGAGAAACTTTTAATATACACCAGATACGAAAGGCTGACATTAGCATATCAGGGTAAGTTTACAAATTATATCAAGTATTTTAAGGGCCTCCAATAGTGTTTAATAATTTCGGTTAAAAATAGATTAAGTTCATAGAACTATCAACTAAATAATGTTTTGGATAAATATAGCTCATGTGTTCTTTGAAATAGCCGCCCCCTTCTTATTATATTACTATATTGATAACGTGGAGATATCCTGTACACACAAAAGCTAACCAAAATAAAAATCAAACACCTCTAAATAGATGACTTAAATTTTAGTATCAATAAGAATCATAAAACTTAATATGTGGTGTAGAAGGTGGTTAAAAAATTCTCAAATTAATAGAGCACTATATCATTTAAATAAAGTAATATCAAAATGTTATGGTACAGGACAAATATTCCCCAATCAATGCACCATTAAAAATTATCTAGATGAAGGCTCTTTGTGTAGAAAATACTGAGATTGAAATTAAAATAAAAATTATTTGAATAATTATCGTTTATTAGAAAAAATACAGCACAATTTTCACTGATCACAAGGTTATAGACAAAATAGTGTCAAACGGTACGTAATTATTTACTAAATCAGACGAATAGGTAGTAATGTGTTGAGACACCTGGGAGCTCTTAATGTTTAGGATATAATCGAAGGTAGCCAATTAAACATCTGGACATCAACCTATAAATCTACAGTATAATATTGCGAGATCAAGCAAGAACTATTTAATTCACAGTTTTTCTAGTTTTGACTTTACCTTCGAGCTTATTACTTCTTCTTATTTAACATTGTATTATATTTAAGATGATTTTAGCTAAAATTATTACACTACGAAGCCTAGTACCAAAACATATCAAATACTGAAAGCGTCTAACAGAAACCCCCATGCTCACAACACATCTAAAAACATGATATATGGAAAATCCAAAGGTGTGATAAGGCAAAGCAGGTGTCAGCTGTTAAAAATACTCCTCATATAGCACATTATTACATTATATTTAATATGCTTTAGTAAAAATTACACTATACCAAAACTTCTACCAAATTTCCCTAGAGAATCTTTCCTATATGTAAACATATGTGGAACAGACATGCGTTAATCTAAAAATACATCTCAAGGGCACGCAGAGGTTAATCAAATCATTCACCCTATGAGAGAAATATCCTGTGTTAACCTGTTGTAGATAAGTAGGTAATATGATATATCTGTGGAACAGACCAAGTGTAAAATGTTTTATTTTGATTTTATTTAAATTAATAAGACACATACATTACATCACCCTGTAGTTCAAATGTCTGGTTGAGATCAGATTTTCAAGCAGAAAACCATGAAGTCCGTGACATAAATGTAAAACATACTTTATGTGTAGGTACGAGCTAAATAAAACACTCGTAGAAAACAGGGGTAATCATTAATATTGTTGAAAACACAGCTCACTGGTAAAATATAAAAATTAGTGACAATTTGTTTCAATGAACCGAATCAGACATAATTCGACATTGTAAATTCCATATACCAGGCACACTTTGTGTTTTGTTTTAGTAAAATTTTACTATACTAACTTCACCATCGTAAGAAGTTGACAAATATGCAAGTACAGCCTGAAATGCTAAATTTCCATACATGCACATAAATTACATAAAAAACATAAAAATTTCCTCTACTTTTAACGCAACTCCTAAATATGATAGGGTCAAGATTATTACACGGTACATAGGTTTAAATCTTCAATATATATACCGAGATGTTACAATATACCGAAGTAAACATATTATATAAATAACTTAAGTTTTAAACGTATAAGGAACAGAGCTTCAGAACTTTCTTTTAGTAGAAATAGGCTCTGTTTTCGCTACTATCGCACAGTATTTATTATTCACATATTCTATATATACGAGTCAGAATCTTTAAGAATCATGTTTTGTAGTAATTTTCTACTGGTTCTTTATGGACAGCGATGTGCTGTAATCAAGTAAAATCCTTTAGAACTTTATACGCGTAATTTAAGTATCCTGAGAAAAATTCTGTAATGTAACTATAGGGATCATATGATATCAATTCCTCAAGCATAGCTCCAATAAATTCGCCACCTGTCTGCACAACAACATTTCAACCAACTGTTCGAGATAATAGATTATTTTTAGTCTGCGAATAAACCTACCAGGTAGTCTACTTAAATATCTAACACTCATAGTCTTGGGCCGAATTTCCCAAAAACCGTCTGACGACAGAACTCAAAATTGTGACTTTAGCATGTCAAGGTAAGTTTGTGCTATAGCTCGGGATACATTTCTATTGGATATCGAACACCCGGCGATTGGGATAATATATTAATACCGCTCGGGATAATCGACATATTAAAATACAAACTAGTGTAAACAGGGGTAAATACGAACACTTACTAGGTATAGCATAATTATTGCCTTCTATACACCAGCAAAAGAATTTGTGGGGTTCTTTACTAAAGCTCGGGATAAATTGCCTATTGAGTTTAAATACACCCGGCGATTGGGATAATGTATTAATACGGTTCGGGATAATTGACATATTAAAATATAGACTAGTATAAGCAGGGATAAATATAAACACCTTACTACAGCTTAATCATTATATTCTATACACCTGCAGCGATTGTGGTTCGATAGCCAAGTTAACTAGTTGATAAGCACCTTTTCCATGCACTTTTTACATATAATATCAGCTATTTTACGGTGTTTCGATCGGCTTAATATCAAAGCTTTTTAACAGGTTCATAGAATATTAGCGCAGCAGGCAGATAAAAGGTATAATACAGTAATCTAACAAATATATTCTCCATAATCTAACAAATTTTACTTGAGAAATAATTTCCATGTACAGATAAGTCAGAGATTAACAGTATGCTTTTATACGTTACTTGTCCACGCTCATTCAAAACTTTAAACGAGCCATTCAACCCCTGTTTGAATATATTCAGTCAATAATACCCATATCTTACAATATATTTATACGAGATCAGATTTTCAAGCAGAAAACCATGAAGTCCGCGACTTAAATCTAAATACATGTTATGTGTGTGAGATAAACTAAAGCACGCGTAAAAACCATTAACATGATTCAAAACGCCGCTCGCTGACATCATATAAAAATTAGGGCCAACTTGTTTTCAACGGATTAAAACAGACACATATCGCCGGTAGATACTTTAAGAAACGATTCACATCATCATAATTTCAGACCACTAAAGAAAATAGCAGCATAGGATAAGTGTGGTACATGGTTACAAGTTATTATTTCATTAAAGCTCACACCTAACTTTTCCATTGTAACTGTCCAGTATTTTTCTACATTTAATGCGGATAATGGTACTAATTTACAAAATATTCATTCTTGTCTGGGCTATGGAAGGAATATACCTTATTTAATAAATGACATACAGGGTGCTCAATAATTAACACATTTCTTAAAAATATACAGGTGTATACATTTACATACACTACTTAGTAAAATTTCTACTTGGGAACTTGAGATTTCCTTCTGCACAGTCTCTTTCAATTATTCTTTTTAAACACCTCTATAGTTGTTTACTCAATAATTTCAAATAAATACTAATGTACCATACACCCCCGTCGTCTTACGAAATTGATGTATAATATAAAGTACATATAATTCAAAATTAAAGAAGAAAATATGTTGAAACCAGGAATTGAACCTGGGACCTCTAGAGCTTCAGTCTAATGCTCTCCCACTGAGCTATTCCAACTCATATAAAAAATTAATGAAAAAAATCTTATGTATGGATTAGGATTAAAACAATATATTTTAACTACTAATATTTATTAATATTTTACATTTATATATCAGATGAAATACAACACAATTTTCGCTGTTCACAAAACTTATAAGTGATTACACAACAAACAAAAACGCGTTAAGCAGTATGTAAAAAGAGGAATTTCACAAGCATAGCAAATCAAGGCGCTGTTTCCTAATTCCAAGGCATAATCTGTTATATGTTGGGATACCTGAGAACTTTCAATGTTTGTGTTCGTGGACACATCAAAAAAACAACTCGTACAAAATGTTTTTGCTTCATCTTCCAGTAAAGCAATACTGAAGTAATGTTGAATTAGACACACATAATCGCGGGCCCAGTTCTGCACAAATTGCAAACTATTAACTTCATACTGCTTTTCCATTTTGGATTCACTGTCTAGTTCTAGCTCGTCGGAAAGAAAGTCAACCATATCTGCATCAGCCATTCTCTATTCTCTGAACTCAAGCAGAAATACCAATGCTTTATACTGAATTCCAGGATATTTTTTATTAATCTTAAATGGGGGGTGAATGGATATTTTCATAGCAACAGATAACACCGGGTGCGATCGAGGCACCAGTTCTTAATTTGTTTGAGATAAATATCTTGCTTTAACCACCGCCAGTATGTTCCGATTACCCCTTTCTCTTTGCTTTTCTTCGGCGGTCTTGGTGTGGTGTTTGTTGTTTTTCGAGGCTATCTCGCATCCTTCGGAGAACTTCTCGTGCATTCTTTGTATATGAGCTTTCAGGTTGTCCTGCCTTCTAAATGTCTTATTACACAAATCACAGTCAAAAAGGAGATTTTTGTGAATATTGGCATGGCGACTTAGACCACTATACCATGAGAATGTTTTTCCACAATCGCCGCAAGTATACATGTTTCCACCGTTACTGTACACCAACATCTATCTATAGCATCGTGTGTCCTTATATCCCCATATCCTTCTACCCTTATATCCCTGTATGTATCCCCTCGCCCTTATATCCCGGTATATATCCCCCTTTTATCCCTATATACCCTTTTATACCCTGTTACCATCCTGTCTAACCTAACGAACATGCGAGCGGGATATATACAGGTATAAAACCTACCATCCTATACCATCCTGTCTAACCTGTACCTACCATCCTATACCATCCTGTCTAATCTAACCTAACGAACATGCGAGCGGGATATATACAGGGATATAAGGGTAGAAGGATGTGGGGATATAAGGACACACGATGCTATAGATAGATGTTGGTGTACAGTAACGGTGGAAACATGTATACTTGCGGCGATTGTGGAAAAACATTCTCATGGTATAGTGGTCTAAGTCGCCATGCCAATATTCACAAAAATCTCCTTTTTGACTGTGATTTGTGTAATAAGACATTTAGAAGGCAGGACAACCTGAAAGCTCATATACAAAGAATGCACGAGAAGTTCTCCGAAGGATGCGAGACAGCCTCGAAAAACAACAAACACCACACCAAGACCGCCGAAGAAAAGCAAAGAGAAAGGGGTAATCGGAACATACTGGCGGTGGTTAAAGCAAGATATTTATCTCAAACAAATTAAGAACTGGTGCCTCGATCGCACCCGGTGTTATCTGTTGCTATGAAAATATCCATTCACCCCCCATTTAAGATTAATAAAAAATATCCTGGAATTCAGTATAAAGCATTGGTATTTCTGCTTGAGTTCAGAGAATAGAGAATGGCTGATGCAGATATGGTTGACTTTCTTTCCGACGAGCTAGAACTAGACAGTGAATCCAAAATGGAAAAGCAGTATGAAGTTAATAGTTTGCAATTTGTGCAGAACTGGGCCCGCGATTATGTGTGTCTAATTCAACATTACTTCAGTATTGCTTTACTGGAAGATGAAGCAAAAACATTTTGTACGAGTTGTTTTTTTGATGTGTCCACGAACACAAACATTGAAAGTTCTCAGGTATCCCAACATATAACAGATTATGCCTTGGAATTAGGAAACAGCGCCTTGATTTGCTATGCTTGTGAAATTCCTCTTTTTACATACTGCTTAACGCGTTTTTGTTTGTTGTGTAATCACTTATAAGTTTTGTGAACAGCGAAAATTGTGTTGTATTTCATCTGATATATAAATGTAAAATATTAATAAATATTAGTAGTTAAAATATATTGTTTTAATCCTAATCCATACATAAGATTTTTTTCATTAATTTTTTATATGAGTTGGAATAGCTCAGTGGGAGAGCATTAGACTGAAGCTCTAGAGGTCCCAGGTTCAATTCCTGGTTTCAACATATTTTCTTCTTTAATTTTGAATTATATGTACTTTATATTATACATCAATTTCGTAAGACGACGGGGGTGTATGGTACATTAGTATTTATTTGAAATTATTGAGTAAACAACTATAGAGGTGTTTAAAAAGAATAATTGAAAGAGACTGTGCAGAAGGAAATCTCAAGTTCCCAAGTAGAAATTTTACTAAGTAGTGTATGTAAATGTATACACCTGTATATTTTTAAGAAATGTGTTAATTATTGAGCACCCTGTATGTCATTTATTAAATAAGGTATATTCCTTCCATAGCCCAGACAAGAATGAATATTTTGTAAATTAGTACCATTATCCGCATTAAATGTAGAAAAATACTGGACAGTTACAATGGAAAAGTTAGGTGTGAGCTTTAATGAAATAATAACTTGTAACCATGTACCACACTTATCCTATGCTGCTATTTTCTTTAGTGGTCTGAAATTATGATGATGTGAATCGTTTCTTAAAGTATCTACCGGCGATATGTGTCTGTTTTAATCCGTTGAAAACAAGTTGGCCCTAATTTTTATATGATGTCAGCGAGCGGCGTTTTGAATCATGTTAATGGTTTTTACGCGTGCTTTAGTTTATCTCACACACATAACATGTATTTAGATTTAAGTCGCGGACTTCATGGTTTTCTGCTTGAAAATCTGATCTCGTATAAATATATTGTAAGATATGGGTATTATTGACTGAATATATTCAAACAGGGGTTGAATGGCTCGTTTAAAGTTTTGAATGAGCGTGGACAAGTAACGTATAAAAGCATACTGTTAATCTCTGACTTATCTGTACATGGAAATTATTTCTCAAGTAAAATTTGTTAGATTATGGAGAATATATTTGTTAGATTACTGTATTATACCTTTTATCTGCCTGCTGCGCTAATATTCTATGAACCTGTTAAAAAGCTTTGATATTAAGCCGATCGAAACACCGTAAAATAGCTGATATTATATGTAAAAAGTGCATGGAAAAGGTGCTTATCAACTAGTTAACTTGGCTATCGAACCACAATCGCTGCAGGTGTATAGAATATAATGATTAAGCTGTAGTAAGGTGTTTATATTTATCCCTGCTTATACTAGTCTATATTTTAATATGTCAATTATCCCGAACCGTATTAATACATTATCCCAATCGCCGGGTGTATTTAAACTCAATAGGCAATTTATCCCGAGCTTTAGTAAAGAACCCCACAAATTCTTTTGCTGGTGTATAGAAGGCAATAATTATGCTATACCTAGTAAGTGTTCGTATTTACCCCTGTTTACACTAGTTTGTATTTTAATATGTCGATTATCCCGAGCGGTATTAATATATTATCCCAATCGCCGGGTGTTCGATATCCAATAGAAATGTATCCCGAGCTATAGCACAAACTTACCTTGACATGCTAAAGTCACAATTTTGAGTTCTGTCGTCAGACGGTTTTTGGGAAATTCGGCCCAAGACTATGAGTGTTAGATATTTAAGTAGACTACCTGGTAGGTTTATTCGCAGACTAAAAATAATCTATTATCTCGAACAGTTGGTTGAAATGTTGTTGTGCAGACAGGTGGCGAATTTATTGGAGCTATGCTTGAGGAATTGATATCATATGATCCCTATAGTTACATTACAGAATTTTTCTCAGGATACTTAAATTACGCGTATAAAGTTCTAAAGGATTTTACTTGATTACAGCACATCGCTGTCCATAAAGAACCAGTAGAAAATTACTACAAAACATGATTCTTAAAGATTCTGACTCGTATATATAGAATATGTGAATAATAAATACTGTGCGATAGTAGCGAAAACAGAGCCTATTTCTACTAAAAGAAAGTTCTGAAGCTCTGTTCCTTATACGTTTAAAACTTAAGTTATTTATATAATATGTTTACTTCGGTATATTGTAACATCTCGGTATATATATTGAAGATTTAAACCTATGTACCGTGTAATAATCTTGACCCTATCATATTTAGGAGTTGCGTTAAAAGTAGAGGAAATTTTTATGTTTTTTATGTAATTTATGTGCATGTATGGAAATTTAGCATTTCAGGCTGTACTTGCATATTTGTCAACTTCTTACGATGGTGAAGTTAGTATAGTAAAATTTTACTAAAACAAAACACAAAGTGTGCCTGGTATATGGAATTTACAATGTCGAATTATGTCTGATTCGGTTCATTGAAACAAATTGTCACTAATTTTTATATTTTACCAGTGAGCTGTGTTTTCAACAATATTAATGATTACCCCTGTTTTCTACGAGTGTTTTATTTAGCTCGTACCTACACATAAAGTATGTTTTACATTTATGTCACGGACTTCATGGTTTTCTGCTTGAAAATCTGATCTCAACCAGACATTTGAACTACAGGGTGATGTAATGTATGTGTCTTATTAATTTAAATAAAATCAAAATAAAACATTTTACACTTGGTCTGTTCCACAGATATATCATATTACCTACTTATCTACAACAGGTTAACACAGGATATTTCTCTCATAGGGTGAATGATTTGATTAACCTCTGCGTGCCCTTGAGATGTATTTTTAGATTAACGCATGTCTGTTCCACATATGTTTACATATAGGAAAGATTCTCTAGGGAAATTTGGTAGAAGTTTTGGTATAGTGTAATTTTTACTAAAGCATATTAAATATAATGTAATAATGTGCTATATGAGGAGTATTTTTAACAGCTGACACCTGCTTTGCCTTATCACACCTTTGGATTTTCCATATATCATGTTTTTAGATGTGTTGTGAGCATGGGGGTTTCTGTTAGACGCTTTCAGTATTTGATATGTTTTGGTACTAGGCTTCGTAGTGTAATAATTTTAGCTAAAATCATCTTAAATATAATACAATGTTAAATAAGAAGAAGTAATAAGCTCGAAGGTAAAGTCAAAACTAGAAAAACTGTGAATTAAATAGTTCTTGCTTGATCTCGCAATATTATACTGTAGATTTATAGGTTGATGTCCAGATGTTTAATTGGCTACCTTCGATTATATCCTAAACATTAAGAGCTCCCAGGTGTCTCAACACATTACTACCTATTCGTCTGATTTAGTAAATAATTACGTACCGTTTGACACTATTTTGTCTATAACCTTGTGATCAGTGAAAATTGTGCTGTATTTTTTCTAATAAACGATAATTATTCAAATAATTTTTATTTTAATTTCAATCTCAGTATTTTCTACACAAAGAGCCTTCATCTAGATAATTTTTAATGGTGCATTGATTGGGGAATATTTGTCCTGTACCATAACATTTTGATATTACTTTATTTAAATGATATAGTGCTCTATTAATTTGAGAATTTTTTAACCACCTTCTACACCACATATTAAGTTTTATGATTCTTATTGATACTAAAATTTAAGTCATCTATTTAGAGGTGTTTGATTTTTATTTTGGTTAGCTTTTGTGTGTACAGGATATCTCCACGTTATCAATATAGTAATATAATAAGAAGGGGGCGGCTATTTCAAAGAACACATGAGCTATATTTATCCAAAACATTATTTAGTTGATAGTTCTATGAACTTAATCTATTTTTAACCGAAATTATTAAACACTATTGGAGGCCCTTAAAATACTTGATATAATTTGTAAACTTACCCTGATATGCTAATGTCAGCCTTTCGTATCTGGTGTATATTAAAAGTTTCTCATTTTTACCTTTAAACACCTGTTTCTGGTACACCATTTATGTGTAAATAGTTTTATATATAAGTTAATGGAACTAGTCAGATATAAACTTGACGTGATCATTTTGTTAAAATAATATATTATCTCCCTTATATCGATTTTGTAGTTATATGTAGAGTAAAATTGTATAGTTGAACTTGTTATCAATCATATTCAATTACTGTCTTCTTAGAGAATAGTTTAAAATAGGTATATTTGGGGGGAAATAATAAAAAGTTTTTGAGCAATTCAACTTTATTACATACAAATAAACAATAAAAATATAAGTGCTGTTTTGTAAAGCAATGGAGCACTAAATATTATATACCTTTTAGGGTAAATCTGTTAATCACATATGCATGGTTTTTTATAGTAAACTCTCGAGTAAAGCAAACTTTCGCATATTAGTTTTGAGATGTGTGTTTTCCACCTGATATTTTTGAGTAACACACTGATTCCTGGTTTGAAATTGTAGCACATAAACTTAATAGATTTTCTAGACGGTTGTTGTTCCCTAATTTGCACATAATTTTACTATTACTCTGAAAATATTCTTTGTTGTGTACAATAACCGTTTTCCTATATCATTGTTTCTACATTGTTCTAAAATTACCTTTTCTTAAAACATTCACTAGTTTTTAAACACTTGCGAATTCTGTTTAATACGCACACAAGCGTATCCGTTTTTCGTCTATGGTTTAATAGCATCTCACATGCAGGTGATGGGCAGGTGTCGAACGTGTGGGTAACATTATTTGGCACCATTTTTGCTTTCGTATATTACTTTTCACTTCAACATTTTTAACGCGTTGAATTTTTACGTGTTGTCCTGTCCTTGCACTGGTCTGAGAATCTCCATTTGTTAAAAACATTCACTATTTTTTTAAAAGATCGATAAGAGCCCACAAATTTTGTTCGTAGGAATATGTCCGGTTCCTTGGGATTTGTAGATTTTTTCACAATTGATTTGCGCTATCACAGAAATATGTTCATTCTTGCATGTCAACTTCTTTATGAATAAGCGGCTATCACAGTTTATCAAATTACGAAGAACACGGGTATGAAACACTCCATTTGTTAAAAACATTCACTATCCCTGGAAAATCCTGCGAAAACTGTAGTACTGTGACACCCGCATATAACTAACAATTTTGCATTGAAAAATAAATGTTGTTATGGTCCGTATAATAAATTCTAAACTCTATTTCATTGATGCACCCACCAATGATTTTTTAACTTGGTAAGCTGTCTCAGCATATCATATATCAACTTTTTGTTTATTTGTTGTAAGTGTGTGAACTTTTGTCCCGCTATTCTGAGTTTTTTGTAAGCCATATATTATCTGTGGAAGCATCGCATATTTCTTGGTTAATTGCCTGTTTGTTAATTCTTGAAATGAATTTGCTTTATTCCCCGTGTCTAGTTAGTTTTTAAATTCAAGTTTCACGTATTCAATGTACAGGGTGTGTTTTGTTTGACCAGGATTATTACTATATATGTGACTGTTTGACGTTGTCTAATGAGGAAGTATTATTTAAAAGCCTAAAAATAGATTCTACTTTACGTTTTTATGTATTATATTACTTTCAACTCACGTGTTGCTTCCTAGCGCAACATATGACTGCGTTTTTCTGTTTGACGTTGTGTATTATTTACAGAGCTAAAAATAGATTTATCGTGTGGGTCGAAAATATTATTTTAAATTTTCATTAGGGCTAATACGTATCTCCTATGCTTTTCAGGAATCCTTGAATGTTGGTTTTCCTAGTAATAGGTACTCTGCGCGATGATTCTTTGCACCTGAGCACATATGCTGTGTTTTTGTAGTAACCCTACTTGTCCACAGACGAGGTTTTGGTATTATTAAATTTAATCCAGTGACATGTTCTTTTTAACAGACATATGATGAAATATTATTACTGACAGCTGGTGTGTACGTATTATTTACAAATGCTAAAAATAGATTCTAATGTCCCCTTGCGAATTGCTTGCCATCAAGAAACGATAACAGGCAGCGTCCTTCGTGTATTCTTGAATGCATGTTTTCATCAATAATGCGAACTATTTTCCGCTCGAATATATTGTTTTTATCATTAAGACATATAATTTTCCTATACACAAGCCTTCAGGTATTCTTGAATGCACATTTTCCTAGTCCAGTGATGTATCTGCTCTGACCCACCTCAACGATTCTTTTCTGTTTGGCCTCGCGTATTATTTACAAGGCTAAAACTATATTATATGCTTTGTCCCTCACGAATATTATTTTAAATTTATCTGATACGTATTTCCTATATACAGGTAATAACCCTCAAGGAAATCTTGAATGCTTGTTTTCCAAGTAGTTCCGTGATGTATCTGACCCGACCTACCTCAACGATTCTTTTACAGCACATAAGCTCACGCGTATAATTTTCAAGCGTCTAAAAATAGATTCTATCTTTTTAATTTCCTATATCCCGACCTTCAGATGACGCTGTAGCATGTGTCTTCCTCGTACCTTTTTTATTTACAAAGGCTAAAAATAGTTTCTATTGTGCATACCTACCACAGGTAACAATCTTTAAGTGTTTTCCTAGTACCTTATGTTTTCATACTCTTTTAAATTTATCTCATACGTATATCCTGACCTTCAGGTAACATATTTTTTATTATACCCTTCCACCTATGCATAGGTACTTCAGGTGTTTTCCTAATACCCTAATAACCCTTATATCCTCACCTTCTGGTAACACATTTTTTATTATACCCTTCCACCTATGTACAGGTACTTCAGGTGTTTTCCTAATACCCTAATAACCCTTATATCCCCACCTTCAGGTAACACTGCTCTTAATATACCCTTCCACCTATGCACAGGTACTTCAGGTGTTTTCCTAATACCCTAATAACCCTTATATCCCCACCTTCTGGTAACACATTTTTTATTATACCCTTCCACCTATGCACAGGTACTTCAGGTGTTTTCCTAATACCCTAATAACCCTTATATCCCCACCTTCAGGTAACACATTTTTATTATACCCTTCCACCTATGCACAGGTACTTCAGGTGTTTTCCTAATACCCTAATAACCCTTATATCCCCACCTTCAGGTAACACATTTTTTATTATGCCCTTCCACCTATGCACAGGTACTTCAGGTGTTTTCCTAATAATACCTGGGCGCGAGCAATCGTCGGTCCTCGAACCTTCTCCTCACTAAGCACATAGCCCCACTTCAGACCGAGGCGGCGGCCCCCACTTTACACGGTCTGCGGTGGGGCCATAACTACTATTTTTTTTTTTTTAAATACGTCGAGATTTTAAATTTGAGCGAAAAAAATTTCTGTCTGTCTGTCTGTAATTTAATTTTTTTTTGTCCTCACGTTTTCTCCGGAACGGTTTAAGATATTGACTTGAAATTTTGTACACGTATATACTATAACGAGATCTGGAACTGGAGTGAAGGGTTGGGGGTAAATAGGGGTAATTAGGGGGAAATATGTAAAGCCAGCTGGTAAGAGTTCAGAAACTTGAAATTTGATGTATGTACTACAAGCTAAGGCTTGAGATGATTCCGTTGAAGGGTTGGGGGTTAAATAGGGGTAAATAGGGGAATATAAGTACAGCCAGTTGGTAAGAGTACAGAAACTTGAAATTCACTGCATGTACTAGAAGCCAAGGTCTCAGATTATTTGTAATATTTTTCAAATTCCTGCCACCCCTACTCCATTATTAAAGGTATTGATAAAATAAAATTGAGATATTCACTTGAAATTTGGTACACGTACGAATTATAACGACATCTGGAACTAGATTATATTTTGAGATGATTCCGTTGAAGGATTGGAGGTTAAATAGGGATAAATAGGGCAAAATGAGTAAAGCAAGCTGGTAAGAGTACAGGAACTTGAAATTCAGTGTATGTACTAGAAGCCAAGGATTATTCATAATATTTTTCAACCCCCCACCACCCTTACTAAATTATTAAAGGTGTTGATAAAATGAAATTGAGATATTCACTTGAAATTTGGTACACGTATGTATTATAACGACATCTGGAACTAGATTATATTTTGAGATGATTCCGTTGAAGGGTTGGGGGTTAAATAGGAGTAAATAAGGGAAAATAAATGAAGCAAGCTGGTAAGAGTACAGAGAGTTGAGATTTGGTGTATATACTAGAAACCAAGGACTCAGGTTTCTTTATAATATTTTTCAAACCCCACCACCTCCGCTCCATTATTAATAAGATTGATAACATAAAATTGAAATATTCACTTGAAAATTAGTACACGTATGTATTGTAATGACATCTGATTAAGATGATTCCATTGAATGGGTGGGAGGTGGTAGTTTGTGAATAGGGGAAACAAGTAGGGTAAACAAGAAACTTCATTTTTAACGTATATGGTAGAAACCAATGCCTCAAACTTTTCTGACATCTGCCCTAAATATTATTAAAATTATATGACCAATAATTGCCACATACTAGAGTGCAAAACTAATCGAGATGTTTCCTTTAAAGTGACTTCGATGAAAAATCTGGATGTGACAGTAGTAATTCCTTAGGGAGCGGTTTTTTACGATTTTACCACTTTTTACCTTTACCTATATGTTATTTTTAATTTTTACACGTACAAATTATTTTTATTCAATACAAAAATTATTTTCGGTTTATCAATGATAATGATAAATATATTTGTTTAAAATTTTGATATTCATATGATCTTAGATAAAAGAAAATAATGCTGTACTAATCTATAACTTTTTTATTGATAATTTTTTTGAAAATTACATATCTATTATATTTATCCCACATTGTTTTCGAATTGAATGTCAATATCCCCATCAACATCGTTTTCGACATCTTCTTCCGTAACTTCTGGAACATCAGCGTTTTCACAATTTACGCCCATACATTCTTTGCAGAACATGGAGTAGCTAATTCCTAAATTTCTGCAGCCGCAATTTCCGTGACAACCTTTTATGCACCCGCAAGCTATTTGCTTCAGTAAAGTCTTCGGTGCAGGAGGTTTGATTGTGCTAATTAGCATTCATCCATTTTCAGATTTTTCCAACCCCGCTCAAATGGACTTAAAATATTTCCTTTCCACTGTTGAATTTAATGGTTCCTCCTTAAGCCGTGCTGTTTAGTAGCAAATGGGTTAGAGAAAATTTTGTGCTCTTCGACAATCTTTGAAAAACTTGTAAGCGAGACATTATGATGTGTTCAGATTACTGATAAATTCTTTTTCATATCAAAGATCATCTAAATATCAAAACTTTCACCAAATACGTTTACTTTGAGAACTTGTTAATTAGGTACATAATGTGAATTAATAAATAATTCATACGAACAAATAATAAACAACTAATACATACGTAATTTTCAAAAAAATTTGTTTGAAACAGCTGTAAATTAGTACAGCATTAGTTTTTTTTATGTCCAAGATCATATGAATATCAAAATTTTAAACAAATACCTTTATCATTATCATTGATAAACCGAAAATAATTTTTGTATTGACTAAAAATGATTTTTGTGTGTAAAAATTAAAAACAACATGGTATAAAGGTAAAAAGTAAAGGTAATATCGTAAAAAAGTAGGTAACTTTGAACGACTGTATCTCAGCCAATTTTTATCAAAAATGCTTTTATCGGTCACCAGACGGGAATTATGTCAGTTTTCTTTTTTGTGAACCAATGCATACCTAAATCCACTGAGAAAAAAGTTATAAATACAAAATTTAAAAAAAAAACAAAAAATTGACATTCTTCTGTTTTCTTTAAATAGTTTCTTTGATTTATTTTGTTCAAAAAAAACTTTTTTGACTCTAAAGTGCCACTTCAATAGGAAATTTGATTCTCTACAAAAAATCGTATTATGTGTACCTATATGCCTACTAAAAGTGTATAGTTTTTGAGTTATAGTTAAAAAAGTAAAAAGTGGACAAATTTACTCCGTTCTCAAAAATCCAAGCCTAAATTTAACAGCAGTTTGTAGAATTATCATCTTTCGGATACAAAGGAACATATGGAACAATAAAATACCATTAACGAATAGCCTAAAAAGTTTTGGATTAAATCCGTGTGGTGGAAAGCCTTTGTTTCGGGCTCGAAAACGGCAAGAGGGAGCGGAGGTCGTGGGTGTTTCCCCAAGGCCCGGAATTTTGGAGAGGGTCCAGATTCCACCCGAATTTCTGAAATCCCGGAAAACTTGAAGATGCATATGCAAATTTTGATTGTGAGGGGGGCCCGTATGTTACTACCACCGGGCCACGATTTTCTCTCGACGGCCTTGTTTTATTTGAACAAAAGATTTTTCAAAATCATGGTTTTCGCAGTTTATTTTATATACAGGGTGTCCCAATAAATACTCCGAGGCCGGATATATTCTAAACGAATAGAGCTATTTTAATTATGTAAAAGTCAATTTGTAGAGCATAAAGAGAGCTTCATGTTTGAATATAATTGTTTTTTTAACATATCAATATATAGATGGCGCTGTGCTCTAAAGAAATATTTCGATGGGAGAAACTTTGAAATGGGGTTTATGTGAAAGAAAATGCATTTCTCAGCAGATTATGTTCTAAAAAAATGCCATAAATTTAACCGTTTTTGAGATATTTGAGTCCAAATGTTAGCATTTGCCAATATTGAATAATTGTAATCTCTTCAACATTTCAGTCCTTTAAGTGGGCCAATCTGTATTTAATTTACAAATTTTAGAAGAAAATATTTAAAGAATTTTTCATATCTTATGAATTAAATATATTTGAAGTAACCCTTGGAAAAGCAACTAAATATATTATTTATCATATAACTCAAACATTTAAGCAGTAAGAAATTATGAATAAATTAAAATAACTGTTTTAATAGGTGTTCAAAATTTTGCCATTTTCATTAACACACATCGCAAACCTATTAGTTAGTTCAGATCTACAAACTTTTAATAATGTATGCCGATTAAGGGCAGCAACACTAACATAAATTTTATTACAAAGATCTGCCATGTCTTCTATTGGTTGTTTGTACACTTCATTTTTTTAAAATCCCCATAAATAAAAGTCTAATGGAGTAATGTCAGGAGATCGAGCGGGCCATCTAAGTACTCCATTGGTACCAATCCATCTTCCTGGGTATGTTTGATTTAAATAATTAACAGCGTTGTGATGATTATGTGGGCCTGCTCCATCCTGATGAAACCACATATTATCCAACTGAGCGGGCAAATTCCTTAATAGTACTTGTAAATAATTTTGCAAAAATTGTAAATATCTTTCATCTGTTAAATTCTCATGGTAGAGGTATGGACCAACAATGTAACCATTAACGATACCACACCAAACATTTACTCCAAAACGATTCTGGGATCTGGTATATCTCATCCACCTAGGATTCTCTTGAGATCAGCAACGACAATTATGTGTTGTAATTACTCCATTGTTGTGGAATCGACTTTCATCACTCCACATAATTGTATCTAAAAGATTTGGATTTTCTTCTAAGAGAATTGAAAATTGCGCCAAAAAATCTAATCTCCGCTCATTGTTCCCTGGAATCAAATGATGAACTAAATGAACTTTATATGGAAAAAATATGTTTGTTTTAAGAATTCTGTGGCAGGTGGAAGGTGCAATATTTGTTTCTTCCGTCAACGTGCGTACTGACATGTTTGGGTTCTTTTCTACTTGATGTAATACCAATGCAATATTTTCATCAGTTGCAGTTCTTTTTCTTCTTGTTGTTTTTGGTTTCTTAAAAACCCCACAATTTTTCAAATTAGAACACAAACTTACAAAAGTTTTCCGATCTGGTAAAGGCCTGTCAGGAAAACGTATTTCATATAAACTTACAGCTCTTGAAGCATTTTTTACGACATTCCCCATAAATTAAAATCATGTTCGTCATTTGTATGAGAAACCATATTTAATAATAAATATTCACAAAGAAAACAATAATTAGGTACAATAATACACTTCTATTGACACACCAATAAACAAAATGTGATTGAAATTGAGAAATGTCAAAACTATTATTCCAAAGGTAACTTTAATTGTATTTAATTTATAAGGTATAAGGGTTATTATACTCACTAGATATCAAATATTTTTAATTATAATCTAACCTAATAACAAAGCAATTATATGAAAAATTCTTTAAGTATTTTAATAATAATAATAATAATAACGTTTATTTACAACAATACATTTAACAATAGTAACATATATTTCTTAATATTAACTTAAAACTTTGTAAATAAACAACACAACTCACGAAGGCAAAGCCTTGTCCGTGAGTAACAATAACATATTTCATATTTCATACTGGCAAAGCATGAATACATAAAAATACTAAAAATTTGATTTGTACAATATCTGTAATCTTAACGGAAATTACTATAAGACTTAGCTTATAGTTGAACAGTGAATACGAGGCGAAATGAACAACAGTCTGTGCGCGGAGGCATCAGGCGTAAATATTAAGAGTTAGTAACTTTAATGGAGTGTAATGCATTAATAATGTATCCTAGTTATGTCAATAGTATTAGTTATATTTTTAGTCTATTAAATCATGTATCTCTTTTCTAGGTGTGTGCAAGACGTACATCTTCAATTTTTTTTTGAATGAGTGGTTTGACATATGTTGAGTTTTTAGATTTAGAGGTAAGCTGTTATATAATTTTGGTCCGAGAAATTTGAAGCTTCTTTGCCCGATAGTTTTATTCATTATTGGAGGTATGTAAGACGTATTCCGATGTCGTGTTTGTAAATTAAATACAGATTGTCCTACTTAAAGGACTGAAATGTTGAAGAGATTACAATTATTCAATATTGGCAAATTCCAAAATTTGGACTCAAATATCTCGAAAACGGTTAGTTTTTTTAGAACATAATCTGCTTAGAAATGCACTTTCTTTCACATAAACCTCATTTCAAAGTTTCTCCCGTCGAAATATTTCTCTAGAACACAGCGCCATCTATATGCTAATATATTAAAAAAACAATTATGTTCAAAAATGAAGCTCTCTTTATGCTCTACAAATTGGCTTTTACAGAATTAAAATATCTCTATTCGTTTAGAATACATCCGGCCTGGGAGTTTTTATTGGGACACTCTGTATATATCTCTGGTTGTATAACCTGTATCGCAATAAATTAAGAAAAACAAATTGTTCACAACAAAATTGTGAAGAAAACTAGATTTTTCCGAAAATTTTTGGTCAATATGCCAACCCACAAAACATAAAAACATTTTAGAGAGGCCATTTTTAAACAATTGGTGCTAGCTTGAACAATAATGCAAATATTTTAACGAAACTTAATAGGAATATCCACCGTGTAGAGCTAAACTCTCAAGCCAAGTTTCAAATTAAAATATGTATAATAAAGGCTAAAAAACAATTGCAAAGTCAAAAATTGAATCGTCGATTAATTAGGGACATCAAATCTACAACAAACATTTTTATTTCAAATTATAGATTTTTTTATGTACTTTTCATTGATATTAACGAAAATAAATTTTAAGTTTTTTAAACCCAATTTTATTTCATTTTTCTAATTTTTCCTAAAAAAACAAATGCATTTTACTCATCAATGTTTTGCCCAAAAATATTTTGTTTTAGTGTGTATTAAAAGTACATCAAAATACAAACAATTTAAAAAAATATTTTTATCTACACCAATTGGGAACCGAGTTATGACATTTTTTGCGTTATGTCCATTTATAAACGAACTAAGAGATAATATGACTTGAAGGTTTCAATTACTACAGGGATAATAATGTTCGCAACAATCCTTGTTTAAATTATGAATATCGTTAAAATATTAAAGAGTTTCATAGGTATATATATATAATTGTATCACATAATTTATTTGTTGCAGATATTACTATGACAAAAACATCATGACCAAAGTGCACGGAAAAAGGTATGCTTATAAGTTCGATTTCCAAGGACTTGCAGCTGCCACTCAACCTGCTACAAGTGACCCAAGCAGTTATAAGTACCAAAGCGAGCTTTTTATGAGTTCCTACCACCACAGTGCAAAATTGGGCAGTTTTATGAGTCCCCATGCTGCTATTCCTAGCTCTGCAGGTTAGTATTTCAATTACATCAGTGTTATTAATATCAAGTAGGTCAGTGATCTGTTTCAACAGTGTGTTATTTTATTATTTTGTTTTATTGTGTTTATATTTTACAAATGTCATGGCACCTCTAGTACAGTGTCCCCCAATGGGATAACGTACTTCTGTAAACTTTCTTCTTATTAAAGGTTTATCAAGAAAATATTATTCTTTATAAAAAGTTTTGTTAGATTTGTGATAAAATATACAGGACGTTCAAAAATGTAAAATATGTAAAATTTTTATTCAGCAAAATGTCCTTATTTTTATTTTCTTTTTTGAAAACTCTGTTTAACATAATTGTTTAAAAACTTCCTAAATACACGATTTTGTAACTATTTTATTTTATGAAGACAAAAATTATAAAATCGATTCAACTCTTACTTTACGTTTAATCTAAATAGTTAAATATTGTTTTGATCTGTTAAAACACTTTTTATTTTGTTTTTTATCACTAAATTTTTTATAACCAAAACGTTACTGCAGTTTCAGCACTTAACGTGCCACTTTCAAACGTTCACAAGTGAATGAGAGAGTACAAAGGTGTGTCACAAGTAATTTACCTACAGGCAGGATTCCATAATCTAATTAAAGGGAGATTATGAAAATTTACCTACCATATTAACATAAACAATTAAGAAAATTTGTGGATACGAGGATTATGAACTTTTAAATACATCAAACCGGGGTGTGTAATATCGGTCATTAAAGATACCGTTATGAGGGATTTGATTAGATTTAAAATTTCTAGAGATTCCAGTAAAACTGATTTAAAACTTTTTTCTTGAACATGTAAAATATTTAGGTTTTCTAAACTTAGAAAAGAATGGCAGGATTCTAAAAAAATATTTCAAAACGTTGAATCTGTTTTGTTAAGTCTAAAGGAACGTAAGTGATCATTATATCTAATTTTAAACGCACGACCAGTTTGACCCATATAAAAGTAAAACTTATATTAGGGTGAATATTATTTATAATTGTCTCGATGTACCTATAATACCGGCCAGTACATCGTCTACGTATCTGTACCAACAATTAATATGTTTTTTAGCTATATGCGATGATATTGTTTTTTCTTCTAAATTCGATATAGAAATGTCTGCTAGAAGGGCTCAATGGAGATCCCATTGCTAAACCCATATTCTGAGTGTATTATCACATTGGCAATAATTTTGGCTAAAACATAAATTGATTATTGTGACACACTAACACACCTTTGTACTCCCGCATTCACTTGTGAACGTTTGAAAATGGCAAGTTAAGTGCCGAAACTGCAGTAACGTTTTGGTTACAATAAATTCAGTGATAAAAAACAAAGTAAAAAGTGTTCTAACAGATCATAATGATTGATTATCAGAAAGTAGCGGCTTCGACTATTCAATTTTTTAGTATGTTTTTCTAAAAGAGAAAATACACATTAAGAAGTAAGACAAAAGTAAAATTAGAATTATTCAATTATTATCAAGAATGCGTAGACTAAATTTAATTTAATATTACTATGGAAATTCTCTGTGAGTGTCAACGTAATCAAGATATATATTTTCATCAACTATCGATCGAGTTATTGTTATTAACAATGCTAACTAAGGAGCAACGAATTTACATGGTGAAATGTTATTGAATCGGTAATGTTTCTTATCGGTATGCAATTCGAATTTTTAATGAAAATTCGAATTGCATATCGATAAGATAAGATTTATTTATTTAACAATACACTGCCCAACAGAGCATTCCAATTACAGGGCAGGAGATGATAAGTACATACAAATATATTAAAAGAATATTAGTAAATAAAAATATGGTAATGTGTTTTAATTTATACAGTTAATCTCTTTATCTCAGCTACATCGCAGTGGAATATCTCAAACTGGTCTTGAAGACTATTATGATTCTCACACATTTTGTACAATGGCGAAAATTTCTGTACGTTAGTTCTGGGGGTCGGCAGATAGAATAAAGTGTTTTGTCTGGAACCTGGTCTAGGTGTTCGAAAATTTAGTAAACTTAAGATAGCACTACAATCTGTTATATTGTATATTACTTTAAAAAGAAATATTTGTTGTGAAATAGTTCGGCGAGTCTCCAAACTCGAAAGCGAAAATCTGTTTAAAAGTGCAGTCTGGGGAAAACCAATAGCAGGATAGACACCGTCCTCCTTGTAACTTAAAGTCTTTAAGAAACGTCTTTGAATTCTCTCTATATTTTGTATATGTAGGTTGTAATGAGGAGACCAAATAATTGACGAGTATTCTAATTTTGATCGAATAAAAGACTGATATAGTAGTTTCAGCGTGTTACTGTCATTAAAATCATGAGAACATCGTGTTATAAATCCCAGTGTTCTAAAACTTTCATTGGTTATGGTGATTATATGACAATTAAAGTTTAGTTTACTATCAAATGTTACACCGAGATCGCGGAAGGTTGATGGACGTGTAAGCACTGAATCTTCTAAGCAATAATTGAATTCGACCAGCTAATGTTTATTGGTAAAAGTTAAAACATTGCACTTCTTTACATTCAAGTTTGTTCAAATTACACCATTCATTTACTTTATCGAGGGCCGCTTGTAGAGCGACACAATCAGTAACATCAATTACTTTATTGTACAACTTCATATCGTCTGTGTATAAGAGACAATTGACACCCAGTTCTACTGTAATGTCATTAATGAAAATATTGAAAAATAAAGGACCTAACACTGAACCCTGGGGTACGCCTGAAGTGGATACAAATTCTACAGACCGCTGACCACAGTATTCAATGTGGTGGTGTCTGTTTTCAAGATATGATTTGAAGAATTATAGCAGATTTTTTGAGAAACCAAATTGTTGAAATTTTGAATATGAAATACTGTGGTCCAGTCTGTCAAATGCTTTAGTGAAGTCTGTGTAAATTACGTCAACTTGTAAGTTTGCGTCGATAGCATCAGTTATATATTGGGTAATACAAAAAAGATTGGTTGAGGTAGATCTTCCCTTGAAGAAACCGCGTTGGTATTCAGTAATGCGATTCTTTGCATAAGAAAATGTTGGTTCATACAGCAAAGTTTCGAAAGCTTTGGAGAAATTGTTGATAATCGTTATGGGTCTGTAATTCTCAATATTATTTTTTCACCTTTTTTATATACAGGAATTATCTTAGAACATTTGAGTGAATCGGGGAATATATTAGATTTAATGGCCAGGTTGAATAAGAAAGTGAGAGGAATTGCAAGCACGCTAGCACAATCATGTAATAGAAAGGCGGGAATTTTGTCAGGGCCTATCGTACATTTAGGCTTGATTTCTTTTAGTGAATTTAAGACTTCTTGCTCTGCAAACTGTTCAATTATTAAAGAATCAGTATTTGCGTCATGATTGTCCTCAATTGGAACACCAGAAGTGATATAAGAACTACAAAAGTAATCAGCAAAACCATCTACCAATTCTTTGTCGCCAACATAATGTCTATCGTTATGAACTATGTACAAGAAAATTGAAGGATTTCGCTTAGGAAACGATCACAAAACCTAGGTGTTAGCAGATCTCATATTCAGAGAATTTTAGAAAGCAATAAATTCCATCCATTTAAATCAGTGTTTAATCATAATTTGACTGACGGAGATGATGGTCGTCGTTTGGAGTTTTGTTTACTAAAAGGTGAAAAAATTGTTGAAAGCAGATTGTTTCATCGAAATATTTAATTTAGTGATGAATCAGCATTCTCAACTAATGAAGTGGTTTCCTCAGAAAAAGGTAGATACTGGGCTAAAGATAATCCAAATTTTAAGTTAACAACTATTAGTCAAAAATATAGAAATATGAATGTATGGTGTGGTATACTGTATCATAAAATAATTGGTTGTTACTCTTTGTAAAAGAAGTTTAATCAAAACTCTGTATGGAAATTATAATTAATTTTGTTTTGGCAAAACTAGACAATGAAAATTTAGAGTTTACAACAAAAAATCAATGTAAGAACGAGATGTATGTCCTGCACATTCAACATTTCAAGTTAGAAAATGGGCTGGATGTTCACTTCCCCAACAAATGGATTGACCACTATGGACCGATAGCTTGGCGTACAAGGTCGCCTGACTTGCTCCCATTAGATTATGTTTTATGGGGATATTTAAAATAAAATCTATGTCAATGATTTTAACGACAACATGTACGTCATAAAGTAAAAAATTCGATATTCGATTCGTATACGAGAAATCTAGAGAAGGGTTAGAAAGATGTATATCACTTGAATGTCACATTGAACAGTTCTTGCTTTGATTGTCTAAACTGATGTATGTCTTTAAACTGATTGTTGCCAGTTCCAGTTTATTATTTTTTTACTTTCGTGTTTTTCGTGTCTTGCGAAAACCCTGTGTGAATAATTTAATTAAATGTAAAGTAAGAGTTCAATAATCAATCCGAGCAAAACATTTATTGTTCCGTCTACCAAAAGAAGAAAACTAACTCCTATGTTAAATGGAACAGTGCTGAACTTTTCCAGTAAAGTTAAATATCTGGGAATAATTCTGTATCAAAAACTTACCTGGTACTCACATTTATAAAGAACACTTACCAAAGCCACTGCGGCTATTTGGACGTGCCGCGAGCTGTTTTGTAAGACTTGGGGTCTAAATCTGAAAATGATCTACTAGTCTTATCTTTCGGTTGTGAGACCCATGGTAACCTATGCATCATGTATGCGGTAGCCAAAAACTGTAGAAAAACTAACACAAGGAACGTTGCAGAATTTGCAATGCCTTGCCTGCTTAAGGATTACAGGAACAATGTGCTCCTATCCCACAACTGCTATGGAGGCAATGCTAGACCTACTTCCTTTACATATGCATGTAAGAAAGGAGACAGCACTCAGTGTCCTAAATCTGCAGCAGGTACACTCTTTCAAACCACTCGATCTGGTCGGTCACTTAATGATTAATGGGTTATTAATTCAATTGAAATCCTTAATCAAGCCCACTGCGAATCAAGCGCTGAGCTAATTGAGAGCCGTCATACGAGCAGAGTCGAAGCTCTCGTATACAGATGGATCGAAGATGGCTGAATGGGTTCTCGTGGGCGTAACGGGACCTAATTGCAGGCCATCCAGAGCCCTAGGCAAGACCTCAACCATCTTCCAAACAGGAATCTATGGCATAGATCTATATGCCCAAGAATGCTTAAATAAAGGCATTCGAAGGGCTATATACTTTCAGATAGCCAAGCAGCGTTAAAAGTTCTCAAGTCCTATACTTTTGAGTCTAAAATTGTTAAGTAACTGGCAAAAGACAACAAGGTTACCTTGATGCGGGAATAGAAAAAGAAATGAATTAGCCGACGCCCTTGCAAAAAAGGTACTGAAGCCCCATTTTTTTGGCACCGAACCGTTTTGTGACTTATCCAAGGGGCACATAATGGAGGAGATCCTAAAATGGGAAAAGGAACAGAAAGAGTTCTACTGGAGGAATGCACCAGGTCAAATACAAGCGAAGAAGTTCATCACTTATTCGACAGAGAATTCCACAGGGCTTCTCGAACTCGAATAGTCCGACTTAAGGCTGATAAAAGGCATGCTGATAGGCCATTGCCCCTTGAGATATTATCTTAGGAATATGAGCAAGGCAGACAATGATATGTGCAGATACTGTGATACTGCAACAGAAACTGCGGAACATATTCTTCGCGAATGCAAGATATTAGTCCACAGTAGGCTAAAGTACCTAGAAAAGATAACATTAACGCCTGAAGAAATAGGGAAGGTAGCCCCCAGGAAAATCACAAAGTTTGTAAAGAAGCTTGGGAGTCCTGGGGCACAACTAACTGTAGGGTAATTCACTAAAGATGTTTTAGGTCGATGTGAGGAAGGGCTGAAAGAGCCAAGCGACCCCCTAAACAATATGCAAGAGTTCATTAATGTTTTATAATTTTCGCCTTCATAAAATAAAATAGTTACAAAATCGCCACGTCTATTTTTCGTGAAATATAATTATTGCGGCCTTTTTACTAAACCCCCGTAGTTAAGCACTCCTTAAAATTTAAAACAATTATGTTAAATAAAGTTATCCAAAAAAAATTTAAAAAAAGCACTTTGATTAATAAAAATGTTATATTTTAACATTTTTCAACACCCTGTATATTTTATCACAACTCTAACCCTGCTCAGCGAAACTTTTAATAAAGAGTAACCAACAATAACAATGATTTCAAGAGTGCGGTATCCCATTCGTGAAACACTGCATATAACACAGTCAGTAATATTTTACTATAATGTTATTATATCAGGCAGTGTATTTTATAACGAGTACAAAATCAAAACATACTTTGATTTTTAGAACATATTTAAACACATTTTCAGGAAGTAATGAAGTAAAGCTAATGCGTTCTATCAAAAGTAGGTAGGTTATCGAATTCAAATCAGGTTCAACGTTCTCTCGTGATGTTTGATATAATGTTATAAATAGAGCATACTAACTTCATTAAACTTTTGTTTTACAATTTCAAATTAAATATGAAGCAGAGTTTCTCATTAACTATTTTGAAAAAACTGTAACTTTTTATTATATTTACAACTCCATTGAAGTAGCTTCCTTAAAAAGTATTTCCGGACACATATTTGCCAACAAATTTCTTATTATTATTGCACAGCAACTTGCTTCAAAATATTTCCATGCTAATCAAAAGAAAACTATATTTAGGCACCATTTCTAGAGGACCGTATCTCTCTTAGGAAATATTTCCGAACACATGTTTATAGGAAGTTTCATTATTATTTTTGCCTATAGAATCAGCATCTAAAAGGGAATGCAGGAATTTTGGGACACCCTGTATAAAAATTCAAAAATCAATTGTGTGTGTATTGTATATTAATAGACAGTATAGTATACTCAATATAGATCAGAATTCTCGAGCAGAGAATAAATTTTCACGATTCCTTCTGTATTACCTTTCTAAGGCTATGTAAATTAATATTAAAGAACTTCTAATGTCGGCTTTTTATTTGGGGGTTATTTCCACCTTTTCCAGGAGGGGACAAAAAAATTAAAAACTAACTAATAGATCTGATAGGAAATTGTATTGAAAGAAAGAAGGATGATATACAAGTTTGCATGAAAGTAGATATGTTATAACGATTTGAAAATTGCGATACTTCAGTGTACTGTTTTTACGTAATTCTTTTGTTTGTATTATGCTGGGTGGAAATAGGGCAATACACATAGCGCTCTGTGTATTGACTGCTCTCATTAAGGCCGCATATGTGGCACGTGGGGTACGATAGTATAATAAGAGTGTAGTGTACTTTTCTACCTTAATGGTGTTGTTTCGCGTATTATGTTTTTTTTAATTTAATTTTAATTGCCTTATTTATTTTAACGTCCTGGAGAAGTTTAGCTAATGCTACTCTGCCATTTAACCAGGACGGCAAAAAGAGATACGGTCACCCATCCAAGTGATGGACTCGCCCGGCGTGCCTTAACAAACTTTATTTAGCTACACTACGCTGATGAAGAGCAATAACTTCGAAACACGTGTCCGCAGCTGCAGTTTTATTTTTTATTGGGAGATATAGCGCTATTCTTGCTTTTGTTTTTTGTCTGTCCCCGACAGTTCTTTCATTCTTTTGTTTACATGTTATGTTTACGTGATAAAAACGATGATGATTTTGCTATTTCCTTTGATAAAAATATCGCCCATTCTTTGCTTTACTTTTCACTCTTTATGAACCTACTATAATTAATCAAATAACAACGGCAAATATGCATATGCCAATTTAACGTGTATAAATTATAATGTCACTAACCTTTTTTGCTACAAACATGTAATTAGAATCTATATCTGTTTTATTATCATTATAAAGCATTTTTTTCCAAACCGGTATCAGCAATTATATATGTCGTAAGTAGTTTTCAGTTTTCAACTTTAACAAAGATATGAAAGCTAACGGATAAGTGGTCTCAATGTCTCCAAGGGTTGACATCGTTACGTATATTGCAGTATATGTATGTATGAGTTTTCGAGTTACAGGGTGTTTAGATTAGAGAACATTTATGTTATTATACTCTTCGCAAATACAAAACGAATAGTATATTGCATTCGATCGGCACATTTTTAAAACCGGTAATATTGCTCGGAGAGAAAAAAATTTCATATCACTGTGTTGGTGATCGAATTCTAAACAACTTTCAAAATGTCCATCCGTCTGTCTGTCCGTCCGTCCGTCACGTTCCTTGTAAGCACGATAACTTAAGAACGAGAAGTCCGATTGTATTAAGATTTGGACAGTAAGTTAGTGTTAGCTAGAGCAAGAACCCTATTGTTTTTGAATAAAATCGATTAATAAATAAAAAAGTTATTTATTGTCGAAATAAAAAAAAACTTGTGTTGTACTTAAACAAAAAATGTTTGAAACTAATATCATTACAAAAGAAAACTGCGAAGAGTATCCTATAGAATGTGCAACATTTATATAACAGCTGTAGTAAATCGGCGAAGGGTACCATGGTTAGCTTGTTATTTATATTTTTAACATAATATGTAATTGTGTTATTTTAATTTTCAAATAATATTCTAAACCGTTTGCTTATTTCAATATTTTTTCTTACAAATTATTGTTTTTTGAGCAAAATACATAAAAGGTAATCAGAAACCGTAAAAACTATATAAAGCAGCAAAAATGAAAAATTCTCCTGCCGATCACAAAAGCCATGGGAGTTTACACTACCTTGACAGCTAAAACTATTGTATATCTACTGACTATTGTATGTAATATAACTGTTACATTTGCCTAATTGGGCGGTTCTAAAAATCATTTTTTAAATGCATAACTCATTTAAGAATGAAGATGCTGCAAATGTGCATTCTTTGGTGCTACAGTTAATTTAATTCATCAGGTAATGTCACTGTAAGGTCACCTCATGATTTTCCTCGACGGGTAAAATTATGTCAATGGCTGTTTCAAAAAAACAGTAGATAATTCTGGGTTTATAACTTATGTTTCTTTTTACCGACGAGGTTAACTATCGCAGAGATGCTATTCAAAATTTTCACAACAACCATGTACCAACAGAAGAAAGCTACCACACACGTTGACAGAGGTTCATTACAAACATCAGTTTCATTAAACATTTGAGGTGGTATTCTTTGAAATGTCCTTATTATACTCTTCGCAAATACAAAACGAAGAGTATATTGCATTTCTAAAACCATAAAATTACTCGTAGAGAAGAAAATGTTCATGTTGACCTGTCCGTCTGTCTGTCGCTTTGTCCGTCCGTCACGTCCTTTTGTGAGAACGATAACTTAAGAAAGAAAAAGCCCATTGTATTGAAATTTGAACAGCAAATTGGTGCCAGCTAGAGAAAGAGCCCTATTATTTCTTAACAAAATTCATCAGTAAATAAAAAAGTTATTAATTATTTAAATTCTCTTATATTGTTTTTTTCTGTATTTTGTAATTAGACAAAAAATATCTAAAACTAATATTATTTACAAAAAAGTGAGCGAAGAGTATAAGTCATGTTTACTCTAATTGCTTTTTATTACTGCGAATTTTTCTGTTCCATTTCAATGATTAACATTCTAGCAAACAGTTTTTGTTCATCTTAGGTACTAAAATATAATTTAGTATACATCAACAGTAGTTATCCATTGATAAATCAGTGCAATGACATTATATTTGACGTAGCAAAAATATTTTCCTGGAAATGGTAAGAAATGTTTATAACTGTTAGATGCTATAGTTTGAATATTTGAAATATCCTCTGATATTTCCTCTGAAGTCACAGAAAAATTTTCATTCCCTGGCCACCTGCGAGCCCTGATCTGGTTATTGTTGATTTTTACTTATGGGATAACAAAATATCTACGCAACAGTATTCAATAACAATTTGGATAGTGTAAAAGAAAGGATTAGAGAAATAATTTTGCAGTAAGTAGAAGTTTTAGATTTTATAACTGACTATAACTTTTAATCCATATATTAATTAATGCGTTATATTTTTGAATGTTCACAAATGCAGGCACTTTACTCTTTGTAGTTTTTCACATTTTTTGCAAATAATATTAGTTTTAAACACTTTGAACATTAATTTTGAAAAACAGTATCATTTTTTATACTTTTTTATACATACTTTTCATGAGAAGCTGTTTTTTTTTTATAAAGAATGACTTTTCCTTGTAAACTCACGAATAAAACAGTTCTCCCTGTTCCGAGCTCAATCTGTGGACACGCTGTATATATAGATACACAGACATTTTTTGCGATCCTTTTGATAAAAATTGTGTCTAATTATAATATACCTATTTAAAATAGTCAAAACTATATCTAATAAATACAAAAAGTAAATGTTACTACTATAAAGACAAAAAAATCTTTCTCATTAACTCAAGTGTTGTAAATAACAAAATGTTTTTGAAATTTGTCTTATTTACAGGTACATCATACACAAAATATGCAGTTATTGATTACCGATTCAAAATAGACCCAGCTTTGAATGTTTTGATCTCGTTCGCTGTGAATCAATTGACCTAATAAATATTAACACTAGCTTACAGAAATAAAAGTAAAATGATAATAAATTGTGCTAGAAGCTAATAAACACTCCCACAGGGTCGAAGTGGGCCAGAGCTAATGGCCGTGAGTGTACAAAATATCCATTAAAGTACATGATTTCGGGACAATCCAGCCGCATGCATACGCATAGGCATCAGGGCAGTTTGTTAACAATATCCTTATTTGGGAGGGGCCGATTAAATGACGGGTAATGTTCTCTCTCCAGAGGGGTGAAACAATGCACAATCAAGGCATTATGTCATTAAGGGGATGCAAGTGTTATTTCCATTTCGAGGAACGTGTTAACTAGAGACCTTACATTTTGCTATTCATGCACATTACATATTTTATTAAATCTCATTTTAATGCCGATTATAATTGCAAAGAAATGTTGTTTTCTACAGATACCATTTAAAAATATAAAATCGCTGAGGAAACTAGAAGTGTCCCTCAGAATGTTTTAACCATTAAGAGATATAAGTTAAGTTCATTGGTCAAATTTTTTTATATGCGATTTTTTCGAAAACTGCTAATTCTAGAAAAAGTTTCAAATAAAAGTCACCTCAGTCTTTATTTTATCTCGAAATACTTGGTATCTATTTCGAAAGATAAAAAGGTTTCCCGCTTGCTGTATTTACTCATGCAAATTCTCACAATTGATCGGCATAGCCTATGAAAAAAAAAATCGCGCCTTCTACGCTTATTTTGTTAATATGTGGCTATAATACGGCAAAAATTTTAGCCCTATTTTGAGTTATTAAGTTGAACGATAAAGCGAGCTAACCGTTATACTCTTCGCCAATTTACTGCACTTTTTACATAATTGTTGCATATTCTATAGGATACTCTTCGCAGTTTTTTTTGTAAATAATATCAGATTTAAACATTTTCAGTTTAATTTAAAGAAATTTTAAAAAAATATGTAAAAAAATAATTTTTTATTTAAAAAATGTATAACTTTTTTATTTATTGATCGATTTTATTCAAGGACAATAGGGTTCTTCCTCTAGCTAATACTAACTTACTGTCCAAATTTCAATACAACTTAAGTTATCGTGCTTACAAGAAACGTGACGGGCGGACAGACAGACGGACAAACGGACGGGCGGACAGACAGACGGACAAACGGACGGACGGACATTTTGAAAGTTGTTTACCAACACAGTGATATAAAATTTCTTTTCTATGCGAGCAATATTACCGTTTCCTCTCTTCTTGTCCTTTGTTTTAAGTCCTTTGTCTTCCCGTGGGCCAGTGTTATGATGTAGATGCCATGACAGGTCCTTTGGCAAACTTGTGGTCTTCGTTAATATCCTTACAAAACAAGAGAAAACAACAACAAAAAAAGTGAAACAAAAGTTTAACATATGTAAAAGAAATATTAAAACAAAAGTACATGAAACATACCATTTAATGGAAAGAAAAAGAAAAGAGAGAGAAGAACGAACGTTTGAAAAAAAAAAAAGGGAAAATAATTTATAAATTTATTTGATACAGGGTGTAATTAGTTTCATGTCATTAAAAAAAACTGGTGGTAGGGAACGACAAGACAAACAAAAAAAACTTATATAACATGGGGTCTAAAGCTCATAGTTTTGGAGAGAAAAAATGAACAAAAATTTCGCAAATTCTCAATAAAATCTTTTGAGAACTGCTGGAATATTGAGGTAGGTTTAGATCGTCGCGCGTGTCTTTGGCTATGATACTCAATATTTGTGTAGATAGCTATAAAATATCGGCGGTCTTTAGCGGTGCGGTAAATAAGATGAAAGACGTCGACGTTTTCTGAGTGTTTAGTAGATCTGATCTGAAGAAAACTATACTCCGACTCTCCCTTGTGCAATATTTTAGTTTCTGTGGGTGTTTCGTTATGTACACACGTCCAACGCCGTTCGTTTTTTTTTTGTTATTTTTGAATTTCGGATTGCTGTGTATTTATAGTGAAGATTTATTTTATTGTGTTTACCGATCAAGTCGTTAAATTCTTGATTACGTACAGACACAATTTACTTGTTCGTTCTTTTTGTATTCCGTTTTGGATTTTGGACCAAGTTTTTCTTTTATTTTTCTTTATTGACAACGTTAGTTGATAGTTTATTGTTTAGTGTTGAACGGAGTACGTATGTCCTTAATTCGACGTACCGAACTGTGTATTGATGCAGATGCAGATTTCGAATAATTTACTTATGTGGTAAGCTTTTTACCCAGGACACTCATTTATGTTACAAACGTTAATAAATCACATTTAAATATTCTAAATTATAAACATTAATCCAATATCTTGTTCCAAATTCAAAGACACGCATGTAAAGAAATGCTCTGTTTAAACTTCTACGGCCATTATTTGCTTGCAGTTGTGCAGGAAAAGATAACGAATTATTTACCTCTTTATAATTTCCTCAGTTCGGTTGAGGCGGTCCATCAAAGGCGGTCGATGATCCAAGGCCTTTGTACATTTTTATGACAATTTAAAAGCTGTATAATTGGGAATTACAAGTCCAAGAAAAGCTGTGGTCAATTATTTTCTACATTAATATTTTTTTTTAAATATTAAAAAGGTTGACCTAGGTCAGTTTTTTTCAAAGTGCCCCTAGAGGGAAAAATCGTAAAGGTTTTTTGTTTGTCTAGTCGGTCCCCATTACCAGTTTTTTTTAATGACATGAAACTGATTACACCCTGTATTTGCATATACATGTGGTAAATTCTTTGTAAAAATTCAAAACCATGATAGTATTTTCTGGTCATATATTTATTTGATTCTTTAATGTAAATTATTTTCTTACGTTGTTAAAATATACCAAAGGAGTAAGTTAAATATTCAAGGGTGTAGCAATTTAATTGTATTCAGTAAGATCGAAGTGCAAGGTAAACATAACATCGGACGCATTCGTCACTTGTCATCAGCAACAACTTGGCATACCATTTAGTCCTCGCAAATGTAGCCGTGACTGATCCGTGCAGAAGGGCCAAGAGGCATTATCCTAATTTGTATTTGAAATTCACTGCTATGTGACAGCATTGAAAAGAAATTCCATTATATCGACGTAGCGACGCATTAAAAGGAACACCCCATAAATTATAGTAAATTGCCTATTCGCGATGACAACACAAATGAATTGCATTAAAGCACTCATAAATCCAGTGCGTCGTGATATGTTAGTGTTCATCACTATATCGTGAATGACCTCAAACAAAGCTGAAACCACTGGGTGCTGTTTAAAGATGAGGTTCTTTGAGTTATGGGCGAATTTAATTAACACTAGAACAATGGTAGTGGTGGTTTTGCATTAATTTGCCCTTAAGAGCATCCATTATTTTTATTTTAAAACATAAAGGGTGCTGAGATATTTTTTTAGTAATTCCAACTCATCAAAATTATGATCCAACACTATATATTATTCACTCGAATCAACAAACATTATTTCCATATCTGTCGTAAATCTGTAATAATCTAGCTTTTTTTTTCTGTGTGAAATAGGCCCCTATTGATTTTCGTCAGATTGTGTACGATAATATATCTTCAGGTAAACAAATAGCAGAGAATATATATTTTTTTACTCGGACTGTGTTTATATCCAGTTGGCACATATATACATTAGAAAGGCACTTAACGCCATTTGAAAAAGAAGCGTATCTTTTTTACGTACGTACAACTTAAAAATATCGCGGTTTCTACACGTGTCAGATAACGAAATTAATAACATGTAATATTAGCAAATGTGAAACATTCATTTTTGGTTACTTAATTTATCGCTTCGAAATAGTGTTTGATTGAGATTTTTAGCTAATATAAATAGATATAGAAACATGTTTTCCAACGTTTTTTCAACATTTCTTTTGAATCCCTTCATGTCCCACCATCACACAATGGTAGTAGCTACTTACTGTTGATGACAGAGAGATGGTTAAATGGCAAAAGTCCTTTATGGCCATTCCTAATATCTTTTCAAAAATAATGGCACCTTTAGTTTTCAGAAAAAAAAGTTAATACCAATCTTTTCTTTAACCTTATCATTGTTATTTTCATTCCTAGGCTTCTGGCAGTTGAACACAATTAAGACACTGTCTTAAATCTTCATGGCTTGTTCTGATAATGGCATATCAAATATGTCATAAGAAAACCAAAATGTAGAGTCTATAACTAGAAAACAAAATAAGATTTTTATGGATATCAAAAAGTGTTCACTTAATAAGTGTCTAAGTTTTACTTCAATCAATCTCTATTATATTCTTATTCTAGACTTCTACTCTGGGAATAAATATAATAGAGATTGACAGACAAAATAGAAATTTCTAAATATGGTCCTATTTCTTTTTTACTAAAAGAGTAGCAAAATTGCTACTGAACTTTATAAAATATTTACGAAGAGTGAATGTCTAGTCTGGGCCACACTGTATATCTATAAATAACAATGAAAAATTAATTCCAACCATTTTTAGTTCAAACCTACGTTGGTACTTGCAGGCAGTTGAAACTAATGGTTATAATAATATCAGTAGTACATAAAGTAAAAACTATATATTCAGTAAACGGAGATGTGTAACTAATAGTGTAATATAGAAACACACATGGCAACACATCACTAAAAGAACTCCGTCCACTAGTTGTATTTATTATAACAATTTAATATAGCAAATTATACTATGAATAAGCAACAGACAAACTTTAGCAAGAAAGAACACGAAATGGTGCGTATATAACACATACGTGGCTCGATCGAGACTACGGGCAGCGTACCCACATTTTATTTCATTTATACCTTTTGTCATATTTACACATGCTTGTTTTAATTCTCCTATTTCAACTTATGAGTACTATTTTGTTTTAATTGATCATTGCATTTTAATGCAGAACATAGGCTGAGTTTAGCGTATTGGTACAGTTGATGAATTTAAGAACCCTATAAAAAGGAACTTTTTATGTCTCTGTTACTAAAACTGGCGCCCAAGGTGGGGCAATTCATTATTATGATGTTTATTAATCAAGTTTCGGAACCTATATTGGTATTAAGTACCAACTTTGTTCTTTAAAGATAATATTCTGCAATTTTCGTATAATAGTATATATGACATTTCACACAAATATTTTAATTTTAATGATATCGATACTTTAAAGTATTGTAGTAAAATATAAATATATTATTGTTACCAATACATTGCTATACTTCTACAAAATTTCAGTTATGATTTTGTTAGCGAAGGCTTCAAAAGTAAGTGTTAATATAGATACATGGGTTTTTTTAAAGTACTTTCTCAAGGCTGTGTGCTATTTGATATGTACAATTTCAGAAAGTAGTTAAGAAGAATAAGAATATAATTTCTAGTTTCGTCCAGTTTCTTAAGCTTATACTTTTACTCCGCTTTGAGCTACAGGAGTATATAAGCGTTTACTTTGTAACAAAATGCATTCTTAATCTAGCAATATGGACATTTATTATGTCATCAAAAAAATTCAGATAATTAAGTTTTATTATGTTGATTGTACAATGTGTAGAGTGAGAGTCCTGTATGAGTGAGGCAATTCAACAATTCGGGCTAGACCGCAAATAGCCTACCAGCGCATACTGGACAAATCTGTAGTGTTCCGCCCAAATCAACTCATAGATCGTAAAATTAAAGGTTTTAAGATGCTTTCAAAATGTTCTATATGAAATTCTCTATCAATCCCTCCTGCCGGATTTTCGTTCCCACTTATTTGCAATTTTCATCTATAAACATATTTTTACTAAAAAATATGGGTTTTTCCAAGGGAAATCACTGTCAAGGTCACAAATTTATAAATATTATCGATTTTTAAATTTTCATTTTGCAAATAAGCAAATTATCTGTCAAATTATATATTCCATTTTCTTTTTTTACTGTGAACAGCAGCCAAAAGCATAAACATAATATTTTTGACATTAATGGGCTTGTTTCATGATATTCTTTTTATATGGTTTTTATACTTTTTCATATAGTACTCGATATTCTCATTATACACTTAAAATTTCGTATTATTAACTTTTTCCGTTCTCGAGATATAAGGAGTTGAAATTGGTAATAGTTGCAAAAACCGAGCCTTCATATGTGACGTCACTATACGTAAGTGACGTATGAAAAATGGCTTTCTGGGACCTTTCAAATTTAACCTGAAAAGTCGAAAAACATGGAATTTTTAAACGCTGGTAACTAAATAAATACGTCGAGTGAAAGTTCGTTCTATGTCTCTAAGGAAAGGAGAAGGTCGGTGATCAATTCTAATCGTAAATTGTAAGGTCAAAATCGAAAATTCGTCCCGGCAGGACCGATAGAAAATTGTAATTTTTTGACATTTCACCAAATTGTACTCCCCTACTGTCAAGTAGTAAACAAAACAAACAATACTTTGAAAACACTTATAGTTATAACAAGTAAGGAGCATCAAGTCTACTGAGATCGCCGAGTCTATGGGTATAGTGACGTAGCGCCTGGCCACGCCCCATTTTCGCGAGATGGAGATTTGTAATCGTTTTTAAGATACTAAACGTGCGAATAAGATTCTAATTTTTTGCAGATCCATTAATTTATATTTGCACTTTCGATTTATGAAATAAAAAAAAAATGCTGAACAAGCCCATTTCTTGTCAAGTATCTCCTAAATCCATAGGAAATGAACAGTTTAGAACTTTCAATTTTGACAATATTTAATAAATGGCTTCTTAAACAACATAAACATAAACACCACACAGAGTAGACGACCCCCAAATCCAAAGCCTCTCATAAGCTGCCCGGAAGGGGGTCGCACATTTGAAAAAACGCAGACAACATCCATTACCCACCAATATTGCCAGCGCCGGTACTGGGAATCGAACCCAGTACACGTTAAGCAGTCTTACCAAGCGCGCTCCCCACTAAGACCCTTAGCCGACTGAGCTACCGTGCTGGTTTTCATTGAGTTGACTGAATAGTGTATAATTTAAATAAATATCAACTACAGAACTAATTAATTTTAAATCGCTTTAAATATCTATCTTTTTATGGAAACTTAGACTATTTTGTAATAACGTAAAACACACATGCTTATTTTTAATTTTGACAGAAATTTTGACCGCTGCCAACTAACATGATATATTGAACATTAATTTCCTATCCAAATTCTGTAGAAAAATACCTATTTGACACTTTAACTTTCAAAAAAACTTAATAAATGGCATTTTAAGTAAGTTGCCGAAAATTTTGACAGCTGTCAGATTTAAAGACTAGTACCTATCAATTATTAGAAAGCCTTAAAAAACTTGTTTTTGGTACCGAATAGTTGTAATTTTTCCAGATTATTGTACTACAAAAAACTATTTATACTACTGTAAATAATACCTTGAATTTCTCGAATCCGTTCACATGATAATATCTTTATAAATAGCGTTATATCATAATTTATTATTAAACATTTTAAACATTTAATTTCCGTTTATAGCGGATCAAATTTCATTTCAACCATGAATTGCAGACAGCTAAAAAATAGAGCGGATTGAATCTAAGACAGAGTAATGAGTAATACTCCTCAGTTCACGTTGTGTTTTTTAGTAACGCTGTTACGTAAAAGCCAAATTAGGATTGCTCTCTATTAGATATATTTAATTTAATCAAATAAGTACATGCCGGACAAAATTTTTTAACAATTCAGTAACACAATCAATAAAAGAATTGGGCAAAAATCCGTTCTTCAACATGCTGGGCTCAAATAGCTAATAAGACAAATGTGTGGGAGCCAGCGTTCAATTACCTGACATATTTGAATCAATTAGGGTCATTAGTAATTCTGTTCCTCAGAGCATGCCAGACAACGAAAGTGGTAAGAGAAATTTTCTTAGTGGTGGAAATTCACGAAATAATTCGAAATGCCTTATACAATTGATGCAAGTATTTGTAATAAGCGAATATATGTTTTATCGACTGGGTGTGACAAAGAAGTATCAAGCTTTTTATTATCGATTAATTGCCACTTAGTAATTACAAGAATACGATCAAAATAGATCCGGGCTACCAAAGGCCCAGAGGCAGACATACAGCCCAGCTATTAGAAGTCCAGGGGCAGACATTTTGAAGCGAGATGTCTTATTTTTAAGCCATGACTAATAAGCAAATTCATTTTCTTTTAAATAATTCGTTTAATTTATAAATTACGCTTCCGCTACGAAGAAAAATTCTAATATCACTTCTATTGTCTGCCACAATCTAAAGCAAAGGATTAATCATATCTCCAGCTGATACAAATGTGTCAGGTCATTGCATGCTGACTTCTATACTATGTGTAATATGTATACCTAGTGTTAGACAAACAATTTATTTCCAATTTGACACTTGTAAAATAACATGGTGGATTGAGTCATATCCGTTTCAATAAACTATGTACAGTTTCCTGATCACTTCTATTTTAGTCTACATTGATTGACTCTTTGACAATGATGTAATGCAAGTACAAGCGCGTTTAGTGTGGTTTTTAAAATTTTGTCTGATGTATTATTAATTACTATAATTTTTATAATTTATCAACTTCCTCTTTTGTTTCAGCCTCCATATTTCCATCTCCAGGGTCTTATTGGAGCAACCCCAGTGCAAATTTGTATTCAAATATAGCAGCGAGCACCCATTCCATAAGTCATCATGCCGGTCCCCACCTTGGGGCGCCACCTCTGGGGTCATACCCTCACTACGCATGACCTGTTTCTAACCCGTCACCTGGTTCGGACTGGACCAGGAAACTGACTATGTAACTAAGTAGTAGTGTACATGATCGGATTATTGTCAAACAGTATTTAGATTTAGTCACGTTGGTATTATTTGATTGTCAGGAAAGAGAGAATTTACGATATAAAGAATATTCGAGAAAATCACAGAACATGAACAATATTTGCCTGTGAATAAACATTTGTTAACCATTTTAAAATTTCACATTAGACAATAAATGGTATTAAAATTCCCCTTACAGCAGTATCATACTGAGCTAGGTGGTTGATTCGCCAGTGCATTAAGTGAGCAGGTGTACCACGCAGTCATTGAATGACTTAGTTTACTACTACCATGTGTCTTATTTACACATACTTTGTGTACCTATGCTTATTTTAATTCTTCTATTTTAACTTATAAGTACTACTTTGTTTTAACTGATCATTGCATTTTAATTCTGAGCATAGGCCGAGTTTAGCGTATTGGTACAGCTAATGAACTTAGGAACCCTATTAAAAGGAACTTTTTATGTCTCCTTTACTAAGTCTGGCGCCCGAGGTGGGGCAATTTATTATCGTGACGTTTATTAACCTAGTTTCGTAGCCTAAGTTAGTATTACCAATTTTGTATTTTAACGATAATATTCTGCAAATTGTGTATAATAGTATAATTATATTACACAAAATTATTTTAGTGTTAATGATATCGATACTTTAAAATAAAATAGTAAAATATAAACATATTATTGTTACCAATACATGGCTATATTTTTGGAAAATTTGAATTATGATTTTGTTAGCCAAAATTCTAAGCATATCAGTTTGTTCCTTGTCTGAAAATTCCAATGACTCGAGAGCATTGACGGTCTTCTCAAAGCTGTCCAAATCGTCCAGTCCCGTTACACCTCAAGTTCACCACTGATCCCTGATTCAAGTGGTGAAATATGTTTTGTTGCTTTAGATGTAAATGTGGTAATCGCTGCCTAGCTGAACAAATCTGTTAAGTAATGTGGTAGTATTTGGAGCCTAAAATACTACTCTCTATCTTTCTAATAAACATGTTCTCATCAGGCACTGTTAATGTGAAACTGTTCTAAAGAGAAAAATAAATACGAACCGGCAAATGTTGGTTTTTTGATTCGTACTTATTTTTAGCTACCAACTTGTAAATGACTAAAATAACAACAAAATATTGAATACTTTCCATTAATAACTATTCAACTGTAAGAAGTGATACTTCTTTAAATTTAAAATTAAAGGGCGAATATTTTTGTGCGCGATAGAGGACGCACTATTAATTTACATGATACCCCAGATTATAAAAATACATCAACTTTTTCAAAAATCAAAATCGTAGAATTTATATTTTTCTACAATATATGAAGGAAGACAGAAGAAAGGAATATGATGGTTATTTCCATTAAAAAAAAAAATTAAAAACGTTTATTGTGTATTGGCCCATAATGGACTCATAATCATATTCCTTTTATTTTCAGTTATCATTGTGTGGATTTCCAATGCGATTATTAGTCGAGTCATTGTAAACGAAAATAGTGCTAAACCTCTCAATTCTAAGAACTGGCATTGATTTTTTTGAAATTTTGGAAAAAGTACAAATTACAAAATAACATAGGTCAGATGTGTGACATTTGAGTATTAATTGTTAAATAAAGAATTATAATGAACAAGCGCAATATCTATAAATTATTATTCCAAAACTTAATTTCTAGGGGTTTTTGTGGTCGTGTATTACAATTGTAAGGTTTAAAAAAAATTGAAATCCAAGATGGTTGCTTTAAAATGGCGGATATTAGACAAATATCATTATTTAGTATAGTTGTTTATTCAACAATTAATACTCAACTGCCTGAGCATATGTGATTTTGTTATTTATACTAGAAAATTACAAAGTTTCAATAAAATCCATACTAGTTCCTAGAATTAAAAGGTAAAATGCTAAGATTACTCGACTATATCAGATTTCTCATTTCTAGTCAGAACTCAAAGAAAATGTTATTGTTATAGGTTTTATTATATAATGTAGTGGTATAACCAGTGCAATGTTTGAATGTATATAAGAATAGTAAATTTGAAATGTGTAAAGAGACACACAACCGCAGCAGCGGCGTCTGTGATAACATTTTACGTGTTTTAAATGTTACCCAAACACCGGTTACAAAAACATGACCTCAAAATAAACATTATATGAAAGATTTTTTACGTATGTTTTGGCCCGTAATTAATTTACATTTAAGTTAATATATGTGTAGGTGTAGAAGAATTTAATAATCATAACTTCAAATTAGCAAACATTGTGAAGAACGAGCAACAAATGTGTGTTCTCTTTTTGCTTTCACTTGAACAAATAAAATTATGAGAAAATTGTGTTATTACAGAATTAACAAAATTGAAATGACAATATATTTCATTAACAATATTATGTCTTTTCTTTATTTTTTGTAACCGGTTGTTTTTGCTTTTATGTTCCTTTATGATTTTTAATATATACAAATATATATTTATTTTTTATTTAAATTTATTCATTGTAAGTACAATTTTGTTTGTATATATATGTATACTGTAATGATACAGAGGGTATTTGTTGTAATACGGCTTAATAGATTGAAATGAAATACCAAAAAATAAAGTAGGGACATTTATGTTCACAAAAATATCATAGATATACTAAGACTAGTCATGTAACTATATGTCAAAGAAGCCATTTTGTTAAGGGGCCACAGAATGGCTACCGTAATAATAAGTTGTATAAATGTTATGTATTTATTATACAAAAATATAGTCTAAAAGCCAAACATTGTATTTTTAATGACATATTTCACATTAGATTATCTCGGCTACCAAGGCCAATCACCAACAGAGGAAATAAGCTTATTGGTTCTTACATAAGCATCGATACTTGTACCTGAAAATTTTGCAGAACGCCAACTTTAATTTTGCCTAAAATTTGTGCAAAATTGAACAAATAAATGACGAAAGAACGTCATTTATCAAAATAATAAAAATTATCCTTCGCAGTAGATGATAAGATATCTTATATCAGACTTACAGGTGTGAAGCAAAACGTGTCATTATTTTGTAAATGATCGACCACATAAATCTGTGATAAAATATCGGACCGAACTTTGAAAAGAAGTTAAACCACTGATGTCATTCTGAGAGTAATTTAGTCATGGTTGTAGCTCTCTAATCTGCAGTATGCCTTAAATATTTCCTACGACGTTCAATTTACCTTTTTAAATAGGAAAGTATTACAGTTAAAACTTAAGTACGCAAAAATAAATTACTTAAATTTACTTAACGACTCATTGTTTTCTCTGTAGTTTTTTTTCCTCGGCATAAAGGCTTATAGCCATACAGCCAGCTACAATTTAATATTCTCTGTAGTTAATTTTTGCATAGCATAATGAGGACGTCAATAATTTTGCGAAACCATAATTCGTGGATAGTAGTTAATCTATACAGGGTGTTGCATCATGAGAGGGACATAGCTTAATAGGAGGTAGAGAACATCAGTGGTAACCGGAACCTCCCATAGAAATGTCTCATTGGGCCTTCACTACGAAATTACAGGGTGTTAAATAATTTTTGGCCAAACCTATTTTTTGTCATAACTTTGACAGGAAATGAAATAACGGATTCATATTTGGTACGGCTAATGTACAAACGAGCCCCAAGAGGTACATGTATAAAAAAAAATATATCCAGGTCCGGACTCACTATAATTTATGTTTCTTCTTTGCATCAATAAAACATCACCCTGTATATATTTTTTTGAAATTTCGATACGATATTCGAAAAGAGCAAGAAAAAACAAACAAAATGGCCTATTTCATTTTTTTGTTACACCTTCGTGGTTATTTAAATACGTTGTTAAATGTGCAAGAAAATGGATTACAGAACCCTATTAAATGAGAGGCATGTGAAATAAATAGTTTTATAACTAAAATTTGCAAAAATTCTATTGAGCCTAGGTGGTCTGGGTGAATCCTAATTCCGGCACGTTTTAAAGGTCCGTTTTGGTAAAAAAACTGTGGTCCTAATAAGTAATCGGGTATGAAATAACAAAATTTTTAATCAATCACAGTAGGCTTGTTCAAAGTGTCAGATAATAAAAAGAAATCTCCTAAACAGTTGAATAATTGTTTGTTAGTAATTTAATGTGTCAATAATCCGCATTTAGTTAGTGAAAACTTGTGAAAATATTTTAACTATGCCAGTAAAATTTACAAACGGGGAATATGCTGACATAATATTCATCTATGATTTCTGTAATGGAAATGGTAGGTCGGCGGAAAGAGAATATCGGCTGCGTTTTCCTGGTCGTCGATGCCCTAATCATAAAACCTTTAGTACGGTGTTCCAGTATACAAGACAACACGGAAAGTTTCCTACTTCTGCAGTTGTGGAGCGTGTTTTACAACAAGGTGTGCAGGAACAAAACAATATTATAAACGTAGTTCAAGAAAACCCAAATATGAGCACTAGACGAATCAGTTTGGCAACTGGTATTCCTCATTGGCGAGTATGGAGAACCCTAAAAAGAGAACGTTACCATCCATATCATATCCAGCAGGTACAGCGTCTTCAACAAGGCGACGATATCCCCCGCCTGGCATTTTGTCGTTGGTTGTCTAATCATCGCCCAGTATTTACAGAACCTTATTTACGGATGAGGCACAATTTACAAGGGATGGAGTAAACAATTCACGAAATAATCATAAATGGGCACAGGAAAACCCACATGCGGTACGCCAACGCCGTTCGCAACACAGGTTTTCTGTAAATGTTTGGGTCGGACTTGTGAATAGACATTTGATAGGGCCACATTTTTTCGAAGAAAGATTGAATGGTGAAATTTACTTTGATTTTCTTCAAAACATTTTACCGAATATGTTAGAAAATATCGGTATAAGAGGCATGTTGTTTCAGCATGATGGGGCCCCACCACATTTTAACCTTCAAGTAAGAGAACACTTAAACAATGTGTATCCTAATAGATGGATTGGACGCGGGGGTCCACATGAATGGCCACCAAGATCTCCTGATTGTAACCCTTGTGATTACTTTTTATGGGGCCACTTAAAAAAGGAGGTTTATAGCATTGAAATTGAAAGTAGACAACATTTAATCCAGCGCATCGTTACAACCTGCGACGAAATACGGAATAATCCAGAAATGATACGTCGAGCAATTGGTGACCTTTCTAAACGCGCAAGAAAATGCACAGAATTTGGGAGAGGACATTTTGAAAATTTACTTTAGTGTCAATTACGTTTTATTTTTAAACACATTTAGTTATTGTTTTGTTATTTATTGTTAATTGAATGGAAAATATTTTATTTATTTAGATTTTAGTTTGTTCTCTTCCAATTTTTATTAAGTATAAAATGTTGATGATTTTCTTGATCAAAGTAACTGGTTGCTTAGGCCTAAATGGTTTAAATTATCTGTCACTTTTATTCTTTGAACAAGCCTACTGTGATTGATTAAAAATTTTGTTATTTCATACCCGATTACTTATTAGGACCACAGTTTTTTACCAAAATGGACCTTTAAAACGTGCCGGAATTAGGATTCACCCAGACCACCTAGGCTCAATAGAATTTTTGCAAATTTTAGTTATAAAACTATTTATTTTACGTGCCTCTCATTTAATAGGGTTCTGTAATCCATTTTCTTGCACATTTAACAACGTATTTAAATAACCACGAAGGTGTAACAAAAAAATGAAATAGGATATTTTGTTTGTTTTTTCTTGCTCTTTTCGAATATCGTATCGAAATTTCAAAAAAATATATACAGGGTGATGTTTTATTGATACAAAGAAGAAACATAAATTATAGTGAGTCCGGACCTGGATATATATTTTTTTATACATGTACCTCTTGGGGCTCGTTTGTACATTAGCCGTACCAAATATGAATCCGTTATTTCATTTCCTGTCAAAGTTATGACAAAAAACAGGTTTGGCCAAAAATAATTTAACACCCTATAATTTCGTAGTGAAGGCCCAATGAGACATTTCTATGGGAGGTTCCGGTTACCACTGATGTTCTCTACCTCCTATTAAGCTATGTCCCTCTCATGATGCAACACCCTGTATATAAAATATAGAGCTAATACAAATACATCTGTATCTATAGCAAATATTCTACTGTCGGCTTTATGATGATATAAACACAAAACAAATACACCACACATAGTAGATAACCACCAAATATAAAACCTAGACTGTCTGGAAAAGGACTGCATATTAGAAAAATGCAGACAACATCCATTACCCACAGACATTGTCAGTGCCGCAGCTGGGGATCGAACCCAGTACACTATAGACGGTCTGAACAAACGTGCTTGCCACTAACACGGCTGAGCTACGGTGACGATAAGACGTATTCTAAATATTTTGCAATCACAAATGTTGTGTTGCAAGTAACTGATCGGCACAGCACTGATAACGTGCACTTATAAGGTCAAATGGTAGCGGAAGATATCGGAACGGCTGCACAAAAATAATCGTATTTTTTATAGCAATAAAGTAATCAATGAGTTGAACAAAATTTGTCAGAACAAGAATATCACGAGGCTTACAATGATCAGACTTGCTAACGTTCTAATTTTCTCTAGTTTTCGAAATGTGAGTAGGGAGAGGTTGCTGCAAGTTCCCTGGACAATCTCTCGTTACAGTAGCTCAATTTTTCAAGAAGTGCGATCCCCAAAGAGATTTTCTCTAACACTATTTCAGAAACTACAAATTCCACAACTAAAAACTGTATCACAACAAGTATCATTCCAATACACTGTGATGGAAAAATACAGCACAGCTTTCGACAAATCAGAAGCCGTTAAGCCGCATTTAGTCGTTCGGTTGCTATGGTTACGCCGAACAAAAGGTGTTTATCTTTAGCTGCGTATTTGACGTTTTGAACAATTTCGAAGTTATTTTGTATAATTTCTAAAATCTTTTAGAAAAAGTGTAGTCTACAACACGTTTGGCATATTCAACACTCGCGAATCGTAGTCTTCGCCCTCGGTTCGAACTACAAACTTTTCGTTTGTGTGAAATATAGACGGTTCCATAACTTGAGATATTCACTTGAAATTTAGTACATGTATGTGCCATAACTACATCTGTAATTAGATTATATTTTGTGATGATTCCGGTGAGGAGTTCGGGGGTATGTAGGGGTAAATAGGTGAAAATAAGTAAAGCAAGCTGGTAAGAGTAGAGAAACTTGGATTTGGTGTAAATTCTAGAAACCAAAGTCTCATATTTTTTTATAACATTTTTCAATCCCTCCGCTACTTCCCACTCCATTATTAAAGTGGCTGATAAAATTAAATTGAGATATTCACGTGAAATTTGGTACACGCATGTATTATAACGACATCTGTAAGAGTACAGAAACTTGAGATTTGATGTATATACTAGGAGCCAGGGTCTCAGATTTCTTCATCATATTTTTCAAATCCCCCGCCACCTCCACTCCATTATTAGAGGGGTTGATTAAATGAAACTGAGATATTCACTTGAAATGTGGTATTATAATGACAACTGATTAAGATGATTCCGTTAATAGGGTGGGTGGAGTGGTGTGTAAATTGGGGAAAATGAATAGAGCAAGCTAATAAGCTTCCAGGAACTTCATTTTTGGCATACATGCTAAGAGCCACCGCCTAAAAAATTTTTTATGACATCTGCCTCTAGTGTTATCAAAATTTTATGGCCAATTATTTGCATATACTAGAGTGCAATTATAGTCAAGATGTTTTCCTTTAAAGAGACTTGTATGGAAAATCAGGATGTGGAAGTAGTGATACCTCCCGTTTTTTAATTTAGTAAAGCACTTGTGTGTATTATTATACACTCCCGGAGTTTGACATTTTCTCCCCGACTCGCCTTGTATGAGGTTAATTCATTATCTACTGACAATTTTCTGTCTCTTGACCAACAATAGCTTAAATATACTGGGGGTGATTAGCTTCATGTCATTAAAGTTATGAGTGGCTTTAGGCTTTTCTGATGAGTCCACAATAAGGACGAAAAACGTTTCAAAGGCATTTCCAAGAAACTGAATGAGATTTTATGAAAATATAATTCATTAGAATGAAAACATTTTTAAAGACAAGGTACGTAAATAAATTAATTTCAGGCCTTTGTTCTCATTTTTAACTGAATTTACATATCGTAGGGGATCATGTAGATACTAGTTTAGTCTGCCTAGCCGTAGGGGACTATGTTGGATGCTAATGTTAAAATGAGAATGGCAAATAAGAATTTTTTCTTGTTAGCATAACCAGAAGTCAGGTTATCGAAAGAACGCAAAGATTTCATTAATATTTTTATATATAGTTTTTCCTTTAGTACTCATAGATAGCTTTTCTTTCCGCTGTTTGCAAAATCCTATAAAGAATATGTTTCATTAACTTCTACGCCTGTGACTTTTACGCCAAAGGATCAGTTAGAGGGTGGTTTTTGACAAATAATACGAATACGAATAAAAATATATGGAAACCTATTCTGTCCTTTTCCAAAGCATTTTTTTTTTAATTGTACTTTATATTTAACATACACAGCATCTCTAAGAATGTTTTTTATGTTCAATATCAATAATATATCAACGAATTCTTACTACTTACACAGAACTGTTGATATAGTTAACAGTTTTATTTTACACAATGTTAGGTTTGTCCTCTTTGACATAACAGTTACAGGCGTAGAGTTAATTTTCCAATAATATAGTGGATAATTACATTATTTTGTAGATTCCTCGGACGTTTTTAGAAGTGAAGGTACACATGTCAGGAAGTCCCAAAAAGAAAAGTAAGGGAACTAAGAGAACGCAGAGATAGTAGCGAACCCCAGAATGAAATATAAAAACACAACCAACATTTAGATAATATAATATTGTCCAATCTGGAAAAAAATTAAATTAAAATAATTGCTAATATTGACAAATGATATATTGCGCACCTGTACCTATTCTGTTACTTAAACAATATAACAAAATGCAAAATAATTAATTAACTAATGATTACAGACTTTATTTTCCTTAAAATTATCAGTGAAATTAACACGTCGCGTGGCATGCAATAAAAATCACGTGTTTCCAACGAAAACACTGCTTAGGGCAAGTCATGTTACAAATGGTTTGTTCTGGTTTTGAGAAATGCCAGTCCTCGGATGTCAGAAACATACGCAGTTAGTAAGTTCAGAACGCGTTTTAGTAACTGCGCATGTGCCTAACGTCCGAGGACGTCCTCGGACACGGTATTTCTCAAAACCAGAACAAACCTAAAGAGTGGTTAATGATGCAAAATAGACTTTTAAGCATTAGTCACGCCTTATTTTCTGACATCCATAAGTTATTCCTCAGCAGGGGGAATCAGTTCGCTTACTTTATCGACAATATCATCGAGCTTCACACATTATTATGCAAAATACTAAACCATTGTTGAATTATTTTATCCAAATATATAATAAATAATAATATATCATTAGCCACCTAGGAATATTAGCAATGAACTATTGTATTTTTAAGAATGCAATAATAAATTCATATAATGCAATATATTCTTTATAGGATTTGGCAAACTGCGGAAAAAACTGCCTATGAGAACTAAAACGAAAAACTATCTGTAATAGTATAGCATATTATTCAACGAGTGAAATAAATAATAGAGAGTTGTGCTAAATATTATTTTATATAAAAGACTATAAATAAAATTAGTTGTATTTTTCTTTATTATTAGAAAAATTTGTAAAATTTAATGTGGGTGTCATATTTATGTCCAAGTTAATATTTTCATTCCTTGTGGAATTTTCTTGCACGTAGGTGGACGTGGACGAGCTTGCCCCTGCACTTACAGACTCAATAATTTTATTAGCGGTGTCCATCTTGTTTTTTAAGGATGTAGCCTTCTGCCACTGGTGTGGATTTCCAGCCTCCATGACTTTTTAACGCTGTGATATCCCCACCTGCATCCACAAGCATTGTAGCTCATGATCTTCGAAATGTGTGCCCCGTGTACATTTCCGGATTTGGCAAATTTAAAAATGATGCTATTTATTTTCCCATTGAAGCAAATTTATTAATACCAATTTTTTGACTAGTGCATTTACCTGTTTGGAAATTCAAAAACAATGATGTAGGACACGATGCACTATTCGGTCGAAGATTAATATACATTTTACTTATGTTATAAAATTTACCGGTTATAGTAAATTTTCTAAGTATTTTAGTTTTTGTATTTGGAATGGTTACCATTAAAGCAGATCCTAAGTCTTCAAGATGCGTAATGTCCATTAGATGTAATTCAGATAATTATAGATTGTGAGAATAGAGCAAGCATCGGTCATGGCATATACAATGTTTTTGAACTTTAAATAGTCTCATGATTACAGCACAAAAACTGTTGAATAATGAAAATGAACTCCTGTGATTGGTTCAAGACTGTTGAATAATGAAAATGAAGTCTTGTGATTGGTTCTGGACTATTGAATAATGAATTACAACCCACGGCTGTAAGTAATGAGCCCCATTACTTGTTTAAAAACGTATCTATAATAAATGAATTATTCAATGGTCGTTGAAAAAAATATTAATTTCCAAACAAAAACGAATTCACTTTTAAATACATTCATATTTCGTCTTAGTGTCATTGAATTTAATCCCTAGTGGCAGCAAGAATTCAAGTTCCTAAAAAAGTTCCATCACTAATTTTAGTTGTACACCCGCGTAGTAGAGTGGAATAATACTAATCATAACAAGAATGTCAAATTTTTGTTTGTTGAAATAGATTGGAATGGCTAGAAACGTGCAATTTTTTCGAAAAAGATTTCTGTCTGGAACGGTTTAAGATATTAAAGCGAAAGGTACACGTATGTATCATTACGAGATCTGAAACTAGATTATGTTTTGAGCTTATTTCGTTAAAGGGTTGGGGGATAAATAAACAAGCTAACCATTATACTATGCATATTTTATATAATTGTTGCACATTCTATAGGATACTCTTCGCAGTCTTTTTTGTAAATAATATTTGTTTTAGACATTATCAGCTTAATTACAAAACATAAAAAAAATCTTTGTTTGAAAAATTAATTACTTTTTTATTTATTGATCGACTTTGTTTAAAAACAATAGAGTTCTTCATCTAGCTAACACTAACATACTGTCTAAATTTTAATACAATCGGACCTTTCGTTCCTAAGTTATCGTTCTTGCAAAATACGTGACGGACGGACGGACGAATATTTTGAAAGTTGTTCAGAATTTGATCACCAACACAGTGATATGAAATTTTTTCTCTCTGAGCAATATTACCGGTTTTAGAAATGTGCCGATCGAATGCAATATACTCTTCGTTTTGTATTTCCGAAGAGTATAGTGAGGTTAGCTAGGAAGAGTCTAAATACTTGGCACTGGACGAACGACTTTAATAGCCTTCCTTCTCAACTGTTGGGAATATACGATACAAAACGGGAAGAAAAATGCTGAAAACATCATTTAGATTGAGTAATATCAGGGCCCTGCCGTGCTATGATGCGGAGAGGCGATTGCATCTGGCGGCACAATCATGGGGCGGCATTTCAAGCAGTAAATTACAATTTTTACAATACTGAAAAATATTTACGCGACATTTTTTAAAATTTGCCTATCAGACCAGCCTATATGGGTGCATAAGTATCGAATATATTTCAGATACAGTTTTTTTTTTTTTACTGGAATCAGTTCAGGGCCCACTATCGATTACGAAAATCCACGTTACCAGACGGTAACCCCTGGTTTGACATTGTTTAAAACAATTTTGTTTACAACCAAAGGAAATATTATATTCAATCAAACTAATTTTTTAATATTTTCTGACCGATTTCCAGCAACTTTCGATAACTTTTCTTGGTAAAGATGATATTTTTTATTATTATATTTTATTTAAAATAAATGTAGTCTCGAAGCTATAAATTTGTGAGATTGTGTGCAGGTATTATTAGAAACCATACAAAAACTAAAAACTTATAGACAATCTGTATATGAAAAGATCAAAATTGCTGCTAATAAGATTGAAGAGGGTCTTGAATACGGCACTGAATTTTAGACCTAAGCTAAAGTTAGAGCTAGAAGAAAAAAGTGTTAATTTGAATACGAAGCTGTCGATGAGCCCTTAACAGAGAACAATAAATTTAAAATAAACTTTTTTAATTATATTACCCTTAATTCTCTGAAGAACGATTCTCGCTTCTGGAAATCCATAGCAACAGTTTTTATATGCAATTTCAAAACTAAAAAATATAGATGACAAAGTGTTACAAAATTATTGTACAAATCTTTATACTCAATCAGTTTGTTCGTTTGTGTTGATTTATAGGAACTTTGAAGCACGTTATCTCTCTCACACTCACGTTACATGTGATAGCACTATCTTTATTTAACTGCTTGAAGCTGCTTTAAATCAACACAAATGAACAAACCTAATAGAAGGTGTTTCAAAATCTCATGAGCTTTGACCTTGGTATGCGCAGAGACATAATTTCGGCGATCGTCTCAACTACACAACTTCCTAAAAACATCAGATTTAGGATTTGCACTTAACCCGAGCTGTCATTGTTTACAGACCTCCATTCCAACGGCCCTTTGAGATTAATTTAGAAACTAGTGAATTTTACGCGGGGTTATTCATCTAATCCTAACAATATGTAAATAAATTATTGTATTAAATTTCTGTGACAGCCGAGTCAATGTTTTCAAAAGGTACTTATGCGGAATAAACTTCGCCTTTTGCGCATCTCGCGGTTCATAAGGTTCTAAAAGTACGCTACTTCCTGTCGAAAGTGATTAAGATTTAAATGCAACTGATCATCAAGAAGAATTATATGATGTATGTCGAATGCTACCATCGCCTATGAAATCTTTTGATGAAAATTATTTGTGCTGAGGATTTTATTAGCACTCCTTGTCTCTGTAGCCAACGGACACATAAGCTTTTCTAAATTAAAGTTAAAAAAAATTGTCACTTATATAGTTATTGTTAACTTAATTTGTTTATTTAACAATGTCGGAGGTTCGACCGACAAAAAAAACTCTTAACTTTTCAAGTTATGGACCCAAGAAGATATTTCCAAAGTTTCAAAAAAATCGGTAAAGTATTGAACATTTTTTGGGTTTTTTATAAATTTCGATACAGCGACTCGACTATAAGGTTACTTCTTTCACTTTTCACATAAGGGGCGGCATTTCGAAGACTCATATCATACTGAAAAAATCTACCGCACGGCCCTGAGTAATATTTCTATTTGGCCAATTAGTAGCCAACGGAATTTAATCAACGACATCTTCACCATATTATGTAACAAGTACGGCGCGGCGTGCTAAAATACAAAAATTAATATATAAGGTAATTAACCTGATGGTGATGGCTCAGCATTTATAAATGCAACACAAAATTCAATGTTGATTGACACTGACCTTGTGTACGTTGCTACTTTTATATGTATGAATGTATTAATATAGTATTGATTCAAAACAATAATATCTAATAATAAAATACTGAAAATATTGGAGCAAAATTTATGTGTTGCTTCCATTTTTACAATAGTCAATCACACATTAACGAGGTAAATGAGGCCTTAAGTTTGACAATATGCACTTCCTTAATAACTTTCCTGCCCATAACAAGGGGGAGGTTACTAACTTTAATTGGTCAAAAATTGAAAACTGAGATAAGACCAGATCTTTATGTTTTGAAGTCCCAGGAACACGAAAAGGTTGTTTTTAAGAAATGCCTGTATTTATAGTTCACTGCATATTTACACGGCACATAAAAAACTTAACTTAAATAATAAATATAATGTATTACTTAATAGATAAAACATAATTACTCTTATGTAAAGTATATTCTGGCATAACTAAGATAAGAAATAAACAGAAACACGCCTCTTTTAATTAAGATATCCAACTCTTGTGATATAGTTACGCAAATCACCCCTAACTAGAACGTCGTACCCAGGGAACAGATAAACAGAGCCGTACTGTGAATTTATTTGTCGCGAAGGATGGGCAATGCGTCCACCAATGCATAAGATATTCCTATAAACAGAGTAAGATTTTTTAATTTATCAGAAAATTCAATAAGTTTCTACCGAAAATACGATTTCTAAATCTCTAGAATAGTTTTGTTTATTCTATTACGCAAAAATTTGAAGTACGGCTCTGTAGTACTCTTGTCAGCAGTCATTGTACCGACTTTGATATTTTAATGGCCTGTTTTTATGGCCTTTTTTATGTGAACTAAACAGATGGAGACAAGTATATGTACCAAAGCGCCGAAATGAGTAAACTGATTACCTGATGAAAGTTGGTACTGTATATGAGCTAAAAAGGTTTTGGTGCAGATCGGATAACGTTTAATCCCACTTTGGAACAAGGAACATACTTTTTATCATAATATCTATTTTTATTATGTCATTCGAAAGTAGATGTTATTTTTATTTCAACGGTGTATCACACTTTACTCATTTCCATCATTTTTCGTCATAAAGGAAATTGTTCGAGTTCTGCGACGGTAGGTCGTTTATAGAATACTGTTATACTTATTATTTTAGCTACATAGGCCACAATAAACCCACTCAGAGAGGTTTCTACTGTTTCAGTTGATGTCAGTGTCAGCGCTTTGAGGTTGACAATTTTAAATATTTTGACTAGTAATACAGTGTGCTTCATTTTTTCTGTACTGTCGTGAATAAAAAAAATATAGGCCAACTGTTTTTATCTAATGTAAATCTGTCTCTATTTGAATATATAATGAGTAGCCGAAATAAAACATCACTTTTATTATAGTTTTTATTGTAATGCTGTAGGTAAAGCAGAAGATGGATTGTCAATGAGACATATTGCACTGCGTTATAACATTAACAAAAATTTTGTGTTTAGCAATTTGAGCAGAATAAACGGTACGACTAGTAGAAATCCTGGATCAGGGCAACAAACGATATCCAACTTAACAAGAAACTAATTTTTAATATTTTGTTATTACACCATTTCCATTTATAACTTCTGTAAGTCTGTTTGGCATAGAATTAAATAAACTAAAAACATTTTCTCATGCATTATTTACTACTTCCAGTAATTCTTGGGCATTCCGTGGTCTCACATTTCGTTTTTGGATACTTCTTACGAGTAGTCCCCATACGTCTTCCACAGGGTTAATATCTGGACTATGACTGGGCCAGTTATAAACATTAATGTTGTTATTTTGAAACTAGTTAGTCACTGTATGAGCAGTTAGTATGAACAGAACAATTATTTTGTTAAAATATGAATTCGTTATTAGGAAATAATTGTGACACAGAAGGAAGCATAATATTCTCTAAAATCCTAATATACGTTTCACTATTAAATCGTCCCTCGATATGCCACAAAACACCAGGACCACATGCCGATATCCAAGCTCACATGTTAACGGAAAATCTACCACGTTTGTCGTTATTAGATATATACTTCTCATCATATCGAGTATTCGAAGGTCGGTAAACACAAATGCGACCGCTGTGTAGACTGGAAAGTTTTTTCATGTGTAAAAATTACATTATTCTGAAAATGTACATCATGCACTAAAAATTCAATAACAAATCCCAGTCGAGCTTCTTTATGTTCAACTTTAAGTAGGTATTTCTGTGCTGCTGGATGACAGCGTAGCTCCGATTCTCTCACTCGCCGGCGACCAGTACTACTCGATCCAGGAAAATTCGTTTCTTAGCAGCCTGAATTACTGAGTGAAATGGATTTTCTACTACTGTTGAGTTGATATTCTTCGTTGCACTGATCCAGGATTTCTGCTAATCGTACCGTTTATTCTCCACTTTTTTAACATATTAAACACAGATTTTTTGTTAATATTATAACGCAGTGCAATTTGTCTCATTGACCATCCATCTTCTGCTTTACCAACAACTGCAGCTTTATCTAAATCGCTTATAAGGGGCATATTAGTTTTGGCACACTTGCAATGAATTTTGACAACTAACTGACAATGTCACAAAAATTAAAGTTAGATGTACACAACTATATTTTAAAATACGTTATAAAACTTGTTCTATTTTTTTTTGCTCACGACAGTCATGATGGCAAAAGAAACTTTTCAGCAAATATATTTTACGATTCTGGGTAATAAGTATCCATGAGCATTAAATAAAGAAAAGTTCCCATTTCGATATCGACATTAATTTGCCTCCCAGTTTCGAGGAAGTCCAGCCGAACCACATCAAATTACTCTAGTTGTTATTTATCTCTGCAAGGCATCTCGTAAATCGTAATAGAGCATTGATAGAGCTTTTGGCCTTACCGATCACCCCATCTGATCTTAACGAATCTTATTACATCGATTTATAGGCTCATATACAAAAATTAGGCGATAGAAGGTAATCGAACATAGACTCTAAATCTACACGAACCCTTAATTATGATAAAACAGTATAGAAAGTAAATCATTCTGATTTGATACCAATCTATTTATTTTCATCGACCCATATCCGAAATCACCATAATTAAAAATATTATCGATAAAACATCATAGAAGCAGTTGCACACAAATTTACCAGATTTAATCCCACTGGCCTTAATTACGTCCAGCTGTTTGCTGACGTATCAAACATTATTGATAAAACCATAAAACATAATGGAACACAAACTCACTCGATCTCACCACAATGAATTACATCGATCGATGTCTAAGATGTATTACCAAATATCTATAAAACGTCACAAAAAGGAATGGAAAACAGACTTATCCGATTTGTTCCAAATTAATCTATTATTTTAACTAAAAGTTTATCAGGTTTTCTTCTTTACTAATAGTGTTACCTGGACGTGCCATACATTATTGTTCTCCGTCGGTTTTTATATTATTATATACAGGGTGTCAACTAATTTAACTACCAATTCCTTGCCAAAATGAAGGTGACTTCTTTATGTACAATTTTTCAAAATAGCCTTTCTTGTCCAGCTACACCAAGGGGGTGTGCAAGAATACGGTTTTTATTTCTGAAAACAACGTAACTGGAAAAAAAAATGGCACATCTCGGTTACTACTGAAAAGGCATCACAAAGGGGTGATACTATTTTGTAAATATCTTTCTGTCTGCTATTTTTTGTTTCAATTAAAAAGATGAACTAAACATTATGATTCATTTAAAAACTGTTTTACCCCTTGAAAACAATTCGTAAAATCGACCATTTTTGAGAAAGGAGACCTAAATTACATCTGCCTAAGTGATCAGTCAAAAGCGATGAGCCCCATTATATTCGTCAAAACACTAAGAAGACTGGTGTCAAATCATAATTTGACAGTATTACGTACCGATATGATTATTTATTGCTCATAAATTATTTTCAGATAAAAATTAAAAACTGTTTTTTTTTGCACACCCCTTCTGGACAGGATAGGCTTATTTTGAAAAATTTTATATGAAGAACCCACCTTCATTTTCGATAAAGAATTGGCAGTTAATTTTTTTGCACGTTATTACCGGACACCCTGTATATTATATTATTTTTCACTGGAAGTATTATTTTTTTAGTACGTTCACCCTGCATTTTTTGCTAATATATATCATCAGGTTTCGTAATGACTATATCTTTAAAGTGTATCCAGAGTCATAGAAACAAGTCACTTTTTGCGTTACACAATTATATTTCCTGATAATATCCTTTTTATTAAAGGATTTTTTAATCGGATATTTTTGCAGAGAATTAATTTGCAGGGTACTTTCGCATGTTCGCCCAAGATCATGTGTATCAAGATCAGTTGTCCGGAAAGCCATCATTCCCCAAAGACAAGCTAAAAAGAACTTTCATGCAATGTTATATTAAATTTCCAGGTCCAAGGGCTAATAGTCCGAGAGCTAACGTCACGAAATGTGTACTGTTTGTAAATGAACCGAATGTGCCTTAATAAGTTGTCGATGATCCATTGAATACCGCCCTTCAGTTAGCCAAGTAATTGCTGACCAAGTTTCATTAATTTACAAATAGTGTAAACAAAATTTTTTATTCACACACACGGGCCTCTCTCGCTGCTTAACGCACCGCTTCCAGCTTGACTCACTGAAGGGCGGTATTCAGTGTATTATCGACAACCTATTAAGGGCACGTGTGGTTCATTAACAAATAGTATAAATTTTTGTGACGCTCGCTCTCGGACTATAAGTACCTTATGGAACTTAACTTAAGCTTTTCGAAATATCCCCATTTATCGGGAGCTCAGCCGGCTAAGCGTCTTAGTGGCAAGTGCGTCTAGTCAGACTTACTATTATGTACTGTGTTCGATCTCCAGCTCCGACATTGACAATGTTGGTGGATAATGAATGTTGTCTGCATTTTTTTTAAATGTGTAACCCCCTAGGCTTTTGATTTGGGGGTTGTCTACTATGTGTGTGATCTGTGTTCTGCCTCTAGGCAAAATACACTTTATATTACATCTATTTGTGGTAAAGTAAACTTCATATTTCTAAGTCAGATAAAAAATTTCAAAGCTTTGCCGCCTATTACCAATAAGATAGAGCGGGGATTAAAATAAGAAATTAAGGGAAACTAGCCAGTATCAGTCATAATTTCTAATAATTACGCCACTCACTCCTAAAATATTTTACAATCTAACGGTCACTACTGTTTACTTAATTTTTTACACACATACATAATGCTGTAAAAGGGCAAGCAGAACGGCACAGGTATTAAGCAGAGACGGACCACAGTCTTCCGCGATATTTCGAACGAGTTGTGTTATATTTAGAATATATAGGTTATGTGCTTCATACAATAATACAGTGTGTGATTCAGTGTTTACATTTTATTTTGATTGCGAGTGCATGGAATGTATAATACTTTAACAGATAAGTGAAATTGCTCTTTGTTTAAGCGTATTTTATGTAGTTGTGTAAAAATATTCCGGCGGATGGTGAAATATTCGAGTGTTTTCCGTTTTTTAGTGGCTGTGGTAAAATAATATTGTGATAATGTTCAGGCCTTGGAAAGATCCTCAACTTAGCACCAGCAGAGAATTTAACGAAAATGTGGGAAATGGTAATGGCTCGCAAATTACAGAGAAAAGTTCTAGACAATATTTATGCGAACATAATAAAAAAGTAGTTTTAAACGTTTATAAAAATATAAAAGAAAGTGAAGGTGAAAAAGGAGCCGTGGAAAAAACGGCCTACTTAACAGAAATTTCAGAACGGTCTATCTATAGAATAATTAAGGTGGTACCTAATCGAAAAGTTAGATCGGATAAAGGAGCAGCACGAGCATTAGATTCGTCTATGGTGAAATTGTTAAGAGATTTAATTTACAGCAAGTATATGGAAAATGAGATACCAATGGTGGAATCAATACATATGGAACTGAAAACAAATGGTGCAGTGTCAGTTAGTCAAGCAACACTTCGGCGCTGGATAATAAAGACAGGATTTAGGTTCAAGATTATTAATAAAAGGGCAGGTATTATGGAAAGCTTCAGAATTGTGCAGTGGCGTAATAAATATTTGGAAAATATTTAAAAAATTTCGAAACGAACAACGACCTATTTATTATTTAGATGAAACTTGGTATGATACCTATGATACAGTGATAAAAGGCTGGATAGATGGTTCAAATAAATGTAAAGTTGATATGCCTGCAAATAAAGGAACCAGATTAGTAATTGTACATTGTGGATCAGAAAATGGATGGGTGCATAATGGTCTCAAATTAAGTGGGAAAAAAATGGAAGAATCAAACGTTGACTATCACCAAAACATGACTGCGGATATTTTTGAAGCATGGTTTCAGACTTCATTGCTACCAAATATAGAAGAAAACAGCGTAATTGTTTTAGACAATGCTTCGTATCATTCGCGACAAATTGAGAAAATATCAAATACGGGAACAAAGAAAAAAGATATTCAAGAATTTCTCCGAAAACATAATTTGGAATTAGAAGAAAATTTTAGGAAGAAAGATCTTTTAGAAATTGTTAAGAAGCAAAACTTCCCAAAACAATATGTGATTGATAGCATGGCTAAAGCTCAAGGACATACAGTTTTACGGTTACCCCCATATTTTCGCATTTTTAACCCGATAGAACTAATATGGAGTCAGCTGAAAAGAAGTATTTGCAAAAATAACACCTTCCCCAAATTTGATGCCAAAGTAGTCGACCTTATTAAAGCTAAAGTGGGAGAAATAACACCAAGTAATTGGAAAAAGTGTATTCAGCATGTCATTAAAATTGAAGATGAATTTATTAAGTTAGAAAAAAGCATCAGCCCTAATCAAGACCGTTTAATAATATCTGTAGATTCAGATACCGACGATGATACCGATTTAGAAATTGGTTGTGAAGTGTTGAGTGAGTGTAGTGATTAGAGTTTTAAATAAAATGTTATATGTGATTTGATTTAGTGTACATTGTGACTTTATCGTTTCATTAGTGTTTTACATACTCGCAAATGCAATATAACGTGATTTTTATTTATTATATTATATGTATACATATTTTATTTGATAATTATTTATTTGTTTCTTTTTCAGAACTTAATTTATTCATTTTATAGTTATTTATTTGCTGTCCAGAATTGAATTTATTTATTTCAATTATTTGTTTGTTTTCTAGAATTTTATTTATTTATTTAATCTGAGTTAATTAGATTACGGGTTATTGACACAAATTCAATATTTTCTTTATTTAATGAATTTAAAAATTTACTTTATTTCTTTCACCTATTTTAGTAAGATCGATAACCTTAACCCACATTTTTTGGCAAGGAATTGCTCGTACCTCCTCGTGGTCCTTGCTGGGCAACAATAATAATTCGATAGGTATATTAAATTATTATTGGCGAAACTGAGCAACAAAAGAATATTTGGCATAATTTTAATTTAGACTAATAAAATTCATCAATGCTCCACCAATATATAAAATATATTCCTATCTTAACACAAGCAAAACAGAATAATTTTTTTAATTTATTGTTATCACTGTAACAAATAACTATTTATTTATCAACCATACATTAAATTAATTAGATTGGAACTCACGGCACAATAATTTTAAGTACGGTCCTGAGCCGCAATAAATTACGTCAGCTTTGACACTTTTATGGCCGAGTTTTATGGCTTTTCTTGGGTGTCTCGCGCCGTGTTCACTCCTTTGTCGGGAATTTTGTATTTGACTTAGAAATATGAAGTTCACTTTACATATTCGTTTTATTATCTGTACCGTCAAATAGAGTCCATTGATATGGCAATAGAAGTAAGTATTCTACCATAGTATTTTGTTCAAAATCTCAAATAAAATTTTTAAATCTAACAGAAATTACCATATTTACAAGAAACGGTTTACACACATACAGACATTTCTTATATGATATTTGAATTCGTTGCGTTTCGCATCGTGTTATGGCTGTTATGACTGCTATGACACGAATTACTGTATAAAATTATTTTTGAGATAATAATTACGAGAGGTAAACTGCGAGGAAAAACTGTTGTACATTCGGAAGAAAATTCGAGGAAATCTCAAGAAAATCCGAGCATATCTCGAGAAAATCTGAAGAAGTCTGAGGGGAATCCGAGAAAATTTGAAGGAAATCCAAGAAAAGTTTATCAAAAAGAAATATGGTGTACAAAATTTATAGAATCCTGTTGACCCCTCGATAAATTATTAAACATTTTAGATATTTATTTGACCAAAGTGAGCAATTAATATAAAGAGTAATAATTTGTACATTTACTAAAAATTAAATGTGACTTAGTAAGTTATGTACTTTAATATTATACCAAAATTTTTCCAGCTAACTTGTTAATTCTAAGTGACAAAATGAAATGTCTACTTAAATAAGATGTATTTTAAAGCTAATTCTAGTTATGAGTAAACTTCAAACTTTTGAATGAATCAAAATGCAATAAAGCAACCCCTAAAGTCTCAGCTGAAAATTTAGTGTAAGTGAGGGTGGCATTCGTGTATCAATACATTATTACGTCATTATGCGACGCGTGTCGCTTGACAGGCATATGTTTCACACACGATTTCACCAGAACACGAATATTATGGGACTTGATTCGCATCCCTTATCCTTTACGACTAGCCTGATCTGAAAAATCGTCGCATTACGTCTTTTCAGGGAGAAATATCGAAGTTACATAGATTGCTTCAGAATTATTATTTAAGCGATACATTTTTTATATCAGTCTTTATAAAAATACTTAAATAGTAGTAAGTAAACAAAGTACATATTTTTTACAAAGAATATTTTTTCAGCATATTGTCATGGACAATTAATAATAGGACAACTTTTTTCCTGATGTAAATATATCTTTATCTGAATATGTAAAAATAATGAATAGCCGAAATAAAACAGATACTATAACTATTTGAAAACGAATAAGGCAAGGCTGGAATTATTGCTGCAGCAGATGGATGGCCAATGTGCAATGTGTGCACTGTGTTATAGCAACAAAAATTCAGTATTTAACATTTTTTAAAAGTGGAGAATAACCAGTTTTATTAATTCATAAGGAATGTTATTTAAAAAATTGCAAAAACTGACAATTAATATTTGGTTATTACACCATTTCTATTTATAACTTCAATTAGTCATTGGAATTCAATAAACTGATGCAATACCCAACTAGCAATTTGACGTTTTGTAGAAGCTGAAAGAGTGTTTACAGAACATTTTTTATAAAACAAGATTGTTGATATAAACATTTTCAAAACGTTTATAGAACGCTTATAGACGCAAAATGGGCACAGTTTATAAAATAATGTAATTCTTTAATTTATTTTATTATAGTTCTCACAGGTGTTATAAAATAGTTGTATAAACGTTTACACAGGATTAAAAAATTAGTAGATGACAATTATAAATACAGAAAAAAATTATAAGCATTGTGTTATTATTTCCACTAACACTTTTTTAGCAACAACAACATAAGGTATTTATTATTTAGGTGTTTTTACGGACCATAATAATTCTCAAGATAGTTTTAAAACATTACAATGGTATATAGATTCTATATGACATGACGTCATATCCAACAACATCAAAATTGAAAATATAAAGTGAAAATAAGATTTTTGTATTCGATCTATTTGTGACATCGCACTAATTGTGTTTCGCAGATAACATATTTCACAATAATAAATTGTTGCTAAAACGGTTGTAACACTATAATTTTTATCTTTGAACTATTTTTATTTTAGTCCCAAATGGCATACAGATAGTTGAAACATAGAAAACATTATGGCGTTCATCTTATAAATCATATTTATAGCTATGAAAACACTTATAGAACAAATATATTTTCCGAAGAATTTTTACATATCAATTTTTTTGAAATTAGACAAAAGCGTATTGCAAAATGCAAAGGTAATTTCGATTAATACTTTGTTCCGAATAATCTTGCCCGTTATTGCCTTTTAATCAACTACGAGAATTTCCCATCAGAAAACAAAGGTCAGTATGAAATAAATAAAATACAAGTTGTAATTAAATAGTATTTTTCTGTATATTTTCAAATATGTAACTATTTTAAAGCTTTTATTTAGATTCACTTGTAACAATGTAAATAAATCTTGCAATCAAAATTTCAACTACTTATTTCTAATTGAGCTAGAGCTTTAAAATTTTGCACACGTGTAGAATACGATAAATTATGTGACGTCATCTTAAATCCAACATGGCGAGCGCCCCAAATGACAGAGTTCTGTAAAAGACCACTGTTAATGAGAAAAGAATATGGCGCATAAACACCTACCCATGATTTATAAAAATGGTACAGAACATATTTTTGCCTTTGCCTTTAAGGACAATTTTAAGCTTTTTAACTACTTTATAAATGTTTTATGAGAACGATGTGTGCTTTGTTTATATAATAATTGTTTAGCAGCTACGGCCAAATACAATATGCTCTCAGAAATAATATTATATTAAGCAGAGTGCTAATAAAATTGTTTTATTAATGCATAGCTAAACTGTTAAAGAATAGTTTTATAGATGTCAGTAAATTGACTAAAAAGTACCGGGGGTCATTACTATAAATCTGTTATAAATCAGTTTTGCTCCGTGAGCTAAAACATCCTATAATAATTGCTGTATAGACGTTTATAAAACAGCAAAAATCAAATTCTAAAAAATGTTTTATAATTTAGCTGTAAGAACATTCTTACATGGTGATTTAGTTGCGAAGACTAAATAATCACTTTGGCGGTTTAATAAAACAAAATAGCCTTTGCAGAGCAGTAATGTAACAGTAATAAAATAAAATTGTAGTATTATTTTAAATTAATAGAGCAACTTTGTTAATTGGGTAATCATCGGTAAGAGTTTGTCATACATTATTTATTAATTCCAGCAATTCTTGGGTATTTCGTGTTAGGTAGAAAGCCGGCTGTATAGATTTCCTATGAATAAGATACATGAAAAATTTTATGTGAGTGAGTAAGTACTACCACTACCACAGACATACGGGGAGCCACTTTTCATATAAGCAAATTTTGCCCGCGTCATGTAATTTTACCGGAAGTGATGTCAATATGGGAGGATGCGGGCAGATACGAAGAGGCAGCCTATTTTTTTAATAACTAGAAGGCTTGTACTTTAACTTTAAAAAAATAATTCATGTATTCGATGACTTAAGAAAACAGAAAAAAAATACTTTAATCGAGGGTCTCTCAGGGTTGCGGACAAATTAAGCCTGGCAACCCACTACAATCTCATTGTATACCTCAAAAACCTACATTTTGACGTTAATTTTATTCATGTATTCGATGACACAAGAAATCGTGACTGAAAGTGGCGTCAGAATTCCATGATGAGGGTAAAATTTGCAAAAATGAAAAGTAGCTCCCTGTATGTCTGTAGGAGTATTTACTCACATTAAGATTTTCATGTATCTTATACATAGGAAATCTATACAACCGGCTCTCTACCTATGGTTTTGAATATTTCTTGAGTAGTCCCCATATTTCCTCCACAAGGTTAAGATCTGGACTATGACTGGGCCAGTTAAGAACATTAAGGCTGTTGTCTCGAAACCAGTTAGTTATGGTTTGAGCAATATGAACGCAACAATTATCTTGTAGAAATATGAACCCATTATTAGGAAATAATTGTGACACAGAAAAGAGCATAATGTTATCTGAAATTCTAATATACGTTTCACTATTATATCGTCCCTCAATATGCCACAAAATATCATAGCCACGTCGCCGATATCCAGGCCCACGTATTAACGGAAAATCTGCTACTTTTGTCATTGTTGGATATACAGGGTGTCCCAGAATTGAGTTCCTGGACGAGAACCTGTAATTCCTGAGGTCATTTTGGCCCCACATAACCCAACTTACCTTAGTTGAAAAATGCTTCCCTGAGGAAGTACATCCTCTTAAAGTGGGACTGAAGCCAAATTTGTTTCCAATAATTCCCGTTATATCGAAGATAAATTTGAATTAAACATATGCGTACTATATTTTGACGTTACTAATGAATTAACTTTTGCATTGTCATGACAACACACACAAGTTCTCTGTTTCACAAGCACCTACGACCTATAGGGAAAAAACGATAATTCTTGATTTTCGGTTGATATAACACAAAATTTTAAATGTATTAATTTTTGTACTAAAACAGTTGGTCATCATGTCGAGCATTTGTTGAATGTAATTTTTGTTAAATAAACTACTTTTCTGTTATTACAAAATTTTGTTTTGGAATTGTAAATAAATGTTAAATATAAATAGAGAAAAAAACGATAATTTCTTGTATTTTGGTTAATATTACAAAAAAATTTAAGAGTACCTTTTTTGCAGCCCTTTGAATGCTCTGCAAAAATGTTCAAGTATTTCGTAATTTTACAGATTGACAAAAAAAATATATACAGTCAAATATTAATTATTATGAAAAAGAATAGAGAAACAAAAGATACTTGGGTGTTATCAAGTTTACATAGGGTACTTATAGAGATATAGTTCTCATCAAAATTTCAAAATTTTGTCCTCAATATAACGGAAATTATTAAAAAAAAAAAAATTTCTGTGACTCGCTTTAAAAGGATGTACTTCCTCAGGGATGCATTTTTGGGCTAAGGTAAGTTGGATTATATGGGCTCAATGTGGAATCGTAGGCTTAATTCCGGGAACTCAATTATGGGACACCCTGTATATTTCTCATCTAATCAAGTATTAGCGAGTCGGTAAACATGAATGCCACCGCTACGTGTTGACTGGAAACATTTTTCGTGTGTAAAGACAACATTATTCAAAAAATCTACATCAAATATTTTATATTCTAGAGCAAATCATGCTCGAGCTTATTTATGCTCTGCTTTATCTAAGTATTTATGTGCTGCAGGATAACAGCGCAGCTCCGATTCTCTTAGTCGCCGCCAACCAGTAGTATGACTCGATCTAGGAAAATTAGTTTCGAATCACGTCTAAAAACGTGCTCTGTAAAATTATCTTAAAGAATTTTGTATTAGTTATAGCAATATTCCACCATATAAAAACTCATTGCGTAACGTGGTTCTCAAGAACACTTCCCACGGGGTATCATCATGGACCTCTGGGTAGACACTAGCATGCATAGACACGCTTTGGGTATCCGGGTTGACACTTTACTCATCCTTATTTATTTTCTTTCAAATACCGGAAATAAATGTTGAGTCGTCGTTTAGTAAGTGCAGGCGAGGTCAACGTTTCCTAACACTGACCTTGTTTACGTTGCTGAATGTTTGTTTATAAATATAGAAATATTAATGTAGAATTATAATTTCTACTGATACATTATTGAACACTTTGTTTATGTTTAGCTATGAATTTCTTCCATTCTTATGACAATGCATTAGGGAAAGAAATGAGGCTTTGCGTTTGATGATGAATGGTAAAAACCTTTTCCAAGTGGAAATACGATAATTAATACGTAAAATCAACCTATCCTATCCTATAATATAGTTAATCTAGATCACTTCTTACTTACATAGATTGTTTTATTAAGGTTTGGTGCCAATACTGTGAAAGGCTTTTCGAAAGTTACCATTCTGAGTCAGACAAAAACTGGAAATCTACAGCAGTAGCACGATCACAATCACAAGCGTGCAATAGCGAAATCATTAGTAGATGTAGTGCTATAAAAAGCCAACTGGCAAATCAGCTGGGATCTATAACGTCACAGTAGCTCTTAAACTATTATTAGGTGAATGTAAAGTAAGAATCATTCACAAACATGCGAAAATTGAGCTTGTTTTGTGCCACTCTCTTTACGTCTCAAACACTAGGGCGAAAGGCAGTTGACGTATCGATGTTTTCGAGATGTGATTCTGAAACCTTTTATTATGTTATAAACTCGTTGGACACCGATGTGTTTTGCGTCACGGAAACTTGGATTCAATCGCAAGAAATTGTACACATTCATTTTTCTGGCTATAATATATCTAGTTACTACTGTAGGAAAACGTTTTTACATGGAGGAACTATGATACTAACAAAAACTTCGATAAATGTGAAAAATATCACCCACCTGGTAAATCTTAGCGTAGATAAAATTTTTGAGTGTTCTGCCGTTGAAATTAAATTAAATGGAATTGTATACTGCATTATCTGTCTGTACAGAACACCAGATTCTGATACAAATATTTTTATATCTAAGTTAGAAGAAATCTTAAATTTCATAACTAATAAACCTTATATTTCTCACATAACTTTATGTGGTGATTTTAATATTGACTTTTTATGTAAAGATAAACACACTTTGGACCTAAATGATCTTGTCAATTCTTATTATATTTATTCCGTTTTCAATGAACCTACCCGAACTATAAATGGGACGGGTACAGCAATAGATTATATACTTACTAACTTTAATAACAGAATTTTACATAGAAACATCTTACATACAGGATTGTCAGATCATTCTGGTCAAAAGATTATTATCGATATGAATGTCCCACAAAATACAAATACGTATAAATTCAGATCATTATCCAAAAACAATATTTCAAAATTCAAAGAATCTCTAAATACGGAGATGTGGCGTAATGTTTATAACAATCAAACAGTAGAAGAAAAATATGCAGCCTTCCATAACATACTGCACAATCATTACGACTTGTGTTTAAATCTAGATTTTAAAAGTGATAATAATTGGATAACTCCAGGTATTAAGGTATCATCAGTACACCTAAAACAATTATTTATATTACAAAAAAATGGTATCATTCATGCGCAACATTATAAAAACTATAAAAGGATTTACAATCAAGTTATAAGGCACGCAAAAAAGATGTATTTTGACAACATAATAAAAAACTCCGCCAATAGATCTAAAACAGTATGGAAAATAATTAACAACTCTGTAAAAAACAACTTCAATAAAAACACCAGCAAAACCGCCGAAATTGAAATCAACAACGATTTAAGTACTTACAGATAAACCGAAAATCTCGAACGAATGTAATTCTTATTTAATAAATTTACCAAAGTCCTTTTACACCTTGCAAAGTAACACAACTGAAATTCCAACACTAATTAATAATGAAAATTCAATTTACCTAGAACCAGTCTCAATTTCGGAAATGGTTGAAACAATTAATAATTTAAAAAATTCAAATTCAGTAGGCCCTGATGACATTTCTACTAAAATAATAAAGCTCTGTGCCCACCAGTTAGCCGAACCATTAACACATATCATCAATCAATGTTTCAAGGAGGGTACTTACCCAAGCTTATTAAAATTATCCAAAGTTATTCCCTTTTGCAAAAAAGGTGACAGCAGAAAAATTTGTAATTACCGACCCATTGCAATATTATCAGTATTTTCCAAAATATTCGAAAAGTTATTGTCCAAACGCATAACAATATTTTTAGAATCTGGCAACATTTTATCTCCAAATCAACATGGGTTTAGAGAACATCGGTCAACAATAACATCGTTATTAAGTATTTTGGATTTTATATATAAAAATTTAGATCAGGGACAAAAAGTCATCGCGTTGTTCATAGATCTTTCTAAAGCGTTTGACCTCGTGAATCATGACATTCTTTTGAAAAATATTGAATGTTATGGTATACGAGGCTAGTGTAATAAACTCCTAAAATCGTACCTAAACAACAGAAAACAGTTTGTAGATTTTCTCGGTGCTAAATCTGAGGAACTGCCTGTCGATATTGGCGTACCACAAGGTAGTGTTTTGGGTCCGCTGTTATTTATTCTTTATACAAATGATTTAGATAACTATTTATCGACATTTTATGGTGCTTTTGCTGACATTACTATTATTGCAAGTGATAAGGAAACACATAATGCTACTAGCAAACTTAATTCAAATCTACACACGTTATCTCATTATTTCAGCAATAAAAAACTAGTAATGAACCAGGATAAAACTTTTATTATGCAATTTCATCCTACTGGAAAAAAATATACATCGAGTGTATTAATTAAACACAACACTAAATCAATTCAGCAAGTAACATCACATAAAGTTTTAGGAATTCATATAGATGTATCCCAAGATTGGAAGACACACGTTGCCTATATATGCAATAATTGCGCAAGTAATTGTTTTGCATTAAAACGATTGCGCCATATCACCAGTTTAGACACTCTTAAGACGTACTATTTTTGTAATTTCGAATCTCGAATTCGATACGGAGTTGTTTTCTGGGGATATTCAGCATCTGCGAGCAGAGTATTTGTATTGCAAAAAAGAGCCATACGTTCCATGTTTGGAATAAAATTTTAAAATATAGATAAATTTAGTCAACAAAATATATTTCACAACTATTCGACACGTCATGGCTCAGATTTGCAATACGATATGTATAGATTAGAATTATACAAATCTAACCCTTACTATATGGGATCAGTAGTATATAATAAATTAAATGTAAATATAAAAAATATTGTAAATGTAAAAAAAATTTTGTCAACTTTAAAAACATTTCTTGTGGCTAATACATTTTATTCGGTGGATGATTTTCTAAATCACGTCAATTAATGTATGGTTTGTGTGACATTTGTTAATGATAATTGTAATAATAACGAAATTATTGCTAATAAGTATTAATTTTTTTTTTTCGAGTGAATGTCAGATTATAATATATAATGTTCTTTAATGATTATTTACTAATATGTTTATTGACTTGTCCTATGTCATTTTATGATCACTTGGATTAATAAATGTATTCTATTCTATTCTATCGCACCAACAACCTGCGGCGTGTCCTTCAAAATGACGCTTCAGCGTGGTATTCTCCAGCATTGTGTTCCACAACATCGTATTCTCCAGCATTGTAATATCCAGCATCGCATTCTCTTCAATCCTACCATTTTCTAGCCACATCAGTCTATCAACTGATGAAGACAATATAAAGCGACAAATGGTTCACAGCTAACCAGACAATAATTCGTGAAAAAAATTTTGAGCTGATGGCACCAAAGAAAGGTCCCCGCAATAACCTGATAACCTGAAAAATGGCCACCGGCTAATTCGTTGGAATCGGTATATGTTATTCCTCTCGAGCTCTTGATCCAAAGTTCTTATGGGCACAAGGTCAGAAAATTGACAGTTTTCCAGATATCGGGGGTGCAAATGGGGTGCTCATTTCTTATGGGAAGTGGCCCGGGTGAAATTTGCTGGAATCAATATATGTCATTCCTCTCGAGCTTCTGATCAAAAGTTCTTATGGGCACAAGGTTGAAGAATGGACGGTTTTCCAGATATCGGGGGTGCAAAGTCAATTTTCCGGGATGTTGTCGATAACAGTGTATCGACGTATTAATGATTTCCGGGGGATTTTTATGGTCGCTGATTCCAATTCTCATGTCAAAAGTGACATATGACAGTTGACAGCTGCAAGATAAAGCGAGAGTTTTATTTTAAAAACTTTTTTTCTAGAGTACGAATTTATGGTAGAATCAATTATACTCGCAATAGATGAAATCTTTGACATTTATATGATTTGATTAGTCATTCTAAAGATGAATATTGCTGGTTTAAACAAAACTATGTATCAGCCAAAGTATGTAAATATTTCCATTTATTTCTATTATTGCATAATAATGCGTCCGGCGGCACCACTTGCCTTAATTTTGCTTCAATAATATTATAAGGGAATTATTTTTTCTTCAAATGAAACCATTTGCAGGGGTGAGAAATAAGAAATTCCGATTTCGAGAAAGATGGGCCACCATTGTATACATTTCACTCAATTTTCCGAAAAAATATTAAAACGCATAAATGTTTTAGCTTACCTCAAACATCTACACTTTTAAATTATTTAATTTCAATTATCACCTGTCTACGTCCTTGTATTTCATTAAGGTCAGGATCGAAATGTCATAAAGTGTATATGTGGTTGCCTAATAATCATTAAAATTCCATCAAATCGACACTTGGTATTTCATAAATAACTTTTTTATAAGTAATTTAAACGAAGTTTTAAAGTGGGCAGTGTTATAACAGAAGTCGGCCAAAGACAACTGACCTGTTTGTTTCTTTTTTAAGTGCACGATAAATTCGGAATAAATTTTTAAAATTGCCTTATTATCAGACGATACATTTGTAGCTATATTAGATAATCAGAGTTATTTAGTTACATTTAATTAGGTCGTTTTGATGCGTATTACAGTCATTATCTCATATCTGTGTAAAAAATTGCATAAAATTGCTTTTGTACATTTTAATGTATGAAACTGATTTTTAACACAAATCGATGAGTCATCAGATAATTGTAAAGAATATTTAGAATAAGTTCATCATGTAACTAGAAGATGGCGCCAATATCCTTATGAATGAAAAGGGGTAATGATTTTGATTTATGAATGAAATCAAAAGTGGCAAATTTAAATTTGTTAAATAAACTAAACAATGAAAGTATTATTAAATGGTCAACAGTTTGCAACTTTATTCAAGCACTAAAATGGCACCATATTCCAAGTATACAATATATACAATAAATTCTGTTCATTTTTGTCAAAAATTAGGTGAATTTTCAATGAATGTAAATATATAAATTATGTTTGAACCCTGAATATGGTTCATGGCATTGGTGTTTTAATCAACTGTCCATAACTTTATCTCGTTTATGCTTCCACAGAAAAGAGTATCTTATATTTCATTGTGTGACTGCTTCACCGAGAGGAAACAACGTGTAACCTAAACCCTGAAGTTACGGGTTCAATCAGCCAGTTTTGGCAAATTTTTATTGTGTAAGAATGATTAACCCAATATACTTACTCGGATATTGGTTATGTTCTTTTCTTAGATATGTGCAAAAGTATGTTAATTTTTTTGGAAAAAAGGATAATGATATATACACTATATCTAGAGGTCAGGCAAAGATTAGAGACCTAATAAGATAGGACAGGACAGTCTGACGAAATAGACGAAGACAGTTGTACACTCCAATTTAAAGGGACGCGACATCCAGCGGAAGCGGTTTCGAGATTTGTCGGTTATGCATTAAACGAATTTGACCAAGCTTACTAAAAGATAGGTTGGCTCATCGAAATCGACAAGTGCTACGTCACTTATAGACCTCGATGACAGCTGCGTGTGGCTGTTTTTTCCTCATTTTATAGAAAAAAGTTTCAAAATTATTCTTTCAATGTACAATTCTATCCCAACCAAATAGATACCTTACATATAAACATAGAAATACTTCGTGTGACATATATTACTAAGCAACCTGTTTTTTAGTGACCTTGGCACTTGACAGTCAGCTGTGTTCGGTCGTTCTATCAGGAGACAGTGTTGTCCAATTTTCATTATTGGCGCGAAAACTCCAATTTAAATGTCGACGTCAATGGCGCTATTGCTAAAAGATACAAGGTTTTCCGTTGGCTGTCCTATCTTGTTAATTCCTTAATCTTTGCCGAAAGTCCGGAGCTTCGAGCACGCGCATTACCTTGTAAATGTGTAATAAATTCTACTTACAAATCGAGAAATTGTCGAAATTGAAGTATTTCGTGTTATTTTGTGAAAACAAGGCGGGGGACACCGCCGCACCCCCCATTTCTTTATCAGAGACGATTATACTGCCTGCAGCACTAATAATTATTATTATAACAATTAGATATCAGAACAAAAACCTACTAATCCAACCTAAAGAAATCACACGAAATAATGAAAGTATTTTAAGCAGAATAAAAACCTCTAACCTAACGTAAACAAATCATAGAAAAGAATTAGTGAAAAAATATATTAATCATTACACTATTAAAGAAAAAAAAATCAGCGGACGTAGGAGTTTGAACCAGGGACCTTCCATGGTTTTATCTACGCGCTACCCACTAGGCTGACGTTGAACGCTAGAACAAGGAACGCTTCTCACACATACTACGTTCAAGGACATATTTACAACTGTTAGGTAGAATAAAAATTAGATGATGCACAGTTGCCAAATTTAAATACATATTGTCTTTGCCATTTGCAATAATTAAAACTTTGGTATGTTCCCATAATTTGGATAAAAGATTCTTGCTGTTTAATTCGAAATTAATAATGTGGTTAACTATTTCATTTTAAAAACAATATCCCTATATGATATTAGTTGTACATGGCATAAATTATGCACACCTACATTTTAGAATTTACCTAACCAGATACTACCTATTTTACGACTATTTATGTAATTGGGTATTATTTATAATTATAATTTGTAACATTTATTATATCTTATACTAAAGAAATTTTTGTACATGTGGCAATGCGGACAACATTCCGACAAATATTGAAACTTGCCAATAAAATAGAATAAGATACACACTGTGCCATCTAGGATTAACATAAGTACTAGCTTACGAGTTTTTGACATTTCGATCCTGTCCTTAAACGAGATTTTTCTTATCCATTTACTAACTGCAGAAACTTACTCTATTTTATGTTTATAAATTATCAACCCGCACACGATATGATCTTCTGCCAATATGATTATATACAAAATTATTCCAAATGAGTGGGGAGTAAGATAAAAATGATGAAAACCATACAGACACAAGAAAATTATTTCAGAAGTATACCCATAACTTAATCTGTTAACTGTAAGGTACGATTCAGAATTAAGTAATTATATCAAGTTAACCTATTTTATCACTATAATTATTAACAATAATTAGTTACAGCTTGTAATAAATTAGTAAACACAATTTGAAAAGAATATGGCAGTAATTTCATTGAGAGTATTAATTATCCTCAGACAAAAATTAAAGCCTACTACACCTGGCTTACAAAACATGAACCCACATTTATAGATCAAAGGATCGTATGGCAAGGATTCATGGAATGTCGATTGCATTTCCGGCCATTCGGACACCACCAAGTGCTCTATTGGATGAACTGACAATCGATTCTCTTTTCGCCGCCAATAAGACTTCCGCCGCACCAGGTAACTAAGCAACACTCCGTACCTCACAATTAATCCTATCTAAACCACATTTTATATTAACTTCGTTATTTGGAGCTCTTGACGGCTAAGCGATTCTTAATTGCTAAGGTTATCGCACAAAAGCGATGCGATAGAGTTACTGCTTTCGCTAATGGGTTTATTTTTTACCTTTTATTGTTTTATTTCTGATAACAGGTCTAATATCTAACACGGTATGCTTTTTAAGTTTGTTATAAGTTATAACATATACAGGGTGTCTCAGATTTGTGTCGTCCAAATGTCCTAGATCTCTTATAAACGAAATTGTCAAAAACAGGATTGTAGAGGGCATAAAGGCGTGTAGTTTGAAAATATTTTGAAATACACAGTGTGATCCATTTAGGCGTGACGTCATAAAATTATGTGCTTTTTTTTAATGGAACGTTCAGTATATTATTGCATATTTGAATTCTTCTAAAGGCGATTCAAATAATATTTATTTATTTATTTATTTAATCATACATCATCCAACAGCACAAAATCATTTACAGGATGAAAATCTAACTAACTTAACCTAAATAAGAAGTACAAGTAGAAATTATGAAGGCGGTTAGACTGTACGATAGTAGATAGGATTTCTGGCTGCTAGGCAAATATGTCCAATTTGCTGCAATGAGTTTTATAACTAGAACAAATATAAAACAGAGGACAAAACTTTAATACGTCAGATCTAGGAGTGGATAAATAAAAGCTATGAGAATGACAGAAATTAATCCGTGGGATGTAAAAGTTCAGTTGGCTTAATATTTCACTACAGCCTATTTTATTTTCATAATTTTATCTAAAAGACGCAAAGCAAAGGACTAACGCCTCTCGGAAAGGCTACTAATATCAAATTTTGCAAGTAATTGATTTTAAGAAGCTCCAATTGGTGGATATGTATGTACCTTCTACCTTCAGTTTTCCTCCATTTCAGGAGGCGACGCTGAATGTTTCCAATTTATCGTTATGAGTGTTATGCCCAAATTGCCAGACAATTGAGGCATACTCTACCTTAGATCGAGAGAAAGCAAAACAAAGCATCTATAAAGTTTTCGCATCATTAATATCGTGGCTGTTAGGCAATATGAAGCCTAGCATTCTCTATGCATGCGAAATTGCAGTATCAATATGGTTAGTGAAGGTTAATTAATTATCAAAGGTTACACCTAGGTCGTTGAACGTAGATGGTCTGTTTAGCATGTCGCCATTATAATTAAATATAATTGGGCACTTCTTGGTTGTATAACTCATAACATTGCACTTACCAACATTTAGGTGAAGATCATTTTCTTCGCATCAAGCCGATAACTTAATGAAATTGTTTTGAAATTTTTCGCAGTCATTAAAATCATTAATAGCCTAATCAAATGGTAGTTTTTCGGTAACATGAGTCCGGTAGAAGGTTTCTCAACGGAACTATATGTTTTTTGGCTCAGGTCGAAAAACGCAAAAAACCTCGAAATTCTCGGAGTTTCTCCAGTTTTCTGCTCATATCTTGCAAACGACTCGACGCGTCGTGCGGAAAACATTGTTGTATTCAAAGTTGAAGAGCATTGAATTCTGCGTCGAATGACCTCCCTAACTTCCGATTTAGACCGATTTATAAGGTCGCCAATGTCGCCATCGTCAGTCGAAAAATGGAGATTTTTATCAACTTTTGTGAAAACTGCAATAAACTCACTTTTAGACGTCTGTGATTTGAAAACAGCCACTGTACGTGAAACACTCGTACAATAAAAGTTGTAAAGCATCACATGTTGCGTTCAGTGAGCATCGACATTTTAAATTTGGATCAATATATGCGCATATACTGATCAATTCTCCATTTTCCCTCTAAACGCGTATTTGACCAATATGAAGGGGTTCAATAATAACAATTCTGCGCTGTCAATATAAACCCCTCCCACCTTTCAAACCCCTCTTCCCAATCCTAAATTGAAGTACCTCTCTCAAACCCCCCTTCGCAAAACTAAATTCCTTCCCCCTCCTTTTTTGTGAGTCTGGCTTGAGGATTTATAAGTATTATGTAGATGTAATAAAAAGTAATAAGTACCCATTTAGAAAAAAATATGTACTCATTTATTACATTTAGATTTACAAGGTAAAAGAAGTAATATATATATATTAGGGGAAAAATCATGGGAAGAAGATGGAAAAAAGAGCAAGTAAGATGTAGTGTGAAGATGCGATGTATAGAAAATACCTGATAGCAATGTCCCTTTTATTTTACTCTCTTCGTTTGGCTGGGACTATGGAAGATCCGAGCGTAGGATGTTCAATGTAGGATGATGGTCCAGGCTCAGGCTCTTCAGCACTCGGAGTGGCAGGCTGCAATGGCTGCTCTTTAACTGAAAGTAATGCCATCCAGTTATTATGTTGTAAAATAACACATCAATAACCTTTTCCAGTAGCAGCAATTGCCATTGGCTGGGCTGACGGATCCAAGAATTGCCCAACGGACTCTTCAAGCTCTGGAAATTTAGAGAGAGTCTTCAAGAATTTAGTCTTGCCTTGGTTATATAAAGATGACGTGGAGTCGCATACACTCATCGTGTGCAGAAGCATCATGTGCTTAACAAGATTTTGTTTCACTGCGGACTGTGGTTGGTACAGCAACTGAGACACTTTCCCTTTCACTGGCTTCAGCAGATAGACGTTTGGAGAAGTGTTGAAACCCATCATTATCACCAGCAGATCTACATCTTCTCCCATAATCACAATAGTTTGATGAGTTGGAGCGACGGATTCAGCCGTCCGAACAATCAGTGTATCCGCATCCTCATTTGCTTGTCTGGAGGCAATTCCAGTTTCTTTATACTTTGCCAGCAGCATGGTGATTAAGCGACTTTTGTTTTTTGCATTAGACAGAAACTTTTCTTGAGACACCGTCGGTATTATTGTGTGGCTGAATTGTATTTCCACTGAGCGTTTCTTGGTTGCTTTCCTCAACCGCTCCATGAATTTTGTGCCTGTGTTCATCCGAGTATCCATAAAAAATGATCACTGCTGTTGTACTGTTTTTTTTTTCACGTAATTGATGTAAGAATCGCAAATATTGTCGAACATATCGACCACACAACTCTGTGTAGCAAGAAACCCCCATCAATCGCATATGCTGTATTGCTGGCCAATGGCGTCGTGTCTTGGAGTGGTTCGAAAGCTTTGTACAAAGCAGATTTCGTTCCTTTTCGCAGGCAACCCTCATCAAGCAGTGTTGGGAGACATGGAGCCCATTCATATGTCAAGAACTCCTCCAGTTCTTCTTGAGATTGTTTGGCAATTAGCATCCTTTGAAACAAAGTGGTTGGCTTCACAAGCACGGGTTGGTCATCAATGGGGATAGCTGAGCTGACAGTTGTAATGGGCTGTACTCGGTCGCTCCTTTTAAACTTTACTGTTTGAAAATCACTGCCCACAATTCGATTGATACTATCAGTTCCCACCTCCCTGGACAAGTAACAATTTATCTTTTCATTTCCCACAATCCCAGTGCTGATTGACATCACAGGCAGCAAACTTCAGATTCGTGTTCAGCACCCCAAAAAACATATAATTCCGTGGAGAAACCTTCTACCGGACTCATGTTACGAGACAGGCACTTTCGAACACCTTTTGATCAGGCTATAATCCTATGCAACATCCCTGATGGTGTTAATAAAAATATTTAAAAAAAAAGAGGTGCAAGTATTGATCCCTGAGGTACTCCTGGCGTAGCTCAGTATTCAACAGATTTATATCCATTATAAGATACGAACTGAACTCTATCAGTTAATCAACTCTAAAGAAATTGAAGTAAACCGTCAGATATTCCAAATTTGTCAAGTTCACTATGGTTAAATCTGTAATACGCCTTAAAAAATTCAATATAAACTGAATCTACCTGTATGTAAGAATCAGTTGATTCAGCAATGTACTGAGCGCAAATTAAGCGCAGATAGGGCAGATTAAGTTCGTTATGATGGAGCGGCCTTTCATAAAACCGTGTTTTTGCGTAGATAATTTTAGTTGAACATGTGCATAAATGTTATTATGCAGTAGGATTTCGAAATCTTTACCAAAGCTTACGAAAGCTCTACCAAAGGTACACACAATACGCCATTTGATGGGTCTGTGTTGGTACCATGATATGAGTGAGTTTGTACCAAGAACATATTAACTTAGTGCACATATTTTGACGCAACTGTACAACATCTGGAAATCTAGTTTACGCCAAAAATTGTCAAAAGAGTTCTAGTTTACGATACTGTTATGAGATCTCAGGAAATCTACTATTTTATACAGGGATAGTCAGGAAACGCTAAATTTACTATGTCTCATTTTTTTCAAATGGAACGCCCTGTACACTATAACACTAAAAGATAGTTCTGTGAAGATTGATTGTTATTTTTTAATAAATCTTGGTGTATCAAATATCATGGTACTCATGACACATAGCCCCATTCTTCCAAAAAGCTATCTAAATGTTCCATTTGAGAAACATACGTTTATGGCGTCGCACCTAAATGGAACACTGTATATTTTAAAATATTTACAAACTATACCCCTGTATTCCCTCCACCACTCCGTTTTTAAACATTTTCGGTAGCTTTTATAACAGAGCAAGGATATTCAGACGACACAAGGCTTTGGTCCACTCTGTATGGAGTGGACCAAATGTCTGGAAAATCTAAGATATTTACTTCTTGCTGAATTTTTAAAACTTGTAGAACGTTTTCTTTTCGACACTAAAATTTTTGATATGCAGCGTTTAGTTTCTGTAGATTATTCGTCTCTGAACATTTTCTATTACAAATATGTAAAAAATCTTGAAAATATCAAAACTGTATGCCACTTTTTGAAGATTTTTAACGACATTGGCAAAAAATGAATAAATGTTTCAGAGAATTTTGATAATTTTTGTGTTTCTTTAATCGAACACTATGTATTTACATTTCTTACCTGATTTCAAGTATGTATAGCTACTTTAACCAAATGTAATTAATGCATGATGTCAATTTTCAATATTCATAATTATTCTTAACAATTATAACCTATCAGAGAAGCTATTGAATAACCAATAACCAATTTATTTTTGACGATTTTAATACTTAAGAATTTGGAACTAAAAATTGTCTGGGTATTTACTTCAGTGTTATCTACAAAAGCATTGAACTAAATTAATGCGGAGCAACTCAAAATTTTCAAAACGGTTCACAACCGCGCCGTTTCCCAAGTGATTTTCTGACAAAGTGTAAGCATACGATAGTTTCTCCCAAAAGAATGTGTACAAAATTATATCGGTCTCAAATTTATTTATTTATTTATTTATTTATTTATTTATTGCATACACTGTTCAACAGGTAATATACCCAATTACAGAACAGGAATAAAGGCATACAAAGCATTAATTATATAATATACAACATAGAAAGAAAGTAAAATTAAGAAAAATTTACTTAAATGTACGAACTATGAATAACTAATGATACGAAGAAAGAGAAAAAAATAACATGGGAAATGTTTACATATAAAAACTATATATACATATATACACATATGTGATTCAAAGCAAATTAAGAAAAACAAAGACACTCACTAGTTATTTAATTTAGAACAATTTGTTTTATGTCACTAAGGCTACAATTAAAAATATCGAAGTCGCTACATAATTTGTTAGAAGTACTGCAAATCGCATATAAAGGTGAATTATTTAGTACGTTGGTACGCGGCGTAGGTAAATAGAAAACTTGGTGATTACGAGAGGTTAATCTGGGAACGTGAAAATTAAGCTTGCTAATTATTTCGGGTGCGTCAAAATCATTGTGTAGTAATTTAAACAAAAATACTTGAGAAAAGTACGTACGCCTATTCTCAAGAGTAGTCATAGAATATCTTTCAAGCAAGTTACTTTGCGGAAAACCAATCACTGGATAGGTACCTTCGGATTTGAACCACAGTAATTTAAGAAATCTACGTTGAACTGTCTCCAAGTTATTCTTGTGAACATCATAACTGGAACTCCAAATTAGCGATGCGTACTCAAGTTTCGATCTGACGAAGGATTGATAAAGAATTTTCAGAGTATCAGTATTAGTAAACTCTCGACTAGTACGAACGATAAATCCAAGGGCTTTGGAGGCTTCAGACACAATGGTATCGATATGATCAGTGAAGGATAATTTACTATCAAAAGTTACGCCGAGGTCGCGAAATGTTATAGGTCTTTGAAGTATGACATTATCTAACCTGTAATCAAAAATAATAGGTGATGTTTTTAAAGAAAAGGACATTACGTTACATTTACTAGGATTCATGAATAATTTATTTACTGTACACCAGGTGTTTATTTTGTCAAGAGAATTCTGAAGTTGAAAACAGTCATCGGTTTCATCAATCACTGTGAAAATTTTTAGATCGTCGGCATATAAAAGGTGAGGCAAATTAATTTCGTTCACTATGTCGTTAATAAATATGTTAAAAAACAAAGGCCCCAGAATAGATCCCTGGGGAACTCCAGATGTGGCAGCAAATTCGATCGATTTGAACCCATTTAATGCAACGTACTGACTCCTATTCATTAAATAAGATTTAAACAAAAGGAGAAAAGAATATGAGAAGCCGATTTTTTCTAATTTTTTAAGTAACAACTGGTGATCAAGTCTATCAAACGCTTTGGAGAAATCGGTATATATGACATCTAGCTGCCCACGTTCATCTAAGGATTCAGAAATATATTGAGTTACACAGAATAAATTTGTTGTTGTTGAACGCCCTTTCATAAATCCATGTTGATTAATAGAGATTTTGGTGTTAATTGAATGATATATTCTATCATGAAGTAATATTTCTAAGACTTTACAGAAGTTACAAATTACAGAGATTGGTCTAAAGTTCTCAATATCTAGTTTGTTTCCCTTTTTGAAGATGGGACATACTTTGGAATATTTCCATAGGTCAGGAAATAGGCAGTTTTTTAAGATTAGGTTAAAAATTAGAGTTAGAGGATATGCAAAGATGATAGCGCAATCCTTTAATAAAAAAGCTGGAATGGAATCAGGACCGGTCGTCATTTTGTGTTTAATTCGTTTTAGAGCCCGAATAACCCCATCTTCACTGAAAGAGTTTATGCTAACAATAGGGTTATTGTTAGGAATATCGGTCTCAATGTGATGTTCCTCGATATCTAATGAGGACTCATTATAAGATTGGCCGAAATAATTGGCAAATGCATTTAGTATATCAGAGGGATTGTTTAGCGAAGATCCCTCAAAGAACATCTCTTCAGATACACTGGCCGAACCTTTTCTACTTTTGATGAAAGCCCAAAATTTATTGGGATCATTTTTTATATCGTCTTCAGAGTTCTGCACGAAATTTCTGTAGGCTAAATTGGTATCATATTTTATTTCCCTTCTGATGTTTTTAAGGTTATTGTGTATAAGTGGATCACTGGTTCTTGCATACTGCAAATAAAAAGGAGGCAGTAAAAATTATGGAACATAATTTCACCCAGTCGAGTTGCCCAGTCAATGTGAATTTTCAGTAGGTGTTCAGTCTTTTCAGTAGGTGCTCATAATTTAAACTAAGTATGTCTATTTGAAAGTTTAAACCTTATAATGAATTTAAAGCCATTAGGTTTCGTATAATTTTCCTTTTAATCATTGACGTCACTGTAACGTAGACTGCACAGTGAAAAGCTATCTGTGTTGGCTGCAGTGATTGCGACAATTTAGCAAGTGACTAAATGACAGTCTACTTCCGTCTTCACAGCAGAAAATGTTCCCAGTCTTATGTACTCTCTTTTCTATTTTTATCATATTAAATCACAATTTTCTTCTATTTTTCTTTTTGGGAATGTAAAGGAATAGTTTATTTGTGGTGTGATTATTTGATTTCATTCTTTGTTCATTTTTTCACCTCAATATAAATATACAGGGTGATTCGCTAGCGATGCGCCATAGCCTAATGGCAGATAGAGCACTTCAAGGTAAGTCTAGATCAACAGGAAAACATGTTTTTGGCCAGTGGTTAAGAAGATACAGAGTGCTTTATGTATTTGGTCTGAAAATTCAAAGAGCCTATATCCCTGCAACGATTGGATGTAATTGAATCAAATTTTCCAGTAACATTGCACAGCTGTGACTTGTCAGATTAGCCTAATTGGTTTTGAAAAATCCAAGGCCGGACTCGGAACGAATCTGCCCTCCTCATTTTTCTATCGCATTTCTGTAAAACTATTGGGAAATCGGAAAGTTTTTAAAAAATGCTATAAGAATAGCGATTCAATTTTGACGGCACACCTAAACCGTTTCGGCAAAAAAATCACAAAACAATTTAGCTCATCACCTTCAGCAGAATTTTCCAGTTCTCTCGAGAACTTGGTAGATTTCCGGAAAGTAACGAAAATATAGAACGAGTAATTAGACCGGCCGAAGCAAACATTGTGGAGATGGCAAAGCAAAATCTTTCACCAAGCATTAGAAGAATAGCACACGCGCTAGGTATTCCTCAAACCCGTGTATGGAAGCCATTAAAAGCGGAATGGCTGTATCCTAACTACATCCAACAGGTCCAGCGTCTCGAACCAGGTGATGAAGTCGCACGTCTTACGTTCCATCGTTGAATAATTCGTCATCCAAGAACTTTGGCCTGAATTCTTTTCACGGACGAGGCCCAATTCACTTGAGACGGAGTGTGGAATTCTAGGAATTCAAACATTTGGGCCCACAATAATCCTCGAGCCATCGTCCAGAGAAATATAATTAGATTTCTCTGGAACGTTTTACCCAATTTATTATTGGCGCGAAATGTCAACAAGTGAGGCCTTCATTTCCAGCAGGATGGGGCACTGCCACATTTCTCACTCTAGGACTGGGAGCACCTCAACAATGAATTTCCTAACCACTTGATCGGTCGCGGAAGGCACTCAAGCTTGGCCAGCTAGGTCTCCTGACCTAACTCTTCTTGATTATTATGTTTGGGGCCACATGAAACAATCGGTGTACAGAACAGAAATCACCACTAGAGAGGAACTACGCCAGAGGGTAGTGACAGCATTTGATGACATGAGGAACCAGAGGCAAACCATCGGGAAGGCCACACGACATTTATTGGTGCAGTGCAGGAAATGTATCGAAGTTGGGATAGGACATTTTGAGAACCTTAGATACTAGATTTGGAGCATTGCCTATGTAATATTATTATGATGTTAAGTTTGTTTGTTTTCAGAATCCGCTAATAGTTTTCTAGAAATGCGATAGAAAAATATACCTATTGGTCAAAAAAGAGGAAGGCAGATTCTTTCCGAGTCCGGCCCTGAATTTTTCAAAACTAATCAGGCTAATCTGACAAAAGTCCCAGCTGTGAAATGTTACTGGAAAATTTCATTCAATTACATCCACCGTTGCAGAGAAATAGCTCTTTGAATTTTCAGACCAAATGTATAAAGCTCCCTGTATCTTTTTAACCACAGGCCAAAAACATTTTTCCCTGTTTATCTAGACTTGTCTCGAAGTGCTCTATCTGCCATTAGGCTATGGCGCATTACTAGCGAATCACCCTGTATACAAAATTATTTTACCCTTTTTAGTGGCCTTTTATTTACTTTCAGTCCTATGCATCTCTTGGGCATACTTTTAAAATTAGGTCTATGTTATGTAAAATTTTCTGCCGAGTCAATTTGTGATGTAAGCTTGCGTTATGTTAATTTACTCCCCTTTCGGCAACACACGATATTTAAAATTTTTCAAACATAAGTCGTGCTGTCTCGAAAACTATAAAAGTTATAAGCATAAAATTTTAGACGGAGGTTAAATAATGTATGGCCATTAAGATGACAGCGTTGAAATAGTATTTTGGTTATTTATCCTGCAAGAAATAAAGAAAGCGAGGGTGCTGAAGTATTGTAGAGAAGAATGTGGCATCGAGGTAACTTTTCTGTTTCTAGAGATGTTATATCGACTACAGTCGAGCAGTATTGTAGTGAAAAGTCTCCAATGAAAATGAATAAAACTAGAAAATCCAATGTCTCTTTGCGAGGATCGCCCTGTATACACTGTGCACTGTAATAAAATATTTTATTTAAAAATATGAATCTTTGAATCAAGTGCTTTTATTAGTAGAACAAGAATCATTTAGAGCCCTAATGCCAAACTGGGGATTTGCGACCTCACCGGTCAAACGCGACAAGGCAATCAAATAGAAAGTAAGCAGTCAATATTTCCAATCAGTCAATATTTACTTTCAACACACAGCTCATCACTTGCCAGGAGCCCAGTTAGGACAATGAATATTGGAAGCTATAGATTAATCCTTATGGGAGAATAATATATAGTGTGTCTTACTTTTCACTATAACGCCTTCGTAATTCAGTTATTAAAATTATGTAATATAAATTGATTTATTTTAAAATTGGGTAAGTTGTACACCTCTTCAAGGTAACTAAAAACAAATATACCTATTTACTTTATTCCGTAGACGTACGGATTAGGAGGTGAAAATGGGGTCACTTTTAATTGGTATCAGGGATTATTTATTAAAAAAATATTAGCACGATCTTATAGGGTATCCCTTAAAACACCGATAAAGAATTCTATTTACATGGACCGTACTCAGTTTATTTGTTTAAATCTAGTCATCTCTGATACCGTAAACAAAATTTTTAATTTGACAGTAATGGAAGCCTAAGGCTTTGTAGTCAGTGGCGGCCCATCAGGGACGGCACGGTAGGCACTGCCCACCCAATATCGAAGAGCGCCAAGGCCAAGCAGTAGTTAGTCATAAAATTTTACCGTTAATTAATTTTAATATAAAAATTATAATATTGTTATGAATTACACCCCCTTGGAACTGGAAATTGATACGCCTATGCCTACTAGTAGTGACTGGAAGCTTATAGAAGGAGCCATGGACTTTTTTGGAGTGTGGTGGAAGAAGATTCTGGTTCATTCTAGAGGTAATTTCAGAGTATATAAGGTGCGATTACCAGCGCGGAAGAAGAAGTTTATTAAGAAGGCAGTTTATAAAAGCGAACAAGTTGAAAAATGAAAAGTGAGGTTAAATATTAAGTAAACAAAGTGTAAATGTTATTTTGAATTTGAAGTATTGTATAGCCAGTAAATTGTTAAATAAAGTGTTAGTAGTGTTTATCTCTTGTTGAAATTATTTTAGAACCCACGGATTCATACAGGGTGTTTCCTAAGAGGTGGAAAATACACAACAATATTAAAGTTATTTTTATTTATGATAATATTTTAAATATTTTACTACATGTTAATCAGCCTCCGCCAACTTCACATACAAATCCGCTTTCCGCTTAATCAGTGGGCAGCGAACACTGAAATTGTGTTATACTACGTCTACGCATATGTTGGTCATTCTCTTCGATCTTACGCCTGTAATACATATCAAAACGGGGCCAGTGGCAGTGATGGGTTAAAGTATTTGCCGCTTTACCCAAGCCAAAAATTTCCGCATCTAATAATAATAATAAGAAAGTAGCTAATTTCATATTAAATAAAAAAAAGTGTAAGTTGTGATTTGTTTAATACCTAAATAATAATTTCTAAACATAATAAAAGCAAATAAATAAGAGATAATTAGCTAATTGTAAAAATAATAATGGAACGATGTAATTCTTAAAACTTATTATTTATTATTGTCAAATACTAAAAATAATGTTAGGGAAGACGAAAACAATCAGGCATCTAACAATTAAGTCAAGAGAACTTACCACGGCGCCGCCTTGATGGACGGCACCCGACAACCGATAGCGGCATAATAAATTGTGTCCATTCATATGTTACAAGTTACAAAGTTATAAGTGCAAGGTGTGCAGTTCGAATTTTTATTATTCTGGTTTTGCCTGCCGCCTCTGAAAATCTGCAGCTTTACGCACGTGCGAAATTGGGTTAATAGGGTAATCCAGCACTGAACGGGACATAGAGTCGGGTCCAGTTTAAAGTGACCGATGTATGAATTAATGTTGCGTATATGTTTTGACTATCTCTTGCGCGCAAACTTAAAGCAATAGCCTAAAGGCATTGTCAATGTATGTCTACCAAGATTCTTTCCAACTTCTTTTGAGATAAAAATATGAAATGTATACTGAGGAGTGAGAAACATAGTCATAAGCTCAGCGATTCTTAAGCTGTGTGATTCGACGCCGAATATTATTTATTCCCGTGAACTAACACCACTCTAAATATGAAAAACGTCTTTATATGAAATATTTAAGTTATTTTTAGTGGTAAATAGTGGATATTCATCCGTCAAACGAACAATGTCTTACGATTTTCTGGTATATGCATATTACACGTTTTAGAATATAATAAACATAGGATCACATAGCCCAATCGGTAAGATACTCGAGCAGCAATAAATGTAAATGGGGTGATTGCGAGTTCGATTCTCACTTCTACTTCTTTTTTTCTTTGATTAGGCTCTATTAAAAATTAATGATCTTCTTTCTAAAATTTTTATTTTATTAAACAGCGCCGTGAGTTTTGTTAAAACTTTATTTTCTCCAAAAATGTGTCTTTTATTACTACTAGCGCGTATTTATCTCTAATAAAATCGACTTTCTTACGTTATATATTAATACACAAATGGTGAAAAGTGCGTCGAGTAGATAAATTGTTCAAGTGTAGTGTTACATTGTTTATGAAGTGCTTTAGTGTTTATGAAAACGTGCCAATGCGGTGTTCTTTCAGAATTGTTTTAATTTATTTGTTTTAAAATTGTTGTTAATTTTTTTAATATATATTTTGTCAACCAGAATATTTAATTACCGCTAAAAGAAAAATAATTTATATTCGTTAGTAGAGGACTTTAGCCGAAGCTGGGTCTCCCCCCACCACTTTTTGTGACCTTGACCTTGACCGTGAACGTGTATGCCGCTATGGCGTGACCTTGAGCCGTAGCCGGTGCGTACCCTTGAAGCCGGGTTGCATTTGACCTTGAAAAGTCGTCATGACCTTGGCCGTGAACGTGGAGGCCGCTCCGTGGCCTTGAGCTGTAGCCGGTGCGTGTCCTTGAAGTCGAGTTGCATTTTACCTTGAAAAGTACTGTTGTAAAGCTTAACCTTGAAAGGTCGTTGGCAGTTGTTGAGTTCGACTTGCACCACTCCATTTGACCTCGAAAAGTATGTTTATAATTGAAGAGGGGGAAGGCTTTGTGGCGTAGCAGAACGCTATAAAAGAGCAAGAGGAGTCTCTGTATTATCATTCTTAAAGTTAGATTCCTTCAGTAAAGTATCCAAGATGTATACGTGTACTTGCGGTGCTAGTTTTACGCGAGGTGATAATATGCGACGTCATCAGAGACAGTCATGTAAAAATATAAATGATAATGGGCCTGGGGCAAAACAACCAAAATTAGATTCAACTCCTTCGACATCTACAAATCTGCAAACGTGTTACAGCTGTAATGTGACTCTAACAGCTAGACAGATGAAATCTCATAAGAGGACATTGCAGCATAGAACAAATTCGTGTGTACCTTTGATGAATGGCGTAGAAATTGTCCGAAGTGCTTTCCAATATAGAATAATAAGTTACCGAGTGCATAGTGAAAATGAAAAATTGGACTATATAATGTTTTTCAACGAAATTAGAAATAAAGTATTGGATTTATTGCATGAAGTCCTGATGCTTCACAAAATAGTGAAGATAAACATGGAGACATTTGCCAGATACATATTGCAAACTCAAGAAGTGTCTGAAATGAAATCATTTAACACCTGCAATAAAATTTTGGATCAAGGTATGGATTTAGGCAGCTTTCTCGATACTTTTGTGGATATGATGGTTGCCCAAACTACAGAGTTCCAAGAACGCGATTCCGGTACGTAAATATTTATCGAAGTGTAGAATAATGATTAATAACTGCATATTATTTTTAGGATGGGCCCTTGAGGAAATAAAATTTGTGGAAATAAATGTGAATAAGTACAGTCCACTACGTGGTTCATCATATATTAAACTACCAAAGTACATAGAAAACAAAAAGGCCGTAGTGAATATAGAAAACCATGATCAATGCTGCTTTGCTTGGGCTGTAACTTCAGCACTGTATCCTGCAAATGGTCAAACATCTGACATGTCATCTTATCCGCATTATTCAAGAGTTTTAAACTTGACAGGTATGGATTTTCCAGTTAAATTGCGCGATATTTCTAAATTTGAAGAATTGAATAATATATCGATTAACGTATATGGTTTAGAAAAGAAATTTGAGAATAATAGAATAAAGTATGATGTTGTCGGACCTTTGCGTTACTCTGAGAAAAAATTACGTATGCATGTTAATTTGTTATTAATTTCCTCGGAATGTGATGAAGATCACCATTGTTCAATAGACTGTGCCAAAACTCACTATTGTTGGATAAAGAATTTATCTGGGTTAGTTTCACATCAAATTTCTGCTCACGGACATAAAAAATATTTCTGTGACGGATGTTTGCTGTATTTTAGCAATGAGCGCCAGTTAATGCTTCATCAGAAAAATGATTGTAATCATATTTATACAACAACACCATCGACACAATTTCGGCTTGATAAATATGGAAAACAGGTACCGGAAAATATATTAAAATTTGAAAATTTTGAAAAGCAAATGCAAGTACCATTCGTAGTATATGCTGATTTTGAATCAATTCTTAAACCAATAAACACGTGTGAGCCTAATCCTCAGTGCTCTTACACTAACAAGACCTTCATTCATGAGCCGTATTCTTTCGCATATTTCATAAAATGTTCTTTTGATAATTCCCTTTCCAAGTTTGAGCTATATAGAGGATCTGATGCTGCTAAGGTTTTTGTATCACGTATAGAATGTGATGTAAGAGAAATTTATAATACATATTTGAAAGATGTAACACCGATGGCTCCTCTAACACCATCGGAGATAGAAAATTTTAACAATGCAACCGTTTGCGGTATATGTGAGAAACCCTTTAAAGAAGGTGACGTAAAAGTGAAAGATCATTGCCACATAACTGGTAAAATAAGATTCGGTGCTGCTCATTCTATCTGTAATTTAAATTATAAAATTCCAAATTTTATCCCTGTTATATTTCACAATATGAGTGGATATGACATACATCTATTTGTCAAAGAGTTGTGTGCACATAAAGATAAAATTGAAGTAATACCACAAAACAAGGAGAAATATATATCTTTCACAAAACACCTTTATATGCATGATTATGTTAACAGCAAGGGAGAAAATAAAAATAAATTTTTAAAATTACGATTCATTGATAGTTTCAAATTTATGTCAGCATCACTACAGCATTTAGGAGAAAATTTATCAGACGATCAAATGGCTATGACTAGAAACTTTTGTGGTGATGACGTAAAATTTAATTTAATGCGTCGGAAAGGTGTATTTCCATATAGCTTTGTAGATAGTTTAGAGAAGCTAAATAATCAAAATTTGCCTTCGAAAGAAGAATTTTATGATAACCTAAATGAAACACACATATCAGACGAAGATTACGAAAGAGCTCAAAATATGTGGAGGTTGTTTGAGTGTAACAGTTTGGGATCTTATTCAGATATTTATTTAACCACAGACGTGCTACTTTTATGTGACGTATTTGAAAATTTTCGTGAAATTTGCCTGAACAAGTATAAATTGGACGCGGCACATTACTTCACTAGTCCTGGTTTATCATGGGATGCTATGTTAAAATTAACACAAGTAGAACTTGAGCTATTAACAGACATTGACATGATTCACTTTTTTAAAAGGGGTATACGTGGCGGGATAAGTCAGTGCTCAGAAAGGAAGCATATTGCAAACAATAAATTCCTACCTAATTATGACTGTACAGAACCTTCCTCATTTATTACATATCTCGACAGCACGAATCTATACGGCCATAGTATGTGTCAGATGCTGCCATCTAGCGGATTTGAGTGGATGTCTGAAAGAGAAATTCTCGATTTAGATATTACCAACATTTCAGATCAAAGCGCCATCGGGTATGTTTTTGAAGTAGACATACATTACCCGGAAGAATTACATGATTTGCACTCAGATCTCCCTTTTTTGGTAGAAAGCATTATACCACCCGAGTCGAAATCAAAATCCTCGAAATTAATTCCAAATTTGAATGACAAAAAGAGATATGTTGTACATTACAGAAACCTGAAACAAGCCATTAAACATGGTTTAATGGTGTTAAAAACACATAGAGTGCTTAAATTCAATCAGTCGGCGTGGTTAAAAAAATACATCGATTTGAATACAGAAATGCGAAACAATGCAACCAATAAGTTTGAAAGAGACCAGTATAAGTTGATGAACAACTCAATTTTTGGAAAAACAATGGAAAATGTAGATAATAGAAAAGATATAAAGTTAGTGACTCACTGGGAAAGTATAAAAAAAACTGTAGGTGCAAATGCACTAATAGCTCGGCCAAATTTTAAGTCATGCACAATTTTCTCAGAGGATTTTGTGGCCATTGAAATGGGTAAATTGAGGGTCTTATATAACAAGGCGATTTTTGTTGGCTTTTGCGTGCTTGAATTGTCAAAGACTGTATTGTATGAGTTCTTTTACGAAGTTATTAAAAGTAAATTCGGCAATGATGCTTCCTTGCTGTACACTGACACTGATTCATTAATAATCAAAATTTTGACTGACAATTTTTACGACTTTATCATACAAAAGCCCGAAAAATTTGATACGTCCAATTACGCTGTAGGAAACAAATTTAATATTCCAAAAAATCCATCGGTGCTCGGAAATATGAAAGATGAGTTTCCTGGGGATCCTATAATTAGCTTTTATGGTACGGGAGCCAAAGCCTATTACGTGCAATCCGTCAATAACGAATTAAAAAAAGCAAAAGGTGTCAAGAAGTCGGTTATTAAAAAAGAATTGACATTAGACGACTACAGGAAAGTTGTGGAACAAGGGGGTTTAATATTTAGAAAAATGAACACGTTTAGAAGTCATTTACATGATATATATACCGAGATGCGTAATAAAGTAGCACTTTCTCATCACGACGATAAGCGTTTTGTTATTCCAAATACCACAAAAACTTTGCCTTGGGGACACTCTGATATAAGATTCTTTCAAAGTGAACCAAAGCAAAACGTCGAGATGCTAATATCAGCCGTAAATAGTCTCGAACGAGGTGTTGAAAAAAATAATGATAATTTAGATGCTTTACTTGCCGCAATAGCCGAGTTAAGTCAATGAATATGTGTAACATATAATGCTTTTAATACTAACGCAAAGATCGGCGAACGTCCTACTAAACTGGAAAATTCATCCCCAATATTTCACTTAATCAATTTAAAACAGTATTTAGTCAGTTGTAGCAAATGTATGACATGTGTTTTCTCTTATTGGTTGTTAATAAAATTTATACATGAATTGTTGTGTTTCTTTTCTCTCAAAATAAATTGTAATCAAATAATGTAAAGTACTATTTCAGCTATTACACCACTTTCTTATTATGAGTGTGCATAGTCAAAGTTTGGTGTCACTGGTATCGCTGTAGTAAAAGTTTTGTTGACGAAAAACTATTTTTCTACGACACCTAGCGACACCTATTCTCACATAGCTAAACATATCTGCGTTTATGTAGGAAGCCAATTCCGCTACGGCATCCAGCGCCATCTATTCTCATAGCATAAGTATATATGCATATTTACCGATAACACTAGTTAAACGAGAGTAAGCATTGGAGAAAAATCTTTAAATAGCCTTTTTGCTGTCAAATTATAAGTATATAGACATTATCTATTTTAATTATTGTGATAATAGAGGGAAATAAATGTTTACTTTAAAATGTTATTGCTACAACGGATCAATGACGTCATTACCGGCTGTCTCGTTGTAGGCCGGTACCGGTCGGGAAGTCACAGCCAAAGAAGTCACACTTCCCGACCGGTACCGGTGAACACAGTGAACACGTTTCGGTGAACACACTGAACACGTTTAGAAAAGAAGTCACACTTCCCGACCGGTACCGGTGAACACACTGAACACGTTTCGGTGAACACACTGAACACGTTTAGAAAAGAAGTCACACTTCCCGGCCGGTACCGGTGAACACGTTTAGATGTCATTTACATGATATTTATACTGCCTTGGAGGCACTCTGATATAAGATTCTTTCAATGTGGACCAAAGCAAAACGTCGAGATGCTAATATCAGCCGTAAATAGTCTCGAACGAGGTGTTGAAAAAAATAATGATAATTTAGATGCTTTACTTGCCGCAATAGCCGAGTTAAGTCAATCAATATGTGTAACATATAATGCTTTTAATACTAACGCAAAGATCGGCGAACGTCCTACTAAACTGGAAAATTCATCCCCAATATTTCACTTAATCAATTTAAAACAGTATTTAGTTAGTTGTAGCAAATGTATGACATGTGTTCTCTTATAGGTTGTTAATAAATTTTATACATGAATTGTTGTGTTTCTTTTCTCTCAAAATAAATTGTAATCAAATAATGTAAAGTGTATACTATTAACGCTTTCAGCTATTACACCACTTTCTTACTGAGAGTGTGCATAGTCGAAGTTTGGTATAGTTCTCTTCATATACTTAAGGCACATAAAAAGTGTAGGCGCCTTTGACTTTAGGGTAAAGATCAAATACCCTGACATTTTGTTATTTGCTTTAAATATATGAAGAGAACTATATCGATGTGGGGACTTGAAATGTGCAGATACATTAACGATGGGGGCGAATTTAAACCAATCAGAAAAATGGGTGGGGAGGAGTAGTGGGGGTGAACTCCTCTACATAAGCGCCAGCAATGCTAACAAGATTCATTTCGTCTTCAGCTATCCTTAAGTGCTGACGGGTCGTTAAAAGACTTAAACGCTTTTTGCTTTATGTTAGTTGTTGTTAGTGACTTAAAAAAAAATGGAAGGAAGTAGCTATTCGCAGATGGCTGGTGGTAGCAGGAAGAGAGCTGCTTCGCCAATATTGGATGTTTTGACGGCGATGGCCTTTGTGTCGAATTTTAGGCCATCACAGGAGGACGCCGTGCGTACAAACAGTGGTGGTGGTGGCGGTAGCAATAACTTCAACGACATCGATGTGGGTGCTACTGATTTTAACGACATCGACGTGGATTACCACCTGTCCCAGGATGTGATTGAAGAATACAATCCGGAGTTATATCGTATCCTGGATGAGGTGGAGCGTAATGTGGTAGAAGAAGCTGCTGTGCCACTTCAGGACGCGGGTCCCAATGTCGGTGGCGTCAAAGACCAAGGCAAGTTCAAAGAGCCGATTGATTTGCCCCTTCCTGCATTCGCCAGAAAGAATAATGCTGACGTTGTCGAAGATTCCGGGGATGAATTTCAACCACCCAAGAAGTCTAAGAATTCACCAGGTCCTTCTAGGATTTCTAGACCGGCTCCTAGGAATAATCGTTCTTCAAAAAAGGGTAAGGCGGCCAAATCCAAGAAGGGTGATCATCGTAGCATCCTTAGAAACATTTTGGAAGAACCAGCTCCTCTTACTTCTAGTGTGCAGAAAAAATCCAAAAAAGGTAAGGAGCCTGTCGTGAAATCGAGACCACAGCACAGCATTCATCGTTTATCGCCTGTTAATTTAAGCGACTCTTCCGATGAAGAACAAGAGATTTTTTCTCAGATCGGTGATAGGGACATCTTCAGCAACTTCGGCAAATTACTGGAAAAAGTGAAGCGTGAAAGAGCAGAGAAAACGTCCGCCCGCGCTGGTGATGACAAATTACGAGATACCGCCAGGCGAGCCATTCTCTTAGCAAAACAAAACATCGAAGCCTCACAAAAGAAAATACAGGAAGAAAATGAAAAAATCAAAGCCGAAGAACAAACTATTTCGCATTACACCGATCTATTAACAGGTGCAGACGAACGAGAGGTCGCTGAAGCAAAGTCTGAAAAAAAGTTGAAGGTCGTGAAAAAACAATGTAAGGTCATTGAAAAAATATTGGTAATGTGAAAGTTGTGTTAAAAAAATGTTAGAAATAGTTATAATTCGTTCTCTGTAGGTTAGGTTGTAACGTAAATAAATGGTATGTTAAAAAGAGTATTCCCTTTCATTTCTTGTAACAGCGTAAACATATATTTGGAAATAAAATAAAAAATAATATAATAATTTATAATAAAATAAAAAAAACACACCAATACTGTTTTTTTTTTCTATACTCCCTTGAGAAGAAAATGATACATACCTCTACAAAAAATGGTTTCTAACTTTATTTAGGTGTGCATTTAAAAAAATATATATACATACCATCATATTATTCTTTTCTAAACAGAGTGTATGAAATTAATATTATACTGTTTTTTTTCTATACTCCCTTGAGAAAAAAATGATACATACCTCTATATATTTTTTACAAAAAAAAAATGATTTCTAACTTTATTTAGGTGTGCATTTTACTATGCACAAATAGTGTTATTTTATTTCTATACTCCTGCGAGAGAAAAAAATATACATACCTCTAAAACAGAGTGTATGAAATTAATATTACACTACCTATTTTACCATTTCATTTACATGCGCGCGTTCTAACAATTATTATTAATTATACATACCTTTGTATCATTATTTATTTTTATGAATGTATTGTATTGGTTTGTAAACGTTATTTTATTTTCATACGCCTTACTTACTTTAGATGTGAGACATCTAGCGGTCGCTAGAATAATAACTGCATTCCTGTATAGAGTTGCCTATGATATGTCTACAAAAACAAGTTACTTCGTTGGGTGACATTTAGAGGTCGGTAGAATAATTGTATTTCTGTATCGAGCTGCCAATCCGTCAGTGGCGCACTGTATGCTACATATTTTTATATTTAATTACTGTATTTATTTTTGATTACATTATTCTCAACTCAAAATTATAATGGTATAATTTGATAATTTAAGCAAATATTTGTTAATAAAAAATACTTTTTCTGTGCTGATATTTTATTATATAACTCATTAAAAAAAAATAGAAAGATTACAAATTTATTTATTTTTATTACATAACATAAAAAGTTATACATCTATTTCTTCTTCTTCTTCTTCGTCTTCTGACCCACTGTTCAGTGACCATTCACTCGGTGAACTAGATCTACTAGGCGGCTCTACCTCTATAGATGAGCTAGGACTACTGGGTGGCTCAACTCCCAATGGTCTCCACCATTCTGAACCATCAGGACCATCCTGGTTTAGATCATCCAAGTAGCGTACTAACGGCACAGACCAAGTACTACTGTCTGGCATGTTACCATTATCTCTGTACTCCATGGCCATTCTGTATTCGTATTCCCAGAATGGCATTGTCGACTCTGCACAGTCGCTGGAACTTATTGTATTGTCTTGAGCAGCCATTTCTTGCAACTTTGCAGTTTAACTGAGAAACAAATGAGGGGAGTTTCTTATATAAATGGACCCCCACTCTATATTATAACCAACATTTGCAAGAATTGTGGGTACTAGGTTCATCATATACGGATTTTTCTCATGGTAACATTGCCGTCGCCACCACTATCGTAAACGTGGGAGAGAAAGTGGGGGTAAACTGACATACTTAAAACTGAGAGAATCCTCTATTCTTTATCAGTTCTGTATTAGAGAGCTCTCACTATGAATACTCAGATTCAAGATCATACCGTGTCGTCCAGCAGTGATCCGATACTTGGACCAGATTATTGGGCAGAGTACTTTCTACGATACGAACCACCACCGCTACCATCATTGGATGATATTGAGGACACCCCACAGGTGCCTGATAGTACGACCGAGGACTGTGGAGACAGTACAGTGGAGCCCATGGGGTCGATGGATCGGTCACCGTCACTCTGGAGTCTGGAGACCATTCCAAATGTGGACGACTATGATAGTGACGAGGTATCCGATCATGAATATATGGACGATGAAGATATTTAATTTTTGTAATTAATAATTTATACAAATGTTTTTTTATGTAAATAAATATATCGATTCTAAGAAATTATTTGTTTATTATTCTCTATTTTAAGTGCAAAATAAAGTGGGGTAAATTGACTTACATAATAAGAAATTAGTACATTTTTCTTCACTTGAGTAGCATAATATCGCTTTACTATAGCAGTCTAGCCTATACCAACCCCATATTCATTTTATACTAGTGCCATTCAACCACCACAACGTACATTAAGAGTGAGGTGGTAGACTGTTTCTTATACACAGATTATTTTTATCATAGCAGCATTTCCACCACATAGACAGATATTTTAAATTATATCTTATTTTTTTTTTAGACTTTACAAGATGTAAAAAAAAAAACACGACATTTTCATATAACAGAAATATTTATTTACAAAAAAAAAGAATTATATTTACAACAAAAAAAGAAGTGTATTTACAATAAAAAAGTATATTTACAATAAAAAGTATATTTACAATAAAATAAAATAAAATAAAACATAACTAAACTAACTTAACACTAAACTATTTACATATTTACATATTTACATATCCACATTACCATTACAAATAACACACACCTCCACCGGTCTTATTTGGTGTAGTGGATCACCGCAACACTTGCAATATACCCGGACACCATCGGCAAAGCGTGTGGTGCTATGTAGGTCAACATGGCGATGAAGTGACGTTTCGACACGTCTTTGGTAACCTACATAACACCAGTAGCAAAGTTCATACTCCGCACCACCCCTCACATCCACAACTACGTATGCCATGGTGGTGCAGAATATCTCCCCTCTGGCGTCCCCTCTTTGCAGATATTTGTGGATATGCTGCAATTGATCCTCATCGTCGGAAGCGTCTGCCACGATGCCATCATCGTCCGCGTCGATATGATTTTGGACATCCTCTTCTTGATCCTCGATGCCATCATCATCCGCGTCGATATGATTTTGGATATCGACGCCCCCAATGGGAATATGATCTTCGTCGTGGCTCTCTTCCTCGTCGTGGCTCTCTTCCCCGTCGTGGCTCTCTTCCCCGTCGTCGCTCCACAAATCTCTCACCTCCACAACTTCTACGTCCTCAGCGCCAACTTCGAGGTTATCAGCGTCAGCTTCGACGGCCTCAGCTTCGACGGCACCATCTTCGTCGAATTCATCGTCCCATCGGTTGTTTAACAGGTCAACCTCTGACAGCCAATCTAAAAAGTCTAGATTGGCGCATCCTCTGGGAGCACTTGCCATCAATCTTTGGGGTGCAGCCATTGCAAAATAAAAAATTGCTATAGAGTATACTTCGCGTAAACGTGAGGAGTTCTCTTTCGGTGTTGAAAATCAACTGATCTGAATCGAGTCACCTCCTCGTTTATATATAGTTGATGACGTCATGTCATCTCTGACGTCAGCACCCTCAACATCTACTTAAATGAGAATGAACACAATGAGGAGCACAGTTATTATTCTGCTTTCATACTGTACATATTGTAAAGTATTAAGAAGTATTAAAAATGCCTTTTCCAAAAGAGTGGCAGTCAAAACCAACCATTGCAGCATATCCTTTTAGAATGAATGACCAACTGGTGTGTCATAACTGCTACGTTTCCTGGCCGAAGGAATATTTCAATCCATGTACGGGCTTGTGCGGAATGTGTGTAAGGGAGAATCCTGTGTCAATTCAGAGGTTCCAAGGAAGAAAAGCTGGGGAACGACAGTGTCGTAAATGTCTTCAAATGTTGGCTCGCAGCAACTTTGGAATAATGAGAGATGTTTGTGGTGTTTGCATGGTGGACCATCCATTAAGGCAGCGGTGTATGGCATGTGATAAATTCGGGAGCAATTGCTGGAATAATATATGCAGCCAGTGTAGACATAATAAACTATTGTGTGAAAATGTCGGTCACTATTATGTGGATATGTTGCATCACAATAGAAAATGCTGGTGTCCTGGAATCGAGAAATTCGAATGTTAAGGCGTGGGATTTCATGAAGAATTTTTTTTTACAATAATTTGTATTTTTTACATATTTTGCTTAAAATAAAATATATTTATATTAATTTGTTTTTTTTTCTTCTCTTTAACTTAACGAAATATAAAATCTAAATACTGTTACAGTGAAATAAAGCAATTCAATAATGAATTTTATACGTTTAAATAAAACACATTAATATCGTATACATATTTTATTTCCATATTACTGATACATAAGTAAATATATAAATTGATTATGCATATTTTACATTTAATAAATTAAACGACATCCATTTTGTCAATCCAAGAGTTGTGTTCATTGGAAAGTCCAAGCCATTTGACAAATATTTTGTTCCCTTTCTTTCTTAAAACCTTCTCCACTAGATATATGTCAGGATACTTAGTTTTTTGTAACTCCATTTCATAAAAACATCCTTTGATTGGTTGTCCATGCATGTCCTCGAGCTGGTAAGTTGTTGGGTTCGTTATGTTTATTTTCACAATTTTAAAAAGTTCAGTTGAAAAATTAATTGTATAACCTTTTTCAAATACACCTTTGTATGCACTTATTCGAACTATGTCACCAACCTTAAACTTGGGTTTTAAAGCAATCCTAATGTGATTATACACATTTAAACATGTGGTTGGTTTAACGTCAGCAGGTTTCATGCCAATAGTTCGATGTACTTTATTGTTGTACTTTTTTGTGACGTTGGATAGAATATCGAACCATTTGTATTTACCTCTGGCTGAGAATTCTTTATATAACCAATTTTTTAATGTTCGTATCACTCTCTCCACAATTGCTGCTTTTTTCGTACTATATGTAGAGTAATGATTAATGCCATACTTTTTCATTAAAGTGGAAAAGTTTTTGTTGTAGAATTCCGTACCCTGATCGCTTTGAAGATTCTTAGGTGAGTAGTTTGATTTTTGCAAAATGCTCCTCATACCCTTCGTAATTTCTATACCCGTTTTATTTCTTAGGGGTCTTGTCCACACATATTTTGAATAGCAGTCGATCACTACGAGGATATATCTATAGCCCTTATTAAGGTTCGCATATGGCTGCATTTCAGCCAAATCCATTTGCCATAAATCCGCATACCCTTTGATGATTGTTCTTCTTCTACGAAAATTTTTTCGGGGTAACCTGTGCAGTTCCTGCACAATGGCCTTCTTTGTAGCACTGATTTCCATGTTAACTTATTGGATCGAATGGGTGTGCAGAGAATACACTAAGCTGTTACATGTTTGCCGATAGACTAATTTCTAATAAGTTAATTCTTCTAATTTATTAATTTTGTCAATTATTTTCTGAAGCTCTCTAGCTTGCTGAGAAATTGAATTTTCCACTGCTTTATGTTCCTTATCAATATTCGCTCGTATTTGTTAATTAATATACTTTTTCATCTCTGCAACAACCCGTACATTTCCTTTATCAATTTTTTTCGGAATTTCCTCATTTACATAAGTTTTTGCAGTAGCAACAGCTAACAAAACTTGACCATTAACATACTTTTCCATTTGACCATTAACATACTTTTCCATTGCTGTGATAATTAAGTTAGTGGCCTCATCCATAGCCTTGCGGATGTCTGCAAAGAAGGTAGTAAGTCGCTCTTCAACATAGTTGCGTGTTACCCCATCCTGACTATCTACCGGTTCTCCAATGTTCTTTAAACGTTTATTCTGAATGTCGAAGTGATTATCTGTAGTTAGCTTAAAGCCAAGACCTGGTGGACCACGCACGACTAATGATTTATTAGCGCCGCCTCTTCTGCGTCCAAATTTATCAATTGTGTTGTGACCAGGTAGCATTTCTAATTACATCTGATCTGATTTAAGCATTTCACAGTATATTATACTTCCCCATTATAATTATGTTAATAGATTATTTTTTCTTCTCTCATTTCCTCCAACAAACTAATTATTTCATTATTAACGCCACTGTTACCTGCCATTTTTGAGCTATACAGCAGACGTAGACGATCTACCAACTCTTTTGGCTTATTCCAATAAACATAGTCGACACCTTTACTATTGTATATTTTCTGAAGTGGCATTTGCGGAAAGCCCAAACCAGTTCTGGATCTCGTCATTACTGTAGAAGATGTTAGTGGTTCTATAATGTCACTGAATTTTTTCCATTTAGTTTTATTCAAACCCTTTTTGATATCATAGTGTTTATATGCTGCTCTCGTCTTTTTTAATATTTCGCCATATATTTGATACTCCTCGTCAAAAAGAGATACTTCATCGCTGCGTAGAACTAATGGGTACTTCAAAAATATTACATCGTACAACTTAGGACTGCCAGAATACGTTCCTAGAGACTTATTACCATTCCACAACGTAATATCCCCACTAGAAAACCGCACCTCGACATTACCCATATGTAGTTTGCCTGTATGGGGGTCTAGACGAACACCATATACAGTGTCATATTTATAGTTGCCGGACTTTACATTTTCTAGATGTTGTTTGATTACAGCACATTTCTCTTCTACACTGCCAATGGATCTTTCTGAGCCTGGGGTACTCATTAACGACGATCTTGGTGGTGTTTCCATATAATATGCTGCATTATTCTCGCCATCGTCGCTACTGGTTTCAGGTGTCGCTTTAAACATACTGGTCGTAGCTTTATTACTATCTCGAGATTGTGTCAGTGTTGGTGGTGTCTGGTTATGTGATTTTATCTGTGAGGCAGATGACATAACTTTTAAAGGTTTTGTTATGGGCTCATAGATCTTCTCAAGTGCTAACTGACTCTCAACATTTCTACTCTTCAGTGAATTAAATTTTTTACGTACAGAATCAGTAGCTTCAACTAGTTGCCGTTTGAGGTTTACTTCCCTTGCCATGTCTCCATCGATATTGCTATGATCTTTCATTTTCTTTTCCAATGTCTAGCCTCAACGAAGTAGTCCCGACGCCGTCCACAGGTCGATTGAAACTTTAATTGTTATACTTTATGGATATATGAAACTATCAAGTCCTTTCCTATATCTCCCCTCATTCACATCTCTATCTTTGTCAATTACAAGAAAACCATACTTGTCTTTCCAACACTGGGCACACATTTCTTGAAATTGCTTAAAAGATACATCTGGTGAGACATGATCAGAGAAAACGTGATGCAAATTCATTTCGTCCTGTTTGAATACAGCTAAAAAATTACTATTGTCTCTTACGATTTGTTTATTTACACGAGAATATGTCTGTGCGAGATAAAAACAGTCTACATTTCTATGACGGCCCATTGAGAAAAATGCACGAATTACGTCTTGCTTTTCACATATAACGTCATCGAATATAAAAATAGAATTGAGCTTGGCATCAGACGGTTGTACTATTTCCGCATTATTACTGAATGTATAAAACCCTAATCCCTTAATCGGTGATAGTATGGTGCGTAAGAACTCATACTTGGGTTGATATAAGGACTTTGAATATAGGTATACATTTTCAAAACGTAATCCAAGGGGGTGAGTAAGCAAAGATATCATCAAGTTCGTCTTGCCACAGTTACTCGGGCCGATAAGTAGTCCACGAACAGTTGATGGAAGTAATGGCCCATGACGCGATTCAATTTGCAATCCACATCCAACTTTTTCATCTAAATTTTCTATAGAAAAATTCTGGCTCTGCTTCACAATGCGCATCGTAGCACGGTTGAAGACTATATAAATAGATGTATGCATTACAATTGTTATTTAAATGTTGTTAGTCAAGCAGCGCACAAGTAAGAACAGCCGATTTTTAAAGGTCGGTAAGGGGGTAGTTAATTCTCTAATAAATAAGTTTCCATTTGAACTACATTTACCCGGCGGTTACCAGTACTGTGGTCCAGGTACTAAATTAAAAAAAAGATTAGCACGAGGCGATCCAGGTATAAATAAACTCGACGCTGCATGCAAGCAGCACGATATTGCATACGATCAAAACTCGAACGATTTATCAGCCCGACATAGAGCAGACTATCAACTTGAACAAGCTGCGTGGAATCGAGTTAAATCCAAAGAGGCAAGTTTAAAAGAAAAGGCTGCCGCGTGGTTGGTTACGACTATAATGAAGGGAAAACAACGTCTTGGTATGGGATGTAAATCAACCACATCTCGTGCTACAAAAAGAAATAAAAAGAAGAATAAAAGCAGGAAGAATAATGTTAGAAAGGTAGCATTCGGGGCTGGAATAGTACGCAAGGTACGTGATGATCTGCGTAAAGCCGGTGGTAAGCGATCTGTAGCTAAGGATACTAGAAAAGTTATGCAAGTAGCGCTTCAAGCTGCACGACGACACATGAGATCAGCTGGAGGAAAACGCAATATCCGTACACCTCGCATAATACCGATTCCGAAAGTTGGTGGAATTCTACCATTAATACCTATTTTTGCTGGTTTATCGGCGTTAGGTAGTTTAGCAGGCTCTGCAGTAGGCTTAGCCAAGGCTATAAATGACGTGAAAAAAGGCAGAGAGGAATTGGCAGAAACAAACCGCCATAATAGACATATGGAGGCAATTGCTGTTGGGAAAAGTGGCAAGGGACTATATTTGAAACCATATCGTAAGGGATTGGGCCTCTATCTAAAATCACAAAGTTCAAAAAACTACTAGACACACTGCCTCGAAAACCTCTCACCAACATCGATCTTAAATATTATGCTGAGAAGATGAAGGTGCCATATTTTCGGGGTATATTTATGCGCGATACTTTACCAAATTCCGGGCCAAATCGTAATGAATCCGCCATCATAAATTTGGATACTATAGATGGCCCGGGAACACATTGGGTGGCATATAAAAAACGTGGTAGTTTGGTCACATATTTCGATAGTTTTGGCGATTTACCCCCACCAAGAGAATTAATTCTGTACTTGCGCAATGATTTAACGTTTACGGATAAAATCTACTACAATTATGAGCGTCAACAAAATTTCAACACAGTGTGGTGTGGCCATTTGTGCTTAAAGTTTCTTTCTTCGAAAGTTAAATAAAACTATCCAAATGGCATCTGTGACCCCATCGATGGATCGAGAGGCAATTAAACGGATGGGCCACTCATTGATTGCTTTCTCTAGACTACGCAGCTTGTTGAAGATGAGTAAACAGCAACTTTCAGATATGCCTAAAGAAGTAATGATTGCATGCGCCCCTTATGAAATTGCATTAGTGTGGGATAAACTACCCAAACATCTTCAGGATGACATTGATATTTTAAAATACCAGTACTGTCAAGAACATTATTCTCCTGAAGGCGAAAATAATGTTGATGTTAACGATGGTCCGTCCCCTCGAAAAATATTTTGCTGCTACTGTAAAGTGGACGGGGTGAACGTGGCGTCAAATAATGATATGAATCTATCTCCATCACCGCCCAAGAAAAGAAGATTAATACACAACTACTGCTGCAAATCGCAATAAAGGCACACACAATCTCCAAAAACATCAGTCATGTCACGCACTTTCACTTTATCAAGCCGCTCAAGCGTGCTCAGTGCAGAGTTTTATCCCCCGATTGAACTAGATATGAGCTGTCGATATGGTCTGGGATTAACCGGATTTTATTCATACAATTCTATATTTAATATAGATGAGACAAACAATGGTTTTTGCTATAGGACTTCACCGAAAGTAGCTCCCACATTTATCCACATACCGTACGGAGTCTATGAAATTGATGAAATATATAATGCAATACTGAAAGTTATGCCAACTAACAAAAATGAAGAAAAAGAAAAATTATTTCAACTGCGAGCAAACAACAATACAATGAAATGTGAGATTCGGTCAAAATACGGAATTGACTTTACACAAGCAAACTCTATTGGTAGTCTGTTGGGATTTGAACCGACATATTTAGCACCAAACAAGACTCACGAATCGACACTCCCCATTGATATAATGAAAGTAAGAATGATACGTGTAGATTGCAACATCATTTCCGGAGCGTATCTGAATGCTCTTAAATCCCACACACTCTTCGAGTTTGATATTGATGTTGAACCTGGATTCAAACTTACCAGGGAGCCAGCTAACATCATATATTTGCCTGTTAAACCTGAAGGACGCCAGTTTATCGACAACATTACTGTACGCATATTGGATGACAACGGAGATTTAATTAATTTTCGAGGTGAAAAGATTTTTGTGAAGCTAGAATTAAAACAATTTTAATATTTCGAGCAAAAGAAATGGGTTTTCGATATAATCAGGAAAGATTAGCACATTACCGCCATAAAGTGTTTAACGATAAAAAGAAGGGTGATTGTAGAAACCGATTCATTCAGCGTATACCTCTTAAACAGTTAAGACATAGATTGTCGGCAAAGGACCGTGCATTTCTTCAATCTATTGGATTAAAACTGAGAGAAAATTAACTAATAATGACAGTTACTACATCTAGTGAAAAACTCGAAGTGTTCGACGAACCTGTGTTTGATCAGTCACTTCTCAGTTTACACGAGCATACATACAAGCCGTACGGGTCACCATATTATAGAAACTCCGATGAAATACGTATCCCTATAAATTTTCAAGACCTTATACTCGATATTGCAGAAAGTTACATCTATATAGAAGGGAAATTTACACCTAACGATGTTACCAAGCGGTGTTATTTATCCAATAATGCTTTAGCTTTCCTCTTTGAAGAGATTAGATATGAAATGGGCGGTGAGCAAGTGGCCGTCGTTAGGAAGCCTGGCATCACTACCACAATGAAGACTATGGTATCATATGGGCAAACACATCTGCGATCACTATTAACTACTGGTTGGGGCCTCAGCGAACAGAAACAAGATATTTTAGATAGTACTAGCCATGTGTTTAGTGGTAGACTACCCCTTAAATACCTTATGGGTTTTGCAGAAGACTACACCAAAGGTATTTTAAATGTGAAGCAGGAATTAATTTTAATAATAGCTCGTTCCTTCAAAGATTCCTACATTGGGGAAGTTGATGCAGATTTAGAAATTAACAAAATTGAATGGAAGATTAGGCATATTGTGCCTGAGGATAGACAAAAGCTTAAACTATTAAACAGAATTAATAAAAGTAGTAATAATGCTAGAGTTAAGATGGCTTACCGTATGTGGGATCTCTATGAGCTACCTACTCTGCGCGATACTGCTTCAGATGTCTGGGCCGTTAAAACCACTAACAGTCTTGAGAGACCTCGATACATAATTATTGGATTTCAAAACAATAGTCATTCCGATGATAGAAGTAAAGATGTGACAAAATTTATACATGCGGATATTAATAATATTCGACTATATCTAAATGCGGAAGTATTTCCTTATGAGCGTTGGAACTTAAATTTCGATAAGAAACTTGACTCTGCAGCTTACTACGCATATGAAAACTTCCAGCGTAGTTACTATGATAAAGATATGGGTGAACCTATGATGGATCTTGCAGAATTCAGAAAATCGCCACTGTTTGTCATAGATTGTTCTCACCAACCAGATGCAACGAAATCGTCTACTGTCGATATAAAGATAGAATTTGAAACCCGAAAGACGAAGTTCCCCGAACAAACTCGTGTATATGCACTTATACTTCACGATACATATTTAAGCTATAGTGCATTGGATGGTTCAGTTCAGTCTGGAATTGCCGGCGCTAAATAAAAATCTACTATTATAATGGCGTCATCAAGTAACGAATTCCCTACTTTGATTGTTGACTTACAAGGGTTTCAATATAAAGAAAATATGTTTACAGTGAAAGAGTTGGCTGTGCTGTGCTGTAACACTAATCAGCAAGCACATTACCTTTTCAAGCCTCCATATCCTTTTTCATCGCTAACCCGAGGGGAACAGAATCAGTATCGATGGCTACAGAACAACTATCACGGTGGCGTAAAATGGAGTGATGGATATATTCAACTGTCAGAATTCCCGACGATACTTCTACGGCTTTGTCAAAATATAGCTAATAATTATGAACGTCATATATCACCACAGGATGTTATAATTTTATGCAAAGGCAGACTAAAGAAAAACATTCTATTGGAACATCTAAGATGGAATCGAATCATAGACCTAGATGACAGCTCCCCCTGCATACCTAGTCTAAAATCATTGACTGTACCAAGATGTATGGAACATATTCAACCCAATTATAGTCATTGTGCTCTTGCAAACGTTCATTATCTTAATAAATGTATTGTAGATTTAGATATAAAATTTCAAATAAATATCTTTTAGTATTAATAACATTTTTTTTTTATACATGTATCAGAGGAATAGGAAAATAAAAGTATGATCAAGTAATGTGTTTCATTTATTTCATTTTATCCTTACAATAAAATAGATATAGTTCATTAATACATTTTAATATACATATTTATTATTATAAATATTTCGATACAAAATGAAAAAACAATAAGTGGTTAACTACTAATTGAGTTGTCTACAGTTTCTTCATCAAATTGCTCGAGTTGGCATTTTAAAATTACTTTTTTAGGTAGATATTTTTCTATATCATATAAAAAACATTTTAAATCTATTTGTACCATTTGTTCGCAAAATTCTTCTAAATTTAAGAGACCACATGAAAATTTGCCACACAGGTTAACACCGGCATTATACCTTTCAGAATCTTCCTTAAGACGTTCAACTAGTTCAGGATCGAAGTTGACACTTAGATCATAGTTCATAGAATGTAGAGAATGCAAACTTAGGTCACTCAGTTTACAAGACAGTCTATCAATGGCCGAATTAATATCTTCCTCCTTTGTCCACCTTTGTGCCGAATATTGCATCCACATATTTGTTGGTTGTAGTAAAGCTGGAAATTACATAAATAAATTTAGAAATATATATATTTTTTAATTATAAAATTACTTACATGGATGCTATTGATGGAAAGTAAACAAATTGAATCGAAGTACTTGTGGTACAAGTCTTTGATGACAAGACCCTACTAGAACTAAGCCTGATTTGATGTGAGATAATGAGTAATCTAAAAAAAATTATATTTTGTAATATTTCTACCACAGCCATTCTTTTACTATATTCTATTTACTAACTAGATAATGTTTTTAAACTTCGATAACATATTTAAAAAATAAGTTCGAATTTTAGTAGTGTTCTCGATTTGGCACCGATATATATGGGAGAACTCTGACCTAAATAAATCAACGCGTATTTACCATCAACTGAATTTATTTCATCTATAATAGGTACACTTAAAAGTTCTACAATACGTTTAGGTAAAAATGATTTGAAGGTATTATTTGAACCTTCATCAAACAAATGTACTAAAATCGATTTACCAAACCGTGTATTAACCACCATCATTTTCTTTATGACGTAAATCTTATTTAAAGTTAATGATGAAATGGGTTTTTGTTCTAAAACCTCTACGTCTTCAATTATACGTTCATTAAGGGCTGATAAATTGATATTGGTATTCATATTTGAACGGTTATGTATAGTGAAAGAATGACAAATAATTATATTACAGAATTTAACTCACTTGGAATACTCATGATCACAGCACTACTCACTTATTAACTGTAGCCGAATCAGACTAAGTATGATACTTGCCCTGATAGCATATTCTCTTTTATAGAGAAGAGTTGTTACGTCACAAAACGGAAAGAGTCACCCCACTTTACCGTTTATTTAAAGAACGAATGTACTTTTCAAGGTCAAATGCAACTCGACTTCAAGGACACGCACCGGCTACAGCTCAAGGCCACGGAGCGGCCTCCACGTTCACGGCCAAGGTCATGACGACTTTTCAAGGTCAAATGCAACCCGGCTTCAAGGGTACGCACCGGCTACGGCTCAAGGTCACGCCATAGCGGCATACACGTTCACGGTCAAGGTCAAGGTCACAAAAAGTGGTGGGGGGAGACCCAGCTTCGGCTAAAGTCCTCTACTTTCGTTATTCTCATAGAGATTTCAGATATTTTTTTATTATATAGAATATTTTATTTTTACTAACATCGAACTCTCAAAAAAATTTCGCTCGCAACGCTCTCTCTTCGACCGCCCCGTGTGCGCGTTCTGTCTACCCCCAGTTAAAAGCCACAGGCCGCCACTGCGTAGTGTATCACTTTAATTATTTAAATAAATAATAATGTGCTTTTAGTTACCTTGAGAAGGTGCACAACTTATCCAAGTTTAATATAAATCGACTTATTAATAACTGAGTTACGAAGGTGTTACCGTGAAAAGTTGGACACACTGTATATCAAGATAGGAATTTGGAAAGTATACAGTATAGGATAAGTGGTTGCATTTATTAATGGTAAAATTAATTTTAATTAAAATAACTCTAGAGTAGAAATTTGTTTATAAGTTTTCGTATACCTACTTGTATCTTATAAAATTCAGTGTTAAACAAATCTATATTTATTTGATATTGTCCGGTAGATGACTATTTCCCAGACTCATTTGCGGTCGATAAATCGAACATTACAGATCTGATACCGATATCAGATACTGCAATGTGTTATTACCTAGCAACACTCATATTATTGTTATTAGTAGGCCATTATTTTTTAGTTTTGACTTTTGAGTTTTCACTTAAAAATATAAGAACTAAAATATTGTTACGGATTTCCACCTTTTTGGGAACACCCTGTATGAATCCGTGTGTTCTAAAATAATTTCAACAAGAGATAAACACCACTAACACTTTATTTAACTATTTACTGACTACAATACTTCAAATTCACTTTATTTACTATTTATCTAACCTCACTCTTTACCGAATGTCACTTCTATGAACTTTTTCTTAATAAACTTCCTCTTCCGCGCTTGTAATCGCGCCTTATATACTTCGAAATTAGCTCTAGATTAATCCAGAATCTTCTCCAACCATAATCTAGAAAAGTCCTTGGTTCTTTCTAGAGCCTTCCCAGTCACTATCAGTAGGCATAGGCGTACCATCTCCTTTTCCAAGGGGTGTAATTCATAACACTGCCCCCTCCTTAAGCCTGATCGTCCCGATCAGGCAACTCAGAATCATCGATGTATCTCGCCAGCCTGTCCAAATGCACGATCTTCATCTTGGACTTTCTGCTTTGCTGAATCCGATAGACGACATCATTAGTTCAGGTAATAACAGTGTACGGTCCATCCCAAGGTGATTTCGGTGACTTTCCTTTCCTCCGCTGGGGGTTGTACAGCCAAACTAGCTCTCCCACCTTGATGACCTCCTTTGAATTACCCTTCCAGTCATATCGAGCCTTCATTCGGTCACTATCTGGTGATGGTTCCGCTATATCGTTAGCCAACCTCTTGAAAGGAGCTCCGGCGTTGAACTGCTTGTTTTCACCCTTACTTCCAGTCTGTGGTCCCTTACTGGCTGCACAAATCTTGCATTTGCGACACCAAGCCTCCACATCCTGATTACTTCTTATCCAATAAAATCGTTCTCGTATTTTCTTCAGGGTCTTGTTAACACCGAAGTGTCCATCGGATGTTCCTTCGTGCACTTCCTGAAGCACCTTCGCAACTCGACACCTGGGAATCACTAGACGCATAACCAGCTGTTTTCCATCCGGGCTTTCCCATGCTCTCCGCAACAGCCCGTTCATGACTTTCAGTGAGTCCCACTGCGCCCATAGTGCCTTCAGTCCCACTCTTTTGTCCGAAACATCCTTCCATTTTGGACGAATTCCCCTTTCTTTGGCTCTCAATATAGGCCCAATTTCCACATCGTTTAGTTGCTCTTGTCTGAGCGCTTCATCTGCCCTATCATCCGGCACTTCCACCTTGACAGTGTTGACTGCTCCCTTGACCTGCAGTTTCTCCTGGTGGTTGTGCTTGCAACCTTCCTTGTACCTTCTTCCGAAAGAAATGTTTGCATTTCTCTCAGGTTTCGTTTTATCGTCATATCCTTGTAGTGGTGGCCTTTCTGTAATGCTCCGAAGCTGGGAAATCTTCACTTCTCTAGGGGCACCACGTTCGTTATCTGTCACAGCCTCTCTGGTACCGGCTTCCTCTGGTTTTCCCCTTGGCTTCACAGCATCTCCGGCCTTCACTCTCTCCAAGCTCCTCTGTGGACATTCAAGCTGGATATGTCCTAGTTCCCCGCACCTGTAGCATTTCATACGCCGTCCACTTGGCCTTCCACTACTTTGTTTATTCTGTGTCTCTGCCCTGTTTCCAACATTCACATTCCTCGAGTTCCGCTGTCGACAGTCTCGTTTGATATGCCCTGCTCTGCCACAGTTGTAACATTCAATACCCCCGCTTGGCTTGCCTTGTCTTTCTGCAGTATCCACTTGAGCCAGTAACTGATTGAACATCTTATATATGTCGGCCAACATAGCGTTCTGGTTCTCCTTTTCAGACTGCGATCTTTCGAGACTCATAGCTTATACTCTTGGACTCGGGGTATCTTGAAGGACAGCTTCCACCTCGAGTGCACGTACCAACGCTTCGCTGCTGTTCTGGTATCGAGATAACCTGAGGACTCGCCTGATCTCATCATCCTGTATACCATCCAGAAAAGCATCTACTGCCAGTTGATCTTGGAATTCCTTCGGTACATCCGGGTAAGCCAGGTGAGCCAGTCTCCACACGGCAGCTTCAAACTCTTGCAAACTTTCCCCAGCCCCTTGAACACGTGATTTCAGCTGGGTCTGGTACACTCGGGCAAGGTGTTGATCGCCATATCGTAGATCTAGGGCAGCTTCTAAAACTTTAAAATCTCGTTGTTGGTCTACTGGGATTGTCTGGAGTATTTCCAATGCTTGGCCTCTTAATGCCACGATTAACGCCATAGCCTTTTCTTCTTCATTCCAGTTGTTTGCACTCGCTGCTGCCTCAAACTGCATCTTGTAAATGGTCCATGAACTTTGGCCGTCAAAGGAGGGAGGTTCGAACAGCTGATCTGATAATACCACTTGCTGGCTTCCTCTATCCCTCAACTGTCGCTTAAGCAGGTCTATTTCCTCTTTGATTTCACTTACTTCTTCTTGATGCCTTCTTTCTAGCCCTTCCAACACTTTCTGGAATTGTGCAAATAAGTCCTGTATTTGCTTTTCAGTTGCCATACTTCTGGTTGTTATAGGCATACGACTACGGTGAAATCAAATAAATTTAACAAAGTTACGTCACTATCGGTAATGGGACTGTCCAGAAAAACCTCAAAACGGCACGAAACAGTCTTATCTAGAGTCTTCGTCACTTAACCTCTGATGTCCAAATAAACTGTTCCAAAAATGTCTCAAAAATGCACTTAACACTGTTTTTCTGTTCGAAAATAATCCTCGAACAATGTCCAGTAAATTAGTCCTTCCTGTGTTAGCACTTACTCCGAGAATACTGTCCCAAACCTTCTCGAACACTTCCGAAAAATCCTCTTGTCAAAATTCCGCTTCCGACACCAAAATGTTACGGATTTCCACCTTTTTGGGAACACCCTGTATGAATCCGTGGGTTCTAAAATAATTTCAACAAGAGATAAACACCACTAACACTTTATTTAACTATTTACTGACTACAATACTTCAAATTCACTTTATTTACTATTTATCTAACCTCACTCTTTACCGAATGTCACTTCTATGAACTTCTTCTTAATAAACTTCCTCTTCCGCGCTTGTAATCGCGCCTTATATACTCCGAAATTAGCTCTAGATTAATCCAGAATCTTCTCCAACCATAATCTAGAAAAGTCCTTGGTTCTTTCTAGAGCCTTCCCAGTCACTATCAGTAGGCATAGGCGTACCATCTCCTTTTCCAAGGGGTGTAATTCATAACAATATTTAAACACACAGTTTTAGCAATTATTTAATACATGAAAAGTTTGTTTTCCTCCGAAATCTCCATAAAACAAAACAATGCCAAAATTATAGTTTTATTTATTTGACAGCGGCAAGCTAAAGATAATCATAATTAACTATGAAAACCAATAGCTATAACATTGTAAAGGTGATGCGATTGCTAGATTACGAACCAATATGTTCTTATTTATTTTAAAAATAATTATAAAGACAGTATGAAATAAAATATACCATACACGTCCGGTAGGTGTCATTACAGTACTTATTTATATTCCGTAAAAGACCTCGTACTGTAATAAGTCACCTACCGGACTTATAACGTACATTACTATTTCTTGCTCTTTATTGAGTATTTTGACACATCTAGAAAAATATTCAAAACCTCTGCGCCAAATGGATTAGAAGGTTGGCTTTTGAAAATATTCACTTTTTGATTACTACAAAATGTCACCTGAACATATTGTCATGCATTACACCCTCTAGAAAGTGAAGACTGATACGCCCTGACTAATAGTGACTGTCCTAGAAATGTGTAGAGATCGAGTTTTCTGGAGTGTGGTGGGAGAAGATTCTCGATTGCGTTCTAGATAACTCTACAGGCAATTTAAGAGTATATAGGGCGAGATTCCCGGCGGAAGAAGAAGTGGAAAAATGACAAGCGAGAGGTGATAGAAATACAAGATAGTAAACATTGTTAATGGTTATTTTGGTAAAAGTGTATTTTATTTAAGGAATATGTTGTGTAGTTTCAGTAAGTTATTAAATAATGTGTTAGTGGCTACTCCTTGTTGAAATTATTTAGGACCCCACGGATCCTGAAAGGTGGCTTCAGGGGTGAAAATACGTGACAATATATAACCTAAAATGAAATTCATATGTAATAATTTTTAGAAAAAAATGATTTTTTTTTTTTCGATTACTATACTTCCAGTCCACTACGTGGATGTGGAAGTAAAAATAGATGGGAACGTTTAATATTTTCGAGGCGAGACGATATTTGTATACTCGAAAATGAAAATATATTCCTCTGTGTGGAAGAATCACTACCCTACTGTCCTACTGTCTGTAACTTTCTTTGTTCGCACGTTTTCTCAGAAACGGTTTAAGATATTGACTTGAAATTTAGTACACGTATGTATTGTAACGAGATCTTGAATTAGCTTATATTTTGAGCTTACTCTGTTGAAGGATTGGGGGTAAATAGGAATAAATGAGGTAAAATATGTAAAGCAAGCTGGAATGATTCCAGAAACTTGGGATTTGTATATACTTGAAACCAAAGTCTCAATTTTTTTAATAACATTTGCCACCCCGCACCACCACCCGCACTCCATTGTTAAAGAGAAAAATTATGTTTATTTTGAGATGATTCCGTTGAAGGGTTGGGGGGTAAATAGGGAAAAATAAGTAAAGCAAGCTTGGAATTTGGTGTGTATAGTAGAAGCCAAGGCCACGATTTATTTCTAACATTTGCCATCTCCCACAACCACCGCCACTCCATTATTAAGGGGGTTAATAAAGAATATTGAGATATTCACTTGAAATTTGGAACACGTATGTATTGTAACGACATATGGAAGTAAATTTTTTTGAGATGATTCCATTGAAGGGTTGCTGGATAAATGGGGGAAAATAAGTAAAGCATACTAGCAAAAGTCCAGAAATTTGGTATTTGATGTATATACTGGCATCGCACACCTTCGTCTATATTAGGGGGCGGCGCCTACAGGCGGTCGGATAAATGGGCCATGCGGTTTTAATATGATTCGGTTAGAGCAATTTCGTATCATTTTTCATTTAGTTAAATTTTAAATTACCATTAGTTGAAAATAAATATGCCTTTATAACTATAATGAAATAAAAGTTTAGTAAGTATAACATATGACAATTTCCACATCTAACAGTTATCATTATCACCCCGGGGCTGGCGATTTCAAGTATGTTATTAAAATTCTATAAGCAATTATTTACACTTATTAGACCGCAGATATTGTATCAAGATGTTTTAGTTTAAAGATGGGAAATCTGGATGTGCAAGTAGTGATTCCTTAGGCAGCGGTTTTACTATAAAAGTTGTTACGAGTATTATATAACAAATAAAATTTTGTCGTTTAACTAACTAAAATAAAATAACAACGATTTGTCACTGTTAAAGAGTTAAAATATTCTGTTTGAAGTATTTCGTAATAAACTCCATATGGCCGGCACTTGGGTCCAGTATTGTACACACATTTTTGTACTACTTATCGTTATGAAATACCAACGCGATATAGGTGCCACACACACGTGTCGCATAATACGGCACCGTCATCTACCAAAATACTAGGTGACTACATCACGTCACTTCTTTAATTTTAAAGATCTAAGATGTGCCTGAACAAAGCAACGTTTCCTTGGTAATTGCGAGGAATATTGAAAATTGATATCTAGGCTTTTATCATGAATTATACATTTTGTAAAGAAAATGATGGAACATATTATTATTATGATTATGATTATTCACAACATCTTGATAAGCAATAACAAAGAAGGAAATTACACAGCCCCACAAAAAAAAAATTCACACCAGCAAACCAGACCCATCCCTATGTATCTTCGGTCGCTGAAGCCCAATCCGACTTTTAAAAAATCGTACACCCCCAATATCATTAGCTATCGACAAGAAACACCCCTGGAATGGGGTAAAAGAAGATTAAGCTACGAGAATTAATAGTTGTTACATCTTAATCAATCGAATTATACAAATGAAGGTTAAACAGCAGCGTACATACAATAAATATGAAACACACTTCCAGGAAGGGGCGAAAACTACACCCCATACAGGGTGAGTCAAATTGGATGCTCACCATTGGAATCTCGGAAACTGTAAGAAATGGAGAGCTGGTTAAATGGGGGCAAAGTTGTGCAATATGGTACTGAATAATATGGCATAAATTACATCCGAAAAATGTAAATTTTGGATTTTTAATTTTTCCAAATATTTTGTTTATTATTGCACTTATAGAAAATTCAAGAATACTTTCTTAGAGCACTTTACGATGCTCTGCATGCCTACGAGATCAGTTTTTGCGACGTTACGTCACCTTTAATAGGACCATCATCAACTTCAAAATTTTAAATGCGGATCTGCAGTTTTTACTTCATTTTCGGACAGTATTTTGTAATACGAAATCAGTGATATGTCGCACTTAAATATTTTTCAACACTTAATTGCATTAAAAACATTACTCAATTAACCGGTCGCCTAAATGCGGTCCTGTAAGTTTTGTTTTTTAAATTAGATTTCACGGTACGTTGCTAAGATTATTAGTAAGTAAATTGTTGATTTAATTGAGATTATTTATTGATTTTTTACAATGACACAACTTTGAATCTGGTTTCAGCAGGATCGTGATCCACCCTCTAATTCAAGAGTTGTAACTGAATTTTTGGACCAGCAATTCCCCGGCCAGTGGATTGCTAATCAAGGTGCAGTGAGGCGGCCTGTCAGGTCACCTGACTTAACACCATATGATTTTGTTGTGGGGTACTTTAAAGAATAAAGTGTACAAGGAACCCATCAATAATATTGAAGAATTGAGGCAACTAATTTCAAATTTTGCCTCGTTGCGTAGAAGAGACATTGGACGTGCAGTACATAACATCAACAATAAAATAAACGTATGCCTTCATGAAGATGGAAAGGACATCTCACACCTCTAAGGGGTTTTCAAACACCGACAGAATTTCTTGAAATTTCAGTATGTTGTTGAGGCTAGCATTTTGTTCAATTGGACCGACCTAGCTATACAGGGTGGTATAGAAAATTCGGTTCAAAGTATGAATTATCAGTTGTGAGATCTCATATTCTAAATTCAATTAGCGTCATACTTTTCCGGCAAAACATGGCTATTATTATTTTGTGTTCAACAAAATGTGTATATATTATTTTAGACAGTGACGTTTTCTTTGGGGGAAAGGGTGCAGATCACTTTTCCAGTGGTCCACGCGGACAAAAATAAATGAAAAATTCCGAACTACCTGTATGATTATATTTTATTTAAGTAAGCATTTTAAAATAATAAAAATATGGACAAAACTATGGTTCAAAACAACAACATTGGAACAAAATAATAATTATTACGGTATAATTTGAGGCCCTTCAGCTCTATTTGCTGCATCTAATACATAAGTTAATAAACCATATGATGGGAATTTGACTGCTTGCTGGTGTCTCGCATAAACCATATTACACTAGCAACATGAGCACAGACACCAAGAGTTTTTGCACCCACTTTACAGATACAACAGGTACCAGTGATGGGATCAAGCTGGACATCATCAATTGGAAGAAGCAAATATGATCTAGAAAATATTTTTGCTCTTAACAATCCAGGTTCAAACTGTTGAAGTTGGAAAACAAATTTGTTATTTACTTCTCTTTCCGCGGTGTCCTGAATGTATGCTCAAGCTAGTTTTACTTGGTACGTGCCAAATGCTTTGGAAACTACATACTCTAAAGGTAAAACAGAAAACGCGACATCAACATTTTCCATATTAATCCAAGGACCACCACCACGACGTAAGTTAAAGTTTCCTATTTCGATTCTTCTCTGCAATAGATTTTCAGGGTTACGTGCTATGGCCAACATTATTTCAGCAAGTTCTTCATTAGCATCCTGCATTTCAATTAAGCCTCTAAATGCATTTATAAGTTATTTTTCATTAATTTTTGTCATTGTCGGTGGACCAATGGAAAAGTGATAACCCCAACAACACACTAAAATTTCAAGAAATTTTGTCGGTGTTTGAAAATCCCTTAGAGGTTTAAAAATGAATTATTATTTGTTTGCTTATAATTGTATTGAAACATTCTTTATAGGATTTTGCAAACAGCAGAAAAAATAACTATCTATAACTAAAAGAAAAACATTGTGTAGAAATATTAATGAAATCTTTGCATTCTTTCGATAACCTGAATTCTGGTTATGCTAGCAAATTAAAATCCTAAAATGAATTTGTCTAATTTCTTATTTGACAATTCTCATTCTAACACTAGCATCCACACAGTCCCCTACGGCCATGCAGATTAAACTAGTATCCACATAACCCCCTACGATTATGAAGATTCAGTTAAAAATGAGAACAAAGACCTAAAATGAATTTATTTATCTACCTTGTTTTAAGACAAGGTAGATAAATAAATTCATTTTAGGTCTTTGTTCTCATTTTTAACTGAATCTTCATAATCGTAGGGGGTTATGTGGATACTAGTTTAATCTGCATGGCCGTAGGGAACTGTGTGGATGCTAGTGTTAGAATGAGAATTGTCAAATAAGAAATTAGACAAATTCATTTTAGGATTTTAATTTGCTAGCATAACCAGAATTCAGGTTATCGAAAGAATGCAAAGATTTCATTAATATTTCTACACAAAGTTTTTCTTTTAGTTATAGATAGTTATTTTTTCTGCTGTTTGCAAAATCCTATAAAGAATGTTTCAATATCCCTTAGAGGTGTCAGATGTCCTTTAATTGAACATCTGTAACGTTTTCTTTAAGTTACCTTTTGAAAAAATGTGTCATTGTAAAAAATCAATAAATAATCTCAAGTAAATCAACTTACTTACTAATAATATTAGTAAGGTACCGTGAAATCTAATTAAAAAAACGAAACTTACAGGACTGCATTCAGGCGACCGGTTAATTCGTTAATGGTTTTAGTGCAATTAAATGTTGTAAAATATTTAAGTGCGACATATCACTGATTTAGTATTACAAAATGCTGTCCGAAAATGATGTAAACACTCCAGGTCCATATTTAAAAACCGCTGCCTAAGGAGTCACTACTTCCACATCCAGATTTTTCATCCAAGTCATTTTAAAGGAAACATCTTGACTAAATTTGCACTCTAGTATGTGGAAACTACTGGTCATAGAATTTTAATAATACTCGGGGCAGATGTCATAAAAAAGTTTGAGGCGTGATTTCTACCATGTGCGTAAAAATGAAGTGTCTAGTTTACCCTACTTATTTTTCGCTATTCACAACCTACCGCCTCCCTCCCCTTCAATGGAATCATCTCAATCAGATGTCATTACAATACATATGTGTACTAACTTTCAAGTGAATATCTCAATTTTATTTTATCAACCCCTTTAATAATGGAGTAGGGGTATTGGGTGGTTGAAAAATATTATAAAAAAATCTGAGGCCTTGGTTTCTAGTACATACACCGAATTTCAGGATTTTAAGTTCCTGTACTCATACCAGCTTGCTTTACTTATTTTCCCCTATTTAATTCCCAACCCTTCAACGAAATCATCTCAAAATATAATCTACTTTCAGATGTCGTCATAACACATACGTGTACCAAATTTCAAGTGAATATCTCAATTTTATCAACCCCTTTAATAATGGAGTGGGGGGTGGTGGGGGGTGAAAAATATTATAAAAAATGTTTGAGGCGTGGCTTGTAGTACATACATAAAATTTCAAGTTTCTGTACTCTTACCAGCTTGCTATATATATTTCCCATTATTTACCCCTATTTACCCCCAAACGTTCACCAGATATCTTCAAAAAACAATCCAGTTCCAGATCTCGTTCTAATATATACGTGTACAAAATTTCAAGTCAATATCTTAAACAGTTCCGGAGAAAACGTGCGCACAAAAAAAGTTACAGACAGGCACAGCCAGAATTCTTTCTTCGCTCAAATTTAAAATCTCGACGTTTCATAACATTCTAAACCTATTTCAAGAAAAAAAAAATGATATTTTGTTTACGATTACTATCCTTCCAATCCACTACGTGGATGTGGAAGTAATTATGAAGTTGATGATGATCCTAAGGCAACGTAACGTCATAAAAACACCGATACTGTAGGCTTGTGCTCCAAGAAGGTATTCTTGGGTTTCTTATAAGTGTAATAATAATCAAAATGCTATATAAATTATATTATGTAATTACATATTGTAAATATAGAAATTAAAAATCCAAAATTTACATTGTTTTCCAATATCTCAAAAACCAACAGGAGCATTTCGGATTTTTTTATGCCATATTATTTAATACTATATTGCACAACTTTGCCCCCTTTTAACCAACTCTCTATCTCTTACGGTTTTCGACATCCTAATGGTGAGCATCCAATTTGATTCACCCTGTATATAAATAATCGATATAAAATAGCAATGACTGTTGAAAAAGCTCCAAATGTCTAAGTTTTGTTATAGTGGTAAGAAACTGCATCAGGTCCGACGTAATCTTCATAAACTGCCCCTATAGGATTGAGAACAATCACCCCTAAGTTTAAAGGAAACGAGAGAAATAAGAGAACACGTGAAATCCAACAGGATTTCTATATTAATGGATGCTTTGATTGGCTGAAATTACGTAGTACTCTAAAATAGAACTAGAAACTTACGTACCATCAACGTACCTAGGGTGTCAGCCCTCGGAGAGGGTGTTAAAAAACTCTACCCCCTATGTATATAAGATTTACCTATAAAAAGTTACAGTGGCTTCTATAAAAATTCGAAACACCTGCATTGTGTGGAAGTGAAAAGAAATTAGACTATGTTCGACGCTGTTCTTGAATACCAGCCCCACGGGGTTGCGAGATGCCACCCTTATATCCGTAGGATGCTAGGAAAACAGAGAGAAAATAACCGGATTTACTGGCAAAAATCGTATTGTACACAAGTTTCAATCTCATGTCCTATAGGAATATTAATATCAGGACTTTATTATTAATTGTTGATACAGAACTCAAAATATAAAACATCTAATATGTAAAAAGTAACAATCATCGAACTAAATATAATGATTAAAAAAACCGCGACCCTGCCAGGATTCGAACCTGGAATCTTCTGATCCGTAGTCAGACGCGTTATCCGTTGCGCCACAGGGCCTTATGTAAACGGCAGTTAGATATGTAATAAATACAGATCTATTGTTTTAACATAATTTATTATTTTTCTTGGATTTACTAGCATTTCTTAAAATTTAATACAAAATTTCAGAGACAAATGTTGTTAATAAATCAAATAATGTATACGTTACCGTAAATTGCTTTGAACACAAAAGAATATTGATTTATTTATCAAGAAAGATTTCTACACCTTGAAATTAATCATATTTAATAAATATGCAGTGTCATAGATGGCAGCACCTAATTGTAAATAAAAACATACTTCCAGTTGACTGGAATCAGCTGTGCAGTTGTAATTTCGAATTCACGTCTGCACCTTGGTTGTTGGTTGCCACTTACTAGCTTAAATTTGAATAGAAATAATCAATAAAAGTGCGTAATCAATAATTTGACTCTTTAGTCCTTTAAAAAGAGTGCTTCTGAAGAAATATGAATAGCGCACATTTATCAAAAGGTAAGTTAAAAAAATATTTATTTGTGTACCTACATACACCCACGAAAAATTTTTATTCGGTTCGCACATAGAAATTTTTACGCCAGTCTTAAAATAGTAATGTCAATAAATATGACGTCAAGCAATAATAAACATTGCAGTTTCTATATGCAACTGAAATAACTAATCATTTCATCCTTGTGCTCGATATTAAATACGATTAAACTAGCCGGTATTTTTTTCCATTACGAAGGAGTTTTCACTGTATTTTTAATTACTTACCAAATCCCAATCCTAACTATATAATTAGGTCATTCCTCCATCTAGGTCGATCTATATTGCAACGCATGTTTTTGTAATTTTGGTACATTGATGGTGTAATTATTTCTTATATACGTAAAAGGGGATGGAAATTGAACGCACAAAAATTTAATTTGTTAGGTACCTACGCAAAAGGTCTTAAGGGTAGCTGGGTACCCCTTATTTACTTTTGTTACTAAGCAAACATTATTACTTTTAAATTGCTAAAATAAAAAAAAAAACTGCTTTGCCCAGGTCTTTACAACCTAGAAGGCATTTTTTTTATACAGAAACTATTTTATTTTTTATATTTACCTATTTGTACTTTTGTTTGTTTCCAATGAAGGGCATTTAAATTTTATTTTGAAAAATTAAGTCATCGGTGTAAAATGCCATTAAAAAATACATCCTTGCGTAATTCTAGTGTTTGGTAACAAGTTAGTTTGTGTGTGAAGTGCTGTGGTGTGTCATATTTATTTCTGTGAGATTACCTCATAATTCAAGTTTATTATAGCAGGAGAAAACCTCATAAATATTAATTCTGAGCCTATGACCTTATTCTAATGTTATTTATAAATCAAGAGTATAAAATTAAAATGCTATTACCTAGTGCAACTTCATAAGAAATATGTAACAAGAATACAATGCAAACTACACACCTACACAGTGTCCAGAAAGTAATCAATAAATCATAAAAGAATACTTTCAAAATATATATGAGTCAAGGACCTGTTCTAAACATCAAAGAAGTCCTTGTATGTGTACGGGTAGAATGTTCTAATAGAAAATATTAGTTATTTTAAAAAGCAATAATAAGTTGTATATAAGGGATTTGGATATAGCATAAGTTTAGTTAAGTCTGCAGGAAGAAAAAAAGATAGAATAAATGCAGAAATTTTTACATTTAAAACCTTCTTTGTTATAAAAAAAAAACCATATATAAGGAACAATTAGCCCTATCAATAGCATGCTGCATTTGATTATACTCTACTCTTACCGATCGTTTAATACAATTTGAATTGGTTTTAAATTCCCTGTCAAACCGTTGATGATATCACCACCCCAACCCCAGGTGTTAGAATTGAATTTGAACTGAGGGAGTGTGTCACTTTCACCAAAATCAGATAATACAAATTATTCTTATTTTTGGCCCAAACTACATTAATATTCATGGTTTGAAAATAATAGGTTACTTATTCCTTATTTTTTGGAAGGAGTGTCTACATTTACAAATTGTATTGAGTATTAATAAGGTACCCCCTCTGATTCACTTTTGTACTATTGTACACTATATACCACATACGACAACAGACAATTATCATTATGAATTTTCGTAATATAGGCTATATTTAGAGCAGATGGTATGGGCTCATGAATTTCTAAAACATTTCGGGCTCAGTTTTTTTCTGGAAACAGTTGAGGAAACACAACTGATTAAAATCATGCTACGAGACGGTAACATGGCCTGATATTATTGTTTAAAATCATTTTGTTTATGACAAAAGGAAATATTACATTTTTTCAAACTATTGTTTTCCATACTTTTCACCGATTTCCAATAAGAGATGTTCGATAACTTTTTTTCGTAACGTTCATATTTTCAATTATTGATTTTTATAAATTGAAAAATCTCCAATTTCTCGTTTTTTGGCGCCCTAAAAGTATAATAAAAATATATTTTTTTTACAATACCAAATTATATCTTTAGACCTTGCATATTAGTCCAGTCAACGGGGGATTTCAGCTCTAACTTGGGTGCTAGTGAATTGAAGAAACCTTGTGCAATAAAAGTTGAACAAGAAAATTGAAAAAAATCAGGTAAATGTACTATCGAAATAGAAGACTTTTTTATTTGAAACTTTTTTGTAAAATTCGTTTTCGCCGAGTTTTTCCGGAAAAACATGAAAAACTACCCCTTTCTTTGAAATTGTAGCGCTTTAAAAACATGTAATTTAAAAATTTGAAAAAATTCATGCGTATGCAAGGAGGCCTTCTAAACAGTTTGTGTCTCTTGGAATTATTTTGTAAGCTAATTTTCCGAGTAATAGGCAGTTTTTCACGATGAATAATGTACCACATTTTTTGGGCATTAAAAAATACATGAAAATTCAAAACATGAGCGTGATTATTACATATTATAAGAAAATATGAAACCTATATAGTTAAACTATTTTTAAATGTACAACATAATTTTTAAATTAAAAATATGAAACATTTTTGGGAAAACTATTTCTTAACGTGCAAAAAATGTAGTACATTGTTCATCGTGAAAAACTGCCTGTAACTCGGAAAATTAGCAAATTGCAAGAAAACCCCAAGCGACAATAAATGTTTAGAATGCCTCGATGCGTACGTCTGATTTTTTTCAAATTTTTAAATAACCTGTTTTTAAAGCGCTACAATTTCAAAGGGGTAGTTTTCATGTTTTTCCGGAAAAACTCGGTGAAAACGCACTTTAATAAAAAGTTGCAGGTAAGAAAAGTCTTGTATTTCGATGATACATTCACCTGATTTTTTTCAATTTTCTTTTCCGGCTTTTCCGTTTCCCCTCCTCCACTTCTAGAAATTTTCGAGTGGTCACATGTCGAAAAATAAGCATTTCTCGAAAAAATTCACGAAAGTAAAAACATCTTATTTTGGGCCAAAAGAGATAAATATGTTGTTTTTTTTTTTCATTTTTGACCTGATTCTACAAGTTACGGAACCCGTGATAAAATGGGTGTTTCCTACATAGAATAAGCTATCTTTTTCACTTGCACTGCCTATCCATAAAGACGATGACAAAGAAAAACAGTTGTTGCCATCAGACTTTGCATTACCATGTTGCCACGTTTTCATGACCGCTTAATTTACGTTTCACAAAAAGTGGTATTTTTTGTAAATTAAGTATAATTTATTTCTCAAGAACGATTTAGTGACCAGTAATTAAACTTTGCAGTTATCTTAGTAAGATCTCAATATGGATGTATAAAAATTTTGGAAAACATTTTTTAAATCATTTTTAAGCAGTTCTATTCAATAGTTAACACAATCTCCAGTAAGAACTCATGTTAAATTAAAATCGTTATAAATCAGAAACGATTTAGCACACTAATTTGAAATTTATTGGGGTGATTTATGTAGACGTAAAGAACAATTGCCTAAAATTTCATTAATTTCTTAACATTTTTTAATCACTGCCAAAATCCTTAAGAAATTGTTTTGCTTTCCATCCAGTTATGTCCAAATATGATATATGCTTGACCATCCCGAAAAATTTAAACTGCCTTCGTTTTTGCTTTTTAGTCCAATAATTATAGATATTTCCATAACAAAAAATGTTGTCTGAGATTTTCCTTCAGTAACTGTTAATGGAGGGATTATACATCACAAGACCACAAAAATCAGTTCGGGGGGTCCGCGCAACCCCCCAAAGAACCACCCCTTCGGTGAAAAAATCCTTATTTTACTGATAACTCGTTAACCATTGATTATTGAAGATATAAAAAAATTGCTCATTATGAAAAAAAAAGCTAGACTGATTTCCTAAAAAAAAAGTGGGCCTGTGAATAGTTGCACAAAAAATCAAGAGATAACTATATCATATTGTTATTTTTATATACTAATAAATATCAACCAGCCATCAAAAATGGCAACACAAGGGAGTATTTTATCTCCCCTTTGATTATTCTTCCTAGCTTGTTTGATTTTCGAGCAATTCAATTTTTTCTATAGGCCGCGCACAAAAAATTTCAAATAAACGAAAATTCACGTGCATTAAAAATTCAAATTTTGCAATTTTAGTCAATATCGATTTTCTCGAAAACCATAGCATATACAAGAAAATTACAAAAGGACTTCTTTCTAAGCAATTAGTCAAGCTTTCTTTTTTATGATGAGCAAATTTTGTATATCTTCAATGGTTAACGAGTTATCAGTAAAATAAAGCTTTTTTCACCGAAGGGGTGGTTTTTTGAGGCGGGTTGCGCGGCACCCCCAGAACTGATTTTTGTGGTTTTGTGATGTCTAATGCTCCCACTAACAGTTACTGAAGGAAAATCTCAAATTACATTTTTTGCGAGCTTCTGGTGTATTTTTTACTGTATCGACTGGACTGTTTTGCTCCCGAACTAAATTGATCATCACTATTCCGTTGAGGCAAATAGGTATTATAGTTTTGGTATAGCAGTATAACAGTTTAAGAACTATTACAACGTGTAAGTAACATACCCACTATTTAAATTGGAGCCATGCATCAACTTTTCTCAAACATTTATTCCATAAGTTTTCCATATGTTTGTCATTGTTGGACGACGTTGTACTTACGTCGTACCTATACATTTTTTTCGTTCTATCTAGCTGAATTGAATACAATAATTTATAAAATATTAGTTAGAAGTCTCCAAATTACAAGAAACTTACCGATTTTTGAAGGGCACTTAAATATTAAATTCCTAAAAATCATCAATAAAAATATATTTTTTTAATTTGTTTTACTTTTTAGGTTCGAAACAACCTCCACCGCCAAGAGGGGGCAAACTTCGTTTATATAGCAATAGATTTTGTCCATACGCACAAAGAGTTCATCTAGTTTTGGATGCGAAAAGAATACCGTAAGTTTTAACTATTTTAGTTCAGAGGAATACTATATATTGTACTGTGAAACGTTCATGCTGGAAATATATTTTTATCGCCGAAATAGCTCAGTTGGGAGAGCGTTAGACTGAAGATCTAAAGGTCCCTGGTTCGATCCCTGGTTTCGGCATTTCTTTTTTTTTTTTACGTAATCACAGAAAATAATAATTAGGCTAATAACTTGATATTTTTAAAATAATGCGAATAAATTATGTGCAACTGAGTGTAAGTATATTCATGGAAGCTATTAACAATGTCGGAACGAATAATTAAAGACATTCGAAGTTTGAAATACGTTTATATAAAATTTTAAAAACAATACAGAATAGTTAAAAACTAAATATAACCTTAACGCTGATTTTAATTATTAAATTTATGTTAAAGAACTAATGAATATTGTCGACGAAACGACAAGTAAACGAAGTTTTTAAAACATGCAGTATTCAATCTTTAACGTGCTTTTAGCCAATCAAGTTGGCATCATGGGGAAACGAGAGAGTATGTGACATATTAGAATAACATAACCATTTTCGATATTCTATACAGCAAAAGGAGGCCAAAGGACGATGGTGACTATGAGTCACAAAACGTAAGCAAGACGTTAGGAATAACAAGAATATATGAAAGGCATATAAAAAGAAAGTGTAGTTTTCGTTACTATTAGAACAACATTTAAAATTTACGTGGTAAACACAAATGGTTGAATCGATAATGCTAGCGTGATGAGAGATAATATAATTCACATATTCATGACGTAAAAACCAGGGCTGATTCTAGGTGATGTGCCAGCGCTCAAAGATTTTCATGCATGTATGGCAATATCTGTAATTTTTTTAGTGAAAATATTATAAACGCTCACTTGAAGAGGGCTGGTAGGGGATGTAACATTAAATTAAACCACGTGTATGTATTTCTCTCTACCAATGACAAAAATAGAGTATGTTACTATAATACATATTTAAATTTTTTTTAGCCACCTTATACAGGGTGTAATTAGTTTCATGTCATTAAAAAAACTGGTGGTAGGGAACGACAATACAAACAAAAAAAACTTATATAACATGGGGCTCACAGTTTTGGAGAAAAAAAAAATAAACAAAAATTACGCAAATTTTCAATAAAATCTTTTGAGAACTGCTGGAATATTGAGGTAGGTTTAGATCGTCGCGCGTGTCTTTGCCTATGATACTCAATATTTGTGTAGATAGCTATAAAATGTCGGCGGTCTTTAGCGGTATGAAAGACGTCGACGTTTTCTGAGTGTTTAGTAGATCTGATCTGAAGAAAACTATACTCTGACTATCCCTTGTGCAATATTTTAGTTTCTGTGGGTGTTTCGTTATGTACACACGTTCGTTGTTTTTGTTATTTTTGAATTTCGGGTCGCTATGTATTTATAGTGAAGATTTATTTTATTGACTTTACCGTTAAAGTCGTTAAATTCTTGATTACGTACAGACACAACTTACTTGTTCGTTCTTTTTGTATTCCATTTTGAATTTTGGACCAAATTTTTATTTTATTTTTCTTTATTGACAACGTTAGTTGATAGTTTATTGTTTAGTGTTGAACGGAGTACGTATGTTCTTAATTCGGCGTACCGAACTGTGTATTGATGCAGATGCAGATTTCGAATAATTTATTTAGGTGGTAAGCTTTTAAACCAGGACACTCATTTATGTTACAAACGTTAATAAATCACATTTAAATATTCTAAATTATAAACATTAATTCAATATTTTGTTCCAAATTAAAAGACACACATGTAAAGAAATTATCTGATTAAACTTACGGCCATTATTTGCTTGCAGTTGTGCAGGAAAAGATCACGAATTATTTACCTCTTTATAATTGCCTCAGTTCGGTTGAGGCGGTCCATCAAAGGCGGTCGATGATCCCAGGCCTTGCACTTTTTTATGACAATTTAAAAGTTGTATAATTGGGAACTACAAGTTCATTGACCAAGAAAAGCAGTGGTTCTCAATTAATATTAAAAAATATTAAAAAGGTTGGCCTATGTCAGTTTTTTTCAAAGTGCCCCTAGAGGGAAAAGTCATAAAGGTTTTTTGTTTGTCTAGTCGGTCCCCATTACCAGTTTTTTTTAATGACATGAAACTGATTACACTCTGTATAATTATAGACGATCACATCTTTAGAGAGACTAAAGACTGACTTCCCTATTAATCTCTTGAAAATTGTAGAAAGCTCGGTTCACTAGTAAATTTTTAGTCCAACTACAGAACTGTTTGTATGGTAATGTAATAATGTGAAATGGGAGTTTGTTGTAAATCGAGGTACCAAAGGAATTAATCACATTTCCACTTTTTTCTAATCTTATTTATCTGAAGATATCTGATTATTGAATCATAGCCCAGTATATCCACATAAACGTTTTATTTTCTTCATATGTCAAGCGCCTATAAATATAAAATATGTAAATATATAAACTGTTAACATTACATATTGAATGAATGTATATTTTACGTGTGTTCTATATCCGAGGCCATAAGTCGATCACACATATATGTAAACCAAGTAGACTATCTAAATCTCAAGTTAAAATTGCATAAAAAGAGGTGCATTGAAATAGCGCTATTCTAATGACCTTTACTGACACTTCTCCTATTAGATTGTTTATCATATAAAGATACTGCGCCATTTTTTTTTGTAACATAATCCGCGTATTGGTCCCAATACAGTTTAGGGGCAAGAACTACTATCAGAAATTTTAGAGTATCTGAATTTCGACAATTTTCAATATTATGAGTAGAAAATACCATATTTGTTGTTTTGGTATAATTCAAACATCGTTGTCTTAGAATCACTAGGAAATAGTTGGCTGTATTCCCAGCATAATATTCTCCAACTCAATCCTCTTACTCTTCATTGGAATTTGCTTTAGTTTTATCATCTAAGTACGACTAACACGAGTTTTGCATTTAAAATATATTGCGATAGTCATTAACATAGATCAAGAACAACAGAGGTCCAAAGACGGACCCTTGAGGTAACCCATGATTTATATACGCTATTATTGACGGTCACACCGTTATAAACAGCCGCTTGTTCCCAAATTGCAATACAGAAAGAAACTGCTGCCTAGTTAATCTAATGCATTTATCTGATTAGCTTAAATTTTTATTTGTAATCGTTAAAGTAAAGTATGATTACTCAAACTAGTTCCCATTAATAGAAACGTCAAATCTCAATCTCTCATTTTTGTTACTCTGTGTATTTTTTCGAATAGACACAGCATCAAAAATCTAAAATCTTGAACATTTTTGTTATTCTGTTTTAATTCTCGATACACCTTGTTTGTCACAAATGGCTGAATATTTTCAAGGGTATTTACAAATCATTATAGTGCGGTTTTATCCTCCCGTTACTTACTATTGCTTTTGCTTTTTTTCCGTCTGAGTAAAATTAGACATAATAGGCGTATTAAAATTAGCACCCGGATACACAGGTTCTATCCAAAAGAAATAGAGCACATGTATTTCACAATCACGTTTGAAAATTTATATAGCTTTATAATAAATATCAGATATTCACGTATTCTCCTTATAAAAACTGGAATGCAATAGATCTTAGTCCATATTGACTCTACCTACGACTTTTACATTTTTCTAAAATACAGTCATATTCGTTGTTAAAATCAAAGGTGTACAAACTAACTTATTTTATTCAATAAGTGCTAAGCCCATAACATTAATTCATTGACCAAATTTTCTACGCTACGATTTTCTCGAAAACTGCCCCCTAATCCTAGAAAAAGAAGTTTCAAATAGAAAAGTTTACTTCATTTTTATTTCTTCTCAATTTACATTGTATCTATGTCGAAGAAATCGTAATAATACAAATTAAGATCTTAAACAATTTAGGAAATATCACATTGTGTATGTTATGTCATTTAATACAACTAATTTCCCTACGAAACCCCCACATAACCGTGCGTTATCTAATGTAGTACGTTTTGAAATAATGACTGAAATCTTACGTGGAATATTGCATAACTTATCCAGTGTCAGTTTGGAATTCATAAAAAGGACCGGCAAAGGAATAGTTACTAATCATACCACCAGCGATGCCATAAGCGCCAACCGACAATTTTTAGAACCACTTTTAGATTATTTTAAATATTGTTTTACTACTTTATATTAATTGATAGGCATGTAGTGGAGTAAATCTAAGGGTCTGAATGGCCCAGAAAAGAATTGTCTTACCCTAGCATTTTTTTGCTGGAACTTGTAGAAAACATTTCAAGAAGTGTAGTAAAAAGTTGTGGATTAAATCCGTGTAAAGAATTTGTTTGCAGTTTTTCTTAAATATCTCTGGTTGTATAACCCGTATCGCAAAAAAGGAAGAGACACAAATTATTCAAAATGAAATTTCGAAGAGAACTAGATTTGTCCGAAATTTCTTGGTCGATATGCCAAGTCGTAAAACATGAAGACATTTTAGGGAGGCCATTTTGAAACAGTTGATGATAACTTGAACACTAATGCGCGTATTCTGACGAAACTTTAGAACAATATACCCCTTTAAAAGTAAACATGCATAGAGTATATAGGCTCCAATACTAGTTGGCTAATAGATAGGTGAAGATCTGTTGTTTTTTATCAGTCAATGTCAAATATAAATATATTACATACTTATTCATGGATATTGTCTTAGTTTTGCATGGAACATCGTTATGAGTGGCTTTAGGCTTTTCTGATGAGTCCACAATAAGGACGAAAAACGTTTCAAAGGCTAAGCATTTCCAAGAAATGAGATTTTATGAAAATCTAATTCATTAGAATGAAAAAATTTTTAAAGACAAGGTACGTAAATAAATTAATTTCAGGCCTTTGTTCTCATTTTTAACTGAATTTACATATCGTAGGGGATCATGTAGATACTAGTTTAGCCTGCCTAGCCGTAGGGGACTATGTTGGATGCTAGTGTTAAAATGAGAATGGCAAATAAGAATTTTTACTTGTTAGCATAACCAGAAGTCAGGTTATCGAAAGAATGCAAAGATTTTATTAATATTTTTATATATAGTTTTTCCTTTAGTTCTCATAGATAGTTTTTCTTTCCGCTGTTTGCAAAATCCTATAAAAAATATGTTTCAATATACCTCTTGTGGAGTTAAACCATCAAGCCAAGTTTCAAGTTAAAATGTTTACAATAACTCCTAAAAAACAATTGCAAAGTCGAAAATTGAATCGTCAATTGTTTGTGGGCATCAAGTCGTATTTCAAAAATTTGTGTTTCAGATTATAGTTTTTCTTATGTTTTTTGTAGTGGTATAAACAAAAATAAATTTTAAATTTTTTAAAACAGAAAAAACGTTCAAGTCATTATGTCTATTAGCTTGCTTATAAATGGTCATAATGCAATAAAATGTCATATCTAGTCTCCTAATTTCCGGTGATAAAACCACTTTTCTTTTAATAGCTCGTTTTTTATGTACTTTTAAGATATACCCATAATTTTTATTTTTGAGCAAAATGTTTTTGACTAAAATTCATTTCTTAAAAAAAAAGAAAACAGAGAATTGAATAAAATTGGTCTTAAAAAAATTTAAATATATTTTTCTTTATGCCACCACAAAGAACATAGAAACCATAATCTGAAATACAAATTTTTGAAATACGACTTGATGCCCACAAACAATCGACGATTCGATTTTCGACTTTGCAATTGTTTTTTAGGAGTTATTCTAAACATTTTAACTTGAAACTTAGCTTGATGGTTTAACACCACAAGGGGTATAGTGTTCTAAAGTTTCATTAGAATATTTGCATTATTGTTCAAGTTATCATCAATTGTTTCAAAATAGCCTCCCTAAAACGTCTTCATGTTTTACGACTTGGCATATTGACCAAGAAGTTTCGGACAAATCTAGTTCTCTTACCAATTTCGTTTTGAATAATTTGTTTATACAACCAGAGATATTTAAGAAAAACTGCGAAGAAACAGGATTCTGAACATTCTTTTGTTTGAACAAAAGCTTTCCGCCATACGGATTTAATCCAAAACTTTTTAGTACACTTCTTGAAATGTTTTCAACAAGTTTCAGCAAAAAAATTGCTATAGTAAGACAATTCCCCAGAAATTTTAGTTTTACTCCACTAATGATGTAAATTATTTATTTATATTACTGTATTTATTTATAATAAATAATGTTAGTTTAATGAACAACTCTATAAATGATTCAATAAAAATAAATAAATATCATGTAACCTACATGGCAATGCTACCGACAATATTAAAAATGATATCCGTACAAATTCGGATAATATTAAACGTGCCCCCCAGACCAAGAAGTTTTTCACGTATTTCTTGTGGATTATATTATATATGTTGGATAATATGCATTTTTTGTAATTTTGTTACATAATACTTAACATGTAGTGAAGTAAAAGTCTGCTCTTCAGAATTGTCTAAATAATTGGAACCCCCCCCCCCCCCACCCCAAAAAAAAAAAAAAATACAACTGTGAAAATTTGGTCGTCTTTTCCTTGGTCCGATCGTGGCAATACCAACAAAATGGAATAATATCATAAAAAACAACCGTCAAATATTAAAGCGTAACAACAAATAAACCACTGGTTAAAAAATCCACTTATTTAATTATATTTTGCTTACTTAAGAAATGTTTTGTTAATTCAACGCACAGTGCGTTAAGTTCGATGTAAAATAAAAAATTTAAAAAAAATGTTTCAATAAAATAAAAAATATTACAAAGAAAGACGGATCCAGCATTATATCGTCTCTCTGTTTTTTTCTCTCTCTGTGAAACACTCGTTATGATTCTTATATTCCGACAAAAATACTGGGTCTGCTTTTGTTATTTTATTTTACATCGGACTTAATGCACTGTATGGTCTAAGAGTTACTGAATCCGACAACATACCCATTTTCACAAGGCTGGAAATATGCTAAAATATTAGCTTAGATCTCGCCAAAGAAGAAATGGCCGGTATGGCTAAAGGACGTCGGTGGGGTGCATGATACAACATGGGTGGAAGTGAGTGTCCAGGAATTTTTGGAAATGGTTGCAGTTTAAGATGATATTTGTGTATTTGCTTCTACAAAGCTTGATGTTACAGACTGCGAGTAGAGTAGTGGAGAGAGAAACACTTCACATGCAGGAGGTCCGGAGTTCAAATCTTACATACCCATAAAAATATTTTTACTTTTTTTTCATTCTTTGGGCCAACTCTCTTGCTCGCCAACTCTCTTGCTCGAATATTATGTTACCTATATTTCACGTCTATATTTCTTTTACTTTGATGTTTGTTTCATTAAACTGGGTCATTGGAATCTTTCACTTTTAAATATTTACTTGAATTTAACAAATAAATCGTTTAAAATAATATATATTCATTTAACCAAAGTTTTTATATACTCCAAAAAAATATAAATATACAGGGTGTAATTAGGTTCATGTCATTTAAAAAAACTGGTGGTAGGGAACGACAAGACAAACAAAAAAACCTTATATAACATGGGGTCTAAAGCTCATAGTTTTGGAGAAAAAAAATAAACAAAAATTTGGCAAATTTTCAATAAAATCTTTTGAGAACTGCTGGAATATTGAGGTAGGTTTAGATCGTCGCGCGTGTCTTTGCCTATGATATTCAATATTTGTGTAGATAGCTATAAAATGTCGGCGGTCTTTAGCGGTGCGGTAAATAAGATGAAAGACGTCGACGTTTTCTGAGTGTTTAGTAGATCTGATCTGAAGAAAACTATACTCTGACTCTCCCTTGTGCAATATTTTAGTTTCTGTGGATGTTTCGTTATGTACACGCGTCCAACCCGCCGTTCGCTGTTTTTGTTATTTTTGAATTTCGGGTCGCTGTGTATTTATAGTGAAGATTTATTTTATTGACTTTACCGTTCAAGTCGTTAAATTCTTGATTACGTACAGACACAACTTACTTGTTCGTTCTTTTTGTATTCCGTTTTGGATTTTGGACCAAGTTTTTCTTTTATTTTTCTTTATTGACAACGTTAGTTGATAGTTTATTGTTTAGTGTTGAACGGGGTACGCACGTCCTTAATTCGACGTACCGAACTGTGTTTTGATGCAGATGCAGATTTCGAATAATTTACTTAGGTGGTAAGCTTTTAACCCAGGACACTCATTTATGTTACAAACATTAATATATCACATTTAAATATTCTGAAATATAAACATTAATCCAATATTTTGTTTAAAATTGAAAGACACACATGTATAGAAATGCTCTGTTTAAACTTCTACGGCCATTATTTGGTTACAGTTGTGCAGGGAAAGATAACGAATTATTTACCTCGTTATAATTGCCTCAGTTCGGTTGAGGCGGTCCATCAAAGGCGGTCGATGATCCAAGGCCTTTGCACTTTTTTATGACAATTTAAAAGTTGTATAATTGGGAACTACAAGTTCATTGACCAAGAAAAGCAGTGGTTCTCAAGTATTTTCTACGTTAATATTAAAAAAAATATATTAAAATCGTTGACCTAGGTCAGTTTTTTTCAAAGTGTCCTTAGAGGGAAAAGTCATAAAGTTTTTTTGTTTGTCTAGTCGATCCCCATTTCCAGTTTTTTTTAATGACATGAAACTAATTACACCCTGTATGTTTCTACGCTATGTCAAATTATACATTGCAGGAGAATGATCTGAAAGGGACATAATATGAAATAGGAAATAAAAAATATTAATTATTATTTATTATAATAAATTTCGTGTCGTAACACCCAGTGTAATAAAGCATTAATTTAGCTGTTTCCTATTAGTCCGGGTTTCTATCCCCGATTCATAAAAACGGGATATCAAATATAATTTTTCTCCGACTTTCATTTTTTCATTTATTAAATTCCAGCAAAATTAGATTAAGTGAAAGATCCCAACGACCTAGTCTAATTAAAAGAAACATAAAAGTCAAAGAAACATTTATAGACGTGGAATATAGGTAATGTAATATTCGAGCAAGAGATTTGGGCCGCAAAATGAAAAATAAAGTACAAATATTTTTACAGCTATATAGAATTTGAACTCTGAACCTTTTGCACGTGAAGTGTTTTTCCCTCCGCTAGTCTACTCGCCGTATGCAAGGGCCTAGTTGTGTAGAGGCAAATAAATACTATAAACTTAAACGGTAACCACTTTCAAAAATTCCTGGGCACTTACTCCACCGAAGTCCTTTAATCATGCCGGCCATTCCTTCTTTAGGGAGATCTAAACAAACATTTTAGCATATTTCCTACCTTGTGAAAATTGGCATGTTTAGAGCGGTAGCACGGGAAAGATTCTGGTGAACAATTAGCTAACGTCTGCGTCTCATGGAGACCTTTCTTAAGCACGTAAAATCGACTACGAGATATTTTTTATCATTGCCACTGGCGCAAAACAATTTTTAATTAATTTTTTATTTTGTAAAATAAATGCATCATTTTTATCAATTAGTTCACGTCTGCGATGTTAATATTAGTTTACTTCAGGAAAAAAAAGTGACGGGATGCGTAATCGCAGACTTGTAGGTGGCGCACTAGTCTTTGAAATCGGCAATCGCGTTTGTATCGAAAATCGGCTTTTAAAAACAATCGGTTCACGTCTGCGAAAGGCGTCACCCGTTATATAATGTCTTTTTAAGTACTTGAATAGTCTCCCAGACGATTTGGCTGTGTATGTGATATTTTTATATATTTTCGATTATGCTATCGATTCCGGTAACTTTGTACAATAAGCTCACTTTTCACACAAATAGATATTAAAATTTTTTGATATACCGATACTTATGGACGCATTCGCAGACGTTGCGCGCGTGTATAAGTGTAAGTAAAGAAAAAATTAATTTGTAAAAAATAACACACATGTTTTACCGATCGACTTACGTCTGCGAATAACTTGTTTATTGCTATAATGGTATAACAATATTAAAATATTTTTCACAGACGTTTAGCGTCCGCATAAATATTTTTAATATTAAGATTAAGAACTTTGAAAACCATATACACAGTGGAACAATCAGTTCACGTCTGTGTGTGCAAACCGCGTTAATAATTGATTTCTGCTTACTCATAGTGAATTTTGCAGACGCCTTCTACTTGCATATATTTCAATCAAATTAATGTATCAGGTGCTCACGAACGTTCCGCACGTTATCATTTTAGCTAGTGTATTCTATGGGTCTTGCTTTGTCATGAAATATATTATACTTACTATCATACCACTGATCGTTGAAAGGTATTCCCTTGATCCGGTACTGGCGGTACTGCTCCTTCTTGGTGATGTCATTTTTCCTATTAGTTCTCGAGCATGCTAGGTTCAAAGAGTTTAACAAATAGAGGAGACAAGCTCCATAAGCGTAATGTATAAGCAGCGCCATAGAATTAGCAGCATTGCGGGAGCGTTGAATTTGAATTAAAAAAAAAACAATTACAATACATGACTTCGGTTTTACTGTCACAATTTTCATTCTGATATACGTATCTATTGATTCGTACAAGTGTTTTGACTTATGTGTGTGGAGAGTCTAATATAATTAGATGCAAGTTAACAACAATAATTTACTAAGAGTACCACTGTTGATTAATTTCTGTAGGAAATATAGGTGATTTTTCTGCACAAATGGAGATTTTTTTCTGGTAACACCCTGTAAAATATACTAATATTGGGCTACTTAACTTAACTTATATTTACTTACCTGTCTGCTCTGCTAGCATCCCATTTTGCCACCCACCGCCCTTCTTCCCTCCCGAAAAATCTCAAAAATGAGCATCGGTCTTATGGGCCCGTTCTACGTCCAATTCAATGCCCAAAAGTTTTTATTTTTTATACCCATTCAATGATTTTAAGCAGTCAAAATGTAAAACTATTGACCTACCCCTTGCCGTCCCCGTAAACTTAGAATGCCCGGACAACTTTTGTTCGATACACAAAGGTCCAACCCACAGAACGTCACTCAAAGCATCCCGATCTGACCAACCTAATTTTCTTATATCGCACTTAAACCTCGGCATAATTTTATTAAAATAGTCAAAACGCAGACCTTCACTATTGACCTTCCCCTTGCCGCCCCCGTAAACTTAGAACCTAACAATCTACACAACTCCACTCAAATCACTCCGATCTGATCACCCCTGCGTCCAGCGGTGACGCCCGAACATATGTTTCACTTTCGATGTATATGTCCCCCTATATCTACCATTACATTCCTGATTCCTTAAATATTTCCAATGTTAAAATACTTTATTAAGAGTTGTATTTCAATGAGACTTATTAAACTATTTTATCAACTTCAATAAAATTAAACATGTTGCAAGGGGCATCATTTGCCGATTGTGTGTTATTAGTATTACATTCTGTGTTTACATGAAAGTTATTGTCGAAACGTTAATACATACATACAAGCAAACTGACTACAGTTCTCAATTAATTGATTTTAATACGTATAATTACAAACGTTTTTAAGGAAGCTTAATGTTCGACTAATCTTAAGCTCCGCGTACGATAAAATAATTGCAAAATAATAAAGCAAATACAAGCAATTTTTTTAGCAATAGATGAGGACGACAATATAATCGCTGTGGATGAGGATGAGGAGAGCTGTGTTGATCTGGATGATGATGATGACGATGACGACGAATGAATGAATGTTTTACTCGCGTTCAAGATAATTTACAAATACATGTTTTTTTTTTGTAATGCAGATATCTTTGGTTTTAACACCCATTGTGGCCTAATCGTTTATTTTACAAAATCCTGGCGACAACGAAAATGCTTTCAACAAGTGACCTGGGTGTTGCCGCGTCCATCCCCCCTTTTCTTTACCATACTTCATAAGAATTGGTTTTTTCTTGCCATTGTCATGGTAGTAAATAGTTAAATGTTTGTTTGACGAACTATAAAATCAAACAAAAACTCTTTCTTTGCAAGTATTTTTAAGCGACCGCAAATAAAATTCATGCGATCGTACTCATATAAGCAACTATGCACAATATACACATCTGCGAATAATGTCGTGGCCTAAAAGTGACGTAATTTGCATAAAAAACCATTCGCAGATGTAAACTAATTGTTCAAAAAAAATTTTTTTTTTCACAAAGTAATAGCGTACAGACAAGCGTCTGGGCTTGTTCTACGCGTCTGGGAATAATTTGATACAACAGTTTGAGCTCAAAGTTTTTGATAATGCACTTCGCAGACGTTAGCTAATCGTACAAAATTATCGGCATCGGTAGCATAATCGAAAATGTATAAAAATATCACATACACAGTCAAATCGTCTGGGAGACTGTTCAAGTACTTAAAAAGACATTATATACCGGGTGACGCCTTCTGCAGACGTGAACCGATTGTTTTTAAAAGCCGGTTTTCGATACAAATGCGATTGCCGATTTCAAAGACAAGTGCGCCACCTACACGTCTGCGATTGCGCTACCCGTCACTTTTTTTTCCTAAAGTAAACTAATATTAACATCGCAGACGTGAACTAATTGACAAAAATGATGCATTTATTTTACAAAATAAAAAATGAATTAAAAATTGTTTTGCGCCAGTGGCAATGATAAAAAATATCTCGTAGTCTATTTTACGTGCTTAAGAAAGGTCTCCATGAGACGCTGACGTTAGCTAATTGTTCACCAGAATCTTTCCCGTGCTACCGGTCTATGTTGTCGAGTTCAGTAGCTATTAGACTAGTATGGTTGAATTAACAAAATATTTTACTAAATGAGCAAAATATAATGATTAAATCGGTGGATTCTTTATTCGGTGGTTTGTTTATTGATATGCTCTTACATCTGTTGATGGACGGTTGTTTTTGATGATATCAATAGTTTCTGTTGTTGTTGCCACGTTCGGAATAAGGAAAATATGGTCAAATGTTTACATTTGTACTATTTGGGGGGAGGGTCACTAGTCTTCGTTGTATCATTAAACACGATTGTTTTATATTGAAATAATCAGTTTTAGGAAATACATTTTTACTTAGAGACTTAGAGACTTAATTATTCTTGTCTTTCTAAAAAGAGTACATAAGTGCCATTGGCCGATCGAGGTGAAGGCACGCGTGATAAAAATATCACAAAAACAAAAATAAAATTAAGCTTAATAATAACTTCTAGAAATTATTTGAAAAAGATGTTATAATTTCCACAAAACAAAGGTAGATAATAAATTAAACCAAAACCATTAGAAACCTTTCCAGAAAGTCATGTTCTATTTTGTTTGCTGAAGCATTTCTTTAATATATAAAGCGAATGTGAAGTATTCGTTTTATAACGGAGTAGTTACATATATATTCTTTTTTTCATAAAAAGCACAAAGGAAAGTCCTTGGCCTCTGAGACAGGAATTAATATCAGCTAATATTGCTCAAATTTGGAGGATATATTTTTTTGGGCATTTCTACTTTGAGGGGAGAGACAAAAAAAAATCGAAATTTCATTTTCACAAGTATTAATTTAAATCACTCTAACACACGTTATATCTCCTAACATAACTCTTACAAAGTCAACGAAACGAAATTTACTTTTAAAAATAATTCATATAAGTATTTTTAAAATGCTACACTTTTTAACCAAATAGAGATTACTCGAAAGAGATAAGTTTTCCTTTGTCCCTAATATTTTAATATATTTATATCATAATATTAAGGACTCCACATTTGTATTTTACAGGTATGATGTTGTTAATATTAATTTATATAACAAGCCTGAGTGGGTATATGACAAGAGCCCTTACGGAAAAATCCCTGCCCTTGAGTTAGACAACGGAGATGTTTTGTATGAAAGTTTAATAATTGCGGATTATTTGGATGAAAAATACCATCAGCACCCTTTACACTCGAAGGATCCGCTTCAAAAGGCCAAAGATAAATTACTTATAGAACAATTTAACAGGGTAAGTTTTTCTTAATTTTTCTTATCCAATTTGGGCATCAAAGCTCTTCAAAGATTGTTTTAACAGCATCAGCACTCATGCACAAATAATTTTACTTTATATTTTAGTTAATTTTAAAAGTGGTTGTTGGCCTAGAAAGTTATTGAATGTTTATAGTCGGGTCAAAAAGTCTTGGCACTAGAGCCAGGGGCGTACGGATTTACGAATTTCCTAAATTCGCACGTACGTAATTCGAAGAAACGAGAGCTCTCGGATTGTGTTAATTAATTATGCCTTAAATTTAAAACATTATGCTTAAATCTGGCAACATTATCTCCACGTATTATATATAGCAGCGCAGCCGCAAATATTCGTTGCACTGAATTGTAAATTCAGTTTACAATCAGTGTTATTGTGTTCATTTGAGAATTGGGCGATATTAATTTGTTATTTATAAATTAGGTATTTGTTGTATCATAGTGCATTAAAATTCTATTTTGTGTGAAATATTTATAGTGTGTTGTTTATGAATTGGGCGGTATTAATTTGTTGTTTATAAATTACGTAATTTACGTATTGTTACGTGTTTTCCACCCTTTATGAATCTGTGGGATCTAAATAATTTTAACAAGGGGGTAAACCACTAACACTTTATTTAATAATTTACTGATATACACCACTTAATTAACCAAAATAACCTTTACACTTTTTTTACTTCTTATTTAACCTCACTTTTCACTTTTCAACTTCTGCACTTTTATAAAACGTCTTCTCCTGCGCCGGTAATCGCGCCTTATATGCTCTGAAATTGCCTCTAGATCCATCCAGAATCTTAATACATAACACTGCCCCCTCCTTAAGTCTGATCGTCTCGGTCAGGCAATTCAGAATCATCAGTGTATTTCGCCAGTCTATCCAAATGCACGATCTTCATCCTGGACTTTCTGTTTTGCTGAATCCGACAGACGACATCATTAATTCGGGTAATAACAGTGTACGGTCCATCCCAAGGTGATTTCGGTGACTTTCCTTTCCTTCGCTGCTGGTTGTACAGCCAAACCAGCTCTCCCACCTTGATGAACCCTTTTGGACTAGGAGCTCCGGCGTTGAACCCTTCACCCTTACTTCCAGTCTGTGGTCCCTTACTGGCTGCACAAATCTTACATTTGCGACACCAAGCCTCCACATCCTGACGACTTTTTATCCAATAAAATCATTCTCGTATTTTCTTTAGGGTCTTGTTAACACTGAAGTGTCCATCGGATGTTCCATTGTGCACTTCCTGAAGCACCTTCACTACTCGACACCTCGGAATCACTAGACGCATAACCACCTGTTTTCCACCCGGGCTTTCCCATGCTCTCCGCAACAGCCCGTTCATGACTTTTAGTGAGTCCCACTCCTTTGCCTGAAACATCCTCCCATTTTGGACGAGTTCCCCTTTCTTCTCAATATAGGCCCAATTTCCTCATCGTTCAGTTGCTCTTGTCTGAGCGCTTCGTCTATCCTGCCATCCGGTACCTCCACCTTGACAATGTTGACTGCACCCGTGACCTGTAGTTTCTCCTGTTGGTAGTACTTGCAATCTTCCTTGCACCTTCTTCCGGATGAAAGATCTGCTGCATTTTTCAGGGTTTTCATTTCATTCTCATATCCTTGTAGTGGTGGACTTCTCGTAATGCTCCGAAGCTGGGAAATCTTCACTTCTCTAGAGGCACCACGTTCCCTATCTAACACAGTATCACTGGTACCGGCTTCCTCTAGTTTCCCCTCGGCTTCACAGCATCTCCGGCCTCTACTCTCTCCCTTCTCCATGGACATTCTAGCTAGATATGTCCTTATTCTCCGCACTTGTAACATTTCATACGCCGTCCACTTGGCCTTCCACTACTCTTCTGAGTCTCTTCAACCTTTCCAGCATTCACTTTCCTTGACTTTCGATGTCGACAGTCTCTTTTGATATGCCCTGCTCTGCCGCAGTTGTAACATTTAATAATACCCCCGCTTGGCTTTGCTTGTCTTCCTGCAGTATCCAATTTAGCCAGTAGTTGAGTAAACATGTTCTCCATATTGGTCAACCTAGGGTCCTGGTTCTTCTTTTCTAATTGCGATTCTTCGATACTCACAGCTTGTACTCTTGGACTCGGGGTATCTTGAAGGACAGCTTCCACCTCGAGTGTACGCACCAACGCTTCGCTGCTGTTTTAATATCGAGATAACCTGAGGACTCGCCTGATCTCATCATCCTGCATACCATCCAGAAAAGCCTCTACAGACAGTTGGTCTTGGAATTAATTCGGTACATCCGGGTAAGCCAGGTGAGCCAGTCTCCACACGGCAACTCTTGCAAGCTTTCCCCAGCCCCTTGAACACGTGATTTCAACTGGGTCTGGTACACTCGGGCAAGGTGTTGATCGCCATATCGTAGATCTAAGGCAGCTTCCAAAACTTTAAAGTTCCGTTGTTGGTCTACCGGAATTGCCTGGAACAACTCCAATGCCTTAACCTTATCTTTATCATTCCAGTAGTTTGCTGCTGCTGCTGCCTCAAACTGTGTCTTGTAAGTCATCCAGGAACTTTGACCATCAAAGGAGGGAAGTTTTAATTGCTGGCCTGAGGACACTATCTGCTGGCTTCCTCTATCCCTCAACTGTCGTTAAGCTGGTCTATTTCTCCTTTGACTTCTTCGATCTTGCCTACTTTTACTTCGACCTCATTAACTTTCGTCTTTACGGTACCCATATCTTCCTTAATCTCATTTTTTATTTCTTCAACGACTGTAAACAAGGCATTCTGTTGCATCTCTATAGCTTTCCTTAAGTCGTCATTTTCCTTTTGACGGCGTTTCTCCTCTTCTTGTTTTTCCTCTTGACGTTTTTGTTCTTTTTCTTGTCGTTTTCTTTCCCGTTCTTCTTTCTCTTCCTGGCGCTTTCTTTCCTGTTCTTCTTTCTCTTCCTGGCGTTTTCTTTCCTGTTCTTCTTTCTCTTCCTGGCGTTTTCTTTCCTGTTCTTCTTTCTCTTCCTGGCGTTTTGTTTCCTGTTCTTTTTTCTCTTCCTGGCGTTTCTTTTGCATTTGGGCGAATAAGTCCTGTATTTGTTTTTCGGATGCCATGCTTCTGGTCGTTACCGGCATATGATTACGACAAAATCAACAAAATGTAACAATTAGGTCACTATCGATAATGGGACTGCCCAGAAAAACCTCAAAACGGCACGAAAAAGTCTTATCTAGAGTCTTTGTCACTTAACCTCTAATGTCCAAATTAAATGTTCCAGAAATATTTCAAAATGCACTTAACACTATTTTCCTGTTCGAAAATAATCCTCGAACAATGTCCAGTAAATTAGTCCTCTGTGTTAGCACCAACTTCGAGAATACACTGCCAAACCTTCTCGAACCTCCTTTTGTTAAAATTCCGCTTCTGACATCAGTTGTTAGGTGTTTTCCACCTTTTTGGAAACACCCTGTATGAATCCGTGGGTTCTAAATAATTTTAACAAGGAGTAAACCACTAACACTTTATTTAATAATTTACTGATTACAAAATACTTCTTAATTAACCAAAATAACCTTTACACTTTGTTTACTTTATATTTAACCTCACTTTTTCGCTGCCAAATTTCACTTTTATAAACTTCTTTCTGGTAATCACGCCTTATATACTCTAAAATTGCCTCTAGATTCATCCAGAACACAATCAAGAATCTTCTCTCACCACACTCTAGAAAACTCTCCCTTTCTGCAAGTTTCCAGTCACTCACTATTAGGCATAGGCGTATCAATCTCCAGTTTCAAGAGGGTGTAATTCATAACAATACATTATATTTGACGAATGTTTTCATAATCAAAAAGAATGTTGCAAAAAAAATATTCTCTACTTCTTTACGTAAAAGAACAATTTTGCAACTTAAACAAATGTAAATATCTCGGTGGATTTTGCATAAAATTTGTTCATAGGTTCATAGCATCGTAGAACAAACTTTTTAAAAATTCGTGTTTTTTATGAAGATTAAAATGCCGTCGGTTGCAATAAATTTTATGCAAAATTATAAAGATATTTACATTTATTTAAGTTGCAAAATTGTTTTTTTGCGTAAAAAAGTCGAAAATTTAAATTTTTTTGCAATATTCTTTTTGATGATGAAAATATACGTCATATAGAATGTAAGAACCCAAGTAGAATTGGATGATATTAATTTGATCTTTTGTTATAACACTCTCAGTTTAAAAGTAAAATTAAGAGTAGGTATGCCTCGACAAGCTGCTAAAATTTGCAACAGGGGAGGTGAAAGGGAAACTCCAGTGGGCGGTCCTTTAAAAACGATAAAATATTATTTTATGTGTTTATAGTACTATGTAGTAATAAATAGAAATGAATGACCGCGATTCCACTTACGTATAAGCTCGAAATTAGTTCATGATTGTATATAAATTCTACCTGCCAAAGCTCAAAGGTTATGCCGACACCCGACACATCTATCCTATCATTCTAACCTAAATGCGTTTTTAACATATTATTCCTTCAATAAATACAGTATTTATAATTTAGACGGCTAGGTATTATGCTTCCTAGAATTTTAATTTGTAATATGGAGTATACGAGTATATCTATATTTTTGCATAATGGAAAAGATATTCAATAATTAGTAATCTGCATTAATTAGTAATAATCGTCAATAAGGAGATAATAATATTAAATAAAAAAAATAAGAGTTGATGAGGTCCGATAAAAATTAGAAACAAAAATTAGTGGTATGCAATATTGCAGCTACGGACACACGTTTCAGAGTTATTGCTCCTCATCAGCGTAGCATGGCATAAATAATATTGTTATATTGTTAAAAGCAAGACCAACAAAGATAGGAAAGCACAGTATATTGTAGGTACTCTATTTTGTACCTTCGTACCTCATGTGCCATATATGAAGAGCAATAACTCCGAAATACGTGTCCGTAGCTGCAGTCTTGTTTGTTATTATAGTACTAATTCTTGTTTATAACTAAATGGAAAACTTAACATTTTAATGTTGTTTAGTTTTCGTATGTGTAAAGCTTTAGCTGTCACATCATTCAACAAATCAAAATTTAAACCCTTGCATCCTCAGGGAATTCCTCAGGACTTCTTGAATTTTTATTTTGTAGTCTCCCTCAAATAATGGTAGTTTACCAATAAACAAAAATTAGCAACCATTGTTAAAATCAAAAATATACACCACGCAAGTTGTTTTATCCAATAAGTGTTATGCGTATAGTATTAGTTATTTATTGGTCTAATTTGTCTATACGCGATATTCTTAGAAACTGTTAAACAGAATAAAAGTTTCAAATAAAAAGGTGTCTCCATCTGTATTTCTTCTCAGCATAGACTTAAAGGGTTTTCCGTTCGTTAACTGATCCTTGCAAATACTCACATTTTATCGACATGGTTTTTGAAAAAAAAACGTATTTTTTACAATTATTAAAATTTGACCTTCATATTACCACAGTTCATTAATAAATATGTAGTGATGACATAGTAAAATTGAGATCCATTAATGTTTTCGTTTTTTGAATTATGGCAAGTTAAACAAAAAAATAATTTTAATTATTATTGTTATACATCCAATAGACGCCGAGAATAAGAGAAATGATTCGCAGAAAATCAGTGATAAGTAATTATTTATAAGCATTAAACTATTCAACGGATCATTATGAAATTCACTAGTTGTCTATCGGGAGGTAAACCACCGTCGGCACTCGTTCTCCGAATTTTAGGCAGGCTGTCGGCAGCCATGGCAGTGGCGGTCATATAATTGAAAGCCCCGCAAGTGCGGCTGGTTGGAGTTACGCAGGCGCCGCAGGCAAGGCAGTCTCGGCAGTTCGTGTAATTTCTACAAGTGGCTGGCCTCTCAGGTACTGTTTTGATAGTATTTAGTATAAAATAAGAATTTCTTTACAACCCTAATCTGAAATTTGCAGACGTAAATGTAGCAAGCAAATGCCAATTTTTCGTCAGTAACAAGTAAATATATCGAGAATAAATAAAGATTAAGGATAGAGGCAACCTTTTATTTGAAATTTTACTTTCTAGGAGTAGTAGTCTCGATTTGACCAAGGAACTAGTGTTATATACTTAGCACATATCACATATTAGCACATATTATATAAAATAACTTGCCTGGTGTACACTTAGTTTTACGAATTATTATTTATATTTTCTTTAAAAATATATGGATGGGGAAAACTTACAAATTTGCTTTTATAGTAGACAAAAGTTTAATGATAGATGTTTTAAACTAAACCCCGCATCAAAATATCATTAATAACTTTAGACATAGTAGGTTATTTCTCAAAAATATGGATATCTCTGGTTTTACTGGTTAGATTTTAAAAATCCAAAGCATCAATTATTTGTATCAATGAAATTTAATAGTGCATTATTTTAAAATACGAATGTCAGAGCAATTCTAAAAATTTGCAAAATTTTGAAAATAAAAAAGACGGCTAAAATTTGTATTCAAAAACGTTTTCTCTACAAATTTTTAAAGCAGAGATAAAAACCTGAAACTTGAGTCTTAGAACGTCTACATTGGTGCGCCATCTCAACAAGAAAATATTTTCAACATCGGTCCACATCACCTTCTGGACATTACTTTTAGCTCTGATTTGTTAAATTTTCACGAAGTTGCTTTTTTCTGGAAAATATTTTCGGGTTTAAAGGAGTAAGTTGGTTTCTTTGTTTCTTTTTACATTTTGAGCCTAGATTTCATTATTTTGACAGATCGATAGATAACTTTACTGCCGACAGTTTTTATCCCAAACATTTCTTTCTATTTTCCCAGAAATAAAATTTATTATGAAAAAAATCCTGTTACTTGGTCTAATGCAACAAACTGATGCGTGTGACTTGATGAGAAAATGGGAAAATGTGCGCTTTACTTTTGTGTTTCTAACTCCTTTCATTGCAAATCGCATCGCCCCTTATAATTCTATATTCATGTGTTTACGACAAGAACACATCTTTAAAATTTAGTATCAATTGTATTGTCCAATAAATGTTTTCAAATATACCAGCATACCACCATTTTATAAAGAAGAATTGAAACACAATTACACATTATTGTTAGTGCATGGGTGGCTACATGTAACTAGTTACTATATTGTTATAATTCCGTACTTGTAGTATAATCAAAGAGTAGAGTACCTGTTAAGTATAATAGTAAATTAATGGAATTTGGTATTTTATTGGGCGTCCCGTGTTATTAGAAATGATTTGGTTTAATTTCTTATTTCGTTCCCTCGTTATATTTTCTCATTCATAAAATAATTCTGGGTGAAGGGCGGAGCTTAAACAATAATAAATCCAGAGGGAGCTCGTATCAGTGTAACATTTGTTGCAAAATGTGCCTTTGCACGGTTCCGTGCTATACATGTTTTTGCAAAAAGTATTATGTTTTTTGGAAAAATAAAAATAGTACGATACACAGAAAACATGAATGAAGGTTTGTATCGAGTCCTTTTTCTCATATTTTGATTCTAAATATTTAAAAAAAAATCAGCAATTTGCTGCTAATTAAAACAAATCTTATTAATTAATACCATTTTTTCTCAAAATATTAAAAAGATACAAACCTAGATTGATATGTTTTCTTCTATTTTTCGCCTGTACAAATTTCGTAACTGCAATGGTCTAATTATAATTTGTCGCGGACGGGGCGGCGTTTGAGAGTAATTTATTTCTGATTTTTAGACGGCATACCCACTCTTAATTGCAAAAAAGTAATTCGTATTTTGCAACGGAACAAAGCGCATTTTATTAAAGCTAAAAAGATGTACTATTTCTTATAATATCGTTAACATACGGATTTTACATTTGCTTCTACATTACTTCAAAGTTCTAGGATCGAGAAATTAAATTTTTTCAATTATTTGCCATAAAAGGTTATTAACAATTGAAATTTCATTGCGTAGACGTACCTTATAGGGGAGTTCAAGACAAAGAAATTGACGGGTCAAACGCTTTCTACGACCTTTACAAGCGAAGATATAAGCAAAAAAGTAAGTTGCAAAATGACTTTTTAAAGTTAAATAACAATTGAAGCCGCCATTTTGAGTGGTCAACACTATTTTTTTCCAATTTCCGAGGAAATTTTGTAGGGGATAGACCAATGTTTAGCTAGTCCGTAACATTTTCCTAATTTCCCCTCAAAATTTCGTTCTAAGATACAATATTGCCTATGGCGCTATCACTGTTGCAGACTGTCCAATTGTCCATGATGTTGTCAACACAGTTATATCTTCTTCTATTTATATAAATTCTTTTACTATAACATCGTCAAACTGTGTTATCTCACACAACCGCGGTCTAGCCAATTGCTACCGTTTCGACAAGACGTTAAAAACGCCAAGAAAACACACCCTTTTGAGATGCTGTAGTTAACTAAGGCAAACTTATTTTGGACAATTTTCGAGAAAAAATCGACAGTTAATTTTTTGCATTTTATTAAGGAATACCCTGTACATTTTAAATTTATTTACAAAATGTATATTTACTCAATAGTACCGTTAATGTCTTCGCCCACATACATTAAATATTACAAACATTACTATATTTAAACAATACAAACATAAATATATAATTGGGGCTTAGTTAAATTTCCTTATTGTCTGGAAAAGGCATTGTTGATTTCGTCAGTAGTTTATTACTTCCATTAATTTGTGTTGTGCAATTACTTATTCAAATAAATCAAATAGCAGCTGATTTTCAAACTGTATGTAGGTAGGTGCTCGTTAATTAATGTCCCAACCATTATGCCATCCTCAAGAGCCTTTTAGCGGACTTTCCATTCACATTCTTATAAGAATTTATTACCTCACTTTCGATCATTTCGTAAGTCAAATCAAGTCCATAATTGACTCGAATTTGTTTGCCTAAAATGTTTACGTTATTTACAGGAGAGGGGAGGCTAACCTTTCAATGCTATATCAATATTGATTACCAAAATTGTGACATGTTCTAGGTGATAAGAATTCATAACGTTAGTACGGGCGCACAGTGAGCCATTTATAATTTTTAGGGCAAAATTCTACAAATTTCTAAATTAGTTCAGAATAGTTTTTAAAAATAACTGTATTTTTAAACTTGTGAAACTGCGAATATGATCATATTACATGTATAAATGTACCAAAGAATAGTGAAAAAATTATGAACACTAAGAGCTAAGGCCGTTCTTGAGGGGGCTAGATTATTAGCAGAGGCTAAGGGGTAGGTAGTTATTAAAAATAAGAAGTAATTATATTTGCTCTTTTATTAAACACAACCTTTTACTAGCAGGGATATATTACAAGTACCTGTCTTTGTGTCTTTGTCTTTGCAGTGTTAGTCTCACATTAAAATAATTCCACGTTTATATATTTTGGTTTCAGATTACGTTATGAGTATATATTAAACAAAGTCATATCTGAATATAAATTATGATGTGGACCCAATAACTGTTTCAGCACAATTTATGTTTATTAAATAATGAGCAATACATTTTTACTTAAATATACAATATAGATTAGATTAGATTAGGAAGTGGGAGCTGGCTGATTGGCCTTGACCACCACGACCCCATGGATCTTTTGTGGTGCTCCTGTTTATTTTCCTTAGAGCTCCTTATCCAGCTTTGTCCTTTCTATCAGACTCCACAGCCTTGATTAAGGGCCCCTTAGTGTAGGCTATCTGCTCTTGGTTTTTCCTCACCAAGTAGTTGGAATCTCAGTCTAGCAAGGCCTTCACAATGGCACAATACATGGATTGAGGTTTCCTCTGCCTCTTGGCAGAATCTGCATATTGCGTCCTCTGCCAGACCCATTAGACTCGGATGTCTATTAAGCCGACAGTGACCGGTTAGAAAACCCACTATTATTCCAATGGCCTTTCTGTTTTCGGATAATAGGTCCTCCGTAAATTTGGCCGATTGTTCTTTAATAAACTCTTTGTCCTGTCTCTGTGGTGGAAAATTTTTCCACCATTCCAGAGATTTAGTTTGTACCCATTTATTAATGGGTGCTCGTATGTATGGCTTAGCTACACCGCAAAAGGTTTCGGGTCCTATAAGGGCGTTACACGCGCCTTCTTTGGCCAGTTCATCAGCCTTCTCATTTCCCTTGTGTCCCTTGTGTCCTGGTACCCAAGCCACGGTCACTGTATTCTGACTTCCCAGATCTATAAGGGCATTTATGCAGTCCCAGTTCTTGAGGGGGTTGACATTATTTTAAAATTCTAGTGCTTTGTGAATATAGAAAATATTAAACAGTTAAATAACTCCGAAAGTCGTAAAATTTTTCTAAATACCAAAGGGTTAGTTTGAGAGTGTTTAAAACAAATCTGCATATTTTTTAAATTACTTTTAAATTGTGATTAAAGGTAACAAGAAATTCATTCAAATGTCAGGATCAAGGTCAAGTACTGGGAATCAATGCCTGGTCCCCACAGGGCCTCACACCCATAAATAATATTTATTATAAACATTGGTGGAAGGTATTGATTCCTGCTGACTGGCCTAAATGTACGAAGTATGTTAAAGTTGAAGAGTTAGTTAGAGATAGATTTGCAAACTGTTAAGTAATAATTATTGTGTGAATATAGTGTTGTTATTTGGACTTGCCCTATTTTAATTATCAACCCCCAATTTAACCTTGAAGTCCCACAATTGGTGTCAGAAGTGTGTTTGTGCCAGTGCAATGGATCTACAAAGTACCGACAATGATCAACAATTGGCTCTGGCCGCTGCGAATCCGGCGGGAACCGTATCTACTCACACCGAACGGTCTTTTACACCGCCGTTGAATTTTCAACAGCAATTGGCAAGTATGAGGCGTGAATTAGATGAATTAAAACAACAACAGGTATGTGTCTCAAGTGTAAATAATTTTACTTGGGAAAATATTCCAGACTATAGCCCGGCACAAGAACTTATGTCATTAAATCGGTGGTTACGTTTAGTGGACGAAAAAGCTTATTTCTCGCGCTGGGATGAAGTGACAACGTACCGGTTTATAATTGACAAACTAAGTGGTCGCGCACGTGAATGGTACTTAAACCGCGATTCACAACTTTCAGCAATTTAAACGATTTAAAAAGTGCTTTGAGAAATACTTTTGATGTGGACAGTCAGTCGACCGGAAAATTATTTAAAGATGCCGCTTTGTGTCGATCTAATTATTTTGATAGTTTTGTAGACTATTATACAGGAAAACTGGAAAAACTGCACAAATTAAATTGGCACATTCCTGTAAAAGACAAAATCAATATTATTGTTGACGGTTTAGACTCTGTGGAAGTGAACCGGTTAGCAACTGCTAATAATTATAGCGAATTAGAAGATCTCTTAACGTATTTACGGAGCTGTGACCGTAACTACGGGGGGAAAAGACGAGTTGAGGGGGAGTCACGTCGGTCCAACATAAGATGTTTTAACTGTGATGGCCAAGGACATAAAAGTGCACAATGTCCTAAAAGGCACTTCTCAAAATTCCTCGTCGTTTTCAGCCTCAAAAACAATACCGTGCAGTTTTTGTCATAAAATGGGCCACTATGAACGAGACTGCCGAAAAAAAATTAAAAATTAAACCTAAGGCAGTTAACATTATTTCTAATCGTTGGGTAAATCTTTATTTTAAGACTGTAATTATAAACAATGTCTCCCTTGAAGGACTAGTGGACACAGGTAGCGAATGCTCCTTAATAAGATTTTCTGCGGTAGAAAAATTAAACATAAATGTTAAGAACACAGTAACAAGTCTAATGAAGTCGTTTGCTGGTGATATTTACAGTTCAAATGAAGTAGTGGTGGTAGAAATAAGTATTGACTCAGTGATTATTTCAGGAGAATTAATTGTAGTGCCTGATTACATGTGTCCAACGGGTATATTAGTTGGAAATAATTTTCTTTTTCAACCACATGTCATTTTCGTTAAAAACGGTTATGATTTGAAATTTTCACAGACAGAATCAGAAATAGAAAAAACAGTTTCATTAGTTTTGGGAACGTCAAAACAACCAATATGTGATGCTTTACTTTCGTGCTGTGAAAAACAGTCAGAGGTGATACAGCTACTCAATAGTTTTCGAAACTGTATTTCATTAAATTTGTCCGAGATGGGAAAAACGGATTGTGTTAAAATGAATATTTTATTAACAACTACGAATCCAGTAGTTTATAACCCATATCGTTTACCCGAATTTCAAAAACTGAAATTAAAAGAAATGATAAAAGAATTACTGGACAATCATATTATTCGAGACTCAGTGAGCCCATACGCTAGTCCAGTTATATTAGTTCCAAAACCAAATGGTGACTATCGCTTATGCGTGGATTATAGAAAATTGAATAGTATACCTAACTATAAAAGAGAATTTTCCATTGCCCCTGATTGACGATCAAATTGATAAATTGGTAAATTTTAAATATTTTACAGTCTTAGATCTATTTTCGGGATACTATCAGGTGCAAATGGCCGATTCGGCAATAGACAAAACTGCGTTTATAACTCCCGACGGGAAATATGAGTTTTTAAGAATGAGTTTTGGACTGGCAAATGCGCCCTACGTTTTCCAACGAATGATGAATAAAATTCTTCAAGAACTACCTGACAAAACTGCTATCGTATATCTTGATGACGTTTTAATACCTTCGACAACCACAGATGAAGGTTTGGAAAAATTGAAGCAAGTATTAACTGTTTTCCAAAAATACAATTTAACTTTGAACCTCGCAAAATGTAAATTTTTCTTAAAGGAAATTAAATATTTGGGACGATTAGTTTCTGAGGGAAATGTTCGACCTAACAAACAAAAACTTTTAGCTGTTAGTCGTTTACAACCTCCGAAAAATAAAAAGGAGTTACGACAAGTTTTAGGACTTACAGGTTACTTCCGCAAATTTATTAAAAATTATGCGTTAATAACACAACCTCTAACAAATTTGTTGAAGAAAAAAAATGTTTGGGCTTGGGGGCGATTACAATTGGAGGCATTTAATTTATTAAAAACTGCCTTAAGTAATGACCCTGTATTAAAAATTTATGATCCCAAACTACCCACCGAGTTGCATTGTGACGCAAGTAGTAAGGGAGTAGCCAGTATTTTAATGCAAAAACATGGTCCAAACTGGCACCCGGTAGCATATTTTAGTAAACAATGTACGTACGAGCAGAGTAAATATCACTCTTATGAACTTGAAACAATGGCCATCTCTCTTTCATTACGTCATTTTCGAGTTTACCTACTAGGGATACCTTTTGTTGTATATACTGACTGTGCTGCCGTTAGAAGCACATTTACAAAAAAAGATTTACTACCAAGAATAGCACGTTGGTGGCTCGAAATACAAGAATTTTCTTTCGATATTTGCTATCGCAAGCAAGCTAATATGAGTCACGCAGATTGTTTAAGCCGTGATCCGGTGCTTAACACTAAATATGTCGACAACATCATAAATATCACCGAGTCAGAATGGGTTGAAGCGGTTCAGAACAAAGACGATAATATTCAACTTATACTTAATGTGTTAAAATCTCCACGAACAAAGAATAACAAACAATATTTCGAAACATATTGCGTAAAGAAGGGCATTCTTTATCGCAAAATAAATTCCGAATTAAAATGGGTGGTTCCGAATTCCTGTAGATGGCTTATTTGTAGGCTAAATCACGACGATGCTGGACACTTTGGTTTTGATAAAACGTTAGAACGAATTCAACGAAATTACTGGTTTAAACAAATGCGTCACTTCGTAAAAAAATATGTAGCAGCATGTTTAAATTGCATGTACATGAAATCCACCTCTGGGGTAAAGCCGGGATTTTTACATCCAATACCAAAGGAAGTGATACCCTTTTCCACTGTACATGTGGATCATGTAGGACCATTTGTACTTTCGAAAAAGAAAAATGCATATTTACTAGTATTGATAGACGGATTTACAAAATTTACTTTTCTCCGAGCAGTTCGAAACACAAAAACTACGCATGTTCTAAAATTTTTGGAAGATTTTATGTTTCTGTTCGGTTGTCCCTCCCGGATCATCTCTGACAGAGGTAGCTGCTTTACATCAAAGAAAATGGCAAATTTTTGCACAAAATATAACATTAAACATATTCTAACTGCAGTGGCTACCCCTCGAGCAAATGGCCAATGTGAGAGGGTTAATCACACTGTTGTTCAGTCTCTACGCTGCCTATCTGTCAATGATGATACCGAAACTTTATGGGACACACATGTTAAAAAAGTACAATTTAATATCAATTCTGCGGTAAATAAAACCACGGGTAAATCACCGTTCATGGCATTAATGGGTATAAACCCAAAGCCTATACCTGATTCGTTCATTCTAAATGAAGTGGGCATCGACATTGGTCAAGCTGATTTAATGACGTTACGTAATGAAATAGAAAATAAAATCACAGCTGAACAAAAGAAACAAAAATTCAACTTCGACAGAAAACGCAAACCACCGACACAGTACGTAATAGGCGATTTAGTCATGGTACGTAAAACAGCTTTTCCAGCTACGGGGTCAAGTCACAAACTTATGCCAAAGTTTCGAGGACCGTTTCGCATACTGAAAGTTTTACCACGTGATAGATTTGTAGTTAAAAGCCTAATAAGTGGTAAACCCATGACTACTATCGTTGCAATAGACAGCATTAAACCATGGGTAGTGTTTAACGATGCTAAGTGCCAACCGAATTTTTAAAATAACATTTATTTGACAGACTGTTCGTCGTTAAAAACAAACCTGACCTCCGCAAAATTAAAAATTAAACTTGATCTCCGAAATAATAAAAAAAAAAAAAAAAAAAAACACCTCCAGACGCAACTGATTCGATCTCCGTTATGCTACTACTTGATCTACGGTAAGTTGTTTGTTCTCTGATATGCTATTTGATTTACGCAAATTGGTTTGATCTACGGGTAATTGGTTTGATTTTTGATATACTGTTTTGATCTATGCTAATTGGTTTGATCTCCGATATTGATTGATACTAATTGATTTGATCTCCGATATGCTACTTGATCTACGATGACGTACTTGATCTCCGACATTACCTTTGATCCCCGATAGAGCATTTGATATCCGACAAAGCATTTGATCTCCGAGTTAGCATTTGATCTCCGACATTACCTTTGACCTCCGATATAGCATTTGGTCTCCGATATGACTTTTGATCTCCGATACTTTGATCTTCGTTATTCCTTGATCACCGATTTGATTGATGTTTTCCGAAACCGTTATGATAACTCAGGAGGTTGCTCGAGGACGAGCACCTGTCAGGATGGACGAGCTGTCAGGATCAAGGTCAAGTACTGGGAATCAATGCCTGGTCCCCACAGGGCCTCACACCCATAAATAATATTTATTATAAACATTGGTGGAAGGTATTGATTCCTGCTGACTGGCCTAAATGTACGAAGTATGTTAAAGTTGAAGAGTTAGTTAGAGATAGATTTGCAAACTGTTAAGTAATAATTATTGTGTGAATATAGTGTTGTTATTTGGACTTGCCCTATTTTAATTATCAACCCCCAATTTAACCTTGAAGTCCCACACAAAGTCCGTATTTCTATAGCATTTTTTCCACTTGGCCTCAAACTTTTGAATAAATTATACCAGATTCACTTTCAAACTTCATTGCAACAATAATCATTTTTATTAATTATGTATTGTATTTTTTATTATTTATTTCAGTAGGTATAAAGGAAATGTTGCTTTCTCGTAGGACTGTAAAATTTTGCAGAAAATGCCAAAAAGACCGAAAAGCTTATTAAACAATAATCATTTCGGCTGAATATTGCACTATGAAATGACGTAAGAGAAGCTAACCATTATACTCTTCGCCGATTTACTGCGAGATGAATTAAGCCGCCAAGCATTTGTGACAAATTTATTACTTTTAAGTTTATAAACATTATTGAAATTAATGCATAGCTAGTATTGCAACATAACAATATTCATATCTAAATTTTAAGATTTTGTATAATTATTATACACTTCGTTTCTTTAATGCTTCTTATACTCCTCACAAATACAAAACGAAGAGTATATTGCATTTGATGGGCACATTTCTTAAACCGCTTATATCGCTTGTAGAGAAAAAAATTGTCATATCATTGTGTTGTTCATAAAATTCCGAACAACTTTCAAAATGTCCATCCGTGTGTCTGTCTGTCTATCTGTCTATCTGTCCGTCTGTCTCTTTTTTTTTGTAAGCACAATAAGAAAGAGAACTTCAATTGTATTGAAATTTTGACAGTAAATTAGTGTTAGGAAAAGCCCTATTTTCTTTGGGCATAATCAATGAGTATATAAAAAAAATTTTTTTTTTTCTAAATCGAATTTTTTATCTTTTGTAATTAAACAAAAAATGTCTTAAACAAAAACATCACACTCCTCTGGGGAGGATTCTTTAAAAAATTTGTTTTATTTATTTTACGATTCCATTTTCTGTCAGACAGTTAATATGCTATTTACGCAAACTGATTTTGCTTATTGGAATGCTCACTAAACAAGTAATTGTTCTGTTCTTGATCATTTCGCAAATACATACATATAATTAATATATATATTACAATTTCTAAAGTGGATGCTACTGTTTTATCAACCAGTAGAAAATCTATGTTTGTTTATTCTTTATCTATACCTTATCGTCGGCATATTTGCGTTATCCCGACCAGTCACATCGTCAGAAGATATCCTCTATAAGTCTACAACTTGCAGAATTTTTCAGAAAGGCGAAGAGAGGTTGAGGTCAGTGGCGTATTTAGAATGTTGGGCTTGGGGGAAGGGGTGATTTTAAAACATTGTAATCGTCATGAAACATATGGGTTCTGGTTCATGGTTCTGTCAGATTACATTCAACAACACCATTATAAATTACATTCAAGAAAATATCAGTAGTTTACCCGTAAAGACCTAATATGCATTTATCTTCTTGACAACGTCTCAGCTGACATTTTGTAATCTATATGCCTATTATTCTGGCTGGTCTCACTTTTCTGTATAGTATGCCTGATAGCATCGCGCCATCTGTCGCTGTACATTTACTAGCAGGACTAAGGCGCGCCAATATTCTTGACTAAAGATAACGGTCTCGGATGATTAGTGGTCGAGCTTGAGCTCTTTGCCCCAATCATCGCTGTAGACCTGGACCGGCCTCGTAAGGGGTGGGCCTGCTTTTTTGCCTATCCCCCCGCAAATGCTGACGGTGTAGGCGATGTTAGCGGACCTCCCCTGGTCCTGGCTGTTGGACCCTGCCAGCTGGGTCGTTTCTTCTGGCGCTCTTCTGCCTTGATCTTCTTCCTTCGCTGGCATGTTGGCTTCCGGGAGCGTCTTTAATCTGTCGTGAGAGAGAACGGCTGTTGCTGAGCTCTCTCGGAGTTTGGAGGGGTTTGGGGAGTGTTTACTAGTCGGAAGCCCAGGGCAAGAGCAAGACATAGTCGTGTTAAAATGGTATTTAAATTTTGAATTATTGAAGTATTTAATACTATTTATTACTGCTACTGAAAAGAAAGTCAGTATTTTTCTAAAGTGTACCCTCAGTCTTAATAAATAACACAATATATAATTTCGGGAGAAGGGCCCCTCTTTCCTCCACACCTCCAAACGCCACCGGTTGAAGTTCAAATGGAAGTCGAAAAAATTCGGTAAAACCAACAAGAAATCCCTAACCTTTTAACGAACTAAAAAGCTAACGAGACAAAAATAACTTCTGACGCCCAATTGCAAAATCGTCGGTAAAAAATCGCTGCCTAGGGAATCACTATTTCCACATCGAGATTTTTCATCCAAGTCACTTTAAAGGAAACATCTTGACTAAATTGTGGAAATTATTGGTCATAGAATTTTAATATTTGGGGCAGATGTCATAGAAAAATTTGAGGCGTTGATTTTTACCATGTACGTTAAAAATAAAGTTTCTAGCTTGCTCTACTTATTTTCCCCTATTCACAATCTACCACCTCCCACCCCTTCAACGGAATCATCTCAGTCGGATATCATTCCAATACATGCATGTACTAACTTTCAAGTAAATATCTCAATTTTATGTTATCAATCCCTTTAATAATGGAGTGGAGGTGGTGGGAGGGTTGAAAAATATTAGAAAGAAATCTATGACCCTGGTTTCTAGTGTATACACCAAATCACAAATTTCTATAGTCTTACCAGCTTGCTTTACTTATTTTCCCCTATTTACCCCTATTTAACCCCCAACCCTTCCACAGAATCATCTCAAAATGTAATCTAGTTTCATATGTCGTTATAATACATACGTGTACCAAATTTCAATTTTATTTAATCGACCCCTTTAGTAATGGAGTAAGTAGTTGTGGTGTGGGGGTTGAAAAATATTATAAAAAAATCTGAGGCCTTGGCTTGTAGTACATACACCGAACTTCAAGTTTCTGTACTCTTACCAGATTGCTTTACTTATTTTCCCCTATTTACCCCTATTTAACCCCCAACCCTTCAACGGAATCATCTCAAAATGTAATCTAGTTCCAGTTGTCGTTATAATACATATGAGTACCAAATTTGAAGTGAATATCTTTATTTTATTTTATCAACCCCTTTAATAATGAAGTGAGGGGGGGTGGTGGGAGGATGGAAAATATTATTAAAAAGCTTGCTTTACTTATTTCCCCTTATTTACCCCTTATACCCCCCGATATCTTAAACCGTTCCGGAGAAAACGTGCGGACAAAAAAGTTACAGATAGACCGACAGACAGAAAAATTTCCTTCGCTCAAATTTAAAATCTCGACGTTTCATGACATTCTAAACCTACGTCAGGAATAAAAAAAATGATTTTTTTTACGATTATTTACTATACTTCCAATCCACTACGTGGATGCGGAAGTAACTAAAGGTGCACACTTCACAAGTTGTTTTATCGAATAAATAGCTATACTATCCGTGTAATATTAATCAATGAATCAAATTTCATAGCATGCTGGGTTTTGTTCTATTCTCACTCAACGCACCAGCGCTCAGATTCGCTAATAAAAGTTATTTTTAATTGGTTAATTGGACTTTATATTGGCGTTCTACAGACAAAGTTTTTATTCCAAACTTGGGCAAAAGTTTATACAAAAAATTGATAATACTGTTACGCGCTTACGTCCCCTAGGGGCTGGTAGCTCACGAGTAGAAACCGGAATTAGGTAACAATGGTGATAGGCAATTGTAACTGGATTCATCAAAGCTTGTAATGTGCGTCATCTCTGAGACACTACTAGTACGTTTTCTGGAAGCTTGTGGATGGATCGAAATTTCTACATTATTCTAGATTGACGCGCAATGGTCTTTGCTGGGTGGTTCTGGATGCAAGTATATAAGCCGATGTAAACACGAAGTTTTTAAATGAAATAAGGTTAGGAAATCCTAAGTGTTACAAAGTGAATAGTAGAGTATAAATGTCGAGTAATAAACATTGTTAAAGCTTATTTTAGTCAGTAAAAGTGTATGTTAGGTAATAATAATCACGATATTCAGTAAATTCTTCAATAAAGTGTGTTAGAGTTTATCTCTTGTTAAATTTTTGAACCCACGGATTTTAAAGGGTGGTTTTCTAAGGGGTGGAAACAGGTGACAATACATTTATCATAATCAATCAAAATTCACAAATATACATAAGTAATCTGTAGTTTGGGTAAGAAAATTACAATGATTGATTAGGTATATTACAACTCGCTGGGTTTGTGCTTTATTGCATTGCTCATCCAGCCCTCTAAAGAATAGTCATATTTTTAAACTAATTCAACTTTTATTAAGTTCTAAAATTGCCATACGTCATCGTCAATTGGTCTGTACGTACGAAAATAATATACAGGTTGTATAAGTAATCCCTAACAAATCCACTAGATTTTTTTGAATCACTTCTATTTTTAGAATAGAACCTTATTGGATTCCATAATGATCCATCGAGTAGTATAATTATTATAAATAATTACTTAACGCTATTCCCACGGACCACTTCTCTCTTTCACGGCGCCTATTGAATAAATAATAATAATATTAATTAAAATATTAAAATAAGAAAACAATATTTTCATTTAACTCGCTCTAACTCATAAACGGAACAATAGTACAGGCAAATTAACAATTTAGGGTAACAAAAATTAATAAAAGGTTCATCTCAGGGATTTAAGTAGGTAATAACCTGGAGAATGAGATGATGCATTCTTTGCACTTCCAAGTTCCGGAAAAATTCAAAAAAATTTGGAAAAACTTTTTGATTTTCGTTTTTTTTTTTTTGCTCTAGCGACCAAAATAATGAAAATAGAGAAAGAAGTTCTCAATAAAAGTTGTAGCTCGACTTTTTCTCTACAAAAAAAGGTCTTCACAAATTTTTGTCTTACTTAAGCCGTTTAGAAGATAAATCGAGTTTTCCACTTACAGTTTTAAGCCGCTTCGAAATGCGCGAAAAATGAGAATTCCCCAGGAGTTTCGTACGACCGGGCTCATCGATCGATAATTCTTACTATTCAGAGCCCCGAAAAAAAATGAAAATGGCATGAAATGTAGAGAAAAGTCTCAGCTTTAATGTGGAACTAATCACAAAATTCATAAAAAAATTTATCAAGGAGAGAAAGTGTCAGAAGATGGCAGTGCACTTTGTACAGTTGATCCACAGATTTATTCATATCTTTGCCGGGAGTCGTTAGAATGATAATTCATTTTGCTTATATGTTCTTATATAATGATATATTAATCCAATTAACATTTTATTGCAATTACTTTTGTTGGTAAAATATGCCTTGCAATCAAAGTAGAGGGTATATTTCTCATCGATCAGACGATCAATCACCTCCAAATTTTGGAGTTCTATTCGCTATATCTTAAATAATAATAATAGCAGTCTTAATTTTTGGATTATAAGTACAATAAAACATATTCTTTCGAGTGACTTTAGAGTTTTTTAAATGCGCGCAGTACTTTTTGAATTTGTCTACATTATTCATACACGTCCAGAAAATGCACAATTATACAGTAAAACAGATACAACTTATTTGTTTCTTAACATTCTTCACAATGAAATTTTCACGAAATATAGATGAAAGTGCGTGGAATCGAATCCACGCGGTGAAGAAGCACCTATTGTTACGGGAGAAATAGGCAGGATGCATAAAACTCAAAGATGTGAATAAATCAACTGTATAAAATTTACTAAGCCATCTTCTAACACTTTTTTCTCTATGATAAAAATTTGTATAAATTTTGTGATTAGTTCCACATTAAAGCTGAGACTTTTCTCTACATTTTACATTGCTTTCATTTTTTTTAGCGGCTCTGAATAGTAATAATTATCGATCGATATGTCCGGTCGTACGAAACTCCCAGAGAATTCTCATTTTCCGCGCATTTCGGACTATATCAAAACTATAAGTGGAAAACTGGATTTATCTCCTAAACGGCTTAAGTAAGACAAAAATTGGTAAAGACCTATTTTGTAGAGAAAGAGACGAGCTACAAATTTTGTTGAAAACTGTTTTCTGTATTTTCATTATTTTAGCCGTTAGAGCAAAAAAACCGAAAATCAAAAAGTTTTCCCAATTTTTTTTTTAATTTTCCCGGAACTTGGAAGTGCAATAATGCATCATTCCATTCTACTTAAATCCCAGAGATGATTCTTTTATTAATTTTTGCGAGGTTTTTACAACATTTTGCCTTCATTACCTGTACTACAATGAATTAGTCTCAAATTTTTTTCCCTGGTTTTACCGTCCATATTTATTAACAAAATATGTTAATATGAAATTCAAATCTTAGTAATTGTAGAATTTTTTCCTAAGGCTATGGTTATAAAACGTGCAAATTTGCAGGAGTAAATTGAAGGGGGAAACTGTTTTTATCTTTCAAAATAGATACCAAGCATATGGGCAGAAATCAAGATAAAATATTCAGGCAGCATTTTTATTTGTAACATTTTTCTAGAATTAATAGTTTTCGGGAAAACCGCTTGTGAAAAAATTTGACCCAGGAACTAATGGCATACTCATAATACTTATTGGATAAAACAACTTGTGTGGTTGCACTTTTAGTTTTACCAACGAACAGCCTGTACATATATTTGTTTATATATAGAGAAGCTAATGTTCTAAATGAAATGTCTTGAGGGTATTTCATTAACAAAAACATAAAAACAATAAGCTAACCATTATACTCTTCGCAGATTCACTGCACTTTTTATATAGTTGTTGCACATTTCATAGGATAATTTTCGCATTTTTTTTTTGTAAATAATGTTAGTTTTAGAGATTTTTTGTTTAATTAGAAAACATAAAAAAAATATCATTTTAAAAATTAGTGAGTTTTTTATTTATTAGTCGATTTTGTTCAATAGGTACAATCGGACTTTTTGTTCTTAAGTTATCGTGCTTACAAGAAACGTGACGGACGGACAGACAAACAGACGGACGGACATTTTGAAAGTCGTTCAGAATTCGATCGCCAACATAATGATATGAAAATTGTTTCTCTACGAGCAATATTACCGGTTTTAGAAATGTACCGATCGAATGCAATTCTCTTCGTTTTGTATTTGCGAAGAGTACCTATAATGAAGATATGTCAATTTAACCAATTATCAAGTTCTTACATGTTTCTCTTTACCTAACACAAAATCGTCCTGGATTTTCAAGAGTTACATCAGTTAACTTGAGAAGCGGCTAAGAAAACTTTTTTTAATTGAGTGTTATAAAATATTGATATATTTATTATAAACATTCCAAATTAATGAGTAGAATCCATTGTTATATTTGCAGGTTATAAATACTATGTATAGAGTTATGATGAATATTGGCAGAATAAGTTTGGACGATGATGAAGCCATTTCAACTGGACTTTCCACATTCGAAAGAGAACTCTCTAACAGAGGAGGACCATATTTTTCAGGAAGCAAACCGGGTATGTTAGACTTTATGATATGGCCCTGGTGTGAGAGAGCAGACATCCTGAAACTGTTTGGAAATCAGCATCTTTTGAAAAAGGATAAATATAAGAAATTGGTAAGATTTTATTTGCATATGTATACCTACAGCGTGTCGCACTTTCAATGCCCCCCGCCCATCTCTCAGTTATTTTAGTTGATAGTTATCTCATTTTCTTGATTAATATCAACGGCCTTTGGAGTGATCATTCTGATTAAAATAAAAATTGTTTTTACAGCAGCGTGTATTTTGATTAAGATGGATTTTTTGAAGGTCACATTAGGTATTTTATACAAAATTTCATAACTTTCTGATTAATAGGAATAGAGAGGCGAAATGGTATTTAAAAAATGGCTACTCGATGTTTAACTTTTTTCTTTGAATATTAGTCACAAAAGTAATTATATATAGGTTGCAATTAATGAAATCATCTTGGTCTATTCTGTTATGCCTAAGTTAAAATAGATAGTTTCACGTCTTTCGGTTTAATGTCAAAACTAATTTCCATTCTTTTTCATTTTAGTACAGGAGGCCGTAACCAAAAAAGCCTGTTATTCCCTAATGGATATGACGAGGTTTAATGGGTAGTTTTTTACAAAACAAACAGAAAATCTCTCTTACAAAAAGCCCAAAAATGGGGCGATTAATTGGGAAACAATTTTCCGTCCGTAACAAATCATGTCATTTTTTTTTCATCGCCTAATGTCCATTTTCAGTGGAATCTTGTAAAAAATATATAAAATAATAAGAATTCACACAGAACGGACATTTTGCATGGGGCGAAATCGGTAAAGTGAGAAAGGAGAATGTAAAGAAAATGCGTGTAAAAAAGTTACTCCCTAATGGCTAATTTTTGTTTTAAATTGAAGTATACACCGAATACACGAGAAAAAAATGCTAAACGGACATTTCTCATGGGGCGTATTCACATGAAATGAAGTGTACAGGGATCTGTCGATCTGTGATACAGCGCGACGGCATCTGTATTTAGTGCTCTGCGTGTGCGCTCTGGCACATGCCACTCCACCTTGATGCTTGGAAAGACGCTATACACAGCCAATATCTTGACAAGAGTCTAGAGAGACCGAAATGCGAAAGCTTTGAGCATGCGCATTACCTTGTAAATGTGTAATAAATTCGTGCAAGTGGAGAAATGGAAATATTTCCTGTTATTTCCTGTTATTCTGTGTGTCTGCGACGCTAATACTGCCTGCGGCGCTAATGATTATTAACAATTAGATTTCAAAATAAAAACCTACTAACCTAACCTAAAGAAATCACACGAAAGAATAAAATTATTATATAAAAAGAAGGAAAACCTAAAGAAATCAGAAAAGAATTTGTAAAAAATATATTAATCGTTAGAGAATTTAAAAAAAAATTGTGCGGACATATGAATTTGAACCCGGGACCCTTCGCGCAAATCAAATCAAATCAAAAACATATTTATTAAAAATTTATGAACAATCTGTCCCACCCGAACACCCATGTCCGGAGCCAGCCGAACATCTGCAGCCATAAGCTAAGGCGTAACCTATGCGCTAACCATCTCGCCGGAAGTAAATGCTAGAGCAAAGAAGAAATACCCTTCGATTCCTATTTGGGACTGGGTGAAAATTGAGATTTTTTTTTTCTAGCCCGACGGAAATCGATTTTTTTTAGCCCAGCCTCGTTGAAAATGTCCGTTGTAAATTTTTTGGCCTTTTTTAAACAAACAAAAACCGTTTCCGATAGAGAACGGACATTAGGGGGTAACAAAATTACACCGAGAAATTCTTCATATTCAAAATTTAATTACAGACAAACGCCCCACTTCAAACGTCCGTTTGTATTTTTTATTTACTTAAAATATTATCAATTAAATAATAATTTTCTTAACGGACATTAGGCGATTAGACCCCAAAAAAAATTGTTATAAATTTTTTGTTCCGACCTCCAGTATTGTTCTGCCTCACTACAAATTTCCGTTACCATGTTCTGTGTATATTTTTCATGTAAATAAAGACACACAATACGCAAACGGACATTAGGGAATTACATTTTTGATCTTGTATTTTTTACATTTTCAATAAATAATTATATAGTTTTCGCCCCACTAAAAATTTCCGTCACCGGAGACTTTTTTGTTGGCTATGTCATAATCTATCAATCTATATGGTCGTGATTCGTCAGGCGATCAGGCGAAAATCTTGGTTACGGCCTCCCGTACTATTTGGTTTAAAACTGAATTTTACATATATACCAATCATTAATTGAGAAATTCTATTAATTTGCTAATACATGGAAACCCCTTGGATAAAATGTTCAAGGGGATATTGTTATTAATAATTGTGATTTTTCCGATTCTATACGTTGTTGCAAAAAAATGAAGTAAAGATATAAAGTTCGGTAAAGGTATATATTATACACAAAACTTCTCTCTCTATTTATAGTACGGGAGGCCGTAACCAAGATTTTCGCCTGATCGCCTGACGAATCACGACCATATAGATTGATAGATTATGACATAGCCAACAAAAAAGTCTCCGGTGACGGAAATTTTTAGTGGGGCGAAAACTATATAATTATTTATTGAAAATGTAAAAAATACAAGATCAAAAATGTAATTCCCTAGTGTCCGTTTGCGTATTGTGTGTCTTTATTTACATGAAAAATATACACAGAACATGGTAACGGAAATTTGTAGTGAGGCAGAACAATACTGGAGGTCGGAACAAAAAATTTATAACAATTTTTTTTGGGGTCTAATCGCCTAATGTCCGTTAAGAAAATTATTATTTAATTGATAATATTTTAAGTAAATAAAAAATACAAACGGACGTTTGAAGTGGGGCGTTTGTCTGTAATTAAATTTTGAATATGAAGAATTTCTCGGTGTAATTTTGTTACCCCCTAATGTCCGTTCTCTATCGGAAACGGTTTTTGTTTGTTTAAAAAAGGCCAAAAAATTTACAACGGACATTTTCAACGAGGCTGGGCTAAAAAAAATCGATTTCCGTCGGGCTAGAAAAAAAAAATCTCAATTTTCACCCAGTCCCAAATAGGAATCGAAGGGTATTTCTTCTTTGCTCTAGCATTTACTTCCGGCGAGATGGTTAGCGCATAGGTTACGCCTTAGCTTATGGCTGCAGATGTTCGGCTGGCTCCGGACATGGGTGTTCGGGTGGGACAGATTGTTCATAAATTTTTAATAAATATGTTTTTGATTTGATTTGATTTGCGCGAAGGGTCCCGGGTTCAAATTCATATGTCCGCACAATTTTTTTTTAAATTCTCTAACGATTAATATATTTTTTACAAATTCTTTTCTGATTTCTTTAGGTTTTCCTTCTTTTTATATAATAATTTTATTCTTTCGTGTGATTTCTTTAGGTTAGGTTAGTAGGTTTTTATTTTGAAATCTAATTGTTAATAATCATTAGCGCCGCAGGCAGTATTAGCGTCGCAGACACACAGAATAACAGGAAATAACAGGAAATATTTCCATTTCTCCACTTGCACGAATTTATTACACATTTACAAGGTAATGCGCATGCTCAAAGCTTTCGCATTTCGGTCTCTCTAGACTCTTGTCAAGATATTGGCTGTGTATAGCGTCTTTCCAAGCATCAAGGTGGAGTGGCATGTGCCAGAGCGCACACGCAGAGCACTAAATACAGATGCCGTCGCGCTGTATCACAGATCGACAGATCCCTGTACACTTCATTTCATGTGAATACGCCCCATGAGAAATGTCCGTTTAGCATTTTTTTCTCGTGTATTCGGTGTATACTTCAATTTAAAACAAAAATTAGCCATTAGGGAGTAACTTTTTTACACGCATTTTCTTTACATTCTCCTTTCTCACTTTACCGATTTCGCCCCATGCAAAATGTCCGTTCTGTGTGAATTCTTATTATTTTATATATTTTTTACAAGATTCCACTGAAAATGGACATTAGGCGATGAAAAAAAAATGACATGATTTGTTACGGACGGAAAATTGTTTCCCAATTAATCGCCCCATTTTTGGGCTTTTTGTAAGAGAGATTTTCTGTTTGTTTTGTAAAAAACTACCCATTAAACCTCGTCATATCCATTAGGGAATAACAGGCTTTTTTGGTTACGGCCTCCCGTACTATTAGTAGGTACCTTTTATTTATTAATATTTTTTCTATTAATTAATTATTTACTGATTATCGATTAATTACTTTTTAGAGTGTCTACTCTATGTTTTTTCTCTCTAGAGGGTTTCTTCCTTGAGAATTGTTAATTTCATGACAAATATTATTATCCTCCATCGCATTTCTTTTATTAGTTAATTTTTTAGGGTATCCTGTATATTTTTCTTCAAAATATTGTTCCCTTTCTTCGTTGACAATAATGCCAACTGCCTAGTAAATATTATGTTCCTCCAATAAATAGTTTTGTAGATACAGCACCAAAAAAAGACACACCAGACCGACACACAGACGAAATTGAAAATTCTTAATTTTCTTAATCTACCTACATCGTCTGAAGCAATCTCGGAGAGTTATTTTATGGAACACTTAGTCTATACATTTTTCAGGGTCGGACTTCAAAATTTTCGTTTCTGAGTTATTAATTATTTTTAATATATAAAATGTCTCCTTTTACAGAACCTGTTTTTCTAAAACTCAAAATCTGTGTTTAGAATGTTGCAAAATACAAGATTTTGCATCTGAGGATTTAAAGGCTTGCTGGACAATAATATTAGTAATAGTTAGTTCTGTATCAGTGTTGCCGATTGGCGGATAATTATCCGATTTGCGGATAATTTAGGAGGGTGCGGGATAATTTTCTCACCCTATTAAAAATCGGTTAAAAAACGGATAATTTCAATCCAGTTATATATTATATATTTATTGTTTTGTTAACTGCTCTTAGCTACAAATGGTGATGCCTATACCAAATATTTGTTATATTTTATTTTTCTTAATATTTTATTTACATATATAAAATATATTTTGTTTTATTCCTGGTATTTTCTTGAATGATAAGATATCTTTTATTTAGTCCTATTAAATAAATTTCCTATTTTTTGCATCAAGACAAAACAATATAAAAAAATCTCTACTTTTCGTAAAATGATTTTAAGGGCTAATTAAACATCATTATGTTTAATTAGCCTTAAAAATTATTTTACGAAAAAGTAGAGCTTTTTTATATTGTTTTGTCTTGATGCAAATAAATAGGAATTTTTTTTTTTTTTTTTACTCAATTATTGTATAAACAATATATACACATGTATTCATTTTTCATGCCATCTTCATAAGCAAAAAACACCAAAACGGATAATATCCGACAATATCGGATAATTATAAGCGAGTAGGTGGATCTTATCATGCTGAACCATTGGCAACACTGTTCTGTATACAGAGTCACAAATGAACTAAATCGTCGCAGTGAATGGTCTGATTACACAGCCACACAGAAAAAAAATCTTTCAGACCAGGGGATCTGACCATGCTCACTATAACTTTGTTTTGGTTCTAACAAGAACGGTTCTAGAACAGTTCCCATCATGCGCAGTAAAGAAACAGTCATGAGCAGGACACTAAAATTCATAATTTCTTAAACTGCGCAAGACGGGAACGGCTCTAGAATTCTGAAAATTTAGAACCAAAACAAACCTTATATGTTTTTGGGGTCGCTGAATCCGAATCCGAGATCTGTTTATAATTTAAGCAAATTCGACATCTCTTCACATAATAGTAGGGGAGCCCAATAGGGGATTTTGGGATTTACTCAAGCGCGGCAGATTAACATATAGGGGATACCTTGCACCCTGTTGAGTACCTCCACCATATCTAAGCCCTCTATATTGGGCCGCACGTGTAGGGCAGCCGATCAGAATAGTAAAAAAAAATCTATAGTTGGAAATACTCGAGCGCGACAGATTAAGATATGATGGATTAACTACATGCTGAAAAGTGTGCATTTCAATAATCTGATGACTTGAACGTGACGCAAGGGAGTGGGAGGGTCACAAACTTGCAAAAAAAAAACGTCACCTCGACATTCTCGAGCGCGGTCGAATTTGTTTTTATTTTGAAGGAACTAATTTAAGGACAACGGGAAAAACATAATCTGCCGATTTCCACAAGCCGAAGTAACAAAAATCGTCAATAAAGTTTAGCGCGTGCACCGCAGTGAAGCACGTTTTCCCCATTCCGCGCCTCCCTCTCCCTTTCACTCTTTCTCTATCTCCCACTCTCTCGCACCGTTCCCACACGCCAGCCATCACGCCAGAAGCACATGAAGATGTATTCATAACACCAGGTATTCTAGGAATACTCCAGATTCAGGTATATTCACTTTTCAATACTTTAATAATAACACGCTTTTCATTAAATAAAAAAAAATATTGTCAAGTATTAGAACGATTTCTGGTTACTGATATGCAAGCTGCGGATGAAATTGATGACCAAATCGAACTAGACTTGCTGTATGATGATAATTCCACGGATGAAGATGAAGACCAAAAAAAATTATTTCTAATATGTTTATTTTATTTCATTAATTTTTTGTGAATTCTATAAAGTTATAAAGTATTAGAACGATTTCTGGTTAATGATATGCAAGCTGTGGATGAAATTGATGACCAAATCGAACTAGACTTGCTGTATAATGATAATTCCACGGATGAAGATGAAGACCAAAAAAAATTATTCCTAATATGTTTTATTTTATTTCATTAATTTTTTGTGAATTCTATAAAGTTATTACCCATCAATAAAACTATCAAAAAGTTTAAAAATGTCGTTTTTTATTAACCTCGGCCATAATTTTTTTCTTACCTTTTATTTATTTATCATTTGCAATTTTATTAGAGAAAGAGATTACAGAAAGTATATATGTTATATAAAATATTATAACGTAATTCATGATACTTAGAGCCATACACAAGTAGACCTATCAGGTATATCATATTACATATTGCAGCTGCTCCTTTTGCTTATTCAGCATCACCTGATTCACAGGATTGCAACATTATTTCCTTTGTTATGTTCCCAGAATAAATTGCACAATGTTACTCCCTTTGTTCTAGAGACTCTTCAAGTCAGCAGTTTTAAACTTATAAATATATGTAAAGGAACGTTTGTTCCTCAGTTCCTAACTCACTTAGTCTTAAGTCATTCAATTTGTTTCTTAATGTTCAGGATAGTAAAAACTATCCTTTAATCAAATAAATCTTTTTTAAAAAGTTCTTTGTGTTGTGTGTGATGTAACAATTGGCGCAGTCGAAAAGGATCTTCAAAACACCCTGTACCGGAGCCTAACTACCAGAAACTACCCGAGAGAACAAGGACAACATCTGCAAAAAGGTGCCTAACTGGAGGGAAAGACTGGAAGAACAAGGAGAACTTTAGGACAGGAGTGGTGAATCCCAATTCTTTAAGAAGAAAAAGAACCTCAGCACACAACAAATCAATTCCAAGAAACAATTTTACAAGCAACAAATCAATTTCAAGCAACAATTAATCAAGAAACACAACAAGCAACAGTTAGTTTTAAGAAGCAACCACTCAACGAACAACAAACACATTTAGCAAGTAAGAAAATCATCCCTGCTCAGAAGTTGGTGTCTTCGACGTCGAGAACAGACGGAGCTAGCTTTACGAAGTCGCACTGCAGCTGCACGAGTCCACGGAGATGAAAACATTAATGTAAGTACAAAGAATCATCTCGTTTTATTTTGTGCTCTACATATAATATTTTTCAAACCAAATCCAATCATTTAGTTTATTTTAATTTGTACGTAACGTAAAACAACAGTTCTATAACCCAGATTAGCGAAAGACTAATGAACTTATCAAGAAATTTTATACATTTCAACAGATCAAATTTCAATTTTAAGATTAATTTCTAAAAGGTTGTTACACGACCTTTACCTTTGCATTTATTTTGCATTCAAACACATTCCAAGCTAATCAGTATATCATAAGTTTGTGAAACATTTATTACGCCAGTGCCGTATCATTCTGATTTTCACCTCATAATAATTTTAATTAATTGAAATTTCATTTTCTTTCAAATTAAATAATTAAAACCTAGTAAAAATGACTGACAATCAAGTCGATGGAAATGAAAACCAGAACGTTACAGCAAACGAAACAATAACCATTGAACCCTACAAGTTAAGTGAAATCTTTTCAATAATACCTGAGTTCGATGGGAACCCTATATTTTTACACACATTTATTTCTGCATGTGTTTATGCACAAGGAATGGCAGTAGATGACCAAAGAATTCTTGTAACATTGCATATTAAAAATAAGCTTCGCGGGAAAGCATCAGAGCTAATAAATTCGCGAAATCCTGCTACTTGGGCAGAGATAAAAAGCTTGCTCGAGGCGCACTTTGGCGACTCACGCGATTTAACAGCACTTATTCAAGATTTGCAACGAATACATCAATTACAAAATGAAAGTGCATTAACATTTATTTCTCGATTACAAACACATAATGCCAAAATGCACGCCGCTGTGCAGAAACAAACATTAACGTTAGAGGAGAAAACTGCCCAATCTCGTCTAATCGAAACTATGACACTTAATACCCTACTCACAGGACTAGAATCTAAACTAGGCCAAATAATTCGCGCTGGCAACCCAGGTAATATGCTAGACGCGATTAGTAGAGTCAAACGAGAACTTCAACTGTCCTACTTTGAGCAACAAAAATTCTCAAATAAACCAGTCAACAAAAACCCTGCACAATCTCAGCAAAGACGTCCAAATTCCCAGCAATTTTGTAATTATTGCAAAAGAAGTGGACACAATTTTAACGAATGTCGTGCAAAACAACAATTTTCACAACAAAATCCTAATTACAGACAAAATTATTTTAGTGGAACTCCAACACAATTTTCTAGGCCCAATTTCCAACAATTTTCGAGACCTAATTTCCAAAGTTCGTCAAATCATTATAGTCCAGGCAACTTTGCCTCTCAACAAAATTTCTCACAAAATAATTCTTTACAACAAAACAGGCCTTCTGTGATAAGACCTAACCCAAATTATCAACAAAGACCTCCCAATCAACAACCTTCAAATTTTAACCGTCAAAATCCCCAGAAAACGCACCATGTTAATTTTGACAATTATGATGCGCAAAATTACGAAAATTATGATTCTAATTGTGAACAAGATTATCAACAATTTGATAATTTTGAAAATTTTCCAACTGATTCCAATTTTAATGACAACTATGTATCACAAGAATACTTCACCGATAATTCCCAAAATCATAATGATCACCCATCAAATCGATATGAAAATTATTCCGATTATCCGTCGAATCCTCACATGAATTATTCTATTAATCAACCGGATTTTTGCCAAGGCCCGGAGTATCCTACAGATACTCCAACGCAGCAACCGGATTTCCAAATCGACCAAATGTCCAGCCAACTACAAACTATGAATCTAGAGGACAATTTCAATCCGTCCCTGAATTTCCCAGAACAAATTATAATGTAATTTCTTATCCATCATTAACTGTAAGTTCAAGAAATTTATATTACATCAAAGACATAACACGGACATACAGAATGTTACTCGATACCGGCGCAGGTATATCAATATTCAAACCAAAACTTGCCGAAAATTATAAACGCAGATCTCCCGAGAACGTTGCCATACAAGGCATAACAGAACAAAAAATTCCAATAACAGAATCTGTTCTTATACCTTTTACAGCCAATGACCCGCATAAGGTATACATTTGCGATTTAGACATCGAATTCGATGGACTATTAGGAGCCGACTTTTTCAAACACTATAAATGCGTTATTGATATGAACAACAATCAATTAATTACCAATTTTAAAACTGTCCCACTTTTTGAGGTAAATCAGGATTTACCAGAACCACCTCCAAAAAATATTTGCAATTCTCAAATTCCCATTTCAAAGGTTCCTCGTGAAAACAAAAATCAAAACAAAATTTCTATAGAACCACGTATGGAAAAGATATTTAAATTGAAATGTAATTTGCGGAATACTGAGGCTATACTGTTAGCCCAGGAAAAAGAGAAAGTTCGCTTACCCAATGCTCTCGTTAAGGTAGACGAAAACGGAGAATTTCTCACGACAATAATTAATGCAAATGCCATCCCAAAATCAATCGAATTTTCCAATTTAGACTTAGAACCAATTCAAAAGTTTAAATCGATTTTTAATTTCAACACTGACAGTCCTGACCAACAAATACCGACAGACAGATCTTTTGAAATCCAAAATCAATTACGTTTAGATCATCTAAATGAAGAAGAGGCCGAATTAGTAACGCAGCTTTGTTTAGATTTTCAAGACATTTTCTATTTAGAAGGTGACAATTTGACATTTACGAACGAAATTAAACACCCGATTGATACGAATGATTCCCGACCTATATTTACAAAATCTTATCGTTACCCCAAGTCCATAAAGAAGAAGTCAAAAATCAAATTTCTAAAATGTTAGATCAAGGTATTATTCAACCCTCGATTTCACCCTGGTCATCCCCTGTTTGGGTAGTCCCCAAAAAACTGGATGCCTCTGGGAAACAGAAGTGGCGAGTCGTAGTTGACTATCGGAAACTTAACGAAGTTACCATCGACGATAAGTACCCTCTTCCAAACATCTCTGATCTTCTCGACCAACTAGGCAGATGCCAGTATTTCACAACGCTAGACCTTGCATCTGGATTTCACCAAATCCAAATAGACCCAAAAGATATCCAAAAAACTGCTTTCACAGTTGAAAATGGTCATTTCGAATTTGTAAGAATGCCATTCGGACTCAAAAATGCCCCATCAACTTTCCAAAGAGTAATGGACAATATCTTGTTAGGAATACAAAATGAACGATGTCTTGTCTATATGGACGACATTATTGTCTACTCCCCTACCATCCATGACCATATTTCACGCCTAACAGAAGTTTTCAAACGCTTACAAAAGGCAAACCTCAAAATTCAACCCGACAAATGCGAGTTCCTCCGCAAAGAAGTCGCTTATTTAGGCCATCTCATCACTAAAGACGGTGTAAACCCTAACCCCACTAAAGTCGATGCAATTTTAAATTTTCCCCAACCGAAAAATCCCAAAGAAATTAAGTCATTTTTAGGCTTAGCCGGATATTATAGGCGATTCATCCCCAATTTCTCTAAAATAACCAAACCATTAACGAAGCTACTACAAAAGGACGTACCATTTAACTTCGACAATGATTGTTCAAATTCTTTTCAAAATTTAAAACAAACTTTAACGACAACACCGATTCTCATTTACCCTAATTTTAACGATGAATTTATTTTAACCACCGATGCAAGTGCATTCGCCATTGGTTCTGTCCTTTCACAAGGCAACATAGGCAAAGACTTACCTATCGCATACGCATCTCGAACTTTATGCGCTGCGGAAACCAAGTATTCCACGATCGAACGCGAGCTTTTAGCCATAGTATGGTCAGTAAAGCATTTTAGACCATACCTATTCGGCAGAAAATTCAAGTTGGTAACAGACCATCGACCACTTACCTGGTTATTTTCAATAAAGGACCCAGGAAGTAGACTCGCACGTTGGCGATTAAAATTAGAGGAATACGACTATGAGATCGTATATAAACCTGGCAAGATCAACAAAAACGCGGACGCGCTATCCCGAATTAAGATCAACCATTTTTCGGAATGTTCTAAACTCCACTCAAAAATTCTAGCCGCGAACGAAACTGACGAATCAGAACATGACGAACTAGACGATGACGAAAACCCAAACGAAAATGCCCAAATAACTAACGAGCAAATCGCTCAAGAATTCGATATTTTTGTTAATTTGTACAAAACAAAATCTCTAATAGACTATTCGAAAATTAAAATTTCCAACAAACAGCTTTTAGACAGAGAACACAAAAATATCATAACCTTCTTTCAGCAAGATAACTTGCAAGACTTACATCATAAAATAATCGAAGATATTTTCGAAGAACATCCTGAATTTTACAGAAACACCATTAATATCGTTTCGAGTAAATCAGTCAGGCATAGGAAATACTTCATAGTCCCTTTGCCATTCGACGTTAAATCTACAGTAGAACATTTGTTCATGGTATTGTATAAAAGACAAAACATTTTAGACCTTTCCAAAACGTATTATGTTGAGAACAATCTAGATCTCCCGATACTAGAAATGTTATCATTCATTTTCGCAGGAAAAGACTTAAAAATCGTAATATGCCAGAATATCGTACAAACCCCCGATGAAGATCAAATCCCTATCATTTTAGACCAACATCATTGCGGTAAAAATAATCTTCACCGCGGAATAAACGAAACGATGCGGAGAATTAAAAATAAATATAATTGGCAAGGATTATCTAAGGATGTTGAAAACTTTATCAAATCTTGCGAGATTTGTCAAAAGAATAAAGTGTATCGTAAAAACATGACTAGTCCTTTGGTAATTACGGAAACGCCAAGAACGCCATTCGAACGAATCAATATCGACATATTTCAGACCCCAACTCGAAATTACGCTTTGACCATTCGCGACGAGTTGACTAAATTTACCCGGGCATACGCAATCCAAGACAAATCTGCAAAATCTGTAGTAAACACCCTGTTACTATATTTCCAGCACTATGGCACCCCTTTGAGAGTCCATTGTGACTACGGTGGCGAATTCGACAATAGACTACTAAAAGATCTCTGTACTCTATACGACATAAAATTAACTTATTCAAGTGTAGGACATCCTCAATCTAACGGATCGATAGAACGATTTCACGCTACCCTAGCTGAAATGATTAGAGTCCATAAAGCCGAAAACCCCAACGAACACCCATTGACTATTTTACCTTACGCAGTAATATGCTATAATAACTCAGTCAACAAAACTCATGGTTTTAGTCCATACGAACTAGTATTCGGACACACCTCTTGCAGACCACCCGAAACGTTATACAATCAAAAAGAATTGATAACTTAGTATGTTAGAGACCTTAACAACAGAATCTCGCACTACTATAAAATAGCACGTAGTCGTACGCTAGATCAAAAAGCAAAAGCGAAAATTCGTTTTGACAAACACGTCCCCGGAAAACGACCAGATTACCAAATTGGAGACAAAGTCTACGTAAAAGAATCCCAGATCAAAGACAAACTACAAAACAAATTTAATGGCCCATTCAAAATTATAGAAATCTTTCAAAATTCAGCACTTTTGTCAAATCCTGAAACAGACCAGACTACTAAAGTTAACTTTGACAGGATGAAACCTTATTTTGAAAATTAAACTTTATTTTCAGGTTTCTCTTGCTGTTCGGATCAGCAGTATCCCAGTACTCAATAACGCCAATAAACAACACTATCGGAGTGTATTACCACCGAGACACTGACATTGTAATTTCCCACAAGAAATGGACATTACTAGTGCATAAAAATATATCAACACTCAAGACAGCTATTGATAGAAACGACAAAATTTTAGACAAAATCTTCATCACACTTGACCCGGCATATTTAGACATGGTAACCTTCACAAGTGAAGTTAAAACACACCTTAGTCTATTAACACAAATTTCTAAATCCATAAAGAGTAAATTTGACGAAATACTGTTCGATACGAAACGCTACAAACGCGGACTCTTGAACGGTATAGGTTCAATATTTAAATCAATCACCGGCAATCTAGATGCTGAGGATGGCGAATACTATCTAAACTGTATTAACAAACTTAATAATGACGAACACCAATTGGAGAACTTGCTCAAAAACCAAATATCTGTCACAACTTCGGTCATAAAGAATTTCAATCTAACTGTTCGACAATTGCAAATCGACGAAGAGACATTCAATAAGGACATAAAAGAAATCGAAAAACAGATTTTAAAAATCGAAGGCGAAACGCGAATAGCTTATACAAAATTAAAATTCCTAAGTATTTGCGAGCAACTCATGGCAAGCTATTTATTTATCGAGGACAATTTAAATGATATTTTAAATTCCATTACTTTTGCGAGACTTAAGATAATTCACACATCAATCATTAATCCTCAGGACTTGGTAAACTCTCTACAAGAGATTTCACAAAACTTACAAAAGAACAATTTGCCTCTCCCGATCAAATTATCAAAGGTTTCACAATACTTAGATATTATTGAATTGAAAGCTTTTCAGGTAAACTCAGAATTAATATTCGTATTAGACATACCACTAATAGACCCTCAAACATATTCTGTTTTTAAACTATATCCCATTCCTATTCTGGATAATAGAACTGGTCTATTTCACATTTTATCAACTTCTCAAAAATATATCGCGAGAGATGATGATTCTTTGATGTTTATACCCATCGCAAACCTCGAAAGATGCAAACCAATCTATCCTAATACCAAGCTATGCTCAAATTTATTTGCATATCCAATTGACAACAATGCCATATGCGAAGCCCGTCTCTTCAAGAACCTCGACACACTTCCCGAAAACTGCCAGACGTCACTCATCATCAGTCAAGGCTACAACGTGCAAGAACTAGGTGAGAACAAGTGGTTAGTGATAAACGCAGAACCCTTACATGTGACGATTAATTGCCCCAAAATAAGTTCGACCGACATAATATCTAAAAACTCGATCATTAAACTAGAACCAAAGTGCTACGCTTTTATAGGTATTACCAAAATCCAAGCTAGCACAAGTGACTCTATCAGTGTAAAAGACAATAATCACCCAATTCAAATCCCGTTTGAGTGTTGTGGCCAAATTCCCGAAAACATTCGAGTGCCCAATCTAAAACCTTTGAAGTTGAACAATTTAAACACCGAAGACCTCGAGATTGCTAAACACAAACTCGATCAGTATTCAAAAGACTTAGACGACTTAATTAATGAACCATTTGTCACCAAACACGTCTCTTGGTTCACTTACTTCATAATTGTTTTAATCTTTGGACTATTATTTGTGTACCTATTCTATAAATATAGAATGCACCGAAGAAATTCAACCACCGATGTCTCCACATCGCCCCCAGCTCCTCCGAGACCTAGTAAACTCTCCAGGACATTTACTAGCATACTTCCTCAACGAAGACGACCTCCACTAAGAAGAGAAGACGAAGAATCCGAAGACATAGAGCTTAGTTAAAACAGTTTTGTGCCTTTCTAACTTTTGTGCTGAAACTCTTCAGTGAAAATTTATTCGATTTTATTTTAATATTTTGATGCTTTTTATACATGCACTGTATTGCATTTTTACGCTTACTATTTTATATCTTATATTTTTACATTTTACAAGTTTACAATTTTACATTTTATATACCTTTAACATTTTTATTGTTATATTTTATTATTTTCAATATTTCATATACTTTCCATTTGTTTTACTTTCAAAAAGTTACTGCATAAGCACCAACTTTTTATATAAGGGGGAAGCTGTTATATAAAATATTATAACGTAATTCATGATACTTAGAGCCATACACAAGTAGACCTATCAGGTATATCATATTACATATTGCAGCTGCTCCTTTTGCTTATTCAGCATCACCTGATTCACAGGATTGCAACATTATTTCCTTTGTTATGTTCCCAGAATAAATTGCACAATGTTACTCCCTTTGTTCTAGAGACTCTTCAAGTCAGCAGTTTTAAACTTATAAATATATGTAAAGGAACGTTTGTTCCTCAGTTCCTAACTCACTTAGTCTTAAGTCATTCAATTTGTTTCTTAATGTTCAGGATAGTAAAAACTATCCTTTAATCAAATAAATCTTTTTTAAAAAGTTCTTTGTGTTGTGTGTGATGTAACATATATACATATAATATATGTGTTTATATGTATTATAATTAAAAGACATAGATTTACGTGTGCAGAAAATAAAACAAAAACTTTTTTTTACAAATTTCAACTAAATTTTATTTTTTTTTTTTTTATTTGCATGCTATTTTCCGTACATTTTATTTGTCACATTCAGTGATTTAAAAAAAATCATAATAATTTTTTTTTTCAAACCGTCAGATTAAGAAAATTCCTCCAAATAATCGTCAGATTATTGATCAGCACGATCAGGACATCAAGCTGAACCATCTGTATGAAAATCTGACGAGCTCGAGTATTTCAAAATGGCGATTTTTTTTGCATTTTCAAAAAGCCGCCACGAGCTTGCGTCACATTCGAATCGTCAGTCTTTTGAATGGGAGCTTCGTTCGGGTTCACTTAACATCCCCTCTGAATATTTGATGCGCTCGAGTAAATTTTATTTTTTCCCATTTTTAACACTTCCGTACGGCCGCCCCCACCATGCAAACCGGCAGATTAACATACCTCCATCATCGGAGACACGTGGGGCAGATACACTATCAATATCAGACGCGCTCGAGTATTTCCATGAGTCTGTTTTTTTTTTTTACATTTTTGAAAGCCTGTAGAGGTTCCCCTCACCGGTGAAAGGGTACACATCATAAAACATTTTTTTCTCACTACCATCTAATCTTCAAAATCCAATAGGTCCCCACGACTCTCGAGTAAATCCCCATTTAGCATCGTGGGCTCCCCTACTATAAATCGCTGTAACTTTTTCTAGACAAAAATGAGCCCCTCTTTTTGTACTAGATCAATTGCAAATTACATTTCCAATCCGATGGTGTGGGGTATACTTTATACGAGTAGAATTGAAACCGTATAAAAACTAAAAGCCTACAAAAACAATCGGCAACTCTTTGTTGTACATGGGCGAAGGTAAATAAAAATGCTTGCCATAAGAAAATGTTATAATTTTTTGAAAATTGTATTCATTTTTATTATTTTTTGTTTATTAGATAGGCTATTTTTGTTCATTTCGCTAATAACATATTTTTGAAGTATTATATCAGTTTTAGATATAAAGTCTAAATATTTAAATTTAATGGGTTTAGTTTTAAAGTTATCCCATACTATATTGAAATATGTTATTGCTCAGCAAGGGCCAATGAGAAGGTATGAACATATCCTTGCCAGGATGAGGGAATGTCACAGGTTAGATTAGCGAGGGGCAAGGGTGTTATATAGTAAAAAATAAAATTTAAGTTTCTTCTAAAATGTAAGTTTCTTAACCAAAGCAAAGAATTAGTGCAACAAAAGTAAATATTTGTATAGATAAAACATAAATAAAAACAAAATTACAGGAATTTCCATATTTTTTTTCTCTCATGAATTTAAAATGTCTTCCTTTCTTGTACTGGTATTTGGTATTTTATTTAATATTCGCGAGTGATAAGAAGCATTATCTAATACAATTATCGAATAATGCGGCTGTCATATCTTCATGATAGTCTGCAGAAGACTGCGATATTTTTTTGGCCGACAAGAACAACGCATTAGGTACGAACCCGTTTTCACTTCCCGCATGAATTATGATAACGCGTTTTCCTCTAGAACACGGAGTATATAAAACACAATTATTTGAACCGTCTACCCAACCATACTGAACAACATCATGAGTGTGAAACCACGTCTCGTCTAGATATACTATATGCCTGTTTAGTTTACGATATTCTCTGATTTTTTCCAGATAATCTACCCGAAGTGCTACTATACGTCGTGATTCCATAATTACCATACGACTGTCAAGTTTTTTATGTTTAAAACCGCATTCTAATAAAACATTTCGTAGTGTATCTAAAGAACTATAATTATAATCAGGATAATCGCTTAATTTTTCTCGAATCATTTTTAACGTAGGAACTATATTTTCTTCATACATATTATAAATTATACGCCGTATTACATTTTTGGTAGCATCATCAATATTTTTTCATTTCGTATTTTTCCGTTTCCTGTTTGTACCGTGATCTATAACATCTCCTTTTTTAATTACGCGATAAATTGTTGATTTTGATATTTTAGTTAATTCGTTAATACCTTCTATTATTTCTTTCTCATTTTGTTCACGATTTTCGCTTTTTAAACGTTCATGTATATTTAAAATAATGCGTTGACTTTGTACGTGTAAATCTTGATTTTTAAACTCTAAATTTATTTCGGCTTCTTCGACAATAACCGGTTCAACTATTTCGGGATTTTCGGGCGTTATTATATTATCATCTGTTTCAAATGGCCTCCAGAAAGCCATGGTAAATTAGTAAATAATAAAATATCTCACCTTTTATATAGTAATAAATATTTATAAATATGAACAGTAAGTATAAACTGAACCACACTTGACATTATAATAGGTATTTCTGCACTGCACTGGAAAAATGTTATAAAGAACTCGACATATCTCACAAGTCCATGTTGACTGCTGAGAAAGGATTTACGGGTATTTTTATGCTAGTGGACCTGTCTGTTTTATTATCTTTAAACCAGTGCAGTCGTAGATGGATCATTCAGGCTGATTACATTGCCAGTCTCGTACTCGTCTGCACAATTTCAACTACTATTCGATTCTCGATACCATTGTTAAATACAGAGGACAAAATATCAAGTTAAGTGCGCACGGTCCTGTGCTTTAGCACTGACCAGTTTCAATTGACTTCGTAAACACTATAGGATATTCTTCTGACGCTTTGTAAGTGAGATATCGGCCGCCAAAATCAGAGGTCCGAGGATTTCGCTTCTCGAGTGATACGGCCCAGCTTCGAGGGCCATTTCTGCCAAACGAAAATTAACGAAAATCTGAAAAAATTCAGGAGTACGTAGAAAGTTGTAAGAAAAATATATAGTAAACATGGTCAAATCCCAGGCCAGAAAGATTTTTTTTTTGTGGCTATGTTATCAGTTCACTAACCTAGTCGTTCTATAAACAAAGCGAATATTCTTGAAAGATCAACTCCATGTTTCCCTTAATAAAAACTTGTACCCATTACTTTCATATATAATGTTTCATTTAACCAAAGTGATCACATCAAAAGTCGTTTACACCATTCCAAATTGGATAAAATAAAAAATTTGACACACGACTTGCATTTCGCCATTCATGTTTACAACATCTGGAGATGATTAAGGTTACCAAGTTTGAATCATCTCCAGATGATATCGACATTATTGGTGGAATGTGTGTCATGTGATGTAATATTAGAGTATAGCTGGTGTTTAAGGAAATTACTTCAGAGGTGGTGTCACACTGAAGGTTTCAGCACTCTGTAGAACTAATAAAGATATGGGCAAGCTGTAATATCCGAGTGCCCCGTAAATATCATTAACTTTCCTTGAACTTAGTTTTTTTTTATACAAAAATAATACTTAATGGGATACTTTATATTTGTTTCAGATGGAATGGAGAAACCGTATGACAGAAGAAACTACTGTTAGAAAGAGTTTATTAGATTCAGATTATCACATCAAATACTTGCAGTCTTATAGAGCTGGAATGCCTGATTATGATTTAATACTAAATTCAAAGTAAATTTTATAATTTTTTCATTTTTATACCACTTTCACTTATAAAATATTTCATAAAAATCAAATTGCAGCATTATATATGATTATATATTTTAGATAAGGTGCACTGCTTCCAATGTAACTGTTTTCAATTAAATATAGCAAGTGTAATTTTTATAATTGTATGTTTGATATGTACCAGTGTTTAATACTTACTTTTTTTAAACTTATTCTAAAATTATTATTATTATAAACCTACCTGCTATTTATTATTTGTAAAAAAATGTTTATTTGTAATATTATATTGTTATATATGTATGTTCATTACATAAATTTAGAATAGATGGTGGTAGATATATACTTATTTATATTATGTGTGAATTTGATAATATATACGTACAATAAAACCATTTAAGTAATAAATATTTAGCTAAATGCTGTAAAATTCTCACATCTAGGTGTCCCCCACCATAGGTGGAAAGCCAAATTAGAATAATTACAAACAAACTAAGTTACTACAACTTTGTGCAAATTGGCTATATGGCCACCTCAAAAAAACGTCTACCCAGTGGCGTAGCGGACGGACCCGCAGGGCCCGCGGTGCGGGGGGGCCCCCAGCTCTTGGGGGCCCCCGAGTCTAGAAATTTATGACGCGAAAATATCATCGAAATTAAAAATTACATTCATCTTAAATATCAATATTCAATAGTCAATATTATATATAAATATTTTAATATAATAATGGTTGATAAAAAAGTTATTTCGTACATAATTAATTTTAGTAGAGGCCTCGAATTTGTCAAATAAATGGGGTATAGAACAAGAATTTCAAAAAAAGAGAAAAAGGCGTGTTAAAAATTTTTTTGATGAATTAGCAGAAGATGAATGACTTGCAGATTCCGAAACATCTTTTAAAGTAGAGGTATTTTATGCCAACCTTGATATTGTCATTCAACAGATTGTTGGCCGATTTTCTGGGATGAGCGAAGTGGTAAAGAGATTTTCCTGTTTGAATCCCAAAACATTATCAAAATTGAATTACGATCAGCTTTATTTGGAAGCTAGCAATCTTGCTAAAAATTATTCTGAAGATTTATCGGCAGATTTTCCCCGCGAACTTCTGTTACTAAGAAATGTTTTGAGCAGACAAATAATAGAAATTGCGGATTCTTCAGTCTTTCATTTTGCTATGTTCCCTATGAAAAATCATAAAACTTTACTGTTAAGTGTTCCAAATGTTTTCATTGCCATAAAATTATTTTTAACACTACTAGTTACTGTTGCTACAGCTGAAAGGTCATTTTCAAAATTGAAGCTTATTAAGACGTTTGTACGAAATTCAATGACACAGGAAAGACTTCAGCATTATGTGTATTAGGTATTGAAAAAGAGAGAGCAAGGAAGATACTGATCTCATCATCAGAGACTTTAGAGAATGTACGCCGCTGCCGAAAAACTTTAAAATTTAAGTGAGTTTTTTGTTTTGTGGGGGCCCCGACCATACATTTTGCGGGAGGGCCCCGAGATTTTCAGCTACGCCACTGCGCCTACCAGTTCGTCTGACGGTCCCAGCTATATTTATAATAAACGACGACATTAAAATACTATACATTCTAAAAACTATAAAACGTAATAAGAACTAGTTACAATTGCATCACTAGCACATCTATGTAATCATTTTGTGTAAATGAAACCTCCATTTGGAAATGAAGAAAAGTAATAAAAGTTCGTTACAAATGCAAATCTGCAAGAAAAATATAAAATACCTACAGCTCACTAATATGAAATTATATACATTATAGAAAGAAATGACTAATAATAGTCAGTTTATTAGTAATGACTATGTTTTTGGCCGATTTGTATTTATAATGAGCTTTTATTAGGTACTCTTCTTCATGTCCAAATAGACTTTAAATCTCACAAGTCAGAACCCTAAAGAAAAATAATACAGTACATTCTGAACTGGTACTTTGGTAAATCAAGAGTCAAGTTGGTCACTTATTGTCATCTGTATAGATATTAGGAAGGAACCGAGCCATCTAAAAAACGCCTGTAAAAAGAGATCTACCACTCGAGGACCTAAAGAAACTGAAAATGGTTTCCGATAGAAAGTTACCTGCCTCATTCGAATTTTGAGGTCGCGTTAATATTCGGAATTGTGAACACCCCCTAAAAGTCAATTTTACGCCAAAAACCGAAAATACACGGTTTTTATACTTGTCTTCGTTATTGAGAAAGTTATTGAACTATTTCTTTTTTCTAAATGACTGTTAGTATCTGGCTATAACACTGGTACTGTTAAATTGTTTTCCATTGTTCTCCGTCTTGTAGAAAATTACAATAAGACATTGTCGTTTTTGTGTAGTGATATTTTGAGTCATCGAGGAATGATTGTATTGAAATTTGGACAGTAAGTTAATGTTAACTAGAGGAGAAACCGTACTATATTTTAACAAAATTGATCAGTCAACAAAAAAGTTATTAAATATTTGAATTTAAAAAATACATATTTTGTAAGGAAACAAAAAATGTGTAAAAGTAATATTATTTTCCAAAAAACTGCGAAGGCTATTCTACATAATGTGCAACAATTATATAAAAAGTGCAGCAAATCGGCGAAGAGTATAATGGTTAGCTTGTTTGTATTTAATATGTTCGCTATTTACTTGTTATTTAAACCTATTAAGCAGTACTGATAAAAAAAACGTATTTACACAAAACTTCCTTCTTTATTTATTGTGCAGGGTGGTCTACTGCATTTTTTAAGGTACTTTTGTGTATCCATTTGAATACGGGCTTTCCAGTTGGATACCCAGTGAACATGAAATGGATACAGAAATTTGGACCCTTTGTAATAAATACTTAGTAATTTAAAAATTGATACCAGTGATATTTAAAAATGTAATAATACAAAAGAAAAAGAGCCAAATAAAAGTAAATTATAAATATTTAATTTGACAGAAACTGCAGAAAGAAAATATAGTTACAATCGAAGTCAAAAATAAACTCTTTACTCTTTTTAACACAATACCGCTCGACATGAATGTCTAGCATTACAGTACAGCACTGTATTGTAGACGCCAAAAAAAAAAAAAACATTTTGAGCTAGGTTTGGCCCAGTAATTAAACTTTTAGGTAATTAGGTAAATATTGAATGTGAAGGAATATCAACCCCCTCCCCCGCGCGCGCTCTTCAAAACAAAGGTTTCGCCGAGGTAAATATTAATATCATCGCCCTCCGCTTTTTCAAAATCCCGACTGAGACAAATATTCAATTTTAAATGCCACCCCCACTCTTCGAAATTTGATTGCTGAAAGTCGTATGTCACTACACCCTAGCCCCGATTTTCTCTCGGCGGCTCTGAAAAATAGGGCTTTTTGAAACACATGGATACGCAGTAAAATATCACTAAAGGATGCCTAAAATAATAACGTTAATTAAGAAGGGATATAGGAGAATAATAATCAGATTGCAGTTATCACTATTCATACAAAGAACGTGATAATATACAGAGACTGATCATCTAGCAGAAAAAATATATAACAAACAGAAGGTGTCAAATATGGAAGATTTGTGTAAATACCTTTACAAATTTCCACCATATTTGAATTATTTCTTAGGATGACAACCCTATATAATTTTCATTAAAAGCATAATAGTTGTCTTCCTAGCCAATTGCGTTAACACTATATCTGTTATATTTTTTTCATTATTTACTCTCTTTAGAGGGTCCAACCCTGTATATTTTCCGAGGGAAGTCTATCCATCTATCTAGCATCAACTACCTAGCAAATTTGACTGTTCTCTGTCAAATACCTTTTACATATAGCCCCAAAATATCCGCCATCTGTCTGTATATATATATCGTGTGCATTAGAGCGCAAGGGGTGTGGCTTCGCGTTGCTATGTACGTACCTTCATTAATATGTAATTAATATCATTGATATCTGGTTCCACTTCATACAGAATTATCGATTTATAAGGGTAACGAACCAAATTCTTAGTTAAATTCGTTTATTTATTGAGAAATTTCAACTCAAAAATTAGGCGGTGGTGGGGGTCGATATTCCTGTAAAGATACACGGGTGCTCGCTTATTATTTTTGTGAGCGTGGAAGATGTTAAAGTGCACTTGGCACGAGACACTACCGTGATTCGATTAACATTTTCTTATTAAAATTTAAAAACACGCTTTTATACACAAACTGAAACTGTTAAAAAATGCACTAAAAAGAAGAAAATAATGTTAATAACAACAATAACTATGTAAATAAACGTAAAAACGTGGGGCGCCCGATGAGTAAAGATTTCTGTCTTTCCAGGTATTTTGAGAGCTCCAAGCGTTTACGTTTATTAACATAATTATTAACATATTATTTTCTTTTTAGTGCATGTTTTAACAGTTTCAGTTTATGTTTAATAGAGCGTTTTCTAATTTTATAAAATTACCTGTTTATTTATTTTCGTCTTTTTACTTTAATTCCAATTAGAATAGTTCGTTTGTTCTATAAAATTCCTTCCCTGTAATAAAGGTACTTTTTGAGGAAAATTTGCAAATTTGTAACTTGTATATGCCCTATTTGTTATATTTTTTCTGAAATTATGCTCTACGTACGTACAAAAACTTTTGTACATCATCAATGTTCAACCTAATAAACCTGCTTCTAACCGTAAATCCTAATGCATCTTAACCCATAGCTATTTTCTTTACTTGAATTCTGTAATAATATTGGCAAAAAATATAACGTTAAACTTATGATAATGTTATGTTAATCTGGTAACATTAATCAACATATATTTCTGCTTCTCTCGGTCTTTGGTATTATTTGTAGAATCGATCATTCATATAAAGAGGTGTTCTTAGAATTTTTAAATGAACAAGGAAACCTTTCAAATGCAAAAGTCAGTTAAACAAAAAAATGCTCACACATTTAAACTGATTTTTCTTTAAATAGGACACCAAGAAAATTATAACAATTTATTTTAAATATAAGCAGCTTACCATCAGGTGGCATATATTACTCTTAATGTTTTTTGCCAAGATTTCATCTGAAATGTTAATTTTTCTTTTATTTGCACAGGGGCTGCTGAAGTCGCTAACGCTTCAAAGTCTTGGGAGGGCACCGAAATGGCTATTGCATCGTGATTGAAGAGGGCAAAAGAAAGAACAGAGAAGGTGTCAAAAAAGAGAGAATATTAGAAAATAATGTAAACTAAGATAATTATAAAGAGACACGAAGTGTGCAAAACGTTAAGACAAGGTGATGAGATATACATTTATCTTACGTTTTATTGCACACTTGGCTTATTTCTTATAATATTCAATATGACTTAATGTATATACATTATGCTGTACTAGGTATTATAATATATAACTTTTAAATCCCATAAAAATTGTATTTTTGACACTTGACACTTGAATTTGTAGAGTAAGAAGTTAATTTTAAAAAAATACAAATGCCATAACTTAATTTTCAATAGCACAATAGAAATAAAATGTTCGCATAAATTTGTCATTTGGTGTAGATAAATAAAAATACCAAGTATTAAAATCAATCTATTTGAATAATTTTTCTACATGGTAATTATATATTGTCATTTTTTTAAAATCTTTTTGGCTTTTCTAACCACATTTATTCTCTTCGAAATAGAATCCAATCACTGGATTCTAGTTCGAAAGAAATGCATGTGGTTAGAAAACCCAAAAAGGAACATAAATACCCTCTGCTGTGAATACACCTTAAAAGTGGTGGAGGGGGAGGTACCTATATGCTTTGCATAGTATGTCCCAACAACGTTTTCAGGACGTCCTCTCTAGACCTACATTCGTCCCACATAAGTTCTGGGTGAGACGTCCTCGGGACACCCCGTTTTGCTGACACGGAACGTCCCTCAAACGTCCTCAGTACGTCTTACGTCGGTAGAGTACGTCCTCGGGACGTTTTCATGTCCTGTGAGTACGTTCTTGGGACGTCCATGTGCTATTAGGGTAATGCTCTGCCACTGTCCGTCATCTCAGATTTTTCTATTAAAATCGTCAAATTGTACTGTCATGTGAACCATATACACATGCCGAATTTCAAGCCAATAATAGAACACATCTAGAAATGGGTGAAAATAAGTGAATTGTAAAATTCCTAAATTCCATTACAATGCGTTTACAGGTCAAGCTAATAAAAGTTTATAGGTATTAGAAAAGTAAAGGTATATACCTATAAAGAAGTGCAACCCTCTACATCTTTTCGGTTAACATTCTACAAAAGAAATATGTATAATATATACTGATGGAGCATTTCGCAAATCAAGCTCTAGCATCATCAGAAAATAACTAAAATTAAAAATATTGCAATTATTTTAAAAAATTAACCCATTTCTATAAAACTGCAAAACAATTTTCAAATGCGCAGATTACTACACAAATCGGTACCTATCTCGATTCAATTCATTTGTAGGTAAACCATGATACGATTAATACGTAGGTAATTATCATAAGTGAAAAGTGAAGATTGGCTGTTTGTTCACCTGTGAGCTATTTGAGCTGCCGCCGCTAGTGCTTAGTGCATCGCGTGTGATAAGTGTGAATAAAAGAAGTAGAAGAAGAAAATTCGAAATGGCATGTAGTCTATGGAAGCTATGTAATATTAATTTAAATGGAAATGTAAGCTCATATTTATGTGGCTCCATAAGAAAAGGGCATCATTTAAGAGGAAAACCTCCAGGGATAGCAAAATCCTTGGAGCAAAAACTAACAGGTATTTAGTTGTGATACGGTTCATGATCAATGAACGTTTTTAAGGTTATGATGTTTTGTAGAACAGAAATATAAAGACCCCTCAATTCATTTTCGGGTTGATATAGGTTTACCGCCGCCAAAGTACTCCAGGTCAAAACAATTGGAGGAGCGACTGAGAGTTCTAAAAGTCGTTAGGAAAGATCCTGAATTAGAAAAATTATCAAGAAACAAAGAATGTAAGTAAGTTTACCCTTCGATTTCCCTATTTATTATGGAGTTCAGAACCTGGACCCTAATTTAATATAATTAGTAACAACTAAGGGTTCTTGGTTCTAAGAAGAATAGGAATATAATGCACCCAATATCATATTTGTATAGAAATTAGTGAATCAAATAATTTTCTAAGACAGGATATGTATGCGAGTCAGTTTTAGAAATAAATGAAATGGGAAAAAAATAAGGCCATTTTTCAGAAAATATTTAGCTTAGTCTTAACTAGTCGAGTCGAGTAAACTTTAACTTGTCTTGTGTATGAGTTAGTAAGTGCGTGTACAATTTTATTTTCTCTTGCACACAAAGTTAAAGCAATAGCCTAAAAATATTGTTCACGTATGTCGACAAAGCTTAGTTCAGCCGTGAAGCGACCTTTGGCCCACCAGTTAAAGTATACTGGACTAATTTTCATAATGGCTTTAATATTAAAATTATTTAGAAGAATTTCCTTATTTTTGTTTGAAGATCTTCCCTATTAAATTAAGAATAACTATCAGTATACTTCAACAACATCTTTAAAATTCTTATTTAGCATAAGAAACGTTGGTGAGAAAATTGGCAAAATTCATACGTTGTTTGTTTTTTCTTTAAGATATCGATAAATTTTGATCTGTATTTATTTCAGTGTTAATAAATTTAGAAGAAACTAAACAAGAATGGTTCAAGGCGTCTGGTCCATATCATATTAAACAAATAGCTGATCATTATGGAGTATTTGATCACTTATTTGGCGATGCCTATTTTCATCCTTATGTTCCGTTGAGTATTACATATAACGTTGAAGAGGGCAAGCTACCTATTTATTTTGGAAATATTATAAAACCCTCTGAGGCCACAAAAATACCGGATGTCACATATGAAACTGATGAGAATACGTTATGGACATTAATTTTAACTAATCCTGATGGACATTTTACTGATCAAACAAGTGAATATGTCCACTGGTTTGTGTAAGTCAAGTAATAGTCATTGTTTTAACTATTTTACAAGTTGTTTTTTTTTTGTTAGAGGTAACATACCAGGAAATAAAATAGAAGGAGGTGAAACTTTAGTGGAATATTTACAACCTTTCCCACCTAAAGGAACTGGTTATCATAGACATGTATTTATATTATACAAGCAAGACAAAAAAATTGATTTTAGCACATATAAAAGAGAGGGATCATGGTAAGCTATTGACTTGTACATAATAAAGCTTATACAAAATGTAAAAAGACTCAGGTGCTATAGGTAATACACATGTGGCTATAGTCTGTTTTTAAACCAGGAGGAGCGTTTTAAATTTAACGCGCTAAACCATACATCTGTGATTGGATACGACGCTCTCCAGTTTTACACAACGCAATAGTCGTAAATTTTGACATTTTGTAAAAATTTTAATTTCATGTCATAAAATTATTTGGTTGCAATTTCTATTTTATCGTATGCACATTATATATCAGTTTTTAATCCTTTTGTATAAATCTGAAGGTAAAAGTGGCTAATTGCTTGGTGCCTTTATATTGCGTAAATGGTATGAATGCTGTATAAAATACCTAGTGGTCAAATAGAGGTCGATACATTATATAATGTAATAAAATACGCACAAAAACACTGTAGTCGTGTATTGTTGGTTGCCCAAAACTCCAAAAAGGTTTTAGTGTATTTTCTAGTTACTTTTATGGTGTGAATAGAACTTTCATGTTTACTCCTCCTGGTTTAAAAACAGACTATAGTTACTATGGTAGGTTAGGTTAGGTTAATGTGTGAGTGGGCTCCTGTCAGAGTCTCCGCTGCCACCATCAGGTCTATTGTGGCTCGATCTTAGTTATAGTTCACCCAACAGATTCAGCTTTTTAATAAAGCTGAGAATCTTGTTGGGTGAAAAACTGTCCAGGTCCCCTGGCTCCAGTCGCCCTTTGCCAAACAATGAGAATCTGGTTCTTGCTGCAGCAGGACAGGTACACAAGACGTGCTCGTTTCATCATCCTCCAGACATAGACGGCATTCGACATTTTCCACCAGTCCAGTTCTGTGTAGGTAATGATTGATAATTTAGTGCCCAATGTATAGGCCAATTAGAGTTCTTAGATGTAGCCTATTTAACTCTAATAGTTTTTTAATTCTTGACTTCAAGGGGTATGTAATAAACTCCTTTAAGTGAACTAATCTTGGTAGTTCCTGCTGGCAGAATTTACACATATGCCAAGTGCCGGTTTTGGTCCTATAATTTGGTTGCTGCGTTTTCTCTAGCAAGGAATGAGCAACTTCGTTGCCTTCCATGCCGGAGTGGCCAGGTATCCAGATCAGAGACAGTTTGTGTGTTTCTGCCGAGTCGGGCAAGAGCTTTCTGGCAATTCCAAACCGTTTTAGAGTTGCAATGGTAGGATCCAAGGGTTTTAAGAACAGCTTGGCTATCTGAAAATATTTTTATTGATCTGTGTCTAGACTGTGTCTGTTCTAGCCTTCGTTCACACAGCTCAATGGCCTGGATTTCTGCTTGAAATATAGTTGCATTATCACCAAGGCTCAAAATTATTCTTTCATGTGGCTAGTAACCATCAATAAAGTTCGAATATTATTTAGTGTATGACGGTTAGTAGTAGAGCAAAGATCAATGTTCCATACATCGTTACAATAACTAATTTGAACCAATTTCTTTCCTTAAATGTGTAATTGTTGTTGGAAAAGCGTTTATGTCCAGCTACGTTAACTCTAAATTCCAGGTTTCACTGTCCCAAGGTTCAAAAGTTGAGAGACCTGAGACTTACAAAGTATAAGACTTTCCCTCGTAGCACGCAAGACCTTTTACAATCTAGATGTATTTATACTCGTAGGCTTATTCATAGGAATAAATCGAAAAAAAAATAAATCAATGCTAAAATGGAGGTGTTAATCTAAATGGTGCTGTAGTCGCCAAACAGGAAGAAGTGGCCTGGCACATTAATTCCAACCCATTCTCTCTAAAAATGTACGTCACTGCACTGCTGACCAAAACTGATATGCAGCACCTGTGTGCGCATGCATTTGGTTTCTGCATAACCGCCCACATGCTGCAATTAGTGGTTGTATATGTTTGGGAAGGGTTCGGCTAAAACTTGTCTTTCGAGCAGCCTCATCCTATGTGGCGACTACACTATATGTGATCGAGAGATAGTTTTATTACGCTAATGAATAGAGAGCTCATATTTCGGGTTGCAATTTCACTATTATAAGGATCGAACCTAGGCGGATTTGGAAGAATGTTATTGGTTTTTACTTGTAACACTTTTCTCATTACTTTAGGACAAAGATATCACATGATAGGTTAGTGTATTCTCTTCCCAAATAAAATAGTGTCCTACAAAAGAATGGGTATGTATCGCTAGTCTGACAAAAATTACACTGGTCTACAAAATAAAAAAAAAGTTCGACTGCAAGGACTATACCTATCATTTCTTAAGTATTTTTGTGTGCTGAATCCAAATATTCAACTCCTACCGCGTACTTAGATTTCGAGTACTTAATTCGCGGTTTTTATTGTCAAAAACTTTTACAATAAAAACCGCGATTTACTCGAAATCTATGCGGTAGATTGTTTTTTTGTAGACCAGTGTTATTTAAAACAAGCTAACCATTATACTCTTCGCTGATTTACTGCACTTTTTATATACTTGTTGCACATTCTATAGGATACTCTTGCATTTTTATAGTAAATAAAAAAATATTTGCAAAGACTATAATAATGTTAGTTTGTACTAACGAGTGACGACCTTGTCTAACTGCGAGACGAATGAAAACTGCCAAGGCTGGTCCAAAATCTTATCGCATTTGTGACAAATTTATTGCTGTTAAGTTGACAAGCATAGGGACTATTGTCTAATTGCTTGCTTTTGCAATATAACAATATTATATAATAGTAGGGAACTGAGCCATCTGAAAAACGCCTGTAAAAAGAGGCCCATACCACTCGAGGACCTACGAAAAGTGAAAATGGTTTCTCATAGAAAATCACCTGCCTCATTCCAATTTTGAGATCGCATTAATATTCGGAATTGTGGAACTCTCTAAAAGTCAAATTTACCCCAAAGTCGAAAAATCGAAAATACACATTTTTGAATACTTCTCAAGTCATATCTTCGTTATTAAAAAAGTTATCAAACTATTTTTTCTTGCTAAATGATTGTTAGTATCTGGCTATTACACTGGTGTTGTTAAATTGTTTTCCATTGTTTTCCGTCTTGAAGTTGATTACAAGATTATAAGACGTCGTTTTTGTGTAGTGATATTTTGAGTCATCGAGGAACAATTGTTATTTATTGAATTTTAAAAAGAAGTCGGCTACAATATTTCGCCAAATATACCATCATTATTTTTAGTAAAAAAATTGCTTCTCTAACTTCAGTGTAAAAAAAGTTATAGTAAGTTAAACCCAAACGTCTTATCAATCGCTTAGAATTGCACTTTTCTTGCAAGCATAATTTAAGAACGAAAAATCCGATTGTACTGAAATTTGGATAGTAAATTAATGTAAACTAAAGGAAAAATAAAATTGTTTTTTAACAAAATTGATCAATATGAATCTTCTATATGCTTATTTATTCTTTTATATAATAAAACATTCAACATCTAGTAATGTTACAAATTGCAAAGTAAATTTTATTAATTTTTTACCAATATATCCCACTTTTTTTGTAGAACAGTAGTAAAATCGTCTTCCACGCTTTATTCCCAAAAGAGAAAACCAAAATTAGGTTGTTGGTAATGAGAAAAGTGTTACCGTGAAACCGATAACTTCCGAGCGTAGGACTAGGAAATCGTACCATTTACTTTGTAGGACAATGTGGCCATTTAATTATACAAACATTTACTAAGCAACAGTAAAGAAATCAGCTGGTTAGTAATAACTTTTATTAATTCGTTATTTGGACACGGAAGTGGAGGACGTTTTGGTCAAACCATCATTTTGTAGGACAAATATTTTTTCGAGTTTCTTATCAAATTATCTCAAGATTTAACTAAAAAACTAACTGTTAGGAATAAAATTTGGACAATCCCTCAATTGACATGTTTTACGCCTAGGCACTGTATTAGCTACCACTATCGACAATTTTCGCAGAGAGAAGTTAGGCGTCTCGTCAAAACGAAACTACTCACGAAGATTCAGCCTATTAGTAATCGTTAATGAAAAACGGCGTGTACTGTGGACTATTAAAATACACTCAAATTCTAGTAGACAGAACGGTAGGAAATTGGCTCTCGGTTAAATTCGCTGGAATCGATATATGTTATTCCTCTCGAGTTCCTGATCAAAAGTTCTCATGGGCACAGGGTCTGGAAAATGGACAGTTTTCCAGATATCGAGGGTGCAAAAGGGGTCCTCATTTCTTAGGGAAAGTGGCCCCCACCCCGGTGAAATTCGCTGGAATCGATATACAGGCTGTCCATTTTATCAGGGCCCTCGCGAATATCTCACTTAATATCGGTCGTGCAAAAAAATGTATTTACGAGAAAATTTTCTAACAGATTGGAATCTAATGAAACCTTTTTTATTATATTTTTTATGCCAAAAATACAAAGGTCCATATTGTTAAGGGACATGCTTTTAGCCTCAGAATTGGGGAAATTGAAAACAAGTTTCGTAAAATACTTAATTTTCATAAATTTTCTTCTTTTTTGCATAAACTTAAAAATGCGACTAAATTGAATTGGAAGGTTCCCTTTAAGTATTTAAGTGTTTTTGGGGTCGCTGAATATGGCGGATTTATATTGATTAGGGGTGACTTAAAATGATAAACGTTGTAAAAAATCAAGGTATTCAGACCAAATTCTGTACTCAGGGGTTTTTGGAGCCGCTGATTACGAATTTGTTGACGAAACTTGAAAATTCAAGATGGCAGTTATATGACGTACATAAAATTATAATAGTTGTAAAAATAAGGTATTCAGACCAAATTCAGTACTGGGGGGGGGGTCTTCGGGGCAATGTACAAAACATGGAGCGAAAATGTCTACATACCGCATGAGATACCTCATATAATGGTCACATACTGGGTCTGGTCGGGAGTCCTAAGTGCTTGTAAATGGTTAATAGTAATCAGAAGTTGACTACCCTACCACTTTACCCCATGTATCTAGCCCGAGCGTAGGACTAGGAAATCGTACCATTTACTTTGTAGGACAATGTGGCCATTTAATTATACAAACATTTACCAAGCAACAGTAAAGAAATCAGCTGGTTAGTAATAACTTTTATTAATTCGTTATTTGGACACGGAAGTGGAGGACGTTTTGGTCAAACCATTCATTTTGTAGGACAAATATTTTTTCGAGTTTCTTATCAAATTATCTCAAGATTTAAGTAAAAAACTAACCGTTAGGAATAAAATTTGGACAATCACTCAATCGACATGTTTTACGCCTAGGCACTGTATTAGCTATCACTATCGAGAATTTTCGCAGAGAGAAGTTGGGCGTCTCGTCAAAACGAAACTACTCACGAAGATTCAGCCTATTAGTAATCATTAATGAAAAATGGCGTGTACTGTGGACTATTAAAATACACTCAAATTCTAGTAAAATTAAACCGAGTAGAAAGAACCTCGCACAGAATGGTAGGAAATTGGCTCTCGGTTAAATTTGCTGGAATCGATATATGTTATTCCTCTCGAGTTCCTGATCAAAAGTTCTCATGGGCACAGGGTCTGGAAAATGGACAGTTTTCCAGATATCGAGGGTGCAAAAGGGGTCCTCATTTCTTAGGGAAAGTGGCCCCCACCCCGGTGAAATTCGCCGGAATCGATATACAGGTTGGGTTTTATCAGGGCCCTCGAGAATATCTCAATTAATATCGGTCGTGCAAAAAAATGTATCTACGAGAAATTGCGCCGATTTTTATAACCTACAAAATGGTTTAAAGTCATTTGAAATCCATGGCCTACTTTAAGAGTTATGACGGACAATATTAAAAATGAGGAATGTGTCTATGCAAATATATCCGTTATTTGAAGAGATACGACTAAGAATCTAATGAGACAATTTTTTGCAAAACAAGTATTTGAACGAGGTTTTGTCTTATTTTTTTTTTCAAAATCGCTGTATTTTGAGAAGGTAATAATGTTTGTAAATAATTTTTCTTGAAACTGGCGGAAAATCGGCATTAAATAGAGTGTTTTCCCTTTTCAACAATATATCACATGCCATATTTGTTCATTGGAACTAAGCAAATAGTTATAAAAACCTTCTTTAGTCGTATAAATTTTTTTTAAACTAGCATCATGCTTGCTGTGGAGAGGTGTGATTAAACAAAACGATTAACTATACAAATTCAGTTCTTCTAACTTTACTATAAAGAATCATTAACACAATTAAAAAGAATAAAGTTAATTCAGCTAACAAAAAAAATTAATAAAAATGAATACAGCACGCAACATTAATATTTATCTAATCCTCAAAATATTTTTTAAGGCAGATCATCTAAGAATTCATTGAATTCGTTTCTTAACAAGTTTAGGTATCTTTGGCCACTGAGATCACCATCATATAAAAATAAGGTCCTATTAAATTGGTGCCTGAATTTACCTTATCTTTTAAATTGTGGTAATCTTTGATTTATTATAGTAAAGATTTGAAGAACTTTTTAATCATTTTATTCAATTATACTTCTCCACGGCATATATATGATGCTAGTTAAAAAAAAAATTATTGGTTTAAAATATGTTATTATATTTACTTGCTTATAAAAATGGCATGTGATATGTCGTTGAAAACGGGGGAAAATACTTTATTCAGTGCCGCCATTTCCGGACCATTTTTTTGTTTTTTTTTTTGTAATTGATACCCTAACGGGTAAATCTCAAAATACAGCGGATTTGAAAAAATGTATATAAAACCTCATTGAAATGCTCTGTTTTGCAAAAAATTGTCGCCTTAGAATTTTCGTCGAATCTCTTGAAATGACGAAGATATTTTGCTTAGACATATTCCACATTTTCGATATTTTCTGTCATAACTCTTAAAGTAGGCCATGGATAAAGTCTTTAAACCATTTCATAGCATTAGTCCAGTTAAAATGCGAGGGGGGGGCGTGAAATTGGAAACCAAAACGAGCTTACCTTACCGGTACGTTTTTTGGGTCGCTGAATCCGAAAATCGGGGTCCCGAGGGCTGGACTCTGTCCGTTCACCCTTAATTTGCAAAATACACCCCTTTTTAGGGGGTTACTAACAAATTTATGTATTTGAGGTCTCAGATTACGTTTTTTGGGTTGCTGAATACAAATTTACGGGTCTCGAGTATTGCCAGCACCCTTAAATTTGCAAAAACTACCCTTAATTAGGGTATTTTTGCAAGATTCTTAGTAAACTGTATTTCAACAAACTTTTAAACGTAGGATACGTTTTTTGGGTCGCTGATTACGAATTTCAGAGTCCCGAGTCCAAAAAACATTGCCAGCACCCTTAAATTTGCTAAAACTACCCTTAATTAGGGTATTTTTGCAAGATTCTTAGTAAACTGTATTTCAACAAACTTTTACACGTAGGATACAGTTTACTAAGAATCTTGCAAAAATACTCTAATTAAGGGTAGTTTTTGCAAATTTAAGGGTGCTGGCAATACTCGAGACCCGTAAATTTGTATTCAGCAACCCAAAAAATGTAATCTGAGACCTCAAATACATGAATTTGTTAGTATTTATGACGTAAGTGCAGAATATTTCACAAAAACACCCTAAAAAGGGGTGTATTTTGCAAATTAAGGGTGAACGGACAAAGTCCAGCCCTCGGGACCCCGATTTTCGGATTCAGCGACCCAAAAAACGTACCGGTAAGGTAAGCTCGTTTTGGTTTCCAATTTCACAGCAAAACTCGCATTTTAACTGGATTACATATAAAAATCGGTACAATATTAAGTGAGATATTCTCAAGGGCCCTGATAAAATGGACAGCCTGTATGTTATTACTCTCGACCTCCTAAGCAAAAGTTCGCGTGCGCACAAAGTCGGAAAATGCACAGTTTTCCAGAAATCAGGGGTGCAAAGGGGGGTGCTCATTTCTTATGGGAAGTGGTCCCCGGTGAAATTTGCTGGAATCGATATGTTATTCCTCTCAACCTCCTGATTAAAAGTTCTCATGGGCCCAAGGTCGGAAAATACACAGTTTTCCAGATGTCGGGGGTGCAAAGTCAACTTTGCAACCCCCTAGTGCGAGGTCCTTTTACCCATTTCTTATTAAAATCACATGTAGTGTCTCATAAATCTTATTACTTATAGGAATAAATTATAAACTATTGTCATTTTTCTATTTCAGTTTAACTTTATCAGACAGAACATTTTCCACATACGATTTTTACAGAAATTTGCAAGATAGTTTAACTCCTGCTGGTTTGGCATTTTTCCAATCTATTTGGGACTCTTCTTTAAAGAAGTTCTATCACACAACTTTGAGTATGTTAGAGTAGTAGTATATAATACCAAATTTTAATGTTTATATTTCTTGCAGAAATGAAAGAACCGATATTTGAGTATGACTTTGAACCACCCTATATTAGGAAGCAGAAGTGGTTCCCCCTTAGACAACCTTTCAATCTATATATGGATAAATACCGAGATCCGAAACAAGTAAATAAAGAATTTCTAGTAAGGAAGTTGAAAAAAGTTCATCCGTTCCAAACCCCACCTCCACCATTGCCTTACCCTAATGCACAGTATTTCGAGGGGTATGTGCCAACTTGGTTAAAACTTGAAATTAAGAAAACAAGATTGAAGTGGGGAAGAATTAATGATATTGAATAATACATTTATATTACCAAATACAGTTAATACTAATTTTGTTATTTATTTTAATGCAATATTGTTTAATATAAATAAATGTCACGCCATATTTCTTGTTTCACCTTGACGAAAGGAACATTGATTTTTCATCATAAGGGAAGTACTCGGAAAGAAGACAGTGTTATTATTTGCTTGCGATATAAATAACTCTTCATAAATGTATTGTTTTTAATATGAAAGGAAGCTATGTTAGCATTTTTTGTAGTTTGTCGGTCCATTTGTTAATCAGCAATCAAATCATTTAAGTGTATAATTTAGAGATGCACCGAGTAGTTGTTTCTGTAAATGCCAGGTACCGGGTTTCACTTGAAAGAACGATTGCAAAATCCGCCTTTTTTGCAACCTCCACAACTTTGCATGAAATTGACCAAATTGAATGCAAAAGGTCCCAACATTTTTCATCTCTTACCTATCTGATACTATAAACCTTGTTTTCTTTAGGGGCAACTTCCACCTGTAATAATAGGATAAACTATCCCCGTATTTTACAATTAGTGCAGTCAATGATGCAAAAAAAGTGCCTTGAGTTCAGTAAATTTTCTAACAGATTGGAATCGAATGAAACTTTTTTTATTATATTTTTTATGCCAAAAATACAAAGGTCCATATTGTTAAGGGACCTGCTTTTGGCCTCAGAATTGGGGAAATTTTTGCATAAATTTAAAAATGCGACTAAATTGAATTGGAAGGTTCCCTTTAAGTATTTAAGGGTTTTTGGGGTCGGTGAATATGGCGGATTTATATTGATTAGGGGTGACTTAAAATGATAAACGTTGTAAAAAATCAAGGTATTCAGACCAAATTCTGTACTCAGGGGTTTTTGGTGCCGCTGATTACGAATTTGTTGACGAAACTTGAAAATTTAAGATGGCGGATATATGACGTACATAAAATTATAATAGTTGTAAAAATAAGGTATTCAGACCAAATTCAGTACTCGGGGGGGGGTCTTCGGGGCAATGTACAAAAATACCCAAATGTACAAAACATGGAGCGAAAACGTCTACATACCGCATGAGATACCTCATATAATGGTCGCATACTGGGTCTGGTCGACTTTAGGGGAGTCCGAATTGCTTGTAAATGGTTAATAGTAATCAGAAGTTGACTACCCTACCACTTTACCCCATGTATCTAGCCCTTGTGGAGATAAATACCTGAAATCTGGAGCGAACACGTCCACATACCACAATGAGACGATCAATGGTCACATATTGGGCAAGGTCAATTTGTGGGGTGTCCAAGACTGTTTAAAGTTGTTTCGGATACTTTGAACTTCAATGTGTAATTATTTTCACTCCTGTAGCTCCTAAAGGGAGGGGTAATCAAAATTTGGAACGAAAATTGCCATATTTGAAAAAAGTGCCTTTTTTAGTGGTCTCGCATTGAGTCGAACTTCAGGGGGTCTAAAATGATTGGATGACGTTCGTACTTGATTGCTCATTAGTTTCAGATAGTTTGCCCCGAGGTATCAATCCTCTATGGAGTGTAAATCAAAAATATATAGCAAAAATCCCATTTTTCACTATGAGACATCTACATAATGGTCGCTTATTGGGCCTGATCAACTGCTGGGGGGTCCAAATCCATTGAAAGTTGTTTTAAATGGATAATACTTTATTGCTTGACAGGTTTCTACCTCATGGCATTCAAAATATGTATTCAAAGGCCATATAGTTTATTTAGGGGTTGGAGGGAGTAGCGAGAGGGTGGGGATGTTTTAAGTGATCAAAAAATCTTCTAAGGTACTTCATAAAGTTATAAAAGTAGATTTATCGAAAATTTTATAACAATAATTTCATCGAGAAACAAAAGATATAATCAAGTTACACTTTTTTTTCATTAAGACTCATATTTCTTAAGCGCAATCGTAAAACCAAAAGGCAGGTCTTCTAATAATGTAGACCGTTCTATTTTTAGCCTAAAAAATATAATAAAGGTTTCACTCGATTTCGATCTGTTAGAAAGGTTTCTGAACTGAAATGCTTCATGACTGCACTAAAACCACACATATAATAATAATAAATATAAGAAACAAGTTTAAATAATTATTCAGGGTTGTATTTATACAATTAATATTTTTTATCTTTGCTAGATGATTGAAAGCCAATAAATGTAAAAACTACCCTTAAAATGGGGTGAAAGTGGATATAATTATAATGCATAAAATGGAGCTGAAAATGTTTTTTAATGGAAGTCGACATTATTAAAAAATGCATGTTAATAATGTCGACTTTTCATGAATATATTTTTGATTTAACAAAGAAGTATATTAATGAGAGCAATTAATAATTGAGACATTTTAATGTGAGAGCGCCAGCGAGTTAGTTACAAAACTTTTCTGTATATTACTATGTATATTGGAGAAAATCTTACTTTATTTTATGAAACAAAGTTTAATTCTAAATGTTACTTTATTTAATTATAATAGCACATATGGAACATAAAAAATTTCAAATATGCAGTTACAAAGTCAATTAATCGTTAATTATTTATCTGTTTTGTGTTCGTAAATATTTTTATTTAGGTTAGTACGAGTATAGTTACTAAAATTGAAGCAAGGTGTAGATACATTTTATACGTTTGTCACTTAGAGGTTTGACAGTAATTATCATATTAATTGGTTTCAATGGAATAGTTGATTACGTGCAATATTATGCATGAACGTCGACCGATAATTTTTAGAGTCACTTTAATTGTTGTAAATATTGTTTTACTTCTATATATTAATTGTTGGGCATGATGTAAATTATTTATTTATAATAAATAATGTTAGTTTAATGAATAACTCCATAAATAATCTAATAAAAGTAAATAAATATTTAACCCACGACCATGCTACCGGCAATATTAATAATGAACCAAGATCTTATGAGGGATTTGTAAATGCAGAGCCAGAGGTAAACAATTGACTACTTTCGTTTGAGGTAAGCGCATAACATATCTGGTTAACTATATTGGTATATGTATATTGTTTGCAATATTCACGAACGGTCTCGGCTGTTATTCTATCACCGCAGGCTTTGCAATGATTTCTTGTGGTAGCAACGCTTTGGACTGAATTTTTAAATTGACAATAGAAACACTATATCTTTACTAAAATCGTTGATTAATAGAAAGTTATTTAGTAACAGGGGTTATTAATAAACGATTTTTTATACATTATTCAAATCTATAAAACATTTTCAGCTCCTTGTGTGTGTTTTATAAAATACAGGGATAGTTTACCCTGTTATTATAGGGGAGGTTGCCTCTAAAGGAAAAAAGGTATTATCGGATAGGGCGATAGATGATAAGCATTTTAAGATCGTCTGCATTCAATCTGATCAATTTCATGCAAAGTTAGGGAGGTTGCAAAAAGACGGGAAGAAACGATTTATTTTGTGGTCACTCTTTACATAACGGATATCTTTAGGCTAGGTGTCAATAAAAGATACATCTGCAGAGGTTGAGCATTAAATTTGCATATACACATTTTCATAAATTTTACCATTGTTTCACTTCAACTGTTACTCAAGGCCATATACTATAGTTTCAAAGTCGAACCTAACTCTACAAGGTGTTCTAAATGATAATTTAAATTTTTACATTTTCAAACTGTCACCACTCAATTTTGTCAAATGGTACACCCTGTATGTTTTTGCTTAAAATGTTTCAACAATCAATTACACGGGAGATTTTTTTACATCAAACTATCGAAACCCATATAACAAAATGATAAATACTAACAAGTCCCTAACATTAACAATATTTTCTATGTTTTCAACAAAATATTTGAATCCAATACATTCCTCAACAAAACATTCGTCCAATTCGTTTGATTATTCGGCTTTTTTCTATTTCTATGTAAGCCATCAATCTTTCTTTAATTCTTGATCTAGCCTATCCCTGCGAGCAGTATAACTCGTCCCCGGAGTGCTCGGGGCCTAGGGAAATCTTGAAAAATCACCGAAAAATATTTCGGAAAAAAAAGTCATCAAAATAAAAAATAAAAAATATGAGTATATATAGTGTGGCGCACAATGTTGCCATTAGAAATTTTTTTAATCCAATTATTTGGTTTCGAGATAAAACAAAACCCAAAAAAATGTCACTCTTGCGCGAAATCATTGAAAATCAATTGTTACATAAATTGCCATTACTCGACCGGATGTGAACGAAAACGATCCATTTTGGGCTCAAAAGATTCCCTAGACTCTGGCGCTGCCATATGATTGCAGGAAATGCAGAAAAACATTCATTGTTTACAGTTATTTTAATGTAAACCAATAGCCGAATAATTCCACATTTCAGTGCTTCTCAGGAAAAAAGTATCGAGTTTCAAGTTTCGACAAATAATGTCAATCTACAGAATTGTTCTATTGTGTTTCAGGATCATTTCTACAAAGTTTCACACCAATTGCGATTTTTGTTGATAATTTTCAAGTATGGAAATTTGTTGTTTTTTTTGTTCATCGCCAGCGCCTCCCAAGCCGTCAGTGCCCCTAGGCAGCTGCCCACATTGCCTTATGGATAATCCGGCTCTGTTTATAATCAGTGCCGGATTAAAGTATTTGCCGCTTTAGGCAAACCTAAAATTTCCGCCTCTAATCAGGACCCGATTAAAGAATTTGCCACTAAATGCAAATTTGCCGCTATGCGCAGGGGGGTAACTGGCGTATAGGGTAATCGTAATCCAGCACTGCGTGTAATTGTTTTAATCAAGAACTATATGTCTGACGAGAAGAGCGCAAAAGGCCGTTTTCATGTAGAATTGGCTAGGCTAATCAGAAAAATATCCACATGGAAAATTGTCAGTGGCGTACCACTTTTCTGATATAAAATATCAGAAGACATGTTTGCAGGGACGCCACTGGTGGAGCTATAAAATAACTTTTGTAACTAAAATATGTGGTTTTATATCCTTTTGACACATACCAAAATTGAAAATAATATCTAAAGTAGTTTCTGAAATATTAAAAAATTACGTTTAAAAAAAAAATTCAACACCCTGTAGCAAAAAATTTAAGCCGTTGCGGACATATATATGTCCACATGAACTTCATAAAATGAACTAAGGAATCAGAACTGCAAAATTGTAGTTTTCTGGAAAGGGACAACGCAGCATTCTGACCACGCTACCATGGTGTAAATTGCACTAAATCACCGTTGAATATTTTATTTTGAAAAAATTTACTTTGGTGTCCACGTTTCGTTTGCCACCAAAACAATGGTGTCAACACCGATTTTGGTCTCACTTTGTGTGGCAAAGATACTCCGTCCTCACCCTCTACTTTTCCTAATCTAAGACCGGATAAGCGAAATTTAACAAATTATTCACAAAATACCAGAAACCAATAATAATTTAATTAGTACCTAGTAGGCAGAAGGCTAGAAATCAGTGTTCATGGGAGTTAGTAGGCATGATTTCCTACAAGCCCATATTGCCTGCGGTCGGAATTCAGATATGGCCGCATTCATTTAAAAATACAGACAAATAAAATTAATCTCTTAAGTAATTATTGCAGCTATATGGTCCTACATGAATTCCGTATTTTAATAAAATATACGATTCAAATGTATTGACCCCTCACTTTAACCGCGAGTATCTCAGAAACGAAAGAGTGGAAAAAATTGAAAAAATTATGTGTTCATTATGTGTAAGTATATTCTAAATCATTCACTGAAATTTGAATAATGTACAATGACAGTTTTGCTAAGTTATATGGAAAAAGTCCTACTTTTTAAGGAAATTTTGACCATACCAGTTTTAAATCCATTGTATCTCAGAAAATATGACTACTATGTTAATAATGTTTTAGATACTTACCGATAAAGCACGGCATTTTTTGTATGAGGACATTTTTTCATAATTTTCTATTCTAAAGTTTTGCAGTTATTCTGAAAGACGTGACCTTGTGTTTATTTGGTTATTTATCAATGTATTTAAACATTTTTTTAATGAAATAGTTAATAATATAAAATGTAAACATTTTCAGAAAAAAGAATTGGTATACATCAAATATTAATTTAGTTATCAAGCAAAATAGAAAATATAACTGCAGTTATATTATCTATTACGCTTGATAACTAAATTAATATTTGATTATATCAATTCTTTTTTCTGAAAATGCTTACATATGTTATATAATTAACTATTTCATCGATTTTTTTACTTCCCTCGCATACCGAAGGGAAGTATTGTATTCGAGAAAAAATCACCCTCCGAGATTTTTTCGGATTCTGACGTTTCAGAACACGTAGATTCCGAAAATATAGGTTTTTCAATTCCGTCAGTCTGTCTGTCGGTCTGTCTGTCTGTCTGTCTGTCTGTCTGTCTGTCTGTTGGTGTATTTACTAAAAAACTACTTGACGGAGAGCAGTCAAATTTGGTAGGTAGTTAACCCTACTGTCAGCGAAGAACTGGTAGAATTTTCACTGAAAAATATACAGGGTGGACCGTCTAAACGGAATAAATAGTGAAAAAAATTTTTTTTTGCTCAAATTTAAAATTTCCACGTTTCATGACGCGCTAAACCTGTTTCGGGAAAAAAAAATTTTTGAAAATTTTTTTCAAACATTTTTGAAAAAAATTTTACCAAGATGAAAAAAATTTTTTTTTGCTCAAAATTAAAATTTCCACGTTTCGTGACGCGCTAAACCTATTTCAGGAAAAAAAAAATTTTTGAAATTTTTTTTCAAACATTTTTGAAAAAATTTTTACCAAGATGAAAAAAATTTGTTTTTGCTCAAATTTAAAATTTCTACGTTTCATGACACGCTTAACCTATTTCAAGAAAAAAAATTTGAAAATTTTTTTCACCAATATTTTTGAAAAAATTTTTACTACTAAAATGAATTTTTTTTTTCTTTCTTCAAATTTAAAATTTTCACGTTTCATGGCATTCTAAGCCTGATTAAAAAAAAAGTTTTTTGAAATTTTATCACTAAGATAGAATTTTTCTTTCTTTGTTCAGATTTTAACTATCCACGTTTCCATGACATTCTAAAACTATTCAAACAAATTTAAAAATGTTTTTGAAGAATTTTTTAAAAAATTTGAAAACATTTTTAATCCATTTATGTATCACTACTATAGAACAGACGAAAAAATTTTTTTTGCTCAAATTTAAAATTTCCACGTTTCATGATATTCCAAACCAATTTCGGAAAAAAAAAATTTGCAACATTTTGTTACCAGTTTGGAAAAAAATTTAACACCAGAATGCTCAAATTTAAATGACATTCTAAACCTAGGTATTTCAGAAAAAAAAAATTTTTTTCACCAACATTTTTCAGAAAGTTTTTACCACTAAAATAGATCGAATTTTTAAATTTTCAAGTTTCATAGCATTCTAAATCTATTTTAAAAATACGTCATTTTTAATTTTTAAACTTTTTTTAGCACTACTATAGAACAGAAGGAAACTTTCCTTTTTGCTCTAATTTAAAATTTCTACCTTTGACATTTTAAACCTATTTCAGAAGAAAAAAAATTGAAAATTACTTTACCATCTTTTGAAAAATTTTAAAAAAATGAAATTTTTTAACCACCACTATACTTCCACTCCATTACGTGAATGTTGGATTGAAAATGTGACAGATGGCAATAACATCTGGCATATGCACCTATTATACTTTTATTGAAAAATGTACAGGGTGGTCATCCCAAGAAATAATTCAGTCATGGTGGACATTTGTAAAGGTATTTGCGCAAGCCTGCCATATGTGGCACCTGCTATTTAGTATTGAACTTTTGCTGTTGGATGAGCAATCTGTATATTTTTTTGACCAAAACTTATCAAGTTTTCTTTGTAATAATAGCAATAACTCTACTCCGATTATTATTCTCAATGTCATTTCGTAATTATTATTTTTTTAGAGAGACTGCCGTGAACGAGGGAAGTTCTGTGTAAATACCTTTACCGATTTTTTTTTAAATGTATTGATGAATGACCGAATAAACATATAGTCGCATTTTTGGGAATAACTGCAAAACTTTAGAATAAATAATTATGAAAAAATGTCCTCATACAAAAAATGCCGTGCTTTATCGGTATCTAAAATATTATTAACATAGTAATCATATTTTCCGAGATACAATGGATTTAAAACTGGTATGGTCAAAATTTCCTTAAAAAGTAGGACATTTTTCAATATATAACTTCAAAACTGTCCAATGTACATTATTCAAATTTCAGTGAATGATTTAGAATACACACATAACGAACACATACTTCTTTCAATTTTTTCCACTCTTTCGTTTCCGAGATACTCGCGGTTAAAGTGAAGGGTTAATACATTTGAATCGTATATTAGTGGGGTCGATCTGGCACGAAAAATCCTCGGAAGTGACAACGACTTTTTTGATTTTTTTTTCCTACGAAATTGTAAAGTCGGACCTTCCGAAACTTGTGGTGGCCCGTGCAACGAAGTGGAAGGAAGGCCCGTGTGGGCGACTCACGGGTAGTGGATGGGGGAAATTTACATCTAAAGATACGGGAAATCAGTTTTTCGGGCATAACTCGCTTATTAGTTTGACTCGGATCGAAAAATTGTATAGGGTAAAAATAATGGACTCGCAAATGCACATAAACTGCTGTTTTCGAGATATTGCAATTTGAAGGTCCGGTTTTTTATACGTATTTTTCGCTACGTACCAAGAGTCGTGTTCGTGTTTTTTTGCGGGGAAGAAAGCAACTTAGCGACTTGCCTTTTTTCCCCAATAGATAATCGAGTCCAAAGTACTGTGTCCAACTTTCAAGTCGCTAGGTCGATTAGGAGGGGAGGGGGAGGGGAAAATAAAAATCAAATTAAAACTGCTGTAACTTCCGCAATTTTGGCCACGTGTATCACCCAGCAAACGCGACATTATGTATTATTATAATATTCCTACTTCAACTTATCATTTGTTTATAATTTTCGGCATAAATAAACGCAAATATTTGCGGAAAACCCGATTTTCTTTTTCCTTTTTTTTTTTCTTAGAGTCATTTTTTGCCAGGAGGGAAAGGAGTGGGGCAAGAAATGTTTTCGCCATCGGATGCGGATTTTTTTTCTCTTTGATTTGGGCCCGGCCAGATTGCGATCGGATGATTAGAGAAAGGGAAGCGCAAAGTTTTTAGCCTATAGAAGGGCAGGGGAGAAGGTTAGGGACTTTGGTCTGGGCTCATTTTCAAGGGCAATCAATTCTATTTCAGAATTTTTTTACCACAAAGCTCTAACTGCATTAGGGCCTGCATACGCGTGTGATACATTTATAAACACGTAGCTGCAGTTCAACAGCCGTATAGCGAAATGCCGGGGTAGGAGCCTATAGCGCTCCCGCTACTCTCCGTTCTCTCTTAGTAATACAAAAATTCTGTCGTACTATTGAACAATATAGTATCGGAAACAGTGGGCTTGTTATATAACTCGGCAATTTCATGTAACTCCGTTTTGGCCAACACAAGGTTCATGGATTTTTATTTTTTATTTTTTTTGGAATTGTAAATGTCTTTCGACGTATCTCACATATGAATCTACAATCTCGTCGAAGGTCAACCCTTTTATCCACACAACCCGATGTAATAAGAAACCATCATCGACGACATATATTGGATTGCTTAATTGTGGAGACTCGACCATAGGATTTAAAAATCATATAGAGCTGGTTTGGTTGAGTCTAGCATTCCCACACTATTGAAAAGAGACAACGGGTAAGGAGGCCGGTTCGTAGTTAAACAATTGCTCCAAGTCTTCATCGCTTTTTTCAAGAGACAGGTATGCGTTGGAACATTTGCAATGGATCAACTGACACGCTTGTCGTGGATTTTCACGGATTTGCTCATTTCGTCTAATGGCTGAATGCGGTTTTTTTGGGGAATTTTGGCCTCCTCAACATATTGTAAAAAAAATTTTAGAACCGAAAATGAGTCCCTAACCGTTTCCCTTGCCCTTCTATGGGCTAAAAACTTTGCGCTCCCCTCCCTTCCCTTCTAATCATCCGATCGCAATCTGGCCGGGCTCAAATCAAAAAGAAAAGAAATCCGCATCCGATACCGAAAAAAATTTCTTGCTCCACACCCCTTTCCTTCCTGGCGAAAAATGATTTTTTCTAAGAACAAGAAAAAAGAAAATCGGTTTTTCCGCAACCATTTATTTATTTATGCCGAGAATTATAAACACAATTTCGCCTTTGATGAGAGATATGTGGCCAAAATTGAGGAAGTTACAGTAGTTTTAATTTGATTTTCGTTTTCCCCTCCCTCCCCTCCTAATCGACCTATCGATTTGAAATTATGACTTTATCCCCGACTATCTATCGGGCAAAAAGAGTCGCTAAGTCGCTTTCTTTCCCGCAAAAAACGCTAACGCAGTTCTCGGTACGTTCTAGCCGCAACGAAAAATCCGTATACAAAACCGGACCTTCAAATTGCAATATCTCTAAAACCGCTGGACCGATTTCCACTAATCGAAATTCAGTTTACGCGCATTTTGTGAGCCCTTTATTTTTACCCCCATGCAATTTTTCGATCCGAATCAAACTAAGCGAGTTATGTCCGAAAAACTGATTTCCCGTATCTTTACATGTAAATTTCCTCCCCTCCACCACCCGTGAGTTGCGCACACCTGTCCCTACAAGTTTCGGGAGGTCCTACTTTATAATATCACAAAAGAAATTTTTTTTAACAAACGTAATTTTGAAACCCAGATCGACACCACTATATATACACTACACGTCAGTGAACATGATAAAATTAATGTCCCTGTGTCCCAACTGGTCCCAGCAGGGGTTATCGATATGAGAGTTGGAAAAAACGGCGAGGATTCCCTTCATATCTCGCTTTATATTTAATGAATTACTTGTGTTTAATACAAAAACATGCGAAATATATGTAAAATAAAAAGTTGTGCAAAATAATTATTATTATAATTATTATTCGATTAAAGTCATTATTATTATGTACTGTCAGTTAGAGACTGGTTGCCATTCAACTTTTGTAGAGAGTGTACCTATTACTACGTCACTATCAAAGCATATCATATATCGTGTTATTTAAATTGTTTTACCTACGCTGAATTTTAGGCGTATTTATTTAGCCGCTCTGAAGATTCATTATTATCATTATATGTGAACAAGCTGTGTTGATGTGTCGGAAGTCGGAGGAACCTAAAGTGCCGAATGAAATGTGAATCTATTTTTATGGATATTTGAGAAACAATATTATAACAATTATGTAAGTCTAATTGATATTGCATAATTTTATTCTAATATTAAGTCCTATAGAAGTAAATAAAGGTTATTTAATTAATTATACTATCGTGTACATAACATATGAGACCACCATACAAGGTTAAAATGGAGAAATATTGCGTAATTTGGAGATCAATAATATTATTACGGAAATGGGGTCTCTGCCTAATTTTAATCTAAGTAAATTAATATATTTTGTATTTTCAATTTGTTTGTTATTCATTTGTATTTTAAAACATTCAACGCTGGCCTATTGTGAATGATATTTTGTACCTATGATTTTTTTTAAAGCGATAGCTGTTAAATTTGTGTCTTTCTTTCTACGTACCGAGTGATTAAATCACAACATAAACACTCGACGGAATCAATAACCCCTATAATGTTATTAAACAACTGAACATGTGGAAACAGAAAATTGTGACACGTGTACACAACATATACTGTGTGTTTTAGTTTAATTGAAAAGTGAAAATTATAGTAATGGTAATATCTAGAAAATAAACAATGAAACAAACGAGTCTGCAGTCAAACTGAATTGTACAGTTTCACACTCATCCCCAGCCTCCCCAACTTTATCTTAAATCATAACCTTTACTGTTAGGGAAATGGCGTGCATATTCGACGACGAAAATAAGTTACCATCAGTCAGTCGGTATTCGAAGGGGGCATGATATAAATATACTTACGAAACTTTTTTCTTTGAAAATTTTTGGTATAGTATACCAGAAATGAGGGGGGGGGGGGTGTTTTTTTTTAAACGAAACTTTTTTCTTTGAAAATTTTTGGTATAGTATAGCAGAAATGAGGGGGGGGGGGTGTTTTTTTTTATCAAATGGTTACCGATATCTTTTCGCGCAGGTAGTTAATATATACCTACGTACTTCACATACCCCAGTTACGCTGACAGACGAAACTGCCGGTCGGTGCGCGGTCAGGCCCGGATTCAGGGGGGGGGGGGCGAAGGGAGTGTCCCCCCCCTCCTGGAGCAAGTTTAGATAAGAAAACCTGATATAAAAATAAATATATTTTAATGCATTTATTTTATTTTTACCCATTAAATAATAGTCGCCCCCCCTCAACAAAATGCTGGATCCGCGCCTGTGCGCGGTAACAGAAAATTGAAAAAAAAATGTTGTTACCGAAACCGGACCAAACCTAGCGCGAAATGTTTGTTTTGGCGTGTACAGTATATATACTGCAGTGGCAGGCATTTCTGTCGAGCGGTTTTTGAGCGATTTGCCATTAAAGTGGCGAAAAATGGACGAACATTCGAAATTTGGTCCATTTTTTGCCAGTTTGATGGCAAATTGCCGTTGTCAATTTTGATCAAAGCCGAATTATCTTTATACATGAGACTAGTAGAGATGAAATGTTTAGATGTTCCCTTTCTCATAATACAAAAGCCTTATAATGGTCTACGAATTAAAGGGTCTACATTGGCACGTAATATTTTTTTTGTCGCAAATTCAGTACTTACTCTTACTGCATCTTTTACAAAGCATGCTTGCGCAGAGGAGGTATTTGAGGTATTTCCCTGTAATCTGAATGATACAATTATAACTTGCGTGAAATTAACAGACATTTGCCGTTCTTTTCCTGCGGAGTGGTACGAATCTTGAAATTCTCCAATAATCGAGCCAGATTCCTATAAGTATACCATATTTCCCTCTATCTTCATTACTTAATTTAAGCACCTCCTTCGTGCATGAGATTGTCAAGCCCATATATTTTGTCAGTTTGATATGGCTACTTCCACTTCTGATTTCAGTGTTGAGGGTTCACGTTTATTATAATTCTGCTGCCAGTCATGTTCTGCCTCCGGATCGTTACTTTCCAAAAGCTTCTGGTCACTGTCAATTCTTAGAGTATCTGTGGAGTCATTAATTGACAACGGGTCTAAGGGGTACCTATAGCAGAATAAGTAAGGTATAATGGCTCCAGAAGCTTTTGGACCTAATTCGGCGTCAGTAGATCGACAACAGGAAAAGAAGTTTTCCTCGAGTTTTAGCCCCACGTCGCCACTGGTTAACCCTATACCCTAATAAATATAATTTTTCGTTTTCATTTTTTATCATTACAAGTTGTCCGTTAATTATTATGAAAAGAATTGAAAATACAGATGTGATTTAAGTACATCTTAGGAAAAAAATTGTGCTACCATTTTGCTGTCCCTTTCGTATAAAAAAATGTATTGAAGAAATCAAATAATTATTTATTCAAGAACATAATGATTCGCGTACGCAGAATTTTTACCAAACATACACTGGTACGAGTAGTTTTTTGTCAATTTTTTTCAAATTTTTAGAAGCGGTGCACCATACTAAAAATAAATAAAAACTGTTACAACGCAATGTTTAGTGGTGCTCACCATTGAAACGATATGTGTATATCCATATTTCTTACGTTTTATTCATTTGGATACTGTCACTGAGGAGGAGGATGACAATCTCCAAATAATTGTTCAAGTAGTTGTAATATAAACATCACCACCCCATTATAGTTGTTTGTCTTATTATTCATTGAAACGTAAATTGTTGACGAAAAGTCGTACAAGAAAATTTCACAAAATTTTCACTTTTACTACAACCTGCATGTTATTTACCTTAATACTAAATTATCTATGGAAATAAAAAGAAATTTTAGGTACGTATATACAGGGCATTCCACTTAAAATTCTCCGGGCTATTTCCTCGATTACTAAAAGGGATATTTGAATTCTGTTCACTAGAATATATAGGTACTTAATTAAAATGACCTTGGTTTTTAGTAAAAACGATCTTTCCATAAATTGAGGTATAGATGCGATGCAAAGAATACCAGGAATCTCGCCAGGAATTATTCGATACCAGGAATCTTGAAAAAGAAGTGCTCATGTTGAAACAATGCATTGTAAGCACATTTTATAATACGAACGATTTTCGAAAAATCAGAGGGTTTCGAGATACTTGAACTTCAATATAATTTTTTAAGTAACAAAAATGCCTTTTTGAGATACCTACTTACTTTTTAAAAATGCGTTTTAGAAAATAAGTTATTTTTCTTGAAAAATTGAAAGATATAGTTTTCAACATTGTTTCAAATTGGTAATAATAGTTAATAAAATAATTATGTAGATCATTTAAATTCATTTAATATAAAAAATTTATGGCGATTTTTGTTATTTAAAAAATCGTATTTCAATGAGATATTTCTAAAACCCATGATTTTCGGAAAATTGATCGTGTTACAAAAGTTGTTTAGAATGTATTGTGTCATCACATGCGTCCCTTTTCAAGGTTCCTGCTATCGAAAAACGTTATTGCATCGCGGCGCCACCTATACCTCAATTTGTAGAACAATAGTCATATAAATAATTATATAATAATATTTAAAATAATTAATAATCATAAATGTCATATATTCTAGTGAACACTTTTTACAGAATTCAAATATGTATTTTAGTTATCAATAAAATGGCCCCGGGAGTTTTAAGTGAAACACCCTATGTATTTGCCTAAAACTTCTTTTTTAGTTCCATAGATAATTTAGTATCAATGTAAATAACATATACAGATTGTAGTAAAAGTGATTTTTGTTTTCAAATTTTGTTGTACGATTTTCTGTGTCAACAACTTACGTTCCAATGAATAGTAATATGTATAAACAACCATAATGGAGTGTTACGATTACTTGAACAACATTTTGGAGATTGTCCTCCTCTTCCTAAATGGCAGTATCCCAAAGAATAAACGTAAGCATTATGGATACGTAAAGGTTCAATGGTAAGCACAGCACCGCTAAACATTGCGTTGTAACAGCTTTTATTTTTTTTAAGTGTGGAGCACTGCTTCTAAAAATTTGAAAAAAATTCTCCATTTTTTTAAATAATAATTAACGCACAACTAGTAAAGATAAAAAATGAAAACGAAAAATTATGTTTATTAGGGTACAGTGTTACCAGCGGCGACAAGGGGCTAAAACTCAAGGAAAACATTTTTTTTCCTATTGTCGATCTACAGAATTAGGTCCAAATGTTACTGGGGCCATTTTACCTTACTTATTCTGCTATACCCTTTACATGTACCTACTCTCCCTTACTGTTCGGAAAAGATTCGTGCTATTATTATACTCGGCGTGTCTATACAGTTCTTTTATACGTCTTGCTGATACAAATTATTGTCCGTTCGACAGAGTCTGAAATCAGCTTTTATAGTCTTTCAATTCTAAAGCAGTGTTGACATCTTGAGCCTTCAGATTTTTCTTTCACATCTCTAGTACTTCGTTTTGTGTTTCTGTTGCTGCTTATGTGATGTTGTCTTTTAGAGAATCCCACAAGGCATTTGCATCTTCGTCATGTAATGGGTTAAGCTTCACTTATATATTCCATGAATTTGTCTTGGAAGGCTGGGCAGTTAACTTTTTTGTATTCGGCACGTTTTCAGCTTCAACGAGAAGGGGCAGATGAACAGCTCGTAATCATTGAACTACAGACAGCACATACCAGGTAAAGTTTTACCGACCTTCATTGAAGATCTCCAGGTTCCATTGTAATATAATCACTGTCCATTCAAATAATACAGTACTCCACGTGCATTTCGCCAACGCTGTTAGTATCAACTGGAAATGTTTAAAATAGTTCTAGTCATCTTAAAATGATGTCAACACGATTGGAAAATGGGCATCAAGTCTTATGTTCTTCTATTTACATAATAAACGCGTGCTAGTCCGGGTTGGATCTAAACGGAGTCATTGGTGAATATTAATTTGCACACATGTCATAATGGATTTACATTTGTTGGTCTAGTTGTACAAATGAACTTCCTTAAAAAAGTTAAATTGGGGCTCTGTAGATGGGTGTAACCAGGACTTTACAGCATTATTGTGAATCGGCCCACATGCTTACTCCATTTGTTTACGTGCAGTGCTAACATTTTTATGAAAGTTTAATTGGAAAAAATGCGTGATATGCTGATTTACTAATCATATTTTTATTCTACTATAGTGTATGTAGGATGTACTATTGATAGAATGGTATTAAATCATTTTGACAGCGTATTATAATATAATGAGTAATTTATAACTATTGTTAGATATAAGTAATAAATCACAATATTATGTCAAAATACACCAATTACACATGTTCATTTAAACAAACAAATAACTACTGTTGATAACAGTAACAGGTGAGTATAGGTAACACAGGTAACATAACATTAGTGAATAATGAGCTTAACTTGCAGCCGTGTATTCCAGGCAGCATCTAGGACCAGAATGACTAAATGCTGACAGGCGGCGGCATCAATTGTTTTATAAACATTAAAAGATATGACTAACACGTCCATCCTGACAGGAACTTCGTTCTCGAAGTTTAGTAAGGTTAGTTATATCTGAAAACAACACAGCACCTCAGAAATCGGTCTGTTCAACTCGTTTAATATTGTTTAGGTTCTGAAATAGTTACACAACAAAATCATAACATGACGATAGTCTATTCATAAGAATACAGAACCCAATGCTTTACAACTTAAGCAAGTAACACAATGTATTTCTGCATTTTATGCATTTCAAACAACTACATGCCTGCTCTGCCTGTACTCTCAGCTCATACAATGTGCGCGGCTTTCCACCAGTTATAACATTTGCTGGCGTTTGGCACCCAAAAGCCACATTCGTTCAAAATGTTTCATTCCGTCCACAGACGTGCTAAACTTGGTGTAAGGTTCCTACTATCTACTTTACAGATTAACAATGATTTGCAAGTCTACAGTTCCGTCCGGCAGTTTTACCGACGTGATTAGACTACAGCCCACTGTTCGCAATTATTATTGCAGATCTGACGTTCCACCAGGTTCTACGACGCTGGCGTGATTAAACAATCTGATGTTCCACCAGTTTTTGAGACGCTGGCGTGATTAAATAATTTGATGTTCCACCAGGTTCTATGACGCTGGCGTGGTTAAATAATTTGATGTTCCACCAGGTTCTGCCACGCTGGCGTGATTAAATAATCTGATGTTCCACCAGGTTCTGCGACGCTGGCGTGATTAAACTTGGCATTTATTAGTCTGTACAAGACTACCCCGTCAGGTTCTGCGACGCTGACGTGTGGTTTGAGCTTTCACATTTATGTCTCTCAAATTCTAGCAGCCAAAACACATCACACTCAACATTCATAAAAAACAACTAGTAAACTGTAAACTTACACTACAATGTAATGGTACTGACTTCTAGAAATGTAAATAAACCTTCAATTTGTCAGCCACTTTAACTGGCGGTCGTCTCGACGTTTAGCATTAATTTTCTCGAGATTCAGAGTATTACTTTGTAACGCTTTCCTTACCTTTTCTCGGTCTGCATAGGACGAATATCGTCCGACAAATTTTGTATTACCGGAATAGTCGCTTCAATGCCCAACAGAGCCTATATTGGAGTCATCTTGACTGATTTTTGAACAGTAGAGTTCAACACGAGCTGTATTTTCTACAAATTGCTCGACCATTCTGACTTAACATCCGTCTCTATACACATTGTCATAATGATAACGTTACATAAGTTACATAATGATAACGAACATCCCACGAGTCGAGGCACCGAGCAATTTCTAAGATTTGAAAGTTCTGCTCGGCGTTGGCTACTATTATTTCAGGTACGCCAAAGAGCGAAAAGAAATTCTACAACTGACTCTTTGTTTCACTGGATGTGACAGTTTTCAAGGGTAACAATAAACAATATTTAGTAAATGCATCTATAAGCACTAGAACGTATGTTGGATTCAACGGACCTAAACAATCGGCATTCACCATGTGAAAAGGTTCATCAGGGTTAGGCAAAGAAAGGGGCAAAGAAAGGAGACTAAGCCGTTACTTTGTGATAGTTAATCATGACGATACAAAAAGGAGACCACTCTGTTTCCCATCAGTAAATTTACTGCAACATACACGCCACTGCCGTTTCAGTACCCTAATGTACTATTCTCAAATGCCGATTCAAAAGATCTTACATAGACTTTAAGTGGACCTGTACATACATATTCTCTTAACAAATCAAACAATGTTTTATACAATTGTTAACAAAACTTCTAACTAGAGGAAACCAAAAATGCTGTTCCTATTGCCAGAACTTTATAGCCCGTTGTTATTAAATCGCTGAATTGGTCTAACAAAGATTTTATTGTCCTTTCATGTTCAGAAGGCACAATATAAATATGTCATTGTGCTTCGATAGGCGATTCTTCAAACACTCGCCGAATGCCAGGAATTCGACTCCGATGTACGACTGTTCCTATGGCGTCAGTCACAGCAATTAAATTTGTATCTTGATATAAATTACAACCTATCAAAACATCAAAATTTAAAACATTGTCGGGGACTAGTAAGAATGCTAACTCGGTTTTAACTTCTGTAATTGCAACCTCAGCATTATGTTGTTCTCTTACTTCCACTGTGCCCGGTAACATTCCCCGTATAATAGGAGCACCATTCAATTTTGTTTTGAAATTTGAAACATCGAACAATATTTCTCAGAGATCAGCGATACATTGGAGCCTGTATCAATCAGACCTTGAAATTGCTTGCCAACTAAGTACACACAAGTAGGAAGTGCAGTTTTGCCTATGGTGCAAAAATTAACAGCGCCTTTGTTCGATTGCTCATTTCGTAAATAATCTTTCTCAGAATGCCCTACCTTAGCCTAAAAGGTATAAAAAGTGTGATTACCACCACTCGATCACGCCACAGTTTCATCCCCATACGATTCAGCCCTTTGCGGAATTTTCTTTTTACATTGGCTCCTGATATGCCCTAGCTTACCACATGCGGACATTTAATATTTTTATTGCTATTGTCTAATGGCAAAGAGAACTTTCACTTTTTAGATAAATTTGTCTTCGAGCTATTGTCATAGTCTCGCACCCTATTTGTGAAAGTGGTTAAATAAACAAGCAATTCTGATACAGTTTTACAAACCCTAACCATTGCGGCGTCGGGAGTATATGATTCCCTAATACCATTAACAATTAACTTTACAAAGTCTTGCTCTTGCCGGGTTACCCGTAAATTTTCAACAAAGATGAATTTTGTGAACATAGGCGTCGTACGTATTACAACGACTACTGCCAAACTTAGCAGCCTCGCTCAATAAACAGCCCAAATTATAAATGTACTGCAATCTCTTACCTCAGGTGAACAGTCATCTTACCTCAGGTGAGCAGTCATCTTACCTCAGGTGACCAGTCGTCAACCGTGAGCAGTCCTCTTACCTCAGGTGACCAGCCGTCAACCCATTTTCGTGCATTTTGGATCAAATGACGACCAACCCGTATCAGTACTTCCGCCCTCTAAGCCTTCACTCTCTCGGCAATTAATTTCTCCATTTCCGGATGCCAGGATACACACTGTTGTGACACTATGAGCACTATCCCACTTCTGATGTTAGATATAAGTAATAAATCACAATATTATGTCAAAATACACCAATTACACATGTTCATTTAAACAAACAAATAACTACTGTTGATAACAGTAACAGGTGAGTATAGGTAACATAACATTAGTGAATAATGAGCTTAACTTGCAGCCGTGTATTCCAGGCAGCATCTAGGACCAGAATGACTAAATGCTGACAGGCGGCGGCATCAATTGTTTTATAAACATTAAAAGATATGACTAACACTATATTATGTACCTACACCTAGCTGTCGGGATATCAATACATATTTAATTTTCATCCCAACTATTAAATACTCAAAAGATATTGACCTCAACATGTATGTTAAATATTTTCAAGGAGAGCTTCCCACGTTTGGTAAATGGTCTAATGATGTGTGTATTTTTTTTTTTTTTGTAATCAATCATTGGAGAAATGACAATCGCACTATATCCTAAAAATATATATTTTAATTTACGTCACAATAAAATAACTAGAGTAAACATATTCTTCGCTGTTTTATTGGACATTTTGGATAATTGTTGCACATTCTATAAGACACTCTTGGCATTTTTTTTTGTAAATAATGTTAGTTTTGGATTTTTTTTAATTGTAACGTTTAACTAATTAATAATTATTTATTTTATTGATGGATTTTCTTCGAAAACAGTAGAATTCCTCCTGTGGGTACTAATAATTACTGCCCAATTTTCAGTAAAATCGAATTTTTCTTTCTTAAGTTATCGTGCTTACAAGAAACGTGATGGGCGGACGAACAGACGGACATTTTGAAAGTCGTTCAGAATTCGATCACCAACATAGTTATATGAACGTTTTTTTCTCTACGAGTGATATTACCGGCTTTATAAATGTGCGGATCAAATGCAATATATTGCCAAGAGTATAATAACAACCTGGTTGTATCTATATCTACATATGGTATCCACGTGTTTATAGTAAAGAGAAAGTAAAATAAGTTTATCTTTGATGAAACGTGCTTCGGGCTAAAGTAAACTGGAACAGATATTGGTTCTCAACACTCGGCAAACATCGTCAATACCATTTGTTATTAATACTTGAAAGGTTTTCATAGCGAATATGAAATTAGCAATTGGCCAAAGTCAGCAAATGATGATGTTATAAATGTCCCTAGCTGAGAGACTGCTAACAAATTCTCTACAAAGGGACAAACGAAATTGTGTGAGGTAGATTCTAACAACTGAATATATTAACTATGATTGTTGAATGTTGAATGGAATAATAGAATAATATATAGGTATCTCAATAATTAAATATGAGTATATTAGGAGATACATCTGTTCCTTGATCTCCGAAAAAATTTGCAATTGTGTTATTTCTTTTAGTTTTTTGAAATTTGAAGTAATATCTATACGAGTGTTGAATCTAAACTGTCTAGGTCGACTGAAAATGATATATAAAATCTAATTGTCACCCGATGGCAAAATTCGACTTATTTTAGGTTACTCCCTTTAGGTAATATACATAAATCGTTGGTAAAGCCACAAATGTACACACTGCAAGTTGTTTTGGATTTACCCGTATCTATGAGCATGTCAATCTTGTTTAGCTCTACTGATAGAAAATACCGGATTTCTGTTTCTGTTCATATTTCTCAGGCTGGGATAAAAACATATAAAGATGAACAAAAGTCGTTCTCCGGCTCAATATTTAAGATATTATTTTTTTTAAATACTCAGCAAACATCGGGGGCTCACGTATGCCTTCGATCTTTTTCATTATTAAATTTTTGAGGTTTGTAAATCTGTTAAAAGTATAAAAAATATTTTTAAATTTAAATTTTTTTATTTTGATGACAAATTTTTATTGTTTTAAGTTACTATATAGGTTTATTGGGTGGCTGATTCCGATAATCGTGGTTCCGAAACCCCAAAACTATGGGCCAACCTCCGACATATGGAAGAAACACCTCTCTTAGTGTTTTTTTTGCAATAATTTGAATATTAGTCTTAAACAATCAAATTAAATTAATTTACATTAATTTGAGCGAAATTTTATTAAAAGGGGTTAATTAAAGAGGGTGAAAACTACCCCTAAAATGATGTAAAATGAAAAATGCTTGTTTAAATTTTTTTTAGTATTTGCTTTCGATTCGAATCAGTGGTAATTTTTAAACAGTAACAAATTATTTTAACCCACCCTTGGGGGTAATACTACCCTTAACTACCCTTTAAAACTCCTAAATTCAAGTGCAATAAGAAAATTAAGTTTCAAATATTAGTTTCTTTTATTTTACTTCCATATCCACGTAGTGGATTTGAAGTATAGTAATCGTAAATGGGGAGAGTTGAAAAATTTTATAAAAAATCTGATTCCTTGACTTCTAGTATATACACCGAATCTCCAGTTTCTCTCTTACCAGTTTGCTTTACTCATTTCCCCTCATTAAAACGTACGGACAAAAAAAAAAAAGAAGTTACAGACAGACAGACCGACAGACAGACAGACAAACAGAAATTTTTTTTTCGTTCAAATTTAAAATCTCGACGTTTCATGACATTCTGGACCAACCTCTGTCTGATCCGTTTGGCGCAGAGGTTTTTTCATTAAAATTTTTAAATATTTTTCAGTGGCAAAATACCGAATAAAAAGAAAGAAAATTCTGAACCTATTTCAACAAAGGAAATTTTTGAATTTTTTTTTACGATTAACATAAATACTTCCAGTCCACTACGTGAACGTGGAAGTAAAATGAAAAAAATAAATTTGGGATACATTTTTGTCATCATGAAATAAAAATCTTTAAATTTTAAATATTTTTCATACTTTTAACAGATTTCCTAACCTCAAAAAATTAATAATGAAAAAGATCGGACGCATACGTGAAACCCTTATGTTTCATGAGTATTTAAAAAAATATATTTAAATGTCTTCAAAATTAAGCCCGATAACGACTTTTGACCATTTTCATGTTTTTATCCCACTGTGGCAAGCCACGAAAGTATACCGAGTATTCCAAGGAGTATTCGAGCATCTTTGGATAGTTCTTCTTCTTCTTCTTCTTTTAGCGGGGCGCCTGGAGGTCGCCGCACTCAGGCCTTGTGGCCCATTGTGCTACCGCTAACAAATTAAGGAGCTCCCCCGTACAGACCGGATTCCAGCCCAAAGGCTGAAATCCTTCCCACGGGAGAACTCCTTATTTCCTCCAGCACTGGAAAGCCAGCGCCGAAGTGCTTGTGCCTCAGGTACATCAGTCCTGGGCAAGAAGTGAGAACGTGGATGGAAGTCTCCTCCTCGTCCTCACAGAACCTGCAATCGGGGTGGTCAACCACCCCCATTGTGTGCAGGTGTTTCCTAAAAGAGCCATGTCCGGTCAGGAGGCCTGTTACGGCTCTAATTTGCTTTCTGCTTAGACGCAGAAATTGCTTTGTTCTCTCCGGCAAGGGTCCTGAGATTAGGAGCTTCGCTTGCCGGAGTCCTGGATAGGAATCCCAGAGGTCAATGAACTGGGAGCGAGTCCAGTTATCTATCAACCTCTTGGCTTGGGATCTAGGGTAGCCGAGAGCCGGCTCCGGACCGAGCAGAGGTTCACGAGATCCCCTTCTGGCCAGAGCATCAGCCCGCTCGTTACCCTCAATGTTGCTGTGTCCAGGCACCCAGAGAAGCCTGACCCAGTTTGATGAGCCAAGTTCACAGAGGGCCTGTTTACAGTTTTGGACCAGTTTTGACTTGGTCCGATTCGATGCAAGGGCCTTGAGGGCCGCTTGGCTATCGCTACATATATATATGTGTTTATTGGAGTATTTCCTTCGGATGTTCTCCTGTGCGCAGACCAAAATAGCGAAGATCTCGGTCTGGAATACCGTGGCGAATTTGCCCAGGGCATAGGAAAGCTCAGCCCTGGGCCTTTCCCCAAATATACCCGCTCCGGTACTTTCCTCTAGCCTCGATCCGTCTGTGAACCAGACAATATCTGCAGGCCTTAGTATGTCCTCGAGTTGTCTCCAGTCTTCCCTTTTCGGGAAGACTACCTCGAAGGGTTGTGCGAAGGAGAAGGAAGGCATCACGTCGTCACTCCTGGCCTCCAGAAGTGAGTGGGCTCCTATCGCATCAGCTAGGGCCCTTGTGTGACCTGATTGTTCTCCTCCTTTCTTCCACTGACCTCCGCATTCCAGTCTGTAAGCCGCTTTCCGAGCCTCGGCCACAATCACTAGGTGAAGGGGCGCAAGGTCCAGAAGGACCTCCAGAGCTGCTGTGGGGGTCGTGCGTATTGCTCCTGTGACTCCTAAGCAGGCAAGTCTTTGGAGTTGTGTTAGCTTCTGTCGTATGGTTGACCTGGTTGTGGCAGGCCACCAGACAACAGAGGCATACGTAATCATTGGTCTAACTATGACAGTATAGTACCACATAGCCACCCTGGGGTTTAGCCCCCATGTTTTGCCAAAGGTTCTTCTACATACCCATAGGGTTGTAGTGGCCCTTTGTACTTGTCTCTCTATATGATCTCTCCAGGTCAGCTTAGAGTCCAGGATGACCCCTAGATACTTCACTGTCCTTGAGATCGTTAGAGTAGTGTTGTAGAGTACGGGTTCGACGAAACCGTCTAGCCTGCGTCTCCTAGTAAAGATGACCATTTGCGCCTTTGAGGGATTGACTCTAAGGCCCTGGTCATTGCACCATCTTTGTACGATCTGCAAGGCCCTTTGTAAGAGTCCGCTGACCGTATTTGGGAATTTTCCCGAGATGATGATTGCAAGGTCATCTGCGTAACCTTGCGCAAAAAGATCCTCGTTCTCGAGTTCCTGTAATAGGCCATCGAGAACGAGGTTCCATAGCAGAGGAGATAGGACGCCCCCTTGTGGGCAGCCTCCTTACTGAAACTTTGACTGCCGTTTCCTCATTGGCAGCTGTTATTTGCCTTCCCGCCAACATGGCCCTCAACCATCTAATGATGGTGTCTTCGATGCCATGATAGGCAGCGGCGGCGCAGATTGAATCGAAGGAGGTATGGTCAAAGGCTCCTTCGATATCTAAGAAGGCTCCGGCAGCAAGTTCTTTGTGGTGCAGCGCCTTCTCGATCCTCAGAACGATCGGATGAAGGGCCGTTTCCACTGACTTACCGGCCTGGTAAGCATGTTGTGACGGATGCAGAGGTACTGAGGTCAGTGCTCCGTCTTTGACGTACCTTTCAACCAACCTCTCTAAAGTTTTGAGAAGGAAGGATGTTAGGCTGATAGCTCTGTAAGAGTTGGCAGTGTCGTACGACGTACGTCCTGCTTTAGGTATGAAAACCACCTTGACGGCCCTCCAGGGTATGGGAATATACCCCGTGGCCAGGCAGGTTCTCAACAAATGATAGACCGGACGGATGAGTGTCTCTGTCCCCTCTTGCAGAAGTGCCGGAAACACCCCATCCGGTCCTGGGCTCTTGAACGGCTCAAACGTGGAAATAACCCACCTGACCCTTTCCACTGTTACCACCCTCGAGGCTGTCCTCCAATCCGCTGCCGTGACCGCAGCGCGGGAGGGCCGAGGGGGTGGTGCTTCCTCCGTCTCCACTACGGATTCGGGGAAATGAGTTGCTAGTAGATGCTTGAGGCGCTCCTCATTGGTAGACGTTAGTCTACCGGAAGGAAGCCTCAAGTCCTCTAGCTGTGAAGGTCTATCTTTCTTAAGGGCTTTGCAGAGCCTAGCGGCTTCTGGAAGATCTTCAATGCTTTCGCAGAATTTCCTCCAGGCTGCCCTCTTATTGCTACGAATGTGGCTTTTGTAGAGGCGTTGGGATCGTTTGTAGTCGTCCCAGTCTTCCGGGAGTTGAGTGCGCATAGCCCTGTTAAGGAGCCTGCGTGTCTCCTTGCGTAGGTTCAAAAGTTCCCTGTTCCACCAGGGAACTTTATTCTTTCCCTTGCTTCTTTTTAGAGGACAGCTGCTCTCGTATGAGGCAGTGATCGCTCCATTGAGAAGTTTGGCGGAGGATTCTATCTCCTCTGTGTTTCTGGGTATAATAACCCTGTTTATTTTGTCCGAGAGGGCTCGTCTATAGGCGTCCCAGTCGGTGTCTCTGGGGTTCCTGTACCAGCTCTCCTCTGAGGAGGGAGCGCAGTCCAGTTTGAACCTGATGTGTCGGTGATCCGACAATGAGGGTTCCGTTGATACGTACCAATTTTTGAACAGAGGGACCGCTAGTCTGGATCCCAGTGTGACGTCGATGACCTCCTGCCTCCGTTGGGTAACGAAGGTTGGAGTGTTGCCCCGATTTATTATCTCTAAATCGGTAGTGTACAGGTACTGTAATAGACTACTGCCTCTAGGATTGACCCCTGTGCTGCCCCAGCAGATATGGTGAGCATTGGCGTCACATCCTATGATGAGAGGCAGTCGTCTATCAGTACAGAATTGAACCATCTTCTCCAGTTCGGTTGAAGGTGGCGGTGTTGGCGAGTCGTAGGGAAGGTACACTGAGAAAACTCGTCCAATTAACCTATGTTTCTGAAAAAAGTTTAATTGGTACTAGTAACTTTTTGCCTGCTACTGGTAACTCTAACAATAACAGCAAGTAAATCGAAATTTCTAGACATGACATATTGTCACAAGTGAACAATTTTTCTGTCATTAATAAATTAGTACGCCAGATCTGTAAGTTCACTTGCAGGTAGTTGTTAATACGCCTGATATAGCAAAACAGTCGCCTATAATTATTAAACTAAAATTTCTGGAAAAACTTTACTATGGTAAGTGAAGACATTTCTACCATAAGTGCACTGTTATCACATGACAAATGAACGGTTACCTGCTGTAAATGAATTCGTAAAATTAAACCGACCTCGGGTTCCGAATATGTCCGAAATATTCCGAGAATCCGCCATTTAGCATGCCATTATTGCCATTGTCTAATGTGTTTCTGTGTGTGTGCTTTGTGAGCCTTACTGTTTCATCATTTCAATATTTAGGTATACTTTATACCTAAATGGATTATCAGAATTTATTAAATGAGTGGGGTTTATAAACCGTGTGGACAGATTTGAAGGTATATACTTTAAGCACATAAAAACTGCATAAAGGTTAGGTGTTTTACTTGGGACTTATTTTAAATATGGCGACTTCTGTATTTATTAGTTTACCTTTATTTTTATTTGTATATATATTATATAATAATAAATCTTTTATACATTTAGAATAATTTTTTTTGTGCCCTCCTTACGCGAGTTTTGAAGATGCACCATATCTTCACTTTGAAAAATAAAATCAAAATCAAATCAAAATATTTTTTACTAACCTGTATTTTAAAATGCAAGTATTTCTTCCTATATATATATATAAGTGTGCCAAGTAATATTATCTGCAAATTTTATTTAAAAAATCTTGTTACTTTGTGGTGTCTTTTTCAATTTTCTTTAAATTTGGAACATAAGAAGTTTTTATATATGATGTATGTATATATATTTTTCAAAGTTATATGGCATTGGTAAAAAAATATATTTTATAGAATTTATATATATATAGAAACAAAAGGCTAACATAAGCTCTGCGAGATGTACATTGGCTCTCATTTTCTGAAAATGAAAATATGGGATACTCTAAAATGCACACCCAACACTGCCGTGGTAACGATATCACAATGTGAGGTAATATTGGAAGCTTTAGTAAGCGAACTTGCATTTAAAATAATTAGCCAGGGTTCCATGATAACTCGCGTGGTGATATCGTCACCATGGTGTATGCAGATGTGCAATCGGCTTTAGTGTAGCACAACATTTATACCAACTGAAGTTAGTTTTTTTACTAGCCACAAATTAATTAGTTCAATGAAGGTAAGTGAACTGTACATTTCCCACCTATTATTAATTCAAAACTTTAATAGTCGCAAGTGAATACTTAAATTAGGACAGATATAGTATTTCATAATGGTATGCAAATAGATTAATAAGAATAAGTCAACAGTTTAATCACAGCAGCTGCAATACTTACTTACTTCTACTGACCACGGAAAATAGTTTAATTACCCTAGCTGAAAAGTTTAATACCACTAAAACATAGCTTAGTGACTCCAGCAATAAACTTCACTTATTACTATTAAAATATTCGAATTATTTTCAATTAAAGTTGTTCACTTGCGGCAAGTCATTACTTTTAGAAATCTTCATTTACCTATGACAATTAAGTTGTTTACCTGTCCCATATAGTATGCAACTTTTTTGCTGCCATAATTAAATTTTCACTTACCACTACTAAATTTTTTTCTCAGTGTAGACAGAGCCGAACACGATTTCTGCTCTGTCGTTTTCCTCCCTAAGGCTCACCTTAATAGCAACCGCGTCCCTGGAACAAAGTTCGGGAATTGTTGTTGCTTTTATCTCCTTCGAGACATATATGCATGCTCTAGGTATGTTGTGTGCGGAGGAGAAAATGACTCCGTGCCGCCTGTCTAAACCTCGAATGGAGCCATGGCGAACCCAAGGCTCCTGAATCAGGGCAATGTGTTTCTGTCCCGCAGCGGCCTGTCGTCCTACTAATGCGGAGGACGGCTCATTGTGTTGCAGATTGATTTGGAGTATTTCCATTTTTTTTTTTTTTAACTACTCCTACTACTCTTACTTTACTTTTCCTCCGAGCCCGACAGCCCCTCCATCGCTGTGTCCGTCGTGCTCGGAGGCGCGTTGTTGCCGCCGCTTGGGCCGGCCTCTGCTACTTCCCACCGGGGATGTTTTGGGTCCCAAAAGGACACCTTAATCACCCCCGCCTGAGCGCGGTAACCCAGGCTCGCAATTTTCGCTGCGGAGGCCTCATCGACGCCCAGAATGAGTCGAAGCCCCTTGGCCTCGACAACCTGAGTGCCGTGGACCTTCCACAGCTCTGTCCGGAGCTCCGGGTTATGCCGCGTCAGCCTACTGAAGATGGTGGCCTGGTCCATGGGTTTGCCTGGGACCGTAGCCACCATCTTCTTGTATTTGGGGAGCTTGTCCCCTTCCAGGAGCTGGAGTGACACGCCGTCAACGGGAGAGATGCCGCCTATGGCCGATTTAAGCCATGACAGCGACATCTCGTTCCCGCAGAACAGCTGCACCACTCCTAGCTCAGTTAGCCTGAAGCCGTCGAACTCGGGGAGAGGCCCCCCTGCGGGGAGCCCATCCATCCGAGTATCAAGGGCTTCTTGTAAACTGTCGGTCAGGGCAGCCGTTAGCCGCTCTTCTGGAAAACCAGCTGCGGCCACCGCCACCTTGACCCCTTTGCTTGCCACCTGACTGTATGAAAGGTCAGGCCTAGCTCTTTTTGTAGGTTTAGAGGTGCTGGGGGGGGTGTCTTCCTCGGGCCGTCCCCTTTTGGGAACGTTTACCCCAGGTGTACCCTCCCCAGAAGTCCTCTCCACCCGCAATTTTCTGGCTCTCTTTCGAGCCGCGCCGCTGCGATTACGTCGCTTGGGTTGCCCATCCGTAGGGTTGAGCCCTCCAGCGACGTCCGAAATAGAGGGAGCCCCCGAAACGGAGATTCCCTCTTGTGTGGGAGGTGTGGGATTGGGGAAGGCCCCCCGTGAGGAGCCTTCTCCGGTGCCACGGGATAGGGTTGCCCCATTTCTGGAGCCACCCTTTCTAAGGAGGGGGGAGATCCCTGCAAAGGAATCTTCCCCGGAAGAGGTGGGAGAGGAGGCCCTGTGATCAGAGCACTCCTCGGAAAGGTTTTTATTGTTTTTTGAATTCATTTTTGAACCCACGAGTGAACAGGAAATGTGGTCGACCCCCGCAGAGCCTGTTACGGGGGCAAGGCTAAATACTATGAGAGGTCGCCCGGTTTCCCATAGGCATCGTTTGAGGTACCATCACCCCGGTACCATTCAGCCCTCGGCACGATGGCTTACACCTTGGCTTGGGGGATATTTATTGACCTCCCGGTCTAGATCCGCCGCCTTTTGTTTAAGCAGTGTCACCTCGTGCAGGGTGTGGTTCTTCACCACATGCTTACCAGCACCTCCGAGGGGGCATTGGTGAAGCTGGCGGACGGTCTTGGACGGTGATAGGCTAGGGCCAAAGCACTATGTTCGCGTCAACCGTCCCTGGTGTGTGTCAACTCACCACGGTAAACCCAGTTAAGGGGCCGAGTGAAACAACACACTCCTTGGCACCATCTTTGGATAGTTACATTTCATCTTAAGTTTAAATCTCAGAAAAGTAAAATAATAATAATAAAAATAAAGCGACTTTATTCATTCTAAAGAAAATAAATACAATACAATATTTCTACGTAATGGAATGAATTAGCGAAGTCTGACCCAAAATGGACGCTTTTGCACTTAACCAGATATCACTATCAAGTTGTAGGTATATTTTTCCATTACACTGGTCTACAAAAAAACAAAATTTTCTGCTCCAAGGACGAAACCTATCATTCCTTAAGTATTTTTGTGTGCTGAATCCAATTTAAAAATTTTGTACTGCGCTGATTTCGAGTAAATTCCGGTCTTTACATCAAAATACGTTTTGCCAGATTTTGACGTAAAATGTGTTAATATGAGGGATCCTTGCCCCAAAACATAAAAAGTACCATTTCCAAGTACCATGTATTTTTGGGTGATGATTACGAATCCGTTCCCAAAAAAGGCCCGAATCCGATGTTGAAATGGGGCACTCTGCCTTTCAACGGGCAATAAAGGACAAAAACTCTAAATTTTATTGAAAAGAGAAGTGTGAAGTGTGTTTTCCTGTGTATTCTTTAATGTTGAACACGAATTCGATGTTTAAGAAGGGCACTCCGCTCTCCAAAGGGCAACAAAGGTCTAAAAAGGGCCAAATATTAATAGTTTATTGCTCGAAGGTGTAATGTTTTTATGACTAGCCTAACCTCACCTAACTAGGGTCAACCAGGGTTTGTGGCTGACCACAGAAGAAAAACTTGATAGGACCCTTACGAACGGTTAAAACCCTTCCAAAGGTTTGTGGCATGCTTGGGTTTATAGGAAAATACACCTTGCACTTCTCTTTTCAATAGAATTGACTATTTGCCCTTTTGTGCCCTTTATTTTCCTTTGGAGGGCAGAGTGCCCTTTTTTAACGTCGAAGTCGTATTCAACATTAAAAAATACGTAGCAAAACATACCTCGCAATTCTGTTTTCAATAAAATTGAATTTTGCCCTTTAGAGGGCAGAGTGGTCTTTTTTGAGGACAGGTTCGTAATCATCGCCCAAAAATACATTGGAAATGGTATCTTTTATTATGTTTTGGGGTAAGGACTCCGCATGTAAACACATATACGTGGAGATTTGGCAAGAAAACGTATTTTTACGATAAAAACCGGGATTTACTGGAAATCTGCGGGGTGGAAAATTTTTTTATTTAATAATTCGGATTCAGCACACAGAAATACTTAAGGAATGATAAGTTTAGCCATTGGGGCTGTTAGTTTAAAAGTGAATTATTTATTATTTGTTTGCTTATAGTAATGAAACATATTCTTTATAGGATTTTGCAAACAGCGGAAAGAAAAACTATCTATGAGAACTAAAGGGAAAACTGTATAAAAAAATATTAATGAAATCTTTGCATTCTTTCGATAATCTGACTTCTGGTTATGCTAACAAGTAAAAATTCTTATTTGCCATTCTCATTTTAACACTAGCCTCCAACATAGTCCCCTACGGCTGGGCAGGTTAAACTAATATCTACATGATCCCCTACGATATGTAAATTCAGTTAAAAATGAGAACAAAGGCCTGAAATTATGAATTATTTACGTACCTTGTCTTTAAAAAAATTTTCGTTCAATGAATTACATTTTCATAAAATCTCATTCAATTTCAGGCCTTTGTTCTCATTTTTAACTGAATTTACATATCGTAGGGGATCATGTAGATACTAGTTTAACCTGCCTAGCCGTAGGGGACTATGTTGGATGCTAGTGTTAAAATGAGAATGGCAAATAAGAATTTTTACTTGTTAGCATAACCAGAAGTCAGGTTATCGAAAGAATGCAAAGATTTCATTAATATTTTTATATATAATTTTTCCTTTAGTTCTCATAGATAGTTTTTCTTTCCGCTGTTTGCAAAATCCTATAAAGAATATGTTTCAGTGTTAGTTTTACTTGTATTCTTTATATTTTATGAGTTTTTTAGTTAGTACTTCTTTAAATTAACAGCCAGTTTCACAATCAATAGTTGACTAATAGAATTTGAGCAATGGTGTATTATAAGAATTTTGTCACACAATGTTTAATTCAAGTATTAACTAGCTTAAGGTTAATATTATATTAACCATATACAAAACACAAAAGTTCGGCCTTTCGGAATTATCATTTCAGACGCGGCGCGGTAAGAAAGCTATTTTTCTAGTTTGAAACGTAGGTATCGTAGGAAAAACCAATCACGCTTTTGTAAAGATCGTTATGTTTTTAATGACTAAAAATATGAAGCAAATTAATGAATCTAGACTGGCACATAGTTAATGTAGTGTCTGCATTAAGATCCCTTGAACTGAGGTGTCTCAACTACGACGTAGGTTAAACATGCGTTCGACGTGTGCGGAGAGATCGGTTTTACCATCAATAATGGCACCTATTGAACGGCGTGACACTGAAGCCCATAATCGATAAAATGTCATTTTTACTATAGTAGGTAGATTAAGAATATTATACTGACACTCTGAAACAATTACTGTTATCTATTGCGCCTACTATACATATGTTAAAAAAGTATGCATTACATTTTGTATTTTTAATCAAGCAAATGTCGGATAGTGAACGGAAAAGTATTTTGCGCACGGAAAACAGTGTCTCATATTTTAGAAATTGTGAAAAATAAAACGTCAGATGTTAAGGACAGTCCAGAAAGATGACACGTGATGCCTTAGAATGTGACAGTGTGCCAATATTTAGAACTCCAGGAAAGGACAGTCCAAGGAAGACTTATTTAACTGATTTACCAGAATTTCAGACAGCGGATATACGTCATATTGTTCATGAATTTCATAATACCGAAGGACATCGTGTTACACTGGCAATGCTGAACTGGAAGATACGTACTGAAATGGAATGGGATTCAGATGGGGAAGGGTATGAAATAATCATTGAAATGCATGCAAGATGTCTTTGAATTCCGTTTTTAAAGCAAAGATTTTCGACGTCTAAATATGCCGATTGATTCTAGACGAAACCTTATTTGCATACTGGGCACACGTCTGATGAGAGAACAATTACACCCGAACGTAAAAGACTGATTATCGTGCATACTAGTGGGGAAATAGGTTTCTTACCTGGATGCTTGCTGTTGTTTAAATCAGGGTCTAAAACTAGGTATTATTTTTAATATTTTGTCTACATATTAATCCGCCTCGGCCAAGTTCACATACGAATCCGTTTACTCTTCATGCCGGGTCGCTTGCCGCTAATATTTTATGCACGTGAGCCTAAACTCTAACCACTAGTAATCAGGGTGGGCAGCGGACACTGAAATTGTGTTATACTAAATCTACGCATATGTTGGTCATTCTCTTCTATCTTACGCCTGCAATACGTATCAAAACGGGATGTACGTCTATGTCTTGCGTCTTTAAGCGCTTTATATCAAGGGAGGGCATGCCACGCCTAAGGAAAACCTGACAACCTTATGAATAATGAATATTGAATTTTGAATTATTGAATATAATTTGTTTATTGGTATATGTTCTTTATAGGATTTTGCAAACTGCAGAAAAAATAATTATCTATAACTAAAAGAAAAACTATGTGTAAAAATATTTCATATTTAATAATAATAATAATAATAATAATAACTTTTATTGTAGTCCATAAAAATTGTGTACAATATATTGTTAACCGATAATATTTACATCTAACTATGGCTACAAGGGGACTGAAAAACAATACAATATTGATCAAAGTTTCAGCCCCGTGAAAAATTATTTTGACACGTGGTCGTAAAAGGAAACATTTACAATAAAAAGTAATTACATAAGGAAATAAGAATAAAAGAACTTGCAAGAATAAATTAAAATAAATTAGGATATGCTTTAACTAAAATAACTAGATGTAAGGCACGTGGGGTATTATTATTTTATTTATTGTATTTACAGAGATAAAAGAAATTGTTTGTATAATATCTTGAATTTAAGTGACCCAGAATTTTTATAAGTAAGAGGTACATTATTATATAACTGAAATATATTATATGAGAAACTTCTACGGTATAAAGCAGTTCTATGAGGTGGAGGTGATATCATTCCTCTGTATCTCAAGTTTAAGGTATGAACATCACTACGGTATTTAATTTTATCATTTAAGTATGGGGGACATTTATTTAAGACTATATTATGATATAATGTTGCAAAATGAAATTTTCTTCTAGGTTCCATATTTAACCATTTTGCATCTTTCAATGTATGCGAAACATGCTCATTTTTCCTAATGCCATAGATATATCTTAAACATGCCTTTTGGATTTTCTCTATTTTGTTACTATCCATTTTATCGAGGCAGGGACCATATACAACATCACAGTAGTTGAAATGACTTAGCACTAGCGTATCAGTAAGTTTGACTTTAAGAGATGGCGAGAGTAAATGACGATGAGGGTATAAACATTTTAAATTGGCGTAAGTTTTTGCATACATTTACTTATATGTTTCTTAAACCGCAAGTCTGTGTCCATCTCGACACCAAGATTTCTTGCCACTTTAGTACATACTAAATCAGTATCGCCTACTGTAATTTTTATATTTGCTTCCAACTGAGCTCTACGTTTACCAATTATGAGAACAGAAGACTTCATTGGATTTATAGATAATTTATGACGTGTTGATATTTCGACTAGTCTTTGCAAATCGTTATTAATAATATGATTTGCTCGATTCAGGTCGTCATGAGAAAATGAATAATATACTTGAGTGTCGTCCGCGTATAAATGTACTTTACAATGATTTAAACAGCTTATTATATTACACGTGTATATACAAAACAACATCGGGCCAAGGATTGATCGTTGTGGTACTCCACACAAAATATTTCTGTAATTTGATTTACCATTGCTTGTTTCTACAAACTGAGATCTATTATTCAGATAACTCTTAATAAACTTAATAGCACTCTCCGAAAATCCAATATAATGTAGAATTTCATTAATATTTTTACACATAGTTTTTCTTTTAGTTATTGATAGTTATTTTTTCTGCTGTTTGCAAAATCCTATAAAGAACATGTTTCAATACAATTATAAGCAAACAAATAATAATTCATTTTTAAAGAATTGGTTTACATTTGACAGTATATCCAAATCAAACCGGAAAATTAAAAATGACTAATTAATTAATGTGTTGAAATTGATTTTTTTTTTTCAAATAAATGTAAATACTCAAAAAGTGACTTAACACTTGTTTCGAGTTATAACTAATGTACAATACAATTTATCACAACCATTAAATGATTAATTAATGTCTTAGTCTTATGAGAATATTGAGAATCTCAAATAGAATATTAATTGTGTACCTAATTTCTAATTTGATATTTGATAAATATCAAATGCAAATTCAAATAGATACCGGGCTTTGTAGTTTGTGGGTGAAATGTAGACACTGCCTGCCTCATCGCTCTCACCCCTTCATTTTTTTTACAATCGTAATTTCTCGCCAAACATCGTTTCATTTTCGGAAGTATGTATCGTATTTATAACGATTTATTATTTGTTTGTGTTTGTGTAAGCAACAGCCGAATCCGACGCGCGCGGTAAAAGTTTTTCAACTTCGGTGGTGAAAGTGCACGCTTGACTCGATTATTATTAGGTTATACGATAACCTTGAACTGTAAAAAAGGAAGGCCAAGGGTAACCCATGACCTTGAAGTCTCATAAAAATTTTACCTACGACGCTCTCTCTCCAAACGCCCCGTGCGCGCATTCTGTCCACTAGTGCACACCCACAGCTAAAAGCCACAAGTCGCCACTGGTACATATCTGAGTATGAGTATAATAACCCCTTAAGTGAATAAGTCATAAATTTCCTCTTATTGTTACCTAGTTTGTTTTATTTTTATAAATTAAGTGATCATGATTTATATGATAATTATGATTAGATAACGATACTTATCACAAAATTAATAGTGATGAGTTGGTACTCCACGAAATATTACACGCTATTCAACTCTGTGAGACATGTTTTGAATTAAGTGGTTGATGTCTTGAGATATTAAATCCCAAGCAATATAAACCACTCGGCGTGAGCGTTTAAGGTCGATTGGCAGATAATCGACCTTGTCGTATACCATATCACGTACATGGTCGATTATCGACAGATCTCGCGATCTTGGAAACTTTGAATGAACGTTCACGTTAACATCCTCTAGGAACCTACTTAGATGCGGCCTCACGTCTATGTTACAGGAGGAGGGGACTTCGGCAAATATTTCAAGAGCAAGAAGAAGGGGAAGATGCTTCCACAATGTGCTCTACAAGCTCCAAAAGAAGAAATTTCTTTTGTTATCAGAATCCATATCTCAGGTGTTGCAATTCCAGAAATGTATTTAGTTTGTTGAATTGCGAGCCAAGGTACCTTACCGCCACCACTGTCACTTTCAGAGCGAAGAGACTATTAGTGAGTACTAATCGCATCGAAACGGTACTCGCCAGTGTTCACTGTTCAGTATTGCGAGAACGGCCGAGTAGATAAATTGCAAGAGGCCAACCGCAGGCATATATTGTACACCATACAATTCATATTAATTCTTCAGAATTTCGTTAATTCCGCCAAAATTCCTCGACTTCTTTGAAATTCCACTGAAATTCCTACACTTCCTCAGAATTCCGCATACTTCCTCACAATTCCGTAAACTTTTTTATGGCCCTATTATATTAACGTCCTGGCGGAGTTCAGCTATGGTTGTTCTACCACTCAACCAGGACACGTATACATAGACATCAACACAACAACCATTCCGTACGATATTACCATCTGCCGCAGCTGAGACTCGAACTCAGGAGAGATAACAGCGACTAAACGTGTTGTGCCACTCAACAGCGGTCTAGATCACTGCTACCTACCCTCTCGGTAACACATGAAATAATACCACTAAACATCCATACTTTGGTCAGGATTCGAACCCGGGACTCCATGGTTGTAAGCCAAACACCTTTAGCACTGCGCCACTGAGCTTTCAATTAAATAAACACTCACACTTCAACGCACATATAATTATATCCTGCACCTGTACATGATCGATTTTAAGTATTAATCAAACTGTTAAAAGGTATAGATATATAGAAATTAAAAAATTCAAATTACTAAACATTTCGAAAATAATGTACTTTTTTGTGCCAATCAATTTGGTTTTAGATCTAACAAATCCACTAACGATGCTATAGTTCTCTTAAATAACAAAATAACTAAAATACAAGAACAAGGGGAATACGCCGGAGTAACCTATTATGACTTACAGAAAGCCTTTGACTGTGTGTCTTACCATGTGCTTGTTGACAAACTTGGGTACTATAAATTTAACGATCTTAGCTGTAATCTAGTATCCTCTTACCTTACCAGTAGAAAACAGTACACTTCTGTGGACAGTAACTGTTCTAAACCACGATATGTCAAACATGGTGTCCCTCAAGGGTCTGTGATGGGCCCTACTCTCTTCCTGATATATGTAAACGATCTTAAAATGGGTGTTCCAAACGCTGAGCTTGTAATGTTTGCGGACGACACAACACTAATAACCTGCCACAAGTTCCTGAGTACTGTTAGGGGGCACATGACCGACTCATAGGTCGCCGCCAATGAATGGTTCATAGTAAAATAGGTTGTCTAAATAAAATAAGACTACTAATGTATTATTCTCTCATACAGCAATTGAAGATTATGATAATCCGGGTAATGTTAAATTTTTATGTGTTATCTTAGACCCAAAGCTCAGCTGGTGTCAACATATTAAACACTGTCAAAAAACATATTTTTAATGAGATCTCTCAAAAAATCTGCAGGTTTTAAAGACTGCTTATTATAGTCTCATAGTGTCCCAGATGTCCTATGGCCTGATAAGCTGGGGCCATGCTCCTTCTACTTGTACAATTTTCGGACTGCAGCGGAAAGTGATCTGTATTATAAGTCATCTGGAGTACCGGGCAGATGTTAAACAAGAATTTATTGAAACATATTCTTTATAGGATTTTGCAAACAGCGGAAAAAAAACTACAATTACTAACTTTCCTTAGTTTATATATCTATGTATGTTTACTATATACTAAAAATAATCTGGAACAGTACACATTCCAGAAATCTGTACATAATCACAATAACTGAAATGGAGATAACGTAAGACCCAACTACTTAAGATTAAAATCTAGCAGGAATGGTCTCAACTACTATGGACCTAATTTTTTTAATAAATGGCCTCTCTGGACCAGAGTACTACCGGTCAATAATTTTAAACGACTTATTAAAAATTTTTTAATAAACCAAGCTTTTTACACCATCAATGAATTTTTAGACTGTGATGTGTCAGTAATTACTGAAAATTAAAATTTTATCTTGAGCTTGAGTAATGGTCGTAAAACCGTGGGTCAAACTGATTCAGTTACCATGGAAACAATTGTACTTTCAATGATTTGGCCGGCGGTTAAAATTTAACGGAGACCGAAAGTAATGGCCCTAGGTTTGCCAAATTTCAAGTCAATATCTTAAACTGTTCCAGATAAAACGTGCTAAAAAAAGTTACCGACAGGCAGACAGAGTTTTTTTTCGTTCAAATTTAAAATCTCGACGTTTCAAGATATTCTAAACCTATTTCAACAACTCCACTACGTGGATGTGGAAGTAATAAACACAAAATAAATGTCAATTTAACAAATAGAAAATAAAGTTTTTTTAGTCCAAATAAAGAAAATTATAAAATTAGGGTCCTGAATATGCCATTTGGGAAAATATAATTTTCCCTTCTAGAACCTACAGGCTATAATATAATCGAGCTGTAATTTCAGATTCTTCAATATCTGTTTCATCGGCAGCATGGGGGAACACAAACGCATTTGAGTTTATATTGGAGTTAGAAACGATCAACGGTGTTTATTAACAATATTTTTTGCAACAAATCGTTTTTTCTGTCCCTTCTGGGTTAAGTTGGTCTCTTAATCCTACTTCGACACTCATATTACATTCTTTTTTCTACACTTTCATCGTTTTGATTAGTGTTATTAATTGTAGCGCAGTTTCAGCTTCTAAAAAACAATCTTCTACCTCAGTTTCAGCCATTGCCTACAAGAATACAAATAATCGTCACATGTTGTGAAAGTGTCTATTCGGGATTTTTGTATTAGCATCATTAACCTTGGAAGGCATTTCTGATATGAAAACATTTAAAAAAGTTTGGATAGGAGATCGGCAATGGGGTCCTTTAAACGTGGCCCCCCAAACCAGGTTTTTATTTAACCATTTGGAACTTATTGATATAAGATTTAGCATTAGTAAGGGCCATTATTTTGCAGTATTAGTTACAACTTATTTCAATCACTGTTGCGAACATTTTGATTTTTCTTACCAAATTTGTTTCGTTGGGTTCCTCCCCAACGTACCGTAATCCCATGGACAAAGGTTGAAGTTCGGTGGTGCACAGCTTTAGTTCGTTGCATCTTAGTAGTATTTACATAAATTTTGAGAAAATAAAAAAAAAAGTAGTGGAACAACTAAACGTTAACGATGTAATAGGCTTGTTCCGTGATGTTCTTATATGGTTTTTATACGTTTTTATATAGTACTCGATATTCTTATTATGCACTTAAAGTTTCATTTTATTAACTTTTCCTTTTCTCGAGATATAAGGGATCGAAATTAGTAATAGTTGCTGAGTTGTACGGGCCAAATCGAAAATTCGGCTTTCTGGGACCTTCCAAATTTAACCTGAAAGGTCGAAAAACATGGAATTTTCAAACGCTCGCAACTAAATAAATACGTCGAGTGGAAGCTTCTATGTCTCTACGGAAAGGGGAGGGTTGGCGATAAATGTTTATCGTAAATTGCAGGATCAAAACCGAAAATTCGACCCGACAGGAGCGAGAGAAAATTGTAATTTTTTGACATTTTACCAAATCGTACCATCCTACAGTCCCTCCAATGCCCGTTCCTAAAAATGAGATGCTTGAGAGTTAGCCGACTTTGCGTTAATGGCGGAAAACTCATTATAAATACCTCCTCCGCGTTCATCCTAACACAATCGCAATTAACTTCAGAACCGAACGGCACCGGTCCCATCTCGAAAAACCGACCCCTCGAAAAGTCACATTGCCATGCTCTTAGCTTTTGGTCGGATGGTAAAGGAATAAATAATTTTCTCTAACACTATTTCGGAAACTACTAATTCCCCAACTAAAAATTGTGTTGAAACAAGTATCATTCCAACACAATGTTATGGTATAATACCGCACCGCATGGCTTTCGATCAATCAGAAGCCGTAAGCCACACTAGAGGTTCGGTTGCTATGGTTACGTGTTGCTTCGCGTTTGACATTTTATCACTTTGAAGGTTTTTTGTATAATTTCTAAAATCTTGTTAGAGAAAGTATAGTCTACAACACGTTTAGAATGGCATATCCCACACTCGCGAACCGGCTCGTGTGGAATATGGGCCATTCCAGAACTTGTTGTAGAATATACTATTCTGGAGCATTTCTACTTGTATTTGTGCATTCTGGAACTATACAATACTAACATTCTTTTCTTTTGTACTCATATGGAATCAACACCAACAATACTCCGAAAGCACATAGTTATAACAATTAAAAATGCATCGAGTCGACTGAGATCGCCGAGACCTATGCGTATAGTGACGTAGCGCCTGGCCACGCCCCAATTTCGCGAGGTTGACATATGTAATTGTTTTTAAGACATTAATCGTGCGAATAAAATTCTGATTTTTTGCGAAAGCTTTCATAGATCCCTGGATTTGAGAAAATCCAGCTTATATTCAAGGAAATTTTTCAAAAATTCCGTTAGCCAAGGTAGGCTTGAGCAGACACCAACAACAAAAAAGTTTTCTGTCGTGCATGCCATGCAATGTTGTATTCGATTTATGACATTTTCTTTTCCGTACAAAGTAAAAACGTTCTTACAAACTCATCCAAGTCCGTCCCTCATAGTTGTGAAATTACAACCCGAGATACGGAATCTGGTGATCGGTGACTGTACAACAGATTGTTTCTACATTATTGTTTTGTACTGTTTATATACATGCTCTGTGGACACACGAGTTTTATATGTATAAGTACGTCCAAGGCCGAAGGTAATTTAGCTCGTTTTATTTGGCAACGTCTACGACCGTTGAACTAGTTAGACTTGGCTTGAATTCCTTTAGCGTAGGTTGTTTGTCTTCAGCGTTCCGAGAAAGAACACCCTCGAAATGATGGATATTAAACTTGTAGATACGACACCACGTTGGCGTATCGGTAGACCACGGCTATTGTTTCGAGAATATATAAAAAAATATATGAAATATGTTTTACGGAAAGAACTTTTTCCACTGAAATACTTTTCACAAAGGAATCCTCGTCAAAAATTAAATTTATAGCAGAAAATGATCTTAAAAATTAATTCGTTGTTTGTGTTTTGATAATTAATTATAATTCGTTGCCAGCAGGACCTCTACGATATATTTTTAACTATTCTTTTAGCTTTATTCCAGTGTGGTACGTAATTTTTCAAACATTGGTTTAATGTAAAAAAGTATAAATTTGTCGTGATACCCTGTTCAAATGTATACATACAGGGTGGGTCGCGAGGGAAATACCCACGTCCGGGAGCGTATACGTAGGTATAGTTTATGACTAAGAAACCAGAAAATTGCAATCCGATTTTTATTCGCTTTGGAATTACGGCACCATAAGCGTTTGTTAACAAAAAATCATGGTCACTGTTACGGTCTTCCACAGATTGTGTAATCGAGGTAAACTTCTCAGTGCTTACATGACATCTGAACGTACATGTAGACAAAATGTAGATAAAGTGGAAAACATTCTTGATTTAGTGGAAGAGAACCCTGTTTAGCTCACCAATTCTCGTCCAACTTGAAATTCCTCAGACAACAATGGAACGTAATTCTGAAACTCTCAGAATAAGTAGAAAATGTGTCCACTATTTGGAGAAAAACACTGGAAAAATTCTCTTCTCAACTTCAAAACAGGGGTTGTAGAAGGGGGTGAAATTGCAAGAAGTTGACCAAAAGTTTTTAAACTGCCCGAATACATATTAAATATGATGACGTTTTTGGACAAATACAAGAAAATGGTAGAAAAATTCTAGTTTAAACATATTGTTGCATATTTCCACCCCTTAGGAGACAGCCTGTATGAATCCGTGTGTTCTAAATAATTTTAACAACGGGTAAACCACTAACACTTTATTTAATAATTTATTGATTATACAAAACTTCTTATTAACTGAAATAACCTTTACACTTTGTTTACTTGATATTTAACCTCACTTTCGCTACCAAACTTCACTTTAATAGAACTTCTCCCTCTTCCGCCTTATATACTCTGAAATTGCCTCTAGAGTCATCCAGAACACAATAAAGAATCTTCTCCCACCACACTCTAGAAAACTACAAGTTTTCAGGCAATATTAGGCATAGGCGTATTATAGGAGGATGTATTGCATAAGAATACAAATTTATAATAGGGGATGCAACAGAGGGTGAAATTATAAAAACTCGAACTAAAAAATTTTAAAATGTGTAAAATTTTTACAGTACATATGCATATACTAAAAATAAATAATCAGCCATCACTGACCACTTATAGTCCGTGTCGTCATTGTTATCGGACGTATCTTCCGAAGTAGACGTTTGGAAGCCTGTTGGAGCCTCATCGGGCGTCTCGGACAATTTAGGCTCGGAAAGGAGCTTCAGAACTTCTTGATAAAGAGGCACACCGCACTTGGCAGATACAATTCTCAGTCCTGTTATGCATGGATCAGAAGAGACCAAAAGGCAACGGAATAAGCCCTCGTGTGTTGTCTCATTTTTCTTGTATGGCCTCTTCAATGTATTTTTAAATCCTCGTTTCTACACTCATGAGCCTTTTCTGAAAGCTGTAAAATTGGTACAGAACAGTACAGCTTAGCCAATTATGGCAGACCATGAATTAAGATTTTATGAATACTCGCTGGTATATAATCCAAGGGTATTTTTTTATGAATATTTTTTTACGTCTTTTTGGCAAATTCTTCAAATTTTTCAATATTTATCTCATATCCTGAGGACATTGCTGGTAATTTAGTCCCACAACGCTTAATCAAATTTATATCCAGTCCAGTTATTTGAGATTTCAGGATCCCTAGTAGCACACAATATTGGACCAATATTGAACCAATATTTTATATATTGGTCCTATATAGGACCAATATTCATATATTGGTCCTATATGGACTGTATATTGGTGCAATATTGGTGCTACTAGGGATACTTGAAAATTTTTCTAACCGTGTTTCCATGTTGTTTCTGTTCTATTGTTTTCTTTCAATTTTTTTGAGAGAATACTGCAGAGTTTGCGAATATTTTTCGAAATATCTCGATTTATGTACTTGTTCTTCGTCAAAAGAAGCTAATAATGCAGCTTTCAAGCCCTTATTTTTATGGGAAATACTTATTTCGGAACTTAATCACCAAACTCTGTATGAATCAATCCGACAGTATGTGCCTTTATAATGTGGAACAATAATTTAAATGGTAAACGTAGTTGTCTTCATTTGGATTTTTTTAAGTTCTTTAAGCCATCAATTCATTAATAATAAAAAGATGTGAATTAATCATGTCTTAACGGCCGCGCTCGCAGCTGCGTTTTATTAGTGTAACGCGTGCGTGACGGATTGAAGTCTCCAAAAAATCATAGGTATCTTGGGGTAAAGTTTTTTTTAATAATTAGGGAATTAATCAAGCTACATTTTGGTACAAAATTCAAAGCTGGGCACAGCAGAACACTTTTTGTAACTCCTAATATTGTGTATCGTTTAGGCAACATCAAATTTTCAAATAACGGTTTCGAATTGATAAATACAGTTAAGTAATCAAACAAAAATTCTAAAATGAAGTACTTACATCGAATAATATCCTCCATGTCCGACTTTGCACGAATTTCCACCCAATACACAAAACTTAGTCTCTAAACAACAGTTTTAAAATACGTTTTTAATACACACTTGCACACTCTTGAACCTATCACTTCAGACTACTTGGGAACAATAAACTATCCCAAATAATATAGTTTACCTCTTAAAGACCACTTTTATGACCTTTTCAAGTAACTTCTTGAAACTTAACAAATTCAGTATTTTAGCCGCGTTTCTGATATTCTGTCCCATTGTGGCGATAAGAGTGAACCATACTGGATGCAATTTTGTAGGTGGATAAATGCTAATCGTTACTTGGTCCCTTGTATACTATTTACCGATGAGGCAAAATTCGCTCGTGATGGCATCAATAATACCCATAACTCTCATCGATAGTCTGAAGAAAATCCTCATGAAACAGTAACAACAAATTTTCACCATCTTTTTTCGGTGCACTGTGGTATCGTTGATAATTTTTATTGGTCCTTTTATTTTTGAGAATCGCCTATTAGGAGAAAATTATCTGTTATTTTTGCAAAACGATTTACAAGCATTGTTGGATGATGTTCATTTAGATATAAGAAATACTGCGCATTATTAGCAGAATGGGGCCCCTCCACATTCTACTCTTATTTAGTCACGCAGCATTTAAATAAAACTTTTCCAGGACGATGCGATGGACTGATCGCAGCAGTCCTATGGCCGGTACGGTCTCCAAACCTTACACCGTTAGTCTTCTGTTTCTAAGGAACGGCGGTGAATGAAAAGTGAAGTGTATAAATCAAAAGTGAACAGCTGTGATGCATAAATTTTTTGTTTTTTGAATGCTGTGGCTCAGTTAAAGGAACATCAAGATGACTTCGGAAGAGCAACACGATTTCTTTGTAAACAAGCCATAAAATCTGCGAATGTCCATGGAGATATATTTTAAAATTTATTGTAAATTAGACTTTTATAACTTAACTTTTCTGATTTTTGTTATTTATGACTCTGTAATTGGGTTTTTTATACACTGTCGGAGTTTGCCACTTTCCTCCCAATTCACCTTGTATGTACTGACAGGAAAAAGAGTGGGAAGGGAAGTTAAGGCCGACCCAATAAATATAACTTTCAACTCGTTTAATATAATGTGATATGCCGATTCTAGCAAGATATTAGTATAATCAAAGCACACGATCATAGCTCTCATTTGGAAAAGAAATCATGAAAATCGGCCTAATAGAAGTTCATGATAAATGTCCGATTTGAATGCAGTTTTAACTAATATGAGAAATATAAGCTATTAAGACATTGTGTTTTAATAAATGGCGGAGGATCCGGTTATTTTTATTCCTTTTCTTACCCACCACTCTCTTGTAATTATAGTACTATCTCTTGTTGTTAACCGAAGATTTTAACGAAACTTTCGCAAAATGACTAATGATTATTGGTACTTTTATGTCATAATTAATCAATATATTGAAAAAAAAAATAGAATTAGCTAATATTTTCGAACTACGAAATTCGTTAAAAATGAAAATCGGCCTAATACAAGTTAATGATAAACTATACAGGGTGATTCACGTAGGCCATTCATTAGAAGTTTTTCAACTTGCAGTTGGATTAGAAACTTGAAATTTGGTATGCAGCCATAATCGATTATGCCCGTTCTATCTAAAATATTTTAGTCCTCCAACTATACAGGGTGTGCCAAAAATTGGTACCAACTTTCTTATTTTAAATGGAAACCTATATTTTTCTTTACATGGTTCGATTGGTCTTCTAATTCTGAGTTTAGAGAACCTAAGTTAAGTTAACTTATCTATTACAATTTTTGACATATGTCCAATTTTTTGAAAAAAATTGCCGCTGTAGTAGTTTACGAACAAATTTGTATCTCGCAAACCTTTCAAAATTATGAAACCAAATTTGTGAAGCAGTTAGCTGGAAGTCCAGGCTAACTTTTGATGTCCCATCGGTGGTCCCATTTTGTACCATATGGGCGCAGTCGATTTTCAAATGCCGCAATCAAAAATCGTCAAAAATTTTTTCAAATGGCACCTACTACTTAAGCATTCCCTATACCTAACTTCACCCCATATCGAGTTATTCAATAAAAATCAAGAAATACCTTATCTTGCCGAGAGATTCCTTACTTCATCAAGTATGCCATGGAAACAAAAGACAGTTGTAATAATTTTTAAAGAAAAATATGGATTCTTATTTAATTATACACAACACCAACAAATTATTATTAACGAACAAGAACAATGTTGACGAAATTCTGTCAGTGAAAACGGTGCAGACATTGAGCATTTGTATTGAAATAATTATTTTGTTAATCTGTTTATTTGTTGTTATTTTGTTGTTATTATTTATTATTGCAATACTATTTTTGAATGAAAATTAAAATGAAATGATTGTTTTCAAAGCCTACTACCCTTGAGATAAAAAAACCAATATTTTTTCAAAAAATGCCAATAACTCAAAAACGACTGTAGATAGACATACACAATGTTGATAAAAGTGGCCCTAAAATTCAATTTTGCATTGATTTCTGACGTCAGAAATGGTAGGCGCAAAGATGTGCTACGCAATCTGTTGAAAGTAGAATAATAGAATATTTGAACAAAAATATGATGGTCACATTGAACATTTACGTCAGAATTTCGTCAACATTGTTCTTGTTCGTTAATAATAATTTGTTGGTGTTGTGTGTAATTAAATATGAATCCATATTTCTCTTTCAAAATTATTACAACCGTCTTTTGTTTCCATGGCATACTTGATGAAGTAAGGAATCTCTCGGCAAGATAAGGTATTTCTTGATTTTTATTGAATAACTCGATATGGGGTGAAGTTAGGTATAGGGAATGCTTAAGTAGTAGGTGCCATTTGAAAAAATTGACTTTTTGACGATTTTTGATTGCGGCATTTGAAAATCGACTGCGCCCATATGGTACAAAATGGGACCACCGATGGGACATCAAAAGTTAGCCTGGACTTCCAGCTAACTGCTTCACAAATTTGGTTTCATAATTTTGAAAGGTTTGCGAGATACAAATTTGTTCGTAAACTACTACAGCGGCAATTTTTTTCAAAAAATTGGACATATGTCAAAAATTGTAATAGATAAGTTAACTTAACTTAGGTTCTCTAAACTCAGAATTAGAAGACCAATCGAACCATGTAAAGAAAAATATAGGTTTCCATTTAAAATAAGAAAGTTGGACCAATTTTTGGCACACCCTGTATAGTTGGATTACTGAAAATATTTTAGATAGAACGGGCATGATCGATTATGGCTGCATACCAAATTTCAAGTTTCTAATCCAACTGCAAGTTGAAAAACTTCTAATGAATGGCCTACGTGAATCACCCTGTATACTTGTCCTATTTAAATGAAGTTTTAACTAACATGAGGAATATAATCTATAAAGAGTAATTATATCATCAGGATTCCAAAGAAGAGGAATGAGTAGGAAAGAAAAATAAAGGGTTTAAGAATAACCGGATCCTCCGCCATTTATTAAGGGCATTGTAGACATTATAGTTTAATAAATGGCGGAGGATCCGGTTATTTTTAAATCCTTAAAACTTGTATTCTTTTTCTTGCCTACCACTGTGCTTGTATTTATACTACTATTTCTTGTTATTAACCGAAGACTTTAATGAAACTTTCGCAAAATGACTATAACACAGGCACACAAAAAATAGTGACGTGAACCCGGGACCCCACATAGTAATCCCTATGTATTTCTACGTGCTGAACACGAATCCGATATCCGTTTAGCTTCATCGCCCACCAATTTATAGTAAATCGCAACAACCCAACAAATTCAGGTTTATGTATTATGCGAAACAAGCTAGCAGCAACTCAGAATGTCCTCACGGAAATGTGCACTGGTGTGTTGACATATTTAAACAAATTAATACCATATATTTTCTACACTAAAATATCTCGTCTCTTGCTGGAATGAGTGGTTAATGTCTTTTTTATCACTGTCTTACGGTTGTCGGTGATTGTTTTGCTTTTCATATCGGCAGTTAATACACATACAGTGTGAACCTAAAGAAACGCACAAAATTCGTATCTTTGGTATGTCATTTGTCAAAAAAATCCTCGAACAGGTCGATTTTAGTTTTGTAAATGCTACATTTTATCACTATACCAAAATTTATGACGTCATTGGTTTTTGGGTTATGACATCATAATTTTTACTTCCCTCGCATACCGAAGGGAAGTATTGTATTCGAGAAAAAAATCACCCTCCGAGATTTTTTTGGATTCTGACGTTTCAGAACACGTAGATTCCGAAAATATAGGTTTTTCAATTCCGTCAGTCAGTCTGTCTGTCTGTCTGTCTGTCTGTTGGTGCATTTACTAAAAAACTAGTTGATGGAGAGCAGTCAAATTTGGTAGGTAGTTAACCCTACTGTCAGCGAAGAACTGGTAGAATTTTCACTGAAAAATATACAGGGTGGACCGTCTAAACGGAATAAATAGTGAAAAAAATTTTTTTTTGCTCAAATTTAAAATTTCCACGTTTCATGACATTCTAAACCTATTTTAGAAAAAAAAATTTGAACATTAATTTCACACATTTAAAAAAAAAATTACCACTAAAACAGATGGAAAATTATTTTTCTTTGCTCAAATTTAAAATTTCCGTGTTTCATGACATTCTGAACCTATTCCAGAAGAAAAAAGACTGAAAATTTTTAACCAACAGTTTTGAAAAATTTCACAAAAAATTGAAATTTTTAACCACTACTATACTTCCACTTCACTGCATGAAAGTGGAACTGAAAATGTGTCTAATAGCAATAATATTTGGCATATGCTATTATACTTTTATTGGAAAATATACAGGGTGGTCATCCCAAGAAATAATTCATGGTAGACCTGTTATTTAGTATTGAACTTTTGCTGTTGGATGAGCACTATTTTTTTGACCAAAGGTTATCAGGACTTCTTTGTAATAATTACAATAACTATATTTCCATTATTATTCTCAATGTCATTTCATATTTAATAATTTTTTAGTGGCCGCCATGCACAAATAACGAGGGAAGTTCTGTGTAAATACCTTTACCGATTTTTTTTAATGGAAACAGACATTTTTGTTTACTGTTTTTGGTGGTATATTCCTTTAGCTTTCTGGTGATATGAAAAAAATTGATATTACCCAAGCCATTCTTTTGGGAAAAAATATTTTTATTGATTGATACCTTACATAAGTAATTATGAGAAAAAAATTATCTCCATTGCTCAAATTGCGACCCTCCAACCATTTGGCATTGACCAAGACGGGTGTAGACACTTTGCACGCTATTCTGAATCATTTCATGCGCAATTCGTCTCATCTCCAAGCCAATTCTGTTTTTCTATGGTATCCGGTCTGTTAAAATACATCCTTGACTGTAAGTAACGCCAAAGAAAAAAATCTAAGGGGGTTAAATCCGGTGAACGCGGGGAGCTCTCAATAAGACCTCGGCGACCTATCCACCTTCCAGTAAAAATGTCATCTAAAAACTGACGCACTGCTATCCCAAAATGAGGTGGGGCCCCGTCTTGCTGAAACCAGACGCTTTCAGCAGGAATATCTTTATCTTCATTGTTCGGAAACATAACTGCTAAGGCTGGCACTAACTCAACTCGCAAAAACTAAATATCTTGCGGCCGTAAGATTTTCTTAAAAAAAAAGGTCCCAATAAACGATAACCAATCATACCCACCCACACGTTTACTTTGCCTCGTCGCTGTGTATGGGCTTCTTAAGTCCAAAGAGGATTACCTACAGTTATGCCGATGTACAGTCCCCTTTAAAGAAAATGTAGCTTCATCAGAAAAAACAATGTTCTTTAAAAAATTTGGGTTTTCATCATACAAGGTCATCAACTTTTCACAAAACTGAAAGCGCCGATCTGGATCGTCCTCATTCAATTCGTGGATTAATTGCACTTTGTATGGATGGTATTTTTATTTTTTTAATAGACGTACAACAGAAGTTTGACTCACGTTATGATTTAAAGCCAGCTCCCTTGTTGAAAGATGTTGGTTTTCCTCACTTTCTAGAAGAATGTTTAATTTGGTTTCGTTGCTTGTGCTAGGGCGACCAGATCGAGGGAGGTCAGCTACACTGCCAGATTCACCATATCTATCCACCAATCTACTTATAGTAGATCGAGAAATTTGCTTTTCGGAATACTTGGCATTGAAAACATCACATGCTTCCTAATAAATTCTCAGCCTATCACCATATCCAACCATCATTAAAACTTCTACGCGTTCTCTTTCACTTAAAAGTGGCATTGCATTCACTAGTTTTACACTGTCTCAGAAGTGTCACAAAACTGAGGTTCCACACGTGCCAGGAATAAAAAAAGTTATCGATACTTTACACAAAAGGGCCTGTATCTCTCTGTTGTTAAGGTGATTGTTTTTTTATTATTTTCTTTGTTTTGTTTTTATGTCAGATGTTTTGATGCTAGTTAAAACAAAAATGTAGGCAACAAGGTTTATCAGTCCATAAGAAAGTGGAACATTACTCGTGAATTTGCGAAAGGTAAACTATTTTTACATAAAATGTCATTTTTCCAAAAGAATGGCTCAAGTAATATTATTTTTTTTATATTACCAGAAAGCTAAAGGAATATACGTACCACCAAAAACAGTAAATGCCTGTTTCCATTAAAAAAATTTATGACGGCGTCATAACTCAAAAACCAATGACGTCATAAATTTTGGTATAGTGACAAAATGTAGCATTTACAAAACTAAAATCGACCTGTTCGAGGATTTTTTTGAAAAGTGACACATACCAAAGATATGAATTTTGTGCGTTTATTTAGGTTCACACTGTATACAGCGAATACATGCTAATACTTGTTAATAGAAATTCCATTGATTAGACAATAAATTAAACCGAAATTACCGGAAAAGAATTTAAATGACCGGTAATTATTGCCAGGAGCTTTTGTCTCATTTACCAATATTACAGAGTCGATGATTACCACTAAAAAGTTGAAATTAATAAATTTTTTAAAATAAGCCGTATCCAAAAATAGCCACTAAAAATGATAATAAAATTCACTCAATCATCCGATTAATTAGAGTTTGTGGCCTAATGTCGATATTGAAGCCGATGTAAATGTAAGAATGACACGTGACTTATTTTTAATCGACTTGAATATCAGCATGAGCTTACAAGCTCCAATTAATCGGGTGACTGGGCGAAATTTTATTTCATAATTTCTGGAAACTTTTTTAAAACGGGTCAGTTCAAATAGTATTGATTTCTTAGAGAAATAGGAAGCTGTTGGGTTCATATTCTTAAAAAGTTTTATTAACCACTTCTCAAGTGCCAGGAGTAACCCCTTGTAAATTCAGGATTTTGTGTTAAAGAGACGCAAGGCGAGTTTATAGTGGAATTCAAACCACTGTTCTTAAAAACTTCAAATAGCATTGTTGATGATGAACGCGCACCAGTAATTTGAGAGATTTTTAAACACCCTTATGATACAGCGAACAAATACAACATTGTAAAATGGTACCTCTTCTTATTCATAACAGCTTCATAGACGTTTTGTGATTCACGCCTTATTCTGTATGATGCGTATGACAGCATCACGTCACCGGTTGCAGTTTTTTGTTCAGTATATATGACTCCAAAAATGCGGTTTTCTATGAATTTCATATCAACCCAACCTTTTGGAGTGCGTCTTCTTCTCTTAGCATCTGGTTTTCCCTGAACCATGAGTCTACACTAACTCAAACGTGTGAACTAATATTTTATCAACAAAAAAGGGAATCACTAAAATCGAAACAACAAAGCAACTACCGACACGTGTTTCGGAGTTATTGTTGTGTGGGGTTTGGCGTGATTTCCTTTTTTGTTTATTGTTTAACCCCACGATCTCCCATCTATTTATAATATTTTATCTTTCTGGCTCATGCCAATGATTATCTGAGAAATGTCAATATGATGAATTCTCAATATTCGACTAAAATATTTATCAAGTAAATTTTAATTTAATATAAATATTTTCCATTAAATAAATATTTTATTAATCTTAAAAGAAAAAGATCGATATCCATGCAAAGTTAATTGTATCTGAATCATTTTTTATCCCAATAAATCTCGCAAATCATACCAATTCTAAATAATCACGTAAAACCGAAAACTACTTCAAATGTTCAAATATCATTTCTGGCGCTGCTACAATCGAAAATTCAATGTATTCTGGTAAAATGTTATTTAATAACAATAATAATAATCTTTGTTTCCTCACACTTGTACAAATATTACAATTAATATTTACATAGTACAGAGTAAATAATATAGTCTATTAAAGCCCTTTTTTCTTTGTTTTTAGGGTTGCGTAGTAACCCTTATAGTTTCGGTAAGTCCGTTCATCTGTCTGTTTGTTACAGCCCACCCAGTCTCTCATTTTTATGCCTATTGAGATGAAATTTGGTATACAGACGTAAACTGATGGCTCAATAACAGAAATAAAGAAATTTTTAAAAAAAGAAACTTTTGAACTTATCTTCCATACAGTGAAAAGTGAATTTCAAAAATTGCACTTATCCCATTGGGCGAGGGGCAGTTGGATAGGTTTCCTAAAATGCAAACATGCTTTTGGACCTTATAATGTTAACCCTTCACTCACGAGAGTTCGCTTTCAAGTTTTCAAAGTCGTTATCGCCGGATCTGCCCCCCAAATTTCTGACCGATCGATGCAAGAAATCTGGAAACAATTCTAATGGGCCCTGTTTTTAAAGAACGAGCAGAATCAAGTTAAAATAGCTCTTAATACGTAGGTATACAGCATAAAGTTGAAGAGAATGTTAGTGAATATGGCTACCGAACCCTATCACGTGCCTGCTCAACACGCTCTTGGCTGTCTTTTATCATTAATCTATTGTAACTACAACTTTACTGCAGTTTCAACTATAAGGCTGTATTTCAATAATGTAACATTTTAATCTCTTTGTAAATGAAATACTAGTACATTTTATCTCCTGTGAAACTTGCATTGAATACCACCTGCGTTGTTCTATATAATATACTTCCTTTTTAAACAGTAATGTTTGTTGTTGGGTACTCTTTAGTGCGTTAGAGTTTGGAGTTACCATAATCAAACCTTTTACATGCCTTCATTTGTCACAAATTTGTCGATATTTTTTAACAAATTTGTGTTTCATGAGGAACTGTACATACTTCCGGTGCCGGACATTTTTATTTTGATTTTTCCGATCTCTGTAAAAATGATCACCCTGTAATATATTTTTTTAACAGTCAGGTGCCAATTGTAAAAGTCCAGACATCACTAAACATAAACATTTAATTAGATTTTTTGTCGCACCCTTGTTGATTTTTTTACAAGCGATTGAATTTGGCGAAAAGGGGAATTTGAAGAAGCTTTATTTGCTTACATTAATTGTCCAAATAATTTAAAATGGTCACATTAATTATTTGCAAAAATTATTTAAAAATATTACAAATGCTTAGAGCAAATGTTCAAAATGAGAATCTCCAGCTTCCATACATTGTTGTTGACGTTTACTTAAATTGCAAATAGATTTTCTAATTTGTGCAGGATTGTTTCCAATTTGGTCACTACAGAGGAAAATTCGCTGAAGTAACTGATCTCTAGTATTTATTGGGACACTGTAGACTTCAGTTTTGAGATATTCCCATATAAAATAACGGGGTTGAAATATGGTGATCTAGCCGGCCAAGGATGAAGTCCCCTACGTCCATCCATCTGTTTGGATACTCATCCAAATGCCTTCTAACCTCAGAGCCAAAATGAGGAGGAGCTCCGTCATGCGTCATGCTGGAAGTACTGTCCTCTTACATTAATACCTTGCATTAAACCAGGTAAAATATTTTATAAGAAATCTAAATAAACTCCTGTAGTTAGTCTTGCCGGAAGAATATGTGGGCCAATTAGGTTGTTGTTAATCATACCACGCCAAATATTTACCGAGAACTTATGTTGGGAATGGGTTTCTCTTATAGCATGAGGATTGTTTTCGGCCCAGTTACTCAAATTGCTTGAATTAAGTACTCCATCTGGTGTAAATTGAGCCACTGGCAAAATCTAACCTATTTACATTGTCATCCTGTTGAAGCCTTTGCACTTGCTGAATATGATACAGATGTAATCTTTCTTTTTTTGTTCCACTTTTGATGATGGAAAACTGCCGTACTCCTTGGCATAGCGATACACAGTTGAAAATGCCTGATGATTTGGTGTTCTTCTGTTAGGAAAACGAATATTGTATTCTTTTGCGGTTTGTCTACCATTACCACCGCAAAATCCACAAACAAAAATAATATTGACATATTTCTCATTTGATAATTTATAAGGCATGATTATTTGCATAACAAGTTAACCAAGTACACTAGTTCTACTGTTTATGGCAACGAACAAGAAATGTCAAACTATCTAGACGTACTATTAATTATGTAACAATAAAAAGAAAATTGTTTAACGATTCCTATTATAAAATGTACCTAACTACACTTTCTTTGGAATTAAAAAAAAAACTTTGGTTTTAAGTTTTTTTTCTCAATATTGAACATTATGTATCGAGTTTAAATTAACCATTCTTAATTATTTGTAAGCAAATAAAGCTGTTTTTCTTCAAATTCCCCTTTTTGCCAAATTCAATCGCTTGTAAAAAAATCAACAAAAGTGCGACAAAAAATCCAATTACATGTGTATATTTAGTGATGTACGGACTTTTATAATTGGCACCTGAATGTTAAAAAAAATATTACAGGTTGATCTTTTTTACAGGAATCGGAAAAATCTAATTAAAAAAGTTCGGCAGTGGAATGAAAATAATAAGAATAATAATAAATAGCAATCTATCAACTGTAATAAGTGTATAAAGTGTCTAAAATTTAAACAAAATCCGATCAATAGTAAAGACGTTCTGGCCAAAATAAATTTATCACCCTGTGTATCAGAAATTAAGAGCGACGGGAAAATTTCAATTGCCGTTCCTGAATACCCAAGTTGTCCTATACCGCCCCTGGAAGTATGTACAGTTCCTCATGAAACACCCTCTATAGTAGTAATGTTATTAACTCCAAATGTTTTAATAATGGCTTACTACACCATCTATTATATATCCTAAGGCTACATCGCATGTTTTTCTAATCAAAACTCTTCTGGCGCGAACCCTCGCCAATATTCTTGACTGTTATGACGGTCTCGGATGATTAGGGGTCGAGCTTGAGCTCTTTGCCCCAATCATCGCTGTAGACCTGGACCGGCCTCGTAAGGGGTGGGCCCGCTTTTTACGACTATCCCCCCTGCAAATGCAGACGGTGTAGGCGAAGTTAGCAGACCTCCCCTGGTCCTGGCTGTTGGACCCTGCCAGCTGGGTCGTTTCTTCTGGCGCTCTTCTGTCTTGAGTTTCTTTCTTCGCAGGCATGTCGGCTCCCGGGAGCGTCTTCAGTCTGTCGTGAGAGGGAACAGCTGTTGCTGTACCCTTTCGGAGTTTGGAAGGGTTTGGAGGTGTGTGACTAGTCGGAGCTCAGGGTGCCAATTGGCATCATGTGCTCCGATTTCGTCGGAAGGAAGTTTTAGGCTGTGTAGCTCAAGGATTGTGTTCGGCCAAGGACGCTTGTTTTAGCGTCGGAGGCCGGCAAGGGCTAGGGTAAGGGTACCTAGCTGGTTGTTTGCTGGATACCCCCGGGATCGGGTGATATGGATGTTTTGGTCATTGTCTCCTTGCGGCGTGGCTTGAAGATCGGTCTGAAAGGAAGGTTAGTTTTACTTACCCATTATCCAGGATTTGGAGCTTCGGCCTCTTGTGTCTAGGAGCGTCGTTGGGGTCGTAGTCAGTCGCCTGTCTGACCAGCGGATTCCCATGCTCTGCTGCACGGGCGTATAGTTTCTTCGCGCTGTCCTGGATGACTTCATTTACCGGGGTGTATTCCAGGTCTCTGAAGATGTCGGCGTTTCTGACAAACCATAGTGTATCCACGGCGCACCTGAGTGCGACGTTTTCCACGGCTTGTATCCTCTTCAAGTAGGTGGCTGCTTGGTATCCCCATCAGGCAACTGAGGCGTAGGTCAGAATGAGTGCAATGAGGGTCCTGATGAGCGTGAGTTTGTCCCTCAGGTTGAGTTGGCTTTGTCTGCCTATCATTGGATAGAGCAGAGTCCTTCTCGTCGTCGCCTTTTGTATAATCGCTTCCGTGTTTTGTTTCCACGTCAGGGTTCTATCCATGATAACGCCAAGGTACTTGACAGTATCGTGCCATTGAATGTTGTCGCCGTTCATGAAACGTGTCCTATGGGAATTTGCTTTCTGACTTTCTTGAAGAGTATGGCTTTGCTCTTCTCCGCATTGACTTTGACTTTCCACTTGTTGCACCACTCTTTCAGAAGGGATGCTGCTTCCTGGAGGTTGCGGGTGGCAAGTCTTACGCTCCATGATCTTGATGGCCGTGTTGTCTGCGTAGAGCGCCAAGGAGGTCCTTGCGGTTCTTGGCATGTCGGAGGTGTTGGCGCGAACCCTAGATCCGCAAACTATATATTAAACCATATCTTAATGTGAAGTGAACACGAGCGAAATAATACATTCTTAACACAGCAAAATCGGCCAGAAGATCATAAGTTGCATATTGAGAACATGTTTCTTAAGTTTGGAAACTGTTGAGATGACAACAGAGACTGATCTCTTTTTAAACTAGAAGCCGATTTTAGCATTAGGTTTTATTACTGGATTGAATAACTCCCGTTTTGGTGTTATTTATAGAATAAGTAAATTATCACACCATTTATCTATTTAACTATCACAGATGAGCCTCCATGATACGTAATATTCATATTACTGGCATATAATATAGTACATAAGAAACGTCTTCAGAAGAAAATAGAGTGGCAAATGTAATTTAATTAGGTAGTTCAATGATATACAATAAAAATGACAATAGTCCTAATACCGCACCTTGGAGTATCCCACAATGGTCTATTTCAGTAAGAATTTTTTCTTAGATTTTTGGCAAGTACTCATTGAAATAACACCATCATTTAAAAAAACAAAATTTACTGCATTATTTCACAGAGAAAGAAATAGAAAACTATTTATTCCCTGGCACTACCTCTGTGGTGATAGTTGAAACTCTATCACACATTTTCTGAATGACCACAGATTGGGTGCGGAAACATGTTAATGAATACAATCCCTGCGTATTAATTATTTCACCCACACCTAGGGGGCGCTAATGCGTAACAATACGATGCTGGAGAGTCGCTTTGGGGGTGTATTTCTCTGAAAATTCAGCTGTTGGTATGATGTGCTATCCAGAAATCTCAAAATATCAATCCCCCGGGCCATCTGCCTGTTTTCTTAATGGTTCATGACGTAAAAAAAGATGGAGAAGATGGAGTGTTAGCAATTTCGGTCTTTATGCCCTTGAGGATCTTGCCATCTACGTTCTTCACTGAATTACATATTCGGTTTCCAGCATTGTACACAAGATCTCCAAGGTAATAAATGGTCGCGATTTTACTATTTTCTTTCATGGTTCCGTTAGTGAGGCAAGCAAAAAAAATAAATAAATAAAGCTGCGCGTTTACCTCGATAACATTCCAATTTGTAAAGCAACAGCTTTTTATGGTGGGTGCGCATGAAGGCATAACGGGCACGCGAACACACGGACTGACGGGCACATATTTTTGGGAATATTGTATGAATTAATGAATTCAAGGAAAGTTAAGAAAGTTTAAATCTCAAAAAAGTTATTAATTTTTAATTTCGGTACGTATAGAAGAAAGTGGATGGTCAGCTTGGAACCTTTTGTGAAAATGTCGCGGCTGCCAATTATGTTCCTATATGGGATCTATGGTCCCGGTTAGTTCACAAAGACACTAAGAGGACTGTCAAAATAGGTATTCCGAAGTTGGCAACGCCTGAGTGCTGTTATTTCAGCTAATAATAATAAGAAAAACATATATCCCCACATTACAGTTTTAACAAAGACATGTAATTATTTTTATATTAGAGAATATATATTTACGGAGCTATATATTTGCACGCCAACATGTATGTTTTCTTAGTTTTACCTTGACTGATCTCGAGAGTTTGCAAAATAACTGTGAAAACGCTTTGTTGAATTCGGAGAAATCTATTTTTGTTAATAAAGTAAGAGTGAACAATAAAACATTAGCTGGTATGTTCATCTTTTTATTGTACACTAATTTATTGATAATTGATTTTGGATTATATCGAAGTGTTAATTCGAAGTATTTTTTTTATATTTATAATTTAACTACTAAATTCGAAAATATCTGTATGTATAACCAGTGTTTTGTAAAAACGGACGAATATATTAGTGGACTTCGTAAATAATGCAATGCCTGAATTGATTTGAATATAAAACAGATCAATTTAGAAGATTAGAAGATAATATGTGAACATATTAAAAGTAAACTATAAAAGTTTAAATACTTCACTGGTGTTCTGTATTGTCAATTAACATTAATTATAATGTGCATTATAGTTACGTAAATAAAATTATTATGTATTCTTTGATGCCCATGTTGCCATGTTACACTACGAACTTATCAGATGGGCCATGAAACCAGGAGTCACCGTCAGACATTTTTTTATTTCCAAAAAATTACAAAACTAAACAAAATTTTACCAGGAGGTTTTGATCATTTATATTAGAAGAACTCGCACGTTTTGTTGAAACAATCTATACGTTCGGATGGAGGGGGGGGGTGAAATAGTGAACAGTTAAAAAATCGGTAAAGGTATTTACACAGAACTTCCCTCGTTATTTGTGCATGGCAGTCACTCTAAAAAATTGATAATTACGAAATGACATTGAGAATAATCATAGGGGTAGTTTAAATCCGAACAAAGAAAAAAAATCTTGGTAAAATTTTTTTAAAATAGTAAACAAAATTTCCAATTTTTCTTTGAAATAGATTTAGAACGCTATGAAACGTGGAAATTTTAAATTTGAAGAAATAAAAAAAAATCCATCTATTTTAGTGGTAAAAAAAATTTCAAAAATGTTGGTAAAAAAAATTTCAAAAAATTTTCAAATTTTTTTTTTCTGAATCAGGCTTAGAATGCCATGAAACGTGGAAATTTTAAATTTGAAGAAAAAAAAATTATCGTTTTAGTAGAAAAAAATTTTTCAAAAATGGTAAAAAATTTTTTTTTTTTTTAATAGTTTTAGAATGCCATGAAACGTAGAAATTTCAAGTTTGAGCAAAAAAAAATTTTTTCATCTTGGTAAAAAAATTTTCAAAAATGGTGAAAAAAATTTTCAAATTTTTTTTTTTCAGAAGTAGGTTTAGCGTGTCATGAAACGTGGAAATTTTGAATTTGAACAAAAAATTTTTTTTTTATCTTGGTAAAAATTTTTTCAAAAATGGTGAAAAAAATTTTCAAATTTTTTTTTTCCAGAAATAGGATTAGCGCGTCATGAAACGTGGAAATTTTAAATTTGAGCGAAAAAATTTTTTTTTCACTATTTATTCCGTTTAGACGGTCCACCCTGTATATTTTCCAGTGAAATTTCTACCATTTCTGCGCTGACAGTAGCGTCAACTACCTGCCAAATTTGACTGCTCTCCGTCAAGTAGTTTTTTAGTAAATGCACCAACAGACAGACAGACAGACAGACAGACAGACAGACAGACAGACCGACAGACAGACAGACAGACAGACTGACGGAATTGAAAAACCTATATTTTCGTAATCTCCGTAATCTGAAACGTCAGAATCCGCAAAAATCTCGGAGGGTGATTTTTTCTCGAATACAATACTTCCCTTCGGTATGCGAGGGAAGTAACAAAAAACGTTACTCTGTTGAGACATTAAAAAAACTGTGAAACAATAATTACTTCAATATCTTCAGCAGCTCAGAAGGTATTTTAATGCTCCCGAGCTTTTGTGATTTTGGTTTTGTTTTTAATGCGATACTCCGTACTTTTACCACTATCGTATCGTTAGTGATTCTCATCCACGTGTTTATTCTACTTACACATTCGCATAATGGAGTGGTAGGTACTGTAGTAATCGTATTTTTTTTTAATAGGTTTAGAATGTTATGAAACATGGACATATTATAATGACATCTGGAACTAAATTATATTTTGAGCCTATTTCATTGAAGGATTTGGGGGTAATAAATAAGGGGTATTACCAAAAAGCAAGCTAATAAGAGTCCGGAAATTTGGCCAAAATTCCAATTTTGACCTGCCACCTCCATCACCACCCATTAATGAAATAGTTAACAGAATACAACTAAGATATTATTGACTTGTTTGGTACGCTTATATATTATAACAAGTGAAAAAAACTACATTTTGATATGCTTTTTATTCAATTTGTTGGGATGATTCACATTTTCAGCAGAGGGTCGCAAGATGCCTCAGTGCTTTGACATGTTTTGTTTTTCTTTTTTTTTGCATTGACTAAAGTAAAAGCTAACTACATTTTGAAACACGGAAAGGGCATCGGTTCTATTTTTATTTAGTAAATGAAAATAAGGAAATTAATGATGGTATTTTAAATACAACATTATCACTTATCAATTTGTAATATTTTTTTAAATAATTCTGTGGAATGCATTTTCGTAAATAACTCGTTTATTTTAAGTTTTCCGAAAAAACTCCATTTTAGATTTTTTGTCCAAAAAGGTCCATGACTTATACTGGTTATAGAGATCAATCGACGGAATAGTTAATTTTCGATTTTTATTAGGAAACTGTTCGGAATTTGTAGAATTTATCAAAAAAATCAAGTTTTCCAGGATTTGTAGATTCGCTTTTGTTTTGTCAAATTTCTCATAAACGTCAACTAATAGAACTATTTGAGCCCTACAAATGTCATTTTAGAAAATCAAAATCGGACCTTCGGTTCGGGAGTTATCAATTTCTTTGAAAAATCATACTCGGCCCTGGAAAACATACTTGCGGTCAACGGATTCGGGCCGCCAGCAATAGGCTTGATTTGTGGCCGGGTACCTTTGATCCCACCAAGTCTCATCGAAATCGATCAATATTCTGGACAGTTATCGTGCTTCCTAGCCCGATTTCGAGAAAACCAGTTTTTTGCAAAAAAAAAACAATTTTCGTTTGTTTTTCGACATAGTCTTTGGTATACTTATTTGTAGAGCTTTGCCAGCGGCACTATTTCTTTTTTGAAATATCTCGATCCGACTACCCGTTATCGAGTTATTCAATTTCTCCCGAAAAACTCGAAACGTCTATATCGGGTACTTCCGGTTTCCGAACGGAGCCGAGCTTCCAGAGTTAAGGTTTTCTAAAGACCTCCTATGAACCACCCAAGTTTCACCGAAATCCGAAAACGGATTAGGGGGGCTAGGCGTGACAGACAGACAGACAGATAGACAGACCGACAGACAGACTGACCGACGGACGGAATTTTCTAAATTCGCTCTCGAATCGATAGATACGACTTTCACATCGATCCGACATTTTTTTCGGGTTTCGACGGTCCACCGGAAAAATGCTAAACGTATACTACATTTTTTTTCAAAATGTAGTAACAAGATCTGAAACTAGATAATATTTTGAGCATATTCCGTTGCAGGGTTGGGGTGGAAAATAGGATAAAATAGTGTATGTACGAGAACGAAAGTTCTCAAAAAATTGTTTTCATCATCCACCTCCATTATCACCTTGGAGCAGATGATTTCCCTCCAGTATATTGGAACCACAGCCATACGTAAACAGACACACATGGAAACGCCAGTTAATGTGAATATGTATATTTCTCATTCAGTCTTGATTAGTAACTGACTATTTTATGTTTTTATCCAATACTAATTACTAACTGATATTCTTTTTCCTTCTTCAATTCTTTGGGACTTCCTGCCACATGTATGTTTTCTTTTTAAGTGGTGCTCGGGGAATCTATAAAATATCACAATTAACCAGTATGTTACTGGTAAATAACCTCTACGCCTGTGACTTTTACGTTAAAGGATCAGTTAAAGGTTGCTTTTTTTAAATAAACAACACAAATAAGTATAAAAACTTGAAATTATATAATTCGCCGACGTTTCGGAAATCTATTCTATTTCCTTTTTCAAGGCTTTTTTTGAAAAATCTTTTTTTGCTGTGTATGATAAATACACAGCTCTAAGAATGTTGTTTGTTATATTCAATATCCATAGATACTTACTATTTACATAGAACTGTTGATATAGTTATAGATATAACAGTTTTTTTTAGTTTTTATACAATGTTAAGTTTGTGTAGTTCTTCTTTTAACATTGGCAACCAAATTGTACAGACATCTACGTAACAATTCGACACGCATCTATCCTCATTCAATAATATTATCGCGAAATCTTTAATTTTTCTTTTTTTGCTATCTGCCTTTTTTGTTAAAATTTTTGCCGAGTCCCAGTTTATTCTGGATCCATTCTCCCAAGCGTGTTCGCAGATCTTGGACCTCTGAATTTCATGTTTTCTTATATAACTTTGATGTTCGCCCAATCTTACACTAAAAAGTCTGGATGACTCACCCACGTATTGTTTGTTGCACTCACACGGAATACTATAAATGCAGTTTTTTGAATTTTGCTCGTAGTTTTTCGGTTTCGTCTTTGTCAGAATAGATCTTAAAGTATTGTTTGTTTGAAATACCGTCCTAATATTAAATCTATTACTAGAGAGACTAGACATGTTCAAAATTGTGCATACAAACCGATTATCTCGTGGAGATACGTAGATGATATCTTTGCAATCTGGCCTCATGGTATTGAGTTACTAGATAGTTTTTTGGAACATTTAAATAATAAAGAACCTTCTATTTAATTTACTTTAGAAAAGGAAACTAAAAATGAATTACCATTTTTAGATGTTTTAATTAAAAGAGTAAATGGTACAACTGTACTGTACAACTTGGTTGCCAATGTTAAAAGAAGAACCTCACAAACTTAACATTGTATAAAAACTAAAAAAACTGTTAACTATATCAACAGTTCTATGTAAATAGTAAGTATCTATGGATATTGAATATAACAAACATTCTTAGAGCTATGTATTTATCATATACAGCAAAAAAAAATTTCAAAAAAAATCCTTGAAAAAGGAAACAGAATAGATTTCCGAAACGTAGGCGAAATATTTAGTTTCAAGTTTTTATACTTATATGTGTTGTTTATTTAAAAAAAAGCAACCTTTAACTGATCCTTTGACGTAAAAGTCACAGGCGTAGAGGTTATTTACCAGTAACATATTGGTTAATTGTGATATTTTATAGATTCCCCTAGCACCGCTTAAAAAGAAAACATACATGTGGCAGGAAGTCCCAAAGAATTGAAGAAGAGAAACATTAAGATAATGCCACAAATAACATTTAGACAATAACTGATATTCATTAAAGTAAAAAACATTTCATTCATCGCTATCTATATTGACGCATGGGGCGATTGAAACTTACTTCTTAACTAGGGAGACGTATGTCAAGTTGTTCTGACTTCTGAGATTCAGTATTTGAAAGAACTGCGACAATGCTAGTATTTTTGTACCTTATTTTGAGTTTTTTTGCCTATAATTTCTTACTTAAATCTGAAAGAAGGCATATCTGTATTAATTACATTGTGTTAATGATCCAATCACTTTATATTGTCAATATTTGATGACTGATTAGCCTGATGTTTGTGGCCCTTTGATAAAGAGTAACCCCAAAGATAACCCAAAATTATTCAAATGTTTAACGGCAATTTCCTCGAAAACGGTTGGAGTTATCAAGTTCTACCAAGTGTACCTTTTATACGTAGAAATCATTAGATTTTCTGGTCCGAAGTACCACAACGTTTCGTCCAAAAAGAAATATGAAAGATATTCATCATCATCGTCCTGCGGTGCCCTCTATGATCCAACGTGATGTAATACATAAATTATTGTTTCCTAGAATAATAAAAGTTCCTCTAGCAAATTTGGAGAAGATCAGTCAAGAGGCTGTTGAGTTATTACGAAAAAATAATTTTAATTTTGACACCCTGTATCTTTTTCCACAGCAACATTTTACTAAAGCATATTTGGTTATATCCTCATATTTTCGCTCAAATAATCTACCCCTGCACTATGGCCTATTACTAATGGTCCACCCTGTATATTTATTTGAAACCAAACAGAGAAAGCCTGCTTACACATTTTGTTTATGAGCTTAAAATATATCTAGCATTGCACAACTTGCAAAATTCTACGATGAAGAAAAATGGCCCATTGCATGTTAAAAAAGACCAACGAGAATGAGAAGTTTCTGATTTAAAGAAAATCAAGATATGATTTCGATTGGTCCATCCGACTTGCATTATTACCGCAAATTCACAAATATCCACAGTGCACTAAAAAAGCTCTCAGATTATGCTGGTACTAGTGGGCATCGAACCCATTATGAGAAGACCAGCAGATCGCGACATCAATATTGAACCTTATAAAAATAATAATAAATACCTAAATAAACAAGCTAACCATTATACTCTTCGCCGATTTACTACACTTGTTATATAATTGTTGCACATTCTATAGGATACTCTTCGCATGTTTTTTTTGTAAATGATGTTAGTTTCAAACATTTTTTGTTTAATTACAAAACAATACAAAATTTTTTCATTTCAAAAATTAATAACTTTTTTTTTTATTGATCGATTTTGTTCAAAAACAATAGGGTTCTTCCTCTAGCTAATACTAACTTACTGTCCAAATTCAATACAATCGGACTTTTCGTTCTTAAGTTATCGTGCTTACAAGAAACGTGACGGACGGACAGACAGACGGACATTTTGAAAGTTGTTCAGAATTCGATCACCAACACCAAATTTTTTTCTCTACGAGCAATATTACCGGTTTTAGAAAGGTGCCGATCGAATGCAATATACTCTTCGTTTTGTATTTGCGAAGAGTATAATAATAGCCCAGTTGTCAGAGACAGAAATTGATAAAAACCGGTCACTAAATCTTATATGGCTGAATTTTTCAAAATAAGTATTTCTGTTGGTGTAGAATACGATAAAAAACGGTTTACAGCTCTAAGAGCTCTATTACATTAGGCCACCTGTGGCTCCACCAAGCTGAGACACTGGTGGCGCAACTGGTGGAGCTGCGAAAAAGAGCATCGCCACCGGTGGTACAACCTAAAATATTCAGTGCCATTTTAACCATGTCGTGGTACGAAAAGATGCAGATATAGAAAAATGCATGTACATCCAATGCTAGCACTAAGAGAAGAAAAAGACCTTTATTATACTTTGTTTAAAGAACTTTGTGCAGATGATAACAAATTTTTTAATTAATTTCGTATATATATCAAAACTCTCATTTTACGAACTTTCACTATTCACTTTTCACTATTACCTTCATCCGACATTATTAAACTTACAACTCAAAAAAATTTGCATACATATAAACTAATAGTGCCGTACATAACTACCACACAAGAAGGGCGCCAGAAATTCATATAAAAAGTTATAACCTCAGCAAGTATAAGAAATCACCCTATTGTGCCGGTAGTTATATATACAATAAACTTCCTTCAGAAATAAAGTCACAAGATTCTTTCAGCCTATTCAGAAATAAACTTAAAATATTTCTAATTCAAAATTGCTTCTATAGCATGGCGGAGTTTCTTCAGCAGTAAAAGATTATAATTTTTGTTTCTTGTTTTTTCTTCTAGTATCACTACATAACATGTAAATTATGCATATGTACCTATATACAGTATTTTGTTTTACACATCTTGTTTTACAAGTATATGTTTGTTAGTCTATCTGTAACCCTGTTTTCGTTTCATATATTTTATATATTTTACTCTGACAAAACCAATTTGTTCATGTAACAAGATTTTACGGTTAATTAATTTATTATTATTATTATTATTATCAATATATCAGTTGCAAATGATGTTGGTGGAGCAACACTGGTGTCTAAGTGTAATAGGTTACATATAAAACAATGTCTCGCTATGCAATCACGCCACCACAAGTTGCCCGCGCGGTTGCCAGTGCTGTCCACCAGCACATCAAAAATTTTCGGTGGAGCCACCAGTTACCCTAGTGTAATAGGACATATTTACTTAAATGCCCCACGATGTACTAAACCACCAGTGTCTCAGCTTGGTGGCGCCACCGGTGGCCTAGTGTAATAGAGCTCTAAGGTGCCGGAGACCCCTATAGAAATCGAAAATATTGGCCGAATTTTGGTCAATAACTCGAAAAATAAAAAAACATATAAAAAAAACTAATATCACTAGGCGATAGAGGGGGAAATTTATATGAAGTTTTTTTACGATCAACAATGTAAGCTCTTGGAACGTGGCGACACATAACTAAGGCTTGCGAAGTGTGTGCGGTCTCGGATGTGCTACACTACACTTGTAACTTTTGAACTAATTAATGAAATTGAGCTCAACAGAACTTAAATGAAACGAGAAACATGTGGCTATTGGAATATCATATCTTCAAGTATAAAATGATTGTAGGTAGGAATAGTACATATATGAAGTCGGAACATTAAGAGATTTCCGAGCAATAGGTAAAAACTCTACCATTTCTACAATTTTTAAGTTAATAATTTGAAACTTTCACATATTACTTTTAAAGTAATGTATAAAAAGATCCGATGGTTAGGTATGCCAAATAGTTTTTTAAATAAAAGTTATTAACGTTTATCTTACCCTTAGTTTCACGAATTTTGGAGCAAAGAAAAATTTCTCTTTTATTTTCGTAAAATGAAGAGGGTTAATTTAATTTTTAAGGCAAATCCCCTTAAAGCATCTTAAAGTATAGATTTCAAGGCTTAAAAATCACACCTACAGAAATCTACTAGCGCGATTTAATCCAGAGTAATAGGTGGTTAAAGTTAGTTATACATATCAAATTGTATCATTTCTCAAGATTTTAAAATTTTCGAAGTGTACATCTTCAAAAATAAATTGTTGAGATTTTCTTCGCTCATCGGATCTTTTTATACATTACTTGAAGAGTAATCTATGAAAGTTCCAGGTTTTTGTCCTAAATATTGTAGAAATGGTAGAGTTTTTACCGATTTCATCGGAAATCTCTTTATGTTCCGACTTCATGTATACATACCATTTCTACATACATTAATTTTTATATTTGAAAATATAATAATCTAATCCAAACATGTTTCTTCTTTCATTTAAGCTTTGTTGAGCTCAATTTCATTAATTAGTTCAAAAGTTACAAAAAATTTAGTGTAGCGCGTTCGAGGGCTCTAAATGTTTATTTGCTACTAACAAATTATTTGAAATGCACTGTTTATTATAATATGAACAAATAAACACACGTTAGTCCCACATGAGGAAAACCTTGATCCATTGAACTACTGTCGTACTTTTCATTTTTAAGACGGTTTATTTGAGAGAGAGAGAGAGAGAAATATTCCATAGAGAAATGCTTTTGTATGAAAATATTTCTGTATCTTGTTTAGTTTTAGCGAGTTCGGTTAGCGTGCATGGTGTCTTGCGCCCTGGGCGTACATAGCGAATTTGGTTCGAGCCCCACATACGGCGAAATATTTTTTCATTGTAAATTATCTGCGGGAAGTGATTCGAATTCTATCATAAACTGTAGGACCCTGCCTCCTTTACTCAGACAAATTCAGATCTAAACTTAGAGGGCCATTGAAGTTACCTGGAAAACTGTTAAACACATTTTAAAACAATGTTCTTGGATTATTAGAAAATTATTTATTTTTTTTACAACAAAGACGAGGAAACATTAAACCAGGCAACCCTGCACAAAGATCCGAGGATGGGAGAGTATGTAAACATTAGCAGGCGTCTCGTTATTGAAATTATAAAGGTTAATTTTAAGAAAATTATTTATAGTAAAAATACAAGGTCAAGAATATATTTAGCACCTTAAGTTTAAATTAAACATACTCAAGTTATTTCCCAGTGTTTCTTTCTGTTTTTAAAGAAGTTGGCTAACACGCTTCTAAAAATGTGTTGATTTATATTTATAAATTGTTGATCTGTTTACAAAAGTAATAGTTTACATTTTTACATGTTTTTCATTGAACAATTTAAATTTGTAGTTTTCTTGCATGCGTAGACTCAATAGAGCAAAGAAAAGCAACATTTTTGGCGTACATCTTTTTATTGCCATCTGCTTTACTTCCCATAAACTCCTTTATTGTTTACTTACATGCGGACTGCGAAAATACCTACGTACATGTTACTCATATTTTGACTGCACTTTGGAACGCTATCTCCAATAGTATTAGATATAGAATAGAACAGTTGAAGGTTCTGTCAGTGCTCATTTTGTTTGGTATACAATCTAAAATGACTACAGGATATGCACTTCTACCATTCGACGTACCTATATAAATTGAGTTATAATAATGAAATTGACAGAAAGGAAATTAAAAAAATAATACAGGAAACTATCTGTTAAGTATGCTTATAATGTAATAAAAAAGACCAACTAAACGATGATATGCATGGTCTTGTAACAGCAATATTATGATTCCATACCTTCTGGGGTATCACCAGGAGTATATATGAGTTTTGAAGTTCCAAAGACTATTGCGTTTTTTATGAACAATTTTGTTTTTTGAAAAGCGTTTTTTAGGTAAAGAGGTGAATTTCTCCGGTTCTAGGGGTCTGATCGGGACAAACTAAAAACCAAAAACCTTTGCAATTAAAACTCCAACAAATCTGAGTTGGTTATGGGTCATTTGAATACGTACAGAATGTACAAAATGGAATAAACTGGATAAAAAGCCATATTTTTTCATTTTAACGCCCAGGGACGTCAAGAGTTCTGATTGGCTTCACACTTTCAGAAAATATACCTCTTGTTGAAAACAAAACACCCTGAAATTTTGGTGCCCAAATATTGAACCTTGTTGATTGATTGATTGATTGATTGATTTGCCAGCGTATGGTGGGAATTGCTGCCAATTCCGGGCATCCATGGAGGTTCGTTCCAACACGCAGCCCGGCCGTCCGTCGAATACGCCCAACGGACGGCCAAACCGCGTGCCGGAACCAAATCTCGGATGTTTTATATACCGCCGGACCAGCTGTATATGCCGGGTTGGACATTGGACATGCTTGTTGTCAGCAGCGAGAGCCGCATGACGCATGGGGTGGGAATATAGGATGGGAAGTGTAGGTGTTTGAGAGATGCTTCTTTTAAGTTTCCATGCTTCTATTAAGTTTCCATTTGTCATCATCGGCTGGGGTGTGGTGCAGTTGTTTGCGAGATGCTTCTTTCAGTTTCCATGCTTCTTTTAAGTTTCCATCTATCGTCATCTCTTTATTTTTCTTCTTCTAAGTTTTCGGCTTCTAGTGTCTCTGAATCAGGCATCTTTTATTTCTATTTTATTTTTGTATTTTTTTTTACTTTTTCCCTTTCTTTTTTTTATTTATTAACCGCTCCACAAGTAAATATCCATATACGGTGGAGTTGCTGAGAAAGGCCCTATCTCGCGGTAACATTATTATTATTATTATTATTATTATTATTGCGCATTATGAGAAAAGACGTCCGAAGGGATAGTTTGCTCACCCTGTATGTCGTTTCCTTGAAACAATCGGTTTCAATTTTGGGCAGTTTTTCCATTTCATCATCTATATATTATGTTTATTACCTATATATTATGTTTAATATCTTTTCAGTTGCCGCTTCTTTGAGACAATCAGTTTCCGTCTTCCAAATTAATCATAAAATATTATGTTTTGAATCAATAAATCGAGCTGATAAAAATTAAGATGGTAAAGATCAGATAGAAAAATGGAATAGAATAATATCAACTAAATCAGATAAAAATAAATAAATTTATAGTTTATCTGTCTTTCTGCAGCGTCTTGTAATTGCTGTTTTATTTTATTTCCTTTCCTGTTCTTCCTTGGGTTGAGTTATTGTCCCATTTAAAAACTTTCCACTGTATACAATAACTTTAGGTCACAACACAGCTATATTGCTTTGTAAACATATGTGCCTCATCTTGACACTGACTATGCTATTATTTATTGCCCATGAACCACTTGGGTCGTCTAGGATGTACGTAGGGACACTGCACTTCACTTGAGCTTGTTTGCTTTATTTAATTTAATATTATTAGAAAATCTTGTAATTATTAATTCCATATGAACTCTGTTTTTCTATTGAGGCGCTTCATTTCAAGCAGAATTTCTTAATCTACTGGTGGCTGAAATTTTCTCGAGTTTAACGGGATTTCTACTTTTTACCGCTTTTTAGAGAGCATCTTAAAAAACCTTGTGGACACAAATTAATTTGTTATCTGAAATTTGAACTGCCCGCCATTTTGTGCCATTAAATCCAAAATGGATAATTTTTCAAGATATAGTTCTGGACGCCAGCTTTCCGATGACATTAAAAAATATTTCTTTTAAAGCCATTTTGGCCACTTTCTTTGCATTTATTTGTAGATCAAATGACAACAAATAGATTTTCTCGGCCATTTTGAAAACATTTTTAATTTTTTTTTATCATAAACGAAAGATAATTGCGTGAACTTTAATAAAAAAAAATAAAAGTTAATTTTCGTCCATCTGTACTCGAGATATTTAACTTTTAGCATTTTGGCCAATTGTTAATTAACAAATACCTATTTTTGAACTGTAGCATTTTGAAACATATTTACTTCATATGAAAAGCTCAAAAAACATTTTTAACTTATAAAAACTAATTTTTAAGCCTTTACATTTAATTGTTGTTAATTAGCCTGAATAGATTTTTTTTTAATTTATATATCAAGATTACAGCTTGTTTTGTGCACCATACTCAATTGCTTCCGGCTTACTCAAGTTGGTAGTTAACGAATGTATTTAGGGGAATTTGATATTCTGCTAACTTCTCTTTATAAAATTCCTTATTTTTCTTGACTAATGTCAAATATTTGTTCTGTTCAGACAACTCTGATTCTTTGTGTGTGTATTTACTGCAATTTATCGTTTTGCAAGATGCTAAAAGTTAAATATCTCGAGTTCAAATGGACGAAAATTCACCTTTTTTTAAAATTAAAGTTCTCGCAATTTTCTTTCTTTTCTGATAAAAATTTCTCAAAAATGTTTTCAAAATGGCTGAGAAAACCTATTTGTTGTCATTTGGTTTATAAATAAATGCCAAAATGACTTTAAAAGTTTTTTTTTAATGTCGTCGGAGAGCTGGCGTCCAGAACTACATTTTGAAAAAAAAATATCCATTTTGGACTCAATGACATAAAATGGCGGGCAATTCAAATTTCAGATAATAAATTCATTTGTATCCACAAGGTTCAATATTTGGGCACCAAAATTTCAGGATGTTTTATTTTCAACAAGAGGTATATTTTCTGAAAGTTTGAAGCCGATCGGAACTCCTGACGTCCCTGGGCGTTAAAATGAAAAAGAAACGCTTTTTAGGCAGTTTATTCCATTTTGTACGTTATGTACGTACTCAAATGACCCAAAACCAACGCAGACTTGTTGGAACTTTAATTGCGAAGGATTTTGGTTTTAGTTTGTCCCGATCGGACCTCTAGAACCTAAAAAAACTCTTTTCGAAAAACAAAATTGTACATAAAAAAACGCAATAGGCTTTGGAACTTCAAAACTCAGATATGTACTCCTGGTGATGCATCAGAAGATATGAAATCATAATATTGCTGTTACCAAACTATACACATCAATGTCCTTTTTTTATTCCACTATTAGGTATATTACTAACATGATGAGTAGGTATGTGGACGCTATTGAAAAGTTTTTAGTCTTAAGAGAACCAGATTATTGTGATAAAAGAAAATTTGTTAATGAAAACCTTTTATTTGCAGTTTCATCCACTCAGTTCCAAGTATACATGGGCTAGACCAGTAATAAAACTTCATAGGTAATTGGTGCAGCAAAGAAATTTGTAATAGGAATATATATTGATTTATATCTGGATTGGAAAATCATGTAAGTTGTATTTGTAATAAGTGTGTTAGTACATATGTCATTTGCAAAAAAGAGGTTTCCAGTGGAAATACGGTGAACTTCTCTGTCTTTTTGTCTCGAAGCTGCGTAGTCTAACTCTGTATTTATACTGCAGAAAGAGTCATATCTTTCTGCTGAATTCAAGTTTACATGTTAGTCACGAATACGTTAAAAAACATTAAAAACGTGAGTGTAGCTTTCCTCAGAATTGTATTAAAATTGGTAGTTAAGTATTTTCGGAGTACATGATATTGAATCTGATATTAATAATAAGTTATAAATTCAAAATGATGAATCCAATGGGGCGCCGTAACCTTAAGTACTTACGAAAAACAATTCATATGCCATATACCCTGTCTTAAAATTAATTGAAAAAAACAGTGCTTTAAGTACTATTTTGAAGCACTGTCCCCGAATGCATCATCCAGCTCTATGTAGATAATGGATATTCATACGCGGCAACTTCCGATGTCAATTTCAGCTCATTTTGAATAATTTAATCATATATTATAATCCCTGGGCCCATTTTATTTATTTCCCATGCCGAGTCGGTGACAAAACACTTTATGAACATAGATAGCAAGTAACATGTGATTTCCTGCTTTGTACTTATATCAATTAATATGATTCATATTTTTCTTATGCTCTTCCCAAGAATTACATTATTATTGTCATTAATTTCAGTTAACGATGTATATTATGTATAACCAGACAAGTTTTGCTACACGAAAGAAAAAATATTGACAGATTGATAGTTTAAGGATAGTTCGACTCGAAAAAGTATGCGTTTATGTTCATACTCGTGTTCATCTGAGTACCTATATACAGTATGTCCACGGATCTAGTTGCAAAGAGGAGAAACTTTTTTATTTTTTATCTAACAAGTAAAATGTATTCTTGATAAAAGTTTTTACATGTGTCAAAATGGCTCTGAGGAATATCGAAAATAGGTAGATTTAGTTGAAAATTTTTCTAAGTCACGAAAAATAAGTTCGCATTATCATAGTAATAATTGTTAACATGACTTTTGTTCACTAAATATTAATTTCATAAACTTAACATCAAAAATAATATAACCAATAACTATTCTACTCAATCCATTCACTGCCGTTTACCTCGCACAGTTCTAGTCTTCGACGCAATTCCCTATTGAATTTATTCGATAGTTAAAGACGTCACAGCGTCTCTAATCCTCTCCTTTAAATTCTTTACTTTCGGAGAAAGATTATTTGCATAAACTATTTGTTTCAAACTACCCCAAAGGTTAAAATCAGCCATAGTCAAATCAGGACTTCTTGGTGGCCATAACACGGGACCATTTCGGCCGACCCAATTCTGTCCAAATTGCTGATTTGACTATTCTACAACAATCCGAGCATAATGGGCTGGAAAGCCATCTTGTTTAAAATAACACCTTGGTAGGTAATTAATCGGTAAATTTTCCAACCTTTCAACAAGAAAATTTTGCATGGTAAAAAACTGCACACCACATATTAGCTTTTGCCGAATATTGACGATTACGAGGGATTCGGAAATTCAGATTGTAATCGCTCCAATAACTCACATGTTGAGATGCAACAGTACTATTAGTAGAAAACATGGCTTCATCGGAGAAATTAATATTTCAGTAAAAGTGTTGATTATCCATGATTTGAGCGCCCATTCACAGACAAAAATCCAAATGTTTCGCAGGAGCTCCGGGTTCTAATGCGTGATTAAAAATGAGCTTGTAGGGATGGAACTTCTTCTATTGTTTCAAAATCTTTTGAACGAGCAATTTGCTAATTCCCAAGTGAAGCGATCTTCGCCGCAAAGAAAGTTTTGGATTATACACTACTCACTTCATTACAAGAAGAGTGGTGGCATCATCTTCATCGCGTACTATCTTGGTTTTTTATATCCAGTATGGAGCCCGTTGATAGGAATTTTTTGAACAATTTTCCTGCACCTACATTTGAGATGTAAATATCCAGAAACTTTTGATGAAATTCTTCGACAACTCGACGGACTGTATTACCTTTGCCATTGCATTGAATTAGGTAAATTCGTTCCTAACTAACTGTCGATGAAAATAAATAAATTGAAAAGGTTAAAACTGAACTGGCCGTTTTAATCAAGAACACATTTTTCTTGTAAAATGAAAAATAAAAAAGTGTTCCCTCTTTGCAACTCGATTCTTGGACATATTGCATGTTGACTTATTTTCTAAGTATAACTTTTGTGTTTTTTTTTATAAATAATATATTACCAAATGGCAACCTACAATTCTGCTTCTTGAAATTGTTCGTATGAACATGCAGGGTGCTTTTGACTTCTCCATTAAAAATCAAGTTATTATGTGTGTGAGAAAGATATTTGATTCCAGAGAACATTTCCCAAGCAGAGAAAATTATATACTCCTATTATTTATATTGATGATGATTATATGTATGATTATATCGAAAATTTCTTGTCTATTCTGACTTAGCAGGCCGACTATATTAATGGGTAAATTCACCTTAAGGTGAAGTTAAATCAGTAGAAATTATTCTCTTTGAGCAGTTTGTTTGTTATTGGAAAAAAAATGTGATTAAGGTCACCACACGATACATTATCACATAAACACAGATGTACAACAGGAAAGGCGTCATGGTTGAATCAAAATCTGATCATTTCATATAATATGTTGTATAATTAGTCTTAGGTAGAAATTCCAGATTCTTTTTTATATTTTGAATAGTTTATAGATATACCTGTATCTATTAGGTTCTGTGAAACAAAATCCATTCTACGTTAGGTTGACCCAACCAAAAACAAAAACTATTACCCGTTTTCTGTCATTTTCCAAAACATTTTGGCTAATACGAAGAGATGCAGCATCTGTACAGAGAATTAGCGGGACCCTCGCGTCCAGCGGCCCCAAGAGCATAAGGACTTATGACTTCATATCCGAATGAATTCAAGCCGTGAGAATTAAAATGACTGTATGAGTTTAAAAAAACTCACAATTGGTCCAGTGTATGACGGTTTTTGGCTCCGATTTCCATCAAGAAGCATCAATTTGCTTGAAATTTGAACTCTAAGTAGGAAATACCTTAAAAAGGAAACCCTACCCTATGCGAATGTGCGCATATAGCCTAGGGGTGGATACCACCCCAACTCGGGGTTGGGAATTTTCACATTCTAAACGAAGAATAAGAATGTTCCACAGAATTTTTTCGAAAAATCAATACTTTTTGAGTTATTCGTGATTGAAAATTTCAATTTCTCTTAAAAATAATCATGTTTTGTAACGTTTTTTCACGAATTACTCAAAAACTTTATATTTTGTCAAAAAAAGTATAAGGAGCAACAAATGTAGCTTATAAAAAACCAAGAGATTGGCTATCTTTTATTGCTGTAGGCCCAATACAAACCGAGTTATGGCTTTTTAAAGGTGGGCCTTATATATCGAATGAAAAATTTAAAAAATTCAACATTGAGTAACAGGAAAACGGTCAATTTTACGGGGAAAATGCATAATACCTTTTTTAAAGTACTTAAAAAGACCTTTAAAATGAGACATAGCATAAAAACTAAGGGAGTTATGATGAAAATAAGGTCGATTCCTATTTTTTTCGTGAAGAAAAAACAATGCTACTCTTAGTATTACTACCTTAATTGAAATTAAACCTAATCTATTTACAGTTCACTTTATTTAAGCACTAGTAATGTGATCCAGAAGTTTGACCGGTTTAGAATGCTTAATTTTAAAAATTATGGTTAAAGTGGAAAAAGTATTTTTGAAATTTTTTAAAAAATCGTCGTTTTTCAAAACAACTAAAAAAACTATTGAAGATACGGAGAAATTGCTAGAGAACAAAAAGTTAGGATTTTTTTTACTTGAAAATTTGTTTTTTTTATATTTATTGTCGTAGCTTACACATTAACCGAGATATGGCCTTTCAAAGTTCGCATTAGCGTGTGACTGGAACCGTTTTTCAGCGCTTTAAACGTTGCCTTTTTAAAAATAAAGGGCTTCAGAAATTTGAACCTTGAGCGCGTAGGTCACAAAATTTCCTACAAAATGGTTTTTTGATGAGTTTTCTAGCGTAAAAATTAAGCGAGTTATTGTCAAGAAACCAAACGCATTTTTTTTTCATTTCGGAGTAGGTAGATTAAGGAGCATAGATGAATGTACATATAGCATAAATACGTACCAGACAGTTGTGGAACCGAACGCGTGTCTATCGGTAGAACATTTTTACACTTTTTTCCTCATGAGGGGTAGTTTTGAAGGGTTGAAAAGTTGCAATAAATATATAAGTTGAACACGATAATAAGATACTAAATTAAGATAAAAGATGTATTAAATTATATAAATATGCCGGTAAATTTTTCCAATTTTATCATAGTAGGGAGTAGTTTATAAGGGGTAAATAAATCAAATAAGGGTTGGCAAATAAAAATTAGTGTCTTAAAACATCAAACAGCATATCGACATAGGATAGGGAATGAGGTGAAGGGTAAGTAAAGCTTATTTCCAAAATTTCATGAAAATCCATGATTCTTGATAGGATTCGGAGGTAATACCATATTTTTACCATTGGACACTGGACTAACTCGCTACCTCTAAATCTTAATATTTTTTATGAAATTTCCAAGACTTCATGTGGACTCAAAATAGAAACTAATCGTCATATGCGCAAGATAAAATTCGAGATGTCGTTTTTGGTTGGGTCACCCTACTCTACATAGCTCTTCCTGTTGTCAAAATTTCGAGAAGCAGCATTCAAAATTTCAGTTAACACTCCTAAAAAGATGCATAAGAAGCCACTCATATAGGAAGACATTGAACCTTGTAATTAATCGGTACACATGGCAATCGCCGTAACTCAGTCGGCTCTGGATTACTATAATTGGGATTGATTTTACACCGGAAAGTTAAAATATGCCTAAAATAACGTAAACAATATTATAAAAAAAAGTTTGACTTTGGAATCTCTTCTCAAATATCTTAAAAATTGAGGGAGTTAAGGTAACAAACTGTATGTAGGTTTTGCGTAGAGTATAAAATTACTTTAGCATACAGATAACTGTCTACCGCCATATTTAGGTGGTTGTTGGTCAACGACAGCATATGACGAAAAAATGACGTAGATGTACGTTATGTTTATTAAAAAATTTTGATGTTAGTTTTTTTACGTTAACGCGACCAGTTTGAAATATAAACTTTATTCTGAAAACATGATCGAATAACGATTATTTGGCACCACATGTAAATCCATAATAATAATTATTAATGAGCAGTCTATGAGAATAACAAAACCTTTATAATATTCCCATGTTATTTTTTAGTCGACTTGTATGCGATTTCTACGATGGTATGCGTCATTTTTATTGATAAACAACGCGAAATAAACACTTGTCGTTACAGAAAAAGACACAACTTTTAATAACTGAACTATTTACATAATGAAACTCAAAAATAACCTCTAAAATGGAAATAGAGTTGTTTATTATTTTCATTCTCTTAGATGCGAATAGTAATAGTTGAAATTTTAAATAAGTTGACACATTATTGTACTTATGTATCCTCGCGCCTGCGTCACAGAATGGAATTGCTCTGTCTTCATCCAATTATAGACCAAGACATTCAAAATGATGAAACACCTGTGAGTAGAAAGCTCTCATTGAGAAAAAAATCATCAAAATCGGCCAAGTGGGGGCCGCTTGCGAATTACATAATGATATAATAAAAACGCCTTGTGTTTTAAATATATAGATTCTAATAAATGTACAAACACGAAACTACAACAGCTGTTCAATAAAGTTCATTCTAGAATAAGATCAAATAATAATTTACTTGTTTGAAACTTGTAATGACCAGATTAAAAATTAGCATTCTGGAACTGGGCTGAGATTGTACAAAAACCAGCGTATGGTTATGTAGATGAACTTACCAATTCGCTTCTAAAGGATACGACAAATTTTTATTAAGAAAAGCGCTAGATGTGTCTTCTGCAAAGGTAGGCGGTATTCTCTACTCCTATAAGGCAGATTCGTAACAACTCGCAAATACGTAAAGACGAGAAGGGAAGAATTTACTTACCCTCTATTGCTAGTGTCTGCCTTCCGTGGTATCTTGTATAGCGATGCACTTATAGACACACGTTTTAAAGTTTATAATCTCACTAAACTCTGTGACCAATCGGTGTCCTGAAAGCAGAGGTGTCAAGATGGTATGAGATCCGCTTAAATTCAGTTGGCGATTGGATACACAGATTCGAGTTCACTAATATTTGCATTTATTAATTGTAAAAAATCAGTATTTAAACAGAAAAGAAATCCAAGTATATTTAATTAATTGAATATAAAACGACTCAGGTCAAAGTGCATCACCCATGGCAAGTCTCGAGGGTAACAATCAACTGGCACCAAGAAATTCAGATTTCCTGAAAGGTATGTGTGTAAAATTTAGTCAGGCTTGGGATGTTTTGAAACTGACTATAATAACTGCTCTAAAAATGTTGATTCCCATGTGGCTAGCTTTAAATATCCTAATTGGCTTTTATATGATTCGTCAGTTAATACACCTTTGATGGCTTCAAAAAGCATCATAAGTTATATGAAACTGCCCAGCTTTTTCAAACATAATCACGACATATAATTTAATGCAACGGGCGGAACACCATCTCACATGCGAGTGACCTCCATATAGATGTTCGCAAAAGCTTTTTTTGAAAGAATTTTGGGTTTGAACAATGGGCTTGTTCCATGATATTCTTTTTATATGGTTTTTATACTTTTTCATATAGTACTCGATATTCTCATTATACACTTAAAATTTCGTATTATTATCTTTTTACGTTCTCGAGATATAAGGAGTTGAATTTAGTAATAGTTGCAAAAACCGAGCGCTCATTTGTGACGTCACTATACGCAAGTGACGTAAGAAAAATGGCTTTCTGGGACCTTTCAAATTTAATCTGAAAAGTCGAAAAACATGGAATTTTTAAACGCCGGTAACTAAATAAATACGTCGAGTGGAAGTTCGTTCTATGTGTCTACGGAAAGGACAATGTCAGCGATGAATTTTAATCGTAAATTGCAGGGTCGAAATCGAAAATTCGTTCTGGCAGGAGCGAGAGAAAATTGTAATTCTTTGACATTTCACCAAATTGTACTCCCCTACTGTCAAGTAGTAAGCAAAACAAACAATACTTCGAAAACACTTATAATTATAACCAATAAGGAGCATCAAGTATATTGAGATCGCCGAGTCTATGCGTATAGTGACGTAGCGCCTGGCCACGCCCCATTTTCGCGAGATGGAAATTTGTAATAGTTTTTAAGATACTAAACGTGCGAATAAGATTCTGATATTTTGCAGATCCATTAATTTATACTTGCACTTTCGATTTGTGAAATAAAAAAAAAATGCTGAACAAGCCCATTGCATTAATTTCGTTACAGTTTCGGAAAATATTTTTTGTGCATTTTTGAAAATTTCGTCATCAGAGACGTTTCCTGAGTTTTATAACAGTTTCACCTATACTAATCTATCCAACTACTTGGCGGTTCATCTGCAACTCATGAAACGTTAGAAATTCCTTTATCTAGAAGTCCTCTTGAGGGTTACATATTTTGCACTAGACTGAGGTTTTTATTTCCTGTTCATAAACTTATACGAATTAATCCTAAAATACATGTGGTCATACAAACGCGAAATTTCGTCAGTCTAGTGTCATAAGGGGACGTCTCTGGGCTGTGAGATTCTGGTGTATCTTTACGTAAATTTTACGCCACTCGTCAGGTCAAAAAGACGTGAGATCTAACTAAAAGATAACGTTAGAATTATGTTGATCTGGTACCTGGGAAGTACCTACAGCCGAGTTCCGAAAACGCTCAATTGTATTGTGCAAACCATAATTTGAGATTCTCAGACAATGAGTGAATTTTTGTGGATTTTCAATTTCATTATACGTAATAGAAGAAAGTCAGAAAAACATCGAAAAAACATTGAAATCCAATGTTTTCCCAACAAGGACGTTGAATCTTGACGGAACGTGCATTCTAAACTACCAACTACCAACTTCATGGCAAAAGTTGTTAGATTCATTTTTATAAATAATGTTGTTTTACAAAAAAGTACCTACGCATAGTTTGCTTGGTATTCAAAATATTTGAGAAAATGCTCCAAAAATATATAATACTCTAATACGGTCGGGGTTGAAGGAATTCAGCTAATCCTGTCATCTTTTCGGTTGAACGAACCGTGGCCTATACCTTTGATTTTATACTATAAAATCAAGGTCTATACCAATAAAGCCGACTATTTGGGATATACCCTTTGTCAGTATTCATACTATATTTATATTTTGCAATCTCTGATCTTTCAAAAGCATTCGGCTGTCTATTATTTGTTACATTCCTAAATAGTTTTAAGTAATAAATAATAGGTATTTAGATGCTGTATGAAAACTTGATGAAATGTAAAAATAATAGGAATAGTGGCAAAGGGCCCTAGCCCATCATAAATTTTAGTACGCTTTAAAGGCTATTAGGTCATGGTTCGTCGAACTTAACGCATAGTTTAGGTAGATATGGCAGAATTGGTTGAATTTATTCAAACATGATGATATTTTAACACAAGAAAGAACAATAAAAAACGAAAACAAAAAATGGTAAAACAAAAATTAAAAAACATATAAAAGAAATGTTAAGAATAGGTACATGAAAGCTTACCGATTTAGATAAAAGAAAAAGAAAGAAACGAAAGGTTGAAAATAGAGAAAAAAAATAAATTATAATTTGAGGTATGCATAATAGAATTGCATATCAGAAATAATTTATTTTACCCATAGACATAATTTTAGTAGATTTATAGTTAATATTTTTTAGTATTATGTACTTGTACTTACCGTTCTTATAGATTTCCTCTCCGAAATATCGGTTTTGTGGGAATGGCTTTACGCCACGTCCATATATTGCAAGTATAGATAGATAGGTAGATATTTTAACATAAATATAGGAACATTTTTAGTTGAGCATTAGTTTGAATTAACTCCAGATGATGCCAACATGGTTGGTGAAATGCACGTCGGGTGATATTATTCTAGTGTGGTGTTCAACTGTTCTGGTGTTTGAGGAAATTACTTCAGAAGCAGCGTCACATCGAAGGTTCCACTCCCTTCTAGGACTATAAATTATGTCCAACTTTTCGGTGCAAAATCAAATCTAGTGATAGTATCCCAGTTCTGACTAAGGGTCGGTTTATCAATGCGAGGATAAGTGTTATCCTAGAGTTAACTCACAGTTTAATAAAACTGTAGGGTCACTTCCCCTACTGAGTATTAGTCCACGCGTCGATAGCCTTACTCCACTATCGACGCATGGACCACTCAGTAGGAGAAGTAACCCCATTATACAATAGTATAGTGAGATTAAAACCAGAGGATAACACTTATCCTCGCATTGATAAACCGGCCTTTAGTTATGCTGATTACAACTGGTACTCATTAATTACGAGTTTAACCCTCTAAGAGTCGGTTTATAATAATAATAATAATAATAATAAAAGGTCTTTATTTCCAATACAAGTATAAAAAAATTAAATAATATACAGTTTCTGCAAAAAAAAAAAAAATAATACAATTATTGGAAAAAGCCGAAGATCAGGTAGTCATGCGCTGCATGACTTCTGTTTTTCATCTTATCAGTGCGAGGATAAGAAGTGTTATCCTATAGTTAAATCACAGTTTAATAATGCAATAGGGTCACTTCCCCTACTGAGTGTAGTCCACGCATCGATGGCCTTATTTCTGTAGCGACGCGTCAACTACATTCTGTACTGGAAGTGACGAAAGTGGTTTATCAATATGAGGATAAAATTTATCCTACGGTTAAAGCCCATGCCTATGCCATAGGATAACTTTAACCTTGCGTTGATAAACCGGCCCTAAATCGATCAAATACGACTAGCCTATATGTTAGTCTTTGTTTTTGACATTGACCTTGAATATTAAACCGGTCATACAACCTCTCTATTAATTTAGATATTTTTGTTTTCAGTATAGTAATAGTAAACTTGAAAATATATTTTTTAACATTTCGCCCATAAGGTGCGACGCACTTTCTTTAAATAGATCGCTCTCGTGTGCCAAATTTATTAATGAGGTTATTTCCCTGTTGAAGAGTAGACATAAATGCGTATAATTATACGCAAACACAGTAGTGCATTAGAACGCCAAACGGCATAGTTATTCGAATCTAAAGGTAGGTCAATGTGTGAGCAAAAATTGGGATTTATACTTACTAGAATTTCAGCCTGCCTTCGCCAGACGTACTGAAACGATGGTTAGTGTTCTTGTGAAGTTTAAAATAATGACTATAAAATAATTTAAGCCTTGCCTAGTTTTGTCACTAAAATATGATCAACGCGTTACAGTACTACTTTATAAACTATATTTTTATATATATTTTATCAGATTTTTTAAAAGATATTCCCTTCCTGTGCATCCGTCTCACCTTCATCCTTTGCCTTCACATTAGTTGCACGACGGCTAACCATGATCCAAGCATACATAGTCTGATAATTCTCATGAAACCCTTCAAGCAGCGTGACCTCGCTAGTGGGGATAATTGTCAACCTATACCTATAATTTCTTTGTTGTGATCGCGTTTCGTAAGTTGCAATGTAATTCTTAATTATTGTGTTCTGTATGTGTTATGATGGATTCAAAAAGGGAAATGTGTGTGTTAGGCATTGTTCATGCAGAACAACAAAGACTCCGAAGGATACTATAGAGTTGATTTTGTTTATAGTATCTAATATAGCTTGCAACGGTCAGGATATAGCTGATAAGAATCCAAATCGTCTGTAAAGTAACTTCAGTCTATGTGTTCTTCAGGTTGACGAATTCTTTTAACAACAGAATATCCCATTCAAATAAGCACCTACAGAAAGATGGTGAAGGTCACTTTATTTACTAATGAAACATCAAAGAAGTAAAAAGTCGTAATGTAACTATGGGATATTTAAGTTTGCCCTTAAAGTACCAGCAAAAATATGGCCGAGCTCATTCCAATATATCAATGAAACATCATATGTTCCTCCGCAGGTGCCGCTTCTGGTATAGGTCTTTTGTAATCTAATCCAGAGATTTGTTTATTGTAATTAAAAATGTCGGCTCGACTAGAAACTGCCTTTGGCGCAGGATGAAATGCTGAATTACTAAATAGATTTAAAGGATGTATACTAGACCTCTTTATGATGATCCAGTTGAAGATGTCCCACTGATTTTTTTTTTGTTACATTCCTAACCATCAGGCGACTCCTATACCTGATCTCTTTTTGTGTTTAAATTTCTGAGTAACATAATTATTGACTCCACTTTTATCATTAACCTATGTGACGTACCTGGAGCTCTACTTCTCTTTCAAAGGCTTCCTCACAATCGACCTCAAAGCTTTGCCGCTTACGTATAGATGGGAGAGCGAGGCATGATATATATATTAATAGAAAATGGTAAATCATAAATATAGTGTATTCTATTTAATACATTGAACAACATTGTTCTCATGTAAACCATACCCAGGACTACAGAGTCGAACTTAATATTGTCATTGTATCATCAAATTGGTCAATGCCCTACAACTATATACAATTTTATTCCTATCTTGACATAAGCAAAACAGAGTAAAATTTTTCAATTTATCATTGTACCAATAACTATTTAATTACCAAAGACAATACTTTTTATGGCTTTTTTATGTGCCTTAAATATATGTAGCAAAATGAAATTCAGCAAAATAATTCTGAGTGTCAGCAGGGCATTTGCCAAAGTAATATTTAATTGTAATCTTACTTAATATCGGTTACCAATTAAAAGAAGCTACTTAACACTTAATCGGTTTCAGGATCTCGGGAGAAATTGTCGAAATATCTCGTTTTTCAAAATTTGTTCCTAAAATATCTCGTATTTTAATAATTTCTTCCATGTTCCTAAACCAATTCTATCATTTTTTACGGGCTTTTAGAAAGAACTCTTCTAAAACACTAAAAAAATTATTTGAATCGGTGGGATCAAGGAAAAATCGACGAAATACGAGGTTATCTTTTAAAGCAAATCTCCTCTGCATAAATTAACTACAAATACACACGGTATACTGTATTGTAATAGTCAAAACGTGCCGGACTTTCCTACATCGATATTCTTATAATTTATGCGAGTTATTGACTTCGATTTAAATAAAAATATGGCCTTTAATTACGCAACAGCTCTTTTCGTCACCTTTGATCCTAAAGACTTTTATTCAAAACTTAAAATGTAGTTTATTCAGTTATTGTTCTGTCGTGTGAATAATATAATGTTGTGTCTGTGCGTAAACAGGATTTATTTCTGTATCGATAAAATAGTATAATGTGCCCGTTATCAATTTTATTGGATAAAATCATTAATATTTTAATCGTTCTTGAAGGTAATACTAAAAAATGTCTAATATTCATTAAAGCTCTGATTATATAAACACGTAGTTCAACTTTAATCTTTAAATAAATCTTTGCAGATTAAAAAATTGTCAGATATGTACAGATGTAGGTACACCTTATATTAAGAAATATTTGCTAAAATTCAAGAAAACGTAAGGTTATTTCATTTAAGTTATTTAGGTAGTATTGAGTCAGAATATCATTTTTTTTGCAAAAAAACTAAATCGTTCCCAAAGAAAATGTAACTAAACATTACGAAATAAAATTTTACTCTTTCGCCAGTTTATTGAACTTTAATTAAAGGTAAAACGTACTTTATTTGTTTATTTTTACCTCTCTAACTATATTAAAAGGGTCGACTGGACGACTGACGACGCGATGTGCCACAGGGTGAAATTTTATTTCATAATTTTTGTTACGTTTTTTGCGAGTGGATCAATTTTACAAAAAAATAGTTTCACCCTTTTTAGTGAAACTTACTTTCTAAATAGTGAAAGAAACTATTATGAGATAATATACAAAAGGTTTCATAATTATGCACTTAACATATATACTTCTAACCATGTATGCCAAGGAAAAGTTCAGAATCCATGACATATATACATATGTATTTTCTGAAACTTTCCATGAAGTTTTTGAACTAATCGCCATTGAATAGGCTTTTATTTGTCTGTGTGCAATTATGGCAGTTTTCTTAAATTCATCATTTTGTTTTTTCATTTTTTTTATTTTATCAGATTCGATACAGCTACTTCGAGAATAGGTACCTAAGTTTCAACAATCAATTACCTATCCGCTGATACTTCAGTAACCACTTTTTTCAATGGTTTTTGAAACATTCATGTCGAAAAAAGAAGTCCCTATAAATATCATCATGGAGGAGTAGACTAGGTAGTATGGGAGAGTGCGTTTCGAATATATTTCGAACGCAGTTTTTTTTTAGCTTGAATCAGTTCAGAAGACCCTACCGATTATAAAAATCCATGTTACCAGACGGTAACCTGATATGATATTGTTTAAAACCATTTAGTTTCTAACAAAAGGAAACATTACATTTTTTCAAATATTTTTTATTTTTTTTTACCGATTTCCAAAAGTTCTATAACTGTTTTTCGTAACGTTGATTTTCAACATCATTAATTAAAAAAAAATGAAAAATCGCAAATTTCTCATTTTTTAACGCTGTAACAGTTCCTTTTACCCTGTTTACTTCAATCTGGGGTTTGCCATTTTTATTGATTATGTCCACGAAATGAATTTACCCCTTTCATATGTAGTCAAATTTACATTTGTGCCACTATCAAGGATTAATCATCATCTACCAGCGGGTCTTTCTCCATCTAGTCCCACTGTCACTACGAATATTGTGCCACGTAATATCTAGATGAATTAAAGTCGTTTATACGCGGACAATTCCCAGCAATATGTGAGTGAACTTTAATATGTTACAATTCAAAAACTTACCACTGTTCCTTGTCAGGCCTGTTGATTCACACGGTGATCTATCTAACTTTTATAACTCGACTTTCACTAGTTAGCAAATAAATAAAACACGAATTTTCAACCACACTTAAGAACTATATTTACAGTAAAAGAACACGAAAATAATCGATTAGAAATATAACAAAAGAAAATGGAACTTAAAATTAAAACCGAGATTAAAACAAAAGAAAATATGCAAATGGGACCGCAGTCTCGTACTTAACGAAAAATATTACTTCTTAATGAGAAATTCGTTTACAGTAAAACACAAACTAATTACCTGAGGAGCAGAAAAGAAACAATACCGTTAACAAACGTGAAGTTAATTAAAAAAACCCAGTGTTATCAAGACGACAGTTGTCAGCGACCATTAGAATGAGGTAAAGTTTATTTGAAATCTGGTGACATGAAGTTAAAACCTCAAAAACACAAATATACCTGACGACACTAAAATTACTACGCTGAAAGTAAGACAATGATGACACACCGAAGCTAAACCGAAAGGTGCCTTATTTTTCTGACAAAATTATTGTAGTTAATTTTTGTGTTGGTGGGCGTTATCCACCCAAAGAAACCTAGACCACTGAATGCATTTCCGCCCCTCTTTAGGGCTCCTAAATCACCCGGGCGTTGGCGGCACCTGCAGGGCAAATTATAGACCAAAATAATACTCGCTCCGGCAACTGGCGCCCTCAACCGAAATATATGGCCAAAAATGGCTTCCTCTAAATATAAACATTCTTTTGACAACAAGTTAAACTATTCTATATCTACAGCTATCTAATTTCAGCGAGATAAAGAACCTTTCATGCAATTTTTCTTATCATAGCATAGAAGAGAAGGAAAAAAATCTCGCCGTCCCTGTCCTTGCCTAGTATATAGTAAGTTTTGGGGAGAATATTTGGACCAATTACAGCATTTAAGATTCTGCCGGTACCCTAATGAATTTAATTATTCGTTGGTTTTAACCTGTTCTCGACTAATTGCCCGCGTTTTTGACATTTCTAATTGAAAGCAATTTGACGGAACTGACACTTTCCCATACTTTCGGCGTTATAAGTTTATAAGAGACCTTTAAACGGTCATAAAACACTTCCAATTTAGTACATGTACTACAGTATACTTTATGGTCATTGCCGAAAAGTTTTTGTATTTAACACGTACGATTTTTAAACTATAAAAACAAGTTTGTTTACTTCTAAAAAAACTGTCTAATATTACATTGACGCGACTCCTTTATAACATCTTAACTTTCAACAAACATCGCGCTATTTTTATGAAAAGTAATTTTAATTTCTTTAACCCCTACTTTACATTTGTTACAAAGCTCTAAAAGTATAATGAAAAGTTTCCCTGAAATGTTCTTATTTCATTATAATAATTGGAGTATTAAAATAAAGTTGATTTCAAGAAATCTGTTCTACAAATTGATTCTATTTTTGTAAACCAACTTTTTAAAAAAACAGGACGTGCTCGGTTGGCATTAGTCGAAACTTTGTCTGATATTGGGTAAACAGAAAACCAAAAATAAATTTTTCTATTCGAAAATTTTAAATTTCGAGTTTTGGTGGAGTCGCCAGTAAACGGTAAATATCTAACGATTAGTAATTAGATATTTTCAGGGAAGTTGATGTCAAAAGTTAAAAATTCAAAATGATGTATCCAATATGGTTGCCACAATTGCATAAATTTTGCAGATTTACATGAAATTGTGCCACTAGAAAGGGTGAAACAATTTTTTTCGGAAAAGTTGAACTAACCGCCTCCAAAAAAAACTGCCACTAAAAATGATGAAATATTTCACCGCCGATCGGTTAATTGAACTTTATTACCTAATATCGATTTTGAGGTCGGTATAAAAATGAACAAATAACGAACATCGAACGAATTTTTACCTGACCTTAAAATTGATTTAGTTCATAAGGTTTAAACAACCGGGCGCGAGCCAGTGACCGTTCTTTAAAAGGCGGTTCAACTGTTTAAAAACATTTTTTTAAAATCAGTAATAAACACAGCCAGAGTTGATTATTAGACTTACTTTTCTTTAAAAAATAATAGTACGGCCCTGGCCATCTAATTTTTTTAGTGTCGCCATTCAAATTTATAGTTAAAGGTCTGTTGCATATTCTTGGGTTTATCGTTTTTCCATCAATTAGAATTTTTTCCGTTGCATTATATAATTTGTATTGTGATTTATGTCTGCATTCGAAAACGTCAACAATTCCTCACAAATATAGATTTATTCTAGGCTTTATATTTAGATCTAATAGATTTGAATATAATAGAATGAATATGTATACAGAAACTATTAAATTCAATAGTTCTACGTAAATAAAAATATTTAAACAAAAAGTTGATTTTATTATCATACCCCAAGAGCCGGTGACATTTAAAGTACCGTCATCGCGGATTTTAAAAATTCTAGTGAAAATTGACTATAGAAAACCATATGAACAAAAGGAGCCCGATATGACGAGATTTTTCTCACCGGAAGTACTTTTAATTAAATTAATTTTCATTAAAAACAATACTGTTTTACCTTTTTCGCAGAAATTGATTTCAATTAGAGCAAATTGCATGCTCTTTCGGAAAAACCTGGTGTCACAACCTCTACTCTGCCAAAAATGTCTGTCACCTATTTGATAGAGGTGATAGAAAACAAAGTTTTACCGTTATGTCGTAGAAGCATTTTTTAAGATTTTGTTCGTTTTTGTGCACTCTTTTAGAATATCATGATTTATTGCATAGTTTGGACTGTAGCGAATTGAATACATTTGTTTTGGAGCCAATGCTTCTGGTAAAACTATTTCTGTTCTGCGTTTCTTACACCCAGCGCAGTATAGTTTGGAACATTATATTACAAAGGTGGGCAAACTCGGGCCCTGCGTGCTAGAACAGTATTCATAGTCTCCGTGAGAATAAGTGAGAGAGATTTGGGATTCACTTTGAAACCCAGCATGACTCTCTCGCTCTCTCTCTCGCTCCCAAATAGTTGAAATTCACCTATTTTTGCTACATTACATACACAGTGCATAGCAGTAAGGTCACCCTACAGCCTTCTTGAAAGTCTAGGCCATCCTGTCCCTTCAGTCGGCTGTCTTAATGACTGCTGAATGTTTCAACGTTTCGATCAATTTACTGCGTTATCAGTATTTCAATAATATTCATTGTTTAATTAAATGAAATTCGTTTAATAATAGATCGGAATTTTTTTTTTCGTTATAAAATTAAGAGAACGTGTTGTATAATTGCATTTTTTAATACAAGAGGCTCATATTGTGTTTTTTTCTGTGACGTAGTGTCGATTGTCTTAGAGAAATGCATTTTATAGTGGAGCTTAAGTAACCGTGTTGAATCTTTTCACTTTTTTATTAATGTTTTAAAATGAAACGTTTCATTTGTGATAAGTCTGGTAGCCCAGATGACAAAGTTACTCCATTTACTGCAGACTCATTTAGAAAGTGTCGAAGTGTTTTAAATTATAGAAAAATAAAAAAAATTAAATAGCACGATTTGAATTTAAATTCTGATGATTTAAGTAAAAGTGGCCATATGTGGCAAAATGCGATTGAACCAATCTCTATTTTATATGACCCGACAGAGTGTTGATGGCAACTTAACAAAGAAAATGGATTTGAACCATTTTGGTAGGTTGGCCAAGCAGCTCCACCAAAAGTCGAAGAAATTATTAGTAATAATGAAAATGAAGATAAAAGTGAAGAATCAGAGGACGATAGACAGTATGCTTGTGATGATATTAACTTTGATGATTATTAATAAATAATATTTCTCGAAAATGAACAATTAATAATTTTGTAATCTTCATTTCTGCTCTTGTTAGCAAGAGCATTGATTTTTCTTATTCTTGAATTTTATTTTTATTATTGATATATTTCTAGAATGATTGGTTTTTGATATTTTACTTCGCAACCTGAAAAAAAATGTAGCTGCTCTAAAAATTAGCCTATTTTTTATTTGCAGTTGTAAGGCTTCAAATATAAGGCTGTCATACCATGAAATTCTGAAAGAGCGCACAAAAACGAACAAAATTTAAAAAAATGCTTCTACGCCATAACGGTACAACTTTGTTACCTATCACCTCCTCCAAATAGGTATGACAGACATTCTCGACAGAGTAGAGGTTGTTATACCAGCTTTTTCTGAAGGAGCATGAAATTTCCTAACAAATGCTCTAATTGAAATCAATTTCCGCGAAAACGGTAAAACATAATAATAATAATAATAATAATAATAGCTTCATTGCCCAACAGTACAACCATTTACAGAGCAATATAATCAAGTTCACATAAAGTAACTTATAACTTAACTTAACTTAGAACTTAGAGCATAGACACACTATTTTGTATGTGTATAAAATAAGATAGTAGATAAAGATTGGATAGTTTAATATGTTATTGGTAGAAGTAATATGTTATTGATAGAGGTTACGGACCTCAACTTATTACAATTATTATTTATTGCAACCATTACTTATTACAACTATTTTAATTATTTAGAGTAGAGAAAAATTTGACAGCTTCTTGTGTCAACTCATTTAAGGTACAAGTGTTAATATTACATACATGACAAATTTGATTAAAATTGTCACACATTACATTGACTGAGGATCTTAGCAATATATTTGTTCGAGCTCTATTGTTATGAAAGAGAGTAGTTTGCCTAGATTGAAGTCTAGGTGTATAAAAGTTAATTTGAGCCAGCAAATCAGAACAGTCTATTTATTGGTGTAACAGCTTATGCAACAATGAGGCACATTTCCTCCTAATTTTTAGACTGCTGATACTGAATGTGTCTCTTAAGTGGTTATAATCTATGCTTCTTGCAGGATATTCACTATCAACCTTGAACGCCAAATAGTTTAAAAATCTCCTTTGAACACGTTCTACTGCCTCTACGTGATAGTTATAGAAAGGATACCAGATTAGAGATCCATACTCTAGTTTTGAACGGATATATGAACAATACATGATCTTTAAGGCATTGATATCCATGAAACTCCGACAGTTTCTTACAATAAAACCAAAGAACTTCATGGCATCAGATATTTTCTTCATCACGTGATCATTGAAAGTAAATTGAGAGTCAAATGTTATGCCCAGATCCCTGAAAGAAGTACAGCGGGTTAGTTCAGTCGTACCGATGTGATAAGCATATTCGTGTACCAACTGTTTCCTTGTGTAACTTACGAGTTTACATTTGACCGGATTTAGATGTAATTTATTGTTAATGCACCATGTTTGAATACTATCTAAGTTCGTCTGCAACTTCTGACAATCATCTATGGCATGTGTATCAGTAAATATGTTTAAATCATCTGCAAAGAAGAGTTGGCAACATTGAATATTACAGTTCAAATCGTTAATGAAGAGAAAAAATAACAGTGGACCCAAATTCGACCCCTGAGGAACCCCTGAGTTAGCAACATAATTGGCGGAATTAAACCCGTTGTAATATACATATTGAGTCCCCATTTGCAAATATGATTTAAAGAATTGTTTCATATTGTCATTAAAGCCAAACTGTCCCATTTTTTCAAGCAAGACGATATGTTCGATTCTATCGAATGCCTTTGAAAAATATGTATAAACCACACCTACCTGTCCACGATTGTCTAGAACATTTGATATATTGCGAGAGAACTGCCAAATTTGAAACAGTAGATCTATGGCGCACAAAGCCATGCTGATAGGGAGATATTGAATTATTTTTATTGTTTTTTAATTATAATTAATTTAATTAAAAATACCTTCGACAAGAAAAACCTCGTCCTACCGGGCTCATTTTGTTGGTATGCTTTTCTACAGTCAGTTTTCAGTAGAATTGACAGTACTTTCGAGGTCACGGGCTCTCCGCCTATCATTACAAATAAACATTTTAATCAAATTAATGTATTTTTAAAAACTTTATACCAATTCGAACGTGTGTAAAATATAAAAATAGCATTTTAAGAAGTGTGGTCTCAAATTATATTAATAAAGATATCTACAATAATCGCTTAATTTTCTGCAGGAGTCATTTAATTAAATATAATTAATAAGCCAAATAAAGTAAACATATTTAAAAGACTGATAAATGACTATTAAAAATTGGCCGCATAATGTGTTATAATGAGCACATGCACATTATGTGTGGAAACAAATAGATTTATATTTAAATTACCTACATAACCCTAAAAAAATAAATAAACACATAAATATTAGGTATAAAATGAGGTGTATAAATGAAAAAGACATGAAATACAGGTGATATCATGAGGGAAATAAAGATGCATTGAATGCCGGAGTGAGGAAAAAAAACTAGAGATGGATTCCCGTTTGTTTTTCCTCAGAATTAAAAACTTCAAAGTGCATGTTTCCGGTCCTAAAAGTTTTCCGAAGCCGTTTTGGGGGTTTGGGGGTAGTTTTCGCCCCTTGCAGAAGGATGTATAAGGGTTGCGAAGGGTGTATCAACCTCTTCGGGAGAATTGTGTCCCCCTTGCTGAAGTCCTTGATACTCAAAAAGAAACGAAAGAGAGATAAAAAGTCCCCATTCATACTTCTTTCCTTAATAATACTTATATTCATAAATTTACGTGATTGAAAGGATGGCTCTGCACGAAAATTTAAGGGGTATACGAATTTTTTTGATCTCGGATCCGTATTCAGCGTCAAAGAATGCATAAGAATACCATGGTCAGTCATCCAGATCAGACACATTTTTTTTGTGGTGCTGTGTTATTAGACTTTTATATGTTTAATATGCTGATGGTAAAATTTTTAAGAAAACTGACTAAATGCATATATTATTTGTCATTTGTCATTTTTCCACAAAATTTTGCTATGTAACGTATCAAACATAATGCGACAGAATAGTTTGTTGAAACATTAAAACTGATGATAGTCTAATTATTTTTTTCCAAACTGTTGTCATACATGTTTAAGAAATGTAACTAATGACTGTTATATTTGAAGTCCTTTTTCTTAATGGTTTTACTATATAACATATCAAACATATAATATTGATTAGACAACTCAAAGAACTCTCAAATAAAAAAATTAACTGTAGGAAAATTAAAATCATAGTTATGTGTATATTCCATTGTTCACATATAACATAAAACCAGTCGTAACGATTTTAATATTTTCTTTTACAAATTGATGTTTTCATATTATTTTTTTTAAATGACAATACTGCTGTATTTAAAGCCATTATTCTTAAGGTGGCCATTCCCTAGAAGAGACATCCGGAAAAAGGAAATATTTACTATTTTTGGCCATAACTTTTTTTTCTTAGTACGTATATTTAAAAAAAATATATAAGACTACCTAAGTAGAACCTTAACAAGACTATTACTCTAAATTTTCACTCAATAAGTTCAGTGGTTTGCAAAATAGTTTAATTTAAAACTACGAAATAGGAAGATTAATATAATTTTTAAATTTAAATCTGTTTTGCAAACCACTGAAATTATTGAGTGAAAATTTTTAGTAATAGTCTTGTCAAGGTTCTACTTAGGTAATCTTATAGTTTTTGTAAATATACGTACTAAGAAAAAAAAGTTATGGCCAAAAATAGTAAGTATTTCCCTATCGGATGTCTCTTTCTAGGGAATGGCCACCTTAACAGTTTTATTTTGTAACATATCAAATACGATTTTGATGAATTTTTTCAAACTATTTCCAAACTGATATGTTTATCATACGATTTTTAAGAAAACATGACTAAATACTCCTGTATTTAAAGTAATTGTTCTGAATTTATTTATATATTACGTAACATATTAAACATACATGCCGATTAGATAGTTCAAAGCATCTCAAATTAAAATTTTATAAATAGAAAAAATAATATTATAAAATTAAACGTATTTTTGAAGAACAAAATTCCTTGCTCAAGCAAAAAGGAATAAATGTAATATACTCTTCGTTTTGTATTTGCGAAGAGTATAATTAATTAACGATTTGAACGAAATTATTATAAAATGTAGACATATGCGTTATTACTATTAAATTATGAACATACATTTGATCGCAATTTTGTATCATGTTTCTGATAGGTATACTGTTTAGAGTATCTAAATATAAATATTATGATGAGTTCTGTTTTTATCTGATAAGATTATGAGGGTCCTTGGGTAGGTATATCTTTAATTAAATTACGTTTTAGAGGAACCTATTGTGCAATAATTTTTAGCATTGTTATTAACTGCATGCCATATATTACTGATTATTTTTTCATACCGGTATCAAGCAATCAGAAGTCTGAATTTAGTTTAAGCTGTCTTATATAATTTAGTTACCTAGTACAAAATCTATTATACTATAGTGACCTCACTAGGCAAGTTATTTCTTTTATTATGTGTAATAATTAGATGTTCTATTTTTTGACTTAATACAATATTTATTTCTATATTTCAGTTTTACTCAAAAATAATATTGTTTATAAATTGATCATTTTCGGTCGCCTGATTTTGACACCGCGCGCCGTCTGGAGGGCACACAAACCTCATCCTTATCCAATCACAAGAGAATGCAAATGTAAACAATTAGAGATGAATTGCTAGCAGAACTTGCTATTAAAAAACAAGCTAACCATTATAATAATAATAATAATAATAATAATAATAATAATAATTAATAGTAATAATAATACATTTATTTTCCAATAAAAAACACATGTTATTTACAGCATTAGAATAAATCGATTTTTTCAAAAAATAAATGTAAATTTGTATAACAATGTATTGAAACATTCTTTATAGGATTTTGCAAACAGCAGAAAAATTAACTATCTATAAAAGAAAAACTTTGTGTAGAAATATTAATGAAATCTTTGCATTCTTTCGATAACCTGAATTCTGGTTATGCTAGCAAATTAAAATCCTGAAATGAATTTGTCTAATTTCTTATTTGACAATTCTCATTCTAACACTAGCATCCACACAGTCCCCTACGGCCATGCAGATTAAACTAGTATCCACATAACCCTCTACGATTATGAAGATTCAGTTAAAAATGAGAACAAAGACCTAAAATGAATTTATTTATCTACCTTGTCTTAAAAAAATTTTCATTCCAATGGATTACATTTTCATGAAATCTATAATTCTGTTTCCTGGAAATGCTTAGCCTTTGAAACGTTTTTCGCCCTTATTCTGGAGCTCATCAGAAAGACATAAAGCCATTCATAAAGATGTTTCATGCAAAACCAAGACAATTTCTATGAATAAGTGTGAAATGATTATATTTGACATTGACTGATAAAAACAACCTCATCTATCTATTAGCTAACTAGTATTGGAGCCTATATACTCTATGCATGTTTAAAAATGAATTATTATTTGTTTGCTTATAATTGTATTGAAACATTCTTTATAGGATTTTGCAAACAGCAGAAAAATTAACTATCTATAAAAGAAAAACTTTGTGTAGAAATATTAATGAAATCTTTGCATTCTTTCGATAACCTGAATTCTGGTTATGCTAGCAAATTAAAATCCTGAAATGAATTTGTCTAATTTCTTATTTGACAATTCTCATTCTAACACTAGCATCCACACAGTCCCCTACGGCCATGCAGATTAAACTAGTATCCACATAACCCCCTACGATTATGAAGATTCAGTTAAAAATGAGAACAAAGACCTAAAATGAATTTATTTATCTACCTTGTTTTAAAAAAATTTTTTTGTATAACAATGCTTCTAACCATTAATGGGAAAGGGGGCATAAATTCAGTTCGACTAATAAATAGTCGTCTGTTCTTCCATTTAGCCCAAATAGAATGGATATAATGTAATTAATTTGTATTTGATACGTTACCAAAAAAATAATTTCAATATTCAAGATATTTACCTGAAATAATACAATGTCTTATTTTAAATTAAAATGTTCTTAAAATTGTGAGTTAAGCAGGATGCTTCTAAAAGTCTTTTTGAAACTTGAGATCGATAGTGTTTTTAGTTTTCTGGAATTATGACGTTATAACATTTTGTGATATTGTACGCATACGATCGTTTAAAAAATGGCGATTTATGAGAAGGGATTCTTAATAATTTTTTTTACTAGATTTGTTATATAATTGTTGTACATTCCAAAGGATACTCTTCTCAGTTTTTTTGTAAATTATATTAGTTTCAAACATTTTTTGTTTAATTACGAAACAGAACCTTTTTTTTATTTAAAAAATTAATAACTTTTTTATTTATTGATAAATTGTGTTCAAAAACAATAGGGTTCTTCCTCTAGCTAACACTAACGTACTGTCCAAATTTCAATACTATCGGAATTTTCGTTCTTAAGTTATCTTGCTTACAAGAAAAGTGACGGACGGACGGACAGACAGACGGACCGACAAACAGACAGACAGACGGACGGACATTTTGAAAGTTGTTCAGAATTCGATCACCAACACAGTGATATGAATTTTTTTTTTCTACGAGCAGTATTACCGATTTTAGAAATGTGCCGATCGAATGCAATATACTCTTCGTTTTGTATTTGCGAAGAGTATAAAAATAACAGCTTCTACCCATCTCTAAAAAAACAAAACAATAAGTTGTGTGCCCTCAACGCCGACATCGTGACGTCAACCGAAAATGATCAATAATAGAGCATGTCCCAGAGCCGCCAGACCTACGTCATTTTAGCAAAGCTAATATTTTGACAATAAATAGTGTGATATGTAAGAACGTATGCATATTTGCTAGCTTGAAAGCGGGGTCTTTTTACAGATAACAGGTACAAACGGTACAAAAAAACTTAGCTAACCTACGTTAAAGCTGGTTTTCATATATGTTTGACAGAATACTGTTAAAAACCAACATTCATTACTGCCAGACACTTTCCGTGGACCCTAACTTCCGCCAGATGCTTTAGAGCTCAAAAAAATGCCAACCTAACCGCCACATAACTGTGGAATCATATCTAGTACTGCCAACTGTGTAAAAAACGAAACAAAACAAAACATTTATTATGTTAGGTTAGGTTGGGTTCTTTTCTAGCTTTAAAGCTTCTGGCTCAAGTTAGGGTTCACGGAAAGTGTCTGGCAGTAATGAATGCCGGTTTTTAACAGTATTCTGTTACGCCCATGACTACTACTAGCTGAAATTAAGTAGAAATGGTTAGGCAACCGCAGTAATATACGCCATCTCTTCTGGAAGCCTGTAGATGGCTCTAGAGTTATACATTGTTCTGGAATTGGAAATTTCTAGATGCATCTAGAGGTAATTATAGAGTATACCTATATATAAGACAAGATGGCGGGAAAGAAGCAGTTGAAAACTGATAAGTGAGGTTAAATATCAAGTAGTAAACAAAGTGTAAAGGTTATTTTAGTTAATTAAAAAGTATTGTGTAATTCTGAGAAGTTATTAAATAAAGTGTTAGCTTTGTTAAAATTATTTGGAACCTACGGATTTTTACAGGATGTTTCCTAGGGGCGGACACACGCTACAATACTTTAACGTAGGTTAGTAAGGTTTTTTTGTACCTTTTGTACCTGTTATCTGTAAAAGGGCCCCGCCTTCAAGCTAGCAAATATGTATACGATCTTAACTACTTATCACACTATTTATTGTCAAAATATTAGCTTTACTAAAATGACGTAGGTCTAGGCGGCTCTGGGATCTTGGTCTATAACCTGTGTTGGTACTAGAAATTCATTGACAGATGGCGTATTAGATAATGTGATAAAATTAAGAAAAACTTGTTTGCCTTTAACTATGTAGCAGATCGTGAAATTGTTTCCACAATATTGTATAATGTAGCAGCTATAGACGGTGATAAGTCGCATAATATGCTGAAAGATTCGTCAATTTTTAATATCGCGGAACATTATATCGGTCACGATCTATTAATCAGACTACCACAGATTAAAATATCGGTAAAGTTATTCATACAGAACTTCCTTCTTTATTTATACAGGGTGGTCGCTCTAAACAGTTATTAAGAATAGGAGAATAATAATAATCAGAATGTAATTATCACTATTGCTACGAAGAAAACCCGATAACTTTTGGTTAAAATAATATATAGAGTGGTCATCCGACAGAAATTTTTAGAGTATAATAATAGGCGTCTTCCTTGTCAATTGTGTCAACTGTGTGTCAAATAGTATTAATTGCCATCTGTCACATTCTTTCATGATTTTATTATCTTGAGATGGTCCACTCTGTATATTTTTCAGTGAAAGTCTACTCATTTCTTCGCTGGCAGCGTCTACCTACCCTTCACTGTTCTCTGTCAAATAGTTTTTTAAATATAGCGCCAACAGACAGACTGACGGAATTAAAAGACCCTCATTTTCGAAATCTACAGAATCTGGCACCCCTGGTACTCAACGGAGCTTAAAAATACAATATTAAATCCCTCATTTTTTTTATATTTGTTGAAATTTATTTTTTTCACGTATAAAACAAGCAATTAATGTTAAGGAACGAAAAGTTGCTGTTTTTCTATAATCTCGCGTGCTCTTTTTTATTTACTAAGAAAAATCAGTAAAGGTATTTACACCTTTTTGATTTATACACGGTGGTCACTCTAAGACATTATTAATTAAAAAACGACATAGGAGATAGAAGAATAATAATCGAAATGTAGTTATCACTATTTCTACACAGAAACCTGATAACTTTTGGTGAAAACAATATACAGTACATAAGTACAGAGTGGTCAACGTGGTCAAAAATGAAGTTTATGATTAATTTATACTTGTAGCCATTATAACACTTTTTCACTAACATCATAATTCATTTGAATAAATGTTGTACAACCAAGAATCACTTGAGAACTTTTGTCAGTAATCAAATTAATAGTGGTTGATTTAATATCAATAGTACTTAATTCATCTCATTCATCACACCCAGTGATGTTGTTTCTTATTACAAATTTACCTAAAAACTAGACGAATCAAAAACATTGACAACAGTATATGAAGCCTAAAATTCATGCACTGTCCCTTTGAGCTGCCGACGCCGACAGCGGCTGCATTTTTTATGAAAAACAGCTAGCAGCATTAAGTATTTGGCTTAATTTGACCGGCATCACTGACCTACTCGGCATATATAACTACGACTATCTGGTCTGAAAATATCGTATTTTTCGAAAATAATAAATTTAAAGAAAAGCAAAAATTGTATAAGACTTTTGTACTTCTTTGAACCAACGTATTATCATGAAAAATATTTATATGTATACGTATATTTTTACTGGTTACTGTTATTAACTATTTTTTAATACTACCTATATAAACATTTATATGCTTGTAATTCCAAAGAATGTATTTCTTTTCTTTTGTATATTTAGCAAGCCGTCGCGCGGGCGCGTGTAGCTCGTAAACGATAAATAAATAGAATATGCTTTCGCGAATTTTTTTGTATCATATTCGATGCTCTACAAAAAAGGTCTGGTGCATTTTCGTCGCATTTACCGCTACGCAAGCAATAAAAGGTTAAAAAACACTATCCTCGAAATTTCGGCAATTATTTTCCAATTATTGAAACAAATTGGACGGCCTTAAGGTGGCCATTCCCTAGAAAGAGACATCCGATAGGGAAATATTTATTGTTTTTGCCCATAACTTTTTTTTCTTAATACGTACATTTAAAAAAAACTGTAAGAGTACCTAAGTAGACCTATAGCAAAAATTACTATGAGTTTTCACTCAATAATTTCAGTGGTTTGCAAAATAGCTAGATTTAAAACTATGAAATGGGAAGATTAACATAATTTTTAAATTTAAATCCAGCTATTTAGCAAACTACTGAAATTGTTGAGTAAAACTTCATAATAATAGTCTTGTTATGGTTCTACTTAGGTACTCTTATAGTTTTTTTAAATATACGTACTAAGAAAAAAAGTTATGGCCAAAAATAATAAATATTTCCCTATCTGATGTCTCCTTCTAGGTAATGGCCACCTTAAGAGAACTTACGAATACTATTCTCATCGAGCTGAATCCAATAGCACTAAATAATAATTTCTCGAGTATCGTGAATTAAATTAATGTGATTAAAGTGACATGGGAGGAAGATGTCTAATTGCACCGGTCTGTTAATTAAAGAAATGTGTAGCAAATTCACTATATTTCTTCGTTTCTGCACGAATAACAAGAATTACATGATACAAAGATGCTGTATCATGGTGACTTGCAATTAATTAGATGCCGCGACTATCGAGAGATGGGTCATCTAGACTTGATAAACAATAAAACATTTTGGTTGTAATTCATCATCACGTAATCATAATTGCTTTATTACTTAAAATACATAAAAAATGAATGCTCAGATGATAGGTATGTGCATTGTGATATATTTATTTTATCAACGACATTTGTGCCAATGAAAACTGAAATGACCTAGAGCCTAGAGCGCTACAGTTTTTAACACGAGGGTCATCCAAAACGTGTTTCGGTATTTCATATATTTATAAATAGCCTACCAAATATATAATGTATATTTCATCTTTATTATCTTTTTTGTTTAATACATTATTCGAGTCTGAGAAATTAATTGGTTGGGCCAGCACCCAGTTATACTCATAGATAGACAAAAATAGACCAGATACAGGATGCAATCGTGCGACTCCGACAAAAAAAATAAAACTTTGAGAAAAAGCTATTTCATTTTTTAAAAAATGTTTACAGCGTTAATTCACAGAGAAGAGAAATATGAAAAATGTTACATTTAGCGCTCCCTTTAAACTCCGATTTGAATGGCGTCACAACAATTAGGTATTTTTATTTTTCAAAGTTGCTGTCCGATGGCAAAAGGTTAGGATTGCGTTTATCACTTAAAACAAAATGTTTAAGGAGTGTCTCAGGCTAAGTTGTGCAAATAATAATAATGTTAACACCTCAAATAAAATATTTATTCACCTTCCCAAAGAGAAAACAATAGAAGAAAATTGTGGTTTAAAATGGTAGAAGTAGAAAACAAAGTACCTAAAATTGGGAACATTTTCTGTTGTGAAAATAGAAGCCAACTGTTAGTTCGTCATTTGTCAATTTGTCGTAATCATTGCAGCCAACATAGGTAACTTAAATTTGTTGTGCAGTCTAAGTCAACGTGACGTCATCGACACGCGCGCGCATTTGCGTTTTATACATAAATATTTTAAAACTACTAACAATTTTGTACAAAACCTAATGGCTCAAAATGCATTGTAATGTTTAAACTTTCAAACAAATATACCTACTTAGTTTAAGATTTGAGCACCTACTGAAAAGGCTCGTTCCATAATTCTTATATTTAGTTTGTTATCTCATCTCTTCGTTTTCTTCATGCGCCAATGTACCCCGTGCCGTGCTCGATCTGCCCTGATGGCAGGTTTATGAGTATATAATATGTGGTTCTGCTTCCTCCATATCAAATTATATTTCTCTTTTCTACCACGGATGCGTATATGGTAGAAATTATATAATAGGTTCAGAATAAATGGAAAACCTCGAATAATATAACAATAACAATAATAATAGTAATAATAATAGAAGAATTTGTTGAACCAAAATTGATAATTTTGTTTACATTTTTTCACTGACACAGTAAAATAATGCAAGTTCGACAAGCATTTAAGTAGTAGTGAGAAGCAATATTAGCAATATCGTTAATATATAAGGTAAACAAAATAGGACCCTGTTTGTCATCTGTTGGTGCATTAACTAAAAAAATACGGTATTTGGTAATAAAAACCGGGATTTACTTGAAATCTATGAGGTAGAAATTTTTTTAAATTGAAAACTCGGTTTCAGCACACAAAAATACTTTAAGGTATGATATAGGTTTAGTCCTTGGAGGAGGAGAAATTTTTTTTGTAGACCTGTGTAATTTATAGAACTCAATCTTATTCATATTAAAAATAATTTTACAACGAATAAAATATATGATAACAAAAAACTGAAAATTCTTTCTTTTTAAAACGTTCGTGCATTGGAAGATTTGTCAGATAGCCGACTTATTTACTGCTATTGAAAATACACACAGAGAGAAATCGCTTTGGAACATTTTGCACAATGTTGTGGAACAACGACTTGTTGCATTTTTTTAAACAATTGTAAAATTTTAAGGCACAACGTTATATAGTTTTATACATTTTAATTGTGCATAATTCTTGTGCGTTTTATTTATCCAATATAAAGATTTAGTTACGATGAATTTATTGGAAACTTCGACCAACAAATTGGCGAAAGTTAGAGTTAAAATTATTTATATTTTCTCAACAAATCGTAGCAAATTTAACTTAATTAATTGTTAATAGTATCTTCAAACTATATATGTTGTTGCCATTCTATTTACAATTAGTTTTAAGTAATTATTTAAAGGATTTGCACAACTTGTGTAACATAAAAGTGTGATTTTATTTTATAAAGGGTTGTTGACCAACTTGTGAAAGTAGGAGTCCCAATATATTTATTTCCGCTGAATAATAATAGTAATCTATGCCGCCCGCACAAATTGCACAAAATAATGACATACTGTTCACAATCAGTTTGGTGATATTGTTTTAAAATTTTGTAAAATTGTTTCATTTGTTTCACGTAAATTTTATTGGTTAAAAATTGTACTGACCGCGCCGGCCATGCTACGCATGTAAGCGCAGACAATTACGCATTAGATCCAGGTGATATTTCGCTTAGTGAAGACGTTCACTTCAGAATTATACAAGTACTTACATTTGTGATGGAATTTGTTGAAAACTTATTAACCGAGTGAGGTTTCCTAGATCTAATCCCAGCATTTACAGAGTAGAGGTAAGTACTTCACACAGAGTTACAGATTTGCATATATGTTCTCTTAAATTAACTTTGTTCATATATAAATATAAAAATGGTTTCTTGTTTATATGCGAAAAATGCATGATACCTATCTTCTAATACTTGATTTCGTTTACAGCTTGAGAATAATTTCGTTTTCTTATGCGAAGCTGTTCCTAAACTACTAAACCCAAAAGGCAAACTTGTAAAAGAACTGCTTCAAAACGAAAATAACACTTCTGATGGTAAGCAATACATTTGATTTTGGTGATGAACTGATAAATGTTATTTTTTTTTTAGAGTATAACGTGATTACGACATAAGATTTATTACTACAAACTGCGTTAATAGAAGCTAAAAAGAAGAAGCACTGGAAGCCTTCCAAATTAGAATTATTAAATGGATTTATTTTAAGCATAAATGTAAGTCACCTACTTCTTTCCAACTAATACTTTATGCATATAAAATTTACTTGTATTTAAAAAAATAGAAATGTTTTCATTTACCATATGATAATATATAAATGCATGCTCTATTATGTATTGTTGTTCTGTTAAAATAAAATATTTATTCTTTAATTTTTTTTATTGAAATCCGTTAGGAAATAATATTTCAGAATCTGTGTTACAGAATAATACAATTAAAATGAAGTGGATACATACAGTGTGTGAAACAAACGGTGAACCAAAAAATATATACATAATTTGGAGATTATAAAGTAATAAATTGTGCAAAATTAACCCCAGTTCATACATTACTGAATAACAGCTTCTTTTAATTAAGTGTATATATTGTGCAAAATGAATTATAAAGTTGACAAAATAAACATACAATTTGTGGATTTCTCATTTAGAAATTGTGGAAAACTAAAAACATATTCTCTTAAAAAACTATAAACATTGTGTCACTTAAGAGCGCAATTTTTTGTAAATATGTTTTACAAATGAAGAGGTTTAGATGTGAATGTTTGTTTAGGAAACCTTCAGAATATATTTAAAAATTTCATACAAATTGTAGAAACTAACTTAATGTGTTCAGAGATTTGTTCCACAAGTGGAATAAAATTATTATATTTTTATGCAACCATAATTCAAATTTGTAAAGAATTCAGTTTATGCGATTTTTAAGTTTGTACAAAAATTTCACACAATGTTAATGCATAAACTGTACAAAATCATTGCCCCAATAATGTATTATTCATTTGTACAAATTGTTCCTGTCACCATTTTAAGACCAATTTGGAGTACAATTTTCTACAATTGTGGTAAAATATCACACACATTTTTCTCTGTGCACGTTCTAGTCTAAGAGCTACTGAACTCGACAACATACCCATTTTCACAAGGCTGAAAATATGCTAAAATGTTAGTTTAGATGTACCCAAAGACGGAATGGTGCATGGATATGTCTAAAGGACGTCGGTGGGGTGAATTTTTGAAAGTGGTTGCCGTTTAAGTGCATATGTATTTGCCTCTACAATGTTTGGACTTTCAGTAGGTGAACAGAGTAGGGGTTAAAGAAATACTTCGCATGCACGAGGTCCCAGGTTCCAATCTTACGCACCGCCAAAAATATTTTCACTTTTTTTTTCGGCCCAAATCTCTTGCTCGGATATTTTACATCTATAAATGTTTCTTTGACTTTGATGTGTTTAATTAAACTGAACTGTTAGGATCCTTAACTTTTAAACTACTTTTGCTAAAATTTAATAAAAGCAAGTGAGAGAAAAATTATATTTGATACCCCATTTTTATGAATCGAGGAGAGAAATGTGGACTAATATACTGGGTGTTACTTTTTCGTGACACGAAATTTATTATAATAAATAGTTAATATAATTTATTTTTATTTCTTATTTCATATTATGTCCCTCTCATATCATTCCTCTGTAATGTACAGTTTGACAGCTGCAGCCCTAACGATATCAGTCAGTGCTAAATCACCCATTATCAATTGTTTCACAATCAAAGGTGACGATAGTAAACAAGACAACTCAGACTAAACAATTAAAACACAAAGAACTTGTGGAGTGAAAATACATGTTTCAAATGTAATCAACAACTAATAGATCTTTAGATGTTGACATCGAGTTTGACATTGACTAACTTAATAAGATTGTGCAAATTAAACACAAATTGTAGTAAGTAATTCATGGCCTTCTAGACCTCCAATTTTGTTAAGATGGAAAAAAATTATGTAGAAAAAATGCCGATTTATCTGCGTTCCTTTAAATTTGTCGGTATGTGTATATTAAAATATACATCAAATACGTACATAGGTAATATAACTACTAACAAGCTAACCATTATATTCTTCGCAGTTTTTTTTTTTGTAAATAATATTAGTTTTAGACATATTTTATTGAAGTACAAAACAAAAAACAAAAATTTTTTAATACAAATAATTAATAACATTTTTATTTAGTGATGAATTGCCTTCAAAAACGATAGGGTTCTTCCTCTAGCTAACACTAACTTACTCTCCAAATTTAAATACAATCAGACTTCTCATTCTTAAGTTATTGTGCTTATAAGAAACGTGACGGACAGACGAACGAAAGGACGGACGGAAGGCAGACGGACGGACGAACTGACGTCCGGGCATTTTGAAAGTTGTTCAGAGTTGGATCACCAATACAGTGATATGAATTTTTTTTTCTACGAGTGATATTACTGGTTTTAGAAATGTGCAGATCAAATGCAATATGCTCTTCATTTTATATTTGTAAAGAGCATCATAATAATAGGTGTATATTTATTATTTATTGTATACATGTGTAATTATCATCATATCATTCACATTCACGTATGGCAGCCTTGGAGATACGAGTACATCATATTCAGTTGATATTCCAGCAATCAGTATAATTATATAATTGTTTGTAAAAGTAACAAATGATTACTATCCATGCAATTTTAATACATAACAACTTTGGGGTGATGGAGCATCTTCATCTGGCTTCACATATTCGATTAAAGTAATAAAGAACAATAATTATTATCAGTAGTGTCAATGAGTTCTCAGAAGTTTAACAAATGTTTTAGTTCAGTTTTTTTTAACAAACATTATTAAAAGTTTTCTCCTGAAATGATAAATGAATTTGATTTTGTTCTTGTCAAAGTAATGCATTTTTTATAAACCTTGTATACTTGTAAATCAATTTGCATTATTGCATTCTAACTAAACCTTAATATAACCATGATGATGATTTAATTACAGATATAATTGATAATTGATTTATAATTACCATTTTTATTTTCAGACCCATTGAAAATGGATCCAGAGACAGGAGAGTGCTATGCAGACAATGAAACAGGTGAAACTACCTACAGCTCACCATCACCTTCAGCATCAATCAATGCTGAAACAGGCGAAAGTGAAGATGAAAATGGTTCGCCACGTAGAACGTTTAGAGTACCAAGTTTTTATTATACACCAGAACATCTAAAGGAGGAAAGCAAAGAAAAAAAATGTATAGTAAAAAGTGTCTGTAAAAGACTAGAAAATCAGGAATGGGAGTTAATAACAGCTGCAATATTTCTATTGCCAACAATGATACTGTTCTATCCAGTTTTGTCTATATTTGCTCTAGTGCTTGAAATTTTCCTGCATACTTGGTCGCATAGACAGAACAAAAATCGTAAATGTGGAGCAGTTTATTATAAAAGCCCTCTTCACGTAATCGCTAAGGAATTCTGTGGAAAATGCAAAATCGAGAATGAAAAAGTTAAAATAACCAAAATCCAAGACATAAGGAACGACAAGATGAGGAAATATGGATTGGAGTACATAAGAAGAGTTGTTACATAATATATTATTATTTAATGATTGCTATAGGCTGTGTACATATTAATCTTTATATTTATTCTAACAATACAGTTTTTTTTTAAATATGTGTCCCAGAAACATATTTTCTATAAAATTTTCTACCTTATCAATGAATAAGGTTGATATAATTTTGAGCTAGAATTTTGAATTCAATTTTGAAACAATTGTTTTCAAGTTAAATAAAATATAATCGTGGTTGAGGTTACACTGATATTTGAAGGAGAGTAAATTAGGAAAATATATTGTATAAAACCGTTAGTGTTTTTTAACATATATAAAAACTATATTTAAAAAACATGCATATAAATAAGTTTTAGAGTTAATAATTTAAATGTTATTTTTAATGACCCATGTATGAGCAAAGTAATAAGAATATCATGAACATTGACTTCAAGCATCAACTTAATATATTTTCAAGCAATATCGCACATTCACAAAATTTCCTAAATTTTGTGTGTCACCAAATTGCAAAAATGTATTTAGTGCATCTTTGGTCTGTCCAGAAAATGTTAACAGGGTATTACGTACCATGACCTGAAAAGTCAGTACTGTTCACTGTTAGCAAATTACTTTTACAATGTGAAAATTAAAATTAAATTGTTGACGAAGACCTGTCAAAATTGCCTTTTATATTTTAATAAATTAGACAGCCTAGAGCTTAACAAAAGAAAGCTTAATCGATAAACAATTCATTAAAAAGACAAGTTTGGCATGAAATGGTCCGAGGTTCTATTTACAGTTTTTTGAGTAAAAACTGATGAGAATAGATGAGATGACTATGCTATCGAAGAAGCTACAGGTGTGCTTAAAATAATATCTTAAATTTTGTGTATTTGTAAAATATTTGATTTTAACACTTTGATTCTTTACCTAAAATATCTGTTTATCCTGGCAAGTAACTAAATTGACACGTAATAATCACTTACAGCCCATGGACTGTAAAGTGAATATTACAGTCCTGTAACCATGGTAATTAGTAAATGAATTATAAGTTGGATTTACACAAACATTTGTTTTAATGATCAAACTACCATACAGATATTGCAACCAATATTTATATTTTTTATATTAAAAACTTGCATATTAACAAATAAAACAGTGTAGAAAAAATTGTTTCTTTGTTATTGTATTATTCAAATTTTTTATTATTATTGATAAAAAATAAATAAAGTTTTACTAAGTTGTTGTTTTATTTTAGAATATTTATCCATTTAAACTGCAATATAAATTTACATTCGAGCAAAATTGAAAATATATAAGTAAAAAAATTAGGTAGTCCACGAGAATTAAAATATAGAAATTGATTTACTTTACGATATCTTATTTAAACTGTGCCTTGTCAGATACACTTAATAGTCTATTCAACTTAAGTATTAAGTACTCCTGAGACCAGCGGACACAGTCATATGCACCATTATTTGAATTGGTCATTGTTTAAGTCAACTTCTCTGCTGCGCACCGCTTGTGGAAATCTGGGATCTGTTAAATTGTCCATTTTTTTTATATGTGTAATTCTGACCTTCCTGATCGAAACTCTCAATGAGCAGTAACTTCAAGATCCTCACCACTATGAGCACCAAAAATATTCCTTATCCGTTTGGATGGAGTTTTTTTTAACATACTAGTGCGGATTTGCCCATAAGGCCTACTCACCACATACATTTTCATTTTGGGGAATAAGATGGAATAAAATGGAACGATTAACTTCTAAGTAGCGATTAATGGCTCACAATTTAAGATAGACCAATGGAATCCTTAACTTCACACCGAAAATCGATACCGTATACACACTGGAGTTCACGAATAAGAAGTAGGTAATTAAAAGATGAAATGGGAACGATTCTCTTGGAAATTGCAATCAATGGTTTACAATTCCAATTATTAACGGTATATCAAAAATCAATTATAACTACATTTTGATTATTTCCAACTAAATGGACTCCTGGTACACACAGCAGAAAAAACAATCAACATGTTGCAAGCCATTTTTCAACTTCCGTTTAATTAGTCTGAAAGTACATGAATTGTTTCGAAGGTCACGTGACATTAGTCCATGTGATTTTTTTTTGTAGTTTTCTTTCACAGCCTATCCCTGGCATTGACCATCTATCTTGAAGTCAGAAATACAGCGAAAATCGAAAGAATCCCATTTTTTGCAAAAACCCAATTCCTTTGCCAAATTTTATCAATTTGTGTCATGATGTAAGAAAAACAAGCTAACCATTAAACTCTTCTCCGATTTACTGCACTTTTTATATAATTGCTGCACATTATATAGAATACTCTTCGCAGGTTTTTTGTTAATGAAACAATATTTGCGAATAGTATAATGTTAGTTTCAGGGGCAGCCTTAGTCATTGCGAAGCTCCGGGCGGGTAGATCTTTGCCACGCCCTTGTCTTTGTGGAATTAGCTTTAATGATTTAATGAGTTATAAATAAATAAATTTAGAGCTTTAAAATTGTTTATTGCAAATTAATAAAAATTAATAAACACAAAGATAACAAATTATTAATCATGATAAAGTAAGGTGTATTAATGTCTTAAAAGAATCAGGGATTCAGAAATGATGCCTTGTTGTTGATCGAGTGCGCGAGGCCCCGGGCGGTTGCCCTGCTCGCCACCCCCAAAGGCCGCCCCTGGTTAGTTTGTATTAACGTGATGACGGCCTTGTCTAACTCCAAGATGAATAAAAGCTGCCAAAGCTTGGTCCAAATCTTATCGCATTTGTGACAAATTTATTGCTGTTAGGTTGATATATGATATATGAATAGAGACTATTGCCAATTTTGAAACGTAACAATATTATATAATATAAATTTAAGGAGTTTAAATAATTAATAACTTTTTATTTATTGATCGATTTTGTTCAAAGACAATAGGGGTTCTTCTTGTAGCTATCACTAACTTACCGTGCATACGAGAAACGTGACGAACGGACAGACAGACGGACGGACATTTTAAAAGTTGTTCATAATTCGATCACCAACTCGGTGAGAATAGTAATTGTGTCGCTTTTCACCCTTTTCTTTCTCGTCGTACACCTTGCCTTATATACTCTAAAACTGCCTCTAGATCCATCTAGATTGCCACCACACTACTCATGAGCATCAGTGTCCAGACCCTAGAGGGCGCCAGCGCGTAACCGTAATCGAAATGTGCCAAATATGGAAGGCTTGCGTAAATTTCCACCATAGTTGAATTATTTTTAGGATGACCATCCTGTATATTTTTCAATAAAAATATAATGGGTATCTTCCTCATCAGTTGTGTTAACTATATGCCAAATATTATTGCCATCTGTCACATTTTTTTTCATTTTTTTTTTCTTTCTTTAATTGGTTGAGAATAGCATGAAACGTGGAGATTTTCATTATCTATTCTCTTTAGACAGTCCCACCCTGAATATTTTCCAGTGAAAGTCAATACATTTCTTTGCTGGCAGTAGCGTGAAGAACTATCTACCAAATTTGACTGTTCTTTGTGAAGTAATTTTTTAGTTAATATGAAAGTAGATCGACAGATAGACTGATGGAATTGAAAGCCCTCTTTTATTTTCATAATCTACATGGTCTGAAACGTGGAAATTCCAAGAAATCTCGGAGGGTGAATTTTTCTAGAATACAATAGTTCCCTTCAGTTTTTTTTAATCATGTATTTAACATTGCGTTTGGCATCATTACTCGTAAGGGGCCATTCAATAAATACGTTCGCATTGAGGGAGATAAAGTGAACGATTGAAGGGAAGGGGTTCACAAAAGTGAATATTTTTACAAAAATTATTAGAAAGTAACCTATATTCAACAGTTTAAGTTTGTTTTCTCATGGCAAACTAATCAACAGAATATATTTCTTATTAGTGTAATTTTCTATTCTTAAACATAGAGGAGGGGGGGAGTTATAAATAGCCAATCTTTTCAAAAACATTTGTTAAATGGCCAAAAGGTCATTGGATAAAGATCCAACGTGCTTGTTTAACGAATTTGATTTAGTTGTCACCTTGTGTAGCTAAGACAGTATTGTTTAAAATTAGGTCATACCGAAAATTTCAGATTACTCCGATACACAGTTCTCGGAATATACGACTTTTAATGAGTGAATGTAAAGCACAAAGCGGCTAGTATCATGACATCATCGAATGCAAAACGACGCAAAGCGTGCGCAGTCTTGAACACGCTACACTAAATTTGTTATAACCTTTGAACTAATTAATGAAATTGAGCTCAACAAAGCTTAAATGAAAGAAGAAACATGTGACTATTGGATTTTTAATATATTAAAATATAAAAATGAATGTATGTAGAAATAGCATATATAGGGTGTCCCAGAATTGAGTTCCCGGACGAAAACCTGCGATTCCTGGGTTCATATTAAGCCCATTTAACCCAACTTACCTTGGTACAAAAATGCATCCCTGAGGAAGTACATTCTCTAATAGTGAGTCACAAAAATGAAATGTTTTTCTAATATTTCCGTTATATTGAAGATAAAATTTTGAAATTTTGATATGGGAGCTGTATCTCTATAAGTACTCTACGTAAACTTGATAACACCCAGATATCTTTTGTTTCTCTATTTTTTTTTCATAATAATTAATATTTAACTGGCTATAATTTTTTTATCAATCTGTAAAATTACGAAATACTCGAATATTTTTGCAGAGCATTGAAATGGCTGCAAAAAAAGTACTCTTAAAATTTTTTGTAATATTAACCAAAATACAAGAAATTATTGTTTTTCCTCTACTTGTATTTAACATTTATTTACAATTCCAGAACAAAATTTTGTAATAACAGAAAAGTAGTTTATTTAACAAAAATTACATTCATGACAAATGTTCCACATGATGTCCAACTGTTTTAGTACACAAATTAATACTTTTAAAATTTAGTGTAATATCACCCAAAAATCAAGAATTATCATTTTTTTCCCTATAGGTCATAGGTGTTTGTGAAACAGAAAACTTGTATTGTCATGACAATATAAAAATTAATTCATTAGTAATGTCAAAAAATAGCAAGTATATGTTTAATTTAAATGTATCTTCCATATAACGGAAATTATTGGAAACAACATTTTTCTTCTGTCTCACTTTAAGAGGATGTACTTTCTCAGGGATGCCTTTTTGGACTAAGGTAAGTTGGGTTATATGGGACATCAGGAATTACAGGTTCCCATCTGGGAACTCAATTCTGGGACACCCTGTATAGATAAAGTCGGAACATGAAGATATTTCCAATTAAATAAGTAAAAGCTCTACCATTTCTACAATTTTTAAGATAGACACCTGGAACTTTCATATATTAGTCGTGAAGTAACATATAAACAGATCTGATGAGCGAAAGAAATCTCAAAAATTTATTTTTGAAGTACACTTCCAATATTTCAAAATCTTGAGAGTGGTAAAATTTGATATCTATAACTAACTTCAGCCACCTATTACTTACTCTGGTTTAAATCGCGTTATTAGATTTCTGTAGGTGCGGTTTTTTTGGCTTCAAATGTGTACTTTAAGATGCTTCAAGGGGATTTACCTTAAACATTAACTTAACCCTCTTTATTTTACGAAAATAAAAGAAACATTTTTTTGCTCCAAAATTCGTGAAACTAGGGATAATATAAACGTTAATAACTTTTATTAAAAATATTATTTAGCAAACCTATCCATTAGATCTTTTTATGCATTACTTCAAGAGTAATATGTGCAAGTTTCAGATTTTTATCTTAAAAATTGTAGAAATGGTAGAGCTTTTACAGATTTCATCGGAAATCTCTTTATGTTCGGACTTCATATACAGATTCGGAAAATGCAGTTTAGGGTATAGGAATAACGATGTAATTGACCACGCCCCGCTAGTTCCATAAATCGTGAAAGTAGAGGCACACAATCAATTTAATTTAGCACGGCATGAACTAAGGATGGATGCGGACGTAGGTAATAATTTCTATACGAAACGAGAAAATATCTCTTCGTCAAAAGCGAAGAAGTTATTTGTCACATTTTTGACAAATAATTTCTTCTATTGAAAGCATTTCTGTAGTTTCTTTTTTAGCCGTAAATGCTATGGAAATAAAATAATAATTCTTATTAAAACCGAAATGAAAATAGAACATTAAAATAAAATTAAATAACTCGGAAACTAAAATCAACTAATAATTATCAAAAAATAAATAATTATTAAATTACAAAAATAGAACATTAAAATAAAATTAAATAACCCTCAGAAACTAAAATCAACTAATAATTATCAAACAATAAATGAATGAAGTAAGGATTCAAACAAACCACCTACTTTTGCCAAACAATAGCCAAACCGATTATACAATGAACGTCTCATATCATTGAGTTGATTTGGAGTAATGCTTGCACAAGGTTGGATAAGTTTTTCCCATAATTCAACTAAATTATTGGCTCGTTCAAACGCATGTTTGTACGCGGTTTCCTTTAAGAAGCGCCACAGAACGAAATCATGGGGTGCTAGATCAGGTGACCTGGGGGGCCATTTTATCATTCTCCTCGTATCTATTAAACGATTGGGAAATGTTCTTTCCAGAAAATTAATAAGAGTTAAGGTATTGTGACTTGAGCAGCCGTCTTGTTGAAACCAAATATCGTCGAAGTTGACAGGGAGATTTTGAACTGCAGGAATTATTTGGTTTTGTAAAAGCTCTAAATATTTATTGCCATTTAAATTGCCATCGATATTTTTTAAAACTTTCAAGTTATTGGCCAAAAACCGAATTTCGGCCAATATTTTCGATTTTTTTTAGAGGTCGCTGGTACCTTACAGCTGCAAAATTTTTTAAATCGTATTCTGCACCAACAAAAATACTTATTCTGAAAATTTCAGCCATATAACATTTAGTGACCGGTTTTTATCATTTTCTGTCTCTGACAACTGGGTTATTACTAGAATTAAAGATTTTAATAAAATGTAAAATAAGAGAGGTATGGATAACTTAAGAAATATGACAGTATATAAGGAAACTAAAAGAAATCTGCAATTTTTCCCTACATCAATACTAATCATAAATATTTGCATTACACTTTGTATGACAGCAACTCAATGTTTACAAAATAGCGTCTCATTCGCGTGTTACTTCTGCTTACACCGGATGTAGCACCTAACTTTGTTATTTTTAATGGAGCACCCTATACTTGATTTCATTTTCGGATTCCTCGTAAAATTTTAGCTTGGGTTAATGTACCATAATATACTCTTAAACCTATCAGTTTTCGAGATAATTAATATTTTTGGAGATTTTTTACGGTTCTTCCTACCTTTCCGAAAAAAAATCGATTTAGAGTAAATTTTTTCAAATGAAACCCCCTGTATATTTTCACATAATTTAATAGATTATTAGATTCTGCATCAATTGATATTAGCATTAGCTATACTAGTACGGCAGCCCATTACCAAGATTTTCGAGTTACCTTAGGGATGATAATTCCAGCGTTTCTCTCAATTCTGGGAGAGCTGAGAAGAAAAGTTCAGGGTGATGGAACTTTTTATCTATCCTAAAGGGTTCAAATCGAACTTTGAACATGTAAAGAAAAACTGGTCATCTCGGTCTTCGCAGCGAGGCAGTTTCTTTTGCCTTCTTGTTTTCTTGTCGAGGGAAGTAAATAATGGGGAAAAATTGAGAACACGTGTGCAATGCAAAATTGTATTCAATACTTTCTTTTATTGAAATTTTATTTGAAAAATATTTTTTTAAATTTGACGTTCATTTGACAAATTACTTTTTATATTTGCAAAAGTTGTAATTGGGAAGATCATTGCATGGTTGCTATGGTGTTGATTGTTATCAAGCGTATATATGCGACTCCATTCGATTTCGCGCAGCTGCGCCCAACGAAAAACGACGGAAAGTTGTTTGCCAGCCCTCATTATCATTTTCGGATCTTTTGTCATTTGAAAAAGTATCTTAGAATTTCATCTGTACAGTTTCCCTGCAATAAACTCACTGCTTTGATAGGGGTTTTTGGTAACGAGCTGCTGTACTATACCTATCTCTCTTTGTTTTTTATTATGGGCGAATTTTTGTAAAATGTACATGCAAAATCAGCACTGTTTGTTAGCAGTCAATACAAGTGACCTAACTTGTTTCTTTTTTACCACAAACGAGTAATCTCATGTAGATAATTGATAATTATTTGTTTACTGTCAAGACAATAACATAAAAAACAAATACTTTGGAATAAAATTTGCAAAATTAATAAACACATTGAATATAAATATTTAATGCAACAACTGTTCAAAATGCCCTCCACTTTGCTGCTGACAAGCCAATATTCTGGAATTTATTGCACTTACAGTGGCTCGAATGAATTTATTTACTGAAATGCAGCCCGTACTCTGTTCTTCAGAACTTCTTTGGTAGTAGCCAGGGTGGCATATATAATATTTTTGACATTACCCCAAAGGTGAAAGTCTAAGGGGATCAAATCAGTAGACCGAGCTGGCGATCTTCAAGATCCTCGTTAGCCACACCACCTAAATTCGAACGATGATACTAATTCGTCATGCACTTCCCATATATTAATGTGGACCACAACCATCCATTTGATAATACATAGAATTATAAATAGTTAGGGGCAAATTATCAATAAAAGTAACAACCATTGTTCACAAAATTTCCACAGATTTATTGCTATCTAAATTCTTCTAGTAGATATGACACTTATACTTGTTATCTACTAATAAGCAGAAAACATTAAAATTAAATTTGTCCTGGAACTTTGATTCTCGTACCACATGGGAATTTTGTTGTATCCAGTGGTGTACATTTCATCTGTTAAAAATTCCTTCTTTAGAAAATTTAGCTTCGTAAGCTCAAATAATCCTTTTAAAAAATCATGACTCTCTTGATGACATATGATCATATGCTTACCGAAATCTGTTGTAAGTGAACAAATACTATGTTCCTGTACTATCTCTACCACTCGGCAACACTAACATGGTGTTTATATTGATAAAACAAAACATTTTGAAATTTCTCATTGCCTACTATACAGTGCTGATTGTATATCTACATTTTATAAAACTTCGTCCATAATTAAAAAAAAAAAAGAGAGTATAGATGTATAGGGAATGCTAATGTTAATATCAATCGATGCAGAATTCAACACCATTAAATTCTGTGAAAATATATGGGGGGGAGTTCCATTTAAAAAAATATATAAGACAATTTTTAGTTCAATCGTAGGGTACTTTGAATGATAGAAGATATCAGTTTTGTTTCGGAAGGGTAGGAACCATAAAAAATCTCCAAAAATATTAAGTATCTCGAAAACTGGTAAGTTTAAGAGTATATTATAAAAGTATATTATGGTACATAAACCCAAGCATGATAATTTTTTCGTTAGATCCGCCATATCCAAAACCCCCTTGGCCCAAATTTCAAATTTCTAAACTGAACAGATCCCAAGAAACGTCTAATATCTGTTTTCCGTGAATAACCCTCTGTAGGGATACTTTTTTATATTTTGCTGCAATTTTTTCGCCATTTTAAATAACTAGTACAAATGGTAAAAAATGTTTTAATATGTAGTGCTTTGAGAGTCAGGAAGTATACAATATTTATAATTCTTTCTGCCCTCATTATTATTCACTTTTAATAAAAATCCATAAAAATGGATTTAAAGATCTAATAAACATGGTTAAGTGCTGTGTTTGGGCTGCTTACTTGTAATAACAGTAATATTCATTGTGGGTAGGAGGCTAGTCGGTGCTTATTCGGTGATATCACACCCGAGATTAGACAAAGCGGGTGCGGCCCATGTGTATAATTTATAAACAATTTAGATAATTTATAGGTCTTACAAATTCCTGTTTTTAGCAAAGGATCTTAAAATTGCAAGGTCTTTCCAATTATTAAACAAAAAAGTGCTAAATAAGCCCAGTGAGTCAATCTGAGAGAAGAATAATTTTTTCAAAAAATGGAAGGATGTAAAATTTTCGAGATGGAAAAATAAGGACCACCCAACCTATAAGAGAATAACAGGAAACACACAAAAAATATAAACTGTGTGTTATTAAAATATCATTTATTAAAATGTATATATGTGCATAAAAATAGATCAATCTAATAAAAATTATAAAAACAAATAATAAACAAACTTAAATCTAAAAACTTATCTCATCCTTAGGATTTCTCTAGTGGCAATTCTAACTATAGTATGAAAGTCTGTATCTAAATGGCCTCTCCAAAATTTACATCTTCCCCAAATAACGGCTGGGTAATTAGGACTTTGAATTCCTTGCAAAATTCTAGCCACAGACCTCCCTGTAAATGTATTGTCCCTGTACATACATATCAAGGCACGTATATCACTAATGAGTTGGTCTTCGCTAAATTTCTTTGGCTCGATATCAGATACAAGCTTTAGAGGATCAGATGAATTAAAATATTCTCGTACTTTACTTTTAATCAAATCGTCACCAGCTTCTGACGTGCATGCACGGTAGGATGGTTGGGCAACTTCTAATAATGTTTTATGTACAGCATGAAGCTGTAATAGGGCTTTCTGTTCTTGATCAACAACTCTGTTATATAAACTGTCTAGAGCATCATCAAGTTGGTCGTCAGATAGGTTACCTGGAGCTAATAATCTGAAGCCTAAATTTGAAAACTGTACACTAACTGCTGACCTTTTCTGTTGGTTATTAACTGAAAACAAAATTACAATGTTAATATTTGAAATTAATACACAAATTATGGATAACGTGTCCCTTCTTTAATATAACATTTACTGTCACAATATTAGAAAGGACAAATCCTGAACAACGAAACAATATAAACAACCATATTTTTTCATTTGCAGATGACATGGATTTGGTAATCAACGAAGTTATACAGAACCTACAGAACAAAGTCGATAATATAATCAATTGTTTCAATAAATAATGACTAAATCAAAATAAGTCACAAAATTAATTTCATTTTCAATATCAGACATTTTACCAACAATATTAATTAATAATATCAATATATTATCATCAGACCCCGGCGCAAAAGTAGTTATGCCAGAGACGGTCTTCACACACAGATAAATATAATGATTTGATGTTATGATTCATATAAGCAAATAAATACATTATTTATGGGAAACAAATACTTTTGCGGTAAGAAATAAAAAGTATGCCATAAAATTCAAAAAATAATAAATATATAATTTATTATTAGAAATTTGGAGAAATTATCTATTTGGTATAGTTGAGCAGGTAGATGTAAGAGATGTTTACTGAAACTAGTGGATAAAAAACACCAGACTTCGGCCGCACATTATATATATCTGCAGCGTCGTTCTAATTATCTAACCGAAAATAAAAAACTTAACACTTTAACTGAAATACGCCACTTCAACTTTCTGTATCAATTAAGGAAATGTAAACATCTCCTATATGTTTCCTCCCAACTATATTAAACAATTGTTAATTTAAAATATTATTTCTATCTTCTATTTTTGAACCCCTCCCTCCCTCCCCCTTCGTCATGCCAAGTCACACTTTCAGCGACCCCCCTAACAAATATTACATCGCAAAAGCTAGCCCACCCCCCTATAAAAGATTTCTTGTGATTAAAAATAGCATATTTACAGGCTTTTAAGTATTTGGGAATGATTTTCTATCGTAATGAAAAAATTTTGAAAACTGCCAAGAAAAAAATTAAAATAAAATTGATGAACTGCGAACGTCACATTTCCTTAGACCTCCCCCTTGTCATATCTCGTCACGTTAAGTGATACCCCTCCCTCCCCCTTATTTGCAAACGTATTTTACGAACGGGCCCTAAGGCACTATATTTTCAAAAATATAAAGAGAATTTTCGACACCACAAACACACCGTCACTCTTGTCGCTCTCTTTCTACTTTTTTTTACAATAGGATACGGTAGACAATAACAATAGTAAAAGAAACAGCAAATTGTGTTTTATATTTTGCAAGTGTATCAAGGTACGACTTATAACCCTTTCGAAGCCAGTTACCTTTAAATATTACGGAGTTTACTAGATATATACAATTACAAGGTAAGATATTGTATTATTGCGCATGAAAATGTTTAATTTAACTGAGTCTGTGGTAGGTTCTTGGTGAAACATATTAAACAGAATAAGTATTAAAAACATTTGTAGCAATACAAAGTGTTTTTAATACTTATTCTATGAAAATGTTTATATATATAGTTCATATTGCGCAAAGCCGATTCTGACTTTTACATCATAACTACCTCAGAGCCGGAGTCTGACTATCATTCCAAACAGAATATACCTAGTACCAATAAATACTCTGTAAATTGGAGCAGTAAATGAGCAGCTGTGGAGAACAATTCTATTCTTAATATTAAGCCATCCAATTTACAACCAGAAATGATTCTAACACATTTATTTTGTAACTGTTGTAATCGATGAATATCAACTTGGTTTAAGAAAAGTAAATACACAACCGAAGCTTAGTTTATATGAAACAGGTCAAGAGCATACTTGCATAAATTCAGTCTAAGTTAGCAAATGACTGCTTAATAATATAATTAGTATGATCAGTAAATCTGACTTGAATAGATGAGTTGACATCATCAACTTAAAATTGTGACTTAGTTTTAATAGTATTCTGAAACTCAGCTGTGTCCAATGTAAATATAAGATGGCCCAATATTAAATCTTGTGGCACACCTTGATTTCCTAGTAGCATATTAACATTTAATAGTGATTCTCTGGTGTCTGTCAGTCATGTACTGCTTCATTAACTCTATAGATCTGGGACAGAATCCAAAATAATGTGAAACTGCCAGGAGTTATCGATGATTTATGAGATAAAATATCCTACTGCAATCTAACACTAAAGCTGTAGCCTCATTGTTGTCCGATAATTGTAATTTTATTGACAACTTCAAGAAGTGTACTTGTGCTATATTTCTTACGAAAACCAGACTGTTAATGAATGGTGTATTACTTAGTTTCATGTGCAGCGCCGAACCTACCGGTGGTGCAAGTGCCTCAAGAAACCAGAGGGTGCTCAAGCTCGAGGGGCTTAATTGTAATCTGCTTACATAAATTTTAAATTAATTAATAAAATAGTATTTAAAATAGAAACCTAAGTACTTGATGTAGGCTAGTCCCACTCGGAAAACCAAAAAGTGGAATTCACAAGTCATAACTGTTAACAAAGAGTAAACAATGTTTGCAGAAGCAATTTTATTGCAGGGAGCCAAGCGAGGCGGCAAAGGCATCAAAGCAAAAAGAAATGCTGGCGTCTGTATTTTTGTTTTGACTTGCAGACTGCCGTATTAGACTTCAGAGGTGTCGATATTAGTGACAACTTTAACTTTAAAACAACACATAATTGTTTTAGAAATTGCTATGAACAGTTGGAATTAAACGTGAAACGCCAATGGTTATAAAAAGGGGGTATAAATTTAATCAAATCCTATACGGATTACATTTAAAGCTAGACATAGGAGTTAACTATTGGTTGAGTAGACTAGACCCATTCCAGTCGCACTATTTCCTAACATTTGCTTCTGAAAGGGCGATAAATCCTAACTTGCACCAGAACGCATATTGGGACAGACGCGGCCCTGTACATTTCTTCTCATCTATCTGGTCGGTATAAAAAGTGTCGGCGCCTTTGACAGTGTGGTAAAGATCAAAGACCCCAACACTTTTTATATCGATAACAAAGAGTGCCGACACTAGGTCTGCAGTAAACTATATATTCTAACCTTCTGTATATATATTCTAACGCCCTATATATTAAAATAAAATTAATTATTTAATTACCTATAAACGAGAAAGAACATAATTTTGATGTTATGCAAACAAGAAAGTTGTCTGCAAAAAACCCAAGTAATGTCCTTTCTCAGCAAAATATATGCAGAAATAAAAGATTAGCAGTTTATTACCTGTAATCCATTCTAAGTTCTTAAGTCTGTGCTTGCAAATACCACTCTCCCACCCCATAGCAGCAGCTACATCCACAACAGGAAATTCCAAAACATTAGGGTCATGTCCAGCCTGACTTTTGTGTAATGCTAGGGCCATGGCTAGGGGTGGGCATTCTTTTGCCGCCTTTCTAATTTGTAACGGTCCACCATATGATATAACCTTACACATTATGTATGCAGGATTCAATAGTTGGATGTACTTGTTTTCATGTAATTCTAGATAACACAGTAATGTAGATATATTTTCTTCTGGTATATCAAGAGCTCTAATTGTCTCTTCAATCGAAAAAGCAACTTCATGTTTTGGACATATACCTTTGCAGGAACAGGGAATAAAGATTTTTTGAAGTAGCCTTCTTATTACGTGACGATCTATCGAATTGGCATGGATATGCCTACGAAGCTCATTTTCATCTTGACCCTGTAAAAATTAGAATAATAGTGAGTAGTGACTAAAATTACATTATTATGCGGTCATGAAATTTTTAGTTTTTTGATAATCCAATAGTAGAAGGTGTTAAGTTTCATTCCTCGAAAATATTCCTTTCCGACATTCTACTTGGAGCCAAAGAAACATTAATTTTCGGTCAACCACAAAGGTTTCGTTAAATATTAAATTGTAGTTTAAAAGTCATTAATAAAACACCATAGCCCATAATTTTAAACTCTTGTAACTCAGTAATGGAGGACCATAGAAAAAACATTATATAATGTGGTATTATTTTAATTTATCCTCATGCTCCTAGATTAGTGATAAGAGCTCCTACGATATCTATAGTATAATAATCGTCTGGTACCTTGTATTGGGTATTGTACCCACATTACTACACTATCAGAAAAAAGGTTAAAGGTTAAAGAATTTGGACTAATAAAAATGAAAAATGAAGATATACATCAATTTCATTCTTATGTTAGTTTCATTATTCACTGAAAATATTTTATACAGATTATGATTCGATAAATGAACAAGATTACTTACTTGAGAATCCAGAAAAACATGACAATGTGCCTTCAACCCATCTCTACCAGCTCTTCCAACCTCTTGTACATAACTCTCAAAACTACTGGGCATATTAAAATGTATCACAGCTCTAATATCAGACTTATTAATACCCATACCGAACGCAACAGTGGCCACAACAATTCTAAGTTCACCAGACATGAATTTGTTTTGTATGGTCCTTCTACGACTTGCTGAAAGACCAGCATGATATGGCTCAGCTTGCAAATTAAGCCTCTTCCTCTTTTTATTGGTACTTTCAGCAACCTGTTCACTTTTTAGACTAGTTCTTAGAAAAGAAGCAATTCTCTCACACTCATCTCTTCTTGTACAATAAATAATAATACTTTTACAATCTGAAAACCTCTCGGACATCAAAAGCCCTAGGAGGGCATGATCTCTCATTGGATCTTTGGACACGGTCAATACAAGATTATCCGGTAAAGGAATATCACTTATAATGCCATTTAGGCCATCAGGGATCTGCAAATGCTTTATAATGCTATCTCTTGTAGCTCTCGTCGCAGTGGCAGTTAGGCCTAAGATAGTTTTAACCCCCAAACTTTCCCTTAAAACTCGGCATATCATCAAATAACTTGGACGAAAGTTGTGTGACCATTGAGACACACAGTGAGCTTCGTCAATACAGGCAAATGCTATTGGTGGCAGTTTTCGTAACAGAGAATCAAATCCTGGAACAAAATAATAAAGTTACATTTTGATAAGCATATCTTTACAATATGATTATATTTAAATCAAGATACATTTATCTAGAGATGGGAAAAGACCCTGTCTTCAATTTTTAACTTTGCTTAAGAGTAAGGTGACAAGATGAATCCTCAATTCCGCGCCTAGATGGCGCTAGCGACTACTGTCACAAGCTATAAAAATCATATGCAATAGAACAGCATTACATACTACTTATAAGTATATTCAATAGGTGTAAAATATCAAAGTTTATTTTGAATTACGGATAAAGACAGTACGAATGAAATATTATTTAAATGCCTCATCTTACAGGACATACATTTTAAATTGTATAGAAGTGTTTCCACCTACTAAAACAGCATTGTACTAAAATTATGATTAACAATAAGCTGTTTTTGGCAAATTGGATTATGTTATTAAACTGAAAATATGTGTAAGTTGTACATAAAAATATACTACAGGATTGTTGAAGAATATTTTTTGCTAAAATTGGCTTATTAGGGAGATCTCTCTTCACTTGGTGCCGTTACTCCTTGTTCCTCCCTAATCTTGGCGCCTTGCTCACTCTTAAACACCAGAATTAAATCTCAAGGTGAGTTCAAACCCACCTCTTTTTTTGTTATGTTTGTGTTGACAGAAGAAAAAAATTTGAAAAAAAAATGTGACGGAAGACAATATTTGGCATGTGGTTAATACAGTTGACAAAGAAAAAACCTGTTACACTTTTAGTGAAAAATATATAGGGTGTCATGATTAATTCTGAATCGTGATTGCAATGATTCAAACTATTTGGATCAATGTGTTTAGGTAACAGTATTCCTTTAGCCACTTCTCAAGCAAATAGTAAACTAGTAGACTGTATGTGCTCCATCTTATTTATTAATAACAATACAGTAGTGTCGCGATAATCCGGATCAATTAAAACCAGGCTAATCCGGATTATCAAATAATCCGGATTATCAAAACATTTTAAATTCAGATTTTAAAATTGCAAAAAAATAAATAAAAGGTTGTATTTAACAAAAGTAAGCACTGTAGTTATATAAAAAAACAAGACAAAAAAAGCTGATCCTATATCAAGAAAACGAAATATTAAAAATATGTAACTACATATGTATGTACATACATAATTAACATTTTCATCAGTTTCTTGTACAATAATTTCATCGGCTTCATTAGAATTGTGTGGTACCCTCTTTTACAGTTTTCGGCACCGACAGAAAGGAATGATTTTACTCTGATGACTTACGTGCTGTTGTTTTTCAAAAGCAATTTCCTTGAGATTTTGTAGCATCATAATCTTTTAAAGGAATGTCATTTTCTGTAGCCCATTGTAAAGCAAGATTTAAGCTTTTGACAGCATCTTCATTTTTACTTCTGACCGGAGTGGCAATTTCCATCACATCATCAGTCAGCACTATCATTTGCATGAATTAAATTTTCTTGTTTAATCAATCTACATTAATTTCTTCTGCTAGTATCTTTTGTTGCATAGCACTTAAAGGGATCAAATCCTTGGGGTCATCTTCTAAGTCATTCTCATTTTTTGGTTTTAAAATCGTTTTCCAGCATTTTTCTAAGGAACTGGCTGGTACATTTTCCCGAGCATTGTGAAGCAAACATACATCATGTTGTAAGTTTAAGTTCTTAAGACACTTTACAAGATCAAAGAAGAGTTACCTGAATGAATTCGGATTACAAAATCAAGTAAAATCCGGATTACAGAATACTTCAAGAGAACAAGAAGGCAATCCGGATTCTAGAAGCATCCGGATTAACGCGGGGTCGGATTATCGCGATACTACTGTATTATTATAACCAATAAATATCTCATTGAAAGCATAATTTGATGAAAATACTGAAAATACAATAGGGTGCTATTAAATAAGGGAAATATAGCATATACGAAGAATAAGAAAGTTAAAATATTCATTCTTATTACAAAGAGATGTTAGTTATAGAAAGTGTTAAAGTTACCACTAATGTTAGCTACAATGTAGACAACTAAAAGTGCTGCTTATAAATGTAAAATATAAATTATATTAATCAATATTACCTGTCTGTTTTTCACCAGCCACAACAGCTTCTGGCGAAATTAGTAAAATGCTTAATTCCCCCATGGAAATAGCTTCAAGAACTTTCTGTCGTTGAGCTTTTGTTTGATTAGAATGAAGGCAAGCTGCCTTCATAAATTTTGGCATACCCACAACCTGATCGTCCATTAAAGACACCAATGGAGATATAATCAATGATATGCATGGTTCTCTCTGGGAATACAGGTAAGCAGGTAGCTGATAACATAAACTCTTTCCGGTACCTGTACTAAGAGTTACTAATGTGGATTTTCCCGAGAGTATTCTCATTATCGCTTGTTCTTGACCTGGACGGAATGAGCTGTGTCCAAATTTTTTTAGAATGTCATAGACTTCCAAAGGAGTTGCTAAAAAACATTGATTTAGTTGAAAGAATTGTAATGACATATATACATCGGTAAAATTAAAATTCATCTTTTTTATTATTTACTAGAAATGAAAAAAATGTTTATCTGATAACATATGGTTTGTCATCAGAAGCAACATTTACATGTAGTATAAGATGGAGCTACTAATGTGATTTTCATGTGCTTAGAAAGTCATAAATTTATGAACTATTTCATATGATACTCGAAGAATTAACTATCTGTATAGGATATCCAAAGTATGAAATTCATAAAAATAGACTGGCATAATTATAAGATAGCACCAGCGATGCCATAAGCGCCAACCGACAATTTTTACTACCATTTTTTAATTACCTATTGTAAATATTATTTCACTACTTTATATTAACTGATAGGCATGATGTAAACTATTTATTTATAATACATTATTTATTTATAATAAATAATATTAGTTTAATGAACAACTCCATAAATTCAATAAAAGTATATAAATATCATTTAATTTACGGTTATGCTGCCAAATCAGGCAGCTGGCTTGTAATGATGAGCCAGGTAAACAATCAACTACTTTCGTTTGAGGTAAGCGCATAACACATATCTGGTGAACTATATTCATATACGGATATCGTTTATAATATTCGGCCTCGGGTGTTTTCTATCACATCAGGCTTTGTAATGATTTATCCTGGTAGCAACGCTTTAGACTGAAGTTCCAAATTAATAATAGAAATACTATAAACAATTGTATACGACTGCAAGAATGTCGATTAGACTGCGCGAGTGCGTGACTGTCAAATACGTACTGAATTGGTTAAAAGATGATCTAACTAACAGAAAACAAACCACCATAGTGAATAACAAATTATCTCCAAGTCTTGACGTTGAGCCTAGAGTTCTGCAGGGTAGCATTTTAGGACCTCTTTTATTTATCATTTATATTAATGACCACAAATTACCAGCTTAACTCTGACTTTTTTAATTTGTATGCAGATGACACTGTATTAGCTGTTTGTGACTACGATCTTGACACTGCTATTAATAAAATGAATATTGAGTTGTGTAGAGTTGAAACTTATTTTAAAGTAAACAAACTCAAATTAAATCCTATTAAAACAAAATCAATGGTGATTACAAATAGATTTAAATATAACAACATCGACAGTAAAAGTATTAATTTGTTTATAGATAATACTCAAATTGAAATGGTAGGACAAATTAAATATTTGGGTCTAATTATAGATAGTATATTTTATCATCTAAAAGTCATTTTGAATATATAAAGAATAAAATTCTAAAAAAATTATTTTGTTTTTCAAGAATATCTATTAATATGGATCTAAAGACTAAAATCACAGTATATAAATCAATAATTCTGCCGCATTTTGAGTTCTGTGCTACTGTTTTGTATTTACTCGATCAATCCTGCAAAAACGATTGCAAAAACTTCAAAATCGGGCTATGAGGATAATACTCAGATGTAATAGGTATACACCAATTCAAAATATGTTGAACACTCTAGATTGGATGCATGTATCAGTGAGAATTACCTATTTTGCACTAATTTTTAAATTTAAAATTTTAATGGGTTTAATGCCAGCATATCTGAATAAGTTTATTACATTTAATTATGAAATTCACTCTTATAATAAGAGATCTCTATACAATCTTCATATTACCGGAACAAATAATTTTAGAGCAATGAAAAATATATTTTTTAAGGGAATGCGGGAATACAATAATTTACCAAAAAAATTAAAGACAGCAGGTCACTCAATATTTTTAAACACGAATTAGCAACATATATATCATTCATATAAATCAACCATTTTTTATTATTTTTATTGTTTATGGTGTGTTTAGAAATATGTATATGTATATTTGTGTATTTTATTTGTTTAATTTATTGTGTCTATTGAGTATATATCTGTTTCATATTAGGATTTTCCTATCTAAATAAAGATTATTATTACGTTATCACGCCTGCAGAACTGCCGACCTGACTTCCTAATTTGTATATCGACTGCCGATGGTGGTACCTCTCAACGATACTATATAGCTTGTGGGCAAATAGTCCACTTGTCAAAAAAATCGTTATACCTGGGGGTGGTATAAAGTACAGATATTATTTAAATGTCAATTTTAAACTTTCACTTAGTTTTATGGTACTCAATCTAACTTTTTATGACTCCAAAATTACTAAAATAATTAATAATAATAATAATAATAATAATAATAATAATAATAATAATAATAAAGTTTTGTATGGCACTTTTCCCACTGAACAAACAGTGTTAGCTTCGAAATCAGTGACAATAGAGTAAACCACCTCTTCTATATGGATGACCTGAAGTTATTTGTTAAGAATGAAGCTCAACTAAAGCAAGAGTAATATCGTGAAATCGTTCAGTAAAGATATTAGAATGGAATTCAAATGAGCTACAGTGGTCCTCCAGCCAAGTAAAGTTGTAGAAATTCAGAACATCATGAGTACCACAGTTGTGTCAGTAATTGTAGGAGTTCGAGACTGTTAAGAAAGGTTATCTACAACAACTGCCTAGTCAACCAAGAACACAAGAAGTGCAGAATATCGCAATATTGTGTCTGTGATTCCTTGTTGAGATCTGGACTCTGAGCTATTAGAAAGCAGGGGGCATCACCAACATTGCTAAAAGGGCCCAAAAACATATAACGGAGACCAGTAGAGTAGAATTTCTTTGGTGTTACACCAAGATGATAAGTAAAAGTTCTTCTTCAAAGAAGAGCAAGTTAGATTCATAATCATAAACCCATCTTAATATACACAGATGCATTGAAGATGTGTTCTCACTCTGAGGAACAAACTTTTCAATACAACCTGGAAAAAATCGAAAATCTATGAAGTGTGGGTGAACTACAGAAGAGCAGTCTTATTAGGCTGGTTAACATAACATTTTATGTTAACTCTCAAGAAAATATTTAATTTAACATAACTTTATTACTTTCTGTGTAACTAAACTTTTCAAATACACTTTAGATAAGGATTTTTCTCTACCAAAATGAGTATTATCAATCTCAAATGAATTACTGTGTGACAAACAATCTAATAAGTCAGTCTACTCTGATAAGTATACAAAAATCATGGATAAAGTACCTAATATATCATATTACATGTAATTTATTATTTAATCATATTTTATATTATATTTTAATAATATTTTATATTTATTTTCCACCTGCATATTATTTGTTTATTATACCTTGGATACGGTTACCACAGGCACAATGAGCGGGCGTTATGGCCATAACGTCCTGTTATATGTGAACAAATAGTGGAGCGAAATTGAGCATAAAAGTCTCTCCGTTCTCGAGAAAAAAAAAATTAGCGTAGAACCAGTTCAGACCTTATAGGTTTTATAAAGTGAACAATTTTACATAAGAAATAGCTATTTACGATATTTTTTTGTGGTACTGACATTTTTTATTTCGAAAAAACTTCAGAAATTGGTTGTTTAGAAGATTCGTGTTTTTTAAAATTAACATCCTCATATCTTCAAATCTAATTGGGCTATCGATCTGATTTTTTTTTTAAATTCAAGTACACACCCAAGCGCTTCCAACGGTGTTTTTGTTTATATCAATTATTGTTTATTATTTTCTTTAAATAACAATGAACTTATTACTTCGCAAAGAATGCACTCATATTTTCACTAAGCGACAAACTTTTTTATTTTTGCAAATTATCATATACATGCAGCGGTGCAATTGAAGCCAAGATATGGGAAAAGTTTTTGAAAAAAAAATTTTTCATCTAGACTTATAGTTTTTTATTTATGAATATTTTTGTAACGCAGTAGCTATGTACACCGGCAGGCGTACGACTACCGGTATCCAGTACTGCGTCCGCACGAGCGGAGCGCTAAATATGATTGTGCTGTCGTAATAAAATAATGTGAATTCGTATACATCGTGGATGTTGTTGGGTGTAATACAATTTTCTGAAGTTACTTTTAAAAGAGTTATTATTTATTCATAATGGAGTGTATTATGTTATCATTAATATCTAGTGCCGAGAAAAGACAAGATGACTGTGGAAAACAAATTCTACTTCAAAGCGCTGGTATTTTGAGTGGGGAAATTAAAGTGAAATATCACGTAGATTGTCGCCAAAGTTATACAAGTCAACAAAATATGACTGCCCAGTCGACTAGTGGTCGAACCTCTCAAAGTGTAAAACCTATTTCTGTAACACGTCACTCTAATTCTCCTTGCAACATCCGATCTATGTGCTTGATTTGCAATAATTAGTGAAACAAAGAACAAACGACAATTAGTATCAGTACAAGCAGGTAAATCCATTAAATCTTATGTAAAAATCTGTTATAAGTACTTTTAGGAGCCGGAGAGTCTACTTATGGAAAAATTATGTACGCTGCAGAACAACGAGACGATATAGATATGATTGCCAAATTAAGTGGCTATGAAGATATATTTGCATATGATGCAAAATATAATAAGAGCTAAAAATAATCCGGAAACTACACACTTACCCGATGACTTTGACAAGTTTAACTCGTCATCAAGTAGTAGCGATTTTAAAGAAAATTTCAAACTCAATGGCTCTTCGGAAATACTGATTCTCCTCAGAGTAGCATCGACGCAATTCAATGCATACATTTGATTTAAAAAGGCAGGGATTTCCCGCACCGGGTGATATTAATAAAGCAGAGTTTGAAAATCAGGTTCCAAATATGTTACTTCTTTTCATATCTTGGTTAATAGATGGTAAATTATTTGCGGAGGTAAGCAGTATTCTATTCAAAGTTATGCTGAGTTTTACTTTTTTTGTGTATTGTGATTTAAATTCTAAAAAAAACTTTAACAATATGTACTGAAATTGCAGATGTATGCATCAGTTAAAAATATGGTACTCCAGTAATGATCCAAATCCGCTGCTTGAAGCTACCGAAGGTTGGGGGTGGACTTTAATAAATGATTGTTGGAATCCTGTTTTTTCAAATCAAAAACCTATTCCAGATATTGTACGACAATGTTTAAGCCTTTATTGTTCCGATAAAAATTGCAATAACAAAAAATGTAACTGTGTGAAAGAAGGTCTAAAATGTTGTAAGCAGTGTAAATGTGTGGTATATGCAATAATTGTGCAGAATGTATGGTTGAATTTGAGGATGATGAGGATTTTTTTTAACTATCGCTAAAATTATAAAAATTATAAAACAATAAATATGTATGTTAAAATGACCTGTGATTAAAATTTATACTTTCTACTTAGACAATATTATATTTATGTATTAAGCTAGAAGGGTAGTTCTTTTGATTGGTTCTCCAATAATGAGTATTTTAAAGTGTTTACCTGATTAATATATTTGCGTGACCATATTTAGGCTCCAATATACACAAAACAGATCATTTTATATTAAATAAAAGTGTGAATTTAAACAAATTATTTTCGACATACTTTTTTCTTTAAAATACTTCAATACTTCGTCAGTAATAACTAGAAGAGTAGTTGTTTGGACTGGTTCTCCAATAACGATAAAGTATTTATACCTAACTAATTAGTATATTACCGAGACCAGTTTAGGCACCAATATTATACAGAAAATAGGTAATTTCATATTAAACAGAAAAGTTTATAAGTTGAAATTTGCTTAATACCTAAATAATATTTTCTAATGATTAAAGTAAATAAATAAAAAATAATTACTTTCTACTTGTTTCCAAATTTTTGTCTATATTACTCGTAATATTTCATATTGCAGTGACAATCACGCGCCTTCCGAGTGTATGCCATATGTTACTGCGTCACAAAAATATTCATAAATAAAAAACTATCAGTCCTAGATGAAAATTTTTTTTTTCAAAAACTTCTCCCATATCTTGGCTTCAATTGCTCCGCTGCATGTATATGAAAATTTGCAAAAATAAAAAAGTTTGTCGCTTAGTGAAAATATGAGTGCATTCTTTGCAAAGTAATAAGTTCATTGTTATTTAAAGAAAATAATAAACAATAATCGATATAAACAAAAACACCGTTGGAAGCGCTTGGGTGTGTACTAGAATTTAAAAAAAAAATCAGATCGATAGGTCAATTAGATTTGAAGATATGAGGATGTTAATTTTAAAAAACACGGATCTTCTAAACAATCAATTTCTGAAGTTTTTTCGAAATAAAAAATATCTGTACCACAGAAAAATATCGTAATTGCCCATTACAGGTCCCAAATAACCTACTCTACAAAATCTACAGACTTTCATCTGGTTCTACGCCAAAAAAAATAAACGACACATTCCTGGGTCGATTTCGCTCCTCTAAAAGAAAGAATAAATGTTTCATATTCCTTATCGTATAATGGTTTGGATTTGACCGGCAATACATTTTCTATGGCTTTTCCCACATTGTTTCGAATATTTTGTGGTATTTCCATATTAACTTTCCTTTTATTTTACTAAACGTATTAACTACGTACAAAGCAAAGAAACATCAACAAACGTCAAAATATCAACAACCTTCATAGACTACTTGTAGCCCAGGAGGCAGCGACAGATTTTTCTTGTTAATCTATAAAGCTAGATTTTTTTCTAAAGAGAGTTTAGATAGTATCTATAATGAAGGTGCAATTCTACCAAACTCTTAGTGGAAAAAATAGATGGACGAAAATTTCGTTTTTCGAATTGTCACGAATTTGTCAAAAAATGACAATTCGCCTTATCTCCTGCCGGCCCCAATTTTCGATTTTCACCTCGAAATTCACAATGTACGGTCATTGCCTACCTTCTCCTAGCCTTCGAGACATAGAACGGGCCTCCGATCGCCATATTTATTAAGTTCTTATGTTTGAAAAATTGACTTTCAGTCTTGCGACTATTTTTAAGCTGTTTCCCGCGTTCAAATCCCGCCCGGGCATACTTTTTTTTTTTTTCGTTTTCAATTTTTCGGCAGATATTTTTGATTCTATAATTGCTATTCGCTCCGTTCTATTGCATTTCTCGGAGAAGAATGGTGTGCGTTCGTTAACGAGGTGGAGCAGTACAAAAGCCATCTGCGATTGCTGACTACAATAAATGCAAAGGTTTCATAGACATTTCGGACCAAATAAAGCCCTACTCGACTGTATTAAGAAAGTCGATAAAATGGTATAGTAAAATAGCAATTGAGCTTCTATTTGGGTCAGCACTTGCCTATGCCTACATAATGCACCAGAAAATCACCAATCAAAAACTCTCTATCACTTTTCTCAAAGAGAAGCTGGTTAGCCATTTCTTGGATTTTTCTAAGCTTGAAAATATTGAAACGTCCAATCCACGTGCTCGCAAAGGTCACCACTTAGAAAAGGTTCCATCTTCTGCCCGATGATGTGTGACATGTTCCTCCGAAATTGGACGAAAATTTGCGCAAAAAATAACACAATTTTATCGCTTCAGATGTATTCAGTGCGAGAAATTTTACTGCATTACGTGTTTTTGTAATATTTATAGTTGCAATATATAAGCGGTACGTATTCCACAGCGGAAAATGCAAAACTTCTCCGAGAAATGAAATAGAACAGAGCGAACAGCAATTAGGTGTTTTCACAAATTTTAAATTCACTTTCACTGTGAAGATAATGCTTCATTATAGTTAAAAACACTTGAATTTTGAAAAATAGTCGAATAATACCTTAAAATAAGCCATTTTAATTTTGTATTGAAATTTTTTCGCCAAAAACACTACATCAGTTTACTACGCACTCATGACGCCATCAGTTATATTGTCAGTGTCATTTTGTGCTATAAACACGTTATTTTGCAGATAAATTTCCTAAAGTAGCTTTTACAAATCCCGTATTAGGTAGGTGTTACTTATTTAATCACATGTAAAACATAAATAAAATGAATAAAATGTTGTGTAACAATTTTTAAATGCTATATAAGAAACTAATATAACCGATGACGTCACCGCGTGTTTTGCGTACTTGTTCAATTACTAAAACTTATTATTTATTGTTATTTAGTTGTTGAAATTTTAATTTGATGAACGATAGAATGCTATTTAAATATCAATAGGTGCTTTAGCATAACAAGTACTTCATTTTAACAATATCAAAAAAGCAAATTTGCACATAGTGAAAACACCTAATTATAGAATCAAAAATATCTGCCAAAAATTGAAAACGAAAAAAAATTATAATCGGGCGGGATTCCTATTCAGGAAACCGCTTAAAAGTAGTCGCCGATTAGCACGACCGCAAGTCAATTTTTCAATCGTAAGAACTGAATAAATATGGCGATCGGAGACCCGTTCTATGTCTCGATGGCGCGGAGAAGGTCGGCAAGAACTGTACAACATTAACCGCGAGGTGAAAATCGAAAATTGAGGCCAGCAGTAACGAAGGCGTATCGTCATTTTTTGACAATTGGTGACAATTCGAAAAACGAAATTTTCGTCCATCTGTTTTTTCCTTTAATTTTTTACTCATTTATGCACCGCTAAGAGTTTGGTAGAATTGCACCTTCATTATAGATACTATCTAGCTCTCTTTGGAAAAAAATCTAGCTTTATAGAAATGATTTCACGAAAAGTGTCGCTGCCTCCCGGGCTATTAGTAAAAAGGGTAAAAAGAAAAAGCTAGCAGCATTGAACTAGGTTACTAAATTTGAAAGAATACAACATACTGAGATACGATTAGTATACGTCAAAGTATCAACAAATGTCAGACTACTATAAAAATGTACTTAAAAAATAAAAGTTAATTTTTTATTAAAATAGGGCCAAAGGCCCTCGGGCTGCATCATGTTATCCTTTGGGCATTATAATCTATATAACGCACTTGATGCATAAATAACTATTAATATATCATTTATAAATATATCTACCTATTGTGCTGCCATCTTCATTTAATTGAAAATATGGGTTGATAACTGTAACTGTGTCCATATATAATCTCACATCTAATTTTTTCACATGTTCTTCTAATTTTAACGTTTCGATAAGTAAGTCCGAATCAAATTCATCATTAAAATCATCCTCACTGATGTTTCCAGTTTCTTCCTCCATATTCGGTTCTGTAACACCCTTCAGAGTTTCCTCAATTTGTTCCTTTTCTAAGTTGTCTGCCTCTTGAATAGTCAATTTTGGTTTCCTTATGCTTAAAATACTCTCCCTAGCCATTTGTGATGCTTCTTCTAATGTTGGGTAAGGACAATCTTCTTCTTGGTCAGGGTTTAATGGTAACAGACCATCACCCTTCATGGCTTTACAATTTGCAGCAAAGTGTCCAATCTGGCCGCAATTAAAGCATGTTAGCATACCACCATCACACCCTCCCATATCCATCTCAGGACCACACAATGATTTTGCCTTTTTACTTCTCCACTGTGCCTTTTTGTATTTGCTAAAGCTCTTGCCACTTTTACCTCGAACAAAAACTTTTTTCTTTAAGTTGATACGAACAAAATTATCATTTAGATTACCAGAGGCTATCTTCTTTTCTAGATTCTCTTTAGCCTGTTGTCTCTTATCTTTAATAAGAGACATATCATCTTGACTTTCTGTGTCATCTTTTAAGGTTGTTGCAGCTTTATCACCCCTAGTAACAATTGTCTGCTCTGATAAAACTTTTTTAATGCTGCTATATCTGGGAGCGACAACTCTAGGCTTAACTGAAAATTCTAATTCATAAGGTTTATTTTCGTCGGTTTCTTCATTGTGACCTTCCAGTTCGTCTTTTTTCTTAGATATTTTTTTATGTTTGACTTTCTGTTTCGGTAATAATACTGATTTGCTTCTCTCTGTTTTATTTTTTGCAAATAAGCCAACAGATTTTTCCTCTTCTTCAAGAATCTCTTTCGGCTCATTAAATTTCTCAGTTTCCAAAGTAAATTCGGGATCTCTTTCATCAGTATCTGTATGAAAAGCATCTTCTTCTTCACTGGAGAGTTCCTGTAAACTATATTTAAGCCTGGTTTGTCTAGATGATCTTCTTGGAGAATTTTCCTCTTTTTTCATTTCAGTTGCAAGTACTTTATTTTGTTTGTTGGTAATCGATTTGGATTTTAAATTTTTAGTTACATTTGAAGTTTTTAAATTAGATTTTTTTCTTATCTTTCTAGTGTGATTTTTATCAGGTTGTATTTTTATTACCGCGTCGAGATTGTCTTGAAATTGATATACATCAATGGCGGTAATATCCTTGGGATCGTTTATTGACTTTTTGGTGTAATTTTTATCAGGTTGTATATTTTTCACATTGGGATTGTTTTGATAATTATATATGTCTATGGTGGTAGCATCCATGGGATCATTATTTGTTGATTTTTTAGTGTGATTATTATCAGGTTGTATATTTTTTACCACATCAACACTGTCTCGATAATTATATACATCTGCAGCAATAGTATCCATGAGAACATTATTTGTACCTGTATGGGTTACTGTTTCGGTGGCTAATATTTTATCTCCACTTAACCCTTTCTCATGCAAATTAATATCAGGTATCACATTATAACACTTTGGAGCAGAAATAATATCGTTAATTGATTTATTGATTGTATTCACGTCTACGTTTTCATCAGATACATTTACAGTTCTCCTTTTTTTGGCAATATGAAGTGTTGTTATATCTGTATAAGGTGTATCCTCATCAGACTCATCAATTATATCTTCACTGTCATAATCTACACCTGTGGTTTCTACATTTTTATTATTTGAAACTGAAGTAGTTAACTTCTCTAAAGTGTTAATAAAAGTATTAGTAGAAGATGGTAGTGTAGATGGCAAAGATAAGTTTGGATTATCAAATGATGTACCCGTTTCTTTGGTAACTCTTTGTAGCCATCCTGTATCTACAGTTTTCAATGAACGCCGATAGTTATTTTCTATAACACTTTGTATAATATTTACAGGTTGTGACATTACCTTGTCAGTTCCAGATATTATTTGAATTTTATCATTTTTCAACATACTCTCATCTCGGCTTAAACTGATTGCATCTTCTGATTTAAATGTGGAAAAAGATCGAGTCTCTGGTACTGGCTGTGACAACGACATTTGACTATCGACATTTACATCACTTTTATTTTTTTGAGTAAATGATAGTGATTTCCTTGGGTTACGTTTTGTAAATTTTGATCCACAAAACAACTTTTTGGTTATGCTCAAGGTTAAATTAGATTTATCAGTTTCCTCATTTTTTAAAGCAGGTTTACTTTCCACATGATTTTTATTGAGATGTGTGCCCCAAGTTTCTTCAGGCATCAGAATATTTTCGGAAGAAATATTGTCAGGGGGAGATTTTTCTTTCAAGGAAGAATCATTTTGGATTACATTATCATTCAAAATTGTTTGTGCTGATTCTTTCTTTTTATTACTACTGTCGTCTTCATCTTCAAATCCGTCAACATCTATAAAACTTTGTTCTAGTGCTGCAGTTTTAAGCTGAAAATATTTTCTATATGCGTGTCGTACTTCACTACTTGCTTCTCGGATGTCCAGCTAAAAATGTATGCCTAATTAACAACAACTGCTTGTGTTGAAATACATTGGTTTTATCATTATTTCATACTCTAATTTCCTAATACTAAATCCTAAACTAATAATATTGAATAACATACTTTTGAAGGTAACCTCTTATGCTTCTTCGTAAACTTGTGTTCCCACACTTTAACTATATATTTACATTTCTCATATGTCTTTTTAACATCCGGCTGCTCTAGGAAATCCATTTTTATAAACAATAATAACACCTCACTCAACTAGGAACATAATTACTTTCAGAAAACAAGAAGGATGTTTATTTACACTCCCGCGTTTCAAACTTCTATCTGAAGTTAGATGTTTATGTCATTGAATCAGAGAATAAACCATGGAACTGGAACAAGCAAAGAATTTATATAAATTCTTTGGGAACAAGACACAAGACGATTTGTGTGGCCAGAGGGCACAGAATTATGTCAAAGATTAAGGAATTCGCTAATCTTTGATTATGTGTTAAAAGTTCGAAATTAATAATATTATTCTCGTCATACATAGGCAATAGTACAGGGTATTTTGAACGGCATTGTTTATCTACGTTTGTTTCTTAGTCACAGAAGTGGTCCATATTTATTTATCATAAAAGTATTTTAAATCACTCGCAAGTGCACTATGTCTGGCTATCAAGTAAGTGACGTCATGTGTCCAAAGGTTTGAAACAGTGACAAACAGTACAAACACGGTTACACGGTCACACGGTGCACAGTGTTGCCGTTTTCAGTAGATTGCCTACTAAATTAGTAGATTTTCAAGAAAAATGAGGGTGGGCAGTAGAATTTTAGTAGAGTTAATAATTTTAGTAGATTACAGTAGATTTCTGAGTCTCAGTTTTAATGCTATATTTTAACACCATCTATAATAATTAATAATTTGAGCAAGAAACCTAAGTGACACCTACTGGAATAGCACCGAACTCAATGACTATAAAGACAATTGCTGCAGTCTATTAGGTAAGTACAGTCCTTCCCAGATAGATGTCAGTAGAATTAACAAGGTATATCGGAATTAGGAAACTGTACTAAGTTTAAACCACTGAACTCTACATATAAATTTTTAATTTATTATGTATAGTTCAGTGGTTTAAACCTGATTCTGACATGTTAGGTAAAGCTTAAGTTTTAGTAGTTAAGTATGAATTTTTCGTTCAAAATGTTTTGATATTTTTGTTTGCTTGTTATTTTAATAAATATTTCATTTTATTTTAGTAAATATTTAGTTTTCATTACTGCTATTATTTTTGTTTAAAAGTAGTGCTGCTCCATCTAGCCGTTGAAGTGTTAACTCACTGCAAACAGTAACTTATACAGGGCCTTCATTAATGACCGTAAGACACGTGACCGCAAAATGTATGCAACCCACTAAACACCGTTGGCGCGCCTGTTTAACAAAAATCCCTAAATCCAGTGGCGTCGACTTTACCTGAGTATATGTTCTGTGGACTTTACTGTCGGATAAATTTAATTAAACCCAATATTTACGTTTTTGTAACTTTATTCTCATTGCTAAATTGGAACCAGTGTAACATTAATAAACTCTCTTAGGTAAATACATATAATTTATTAATCTTATTGAATTTTAAAGATGTAAGTACTCATATTTACAAGTTGGAAATCTAACCTATAATTAGCGGTCTGTTTTCAACATTGAGTTAGAATCAATATTCAACAATATTGAAAAATGATATGAATTTTAACTGAAAGAGTTTGTTAATGTTACACTGGTTCTAATCTAAAAATGTGAATAAAAACATTAAAAATATGAGAATACATTTGTAACCGCTAAAGACATTAATCTTGTTCGTTAGAGTTTAGCAGACAACAAAAGTGATATGATACATTTTCTTAATGGTAAAAACTTCAGTAAATAACTCGAAATGTCTTTTCCAATTGGTGCAAGTATTTGTTTTAAGCAAATATTTTTTTATCGATTACTTGCCACTTAGTGAACACAAAATACAACTGGCATACATCCCAGTTACTGGAGGTCCAGCGACAGACCTACAAGCTATGTCACTAGGCGTGACAAAGAAATATGATCTAATTTCTTTGTGGTCGATTAATTACCACTTAATAATTACAAACATACGATTGACTTACGCAGTTGGTAGAGTTCTGAGATATGTTGAACCAGCAAGGGGTCTACTTTTTATGCATGATTAGTAAATATCAAGCTGATTTTTCGTTAAATAGTTAATTTTATTTATAAATTAAGTTTGCACCACTAAGAAACATTCTTTTCTTTTTTCTTACTTACCTGAGATCTTTAGGCCTATGGCAGCAATTCCATATATACATGGTTCATCGGATAAATTACGAAAAGTTGGGAAGAGGCTTTCCGTACAAATGGTTTTTCAAGCGGGCTCCATGCTAAGATCGGTTTTATCAAAAACCAAAGCCAAAAGTTTTGAGAACGGATGTAGACAATCTTCCGAAACGTTAACTGGCTAGCTTTCATATTCATTTTTTTAGTTTATAACATTGTTCTAGTTTATATATTTTTAGGTGCGAGACATTTTGTGATAAACAAGTACTCAAGAAACAACTTCTATCTGATCCGTTTGGCAGAGGTTTTTTCACTAAAATTTTCAAATATTTTCAGTGGCAAAATACCCAACAAAAAGTAAGAAAATCTGAATATTCCACAAATAAACAATTATAGACAATATAAGAAACATTCTTATATCGCTTTTCTTGTCCGCCGTGCTTTAAGGAATAACCATGTTTCTAGCTGTTACAAATGGTTGAGTAATTGCATGCTGGCTTCTGTACCAAACGATATGTTTTTGACAATAATAAAGTAGAATGGTAGATGCCTTTTATGTCAATGAAAAATAAAAAAAAACAACGTAAAGAGGGGAATAAGTCTTATGTCGTATGTTTCATAATTCTATTAATATGCAACTTTTTGAAACTTGCCATAGTCTACAAAAGATACAGTAAATTATTTGCAGATTTGTCAACAAATGGCTTTCAAGACCTGTATAAATGTCAACAAAAAATTACTCGTAAGAATGAATTTATTATATAGAATTCAGAATAAATTAATAATCTTTAATTCCAGAAACGTCTACAAGTGTATTATTTATCAAGTAATAATATTTAATAAGATTAATCAATACTATGAAATAATAAAACATGTTCAAAAACAATAATAAACTACATAAAATTACAAGTATTGAATCTACGTTAACAACCAATGGGTTTAATATATGAATCACACAACTCGGATAGTAGGTAAAAACAGTTACTTGATAAAAAAATATTTCATGATAATTCTATTGCCTTTTTATAGTGTACGGTACAAAAAGTACTAATTTAGAAGACGATAAATAAATTTTAATAAAGATCGATTATGAAAAAATTACAATAATTGTTCAAAATGATGGCCTTGAGCATTTAGACATATATGCACTCTTCGCTTCATATTATCAAATACATTTTTCAACTGGTCAACTGTTATACTGCGAATTTCTCTTTCCACTGCTTCTTGTAGGTCGTCAAGATCATGCAATCGATTTTTAAAAACGTTGCTCTTTAAGTGTCCAAATAAAAAATAATCAAGGGATGTCAAATCTGGAGAACGTGCAGGCCAAAGTACCTGGCTGATTAATCTACCATCATAGAATTCCTCTAAAAATTGCATAGTAGCTCTTGCTGTATGGGCAGTAGCACCATCCTGTTGGAAGTAACCAAGTTGCAATTCATCATCATGTAGCTGATTCAGAAAGGGTTCCAAAATTAGATTTCCATTTATGGTCTCTTGAAAAAATATTGGGCCTATTATTCTTCTCCTGGATATTGCGACCCATACACCTATTTTTAATGGATGTAAACTTGTTTCCACATAACAGTGAGGGTTTTCTGTAGACCATGTCCTATAATTTTGGCTATTGATATAACCACTTAGGTAGAACCATGCTTCGTCAGTGAAAAAGGTCAAATCCAGCACATCATCATTATTTAAATTTTAGTTAAACTAACGACAGTATCTTTCTTGTTTACCAAAGTCAAGGGGTAGTAGTTCTTGCACAACTGTTACCTTGTAGGGATGTAAATGTAGCTTTTTTAAAGCTTTATGGGCTGTACCGAACCTGAAAAAGTTCAAATTCATTGATTTGTTGTTTGCAGTAGGTCATTTTATAGTCGAAAAGCCAGCGATATTTTTTTCAATGTCAATTGAGCAAAAATAATTTATAATTTTTCCGCCAACTTACTATTTATTAGAAGGTACAACAGCTCATCCCTAACGCCATCAGCACAAAATAATTGTTAAACTTTTTGAAGTTATTTCTATTTATTAAACGATTAAGTAATACAAAAATAAATCATTACATAAGGCAAGATTATGTGTGAGTATGATAGTCAGAGAGCTGTCTATATGTTTTTGCGACAGGTAATGGGACTGTCTGCTGACCATAAAATATAATTGTTGGTAGTGCCCCAAGTCACCTAGTCAAGATTTTCAAATTTCTACGTGGCACCTTACCGGGGTGGTGGGAGGTTTTGAAGTACACTCGGTTTATGACAGGTCCGGTAACTGTCTGCCGTTTTGATATATCAGTAGATATGATTCTGAACATACCTCCTGCGAAGTCTGACGCTCGCAAGTGGTTGCGATTCAGAGATATGTCCGAAAAACCATCATTTTGGAATTTTGCTGGATACTGTTACATGAATTGAGGCGACAGGTCCCGGTAACTGCTCAAAACCTACGTTTGGCAGACACGCAAATGATTTTGGGCAAGTGTGGCAACACTTTGAAAGACCGAAATTTCCCAAAACTGCAACTTTTGTTAAATATTGAAAAATATGTAATAAAAATATCTGCTGGTTTTTTTTTTATATACCTAGATGTATTAAAAATAATAAAAATCAAACAGCAGAAATTTGTATTCGTACAAAAATTTTTTATGCTAAAAAAAACGAAAAAACATCTATAGATAACTCATTAATACGATATGTATAGAGCTAGTATACACTTTTATACACAATAAATATATGCAATGGGGTTGTCGTTTACAGTACATACAAATAATCCCCCGCCCCCAGCCTCAAACGTTGAGCACTCCGTAAATTTGTGCAATAAACTAATTTATTTTCTGGGTTCTTATGGGTTCCTAGAACATTTTAATTCTTTTACGACCTATATAAAAATAAATTTATTTAATGCGGCCTTATTATACAGTACCCTATAAAGAATTTGTATAAAAAAATTACTCACTACCTACGGCCATGACGTCAGATCGCATTACTAACACTGCAGCATAGGCCTCATATAGTTGCCTTCTACGTACAGTGTAACGTCACACACATCTGAACTGTTTTAAATGACCTGCTGAAGTTCAACACTTTAATTATTTACTCACATTTAAAGCCTTATATTTTACATATTTGAATATTTTTATGCAATAAAAAAGATATGCAAGTTTCGTATTCCTCATCGGCAAACTGTGAAATGCAATCGCCAACTTTAATGTAACAGTAAAAATTCCGAATTGTCCTTACCTATGCTGAAATGACATTGGGAAAATATTGTGAGCTCTTCGACTATTGAGAGAATCCCACTAATTTATTTTTATTCAAACTATGATTTCATGTGTAAAGCAAAAGTTTTAGCTATCAGTAACTTAATGTAGGTAATCAAATTGATAAAGAAGTCAGAGATAAATTACCTGTTTGAGCAGATAACTTTGACACAGACTTTGTTGGGCTTTCATCCATTCTTTCCTGAACGTCATTCATAACCACCTCAGTTAAAATAGTTTTCCTCCCAGTTGGCTTTTCCTTGCAAATGCAGTGTTGCAAAAGCAAAACGTTTAAGGACTATGTGCTTACGATGGGCCAATGTGTCATATAGAATATTTGCATTAGGAAATTCTTCCCTAAATTGATCAATGCACGATTGAAATGAATATATCCACGATCCATCTGCGTTGCGAGATCCACTTCGAAAATGGGCCATTAAAATAAAGGCATCTTGTTCCGGCGTAAAAGCCATTGCAAATTGCACACGTCTGAAAGATTAGAAATATACTTAACCTAAAATTATCAATTATCATTCTCTTTATTATTACTTACCACCAAAAATAGCAAACGTATATTAGGTAGTTCTGAAAAGAACTGATAAATACGCAAATTACAATAGTAAAAATAATTAAAGACACTTGGAAATGAAAAAGGACTGGAAATAACGAAATAAACACTTTCCGTGCGTACGTCTATGCCCTAGAAAATAACTAGATGTCATGTCACAGATTAATATTTTAGAGACTGCTCGAGAATTGTCAAATCGGACGACGCTGCTTGCTTCTTAGGCTCCGTAAAGATGCAATGAGCGATCTACGTAGGATTCAACAAATTCATGATAAATCCCTAGAAAACCTGACATAAACATGACAAAGATAAAATTCAAATTAACTGGTCACGTGTCTTACGGTCATTAATGAAGGCTCTGTATGTAGGTGTCCCCTAAACAGGAATTGTTTCACAATATTGCCGCTCGACGGCAGATGGCAGCAGATTTTTAGTAGAATCTAATTTTAGGTTAGTAGATTTTGGTAGTCTGTGATCGGAATTATTCTGAATGTAGGTAGAATATGGTTAATAGAAAACGGTAACCCTGACGGTGCACAAATTTTGGCTTTTTTGGTTTTAAAACTTAAAAAACTTTAAGGTTATGTTTAAGTTAACTCATGGAAATTTAAATTATTATTGTGCAAAATTGTGTAAAATCAAGTGAAATTTAATTCATTATAGTATATATTCTGATAAGAATTTATTGCAACATGATATGTTTAAAATGAATTCCGTAAAAAGTTTTATCACAAAAATGGCAAATGTGATGGCCTCTTCTAAAAGGGACTTATCGCGACCATTTACAGTAATTGTTGAAGGGAATATTGGCAGTGGCAAAACTACATTTTTAAAACATTTCGACAAATATGATAATGTTGCGTTGTTTGCTGAACCCATAGAAATGTGGAGGAACTGCAATGGTTATAATTTGCTTGTAAGTATTTATGCAGAAAATACTCGTATACGCTAAATTGAACGTTTCCATAGGATCTCATGTACAAAGATCCTGCAAAATGGAGTTTCACATTCCAATCATATGTTCAACTGACGATGTTACGGCAACACACTTGCAAGACATCCCATCCAGTTAAGTTAATGGAACGTTCCATTTATAGTGCAAGATACTGTTTCGTAGAACAAATGGCTAAGGATGGTTTAATGCCAGCTCCTTCTGTGAGTGTAATTGATAAATGGTTCAATTACTTAATTGAAAATGAAAATGTAAATGTTGATCTGATAGTATATTTAAAAACTACTCCAGAAGTGGTATATGAACGAATATTGAAACGTAATAGATCTGAAGAACGCACAGTTCCATTTGAATATGTTAAAGCTCTCCATGTTATGCATGAAGATTGGCTTTATAACAAAAAAACACATATGTGTCCTGCGCCGGTAATTGTTTTAAATGCCGACCTCGATAAATCTGTTATAGAAGAGGAGTATGAAAAATACGAACCACATATTTTAAATAAACTTCCCCTTCAGGCCCAATTGTATTGAAATAAGCATGTAATTTAACCTAAGTGAAGTAACATTTCTATAGCCAATGAAACATGGGCATTATTAAGTTTGTAATGAATAGGCCAGTCACAGGAAGTAATTTTTATATTGATCTTAGGTACGAAGTATTAACACTTTTCAGAAGTTACGAAGGTTTGACTTGTTCTTCATTTAAAGTTTCATTTGATATGATTCAGAACTGAGTAGCTATTATTAATTAGGGTTATATTGACCATTATATTTACTATGAAACTTCATTTTATTAATTATTTTGAATACTTGGTAGTTTCCTTTTTGAACTCAGGTGTAAGTATTTATTTTATTGTTTTTAGTATTTTATATTTATTTTACTATTTTTGCATTTAAATGCATCATAGATTATTCTTATATTGATGGAAGGTAACAAACATGCAACATCTCATCTGTTTACCCATGGATAATTGCCATGTCTATAAAACTTGGTGAAAAGCATTTCGCTTTTCTAGTTCATGTTGCATTTTCCTAAGCTGCTTTTTACAGTAGCGATAGGAAACTATCCAATCATTTTTTTAATTAATTGCTTAAGGATTAACAACAAAATTCAAATTATTCAAGTATGCAGCAATTAATTACACAAATTTAATATATTTCCAGCATTTATACTTTAATATTTTTAAAAATGTAAACATAAACTAAAAGTGCTGTAGTTATTGAAAGTAAATAACATAAACGCAATCTGTTTTCATCGGGTAGTACTAAAAATGAAAAGTTTCCAGAATACCATTTTTTGTTGACAATTTTGACGATGTGTGATTTCTGGCAAAGATGCCTTTGGTAAACAATAATCACTTTTGGCCACTTGTTTCATCAATTAACAGGTTGTGAGCATACAATGATTATTCCAGTAGAATAATAATTATTGTATGCTTGTTTGGATGGACTTTTTTGTTGGATAGAGGAGTACATGTATATATTGGGGAGTAATGCTATTGATAATAGACTAATACCATTGCTATTGCAATTAATTGAACATGAGATAGAGTAATGTATTAGGTCCTATTCTGTAAAATTCCATTAAAATGTATTTCTTTATACTCCATAATTCCAGTAAGTATTGATATATAGAATCTATAAGATAGTGATATCAAATATGATTTAATTTTGAATAATAATCATTGGTACTGATTACTTCTACATTAGTTAATCATTTATTCGTATTATTATAATCTCTATTATCGGCAACAAACAATGAACTTTAACATTAAATATTTCGGTTATAAATCATATGAGTATTTAATTTGTTTATTAGTCAGCTAGTAATTATTAGAGAATGGGAAATGCAATGTGTCGAATCGTAAATATGTTTTTTGAAATTGATTTATCAAAATGTATCAAGTGTACTAATAATTTAATACCTTTGTGTATTTTTTCATAACAAAGCCTAATAAAATATATCCAAAGACCTTTAAATGTGTCAGCTAAGGATAGAACAAAATACACAAAGGAAAGCAGATTCAGTTGTTCAAAGATAAATAACTATAAATAAGCAAATGCTCTATTACCATAGTATATTTTTGACATCACACAAGGTGTCATTGTCATCGAATGGACGATTGATATTTTTATCGAGTTTTCAGATTCCCACTCAGTACCTCATATTGGATGGCAGCTAAATGAGATGAACCATTATTACTTTGGTTATCATTTGTGTAATGAGTACCTACCTATATGTTGAATAGATACATTTCTGAGATTGCTAGTATATAGATTTGCAGATATTGTTGTAATTATATAGTCACTAACGCTAATCACATCATATTACAGTATTAGTTACTAGATATATTTGTTGTTTACCAAGTTTTACTGGCTCCATAGTAGTTTGTTGTTAGTTTAGGGATCTGTAGATACTGTTCATCCGATAATCTAATGACATATTTAAATATATTAGCTACCTAGAGAATGGGAACTTGCTTGGGTAACCGGAAATTGTCAAGAATTGATGTTATGCTCATTCATTCATTCTGTATATAATTTCTCTTTGGATGTACAATGCTTTTCTTATTTTGTAGAATTCGAATTTTTTTCATCAGTATTCCAGTGTGTGATTAATAGTTTTATTGATTAGGTACTGTACCATATATCTTTGTAAATATTGTAGTAGAATATAAAAATATTTGATCTAAAATAGATTTTTATTTCATTAAATTTATCATCAATACATATAATTTTTCTGATGTGGCAATAAGTAAAAATAGTATAAACTGATTTGGTAGTTTAAGTAAAGTTATTTTGTTGATTTTTTGGATAATTTAAAAAAAAAACTTTCATTCAAAATATTACTTAATTATGTGTTATAAGAAAGGATCAGTTTAGAAGCAATCAAATGATGTATTTGTTAATTGTTGAAATTTGATACCTACATAATTTGTTATGCGTAAACAAAATTTGCCTAATGAAACATATTCTTTATAGGATTTTGCAAACAGCAGAAAAAACTATCTATGAGAACTAAAAGAAGAACTATTTGTAAAATTATTGATTTACAATTTTTGCATTCTTTCAATAACCTGAATTCTGGTTATGCTAGCAATTAAAATCCTAAAATGAATTTGTCTTTCTTATTGGACAATTCTCATTCTAACACTAGTTTCCACACAGTCCCCTACGACTATGCAGAGTAAACCAGTAAAGTTTTATAATGAGAATTGTCCAATAAGAAAGACAAATTCATTTTAGGATTTTAATTGCTAGCATAACCAGAATTCAGGATATCGAAAGAATGCAAAGATTTTAAATCAATAATGTTACAAATAATTTTTCTTTTGGTTCTCATCGATAGTTTTTTCTGCTGTTTGCAAAATCCTATAAAGAATATCTTTCACTACAATTACAAGTAAACAAAAAATAATTCACTTTTAAAAATGTGTCTAATTTAAAAAAGATAATATGGTTAAATAAATACTTATGGTAACCCATATATTTATTATGTTCAATTATATGTGGGTTAAAACAAAAAATTGATATAATTATTTTCATTAATACAGTTGGTGTTATTTGTTATTCAACAGAAGCTTTTTATAGAATATGGAAACATGGTGTTTTGCAGTAAAAAATAATTTTTATTTTAACCAGCTTTTGTTTAGCTTCGTATATTTCTTAGTTTTAATAATTAAACAATTACATTTATTTTAAAACCATTACTGCAATTAAGAATTAACCAATGAGAATCCACAAAATAATCATGAGGAAATATTACCCTATCACAGCAATTCAAAGCGGACTAATGTTATACAGCAGCATTATGCCGTTATCTTCCAGTTCTGTCTTTTAAGTAGATATAGGTCTGAAGCAGTGTTTGCTTCTGTGTAGTTTTGTATGTAATTTTGAATACATATCTTAATTTATATTTAAGAAGTTATGAAATAAGTGTATCAGAAGTGAGTAAGAAATTGTAGATGTCCCTTTATTTCATAATAATAGAGTTACATTTATGGGATCAAGTATGATGAAAAATGTTTCAATTTCAAAAACGTAACATTTTATCTGCAATAAATTTATATTAGACACCTACTCACATAATTTAATGTCGCATATGTACTGCATCAGTGAATGCAAACTTTTTATTAATGCTAACTAATGTTTAATTTAATATTTAGCATATTGAAGAGGATAAATAAAAAATGGAAAAGGAAATACATTGATTCGATTTATCAGCATGATTGTGTATAAGTAGTATTAATATTTTTATTGTGAACATTGTCTGCGCGCAAAGGTATTAGTAAACATTGTCGACAGTTTTAGTGAAGTGAGTACCCTTCGTTCACAAGTTGATCTGTGTAAGTTGTTACTTTGTGATAATTAATCGTGATATAAATTAAAACGTATTCAAAATTACACTTTATTTTTGATGACATATATTACAGCTGTTGTGTGTTAATTATCTTTACCAAATAGTTTTGTAGTGTAATTTTGATATTATCGCAATTTCGGAACTAAAACATACCATTTTCAAACAATTCACAAGCAAGGATTTGCTTTTTGAATTTTCAGAAAATGACAGGTTTAGTGTCGAACTTGCAGTAATATGAAAATTACAATAAAAATAATTTTATAATTGAAATACCTCAATTGCTTGAGACTACAGAACTATTTGGTAAAGATAATTAACACATTCTGTAAGTTAACTGTGTACTGCGGTGAGCAAAAAAAACTAGGACAAATCTTTTTCTAAAATCTATTTGTGTACATCTAACTTTATTTTTTGTGACATTGTCAGTTGGTTGTCAAAATTCATTGCAAGTGTGCCAAAACTAATATGCCCCATATATTTAGTTAAAGCTAGAATTATTGCTAAAGCAGAAGATGGATGGTCAATTGAGACAAATTGCACTGCGTTATAATATTAACAAAAATTGTGTGTTTAGCATTTTAAAAAAGTGGAAAATAAACGGTACGATTAGTAGAATTTCTGGATCAGGGCGACGACGGATATCAACTCAACAGCAAGATTTGTAATTGGTAAATAAATTAGTAGAAAATCCATTTCACTCAGTAATGCTGCTGAAGAAACGAATTTTCCTGGATCGAGTAGTACTGGTCACCGGCGAGTAAGAAAATCGGAGCTACACTGTCATCCAGCAGCACAGGAATACCTACTTAAAGCTGAACATATAGAAGCTCGACTGGGATTTGCGCTTGAATTTTTAGTGCATGATATAAATTTTTGGAACAATGTAATCTTTACAGATTAAAAAACTTTCCAATCTACACACAGCGGTCGTATTCGTGTTTACCGACCTCTGAATACTCGATTCGATGAGAATTATATATCTAACAATGACAAAAGTGATAGATTTTCCGTTAACATGTGGGCTTGGGTATCGGCACGTGGTCCTGGTGTTTTGTGGCATATTGTGGAACAATTTAATAGTAAACCGTATATTAGGATTTTAGACAAAATTATGCTCCCTTCTGTGTCACAATTATTTCCTAATAATGAATTCATATTTCAACAAGATAATTGTTCAGTTCATACTGCTCATAACGTCACTATCTGGTTTCAAGATAACAACATTAATGTTCTTAACTAGTCATAGTCCAGATCTTAACCCTGTGGAAGATGTATGGGGACTACTCGTAAGAAATATCCAAAAACGAAATGTGAGACCACGGATTGCTCAAGAATGACTAGAGGTAGTAAACAATGCATGGGAAAATATTACGAATGATTATTGTATAAGTTTATTTAATTCTATGCCAAACAGACTTATAGAAGTTATCAATAGAAATGGTGCAATAACAAAATATTAATAGTTAGTTTCTTGTTAAGTTGGATATCCATTGTTGCCCTGATCCAGGATTTCTACTAATCGTACCGTTTATTCTCCACTTTTTATAAATGTTTAACACAGAATTTTTGTTAATGTTATAACGCAGTGCAATATGTCTCATTGACAATCCATCTTCTGCTTTAACAATAACTACAGTATTACAATAAAATAAAACATGTAATAAAAGTGCTGTTTTATTTCGGCTACTCATTATATATTCAAATAGAGACAGATTTACATTAGAAAAAAATAGTTGTCCTATTTTTTTGCTCACGACAGTACATTCGGTGAAAATAAAAATAAATACAAATAAATTATTTAGTTAAGTATAACAAACAATTATTTTTCAAAAATATTAGTAGACTTTTTTTTCTTCAATTCTTTGGGTCTTCCTGCCACATTTAGATAATAGTAGACGTTTCTTAAATCAGCAAAATATATCGGTTGCATTTAGATTCCACTCACCTGATTTGACAAAAGAATATTATTCTATTCTGTGAGTTCTATTAACTTCTAATTTATTTTAAAAGATGATCAATTTCATAGGATATCAAATTTCTTTTCTTTTAACAAGATAATTTATTAAATCAATTAACACTTCTATTCATTCCAGTTAAATACAATTTGTTTAAATTAAACAATGTTTTTTTCTCCATGCAAAGTAACATTTAACAATATTGTAATGTTTGGTCAAAGTACAAAAGCCAATGTAATAAAAATGGAATAAACATATTTTAGCAAAATTTGTATAGTGTATAGTTTGATACATATTTGGCGCCACATTTTTAATTTAAACGTCTATATGAAAAAACATTGCCGTTCATGCTTGAATAGTTAACATTCTATCTTGTAGCCTAGAGAAATTAAATATTGTAATGTACAAAGAATGAGTTTCTATTTTCTTATTTTGTACTTTGTATAAGGTAATATGTCAATATCTATACTTCGATCTATACAATAGTATTTATGATGACGTCTTGTAATATTGTATGACTTGTTTGAATTAAAAGAACTTTCAGGAAATCTAAAGAATAAAATTGAATTATACGAATTATACGTGATTTACAAAATTAATTGTAAGGATTGTAATTTTTAGTATGTTGGACAATTATAAACAAGATTCAAGGGGCATATATGTGGACAATCTCAAATATACTTAAAATAAATGAGAAATCTAATGTTGCCATTATTGATAACAATTATGAAGTAGATTTTAATGACTTTAAGTCTAATTAGTAATGTAAGAATGGTATGGAACAGTACAAAATAAATGGCCTATTCCAGACAGTCCGCTTTATTGGTAGCAGGGCCGGATTAACTTAGATGGGGGCCTGTAAGCAGAGTTATGGTAGAGGCCTACTCAAGGCCAGCAGTTTCTGAAATTTAATGCAAATGGAGAGTTTTCAATCAATAATGGTCTGCTTTTTATTTATAAATGTATTTATTATACGGGGTTAAATTTTTTGCTACAGGTTGTTGAAAAATTTTTTTCTAATCGTTATTTTGTAATGTCTCAAGTATTTTAGATATTATTTTTAATTTTGGTATGTGGTAATAGTATATAGAACCACATATTTTAATTTAAAACATTATTTTATCGCTCCACCAGTGGCGTCCCTGCGAGCATGTCTTCTGATATTTTTAACCAAAAAATTGGTACGCCACTGACATTTTTCCGTCGATGTTTTTCCTGATTAGCCTGATCAATTCTACATGAATACGGTTTCTTGCATTTTTCTTGTCAGACGCATAGTTCTTGATTAAAACAATTAAATTAATATTGAAACTAATTACATAGACGCACACACGAAAAAAAAATGTCGATTACATGCATGGACCAGACCAGTTTTGCCCCACCACGTCACAATTTTTCTCTATCAGAAAATCGTTAGAAAAATGCTATTTTCCCTTTTTGCATTTTTCTGTTATTTGAGTATAGAAAAAAATTGTGATGTGGTGGGGCAAAAATGACACTGGATTCGGATTCTTCAAGCCAAAATACACTGGAGATGATCGGTTTGGTCTGTGTAATCTACAATTGTTTTTTACTCCATCATAACTTATTACTTTGAGTAGTTTTATAACATTTTTATAACGCATATTTTGATTGTTGAATCACCTAACTTTATGTTTTTGAGGTTGCCAAAAGCCGCAATGTACCAAAAATTCAGACGATTCCTCCGAAACCCAATTTACATAAGATTAGTGCGGGTATGGAGCTTTGGTGTCCAAAATATTCTAAATGGAGCATCGTGGCCATGGAGACTTTTGTTCAGGTTGACAAGCTACAATATAACAAAAATTCAGACGATTCTACCGAAACCCATTTCCCATAAGGTTTGGCGGGGTCCTTTATAGACCATTTCATGTAAAAATTAAATACTGAAGTAATTTTTTTTTATTAGACAATATTGCCGATTTTTAACATTAATTTTGCATAGCCTATTATAAAACCATAGATATCATTGTTATTTAATATTACGAAATACGTAAGTATTTCTAAATCGATCCCTTTATTATCAGATTTTCCCAGCAGTTATCTCCCTGACTGACTATTTATTTGTAAATATATACTATACGATTAAATGTATTATCAAATTTAATGCTAAATAATATGCAATAACCGATTGGATCACATATTTACAATTATTTACAACCTTCAGTGCATAACCTTGTTTAAAAAAATTAATTAACATATTTAAAAGTACCTTTTTATTACTATGTTTTTATTAAATCTACTTTACTTGTATTAATATGTACAGAAGGTAAAACATAATTTGAGCAGTTGCATTTTCCTCCTGATACGAAATCGAATCCTCCTACTCTAGAATCACAGTGTGGACAATTTAATCTTCCTCTTGACCATTTTTCAGCTTCTATTCTTAGTATAATCCAGTCAGGCAGGTGATCTTCATTTAAAAACAATATATTTGGCTCCTTTACTGTAGCACATTCATCAGAACTTGAATTTATAGGTAAATGGTGAGCATTGAGAAATACATTTTTACATTGCACTTCATCAAAAAATAATTTCCTACATTTTTTGCATTTTATTTCACGATACATTTTTATCTAGTATCTTACATATTGTAAAATTAAAAATAAAGAACAAGTATAGTATTTACATATTATTGACAAAAATGTAGGGTTATAATATTTTCTTGGTGGAGGGGGGGATGCATACATCATGGTCAAAGATTAGAGAATTAACAAGATAGGACAGCCGGCGGAACACTTTCTTTTAGCAAGACCTCGACATTTAAATGGTACTTATTACTACTCAACTAAAATAATATTCACCAGGTGACACTACTAGTAATAGGGACAACAAAAGAGGCGCGAACTTGATTCTAATAAGATTTACATTGGAGCACGACGTGTTAAAATTTAAAATATTAAGTTACTTACTTTATTTTAGGTTTCTTTTAAAAAATGAGTTGACAGGAGATAAACTAAGGATTGTCTATATCTACACAACCTTTATGATGTGTATATACAGTTGTTACAAATAAACAAGTAAATAAGTGTTGTTTTATCAAACAAACTAAAGAGTACGCCGGCGCGTAATCAGTAGACTATGATTGCAGACGTCAAGACATCTGTCAGAAATTTTAACCTCTTGTATTTATTTTATATCATCGACCTACTACAAAAGTCAATGTTTTATATAATTTTGATAATAAAAAATCATGATATCAAAATGGACATTTTGGACGAAAACGACGTACCAGGAGCTACTTTAAAATATTCTAACCTCGACGATCATACTGTTAGTGACCTAAAGCGATGGCTAGCTTGCCGAAATTTACCTGTGGGAGGTTTAAAGAAACACTTAATTAATGAAAGTATTATTATTTACATTTTGTATGCCAAAACATTCCCTCTTGCATGCTGAAATCCACCGTTTACATTTTTGTAGATTTATCCACGGTTTCGGGAATCTTATAAAAAATACACCTTCTTTAGGATATCTACTGTCCGTTTTACATACACCATAACAACAATGTTTAGGCATTTTATATTTATAAAAACAGAAATCTTCGTAAAATTGCGAGTGATCACCACAAACCACTTTGTTAGGTTACGTTCCAATCAACATAAACAAATCTGTTTGTTGAAGCGAGACAGAGGCACTTGTGTTAAGATAGAGATGGCTATATGTCATGCGCCATTAATCGGAGCCCATTGTATTTTGCAGATATTTCTTAAATATATTACAACAATGCTAAAAATGCTCTACTTTCATTGATACGGCATTATTAAAATTTAACAAATCAACTTCATTACAAAATTTTGCTATTAACTCTTCTTGATTGCGGTTTTCTTTAATTTTAAATTTAACCTGTAGATGTTTACACGAGATGTATATGGACAACGCGTTCCCGCCGTTCCAGTGTCCCTACCCTCTGTCGGTGATTTTGCGAACTTCTCAGTAGTAATAAGGACCATTGGAGTTCTCGCGCAGTTGCCATAATGAGACAACCAGACGGAGAAGGTAGAATTAGAAAGAAAGGCTAATAGTGAAAATTGGAAAACGCTGTCCTGATGTCTGTTTTACTTTCAAACAGTACTAGATATACTTGATACAAGAAAATACTTGAAGAATTTATTTGTACTTGTTAGAATTAAATGACTAATTGAAGTAGTAAAAGTAGTACTTCCACCCAAAATTGCAAGTGCTACCTCGAAGTACTTAATAATACTTGAAGTATTCTCTGCTTTTTGAAAAGTAATTGATACTTGATGTAGTTTAAATGAGTAAGTACTTAATTGGCCTAGCTCTGCATGTATAATAATAGTGTATTACTCATATTCTACTAATATTGATCATATTTTATATATCTACCTAATTATACTATTGTCATTTTCTTGTTTTTTATTTTATACACTTCACTGTTTTGACTATTGTAAGCATTTTAATATGTATATTTAGCACCAATAAATTATCTATCTAATTCAACTATTCCTTTCTGCCCTCCTACTCTAGTGCCCCTACACAACCCATTCCCCACTCATGCGAATACTGAATCAGTACAAAGCCATATTGCTAACTCTAGACGGTTTGTATCTCAATTAAATTTAATTTTCGGGACTTGTGGCTATTGGGACTTTTGCTTAGAATTATATTGCAAAATGAGATGAATCAACGGAAGCCGTTCTTCCATATATAATGTTTGTGCAGAGTACTTTAAAATACTTTCTGAAATGAGAAGTTTTCAATACAGTAAAGTTAGTAGTAAATTAGCTAATGAAACTAGGGCAATTTTTTTGGCGTTATTGTTATAAACATCCCCAATAGCCCAATATATATAATAATTTTAGCGAAAAAATTTATATTTACCTGTTTTAAAACTTATAAAGTTTCCAATAATTATTGGTTTCGTATAACAAAAATTGATAGTTGTGATGATTAGAAGTTTTGGCATTTTAGATCACATTCAATTTTTACGTACATTTGTTACGATTTTGGCGAAAATGGTAGTTCTATATAAAGAATACCTGGAATATAATTGAAAGCTTATTCAACTTGGTTGAATTTAATAAATCTAAATAGAGATTTCACCAAAAACGTATGAAACTACCAAATGATAACCTTATGGCATACTGCATGGGCATTCCATTTGAAGCAAATTTTGTTTCAAAATTCTTCCTATATAAAATAGCCAATTACTGCATGGGCATTCCATTTGAAGCAAATTTTGTTTCAAAATTCTTCCTATATAAAATAGCCAATTCCTTTACACCTTGTAACAGTTTCATAAACTAGAGGTCTTTGCACAATGTTTGCATGAACTGGAACACAAGATGCGTCGAAACATCACAGTGAGCTCACAAAGTTGACATGTTTTCGATACAATCTTAGCCGTATCACCCGTTCCCGACTCATTGAAAAGCATATCACTGAATCATCTTTAAAAGCAAAATTCAAATATGTAATAATATATCGAACGTGTTTCATTTAAAGAACATAAGTTTATGCTGTTACGTCTAAAAGGATCACTACTTCGTTTTTGAACATTTTCGATATCTTGTATAAGAGTGCCATATTTGGATGACATAAGGCTGAAACACACTGTATATACCTCGCAATATCAGGAAACAATATATTGGCAATTTATAATTAAATCTTTGAAACACAAACATTCAACACTGTATAAATAAAAGACAGAACAAAATTAAATAAACGTTTATGATATACAAAAGTACAAAGTATTTGAATAGACGATAATATAAAAAAAATTATAAAAACTTCCACCAAATACACAAAATAAAACATAAATATCACTAAGAGTATCTTATAAAACTATAAATTTATGGTTATATTGAGCAGTACTTTTTTTGGTGTTATTGTTAAAATATCGACTAAGGACTAAAATTAAATTTGATTATTTTACATCACCAATAACAATCATTATTATTAAATACAATGATATGTTGTATAAATGCACAATTATTTTGAGTAAGATGAAGTACTTGCAAATGAAATAGATAGAGATATTTATTTGCAAATGCCGCATTACACCAAAAATATACTCCTGAGTGGACCAGGATCTATTTGCATTTATATAAATATTTTTTGTTAGATTGTTTATATATACTACTCAATTTGCTGGTCTTGTATAAGTTTTCCAACAGTCAAAGTTGGCTGTTTCTTTTCACCAAGAGACCAGAAAAGTTGCTGCATCATTAAAAACATTGGCAATATTGAAGTTTCCAAATAAATGGAACTATATGGCTAGAATAGTGACAGTTAGGTTTTGTTTTTTTAAATTATTTTATAAACTAACCAAAACTTGTTATGGTTTAGTTAATAACAAAAAATGGAAGAATAAACAGAATAAAATCATGAATTGCCAACTAAATATTCTGAAAAACCTAGAATTTGCAGCAATATTTTATTTTTAATAACTTGTGGCATTAAATTTGACCCTAACTGCGATCCTAGCTGCTTTGATATTAAATAGAAATTGACAGATTTCGGGTGTATAAATCCCAAATTCCTTGCAATTTTGCTTATAATTCCCATATTGTTTTTTGGGTGTTCAACTTTTTATATTAAACTTTTCAGATTGTGCCACATGATTTCTACAATATTACCTCAACATTATCGAAATCATGTCTTTAGGAAATGCTAAGTTTTGTTGCATATCCAATATTCAGATGACAGAGCTCTATTTCACGATTTACGAGGGTTGGACTTGGACGCGTTTGTAAGAACATTTTTATTTTATCGGTATTTCATATGTAAATATGATACATCTTGTTAATGTGATAATGTTAAAACTTGTCCCGAATCCTGCTTATAACCCTTCTTTAGTATTCTCCCATATAAACACAACAATCCTCAAGTGCAAGGCCAAGGCTACCTGAAACAGCGTTATATATTTGGAAAAATGGAGACAATATCCATTACACAATATCTAATTTTGACTCATTGCTAAAAATATTTTATTCCCATCACTTAAAGAATCAAATAGGTCCCACAAATATAGTATTTAGAGTTTTTTTATTATTCTAGAACACGTTCTACAAGGTTCCAACTTACTTAAATGTACAAAGCTGGTAATTTTTAGAGTTTCAGCTGAAATTAGGCTTTTTGGGGGGGATTGCTGCTTTATTTTTGTTGTAAGCGCAATGAGAACGTTTTCTATTTTTGTCTGACTTTTTAAACATTTTAAAAGAAGGTTTTCAATTCAACCTGTATGGATTTTTTTTTATTATGTCTGTTTGATCATTTTTCTGGAATCAATAAAGCACGATTTCTATGGAAATCTTTTGTAAAGTGTAGAGCATGAGGTGAGGAAAAATCATAAAAAAAGATTTTCTATTCGAGAATATGACAAAGGATTTGGGGATACAATTGTATTAAAATTAATAGTTCTCCTGATTGTGACAGTTAATAATTTTTTCCAATTTTATTTATCCATTGTTGATTAATATCAATTAATTAACTAAAATCAAAACATGTGGAGAAAATAATTTTACAAATTCAGATAATATAAGACATATTTCTTATTTATTGTCAACTTAATTACAATCGAAGTGCTGCACAACGTCAACATTTAATTGTCTAACGTATTGTTGGCACCGGCACTACGTGGATATTTATCACCATAAATTAAGTGGCTAGTTGATAAAATGTGATTACCTGCAGTTTCAAGGCTAATGTACACAGCTTTTCCTCCAAAATGAGGTAAGTTTAGGATTGTTTGATAAAAATGTGATAACATTATGAGTAAAGAAATTTAAGTATACATTTACATCATAAACGTTGCTTATGTAGCTCCGTCTAGGATTTACACCAAAAATGGGAGCAGATTAGAATTTCTCATCTTATAGAGCCCTACTCACAAATTTTCATACCAATATTTGAAAAACTTAAAAATATAATATTCACTTTAACACCCTGTAACTCTGTTAATATAAACTTTTACTATGGTAAGTTAAGCTAAATCGCAATATTTATGGACCACCCTGTATATGAATAGGAACCCCCAAACTTCATGGGGCCATGGTCTGGGAACATATTTCTGCAGTAATAATTATCTAGTTATTAACTGAATCGTGTTATGCAACAGGAGTCCAACCCATATAAACACAAACTTCAGAAATTGGCATATAAAAGTTTCCATGGTTCGTCTGTTACATGCCACATTATCGATTTTCATATGAATTTCTTTTCTCCGTATAGCACCAATAATGTTTATCAATATATTGTAGGACTTAAATGTTTATTTTATGTATTAAATTATGACAAAATGTAGGTTGGAAGTTATATTTGATAGATGCAGTATTGCAATAAGGAATGTGTGTTGGTCCTTCTTTATTGTTATTTTCTAGTATAGAAGTTACATATGTTTAGAAGTTTAATATAGAAGTTGTATATGTTGTATACGATATTATAGTTTTATATGCCTAGAAGCTTGATACTTTACTGCATAAAGACAAACCAAGGTTTACTATATCTGTATTTTCCTTTGTGTCAAATTTTAATTGCAAGAACAGTAAATCAAGATATAGTACACTTATCTCAATAAATGGATGCATATGTTTAATCTATTAAAATAGTCACCACATAAAATAAGGCTGACTGAAATAGAACTTCTAGCCATACCCCTCCTAAACATATAGAAACACCAATTGTAGCAAACGTGGACAGTTACATAGAAACCAAATACATGCACACATAGGTATTGCATATCATTTTGATCTGTAGCACGGTGCCATAGAGCTTTAGAAAAAACGGGTGGGACTTATCTACACCTGGTGGCTTCTTCATATTTGGCGAGTACAGTATTCTTAACTCATTTTTTTTTATACTGTGAATTGGGGCTCCTTGTTGCCTAACCTGATTCAATTATGAGTTATATTACTAACCATAATTTAACACTTTTATAGATTATAAGCATCAATTATTGAAGTATGCGGTTATATTAATTAATTCTGTCAAACAATTTTAATCTAGCTAATTAATATAAAAATCGAACCTTCAGTTAGAATTTGTAAAAAATACTAATTATATCACAATTTTTAAGTCAAATTAATTCTAATGATAACTACTTTATATTATACTTTATTAAACAATAGTTTGTCACTTTTAAATATAACTATTATCTATCACCTGCCACCATAACTTTAATTTAATTGGAATGGTTTCAATGATGCTAACTGTATGTATAAGATAGTTTTCGATTTAATATATTAAAAAAATATAAAAACATTCTAGGTCCTGGTATTCATCCTAGTTAAATACTACAGGTAGTATAATACAATTTTAATTGTCATATAATTTAATGAGATTTCAAAATAAAACAACTAAGAGTAAACTCAGATATGAATTGTTACCATAGCCACAATAAACAGTAAGCCTTTCAGTTCAACAGAAACTATAAAACAAAACGAATTCTAAAATTTTAAGACCTGGTTTCTGCTATCTCTATTTAATACAAATTGTTAGCGATAAACTAACAAGTTTGAAAGAAATCAATAAGATCATAAATACAGGTTAACATTCAAAACATAAAACTGAAATAAAAACATACACAGTCAAACAGTTTAAATAGCTATAGAATATTTTTCACTTAAGGAGGTTCTGGTACTACATAAAAACGTGAAGTGCAGATTTTTATAATCTCATGTTAAAATATAAAATGTAACGAGATTCTCTGATTTTTTTCAATATTTTTTGCAGCAAGTTTTTTCGGGTCAGTGAACAATATAAAAGTAAATTTTAACATGGGTTCTTATGGAAATGATCACTATACACGTCTTTGATGCAATGGAACACAAGGGAAAAAACGCAAAAATACACTTGTATTGTTTAATAATTGAGGAAGCGTACTGCAAAAACTGAGGATATGTTACCATAGATTTTAATAATTAAATAATAGTCAGAGAAAATTTCCCTGAGCTAGCAACGAGCGTGATTCATGCTAGCAACAGCGCGCATTTATCATAAGCATAGTGGCACATTTAAAAATTTGCTAATAAATATTCTGTACGTTTTGGTGTTCATAATCGGAAATGTTTAAACAGTTATTAATATTATTGAAGCACTTACATAAAAATAGAAAAATTATTTGCCATTTGGTGATTATCACTTATAATTTTCTGGAGATGCAGAGGTGTCTCGATGAACACGTTTTTTGACAAATGCTCAATATCAACGATTCTGCATCCTTATACATGAGGCACTGATTCTGTTTCATCTGCATTTTTGTTACTACACACTTTCCTACTGTTAATTCCATTTAATTTCCTTTCGGTGTTCTTTTTTGTGATTGGTATTATCTTTAAGTTCCCATGTTAAAGCAAAGGGCCTCCTCATGCCCCACTGGCTCACCGGAACCTCCTTAATATCAATAACCTGATAAAAACCATTTTGTGGCATAAATATCAAATTCAAATTAAGCACAATATTGAACTAAAACCTTACATTTTTTTACCTGGAGCTCAAATAGATAAACAATATACTAGTCAGAGCCGGAATTACAGCAGGGCAGTCGGGGCAGGAGCTCCGCAGGACCGCCACAAATCCCCCGATATAAACTTTTACAAGTATAAAATGTCTTTAATTTTAATTTATGATTATGAGAATAATAAAATATATTGAATTAAAGGACATTCTCAATTTTTTAATGTTTTCATTGTTTTCTCAATTTATTTAAGATAGTTATATCGTGAGAGGTGCGACATCTGTTAGCGAATAGATAAACTTGAGACGCGAGAGAGAGAGAGAGAGAGAGCCGGGAAATATTTGGCAACAACGCATATAGTTACTGACGCCAGCTGATCGACTCGTCACTAAGGTCACTATATTTTCACCTCTTAATAAATTAATGGAAAGATATATTATACATACAATAAAGTCGGAATGAAAATTTGTAAATCTTCTACTTTCTTATATGATATCGCATTTAAAATAAACGCAAAGTATTTTCAAATATCCGCGTCAAGTATTAGAAATAGCGCGACGTTGCCACATCTACTATTCATGTCCTTTATTCAATAATTTCAATAATTTTCGGGTAGCATCCATTACATTATTTTATGAATTATCTTGATATTTATACACGTGCTTCGTCAGGAATTAAATTAAATTTACCTTGCCCTTTTGAGATCATTCTTAAATAAGGATCAGTCGTAAGAGAGAAAACAATGTCACAACATCAAGTTGTTTTGCATGGCGTCCATGCAATCTTAAATATCGATAAAAACTGCGAACTTTAAGCGAATGAATCTCGGAAACGGAATGGTAAATGGGGTTCATATTTTACCAGAATGTTTATTGATATGTGAATTAAATTTGCAGCAAGTTTCGTGACTTTCTTGAATAACGTGAATTGCGATATAGCTACCTTAAATCGAATATACCGCGGCGCTACGATTAAACCTACTTTCACGGCTTTTTCTTGAATATTTACGAATAGGAGATAGATTTCTTTTTAGGAAAGAAAACATTTAAAGGGCCTCCACTTTCTTCACTACCCTGGGCCCTGATGCTTTCAAATTCGGCTCTGATATCAGTAATAATAAATACAACAAAACAGAGGAGATATACTTATTCCATAAATTTTACACTATTTTACATGTCTCATTATCCCTGCCTTACACAGCTGCCTCACCTTTATAGTGTACTAAAATAAATAATGTAAGAAACATGAACTATTTAAAGAAATTTCAACCTGGGCATATTGCTGCTCGTAAAATGTACTTCGATAATGTCTTCTAAACTGCTTGTAAATGCATATGATCAACTTACAATTTTGATTCCTAATTTAAATTATTCAACAAACAATGTAAGTTCAATTTTAATTTGAACAATTCTTTATATCAGTCAAGCAAACAACTTAAGGGAGAGTGATATCTCAGGGTTAACTCCCTGCAATACATTAAAACATAGCATTTAAATAAAAAATCGGTTTGTGTTTTTATTATAATAAAATAAAAATTGTCTAAAGATATGTTGCTTTGCTAAATACTAATTATATAAACACTTCTTAACACATCTTAAAGTAACTGTCAGTAATATCAGACCTTCCAATTACGAGAATAAATTAGTTACCCACTTAATTTCGAAAATTAATTTCTATGGATAATGCAATGTATTTAAAAATGTCACCACAGTTCTTCCTCTTTCTCAAAGGAGAGTGGCGATTTTCACTAGTTTCTGGGCCCACTCGGACCTCACTGAAACTTATTCTTTTAACAGGTTTAGAGGGTGAAAAATAAGAATGTTTTTTTTCATATGTTGGCGAGGACGAGCCAGACAGTTTTAGACAGTTTGTTTAGCATATTGTGCTTTACCCATGGACCTCCTCGTCTTTCCTCTTTTGGTATACAAACTAAAGATTCAAACTGATTCGTACTCGAATCCATTCCACGCACACAAGTGCCATAAATATTTTGTTTACATTTTAATAGATACCAGCATGAATGGTATCGATTCCTTTGTAGGCTTCTGTTGCCGGTGTAAGAACAACTATCAAGCTGATTTTTTAAACATTGATTAATTACTGATTAGTGATTTCCCAGTTAGTGGAGGTCCAGATGCAAACATTTTGAATCGTGTCTACTCTTAAATCATGACTAATAAATATCAAACTATTATTAATAATTAATTTTATTTATTAATTTTCAACTGGTAATCATTCTCATATTAATTTTGTTGTCTGCGTTGCTTTAAGGTACAGAATTAATAAGGTCTCTAGCTGATACAATCACCCAATTGCATGCTAGTTCCTATACTATAAATTTTATAAAACTCATAATTACCTTAATGTATAAAAAATACATATATAAAAACAAGAGCAACAAACCACAATGAATTACCAACCATCTCAAAAATATTTATATAGATTGAAATGTATTTACACAAAATTTAAGAATTCTTTATTCTAACACTTATTTGATTATAAAATTTTGAAATAATCTAATATTGCTTTTCACTTGGATCATTATTCTATCAAAATTTCTCTGAAACTGTTTCACATCATTTTAGAAAAATCTACTATACACCCGAGGTCTGTCACTGCTAATAGACCATAGTGTGTGACAAAATGTTTTGAATGATATGATCATAGGGCAGAGGTTAATAATTTTGATTAATAGTTTGTAAAGAGCAATAGAGGCGACATCTGTCAGCATTGCACCGTTGCATTGTCAATTAACGGCGCTTTAAGTATTTTGTTCATATGATCCACTGAATACAAAAACATCATAGGCAGATGTACATGTGGATTGTTGGATCCGCGTAGCCAATGGACCACGCATGAGCCAGAACCACCAAGTAGTACAGACTCGTTCTCGCATCCCGACCTCCGACTGATCAGCACATGGCACGGAGAACGCATTACAAAGTATTAATTGTAATTAGTTAAATCCGACATAAATGTAGATCGTTAATAAACGAGTAAAGGTTATAGTGTGCTTTATTCTACTACTCCACCTCAAAATATAACATTGATTTTAGCTTAAATATGGTTGATATAATACACCCTGTTTTACTACTTTAAAGTGCTGTCAATTGACAACGCAATGACAAGGGGACTGATCACATTAATTTTCTAGACAACAATAACATACAATCCGATATATGAGGAATATGATCAGATCATATACCAAAAATGTCACGAGTCTGTAGTCTATAACTGCATAAACTATTTACACTCAAACTACTATATTTTTTTATCTTTCCGATGTTTACCATTTTTGCTTGGAATATTTATAAAAACTACAGGTTAGGTAATAAAAAAGTCATAAAAAATATAAAAACGATTCATTTAGCACCTAAAAAGTATTTAAAACCTTATTTAATAAAAATAGGTTTGTAAGTACGCACACGAAATAAAATTCAAAATGACTAAATATACTAAATTATAGAGAAAAAATCCCTAAATATACTTATTCATTGTTGCTTACAACCACCATCCTTGCTCTTCTTCTTCTGCTTCTTCTCCAATGAAGCTGTCCTCCTTTGACCTTGGATGGGCATGTAAGGAGGCGCTGGATTGTCATCTTCTTGCTCAGAGATATCAGGTGGAGGCAGTACTATTCCTGGACTACTACTGGATGTACTAGTAGTGACAGTACTTGAGGCAGTGTCATAACTGGAAGATAAACGATATCCCCTACGAGAGTACGTAGGATCTATTGCCATGGCTATGTTTGTGTGCTGAGCAGGAGAGGTGCTTGAATGACCGCTGCTAGCACTATCACAGATTTCAGGATCGGGAAAACGGGGTTTGTTTAACCGCGTTAGAGGAGATCTAAAACCAAGAATTTATTTTTAAAGCGTAAATATGGTACTTTTCGAAAAATTGGGTGGACATATATTTTTACAACTTTAGATAAACTTCCTTAAGGGTATGTTGGTCATACAATCTTTGATAAAAGTAGCTATGACAGAAATGAACTTGAATGGTATAGTTATCTCCACATATTTAATGCAAATAAAAAAGACTATAAAAACAGGCCATTAAGTATCAAAGTCCTACAGAGTTGTACTTAAAATTTTTGAGTATTACAATAAACAAAATAAATACTAGAGAATTAAATATCGTGTTTTTGGCAGGGTTGATAAAAATCATGATTTTAAAAAAAAAATCAAAAACCACGATCATGATTTTTTTTTATTTTTTTTTTCACGTTAACATCCTAATAATTGACATTAACAATGTATTTAGTACTTATATTAACAAAGACAGTTTTTGTTTAAATTTACAAATTTAAACAAAATAAACTGTGTATCTATAATTATAAAATAAGCTAGAGCATATATACATTAAAAATTCCTGTCAGAACTTGAAAACTCGCCTGTCTTTACAATGCGGGGATGATGCGAATTGCCATTATTTGCTAATCTGACTCGTAACAAGTGAGAAGGCAAGTCTAATCGATTATATTTATAGCATTTAAATATTAAATAATTTCTTAACATGTCCTCTAATAGAAGTGGAAGGAAAAAGATCATATTTGGCAATATTTTGTTGAAAAATCACGTAAGCTTGATAGAAAAAGTAGTAGTAGAGCTATATGTAAAAAGTGTAAAGTAGAAATGCAAGGGCTTGTGGACCGACTGGAAAAAATGTGCTTCGCATAATGTAGAAAGTGTAGCAACAGATAATGAAGGTCCCTCTACTTCAGGAACAGTGTCCAATATAAGTATAGTGTTATTTTATTTATATTTATAACTTCTTAGTAAGACAAAATATTAAGAGAACTTTTTTTTTATTATTTACATATTTAACGTCGGTCTATTTCTGCGACTAATGCCAATTATGCAATGAGACAAGCAAGATTCAAATTCTTAAAATGATCTAGTGCATTTTCTAAGATTTCTCATAACTCTCCATGGACAAATGTGACTTTTTCATTCACTCCTAGTTTTAAGAATAAAGTATAGTATCTACGCCTGTGTATCTGGATTTAAAAATGAACAACATAACAATCTGGTTTATTATTACAGGTACAATTGAACACATTACAACAAGATGCAGAGGAAGATAGTACCACACAGCCGCTCTTATCTTCTACGCCATTAAGTAAAAAAAGAAAAGTAGTGCCCAACTCCAGTTCTGGATTTTTATCATTTTTTATTGTACGTACGACCAAGTCTATTAAAGAAGAAATAGATAAACAAATTGCTAGAGTTCTTTATGCGACAAACAGCAGTTTCATGACGTGTATTGAACAACTTGAAGTAAAAAAGGCAATAACGCTTTTACGACCTGGATGTGTACCACAGTTGATTTAAATATTATCATTTTAATTGTTCATGAACTTAATAATATTTCGTGTTCCAATCTTTTATGACATAAGCAAAGAAGTGGAGGGGAAGACTGGAACGCTGACATCGTTACGTGAAAATGACACCCTGTGTTAGAGCGGTGCGGATGCTGCGGAGGGGTCAGCTAGTCTTGTCTAACACACAAACCTCAGTAAGGGCCTCATTTGCGAATGTGACTATGTTCGCTAAAATGAATATTATACGTAATATTCATAATAGTAATATTATCACTCAATTAAATTAAACTGAAAATAATGCAAGGTTCACTTTAAGTACCATATAATTATAACAAAAGTAAGTACTTAATACTTGCTGAATGCTGAGTCGATAGTCAATTAAAGTAAACTTAAAATAATGAAAGATCGCGTTTTTAAGTAGGTATATATTTCAATATAAAAGTAAGCAATAAAGAAATGTATACAATTAACACAGAATTATAAATTGTGTTGCATAGTACTTATTAAATTTTAATGTCTACCTACATACATATTCTTACAATGCTAAATATACAATATTAAATTAATCTAAACATGACAAAATATCAGTTTTGTGCAGTTATTGTCTTGCTGATAATTTTTCAGCTCCTACAATTTGTATTGTTGTCTTTTTTGCATTCTTATATCCGCATACGCATTTGCAATATATTTAATAATTTGCACTTCAAGCAGGTCTTTCGAAATGCTAACAACTGGGTGGGATGGTAGAAACATTGTTTTCATTTTACTTAGAAAACGTTGCAATACCACCAAGAATACCACCTTTAGGACACGTTTTTTAAAATCCACTTTTCCCATATATACCCCATTAGAATTTCCGCTTTGTAAGCTTTTTTGCAATATTTTATAATTTCAAACACTACTAGAAAAGGAAAGTGTAATTTACCTCTCGAAACAAATTTAGTAAAACTTGCATAATCGCCTGTACTTATTTATTTTACCGGATCGTTATGATCATCATTTGTTATTAAAATTTTTGGCAATGTGGGCATGCATTCTTAGCCAACATTTTTTTGAAGATAAAACCACCAATATAATATAAAATATTTTCCTGGAAAGCTTATAGTAAAATTTTATCCAATACCTCTAACTTAATATTCGATTCGAATGTATGGACCCCTCAATTTAACCGTGAATATCTCAGAAACGGAAGATCGGAAAACATTGGAAAAATTACGTGTTCATTATGTCTCTATTCTAAATCATTCACTGGAATAATGTACATTGGACGGTTTTGAAGTTCTGCTAAATTATATTGAAAAGCATGCGTTTTTCAGCAGTTACTTTGTATGTGGGACAGAGACAGATACCCACCCCACAGCATGAGTACTGCTCTAACACCTAGTGCCACTTTAGAGTTATATGGTGTAAGTGTTCCAGTCTTCCACTCCACTTTGTTGGACATAAGTTTTATTCCTGTCATTTACTTTAATTGTACTTTTTTTAATTTTATATTGTATTTTATCTATTCTGCTTCTAAAATTGATGAGTGAATATAATGTAATTATCTTTCATGAAATAATATATACTATCTATTATTCTCTTCACAACTACGAAAACGAAGAGTAGATTGCATTTGACTGTTACATGTCCAAAACGGGTAATATAGCTCGCTATTTTTTGTTTATAATCATAAAGTCAACCAACAAGGTGCCGTTTAGCTTGTTTTGTTAGGAGAGTTGGATTGTTGCATATAACGATGTGATACGATATTTTATGAAACTATATTATGCAACCCGCACAAACAATAGTTATTTGAGCAACAAGTGCATAAAGTAGTAGTTTTTCCCATGGGAGAAGAAAGAGCTTTTATGTATAATGTATAATATTTTCGCTAGCACTGTCTGCTATTAGAAGAAAAAATTAAATTTGAATTTGTTAACAGTCATAGAAAACAAACATTATACAAAACATATTATTGGTTTTTTATGAACAGAAAGTAGACAAAAATTAATGACACCCTGTATTTTCATAAACAAATATACCTATGCGCAGAATGTTCTTAATTATTATCTGTATTCCTTTACTCGATTCTAACAATGAGGAAGCTATTACATAGGAAGCTATTTTTCATCTTCCCATTGGTCAAAACATGACGTAAACTGGCATTACAATAGACCCTTTGCAATCTAAGGTCAACTTGAGTAGTGGCCACTAAGTGGCCACTACTCAAGTGGATTTGAAGAGGATTTGAAGTGGCCGCCACTTCAAATCCTAATTCTGACATGTGTGGCAGTGTAAACCAGTGTCAGGTCAGGATGACTTTATTCTTAAACTGAGACTTTAAATCTGTGACACAAAGGCTCCGAGGAAAACGAAATTATTTTTAGGGGTTGCGGTAATTAATTAAGATAAAATAAGGGTTGAGCTATGGTACAAGTTGAGAAAAAATAAGGGTCTTGTTTTTGCAAAATAGAGTTCCAGTTTAGGTCTCTCTGCTCTGTCATAATCTTTCTTGGGATAAGATGAAACTAAAATTTTCACTCACCTTAAATCTAAATGTGTAGGCCTATTGGCTGGAACACTTGCTCCCATACCCCTTTCCAAGGACGGATTATTACTTGAAGCACCAATACTATTGATTTCTTTAATTTCTGTCCCATATAAAGCATCAAACTTATTGGAACTATAGTTCGATTTGAAATTATTGTCGTTTATACTACTAGTGATTGGTAGTACATCTGCAGGAAGACTATAACTGATATCTTCGTCATCTGGATTTGGTACCGCGTACACATCAGGATATGCAGCCACACTTCTCGGAACATTAGATGCATGGGATAAAACATCAGCAGGAAATGCATATGAATCATCTGGCATAAGCTGCTCAATATTACGGTCATGCTGCATATCTATTAACTGTTGTTGCTGTTTTTTTGCTAGTGCTTTCTGCTTAGCTCTTTCTCGCGCTCTTTTTGCTTTTGCCCGTTCTCTTTCTTGTAAAAGCTTTGCTAATTCTTTATCCTGAGCTTCAATAGCTAGTAGTCTATCACGGTTTAACAAAGTATCTTCTAATGATCCTTCCTGTTCTTGCAACTTTCTAGCAAGTTCTGCATCTTTTTCTTCTTGGATCTGACGCTCTGTTAATTCGTCAATAGGCAGACCAACTTCCACTATATCGATACGATTTAATTGCTCTGATAAAGTTTGTGCAGGGGCACTGTAAGGCTCATTGTATAAGTCTGCACTATTTATCTCATCAAAACGATAGTTTCTGCTTCTAACTGGTTCAGAGTACAAATCTGTTACCTCAGGTGTATTATTTGTTTGAGGTAAAGGCATGGCTAAAGCTTGCCTTCTTGGTAAATTAGCCTGGTAATTTAATGAATTTGGACGATGCGGAGAAGGTTGATTTTCCAGGTTGGGTGGAAGTTGGACCGGTTTCTGAGGAGAATAAGGTGGGTTAGTGACAGGCATCTGATGATGTCTTTCCACTTTTATTCGTTCTTTTTCTAAAAGCTGCCTAGCTATATCCTGATCTCGTAGTTCTATCGCTCTGCGTTTCATTCTCTCTTCACGTTCTATTTTATCAGCCAAATCTTTCGCTATTTTTTTATCAATTTCTTCTTGTTCTGCTAACATTTTCTGATAAATAGCAGCTGCCTGCTCTGCCATTCGTTGCTCCCTAAGCTGTTCATCCTTTGCTCTAGGAAAATCCTCTCTTACTACAGCATTTCTAAATTTATTACCGGATAAATGCTCATCAAATTCCTCGTTTTGCAAACGATACGCCAAAGCACTGTCTTCTCTCACCATCCATTCTTGGCAAACTTCGTTGACTCTACCAGTTTTTGGTAGAGATTCTCTTTCAGGCACTTTTGTATTTGACATTTTAAAATTTTGAACAATTTATGTTAACTATATGCTTTAGGTCACATTACAATAGCAGGAAATTAGATTGTCGTTTTTAAATTTTAGGAATTAAATTGTGTTCAAAGCAGGTCACCGGTCACAAGGAATAATTAAAGGTAATTATAATTTGCTTTCTTTCCTCCCAGCATGAATTCTTGAATAAAACAGGACGGAATATAGTACTTGCAGCACTTGGAAGAGAAATAGGACTACTTTGTAAATAAACAGACACACATGACACATTTCAGAGTCATGTCATAAAAATGACAAAACGAATGCTGAAGAGCAGAAGTTTTCAATTCATTGACCACATTGTATTTTGGTTAGAGTGCATTGGTCGCATTCAGTGATCCAACTGTAGCCACTGAACTCTACATAATAAATGGAAGACCAATACAGATATATGCGCGTGGACAAAATACGGCCTACATGCGATTGAGGGTCGGCGGCATATGCGTCGCCGCAGTGGAAATCTAATGTTAAAAGTATGTTGGTGCTTGAGTCAGAATGCTTCTTGAAGACACTATGCGCCAACGCCATTATTCTTTGATTTGTCTCCCGTAGCGGGAGGTCTTGGATTGATACAGAATTTCAGAGCCGTCGTCAAACAATTCTCTCGTTTTTATCGATTGTTTTATTTAGCAGGTATTTACAGTTCGTGATAAGTTAATCAAACAATATGGTCCGGAATGGTATTGTAGATACTGTTTTGCAAGAATCGGGCCAAAGGTTTGTTATATTTTAAGTAAGTACCTTGTTCTTGCCTATCTATAAAATATACTACTATCTAAATATCGGCGACAACTCCGAGTTTTGGGATCTTTTCTTTTAACGTGGGTAATTTTGCCTGAAACTTTTCGATAGGCTATACTTTCCGAGATATCTACTTAACTCTACATGATAAATATATAGAATTCAGTGGAAATTTAGGATACAAAAATTCTCTATATAACCTCACCTATTTTCCATAATTTCGAATTTCCGTTGCAAATTTTAAAGTTCATTGCTATTTGTGTATCTACCTAAATAATTTTAAACAATCCAACATTATTTGCATTACACTGATATTGACTTGATCTATTCTAATTTCAATTTCAAAACAAAATAAGAGGTTATGTTTAATACATGCAATTATACCTATACTGTGTCCTTGTTGCTTTGTGTTTATACTTATGTGACCTTAACTCCCAGTAATTCTTATTGCATTATTAGCATTATTTTCATTACCTAATCTTATTTTTTGTACTTATGTGTATTTTGTATTTATATCATCATCATATGTTAATAATTATTTATTTTGTATATTAATATTATTTATGTTACAATTAATTACTTATTATTTCATAATAATAATTAGAAAAAACATTTATCATCATATAATAGCTTTTTTGTAATCTTTTATTACATGCGGGTAGGATTGAAAATCAACTAAGCACGATGAACCCTCATATCTTTTGTGTAACTTTGTAACACATACATTTTTATTCTATTCTATTCTAAATTATATTTCGATCTAGGAGGTAGAAAATATATATGACTTAATTTTTTGGTGGACTCTATATATTCAACTCTCATCAATATGATCGTGCATTATCAAAAACGTTTACTAGAAAGAATTAAATAATTGTTTTGGGAATGGCAACATTTTTTGTTCTTTAATAAAAATTAAGACAAAGGTTAACTATATAAGAAATGTCAATCTATACACGCGTATTTTTGATGATTTCTGAAAAAAAGACATATTAAAAACACTTGCAATAGAAATAGAGCCGGCCCTGGTGGCTTACACAATACGATTGCGCCGAGACCTCCCGTCGCCATACTTGCGCGAGATTCAATTTTACATACAAATAGGAATAGACATTGGCATTCCATTTATATGGTACAGTTCAGTGACTGTAGCGGGATCGTACTTTGACGGATACGCCATTTTGTAATTGATTTGTTGGTTATGTGCAACGAAGTGGAAGGGAAGACTGGAACGCTGACATCGTTACGTGAAAATGACACCCTGTGTTAGAGCGGTGCGGATGCTGTGGAGGGGTCAGCTAGCCTTGTCGCCCTTGTCTAACACATAAGGGCCTCATTTGCAAATGCGACTGTGTTCGCTAAAATGAATATTATACGTAATATTCATAATATTAATATTATGACTCAATTAAATTAAACTGAAAATAATGCAAGGTTAATTTTAAGTACCATATACTTACAATAAAAGTACTTAATACTTGCCGAATGCCGAGTCGATAGTCGGTTAAAAGTAAACTTAAAATACTGTAAATTCGTTTTTAAGTATAAGTAGTAGGTATACCTATTTATAATAAAAGTAATACCTGTTGAATGCCTGGTCAATTAAAGTAAACTTAAAACAATGAAATATCGCGTTTTTTGGTAGGTTTATATTATTTGAATATACTTAAATAAGCAATAAAGAAATGTATAATAATAATAATAATGTTTTACAATATACAAGTATTTCAACATTATGGGATCGTCAGGTAAGATAAGTAAAATATATGTAGTACTTAATTAGTAATTGAAACAAATAAAGTATAAACATTTATATGAGTCACAGAGTTATACAAACATACAACAATAAATATACATACAATATACAATAAAGACATACAAACATATCAAACATTATGACGTGGTACCTAGTATCATTAAAAAAATCGTCTATTGAATAATAGGATTTACCATACACACCTATTAAAAATTTTTTTAACTCGGCCTTAATCTGGACATTTTTAAATTACAATCGATTTTTTATACATTTAACACAGAATTTTAAATTGTGCGTATTACATATAGTACTTATATTATTAAAATTTTAATGTCTACCTACATAAGTACATATATTATTACAATGATAAATATACATTAAATTAATCTAAACTTGATAAAATATCAGTTTTCTGCAGTTTTTGTCTTACTGATAATTTTTCAGATCCTACAACTTGCATTGTTGTCTTTTGCACGTGTTTACTATTCTTATATCAGCATAATAATATGCATTTGCAATATATTTAATAATTTGCACTTCATGTAGGTCTTCCGAAATGCTAACTGCGTGGGATGGTAGAAACCAACATTGTTTTTATCTTATTTAAAACATGTTGCAAACCACCTTTAGGTTACGTTTTTTAAATCCACTTTTTCCATAGGTATGCCCCATTAGAATTTCCGCTCTGAAAGCTTTTTCGCAATATTTTATAATTTCAAACACTACTGGAGAAGGTAAATATAATTTACCTCTCGATACAAATTTACTTTACCGAATAGTTATGATCGTCACGCCCATTTGTTATTAAAATTTTTTGTCAATGTATGGGCATGAATTCTTAGCCAACATTTTTTTGAGGATAAAACCAGCAATACAATATAAAATATTTTCCTGGAAAACTGATAGTGAAATTTTATCCAATATACCTCCTAACTTAAAATATTCGATTCAATGTATGGACCCCTCACTTTAACCGCGAATATTTCAGAAACGGAGGATCGGAAAAAATTGGAAAAATTACGTGTTCATTATGTCTCTATTCTAAATCATTCACTGAAATTTGAATAATGTACATTAGACGGTTTTAAAGTTCTGCTAATTATATTGAAAACGCGCACGTTTTCCAGTAGTTACTACGTGTGTGGGACAGAGACAGATACCCACCCCACAGCATCCGTACTGCTCCAACCTCCAACACCTAGTGCCACTTTAGAGTTATATTTTGTATATGGTGTAAGCGTTCCAGCCTTCTCTTCACTTCGTTGGTTATGTGTTATGTGCGTTATGTGTATAAACCATTCAACCATTGAGGTAGTATGGTATAAACTAGTAAACAGTATAGGCGCGAGTCTGCCCGGGATTTTTCCCAAAAATTTTCTATACCATTTGAGTTAGCCACGGATTCTTATACGAAAAATTCCGCTGAACAAGATTTTCTTATGAAAAATTTTCCTAAACCGCGAGCTTCATGGTCAAATAATTGTTTAAACAATTTTTTTTCGTTTTTATTTAATAAAATGAAAACGGTTTGGCGGATCCGAAAAAATTTTGATGCAATCGAAAGATATTTTCAATGCGCATCGTTTGGCGCCAGGTACAACTCATTGTGTCAACCCGTTCATTTGTTATAGCCAAAATAAATTTCATAATTAACAAATTGATTACTCCGAAACTAATGAGGTCAGGATATTGTTTTTTTCAAAATATATGCCATTTATACCAGAGAATATACCACATTTTTTTGGTCCGATATCTTTAATACTTTTTAATTGTTTAAACAATTGGCATAATTTGTTAATTAGCAATTAACTTTTTTTTCGATAGTTTGATCGTCTTCAAACCAACTTTAAACTATAAATATTGATGTAGGTCATAACCCCCATAGAAGTCTGCACGAATGCAACTTTTTGCTTTCGTTTAGTTAAAGTTGAAATCAATTTAACAAATTACCAAATGGAATATCTCGGCTCTGGGTAAGCGTATCGAAATGGGGTTTCGTGCATATGAAAGTGCTTGCAAAAAGGAATATTTTGAGACCAGAAAGACTTCGATCGGATAACCGGAACCGGAAATAGAAGTGACATTGCGTGAGAGACTCCAATTTGTTTATTAACAACTTTTTGGACAGGGGGTTCGGTGCAAATGAAAGCTAATAAGTTTTTCCATCAACCACAAAAAGTTCTATAAAATATATTCAATATGTGAAAAGTTATACGCGTTTTTGACTCTTAACAAGATCTCTTCCGCAACGTGAAAATAGTAATATTTGACGCGCAATGGGGTGGCGGGTTCGATCCTCGATGTGGGCAAATTTTTTTTTCGTCTAATTTGCATTTTTTTCATGTAACCAAATATTTTTTATGATAATACCTAAATGTCTTTTTACTTTCTGAGAAATTTTTAAAAACGTCGTAAATATTTTTTTTGCAATTTTCATTAAATAAATGGCAATCTTGCAACAAACATATGATTGTTCTTGTCCAACGAGCTTTTGTCGGTAGTTTTTGTTTTTTTTTTACTACTTCATCTGAAAGAGAAGGCTTGTTTTACTTTATTTGGGCTGCCTGTCGAGAAAAGACCAAAAATAAAAACGAAGCAATTTTTTTTCACTTTTTTCTTATAATGAAAAAAATTCACGTCTCATGGAAAAAACACACTCTTTGTTATTTGTAAATGAGAAATAATAAATAATCAAAATAAATGGCATTATTATTTTATTATTTTAATTACAAATATTTACAATTAATAACTGTTAACGCTGATAACTAGAGTATTAAACCTTTGTAAATGATGTTACTTTCAAACATTTTTTGTTTAATTACAAAATACTTTCTTTTAATTTCCAATATTTATAACTTTTTTATTTATTGATCGATTTTGTTGAAAGACAATAGGGTACTTCCTCTAGCTAACACTAACTTGTCCAAATTTCAATACTATCGGACTTTTCGTTCTTAGTTAGCTATCGTGCTTACAAGAAACGTGACGGACGTACAGACAGACGGAAGGACAGACAGACAGACAAACGGACAGACGGAGGGACATGTTGAAAGTTGTTCAGAATTCGATCACCAACATAGTGATATGAAATTTTTTTCTCTACGATATGATCGGTTTTAGAAATGTGCCGATCGAATGCAATATACTCTTCGTTTTGTATTTGCGAAGAGTATAACAATTATTTATAGCGTTTTTTACAATTTAAAAATTATTTTATTATAGGAAATATTTTATTGCACGAAAAAAAAGTGAATTTGACAACAAAAATTTGCCCACACCGAGGATCGAACCCGCCACCCCATTGCGCGTCAAAACTTACTATTTTCACACCGCGGGAGAGATTTTTTAAGGGTCAAAAATGGGTATAACTCTTCAGGGATTGAATATTTTTTGTAGAACTTTTTGTGGTTGATGGAAAAACTTGTTAGCTTTCATTTGCACCGAACCTCTTGTCCAAAAAGTTGTTAATAAACAAATTAGAAATTAGAACCTCTCACGCAATATCACTTTTATTTCCGGTTCCGGTTACCTGATCAAGGTGTTTCTGGTCTCAAAACTTTCCTTTTTGCAAGCACTTTTATATGCACAAACCCCCATTTCGATACGCTTACCCAGAGCCGAGATATTCCATTTGGTAATTTGCAAAATTAATTTAAACTTTAACTACAAAAGCAAAAAGTTGCGTTCGTGCAGACTTCTATGTGGGTTATGCCCGACATCAATATTTATCGTTTAAAGTTGGTTTGAAGTCGATCAAATTTAAAAAAAAAAAGTTATTTGCAAATTAACAAATTATGCCAATTGTTTAAACAATCAAAAAGCATTGAAGATATCGGGCCAAAAAAAATTTGGTATATTCTTTGGTATAAAAGGCATATATTTTGAAGAAAATAATATCCTGACCTCATTAGTTTCGGAGTAATCAATTTGTTAATTATGAAATTTATTTTGGCTATAACAAATGAACGGGTTGACAAAATGAGTTGTGCCTGACGCCAAACGACGCGCATTGAAAATATATTTCGATTGAATCAATATTTTTTCGGATCCGTCAAACCGTTTTTATTTTATTAAATAAAATTGAAAAAAAATTTGTTTAAACAATTATTTGACCATGAAGCTCGCGGTTTGGGAAAATTTTTCATAAGAAAATCTTGTTCAGCGGAAAATTTCCAAAATTTGTAAAATCACCTCTTTTTTACCCAGGCAGACTCGCCTAGTAAGTAAATAACAATGATACCAGACCTGATCGACGGTCTTGTGGCTAACTTTTTCTTGCTTGACTTAATGTGCATAATTACACACTACTTAATATACGATTCAAATGTATTGACACTTTAACCGCGAATACCTCAGAAACGGAGGAGCAGAAAAAAAAATTGAAAAAATTATGTGTTCATTATGTGTCTATTCTAACTCATTCACTGAAATTTCAATAATGTACATTGGACAGTTTTGAAGTTCTGCTAGAGGTTATATTGAAAAATGGAAATGAAAATTTACGGAAATTTTGACCATACTAGTTTTAAGTCCATTACTTATTTAAACATGTTGTGATTGATTGACTAGTTAATTATATAATTATATAAAATGTAAATATTTTCAGAAAAAAAAATGATATACAACAAATACTAATTTAGTTATCAAGCGCAATAGTTAATATTACTGCAAGCTTTATTGCAATAATATTATCTATTGCGCTTGATAACTAAATTAATGTTTAACATATAAGTACCAATTCTCTTTTCTGAAAATGCTTACATTTTATATAATTAGCTATTTTATAAAAATTTTAAATACATTATTGATAATCAAATAAACGTGAGGCCAGGTCTTTGAGAATAACTGCAAAATTTTATTTAGAATAAAAAATTATGAAAAAATTTCCTCGTACAAAAAATGCAGTGCTTTATCGGTATTGATCTAAAATATTATTTATATAGTGAGCATATTTTCGAAGATATAATGGATTTAAAACTGGTATGGTCAAAATTTCCTTAAAAAGTGGGACATTTTTCAATATAACGTAGCAAAAGTGCAAAACTATCCAATGTACATTATTCAAATTTCAGTGAATTATTTAGAATAGACACATAGTAAACTCATAGTATTTTCAACTTTTTCCGCTTCTCCGTTTCTGCGATATTCCTGGTTAAAGTGAGGGATCAATACATTTGAATCGTACATAAATTTTTTTTAGTACAATAAATAACTATTAACATTTGACAACAAAAATTGTTAGTTTAGAGAACGTTCCAACAGCACCGCGATAGTAGCGGTAGCGGCGCGTTTCATGCTACGTCCTCTGAATGCGACTATTATTCTTATTATTCTTGGTTAAAAGCGGTACGTAACCGATGCTAAATCCAAAGAGAAGAAATTAGACATAGAAGACGAATTAAACGAGGATAGTTGTTAACTCCAAATTAAAGGAACACGACATTCAGCGGAAACGGTTCCTGGATTTGTCGGGTACGCATGAAATGGTTTTGACCATGATTTCTAAAAGGCAAGTGGTACGAAACTACGAATCGGCAACAAGTGCCACGTGAAGTGTAGCTCTCACAGATTAATAAGACTAGCTCTCGATGATGACAGCCGCGAGTTTCTTCATAATTAAATAAAATAAGTTATATAGATAAACAAGTTTCACAATTATTGGTTTACTTTCTGTCAATGAATAATTTTCTCTATTAAATAAATACCTAGATAGAGTCGGATCAAATTTGAAAAACACCGATGTATAAATCAATATTGCACATACGTTTTCACTATCTCTTGCACACAAACTTAAAGCCATAGCCTAAAGACATTGTCAATGTATGCCTACCAAGATTCTTTCCCACTTCTTTTGAGACGGAAATATGAAATGTACACTGAGGACTGAGAAACATAGTCATAAGCTCAGCGATTCTTAAACTGTGTGTATACGACGAATATAATTTATTTCCGTGAACTAACACCACTCTAAATATGAAAAACGTCTTTATATGAAATATTTAAGTTATTTTTAGTGGTAAATATTGGATATTCATCCGTCAATCGAACAATATCAAACTACTAAGTCTTACAATTTTCCAGTACGTAGATATTACACGCTTTAGAATAAAATAAACACGATCGCGTAGCTCAATCGGTAAGATACTCGAACAGCAATAAATATAAATGGAGTTGTTGCGAGATCGATCCCCAAGCACTTCTACTTTTTTTCAGCTGATTAAGCTCTATTAAAAGTTAATAATTTTCCTTCTGAAATTTTTATTTTATTAAACTGCGTCGCGAGTTTTGTTTGTTTTCCCCAAAAATGTATCGCTTATTACTACTAGCGCGTGTTTATCTCTAATAAAATATTTGTCTTACGTTATATATTAATACACGAATGGTGAAACGTGCGTCGAGTAGATAAATTGTTCAGGTGTAGTGTTTTAGTATTTATGAAAACGTGTCAATGAGTTGTTCTTTCAGAATTGTTTTAATTTATTTGAGTTAAAATTATTGTTAATTTTTTTAATATTTATTTTGTCAACCAGAATTTTTATTTATTACCGCTAAAAGGAAAATAATTTATTTTCGTTATTCTCATAGAGATTTCAGATTTTTTTGTTATACGAAATATTTTATTTTTACTGACATCGTTTCCCCTACTAATACTACGATCCTATCCTTATTTCCTGGCAAAAAATGCCCGAACCTTCCCGTGTTTCTTGCTGGACTGTAGCAATATTAGTCCTTGATTTATTTTTCTGATCACTCATTGTTATTGACTGAATTGGGCAATTCATTTTTGTTATCAGTTTCATTTGTGCCCGAACCTATATACCTACAGTGTCCGTCATAAAGTTGGCTACATATGGGAAAAATTTGTATTATTGAGATTTCTAAAAAATACTGTATTGGGGGTTCGTTTCTTTTTTTACATGCAAATACCTTTATTCAACTAAAATACATAAGTTTTTGTCGAAACTAATCAAATATTTGTGAAATAGACACAAGAGTCCTTGTTGTATTCTATATGCACTTTTTCTTCATAACATTTTTCGATATCTTAACAATTTGACCCATTTTTCGGTACCACCGTCAACTACTTTTTACAGTCCTGCCAAACCGGTGATCAAATCACATGTGTCAAAATGTAATTTTTTTGTTGTTGGACATGCATAAACGAACCCCCAATAGAGTTTTTTAGAAATGTCAAAAATACAATTTTTTCCCATATGTAGCCATATTTATGGCGGACACTGTATAATCAGAATTCCACTAAAATTATGAAGTTACTAAATTAATAATCTTAACATTTTATGATAACATCTTTCCTATTTTTTTTTAAATTATTTAGCGACATCATTGCTGAAATCTGAGAAATATATGTAGGCAAGGGGACAACCTCGCCTTCGTATGAAAAAAATATCCCATACGGGACATGCCCCTGACTAAGGATCCGGATTTTGCCGGACGAAAATCTGGTTCCAATTAGTTTAAACTAATTTTTTTAAACAAATTTCATAAATCGCTTTTTTGACCCGAGTGAAAGTTGACCGGCCGTAACCGACTTATAAACAATTGAAAGATCGCGCGCCCGGATAAAGACGTGTATTTAACAATTAAAATTTTAAGCTTTAGAATGAAAAAATCTACACATCAAATTGTTTATAAAGTCGGAAACGGTCAACTTTACGAAAAAACGACAAGAGACCTTCTTTGTTAAGAATGAACAAAAAAACCGAAAAAAACTTCATTCGGGTGAAGAAATGCGATTTTGCAATCTATTTAAAAAAAAAATTAGTTTAAACAAATTGGGACCAAATTTTTGTCCGGCAAACTCTGCATCCTTATTCAGGAGCATGTTCCGAACGTGAATCTGAAATGTGAGAATCCGAAAAATCTCTAAGGGTGATTTTTTCTCGAATACAATACTTCGTTTTAGTATATGCGAGGGAAGTGAAAATGATCAGTGAATATGTTAGATACTACAGATTTTAATTTAAAAATTGTACGTGATGTTGATGAGATTCTACAAATAAATTAATAAATCACAAGTAAATACTGCATAGTATTATAGATATAGATGAAGAGCCAGGTCATGAGCACCCCTAGCAAGATTTGAATTTTGCGCCTCCCAAAACTTATTTTCTAAAAATAAAAAAACGCTCTCTTTCGCCAGAAAATGGTTAAATTTTTAATCATTACCATATTTCTTGGGGAGTAATTCTTATTATACATTTAGTAACTTTGCAAATACAACATCACCTCTAGCATCAAAATACTTCGAAAAATGCTTTGAATATTTAATTTTTTTCGTTTTTTATTTTTTACCCCACAGTGCTCCGCCTGGCCGCTTTAGTCGGCGTCTGCCGGAGAGTGGAAACATGGCCAATGTTAATATACGAGTGTGACAAAATTTTGCTTTGTGTGTAAAGTCTTTTTTTTATCTTTTATTTAGGGTTCGCTACAAATTCTGTGTTAAGTTAGGGGCGCCGTTCCTAATCTGTGGGGGCGCCTATCGTAATCAAGTGTAAGTTTTTTCAATGTGAGTGAGAATCACGTTTTTATTTTATGTGCCTGTGGGTCTGCAAAGTGCGCCCATCTTAGGGTTGCGCCGCTGGCAGCCACTCGCCTGGCCAACTCCTAGCTCCAACTCTGAGAGAGCGTTTCAAAATACCCTACAGAATGTTCAACTCGGTCGACATCAACAGCGACAGCAGCAGTTCTAAGCCCTTGAGAAAACAAGATAAGCAGTGGAGGGCGCACAAAGAGATTTTGGGTTTAATTGACGTAATATTTTTAAGTTAATGACACAACATTCATTTTTTTTTTTTAATGGACCGCTTTAAAAAAAAACGCCCACCAAAAGTTATGAAATAACCCCGACGACGTTCAGTTAATTGAACCTAATTCGACACTGAGGTGAGTTAATAATTCGTTTGCTTTTGTTATTTGTTCAGTTTTACCCGACTTAAATATCGATATTATGTAATAAGGTTCAATTACGACGGTGATATTTCATACTTTTTAGTGATCGTTTTGTTAAAGTCTCAATCTTTTCAATTTTCTTCAATAATTTTTCCTCGATCCTCTTAGTGTCCTCTTATGTAATTTCAATTTCTACATATAGTTGAGCCAGTAGAGATATTCACATCGGAAAAATTCCGGGAAGCGGTAACTATTGAGAATACATCTCTGAATATGTCAGGAGCAACATACCAACAGTTACCAACAATAGACCTTGAGCGTCATTTGTTACTAAACAAATTGGTTGCAATACCGGGTGGCCACGAGTCAATATTTTGGTTTTTTTGTATTTAAAAATTTGGTTTTTGGTACACATAAATTAGACAATAATAAGCTACTTTTACACCAACAGGAATGAAAATATCACTTCCGGTTGAACCGGAAGTGACATCAACTTTTGTTTCTTAAATGGAATCTCTATATTTTTTTTATGGTTTCTCATTAAGCATAAATTTCTAAGTGCAACAGTTTTTTCAGATGTAAAAAATTCCAAAAAATAAGTGAGATACGAACAATTTTTTAATTTTTTCAAAATGGCCGCGTCAGATGAATGCGATGTAAGAAAATTACTAAGTAGGCTATGGAAATTATTAGTAAGGTTGTAGACTTGTCTGTAAAGAAGAAAATAGTTGTTTGAATTACTGATAGGTACTAGTATTTTTAGTTTTTTTTTTTTCAAAAAAATGGAATTTCATTTTCATTTCCGTAAGGGTCCTTTTTAATGGAACTGTGCTATTTCTTTTATTAATCAGAAATAATAATTCATAAACTATAATTTTTTCGCCATTAATCATTTCTTAACGATATCCTTCGTAATAATAGAAGTATTTTTAAAAAGTAAGCGCCAACAAATCATTTTAATAAGGTACCTACCTATGGTAGCTATCTACATTTAAATCCTAAATTGCAGATAGCCATGAAAATGACAGACATTCGCAACAATTGAATTAGTCTTGAATTACTCACTAATTTTCTGAAGCAAGTGTATTAAAGTTGTTATAAACAAGAAAATTAACATAAAATGGCTGAAAATTATTCAAGAGATGAAAAAATTGACATGATCGTTATTTATGGAGAGACTCGACGTAATGAAACTAAAGCACAAAATCTGTATGGACGGAGATATCCAGAAAGAAGACAACCTCCGAGAAACTATTTCGCCCGGTTGGAGCAACAATTTAGAACTGAACCTAATGTAGAAATTGAAGAAAGATTTATTGTGGATGAAGAAATGGAAATTAATGTAGTAGCTTTAGTGCATGTTGACCCAACCATTTCGATAAGACAAATTGAACATGAATTACCAGTTTCCAAAGAATCAGCCAGAAACACGACTATCGTTCTTATAAATATCAATTGCATCAATTTTTGTATGAGATTGATTATTAACGAAGAATAACCTTTTGTAATTGGTTACAGTTACGCCAATTAAAAAATGAGAGTTTTATCAAAAACATTTTGTTTACTGATGAATCGAAATTTACAAACCTTGGGTTATTTAATCGAAACAACACTCGATATTGGGCAATTGATAATCCTCGCATTATGAGACAGGGGAGGTTTCAGGAGCGGTTTGGCTTCAATGTTTGGTTAGGCGTACTGGGCGACCATATCATAGGTCCAATAATTTTTAACGAAACTCTAACTGGACCAAGATATCTAGAATTTCTCCAAAATACAATAGTTCCACATATTAATCAAATCCCCAATAACAATATTGACGAGGTTTACTTCCAACAAGACGGGGCTGGACCACACAATGCTATTATCGTTAGGGACTACTTAAATCAATTATTTCCAGATCGTTGGATTGGGGCCTATGGTTCAGTCAGATGGCCTGCAAGGTCGACTGACTTAACCCCACTCGTTTTTTTTATTTGGGCGCATTTGAAAAATAGAGTCTACATCACTGCTCCAACCACAAGGCAAGATCTGGAAGAAAGAGTTCAACACGAAATTGCACAAATAACACTTCAACAATTACAGAATGTTAGACGTGCAACGATAAGTCGCGCTACTCTATGTATTAATCATAACGGTGAACAGTTTGAACATTTTTTATAACGGTTTATTATAATTTAGGTTTTAAATAGTTTTGTTATTCTTGGTCATTTATTTATGGTTGTAACGTTATACCTATTAAAATTATTTCTTGTTTAATTTGTGTTTACTTTTAAAAAATACTTATATTATTACGAAGGATATCGTTAAGAAATGATTAATGGCGAAAAAATTATAGTTTATGAATAATTATTTCTGATTAATAAAAGAAATAGCACAGTTCCATTAAAAAGGACCCCTACGGAAATGAAAATGAAATTCCGTTAAAAAAAAAAACTAAAAATACTGGTACCTATCAGTAATTCAAACAACTATTTTCTGCTTTACAGACAAGTCTACAACCTTACTAATAATTTCCATAGCCTACTTAGTAATTTTCTTACATCACATTCATCTGACGCGGTCTTTTTGAAAAAATTAAAGAATTGTTCGTATTTCACTTATTTTTCGGATTTTTTTACATCTGAAAAAACTGTTGCACTTAGAAATTTATGCTTAATGAGAAACCATCAAAAAAATATAGTCATTCCATCTAAGAAAAAAAGGTTGATGTCACTTCCGGTTCAACAGGAAGTGATATTTTCATTCCTGTTAGTCTAAAAGTAGCCTATTATTGTCTAATTTATTTGTACCAAAAACCAAATTTTTAAGTAAAAAGACAACCAAAGTATTGGGGGCGTACATAAAATAACTAATTAGGCCATTCGAAAGTACGGGAAATTTTACATCTAAAATGTATATGAAGTTTTTTTGTACAATCAAAAATACAGGCCCCAGATTTTTTTGTTTAACGCACGAAAAGGAGCGCGGTGACAAGTACGGTGCGCGAAGCGAGCGCGGCCTCGGGCGCGCTACACTTTTGTTGTAACTTTTAAACAAATTAATCAAATTGAGCTCACCAAAGCCTAAGTGAAAGAAGAAACATGTGGCTATTGGATTATTACATTTTCAAATAAAAAAATTAATGTATGAAGTCGGAACATAAAGAGATTTCCGACGAAATCGGTAAAAGCTCTACCAGTTCTACAATTTTTAAGATAAGAACCTGGAACTTTCACATATTACTCTTGAAGTAATGTATAAAAAGATCTGGTGAGTGATAAAAATCTCAAAAATTTATTTTTGAAGATGTATACTTCTAAAATTTCGAAATTTTGACAAAGTGATGAAATTTGATATGTACAACTAACTTAACTTACCCACCTATTACTCTGGCTTAAATCGCGTTATTAGATTTTTGTAGGTGCAATTTTTAAAGTTTGAAATGTGCATTTTAAGATGCTTCTAGGAGATTTACTTTAAAAATAAAATTAACCCTCTTTATTTTACGAGAATAGAAAAGAAATTTTTTTTGGCTCTAAAATTCATGAAATTAGGGCTAAAATAAAAAAAACTATTTACCATACCTAACTACAGCGATTTTTTATACATTACTTCGAGAGTAATAAGTAACAGTACCAGGTTCTTACCTTAAAAATTGTAGAACTGGTAGAGCTTTTACCGATTTCATCGGAAATCTCTTCATGTTCCGACTTCATATATATACCTACTATTTCTACATACATTCATTTTTTTATTTGAAAATATAATAATCCTGTTTCTTCTTTCACTTAGGCATTGTTGACCTCAATTTCATTAACTAAAGTTACAACAAATGTATGTCGCGCACCCGCGGCCGCGCTCGCTTCGCACATCGTACTTACTTGCCGCCGCATTCCATTTTCGTGCGTTAAACAAAAAAATCTGGAGCCGATATTTTTTATTGTAGCAAAAAACTTCATACACATTTTTTATGTGAAATTTCCAGTACTTTCTCAAAAGTTATCGCTTCCCGGAGTTATTCCAAAGTACCTAATGTATATTTTCAGCCTCTATTGACTCCACTCTAATAGTAAATAATATATTTGACTGCCCAATTATCGATGAAGACAGTGAATAAAATTAACTAAACATTTTATACACAATATGTAAATTAAAAGCTAATATACTATTTCAAATAAAACACTTTTTTCAAGAAACTCTTCATTTCTGTTTTTGGGTCATTAACCCAGATAGCACCAAAACATCCACGAAACGTCCAGAAGATGTCCGTTGATGACATTCAGGGCGGACGCAGGATGTCCATTTTAGGTCGTCAGACGTATGGTGGACGTTCAGAGGAGGTACCGTGTTACAAATTTGGACTTCCTCAGAACTTCCGATTTAGGGTCCTTTATAGTCTTAAGAGATGGTAAATGATTTGTTCAAGATACTTTATATTAGCTATATAGCTAACCAACCCCAGTTCGAAGTCTACCCCTAATTTTTTTGAAATTAGGGGTGCACTTCGGTTTTTCAGGTTTTTTTCTTTTTTTATAAAATTTCAGTTGGCTTAAAGTACTTTGAACAAATTGTTCACCAGCTCTGTGGCTATTGCTGCACATTTTGTTAAAGCTGCAATGGTATTTTTTTATTTATACACTGCATTCAGTGGCATGGAATAAGAATACTAATTTTTATCCTTTTCATTCTTTTGCTTCTATAGGTTTTATTAAATTTACCTATCACTTAGTTGAGAAATAATTTGAAAATATAGAAATATTGCAGCAAAATAAGTTATTAATTTTCTCTGGTACTAAATGATAAATTTAATAATGAGCTAGGAAAAATGAATATATGGAAAACAATATAAATTCTTTAGGGAAGCAGGGCAGTTTATTTATTAGCTTTGAAAAGGTGTTAATCAAACTTTACCCAAGGAGGATTGTTATTATTAAATTATTTAAGAATGACGAAATATTTGTGTAATTAAATATTGTACTTACTCATATTTATAAAAAAAATATTTAGTCTGGAGTTAAAATTATGTCGCTGATACATAATTTACTACCATAAGTATATCTTATTATTAGCTACTTTCTTCCGTGCTGAACAAAGGGAACACAATCAGAAAGTAACTAATAGAGGTCAAGAATTTTAAAAATACTTCAATTTAATTGGCTGTTTAGTGATTGCAATCAGTTGGTTCAGCACAAAAAAAAACAGCTATATTGTGATATCAAAAACTTTAGTGTATATAAAAATTGTCAGGACATTTCTGCGTACTTTTTTTCACCGTATTCAGTTACACTACACGATTTTTTAACCAGTTTTCAAGTTTTATTATTCCTTTCCTTCTGTATTTTTTAACGGCACCACTTTTTTAATTTGTTGCATTCGTGACAAAATGAATATTAGTAGGCCAACGTGCGACCTGAAATGGACGTCCCCAGAACGTTAATTTAATGTATCCTAAAAACATCCGAAAATCGACGTCTTATGAACGACGTCTTATGAACGTTCGGACCAAGAGAGGACCTAAAACGGACATCCTCCGAAAGTTTGGTGCTATTTGGGAATGGACGTCCTGTATACCAAATTTAATCTCAACAGGTATAAACAGGAGAGAATGGGAAGCCTGTGATATACAGATTGACATACTGAAACTATATACACGGTGTTTCAGGTATGCGGTCATTAATTTCTAAGGGTGATTCTACATAACAAAATATTGAAAAAAGTTCCTATAAACATAGATCCGGAGGTCCTAATAGTAAATAATATATTTGTCTGCCCAATTATCGATGAAGACAGTGAATAAAATTAGCTAAATATTTTATATACATTACGTAAATTAAAAGCTAATATACTTTTTCAAATAAAACACTTTTTTCAAGAAACTCTTCATTTCTGTTTTTGGGTCATTAATGGACGTCCTGTATACCACATTTAATCTCAACAGATATAAACATGAGAGAATGGGAAGCCTGTGATATACAGACTGACATACCGAAACTATATACAGGGTGCTTCAGGCATGCGATCATTAATTTCTAAGGATGATTCTACATAACAAAATATTGAAAAAAGTTCCTATAAACATAGGTCCGGAGGTCCCTCGGGAGGGCATTGACATTTCATTTAAAAACTCACGAACCCTTAGAGCTATAGTGTTCAGTTTTTGCAGAGAGTTGATATCAATAAAGGTCATTATCTAATGTTATCCACCAAGGGTAAATTCAATCAGGATTCATATAATTGGAAATGGAGGACTTACTTCTCCCCCATGTGAATTCTCTGTGATTGTCTCATCGGAATATGATTCCTTGGCTATAAATACACAAAAAAGGTTATCTTGTAGGACCAACCGGTATTGAGAAATTTAAACCTCAAGGAATTTTTCCAGTCTTCTTGTGTGGAAATGAATGGCGCCCATTTTGAACATTTAATTTAATTTGTTACTCTTTAAAACCTGTTGAGTCCTTTAATTTAGTAATAAGTTGTTTATTTTTTCTTAGTTTATTCAAGAGAATAATATAAATTCAATTTCACTAATTTTGGGTGCCCCCTTCGGAGGTTCACAGCGCCCTCAGGAAGAATTTCCGGATCCATGTTTATATGCACTTTTATCATATTTTTTTATGTAGAATAACCATAAAAATTGTTGTTTTGACATTTTCAAAGAGACACCCTCATCCCCAACGAACTTCCGTGATTATTTTTTTATGTCAGTTGGATTTTGATGCTCCTAAGTAACAACATGAGTGGTAGTTTTTGTCTTAAAGTGAACTCGAAATTTATTTCTAGGGGGGTGTTTTTAGAAGAGTACTTTCCTAGTACTGACCTGACCATTTTTATAGTGCAAATCATTCGTGCGTGCAAAAATGCCGCCCAACAAGTCAGTATTTAGTTGGATGTAAAAATAAAATGATGTTTAATACTCTCATGTATATTTATTTTGTTTACATTTTTTTCCGAAGTTACTTACATCGATTGTCTTTATTAAATGACATAGCAAAATAATTATTTTAAATATAGCTTATAAAAAATACTGCAATAGCCAATATGCAATTCAGTAAATAACTTAAAAAACATTATTTGAAAAAAACACGTAAACAGTAAAGTTAAAAGTAAAACATTTTCATGTACAATTTTGATTTAATATATTATTTTTATACATAATAAATGTTTAAATGTATAATAATATAACGTCCAATATATTTTTACATATCACAGTAACGTACATATAAACATTTTACAATATCGAAATATTTTTAGTTACCTATATTGTCACAACAACGTACATTAGTTCTTCATGGTCCACTATTTATTAATTTAAGTACTTTTTAAATAAATAAATTATATTAACAATTTTAACGCTTAACAACAACCTTTCTATATAGGTACTTCAATCCAAAGAGAAAATAGAAAAATAAATTACTATCATTACACCTAACTAAAATTTATTGTTTACAGAAACGTTTTACATCAATATTTTTGAATAAAAATATAAAAAAATAAATTATCTTAAACAGATTGAAGTACATTATACACATCCTTTCTTAAAACGAATTCTAAAATATGGTTATAGTCTCACTTGGACTGGACTAAATTTAAAAATTCTTCTCTGGTTTTTGGGTCATCACGAAAAACTCCTAACATAGTTGAGGTGACAGTTTTGCTGTTAATTTTTTGGACTCCACGCATTACCATACACATGTGCCTGAAACAAATGAAATTATTTAGTAAATATAGTCTACAGGAACACTATAAGCGTGAAACATTCTATATAGATCCGCCCACCCAAATACGAACAAGGATGTAATATCTCTTAGCTCTCATCCACTGGCACGAGTCGATTGGGGATACGATGATTACCGTTGTTAATTTTGCACTGTGAAGCAGTTGGTACAGGTGAGTTATATAAACCTAAAATTCGTTTTCAACAAAATGGAAATTTATCATTTAGAACAAAAAAGCATATCATTAAATGGCATCACCTAAATAATAATAAGAAAATTATGTGCAAGGACATTAGAAAATAGATCCGTACCTTCTTCTCTGACTATAGTGCACCGAGTGACTCAAGATTTTGAACTGTAATGATGCATTTTCCTGCAGTGGCGGACTGACAATGGTGGCGTGGTGGCGATCGCCACAACGACCCCGGTCAAAAACGCCCCCTCGATCCCAAAAAGTGCTCTTTTGTAAATATTTTAAGATTGGGTGCATACAAAAATGTGCTCTCGCCGCCTCGGTGCAAATCGCCACAATCACCAACAATTGTCAGTCCGCCACTATTTTCCTGTCTCAAATAAGAAGATACCATTAACGACAGATAAATGCTAGATATAAACCATGGTCTGTGCTACCAACTATGAAAATCCGACATTTTCACAAGTTGCTGAAACGATAAATTCAAGTGTTACTACAGTTAAACGTATTGTGAAGAAGAATGATTATCATTTTACAAAGTAAGAAAGACCGATGAGACAATATCCGTCGAATAGAATTTTGCGAAACGGTAATAGAGAAATTCACGAAGATGGAAACTACTACTACAAATATAGTTTTAACCGATGAATTCACTTTTCGACGTAATCCATCGATAACGCGGTAATGCTCTAGGAAAAATCTATATAGGCTTTTCACCCTTCGAACATAATATTCCAAAAAAAGTTATTGTTTGGAGATGGGACATATTTAGAGAAAATATAATTGGACCATTCTTCATAGAAGGATAGGTATATCACTGGAGGCTAGTATTCGGATTTACTACAACAACAATTGTATGATTGGTTTAAACAGGATAGTTGTCCTCTACAATTCGGTTTTAGTTCAAGCATACTTGAACGAAACTTTTCCAAATTGTTTAATTAGTGAGTGGAAACTATCCCATGATCAGCTAAATCATCAGATATTTCATGTCGGGATTATTCTTATAGGGATATTATCAATTATTCTATATCTTAACTTCATTCATTAATTTTTCGGTAGTTTACTTTTTTTATTATTTTAACTTATAAAACTTAATATTGTCTTATTATAAATTTGTAAAAGTAGTGTATGTGATTGTCATTTTAGCCCTAAGTGTATCTTCTAAAATATTTTATATGTATTTGTTGTGAGTTCTATGTATGTCTGTTCTTTATATACCTTGACAATGCTAAAACTAATGTAAAGTTATTCAGCAAATAAAGCAGTTTATTATTATTATTATTATTATTATTATTATTGATTTAGGTAGGGCTTTGAGAGTAGGCTTAATATTTTATATCAATTGCGAGTTAAAATTTCGCAGTTTTCGCAGTTTTACCCATATCATGTTATCTCGGTCAGAGGAAACTGCAGTCAATGGTTTAAACCTATATTCAATGGTCAGGAATCAAAAACTATGACTGTGCTATTTATTATATTCACCAATGATCTCGACCAAACTATCCCAAGCACAGTGGTAGAGTATGCCGGTGATATTTCTCTAATCTCAGAATTAAGCGATTATTCCGGTCTAGTACAGGAGGCAAATCAAAAGCTTAATGATGTGTTTTCATATCCTTGTAAGAATAATTTAATTATGGATCAGGAAAAAAACTGTTAACATGAGTTTTCGCTCATCCAATGTAAAACCACAGCAGAGTGCACTCATAAGAGTCAACAATAAAACAATAAAACAAACGAGTTTCAAGCTCTTAGGTGTAGTATTCGACGAACTCTTAAAATGGGACGGACATATCAGCCTGCTGAGTACGAAATTATCCAGCATATGTTATGCATTAAAACAAGTCAAAGAAGTGTGTAGTCTCACCAATGTCAAAACTTACTATACCACGCAAATTTTGAATCATTATGACGTACGGTGTAATCTTATGGGGGACATCATCAGAGTCCGACAGGATCTTTAATCTACAAAAACGGGCCATTAGATACATATTGGGCATGAACCTAAGAGACAGCTGCAGAGAAAAATTTAAAACATTAAGGATACTCAGCCTACCCTGTTACAGCATATTAATATATGTGATATGAAATTTTAAAAACTTCACCCAGCATTGCACGAATCATGATTACGCTACAAGAGGCAACAGAAATCTACAATATGACATTCATAGACTTGAGCTATACAGGATGAGGCCATACTAGAAACACAGCGTTCTTGCTACATCTTCTAACGGCTTGTATATCAGTGCATGCGTAGAAGGTGTGTAACTTTAGGCGGGGGTTACATAGCGGATATACCATCCTTCGGAGGGGATGTAAGCAGTCGGTCTCTTGTCTATTATATGTTAGGCAAGTACAAATCCCTACTCTTTGATAGAGAAGAGGTTCGGCATTCAGCAAAATTTTCAGGTTGGGGGTACCTCGTCTCCAGACGTCCGTGATAGGCCTCAGTAGCGGAATTAAGGCGACGTTAAAGAAGTGAGAAAAAAAATCATTATAAGTTCATTTTCATAGGCGGTCGAAAATTAAACTTCGTCTGATCAGAAAAAGTTGTATACGAAAGATATCAGTCTCGATGAGTCGGTTGGAAATGATCTCATCAATTTTGCTTCCACACCCACATAGTGGAGCGAATTACTTTCACATCCACATAGTGGAGTGGAAGTATAGTAATCGTAAATAAAAATTCAAAAATTTTTTTTTGTTGAAATAGGTTTAGAATGTCACGAAACCCCGACATTTTAAATTTGAGCGAAAAAAATGTCTGTGTCGGTCTGTAACTTTCTTTGTGGGTACGTTTTCTCTGGAACGGTTTAAAATATTGACTTGAAGAGAAGCCGTAGACAGAATGCTAGTATCTTTCTCTCTCAATGCGTACCAAGAAAATGTAAAAATTCAAATTGCATTTGTTTGTAAATGTGTGTGTGTTTCTTTAGACATGGATTCCTGAAATATTAAATATAAATTCTGGTAGGTCTAAGGTAGACCGCTATTGAATGTTAGTGAAATTTGTGTACCAAGAGTAGCTTATTCAGGAAGGGTCCAAATACAAATTTTAGTTGGATGAATAAATTTTTAGTTGAACATTGAAATATTGTATCGAAGAAGATCTTTTGTAATTTTTTTTCCCCACTGCATCAGAGAAGGCGTGAGGGAAAGCCCCAGAGAGGTCCCAAACTAATTCTATGTTAAAACAGTTACGTCAAATTGTTTTAAATAAAAATTAGTTATAAATGAAAATTACATCGATTAGGAGTTTTTAACATATCTTGTCAAACCAATAGCATTGGTACCAGGAAGGACCCAAACAATTTTCCGTCGAAACAAAAAACTATTTCAAATAAAAATTGTTGAGTATGTGAATCGAAAAGGTCTAGCCTCCCCAGATTATATTAATCATTGTCGTGAGAAATTGCGTAGATTTTAATAATGCATCCGGCTAAAACAAAATAGGAATTAAAAGTATGTTCAATATTGAATGATCAGAAAGAACTGTTGAGGTATATCAATCCGAGATACTTTCTCCGTTATCATACGAATACCTGTATGTATTTTCTCTCCAATTTGGCATAAACTCAAATTTAAGACAAAGCAAATATAAAACGAAATATAAATATAAGTATATTTGATTTATGGGTAAAATCACATAACTTTAAAATTATTATCAATGAATATGTACTTTCATTTAACAAAGACTAATTACATTGTAATCGTAATTATTAAACTATATAGCTAATAATTTATTTAATAGTTAATTAAATCACAGAACAATTTTAAAACGTCAGTGTTTATTAAACACGGAACAAAGTCTTACGAGTTCAAATTAAACAGAAAATTGTGACTGATAGTTGTATCAAATGAGTAGGTAACCATTGGATAGCTAGCTGACAGTGGCTCAAGTATTTTTTCAAGAGATTCAAATCATTATTTCATATGGTTTTGAACATTTCTGAGCTTTTACCACTATGTACTAATTGTCAGAGCCGAGGAGAGAAAATACGGGCCCGGAAGGCAAAGAGGAGGTCCAACTTACGGGCCCCTTATTTTTGGAAACGTGCCTCTACACATAAGGGTTAGTCTTCAAGCTGTTTATATATTTTAAAGAACATTCATTATATAAAATATCACGATTATCCGATTTTCGTACAGAAGGGAAAAAAATGTAAGTACTCGTAAAAAAATGTCCACTTTATTTAACACTTTTTGTATTTTAACAATCAATTGGACATTAATTACAACGGAGCATAATTGATAAGATAATTCTGTACATGTCACATTTTCCAGATATTACGATTTCTATTTTTCAAAAATTTTCAAATTTGGTTTTCAGAGGCCCTGAAGCAAGGACAACTCTAAAAAATTCGGGCCCGGGGAATCTCCTCATCCTCCCTCCTTTCATCAGGCAAATTGTACTCACTGTGCAAGTAAATACAACCTTAGTACAAAGCTGTAAGTACTTTTAACATATTTAACACTTTTAAACTTTTATGTTTGGTTTACTGTATCAGCGCCACATAGTGTGGCAGAATGTACTTGATATCGACTTGATTTTTTTAAATACTTGAAAAGGAGTCTGGAATAGTGTGTCACTGCGTTTTTTTGACATTTTTTGCATATCCTATGCCACAAGCTCCCATGTTGGCACCATTCAAAAGTGGTCTTATGAGCTGAAATTTTCAGGATCTTATTTTTTTGATAATAGTAACCATTTAACACCCATAGAGATTAAAAATAACGATATTAAAAAAATATATACAGGCGGGTGATTCACGTAGGCCGTTCGTTAGAAGTTCTTCAACCTGCAGTTGGATTGCAAACTTGAAACTAGGTATGCAGATATAATCGATGAAGCCTGTTCTACCTAAAAAAATTTCAGTTCTCCAGCTATACAGGGTGTGCCAAAAGTCGGTACGAACTTGCTTATTTTAAATGGCACCCTATATATTTTCAACTTTTCGGAGTGACCATAACATTCTGAGTCCAAGCACGTAGCATACTCTAAAGCTAAACCTAGCAGTTTCGGAGATACGTGACATTTTATAAAGAATTTGACAGGTGCAACGGTTTGCAAGAACCATTACAACTTTCTTCGTGTAGGAGATCCTCATTTGCCCTTTGGTAGGTAGAAAAAACACAAGGTGAGCTAGTCTCTATAATAAATTCCATATTAGTATACTAATTGTTCTATTTTTCACGTAACATTTTGTCAAATTTAAACCTCAAAAACTTTTTTATTTCGAATAGAACATTCTGTATTTTGTTGCATTAAATTATGTAAAATTAAAACATTAACTACGTTACTATATTACAACTATATTACCACTCAACCATTAAATCGTTCATTAGCTTCTATTATTTTGTAGGTACTTACGTTCCTTCCACTACAACAGCAACACCGGCTGGTTGGACCGCTTTTGTCACAGCCACAGCAATTTGTTTCGTGAGTCTCTCTTGAACTTGGAGCCTCCTGGAATAAATTTCAACGATTCTAGCTAATTTACTCAAGCCTAATATTTTCCCACAGGGTAGATATCCTATTGAAACTTTGCCGTAAAAAGGGACTAAGTGGTGTTCACACATTGAGAACATTTCAATGTCTTTCACTACTACCATTTCGTCGTGATCCTCGTCGAAGATGGCATCGTTCAACACCTCTGCAAATAAAAACGATATTTAATAAAATTTAATGTTCCGTAATCAATCACATAAGTTTTTTAACATATACAAGATGTCCCATTTTATCTATAACTCAAAGATTTATTTGAATTATATAAAAGAAATTCACTAGAATATATGAATGACTTCAGTTTTGAGTCAAAGCGATCTTTGTATAAATTCAGGCATAGATGGCGCTGTGAAGCAAAGACATTTTTCTATCCCAAGGACCTTGAAAAGAGATACGTGTAATGGGATACATTATTTTATGATACAAGCAATTTTCGAAAAATTACTAGTTTTCGAGTTATTTCAACTTCAGTGTAATATTTTTAACTAAAGAAGATACCATAAAAAATTAATTTGGGACATTTTTCATAGTAAAAAAACCTATTTAGATAGTAATGGAAGTTTGTTTTAATTTCTGATTTGATCAGAAATTACATTATTGAATAGGACATCCTGTACAGTTTCTTGAAAAATAAAAAAAAATATTACTGAGATTTTTTTCTTAACTCTATACAAATTAATGATAAGAAAGTTAATAAAACAGATTTGATATTAGGACGGTATTTCAAACAAACAACACTTTAAGATCCGAAGAACCACGAGCAAAATTTAAAAAACTGCATTTATAGTATTCCATGTGAGTGCAACAAACAATACGTGGGTGAGTCATCCAGACCTTTTAGTGTAAGATTGGGCGAACATCAAAATTATATAAGAACAAATGAAATTTAGAGGTCCAAGATCTGCGAACACGCTTGGGAGAATGGACACAGAATAAACTGGGAGTCGGCAAAAATTTTAACAAAAGAGGCAGATAGCAAAAAAAGAAAAATTAAGGAATCCGCGATAATATTATTGAATGATAGATGCGTGTCGAATTGTTCCGTAGATGTCTGTACAACTTAGTTGCCAATGTTAAAAGAAGAACTTCACAAACTTAACATTGTATAAAAACTAAAAAAACTGTTAACTATATCAACAATTCTATGTAAATAGTAAGTATCTATGGATATTGAATATAACAAACATTCTTAGAGCCTATTTGATTTAATTTTTCTTAACAAAAATTGGATTTTCATCTATTCAATTAAAACATGCATTAACCTTTTTTTCATTAGGCCGCATTCAATCAATCCACATGACATAAAAACGTGTTAAAGAATCCTTTTCCGTTAAAACAAAATTCATGTATGTGTCTGCCATAAAAGCTCCTAGCCGCTAGTCATTAATTCAACAAGTTGGCAGTATTCAAAGATAAAACTGTCTATTTATCATACACAGCAAAAAAGATTTTTCAAAAAAAGCCTCGAAAAAGGAAACAATAGATTTCCAAAACGTCGGTGAAATATTTAATTTCAAGTTTTTATACTTATTTGTGTTGTTTATTTAAAAAAAAGCAACCGTTAACTAATCCTTTGACGTAAAAGTCACAGGCGTAGAGGTTATTTACCAGTAACAATATGATGATATATTATAGATTCCCCGAGCACCGCTTAAAAAGAAAACATACATGTGGCAGGAAGTCCCAAAGAATTGAAGAAGGAAAAAAATTAATAAAACAATTATCTAAATAATTTATGTTCACTTAATTCGAAAAAAGTTATGGCGATTTTTGCTGCTCAAAAATATTATATTTTTTCAAACACCTCGAAAACCATTTTTTGAAAATTGTTCATATCATAAAAGTTGCTTAGAATGCAACATTCTATCACATGCACCTCTTTTCAAGGTTCCTGGGATCGACAAATTTCTTTGCATGGCAGCACCTTCTATACCTCAACTTACAGAAAATTTGTTTTTACTCAAAACCGAAGTTTATATAGTCTAATGGATACCGTTTACAGAATGCAAATATCTCTTTTAATTGTCGAAAAACTGGCTTCGGGAGTTTTAAGTGGGACACCCTGTATAGTAAATTTTCTAAATATTTGTTCCAAAATATAAGTAATTTTGAGACTCATTTAGTAAGTAAACCAAGGTAAGAACCTTTGTTCGAGTTTCCTTTATTTTTACAACGTTAACGAAATTAGAAAAAAAAACGAATGGCCGAATATAAGACCGAAGTTAAGAAAAGAAAACTTTCTCCGAATATGTACTTATCCGGAAATTCTCTTCCTACGTGTTAAAGATAATAAACAATACTTTTATATTTTATATACAATTTACTGTCGAACTAAATTGCCAAAAGTAATATAATTTGTGCAAATTGTCAGTTTATCGCCAAAGATTAAATCCTTCTCCACGGTAAATGTGCAGCAACGAGTCACTTCTACTCCTCGTTTGCCAGCTGAAAATTAGTTAATACTGTAAAAATATAGATTTAAAAAATTGTGAATCAAGTATCATAAAGTTTTCCTATAATTTGTAAAAGCCACTGTTTAGTCACCATCCTCAGAAGGCGTGGTTCCCGGAAATATTTCCGGAAACATGTTTCTACAAACTCTTTTTATTTCCTAAACAAGTGTATTTAATACCACCTTATTACCACAACTAAAGTCAATCACCGATGCCAGGAGACAAGTTACCTCATGCCTGAAAATATTGGTTGAACTTCTTCTCTGTTGAAGAGGAAGAAAATTTTTTACTTTCCTAACATCTAAGTGACAAGGCACTGATTGATTTGAATGCGAAGAATGGTATATTTACTACGCAATAATCGCCTAAGTGTGCACGGTTTGTGCGTTTAAGTTAATACACAAGCAATTAGAAGGCGGAGCGAAATCGCTGCTACGTTTGCGTGTAAAATCAAAAAGACTTTCTAATTATCTATACATGTATCGTTCTATATCGAGGGACAAATTGAGAAAATAATAACAAAGTTTTCTCATTCGGCTTTACTAGAAACATAAAACTTATTCATATTCGTAAAAGTTATGTGCCTATTTGGTTTCATTTTTCTTAACGAAAATCTATTTTCATCTATTCAATTAAAATATGCATTAAGCGTTTTTTCATTAGACCACATTCAATCAATCCACATGACATAAAAACGTGTTAAAGAATCCTTTTCCGTTAAAACAAAATTCATGTATGTGTCTGCCATAAAAGCTCCTAGCCGCTAGTCATTAATTCAACAAGTTGGCAGTATCCAAAGATAAAACTGGGGAATAATGCATGGAAAACTTTATATGTAGGTGAAGAAATTTACTTTGAAAAGATGGCTATAAATATACGAATGATTTGGAATGCTAATATAATCTACCACTTTACTCAAGGATATAATTCGCAGACTTAAAGAATTGGTGGTCAGAAATTTACCACAGGCCCTGTCAAGCGGCATTTCTCTACATACATTACAGATAGGTATAAAACTACCAAAATTCTTCGTTTTCGCATTTGCGACACACACCCACACACATCCACGTAGTGGAATAGAAGTATAGTAATAGTACAAAAATTGTCCAAATTCTTTTTAGTTGAAATACGTTTAGAATGTCATGAAACGTCGAGATTTTAAATTTGAGCGAAAGAAAATTTCTGTCGAAAATGTGGTACATGTATGGACGTATGCACTATAAGGAGATATGGAACAATAGTCCAAAAGTCCACTGCAAAAAAGCGAGCCGCAACTATTAAGAAAAACATTTAGTGCCCGAGCAAAGTTGGTGCACAGAATTGGTATATCCTTCCTACGGGATTTTTTTTGAAGAGGAATTATATCTATCGAGTTACCGCTTCATACTTAGCTTAAAATTTAGTATTTAATACATTAAAAAATATCATATACAAGTGCCACGTTCAATCGCATATTAACACCTTGGCACGACATTTTTTTAATTTTATTTTTTGGACAGAAACTGTACCTATCGAGTTAGTACTTCAAACCACCACCAAATTAAAGCTCATATTTCTCTCTATCAAAAAAAAATTAGTGCCACGCCTGTGACTGTTACACGAGGCTTTGAATTCTTAAAGATCCTATATTGCTAATAGTAAAACTCACCATAAAAATATTTATCGTATTGGTTTTTAAATAAATAGAAAAACTGTTTGATCATGATTTCTTCTTGAGATTAATGATAATAATATTTGCACAAATTTGTAACATTTATACTATTGATAATTGAATGTTAAAGTTTTGCAGAATGTCCACAAAAAACCGTTCTTTACCTCAACATCGTATGTTCTTATATTACTAATACCATTTATTATAAAAAATTTTAGGGATAAACAAATATTTATTTAATAAATAATCACAGTTATAATGGAACATTATTTATTATTTATTCATTTGATCTTTTTACAAAGTCTACACACATAATACAAATATTTTTTTTAAACACAATACAATAACGGGTGTCTCAACAAGAGCGCCAGATTTGAATTTGCCGCCATTTGGTTTGTGCGATTAGTTCCGTGTTCATTTGTTGACAGTTGTCATGTACAAACCACGCGATTAGAAACCATGCAGCACTATTCAAACGAGCAACGTTTAATTATTGTGAAAACTCACTACAAAAGTGGTGAAAGTTTTGCGGAAACAGTTCGCAGATTACGTGCAATTTTCGGTCGCAACAATGCACTAAATGAGTCGACAGTTTGCCGTTTAATTAACAAATTTGATACAAAATTCACGTTGCTGGATGAGAAGACCACTGTGCGTCGCCGTCCTTGTCGGTCGCTCGAAAACATAGCCGCAGTGAGGGAAAGTGTGGCCGAGAATCCAGACACTTCCATTCGGCATCGTGGTCAAGAATTGAACATTACCAGACCTACTCTGCAACGAATTTTAACAAAAGATCTTCATTTGCGCGCATATAAGATTGAATTGACACAAGAAATCAAGGCAAGGGACTATGAGCAGCGACGTGGATTCGTTGATTGGGTGCTGTATTGTGCGGATTTCTGTAAGAAAATCGTTTTCTCCGATGATACACATTTTCAACTAAACGGGTATGTAAATAAGCAGAACTGCCACACAGCTGTCGAAACAATGGCGTTACTGGGGACAAGGTTTCCACACCGTGTCATTTCTCGGTTTGGCGATCAACATTGGTCACCAAGGTCGTGCGATTTAACGCCGATGGATTACTTTCTTTGGGGTTATCTGAAGGACAAGGTGTATGAGAATAAGCCACAAACAATTGAACGCATTAAAGAAGAGATACAGCGCGTTGTTGCGGAAATAACGCCACAGGTATGGAAAAAGTTATCCAGAACTTTATGAAGAGAATGACCGTATGCCAGAGGTCCCGTAGTGAATATTTGCCAGATGTCGTGTTTCGTGTTTAATCGCAACTATTCCCCTTCACGTTGAAAAATAAATATTAGCTTAATTTAAAAAAAAAGTGTTTTTTTTACGTTAAATCCGGCGCTCTTGTTCAGACACCCTTTACAAGTAATGAACACTTACATATCTAGAGACTTAAATCAAAATTATTATATTTAATCATCATCATCATCATCGTTATTGCCATCATCGTCATCAATATGATTATCATTATTATCATCAATGACATTTGCTTCTCTTTCATCAAGTTCTACCGAAACAATGTCTTCAACTAATAAAGGTGTCGGTCGCATCACCTTCGAACCAAAATGGTTCAATTTTATTTTCATCAATTGTCCATCCGCATTGTTCAGGTGAGAAATTGATGCAGTTTTCTTCAGTAGCATTTTGCCACATTGAAGTAATGTATATAGTGAGTAAAATTTTTTGCTTTAGTGACTTCCAACAGGGTAGAAGTTGAGAATAATCATTTTTTTTTACATTTTTCATGAAAAACTCTGCGTCAGACGCTGATGAGAATCGATTTTGAAAAATTAATAATCTAGCATCATTAACATTTCTACAATTAATTCCGTAAAGCCTACGGATATATTCTTGCAATACTGGAACTTGTGTAAATTTTAATTATAATCTATTTAATTTTTCAGCTAATCATGGTTTGGTTTTGAATGAGGTGAAAACGGAATTATTGGTACCTATTTGGTAAGCACAAGACTCAAATTATTAATAATCCCAATTTTAAATTATTTTTAAATAATTCTCAATTAATGCCAGTCAATGTTTGTAAGAACCTTGGTGTGTGGTTTGATACAGATTTAAGATTTGTAAAACATGTAAGTATTCTAATACAAAAAACAATTAGCAAACTTAAACTTTTATGCATGCACAAGGACATTCTTAGTACAGAACTTAAACTAAAATTAACTGATTCATTAATATTATCGTCCCTTTCTTACTGCGATATTGTTTACTGGCCTGCCATTTTAAATCGCGATAAGGAATTTCTTCAGAGGATCCAAAATGCATGTATAAAATTTTCATATAACTTACGCAAATTTGATCACATCACTTATCACTTCAAACAATCAAAATGGTTATACCTCTCAGAGCGTTTCGAATGTCATATGGCCTGTTTAATTTTTAAAATGATCAAAAGTGAGACACCAAGTTATTTACTTTTTAAGTTAAAAAAAAGTACTGATACACACCAAACTTCCACACGTCTTTGTACCCAATTTACTGCCCAAGTATAAATCTGCCCTTTGTAAACGTTCATTTAGTTACACAGCCGTAAAATTATATAATTCTATTCCTCTTAACATAAAGTCTTGCACTAATATCACTAAAGTTCAGAAAACAGATCACAAACCTAATTGTTGATAAGCACATCATTTAAATATGTGTTTATTTTCTCGGGTTTGCTTGTTTTAGATGGTTATTTTTTAAAATTTATTTTCTCATTTTTATACATCATTATATTTTTAATTTATTTCACTTCTGTACTTGCTATGGGGTGGTTATAAGGAAGAGTACTTACGTGAATAATGCCACCCATCGTTGAACATTTTATTTTGTGTATTAATGTAAACATAAAAATAAAGACATATTATTATTATTATTATTTTCCTTTCTCACCACTTTTTTAGTGGGTTTCAACAATATCATCGGCCTTTCCGGCAAGATGATATCCTTAAGCGGGAATACTTAAAAATGATTGGACTATGGATGTAGTGCCAAGAATAACTGCTTTCTGAATCTGGTTTCTCAAACTAGGAGAAATTTCCAATTGCTGAAGGTTCTTCGTCAGCGTTTTTGTAATGATCCCTGTGGTGGATATAATCAATGGGAAAATCACTACTTTCTCTTGCCGCCAGAGGTCTTTAATTTCCGCGACCAGCGGGAGATATTTGGTGATTTTTTCATTATAATATTGCTCCAGGTTATGGGTGTTAGGAATGCCAATGTCTATTAGAAAAGTTGCCCTTTTTACTTTATCTCTTATTATTATTATTATAAAAATTGTGCACGTGTTTTAATACACACGTTCCAGTATACTTGTACAATAAAGTTGCGCATGCATACCGTTCAAGTATGCAGTTACGTCTGTAGCCGCCTTTACTGTTTTCACATATGCGCTATTACATAATATAATATTCAGAAGATATAAAAAAATATTACAGCTAGTATTTTGTTGAGCCTACTAAAAAGTACTTTAGAGTGGGAAAAGTTTGTTGCTAAGAATTTTTTGCTTATCTGCCCGTATTTTCGTTTGCCGCTCTCTTCAAATTGTGTGGATTAATTCATTTCAGCTCCATAGAAGCACTCTCTTACTGAGGAGCTTTACGCTTTTAAGCTACGGAAACTAAGCATTTCGAGTCGCTGCCTTTCTACTGCTCCTCTTTGACCGAGGACCTTTTGAACTTGTCAAGCATTTAGAGGTAAACCAAATTTACTTCTCGAGAATTTCTTATACTTACTGTGCAGCTTTATAAATTGAAGTGGACTCTAATATTGAAATGTCAGATAGAAATAAAATCTAGAACCTATTACTATTATTACTTATGATTAAAACTTGGTGGATCTAAGAATAGCGACCGTCTATGGAAACAGGTAGACAAATATAAAAATGGAGAAAGCTGGATAAAGTTTTTCTTAATCGAAAATAAAGTACAAACATTTTTGAAAAACCGAACCGTCTTTAAAGAACAGTCCAATTTTACCTTCAGTTAATTGAACCTCATTACATAATAATATTGAGGTCGGTTAAAAATACGTTAAATTTCTACACTATCCTCAATATCGACATTGAGTAATGAGGTTCAACCAATAATTGAACGATAGTAAAATTTGTTTAATAATTTCCGTCATTGTTTTTTTAAAGGCGGGTAATTAGTTCCATTTTTTTCCATCCATCGGAGGCCTTTGTGTACTTTCTACAAAGTAAAAGAAATATCTCAAAGTAATACAATTATTGCAGACCTACTGTATTCGTCATTTTGAATTTTTAACTTTTGACATAAGATTCAATATCAGTTGCCTCTAAATACATGGCTATCAATTTTAACATAATTTTATTCCTGGCGCATTCGCCAAATTCTCGAATAGAAAAGAAAATCCAACTTATGCTTACCTTATAATAGACATGGTTTGATAAAATCAATATGGGGCCACAGTCATTCCACAGTTTGTAAAAGATTTCTATAAAAATCGCATATTGCTTGAAATACATAGGGTCGAATTGAAAACCACATTTTTTCAGTTAATATCATAATATTTCCCCCAACTTTGTTTATACACATTTCTTTCACAAGTGTTTCATTTTCAAGGTAAAATGTACATGAATTGGCAAGTCCAGGGAATACCCCAACCATAAAAATGTATTCATGTAACAATAATTCATAGAAATGAGATTTTTTTCCCGACGTATCGCTACATTGACGAAATACCGTTGGCGTCTACAAAACTTTAGATTTATTAGCAGCAATTTGTAGTTCCTACAAGTCACCGATAGAAGTTAGCAGCTTTATTAGCCTAAATATTATTAGAAAATCTATTTTACTTCCGTATCCACGTAGTGAAGTGAGAATTTGAGAATTTTAATTTTTCATTTGTTGGAATAGATTGAAAATGATTTTAAATTTGAACGAAAAAAAGTCTGTCTGTCTGTCTGTAACTTTCTCTGTGCGCATGTTTACTATGGACCGGTTCAAGATATTGTCTTGAAATTTGGCAAACATGTGAGATCTGGAAATAGATATATTTTGAGCTTATTCCGTTGAAGGCTTGCTGGGCAAAAGGGGGTTAATAAAGGTAAATAAGTAAATCAAGTGTCGTAAGAGTCCATAAATTTGGGATTTGGTGTGCATACTAAACGCCAATCTCTTATATTTTCTTGACATCCCACAGTACACCCCGCACTTTACTATTAAAGGAACTAACAAAATGAAATTAAGATATTGACATGAAAGGTACATGTGTGTACCAAATTTCACGTTAACATCTTAATTTTATTTTGTGGGACAATGTCATAAAGAAAATTTGAAACCTTGGTTTTTGGTGTATACACAAATACCAAGTTTCTGGACTCATATTAGCTTGCTTTACTTATTTACCCCTATTTAATATAATCTAGGTCCAAATCTCATTATAATATATGTATATTTGTACCATATTTCCAGTCAATGTCTTAAACCGTTCTAGAGTAATGGTGCGCACAAACAAAAGTTACAGAACGACATACAGAAATTTCTTTTTTGCTCAAATTTAAAACCTCCATTATAAACTTATTTCAATAAAAAAAGATTTTTTTACGATTACTGTATTTCCACTCCACCACGTGGATGTGAAAATAAAACATGATTTACGAACAAGCAGATGGCCAGACGAAAGGACATTCTGAAAGCTGACATTTACGATTTTAGCTTAAGTGGAAGAGCGCTTAATTTTTATATTTTATATGTTTATTACTGCTTTTAATATTGTTACGGATTTCCACCTTTTAGGAAACACCCTGTATGAATTCGTGGGTTCTAAATAATTTTAACAAGAGATTAAACACTACTAACACTTTATTTAACTATTTACTGACTACAATACTTCAAATTCACTTTATTTACTATTTATCTAACCTCACTTTTCACTTTTCTACTTGTTCACTTTTATAAACTGCTTTCTTCATAAAACTTCCCCTTCCGCGCTTGTAATCGCGCCTTATATACTCCGAAATTAGCTCTAGATCAATCCAGAATCTTCTCCAACCATAATCTAGAAACGTCCTTGGCTCTTTCTAGAGCCTTTCCAGTCACCATCAGAGGCGTAGGCGTACCATCTCCAATTCCAAGGGGGTGTAATTCATAACACTGCCCCCTCCTTAAGCCTGATCGTCCCGATCAGGCAACTCAGGATCACCAGTGTATCTCGCCAGCCTGTCCAAATGCACGATCTTCATCTTGGACTTTCTGCTTTGCTGAATCCGATAGACGACATCATTAATTCGGGTAATAACAGTGTACGGTCCATCCCAAGGTGATTTCGGTGACTTTCCTTTCCTCCGCTGGGGGTTGTACAGCCAAACTAGCTCTCCCACCTTGATGACCTCCTTTGAATTACCCTTCCAGTCATATCGAGCCTTCATTCGGTCATTGGCTGGTGATGGTTCCGCTATATCGTTAGCCAACCTCTTGAAAGGAGCTCCGGCGTTGAACTGCTTGTTTTCACCCTTACTTCCAGTCTGTGGTCCCTTACTGGCTGCACAAATCTTGCATTTGCGACACCAAGCCTCCACATCCTGACGACTTCTTATCCAATAAAATCGTTCTCGTATTTTCTTCAGGGTCTTGTTAACACCGAAGTGTCCATCGGATGTTCCTTCGTGCACTTCCTGAAGCACCTTCGCAACTCGACACCTGGGAATCACTAGACGCATAACCAGCTGTTTTCCATCCGGGCTTTCCCATGCTCTCCGCAACAGCCCGTTCATGACTTTCAGTGAGTCCCACTGCGCCCATAGTGCCTTCAGCCCCACTCTTTTGCCCGAAACATCCTTCCATGTTGGACGAGTTCCCCTTTCTTTGGCTCTCAATATAGGCCCAATTTCCACATCGTTCAATTGTTCCTGTCTGAGCGCTTCATCTGCCTTATCATCCGGCACCTCCACCTTGACAGTGTTGACTGCTCCCGTGACCTGCAGTTTCTCCCAGTGGTTGTGCTTGCAACCTTCCTTGTACCTTCTTCCGGATGAAATGTTTGCATTTCTCTCAGGTTTCGTTTTATCGTCATATCCTTGTAGTGGTGGCCTTTCTGTAATGCTCCGAAGCTGGGAAATCTTCACTTCTCTAGGGGCACCACGTTCGTTATCTGTCACAGCCTCTCTGGTAACGGCTTCCTCTGGTTTTCCCCTTGGCTTCACAGCATCTCCGGCCTTCACTCTCTCCAAGCTCCTCTGTGGACATTCAAGCTGGATATGTCCTAGTTCCCCGCACCTGTAGCATTTCATACGCCGTCCACTTGGCCTTCCACTACTTTGTTTATTCTGTGTCTCTGCCCTGTTTCCAACATTCACTTTCCTCGAGTTCCGCTGTCGACAGTCTCGTTTGATATGTCCTATCTTGCCGCAGTTGTAGCATTTAATACCCCCGCTTGGCTTGCCTTGTCTTTCTGCAGTATCCACTTGAGCCAGTAACTGATTGAACATCTTATATATGTCGGCCAACATAGCGTTCTGGTTCTCCTTTTCAGACTGCGATCTTTCGAGACTCATAGCTTGTACTCTTGGACTCGGGGTATCTTGAAGGACAGCTTCCACCTCGAGTGCACGTACCAACGCTTCGCTGCTGTTCTGGTATCGAGATAACCTGAGGACTCGCCTGATCTCATCATCCTGTATACCATCCAGAAAAGCATCTACTGCCAGTTGATCTTGGAATTCCTTCGGTACATCCGGGTAAGCCAGGTGAGCCAGTCTCCACACGGCAGCTTCAAACTCTTGCAAACTTTCCCCAGCCCCTTGAACACGTGATTTCAGCTGGGTCTGGTACACTCGGGCAAGGTGTTGATCGCCATATCGTAGATCTAGGGCAGCTTCTAAAACTTTAAAATCCCGTTGTTGGTCTACTGGGATTGTCTGGAGTATTTCCAATGCTTGGCCTCTTAATGCCACGATTAACGCCATAGCCTTTTCTTCGTCATTCCAGTTGTTTGCACTCGCTGCTGCCTCAAACTGCATCTTGTAAATGGTCCATGAACTTTGGCCGTCAAAGGAGGGAGGTTCGAACAGCTGATCTGATAATACCACTTGCTGGCTTCCTCTATCCCTCAACTGTCGCTTAAGCAGGTCTATTTCCTCTTTGATTTCACTTACTTCTTCTTGATGCCTTCTTTCTAGCCCTTCCAACACTTTCTGGAATTGTGCAAATAAGTCCTGTATTTGCTTTTCAGTTGCCATACTTCTGGTTGTTATAGGCATACGACTACGTTGAAATCAAATAAATTTAACAATTACGTCACTATCGGTAATGGGACTGTCCAGAAAAACCTCAAAACGGCACGAAAAAGTCTTATCTAGAGTCTTCGTCACTTAACCTCTAATGTCCAAATAAAATGTTCCAAAAATGTCTCAAAAAATGCACTTGACACTATTTTCCTGTTCGAACAGCGAACAACGTCCAGTAAATTAGTCCTCTGTGTTAGCACCAACTTCGAGAATACTGTCCCAGTCTTCTCAACACTTCCGGAAAATCCTCTTGTTAAAATTCCGCTTCCGACACCAAAATGTTACGGATTTCCACCTTTTAGGAAACACCCTGTATGAATTCGTGGGTTCTAAATAATTTTAACAAGAGATTAAACACTACTAACACTTTATTTAACTATTTACTGACTACAATACTTCAAATTCACTTTATTTACTATTTATCTAACCTCACTTTTCACTTTTCTACTTGTTCACTTTTATAAACTGCTTTCTTCATAAAACTTCCCCTTCCGCGCTTGTAATCGCGCCTTATATACTCCGAAATTAGCTCTAGATCAATCCAGAATCTTCTCCAACCATAATCTAGAAACGTCCTTGGCTCTTTCTAGAGCCTTTCCAGTCACCATCAGAGGCGTAGGCGTACCATCTCCAATTCCAAGGGGGTGTAATTCATAACAATATTATGGTCATCATGACCGTAGGGGATTATGTAGATACTAGGTTAATCTGCATGGTCGTAGGGGACTGTGTGGATGCTAGTGTTAGAATGAGAATTTTCAAATAAGAAAATAGACAAATTCATTTTAGGATTTTAATTGGCTAGCATAACCAGAATTCAGGTTATCGAAAGAATGCAAAGAATTCACTATTAATTTTAACATAGTTCTCGTAGTTATTTTTTCTGCTGTTTGCAAAATCCTACAAAGAATATGTTTCAATACAATTATAAGCAAACAAATAATAATTCTCTTTTAAAGATGCATAGAGTATATAGGCTCCAATACTAGTTAGCTAATAGATAAATGAAGATCAGTCAATATCAAATATAATTATTTCATACTTATTCATAGAAATTGTCTTGGTTTCGCATGAAACATCTTTATGAGAGGCTTTATGTCTTTCTGATGAGCTCCAGAATAAGGGCGAAAAGCGTTTCAAAGAAACAGAATGATAGATTTCATGAAAATGTAATCCATTAGAATGAAAAATATTTAAGACAAAGTAGATAAATAAATTCATTCTAGGCCTTTGTTCTCAATTGAATCTTCATGACCGTAGGGGGGCATATAGATACTAGTTTTATATGCATGGCCGTAGGGGACTGTGCGGATGCTAGTGTTAGAATGAGAATTTTCAAATAAGAAATTAGGCAAATTCATTTTAGGATTTTAATTTGCTAGCATAACCAGAATTCAGGTTATCGAAAGAATGCAAAGATTTCATTATTATTTTTACACATAGTTTTTCTTTTAGTTCTCGAAGAGTTATTTTTTCTGCTGTCGCTATAATTATCATTATTAATACTATTATTTTGGAAAAGTGCCTGATGAACATATTCCTCGCTTCTGGGAAGAGTTTAATAAAGATGTTTATTAATATTATTATTATTATTATTATTACTCGAACGCATCTGTAATTATAGAATACTTAGGTCAAATGTTTCAATAATTACAAGAAGTCACGATATACAAATACATTACATCAGGCCCTCGCAAATTAACTAGTCATAATGACTAGTTAATATTTTCAAGAAACATATTTCCTTTTGAAATAAACGCATCGCATAGTCTACACGAAAACGATTTTAAATTTACTGCACCATTAGGAAATCTGGAGTATATTTCGTCAAAGTAACGAAGTTACCTGTTGAATGGATATCTCGCCGGAAGCGCAAAGCGGCAGACTGCTATTCAATGAAGCCTGTAAAGCAGCAGTAATTTTCTCAAGAGTCAATTACTAGAACCAATTAGGTTTTCAGCGCCGCTGAAGCCTTTCAGCACTGATTTAACACTTCAATTAAGCCACGGGTGGATAGATAATAAGCTTCTTATGGCGAACTGTGAGAAATTATCTAATTGGAATAGATTTCGTTTAGTGCCATTTTATTAGAATAGGTAATGACGGGTAGACTATTTCGATATAATGGCGGAGGTGCCAGGTATTGATTTATTGAGACCATTGAAATAAACTGGAAACTACTTAGTAATAAATTAACTAACTTTAAAAATATTAAAGCTTAGTTGGTCGAGAATTGAAATCTTGGTTAATAGTGGAGTCAATAGAAGCTGAAAATATGCATTATATCGGATTAATTACGGGAAGTTTCGATTTTCCTGAAACCTTTTGATATCACATTTACATAGCTTGAAATAAAAAGTTATAAATATGCAATTGTGAGTAACTTGTTTATTAATTATTAAAAAAAAAACATTTTTTAAACAAAATTGTTATAAGTTCAGAAACTTTAAGGTAATTTAATTCAAATTAACACATTAGGGATTTTCGAGGTCGAAACAGATTATGATGTCAAAAAAGTTATTCAAAATGGCTGATCCAATATGGCCGACCTTTCGGTAAAAATTCCATTAAAGATGGCGTAACTCGCTACATTTGAAACAAATTGCGCTCGGATTAACATATTCAATATAGTATTGGTGAGGTCAAAAAAATAATATATCTCGATATAAAAAGTAAAAATGATTTACGCAAAACATTTTTTTTATTAAACACAATACATATTCAAATTATATTGAACAATATAAATTCATTTTTAAATATCGATCTGTTGCTTTCTATCTCTTTCTGTTATTCAGGCATTATAATTTGACTCAAGGCCCTGTACTACGTGTATATTTTGAATACATTTTCGATATTTTAAACAGGATAAATCGACACGAGTCGATTTACCGAAAAAAATTTGATTTTTTTCAATAATTCGTGAAAAGTATAGATATATATATATATATTCCAAAAATGTTTCTTATATCAGATTTATTTATTTTGAGGTCCTACTATAAATACATGCTGGATAGGAATGCTAAACAAATTTTTTATAAAAGTTAATAATGTTTATTTTACCCCTATTTTCAATAATTTTGGAGCAGAATTTTCTGCTATTTTATTTCGTAAAATAAAGAGGGTTAGTTTAATTTTTAACGTAATAAATCCCCTTGAAGCATTCCTAGTAGCACAAAATATTGGACCAATATTGAACCAATATTCATATATTGGTCCTGATATTCATATATTGGTCCTGTATGGATTATATATTGGTGCAATATTTGTGCTACTAGGGATCTTGAAGTACACATTTCAAGCTTTAAAAATAGCACCTACAGAAATATAATAACGAGATTTACACCAGAGTAATAGGTGGCTAAACTTAGTTATACATATCAAATTTTATCACTTCCCAAAATTTTGAAATTTTGGGAATATAAATCTTCAAAAATAAATTTTTGAGGTTTTTTTCACTCATCGGATCTTTTTACACATTACTTCAAGAACAACATGTGAAAGTTCCAGGTTTCTATCTTAAAAAGTGTAGAAATGGTAGAGCTTTAACCGATTTCACCGGAAATCTCTTAATGTTCCGACTTCATAAGAGTACTACTCCTTGATACATTAATTTTCATATTTGAAAATATAATAATCCAATAATCACATGTTTTTTCTTTCATTTAAGCTTTGTTGATCTCAATTTCATTAATTAGTTATTAGTTCAAATATTACAACAAATTTAGTGTAGCGCGCCCCAGGCCGCGCGCGCTTAGCGCGCAGTTCGTACGTGTGCCGCGTTCCATTTTCGATCGTATAAAAAAACATCATATACATTTTTTATGTGAAGTTTCCCGTACTTTCGAATGATGCAATTAGCTCTTTTAAGAGAAAATTATACTATAACCTAGTGAATACCTTTTACAAAATTCAGATATCTCTTTCAGTTATCAAGAAAATGGCCCCGGGAATCTTCAGTACGACACCCTGTATGTGTATACCCAAACATCGCTGGATTTATTGTATTATAATATTACTTAACACAAAAATAGTTTAACTGAATATTAATATGTAATTTTATACCCCACAGAAAAAAATATTTGTAAAATTTAAACAATAATACTTATACCGCGCCAGTAATTTAAGCATTAACAAACTATTTTATGTTTATATTAAATTTGTTTAAATTGTTAATTTATACAAATATTGCTATTTTTAAAATTAATGCAAAATTCTAAAGAGAATTATTATTATATTCTAAGTTTATATTTAATCGCAAATAAAAAATGATATTAATTTAATTAATAATCTATTATTATCTACTTAAGATTCCATTAATCCAATGCCCTATTGCGTAATTTTATTTAATCTATTCATTATTTCATATACTTTACTTTGTAAATATACAAAAAAAATATGTTGTCATATTCTATAAAAATGTTCTGGATTTGCATCAATATAAAATAACTTATGCTTATTTTTGAAATTGTCATGGAGAGATCTATATAATCCAAATAATAGGTGATCATTATTAATCCAGTGTAGTTTTTTGTTGGTAAATTTATTTCCTTTACGATTTGTCATTTATTGTTTATATTGTTTTCTTAAAATATATACATTTGATTTTGTTATTTTCTTGGCTATGTAATTGTTATTTTACACCAGTTCGTTTAGGGCAGTAGGTAATTTTAGTAAAACTTGTGCAAATCAAAAATGTTACTGCCTCGTTTAACTTTAAATATAATGCTTGATAATACAACACTTTCACTGAATCGGGACAGGAATTAGTGCTATCAATAATTTTCTTTTGCCTTTTATGCTTACATAAGTTTCAAGAAATAAATAGTCAATTTTGCTTCTACAGCTTGACCACAAGAGTAATTAAATAACTTTTGCACGTTATTGTAAAAGTTTTTATTCTTTGTATAGCGTGCATCGACTGCACAGAACAACAAATAAACACAAGTGTAGAAACACCTGAATCTTGAAGTATGTTTTCTGCTGAATCCGAATTTGGTTTTAGAATTATTCTACAAGGTAAGGTTCTAAACAAGTGGTTTACGATTATCATTAAATAATATTTTACTTGATTTGATACACTGATTAAAAAAAAGTTAAAAAATATATTTTCCAACGTGCACAATAGCTCAATACCTGTCAGAAACAGATCTATGAGTAGCAGGAGTTAACTGATAGAGTGCAGAGAGTCAACACCACTGGCGCTAAATATTTTAGCAGGATTATTTGTTAAGGCTTGGTTTTGCTTTGATCCTTTCAACACGGAAATTTTATTCTGATTGAAGGGTATTTGTTATTACACGTTTTGGTGAAAAAAAATGAATATATTCTAATCCTTAAATAATTATTATTAAGCTCTGGAAAACAGAATGAATGGTTCACACCACCCTCAACTCTGAGTTATTGATTGTCATATTTTATGTGTGTGTCGAGCATTTCTTGCCATTCCGATAGCTTTGGCTGAATTTGAAATTCTTATTTAAAATTCGGAACTACGTTGCTTATTGAAATTAGGCCACATGTATATATTCTATATAACTAGATATTATATTTGAGATAATTCATGAACATATTAAAACAAGCTAACCATTATACTCTTCGCCGATTTACCGCACTTTTTATATAATTGTTGCACATTCTATAGGATACTCTTCGCAGTTTTTTTGTAAATAATATTAGTTTTAGACATTTTTGGTTTAATTACAAAACATAATTTTTGTTATTTAAAAAATTAATAGCTTTTTTATTTATTGATAGATTTTGCTCAAAAATGGGATTCTTCCCCTAGCTAACAGTAACTTACTATCCAAATTTTAACACAATCGAACTTTTCGTTCTTAAATTATCGTGCTTACAAGAAACGTGACGGACGGACAGACGGGCGGACGGACGGACGGACGGACGGACAGACGGACGGACGGACATTTTGAAAGTTGTTCAGAATTCGGTCACGAACACAGTGATATGAAATTCTTTTTCTCTACGAGCAATATTACCGGTTTTAGAAATGTGCCGATTGAATGCAATATACTCTTCGTTTTGTATTTGCGAAGAATATAATGTTATGAATTACACCCCCTTGGAAAAGGAGATGGTACGCCTATGCCTCTGATGGTGACTGGAAAGGCTCTAGAAAGAGCCAAGGACTTTTCTAGATTATGGTTGGAGAAGATTCTGGATTGATCTAGAGCTAATTTCGGAGTATATAAGGCGCGATTACAAGCGCGGAAGGGGAAGTTTGTTTGAGAAGTGACACGTTCAGGAAAAAGTGAGGTTAAAGTAAACAAAGTGTATTTTGAAGTATTGTATAGTCAGTAAATTGTTAAATAAAGTGTTAGTACTGTTTATCTCTTGTTAAAATTATTTAGAACCCACGGATTCATACAGGGTGTTTCTAAAAAGGTGGAAATCCGTAACAATAATAACACAAGCACACAAAAAAAAGTCGAGTGAGAGAAGGCAGACCTACGTATTCCCATGCAATTTGACCTGCTGAACACGAATCCAATGACCGTTTGCCCGACTCTTGCATTTTTCCTAATCTCAAAAAACACCGTCAGAATGCCCGAAAAATCTCAAACCAGTAAATAAAAGGCTTAAATGAGGTGACCACCATTTCTATACGTATTTTGGGGCGTTCAGACCGAATGTGGGCGGCACGGTGATCTGTGGTCATTTTTAAGGGAGATACACACCGCCAAAGTCAAAGCTCCGAAGATTTTGCTTCTCCGGCGACATGGGTTCACCTTGGGAGCAACTGCATCCACACGAAGGACCATAAAAATGTGAAAAAAAATCAGAGAAACCTAAAAAGAATAGAGAAATCGAATGGCGAACCAGACATCCCTACAATTATTCGTTTCCGAGATAGGGCGTCTCAAAGTTACCGGAAGGAGAAAATCTCTTTTTTCCCCCACTTCTCGAGAATCTATCTCGGAGCTGTAGACTTCTATTCTCGCCATCCTACGTACCCCTGAATTTTTTCAGATTTTTAGCGACACTTTCATTTTTTACTAAAATTTTGAAGGTGGATCTTCTAAAAAATGTACACGTTTTCGACATCTCTTCACGTTTCATGCTTTAACTTTTTCCAGACAAAAATGACCCCCCTTTTTGTACGTAATCGATTCAAAATTAAATTTTCTATCTGATGGTGGACGATCTACGATTATTTTTTAGCGAGATACAAGCCGCCAAAGAGGTCCGCGAATTTCGCTCATCTAACGACACGACCCAACCTCCTGGGCCGCTGGTCATAAACGAGGAACCTTAAAACTCTGAAAAATGCAGGAGTACGTAAGGAGATATGATAAATCGAGTGGCGCAAATCAGAAGTCTATACCTTTTTCGGTTTCCGAGTCTCGAGAAGTGAGGGAAGAAAGATTTTCTCCTTCCGGTGACTTTGAGCGGCCCTATCTCGAAAACGAAGTATCGTAGGAATGTCTGGTTTATGTCATTCGATTTTGTTGTTATTTTTGCCTACCTCCGAATTTCTTCATAATTCTATGGTCCCTCGTTCGGATACAGTTGCTCCCGAGGCGGACCCATGTCGCCAAAGAAGCGAAATCCTCGGACCTTTGACTTTGGGGAAGTGTATCTCCCTTAAAATGGACCATAGATCATCGTGCCGCCCACATTCGGTCTCAGCGCCCCAAAATACACGCATGGATATTAGGCCAGTCATTGGGGAATAAAAAAGGCGTTTACCCAGACAAAATTACAAAACTCTCCATACTATGATAGAAGCTAAGTAACATATAGACATATTTAGACAAAATTGCAAAAGTTGTGCAAACTTGGAAATCAATTGAAAAGGTTATTGCAAATGTTAATCTCACTTTGCAACCTGATCGTGTAAACGGAATATTATTTTTTAATTATTTTTAACCCGTTATTTAGGATTTCAACTGCGAAAAAATCGCAAAAGTTTTGCAAATCTGACAGACCGTGTAGATTGGCCTACCGAGGCTGTGTGTGAATTTGCATTAAAAAAAACGACCGGAAGTACAACTGCAACTATTTTTTTTAAATTTGTAAGAAAATAGCGGTCGAAAAAATGCAAAAGTCTTAAAATCGGGTTGCAAATGTTTGTTACTCTATTGCACGACCTAATGCACATTTGCAACCTTGTGTTCATAACGGAACATTGTTAAATTTATAATTATTTGCCTCATTCACATTTACACTATTCAAAATAATTGCAAAAAGGTGCAAATTTGCAATAATACTTGTACGATATTATAAGATAGTTTTGTAAAATTGCAACCTCGGCAATAAACCGGAAGTGCTTTTAAAATAAAAAATAAAAACTGAAATTGAAAAGTAAAAAATAAAAAGGAAATTGAATAATAAAAAGTAAAACATCCAATTGAAAATCTGAAAACTGAAAACTGAAATTTGCAGATAAAAACTGAAAACTAACATTAAAAAATTAAAAAAATATATATTTTTTGTAATTTGAACTTCAATATAAATACAATATATATTTCATTATATTTCATTTAGGTATATCGCCTAAATAAAATCAATTTGTTTTACTTTTTATTTTTGGTTCCGAATGCTTTGAAAGACCCAAAAATATCTTTAGATTTTGGTGGCTAAATAACCGTAATCTCCCCTTTGAAATGAAAGAAACAATAGTTTGTCACCAATTGATGATATAAAAAAAAGGCACTTCCGGTCTATTGCCGAGGTTGCTATTTTACAAAACTATCTTATAATATCGTACAAGTGTTATTACAAATTTGCACCTTTTTGCAATTATTTTAAATAGTGCAAATGTGGATGAGGCAAATAATTATAAATTTAACAACGTTCCGTTATGAACAAAAGGTTGTAAATATGCATAAACTCGTGCAATAGAATAACAAACATTGGCAACCCGACTTTAAGACTTTTTCGACCGCCATTTTTTGCAAATTTAAAAAAAATGGTTGTACTTCCGGTCGTTTTTTTTATGCAAATTCACACACAGCCTCGGTAGGCCAATCTACACGGTCTGTCAGATTTGCAAAACTTTTGCAATTTTTTCGCAGTAGAAATCCTAAATAACGGGTTAAAAATAATAAAAACATAATATTCCGTTTACACGATCAGGTTGCAAAGTGAGATTAACATTTGCAATAACCTTTTCAATTGATTTCCAAGTTTGCACAACTTTTGCAATTTTGTCTAAAGATGTATGAATTTAAAAATGATGTTTAACTTTTTAGTGCGTTTTTCAATAAAATATTTCTTTTATATATAATTTTATTTTTACTGTTTAGTTTTTACTTATATTACAGACAGACAGACAAATCCCTTTCATTTGATACCCATGCAAGGGGGTTATGAAGAAAAATATAATCCGCCATTTTGGGACGGCCTTCATATTACATTTATAACGATTTTACACAGAGAGAAATCGCTTTGGAACATTTTGCACATTGTTGTGGAACAACGTCTTGTTGCATTTTTTTAAACAATTGTAAAATTTTAAGGCACAACGTTATATAGTTTTATACATTTTAATTGTGCATAATTTTTGTGCGTTTTATTTATTCAATATGAAGATTTAGTTACGATGAATTTTTTGGAAACTTCGACCAACAAATTGACGAAATTTAGAGTTAAATTTATTTATTTTTTCTCAACAAATCATAGCAAATTTAACTTAATTAATTGTTAATAGTATACTCAAACTATATATTTTGTTGCCATTCTATTTATAATTAGTTTTAAATAATTGTTTAAAGGATTTGCACAACTTGTGTAACATAAAAGTGTGAATTTATTTTATAAACAGTTGTTGACAAACTTGTGAAAGTAGGAGTCCCAATATATTTATTTCCGCTCAACAATAACAGTAATCTATGCCGCCCGCACAAACTGCACAATTTAATGACATACTGTTCACAATCAGTTTGGTGATATTGTTTTAAAATTTTGTATAATTGTTTCATTTGTTTCACGTAAAGTATATTGGTTAAAAATTGTACTGACCGCGCCGGCCATGCTACGCATATACGCGCAGGCAATTACGCATCAAATCCAGGTGATATTTCGTTAAGTGAAAACGTACACTTCCGAATTATACAAGTACTTACATTTGTGATGGGATTTGTTGAAAACTTATTAACCGAGTGGGGTTTCTTAGATCTAATTCCAGCATTCACAGAGGTAAGTACTTCACACAGAGTTACAGATTTGCATATATATTCTCTTAAATAAACTTCGTTAACATATAAATATAAAAATGGTTTCTTGTTTATATGCGAAGAATGCATGATACCTATCTTCTAATACTTGATTTCGTTTACAGCTTGAGAGTAATTTCGTTTTCTTATGCGAAGCGACAGAAAGCTGTTCCTAAACTACTAAACCCAAAGGGCAAACTTGTAAAAGAATTGCTTCAAAACGAAGATAACACTTCTGATGGTAAGCAATACATTTGATTTTGGTGATGAAATTAGAATTATTAAATGGATTTACTTTAAGTATAAATGCAAGTCACCTACTTCTTTACAACTAGAACTTTATGCATATAAAATTTATATGTATTTAAAAAAAATAGAAATGTTTTCATTTACCATATGATAATATATAAATGCATGCTCTATTATGTATTGTTGTTCTGTTAAAATAAAATATTTATTCTTTAATTTTTTTTATTGAAATCCTTTAGGAATAGGTACCTCCAATTTTGGAAATAATATTTCACAATCTGTGTTACAGAATAATACAATTAAAATGAAGTGGATACATATAGTGTGTGAAATGAGTGCACGGCGAACCAAAAAATGTATACATAATTTGGAGATTATAGAGTAATAAATTGTGCAAAACTAACCCCAGTTCATACATTACTGAACAGCTTCTTTGAATTAAGTGTACATATTATGCAAAATGAATTATACAAAGTTGACAAAATAAACATACAATTTGTGGATTTCTCATTTAGAAATTGTGGAAAACTAAAAACACATTCTCTTAAAAAACTATAAACATTGTGTCACTTAAGAGTACAATTTTTTGTAAATATGTTTTACAAATGAAGAGGTTTAGATGTGAATGTTTGTTTAGGAAACCTTCAGAATATATTTAAAAATTTCACACAAATTGTAGAAACTAACTTAATCCTTTCAGAGATTTGTCCCACAAGTGGAATAAAATTATGTATTTTTATGCAACCATAATTCAAATTTGTAAAGAATTCAATTTGTGATTTTTAAGTTTGTACAAAAAGTTCAAACAATGTTAATGCATAAACTGTACAAAATCATTGCCCCAAAAATGTATTATTTATTTGCACAAATTGTTCCTGTCACCATTTTAAAACCAATTTGGAGTACAATTGTGGTAAAATATCACACACATTTTTCTCTGTGTAGATTAACGATATTAGATATACTATATTGCATTGTCACCGGACCTACATACGCGTGCAAAATTTCAAAGCTTCTTCAGTTTCTTCTTCAATTTCAAAGCTTCAGTTTAATTAGAACTAGTCTAATTTCTGATTGCGAGATTAGTAGAGAGACAGGCAAGTTAAATACAAGCTTTTAAAATAGCTCAATCTAAGCGAATTCTACGTTGAACAAATATTAACATACCTCTCGGTATATTCCAATATTTGTTTCGTGAGAATATCGAAAATATAGTTTTCAAAAACGCAAAATTCTAATTCGCAAATAATGTTTTTGTATCCACAATAGTCCACATAGAAGATAATATTCTAATACACTTGCCCTGCTAGGGGAAAGGGGATACTTGATCACAGTCTTGTTTAATTCAAAAAGTTGGAAAAACGATTTGTATGATTGGAACTAAATCAGATACATTGGAAACTTGGTAATTATATATTTGATTATTTACATTTAGAACGACCTTAAAGGATTTCAAACAAATTGTATTGTAGATTTTTGTCTTTAATGCAATTTGCTCAAGTATCCCCACTAGGTGGGACACTTGATCAATGAGTTTATGTAAATATTAAAAACTTAAACAAACACTGCGAAATGATAAAAGAACTACAATTATATCAAATAATAAAACAAAATTTATTATTAATACATTTAAAAGACATGAAATACATAGGTAAATATTCTTTAAATAAATAGGCACCATAAGAGATGCCTACTAGCGTCTCAAATATATCTAGAGGATATATAAAATTGTAATATAATCGTTCCCTTTTCATGACAATATTCGGGTCGGGTGCTATGCCAATTCTTTAATTAAAGTTTATGGCACAGATACCATTTTCATTCAATGAAAATAACTTTCGCGTATTATATTATTTTCCTTCTTCGTGGTCTACATCATTTATAACATACAGGTATCTAAATGCCATGGTGTTTCGTTTTCCGCCTCTAAAAGTCACAACGGCCAATTTTCCTTTTTTTAAGGTGATTGTATTGAAACGGACCGGACCCACCTGTATTAATCGAAAACTTATTCCCGCGTCTATTAATCAAAATTTACATATTTCCGACAATTGTACACGATTCGGTACGAAACCAAATATCACCCAGTATTCGCATAAAAATATTTCACGTATATTCTGGCAGTAAAATTTAAAGTTTTAAAATACAGTCGATTCGTGTAGTTTTTAAAATCTCTAGAAACGTACATCTCGGGCGAAACAAGTAGGTTTCACACCGATGAGACACTTCAGTTAATAGCGTTAACATCAACATTCGGCGATAACATAAACACAGGTGTACGGTCTTCTCACGGGAACGGAGCTAGAAAGGGACATTTAGTGTGTAACGTCACGACTTTTGGGGGTATTTTCCGAGTATAAATACGCGAGGGAATTTTATATCGGGGTCAGTCGCTATCTATCATTGACCGAATCCGATTGTTCGCCATAGTGCTCGTTGAAATAAGACTGGGAGCTGCGAACCAACTGACCACAACTCCGCTGACCCATTATTTGGATATAACTGTAGCTATTAGCCAAGATTATCCACTGGACTTTATTGTTCGCCATAGTGCTCGTTGAAATAAGACTGGGAGCTGCGAACCAACTGACCACAGCATCCGCTGTACTTTCCATTGTCCACCAGATACTTGTTAAAACCAAGCTGAACTGGGAACGAGACTGAGAAAAAGAGATTTTTACGAAGCGATCTCAAAACTCGCGATCTCTATTGTACCCACACAACGCAAAAGGGACATTGGTCAGTTTATGTATTGTAACCGACATACAAAAGTGTCAGGTTAATGAAAATGCTGGAAATGCAGGATGATGAGACAAATAACAGTGACCCGGGTCACCTCGCGATTTATACGCAAGGTATAAATAAATAATGTCGCGGAAAGAGAGAAGTATTTTTTTCTTTATGTAACTTCGTTAATAATTACAAAATAAAATGAAACTGGACCGGGAAAAACTTTAATTAAATTTGTTACATTTCGGCTCTATATTTCGGAACTTAAACTCACGGTATCGCGGTTTTGGCATTGTGGCACTTTGACTAGTTAGAATTTTATTATTTAGAAAATTTCTATAATGTTAATTTTTATTTGTAGCATAATTAGCTGTTTGCTGAATTTCAGACTATGTTAAATCATGTCTTATTTAAAACAGTAACTTTTAAAAATATTTACTTTTCAAACATCGACAGATTTTGTTGGTAAACAATTTCTGTTGCGTTTTGCTTTGTCGTGTGGTCAATGAACTTCTGCAATATTTGATTCTCCGAAGGGTTTTACAGCTGTTCGGACCTGCCGGTTTATTTATGTCCTACTTGTAGGGATGCGGTCACTGGACTTTTGTGGGCCATCCACTGATAAGGCCTGTGATTTGCCCCCTGCTAGTTTGACATAATAATCATTTTAAATATTATTACATGTTAAACTTTGTACTGGGTGTTTTACCTTGTATTCATTCTCGATGACATATTTATGTCATGGGCGAGTTGAAATTGATACAAATTGCTTGTTCATTCAATTGTTTGAACAATTACAATCTTCGCAACACAAGAACCTATTGGTAGCCAATTGGCTGGTTCTGTATCAAGTTTATTGATCAGATCCCATCATTCTACGCTTCGCAACGTCAAACTATGTTTGAATAGGCAATTACTTGAGATTTCAACTTGCCGTGCATTCAATTAAATAAACTATTGCGAGTTTTCGCCACCCAAGTATGAACTTTACATGTTCCGAATTCAGCATTTTTTTACTTCAGTCTTGAACGAGTATTCTCGTTATAATCATTATTATTTTTAGTGATTATTGGGGTTGTTTATTTGACCATTCGATAACCTTACACGTGACTGTTTGTCCCACGAAATCTGTTGCTGCAATATAAATTTGCCATTGCCACATCAATATTTTTATAACTGATCCTTTCTGACAATTGTCTGATTATACGTATAAAAACATTACTTGTTTTAATTACTTTACCTTTACCAGAAATTGAAAATAAAGTGCATTATAACAAGTAAATGTGAACAAGTAAATATAAGATTTACTTGGGCTTAAATAAAACGAATATTTAAATAATATAAGTAAACATAAGGTTTACTTGAGCATTACAATAGTGGATAAAAATGAAATCTAAAATATGATACAAACTTACACAAAAGTTAACACTAAAATAATATAAATAATTCAGTATAAATTAAATAAAGTAAATAATTTTGAGTCTGAACTTTATACAGGGTATTATAAAAATACTTAATTATTTTATCAATTAAATAAACAAGTGGCAAAACAATATTCAGTATTTAATTTGAACAATGAAATAAAGAACTATAATTAGAACTTTGCCAAATAAATTAATAGCAATGTCTAGTGTAAAGAACGAATCATTAAATGTCTAAATAAATAGTTAATTACCAATGCAATAAATAAATAAGAACCAGTAATATCAAACCTAGAAAAAGAACTATGGTAAGAATAAACTACAAATCACAAACGTAAATTTGAGTCCTACCACTAAACTAGACGATCACACAGCCAAATTAGTTTAATTGATTTAATAATTAGACATTCAGGGGAGAGGGGAGGTTAACTGGTAATTAATCAAACCAGAATTTAACAACAAAACAACAGGCGTAGGGGGGGTACGTAACAGTATTTAGGGGTAACAGCTTAAACTTTTCTTCATCTTCCAATGAATCGTCTGTTTCATCAAAAACACACTCTTCTTCACTTTCAGAAGATGACCCAAGAACTTTCTTTTTCACAGTTTCTTTCTTAGTAAGTTTGGCAAGAAGTCTTATATTTGCATTCTCTGCTTTTTTTTGCTTTTTCTCTTTCTTATTTCATTTTCAATTATTATCTTCACTGGCGTATCAGTTAGAACTGCAGACTTCATACCGTCTCTTCCTTTTTTTGTGTTTTTCTTTGCACCTACTTTAGAAAATGGCAAGACTGAATTAGGATTAAATAGAAAAGATGTTTCTGTTTGAACTGTAGGTGTAGATGTTTTACTACGCCCTACTTCTAATGAGGTATGTTCAACTTGCTATGGGATTATTCTTTGCCACGGACAACTCTTTTGGTTCCTCTCGGTCAGTGACAAATGAGGGCAAGCAGTTATCTTCATTAAAAATTGAAGAGTTATATGGAGAAATACCTATCTTAAACCTAAAACATGGGATACTTGATCACGTGCTCAAGTATTCCACTCTATGTGCTGATCAAGTATTCCGCCTGAGCCGTTGGATAAAAGAATATAAATACACACTTAACCCCAACTTGTAATACGTTGTTATTTTGTGCCGAAATTCACAAATGTACACTAATCTCCCTGCTATTGATTAATTTGGACAAGTATGAAATATTGAAGTCAATGTTAAGCACAGAATAATTTTAGTAATATTATTTTTTTATAGTAGTATGTCTGCTACCAAACACTAAAATCAACTTAAACTAAGATATGGTTATATGTAGCCAGATCATGTCAATTTTACCCTAAAATTGTCGATTCTGAAACATTTGTCGTTTTAACTGAACAACGTTGATATAACGAAGTATCCCTTCTGATCAAGTATCCCCCCTCTCCCCTACGTGGTTGAGATTTAACATATTTAAAGGAATTAACCTCACAGCAAATCCAAAGTCAACAAATTTTTACATGGGTTCAGGAATTGTTTAAGTGTTGGAGTTTGATATATTTTATTTTGGTAGTAATATGTGTACACTCAAAGGTAATAACTGACAATGGGCTCATTCAGAAACTTTTATTTATTATTTCGAAAGAGGGCCCTTTATATATAGTAGCTATACAAGAAATCAGAATTGTATTTCAACATTAAACACATCATATAAATTAAAATATCACCGCGTGAATCTAGAGCGTGACGTCATTGCACGGTTTACGACAGCATGCTGGGGCTAAATACACTTAAATACAATACCACAAAATAATCTAGAGCACTCAGACATAAACACAACACTCATAGCCAAGTCAAAATCGAGAAGCGATACTGAATTCTGCACTGCGTAAGCCGCTATAGCACGTCTATCTTAAAAGCCGTACAATGACGTCACGCTCCTCTCAAACTTTGACTTTAAATATCTCAGCTATGAAAAGAGCTACCATCCTGAACTTTTCAGTGCATTATATGTAGACCTGATGCTGTAAGAAAATGTAAAGAAATTGATTAAAAGCATTTTAGTGAATTACACAGCTGGGTACACTGCAACTCTTACTACATCCTTCCTTTGAAACGTTTGAACATTTCGTGACGACGCGAAAAATTCGCTGCTCTTTAAATTTAAATTCCTTCAAAATTGTTCAGAAATAAGATAATAATTTCACGAAACCCACTCCAGTTAACCCCGGCTTAATTTACATTAATCTACAGTTATAGATTTGTTGTAAATCAAAGGTCTTCTTGCCTAAAAAGGATGCGATAGGTTGTTCGAATTTCAAATTTTAGTATAAATTCAATATAGACTTTGTATAAGCCTTTATGACGTGTGTGTCACTAGAAGATGATTTGAAGAGAGAGAGAGAGAGACGAACAGTGTCGGATCAACGAGTCACACGGCTATGCTAATTAAGTCGGCACAAACGTTGGCCCATTATCGAGTTTAACCGCATGAAAGAATGAAAGAGATGAACGTATAATTGTAGAAGGTAAGGTTTAGAATAGCGTCCCGCTAGATATGTGTAAAAGTGAGAAGAAATCTTAAAGCAAGGCGTAGCTCGAGCCGTACACGTGCCATAAAGGCTGAGACAGACTCTATATAAATTCCAACAGTAGGACATGCCATTCCTTGCCAGTAAAACTAAATTAGTGGAGGATACGGCAACATCTGGGGATGGAGGAAAAATTCAAAACCTATCAACATTTTCTAGGACAACAACGAACCATAGCGGTAAAAACTGCATGATTTCTCAAAAGCTGGACAGTTGAGGAGACTTGGGACAATCATATAGACAATTTGAAAGACTATCAAAAGGTTTTAAATAAATATTGCTGGTTTGGTTTTCCGATTTATCTGAAGACGATTCTACAGGTTTTCTCTCAATATTATCTATCGCTATGTAGAAGCTAAATAAAAGACTAGTGAAAGATTGATTAATTTTTCTTTTTTTTGATGTTAACAGACTCTAGTGGTTTGGTGTGGGCGGGATTAACACCCTACTTCCACCAAACGCCACCGTTGCCAGCTGTAACACTTTCTTTATATTCATCAACGATATCAAAAAAATGGTATGAAAAAATCGACTAGAAAATCATGTGGGTAAACTTCCGGCTAGTTAGCTGGTAGCCCTCTATCAATAACAACGCATAAATAACTACTAGTTTTCTGTTTTGTTATGTCTTACGATGTTATTATTTACGATTTTAGGTAGTTCAAAATATAGAAATAAACAAGGCATTGCAAAATATTATTATGAATGCATATCAAAATCGAACTTACGCAAACAGTAATAAATTTATTTAATATATAAACGTTTATGGAAAAATGTATTTAACGTCAGAGGGATATGTACACAATTTATAGAAAAATAACAATGATACAGTTTTATCTTTGATCCTTAAAAAATATTTACGAGGAAAAGTACCTACAGTACAGTATTTATGAAGAACTCCGCCCCCCCTCCTCGCCAAGCGTCTCCACAAATACAAAATACAAAATATCCTATGATTTCAGATAAAGTTACACAATTTGCGAAACAAAAATGACTTGAATCAGAAATTAAACATTTGCAGAGTAAACGAAGTATGCATGAAGCAGAAGCATATAGACTTTTCAAAAAGCTTACATTTAAATTAGATAATCACAAGATCAAACGAACTTACCTTGGTGGCCATTCCCTAGAAACAGACATCCGATAGGGAAATATTTACTATTTTTTGGCCATAACTTTTTTTTCTTAGTACGTATATTTAAAAAACTATAAGACTACCTAAGTAGAACCTTAAAAAGAATATTACTATGAATTTTCACTCAATAATTTCAGTGGTTTGCAAAATAGTTAGATTTAAATTAAAAATTATGTTAATCTTCCTAGTTCGTAGTTTTAAATCAAACTATTTTGCAAATCACTGAAATTAGTGAGTGAAAATTCATAGTAATAGTCTTATTATGGTTCTACTTAGGTAGTCTCTTTTTTAAATATACGTTCTAAGAAAAAAACTTATGGCCAAAAATAATAAACATTTTCCTATCGGATGTCTCTTTCAAGGGAATGGCCACCTTAAGTGAAGTTCGATCTTGATTATATGAAGCGCTTCGCCCTTTATAGACCCAGATCCCAAAGACGCCAGACCTACGTCATTTTAGCAAAGTTAATATTTTGACAATAAACAGTGTGATAAATGAAGAACGTATGTATATTTGCTAGCTTGAAAAAGGGACGCTTTTACAGATAACAGGTACAAAAGGTACAAAAAACCTTAGTAACCTACGTTAAAAGAATGATTGCTGGTTTTCATATATGTTTGACAGAATACTGTTAAAAACCAACATTCATTATTGCCAGACACTTTCCCTAACTTCCGCCAGACGCTTTAAAGCTTGAAAAAACCCAACCTAACCTAACATAATAATTTATTTGTTTTGTTTTGTTTTTTACATAGTTGGTAGTAGATATGATTCTATAGTTATGTTAGGTTGGGTTGGATTTTTTTTCGAGCTTTAAAGCGTCTGGCAGGAGTTGTGGCCCCCAGAAAGTGTCTGGCAATAACGAATGTTCGTTTTAACAGTATTTTGTCAAAGATATATGAAAACCAGCCATCATCCTTAACGTAGGTTAGTAAGGTTTTTTTGTACCTTTTGCACCTGTTATCTGTAAAAGGGTCCCGTTTTCAAGCTAGCAAATATGCATACGTTCTTAACTACATAGGTATCACACTATTTATTCCCAAAATATTAGCTTTGCGTAGGGCTGGCGGCTCTGGGATCTTACTCTATTAGAGTATGAGCAATTGTTCCATTTTTAGAGGAATGTATTGGTAGCAATTAATGCAAATTTTATTTTAAAAAATGTCACAAAATAATAAGCTCAAAAAATTTACCGCTAATAGTTAATCAACAAATAATACTCATCAGAAAGTAATCAACATTGTGGAAAATTATTCTTCACAGTCGTTTTGATAAAGAAGAACTAAATCTCTTGGATAAGGGTTTGAAATTTGCTCTACCTGCCTCTGACGGAATTTTAGAAGAAATTATAACAAATGTTGAAAGTAGAATTCAATACAGCCTGTTTCTTCTAAGGGTTTTATCAGAGATGAATGTACAAGAGAAAAGTTTTCAAATAGTATTAATAACAGGAAAAAATCAAAATCCACAAATGAAAGAAAACTTTATAAGGAGAAGATAGATAACTTGATCAATAATGCTCCCTATAGAAAACTTAGAATAAATCCTTTACCGAACATGATCATTGAAGTTAGAAATACATTTAAAAATTGTAACAACCTTATTACATCAGGCATAAAAGGTCTGTTACATGTATCTAACCCAACAGTACCCAGATTATATTGCTCGCAAAGATACATGAACTAGTAAAGTCGGTGTGCTCCCCATTTGTGTCCGCAATCGGTTCACCAATTTACCAACTGTCAAAATTGTCAGCGGAGTTCGAAAATTTACCCAGTGCAGAGTCTAATTTCTCAGTAGGTAAGGTTTCATCAACAGAATTAATAAGATACAATTGCAAGAAGGAGAAGTTCTGATTTATTTTGATGTTTGTTCTTTGTTTCCAGATGTACCAATCCCATAATCCTTAGAGTATCTTAGGAACTCACTCGAATTGAACGATATTAGTCAAGAAGTATTTATAGAATATATTGACCTTACTACAGTTTGCATGAAACAAAATTGTGTCCAATTCAATAATACGTCTTTCGAGAAATATGGAGAAACTTCAATGGGTAACTCCTTGTCACGTTTCACTGCCAAGAAAACAAACGGGTACTTCGCTAGGGTATTCGATACAAGGGTTGTAGATGTAGACAACTTCGTTCCAAATTTAATAGTCGTTTCACCTAAAATTTGCATATGCAATAGAAACCAATGGATAACTACCACTTTCAGACATCTTAGTAATTGGAAATAGTGCAGATAAATTGGAATTTGATATACCGGGTGATTCAGTTTGGTATTCGCGCCCCAATATCTTTTCTATGTTAACAAAAAAATTAAAACAAACCATATATATTTGTAAATGGCCTGTCAAGTTTTATCAAATGATGTCATTAAATCATATCTGTGATCACATATGCTAAAGTAACGTCAACTTTTTTTTTAATGGTATCCTACACTTTTTTTGCTGATTGTTGTAGATTATCTTTTTGCATGCAACTACGTAAAAAGTGTACACTTCCATAAGAAAAATTTCGAAAAAATTAATGAAATGTGATAAAACGTCATTCATAGGTTTTCGTTCTGAATCAGCATAGTTAGCCATGGAAACAATTGAATTTTGACATTGTAAGTAATGTAACTAGTACCACCTAGTCAAATCAGATTCGAAAGAGCGGGATTTATTTTATCGAGTATTGTACACGGCACTGATGAGACGTAAACATTTCAAAACAAAGTTTGGTGTTTTGACCAAACAAAGCTCTGTTTTTAAATAACGATATTAATAATTTTTATACAAACAAACAGTTAACATCGTCTCTTTAGTTAATTAATAATTAATGATAATAATACTCAACAATAATAAATAAATAACAATTACCGATTAAAGAGAACTACTAATACTTAAGAAATTAACTAACAATTAAGAAAATAAAAACATTATTTATTACTTCACATGTTCGAAGAGTCTATTTATCACACCTTGGATACATAATATTAAAGAACTTCAACATTTAATCTGCAACATTCAACTCGCATTCTGTTTTAAAAATCTTCGACGTCATTTAGAGGTATAAAATAAACTCTTTCTTTTAGATAGGGCAAAAGTAAAAAATCCAACGATGTAAGATCCAGATATCTGGCAGGCCACTTAACTTCCTCACCACGATTTCTAATCCATTTGTCTGGATAAGCTGCATTTAAATAATTCATTAAAATTTTCACAATTCTTCTGTTAAGAGCTGTAGATATCTTTCTCCGGTAAGTGTGCCTTCGTAAAACTTTGGTCCATTAAGAATTCCGCAACATACATCAATTCCCCAGATATTTTGGAAACTAATTTCTCGAACCCAGTGAGGACTATCCTGAGACCAATAGTGACAGTTATGTCGACTGACTATTATATTTCATTAATATGGAATCGGAAATCATCTGATCACAATATACAATCTAAGATAGTCATTTATTGAGCAACTTTAGACGTCTGTCTGCGTCTCTCGTAATCTCCAGGAAGCAAGCCCTGATGTAGATGTATTTTATATGATCGCAATTTATTGTCTTTCAAAATTCTTTGAATTGAAGGATATGAAATATCAGTCCCTGTCGCTAACTAACGAATAGAAATATACGGGTCTACAAAAATACGGACTAAAATTGCAACTGTATGTTATTTATCTCAAGCGGCAAACGTTTTTAAATGCAGACATTTAAAAACGTTTCTTGTTTCTCAAAATTTCCACATTCGCCATAGTTCTTGCTAGTTTTACAAACATTTTGTCTGATGGCACCAGCCTATTTCGATAGCGTTCGTGATATAAACGTTTGGCTGCTTTACTATTATCTCCGCTCTCCATAAATTAATATCATGTCCAATTTTTCTTCATTAGTGTAAGATACTAGTGTGCAAATGTATTTAGAAGTATAGCATGAAACAAAAACGAATAACACAATCACAAATAACAGTATTTTCAATTTGACGTTACTAACAATGTCAAAATGTATTTGTTTCCATGGAACTATGTTGATTCAGAAACAAAACCTGTGAATGAAGTTTTATCATATTTTACTAATTTTCTCGTCATCTTTCTAATGCAAGTGCATACGCTTTTTACACAGTCGAATGCAAAGGGAGAATATCTACAACAATCGGCAAAAAAGAGAGTAGAATACCATTTGAAACAAAAAGTTGACTATCGTTACTTTGGCATACGTGATCACAGGGATGATTTAATGTCGTAATTTGATACAGCTTGATAAAATTTACAAATATATATGGTTTGTTGTAGTTCTTTGTTGAAATAAAAAGAGATAAAGGGGCGCGAATACCAAACTAAATCAACCGGTATATAGAAAAGACACCAGCACTCTAAGATATATTCCTAATGACACATCATTGTTTCCAGCACAAATTGGCAGGTATCAACTTCTTGCTAAATTGTCTATTAAGTTTCCCATTGAACGAACAGAGATTTGCAACGGAAAAAGCTAAAAGTAATGGATACCCTGTAAGTTTGGATGATAAATTAAACGTAGATTTAAGCGGAACTCCTTGACCTTTCAAGCCGAACGAAATTTGTACCGATTTCCTATGAACCATGATTAAACTTGGTCTAAGTAGAATTTTTTAAATCGTAGATATGGAAGACGTTCACTCTTGAGGAAACAAATTGCAACAGATTTTAGACAATCCATAGTATAAAACTGAATCTAACCAAAGGTCACCATGACAGAGTATTAGACAATCCAAAGTATAAAACTGAATCTAACCAAAGATCACCAAGACAGAGTATTAGACAACCATAACAATATTTTAGTATAAATACGGGCTTGTTCTTAGTTTTATTTTAGTTTTAATCATCTCTCGATGATGCTGACCTGGCTAGCGAAACGCGCGTCGAGTGTTGATGTTCGAGTGTTGTCTTAAAGAGTTTTAGTGTTTGTGGAATTACGTCTTCAGAGACAAAATACTGACTTGAAATTAACGAAAACTCACCTTCATCGGAGAATGCTTGTATATTTTCTTGTTATATTGTGTAGTAAATTTTTCCTTAGGTGAATCGATGCGGCGTATGTTTTTAACAGATTTTTAAACAATTTAAAACGGAGGAGGTTCTCAAGTCGACCCGTATGTAACATTTCTTTAACACATACTCAATTGCGTAGCGTTTTCATCAACAAGAAGGTGGGAAATAGCGTCGCTTGTATATTTAAAAACAGGACATTGGATTTACTGAGACACTATATACATGGTAAAAAATCCCATCTAACTGAAATAAATATTTGACACGTTCGGTGATAAATCTAATGCGTACGCCCACACTGGATTGGGAATCACCCCATAAAATAAATATAAAAAAATCGTTTAATTGGCTCTTAAAACGATTTACACTTTTATGTCCTTTAGAATAAAAACCACGTTGCAAGTGGTTAAATAATCGTGATAATACAATTTATTAGACTCGTAAATATGGAAAATTAATTTTCATTATACTCTCAACAGTCGTAATATTATTTGTAATCGTAATAATTTATTAATAAAATGCCAACGCACGTTGTTTTTTAAACACAAATTACTCGTTTTATCGAAATGCAATAAGAATACTTACCTTTTTTTATTTCTAATGATCTGGAAATTAGTTTTTTACAATAATTTTTAGAAATTTGAAAAAAATTAAAAGGTTATGAGGAAAATACTGACAATCACCCCCTAAAACTACTAGAATTAAAATATAAATTTGATATTTTAAGGGAATTGGAAGATATATCAACTGAAATTTATCATCCCCCTTTTATAACGAGATCTGGAACTGGATTGTTTTTTGATGATATCCGGTGAAGGGTTGGGGGGTAAATAGGGAAATGTGTAAAGCAAGCTGGTAAGAGTACAGAAACTTGAAATTTGATGTATGTACTACAAGCCAAGGCCTCAGATTTTTTAGTAATATTTTTCAACCCCCCACCACCCTTAGTCCATTATTAAAGGGGTTGATAAAATAAAATTGTAATACTCATTTGAAATTTGGTACACGTATGTATTATAACGGCATCTGGAACTGGATTTTGAGATGATTCCGTTGAAGGATTGGGGGTTAAATAGGGGTAAATAAGGGAAAATAAGTAAAGCAAACTGGTAAGAGTACAGAAACTTGAAATTCGATGTATGTACTGCAAGCCAAGACCACAAATTTTTTTATAATATTTTTCATCCCCCCACCACCACCCCTACACTCCATTATTAAAGGGGTTGATAAAATGAAATTGAGATATTCACTTGAAATTTGGTACACGCATGTATCATAATGACATCTGAAACTAGATTATACTTTGAGATGATTCCGTTGAAATGTTGGGGGTTAAATATGGGCAAGTAGGGGAAAATAAGTAAGGCAAGCTGGTAAGAGTACAGAAACTTGGGATTTGGTGTATATACTAGATACGAAGGCGTCAGATTTTTTAAAATATTTTCCATCCCCTCACCACCCCCCACTACAGAAACTTGAAATTCGGCGTATGTCCTAGAAGCCAAGGCCTTAGATTTTTTAATAATATTTTTCAACCCCCCACCACCTTTACTCCATTATTAAAGGGGTTGATAAAATAAAATTGAGATATTGACTTGAAATTTGGTAGACGTATGTGTTATAACGACATCAGGAACTAGATTATATTTTGAGGCGATTCCATTGAAGGTTTGGGGGTTAAGTAGAGGTAAATACTGGAAAATAAGTAAATCAAGCTGATAATAGTACAGAAATTTGGGATTTGGTGTATATACTAGAAACCAAGGCCTCAGATTTAATTCTAGTATTTTTCAAACCCCACCAACTCAGCTTCATTATTAATGTGATTGATAACACAAAATTGAGATATTCACTTGAAAGTTAGTACACGTAGGTATTGTAATGACATCTGATTGCGATGATTTCATTGAAGGGGTGGGAGGTGGTAGGTTGTAAATAGGGGAAAATAAGTAGGGTAAACCAGAAACTTCATTTCTAACCTATATGGTAGAAACTAACGCCTCAAACTTTTCTATGACATCTGCCCCCAAATATTATTAAATTCTATGACCAATAATTTCCACATGCTAGAGTGTAAATCTAGTCAAGATGTTTCCTTTGTGTGACTTGGATGAAAAATCTGGATGTGGAAGTAGTAATTCCTTAGGCAGCGGTTTTTAATATTGTATTTCAACCTTGAAAACGGCCGTTTTTGGGTTTTTTAAACATTAAATTGTTTATAAGTCGGAAAGGGTTAACTTTACGAAAAAATTACAAGAGATCTTTTTTGTTCAAAATGGCGAGAGAAATCTTTGAAAAATTCCAACAAAAACTATTTTTGCAATTTGTTTAAAAAATTCACAGATATCGCAATCCTTGCCACCATCGGGACATTGTAAATGATAACACCATACATAAAACATTAACTTTTTCCGGAAACGGCTACGATCCATCCCAAAAAACATGTTTTGTACTTGTTACAAAAATAACTATTCGCTATTTGTCAAACTTTGTGAATCCATGGTGACTACGGTTGGCGCTGATCACAAACGCATTATAATTCATGTTCTCCAAGCATACTCATACTGTGCACACTTGCTCAGTATTACGTCATCTGATCTCGACTCTTTCATGTCGGCGGCCTTGGATAAACCTCGTAACTTTGACCCCATATACGAACATTAACATTTCCAATGTTAAAAATTCATTAATCGTTACAAAATTTAAAAAAAGCGGCGTGCCCAGGAGTTGACAAATAGCGCTATAGCACGGGAGAAATAGTTGAACAGGCGGTACAATATCGATTTGCGCTGACCGACTACACCGCATCGTTTCCCGCAAAGTAACAGGCTTTCGCTCAGTATTGCTTCATCTGACCTTGATTCTTTCATATCGACGGCCTTGGAAAAAACTCATAACTTGTGTTCTATACACGAACATTAACATTTCCAATGTTAAAAATTAGTTTTGTTTAAACTAATTGGCACCAGATTTTCGTCCGGCAAACTCTTGATGCGTATTCAGGGGCATGTTCCAAACGTGAATATGCAAGAAAATCGTATGGGACATTTTTTTCATACGAAGAAGGCGAGGTTTTCGCCTTGTCTATTATGATTACGCTAATAATAAAATGTTATCCCAAAAATTAAACTGCTAATTTATCAACAATGGTTAATGGTAGGTATAGGACATGGTTAATAAAATTTCGAACAAATTTAAAAATAAAAGGAGAATGCAAAAATATAAAAATACCCAGGATGTTCCATTTGAAAAAGTAAAGATGCATAACCTACCGCATTTTTGAGATGGCTTGTTATATTTGAAAATAAAATAATTAAATGCATATTTTTAAACAGAATAACTTTCCCATTTAACATTTCTTTCTATGTCTCACCGTTTCCAGATAATGCTTGTCTAAATAGAGCCGGAGCACCCTGTACAAGTGTACAGGCTTTTAATATATTATCTATGTCAGTATTATAATGATCTCCGCCAAAATTTATTATCCTGACAATATATCCAGTTAAAATGATTCTTTCCCTGGCCCAATATTAATTAATCAAAACCGTTAGTCAATGCAGTTACAGGATTTGTAACAAATATACGTTAGGATTGCTGATTTCCCTTGATATATAGAGTGAATGGCAATTTATCTGGAATAAAAGCAGCATCAGACGAATGGATGAGGAAGGACAATGACGAACATAAGTATGATTGTCTTATAATGATAGCACAGATTTAGTTTTCAAGTAGTTGCCATGGACACGACACGCGCAGGCACGGTCTGATGGATCATTTAAATTGAGATGAGGATGATAACAATCCTATAGAGTAGAATTTATCGGTCGTATGTCAAAATTTCAAACCCTTTACAAAATGTTTTCATAGTTGTTCAATTACATTGCGTTTTTTCACTATAGGAGAATAGTTTTCTCAAGAACTACAGCTAAAAGCGAGATTTATATATATCTTAAAAATACTGTTTCATTTATTCTTTCACAATTATTCAAAAATGTCAAATGGTAATATCCAAACGTATTTTTTAGCAGATGAATTTCATATACATACTCAGTATCTTACATTTTATATGAAAAAACAAGAAATTACCTATTCTTCATATAGGTATGCTATGTTGGTGATCATATATGCGTTTCTTTTAAATGTGCAAATTCTCAAACTAACTTTAAAAGCATACCTTATTATCAGTGATCGGAGATTTGGTCGTCAATCCAGGTCCGTACTAAGGCCATAATTTAAAATATAAGCAAATAAAATAAAATAAAAATATGTACTGATCTGACAAAAATCATGCACACACTATTTTTTGCTTTTTTGAATTAAGTGTTCTATTGGAAATGAATTATCTCTCCACTAGAAAAATACTGTAATTATGTTTCCAAACTTTCCTTGTTCTAACTGTTTCAACAAGGATTCAATATCGAATTATGTATAGAAAACGATCTTTTGCAGTCAATGTCGTCATGGAAGTATATTTAATTTATGACAATGGTTTTGCAATGTTGAAGTCGGGATTCCTCTTTAAAATTGACGAATTTTCTGATTTTATCTTTTGTCTTAAGATACACCAGATACATTATTTATTATTTCTTACACATTTTTTACTTTTTTAAATGATAGCTTAGGATTCTCAAATTATTAAATTATTTCTAATGACGTTAAAGTCAATGACAGTAAATCTTTGATTTTGTTCGTCTGGTAATGTTTTAATAACTTCTGGAATACATTCAAAAGGATCTACGTAGTAACAGACAGCATTGAGCTATATTCCCCGTCGAGTTATTGTAGGCTGAGGTGGTAGAAAATGTGCAGTTTTTGAAGGATCTTTTAAAAATAATATTTTAAACTTGAGGTGACAATAATTAATTCCTTAAAGAATTTTCTTAACAAGAGGTCTTCATTACCGTCAATAAAGTGATATGTTTTTTAAAAAAAGCGTAATTGACCAGGGAATGCTAGTAATGAATGTCATGAAATACAGTAGTATGCAACTTGTAAGAAAATTATAAATGTCAAATTTGACTAATAAGAAACAGTGGTTAGATGAAAAATTACCGTTATTTTTTAGGGACATTTCAAACTTATTGATTTAAAAAAATGCGGTGTAGAACTGAGTTATAATCAGTTGAGTTGTAACAGTGGTTTATTGTCATACGTCATAACAAATTTTTCATCTCGTGAATATGTATTCTATGTGGGTTGGAAGCTAAATAACTTTCCTAACAGGGTTTTTCCAAATAGAAAAATGTTAATTTTTGTCTCATACTACTAAAACGAATTTTTCTCGAAAACGGATGACTTTATCCGTGTCGAATACGAGTATATTTCTCTTAGAAAATGGTTCAGAGAATTTTAAAATTTCATCTCAACTTGTAAAAGTTAGTTTAGGTCAAAATTTAGAGGTAAAAAGCAATAGGTGTGCTTCACCCCTGGATTCCTAGACAAGATACAAGAGGCACTGTACTTCTAAATCAAAGATATCTACTTACTACCTATAGTGTCCAAGGTTTATTGCAATTGATGAAACAGTTTGGAAGCTATCAGCAAAAAAACGAAATTAAAATTTAACTTTTAAAAGTTCATAACTCCGAAAGGCGGTGCCCTAGGAAAAAAAATTGTGCTACTACCGTTATTTCAACCCAATCTATAAGGACCCGAAGTATTACCCCATATTTCTGGGGCCACCCTGTATATTGATTATTGAATCAGAAGTAAGCAGTAATTTTTGTCGTTTGTAATTTAAATTATCTAGAATTTTTCCGAGAAATTTCTGCATTGTGAACATATGTTTTATAGAAGCAGTTACAAAAGGATTAATATTGATTTCTCCATTACAAAATTATTCAGGTAAATGAACATTACATCAAAATTCCAAATCTAAAAAATAAGTCAAATAATATACTGTAAAAGAAAAATAACGAAAAACACGAGTCGTATAGTGATGTATTACAAAGCTTGTACCTAATTTTTTTTTAGAACCACATAAGTATGCCAAAAAGGTCTTTTTCTTTCCCAAATCTGAACCTCAAATAACGACCGATTTCCGATCTATGCGTATGTAATTCGCCAATATTATTTTATTAATATAAAGAATATCCCTCAAAATTGACACAGTTTCACAAAAAAAAAAACATAAGTATATAGGTATATCTACGTATTTTTAGTAGCTATAATTAATTCAACTAACTACAACGGTTTCGAAAATATCACAGGTACTTACCCTCCAGACTTTGGTCGTATCCTTTAGTAAAAAAGAGCATAGCTTTGGCAGCTCGTTCAGGAGTTTTCAAGAGACCTTGCCTATCGGGATTCTCTCCAAGCGATCCTAGGAGAAGACGGTAAGATCTGGACATTTCTGGAAGCATATCTTCCCTCGTGGGTGGTCTGTGGTCTAACTCTAAGTCATGGTGGAATGTGCATTTCTCGTGACCTTGAAACAAGAAAAAAAAATTTAGAAAGGAATATTTCTGCAAATACAAACAATACAATAACAAAAAAGTAATGTAATTTATGCTACTTCTGCTTTTCTATTTGGGACTTCCAGCCACATGTGTTTTCACTTTTAAATAACGTCCGAGGAATTTACAGAATAATACAATTAAACAATATGTTACTGGGAAATAAATGTCCACGCCTGTAACTTTTACGTCAAAGGATCAATTACATGAAAAGTCGCAGGCGTAGAGGTTAATTCCCAGTGATATACTGGTTACTTGTATTCTTTTGTAGATTCCTAGGACGTTATTTAAAAGTGAAAATACACGTGGCAGGAAGTACCCAATAAAATAGTAGAAGAATTAAGAGAAAGTCACAACTAACAATTAGACAATATTGGATATGCTATTTGTTTTCCATAATAAATTATTTGCACTGTATTTATATTACATTTCCTAGTATATGTAAATGTTGTTTGGTTTGAAATACGAATGCAAGGTAATGATCAATATTTTAATGCCGTTATGTATGTAGCCTTACATGGATTTAAAGGGCTAGAAAAATACAATCACCTTGAAATTTCTGAAAAATTTTCACCCGCGGCGCTTCCTGTGAGCTTCTGCCCCCCCGGAGACCTCGTAACTCGCCACCTATATTGGCAGTGTTGGAGCCCACTCTGGCTCTCAACGACCCTGGATATTCCTTGCTATTTGGGCATACACTTAAATATGTAAGGACCCCATTACATATTTAAGTGTATGTCCAAGTAGCAAGGAATAAATAAACTGCTCCAGGGCCCGCTGTGTCTCTCTACTGTTGATACTTACCACGTATTTAAATTTAAGGTATGATCAAAAATTTGGGTTTGTGATATTCGTATGTCAAGTCCAAAATTGTTACCATGCGTCCAGTCCAGAAATGTGAAGTGCACACGGTAAAATTAATAAACGTTCAGAAAAGATAATGTATGATCGGTATACATTGTTTAAATAAAATATTGGAGGAGTGGTAAATTTTATTGATGTTAGGTAGATATTTAATTGTGGGATTCTCAATAACAACGAAAAGTAGATAAATATGTAAGACTGTCAGATAAATATTGTGAATGCTAGATAAAGGCACTTATTTGAAAAATTCATGCGTTGGGAGATGGGTTAATCTATGATAGGTACTTTTGTGCCGCAGGCGCAACCAGCAAGTCATTACTGTTCCCTGTATTTGAGGTGTGTGACAGTATTGATTGTTACTTTTTAATTTTTTGCAAATATTGGAGAGTTAACAGGATGAAACAGTCTCACACACACAGAAACCACAGAAGACGAAATGGACGAAAATCGTTGTTAACTTCAAATTAAGAAAGACACACGACATCCAGCGGAAACGCTTTCGGAATTCGTCGGGTACGCATTAAATGAATTTGACCGAGATTAGTAATACAGGTTGGCTCGTTAGAATCGGCAAGAGCTACGTCACGTGTAGCCATCGATGACAACCGCGTGTGGCTGTTTTTTCTTCATTTCATAAAATAAATTATAGACAAAAAGTTTCAGAATAACTCTGTCAATGAACAAATTTATACTAATTAAATAGAGACCTAATACATGAACATACAAAATACCGGAAGCTCCATGTGACATATGTTACAAAGCAACCTGTTTCTTTAGTAATTTTGGAACAATCAGCTGAGTTTGGTCTCTCTCTCTCTCTGTCTCTCTCTGTCTCTCTCTGTCTATTTTTACCTTTCCGTGTGATTGACACATTGTGGCAACAACTCTATAACTTCAATGTAAATTTCGAGGTCAATGGCGGCACCATTACTAAAAGATCAAAGAGTTTTCGGCGACTGTCCTATTTTGTTAATTCACTACTTTGGTTTTAGTTCAAACTGATTTCATATAAAGAATATTTTACTGTGTATATACAGTGTGGCGCTCTTAAGAACCAGACATCCCTGTGTTTAACTTATTTTTAGAGGCAGAGATTTGAATTTTGGTGCAAAGGTGGAACTAGAGAAGCTGTATTTCTTAGAGTACTCAACTCAAATATCAGGTGTAACTCCAGCCTAGTGCGACCTCGTGAATAGGATGGATTCCCAATGTTTTGCGTCGCGAAGGAGACATAGAGTTATTGTACTAGAAAAACCGGTTTGGGGTAAATGTTACTCTAACCTTGGACACCGAATTTTAAGACATAATTTGAATTTTAAAAATTTTTGTCATTTTTCACTCGAAAGTTCGAATTTTTTATCAGTCATGAAAGTTTTACTTGAACATTGGTATACACATGTAAAATTCAAAAATAAACAACTTTCCTTTTTATCCTTTTTCGAAGTTCAGAGAAATAACGCTAATTTTCATATTTAAAAAAGAGTCAAATATGATTGGTAAAAAAAATTACGTGATTGCTTGGGTATCCGTGGCATTATTTTTTAAGAAAAACTATTGACAAAATAAAAATTAAATTGAATTGTTTAATAAAAATGTTCCCCATATGTTAGGGACTTTATTGGCGACACTGTATATGACGGAATATCACACCACGTCATATCTTGTAACGTAAAAATTATAATTACCTACGCTAGAAGGTATACAGAAATTTATAATAATTCTTGTTTGAAAATGTGGAAAAATAATAACGGAAACATAAGCGATACTTCTTTCTATTTGCCGAACCAGTATGCATTTTATTGTATACTTATTCGATTTTACCTCATTTGCCTCTGTAAAAGGAGCGTTTCAGTTACGGCCTTTGATGCTAAAATTGAAATACTCAATTAACAAAGTTATAGTACAATCGATAAGAAGACCTAGACTTATTAAAGCACATATTCTACAGTTCACCGTAAAATTAAGTTTAATGTATTTCGGAACAAGAATTTTCAATTCAGTTTTCCATTAGCTCAAGTGAGTTTATACGTCAAATAACCTTCCCAATAATAGTACCGCTGCTGACCCTGATTATTGCTTTGTCTAGGTGCAATCGACCTTTTTAAAAAATTTCAATTTCCATGTCTATTTATTTATCAGGCGACCATGAAAATCGAAAGTGTGGACCTCGAAATACATGAAAAAATACTTTGCTGAAATTTTGGAGGAAACGAGGAGAGAGGGGGGATGTATTTGGTCAATTTTAAAATTTTTGTACAAATTGGCTAACATTAGTTCGGAAGCCGAAATACGCAATCGGCCGAAAATGGAGAAAATCTGAACGAATTTTTATGCGTATATTGAAAGCGTTGTAACTCTGTTGTCGTGAGACAGAAATCGACTGGCTTACTCTGAAAATGCTCTAAAAAAGTGATATTTCACGTGGCTGAAATTTTTGTACATATTTACCCTTTCCAATCCTTGATTTCAACCCTTTATTAGTTTCACAATTAATTATCGTCTAAAAAATATATAATATTCAAAATTGGGTAAGAAAGGGTAAATATGTACAAACATTTCAACAACGCGAAATACTCACTCACTCATTCACTTTTCAATATCCCAAAATGTTGGAAGTTAACAAGTTTTCCTCATAAATGATCCAACTGCAGCAAAGAGCTTCTCCGCGCGCAGTTGGACATAGTAGGCATGGTTGGTGGGTGTCTTTTTCATCACTTTATAGGTAATATTGGCTGATGAACAGCGAAACAATATTCAGGGCCACAACGGTACTACAAGGGCCGGTATCTCAATGCTGGGTTAAGTTACCTATCTAGAGGTTCATTTGCTTATCAATTCTCAGTTAACGAAACAATTATTGTAGTCAAACAAAATAGAAAATACCCTTTTCCCAAACTAGTACCGAAAGCAATTACTGATAGAAATGTAGATATTACCAAATATACGAAAGTCACTGTATTTCCCAAGAGAAAAACTCATATTGAGAGAAATTTTGTTGTTGGACAGATATTTATTCTTGCACGCCACATCGAAGATTGTTTGTGCTTTATAAAAGAGGAAAATGTGTAACCCGTTGATATTCAAACTACTTTGGAATCTTACCCGAAAAGCAGTTTTTAAAATGATCAAATCTTAAAGCACGCATCAGCAATTGTTTGTGAGCAGGGCCGTCGGGAGAAAATCGGGGCCCGGGGGTGGTAACATGTGATTTCTTGCGACATAATTTTTTGCCTCAGTTACCATGCAATTTCGATAAGCGGGGGGTCATTCCTTGCGACAATGTCTTTTACCTCGATTGCAATTTCAACGAGCGAGGGGTGTGGTATTCCTTACGATCCAATTTGAATCTTCATTGTAAGATTTCGGAAAGCGAGGGGTAATGCTTCTTACAGTTCGATACTTCCAGCTACGATTTTCCTAATTGAAATTTGCATATACATCTCATAGAATTCGGGCCGCTCAAACTCCGGGCCCGGGGGAAAACACACCCGACTCCCCCATACCCTTCTCGACGGACCTGTTTGAGAGAGGTTTGAGAGGTTTTAAATTAATCAGTGTTGCACAAGGGCACCTTGAAAACTTTCTGAGGAACAATGTAAATATAGCCTTCTTGAACATCGAGTAGTAGTATGCAAATATTACAAGGCCTAATACAGAGTGGCCACTTCTCGGATTCTAGCCATGTTCAACCATTCAACCGTGCATTAAGTCAAATGGGTAGATTGAATAAAAATTCTAACATTAAACTAACAGGGATACTGCGTATGTTCCTGGGATGTAACAATGTATATTTGAAGCAAACATGTTGCCTTAGTGTATCATACAGTGAGGTCCATGAGTAACGAATAAATTCACTAATAGTAATTTACCATCCTAAAACACGCCTATTTTTTATTCTAATATGACATTTTTTTAGTATCCTTATACCTCCCCCTTCAACCCCCTTGGAGTGACTGCGACTCCTTTAAAATTTTTAAATGGAACGAGGGTGCGTATGAAAGCTAATTTGAAAGGGTTTTTAATTCTCTATCGAGCAATACAAGGTTTTTTGAATTTTATGTATTCTTCATCAAGAAAATGAAATTTCAAAATTTTAAAATGTATTTGAAATGTAACCTAAAAAACTATTTATGCCTATGTACCAAATATCTGTCAAATCTGACTTTTATAATCAGTTTTGTGTCATGTCATAACATTCAATTTAAATGTATCATTTATTCTGGGAGGCAGGTGGCAAAATACCCAACAAAAAGAAAGAAGTAAAAAGGGTTTCTTTTTGCGTATCAGAAAAATTTATATTTCTTTATTTGCTACATCTGTGCAAAGTATCCTGACCGTCGCATTTCTCAGTCCACAAGTAGTAGAGTAGAAAACAAATTTCGTGAATTTGGAAATGCGACCGATATTCCTAAATCTGGTAGGAAACGCATTTTAGACGATGAAAACAAACTGGATATATTGTTATATTCAAGACAATCCACATAAACCTACAAGACAAGTTGCCGCCGATAATGATGTTAGTAAAACATCCATATTGCGTCTTCTAAAAAATGAAAAGTACCGCCCATATAAAATTCATTTGGTTCAAGAACTTAACGACGATGACCCTGATCGCCGATTGGAATTTTGCTAAATCATGGCAAATATATGCCAAGATGATCCGTAATTTATAAAAAACATTCTTTTTTCTGATGAGGCAACACTCGTCTTAAATTTACCAGTCAACAAACAGAACTGTAGATACTAGAGTATAGAAAATCCACATTGGATGATGGAGGCTAATACTCAATATCCTAAGAAGGTGAACGTTTGGGTTGAAATTATAAATTCTCAAATTATGGGACCATATTTCTTTGATAACACATTAACTGGCGCGCGTTACTTGGACTTCTTGCAAAATTTCTTAGTTCCAGAGTTAATAATACTTTTACCAGATGATGACAACCTTAATGAAATTGATAGAAATACTTCGTATCAGCAGGATGGAGCTACACCACATTTGGAAGTAAGAGCTTATTTCAATCAAGTTTTTTCCAATAGGTGGATCGGCTGACGGGGTGAAATTCAGTGGCTTTCTCGTTCTCCCAATTTGACCCCGCTTGACTATTCTTTATGGAGTTACTTAAAATCGAAAGTCTACTTCAACAGACCAAATAAGTCGTTGATTTAAAAGACAAAACAAGGCAAGAAATTAATCAAATCATCCCGGAAACGATACAAAATGTTTTAGAAGAATTTCAGCAACGCCTCCATTATTGTCAAGAAGCACCGGGCGCTCAGTTAGAACATTTCATTTTAACTGTTTCATGTTCTTTTGTTTACTTATTAACATTAAAAATGTAAAATTTTTCAATAAAAAAATTAGAGAAATTTTAAAAATGTATATGCTGGATAGATAATTAAAAATCCTTTCAAATAAGCTACCACACGCACTCTCGTTCCATTTAAAATTTTTAAATGTGTAGCTGTCACTCCGAGAGGGTTGAAGGGGGAGGTACAAAATTATGCTAAAAAAATGTCAGTTTAGAATTAAAAATTGACGTCTTTTAGGATTTTACTCATAAATTATAAATTACGTAGATAATGAATTTATCCGTTACTTATTGACCTTACTGTATAATTTTGAATATTCAAAATGACTCCTCTTTAAAAACAATACGACTAGATTTTTCTGTATGCATAAATTATAACGTAAGAAATAAACTAGTTGCAACATAATGAGTAATTATAAATTAATCATGAATTCGTCCTTAATTATCTAATTAAGATAATTCATATGAAAAACATACTTATTATTATTATAAAATAATGTGTATCATAACCATAAGCATAAAATTGTACTTTATTTTTCGGCATAATTATAATACTTGACTTATTCTATCGTAGTTCACCATCTGTTTATAAAAACTACTGTTACGTTATGTTCAGATAAATTATAGATTAGAAGCTTTTGAGAGCAATCTTTTCTAGTAATGCCGAGTGTGCTCACGAGGGTCCTGAACCATTTAAAGAACATAAGTAGAACTGTGAACTAGACAGTATTAAGAATTTTGAATTAATATTTGACCTGTTTCAGGATGTTTTCTAAAAGTTCATAATTACGATTAAAATAAATTTAGACCGCACTGTATGTGTATATAGTTCTCTCCACATATTTAATGCAAATAAAAAGGACTATAAAAACAGGCCATTAAAATATCAAAGTCGGTAATTTTACCTACTGATACGGTCCTACAGAACCGTACTTCAAACTATTTACTATTAGAATAAACAAAAGAAATACTAGAGAATTAAAAATCGTGTTTTTTGGCAGATATTTAATGACGTGTCTGGTAAATTAAAAAATCTTACTCTGTTTTGCGTCAAGATAGGATATCTTACGCATTCGCGGACGTATTGTCCGTCCTTCGTGATACTGATAGATAAATTCAAGGTACCTACATTTTTTTTGTTGAAATAGGTTCAGAATGTCACTAAACGTCGAGATTTTGAATTTGAGCGAAAATTTTCTGTCTGTCTGTCGGTCGGCCTGTAACTTTTTTTTTGCGCACATTTTCTCAGGAACTGTTTAACATATTGACTTGAAATTTGGTACACATATGTACCATTAGTCGCGTCATTTTGGCATTTTACCTCAAAAAAAAGGTACAAGGTCAATTGACTTCATTTTTGTTGCAAAGAGTTCAAAAAGGCATTCAGAAAAAAGGGAAAATAAATAAAGCAAGCTCGGTAAAAGTAGAGTAACTTGAGATTTGGTGTAGATATATAAAATAGAAACTGAGGCCGCAGATTTTTTTATAATATTTCATCTAAATGACCTTACATTGAATAATCAAGTTTAGTAGTAGTTGGAGCAAACATAATAAAAGTAGTTTTACTTTTATTCAAGTTCAAACCATTTGAGACAATTTGAGGATATTATGAGAAGACGAACGTTAACTTGCACAATCCACCACAGATTTTTCAGTAGTTACATAACAATTATGATCAGCATATTGTTCTAAAGGCATCATATATTGATATGATGAATGTATACGTAGCTGCATTGTTGTTTCTATTTTAGGATATATACCAACTATTCCTGTTGTTGTAATTAACGAATAACGAATCCCACTAACACTGAATACGCACAAAGCTCTATGTGCTGACTCCTGTCGGACCCTAAATTTGGTAGAAGTTGCACAAAAGTACGAATTAAATAATATGTACTGTATTTTCTAACTCTTGATAGTTTTGTGTTTGGTATAAACACATTCTCTAGGCCACGCTACGCTCGTTACGACCAATAACTCAGAAACACTTCCCTTGTTGAATTCTTATTTCTTTTTTGGTTTATCTGTCAAGTATGCCTATTTCTGTCTTTTCTAATGTTATGGTAAAACTGGAAGCAATGAAATTCAAGGGTGTTTTCCTTTAAAAAATCACCCGATATTTGATCTGTTGTAGCATATTTTTTGGATTTACGTTGACTCGATGCATTATTTTGTTTCTATCGTATGTAACAATGGTATTAAAGGATTTAAATAACAACTTATGTTTTCAAAACGGTTCTCAGGAAATAAAGCTGTTATAGGGATAATGCATTTAAATTATTATCGATAAGATAAATAGCACGTCAGCAGGTTCCTACTATCTTTCAGGCAGAACCCGAATGTTCTTTGATTTCCTGCTTTAAAACTGACCCTCAACTGCTACCGTTACGAAATATTCCGTTAAGACTACGTGCTGGTATGTGGTACCGCTATAAATTTTATCGTACTCTTTTTAAATAAGGGGTAAAAAACAAACTTTTTTTTGTTTTTAATAAAGAAAAACTAAATGATGATATAAAACGGTGAAGCTAACATTATGAATATGAATTTTACATTTAAAACAAATAATATGAAAACTAAAGGAATTGCATTACATGACGTATTGGTAACATGTGTTTTTGGTTTCAATTCTTTCATCATTTAAGACCCGAAGGTCTTGAATGTCATTGTCCAAGCTACATACTCCTTCTTTTGTGAGGTTGTAATCCATGATCATCTCTGGTTTTCTGTTTGCCGAGTGGGTGCATTGACAAAATCAGCACTACTGCTTTCTACCTCCCTGCTTTCGTGTTCGCTTTCGATAATACAATAATCATCATCATCATTATCACTTATAAGATCATCATCGTCTTCTTCTAAGCGACTTAGACACCATTCTTCAAAATTAGCATCATCTGGGTGCATGTGCACGTATTTGGCATTTGGGACATTTTCGCACAGTTCTTGATAAAACAAGTGTGCGAAAGTAAACAATTTATTTGGGCATTTACAGTGGATTACAATTTAAAAAAACCTTACATTCACACTATCGCGGTATCACATACCTACCACCAAAGCTAAACAAATCGAAATTTCTCCAACACTCGTCGATATCACCAGGTAAGTCACACTGACGCTGTTTACTTAAATATCCTCGAAAGGCATACAGAGCATCAAGATGGATGGCGAAAGGGTTTTCGAAAAACCAGCTGTTAAATTTTCATAGCGGTATGTGATACCAGTAGATAACAGTTGCAGGTTAAAAGTAATAGAATAATGTAATTTTCATGATTTTTCTAACTTTACTTCTAATGATACGCTTGGGACATTTTTGTTTAAGGGTTTTATAAAATCTATGTTATTGTATTTCGGTAGTCGGGAATAAGATTCCTTACTAAAGCATTGATCATTTGATCATAACCAAGTCTCATAAAAAAATAATTAAGAAATCAACGTGCCACATTTATTCATTCACTAGTTTCTCTAGTTTCTTATTCAGTTACATTTACAATTTAGTACTTCATGTATACAACATGATGATAAACATATGTAAACATTTTAACACCAACGAGTAGATTTCTTTGAAGAACAGTAAACTTGAGATTGGAATTCCTTTGCGTATATTACGTATTATTATTATTATCATTATTATTATATATTGAAATAGTTTAAATTTGTCATTGTAACCATTTTCCAACCCACTTAAATCCAGTTCACTTGTCCTTCTACAAACTGCTTTTATTTGCCCTAGAAATGTATAGCCACAATTCTATTTTATCATGAACAAAGTAAAGCAAGGTACCTTACCAATCTTAAGTGTAACTATAACGATGTATCTTTTTTCCCATGTGAATTTACGTTTTTCAAAAAAAAAAAAAAATGGCTTCAATTTCATAATTTTCCACAGTACTAGTCTATTATACTTCAATAATATGTTTTATAAACAAATATTTTTGCTTAAGTCAAAGAAAATAATATTTCTTTAAGTAACTAGCTAGTAGTTATAAGTTTTTATTTGCGTCCAACGTCGCAAAAATGACCTATAAAATGGGGCGAAAATTAATAGTCCCACCATTTTCCGTGAAAAGGCGGGTGTTTGGACTCTCGCCTTCTCATCCTGTAGCTGCAGGACTAAAACATTTTTATTAAGTATACTAAAATATGAAGGTGTACAATATTATATCGAAACTGTATAATATACAGAGTGTCTTTCATGTTGGAAGGAACTTATCATAGATTAAAAATATATCAGTTTTACTTTATAATAACACGAATACGTGTTTTAAATAAGAAAAAAGAATGGAATTTGCTATCGAGCTCTACCGAATGCTAATACCTATTAAAGACGATAATTTGAGTTAGAATTATATTCTTTTGTCCACTTTGTAAATAGCATAGTAGAATACCTCCTATTGAAATTATGTTATATTTGTCATATGGAGCAATCGTGATCGACTCATATAAACTGTCATTTTTATGTAAATATGTTTTATCATAAATTTCGAGCAAACTGTTATAGTATTTCTATTCTTAATTTAGAAATTCAGTCTAAAGCGTTGATACCAGGACAAACCATTACAAAGCTTGAAGTGACAGAGTAAGAGCCGAGACCGTGCTTGAATATTGCGAAAGATATCCTTATATGAATAAAGTTACCCAGATATGTTGCGCTCTTACCTCAAACGAAAGTAGTCGATTGTTTACCTGGCCCACCATTACAAGTTCCTTATCTGCATTGGGTTCATTTTTAATATTGCCGATAGCATAGCCGTAGGTTAATTTACTTTTATTGAATAATTTATGGAGTTGTTCAATAAACTAACATTGTTTATTATAAATAAATAATGTATCATAAGTAAATAATTTACTTCATGCATATCAATTAATACAAAGTAGTAAAATAATATTTACAACAATTAAAATTTATTCTAAAAATTGTTGGTCGATGCTCATGATCATCTCTCGTGTTATAAAGTATTCCTATATAAGAGTCCTATACTAAGATTTTTTATTAATCACACACGATTACGAAGACGTACAACATATCGAAATTGCAATATACTGTGTATCTCAGGTGCGAACAAGTTTTGCTTAGATTAGGAGAAATATCAATTTATTTTCAAAATTTTATTGAAGTAGATTTAGTAACAGAAAACATATACAGTCGGGCGTTGCCGAACGTAAATACCGTTTAAAAATGTATGGGGTGGACACAAATATTGAAGAAATATGATGCAGGACAATATTATAATATTTGACATGAAGCTAACACATGCTATAATTTTAATGAAACTATTCAAAACAGTTGCCCTAAAAAAAGGTAAAGAGCCGGATGTACAGATTTCATATGAATAAGATACACGAAAAACTTTATGTGAGCGAGTAGGTTAGGTTAGGTCATTGTATATATACAATGGTTAGGTTCATATGTGAGTGGGCTCCTGTCGGACCCTCCACTGCGACCATCAGGTCTATTGTGGCTCACTCCTAGTTATAGTTCACCCAACAGATTCAGCTTTTTAATAAAGCTGATAATCTTGTTGGGTGAGAAACCGTCCAGGTCCTCTGGCTTCAGTCGCCCTTTGCCAAACAGTGAGAACCTGGTTCTTTCTGCAGCAGGACAGGTACATAAAATGTGCTCTGCCGTTTCATCATCCTCCAAACACAGACGGCATTCGGCGCTTTTCACCAGTCCAATTCTGTGTAGGTGATGATTTAATCTGCAGTGCCCAGTTTATAGGCCAATTAGAGTTCTTAGGTGTAGCCTATTCAACTCTAATAGTTCTTTAGTTCTTGACTTCAAGGGGTATGTAATAAACTCCTTTGAGTGAACTAATCCTGGTAGTTCCTGCCAGTGCATGTGAGCGAGTAAGTACCTACTAATATTACAGGGAGCCACTTTTCATGTACCTAGCAAATTTTGCCCGCGTCATGGAATTTTGGAGTGACTTCCAGTCACGAATTTTTATGTTTTTGAATACATGAATAAAACTTACGTCAAGATGAATGTTTTGAGTTATGCAATGAGATTGTAGTGGGGTGCCATGCTTAATTTGCCCGCAACCCTGATAGACCCTCAATTAAAGTTTTTTTTTGTTTTCTTAATTTATCGAATACATGGATGAACTTTTTTTAAATGAAAGTACAAACCTTCTAGTTATTAAAAAAAATAGTGTGCCTTTTCTTATTTGCCTGCGTCACCTTGCTTATGGGAAAAGTGGCTAGGTCTGTGGTAGTACTTATTCACTCACATAAAGTTTTTCTATTCATAGGAAATCGTACAATCGACTCTGGCTAAAAGAACTTAATTCATAGAACGATCAAGGAAAATAATAGAATTTATTTCACAATATTTCCAAAGAAGGAAACCATATATACTTTTAGTGGATAGAAAAATGTATAGTGTGGTTATCTAAAACAAAATATGAAGATGTACAAGATATCTAAACTGCTGTTACCCCATTCCCGGTGGCGCCCCTCAGGTGCAGGTGGCATGAATTAACAGGTAGTAATTACAGATCACTGTATTCATTAGCATGCCTCTACACTTTACTCTATAGAAGCTTATATTGTGCTTTACTGGAGATCAACTACCACTTTAGATGGCGCTTCCAATTGAGATTTTTTTCTGACATAATATTGAAGAATATTTCAGAAGGGGATCTGCAGGTTCTACAGGCCATTTTGTGGGGTAAATAATGACGCAGTCAGTGGCGAAGAAGTCACTTTTAATTCACTTTTAGTTCAGGTAAGTCCGTAGAAGTGTAGTATCAAGTAATAAATAGTGCTTAATGTTATATTAATACAATAAACCGTATTGTAAATTATTATAAGTTAATAAATAAAGTTAGTGGTATCTTGTGTTATAATTTCCTAACCAAGGTTTTGGTGGTGTATACCATGGGGTGTAAGTACATAACAATTAGTGTCAGAAGTGGAATTATAACTAGAGAATTTCGGAAGCGTTAGAGAATGTTGGACAGCATTCTTCTCGGGTATTAGTGGCAACACGGAGGATTAACTTACTGGCCACTGTTCGAGAGAAAAATACACCTACACGGTGCATTTTCGTGAAATTTCTGGAGCATTCTATTAGGACGTTAGTGAAGATAAGTAAACTCTTTCAACTGTGAAGTGATAAAGACTCTAACTAAAGAGTCTCTCGTGTTGTGAAGAGCATTTTCGAAAAACTTCGAGAACATTCTCTTTGGAAACTAGTGGAAATAATTAAATCCTTTCAACTGGAAAGTGACAAAAACTCTAAATAAGACGATAAAACTCTTTCGTGTTGACCAACATTTTTTCTAGAAAGTTCCATTACCAATACTGAAGGCTGGTTGTTACATTTATTTCATTTTAACGTAATCATGTGCCCATAAGAACAAGAAGTATGACAGCCGAAAGACAAATGCAGGATTCATTTGCAGAAATTAAAAAGGTGATGGTGGGCTACGAGAAGAAACGTCAAGAGAAGAAAGAGGAACAAGAATAAAAACACCAAGAGGAACAAGTCAAAAGACGAGGAGATGAGAAACGACAGCAAGAAGAAGAGAAGCGACGTCGAGAAGAGCAAGACAAATTAAGGAAAATTATAGAAAACAACAAAATAATGTTACTGGTATCTCGTATTAAAATTTCCAAACTCACTGTTTTGGGGGTGTTTACCAAGGGGTATAAACTCGTAACTACAAAAGATACAATGTCATATATCAGTTTTACTTTAAAATAGCATTTTTAATCAGACTATTATGCAACACATGAACGTTGTAGTAGGATACTGCAAATACTTATTTTGGCAATAAAAATATAAAATATTGACTGTGTAATTAATTTCAGCGGCACCACCTAAAAGTGAATTGAGCCGTATTGGGGCAAAATTCGCAGTCGGCCACGCCCGATCGCAACTTCTGCTCGTTTGAATTGGTTTTGTCTAATTAGATATTAAAACATTGTGTAATACATGCATACTCTAATTTTGTTAATTTACTTTTTAGTTGGAAATGCAATTTTGAGTAGCCATTTACGTTTTGTATTTTTATTGTGGTCTCCTCAGCAAGGTCGTGATAATGACTTTCTACGTTGATTATTTGATACTTAATATGCACTTATGTAAATGTGGTATAGTAATGGGAAAATAATCGAGATAAAAGTAACAGGTTTTACCTTATACCTACATATTTAATGTGCATAATTGTATTATATCAGTCTATTGTAAACAACGTGGGATTGATTGGACAAGATTACCCTTCCTGCAATCTTTTCATCTAATTTATATAGGTTGAGTATGAAAATTATAATGGTAATAGTGATTAATAAGACTGAATGCAAAATGATCTAAATTATTTCATGTTGACAGTTTATTTTCGACGACAAATAAAAAGTACTCTATACCCACTTAAGCCATAATTGAATTGACTCCTCTTAAAGATAAAATTAATTCACATACTGATCCTCCATTCAAATAAATATTACTTTTTTTTAATGATGATCAAGATCCTATTAACAAATCTATGTATAAAATATCTGGAGTAAATTATCAAGTGAAAATGTAATGTAATTTTTAAAAATGATTTTTTTTTGCTGTACTTGTAATGAAACATATTCCTTATAGGATTTTGCAAACAGCAGAAAAAAACTATCTATGAGAACTAAAATAAAAACTATTTGTAAAATTGTTGATTTACAATCTTTGCATTCTTTCGATAACCCGAATTCTGGTTATGCTAGGAATTATGATCATAAAATCAATTTGTCTTTCTTATTGGACAATTCTCATTCTAACACTAGTTTCTACACAATCCCCTACGGTTGTGCAGAATAAACCAGTATCCACATAACCCCCTACCGCTATGAAGGTTCAGTTAAAATGAGAACAAAGGACTAAAGTGAATTTATTTACATACCTCGTCTTTTGGAAAATTTTTCATTCAAATGGATTACATTTTCATGAAATCTATCATTCTGTTTTTTGGAAAGGGCTTCTCAGCCTTTGAAACGTTTTTCGCCTTTATTCTGAGCTCATCAGAAAGGCCCAAAGCCACTCAAATGTTCCATGCAAAAACCAAGACAATGACAATTTTTTTGACATTGTTTGACATTGACTGAATGAAAAAAACAGATTTTCACCTCGTGTGTTACCTAGCCAGTGGAGCTAATGGAGCCTCTATACTCTACACATGTTTAAAAGTGAATTTTTTTTTTGTTTGCTTATACTTGTAATGAAACATTCTTTATAGGATTTTGCAAACAGCAGAAAAAAGTATCTATGAGAACTAAAATAAAAACAATTTGTAAAATTATTGATTTACAATCTTTGCATTCTTTCGATAACCTGAATTTGAATGAAAAATTGGAACCTTTCAAATTTAATCTGAAAAGTCGAAAAACATGGAATTTTCAAACGCTGGTAACTAAATAAATACGTCGAGTGGAAGTTCGTTCTATGTCTCTACAGAAAGGAGAAGGTCGGCGATGAATCCCAATCGTAAATTGCAGGGTCAAAATCGGAAATTCGTCCCGACAGGAGCGAGAGAAAATTGTAATTGTTCGACATTTCACCAAATTGTACACTCCTACTGTCAAGAAGTAAGCAAAACAAACAATACTTCTAAAACACTTATAATTATAACAACTAAGGAGCATTAAGTCTATTGAGATCGCCGAGTCTATGCGTATAGTGACGTAGCGCCTGGCCACACCCCATTTTCGCGAGGTGGAGATTTGTAATAGTTTTTAAGATACTAAACGTGCGAATAAGATTCTGAATTTTTGCAGATCCATTATTTTATACTTGCACTTTCGATTTATGAAATTAAAAAAAATGCCGAACAGGCCCATTTGTTAAAGAAACCATATTCCTCTAACAAAATTTTGTAACTATGAAAGACGTACCCTTGCAAAAAATTCAAAATGTTTGCATTCGTTATATTTTTGGATTACGTAAATTTGACCGCGTGTTCTAAAAAAATAGTTAACTTAGGGCCATTATTTTCGGTCTCCGTTAAACTTTACGTCTGCGTCTGCCATATCATTGAGAGTACAATTGTTTCCATGGTTACTGAATCGTTTTGGCCAACGATTTACGTTAAACGGAGACCAAAAGTAATTCTCTTTTTTTGTCTGTTAGCGAATACAACAGTATAATGAATTTTTATCTATTCCCTATTCTTAGAGAAAAACCTGGTCCCAATAAACAGAAAAACTTTTCCAGCAAAAATGTGTCACAATTTTATGGACATTTTAAATATAATATTTTATTAACATACTCTGGGTACTTCCTTTGAGTTAGGCCGGGTCCACACTATGCGTATTCCGCAAGCCCTGATAACAACAAACGTCCCCAGGACGTATTTAGGTCCTCGTTAGGTCTGAACGTCCCGGGTTTATATGGTACGTCCCAAAGACGTCCGTTTGCCATCGTCCCTAAAACGTTCTGAATAAAACGTTTTAAGGACATCCTGCTAGAGTCTAGTCAAGACAAACCTAAACACATTTGTGAAATAACCTCTAGGAGTGAGCAGATGATGACATGATTAAAAAAGCAAATTAAAAACTGTAAAAATGAAATTAAAATCCTTAAAAAGTTTTACCAACAAAATTTCTTTTGATAACAAAATATTTTCATTTTTCATGGTCCATTTAAATTTTGTCAATTTGATTTTTCTAATTTCAGAAATCTTAATTCATTTCAATTATTTTTTTCATCTTGCGAAATCACATTGATTTGTACTTTTTGACAGTACAGTGTAGTTATTATACTACTATCCTCTATTATTACTATTAGTGTGCTTCTATAATTTAGTACGAAAATATCGCAATGAGAATAAATGGAAATACTGGAATGAATAACAAAAATGTGTTAGGTTCCTATAAAGCTCTTTTATTTTAAAATTCCCGCCAAACGTCGTGTTGTTTGAGATATAGGAATTTCGGTTAGTTGCTGTCAAACTATGGAGAATTCAATTTGGCAGCCCTATGGTTATTGCATTGCATCATTTTTATTTCGTCCGCCCACTAGTCACTTTTAACGGCTACAAAAGAAAGTAAGGTAAGGTAAGTAGGTAGGTAAGTCTATTTAATTGATTTATTAATATATAAGTATTTAGATTGATATTTTATTCTAGACAAATTTGGTTTGTAGGTTATAGCCTATATATAATAAAGATACTACCACCCACCTTATTTGGCTCTGTTAAAATTCTATGGGAGATCACCTGTGAACCTGTAGTAAGGGGTCCAAAGCTTTAAAAATTGAAATGACCCATTCCAACGAGGTAAATGAATTTTGAGAACGAATTCAGGAAGAGGGTCCTTAGGGGCATCAGAAATGCCTTGTTGGACTTTTGTTGGCGCTTGCGCAACTTCTCCACAGAAAAATAACATGGCGGAAAGTTATTTCAAGAATTTGTGTTTTTAAACGTTTACCTCTTGCTAAAAGATTAACTACTTGCGATATCGATCTGATTTTTTATATCTATATACTACAGTCACGAGCGCATCTATCTGTACTAATAGATCTTTAAAATCACTTACGGTTTTTTTCTAAATAAACCCATAATCACATTAACGAATTTTGTGTGTTTGAAATTTCGACATGCGGGCAACTGTATTAAATGTTCGAATTTTGTATATATTACAAGCGAATGAAATATGGTCTAAAGATCAAAAAAGTTTTTGCAAAAAAAATTAGCTCGATATCTTATACAGTTTTCGAGATACAGATTTTTAAATAATGTCTTGTTATGATAGCGCGCAACGTGACAGCTACGGCAGGGCTCGTTCTGTACAATTGTGGGTAGATACATATTAGTCTAATACTTAATTAGATTTAGGTGTTATATTATTCTTGATGATTAGATCACTCATTGTCTGAAAATTATTAGACAATTATTTCTTTGCAATAAATACTTACGTGGTTTTAAAATATGAAGTACTTTTTACTGTAACATCAATTCCTGCCCCTGAGTGGAATAGGAACGATGAAACTACCCGGTTCTCACTTATTTTGTGGAGGCTGGGTCGTGGTTCGAAAATTAATTAAAATTTAGAATTGTTAGGCGCCAATAGCCAATTGCTCGATACCTATGCCTTACTGGTTTTCAAAAATGTAATACTGTGGCTATTCAGTGGCCTTAATGTTTACACAGGTATCATGAATTTTTAGAAAATTTATTATGAAAAACACAAAGTAAGAAAAATAAGTTGTATATTAAAATTTTAAAGACAAAACCGGAAATGGTAAATATTTGATATAAATTTAGATATTTTATTAACAAAAAATTTAATTTAGAGGGTAGCTACCTTCCTTACATAAATTATATGTAGGAGTAAGAATGTTATAAGGCTGACGGCCGATGAAAAGTTAAAGATAAAAATTTACATTTGCTGAAGGCTAAAAATTATATGTTAATTGAAAATTCCACAAGAAGTTGAGCGTGTTGATGTTCAAATGAGAATGACACTCTCACCACAAATCCTGCTCACGAGCTGCCGGAGCGCCTCGTCCCACTCAAATCTCTTCTTCCCCTTCCTCTGTTTGTTACGTTTACTGATAAACGTTGAGACTAGACTGATTAATATGTTGTCGCTATACAAGTTCCATATCCAGTGACATGTGTGGATGTGGGCAAACAATTTCCTCCTGGGCTAAATAAGGTTATCCTCACAGGACCATCACCATCAAGCTGGTCACTTTAATTGACACCTAAGGCTTATCTTTGGCTGGTCATTACCACCTCTTCAAACTGGCACCTAATACTTCATCAGGCTGCTACTTAATACCTCAGGCTGGTACTTACTAGCTCATCAAGCTGGTACTTATTACCTCACACCTAAAAGAGTCCATCGTGTTACTCTACCTTGCATTTACTTGTTTGAAAAGGCACTCTGGGTGCGTTAATACCCCACGTAATGCTTTAAGACCTTAACGTTTCTTCCAAAAATGCCCAAATATCCCCTACCAAATTCCAAGATATTTTTATAACCTTACAAAATTTAATAAAACCGCGTTCTACTATTGCTCAAACCTATATTTAAATCGCGTTTAAAACTTTAAATTCACAATTAATTCCCCTTAACAATAAGCAACAGAATTAAATGTAATTCCTTATCCAACATAGATTTTAGCTACTGACGCTGTTTTTTATGGCACGCGTGCATCTCTATCCAAGCACTTCAAAAATTAACCTATTAAATATCCCTTAACATCGGGTTGAATGCTGGCAATTTTACAAATTAAATACATATACATTAATCAATAAATGTCAGTGATTATAATTTAGTAGATATTGGTTTATTTAATTACCTATCTCCAGGAATTTGAGGCTTTAAATCTGCGGCAAGACAGCACAAACACGTCTTGTTCTTGGCTTCAAGAATCGGAAATGCCTAATTTATTGTCTCCTCTAAAATAGCTATCAATTGTTGCCAACCGCAAAATGATAAAAAGTGTTTACTTAAAATTCTGTTTTTATTATCAAATCTACTTAATTATTGCACTATTTTACTTCCCATTAATAATTCTTATTTGTTACTAAATTTCTATCGAATCAAATTATTAATTAAAGTTATTGTTTAATTTTTACCAATACTTCTAGGTTTCTAACTAGTAAGAGCCGGTGGTTTGCTGGTAGAATAACAGATGGCGCTCGGTGTATATTTTAAAGTTAATTCAAGTTTACTCGTTAAGAATCGGTTGGGTTTGCTTGTAAAGTACAGATGGCGCTCGGTGTATATTTTAAAGTTTGTTCATATTTATTCTGTAGCGATAGGGTAGGTTGATAAATCTACCTGATCTGGGGTTGAGTGGGGATGAGGACTTCGGCAGCTCTAGGTTTCTGTGAACAAAAAGTCAACAAATTTAAAGTATCTGCTATTATAGTGGTTTTAAGAACCCCATAATTAAATTATATATATTCTGTAGCGTCCTGGAACTTTAGGACGGTACACTTTCTCTCTCCCTCTACAAAAAAATATGTGTACTTCCATACATGTATTTTTTCCTATTAATTGAGACTTCAATTTCTACTTATCCGCTGATGGATATAACTAAAGCTAACTTAAAATAATTGAGATATGGTTACTTAACCATAAATGATTATAAACCGAATTGTGACTAAATTAAGCTATAAGACAGCTACGGTTCTTAGACCTTAACTTCTTACTAAATAACTAAAAGTAAATATCTTACATACTAGTGAATGCTGCTATAAGAGAGGATTTAGTACTCAATAGTAGCTTCGCGTACTACACGCCTAATATTTCAGGGACAAAATCAGTAACGACAAATTCAATAATGACAAAATTGGGAAAGACACAATCGGTAAAGTCAATGTAGTACTAATCCAAGCCATATTAGCATATACACTATACATATTTCACTTACTTCGAGACCGAGAGGCTCCAAAAACATAATTTATTCAATACCACATTCCACCAGATATAAAATATCCCCTGAATACTAATTATTCAGACACAAAATTGGAAGTAGAATTAAATCGATATAAAACTTGTATAGCATTTCACATACAAGAAACCCTTTGTAGAGAGTTCGGAAACGAAACATAAAATGTTTTAGGAGAGGACCCAAACATCAGTCTCCACAGACACTGTGGTGTAGTGCCTGAGCAGCGTTGTAGCGGCTGCCAGTGCTGAAATTGGAGTTGACATAAGCACATCTAAACCACGATACAGGAACCAAGTTCTCTGCCTATCCTTAACAGTGGGATAAAATATCCAGACTGTTAATAAATCAAACAAATTTATTTTGGATGTAGCTCCAAAGGGCTGAAATTAGACGTACGTATCAACTAAAATACTTTGGATATAGCTCCAAGGGGCTGAACTAGTAATACGTGACGACTAAACAACAAAAAGGACCATTGTTCTGGAAAGCTCTTGCTTCAGGCGCGATGAACAGTGTTTCGATCGAGCGATTGGCCAAGGGCTGAGGTGAAGCGGGGAGGCTGAGATATGTCTCTCGAAGACCGTCAGACGACCTAGGTCACTCCTGACTGACAAGCTCCCTTACCCATGTTTACGCTCGACCCTCCTTAACCACCTGTCATTCAAGACAGCCCGGCCGAAACTAGTCCATCCCCATCCCGGAACAAGTTCCTTTAATGGCCGTTAAATATCCTACGAACTAGGATAATGATTACTTCTTACCTGTAAACATCTAGAAAATATAATACTAAAAGTAACTAAAGTTTAAACAAACAAAACTAGGACGAAGTTAGTCAGAACACTTAACCAAAATTAAGATACTAGAAGATTTCAAGTAGGATGTTCTCCAGAAACGTCAGAAATACAAAAGGAATATACAAGCAAAGCATAATCTTTTTGAGTCAGGTTTGGTAAAGACATTACTCTGAACTAACGAAAGGAAAACTAACTCACTGTTTATCAAGGGGCAAATTGACCATCCAGGAAAAATATTCCCTCCTAACAAATTTCCCTTGACTTTCAAACCACAACTGAACAATTATATTTATTTACCAGACCACGAGAATGCATTAGCAAGACTGGCAAATAGAATACAATAAATATAATAAAAACTAACAGGTAGAAGGTTTCCCTAACGAAATTCAGTCTGCCCTAACCCTTCCTCAAACATAAACCTAAGTAGAGTAACACAAAAGAATTATAGAAGTGGAAAAATAGAAAGTATAGATGAAAATAAGGACAACACAAAGAAGAATGACGATGTTCTGTCATTTATTGATATTTTCCAAGCGCATGAAATTCACCAAAATGTCGTATAATCACAAAAGGCTTAACCGTTACTACATCGGATTCCAAATCCTCGAGACAAATCTTGCTGAGTTTCACTTGCTTGGTTCACATCAACTGCGTGGCGTGCAGACGTTGAAGACGCTACACCCACTAAACGTGGCCCACCCTTCAACCCTTGGATAAAAGATATCCAGCCGGAAAAATATTTCCGAAGTTTACTGACAACAACTACATTACTAGAAAACTACTATCAACGCACGACAAAACCTTCCTGGTATCTCAATTAAAATTAGTGCGCCTAATCTAAATTTATGGGTAATTAACTTAATAGAAAATGCATTATAAAAATGTTTACCCGACTGAAACGTCAGAGTTTGATCCATAGTACGTTTTTAAATCAGAAACATGCCAATGACCTGCATCAGATCCGTCTGCATGGTCTAGTGCATATACTAATTTAGAAATTTTCTGGCGAACTGTGCAAAGTACAAATTTGGGTGCTAACTTAGCTGAAAAATGTTTGGAAGCATCTGACAAAACCTTATTTTTCTTCCATACCTTATCACCTACTTCATATTTAACTTCCCGCCTACGCAAGTTATATGTTTTCTGATTTCTCTGGTAAGCATTATTTAACCGCTTTACTACATCTTTATATGTATCCGAAAGGTTCGATATGTCATCACAATACCTATTCCTATCACCCGGAGCTAGTTGAATGCCTGATGTTGACTCTACTTGCCCGTAAAAGTCTCCTGAAATGGGAACTTTACGGCCGAAATTCAAGAAAGCAGGAGGGAAACCAGTTACTTCGTGAGTAGCCGTTCTGATTGCGTGAGCAACCCTGAAAATTTCTACATCCCAATCCTGATGATTATCTTGGATATAACTGCGTATAGCTGTACCTATCGTAGCGTTCGATCGCTCGACTGGATTTACTTGTGGGTGATACAATGCATTAAACCAAATTTTTTGTACTTTGTACCGATCGGCCAGTTTCTTAAAAACTGATGAAGCAAACTGCTTCCCGTTGTCTACCATAATGAACTGTGGAACACCGTAAATCAAAAATACGTCATTCTCCATAAATTTAGATATAGTCTGAGCTGTGGCATTACGCATGGGATGTACGAGAACATATTTAGTAAACCAATCTAAAACTACTAAAAGATATGAAAAACCCCTTTTACTTCTTGTTACCGGGCCAAAAATATCTACGCTTATGACTTGCCATGGAAATTCTACTTTCTTTTCTTTCCCCATTAAACCGTAACGTGAAAATGACACTTTTTGCGAACCGCAAGTCTTGCATGACTTGACATATCTCAGTATATCCTTACGCATTTTAGGCCAATAGTAGTCTTCACAAATTCTCTTAAGTGTTTTAAAATACCCCAAATGTGCTGCTGTACTTTCATTGTGACATTGTTTTAGAACATTATTTCGTTGTGAAAGTGGTACCAAAAGTTTCCATTCTGTCAAATTAGTTTTCACCGGTAATTTATTAGCAACATGTTTAAAGATTAAATTATTCTCTACCTTAAAAAATGGATACAAATTTGGATTTGCCAAAATTTTTGTACGTAATTTAATATACCAATCATCTAGATTCTCCTGATTAAGTGATAATGAACCTACTGTGAAATTTTGTTCTTCATTATCTGACGGTTCGTCCCGCTGCACTCTAGATAAAGCGTCAGGAACTACATTTAAATGACCTTTACGGTGCACTAAATTAAAGTCATATTGTTGCAACTTAACCATCCAGCGAGCTAATCTGCCGGTAGGTGACTTCAACTTATGCAACCAGCTAACCGCTAAATTATCCGTTATGACTGTAAACTTCTGACCTTCCACGAAGGGCCGAAATCTCTCTAAACTAAATAATAAGGCTAATACTTCTAACTCGTAAATACTGTAGTTTCTTTCTGCCTTATTTAGTGAGCGACTGGCAAAAGCAATTACCTTTTCTTCTCCTCCCTGTACTTGTGTCAAACAACAACCTAATCCTGTACTAGACGCGTCGCACTGTATAACAAAATTATTTGACTTAAAATCAGGACTAGTTAGGATTGGAGTAGAGATAAGCGCTTGCTTAAGTGCCAAGAATGCTTGTTCTGCATTTTCATTCCACTTAATTGGTTGTCTTTTACCACGTTTCCCTTTTAGCAAATCATTTAACGGAGCAACTAAAGTCGAAAAATGAGGTAAAAATCTCCGGTACCACGAACACATGCCTATAAATCGTTTAATCTGAGTTGTATTTGTAGGACGAGGATAACTGATCATCGCTTCTACCTTCTCAGGGTTTGTACGTAGTCCACCTTCAGTATCAATTACATAACCTAAATATTTTAGAGATTTTCTAAAAAACTGACATTTTTCATAATTTACTGTTAGGCGAGCATCCTTCAACCTATCAAACACTTCTTTTAAAATTGATACGTGTTCCTCAAAACTAGAAGCGGTGACAATTATATCGTCTAGATAAACAAAAACTTTATTTTCTAATTTTGGTGTTATAACAATGTCCATTAGCCGTTGCATAGCCTGTGCAGCGTTTGCAAGACCAAATGGTAGTACTTTAAAACAAAATAAGCCCCTTCCCGGAACAGCAAATGCGGTTTTGGGTTTGGAAGTTTCAGAAAGTGGAATTTGCCAAAAAGCGCTTTTCAAATCTATGCTACTGATATATTTAGCGTCCCGTAACATACTCAATATACCGTCTACAAAAGGTAAAGGATACGAATCCTTAACAGTTACTGAATTTAAAGATCTACCATCAAAACAAAATCGATAATTCCCATTATCCTTTTTAACTAATAAAACTGGCGACCTCCATTCACTAAAAGTAGGTTCAACTACATCTTGTTCTAACATTTTGTCAAGTTCTTCATTTAAAATATTCATCATATGTGGTGATAAAAGATATTGGCGCTGCCTGATAGGTTCAGCATTTCCAGTGTCTATATGATATACCATCCTATCGGTAAGGCCTAACTTCCCACAACTAAGTCCCTTGAATAACTGCTTGACCTTTTCAACTTGCCGGAGCTGAACTCCAGTTAAGTCAGCCAAACCGCCATCATTGGTCTCAACTGTGTTCACATGACACAGAGCTGAAACTCTTATGCTACCAACTTTATTTACCCAAGTATTTGATTCAAAATCTAAATGAATGCCAAATAACCTACAAAAATCTATACCAAAAATAAAAGAACTAGGCAAAGATGGAACTATATAAACCGTAAGTATTCGAACTATGTTGTTAATCTTGAGCGGTAAGTGAGCTATACCTGTGACAGTTTGAGGAGTACCGTCTGCTGTCGTTACATATCTTAGATCTGACGTTACAAATTTACATTTAAATTGTTCTAAAATTTTCACACCATTGCTTCCAACTACAGAACGATTACAACCAGTATCCACTAAAGCTAAAAATTTCTTATCGTATAAAAAAACTGAAATGTAAGGTCTATCGTCACCATTTTTAGACAACAATAGAGGTGTTACTTGTACTTCATCACTAACTCTATGGTAAGTTTTGTAAAAATTTCTTACTTTACTCAACCAAAAATTCCAATCTGATTTGTTAGTCACAACATTTTTAAACTTACTATAACTACGGGGGTTTGGACGTTGACTAACTTTACGTGGCCCCCTTGTTAGTTTTTTGAACATTTTTTACACTCTTTAAATGTGACATTTGATTCACCACATTTAAAGCAAAATTTATTTCTTTTAGCCCTACATTGTTTAAAAACATGATTTTCACCTTTACAATTAAAACAGATTACTGGTGTCTTGGTAGTTTTGATTTCATTAACATTTGATTGCCCAGGTTGACTTCTACGATTAGGTTTAAAATTTGATTTTGGTGGTGATACAGACTTAACAGACTTTTCATGAGATTCCCTAACATTATTCTTATCTAAAGAAGGCAACCCAACATATAAAAGATCCTTTTCCACTAAATTACTTCTCATAGGAGGCGGTATATATTTTTTGGTACTTTCCTCAGCGTATTCTACTTTTTTGCACTTTGAAATTAATTCTGAAATTGTATCTATAGTCAATAATGCTAAAGGCGTAGCAAAATATGGCAATAAATTCTTTCTAATTTGTTTAATGCGTTCTTCTAAACTTGGTTTTGTTTTTAGTCTATTATATAAAGCTTCCATGATTCTAATATAAATATGTACTGGCTCATCCACATGTTGTGTTCTCTTTTCAATGTAATCTCTCATACTCTTATCAAAATCCTCATGTAAAAAATCATTTTTCAACTGTTCTACCAAATCTTCCCAATTTCTAACCTCATTACTACCTCTAACAGATCGATACCACTGTAGAGCTGGTCCCGAAAAAAGATCTAACCCTGACTGGAATAATTCTCTTTTAGTGACGTTTCGAGCTATTGCTAACTCTTCAACTCGTTCAATAAATGAAATTACATTATTAGGCTGGCCATCAAACGTGACACCCCACTTATAGATAGGTACAAACTTAGTACTAGGACTAGTTGCTATATTTACACCAGTGCCTACTTGTAATGCTAAATCATCTACTACTTCTAAATTCAGTTTATCATAAAGATCTGCTTCTAGTAAGTAAATCGTAGCCCTCGACTCGTTTTGAAATGTTACCGTCTCCTCAGAATTTTGTTCTGGGATAGGCATTCTATTTATTCGTACCATAATATGTACTAACTGTGACTTAACCTGTTTTACTGGCAAATCATCCTCCGTAGGATTATCTAAATTGTTAATTATATTTCTGATGGAATCTAAAGTATTGTTTACTTGTACTTTCTCTGTATTAAAATTAAATAATGGATCTCTCAGAGATAAATCATTACATGGTTTGGCTATTAGAGCTCGTGTTAAAAGTCTACAGCATGTTTCAGTGTCCCTAACTGTAGTACAACCTCTTACGCGTAACTCATAATCAACTTGATCAGCTTGTAATAACGTTGGTATGAAAATTTCAGACATTTTGTTTACTTTTGATTAACTCGACTATTCAAATTTAACAAACTGCAAGGTATATCAAAATTCAATTCACTGGCTTACTAAGTATTTATAACTCCTGTGCCCCTGTATTATTTTTCTAGACTTTTTCAAAATTACTACGATAACTCGTATTTCACCCTACGATTATCTTATTCCTACAATAAGGACTCAAAAATTTTCCTGTAACTGTCTTACCGCAATGTTTAATCTTCTTTAATTTAACCCAAAAGTATTCACGACTTTGCAAAACTAATCTAATCAAATCTTGAGGTCTCAACCATAAACAATACACATAATATCAGTAATACACACAAATATATAAACAGTAAGAAAATTCAAAAAATAGGACAAAATTAAAAATGTGACAATTTGTCTCAACAGCTCAAAGTTTTATTTTAATTTTTTTTTGATAACACTCAACTTCTATACTCGCAAGCCCCACGTTGGGCGCCACTTTGTAACATCAATTCCTGCCCCTGAGTGGAATAGGAACGATGAAACTACCCGGTTCTCACTTATTTTGTGGAGGCTGGGTCGTGGTTCGAAAATTAATTAAAATTTAGAATTGTTAGGCGCCAATAGCCAATTGCTCGATACCTATGCCTTACTGGTTTTCAAAAATGTAATACTGTGGCTATTCAGTGGCCTTAATGTTTACACAGGTATCATGAATTTTTAGAAAATTTATTATGAAAAACACAAAGTAAGAAAAATAAGTTGTATATTAAAATTTTAAAGACAAAACCGGAAATGGTAAATATTTGATATAAATTTAGATATTTTATTAACAAAAAATTTAATTTAGAGGGTAGCTACCTTCCTTACATAAATTATATGTAGGAGTAAGAATGTTATAAGGCTGACGGCCGATGAAAAGTTAAAGATAAAAATTTACATTTGCTGAAGGCTAAAAATTATATGTTAATTGAAAATTCCACAAGAAGTTGAGCGTGTTGATGTTCAAATGAGAATGACACTCTCACCACAAATCCTGCTCACGAGCTGCCGGAGCGCCTCGTCCCACTCAAATCTCTTCTTCCCCTTCCTCTGTTTGTTACGTTTACTGATAAACGTTGAGACTAGACTGATTAATATGTTGTCGCTATACAAGTTCCATATCCAGTGACATGTGTGGATGTGGGCAAACAATTTCCTCCTGGGCTAAATAAGGTTATCCTCACAGGACCATCACCATCAAGCTGGTCACTTTAATTGACACCTAAGGCTTATCTTTGGCTGGTCATTACCACCTCTTCAAACTGGCACCTAATACTTCATCAGGCTGCTACTTAATACCTCAGGCTGGTACTTACTAGCTCATCAAGCTGGTACTTATTACCTCACACCTAAAAGAGTCCATCGTGTTACTCTACCTTGCATTTACTTGTTTGAAAAGGCACTCTGGGTGCGTTAATACCCCACGTAATGCTTTAAGACCTTAACGTTTCTTCCAAAAATGCCCAAATATCCCCTACCAAATTCCAAGATATTTTTATAACCTTACAAAATTTAATAAAACCGCGTTCTACTATTGCTCAAACCTATATTTAAATCGCGTTTAAAACTTTAAATTCACAATTAATTCCCCTTAACAATAAGCAACAGAATTAAATGTAATTCCTTATCCAACATAGATTTTAGCTACTGACGCTGTTTTTTATGGCACGCGTGCATCTCTATCCAAGCACTTCAAAAATTAACCTATTAAATATCCCTTAACATCGGGTTGAATGCTGGCAATTTTACAAATTAAATACATATACATTAATCAATAAATGTCAGTGATTATAATTTAGTAGATATTGGTTTATTTAATTACCTATCTCCAGGAATTTGAGGCTTTAAATCTGCGGCAAGACAGCACAAACACGTCTTGTTCTTGGCTTCAAGAATCGGAAATGCCTAATTTATTGTCTCCTCTAAAATAGCTATCAATTGTTGCCAACCGCAAAATGATAAAAAGTGTTTACTTAAAATTCTGTTTTTATTATCAAATCTACTTAATTATTGCACTATTTTACTTCCCATTAATAATTCTTATTTGTTACTAAATTTCTATCGAATCAAATTATTAATTAAAGTTATTGTTTAATTTTTACCAATACTTCTAGGTTTCTAACTAGTAAGAGCCGGTGGTTTGCTGGTAGAATAACAGATGGCGCTCGGTGTATATTTTAAAGTTAATTCAAGTTTACTCGTTAAGAATCGGTTGGGTTTGCTTGTAAAGTACAGATGGCGCTCGGTGTATATTTTAAAGTTTGTTCATATTTATTCTGTAGCGATAGGGTAGGTTGATAAATCTACCTGATCTGGGGTTGAGTGGGGATGAGGACTTCGGCAGCTCTAGGTTTCTGTGAACAAAAAGTCAACAAATTTAAAGTATCTGCTATTATAGTGGTTTTAAGAACCCCATAATTAAATTATATATATTCTGTAGCGTCCTGGAACTTTAGGACGGTACATTACATGCAATATACTGTCCTCCTAAGCCAAAATGACGTACTTCAGTAACGCTCCTCTTGAGATATTTGACATTTGATGACACTATCTCAGCCATTCTTGTTTCATTAAATATTTTCATTCTATTTTTGGATTTAATTCTATGAGGCAGATGCAAAAATAATGCTTTATTATTGAAAAAAGTCGGTCATTTAACAAGGAAACTTTGAAGTACGTCCAATTTGCTTAGGGACAGTATATCTAAACTTGCAAATGCAGTACGAAATCATTAATAAGTTTTAATAAATTGAGTTTAAAAAATAAAAATTAACCGAAACTTCAGATTCAGAAACGGTATCGTATGACAGAGAAGAAGAAAACATCAGAATCTTATGTATTCGCCATAACAGACACAATTCCCATTCCAAACTGGAATAACGTTATTCATAATATAAAAGTAAAGTCAATCATCTAAAATACATTTCTGTATATTGTTGTAAATAAGGACAAATGTTGCCCAACAATATGAACTTAGATTCCTCCTGCCTAGCATAAAATATCTGAAGTGCAATCATGAACAAACCAACACAATAATATTTACGTAAGGTATGTTTAATTTTTGCAAAATACAAAAACTAGAAAAGTTGTGTGGGTATACGACAACAAAGGGTATTTTAGAGTATTCACGAAATCAATAAATAATTAGGGGAAAAATATGAAGAAAATATTGTAAAAACTTTATTGGCAGTCTATGTATTGTATGACCTGTCAGTTATCCTTTGCGAAGGGGAAAAAGTGAGCAGTTACAGTTGCCTTAAAACAAAAAGGCCACCTAAACAATTTGACTAATCTTGGTACTGTATTTAAAACGGTCATTAAGTCCAGTGGTTTGGTGTGCTTAGCATAGCTTGCAACTGAAGTATCTAACGAAGCATGGTCAAACCCTGCTTACTGCGAAATAATGTTGAGTGTAAAAATTATTCACGAAGTGGTTTAGATTCTCATATACTTTCCTCACCTAACACAAAATCCTAGATTTTAAACGAATTACCTCGGTGACTTAAAAAGCGGTTAAGAAAACATCACACTCTCCAAGAAAATTTGGATATATGATAGAGAATAACCAAAACCACAAATGATGACAAAAAACCACAAGTGATTCTAAAAAAAAAAACGAAAAGCGGAATTGTAAAATAAAGTGTGAGTAAAAATGTGGGTCCACTTGATGTTCTGTTGTATGTGCATGTGATTGTGCACTAACAATTGTTTTAAGGGCAGAAGTAATACAGAGCAGTATTTAACAGACAGTGATTCTTACTAGCAGTAGTATAGTGCTTTGTCGATGCTTACTGAGCTGTGTATAATTATGCATTATTATTATTATTATTATTATGACTTATAAATTACACGTTTTGTGTACGTGTTTATATTTTATTTCTATATCGTATAATGACGGTATACTTAATAAATAATATCTCCATATACAACACCTTCATAACCTATAGATCTAATAAATCCTCTGCCAAATGAGTTTCATTTTACATATTAATATTTTTGTAAAATTATAAATAATAATAACACTATCAAAAATGTATTGGCTTACTATATTGATGCATTACAATTAACCAGATAGCAGTACGCCAGAAAATAGCCACATGCTAATAGGAATATCACGGATCTAAATCATGGTTTAATTTAAAAAGTCTGTAGCTCAAAAACTGTAAAAGATATGGAGCTAATTTTTTTTGCAAAAACTTTTTTGATCTTTAGACCATATTTCATTCGCATGTAATATATAAAAAAATTGAACATTTAATATAGTTGCTCGCACGTCGAAATTTCAAATACACAAATTTCGTTCCTGTGATTTAGGATTTATTTAGAAAAAAACCGTAAGTGATTTTGAAATTCTACCAGTACAGATAGATGCGCTTATATTAGTAGTATATAAATATAAAAAATCAGATCAATATCTCACGTAGTTAATTTTCTAGCGAGAGGTAGAAGTTTAAAAACACAAATTCTTGAAATAACGCTCCGCCATCTTTTTTTCTTGTGGAGAAGTTGTGCAAGAGCCAACAAAAGTCCAACAAGCCATTTCTGATGCCCATTAGGACCCTCTTTTGACATGTGAGCTCAAAAATTATTTACCTTGCTGGAATGGGTTACTTGGCGATTTTGACGACTTTCGAAGGCGTGGACCCTCTACTACTGGGTATGTAGTTTTTAATTGTTTATCATGGAGCGAACTTATTCACTTAAAAGAAGATTGTTGGTTAAACATTATAAAAAATTGAAAAGAAGAAGCACCTACTCAGTGTGTTAAACGAAGTGTTAAATATGGTTCGACATCTGTGAACAAGTGGAGGTGATGAAACTTGTAATAGGTATATAAGGCTTGATACATCGAGTAATAAAAACATTTGCCAGAAAACATCAACAAATATGTAAAGCATATTTAGGGATTTCAGTAAATTAATATAAGGAAAAAACTAATAAAGGTACTTTTTGAGAAAAATTTACAATTTTGTAACTTATATGCCCTATTTGTTATATTTTTTCTGAAATTACGCTGTACATACGTACAAAAACTTTTATAGATCATCAATGTTCAACCTAATATCTTAACCCATAGCCATTTTCTTTACTTGAATTCTGGAATAATATTGGCAAAAAATATAACGTTAAACTTATAATAATGTTATCAATCTGGTAGCATTAGTCACAACATATATTTCTGCTTCTCTCGGTCTTTGGTATTATTTGTAGAATCGATCATTCATATAAAGAGGTGTTGTTAAAATTTTTAAATGAACAAGGGAACCTTTCAAATGCAAAAGTCGGTTAAACAAAAAAATGTTCACATTTAAACTGTGATTTTTTTTTAAACAGGACACCAAGAAAATTATAACAACAATTTATTTTAAATATAAGCTTGCCATCAGGTGGCATATATTAGTCTTAATGTTTTTTGCCAAAATTTCATCTGAAACGTAAATTTTTCTTTTATTTGCACAGGGGCTGCTGAAGTCACTAACGCTTCAAAGTCTTGGAAGGACACCGAAATGGCTATTGCATCGTGATTGAAGAGGGCAAAAGAAAGAACAGAGCGGGTGTCAAAAAAGATAGAATATTAGAGAATAATATAAACTAAGATAATTATAAAAAGACGAAGTGTGCAAAAGAAAAGTAAGAGAAAGTGAGATATACATTTATCTTACGTTTTATTGCACACTTGGCTTATTTCTTATAATATAATATTCAATATGACAATGTATATATAACTATAATATACTGTACTGTATTGTAATATATAACTTTTAAATCCCATAAAAATTGTATTTTTGACACTTGACACTTGAATTTGTAGAGTAAGAAGTTAATTTTTTTTAAATACAAATGCCATAACTTATTTTTCAATAGCACAATAGAAATAAAATGTTTGTAAGTATAAATTTGTCATTTGATGTTGGTAAATAAAAATACCAAGTATTAAAATCAATCTATTTGAATAATTTTTCTAGATGGTAATTATATATTGTCATTTTTTATCTTTTTGGCTTTTCTAACCACATTAATTCCCTTCGAAATAGAATCCAATCACTGGATTCTATTTCGAAAGGAATGCATGTGGTTAGAAAACCCAAAAAGAAACATAAATACCCTCTACTGTGAATACACCTTAAAAGTGGCGGAGGGGGAGGTACCTATATGTTTTGCATAGTATGTCCCAACAACATTTTCAGGACGTTCTCTCTAGACCTACATTCGTCCCACATAAGTCCTGGGTCGTGACACCCCGTTTTGCTGACACGGAACGTCCCTCAAACGTCCTCAGTACGTTTCAGGTCGGTAAAATAGGTTCTCGGGACGTTCTCATATCCTCTGGGTACGTACCTACTTGGGACGGCCATGTGCTGCAATGGGAATGCGTAAAATACGTATGCGTCTTATCGGCAAGAGAGTGTTGCGTTCACATTGTGCAGATTTTCGGCGTCTTGTGGTCGTCAGTTTGTGTCAAACAACTTTAATAAACTGCAAAAATTAATAAAACTGCAAATACACACCAACCGAATCGCGCAATATGAACGCTCGCTCAGGAATGCAAGTATCTTCTATCAATTTCCCGATAATGGAATAATATCTCAGCATCTACATGCGGACGTACGTATTTCCGGCAGCATACTGCGTGGTTGCGTATTCTACGCACATTTGTGAACGTTCCAATTTAAAACAATGTGTTGTCATTTTGCCGAAAAAAGGCAGTCGAAATACGCGTCTGCGGAATACGCATAGTGTGGACCCGGCCTTACAGTCGATAAAAATCACGTAAGTACCTACTTATTATTTAGTTTGAGAAAGTAAAAACTAATTAAATACGTACTTCATTAAATGACATTGTACTCAATGCCCCTGTTTTAGATAGTTCCCGTATAAAAACCGTAAATTGTATTATTATTCAAGGTAATTAATTATTATATTGTGAATAACGGATATAAGTTTCATTGCAAGAATTAATACCTTTTACTGTCTTTTACAAAACCTTAACAACTTAACAGTATTATTTTATATTTTAGCGTCCACTATGAAAAGTAGAGTAATAAACTAAATCCTCGACTAAAGAAAATAAGTTTAATCGCCGGAATCATACACAAAATACAAGGGTCAGCATATCAGGAACATTGTAATGTGTGTAGTTTGGGAATTTTCCAGTTGCTTTTCCCGGTTAATTTTATAAAACCATAACCGCTTGACAGATTAACAAGAAACACGATAAAGACACGTACCTATATTTTTTATGTTTGGTCTTCTTCTAAAGGGAAGTGAACCACATTAGTATGGTAAAAACGTTTAACATTCAAAATAAGCAGCACGGAAGAACGCAGCTCCGAGGTAGTCTTAGAACCAAAACTACATCAAGAGTGTTTTAGGGAAAGCATATCAAATATTTGTGTAACATTAATCTCTACAACTTGCCGCCATAAAAATTGGAATTGTTTTGGACAATGAGTACTATACACTCCTTTTTTTCGGGGTTAAAATGTTACTAACAATCATGGCAACAAATGCTTTAATACTTTTATGCTTTTTCATAAATATGTTGTCTACAGATAACGATTATTGATTTCGTAGTACCGTCAAATGGCAACATCATACGAACAGAAGTCTAAAAACAGAAAATACCAACCATTGGCAAAACAACTTAAGAACATGTACGCAGTCAATGTAGTACCAATAATCAATTCAGCTTAACGACCAGAACTGGAAAAGTGTAATGAAACTATTATATTTCAAGAACTTCCATAAGCTACTTATCCAGAAATCAGAACTACTTGAAACAGTAAATTTAGTCAAAATGTCTGGATCTTGATGACAATGCTTATGGCTCAGTGAGCTCAGTGCTCTTAAGAATTAAGAAGGTAAAATTGATAATAGCAATAATATACTTAATAATATGTTCTTTTGGCTCTAAAATTGCTACAATGTACGTTACGAGGACTTATATTATTAATATAAATATGAAGAAATTGGAGGTAGAAAAATTAGAAAAATGATATAAGTAACAGATAACGTTTGGAGGATTATCCTGTTACATTTAGTATAAATAGATTTATTTGAATTGAGTTTGCAAACCCACATAAACGTCGGATTGCTTTATTTTGTATATCCGGTAGGAAAGATTTGTTTTGATTGTAGCCCCCAAACCGGCAACATAGATAAATTGTGATTGTGTATGTGCAAAATAAATATAGACCCTTTCGGGTTACCAATTTGTTAAAATACATGCCACTTTGAACATTGCTACTAGGGGGTTAATCTTTTCTTTTATAACGTAATATATATGATCATTCCAACTTAAATTTGAGTGTATTAATGATCCTAAATATTTTATATTGTTGACGTTTTCAGTTTGCTGGGAGTCTAAAGATAAGGTTGTTTATAGCATGCTTTTTTGTCAAGATTTCGTTATAATATGTTTTGTTTGTTACCCATAATTCTAATTTACTTCAGTCTTTGCATTCTATGAATTAAATTATACATATTGTCGGAGAAGTAAAAAATAGAGGAAAAAATAGAGGTATCGTCGGAGTACAGTCGTATTTCACCCACGAAATTGTATTCACTTATAACGTTAATGTAAATATTCAACAACAAGGGTCCTAAAATTGAGCCTTGTGGATCACCATTAATATAATATTACTTTTAGTATCATTTACTTGAACATACTGCTTACCATTCGGAATCAATAAATCCAAAGCAGTAGCCCTCACGTCTCACTTTTCTAAATTTTTAAAATTAATGTATCAAGTACTTCGATTAATTTATTATATTGTTCTAGCACTATCTATTCAAATAAGATTCTCTTTGTTTAACGTATTTTTTTATTCCTCGTGGAGTATGATAAAATATAAAACTACTCTGCATGAGAAAACAAAATCACAAATTGATTATGGAAATAATTTTACATTATCATTGATCTGTATGATTCTTTATAATTTGGGCCCAGTGGCGTATCTATGCACGGGCAGTTCGGGTAGTTGCCCGGGGCCCTAGGCTTTTTGAGTCCCCCGGATCCCACGAAATATTAATATCGTGTTGTATTCGCATTCGCAGTGGTGTGATTTCCCCGAGGTATTAATAATAATATAGTGTCTGTATTCGCGGCGGTGACGTGACTGATGTTTCCAGGGCGTTCTAATTGTTCTTTACACTTTCTGTAACAGTGGCAAATGCAGACGTTCGCTTAGCAAACTAAAGCTAATCAAAAATTATTTCTGTTATGGGTCAACAGATATTAAGCCAATTGACTTTGTTGTCAATCGATTCAGAAAGTGCCTCCAAAATGGATCTAACTGAAATTATAATTAACTTTTCCAATGCCAAAGCTCGAAAAAGAGAATTTTAATAATATTTAATATTTTACTTTAAGTAGTTAATTGGATCTCAGTGATGTTGTTTATGTTTGAGAATATATTTTTTGTTATTTGAGAATTTTTATTTATGTTCGCTTAAAAATAAAATATTTTCGTTATTATATCTTTTGTTTTTCTTGCGTAGCACTATTGACTATAGGGGCTCCAAAGTGTATGTCGCCCCATGTAGCTTAGCTACGCCACTGCTTGGACTAATTTATTTTTGTTTCACTAATAGTCTAAAGCAAAAGGTACAACACTTGAATGGTATTCTGTATCTATGAAATATATGTTTATTATTAAAATCATCAGATTTATTAATGTTTTAATAACACTTTTCTAAAATTACAGACCTGTAAAAAACACCTATTTTTAACGCAAATAGGTGATTCCGAAGGCTTTTGACGTGCTGAACACGATGCCGTTGGCCGTTTTGCCCCATCACGTCACAATTTTGAGAAAACCTAACCTAAAGGTGCTAAAAAGGCCATATATTCGTGCCCTAATAACAATAACTGGACAACGACACGAGACTGAGTAAAACCGACCAGACCATCTTATTCAAAAGCACAAAATCTTCAAAAGCCAATTATTTTATTTCTGCGTTTAGCAAGAAATACAAAAATTTTTGTCGTGAGTATATCTACAAGTAAATCGGACCTAAATGGCTAATTCTATATGATTTTGACAAGCTGAATATAATGCCGTTACCCGTTTTGCTCAAAACAAAACAAAAACAAAAATAAATAAAAAACAAATAAAATAACAAAAAAATAAGTAACGGCGTTGTGTCCAGCGCGTCAAAATCCTATGGAATTAGCAATATAGGTCCGATTTACTTGTTTAAGCACTCACGACAAAAATTCTAGTATTTCTTGTAAAACTCAGAAATAAAACAAGCTAACCGTTATACTCTTCGCCGATTTACTGCACTTTTTATGTAATTGTTGCACATTCTATAGGATACTCTTCGCATTTTTTTTGTAAATAATAATAGTTTTAGACATTTTTAGTTTAATTACAAAACATAAAAAAAATTATGTAAAATTTTTTTTTTTTATTTAAAAAAATTTATAACTTTTTTATTTATCGATCGATTCTGCTCAAAATAGGGTTCTTCTTCTAGCTAACACTAACTTACTGTCCAAATTTCAATACAATCGAACTTTTCGTTCTTAAGTTATCCTGCTTACAAGAAACGCGACACACGGACGAACGGACATTCTGAAAGTTGTTCAGGATTCGATCACCAACACAGTGATATGAAATTTTTTTATCTACGAGCAATATTACCCGCGAAAAAAATAATAATAATAATAATAATAATGATAATAATAAATTGCCTTTATTTAGTATTACAATATATAATACCAAGGGCGAAGTCTAGCCGAAGCTACTCTACTTAACGCTAATTTGCGAAGAGTATAATAATGTTTGCGCCATCTATAGTTGTTTTTTTATTGTTATTATTAGTTTTTGAACATTTTGGACACCTGAATAAGATGCTCTGGTCCGTTTTATTCAATCTCGTTTCGTTGTCCAGTTATCAGGGTATGAATATAGGCAGAAATGGCCTTTTTGGCACTTTTAGGTTAGGTCTGCTCTGAATTGTGACGTGATGGCACAAAACGGCCATCGTGTTCGGCACATCAAAAACCTTCGGAATCACTTATTTAGGTTAAGAAAAAAAACCTTGCGGGTCAGTGTTATTAGTTAAACACACACAAATAAGAAAAAGCACAAGGTTTCGAAACTGTAATATGTGAGCCCCTCAGGCTCCAACGAACTTTATGTAAATAAGATGATATACCCATACTATACTTTAAAATGTTACCAAGTTATTTTTAATTGCTATAGATTACTACAAAACGAGTGACGTTATTTAAAGTAAGTAAAGAACGCGACGAAAAATAAAACAAGCTATTCGAGGAGTCGCATTCGCAGTTAGCCACGCCCGACTGCAACTCCCACTTCTCAAATTATATAATCACTAATCAGTAATTTAGGGATTCAAATAAAGCACCTGGTGTTAAGACTTACATAACAAAGATTATTTTAAAATACCGTCATGCTTATTGCACCTTTGTTTACATGAATACGAATTCTTATCTAAAGATATGATTATAATTTGATGAAACATAGCAGTACAACAACCTATAAAAAAGTCTGCTTTGAATTTTTTTGATTAGAATAAACATTGTTTATATTCGAATACATATATACCTAATAAAATGACCTTATGTGTTTTTATTAAATGACTTAAATATGGAAATATGTCACAAAAGCATAAACTCTAAAATTGCAAAATCATAAATTATGTTATTTCCACTAAAAGAGTAATATTTTTATGCAAAATGGGCAGTGTGACTTTTATTTAAATTGATGTGAAATAATAACAACAGCGGGCCATTATTAATTTATTGTGATATAAAAAGGTTGCCAACTTATCACACGATATACATATAATCATGAAAATATACCTAACACTAAAAAATAAAAAGCATTGTATGCTGTATTGTGTCTGGGTGCGATTGCCTTACAAAAAAAAATATAAGTTAAACAAAATATCGTGTATTACCTGGAGTTGTGGAAGTTCTTGGAGTTTTAGGGCTTCCAGGCACCTCAACATCTTTAATTTCGTAATTCTCTGACCAAGTCTTGGAGAGAACCGGCCTAGGTTTTTTGGCTTTGATATTATTAACAGTAGTACAATGATCTCCATTAGTTGTTGCCATTGTTATTGTTTATTCCTTTCACTTTAATTTTCACGTGCGTATTCACTTTAAATTCAAACCGACAACACTCTCGCTCAACTGAAAGCCGACTGGCAAAGTCGGGGAGAATGCTGACTATATATTGTAGGCCATTTAGAACAAGATTTTTATCTAAAGCGGAATTTTCGTAAAAGCACACCTCATCAGGGATTCCGGGATTCCCTTGAAAATTGTATCCATTTCCACGTAAAATATGTCACATATGCACACAGTAGTAGGGTATGCTTCGCACTGAACTTTTTTTGGTTCAATTTTATGAAAACATTGATTTGTTATGGAAATTAATTACCCCTTTCCTGTAAATGATGATATAATACCACCATAGATCCCATTCATTTAAATGAAGTAGGTATGTCTATTAATCTTTATCAATAATTATGATGGTTTCATGACTAAGTTTAGTGATAAACAAACACGTTCTCGATTTTTATAGAGGAGAGGATACCCTTGATTTTTATAAATCACTGTCCACACTTTACATAAGTTTTAATAATAACAGTTAAAATACTATTAAATTTATATGGCCGCCAGTGAAATTAAAAAAGTATTTAATATTACGTGTACGTAAGAGATATTTAAAATAATTATGTGAAGTTGTTAAACGCACATTCAACACAAAACTGCCTAACAAATGGTTTTCAGTTCGTACACATTTATCTACATTAAGATAAAATGAATTTGAATAAATAAATAATAAACAAGCAGTTTTATTGTTAATAAAAAGGCAAAGAGCTTGAACCGTGCTATTAAACCAACAAATAAAATCAGTCATCCTTAAATAAACTACACCTCTTCCCAAAATTTATACCACGTAAACAACGTCTCAAAATAGCCAGAAATTGTTAATTTTCCTTATAGGTATTATTTCTTGCATTATTTATGATGCACAACACATCCCAACTAGTTCGGCTAGCTGTGATTTGAGTGCGTCGATACGACGTTTTCACAACTAAAAAAAAATGTTTGAAAAAATCCAACCGCTTTTAAAATTATGAAATAAAATTTCACCATTGGATTCACCATTTTGAATATTTAATTCAATATCAACTGCTACAATAATTCCTAACTATTTACCTCCAACCTTCACCTCAGTCATAACTTCGAATATTCTCTATCCGAAAGTACTTCTAACGCGCATCTTCGCCATAACTTCTAATAGAATCGAGTTACTTTAATTTGTCTTGTGTATGAGTTAATAAGAGCGCATACGTTATGATTTTCTCTTGCACACAAAGTTAAAGCACTAGCGTAGAACCATTGTTCGCGTAGGTCGATAAAGTTTAGTTCAGCCAACGAAGCGACCTTTGGACCGGCCAAGTTAAAGTATACTGGAATATATTCTCTAATAGAAAGTACTCATTTCCAATTTTTACTCATCTTATACTAGACATATCTTGAGGTCCAAATGGACTAGCCTCGTGTATAGACGTGCTGTACGACGCTCCCGAAAAAAAAGCACTAAAAAAGCGGTAAAATCCACGTTAAACTCGATAAAATTTAAGCCACCGGTACATCAAGAAATTCTAAAGTTAAACGCCATAATAGAAAAGAAAGTTCATATGGAATTAATAATTACGGGTCCAGTGTTTTTTAATAGTATCAAATAAAGCAAGTGTAAGTGCCTATACCTATGCCAGGATGACCGAGCACCCTTTTCAAGTGTTATTGCGATAAAGAAAACATCTGGCAATATAATATAAGCTGTGCAACGGGCTGGTTTCTAACGAGTGGAAGTAGTAACATAAGCAAAATGATGAAAAGATACGTTTTTATTTTTAAGTTCTATTTATTGGTTCATTAATCCTTGTCACACGGTCTATATATTGGGGTTATTTACGAATACAGGAATACCTCTCGCGTCAAAGGGGTCGGCTTCTCCTTGATATACAGAGCGTCCCAAATATCCTCCTAAATTTCTTTTATTTTTTGCAGATTTTACTTTTTAGTTTTTATTTTACTTTACCATGGCAGGTTGGTATACAGGGTGTCTCAAATGTTTTCTCTAGGTTCCTCCTTGCACTTCCACCGTAAATGGATATTTACCTGTGGAACCGTTAATAAACAAAGTGAACGGCACGGATGTAGCAGGATGTTGAAACACAGATTTCTAGGAAACATGAAACCATATATGGACGCAAGCGGGCGGGAGGAGATGCACACTGCTAAATTCAGAAACAGAAGGAACAGAAGACTTAGACGAAGAACATATAAGGAGATGATAATAGATGTAAGCTTAAAGGAAGCATGAAAACTAAAAAAAAGCTCACGCAAACGCCTACACTTCCCACCCGATGATTAGAGATGGAAACTAAAAGGAATTTTTTTCCAAATCAAATTACTACCTGCGTCCGCGGCCGCCTTGGAAAATCCTTGGACCAAGTTTTTCCTGCTCTGTGGTACTAAAACTCTTTACTTTTTAACATCCAAGGAGATTGAATTTTTTTAATGGGCCTAGAGGCCCGTGGCCCTGTTGCTGGGTATCGGACTCCCCTCTCCAAGAACGTGGTCACACGTCTCTTTGTCTAATACTTTTGAATTAAAGTACTTACTTACTATGTAGTCCATTCAGTTTAAGACTAAATCGTTACTTTTAGAAAGGAAGCTGTTTCCCAACTTTTCATTGATAGAAGAACAAGGTAAGTTCACACTACAGCCTCTTACGACCTTGCTCCTTGCAACTTATTGTAAACTGGACTGGTCTCGGTTCTGGTTACTTTAAATGTTTGTGTACAAGTCGCGTGCGATTCGTAAATGTGATAATAAATTTTATTAGTGTCATTCAGTATTGAATTTATTCAGATATAACACATATGAGTAAGTATGGCACAGTAGAAAGACTTTGCGGCGGAGAATGAGTTCAACTACATTGCATGTGGCTATGTAAACTGGTCTCAGGAGTATTTTAGTCTTAAACTGGATAGACTATGTATTGTTCAAATTTCAATACATACGATGGAGCAATTTAGAAGCATCAGCGAGAAACTCTTTTAAAAGTGAATCTTTAGGGATCAATAGCTCCAAAAGGGGATGTCCTAGGAAAAAACCTCTTGTGCCCTTATTATGTTTTCTTGGCGTATATTTATTACCTTGTGACGTAAACACTAAAAAAATAAAATCGAATTTGAGCCATTCATTCATTCATTCATTATAAATATTGTACAAATCGAAAAGATTTATATCGGTGCACTATATTTTTCTCATTTAAAAAAATATTACGTTTGAATGAAATTCTGCAATTTCATTTATATCAATGCCAAGCCCATTACCTCTATCGATCAACTAAGTATATATAGTTCTTATCATTATCTACAGTGTCTGATTTTAGTATAACTAGTATATAAAAAATGATGAAATAAGGTAAAATATTTTTTCAGCTTTTAGATACTGATATTTATCTAAAAAGAATAAGACGAGCAGCTTGATTTATATATATACTTGAATTAAATGTTATAGGGAAAATGTAAACATTAAATTAACAACATTTAAAAAATTAATGACCAATTAAAATAAATGTAGTTTAATTAGCTCACAGCTGGGGTTCAGTTAGTCGAAAAGAATTCAGTTGCCATTCAGCAAATGTGTTCGCATTTAGGGGGGAATGGGGGTCAACGAAAATGAGACAAAGTAAATGACAGGGGCATAATACAAAATGAACGTTCTTAAAAAAGCAATAATCGGTGAGAAATAACCATACTTAACACTTTAATTTCATTCTCTCATGGCAAACTAATCAACAGAATATTTTTTGTGCTATGTGCATTTTTTATTCTGAAATGTAGAGGGGTGCTTGCAAACAAACGTTCGTGTAAGTGGGTAACAGAAAAGTTACAAACTGTTATACCGGGGGAAGTTAAAAATAGCCCATCTTGGGGAACGTATTTATTGAATGGCCCCTCATTGAAAATAATTTATTGGTAATTTAAGACAGTCTCAAGGTATTTAATGAATTTATATAATGAAACGTAACCTAACGGCAGCCCATAGGCCTGTCTGTCTGTATATGACAGCCCTCCCATTCTCTTATTTTTCTACTTATTCACATGAAATTTGCTTTACAGACGTACATGATGATGACCGAAACGCAAAATTAAAGGGATTTTTGAAGAAAATTTTTTTGAACCCAACTTCCATACACTGAAAAGTCAGCACGAAAAAAATTACATTTACCCCATGTAGTGGGGTGCCATTAGGTAAGTCTCCTAAAATACAACAAACAATGTCATGGGAACTTATAATTTTGACCCTTCAGCCACGAGATATTCGCTTTCAAAGTCGTTATCAACGCATTTCCTCTCTTTAATTCTAGACCATCGATGAAAAAAGTATAAAAGAGTTAAGTTTCGTGATCCCTTAGGAGATGGAACTCCATAAAATGCAGAAACCATTCCAAGGGACCTTCTCGCATTTATTGATACAATTTTTTAAAATAAAATTAACTTCTTTTTACAGCTTTCATTATGAATTGAGTAAAATTACATATAAGGGAGAAGTAGAATTATTTCTGGCCTAAAAACTGTCCCAAAATAGCTCAAACCACCTCCAAATTGCTGAAAACTTCGAAATAAATAGTATTTTCTATGTTTTCATTTTCTAAGGATTCATTGAGTAGTTGTAACAGCTATGTATGTGGACTACCCCCGAAGTAGTGAAAACTTACAAGAAATCTAACAATTCAATTATTTCTAGAATAAAATTGAAATACAGTGAAATATTTAGAAATACTACACAATAATTCCCCTTTTTAGCATGAAACATACCCCTCTTTGTAAGTTTTCATCCCTTCTGAGGGGTAGTTATGATACATAAAATTTTTAATCTTTCTAGTGGTTTCTTATATAATTTCCACAATGTGGAAAAATATCTCCATGTACCAGATTTAATGTAAATATAACTTCTTTTGATATTTACTCATCTTATGTTAAACATAACTACTCATACTGGCCTCAACACAGTGGTGCGCAAAAAAATTATTATACAAGGAACTGTTAATCAGTCTATTGCCATTTTTCCCATAGTCAGGCTGCGCTGAAAGCAATCAGTTCCATACAAGCCGAATCGAGACTTGTATGGGATTGCATAAATGCCCTTATAGACCTTGGAAGTCGCACAATAAAGTGACCGTGGCATGGGTACTAGGACACAAGAGAAATGAGAAAGCTGATGAACTGGCCAGAGAAGGCGCTGGTAAGGCCCTTATAGAACCCGAATCTTTTTGCGGTGTCGCGAAGCCATGCATACGAGAATTCGTTGACAAATGGGTGCAAACCAAATCTCTGGAATGGTGAAACGACAAAGAGTTCATTAAAGAACGATCGGCCAAATTTACGGAGGACCTATTATGCCAAAACAGAAACGCCGTTAGAATAATAGTGCCGGTTTCTAACCGGTCTTATGGGTCTGGCAGAAGACGCAACATGCATATTCTGCCAAGAGGCAGAGGAAACTTCAGTCCATGTATTGTGCCATTGTTAAGGCCTTGCCAGATTGAAATTCCAACTACTTGGTGATGAAAAACCAAGAGCTGATAGCTATACTAAGGGGCACCAAGGAAAACAAACAGGAGCACCACAATAGATCCATGGGGGTCGAGGTGGTCATAGCCAATCAACCAGCTCCTCCTTCCTAAATCTAATCCAACTCCTCATCTTCATAACTCTTCAGCTATATATTTTTTTCGATATTGTAACTTTGTGTTTTTAATAATAAGATTATTCCTCGTAGGGTCGTGTATAGACAGGACGCTCCCGAAAAAGACGTTAAAAAAGCGGTAAAAACCCCGTTAAACTCGATACAATTTAAGCCAACTTCTGCGTGAAGTGAAATAGAATAATAGAAAAACAAAGTTCATATAAAATTAATAATTACTGATATAGTGGTTTTTAATAGTACTAAATAAAGCAAACAAGTGCAAGTGCAGTGCCTCTACCTATGCACAAGACGACCGAGGACCCTTCAAGTAGTTCATTGCGATTAAAAAACATCTGGCAATATAATACAGGATGTGTACCATAAAGTTATCTTCACAGTAAAGGGCAACGAGTTGGTGGAAGTAGTGTACCCTGCAGAAGAGAGAGGGAAGCTGCCAACATAAACAACGGATGAAAAGATAAGCTCTATTTAAGTTCTATTTATCGGTTTATTAATTCTTGTCACATGGTCCATATTTACGAATATAAAAATGTCTCTCAGGTCAAAGGAGTCGATGTGTGATTGACATACAGAGTATCCCAAATATTCTCCTCGATCTCTTTTTTACTTTTTGCAGATTTTACTTTTTATTTCGCTTTACCTTGGCGGATCGGTATACAGGGTGTTTCAAATGTTCTCTCGGGGCTCTTCCTTGCACTCCACTGTAAATAGTTACGAGCAAGAGGAGGTGCAGACTGCTAGATTCAGAAATAGAACGCTCTACGCATATTTGTTTTTATATTTTCCGTAGTTAATTATTTATGTCAACTAGTTTACATTGAAAACATAACTTAATGGAATTGTACATTGTTACTTATTTACAATAAATTAAATCGTTGGTTTAATTGTGGCAATAATAATAATATGATTGAATAATGATGAAGTCAATATTATTAATTTTTCGCGTTACGCAAAGTATTGCTAATTGGCATGATATTGCTACAATATTTTATTATCTATTAGTAAATTTGACCTTTGATAATAAAATTTGTGAATATATTCTGTGGTACACTAATAGCAATTATTGAGAATGAGAATTGCAAAAATGTGTGCTTGTATATACCAGATGGGCTAGTTAATTTTATTGCATTCAAATCATCCAACTATTGAGAAATCATTGAAATAACCCATTAGTTTTTCGCATTTTTCGCATACCATGCTTATTGGGAGCACGAAATTAAGTAATATACGTTAATGTATTAATGGCAATGGTACTACTTAGCTTACCATTACCCAAATTTAACGTATTAATGGCAATGGTACTACTTAGCTTACCGTTGCCCAAATTATTTTTTCTTTTTTCCTTAATTTTCCAATTTCCAATATTTATGCCTGTTCAGCTTCTCTTAACTTTTATTAATATCATAATGTATATGTTATATATACATTCTTTCTTATTTTCCAAAGACCTTGTGTTTCGATTTTTAAGAAATATATCAGCACTATTCTTCGACCTGCATCCTCAGTCTGTTTCTAATCCACACTCCACATTGGTCATATTGTCGTTATATTTTTTTCATTGTCTCTTATTCCCCATACTCAATTTTGTGATATGTACATTGTCTTACATATGAATTTCTTCCGAAATTCCACGTTGACCGCTCACGTGAATCTTCGTGAAGTCATTTTTATAGGACCTATAGGCTAAAGTTTGCCACAATACAGCACCATACATAGTTTCCTTACATATAGAAGAAAGACATACATCAATATAATATACAAGGTATTAATAATCAGGTATTCCAACATGGGTTCTCTTATTACTTCTACATCCACGTAGTGGATTGGAAGTATAGTAATCGAAAAAAAAATTTCAAACATTTTTTCTCTTGAAATAGGTTTAGAATGTCATGGAACGTCGAGATTTTAAATTTGAGCGAAAAAAAATTTTTTTTCTGTCTGTCGGTCTATCTGTCCGCACGTTTTCTCCGGAACGGTTTAAGATATTGACTTGAAATTTTGTACACATATGTGTTATAACGAGATCTGGAACTGGATTGTCTTTTGAATATATCCCGTGAAGTATTGGGGGGGAAATAGGGGTAAATAGGGGGAAATAAGTAAAGCAAGCTGGTAAGAGTAGAGAAACTTAAAATTAGGTGCATGTACTAGAAGCCAAAGTCTCAAATTTTTTTATAATACTTTCCATCCGCCCTCACCCCACCACTCCATTATTAAAGGGGTTGATAAAAAATATAAATAGGGGAAAATAAATAAAGTAAGCTGGTGAGAGTACAGAAACTTGAAATTCGCTGTATGTACTAGAAGCCAAGGCATCAGATTTTTTTACAATATTTATCAACCCCCCCACCACTCCTACTCTATTATTAAAGGGGTTGATAAAATAAAATTGAGATATTCACTTGAAAATTGATACACGTATATATTATAATGACATCTGGCACTAGAGTATATGATAAGATGATTACTTTGAAGGGTTGGGGGTTAAATAGGGGCAAATAGGGGAAAATAAGTAAAGCAAGCTGGTATGAGTACAAAAATATGGGATTCGGTGTATACACTCCCTTAAGATATGATAAAATTAAGTTGAGATTTTCACTTGAAATTTGTACACGTATAAGTATACTACATTGACATCAGGAACTAGATTATATTTTGGGATTATTCTGTGGAAGGATTGGTGGTTAAATTGGGGGTAAATAGAGAAAAATAAATAAAGCAAGCTGGTAAGAGTACAGAAACTTGAAATTCGGTGTATGTACTAGAAGCCAAAGCCTCAGATTTTTTATAATATATTTCAACCCCCCACCACCACTCTATGATTAAAGGGGTTAATAAAATAAAATTAAGATATTCACTTGAAATTTGATACACTTATGTATTATAACGACATCTGGCACTAGATTATATTTTGAAATAATTCCGTTGAAGGGTTGGGAGTTAAATGGGGGTAAACAGGGGAAAATAAGTAAAGCAAGTTGGTAAGAGTACAGAAATATGGGATTTGGTGTATATACTAGAAACATTATAACGACATCTGAAACTAGATTATATTTTGACATGATTCCGTTGAAGGAGTGGGGGGAAAGTAAAGGTAAATGGGGAAAAATAAGTAAAGCAAGCTGGTAAAAGTACAGAAACTTGGAATTTGGTGTATATACTAGAAACCAAGGTCTCAAATTTCTTTCTAATATTTTTCAACTCCTCCACCCCCACCACCTCTACTCCGTTATTAAAGGGATTGATAACATAAAATTAAGATATTCACTTGAAAGGTAGTAGGTACACGTATGTATAGTAATGACATCTGATTGAGATGATTCCGTTGAAGGGGTGGGAGATGGTAGGTTGTGAATAGCGCAAAATAAGCAGACCAAGCTAGAAACTGCACTTTTAACGTATATGGTAGAAACCAACGCCTCAAATTTTTCTATGATATCTGCCCCAAATATTATTAAAATTCTATGACCAACAATTTCCACAGAGTGCAAATGTAGTCAAGATGTTTCCTTTAAAGTGACTTGGACGAGAAATCAGGATGTGGAAGTAGTGACTTAGGCAAACAGAAATTTGGTTAAATATGACGCTGACAGGCGATGTTAGCCAATAAAATTGATTTATTAAAAAATTTTAGGTTATGTAACACATATTCGTATGTACTGTTGTTTGCAAAAGTATTTTTCTTCATTTGCTACCTTGTGATTTCAGTATAGAAGATTTTTTCCGATAATAGATTCATTTGATCTAGATAAAATTTTTGTATAAAAATTGTCTAGTACTATTTTCGATTTTTTAGGTTGTTTTTTTTATATCAAAATCGTAGCAGTCGGGCGTTGAAGCTACATTCTTCACGAGCATTTTAAAAAACATGTGTTTTAAATTTGGTCAAAATTTGAGCTGGTAGGCAATTTTTTTCCACAAATGAGGTGATTAAATTTTTCCAATTTTTCTTTTACGCTTTTTTGGGGCCTCTTATACAGTAAAAGCAAATATATGTCTTGTTGAATTTGTAACCCATTATCCCCAAATACCTTTGATATAAATCTGCACAAATTTTGGAAATATGGCAACCCTACTGATTCGCCATTTAAGAATTTTAACTTTTGACATCAGATTCAGTATCAACCGCTCGAAAAATACCTAACTACCAATTCTAATGCAATTCAAATGAAATTATCACTAGCGCATTCGCCATATTCTCGAATAGATTTGTATCTGTTTTTTTATGACTATACTAGACATATGTGAAACTAATATGGGTCTAATCATTTTAAGGTACATGTTGACTTAGTTAAATAAGTAAATACACAGTAAATATTTAAATATTTAGTGTGAAGAAAAAAGGCGGATGCCCAGGGATCCTCAATGCTGATTATTATGAAAACGTATCAACATTTTCCCTTATACAAACTGCTTTTATCGAATACTAATTTTTCAGCTTTCTGTCATCAATCTTCTTCATCTTACTTGTTTAAAATTTTCCACAATTCTGTTTTGTTTACCTTGTCTCCGTTTTCCCTAAATCCGCTAAATAATAAATACTCTTTCTTTATACGTTTAATTATCTATTTGATAGAAAATCAATATTTCTATAAATACGGCCGAAAAGTTTAGTCAGCAGAGCAAAAAATCGGCGGCATTCTGGACAAAGGATAGTAGCTGTTATGTAATACTTAAGCGACACCTCATTCTACTATATAATCCCAGATAATCGAGAGAAAATATGCATTAAGTTTTATCCGTCTACCAGAGACGAAAACCACGACTAGGTCATTATGTGTAATTGGTACAATCGACCAAATAGAATAAACGTTTGAATGTGGTGCCTTTATACCTAATAATTTGTTCAACTACTATGATATTGGCGGAACTCTGACAAACGAACTTCACGAGGTTAACCTAGCGCATTCAGGGGCGCCATATATTATACATTTACTCTAGTAACGTTTTCAATGCAACGGAAAAATATTTGCGGCTGCGCTGCTATATTGCGTGGAGATAATGTTACCAGATTTAAGCATAATATTTTAAATTTAAGACATATCCTAGCTCATGCATAATTAACAAAATCCGAGTGCTTTTATTTCTTTGAATTACGTATGTGCGAATTAATGGAATTCGTAAATCCGCACGCCCCTGGCTCTATTGACTAGAGTTTTCGGCCGTACTTTAAAGATGTACTTCCGAAGTATAAAAAATTTCAATACATTGGCCATAAGTGTTATGCCGCAAAATTAACATTAAAAAAAAATCAATAATTATTAGTTAATAATAACCATTATAACTTTGTGATTGGTTTTGTCACTGAAAGGCAAATAAACTTAACAACATTATTAGCAATTATTGGAATTTCCATTGATATTGTATACACTCAAACGGTCACACCTACACCAAAACCAGCTAAGTATTTATAATTTTTAGTTGGCATATTTGTTTAAACCTCATTTCAACGGGTTTATTGTCTTGTCAATACTCTGCTCTTCCTTTCGGTATCTAATGCAAATTATCTTTATAAAAATCTGAGTGCAGTTTCATAACCGTTGGTAAAACCCCGCATACCTCTCAAGTTCTTTTATCCAATGAGTGCTAGACGTATAACATTAGTTTAAATTTTTTCACAAGCAATTTCTCAACAACTGTAAAAAAAGGTTTAAATAAAAAAATTGCCTCCATACTTTATCTCTAGTTCTACTTCTATTAATATAATTCGTATCTATTCAAATATCTATGCAAATTCTCACATTCTATCAGCATGGCCGTGGCCTTGATTGATTGATTGATTGATTTGCCAGCGTAAGGTGGGCATTGCTGCCAATTCCGGTGCAGGGAGATTTGTTCCACCACGCAGCCCGATCGCCCACCGATCATCCCACCGTGTGCCAGAACAAACCCCCAGTGCTTTTATATACCGCCGGACCAGCTGCATACGCTGGATTGGACATTGGACATGCTTGTTGTCAGCAGCGAGAGCCGCATGACGCATGGGGTAGGAGTATAGGATGGAGCGTGTAGGTGTTTGTGAGATGTTTCTTCTTGTTTTCCTTCTGTCTTCATGGGATGGAAAGTGTAGGCGTTTGTGAGATGCTTCTTTTAGGTTTTCGTGCTTCTTTTTACTTTCAGGTTTTTGTGATATGCTTCTTCTTAGTTTCTGTCTGTGATCATCTTCTCTCCTATTCTACTTCTGAGTTTTCTGTTTCTTCTGTTTCTGAGTCTGGCAGTGTGTATATCCTTGATATTTCTTTATTGTATTCCATTTTTTGTTGTGCCAACTTTTCCCAGTGTGTATAATCCTTTCCTAGCTTATTCATAATTCTCTCGATTGTTGTAATCCATGTGTAGCATGGCCTCCCTATTTTCAGTTTGTTGCTGTTCATTCGTAGCGCTTTCTTCAGTAGGTGTGTCGTGTCCCGTCTTTGGACATGTCTCCAGTATTTCATTGCGTATGATTCTATTCTTTTCATTATTGTTCTTCCCTCTAGTAATGTTGACGTTTTCTGTCGTTTTTGTGGTTTTCCTGTTTTTGCTAGCAGTTGGATAATGTCCCTTTCAGCTCTTCTCAGGCTTCTTCGGTTGGCCTTTATCGTTGCTGCGTTTTTGACTCCATATATCATCGTAGTAGGCATTATATGATGGTCGTGTATACCTTTTTGGTTAGGCACCATGGTGGTTTGTTGTCCTCAATGAAGGGTAGTAGAGCTCTTGTGACTCTGTAGGCTGTTTTGACTTGGTCCAGGACTGTGGTGAATAGTCGGGGGGATAGGGGACATCCTTGTTTGACTCCTATATTCTTCATTTTTGATTCCGTCGTCTGTCCAAACCATTGTATTGCAGTGTTTTCGTGTAGGCATGCTTTTATTATTCTGTTTATTAAGTAGTGCGGTACTCCTCTGTTGAGCAAAGTGTTGACTATAGCCTCATGCCTTATAGTATCAAATGCCTTTTGGAGGTCAATTGAGAGTATATATAGTTTTGTTCATTCTTTCCACTTTTCTTCCAGGATCCGTCTGGTGGTGTACATGTGGTCGTCTGTCGATCTACCCTTGATAAATGCCGTTTGATAATCTGGTAGTTCGCCGATGTATTTTTCCATTTCTCTGAGGAGGAATTGTGCGTAGTATTTATACCCTACACTGCAGAGTGTTATTCTTCTGTAATCGTCCACGTTTTGTGGTGATTTGATTTTAGGGTATCTGTATGGTTGTATTCCATTCCTCAGGCAGGGGTGTGGTTTCCGTCCATGCGTTGGTGATGATTTCTAGGATTAGCTGTTTTATGTTGTCCGGTCCATAGTATACTAGTTCGTTATTTATTTTATCTATTCCCGGGGCCGTGTTTCTTTTAGCTCTGGCCATTATTTCTAGTAGTTCGTCTTTTGACGGTGGCTTTCCCAGAGGCCAGTGGTCCATTTCTTGTATTGGTTCTATTTGACTTCTCTCTGCGTTTCCTTCTTCTAGTTTCCTGACCCAATGCTGCAGTGGTATGTATTTTCTTGACTGCGTATTGTTGTTTCTCCTGTATGTTTTGGGGTGTCTAAAAGTTTGGTTTAATCTCTGTCCTGCTGGAGTGGATTCTATGTTTTCGAAGAATTCCCTGCATTTTTTTTTCTGTTCGTGCCTCCTCTCTGTGTCTCTTCTTTCTTTCCTCGCTTCTATTATCTTTTTGTCTATGTTTGGTGTACTTATATTGTTTTCCTGTGGCCTTTATTTTCTTTAGTTTTTCGTAATTTCTTTTCGTGTCTTTTCTTGTTGGGCTCATAGGGGATTTGTTCCTTTTCAACGTTTTCCTCGCCGCTATTTTGATTTTTAAACCCATTGTTGACCAATTTAGTTCCTTTCCTGTTAACTGTTTTTCTATCTCCTCCTGGTATTTCTTTTTTATTCCTTTGTTTTGTAGCAGTGAGATGTTCCATGTGTCATTTGCTGTTTTGTTGTATCTTTTTTTTTTCTTTTTTTCTTCTTGTTTCTTTATTACTAGTGTTCCATATAATATTTTGTGATCTGTTTTGACGTTTGTTGCTTGTTTTGCCTTAATATTTTTGACCCTGTCCTTTATTTTTCTATCCACTAGGATATGGTCTATTTGAGGGTTGATGTTTCCTTTACTCCAGGTATTAAGGCAGGTTAGGTTCTTGCTCCATGTGTTTCTAACTGTTAGATCTAACAGATGTGCCAAGTTTTTTAGCAAGCTTCCATTATCGTTTGTCCATGTATGAAGTAAGGTTTTTCCTATGATATTCTTGTCTTCATGTGTTTGGTCGTCCTTTCCTATATGCGCGTTGAAGTCTCCTAGTATTATTGTGTTCATTTTTCTATTCCTATTTCTTCTAGTCTCTTGGGTAATCTGTCTGAATACTCGTCCTGCCCGTTTGTCGGTGGGCACATGTACTCCTAGTATGCATATGTTTTCCTTTCCAATTTGTAAGTCTGCCATGGTTATGTTTTCGTTTACTTTTCTTGTCTTTATCTGGATAGGGGTGTTCCGTCTTATTGCCCATGCGACTCCTCTGCTGGTTTTTTCTTTGTCCCCTCCACTTATATGCCATTTGTGGTTTTGAGTAACTGCAGTTCCGTCTATCGTGTGTGTCTCTTGTATGCATGCAACGTGTATGTGTTCCATCATAAGAACCTCATCGATTTTTTCTCTTTTCTCTCTCGTTATGCATCCTCTGACATTCCATGTCGCCAGAATGATGTCATCGTGTTGTAATTCTTGACTGTTGGCTTCCTCTGTTCTTTGTGATATTTGGTACATGTTTATGTGCGTTGCTTCCTCTAATTCTGGGCGGGGTGTTATATCCCCAGTTCGAGCGTATGTTTCTTCTGGTTGTTCTGCTTCATGTTTTTCTTGTGCAATAATCGCGCTATCGTAGTGATTTCTTTCGTTTCAGTGCTTCCTATATACTATCTCTAGAGATAGTATATCCTACTAGGATGGAGTGGCCTTAGCAAAAAATCATATTTTCTACGCTTATTATAAAACCTTCATATTAGCAAATTTTGTAAATATGTAGTGGTAGCGCGCCTAAGAAACTGATACCATTTCATTGTTAAGTTACAGCGAGCAAAACGAAAAAATAATCGGCACGTGTTTCCACCCCTAGGAAACAACCTCCCTTAATTTCCCACACACTTTATTTAATAACGTACTGAAAACTTCACATAAGTTTTACTTACTAAAATACACTTTTACTAACTAAAATAACCTTTAACAATGTTTATTACTTGATATTTACACTTTGTATTTACTTCGGATTTCTAACCTCACTTGTCACGTTGTCACTTTACAACTTCCTTTCCGACGTGAACTGTGTTGCTCCCCGGCGTGGGGATGCATCGGTTTCCGCCTGAAATAGGCGCTTGCCGTAGGTTGAAGTATTTTGTTTTTCCTAGACGTGCTCTTGCTTGAGCTGACTATTTTAGTTGTTGGATTTATGGTGTCGTTGTATGAAGTATTTTGGTTTTTCTTAGTGTAGTTTGTGGTTGAAATTTTTATAGTTGATTTGATTGGTAATGATTATGGGTGAAGATGTGTTAAGTTCTGGCACAGTGTTTGTTTTGTTTTAGTTTGCGATGTTGAGCGGTGGATAAGGTGGGAAAGGATGTGGCTTTGATAGTTTAGGTTTCGGGGGTTTTTGATGTGTATGATGAGGTTTATGTGAATAGACGGATGATGGATTCTATAATTATTAATATTTTTTCAAATGGGTCGTTAGTATTCTTTATTTTTGAGATAGTTTTTGCAAGTGATGATAATATATTTTTAATGTTTAGTTGTCTTATGAGATTTAAAATGTCCCTAAGGGGGTTTATTAGGTCTTCGTCGGTTTGTTTATTGTGGTTGTCGTTATTAGGAGTGGTAGGTTGGATAAATTGAAATTTTGGCCTTTCTGTGGATTGGTTTGTGGTGGGATTGTTGGTGGTTAGTGGCGGAAATAAATCATCTTGTGTATTATCGATTACATTGTGTAGTGAGGGTTGAGGGTGGTGTCTCCTGGTGTATAATGACTGTGATCTAGGGCGATTGGTTTGTAGTCCCCTTCTTGCCGCCGCCGACCGGTAAGCCGGACATCCCCTGTAGCTTGCAGGGTGTGCTGCCCCACAGTTAGCGCATTTGCATACGTCTGTGTTGCATCTCACACCCTCGTGTGTTAAACCGCACCTTACGCAATGTGGGGTGGGGTGCGGTTACACAACTGAGAAGAGTGTCCGAATTTCTGGCAGCGGTGACACTGGGATACAGCCGGACCCACATACTCCTCAACCGTAACGTCCGTAACTCTGTATGAGCAAAGCTCGGTCAGGGAGCACGCAGCTTCCTTTTGCTCCCTAGGGATTGTTAAGATTAGAATGGCAGTGGTTGTTTTCTTTCCATTTAGAGCGGTAACTTTTCTGGATATATTTATGGGATTGATGTGTTTGGATTGTAAATCGGATGTTATGTTTTCGTTGGTGATGTCGCGTGGTATATATTTAATTGCAAGTTTTTCCGGCCTGTCCGCCGTACATCTTGCATTATATACTCTAAAAGCGCCTCTAGAGCCTAGAACCTAGAAATCCAGAAATTTCCACGGAAAACGAGAAATCTTCATCCTTGTTTATAAACTTCTAGAAACTGTACTACTACCAGTATCTCAGAGATGGCGTGCATTACAGGCTTTGAAAAATTGTATCACAATTGTAACTGCTACCACATGAGCATCAGTCTCCAGTTCCAAGGGGGCGTAACGCATAATAATAGTTTATTGTTTAAATTATTTATACATTAGACGTCAAGAGGAAACCAGTATTCGAAAATTTAAGACAGTGTTAAACAATTACTTATAATAATTAGACTGACGGATCATTGTGAAATTCAATAGCGCTCTATTTTGTTAGGAAACGAAGTTATTAAATAAAATCAGGTGGATTCGTTAAGAATTGCGACCTGTAGAGTGTGTTTCTCACGTACGTACAGATCAACTGATGAAGATGTATGGCAATTTTCCATAGAGCCATTTTAGACCATAATAAAGTGGATCATATGAGAATGCTATTCCTTAAGAGATTCAAAACGTTCAATGAAATGATCATATCATCACAAATTTTAGTTATATGTGTAGTTTCCCTTCTGCACCTGAACTACCCCATCAATCCATAGAAGTTATTTATAATTTTGTCGCCCTTTCCTCAGTCAGAGTCTAACGATTAAGACATTGGGATATATTTAGCCCGTATGTTCTTTTGGACCTTTATCAATTAAATTTCGCGAATATAAATTGCTACAGAACTTAATTTACCAACAAGCTAACTATTATTCTCTTCGCCGATTTACTACACTTGTTATATAATTGTTGCATATTCTATAGGATACTCTTCGCAGTTTTTTTATATGTGATATTAGTTTCAAACATTTTTTGTTTAATTACAAAACAAGAAACATTTTTTTCATTTCAAAAATGAATAACTTTTTTATTTACTGATCGATTGTATTAAAAAACAATAGGGTTCTTCCTCTAGCTAACACTAACTTACTGTCCAATTTCAATACAATCGGACGGACGGACGGACCGACAGAACAGACAGATAGATAGACAGACAGACAGACATACAGATAGACAGACGGACGGACGGATATTTTGAAAGTTGTTCAGAATTCGATCACCAACACAGTGAATTTTTTTCTCTACGAGCTATATTACCGATTTTAGAAATGTGCCGATCGAATGCAATATACTCTTCGTTTTGTATTTGCGAAGAGTGTAATAAAGCCGTAATACTTAATTATACTCTTCGCAAATACAAAACGAAGAGTATACAGTCGCCCCCCCCCTCAACAAAATGGTGGATCCGCGCCTGAGTGTATATTGCATTCGATCGGTACATTTCTAAAACTGGCAGTATTGCTCGTAGAGAAAAAAATTTCATATAATTCACTGTGTTGGTGATCGAATTCTGAACAATTTTTAAAATGTCCGCCCGTCCGTCCGTCCGCCCGTCCGTCCGCCCGTCCGTCCGTCCGTCCGTCTGTATGTCTGTCTGTACGTCTGCCTGTCTATCGATCTGTCCGTCTGTCTGTCTGTCCGTCCGGCACGTTCCTTGTAAGCACGATAACTTAAGAACGAAAAGTCCAATTGTATTGAAATTTGGATAATAAGTTAGTGTCAACTAGAGGAGGAACCCTATTATTTTTTAACAAAATCGATCTATAAATACAAAAGTTATTAGTTATTAAAATTTTAAAAAAAGTTAATGTTTTGTAATTAAACAAAAAGTGTCTAAAAGTAACGTTATCTGCAAAAAACTGCGAAGAGTATTCTGTAGAATGTGCAATAATTATATAAAAAATGCTGTAAATCGACGAAGAGTATAATGGTTACCTTGTTTTTTCATCTAAACAAAAGAGAAGTATAAGTATATAGAAATTATGCTGGCATATCCAGCTTTATTACTTTTATATAAAAAAATATTTCAAGCAAAACACAATAGTCAAACACAGTATTTACATACCAGAAAGCAACAAAACGTAATGTGACTCCACGAGCAACGAATACATTCAATGGAATACACATGTTAAAAATATTTACCTATCGCCATCGCGTCGTGTCCAACGTTTTATTGCCAATTGTCCAAAAGCAATGCAGTATCGGCAGATTACGAATCACACACTCTGATCATTGGAGATGAATATTCTTTAGTTAAAATAATTATCTTGCTTTTTGTTGGGTATCTGGTTCCTTATATAAAAATATTTACTTTAATGAAGACCCCTGTGCCGAATGAATCAGCCGAAGGTTGATGCTGAATACTTCTGTTACAAAATGTCCTACACCTGCAAGATATGATAAATTCACATTTATACTTATCTCTACTTCTTACAGTAAACTGGGTTCTAGATATAATACATCTAGAATTATTTTCCCCCTGTACATATCTCAACCTATAAATTAATTAAATTTGCTACATAAGAAAAATCTAGGTTATTTTATTCAATTCAGTTACGCTAAAGGAGATAGTTATACCAAGTGCATTATTTTTAACCTTGACTTAAATCTCGACGTGTAAGAATTATTTAATAACAGACATTTTTGCAATGAAACATTAATTTTCTAATTAATGTGCATAAATTACAATATTTCATCAAGTGCATCATCATTAGAATTGTTAACAATTTAAAAAATATTGTTTATTATTGAATTTAATTTTAATTGTTACATAATACATTTAAATATAGGTACTTTGTAATATTCATGAAACCTCCCCGGCCCCTTACATGAACGTTCGTGTACAAACACTCCCCTCCCCCAACCACATTTAAGAATAGAAAATCACACTCTTAGAAAGATATACAGTGAGGTCCATAAGTAAGAGATAAATTCATTATTTACGTAATTTATTATAGTGGAATAAAAAAAAGGGCATTGATGTGTATAGTTTTGCAACAGCAATATTATGATTTCATACCTTCTGCGGGAGTTTTGAAGTTCCAAAACCTACTGCGTTTTTTTTATGTACAATTTTGTTTTTTTAAAAGCATTTTTTTAGGTAAAATTAGGAATATATCCGGTTCTAGAGGACCTATCAGGACAAACTAGGACCAAACATCGCAATTAAAATTCCAACAAATCTACGTTGGCTTTGGATCATTTGAGTACGTACATAACGTACAAAATGGAATAAAGTGCCTAAAAAGCATTTTTTTTTTAATTTAACGGCCAAGGACATCAAGAGTTCAGATCAGCTTCAAACTTTCAGAAAATATACCCCTTGTTGAAAACAAAACATCCTGAAATTTTGGTGCCCAAATATTGAACCTTGTGGACACAAATGAATTTATTATCTGAAATTTGAATTTCCCGCCATTTTGTGCCATTGAGTCCAAAATGGATCATTCTTTTTCAAAATGTAGTTCTGGACGCCAGCTCTCCGACGACATTAAGAAAAATTTCTTTTAAAATCACTTTGCCACTTTTTGGCATTTATTCATAAACGAAATGACAACAAATTGATTTTCTCGACCAATTTGAAAACATGTTTGAAATTTTTTTATCAGAAAAGAAAGAGAATTGCTAGGACTTTAATTTTGAAAAAAAGTGAATTCTCGTCCATCTGAACTCAAAATATTTATTTAGCATCTTGTAAAAAGATAAATTGCAGTAAATACACTACCTTCTAACTCAATGAAATACACGCACAAACAAACATAGTTGTCTCTGAACAGAACAAATATTTGACATTAGTCAAGAAAAATGAGGTTATAATTTTACAAAGAGAAGTTAGCAGAATATCAAATTCCCCTAAATATATACGTTAACTACCAACTTAAGTAAGCCGGAAATAATTGAGTATGGTGCAACAAAACAAGCGGTAATCTTGATATATAAATTTAAAAAAAGCTATTCATACTAATTAACAACAATGCAATGTAAATGCTTGAAAATTAGTTTTTATAAGTTAAAAATGTTTTTTAGGACTTTCAAAATGATACAGTTCAAGTATTAGCCAAAAATAGGCATTTGTTAATTAACAATTGGCCAAAATGCTAAAAATTAAATATCTCAAGTACAGATGGACGAAAATTAACTTTTAATTTATTTTGAATTACAGTTCTAGCAATTCTCTTTCTTTTCTGATAAAAATTTTTCAAAAATGTTTTCAAAATGGCCGAGAAAATCTGTTTGTTGTCATTTGATCTATAAATGCCAAGAAAGTGGCTAAAATTACTTTAAAATAAATATTTTTTAATGTCGTCGAAAAGCTGGCGTCCAGAACTACATCTTGAAAAAGAGTGATCCATTTTGGACTTTATGGTACAAAATGGTGGGCAGTTCAAATTTCAGATAACAAATTAATTTGTGTTCACAAGGTTCAATATTTGGGCAACAAAATTTCAGGGTGTTTTGTTATCAACAAGAGGTTTTTTTTAAAGTGTGAAGCCGATCGGAACTCTTGACGTCCCTGGACGTTGAAATAAAAAAAAAATCATTTTTATCCAGTTTATTCCATTTTGTACATTATATACGTACTGTTATAAATAATAATAACACGGAGGTAATTTGAATAAAAATGTAATAGAAATTATGGACACTGCTTTGATCAAAAGTACATGTTCAACTAACTCGCTTTAGGGTACTCCTGTCACCAAATTGCTGACATGTTTAGGCTAATATGCGAGAGTTATCGTCTTAGATTGGCGACAGAGAACCCGCAAAGTTAATACATAATGAATCATTCAACTGAATGGTATATTTAAGACTTATTTATTTAACAATCGGCCAATCCTGACGTGGAGCGTCCTCGCGACTGCATCTTCCGTAGTACACTGGACTACGGTTCTAGGAGTACTAGAGCTACTACTACTTACTGACCTTGTATGTGGCTCACTGGACCATTTTTTTTGCTCGGTACACTGAACCGCTGCTGTGTGGTTCACTAGACCATCCTCGCAATAGTTCACTGGACTATTTTCGTTCGGTACACTGGACCGCTCTGTGGTTCACTGGACCACCGTCGCAATAGTTCACTGGATTATTTCTGTTCGGTACACTGGACCGCTCTGTGGTTCACTGGACCACCGTTGCAATAGTTCACTGGACTATTTTCGTTCGGTACACTGGACCGCTCTGTGGTTCACTGGACCACCGTCGCAATAGTTCACTGGACTATTTCTGTTCGGTACACTGGACCGCTCTGTGGTTCACTGGACCACCGTCGCAATAGTTCACTGGACTATTTTCGTTCGGTACACTGGACCGCTCTGTGGTTCACTGGACCACCGTCGCAATAGTTCACTGGACTATTTTCGTTCGGTACACTGGACCGCTCTGTGGTTCACTGGACCACCGTCGCAATAGTTCACTGGACTATTTCTGTTCGGTACACTGGACCGCTCTGTGGTTCACTGGACCACCGTCGCAATAGTTCACTGGACTATTTCTGTTCGGTACACTGGACCGCTCTGTGGTTCACTGGACCACCGTTGCAATAGTTCACTGGACTATTTTCATTCTTTTGGCTACTAAATCACAACGTCTTTTTGCTTCAATTGTGAGTTTTCTAAGGTTTTTTCCAATTCTCAATCTCAGCTCATTTTCCATTTCTGGTGTAAAGCCATAAAGGAGTTCGCTTGGAGCTACATTTGTTGATCGGATGTAGCTTACCTTGCCTTTTACCAGTATGTCCTTTTGACACCATACACGCAATACAATTACTAGCGAATTTTTTTACAAAGCGCTTCATGTTGTTAAACCAATAAGTATTTTTGATTGCTTGTAATGTTCGTTGCCAACCAGGGTGTCCATTATCATCATGAAACATTTTTACCACTCTCCATCTGACTTCTTTTGGAATTAAAATTTTAGGAGTGCCATCGACTTCCTTGCATACTTTGTTATCATGCAAACTATAGCATTGTAGTGCCTCTTTATTCAAAAGGTGTTGCTTAATAAGCTGTATATCTTCATCTTGGGCTTGAACTCCGCATACGCAGTCTCCCTCTTTAATCATCAGTGTTGTAACTGGATTTCTGCTTAGAGCATCCACGTAGCACATCTCAGTACCCGGTCGATGCTTCACTGTGAAATCAAATTCTTGCATTGCCAACCACCACCGTCCTATCCTCGGCGACAAGTCTTTCTTTGTCCATGTTAATCTCATGGCATTGCAATCAGTTATGATGGTGAAATGTCTCCCATTAAGGAAATTTCGGAAGCGTTTCGCTGCTTCGTATAAGACTAATGTTTTTAGCTCGTAGCTATGGTATCTGGTTTCTGCGTCGCAAGTTTGGCGGCTCATGAAGGCGACAGGATTCCAAGTATCGCCGTTTTCCTGTTTTTGCATTAAAATACCACTTATTCCTAATTTGCTAGCATCCGTATGCAATTGAGTTTCTGCCTTAGGATTGAAAATTGCTAGTGTTGGGGCACATACCAAGTTTTTCTTGAGTTGCATAAAAGCTTGATTTTGCTCCTCTTCCCAAGTCCATTTGCTATTCTTTTTTTAGTAACATTGTTAGTGATTTAATTTTTAATGCAAGCCCTTTTATGTATTTTCTAAAATATGAAGCGAGCCCAACAAATTGTCTAACTTGGTGCACATTGGTTGGTGTAGGAAATTCCTCTACAGCCCGTGGTTTCTTGGGAGAATGTGATAAACATCCATTTCGTATTTCTGTTCCTAAATATTCGACTGAACTTTTTAGGAATTCACACTTTTGTAAGTGTCAACCCAGCTTTTTGCAGTAATTTTAACACTTCCTCTAAACGTTCTACTCTCTCTTGTTCTGTTTTAGAGACGATCAGGATATCATCCAAATATACCATAACATACTGATATCTTAGTGGCTCCAATGCCATATTAATGGTTCGCTAAAAAAACTGCGGGTGCGTTGGACAATCCAAACGGCATCCTTTTGAAATGGTAATGCCCATCTGGGGTAACAAATGCTGTATACTTTTGACTATCTTTTGCCATTCGGATTTGATGATAACCAGATTTTAAATCGAGTGTTGTAAATAACGTATTATCAGAAAGTCTGTCGATCAAATCTTCTATTAGTGGTAGGGATACCGATCTTTTACAGTTATTTGATTTAGTTTTCGGCAATCAACTGCCATTCTAAAATCACCTGTTTTCTTTTTTATTAAAAGAATGGAACTACTAAACGGAGAAATAGTCGGTTCTATTATATCCTTCGTTAATAAGTCATTTATTATTTCTCGAACTTTTTCTCTTTCAAATAAAGATAAGCGATAAGGCTTGTATACAACTGGAACAGCTGATGTAAGCTCAATATGCATTTCAGTGTCAATGTTGCTTAAAAGAGAAATGTTTTCGCCGATACACTGGGAATTGTCGATGAACACTTTTGTTTAATTTATCGTTCTCAGTTCTCATTATATTTATTATTCCATGAGCCTCGAGCTAAGCACGTATTTTTATCGACTTTTAATGTTTGTAAACTAAGATTTAAAATGCGTAGCATACTCGTGCCATGACAAAATTGTATTTTATTTGAGGGTATTATTATTGTAGTATCGCTTCGATTTTGTTGAGAGTGAAAAACGCTTAACTCGCAATTATCTACATCACATGTTACAGCAATTACATTTATTCCGGGTTTAATAACAGTAGACTCCTGTGTGTTTATTTTGACAATATTATTTTCTTCTACTGCGTCCCACGGTAAAATCAAGTTTTGTTCTGTCAACTTTAAATATTCCGATGTTTTATAAACATAGACACCTTCGCATTCAGTAATGGGTTGGCCTATTAATAAGTCTGTTGCTTGCAAAGTATCCAGCACAACAACGAGCTCTGTTGTCACAGTAATTTCATCTATCTCAATTTTTGTGTTTATTTGGTTTTACTGTAGCCCCTCCATAACGCAACCAGCAGCTTGAATACCTGGCTTTAGAAACGGATCGTTGATGGTGTTTGCGATTACGTCCACAATCACCTTGTCCTGTAGTTTGCAGTACTGACCAAGGGATAACTTTTGATAAAAGAAATCGATTAAACTTTGGGATGCACTCCTCTCATATATTTACTAGATCCTTTAGTTTACTGAAAACACACGGCTGTACCGGGAAACTTTCTAGTAATTTATCCTTCCACTCTTTCCAACTAAGATTTAAATTTTCTTGGTTATTATATCACGTTTTCGCGTTACCTTTTAGTTTATTGATCATACAATACACACGTGTGCTCTTTCGTCCCAATCGAATAAATCACCTGTAGTGTCTATACTATTTAACCACCGATTAACGTTCATCGATTCATCAAAGTTTTCACTAAACACTGTTACGCTGTCAATTTTACCGTGATAAACACTGGACTTATTACTTAATTTTCGCTTTAAAGTTTTAACTTGGCGTTTTAATCTTTTGTTTCGCCTAGATTTAGTATCACTATCACTGCTAGAATTAGCGCTGCTCGATGAACTGTCACTACTATCGGCAGATGACGAAGATGACAGTCGCGCGGTTCTTTTGAATTGACGTCTCGGCATGTTTGTAAACAAAAAGACACACACACTTAATGGTGCTAAGGCACATGAGACTATCCTCACTTCTGATTTGTTATAAATAATAATAACACGGAGGTAATTTGAATAAAAATGTATTAGAAATTATGGACACTGCTTTGATCAAAAGTACATGTTCAACTAACTCGCTTTAGGGTACCCCTGTCACCAAATTGCTGACATGTTTAGGCTAATATGCGAGAGTTATCGTCTTAGATTGGCGACAGAGAACCCGCAAAGTTAATACATAATGAATCATTCAACTGAATGGTATATTTAAGACTTATTTATTTAACAGTACTCAAATGACCCATAACTAACGCAGATTTGTTGTAGTTTTAACTGAGAAGGTTTTTGTTTTTTATTTTGTCCCGATCGGACCCCTGGAACCGGAGATATTCGATATTCACCTTTTTACCTAAAAAAACGCGTTTCAAAAGACAAAATTGTTCATAAAAAAACCCAATAGTCTTTGGAACTTCAAAACTCAGATATCTATATTTGATATCCCAGAATGTATGAAATCATAATATTGCTGTTACTAGACTATGCATATCTTATCGTTTACTTGGACTTTTTTTTACTGTACTATGAGTAAAATCCTAAAACACCTCAATTTTTAAATCTAAAATGACATTCTTTGAACATAACTTTATACCTCCCTCTTCAACCCCCTTGGAAGGACAACTACCGCTTTATACTTTTTAATTGGAACGAGGGTTGAAAGGGTTTTTATTTCTCTATCCAGCAATATAAGGTTTTTTGAATTTTGTATTCTTCATCAAGAAAATTAAATTTGAAAAGTTTAAAATGATTTGAAATGTATAAACATAAACACCACACATCGTAGACAACCGGGGAATCCAAAGCCTCTCATAGGCTGTCCGGAAGGGGGTTACACATTTGAAAAATTGCAGACAATATCCATTACCCACCAATATTGCCAGTGTCGGTGCTGGGGATCGAACCCAGTACACGTTAGGCAGTCTGACCAAGCTCGCTCGCCACTAAGACAAATCAAATCAAATCAAAACAAATTTATTTTGAATCAATAATACATAATTGGCCTCCCTAAGCACTCATCCGGAGCCAGCCAAACATCCACAGCACTAATCGCCGAGGTAATTGAAGGATTGGACAGAGCGAGGCTAGGTTGGATTAAAAGTAAACTTAAATAATAATCACAATCTTCTTCCGCAGGATCGGGGAATTAAAAAGTGTATAAGATAGAACATGTAAAAAAAATTAACTTAAAACACTTGATATATGCAATGCAAAAGACGCTAGTGTAGATAAAATATCACAGATATATATGATAGTTCTGAGCGGGAAGATTACTATCCAAAAAACCCGTTCCAAACAATGCAGCAAGAGCGAGCGGCTATATCAGATCGCATAATTTATAATTTAAAATGTTTGCTTTCTAAAGAATTTAATAATCAACGAATAAATCTGGTTTGAAAGAAATAATTTATAGCGACAAAGCAAACAAAAAATACAAAAAGAAACGAAGAGAAAAGGTAAAGATCGGAAATTGTGTTTGTGAGTTTTTATAGTTGGATAGAGAAAGAGGGTGTGGCTAGATATGTTGCCGAAAGATGGGCAACGCCTGGTATGGTAATTTGTGTCTGATGCGAAAAGGTGCATTATGCTCTCTGATTCGCATGATGTTGTTTGTTAGTGGGCTATTACCAAGTTTAAGTTGATAGAATTTTTCCGATGTAACTTTGATGTAGTCCACTAATGGCGTTATGGCGCCACTAAGACGCTTAGCCGACTATGTACCAACAAAAAGAAAAAAGTAAAAACGGTTTCTTTTTACGTATCAGAGAAAATTATAATTTCTTTATTTGCTACATCTGCACAAACTTATGATTCTAGTTAATTATCGCTGATTGTCAAGTTGATCATTATTTTAAGAATGAGTCTTTCGGTTAACCAAAGAATTGAAATTTTGATATTGGGATGTGGTGATAAAAGAAGAATGCTGAAGCATGTATGCAAAATCTTCAATACTGAGTATCCTGACAGTCGCATTTCTCAGTCTACGGGTAGTAGAGTAGAAAACAAATTTCGTGAATTTGGAAATGCCACAGATATTTCTAAATATGATAGGAAACGCATTTTAGACGATCAAAAGAAATTGGATATATTGTTAGATATTCAAGATAATCCACATAAACCCACAAGACAAGATGCCGCTTTTGATGTTAGTAAAACGTTCATATTGCGTCTTCTAAATAATGAAAAATATCGCCCCTATAAAATTCATTTCGTTCAAGACTTGACGACCATGACCCTGATTGCCGATTGGAATTTTGCGAAATCATGGCAAATAGATACCACGATGATCCGTTATTTATAAAATTTATTTTTTCTGATGCGCCAACATTATTCTTAAATGGAACAGTCAACAAATAGAACTGTAGATACTGGAGTAAAGAAAATTCACATTGGATGATGGATGCCAATACTCAATATCCTGAGAAGGTGAACGTTTGAGCTGGAATTATAAATTCTCAAATTATCGGACCATATTTCTTTGACAGCACATTAACTGGCGCACGTTACTTAAATTTCTTCCAAAATTTCTTACTTTCAGAGTTAAGAATACTTTTCCTAGATGATAACAACCCTAATGTAATTGATAGAAATATTTAGTATCAGCAGAACGGAGCTACACCACATTTTGCATTGGAAGTAAGAGCCTATCTCAATCAAGTTTTTCCCGATAGATGGAACGGTAGACGCGGTGACATTGAGTGGTCTGGCGGTTTTCCCGATTTGACCCCGCTTGACTATTTTTTATGGGGTTACTTAAAATCGAGAGTCTACTTCAGCAGACCAAATAACGTCGATGATTTCAAAGACAGAATAAGGCACGAAATTAATCAAATCACCCCGGAAACGATACAGAATGATTTAGAAGAATTTCAGCAACGCCTCCATTATTGTCAAGAAGCAACGGGCGCCCAGTTTGAACATTTGATTTAAACTGTATCATGTTCTTTTGCTGACTTAGTAACATTAAGAATGTAATATTTTTCATTAAAAAAAGTAGAAAAATTGGTTGAAGGGGAAGTATAAAAGTATGACCAAATAATTTCATTTTAAAATTAAAAATTGCCGTGTTTTAGTATTTTACTCATAATCTGTAAATTACGTAGATAATTAATATATTAATAATAATTTATTTGTTACTACTTGATGATTTCTTTTGTGAGAACCTTAACTTGTTGTGAACAGAGGGTCCTATCGTTCATTTTGTCACAATTTCGCCCCAAAAAACTAACCTTTTTGTTAAATGGCCCCAAAGCACAAACCCAGATTTAAATTTTAAAAAACCATTAGATATAAAGAAAATATAGGTTCTATAAAATAAAACTATAAGTATCAATATATTTTATTAAGAAATGGATTAAAATTTAAAAATTGGGGAACATTAAATAGGTAATAATATACCTGTTACAAAGGAAGGCCAGTTGGCAGCGCACACGTATATCAGTCAATTTCTAATTTTCTTTTGGCTCTTATTCTTCTTCTCCTTATTGAAAGAGTTTTTGTCAGACGTTTTGTAATCTATGCATTATTTTAGTTGGCTCCCATTTACTGCATAGCATGACTGATAACACTATGACATTCCTCCTAACTCAATGAATTCTGTGGCAAAGAATTATTTCAGATGCCAAAAATATAAAAAAAAACATCATGAAAAACATTATCGACTGTTTTATATTATGTTCTCTCTCATCTGGTTGATGTGGCCAAAAATTAAAAAAAGAATGTTTTTAAACAATGGTTTTCTTTTAAAATTGAATTGCAGCAAAAAATAGAAAATAATTTTTAAACCATTCCGCTCATAAAATATAATATATTACCTTTATCAACAATCAGCATTGTGATAAAACGTTATGAATAATATAACAGCAACAGCAATACTTTATGAACGCCCAATGGTTTTCTTTTTCATCATCATTTTGGCATTTAATCACTGAATAAAAATGATTATTTACTTTTTAGTGCAATTCGCTTTTAAAAGAAAACCATTGTTTAAAAAATCATTATTTCTTTATTTTTCACTTTTTAGTTTCCCGTCTATCTCATTTCTTTTTTTATTCAAACGCCATCATTTCGTTTATTCTTGTCAAACTCTTTCATTTGATACCCATATCAAGGGGGTTGTAAAGAAATAGGTAATCCGATATTTTATGTAGGCCGCCATATTGGATTTATAATAGCGTCACACAGCGAATTGTATTCTACTTGTGATACCCTTTCATTTGATACCCATTCCAAGGGGATTGTAAAAACATAGGTGATCCGCCATTTTGTGCCGACCGCCATGTTAGATTTAGAGTGACATCACATAGCTTATTGTATTCTACTCTATATACACTTTCATTGAATACCCATGTTGAGGGAGTTATCAAGAAAAAGGTAATCCGCCATTTTGTGGTGGCCGCCATATTGGATCTACTATAATTTTGAATATGCTATACTTCAGAACCAAAGTTGTGGTCAAAATTTCAGCACTATTGGATATCGGGAAGTGATAAAAAATTCGAACACCAAATTTGAACATACATAAATACATACACACAAGCTAAAGAAAGGCGTTGAAAAAAGTAGAGAATTCGGGAGAATGAGATGCTGGAGAACAGTTTTTTGGGACGAATTTTGTGTGTTTGTATCACCGGCGACTCCGGCAAAAAGTCAGGTGATAGCGGAATTGGCTAAATTTTACATGAAACGTTGGCTTTTAAACTATTTACATATTTTTTGTCACAACTTTTACTCAGCTTCGCACATTTGTCAATCAACTTAGGTCAAATCTTGCTAGTCGATTTTAAACTAATTACCTAATGTCAGCTCACTATGCAACTCCTCAACGGTCAATGGTAGACATGATTAAAACGGAAATAATAAAATACAAGAAAAACATTTTTTTAAACACAATTATGTTGCCAAGATTATTCATCAGCACCTGGCAACAATCACTGAATTAAATACGGAACGATTACCATCTTATCGATACAGCCCCCAAAATATACCTGAAACCAACGACCATCAATTGTACTGGGATAGAGCAGTGCTCACGGATAGAACCATAACCGCAAACCTCGTAGATATTGCAAACAATCTCCGTGACACATACACAACAAAAGTCAACAAGTACATGAATTTTGCCATTGAAATCGAGCAACAGTGGCAGCAAAGACTTTCATGGAAGGCCTGGCTACATTGAACATAGATCTCTGTGTCATGAGGGATATCCACAAGTCAGTAATATTGAATACTTGTAGTATCGGTCGATCGCGTAGTAGTGACTCACTCATCGCATATCTTGCCGCCAGTCCGATGTGCTTTAAGAAAATTTACCGCTCAGCGCGAGAGAAGAGAGAATAATAATAATAATAATAATAATAATAATAATAATAATAATAATAATAACCGCCCAGATATAGTAATTATCGACAAATTAAATAAGACAGCCACCCTTGTTGACATTGGCTGCCCATTGACCAGCAACCTCCAAAAAACAGAAAAGGGAAAGATCGATAAGTATCAAAATCTGGCAATAGAGATCCAACATATCTGGGAGTTAAACCACGTTCGGATAATACCAATCATAATATCGGCAACAGGAGTAGTAACAAAGCAACTCAGTAAACATCTGGATCAATTAGATCTTCCAAAAGCTCTCATCACTCTGATTCAGAAAGCGGCTATTCTACAAACTTGCCACATTGTGCGCAAGTTCCTAAACGCATGACAGAATAAGATGAATTTCTTCTCTGTTTTGCATAACTGAACCGTCATATGCCGGTTAAAAAAAGAACCGAGAAAAAGATTAGGAAAATAATAATAATAAATGCTGTCTTATGCTCCGGGGGATATCGAGTCCGTTGTGGGCAATGAGAAGTGTCTAATATATTGGAACTATTCGTTTCCCACCGTTAGGCAAATACAAGCCAACAAGCCTGACGTAGTACTGATCGATCACCAACTCAAGACAATGTTTGTCGTGGAGTTCTCGGCTCCCGCGGAAAACAACATTGTCTTGAAGGAGGAGGAAAAACGGACAAAATATCGAGATTTGCTCTTCGAACTCCGCAGACTTTACCCAGACCATACTGTTAAGTTGGTGGTACTGATAATAGGAGCCCTAGGTGGAACAAGCCCCACACTGCTTACGGAACTGAAGATCATACCGGCATGCCGAAACTCGGCAGAGATCTTAGCCGGTAGGATGCAGAAGGCCGTCATCCTCGGTTCGCTACGTCTACTCAGGGCACACGATTCCCGGACCCAGTAGTCACTTACCCCACGGTGTGGGGAGTGGCTACCGGTACTACCAGCTCCCCTCGGTGAGGGTCGGAGCCACAGAGAAGGGTGACTGGTTTTTAACAAAAAAATAATAATAATAATGATAAAACGTCTAAATAATGAACTTCTCACGACATGTTTTTTGATCAGATCAGAAATGATGTTTTTTGTTTAATTCGATAATTTACCTATACTTTACCTATGTTAACATACAATCATCCACAATGGGCTCACTTATTGGGCTACGGCCCTGTCCCAATCAAACTAGGTAATATTTATTTACTTCGTTTTAGTATATTTTAACAAAAGCTTGTTTTGAAAAAGTTTCTTTTACGTATGTATATATATCTTAAATAAAATGTTATAAATTACACAGAAATCCTGTCGATAAATATGTTGTTCACCCGCTATATTCGAAAACTATTATGATATCAGGGATACATTGAATTTCTGCAATCAAGCGTAGATTTTTCAGCGAAATGTGTAATGTAAGAAAATAATAAAAAACGTAAAATGAATAAAAAAGTACCACAACCACGGGATCAAAAACCGCAATACTAAATAAAACTATACTATCGGTAATTCCGGTATTAACAACATATCGTTCATGTTTCACCATATCTAATATTACTTCTTTTCAATTAACCGCGAAAGCTGAAAAAGCTGAAATAAAAACCAGAGGATAAGGTGGCAGATGGAAAAGGACCACGGTTTTTCATGTTTCCCCATGAGTCATCTTAGGGCAAGCATGTATGACAAATTGACAATCGTGTTGTTGTATTCACTAAGTGGTAAATAACTGATAAAAAAATATTCACTTGTCACAAATACTTGTAATAATAATTGTAAAATACATTTAGAGTTATTTAGTTTCCACCACTGGAAAATTTCTCATTTCACTTTCGTTGCCTGCCATGCTGTAAGGAACAGGATTAATAATGTTGCTAGCTGATACAAATGTGTTAGATAATTTCACGCCGGCTCTTGTACTATCATCAAGTACTACTATTATCAATAGCATAATAAAGAAAAAATTCATTTTCACTTTTTTAAATTTTAAGAAACGGTAAAACACAAATTTGCAAAAAAATTGTATCACAGACATTTAGTACCTAAAATAATACAGGTAGATACTGAACGTAGAAACTTGGAATTGCATACCACCAGGCACCAATACAAACTAAAAAACCTCTACCTAAGGAATCACATCCAGATTTCCTAAGCCTCTTTAAAGGAAAACATCTTGACTATATTTATTTTGGACTCTAGTATGTGGAAATAATAATTAGTCATAAAATTTTAATATATTTGAGGCTGCATGATGTCATAAAAAAAAATTGAGGCGTTGGCATTTACGCTAAAAATGAAATTTCTGGACTCTTATTAACAAATTTTTCTTATTTCCCCTATTTCAATCATCTCAAAATACAGGTTATACACAGAATTCCAAGTTCCTGTACTCTTACCAGGTTGCTTTACATATTTTCCCCTATTTACCCCTATTTAACTCCCAACCCTTCAACGAAATCGTCTCAAAATATAATCTAGTTCCAGATGTCGTTATAATACATATGTATACTAAATTTCAAGTGAAAATCTCAATTTTATTTTATCAACCCCTTTAATAATAGAGCGGGGGTGCTGCGTGGGCTGTAAAATATGATTAAAAAACCTGAGGCCTTGGCTTCTAGTATGTGTACCAAATCCAAAGTTCCTCTTATCAAGCTGCTTTACTTGTTTTCCCTTATTTACGCTTTAACCCTCAACCCTTCATCGCTACCAGCGCAAAATATAATTTACTTCCAGATCTCGTCATGATACATATGTGTGCCAAATTTCAAGTCATTATGTTAAACGGTTCCTGAGAAAGCGTGCGCACAAAAAAGTTACAGAGCGACTGATCGACTGACAGACAGAAACATTTTTTCGCTCAAATTTAAAATCTCGACGTTTTATGTCCTTCTAAGCCTATTTTAACAAAAAGAATTTTTGAAACTATTTTTACTTTTACAATACTTCTGCTCCACTTCGTGGATGTGGAAGTAATAAGCATTGAATACAAGTGAAAAAAACTACATTTTGATATGCTTTTTGTCCAATTTGTTGGGATGATTCATTACATTTTCAGCAGAGGGTCGTAAGATGACTCAGTGCTTTGACATGTTTTGTTTTTCTTTTTTTTTGCATTGACTAAAGTAAAAGCTAACTACATTTTGAAACACAGAAAGGGCATTCTATTTTTATTTAGTAAATGAAAATAAGGACATGAATGATGATATTTTAAATATAACATTATTTTTTGCTCCTATATCGCACGGAGAATTTATCAATTTGTAATATTTTTTTAAATAATTCTATGGAATGCATTTTCGTAAAGAACTCGTTTATTTTAAATTTTTCGAAAAAACTCTATTTTAGATTTTTTATCCAAAAAGGTCCGTGCCTTATACTGGTTATATAGATCGATCGACGGAATAGTTAATTTTCGATTTTTATTAGGAAACTGTTCGGAATTTGTAAAATTTATCAAAAAAAAACAAGTTTTCCAGGATTTGTAGATTCGCTTTTGTTTTCTCAAATTTCTCACAAACGCCACCTAATAGACCTAATGGAGCCCTACAATTGCCATTTTTGAAAATCAAAATCGGACCTTCGGTTCGGGAGTTATTAATTTCTTTGAAAAATCATACTCGGCCCTGGAAAACATACTTGCCGTCAACGGATTCGGAACGCCAGCAATAGGCTTGATTTGTGGCCGGGTACCTTCGATCCCACCAAGTCTCATCGAAATCGATCAATATTCTGGACAGTTATCGTGCTTCCTAGCCCGATTTCGAGAAAACCAGTTCTTTCCAAAAAAAATCAATTTTCATTTGTTTTTCGACATAGCCTCTGGTATACTTATTTATAGAGCTTTGTCAGCGGCACCATTTCTTTTTTGAAATGTCTCGATCCGACTACCCGTTATCGAGTTATTCAAAATAACGCCGAGCTTCCGGCGTTAAGGTTTTCTAAAGACCTCCTATTAACCACCCAAGTTTCATCGCAATCCGAAAACGGATTAGGGGGGCTGGGCGTGACAGACAGACAGACAGACAGACAGACCGACTGACCGACGGACTGAATTTTCTAAATTCGCTCTCGAATCGATAGATATGACTTTCACATCGATCCGACGTTTTTTTCGAGTTTCGATGGTGCACCGGAAAAATGCTAAACGTATACTACATTTTTTTTCAAAATGTAGTAACAAGTATAGTACTACCTAAAGTAATGTAAATTTCTATTGAATGAGGCCACACATTTTCGTTCAGCAGAAATAGTAAGCAAAAATAATAATTGTTGCAAAAAAGAGAATGTCTCAATAAATAAGGTGGCCATTCCCTAGAAAGAGACATCCGATAGGGAAATATTTATTATTTTTGCCCATAACTTCTTTTTTCTTAGTACGTATATTTAAAAAAACTATAAGAGTACCTAAGTAGAATCATAACAAGACTATTACTATGAATTTTCATTCAATAATTTCAGTGGTTTGCAAAATAGTTAGTTTTAAAACTACGAAATAGGAAGATTAACATAATTTTTACATTTAAATCTAGCTATTTTGCAAACCACTGAAATTATTGTGTGAAAATTCATAGTAATAGTCTTGTTATGCTTCTACTTAGGTGGTAGTCTTATAGTTTTTTAAATACACGTACTAAGAAAAAAAAGTTATGGCCAAAAATAATAAATATTTCCCTATCAGATGTCTCTTTTTAGGGAATGGCCACCTTAATAGTAATATAACCACGAGGTAAGATATTGTAGAAAATGTATATATCGTATTTAATATCATAGATTTTTGTAAAAAATAATGTATATTTTTTTAAGTTCCGATCTAAAAATTATCAAATACCGATATTAGGTAATAAGGTTCAATAAACCGCGTGCGACGATAAGATCGCTTTTCATTACTATTAGCATTCGCCTTTGCTATTAAAAAACGATTTCCAATTTTTGCTCGTCTTATACCAATTCTAAATTGAATACCACGCTACAGATACACAGATACACACAGATTTCATTGAAATCATTTAAGCATCAATCATAAAATAAAATTATATAAAAAAATATTTTTAAGAAAAAGCTTTTATCTAAAAAAAATTAACTAAAAAGAAAAAACATGTTTTTAAAATTCATACATATGGAAACCAAAAGCTTTGGAGACGGTTATGTAGCACTATTGAACAGTTGATCAATTGACCGCCCCCAAAGCTTTTAGTTTCCAGATGCATTAATTTAACAAAAATATTTTTTACTTTCTATAAATAAAAGCCTTTTCTTAAAAATATTTTTTTATATAATTTTATTTTTCACTTTTTAGTCTTTATTTATTTTACGGACAAACAGACAGACCAGGCGCGGATCCAGCCCTCAAAATGGGTTGTGGGCACGGCCATCTGAAAATCGGCCAAGTGCGAGTCGGACTACGGACTTGCTTACGATATATTGCATTCCTACAAAGGAGACATTTACAAAATGTATGACGCCCCGGCCAAGACAACGTTTTGCGTAAATGGCTTTTTTAGAGAGTTCCTGAACAGCACCTTTTACGTCGGATGCCGTCACTGAACAGCTGTCAGTTAATATCTCTACACAGAGAGATAAATCTACATCAAATTTGTGGCAAAGATTTTCCACGATTTTCGATAATGCGATGCCTGTTAACCGTAATTCTTTTGTGCCGTTTGAGCTATCTCCTTCTTCACATTGAAGCATTTTATAAGCGTCGCAAAAGCATACAAAATCTTCCGTAATAACACTATTATTCAAATATCTGAATGATAGACTCATCTGTTCGATATGAGAAATATCTGTAGTCTCGTCAAACTGTCAAACAGAATAGCGAAAAACGTTGATTTTTTTACGCTTTGTAAAATGGTTTCCTGAATCTTTTTATTACAAATATCTATAAATTCGTTTTGCATAGTTTTGCTTATTTATTGCATACACTGTTCAACAGGTAAGATACCCAATTACAGAACAGGAATAAAGGCATACAAAGCATTAATTACATAATATACAACAACATAGAAAGAAAGTAAAATGAAGAAAAAAATTACTTAAATGTACGAACTATGAATAACTAATGATACGAAGAAAGAGAAAAAAATAACATGGGAAATGTTTAAATATAAAAACTATATATACATATATACACATATGTGATTCAAAGCAAAATTCTGTAAGTTGTTGTAGAATTTGTTGATGATAAATTGTGCTCAAGAACTGAGTCGCCTGCATCTATTCTAAATTTCAACAGAGCTAGGAAAGGACCCCGCAGTTTTTTATAGCAAAAATGGGCTTCAGTCGATTGTTCTGAAACTTGAGGAACATGTTCTCCTGGGTCCCCACCAGTCCGCCCGAATTCGATTTTTTGATCTAGAGGCGATTGAAACTGTGAACATCTGCGAAGGTCTGCTTAAATGTTCCATAAATATTCTGAAAATATTCAGGCTCATTTTTTTGAGAAAAATAAGCATCTTTTGTCTGTCGTGTTTTTTTTAGTGCTTCCTTCTCCGGGAAAAAAAATAAAAAACAAAAAAAAATATTTTTGTTATTTTTTTTTACGGGGAAAGGAAGCACTTTGAAGAAACAGTTGGGGGACATAAGTTGATTATTTTTGTTCAAAGAACACGCCTGCCTGTTTTCAGAATTTCTTAGATAAAAATAATTTCGACCAAGAATTTCCCTAGATTTTTATTTTTTTCTACTTCAGAAAGATCCCAAAATATTCAGGCATATTCTTTGGGTAAAAATAATCAATATGTGGCTTCCTTTTCAAAAAAAATTATAAGTATAACCTCTAATTTATTACAATAAATGATACATTGCCATAAATTTTTAATGCATACATAAATGCAATTTTTATTATAATCAATATTTACAAGTTCACTAAAATCCATTTTTTCACAATTAAGAATATTGCGATTCATTTTTAACTTTTTGTTATTAAATGAAAGAATAAAATAATTTACGATAAACAAAATGATCACCGATCAGTGATCATCAGAAAAAAAGAAGTGTTTAATTCTAAGCGATTTGTCGCTACTCCGCTTACATTTCAATGTATTTTTACTGCTACTACGACAAAAATTTGATCACGTGGTTCATTTGTCGCTGGTCGCAGCGACTGAGCGACTAGCAAGAAAATGTACTAATATAATCGCTCACAATGTGTGTGTGTAATGCGCTGCGTTCCAAATTACGCACGGTTCATTGTTTTTCTTTTCTAATTCTAACAAAAGGCATTGGATATAAATAACATCGACCTCAATTAGGGTTGTGGGCATGCCCACCGTGCCCACAACGGTGGATCCGCGCTTGAGACAGACAAGACCCTACCATTTGATACCCATATCAAGGGAATTGTGAAGAAAAAGGTAATCCACCATCCTAGGGCATCCACCAGATTGGATTTAGAAGGACATTAAATAGTTTATCATATTTTACTCGTTAAACCCTTTCATCTGACACCCATATCTGACGGATTTAAAGAAAAAGATACTCCGCCATCTTGGGGCGTCCGCATTATTGAATTTAAAATGACTTCACATAGTTTATTATATTGCTCTCATCAAACTCTTTCATTTGATGCCCATATCAAGGGAATTGTGAAGAAAAGGCAATCCGCCATCTTGAGACGTCCGCCATATTGGATTCAGACTGATAATGGTTATACTATGTTGCATTGTCACCGGACTTATATACGTGCGCAAAGTTTCAAAGCTCTAGTTTAATTAGAACTAGTCGAAATTCAGCTTGCAATATTTGACCTAAACAAACACACTAACACTGCAAGTTAAATAAAAGCTTTTAAAAAAATATACATAAGGGTCGAATTGAGAGCCTCCTTCATTTACGCAAATATTCGATTTAAGTCAATTTAACGCATAAAACATATGCAACATTAAACCAACTTGCGATTTAGTGTATAAGTGCTCTTTAGCAATCAATAGTTAAATTAATTAAAATTAAATATTGATTGTGTCGGTATGTTAGTACCTATATACGTATTTATTGCCTATGCCTAACATATCCCAACATTTTCTACTTTAATCTAAAGACATACAGAATTTTAATTTAGCTGTATATATTTTGTTTTTTTTTACGTATACATATTGTGTTGGTGATCGAATTCCAAACAACTTTCAAAATGTCCGTCTGTCTGTCTCTTCCCCTGTCCGTCCATCTGTCAGTTCGTCTGTCCGTCACGTTTCTCGTAAGCACGATAACTTCAAAATGAGAAGTATTGAAATTTAAACAGCAAGTTAGTGTTAGCTAGAGGAAGAACCCTATAATTGTTTAACAAAATTGATCAATAAGTACAAAAGATATTAATTATTTAAATTCTAAAATTACTTTTTTTATATTTTGTAATTAAATAAAAAATGTCTAAAACTAATATTACTTACAAAAACTGCGAAGAGTCCTCTATAGAATGTGCAACAATTATATAAAAAGTTCAGTAATCGGCGAAGACTATAATGGTTAGCTTGTTTCAAACATTGTAACGCCCTGAAGAAGATAATATATGCATCTAAGCAAGCCGACAAGTTAAAAAACTATATCTGCAATATTATGATCTATACCATTAACCACAAATTAAGCAATCGGATAAAGTGATTATCTACAGTTTCACTTAAGTTCGTTCACAAGTTAATCAGAAAAATATGCTGATGGACTAAAAGACATATTCATCATTTTAAAAAACCAGATCCTCGGTCCGTTCAAAGAACTGGTATTTTTGCTAAAATTTAGAATCCATCATTCGTCAATGGTAATATGCAGAGAAAGATAATTGAGAACTAAATCCTCAATATTTTAATGTGAATAATGATCATAAGACAGTTAGCTGTCAGCTGCCCACATCGGGTTTCACCATGTTATTTTACGTCTTACGTCAATATGGTTTTATTTGTTTTATGGAATTTACAGTAGTTGGCATTCTTAGAACAAGGCAAGGGGACAATGAGAACAAAATTTTGTTCATAAGTACTATTTAAATTGAATTTTAAGCGAGTACATTATTTTAATTAGTTAATACAGGTGAAAAGAGTAAAATAATAATACATTATTTATTTAATGTGATAATGACATATTCCTAATGTATATGTTAAAGTGTCACCGCAAATTTAAATATAATTAATACTTTCTGATTGTCTCGTTCATAGGATAATTAATGGGTCTTTCCCGTGCATGTACAGATATTCTATTTTCTCCGTCAAAACTATAGATTTAGTAATCAACACAGAAATATGAAAATGTGTAAGATATCGAAAATGCATTTATATAGTAGATCTCAGGTTCCAAGGAACTTTCCATAGATTAGGTGATATACCCATTGTACATTAAAATGTTATTAAAGTGTTTTTAATAAGATTATTACATACACATGTAATGCAACAATGGGTTTTGATTAAGCATACAAAGATACGAAGATGTACAAGATACCCAAACTGTAATATACAGGGTGTCTATCAAATCTGAACAAAGACATAAATTATGAAGTATATATAAAAACATAAATACAAGAATTAGTACAATCAATGAAGATGGTGCAAAGGACATGGTCGGGAAAAGAATTTTTGACTTGGTTTTACAAGGTGAGCGGGGTGCAGGTGGACACGTATAAGGTCACTTGTTTTAGTTTTTCACTTATATCTCGAAGACAGTGCATCGCAGCTAAAAACAGGATTTTCAAAATGAAAGCTGGTAAAATTTCCTACCAAATTGTTACTATTAATGTTTTTTTATTCCCAATAGCTTTCGAAACAAATTGCAAATTATCGAAAAATGCTTTTTTCGCCTTTGTCTTACAGCAATGTCCTCACAGTGAAAGTTGTAGAGCATTAAAGATCCTTTAAAACGAGTCTTCATTTGATATTTTATCTTCAAATGATCAAAAGTTATAGGAATTTGAAATTTTCGGAGAAATCCCGAAAGAAAACTATACATTGCAATTTCTCCTCATTTAAGGGTTACATCTTTGAATAAAAGCTGTATATAGTGTATTTACATCGTGAATCCTGGGGAGAAGGTAATTGTATAAAGAAAAACCTATTCATTAAAATTGCATTTCGTGAGGTCAGAACCAGAGAGAGTTTTAAACGGCAAATAGAAAATTTTTCAGAACAGCAAATATAAAGTTTGCAATACCATAAAATGTTCTTGAGATAAAGTATAGTTTATGTAAATATACTAAAATATATTTGAGATATTTGACTTCAATACCCACAGTAATATGCAGCTGATTTATAATATTTTTTTTTATTAAAAAGGGCTGCAACGTACTCAGAATCTTATAATCGTCCAATAATTATAAATATTTCCATAACAAAAAATGTTATCTGAGATCTTCCTTCAGTAACTGTTAGTGGAGGGATTATACATCACAAAACCACAAAAATTAGTTCTGGAGATACCGCGCAACCGCCCCAACAAAAACACCCCTTCGGTGAGAGAAGCCTTATTTTACTGATAACTCGTTAACCGTTGAAGATATAAAGAAATTACTAATTATAAAAAAGAAAGCTTGACTAACTGTCTAAAAACCAGTCTTTTTGTAGAATAAATTAAATTGCTCGAAAACCAAACATGCTAGGGAGAAAAATCAAAATGGATTTTAAAGGGGATATAAAACACTCTTTTGTGTTTCCATTTTTGGTGGCTATTGATATTTATTAGTATATAAAAATAACAATATGATATAGTAACCTCTTGATTTTTTGCGCTTTTAACTATTTACAGGCCCATAAAAAATAACTGACTTTAATATAAGTTATAAATGCATTATCTTTTAGGTTAAGGTAGTACCTACTTCGATGCAGAAAAAGTTAGAAATAAAAATATTCACATTTACAAATTTACCAGCATGTTGAAGTTAGCCATATTTTGGCCAATTTTTTATTGTTTCCTAAAAATTAAAAAATACCCAAATATCTTGAAAATTTAGCTCAATTTTTTTTTTCGAGTTTATATATCATATAACTATTGTTTCTAATCATTTAATAGTTAAAAAATTGTATTAAAAAATATTAAAAAATTCAATATGCAGCCTTTTTGAATTTGTTCTTGGCCAACTTTAATTTGCTGCTAAATTTGTAAATGTGAATATTTTTATTCCTAACTGTTTCTTCATTGACGTACTACCTTGAACTAAAAGATAATGCATTTATAACTTATATTACAATCAGTTATTTTTTATGGGCCTGTTAATAGTTAGATGCACAAAAAATCAAGAGATGGCTATACTATATTGTTATTTTTATATACTAATAAATATCAATGTCCCTCAAAAATGGCAACATAAGAAAGCATTTTATATTCCCTTTAAAACTTAACTTAAAAATTTTGATTTTTCTTCCTAGCTTGTTTGGTTTTCGAGTAATTCATTTTTAACATTGGAAATGTTTATGTTCGTAATGGGGGTCGAGTTACCAGTTTTCGTTCAAGGTCAAAAGACAGTGGTGTCGCGGTCGTATATGCAACGGCTGATATATGCAAATGTAATATGGGTTGCATATATCACAGGGGGGTCAAGTTACCAGTTTTCATTTAAAGTCGAAATACAGCGGTGTTGCAATCGGGAGTGGATAGTAGCTGTTTCCGGACTCGGCTTCCCTCGTCCGGAAAAAGTTTATGTTTTATGTATGATGTTATCATTTCCAATGTCCCGATGGTTGCAAGAATTGCGAAATCTGTGAACTTTTTCTAGAGGCCGCGCGCAAAAAATTTCAAATAAATGAAAATTCGCGCTCATTAAAAATACAAATTTTGCAATTTTTGTCAATATCAATTTTCTCGAAAACCATGGCATATACAAGAAAATTACAATAGGACTTTTTTAGGCAATTAGTCAAGTTTTCTTTTTTACGATGAGCAATTTTTTTCATATTATCAACGGTTAACGAGTTATCAGTAAAATAAGGCTCTTTTCACCGATGGGGTGGTATTTTAGGGGGATTGCGCGGCACCCCCAGAACTGATTTTTGTGGTTTTGTGGTGTTTAATCCTCGCACTAATAGTTACGGAAGGAAAATCTTAGATAACATTTTTTGCGAGGTTCTGGTGTATTTTTACTTTATCAACTAGACTATTATGGCACTATTCTTGGAACTGAAACCTGGTTTGTGGAACTTTAAGGTTAAATATTGGTTTTAATTTAATCAAATATTGCATTAGGGGTCATTCAACAAATTTGGGGGCCAGGGAGTTACAGAAAACGTAGCAAAGTGAACGATGAGGGTGGAGGGGGTGCAGAAAAAGTAAACGTCCTCAAAAAATCAACAAAACATTTTTTTATAGTGTAATTTTTAAGGTTCCACAGAACCCTTATACTTTCGTCATGTCCGTCTGCATGTCAGAGGTGTCTTTGTCAGAAAAAAACAATGGGTTTTTTGGTACCTTCGGATACACTCCATCGAGTGGGGCTTCGTTGAACAGGTCTTTAAAAATGAATAGATTTCTTAGATAGATCTTCATTCCAAAATTAAATAAAGAAAAAGTGCAATGTACGGTTTTCTCTCGAAATCTGAAAATTTGCCAGAAAATATCAGATTGCTAATTTTTGATAACTTGAAGATAAAATAATAAATAAAACTTATTTTTTAAAAAACCTAGTACTCCGCAACTTCTACTGTACGGACATTGATGTAAAACTAAGGGCTGACGCGCTAGAAGGCAACGTTTGTCTAAAAGCGTGAGGTAAAAAAGCGTCTTTCGAAAATGTGAGATTTTCGCTAGCGGATATCTCGAAAACTATTGGAAAGAAAAATGAGTAGTAATAATTTTGTAGGAAATTTTGTCATATTTGATTTTGAATGGAATGAGTTTCTCGCCACGATGCACTGTTTTCAAGATATAAGCGAAAAACCAAAAAAGTTAGAAGGTCACTTGTTTGGTTGTGCCCCCCTGCACCCCGCTCACCTCGTTGGTTCGGAGATTTTTAGTATGTTTACCTCCTAACTACTCCAAACACAGTCCTGAAGTCAAACATTGTTTTCTCGACCATGTCCTCAACACCCCCCTTTTAAGCGTTCGTTGAGTGGACTAAATGAGCACTTTTAAAAACAACACAAATGAAAACAAATAATTCTTATAAAAATAAATTTTCAAAAAAAAATTGTCGCTAAACATTATACAAAATTTCACCATTGTACGGTTAATTGACTCTGGCTACCTAACATCCATTTTGAGGTCGGATAAAATTTGTTCGATTTTGTTATTTGTTCATTTTTTCAAAAAACATTTTTCACCATTTTTAGTGGCTCAATTTCATGCAAATTCGTAAGAGTTAAAAAATTATGGGAGCCTCTTTGATTCACCATTTTGAACCTTTAACTTTTAACATTAGATTTAGTATTAGCTTCTTTGAATCTATCTAATTACCAATTCGTCAGACATTTTATATTACCGGCGACTCCACCAAAACTTGAAAAGTTCCGAATAGAAAAATTTATTTTCCGCTTCTTCTTCACCTCATAGTAGACAGAACTTGATGAAACTAATATGGGACCAACGCCAAGCCATACCCTTCAATTTACAAATAATTCAAATAGAAATGGCGTAAGTTATTTTAGAGAAATGTTTAAACAAACATGAATTAGAAAACTTACACACCGATCAAATTGAGAGCCTCTTCCTTTTAGAAATGTTCAATCTCGGTTAAAGATTCGCAGTTCTTTTAGTTGAATATATGCTTCACGTTTTGAAATTAAATTTTCCTCTTAGATTCAATATTAATGTTTCCCTATAACTTTTATTATATAGTGGCAATCACATAAAGGCATATATAACTAATTTTATGTGTCTTTCTTATTAGTTTCAATAATAATAAAAATATGTTTTACGACAACTCGCTAGCCATTAGCTATTAGGAATAATAACGAGTGGAAGTCGCAGCTGCAATTCATATCGCCATGTATAGTAGGTCCAAAGTCAGTTTGATAATCATAAAAAAAAGTTCGACAAATGATTTCATTACACGAGCGATGATCATGAGCGTTGACCGACAATTTTTAGAAGCATATTTTAATTATTGTAAATATTGTTTTACTACTTTATATTAATTAATAGGCATGAAGTAAATTATTTATTTATAAAACATTATTTATTTATAATAAATAATGTTAGTTTAATACACAACTCCATAAATAATTCAATAAAAGTAAATATCATTTACCCTACGGCTATGCTACCGGCAATATTAAAAATGAACCAAATGCAGATAAGGGGCTTGTAATGGTAGGCTAGGTTAACAATAATCGACTACTTACGTTTGAGCTATATTGATATATGGATATCGTTTGCAATATTCAAGCTCGGTCTCGGCTCTTATTCTCTCACCTCAGACTTTGTAATAATTTACCCTGGTAGCAACGCTTCTGCCTGAATTTCTAAATTAAGAATAGAAATGCTATACTGTTAGAAATATAGCCGGGGGTCGTACATATCTTCGGATCATCATTTTCACATACAACAATTAATTAAATTCGAATATACCACGTTACAAAATGTATTAATTTAAAATCTGATGACTGTATTACTAGGCTTGCCAGAAAAAATTGAATAAGAATAATCCCAGTGCGTAGACAAGTCCCTTATTGTTTATTTTATTAAGCGCCTCTTCAGTTCGGATGATACGGGGGTTTCTACAGGGTGAATTGCTAACAATACCAAATTTTATGTAGATCTACAAAAGTTATGCAATAATGGCAGTCCTGTTGGATCGCCATTTTGAATTTGCAACCTTTGACGTCACTTCAAAAAATATCTAGCTTGATTTAACCCAATTGGATTTTTTTGTGAGGTTATCTTAAAAGCAGTCTACTAAGTAGACCAGACATAATATATGTATTAAAACAACGAAATCAAGTCGAAATACAAAACTTAACACCAGACGTAATTGAAAATCTAATTAATAATTTCGAGCATCGTATTGGTCATTGTCAAATCGTTAACGGTGCACATTTTGAACGCTTACTAATAAAAATGAAGTTATGAATTGATGAATTATTGTAATAATTGTAACAGAAAATGAAGTTTTGAAAATGTTTTTACTTGGATGTTTACAAGAAAAAAAAATGATACCACTGATTTCATTGGTAAAAGGCAATCTTTAAAATAAAATATGGGGTGTTCCATTTAAAAAAAAATATCGATGGCGTCACAGATATTTGTAGTGACACTACACACAGGCAAACATTTTTTCCTTGCGTACAATCTGAGCAATCTGATATTGCTAGTAGACGTGTTTTTGTATTTTTCCGAACGCAAAAGAAAAGGAAAGTTTTTTAAACACACTGTATTTCACGACATGAAATTGTGGTTGTCTTTATATAAGTAAGATCACAGGTAATATAACCTCCATTATCCCTGCGAGTTCTGGAAGAGCCTTGTGAGAGAGCTATACATTTAGAGACAACAGACACACCTCCAATATCCGAGTGAGAAAATCTCAGTACCACGGCCGAGATCCGGAACCTTTGACTCCCGGATGAAAGTCAACTGCACTTGAGCCGTGTCTGAGATTATTGGAGTCTTGACGTTTCGGTTTCCACTTTGGAGCCATTTTCAAGGGAAGAAGAATCGATAATATATGGTACATGGGAAGTCTAGTCTAGGAAGTGTAAGGAATGGTTCGAGTCCGGGGCCTCAATCTGCCTACTCCTCAGGTCGAACCTTGGTTTGTATCTAAGATCTCAATCTCAGTTCTTAGAGAGTTCTATCTAAGAACCGCCAAAGGCGGGGATATTAATTTGAATCACCAATTGTACATATGACGTTTATTGTAGTATTCTATTGTTATATAAAATGAAACAATTCAAAAATCTACCTATCGCGATATAATGAGCAATCCCGTATCGCGCGTATACATCCCGGTAGTAGTGTGAAAGAGCTGTAGTGCATCTGCTAATCGGTACCTACTAGGTACTGATTTTATCATTTATGAAGCAGTCGACTTCCTAAAGTCAAAGTAAACAACACTGAACAATAACAGTCATAATAAATAATTGCAATAATGAATGTAAACAATGAATACTACAATGAATCCTCATTAGACACGATAATAAAGATAAGATAAAAAACACTAAATGCAGATAAATAAACAATATTATTGATGCTCTTCCCGTGTCGGAGCTAGAGGACACGAAAAGATGGTCTATTATCGAAGAACCGAAAAAAGTATCAATTGGAGAAGGCTGTTTGTTACCGAAATTCAATTAAATAATAATTTGACTATCAAATTATATTTATCAATTGATACTAATCCAACAATATTATGCTTATTTGTATTTATAATTCTACGCGTCAAACCCTTTCATTTGTTCCCCGCATCAAGGGAGTTCTGAGGAAAAAGGAAATCCGTCATCTTGGCACATCCACCATATTGGATTTAGATCGATATTAGATACACCATATTGCATTGTCATCGAACTTACATACGTGTGTAAAATTTCAAAGCTCTAAGTTAATTAGAACTAGTTGAAATTTTGATTGAAAGATTCGTAGCAGACGGACAGACAGATAAACAGTCAGGCAGACAACAAAGCAAGTTAAATAAAAGCTTTTAAAATGGATACAATATTTTAACATCAAAGATCCTTGAAAATGGTTATAAATATATAATGTAATATACTGATGTTTGTCTATTTATGGTCAAATAAATAAACTTTTTAAATAATTTAATTATTCCAACCGATTTCTCAATTTCATTGTTATGGACCAAAACCTGTGGCTGCTGTCGTTCAAACTCGTACTTCTGAACGTCCTTGCAAGTAGAAAAAGAGAAATAACCTAAATATTACTCATGCAAGGTCTAGTTTAAATCGCATTGTTTAAGGTCAATAACACTCTAAACCGGAAGCAACTTTGTAATTAATCAATTTTTATCCATTCTCAATGTAATGTTTTTAAGAAATAAATAATTAGTGACGGATCACTAGTTTTATTTACCTAATTGACTATTGACCACATTGCTGACGAAATAGTATGCGTAAAATAGACAACCTAACTATACTAGGGCCAAGAAGTCTTGTCGGTAGAGCCAGGGGCGTACGAATTTACGAAATTCGTACATTCACACGTACTTAATTCGAGGAAATGAAAGCACTGGGATTGTGTTTATTATGCATGAGCTACCATATGTGTTAAATTTAAAATATTATGGTTAAATCTGGCAACACAATTTCTATAGCGCAACGCAGTCGCAAAAATTTATCCGTTGCATTAAAACCGTTACTATTGTAAATATATGGCGCCACTGATTGAGGTAGTTTTTAAAAAAGTATCATCGTGAAGTTTGTTTACCAGAGTTCCGCCGGGTAGTGGAACAAATTATTAGGTATAAAGGCACCACATTCAAACGTTTATTCTATTTGGTCGATTGTACCAATTACATATAATGACCTAGTCGTGGTTCTCATCTCTGGTAGGCGGATAAAACTTAATACATTTTTCTGGTTTATGAGGGATTATATAGTACAACGAGATGCCGCTCAAGTATTACACATCAGCTTGACCAAAGTGCCGCCGATTTTTGGTAAAAACCGCTGCCTATGGAATCACCACTTCCACATCCAGATTTTCCTACAAGTCTCTATAAACGTAAACTTCTTGACTATATTTGCACTTTAGTATGCGGAAATAATTAGTCATGAAATTTTAATAATATTTGAGGCATGTCATAACATTTTTTACAGAAGTTGCAATTTAGCAAGCTTCGTTAAGACATTGAAAATGAACTTGGCTACTTTCAAGCCCGGCATGATATTTACAAAATCTGCAAAATGTACAGGGGGTAAAGATAAAGAAAAGTTTTAGACATTTTCACACTTTTGTTAAGCTGCGGATAAAAAATTTAAAAAGTTGCACAACTCGGAGTAGTTACATTAATATTCTACAACAAAATGGGTTTCGAAAAATGCGACAACATGAGTTAAAATTGATCAAGTACACAAGTTTTACAAAAACGACGCTAGGCGTCGATCGGCGTCGACACGTAAAAATTCAAGGATATGAATCTAGGTATCAAAATTGATCAAAGACACTAGTTTTACATAAACGACGCTAGGCGTCGCGTCGGCCGACGCCGAGACGTAAAATTGCAAGAATATAAATTTAGATATCAAAGTTTATCAAATACACAAGTTTTACAAAAACGACAAAAATGCAAGAATATGATTCTAGTATCAAAATTTATAAAATTTAAAATCAAATTTGGATATTTAAAAAAGTATGCGATGTAACAGCACCAAACGCTTGCGTGTCCAAAAAAACAGCCGAATTTCCAAGCGTTACACAAATCGCCACCGCGCACCGTCCCCCGTATTACCTTTAGATCTTCGGTTAAACATTATCAATGTCATACTTTAAGGCATTGGTTTCTAGCACGTACGCCAAAAATTAAGTTTCTGGACTCTTACTAGCTTGCTATATTGATTTTTCCCAATTACACACCCTCCTCCACCCCTTCAACAAAAAATACATACTTATACCAAATTTCAAGTAAATATCTTAAGTTTGCTTCATCAATCCCTTTATTAATAAAGTGGTGGTGGTGGGTAGGGGGTTGAAAAATATTATAAAGAAATTTGAGGGCTTGGCTTCTAGTGTACGCACCAAACCTCAAGTTTCTGTACTCTACACAGCTTGCTTTATTCATTTTCCCCTATTTACCTATACTTATATCCTCACCCCTTCAACGGAATCATCTCAAAATATAATCTAGTTCCAGATGTCGTTATAATACATACGTGTACCAAATTTCAAGTGAATATCTCAATTTTATTTTATTTACCCCTTTAAAATGGAGTAGGGGTGGTGGGGGGCTGAAAAATAATGTAAAAAATATGGGACCTTGGTTTCTTGTACATACACCAAATTTCAGGTTTCTGTACTCTTACCAACTTGCGTTACTTATTTTCCCCTATTTATCCCTATTTAATCCCCAACCCTTCAACGGAATAATCAAATAATACAGTCTAGTTCCAGATGTCATTATAATATATACGTATACCAAGTGAATATCTCAGTTTTAGTTTATCAACCCCTTTGATAATGGAGTGGAGGTGGTGAGGGATGGAAAATATCATAAAAAATTTTGAGGCCGCCTTGATTTCTAGTACACATACATCAAATATCAAGCTTCTATACTCTTACCAGCTTGTTTCACTTATTTCCCCCTATTTTCTCCCCCCCCCCCAACCCTACACCGGATATGTTCAAAAAGCAATCCAGTTCCAGATCTCGTTACAATATGTACGTGTACAAAATTTCAAATCAATATCTTCCGGAGAAAACGTGCGGACAAAAAAAGTTACAGACCGACAGACAGATAGACAGAAACTTTTTTTTTTCGCTCGAATTTAAAATCTCGACGTTTCATGGCATTCTAAACCTATTTAAAAAAAAAATCAATTTTTTTTTACGATTGCTATACTTCCAATCCACTACATGAATGTGGAAGTAATTACATTTTCCAATAACATCATTAAATAAAAAAAAATTATTAGTTTTGGATTAAAAATAATAATGTTCAAATATTTTCAGTAATATATTCATCGCCTATAGTTTCTCGAAACATCAAAACGTGTTTCGTCAACCATGTTGGCATAATCAGCAGACGATTATAATTTAAAAATTTTAACATGTTACCGAGCATACTACTACTACTACTACTGCTACTGCTACACTGTCTATTATTTATTTATTTATTTATTTATTTATTTATTTATTTATTTATTTATTTATTTATTTATTCAACAATTTTACAAGCGAAGCCCAATTACAAAGTTGTAAAGAGACGCGATTTACATGACTACATAAATAGTACAATCAACATATGAAAATAACAAACAATGATTTACAAGGAATGAACAAAAAGAGAAACACACAAATATATAATACCTTACAAAACATACAATCACATCAGTGAACATAGTAGGTAACGCTTAACGCTTAACAGTTGCAATAGCAATTAGGTATATGCTAAGTAACAAGGTATAGATATACATACAAAAAATAAGTAACAGACCGTTTTAAATGCGGTTTAAATTTCGTTAAGAGTGATTGTTTTAACATGTCTTAAAAAATTGGAAGGGCTAAGGGCAAATAAATCAAATCTCGAGTGGGCAAGATTACCTAATATGCATAATCTTACTAAAGGGCTGGACAGGTACATATTCGTTTTGAACTGTGGAATATAAAAAAGGTCAAAATTTCTACCTATTCGGTTTGGTACATTAAATGGCAATTTTGAAAGAAACTCGGAGTTGTCAGAAAGGTGATTTAGTAGTTTGTAGATATAGATTAATGAGGCATGAACACGCCTCAGCTCAAGAGATTCATAGTCATATCTAAGCAACAGTTCATTGTAGTGAGCAAAATGATCATACAAATGCGTTTCTTTATATAGAAGATACTTAAGATTTTTTTTTTACTACTTTCTACAAGATCAATAGAATTGCGATAGAACGGTGACCAAATGATTTGACAATAATCAAGGTTAGACCTAACAATGCTGTTATATAATACTTTGATACACTCTATGTTAGTGAAGTCTTTAGTACTTCTAATAAGGAAACCCAGCTTTTTTAGACTCGCATTACTTATTTGCCTTATATGACTATTAAAAGATAGTGTTTTGTCGAAAAGAACACCGAGATCTTTAAGTTCTTCAACAAGGCGAAGTTCAGTATTATCAATAGTATAGGGAAATCGATGGATTGATTTTTGTTAGAAAACGTCATCGCTACACACTTTTTAATGTTGAGATCAACTTTGAAGTCATTGCACCACGTAGAGATATTGCTTAGATCCTGTTGCAATAGGGTACAGTCGTTAGTATTTTCGATTCTGCGGTATAGCTTGCAGTCATCTGCAAAGAGAAGGCAAGTTGAGTGACACAAGATATCAGGCAAGTCATTAATAAAAATGAGAAATAGCATAGGACCCAAATTACTTCCTTGAGGTACGCCGGAACTGATTTCAAAGTTTGATGACTGGTAGCCATTTAGATTGACATAAACTTGTCTTTTATAGAGATAAGAACAAAGCAGACATATGATATCAGAGTTTATGTCATAGTTTTTTAATTTAGAAATGATAGTCTGATGGTCCAGCCTGTCGAAGGCTTTAGCTATATCTGTGTAAATAACATACAACTGTATTTTATCGTCAATGGCGATTTTAGCAGCCTGGACAAGATTTAATAAGTTAGTATTAGTAGATTTTGCAGGTAAGAAACCATGTTGAGAAACGGAGATTACAGGTTTTACTGAGCTGTAGATAATTTCGTAGATGGTCGTCTCAAATAACTTGGAGAATGCACATAGAATCACGATTGGTCGGTAATTTGTTATAATTTTTTTATCAGCTGATTTGTGTATTGGTAGCAGTCGCCCCACCTTCCATCTAGAAGGATAATAGGCATTTTGTAGGGCCAAATTAAATATAATACATAACGGTTCTAACATGAGTTCGGCACACGCCTTTACCAGGTATGCCGGTAAGCCATCAGGCCCTGCGGCCCTTTTAGGTTTTAACTTTTTAGCAGCTCTACTTATATATTCATGGGTTATCATAATACTAGGAAACGAATTCGATTTTTCAATAGGGCATTCAAGCGTCTCAGGTAAGTACACTGAGCCAAAATATTTAGCGAAACCCTCCGTTATTTCTTGGCCGCCTTTAAGCTTATGTTCATTGTACGACATTTCATTAGGAAAGTTGCTGTTGTCAGTTTTTGTATGCAAAAATGACCAAAATTGTTTAGGATTTACAATTAAGTTATTTTGAACTTGTGTTATGTAATGCAGGTATGATAGTCTGATTTGCCTTTTTAATTCAAATTTAAGTTCTACTAGATGTGGATTTAATAAGTGATTGCCTTTTTTGATTTGTTTCCTGTACCACTCTTTTTCTTTTATTAATTTTATAATAATATTATTGAACCAGGCAGGATACTTCGAGGGTTTTGGAGAATGCTTATATGATCTTATACAAAATCTTTATACTAGTATCTTACAAAGTACAGCAGGCGTCAGTTTTTCAAAATTAGCAGGGGGTTCAAGCTTTCTTGAATATAACAAACCTCTATATATACAAAGATTAAATATTAAAAGAGTAACAAAGCAATACCGAAACAAAAAAATGTCAAATCTTTGTTAGGTATATCTTTTATGATGAAGATTGTAACGAAAAATTTGTTGTAATTGTAAAACTCAAGATTCATACTGAAAAATATGTTTTCTACTATTAACACATTTTCGGCCATTGTAATTCAAAACAGGAATTTTCATATTTGGAGCGTAGGGTTCATACACTAACCACCATAGCTAACCACAACGTTTTCGCGACTCGCGACTTACATCTACTTATTAATGCTAATGTAGTGGGACGTAGAGGAATTTACTGTAACTTACTACTGTTACTACGCCATACTCTTGAGTTAGTTACAGTTACTCATAAAAATAACATTATGATTGTGTTGTATCTTGTAGCTCAATTTCACCTCGGCACGGAACATATTGAAAACGCAGGGCAAATCACACATTTGATGATTTGGTGTCTAATTTTTTATAAAGAGAAAACTTAAATTTTAACAAGGGGCTCCCTCTGTGCTAAGTTGGGCAAGGGGGCCAAACCCCACAGCCCCCGTGGTACTGACGCCTATGGTACATCCTACCAAACATAGCTCTATCTCACTACATTTATATATGTATAGTTCAGTGCTCTATCTACTGTTTGCTAAGAGTACCAAAAAGTACTAGCATTTGCAATACATATATTATTATATGAATGAAGTATTAAGAAGTTATGAAGATGGCAGACCTCCTGCGTATAAACTGGATTATTTGCCATCTACATTCTACAATAATATTGATTATTTTGCAGGAACTCGAGTCTCGAAGAGAGGAGCGACAAGGTCGTAAGGTGACAGGACTGGACGAGGTATAGCAAAACGCCTACGCCGTTTAAATTTAAGAGTAGGAGTAGGACAAGAGTCAGTAGCTTCTGACTTCTTACGAGATTTTGACCAGAACTACAAAGATGTGATAGGGGTCGTACCACTCAAGCCCACTATACATACCACTAACAGTCCAGGAACGAGGTGACTTTTTCGGTATGTCGTCGCTCTATGAATTATTTTAATCGTTTTATGGACAACGATTTACAAAATCGATTTCTGGCAATGCACCTTCCGTCAGGTACTTCACAATGTCAACGTTATATTTACCTAAAATAAATAACGGGGTCATCATAAAATCATCGTTACAAGTTTTTTTTTTCTTTAGAATGCAAATATAAGCTCCCTTAACAATAAAATATTGGGGTCGTTGCACGTATTTTTTTTATTGCATATTCTGAAAATATAATGAAAAATATTAGACCCGTGTTTTTGGTTTTTTTTTTTTTTGTTGCATGCGTTTTAAGGGTGTAAATTAGCGTCAAAGTTCGATCTGCGGCTCTTTAAACCCTTTAAATGATGACGTAGAGCGGGCAACGCTGAATGTCTTCGAAAATAGTCGGAACTTACCGATCTATCCGTGCCCGTCCCTGTCATTCAAAGACCTGCCGGCCGAACGTGGACCATGACCTAGACCTACGTGTCGATCAATAATCCGGCGCTAGTGCATCAGCGTTTTCAATTTATGACGTAGCAGGGGCAAAGGAATTCTGCTGACGGCGCGCTTTATTTTAAAGTGGTGTAGTTTGAATTTTGGACAATAATTTGGTCAATTCATGTAACAAAGGGCACTAACAAACCCACAGTTATATTTTCCATACAAAATCAATCTCAATTTCGATATAGTGCAACGACCCCATTGTTAAGACGTTATGAGTGTTAGGAAAAATCGTTTATATTTCTATTAATTCAAGTCTCCTGAACAATACGTTATGCATTATAACTTATAAGACAATATTTCGTCCGAATAATTTCTACACGGAAATAAAATGAAAAAATGTACGATTTTTATACGAGATTAACGTTATTATAGTATTTCGAAAATTATATAGCATTATTAAAAGTCCAGGCTTTTTTGTTACCAAAAGTTTCCTTAACAAAATTTTTAGTGCACCGTATCCGGCTACTCTTAGCAAAATTAATGCATTTCGAGTTTCTGTAATAACCCCGGTTTGTAATATCCCTGTTAAACGTTCGGTCTCTTTCACTACGTTGATAAAAACCCCCGTGACACGTTCAATGCCAAGAATGCGAATTTACTTTTCGCTTCTTGTCGGACTCCCAACAACGTCCAACATTAGCATTATTCATGTTAGATTGTAGTTTGTTTGGGGGTCGCTACAAAGCTTATGATTTTCCTGGGGGCTACTTTCCCCATGTCTTCAGGCGGCGTTAATTCCATTACTTTATCCTAGTGCGGAGAAACATCTTGTATTTGCAAAGAATATGTTCCGCAGTTTCTATTGCAGTATCACAGTACCTTCACATATCATTGTCTACCTTGCTAAAATTCTTAAGATGACATATCAAGGGGCAATGGCCTGTCAAGAGTCCCGTTATCAGCCTTAAGTCGGACTTTTCGAGTTCGAGGAGTCTTGTGGCATTCATTGTCGAATAAGTGATGAACTTTTCACTTGACTTTGGCCTGGTATATTCTTCCAGTAGAACTATTTCTGTTCCTTTTCTTATTTTAGGATTTCCTCCATTATGTGTCCCTTGGATAAGCCACTGAACGGCTCAGACCCAAAAAATCAGCACCTTTTTTGCAAGAGCGTCAGCTAATTCATTTCCTTCTATTCCTTCATGCACTGGCTTCAGGGATTGTCTGCTTTCCCGGGCAATTTTAGACTCAAAGGTATAGGACCTGAAAGCTTTTAACGCTGCCTGGCTATCTGAAACTATACAGATATTTGCCCTCCGAATGCTACTATTTATGCATTCCTGGGCACATAGATCTATAGCATAGTTTTCTGCTTGGAGGATGGATGGAGTCTTGCCTAGGGCTCTGGATAGCCCTGCAATTAAGGCCCGCTACGCCCACGCCAACCGCTTCAGCGTGCTTGTGTAACCATTACAGCCTTTGAATTCTAGTTTATAGGCATAAAACCTACGTTACAGACATTGCTACCAAGTTTAAAAATATCATCGATACATAGCGTGAACAAAAAAATTCACAGATCTCGCAATTCTTGCAACCATCGGGACATTGGAAATGATAACACTATACATAAAACATAAACTTTTTCCGGAAATAGCTACGATCCACTCTCGATTGCGACACCGCTGTATTTCGACCTTAAATGAAAACTAGTAACTTGACACCTTGTGATATATGCAACCCATATTACATTTGCGTATATTAGCCGTCGCATATACGGCAGTCTCACTCGACCGCGACACCGCTGTCTTTTGACCTTGAACGAAAACTGGTAACTCGACCCCCATATACGAACATAAACATTTCGAATGTTAAAATACGCTCTGTAGAACGAAACAAATTTTTACGCTTAGTGGAAGGTTATAGGTTTTAGTTAGACAGAACTTTTACAGAAATTATTTTGGCAGAATATTGTCTCGGAGTACATAATCCTTTGTTCAGAATACTTACAACAAATTATTAAAACAAAAATGACATTTCAATAATGATAATGATGAATGTGGTAGAAACTAAGGCTAGCAAAAGATGTTAAATTGGTGTACAATTAGGTGGAGAGGTATTTTGTTTAACAATCATAACATGAAGGGAAGATTGCTTTGTTGTCAAGGGAGCTTATATTTACGTTTTAAAAGGGCGAAAGAACGAGAAAGGATATAAATCCAAATTTCCTAGAAAGCAAACATTTTTGTTTCTGACTAGTTAAACGTTAAACTGAAAATCGTTTTCTGTGTCAAAAATGTTCAAATGAACATTATCAATCTCATATAACTCATTTTCTTTACAACTTTAGACTTTCTGGCTGCACTCCCTGACATCGGACACCTTCAGACGATCTTATTTTGTATATTTTAAGCATATAAATAAAAAGTAAGCTTTGTGCAAGTGCATGGCCACATCGACGTACCGCACAGTGCCGAGCCTGGTCTGCATACAAAAAGATTGTACCAATTATTCATATATTGTTCGGCTATTTCTTTCCTTAATTTTATTTAAAACACGGTATCGCCTGTGCTGAAGGCTGTGCGATGTGCGAGGCTCAAGTCTTTGATTTGGTCATTCTCATTTAAAATAATGGTTTTATTTAATGTTACTGTGCGATGTGCAATGTGCGAGGGGCGCCGATATTATCCACTCTCATTTAAAATAATGGTTCTATTTAACATTACTATGCGAGGTGCGCTGTGCGGTGCGTCTATGTGGCAGTGCACTAACGATTACATACTTTGTTTTTGAATTGCAACTTCTATAGCGAGGGTAAACCCGTTTGACACAAAATCTGCAATTCCTGAAGTGGAGATTACGAAGACGTAGAGAACTCTGCCTTGCGTAGGTCCTTATTATGATATCATCATGCGTAGACGTACAGTGATATTAGTGAATGTGTGATGTCATGGAAGCAGTAACGTTTGATGCTAGTATAGCGCTATAGTGTTTGTGAACATTGTACGAAAAGCGGTCGAGTTTTTGTGTTTGAATACAAATTGTATAATTTTAAATATTTTTTGGTAGCTTTTGTGTTCACGGGCAAGTGTTTCGTATCAAGTGTTTCATTATGTCCGAATTGAATAACAAGGGAAAAGTATCTGAAGATGGAAATTACATTGCACTTCGAGTGAGAAGGCATTGTAAAAAGAATAAGGTAAGTAAACTTCCATACTGACTCAACCATTAAGTGGCTGCTTGGGCTCGATAGAGAAAAAATGAGACGGATAGTAGGCTTGTTAACAGGACACTGTCCTCTGAACAAACATCTTCACACAATGGGGTTGAAAAACAGCCCTATTTGTAGGATGTGTGGAGTGGAGGATGAAACCACCACTCATATCCTATGCAATTGCGCACCCTTAGGTGCGTTAAGGTATAGGCATCTCCAAAGGCAATTTTTACAGCCGGAGGAGTTACGGGATCAACCATGGAATAGACTGCTATCCTTTGCGGAGAGCACTGGTCTCTTCTAGAAGATCCCACATGACGCGAATGCACAATGGGCCGACAGGCCTGGGTGCTGCGGATTTCACAGATCTGCTCGCGCGATAATAATAAACTTCCATAAATTTCTAAAAGAGTGTCGTAACGCGAGCGGGAATATCGACAACAAAAAAAATATATCTTGAAAGTGGTGCTTCATCCGGACTTATCGTAGAAACAGCTGTTGACAGAAACTCATGATGAATGCAAATGAACACCATATTCATTACAACCCTCATAAAAGTGCCCATAGACAGTTTATAAAACGTTTCGGGACAATACGTTCCGTATCGCATGTTCTATTTATTTGTGACAGACTTTGATTTCAAAACGATTTGGAAAATTCTAGTGCTGATATTTCATTCATTTGCATAATACCTTACTCTTATAATCTATTTTGTAATTTTCGCCTAGAAATTTCACTTCAATCGCATGGGTTTTCAAGCACACATTCCTTTATATTTTAAATTATAACAGAACTAATAGTGGAGAAGGCGTAGCGCACTTATGTAAGGAGATGTTTTTTTCGAAGATATGGGACCTAGACCAGCTGATAAAGAAATAAATAGTGTATTATATTTTCGGTTGATGACCTCTTCCCTTGGTCAAGACCAAACTTGTGAATATTTTAATATCAGAGATCACATTTTGTTTATAAAATCTTTTCGGGACAATACGTTCTGTATCGCGTGTTCTATTTATTTGTGATAGACTTTGGTTTCAAAACGATTTGAAAAATTCTAGTGCTGATATTTCATGCATTTGCATAATACCTTACTCTTATAATCTATTATGTAATTTTCGCCTAGAAATTTCACTTCAATCGCATGGGTTTTCAAGCACACATTTCTTTATGTTTTAAATTATAACAGAACTAAGAGTGGAGCAGGCGTAGCATGCTTATGTAAGGAGATATTTTTTTCGAAGTAGAAAGATATGGGATCTAGACCAGCTGATAAACAAATAAATAGTATATTATATTTTCGGTTGACGACCTCTTCCATTGGTCAAGACCAAACTTGTGAGCAATTTAATATCAGAGATCACATTTTGTTTATACCGAGCGACTACAAGTAAAAACACATATTACTCGGAAACTGCTACACTTAGGTGAATGATTCTAGCTTTGATTGATACAGTTTATTCCATATAATAACTCTACATTAGAAAAGTGTCGCAATTAGCCTTATTACATTTTGAAAAACGAAATATATTTTGCAATAATTGACAAAAATGCTCTTGTACTGCTTTCACACAGGCATAACTTTTATTTCACGATATCGATTTCAAATTTCTTTATACCAACCTATTCCCTGATGTTTAGGAAACATTTTCTGTCATATGAGATATTGTCGCGTTTCACAAATAAAGGTTATATATAGATATTTGAACACGCGCGTGTCGCATTAGCCAAGTGGCGCATTAGTCGCGTCATTTTGGCATTTTACTTCTAAAATTAAAAGTACAGGGTCAATTTTTGCTGCAACAAGTTCAAAAAGATAATTAGAAAAACAGTACCTTTTATTTTTTGGCGGAAATGTTTGGTTTCATTTTTTTTCCAATAATTGGCCAATTCTAATGGCCAATTTAATTAAATTAATTGAGAAATTTGTTATCATACCCAACATGCCATAAAATTAGACGAAGATGGTTACCCGGAGGTTTTTGGGGTCGCTGATCACGATTCTGAAGTCCAATTTGGTAAGTTCAAAATGGCAAACCGGAAGTAGAGTCAATTTCTCAGGGAAAGCTCGTATTTTTCTCGTTTTTTTGCTGAAAATGAGCACACGGAGGTTTTTGAGGCCGCTGATCACGAATCCTAGGTCCAATTTACGAAATTCAAATGGCGAACCGAAGAACAGTCAATTTCTCCGGAAAAACTTGTATTCTTTTATTTTTTGGGCTGAAACTGGCAACTTGGGGCTTTCGTGGTCACTGATAACGAATCCGATGTCCAATTAGAGAAAATTCAAAATGGCGGACGAGAAGTAAAACAAGATTCTCAGAAATACCTAGTATTTTTTCTTTCTTCGGCTGAAAATATGAATGATACGAGCTTTTCTTGAAAAATATACTTCCGGTCCGCCAGTTTGAATTTTCCCTAACTGGATATCAGATTCGTTATCAGACGAAAACCTCCGAGTTTCCACTTTCAGCCCAAAAAAGAAAAGAATGCGAGTTTTTTTCGGAGAAATTGACTGTTCTTCCAGCGCGCCATTTTGAATTTCGTAAATTGGACCTTGAATTCGTGATTAGCGACCTCAAAAACCTCCGAGTGCTCATTTCCAGTCCTAAAACGAGAAAAAGACGAGTTTTTCCTGAGAAATTGACTAGGGGAGGGGGGCATTTTTTATAAGGAAATAAAAAAAAACAAACTCTTCCACACTTTACAATCGATACCGGCATCGTATCGAAAGAAAACTATCGAGTACAAAAGTACTTGGTATCGAATAAAAGCTATCGATACTAGAATCATATCGGTAGTATCGGAACGTCCTTAGGTATCTGCGCTGCCCTGTCCGCTTTTTGCTGCCCCGTTTCCGTAAACTCTTAAACCGCTTTACTGTGCTCATTTAACCGTTTTAACCGCCCTCTTACACCGTTCACCGTCATCCCGCTTTTAGTTGCTTCTGTAGTTAACTATAATAATTGTAGGGTAGTTGTAGGGTACTTAGAAGTGTATATAGTAGGTTAGTAAGTATAATAATAATACATTATACACTAAGGGAGAGAAACGTCTTATTTTTCCTGAGGTGTAATTTGAGGCCCGAGGGCGAAGCCCGAGGGCAACAAATACATCGAGAGAAAAATGGCGGTCTCTGCCGAAGTGTATATTATGCTATTTTTTCCACGATCGGGAGTAGAAACATTTATTTCATAAATAAAGAATTATAATAAATCGGAGCGAAATTATGTTTCCATTCAACGTATCATAGCAACAGATATTTGTTTACAAATACATTTGTCAAGTGCAAAAGTTGAGTTTTGGCATTTTTGGTATGGAAAACCAGAAGAACCGCAAGATATCGTTGAACCTGCCGGTGCGGCAGTTTTAAACTTGTTACCTACAAAATCAAGAAATTTATATGATAAAGCGTAATCAGTTCAGAGAATGGTGCAAGAAAAAGAAGGTACAAACGTACACGGAAAATGTTATGCTGGTCTATTTTCATGAAAAATCAAAGGAATATAAATCTTCCACGGTATGGGCCCAATATTCTATGTTAAAATTGTGTATGATTGTGTACGATAACATAGATATAAGTAAATATGCAAAGCCGATGGGATTTTTTAAAAGAAATTCCGATGGTTATAAAGCAAAAACATCAAAAATTTTGACAAGAGATCAAATTGACTCTTTTTTATGGCAAGCAAATGACGATGAATATTTAATGATAAAGGTAAGATTATATTAAAGTGTTTATTAAGGTATGATTATGCATTAATGTTTTGTTACTTTTTTAGATTGCGTTGATCTTCGGAATTTCAGGCGCATGCCGTGGAGACGAATTAACTAACCTAAAAGTTGACGATATTGAAGATGTAGTATCATCTTTAATAATAACAATACCTAATACCAAAACTAAAATATCCCGAACCTTTGTAGTAACCAAAAATGAAGGAAACATAAATTTACTCGATCTATATCGTAAATATGCCGCACTGCGTCCCTCTCACACCAGTCATGGTCGATTTTTTGTATTTTATAAATCAGGAAAATATACTACACAGCCAGTAGGCAAAAACACTTTTGGAAAAATCCCAAGTATAATAGCCACCTACCTAGGATTATCAGATCCAACCTTATATACTGGCCATTGTCTACGTAGATCTTCAGCAACTCTATTAGCGGATGTAGGAGCAGACATCACGACTATAAAACGTCACGGAGGTTGGAAGTAGACGACAGTTGCTGAGGGGTACATTGACAATTCGATGCAAAACAAAACAAATATAGCAAATCAAGTACTACAAGCTGCAACTACGGTTCAAAAAACTATAAATCTGAGTAAAGAAAATGTTTCATTTAGTGAGGTTCCTTCGAATATTAATTTCATAGTTATGAGAATGTAACATTTACTATCAATGTTAATAAATAAGAATTACATTTTGTTTAACTATTAACTTATATAAGTAAATATGCAATGTCTTATTCATTAATAAATAATAATTACATTTTGTTTAACTATTGGGCATGAAATGAAAACTCCCCTAGGGAAATGGTTGTCTTATTTCGTCCCTAGGGAATAATGCTTTACTTCTGTCACAATTTTGATGCCATAGAAATCGATTTCTACTCCCGGTCGTGGAAAATACTACATTATACACTAAGGGAGAGAAACGTCTTATTTTTCCTGAGGTGTAATTTGAGGCTCGAGAGCGAAGCCCGAGGGCAACAAATACATCGTGGAAAAGATATATTTTATTTTTCAAAATGTAATAAGTCCAATTACAACTCTTTTCTAATGCAGAATTATTATATGGAATAAATTCTATCAATCAATGCTAGAATCATTCACCTAAATGTAGCAGTTTCCGAGTAATATGTGTTTTTACTTGTAGACGCGCGGTATAGAAAAAATTGTGATCTCTGAAATTAAATGCTCCCAAATTTGGTCTCGACCTCGACCAAAGGCAAAGGTCGTTAACCGGGAATATAATACATTATTTATATCTCTATCAGATGGTCTAGGTCCCATATCTTTCTACTCCGAAAACATATTTTGGACGATTTCAACCCAAATCCCGCTCCGGTATAACTCATTGACATATACTAGAAGTCTATTATGTTCCCTAGAGTTAATAAATTTATAGAAAATACTTGTAACAAAGAGTTTCGAAAAAGCCACCCAGCTCTATAGAGAATATAAGAATAGCAAGTGCTATGTGTCAGTACATGCAAGTGACTATGTTCAATTTCCGTATAGGCAACCTTTGCAGCCGCCTGATTTACTAGGAATGTCGAGGCTTTTAAGCATTATCACATGTTTGAATATGAAATGAACCGGTATTGACACTTGTCCTAGATTAATTAAAAATTAATTATTAAAATTAAAATTAAATTAAAAAATTAAGTGTCAGCCAGTTAATTTTCCCTCACCGAGTCGATTAAATTAACAATTAACTTACATTTTTATTCTCAAACAACTCCAATATCACCCAGAAACCCGGTCTAATAACCAGGTCTGTGTGAAATTATATTTGATACATAGGAACTTTTCTTTGAAGATGATTCATTTATAAAATTTAATTTATCAACATTCTTAGTGGCAAAAGGTACATGAGTATGTTATTGAAGCCGGTAAAATGATCCATTTTAAAAATATCCAAATTATATTCCCATGAAAAAAATCGACTTTGAAACCTCATCACTTTACAATAGACCGTTAACCACCTATGGCATCGTCTTTCATCGAAATTTGCATAAAAAAGTATTTCACTAAAAGTGTCCTAAAAAATGTTTTCATCTCGAGGACGAGACGGTCAATCGCTTTTGGGCTCCGTCGTTCAAAAAATACATATTTTTCGAAAGTACCAAAAAGTTTCACAGAGCGGAAAACCGCTCCTCTCGAAATGATTTGGAAAGTACCACGAATTTATTTTTTCGAAAGTACCCCGAATTTGGTTTTTCGAAAGTGCCGCGAAGAGGATTGCACAGGGCGGAATTCTCAGTCAGGGTGTAGCGAGTAGCTATTTTAAATGTCGAAATTTAAGAAAAAATCAATGGGAAGGTTTTTTCCAATAAAAACCAAAATCCACATTTAATTATTCTGGAAGTGGTGGAGAATATTCCATGTTCAAACCACAAGAACATCAATAAAGAACAGTCAAAAAATTCAAAGTGGGGAATTCGATTATGACGGACCCAAAATATCCTTAATCCAGGCCCAGGAGGGAATCGCCATAGTAGTCGCTCGAATGCGAGTCGACGGCAAAAAAAGTATATTTGGGTTCAATGCCGTTAGCACGTTTATACAAGCAGGAAAACCATTGAATTCATATAAGTAGCTTCTTTAAGCATCCTGACCAAGATTACAAGCAATTGGAAAATTTCAGTGCAAAATTAAAAGTGAATAATTTTCAAAAAGTTCGACATACATCTTACAAATATAATTAACTGGGAGTCTGAATCTGTTTGTACAGTCGATTGTTATAGTTCTCTCGATGCTGGATGAGTTACGATCCTATGGGATGTAACGGCTTGCCAAGTGGTAGTGCTCTTTGATGTTTACCTTATATACATTAGTTAGATATTGAGTAATTATATTTTTTATATTTTATGAATTATTTCAATAAATGAAAATATATTTTGAATTCGATTTCTTATTGATCCACTAATTATAAGATTAGCGACCGACGTGCGATTCTGTGGCGTGAGTCGAATATCTACTTACTACGGGTCACTTTGATCCCGTCACGTTGGTGTAACTATCCGAATACTCACAGAATCCATCGACGGTCTTGATTATTAAGAAGTATTTCTGAGAAAGTGCTGATTATAAGATATATTCATTAGAAGTGCACCGCTCGACATCAGATTAGTACAGAGAGAGCAGACTGTATCAATCACAGTAAGTATAATTTTGTCTATTTTCATATTGGGGATCTGAAGGGTAACTTGAATCCCCCTTGTGAGTAGAGTCGATAAATATCGTAGCGACGACACAGCTATGGCCTAATTAATATAAAATCCTTGTCGTGTCCATCAGACGCGCGATACTAGGTTCATCTACAAGTACACCTCAAACCTACTTCTGAACATTAAGATTTATTTAATTTTACTGAAGTCAGTTTTTTATGCCGGTTATTTGTGTTGACGTTTCTATCTAAAAAATGGCGGAGGACCCGGTGATTTTTAGAATCTTTTTAAAAATGTTGCTCTTTCTGTTTACCCTTCTACTTGTCCATGTCCATGAAATACACTCAATTGCCCTCCAGCCGATCCTCACCACATTAATGTAAAACTTATTCAAATCTGACTAATGGGATTGGAGCTATGAGGCCATAAACATACAGGCACATGGTCCGTATGGAAAAATACACACATTCGAACTCCTTTTTGAAGTAGTTTATAAAAATAATTTAACACATTTCGGCCCAGAACTCAAAGAACTGACAAAAATTATACTATGGCTTCAATTTTTACCAAATTTAAAGAGTAAACGTATTTTTAGGGGTAAAAATGTGAGAATATTAGCGTCTTTCATGTCGAAGAAATGTCATAGGTCATAACAATCGTGTTGCTTTGGGAATAGGGGTGAAAAAACGATTTTTTTTTTCAAACAAAAAAATCTCATGTAATTTCGATTTCTTTACCATTTTAAACCTCTTTGGTACTCGTTTTACAACTCTTAGGATTGTTCTTTTTTAAATATGTTGATTGTAAAGGATGGACAATTTGAGCAAGAAAAGCAGAAATTCAAGCTAAAAGAAATTAATTTTCTACAATTGTTTGTCCATTTTTGGCTTTTTCGTATTTTTACAACTTCATCTGTTATGATATAGCCTTAACAAGGGGATTGTAGGTCAAAAATGACTTTGGAATCGAAAGATTCACACATTTTATCCCAGAAAATTACTCTTTGAATTTTGTAAACATTGAAGCTATGTATAATTCTCTATTTTTGACGCTCTTTGCCGAAATGGGTTAAATAATTTTTACGAAACCCTTTTTTATTTACAATTCTTCATAATGCTACCAACACACAAGTTCGGTAAAAACAGAGGACGACTCAATGTCTACGTGTTAAGGTGCGTACAGACTTTCCTAGATTGCCTCGCAAGACAACCTCGAGATCTTTCTGTCTAAGAATGTCTAGACAAACAGACCGCGGCAAGTTCACGAGCCAGGGCGAGCCAATGCGTGCAGTCAGTTTTATTGCGAGGCAATATTATGTCATTGAACGGAAGTATTGCCGCTACAGCATCATTGGTGGACGAAAACATTGTACAAAAATCGTCTGTAGAATGGGATAGGCGAATAGGTTATTGGATAATATTTAATTTGAACGTATAGACCATCAGGTAATCCAGAATTTTACTTGTACTGTGTTGGGCGATTTAGAACATGTCAAATGTAATTGCTCGATTACATTCTTCGCCCCCAGAAGGAGATGAAAATTCCAGATTTTCATTATTTTGTGTTTTAGCTCTGAAAATGCATATTTAATAAAAATAATGAATGCCGTCGTGTAGAGCGGCCAAAAATACACAAGTAAATACATCGAGTTTTTAAATTTCCGTAGGACAGCAAATATTTAACAGCAAAGTTTCAAAATAAAAAGCGATAAAAGTTTTGAATAAAAATTCGAAATATGTTAGAAAATGATTCAAATTTAGAAGCTTCGTAATTTTTCATGTTTTTAGGAAACTCCATTTCTTTATTCGATTGTTAATTAAGTCGGCGTGCCCGGTCCACTATGGATGCTGAATACCTGGTGTAACAGGATCATAGTATACCCCCCTTTTCTCCTTTAATTTTGAAGAAAATTGAAATTTAGGATATACTACATACATAGTAAGCGGCACTTTTTGACATACAATTGATTTCTTTATCACTTCCGGTTTCGCCGGAAGTGACACTAACTTTAGATTTTTAAATGGAACACACTATATATTTTTGCAATTTTGAATTCTACATAATTTCTTGAATCCAACGATGCCAAATAAGTGACCTTTCAAACATCAATTAAAAACACTAAATGACTCAGAACTTATCTTTCGTAAGTGACTTAAAAAATCATATCATAACGTTTAAGAAAAAAACAAATAATCTATATTTATAATTAGATACGTATTTATTTATTTAATCAAGTTTTTTATATCCTACAATATTTGTATCTATTTATATAAAAACATGCAAAACAAATTAAATATATGTACCTGTTGTACATACAAAGATTATAAGATATAAATGATACAATACATGTATAATGTTTTTTTTTTTAATATTTATTGCAAAGGTTATTGCCAAAGTTGTTTACGTGCGACAGTAGTTGGAGGCTTGGATTTAAACGGGCGTATTTCCAATAGTTAATTTTCTTAAAGGATAAGTATTTTCACGCATCAATGAAGAGATAATAGTTTCTGTATAACAAGAAATTTATTCCAAGTCGCAATTTGAACCATTGGTATCGTCACAAAAATATACCAGAAGCGAGACTCAGCGGAACGATGGTTTTATTGGTAAATTTGAGTGACCTTCGGCCATCTTTTGGTTAAGAGGAAATTTTATATTACATTACACTTACATGAAACGATTATTCCAGCCCGCTGTTTCGTTAGTAAAGAATGTCCCCTTTATGTGTACAGAATACAATAATTATTAAATAAATTGCAAACTTGCCAAACAAAGAATTCTAGTTTGACAATAATACCACCAAACAGATGTCTGCCTCAGACACGAGGCCAGAAATTCAGTTTTGGTAGGAAGCCAGAGCGATATCTCAGAAAACCCATACGTGGGTTTCATTCTCCAATTGGTTCATGACCAGACGTTACTTCCACACTGTTTATCAAACACTGGAATCACGAACATCATAAACTCAAATGGGCTCCACATTAACTAATAATATTAACACCCCCGTGCTGGCTGCCATGATAGGTTGCTAAGGCCAAATCCATATCCGTACTTCAGAATTCCTCGCCCAAACTCATGGCCGGATTGGAAACATTCTCATTGTTGCAATTCACGTAGCAAGTCAAAATAAAGTAGAAACTGGATGTTGCCATATTTCATCTAGTATTATCCCCTTATTGTTAATAGGCAAATGATCGTTTGGCTTGGAAACAATGTAATTAAAAGAAAAATATCAATGAGTACTCCTTACGATAACAGATTCATTACTGTAAGGGTCGTTACTTTCGGTCTCTCTTAAATGTAAACCGTCGGTCAGACTGATTTGGTTAGCATGGAAACAACTGTTCTTTCAATGAATTGGCAGATGATTAAAGTTTAATGGAGATCGAAAGTAATGGCTCTAAACGTTTTAATTCCCTGATTTTTCTGTTTAGAGGCATTGTGTAGCATTTCTCGAGACGAATATTCAAGTTTAACGACAATAGGGAGTATGGTAACATATCATGATGACCGTGAGTTGGGGCGTAAAAAATTTAGCGTGGGAAGTGTGCTTATGAAATCCAGTTTATTGTATGAAGTTCGTGACAGGAGTTCAATTACAAAGAATTCTGCATTAGTTGCTAATTGACTTGAACTTTGAATAAAAATGATTTGAATGATTTGACGCCTGATTCATTGAAACTGGTTAAAAGACTACTACAGTCAAATACCAAAGTGTACACGTTATTCCACAAACCCACAGAAGGAGATCAGAAAATATGTTTGGAACATTGACTCCTGAGCTACCTGCTTAAGACTAAACTCTCATTACACGTGAAATGTATTTTCTTTTTTCTAATTATTGTAAGTTTCGGAAATAAACCGCTGTGACGGACAGACGACCGAACGGATGAATAAATAAACAAGAGTATAAATAGCGAGAGTTTCTATAAAAATGTTTAGACCAAATTTTTTTTTATAGATCTCGGACGGTTCACCCATATAATAATCATAACTTTTCCCAGTTCTCACTAACAACATAATTATCTAATAAATCTTCGCTTATATCTCTAATGATAAAAAAAATCACTTTTTAATAGAATCTGTTATTTCAGCAAATTAAAAAGTGCTTCCTAATTTGGTTTTTGGGAAAACCGACTCTATAGAAAAGTCGTCATTTATTTTAGCTTTCGCTTAAGATACAAATCCAAAAAATCGCTTAAATAATGAAAAAGTAATCTCAAAATGAATATTGCTGGTGTAGATGAAGGAAAGTGCAAGTAAAGACTATTTGTTAAATATCTCTGTCTAAATCGTAAATCACACATAATAAAGCAGACTTATGATATGAAAAAAAAACACTACCTAAGGAATCACTACTTCCACATCCAAATTACTACTTCCACATCCAAATTTCCCATTCATCTTAAGGAAAACATCTTGACTATATTTGCACTCTAGTATGTGAAAATAATTGGCCATAGAATTTTAATAATATATTTGAGGCAGATGTCATTAAAAAAGAAACGTTGGCCAAGTGTATCCCAAAAATGAAGTTTCTGGACTTTTATAAGCTTGCTTTATTTATTTCCCCTATTTACCCCTCACTCCCACCCCTTTCACGGAATCATCTCAATCAGATGTCATTACAATACATACATGTATCAAATTTCAAGTAAATATTTCAATTTTATTTAATCAACCCCTTTAATATTGGAGTGGAGGTGGTGGAGGGGTTGAAAATTATTATAAAGAAATCTGAGGCTTTGGCTTCTAGTATATACACCAAATAAATCCCAAGTTTCTGTACTCTTACCAGCTTACTTATATTCTCCTATTTAACCCTACTTACCCCCCACCCCTTCCTGAGAAAATGTGCGCACAAAAATGTTACACGCCGACCGGCCGACAGACAGAATTTTTTTCACTCAAATTTAAAAACTCGCCGTTTGATTCTAAGCCTGTTTCAACAAAAAAAAAGGAAATTTTTGAAGTAGGTACTTAATTAAATAAAAATAAAAAAATAGATTCCATTTTCACATTCAGTGCTTTCAAAAATGCCCGACGTTTTGATTTCTAAAAGTATCTTCAATTTTCTACCGTGGTAGTATTCCCTGTTTCACTGAGTTTTATTTGACAAGATTCGGACAAAAACAATATCGGGAAATCAAAAAACCGGAGCTTTTCTTGACCACCCAATATATTATTATTAGAATGGTTAACAGCTTTTAATTTTAGAAAATCAATCCACTTACCTTTTTTAGAAACAGCATTACTTTGTTCGTCTTCATTCATGATAATTCCGTTGGTTTCTTTCATTGTGGACGATGAACTAAACACAACACAAAAAACCTAATTAATGCAACACTCGTAGAATAATACCGATATCCTTGTAATTATTATAATAAATCAACTTTGTACCTTTTTTCTAATTAAATTGACAATAAAGATCCAATTTACTGGTAGGAGAATTGTAGATCTCATGTATTATATTACACGCCGATTGTGACGTCACGGCATTGGTTAACTCCTCCCTTTTCTAATTTCTTATAATTATCCTTGCTTTTTATATGCTCTCCCTCTATTTTTGCAACAGATTTTTGTCCAGTCCAGTGCACAACGACCTGATATTTTAAATAATTTTTGTAACCACTTTAGTTTAATAATTGTAATAATAATGTAATTGACAGGACTCATCATTCTATATTGCTGTACATGTATTATTATTGATTATTATTACGTCTAGGTTTAATTTTTTATTAGCTGATTTTTATTGCTTGTTAACTTATTACAAGATTTTAGTGTTTTTTGCAAGTATGAATTTAAAAAATATTAAAAAGTAATTAATTTATATTGCATGGTATTTTCCTTTCACTTATTGTTATTTGTTCTCGTTAATTCGTATTATTATTATTTAAATTATGGACTTGATTACTTATTAAGTAATATCAAAGGAATATTTTATTAGGCATGTATCTCTCTCATAAAAACTGATAATATATAATATATAACTGTTTAATGTAGATTTGTAAAAATAAGATGTTGTTTCAGCGTTGCTTGTATATTTGTCTGCTGTTTAGGTGGGATTTTCTACCATATAACATATCTTCCTAGAAAGAAAAAATTTAAGATTAATTAACTATTGCAAGGAAATATATTTTGCACCCGTAACTTTTGTCAAACGAACCACGATGATGTTTTGTGATCAATTAATATAAATAAACATACACAGGGTGAGTCAGAAGTGCTTAGACAGTCAATATCTCTTCGCGCGTTTGAAATTTGAATAATGTAAAAATGTCGCTGATAAAAATTGTGGGAGGTCAAGAGTGGCGTATTCTAAAATTATTTTAAATGGGATGTTTTACGTAGTGTTGGCAAGCTAATTCGAATATTTTTTAAATGGAACACCCAATATTGTTGATAAATTTGTATTCTACTCTTAATTCTCTATTCACAGTCCAGTCGACTGGGGGTTTCACCTCTAACTTGAGTGCTAGTGAATGGATTTTGATTAAAACTTCTGCAATGTGTTTGTAATGAAGTTAATAAAAAAAAATGATTAGAGTAGGACATGATTGGAAGGGGTAGAAAGCACCCCTCTTATCCGATCCGTAACTTGTAGAATTAGGTCAAAAATGAAAAAAAAAAACGTTTGCCTTTTTTGGCCCAAAATAGGATGTTTTTACTCCGGTGAATTTTTTCGAGATGACAATTCGAAAATTCCTAAAAGTGGAGGAAGAAAAAAATCTGAAAAAATTCAGGTGAATGTATCATCGAAATACAAGACTTTTTATTTGCAACTTTCTGTAAAGTGCGTTTTTACTGAGTTTTTCCGGAAAAATATGGAAACTACCCCTTTCTTTGAAATTATAGCGCTTTAAAAACATGTGGTTTAAAAATTTGAAAAAATTCAGACGTATGCATTGAGGTCTTCTAAACATTTTTTGTCTCTTGAAATTTTTTTGTAATTTGTTCATTTCCGAGTTACAGGCAGTTCTTCACGATGAATAAATAACTATATTTTGTACACATTTTCAATAAAAAAATTTATGAAAATTCAAAAAATGAGCGTGATCTATATTGTTATACAAAAAATATGAAACCTGTATAATTTTACCATTTTTTAAGGTTCAATATAGTTCAATATATAACATTGGAAATGTTTATGTTTTCGTATATAGGATAGAGTTACCAGTTTTTGTTCAAGGTCAAAAGACAGCGGTGTCGCGGCACAGTAGAGAGAAGACCAGTAGACTCATTCTTGAGATTTGTTGTAATCGATTTTATTTTTTATGAATCCACTGCGCATCCGATATTTGTACGCTCATCTACATATACACTGCTCAAGCTAGAAAATGCTAATAAACTGGCCAACACTTGACACTAAATTATTTTTGTTCGAAGATATCCTTGGCAGATGATTTATTTTGCGATTCAATTTAATGTTTACTGATTAATCAATAAGTAACGAATTAAAATTTGACCTGCCTTTACCTAAATTTATTACATAACATCCGTGTCTGACGTCACAGACTGAAAATGTATGACTTTATATTATTCAAGCAAAAATTTGTACATGGCTGCCGAAAGGGCCTCGATACTATCGATTAGGCTACTGCGCTTGCCAATTACATTACCTACCGTGTCGGGAGATTACCTAAAAGTTGTACAGCCATGCTGATGGTACAACACAAAAGTGTACAGCTTGCTACAAATAGGTGCCTGCTTGCAAATAAATGATGTGTTAGAATTGCAACTAACTGATATAGGTTGTCTGTTGTACAAATTGAGTGGCAATAATAATAATATCTCTTTATTTTCAAAGTAATCTGTCGCGGTGACTGAGACTATCATATGCAACGACTGATATACGCAAATGTAATATGGGTTGCATATATCACAGGGGTTCAAGTTACCAGTTTTCATTTAAGGTGGAAATACAGCGTTGTCGCGGTCGAGTGAATGTACAACGGCTGATATACACAAATGTAACATGGGCTGCATATATCACAGGGGGTTAAGTTACCAGTTTTCATTTAAGTTGGAAATACAGCGGTGTAGTGGATCGTGCAATGTTGAAAAAGTTGATAAACTTTTTATTTTATGTATGGTGTTATCATTTCCAATGTCACAATGATTGCAAGGATTGCGAAATCTGTGAATTTTTAAATTGAAAATGTGCAAAATATGTAGTACATTATTTATCGTGAAAAACTGCCTGTAACTCGGAAAATTAGCAAGTTACAAGAAAATCCCAAGAGACAACAAATGTTTAGAGGTCCTCAATGCATACGTCTGAATTTTTTCAAATTTTTAAATTACATATTTTTAAAGCGCTACAATTTCAAAGAAAGGGGTAGTTTTCATGTGTTTCCGGAAAAACTCGATGAAAACGCACTTTAATGAAAAGCTGCAAATAAAAAAATGTCTTGTGTTTCGAAGATACATACATGATTTTTTTCAATTTTCTTTTTCGACTTTTACATTTCCAATCTCTCCCACTTCAAGGAATTTTCGAGTGGCCACATCTCGAAAAATACGCATTTCTCGAAAAAATTCACCAGAGTAAAAACATCTTATTTTGGGACAAAAAAAGTAAACATTTTTGACCTAATTCTACAAGTTAGGGAACCCGTGATAAAAGGGGTGTTTTCTACCCCTTCATTTCCTACCCTAATCTTTTCTAATATATACGCCAAATCCCAAATTTCTGTACTCTTACCAGCTTGCTTTACTTATTTTCCCTTATTTACCCCTATTTAAACCCAACCTTTCAACGGAATTTGCTCAAAATATAATCTAGTTATTGATCTCGTCATGCTACATATGTGTACCATATTTCAAGTCAATATGTTAAACCGTTACCGAGAACAAGTGTGCACAAAAAAAAAAGTTATAGACCGAGAGACAGACAGAAAAAAAATTTTTGCGCTCTAATTTAAAATCTCGACATATTATGACATTCAAAGCCAATTTCAACAAAAAAAATGTTTAATAATTTCTTTAAGTTTCTATGTTTCCACTCCAATACGTGGATGTGGAAGTAAAACTTAAAAAAATGTCCAAAAATAGCCATAAAATGTCAATACGAGTGCCTTCCAGTAAGTTGTGTCGTTGGAAAGTTAGCGGTAGAAACTACCCTTGACGTTTAGAAACGTTTAAAATAAAAATGTTATTCCAGTCATTAAAATTTCTGCTCATATGGCTCCACTATACCTAAAGTTTAAAATAATCGTAATAGGGATCCATTATTTATGGGGTAATTGGATGTTTTTGGTCAGTGTCTCTTTGCGGTGTGGCTTGCAGATCGGACTGAAACAGATAAAGGGTTAGTTACACTTACCCATTATCCAGGATCTGGAGCTTCGGCCTCTTGTGCTTCGAAGCGTCGTTGGGGTTATAGTCAGTCGCCTGTCTGACCAGCGGATTCCCATGCTCTGCTGCACGGGCGTATAGATTCTTCGCTCTGTCCCGGATTACTTCAGTTACTGGGGTGTATTCCAGGTCTCTGAAGATGTCGGCGTTTCTGACAAACCATGGTGCATCCACGGCGCACCAAAGTGCGACATTTTCCACGGCTTGTATGATCTTCAGATGGGTGACTGCTTGGTATCCCCAGGCAACAGAGGCGTAGGTCAGAATAGGTGCAATGAGGGTCCTGATAAATGTGAGCTTTTTCCTCAGGTTGAGTTGGCTCTGTCTACCTATCATAGGGTAAAATAGAGCCCTCCTCGTCCTCGCTTTCTGTATTATCGCTTCCGTGTTCTGTCTCCACATCAGGCTTCGGTCCATGATAACGCCAAGATGTTTGACGGTATCGTGCCATTGAATGTTCTCGCCGTTCAAGGAGACGTGTCCTGTGGGAGTTTGCTTCCCGACTCTCTTGAAGAGGATGGCTTTGCTCTTCTCCGCGTTGATTTTGACTTTCCACTTGTTGCACCACTCTTCCAGAAGGAATGCTGCTTCCTGGAGGTTGCGGGTGGCAAGTCTTGCACTCCATGATCTTGCGATTATGGCCGTGTCGTCTGCGTAGAGCGCCAAAGAGGTCCTTGCGGTTCTTAGCATGTCGGAGGTGTTGATGGTGAACAGGTGGGGAGAGAGTACCGATTCCTGCGGTACACCTGCTTCCATGGACATGTAGTTTGACAGCTTGTCGGCAATCTTCACACGGAGTTGCCTCCGATGAAGGTAGGATCTCACAAGCTTGACTATGCCGACAGGGTAACCCATCGACAACATCTTCGCCAGGAGACCTTCATGCCAAACCCTATCGAAGGCCTTGGCTACAATATAAGTACTGTTAATTTTTGTACTCATACGTTATGAACATTTGGCGCGTTAGTGGAGGCGAAATAAGAGAAAAAAGTGTCTGTTGGGAAATTTCTGGGGATAGAGATAGAGTTGAATTAGATTTAGGACAGTGCAGTGCCAGGAATGTACTGCTGATTTTTATATGTCTAACCCATGCAGCTTCCCTTCGAAAAATGCACTTTTTAAAAATTTTTGCCGATTTTAGTCAATAAAAAATTCATTGTTTCTACCAGACTCAACGGGTTGAAATGAAAAAATACGGGGTTATGCAGAACCGATAGACGAATATTTATAGACTGATTAGGTGCTTTTTGGTGTACTAGGTTAGCCACAAAAGATTATGAACCAGAAAAAATGGGGTAATATTTGTTTTGTTGATAAAATGTTTAAAATTTCATAAAATTCATTAACGATTTCAGAAAACATATTTCTTAAGGTGGCCATTTCCTAGAAAGAGACATCCGACAGGGAAATAATTATTAAAGAAATTGATTGAGGAAGCGGTTACTCTGTGGTAATCCATAATTATAACGAAATTGAGTAAAACACTACTATGTTTTTTACCACTATATTTGCACAGAACGTGACTGCAGTTTCAACTCATTTAGATTATTTTCAAACGATGATTCAACTAAGAATGAAATACAATGGTCCCTATTAAAACATGTTTCTAGAATTAATTCTAAATCGAAAATATTGGCCGAAATTAGTTTTTCGCCAATAACTCGAAAAATAAAAAATATATATCAAATAAATAATAAACTAGGCGATAGAGGGAGGAATTTCACATCAAAAACGTATATGAAGTTTTTTGTATAATCAAAAATGTACCCAGATTTTGTTGTTTAACTCACGAAAATGGTACGTGGCGACACATAAGTACGAGGAGCGAAGCGTGCTAGATTTGTTGTAACTTTCGAACTAATTAATGAAATTGAATTCAACAAAGCTTAAATGAAAGAAGAAACATGTGACTATTGGATTATTATATCTTCAAATATAAAAATGAATGTATGCAGAAATAGTATATATATCTGAAGTTGGAACGTAAAGAGATTTCTGACGAAATCGGTAAAAGCTCTACTATGTCTACGATTTTTAAGATAAAAACCTGGAACTATCATACATATCATACTCTTGAAGTAATGTATAAAAAGACATGATGAGTGAAAAAAATCTCAAAAATTTATTTTTGAAGATGTACACTTCCAAAATTTCAAAATCTTGAGAAAGTGATAAAATTTGATATGTATAACTAACTTTAACCACGTATTACTCTGGTTTAAATCGCGTGATTAGATTTCTGTAGGTGCAATTTTTAAAGCTTGAAAATACTTGCTTCAAGGGGATTCTCCTTAAAAATTAAATTTTATTTTACGAAAATAAAAGAAAAATTTTCAAATAGTTCAAAAGTTACAACAAATTTAGTGTAGCGCGTCCGAGACCGCTTACATTTTTTATCCTACAAAAAAACTTCATATGCGTTTTTTATGTGAAATTTTCCCCTCTATCGCCTAGTGCTATTAGTTTTTTTATGCATATTTTTTATTTTTCGAGTTATTGGCCAAAGACCTAATTTCGGCCAATATTTTCGATTTTTACTTCCCTCGCATACCGAGGGGAAGTATTGTATTGGAGAAAAAATCACCCTCCGAGATTTTTTCGTATTTTGACGTTTCAGATCACGTAGATTACGAAAATATAGGTTTTTCAAGTTTCCGTCAGTCTGTCTGTCTGTTGGTGTATTAACTAAAAAACTACTTGATGGAGAGCTGTCGAATTTGGTAGGTAGTTGACCCTACTGTCAGCGAAGAGATGGTTAAATTTCCATTGGAAAATATACAGGGTGGACCGTCTAAAGGGAATAAATAATGGAAAAAAATGTTTTTGCTCAAGCTCAAAAAAAAATTCATTTCTTTCACTAACATTTTTGAAAAATAGATAAAAAAAATTTTTCCTTTGTTCAAATTTAAAATTTCCACTTTTCATGGCATTCTAAACCTATTTAAACAAAAAAAGTTGAAACATTTTTTACCACAATGATAGATGAAAAAAATTGTTTTCTTTGTTCAAATTTAAAATTTCCACGTTTCATGGCATTTTAAAAATATAAAAAAAATTGAAATTTTTTTTTACCAACATTTTTTTTTAAATTTTACCACTAACATAGATGGAAAACATTTTTTTCTTTCCTCAAATTTAAAATTTTCACGTTTCATAGCCTTCTAAGCTTATTTAAAAAAAAATAGATTTTTTTTTACAAATTTTAAAAAAAACTACCACTAAAATAGATGGAAATTTTTTTTCTTTCTTCAAATTTAAGATTTCCACGTTTCCATGGCATTCTAAACCTATTTCAACAAAAACAAAATTAATTTTTTTTATGAAGATGTTTTTAATATCTATTACCACTATAGAATAAATGAATTTTTTTTTACAAATTTGCAATTTCCACGTTTCATGACATTCAAAGTCTACTTCGGGAAAGAAAATTGCAACATTTTTTTACCATTTTGAAAAAATATTTTACCACTAGAATAGATGGAAAACACATGTTTTTGCTCAAACTCAAAATGTTCACGTTTCATAAAATTCTAAACCTATTTAAAGCCTACATAAAAAAAAAAAAATTTACCACTAAAATAGATGGAATTTTTTTTCTTTGCTCAAATTTAAAATTTTCACGTTTCATGGCATTTTAAACCTATTTCAGAAGAAAAAATTTTGCACATTTTTGAAAAGTTTAAAAAAAAATGAAATTTTTTTAACCACCACTATACTTCCACTACACTACGTGAATGTGGAATTGAAAATGTGACAGATGGCAATAATGTTTGGCATATGCACCTATTATACTTTTATTGAAAAATGTACAGGGTAGTCATCCCAAGAAATAATTTAGTCATAGTGGACATTTGTAAAGGTATTTGCGCAAGCCTTCCATATTTGGCACCTGTCATTTAGTATTGAACTTTTGTTATTGGATGAGTACTCTGTATATTTTTTTGACAAAAATTTATCAAGTTTTCTTTGTAATAATAGTGATAACTATATTCCGATTATTATTCTCAATGTCATTTCGTAATTAATCATTTTTAAGAGTGACCGCCATGCACAAATAACGAGGGAAGTTCTGTGTAAATACCTTTACCGATGTTTTCTAATATTTTACATTTTTTTGATATTTTTTTGTAAAGCATCAAAATGTTCAAAACTGTTATGTCTAAAAAGATAAAGTCTAGCAAACGCAGAATAGAAAAGAAAGGATTTTAAAAGAATTCAAAGATTCAAAAATTTAATACTATAGATGAGATTTACTGTATATTAGTCTATCATATAGATTAGACCATAAACCGTTTCCACACTGTATTTGTATTATGATCTGTGGGTGTATTTTTATGTATTTTGTATAGTTTACACAATTTGCTATTTTCATAGAAAATACTCATTTAAATTTTTTTTCACAACTCTCTTATTGAATAGGCTACTAGCTACTAAAAAAATATTTACAAATTGTATTAATTTCCCACTCATTTTGAAAGTAAATAAAATATATCAATGGTTTTATTTTTGCTTCATACCAAGAAAACCTATATTCCCTGCAATACATTTACGGGCGTAGCGGGTTATTCCCTAATAAATAGGGAACGCTGTTGTATTCTCGCTCCTTTTTAATTCTTTCCTAGAAGTTTTATGAGTTACAAAATTCCAACAAGAAAAAATAATACTTACGTATGAAGTGATATTAGGTTTCTCGTTCTATCACAAATTACAAATTGAAAATCCTGCTGGTTTAATTAATTTTTTTTACTGTTTCACATGTATAATGGGTAATTAGTATATAGATACACAATTCAATTCCAGATAATTTAATTGATTGGGATATAATTAGATAAATAAACAATGTTTTATTAATTTATTACACATACTAATAACACGTAAGTAACCTTGAGATACTAATAGTGGAATTACACTCTTTTTGCCAAGACAATTATTGAACTAAATCGATGAAAGAATACATTTTACAAATGTGAATTATTGAATTACATTTGCTAGAAGATTTTACATAAGTAGGTACACTATTTTCATTAAATTAAAGAAAGAAAGTATAGTAATAATTATAAATATATAATCAAGAGTGTTATAAATCTTTTTGTTTCAACTTAACTTATGTGATTGTTTAAGATTTAGATATCTTGTTTTGTTTTCTATATACAGAGTGACCCAGAGTTAAACCGCCAAACGTTCGGGATCAATTTTTCAGGTTAAAATAAGACTTGTTTGTTTATAAAGTTTTTCCAGAAATGAACCCCCTCCGAACTAGAGTAAACAGGAAAAATGAGAGAAAAATGCATTTGTTACAAAACTATGCAGTTTTGAAAATTGATCAAAACTGCTCGAAACGACTGCGGACAACAGACTGAAGAGCTGCATGCTGCACGGCGCTCTGATAGTTTGATCTCCCCAGCTGGAACAGTTCCGAGGAATTTTGCAAAGGAACATTGCACACATTGCCAGAATCGAAAGTGAGGAAGAAGAGGCTATCATCTCCCTGGAAAACCACATCCAAGCAGCGCTAACGGAAAGCACGACGGAAACTGTAACGAAAAGGGTTGCAATGCCGATGGGAGAACTCCCTGAAGATACCATGGAGTTCATTCGAGACAGAAGGAGGGTTAAGGAACTGCTGCAGAGGACAAGACTCCCTGAACAACCAACTAGCTCAAAGAGTCAAAGAAGCCCTGCAAGAACACTCGCAGAATAGATGGCAACGTCACCTAGAGTCCCTGGACCCTCAGGACAGAAGCATGTGGACCAGCCACAAGGCTCTGCGTGTCAAGCGAAAATCAGTTCTGCCCATTCACGGAGAGAATGGTATTGTCAACACTCGACAGGAGAAAGCCGAAGCTTTTGCCGACAGATTGGAACTGCAGTGTAGGGAAAACCAGATCGATGACGAGGACGAGGACTGACTGGACGACGTAACACACAGAGTCAGAAGACTGCGACGGATGCCGGATGAAGAAATAATCCCCCCAACTTCTCCCGAGAAATTTAGGGAGGTCCTAAGAAACCTCAAACCCTGCAAAGCGCCGGGAAATGACGGAATAGGAAACATAGTACTCAAAAAACTACCCCTCAAAGGAGTAGCTCCAATGGTGAACACCATCAACGCCATCTTGAGACCACGTTATTTCCCCACCAAGTGGAAGAAAGCAGACATCATCGTGATTCCCAAACCTGGTAAGAGTCTAACCTTTCCTTCAAGTTGCAGGCCCATCAGTCTTTTACCGGCGATAAGTAAAGTAGCAAAGGGGACCATCCTGAAGAGACTTAAAACCCTGACCGATGAGCTCTAGATCATCCCTACCGGACTGAGTATTTCACCGAGCTCCAAGTACTTCGTCTAACGGAGTACATCACGGAGGATTTCAACCACCGCCAAGTCACAGCGATCTTCTCAGACGTAGGCAAGGCCTTCGAGAGGACTTGGTTCGAAGATCTCCTGGCGAAGATGTTGTCGATGGGTTACTCTGTCTGAATCGTCATGCTTGTGAGATCCTACGTTCACCGGAAGCAACATCATGTGAAGATTGCCGACAAGCTGTCAAACTACAGGCCCATGGAAGCAGGTGTACCACAGGGATCGGTACTCTCTCCCCACCTGTTCACCATTTACACCTCCGATATACCAAGAACAGCAAGGACCTCTTTGGCGCTTTACGCAGACGACACGGCTATAATCGCAAGATCATATGGAGTGCAAGACTTGCTACCTGCAACCTCCAGGAAGCAGCATCCCTTCTGGAAGAGTGGTGTAACAAGTGGAAAGTCAAAGTCAACGCGGAGAAGAGCAAAGCCATCCTCTTCAAGAGTCAGGAAGCAAACTTCCCACAGAATACATCTCCATGAGGACGAGAACATCCAATGGCACGATACCGTATCATGGCGTTATCATGGATCGAAGCCTGACGTGGAGACAGAACATGGAAGCGATAATACAGAAAGCGAGGACGAGGAGGACTCTACTCTACCCTATGATAGGTAGACAGAGCCAACTCAACCTGAGGAACAAACTCACGCTTATCAGGACCCTCATTGCACCTATCCTGACTTACGCCTTCATTACCTGGGGATACCAAGCAGCCACCCACCTGAAGAGGATACTAGCCGTGGAAAATGTCGCACTTAGGTGCGCCGTGAATGCACGATGGTTTGTCAGAAACGACAACATCTTCAGAGACCTGGGATATACCCCGGTAACTGAAGTCATCCAGGACAGTGCGAAGAATCTATATGCCCGTGCAGCAAGGCATGGGAATTCTCTGGTCAGACAGGCGACTGACTACGACCCCAACGACGCTCCTAGACACAAGAGGCCGAAGTTTCAAATCCTAGACAATGGGTAAGTATAACTAACCTTCCTTTCAGCCCGATCTTTAAGCCACGCCGCAAGAAGACAATGACCAAAACACCCAAATCGACCGATCCTGGGGGTATCCAGCAAACAACCAGCAAGGTACCCTTACCCTAGCCCGTGCCGGCCTTCGACGCTGAAACAAGCGTCTCTGGCCGAACACAATCCTGAACTACACAGTTCACACTTCTTTCCGATGAAATCGGAGCACATGATGCCAATTGGCACCCTGGGCTCCGACTAGTCACACACCCCCAAACCCTTTCAAACTCCGAGAGGGTGCGGCAACAGCCGTTCCCTCTCACGACAGACGAAAGACGCTCTCGGGAGCCGACATGCCAGCGAAGAAAGAAACTCAAGACAGAAGAGCGCCAGAAGAAACGACCCAGCTGGCAGGGTCCAACAGCCAGGACCAGGGGAGGTCTGCTAACTTCGTCTACACCGTCTGGATTTGCAGGTGGGATAGTCATAAAAAGCAGGCCCACCTCTTACGAGGCCGGTACGGGTCTACAGCGATGATTGGGGCAATGACCTCAAAGCTCGACCCCTAATCATCCGAGACCGTCATCAAAGTCAAGAATATTGGCGTGAACAGATCAGTGTTCTCCAATACTTTTCATCTTCCAAGAGAGACAGGGTCAACTTCATTAAGGTCGCGAGCAGATGGAATTTTCGCACCTCTTCGGAATAAAAGAAGAACAGAACAGATCTTGGACCACATCTTTTAGCAGCATGCAGAGATGTTATTTGAAATTAGGGAAGATGGATCGGTTGTGGTCGAGACTGCTCCAGCCCTTGGCCTGCGCGCTCTTCGAACGCTATGGACTTTTTTGTATGCGGTACGATGAAGGGTAAAGTTTATGAGAAGCTCCTCACGACGAAGCTGTCCTCGAGCAAAGGATTGTTCAAGCAGCCAAGAAGAAGTCTCTTTGATCGGAGGGCTAAAGTGCTTTCCATGAAATCTTTTCTAAACTGTAGAGTATGGCCCGGCGGTAGTCCAATATTAGTACCGTGGCATGTCTAGGTTAAGATGAGCAAAAATCGGAAAAAGCTTTTTATTTGAGAATTTAGCTAATGCGGCAGTGGTAAAATTGCATTAAAATTGGTAGTCAGGTATTCTCGAAGTAGCTGATATTAAATCTGATAACAAAAGTTAAAAATTCAAAATTGCGAATCCAACAATTAACACTTACTTTTCTTCGCCCTTCAACTTCATCGTATCACAATGCCATTTTCCTTTTTAAACAGTTGTGTTTTCCTGTAGATTTTAGTTTTAGGTACTTTAGTTTTAAGATAAACTATTAATTTCAAACTAAAATTTTAATTTCTATTTTTCTGAATTGCTCATTTAGCAGTTAAAATAAAAAATATTCTTTTCATTGTTTAACTTAGTTCTATTAAATTTTTTATATTTTTATGGTGGAGTAAAATTTAAGGTCAAGTCTAAAAAGGAAGTTTCTTACTAAAGCAATATAGCAATATTTTTGCTGATAGTACAGGGCTTTCTGTAATATAATAGTAAGTGCGGCGTGTTACGATAAGCCTGTCTGTACCCAAAAGATCTCATGAAGTGCCAGGGAAATAAATATATCAGTGTCAAGTAATATAAAATTAGACGTTGGCACCAGAACCTCAATGCTTTCTCGGAAAGTGTAAATAAACAATTCGCATGAAGTGGAGTTCCATAGATTCAACAAACATCACCAGCCTACTACAAGAAAGAAAGATAAGATATATACCTTTATTTAACTGACTGATTAATTACTTAATTAATTCATGATTTATTATTTATGTTTGTCCCTCTATTTTTTAGTATTATTTTTACTTTACTTTTATAATATCTTTTTATTCCCATTTGGAAAACGGCAGTTTGAATTAGGCACTACAAAAATCCAAACAATATACAGGGTGTGCGGAGGTTTCTCTCGGGCCGCTTTCTCATTTGCAACTCGCTGTAAAAAGTTATTTTACCGCGATACAGATAACATAATAAAAAGACTCTCTTACAGCAAGCTAATATTGGTTTTGAAAGACAAGGCAAATAAAATGGACACACTAATACAGGACGTTGAAACGAGAACACGTCAATTACTGGTACAAAAAATCGACGGCGACGGAAACTGCCTATATGGAGCATTAAACCACCAACTGGAGGGAGAAAATATAACATCACAGGCACATACGAATGCGACGAAAACCCTACGAAAACAAGTAGCTGACTATATCGAAAATCACTTAGATCATTTCATGCCATTCATGCAGGCATCCATCCATGAACTAGCACCCCGTTACAATAGATACAACTCTAATACGGGAAAAATAAATGCATTCATTTGAGATCTGAGAAGAGAAGGTTTTTGGGGGGGGGCAGGAAACAATTGCAGTAACAACAAATATGAAAAACAGGACAATAATAGTACATCAAGAAGAAGGAGAGCATATAATCTTCCATCCTACTAACCAACAGGGAAGAGAGAACACACCACTAGAGATAGTATATAGGAAGCACTGAAACGAAAGAAATCACAACGATAGCGCGATTATTGCACAAGAAAAACATGAAGCAGAACAACCAGAAGAAACATACGCTCGAACTGGGGCTATAACACCCCGCCCAGAATTAGAGGAAGCAACGCACATAAACATGTACCAAATATCACAAAGAACAGAGGAAGCCAACAGTCAAGAATTACAACACGATGACATCATTCTGGCGACATGGAATGTCAGAGGATGCATAACGAGAGAGAAAAGATAAAAAATCGATGAGGTTCTTATGATGGAACACATACACGTTGCATGCATACAAGAGACACACACAATAGACGGAACTGCAGTTACTCAAAACTACAAATGGCATCTAAGTGGAGGGGACAAAGAAAAAACCAGCAGAGGAGTCGCATGGGCAATAAGACGGAACACCCCTATCCAGATAAAGACAAGAAAAGTAAACGAAAACATAACCATGGCAGACTTACAAATTGGAAAGGAAAACATATGCATACTAGGAGTACATGTGCCCTCCGACAAACGGGCAGGACGAGTATTCAGACAGATTACCCAAGAGACTAGAAGAAATAGGAATAGAAAAATGAACACAATAATACTAGGAGACTTCAACGCGCATATAGGAAAGGACGACCAAACACATGAAGACAAGAATATCATAGGAAAAACCTTACTTCACACATGGACAAACGATAATGGAAGCTTGCTAAAAAACTTGGCACATCTGTTAGATCTAACAGTTAGAAACACATGGAGCAAGAACCTAACCTGCCTTAATACCTGGAGTAAAGGAAACATCAACTCTCAAATAGACCATATCCTAGTGGATAGAAAAATAAGGGACAGGGTCAAAAATATTAAGGCAAAACAAGCAACAAACGTCAAAACAGATCACAAAATATTATATGGAACACTAGTAATAAAGAAACAAGAAAAAAAAAAGATACAACAAAATAGCAAATGACACATGGAACATCTCACTGCTACAGAACAAAGGAATAAAAGAGAAATACCAGGAGGAGATAGAAAAACAGTTAACAGGAAAGGAACTAAATTGGTCAACAATGGGTTTAAAAATCAAAATAGCGGCGAGGAAAACGTTGAAAAGGAACAAATCCCCTATGAGCCCAACAAGAAAAGACACGAAAAGAAATTACGAAAAACTAAAGAAAATAAAGGCCACAGGAAAACAATATACAGAAAACACTGCAATACAATGGTTTGGACAGACGACGGAATCAAAAATGAAAAATATAGGAGTCAAACAAGGATGTCCCCTATCCCCCCGACTATTCACCAAGTCAAAACAGCCTACAGAGTCACAAGAGCTCTACTACCCTTCATTGAGGACAACAAACCACCATGGTGCCTAACCAAAAAGGTATACACGACCATCATAATGCCTACGATGATATATGGAGTCAAAAACGCAGCAACGATAAAGGCCAACCGAAGAAGCCTGAGAAGAGCTGAAAGGAACATTATCCAACTGCTAGCAAAAACAGGAAAACCACAAAAACGACAGAAAACGTCAACATTACTAGAGGGAAGAACAATAATCAAAAGAATAGAATCATACGCAATGAAATACTGGGGACATGTCCAAAGACGGGACACGACACACCTACTGAAGAAAGCGCTGCGAATGAACAGCAACAAACTGAAAATAGGGAGGCCATGCTACACATGGATTACAACAATCGAGAGGATTATGAATACGCTAGGAAGGGATTATACACACTGGGAAAAGTTGGCACAACAAAAAATGGAATACAATAAAGAAATATCAAGGATATACACACTGCCAGACTCAGAAACAGAAGAAACAGAAAACTCAGAAGTAGAATAGGAGAGAAGATGATCACAGACAGAAACTAAGAAGAAGCATATCACAAAAACCTGAAAGTAAAAAGAAGCACGAAAACCTAAAAGAAGCATCTCACAAACGCCTACACTTTCCATCCGATGAAGACAGAAGGAAAACAAGAAGAAACATCTCACAAACACCTACACGCTCCATCCTATACTCCTACCCCATGCGTCATGCGGCTCTCGCTGCTGACAACAAGCATGTCCAATGTCCAATCCAACGTATGCAGCTGGTCCGGCGGTATATAAAAGCACTGGGGGTTTGTTCTGGCACACGGTGGGATGATCGGTGGGCGATCGGGCTGCGTGGTGGAACAAATCTCCCTGCACCGGAATTGGCAGCAATGCCCACCTTACGCTGGCAAATCAATCAATCAATCAATCAATAAAATCTGTCGTAATATTACAAGAAGCGCAGTTTTGGAATATTTCTTGGTCCGGAACGAGGGATCAACTGCTACACAAATTTGGATGCACCAGATTTCCTTCGCAGTGTACACCCCCGTTCCGGAATACAAGACAAGAGAATTTTCAGAATAGTCTTTTTTCGTGTTTTTTTTAATATCTTTTTTTCTTTATTATTTCTTTTAATTTTAATTGCCTTATTTATTTTAACGTCCTGGCGAAGTTTAACTAATGCTACTCTATCACTTAACCAGGATGGCGAATTGAGATAAGGTCACCCATCCAAGTGACGAACTCGGCCGGCGTGACTAACTTTGTCGACCGAGATCTCGCCACTGTAACCCGTACCGTACCTCACGTCACTTTATATAGTCCGTATCACAATGGAAAAACAAAAAAAACATTGTTTGTAGAGAAATAGCGAAGAGAACTATAGATGTTAGTTACATTTTTTCGTAAAATTAATAAATTGCATCCCGAAGTGTTTCCAAAATTTTCCCCAATTTAAATACAAAATTAGAGCCTCTCATTTAAAACGCCTTCTATAGTAAAATAAAAATCTTAAAGAAATTTAAAAAAATTGTTGTACGACTTGATACCCCTAAACGATCTACGATTCAATTTTCGACTTTAAAATTGTTTTTTAAACGTTATTAAAAATATTTTAACTTGAAACTTGGCTCGATGGTTTACCTCCGCAAGAAGTATACTCTTGAACAATAAAGCATATATTTTACGGATACTTTAGTGTTTCGGTAAAATAAGTCCATTTTGTTCAACTTATCATCAATTGTTTAAATATGGCCTTCCTCAAATGTTTCTATGTTTTGCAACTTTTCGCAGTTTGTGTCTCTTTTTTTATTGCGATACGGTTTATACAACCAGAGATATTTCACTCAATAATTTCAGTGGTCTGTAAAATAGCTAGATTTAAATTTAAAAATTATGTTAATCTTCCTATTTCACAGTTTTAAATTGAGCTATTTTGCAAACCACTGAAATTATTGAGTGAAAATTCATAGTAATAGTCTTGTTATGATTCTACTTAGGTACTCTTATAGTTTTTTAAATATACGTGCTAAGAAAAAAAAGTTATGGGCAAAAATAATAAATATTTCCCGATCGGACGTCTCTTTCTAGGGAATGGCCACCTTAAACAGAAGCTTTCATCACATGAATTTAATCCAAAAGTTATCAATACTCTTCTTGTAATGTTTACAAGTTCCAGCAAAAATGCTACAGTAAGACAATTCCTTTTTAGGCCGTTAGTTTCATTCCACCTTAACCAAAGCTGATAATTACCATGGTTCCGCATATTGTCAAAAATTTCAACATTTGTATGGCTAAATTTCTATAATTGTTACGAAGCATGAGATATTTAAAACCAATATTCATATTCTTAAACTTGGTGCTACAAATGTAATTATGAAATAAATTAGTTAATTTCAATTTACGCCATTTTCCTGTTTGGCAACAGATTTTTTATGCAATTTAGCAAAATTTATCATTAAAAATACTATTAATATATTCGCAATTCCAACACCCGTAGCTCTTATAAGGAGAATAACGAAAATAGAATAATTTAATAATACTCCAAAACTATAATGTTAAATACATTTGAATGTATAACTTCGTGTTGCTAATAAATTGCAAAAATAAAGTAAGCTGGAGGCCGATGTCAACACCTAGAATTGGTCGCTGTTGATTCTGGTTTTTAGCTCAGTCATTTTTTGTTTTGGAACAAATATTGTTAATCTGTAAATTAGTGGAAATGTATATAGTGTGTCAAACAACATATTAAATATTCTAGGATCTTATGTCAGTATCACGATGTTTCGCGTGCAAGGAAGGCGTAAGTATAGATATCATATCAGGTCTCAAAAATAATAAGGGTTTATTTCGATAGCAGACTTTAAAAAACCGCTGTCCAAGGAATCACCACTTACACATTCCATCCATTCATCCGAGTCTCTTTAAACAAAAAATCTTGATACTATATTTGCCCTCCAGTATATGGAAATAATTCCTCATACAATTATTTCCACATCCACATATTGGAATACAATTATAAGCAAACAAATAATAATTCACTTTTAAAATTTAATTTTGGCAAAAATTGCTTCTTACTTTTAAATGCTTGTATATCATAATGAATACTTACCTCAGGGGGGGGGGTATTTGCCTTCTTGCTCTTTAAGAGACTATTCACTCATGCCGGATGACTTCTGAGGGAAACTTTTTGCTAAAGAAGGTGGTCTTTGGGCCCCGGTGGTGGACCCAACGGAGTGACTATTGATCCCAGGGAAGTGTCCGTTGACCCAGGTGTTGATTCATTACCCAAGCTTTAAAAGCTATTCCTCGTATCTAATTAATGTGAGTTTTCGTTGAATAAAAATGAAAAATTTAATTTTGGGCCCGACGCACGGGATTTGGAAATTTCTTAAAAACTGCGTTATATAGTCACAAATAATGTGATGAAACAAAATTTTCCTCAACCCTTTATCATATCAAAAATATTCCACTTAAAAAAATTTAAAAATATTTTTAATGGCCTTAGTGGGGCCCAGTAAAGCCCCAAAAAATTGAGGCTATAGGTCTTTGGTATTACCACACTCATGAATTTTAAATTCGTTCCATTTTTGTCAAAAAAATAAAAAGTGAAGTGGCCTCTCTCTTGAGCGGGGGGGGGGGGGGGTGGCAATTTTGATATACGGACCCCGTTGATATTTGGGCCCAAGGAACGACCCTATCAGGTTTATTCCAAAATCTATAACTTTTTTATTTATCGATCGATTTTGCTCAAAAACAATAGGGTTCTTCCTCTAGCTAACACTAACTTTTCGTTCTTAAGTTATCGTGCTTACAACAAACGTGACGGACGGACAGACAGACGGACAGACGGACGGACAGACGGACGGACAGACGGACGGACAGACGGACGGACGAACATTGTGAAAGTTGTACAGAATCCGATCACCAACACAATGATATGCATTTTTTTTTCTTTACGAGCAATATTACCGGTTTTAGAAATGTGCCGATCGAATGCAATATACTCTTCGCTTTGTATTTGCGAACAGTATAATAACGCTTCATGAACTACATCTTTTGAAGTAGGTACTTGTCTAAACGCGGCCTACTACTACGATTTGAAGAAAGCAAAATTGCGATATCTCACTTCGCGTTGGTGATATTGAAGAAAGTTATTTGAAAAAGTTGCTCAAAAATGTTAAAATAAAATTGTATAGCATAATGACCAGATAAAACTAGGCAACTGATGAAACTACGGAAGAGCTGAGGGTTCAAAGCGCCGCTTTTATTCCTGTCTCAATCTTGACATTTATCTCAAGATCTTGACTTATTATCTCAAGATCTTGAGTTATTATCTCAAGATCTTGAGTTATTATCTCAGATCTTGACTTATTTTCTCAAAATCTTGGACTTTTTCTTAAGATCTTGAGTTATTATCTCAAGATCTTGACTTACTATTTCAAGATCTTGGCTTTTTAACTCAAGATCTTGACTTATTATCTCAAGATCTTGATTTATGATCTCAAGATCTTGACTTTCTATCTCAAGATCTTGAGTTTTTTCTCAAGATTATGACTTTCTATCTCAAGGTTTTAAGTTGCATACATTTAACAGTTACTATTTAATATATTCTCAGTTCATATTTTTTCACAAATTCAGGTTTGATTTGACGGAAGAAATAATATTTATTTTTCTTATAATAATTTTGTTCTTTCATGTGATTTGTTTAGGTTAGGTTAAGTTGATTTTTATTTTGCTATCTAATTGTTAATAATTATCAACGCCGCAGGCAGTATTAGCGTCGCGTACAACAAAATATTTCAATTTCTCGACTTTCAGAATACAAGTAAAAATTGATAGTATTCCTCATTGCGGAACATTATCCTTGGCCTATAAAATAACCAACGACTGCAAAAATATTTAAAAAATCATCGCACGAGGCGTCCTGATCTTGAGATGTTAAGTCAAGATCTTGAGATAATAAGTCAAGATCTTGAGATAATAAGTCAAGATCTTGAGATATTAAGTCAAGATCTTGAGATAAATGTCAAGATTGAGACAGAAATAATAGCGGCGCTTTGATCCATCAGCTCTTCCGTATGAAACTCCCTAGGAGGAAGGTGTATACTTAATTTTCAATACACGAATATGTTCATATTGATGGATTTTCTAGTAAAATAATCTTGCTAAAGGAATCCTACATAAGCAACAGTTTTAAAGTAATAATCGATTACTTTATTAAAATTTACACCACACATAAGTTTGTGACTAAAAAACTCAGAAGTTGCAACGTAATGTTTGTTTTTTAATTACAGCGTCCTATCACCAACTACAAATTCAAAAATCACTGTTTCACTGATCCAATGATATTTTAATCAACTGCGATCAACTCTTTCTGCAGCTGACAATCAACTCGCTGACAGTGACAACCAAGTGTATCGCCATACACTTCTTACGAGTAGATACCGATTAATGCTATCAAATTTCAGACTAATTTGTTTGTTTAGTAGGTGTGGAAAAATCATAGTATTACATTCTTTGTGAATAATTGCTATCATAATCGCTCATATAATAATATACTATTAAGTTTAATCATAGATAGGGTATCATATTTTAATTGTCAAACAGTAACTTGTCATTTGTCATTTTCATTGATGATTACGATTCCCTAAAAGAGATAAATAATGCCACACATCTACCCGAACTGAACCTAACGTGAAATTAATTTCAAGGTGAAATTAGTTGCTCGTTATCATTAATTAAATTAATTTTAACATATATGTATTTTTTCTACAGCCCCTCTGCGCTTCCGTAGATTCCATAGCTAAAAGTTTCGCAAAATCAATATGAATGAAAAATATTTCTTGTGCGATACATTTTGGCATGACAAACTATTATAAATTAGAAGACATGATTTATTAAAAATATTATTAACTATACAAGCTGAAAAATATAATTCAATAAAAATTTACGTTTTGTAAAACATTAGAACAAAAACAAAATATTGTGTATTTCGTATTTTATGTACGGCCTTATTTTTCTAGCACAATTAAATCAATTAAATGAAACCTTAGTAATTCAAAATTCAAGAAACCTAACAAATCTTGAGGTTGCCATTAATTAAATTTATATATTTACAGAAAGTGTTTTTATAAGTATGTACGCAAGACGTACAGTTGTTGTCATGTTTTAAAAAATACATAACTGTAATATTGATATCAAAGTGAATACTAACAAAATCAGCAAATATAACAAACAATATTTAAATAGAAAATATGTATTGGAGCGTAATCCATGTCTCATAAATCGGTGACAGTACCAAAAATGCACACAGCAAGTTGTTTTATCCAATAAGTACTCTGCGTATAACAGTTCATTGGTCACAATTAATTTTCTCGACAATTGCTGATCCAAGAAAAAAAAATTGCCACCATCTTTATATCTTCCTAATATATAAGGTATCAATTTCGAAAAATAAAAAAGTTTCCCTCTTGCTAATACTTACCTCTGCAAATTATCACATTTTATTGACATAGCCTTAGAAAAATGTTCATGTTTTCTACACTTATTCTGCATTAAAACTTGACCTTCATATTGCCATATTTTGTTAAAAAATACGTGTTATAATAGTCTAGGCGGCAGAGTTATTGTGACAAGATCACCTACCTCGCATACGATTTAAGGGTCCCAAATATGTCAAAAAGTTACCAACAGTAAACTAAAAAATTCAAACCCCGTCCTTATGTGGGAATCAGTTCCATCTAAAAACCTATATCTACTCTACTGATCACAAAACAAGCAAATCGGAATAGGCCTAGGGAGCAATATAATTTAAATCCGTCTCTGACGATGGCACAGTTGTACATGAATTAAGGTTTCCTCTGCCTCTCGGCAGAATCTGAATGATGCATCATCTGCCGAAGAGTACAGTGTAGCCAAACATTGTAGGCAGTAGAGCCAGGAGCGTACGGATTTTAAAATTTCCTAAATTCACACGTACGTAATTCGAAGAAATGAAAGCAGTCGGTGTGTGTTAATTATGCATGAGCTACGATATGTATTTAAAATATTATGCTTAAATCTGGCAACATTATCTCCACGTATTATAGCAGCGCAGCCACAAATATTTGTAAGTTGCGTTGCAACCGTTACTATTGTAAATTAATATATGTGGCGCCACTGAATGCGGAAAGGCTAGGGTCGTGATGTTCGTTTATGAGAAGTCCGCAATAGTTGACCAAATTATTAGTTATTATAAAGGCACCACATTTAAGCATTTATTCTATTTGATCGATTGTACCAATTACACATAATGACCTAGTCGTGGTTTTCATCTCTGGTAGGCGGATAAAAACTTGAATATTTCTCTAGATTATGTGAGATTATATAGTAAAACGAAAAGCCGATTAAGGATTACAAAACAGGTATCTTTTGACCACAATGCCATTGATTTTTTGCTCTACTGCCTACACTCATTGGCCTTAGTATAGGTATATTTCATTTTATCGTCACATTTCTCATAAAATAAAATAATTCTCCTCTATCATCATGTCTTTGGGAATTAAAATGGTGGTCAGTATAAACTAATAATAATAAAGTTATCAATCTTTTAAAGGATGTTTTAATGCTGAAATAGTTCAAGTAAATCAAATTATACACTTCATACGTATTTCGCCAACAAGTTGACATGCAAATTTTAGCTCACCTTATATTAGACACAGCGTGACTAATACGGGATCACCACCGAGTTACAACTACAGTGATATGTGCTACAGTTTGAAAAGATTTCATACAAATGGCTGGTTTAAACCGGAGTAATGATTGAATATAAAATGTGTCCACGACAAAGCGCTATTATAGGTGTAAATACATTTTTTTTTTATTATGAACACAATTTACTATATTCTGCAAAACCAATTTTCAGTACGTTAGAATTTCAAGAATGCATAGAGGGCGCTGGTGGCAGCTTAAAAATAAAATTTGCTTTTTTTACCATGAACACAATTCTGCTCTTGCTTGACCCAGAACCTATTTTCAGTACGTTAGAATTTCAAGAATGCATAGAGGGCGTTGGTGGCAGCTTAAAAATAAAATTTGCTTTTTTTACCATAAACACAATTTTCTGTATTCTGCTCTTGCTTGACCCAGAACCTATTTTCAGTACGTTAGAATTTCAAAAATGCATAGAGGGCACTGCGTGGCAAGTTAAAAATAAAATTCGCTGCAGGTAAACTGCCATTTCTGTGGAAGATATTGAAAAATGTTTTAAGAAAAACTTGCTCAAAATTTAAGAATATGACGTTGTATCAAATTTAATAACTATACAGGATGATTCAGGTAGGCCGTTTGTTACAAGTTTTTCAACTTTTGGCACACCCTGTATAGCTGGAGGACTGAAAATATTTCAGGTCGAACGGGCAATATCGATTATGGCTGCATACGAATTTCAAGTTGCTAATCCAACCGCATGTTGAAAAACTTCTAACGAACGGCCTACGTGAATCACTCTGTATTCCTAGTTATCAAATTATTATTACAGCGCGAGCAGATCTGTGGAATCCGCAGCATTCAGACCTGTCGGCCCATTGTGCATTCGCGTCATGTGGGATCTTCTAGAAGAGACCAGTGCTCTCCACAAAGGATAGCAGTCTATTCCATGGTTGATCCCGTAATTCCTCCAGCTGTAAAAATTGTCTTTGGAGATGCCTATACCTTAACGTACCTAAGGGTGCGCAACTACATGGGATATGAGTGGTGGTTTCATCCTCCACTCCACACATCCTACAAATAGGGCTATTTTTCAACCCCATTGTGTGAAGATGTTTGTTCAGATCCTTCCACATATAAAAACGCTACCATGGCAAGTTCTTTCTGCTCAAGCGCCTTCTCAGCTCTGAAAACAAACTGATGGAGGGCCGTCTCTGCAGATTTCTCCGCCTGGTATGCATGTTGATTGGGGTGGATTGGTGATAGTGCCAATACCCCATCCTTTATGTGCCTTTCTACCAACCTTTCCAGTATCTTCAAAAGAAAGGATGTGAGGCTTATTGGTTTAAAGGCCTTAGTCTGGTCATATACGATACGACCAGTTTTTGGTATAAAGTTATCAAATTAAGTACAACGTTATATTTTTTAATTTTGAGCAAGTTTCTCTTATATAATTCTTCAATATCTTGCACAAAAATGGCAGCTCACCTGATGCGAATTTTATTTTTAAGCCGTCACCAGCACCCCCAATACATTATTGAAATTCTAACATACTGAAAATAGCTTTTGGGTGAAGCAAGTGCAGAATACACAATATTAAGAATATTAAGAAAAAACATTCATGTGGGTCGAAATAAGAACCTCCTCAAATATTATACACAATTTTCAAAACGTTCAAAATTTAATTGTCTTAAGTATATGTGCATATCTATAGGGGACTTTGCTACGGCGCCCAAGACTGTTGTCCTTGTGCGCCCTCCTTCCTTAGGACCGTGTCTGTATATATCTATTCTTCTATGCTTGTATGCTAAGATTACTACCCTCAATTGAGATATTCAGTCTAAAACGTTGCTACCAGGATAAATCATTACAAAGCCTACCTGCGACGGAATAACATCGAAAGCGTGCTGGAATATTACAAACGATACCTGTATTCGACTATAGTCAACCACACATGTTACGCGCTTGGGGTGGTCGACCTCAAACGAAAGTAGTCGATGACTGGCGGTGGCTGACCGTTACAAACGGTCGATTAGTTTGTATAATGTCCCGGTAGGCCGCCTTAAGTTAAATGATATGATTCAATGAAAGTAAATACATATCAGATATGTATTTACTTTTATTGAATCATCTATGGAGTTGTTTATTAAACTAACATTATTGTTATAAATAAATAGCTTATTGTAAAAAAAATTATTTACATCATGCCCATCCACTATAAATTAGTTAAAAAAATATTCAATTTATTCCAAAAATTAAAGAATTATTCTAAAAATGTTCGGTCGACGCCTATGACATTGCTGAAATGATCAACAATTCCTTTGTCGGCCTTTTTCTATGATTTTCCAATTGGCTTTAAATCAACTATAAATTAATTTGTTATATAACTAAATTACTTACAATTCATAGTAGGTCTTTATCTTCACAAAATTACAAAATATATCGTTTAACATCCATCGGCAAACACTTACATTTGAACGGTATAACACATTTGTTTTTAGGAACTGAAAATATAACATGAAGGAAACACCTTGAAAGGACAAAACCAGGACGTACCTATCATAGGAAATTTTCTTATGCAATAGTCAAACTTGTACCATCATTTTATTACATAATATCATTTTATTATTACTTCCACATCCACGAAGTGAAATGGAAGTATAGTAATCGTAAAAAAAAAAAAAAAAATTCCTGAAATAGGCTTAGAATATCATAAAACGTAGAGGGTTTAAATTTGAGCGGAAAAAAAAATTCTGTCTCTGTCAGTCGGTCGGTCTAACTTTTTTGCGCGCATATTTTCTCAGGAACGGTTAAAGATATTGACTTGAAAGATACATATACATGGTATCCTGAATTACATAGGCCTATAAACATGGGTCGGGAAGTGATTAGTTTTCGAGATACAGGGTGTTCAAGTAATTCTCCTGAAAATGTTTTTCTATGAATATTTTCGAAACGTCTAAAGATAAACAAATGGTAATTTACACAGGAATTTAACTCTTTATGCCTTTTAAGAAAAAATGACAACTATGTACGAAAATCATTCAGGAGCGGGTGAAATTGGGGGGGGGCTAGGTATAATTTAGCTCCAACTTTATTGTGACACTTTTAAATTAATTCATGAGCAGAACTTAAAAATTTGAAGTTTTGTACACAAAAGAAGTCTCTGTTTTTCTCTAGAAATATCAGTTTTTGAATAAATTTTATCTGAACTTTATTCGGGAATAGTTTTTTATGAATAATTTTAGCAGAACAGAAAAAACAATGACAGTAAAAGAAAATTTGATTACACTATTTTTTATTAGACAACAATGAATTAGATTAAAGTAAAGTAAATTACAAATTACAAGAGTTGTTCAAAGTGCATTCCGCCAGCTTCAACCCATTTTTGACATCTGCGTCGTACAGAGTGTGTAGCTTTACGAATGAAATCAGGATTAGCCCGCAAATTTTCACATTCTTCGAGAGTTCTTTTTATTAACTCTTCTCTCGAGTTTACAGGGATTGGGTAAACTTTATCCCTTTACAGGGACTGGGTAAACTTTGTCCTAGCCCCCAGACAAAAAAATCAACTGGAGTTAAATCCGGTGAACGGGGTGGCCAGGCCACCATTCAAGATAATTATTGTTTACCCACAAACGGTTCTCAACAGCAAAAAGTTCAGGAGCTCCGTCCATTTGAAACCAGCATCCATTTCTTAAATTAAGAGGAACATCCTCGAGATATTGAGAAAAATTGTTATTGAAAGAAATAATTAAATAATGGTCCATTTAAAGGGGGAGGAAGGATCTGGGGCCCACAAAAAGTCCCGTTTATAACACCACACCATACATTAACGCTAAAATCCTGTTGAAATGCCCTAAGGCGACTTATATGAGAATTCTGATGAGCCCAGATTCTTAATTTATTAAAATTAACCGATCCATTATGGTTAAAGGTAGCTTCATCAGTCCAAATAATTTTACTTCCGAAATCAGGATTTTGTTCCATGGCATTTATAAACCAATTACAAAAATGTATACACCTTTCGGGATCACCTGGTTGAAGGCTTTGAACTGGCTGCATTCGAAAAGCTTTTCTGTCATCTTTTTTCAGAATCTGAAAAACTTTGTTTTTGGAAACATGCACAGCTTGTGCACGCAGCTGTTGGACCGCTCTTCTGGTACTTAGTATATTATTATTGTTAAATTTGGCCAAAATTATGTTTTTAAATCGCCCATTTCGCTGTTCTTCATTTCTTGGACCTCTTTTAAGTCCAACATTTCTAAATTCTAGGTGGGTTCGAATAAAAACATCTTTAGATGGTTTCCTTCTATTAGGAAGTCTTCTGCGATATTCGCGTTTCCATCACAATATCCATAAACAAAATGAATATCCGCGTACTCCGCATTACTAAACATGACCATTTTGTACTTTTCAATAGAACACTTTTTCCAAAAAGAAATAATAAAACTACAGAACAATGTACTACAGAAAACCAAAAAACAACAACGTCATTATTGTCACTCTGGCATTGCATGCTAGATTATTTTTCATTTGTTACAAACATTACAATCACGGTACACTCCTTCATACCAGGAATGCTGGTAATAATGGTTACTAATTAATAAAGTTCAGATAAGATTTACTCAAAAACTGATAATTTAGAGAAAAGACTTTTTTTGTGTAGAAAACTTCAAATTTTTAAGTTCTGCTCATTAATTAATTTAAAAGTGTCACACAATAAAATTGGGGCTAAATTATACCTAGGCCCCCCCCAGTTTCACCCGCTCCTGAATGATTTTCGTAAATACTTGTCATTTTTTCTTAAAAAGCATAAAAAGTTAAATTCATGTGTCAATTATTTATCATTTGTTTATCTTTAGACGTTTCGAAAATATTCATAAAAAAACATTTTCGGGAGAATTACTTGAACGCCCTGTATCTCGGAAACTAATCACTTCCCGACCCATGTTTATAGGAACTTTTTTTTTATTTTGAAAAGTTGTATTAGTGAAGTTTGGCTTATGCAATTCGGGCACCGCAGTTGGCGCCGATTGGTGGAGTTGTTGTAGGCATCTATAGGTACCATTTCCTCCCAACGGCAGGTCACGTGACCTCTACCTCTTCGAGAGATAGGCAAAAAACAAACGGCCGCTTAAATGTTGCCAAAAAATAGGTACTGAAAAAGTTCAGGTATATTTTTTGGGCAAAAACAAGCCACTATTGTCTTTTGGGCATTTTCGCCAAAATTCTCCAAAATTACAAAAAAAAATAAGTCATAGACCTTAATTAATTAATTTAGGGTGAAAGATGCGTTTTAGAGAAAAACTCCAAGAGCCAAAAGTTGCTTATTTTTGACCAAAGAACAAGTCTGTCAGATTCTTTAGATGAAATTAATTTCAGAAAAGATTTGACCTAGATTTATTTTTTTCCTACATTTTTTTTCTTCAAAAAATTCAGGTGTATTCTTTACACAAAATAAACAACTTTTGCCTCTTGGACTTTTCGCTAAAACACTTCCTTCTCCCAAAAAAAAAAAAATTATTTTCCCTATTAATTCTGGATGGTAGCAGCGAAACTACCAACTAAGGTAAATGTCGTTTATTTTTGTCTAAAGAATGTGTTTGAGAAAAAAAATTTAGTGAAATACTTGACCGAAATTATTTCTTGGCTAAAAAATGGTGAAAAACGTCAGGCGTGTTCTTCGTACAAAATTAGCAAGTTTTGACTCTTGGATTTTTCTCTAAAACTCTTACTTCTCCCTAAACGGATTAATGAAAGTCTACAAATTATTTTTTTTGTAATTTCTTCACGGGAGAAGGAAGCAATTTGAAGAAAAAGTTTAAGGGGCAAAAGTTGTTTATTTCTATCTAAAGAATATGCCTGATATTTTTTTTGAATTTTCTGAAGAAAAAAAATTTAGAGGAAAAAATCTAGGAAAATTCTTGACCGAAATTATTTTCGGCTAAAAAATTCAGGTACAATTTCTAGGCAAAAATAAGCAACTTTTGACTCTTGTCGATTTTCTCTAAAACGCTTCGTTCACCCTAAACTAATTAATAAAGGTCTATGACTTATTTTTTTGTAATTTTTTTCCGGGAGAAGGAAACCCTTTGGAGAAAATGTCCAAGAGACATTTGATCGATGGGCTCCCGTACTATAACGAGATCTGGAACTAGTTATATTTTAGGGTTGGAGATTAACTAAATAAGGGAAAATAAGTAAAGCAAGCTGGAAACGTACAGTAACTTGAGATTTGACGTTTACACTAGAAGCCAAGGCCTCAGACTTTTTTGTAATATTTTCCACACCCCCCAACCACCCCCACTCCATTATTAAAGGAGTTGATAAAATAAAATTGAGATACTCACTTGAAATTTGGTACACGTATGTTTTATAACGCCATCTGGAACTGGATTATATTTCGTGGTGATTCCGTTGAAGGGTTGGGGGTTAATTAAGGGTAAATAGGGGGAAATAAGTAAAGCAAGCTAGTAAGAATACAGAATTTGGTGTATATACTAGCAACCAAGGCCTCAGATTGTTTTATAATACATTTCAATCTCCCACCATCCCCACTCCATTATTCAAAGGATTAATAAAATAAAATTGAGATATTCACTTGAAACTTGGTATACGTATGTATTACATGTATTATATAACGACATCTGGAATTAGAATATATTTTGAGATGATTCCGTTGAAGGGTTGGGGGTTAAATAGGGGTAAATAGGGGAAAATAACTAAAGCAAACTGGTAAGAGTACATAAACTTAGGATTTGATGTATCTACTAGAAGCAAAGACCTAAGATTTTTTTAAATATTTTTCAAGCCCTCCACCACCCCCACTCCATTTTTAAAGCAACTGATGGAGTAAAACTGTGATGCTCACTTGAAATTTCGTACACGTATGTATTAATGTATTATAAAGACATTTGGAACTAGACTATATTTTGAGATGATTCCGTTGGAGGGGTGGGGGGAATTGTCTGTAGACGACTTACATACCTGGCAGGGTGTTGTACTCGGTAGAGCAGTTTCCACGCTGCGATCTTTTGAGACTCAGCCCTTAGCTTGGGGATTCGTTTTCGCAATGATAGGAATAGCCGACATCGAAGGATCAAAAAGCGACGTCGCTATGAACGCTTGGCCGCCACAAGCCAGTTATCCCTGTGGTAACTTTTCTGACACCTCTTGCTGCTATTTACACCTCTATTTAGAGGTGTAAATAGGAGAAAATAAGTAAAGCAAGCTGTAAGAGTACAGAAACTTGGGATTTGGTGCATATACTAGAAGCCAAGTCCTCAGGCTTCTTTATAATATTTTCAACCCCCCACCACCTCCGTTATAAAGGGGGTTGATAAAATAAAATTAAGATATTCACTTGAGATTTGGTACACGTATGCATTGTAATGACATCTGATTGAGACGATTCCGTTGAAGGGGTAGAGGAGGTAATTATAGACAAAAATAAGTAAAGCAAGCTAATAAGAGTCCAGAAACTTCATGTATAGCGTATATGCTAGAAGCCAACGCCTCAATTTTTTTATGACATCTGCCTCAAATATTGTATTAAAAGTCTATGACTGATTATTTACTAGAGTGCAAATAATAATATGGTGAAGATGTTTTCCTTTAAAAAGACCTGGATGGGAAATATGGATGTGGAAGTAGTGACTCCTTAGGTAGCGGTTTTTTTAATACATAGGGTGCAATATTCTAGGCTATAGGTAGGTACCTAACTTATTATAACAGGTCATTGTCAATAATTCAATTTTAACTCATTCATTGTTTATTACTTTTCTTTGATTTTCGCAGGTATTGCCAATTTGCTAACCACGAAGAGTACATCACTTATTAAATTTCGAATGCTTAAAATACCTCGGCCCTACAACCATGGGCCAAACTGCATTTTCATCTGAAGAGTATCACGTACAATTATTATAACATAATAACATACATAGTGTTATGAATTACACCCCCTTGGAACTGGAGATGATACGCCTATGCCTACTAATAGTGACTGGAAAGAATCTAGAAAGAGCCATGGACCTAGATTGTGTTTGGAGAAGATTCTGGTTTAATCTAGAGGTAATTTCGGAGTATATAAGGCGCGATTACCAGCGCGGAAGAAGAAGTGTTGTTAAGAAGGCAGTTTATAAAAGTGAACAAGTTGAAAAGTGAAAAGTGAGGTTAGATATCAAGTAAACAAAGTGAATTTTGAAGTATTGTATAGTCAGTAAATTGTTAAATAAAGTGTTAGTGGTTTATCTCTTGTTGAAATTATTTAGAACCCACGGATTCATACAGAGTGTTTCCTAAAAGGTGGAAAATACGTATAGTATTTCTCATACAATAGTATATCTCAGATTAGAATACAATTGTTTACGTTATGAGCGGACCACAGTTTACATAGGCACATTGGAATCCCCACAGAGACCATTGCAAGGCCATTGGTACACAAAATAAAAATGAACGGTTTAAATTCACTTTTATTTGGCATTTGGCGATCTAAATACATTGAATCTATTTAATTTAAATTAGGTACAGCATAAATATTCTTATTTTATTGCAGTAAGAACAAAAATACAGTAGGTATTTACCCATTTTCCCTGCGTAAACTTGGCTTGGCAAATATACTAATCAGAGACAAGGACAAACGTTCCATATCTTTACAAGCACTGCATTTTAAACTGAGATAAACTATAGATATAAGTTATCCAAAGTCAGTTTGAAAATCATAAAAATTACCGACGAAGGGATACTCCATAACAGGAGAGATGTTATAAGTGCCGACCGACAATTTTTAGAATCAGTTTTTAATTATTGTTAATATTGTTTTACTACTTTATATTAATAATTGATAGGCGCGATGTAAATTATTTATTTATAATAAATGATATTAGTTTAATGAACTCCGTAAGTGATTCAATAAAAGTAAATAAATATCATTTTACCTACGGCTATGCTACCAGCAATTAATTATATGAATGAAGCAAATCAAGCAGCAGGCTTGTAGTGGTGAGCCAGTCGACTACTTTTGTTTGAGGTAAGCGCATCTATCTGGTGAACTATATTCGTATACGGATATCGTTTGCAATATTCAAGTACGCGGTCTCGGTTGTCATTCTATCACAAATAGGCTTTGTAATGACTTATCCTGATAGCAACGCTTTAGACTGATTTTCCAAATTAATAAATTACATTATTTATAAGCAGGCCAGGCGAGAAGATGGGGAAAGGGAGATTCCCCTGGGTTCGAATTTTTTAGAGGGGCCCGTGTGGAAACGTTTTTACGAAAAGTATTTCTGTTTTCGTTCTTTTTGTATGAAAATCTGATAATTTTGATATTTTATATAATGAATTTTCTTTAAAATACATAAACAGCTTGAAAACTAAGCTTTATGTACCTTACGTTTCAAAAATTAGGGGCCCGTAAGTTTGACCCCTCTTTACACCGGTCTTACAGCGCAAGTCGAGCCTTGACCTCCCTTAACTTTCGCCTACAAAAATCTCGGTCCATAACTGTTCTTCTTCAACTTCTGATTCCTAAAAGACGCCGTGCGTCTTCTGCTACTGCGTTTTCCCATCATTTTCTTGGTTCCCACTGGTCTTTTGTTCTGCATTCGTGTGTAAGCGCTCTTTTTGGTAGTTTTCCCTCTTCCATTTTACTACGTGCCTAGCCCATTGCAAACTTTGTAATCGGATGTATTCTGAGAACGGTGCTTCCTTAAAAAGTTGGTATAGTTCGTTGTTGTATCTTATATATTCCCCGGGTACCATTATCAAGTACCTACTGGACCTAGGAAGCTTCGCAGAATTTTTGTTCCGAATACGTTTTGTTTACTTATAAACTGTTTTCTTAGGACCCATACTTCGCTGCCCTAGCTAACTAACTATTGGTTTGATCATTGTTTTGTACACTCTTAGTTTCTTTTGTCGATATACATTTCTAGACCGGAATATATGTTCAAGCGGGAAATTATTTCTCCGCGGTCCAGTTTATAAGCATATTATGTATTATTGTGAACCGTTTCTCCTTACTTTTAATTTTGGTTGGTTTGCTTTTTCTGCTAAACTCGTTTACCTTCCCGTCGACGAATATTTCATCAATTTTGGTAAAACTGTGTTTCGTCAAGACTCATAAATGTAATCTTTTTACTAATATTTCGATGTCAACATTTTCTCAAAAATGTAATTTTTGCTACATCGTACGTAAGCCAATTTGGTAAAAATTCACTAATTCACAATAACATCTACAAGGAAGATGAAAATCTTTGACACAACTTATTGAAGTTTTTGTGGATGTTTGCTTTTTATACAAAAAAAAATTAGTTGATTGCTTTGAAAAAATCAGTTTATCTAGTAACTCATTCATTATTACTCTGATTGGATAGAACTATGAAAAAGAATAAACTGTAATAAAATACTAATTTGTGGTGAAACAAATGGGACATTATAAATACCGTGACTCATTTTATTTATTATAATACGTCGAGGTTATTCTTTTGCAATGTTAAAAAATTAACCTTGGTATACTGTAGATATTAAAGATATGTAATTTTGATTAAAACTATATTACCAATCATAGAGAGTACAGAGTACTCATACAAAAATATTCCAATACCGGATATGAGTAAAGAAAACTGTTAATGAGGAAATAGCATTTTCATAGTAAATCATGTAAAAAAATGGAATACTTTTTGTGCTTGTTTTGGAAAATTTGTATTATTTTTCAAGTGTGTACAATAGTATACAAAATGCTGAAAGTGTATTGTAGGGAAATAACAACCCATTTCCAGATTTCAAATCTGCCATACACATAGGCACATCGACAATACTTTCGAGATAATAGAGCAAGCATATAAAATACTTTTGTCTAACATTAGTCTTACTAATCTCAAAAGAACACACTTTTTCATTACTGAAGGAAATACCTTTTTTCACCCAAAAATATGTTTTTTTCATTGTTTTCAGAGAATCTAAGCAAGCCAATCTTCAAAGAAATAGTTTTTTATTTTAGCCGAGCCAATGAAGCATTTTACTTAAAAATTTTCAGAAACAGTAGGTACCGATTTTTATAATATTTTTTTAACGTTTGTTTTGTTTGTTTATTTGAAATCAGAATGATTCTTGCTTGCGGACACAGGTATTTATATTTTCTTGCTTTTTATTGGGTATTTTGCCACTGAAAAATATTTAAAAATTTTAATGAAAAAACCTCTGCGCCAAACGGATCAGACAGAGGTTGGTTCTTGAGTACTTGACTGTTTCAAAAAGTCTCACACCTAAAAATATATAAACTAGAACAATGTTATAAACTAAAAACTCAAAATCAAAGCTATAGGAAGTTAACGTTTCGGAAGACAATCTACTTCCGTTCTCAAAACTTTTTTGGCCGTCAACCATGACAGTTCTTTGTTTATATATTTCCATAGTCACGTGAGACATTAAATTATATTTATCTTATTTTTACTTACTTCGTCTCTAAGGATATGGGCAACCAACTAGTACAAAAATCTATTGAATAATTAGAAACGCATCTATCCTCGTTTAATAAAATAATCGCGGATTCTTTAAGTTTTCTTTTAGTTCCGTTGCTCTCTTTTTCCAAAATCTTCGCCGAGTCCCATTTAATTCTATGATTATTATCCCATGCGTGTTCACAAATTTTGGATTTTTCAAATTCTCCCCTTCTAGCGTAATTTCTATGTTCACCAAGCCTTACGTTGAAAGGTCTAGATGATTCACCTACGTAATGTTTTCCGCACTCACACGGAACACTATAAATACAATTTTTTGAGTTTTGAACAATATTTGGAGGTTTGGTTCTTGATAAAACCGATCTTAGCGTGGAGCCCGTTTGAAAAACCGTTCGTACGGAAAACCTATTCCCAATTTTTCATAATTTATCCGATAAACCATGTATATATGGAATTACTGCCATTGACCTAAATACCTCAGGTTGTGATAGTATATTCTCTCTACTACCAATGTTCAATAACTGACTATCAACAAAACTCTCAGGATATTGATTATTTAATAAGACAGTTTTTATAAATTGTTTTTCGTTCTTTAATATTACATCATTTGAAGAAATAATTTTGGCCCTGTCATACAAACACTTAACAACACCTTTCTTAACACTTAACAATAGAAATCGAGAATAATAATGAATTACCTTTCTTAGATATTTTAATTAAAAACTTAGATAGCACATACCAAACCAGTGTGTATAGAAAACAAACACACACAAACAGATACTTAAATTTCAATTCAAATCAACATATTAGTGTTAAGAAAGGTGTTGTTAAGTGTTTGTATGACAGGGCCAAAATTATTTCTTCAAATGATGTAATATTAAAGAACGAAAAACAATTTATAAAAACTGTCTTATTAAATAATCAATATCCTGAGAGTTTTGTTGATAGTCAGTTATTGAACATTGGTAGTAGAGAGAATATACTATCACAACCTGAGGTATTTAGGTCAATGGCAGTAATTCCATATATACATGGTTTATCGGATAAATTACGAAAAATTGGGAATAGGTTTTCCGTACGAACGGTTTTTCAAACGGGCTCCACGCTAAGATCGGTTTTATCAAGAACCAAACCTCCAAATATTGTTCAAAATTCAAAAAATTGTATTTATAGTGTTCCGTGTGAGTGCGGAAAACATTACGTAGGTGAATCATCTAGACCTTTCAACGTAAGGCTTGGTGAACATAGAAATTACGCTAGAAGGGGAGAATTTGAAAAATCCAAAATTTGTGAACACGCATGGGATAATAATCATAGAATTAAATGGGACTCGGCGAAGATTTTGGAAAAAGAGAGCAACGGAACTAAAAGAAAACTTAAAGAATCCGCGATTATTTTATTAAACGAGGATAGATGCGTTTCTAATTATTCAATAGATTTTTGTACTAGTCGGTTGCCCATCCTTAGAGACGAAGTAAGTAAAAATAAGATAAATATAATTTAATGTCTCACGTGACTATGGAAATACATAAACAAAGAACTGTCATGGTTGACGGCCAAAAAAGTTTTGAGAACGGAAGTAGATTCTCTTCCGAAACGTTAACTTCCTATAGCTTTGATTTTGAGTTTTTAGTTTATAACATTGTTCTAGTTTATATATTTTTAGGTGTGAGACTTTTTGAAACAGTCAAGTACTCAAGAACCAACCTCTGTCTGATCCGTTTGGCGCAGAGGTTTTTTCATTAAAATTTTTAAATATTTTTCAGTGGCAAAATACCCAATAAAAAGTAAGAAAATCTGAATATGCCACAAATAAACAATTACAGACAATATCTAGGTATTTATATTGTTTAAACAGTTATAATAAATTTATACGGATAATTCATTATTTCCCAATAATATTTAGTGATTTCTTTTTTGTATTTACTATAATAAAACAGGCTTGAGTATAAAACGACGAAAATCAATCAAATGAATTTTTAGGGTGTAGTTTTAAATTCTAAAAGCATGAAACATGATTTCTCAAATTTTGATAAGTTCTTGGTATTTTTGGAAATTTTATTTAATTTTTTTTTTGTTGTGTTGGTAAACTTCATAGATAATATTTTTTATATAATTCGTTTATAGTAATGACAATTTTCAAAGCTAATCAGCGGCCCTAAAAACCCCTACAGTTATTTTTTCGTCGAATATGCGAGTTCGTCTATGAAATTTATGAATTATTCAAAACATGAAGAAAAAAATTCGCAGTTTTCAAAATTAGAATTAAAAAATTTTATTCCTCTCGTCGGACTGTTTCTGGATGTGTTTCATTTAAAAAAGATGAGTTGACAGTTTAAACATATAATAATTTGAATAATCGTGGAAAACAACCTATAGAACTAGGTTCAATTTTGCACTCCTGTATATTTTGACTTAAAATGTTTCAGCAGTAACATCATATGACTAATATAACCTCAAATATTACGTTCTTGTAAGCTTATTCTCATTTTCAAAATTTTATTCGTATTTCTAGATTTGGAGCCAGTGCAACATTAATAAAGTCTCTCAAGTGCGTTTTACACACAGAATTTATTAATATTGCTGATTTTAAAAAATGTACTGATATTTACAGGTTGGATAAGACGTAATTTATTAGCGGTCTGTTTTTAATATTCAACGAGATTAAAAAATTATATTTATTCTATATGAGGGGGTTTCTAATATCACAATAGTTCAAATCTAGAAATACGAATAAAAATGTTAGAAACTTCATTTCTAACAGATATACTTAAAAACGTAAAATTTGAGGTTATGTTAGTCATATTACTGATCTATTATAGTTGTCTACAGATATTTGCTGCACATAAGAAATAGTCCCTTCAAATTAGGAAAATTGAGGGAAATTTTTCCTACAGCTAAGCCACCCGTATAGAAAGTTGCCTTGGGATTGTATTAACATATTTTTCACCAAGCGCATGAAAAAAAAAATGGGTTGTTTTTTAGATATAGATACATATATATGTTTTTTTGGCCATTTTGGCGGTTTTCTGCGTTTTGCTGCAAAACTATGCATTTTGGAGAAAATATGACCTGATTTGTATTGTAGATCTAGTGATTCTCTACATTTTTTGTTCTCTTCATTTTTTTGAAATTCCGCTTAGTTGCGCCGCTAGAGCGCACTGAAGTTTATGTAAATGTATGATTTTTTTTTGTGTTAGATTTTAAGCCAAAACTATGCATTTTATAAAAAATATATCAAGATAACAAAGTTGTAGATAAAAAAAAATTCGACAAATTTTGTTCTCTGTTTTTTTTTTCAAAGTCGCGTGGTTTTGCCTCTACATCAGGGCGAAAAACATTTTTTCAATACTCTTGAGCGGATAAAAAAAATATAGATATCGTGAACAGCTGTAGTATTTTGCCCCTCCACCTCCCTCTACTCAATATTTTTACCGGCTAAGTTAATATATAGATGATATTAAGGATGACATATACGAAAAGGCCCAACCCGACCACTACAGCTGAATGCGCGTAATTCATACTATTAGATGCACCGTTCTATGGCATACTTTTGGCTTAAAATCAAACACCAAAAAAATGTATACATTTGCATAAACTTCAGCGAAATTTCAAAAAAATGAAAAGAACAAAAATTGTAGAGAATCTCTAGATCTAGAATATCAAATCAGATCATATTTTCTCAAAAATGCATAGTTTTGCAGCAAAACGCAAAAAACCGTCAAGGTTTCGAAAAAAACATATATACGTATCTATATCTAAAAAACAACCCATTTTTCCATGCGCTTGGTGAAAAATATGTTAACACAACCCCAATACAACTTTCTATATGGGTGGCTTAGCTGTAGGAAAAATTTCCCAAAATCCGTGATTTTTCTTCTAATTTGAAGGGACTAAAACTCCACCTGCCGACCGAGCTAATGCTAATTGCTAATATAAAGGGAGACCATGTTTCATTTTTTTTTAATTCATTAAATAATAAATATAAAGTATAGATAAAACATCATTACTCTTTTCTAAAGTATGTTCTGGCATGATAGAGATTTAAGATAAGGAATAAACGGAAACAAGCCTCTTTTGATTAAAATTTTTAACGGTTGAGATATACATAGTTAGAGGTGTTTTAAAATCTCATGAGCTGTGACCTTCATATGCGCACAGACATAATCCCTCCTGTCGACTCAGTTACACTTCTTAAAATTATTATATTTATTGTTTACAATTTATCCCGAACTCTTGTTAATGTATACAACAATTCAGCCGCCAGTGTCTTCAAAAAAATACTTATAACGCAGAATGAACTTTGGCGTTTGCGCATTTCGCGGCTCATAAGATTCTGAAACACCTCTACGCAAATTACCCCTAACTAAAATGTCATACCCAGGGAATGTCAAAGTACCTTTCTTTAATAAATTAAATCGGGTAAGAATTAACGTCCCTCTGTCGCTCTGTAAAGCCCGCGAGCTAGAAAAAACACTTTTTACATTTTTAGAATAATTCGAAAAGCAAGACTTCGGCTGCTGGAGAATATACACAAGCCACTCTCCCCTACCGATCGAATGTTCGGAAACGGCGAAGAATCTGGAACGTCTAGAACGCCTGGAATTTTCGATTCTCGAACACTTCCAGAAGCTTTGATTTTTCTTATATAAACCGAGACGCACTCAACGCAGCATTCAATCGAGTCGAGTTAGTCGAGTAAGGGAGGCGAGTCAAGCAAGTCAGTCAGTTCGGGATCCAGCCACGCGACAAAACAACAACAACCAAAGGCAAATTTCTACTCTAAACTGTTAATATTCAACATAATTAATTACATCAAACCTATTTAGTGATAAACAAATGTATTGTTAGAACGTGAATAGTAATATATCGTTATTTTGACTCCAGAAAATTTGACTTTTAATCATTCGTGTAAAATCGATACAGGGTGTTATTTTTTCGCCGAACCAAGTAAAAATAAATTCATTCAAAATTAAATTGTGCAGTGTTCTTGTGCGCGAATCTGACTAAAACGAAAGTCACGTTCGTGTTCAGGAACACATAAGCAGAGCCGTACTTTGAATTTATCTATGAATGTCGCGAAGGATGGGCAATACGTCCACCAATGCGTAAGATATTCCTATCTTGACGCAAAACAGAGTAAGATTTTTTAATTTACCAGAAACGTCATTGAGAGTCTACCGAAAATACGCTTTTTAAATATCTAATGTATTATTTCTTACTACTACCTTATCAGTAGGTAATAGCGCTGTCTTTGATATTTGGATGGCTGGTTTTTATTGCCTTTTTTATGTGCACTAAATATGTGTAGACGACTATACCTACACGCTGAAATTCATGACAACTTTCCTTCGGCACAGTTTTTTCAAAAACTCTCGAAGAAATTTTACAAACCAAAAAAAGACACTATAAATAAATAGCCTCAAAATAATATATATATATATATATATATATACTTTTCATTATTTTTGTTGTTGAAATATCCTAAATAATAATACCTATAATAGGACGACTCTAGGACTTGCCCAGGATATTCCCACAGTGGATATTTTGTTAGGCTTTTAATATCTTTACAGGATATTAGTAGTAGTGTTGGGCGATATCGCGATTTTTCAATCACAACGTAAATCGTTACTGTGATGTTCTGATATCAGTGAATTTAAAACGTGATGGGATCACGACTTTTCATAATACGGAGAATGGGAAAAATTGTTAATTGCTCTCTATTCCTAAATAAGTGCCGACAGGCGGTGAATAGTGAATTCACTACTTCGGTAATGTGTACAGCCGTCGATATGTATAATACTTATGATATTGTATGATATACAGGGCCATCGAGAGGACATCGGGTCCCGGAGGTAGCAACGTACGGCCCCACCAACTCGGAAAGCAGGGGATGATATTTCTTAAAATTATATATTTACCTCAATCAAAATATTGAAAAGCGGGGGGGAGATTCCTCATACTTCTAATACTTATAGTTACCTATTTTACCATTACTTAATGATCTATTAACTATCAGTCCAACTATTTCTCCCATTCAACAAATATTTGTCGAAAAACGGCACTTTTAAAACAAACAAGCATTATAAATACTCTCCATCCATCTACTTCACGTCATTGCCTCTAATCGCCAATCAATGTAAGCAAAACATATAAAACTACATATGACTATCTATACAATAAAAAACGCATACCTACCTAATAATATTTATATCATAAAAAGTATATTTAGATAAAGTCGTAATCACGTCACGCTTTTCTACCAACTTTAATAACGGTCGTTACTTGTGATTTTTTAATATCAGTGATTAAATCACAGTTTGCGATATATCGCCCATCACTAATTAGTGGGACATCTTGCCAGAATTTGTCTAGGATATCCCCATTTGGGATATTTTCAGGTTGTATATATTACTGGGATATCCTAAGAATATCCTGAGGAATGTTGTCCTCGATTGGAATATATGGGATCATATGAGGATATCCTAGGGATGTCATGTGCTGTGTGGGCTGTTTTCGTTCGGAGTGATTCGTATCATAAGGAACATGTTTCATGTGTTGTCTCTGTCCCTACCATGCAATTTTATATCATATAATTATGTTTATTGAAATCCTGTTTATTATGTTCACGGCAAACGAAAGCAGCTAATGTTCATCTGCTGTCGCGTTGAATTTTGAATTAGCGGATAGCTACCTAGCGGATTGAAACATGCGTCTCGGCATGGTGCCTAATTCAATGTCTGTTTAATATTCGTATTCGTATATTCACTTGAATACTCATTGACGATAACCGAGTGATGCAGGTTATTTCAATAACCGGATAACCGGTTATTTTTCATTCGAGTGATCCCATAACCAGGCCATCAATCAGAATTGAGAAGAAGATGCAGAAAGAACTGACGCAAACGTCAAAATCTAACCTAATTTTAATCGGTAGATGATGTGTTCCATCAACAATGGAATAAACACGAGAAATAAATATTTATTTTACAACGAATTATTATTTTTCTTACCAAATTGTGATGTTTAATATAGTACATAAAGATGACGTTTTTACAAGACACAATTGTTATATTAGTTTCCCAAGTAATATATTATTTAAGGAGTTAATTTGCCAAAAAAATTATAATATTGTACTTTTAGGTGGCGTTTTTTGTTGGTGCATGGTTATTTTTTATGAAGCAACTGTTTAAAGATTATGAAGTCCGACACATCATGGTACAACTTATTTTTTCCATTACTCTTACGTTATCGTGTACTATGTTCGAGTTAATTATTTTTGAAATATTGGGGCTTCTTGATTCCACGTAAGTAAAGTAAAATATTGCCCAAAAATGTTGCCCTTTGCCTCACCAAATTCATGTAAAAATCTTTTTTATTTTCAGCTCTAGATACTTTTACTGGTATCTAATGTTGTATTTACTTCTTTTTGTCGTGATAGTATTAAACCCATTTTATATTGCCTACTACTGTATAAGCAACATAAGATATGGTAAGTAAAGTAATATGTATCTAGAAATTATTATTATTACTTAAGTGTTCGTTAAAAGTTGTTGACATTTATTACCATTATTTTTAAATCATTCTTTTCGTAATAACCTGCATCTAATCGGATTAAGTATATATTTTGATTACCTGTTATATTAATACATCATTTTTAATTGCAATCATTTTAGTAAAATTTAATGTTTTTTTTTATTTTTTAGTTAAGCCAGATTATGTTAAGCAGTTAACAGTACTAGTGTGGATATCATTTATAATTATTTTTTGGAAAATTGGAGATCCATTTCCAATCATGAATCCAAAACAGGGAGTTTTAAGCATGGAACAATTAGTATCTCGAATTGGAGTTATTGGCGTCACAGTTATGGCACTCTTATCAGGATTTGGTGCTGTAAATTACCCTTATACGTCAATGGCTTATTTTATGAGGTATATTTTAAATTATTAAGATATAGGTATATGCTAATTAATGAAATATTGATGATGGTTTTTCATTTCATTTTTCAGCATACCCAAAAACATTTAAAAATTAATTTTTAATTTCTCCATCAATTTATATTCGAGATATTTAATTTTACAACTAATTTTGCAGTTACTTGCCATTAATAAAAGAATGAACAATTTCTGCAAAATTCTAGAGGTGGCATTTTTTGTTGACACTGTTTGGAGGATTTTCCAATAGGTTTCATAAAAAAAATTTGGATCGAGGAAATATTCCGAAGTTCTATTCTATTTTTGTCTAATTTGACTCCCCTGTAGGCAAAATATCTCCGTTATTTGAAGAGATGCGACGAATTTTTTAAGGCGACAATTTTTTGCAAAGCAGAGTATTTGAACGAGGTTATATCAAATTTTTTGAAAACCGTTGCATTTTGAGATTTACTCTTTAGGGTATTAAAAAAAATTCTTTGAAACAAGCAGGAAATGGCGGCATTAAATAGAGTATTTCCCTCCCTTTTCAATGAGATATCACATGCCATATTTATCATTACAACTAAGCAAATAGTAAAAACATTTCTAAACCAATAAATTTTTTTAACTAGCATCATACTTGCCATAGAGAAGTATCATTAAATAAATCGATTAAAAAATCAGTTAGTTCTTCAAATCTTTACTACAATCAAACATTAACACAAGTAAACAGAATAAAGTAAATTCAGCGGTTTTCAAAAAATTTAGGTATAACCTCATTGAAACACTGTTTTGCAACAAATTGTTGCCTTAGAAATTTCTTCGTATCTCTTCAAATAAGAGATAATAATAATAAATAAGTTCTTTATTGGATAACTCCAAATGGCCATCGACCGAGGTCCTTCAGCCAGAAATAAGAGATATTTTTCTTAAACATATTCCGCATTTTCGATATTTGCCATCATAACTGTTAAAGTAGACCATGGATTTGAAATGTCTTTAAACCATTACAACAGCTTATAAAAATCGGCACAATTTTTGTAGAAACAATTTTTTTGCATAACCGATATTAAGTGAGATATTCTCGAGCGCCCTGATAAAATGGATTGCCTGTATATAATGTAAAGGATCCCATTTTACATATAGAATAAATCTCTTGAACCTAAAGAATTACTATAATATAATTCTAAAAGTTAACAAACTGATCTTTTAAAATTTATAGGCGTAACCTCGACCATTAAAATATTTACACAGAAATATTAAAAAGTCAACCAGCGATATTGAAAAAATTAAGACTTTTACCAATTATTGCCTGCATAGATAGGTAATTATAATAGTGTGAATTTGGTTCTATGTAATATGTAACAATTTTATTTTAAAACCATTATTCTTTTTATAGTCCCATCACTCTAATTCATTTTATTCCACAATGCTTTGCAAACATTCTTCCTAAATTTAAGTAAAGAAATAGAGGAACACATAGAAAATGATGCATTTAGGATCATTTGTCTAAGATAAATCATTCACTAGTCTTTTATTTATATTCATACATGTAAAGAACCTCGCACTAACCTTATGGAAAATGACCCTCGGTTAAATTCGCTGGAATCGATATATGTTATTTCTCTCGACCTCCTGGTCAAAATTTCTCATGAGCACAAGGTCGGAAAATGCACAGTTTTCCAGATATCAGGATTGCAAGGGGATGCTCATTTCTTATGGGAAGTGGCTCCCGGTGAAATTAGGTGTTTTCACTATGTGCAAATTTGCTTTTTTGATATTATTAAAATGAAGTACTTATTATACTAAAGCACTTATTGATATTTAAACAGCATTCTATCGTCCATCAAATTAAAATTTCAACAAATAAATAACACAAAGTTTTAGTAATTGAACGAGTACGCAAAACACGCGGTGACGCAATCAGTTATATGAGTTTAAAAATTGTTAAATACAACATTTTATTCACTTTACGTTTTACATGTGATTAAATAAGTAACGCCTACCTAATACGGGATTTGTAAAAGCTACGTTAGAAAATGTATCTGCAAAATAACGTGTTTATAACACAAAGTGACACTGACAATATAACTGTTGACGCCATGAGTGCGTAGTGTAGTGTTTTTGGTGAAAAAATTTCAATACAAAATTAAAATGGCTTATTTTAAGGTATTATTCGACTGTTTCTCAAAATTCAAGTGTTTTTAACTATAATAAAGCATTATCTTCACAGTAAAAGTTAATTTAAAATTTGTGAAAACACCTAATTCACTGGAATCGATATATGTTATTCCTCTTGAGCTTCTGATCAAAAGTTCTCATGGGCACAAGGTCGAAAAATTAACAGTATTCCGACCTTGTGCCTATGAGAACTTTTGATCAGGAGCTGGAGAGGAATAACATACACCGATTCCAGTGAATTTCATCGGAGCGCAGGTTACTTCCCACAAGAAATGAGCACCCCCGATATCTGGAAAACTTCCATTTTCCGACCTTATGCTCATGGGAACTTTTGAACAGAAGCTCGAGAGGAATAACATATAACGATTTCAGCGAATATAACCTAGGGCCATTTTCCTATCATTTCATGCAAGGTTCTTTTCGATAACTAACTGAATTTTATTGGATAACCAAAATTACCCAAACCAAAGTCCTTCAACTCAAGAATTTTTACAATAATATACATTACATTATCCAAACATTCTTTTATAAGGTATAAAAAATCACATATGTTTAATAATATAATAATTAATAAATACAGTTTTTTACGATTGCAGCTGCTGATTCTTCACTAGGTTCCTGAAAATTTCATACAGCATGTTCTCTGGATATTTCAATTTGTATTTTTGGCTCTTACTTCTTGTACATAATGGTCTTATGGATTCCATGTTGTTTTTATTACTTGCAAATTAATTGTTGTATATGTAAAAATTGGTTTGAAGGATTATACAGAGGACCAGCAATATGTCACGTTTTGGCAATAAAACAAAGCGAAAAAATTTCTATAGTTTTAAATTATTTATCACTGATTAATGGCAATTTATATACAGCGGACGGGGTGACCATATTCGTCACATAAATTTTAATTGCTGTTTGGATGGAGATGTCTTGATAAGTTAGCACTTTGAAGTGCTTTGATTTTAGTTGTAATCGTGGAGGTATGCTTATTGAAATTCAACTTCGGGTTTACTATAAATCTTAGATATTTTGCCTCAGATGGATTGAACTCACAGTTGGATATATTGACTTTTATAGAACTAACTGATAAGGAGTACATACTTAAAAATTATAAACTGTGACTTGGATGGATTAACCAATAGCCTCCATTTATTTAACCTATTTGAAATCAGCTCATTTTTTTATATTGAATAGCTAAAACTTTTCTGTAACATATTGTAGCGGTGTCGCGTGCGTATTGGATAATATAAGCTGAGTTTCCCATAGGATTTTGTTCAATGTCAAGAGTTCTCACATGTAAGTCCAGTAGATTAGCTTGTTTATCTTGCAAACTGACATACATAGCAAAGCGGGTTCAAACCCTGCTTACTGCGAAATAGAATAGAATAGAATAGAATAGTACTTTATTTCAAAAAATTTAGTCTTACACAGATCTAAACAGAATGAAAGGGCGTTATATTAGAAGTTGTGATTAAAATGAGCAATAGCTGCTATTTCACAATTAATGTATATATATGACATGAACAGTATTCAACACTAAAACAGTTTACACATTAAAACATACGGTAAAAATCCAAATATAAAATGTTACAACAATTACACAGATTTATTACAAGGTAAGTATATGATTAACATTTAATTCGAATATTGCATATATTCCCTCACAGTGTAAGGTTCCATCTCTAATAAATATTTATAAATAGCTTTCTTGAAACACTTAAAGTTAACAGTATTTTTTATTTCATCAGGTAGTACATTGTAGAATTTAATACACGAGTAAACTGGAGATTTTTCTGTCAGAGTAAGTCTATGCTGGGGAAAATTATAGTTTAATGTTCTCGTTTGATAATTATGAACATGTTTATATTCGTCAAATATTTCTTTATTTTTATTTAGGAAGAGCAAGCATTCATAAATATATATTCCCGTGACTGTTAGGACACCAGTTTCTTTAAATTTTCCACGACAGGACTCCTTATACCCAAGATTTAGTATTGTTCTTATTGTTCTTTTTTGTATCACGAAAACTTCATTAATATTGGAACAATTTCCCCAAAACATTACACCGTATCTTAATACTGAATGAAAATTTGCATAGTAAATTGTTTTTAAGACTTCAAAATTTATATATTGTTTTAACACTCTAAGTGTGTAGTTTACACCATTTAATTTTTTGCATATATATTGAATTTCATCCGACCATGTTAGATTTTTATCTATATAGATTCCCAAGAATTTGGTGTTGTCATTTAATTTAATGATTTCACTCAAATCTAGGTTTGCTTGTTTAGTTTGAAATTGTACATACTTTGTTTTATTTTCATTTAATATTAGTTTATTTCTGGAAAACCATTCAGTTATATTTGTTAATGCTAAATTTTTATTATCTATTATGTTTGCATGGGAGTTTCCACACACTAGCAGATTGGTATCGTCTGCATAACTTACTAGGTTAGTGTTTAGATTTGTCAACGCATGGAAAAGATCGTTGACATATATAATAAATAATAAAGGGCCAGCAACACTGCCCTGCGGAATTCCAACTCTTATCCTTCTTTCGTTAGAGATATACGTATCAGAGTCTTTTTCAATGGTCACTTTTTGAGTTCTATCTGAGAGGTAGGACCGAATCCACTGTAGGGGTACTCCTCGTATTCCATATAGTTCTAACTTATTTAACAGTATATTATGATCTAAACTAAATAAATAAATAAATAAATAAACAGTCATAGGCTCTAGACAGATCTAGGAATATTCCCAGGGTGAGTTGTTTGTTTTCAATATTTTTTATAATTTGTTCTACAAAATTAAACACTGCAGTTTCAATGGACCTACCTCTTATGAAACCATGTTGATGTTTACTGAGGAGATCTTGTGATTGGAGGAATTTTAATAATCTATTACACATTGCTATCTCAAAGATCTTTGAAAAGGATGGTAGGAGGCTTATTGGTCTGTAATTTTCTTTAAGTGAAGGGTCTCCCTTTTTATATATTGGCTTTACTATCGCTAATTTAAGACGGTCTGGAAAAATTTCTTGATGAAAGGAGTTATTGATTATATAACTTAGAGGGTGAGACAATTCATATACACAGTACCGTATAATACTTGTGGGTATTTCATCATATCCACCACAAATAATTTATATTATAAAATTAACCCCAAGAAGTGGTTTGGATTGCACTATAAACTATAGGGCTACATTTCTCTTTACCTCACACAAAATCCCTGGATTTTCATGGAGTCATCTGGGTGACTTCGGGAGCTGTTAAGAAAGCATTTTAATATTCCATTTTCAAGAAATTGTGTTGAGATATATATAAATGGGTCTGGCATATCTGCCTTTTATAATTTTATAGAGTAACCCTCTATACCATATATACACTATAAAAGGCTTTTTTAATGATTTTCTCGAGCAGCTTACCTAATACCAGTAATAAAGTAATTCTTGGTATATTTTGACAACACTTCAGTTTATGCAATCATATTTGGCAACTGGCGGAATATCTACAGAAATGTATTTTTAGTTCAATTTTATGAAAATCGCCCGATGGTTTGATCCTGTCAGGAACTCTACTTTGACTATTTTTTTTAACATTCTTAGAATAATAAATTATGTCTGGTATGCATTCATTATTGTTTTGCATTAACAATGTGGGTGTACTATTGTGTTTTACAAAATTGATATTTTTGAGAAACATGTCTACTCGTTTTTGTTTGCTTTTGTTAATGTTGAAACATAAATATTAATTTGAAATATTTAAATCACTAGGAACTAAAAACATTATTTTTTTTATTGAATCTGTTTAGCACTAATTCGTACTTCTGACAGCCATATCTGTAATATTTAGTAAGTAAAATATAAGTTGCCGTTGCCTTTTTCTGTTTATTGTTCTACATAAAGGGCTTTTTGTAAATCTTTCAATCCACATGAAAGAAATGTTTGTAGGCAGACTCCAAACAATTCACTAAACTACAAAGATGAAATGGAGTTCAGGAATTATTTAAGTAACAATCTTTATTTGTTTTAGAGAAGTATCAGATTCTGATGTATCAAATGTAGAAAAGAGGTTGATGCAAACTATGGATATGATTCTAATAAGGAAAAAGCGAATTGCAATTGCTAAAAGGCAATCTTTAGAAAAAGTGAATGATTCAGTAAATAAAAGGGGACTGTGGGGAATGCTTTCTTCAGTTGGCACTAGTAGAAGTCAAGAAAGTAAGTAGCAAGTTGAACTTATGTTCTCAACTTATTTTTAATATTTATTTCATTTTGCCCATATAATTGGAAGTGGTTGATGCTGGTGTTATACTCTTAAACCATACAATATAAATCTTTCTCTGAAATTGGTATTATCATAAAAATCTGAAACTTATACAATACAAAAAAATAGTCAAACGAATATATTTTTCACAAGGAATCTGCTTGAAAATCAGTTACTTTCACCATGTTAAAATATAGTATGAAAAGCTCGCCATGTTGAGCATGTCAAGACACTAAAAATAAAACTTAAAATTTACTTGTAATACGTTTTCTTTGCGAAGATGCTAGGAATCAAACCCAGGATTCGGTAGTTTCAAGCCTAACATGTAAACCCTAAAGCCAGCTAATTTTTTAATTAGTGAAATTATCAACAGTCTTGTGTAAGTGGTATATATCTATAGGTAAAACATAAAACATAATTTTAATGCTGTGTATTCAATATTTATAGGATGTAAAAGATGTTTGTACTCCCAGGTTGTAAAATGGTACATTTTAGACTTGAAATAGTACTTCTTTTTTAGCCCAGAGCCAAAAAGTTACTTTTTTGGTGGAGACTGCAGTAAGGGGAAAGCTGCTCAAGAATATACCTTCTCTTTAATCAATGACAAGATACACATGGCAGTAGCATTTTGACATGATTATCAGCTATATAATTCGAAATAATCAGTAATCTTTACTATTAGGCGCCATTCTCAGAGTTCTTAACTCCCTTATGAAATGGTATTTCTAAACACATGCATAAGAACTGTTCTTATTATTTTTGTATATAGAATCAGCTTCCGAAAAGACGAGAGTTGCTCCTCTGATAGTGTACATGGCTACATATTTGTTATTTATTATAGCCAGTGCTGCTATCCACAGATTACACAGAACATCTGACAATATCCCTCTATTTATCTCTCAACCAAGATAAATAGGCAACCCTATTCGGCGCATAACCTCACCAATGCTCTGTTCCATTCGTTCCTTGGCGATATCAGCCTAAAGGTTTACCTTATCATCAATGACTTTGACATGAGAGTAATGAAACATATGAACAAAATAATTATATAAAGAAAATGAAGAAATTGAATACAAAATTGCAAGCAGTTTCTGAATGTAGTTCCTCTATTAAAGCATAAGTACAAAGTACTCACTTGACTAAATACTGTAGTCGCCAAATGGGAAGAAGCCGGCCTAGCACAGATTAAGTTCCACCCATTCTTTCTAAGACAGTGTCACTACGTTATACTGACCCAAATGAATATACAATATATCTCTATGCACATGCATTTGGTTTCTGCTTAACCACGATTGGTGTTTTTGTATTTTAGAAGGGGTACCACTAAAACTCATTTTTCGAACAGCCTCATCCTATTTGGCGACTACAGTACATATTCGTTGAATACTAAGCACTTGCGAACTTTTTATGAGCCTTTACAATTCCTTCTACTATACCACATTCGTAATAGGAGGATAGTGCTTAAAAAGAATGCCAAGCGGTACGTCTATATATCTAACAAAGCAACATTGTTTCAATAAGCCTTTGTACATATCCAAATTCAAACGTCAATAGGATTTGTGCAAGCCCCGATCATGTACATTTATTACTATTCTTTTATGAATTTTGTATAGCATTGTTTTTTCAATTTTAGACTTATCTCAACTAAGATTGGAAATAGAGGGGCTTGAAGAATTAAGCAGAACACTATTCTTAGAAGTACATGAAAATCGAAATATGTTAGAGAGAATAGAATGGTCAAGAACATGGAAAGGAATATACTTTAATTTTCTTGGCTATATATTTTCGGGGTATTGCTTATGGAAGATATTCATTGTAAGTGTTAGATTAGGTTTAATTCAATGTTTATTTCATTTTTATTACTTTTTTTTTTTTTTATTAAAGGCACATTTATGTCAACTTACAATTCAAATCCGATATTTGTGTATATAACAGATGCTTGCATTTGTAAAGGTTTTATTTATAGTCTGTGCAGTAGTTTCGAAGAGCAGTGTCTGCAATCTACAAACAAACAAGCTTACGTTTTTAAATAACTTTATAGAATTATATATTTATTTATTAGAATGATAAAAGAAATATGTACATAAATACACTGGTTTTATTTTCATTTATCTTTTTGTAGTGCACTATAAACATTGTATTTGATAGAGTGGGTAAAAAGGATCCCGTTACAAGAGGAATTGAAATTGCTGTGCATTGGATGGGATGGAATTTTGACGTTAATTTTTGGTCTCAACAGGTCTCTTTCTATCTAGTTGGTTGCATTGTTGTCACATCAATACGAGGTTTTATAATAACTTTAACAAAGGTATGTTCTTTAATATTAGTAGAATAAAATATTAGTGCCATCTTGTCACCCTATGAGCATATCATGTTGTATTTAGTTTGATCTCTATGATAACATATCTGATCACCGTGTTATACAATGTTGTGGTTATTGTAATAATACAAGCCCAAAAATAATTTACAGTACGTGTGGGTATATGGCATACATAAATGAATAAATGCAATTTTTTTGAAATAACGATCATTTTTAACACAACTTTTCTATTTAATTCGTAATGATTATGTGTTTTGTTTTTGCAAAGTTTGTCATGACTTCATTTAAACTAGGGTTTCCAGGATTTGGTACCGGCACCATCCTTGGATTCTAATACAAAAATCTGGTTCCAGGACTCTCGAAATTAATGGTAACACTACGTATAATTTCTACTGTATTGTACTATGATATATAATTATGTTTATCACCTATTTTAATGATGGCCAGTTTGACACCTTTGTCTCTCAATTCAATATGTAAGCTAGGTCTGTATTCATCCTAGGGGCATTCCATATGACATTTGAGCTACAAGTGTTTTTTATTAATTACAGGCTGCTAAATTCGAAAATAATATTCTGGTGCCATACCTATTTAATAACCAACACCAGGGTAGAATTAGAGATGGCATTTTCAAGATTTTTTCTTGAAAGTCCTCACGAAATTAAAGGATGTATCGTTAAATGCGCTCGTGGTCCTAAGGTCTCATTTTATTTCAAAATAGTTGCATATTTACCCACGCATTTATTCGTGCTTTGTTTATAATATATATATTTCTTAAATTTCGTTTTTCGTATGTTTTATTTTTGTTTTATTAAATATTTAAGTAAATATACCTATTTATATTTTGACTTATTTAATCTAAAGTATTTAAAATTACATTTAAGAGCGGCAGTTCAGCACTATTTCGATTTTAGGACCTTCAGGACTAATCCCACTATTTGAAATTTAATTCCGAAGTCCGAAAGTATTTATAGTCCTGGGAATTAGAAACCCTAATTGAATCATCTTGTATATTAAGTTTACAAATAAAAATTCAATTAAGGTAGATAATACATGTGAAAACTATGTCGATGCATATCGTAAAATGTAAATAATAAGCATGTTCGACAGGCCTATTATGTACAATTTTATTTTAACAAGGATAGCTTTATGTTCTCGGGGCCAGCTTTGTACCTAGGCCTTATAGGCCCGGGTATAGGGGTGGAATTCTGCGGGGGGGGGGGGGGCTAGGGCGGGGGGGTGCCTTCCATCTTAGTAGTTAGTGCCCATAAACAAACTTGGCCTAGGAGCGATTTATATCTAAAATCGGCACTGTATATCCTGAGACATAGTTATGACATACGTCACCTACTGTACTTATATTTTTAGTTGTACACTTGATATATCTTGGCATTTTACCCTTTATACTTTTTTGCAAAATGTCTTAAACTACCATTCAAATCATATCACTAGATATAAGAAACATTACTCCACACCACAAAGTATTAATGTCCAATTTTGGTTTTGTTTTTCAGTTCTTCAATAGAATGTCTTCAAGCAAAAGCTCCAACATAATTATCCTAGTATTGGCTCAAATAATGGGAATGTACTTTGTGTCATCGGTATTGCTTCTCCGTATGAATATGCCAGTCCAGTACCGGGCTATAATTACCCAAGTATTAGGTGCCTTGCAGTTTAATTTCTACCATCGCTGGTTCGATGTGATATTTTTAGTTAGCGCCTTAGGCAGCATAGTTACTCTTTATCTTGCACATAAACAACCTGTCAGAGAAAATATGTGATCTTTTAATCATTAAGTTTATTAAGTATATCATTAAGTTTTAACATGAAACATTCTTTATACACCAATTTTACTTATATTTTATACCCATGTTAGTAATTTATTTTCATTTATTAGTATAAGCAAACTTTACTATTATATTAAGCTAAAAACGTTTTTGCAATAATTAATTTAATAATGAAGATCAATAATAATAGTAATAAAATATTTATTGTGTACTATAGAAAACATGTACACAAAAGGCCTAGGAGTATTTTGCATGATTTTTAACCTTATCCTAAAAGCATAGCCGAAAGTAAAATAAAACACTAAAATACAATATTTGAATAAAACAGACACACATGAAATAGAAATTCTTGTAAACATTTTTGTTAGTTTTGGTTGATCAGTATTATTTAATGTATTATAATCAAGAGTCGGAATCTTTCAGCGATAACAGGGTCACACTCAGGAGCATTAAATAAAGTACCATGATTTATATTAAAAATACATTGAAAAATAATATCATATAAAACATAAAGTAATTCTTGGTTTACAATAATGTAAATCAAAAATATTTGCTAATAAAATTATGAAACCATCAAATTCATAAAACGTAGACATGAAGTGAAATTAGCTATTGCGTCGCTTATTTACATACCTACTAGCTGATAAAATGAATTTACAAATACAACCCGTATTTATATTTACAAAATAAACTACTAATTATTAAATGATAAAAACAAAACAAATGACTAAAAAACACTTAGCAAAGTGATAGTTTCAATGATGCCATCGACCTGCACGTAAAGTTATACGAGTCAACCGGTATGGGCTGGATTTTAGCAATCTACCACGAGAATGCTAAAAGTATAAAATACATGCACAAGTCAGACAATTTATGAAAATAGATCACAAACAGGGAATATATTAAATCCTGGATTTAAAAGGACAAACATTGTACATCGATATATGTATATATATATAGTAGTTAAGTGAGTAACTTACACACAAATAAAGATTTTCAACTATGTAGGTAAACCTGAATTTTAAAATGGCAAAAGCCCTACATATTTTTTAAATCTCTAATTATTTCATCCACTGAGAAATAGGCAGTCTTTAGGAGAAACTCTTTTATTTTGTTTTTGAAATTTGTTGGGGAAAGCGATTTTACATAGTTCGGAATTTCATTGTAAAGCTTAACACCATGATAGGAGGTGCCAGTTTGGCCTCGAGATAATTAAGTGTAATTCGAGTATAGACTGTTTCTATTTCGTGTGTTGGCAAACCTGCACACCTCATTTAAAAAATTTAAATGGTCCCTCGTGGTTCTAATCTCATTTGTGAACCATGTAGGTTTTGACAAATTATTGTTTTAAATGTTAATAGTTTTTCTGGAAATGATTCAAAATATGCCAATAGGATAGTATCTAATAACATGTTCCATTTCATATTTACATCTAAGTTGCCATCATCAATGAATTCCCATGTGACACAGGCTAGCTGTTCGTATAATATGTATTTCCCAGTTTCAGTAATTGGATTTTTATATTTAGTAACATGATTAAAAGCATTTACCTCGAGAATTACACTTTTATGGTCAGATAAGGAGCTCTCCGAGCTGTAGGAATTGTAGTCATCTGTTGAGAAATTAATAAAAATATTATCAATACAGTTCGCCTCCCTGGTGCTTTCCCTAATGGTTTGCTCCAGCCCAAAAGTTTTAAAAAGGTCGGTTAGTGTTGCATCTTGGTAGTTCCCTGTGTTAAACTTTACATTGAAATCCCCACAAACAATTACTTGCTTGCTAGTGACAGAGATTAGTAGTTTTTCTAGGGTATCTATAAAAACATTGAAATTTCCAAGTGGAGAGCGATAGATGGTTAAAATTGTGACATTAAGGTTTTTTATTTTTGCTGCAGCTATTTCAGTGTTTTCCAATACAGAATTTATTTAAATTTATGAGTGGGTAGAATTTTAGCAATTTATGCACAAGTATTAATGTGCCCCCATGAATAGATTCAGTTCTTGCCAAATGGCTTGCTACTGTAAACTCGCCGACTTTGATATGTTGTATTTCGAATTCTTGTAGCCAGTGTTCACTAACACATATGACATACATATTGTTGGGATTAGATGAATAACCCCGCCCAAAATTCGCTAGTTTCTAAATGATTCTCAAAGGGATGTTGGAATGGAGGTCTGTAAACAACAACAGCTCGAGATAAAGTGCAAATCCTAAATCTGATGTTTTTAGGAAGTTGTGTAAATGAGACGATCGCCAAAATTATGTCTCTGCGCATACCAAGGTCAAAGCTCATGAGATTTTCAAACACCTCTAGGTTTTACTGTTATGTGACGAGATCTCACTTCCATCTTTAGTGCATTTGGCAATTCTGTACATATCTAACTTAAGGGTTATTGTCGCCTCCAATTAATTCTGCTGAATATGCTACAGCTTGTGACAATTGATATGAATTGGTAAAAAAAAGCATTAAGTCATGTTTACTGAGTTGAAGAAAATTACATCTGCAACGACTAATTGTCTAGATGCCTTCTTCCATCGATTCCAACATTTTGCAGCGACTTCTTCGCTAAGAGTGTTTGGCACATCCATTCCGTTATTTATTCTGGCAATAATATCGTCACGTCTCCATCCGAATTATCTTTTTCCAAATGTGTTGTGCAAAAAAAACAAGTTTAACATACGGAAGCATCTTATTCTGCATAGCGTTGTGTAAAAGTTTATATTTTTGAGCTATTGCCCAATGGACAGCTTCGATAACCCATCGTATTTTAGTAACCTTTCTAGAAGCATTAGCTTCCTCTGTTGTCAGGTGTGGTCAATTACCTTTGAAGGCTGGCATTATTGGAATAAAGCCTCTATGGCTGATATCCTCCAGAGCATCCCTAAAACCTCGATCAAGAATGAATAAATCATTAGGTTGTAATAACTGTTAAATCAGCAGGTTCGGTCAATAATGTTTTCATTATCCTCGTGTCATTTTGGGTAGCATAAAAAGGTCTGGCAATATCAATGTAACCATCCGAAATACATATTGTAAATGGTTTACAAAGGGGTTGTTTTTTTTGACTGGAATACGACTTACATTGGTACTCGCTGTTTCACCGTGTCGAATATAAGTGCCGTCAAAAATCAGTGCCAGTTGGTTGTGGTCGGTATTTAACAATTTGGTAGCTGTATAATTTGTATAGTTTTTAATTAGATCGGCTCTAGTATTTGCAGTGAATCCAAATATGCTGGGGTACAATATCTACTTCAAAACCCTTTAATATTTGTTTATAAAACTTGGATACTTGTTGCTCTTATTCTAGACCAAATATAGATGATATTATTCGATTTGAATTTCCAGTTGTTAACTTAAATAGAAATACAACTAAAGTTTGCGTCACACTACGAGAATCTGTATTTCTCATCAACGGAATTTTTATAAAAATTAGGAATTAACAACTTTTGCAAATTTGTTGATAACCAGCTGATTTTTTCAAGATTGCTTAATAGTAAGATGTAGAATCAAATTTTCGAATTGTCCGACAAAATAGATTTCCCGATGTTCCAATACGATGCGCGGAAATCTTTCGGAAGAAGTGGAGGAAGAACACATTTTCGAAAATTTTTGCAGAGGAAAAAAGTTGTAGATTATGTGCAATTAAGCCATACAAGAAGTTATAAGAGGATTGATTAATTGATTTGATTAGGATATATATATAAATTAATTTTTGGTACATGGGCACCTAGACTATTAACTTGTTTTGGTGTATGGTTGTATTTGACAGATTAATCTGTACTCTGATAAAGATTAAAGGAATCACAGAATTTCATTAAAATTGATACCAATTTATTGTACAAATTCGCCCATTTGCACATTGAGGAAAAAGAAAAGTATTGATTCAGTTATTTATTGAAAACTTTAAAGCTATATAACAAATATTAAAGAATAATTTTATTTGGACTTAAAATAATACATGTTTTTTAAAGTAGTCACTTTCGAGATACAAATTTTGACAATCCTTCTAAAAGACCAATATAAGCAACGTGTTCATATGCCGTACTGTAGTTGGACAACTTTTCTACAAACTCATTAGAGATTCCCTTTTCTTCCAAATAATTGAGGATAAGATCGTATAAATACTAAAAAAAAATTATATTAGTAAATACTACAAATACTATTTAAATTTACTTTTACAGAATCGACAACTTCTCCTGAGACTGCATACACATTTTCATTCCATTTCCCATCATAAATACTTATTTCATCGATTCCAAAGACATCATCTGAAAAGTGCAATTTTAAAGGTGTTTTAATAAATATAAACCTTGACCATTTCCTAGAAAGGGACATCCGATAGGGAAATATTTGTTATATTTGGCTATAACTTTTTTTTCTTAATACGTATATTTAAAAAACTATATGACTACCTAAGTAGAACCATGACAAGACTATTACTATGAATTTTCAATCAATGATTCCAGTCGTTTCCAAAATAGTTAGATTTAAATTTAAACATGCTAATCTTCCTATTTCGTAGTTTTAAATCTAACTATTTAGGAAACAAGTGGAATTATTGAGTGAAAATTCATAGTAATAATAGTCTTGTTATGGTAGTCTTATAGTTTCTTTAAATATAAGTATTAAGGAACAAAATAATAAATATTTCCCTAAAGGATGTTTCTTTCTAGGAAATGGTCACCTTAACAAAAATTTATAGTAATGACGCTATAATTTTTTTTAAATCCCCAAAAATGTAAATCAAAAGATTTTTCACTGGAAACTTACTCAAAAAGAGGATTATTAATTTGTCAGTTCGAGTCACCGATGTCAAAAATATCCAAAAATTAGGGTCGGCTAGAAGGAACTACATTGAAAAAATCTTGATCAAAATCAAAATAGTGTGCATCTCACACAAATTGCTTTACCCAATGGACTCTTCATGAATATTTTAGTTTCATTCTTGTACCTCATGATGCAAATAAGGGTGAACATTTTCCTTCACTTCAAATTGCTTCAGGTTGCACTTCGGTCGACTAACTCTTTTTTTTTTGAGGTAAATGTCTTCTTTTCCAATAAAATGGTTTCATGCATGTACTCAATTTTCAATTGAAAAAGACTTTATTCAAGGTCTAACATAACAGATAGGAGTTGAATTGATATTCGGAGCCAGCCAGACATCTACGATGCTCAACAAATGAAGGACTGGATGGCCCACCCCACAGACTACTCCAGACGTAGCACTCACCACAAAAATTAGTACCGCAATAATGTTCTATCTTCCTTAATTCTGTGTTCTACTCTCTCTCTCTCTCTCTCTCCCCTTGTAAAACAAGGGAAGATGTCGATTCGGACTCACTTGCAAAATGTTGGAAATCTCAGTAGATGGAGCCACAGTCTACCTGTCTTCGGCGGGTGACGTCACGAGTATATACAGGGTGTCCCAAATATTACGCATATACAGTGTCTCCCAAAAAAATTCTCAGACGAAAATGCTAGAAAGGGCACGATATTTGATCGATAAAAAACCTACATTGTCAGGGTCGAAATAGCTTAGTGTTTATTTGGTGAGGCTTTCAATTTTTCTCTCTTTAATTAAGAATTGGGTCTTAGTTCTTAAATTATTTCGGTAAAATAAACATGTAGAGTTGTATTATTATGAGAAGATGCTCGGGGCGGAGCTAACGTGTGCGAATATTTTTACCAGTGACAGCATCATCTGGGGTAGAAGGATATATAGTAAATATAATCAAATTTTCGAGGTCGAGGAGCTGTGTAATGTAGAATATTAAAACTCGTTACACTCTAGTGTTTTCGATGAAGACATTCTTCACTGAAAGTAAGGTTATATCACTTAATTCAATCAAAAACGGCGAACACAACAAGACGGATTGACGGTGCCACTGGCTTCGACGTCAAATATGACGCAATTCGTTCTCATTGGCCTAAAACAATGGAGGAACACAAACTCGTTTCTGCGCATTATTTTTTGCAAGCATCTTCTCATAATAATACACTACTCTACCTACCTGTTTTTTTACTTACGGTTATAAAACAAATTATTTTGATAAAAGAAAGCTAATGTTTGTAGCAACAAATCAAAATGTAAATTTCTTTTGGTATTTATATGTATCAGAAATAAAGACTGTGGAGGTTGCCAGTGGATTGTAGTAAAACTACATCGCAACTTTGTCACGTAAAAACACATATAATGTTCTTATTTTTTTTTTACTATATGAGCAGTGACGGTATAAAAGATACCCTGCTTATGGCAAATAATAATTTGTTGACGGCGTTATAACCTTAATTAACTCAAAAAGGCATTAATTTGCTTTGCAAAACATTTTTTTATGTAACTTAACTGAATAGTGTTTAAGATCTATGACACAATTTTGAGCTAAATAAGGAAAAATTGAAAAGCCAAAAAAAACTAAGGCCCTCACAAAATAGGTATGTTAGTGAACAAATATCGTGTCCTTTCTTCCATTTTCATCTGAGCAGTTCTCCCTCGAGTCTCAGCTGCGACAGATGGCAATGGTATTCAAATTAAAAAAAAACTTACAAAGTATCTTTAATTTAAAATATTTTGTAATATAGATAAACATAAACTAAGAGTAAATTATATATATTTTTATATAGTTGATATTACATTTTGTAAGAAATTTACCTACGTTTACACAATTTGTTTCGTAATTTGAAAGACAAATATTAAATTTCACTGTTATGAACAATTTCCAGTTTTTGCATTTTGTAAACTATTGACTGGCACAGTTGTATTTCAAAACCTGACCGTTTCGGCTAATCAGCTGATCGACTAATTAAAAGAATATATCACTGTCAATAATTTTATACACTATATACTTATCGCTAATTGCCACAGTTCATTAATACTGAAAAATTAAGAGGTGAAATCACTGAAAAATAAACACACTTCTCTAAAGTTTATTTGTTTACACCTAAGACAACAAATAATAACCTAATTAGTGAACCACAGCTATACATACATTTACTTCTGCCATCTACTATAAGACTTATTGGGAACCAAACTAGTTTTCAGACGAGAAGGACTAAAGTGCTCTACTATGGAAGTGGTTTGTGTACACACCACATTGCATATATGCATATAGCGTCCCGCCCTCTATGACTGCTTTAGCAGAAGACAGACGAGGATAAATTTATAGTCGATTTAATATGTGGAAGTGACATAAAACAATCGGCATTTCTTTCCAATAAAGTAAACAGTCTGTAGTAGTCTGTGGCCCACCCCGTCCAGATAGACTAAAAATAAAAGACACAATAGCCATTGTTTGGTTGTTGCCACAGGAAAAGGCGGTAATTAGAAAACCTGCTTAGAATAGTTCACTAGGAGAGGAACGACTATGCTAGTCACTCAAACCTGATTTATTAGAATTTTTGGTTCTAATATAATTTGATGTGTAGGTAAAATAATAGGCTTGTTCCATGATATTCTTTTTATATGGTTTTTATACGTTTTATATAGTACTCAATATTCTTATTATACACTTAAAATTTCATATTAATTTTTTCCATTCTGGAGATATAACGGGTTGAAATTAGTAATAGTTGCAAAAACAGCGCGACCGTTTGTGACATTACTATATGCAACTTTAAATTTGGAGATCTACTACTGAGACACCGCGACCCGTAACAGCCGTTCGGTAGTAAGTAAATATGTGGAGGTGAGGACCGTTTTAGACGTGTAATCAAGGAGGAAGAGTGGAGTTTTGTTCTGATACCAAAGTGAATGGGCAACACTGGAAATCCGGCGAGGCACGGGCAAACAAAAAATGGCTTTTGTTAAAAATTGAAAAACATCGAATTTTCAAAAATTGATAACCAAGTAGATATGTGGAATGGACATCTGTTCTAGGTCTCTATGGAAAGAATAAAATTGGCCCTTTCTCCTGATACCAAATTGTACAGGGAAATTCGGCTCTATAAGAGCGAGGGAAAATTCGAAAACAACAACAACTTTTTAAATGCTCATATTTAAGTTAATTCTTGTAGTGGAGGATCGATTTTGGTCTCTATTTAAAAAGGAAGATTGGCATTTTATCCATATTGTAAGTGTCATAGTGGAAATCGGAACCGCCACATACATCTGCACATGATTGCATCAGGATGGACTATTTATTCTGTGCAATAGCGGTGACTGCTAACTGGATGGTTAGCCTATTTATAATGTTCTCGCTTCGGGTACGAGAGGTCCCAGGTTCAACTCCTGGACCCACTTATTATTTTGTAACGATTAATGTATTTTGTCACCAATTCAGGTTTGATTTGAGAGCAGAAATGTTTTCCTTCTTTTTCCTATAATTATTTCATTCTTTCATGTGATTTTCTTAGGTTAGTTAGGTTGATTTTTATATTGCTATCTAATTGTTAATAAATTATTAGGCAGTATTAGTTTCGCAGACAAAGAAAGGGGGCTGCGGGGGTGACATTTGGTAACATTTCGACTCATATTCACCTACAAACCCTCGACTGTCCGTTTCCAAATTTAAGAAGCGAGAGAGATAGCCAACTTTTGCGCGTTAATTACTCAAAAACCATTAAAAATAACCCTTTATCCTAAACAATGTAGAATGAATTACCAAATCAAATGACACCGACCGCACCCCAAAAAACCGCCCACACGAAAAGCCTGTGATAGATCCAATCCGCAATTTTAGAGGGGCGCACATCAACATGATTAGTATATAGATAATAACAACTAAAAAGCAACGAGTGGACTGAGATCACAGAGTCTATACGTATAGTGACGTAGCGCCTGGCCACGCTCCATTCTCGCGAGGTTTGTAATTGTTGTTAAGACACTAAACGTGAGAATAAAATTCTGATTTTTTGCAGATCCATTATTTTATACTTGTACTTTTGATTTATGAAATAAAAAAAGATGCCGAACAAGCCCATTCAGAAAAACAAACACAAAGAGTTCATTCATGTACTCAATGCCATAAGCTCTTTTACTGTCATCATGTGGTCTAATCTAAATTGATTAGATCAGGCCTCGGATCAGGCTGGAAAATCCATTAATTCATTGACATTTTTCAAAAACTGAAGGTTTGTTTTTTCTCAGTTTAATCATTATGAGATAAACCGGATAGTTTAAAATACATCGACTAACTGAAAAAAAAAAAAATGCAAAATTGTTATTTTGCTTTTAAATAATGAAATGACAACATGCCATTGTGGATATTTATGGACTGCGATTTATCAATTGCGAAGTCGCTTCAATGCAACAGGAAGTGTAAGTTGACGCTATGATGCAGAGCATGCAAAAAAAATACTAACATGTAAAGAGAGAATTTGATTCAGATAGGTTCATAGAAATTAAGCACGAAGTTCACGAATTGGATGATAATTTCAGGTGATAAATAGAACAGTAATTTCTAATTGAACTGTAAGGATTCTCAATGAAGATGATCTGAAGTATGTACACTAGCTATAATACCAATTTATTATTAAAATTACAGCAATTTTCGAACGTCAATGCTTATGAATAAATGATTGTTTATTTTAGGGCACAATATATTGGACACTGTCCTCGGCATTGGGTAAACCTTTTGGAGTCCACGAAAAATTATTTACGGTGAAGAGTGGACAATTGAAAAAATTGTCTATATCTGGTTGAGACAAAGTTCAATTTGTTTTATTCTAATAGTAGAGTACTGGTGTGGAGAGAACCCAATACCAGATATACAGACGAAAACATGGCACCTCACTCCTGCTGACAAGGTGAGCAGATATAGAGCAGGAGAACAAAAAATTTCCTAGTCATTCGACACAAATCTGGAATGATATAAAGATCACTATATATAATGGTCATTCATCCAAAATTTTGGAAAGAACTTTTTCCTGTAGATGACAAATGCAGAGCCAACATTATCACAAATGTTTTGTAAGCCAACGACATCCAAAGGATAAATCTTAAACAATTTACATATTTTTCACTAATTTTCACAACTCTAGCATGTTAAGCAAAAATATAAAGTACACCTCAGGCTATATATTTCACTTATGTGGGGTGTGCAATATATCCTAAAAGTATAGGTAACATGTACACTCGTATTGAGACAAACATAAAAACAACAAAAAAACTCCAGTCATTATAAACATAATACAAACACCTATGTGTAATTAGTTGCATAACCAGTTTTGGCCAATCATTTTTTCTTTTTGTGGTATTTTGCCAACCCTACCAAAAATTGAACGTGAAAAATCTTTTAATTTATTTATTCGGAAATAGAACTAACATAGATTGGTACTACAAAAACATGAATTCCTCATAACGATGGGGTGTTTGCATGGTATTTTGATAAATATATAAGACAAATTTAATAATCGATCTATATCTATATTTTATTTCCTGAAATATTTCACATTGTCATCTCAATCAGTTGAGAAAGTAGAAGGAATGTACTGAGAGAATCATGATGTAGGTAAATTTATTAATTTTGCGCTATCTACTACCGTGAATTACAAATAATAAATAGTTCTAGTTTATAAATTAATATTTCTATTCAACTTGTGTTAGTGCCAGGGACCCTCTGGCACATCATGTCGTGTTAGGTAATCCAATACGATTAATAAAAATAAGTAGTCAAATCGTACAATTTTTCTATTTTTACGTAGTACACTACAAAAATATTTGCTTAATATACAGTAAGAGTTATAAACAGAGACTCACATAAGCTGAAGATTCCTCGATTTTTAATAATTGCAAGACATTATCTGACACGACATCTATGAATTCACTTCTACTACAAATATCGGTTAAATAATTGTATTCACTTGAATTTAGATTTCTGCAATATCGAGTTTTGCCTTCCAAGATTCGACATACATGCTAAACATATAATTATATATGCCATCAAATTCGTATAACGGATTTGGATTTAAAGATACAAATTAATCGGAGGTGAAAAATAATTTTAAACTTAGCAACATTACATACACTATTTAATTTAAAACTGAATGAATTTACTTCAAAACAAAGTTTTATTGGCGCAAACACCCCATTAAGAATAAACAATTTAAACTTACTATATCCTTCATCCTGTTCACCTGCGTTTACAAATGAACACAAAAGGCTGACGGTTGTGTCTCCTCTGACAAGCTCTATTTTGAATGTTGGCTTTGACTTTAATTCTCCAATTTCTGGTTTATCTAAGTTTTCATGTAATTCGGGTTCAGCATCTGTATCAACAGTGTGATTCACATTGAAACTGATTTTTACCCTAAAAAGTAGAATAAACCCAAGTAGTAAGCAAAAAAAACTATCATGAAGTGAAACTCAAATAACCTTTTTATGGCTAACACTACTAACACATTTCCATTATGATAGGAAACTTACGTTTCATCGTCAGTCTTTTTTGTCAAAGTTACTTCAGCTCCATTTAAATTTGCTGTAAAACCTTCTAATTCTGTGGGGAGGGTTTTTACTTTCTGTGCTTTTCTTTCTGCCAATATTTCTTCAGTTAAAAACTCCACCAATTCTTTCTCGCCTTAAATGTATATATAATTTGTTAAATCAATCAGTAAGAACATATGCCAGCTTTTTAACAAGTGGCAAGATTTCATCAAACCTATAGACAAATATCCGTAACAAATGGCAATTTTTGGAGCTTACATAAATAAGAAGTTACTATAGTCTGTTTTTAAATCAGGAGGAGCGTTTTAAATTTAACGCGCTAAATCATACATCTGTGATTGGATACGCTCTCACTAGTTTTACACAAGGCAATAGTCGTAAATTTTGACATATTGTAAAAATTTTAATTTCATGTCATAAATTATTTGGTTATAATTTCTATTTTATCGTTTGCACATTATATATCAGTTTTTAATCCCTTTTGTTTAAATCTGAAGGCAAATGTGGCTAACTACATGGTGCCTTTATATTGCGTAAATTATATGGATGCTGTATAAAATTCCTAGAGGTCAAATGGAGGTCAATGCGTTATATAATGGTTTAAAAACAGACTATATAAACTTTAACTCAATGTCACGCTGATATGTAGATTCTTAAGGCAGTATTACACGAAACGATTAATTGGTCAAGAAATCGGCCAATTAATTGGTAAAAAAATCGATCAATTAATTGAAAAAAAGAAACTGTATTACACGCAGCAATACTTATTCGATTTATTGTTGTTAAATCAGGTATGTCAATCCTCCGTTTAGTTACTCCCTGGACGGTTGCCGTTTGGTTGTCGCCCTGATTTCAATGTTTTGACTTTTGATAGTTTTGTTGTTTGACAAATAATAGATAAGGGAGTCCTCATAGAGTATCCTGCTTTTTTATCATTGGCGATATCAAAGTTAAAAGTTTATCAAAAGCTTCTTTATTCATTCTTAGGAAAGTCTGAAATTGCTCTGGGTCTGTACACATAAATTCGTTATGTACTAGGTGTAAATTTCCTCTGTTTTGATCAATCCATGGTCGCACCCACCATCTGCGAGGTTTTCTATTTTTTATTTTCAACATGATCATCAGAACATAAACAATGTATTTTAGCTTTCGTATTCTCTTCTGGCGATTTGAAAGACAACGTAAATTACGTAGACGTCCCATTTTTGCAAAAAACAAAGTACAAAGTTTTAACACAGTACATTAATAACAAGGACAGCAGATAAAACTTTTTAAGTGTTTGTCATAAGAGATGGATTTTTGGATTTTTCGGTATATCACAACTTTGTTTATAAGCAAGAATGAGAACTAAAAACTCAGATAAATCTTTATTTATCTGAGACTAAAAACAAATCAAACTAACCTTACAATTCTGAATGTTGGTAATGCAGTGAAATAAAAAATGTTACTAGAAAATCGCTATAAAATCGAGGAAAAATAGAACATGTTCTAATTGCTCGATTTATTGACCGATTTTACTTGACCAATAAATCCGCAGATTTTTATGCATTACACACACCAATAAATTGAAGGACAAAAAATCGGTCGATTTATTGGATCGTGTAATACTGCCTTTACTATGTCCTACTTCTACAATGAAATCAACATTAGGTGGGGAAAATTGATATAAAAAGAGACCTTTGCCCATATGTTTTCCTCAAACAGTAACAATGAATATTGTAGGATGAATAAACATAATTATTACAGGAATTCTCTTTCTCACAGAACACTTGGTTTAATGTGTGATACAAACATTTTGTGGGAATTTATTATCTAGTTATACCAAAAGTGGCAATGGGTACCGTTATAAATATGATATGAAACAGATATGTGATCATGATGTTAAATATGCAAAAGTACCTGATAAAACTAGGTAAGCATTATAGAAACTGATTATTAGAAGATATTTCAGAGTATTAATCAGTCATCAGTATATTCCTTAGGAAATACCAATGAGAACTTGGAATAATTTAATTCTTGTGTAAGTCTTATTAAACTTTTAAGCTCACAAGGTCCCCAAAAATAGAAGAAAGCAAATGGCACCTTGGATCATCATAGTACCAGACACGAGACCAGACATTATTGTAATTTATGTAACCATATAATCGTAAAAAAGGGAAAGAGTTGCAATGTATTTTCCATAACAACTAACATAAAGACTCAAAGGGGCTTTTAGAGTAAAATGCGCGAATATGGATTTGTAACCAAGGAAGAATGGAAGTGGGGTTAGTTCAGAAGAGTTTAACCTTATTGAAGTGAATACTACCTTCTTTAATAAATTGTGCAAAATGGTGTTGTACGAATGGCTTTGCAGTGACACACATATATATTATTACTAACGAGAGATAGACAAATTGGGTAAAGAAATAAGGAGTGATAAATGCTCTTACCAATAATTTCTATGATAATTTCCAATAACACAAAAGATAGAGTTTTCCAGTTTTTAGCTTATTACTTAGGAATCAATTATTCTAGGTAGATATTACAAAATAAATAACTCGTAGAGAATTAAATGCACTTTCGAGCAGTACCTATGCAACATAATAATATTGAACTTCCAAAAAACCTTCTATTTTTTGTTCATTATTCCCTATACTATTCACTGCTTCATAGAAAATTTTCAAAATCGAGCGTACGTACTTTCATCATAGTAAGGAATAATTGATTTTTCAAATGGACCATATTGTTAGATGTGCGTTAATTTAACGCAGCTAGCTATGAAAATGTGACGCTCATACAGTTGAGCCTGACGTCGGCGAGAGACGACGCAGAGAAAGCATCTGTCTGACTTGGTCATAAATACAAGAAAAGTAACACAGCGAATATTGAATCTAACAATATAAACAAAAAGACACTATTTAAAAACCTCTAGTGATTTGGAATCATTCATCTAATAGTTTAACATGCTTTTAAGCTATTATAGACATTGTTTTAATAAGCAAGTATAGGCACAAAGGGCATGAGAAATTAATAGCTCCATTCATTCGAGCAAGATCACAACAAATGTGATCACAGATCATTCGGCTGAGCATCAACATTTGCACTGAAAACTCTTGGACTGGACACCGTTATTTGCAGCAAACTGAAATTATGTTCTATTGGAATAATCTTAGGGATCGCTGATGCAATGTATGAAAACTTGACCTGTCATCGCCAAAATCAATCCTGAATGAGACCTAGCTTTTGTGTATAAATACAATAACATACAGCACAACGTTGTGGAAAATATAATAATTTTGCACATAGCTCCAAATCCTACAAAAGATGATATATTCACATATATCATTTCCATAACTGACCGCTGTTTGATGTCATTTGACCTCCCAGGATCACCCCCGGAAAGGAAGAAAGATAGTATAGCTCGGATAAAAGCAGTTATCGTATGTTTCAAAGTAGACAAGCTATCGAAAAAAAGTATGTAGCAGACAATAGTTCTTACTAATGAGAATTTAAAATTATAACATACAGTTCCTTGTGCAAACACTATCAAACTAGGACACTATTCGATGTTCATATACTTAGGGCACAGAGCATAGGGTTTTTTTTTATACAAAAATTGTTACCTTTCGTATGGACTCCACTTCTATTTCCGCAACCACAACTGCACAGATTGCTGTATTTTGTTTCATGGATTTTACCCTCATTACGTGAATTGCACATGTACCACAAATTACGTACAATTTGTCTTTGTTGGTTAGCACACGTAGTAACAGCGACATTTTTTAATGGATTTAACAGCAATCTGAGACCATTTAGTCTAACGGCGGCTTTGAACATATTATTCATTTTCTAATATTTGTAAAAATGGGAATGTTACCGGTATTTTAATTTACAAAACGTGCTTCGCTCGCCCAAAGCAGGTAACTGTCATTTGTCATTTCTTCAGAATTGCCATTGCGTCATTGCGTGATACACAAAATTGAAAAACTCTAGGCTTTAAGCCTCGAACACAGAACTGTGATTTTAACGTCCAATAATTTGCGTTGTTTATCGTCAAATTCCGAACAACTTAGAAAATAGCCATATGTCCGTCCCGTTTCTTATAAGACGGAAAGAAATGTCATGAATTTGATTGAAACTTAGACAATATTTACATAGTCCCCCACTCCGCATGACCGTAGGGGACTTGGTCTGTTTTTAAACCAGGAGGAGTAAACATGAAAGTTCCATTCGCACCATAAAAGTAACTAGAAAATACACTAAAACCTTTTTGGCGTTTTGGGCAACCAACCGTACACGACTACCCAACGACCTCTATTTGACCTCTAGGTATTTTATACAGTATCCAAACCATTTACGCAATATAAAGACACCAAGTAATTAACCACGTTTACCTTCAGATTTATACAAAAGGAATTAAAACTCATATATAATGTGCAAACGATAAAATAGAAATTATAACCAAATAATTTATGACATGAAATTAAATATTTTACAATATGTCAAAATTTTCGACTATTGCCTTGTGTAAAACTGGCGAGGGTCTATCCAATCACAGATGTATGATTTAGCGCGTTAAATTTAAAACGCTCCTCCAGGTTTAAAAACAGACTATAGTGTTACAATGAGAATTGTCGAATAAGAAATAGACAAATTCATTTTAGAATTTTAATTGCTAGCATAACCAGAGTGCAGATTATCTAAATAATGCAAAAATTGGACATTAATATTTTTACAGATAATAGTTATTATCGATCTTGTACAATGCAGAATTCTTTACAACTTTCGTCTAATGCACTTTCTTTAGTAGTGCATTCTCTTCTACGAGTTACGGTCGCCATATTGATTTTTATGTACAGAAACTTGCAATTGAATTTGTTTAGTATGTGCATGTACACACGGTTCACAAGATAATACATTCTGACATTTTTTAAATAAAAAAATTCGAGATGGTGGACAGTTTATTTACATTTAATATCCGACTCTATTAAAAATTGAGGTCACAGGTTATAAACAAGTATTTGAAATTCAATATGACGGGTACATTTTGCAATTTATGGTCTGATTCGTCTAAAAACCGTCATCCGCCTGAAGCCGCCATTTTTAATTTTTTAATTTCGACAAAATATTTATAACCTACGACCTTACACAGGTGAATGCAGAAAAAGAATCTCTACCACAATCGGCAAAAGAAAGTATAGCATACCATTTGAAAAAAAAGTTGACTATCATTACTTTGACACATATCACAGACACGATTTAAGGTGGTTATTTGATACAGCTTAACAAGCAATTTACAAATGGGAATGTATGGTTTGTTATACTTTTTTATTAAAATTAAAAAGAATCCAAGATTCGAATACCAAACTGAATCACCCGATATACTTACCCATAATGACATATGAAGCTAGCCATAAGTTACCCAAAATTCTAACATTTATTACCGTCAATCCCAGTCTTTCTTACCCCAATCTAAAATTTACAAACATAACCTTCAAGGAATTTGAATCTTTTTGTACCAGATATAGGCAGTACCGAGAGCATCAAACTATCTATTCAAGGTAAGTGGAAATTTTTCTTTTTCGTCTCTACCATCTTCTAACGAATCACCATATGAGAGTGGAGGAAAATGCCAATTGTTGCAAAAGGCACCTCTGGCGCCCTTGTCATATAAATTTAGTTATATCCCTCAGATGCAAGATAGTCAGATCACCCACAACACTGCGGTTTTAACTGAGGACTGTGGACCCAGCTCAACATTATATACTAATGTTAGATTTAGTTAGGATTTTTAGAAGATTATCTATTATACAAAATAATACATAAATATTGTTTTTCAACTTTTTTTAATATTTGCTTAATTAATTTTGTAAAATGGATACCTAACCAGTGTCATACACTGGGTGCAGACGAAATCAGGATCACCACTGTAACTTTTTTGTAGTAACAAGCAAATTATTAATTTCAACAGATTATTAATTTGCTGCATATTACTGTCATTAACAAAATGGCGGTGAATAAAAATAACACCATATTTTTCAAGCTTTTATGTAGTAATTAAACCATATATAAAAATTTCATCAGATTTGTATTAAAGCTATAACATGTAGGACTACATTTTATACGGGGTTACTTTGACAATTGATTTAATACATATTAATATAATCATTTTAGCATTTCCAGAAGTGACCATGTTTTTTAAATAGAATAGGTACTTATAGTCTGTTTTTAAACCAGGAGGAGTAAACATTGAAGTTTCATTCACACCATATAGTAGACCCGCATATGTACTTTCGTGGGCTTGGAGTGATTGAAGCAAGCGACCAATTGCACCTGTTAGTACATGTTAGTACATTGAACCACTTCTTGGCCGGCTCAGACACGCGTCGTTTACCCCCTGCACCCCGCCAAAGGGTGAAATTTTCAAATGACTGTATCTCGGTAACCGTTTGAGATATCACGTCCATTCAAACGTCAGACTGTTTGTATTTAAGAAGTGATTAATAATGGTCATTACACTATATATGAGTTTTTTAGTATTTAGCGAAATATTTTTAAAAAACTAATATTTTTTGAGCAACGCCTTTAAATATTATCGAATAACTTCAAAACGGACAGTTCTAATAGAAATATGCATCGAATAAAAATTATTGCCTATACTTTTAGCTTTTTTTTGGTATAGACATATCAGCCCTTGCAGTCATCCAAGGTGGTTTAAATAATATATATAACGGAGGACCGCATGCTCGGGCGCATATTTGCAGGTCTACTAATATAATATGTTGGAATTAAGTGTAGCTGTGCAAGTGTAAGTACATTATAATTATTAGCTATTGAGTCGGCGCGGTCCTTGCTGGACTTGTATGAACAGTGTGAAGCGTCCTACGACATCTGGATACCGGAGAGACCTATACATACCTGGGTGTACATCAACACCACATCCAGGATGTAAAACAGATTAAAGAGTCTCTCCGTGGCAAGTACACACACCGGCTTCGAACAACAGGGTGTCTGTAACGAATATGCTTGCCGTTCCGATCCTGCTCTACTCCTTTAGAGCAGTTAAGTGGAATAGGGATGAGCTGCACCAATTAGATAGAGAAACCAGCAAGATGATGCACATTCATCCAAGATCGTCCGTTCCTCGGGTGTACCTCCCACGACAACGAGGAGGCCGAGGACTCCTGAGTCTGGAGGGCATGCACGGCAGAGTATCATTAAGTATGGCATGCGACATCCTTAGGAGCTCCGACCCACTCCTGAAGATTGTGAGAGATCACGAGATCGCAGGAGTGGGCGCAGGATTATTCAAGGCAGCTAAACGGGCCGCAGATGAACTCGGTCTGCTATTTAACTTCAGACGAGGAGGTCGACGAGGCGCTGACGCAGAGTCAGTAACTGAGCTTACACCAAATTGTCTGATAGCCCAGATTAAAGCTGCCGAACAGAGAAATCTGTTCCGGCAGCATGTCGATAAACCCCTGCACGGTGTATTCTACATTAACATAGAAGCACTGGCTTTATCGACAAAACTGACCTTTGCCTTTTTAAGGACAGCTGGGCTTAAGTCAGGGACCGAGGGATTTATTGTGGTCTGCCAAGATGGTGTAATAAACACCTTGGTCTATCGAAGTCACGTGATGGGTGTAGAGGTCCCTGACACCAATTGCAGGATCTGCCATCAGGCGCCGGAATCGCTCACGCATCTGTTATCTACGTGTCCTGTGAATGCGAGTTCGGCCTACATCCACAGACACAATGCGGCATTATGGGTGCTGTATTATCATTTACGGCACTCGTATGAGATAGACCAAACGCCACTGCTGCCTTACATCCCCGGAGATATTGAGTCCGTAGTCGAGAACGAGAAATGCCGAATCTATTGGAATTACTCGTTCCCGACGGTCAGGCAAATCCAAGCCAATAAGCACATAATAATAATAATAATAATAATATAGCTTTATTTCCTTTAGACCTGCTTAGTACAAGTATTGGACAAGTCAAATGGTGTCTATTATTAAATTTAAGTAAGGATGTAAAATAGTAGGTGGATACCTACTATTTATGTCTGAATAATAATACCTAGTGGTTATACATTATACATAAATGTAAGAATATTTACATAGTCAAGTCAGTTATATAATATAATATATGTCAAATAAACTCTTATAACAATTAAAATATACACATAACAATCCACTGTTCAATTCTAAACATTATCACAGAAGTTGTAAAATTCATTTTGTGAGTAAAAACATTGGTTTATAAGGAATTGTCTAACAGAGCATTTAAAAGAATCTAAGCTATTTATATCTTTAAATTTCTGAGGCAAGCAATTGTATAATTTAACTGATGTGATAAAGGGTCCTTTATTTACTTGTGTTAATCTATGTGCTGGGACATGAAGATTATTTGCACTTCGAGTGGTATACTTGTTGACTTCATTACATTTTGGCAATTTATTTATATTTTTCCTGACAAAGTACACCGACTGTAAAATATACATACTGAAAATGGTGAGTATACCATGCTGCCTAAAATAAGGTCTACATGATGTGGTGTAATCATAGTACTGCTCGACGACGAAAACAAGGCGATATATGTCATCGAATTCTCCGCACTAGCGGAGAGAAATATCACCTTGAAAGAGGAGCCGAGGAGGAAAAGCGGGCAAAGTATCAACATCTCCGGCATGAGCTCCGAGTGCTATACCCAGGGTACTCTGTCAAAACGGTCGTCCTCATTATCGGTGTACTCGAGGGAATGAATTCCACGCTATATATTTTTTTTGTTGGTTGTTTTATAAGGGAACATACTGGTTTGTTCAATAAAACAAAATATACAAAAATGTTGTTTTCAGATTGTTCGAGTAATTTTAGGTGGAGAGCCGGCTGTATAAATTTCCTATGAATAAGATACATGAAAATCTTTATGTGAGTGAGTAAGTACTACGACAGACATACAGGGAGCCACTTTTCATTTTTGCAAATTTTGCCCGTGTCATGGAATTCTGACGTCACTTCCGGTCACGATTTTTTGTGTCATCGAATACGCGAATAAAACACGTCAAAATGTGGGTTTTGAGATATATAATGAGATTTTAGAGGGCTGCCAGGCTTAATTTGGCCCGCAACCCTGAGACACCCTCGATTAAAGTATTTTTTTCCTGATTTCTAAAATCATCGAATACACGAATTATTTTTTTTAAGTTAAAGTACAAGTCTTCTGGTTATTAAAAAAATAGGCTGCTTCTTCTTATTTGCCCGCATCCTCTCATTTTGTTTGTTTATTTACAGTACACTACAGAATAAAATACAATTCCAATTGGTACATGGTACATTAATAACTTATACCTAATTTTAAAAAAAAACCTATATCTAACACACATACAGAGATTAATATGACATAATAAAGATGAAAGGACACAAGGATAAAAAAGCACATTTAATTAATGTCTCATGACAGCTTTTTTGAGACTATATAAGCTGGTGCCAAACAGATCATATGAAGCGAAATTGTCATTAAAGTTGGCGGCCATTCTATCGCAAAAAGCTTGTTGTCCATAGTTAGTCCTATGAGGTCAGATAAAAAATAGTCTCCTGTGACGGGTGTTGCACGGGGCAGCATGAAAATTAATTTTACTTAAGAGAGATGGACAGTCGATAGAACCATTGATTAATTTATGTAAAAAATAGAGAAGGGCAAGTTTTCTACGATCTTCTAGCGACTTTAAACCCGTTATGTCTAATCTTATGTGAGAATTGAAAGCTTGGTATGGCAGACCCATTTTATAAACATAAAATTTAGTGAATCTATTTTGCACAGTCTCTAAACGATGTATGTGAGAAGTATAGTGTGGAGACCATATGACACTATTATATTCTAATATGCTACGCACTAGTGTGTGGTATAAAGTCATTATAGCATTTAGGTCGCTTATCTGTTGTGTATGTCTTTTAATGAACCCTAATAGTCTCAGAGCTTTGAGTGTAACATTGTTAATATGTTCAATAAAAGTGAGGTCTTTATCGAAGGTAACACCAAGGTCACAAATTGTACTAGAGGATTCTAAAATAATGTTATTAATATTATAATTATAGATAAGAGGATTCTTGCATTTATAGAAACGGACCGTTTTACATTTGTTGCTATTCACACACATGTAGTTTTTCAGGCACCAGCTTAGAAAGTTATCTAGATCTGTTTGAATTTTGAGACAATCATCGAGAGATTTGATTACATAATAGAATTTTAGGTCATCTGCATACATAAGAACTTTACAGGTTGAAAATACATTAATTACATCATTAAAAAAAAGCAAGAAGAGCACTGGACCAATATGGGAGCCTTGAGGGACACCTGATGTAACACTTATTATTTTGGACACTTTATCGCAGATTTTAACACGTTGTTGTCTGGCTTGTAGGTAGGACTTAATCCATTCCAGGTAAACACCGGTGATGCCCATGCATCTCAGTTTGCATAATAGAAGTTCATGGCAGACGCTGTCAAAGGCTTTAGACAGGTCCGTATAGATAACGTCAACTTGTTCACGTTGTTCAAGGTTATTCACCAGGTAGTTATGATATATCGCCAAATTCGTAGCCGTCGACCGTCCCTTGAAAAACCCATGTTGTTCATTGATTATTGTCTTATTGAATATGGTGAAAAGGTCATCTGTAAGTATAGATTCCATTACTTTCGGAATACAGGAAATAATTGCGATTCCTCTGTAATTTTCGATGTTGGCTTTGTTACCCGATTTAAATATTGGTGTAATGGTAGACGTTTTCCATTCGGTAGGAACAATACCTTTATCTAAAGACTTTTGAAATAAAATTTTAAGAGGTTCCGAGAGTGTTGACGAGCAATTTAGTAGAAGTACAGGTGGTATCCTGTCAGGCCCGCCATTTTTATTTTTATCCAAAGATATAAGTTTTGCTTCAATTTCTTCCGTGGTAAAAAGGTGGTGGCTCAGAGAATGAATGTTATTATGGTTTATCACGACATTTTCAGTAGAAATATTATTATGAACGCAGTAACAGGATTGAAAATGCTTGGCAAAAGCATTAGCAATGTCTTGAGGATCGTCCAACGATACACCATCATATTCCATGAGTTTCGGTAGGCCATGTTCCTTTTTAAGAGAATTTATATATGACCAGAAATACTTAATGTTGGTGGGAATCATAAGTTCTGTATTAGATACATATAAGAGGTAACACATGTCTATATGGTATTTAGTTTCTTTTCTCGCATTAGAATATTCGAGGTAATCACTCTCAAGCCTGGTTTTTTTATACTTTTTATACAGTTTATTTTTGATGGCCATAAGTTTCCTTAAGTGAGAGTTGTACCATTTTGGGTACTTGTCAGAGACCATGTATCGTTTAGGAACGAATTGATTAATCCCCGATGAAAGTATATTATAAAACTGGGATACTGCTAAATCGATACATTCGTGGGTAGATAGGATAGACCAGTCTATATTTCTCCAGTAATTGTTTAGTTCTTGAAAGTTTGCTTTGTGGAAGAGGAATACCTTTTCAATGTGTTTGCTTTTAAGAATCTCAATATGAGCAATATCTATATTAATTTCTAATGGAGGATGATATAAATCAACTGTACTTAGGGATTCCCTGCCTTCATTAACTGAGACCTCAATATCATCACAGAAAATTAAGTCCAACAATCTTCCTTGGTGATTCGGTACATTATTGTGCTGTTGAAGTTCTAGGTAGGAAGTATTGTCAATAAGAGTTTCGATGCAGGGGTCAGAAGTATAACTTGGAATAAGAGTATCCTCCTCTAGATGCCAGGAAATGGAGGATAAGTTGAAATCCCCAGCTATTATGATGTTGGCCTTTCTATGACATCTTCGAACATTAAGGAGGTTATTGATGAACAGTTGGTATGCAGGCAGAGCAGAGTTGGGTGGAAGATATACACTGCAAATGATTATTTCCCTATTACCTATAATTGCTAGGACCCAGATATCTTCAAAAGCTGGGTCAACAGATACGGTAAGCTGTTTAGCGGCTATTGTTGTGTGCACACATATTAAAACACCACCTCCTCTTGAGACACCTGTGTTTATATAGTCACGATCATGTCTAAAGATCTGATACTTAGGACTACTAATTTCACTGCTAAGGTAGCTGTTGTTTAAGCCAGATTCTGTTAAAATGATAAAGTCATAATCCGAGTATTGTGTAGCTTTGTTAAATTCTAAAATTTTGGTACGGAGACCACGGATGTTTTGATAATAACAGGTTACAGGGTTGCGGTTAGTTCTTTTCTTATTATAGTTATCGATAATTATGGGACTTGTATTGGCTAGCATTGCGTTGGAAGTTTGAGTTATAATGGGTTGACCGGTATGTGGGGTAATGATTTGAGCCACGGTATGATTTAAATTGACGGTTAGCTTGGTTGTTGTAATTGGGCTTGGTGAAACTAGATCTATTTCGGAGAAAAAATCTTCTAACCTCGATCTCTTCAGGCCAGTTTGAGGGATTCATCAAATCATTAAGCAATTCGGCTCGAGCATCGATACGATAGCTTGCATAGTCCCCAGATCTAACAACAAGCTTCTCGATTTTAAATTTTTCATTTTGGCCAAAAGTTGATTTTAAGTAATCTAATAGGTCATCTTCGGAGATGTCAGCATCAAGTTTTCTAACTTGAATGGAGGTTTTTGGATAAATTACAGCCGAAGTTAACTTGTTTTCAGTTTTTCTTGTACCAGTGATCAGTCCTAAATTTTGATTCTTGTGTTTTGTAGATTCTTGAGAGTCAGATTTCTTGACTGCGTTTTGATCAGAAATTAGTTGGGAATTCGTGTGATGTTTGTAGTTACGGGAATTTGAGTGATCTGAAGAGGGAAGTGTTTTATCATTGATGATATTCTTAATCGCGGTTAGTTCATCATTTAAGTATTGAATTTTATTTTGAATTTCACTGAGTTGAGATTTATGCGGAGTGTTGTAGATGTTCTCGGCAGAATTATACTTATTTAATCTCGACTTGAAATCGCCTTCAGTCAATAATTTTATTAAATCAATGTTAGTGCTTTTTAGGTTACTGATATCACTGGATAGTGAATCAAGTTTGGAAATTAAGATAGATTCATCTGGACACTTTCGAATATTATTAATAGCTGAAGTTATTTCTTCTTTAATAGTAGTGCTAATCATTAATTTTAAATCATGACTTAAACCAGAAGCTTTGTTGGCTCTGCAGTTAGAACACCAAAAAAGGACGTCACTTCTGGTAAAATTCCATGACGCAGGCAAAATTTACTTATATGAAAAGTGGCTCCCTGTAGGTCTGTGGTAGTACTTACTCACTCATACAAAGTTTTTCATGTATCTTATTCATAGGAAATCTATTCAGCCGGCTCTCTACCTATTTATTATACGCAGCAGGCGTGTGTGTGTCCCTCCTTATAATACACAGAGAGAATATAATTAAGTTAACTACTACAATTAAAATTATTTTAACCACTTTGGATGACTGTAAGTGCAGATATGTCTTCACCAAAATAAAGCTAAAAGTATAGGCAATAATTTTTATTCGATGCATATTTCTACTAGAGCTGTCCGTTTTGAAGTTATTCGATAACATTTAAAGGGGTTGTTCTAAAAATATTAGTTTTTCTTAAATATCTCGCTAAATACTAAAAAATGTGTATATATTGTAATAAACATTTTTAATCACTTCTTAAATACAAACAGTCTGGCATTTGAACGGACGCGCTATCTCAAACGATTACCGAGCTACAGTCATTTGAAAATTTCACCCTTCGGCGGGGTGCAGGGGGTAAACGACGCGTGGCTGAGCCGGCCAAGAAGTGGTTCAATAATCCATATTAGAAGTACTAACAGATGAAATGCGTTGCTTGCTTCAATCATTCCAAGCCCACGACTGCCTTATTTTGAACATATGCGGGACTACTAATAAACGTAACCAGAAAATACACTAAAACCTTTTTGGCGTTTTAGGCTACCAACAATACACGACTACAGTGTTTTTGTGTGTGTTTTATTATATTCTATAATGCATCAACCTCTATTTGACCTCTAGGTATTTTATACAGCATCCATACCATTTACGCAATATAAAGGCACCAAGTAACTAGTCACTTTTACCTTCAGATTTATACAAAAGGATGCAAAACTGATATACAATGTGCAAACAATAAAATAGAAATTATAACCAAATAATTTATGACATGATATTAAAGTTTTTACAATACGTCAAAATTTACGACTATTGCCTTGTGTAAAACTGGCGAGGGTGTATCCAATCACAGATGTATGATCTAGCGCGTTAAATTTAAAATGCTCCTCCTGGTTTAAAAACAGACTATAGTACATTTTTAATTCAGGGGTTTATTCTATATGCGATGGTACCACTTAATGAAAAAACATAACCTCAAAAATTTTATTGAGGACATGTATAGGCATCCATAACTGCTGAACAATGTATTTATCTGTCATTAAGTATTGAAAAAATATATTTGTTATCTTTTTATAATCATTTAAACATCTAGGAAATGTTTTTTCTGATATTTTGTCAAGTGGAACAAATATTTGACAAAAAATATCACGAATATATGTTTTCAATACTTAATGACCCAGAAAAATACATTTATTTTTCAGCCGTCATGGCTACCTAGGTCTCATCCTAAATTGTATAATTGTATATTTTTAGTTTCGAAGTTAAAATAAAAACAATGAAATAAAATATACGTATTGCAAAACAATAAGAAAATAACAGTTCTTAACATAATGTTATCTGAAAACTGAATAATCAATGAGTTAATGTAGGAAGGCGAAGTCGGCTATAAACCAACACAAAACACACCAGAGTTAAAATAAGCAAAAAATATGACAATTTATTGTGGACTTCACCTTCTTAAATTAACCTGATGTTCCATACCTAATTATAAATGTGTCAAGTTAAGCATATATCTTTTACAATAATAAATCAGTACTGCAATATTATATGCGATGCTTAAAATAATTACATTATAACTAACAATAATACTTTTTTATTTGAAAATATTCACCTTTTTAGTATAAAAATATTATTACAAAATGTTGAGGCAAGATGAAAAACCAAAATTTAAATGTGAATATTTTCAATAAAAAATACACAACTATTTTCCAGGAGTGAGCTTAGAATTTGTTACCTTAAGTTTCAGGAAGTTTGCCACTCTTTTTGTAAGGCATGGAAGCAGAATGAGGGGTTGTATTAATGACATTGATAACTTTTAAGAATTAATATATACTCACATATTTCGATACATACAGCTACAGCTTGTAACGTAACTATTTTAAAAATAGTTTCACTTCGTGTTCAAGAAAATATATTAATAAAGAAATTTGAGTGTGTCTCTAAGTGTCCAGTTGAAGTATAACAATTTGATAGAAACAAGTATTGTTAATTATTTGATTAATTCTTATTTAATTATGTTAGGCAGTAGCTTCAATCTATAAATACAGTAGTATTTATAGATTGGAGCTTTCTTTTGTTTTAGTTGAAGTATTTGCACATACACTGAAAGGCGTCAGGAAATAAGAGTTAAACAAGGCCACTAGTACTCGCTAAAGGAGTCATTATCTAAGTCAATATTTCATTACATTTAGATGACGAAAATCTACCAGAACAAAGGTCCGGTTCTTTTCCATTATACTATACTCTTCACAAATACAAAACTAAAAGTATCACATTCGATCGGCACATTTCTAAAACCGGTAATATGGCTTGTAGAGAAAAAATTTCATATCACTGTGTTGGTGATTGAATTATGAACATTTTTCAAAATGTCCGTCCGTCTGTCTGTCCGTCCGTCACGTTTCTGGTAAGCACGATAACTTAAGCATGAAAAGTCCGATGGTATTGAAATTTGGACAGTAAGTTAGTGATAGTTAAAGTAAGAATCCAATTGTTTTTTAACAAAATCTATCAATAAATAAAAACATTTATATATTTATATTATATTATGTTACATTGCAAAACTGACAATAGTCCTTATTCATATATCATATATCAGCTTATCAACGGCAATAAATTTGTCACAAATGCAATAAGATTATTGACCAAGCTTTAGCTGCATTCATTCGTCTTTTTGAATTTACCATAAAATGTGAAGGGTACAAGTGCAACAATTAGAAAAAAAGTGTAGAAAATCGGCGAAGAGTATAATGGTTAACTTGTTTTCAGTAATATCTTACTGCTTTATAATTTTCATTTAAAAAAAAAACTTTTGTAAGCATTCATTAGTATACTCCAGTGTAGGAATACATTTTAATGTGTCTCTGGTATAGAAAATAAGTATTAGCAAATTTCCCATAAAAAATGCACCCAAAAAACTGTACATTTAATAGCAAGTATGTAGTAGTAAATAGTATGTGTTAATTGTTTTTAGTAAATTGCACTTTATGTGATTTTTTTGACATGTGGGATATATGCCAATAATATTAAATTTTAGTACAGATATTATTACACGATCCAACCCATGGAACGTTCTACAGCCATTTTCCACTTTGAATAGCACATATCTCTTTTATCATCACTTAATTTCGGATGCCATTTACATGCTGGAATCTCTAAACGTGAACTATCTAAATCCCAGTGCCCTACGGCGGCTCCAGCAACCATTGCAGCTCCTAGGGCAGTGCTCTCAGCCATCAAAGGTTTTATTACAGTTACTCCTGCCAAATCAGCCTGTAGCTGCATTAGGAGTGAATTAGCTGTCATACCACCATCAACCTTAAAGAAACAGGGAAGTACATATTTATGTGACAAAAGGATTGTGTCTGGTAGACAGTGAAAAACAATAATTATTAATCATCAGCTAGACCATTATCTATGAAGGCTCGATCATTTAATAATTTGAATTATCTACATGTTTGTGAAAACATAATAGTCCAGAAGATTGGTGGTGTTTTTGGAAACTCATTCTTAGATGAGCTTTGTGTGAATGTCCTAAGGAACATAAATCATGAGAAAATAGACTTCTGGGGCCCTATTCTTGATGGCGAGAGAAAGGAACGTCCCCAGGGAACAACCCCTTATCTCCTTCTCTCAGGAGACTTAGTTGGTATTCTTAAACACTAGTGAACATGGTGAAAGAATAGAACATCGTAGTAAACGTTGCCAAGTTTACCATGATAACAACAGCCAATAAAATTATAGTAAATTTTGACACTAAATTTAAACAATTGTTGTGGTTGATTCATGTTTGTTGTTTGCATCTATATTTAATTAGTTGAGCGGTCGTGTAATAATTATTGCTTTAAAATGGAGAAAGAAGCTAAACGTTTTACAATTTTTAAACGTTAGTCGAGTAGAAATAACAGCCAACTACTTTGGGAATGAAAAATATCTGCCAAAAAGTTGAGAATAAATTAAAAATATTAAACCCTTATCGCCCAAAACTAAGGCAAAATGATAAAAAATTATAATTTTTATACGTTTGTCGCGAAAGGCAATCTTAGAATAAAAAAGTATGCCAAAAAGTTAAAAAACATTAAAAAAGTAGTCCGTTATTGGATTCAAAGTCGGAAGATGCACAGGACCACTGTCGAATATCGATTTAAATTTCAAATAATTTCGTCGGAGATGCTAAAACTCCAAATTTTCAATCATTCATAACTATATAAATACTTCGACTGGAAGGTCGTACTATGGCTCTTTGTAAAAAGGTAGATTGGCATTTTATTGGCATGGTAAATAACACGGGTGACATCGGTCATTCAGCTCGGCATGAATTAATAAAAAAAAAAAATTTACGATTTTTTGTGTGTAAATTTATGATTGTTCACTGAGCATCTTGCTCTTCATCCTCTATAGCTTGCAAAATTTGGTCTGCTAATAAAATGTCATGCATGTCCGTTTTTTCTAAAGACCTCAAATAGGAAGAGAATTGAATACAAATCTTCTACACATAAATAAACAAGCTCGTGTCATGAGACATATGACAGATATAAGATACGTTCGCTGTAAAATTTCGTCAGGGAGTGACTGTTTCTTTATAAATTTGTAAGAGATGAAACTGGGGAGCACGTTCCTCTATCTACCGAGAGAAGCTGTATTCAAGAATACGATGTTCTATTCTCCAAGAGAACCACGCCACTTTCTCTTGGCTGTTCTATTGCCCGGAATTCAAGAATAGGGTCCCTAGCATATGTCAGCCTCTCAGTTTGGCGATATTTCAAGATTTTTTCTGGTAAAATCATACATTTTTTCGTTTCTAAATACCTGCAGAAGTTAGTCTGACAGATATTTAATCTGAGAAGGACATTTTTTTTTCAAGAAATTATTTAAAATCAGAATCACTTTAATAATGATACAATACATCTGAGATGCAGCAGAAACTCAACTTATGGAAAATGTTATTTTCCTATACATTTAAAAATATGTATAATTAAGTTTTATCTCTGCCAAACTTCATGAAGTTTTGAAACTTGTCATAAATGTTAGAAAATGCATGAGAATGTAGGTAGCAGGTACTTAATATATACCTATCACAGGTTTGACTACACTTATCTCAGAACATACTAATTTTACACAAAAAGTAAAGAACCCAATCTGTAGAACAGACATACAACATAACACACCTTTTACGGTTCTTATCCTTAACAGTTTTACTCAACTTATAATACTTTAAGAAAGCCATGAACTTTTTACTCATTTCCAAGAAACTCTTGCAGTAGAGTTCTTGGCACGTTTCTTTAAGACGTTTCTCCAATATCTACAGTTTCAACATTCAAGTCAGCCTGGTCATGGCAGTGATAGCACATTGTTGAATAACGAGGACATGCATCTAGTTTCTTCTTTTGATTTGCAACTGCATGAAATTAGAGTTGGAATAGATTCTGGGGCTCGTGCTTCCTTTGTAGTAATTGGTGCCAAGATGTTACTGACTTTCTTCCATCTCCACTCTACAACATTTAACGAATTGTTCTTCTATGTCTGAATTTGGTGAGACGCGATAAGAGTGCTGATGTACAGTGGCGTAGGTCAGTAGTAGATTTGATAACAGTATTGTCTGCTTTACTCACAAGTTTGTTAAAGTTGGGGAATCTGTAGTTATCGAGACTTTTGACTGTAGGAGAAGCTTAGAATAAAGCGAGAATAACCTTGTTCTCTTGCATGATGTCCTCATGGCTTGCTTCTTAATTATTGAAGATTAACACGATATCTTGTAAGTCCTATTTGTTAAGCAAATTGATTTTTTGGGAAAAAAAATTCATAACGTCATAGGTAAAATCATTTATTCTTTATCGTAAATTATTATGTTTGTGTTCCCCCCTTTCCAATTTAGTGCACCCCTGATTTAATTTACACTTGGTGGATAACACCTTTATTGATATCAAATCACATGCAAAAACTAGTCACTGTAGCTTAAAGGGTTCCTGAGATATTAAATAAAGTGTCAATTTCCGGATGTTTATATGTACTTTTTCTCGTATTTCTTTATGTCCAATCACCCCTAGAAATTAATGACTGCATACTTGAAATATGCTATATATCCACGTATAAAGAGGAGTGCTTCAACTTACCCTTCTTTTCGCACCGCACTTGCGAAAATACTATTCATTTCGCTGAGAAAATGAATTTTTTCTAGAAAAGTTTATGAGGAACATTTTTATATAGCAGAATTTTGGTCAAAGAATGAACAATTTATCAGATAAACCATCAAAACTGAATATGGAAGTGGTTTTCGCGATTTTAAGGGATGATGCACGTTAAGAGTGGGAATTTTTTTTTTACTGTATTTTGATGCATACGTACTGGTATGGTACTGTTTTTATGAATTTTGTTGTATATAAGATAAGTTTTGGTTGAATTTGACTGGACTATTAAAGGTGTGTAGTACTTTTGTTTTTTCTGGGAAGGTTATTTTATTGCATTTGCATTTAAAAAAAAAAAGGAAAAACTCGTAACAATGAGTTTAGAGTTCTGAGACAAAACATAGGTACAATAAAATTTTTATTTTTTTTTCTAAATTTGGAAACATTTGATTTTCTGGCTAATTAACTGATTTCTGGAAATATTTTCCTTTATTCAAAATGTTTATTAAATAAATATTGTCAAATTAAAAAAATATTATAACGATCATAATGTGCTATAATTTTTTTTAAACTTTGGCAACTCGTGATTTACTTGACAGGAGGTGCCCACCAAAAGCCAATTCTGTGAATCGTTATCGCTCAGGAAACAATAAAAAAAAATCTGATAGAGCATAAAACGACGACATGCTGAAAAAGCCTTCCAGCTCACTGTGCTATAATACATTCGACATACACACAGACATAGCCAGGAAGTGAAGGCAGCCTTGATTGATTGATTTTCCAGCGTACGGTGGGCATTGCTGCCAATTCAGGGCATCCATGGAGGTTCGTTCCAACACGCAGCCTGGTCATCCGTCGAATACGCCCAAGGGACGGCCAAACCGTGTGCCGGAACCAAATCTCGGATGTTTTGTATACCGCCGGACCAGCTGCATACGCCGGGTTGGACATTGGACATGCTTGTTGTCAGCAGCGAGAGCCGCATGACGCATGGGGTGGGAATATAGGATGGGAAGTGTAGGTGTTTGAGAGATGCTTCTTTTAAGTTTCCATGCTTCTATTAAGTGTCCATTTGTCATCATCGGCTGGGGTGTGCTGCAGTTGTTTGCAAGATGCTTCTTTTCAGTTGCCATGCTTCTTTTAAGTTTCCATCTATCGTCATCTCTTTATTTTTCTTCTTCTAAGTTTTCTGCTTCTTGTGTCTCTGAATCTGGCAGCTTTTATTTTTTTTATTTTATTTTTGTATTTTTTTCCCTTTCTTTTTTTTATTTATTAACCGCTCCACAAGTAAATATCCATCTACGGTGGAGTTGCTGGGAAAGGCCCTATCTCATGGTAACTTTTTTTTTTTTGTGCGTTATGAGAAAAGAGGTCCGAAGGGATAGTTTGCTCACCCTGTATGTCGTTTCCTTGAAACAATCGGTTTCAATTTTGGGCAGTTTTTCCATTTCATCACCTGTATATTATGTTTATTACCGATATATTATGTTTAATATCCTTTCAATTGGCGCTTCTGAGACAATCGGTTTCAATTTCCGTCTTCCAAATTAATAATAAAATATTATGTTTTGAATCAATAAATTGAGCTGATAAAAATTAAGATGGTAAAGATCAGATAGAAGGATGAAATAGAATAATATCAATTAAATCAGACAAAAATAAATAAATTTATAGCTTATCTGTCTTTCTGCAGCGTCTTGTGATTGCTGTTTTATTTTATTTCCTTTCGTTTTCTTTCTTGGGTTGAATTAATATTGTCCCATTTAAAAACTTTCCACTGTATACAATAACTTTAGGTCACAACACATCTATATTGCTTTGTAAACATATGTGCCTCATTTTAACACTGACTATGCTATTATTTATTGCCCATGAACCACTTGGGTCGTCTAGGGTGTACGCAGTGGCGGCTCGTCAGGGGAGGCAGGGGAGGCTGAGCCTCCCCTTGAAAGAACCACCATATCTTCAAAAGTAATATCTTAAGAAATTTCTATTATAAATAGTGTAAGCGAACCTCTAGAAGTCTTACACGGTGTACCCCAGGGATCTGTGCTTGGACCAATATTGTTCATATTGTATTTAAACGATATTGTAACATTTATAAAGAATCGGATTGCAAATGTAGAAATACAAATGTTCGCAGATGATACCTTGATTTATGTAATTGGTGAGGATATTGATTTTATAATGAAAACACTTAATGAAGCTTTAGAGCATACTTACAGATGGCTCACAAAAAATAATTTAGCCCTTAATACAGAAAAATCGAAAGTTATGCTCTTGAGTAATCAGTATTCTCCAATAAATAACTGTAATAGAAATGTAGAGATAAATCAACAAAAAATTGAGATAGTTACAGAGTTTAAGTATCTTGGAGTTATTATAGATCAGCATTTAACGTTCTCTAGTCATGCCAATTATGTAACAAAAAAAGTCTCCAAGAAAGTTTACTTTCTATGTAGAATAAGTTATTTCTTAAGTGAATGGTCAAAGTTATTGGTATATAAGACAATTATAGCCCCTCATTTTATGTATTGCCCTACTATATTATTTATGCTTAACAATAGTGAATTTTACAACTTACAGAAAATACAAAATAAGGCTCTAAGGTCCATATTAAATTGCAATCCATATACAAGTATACGTTTCATGTTAGATCAAGTCGAATTATTATCAGTTAAACAAATTATTATGTTAGGTGTTTTTATATTTTTGTTTAAGCTATTAAACAATATGTTACCTGCATATCTACTCAACCATTGTTCGTTTGTCAATGATATACATGATCATAACACACGTAACAATCAAAACTTCTATGTAGAAAGAGTGAATACAAACTATGGACAAAATCACTTGTTTAATAAAGGTTTACGATATTATAATGACTTGCCCCAAGAAATAAAAAATTCCTGCAATATTGTTGTTTTCAAGAGTAAATGTGCAGAGTATGTAAAGGAAAAGTGGCCAATATAACAGAATTGTGTTTTTTATATTTTGATTTATGTAATGTTACGTTGAGTAAATTTTTGTTACATTGTGTGTTATACATTTTATCATATACCATTTATACATTTCTTTTTTTATATCATTTGTATTATTTAGCAGAGCTAATAAAGATATACTTTACTTTACTTTACTTTATTAGGTATATCTCAATTTTCAATATTTTTTATTGTTTATTATTCATTAATTAATTTTCAGTCTTTGTTCTTTTACTGAATGAACACTGCGGTTCGCTAGAGGCTAATACAAAATAGCTTCCAACTTTACCGCATTTACTTATAACATGAATGACCTTGAATTTCTTTGCGCTGTGTAAAATAGCAACACTTGGAATAGCCAAGTATGCTAGCCTCAGATCTCAGATCTTCTTTATAGCGCATGTGCACAGGTCATTCAAGAGTCAGGTGATTCACAAAGAAAACGAACTGACGTCTGACAGTTCCGTTTAGCCGGTTAAGAACAACTTGACGTATAAATACATAAAACATTTGATAGGCGGGCTAGAAATAAGTGCTCTAGGTGAAAATATTCCCAACAACATGTCTTGTTGTCCAGACGTGGTGGATTATTTGTTATTAAATGGATTTACTACTCTTATTTATGACGAAAAGGTAAGAATTAAAAGAAATGCCAGGCCTACACCAGCAATGCTTTCGTTAGTTTTTAAAAGTGGTAAACAAAACAGAGGGTTTTGTGATAACAATTATAAAAAAAGTCGAGTGGTTAACGGCATCAACAGTTAGAAACAAATTATATTGTTGGAGATGTTTATTATTTACTAATGATCAATCCTCAATTTGGGGCAGGGCAGGGTTTAATAATTTGCAAAATTTGTCGCAAGGTTTAGAAAGGCACGAAAAATCCCAGGAGCACATTTCATCTTGCATTAAATTCGAAATGTTTGGCAAACAAAAATTGTAAATTTCTTGGATTCTGCACATAAGAGAGAAATAGAAAATGTTAACGAAAAGGTCCGTGAGAATAGGGAAATATTAAAGAGGTTAATAGATGCCGTTATATAGTTATCTTCACAAGAAAATTCTTTCCGAGGACATGACGAAAAACGAGAATCGTGCAATAAAGGAAATTTCAAAGAGCTGGTAGATTTTTTAAAAACTTATGACCCAAAATTAGAGAACTTTTTGAATAACGCCACTATTTTTTGAGACAATTCCGGTAAGCTTCTGTAGAATGATCATTTTCAGCACTTAAACGCATAAAAACATTTTTACTAGAAACAAAATGAGTCAAGACCGCCTTTCAAATGTATCGCTTATTTCGATAGAAAAACGTTTTTTGTCAGAATTGAGGAAACGCGATTCATTTTATGATGAAATAATCAACCATTTTGCTAGTTCCAAAAATCGCAGGTTACCACTCATTTATAAAAATATTCAGGCTTTAAAGCAGAGATTAATATAGGTAGTTGTTATTTTAGAATATATTAGAATAATAAATATTTAGAATATTTATTTGTGTTATTTATTTTTTAGGAAATATTTTTTATAATTCTCCATAATATAGAGTTCCGCGGTTATATTTTTTTTTATATAACTTCTTTCTCAAAACTATTTTAATTTCTATTAAAACTTATAATGTTACACGCCTGGCAGTGATAATGAATACAATTTTTTGTTTGTAGAAAAACACTTTAATTTTTTTACCAAAACTATTTTTATTTTTATTAAAAGTTATATAATTTAATTACAAGTGGGATAGTAGGACTCCTTTGGATACCGATACTCGAGTCGTAGGAACGAGAATTTCATGAGAATGATTTTTTCATCTCATCATATTTTCTATTTCCTTTTCATTCTATTCTTTTATTAGTTCTATTCTCTCAAGTCGTGAATCGGTATCCTGGCGAACAACCCACGGCAAAAAAATGTAACGCGCCGTTGTAATACCTCAGGGGTGGTGGGGAAATGTACAAATTGTAGTCATATTGCACATCAGTTGTCTTTCAGAATATCAAGCCTCCTCTGCAGACAATATCACGAGCCGCCACTGGGTGTACGTAGGGACACTGCACTTCACTTGAGCTTGTTTGCTTTATTTGATTTAATATTATTAGAAAATCTTGTAATTATTAATTCAACATGAACTCTGTTTCTCTATTGAGGCGTTTCATTTCAAGCAGAATTTCTTAATCTACTGGTGGCTGAAATTTTTTCGAGTTTAACGGTATTTCTACCACTTTTTTTACTGCTTTTTAGAGAGCATCTTAAAAAACACGTCTATTCACGACGACACTTAACTCTCCACCAGGAAGTAAAGGCAGACTTAATAAATAAAATTGCTCCATGGGGCAAAAACCTAGTGACCATTTTTTAAATATGAAAATGTCAACTACATACATTATGGTGATCAGGGGCCGCTATGGCTCTTTTGCCGCCCCTTACAATTCTACAATTCTGGCGCCCTTGGCAAAATAGTGTTGCCACAGCCGTTCCGGCAATTTCGGTAGAATAGGTCGAAATTTTTCAGTACATTTCGTAAATAGTAATTTTTTAATCTGGAAATTTTTAAGAGCGGGGGAAGCAACCATTTTTTACGATTTTTTTCTCTGAAAATTTTTAAAAGCGGAATTCGCCCACACTTCTGGTGCCCTGGGCGGCCACCCACTATGTCCACCATCTGGAGCGGCCTCTGATAGTGATGACAGCACTAGCAAAAAGAAAACCAGAACTATCTGACATTTAATTCTGGCTGTTGCACTGCCGAATACATATAAAAAATTATATATTTATGTAAAATACCTGCAAATTGCTTAAGGTTGATCCATAATCCTTATTCATTGCTTCTAAAATATCTCTTGTTTGAAAACATACTGCTTCTAAAGTAGCTCTGACAATGTGGCAAGATTCTGTATCATCAGATATTCCCACTATTACACTACAGAAATAAAAACATTGATATAAACATCTTTTATAAAAGTATAAATTAAATGTAGTAGTCCAGTTATTAAGAAACATACAGGTCATGTTCAAAGGTGTTTATAATTCGTAAGACAAGAACCAAACTATTTTTAATTATGTTAGATACAGTAACATCTCCCCGGATGCCAGACTACGCTCAGGTGCAGACTGTGAATTTTTTCTTTATGCTAATATTAAGAACTTGGCATGAATGTAAATTCTTACTGTCTTTGTTTACTGTTTTGTATTAACTCATTTCTTTTCTTGCATTATAACCAGCTTTCTAATAGTGGGCTAACGAATATTCTGTATATACCCTGTTAGCAGGCCTGACGAGAGGGGAGGGGTCGAGGGTGTTTTCTCCCAGGCCAAGAGTTTTTGAATCGGGGAAAAGTTGGAGATGCATTTGCAAATTTTGATTGCAAGGGGGCCTTTATGTCACTACCCCCGGGCCCCGATTTTCTCTCGACAGCCCTGCCTGTTAGCCATGTTACCTAATCAAATGTGTTTATAATGCTTAGGACAAGAACAACACTAGTTTTAATGAGGTCAGACAAAGATGTTACACTGATACAGCATTCACGGAGGTGTTACTTTCTTTGTCTAACATCATTAAAACAGTTTTGTTCTTGTCCCACGTATTACAAACACATTTGAACATGTAGCATAACCAGCAGGGTATAAATAGACGCATATAAATATAAATTATCATTTATAACATACCCTCTAGCTTCTTGTTGCCAGTAAGGTGCATAGAGACCGCTAAAAGCTGGCACAAAATATACTTCTCCACCCTCAACTTGTAGAGCTTGTTCAGCAACTTCTTGTACCTCTCCAAAACTCGATAAAACTGTTAGGTTATCTCTGAGCCAGTTTAATGCAGCTCCAGCAATAGCAACTGAACCTTCTAGAGCATAAACAGCAGGGGTTGTAGGCCCTAACTTATAGCCAACTGTAGTTAATAATCCTTGGCTACTGTGAACTCTCATGTTGCCAGTATTGTACAGTAGGAAACAACCTGTCCCATAAGTAGCTTTGGCCTGAAAGCGTGTTACTTAGTTAACTAAGGACTACTAACTTTTAATTAAAATTAAAATAAGTCTCAATAATATCTAGCCACAATTTTCACATATGTCCTCTCAGCAAATTTACTTTTACTTCCACATCCAGTTAGTGGTTTCTTTAACTTATAGTATGGCAGCCGGTCACCAAAAACCCCTATCAAAGCAGCGAGCTTTATTGCATGAAAACTCTATAGATTATGAAATTCTAAGACACTTTTTTATACAACAAAAGTTCGGAAAACGATACTGGCAGCTGGCAAACGACTTCTCCTCATTTTACGTCGGCCACAGCTGCGTGAAATCGATGGAGTCGCATATATGCTGGATTATCAATCAACACCATAGCAACCATTCCATGACCTTCCCAACTACAATCGTTGCAAATATAAAAATTAATTTGTCATATCAATGTCAAATTTAAAATCAAATAAAATTTTGGTCATTATTCCGGTCTTTGTAATACGGTGTATCAGTCGAAAGGGCAGTTCTCAATTTCTCTCCATCATATTTACTTCCCTTGACAAGAAGAGAAAAGAAACTGGTTTTTCAAATGTTCAAAGCTCGATTTGAATCCTTTAGGATAGGTAAAAAGTTCGTCACCCTGAACTTTTCTTCTCAGTTCTCCCAGAAGTGATGAGAAACGCTGGAATTATCTTCACTAAAGTAACCCGAAAATCTTGGTAGCGGGCCGCCGTACCATTAATAATGTGTGATACATGTCAGTAGAGTGCGATTTTAAGTGCGTTTGGAAACTCGACTTTTCAAAAAAAAAGAATTAACTGTTTTTTTAGAAAAAAACTAGTAAGGTATTCTTAATTAGAATCTTTAGAAACCCCTTTGTACAAGATTGCATCGTCGTGGGTTCAAAGATGTTGGAGATAATGGCCGTCAAAAGAAAACTATTTTTGAACTAAAACTATTTTTTATCTGTAAAGCGGATTCTCAAATCAAAAAAATGCATTCTTTATTTTTTGTTCAGAGTAATGTAATGTACTAGTTTGAATTGATTTGACAACAAAATAATTATTTATTTAATAAGACAAAAATTCTAATTTGTACATACCTACCATTTTTCTAACGAGGAATCTTCAATAAAGACCTAAGTAAGCCATAAATACAAAAGTTATGGCAAGGGTTAATTTATTTCTTTCTATTTTTTAAATTTATTTCTTTCATTTATTTTGTTGCAAAATCAATTCAGTCTAGTACAATGCATTATTCTGAACAAAAAATAAAAAATACATTTTTTTGAATTGAGAATCCGTTGTACAGACAAAAATTAGTTTTGGTTCAAATAATTGTACTTTTGACGACCACAATCTCAAACATCTTTGAACCCACTACGATGCAATCTTGTACAAAGGGGTTTCTAAAGATGCTCATTAAGAACACCTTATTAGTTTTTTTTTTTAAATCGCTAATACTTGTTTTGAAAAATCTTTCTGACTTTTCAAACCCCCTTAAAATCGCACACTACAGACATGTATTACATAATAACTTTATTGAAAGTATGCAAGCCTAATGTACATATAACAATTACATATATTAAAAAGATCTTCATAACAGATTTGGTATGTCAAATCACTATTATAATAAAATACTAAATAAAAACATGAACTTTGAATTTGAAACATTTGATATTTTTATATTAACCTAATTTGTACTTAATAATTTTTTTTTTTTTTTTAAATAGGTACAACCTAATTCATATTACATTTACTTACATTAATAACGCACTTGTAATTATATAGAAAGTAGCTAATAATAATTAAAAACGTACATAAGGACAATACATGTATAAATAAAATATCTAATGTGCATACAGAAAAAAGAAACAAATACAATTTATATATATTTAAAAAATGTTAAAGTAAGATTTTTTTTAAATTACTTTTAAAAGATTTTAGCGACTTTGAGCTTTTAACTTCAGTTGGAAGACTGTTATATTCATTTAATCCTTTAAAGAACAGACAATTCATTGATTTCTTAGTATTGGTTCTACTGATATGCGTATTATCCCTACTTCTGGTGAGGTAGTCATGAACTTCATTATTAAAGGTAATGTTTACATATAGGTATGATGGTAGGAGTTTATTTAAAATTTTATACACAAAGACCATAGTTAAGTATTTAGCTCTTAACTCTACTGAGAACCATTCAAGGCATTTCAGCATCATATTAATGGGAGTATATCGGTTGCAATTAAGTATTATTCTCATATTACCATGTTCATAGAATATCTTATCGATCTTTTTTTACCACCAAAGTTTGAAGTTAATTGAGCATCAATGAACGGGTGTACCGGGGTGTTGAGATTTTAGGTGGGTCACACTGTATGTATTAATATATCGAGTGTACCAAGTAAAAAAAACATAAGTATGAAGTCCCGCCTAAATGGATCCCCTGAATTAGCGATGGGCACGTGACGTGATTCTCATCGTGTCATGTTAGTCACGACATGATCGTGAAATATTGAAGTTTAATTTTAAATTATTCTTTATTTAAATAAATTATAAGAAATTGGTCCTTGCTACAGCGTTCTTCTTTGTTTCTAAAATAGAAAACGAAATAAAGCATGGAATCAACAGAAAACAAGCTAACCATTATACTCTTCGCCGATTTACTGCACTTATTATATGTATAATTGTTGCACATTCCATGAAATATTATCCGAAATAAGGTTAGTTTGTATTAGCGAGTGACGGCCTTGTCTAACTGCGAGATGAATGAAAGCCGCCAAAGCTTTTGGTCCATAATCTTATCGCATTTGTAACAGATTTATTGGTGTTAAGTTGATAAACATTAGGGACTATTGGCTAATTAGCCAGTCCTGCAATGCACAGTGTACGAATTCCAAGAAAAATGTGGTCAAAACCGCTTTTTTCAACTTTCCAATTAAGATCATTTCTACCTGCGGTTTCTCAACTCTCTTGGAAAGTTTAGCATTTTATTAGTTTGTAATAAGCACTTGATGTGAATAGTGAATTTGTGTAAGGTGACTGTGTTTTTATGTGAGAATTCATCATATATTCTCGAGTTACTTATTGAAACATAGGTAAGTTTTATTTTCACATGTTTAGTACTAAGGTTCCAGAATACAAATATATATATTATATCCATTTCTTCTATGAACTGTATGGGTAAAAATTTAGATGGCTTTTTTTGTTATCGTTGCATCATAAATTATTTTTCTTTTTGATCTACAAAAAAGTACCGATGAGCACCGATTTAACTTTTAATATCCAGCTTTTCTTTAACATGTTCTCTCACGAATAACTTTAAAAAAAAAGTGCCTTCTGCCGCCTGTTCCTGAAAGTTTCAAAAGTAGTTTACCCTGTATAGTTTCAAAAACATTATGAATCTAAATAGCTGAGGAAGATTACCCTTCTGTAAGGAAAAGGAAGAGTTTTTTTTTAACTTATTCAAGGCATCAAAATATGTTGACTCATAAATTTTCTGGAAAATCAGAACACCACAAGCCATTTTGTTTTCCATGTATACTTTAAAGTACGAATTCTCTTCCTTTATTATTTGAATATCTCCAGTTGTATTTGTCGAATTTCGACCATAAAATTACCAAAATGTTCACGACAAAATTACCTTAAAAACCAGATGTTAATAAGATAGCAATTTACCTAAAAGCAAGATTCCATAATCTAATTTAAAAGGAGATTATGCAAATTTACCAACAATAATACACTTTTAGCCAAAATTGAAAAATCTCCGACGAGAACTAAAAAAATCATGGAAACTTGGAAGGCTGCATCAGCTACTACCAAAATAAAAATGTACAATTCAGAGGAAACACTGGCATTACATTTAGAAGAGATTTTACAAAACACCAATATAATATCGTAAGACAAAGTGCTAAAAATCAAGTAGTAGATATATATCCTTCATACGAGATACTTAAAGCTAAAACAAGTTGCTATCTGCTCAATACAAGAGATCGTCTTAGCTACCATTGTTGACCCAGGTATGGTAATGCTGTCAAAATGGATTGTTGATGGAAGTAGTGGACAAGCACGACACAAACAAAGAGCTCAAGATGAGGGGTTTTCTGATGCAGACATCCTTTTTACATCTTTAATTGCTTTGCAATTGTACTACTCGAATAAAAATTCTGAGAAAGTTATCATATGGCAGAATCTGAAGCCATCATCTACTATATAGATACTGTCGACCTGTCAGATTGCAGTTACAAAAAGAAAGCCCTGAACTTGCAAGAAACGAAATGTTGTATATAGAAGATCAAATTAATGCCTTGAATCCTACAGTATTCAATAGTAAAGACATACAAGTTAGTCACAATCTTTCATTTACAATGGTAGATGGAAAAATATGCAATGCGGCGACTTATATGGAATCTACACAAACTTGCTATGTTTGTGGAGCAACCCCTAAAATGATGAACGACTTGAGTGGGGTTAGTAAAAGAGATGCTGATGCGTCAACATTTGGATTCGGTCTATCAACATTACATGCCTGGATTCGCTATTTTCAACCTTTACTCCATATAAGTTCTTGTCTGGAAGTAAAGGTATGACAAGTGACTGGAGAAGAAAATAGAACAACAGCAGCTACTTGGAAAGCAGAAAACCAATGCAAATTTAGGAGCAAATTGGGACTTATTGTGGACCAGACCAAAACCTGGCGGGAGTGGAAACACAAATGATGGAAATACAGCAAGGCGTCTTTTCCACAATGTAAATATTTTGGCGGTGATTACAAGGTTCAATAAAGATTTAATTCACAGATTCAAGATTATTTTGATAACTTTGTCTTGTGGATTTGCAATAAATCTTCCCGAATTCCAGAAATATGAACTAGAAACAGCAAGACTCTTTGTGGACCTCTACATTACATGCCTGCATTAGTGTATAAGTTCTACAGCATCCATAATTTCAGCTGTGTTGCTACCAATTGGGATGATGTCAGAAGAAGCGCAAGAATCAAGGAATAAACACTTAAAACAATACAGCGTTAAATGTCCAGGAATTCTGACTTAATTAATCGTCTTTTAGCTACCTCTGATCCTATGATATTTTCCTTGCATCAGCATTATACACAAAAATCAAAAACGAAGAATCTTCCCTCGGAAGTTATTGCTATGTTATGTCCTGGAGAAAACATTGCCACACAAGCAGCTGTCGTACCACTCCAGTGCGACAGTGAGTAAGTTTAGTTTCTTATGAGATAAGGTACATACGATTATAATTAATAAGAATTTAAATTCCTTCTATTTTGTACTAACACAATATTTCCTCATGTATTTATTCACAAACTGTAACATATTACTTATAATAATAATAATAATAATTTATTAATCCTGTCGATCACAAATACAAGATATAGTATAAGCCAATATTACATAATAGAATATAAAATAAGTATAAAATATAATATAGATAGAATATAAAAAATGAAGTGTTGGTGTTCTTCCGGGTGTTTTCCCGTGTAGTTGGTAGGCTCCTGTGGGAGCCATGCTTGTCTGAACGACGTTTCGGCGGAATCTCATCTGCCATCCTCAGGTTCTAGCTGGGAGCTGCCTATTGCTGCTGCTGCTGCCCCCGCTACTGCTGCTGCTGCTGCCGGTGCTACTGCTGCTCCTCGTTGCTCGAACTGAACAGTTCGAGCAGCAGTAGCACCGGCAGCAGCAGCAGCAGCAGCAGCAGCAGTAGCGGGGGCAGCAGCAGCAGCAATAGGCAGCTTCCAGCTAGAACCTAAGGATGGCAGATGAGATTCCGCCGAAACGTCGTTCAGACAAGCATGGCTCCCACAGGAGCCTACCAACTACACGGGAAAACACCCGGAAGAACACCAACACTTCATTTAACACCCGTGAAAACCTAAGAAACAACATAATATAAAAAATGTATACACTAATAAAGTATGTCATTAAAAAAAAACGGTATTGTAAAGGTTACAATTACGAACCCGCACATAGTATAAAAACAATGGGAGAAAAAACTGTTAACAAATACACGTTAATTACGGCAATAATAACATTTAAAAAAAAGATCAAGAATGTACAATCACAAACTTCTATCAGCATAATATTTATTTAAAGAATAATAGCTCTTATCTATTAATAATTTTTTAAGTTCTAATTTAAAATATTTAACTTGCATGTTCTTGTATTTACTTGGTAAATGATTGTAAGCTTTTATAGCCAGGTATTTGGGACTTTGTTCATATTTTGTCAGTCTATGTATTGGTATTTCTAGTGTTGTGCTACTTCTTGTATTATGGGAATGATAATTATTAAGAGCATTCATATTTAGTTCCGTTTTAGCGTATATATTATACATTACTCACAAAATACTGCTGGTTTGTTTTATGTTGTCTTACCTGATACCAAAACTACTAGAAACCTTAGAAGAAATAAGCGAAAAGTAGTTTTGGCCCCATTTCGGCTCGTTTCCGACCACTGCGCAATGTAACAATATTATATAGCATAAATATGCATATGGACGGACAGACAGATGGACAGACATTTGGAAGTTGATCACCAACACAATGATATGATTTTTTTCCCTACGAGCGATATTACTGATCGAATGCAATATACTTGTCGTTTTGTATTTGCGAAGAATATAATAACTAAGAAAATAAAGGGCAAGTTTTGCGTCTAAAATCACTACGTGAGCTAAAAATTTGATTTTGAGCAACTTTTTCAAATTCTTTTCGATATTTTCAACTCGAAGCAAAATATCGCGATTGCACTTTGAAATGTTGTAGTATGCCACGTTTAAGAGTGTGTTTGCACGCCACGGTAAATTCGTACAATAGAAAGTGAACTAATGGTTATGCCGATATAACAGGAACCATACAATTGGCTAGGTATATAGTATATAGCAACAATTCAATTGGTAAGTAAATTAAAATTCTTCCCCCCCAACAACCTTCTTTACCAAGTCACAGAGATTACACCAATAAACCAAAGAATACTATCCTTATTCACCAAATTTGCTAAAGAACACAATATAGAAATTATTCAACCACTCTGCAAAACAAGACAACCAGGAATACACAACTGAAGAATATATCCAGACCTAACTCTTTGGGAACATATTGTTGCGCTAAACAATCGGGAATGAAAAATGAAACATGAATATAAATATATATTTGAACTTTTTGTAATTTTAAAGATAAATATGCTGTAAAAATTAATATGTGTAAACAAAGCATTGTAAATATTTATAACAGGCTGAAGGACTTCGGTCGATGGCCATTTGGTGAAACCAATAAAACACAATAATATATATTTGAACTTTTTGTAATTTTAAAGATAAATATGCTGTAAAAATTAATATGTGTAAACAAAGCATTGTAAATATTTATAACAGGCTGAAGGACTTCGGTCGATGGCCATTTGGTGAAACCAATAAAACACAATAAATAAATAAATAATAAAATTCTTTTAAACTCCGACCCTGCTTTTTAGCGATTTGCAGCAGTGTTACCACTTCGAACAGCTACTGCCTCGCCCTCTATTAGTAAACCGCTCAATTAAATTGGCAAAATTTAATACATTTTTCTAACGTACTAGATAGGAGCAAATATTATGCCGATTTTTAACTTTTTTTCACATTTAATATATTTATTCTAACATGTATCATATTTTATTTGAATATTTGAGTCCCATTAAAGAATGTAAAAAATTAATGATAAATTAACTAGATAGTTTTGATTACTAAATCAAATCTAAATTCTGTTGATTTGTTTTTAAGAACAATATTTTGAAAAATTGACGACTGTAAACACAGTATTTTGACCTTGGTAACACAGCCTTAAACAGTTTGCGTAAGCTAAGTACCTCAAAAGATGCAGTTTATTAAGCTCTATTGCTGTACCAGGAAATATTTATGTACCGCTTACAATAACTAAAATGAAAAGGTCTGTATTCATATCAAGTGTGACGACACACACTGTATTTTGTTACAATGTTAGGTAGGTATTAGTGTTGTGTCGTATTTATATGGATTGTATAATAATACGACTCTTTCCGATGATTCGTATGGTACGAATCTTTGCAACCGATACGGTTTCGTATTCGTACCAAATGTACATATTCGTACACAAAGGGACACCAAATGAGATTACCAATTGGGGGATTACGCATCGGTGCGATTCATACCAGTACGAAAGAGAAAATTATTTTGTATCTGACTTTGATTTGTATTATTGAGTTGGGGCAATGGTGGCTTTGTAGTATTAAACTTCTATTTCTATTCATTTTTAATAGTTAATAATTAGTTTTCACGGCTAAAAGTAAACTAAACAATACAGTAGTGTCGCGATAATCCGATCCCGCATTAATCCGGATGCTTCTATAATCCGGATTGCCTTCTTGTTCTCTTGAAGTATTCTGTAATCCGGATTTTACTTGATTTTGTAATCCGAATTCATTCAGGTAACTCTTCTTTGATCTTGTAAAGTGTCTTAAGAACTTAAACTTACAACATGCTGTATGTTTGCTTCACAATGCTCGGGAAAATGTACCAGCCAGTTCCTTAGAAGAATGCTGGAAAACGATTTTAAAACAAAAAAATGAGAATGACTTAGAAGATGACCCCGAGGATTTGATCCCTTTAAGTGCTATACAACAAAAGATACTAGCAGAAAAAATTAATGTGGATTGATTGAACAAGAAAATTTAATCCATGCAAATGATAGTGCTGACTGATGATGTGATGGAAATTGCCAGTCCGGTCAGAAGTAAAAATGAAGATGCTGTCAAAAGCTTAAATCTTGCTTTACAGTGGGCTACAGAAAACGACATTCCTTTAAAAGATTATGATGCTACAAAATCTCAAGGAAATTGCTTTTGAAAAACAACAGCACATAAGTCATCAGAGTAAAATCATTCTTTTTAGTCTTTTAGACACAATTCTAATGAAGCCGATGAAATTAATGTACAAGAAAGTGATGAAAATGTTAATTATGTATATTATACATATGTAGTTACATATTTTTAATATTTCGTTTTCTTGATATGGGATCGCCTTTTTTATTTGTCTTGTTTTTTTATATAAGTACAGTGCTTACTTTTGTTAAATACAGCCTTTTATTTATTTTTTTGCAATTTTAAAAGCTGAATTTAAAATGTTTTGATAATCCGGATTATTTGATAATCCGAATTAGCCTGGTTTTAATTGATCCGGATTATCGCGACACTACTGTATAACCAATAAAGTTCAATATTCAAATGATAATTGAATATTAATATTAAGTTTAGAGTATAAAGAATAAGAATAAAAGAATAGTACAATAATTATGTGTGGTATGATTTTCGTGCATGTAGTATCATGAGATGCGGTTAGTACAAAATACACAAAACTACTGGTACGAATCATTGATCTTTGTATACGGACAATGCGAAGAATACGTATAATATGAGTACAAGTTAAATTGTACCATAGTATAATTGTGTGCAGTCCGACTCTCGTGCATCTAGCATACCTAGCATCATACGTTTAGTATGAAATACGAATACGAAATTTTTGGTACAACTCTTTTTGTATACGAAGTCAGTACGATACGAATCTTTAAAAATAGTCGTATTGCCCATCACTAGTAGGTATCAGTCTGCCCTACCGAATTTTAAAAATTAGGTGTAGGTATATATTTGAATATATGAAATGTATTTAAGTACCTCTCCTCTACTTAGGCACTGTTGCCCAACTAAAGCAGCTTGTTGGTCTCCAAGGCATCCTGACAAGGGCACACCCCTTAAAGATCCTTCGGCAATATATCCATATACTTCTGAACTAGATTTAATAGTAGGTAAAACTGAGGTCGGTATTTTAAAAAAATTTATAAGGACTGGATCCCATTTTAATGTCTCAATATTCATCAACATAGTTCTTGAGGCATTTGTAACATCCGTAATGTGAATACCTCCATTTATTCCACCTGTTAGATTCCAAATTAACCAAGAGTCAACATTTCCAAATAAACAGTTACCTGCTGCCATTGTTTTTTTTATTTTAGGAATATTATCTTGTAGCCATTTAACTTTGACTGCACTAAAGTATGGTGATAACGGTAGGCCACATAATGGTTTTAAGTAATTTTTGTTCCTGGATTTATTTGGCACTTCATCCAGAAGTTGATCGACTGTCGAAGACGTCCTTACATCCAACCACACAATTGAGTTATAAAGAGGCTCTCCAGTTGTTTTATCCCAGACAATGGTCGACTCTCTTTGATTTGTTATTCCTATAGCCACAATATCATTTACGCTACCTCCCAAAGCAATTAGTTTATCAATAGCATTTTCCACGCAATTTCGCACAACCTTTAATATTTCCATAGGATCTTGTTCAACCCATCCTTCTTGGGGATATATTTGTGATAATTCTTGCTGATGAGAAACCACAACTTCTGAAGTTCCAGCCTTAAATAATATAAATCTTGCACTTGATGTTCCTTCGTCAATAGCTCCTACCAAAGGCCCCATTTTTTTAATTCCCAATCGCGCTCCTTAAACAAACTTCTCAACCATAGATTTTTAGCTTTTACATAATCATAATCTACCGATAAACAAGTAATTAAAAGAAACGTAGTCCAATATTGTGACCTTCGAACTAGTTTTATTAACATGATATCAAGTTATCATAATTACTATTTGAATCATTATTTGATTATTTTCATTTATTTTGTCACGTTTGACAGTATTACATAAAATTTTATTGAGTTTGTCAATATTCTTTATTCAAGTGCAAAGACTGCAAAGTAAACAAATTTAATTTCTCCAGCGTAAACACCTTAAGGCGGCTTCAGAGACCTTCTGCGTGTGACCAGCGACACTTCCCCCTCTACTCCCAGTTGTTTATGGAAATGTCGCTGGCTACACCGGAGCCGGATTCCGTTAACATTTGACAACCTAACATACAATATTTTTTTACAATTTTTCAGGGAAAAATGTCAAAACAAACGTACTTTTGATGATGTGTTTATAAATTATGTTTATCTTCCTCCGCCTTTTTCAGTTCATATTCGGTTAAATACACCTGAAACATGGTCCCACTGCTAGTATGAAGTAAAGTACATGCCTTGCCTTCCTGTGCACAATGGGGTTTAAATTAGACATTGCACTTAATTTTTATAATAATAAAAAAGTCAACAAAACGTCACTATTGACAACATAACCTCAACAACTCAGCGACACTTCGGTGTAGTTGGCAAGTTCCAACTTCACGGCGACAGTATTGCTGCCGCTCAACGAAAGTTGGGGAGTACGTGACGTAGATTTTTGTGGCCACGCTATTGGTTCTTCTAGTGTCGCTGGCTACACGTCGAAGGTCTCTGAAGCCGGCTTTAGAGTAGGAAAGATATATAACCGTACTGTGACCGTGTGACCTATTTAACGTAAGTAGTACTGTTTCTTGCTGTTTAAAATAGAAAAACTTTGTTAGAGGTGTTTCAGAATCTCATGAGCCGCGAAATGCGCAAAAGGCAAAGTTTAATCTGTGTTATAAGTATGTTTTTGAAGACACTGGAGGCTGCCTTGCTGTATACATAAACAAGAGCTCGGGATAAATTGTAAACAATAAATATAATATTTTTAAGAAGTGTAACTGAGTCAACAGGACAAATTATGTCTCTGCGCATATGAAGGTCACGGCTCATGAGGTTTTAAAACACCTCTATATATTGGATACCACAGATTTCTTGATCTGTGTTGGATACCTATGTTCACCATCTTTGTTCACATTACGTAATTCATAACTTTAGAGATAGATGGCAATATATTTTATTTTATTTATGAATGGCGAGAAGGGCAGGGGTTATCTAGTAGTATTAGGCACAGAATAAATAACAATTCTACTATTAGGACCTTAAAGTAGGAATAGCTATTTATTTTGCTAATGTGTAATTATGCACACAAGAAGTATAGCCACGAAGCCATCACACGCAGTGGACAAAATGCCCGGAAACGTGATCTTTCAATATTGCTAAAAATTAGTAGTGGAGTAGATCTGGCATTTGAAAAACTAGTGCCTTTTTTCAAAAAAAAAAATTCCCATCTTATAGAGGACGACTTCCTCCACTTCCCTGACACTTTCACCTCCGCGATCTAGGTGGGGAGGTGGGAGGGGGAGCTGTTAAACATATGGAAAATCGGTTTTTCTCAGTTTGCGCGCGATAGGGGAGACGGACAAAAAATGTTTCGGATAAAAAAGAAAGGCCCTCCCAAAGGCGCGTAAACTGATTTTTGGTTTTTTAAAATCGGCCAATTAGGGCCGGAGATATGGCCGTTTGAAAGGATAGAGTTTCAGGGTAGGAAAAGGGATCGGACAGGAGGTATGAGGGGTGTTTAAGAGATAAGGAATGGGGTTAGGATGGTAATTTTTTTTCTGTTGTTGGTGGTTATAGTAAGAGGTCGAGACCGCAGGGGGAGCTCTCTAAGGCAATTAGGGAAGGAGAGGGAGGGGGGGACGTGCAAAAAGGGAAAACGGCCATATCTCCGGTTCTAATAGGGCGATTTTAAAAAATCAAAATAGGATTTTTTTCTTTCTTGATCAGCTATAATGTTGGATAGGTAGGAAATAATTTTCGCCGAAAATGTAAAAATGGGGGGGAAAAAAATGTTTTTTTTTTCAAAACGATTTTTTTTATTAAGGGAAAATGTCAGACTTACCTTTCTGAGCTTCGATTTTCCTTTGTGTGTGTGTGTGTAAGTGAGAGCGGCGAGAGAGTAGAGAGGGTAGAGGCCACGCCTACTCTCCTGCCGCTGCAGCTGCTGATTGAAAAGAAATAAATTTATAAGTGTAATTCGCGCGCGTAGCGCAAGTTACTGTCCGGTCGAATTAATTATTTTTTTTTTATAAAAAGGGAAATTTGTTCTCTTTAAAATGAGCCCTGTCAGAAGGGCGTAGGACTTTCCTTTGCCCTTCTGAAGGGCTTAAGCTTCAAGTTGTCGCCTTGCCTGTCGTAATAAAGGAATTCGAAAAATTCTTTTTTCATTTTAAAGAGGATGAGACTTTCCGTCTATTAGAAGCAGTTTCCCACTAAACATGAAAACATTACCGAAATAAAACAGTAATGTATCATCGTTACTTTGTAACATTATTCAATAAATAATTTTAACGTTTATATAACAAGTATGTTATAGATTATGTCCCAGTCAGCAATGTTACAAAGTTATATTATTAAAAACACAACATTAAGGCAATATCCTCTCAACATATCTACATTAATGTTTTAATGTTATATTTTAAATACTACATTATGACTACATTTTTTAAATGTAACAAAATAAATGTTTTAATTTGATTACTACAATAATATTTCAGTAATATTAAAAGAAACATAATTTAATTATGAAAATTATATTTAAATAATGTTCTTTTGATGTACTGTTTGTTAACATTTATACAATTTTATATTTTATAAATATTTACAGGGTGATCTTTAAATGATAGCTACAAGATTCTTTAATGATGCTTCCCCTCTATGTTCTTACTTTTGGTTTGGAGATGACTGAATGACATTTACACAACTCTAAAATTGAATGGATCAAGTGGAAATATAGGCTCATATTTAAAAATATAATAGCTCAAAATGCAAGGAATATAATATGCTACTGTACAGTATAGTCGCCGTTACATTCCTTGCACTTTGTGCTGTTAGATTTTTAAATGTGATCTTATATTTTCACTTTTCATCCCTTCAATTTTAGAATTGTGCAAATGTCATTCAATCATTTCCAAACAAAAAGTGAAAAAGCAGAAGAAACGTATTATGTGAAAGAACCTTGTACCTATCATTTAAAGACCACCCTGTAAATAATTATAAAATATAAAATTGTATCATAGAAACATAAAAATTAATTTGAGAATTTATAAAACATAATCACAATTATTATATGTGCATGTATGACACAATACACTTAACATTTCAAAACCGCTTGCGTTTTACAAATTGTTCACTAATTATTAATAACAAAGCACCAAATATAACTTTTGTGCCTTTCAATGTTGTTTAGAATAGGTGAATTTAAAAAATTAATTAATTACTTGAAACCCAGAATTATTTAATATATTTAGTTATATTTCGAATTTTAAAACCAAATAAAGTGCATGTATTAGAAACAAACATCTTAGAGATCACTTACTTGTGGGACAACTAAACAGAATTATCTAGAGGTATTGAAAATAAAATAAAAATTTGAAAATGCACCATTATGTGTTTATACATAGTGTATTACCTGTTCTGAACCAGCTTATGAATAAAACCAGCAGAAATGAATAAATGTTTTTTATTATTCAAACCCGGTTAAATTATTAGTACGGATGATATAGTATTCACACAATATTTTTTCTGATGGAGTTTATCATAATCAATTTGATTTGTATTATGTATTTTGAGATAATGTGCATTATTTAATATACAAAAAATAAACATTTGATTTACAAATTGTGTGAAAATAGCATAAAATATTGTATGTAGACATTTTTTGTTTTGAAAATCGTAGACACTCGAAATTTCGAAACATTCTTTGGTGGTATTCGGAAAGCAACTCTAAACCGCATCTGAAATTAAAACAGAAAATTGTTAAAATTATTGATAGTATATGGAACATTCTAAATTCGGTGTTATATGGGAAAGAGGAAGTTTAGAAACGAATGCTCGTTTAGGGGGTGGCTTCCATAAATGTTACAAGGGAGAAGGGGGGATTGCTATTTGCAAACATTTTTTTTTGATAGCCTCTTAAATGTAACATTTATTACAACACAACCTATAAGTTTGACATATACTTATTAACAAATTGAATATTTAAAATTAAACCATGCAATAATAATACTGAACTAATGGAGTAGGTATATAGGTATATTAAAAAATGGGGAATACCATTCTTGCAATCAAAAAACTTTTATCAAATTTGTTTTAGTAAATGTTAACTATCAATTTGTCAGTCGATCCGAACTAATTATTATACGCAGGAGCAATGAAGCAAAACAAAACTACAGTGAAGCACATATTTTCACCTTTGTAGTCGTAAATCTCAAAATATTAATAGAGAAAAAAATGCAACCTTTATTTCCTACAATATTGGTAATAACTAATTTCAGAGTAGAACTAATGGGAAAGCAAAACATCAAGAAAAAATAATTTTGACCGACAATTTTCCAATATAAAAACTTAAAATGATTGTTCCATGTACTTATATATATAAAACCAAAATTTATTTTTAAATATTAAATACCCTATATAGTTTCACTTACCGATTCTCCATGTTATTATCTGTTTGTAGTTCTTTTACTAGCAGAAATTCATCGAATTTTGTTGTCTTTCAACAAGTCCTTTTCAGTAGTTTCACCACTTACATTTACTGCTTCTAAGTCCGCTGCATCGTAGCTTTAATTGCCAAGATCAAGTAAGAGTTGGAATTTATATAAGAGTTGCTTGATCTAGATTAATTGCTTCCTAAAATAGGGATTTAAAACATTAGTTCATTAATTTCAAATATACCTACATAAAAACACATTTTTACATTTTCAATGAGTGTGAACCGTTAGCTAGATCAGTACCAAATTATTTTTCATCTCTTCTCAATGTAATTTGTCAATGTGAGCTTTGATTTTTAAGAAAACCGAACTTTCGAAAAAATGTTAAATATTACTGAACTTATTTACCTACTTACCATGTGTTTTCGGACATATTGAACAATAACTAAACTATTATATAAAGTCGTCTTTGCGAACAGGACGTCAACAATCAATTTGTTAATGACGAAATCAGGACAAAATATGCTTACTCTTTTGTTTTCGGACATATTGAACACTATTAACTATTAGGTATTATAATGCTATCTTTGCAAACAAATTCGAGGCAAAATGGCGTGTGACTGACGATCACAGAACATATACTCATTTCCTTTTCTTCTTGTTTAGCCGTCTCGGTCTCGGATGCGTCCGTTACGTTCGGTCTGGAATGGCCAATAAATAGCATTTAGGCGTATCACGTGACTATAGATGAATGTTGGTTTAATAACATTTATAATTATAACCTATAAATGTAACTTTAATTTAACAACAATGTTAATGACAAGTGTTTTTAATATAATTTTATAAATATTACATAATAACATTATGGAGCTGTTATAGAATAATATTGCATTACGTTACATTCCAGTAATATTATCAGAGTGTTTATGAACAATATGGCATATATGTTATATTTTAAACACATAAATAATATTGATTTCTTGTAACATAGCTGTTTTAATAAATAATGTTTTTTGGATATATTAAAATAAAATTATAATTACGTAAAAACAATATTACAAAAGAATATTGACAAAGTAACTTTAAAAAAATGTTTTTTAATATTTTAGTTATGTTTCATGTTTAGTGGGTTATCCTCACCACTTACCCCCTCGATAAAAAAATCGTTTTGAAAAAGAATACATTTTTTCTTTTGCTCCCCATTTATACATTTTTGTGGAAAATTATTTCCTACATATCCAACATTATAGCTGCTCAAAAAAGGAAGAAATCCCATTTTGATTTTTTTAAATCGCCCTATTAGAACCGGAGATACAGACGTTTTCCCTTTTTGCACGGTCCGCCCTCCCTCTTCTTCCCTAATTGTCCCAGAGAGCTCCCCCCGCGGCCTTGATCCCTTCCTATAACCACCCACAACATAAAAAAAAATTACCATCCCAACCCCATCCCTTATCTCTTAAACACACCCCTCATACCTCCTGTCCGATCCCTTTTCCTACCCTGAAACTCAACCCCTTCAAACGGCCATATCTCCTGCCCTAATTGGCCGATATTAAAAACCCAGTTTACGCGCCTCAGGGAGACCTTTCTTTTTTATCTGAAACATTTTTTTGTCCGTCTCCCCGGTCGCGCGCAAACTGAGAAAAACCGATTTTCCATATGTTTAACAGCTTCCCCTCCCCCCGCACCACCTAGATCTCGGATGTGAAAGTGTCAGGGAAGTGGGGGAAGTCATCCTCTATAAGATGGGAAAACATTTTTTTTGAAATAAGGCACTTGTTTTTCACCTCCTTTTTCTGCCAGAGCTACTCCATGCACTAGGGATTTTCGAGGTCGCTGATTTCGATTTTGCTATAAATGGAAAACCAAACATATTGGCGATCAAATATGGCCAACTTATTTATTAAAAAAATAGTTTCTTCAGGTGAAAGTCAGCGTATAGGTGTTTTCGAGGTCACTGATTTCGAATGTGATATTATTAAAAAACAAACAAAATGGTGAACCCAATATGGCAGATCTTTCAATTAAGAAATTAGTTTTTTCAGCTGAAAGTACTAACTTTCAGCTGAAAAAACTAATTTCGCAGATTTCTAATTTGATATAAATTTATATTAAAAACCATAGGCGTAATTCGGGAGGGCAAGGGTATAGGCACCTGCCCACCCAATATTTTGAAAGAGCATTAAATTGTTTAAGGCAAATCTGGCGAATTCCAAAATTCTTCTGGAAAAAATAATAAGTATGAGTATGACAATTACGCCAATCAAGTCAAAGGTTTCAATACTGTTAGGCAGGGGCGGATTAAGACTTTGTGGGGCCCCTGGCTAAATTTTGAGCGAAGCCTTTTTGCAATTCTCACACAGACGGGCGAGTTAAACCCCAGACGCCCGGGGGAAAGCGAGTTCAATACTCGTAAACCGCAGACAGGCGACTTAAACCCCAGATGCCCGGGGGATAGCGAGTTCAATATACTCGTAAAATAATAGGCCACTAATTATAATTTCTTTTACGTGGCACGTCTATGATCATATAGTATACTTTAAGGTCTAATGGGTTTAAGGTTTCTTTTCTAGGCGAACGATTTCCTAAGCAAACCGTATTTTACTAATTTATATACCAGTTTTTAAAACCTGGTTTAAATTTTAATTTTTAGCAAAATCGTCCCATGGAAACTCATTTTTTAATAACAATTTTGTAAACAAATCATAAATAATGCGATTTTCGATTCCAAAACACTTCTGTCGTAGAGTATGGGTTACTATACAAGAAAAAAGTCTTATATGTACAGTGTGTCTCACTTAAAAGAGTGTAACAGCGTAATCACTGTTTTGTTTTTTGTCCGTAGAAGATAGAGGTCATCAAGGTCTATTTAAGACCACCAAATCACTTTCCATCTTTAAATGCAAGGCCATCTACGATACTAAATTCAAATATCTTGAATCCGAAGTTTAGTTAAATTCTGAAAAAAAATGAGGTCTTGATGAAAAAATTCTTTTAAGGCATTTAAATGAAACTATTTACACAAATGAATAATAAATACAACCAAAAGAATTAAATATTATGTTCTATCAAACCTTCATCAGCCCTAATGCATGCTTCTAACAAATTTTTTTTATTAAAAAATACCTACTATTATTTTTTGATATTTTTCAAACAACTTATTACCGTAGATGGCCTTGCATTTAAAGATGGAAAGTTATTTTATGGTCTTAAATAGATTATCTTTTATGATCAGTTTGATTCAAATCGGAAAAAACAAAAGAATTATTACGCTGTTACACTCTTAAGTGAGACACACTGTATGTTATGTCGGAAAGATTTATTGTTTAAAAGTTGTTAACGTTTAAACATTGAAAATTGCCATGTTTAGTCTTTTTGACCTTTAATAACTTTTGAATGGAAAAACATTTTTAGATCCTACAAAAATAATCGGAAACATAACTTCAAAATGTCGAACGATTAACGATTTAGAAAAATTACATCAATGGTTCCAAAGTTATAGCATGCTATGATTACACTTAGGTTGCCTGCTGTCAGAAACATGATCTGTACTCGCAAAAGCATGGCGCGCTACTCGAAAACAGTTTTGAAATCGGTGTAACTTTTATATTGATGTAATTTTTATAATTCCTTCGGCGTTTTGAGGTTAAAGCCTTGCACTTTCAGAATATTTTTTCGGAATCTAAAAATTTATTTCAGTTCCAAAGTTATTAAAGGCAAAAAGGCTAAAAAACGCATTTTTTTAGTGTTTATACGTTAACAACTTTTTTGACTTAGACTTTTTCGACATAACAAACATGACTTTTTTCTTGTGTTGACTCATACCTACTTTACGATAGAAGTAGTTTGGAATCGAAAATCGTATTATTTACGAATTGTTTATAAAATTGCGCATGCTCGCGGAGTTATCGCAAAAAATTCAAATTGTACACATCAGCGAGCACTTGCCAACATATCAATGAACGTGTACAAACGACAATCATCTGGGGAACGTTCGCCCAACTGTTTGGTGAACGATCGCCAAGTGTTCCGATTTTTGCGCAAGCCTTATTTATTGTTTTTCACACAACTCGCTTTCTCTCTTTTGACTTTAAAATTACCTGTTTATTAGTGATAAGTTCGCTTTCCCATGGCTATTTGGGTTTAGGGTTTCCTGTCTATGGTTTAATTTTTTGTAGCACTCGCTTTCTCTCGGTCATCTGGGTTTATATCGTTTAATGCTAGCTCCACACGTTGGGCCAAGTCTAGCAAACTTCGGCCACAGCCAACGTGTGGATGGTAAGTTTGTGTTGGATTGCCGTGAATATGGGCCAAGTTTGCCTGAGATCGCCTCGGTGGCGGTAAATAGTACACAAATCAAAGGAATTATGGGCGTGCTCGAGTCAGATACCTACCAATTCCCGTCCACAAAAAAACATTTTTTTTTTACTTACGAAAAGTATATACAGGGTGTTTCACTTAAAAGTCCCCATCAGGCCATTATCTCTAAAACTAATAAAGATATTTTATTTTTGTAAATGATTGATACCAAAGAAAGGTTTAAATAACGGTGATTAGAATTTTTCCTCAACAGCACACAGAGATGGCGCTGCGATGCAAAACTATTTTTTGATGGCTGGAACCTTGAAACATAAATCATGTGATGAAACAATAATTTGTGAATAATTTTGATGGTATAGAGAATTTACAAAAAACAAGCCGTTTTGGAGTTATATACATATGAGTTTCTTTCATTAATGCCAGTACACGTGAATTTTGATAAATCCCTATAATTTATTTATTATTTATTATAGAATATTGGTTACCAAACACTTTTTTTCAAGATAAGGAAAGTGATATAATACACTATCATAAAATTATGTTTACCACTTCCGGCCAAACCGGAACTAACATGATGAACCAATATCCATATGTTCCTACATATTACATTTTTTTTTCTAATAACGCTTCTAATAAAACGGCTCCCAAAACTTAAAGTAAGTAAGACAACAAAGAAAATACACACTAATTTAGAATGGGCTAAATTTATATTAACAATTCAGTAAAGAACGTAAACAAAAGTTTTATAAACAAACATTTAAAAACTATCGAAATATTATTAAAAATGAAATTAAACTAATTTCTTTCTTATTAGTAGGTACTTATTATATTAAATGTTCAAAATTTCTCCCTTCTTCATGAATACACATATTGTACCGTTTCAGTAACTCTTCATTGCAAACTTTTTGTAACGTATGTCTATATTTATAGCAGCAACACTTGCATATATTTTATACAAATCGGCCATATCCTCAATGGATTCAATGTACACTACACTTTTTAAATACCCCCAAAGGTAAAAATCTAATGGAGTCAAGTCAGGTGATCGTGCTGGCCATCTGACTACTCCATTAGTACCAATCCATCTCTGAGGGTACATTTCATTAAGACAATCTTTGACTAGTACTGAGTTATGGGGTGGTGCACCATCTTGGTGAAACCAAATATTCTCCTGGTTATGAGGGATAGTCTCTAATAATCCTGGCAATACATTTCTCAAAAATATCTCATATTTTCTTCCATTTAAAGTCCCATGGAATAGATATGGTCCAATAATATATGAATTTAATATTCCACACCACACGTTAACTCCAAAAGTTACCTAATTTCGGGTCATTCTCATCCATCTAGGATTATTTTGTGACCAGTATCGGCAGTTATGCTTACTCACAACTCCGTTGTTGTGAAAACGGCTTTCATCGCTCCAGAGCACATTTTTTAAAAAATTTGGGCATTCTTCAGAAAGAACTGAAAATTCAGCTAGAAAATGTAATCTTCGTTCATAATCACCAGGCCTTAAATGATGGATCAATTTTAATTTGTATGGATGGTATTTATTTGACTTTAATATTCTATGGCACGAAGATATCGACAGATTAGTTTCCGATGCCAATTTCCGGAGAGAACATTGAGGATTGTTGACAACACTATTTAACACCAAGGCTGTATTTTCATCGTTTCTAACTGGCCTATTTCTGTTACGAATAGTTTTCTTAAAACTACCCCAGTTTTTTAAATTTTTAAACAGCATGATAAATGTTTTTTTATCGGGTGTAGGTCTATTTGGAAATCGTAAACAAAACAATGGTTTTGCTTGTCGGGAATTTCTTTTGCATTCACCGTATATTAAAATCATATTTAACTTATCTTCATTGGTGTATCTAACCATTTTTTAAATTTATTTTTTTTTATTGCCTTATTTGGATTAATTTGCTTTGAATTGTTTCTAAGTACACTATTTCTGTTTGAAACTATGATTGAAATGCACCAACTACAAACTTTGTTTAATAACTGTCAAACTTAAAATTAAATCAAAGCCTACTAATATCTCTTAAGTAGATTTTTCATTACCATTCTAAATTAGTGTGTATTTTCTTTGTTGTCTTACTTACTTTAAGTTGGGAGCCGTTTTATTAGAAGCGTTATTAGAAAAAAAAATGTAATATGTAGGAACATATGGATATTGATTCATCATGTTAGTTCCGGTTTGGCCGGAAGTGGTAAACATAATTTTATGATAGTGTATTATATCACTTTCCTTATCTTGAAAAAAAGTGTTTGGTAACCAAATTCTATAATAAATAATAAATAAATTATAGGGATTTATCAAAATTCACGTGTACTGGCATTAATGAAAGAAACTCATGTAACTCCAAAACGGCTTGTTTTTTGTAAATTCTCTATACTATCAAAATTATTCACAAATTATTGTTTAATCACATGACTTATGTTTTAAGGTTCCAGCCATCAAAAAATAGTTTTGCATCGCAGCGCCATCTCTGTGTGCTGTTGAGGAAAAATTCTAATCACCGTTATTTAAACCTTTCTTTGGTATCAATCATCTGCCATTTACAAAAATAAAATATCTTTATTAATTTTAGAGATAATGGCCTGGGGACTTTTAACTGAAACACCCTGTATAAGTATTTTTTTTATTGAAAAAAGATTTTTTGTAAATAAGTTTAGAATGTCTTAAAGAGCAAAAAAAAGTTTTTCCCACCATCCATTTTATAGTAGTAAATAAATTTTCGAATTATTTTTTTGTAATTGATTTAGAATGTCATGAAATGTGGAAATTTTAAATAAGAGCAAAGCAGTTTTTCTGTTATCTACTCTATAGTAGCGGTAATTTTTTTTTCAGTTTTCAGCAATTTTTACTTCCCTCGCATAAGTACCGAAGGGAAGTATTGCATTCGAGAAAAAAAATCACCCTCCGAGATTTTTTCGGATTTTCACGTTTCAGATGTACATTACGAAAATACAGGTTTTTCAATTCCGTCAGTCTGTCTGTCTGTTGGTGCATTAACTAAAAAATTACTAGACTTTCACGGAAAAATATACAGGGTGGACCGTCAAAATGGATATAATAAAAATTTTTTAAAAAATCGCTGAAATTTTAAATTTCCACGTGTTGTGACATTGTAATATTTTTAACAATTTTTTTTTCAAAAAGAGGATTTTTTAAAGTTTTCTTAACACTAGACTAATTGAAAGAAACATTATTTTTGCTGAAATTTAAAATGTTCACGCTTCATGACATTCTAAACCTATTTAAAAATAAAAATGTAATCGCTGCTATACTTCCACTCCACTACGTGGAGCATTTGTTATGAATACAATTTTTGTTAAATAAACTACTTTTACGTTATTACAAAATTTTGTTCTGGAATTGTAAATAAATGATATACAAATAGAGGCGAAAACGGTAATTTCTTGTATTTTGATTAATATTGCTAAAAAATTTAAGAGTACATTTTTTTCAGCCCTTTCAAAATGCTCTGCAGAAATGTTCAAGTATTTCGTAATTTTACAGGGTGATTAAAAAAATACAGTAAGTCAAATATGAATTATTATGAAAAAAAATTGAGAAACAAAAGATATTTGGGTGTTATCAAGTTTACATAGAGTACTTATGGACATACAGCTCCCACCAAAATTTTGAAAATTTATCTTCAATATAACGGAAATTATTGGAATTTTTTTTTGTGATTCACTTTAAGCGGATGTGCTTCCTCAAGGAAGCATTTTTGGACCAAGGTAAGATGGGTTATATGGGCTCAATATGAGTCCAGGAGTCGCAGGTTTCCGTCCGGGATCTCAATTCTGGGACACGCTGTATAGTAATCATAAACAAATTTTCAAAATTTGTCGTCTTGAAATAGGTTTAACATGTCATGAAACATCGAGATTTTAAATTTGAACGAAAAAAATTTTTGTCTGTGTGTCGGTCTGTAACTTTCTTTTGTGTGCACGTTTTCTCTGGGACGATTTAAGATATTGACTTGAAATTTTGCGCACGTATATATTATAACGATCTGAAACTGGATTGTTTTTTTAACTAATTTGGTGGGGGGTTCGGGACAGGGCCGGCTCTAGATATCTTTTAAGCGTCAGCGGACGATATGTTGGCGCCCCTCATCTCAATTGTAATAAAACCGCAGGATACTGTAATGGAGAAAAAATCTTATTACAAATACAATTTTCTTCAATATCCATAATTTTCCCAAGAACGTTAACGACCAATGGCAAAATTATAACTAAGGATGAACATTGAACAAGGTTTCAATTTTTTATAATTAATTGAACAACTTTTATTAAATAATAAATGAAATTCTTTCCCTGTTTGACACCTTTCAGTTGGCGCCTTCTGTGACAGCGTAGTTCGCAGGATTCAAGGTCCGGCCCTGGTTCAGGAGTAAATATGGGGAAAGAAGTAAATCAAGCTGGTATAAGAGTACAAAAATTTGGGATTTGGTGTATATGTGTGTGGTGTGGTGTATATATACTAGAAGCCAAGGCCTCAGATTTATTATTAAAATTTCCATTCCACCCAGCACTTCATTATTAAAGGGGTTGATAAAATAAAATTGAGATATTCACTTGAAACTACGTACACGTATATATATCATAACGACACCTGGAACTAGATTAAATTTTGTGATGATTCCGGTGAACGGTTGGAGGTTAAATACGGAAAAATAAGCAAAGCCAGCTGGTAAGAGTACAGAAAGTTGGGATTTGGTGTATATCCTAGAAGTCAAGGCCTCAGATTTTTTTATAACATTTTTCAACCCCTTCACCACCCCCACTCTATTACTATAAAGGAGTTGATAAAATTTAATTGAGATAATCACTTGAAATTTGGTGCATGCGTATGTATTATAACCATACATCTGAAAATAGATTGTATTTTGAGATGATTCCGTTAGGTGGTAACTAGCGGTAAATAGGGGAAAATGAGTAAAGCAAGTTGGTAAGAGTACAGAAACTTGAGATTTGATGTACATATCAGAAGCCAAGCCCTCAGATTTTTTTATCATATCTTTCAACCCCGGTATATTTTTGTCAATGTTTTTAAGGTTGCGTGTAAAAAACTGATATTACAACTGAATATCTAAGCCAAATATGACACACTTTTAATCAGAGTAGTTAATTAAAAAAAGGTAGGTAATATTGACTTAATTAAATATTTTTCTCGCACCTACTCATTATGCAAACACTGATAAAGAGAGATAAGTTGGTTGTTCTTCATAACTTAACATTCTTCAAAGGTGAGCAGCAGTAACGTAAAAATGGGTGTCAAAAGGTGTTTAAGAGTCTGCTGTGTTGTGCTAGGTATGTAATTAATTGTTTATGATATAGTAGACTATTGATATTTTCATATTTTTGTGGACAGTATTTCTAGCAATTCTTACACAGGAGGTGGAAGCAAGAAGGAAAATATTGAGAGGGCGGAAAACACTTACAAGGTGGTACATGAGTAAGTACACTACTTTTCACTTTTAAAATTGGCATCTGTAGATTTAAAAACAACCCTTTTTAACGATATGATTAAAATAAACTGTTATGTTTCACTTTTATACAGGACCGGACTGCTAGGTTTCTGAAACTCAACGACACGGGGCTCACATAAAACACTCGTCCCCCTCCCGCCCACATGATTTTGTTAAAAAGTAAATAAAAATCAGAAAAGGATAGAACAATAGTTTGAACGTGACATAGTAAGAATAAAAACATGTTGTAATGGCTGTATTTATAAAACAAATATTTTATTTAATTAGGGCCGGCGGAAGAGAAATATTTAGATCGGACAAGTACCTGTTTTGGCGCCCCTAATTACCAATTAAGTAAAAAAATATATGCAGATTATAAGCTATTTACGTTTACTTTAAAATAAACTATCTAAGCACATTTTTATACTTATATAATATATATTTAAGAAAAACTGCCTTTCAAGCCTTCGCGTCGGAAAGGTCTTTAATGAATCATTAATGGATTTATAGTCGATTTCGCTTAATATGTCGTACTCGATCGACATCATCGCCAGCGCAACTAAGCGACCTTGTAACACTGAAGACCGCAAATAATGTTTTTACTAATTTTAATTCAGAGAAACTTATTTCCCCTAATGTGACGGTTATGGGCAATGTTACTAAAATACGCAGGAAAATATACTCGATTAAATAGTTTTTACGTATAAAATTTAGTACATCAGTTGGTGAACTTCCAGGACCAGGGGCGACTAGTGAAAACAATATCGTATGCTCCTGGTAAAGCTGTAATCCATCAACATCTCGATGATTGCCATCTGTTAGCGATAGTTGGAAATCTTCGCATTTTTTCAATAACTCTGCTGTTCATTTCACTATTAATATCGTAAGGATAAAAGGGTAAACATATCGTTGCATTTTTGAAGCTGCTTAAATCTTTCCTCTAATGAATTAATAGTTATGTCTAAGATGGAGAGAAAATAAATTTATCTTGAACGACTGTGTTGATTCAACTATTGGATCATCTCCACTTTCATAGTTGAACTGATGTTTTATTTTTCTTGGGTGAATTCTTATGGACTGCTCAAATTGTGGTTCGGGTTCTAAAATTTCCGCTAAACTTCCAGCGTCCGCTAAAATTTCTTTAAATCCTTGATCTGATTCTAATTCCTCAAAAATATGTTTACTTTTGAAACAAAATATGTTGCTGTTTACACGTATTCAGAATTCGCCTCTTTTGTGATTAAGTTTTACTAACTACAAATTTTGTACAATATCTGATATCAAGTGATAATAGAGCAAATAATTTTGTAGTTTTTAATTTTTTTGGTCGGATTATTTGTAGCAGTATTTTTACCAAAATCATCAATCTTATTGTCATTGGATGTCTCATGTGGAGCATCATATATTTGTCGAATTTGATAACGAAATGGTGTGACTGCGTTAATGCGGCTTTCCCAATGGGTTTAGCTTAACGGTTTGTGGGTTAATCAGCTTGATATGAGTAAGATGGATAATGAAACATATATGTGATGTTTCCAAATCATTTTAATACGCGAATTAATTATAATTATTCATGTGGTTATTGGTTATTATTATTTGTAAATAAGAATTCTGTCCAGATTCGTATTTTTAAATATATTATTTATGTGGCGCCCCTTGCACTAAGCGCCCCGGGCGACCGCCTAGGTTGTCCGGCCCTTCAGCCGGCCCTGTATTTAATTATGAAGGAGCTGAATTGGAATCGCAAGATGAGGCAATCGAACGCCTGACTTCGATACCTCAATAGCTAGAAAGATTTTAAAACATAAGTATGGACTAGACAAAAATCTATAACCGGAAATTATTTCAAATATACAGGACATATCTATACTCCTTCCACTCCTAACTCCTACATTAGTATTAACTCTCCCAACCACCTGAAATAATACCATCTGTACATATATATACGCATATTGAAAAAATTACTTCAGTCGAAATTATGGCTTTTAAAGGAGAATATGTTTATGTCACTTATGAAACATATATGTGATGTTTCCAAATCATTTTCACTTTCTGAAAGGATAGGTAGTGAGTGGTAAAACATGATGTGATACAGAATTTAAAAAAAAGAAGTTTTGTATATACATTCCTATGGCTATTTGTAACATCTCCGATTTATCGAGCATAAGTACAAAATTCAAGACTAAACATTAAAAAATGTGTAGGGCAGATGGGGTAATCTAAGGTAAAATATCTACATAAGCGAACACTGATTTAACACTATAATATTTTATTGCCGAGAATTTTCACAACTATTCAAGCTCAAGGCTGACACTAAATTGCTTTTACAATACCATATTAAAATAAAATATATTTTACTAATAAATATCTAAGTGGGCTTGTGTTTACAATACTGACATTGTCCTTCGGGGAACGGATCCATAAACTGCAAATACTGCAATTAACCAGCTTAGTATTGCGGGGTTTTACAGTTTAGACCTGCCCGGACGATGACCCTCTCTAGGGATGCCATAAATAAGAAATTTTTAATAACCGAAAGATTTTTAAAAGGAGGAGGTATTTAAATCAAGCTATGTCTAGTATAAGTTGAGCAAAATTCAGAAAAAATATTGGCGAATATAATTTGGCTGCCATAATTGCAGACTGAAATTAATGGCCACTAAAATGAGAGAAAAAAAATGAATCACCTTTAAAATAACGATCATCAAAAATTATGAAATAAAATTTCACCGTCGTTAGGGTTGAAAAATATTATAACAAAATCCGAGGCCTTGGCTTCTAGTTTATACGCCAAATCACACGTTTCTGTACTCTTATCAGCTTGCTTTACTTATTTCCCCCTATTTGCCCCTTTTTAACCCCCAATAACCCTTCACCGGAATCATCACAAAATGTAATATAGTTCCAGGTGTACATACGTGTACAATATTTCAAGTCAATATCTTAAACCATTCCAGAGAAAACGTGCACACAAAAAAAAGTTGCAGACAGACAGACCGACAGTAATTTTTTTACGTTGAAATTGAAAATTTCGACGTTTCATGACATTTGAAACCTATTTCAAGAAGTAAAATTTTTGACATTTTTTTACGATTTTACTTCCACTTTACTTCGTAGATGTGAAAGTGATTAAATAATAACAAAATCCAAAGTATTTTAACCAACTTTAATATCAGTATTAGGTAATTAAGTTCAATTAAAAATATGATGGAACAATTTTTATTCATAATTTTTTTTCACTCCCTTTTTAGTGGCCAAAAATTTCAGTTTGCAATTATGGCAGCTCAGTTATATCCGACATTCTGATTATGTCACGTTTGACATCAGATTCGGTATCAGCTATTCCAAAATTACTTAACTACCAATTTTAACACAATATTATCCACTAAGCATTCTCCATCTCTGGCATATTCTCGAATAGAAAGCACTATTTTGTAATTTTTTAGGACCGCCACTTTATGTTTGTGTCTCTATCTCACCCAATACGTCAATATTTTTTTTTTTTGTAAATTCGGTTGGTCGGCTTTTGTTTTCGATAAACAATCAAACTTCAGTTTATTTATCTTGTACAAACGTACATTTATCGTAGTTGTCCGTCATCATTACCACCATTAGATTTCATTTGGGTCAATTTTGAAGTATTTGAATTTGTCCACAACTGACTGTCGAGAGACGAGATCTGCAAGATTACAATTATGTTTTCAGTGCTCAAAAAAAAATGGTAGTGGGCTACTCTCTGTTACAAATGTAGACATGCAATTGTCTGTATTTAGCATAAAATCCAGTATAAATAGGGTTTGCCCAGTTCCCATGGAAAAACCGCCGCCCAAGGAATCACTACTTCCACATCCAGATTTTCCTTACAAGTATCTTTAAAGGTAAACTTCTCGACTATATTTGCACTATAGTATGCGGAAATAATGGGTCATAGAATTTTAAGATAGTAAGGGCAGATGACATAAACAAATTTACAGTTGCAATTTAGCAAGCATCGTTAAGAACTTGGCTAACTTTCAAGCCTGACATGTTATTTACAAAATTTGTAAAATGTGCAGGGGATAGAAATAAAAAAGAGTTTAAGAAATTTTCAAACTTTTATTAAGCTGCGGATAAAAAATTTAAAAAGTTACACAACACGGAGTAAGTAATTGTAATAGGCTGTACATTAATATTCCACAAAGAAATGGGTTTCGTAAAAATGTGAGAACATAATCTAGGTATCAAAATTTATCAAACACACAAGTTTTACAAAAACGACGCTAGGCGTCGGTCGGCGTCGAGATGTAAAAATGCAAGAACATGAATTTAGATATCAAAATTAATCAAACACAAGTTTTACAGAAACGACGCAAGGCGTCGGTCGGCGTCGAGAAGTGAAGATACAAGAATATGAATCTAGGTTTCAAAATTTATCAAATTCAGAAGTTTCACAAAAACGACGCTAGGCGTCGGTCGGCGTCGACGCGAAAAAATGGAAGAATATGAATCTAGATATCAAAATTTATCAAGTTTAGAAGTTCTACAAGAACGACGCTAGGCGTCGGTCAGCTCGAGACGTAAGAATGCAAGAATATGGTTCTATAGGTATCAACATTTATCAAATTCAAAAGCAAATTTGGATCTTTCAAAAAGTATGCGATGTAGCAGCACCGAACGCTTTCGTGTCCAAAAAAACAATTGAATTTCCAAGCGTTACACAAATTGCTAGGTACTGAACTTCCGTATTACCGTTACATCTTCGATTTGTTTAAACATTTCCAATGTTAAAAATTATTGCATTGGTTTCTAGCACATACGCCAAAAATGAAATTCTGGACTCTTATTACTAGCTTGATCTACTGATTTTTCCCAATTACACACCTCCCTCCACAAATTGACTGGCTAGTTGGATATATCCAGTGCCATCGAGACATACATACACACACACACACACCTCCCTCCACCCATTCAACAAAAAATACATACGTGTACTAAATTTCAAGTGAATATCTCAAGTCTATTTCATCAACCCCTTTATTAATGGAGTGGTGGTGGTGGAGGGGTTGAAAAATATTATAAAGAACTCTGAGGGTTTGGCTTCTAGTATAGGTACGCGCCAAATAACCTCAAGTATTTGTACTCTACACAGCTTGCTTTACTCATTTTCCCCTGTTTACCTATACTTACATCCTCACCCCTTCAACGGAATCATCTCAAAATACAATCTAGTTTCAGATGTCGTTATAATACATATGTGTACCAAATTTCAAGAATATCTCAAATTTAATTTATCAACCCCTTTAATAATGGAGTGGGGTGGTGGCGGGGGGAAATATTATAAAAAAATTTTGAGGCCTTAACTTCTAGTACATATACACAAAATTTCAAGTTTCTGTACTCTTACCTAAAATCTCAGATAGCATTTTTTGCGAGCTTCTGGTGTATTTTTTACTTCGACTGGACTATATATACGTGGATGTGGAAGTAAAATAGCAGCAAAAGCTGGGAGAAAATAATCCGTATAGCCTGAGAGCCAGCTAGCGGCACAGAACTTTTGATTTTTTGACAGGTTTTTGTAGTATAAAAGTATTTAAAATTTTTTTAAGGCTACCATTGGCGGAACATAAAACAAAATGGAGCCAAACTTCAAAATATTTCCTTTTTGAAAATTACTTTTAAAATGCAAAAAATACAAAAACTATTGTAGAGGTGAATAGAAAAGTCTACAAAAAATGTTATACATACAACGGCACAAAACAATAATTTTTGAGAAAATAATCGAATCGTAATAAAAGAATATGTGTTTTAAAGAAAAAGGTACAGATGTCATCATTATACTATTATATTTTAACCGCAACATTTCTTTTTAATTTTGAAAAATAAATGCATTTTTCTTTTTTACTTTAGAACCTGTTCCATTTCAGTAACTATATCTTCAAACATATTCGTTCATGTAAAAAGTTGTGTTGGTTTTGGGATATTATGTCACATTTCAGTATCATGGTACTCAAAAATGTGCAAATGATCTGGTTAAAAAATAAGGTAATTGATTTTGTTGCAATTTTCGAGAATTTCATAGTTTTTAAAATGTTGATATCAAAATACTCGCAATTAGGTGTTTTCACAAATTTTAAATTCAGTTTGTGAAGATAATGCTTTGTTATAGTTAAAAATACTTGAATTTTGAGAAACAGTCGAATAATAACTTAAAATAAGCCATTTTAATTTTGTATTGAAATTTTTCCGCCAAAAACACTACATCAATTCACTACGCACTCATGGCGTCATCAGTTATATTGTCAGTGTCATTTTGTTTTATAAACAAGTTATTTTGCAGATAAATTTCCTAAAGTAACTTTTGCAAATTCCGTATTAGGTAGCGTTACTTATTTAATCACATGTAAAACGTAAATAAGGTGAATAAAATGTTGTGTTTAACAATTTTTAAACGCGATTTAAGAAACTAATATAACCGATGACGTCACTGAGTGTTTTACGTACTCGTTCAATTACTACAACTTTATGTTATTTATTTGTTGAAATTTTAATTTGATGGACGATAGAATGCTATTTAAATATCAATAAGTGCTTTAGTATAACAAGTACTTCATTTTAATATCAAAAAATCAAATTTGCACATAGTGAAAACACCTAATTGATGAAAAATTAACTTTGACACAATATGAAAAAAAACTAAGCTAATGGCATCTACCCACTTGTAGTAAGCTATATCCATTTTTTTTATTGTATAATTAACATTCAATAGAAATGTACAATATATTGCATGTATTTTAAAATCGGAGACTTTTTAAAATGTATTTGAAGTATTGAATACACACATTTTTTCCAATAGTGACCTACGGTGAACCGATGAACGAAAGATAAATATCCGTTCTTTCGATTGCATATAGTGAAATTTTTGGTACAAAGTTCCGATGAAAATTTGTATAGAATGGAGAAGCTTATCTGAGTGTCTCTCCCTCTCGAGTCGGTTAAAAATTAGAAGGGGTTAATTATGAAAAAAAAAATCCTTGGATTCGCACTATAAGTTATTTGAGGCCCACAAATCGATTTGTCACAAATTTTAAGTCATTTGAATAATTTTACTTGTGAATTTTTAATTTGCGTTGATTTTAATTCAAAATTTTTACAATTTTCTACGAATAACATTTTGCGGTTCCTTGGACACCTCAATTACTTATTTTTGCTTAAAAATATATGGGAAATTTGAATGGTTCCTCATCGCTCCACAATTTGGGGAATTATTTACCAAATCAAACTGTTACCAACTTCTTTTTAATATCCAAGTAGGTTACTAATAATTCCAGTATTTTAACATTGGAAATGTTAATGTTCGCGTATAGAACAAAAGTGGTTAGGTTAGTTAAGTTGATTTTTATTTTGTTAATAACTAAATAACTATCAGCGCCGCAAACAGTGTTAGCGTCGCAGACAACGCAAGGGCTTTCCTTTCCCGGTGGTGTGGGGGTGTCTCACTGCTTTTTAACATTGGAAATGTTAATGTTCGTATATGGGGTCAAAGTTACGAGTTTTGTCCAAGGCCGCCGACATGAAAGAGTCGATATCAGATGACGTAATACTGAGCAAGTGTATGAGTATGCGCGGAGATCATGAAGTTATAACATAGCATAAAAATGCTCTTGCAAAATAAAAAAGATATGTACGAACAACGATGACCGTGTACGCTATTTAAAACATATTTTTTAATTTATAGGAAAATCTCCAATTCCAGCCTGGGTTGTGGTACTACTAGTGGCCATTGGGCAGTTAGTCATTGGAGGCTTGTTCTATGTTTTACTGAAAATATGCATTCTGGATAAACCTCTTCCCCCAAGATATCAGCCGGTTGGACCGTCTACAGTGGCTTGACGATTAACAAAAAAATAAAATAATAATATAATAAGTTAATCAAAATTGTGTGTTCAACTTTTTGTACCGTTTAGTATATGCGACACGAATTTGTAAAAAATGTTCTATTACAATAAATAGGCAACGATTAACGAGGTTCTGTAATTTGTTTCTTTACATTATCAGTTCACAGGTGGTGTTTCAGACATGCTAGTCCCTTCAAATTAGTCAAAAAATCGCTGTTTTATAGAAACATTCCCACAGCTATGAGACCTGTAAATAGTGAAGCATTTGGGTTCTCTAAACATGATTTGCACCCCCCGCAGTTCTGAAAAAGGGTGGTGTTTGAAAAATATATACATATATATGAATTTTAGCGCTTTTCTGTTTTTTCTCTATTTTGAGGAAAAACTATGCATTTTGGTGAAAAATGTTAGGAGAGCAAAGTTGTAGAATTTTGTACAAATTTTGTCTCTACGTTTTGTCCCAATTCCGCTTAGTTTTGTCGCTAGAGGGCGCGAAAATATATATAAAGAGATATTTGCGCCTCTTTTAGGTTTTCAGCCAAAATTATGCATTTTGGTGAAAAATATCTGGAGAGCGAAGTTGTAGAGCATTAAATTTCCTACAACTTTTGTCTCTTCGTTTTTGTTCGAATTCCGCATAATTTAGCCGTTAGAGGGCGCGAAAGTATATTTCTTTCGCGCCCGCTAGCGGAGAAACTATGCGAAATTCGAAAAAAACCTAAAAAAACGTAGAGACAAAATTTGTAGGAAATTTTATGCTCTACAACTTTGCTCTCTTGATATTTTTCACCAAAATGCATAATTTTGGCTGAAAATCTTTAAAAAAGACGCAAAACTCTATATATGTATATATCTCTTTCGCGCCCTCTGGCGGCGAAACTATGCGGAATTCGGACAATAACGTAGAGACAAAATTTTTAGGAAATTTTATGGTGTACAACTTTGCTCTTTTGACATTTTTCATCAAAAAGGATAATTTTTCCTCAAAATAGAGAAAAGTGCGAAAAAGCGCTAAAATTCATATAAATGTATATGTTTCTCAAAAACCACCCTTTTTTAGAACTGCAGGGGGCGAAAGTCATATTTAGACAATCCGCATACTTCACTTTTGACAAGTCTCATAGCCGTGGGAAAATTTCTTTAATTTTTCCTAATTTGAAAGGACTATGCCCACATTATTAAAAATCAAACGTTGGCGCATTATTTGAACGCCTATATGTGGGAGATACGTGGCTTATTTTGTGAGAGTTAAATAATTCTGTCGAATTTAAATCACAGTAAAATAGACTTCTGGCATATGGCATTCTCTTAGTTTGGCCATAATTCAATATAAACGTCTTTTTCGCATAAAATCGTACATTTTCTTGTTTTTAAATATTATTCTGATAGTCTTGAGACGCATAATTTTTTTCTGGGAAACTTACTAATTATTAAAAATAGGAATTACATTTTACCACGTGCGGCAGAAACTCATCTTAGCGGAAAATGTTCAATTCCTCTACAGTTAAGGGTGTGTAGTCCTTTTTCTTACAACCATAACTTTCTGGGAATGTTATTCTTATACTTACGTTTTAAAAACGGGAGACCTTGTAACGAAGACTTTAAAATTCCGAGACAAAATGTGCAATAAAGATCTGATTTTTTTTCTTCTAAATTTGGAAACATTTTTCCTCCTGGCTAATTAACGACAGGAGTTTCTTTCTGGGTACATTTTTTTGTCCAAAATGTTTACGTAAACATTCCCAAAAATCTTGTAACGATAACGTGCTAGACCTCCATCTTTGTTTGCAAGTCTATATCTTGTGAATCGTTTCTTTCAAACGATAAAAACATGTGAAAAAGACTAAAACGATGACGTGACGAAAAAGCCCCCCAGCTTCCGTACTACAAACTGATGAAATAGTGATGGCACGAATTATACCGACTTTTTGCCACAGTGCGTGGTTGTAAAATTATAACAATTTTGATGTTAATTAAAAATAAAATATTTAAATGATTTTTCTTTATTTTTTAATGTTATTGGTATCAATGATATCTTAAAAATTGCATATTATATGAGTTTGTATAAGGCCAATAAGCTTTTTTGGTATTAGCTTTCCGTGAAATTCCTCGATCCTTCGAAATATTTTAGAATCCAAAACGGTCTTAATATTTCTCAAAAATTTTGCTTTAAATATCGCATAAAATAAATTACAGATACACTGACATTTTGAAACGAAGATTAGAAATCTAGAGAGAGATGGACGTTCATTTTAATATCCCAAATAAAACCTTATATTTTGCTGATCGTCATGGCGATGCTCACAGTGGGCGAGGGAGTGGAGAAGGTGCTACAAAACGATCAATAGGTAGTATTGCAAATACAAAGAAACATTAACAATATTACTGAGCATGTGTGGGCATTGATGCGAATCCGGAATTTCGGAATTCGAATATATATTATATATGTGTAATGTTTCAATACTATTGGCAATACTGTTGATCGTTTGCGGTGCGTAATAACATTTTATAATAAAAATGTGATTCTTAAAACTCTATCTAATAAAAGGTCCTATAGATTGTTTTAGTAGAACTTACAGTTTACTCGCAAATGAACTTGTACTCGGTTCAAAAAGAGTGAAAAGTAGATCCAAGGGCGTGCGGTTGTACGGGTTTTGCAAATTCCATAATTTGTTTTATTGCTTGTTATTTACTTATTTATTTGCTGCAATATGCGAGCTATGCCCGATAAGTGTTTCACCAGTAATATCTTACTTAAAGGCAACATTTCACTTTCAATAAGTAATTAAAAGTCGTAAACTATCCAACTCGTACTGGTGGAACGCCAATTAAATTTTATAGCCTTTGTCAGTTGCCCGCACACCAAGCAAAAAGTACGTTTTCTCTTCTTTACTAGGCGGCGAAACATTAGTACAGCTTCAGTGAAATAAACCTGCTATTTCCTTTGATAAAAATGCCGGCCATTTTTTGCTCCATTTTTCACCCTTTATGAACCTACTATATTGATATTTTCTGGGAAGACTCGTCTGATCAATGGAATTCGCATCAAAAATTGATGAAAAATCATGGCATCAAGTGATTTATGATTCTTGTAAAATTATTCTTAACAATAAAAACAATATTTTTTTTACAGTAACACATATACAGGATAATCTTTATTGTCAAAAACAAGCTAACCATTATACTATTCGCCGATTTACTACACTTGTTATATAATTGTTGCACATTCTATAGGATACTCTTCGCAGTTTTTTTTGTAAATAATATTAGTTTTAGACATTTTTGTTTAATTACAAAATAAAAAAAATCATTAAAAAATTTAATAACTTTTTTATTTATTGATCGATTTTGTTCAAAAACAATAGAGTTCTTCCTCTAGCTAATACTAACTTACTGTTCAAATTTCAATACAATCGGACTTTTCGTTCTTAAGTTATCGTGCTTACAAGAAACGTGACGACGGACAGACAGACAGACAGACGGACGGACGGACAGACTGACGGAAATTTTGAAAGTTGTTCAGAATTCGATCACCAACACAGTGATATAAATTTTTTTTCTCTACGAGCAATATTACCGGTTTTAGAAATGTGCCGATCGAATGCATATACTCTTCGTTTTGTATTTGCGAAGAGTATAATAAACATAATAAATGAAATAGCAATGGATTTTTCATTCATGATTCCAATGTGAATTCCATTGATTATACGAATTTTAACAGAAAATAAAACTACTATGACATTCTAAGCTTCTTTGAGGAAAAACTGTAAGTTCTACTAAAATATTGCATAAGACTTTTTAGTTTTTTTAGATGGGGCTCCAAGAACTAATACCTCAAAGATAAAATTGAATCTAACCAAAAGTGCGGGAATTAGTTGTAACGATTGTAATTTGAAGTACGTTGGACAAACAAAACGACCAATCATATCAAAATTGAAAGAACATCTGGCTCAACTCAAATATGGAAGAACTGAAAAGTCTAGTGTGACTCAGCGTGCTTTTGATAACAATCATGGAATAGATGTCAGTAACTTAAAATTAATTAGAAATGACAGCTGGATGCTTTTGAAAGCTTAGAAATTTAAAACTCAAAAATAGTATAGCATAGGAACAGTATAAGTTCATTGTTTGTTGAACAGTGACAGAGTTTTAGGTAAGGATGTCCGAATCGATTGATAAATATCCGTATGTTCTTAGCTATAATTTAGTTTAAATTATTTCCTAATAATGCTAACTTTGTTGGCAAAATGCACGTTGACTGTTATAATATTTGAGTGTTGTGTTCAAGAGAGGCTTCTAAGAATTACATTTTACTTCCCTCGTATACCGAAGGGAAGTATTGCATTCGAGAAAAAATCACCCTCCGAGATTTTTTCTGATTTTGACGTTTCAGATCACGTAGATTACGAAAATACAGGTTTTTCAATTTCGTCAGTCTGTCTGTCTGTTGGTGCATTAACTAAAAAAACTACTTGACGGAGAGCAGTCAAATTTGGTAGGTAGTTGACGCTACTGTCAGCGAAAAAATGGTTAAACTGGAAAATATACAGGGTGGACCGTCTAAAGGGAATAAATAATGCTCAAATTTAAAATTTCCACGTTTCGTGACACGCTAAACATATTTCAGAAAAAAAATATTTTGAACATTTTTTTCACAAACATTTTTTAACCACAAATAGATGAAAAAAAATTATTTTTTTTTGTTCAAATTTAAAATTTCCACGTTTCACGGCATTCTAAACCTACTTCAAAAACATATTTTTTTGAATTTTTGAAAAAAATTTTACCACTAAAATAGATGGAATTTTTTTTTCGTTGTACAAATTTAAAATTTCCATGTTTCATACCGTTCTAAACCTATTAAAAAAAAATTGAGAATTTTTTAACCATTTTTCAAAAAATTTTACCACTAAAATAGATGTAAATTTTTTTCTTTGTTCAGATTTTAAATTTCCACGTTTCCGTGGCATTATAAACCTATTCAAACAAATCTAAAAGGTTTTTTGAAAAATTTTAAAAATGTTTTGAAATTTGAAAAATCTATTTATCGTTACTACAGAATAGACGAAAAATGTTTTTTTGCTCTTTAAAATATCCACGTTTCATGGCTTTCCAAACCTATTTCGGAAAAATAAATTGCAACATTTTTTTACCAATTTGGAAAAAAAAATTACCACTAGAATAGACGAAAAAAAAAATTGTTTTGCTCAAATTTAAAATTTTCACGGTTCATGACATTCTAAACCTGTCAGAAAAAAAAATTTAGAAAATTTTTTTCATCAACATTTTGGAAAAATTTGTTACCACTAAAATAGATGGAAATATTTTTTTTCTTTGCTTAAATTTAAAATGTTCACATTTCATGGCATTCTAAACGTATTTTAAAAATAGAATAAATTTGTAATCTTTTTTTACCACTACTATAGAATAGAAGGAAACTTTCCTTTTTGCTCAAATTTAAAATTTCCACATTTCATGATATTCTAAACCAATTTCAGAAGAAAGAAATTTTGAAAATTTTTTTACCAACATTTTTGAAAAATTTAAAAAAAATGAAATTTTTTAACCACCACTATACTTCCACTGCACTACGTGAATGTGGAATTGTGTGACAGATGGCAATAATATTTGGTATATGCATATTACTTTTATTGAAAAATGTACAGGGTGGTCATCCCAAGAAATAATTCAGTCATGATGAACATTTGTGAAGGTATTTGCGCAAGCCTTCCATATTTGGCACCTGTCATTTAGTATTGAACTTTTGCTGTTGAATGAGCACTCTGTATATTTTTTTGACCAAAACTTATCAGGTTTTCTTTGTAATAATAGTGATAACTATATTCTGATTATTATTTTCAATGTCATTTCGCAATTATTAATTTTTTAGAGTGACCGCTATGCACAAATAAATAGGGGAGTTCTGTGTAAATACCTTTATCGATTTTTTTTAAATAATAACATTTATTTTGATATCTCTAAGCGTTCTTGAATTACAGTCAAGAAAATAGTTTCCACACTGCATACACTAAAAGTATATCCGGTTTCTTAATTGGCTGTAGCTAATCAATATATCTGATAAACATTATACTCTTCGCAAATACAAAACGAAGACTATACAGGGTGATTCACGTAGGCCATTCATTAGAAGTTTTTCAACTTGCAGTTCGATTAGAAACTTGAAATTTGATATGCAGCCATAATCAATCATGCCCGTTCTATCTGAAATATTTTCGGTCCTCCAACTATACAGGGTGTGCCAAAAATTGGTACCAACTTTCTTATTTTAAATGGAAACCTATATTTTTCTTTACATGGTTCGATTGGTCTTCTAATTCTGAGTTTAGAGAACCTAAGTTATGTTAACTTATCTATTACAATTTTTGACATATGTCCAATTTTTTGAAAAAAATTGCCGCTGTAGTAGTTTACGAACAAATTTGTATCTCGCAAACCTTTCAAAATTATGAAACCAAATTTGTGAAGCAGTTAGCTGGAAGTTCAGGCTAACTTTTGATGTCCCATCGGTGGTCCCATTTTGTACCATATGGGCGCAGTCGATTTTCAAATGTCGCAATCAAAAATGGTCAAAAAGTCAATTTTTTCAAATGGCACGTACTATGTTTTTTCACACCATTCGAAAGAAAATTGAATTTTAGGGTGAGTTACTTAAGCATTCCCTATACCTAACTTCACCCCATATCGAGTTATTCAATAAAAATCAAGAAATACCTTATCTTGCCGAGAGATTCCTTACTTCATCCAAGTATGCCATGGAAATAAAAGACAGTTGTAATAATTTTTAAAGAAAAATATGGATTCTTATTTAATTACACACAACACCAACAAATTATTATTAACGAACAAGAACAATGTTGACGAAATTCTGACGTAAATGTTCATGTGACCACCATATTTTTGTTCAAATATTCTATTATTCTACTTTCAACAGATTGCGTAGCACATCTTTGCGCCTACCATTTTTGACGCCAGAAATCAATGCAAAATTGAATTTTAGGGCCACTTTTATTGACATTGTGTATGTCTATCTATAGTCGTTTTTGAGTTATTGGCATTTTTTGAAAAAAATATTGTTTTTTTTTCTCAAGGGTGGTAGGCTTTGGAAACAATCATTTCATTTTAATTTTTATTCAAAAATCGTATTGCAATAATAAATAATAACAAAATAACAACAAATAAACAGATTAACAAAATAATTATTTCAATACAAATGCTCAATGTGTGCACCGTTCTGTCACTGACAGAATTTCGTCAACATTGTTCTTGTTCGTTAATAATAATTTGTTGGTGTTGTGTGTAATTAAATAAGAATCCATATTTTTCTTTAAAAATTATTACAACTGTCTTTTGTTTCCATGGCATACTTGATGAAGTAAGGAATCTTTCGGCAAGATAAGGTATTTCTTGATTTCTATTGAATAACTCGATATGGCGTGAAGTTAGGTATAGGGAATGCTTAAGTAACTCACCCTATAATTCAATTTTCTTTCGAATGGTGTGAAAAAAAATAGTACGTGCCATTTGAAAAAATTGATTTTTTGACAATTCTTGATTGCGATATTTGAAAATCGACTGCGCCCATATGGTACAAAATGGGACCACCGATGTGACATCAAAAGTTAGCATAATTTTGAAAGGTTTGCGAGATACAAATTTGTTCGTAAACTACTACAGCGGCAATTTTTTTCAAAAAATTGGACATATGTCAAAAATTGTAATAGATAAGTTAACATAACTTAGGTTCTCTAAACTCAGAATTAGAAGACCAATTGAACCATGTAAAGAAAAATATAGGTTTCCATTTAAAATAAGAAAGTTGGTACCAATTTTTGGCACACCCTGTATAGTTGGAGGACCAAAAATATTTTAGATAGAACGGGCATGATTGATTATGGCTGCATACCAAATTTCAAGTTTCTAATTAAACTGCAAGTTGAAAAACTTCTAATGAATGGCCTACGTGAATCACCCTGTATTGCATTCGATCGGAACATTTCTAAAACCGGTAATATTGCTCGTAGCGAAAAAATTTTCATATCATTATGTTGGTGATCGAATTCTGAACAACTTTGAAAATGTCCGTCCGTCTCTCTGTCTGTCTGTCTGTCCTTCACGTTTCTTGTAAGCACGATAACTTAAGAACGAAAAGTCCGATTGTATTGAACTTTGGGCAGTAAGTTAGTGTTAGCTAGAGGAAGAACCCTATATGTTTTTTTTAACAATATCGATCAATAAATAAAAAAGTGATTAATTATTTAAATAAAAAAAAAAAGAAAGGAATTGTGTATTTTGTAACTAAACAGAAAATGTGTAAAACCAATATTATTTACAAAAAAAACCTGCGAAGATTATCCTATAGAATGTACAACAATTATATAAAAAGTGCAGTAAATCGGCGAAGAGTGTAATGGTTAACTTGTTCTTCTAATGGAATTAAAGTTGTAATTTTCGTAATATGAAACGCGAAAAAGAAATCCCGGGGAGGCCAAAATATATGACGCATACGTTTTCCGGGAGTCAGTAAGTAATTGAGATGAATAATAAACTCTAGCTTGACAATGAAACAGAAAAGTATAAAACAAATAAGGTGACAAATTCCTATTTCTAATAAATCTATAATCGTTATCTGTAGATAACATAAATGGAAATATGAGAAACATATCAGTCATACAAAAATACACCTAAACGTATATTAATTGCGAGTTTTTTTACTTACTATTTCGAAAAAATGAAGTTCTTTAAAACCGGAATTTACTATATTGCCGTTTTGGCAGGTAAGGCAAGAAGTGGTTTTGTGTGTTCCAATATACATTCCTGCTTCTCTTTTTTGTTTTTAGTGATCTTTGCATTATGTACAGAAGAAGTGGAGGGCAGAAGAAAAATATTACGTGGTAGGAAAACTTTGACAAGAACATATTTACGTAAGTATTTCACCTAACACCTAAAGTACAAGAAAATATTTCTTAGAAAAAAGAAAAATATGGAACAAACATTAAGTTATTCTAATATATGCGCTATATGTACTGCTGTGAGCAAAAAAAATAGGACAACCATTTTTTCTAATGTAAATCTGTCTCTATTTGAATACTTGCAATGAATTTTGACAACTGACAATGTCACAAAAATTAAAGTTAGATGTACATAACTAGATTTTAGAAAAAATGTGTTATAAACTTGTCCTATTTTATTTGCTCACAACACTACCTGGTGGTTAAAAAAAATCAAACTTATTTGACATTCTAAAAAATGAACTTTGTGTAAAATCTGGTAATATTATTAACACATGCCTTCGAGACCAAGAGGTTTCCCATGTAGGTAAGTAATTTTATGGTTAAAACACATTTTCCGTAAAGCAACAGAATCGTTAAAATGGTGAAATAAAAATCGCACAAAAGTTCCCTCTCCAGAATTGTCCAGAAAATACGAATTCATAATTTCTTTTTAAAACCCCCATGAGATTCTTTTGTAGGACCCCAAAATGACGATATAGGGGCAAAACTATAGCGCCAATATTCTTGACTAAAGATGACGGTCTCGGATGATTAGAGGTTGGGTTTGAGCTCTGCCCCAATTATCGCTGTAGATCTGTAAATGCGGACGGTGTAGGCGACAAAACTATAGTATCGCGTATTTTTGACGATTATTGTGTATTTCTGTACACATTAATTAAGTAAATACTAGTTTACATTTGCCATTTTAAAGTTTTTCACATTGTTATTTCAGATTATTATATTTTGCTAATTTGTAAAATTTCCACTTTTTTTCAATTTCACAACAACTTAGTTATTAATTTTGTTGATGAAGAGTTTGTTAAAGGAACTTTCAAATTATTTAAACAATTTATTACTGTTTATATTATCTATCAATCTATCATCATTTCTCCAGTATAAAGCTAGCAGACTTACATCAGTTTTTAAAAAATTTTGAACTTTTCTTCGACTCTCTACTCGTATTTATATACAAGAAATGTTGTCTGTTTTAAGGGGTTGAGGGGTTAGACGAAAAAAATCTGAAATAAAGTTTGTTTAATAGATTTTTATATGACTCAATTTTCTGTAAAAAATTCAAAGTCGTTAGGAAACTCATAAAGTTAAAAATTTTAAAAAAAATTTACATGTAGCCTTATGGAAAATATGTCAACCCAGCATGCAAACGGTACATTTTAAAACAAATAACTAAATAAAACACACTACTGTGTTTCGACCGCACATAGTGATAGTAAACATAGCAGTGTGTTTTAGTTAGTTATTTGTGCATAATGATTAACTACCACAGAGTAACGGCTCCTTCAATCCATTTTTTGGTACATTTTAATTTATAGCAAATAACCAAATAATGTCAGCAGTTCCGCAAACTAACTATGTAAAGCATTGATATCTTACGCATATTTTAATACTGTTTCTAATTTAATTAGGAGACTTTTGATAAATAAGAAAAATGATTAAATATTTGTAAACTGTCAAATTTCTATTTTCGTTAATGATTTTTAACTGATTTTTCAATTAACTATTTAATGATTTAATTTTAATTTTTACTGCTTCTCATTTTTTAAATTATTTACTCAAACAAATTAGTAAAATACACAGATATTTACATAATTTATTTTTTTTTTATAAGTTTGGACAAAACATCCAAAAGTTAGTTCATTAAGTAAAATAATTAAATCTACTTAAATAATTAATTAATAATAAAAAATAATTTATTTATGCCTTTATGACAATCATTATTGATATCATCGACTTATAACCTTTCGTAATAATTTATTATGGAAAAGTTCCGATTTAGAATTCTACTTACTTTTGGTTGGGACTGTAACGCCTCAACCTCCTTAAAACAGAATATTTTTTACACAACCGATCATTGTTTAATTTGATCTTGATTTTTAAAGCAAAGCTTTTTAAAAAACTCACTAAAAAGTAAAAAAATTATTTTTAAGTTCATACATTTGAAAACTAAAAGCTTTGAGGGCGATCATATAACAGTTTTGTACAGTTACTTAACTCAATTGATCACCCCCAAAGCTTTCAGTTTACAAATGCATGAATTTTAAAATAATTTTTTACTTTTTAGTAAATTTTTTTAAATAAAAGCTTTGCTTCAAAAATTGTTTTTTTTTATTTATAATTTTATTTTTACTGTTTAGTCTACTTTATTTTACTCCTTTCATTTGATATCCATGTCAAGGGGGTTGTGAAGAAAGAGGTAATCCGCCATTTTTTATTTATAATGACTTTACATGGTTTATCGTATTTTACTCGTCAAACCCCTTCATTTGATCAAGGGGGTTGTGAAGAAAAAGATAATCCGCCGTCTTAGTGCGTCCGCCATATTGGATTTAGAATGACGTTGCACAGTTTATCGTATTTTACTCGTCCAACCCGTTCATTTGATACCCATATCAGGGGGGTTGTGAAGAAGAAGATAATCCGCCGTCCTGGTGCGTCCGCAATATTGGATATCGAATGACCTCATATAGTTTATCATATTTTACTCGTCATACTATTTCATTTGATACCCATATCAAGGGTGTTGTGAAGTAAAAGGTAATCCGCCATCTAGGGATGTCCGACATATTGGATTTAAAACGATATTAGATATACTATTATATTGCATTGTCACCAGACCTACATACGTGTGCAAGATTTCAAAGCTTTAGCTTAATTAGAACTAGTTGAAATTTTGATGGCAAGATTTGACCTAAACAAACTAACACACTAATAGTTGAATAATTACAAAGATTTCCATAACAAAAAATGTTATTATTTTACTGAAACTCGTTAACCGTTAAATATATAAAAAATTGCTCGTCATAAAAATGAAAGTTTGACTAATTGCCTAAAAAAAGTCCTCTTATAATTTTCTTGTATATGCCATGGTTTTCGAGAAAATCGATATTGAAAAAAATTTTGTATTTTTAATGCGCACGAATTTTCGTTTTTTTGAAATCTTTTGCGCTCGGTCTATAGAAAAAATTGAATTACTCGAAAACCAAACATGCTAGGAAGAAAAATCAAAATGGGTTTTAAAGGGGATATAAAATGCTCTTTTGTATTTCCATTTTTGATGGCTATTGATATCTATTAGTATATAAAAATAACATTATAATATACATTTTTTGCACCTTTAACTATTCACAGGCCCATAAAAATATCTGACTTTAATATAAGTTATAAATGCATTGTCTTTTAGTTCAAGGTAGTACTTCAATGCAGAAAAAGTTAGGAATAAAAATATTCACATTTACAAATTGAAGTACCTATGTTGAAGTTAGCCAAATTTTGACCAATTTTTTACTGTTTCCTGAAAATAAAAAAAAGACCCAAACATCTTGAAAATTTAGCTCAAGAAAAATTTTTTTTGTGTGTTTATATATCATGTGACTATTGTTTCTAATCATTTAATAGTTTTAAAAATTGTATTAAAAAAATATCAAAAAATTTAATATGCAGCCTTTTTTGGATTTTTTTTGCCAACTTTTACATGCTGCTAAATTTGTAAATATGAATATTTTTATTCCTAACTTTGTCTGCATTGAAGTACTACCTTGAACTAAAAGAATAGTTAGATGCACAAAAAATCAAGAGATAACTATATTATATTGTTATTTTTATATGCTAATAAATATCAATAGCCCTCAAAAATGGCAACACAAGAGAGTATTTTATACCCTCTTTAACACCCATTCTGATTTTTCTTCTAAGCTTGTTTGGTTTTCGAGCAATTCAATTTTTTTTATAGGCCGCGCGCACGCAAATTCGCACGCATTAAAAATACAAATTTTGCAATTTTTGTCAATATCGATTTTCTGAAAACCATGGCATATACAAGAAAATTATAAGAGGACCTTTTTTTAGGCAATTAGTCAAGCTTCCTTTTTTACGATGAGCAATATATTTCTTTATATCCTCAAAGGTTAACGAGTTATCAGTAAAATAAGGCTTTTTTCACCGAAGGGGTGGTTTTTTGGGGGGTTGCGCGGCACCCCCAGAACTGATTTTTGTGGTTTTGTGATGTTTAATTTTCGCACTAACAGTTACGGAAGGAAAATCTCAGATAACATTTTTTGCGAGCTTCTGGTGTATTTTTTACTTTATCGACTGGACTATATAACGTTGAAAGTTAAAATAAAGCTTTTAATAAAAAGCGACTACTCTCTAGCCATACTCTGGAAAAAGTTGCCCTCTTATGGGGTCATTTTTGTAACACCATAAGAGAGTCTCATGGAGGATTAATTTAAAAAGGAATTATTAATTCGTATTCTGTGGACAATTCTGAAGGAGACTTGCGTGCGATTTTTATTTCACTATATTTTTACAATTCCATCGCAAAACGAAAAAATATCTTTTCTCCATAAGAAAAATATGGGAAATTTCAGTCTTGGAGGCACGTGTAAATATTAACCGATTTTTGATAGAATTAAGGATTATTTTTTTGTAATTTGAAACAAATTTTACAAATTTGTGGTAACAGAAAAAAAAATAAAAAAACTTTTCACAAGTATAAATTTGTGCCACACTAATGTATCTATATTTACTTAATAAAATATGAATAGGTACTTCGTCAAGCATTAATTTATTGATTCAATAAATTCAACATCATTTTTTTAATTAAAGGAAAAACGGTCAATTTCGGCATTAAAAATAATTTGAAATACAGTTAAAATAGGTTTATATCTTACGGAAGCGTACCGAGGCCACGACGGAAAAAAAATTAAGTTGAAATTTCAACTTAATATTAATCGAAATTTTAACTAATTAAGTTGAAATTTCAAGATAATAAGTCGAAATTTCAACTTATGGTGTTGAAACTTCAAGATAATAAGTTGAAATTTCGACTTGATATGTTGAAATTTCAACTTTTTTCGCCGTGGCCTCAGTACGCTTCCGTAATATCTAAGAGTGTGCAAATAATTAAAATTGAATAGTCTACCACAAAACTAAATTTATTTCTAACAACGTATCCATTTACTATAATTTACAATAAATGTGCGGTTTGGCGTTGTTCTAGTTTTTGTATCACACTTACTTATCGTACAAAACAGCATTATCTCTGTCATTATCTGTTAATGTAAATAGGCATGTTTATCTAAGTGATAAATACCTACTTAGTAATATCAGTAATATCACCTATTTCCGTGCAGTCGTGCACAAACATCATATACAGGGTTGACCATTATTAATAGGCCATAGTGCAGGAGTAGATTCTTTAAGCCAAAATATGAGGATATAAATATGCCTTAGTAAAATGTTGCTGTAGAAAAAGATGCAGGGTGTCAAAATTTAAATTGTTTTTTCGGTTTTTTGCAATAACTCAACAGTCTCTTGACTGATCTTCGCCAAATTTGCTAGAGGAACTTTTTTTATTCTAAGAAACAATAATTTATGTATTAAATTACGTTAAATCAGCGCCGCAGGACCTGTAACTGATGATTAATTTTTTTTAGACGAAACGTTGTGGTACTTTTGACCAGAAAATCTGATGAGGACGTCATTTCCACATATAAAAGGTACACTTGGTAGAACGATAACTCCAACCGGTTTCGAGGAAATTGCCGTTATAAACATTTAAAATAATTTTTGAAACACAAATTCTTTAATGTAACAAAGTGTATTTATTGAAAAAAGTACAAAACGTAAGGTAAAACAAAATCGTAATAACAGCTTAAACTCTTTCTCATTTTCTTATGAACTAATGGAGTATCTTCATGGTATTGAGATAATTATAATAATAATAATAATAATATGAATATTTATTTCTTCCATTTAAAAGTACAAGTACAATAACACAAGAAAGGGTCAAATATAAATCAAATAAGTGTAAACATAATTAATATGAACATACATACACACACATATAAATATACACATACATACATATACACACATATGCATACAAATGTATAGTCACAAATGGACATGTAAGTGAGAATATTAAAATATAAAATTGTAAAAAAAAAACAAATGTATATAACAAACATCAAGAAAGGAAAACAAACAAATAAATATCCACAAAATATATAGGAGAATATACCCGTGCCTAAATCAACATGCACATATAAATAAAATTCAAGTAGAAATATTAGGTGGCGAGAAGAATTCTTGTATTGTGTAACAGTTTTTTTGTAGCATCAATTCTTTCAACCTATTTTTAAAGACATAAACATTGGGGGAATTTTTTAATTCTGCATTCACTGCATTATAAAGTTTACAGCCAGTATAATGAAAACTCTTTTGGTAAAAATTATTTGGTGCCAACAACCCTCTTGACCTCGTATGATGATCGTGGTTCAGTTGGTTTGCCGAGAACGTGGTGAAGTTTTTGTAAACATAAGTACAAACCTCCAGAATGTATATTCCAGCAACAATTAGTATCCTAAGATTTTGAAATGTATTACGACATGACTGACGATATTCGAGTCCAGCAATAATTCGGAGAGCGTACTTTTGTATTAAAAATACTCTACTTATTTGTGTACTCGTTCCCCAGTTAATTATTCCATATCTTAAATGAGAATGAAAGTTGGCGTAGTACAATGTTAATCGTACCTTAGGACTGCAATGTTTAGCCATATAATTTAAAGCGTAGCAACTCCTGCGTAGTTTAGTACAAAGTGCATTGATATGTGAGACCCAACTTAGTTTGTAGTCACATACGATACCCAATATTTTTAGTCCGTGAAAGTCACCTGGAAATCAGTGTTTTCAAAAAGGTAAAATTCTTGTAGCTGTCCCCGCATTCTAAATAGTATCGAATTCGACTTGTTTTTATTTACATTCAAAAAGTTCTTTTCTGACCATTTAATTACATTTTTATATACATACTCGGCTGCAATTTTAAGAGTTACCAGATCTTTTTCAATTATTATAATATTAGTATCGTCAGCATAACAAATAGTGTGAATTGATGAAGAACTGTTATTTAAAAAACTTATTATGTCGTTTGCTAAAATTAAAAATAATAGAGGTCCAAGTATTGACCCTTGGGGTACGCCTTGTTTTATGTCATTACTGGTACTTTTTGCAATATTATTTAAGTTAACTATCTGAGTTCTACCTTTTAAATAAGAAGTCAGGAGATTCAACGGAGTTCCTCTCACTCCATCTCGTGATAATTTTGTTAACAATAAGTAATGGTCAACGCAGTCGAAAGCACGTGAAAAGTCTATAAACAAACATAAAACTTGTTTTTTATTATCTAAGGCGTTTACGATTACATTTTGAAATTCACAAAGAGCTGTTTCAGTACTCTTACTTTTTGTGAAACCGTGCTGAGACGAAGAAAGTAATAAATTCATAAATCAAAAGATTGTGTAAAATAAGGATATAATCTTATTAAAAGATCAAAAAAAATAACAAAAGTTGACTTAATGACATTAGTATTTATTATATAAACTTTCCCCCCATGCAAAAACGCCATTGCTGCAACTTAGCTTTCCTAACTCTTTTCATAAAAGATTTTCTTACATTAAAAAATACATTTTCTGTCCTCGAATAAAATTGGCTGCGTTTTGTATTTTGTCCCACAGTTCTTCTTTTGAATTGATAGTATTTGCATAGACTAAGGCAAAACAAACTCACTTCGTCCACCGATCCATCTGTGTGGGAAAATCTTATCAAGATAATTCCTGACTTCAACGGAGAAATGAGGAGGAGCTCCATCTTGCATAAACCACATTCTATTCCGTATATCTAACATGAAAGCATGTAATAATCAGCAAAAGTATTTTGAAGTAAAAACAGAGAAGACTGTCCATTTAAATTTGGAGGAAAGACAAATGGTCCTGATAATTGATCGCCGATAATACCACACCAAACGTTAGTCTTAAATTCGTGCTGAAAATGCCTTTCTTTAACGGCATGAGGATTTTCTACTTCCCAGTAATGGGTATTCCTCCAATTAAAAACGCCTCGGCGAGTAAAAGTTGCTTCGTCGGTAAATAAAATGTTCTTAACAAAATTTCGATCTCTGTTGTGTTTATTTAGAACAAATTGACAAAATTGTAGCCTTTGTGGAAGATCCCTTCGAAGTTTTGTACAGAAGTGAAGTGGTATGGGTAGAAGTGTTCTTTGCGTATATAGACTCTTAGAACAGATTGTTTACTCACTCCTGTTGCCGCTGATAACGGCTTGAGCTGACTTGAGGATCTTCGTCCACACGAACTAAAATTTCTAGTTCTTGATCTGGAGTAATTCCTTTCGGTCGTCCTACATTATTTTTATGGCGAAATGAACCCGTTTCTCCCAAACGACGAAACAGACAGAGCCGGATTATCCATAAGGCAATATAGGCAGCCGCCTAGGGGCGCCGACGGCTTGCGGGGCGCCGGCGACGAACAAAAAAAAACAACAAATTTTCATACTTGAAAATTATCAACAAAAAATACACATTTTCTTAAAATCTGTTATTATTTCTTTTCTGTCTTGTAGAATTAGTCACAGATGTGGGTCGAATACCTGTGTGAAACTTTGTAGAAATGATCCTTAGACACAATATACCAATAGTGTAGATCGACATTTGTCGAAACTTGAAACTCCCTCGATACTTTTTTCCTGAGAAACACAGAAAACGTGGAATTTTTCGGCTATATGTTTACATTAAAATAATTGTAAACACTGAATGTTTTTCCGCATTCCCTGCAATCGCATGGCAGCGCTAGAGCCTAGGGAATCGTCACAGCCCAAAATCGATCGTTTTTGTTCACATCCGGCCGAGTAATGGCAATTCATGTAAACAAAACCGATTGATTTTAATTGATTTCTAGAGTAAATTTTTGTGGTCGTTATTTTTTATCTCGAACCCAAATAATTGGCTATGCGATCATATTTTTAATTTCTTATTTTGATGAACATTTTTTTCAGAAATATTTTTCGGCGATTCTTCAAGATTTTCCTAGGCTCCGAGCGCTCAGCGAACAACGAGTTATTGCACGCGGCACTTCAATCATCATGACTTAACTAGTGCGTTTAATTTCTCCCACATCCACATAGTGGAGTGGAAGTATAGTGGGTAATCGTAAAAAAATTTTCAAAAATTTTTCTTGGTAAAATAAGTGTAGAATGTCATGAGATTTGAAATATGAGCGAAAAATGGTATATTAAAGTATGAGTGGATATTAAGGTCTTTAAAACATGCGATTTTTCGAGCACGACGGCGCAGCCGAAAAGCAGATTCGCGGTTAATACCGCAAAAATTCCTGTCAGATTAATAAATTAAAAAGTTGACATTTTTACTCGGGTTGTAGTTGTTGCCATGGTAACCTTTAAAACACGCGCGTTTTTAAAAGTTCGATTTAAACACTCTGAGGCGTACTTTAAATAAGCAAAATAGGGTGCCAATAAAAAAAAATTATGTCTGTCGTCTGTTACTTTTTTTTTTTTATTGATTATAAATAGTTTCGCCAGCAAGAAATCCAGAAAACGTACATAATAGTTATTTATGATACAAGTGGTAAAAATGATGTTTCATTTACAACCTATTTGTTTTTATTGTTTTGTCCCCACAAAATAAAATATAATTTTTAACATTTAAGAGTAGATATGCCTCGACAAGCTGCTAAAATTTGCAACAGGGGAGGTGAAAGGGAAACTCCAGTGGGCGGTCCTTTAAAAACGATAAAATATTATTTTATGTATTTATAGTACTATGTAGTAGTAAATAGAAATGAATGACCGCGATTCCACTTACGTATAAGCTCGAAATTAGTTCATGATTGTATATAAATTCTACCTGCCAAAGCTCAAAGGTTATGTCGACACATCTATATTATTCCTTCAATAAAAACAGTATTTATAATTTAAACGGCTAGGTATTATGCTTCCTTAGAATTTTAATTTGTAATATGGAGTATACGAGTATATCTATATTTTTGCATAATGGAAAAGATATTCAATAATTAGTAATCTGCATTAATTAATAATAATCGTCAATAAGGAAATAATGATATTAAATAAAAAGAATAAGAGTTGATGAGGTCCGATAAAAATTATAAACAAAAATTAATGGTATGCAATATTGCAGCTACGGACACACGTTTCAGAGTTATTGCTCCTCATCAGCGTATCATGGCATAAATAATATTGTTATATTGTTAAAAGCAAGACCAACAAAGATAGAAAAGCACAGTATATTGTAGGTACTCTATTTTGTACCTTCGTACCTCGTGTGCCATATATGAAGAGCAATAACTCCGAAATACGTATCCGTAGCTGCAGTCTTGTTTGTTATTATAGTACTAATTCTGGTTTATAACTAAATGGAAAACTTAACATTTTAATGTTGTTTAGTTTTCGTATGTGTAAAGCTTTAGCTGTCACATCATTCAACAAATCAAAATTTAAACTCTTGGATCCTCAGGGGATTCCTCAGGACTTCTTGAATATTTATTTTGTAGTCTCCCTCAAATAATGGTAGTTTACCAATAAACAAAAATTAGCAACCATTGTTAAAATCAAAAATATACACCACGCAAGTTGTTTTATCCAATAAGTGTTATGCGTATAGTATTAGTTATTTATTGGTCTAATTTGTCTATACGCGATATTCTTAGAAACTGTCAAACAGAAAAAAGTTTCAAATAAAAATGGTGTCTTTATCTTTATTTCTTCTCAGCATAGACTTTAAGGGTTTTCCGTTCGTTAACTGATCCTTGCAAATACTCACATTTTATCGACATGGTTTTTGAAAAAAAATGTATTTTTTACAATTATTAAAATTTGACCTTCATATTACCACAGTTCATTAATAAATATGTAGTGATGACATAGTAAAATTGAGATCCATTAATGTTTTCGTTTTTTGAATTATGGCAAGTTAAACAAAAAATAATTTTAATTATTATTGTTATACATCCAATAGACGCCGAGAATAAGAGAAATGATTCGCAGAAAGTCAGTGATAAGTAATTATTTATAAGCATTAAACTGTTCAACGGATCATTATGAAATTCAGTAGTTATCTATCGAGAGGTAAACCACCGTCGGCACTCGTTATCCGAATTTTAGGCAGGCTGTCGGCAGCCATGGCAGTGGCGGTCATATAATTGAAAGCCCCGCAAGTGCGGCTGATTGGAGTTACGCAGGCGCCGCAGGCAAGGCAGTCTCGGCAGTTCGTGTAATTTCTACAAGTGGTTGACCTCTCAGGTACTGTTTTGATAGTATATAGTATAAAATAAGAACTTCTTTACAACCCTAACCTGAAATTTGCAGACGTAAATGTAGCAAGCAAATGCCAATTTTTCGAAGTCAGTAATAAGTAAATATATCGAGAATAAATAGGGATAGAGGCAACCTTTTATTTGAAATTTTACTTTCTAGGAGTAGTAGTTCTCGATTTGACCAAGGAACTAGTGTTATATACTTAGCACATATCACATATTAGCACATATATAAAATAACTTGCCTGGTGTACACTTAGTTTTACGAATTATTATTCATATTTTCTTAAAAAATATATGGATGGGGAGAACTTACAAATTTGCTTTTATAGTAGACAACAGTTTAATGATAGATGTTTTAAACTAAACCCCGCATCAAAATATCATTAATAACTTTAGACATAGTAGGTTATTTCTCAAAAATATGGATATCTCTGGTTTTACTGGTTAGATTTTAAAAATCCAAAGCATCAATTATTTGCATCAATGAAATTTAATAGTGCATTTTTTTAAAATACGAATGTCAGAGCGATTCTAAAAATTTGCAAAATTTTGAAAGTAAAAAAGATGGCTAAAATTTGTATTCAAAAATGTTTTCTCTACAAATTTTGAAAGCAGAGATAAAAACCTGCAACTTGAGTCTTAGAACGTCTACATTGGTGCGCGATCTCAACAAGAAAATATTTTCAACATCGGTCCACATCACCTTCTGGACAATACTTTTAGCCCTGATTTGTTAAATTTTCACGAAAGTTGCTTTTTTCTAGAAAATATTTTCGGGTTTAAAGGAGTAAGTTGGTTTCTCTGTTTCTTTTTACATTTTGAGCCTAGATATCATTATTTTGACAGATCGATAGATAACTTTACTGCCGACAGTTTTTATTCCAAACATTTCTTTCTATTTTTCCCAGAAATAAAAGTTATTATGAAAAAAATCCTGTTGCTTGGTCTAATGTAACAAACTGATGCGTGTGACTTGATGAGAAAATGGGAAAATGTGCGCTTTACTTTTGTGTTTCTAACTCCTTTCATTGCAAATCGCATCGCCCCTTATAATTCCATATTCATGTGTTTACGACAAGAACACACCTTTAAAATTTAGTGTCAATTGTATTGTCCAATACATGTTTTCAAATATACCAGCGTACCACCATTTTATAAAGAAGAATTGAAATACAATTACACATTATTGTTAGTGCATGGGTGGCTACATATAACTAGTTACTATATTGTTATAATCCCGTACTTGAAGTATAATCAAAGAGTAGAGTACCTGTTAAGTATAATAGTAAATTAATGGAATTTGGTATTTTATTGGGCGTCCCGTGTTATTAGAAATGATTGGGTTTAATTTCTTATTTCGTTCCCTCGTTATATTTTCTCATTCATAAAATAATTCTGGGTGAAGGGCGGAGCTTAAACAATAATAAATCCAGAGGGAGCTCGTATCAGTGTAACATTTGTTGCAAAATGTGCCTTTGCACGGTTCCGTGCTATACATGTTTTTGCAAAAAGTATTATGTTTTTTGGAAAAATAAAAATAGTACGATACACAGAAAACATGAATGAAGGTTTGTATCGAGTCCTTTTTCTCATATTTTGATTCTAAATATTTTTAAAAAAATCATAAAATCTCTGCTAATTAAAACAAATCTTATTAATTAATACTATTTTTTTTCAAAATATTAAAAAGATACAAACCTAGATTGATATGTTTTCTTCTATTTTTCGCCTGTACAAATTTCGTAATTGCAATGGTCTAATTATAATTTGTCGCGAACGGGGCGGCGTTTGAGAGTAATTTATTTCTGATTTTTAGACGGCATACCCACTCTTAACTTTTCCATTTAATGTTTTTTTTCGTTTGTTTGTGTTGATTGTATATTGTTTTTTTATATTATATTATTTTATATTATAAATAAAAACATTAATAACATTTTAAAAGTTTTGTAGTAGGAGGTGGGGAGGGGGGCTATTATATAGTTGCCTATGGGCGAAAAGAGTCATAATTCAGCACTGGAAACAGATCTTTGAAAATTTTATGGTCTGGTTGTATTCTATTTGGATATTGAAATGAGTATCTATCTTCTCGCTGCAGCACGTCCGCTAAAAAATTTTTGTATGTAAACACATGTCATATCCCTTATTTCCCTATTTGAAAAATTATTATGTCGAGGCATTTTAAATAAAGAAGTTAAATAAATTAGCTTGAGGAACACAAGAACAAAATAAAATGATTAAATGACGTACATGCCAGAAGTAAAACGTAACCAAAGCACACTTCTCAATAAATACATTTTGTTTTATTAAATTTGAATTTGTCTTTCAAAACATTATTCAAATGTTTAATGGCAATTTCCTCGAAAATGGTTGTACCTTTTTTACGTGGAAGTAACGCCCTCATCAGATTTTCTAGTCAGAAGTACGTTTCGTCCAAAAAAAATATGAAAAAAATTCATCATCAGATACAGGTCCTGCGGCGCCCTCTATGATCTAACGTCATGTAATACATAAATTATTGTTTCTTAGAATAAAAAAGTTCCGCAAATTTGGCGAACATGAGTCAAGAGGCTGCCGAGTTATTGCAAAAAAACAAAAAATAACTTGAGTTTTGACACCCTGTATCTTTTTCCATAGCAACATTTTACCAAAGCATATTTGGTTATATCCTCATATTTTGGCCCAAAGAATATACCCCTGCACTATGGCCTATTATTAATGGTCCACCCTGTATATTTTAGTACAGTCGACTCGATGAGGTCGGTCAAGTTTGCCCCATCTCAGTGATTAATTAAATCCAATTATGCATCATAATTTTGCATAATTTTGAACACTCCTCGAATGTTGTACACAACTATAGAAATTATAGTGCAGGAGTGCCAACCAACTTCACGCTTGCACCCCCACTTGCAATATAATAAAATTAATTTTCCTGTCATAATAATCACCCAATTTTGCAAATGCTTGTACTAAAACGCTCATAGAGCATCCAAGATTTTAATTTTTTTTAGACCTGAATATATCAAAAGCCGTCGATATCCTCATTTTGTTTTCGATCTGAATGTTTCAAAAACCGCGGAAACAAAGTAGTCACCATGAGGTGTCGGTGTATTACACGGAGCTCCCATGACAATAAAGTTACCCCAAAAGTTTTCAAAATTTTTTATATTTTTTAACCACCACTATACTTCCACTCCATTACGTGAATGTGGAATTGAAAATGTGACAGATGGCAATAATATTTGGCATATGCACCTATTATATACTTTTATTGAATAATGGCATCCCAAGAAATAATTCAGTCATGGTGGACATTATTTGTAAAGGTATTTGCGCCAGCCTTCCATATTTGGTACCTGTTATTTAGTATTGAACTTTTGCTGTTGGATGGGCACTCTGTATATTTTTTTTTACCAAAAGTTATCAGGTTTTTTTGTAATAATAGCAATAACTATATTTCGATCTGTATTCTCAATGTCATTTCGTAATTAATAATTTTTTAGAGTGACCGCCATGCACAAATAACGAGGGAAGTTCTGTGTAAATAACTTTACCGATTTTTTTTAAGGTGTTATAAGATGCAAGTAATTGATCCTGATGCATTGATGCAGCGCATTTTAAATTAAGTCTGACAAATTAATTAACAAAAATTGCCAGCCAGACAAGTTGTAATAGATAGGGGAAAACTTAAACTTCATTTTAAAACAAAAATCGAGGTGTTATGAAGTGCACTTTCATAAAAAAAAATAATTGATTGATTGATTTGCCAGCATATGATAGTACGGGAGCCCATCGACAAAAATTGATCGGGTACCGCACATTTTTTGGGCAAATATAAGCATCTTTTGGTGTTTTGTCCCAAAGTATTTCCTTCTCGTGGAAAAAAATAGCAAAACAAATAATTCATAGACTTTGACTAATTAGTTTTGGGGAAGGAAGCCTTTTAGAGAAAAACTCGAAGAGCCAAAAATTGCTTATCTTTGTCGAAAGAACACGCCTGCCAGAATTTTTTAGACAAAAATAATTTCGGCCACGAATTTCCCTATTTTTTTTTATTTCTTCAAAAAAAATCCCAAAAAATTCAGGCATATTCTTTAGACAAAAATAAACAACTTTTGCCTCTTAAACCTTTTCTTTGAAGAGCTTCCTTCTCCCGTAAAAAATTACAAAAAAACTTATTTTCTTTTTTGTAATTTTTTTCCGGGAGAAGGAAGCACTTTGGAAAATACCACCAAGAGACAAAAAAATGACCATTTTTACCTACACATGCCTACAACATCTCCACCAAGCGGCGACAACTGCCGTATGCCCGATCCACTTTTGTCGATGGGCTCCCGTACTATGAGAATTGCTGTCGATTCCGGGCATCCAATCTAGAAATTCGTTCCAACACTCAATCGCCTATTGAACGACCAAATACAGTCGCTCAGTAGTTTATTAGATATTCATGCCATGACTGGGCGGTCTCACTCGACCCCCCTACGAACGATCAAACCACATGCCGGAACGAAAATCGGACGCTTTGATATACCGCCGTACTGGCTGCATACGGCTGGATTGGACATTGGACATGCTTGTTGCCAGAAGCGAGAGCCACATGACGCATGGGGTAGAAATATAGGATATGGGATGTGTATGCGTTTGCGAATGCTTCTTTTTAGTTTCCATCTATCATCATCTCCTTATTTATTCTTCTTCTGTATCTGAATTAGCAGTGTGCACCTCATCCTGCCCGCTTGCGTCCATATATGGTTTTGTGCTTTCCAAAGCTTTTTACCGTGGATTATAACAGAGGCCCGGGAGGATATTTTGTACACCCTGTATATTGTTTGTTTTTGTAGTAATTAGTTTCAACTGCCGCGTTCCAATTCCGGGTATTTTTCTATTTCATTACCTATGTTTAATACCTTTTCAATTTTACTTTTAATTCTCTTTTCAACTTTGATAGAGAAATAAACCCAATTCAACATATTTCTCTATTTTATTGCCTGCCTTCTGTTTAGCACAGGTTTATTTTTGAGAGTAAAAAGAAAATATTATGTTTTGAATCAATAAACTGAGCTGATAGAAATTAAGTTGGTAAAGCCATTAAAGTAATCAGATATGTAGATCAGAATAAAATCCAATAAATCAGATAAAATAAAATAAATTAATTTATAGCTTATATTTCTTTCTGCAGTGTCTTGTGATTGCTGTTTTATTTTATTTTCTTTCTTGGGTTGGTTTTGTCCATTTCACTGTATACAATTACTTTAGGTCACAACAGAGCTAGTATGTCTATATTGCATGTGACTCATTTTTACACTGACTATTTATTGCCCATAAACCATTTAAAAAGGATTTTGTTGGGTGGTCTATGGTGTACCTAGATACACTGCACTTCACTTGCACTCGTTTGCTTTATTTGATTTAATACCTTGTAATTATTAGTTCCATATGAATTTTTTCTATTGAGGCGCTTCATTTCACACTGCATTTCTTAATCTACCGGTGGCTTACATTTTTTCGAAGAAATTAAGTCTGGCAAATTAATTAACAAAAATTGTCAGACAGACAAGTTTTTTTCAAAAATGGTTCATTATTTATCACATTTTTTTAGCTAAATTCAAAAATTCATAAAAAAATTACAATTAACAAATTTTTACTAGTCTACCGGGTGTTACATGATTTTTATGTTTTACAACCATTTTCACCTTTTAAATTTGAGATGTTCGACAGTATGCCTTTATTGTCAAGGGAGCTCGGTCTATATTGATAATTGATTACTGAAACATTTTAAGTAAAAACATACAAGGTGTTCCATTTGTGTTCCACCGTGTGCTTATTTGAGACATATTGATCTAACGATTCCGAAAGCTTTAGTCTTGTAAGTACAATATATTCAATTCGTTTGCTGAACATTATCTACTAAAAATATTTATTGAATCTCTGACCCAAAAATTCCTTTAGATACATTTAATTTTACTGAAAAAAATTCAGACCGCATTCAGGCAACCTGTATAATTAAGTAACGGTTTAAGTGCAATGAAATGTTGATATATAATTAAATTTAATTTAATTTTCAAAAACGTTCAAAACTTTCAAAATTAGGGTCATTATGGGCTTAATTATGGTTCGACTTTTAAAAAATGCAGACTAAATCAAAAAATCTCAACAAACCATTTTTGAAGTAGATAAAAGTTTCGTTCAGTTTTTTTTTTGGTTGTCATATAACAAAAATTGACTGAGGCACAGCAATTTAAAATTTTCTATCAGGAGCAGAATATGCGCTAAATCGAAACATTATCAATAAACCATTTTTAAAAATAATTAAAATTTGCATTAATATATAGCTTTTTCTGCTTGCCGTACGATGAAAATTGACCGAGACATAAATTTTTTATTTTGTATCATTGAAAAATTGGTATTTCGAGACTCATTCGTAAATTACTCAAAGTGTTCTACATGTAATAAGGAAGTGGTATAGCACAAAAAGAAGACTATGAAACGGTAGATGATATTTTAGTATTTACCTTATTTCTTTACGGTGAAAATATGGCCCTTTAAAGATGGCGCTCGGCCATTTATAAGTCAAGATATAATATTTAAGTCTCAAATAATTCGAAAATAATTAGTCAGAAACACGTGATAGAAACCAAGGGTTTTAAAATTATCTTTAAAGTATGTTTCTTCAAAATAACGAAGTTATTTACGAAGGAATGAGTATTTTTTATTTTTTTTAGTTTACGATTTTCCTGCAGCTATTGGTCGTAAAATAAAAAATTTAAAATTCTTATTAGTTTGTAATACAATAACTCAAATGTTTTACTATTTTTAAAGCACTCATTTTAGAAAATAGTATACTTTAAACTACATAAAAATTTCGCGATTTTACTGAAAACACAATTTTTTTGCAAATAATGGAAAAACTGTTGTATTAAAAGAAGCAAATATACAATACAAAAATAAAGCTCATAAAGCGATGTTTAATTTGCATTTGCTTAATACAACAGTTTTTCCGTTATTTGGAGAAAAAAGAATATTTCCAGTAAAATATTGAAATTTTCAATAATTTAAAGTACCTATAATAATTTCAAAAATAAGTGTTCAAAAATACCAAATTAAAGCATATTAGTAATACTGTGTATTGCCAAAAACCAATAAAGATTATAATAAATCTAATGTTAATTTGGTAGTAAATTTATTTTCTGAAAAATCCTGAAATCACTGTTTATAGAGAACCAGCAAAGTAACGGTAAAATAGTTCCTAGCACTTTCGCTGTGGAAAGTGCACATGTGCGATAGACACACTTGCTCTGCTTATGAGATTTCATAGGTTTGGTATGACTTCCGCAGTTTAAAAAAGTGTATCATATTTCAAGAAATAAATATTAGAAAAGGAAACATTTTTTTTTTGTCAAGGAACTGGACAAATTTCTTTTTTTTTTTTAATTTTTAGAACGTTATTTATTTTATATTTTATTAAAATGAAAAAGTGTTCCGTTAGGAAAATTTATTTAAAAAAATACTAATATGCACAAACGTGTTTTCCACATGGCACAAACATTTCATACAAATAATCGAATGAATTATATGCACGTCTAGAATAAGAATTAACGACCATTCAATCTGGGTTACACCAGTCTAATTTAAGTTAATGAACAAAAATTTACTTACCTGTAATATTAATGCTCCTTTGCACTGAGTAATAGTTTGCTAATTTCCACAGCGAAAGAATTCATACGTAAGTATATAGCATAATATAGGAGTGTTAGTAGTTATAGTTATGCAGCCCTATTATGTGCATGCCCAACATGCTCTTCACCAGTTTCTTAATACTTACTTCTGTCAAACTTTCTCTCATTTTCTATTTGTCGGTTGAATAATAGAGATATATTATTTTCAGGTGATAATGCTCTACCAGCCTATGCCATAGTTATACTAGTTGGACTAGGTCAAATAATAGTTGGTGGCATCATATACGTCATTATGAGAAAAACTATAATCGAACCACCTTTATCTGGAAGCTACACCGTGGCACCAACATCAGAACCATAATTTTTTATGCATCGATTCATCTAGATTTAAGGCTCTCTTGTCTCTTCAACACATCTATTTTTCTGATCAACAACTCTGTGAAAGACAAACATATAGTATGTGAGAGCACATACATTCAGTGAACACTGGGACCAAGAAGACGGAACCGTGTGTTGTCTCTCACTATACTATATGTATATACAAGTTGTTTGAAAAAGATAACTCAATCTTGCAATAGTTAACATCACAGAATATTTCATACCCATTTGCACTTCATTTCTATAGGAATTAGATCTTACCTGATAGTTTTAATTTTAAATTCATTAAGGTTGATTACTCTTAAAAAAAAAAAGATAACCTGTTATAAATATTAGGACTGGAAAACATGAAGTTATTTAAAAATATTTTGTAATGGAATTTATATATAAATAAAAGTAATAAATAATTATACTAAATTTAAATTTATTTTAAATTACTTAAGATTACAGTAGTGTTATTTCATAATTGTAACAGATAGGTAATCAAAGACTTAAAAAAAACTTTACTTTAAAGAAACTAATTTATAAACACAACTTTATATTACATTTTATCATAAAAAAAAAAACAGTTAAGCCTTAAAAGTTTTACAAAATTAAACAATTATAAAACCGTTAATACATCCACTTGACTTAATCACTGTCAATGTTGATTTCTTTCAATTTATCCCAATGAAGCTCCACAGTGAGATTTTGGTTGTTATGATGGATTACGTCGACTGTTATCGGAGCATACAGATCCTTATCCATTGGAGACCAGCCAGTGTACTAAAAATTAATAGATAAGTAGATTTGAGTTAAAAAAAAATACACATTTTGTTTCAATCAACCAATGTTAATTATCTAGATTATCCTCTAAAACAGGAAATACAAAACATAGACAAGCTAACCATTATACTCTTCACCCACTTACTGCACTTTCTATAAATTGTTGCACATTCTTCATAGTTTTTTGTATATTAGTTTTAGACATTTTTTTTTAATTACAAAAGAAAATTTATTTTTTTTAAATTAAATAATAACTTTTTTGTTTATTGATCAATTTTGTTCAAAAACATCTTAGCAGCTTACAAAACTTGAACTATGAGAAAATTTACAATTTTTGCATAGTTTTAGAAAAAAATACTTATTTATAGAACATATTTCAGATGTTTCACTTCACTTAGGCACAGTAAATTTAAGTTACTAACCCAATCAATAAGTAGAAGGGTATACCAAAATTCATACCCGGAAACAAAACATATGGTTGTATAGAAAAAAAACTTCAGATTTTTGTGCGTTCAAGAAGGGCAGGACACATTTGCGCCATTTTTGCAACTGAAAATAAGTTGCGAAAACAAATGGCGCAAATATTCCTTGCCCTTCTTGAACTGGTCTCCTATTGGTTGATATAAATCTTTTATCTGTTATAAATCGTTCACTTCCAAAAGATAAACAAAAATCTGAACAGCTGTTTTGAACATGTCAGACCAGATTGGACAGTGCAGCTATTTTTCAAGCAGCACTGTGCACTAGTCACTTCCTTAAAAAAAAAAAAGTTTTTCGTAAATACAAAAAAAAAAAACCTATAACTAGCCGAAAAAAGTTGAATGAGAAAGTTGTAGGTGCTAAAAAGATCTTTCGATTGCTATTTTTTTAAAGTATCAGTTGCGATAAGGAGCCATTCATAAAATACATTCGCAAATATGGGGGAGGGAGGGGTATTGCTTCGTGTGACAAAATATGACAAGAGGGACGCGGGGGTCTAAGGAAATGTGACATTCGCAGTTCATCAATTTTATTTTAATTTTTTTCTTAACTCGGCAGTTTTTGAAACGAAGGGGAAGGGAGGGGTCCAGAAAGGTGAAATTCTGAGTGACATATTTTATGGACGGCCCCTAACACTTTTCGAGATATATCGAAAAAACTGTCAAAAATCGGCCTTTTCTGTTTTCACTGTATCTTTTTCAAGCTTACATTTAAATACTTACTATCAACCATAAGTATAGCTCACGGCAAGCCGAAAAAGCACGCGTTTTTGAAAAATTTTAAAATATCTTTTATTTTTCTAGATACTTATATCGATTTTTCGAAAAAAAGATATTCTCGAAAATCGGATAGACTTGCTCCACGGAAGGTTCTTCAGTAACGATCCTGGGCTCATTTTCTTTAAAAATAGTTGTGCTATCATGCTGTGAAAGAATTGTAACGGTTTTATTAATTTTAAGGGTAAATAAATGACTAAAATAATTACATTTTATTAGGTTGTTATTTTAAAAAATAATTTTGCAAATTTTACAGAGATGCTTTATACGGTAATCGACTACTGACATTCTTAAACGAATTTACAAAAAATTATTTTTGAAAAAACCTAACCTAAAATAATGCTATTATTTTAAAGCCATTTATTTACCTTTAAGATTACTAAAACCGTTACAATTCTTTCACAGCATGATAGTACAACTCTTTATAAAGAAAATGAGCACAAGATCGTTACTGTAGAACCCTCCGTGGAGTAAGTCTATCCGATTTTCGAGAACGTCTTTTTTTCGAGAAATCGATATATTAAAAAATAAAAAATATTTTAAAATTTTTCAAAAACGTACTTTTTTGGCTTGCCGTGAGCTATACTTACGGTTGATAGTAAGTATTTAAACGTAAATTTGAAAAAGATACAGCGAAAACAAGAAAAGTCAATTTTTGATGATTTTTTCGATATATCTCGAAAAGTGATAAATAAAAAATGGCAATCGGAAGATCTTTTTAGCTCCTACAACTTTTTCGATTAGTCAAAATTTTTTTTATTCACGAGAAGCTTTTTTTCTTAACTTTTCGTATTTTTTTGGTTAACTTCGCCACTTTAGATCCAGTGTATCGAATCACAAATCATTGATTTTTTTTTTCTATGCAACCATTTTTCCGGGTATGAATTTTGGTAAATTTAACAATAGACCATTTTCGGTTGACACTGTGCTGATGGCGTGGAGGGCACCCAACTCACTGTCTTGTTTCCTAGAGATGGGTAAAAGCTGTTATTTTCAATAGCAGGTTTTGATTGCTTCTGCTACAACTCATCTCTAATGTTTTCATTTGCATTCCTCTGTGATTGGATGAGGTTTGTGTGCCCTCCAGAATGTGTCAAAATTAGGTGTCAAAATCAGATGATCGAAAATGGTCAATAGGCTGTGACAGGTTGATTGGGCTATACCTATCTTGACTGCATTGATTAAGACAAGTTCACAAGAGACAGTGATGGTCGGCTTGTGTCTCAAGCTGGTAAACACAAACCCATCTTTCTGACATCTGATATAAAATGACAGCTGACAACAGCAGTGAAGTTAGCAGATAAGACAGCAACTTCGTAAAATTAAAATAGTTGTAGTGATGTCACCCAACTTGGTGTTTCAAGGGAGCGCTAAATTTAACAGTTCTGTTTCTTTTTTACTGCAAATTAAAGCTGCAAATTAAAAAATATATATACTAATGTCATTTCAATGGGTACCTGTCAATAATGTAATGAAATATTTCTACTGAAATAGTAAGCTATTTCAGGTGGTTTTGGTGCTTTTTGTAAATATTGACTGAGAAGTGAAACATAATAAGGTAAGAGCTTTATTTTAGTACTATAGGCTGATTAATAAATTATTTTTATTAATCATCTAGGCAATACAGGGAAATCTGAAAAATGTCTTTAAACCTGATATTGCATCCTAGAAATATTTATGTGTATGTATATATTTCTTTTGTGATGTGTTAACTAACTTGTAAAATATGTGACAAAAATATGCAAAAATGTAACTAAAGTCATTGACTGTTCCATGATCAAGCGAGTACATTAGCATCAATGTATCTTATTTCAGAAAGGACAGCAACTGAAAGAATATGAAGATAAATCACAGAAATTCAGAAAAAAAACAGAAATAGTCGAAAACATTTTTATATCAAAATAGAACCGAAAAAATGGAAACAGTTGGAAACAACTCGCAAAACATTGTACAAGCTGTGCTGGGGGTTGTTCAACAACCTGTACTTGTTACAAACAAACAGAAGTTGTTGATCAATCCCCAATGGAGAAATTATTTGTTTTGCATGTCTGACTTGAGCTTATCAATTTGAAAGTGAATTTATCACTCCGAATAATATTTGGAATTATCAACCACAAGATATAATATATAGTTTGTACGATGAATATTTGCGTGTGCGTCATAAACAAGAACCGTATGAAGTAATCTGTTGAAGGTCACTGCTTCTCTTCAGCAGTGACGTGTATAAAAAAAATGAGAAATTTGTTTTTACTCTCAGTCATCATCTGACAAATTAGAAGCCATATTTTTTTCGTAAATACTCATGAAATGACAATTAATTTTGTAGAATAATAACAGATGTATTATTTACCACTAAATATGGTTATAACAATGAAGTTTAAAAATGTATTTTCATCAAAAACACAAGAACGCCACTGGATCTAAAATGACAGATATTATAGCCGTTGACAGCACTTCACTACGACAACTGTTCATATTGACGTCTCTTTTTAATTCCGCTTGAATTTATCGTTCGGCTGTCTTAGCATGCTCGAGCGGTTAGAAGACGTACGTAACTAAATATTTGCTCGTCTCAATGCGTTCAGCAACTGCACATATGTCCTACCTAATTTCATACTCGCGCAAACATTCATTGTACAGACTATATAAGGGGTAAAATACCGGAAAGTAGCACATTACTCATTTTAAGCTTTGATTTTATACTACTTAGATTGGCCACCAATGTAAACAGTTTTTGGACAACTTTTGGAGGTGAATAACAGAGGGAGCGCTTGTAACCTCGGTATGAATTATCTTCGACATACGTCGCAATTCTGCAGCCAACCGAAGGCATGTCATCACTTACTTCAGTCTTTGCTAAAAGGCGGAACCGTTAGTGAAGGCTTTGATTGAAAATCAAAGGTGAAGCGCGGAATAAATCGATTCAACTTTCCTTGCACAATATCTCGAGGATTAAAAAACAATTTTTACTCGGCAATTACTTTTAAATTGTAAATATTTCTTATTTATAATTTATTTTAGTTTCCAAAATAGAAAAACATGACGTTTAAAATGAAATAAATTTCTAAATAAATGTGTATAAAGCGCCGCGCCGTTTGGGAAATACATATTTTTTAATTATATCTTATTATTATATATACTTTTGCGAAATTTTATATTTATTTTTGTTCTGAATAGGTATATAATAAACTAACATTTTTTATTTTTTTTGTTACTTCTACTAAACCGATTCTTATGAAACTTTGCATACATGGTACGTATAGTTCCGGTGACAATTGATTTTGAACACTTTCATGTAACAAAAATTCAAGATGGCTGTTTCAAAATGGTGGACCAACTTTGTCATTTATAATCCAATTTGACTCAGAGTCGACATCTCAGGGTTTTCGGAGTCGTTAATTACAAATTTTTGGTAAAAATTCAGAAATCAAAATGGCGGCGTCAAGATGGCATACAAATGTTATCATTTTTAGCTAGATTCAACTCAATGTCTATATTTGGGGGTTTTCAGGGTCGCGAATTACAAATCTTTTGCCAAAATTCAAAAATCAAAATGGCGGCGCGAAGATGGCACACAAATTTTATCATTTTTAGTCCGATTCAACTCAATGTCTATATTTGGGGGTTTTCGGGGTCGCGAATTATACAAATTCAGAAATCAAAATGGCGGCGCCAAGACGACGGATAAATTTTATCATTTACAGTCCGATTCGACTCAAATTCGATATATGGGGGTTTTCGGGATCTCGATGTACAAATTTTTAGTCAAAATTCAGAAATCAAAATGGCGGCGGACACATTTTATTAATTAACACGTTTTAAGTAGACCTGTGTGTAACTATGTAACTAATATATGATTCAAATGTGTTGACCCCTCACTTTAACCCAGGCGCGGATTCAGAGGGGGGCGAAGGGAGTGTCGCCCCTCTGGTGCAAAGTTTAGATAAGAAAACCTGATATAATTTTTTTTTTAATGCATTTATTTTATTTTTACCAATTAAATAATTGCCCCCCCCCCCCCTCAAGAAAATGCTAGATCCGCGTCTGCTTTAACCGCGAATATCTCAGAAACGAAGGAGCAGAAAAAATTGAAAAAATTATGTATTTATTATGAGTCTCTTCTAAATCAACAACTGAAATTTAAATAATGTACATTGGACACTTTTGAAGTTCTGTTAAGTTATATTGAAAAATGTCCTACTTCTTAAAGAAATTTGGACTATACCAGTTTTTAATCCTTTAAAATATGCATACTTTGCAAATAATATTTTAGGCGTCGATAAAGTACGGCATTTTTTGTGGGGGAAAATTTTTTCAGAATACGTTTATTCTAAAATTTTGCAGATAGTCTCAAAAACATGAGGTCATGTTTATTTGGTTATTTATCAATGTATTTAAAAAATTTTGTTAAGATAGCTAATTATATAAAATGTAAGCATTTTCAGAAAAAAGAATTAGTATGTATCAAATATTAATTTAGTTATCAAGCGTAAAGAATAATATCATTCCAAGTTTTGCACTAATATTATCTATTACGTTTGATAATTAAATTAATGTTCGATAAATACCAATCATTTTTTCTGAAAATGCTTACATTTTACATAATTAACTATTTTAACAAACATTTTTTAAATACATTGATAAATAGCCCAATAAACATGACGTCACGTTTTTGAGAATAACCACAAAATTTTAGAATAAAAAATTATGAAAAAATTTCTTCATACAAGAAATGCCCTGCTTTATCGGTGTCTAAAATATTACTTAGATACCTAGTAGACATATTTTTTAAGATATAATTGATTTAAAACTGGTATGGTCAAAATTTCCTTAAAAAGTAGGACATTTTTCAATATAACTTAACAGAACTTCAAAAGTGTTCAATGTACATTATTCAAATTTCAGTGGCTGAGTTAGAATAGACTCATAATGAACATATAATTTTTTTCAATTTTTTCTGCTCCTCCGTTTCTGAGATATTCGCGGTTAAAGTGAGGGGTCAATACATTTGAATCGTATATTATTATATCAAAATGTTTTTACTAAAAATAAGACGAAAAAGTTAAAAACAAAAATAGGTGAAAAAACTTTTAAGCTAAATGGTTTTATTTTAAATCATCAGCTGTACTAAAAACTGCAAAATAATTAGGACACAAACCTGGACCTACTTGAGATTCTGACGTCCGGTAATAAATCAACTAAAATAAAAACGTGGGGCGCATAAAAAGCTGTATAACGACTGATGTATAAGAAAATAAGAAAAATGTCTAAAATGTGAACCGGCGAAGAGTGTAATGGTTAGCTTGTTTATACCTATTTTAGCACATTATTGAAAATTAGTTCGACATCGAATGATTAATCCGAATATTCTTGTCATCCGATTCCGGACAAACCAAGTATCGAAATCATCCGAATATCTTCATCGCTAATAAAATTGGTTTGGCGATATCACAATGAGTTATATCTACTTAGCAACAGCACGTTTAGGTTCTAGTAGTATTTATTCTATCAACACTGCACTGGAGTGGGGAGCGGTCGTTCATATAAAGTTTCACACCGACACTGCCCATAAAATTAATCTGGTCGACTGTAAAAATTTGTTTAGTTGACTGTTGCGCTCTCTATGAGTGGCATCCAAAAGTAAAATTTATTGCCACGGGCTCGCCTATTATGTGGCCAATCTAAGTGGTATAAAATCAAAGTTTTAAGTAAAGCTATGCAAAATTTCCAATCACTCCTATATTCAGTTAAAAACAAAATAGAGCTTCATTCATAATCTTTTTAATAAAAAAAAAGAACAATTGCACAATTTTGCAATCATTGACTGTGAAATCCTCGAACACAAATCTGATAAAAGCTGATAAGCTTTTACCAGATTTATCAGATCAGAGTGATAAATTCTTTTCATTACTATTAGATATACCTACTTAATAGTCCCCTATATTGGATCAGCTATTTTGAATTAGTCAACATGTACATCAAATTTGAAATAACAACCTCGCAAACCTACACAAACCAAAGGTCGTAAAAATTTGTTGAAATTTTGTCTAAGAGTCCACCATTTTGAATTTTACAATTTTAATGTCAGATTTAAAGCAATTGGTTTTAAAAAGGTTGTATATGAGCCAATATGAAAAAGTATTTTTTACATTTTCATGTAATTAAATATTAATATTCCCAACTAAAATTTTTGGAAACCAAAATACTGTATTTTGTTTGCATCCCGCATCCACAACAAATACATTTCTGGGATCCAGTCGGAGTAAGCTTGATTGGCTAGGAGGGATGGGACCTAAACCAATATTGTATGTATTTTTAAGAGTGTCTGCGGGGTATGCTGGGACCAGGACATGCAGAGCCTGCAAATCTAGAAAAGCTAAGAGCAAGAACGACATTTTATTTTAATTAATTTAAAAATTAAATGAAATGAATATAAAATCAATCAAGGCTACATAAATAAAATGTTTTTTCTACAACCATTTCAAAAAGTTATTGTTATTTTAATTTCAAATTGATATACTTTTTGCACTACAGACCTCGTTTTGTAAATTTCACATCCATAAGATTAATTTTCTTGCACAGTTGCATTACCTATGATTTATATAACTGAATACAATATAAAACCACAGAAAATTTTTTATATTACATTAACAGCTTAATTACAAATGTAAAACTTCTTTTAGAACTAAAAATGAAAAATGGTCAAGATTAAAGATAAATGGTTGGCAAAGTTGGCTAGAATAGGTAGCCTGTCTACATTAGACTCATTAACATAAACATTTTCAAGCACACATAATGATGATCCTTGGGAAAGAGGCATTGTATCTCAGTAGCATTTTGATCTTACCAATAAATCTGTGGGAGTGAGGGAGACAGGTAAGGCTAAGATGGGTGTTATGGTTAACATAAACATTTCATCATAAAGCTGGGTTACTGACATATTTGGACCGTTTGAAGACTGGATATTAACTAAGAACCTCTGACCGCACACATCAGATGGTGACAACTTAGTGCATTCTGCGAGCCGGATGAAACCTTGAAGAACATGAATTTTTCTTAGCCCCACCAGACTATGTCGCGCCCCCGTCCTCGAGGATGCTAAACACGGTGGTGGTTAAATCTCTCTTCGAGGCCACACCGCTCCCCAAACGGTCAAAAACTACCTCCGAAAGGTGTAAACCTCGTATCCGCCGTCTCCTACTACCCAAACCTGTGTTACCTCCGTTCCCGAGGATGCTAAGACCCCTCCTCGACCTCTGCCAACCCCCACAAATGGCCAAAAGCCACCCCCGAAAAGAATAAACCGCAGATGTCGTCTCCTACCAGCCAAAGCTGTGTTACCCCCCCATTTTCAAGGATACTGAGCACGAAGGTGATGTCGAGAGCCCTCCTCGACCCCCGCCAACCTCCCCAAACGGCGAAAAAAACCACCCCCGAAAGGGGCAAACCACGGATAGGCTGTTTCCTACATACCAGCCAAACCTGTGTAACCTCCCGTTTTCCAGGATGCTGAGCTCGATGGTGATGTGTACCAGATAACATCTGTGTACTCTTCGCCGCCACAAGCCCACTTCGTTTAGAATTAAATTCTTCCGTAAAAAAATTAAAAAAAGTACGAGTATAATGGTAATTTTGCCCGTATAGTAAGAAGAGTGTAACGATATTTTTGTCCTTTTGCCGAGCGAGGAGGTCTCGACATCACCATCGTGCTCAGCATCATCCTCGAAAGCGGGGGGCGACACGGGTTGAGCCGTGAGAAGTCACAGGGTTCGGACTTTTAATAGCCCATAAAATTCCCTGACTTTTCCAGGTTTTCCATGACTTTCTTAAACTAATTTCCAGGTAACATTAAAATAATATAAATAAATTTTTTTTCAATACTCAACGATTTTAACCAAATTTAGTTCTCATATTACAGCTCTTTTCCTTGTAATGGAATAAACATTGAACGATTTTTTTAAAAGCATATTACCACTTACCATGAGTTTACTTAAGAATAAGAGATATACTTATACATATAGTTTGTACGATGAATCTTTGCGTGTGCGTCATAAACAAGAACCGTATGAAGTAATCTGTTGAAGGTCACTGCTTCTCTTCAGCAGTGACGTGCATAAAAAAAATGAGAAATTTGTTTTTACTCTCAGTTATCATCCGACAACTTAGAAGCCATATTTTTTTCGTAATTTTGTAGAATAATAACATGTATTATTTACCACTAAACATGGTTATAACAATGAAGCTTAAAAACGTATTTTCATCAAAAACGCAAGAACGCCACTGGATCTAAAATGACAGATATTATAGCCGTTCACAGCACTTCACTACGACAACTGTTCATATCTACGTCTCTTTTTAATTCCTCTTGAATTTATCATTCGGCTGTCTTAGCATGCTCGAGCGGTTAGAAGACATACGTAACTAAATATTTGCTCGTCTCAATGCGTTCAGCAACCGCACATATGTCCTACCTAATTTCATACTCGCGCAAACATTCATCGTACAGACTATATCAACTATATATTTTATAAAACATAACAATTTTTTTACTTTTAAAATTAACAAGAAAATAACAGAATTAAGCAAAAAAAATTAATTATTGATTGGGTAAAAAACAAGTTCAGTTTTGCACAACTTAAAAGCTCTTAAAATCAGTCAATGTCAAAATAATATATTAATAAAATATTTTAACCTTGGACACTATATAACAGGTCTGACTGACCAATAGCGTATATAGTTAAAGAGTTACATATATTTAACAAAAGTGCATTTTATCACGTCAAAATTCTCAGTTCTGGATTTCAGAACAATTCAGTTTATAAAGAGCTGCATTTAAAAAACATAATTTGCCTTAAATAATATTTCTTTGGTTTATCAAAACACACTATAGGAATATGATAACGGTAAAAATATGTAACTGTAACTACAGACACTATTGATCACACCTCTAATCTATAATTCATTAAGGTTAAAGCCTTCTAGACTCGCGTTATTCTAGGGTTGCCGAGATTTTCTATTAGTAATACTAAAATGAGCTACTAGACCAATAACTACAAAAAAAGGTATGACAGTATATCATTTAATCTCGTTTTTAGAGTCTAAGCCTTTTATTTTGGGCATTAACAAAATAGATTAAAGAGTATCCAAGCGGTATAATATCACACCTTTTTTGAAGCGTTGCTCTTGGCCTAAAAGAGAAAATATAAAGACATTGTCTACTATTAAACTGTAATTGATGATTTCGTGAGAATAAAAGAAACTATGGCTTTAATTATATTTTCCAGGTTTTTAATTTTTTCCCCTGACATTTGTCAATATTTTAAAAATTCCCTGACTTTTCCCTAACTTTTTCACATGTTCCTAAAATCCCTGACTTTTCCAGGTTTTTCAGGTGAGGCCGAACCCTGGAAGACAGCCTATCCGCATTTCACCTCTTTCGAGGGTGGTTTTTGGCCTCTTGGAGGGTTGGCGGGGGGTCGAGGAGGGGTATCGACATCACCATCGTACCCAGCATCCTCGAAAACAGGGGCAACGCAGGTTTGGCTGGTAGGAAACGGAGGATATGCGGTTTACCCCTTTCGGGAGTAGTTTTTGGCCGTTTGGAAAACAGGGGATAGCTGGTCTTGTTAGGCTAGAAAAAATTCGTGTTCCTGTCCAACTTACAGAATGCACTGTCGGATATATGTCTTCAGGCATATATCTGCTGTCAAAATATTTAAATATTTTAATGAAAAATACCTCTGCGTCAAATAGATCAGATAGAGGTTAGTTCTTGAATAATTGATTGTTAAAAAATATTTCATATCCAAAAACACGCTAACCATTATACTCCTTGTCGATTTACTGCACTTTTTAAATGATTGTCACACAGTCTATAGGATACTCCTCGCGGTTTTTTTGTAAATACTTAATATTAGTATTTGACATTTTTTGTCTAATTACAAAACAAAAAATAGATTTTTGTCCTTAATTTAAATAATTAACAACTTTTTTATTGACTGATCAATTTTGTTCAAAATAGGGTTCTTCCTCTAGCTAACATCGGACTTTGTTGTCTTAAGTTATCCTGCTTACTAGAAATGTGACGGATAGAAGGACAGATAGACGTTTTGTAAATTGTTCAGAATTCGATCACAACATGAATTTTTTTCGCTATGAGCGATACTACCAGTTTTAGAAATATGCCGATCAAATGCAATATACTCTTCGTTTTGTATTTGCAGAGTATAATGTTATAAAATAAAAACTGAAAATGAAAACTAAAGGCATTTAATGTTTCGGAAAAATGTCTATAGGTTTTTACTTTCAGTGTTTATTTTATAAGCTTGTTTTAGTTTATATACTTTTAGGTGACACATTTTGCAAGAATCAAGTATTCAAGAATCAACCTCTGTCTGACCCATTTGTAGCAGAAGCATCTTTCATTAAAATTTTAATATTTTTACAGCATGGCAAAATACCCAATAAATAAGAAAATTTAAATATGCCATAAATAAACAATTATAGACAATTTCAGTCACTTATATGGAGGTTCCTCCCTAATAGGCAATCATAAAAAGTCTTGTCATTAAGAACAAGCAAATTATGTATTAAAAATGAAGTATACATGTTAGTATTACATTCCTCTACCCTTCAAGGGCCTCTTATCAGCAAAGCATTGGATGCTTGCACATATCCCGAACTTGACCAAGCCAAGATGGATGCGCATTAGTCAGAATATAATATATCGCCATCAATGAAGTGTGCATGGCAATAAATTCATACTAAATTGTGGTTTTTTAGTCGTATTTGGGCTAGAAACCCTCAAAGTGCTTAAATACATATAACTAAGTACAGCGTTTGTAGGTTGTCACAGTCTCTTTTTTAAATAACATTACAGAAATTCCAAAATTTTATGGTTAACGAGAACTACACAGAATAATAGGATTGCCTCATCCCATCCCAAAATAATCGTCTGGCAACCTTATAAAAATACATTTTTTTTACTGCTTACTTACGTCATTGAATACATGCATTAAATTTACTTGAAAATCGAAGTTTACACCTAAACAAATTTCAAGGATTGACATATTTTACCTGGCTGCAATTCTAGGTAATCTTATTTTAAGGTATAAAATATATACACAGGTATCTCAGGTCTCGACAATATTAAAAGTTGAAGAGTGCAAATTCTAAAAGGTCTAAGTACCAGTCGTTGGGATAATGAGTTTTTCGCTTTAACATGATCTATGTGCCATGGCCAATGTTTCTGGGACACTAAGTGCCACCTATTAAATGTAAAATATGCAGGTGACACTTAGCGCTCTCCCAGAAACATTGCCCATGGCATATAGGCAATTTTTAAGTGAATAACCCATTATCCCAATGATTGTAACTTAGACCTTTTAGAATGTAAGCTCTTTAATTATGAAATTCAGTAATCAATTCTCATAGAATTAGAGCTGAGGAACTTGATTTTAAGGGTAAAAAATCGATATCTTGATTATTCTTCAAGATATTTTTAACCTTCCTTTGCGAATGTCTTAAGAATTTAAATGGTCACTGCTTTATTTATAATTCTTTTCTCCAACCATCATTTATTTCAACTCTATAAAACTAGCCAAGATGAGGCAAAGGCGTCACGAATTCAATAATCATTGAGCCAGTTGAAATGATGTAAAACAGTTGATTAAAATAATGATAAAATCATTAGCAAATGATTATTGTTTAAAAACATTCATGATTTATATAAAATACCAAATCAAGGACTAAATATTTTCAAAAATATGAAGTGTAGTTTCGATACAGAATGTTTAATGCTTTTAGTACAAAAAAGCAAATCGAATAAACCTAAAAATGAAACAACATAAAACATAATATCCATGTAAAAAATAAAATAAAAATAACTTTCATAACAACTAGGCATTAATGCTGGAAAAGGAACATTAATTTCGTCGTCTTTTCATTGCTGATATGCAAGATCCTATTCTTTTATTTTATAGCCAAGACTTTCTGCAGGTTTTTACAAGTTTTAATAATCTTACAACAGCAATTTTCCTGCTTTGTCTTGTTGAGTATCATTTTGTTTTCTGTTATTTATATTTAGAGGCATTTTTTCATAAACAAAAATACGATACGAAAAGTTAGTAAGAATAGTTGGCAATATATTCATGAAAATAAACATAAAAATACAAAATTAACTCTAGCTAAGATTGTTTACTGCAATAGACAATGATACCCCAAATAGAACTTTTTTAGAGTCGGTATAAAAAAAAAAACATGACGATTCATATATTTTTAATCACGATCTTTTTCAACCCTGAAAAATATTATCATTGCTTAATTCCATCTTGAATCAAAAGAAAGCTGTTAAATACTCTGTTACTAAGTACAGCAAAATATTGTAACCTAATGTATTTAAGAATAGTGACGTTGCAATCAATGTTAACGAATGTGTTATAATTACAAACTCTACAAAGTGGAAATTTTATTCCTTGCTCACTAGTGCTGAAGAGAGTTCAATTTGGGGTTTCTTTCACAATTACCAAGATTGTAGTAAAAATATGATTGATTTCTTTACGATTTTATTAGAATTTATGGCAGAAAATTTATTGTGAAAAAGAAACAATGCCCTAAACAGAAGCTGAAACTTCGGTGTGGATTTGGAACTGGCATAGGTTCCTTAATTACCAAAAACCCTGTACTCAACATGTTTCGCCAAACAGGGCGGCAGCAACAAAACTGAGTTTTAATCATCAATATGATGTACATTTTCTATAGGTTTTGACCAAAAAATCATTTGCTAAGCAAAGTTTGTGCACACATACATTATATACAGGGTGTTCCTTTACCACTTTTTTGGTAAAAAATGTCAGAGGACATGTTCACAGGGACGCCACTGTTGGAGCGATAAAATAAATATCTAAATAAAATATGTGATTTTATATCCTATGTATTTTTTATACCTGAATTATAATCTCTGTTTTTGAAACTAAAAAGCATGCAAAATCGGGCCTCTAAAGCACTAGTGCTTTAAGTTGCTTAGGTAACAACCAATTTTTAATAACGATAAATACACACAATACATTATGTAAAAATAACTAGTCACAGAATTGTAATATTTGAGGCAGATGCCATAAAAAAATTTGAGGCATTGGTTTCTAGAATATACGCCAAAAATATAGTGTCTAGACTTGCTCTTCCTATCTTCCCCAATTTACAACCCTCCCCACCCCCAGCCTTTAACGGAATCATCTCAATCAGATGTCAATACGATACATAGGTATCCCAAATTTCACTTCAATTTTATTTCATCAACCCCTATAATAATGGGGCGGAGTTGGCGCTGGAAGGAGGGTGGTGTCGAAAAATATTATATCTGAGGCCTTGGCTTCCACAGATGTCATTATAATACGTGTATGTACCAAATTTCAAGTGAAAATCTCGATTTTATTTTATCAACCCTTTTAATTATGGAGTTGGCGGTGGTAAGAGGTATTGAAAAATATTATAAAAAAAGCTGAGGCCTTGATTTCTTGTATATACACCAAATTAAAAGTTTCTGTACTCCTACCAGCCTGCTTTACTTATTTTTATTTTATATTTTTACCACACATCTATTGCTTATCTAAATATATGTATACAAAATTATTTATATACAGGGTGTCCCAGTTCCACTTAGACAAGCACTATCTGGAAAACGTAACGACATAGAAAAACATGTTAAATGGGAAAGTGATTCTGTTTAAAAAGATGCATTTTATTTTCAAATATACAAGGTGCTTCAAAAAGGCGGTAGGTTATGCAAAGGGCCCAGCAGTTGTTTATAGTAAATATGGGTTTCAGTCGATTGTTCTGAAACTTTTGGAAAATGTTCTCCTGAGCCCCCTAATTAAAATTCTCTTTGACCACCAGTCCGACCGAATTCAATTTTTTGATCTAGAGGCGATTGAAACCGTGAACATCTGCTAGGTCTGCTTAAATGTTCCATAATAATTTTGAAAATATTCAGGCTCATTTTTGGAGGAATAAGCATATAGTGTCTTTTTTCAAAGTGCTTCCTTTTCCCGGAAAAAAAGGACAAACAAAACAAATGTTTTTTTTGTAATTTTTTAGGAAGCACTTTGAAGAAAAAGTTGAGGCGCCAGTTAATTATTTTTGTTCAAAGAACACGCTTTCCGATTTTCAAAATTTCTTAGACAAAAATAATTCCGAACAAAAATTTCCCTGCATTTTAATATTTTTCTACTTCAGAAAGATCCCAAAATAGTCTTTTTCTTTAGGTAAAAATAATCAACTTATGCCCCCCCCCCGACTTTTTCTTCAAAGTGCTTCCTTTCTCCGTAAAAAAATTACAAAAAATATTTTTTTTGTTTGTTGTTTTTTTTCCGGGAGACAAAAAACACAAAGCGACAAAAGATGCTTATTTTTCTCAAAAAAAATAGCCCGAATATTTTCAGAATTTTTTATGGAACATTTAAGCAGACCTTCGCAGATGTTCACAGTTTCAATCGCCTCTAGATCAAAAAATCGAATTCGGTCGAACTGGTAGTCAAAGAGAATTTTAATCAGGGGGCCCAGGAGAACATTTTTCCCAAATTTCAGAACAATCGACTGAAACCCATTTTGACTATAAACAAATACGGGGTCCCTTACTTTTTCAAATGGAACACCCTGTATATTTTTATATTTTTGAATACTCCTTTAATTTCCGACCTATTTAGCAACCAAACAAAAAAATTCTAACCATCTCTATGTTACCAATCAAAAATGAAATTTAGAGATTACCTTATAAAATGAATTTTTTAAAATTTGTATGATTGGTTTATACAAATACAATTGTTATTATTTTTAATATGTTAAAACATTTTTTTTTTCCAAAATACATTACTTTAACAAATTTATTTATGAATAATAACGTTTACTCCATATCGTCCCATTACTACAAAGATTTTCAGATCAAAGTGGCAACCCCAACTTGGCAACATTTTTTTCTTTTTCATTACATATCATTCACACTAGACGAAAACAAAAACAAAAATTGGTTAGGTAATTAGTTCAGATTTTGATGAATTTTACTCTTTGGAAAATGTACTAATTTATGAGAACTACTGCAAATGATTAAAATTGAGTTTTAGTCATGTCCAGATGAAGACAACTTTGTTGACGAAACATTTGTCGAATACAGCGTTCAATGGATATGTTTGTAAAAACCACTTCAGTACCAAAACAAAACAGGGCATCTAGAGAGAAAATAAAAATTTTAAGTACTTACAATAGAGGTATTTTTATGTCTCACTTTTCCATCTTCATCGAATGCTTCATACTTCTGCAGGAGGGCCTTTCCATCTATCCTCCAAATGCAAGGATGTTTCGAGGGATCCCCAATTTGAGCATCCTTCTTGAGAATGACGAATGAGCCAGTCTAAAATTACAAAAAAATCTTAAGCTTGCGAGAACCGGTAAGCAATTTAGTTGTGAATAGATTAATTTCCATTCTAAGCCAAAGGCTGCAAACTTGTTTTACAGGGTTTTGTTAGTCTATACATGTTAGGGTGGTTCTTATTTGCCCGATGTTCGAATTTAAATTGTGTCGCACTCTCATTTGTTTCTAAATACAAAAACAAAAATTTTGACCCCAATTAGAACTTGATCCTAACCATTTGCTGTAAAGAGGAGAAATTTTCTATTTAAAATACACGTGACTTTTATATCCTAATGTAATTATTTTACTGAAGCTGCTAATCATTAACGAAAAAATTAATTGCATATGGAATTGACGGGGATCGATGGTACTTTCAAGGGGAAAAAAGAAAAAATGTATCGGCATTCCAAATCATTTTTACCCTGCTTATTTGAATTTTTTTCTTTGTTTTAATTGGAAGTGGTAGGAAAAAAAGAAGAAGTCTTGGCATGGGCTATCAAGTTGCAAAATATCAATAAGAAACAAAAAAGGAAGAAACAAGTTACTGTTAAACGAAGAAGAGGGGAAACAAGTAACAGGAATTGTATATCGAGTGTCAAGAGCTGAATAAACGTAAGCAAATGTTGAAAGACAATTCTGTAAAGGCGGCCGAAATTGCCTTACATCTAGTACAGCGTTCTCTAAATATGATAGGTGGAAAACAACAAATTCGTCTGCTACGTGTCATACCAATTCCAAAGGTGGGTGCTATTCTACCTTTACCACCAATATTTGCTACACTTGCGGCATTGGGAACTTTGGCTGGTGGAGCTGCTGGTATAGCCAAAGCTATTTATGATGTGAAAATTGAACAACAGCAACTGACCGAAGCAAATCGTCACCATAAGACAATGGACGTGATTGCACTGATTAAAAATGGCAAGGGATCACATTTGAAACCATACCACAAAGGCCTCAAAATTTCGGTTCACAAAACTTTTAGATATCCCCAGTTCCTCAATATCCACTCACTAACGAAGACATTCAACGATTTGCCGCATTCCTTCAATTGTCAAACTTTTGAGGTGTATTTATGCGGAACGAATTGCCCAAAGATAGACTATGGCGAATGAAGAGTGCTATAGTTAACCTAGACAGTATACATGGCACAGGCACGCACTGGGTAGCGGTAATGGCGGTTCAGTAAATTACTATGACAGTTTTGGCGATTTATTCCCTCCTTTAGAACTAGTACAGTATGTGTATAAGGAAGCAATCACCTATAACTACGATCATCAACAAGATTTCAATACAGTGTGGTATGAGTATTTGCATTTCGTTCAAAGTGAGACAACAATGAAGATGTCAAGCAGTGACATGAAAACAACGACACCGCAAATTGATCGAGAGAAAATTAAACTAAATCACCAACTGCATTTTCCAGGCTGCGTAACTTGTTGAAGGTGTGCAGACAACTTGCAAATATGCCTAAAGAAGTCATGATTGTGTGTGCTCCCATGAGATTGCACTAGCACTAGTATGGGATAAATTAGGTGTTTTCACTATGTACAAATTCGCTTTTTTGATATTATTAAAATGAAGTAGTTATTATACTAAAGCACTTATTGATATTTAAACAGTATTCTATCATCCATCAAATTAAAATTTGAACAAATAAATAACATAAAGAAGCTACTATAGGAAATTTTTGTGCAAAATAACGTGTTTATAACACAAAATGACACTGACAATATAACTGATGACGCCATGAGTGAGTAGTGAATTGATGTAGTGTTTTTGGCGAAAAAATTTCAATACAAAATTAAAATCTTATTTTAAGGTATTAATCGACTCTTTCTCAAAATTCAAGTGTTTTTAACTATAATAAAGAATTATCTTCACAGTGAAAGTAAATTTAAAATTTGTGAAAACACCTAATGTGGGAACATCTTCAGAATGACATCGACATACTAAAGTATCAATATTGTAGAGATCTTGATAACATTGCTAGCCGCAGTACTGTGGTTAATAAGGATCCATCAAGCCGAAAAATATTTTAGAGCAGTATAGTTCAATTTGGTCAGTCCAAAGGCCGCTGAATTAAGCTATGTCGACATACGTGAACAATATTTCTAAGCTATTGCTTTAACTTTGTGTGTAAGAGAAAATGGAATCGCACATGCACTTATTAACTCATACACAAGTTAAAAGTTTACTCGGCTCTACAGCTAGGTGTATGATATAAATGTTGCTTCTGAGAACAACGTGGACATTTCATCATTTTGTATTGTGGTATAAATAATATATTGATATTGGTTGAGATGACATTCGCAATATTTACTGATGGTGTCGCAGTATGTGATACTGGCATATTAGCCCAATCAACCTGTCACAGCTCAATGTTAAATTTACCAAAATTAATACCCATAAACAAAAAATATGGTTGCATAGAAGAAAAAATTCTAAGAAAGATTTGTGTTTGGATGGACTCGAAGTGGCGAACTTAACCTAAAAAATTGGAGAAGTTGAAAAAAAACAGTTTTTCGTAAATAACAAAAAAACTATGATGACTCTTATCGAAAAAAGTTGAATGAGAAAGTTGTAGGTGCTAAAAAGATCTTTCGATTTCTATTTTTTTTAAGTATCAATTGTATAACACTTTTCGAGATATATTGAAAAAACCAGGGATCGACCGATACCGATATGCCATATCGGTATAGCGGTGTATCGGCCATTTTCGACTATATCGACTATATCGGCGTATCGGCCTTTTTTGCCGATATAATCGACCGATATGGAAGTTGGTAAAACGGTGTTTTAGGTTTACGTCTTTATTATATTTTGTTCAAAAATATTGTTGAGTAAAATATTAAAAAATTAACAAAATATTGGGTGCGTAGTTGAATGATTGATACATACATATTAGTTATATTATACACCCTTAAAAATCTTAAAATATAAAAAAACAAATAATAAAAATTTTAAAAAACAAAACTGAAAAACACAAAATTAAAAAATCAATATTGAAATTTAAGTTTTTCCAAGTTGTGGTGTAAGAACATTAAAGATTCAGCCCTGTCGGGATTTAGCCGGTTTCTTCTGGACTCGTAGACAATGCCGGACTCTGAGAACAGCTGTTCGCTAGCCACACTTCCCGCAGGAGCTGACAAATATGTTTGCATCAACCTAAATAGTCCAGGAAGCATGTTTCTTCTTGAAGCCCACCATTTGAAGGGATCTTCATTTCTTGTTATTATAGAAAGAGATCTATATATATTAATCTCATCGTCCAAAGGGTGGGACTCAACCTTAGCCTTTTTTTCGGGGCTAGAACTCAGGATTAATTTATCATAAGATTCCCAAAATAAAATATGAGCATCTTTATCTTTATTTATCGCTGGAGTTGTTTCCCCAGCCCCTTTATTACCTTGGGTTGAACAAGATGCCATAGCAGCGCCAGTTACCTGACTTAGGGGATGTTCATTTCGTCATCATCACTATTTGAATCCGAATAGATGTGCAAAGTTAAGTTCATCAGCCTGTCTTCCTGCATTCGCTTCATTTCCCTGATTTGGTTCACAAATTTCAATAATTTCATTCGGTTGCATTTCTGACATTTCTGTATATTTCGTTTTTAACTCCACCACAACCAACTTGCTTGTGACATCGTCAAAAAATCTGTCTTTAAACCTGGGATCGAGGAATGTTGCGAGTACTAAGTTGTTAGTTGAATACATGTTGGTAAATCTACTGTTCAGACCACTTTTTAACTGGTCCTTCATTGTTCCTACTCCTGAAAAAATGCTCTCCTTGTTGGTAAGATAGGCTTTTAGTGTGGAAACAAAAGGAATAACTTCGGAAATGCAATTGTTTTGACTACTTATCAGTTTGGTGATTTCTTCGAACGGTTTCAGCAAATTTATAAGACTTTCCGCCAGCTACCATTCGTGATAAGTTAGATCAGTTAAACCCGGGTATTCCACAATATATAAATTTATAGCCTTCTTCAACTCCAGTAGCCGTGATAACATATAATATTGCGAATTTCATCGTGTATCATTTGCTTGGATGAATTTTTTCGGGGGTCATGTTTAGTCGAAGTTGAATTTGTTCCAAATTGTAACAAGCTAATGATGCGTGGTTAAAATGACCCACGATTCGTTTAGCTTTTGCAATTAAATCAATTATTGCTCTCTGACTGCCAAATGCGTCCTTTATAACTAGTTGGAGAGTATGTACAAAGCACGTTGATAATTGTAACCCGCTTCATTTATCCCTTATTGCCTGCGTTGTCCGCTATTATTAGATGTACCTGTTCAGTTTTAAGTTCCCAGTCTTTGAGTAGATCAGTTAATGCAATTGCCTCGCCTGTGTGTGAACCAGGTAAATTTTTGCAGGCTAGAACAAAACTGTATCTTTCACCACTTTCGTTACTTGTTGTAATGTTAATGGTGTCCAGCCAATGACCCGTCAAAGAAATAAAGGAGTTATTATTATAACTGCAAGTCCAGATGTCAGTTGTGAAAGAAATATTTCCTGCCATTTTTTTAAGTTTTTCTTTTAAAGTAGTTTTGGTTCTTTGATAAATATCAGGTATAATTGGAAAAAACCGTAAAAATCGGCTTTTCTTTTCCCTGTACCTTTTTCAAATTTACGTTCAAATACTTACTGTCAACCGTAAGTATAGCTCACGGCGAGCCGAAAAAGCAAGTTTTCAAAAAATTAAAAAATATCTTTTATTATTAGAGATATTTCGATTTTTCGAAAAAACGGCATTCTCGAAAATCGGCTAGTCTTGCTCAACAGAGGGTTCTACAGTAACGATCTTAGGATCATTTTCTTTATAACGAGTTGTCCTATCATGCTGTAAAAGAACTGTAACGGTTTTATTAATATTAAGGGTAAATAAATGGCTTTAAAATTTCATTTTTTTAGGTAATGTTTTTTAAAAATAAGTTTACAGAAATGACATGGGAATCGAACACTAACAATTTTTAACGAATTAAAAAATATATATATTTGTCCTACAAATTTCTGGAACCCAGAAGAAATTAAAATTAGCAAAATTATTTTAAGAAAACAACCTAAAAAAATACAATTATGTTAAAGCCATTCATTTACCCTTAAAATTAATAAAACCGTTTCAATTCTTTTAGAGTAAGTTAGTACAACTCTTTGTAAAAAAAAATGAGCCCAAGGTCGTAACTGCAGAACCCTCCGTTGAGCAAGATCAGAAGATTTTCGAGAACGTCTCTTTTTCGAAAAATTGATATATCTCGAAAAATAAAAGATATTTTTAAATTTTTCAAAAACTTGCTATTTCGGCTTGCCGTGAGCTATACTTGCGGTTGACAGTAAGTATTTGAACGTAAATTTGAAAAAGATACATGGAAAACAAGAGAAGCCGATTTTTTATGGTTTTTTCGATATATCATCGCAAAAAGTATTATCACAATTGATACTTTAAAAAGCACCTACAACTTTCTCATATAACTTTTTTCGACTAGTCATAGTTTCTTTTTTATTATTTACGAAAAACTGTTTTTTTTTCAACTTTTTCAATTTTTTTAGGTTAAGTTCACCACTTCAGATCGAGTCCATCAAAACAAATCTTTCTTACAATTTTCTTTCCTATACAAAAATATTTTTTGTTTCGGGGTATTAAATTTGGTACACATTTCTATTAATTGGGCTATATGTGTTTTGTTGTTACATCTATGATTTTTGGGTATATTAATTTAAGCGTAGGATATTCTTGTATTTTATTTATTAATTTGGAGGTGATTATTTGGGGAAACCAATACAACTTCAGCGTTAGGAACAATAATGAACCACCACATAGTAATAGTCAATTTTATTTTGTCTGTTCTAATTTTATATTACTATGGATTTAGATTTGTTAGAATATGAACTTCCACTTATGTAACTTTTATCTTCTAACGCCGATTCCCTCATAGAAGTTAAAATATTTGCCATATTCTTGCACAATTACCATAATTATCGATTTATAGTGTAATTTTGCCAGCTTTGTACTGCCCATCATGACACCTGCACATGAAGATATTCGTTCTGTGTGTTGCCACATACAGGATATGGCAACACACAGAACGAATATCTTCATGTAAAGAATGTCTATGGCACTCAGCGGGAGCAGACATCACTTTAACCCTTTAGTGCATATAATCCTTTAAAGCAGATGCTAACATTTTATTTGCCAGCCCTGTATAAAATAATTTTTACAATGCCAAAAAAGAATGCACTAGTTTAATATGCACGGCAAATTGACAGGCAAGCGGATTATTCCAAGTTTTAATTCTACTAGACATGGAGGATAAGTAGCCTGTATTTAAGCATTTATTTTACCAGGGTTAATACGTTAAAAAAAAAACATAAATTTTAGTTCGTTAGTGATCCTCTTACATTTATTATGAAGTTGTAATGTCACAGTATTTTATAACACGCCATTTTTTTTTAGAAAATTCGCATGAATGGACTATGGATATAGTCTATATGCATTTAGTATATATTTAATTTGTTGATTGGATGTTCATGAGTAGCTTGAAGCTCTAGAAAAGGATAATTTACCCGAATTCTCAAATTCCAAGTATACTTGCATTAATTTTGAACCGCCCGAAAATGATAAGGCCCAGACCGAGGAGGACAATGATCTTTCTGATCAAGAAGGTAACATCACTTACCTCAAGGAATTCTCAAACAAGGGTGTGACGTAGTATATGGAACGAATTCGAAAGTAACGAGGACTATAAATAGTGTACCACCATCTACCCTAAAAACGAGATTGATTGAGGCACCAGAAATAATAGGGCCCAGGGCGAGGAGGACAGTGACATTTCTGATCAAGAAAAGATAATACTTGAAAATAACTCTGATAGTGATGAGGACTTTGATGTGTCATTATCCATCCTGAAGGAGCAATTCACGCAATTATCATCTATCTCTAGACCCACAACCTCAAAATCGCAACCTAAGAATATGGAGAAGGGGTAGAAGACCTATAAGTGGTCTAACAGTGTTTCAAGTTATCCTACTTAGATTGCGATTCTAAACCACCATCAAATGAAGCAAGAGCTGCAGAAACTTCCATAGACTTTCTCAAACTTTATTTTGATGAAAACCTATTATATCACATTATCAGTGAAACCAAGTGATATATTCAAGCCAAAGAGCAAGAAGTCCGTTTAAAGGAATGTACAATATTAATTAATATAACAATATGATAAAAAAAAATCTTCAAAATACTATCAGTAATTCAATTAAAGGATTTTCGCAAAAAAAATCTGCACTGATGGCTTAACTAAATATTAATTCATCAAAACATCAAAAAAATTAATTATTTAAAAAGAAATCATGATTTAATTCCTATCAACCCTGAAACAGATTATATACAATGTTCCACAGTATAGTAGTATTAAAGCCTTCATTATAAATACTATTGATAATATTTTAAGGACTTTTATTACCTTCTTTTGGCTTTACCAGTTATAAATAGGTACCTATTTAGCTGGAAATTTACTCATTGTTATACAATGAAAATAAATCTCTTAGGCAGTAACATTACTATAAAATTTTGTAGTTTGTAGATACCTATCTAAAATAAAATTTACAAGTAATAAGGTCTATACTGAATATAAATAAGGTTCACTAATTTACATAAACTATCTAGGTATATCACATATAATAAGTGATAGGAAAATATAAAGTGCCCCAATACCTAATTTCACCTCATCTTCAGTATTATAACTACTAGTAAGAAAAATATAATAATAATAATAATAATAATACAAGTATTTTATTGGATAAACCAAATGGCCATCGACCGAAGTCCTTCAGCCAGTATTACAAAAAGTTACTGTATACATTTTAATAAGTAATAATAATAATAATAAGGTAATAATTTAGGTACTTATTGTGTAAAAAAAAAAAAAAAAAAAATTATATTCTGGATTTGCTTCATGACATGTTCAGTTTTCCAGTGCCAGGGACAAGAGAATCTCTTGGAGTGTCCTTGTAGGGTATTTGCATTTGGGCCTCGCTTCTGTTCTTTCTATTAAAAGTGGTTCTAGGTGTTCCATGTTGTGTGTTTGTTTGGCAAATTTGGCAGAAAGTGTCGGTATTCTTTGGATGATTGGCAGAATTTTGGTTTTGTTGTAGAGCAAATCATTTGATGGGTGATGTAGCGGATTTGCGGGATGGCGAATTTTTGTGATAATTCTAAGGGAAGATGTTTCGGCAACTTGGATGTTTTTTAAGGCAGGATTTCTACAATTTAGGTAAAGGGTGTGCCCATATTCTATGATTGGTCTGCAAATTGTTTTGTAGATTTTGGAAGCAGTGGAGATATCGATGCCTTTATTTTTGTATGTTAGTGCCCTGAAGTGTTTCGCTCTGGATATTATTTTCCGTTTTTTTATTTTTGTGTGGAGATTCATATTTAGTTTATTATCCAAGTTCATGCCGAGATATTTTGCATTTGTTACTGGACGGATTATACTATTAGAGATAGTCACTGATGGAGAGGAGTTTGAAGGTGTGTGATTAAAAATCATCAATTGCGATTTAGCCGGGTTGGCTTGTAAGCGCCATTTGTTGAACCATAGTTGAGTGTCGTCACAAAGTATTTGTAATTTATTTACTGTTTTAAAAATATAATAAATTTTAAACAATATTATAAATATGAGAGGAGGACAACAAATTTTAATATACCAAAAACTTGTGTTCAGGATTCTTAATTATGAAAAAGTTTGCAAAATAAGTATACAAAAAGGACGCTTTAATTTGTTTTCAATAAATATGAATACCTATTTTCAGCATATTTAAAGTGTTATAGTGAAAGTAATAAAATAAAATACATTCAGCCCTATGATGGAACGTTTAAGTTATTTATAACATACATAGCACCATCACCGATCTCTCCATCTCACAGACTTTCATTAGAAAAATTCACTCCATATATGTTATATTTGACAACGTAAACGTTCCATCATAGGGCTGATTATATATAATATATAAAAGACATATTTACTTACAGCATAATCTTCGGAATAGATGGTTTTCGGTATAAACTTTCTGTGGATACCTCGTGAAACAGGTACCGCAACTGCCGGTACTGGTTTTGCCGAATCAGAAGAAGGTGAAGTTGTATTAGAATTTGTATTAGAGGTATTGTTAGGATTGGAATTAGATGTCGAATTAGTACTGACATTCGATACTTTTTGTTTCTTGCTCCATCCGTTCTTGGATTTCCTTCTTCTTGGTTCGTCATCTGAACTCTCATCATCATCTTCTTCTTCATCACTGGTACTACTGCTGCTCTCTTCATCTTCGACCACTATTCTTGGCTTTTTACTCAACCTCTGAGAAGATCGTCGGTTATTAGACGTTTTCTAGAAATTTCAAACAAGTGTTATTGAACTGGAGAAAAGTACAAAACTACTATTACCTCTGATTCACTATTCCATTCATCACCAGAACTTTCGTAAACCTCAGGATCATCTTCGTTTTCTGAGAAGTTAGTAACTTTGCTCATTGTTAGATGTTTCACGATGCTTAGCTAGAGAAAACATTGAACGTTACTACTAAACGAACTACATAAATGTGGAAATAGTACGCCATCTACAACGCTTATATTACAAATTATAACTTAAATAATAGTTACTTCCACGGATCATATTTAGGTATTAAGTAATCATTATTACAATATAAATTACCTGTATCAATAAATGTTAGTAGAGATATAAAATTAATACCTACAAATATTAAACACCGTCAACACAAACAACCGCCTGCCTGCGTTGAAGAAACAAGGCACAAGCTACAGTGCTATCAACAGTATCAACATAAAAAGTCCCTGTGACCAACGCCGCACCGTTCATTTTGTGTATCTGGCGGGAAAAATAAAATCATTTCATACTTACCAAGTCCCAAGTTATTTTTCAGTTGAGTTGAATTCCTTTTATCGTAAACTTATAGATATTCTGCCTATTTAACCTCAGTTATGAGCTTTTTTTCATATTTTTGCAACCTCGCCACTGTAAACAAATGCACTGCTCTTACCGTCAGCGTGCAGTAGTATATGCTTGGGAGTGTCGTTTGTACAGTGACCGTTGTTAAAAATGTTTCCAAAGAAAATATACACACATAAAAGGTATTTCTCAGCGACCACTAAATAATTGTCGAAAAGACAAAATCTTTTAAAAATAGGAGGCGTATACGCTCTAGTTCCCCAACACAACGCAATCAGATGCCAAAATTACACAATAAACACAATGGCGAATGGCGCTGCCGCCGCTGCTCACTCACGATGCCTACAAGAGAACTGAAATCTTCGACTCCGACACTCCGTGTTCCGTAGTCCGTAGAAAAAGAAATGGAGAAATGCAGGGAGAATAGGGCGCTCTCTACTGGAATAGAGAGAACAAAAGGGCGGGCGTTTTAAATTTTGCTTTGCTTGCGAGAGTATTTTAAACTCTCGGCGAATGAAAACGAGTAGGTAGGTATGTATATATTGCACATTTGATCAATATAATTTTAAAACCGCAAATATTGTTTAGTTTTTCAAATGTCCGTCTGCGTTGGTTCGTCATAAATTATTGTAATAATAAAGAAAGAATAGTATAATGGATACACATTTTTTTTAAAGTAACTTAAACTCTTAAAACTCGCGAGGCGCCATTTTCTCAACTGCTAGATGAGAAATTTGAATTCTGTAAAACATATTCACTAAATGCATGACTTCAGTTTTGAGGAAATTTTTTTAGCATATAATAATAAGAGCGATTATGATAGCCATTATTCACGAAGATAATGTTTGAGCCCACGAGCTGAAGATGATCGGCACAAATCTTCTGAGTGAATAATAGTCATCATCGCGAATACAATACTATGCTTTTTCTACACCTATATTAAACAAATAAATTAGACTGTAATTTGATAACATTAATCGGTATCTCATCTACTCGTAAGAAGTGGAAAAACGTAAACAAACAATATGGCAATATACTTCGTTGTCACTGTTATAGCGAGTTGTATGACAGCTGCGGCAAGAGTTGATCGCAGTCGATTTAAAATATCATTGGATCAGTGAACAGTAAATTATGGAATTTGTATTTATTTTGTGATTGGCCCGATGCAGTGAATTAAGAATCGATAATTCACTACAGTGAATTATAGGTTCGATTATCAAAAAAAATGTAATAATAATTGTCATATAATTAAATAGGTGTAAAGAATTAGTATATTATACAACGAGCATATAATGATGGCTATTATTCACGAGGGTGAAGTTTAAGACGTGAGCCGCCGGCGAGTGTCGTAAATCAGCAGAGTGAATAATAATAACCATTATATATGCGAGCAGAATATTCTACTTTGTCCACGACTATTAAATATTTCATATTTATCATCTTCATTTCTCTTATTTAAGAAATATTCATGCCATAAATAATTTTTTTCGATATTTCAGGCAACAAGTTTAATGAGACGATTTCTGCAGCTTCCTTTATTTCTGACGGTGTCAAAGATATCTCGTTTTCACTGCGTCAGTATCCACTTAAATTATATTACTCTTTTTGCATACCCATATAATATGTAAAATTATTGTAAATAACGTTGGCGTTGAAACCGCACAAATTTTGACGTTTCAAATCAATTACAGAATTACATACGCTTTGACACATTGTCTTAATTGGCTTGGCTAATAAAATACTTCATAGTTTGTAACCACGTAGGTAGGTAAATGGTTTCAAAAACAATGTTCGGGATTACCGCGTGTTGCTAATAAGTGATGTTTTGAAAAAAATTTACTATAATGTAGTTTTTAAGTGTTTATCTAAAGTACCTTCGGCATGTACCATTTGAGTGCTTCCTAGAAAACTTAAATAGAGGCAACACTTGTTTTTGGTTGCTGTAATTTTGACATTTTCAATTTTTAGTAAAAAGTTACTAATGTCATTTCTTATAAACAACTGATTGTCCTCATCATTCACTGCAGCGAATAATAGATAGCATATTATTCTTGAGGGAACACACATACACTGCTATAATGAGTACATTATTTAATAGTTGTGGACAAAATGAATTTTCTATAAATTGAAATCTAGGTGATGCAAAGATATCAATTTATCGATTCCACAAACCTTGACAAGAGGTGATATATATATGTAATAGGTACGAAAGCTTAGAAAGGACATGGCGTAAAATATTTTATCTACTCTTCTTAGATTATATATTAATTAATGAACTGCTTTTGAACAAGTAAATATTACTATCCATAAACAAATAGTGTGGGTGTTATAATAATTCACCTGTGAATTTATTATAAATCACTATATGGTGTACTTAAGTAATGAAATAAATTTATTTTAACTTTAGAGTTGATCGGATATTACACATAGGTAAGTTTTAATTTTTTTGAATAGTCTGCCTATTTTCGTAAAAATTTAAGGAAACATATTATTTTGAGAATTTTTTCACATTCTGATTCCTATTGATAATAAATTAAGGAGTTAATGAAACAAATATGTAAATATTTATATTTAATTTTAGAAAAGTTATGGCGATTCTTGGTATTTATATACTTAAAAATTTTATATCTAATTGTTCATACTATGAAAGTTGCATAAAATGTAATATGTTCCATCACATGCACCTTCTTTGCATCGCAGCGCCATCTATACCTCAATTTATAGAAAGATCATTTTTACTCAATACTATAAATCAAAGAAATTCTTTGCTATAAATAAGCCATTTATCTATTGTAGTGAATACTTTGTGGGACACCCTGTATATTTATGTGATGAATTTTGAAAATCACTAAATATTTTTATTTTAATCATTATTTTCATCATTACGGAATGGCAATTAAACTGCATGTATATCAATACATGCAACTGAAAGCTGGAATACTATTTCGTTTTGTTCTGTAGGTACGATAATTTTCCTGTGTGATCATGAAATTTTTTCGTGATTCTAGGTATGTGCCTGAATTTTTGGGTAAATAATTTGATTTGCGCACTGTCCAATATCATGATCCCAACATACAACATACTTATCATAGATAAAGTACAAACTTATATATGGTCTACTGATTTCCTTGAAACCCTCAAACAATGTGACGTCACACCAAACTTTGTTTAGCGGGGAGATTTCAAATTGTCACATGCGCAATACATTCGAATCCACCTTTGCTCCTCGGCCAACACCACCCAAGAAGGGATAGATCAACTATCCCTCCTTGAACACCACTTGTTTTTTGGTGGTGTTGCCTCATAGGTAGAGAGCCGGCTGTATAGATTTCCTATGAATAAGATACATGAAAAACCAAGGAGGGATAGATTGAAAAACATTGTATGAGTGAGGGAGCCACTTTTCATATAAGCAAATTTTGCGCGCGTCATGGAATTTTACCGGAAGTGACGTCAAAATGGGAGGATGCGGGCAAATAAGAAGAGGCAGCCTATTTTTTTAATAACTAGAAGGCTTGCAATTTAATTTAAAAAAAAATATATTCATGTATTCGATGACTTAAAAAAACACAAACAAATTTTTTTTAATCAAGCGTGACTCAGGGTTGCGGGCAAATTAAGCCTGGCACCCCACTACAATCTCATTGTATGCCTCAAAACCTATACATTTCGACTTAAGTTATATTCATGTATTCGATGACAAAAAATTGTGACCGGAAGTGACGTCAGAATTCCATGACGCGGGCAAAATTTGCAAAAACGAAAAGTGGCTCCCTGTATGTCTGTGGTAGTACTTACTCACTCACAATACTCACATAAAAATTTTCATGTATAATCCATAAGAAATCTATACAGCCGGCTCTCCACCTATCAGCAAAGCTCTCAGATTCAAAGTACAGTGGCAAGAGAAAAGCTGCGCATAGTGATGCGTGCGCAATTTGTATTAGTAGACCGACCATATTTTTGTTTGGATGGACGATGAACGATGGTCCATAGATAAGATAATAGATAGACTGAGAGAGATAATAGATAATTGCAAAACTTTTTAATCACATTTTACATGAAAACCATTGTGTCTACGAAAGATTAGGAGAAAACCTTGTATTTCTAGAATTTTCCACTCTTTAAATTTGGTATAATGAATAGGACCTATTTGGCAAAATTTTATATTTATGGAGTTATTTGCAATAAACCATTTATTTCGGACTTAACCCTTAAATGAATAATGAATAAGCAGGTGCCCCATCCGTGTAAACCTTTTTAATTTCATTTAATACGTCGCATGTAAAATTCCAGTTTGTTTGATTCACCTTTAATTCGACTTTGGACCTTGGGCTTTAAATCTTTTATTGTGGACTTGTACACTTCTCTTCCAATCTTCCATTCTCTTGTCTTGTTATTCCGTCACACAGCTCAATCTGTGGTTATACGATACGAGTTTGTTATCACTTTTTGTTTATTTGATTTTGATAGTGATTTTTTTACAACCAAAGGTTACATTAATTGTTTTCTCTAATTCATGCACCTATGACAGTCTAGTTTTTCGTGTATGTATTTTGTTATTGGGTAAACATATTTATAACCTAATCAAAGTCCAAACTCCTAAACGTTTTCAACAGTATTTTGATCTATTTACGTTTAGTATTGTTAATCAGATCATACATTTAAAATGTCTCTGCTTATTCCACAGGTAAAATAATTTAATTTAAATATATAGAATAGATGTGTATAATATGATTTATTTCATGTTCGTAAATTAGATTCAAAGAGCCTTAACCAGACCAGGATTTAGAATATTTGCTGTTACACAGAAATTTAACTCGTCTTCATCTTCTCCAAATGGATATAATTTTGGTAAGAAATTAATTAATTATATAAGTACCTACCTATTGCTTACAAAATTATTTTACAAATAAATTTCTGAAAAGATTTGTTGAAACTATTCAAAGTTATAAAGTTTATAGCTTTAAATAAAAATAAAAATTAATGTTTAGAATACTTAATTAGCACCATTTAGTTTGGATTACTTAATTTAATAGGTAAGAAAGACAAATTCCTTTTAGGATTTTAATTGCTAGTATAATCAGAATTCAGGTTATCGAAAGAATGCAAAGATTGTAAATCAATAATTTTACAGATAGTTTTTCTTTTAGTTCTCATAGATAATTTTTTCTGGTGTTTGCAAAATCCTATAAAGAATATGTTTAATATTTTGTATATTCATAAATACATTTTTAAAAATCGAACATATTTCTGTTTATCTAAAAGTGACCCCTCAACCTCATAATTTTTGCAAACCATATAATTATACCAGGTGACTATATACCCCCACTTTTTCTTTATTTTCCAAGATAAAAATTGGAAATTAGGTTACAGGTTACAGGATATTTACACAAATTTCATAAATTAAAATGGACTCTATATTAGCTACTTACATTGGCATCCTCATGCTGGCCGCCATGATAGGTCGCCAACGCCAAGGTTACGTTAAGTGAATGATCGGGCTTCCATTGACAAAATTATTTTCATTATTGCAATTCATGTAGCAAGTCAAAACAAAGTAGAAATTGGGTGTTGTCAGATTTCATCTAATATTATGCTGTTACTGTTGATAGATACAAATAATTTTTTGGTTTTGGAAATAATGTAATTAAATTAACAGGGGCGTGTTTAGATATTCTGGGCCCCTAGGCGCTGTGAGATTTGAGGGCTTCTCGCATGAAAAATTAAAAAATTTTAAAAAAAGTATCAGATCAAAAGATTTAAAAGCAAGTATATTTTGAAACAATATTTTTTTAGCAATATTTACAAATACATATCATATTTTGTTCCTGCCATTTTATGTTGGAAAACTTGTCAATTTGAACGTTTGAAATCACATTCTCGTGTTTTCAATATACAGAATAGATAAATTTTGAAGTCGTCATTGCCCCAAAGTACTTGGCACCTGAGGAATTACTGACCGGAATGGTCAAGTAATACGCAAAAGGGTTTCAACATTAGGAAATGTCGCCTGCAACTCAATTGAGAATTTTATACATTTCATTAGGCGATTTATATATATCAAGAATTGATGCAACTCATCTGGAGATAGCTCGGAATCTATGTCGTCTCTATATAGGTTGATACTAGTTCATTGATCATTACAGTGCGCTGATTTTCAGCTTGTTTCTCATCGTCTTATTCTTTTTCCGATTTTTCTTCGTTTTCAGATTCTTTCTCCATTTGTTCATCACCAGATTCACTAGAATCGTTTTCTAATGATTCTTCACGTTCGCAGTCTTTATCGCTGGTTTCAAAATCATAGTTCTCTTCAGGTCTTTCTTCGGGTATTCTAGATTGTTGTTTCTCAGGTTCTTGAATTCTCACATTATTGCATTATTAGTAGATTTATTTTCATTGATGTGAAATATACTTACCGGAAAAACTAATTCGTCATCTGGTACGTGGCCGAATTCCGAAAGTTAAAAGTAACATCTGAAGAATTGCCAGATTAGTCTGTTAATTGAATCTTTTTTTAATCACTGAAAAAAATCTGTTCGTAATATTAATGAATGAAGGTTCATAGAAAATAAATCTGTTTATTGATATAATGTATAAGTATAGGTTCATTAATACAATGTACATATTTATTAATACTATGCAAATGTACATTATATTAATTATATTCATCACTTTTCAGTCGATACGATGTACCGATTCACTAATATTATGAACATATTTTTTTCACTGTAATGACAGTGAATAGTGAATAGAGATAAATTTTTATGTGAAAAAGAAGATTAGATTATTTAAAAACAAGATAAAAACAAACAATAAATTCCTATAGACTTCTAAAATAATTTTAAATTCAGATGATATAAAATATAAATAATCGACAAACGCTTGTGTACACAGAGCCGCATTAAGAACCATATGAAGCTCAACGTATTATGTATTTTGTTATGTTACTTACATATGGTTTACAATTATTATACTCTTTGCAAATACAAAACAAAGAGTATATTGCATTCGATCGGCACTTTTGTTAAACCGGTAATATTGCTCGTAGACAAAAAATTTTCATATCACTATGTTGGTGATCGAATTCTGGACAACTTCCAAAATGTCCGTCCGTCTGCCTGTCTGTCCGTTCGTCCGTCACGTTTCTTGTAAGCCCGATTACTTAAGAACGAAAAGACCGATTGTATTGAAATTTGAACAGTAAGTTAGTGTTAGCTAGATGAAGAAATCAATAAATAAAATAATTATAAATTTGTTTAAATAATTTTTTTTGTTTTGTACTTAAACTTAAAATTTCTAAAACTAATATTATTTACAAAAAGATTGCGAAGAGTATTCTATAGAATGTGCAACAATTATATAAAAATACAGTAAATCGGCGAAGAGTATAACGGTTAGCTTGTTATTTTGTTATTCTCGTAGCAAATTCAAATCTGATATGGAAGAAGGAAGAAATGTATTTCATGGTAATTATAATTATTATTGCTATCAGTAAGACGAAAATAAATACATAATAAAGAGTAAATAAAATTTTTACTTAGTAAATCGGGAAATGGGGGCCCCTGAAAAAGTGGGACCCTAGGCGCGCGCCTAGCGCACATCACACATTAGGAAATTAAGTCTCTAATCTTTGACTATAATGCAAATAGGAGTACCGTGTTATATACATTAAATGAAAACTGATTTTTTTGGAAATTTAATTTTAAAGCATCCAACTCCCTTTCATGGAAGAATATTTTTAAATAATTTTTATCACCCATATGAACATAAAATCCATTGCTTAATTGAATAACATTCACTTTTCGCACCATAAGTGTTATATATATAGAAAGCTATTGTACTTGATTTTATTAATGCACAAATTGTATGGTTACGGCTAAAAGGGAATATTATGCTTAACCTGGATACTCAATTGCCAATATTAAATACCCTCTCTAAAGCAAATTTCACATTGAGGACAATAGCCCAGAGGAAGTGTACTGTGCTACCAAACATGAAGTCGACGGTTCAAATCCCACAGCCCGCGAATTTCAAGATAAGTGTTGTAAAATTCTGTTAAAGTGTTATTCATATGTATATCGAACTATTCCTAATTAATACAGACGTAAAATGAATAAAAACCGAAAGATGAAATAATATTCGGAAGTGAAAAAAAAAATTTAATTAACGAGTAAAGCAGAAATATTTTTTTCTAAAAGTGTTATATAAAGTTTACATAATAATGTAATGTATTTTTTATGTAAAATAGTTATCTTATTTTACATAATAAAATGAAGTATTTTATATGTAAAAGTTTTCTATAACTTTTACATTATAAAGTAATATATTATTTACATAAAAATTATGTACACATGAGGCGGACATTTATGTTACATTCATACATGAATTTAACTCACGTTATATTGAAAATTGGTGGGAGTCGTATGTTACAACCCACTGGGCCCTGATTTTCTCTCGACAGCCCTGATGGCGATGATGGTTGGGGGGGGGGGTGTCAAAACTTTTGCTTAGGAAGTGTGCCTTAGGAAGTTACATTTAGACATAACCAGATCAAGAAAAAACAATTCCGGTTTGACCAAAAGTACTACTTACTATTTAATTTTAAATAGCAGCTGTTGATTGGTCTGTCTGTGTGTAACTTTTTTGTGCGCACATTTTCTCTGGGACAGTTTAAGATATTAACTTGAAATTTGATACACATGTGTATTATAATGAGATCTGAAACTAGATTATATTTTGAGCGGGGGAGTTGGGGATTAAATAGCTTAGAAAAGTGAGGCAAGCCGCTAAGGGTCCAGAAACTTGGGATTTGGTGTCTATACTAGAAACTCATGACTTCAAATTTTTTTAATAATAATATTTGCAACCCCCCTCCCCCACCACTACATTATTAAAGGGATTAATAAAATGAAATTGAGATATTCACTTGAAATTTGATACAACATATATGGAACTAGACTATATTTTGGGATGATTTCGATGAAGGGTTGGAGGTAAAATAGGGCTAAATAAGTAATGCAGTAAAAGAGTCCAGAAACTTCAGGATTCAGTGTATATACTAGCAGCAAAGGTCTCAAATTTTTTCATGACATTTTACACCCCCACTCCATTATTAAAGGGATTAACAAAATAAACCTAGAACTAGAAACGTATAAATTGCAAGAAAAAAAATTTATTGGTTACAAATTTTCAACTACTTTGGTTATAGATTGTTTAATACTTGACTTATGAAGAAAGAGCATATGAACTTTTTTATAGATAATTTTATTCTTTACAAAAATACTCTTTACACTATGACTAAATTAGAACATGCTGGAAATAACATTTAGTCTTTATACCTAGTGGAATTGGATGACATACTGCATCTTATGCACTGTAACTTGAGATATAATGATATGACTTTGGTATTATGTAACAAATATTTAAAATTGATATGTCTTAAGATAGCTTTATGAGTACTTTCTGGAAATAGGAGTTGCATAGAAGTAACTTTGGTTCATGTTAAATCCATTGCTGTAAATAAAAAATTGGCAATAAAACTTAAACTGTTAAGAATTTAAAGTTCAAAAGTAAAATTGTACCTAGTTTTAAATTTTACACTACAATGCTCATGCCAATTTTATATGAAATAAACAAGAAAAATTGCTAATTGCATGACTTTGTGTAAAGTCATGCATCAGCAGTTTTTCAAATTAATATATGTATTTGCAGGAATAATGAGACAATGAGTTCAGTGGCTTACGCAAAATTTATTCATGGGAGGGGTAAGTGCTGTAGCAAATTTAAAAAATGTTGATTATTGTTAACGAAGTATTGGTGGAATTTGATGAAGTACTTACAATAGATTACCAAATATCAGTCCTCCAAACCTTTATTCTTTCTGAGATATATTTGGAAATGGAATACTAAACTATAATGTACGATTCAAATGTATTGACCCCTGACTTTTAAACTCGAATAACTCAGAAACGGAAAAGCGGAAAAAATTGAAAAAATTAAATCTTCATTATGTGTCTATTCTAAATCATTCACTGAAATTTGAATAATGTAGATACATTGAACAGTTTTGAAGTTCTGCTAAGTTATATTGAAAAATGCCCTACTTTTTAAGGAAATTTTGACCATACCAGTTTTTAATCCATTGTATCTTGGAAAATATGCCTACTATGTAAATAATATTTTATATACTAAAAAAGCACGGCATGTTTTGCATGAGGAAATTTTTTCATAATTTTTTATTCTAAAATTTTGCAGTTATTCTCAAAAACGTGATGTTTATTCAGTTATTTATCAATGTATTTAAAAAAATGTTGATGAAATAGTTAATTATATAAAATGATAGCTTCATGAGTACTTTCTGGAAATAGCATTTTCAGAAAAAAGAATTGTTATATATCAAATATTAATTTAGTTATCAAGCGCAATAGATAATGTTATAACAAGCTTGCGATAATATTATCTATTGCACTTGATAACTAAATTAATATTTGATATATACCAATTCTTTTTTCTGAAAATGCTTGCATATTACATGTTTAACTATTTTGTCAATTTTTTTTAAATACATCGATAAATAACCGAGTAAACATGAGGTCACGTTATTGAGATTAACTGCAAAATTTTAGAATAAAAAATTATGAAAAAATTTCCCCCTACAAAAAATCCGTGCTTTATCGATATCTAAAATATTATTTATATAGTAAACATATTTTCCAAGATATAATGGATTTAAAACTGGTATAGTCAAAATTTCCCTAAAAGGTAGGACATATTTCAATATAACTTAGCATGACTTCAAAACTGACCAATGTACATCATTCAAATTTCAGTGAATGATTTAGAATATTAAGTGTTCATTATGTGTATAATGAACACTTAATATTTTAAATTTTTTCCACTCCTCTGTTTCTGAGATATTTGCGGTTAAAGTGACGGGTCAATACATCTGAGTCATATATTAGTATTGAAATTTTATTGGTTTTAATCTAGCTGGGTCGGAATGAGAACCCTGGTGTATACCAGGAATAATCCTAAAGAGTACCTATAGCACCGCTAGAATCTGCTTGAGATTTTTACAATAAGTTGACATCGATGTGAAATTAAATTTTCTAAAACATTGTTTGAAAGAGTTGTCAACTTATTTTCAAGCAGATTTTAATGGGTGCACCACATACATGCTTATTCTGCTATAGCCTTTTTATTATTTTAAAGCGGTATCGCCAGTATTCGCTGACGATGTTATCACTATTGCCGAAATTTGCAAATATGTAAATTTTAGAAATTTCGTATAATTATTTTAATTCCTCTAATTTATCAAGTCTAAATGAAAGAAATGGATAGAAACTTAAACATTGTGGAAAATACGATAACATTTATAATACTTCAAAGAATAGTAATATTCCAGGTAGATAATAATGTTTATTCACCATCAATAAAAAAATATTAGAGTAACAAAATATGCTGAGATATCCAATAAATAAATACCTATTGATAAAAGTTTCATCCTTAAAATGAACAATGTTAAAACTGACAAATTTTTGCTATTCTGATAAAAGTCATCAGTGATATGAAATAATCATTTTGGCCTTCTAATAACAGTAAAAATAGTTATTTACATTACTAGATACGAAAGTTTACTTTTAGGTGTGAGGTGATTTCGTAATGGCCGAGGTGAAGTTGAGGCCTTTCAAAAAACACCTAACACCTAAAAGGGCTTTCGCATCATGCACTGCATTAAATTTTTTCTACTACCCACCGAAAGATTCAATAATATAAAACTAATTATTTCTTTATATTATTTGACATTTTTAATAAATTTTATAGTATAGGAGGCTGTGACAATTGTTTACATGTCAACGAGACACTTACCTGTCACCGAGGTTTATGTTAGATGTTTTAATTTCTGGTGGTTTCAAATTAAAATAAACAAAATATGTTTGGGTGCGATGAAAATGGGATACAAGAAGCAGCCAATATTGCTTGTGCCTCGCTGTACCCCAGGAAAGTAAATTTCGTTTGTTTTTTTTTTTACTTTTCTGTCCTGGCCGCGAAAGTTCCACTTTCGTAGCTAGCAACGCCTTGCAAAGTTCATTTATATAGACGGTAGTAGAAAAAAATATTTATTTAGCTGAAAACAGTTGGAAAGTTTTTCAGTGTGAGATAATCGATATTTTTTTTTTTTTTTTTTTTGTGTTTTAGTTTTTTAATTCGCGAAAATCAAACAAATGAACCCAAGGGGGATTTACCTTCGATACAAAGGAATTCACCTATAAGGAAAAATTTGTATAGTAACAGCGGAAAGTCGTAATATCTAAATCGCTCTCACGTATTGGTGAATTTGTGTGTATCGACGGTAAATCCCTCTTGGGTTCATTTGTTTGATTTTCCCGAATAACCATTAAATACTGCAACCAATAAAACTATGTACAAACTATTATTCGTGTAATTTAATATCATCACCAAAGATCGAGAATTTTATCTCAGTGATGTAGAACTCAGGATTGGCTCTGCCGACACGGAAAGATTTTGATGCAAGTATGATACAAGTTATCTTACCTTGTACTTTTTTTAGGGAATTCCGTAATATCTAAAGTTAATATGGTCAGTTTATTATAAACACTCACTCGAAGAGGAGGTATAGAAGATGTAACATTGAAGTAAAACGTATACATGTATTTTTCATTACCTTAAGTAACACACATATATGTAATTTGTCACGACCTGTAACGACTATAAAAATGTTTTATTAATATTTGCTCTAAATGTTCTGAAGTTAACCTTCTCCGCCTGTCATTTAAAGATCATTTATATTGAGAAAAAGACTGCTCAAGTCGACAGATGTCATCAGAGCGTACTTAAAAGTCGCCCTATTGACGCCTGGTAGAAAAATGTACCTCTTTATTGTTTAAAAGGTCTGTTACAAATGACATCGTTACAAATCCGGGATTGGTTTTTAAAACTCTTTAGAATTTTGTTTGAACCCTTTCAGCGATTTCTCTAGGCAATTGAAAAATATATTGCCACAGATCGAACACGATATTTATTGCATCAACTGCAGTAAGTTTTGATGTTGTTGGCATACGTTGAAGGTCCCGCATGGCTAGAGGAATTCACGAGAAACTGCCGTGTATGGTTTTCAGATCTTCTTGAACAGTTGGATCCATAAATGCCTGTGAAATAACAACTGTATCATCTGAATTCAACTGCAGTACTACTAGTTTGACGTTTTCAAAATGGAAAAATAGTATGATGCCGCCTCTAGCCAAGTTCCCCACAGTATTATAATGAGTGCTGTAATGGTGTATTTGGAAATATTTCTTTAAATCAGGCACATTCAAATGTTTAGTCATTTAGGTGCCTGTACTAACTGTACAATTAAATATATATAAATTGTAACTTCTAAATTGTATTCATTGAACAATCTATTGAATCTATTGAATAAAATAACTGTACATTATGTGGTGCTTTCAGGAAAACTTTCTTTATACTAGGTATTAAGTTATCAACATTAGCGTAGCACCCTCTAATAGTTTCAGCAATTCTATGGAGTCCATGTGATAGACATGATACATGCAGCATATTGCGATAGGTTTCCTTCATAATTCGTCCTGCAGCTTTCATATAATTCACTACATCAGTAACAAATAATAAGACCTTTTCCTTATTTTCTACATATTTGTCACTTCATAACTTATGTAGACTTGAATTCACTGTCTTCACTATAATGCGACAATTTGTCGTTTCTACAACTTTGGAATGTATGAAAATTAATATTTTTGGTTATGGAACACCTGGAAAATTCAGGGAATTTTTTCAGCTTCGCAAAGTCCCTGTAACATTATCACACTCCGTTGATAAATATTTTCTTCTGAATGTCGTTTCCGATGTCACCTGAACATTTTTATATTATATTTGCCACACTAACAGCCGGTTTTACAATCGCAAGTTAACTTTCATGTTAGTTGACTTTTACTTGCAGGTTAACTATAACTTTACCGACACATGTGTTTTTCAATATAAAGTTAAGTGATGATTTGTAAACGAAAGGTTGTGAATAAAATTTATAATGTTGGTACTGGAAAAATGGGTAATATACATAAAATGTATGAATTTTGGTCCAAAGTCACGTCACCTGCTATCAAATATAAATGTCAGAAGCAATTTATGAGTTAGTGGTCTATTACTAAGTAAGTAGGTAGTATTTAGTCTCGATCTATTTAAAAAATCTCTTCCATCATATTCTTCGAAAAAGTTAGGTCTATACAGGATTACCTTGGCTACTCATCACTGCTATATGCATTTACTTCGCACATATCCATTTTTAGGCAAACTATCAAAAAATTATTTTGTGACAGTTATTTTATAGGTTATAAATTGCCAGTAAACTGCCAACTTCAAGTTTACCCACACCTCATCTGCTAGTAAAGTTAACTACTAGATAACTACCACATCCAAGATGACCAGATATTGTAAAACCCAATTTCTATAATAACCTGAAAGTTAACTCTGACTGGAAGTTAACTAGCGATTGTAAAACCGACTGTAAATCTAAAACTACATTGACCGTCACTATCAGTAGAGCTACTAGCACTAATATGCTTTTGTGAGGAAATATGTCCATTAACATTTGTTTTCGATGTCCAAAAAATTGTTTTGTTGCAACTACTATAATAAAAATCTGTTCCGTCAAATTGCAGTTTTTGAAAATCGTGAATCCACAAGTCTATTGCAGTCTGAGAAGCACTAGACATTTTTGTATACCGCCGACTTTGAGTATTTTCACACTAGGTTTGTAGATACGTATGGCTAGATTTAGACTATGATTTGCAAAACTGTGATTTGGAATGGTCTACCCTTTCCCTTTATTAAATGTTGACGTAAATGCCAATAACTGCCACAGTGTAGGTAAAAAGCGATTTTGAAATATTTCACAATTTCGGCGGCGTCGTATAGTTAAAGAAGGTAAAACCGCATAAGTAAAAAACATAAAAGTACCTCCGTTTATTGGAATTTAATGTTGACACTCGGTTGGGGTCGATGGCCTTTAACACTGCAAATATAAAAAATCAACTGTGTTTTTAGGTAATTGCCAGTATATGTTTCACAAATGTAGTAGATTTCCGGGTTATACATAATTTCAGTGGTTTAGAAAATAGTTATAGATTTAAAAGTACAACATAGGAAGATTAGCATAGTTTTTAAATTTAAGTCTAACTACATAGCAAACCACTGAAATTATTGAGTGAGAATTCATAGTAATAGTCTTATTATGGTTCTACTAAGGTAGTCTCATAGTTTTTTTTGAATATACGTACTAAGAAAAAAAAGTTATGGCCAAAAATAATAAATATGTCCCTATCGAATGTCTCTTTCTAGGGAATGGCCACCTTAATGAAATATTTTTGAATTTGCTTTGGGGCCGAAGCCAATTTTCTGCACAGGGTCCTTATGACTGCTTGCTCCACTGATACTTTTTGCTTTACTATGTCAAATATACAGTACATTATAATTTGTTTTTTAAAATACATTTTCTTTCGTAATTTCTAACTTTCTTGGTATAATAGACGTAAGAGATATAGTGAGGCCATTGAAAAGCATGCCGATAAAGCAGTCGAAGCCGAAAAAGCGACAGACAAGGGACACCGCCGCTCTTTTTGCATTTCAAGTCACTATATGTATTTCGTTTACTATAATAGGGGGGTTTTTACTTAAAAAAATGTTGCTCGGAGGGGGAGGGAGGATGGTCAATAATTTGTATGAAAGTTACCTATCTTCCCAGGAAATCCGTTCTGGTTTTGCAATTTGTGTGTGTGAAATCAAAAATTAAGTAAAAACTTAGTTGACTTCCCATCCTCCACCCCTTAACCCCATCAATTTTTACAGTGATTTTCATAAATTTTCCTATACAGGTCTTTCCGTGTGTAATTGGTTTAATTAGGGATAAGCTTATAACGATTTTTGTAAATAGTACAAAGTTCAGTCGAGGTTCTGTCGAAACTCTGGGGAAGTAGTTGCACCCATTGCCCCCACCCCCTGTATCCGTGCCTGTTGAATTAACCCCTTAAAAATTCATGAATTTGTGCTAGGTAAAGGAAAATGAGGCCCTACAGTTTATAGTGGAGTCTGAACCACTTCTTTAGCATAATTTTAAAATTAAAATTATTTCGCAGTAAGCAGGGTTTGAATGCATTTCATTGGATATACCGTTATTCATTATTATATATTAAACTAACCGGAGGGACAATAATTGTTATGTTATATTTTAATTGATTTTAGCCTTAAGTGATACTCAAAAAGAATTCCAGGAACTTGCCAGAAAATTTGCAAGGGAGGAAATTATTCCCGTGGCTGCCGAATTGGATAGAACTGGAAAGTATCCATGGGATATAATTAAAAAAGCTCATTCTTTGGGTCTAATGAATGGACATATTCCTGAGGAGTATGGTAAGTGTATTGTATTAATTAGTTGAATGTAAATAGGTGGGCTGTCTAGGACTAAAGTATGGTAAAGAAATCCAGGCAAACGTCTTTTAAGTGCAAACGTCAAATACTGATGTTAATATTGATAGTTGCCCCGGCAGGAAGAAGCCCTGCCAATTATTTAGGTTGGACTACAGTGCTGAATGTAAACTGAAATTTTTTTGAAATGTATAAAATGTGCTATCTTTGTTTAAAATAATAATTTTGAAATAATCGATAATAGCTTTTTGACAAAATAATATGTTATGCTTGAGATATTGAGAAGGCTTTCAATACTATTTACATCCCAGGCCTTCTCTACAAGATATACCACTATTAATTGCCAACTGACATTAAACTAATTTATTCATTCGGTAGCTGCAGGTTTGAGTGATAAAACATACCTGCTATAAGAGGTGTTACCCATCCTACGGCAACCTCTTTAGTATCACTCCCTTTGGCTATAACTTCTCTTTATGCCACCATCATCTGCTATTGATAATTTTCAATCCCTTATCTGTTTTTTTTTCTCTTTGTTTCTTTCTTTTTGTCTGTTTTTGTCTTATTTTCTAAATTGTTTTGTCCACACATTAACTTCTAAGCAGTATTAGAGGCCCCCAGGTATTATTTATTTATTGTTACAGCTTTCTCAAGCCAAACTGTATAAACTTAACCTAACTTAAAGTAAGTTAAAATATCTAAAGATAAGACACATAACATATTATAATGAGTGAATGAATTATAAATATTTTGTATTTCATTCTGATTAAATAATCTATTTTTTACTTTGTGAACATTCCTATGTATCTCTGAATATGTTTAGATATTGCTGCAATGAATTATAGAATTATATAGTTTTTTGCAGTTCGCACAGGAGGTGACTATAGTATATCTCAGATTAGAATGCAGTTGTTTACGTTATGAGCAGAGCACAGTTTACACAGACACATGGGAATTCCCAAGTGGAATCCCCATCGAGGCCATCTCAAGGTCATTTATACACAAAATAAAAATTAACGGTTTAAATTCACTTTTATTTGGCATTTGGCGATCTTATAAATACACTGAATTTATTTAATTTAAATTACAGCATAAATGTTCTTATTTTATTGCAGTAAGAATAAAATACACTAAATTTGTTTTGATTTACCAATTTTTTCTGCGTAACTTGGCTTACAAATGAACCAATCAGAGACAGGACACAAGTTCCTTATCTTTACAATGATTGCATTTTAAACTGAGATAAACTATAGAAAAATTTCTTTGAAAACATATTCTTTTGTCTGGGACTTTGATGACACAGGCCCACAAAAGAAAAAAGTGGTCTGTAGCTGGCATCCGACATAGTAATCCCTATGTATTTTGATATGCCGAACACGAATCCGATGTCGGTTTAGCTCCATCACCCACCAATTTTTTGTAAATAGCTAAAATGGCCTAAGAAACTTTTTTTATGAAATTGAAAGATAGCAGTAATTCGGATAAATTTGCATTATTAAAGTCATCTCCATTAAACTTCTCATTGAAATCTCCAGCTGTAATAATTTGTTTACTTTTATTTACTTTATTTAACATTTTTCTAAGGGTCTAATAAATATTTTAAAATCACCTAATGGTGACCTATAGATTGCAATAATTATTTTATTAGGATTTTTTAACTCAACTGCGGCCAATTCTCAGTGTATTTCAATTGAGAGATTGTTTATATAATTTAAGGTAGTAAATTTAAGTGAATTTTTTATATAGAATTAAAGTTCCTCCATGCTTCAATTCAGATCCGCAGTAAAATGCTGACACAGAATAACCATCTATGTAAACATTTCTTACTTCATCTTCCGTGCACCAATGCTCGCTTAAGCAAACGACTTCTACTCCTGATAACTCGTTCAATAAAATTGCTCCTAACTCATTTATTTGATTTTTAAGGCTTTGCACATTTAAATGGAACATGCTTATCGTACTAGATGGTTTTTCTTGGCTGATTTCATCGGCTAGGTGGTTTGTTAAACAAAATTTTGGTTTTGTCTTGCTTCATTCATTTTATGTTTTTGAAGTCATAACGCTTCACCTTTGGCCAGAAATTCATTTTGTACATATCTCCTTTTTTTGAGAAAGGTGCATTAACCATAAAGCATGCGAGGAGTCAGGTAGATATTAAGTCCGACCTAGACAGACTCTCTGAAGGGGAATGCACTTAGACTCTCACGGGCCGGTCATAGAACTATAGTTAACACAGTGGGTCTATAAGGAATGACCGGCATGATATAGATAAGACTGGGAAGTGGCACAGTAAGTCTACATGGCTGCAGTGCCCTCGGAGTCAGCATGACAGCCGCCGGCCCATGTAAAAATAAAACCATAAAGCATTTGTTTTGAGTGTTATTTGTAGGTAATTCCTTCACTGCGATTTCTAGGTCCTTGAATGAGGGTTTACTTTCGATAAACTTTCTCGCATTATGTTCGGTAACTTGACTTGGAACTCTGTATAGATAGAGCCAGATTTTTTTTCGACTCCGAAGCCACTATGTTCTTCCTCCACTTCTTGAAGAGTACCAATATTTTTTGTTTTATCTTGACGAGTTCGTTTTCTACTAAGAGCAGGTTGAAAGTCTTGGCTAATTTCACCAGTTTGTTGTGGTGTGGTTGTAGTATGGTTTTCGTTATAATTTCTGCTACTTCCTGACATTTCATCTGTATTTTGATTGCCATTAGCGTGCCTAGATGTAGATACTGCTGGTTCTTTAGCTAGTGTTTTATTCATATTTGGACTTAAAATTTTGTCGCTCAACGCCTTTCTATTTTTATTTTTATCTGGTTGTTTCACAATCTCATTGAAGGGAATCGATGGTTTTTTGGCACTGTTTAAATTCGCCTATGAATATAGTTTTATCAGATCTACATTGCTCTCACGGAGCACCTCTAGCTCCCATTTCAGTTTTCCAATTTCAGTTTTGGGTTATTTTCGCGATTTACAAAAAAATAGTGGGTGATGGAGTTAAACGGACATCGGATTCGTGTTTAACACGTCGAAATACATAGAGATTATTATGTCGGGTCCCGACTACAGACCACTTTTTTTTGTGGGCCTGTGTGGTTATTTTATTTAAGGTAGTTACGTCATGCAAAAGATTATATAGTGGTTTATGCAAATAAACAATGTCATAATGTTTCAGTTATTTAATGTCAAGATGAACTAAATAGGAAGAGTTACTAGTATATTTTTTCTGTAAAGTGAAATTAGTATGTTTTATAAATGTTTCAGTATATTTTCCAACATTTGTATATTGATAATATGTATATAATTGATATAGAGAGGACTCCAAATTGTAGAACAATGATCCAGTTTCGATCGTACAAAGAAGATGATCTGCAGTTACTTAAAATAAACCCTAAATTTTCATAGAACTTATTTGAAATCTTCGTCACATGGTCTGTTAAATATTTCGAGTCAAATATTACACCGAAATCAGTTTGATTATACATTTGAATCTAAAATTGCTTTGAAATACAGAGAATCTCAGAAGCAACTGGTAAAACACAAGTTTATTTTGATGCGGGTGCCAAGGCACGAGGGAATATAGAAGGTAATAAATTAGCTGACGTCCTTGCAAAAAAAGTGAAGCCTTTTATGGCTTACCTAAGGGACGAATAATGGAAGAGGTTCTAGAATGACAAAAGAAACAGAAGTCGTACTGGAGGAATAGTTTAGACAAGCAAAAAAGTTCATAAGGTGCCATTATCAGCAAATGCGTTCACGAAAATGAGCTATTTTTACCGTGTTATGTACTATTGTACTATAATTCATAAATAATTGAATGAAAATATGTATTGGATTTTGTTGTTATTTATCTGTGTTACAGAAAGCTCCAAAGTTGGTAAAATCACATTTTTGATAATTATTCAAAATTTTTGAGTACTTTCATACTACAGCTAAATGTAATTTTTCAATACTAATCTTAGGGCTGTTACTTTCGGTCTTGATTAAACGCATTTCATTCTTTCATGTGATTTCTTTAAGTTAGGTTAGTTAGGTTCATTTTTATTTTGCTATCTAATTGTTAATAATTATCTGCGCTGCAGGCATTATTAGCATCACAGCTAAAGAAAGCGGGCTGCGGGGATTGTCCCCCATAGGTCTAGAAATGTGTCTCCCATGTTCTGACAATTTATGTTTTAACAACCTAAATTTATGATATTGTAAATCTTGTTTATGTCTGTGTTCACAATATAAGATAGTATATATTTCCTATTTTACAATCATATTTTCTGCAGGTGGAATGGGATTTGGAGTGTTTGATGATTGTATAATTGCCGAAGAATTTGCCTATGGTTGTACTGGTATTATGACTGCTTTGGAAGCTAGTGGGTTAGGTGTAAGTACTTGTTTGGTCCATATCAGGACTGATTTTATGTATAGGCCTATTGAACTCGGGTCTCAAGACCTCTAAAATTGCGTTAAAAAAAGAAACAAGCTATGAAAAATTGTATTTAGCAACATATGTAATTTAACTATTCAAACTGGCAGCACCAATATACGTTTTGTAATTTATGGTCTGATTCATCAGAAAATCATTTTCTCGGAATTTTCGAAGTCACAAATTATAAATATTTAGCCAACTTAAACAATTCAAAATGGCGATCTCAAGGTTATGAATAAGTTTTGTCATTAACCCTTTCGCTGCGGAGTACGTTTTCCGTAGTGTACTATCGTGTGCGGCTGCCGTAGAGCTCGGCGGCTACGTACGTCTCCCGCAGCTTGCACCATCGGGTCTCGCAAGTAACGTTTAGACAGTAGCGTATCGTTCAAATTAATTTAGATTGAAATATAACATTGAATATTCTAATTTTATTATTATTTATCAGAACGCTGTAATGCGACATATGATATATAAAAATAAAATAAATCCACCAGAAAACATACACATAATGGAGAAACTAAAACAAATAACATGTTATTACCAAACATGGCCTAACCATATAATACGGCTCTGATTTATTTATAAAGTATGGAAATAAAATCTATTCACGAACAGACTTACGCATAATAGAGAAAATCCAACACAAATAACACAAGTTTCTGTAGAATTCTTTGAACGTGTGATATTGTTCAAAACATAACATTACCCAAAGTGCGACATCATATTTTAAACATCTAAAAGTGATTTCCCAGCATTTCCGCTGGTTGAAACATACCACGCAGCGTCTAGCTATACAGTAAACAATAAGCGAATGTAACTTTACACGCCACTAACATGTTTCCACGAATTTGAACGTCTACGGACGGTTCCCGCAATTACGGCACATAAAATCTGCATGACGTCTTATCACATCTAGCGGCCGGTGGCAGCACTAACATACAAGTAGATATGTACTACCACACGTACACGTACGGATACCGCAGTTAACTCTTTCGGAAATCCTTGCGTTTATACACGGTTCCCGCATGTGAATTGCCACTTTCTGCTGCGGCTCCGGACGGTTCCCGCAGCGAAAGGGTTAATGAGTAGGAAATTTTATCGAACAAATACAGTAGTTCAATTGCATAAATATAAAGAGAAAAAAATAAGTAAATAATTTATATAAATTAAAAAACAGGCCTTTAAAAATTAACTGAAGCAAAAAAACCAAATATAAAGAAATAATGTGTAATTAGTTCTATTAATAAACGTAAAAGCGTGCTTTTACTTTTATTAATTAGAGCTAATTACACATAGATTTTTTTTTAGTTCATTTTTAACAGTTTCAGTTGTTTTTTAAAAGCTTATTTTTTAACTTTTTTAAATTATTTATTTTAAATTCTAAATTACCTTAGTTTCAATGGAGAGGCATTTGCAATATGAGTACTTAATGAATTTGAATGAGAAATCTAGAATACCGAAACTATAATCTATTTAGCATAGTGTCCGTTTCTTTGTAACTGTACATTGTAATAAATTGGAATAATGCACTATACAGTATATTTGGAAACACAACCGTGGTCACACGCCTGTGTTTCCAAATATAGTGAATCATTTAACAAACTAAAACAGTTCCAATTTGTTACTTAATTTAAGAATGAAGTACCCTTGAAACTGATTTGCACAACCACATGCTCAACAATTTTAGTCTATTTGAAAATGTAGAAGCGTAATAAAAGATAATTATAAATGCAGATCCGCAAAAAACATTTTTTTTTCTTTCTATTACTGAGCTGTACTTTTATGACTGACTATGTTTTTTACGGATTTGCATTTACATATAATGAGCTTTTATTACTCTTTTTCATTTCCAATTAGACTATAGAATTCAAATACGTCACTGTTCAAGTCGACCAACAAGCCTGACTGTGGTAGCAACCTGCGTTGCATTTTAGCCAATGAGAAGGTGGGAAGTAGCTCTTTATCTAATACGAATGCTTCATTCTAAATGGATTATAGTCGTCCTTATTTTTCTACATAAACATGAAACTGCAATGGCCCATTATCACAATCATATTAATATGTTTTTTATTCCATAGCAAACCCCAGTCCTGGTTGCGGGTACCCATGAACAGAAGAAAAAATATTTGGGACGACTTATTGAAGAACCTCTGGTAGCAGCTTACTGTGTAACCGAACCAGGTGCTGGATCTGATGTCAATGGAGTAAAGACGAGAGCTGTAAAAAAAGGGGATGAATACATTCTTAATGGGCAAAAAATGTGGATTACCAATGGAGGCGTAGCTAACTGGTATGTAGTTTATCTATAATTCAAAAAATATGTTATAAGTAGTGTAACATATTTTGATACCTAAATATTAAAACATGTTATTCCGGTGCGGACGGCAGCCGATTTTTGTTGGAGAGCATAGGCCGTGGGTTAGGATTGTGTGTGGACACTCAAAAGGGCGCCACCGGCTGTATGTTACGTAATGTGACTTAATAATTTTGCCAGCACGGAATAAAATTAAGTTACTAGCAACCATGCGATGGAATTCTCAAAATATCTCTATGATCTCAAAACTCTTACTTTACTCTATGAAATCTCAAAATTTAAACAAATATCAGGAGTACCAGTGCAAATAATAAGAACGTGTAGACATTAGACATTTATTAAAACACAGACATGAGATGTACCACAATAAAAAACAAATAGTTCCCCAATTGTTCCTTAAACTTAATCTACATGTGCAAAAGAAATGCAACATATGTAATGACCCCTTCTAAAGTTATTTCAGTGATTTGACCTCTTTTTATAGAAATGCAACTACGCTTAAATGATACCAACAATGAGTTTTAGATTCACAACAGCGAGTTAAAGATTCACAATGGATTAAAATTACAGCTCATCAATAAAATATTACGTAACAAACAAGATCATGTGAGCTAATTTTCGCAATGCTCGCTGTGTGCACTAGAATGTTACAGACTGATCTAAAAGAATATGTTCTATTAAAAATACTTCATATATGACATAGTAGAAAGTAAACTAGTATCACGTGGTAGCATGCGCTACTTACAGTAAAAAATCTTAAGATACTTCATATACTAGGTGTGTAGTTGCAAAATCGTTGTGTAATTTACTTTAATATTTTGACAAAAAATCACTGAATGAAACTATAAAAATTTCTCTAAAATTATGTAACTAAAATGAAACAGTAAAACCTGGTTAGAGCCTTGGCGTTTTCTCTGACAACTGCAGCGTGACCTGTCACCACTTCTTAAGATGTTCTCGACGTTGCTTACGACTACGACTCCATGTCACTCCCAAAACTCTGCCAAAATCTCTTGGAGACTGCTGCGGACAACTTTCCAACCAAAACTTCTCAAAATGTCAGCAGAACCCACATAAACCAAACATCTGAGCAATAGACTTCCTCCTATTACTCCTCTAAATGCTTGGCCCCCTTACATAACCAAAATGGCAGCACCATTCATGCTGAACATAAACCTCTCCAAAATATATGTCTATACCGAGTACAAGCCTCTCCAAACATAACTTATTTTCAAAGGGCCAGTCCCTCCAAACATATACTTATACCAAACATAAGCCACTCCAAAACACTCTGTAATAATTACAATAAATAAGAAGTAAATAAAACACCAAAGTAAGTAAAATGAAAGCTCACCTCATATAGAGAGTATTACATAACCTTCACGAAACACGTGGCGATCGGATTACGACAAGCAACAGAATTCCTTCCTGGAACTTACAAAATGCTTCTGGCAGGACGGTAAAGAAACACTGGGTACATCAAATCAAATCCCTTTTCAGTGTCAGCGATGTAAAACCCAAATTCTTCACTACAAAACCGGGACCGCCGCCTTCAGCTCTCTCGTCGCTGTCGACTCGTGGCTGTCTCAAAGACCAAAATCTCCTACCGTTCTCAGTGTTGCCAACTTGAACATCTAGAGAACACCTTCTCTAGCCAATAAAAATGCGCCAACAAAAGGGCTTGTAATTTAAAGACTGAATTACACCATTGTGTAATATCCCAACAACATGAACATGTGAGTAACACCTCTGACTCAAAAATAATACATAAAAGAAAACACGTTTTCTTTCCTTGTTGAGAATTTCAGATATGCGACCCGCTATGCCCCTTTAAAGTATGAGTGGTTGCCTATCAAACAAATGAACTAATGGGTTAATGTACTGTATTCAAACTGAAATTATTAATGTAGATTTTTCAAATGCTACACCACCCCCTTCCAAAAATAAAAAAGAAAAAATCTTAACTAGAAAATTTAAAACTCAAAAAAAGATTCTTTTTTTTTAACGTTACATCTGCCAGTGACCACAGGTGTTACAACAGAAAGCTCACATGACAAGAATTTCTTGGATATTTGGTAACTGCGTGTACCACACGTCCATAAGGAGTCAAAATCAGTGAAAGTCATAATCGGTAAGATCATAATCGGTAAGATCATAATCGGGAAAGTCTTATCCAAAGGAAACTCAAAATCACGGAGCTATAACAAACTGATCAGATGAACACTACACAACAATACAAATCAAAATGATCTCATAACCAAATAATCTATCTACAAAACACAAATCAAAATTCAAACTCCCAATTGAAGCCTGATGTGAGACATCTTAGCCCACCGAAATTTCAGAATTCGAACCAAAGTGAGCCTTTAGGTCCTTAACGTGCCATTCACCAGCGTCAGTTCCATCAACATTGGTGAGAGCATACACTACACGCGAAACTTTCTTACGTACCGTACACAGTACATACTTAGGAGCTAACTTCCTAGAAAACCCAATCGCCGCGTCCGAGAGAACTTTATTTTTGCGCCAAACAAGGTCGCCTTCCTTAAACGAAACGTCTCTCTTACGGAGATTGTAAACTCTACTATTGCGCTGATACGCAACATGAAGTCTTTTACGAACTTCCTTAAAAACATCTGCAAGACACTTCAACTCTGAAGCATAGCCTTGCCTATCACCTGGCGATATTTCAACATCGTCAGTGGAGACTACTTCTCCATAATAATTTCCTGAAATAGGAACATGCCTACCAAAATTCAAAAAGGACGGGGTGAACCCGGTCACCTCATGCTTTGCAGTGTTAATAGCCTGCCTAATCTTATGAATTTCCTTGTCCCAATTCTTGTGCTCTTTTATGTAGCACCGAATGGCAGTACCAACTGTCTTATTGTTGCGCTCAACAAAATTGCACTGTGGAGAATAACGTGCACTGAACCAAATCTTTTGTACCTGATACTCTTTTGCCAGTTTCTTAAACTCAGAGCCTGTAAACTGTTTTCCATTATCACACAAAATGAACTGAGGTACACCAAAGACAAGAAAAACTTCATTCTCCATAAACTTAACCACATTTTGAGCAGTAGCCTTACGCATAGGACAAACTAATGTGTACTTCATGAACCAGTCACCTACCACAAGTAAATGTGTGTTTCCCTTCGAAGATCGTGGGAATGGGCCCATAATATCAACAGACACTATCTGCCAAGGATAACTGGCAGATTTCTCGCCACCCATAAGTCCCATTCTAGCCGTGTTTGCTATTTTCTGAGAAGCACAAACTTGACACTTTCGAACATACTTCATGACGTCCTGGCGCATTTTTGGCCAGTAATAATGTTCTTGCAGACGAGCCAATGTCTTGAAGAACCCAAAATGTGCACAAATTGCAGGATCATGGCATGAACTCATGATTTGCTGCCTTTGTCCCTTCGGAACAAGTAACTTCCACTCCGTAAGATTTGTCTGCACCGATACACGAGATGGAATGAGCTTATAGACTAAACCATTTACTACTTTCCATTGAGGATAACGCTTTGGAAAAGAAGAAATATTTTCACGCATGGATAGATACCAATCATCCAAATTTTCCAAAGAAATTTCTAACAGAAGAACTTCCGGTTCGGCCGGAGGAATGCGAGACAGTGCATCCGGTACAACTACATCACAAGAACTCGTAAAATCAATCTTGATTTGAAACTGTCTGGCAAAGTCACAACCAAAAATAAAAGACTGAGGCAAAGAAGGCACTACTAAAGCTTTCACAATTTGACAGACATTTCCTATACATATGGGCAAATCAACCAAACCTGTTACTGTTTGCTGATTCCCATTCGCAACAAACACGCTTTGAGTATGAGGCGGATTAATCTCTAAGTTCAATTGTCTCAATAACTCAAGCCCACCTGAACCAATTATAGAAGCATTTGCTCCTGAATCAAGCAGAGCCACTATGTCCCTACCATACAATTTTACAGAAACGTAAGGCCTGTTATCAGTACCTTTCTTAATAAACAATGGCGCAGCTTGCCCATGTAAGTCTGTCTTACCCGAAAACTTATAAAAATTCCTAACATATGAGAGCCAAGACTGCCACTCTCTCTTACTAAAATACGAAAACTTTTGTTTGGCCCACTTACTGGGAACAGTGTGGCGGCCAGAACATACCTCTTTTACTGGTTTCTTGGAACACTTCTTGCAATTAGCTAATCTAACATTAGGCGTACCACAACGAAAACAAAATATTTTCCACTTATCTTGTTGATTTCTATTGGAATAAACATTTCTGATGTTCAACTCATATTCCAACTCTTCAAGCAATAAATGATTAGATTTAAAAGTATCTTCCATGATCAAAAAAATTTTAAAAATGCAAATTTCTAACTAAATTAAACGTTAATGTAAAGAGCAATAACAATCACAAATGCAGGCAGTAAACAAACACAAAAGCCCGCTGCTTAAAATAGCAAAATGTTCCAAAAACTCTAAGTCCCAACACTTACTTACTTACTACACCCTGTATAGCAAAATATACAATTGCTATTAAATGCAGCAAACACCAAACTTAAAACTGCAGCGAGAATTATCATCAATTAATTTCCTCACAAATTTTGGAAATATTCTTTTCCACCCTGTATATTGATTTAATAATTCCCCTCAAAATCTGAAATATTTTTCTAACACTACGCAGTTTTAATTTCGTGACCAGTACTTCTCCGGAAAATGTAGTCTATTTTTTAAAAGTGGCAACGTCGCAAATCAATCGCTGGAGTCTAAAGAAATGCCAGTGTTTTGTTGTACATCTCACAAAAACTTTATCAATGGGAACTGTATTCCTGCATAAAATAAGATAGAAATGTCAATGTCTACACACGCTCCTGATATTTGATTAAAATTAAATTAATTACTACTAAGTTACTGAAACAAAAACCAAAAATTTGTGTCCACACTCGTCTCTTATTAAAATCTGAAACTTTGTTACTCTTGTGTACTTTTGGTGTAACAATCGAGCCTCCACGTTGTTGCGTCACTTTTGGTGTAACATATTTTGATACCTAAATATTAAAACATGTTATTCCGGTGCGGACGGCAGCCGATTTTTGTTGGAGAGCATAGGCCGTGGGTTAGGATTGTGTGTGGACACTCAAAAGGGCGCCACCGGCTGTATGTTACGTAATGTGACTTAAATAATTTTGCCAGCACGGAACAAAATTAAGTTACTACCAACCATGCGATGGAATTCTCAAAATATCTCTATGATCTCAAAACTCTTACTTTACTCTATGAAATCTGAAAATTTAAACAAATATCAGGAGTACCAGTGCAAATAATAAGAACGTGTAGACATTAGACATTTATTAAAACACAGACATGAGATGTACCACAATAAAAAACAAATAGTTCCCCAATTGTTCCCTAAACTTAATCTACATGTGCAAAAGAAATGCAACATATGTAATGACCCCTTCTAAAGTTATTTCAGTGATTTGACCTCTTTTTATAGAAATGCAACTACGCTTAAATGATACCAACAATGAGTTTTAGATTCACAACAGCGAGTTAAAGATTCACAATGGATTAAAATTACAGCTCATCAATAAAATATTACGTAACAAACAAGATCCTGTGAGCTAATTTTCGCAATGCTCGCTGTGTGCACTAGAATGTTACAGACTGATCTAAAAGAATATGTTCTATTAAAAATACTTCATATATGACATAGTAGAAAGTAAACTAGTATGACGTGGTACCATGCGCTACTTACAGTAAAAAATCTTAAGATACTTCATATACTAGGTGTGTAGTTGCAAAATCGTTGTGTAATTTACTTTAATATTTTGACAAAAAATCACTGAATGAAACTATAAAAATTTCTCTAAAATTATGTAACTAAAATGAAACAGTAAAACCTGGTTAGAGCCTTGGCGTTTTCTCTGACAACTGCAGCATGACCTGTCACCACTTCTTAAGATGTTCTCGATGTTGCTTACGACTACGACTCCGTGTCACTCCCAAAACTCTGCCAAAATCTCTTGGAGACTGCTGCGGACAACTTTCCAACCAAAACTTCTCAAAATGTCAGCAGAACCCACATAAACCAAACATCTGAGCAATAGACTTCCTCCTATTACTCCTCTAAATGCTGGGCCCCCTTACATAACCCAAATGGCAGCACCATTCATTCTGAACATAAACCTCTCCAAAATATATGCCTATACCGAGTACAAGCCTCTCCAAACATAACTTATTTTCAAAGGGCCAGTCCCTCCAAACATATACTTATACCAAACATAAGCCTCTCCAAAACACTCTGTAATAATTACAATAAATAAGAAGTAAATAAAACACCAAACTAAGTAAAATGAAAGCTCACCTCATATAGAGAGTATTACATAACCTTCACGAAACACGTGGCGATCGGATTACGACAAGCAACAGAATTCCTTCCTGGAACTTACAAAATGCTTCTGGCAGGACGGTAAAGAAACACTGGGTACATCAAATCAAATCCCTTTTCAGTGTCAGCGATGTAAAACCCAAATTCTTCACTACAAAACCGGGACCGCCACCTTCAGCTCTCTCGTCGCTGTCGACTCGTGGCTGTCTCAAAGACCAAAATCTCCTACCGTTCTGTGTTGCCAACTTGAACATCTAGAGAACACTTTCTCTAGCCAATAAAAATGCGCCAACAAAAGGGCTTGTAATTTAAAGACTGAATTACACCATTGTGTAATATCCCAACAACAAGAACATGTGAGTAACACTTCTGACTCAAAAATAATACATAAAAGAAAACACGTTTTCTTTCCTTGTTGAGAATTTCAGATATGCGACCCGCTATGCCCCTTTGAAGTACGAGTGGTTGCCTATCAAACAAATGAACTAATGGGTTAATCTACTGTATTCAAACTGAAATTATTAATGTAGATTTTTCAAATGCTACAGTAGAACACAAATACAAGACATTTAAAAATTATAGTTACAACAATAGTCAGTACGAAAATTACTGTCAGATTTCTGAACAATATTTCCCTTTGAAATAAAACTAAAAATTACGTATTATTAAAATATTAGAGAATAATCAGTAAAAGTTCTGGAAAATATGGGAACATAATAGTTTTGCTGTAATGCAGATAAGTATATGTCGACCAGGGAGCTAGACTGAAATAAAATAATAATTTTGTTGTGGTTCTGGTTTGAAGTAAAACTGAAATAACAGTTCAGGTTTGATTCCTGTTTTAAGAAAAAGTGAAAACATAATGCTGGTTGTTAAGAAAAACTTAAATAACGATTCCAATTCCTCTACCGCCTTCCCTCTTTCCCCCCTTCTTCCTTCCTCCCTTTTCTAACCCCTCCCCTCTTTCTCCTTCAATCCCCTCCTCTCTCGGTTCCACTCTCTCCCTCCCTCTAAATAATCTACTGCGTAGACGTAAATGTGTGCATTTTGAATGTAGAACGTGTATGCCTGTACTCACATTCCACTTACTATTTAGAGTTCAGTGGATGCTATCATATTTTTTTATTTAAATTCCACTAGAAAGTGCTTCTGTTTTCTGGGAGACATTCAGACCTCTGAACTCACTAATAAATATGAAGTAGTTACAGAAATTGCTAATGAAAAGTTTTTTATCGGAACCAAAAATAATAAAGAATTTCATTTCTAATTTTTATTTCAGGTATTTTGTATTAGCTCGAACTAGTTCAGACCCAAAAGCACCAGCAAGTAATGCATTTACAGGATTTATTGTGGAACGAGACTGGAAAGGAGTCACTCCTGGTAGAAAGGTTGGATATTTTTTTTTTATCTCTTACAGTACCCAAAACAAAACATATTTTCATTTTACTACTATTTTTAAGACACTGGGTATCACTGTCTCATATAGCATGTGAATTATATATTGAACCTTCATGTATGTAAAATAGTGAAAAAAAATGGACTAAATTTTGTTTTGAGCCCTTTAAATGCTTGACATTCTGAAATTCACGCTAGAGTAGAGTGCTCGTCGCTCGAACATGTTCATAAAAATAAGTTCTATGGGAGTTTCATTGTTAAAAGCTTAGTTTTATATTAAATAAATGATTATGTACTAAGGTTTCATAATCCCGAGGCCACCAAAAATCATCATGTGCAAAAGGGCATTAAAGTTAAAAAATGAGTTAAGCATATTAAATTGAATTGTTTATAAATAGTAGTCGCTTTTATAATTTTCAAATATTATATTATACATTGAACCACATGGGACAACGAGATTTAAATCTCAATATCTCAGTTTAAAATGACTCAAAAATGTTAGAAAACAGTCATCCCCTCTACCTAAATGTCAGAAAACCAGTAAATTTGACAAGTATGACCACAGCGTAGAAATACTTCGACCCCTATGTAAAACAAGAAACCACGAAAGACCCAGTAACATGAAGTTCGTGGAAAAAACCCTGTGGGAACACATTCACCAGATAGGGACCACATGATAAACAGACAATAAAGATTTTATTTAACATTGTATCATACCCACATAACAGTTCCTCGTACCGTCACCGGTTTAGGTGCTGGCACTCGATCGGCGATGTTAAGCAACGTCGGTCAGGTGCAGCACATGGATGGATGGCTCATGTTCTTGTCGGCAACCTCAGTCCATGTCATGAGCTGAATAACCTTGACTGAACTGAGATAGTAAGGTGAAAAAATACAAATGAAGGGCTGATAACCTTACCAAGGAGCTCTTTATCGAAGTCTTGTAAGGACCATGTCTGGATAAGGAGCCCTAAGGTACAAACAGGAGTACTACAATATCTATACTGATTACAGTAGGCAAGTCCAATCGCCAGCTCCTCCAGCTGAAATCTGAAAAAAAAATATGCCCACACAACACAAGGCTGTCCTAGGGATGTACCATGGCAAAGAGCATTTAGGATTTGGACTTGCCTATGGACATCCCAATATCCCAATATGTATGCTCGGCACTTTTTTGATCATCCCAGTGTCACAACTTGGTATCGGATAAAAGTAATGCGATGGACGTCTTGAAGGATGTCTGACGCTTTTAACTAGGGACATACCAGGATATCCCGGAATATTTTGGGATGTCATAAGTATGTACTATGAATGGGAATCCACAGGGACAGTAGAGGATGCACAGAGTACATGAAACATCCCAGAACATCCTAATATTATAATTTCTTATGTTTCGATATATGTATTAACAATCGCCAAAGAAACCACATTTTTACAAAAAAGATAAACTAAGAATATTTTATATGCATGGACCAAAGTGCTACCTACTTATAATTATATATAAGTAGGCTGCACATAAATCGACATATATGTATTTTTTGTTTCTTGTAAAATTGTAGTTTCTCTGACGATGAAACATTAGAAAATATTATATTAAATTTCTTAATTGAACTGACTGAAAAACCCAAGTAATTATACATCAAGTTGTTTGATATCAAGGCAATAAAAACACTTAGAAAATATAAGCCAAATTTTAAAAAGAAACTCATTTGATTTGTAATGTAAAAAAGCAAACTTCTTAGAAAAAATATAAGATAATGCAATAAGTATGTTGCACGTAAGTTCACAAATATAAAATTATACTTCAAGTTATTTGATATTAACAGTCAAGAAATTAAAAATGCCTAGGAGTTATAAGAAGTTAAATATATTTAATATTTAAAAACAAAACTCATTTGTAATATCAAAAAGCAAACTTCTTAGAAGAACCTGTTATATTAGCAACAGTATTTTTCAAACTGAATAATATAAAAACATATTTTTTATCATGTAATGTGTTCCTACTTCACTACTCTCTTCTTTGCCTCGCTCTTCTTTTTGCCCTTCTTCTCAGATTCTTTTAAAAACCTCTCTGCTTTATATTTACTTATTATTTGAATCAGTAACTATTATCAAGAAAAATGTAGTCTATTTGAAAACTAGGTAAGATAAAGATAATAGATAAGATTGAGGCATACAGGTTTTAATTGAAGCACTAATAACAATAACTTGTTGAATTATAAATTGAAATCAAGTATTATCTCTCCATATATGTAACATATGGCTGTGACTGCGAAGCCATTTACACATCATTCATAAACCAATAGCCGTTTTGTCCAATTTACTCTCTATATATATATGGCGACATCTTGATCAGGAAAAAAAACAAAAGGAAACAATATATCAGGATCAGGACAGATTTGCAAATTAACTGACAATCTATCCACACATGTTCTGTCTGATACATATTTCCTTTAAGAGTGTAATGAACATTTCTAACAATTATCTTAAAGCAAAATCATTTTTACTTATCTATTTTCATACGCATGTCATCGTCTACTTCACAACACTATGACCTGGATTCGTAACATTCAATTCTTGGGCCAAATAAGTTTCATTTTGTAGGTTTGTTGGTCATTGAAAATAAAGGAGCCAGAATTTTATTTAATATTGTAAGTTTTCTATAAAGTACCCTTTTTTTAGTCTCCTTTAGTATTCTGAAAATTAAAAAAAAAATGTATTAAATTTGGGCAGCTTCGTACACGACTTCCAAGCTTGAGGTTTGTTTGTGATTTTTGATATGGCCGCCGGAAAAAGTAATGGCGCCTTTGAATATATTAAAGAAAGATAGTGGGTCACAGTTTAAGGGATTTTGGGCCATTCATTGGACTTCCTTTAATTCCAGTGTCAATCCACAGTTAATGTCAAAATGAAACCAATACAGAATATCCACCTGACCTCCTTTTGAAGGATGTCCTGGGACATCCTAAATGGGACGTCCATTTCTCTATCTACTTCACGTTCCGAGATATTCAGGTACTTCAATTGGACATCCCATATCCCGATTGTGCTGTATGGGTATATTTATCGGATTTTTTTTTCACATATCTAAATTTTACTATATATCTATTATCCATAAATCATATTATTATTGACTCAAAATTTTATTCTGTTTAGACAATTTTTGCATTTCCATCGCATTATCTTCAAAATGAAAGTCAAAATTAAAATTTTGTATTCTTAAGAAAAGTTTACTCTTTCCTTTTCAAATCTAATAACGTAAAATTTATAATTTTTAGACTAACAATAAATAAAATACCCAACTAAATGCAATGCGATGCAAATTTCTGTGATCTGTTTTATGTCATTCATTAAACGTCCCCACTCTAGCAGTACATCTTACATTTCACTTTTTCTCGTAGCTTCATGCACTTTACTGATCACAAATGTTGTCGTTTCCGAATTCTGAATTATTCATCTCTAAAACGAATCGTTATGCTTGGAACTTCTGTTGTGGTCCCATCAGATGTTACTTTTTGCTATTAACATTCTAAAGCGGTAGTATTTAAACTGAGAGAAAAATCTCATGACTGATAAAAATATAAATTGATGACGTGAACGACAACATTCATGATTAGAATAGTACACATACAGGGTGTGATCGGCGGTATAAAAATACATAAGTAATATATTTTCAAAAAATGATACTATACATAAGGTGAACCTAAGATAAACTAATTGATGCAGTTATTTCCTTATTTTACCATGGATTTAGACACAAAATATTGAATTTCACGTAGAAAGCAAATACTTTCATAAAGGACACACAATAATAATAATAATAATATATTTATTCATCTTTAAATATTGCATAATACAAATTTATCAGACTTGTCAATATAAAATATATACTTAAATTAATACTAAATTAAAATACAGTTCATAGTATATAATAATTGTACAGATGTCAAATCCATAGGTACAGAACTGTATTTTTTTAGTATATTTTATTTATACTAGGAATTGAATGAATACTTACCCCTTATTAATATAGGAAATCAATATGGGTCAAAGAGCATCAGACACCAGAGGAATTACTTTTGAAGATGTTCGTGTACCTAAGGAAAATGTTCTCACAGGAGAAGGAGCCGGTTTTAAAATTGCGATGGCCACATTTGACAAAACAAGACCTCCCGTAAGTATTCAAAATAAAAAAAAAGGAAAGGGAAATCTTTGTTAAAATAAGCTTCTTAATTTGCTCAATACATCTTAATATTTGGTGAAATAAGTACTAATTTATGCTTAACGACATCATCTTCAATTAAAGTCAACAATGATCCAATGTATGATATTTTTCTTGCATTTGTTTTGAAAAGAAATAGCGGTGTCAAGATGAGTTATAAGAAATAGAAAATACTTCGTGAAACTCTATGGTTGTGTTGTTTTTTTTTCCTCAGGCCTTTCCACACTTCTATAACTATAACACAGTCATTTAAAATTAATTTGAAATACTTTTGTCATATGTTGGTGCTCTTCTTGCTACACATAAATTGAAAAAACAAGTGTGATCTTAAAAATCTTATAAAGAGTTATTAAATTTATACAAGTATAAAGATTTGAAAAAGGTGGAAACCATAAGTAGAGGTTCTGAGTAATATCAAGATCTTAAACATCTTAAAATAACACCGGATACTTTTGAGTTATTAACTACTCTCGAAATATTTCTAGGAATAATAATATTAGAGAATCAATGTCTGCATCAACAAGAGTTCCTGCTTTAATATTTGGCTTCTGGAGATAAAGCAGTATTATTATGAGAAGATGCTTGATGCGAAGCTAATGTGCGCGAATATTTTTACCAGTGACAGTGCCATCTGGGGTATAAGGATGTATAATTATTGTAATAAAATTTTCGAGGTCGAGGAGCTGTGTAATGCAGGTAGATTTAAAACTTCAAACTCTGCTGTTTATATGGTTACACATCTCCCCGTTCTGATGAAATTTTTTATTAAAATTGAAAGAAAGGTTATATTACTTATTGCAATCATAAGCGGCGAACACAACTATACTGCAGCACAGACCCTGTGAGTACAGGTTGCCGGTGCTACTGGATTCGACATCAATCAAATATGACACAATTCACTCTCATTGGCTTAGAATAATGGACGCACACAAACTCGTCCCTGCACAATATTTTTGCAAGCATCTTCTCATAGTAACATTACTCTATTTATTTAATTTCCACTTAAACTTTTGTGTGTTTTAAGGTGGCAGCTGGAGCTACTGGTCTGGCTCAAAGGTGTTTAGACGAAGCTACCAAATATGCACTTGAAAGGAAAACTTTTGGAGTTCCAATTGCACATCATCAAGCAGTATCATTCCTTTTGGCGGATATGGCTATTGGCGTTGAAACTTCACGCCTTGCATGGATGAAATCAGCGTGGGAAACTGACCATGGAATAAGAAATACATATGCTGCATCCATTGCTAAATGTCATGCGGCTGACGTTGCAAACAAATGTGCAACTGATGCTGTGCAAGTATTTGGTGGAAACGGCTTTAATACTGAATATCCTGTTGAAAAATTGATGAGAGATGCTAAAATTTATCAAATATATGAGGGTACTTCTCAAATTCAAAGACTGATTATATCAAGGGCGATTATTGATAAAGCCAAGCAACTAGTCTAAGTTTAATTTGTACATGTAAAACATCAGTTTGGGTTGGTTATATTAGCAAATGTGGTTTCACTAAGGTAATTTTTCATCTTTGTTAAATATACTTTTTCTATTTTTCTTCTCTTAAAACTAATAGCAGTCTGTAGCAGGTCTTGGGGCAGTTTAGAGTCTTGCAAAATCTGCCAATGCTGAATGATTGTTTAATTTCAGTTAAAATAGATAAGAATTTTTGCAGTTTATTTATTTTTGTGCCGGATTCCCCATAGATGTCCGGGCTCTCAATAGACACACGGACCCTGGGGCAGTTGCCTCAGATGACTTCTACCACCTGATCTGATCTCAAGTGGTAATGATTAATATTATATGTGTTAAGTCAAATATAAGGTATATAGTAAACCCACATATGTAGAGGGAATTGATAAATGACAACTTATAGATTTTGTTAACTAATGTTATAAATTCAGAGTAACGTACATAATAGTTTATCTTTATGATAATAATTTCATAATATTAAGCTGCGAGAAGTGGTTAAATTTTGATAATACACGAAAAACAAAATAACCACACCATTGTAAATCACATTATCTTCAACGTATGTGTATGGATTTCATCGGTCCAATAGCTTGCTTTATGTAAACAAAAATCTTTTAGTTGCAGGCATAATAACTCCCACATAATGCGTACCTCATTACTCCAAAGAGATTAAAGTCTGTTAGGGCTAGATTCGGACCATATGGGGATAAAAAGAACAGTCCACTTTAATTGCCTGATTGCCTCAATTATGTAAACAGCTACATGCAACTGGGTATCGTCCTGTAAAAAACTGATGAGAACTTGATTAATATTTTATCACTAATATGTCAATTAGTGATGCAGGATGCAGGTAGTTGGATAATTTCGATACTCGGATTACCCAGAATCGAATAACAAGAATATTCGGATTAATCATTCAATGTCGAATTAATTTTTAATAATGTGCTAGGTATAAATAATAAAAATTATTTTATTTCGAATATTCTGATCTCACTTAAAGATTAACGGCTCTACCTTGAATGGTAGTTTACTACCAGGTCCGAGATCACTCTGTCTGTACTATTGTTATTCTTAAGTTTTAGAAAAAAAGAATGATATTTGCAGTGCAAAGTGAATTTTCGTTAGCCCCTCAAATTCCATATAAGGCACTCCGATCTGCTGTTGACCACAAATGATAGTGGTGACGACACCGAATATTTTTAACAGGCCTCAAACATTTTTTAAAAGGAGGAGAATCTCGGTTCAACCAATATATATGTTTTTTGTATGTTTGTTCAATGGCTCAGGAGTGGTCCCATATTTGCTTCATCAACCTATGTTTAGTATGTGAGCAGAAACTGGAAAAGGCATTTTCTATTCGAGAATACTTATGCGAGATTATGGAGAAAGCACCAGTGTCATGGTATTTCCGGAGTAGCTGATACTGAATCTTGTGTCAAAAGTTAAACATTCTACATGTCGAATCCAATACTGCCATTAAAAATAGTGGAAAAAATCCAAAAATATCGAACCGCCTTTAAAAATATGTCACAAAATTTATGAAATCAAATTTCACCTTATTACCTAATACCAATGTTGAAATCGGTGTAAAAATAAACAAATAACAAAATAGAATATATTTTCAACCGAATTCAATGGTGATATTAGATAATGAGCTTTAATTAAATGAAGGACGTTGAAAAGTTTATTTCATAACTAGTGATTTTTTTTTACCCAATAACCTATGGTTGTTACTAGTTACTTTCTAGACCAGTGAACTTGACTTTTTTAAATTATTATTAATCCGAGTATTTTATTCGGATGAAATTTTAATACTCGGATTCAACAGAATATTTTGATACTTGGATTAACCGAGTATTTTAATTCGAATTCAGCCAACACTAATGTCAGTTGTCCTATGTTCTGTATGTACCAAATTGTGTAAACTATACAACTGCTTTGTAAATTCATGATATCCTACGGTAGACTCAAGATTGCCCGAGATTAGCTTGGACTGCTACTTGCCCTTAATTTCCCTATTATTTGCACTGTGAACAAGACATGCGCCATGATGTCTCCCAAATCAAAATTGCCTTCTGTGTAGTGCACGAACATGCAGTGCCAAAAAGTGGTTCCAAATATTCACAATGTAAAAATTATATTAGAGTCTATCCAGTTTAAGACTCAAGTATTCCTGAGACCAGTTTACACAGCCACACGCAATGTAGTTAAATTTTGAATCAGCCACTATTCAAGATGACCCATCATTCGTCACAAAATATTCCTATTATGCCATACTTATTTATATGTGGGTAAATATTTTAATAGATTCAAAACTGAATAAAGCTAATAAAATTTATAATCACACTTATAAATCGCAATCTTGTATTAAATCATTTAAAGCGAACCAGTCCAGTTTACAATAAGTCGCAACAAGCTAGATCGTAAGAGATTGTAGGGAACTCTCCTCGCGTTTGACCAATGAGAAGCTAGAATATGGCTTCCTGTCTAAGAACAACCAGTCAGGTTTAAATGGACTTTAGGTACAAATTTTTTAAATCCAAACTGATTTAAATAAAACTTTTTAAACTGAAATAAAACCACTTTTGTTAGTTTGTGAGAAGACTCTATAGCCCTAGTTAGCCTGCACCTGTTTATGATCAAATATTTACGCTGCACGTATCAAATTAGACATATTGTATGTACCTAATACTAAGTTTAATAGTTTTTATTATTTTTTTATTTTCATTTATATTCTACCTTCATGTTTTTCATGTTTGTTATATTATTATTCATCTGTTATATTTACATATACCATTTACAAAAATTATGATGTATATATTTTTAATAAATCAATTGTATATTTATTTGTCTCGTAATTTAGTTCAGTGTGTTTGGTCAATGATCAAAAGTGATCTGACACTCGTAATTTGAGTTTCGCTTGAAACAATCGAAATATGCCATAGGAGCCTATTTTTTATCTCCCCACTAATTAAGAAAAATAGGCAGGTTACTGTAATTGGTAAAACAGAAAATTAGATGAGACTAGATTTTTACGTTTTGAGGTTCCAAGAACACGAAAAAGTGGTTTTTGAAAAATGTCTGTGTATATATGTATCCGGACACGATAGTACCGAAACTAATGAACAAATTTCGATGGAATTTAGTACAAGAGCGATATTAGTATCATACATGCTCTGAAAAGGTTCTAGTGCAGATCAGGTGATGTTTAGTGCCCTTTTGACACAAACTTTCTTAGTTTCCACCAGAGTATGCGTTTTTAGATAGATAGATAGATTATCTTTATTATTTTTATTTATTGTGTTTTATTGGTTTCACCAAATGGCCATCGACCGAAGTCCTTCAGCCTGTTACAAATATTTACAATGCTTTGTTTACACATATTAATTTTTACAGCATATTTATCTTCTTTGAAAAAAACAATATATATATTACAAAAAGTATATAATATTCATGTTTCAGTTTCCATCCCGATTGTTTAGTGCAACAATATGTTCCCAAAGAGTTAGGTCTGGATATATTCTTCGGTTGTGTATTCTTGGTTGGCTTGTTTTGCAGAGTGGTTGAATAATTTCTATATTGTGTTCTTCTTTAGCAAATTTGGTGGATAAGGATAGTATTCTTTGTTTTATTGGTGTAATCTCTGCTACTTGTAAGTTTATACTCGCTGGTCTTCTTGTATTAAGATATAGAGGGTGGTTGTATTCTAATATAGGTCGGCAGATCGTGCAGTAGATATGGGCGGCAGTTTTTTTGTCAATCCCTTTGTTTTTGTATGTTAAGCTCCGGAAATGTCTGCTTCTTGTAATACATTTGTTCTTAATTAATTTTGTGTGCTTGTTAAAATTAAGTTTATTATCTATTGTGACTCCCAGATATTTTACTGTAGGTTGGCAGTATATTGTGTTATTATTGATATTCAGTGTTGGAGTATTCAGGGTTGCATTATGGTTAAATACGATATATTGTGATTTTAGGGGATTTGGTTTCATTCTCCATTTGTATTATTTTTATTATACTTTATTATTTTTATTATACTTTTCCAAAGTAGATGTTATTCTTATTTCAACGATATATTACACTTTACTCTTTTCCATTCATTTTCCGTTAAAAAAGGATTGTTTAAGTCTTGTGACTGTGGATCGTTTTGAATATTATGATATTTCATCTACATAGGCTAATCAGACGAGTTTCTTGGGATATCAATGAAATTTTATGTATGTATTCTTACACATTCTGCGGATGAAGTGATTAAAGATTTTTTGACTACAGGATGGGAGATATTTGTTATTAAAAGATTCTTTAACATTGAATTGTTTGTCGGGTGCAAACAGCCACATTCCTTATTATTAAAAATTGAAAAATTCGTGACTTTAGTCACCAATATGAAACGATGCGGCAACACTGTTGACTCTCAGACGTGAGAATTTTCGAATGGTGCATACCTAACTCCTCACTCACATAAATGTTTCACGTGTATCAACTCTATTTTAAACAAATATTCCGGTATGGAATTTGAAGCCAAGAATCCTCTCGGATAGTCTTCGCTTAACGTGCTCAGCCACCGGGGATATCGTATAAATTTCAAATAATTTCGTGGGAGATGCGAAAACTTCAAATGTTCAAATGTTAATACTTAAACAAATACATCAACCGGAATGCTGAATGATGTCTCTATGGAAAAAAGAAAATTGGTATTTTGTCAGCATCGTAAATTGCACTGGCGAAATCGGAAATTCTGTTCAGCATGAGTAAATCAAAAATGTTTTTCTTGACATTTCGCTGAATCGATTTTGCTTCTTTCTTGATAGCAGAGCCAACTTCTCGAAATGAGTGGGGTTGCCATGATCGCTGAGTCATAGAAAAGACTGCGACACTATAGGACTGGAATTTGATTGGCAACCAGTACAATCAAAACTAAAAACTTTTACCATATCGATAGTGTCCACCGCATTACTACAAACCTAACTTTTGACTGATTATGTACTAAGGAAATAAAATATGTTTTCAATACGGTGCCGTATTCATGCATGTTCTTATAATTAGGTTTAAGATAAGAGCTCAAAGTATTTAATGATATTAGTGTGAACCAATCCGTTATGTATAAAAATATTATTGAAGTCAGAACTTGCTTAGTATGTTGAAGTTATTTTGGTTTCGACAAACATGCCACATTTGATGTCATTGTTTTCCTTATAATAGTTAATAAGGTGTCTTTTGGGAGTGTAGCTATTTATGTTGGCATACAATTTTTAGGTTGAATTTGAACTTGGGTGTTGCCTGTGGGAGGTTGTGTTGGTGACATGGACTCAGGATTGTTCAGGTAGAACATAAAAGGAAGTAAAGTCTATTGTAAGAAAACACTGGTGTTGTGTCAATATTAGAGCTTATAAATCTTCTTTTAAGCTTGTCGAGCAGTGCTTCTCTGTTGGTAATTTTTGGGTTATTTATTTTGTCTACATCTGTGTTAATAATAATAAGATCATGCACTGTTATTGGACCATGAATTCGAACATTTCTAGTGATGTTTTGATCTATTTCATTTTTTTTTTTTTTTGTTAATTGATTTAATTGGAGTGTTAGGAGTTCCTTCGATTGGTCGAGAGAGTCTTTTCAGACATTTAGATGACCAAGCAGCATGATCTTTAGATTGACAGGCGACACACTTTGGTGGTAATTGGGTGGAGCATTTATTGTCATGGTGATTTCCTCCACATTTTGTACATTTAACCGGGGTTGTGCAGTCTTCGGTTTTGTGGGTATATTGTTGACATCTGTTGCAAGTTAGGGGAATGGAACATGGAGGCGCAGCTGTGTATACTGCGTAGTGACAATTTTTGTAGAACAGTCCATTGTTTAGTAACCTCTCATATGATGTTAAGCAGCCAGTTATAAATCTAAATAGTAGGGTCGGGCGATTAGTTTGTCTAGATATTTTATCCTATTGCAATACCTATGGTCAAGATTGTTGGACTTGAGATAATCACATATCATATTGTCCTTAATTTCTGGTTCTATTGCAGCGATTATACAACAGTAAGAGACTGACGGGGTATTTCATGGAGGTTGTGAAAATGCTGCGGTTTCTGTAAAGTTTATTAAACTTTTATTTGGTACCGTGATTCTTAAGGTGGAAGTAACAATTGTCTTTTAAAAGTGAATTATTTATTATTTGTTTGTTTATAGTAATGAAACATATTCTTTATAGGATTTTGCAAACAGCGGCAAGAAAGACTATCTATGATAACTAAAAGTAAAACTTGCTAGCATAACCAGAAGTCAGGTTATCGAAAGAATGCAAAGATTTCATTAATATTTTTACATATGGTTTTTCTTTTACTTCTCATAGATAGTTTTTCTTCCCGCTGTTTGCAAAATCCTATAAAGAATATGTTTCATAACAATTGTCTTATTCATGTTCGTTTTTAAAAGAAATCCTCGTTGGATTTTAATTATGACATCTTGTGAGTTTGGAAATTAGATTTTTCTATTCTTGTTTTATTTTCTGTGGGTTTTAAATAGAATAAATACTTGTCTTGTTTATGTGTAATTTCCTACATTTTTGCAGAGTAGTTGTAGTGTTTTGGTGGGTAGATAGATGTTTGGTTAGTGTGTGGGGTAATGTTTGCCATGTTAATATTAATTTCTGGTTGTGGTTCGGTAGAAATCAATGTGTAGCTTGTACGTGGGTGGTTTTGTTGTAGTGTGTGGCCAGCTTTAGCTAGATTACTATTAAGTGTTTGAATGTTTTCATTAATTCCTTGTATCTTTTTTCCATAATTGTTATTTTCTGTTTTATTCTCTGCAGAAAAGAGCCGTAAGAACCATTACAACTTCTTAATATAATGGTACCTGCAGACCTTTATTTACACATTTAGGAATACTTCTCTAGAGTATATCAAACTTATAGCATTCTAAGTTGTAAAAGTGTCCAGCCGAGCTACAAAATGCCATCAACAAGTGAAGAGATTCACTTGTTCATGGCATTTTGTAGCTATTTACTCTATTGGCATGTGGGCAATTACAACGATGTCTGTCATTAAACTGTGTATACCTCCTTCCGTTTCATTTTAAAGCAGCTATATGATGAATATAGAGAAGTACAACACTGTCGAATAGCTCTTTTGGAGAAATTGTCTACACCATGGTTTCTTCAGTGACTGTTTTTCAATGAGTGAGCCTCTCCGAAAAATTGGATGCCGCAGAGCGTTTCACTCGAAACACTGCAAAAACCATTAGTTACGAAAAAAATGGACGTAAACAATTTTATAGAAAATTAAATTTTCTATAAGAAAAAGTCAGTGGTGGCATATGTCTATTTTAAATGCTTTTGGCGAGAAGATGGTTGAAAGTTGTGCACTGTAAATGTCGTATTCAAATGTTAATCACTCTCACGCCTAAAGTATTGAAGACAGACACATGCTACCACTGACTTTTTTATAGAAAATTTAATTCTCCATAAAACTGTCTATGTTAATTTTTTTCATGACTGTAACGGTATTGGCGGTGTTTTGAGTTAAAAGTTCCTGCGTCCAATTTTACTTTTACTTTTTTTGCACAGTAGCCGGCAATTTAAATAATAAATAATAATGTACTATTTTGTTTGCAAGCAAGTGTACATGTCTGTTGTTCCATAAGATTTAACTAACAAGAAGTTATCAATAAGACTTCAGCCAATCCAATTTAATCTGCGAGAGAATATCTGTAGCTTTGGTGTAAAAGCAATATTCTACTACCTATTTTCAAGCTCTCGTTGAGCAGACGAACGTCATGTCTTTATTATATCGAGCGCTTCTCTGTTTTATGACTTAGAATGCTATAAGTTTGATATGAACTGTATTAATCAGTACATACTTGAATGTATGATTCATACACAAAACCATGTCCATGAATATCAAATTCAAGCTAGCTGCAATACCAGACATAAACCCATAATTGCACCACATTTCCGCCTTCAACATGAAGTGTATAATATTTAAAATGGAAACAAAAATCAATCACCATCTAATAACACCAGTAAACATCTGATTGTGTTGCTTCCCTTTGCCACAACTACCGAATATTATAGGGTGTGACGTCACAGCTTGTTCCCGGCCACTTCAATTTTATCGCTGTTTAGACCCCTCATACTGATCGCGTGGAATTAGAAACCTAATTTTTTTGTGAAGTACACGTTTTGTTACAACGTTACGCTATGTTTTTTTGTATTATTTTAATTTTTTAAATTATAGGCAAGTTCCCTATTGTAATTGTCTCACATGAAATAAATTATCTATATATCTATCCATATCTATTAGTTAGAGATAAGTTTTTATTTGATGCTGATTGATTTAATCCAATAATTTCCTGAATATCTTCTTGTGAAAGAGAGTTTTTCTTATGTTTCGTCTTTTTATATTCCGGTATTAACACTTTATTGTCAGACTCATTACTTTCCATTTTCAAAACAGATAAAACTGATAGATATCGCAAGAAATAAGCTTTTAAACTCAGAGCTGCTGAAATTGTGTGACCTCGACAAGGTCTGGTTTATTACTGGGGGTCTGTCATTATTTTACTCATTAATATGAATTAATTAATATATGCCTAGTACAAAAACCATTCTACTGCTTTATTTAATGAAACGATAATCTCTGAGTGGGTCAAGTTCATATCCTACTGGTATTCTAGCAGTGTATTTGATTGTCACTGTCACAAGAAAAAATTGGCTTTTTTTTAGTAACTCTGTGATGAAAGGTACATAGCTTAAGTTTAGATGTCAAGAAAGGTCTGAAGAATTGCGGTTGCTGTGAATACATTTTACACAATATGTAAAACCATATCTTCTATACATATTTAGGTAAGTATATGTCATATCGTTTCAAAATTACTTAAACATTCTGTAGTTATATGTTTCTGATACAAGAGTAGCTGTCAATATGAAAGTAACAATAAATATAAAATGTTTTGAAAATGGCTGCATTTGATGTGCCAGAAACAATGATGTAGTTTGTACAATACATTTCATAAAATATTTGCATATAGAACAGCATTAGCAATTAGACATATTCCTTTAAACACACATGATAGTAATAGGCCTGATGAAAAGGGGGGGTGGTCCCCTCGGGCCCGGATTTTTCAGAGGGGCCCGTGGAAAGATTTTTACGAAAATTACTTATATTTTCTTTCCTTTTGTACAAAAATTATATTTGATATTTCATATAATGAATTTTCCTTAAAATATATAAATAGCTCGAAGTCTAAGCTTTATATGTGTAGAGGCGTGTTTAAAAAATAAACGGCCCGTAAGTTGGACCTCCTCTTTTCCCCTCGTTCCCGTATCTTCTCTCCATGGCCCCGAATAGAAGAGGCGCTATACTATATTGTGAATCCAAATATATGCATTATCCAAAAGTCGTTAACTTCAGAGATATTTCAATTTTTGTGTGTTTTTAGAAAAATGCTCCTCACCATGATATTGTCGTGAATTAAAAAAAGGTCCGTTTTTATTTTCGAACTTTTTTGTTTCAGTCGTATACTGTAAAGAGCATTTATCATGATTAAATCAAAATAACAACAATAACCTTGGTATAAAAAGATTACCAGGACAAATAATTTATGTAATTCAAAAGTTAATGAACAACTTACAATTTCAACGGTCTATTTCCAAAATTTGATTTTGTGAACAAATTATTGTAAATATTTCTCTGATTTATAAGCATTTCATTGAGGTATACAACCATAAAAAAACATACTTAAGAAGCATACTTGAGCTTAAAGGATGTCGATTCTTCAAAATATGTAAACATTATCATTTATTCAGTAAAACAACATGGTAATCTTTAGTCTTGTTTATACCTATTAACATACTCGCGGAGTTTAGCTATTGCTATTCCACTACTCAACCAGTACACATACACAACAACCATTTCTACGATATTGCCATCTACCACAACTGACACTTGAACTCGGGAGTCATACCAGTGACCTAGACATGTTGTGCTATCCAACAGCAGTTTAGTCAACTGCTACTGTCTTGGTAACACATTCAAATCTCCAGTAAATATCCATACCCTGACTAGGATTCGAACCTGTGACTCCGTAGTCGCAAGCCAAACCCCTTACCATTGTGCCACTGAGCCGGCATAAACTATTTTGTTCATATGCCCCAAACAGAAATCTAGGCATGTGAAATCTGAACACCTAGCGGGCTAAGGTATTTGTTCTGTTCTTCCAATCCAGTGATTGGGAAAATGCTGATCAAGCCATGCCCTGATATTGCGAAGATAGCACACTGCTGGACAACCATCATGTTAAAATATGATTCTGTGCCGGTGGGCTAAAGGGATTTCATTAAATCAATTAAAGAAATGCTGATTTCGAAAATCTCCATATGCAGTACCATTTAGATACCAAGTATCAGGTAAAATAAGCAGACCGAAGAAATGATTTTTGAGGACTCCCGCAAACACATTCACGCTGAAGTTCCTTTGAACATTTGATTGCCCCTTGCTGACATGAAATCCCGTTAGTGGACTAGCACAGAATGATATATCAACACGATCATTGCCTAGCACACTCTCGCCACGATGTCAGGGAATGGCTTGATCAGTATTTTTCCAATCGTTGAATTGGAAGAGAAGGACTGATACTTTGGCCAGAAAAGTGTTCAGATCTTAAACCCCTGGATTTCCACGTGTGGAAGTACATGAAGAAAATAGATTATGACTAACAAATAAACTCCGGGAGTATTTGGTTAAATTCAAATGGCCACACAACAAAACATCTACAAGGGTTACAAGGATGGAAATGTGAAGGAGTGCCTCTCACGCTCACTAAGGTTATTAAAGTATATGACTGAGACAAGAAAATTCAAAATTAAAAACGGACATTTTTTTAATTTACGATAATATTACTGCAGGGAGCATTTATCTGAAAACGCACAAAAATTGCAATATCTCTGAAACAAAGACTTGCATATTTGGGTTCATAATATAATAATTTTCCACTATACTATCACGTGTTTAAAGGAATACGTAAAATAGAGCACTTTTGACTGGGCAATGAAAAGAAAATATTTTTCAGAAATTTTCAAAGTTAGGACGCAATTGGTAGCTAGTTATTCAGTTTGATGTAAAAATATCCAAGTACACTACCTACTAGAATGGAGTGACCTACAAGCAGGGCCATGATGATAAAATTGATAATGGTGTAGTTTTTCAATTTTCAAGTAGTAAAGCTTTTTTTAATTAAGCAGCTGTGTGGCAAGATATTGTATTTTTAAGATTGGTAGCTATTGCTGTTTCGTTCTCATTTAATTTTTGTTTTTAAAAATGAAATAAATTTCTCAAATAAGTATTTTTATTATTTCTACCCTTATTTGTTATAGATGGAACATTTAGATAATTTGCAAATTCTTGTACATTTAATTTAATCAGTTAACTAAATATTGACTATCGTTTTCTTTTTTTAATCTTCTTTGTCCATCCTCATCAACCCGGACCTAGCCAATAAAAGGAATAAATTTTTACGGTGATAGATCGTACATTGCTTAAGAGGTCGCTTGGCTCCTAGAACTTCTTCACTTTGACCTAAAAAATCTTTTATAAATTACCCTACAATTAGTTGTTGCCCAGAACACCCAAACTTTTTGCAATGCTTGTAATTTTCCTGGAAACTGATTTCCCTGTCTTCAAGCATTAATTCCGCCTTTTCAAGTACTTTATCCTAATGGAGATTAATATCTTCCATTCGTAAAGTACATGTTCCGCAGTCTCAGTCACAGTATCTGCATTTATCAATGTCTGCCTTACCCATATTCTTAACATAACGTCTCATGGGACAACGGTCTGCCATCAGCCTTAAGTCAGACTCTTCGAGCAGCCTTGTGACATTCTTTGTCTAAAAGATATCTTTGGCCTTGAGTATTCCTCCAGTGGAACTTTTCTGTTTATTTTCCCATATTAAGATCTCCATTATATGTATCCATTAGATAATACACAAAATGATTTGATTCCAAAAAGCGGGGCTTCAGCAATTTTTCTTGCAAGAGTATCGGTCAGTATCAGTCAGTGGTGTAGTCGTAAATTAAGCCATGCTGGAATGCTTTGACCTATAGAAACCACAGTGTCTTATTATTACTTTTATTTCCCATAAAAAAAAAATCAGTGCCGGAATGGCGTTCTGGCTTCATTACACCCCTGGTGTCAGCTAATTCTTTACCTTCCATTTCCTTGTGCCCCAGCGCTTGCATCGTGGTATTCTTGTTTTTTTCGGTTGTTTCAGAGATTAAATAATCTTTTCAAAAAGTTGATTGAAGGAGCCGTTACTCTGTGGTAGTTAATCATTTTGCACAAATAACTAAATAAAACACACTACTATGTTTTCTACCACTATGTATTTATAAAAATTGCGACTGCAGTTTCGACTTACAAAGCCATTGTCAAGCAGTGAATCAAAAATGATTGATTTACAATTATACAGAAATGTTATATATAGACAATATTGGTTGGATAGATAGGTACAATAAGGGCTTAGGCAGGTAGATGACAATAATAAACTTAATTATGAATATTCAATTATGGGTCTGCCGGCTGTAAATAAAGGTGAATATATCAGATCTAATTGATCATTTAACAAATTATAATCCTTGATATTATTGTGTTTATGAATTTCCAGAGATTCTAAAACGTTTAATTTAAAGCCTTTTGTTGAGAAATGTAAAATTTCAATGTCGTTTAATTCTGGAAAACTATGGTTGTTTTCGAGGCAGTGGTTCGCGAAAGATGAATCAGTTTTCTGTAACCTATATGATCTAAGATGTTCTTGATACCGTATTTTGAAATTTCTACCACTTTGCCCTATATAGATACTATTACACTCTTTACATTTTAACTTATAAACTCCAGATTTATTAAATTTACGTGTTGGGTCTTTTGCATTGTATAATATGTTTGATAATTTACTCTGTGATTTAAAAGCTATTTTTAGATTGTGTTTCGATAGAACATTAGCTATTTTTTCGGATAAATGGCCACAGTAGGTAATTGTTGTGTAAGTACATTTTGTGGTTTCTTTTATTTTTGGATATATTAATTGAAAAGTGAATTTTTTGTGTAGCGCTACACATAATCGAGGACATTGGGGTTAAAAATAATTTTGGTAAAGATGTCATTAGAAAGTTAATTAACAAAATCCAGAAAAAATTCACTTTTCAATTAATATATCCAAAAATAAAAGAAACCACAAAATGTACTTACACAACAATTACCTACTGTGGCCATTTATCCGAAAAAATAGCTAATGTTCTATCGAAATACAATCTAAAAATAGCTTTTAAATCACAGAGTAAATTATCAAACATATTATACAATGCAAAAGACCCAACACGTAAATTTAATAAATCTGGAGTTTATAAGTTAAAATGTAAAGAGTGTAATAGTATCTATATAGGGCAAAGTGGTAGAAATTTCAAAATACGGTATCAAGAACATCTTAGATCATATAGGTTACAGAAAACTGATTCATCTTTCGCGAACCACTGCCTCGAAAACAACCATAGTTTTCCAGAATTAAACGACATTGAAATTTTACATTTCTCAACAAAAGGCTTTAAATTAAACGTTTTAGAATCTCTGGAAATTCATAAACACAATAATATCAAGGATTATAATTTGTTAAATGATCAATTAGATCTGATATATTCACCTTTATTTACAGCCGGCAGACCCATAATTGAATATTCATAATTAAGTTTATTATTGTCATCTACCTGCCTAAGCCCTTATTGTACCTATCTATCCAACCAATATTGTCTATATATAACATTTCTGTATAATTGTAAATCAGTCATTTTTGATTCACTGCTTGACAATGGCTTTGTAAGTCGAAACTGCAGTCGCAATTTTTATAAATACATAGTGGTAGAAAACATAGTAGTGTGTTTTATTTAGGTATTTGTGCAAAATAATCTTTTCATTCCCAGGCAATTGCAGATTCAAAGGTGTAAGACCTCAGAGCCTTTAACGTTCCCTGGCTATCTGAGTATATATATCGTTGCTCTTCGAATGTCTTTGTTTGTGCATTCCTGGGTACATATAAATCTATAGCATAGATTTCAGCCTGAGAGAAAATTGGGATCCTGCCTAGGGTTCTGAATAACCTGCAATCAGGCCCTGCTGTGTCCACATCAACTCCTTCAGCCATTTGCGATCTGTGTGTGTACCAGATGAGCTTTTCTCTAACCTCGTGCTTCGATCCTGCTCGTTTCGTGGATCTCAATCAGCGCATCAAAGATATTATCAACATTCTGCTTGGTTGGCATTGAGTTAGCTGGTTATCGGCTCCAGTTGGATTACCTCCAAAATTCTTTAAGTGATCAATCAGATCGCCTGCTTTAAATGTGAAAACTCTGCTCATCCCTATGGTACTAAGGGCTGCCTGCTTCCTTACATGCAGATGTAGAGGAAATAGGTCTTGCATTGCTTCCATGGCTGTTGGAGGACAGGAGCACTTTACCTTAAATGTGCCCAATTTCTGCAATTTTGTGTTGATTTTACTTCAGTATTTGGTCACCATATACATATGACATTTAGGCCATTATTTTATAGGGCAAGACGCTATATTGTAAAAGCTTATAGTGAATTCGAAACAAAGTATATCTGGACGGTGTATGTTTTTCTTGACCGTCCCTCACCTCACAGTTTTTGCACCTAGGTCAATCAAACTGTTATCATTATTAATTATTTGTTTAATGTTTATTTAAAAAAAAAGAAACAAAAATCCAATAGTCTTAAACCAATTGAGTTGATATTTAATAAATTGAAATCAATTTCCGCAGTACAACGAATCACTGCACGTTGGGCATATTACGAGTGTTGCCATCGTTAATATCGGAGGGGTTTGATCTTTTAATGATGCAACCTTGGTTAATGAAGTATGAATCAAATGTATAGTACTTTTGTGTTCGTAGGAGTTACTTCAGTTATCATTTTCAGTAACATGAGTATATCTATATATGTTGTTTCTCAGAGTGCAGATTAAATTTATGAATTAAACAGCAGAGATTGTTCTTTTGCGCCTCAAAGTACCTATGTCTTATACTCATGAAATGCAAATCCAAAAAATATTTGCGTTTGTAAAGTTCCAGTAAAGAAATCAGTGGTTGATGCATATATTTTTTTTAAATTTTAATATAAAATACCGATTTGTCAGCATCTACACATTCTTTGAAAAGTTTTATTCATCACATCTAGATGGCGATAGCTGTATATCGTCATGAACATTAATTATGAAAAGGATGAAATTTAATTCTATCTCTGTATTTAATTTATAGCAGATACCTACACACATTGAAAATGATATTTTTTTGTAGAATGTTTTGGAGTAAAACTTCGCTGATTAACCTTTACAAAGCGAGGTTACCACCATTGCTTAAAAAAATTGCTTCTCTAATAATGGTGAGTGAGTGTTCGTTCCGTTGACATAGACATGAAAAATAAACGAAAATCATTTGTCACTGTTCTTCTTTTATCCATTCTTTAAACCTTCTTTGTGATGGATATAATTAATACAATCGATAATAAATATCGGTGTCACTTTTACTTTCTGTTTCAATGTTGAGTAATATACCGCCGAAATTTAAAAGTTTACCACGCAGGCGTATTAAGCATAACTAGGTACGATTTGTTCAAAGTCTGTAATGTTGTCTGAAAAATGGAGCATTATTTTACATTATAAATGAATAAAACATAAATATCTAGTATTATAATACAGCCTGAATTCAATCCAAGTTATGTAACACCGATAGACGCAACAGAATGAATAAACAACTTTGACCTACTTAAATCGAGAAAGTCGGCTGAGCGATGATATAAAACAAATGAGAAATAAAATTTTACATCAGGCCCTGAAAATTATTCTAGGTTATTTTAAAGCTATTTTTCTCCGGAAAAACAAACTTTTATAAAACTGACCACAGTGAAATGACAGGAGCGAGCATATGAAAGCAGTTGCCGGTTTGACTTAGCAGTCATGTCTGTCTGAATGCAAAGTGTAAGCGAAGTGGCCTACAGACCTACATTTATACAACGTTCGATTTTTACATCGCTTAAAGAAATAGATATTTGTGAAACCTTGGCGCGAATTTGAAGGTCAGAATTTCTTAAGGCTTTGAGGCGTGGTAAATTCGGTTATCATTGCGGGATAAGTGCGTAATCGAATAAACAATGCACGAAGAAGCGACAAGTATGAGCGTTCCTAGCTCTGTTGCCGCATCTACTGTACAGCACGAAAACGGCACATCTACGGTTTCAGTGGTCAATGCCGAGGTGGATTTGGAAGTAACCACGGACAATGACAACGTTGAATTGCAAGTGCCTTTCTCAACAAATTCAGGAGGTAATTGTCATTGCCATTCCCCAAAGCATGTCATTTCAGAATTGCAGGTTAACTAATCAAAGTGTTGTTATTATGAGTTCGCCCGTTCCGCAAACCTGTTTTCGAAGTAGATTAAACGCTGCAGGAGTAGATTCACTTTTGTTTCTTTAATTTCTATGCCATATGTGCGAAAGTGATATTGAAAACGAAACAGAGGAGTCGTTTATTTTGTTTCAGTGTTGTCTGGATGACGTCCGGCCGTTTAATCTAATAGATACATGTTAGTGGAACTCGGCAACTATGTATAGGTTCGCGCTACGGTCTTGCCCTAGGTTACGCCCGGGATTGAGAACCCTATCTCAATGTATAACATTATGTGCATCGCCCTTTAAATATTGCCGTATTTGAGTACATGTCGCATTGTCGTAAACTTTCGGGTACGCCTTCCTTGACCTAGTCCAGTCTATCAAATCTAGTTTATCTAGGCTGCCCTTAGAAAGCATGTCCCATTTCAGTATCAGGTCAGGTTCAAGTACAGGTGTAAGTAAGCCTTTATTCTATGACTGCCTTGCGCTTGCGCTAATGCCTACAGACTGGTCAAGATAAATATTTAGTAATAATTACTTCCAAATTGGTTTAAACTTTATATTCTGCTGTTTATAATTTTTATATACAGAACTTTATTTCATTGTTGCTAAAATACCAAAACTGATAAACTAGGGATGGTCGCGATGTGAATACCTATTTCTATTCAAAATAATTTTATTTATCATTCCAACACTATTCTTCCTATTGCCTATCAAAAGTAAAAATCAACGCAAAAAATACTTAATATGCCAAAATATACCAACTAATGTACATAATAGGTATTTGAATACCTATGGGTATTATTTTAAAACGCACGTTTTATTATTAACAATATATATTTGTTGTTATCTATTACTGTTATCAATGTGAGTGTATAACATTGTTTATACTGAAATATAGGTCATGTAAAATGTTCAGTTCTGACTATTAATAAATACTACTATGTAAATTACATTATGTTGTATACCTATGTACTGATATTAATAATTATTATTATGCTCGAAGGATGACTAATAGAAATTGCATGAATATACCTAGATAGATTATACCTACCTAGGTAGATTATAAAAAAAATATGATTGATTTCTGTTAAGTTAGGTACCTACTTGTATTGGTACCTACCTACCTAATTATACCTATTATAAATGCCAGGGTAGCTATTTCGTTTGGTTGTCTCAAATATTCAAAATATTTAAAATATATCTGTATAGAGGGTTGGGCAAATATGTGGAAACGTTTGATTTCTGGCTAAACTATAAGTTCGATTATAAAATACCCTTAACAAAAGTTTTTGTTGTACTTTTATTCTATTCGGTGACGTACTTTGATTTCCACCCTATTTTTTCGACAGTTTCTTTAGATGGATAACCCTGTATAGGTATTTTTACATTTATAGATAGGTCTACATTTTTCATCAATTAAGTATAATGGTATACCTAGAGTTTGGCTGGTGTACTACCTGTGGTTTTTTAAATATTAAATAAAATAATAAAAAAAGAGTAGGTAATAAATATTTATTATACTTAATGAAAATTAAATATGTTATGTACATATTACGAAATATTGAGCACTTTAATATTGAGAAGAAAGGAAAATATTCATAATAAATATCCTGAACGACTGACTCTCAGATGAAATTTGGTATCAGCAAGATGGGCCTCCGCCTCATTATGGAGTTGGTGTGCGTCAATTCCTAATTGAAATATTTCCACACAAATGGGTAGGTCGAAGAGGACATATTGAATGTCCACCGCGATAGCCAGTTTTAAGGCCTTTAGACTATTTTCTTTGGGAATGAAACATATTCTTTATAGGATTTTGCAAACAGCAGAAAGAAAAACTATCTATGAGAACTAAAAGAAAAACTATATGTAAAAATATTAATGAAATCTTTGCATTCTTTCGATAACCTGACTTCTGGTTATGCTAACAAGTAAAAATTCTTATTTGCCATTCTCATTATAACACTAGCATCCCACATAATCCCCTACGGCTAGGCAGGTTGAACTAGTATCTACGTGATCCCCTACGATATGTAAATTCAGTTAAAAATGAGAACAAAGGCCTGAAATTAATTTATTTTCCTACCTTGTCTTTAAAAATTTTTTCATTCTAATGATTTACATTTTCATAAAATCTCATTCAGTTTCTTGAAAATGCTTAGCCTTTGAAACGTTTTTCTTCCTTATTGTGGACTCATCAGAAAAGCCCAAAGCCACTCATAACGATGTTCCATGCAAAACCAAGACAATATCTATGAATAAGTATGAAATATTTATATTTGACATCGACTGATAAAAAACAACAGATCTTCACCTATCTGTTAGCTATCTAGTATTGGAGCCTATATACTCTATATGCATGTTTAAAAGTGAATTATGTATTATTTGTTTGCTTATTCACTTTTAAATTTTTTTTTTGGGGTCGTTTAAAATTCTTAAGATCGATTAGAATATTGCCGTTGAAGGTTCCCAGTTTGAACATTAATTATGAATATTCTCTTTTTTTCTCAATATTAAAGTGCTCAATAATTTGTAATAACAAATTTAATTTTCATTAACTAATACCTAAATATTTATTACTCTTTATTTTATTATTTTATTTAATGTTTACAAAACCACAAGTCGTGCACCCACCTCAGCACCCACCAAATCCTATATCATCATAATTGTTGAGAAAGTGTCTATCTGGAAATGAAAAATTATACAATATCATCTGTTTAAAAAAACTACCGATGATCTCATATCTCGAAAAAGAGGGTAGGTGTTGGAAAACAAAATATGTCTCTGAATAGAATGGAAATACTACAAAAACTTTTATTAAGGTCATCTTTTTAATCGAACCTACAAGTAGTTTAGCTAGAAATCAGGTGTTACCACACATTTGCCCAACCCTGTATACAGGTAGATCCGTAGGTCCATAAAGGCTATTTTTAGTAATCACATACACCACTTTAAATTTCACTATTATTTGGCATATTATGGCATCCATCCCTGTAATGCCTAATTCGATCAAGTCTTGAAGTAGATAACTTAAGCCCTAATAAATCGAATTTTAATTTTACTTCCACATTCACATAATGGAGTGGAAGTATTTAGTACAGTAATCGTAAAAAAAATTAAAAAAATTGTTATTACTGAAACAGGTTTAAAATGTCATGAAATGTCGAGATTTTAAATTTGAACGAAAAAAAAAAAAAAAAAAGATTCCGTCTGTCGGTCTGTAACTTTTTTTTGTGAGCACGTTTTCTCTGGAAACGGTTTAAGATATTGACTTGAAATTTTGTACACGTATGTATTATAAGGAGATCTGAAACCTAATTGTTTTTTTAACATATCCGGTGAAGACTTGGGGGTAAATAGGGGAAAAGAAGTAAAGCAAGCGAAGGCCTCAGATTTTTTAATAATATTTTCCATCCCCCCACCACTTCCACTCTATTATTAAAGGGGTTAAATAAATAAAATTGAGATATTCACTTGAAATTTGGTACCCGTATATATATTATAACGACATCTAGAACTAGATTATGTTTTGAGATGATTCCGTTGAAGGGTTGGGGTTAAATAGGAAGAAATAAGTAAAGCAAGCTGGTAAGACGACAGAAATTTGGGACTTGGTGTATACCGGGTGAGTCACGAATTGCGCTCGCCCCGATATTTCCTAAAATATTTCGAATAGAAAATTGAAATTTGGAGGCCTTATTACACGACTAAAATGCCATCTTTTCAATAAAAAATCAAGTTTGGTGCACATCCGGTTTGACCGGAAATGCCCACAACTTTCGATTTTTAAATGGAACACCCTATATACTTTTAGATTTTTGGAATCTAGAGGAAATTTTGAATACAATACATCCATTTTGGTCACTTTTCGATAAACGTTAAAAAATTTATTAAAAAATCTATTTCTGAATCCAGAGTGCTGTGGTGCCCAAAATATATTTTAGTTTGTGTGCTACGTTACTATAAAAATAAAAAGAGCAATATGATTGCATTACTTAATTCTCTAGAGGCGTTTAAAATTTTTAAATGTGATTTTTACCCACTAAGTAACTCGGTTTTTTAAAATGGGAATTTAATCGTTCACCAACATTTTTAAATACCTCATTTTCATACAAATCTAATGATACCAAAATTTTGAAAATCCGCTCAGAAATATTTGAGATTTCAGCCAAAATACAATGCAACCAAGCTTTTAGAAACATGCGGCTAATAGATAATAGATTAGTGGGCTTTGGAAACTAAAATGGCACATTTTTGTGTAAATCTGGTAACCTAGTAACATTGGAAAAATCATAGTAGCCATTGAATGTAATAAAACAATAGCAGCTGTCAGACAGACTCGTGTAGTTATAGGCAATCTTGAGCTATCAAACATTTAATAATTGTGAGCGCAAAGAACGTTACAATTAAGTTTAGCATAGGTATGTGGAGGTAAACGCAATTACATCCACAAGGACATTTGCAATAGAATGCGACATCAGTTCGGTTTTCAGAGTTTTATTTAAATGAACATAAATATCGGACCTACAGGGAGCCACTTTTCATATAAGCAATTTTTGCCCACGTCATGGAATTTTACCGGAAGTGGCGTCAAAATAGGAGAATGCGGGCAAATAAGAAGAGGCAGCCTATTTTTTTTAATAACTAGAAGGCTTGTACTTTAACTTAAAAAAAAATAATTCATGTATTCGATGACTTAGGAAAACAGAATAAAAAACACTTTAATCGAGGGTGTCTCAGGGTTGCGGGCAAATTAAGCCTGGCAGCTCACTACAATCTCATTGTGTAGGTACCTCAAAACCTACATTTTAATAATAGTAATAATAATAATAATAACTTTTATTGTAGTCCATAAAAATTGTGTACAATATATTGTTATCGGATAATATTTACATCTGACTATGGCTACAAGGGGACTGAAAAACTATGCAATATTGTTCAAAGTTTCAGATCCGTGAAAAATTATTTTGACACGTGGTCGTAAAAGGAAACATATATAATAAAGAGTAATTAGATAAGGAAATAAGAACAAAGAAACTTGCAAGAATAAATGAAATTGAATTAAATTAGGATATGCAAATTTAACTAAAATAACTAGATGTAAGGCACGTGGGGTATTATTATTTCATTTATTGTATATTGTATAGAAATTGTTTGTATAGTATCTTGAATTTAAGTGACCCAGAACTTTTAGAAGCAAGAAGTACATTATTATAAGTATAACTGAAATATATGAGAAACTTCTACGGTATAAAGCAGTTCTATTTTGATGTAAGTTTTATTCATGTATTCGATGACTCGAAAAATCGTGACCGGAAGTGACGTCAGATTTCCATGACGCAGGCAAAATTTGCAAAAATGAACAGTGGCTCCCTGTATGTCTGTAGTTACTTACTCACTCACATAAAGATTCATGTATCTTATTCATAGGAAATCTATACAGCCGGCTTTCCACCTATGTAGTATACATTTCATAGAAAAAAGTGGTTTTATTTAAAAGAAATATCTTGTATCATCTATATTTTTATGAACTTAGACGTTTTCGTAAAATATTTCAGAAATCGTACATTGCAGATCATTTCGTAGGAAATTTAATAGAGAAACTTTTTTCTATTTGGCCGGTTTTCGTCGAAAAATTCAAATTCCTCCGGACTAATATGTCGGGTCCCTGGTCCAGATCCTTTTTTTTGTGTGCTTGTGGTTATTAATAACTTTTTTATTTACTGATTGATTTTGTTCAAAATCAATAGGGATCTTCCCCTAACTAACATTAATTTACTGTCCAAATTCCAAATGAAATCGGACTTCTGTTTCTTAAGTTATCGTGCTTAGAAAAAAACGTGACGGACGGACAGATAGACAGACGGACGAAGAACTTTTCACAATTCGTTCACCAACACAGTGATATGATTTTTTTTAGATAGTAGCCATTTTACCGGTTTTAAAAATGTAACCGTGAAATACAGTTGCCTCCATTTGTTTAGTGCTCATAAAAAAGGCCATAAAAACCGGCCATCTAAATATCAAAGTCGGCGTAATTACCTGCTGACAAGGTATTACAGAGCCGTACTTCAATTTTTTGCGTATTAGAAATCAACAAAATAATACTAGAGATTTAAAAATCGTGTTTTCGGTATAAATTTAATGACGTTTCAGGTAAATTAAAAAATCTTGCTCTGTTCTGCGTCAAGATTATCTTATGCATTGGTGTACGCATTGCCCGTCTTTCGCGACGCTGTCAGATAAATTCAAAGTACGGCTCTGTTTACATGTTCCCTGGGTATGCCGATCTAGTTAGGAGTGATTCGCGTAACTATATTACAAGAGCTATAAATCTTCATTAAGAGAGGCCTGTTTCCGTTTATTTCTTATCTTAATTATGCCGGAACATATTTTGCATAAGAGTAATGATGTTTTGTCTACTAAGTAATATATTATATTTATTATTTAATATAGTCTAGAAAAATGAAGCATGCCCCGGTCTCCCCTTTTATTAGTTCAGTCTGCATCTTTGAGTTTTTTATGTGCTGTATTTATAAATATGAGCGAACTATACTTATGTGTTACAATAATAATTTTTTTACACCTGGTACATCATTTTAGTTTTCAATTATTTTATTCACCCCGTAAGTATTTGACCTAAATATTTTACTTTACGATGTTTACACTGTTAAATGTATTTATGTGACTAATAATTTCAAGGTGATAATTATTTACCAGATATTTATATTTTATCGACAGTGGCAATATGATAATTTGGTAAATGTACTTGTGTCAAATAATTATAATTATTCATTTAAAATCAATTTATTTTCGTTTGGTAATATAATTTAAAAAGTGCTATTTGAAATAACGATTATTATTTCTTTGCATGGGTGACGATTATTTATTTGTATGGGTCGTTCATTGTTTGCTCAGAGATCGTCTTCTATCACTTCGTTTGCATAATTCAAGATTGTCCTCTTACAGGATGTTTACATAATACACTGCAAATATCTCTATTAAGAGTGAGATTCAAAGATTCCATATTTAATACTTTTAATTACTTACATATTTTGTGCTTCAACACTTCGCGCAATCTAACTTTTTTGCGCCGTTTCTCCCAACATTATTTCCTTTTGATTGATTGATTGATTTGCCAGAGCAAGGTGGGCATAGCTGCCGATTCCGGGCATCCTAGGAGGTTTGCTCTAACACGCACGGCCAAACCGCGTGCCGGAACCAAATTTCGGATGTTTTATATACCGCCGGACCGGCTGCATACGCCGGGTTGGATATTCGACATGCGTGTTGTCAGCAGCGAGAGCAGCATGACGCATGGGGTGGGAATAAGGATGGGAAGGGTAGGTGTTTGTGAGATGCTTCTTTTAAGTTTCCATGTTTGTATTAAGTTTCCATCTGTCATCAACGGCTGGGGTGTGCAGGTGTTTGCGAGATACTTCTTTTCAGTTTCCATTCTTTTTTTAAGTTTCCTGTCTACCGTCATCTCCTTATTTTTCTTCTTCCAAGTTTTCTGTTTCTTCTGTTTCTGAATCTGGCAGCTTTAATTTTTTTATTTATTAACCGTTCCACAGGTAAATATCCATTTACGGTGGAGTTGCTGGGAAGAGCCCTATCTCGCGGTAACAATATTTTTTGCGCGTTATGAGAAAAAAGGTCCAAAGGGATAGTTTGCTCATCCTGTAGGTATGTCGTTTCTTTGAAACAATCTGTTTCAATTTACAGTAATTACTTTCAACTACCGCCCCCCAACTCCGGGCAATTTCCACTTCATTACCTATTTTTTTCTCTCTGTTGTTTAATAAACTGTCCAGTGACAAGGATTAATAAATCAATAAATAAATATCTTTTCAATTCTAATTTCCAATCTTTTAATTTAAATAAGGAAATAGACTTCATTAATGAGCTAAACTAAATTAAAATAAAGTAAACAAAAACGTATCTGTTTCATTCACATTTGGCTGGCTGTTGCTTACTTTATATCACCCACTTGAAGAAGGGACCGAATCCATCCAGGTATAGATTTTACGGTCAAACAGTACACTTTCTCGGGTTGTTTATATACACTCTTTTGTGTTGCTTCAACCAACATAATTTAATCAAATATCAACTGTATGAAATAGCCAGACTCGTGCTAATTTATATCAATCAATGCAGAATTGTTACGCTTTAATTCAATACAATTTCGACGTTTAGTTGCCGCTTTATCCGGATTTATCTCGAGATCTTGTAGGAGCCACCAAACGCGCCGCGCCTGTCACCGAATTTGACACACTTTGAACCCCGCCCAAAATTGTTTCCTTTGTGAAAGAATTATTCTCCTCCAAAATCAGCTGAATTGATGACAGGAAAGGGTATCAAGTGCCTATAAATATTTGTTTGAAAAATACTGTAGAAAAATCAAACTATTTAGGTAGTAGGATTTTTTAATTTTATTTTTGTCACAAAAATAAGAATTGTGAAAATATATTGAAACATATTCTTTATAGGATTTTGCAAACAGCAGAAAAATAACTATCTGTAACTAAAAGAAACACTATGTGTAAAAGTATTAATGAAATATTTACATTCTTTCGATAACCTGAATTCTGGTTATGCTAACAAATTAAAATCCAGCTCCAGAATAAGGACGAAAAACGTTTCAAGGGCCCAGCATTTCCAAGAAACAGAATGATAGATTTCATGAAAATGTAATCCATTAGAATGAAAAAATCTTTAAGACAAAGTAGATAAATAAATTCATTTTAGGCCTTTGTTCTCATTTATAACTGAATCTTCATGATCGTAGGGGGTTATGTAGATACTAGTTTAATCTGCATGGCCGTAGGGGACTGTGTGGATGCTAGTGTTAGAATGAGAATTGTCAAATAAGAAATTAGACAAATTCATTTTAGGATTTTAATTTGCTAGCATAACCAGAATTCAGGTTATCGAAAGAATGCAAAGATTTCATTAATATTTTTACACATAGTTTTTCTCTTAGTTCTAGATAGTTATTTTTCTGCTGTTTGCAAAATCCTATAAAGAATATGTTTATAAGCAAACAAATAATAATTCATTTTTAAACTTGTGAAAATATAGTTTACAGTTTGTTATATCGTTGTATTAATTTGATACCCCACTCTATTTCATTATTAACGACCTTCGACACTGTCGCAAGCCCACTTTGGAAATCATCATTACTTCCGCTGTCAGGATCCTTTTCGAGAAAATACGTATGAGCCGAATTTTTTAAAAGGGGGAGGTTCAACCCGTATGTTTTTTATACATACACAGGGTGTCCTTTATTGGCGTGCTAATATTTCAGAAAGGTTATTTCATCGCTTCACCAGTGGCGTCCCTGCATACATATCCTCTTACATTTTTTACCAAAAAAATGGTACGCCACTGACAATTTTCCATGTGGATGTTTTGTCTGATTGGCCTGGTCAATTCCACACGAAAACTGTCTCTTGCGTTTTTCTCGCCAGACGCACAGTTCGTGTTAAAACAAATTCAAATTGAAACTAATTATTATTAACATTGATATTGTTAAATTTTGTTTTATAAAAATTGTTGAAAGTGGCCACCTTCACTAATAGGCATGCGTCCGCGAGTCCTCGCCTCTATATTAGAATGTTTTTCAGAATGATTTATTCATTACATGCAAGCATTTTTTAGTAAACATTTTCTTTGCAAAGGATTTTTGAAACAGTGTTGTAACACATATTTTCTTTATATGCAAGGGAATACTTTGGTGTCCATTCCTATAATTTATCTTAGGGATATTTTACACATACTTATCTGGCTATAGTCCCTTTAAATTTTTCTATAAAATTTGAATTTAATTGTTTTAGTCCAGAACTGTGCGTCTAATGAGAAAAACGCAATAGACAGTTCATGTAGAATTGACCAGACTAATCAGAAAAAATATATCCATATGGAGAAATCTCAGTGGCGTACCACTTTTTTAGTAATAAATAATATCAGAGATCATGTTTGCAGGGACGCCACTGGTGGAGCGATAATATAACTTTTCTAACTAAAATATGTGGTTTTATATCCTATTAACACATACCAAAATTAAAAATAATCTCCAAAGTACTTTTTGAGATATTAAAAAATAACGATTTAAAAAAGAAAAATTCAACACCCTGTAACAAATTTAAGCCGTTGCGGACATATGTTCATATGAACTTTTCTTCACAAAATAACCTAAGGAACCACAACCTGAAATATTATCACGTCATTAAGGAACACCCTGTATGTTCAATTGTTACTCTGAATTGCCTTAATAAACGATTTCTATGAATCCATTTCACATTGTAGGCGGCTTGGCGGTGGTCCCACTACAGTTTCATCAATCTACAATTAGTATAAAGTGAATAAATGTTGGGAACAATTTTTTTTTAACCGCAACTTTTGCAAAAGTGATTTTTGCAAACTCTAGAGTATTGCTGTTCGGCGATGACTCCATTGCAGTTTTTTCATCAAACTGCACTCAGTGTAGATTGGGTCGGACTCTTATAAATTATATCAGATGTCATCGACATTGCATTACAATTGGTAGGTAGTTTTAGTATAGCTGATACCTTATCTGACGTTAAAAGTTAGAAATTCAAAATGGTGGATCCAATATGGCTGCCATAAATGCAAGATTTTTCCAGATTACATGAACTTTGATGTTTTCAAATTATCAAGTAATTCAAGTGATATCAAGATTTTTTAATAGCTAGTCTGTAGGGATCGACCGACATGATTTTTTAAGTCGATACGGATAATCGACCGATACCGATATTTACATGGCTGATTATCGGTATAGGCCGATTATCGGCCTTAGATTATTCTATCTTATTTCTAAAATCTGAACATTTGCCATAAAAAATTAAAGTATATTTTACACGATAATATTTAGTAGTAGGTAGTTCGAATGAGTGATGAATTTTCATTGGCAAAAATTAAGATAATCTTCAAACAACGATAACGTCGATAGCCAGAGTAATAATAATGATGTTGCCTTGTTTTGGCGCACTTATGAAAAGTTTACGGGTGTGGGAAATAAAATAAATAAATTGAGCCCAAGTAAAGTAACAAAGACTTATTAATTAAAATTGAATATTAAATTCAAATATACCTACATAGAACTACCTCCGATTGCTAGAACTAAAGATCCTTTAGCTTGGTGGGCCAACAAGAAAGAAATGTTTCCCTTCTTGTATAAATTAGCCGTAGTGTGTTTAGCACCTCCACCAAGTAGCGTTTACAGCGAACAATTATTTTCTTCAGTTGGTAACGTTTATGAACCTGCAGGAAAACGATTAAATCCAAATCGAGCAGAAAGTCTAATTTTATTACATCATGATTTACCTAAACTTACCTTTAAATATTAAATAATTAAATAAATATTAATATTATTATATTTTAACTTGTTTTTAACCTAACAGTTTTAAATAAGTATTTTTTGACCGATACCTATAATCAGCCACAGCGCCGATATGGCCGATATACCGATATCAATATCGTCGATCCCTACTAGTCTAATGTTAAAACTTAAAAATTCATAACGATGGAGTTTTCTTTTACTAAGTGTGTAGAAGCTAAATAGAAGACCCCTAAAAAAGACGAAACAATTTTTTTCTCAAAATTTTTTTAAAGAATTCATATATTTAGGGGATAAAATTTCACGTTCGTCCGGTTGAGTCTTTTTAGCTAATATCGATAATGAGGTCATTGCAGAAATGAACAAACAAGGTAAAAGCGTATTATTAGTAACCCTTTCTTCGAGGCGATCCAATTTTTTTCCATTTTTTTAATATACACTAAATCTACTGTAAAATGTATGTTTCTGAAGACACAAAATACTTAATACCTGTTTTTTTTAATCAAGTTTGAAATTTTTCCATTTCCACTATAGTTCTATAGGTCCTCTCAATATCAGGATGTTCATCGTTGACCTACTTGAAAGTTTTGCCAGTCAAGACCTCAAAACCATTTAAGATTTGCCCGCTGCTGGCAACTGGTCTACTAATTTGACAAGTGAACGATATAATCTGGCAGTTAAAGAATTATTTTTTTACGCACTGGTCCATATACGCAGACGTAACATTCCTTTAAATATATGAATATTATTAAATCAACTATTATTAAACATTTAAACGGTACGAATCAGCGTATAGTATTTGTATTATAGAACGTCTATACATCTCAATCAGCCAACTGACATCATTTTGTCGACATTTTTTTGTCAGATAAGGCTTCACTTTGATCTATGCAAAGCATTTCCTTAGACTAAGGATAAGGCATTTTTGATTAATTTGCCTAAATATATAAGAAATAAAATGTTTTTTTACTCTTGTTAGGTTAGGATACAATAGTAAATTAATCGTGGCTGAATGGGCTTAGCCCAAAGTCAAAGAATTGAAGGAAAAAGTAAAAAATAAAATAACCCAATTTGGTGCAAAATGGCATATGAATCTTAGTGGTTCTAGAAAGTCTCCACTTTCCAACATGAGATTCGTTGCAAAATGAACCGCCACGTAGATCGATGGAAGTAGACCGGGCTCCCATGACAAAAAAGGTACCCCATCGAACACCTCAAATTTAAAAGGTGAAAATGGTTGCAAAACATGTAAATATGTATTAAGTTACGCCCGCTAGGCCATAAAAAATTTGTTAATTGTTATTTTTTATGAATTTTTAAATTTAGCTAAAAAAAAAGATTTTACATTTCAAAACATCTACTTGAAATTTTCTCAATTTGTGGTAAATGATGAATAATTTTTGAAAAAATTGGTCTGTCTGACAATTTTTGTTAATTAATTAGACAGGCTTAATTTTTTTATGAAAGTACATTTCATAACATTTTTGTTTTAAAACGAAGTTTAAGATCTCCTATCTATTACAACTGATCTGTCTGACAATTTTTGTTAATTAATTAGACAGACTTAATTTTGAATGCGCAGCATCAATGCATCTGGATTAATCGCTGGCATCTCATAACGCTTCTTTAAAAAAAAATGACTAAAGTTTAAGATCTTCTCAATGCATAAAAATTTGTCTGTCATTGAAAAAATGTGTTTCACCATGTCAAATTTAATTTTGAAGCGCCGTGACGTTTTTTTTAAATAAGCTTTTACAAGGGCCGCGTCAAAACACCACCTTAATTTTTTTCTGTAATTAAGTTTGAGGTCTCTTTTATGCATAAGAATTGGTCTGTCAGCGAAAAAATGTTTTTCACTACGACAGACTTAATTTTCAAAGTGCCGCGACCACATTTTTTATTTAAAAAATGTGGTATGACCGTTGCTAACTAAAAAAAATATTTCTTCAATTCTAAATTAATATTGTAGATTCCTTTTATATATTCAAATACGTTTTTTATGAAAAAAATTTTTTTTTACTATTTCAGACTTAATTTTTAAGCGCTGCGACAACGTTTTTTTTTTTTTAATAAAGATTTCCAGACAAACAAGTTGTAACAGGTAGGAGAGGTTTTAAACTTCATTTTAAAACAAAAATCAATGATGTCTTATGAAGTGTACTTTCATAAAAGAAATATAAAAAATCAATTAATAAATATGGTCGGGCAGACCAATTTTTTCAAAAATTATTCATTATTTACCACAAATTGAGAAAATTTCAAGCCTGTGTTTTGAAATCTAAAATCATTTTTTTTAGCTAAATTCAAAAATTCATAAAAAATAACAATGAACAAATTTTTAACGATCTGGCGGGCGCCGGGCGTACCATAATATTTACACGTTTTGCAACCATTTTCACCTTTTAAATTTGAGGTGTTCGATGGGGTACCTTTTTTCTCATGCGAGCTCGGGTCTATAACCATACTGGGTTTTATACTGTCTTGGCCCGGCCACAAAATAATGATCATCTTTAATCTAGCCGTTATAAGATCCATGTAAATCATTCGATGTTTCTTGAATGAAATTTGAACTCTGCATTTCATATTATTATAAGATGGGGGGAGTGACTTTATTTTCAATGGTTTGCGTGGCTTCATCTAGATTTGATTTATGCAATAAATTACGTAGTTGTGCATATCATCCAAAATGAAAAATGACGTTACAAGTACATCAAATTAATGTAGATATTTCGTCAAAAAATAACGTTACAAAGACGTTATTTATTCGTCGTCTGCTGTGGTCGACTGATAATCACCTAAAAATGACGTCGATGTGACGGCAGTCTGCCACCTGGGATTTATTAATTGGGGGCTAAGGGCTCAGAGATGATGTAAATACAAAGAACATCTTCCAACAGGTTTCAGTGAACTAAAGTTTTATAATTTATATGTTAAGTAAATCACACCCTTTTATTAGGACATAAATAAGTGGTTTTTCTTCCCCCGTTGTGGATCTGAAGTTATTGCTTCAGGCTTTGTAATTTATCTGAGTGTTTTCCGCTTTATAGGCTTCTATTCTTGATATATTGGGTTAATTAAATTTCTGTGCCTATCCCTGTCCTATGAGGATCTATTATGATGTGCTACTTTTATTAAGCATATATTTTATGTATAGGGTGGTTATGAAATTAGTTAAAATTTATTGCAGAATCTGCGACTGACGATTAGAAACTTTTGAAAAAAGTGAACCGCCTTTAAATGGTTCCTAAAAGTAGAGAAATAAATACGTCGCGTGCCCTCATACTCGACGTATTTATTTAGTTATGAATTTTTTAAGAATCCATGTTTTTCAATTTTTACGAGAAACGCAATTTTTCCTTCGTTCGTGACGAGCCGGATTTCCGGTTCCACCATTGCGATTTGGTATCAGAATAAAACGCCAACTTTCCTCTTTCCTTGGAGACCTAAAACGACCAATCCACGTATTCACTAAGTTATGAACGTTTTAAAAATCCAGCTTTTTAAATTTTCAAATTACCGGCTGGGTAAGTCACGGTCCTGAAAAATCCTCACGTTTACATCATATACAAGATGTAATGAAAAAATTATCGGAAATAGGCTTGTTCCATGATATTCTTTTTATATGGTTTTTATACTTTTTCATATAGTACTCGATATTCTCATTATGCACTTAACATTTCGTATTATTAACTTTTTCCGTTCTCGAGATATAAGGAGTTGAAATTAGTAATAGTTGCAACAACCGAGCGCTCATTTGTGACGTCACTATACGCAAGTGACGTGGCTTTCTGGGACCTTTCAAATTTATACTGAAAAGTTGAGAAACATGGAATTTTCAAACGCTGGTAACTAAATAAATACGTCGAGTGGAAGTTCGTTCTATGTCTCTACGGAAAGGAGAAGTTCGGCGATGAATCCTAATCGTAAATTGCAGGGTCAAAATCGAAAATTCGACCCGACAGAAGCGAGAGAAAATTGTAATTTTTTGACATTTTACCAAATTATACTGTCAAGAAGTAAGCAAAACAAACAATACTTCGAAAACACTTATAATTATAATAACTAAGGAGCATCAAGTCTATTGAGATCGCTGAGTCTATGCGTATAGTGACGTAGCGCCTGGCCACGCCCCATTTTCGCGAGGTGGAGATTTGCAATAGTTTTTAAGATACTGAACGTGCGAATAAGATTCTGATTTCTTGCAGATCCATTATTTTATACTTTATGATTTATGAAATAAAAAAAATGCTGAACAAGCCCATTGCATTAAAATAATTTCCTTATTTGTCGTCCTATTCCACTGAAAATCGGTATGCTCGAGTTATCGACATCGTTGATTACGAATATGGCATTGGAATTGAGAAATTCAAAATGGCGGCGCCAAAATGGCAGATGATTTTTATCATTTATTGTCTGATTCCACTGAAAATCGATATGTGAGTGTTATTGGAGTAGCAGGTTACGAATATGAAATCGAAATTACGAAATTCAAAATTGCGGCACGATTAGCCGGACACATTTTATCATTTGTTGTCCGATTCCAAACGTTGTTGTCCGACACCAACGTACCGCGATGACAATATTTTCCAAGTGTCGGAAAATTGGAAATTTTCCTTCACTAGAGACGCGGGCGGGGCGGGAAATGCCAGTTACTATTTTTCCTACATTGTCTAACATTACCTTTAATAGAAAAACAAGGAAACTGACGTGCCGCGATAAACAAAATAGATCATTTATTTTTACATGTTCGATAAACGAATTCACCCATTTAGCAACGTTAGGCATGTCAGTAGTAATGGAACTTTTCTCCAGGGAGTGGTAAACTAAGTATTGAAAAATAATCGAAATCTTCATGCCGCGATGAGGCTAAAATCATGGTTCAGGGCTCCCCTACTATAAAGACTCACTTCATAGGTATTTATTCACCATCAAAATTTCAAAATATTCAGATATCAGATGAGCGAGATATGAGGGTGGGGCTCCATGAAAAGTGGAACACACTGTATATCAAACTTTAAAACATTCACAGACACGTGTTTCGATGTCTACATCTCATCACCGTGACTGCTGTCAAAGCTTAGAATAAACTAAGAAATACCATAGGCGCATACCCCTGTAATAATTTATTCATGGTTTACCTGAACAAAACAATAAATATTGAATTTTGTAAGGCTCCCAGTAACGGTATAATTATAATACAACTATATGCATAAATAAGACATTTTTGAAGTAATTTTACAGAGTTTGTACACTCAAATTAAATATAAAAACTAACAAATTTAGTGATTTATTTAGACATGAAAAAATAAAATTATCATATTTTAGGATACTTATTTCATGAAAATACTGTGTTTTCAATTCATTCAAGTTAAGCTTTTCACGCTGTTTAGATAAATCGAAAACTAATGTTAAATGAATTTCCGTTTTTCTGGCATAATGTAAACTATTGACTAGCTAGGAGTTCCCGTAAGTTAATAGGTAAAGTATCCATTGACGCTTCTGATTCACGAGATACTGTGGAGAGTACAATAATGAACACACCATCTAATGCAGTATTCAGTATTTGCCCGACCTTTGCTTTTAGTCACTTAGGAATGTCTACATCCGTTATTAAAAAGCAATATACAAGTGCGTTAAGAAATTTAATATTTGAATCATAGCAGATATATCCATTACCACTTCCTTTTTCTAATTACTATCTAGTCGTTGTTTACAAAACATAAAACTTCCTTGTTTTGGCACCGCGATTAGCTGACAAATCAAATATAGGCTCTTTGTTTGCATATTTTACGGGCGGCTATTTTTAAACTCAAGGCAAAATCATGAATACTGCAGCAAACTTAGGTATACTATGCGAATAATTATGTCGTTCAACTCGAAATATAGTATTTGTTACCTTGCTTAGGCTAGTAAACTTAGGAAATTTCAATGAGAAAATAATAAGCTATGACACTGAACCGCAATTCATTTTTAAACAGTTCGATTAATTGTTCTAGAAATACATTGCTTTGGCTGTTTTGAGAGATAGTGTACGAGAATCTTGATGACTGTATTTGCTTCATAATTTCAGGAGAAAAAGTAATGCAGGGTCTAGGAAATATATAGGTACAAGTTTAATGCATAAAAAAATACTAGACTGACTTTGATGCGATTTACAAAAACATATTTTCTGTTGGCGTTTTTGCGGTTTTCATCTCGCCAGAACGATTCAATCAAACTTTGTACAGTTATTTTTAATACATCAAGGACAGAAATTTAACAACAATATTGCTTATACAAGGCTTTAAAAAGGTTGCCTACCGTGACTAAATTTAAAGAAATTATATAGTTTGTCGGTATCTATTCAAAAAATTAGATTATGATTTGTTTGTTGATGTCCAAACTCAGCGGGAAATTAATGATTGAGGTAGTATGACACCCATTTTGTGTCTTAGTGTATTCATTTGTCAAGACTTTCTTGCAACCCCTAATTATTCCCCCATTCCTGAGTTCCCTTTAAGGGAAAATGTTTCATGTCCTATATATCTTGAACCGATAAAAGTAAGTTTGTTTGTCTACTAGATTGTCCAGCTTTTACCAAGAAACACAAAAAGTCATAGCAGTTTTGTTCAATTTTTGCTCCTAACAAAGTTGTTTAAAAAGATGCCTCTTTATCAATACCATACTCTTTCATAATCGCTTTTTTCTAATAAATCTTACACTCAATCCCAAAAACATTTCAAATACATTTTTATCATTTTGGCCAAGTTTTTACATATCTTACGGTATAATCATTTTTACCATTGCAGTATTTGTATACCTTGAGACCTCACAAAATTGATTTACTATTATTATTTTGGAAACATTGCTCAAAATTTAGTTAACTCCTTGTCACCTGCCACCGACAATTTTGAAATTTTTTTTACAAGTTCCATAAAAATTGGTGCCGACAAGGATTTTATTTTTACAGAAGTCACTTACAATCAAGTACTAGATGTAATCGCTAATCTGAAAAACAAAGTAATGATTCTTATGATATGAACATTAAAATTCTCAATTGTATCATCATTATAATTCCACTCACGAAACTAATTAATGAATGCATCGGAGAGAATGTGTTTCCAAAATGTCTTAAACTGTCAAAAATGTTACCGTTGTTTAAAGAAAACTGTATAGATGATCCTAACTACAGACCTATTTCTATGGTGCTATTATTTGCCAAAATCTTTGAGGTAGTTCTCAAATCTCAAATCACGAATTATATTGAAAATTGTAATTTATTTAATAGTTGTCAATATGGTTTCACGTCAAAATTGTCAACGACGTTAGCAATTAATTCATTGATGAATGTAATAAATCAAGGTTTCACGGCAAGTGCAATTTTCAGGCCTAAGTAAAGCTTTCGCCTGTGTGAACAAACTGAAATTTTACAAATTCTATGAGGGCAGCAGAAATTTGATTATGTCGTATTTGACTGATCGTAATCAATTTGTTCATTTTTATCATTCTGATTCTGGTAACATTAATATTAGATTTGGTGTCCCTCAGGGTTCAGTTTTGGAACCGGTCTTATTTCTTATTTATGTAAATGATTTGTCAAACAGTAGTCCCTTAACAAATTTCACTCTCTTTGCTGATGACACGCCATTGGCTCATTACCATAATGATTGTAACGTTCTATTGTCAGAGGCTCAAAACAGTCTGCTTATGGTTCATAACTGGTTTTTAAATAATAAGCTAGTACTAAATAATGATGAGAGAGAGACTATGATTTTTTCGTTACGACAGCACTCTGTACAGATGACCTCTTATTGCGTTAAGTTTTTGGGCATTATTTTGGACAGTAAGTTGACATAAGAAGAACACACGTCCTACATCTGCAAGAATATATCACGTAATATTTTCTTATTGCGCAACTCAAAAATTTGTTTGTCACAATCAACGGTTTTAATGGCATATCATGCTATAATTTAATCTTCCCTTACCTATGCCATTTTAATATGGGTGGCCCCATCTCGGCACATACCTCAACAGTTTTTTCACTGCAAAGAAAGGCTGCCAGAATCGTTGCTGGGTTATCATATAGGGATGATTGTAGAAAAATTTTTTTAAAGCCTCAAGATAATTACCTTACCCTGTGAATATATTCTACAGTGCCTTGTATATATTAAGAGTAACTTAAATAATTACACGTACATACGTACTCAACTCGTAGCAAGGGTAATGTATGTTTGGATTTTTTGCGACTTTCAAAAATCAGAAGTGGGACATACTATTACGCAGTAAAATGTTTCAATGTGTTACCAATTGCTGTGCAATCACTTGATTATACGCGTTTCAAATACGTAATTAAATGATTCCTCCTTGATAGTGCATTCTATGATTTTGACGAATTCCTGTTGACTGATTTTTCCCGTTTAATTTTACAAACCTATTCTATATATGACAACGATTATTGTTTGTTCGTTCTCTATGTACTATATTGTTATTTACTCTGTGTTATTTATTGTGTATTTTTTATTATTATTATTTAAGACAACCAATATTTCGTTGGTTTTTTTTGTTATATTTTTCATTTATTTGACGTGTCAAATCATAATTTGTGTATATGTATATATGACCAATAAAAATCAATCTATCTATCTAAAGTCGACCGCGAACTGCAGAAATCGCAACTTCGGGGGTGCGACGCGCGACGGGTAGTGGAATAATGGTACTCTGTTGGCACGTATTCGTATTCAATAGTATTCATGTTAATTATTAGTTATCGACTTAGGAGGCGATACATACTTGTCTTATTTTGATTTACGGTTTCGCGTGCTCCTCCAAATTCGCAAGATACCATCTCCGAAAAACTTGAGATTTGTTTTCTATGTGTCATAGTGGCCGATATTTCAGTTTTTTCATGGAACCTTGAATGTGTTTTAACTATACAATTCGTCGAAATACAAAAGAAAGATGAGGTGTTAGCAAAGATTACGAAGAAATTCACAAAGCAGTAGAAAATGAAATGCGTGTGCGTATTGGTAGAAGAGCCAGCGTGCAAATTACCTGACACATTTATAACCGATAGAGACATTATTAATCATTTTCCTTAGAGCATGGCAGACGAAGAAAGTGATATGAGAAATTTTCTTCGTGATGGAAACACCACTAAATCGATTACTTACCACTTAGTGAATACGCGCTGCCGTGCTCTATTCTTTGCTCTTCACTCTACTATGTTTCTGCCCTAAGACTAGCTGTTTGCTGTTTTGCTGTCGAGAGACGACAGCAATCAATATTGGAAATGAGTAAAATCTTGATATTTCATCACTATTTCTACCACGATGTGCATCAGATAGCAAAAATGCATGAATAAAGTAGACTGTATAAAGACAGAAATGAACATGAGCAAGTTAGATTCCCTTCCATGAGTAGTGAGGACATTTAGGTACTACAAAAATGCTTAAAATACATTCAGCAATAATTTCGCATGCTATCATATATTTTTTTTTAAATTACGCCAAAGAAAACATGAAGAAAATAGGAGTAGTAAACAAACTTGCACTGACTGCTTTGTCTCCAATTTACGAAAAATAATGCTATGTTTAATTTCCTGAGGACTGGCGACAGGAGTCAGTGTGCAATGATCTCACACTTTTGTGTCATCTAGAGGCATTATTAACCCTGTTCCTTAAAGCGACGAAAATGATATGAGAAATCAGTTAAACGCGGTCAGTTTATCCAAATGTATCTTCGCTATTGGGCAGTAGGTGTTTCCGTTGTTTTGTTGATTAACCGGAGAAGAGAGATTTGTCACATTATATTCGAATTTAAGAGAAGAGGAACGAAATTTTTTAAACTATTTTCGTGTGTTAATCAAATCTTTTGACGAATTACATCACAAACTAGAAAATAATTTAAAATTTTCGGATACAGTTATAAAGGTGTCATGAGCTCGTTTCACATGGTACGTACAGTCAGAACTAACCGCCAGAGCGTTTAAGCTAGAACCATGAGTTCAAATGAACATTTTCAGATGGAGCGCGTATGATCATACGCGATCCATCTCTGATCAGTCCGTACGAATAAATACACCGTACGAATAAATACGCCGCCGGGCCTAAGTCTGGCTCATATTTTTTTTTTTTTTTTTGTTTAATGGCTTTCAGCTAATTGCCATTAGCCACGTAGATTTGTTAAAATACCGTTCACAAAGAAAGGGAATACAAGGAGGATGGGGAATACATTGGACATACTCTTCTCGCCCAGGGGTCCATCAGGGCTTTTTCTAATCACACACAAAAAGAGACCACGGTTGACATGGGTTAAAAAAAACACGAGGTAAGAAAAACAAAGGATCAAATTTAAATATCCATTCCAATGGTAATAAAAAAAGTTTGTAAAGCTTTGTACGCACGTATATTCTTGCTTATTAAAATTTCTGGTAACCATAGTGGATGTTTAAAGTTAAGGTCAGTAAGAGTTTTAACAACAGGTAGGGACTGGTGTTTGTATAATTCACAGTTAAAAAGAAAATGATGTAAATCTGCGTTGTCATATCCACATTGGCATGAGGGGTTATCTAAAATGCCAATTTTATGTAGGTGGGCGGGAAATCTTCCATGATTAAATCTCATTCTAATAATAGTTGTTGTTAATTTTCTAGTGATGGTTAGATTGCTAAACCAGGTTTTTTCTGGTATGTTCCGGTGGATGTTAAAATAATAAGTATTTTTTAAATTGCCGTAATTTTTCCAATGTAAATTCCATTTTTCTTTGAGATGCTTCTTGACGGTGTTGGCTGCATCGCTTTTGTCCACTCCCATACTCAGTAGCCTATTGTCGATTTCTTGACATTTTATTATATTGTCAACTATCTCATTTCCTTGTATGCCACAGTGGCTTTTAACCCAGATGAAAATGACACTTATATCTTTGGTTCTTAATGTTTGAAGTTGTTTAATAATTTGAGTAACAAAAAAATTGTTATGTCCTTGTTTTGGGAAATTATCAATGGCTGATAAAACTGAAGCCGAATCTGAGATAATTAAAATATTTTTCGCTAGGTTTTTACTATCAAAAAATTCAAGGCACTTCCATATAGCTACGGCTTCGGCTGAAAATATAGAGTAGTTGGTATTTAGGGAGTAAGATTTTCTAATGTCTCCTTCAGGTACGTAAAAACCACATGACACGTGGTCTTTTGTTTTCGACCCATCCGTGTAGGCTTTTGTATAATTTGGAAATTGATCTACTACACTGAAAAAAATAAGTTGTGGTATTCCATTATAGGATGGAAAAATACATTTTGAGTCCATTAATACGAACTCAGGGCCCAGGTCTAAGACCGATTCATGGTTTATAATGTCTATGCAGAGATTTAATTCATTACAAATTTCAAAAGCTTTCGCTAATGGTGGATTATTTTTGTTTGAAAAATAGGTTGATGTTAGGTTATGTATAGATACGTCATATATGAGTTTATACAGATGATTTTTTCTGCTAACTTGTAAAAGAAGAAATTTGCAAGCTAGGTATTCTCTTCTTATCCACAAAGGGGGTTCAACTGCTTCAACCAGTAATGCTTCAATTGGGGTTGATTTCATTGCGCCCAAAGCAATTCGGAGTGCTTTATATTGAACTCTATCTATCTCCTTTAATCGTGTTTTACATGCCGATCCATACCATATGGATCCATAATCAATAATCGATCGAATGTAACTCTTATAGAAAAGGAGTACAGTCCCTTGATCCGCTCCCCAGGATAAACCACAAATTTGTCTCAGCAAATTAATGCCCTTTTCACACCTAGATATAGTATACTATATTCCATAGAAGCTTTTGGTCCAAATGTACTCCTAAGTATTTATAAGATGTTAGTATTGGAATTTTCAAATTACAAGTTTCTAAGTGTTGCAACTTAGGGTATCTCTTCCTAGTATAAAAAACTAACGCACTTTTTTCCGTGGATATGTTGAAGCCGTTTTCTAACGACCAGTTCTTGAATAAGTAAACTATATGTTTAAGTGTTTTTATGACTTCTGGAAATTGTTTTCCAGAAACATAGATTGCGAAATCATCTACGTATTGCAAACATGTTATGTTCGATGACCAAACCAAATGAATATCAATGGTATATAAATTAAACAAAAGAGGACTCAGTACAGATCCCTGAGGTATACCTTGGTTTGTAATGCGAGGGCCAATTAATTGGTTCTTTTGTTTCAGAAAGACTGACCTGTTGGTATAAATATTTATAACAGCTTTGACAACTTGTGTTGGAACACCAATGTATAACATTTTTTGACATAATATCTCTAAAACGACATTGTCATATGCTTTGCTGATGTCGAAATAAATGGTTCCAAGTATTTCATTTTCAGATAACGTATTTTGTATGTCACATACCATGTGTGTAATGGCTTCTTGGGTACCAGAACCTTTCCTACTGCCGTATTGCCCGTACGGTAGAATATTTTTGTGATGTAGCCATCGTTCAAGGCGAAACTTTATCATACGTTCATATGTCTTTGTCAAGCATGGTAAAAGCGATATAGTTCGGTAAGAGTTTGCATTACTAGCTGGTTTTCCAGGCTTTGGAATTAGTATAAGGACACATTGTTTTAATAAATCAGGGCAAGTTCCGCTTGCAAACATGTTGTTAAAAATGTTAAGTAAAAATTGCCGTGCAGAAGGTCCTAAAGCGTCTAACATAGTGTAGGTAATATCGTCGATTCCAGGCGCAGTATTATTTGTTCTTTTGATGGCATAATCTAGCTCGTTTAGGGTGAACTTATTGTTAATGTTACATTTATTGGAATTCACGTTATCTGGTACTACCAACTCTCTGTTGACTGAGGGGGGAGATGCATCTATAAAATTTTCCTCTATAACAGTTTCTGGAATTTCTTGATGACTTTGTGGAATGCGTTTCATTTTTCGTATATTTTTCCATATAGAGGTAATGGGTGTGTTTTTATTTAACTTAGTGCAATAATCTTGCCAGTTTGTTTTCGCCTTTAATTTGAATAATTTTTTTGCCTGTGCATTAACCTTGTTAACTTCTATATAGTTGACATAATTTGAAGTTTCTTTGTATTTCTTTAAAGTAGCCTTTCTATGAATTACCATATTTTGACATTCGTTATCCCACCAAATTGGCTTTTCTTGTTTTTTTGGAATACATGGTTTATTCATTGGCATGGACAGCTCAGCAGCTTGCGAAATTAAATCAATTAAAAAAATTAAATCTTGTTCTATGCTATTTCCGGAATTATAGTTCATGATTTGTCTTTCAATAATATCCTCATAAGTCTCCCAATTGGCAGATTTTGTCCTCCATTTACGACTAGGATATATTGTTAGGTCTGAAACTATTAAATGCTCGAAAGACATCACTACTGGGAAGTGATCAGATCCTAAAGAATCTTTATAAATACTCCATTTGACATAGGGGGAAATATTTGGACTTAATATTGATATGTCTACAACGGATATATTTGTATTTGGCCTATGTATTCTTGTTGGGGTTCCATCATTAACAATTACTAAGTGCAGATCATCCAGTGCATTTACCAAGTGTTTCCCCAAAGGGGATGATGTGCATTAAAATCTCCACCCAAAACTAAATTTTTGGGAAATTGAGAGAGGAATGTGTACCAATCGTTCTTTGTACAATTAACTTGTGGGGGTCTATACAGAGAGACAAAAGTTAGGGTCTCATTTGTCACTGTGACATTAATGGCACAAGCTTCCAAATTATTAGTACACGTAACATCAAATACTTGATAATTTAAATGATTCCCAATTAAAATTGCGACACCACCTTTACCATTTGCTCTATCATTGCGGACAATATTATAACCTGAGAAATTGATCCTTGAACCTGGCTTAAACCATGTTTCAGAGAGTAACGCTATATCAACGTGTTCATTTTTGAGAAAATGTATTAAACTACCCTTGTTCGATACAGCAGAACGAGCATTCCACTGCATCACTTTTAGTTTATATATCCGGTTGAATGTGATCATTATTAAAATTACTCAAACTACTTATTAAATTGAAAACTGATTCATTTATTTGGGTATTATTTATTAAATTTGGAATATTATCTTCTGGAATTAACTGCATCAGAGCATCTTTAATGATGTTTCCAATGCCGCATACTAACAATTCTTTATGTAACATAAACTCATTTCTATATGGGTTTGGCAATATCGTGCTTCTACTTGAGGAAGCATTACTGTGTCTACGTGCGGGAGGAAAATCGGGATCTTCATTTTTCCTTTTTTTTAAGCCTGACTCTGGTTGACTCATAGATTGTTTATTACTAGGTCTTATAGAATTTAATTTAATACGCGGTTTTGACATGAGATTACTATAAAAATTATTATTAATAGGGGTCGGCAAGAGTGGAAAGTTATCCTCAAAATTATTCAAAATGTCAAACCGGTTGCTAGTAGTGATTTTGGCATAAGATGGATTTTTTTCTATGTTTTCAGCTTCTTTAAATGATATATTCATGTTTGCCATAATTGTTTTAATATTTTTTTGTTTAATGTATGTTGGACATTGCCTTGATATTGAGCTATGCGAATTATTTTTACAGTGTATGCACTTTACATTGAGATATGGGCATTAACCTGCGTGATTTTCACCGCACCGTTGGCATCGAGTTTGTGACTTACACTGTTGTTTCATGTGTCCGTACCTAAGGCAATTATAACACTGTATCACAGAATACACGAATGGTTCAACTTCAAACAGAACGCTATTTATCGTCACATATTTCGGTAAAACAGTACCTAAAAATGATACGACAATACTTTGTTTAGGAGCGTATTTTATTGTACCATCATCTGAAAGTATTTTTCGAGACATACGTTTTACTTCCACGGCTTTATTATTTTCTGACTTTATTTCTTTTAATAAATAACTTTCATCAAAGAAAGTATCAACGCCTCGTAGAATGCCTTTTCGTTGCACGAAATATTTCGGTATATATGCAATCAAATTATTTTTCTTAATAACATCATGTGTTATAATTAAATTAGCTACATTAGCGTACATGAATTCTACTTTAACTTTATTACGACCGACTTGTTTTATATCTTTAATACCTTGTTTTATTTCCTTAGATTGATATAAAAAGTGACCAACGCGCAAAGCGTGCAATTTACCTATATTACTATCTTTCGACTCTATATACACCCAGAATGGGCCGCTATCACTAGTGCGATAGCGAGTTGTGATATCATAATGTTTTTCTGTATTTTTGTTTTTTGTCTCATCAATGCTTAAGTTCTTATCTACATTGTTACAATTATTACTATTTGTAAGCAAGTTTCTATTACTTTCTGAATCAGATTCTAAAGATATAATTTCAACATTATTAATTTCGCCCCCAGCAGGAACGGACTCACCAAATTCTTCGTCCGGCGGTTTGTCCTCGATGGAACTTCCCGATGACATAATGAACTACATCTGACACAGTAATGTTTAAATTTTACACTTAAATTATTATTAGACTATATTAACTAAATAAACTTATTACTACTATATACTAAAAACTATTAAAGTTTTTGCTTTACTAGTTTTTTAAGAAATAAAAGGTTAAATAGCACCGTACAGCTCGACTATCGAATACGGAATGGGCTCATATTAATTAATACATTATATTTTATTATTTAATAAATTATAAAAAAATGAAAAAAACTTAAACATGCCCCGGTCTTCCTTTATATTAGCTCGGTCGGCAGCTTTGAGTTTTTTTTAGGTGCAGTAAATATGTGTAGACAACTATAAATACTTGTCGATTACTTACCACTCCGTAAACACAAAAATACAATTAGTGTAGATCGTGGTTAGTGGAGGTCCAGTGATAAACATTTTAAATCTGCAAGCTATGTATGTCACTGGGTATGACAAAGAAATATTAAACTAATTTCTTTGTTGTTGATTAATTATCGTTTGGTTATTATAAACATATTATGATCTGCATTCATCCCGGTTAGTGGAGTTCCAAAGGCAGACATACATCCTGGTTTGCGGGGGTACGGCGGCAGACATTTTAATTTTGCAATGTGTTTTTTAAGCTATAATTAGTAAAGTCAAGCTAATTTTTTTTGTATAATTTATTTCATTTATAAATTAAGTTGCTACCATTAAGAAAAATTCTCATAACACTTTTCTTGTAGAACGTGCTCTAAGGCTAAGGATTAATCATGCCTCTAGAGGTTACAAATGTGTCAGGCAATTGTACGCTGGCTCCTGTACTATATTCACTTAGTTTCACTTATTCGAAGCTACATAATGAAACACTGAAATTTTAATTATATTGTCCATATTTTTCTTAATTAAGAAATATTCATGTTGTACTTTAGACATAATTTTTATATTTTAACTACTTGTGTGTTTACAAACAGTTTCTTCGCTTTCTATCGAAATAAATGACCAGTAAATTAGTTAAGATCATTTTAAAACAATACCAACCTGTATTTGTACTTTGTAATTTGTACTCTGTTTAAACGATGTAGAAGTATCATATATTTTGTATCGAACCATCGACATAACCATAAATTGTCGTTAAAGTTGTTTTAAGCATAACGTACTTGAATTGCAAAACATGCCCAGACATATCGTTGTCTCTAAGTAAATTTTTTTATAGGAATGAAACCGATTTTATCTGTTCTGTATCAGATAATGGACCGACTTCAATCTTTTGAATTTCCGCAAATGAATCGTCAAGGCAAACAACTGCTTCAGGTGAACGTTCATTAAATACAATACACTGGTCGCCGTTGTTAAGAGCCTAGATCTTTCATTCTACATGCAAATGGTAAATGCTAAAAATGTGTTCATTTATTGAAACATATTCTTTATAGGATTTTGCAAACAGCAGAAATACATAACTATCTATGAGAACTGAAAGAATAACTATGTGTAAAAATATTAATGAAATCTTTGCATTCTTTCGATAACCTGAATTCTGGTTATGCTAACAAATTAAAATCCTAAAATGAATTTGTCTAATTTCTTATTTGAAAATTCTCAGTTTAACACTAGCCTCCACACAGTCCCCTACGGCCCTGCAGATTAAACTAGTATCTACATAACCCCCTACGGTCATGAAGATTCAGTTAAAAATGAGAACAAAGGCCTAAAATGAATTTATTTACCTAACTTGTCTTAAAAAAATTCCATTCTAATGGATTACATTTTCATGAAAATGTAATCCATTACATTTTCATGAAAATGTAATCCATTAGAATGAAAATTTAAAATCTATCAACTTAAAAGAAAGAACACTTCATTAATAAAATGCTAAAAATCGGAATTGATACCTGCAGCCTATGTAGAAGGACGCTGAATACTCACCAGGAACTGTAATAATAATCTGTAAGTGCTTGAAGGCTTTCCGCACTTAAAGAAAATACCGACGAGAGTAAACAGATTTTTCAAAAATGATGTGTAAATGTACATAACAATTAATTTAAAAAAGGCATAAATTCAGTTCGACTAATAAATACTCGTCTGTTCTTCCATTTACATACGAAATTAATATTTTATCAGCAATAATCTGTCATTAAATACCTAAATTTTAAAGTTCAAAAACACAACGGTGTACTTTACACTTGCAAGTAATATTTAATATGATAATTTTGGATAGGTAGTAAAATAACGTGGGTTGCAAAATATAATCTCAAGGTTCGCAAAATAGACGTCGTGCCAAGTTCCGGAGGGACTGAAAATAGACTTAAGATCTGCGCGCCTACCCTACAAATACTTTCGACTGAAGAAACAAGTTCTTTCATACAATGTGCCATTCCTAATCATGTCGAAATGCTCTTTGTGTACACCCTATTTATAAATTTTATTATATGGGACTCCATAGAACGGGCGCTGCATCGATAATAAAGCTTTATTATACATAGAGCTATTAATACATGAACTTTACTAAATCATCATTTACTACATCATTTACTAAATCATCTCCAGTAACAGGCATTTTTATTATGATAGGCCCAAGGTCTAACTTTAGAGAATTCTATGTTGCTGGAGGCACTGTTTTCCCTGAGTAATTTCACGTTGTGATAATAATAATAATAATAGTACGATTGTCATTGAAATCATACGATACTCCGAGGTTAACCGCAGGAAACACTTTCCTCCTTTATAAAGGCAACAACGCTAAAAATCCTTAAAACTATACCTACCAATGACCTGCTTACCAACGATGTACGGAGTCATCACTGCTGTACTAGCAAATAAAATATATGACCGACTGTTATGATACCAAATACTCCCAGACGAACAGAAAGGGGGCACAAAGGCTGCCAGGGGCTGTACGAATTAGCTGCTAGTGAGCAATACAAGATCATCACAGCGATTGCAAAGAAGCGACATGGAAATCTCAGCATAACGTGGGTGGTTTATAAAAGCGGTTTGATATAGTTCCCCACACTTGAATCCCTTAAAACTTTATCATTTGTCACAAATTTTTTAACTTCCAGTCACTGTAATTCTGCAGGGAAGGCATTAAATCAATTTTTTCACATGACATTTTTTGTTCGGTCTGTAACTTTTTTGTGTGCACGTTTTCTCACCAACAGTTTAAGATATTGAATTTGGTAGGTAATACACATATGTATCAAGACAAACCCTGGAACTAGATTATAATTTACGCTAATTCCGATGAAGCGTTTGGGATTAAATAAGGAAAAAACTGCTGCCTAAGGAATCACTACTTCCACATCCAGATTTTTTATCCAAGTCACTTTAAAGGAAACATTTTGATTAGATTTGCATTCTAGAATCTGGAAATTATTGGTCATAGAATTTTAATAATATTTGAGGCAGATGTCATAGAAAAGTTGGAGGCGTTGGTTTCTACCATATACGTTAAAAATTAAGTTTTTAGTTTGCCCGACTTATTTTCCTCTATTCATAACCTACCACGACCCACCACTTCAATGGGATCATCTCAATCAGATGTCATTACAATACATCTGTGTACTAACTTTCAAGTAAACATCTCAATTTGTTGTTATCAAACCCATTAATAATGGAGCGGAGATGTCGGTGTTTGAAAAATATTAGAAAGAAATCTGGGGCCTTGGTTTCTAGTATATACACCAAATCCCATATTTATGTACTCTTACCAGTTTGATTTACTTACTCTCCCCTATTTACACTTATTCAACCCTCAACCCTTCAACGGAATCATGTTAAAATCTAATCTAGTTCCAGATGTCGTTATAATACATACGTGTTCCAAATTTCAAGTGAATATCTCGATTTCATTTTATCAAAAGTATTGTGAAAATTTTTGAGTCTTTAGCTTCTAGCACATACACTGAATTTCAAGTTTCTGTACTCATACCAGCTGGCTTTACCTATTTTCCCCTATTTAACTCCCAACCCTTCAACGTTCAACGGAAGCTTTTCAAAATATTGTTACGTTTATTCACCTTTTAGGAAACACCCTGTGTGAATCCGTGGGTTCTAAATAATTTCAACAAGAGATAAACACCACTAACACTTTATTTAACTATTTACTGACTACAATACTTCAAATTCACTTTATTTACTATTTATCTAACCTCACTTTTCGCTTTTCTCCTTGTTCACTTTTATAAACTGCTTTCTTCATAAAACTTCCCCTTCCGCGCTGGTAATCGCGCCTTATATACTCCGAATTTGACTCTCTAGATCCATCTAGAAGCAATCAAGAATCTTCTCTAACTACATTCCAGAAAAGTCCTCTTCCTTCTAGTCACAATTAGTAGGCATAGGCGTATCATCTCCAGTTCCAAGGGGGTGTAATTCATAACACTGCCCCCTCCTTAAACCTGATCGTCCCGATCAGGCAACTCAGAATCATCGATGTATTTCGCCAGTCTGTCCAAATGCACGATCTTCATCTTGGGCTTTTTGCTTCGTTGAATCCGATAGACGACATCATTAATTCGGGTAATAACAGTGTACGGTCCATCCCAAGGCGGTTGAAGTTTCGGTGACCTTCCTTTCTTCCGCTGTGGGTTGTACAGCCAAACCAGATCTGCCGCCTTGAATCCTTCTGTACTACCCTTACGGTCATATCGAGCCTTCATTCTGTCACTGGTTATGGTGATTTGGTCTCTAACTAACTCATGGACATTCCTTAGCCGTTCACTCACTTCATCTACGTAGCTGTTCACAGGAAGCCGTTCTCCACCTGGTGTTCCAAACATCAAATCACACGGCAGTCTGATCTCATGTCCAAATACTACACGAGCCGGAGTCTGTTTTGTAGTCTCGTGGATAGCAGCTCTATATGCCATGAGGAAAAACGGTATGTGGAGATCCCAGTCACGTTGACTTTAGAGAGATGTTCTTTCATAGTCTTATTATGTCGCTCTACCATTCCATCCGATTGCGGGTGAAGGGCTGTCGTCCGTGTTTTGTGTATTCCCAATAACTTGCAGATTTGCTGAAATACCCCTGACTCAAAATTTCTCCCTTGATCTGAATGCAGCTCCAGGGGTACACCAAACCGACATATCAAGTTATCTACCAAGACTTTGGCGACAGTAACCGCTTCCTGATTCGGAATTGCGTAGGCTTCAGGCCATTTACTAAAATAGTCCATGGCAACCAATATGTACTTGTTACCATCCTTGGTTACTGGGAATGGTCCGGCTATATCGATCGCAATCCTCTCAAAAGGAGCCCCGACGTTATATTGCTTCATTGCACCCCTACTTCTAGTCTGTGGTCCCTTACTGGCTGCACAAATTTTACAATTACGACACCAAGCTTCAACATCTTGACGACTTTACCCAGTAAAATCGTTCACGTACTTTATTCAGGGTCTTGTTAACGCCGAAGTGTCCACCGGATGCTCCATTATGCACTTCCTGAAGTAGTTTTGGTACTCGACACCTGGGAATCACTAGACGCATAACAACTTGCTTCCCATCCGGGCTCTCCCATGCTCTTTTTAACAACCCGTTCATAACTCTAAGTGAGTCCCACTGTGCCCACAAAGCCTTCAATCCGACTGCTTTGTCCGAAACATCCTTCCACTCTGGTCGAATTCCTTTTTCCTTTGCTCTCAATATAGCCCCAATCTCTGCATCGTTTAGTTGTTCTTGTCTCAGGGCTTCAGTTGTCCAATCATCTGGAACGTCTATTTTAATAGTGTTGACTACTCCCGTGCCCTGCTGTTTCTCCACATGGCGGCAGTGCTTGCAGTCGTCCTTGCATGGTCTTCTAGATAAAGCGTCTGCGTTCTTATGAGATTCCGGGGTTTTCAACTGCAACAGCCATTTCAAGGCAGCGTGGTCGGTCCTGATTTTGAAATGTCGTCCGTAGAGATACTTATGAAAATGGTCCACTGATTTGACGATGGCCAATAACTCTTTCCTGGTTACACAATAGTTTCGTTCTGGTTTGGAGAGCACCTTGCTGAAGTACTCGATCACTCTTTCCTCTCCGTTCTGAATTTGGGACAGCACACAACCAATCGAAGAATTGCTGGCATCTGTATCTAAAATAAAAAGTCCATTCCGTTGTGGGTATGCTAGTACAGGACCAGTGCATAGAGCTGCCTTCAATTTTCTCCATGCCGTTTCACACTCCGGTGTCCACTGGTACTGAACTTTCTCCTCTGTTAGCCGGTGTAATGGCTTCGCAATGTCTGCAAACCCTTCCACAAAGCGTCTATAATAAGTGCAAAGGCCAAGGAAGCTTCGTACTTCATGAACGTTAGATGGCCTTGGCCAATCTCGTACAGCAGAAATTTTGTCGGGATCCGTTTGTATTCCCTCCGAAGACACTACGTGACCAAGGAATTTAACTTCTTTCTGAAATAAAAGGCACTTCTTCGGGTTCAATTTCAGGTGTGCATTTCTGACTCGTCCAAATACTTCTTGAAGATTTTTCAAATGTTATGTAAAGTCTCGTCCCATAACCAGCACGTCGTCAAGGTAAACTAGGCACGTCTTCCAGGTTAGCCCTCGTAGTACAAATTCCATCAATCGTTCAAAAGTGGCTGGAGCATTGCAAAGTCCAAAAGGCATCACCGTAAATTGGTAAAGACCACTTCCTGCTGAAAACGCTGTCTTTTCCTTATCATCAGGATGAAGCCCAACTTGCCAATAACCACTCCTAAGGTCTAACGTCGAAAACCACCGTGAGCCTGCCAATGTACTTAACGTGTCATCAATCCGGGGTAATGGGTAACTGTCTTTCTTCGTCACATCGTTCAATTTTCGATAATCGACACAAAATCTTAACGTTCCGTCCTTTTTGGCAACCAAAACTACTGGCGATGACCAGGGACTCGTTGACTCCTCAATGACTCCATCTTGTAGCATCTTATCTATCATTGCTGAGGCTTCTTCTTGTTTTGCTAGCGGAAGCCTCCTAGGTTGTTGTCGAATAGCAGGTGAGTCACCAGTATTTAACCGATGCTGGACTATATCTGTTTTTCTAAGGGCCTCCGTACTTTTGGCAAATACTGAATTTTCCTTTTCCAGGAACTTGACCGCCTCCTCTCGTTCATCCTCAGATAAATGCTCCAACTGGGAACTCAACAAGGTCAAAATTTCCTGGTCTATATTTGTAGATGAATTTCCCTCAGTTTGTTCTTCGCACCTTGCTAGCCACATAACCGGTTCATAGGAGCCAATCGGTTTGCCTTCTTTAATTGTTACTGCATGGGAATTTAAGTTGACGACTCTAATTGGGATTTTATCTTTAGTCCGGGTTAAAGTTCTTGCCACAACAATATTGGTTAGGGACTTAATCGATTCGTCACCTTTCACCAGGCCAACACGGTAACCTCCAGGATTTCCTTCCAAGGCAGCATCGATGATCTGTTCCGAGTGAGCAGGAATCTTAATCGTCTGTGTTGTCAATAACCTTGCTTTATGGAATTGGTCATCTGCGGTTGCCAGGATAAATTCCTCATTTCCAATTTTCAAGACTCGCTCCCCTACGTTAACAATAAACCTCTTCTCTTCCATGATGTCCAGTCCCAAAATGAAATCATCTGTAATGTCAGCCACAATGACCTTGTAATTGAATCTCAACCGTCCAACCTGCAGTTCCAAATTGACCTCTCCATGGACCGCAGCCCTGTCTCCCGTGGCTGTCCGAATAATTACTTCATTTTGCTTCTTCTTAATCTGCAAACCTGATATAAACCCTGGCCGCACTATTGATGACGTAGCTCCTGTGTCAACAGTAAACACGCACTTTCTTCCATTCACATATCCTTGCAACAGCAGACTACTTGGAATTCTTCGCAGCTGGGAAATCTTTATTTCTCTGAGGGCACCGTGTTCCCTAGCCAGCACAGCCCCCTTAGTGCTGGCTATCTTTAGTTTTCCTGCTGCTCTTCTACATTTACAGCATTTACTCGTCTGTCCGAGTTCTGCTGTCGACAGTCTCGTTTCATATGTCCCATCCTGCCGCAGTTGTAGCATTTAATACCCCCACTTGGCCTTTCTCTATTTTGTTGGTTTTCCTGTCTTCTTGGAGGATTGAATTTAGCCAGTAATAGACTGAACACTTTATGTATATCGGCCAACATAGGGTTCTGGTTCTCCTTTTCTGACTGCGATTCTTCCAGCGTCATAGCCCGTACTCTTGACTTTGGAGTATCCCTATAGACGACTTTTACCTCTAGTGCATGCACCAAGGCTTCACTACTACTTTTATGTCGGGATAGCCTGAGGACTCGTCTGATCTCCTCGTCCCTTATCCCGTCTAGGAATGCCCCCACTGCCAATTGCTCTTTAAATTCTTTTGGCGCATTAGGGTATGCTAAGTGTGCCAGTCTTTCCACCGCAGCTTCAAATTCTTGCAGACTCTCTCCAGCTTTCTGAACGCGCACTTTCAGCTGGGTCTGGTATAGTTGAGCAAGGTGTTGATCTCCATATCGTAGATCGAAGGCAGCTTCTAAAACTCTAAAATTCCGTTGTTGGTCTGCCGGAATTGTCTGGAGCAACTCCAATGCTTGGCCTCTTAAAGCCACGATTAATGCCTTAGCCTTCTCTTCGTCATTCCAGTTGTTTGCACTCGCTGCTGCCTCAAACTGTGTCTTGTACGTCATCCAGGAACTTTGACCATCAAAAGAGGGAATTTTCAATCGCTGGCCTGATGATACCACTTGCTGGTTTCCTCTATCCCTCAACTGTTGTTTAAGTCGGTCTATTTCTCCTTTGACTTCTTCTTCGAACTTGTTTACTTTCACTTTAACTTCACCAACTTCTTCTTCGACCTTGCCTACTTTTTCTTTCACTTCGCTTACTTCCTCTTCAACCTTTTCCATTTTTACTTCGATCTTATTTTTGAGGTCTTCAGCGACTGTAAACAAGGCATTCTGTTGCGTCTCTATAGCTTTCCTTAAGTCGTCATTTTCCTTTTGACGGCGTTTCTCCTCTTCTTGTTTCTCCTCTTGACGTCTTCGTTCTTGATCCTCAAAAATTTTTCTTAATTCTCCTTGACGTTTTTGTTCTTTTCTTTCCTGTTCCTCTTTCTCTTCCTGGCGCTTTCTTTCCTGTTCTTCTTTCTCTTCCTGGCGCTTTCTTTCCTGTTCTTCTTTCTCTTCCTGGCGCTTTCTTTCCTGTTCTTCTTTCTCTTCCTGGCGCTTTCTTTCCTGTTCTTCTTTCTCTTCCAGGCGCTTTCTTTCCTGTTCTTCTTTCTCCTCCTGACGTTTCTTTTCTTGGTCCATCATCATCTTTTGCATTTGGGCGAGTAAGTCCTGTATTTGTTTTTCGGATGACATGCTTCTGGTCGTTACCGGCATACAATTTACGTTGAAATCAAATAAATTTAATAATTAGGTCACAATCGGTAATAGGACTGTCCAGAAAAACCTCAAAACGGCACAAAAAAAGTCTTATCTAGAGTCTGTCACTTAACTACTAATGTCCAAAAAAATGTTCCAAAAATGTCTCAAAAATGCACTTAACACTAGTTTTCTGTTCGAAAATAGTCCAATGTCCAGTAAATTAGTCCTTCCTGTGTTAGCACTAACTCCGAGAATACTGCCCCGGTCTTCTCGACACTTCCGAAAAATCCTCTTGTCAAAATTCCACGTCTGACACCAATGTTACATTTATTCACCTTTTAGGAAACACCCCGTGTGAATCCGTGGGTTTTAAATAATTTCAACAAGAGATAAACACAACTAACACTTTGTTTAACTATTTACTGACTACAATACTTCAAATTCACTTTATTTACTATTTATCTAACCTCACTTTTCGCTTTTCTACTTGTTCACTTTTATAAACTGCTTTCTTCATAAAACTTCCCCTTCCGCGCTGGTAATCGCGCCTTATATACTCCGAATTTGACTCTCTAGATCCATCTAGAAGCAATCAAGAATCTTCTCCAACTACATTCCAGAAAAGTCCTCTTCCTTCTAGTCACAATTAGTAGGCATAGGCGTATCATCTCCAGTTCCAAGGGGGTGTAATTCATAACAATATAATCTAGTCGCAGATGTCGTTATGATACATATGTGTACCAAATTTCAAGTGAATATTTCAATTTCATTTTATCAACCCCTTTAATAATGGAGTAGGGGTGGTGGGGGTTGAAAAATAATATTAATAATCTGAGACCTTGGCTTCTAGTACACACACCGAATTTCATGTTTTTGTACTCTTACCAGCTTGCTCTACTTATTCTTCCCTATTTACCCCTATTTAACCCCCAACCCTTCAACGGAATCATCTCAAAATATAATCTAGTTCCAGATGTCGTTATAATATATACGTGTACCAAATTTCAAATGAATATCTCAATTTTATTTTATCAACCCCTTTAATAATGGAGTAGGGGTGGTGGGGGGGTTGAAACATATTTTAAAAAAATTTGAGTTCAGCTTCTAGTATATACACTTAATTTTAAATTTCTGTAGTCATACCAGCTTGCTTTACTTATTTTCCCCTGTTTAACCCTATTTAATCCTATTTAACCCCCAACCCTTCAACGAAAGCTTCTCAAAATATAATCTAGTTCCAGATGTCGTTATAATACATACGTGTACCAAATTTCAAGTGAATATTTCAATTTTGTTTTATCAACAACCCCTTTAATAATGGAGTAGGGGTGGAGGGGGTTGAAAAATAATATAAATAATCTGAGACCTTGGCTTCTAGTACATACACTGAATTTCAAGTTTCTGTACTCTTGCCAGCTTGCTTTACTTATTTTCCCCTATTTACCCTTATTTAACTCCCAACCCTTCAACGGAATCATCTCAAAAATAATCTAGTTCCAGATGTCGTTATAAAACATACGTGTACCAAATTTCAAATGAATGTCTCAATTTTATTTTATCAACCCCTTTAATAATGGAGAAGGGGTGGTGGGGGGGTTGAAACATATTATAAAAAAATCTGAGGCCTTGGCTTGTAGTACATACATCACATTTCAAGTTTCTGTACTCTTACCAGCTTGCTTTACATATTTCCCCATATCTACCCCTCAACCCTTCACCGGATATCTTCAAAAAACAATCCAGTTCCTGATCTCATTATAATATTATTATATACGTGTACAAAATTTCAAGTCGATATTTTAAACCGTTCCGGAGAAAGCATGCGGACAAAAAAGTTACAGACAGACAGACCGATAGAAAATTTTTTTTCGCTCAAATTAAAAATCTCGACGTTTCATGACATTCTAGATCGATTTCAAGAAAAAAAAAAAATATATTTTTACGATTACTATACTTCCAATCCACTACGTGGATGTGGAAGTAATAAGCAAAACAAGCTGGTAAGAGTACAGAAATTTGGGATTTGGTGTATATACTAGAAGCCAAGGCCTCAGATTTTCCAATTATTTTTACATACTAGGGTGCAAATATAGTCAAGATGTTTTCCTTTAAAGAGACTTGGATGGAAAATCTGGATGTGGAAGTAGTGATTCCTTAGGCAGCGGTTTTTTGACTGAGGCTGTATGTTGAAGTGATTAGTCGATCAAGCGTTGATATTTCAGTCTGTTGATAACAGAAAACCACAGCATGCATTGGATCTTATTATAATTACGTTCTTATATAATAATAATAAACAAACAAACGTAAATTTTCTGTTACAGGGTTTTATAAGAAAACCTGATTTAATTTTAAGAATGATCAAGATCCAAAGTGTAAAAAACCTACTAATATTTATACAGAATTCTGTAATGGAAAAAGTATCTTACCTTAAAGTTTAATTTACTTTTTTGTCTACGTAATTTATTTTAATATTTATAAGTATAATGTCTACTATTAAGAGCAAACCACAAAGCCATTTTGATTAATGAACTACACACCATAAAAACCAAAAATTGTTAATATTTAAATGAATATCTAATAGATCTTTTTATCTATATATTTGTGCAGTGCGTTTCTTAGAAGCTGACCATTGAGAATGTTTGAAATTTACGTAATGGTTATCGAGTATAATGTATAATTAATTTTTATTTACTTTCCTCTCTGGTTAAAATTCGGCTTTAATATTAATGAACTGATACCGTAGAATATCATCGTTACACAAGTTCTAATATTTTCAGAATAAAATGATCTTAATAAAAATATAATCTCTAAATTGGAATTCGAGAAATAAACAAACATTTCTCTATGAAAATATGAAATGTCAGGAGAGTTGAATGGAGAAATTTAAGGAGAGCTTCAGCGAACTTTCTATTGTTATTAATATTTAAGTTATTAATCCATTACTGCCCAAGGGGACGAAATTTCAGCTTATTTTTTTCTCGAATGAAAAAATGAGAAATATCTCAACCTCCTATCTCATTTTTGGATGTGCACTTTCAATTTCCGAGATCAAAATTGCATTTCCATGCCTTAGAAAAACAATATGGCGGATTTTAAGTGGAAGGTATCGAATAAATGGATTTTTTTTTCGAGTCGAAAAAGTATTAGGATTCATTTCAAACCACCAACGTCAATTCAGTGTAACCTTTTTAAAAATGGCGGAAAATGGCAGAAATCGCAAGAAACTTTGTGCAATATGGATTTTTTTCCGGAATAATTCTAATTTAAACAGCCATTGAACTAAATTGTTCCTCTCAAAGTGTGGAATTTTGATTAATCCATCATCTCTGGCCATGTTGAAGTAGGCCTACGGTTTCAAAAATGGCGGATTCAATATGACGGTCAATGAACTACTACTAGGAAAGTAATCATTTTTTTCTTGATTATCGGCAACAAAAATGTTGAAACTATAAGTTTATTACCTTCTTCCATGTTTTGGATTACACCGAATCCGAATCTAGTGACCGATTTGCAAAATTTAAAATGGCGGCTCCAATATGGCGAATGGAATTTTGAAAATTAGAGAATTTCGGAATGAAAAAAATCTTATCGTATTCTACTTGAAATTTGTGGATGAAAATGTATAGGTCAGTTTTTGATTCGATACGTTGTTATTGACTTTCTGAATTCACAATCAGTACAGCACTTGATTTATCAGGCCAACTAGATGTTCCCTTCGTACGTTTCTATAATAAACTATTCCTTGAGTTTCTGAGATTAGTTAGTAAAAATCTGTTCATAGATTTTCACAATTGGAAAACACTGATTCACTATAATGAATAAAATATAAGCATATGTCAGGATTCTTAAAGAAATGAGAATTCCCGTAATATGAATATGATATTCGGAAGTAATGTCCCTAAAGCTTCCGTATGTTGGCCGTTTCTCATCGCTTACCACGTAAAGGTGGATGGACAAGAGTCTGTTATTTTAAAAATTTTTCAAATTTCATGTGCTTTTGGTCTCTCAATGATTTCGTCATAATTAATATTGGAATCATCAAATTCAAAATCTCCGTAACTACGAGCAGAGCTTCATGTTCATCAAGGCATCAAAAGAGCACACCCAAAAATAGTAATATTCATAGGTTTGGTGCGGATATTTCTCATATTTCCATTAAAAAATGAAGCTCAAAGATGATCTTAAAATTGCGCCACCTTGAGCATTAATGGGTTAATAAAAGTTCGTATATTCCATAAAAAGTTCACAGATTTCGCAATCCTTGCAACCATCGGGACATTGGAAATGATAACACCATACATAAAACATAAACTTATTCCGGACTCTGCTTCGCCTCGTCCGGAAACAGCTACAATCTCCTAAAAAACATGATTTTAGGTATTCGTTACAAAATTACTAAAAAGCTGATGTGTACCTCCCGCACCCCCCTTTTCTTTGTCTGCGACGCTAATACTGCATGCGGCGCTAATAATTATTAACAATTAGATATCAGAATAAAAACCTACTAACCTACCCTTAAGACATCACACGAAAGAATGAATTTATTTTAAGCAGAATGAAAACCTACTAACCTAACCTAAAGAAATCATAGAAAAGAATTTGTGAAAAATATGTTAGTCGTAACAAAATTAAAGAAAAATTCAGTAGGCATAGGAGTTTGAATTCAGGACCTTTCGCACCGTAAGCGAGAACATTACCTATGCGCCAACCGTACGGCTGATGATGAACACTAGAGCAAGGAATAAATAGTGAGACAAATGATATCACGCTTCTTTATTCGTCCGCCACAGCAGCACTAATGCGTCCCGGCGCGATGCGTACCGCCTTTTGTTGAACAGGCGGTACAATATCAATCGGCGCTGACCGACAGGCTCTCGCTCAGTATTACATCAGCTGACCTTGGTACTTTCATGTCGACGGCCTTGGAAAAAACTCGTAACTTTTGTCCTGTACGCTATTAGAACATATGGGAATTATTAACTGTACAATGGATTGGTTCAAAAGTTATTTACAAGATCGTTATCAAGTAACTAAATTCGGTGATGATGTCTCTTCTAAAATGATTACGAAATATGGAGTTCCACAAGGAACCGTACTAGGCCCGAACCTATTTATATTATATATAAACGATATTGTTAAATACGTCAATAAGTGTAATATTCAGATGTTTGCGGATGACACGTTGTTATATATAGTGGGTGATGATGTAAATTATATTATGTCTATACTGAATGAGGAACTGAATATACTAATTAACTGGTTAACTGATAATAACTTAAGGCTGAATATAAACAAGACAAAATACATGATAATAAAAAGTAAACATAATTCTCTTGATGTAAATAACAATGTCGTTCTATCCATCAATGGCAGTGATATCGAAAAAGTTTCAGAAATTAAATATTTAGGAGTGATAATCGATCAAAACTTAACCTTCAGTAGGCATGCAGAATTCTTAAGAAACAAGGTTGCGAAGAAGATAAATTTTTTAGGAAGAATTGGAAAAAACCTAAATCAGTGTACCAAAAGAACAATATATAACTCAATAATCCATTCTCACTTCCACTATTGCTCAACAATAATATTCCTCTTCAGTGATTCCGAATTCAGTGTTTTGCAAAAAAAACAAAATCAAGCCTTAAGAATAATCTTACAATGCAACAGATATACAAATATTAAGCGAATGCTGGATAATGTTGAAGTCCTAAGTGTTAAACAAACTGTGATATTGAATACTATGACTTTTATTTATAAAATGTTAAATGGTTTCTTACCAGAGCATCTATTAGAACATTGTACCTTTGTTAGAGACATTCACCATTATGATACTCGTAATCAAAATAACTTTTATGTAGCGACGGTTAGAACAAACTATGGTCAAAATGATTTATTCCACAACGGTCTAAAAATGTATAATGAATTGCCAGACAGTATAAAAGATAGTGCAAATATAACGTCTTTTAAAAAAAATTGTAAGATACATGTCTACAATAATAGCGAAATTTAAATGTGATGTGTTCTTTAAATTATGTGTTTGTATATTATATATGATTATGATTATATGATTATATTATAATATATATATTATAATATCTTGTATGTATATATATGTATGTTTCTCTGTATTTTTTTTTTAGCTATGCTAGTAATAAAGTATTATTATTATTATTAACATTTCCAGTGTTAAAAGCTTCAGAAATAAGCAGGAAGGACTGTTGGCAAAATCTATTTTTTTTATTTAAATCTTCGACAGACGAAATACCTTTATGCTTGGCGTTTTTCAGGGTTCCGTACCCAAAACTGAATAAACATAACCACACCACACATAGTAGACAACCCTCAGATACAACGCCAAGACTGTTTGTAAGGGGGTTACACTTTTGAAAAAACTCAGATACTATCCATTACCACCAACAGTGTCAAACCTGGTTAACAAGAAACACTTTTATTTCGTTTAAATCGTTTAAATTACAGATCCTGAAGATTACTGTACTTCATTTTTAATGGACTCCATTACAGCATGTGAAATACCAAGAGAATATTGTCATACACAGAAAATACACAGTTTTGCCCTCACATGATCCATCTGATGACATAATTTCACGTTTTTGAAAGTTCACTAGTATTGTTACAGTAGTGTTAGGCTGAACCAAAATGTCTTATGCTTAAAACTTAAGTTCTTAGAAGTCTAAACAATGTGTTTATACATTATCAGAAAATTGTACATTACAGCCAAAATCTTTGAAATTAAATACAAACATGCCAAAAAATTCCGATTTTAACACCCTAATAACTTGATTACTCCCATGACATTTTCTTGCATACATATTCCTCTGTGTTGAAAGTTGAAATTATCCCGTTAACAAGGACTTATCATATATATTTTTTGTTATTCTTGAATTTTTCGATTTTTATACTTCTTGGTACAAGAAGGTTATCAGATATAGTCTATTGAAATGTTACAAAATTATAGCCGAACTTTGCATTTTGGGCAGTACATGATTTTTTAATGTGTAGGATGAGGGGGGGGGGTCAGTGTGAGTATAAAAGTCGGTTTTCGTTTGGCCTTGAAAACGGGGGTTTAAACAGTTTTTCCGCGATATCTTGAGAACCGTAAATCTCACAAAAAAAAATTCTAAGGCATTTTTTGTAGAGAATTGAATTCTGTACAATCTTGGTGTAGATATTTCTTACCGTAAATATGAAAATGAAAAAGTTATAATTAAAAATAGAAAATTTTCAAGAAAAATATCGTTTAAGGATTATAACTTTTTTTCTATTGATTTTATTGAAAACACATTAGTTACTTGTAGATCATTTTATTGCGAACAATTTTCTCTACTAATTTTTGGGGAGTTCAAAGTGTGTCGAATTCGGTGACAGACGCGTGTTTGGTGGCTGGTTTGGTGGTAGGATTTTGCAAACAGCAGAAAAAATAACTATCTATAACTAAAAGAAAAACTACGTGTAAAAATGTTAATGAAATCTTTGCATTCTTTCGATAACCTGAGTTCTGGTTATGCTAGCAAATTAAAATCCTGAAATGAATTTGTCTAATTTCTTATTTGACAATTCTCATTCTAGCATGGACGTAGGGGACTGTGTGGATGCTAGTAGAATGAGGATTGTCAAATAAGAAATTAGACAAATTCATTTCAGGATTTTAATTTGCTAGTATAACCAGAATTCAGATTATCGAAAGAATGCAAAGATTTCATTAACATTTTTACACATAGTTTTTCTTTTAGCTATAGATAGTTATTTTTTCTGCTGTTTGCAAAATCCTATAAAGAATATGTTTCAATAAAGTGAAAAGGTATTAAATATAGGTAGTGAAATGGAAGATACCCGGAATTCGAAAGCGGCAGTTGAAAGTGGTTATTGTAAAAACAAACTAATATACAAAGTGTTCTCTCGGGCCTCTTTCTCATAACCAACCCGCCATAAAGGGTTTTTTTTATCGCGAGATATGGCACTTCCATCGTAAATGGATGTTTGCCTGTGGAACGGTTAATCAAAGAAAGAAAAAAAAAAGCTCCCTGCGGTGAGCGAGTGCATGTGTGTCTTGACGGACAGTCGGAGTGAGCGCGGGCTAGCGGATGGAGGTGCACACTGCTAGATTCAGAAATAGAAGACTTGGAGGAAGAATGAATGGAGAGATGATGATGGATGGAAACTTGAAAGAAGTATGGAAGCTGGAAAGAGGCATCTTGCAGGCGCCTACACGTCCCACCCAATGTTGACAGATATGGAAATTAAAAGAAGCATGGAAACTTAAAGAAGCATCTCATACACACCTACACTTCCCATCCTCATCCTATATTCCTACTCATGCGTCATGTGGCTCTCGCTGCTGACAACAGGCATGTCCCATGTCCAACCCAGCGTATGCAGCCGGTCCGGCGGTATATAAAACATTCAAGATTTGGTTCCGGCACACGGTTTGGCCATCCGTTGGACGTGTTCGGTGGACGACCAAGCTGCGTGTTGGAACGAACATCCGTGGATGCCCGGAATCGGCAGCAATGATCGCCTTACTCTGGCAAATCAATCAATCAACAATTTTCTCTACTCATTTTTTAAATCTCTTTTCTTTGAAGAGGTGTTAGGACTCTGCAAAGGGATCAAACCAAGTACTCCATTCAAAACATACGAGAGGGTGCACGTTCGCAATAAAATGATCTACAAAAAATATCTGATGTGTTCTTTCAATAAAATCAATAGAAAAAATCGGTAAAGGTATTTACACATAACTTCCCTCGTTATTTGTGCATGGCGATCACTAAAAAAATATTAAATACGAAATGACATTGAGAATAATAATGGAAATATAGTTATTGTAATTATTACAAAGAAATCCTGATAACTTTTGGTCAAAAAAAATAGTGCTCATCCAACAGCAAAAGTTCAATACTAAATAACAGGTCTCCCATAAATTATTTCTTGGGATGACCACCCTGTATATTTTCCAATAAAAGTATAATAGCATATGTCAAATAGTATTGCCATTAGACAGTTCCACATTCACGCAGTGAAGTGGAAGTATAGTGGTGGTTAAAAATTTAATTTTTTTTTTTATTGAAATTTTTCAAAACTGTTGGATAAAAATGTTCACTCCTTTTTCTTCTGCAGTAGGTTCAGAAGGTCATGAAACATGGAAATTTTAAATTTGAGCAAAGAAAAAAAAATTCCATCTGTTTTAGTGGTTCAAAATTTTTCAAAAATGTGTGAAAAAAATTTTCAATTTTTTTTTTCTGAAATAGGTTTAGAATGTCATGAAACGTGAAAATTTTAAATTTCAGCAAAAACAAATTTTTCCGTCTATTCTAATGGTAATTTTTTTTCCAAAGTGGTAAAAAAAAATCATCTATTCTATAGTAAGTAGTGAAATAGATTTTATCAATTTTTTTTATTTGTTTGAATAGGTTTAGAATGCTATGGAAACGTTGAAATTTTAAATTTGAACAAAGAAAAAAAAATTTTTTTTGAAATTTTTCCAAAATCTTGGTTAAAAAAATTTTCAATATTTTTTCTTCTGAAATAGGTTTAGAATGTCATGAAACGTGTATATTTTAAATTTGAGCCAAAAAAAATTTTCCATCTATTCTAGTGGTAATTTTTTTTCCAAAATGGTAAAAAAATGTTACAATTTTTTTTCTTCCGAAATAGGTTTGGAATGTCATGAAGCGCGGAAATTTTAAATTTGAGCAAAGAAAATATTTTCTTCTATTCTATAGTAAGTACCTACTTAGTGATGAATACATAAATTTTTCCAAGAAAATTTTTCGGAAAAATTTTTAAATTTGTTTTAATACGTTTAGAATACCATGGAAATGTGGAAATTTTAAATTTGAACAAAAAAAATTCCACCTATTTTGGTGGTAAAAAATTTTTCAAAAATGTTGGTAAAAAAATTTTCAAAAATTTTTTTTTTTTTGAAATACGTTTAGAATGCCATGAAACGTGAAAATTTTAAATTTGAAGAAAGAAAAAAATTCTCTTATTTTAGTGGTAAAAATTTTTTCAAAAATGTTGGTGAAAAAAATTTTCAATTTTTTTTTTTCTGAAATAGGTTTAGCGCGTAATGAAACGTGGAAATTTTAAATTTGAGCAAAAAAAAATTTTTATCTTGGTAAAAATTTTTTCAAAAATGTTGCAAAAAAAATTTTCAAAATTTTTTTTTTCTGAAATAGGTTTAACACGTCATGAAACGTGGAAATTTTAAATTTGAGCAAAAAATTTTTTTCCACTATTTATTCCGTTTAGACGGTCCACCCTGTATATTTTCCGGTGAAATTTCTACCATGTCTTCGCTGACAGTAGCGTCAACTATCTACCAAATTTGACTGCTATCCTTCAAGTAGTTTTTTAGTAAATGCACCAACAGACAGACAGACAGACTGACGGAATTGAAAAACCTATATTTTCGTAATCTACGTGTTCTGAAACGTCAGAATTCGAAAAAATCTCGGAGGGTGATTTTTTCTCGAATACAATACTTCCCTTCGGTATGCGAGGGAAGTAAAAATGTTATAATCCTTAGACGATATTTTTCTAGAAAATTTTACTCTATTTTTAATTGTAACTTTTTCATTTTCAAATTTAAGGTAAGGAGTACCTAGACCAAGATTGTAGAGAATTCAGTTCTCTACAAAAAAAGTCTTTATTATGATAAAAATACTTGATTACATGAAAAAAAAGCAAATTTGACGAAAAAAAAAATTTGCCCGCACCGAGGATCGAACCCGCCACCCCATTGCGCGTCAAATATTACAATTTTCACATTGCGGAAGAGATTTTTTTAAGGGTCACAGCGCGTATAACTCTTCAGGGATTGAATATTTTCTGTAGACCTTTCTTTGGTTGATGGAAAAACTTGTTAGCTTTCATTTGCACCAAACCTCGTGTCTAAAAAATTGTTAATAAGCAAATTAGAGCGTCTCACGCAATATTTCCGGTTCCGGCTATCCGATCAAGTTCTTTCTGGTCTCAAAATGTTCCTTTTTCCAAGCACTTTCATATGCACAAAACCCCATTTCGATACGCTTACCCAGAGTCCAGATATTCCATTTGTTAATTTGCAAAATTAATTTAAACTTTAAATAAACAAAAGCAAGAAGTTGCATTCGTGCAGACTTCTAAGAGGGTTATGCCCGATATCAATATTTATCGTTTAAAGTTGGTTTGAGGTCGATCAAATTTTCGAAAAAAAAGTTATTTGCTAATTAACAAATTATACCAATTGTTTCAACAATCAAAGAGTATTGAAGATATCGAGCCAAAAACAATATGGTATATTCTTTGGTATAAAAGGCAAGTATTTTGAAAAAAACAATATCCTGACCTCATTAGTTTCGGAGTAATCAATTTGTTAATAAAGAAATTTATTTTGGCTATAACAAATGAACGGGTTGGCAAAATGAGTTGTGCCCGGCGCCAAACGACGCGTATTGAAAATATGTTTTAATCGAATCAAGATTTTTCGGATCCGTCAAACCGTTTTCATTTTATTAAATAAAAACGAAAAAAAATTTTATTCAAACAATTATTTGACTATGAAGCTCGCGGTTTAGGAAAATTTTTCATAAGAAAATCTTGTTCAGCGGAATTTTTATTATAAGAATACGTGTCTAACTCAAACGGTATAGAACATTTTTGGGAAAAATCCCAGACAGGCTCGCCTAGATGGCTTATTGGCATATAACGTGAAACTTAAGTCTAATTTAATTGTCATTGCATCGACATTTAATTACTTATTTGCAACATCAAACGGCCATAAACAATCGTTCATACAGATACTGGTGGTAGTGCATAAAATCAATTGCATATATTTTAATATTTTATAAGTCGGTTTATTTTATAAATTTAATTTAATTTAATTTACAATGATTTTGTTTACTTTTTCATAAACTGCATTGATCGAGCAAAACAAAGGGTGAAACTGAAACAGAATTAGCATGAGTGCTCTTTAAAATAATCTGAAACGAAAATCATTTTGTGTAACTCAAAAAAATTATTTAAAATGTTTCGACTTAAGGGCGCCATGTTCGCAAAAGAGAACAACTTCCATAAATGTCATAGAAAAGAATAGTTATGCATCCGTTACGTGGTGGTACCTAGCGAGCAGCGGACGAATTTCTATTATATCGGCCCATTCGGTGAAATCGGATAAGGAATCCTATAATGAAATCAATTCAGTTGTAAACATTACCACACTTCGCTGCCTGGAGCGAGCGAGTGCATGTGTGTCTTGGTGGACAGGCGGAGTGAGCGCGGGCGAGCGGATGGAGGTGCACACTGCTAAATTCAGAAACAGAAGACTTGGAGGAAGAATGAATGGAGAGATGATGATAGATGGAAACTTGAAAGAAGCTTGGAAACTTAAAAGAAGCGTCCATAAACACCTACACTTCCTATCCTACATTCCTACCCCATGCGTCATGTGACTCTGTTTACTTTTTCATAAACTGCATTAATCGAGCAAAGCGAAGGGTACTGAAACAGAATTAGCATGGGTGCTCTTTAAAATAATCTGAAACGAAAATCATTTTGTGTAACTCAACAAAATGATTTAAATTGTTTCGACTTAAGCTCCCTTATTGCATTTCGGCACGTTGTGTTATATCATTTTTTAGACAACATGGGTGTTCAAACGTTATCCCGCGACCCGGGTGTTCCGAAAAATATTAATTACACCGTCGACGCTTTCCATCGTAAATATCGCCATATTTTACGACACGCCAACACGCCACGCTTTTTAAATTGCTTTCTGTACAAATTAAACTCTATATTTGTAATCCTTAAACTGTAATTGAGCAATACTTGTGTCGTTAAGTACACTTGAAGCGCATAAAAAGCGTCTGAGAATGTTTTCCTCACTTGGCTCGGGAGCATTTGTTGAATGGTATGTATGTATGTATATTTGTGTTATTACTTTTACACTTTAATATCTGGTAGGGTTTGTATTCCTTTTGTGCAATATATTTGTAATAAATGGTTAAAAAGCTATTTGTGCAACGAGTTCGGAAGTGTGAATATTTTCCCTATTAGGCATAGAATTTTTTATCAAGGCGATAGCTGAAATAGAAAATATGGAAAAAATAATTTTCCCACTTGTTGCACACATGATTATCTCTACTGGTATTTGAAAAGGTCACTAAAACACTGTGTTTTTTACCACTATATTTGCACAAAACGTCACTGCAATTTCAACCCTTTAGGTCATTTTCAAACGATGATTCAACTAAGAATAAAATACAAAGATTTGGTCCCTATTTAAATATGTTTCTAGAATTAAGCAGATTAGAGAATTATGAAAGTACACAGGCAGTTTATGATATTTTAACCATCTAAGGGTGGGGTTTGTCAGAAATATTAATGGGCTTGTTCCATGATATTCTTTTTATATGGTTTTTATACTTTTTCATATAGTACTTGATATTCTCATTATACACTTAAAATTTCGTATTATTACCTTTCTCCGTTCTCGAGATATAAGGAGTTGAAATTAGTAATAGTTGCAAAAACCGAGCGCTTATTTGTGACGTCACTATACACAAGTGACGTAAGAAAAATGGCTTTCTGGGACCTTTCAAATTTAACCTGAAAAGTCGAAAAACATGGAATTTTTAAACGCTGGTAACTAAATAAATACGTCGAGTGGAAGTTCGTTCTATGTGTCTACGGAAGGGAGAAGGTCGGCGATGAATTATAATCGTAAATTGCAGGGTCGAAATCGAAAATTCGTTCTGGCAGGAGCGAGAGAAAATTGTAATTTTTTGACATTTCACCAAATTGTACTCCCCTACTGTCAAGTAGTAAACAAAACAAACAATACTTCGAAAACACTTATAATGAGCTTGTTCCATGATATTCTTTTTATATGGTTTTTATACTGTTTCATATAGTACTCGATATTCTCATTATACACTTAAAATTTCGTATTATTAACTTTTTCCGTTCTCGAGATATAAGGAGTTGAATTTGGTAATAGTTGCAAAAACCGAGCGCTCATTTGTGACGTCACTATACGCAAGTGACGTAAGAAAAATGGCTTTCTGGGACCTTTCAAATTTAACCTGAAAAGTCGAAAGACATGGAATTTTTAAACGCTGGTAACTAAATAAATACGTCGAGTGGAAGTTCGTTCTATGTGTCTACGGAAAGGAGAAGGTCGGCGATGAATTATAATCGTAAATTGCAGGGTCGAAATCGAAAATTCGTTCTGGCAGGAGCGAGAGAAAATTGTAATTTTTTGACATTTCACCAAATTGTACTCCCCTACTGTCAAGTAGTAAGCAAAACAAACAATACTTCGAAAACACTTATAATTATAACCAATAAGGAGCATCAAGTCTATTGAGATCGCCGAGTCTATGCGTATAGTGACGTAGCGCCTGGCCACGCCCCATTTTTGCGAGATGGAAATTTGTAATAGTTTTTAAGATACTAAACGTGCGAATAAGATTCTGATATTTTGCAGATCCATTAATTTATACTTGCACTTTCGATTTGTGAAATAAAAAAAAAATGCTGAACAAGCCCATTATAACCAATAAGGAGCATCAAGTCTATTGAGATCGCCGAGTCTATGCGTATAGTGACGTAGCGCCTGACCACGCCCCATTTTCGCGAGATGGAAATTTGTAAAGGTTTTTAAGATACTAAACGTCCGAATAAGATTCTGATTTTTTGCAGATTCATTAATTTATACTTACACTTTCGATTTATGAAATAAAAAAAAAATGCTGAACAAGCCCATTACATTTTGGTAGCAATAAAAAGAGGCGAATACGTAATATCTAATTGATCATTTAACAAAATTAAATCATCCTTATTATTGTATTTGTATATTTCCAATGCTTCTAACAAATTAAGTTTCAAACCTTTAATATCTGGGAAATTATGTCCACTCTCTAATATGTGATTAGAATCTGTTTTTTGTAGTTTGAAGGACCTATCATGATCGAGGTATCTAGTTCTAAAATACGTCCGGTCTGTCCTATATATATATATATATATATATATATATATATATATATATATATATATGATCTGCTATCATTACTGCGCCCATCCATTTACCATTTACATTTATTATTACGTCCATCGTGTTATTGCGTCCATATATTGGACGCAGCAAATCCACACGTTGTATTTAGTATTTCCTGCGAACTATTAAAGCTGATATGATGACAGTTATGCCTGACTCTAAGACCCATTCTGGTTCCCGTAGAAACTCCACGCCATCTACACGAATTCCGGAGATATATCCATATCTTTAAAATTTAAGTGGACGCAGTAATATTACCACCATACACAAAAATGTATAATTTTAGTTCAAAGGAATTCCTGTAGAGGCGTAGCAAACATATACGAATCCGTATGTTATCTGTATATTTCACAAATATTATTGCGTCCGGCTATTGGCAACGTCGCAAGTAAGCGTTATCATCGATTTATTTTTAGAAATGCTGATATTGTAAATATGAAATGTTGGATTAAAATTTAAAATATTTATAAAGATATTACTCCGTGCTGGTTGAATGTTGCGTCCGTATAGTTTTTTTATGTTTAACTAGGTAATTCTATTGGAAATTGGGAATTTATTTAAATAATCTTTTATGCATTCCTCCGTGACGTTTTAGGAAATTGGGCGAAACGGCAGATCCTCTAACTAGAATTTTAAATTACATTATTGGTAATGTAGAATGTAGCCAATTCAATAGATCAGTTTATATTATCATTTTTAGTTAATTTGTTTGAAGTGAAAATAAAGAAATTTTCTATTGAAAAAATACAGGTGTCCTAAATATATTTTTAATATGAAAAATAAATGAATTGTGTTTCTACACAAGGTGCCACAACTTCTTTATTGAAATATATTTTTCCTATTCAAGAATATTATGCAAATACATATGGAAATTTACATTGATCCCAGAGCTTTGATGTTATGTGAATACTCGGGTAGTTTACTTCTTCCACAAACACTAATTCCACACTCGACGAGCGTTTCACCTACAAGGTTGGCATGATCTGGAGAAGATTAAAACTAAACGTCTCTAAATGATGCCAACTTGGTTGGCGAAATGTGCATCAAGTGTTTCAGTTGTGTTTACGGAAATATGCGTTATATTTTTGTTGTAAGTAGGCCATATCATGGGTCAGCTTTTACACTCAGAATTTTTAAAACGCTTCTATTAGCTTCACCTGTATGTACGTATGAATTAATGTAAGTATGTATGTATTAACGGAATCTAAGGAACTGAATTTCACCAACTTCTAATTTGGCCGTTGTGTGTAGCTCTGATGATACAATATAGTATACTCAATATTACAATAATACACGTTCAAAATGGCCCCGCCCCAAAATGGCGGATTATCATTTTCTTTACAACTCCATCGATATGGGTGTCAAAGGAAAGGGTTTGATAAACAGAAAACAAATATGAGATCAAAACTTAAAAAAATCAAAATGGCGACATCAACATGGCAGATAGGTTTTATCAATCGCAGATTGTAAATATTTTTCAGTCGAAATTCAAGAATTCGAATTGGCGGCTTCATGAAATATAAACTAAAAATAAGGAGCATCCATGCAAAACCAGACATGTCCATAATTAAGTTGAAATGAGTTAGTGATGAATTTTTAAGTATTTTCTTGATTAAAATCCATTGCCGCAGTCAGAATCGTGCAAACCTGATATATTATAAAATATGCTAAAATCATAGAAAAACATAAAGTCCAAGCAAAACAGTACATGTCCAAACACTGCAAAGTGAACAAAAAGTTCGTTCAAAATGGTACATGTCCAGTGATAATTCTTATGGGAGTAATATATGTGCCACCAAAAGCAGACTTGTCCAAATATGAAATTTATCTGTAATGTCGCTTTCCAGTTTCTGTATGGTTCTGGATCGTCTCGATAAAGGGCAATAATAGTAACTAAACATTTGTGCTACTAAAAATTAATAGTTACCCGTGTCTCAAAGCGTCAATATAACCTTCAAATTCTAGTGTTTTATTGTGTGCGATCTTTTGTGTTCTGTGCAATTGATGTAAATAAAACAAATTTAATTAATAAATAAGCTATGGATGTGTCCGTGAGATCAATAAACATGGGTTCGAGAAAAAAAAAGCGGAGGGATGCATTTTCATTTTAATTTTAAGTACTATGTTTCAAGTTGTCTTCTGTAAGTTCGTTTTCTCATTCTTTTTGCGAATTTTCTGAAACTTTTTTATAAAGACTTTTAAATATTACAGTTGTATTAAATAAAACAAGAAAAAAAGCAAGTCCATTAATTAGTCTGTGCATAACATGGCATGTCCATTGATCAGTCCGAGCAAAACACGACATGTCCACGCCGTCCGAACAAAACAAGACATGTCCAAACAAAAAATGGCGTCATTTTGGTTGTTTACAAAAAATATCATTATATTCAAATGACTTTCGCGTTCAGTACAAGCTGAGAATATATTGCAATAGAAATTTCGAGCCTTGAACATGCAGACTCTTAAAGCAAGAAAATTTGCGATTATCTCGAAATGACTTTTACTGGACATGTCCGGTTTTGCATAGATGCTCCTCAAATTATATGTTCAAAATGGCCGCCGCCCCAAAATGTCAGATTATCATTTTCTTTACAACCCCACCGATATGGGTATCAAACGAAAGGGCTTGATAAGCAGAAAACAAATATGTGATCAAAACTTAAATGTTGGAAACGGCGGCCTCAACATGGCGGATAGGTTTTATCAATCGCAGATTGTAAATACTATTTGACGAAATTCAAGAATTCGAATTGGCGGCTTCATGAAATATAAAACTGAAAATAAAAAAAATAAATTATTAATTAAAAAAAAATAAATAAAAAAACGGCTTTTATAAATACTGCACTAAAAGGCAAAAAATAATGAAATACCTATGATATTTGAGTACACGAGCGTGGGGTGCTTTTTATTTAATCTAATGATATCTTGAGCGTTTTAATTATCGAACCTGTTCGAAATATCGTTCAAAGAGCACCCCACGCTTTTGTACACAAATATTATACTTAATTATTTTTTAGTTTTTAGTGCAATATTTATAAAAGCGTTTTTTTAAGTTTTTTATAACTAATAATTTATTCACCTGAGCGCTACACGTGATAAGTTTTGATATTTCAAATGTCCTCCTGTCTAAGCCTCCATTGTCTCTACTATCTACAGTTGCAGTGGTCTGGATATTCAGGACCCCTTACCACATAACCTAATGCTCCCATTGTAGATAGCTCACCCTTACTGAAAACATAACTTCAAAGCAAGAAAAAGCAAGTGGGACTTATAGTTATATTTTTCCAAAGAAAAATAGAGAAGAATTTAAAAATGTGTTCGTTTATCACTATTAAGGACGTATTATTTTCTTTCTTCATGCAGATACGGATTCAAAGATGGGCCATTGTGTTAAAGCCCCCCTTAGAGGTGCTTTAAAGGATGATAAAATAATTATAACAAGAGAATTATTAAGATAGAAAAGTAAAATTACTAAGAGAAAGATTTTCTCATTCTCACCGTTTTGAATCGGTTCAATATTCAAAATAGAAGACTGGATTTGTGATACTAATATAGGTTAATACATACCTACATGCGTTTTTTATGTTTTAGCTTTGTTTAAATACTTATAGTCTATGTTGTTTATCTGTTGATTTTAAACTTACAATTTATTCTGTAAACTTTGCCTGGGATAGTCAATACTTTAGATAGTTGATTTTTCAGAAAACAAGATTGATGAAAATCGAATGGATACACTATTTAATATCGATAGAATTTTAGTCAATTTTGGAAAGATTGTTAATGTACGTATTTCAATCTAAAACTTTTGCTTATACATTATTATTAGTAGGTATGAAAGAATATATCTAAGGTATTATACAGGGTGTTCGAAAATTTCTATCGTTAAGTTTAGGTGCAATAGTAATTTTGTAAAATTATGAACAAAATTTTAATGTTGGTTAGCTTGCGAAACTAGAATAGAAAGTGCGGATTAGCGTGTATTAAAAAACGAAAAAAAAATGCAAAAACAAAAATTTAATATAGCATTGAGGATAATGTATAATAAGTAAGCGTTGAACTAAATGTTCGCATTGTGTTAATGAACGAATCCATTTAGCAACTGCAATCTTAGTTGGAGTTTGACTTAATAATAATAATAACTTGTCTTTTATCGAGGGGACGTTAGCATTACAATAATTTATGGTTCTCTAACACTTAACCGATAACATGTATATAATAAGTATACTAAATATTATAAATAAGTAAGTGCACTGAGTATATTAAATTAAAAATTAAATGTATATACACTCAAAGATGTCTAGATATTTCATAGATATGAGATGTCCAGATAGATATCTAGGTAGATACAGAAGAATACATTTTTTTAAAAGAATTCTGTGACAGATGACGACATATTGCCTTTTTAAATCTTAAACTGGATATGTTCTGCAAATTTCCAGGTATATTGTTATCCATTGCCAACCCCAAATTATGTTGCAGTTGTGCAGTTGAGTTGCGGTGCGGTGGACGAAGGACCTTAGTTACAAGATGCATGTTCCGTTGTATATTGATTAATATTACAATCGGAGAATATCTCGATTATGTTTTTCGTATGAACAGATCTTCTGACCACATTGACACAATAACAATTTACAAGGTACTCCACTTTGATGCGTTCGTTATTAGGCGTATTCCTTAAGCTAATAATCCTGATTTCGCTTCCTTGTGGGCACAATCTTTTGAAGTCACTTTTGACTGCTCTCAAATATCTGCAGCCATTCTCGTAATGGTTGTCATTACGTGTAAATAAGCCCACCCATCTATGGGGATTTCTCCCCGTTGTTGCTTCCGGCTCGAGAACATCAAGAACGTAACCCGGTGGGGTTGCATCACGTATTACGTTTGTAGCAGTCACTAGATCAGCTGCAGTGATCACATTTGTACAAGGTAAGAGATTTATTCCCTCTACCTCTTGATTAGGTTGAATGGTCAAAGCCACGAGAATAAATATTATAAATTTGTGCATTGTAGAATGCAGATTTCTGAAAAAAAAGTATGAATATCAAGTTTCTTGAAATGGAAATTGCGGTACACCGCAAATGAACAACTTAGCCATATTGAATTTAAAAAACTTGCTAAAACACAAAATATAAATTAGTGAGAGGGCAGGATTCAATTAATGAAACAAGTTGTTAACGTGTATTATTAATAGTCAGTAGAGCAAAAACAAGCTAACCATTATACTCTTCGCCGATTTACTACACTTGCTATATAATTGTTGAACATTCTATAGGACCAGTCAACGCAGCAAAGCTGGTACGCCGAAACCAAGAAGGGGTAGATATCTACCCCTTCTTGCGCCGAAACATTAAAAACCTCGGGACTTTTGAGATTTACTTAGTTTTATTTAATATGATTTCTATACGATATGTTTGTCTTAGAATGGACACATCCTCGGTTTTTAACCATTTGACAGATTTCTAGAAAAAATGTAGTACCCAATGAGGCCTACTATCGAAGATCAGTTAAATAAAATAGTAATTATAATAATACGTTGTACAATTAGAAATACATAAAGTTAAATCCAATCATTTCCTTGAATTTAATATAATGTTTAAAATGCCAATTGAAATATTTATACAATACCTATTAGAACTTACCGAGTTATATTCTATATTTACCTTAAAAAAAAATTAAAGCAAGAATGCAGTACCTATATAAAAGTAGATCTTATGGAATGTGGTTACAATTTTTTTTTAATATTGATTGAATGGTTAAAAATACGCAGCATTTCCACTTTAAATAAAATATGCACCCTCCAAGTGGTAAGATGAAATTGCCATTCTGCCTATATCATAGAAGATTATTATTTATTGTTTCTGAATAAACACAATATAATATTATGTTTCTAATTATGTACCTATAATATCGCTATGGGCTAATCAACGAACGAGTTCTAAATCATCTGTATCTGTATATGCTGGCAGCGCTACCACATGGTAACTCTATTGAACCATTCTATATCTTTTGAGCCCTTCTAAAATTTTCTGCAGGGGTTCCTTATTACAACATGTGACCAATAGTGGTAGGATACACGCAAAATGCTGTTCAGCCCGAGGCTGGGCTACACAACGTCTTTGGGGGCTAAACAAGATACCATGGGTATCTAGTTTGGGCTATACAATGACCGTTTATAAGTATATATATATATATATACCGGGTGAGTCACGAATTGCGCTCGCCCCAATATTTCCTAAAATATTTGGAATAGAAAATTGAAATTTGGAGGCCTTATTACACGACTAAAATTCCATCTTTTCAATAAAAACTCAAGTTTGGTGCACATCCGGTTTGACCGGAAATGCCCACAACTTTCGATTTTTAAATGGAACACCCTATATATTTTTACATTTTTGGAATCTAGAGGAAATTTTGAATACAATACATCCATTTTGGTCACTATTTGATAAACATTAAAAATTTTATTAAAAAATCTATTTCTGAATCCAGAGTGCTGTGGTGCCCAAAATATATTTTAGTTTGTGTGCTACGTTACTATAAAAATAAAAAGAGCAATATGATTGCATTACTTAATTCTCTAGAGGCGCTTAAAATTTTTAAATGTGATTTTTACCCACTAACTCGGTTTTTTAAATGGGAATTTATTCGTTCACCAACATTTTTAAATACCTCATTTTCATACGAATCTAATGATACCAAAATTTTGAAAATCCGCTCAGAAATATTTGAGATTTCAGCCAAAATACAATGCAACCAAGCTTTTAGAAACATGCTGCTAATAGATAATAGATTAGTGGGCTTTGGAAACTAAAATGGCACATTTCTGTGTAAATCTGGTAACCCAATAACATTGGAAAAATCATAGTAGCCATTGAATGTAATAAAACAATATCAGCAAAACGGAATTGATTTTTATTTATTTATAGGCCCGATATTTATGTTCATTTAAATAAAACTCTGAAAACCGAACTGATGTCGCATTCTATTGCAAATGTCCTTGTGGATGTAATTGTGTTTACCTCCACATACCTATGCTAAACTTAATTGTAACGTTCTTTGCGCTCACAATTAATAAATGTTTGATAGCTCAAGATTGCCTATAACTACATGAGTCTGTCTGACAGCTGATATTGTTTTATTACATTCAATGGCTACTATGATTTTTCCAATGTTATTAGGTTACCAGATTTACACAGAAATGTGCCATTTTAGTTTCCAAAGTCCACTAATCTATTATCTATTAGCCGCATGTTTCTAAAAGCTTGGTTGCATTGTATTTTGGCTGAAGTCTCAAATATTTCTGAGCGGATTTTCAAAATTTTGGTATCATTAGATTCGTATGAAAATGAGGTATTTAAAAATGTTGGTGAACGATTAAATTCCCATTAAAAAAACCTAGTTAGTGGGTAAAAATCACATTTAAAAATTTTAAACGCCTCTAGAGAATTAAGCAATGCAATCATATTGCTCTTTTTATTTTTATAGTAACGTAGCACACAAACTAAAATATATTTTGGGCACCACAGCACTCTGGATTCAGAAATAGATTTTTTAATAAAATTTTTAATGTTTATCAAAAAGTGACCAAAATGGATGTATTGTATTCAAAATTTCCTCTACATTCCAAAAATGTAAAAATATATAGGGTGTTCCATTTAAAAATCGAAAGTTGTGGGCATTTCCGGTCAAACCGGATGTGCACCAAACTTGATTTTTTTTTAAAAGATGGCATTTTAGTCGTGTAATAAGGCCTCCAAATTTCAATTTTCTATTTCAAATATTTTAGGAAATATCGGGGCGAGCGCAATTCGTGACTCACCCGGTATACATATATATACTTTCTGCTAACATTATTGAATCCCTTCATATTCTACCGCTGCTGCGTCCACTAGAAAACGTGGTGATAACATTTACAGTCATGAGAATGTTGGTTGCAAAGTTTGTAACTCTCGCATTTTGAAAGATATTTAGTCTGAATAGTAATTATTACGTAATCTCATTAATAATTATTTAGTGGGTTTTTCCACTGTTTGGATTTCAGTTTGGCAACAACGCACAGACGCAATAATGTACAATATATGGTCAAGTTGAGTTGACATGGTACTTAACGTAAACGGACTTAGTAATGTGCACGAAATGAACAAATAACAAATATAAAAAGTTGGATTCCTGTAAATTTGAGTGAGTGCACTGACACGAAAACTACCTTATCAGCCAACATTCTCATCATTGTAAATGTTATTACCACGTTTTCTAGTGGACGCAATAGCGATGGATTATGAAAGGATTCAATAATGTTAGTATGTTGTATATATATATATATATATATATATATATATATATATATATATATATATATATATATATATATATATATATATATATATATATTATATATGTGCTATTGCACTCCGAGCAATTTAACCTATAGACTCCAGATTTTTCGTATCTATTTGTTTTATCCTTGGCGTTGTAAATTAAATTTCATAATTTTTGTTGGGGTTTAAATGCTATCTTGATATTATGTGTTTTGAGAATATTTGATATTTTCTCTGTTAGTGTATCACAGTATGTGATGGTTGATGGTAGCGTAAGGTGTTTGTTTTTCTTCTCTAACTATGGGATACATTGCTTTAGAAGTATACTGGTTTTGTTTTTTGTTTATTAATTTGGCGATAGTTTCTGTGGGGAAACCAGTGTTCTTGGCTATTTTTTGAATCACTGAGAGCTCTGTTTTTATTTGCGTTTCTGATAAAGGCAACGAAAAAGCTCTATGTAGCATTGAATTATAAGCTGCTAGTTTGTGTGCGTATGGATGGCAAGAATCAAAGGGGATAATTATATCAGTATATGTAGGTTTTCGAAAAATATCAAATTTGAATTGGTTATTTTTGTGTGTGATAGTTAGGTCTAGAAAATTTATTGTATGATTTGTTTCTCGTTCTAATGTAAATTTAATTTTGGGGTGTATGTTATTAATAGAATCTAGAAAAGTGTGTAATTGTCAGCATGCCAAAACGTCGTCGGCATATCTATACCAAAAATGAATGTGATTTTTGCCTGGTTGGGAATTTAGTAAACTTTCCTCTAAATTAGACATAAAAATATCCGCCAATAAAGGGCTTAGAGGTGATCCCTTTGGTAGACCGCTGTTTTGAATATGAAATTGATTATTGAATTGAAAGTAATTTTGACTGATGCATGTGTCGGAAGCTAGTAAAATTTCTGTTGATATAATGCTATTTAATTTACTTTTGTCTAGTAAATTTTGAATAGGTTTTAAACATTCATCTGGGGGGATATTTGAAAACATGTTTTTAACGTCGAATGATACCAGAAATGAATTATGTGGGGAATGTGTATTTTTTAACTTCTCTGCTAATTCTAAGAAGTTCTTTATTCCATGTTTAGGTTTAAAATCTGTATGTTGTTTAAAAACTAAATTTAATTTTTTACCTAGTTCTCTAGTTGGCCTAATGGGGTTATCCGGATTATGCGTTTTAATTAATCCGTATAATTTTGGAGCTAAGGGATTCATGGTAATTATTTTTCGTTTGTCGTATTCCGAAAGATTATTTCTATGTTTGTTACCGATTGTTTTCATTTGGTTTGATATTTTTTTGTGGGGTCTTTATTAACACGAGTAATATCTTCTGACTGTATGAAATTATTTACTTTATTTGTGTAGTCTGTTTTGGGGAGAATTACCGTAGCATTTGATTTATCTGCTTTTGTTAGTACTAGATTGTTGCCGTTGATTTTGGCTGTGATTGATTTTATAGTTTGTTTGTCTATTTGATTATTGCTTTTTGTATTATTAGCGTTTTTTAGAAGTTTTTTTATTTTTGCTGAAGATATGTCTTTATTTTCTACATTTTTTAAAACAATTTCACTTTCAATAATTAAAGTATCTATAATATTTTTGTTGTTTAGGTGGGGAGAAAATTTTGGGCCTTTTGATAGCAATTCAGTTTCTCGATCATTGAACACTGTATCAGAAATATGAATGACTCTTTCACTACATTGGTTAACTTCTTCGTTAATGTTGTTTAATGTTAGTTTTGGAGAAATTAAAAGATTGTTTAGTTTTTTAGATTGGATTACGAATTTTTAATACATTATATTACTAATATTTTGTCTAATTTTATCATCTAATATGTCAAATTCTATAGGGTGGAGTTTATAAGTTAATTCAGAGTGCAATACCTTAATATAGTTTTGTAGGATGAATATCTTGGAGTATAGTTGCTTACATTCCTGTTTCAGCCATATTTCTTGAGCTTTCTTCACCTTGGCGGGGTTGAATGTATGTCTTGAAGTATTTGGGTATGATCTTCTGACGGAGGCGTTGTTGATTGAACCAAAGGTTCTGACACGCTCTTCTGTATTTTTTTTTCATCTTGAAGTAGAAGTCGAATTTTTTTAGAATTTGGCATAAACTTATAAGTAGTAATATAAAAAATATTCGGCCGAAGAGAAAAACATAAATACTAACTATCCTTCTTAGCGAAAAATATGTTCTGCTGGCTGAATATAAGCAAGTTATCCATAACTTCGAAAATCTCTAAACTGAGTACCTATGACCTAACTACTAAGTACTGGTCAAGAAAGAATTCTCCGCATTTATGTTGTGCTTTTCGTGGAATTAGTAAATATAGGAATGATTTGCTTTTAATCTCTAACATCCCATATGAGAATTTAGAATATCTAGACTTATTCTATGAATCTCTTGTCTTAATCCCGACATATTCGGACGTCCTGAATATATTGAAAGATCTGGAATCTTGGTCTCATATTAACTACAGATCTATACGGATGCATCGAAAATTTCAGAAAACGTAGGATGTACTGTCTATATTCCATCCAACAAAGAACACAAAATGAAATTGACAGAAAATACATATGTGTTTCTTGCAGAAGCCATTGCAGTTCTTAAATCCCTAGAATATATTAAAAGAAATCAAGTCAGGCATGCAATAAATATATACTGACTCTTTTAGCGATCTTGCAAGTATTAAAAACGGGGCACTTAATTACATTCACAAAAATGCATAAATTCGCCATAAAATCTCCTTCTGTGTGAATTAAATGAGAATAATTTCCTTGTTAGTATTGTTTATGTTAAAACCCATGTAGAAATTCCTCATAATAAAAGGGAAAACAATGGACTTTCCAACTGTGAAAAAATATACAGGGTGTTCCATTTGAAATAATAAAGTTGCCCTATCCCGAAAATACGCTGTCATTTCCGGTTAAACAGGAAGTGAGCAAAAAAAGACGATTACTCAGGAAAAAACTTATCAAAATTAGAAGAAAACTTACGAACACGGCATTTTATTATCTCAACTAGTTCAAAAGTTATATAGGTTTAAAAAGGGTCAAAATATAATGGGGCACCCGGTATCAAGAAATGTCCTGGCAGATCCCTGGACCAGAAAAGAGCGTCCTTGTGAACTATCATCTTGTATTATATGGTTGGGGTATAGTGTTAAGTTAGTTTAGGGAATGAACGAATGAATAGGCCAATAAATACGTAATATGCAATTAGCTAATGGAGAAATCCAATGCCAAAAAAAAAGACTCTGCTTCTACTTCCTACAAATGTCCAGTATGTATAATATGTAAATATGGTACTAATAAATAGGTATTTTGTTCTAATGACTTTGATTTACAGATTTTCACTTGCGGAAATATTATTTACGCCCTTGTTAGGCAAAGTGCTACTTTTCCTAACTCAAATATAGAAATATAGAACGTTTCCAAGCACTAGTAGAAAAAAGTTATTAATCACTAATAAATAGTATTGGATCCAGCGAGGAGTGAGTTAAGTGTCGTCGTGAATAGACGTGTTTTTAAAATGCTCTCTAAAAAGCGGTAAAAACCCCGTTAAACTCAAAAGAATTTCAGCCACCGGTATATTAAGAACTTCTGCGTGAAATGAAGCGCCTCAATAGAAAAACAAAATAATATTAAATCAAATAAAGCAAACAAGCTCAAGTGAAGTGCAGTGTCTCTACGTACACCCAGAACGACTCAACAAGATACTTTTTAAGTGGTTCATGGGCAATAAATAATAGCATAATCAATGTCACAATGAGGCACGTATGTTTACAAAGCAATATAGCTGTCTTGTGACCTAAAGTAATTGTATACGGTGGAAAGATTTTAAATGGACAAAATCAGCTCAACGGAAAAGGAAAGGAAATAAAATAAAACAACAATCACAAGACGCTGCAGAAAGACAGATAAGCTATAAATTAATTTATTTCATTTTATCTAATTTAATTAATATTATTCTATTCTATCTTTCTATCTGATATTTACCATCTTAATTTTTATCAGCTCGATTTATTGATTCAAAACATAATATTTTATTATTAATTTGGAAGGCGGACATTGAAACCGATTGTCTCAAAGAAACAACATACGGGTGAGCAAACTATCCCTTCTTACCTCTTTTCTCATAACGCGCAAAAACATACTATTACCGCGAGATAGGGCCCTTCCAAGCAACTCCACTGTAAATGGATATTTACCTGTGGAACGGTTAATAAATAAAAGAAAAATGAAAACTGCCAGATTCAGAAACAGAAGAAACAGAAAACTTAGAAGAAGAAAAATAAGGAGATGACGATAGGTGGAAACTTAAAAGAAGCATGGAAACTGAAAAGAAGCATCTCGCAAATACCTGCACAACCCAACCAACCGATGATGACAGATGGAAACTTAATAGAAGCATGGAAACTTAAAAGAAGCATCTCACAAACACCTACACTTTCCATCCTATATTCCCACCCCATGCGTCATGCAGCTCTTGCTGCTGACAACAAGTATGTCCAATGTCGAATCCAGCGTATGCAGCCGGTCCGGCGGTATATAAGACATCCGAGATTTGGTTCCGGCACGCGGTTTGGCCGTCCGTTGGGCGTGTTCGACAGACGACCAAGCTGCGTGTTGGAACAAACCTCCATGGATGTCCGGAATCGGCAGCAATGCCGGTAAATCAATCAATCAATCACTAAATAGTATTGGAGCCAGTGTGCAATTGCCTGACACATTTATATCTAGAGACACGATTGATCTTTTGCCTTAGATCATGGCAGACAACAAAAAAATCACAATTTTCCTCAGTGGTGGAAACTTGCTTTATAAACTAAATTAATTATTAATAAAGAAAACCAGCTATATATTATCTAGTCATGGCTTAAAAGTAGACATCTTGAAAATTCAAATTGTCTGCCTCTGGACTTCCACTAACCGACATGTATGCCTGCCTCGATCTCCGCTAACCGAGTTGTATGCCAATTGTATTTTTGAATTCACGAAGTTGTAAGTAATCGGCTAGTAAAATACAATACGCTTCATACAAATACTTGCACCAATTGTAAAAGATCACGAGTTAAGTTTCTACCACCAAGAGAATTTCTCATATCAATTTCGTCTGAGAGACATTCATTTTCAATATCGATTGCTGTAGCCTCTTACCAGCAAAACAACTACCAGTTAATCTTAGGGTAGAAACATAGTGCTGCGAAGAGCAAAGAAGATAAGGTAGCACGCAGAACCGAGAAAACTAATCAATGACAAAAGGTAACACTTTTACTTCTTGTTGGATAGTTATTTTTGACATCAATATCGCTGATACAGACAGAAATAATGTTTTGCATGCCCCTTACCTCATTGACTATTGAATTTTATCGACTACTTTACTGTTCCACGTGTTTTGAATGACTTCCAACATTTTTATTTACATCGAAATATACTGGTTTATATTTAAGTTAAACATGGTTTAGATATGGTCTCTTTCTTGTCTGTGTTTGTTCTTTTTTGTCCAGAGTAGACTTTTGTCTGCAAGAACCTATTGGTTGCTGCAGTCTAGATTAGGTAGATAAAAAGAATAAAACATCGCTTATGGTCGTCATATTTTTTATTCTAGATTTGCTCATTTATAGCATTGCTGTTATAATTTACCTAAACCATTTATAGACAATGTGATATACCAAGTGTAAATTAAGTTACGATCGCCTCTATAACTTTTATACAACTTCTGCCTTTCAAATAGAATATACTGTATATTTATATTATCAAACCATATCATATCATATAAAAATAGGTTCATTGTTCAACCTAACCACATTATCACAGTCCAGTCGATTTCCTGAATGGCATTTCTTACTCGATGCACTGTTTTAAATCTTAACGAGATGTTAGAGGCTTTTCACAGGAATTTTTAGAAAGAAGTCAAGTGAAGAAGCATTAAATCAAGCCACCGAATTGGACCATTGGTATCCATCCATCGATTCTCAAAAGAAATTGTTATAATTTTTCCCCACCAGTTGTCTAAAATTAAGAGTCAGTATACTATCCTGTAAACTAATGATACATAAAATAGAATGAACATTATACTCTTCACCCATTTTCTTGCGCTTTTCTCATAAAGGCACGTCCACACCAAAGGAACATATAGGAACATTGTGTTTCTGTTGCTTGGTCCTTCAACTTGTTCCTGAATGTTTATCAAAGTTTTTTAAACGTTCCTTGTTGTTTACGGTTGCAGAAACAATAGTTCCTACCAGTTCTTTATTTCCATATTTAGCGGTAAAGATCAAAGAAAATGTGGAACATTTTTGTTTCGGAACCGCTTATTTTATTCGGTGTGGATACGATGTTTCCTATTTCCGCAGTTGTCTGTCGTGTATGAGACAGTTCTTAATAAAAGATCGTATTATATACCTATATTGGAACACAACTGTTGTTTGATGTGGGCAGAGCGGAGAGACTTGTAGCAACACAACGAAATTGTTATTTTCTTCTATTCTATAGAATACTCTTCGGAATTTTTGTATTTTAGTCATTTTTAATTTTATGTTGCAAACTTATTTGCTGAAACACTCGTCATAAAATAACAAACTAGTATATACAGGAAGTCAGGTCCCCCTCGCCGTCGCACAGTGATAGAAAGTGCTAGAGGTGTTTCAAAATCTCATGAGCTTTGACCTTGGTATGCGCAGAGAGATAATTTCGGCGATCGTCTCAATTACACAACTTCCTAAAAACATCAGATTTAGGATTTGCACTTTATCCCGAGCTGTCGCTTTACAGACCTCCATTCCAACGGCCCTTTGAGATTAATTTAGAAACTAGCGAATTTTGCGTGGAGTTATTCATCTAATCCCAACAATATGTAAATAAATCATTCTATTAAAATTCTGTGATAGCCGAGTCAATGTTTTCAAAATATACTTATGAGGAATAAACTCCGCCTTTTGCGCATCTCGCGGTTCATGAGGTTCTGAAAGTACTTTATTAGTAAAGTAACTTGGACAAAATTGTCTCTACTCTGCCCTTCAATTTTTATCGTTTTGTAATAATTTTTTTTTAAATGCTTGTAAAATAGTGCTTCAAAATGTATCTGCAATTTTTTTGATTTTTTAATTTAGTTTTTAGTATGTTTCATAGAAAAATTATAAATTTTTAGTAAAATAATAATATAATAATAATAATAATAATTTTTTGGTGCCAATAATACAAAGGCATTTTGCACAGGTCAGGTATAGAACAATTTTTTTTAATCGTTATTTTTTAATATTTCAGGAAGTACTAGATATTATTTTTAATTTTGGTATGTTAATAGGATATAAAATCACATATTTTAGTTTGAAAAGTTATTTTATCGCTCCACCAGTGGCGTCCCTGCGAACATGTCCACTGATATTTAAAAAAAAAAAAGTGGTACGCCACTGACATTTTTTCAAATTAAAAAAAAATAGGTTTAAAAAGCCATGAAACGTGGAAATTTTAAATTTGGGCAAAAAATTGTTTTTCCCATGTTCCAGTGGTAAATTTTTTTTCAAAAATAAGTAAAAAATATTTTTGTAAAAAAAATTTTCAAAAATTTTAGTAAAAAAAATTTTTTTTCGGAAATAGGTTTAGTATCGTGGAAATTTTAAATTTAAGCAAAAACAATTTTGTTCATTATTTATTCTAAGGGAAATATGTATATTTTCCAGTGAAAGTTTAACCATTTCTTCGCTGACAGTAGCGTCAGCTACCTACCAAATTTGACTGTTCTCCGTCAAGTAGTTTTTTTTAGTTAATGCACCAACAGACAGACAGACAGACAGACTGACGGAATTGAAAAACTATATTTTCGTAATTTACGTGATCTGAGTAGTAATACTATAGGGATTCTGGGACAAAATCCCATGTTATTTCTTATGGAGGTTCGTTTTAGTCATTTTTGACCAATTTTCCCCCCACCACTTTTAGGCTTCCCGCCAACAGAGGGCGCCACAGTGGCCGAGGAGATATATATGTATAGGTCTGAACAGCTTTTAAAACAGGTGTGTATACAGACCCTGTTTAAAAGCTGTACAAACTCTGTTTTAAAGCATACAGACCCTGGTTAAAATCATACATATCTGTATACAGACTCTGTTTTAAAAGCTGTTCAGACCTATACATATATATCTTCTCGGCCACTGTGACGCCCTCTGTTGGCGGGAAGCCTAAAAGTGGTGGGGGGGAAAATTGGTCAAAAATGACTAAAACGAACCTCCATAAGAAATAACATGGGATTTTGTCCCAGAATCCCTATAGTATCACTACTGATCTGAAACGTGAAAATCCGAAAAAATCTCGGAGGGTGATTTTTTCTCGAATACAATACTTCCCTTCGGTGTGCGAGGGAAGTAAAAATTATTACAAAACGATAAGAATTGAAGGGCAGAGATAATTTAGTCCACATTAGTAGCACTTGCTATCACTGCTTCGGATCAGATTTTCGTAAGAGAACCGTAGCGAGTAACAATGTTGCCTTTCCGAAAGGTCTCGTTCTTTAAAATAATATGAACTCCACTTTTTACGATCGTCTCTCAGACTAATATTTCTTGATTGTAAAATCACCAAATAATAAACTCGTGGTAACCCGAATTTGTTTGTAGTAATTTATAGAAGCCCCATTAACATTTGAGGATATCTTCGAAAGCTGTTCAAATTGTCCATTATGAGATGTTACACTACTTAGCAGATAGACAGATCGCTAATTCTGTTGCGTGTAAGATGACCTTTAACGAAAGGGAGTGTGCCTTAGATAATTCGTGAGTGTCCGCTGAAAGAGCACTTCTGGGGTGGATCTAAATTATTATGTGGCCCGGGCAGGTCGATTCTGAGAGGGTATAATTGACCTACTAACCCGATTGTTGGTTGTGACGTCAACGGCGACCTGACCCTCACACACGCAATTCCTCATCATTTTCCGGGTTATTTGTGCATGGTCTGGTTTCATATCAGAAATAACGTAATGAAAATATATTGTTTGGAAGTGTAGTAGGAAGTGTATTTAGTGATCTTGAAATTATTTAAGTATTTTTTTTTAAACATGCGAAACTGGGTATCAATTGTTGTTAATTGCCGTACGTTCGAGAATATCAGTTAATAGACATACATTTAAAAAAATTCTTTTGTTAAATTCTCGCTCAAACCGTGATATCAAAAATTATCTTAGTCAGGGATGGTCATAGAATTAAAAACTGCTGTGTTTGCTTGTGTCATCATTTTGTAATCTATGTCAAAGCTTTTCAAGTTACATCTCACACAGGCATCATCTGCAACAATGTGCACATGTATTTTTAATTATATATTCTAGATGTAAAATAATAAAACATGAAATAAAAGGCTATTACGTCTTCGATTGATTGATTGATTGGTTGATTAGTCAGCGTACGATAGGCATTGCTGCCATTTCCGGATATCCAATCTGGATGTTTTTATATACCGCCGGACTGGCTACATACGCCGAATTTAATATGGGACATACTTGTTGCCAGCAGTGTGCACCTCCTCCTGTCCAGATTTGGTTTCATGTTTCCCAGAAATTTGTGTTTTCGTTTCAACGTCCTGCATCAGTGCATCCATTTTGTTTGTTTGCCAAGGCATACATTAGCTCGCTGTAAGAAGCTTTTATTTATTAACAGTTCCACAGGTAAATAGCCATTTAAAGTGGAGGTGCAAGGAAAATCCCCGAGTGAACCTGTGAGACACCCTGTATACTGATCTGCCAAGGTAAAGTAAAATAAAAAGTAAAATCTGCAAAAAGTGAAAAAAGATATCTAGGAGCACATTTGAGACGCTCTGATATCAAGCAGACCCCCAACTACTTTGACCTAAGAAATATATTTGTACTCGTAAATAATCCCAATATATGGACCATGTGACAGCTGCCAGTCGAAACCTTCCTGTTGTGGGACCTGCCTTATGTTTAATACATTTTTAATTTTGATAAATTCAATTTAATTTAATAATTAATAACGATTAAGGATTAATAAACTAGTACTACCAATAGAAATAATCTTTTTCTTTCGTGTGTACACGATGGCAGCTTTCCTCTCTGTTTTGTAGGATTCCCACGGTCCACTTTCCAACAACAGTTCTAGTTGGAGTTTTATTACTTTTAAGTCACAACACAGCTGATATGCCTATATTGCTTTATAAATACATGTCGCTCACTTGACACTAAACAGCATTTAGCGTTCAGCCTTCTTTACCAATAACCAACCACTTGAAAGGGTCCTGAGCATAAATCGATCTGTTTCCGTCGACGCGCGATAGCCAAAACTAAGGTACTGCACGTATTTACATTATTTTTGATACTGTTATTAAACACTTTGCCAGTAATTTTCAATTATTAATTTGATATGTACTTTGTTCTTCTATTATGACACTTCACTTTATGCAACATTTTTTCACCTACCGATGAGTTCAATTTTATCGAGTTTAATGGAGTTCCAACCGATTCTTTACGCAGGCTAAGCATTTCCAAGAAACTGAATGAGATTTTATGAAAATGTAATTCATTTGAATGAAAAATTTTTTAAAGACAAGGTACGTAAATAAATTAATTTCAGGCCTTTGTTCTCATTTTTAACTGAATTTACATATCGTAGGGGATCATGTAGATACTAGTTTAGCCTGCTTAGCCGTAGGGGACTAGGTTGGATGCTAGTGTTAAAATGAGAATGGCAAATCAGAATTTTACTTGTTAGCATAACCAGAAGTCAGGTTATCGAAAGAATGCAAAGATTTCATTAATATTTTTATATATATAGTTTTTCCTTTAGTTCTCATAGATAGCTTTTCTTTCCACTGTTTGCAAAATCCTATAAAGAAAATGTTTCATTACTATAAGCAAACAAATAATAAATAATTCACTTTTAAACATAGTTATTGTTATTATCAACATTATTTTCTTCTTTTTAGTGCGTTTTTATCAGTTTTTTTTAATTTTTCAGTTGTTTTCTTCTTTTTAGTTTTTTTACAATTAGAATGGTGCGTCTGTTATAGCTATAATCTGTGACGTCGCAAATCCACAGATACCGATTTTCATACAAATCAGACCATGAATTACAAAACTTATCTGCCATATTGGCGCCGCCATTTTGAATTGTTAAATATCGACCAAATGTTTATAATCTGCAATCTCGATAACCCTCAGATACGATTCCATTTTCCATTTAAATATATTTTATTAATTTAAATATTTATAATATATGGGCCTATTCTAGAGGTATATATGAAAAACATATAATAAAGTAAGTACATTGTACATATAAACTGTCACGTCTTAACACATAAAAACATGGTATAAAACATGACAGAGCCGATGGTATGGCTGGAGACCTCATTTGAAAAACAGCTCTTTTAATTGTAGGTTTTTTAATTGATACTTCTTATAAATTTATATCAGTTATTGATATTATTTTTACCTCACGGTTTTAAGTGAGTTGAAAGCTCTTTTATGATAAAATTTCATGTTAACTTAATTTATACAGGAAAAATAATGAAAAACCTGTTTAAGTCCTAGGTCAAGTGTATAAAATATTCATTTTATATGTTATGTATTAATGTTAAATAATAATAACAATATTTATATGGTATCGACGGGTAGAGGGCAGGCTCAGATACCGATTTTCAGTTAAATCAAACCGTAAATGATAATTTTTCTGCTATATTAAATTTTTGAGTTTTGATCACATATTTATAATCTGCGACCTCAAGAATCCCCAGATGAAATTTTTAGTGGAATCGGATATTTAATGCCAATAGATTGTCCGCCATCTTTGAAACGCCATCTTGGATTTTTCTATAAAAGATGTCAAATTATATTTTCATGTGAACCATAATTTGCACATGCCATATGTCGAGTTAATAAGGCAACTGCCATTCAAATACCGACTTTTTGATGATGGAGTGGAGATTCAACATAAATAGGTATGCAGATTTGTCGGTGCTCCACATCCCCAAAAGATGAAACCACCCTTCATCAGAAAAAAATGTCAAATGTAGCAAATCGTCATTCATTCAATTATTAACAAACCACTGGCAATACGCAAGACGTTTGTCAGCAAGTAATATGATTGCATCTTATATGGATGCATGCCCAAGTCCTTTACAATCGTTCGGCATGTTCCATAAGAATAAGAAAGTCCAATTTCCTAAGAGAGACGGTTGGAGGGTTTTACAGACTCTAGTTCCACACATTAATGGACGTTATTAACAATTATTTTTGTAGGAGCTGTTGGTCTACCAGCACCTTCTTTATGTGTCACACAACCAGTTTCGCGAATTGTACCAACACAATTAGTAACACATGTATGAAAATCCCTTAGTATTACTGCTGAGTCTGGGAAGTGCTCCTGAAAACCGTCCAAACATAACCGCTGACTGTATTCCCAATTTCCCAGTGTCCGTTATTAATATTGGAAATGTTTATGTTCGTATATGGGGGTCGAGTTACCAGTTTTCGTTCAAGGTCAAGACAGCGGTGTCGCGGTCGAGTGAGACTGTCGTATATGCAACGGCTGATATATGCAAATGTAATATGGGTTGCATATATCACAGGGGGTCAAGTTACCAGTTTTCATTTAAGGTCGAAATACAGCGGTGCCTCAATGGAGAGTGGATCATAAAAAGTTTATGTTTTGTGTATGGTGTTATCATTTCCAATATCCCGATGGTTGCAAGAATTGCGAAATCTGTGAATTTTTAGTTCGAAAATAGGCTTCAGTTATGTAAGTTTCGTGCTCTGTAGTGAAAACCATAATGAAAATTATTCAGAAACTGAGTTTAAGATTAGAGAAAAAATAAAACTTTAACAGAACGGCACGACAATCAAAGAATGATTGTCATAATCATTGGGTACGTTTAGGGAATGCAACCGCTGTGAGTTCCCTAGACGGTGTCAAGCAGTCACTACAATTTAGGATATGTCTTGTCACAGAAAGCCTTTATGATTATTTATTAATAAATAATCATTTAATATTAATATTTCTTTATTCTATATTTGCAAAAATAAGGATTGACCATGGTAGAGGTATCGGAGGGAGGCAGAACACTCCAGTTTGCAAAAAATAGTGAACACACGTTCACTACACACCTGTCGGTCGGCGCAGAGACGTAAAAATGCAAGAACATTAATTTAGGTATCAAAATTGGTCAAACGCACAAGTTTTATAATGGATGGAAAATATAAAAAATGTTGAGGCCTTGGCTTCTAGTACATACACCAAATTTCAAGTTTCTGTACTCTTAGGAGCTTGCTTTATTTATTTCCTACCTATTTACCCCCCAACCCTTCACCGGATATGGATTGATTGATTGATTTGCCAGCATAAGGTGGGCATTGCTGCCAATTCCGGGCATCCATGGAGTTCGTTCCAACACGCAGCTTGGTCGCCCGTCGAACACGCCCAACGGACGGCCAAACCGCGTGCCGGAACCAAATCTTGGATGTTTTACCGCCGAACCGCCTGCATACGGCGAGTTGGACATTGGACATGCTTGTTGTCAGCAGCGAGAGCCGCATGACGCATGGGGTGGGAGTATAGGATGGGAAGTGTAGGTGTTTGAGAGATGCTTCTTTTAAGTTTCCATGCTTCTATTAAGTTTCCATCTATCGTCATCTCCTTAGTTTTCTGCTTCTTGTGTCTCTGAATCCGGCAGCTTTTATTTTTTATTTTATTTTTGTATTTTTTCCCTTTTTTCCCTTTCTTTTTTATTTATTAACCGCTCCACAGGTAAATATCCATCTACGGTGGAGTTGCTGGGAAGGGCCCTATCTCGCGGTAACAATATTTTTTTTGCGCGTTATGAGAAAAGAGTTCCGAAGGGATAGTTTGCTCACCCTGTATATCGGTTCCTTGAAACAATCGGTTTCAATTTTGGACAGTTTTTTCATTTCATCACCTATATATTATGTTTATTACTTATATATTATGTTTAATATCTTCTCAATTTTGATCTCCAATTCTCGTTTAAAATTTAATAAAGACATAAATAAATTGCTAATGCTACATAAACAATAACTTATCTGTTTCATTCACACGTCTGGCTGGATGTTGCTTATTTTATATCATCCACTTCAGGAGAAACGAATCCAGGTATATATTTTACAGTCAAGCACTCAAGCAGTACACTTTTTTCGCTCAAATTTAAAATCTCGACGTTTCATGACATTCTAAACCTATTTCAAGAAAAAAAAAATTTAAACCTTTTTTTACGATTATTATACTTCCAATCCACCATGTGGATGTGGAAGTACACGACACGTTTGAGGGAATCTGCCACCCTTTTATTACCAACCAATCGATCTGCCAACGTTATAGCAAGATTTATAAGGTAATAGACAAACAAAATAAACAATTACAGCCTTAATAATTGTGTTCACTATTTTTTGCAAATTGCCTCCCTCCGACACCGCTATCCGAGATAATCCTTATAGATGACACTTATACATGCCTCCCTCTACATTCTTTCAATAAATAGGCCTTAACTAAATAATCACTGAAAGATGTCACCAGCCCTTAGTCTATAATAGGGGTCCAATTAACCGGGTAATGTTGAAAGTTTATTTCAAAATTTTAGTGACCATTTTTTTGGAGGAGGAGGAATTTAAAAAAATAATAATTTAACAGTAATCAAGTTCTGTTTTTTTTTTAACAAAATGTTTGTAATGTTTCATAAAATTATGAAAAATAGTCTTCAAAAGATTTTAATTTTTTTCGGTTATAATGTTTTAAATAATAAAAGCGATTTCCTATGAAGAAACCGAATGAGTTATCCTCTCATCTACTAGTAACAATGAGACACTTCCATATGATTCAATTTTTTAATTTTACGTTATTTCACTGCTTTAGTCAGAATTGTGGGTCTTGCAGCAGATGCGCTATTAATATTTGTTCTATTTTCAAATATTTTCTTGCAATTTGCAGGTGAACCCTACACCTGGTATATATTAATAATTTAACTTAACCTTTTTCATATTGAGATTCACCTGGCAATAATACCAAGTTTGTAATTAGTAGTTCTTTTTCTAGAGGCATGTTGTTTATTATGTCTATATATATTTTTTAAAAGGATTGTTGAAATGTATTTAAAAATGTCAGTAAAATTGCAGTAATTGAGAGGATGCTCCGTCCTATTTGACAAAAGTTAATATGTTGAAGATGTAAGTTGCATGTAGATACTGACTTCATTTCATTGTTTTTGTGTCAAATGGTAATTATCTATTGCATTTTCTCAATTTCAGTTTATGTGCTCCCGTATACAAAACAAGCTTAATAAAGGCTGGCTATAATTATCATTTTCGTGGCGCCTGGGAGCGACTTACTGATTATTTCGGTCACGCATTTGCTCTACTGTACTCTATGAAACCAAGAGAAGTTAAAAGAAAAATGTCTTATTTTAGTTACGTCGAGTAAGACAATAATGTGTCAGTGAGGAGCATATGAAAATGTTACAGGTTATATCTTGGAAAAATTCAATTAATTAAAAATTCTGTCGTACAGGATGTTTCTAAAGTATAGTTCGAAATTTGCAACGAGTAATATTCATGAAAATAAAAGAAGTCCTTATAAGAATCTGGCATAAAAGTTCCCCTAGGGAGTTATAGGCCCTTAAATTGATTCAGACGAAATTTGCTTTTTTCTGTTATTTGAAAAATGGTACGGAATAAAGAGACAAAATTTTGGGCATTCACCGCACGCGGAACTAAGTGAATGTCCAACATTTTGTCTATATTTTACCGTTAAGTGATGATTCATGTGCTTCTTCTTCTTCCAAGATATCTAGTAATGTAAAAATAATTGAAATAATAACGCACTTATACAATTTTTAAAAATTATTGAGCTTATTACGTTATTATACATGTAGTTATATACATTATGCACATCTGAGAATTCAAAAGTCAAACTATTTAAAAAGTAGTTGTAACCATTACAAGCTGTGCATGTACATTATGTAATTTTGATTAACTTGTTTCCTCTGTAGTACTAAATCATTAATTGCCACTTTTTGTTTCAGGTAAATATCATTGAACCATCGGGACTTATTATGTATGTATGCATCAAATCAATTGCACGATTAATACTTATGATACTATGAAGATAAGAATCTAAACTAATACCCAATAAACAATTAGATGTTTTCGCGATATGCAAATTGGCTTTTTCGATATTATTAAAATGAAGTACTTAATGTATTAAAGCATTTCTCTGTATTTAAAAAGCAATCCGGCGTCTATTAAATTAATATTTCAACAAATAAATAACATAAAATTTGAATATTTGAACAGCTACGCGAAACACGCCATTATTGGTTGTTACACTGGTGACGTCATCGATTACATCAAACAGTAATGTCCCATGTACGTAGTATAAAAACATAACATATTAAAGACTTTTTGGACCTTTTCACCTGTGATTTAATTCGAAATGGCTAATATGGGATTCGTAAGAGCTACTTCAGGAAATTTACCGTGGATGTGTTCATGATCACGGAATTTATGAAGAAAGATGAACGTTTCAACATAGCAGAAGTACTAAACATAAGTACTAAACTTTTTTATTCTCTTTGTATTTATCTATTATTACTTTAACGTAGTCTATTGATTCCTTTATTATTGTATATAGTTGCTCAATATAATATACATAGAAGGTTGATATTATAGACATAACCTATAAATATTGTTCATAAACTTGTAATGTAAACAGCGTTAGGTAGTTAGTTATTCATTATTTTAGACTAATACTCATGCATGATAATGAAGTTTTTAACTTACTTTGCTTACTCAACCTATTCTGAAATAATCCTCATAGCAGAAAAATACTGATGCTGTTGTAGGTGGATCACGTCTAGCGGTTTTGTCACTTTATTTTGCGTTGTATTTCTTTTGGTACTGTCACGAAAACCTTTTCAGGTGCGTTCTTGGATGTATTTTTGCATCCTGGTACAAAACACCACTTATTTCCCATTATAAATCGTTAAGGTTTTGCAAAATAACGTGTATTTATAATACACAACCTATGTTTGTTTACCAACAATGTAACCTCTGACGTCATCAGTGCGGGATACGGTGAAGTAAGGTTTTTCGTGGTAAAATTTAAATTCAAATTTAAAAGGGCTTATTTTAAGGAATAAATCGATTGCCTGGGAAAATTTAATTTTATTTAAATATAATTAAGTATTATCTTCACAGTCAAAGATATTTTAAAATTTGTGAACACACCGAATTGTTCTTTCACCATCACCCAATTGTAAATAGCGCACTCTGTATAGGTTACCGTTGCGTTACTACTGTTTAGTACCCATATATATCTCTAAGATTTATAACATGAAGTAATATAGTAGGCGAGCCCAGAACCAGAATTTTAGCCTCATCACGGCATGAAGATTTCGATTATTTTTCAATAGTTTCTCACTACTCCCCGAAGAGAGAGTTCCATTACTATTGACAATCTAGGTAAAATAATAACTGACATTTCCCGCCCCGCCCGCGTCTCTAGTGAAATTTCTAATTTTCCGACACTTGGAAAATATTGTCATGACGGTATGTCAGTTTACCACATAATTACATGCCTTTGGTCCCAGAGAACCTAGGAAAAATAGTTGACAATTTTCAGACGAATCGAAAAATAAATGATAATATGTGTCCGGCTAATCGTGCTGCCATTTTGAATCTCCCAATTTCGATTTCATATCCGTAACCTGTTACTTCAATAACCCCCCCCCCCCACATACCGATTTTGAGCAGAATCAGACAATAAATTATAAAAATCATCTGCCATTTTGGCGCCGCCATTTTGGCGCCGCCATTTTGAATTTCATATTCGTAATAAACGATGTCGAACACCCGCGCATACCGATTTTCAGCGGAATAGGGCGACAAATAAGGACATTATTTTAATGCAATTTCCGGTAATTTTTTCACGTCCTGTATTGTGTAAACGTGAGGATTTTTCAACGCGTGCCTTACCCGGCTGAAAATTTAAAGACGTGATTTTTTCAAACGTTCGTAGCTTAATGCACACATGGAATGGAAGGTCGTTTTAGATCTCCGTGGAAAGAGGAAGGTTGGCGTTTTATTCTTATACCAAATCGCAATGGTGGAACCGGAAATCCGGCTCGTTACGAACGAAGGAAAAATGACGTTTCTCATAATAATTGAAAAACATGAATTCTTCAAAAAACTAAATAAATACGTCGAGTATGAGGGCGCGCGACGTCCCTATTGAAAGAGGAAGATTGGCGCTTTATCCTGATACCAAATTGGACCAGCAGAATCGGAAATTCGATTTGGCAAGAGTGAAAGAAGAATGGCCTACTTGGACCGATCAGAAAATGTTGAAATTTAACCTAAAAAGTTGAAAAACGTGGAATTTCAAACGTTCGTAACTAAATAAATATTTCGAGTGGAAGCTCGTTCTATGTCTATCGAAAGAGGAAGATCGGCTATGTATCGATATCGTAAATTGCAGAGTCAAAATCGAAAATTCAGCTCAACGCGAATGAAAAAAAAAATGGATATTTCTTTACGTCTAGTGAATTTTGTGTGGAATGAAAGCGATTGAAAATTAATTTTCGCTCCTTTCGCGACACTTTGGGAGTTTGCTGCAAGGAAAAAATGTGTTTATTTTGATTATGGAATTACACTTTCCATAAATTTAGCCATGCCGCGATTACACGAAATTTTGGTCCAGGGCTGACCTACTAATATAACTGTTACTCCTATGTAACTCCTGTACAACTTCCTTATGTACCTGCTTGCTCTTTACTTCAGCGCAAATCTCTTTTTCCGTAGTATGGAGGCTTTTATTTTACCTATAAAATATATTTGTACGTCAATTATACACTGTGGTGCAAATGTATGGAATACATTCATTATTTCATAGGCATATGGTTTTAAAAAATATCCAAAGAGTGTCTCAACCATTCCTTATCTTGGATCTATAGTTGTAATTATCTATCCGACCATATACTATTGTTAATTAAATATACAGGGTGGGTTGAAATGTATTTTATGTTATAACAGTGGCCGTAAAAATAAATGTTCTTAATATAAAGACGAATTGTATAAGCACATCAGAAATATGAAATGTGTATTGGTAAAATAGTAAATGTGGTAAAAACTAACGCTGACAATTAAGGCGTAAATAGCTTGATGCGGTTGTTGCTATGTGGCAAACAAAAAGAGAACATAAAGCCCCATATCGTGATTTATGTGGCTTATTAAGGTGATATTTGTATGAAATAAAATTATTTGGGCATATTATCTAGTAAAATGAGGCTTACAGAGAGAGAAATGAAATTCTCATTATGGATGTGGAGATAAAATGCGAACGCAAGAACAAGTGTGTGATTTTTTTAAGTATCTAAATCGAGAAACAATTTCTCAGTCCACGGTGACCAAACTAGAGAAAAACTTTAGAGAGAATGGTTGTGTTAAAGATCTTTAAGGAATTTATATTTACATATTTAAAAAATGTATTACCTATCTGCTGAACATATTGAATTTTAAACCTGTTTTTCAACAATTCTCTTAAGAGTCCTAAGTATACATATGGCATCTAATGAAGGCATCGAAAATATGGCAACTCTAATTGAAAATAGCAAAAGGACACTATAAAAGTGATCAGTATTCTTATAAATACTTCTGTGCCTTTATATAAACAAGGGGGTGATTGTGATTATATAAACAGAAGTGGTGTTTGAAGGCGAGTTTGCGCGATGTCTATGTGTGTGTATGCCACACCGCATATTCATAGCAAGGTATCAAATAGTATAGAAGAGTTTCTGAATGTTACTAAAAGCAACTCTAGTTACAAAATTGCAAACAAAATGAAAATTTATATTTTGTTATATTATTTTTAAATTCAATTTATCCCCAAGTTGTATAAAAGTTGCCTATGCCTATATAGAAACTCATAAATATTAATTATATAAAATAACACTTAAAAACTGTAGTAACAGTTGTGTAAATCTAGGATGGAAATGTTTGTGTTTGCCATTTTATCAAACCTAAGAACTGGGTATGTTTTGTATTTTACATACCCCCTATGGAACTTCATGACCATTTAGTAATCCTATAAACAGCAAATATGATCATCATCACCGACTAATGCAAACTTGCCTTCAAACACCACTTCTGTTACTTTAGTAAGTAACGTAAATTGTCCACGAAAACTTTTCAATTACCACTTTATATCATTTTATACCACTTAAAGAGCTTAAATGGTTCGCTCTTTAAAAGTCACCATTACCACTTTATGTATCTCTAAGTTTTACAGTAATAAGTAATAGAAATATAACGTTACTCTTATAAACTTCCTTATAAACTTTAAATACGGAACCTCTTCTTTCTTGCTCTTTCTTTCATCGCAAGTCTCTTTCTCTTTCTTTAGTTGTTGATTATTATTACATATTTCTTTCTAACAATATGGAGGCTTTTACTCTGTATATGAAATATATAGGGTGTTCCTTAATGACGTGCTAATATTTCAGGGTGTGATTCCTTAGGTCATTTTATAAAGAAAAGTTCATATGAACATATTATGTCAGCAACGGCTTAAATTTTTTGCTACAGGGTATTGAAATTTTTTTTACTGATCGTTATTTTTTAATATCTTAGAAAGTATTTTAGATATTATTTTCAGTTTTGGTATGTGTTAATAGGTAGGATATAGAACTACGTATTTTAATTAGAAAAATTATTTTATCATTCCACCAGCGGCGTCCCTGCGAACATGTCTTCTGATATTTTTTACCAAAAGGTGGTACGCCACTGACATTTTTCCATGTCGATATTTTTCCTGATTGGCCTGATCAATTCTACATGAAAACGGTCTCTTGCGTTCTTGTCAGACGCACAGTTCTTGATTAGAACAATTAAATTCATATTGAAACTAATTACACAGGCACACACACAAAAGAAAATGTCGATCACACGGACCAGACCCATCATCTCCAGTGTATTTTGGCTTACTGAATACGAATTCGGTGCCATTTTTGCCCCACCACGTCACAATTTTTTTCTATACTCAAAGAACAGTTAGAAAAATGCAAAAAGGGAATATTGCATTTTTCTAACGATTTTCACCGAATAATAGAAACTTTAGTAAGTAACGTAAATTGTCCACGAAAACTTTTCAATTACCACTTTATACCACTTAAAGAACTTAAATGGTTCCTTCTTTAAAAGTCACCATTACTACTTTATACAGGGTGTAATTAGTTTCATGTCATTAAAAAAAACTGGTGGTAGGGAACGACAGACAAACAAAAAAACCTTATATAACATGGGGTCTAAAGCTCATAGTTTTGGAGAAAAAAAATTTTGTATTCCTTTTTGGCCTTTGTACTAGTGTTGGGCGATATCGTGATTTTTCAATCACAACGTGAATCGTTACTGTGATTTTCTGATATCAGTGAATTTAAGCAGTGATATAATAACGACTTTTCGTAATACGGCGTATGGGAGAAGTTGTTAATTGTTATCTATTCCTAAATAAGTGCCGACAAACGGTGAATAGTGAATTCACTAATTTAGTATCTATGCGGCCGGTAGATATGTGTATTATTTATTATATGCAGGACCCAGAGATAGTAGCATACGGCCAGACCAATCATCGATTTACTTCGAACTTATTTAAATACATATTTCGAAAAGCGGGGGGTAATATTCCTTAAACTTGAATATTTACCTCAGTCAACGTTTTGAAGAGCGGGGGGAAGATTCCTCAATTATAATATTTATTTATATAGGCCTCTTTGCCATTCCTTAATGGCCTGGTTTGATAAATCAATCCAAGTGTTTCTCCTCTTCGAATGTTTATCGAAAATTTGGTACCTCATCCGTACAATATTATTTAACAGCGAGCAACATTTTTAAAACAAACAAGCATTACGCTCCTTGCCGATTTACTTCGCGGCCCTGCCACCAATCGTCAGTAAATATAAGTAAATCATATAAATATATATACAGTATAAAACGCGTACCTACCTAATAATATTATTTTCGTACCATAAAATAGTATATTAAAGTATAAGTGGATATTAAGGTCTTTAAAACACGCGCCATTTTTCGACCACGACGGCGCGCGCAGCCGGAGTACTCGAAATAGAGCAAGTGTTATAAAGACCAGTTATCCACGAATACTTTACGCTATTTTTTTATTGGTACACTTTGAACTCATAAATACTGGTATTATTACTACAAAAAATGGAAATAAGACATCAGGATACCTGTCAATGTCAAATGCAATCTTACATAGGATTAATTATTGTCACTACAGTTGTTACTGATTGTATATTGCTTTAAAATGAGTTCTAACATTGATTACTTAAATATAAAAGCAGATTCGCGATTAATACCGCAAAAATTCCTGTCAGATCAATAATTAAGTTGACATTTTGATTCGGGTTGTAGTTGTTACCATGGTAACTTTGAAACACGCGCGTTTTTAAAACTTATGTAGGGTACCAATTAATTTTTTTTTTTTATTGGTACCCTATTTTGCTTATTTAAAGTACGCCTCAGAGTGTTTAAATCCTACTTTTAAAAACGCACGTGTTTTAAAGTTACCATGGCAATAACTATAATCCCAGTCAAAATGTCAACTTTTTAATTATTGATCTGACAGGAATTATTGCGGTATTAAGCGCGAATCTGCTTTTCTATTTAAGTAATCAATGTTAGAACTCATTTTAAAGCAATATACAATCAGTAACAACTGTAGTGACAATAATTAATCCTATGTGACAGATTGCAAATTAATTTTTGCATTCCTCATTTGACATCGACAGGTATCCTGATGTCACATCACGAATTCAACCATTTTACATTCTTAATTCTTATTTCCATTTTTTGTAGTAATAATACCAGTATTTATGATTTCAAAGTGTACCAATAAAAAAAAATAGCGTAAAGTATTCGTGGATAACTGGTCTTTAAAACACTTGCTCTACTTCGAGCACTCCGGCTGCGCCGTCGTGCTCGAAAGATCGCGCGTGTTTTAAAGACCTTAATATCCACTTATACTTTAATATACTATATATATCGAAAGTCGTGATCACATCACGCTTTTCTGCCAACCTTAATAACAGTCCTTACCTGTGATTTTTTAATATCAGTGATTAAATCACAGTTCGTGATATATCGCCCATCACTATTTTGTACCAAGTTTTTATTTTATTTTTCTTTATTGACAACGTTAGTTGATAGTTTAGTGTTTAGTGTTGAACGAAGTGCGTATGTACTTAATTCGACGTACCGAACTGTGTATTGATACAGATGCAGAGATTTTGAATCATTTAGGTAGGTAGTAAGCTTTTAACCCAGGGCACTCATTTATGTTACAAATGTTAATAAACAACATTTAAATTTTCTAAATTATAAACAATCCAATATTTTGTTCCAAACTGAAAAACACACATGTAAAGAAATGCTCTGTTTAAACCTCTATGGCTATTATTTGCTTGCAATTGTGCACGAAGAGAGAACGTATTTACCTCTTTATACTTGCCTCAGTTCAGTTGAGGCGGTACATCAAAGGCAGTCGATGATCCTTTGACACCGCGTATGCCGGCCAGCACTTTTTTATGACAATTTAAAAGTTGTGTAATTGGGAAGTACAAGTCCATCGACCAAGAAAAGCAGTGGTTCTCAATAGTTGTCTACCATAATATTAAATATGTTAACCTAGATCAGTGTTTTTCTAAGTGCCCCTAGAGGGAAAAGTCATAAAGGTTTTTTGTTTGTCTAGTCGGTCCCCATTACCAGTTTTTTTAATGACGTGAAACTGATTACACCCTGTATATCTCTTAAGTTTTATAGAAAGAAGTAATAGAAATATAACTGTTACGCTTATAAACTTCCTTATAAAGTTTAAATACAGAACCTCTTCTTTCTTGCTCTTTCTTTCACCACAAGCCTCTTTCTTTTTCTTTAGTTGTTGATGCTGAAATTATTACATCTTCCTTTCTAACAATATGGAGGCTTTTACTCTGTATATGAAATATACAGGGTGTTCCTTAATGACGTGCTAATATTTCAGGGTGTGATTCCTTAGGTCATTTTATGAAAAAAAGTTCATATGAACATATGTCCGCAACGGCTTCAATTTTTTGCTACAGGGTATTGAAATTTTCCTAATCGTTATTTTTTAATATCTTAGAAAGTATTTTAGATATTATTTTCAATTTTGGTATGTGTTAATAGGATATAGAACCACATATTTTAATTAAAAAAATTATTTTATCACTGCACCATTGGCGTCCCTGAGAACATGTCCTCTGATATTTTCTACCAAAAAGTGGTACGCCACTGACATTTTTCCATGTCGATATTTTTCCTGATTAGCCTGATCAATTCTACATGAAAACGGTCTCTTGCGTTCTTCTCATCAGATGCACAGTTCTTGATTAAAACAATTAAATTCACATTTTTGCCCCACCACTGCAAATTTCATTTTACGAATTGCAAAAGGCAAGACGAATCGCATGACAACACAATGAAATATTAGTAATGGTAAAGTACCAAATAGTAATAAAGTGTTTCTGAATGTTACTAATGGTTTGTAAAAGTAACTATAATTGTATAAAAGTTACTGCTGCTATTGTGGGACCAAGACATTTTATATTCATCACAGTCAACCCCTTTATTGTGACTGAACCTCTATAAAAACTCTTTATATAACTATAGTAACAGTTACTAAACGTTTTATAAGTCTATGATAGAAATGTTTCCATTGGTATTTTATAAAATCTAAGGTAATAATATCTTGTGAACGGGCAGAAGGACTTCGGTCGATAGCCCTTTGGATCTTTCCAATAAAGAACATATTTATTTATATATTTAAGATCTTGTAAATTTCCATAGCCTCTATGGAACAATGTAACCCTTTAGTAATCTTATAAAGTGCTTATATAAGTTCACAACCTTAATAAACTCATAAACACCAATTACTTCTTGTGAGAAAAATTGTTCATTGAGATGTATCGTCAACAACGCTCTCTATAGATGTAATGTGGCTGTATCCAAGTAAAATACTAGTCAAAAAGTCTTTGCATTTGACAATGTCCGATTCCAACTTTTACTCATGTTTTTTTTATATTGGAGCTTTACCGTTGTACTAAGCTGAAATACAACCCACTCAAAAACGTTCTATTCGTACAGAAATAATTGAATCGATCAAATTCATCTTATGTTTCCGGTTCCCTCGGGAATTCTCATTTTCTTATTCGGGTCAGTGGGTCAGCGTTTAATGGAATTGCCGGCGGGTGTCAATCATATACGTTGAGGATTAAACGAAGAGGAATGATTTTTATTAATATGCCGTCCATCGTAATTATCAAATACCCATTTAATTTTCCACATTATGTGTTAGATGATCCATTAATAATAACACAGACACACAAAATAAAAAAGGCCATGTACTTTTGAGCAGAGTATGATATCTCGTTTTACCCTAGTATATAGACCAAGTGAATTTTTTTTGTGTGTGCCTATGTAATTATTTCATTTTGACTAAATTTTGTATGCTTATTATTTGAGATGTGTTAACCTAACCATTCTGAAGTTTTAGCTCTCTAAGTTCATATTTTCAATTTTCTAAAGCAGTTTTCCCCAGATTTCTGCGTCAGCGATACGACACATTTTACATAAAGATTGGTTGCTGTGTTCAAAATATTTGTTGAATATTGATAAAATTTTGCATAATTGTTCGAAGTATATTTATTTCATAGTACAGAAACATTACTTGCATTATTCTCCGTTTTGCAACAAGTTTTGCTCCGTAATTTCTTCTATGCTCGCGTGACGAATAAGATTCAATTTGACTTTTTGTGTGCTGATTTGAGACGTATTGACCTAACGTTTTAAGTACAATATCTCAATTCTAGAGCTGTTTCTTCCCCGGATTTTCAGCTTTTCAGCAAAGGTAGCTTGTTGAATGCATATTTGTTAAAATTATTCTCTGAATTTCCAACCCCAAATATCTATCACTACTTCCACATCCAGATTTTCCGTCCAAGTCTCTTTAAAGGAAAACATCTTGGCTATATTTGCATTCTAGTATGTGGAAATAATTGGTCATACAATTTTAATAATACTTGAGGCAGATGTCAAAAAAAATTGTGGCCTTGGTTTTTACCATATACGCCAAAAATGAAGTTTTTGTAGCTAGCTCTACTTATTATCCCCTCAAAATATAATCTAGTTAGAAATGTCGTTATAAAACAGACGTGAATCAAATCTCAAGTGAATATCACAATTTAATTTTATCAGCGCCCTTTAATAATGGAGCCCCCTAGATGGCGAAGGGGCTGAAAAATGTTGTTAAAAAAAATATGAGGCTTTGGCTTCTACTATATACACCGGGTCCCAAGTTTCTGTACTCTTACCAATTTCATTTACTTATTTTCCCCTATTTACCCCTGAACCCTTCACCAGAATCATCACAAAATATAATCTAGTTCCAAGTGCCGTCATAATACATACAATTTCAAGTGAATATCTCAATTTTATTCTATCATCCCCTTTAATAATGGAGCGGGGCTGGTGGAGGGGATGGGAAATATTATTAAAAAATCTGAGGCCTTGGCTTCTACTACATACACCAATTCCCAAGTTGGTGTACTCTTACCAGCTTGCTTTACTTATTTTCCCCTATTACCCCCCAACCCTTCGCCCGATATGTTCAAAAGACAATCCAGTTCCAGATTTCGTTATAATTCATACGTTTACAAAATTTTAAGTCAATATCTTATGCCGTTCTAGAGAAAACGTGCGTACAAAAAAGTTACACACCGACAGACAGATAGAAAAATTTGTTTCGCTCAAATTTAAAGTCTTCATGATATTCTATACCTATTTCAAAAAAAAAAAATTGTTTTACGATTCCTGTACTTCCAATCCACAAAAGATGTGGGCCTCATTTGATTGGCATATATGCTTTTTATGTTCGTTAAATTATTTGATACAAATTTTTCTAACCGTTTTTAAGGCGGTTCGATGTTTAAAACATGTGTTTCGCCATTTTTAAATTCTATAATGTAAAAAACTATCTCCACGTGCATAAATGTACATCTACAAAAGTGGAATTTTAACTTTTGACAACTAGATTCAGTACCAGGCTACTCCAAAAATACCTAACTGCCAATTGAACACAATTCTATCCGAGGCGCATTCGTCACATTATCATATATCTACGAATAGAGAAAACGTTAATCAATGTAGAAAGTGAGAAATAATTTAGCAACATTTTTACTTCAGTTTTTGTTTTTTAAAATATGTTTTTATGTAAGTGAGTTCTGTATGTATATTTTAGAGCAATAAAAAGTTGCTAATTATAACTTGCATATTTACTGTTTATCTAATAGAATAAAAACAAATCGTGGAATTTTTGAACATATTTGTTGGGGATAAGGATCATAACATTCCACAGTTCTTGGAAGAAAAGCCGGATATGTGTGAATAAAGTGTATAAACTATTATATTTATATTTTATTTGGAATAAAGGTAGAATCTTTAATTCAAAGAACTGACGCTGTAAAATGGAAATTCAACGTTATATTATTAAGTATTAACACCTTTAATTATTGTAAAATTTAATGAATCTTGTAAATTATTTGTAAATAAATTTCACATAATTAATTTCTTAAAATTTCCAAGTAATTTAAAATTTGAGCTTATTCACCATGAATATGCAATTGTTGTGAGTATGAGGACATACACAATCTTAGTTTTTGTCATATGTTCGTTTTTTTTTAAGAACAAAAGCCTCAAAATCCATTCAGTTCTCATTCTTTTGCATAATATATGGTTTAACGTAAAGTTTATAATCCGTTTATTGTATAATTGTTAAATTAGAAAATATTAGAAAGAAATCTGAGGCCTTGGTTTCTAGTATATACACCAAATCCCAAGTTTCTGTACTCTTACCAGCTTGCTTTACTTATTTTTCCCTATTTACCTCTACTTTCCCCCCACTCCTTCAACGGAATCATCTCAAAATATAATCTAGTGTCAGATGTCGTTATAATACATACGTGTATCAAATTTCAAGTGAATATCTCAATTTTATTTTATCAACTCCCTTAATAATGGAGTAGTCTAATACATACACTGAATTTCAAGTTTCTGTACTCTTACCAGCTTGCTTTATTTATTTCCCCTATTTACCCCTAATTTAAACCCCAACCCTTCAACGGACCAAAATATAATCTAGTTCCTGATGTCAATATAATATGTACGTATACCAAATTTCAAGTGAATATCTCAATTTTTTTTACCAACCCCTTTAATAATGGAGTGGGGGGTGGTGGGGGATGAAAAATATTGTAAAAAATTTGAGGCCTTGGCTTCTAGTACATACACCAAATTTCAAGTTTCTGTACTCTTACCAGCTTGCTTTACTTATTTACCCCTATTTACCCCCCAACCCTTCACCAGATATGTACACAAATCAATCCAGTTCCAGATCTCGTTATAACGTGTACAAAATTTCAAGTCAATGTCTTAAACCGTTCCGGAGAAAACGTGCAGACAAAAAAGTTACAGACAGACATACCGACAGAGAGAAATTTTTTTCCCTTAAATTTAAAATCTCGACGTTCCAACCACTACGTGGATGTGGAAGTAAAAATAGCAACCTTTTAACCTCATTTTGATGCAAAATCTGGACAGTTGGGCTATACTAATGAAAATTTTCACATTTTTTTAAAAACTGAATAATGTTTGTTCTATTTTACTTAATGTGGAAGATTTCTTAATACTTACATTTTCAAATCATGAAGAATAGAGTATGTAACTATATTTTTAAAAAACAAAATGTGTATTTACGAAAATCAATTTTGGTCGATATTTTTACATAACTGACCTTCCATGAGTAATATCCGAGATTCCATTGTTTTCTTTTAATCAGATACCCTTAATATTAGTGTAGCAAACAAATTATATTCTTTTCAGTTCCTAAAATTGCGATTTTTCTTGAGAATTCGATGAATTTATATTATAGTCATAGGAGTATTTGACCTTTAATTAAAACAAGTTATCCACTGTTTTTAAAAATCCTCTTCAAGATTTGTCATGGATAAAATTTTATTTATATTTAAGTGTAATGTTCGATTTAATATTATTAAACACTTTTAGAACATTTTTTAATTTAATTGGGGTTTAATTTTGTTCACTTTGTACGGTGTCCTTAAGGTTATCCGGGCTAAATTATCCCTCCTTTGAACGATAATTAATTCTCGCTTGATACAAACATTAAATAAAACACTAATTAAATTCACACATTTGGTAATTAATGTTTTACCACAGCAGCGTAATTAATAAACAAAATAAGCGATCACTGAATCTATTTGCACCTGGTATTTTTTAAATAGAAACTAGGCCAGGGTAACGTGGTCACGTGCCGTTGTTACCTTGGTCGTCTCGAGAGATCCGCGAATTTTAAACATAACTCTGTAATAACTCGAAAGATAATGGAATGTAATCGGCTGTATAGTGTATCTATTTATTTTTTATTTTGGTACCGAAAATGTATACGGCCTTGAATTAATATATTTATCCATGGTTGTGAATGATAAATAATAAGTTTTGGCAACTCGTAAAATCAATTAGCGGACTACCAAGGCCGCTTATAAACTAATAAAATAACATTTTTATTTTTTACGTGGTTTACAGATTGTAATAATTCGGAGTGTTTATATTTTAAATAAAAAATATTTTAATTATCAAAGGTAAATTTGATAGTAAGTAGTGCTAAGCATAATTAATTGATGTTTAGTTTATTTTTCTTATACAAATTGGAGTGGTAATATGGCACGAACTTTGTAAATTGTCAAAGAATACACAGATTTACTACTTTAGAATTTCCATAAACGACGTTCATAAAAAAAAAATGTTGGTAAATCTAAAAGAACATACTCCGATTTCCTTGAAATATTTCGTAAACTGTATAATATAACTCGGCGGTGGTCCCATATTTTTTTATCGAGCCATGTCTAGTGAAAAAGGAGCAAAAATCAAAAAAGAAAATGTATGTAAGAATATTTGAAGTTATGCCGGAGGTGCCGGGGCTGCTGGTGCTATAATTGGGTTTAAAGTATTAATTAATTGTTTTCGAAGTAGGTGATACTGAATCTGATGTCAAAACTTAAAAATTCAACATGGCATGTTCAATAATCCTGCCATAATTGTATAACTTTTGCAGATTTACATAAAATGGGGTCACTAAAAAGGATGAAACCAAATTTTTGAAATAAAATTGAACCGTCTTTAAAAATACCGCCACTAAAAATTTTGAAATAAAATATCACCGTCGCACAGTGGTCCAGAAAAAAGTTTTTTCGTTAACAATTGTTTAGAGCTCTAATTTTGCAACCGATTGCGATATATACAGGGTAGACCATTAATAATAGGCCATAGTGTAGGGGTAGATTAGTTGGGCCAAAATATGAGGATATAACCAAATATGCTTTATTACAATGTTGTGGAAAAATATACAGGGTGTCAAACTTTAAATCATTTTTTCGTTTTCTTGCAATAACTCATGTATTTCATCACGTTAGATCATAGTGGGCGCCACAGAACCTGTATCTGATGATGAATTTATTTCATATTTTTTTGGACGAAACGTAGTGGTTCGTTTGACAAGAAAATCTGATGAGGACGTCATTTCCACGTATAAAAGGTAAACTTGGTAGAACTTGCTCCAACCGTTTTCGAGAAAATTGCCGTTAAACATTTGAATAATTAAGACAAATTCATATTTAATGAAACAAAGTGTATTTATTGAAAAGTGTGCTTTGATTACGTTTTAGTTCTGTCATTACGTCATTTAATAATTTTATTTTGTTCCTGTGTTCCTCGAGCTAATTTCTTTAACTTCTTTATTTATAATGCCTCGACATAATAATTTTTCAAAAGGGAAATGAGGGATATGATATGTGATTACGTACAAAAATAATTTTAGCGGACGCGCTGCAGCGGGAAGATATTCATTTCAATATCCAAATAGAATACAGCCAGACCATATTTTTTTCAAAGATCTGTTTCGTGGTTTGGGAGAAACGAGTTCAATTCGCCATAAAAATGATGTAGGACGACCGAAACGAATTACTCCAGATCAAGAACTAGAAATTTTAGTTCGTGTGGCTGAAGATCCTCAAGTCAGCTCAAGTCGTTTATCAGCGACAACAGAGGTGAGTAAACAACCTTACTTCGAAGGGATCTTCCACAAAGGCTACAATTTTCGAAATTTTGTTCAGAACATTTTATTTACCGACGAAGCAACTTTTACTCGCCGAGGCGTTTTTAACTGGAGAAATACCCATTACTGGGAAGTAGAAAATCCTCATGCCGTTAAAGAAAGGCATTTTCAGCACGAATTTAAGATTAACGTTTGGTGTAGTATTATCGGCGATCAGTTATTGGGACCATTTGTCCTTCCTCCAAATTTTAATGGGCAGTCTTATCTGTTTTTTCTTCAAAATACTCTTGCTGATATATTACATGCCTTCATGCTAGATATATGGAAAAGAATGTGGTTTATGGAAGATGGAGTTCCCTCTCATTTCTCCATTGAAGTCAGGACTTATCTTGATGAGACTTTCCCTCGCAGATGGAACGGTCGAGGAAGTGAGTTTACTTGGCCAGCAAGGAGTCTTGATTATAATCCTTTGAATTATTATGTGCGGGGAACTATGAAGTCCTTAGTCTATGCAAATACTATCAATTCAAGAGAAGAACTGTGGGACAAAATACAAAACGCGGCCAATTTTATTATAGAGGACAGGAAAATGTATTTCTCAATGTAAGAAAATCTTTTATGAAAATAATTAAAAATGGCGTAGAAGTAAGTGGGACACCATATCGAAAATTTGCTGTAAGTTGCAGAAATGGGGTTTTTACATGGGAGAAAAGTTTATACATTAAATACTAATGTTATTAAGTCAACTTTTATGTTAGTTTTTGGTCTTCTAATAAGATTAGATCCTTATTTTACACAATCTTTTGATTTATATATGTATCTCAATACCATGAAAATACTCCATTAATTCATAAGAAAGTGAGAAACAGTTTACGCTGTTATTACGATTTTGTGTTCCCTTACGTTTTATATTTTTTTCAGTAAATACACTTTGTTTCATTAATTTGAATTTGTCTTTCAAAAAATTATTCAGATGTTTAAGGGCAATTTCCTCGAAAATGGTTGGAGTTATCAAGTTCTACCAAGTGTACCTTTTATACGTGGAAATGACGCCCTCATCAGATTTTCTGGTTAGAAGTACCACAACGTTTCGTCCAAAAAAAATATTAAAAAAATTCATCATCAGATACAGCTCCTGCGATGCCCTCTATGATCTAACGCGATGTAATACATAAATTATTGTTTCTTAGAATAAAAAAAGATCCTGTAGCAAATTTGGCGAAGGTCAGTCACGAGGCTAGGCTGTTGAGTTGTTGCAAAAAAACGAAAAAATAATTGAATTTTGACACTGGTATCTTTTTCCACAGCAACATTTAACTAAAGCATATTTGGTTATATCCCTTATATTTTGGCCCAAAGAATCTACCCCTGCACTGTGGCTTATTATTAATGGTCCACTCTGTATTAATTTTCGTGATTTAATTGCGAAAAAAAATGTGTCATTAAAAAAAAATTAATACAGATTTTTTTTTTACCAATTTACATAAATCTTGTCACTAGGATTTTTCGAGGTCGCTGTTCACGAATTTGGTATCATGAACCAAGCTGTAAGATGGCGGAATCAATATGGCGGCTATGTAATGCTAGGAAATGATAAAAAAATATTTTCCTTAAAGTTAATACTGACAAGTTTCAAATATTACTGATTACTATTTTTTAATTCAAATTGTGTCAGTTTTAAGTTCCAGTAAGAAATTCAAGATGTCGGATCCAAAATGGAAATTAAAAGATTATTTAAATGCATTATTCTAACTAGGCTACTTTTAAGCATGATTGTAAAATTTGTATAGCGAAAATGGCTGCTACTTATTAATTATCGATCATAAATTTTGTGCACTACATAACCTAACATAGGCAAAGATTTAAAGTTTTTTGTGAGATCACAAAATGTACGTTTTTTAGTACAAACTCATCCCTATCATGGTACCGATGCATCGCTCATCTGTCAAATGGCACACCACTTGAATCGTCTTTAAAAGGAGAATCCAAATATGTAGTAATATACTATTAAATCAACACAAGGTTATGACGTCGCGCCAAAATGGATTACGCTGTATATTTCAAAATATTTTTAGATTATACCACCTTTGTGCCTAAGTTGTTTATGACATTTTAAAAAAAGGTTATATTTTTAGACACAACTACTTCCTCCGAAACTGATATCTACCAGAGCTGGTAATCGAACCCAGGACAGACAAGCAATTACTAGTTACGTTCTGCCTTACGATGCGCTTTAGCCAAAGGCGCCTCCGTAATTTGTGTTTACCTTCTCACTTAAGTAAATATAATTTCCAAGAAATAATTATTTATTAAGTAAATTGTGTAATTAAAATAGAACAATAATAGATAAGGAAATAGTTAAAAATAAAACAAATAAATAAATAAGGAGGCATTTAAATAAAGCACAGATAACATTTTATTACAATCCTATCATATCTGTGACACTATCGTAATTGCGAAATAATGAAAATAAAAGTGATGCCAATGTCACTGGGTAAGTGGGTCAGTAGGTTATACGTAGCTTTAAATAATAATTTCAATCTCGTTCTGACTGACCACATTTTACCGATTTAATATTGTTATCATCTGTGGCTACCCATAATAATTTTTTTTGTTATGCAGTTTTTTCCAGTGATTTAAATTTTTGCAAAAATATGTCAAGGGCACCGCGCCAACAGAAAAATAACAAAGTGACAACAGTGATTGATTCGATTGAAGAGAAAAATCCATTGTTTTGATTTATTTGGTTTTTATCTGAATATAATACAGTTAGTTATCTTAATTGATCGTTAATGAAATAAAACGAAATGTGGGTCAAATAACAATTATTTATATAACCGTTTTTTAATCATTTTTGTTACAATATTATCTGCTTTTTATCATTTAAACCAACATTTTGGAATGATACGAACATTTACAACCATTTATATTTATTTATTAAAAAAATATAGCATATACAGGGTGTCTCACCTTGGCTGTCTCATATATCCTGACTTCTCTTATAAAATATATTGTTCGTGTCAGAATTTTTTTTTATTCTTATATCAAAATTTTCTGAAACATGGGATGTGGCAAACAGCAGAGAAAACTATCTGTGAGAACTAAAAAGAATGCAAAGATTGGAAATTAATATTTTTACAGATAGTTTTTGTTTTTAGTTCTCATAGATAGTTCTTTTGCTGTTTGCCAAATCCTTTAAAGAATATTTTTCATTACAATTATAAACAAACAAAAAATATTTCACTTTTAAACTTTTCTGCTTCTGCGTAATCCATTTTGATCAAATAATAATACGAAATGCTAAATAGTAACAATGTTGTCGTAATATCATCACTTACCGCCTACCGCGTAAGAGTAAGTACTGCTCTTCCCTCGATAACGATGAAATACCTATATACATGTTTAAAAGTGAATTATTAATTGTTTGCTTGTAATTGTAATGAAACTTACTCTTTATAAGATTTTGCAAACAGAAGAAAGAATTAGGTATCTATGAAAACTAAAAACAAAAACTTTCTGAAAAAATATTAATGAAATCTTTGCAACATTTTTAGGTTATAATTTATAATGGAAAATCAATGTAAACAACAAATACGCAACAAATCAAAAGAGCACCAGCACTAACATGATAAACGAAAACATGAAAATTCTCTAAAATTGAATTCTCATTACATACGTCACCATTTACCGCCTTGTTATTTTGAAAACCAATTTATTCTTGCATGTGATTATTAGGACTTTCTTTAATATGATATATGAAATATATATTTAGTATATTTTTTGGCGGTATAATAATTTTTTATAAATTTTGTTGAAGGAAACGACCCTATTCGCGTTGTAACACTAGTATCCACATGGTCTCCTACGGCTATGCAGATTAAACTAGTATCTACATAACCCCTTACGGCCATGAAGATTCAGTTAAAAATGAGAACAACGGCCTAAACTGAATTTATTTACCTACCTTGTTTTAAAAAAAATTCATTCTAATGGATTACATTTCCATTAAGTCTATCATTCTGTTTCTTGGAAATGCTTAGCCTTTGAAACGTTTTTCGCCGTCATTCTGGAGCTCATCAGAACGACATAAAGCTACCCATAAAGATGTTTCGTGCAAAAACCAAGACAACTTCCACAAATATGAAGTGATAAGACGTTATATTTGACATTGACTGATAAAAACAACAGATCTTGTTCTCATTTTAAACTGAATCCCCATGACCGTAAGGGGTTATGTATAGATACTGGTTTAATCTGCATAGCCGTAGGGGACTATGTGGATACTATTGTTACAATGAGAATTGTCAAATAACAAATAGACAAATTCATTTTAGGATTTTAATTGCTACCGTAACCAGAATTCAATTTATCGAAAGAATGTAAAGATTTCATTTATATTTTTTCAGATAGTTTTTGTTCTCGTAGATAGTTTTTTCTGCTGTTTGCAAAATACTATAAAAATTATATTTCATTACAAATATAAGCAAACAAATAATTCACTTTTAAACATGCATATAATATATAGGCTTCAATACTAGTTAAGTAATAGATAGGTAAATATCTGTTATTATCAGTCAGTGTCAAATATAATGTCTTATTACTTCATATTTGTGGAAGTTGTTTTGGTTTTTGCATGAAACATGTTTATGAGTGGCTTTATGTCTTTCTAATGAGCTTCAGAATAAGGGAGAAAAATGAATGATAAATAACCAATCCTTCATGAAAATGTAATACATTAGAATGAAACATTTTTAAGACAAGGTAGGTAAATAAATTCAGTTTAGACCTTTGTTCTCATTTTTAAATGGTTCTTCATGGCCGTAAGAGGTTATGTAGATACTACTAGTCTAATCTGCATAGCTGTAGGGTACTATGTGGATACTAGTGTTACAATGAGAATTGTCAAATAAAGAATAGACATTCTTTTTAGGATTTTAATTGTTAACATAACCAGAATTCGGGTTATCGAAAGAATAAAAAGATTGCATTAATATTTTTTCAGGTAGTTTTTGTTTTCAGTTCTCATAGTTTTTCTGCTGTTTACAAAATCTTATAGAGAGTATGTTTCATTAACTATATATGCATATTTTGAGCATATTTAATGTCCGAAATATTAAAGTTAGACCCATCAACCCTGATATATTTGAAATCAGGGAAAAAAGATCTAAAAGAATATGTAAAAATATACACGGTTTTCCTTTAAAATAACCACCTTCATTGTTATATCAAGTGACCTATGCAAGTAATTGTTTTTAAATTGCATTTAAAAAATATATACCCTACAACCCTACAATTTTTATACGAAACTTTTTTATCTCCAATAATAATAGAACAACTGCTCCGTGATAAAACAAATATCTCGCATTTCATATACATATAAAGAAATGTTTCTAGCAAATAAAACAGAACGTAACTTTTTGGAAAGTTTTATAATGTCTTTAGTTTAATTTATTGTCTGCTTTATAACATAAATAACATAACATAAAGTATACCATCTTTTTCATGTAATTTTTGGAAGTTATTATTAAACTTTATTAATTTATTTTTGTTTTCGTAATATTTTATTATGCGTGTCCTGGGCCTAGATCGGCGAATGGCGCTTATGTTCCCTTTTTCGATAGACAAGAATAATTAAGTTTTTGAGTTATGTTATGTTAGGTATCAAAATTTATCAAATACACAAGTTTTACAAAAACGACGCTAGGCGTCTGTCGGCGTTGAGACGTAAAAATGCAAGAACATGAATTTAGGTACGAAAATTTATCAAATACGCAAGTTTTACAAAAACGATGCCAGGCATCGGTCTATCAATATTTATAATTTTTTCCCATTTTTCAATCCCCAAATCCAGCTGGGTCAGAAATTCTTAAAAACCAACAGATTCGTCCACATACTGCCAAACACGCAACTCGACACTTTTTCTCGCCAGAACTTCGGCATGAAACAAAATGTTCACCCCTGACCTCTCAAAAAAAAACATGTTTCACACAAATATCGATTTTCTGATTTTTCTGATAAATTGTAACTTTTCCCCATTTTTCAACCCCCAAATCCAACTGCCAGAAAATTTCGAAAAACCCACTGATTCGTCCACAAAATGCTAAAAACCCAAATCGACATTTTTTACTCATCAAAACATCAAGAACAAAAATCACCCGGTTAAAAACGTACCTCAACTTTACACCCCGGTAACTTCACCCCTATCATCATCTTTCCAACTAGACCAAAATCAAATTTCGATCTTTCAAAAAGTATGCGATTTAACAGCACCGAACGCTTTCGTGTCCAAGAAAACGTTTCAACCCCCATATTTTCGCCCCTTCGAATTTTAATTTTAAACTATTTTCAGTAGCTTGCATTTGACGAGATCTTCAAAATGACATCAAAAACATTCACCTAGCATACATAAAACTTACAAAAATTCGCAAATACTGATACTTTGATTAAAAAAATGTAATATTTCGTTTTGTTATAAACAAAATAGTTTTAATCAATATTAGATCAGATTGACGTTTGGTAATGTGGGATTTTCATAATCAGTAATGTTTCCTGAAACGGTTTCAGCAAATAAAACTGCAACCGAAATGTACTCGAAACTTATGCCCACCTGCTCTATTACATTGGCTAAGGACAATTCCAATGAGGTCCAACGCTCCTGTTCAAATTTTGCAAGTGCCTTGTGCTGCAAAGGTATTGTTATCATGGCACGTTGCTTATGTTACAACAACTGTAACACCATGTCTATGTTAATTTAAAAAGGCTTTAAATCACTGATTATGTGTTATTATATTGGCACACTGACCTACTGGCAATGGTACTACTTTATACCAGATGACAAGCGTGTCAAGGATAAAAAAATAAATATGTTTAGGTGCAGTAAAGGCCACTCAGATACTTTACAATATTACTTATTTATTTATAAGTCACTTTATTGTACGCATGGAAATTTTATTATTTTAATGTAGTAATTTATGCGAATGAAAATATCATGCTTTAACTCAAGGGTATTATTTAAGGTCTTCTTTATTATTATATAATTATTGTTAAATTATGGATAATGTACTGTTATATGTATATGTAAGTCGTTTAATTCTTGTAACAAATGCAGATCATAGTTTTTAATTAATTGAATTAAATATGGTGCTGTCATTTACTAGTACCGGCACATTAAACCTGGTGAAAAAGAGGAAAAAATTGAGTGAAATCCCTTTTTTAATGGACAATAAAAAATTTGAAAAATGAGGAGGTTCTCAATTCGACCCTGATGTATATTTTTTTCATGTCTGTTCGACGATTTCTCTGGAGTGATTTAAGCGATTTCCATGAAATCTTTTGCAAACTGTAGATAGAGTATGATTCGGCGGTTGTACTGTAGATGTACCTAGTATCGTTGGGTCTGAAGGACACGACAAGAATTTTATATTAATTAGGCCGGAGCCATGTCGCTGCTACGTTATCTATCAACTCTACTCACAAGGGGGATTCAAGTTACCCTTCAGACTCGCCAAGACGAAAATAGACAAAATTATACTTACTGTGATTGCTACAGTCTGCTCTTTCCGACTAAATCTGATGTCGAGCGGTGCACTTCTAATGAATATATCTTATAATTAGCACTTTCTCAGAAACACTTCTTAATAAGTAAGACCGTCGATGGATTCTATGAGTATTCGGATAGGTACAACAACGTGACGTGATCAAAGGTGACCCGTAGTAAGTAGTTATCCGACTCACGCCACAGAATCACACGTAGGTCGCAAAACTTATAATTAGTGGATCAATAAGAAATCGAATTCAAAATATATTCTCATTTATTGAAATAATTCATAAAATGTAAAAAATATAAATATTCAACACTGAACTAATGTATATAAGGCAAACATCAGAGGGCACTACCACTTGGCAGGCCGTTACATCCCGTAGGATCGTAACTCATCCAGCGTCGAGAGTACTATGACAATCGACTGTACAAAAAGATTCAGACTCCCAGTTAGTTATGATTGTAAAATGTATGCGGAATTTTTTGAAAATTATTCACTTTTAATTTTGCACTGAAATTATCGAAATGCTTGAAATCCTTGTCAGGATGCTTAAAGAAGCTATCTATATGAGTTCTCTGGTTTTCCTGCTGGCATAAACGTACTAACGGCATTGAACCCAAATATACTTTTTTTCCGTCGACTGGCCTTCGAGCGACTACTATGGCGATATCCGCCTGAGCCTGGATTAAAGATATTTTTGGGTCCGTCGGAATCGACTCTCCTCCACTTTGAGGATAATTAAATGAGGATTTTGGTTTTTATTGGAAAAACCCCGTTGATTTTTTCTTAAATTTTGACGTTTAAAATAGCTACTCGCTACATCCTGACTGAGGATTCCTCCCTGTGCACAACCAAATTCGTGGTACTTTCGAAAAAATTAATTCGTGGTACTTTCGAAAATTTTATCGAGAGGAGCGGTTTTTCGCCCTGTGCAGTTATCTTCGTGGTCCTTTCGAAAAACCAAATTCGTGGTGCTTTCGAAAAAATTAAATTCGAGGTACTTTCAAAAATTTGTCGGGCGGAGCGGTTTTCGCCCCAGGCTTCTTGAAATTTTTTGAGTACCTTCGAAAATATTTATTTTTCGAACGATGGAACCCAAAGGCGATTGACCGTCATCCTCGAGATGAAAAATTGTTCTAAGTCAATTTTTCAGTGAAATAATTTTTTATGTAGATTTCGATGAAAGACGATGCCAACGGTGGTTATCGGTCATTTGTAAAGTGATAATGTTTCAAAGTGGATTTTTTCATGGGATTTTTTGGTCTGAATTTAATTTCTTAGTTAGAATATTACCATGGCATGTTTTTTTTTCATCATGTGTGTCTAGTAAAAGATGAGCAAAAATCGGTAAAAATTACTTTCTATTAAGTAAGTATATTCGAAGTTATGGCGGAGGTGCAGGTTAGAGGTAAATAGTCCGCTATTTTCGGAGCAGCTAATACTAAATTTAATAGCAGAAGTTAAAAAATTCAAAATGGTGAACCCAATTTAAGTTTAAACTTCTGTAGATTTTCATGAGATTGGGCCACTAAAACTAGTGAGAAAAATATTGAACCGTCTTTAAAAACTACGGTCAAAAATTATGAAATAAAATTATCATCTGATTCGGCTGAAAATCAGTATCTAAAGGTAATCAAGGTCATCGATTACAAATTTGACACCGACACTCAAAAATAGAAAATGGCGGGGTCAATATGGCGGGGTCAATATGGCGGACAAGTTTGATCGATTATCCTCTGATTGAAATGAAAATCGGTATTTGATGGTAATCAAGGTCGCCGATTACAATTTTGGGATGGAAATTCAAAAATTCAAAATGACGGCGCGCAAATATCGCCGTCAAGTTCCATAATTTATTGTCTGATTCAACCGAAAATGGGTATTTGATTGTTTGAAGTCACAGATTACAAATATGAAATCAAAATATCAAAATTCAAAATAGCGGCTTCAATATGGCGGACAGATTTAATTTATCGCCCGATTCAACTGAAAGTCGATATCTGAGGATTATCGAGGTAGCAGACTACAAATATGTGATAGAAATTCAAAATGGCGGCGACAATACTGCAATTGACTTTTATCATCTATCATCTGATTCGCTGAAAATGGGTACATATATGAGGTTTATCGAGAATGCAGATTATAAATATGTAATCGAAATTCGAAAATTCAATATGGCGACGTCAATATGGCGGACTTTGTTTAAGTGTTATACAGGGCGCTCAAAATTAACTCCCGTTGAAGCCCACGCGTCAACTAGTTATGAAATAAAATTTCACCGTCGTTTGGATAATTGAACCATACTAACTAATATCGATTTTCAGTTCGGCGAAAAAATGAACAAACAACAAAATTGAACGATTTTACTAGAATCGGATGTTAAATGACAATAAATTGTCCGCCATCTTAATTTTTTCTATTAGAAATGTCTAATTGTATTGTCGTGTGAACCATATACATATGCAAAATTTCAAGTCTATACGACATCTGGAATAAGCGAAAATTGAGTTGCAAGATTTTATTTCATACAAAGTTGCAAGTCTAGCAAATAAAAGTGGGTTAAAAAAATCTGATTATATATAATTATAAAATAAGCCATACAAATTAGGCCAGAGTTGAAAACATAAGGGACCTAGGTATAATGTCCAACATTTACTGGTCCTACTTACTCCACAATAAATAGGGCCTCGAGAATGTATGGCTTTATAATACGTAATATCAATATGTTTAACAATACACGAGCTATTACAATAATTATATATCTCATGTGTTAGCTTTGTGTGGGAATATTGTTCTATCGTGGGATGTCCACTACGCAATATCCGCCTAAGATTGCATAGCTTCTACGTATGTGCTGATATACAAGGTGGGGCGAGATCGCTGTATTTCTCTGAAGGGTCACCAATACATATACTAATCGCAATTAGCGTTGCCTAACTTTTTTTTATATCGAAATACGAGTATAATCAAGACGCATTTACATACGCCCCTCACATAAAAACCTTTCTTAGGGGCAGTTCCCATGACCCACCAAGGCAAAATTTATAGGGCTGATTTAATTAACTTCATATCACGCGTGTTCTAAAGTTTTCAACAGAAATTTACACATTTATAGAAAATATGTAAATATTAGTTAATTACCTTGAAGTTCATCAATTTGTTTACCAGTAGAGAATCGTTACTATTACTCATTAGTATAATTTGCTTGGATATTTTGTAATATATTCTAGAAGTAAATGGGTATGCAAGTTATCCTCTGCCAAGCTTGCCATGCATGCTTTCACATCAAATTCATTATTTGAAATGAATGTAAATATTCTGTTATGTCAGTCGTACTGGGCGATTCAATTTCAAAAATATTAATTGATTCTGAGCTGAGACGTAAAATATTTCTATTTTATTAACCAACCATTAAAAAGTTTTAGGAGTAGGTTCTCAACTCGTCTTTTATATTTGTTCAGTTATATTTGTGGAATAGCTTAAGCGATTTCTATGAAAAATATGTATTAAAATTTGTACTTTCAGAGTAGCTGATACTGAATCTGATGTCAAAAGTTAGGTTAAAAATGGTGATTTCAGTCGAGCATAATTGTATAACTTTTGCAGATTTACATGTTTGGCCACCAACAACACTGAAGAACATTTAAAAAAGCAGTTAATAAATTTTTTTAAATAAAACTTCTCCGTTGTTCAGTTGATTGAACATTGTTACCTAATATCGATATTGAGCTCGGTGTATAAATGAACAAATGCTAAAATCTAATCAAAATCCCTAGGAACAACCATTTCTTCCATCGTAATATATTCATTTTTGGCCTATTCTACAGAATAATGTAAGAAAATATGGAGCAAGATAATAAAAAGCGTTGAAATTAAACTGAACTGAAGTTCAAAGGGTTACATATAGGGTGTTGGCGTTGCTCTATAAGTGTCTAACATTTTGATGTGACTTTGAAGGTCAGTACCGACGGTGCATTGTTTTTCAAGATGAAGATGTCAAAAATACAATTTTTGTACTACTTTGTTGTACTTCATTTATTTCGGTCATTCTATTATCGTATATAATCGTAAATGCTTAAAAATACATTCGCAATTTCATTTTTGTTTCATTTTAGTATGAAACTCTAGACGCTACTAAAAGTGGTCCTATTTATACTTTTGATGAAAATTCATGTTAATTCAAATTAACCGTAACAAATTGTAGTGCAACAAACAATTAAACAAAATTAGGTTATTACGAAATTTCCTATGGTCTACTTAAATATCAAATTAATTGAAATAGGTCAGTCGTTTTAAATTGCGTTTTTATTGAGTGTGACTAGAACTTTTATTATTTTAATATTCACATATGAATTATTTACAGGAGTATAAAAATAATTTACTTTTCGTTTTAAATATTGTCGAATGTCAGTTCAGTTTACTTCTTTGCTTTGCATTGTCTATTGATTTTTCATATGCCCTTTATTTTCCCATATACAGAGGATGCACCAATAAGACCTCCCAGGTGTAGTATAATGTAATAATAATCATCGGGTTGGACAAGTGCGCGGTCGTCCATCTCAAGAGAGGACGATGCGGGGAATTTGCTGAAGATGCGCAGCCCGCAGACGGAAGCATCCTAAGACATCTGGATGCCGGAGAAACCTACACATACCTGATGGGTGTGCAACAACATCCCATCCTGGATGTGCAGCAAGTTAAATAATCTCTCCGCGACAAGTACAGATGCCTACTCCGAAAGATTTGGTCATCTGAACTTTCGGGGAAGAATAAGGTGTCTGCTACTAATATGCTTGCCATTCCTGTTCTGCTCTACTCCTTCGGAGTCGTGAAATGAACTGTGGAAGAGCTGCGCCAATTGGACAGAGGTACCCGCAAGATGATGAATATATATAGGAGCATTCATCCTAGATCGTCCTTTCCTCGTGTGTATCTCCCACGAAATCGGGGGGGCCGAGGGTTTCTGGGGCTGGAGTGTATGCATGGCAAAGTAGTACTGGGCATGGCATGTAATGTTCTTAGGAGCTCAGACCCGCTCATGCAATTAGTGAGAGATCACGAAGATGCAGGGCTGGGTGCAGGATTATTTAAGGCGGCAAAAAGGACCGCAGATGAATTTGGTCTCGTATTCGACGACAGGCGGGGAGACCGGCGCGGTGCTGACCCAGAGTCAGTCACTGAACTTCAGCTACCTCCCCTGAAGGCCCAGATAAAAGCTGCCGAACAGGAACGTCTGTTTAGGCAGCGTGTCGATAAACCCATGCACGGGTTGTTCTACAAGAACCTACACACACTGGGTTTATCGACAAGGCTGACATTCGCCTTTTTAAGGTCAGCTGGGCTAAAGTCGGAGACCGAGGGATTCATTGTGGGCCTGCCAAGATGGTGTAGTTAACACTTTGGTTTACCGAAGCCGCGTAATGGGTGTAGAGGTTCCTGATATTAACTGCAGGACCTGCCGTCAGGCGCCGGAATCGCTCATGTATTTACTTTCTTACCGGTGTATGCGATTTCGGCCTACATCCATCGCCATAACGCGGCATTGCGGGTGCTGTACTATCATCCACGGCACTCGTACGGAGTAGACCAGACACCAGTGCTGCCTTACGTCCCCGGAGACATCGAGTCCGTTGTCGAGAACGAGAGGTGCCTAATTTATTGGAACTTCTCGTTCCCGACAGCCAGGCTGATTCAAGCCAACAAGCCTGATATAGTCCGCCTCGACCATCCAAACAAGGTGATGTTTGTGATCGAGTTCTCGGCACCTGCTGAGCCAAACATCACTTTGAAAGAGGAGGAAAAACGGACCAAATACCGTGATCTCCGGTACGAGCTCCAAGTGCTGTACCCAGGCTACTAGATCAATATGGTCGTCCTAATAACCGATGTACTCGGAGGTATGAAGCCTACGCTTCTCTCAGAACTGAAGACAATACCAGCCTGTCAGGAATCAGCCGAATGGCTGGCAGGCCAAATGCAGAAGGCGGTTATCTTGGGGTCCCTTCGTCTACTTAGGGCACACGATTCAGGAATTTACCGTCACTAACCCCACAGGTCGTGGGGAGTGGCTGTAATTATCGCCGGCGCGGCTACCGTGTGGTATCGGTCGGAAAGCACGGAAGCCCTGTCCTGCAACGGGTAAACCGAAAAAAAAAAATAATAATAATACTAAGACTTGGCAAACGAACTAAAAGCTATTTACCTGCTGGAGAAGGTGTCCATCGTGCCCATAGTAATATTAGGAAATGGGCTTATAGACAAAGAGCTGCCTAGAGCACTAAACCAACTGGGTATAACGACTACCACAGAGCGATAGGGCTACAATCAAGCTCAAAAAGCTACAATCTTAGCCACCTGTAGCACTGTTCGTAGAGTGTTGGCCCATGAGCAAACCGTTGGTCGTCAAGACCCCAGTTAATCATGAATTAACCAGGAAATCCAACTATCAGTTGTGAAGAGAAAAATAATAATAATAATAATACACTTTATTCAGAAAAATAACAGAATGGAAAGAAATATAGGTACGATATATATAATTAGAAATGACGAAGTTCAGCTGTGCAGCTCAATGCTAACAGCTGTTTTTACACTTAACCAGGTAAGAAATACATAGATTTAACGAGTTTAATCTTAAACAAAACTTAAGTACACATAAAAATATGTATTATGATTCTGACTATAACCTTATCTATTCTGTTTTATAAAGAATACCTGTCATAATGAATACAATACCTATTATGCTATAACACATCAACCAAGCAGAAGGCGTTTGTAATGTTTTGAGAAACTAATGAGAGGCTGAGATTTCAGAGGCAGAGGAAATAATATAGATATTTAAGTTCTGCAAAAGCCAATTGCTAGAATGCTCAGTTTTGGATACAAATCGTGTTAAGATGTAGATGGTAATGTGCTGCAAAGAAATTTTCGATGACACATTTTGAAATGGAGGCCATTTAAAAAAGCTTCAATTTTTAATCAAATTTTGTTATTTTGTTTTATGAAATATTTTCGAAGATCCAACAGTTTTCGAGGTGTTTAAGTTTTAATGTGCAAATTTTTTGTAAACTAAAATTTGTGTAACAATTTTAAAATAAATTTTAGACGATAGGTGGTCATTGGAAACTTTTTTCATGGAAAGTTCATGCGAATTATGCTACAATAAAACAAAATTTAGAATTTTCTGTTTAACCGAAAATGATCTTGACTTTGTGCTTTTAAACGGGACACTGTATTTTATCACAAAATATTGAATACAATTACATTCTAAGAATTATTTTAAATATTTATAAAGATAGCTGTAAACTTAGCAGTAAAGGAAATATTAATGAAATACAAATTAACACTATTACCTAGTTCTGAATTAAAATCTAATAATCACAAATGCCTTTGAAATTCTTCAATCAACATAGTGAATATCATGCAACATCAGCGAACTAAAGGAAACACAATATTCGTTTAACATGAGTGTACTCCAGTGTGTTTTTGCTTACAAAAGTTTTTTCTAGTAATTTCTTTTTGAAAAATCAAACTTCCCGATTCTCTTAAATCTTGTTACACAGTTAATATTTCAAGTGCGATTTGTCGACAATGCAAAAGTTGTGTCAAAATGCAAAATACTGTACACAATGAATTTTTTATTGCAATATTGTCCTTTCTATATTAAGCGTATGTGTGTCATATTTTGTTGATTTCGTCATAAAATGTGTGCCGAATTTGAACAAAGAATATTTTGTCATATGCTAGATGAGAATTATTATATACATTTTAGGACAAGTCCTTATATAGTCGAACCCCTGGAAATAACAAACAGTAAAGGAAATGAATATACTTATGTACATATTTTCAATTATATACTTACTTGAATCGTTGAACAAATAAAAATAAAATTATATTTTAAGGTTGGGCAAAATATAGGTCTTGTCTAATACATTACATTTATTCATTTTATTCGCAACCGATATGGTATTTTATACAATGTACTACTACATCTTCAAGCTACAAGATTAGCACATTGGCCTGGAGCTGTAACGCATTGTATAAAATGTCGTAAAACTGCCTGCGAAAAAGATATAAAACCTACATTTTTCCTAACTTTAAACTAGCACGGGTACCACTTTCTTCAATTAAAAACAAAATTAATTTATGTAGATTAACTAGTTTTTGCAGATTCTACCCACGGAAAACGTCAGTACTCCACACTAATAGTACTGAGTTCGCGTTCTGAAATCAATTTAGCAGTAGGAATTCATAAATTATTAGTAATCGTGGTAGTTTTTATGACCACATGGTCGAGAAGCAAATAAATACACTTGGTTGTTAGATGTTGAGGAGGCCTCCGAGACCGTCTTCTTCGGGCTTGCAGATTCGCATAATACGCAAGCAACAAATATGTTATTAAAGGCTAATTGCAGCCATACCATTGTGCATTACGATCGGTGGAATTTGCAGATATCAGGGTTGAGTATTTTTGTGCTACCACACCAACAATAGAATATTAACACCAACTTCAAACTGGAGAAGCCAAATTCTTCCTACAGAGCGGTGCGCTAAATTTTTGGGGATTAGTCACGACTGACGTTTAACACATCAAGTAGAAAGTATGGATGGTCTATTCTATGTCCAGGAATCTGTTTCGCTTCTGACCAGAATCAACAAAATAAAAAATGTATCTATACCGTTATTATCCCTCTATTAAATACGCGGCGCCGCGCGCCGGTATGATGCAGCATTGCGGTGACGACTTTTAAGAAACTAAAAGTTTTAAAGCACAAAAAATGCATGCGCTCACAGCATATTCATTCAGATACATCTCCTTAAGAGAATTAAAACACACCCTACCATAGAAAATTGTTTAGGGAAAGTTTAAGCCATCGTTCTCTTAACCCTATCCTCTCCTTGTGATAAATTAACTTTTCTTCTTCCTTCAATTATTTTTTTGTTTGTTTATTATTGTTAACAAATATTTGTTTTCCAAAATCATTATATTTTGTAAAATAATTATATTTTTAAACTATAGCTTAAGCGGTATAACGTCGTCGCTGTTTGTGTATTGGGTTTATTATATAGGGCCATTTTAAGTTACAACCATTTTGTTTCGCTTGTAGTAAAAAGAATTTAGGTACAGGTACAGCGTCTGCCAAAAGGTCTGCACCATGTGGGAAACTTTTTTATTTAATTGTTTTTTAACGGGTTTCAGCATTAGTTTTAGCATAATTAATAACCACAAAATTGCCAAAAATATTGTCATGACACCTCCAAAATGTCATTAAAAATTTTAAAATTGCCTGAAATGTAACCAAAGAAGTTTACAATAGGGGCCATCCATAAATGATGTCACGCTTTTAGGGGGGAGGGGGGGTTCTGAAAGTTGTGACACTTTGTGACAGGGGAGGGGGCTAAAGCAATTGTGATGTCACAATACAAGAAAATAATCTAATATCTTGATCATTTATTATCAGCACACTTGATATTAGTATTTACATAAAAGTTACTGTGACGTGACGGGCGAGCGTGATATTGTGTGACACAAGGGGGGGGGGAGGTTGTCAAAAATTGGCAAAAGAAGCGTGACATCATTTATGGACGGCCCCATAGGACAAAAGGACAAAAATATGTATGGAGAGAGAAGGAAGACATACAGAAAAGTAGTATTTAATTCAAGAGAATATAGTAAAACATGGTTTAAAGTTATTAAATAAATCTATATTATTCACTTTTAAGGTTTTAGAAGTAAATTTTAATAGGAATTTTGAGTTTTATTTATGTGATCTAAATTTGATTTAAATGAACAAACAATTGTTTCTTTAATGTTTAAGCCGATTATGTAAAATTCCACCGCGAGAGGATTTACTGAAAATAGTCACGATTATCCTGTTGTTTTTTGCAAAAAGGCTTTTTTGCCATTATTAGTTACATTCAAAAAAGAAATACAACATTTATGTATTTTTTACATTGCGATGTTTCAAATTATCTCAACTATAAACAAAAAACCAAAAATTGTATGTTACATACTTTTGGAAAAAAAATAAAGAACTGAAACATTGAAATTTTCAAACCAGATTCTTAATGTAATTACAAGCAACTTTTCCTTATGGTATTTTTTCATATTTTGATAAATAATGACTATTTTAAACATTTTGGTGGTGTCATAGTAGTGACATGACAAATATTTATGGCAATTTTGTGGTTATGCTAAAACCCGTTAAAAAAGAAACAATTGAATAAACAAGTTTTCCGTATGGTGCTGACTTTTTGGCGGACACGGTATATTTTTAGTTAAATTCTCGCAACCCTGCTTTGGCTGGCTCCGGTACAGGCGTTGGACAGACACTGTATTTATAAAATTATAAAAACATGGTTGGCGGTTTCTAAAGTTCCAGGTTTCTTCTAAAAAATAAAAATACTCTGTCAAATATTATTTTTTTTATTCCTTTATTTTATTATATTTTACAAATTTGCAGATTAGTGTTAATTTCGCATAATAGCGTTTCATTGTGTAGTTGCGAAATGTATTCTACTCCAACGTAGTGTTATTTCGCAAAATTCAAGCGTTGTAATTGCAAAGTAAATATTACAATACCTACTGTAAAAGTTCAAAAAGGTCAATCCAATAACAACTTAATAATTATTTGTTATATTTATTCTAGTTGTTTGTATTGTAGATGCTGTTTCTTCGTTAAGAATTAAGTGTATATTCTTCTCACTTCTGACGAGTTTAAAAGCTATATACAGGGTGTAATCAGTTTCATGTCATTAAAAAAACTGGTAATGGGGACCGACTAGACAAACAAAAAAACCTTTATGACTTTTCCCTCTAGGGGCACTTTGAAAAACACTGATCTAGGTTAACATATTTAATATTATGGTAGACAACTATTGAGAACCACTGCTTTTCTTGGTCGATGGACTTGTACTTCCCAATTATACAACTTTTAAATTGTCATAAAAAAGTGCTGGCCGGCACACGTGGTGTCAAAGGATCATCGACCGCCTTTGATGTACCGCCTCCACTGAACTGAGGCAAGTATAAAGAGGTAAATAATTCGTTTTCTCTTCGTGCACAATTGCAAGCAAATAATGGCCATAGAGGTTTAAACAGAGCATTTCTTTACATGTGTGTTTTTTAATTTGGAACAAAATGTTGGATTGTTTATAATTTAGAAAATTTAAATGTGGTTTATTAACATTTGTAACATAAATGAGTGTCCTGGGTTAAAAGCTTACTACCTACCTAAATGATTCAAAATCTCTGCATCTGTATCAGTACACAGTTCGGTACGCCGAATTAAGTACATACGCACTTCGTTCAACACTAAACTATCAACTAACGTTGTCAATAAAGAAAAATAAAATAAGAACTTGGTACAAAAGCCAAAAAGGAATACAAAAAGAACGAACAAGTAAGTTGTGTCTGTACGTAATCAAGAATTTGACAACTTGAACGGTAAGTCAATAAAATAAATCTTAACTATAAATACACAATGACGCGAAATTCAAAAATAACAAAAACAACGAACGGCGGGTTGGACGTGTGTACATAACGAAACACCGACAGTAACTAAAATATTGCACAAGGGAGACTTAGAGTATAGTTTTCTTCAGATCAGATCTAGATCTAAACCTACCTCAATATTCCAGCAGTTCTCAAAAAATTTTATTGAAAATTTGCGAAATTTTTTTTTTTTTTTTCTCCAAAACTATGAGCTTTAGACCCCATGTTATATAAGGTTTTTTTGTTTGTTTTATAGTTCCCTACCACCAGTTTTTTTTTAATGACATGAAACTAATTACACCCTGTATGTATATCTAGTCTTAAAGGACTTTAAGCTTAATCAAATACGAAGTTTTTCGAATATTCTTATAGTGGTAATACTCTTCGATTGCTTAAAAAGAAAACTTCATTAACCTTTGCAGCCAGGAATTAGCATAGTAATACTGCATCAAGACGATATAATTAATCTACAATAATATCAAAGACATAATATATGTATATACACGACATTCGTAGCAATTCCATTGATAAAGCTCCCTACAGAGATTTAACCTCGGATGTCCACTTGGCCACTGGGCAATGCGAAGCCCGGATCACAGCGATAAATGACGTCAAATTCAGGGTTGGCTTTAAGTGATGTGTAACTGCGTAAAAGCGCACAATATCTTGCCTTGTGGTTCCTTTAGCAAACACTTTCTAAAAGAGGGCTGGAAGTATTGGTTGATGTATATATACAGGGTATTTCGTAAAATGATGCCGACCCCGAACAGGGAGTATATAAGGTCATTTGACAATATTGCGGTTATTTTTATAATGCTGCGTTTTTTTAAATCTCTCTTTTTCACCATTTATGTAAGTATTGCGCACTTAGTTTAACTAATGATGCGCCGTCGTGCTCGAAAAATCGCGCGTGTTTTAAAGACCTTAATATCCACTTATACTTTAATATACTATTTAAGAAAAAGCTTTTATTTTCAAAACTGTACTAAGAAGTAAAAAAATTTTTTTTTAAGTTCATACGCCTGGAAACCAAAAGCTTTTGGGGACGGCCATATAGCACTACTGCATAGTTACTTTGCTCAATTGACCGACCCCAAAGCTTTTGGTTTCCAGGTGTATGAATTTAAAGTAATTATTTTTACTTTTTAGTAGTTTTTTCAAATATAGGATTTTTCTTAATAATACTTTTTTATGTAATGTTATTTCTTAATTTTTAGTCTACTTATTTTACAGATAAACAGATAGACAAGACCATTTCTTTTGATACCAATGGCAAGGGAATCGTGAAGAAAAAGATAATTTGCCATCCTAGGGCGTCCGCCATATTGAATTTAGAATAACGTCACACAGTTTATCGTATTTTACTCGACAAACCCTTTCATTTGATACCCATATCAAGGGGGTTGTGAACAAAAATTCGATTCCTTGGGTCGTCCACCATATTGGATTTAGATCAATAATGGCTATACTATGTTGCATTGTCACCGGACTTATACACGTGTGCCAAATTTCAAAGCTCTAGCTTAATTATAACTAGGCGAAATTCAGCTTGTAAGATTTGACCCAAACAAACATTGCAAGTTAAATAAAAGCTAACTTTTTCAAGTTAAATGTTTTTATACGATTAATTTTACTGTATATAGTAAATGTATTTAAAGTTTTTTGTTTCAACCTTTCGAGGGGTGGAGTGTGACAGCAACTATGTAATTAAGCGTATATACAGGGTAATTCATATTTAAAATTATTTTTTTTACCCAAAAAAGAAATAACGATTATAAGGACCGGTTTATCAATGTGAGGATGTTATCCTATGGTTAAATCAGAGTTTTATTAAGTAGCATCACTTCCACGCGTCGATAGCAGGTGTAAGGCTATCGACGCGTGGACTATATTCAGTAGCGGAAGTGACCCTACTGTATTATAAACTATGCCTTAACTATAGGAAAACTTGTTATCCTCGCATTGATAAACCTGCCCTAAGTAGAATAATAAATACACCCTCAATCCGTAACTATGGAGGTACAAAACTTTTTAAGATACATTGTATTTTAATTGTCATAAAACATTTATTCTTTATTAGGATTTTGCCAAGAGCAGAAAAAGTTGTATTTGAAAAATAAAAAGAATGACTATCAATAATAGCATAATGTTTTATTATGAGTAAAAGTGATACTTTTGTGACGAGTCTGTAGGTTCTCTCACTCACTTCGTTCGTCCGGCAATTACAGACCAGTCAAGTGGCTTTTACTCCGAATAAGACATGCTATTTTAACATTGGCAATGTTAATGTTCGCGTATAGGACAAAAGTCACGAGTTTTTTCCAAGGCCGTCGACATGGAAGAGTTAAGGTCAGATGATGTAATATTGAGCGAGAGCATTTTACTATGTGAGAAGCGATGCGGTGTAGTCGGTCAGCGCCGATCGATATTGTACCGCCTGTTCAACTATTTCTTCCATGCTATAGCGTTGTTTGTCGACTCCTGGGCACGCAGAATTTTTATTTTTATTTTGTAACGATTAATGAATTTTAACATTGGAAATGTTATTGTTCATATATGAGGTCAAAGTTACGAGTTTTATCCAAGGGCGCCGACATGAAAGAGTCGAGATCAGATGACGTAATACTGAGCAAGTGTGCACAGTATGAGTATGCGCGGAGAACATGAAGTTATAATGCGGTTGTGCTCAGCGCCAATCGCAGTCGCCATAGTTTGACCAATAGCGAATAGTTATTTTTGTAACAAGTACCTAAAATTATGTTTTTTGGGACGGAACGTAGCTGTTTTATATATGGTATTATCATTTCTAATGTCCCGATGGTTGATTGCAAGGATTGCGAAATCTGTGATTTTTTTCAACGTGGATTAGTTATAAGAAAATGAAAGATGAAAAATCTCGAATTTCACCACCAAAAACGCAGGCAAATAAAAAATGCCGGGGTCTTTGATCTTTACCGCAAAGTCAGAGGCGCCGACACTTTTTATGTGCCTAAAATATTTGTAGACAACTATAATATCGCAACGCCGGTGTATTAAACAAAATACGTGTTGCTATTGATATATTACATTGTCGTACTTTCTCTGCCGCTCACAGCCTCAGAAATAGTAATTTACATTACAAGACCGGAAAGGGGTGTTTTGCAGTTCGACCCAAGCAACAGGCGAGTCCTCAAAGCTTGAGGAGGCCTGCAAAACACTGTTTTTCGCTCATGTAACGTACGTAATATTTGTTTTCGACCATTTTCTATTTGTAACGCTTCAAAATCAGAATCCATATTTTCCATAACTTGCGTAAAAGTTAAGTGTATTTATCTATTTGACACTTATCCCAACAATGGGCCTTTCCCGCATGACTGAATTTTACTACTTCACTATAATCAAGCCATATAATAAACTGCAATATAATTTTATTTTAATTTAGTTTCTTCCAATTTTTTACGTTCTCCCAAATATTTACATTACAAAATCAGTTTTATTTCAGGTAATTTGAAACGTAAGTTTTAAGGCGCCATGCGTGACGTCACACTGATTAGACCAATAAAAGTCGTATTCTTAATGAGGATCCTCTATTGCCAGATGTATGTCTTTTTACATGAACATCGTATTTCCGTTATCAATTGTCTACTTTGAATAGCGCATTTTTTCGTTAGAACGTATTTTTCGTTTCTCTGACACTAAATAAAAGCAAAAATTGTATCAACTTTTGACTGTATGAGTTTCTAAAATCTATATATCAGATTTATATTCTCTATTTTTGTTCATCTGGTTCACATATGGTATAATGCCAGTTTCATTTGGCAACGCTGTACTGAAATGTTCAAACTTTATTCGATAACCTCATTGTTTACGTTCGATACGAAAATTAATTTTGCTCTCTTCTAATTATAAAATGCCGCTTAAAAAGGTTTGTTTTGTACCAGTGTGTCCAAATAATAGTGAAAATAGTACGAAGTTATTTTTGCGAGTTCCAACAAATTTGGAAATTCGAAAATTATGGTGGAAAGTTGCAAAAGTTCCAGGTATTGTTTATAATGCTCCTGGATTTTTCTGTTGCGAAGATCATTTTAACGTATGTATATATTGTTCTTTCTTTTAGTGGACCTTTTACAAATCTGTCTTCACATTTACTCATATTTTTAAAAGAAATTAATACTATAACACCAAATAAGAAGTAAACACGCTGGGCTGCACTCTCGTGATTTATGACAGATATCTTCTTGGCACTGTCAATGGGCGTCATAAACGCACGTTCTCAATTAAGCGTTACCACTTTGCAATATGAGATTCTATTGGTAGTTCCTCATAAATGTACTTCAGGCACCAATAGAATTGCAGGTTGTGGAAACCAAGGCACAGAAGTGAGGTTCTTTTTGAATGCACCTTCATAGCTAATTCTGACGGCCGTTTAATCTCATACTGATTGGTGCAGTTTATGATGACGTCACATTGGCGCCCGAAAGCTATCGTTTCAAACTGCTGTTCATTTACGGAACATTTGTATTTTTTTTGTGGTATTTTATGCGCTCAGAAAAAAAATAAAAATTAATTTTTAGTAATATTTTGATAGGCTCTTTCCAATAACACAATAAAAAAAAATGAGGGAAAGGCCCATTAACACAACTTCGTTTCCATGGCAACAAGAATAACAAGAGAATAACAGAGATCGGAACAGTTTTTTTCTAAAATCGGTCAAGAATGCCTACTTTCTCGGCGCAATTTCAGATCCCAAAATACCCTATTCTAGTATTTTAGTCCGTTGCCATCAGAAAATAGTCCAGGAAGGCTTCTTTTTAGTCCGTTGTTAAGCAACCATAAAAAACACAGTCCGGGAAAGTTTTTTCCGTCTTAGGCCGGGAAAGTAGGTAACTTTCCCGTACCGGTTTAATGTTATGCATTTATAAAAATTCCTTAATTTATAATAATATTGATTGCGATTTCAGAAAAGATAGTATGTGTACCTCGTAGTAAAAGCACATTTCCCGGACTTCGATGATTGTTGGTCTCGGCCTTGTCATCCGGGAATGTATTACTTTTGCTACTAGATACGCAATGTACTATTGCCGATATCTGATGCTCACTTTACGGCCTAGGCCGGAAAACGTTACTTTCGATCCGACCTTTTTTCCAAAAAGAGTGTATTTTCTGTCGAAAAAGAAGTGCTTTTATCTCCCGTGCTTAGTTGAGAAATGTCATGTTATAGATTAATTTTATAATTTTTTTAATTTTTAGCGTATTTATAGATCTAAAACAAAAATAATTCACTAAAACAGTATATTTCATATTATTGAACATATTATTGAACGTATTTTTTTTACCTCAAGATAGCTGGTGTTAGGATGTGCCAGAATTTCTTGTGCTAGAAACTTACGTTCTCAGGGGTCTAATCAATGTGTTTATACATTACCAAATGGTTTTGTACATTACAAGCCAAATTTTTTTATGTTGAATATATAAACGCGCCGAAATATCACGATTTTAACCACCAAAACACGCGACCATTGACAACTTTTGATTGCATACTATTCGGTTTGGGTTGTAATTTAATAAAAATATAATTTACGATTTAGCATTTATTACGTGTCTAAATAACGAGAGTGCAGGCAGAGCTAACCAAAAATATGCTATTTAATTAAAATGCCCTTTTAAAGTACTTCTGACTTGAGTGTGTTATTCTTAACTAGGGCCTGTTTCCAGAACCATAAATTTAAACTAATAATATAAACGTTCACGCTTAGTTATGATTGGTTTTTGTAAACATAATGTATCAAAACGTAATTTAAACACTTCCACTAAAAAATTATACGAACAATATCCTTTAAAAAAGATCTTCATCTACATCCTAATCTGAAGGAATTTTGGGGATAGTAATGGTTTAGTGAATGCGTCTGCCAACTGTTGACCTGTGGGAATATATTTTAAAATTATTGTCTTCTGCTGTATTTGCCCCCTTATAGTAATATGTTTGGACTTTTTGTGCTTAGTTGGATTATTGGCTATGCTAGTACAACCTATATTATCATAGATAACAGTGGGTGTAAAGGCCTTAATTTGAATGCTAGTGATTTTAGTTAGCTCTTTGGCTTCTCTAACACTTAGCCGTATATATTCAGCTGCAGTTGAGGATGCTGCTACTATATTCTGCCTTAGAATTCCCTGATAAATTGCAGATGTTAAAAGGTTTAAATAAGGAGCATGTGGTGCCTTCTTCTGCCTGTTTCATTATTATACTCTTCGCAAATACAAAACGAAGAGTATATGGCATTCGATCGGCACATTTCTAAAAGCGGTAATATTGATTGTAGAGAAAAAAAATTTCATATCACTGTGTTGGTGATCGAATTTTGAACAACTTTCAAAATGTCCGTCCGTCTGTCTGTGCGTCTGTCTGTCTGTCCGCCCGCTCGTCCGTCCGTCCGTCACGTTTCTTGTAAACACGATAACTTAAGAAGGAAAAGTCCGATGGTATTGAAATTTGGACAGCAAGTTAGTGTTAGCTAAAGGAAGAACCTTATTGTTTTCCAACAAAATCGATCAATAAATAACAAGTTATTAATTTTTTAAATAAAAAAAATTGTTTTGTAATTAAACAAAAGCTGTTTGAAACATGCTTAGGGCCGGTTTTTCAATGTCCAGTTAAATAGTTTAACTGTCAGATAAAATTTATCTGGCAGATAAACTGGTTTTCAATGTGCAGGTAAAATTTACCGGAGGGTTAAACTCACTATCTGAAAGTAAATTTAGCAGAGAGTTGAAAGTGCCAGTTAAGGATTTATTCTACTGTTAGTGGCTTTGCACATGCGCATTTGGCTCAATTTCTGACAATTCTAAAACATTCTAACCTAAAAACCAATGTGATTGATATGTTCATTTTTAATTTGTGATTTATATTAAATATATTATTGCCAATAATGAATAATAATAATATTCTGGATATGAGTGATTATGACGATGATATTATACAATATATAAAGTATGAAAGGAGACCCGATACCATAATGAGAAAATAATTTTGAGAATTATGATGATAAATATTTTTTAATAAGATTCCGACTGTGTAAAGAAACTGCTTTACATATCGTTGAGATGACAGAGGAAGTTAAAGTGTAGTTAGCACCTTTTTTCCTGTTTACGCTCTCTATTGCAATTATTACTGATACACAAACGGACAAAATTAGAACATCAATCAACACGCTAACAACGCAATGAATTTTGAGGTTAAACTAGATAAATTCTCACTAAAACACGCGCGCAATTTGAATTAAACCAATTGAAAGAAACTTCAGGTTGAATCAGTAGTGCCAACATAGCTAAGAAATAATTCAACTCATATATACGTAGCTGGCAGTTAAATTACTGTTGATAAACATTACCATAGATATAACTGCCAGCTAAGCGTAACTAGCAGCTACTTATCTGGCACTTTTAACTGGACATTGAAAAACCGGCCCTTAGACAAATACGTATATTTCAAACATTTTTTGTTTAATTACAAAACATTTTTTTTAATTTCAGAAATTAATAACTTTTTTATTTATTGATCGATTTTGTTGGACAGTACCCTAGTAGCACCAATATTGCACCAATATATAATCCATATAGGACCAATATATGAATATTGGTCCTATATAGGACCAATATTCATATATTGGTCCTATATGGATTATATATTGGTCCAATATGTTGTGCTACTAGGGTAGGGTTCTTCCTCTATCTAACACTAACTTGCTGTCCAAATTTCAATACCATCGGACTTTTCGTTCTTAAGTTTAACACGGACAAATGTGTTAAAAGTTAAAATCAATCTATTAAAATATCAGATGTGTTTTTTGGTTTTGTTATTTTTTGGATTTTTTCGATTTTTTAACTTCCCGCAACAGCCTTCGAAATAAAGTTCTGTTGTCTCTTGGTGCGAGATGATTATCAAATATGGAAAAGAACTATTTTTAAAATGGGCTTTACGCCATTTTGCTTCCGGTTCTGGTACCCACACTGGCCCACTGGGTTGGTCTTTAATAGGACTACAAGTATTTCATAGTACAAGAAAGTTATGAGATGTGCTCGAAATAATTCGCCAGCTCATGATATATGCAGTTTCTTTATCTTTCTGAACTGAATCCTCTAATCGTAATGCTGATATTAAAAGACAAGTACTGTTATTCTTTTTGAGAATTGAAAATAAGTAGAACCGTATGCTAATCTCTGTTTTTTTATTCATCATGTTCATGTATGAGTCTGCCTTAGCAGTGAGTAAAAAGTGAGAGTGCTGCAGTTTGAGTATGTCACTGTCAGTGGGTTAGTGTGTCAACGAGAGTGAATCCGACTTAAGTAGAGTTACAATGATGCCAAGGTCGTGCTGCCGCCAACGGCGTGTAAATATACTTCAATATTATCAGACAGTTGACCTATTTACTATAAAAATCAAACAGTACTGGTAAACAACATCGCACCATACTTAACCGAACGCCAACTCTTATTTTGTTGAGAATGCAAAGATTAATATGATTATCAATGTAGATTGCGGTCAATTCTTGCATATAGACAAAATTGAGTAGGTTTAGTTGGTGGGTTAGGTTTTATCTGGTTTATTTAACAGTATAATAAAAAGTTTACGTAATTATTAAATACGTGCGACATTATTACTACCTACGCCTAGGCATTGATAAAGATTATCTTGAGGATCGTGGATCTCGTTAAAACGGTTAAAAGTAAATACTAAAGCTTAAAATCAAAATAAACAATGTAATCAATATACAGGGTGTTTAAAAAACATAATCAAATCTCTAGGACGAATATTATATCAAAAACCGCTGCCTAAGGAATCACTACTTCCACATCCAGATTTTTCATCCAAGTCACTTTAAAGAAAACATCTTGACTAGATTTGCACTCTAGTATGTGGAAATTATTGGTCATAGAATTTTAATAATATTTGGAGCAGATGTCAGAAAAGTTTGAGGCGTCGGATTCTACCAGATACGTTAAATATTATTTTCCCCTATTCACAACCTACCTCATCTCACCCCTTCAATGGAATCATCTCAATCAGATGTCATTACTATACATACATGTAGTAACTTTCAAGTAAATATCTCAATTTTATGTTATCAAACCCATTAATAATGGAGCGGAGATGGTGGTGTTTGAACAATACTAGAAAGAAATCTGAGGCCTTGGTTTCTAGTATATACACAAAATCCCACATTTCTGTACTCTTACCAGCTTGATTTACTTATTTTCCCCGAATTACTCCTATTTAACCCCCAACTCTTCAACGGAATCACCTCAAAATATAATCTAGTTCCAGATGCCGTTATAATACATACGTGTCACAAATTTCAAGTGAATATCTCAATTTCATTTTACCAACCCCTTTAATAATGGATTAGGGGTGGTGGGGGGTTGAAAAATATTACTAAAAAATCTGAGGCCTTGGCTTCTAGGGCATATACCGAATTTCAAGTTTCTGTACTCTTAGCAGATTTTTCCCTATTTACCAATTACCCTTACTCGTTCAACGCAATCATGTCAAAATATAATCTAAGATATTGTTATACTTGCAACAAATTTCAAGTGAAAATTAAAATTTAATTTTATCAACTCTCTTAATAAGGGAGTGGGGGTGGTGGGGGGATGGAAAATGTTATAAAAAACCTGAGACCACTTCTAGTATATACACCAAATCCCAAATTTCTATGCTCTTACCAGCTTGCCTTACTTATTTTCCCCTATCTACCACTATTTAACCCCCAACCCTTCAACGGAATCATCTCAAAATATAATCTAGTTCCAGATGTCATGATAATACATACGTGTACCAAATTTCAAGTGAATATTTCAATTTTATTTTATCAACCCCATTAATAATGGAGTGGGCGGTTGAAAAATATTATTAAAAAAATCTGAGGCCTTGGCTTCTAGTACATGCACCTAATTTCCAGTATCTATATTCATACCAGCTTGCTTTACTTGTTTTCCCCTATTTAACCCTATTTAACTCCCAATCGTTCAACGGAAGCTTCTCAAAATATAATCTAGTTCCAGATGTTGTTATAATACATACGTGTACCAAATTTCAAGTGAATATTTCAATTTTATTTTATCAGCTCCTTTAATAATGGAGTAGGTGTGGTGGAGGTTGAAAGATATTATAAATAATCTGAAACCTTGGCTTCTAGTACATACAGCGAATTTCAAGTTTCTGTACTCTTACCAGCTTGCTTTACTTTTTTCCCATATTTATCCCTATTCAAACCCCAACCCTTCAACGAAATCATCTCAAAATATAATGTAGTTCCAGATGTCGTTATAATACATACGTCTACCAAATTTCAAATGAATATCTCAATTCTATTTTATCAACCCCTTTAATAATGGAGTAGGGGTGGTGGGGGCTTGAAAAATATTATAAAAAAATCTGAATCTTTAGCTTCTAGTACATACACCGAAGTTCTAGTTTCTGTACTCTTACCAACTTGCTTTACTTATGTTCCTCCATTTACCCCTATTTAACCCCCAACCCTTCAACGGAATCATCTCAAAATATAATCTAGTTGCAGATGTCGTTATAGTACATACGTGTACCAAATTTTATTTTATCAACCCCTTTAATAATGGAGTAGGGGTGGTGGGGGGTTGAAAAATATTATAAAAAAATTTGAGGCTTTGGCTTCTAGTATATACACCGAATTTGATGTTTTTCTATTCATACCAGCTTGCTTTACTTATTTTCCCCTATTAACCCCTATTTAACCCCCAACCCTTCAACGGAATCATCTCAAAATATAACCCAGTTAGAGATGCCGTTATAATACATACGTGTACCAAATTTCAAATGAGTATCCCAATTTTATTTTATCGACCCCTTTAATAATGGACTAGGGGTAGTGGGGGGTTGAAAAATGTTATAGAAACATACATACATCAAATTTCAAGTTTCTGTACTCTTACCAGCTTGCTTTACATATTTCCCCATATTTACCACTGTTTACTCCCCAACCCTTCACCGGATATCTTCAAAAAACAATCCAGTTCCAGATCTCGTTATAATATATACGTGTACAAAATTTCAAGTCAATATCTTAAACCGTTCCGGACAAAACGTGCGGACAAAAAAAAAAAAGAGACAGACAGACCGACAGACAGACCGACAGACAAATTTGTTTTCGCTCAAATTTAAAATCTCGACGTTTCATGACATTCTAAACCTATTCCAAGAAAAAAAAAATTGAAATTTTTTTTACTATTGATATACTTCCAATCCACTACGTGGATCTGGAAGTAAAAATAGTTCGTTTGTTCAATAAAGATATGCTCGAATATGTTCAATAATGGAAATACAACCCTTGGGAGAAGAAGGGAATTTGGGAGTACTTCTGTCAACGGTTACTTTGAAACGTATTATCCTATTCGAATAAAATATTTACTGGTTATGTAGAGTATAAATATGCATTTTCGATTTTTTCTCAATTTATATCTATTCCCCTAAATGAATAAGTAAGAGGGGGAGGGGGTGCTGAATTTATTCCATATTTTTCTTTTTACAAATACTTTATATGAAAAGAAATGAGCTTGAATTAAATTTCTTCCATAATTTCAGTTTTAGTTTGTAATTATTGTAAACATTACTTCATTAAATTGACTAGTGGATATTGGCATTTAAGTGGCCAAAATTGAGAGATGCTATTATGTTTTTTGCAAAGATTTGTATATGTTTTTCAGTTTCTTTAAGAACGTCTAGGTATATAATATAATTCACTGTTTTCAAAATAAGCATCGTCTGACAGAAAGTATTTGACACAAGAGGCAATTATGTATATCACGATCGCCGCTTAGTTTATCTGTAATCCCGATTTCCGCCATCACTGTATTCAATGTATAGGCCATATGATATTGAACCTTTGCTATAACTGTATGGTCATTGGAAAATGGCATAGCAAGTATAGATAGCACCCCAAGTAACAATTTAAATGCTAAGTTCAAGTTAGAATGATCAAGTTTTATAGAGATTAAGCAAATCTTGTGGTTTTATTATTACTTTATGAAATTAATTTGAGGTGGTTGTTAATGCTGGGCTATAGGTGAATCTAATATGCTTTGAAATCACTAAGTTTCAGATCGAACCTTCATAAAACCAACTGCTTGCTAGGGTTTTAACGAAGCAAACATCTGTAACAAATCAGTCTTAAACATAAAAGGATTTGGTTTACATTTGCCCAGACTATCATGTGGAGCCAGTGATCGATGATGATATAAAATATCACTAGTAAAACCAAGACACTTGATAAAGAACGGGAGAGGAGAGCATTTAGTGGACATATACCAAATAGCGTCTTGGCAATTGACTTTTTAGGTTATATTATTCGAGCACCATAAAATTCATTTTAAGATAAGCCCACAAGTTTTAAAAAACCTATTAAGTCCAATGAGGCTTAAAATATACTTTTACAATAATAAATCGACATATTTAAAGAGCAATTGGTAATGTAATAGGCGTTTTAAGACACAACATGTTTGAAGTAGAATTATTCACAGCTTTTAGGGTTTATACATACAGCCGCCATTTTATTTCCGACCATCGAGGATTATAAAGGTCAGCCATATTGGAAATGTCCCAGATTGAACAAAAAAATGTAATTTGTATCTAATAGAAATGTTTTATAAAAACAATTTACATATACTGCTCCATATTATGTGCAGATGCTAAAGCTCTCTTTACTTTTTAAGTCACAAAAAAAAATTATTTATTTTTAAAAAATTGTGTTTTAGGGAGCGCACGAATTTTTAAGAACTATCTAATACATGTTTTACTATAAACTTAGCCTCGTTGAAAATTTTAGCCCACTATAAGTAGTCCCTTCGATTCACTACAAGTAATGAAACATATTCTTTATAGGACTTTGCAAACAGCAGAAAAAAATACTGTGAGAACTAAAATAAAAACTATTTGTAATATTATTAATTTACAATCTTTGAAGTTTTTCGATAACCTGAACTCTGGTTATGCTAGCAATTAAAATCCTAAAATCAATGTGTCTTTCTTATTGGACAATTCTCATTCTAACACTAGTTTCTACATAACCCCCTACGGCTATGAAGATTCAGTTAAAATGAGAACAAAGACCTAAAATGAATTTATTTACATACCTCGTCCTTTGGAAAATTTTTCATTCAAATGGATTATATTTTTATGAAATCTATCATTCTGTTTTTTTGGAAATGCTTAGCCTTTGAAACGTTTTTCGCCCTTATTCTGAGCTCATCAGAAAGGCACAAAACGCTTCAACGCTTTTTGGATTTTAATTGCTAGCATCCACAACCAGGATTCAGGTTACCGAAAGAATGCAAAGATTGTAAATCAATAATTTTACAAATAGTTTTTATTTTAGTTCTCATAATATTTTTTTCTGCTGTTTGCAGAAGTATAAGCAAGTATAAGCAAACAAAAAATAATTCACTTTTAATCATTACAAGTAGTCCGTCTTTAACTGTTTTCTGAACTGTTCCTGATAGTCGCCAATTGTCCATTTTATAACTTATATACTTTACATAATTCATTAAAACTTAAAAGTTTTAATAGTAGGTTTAAAAAGAGGCATGTAGGCCCTTTATCTAGATGGGCCCCTGTACTCTTATAAAAGGTTTTAAATTGACTTCATAGACTCCTTCGAAACTATTTACGTTTATAAGTAGTCTTGGAAATAAGTTTTAAATATTTTAAAACTATGCAATTGTTACTTGGGATAGAATGTGTGACTATCTATCTAAATACCCACTTGACATACATTTTAAGGCCATTTTTTCTCTTAACTTATTCCTGCATAACGTTGCCCCTTAAACCACAGCGTCTTCTCTAGTTGTTCATTTCCGTTGATAATCACAAGTTTATAAAAAGTTTTGATCTATGCATGGAAGCCATCATTTCCCATGTATTTTGATGCGCCGAAGGCGATAAAATCATTTATAAACATTTCTACTACGTGGATTTATCACAGACCGTATCTTAAGTTAGGGGAATTACCACTTTTGGAACGCCTGTTTGCAAGCTCATGCGAAAGCTAGGGAGGGAGGGAGGAAGAGAGTGCAAGCACGCCACACACACGCAAAATATTACCTGTTGTTGAAGGTGTACTATTTTGACTCATAATACTCAAATGAATAGAAATCAGTGGTGATTTATGGGTCTGTAAAGAATCCATCCTTCTAAGGAAATGGAGAGTAAAAGTAATTGCCCTAAATCCTCTTAAGATCAATTCCTGTCCCCGAAACTAGAAAACTCGACATTTGAACCCCTCGGTAGGGTTGTTTCAACTCTCTAGGAGTGGGTAAGTGGGTGTTCCAACGACGGTCAGATTGTCGGTCATAATCCTCTTGGCAGATAACAAAAACCCGCACCTCTGTGTGCTAAACGACAACAAAAACCCCTGAAAAAGGGTAGTTTAGCATATTAAGGGTAATTCTACTAAACTAATATTAGCACACTTAAAACACGATTTGTGAGAAATCTACGCTGTAGAAATTTTTTAAAATGATCTTGTCGGCTTCAGCGCGTCAAAGTAATGGGAAATGATGGCTTCCAGGCATAGATCAACACTTTTTCTTTGTAAACTTGTGTAATAATATCTAAGACATCCTATCCTCCGACCCATAATGCCATATAACTTTCCTATAATAGATATTTCTTAGTTTTGTCAAATTTTTATTCAAATGAATTAGATATGCTCGAAACATGTTTTTGCCTTTCCTAGTCTTCCTCGATGGTTCTCTCTCATCTTTTCCATTGTATGTTTTGGGTTATGGTCACACCTATATAATTGTATTCAGTCATATTCCTTATCAATCATTCCTTAACCCTGAATATATATTCTCCCCACCAATTACCATATACTGTATTTTATGTATAATTTCTGTTTGTTCCATCAGTTTAATATAACATCTACTAATACATACTAATTCAATAGATCATACAAAAAATATAGAATAAGTCATTAAATATATAATTACAAATACAATAAATTTATGTAGGTATTAGTAAGCTTACAACAGTAAACAATATATTTTTTTTAAGTGAATTATGTATTATTTGTTTGCTTATAGTAATGAAACATATTCTTTATAGGTTTTGCAAACAGCGGAAACAAAAACTATCTATGAGAACTAAAGGAAAAACTATATATAAAAATATTAATGAAATATTTGCATTCTTTCGATGACCTGACTTCTGGTTATGCTAACAAGTAAAAATTCTTATTTGCCATTCTCATTTTAACACTAACATCCACAGGGCCGGACGGTGGCATGAGGCAGAGAGGCGACTGCCTCACCACACAGGATTCGGGGGCGCATTTTCGGGTTCATTTTTTCACGCCTCATCGGCCGCCGGATCCAGAGCGGCGATCGCCCCCCCGGACCTTCGGAGGACTACCTGTCCTGTCACACACATAATAGTTAACACCATTTTGAGTATAATATTGATACATATAAGCTAATCCTAGTCGTTATTTATTTTCATGGCATTTCGTGTAAACCGTAATGGTTAAAAATTTCAAACTGTTTTATGAACCGTAGCTAATTTACACGACGTTAAATGTGTCCCTTTAAGTGACTGCTTCCACGAGTAGACGAATTTCGATGGACCCCGGCAGCCTCTAAAGCAACATGTGTTGTGTTCCGTAGCGTCATAAAATAAATGTAAGGAAAGAAAGGGTCAAGTACTAAACGACATCATAGTCGACATCTTCCATCGTCAATGACACCCCTTGAGGTCTACAACCACTTGTTTAAAACACGGTTAGAAACTTTGTATCCGAACACCGTTATTGTTTTGAAGATACTCCTTACGACGCAGTTAACTGTTGCTGGGGGCGAAAGAAGCTTTTCTAAACTTATGCTGATTAAGACATATTTACGCTCTAGGTTGTCACAAGAAAAACTCAATAGTTTGGCAATTCTAGCAATTGAGTCTGAATTAGCGGCCACTATTGACTATGATAAGATGATCGACGATTTTGCGAAGATTAAAGGTCGCCGTGTTGCCTTAATTTCAAACGTGAAATTCATATTTTTTCTTAACTTTATGCTACGTACTTGTTTCTTTTTATATTCCTATTGTTCAATAAAGATTAATTCTTTATGAGTTTACAAGAGAGTTATTGATATCATGAATCATTTTGTAATAATTAATTAAATTAATTTTAACATGTATTTATTAAATTAATTATTAATTAATTGAAAACTGTTAAAAAATTTTGGGGCGCAAAATTTGGTGTTTGCCTCAGTTGTTTCAAAACTACCGTCCGGCCCTGAACATCCAACATAGTCCCCGACGTATCGTAGGGGATCATGTAGATACTAGTTTGACCTGCCTAGTGTTAAAATGAGAATGGCAAATAAGAATTTTTACTAGTTAGCATAACCAGAAGCCAGGTTGTCGAAAGAATGCAAAGATTTCATTAATATTTTTATATGTAGTTTTTCCTTTAGTTCTCATAGTTTTTCTTTCCGCTGTTTGCAAAATCCTATAAAGAATATGTTTCATAACAATAAAGAGCATTCGAACAAGAGGAGTTTCAACAGTTGTTACAATTCTCTTGGTAATTTTTTTTTCTTTGATACTTACGTTAACAAATCGTCGAACAGATAGGAAAAAACATACAGATGGGTCGAATTGAAAGCCTTCTTCTAAGTCGGTTAAAAGGATCCGAATTCAGGTACTGTGGCTTAGTTTGTAAAATTTAAGCCTGCGAATTCCATGGAATTCTGCAAATTCGTGTGCAATAGTGTCGAATAATTATGGTGTTCGTTTAGAAATTTGAATTTGGATGGATTATTTTTTCTAATATAAGCAAGGCAGAGTCGAAATGTTTTGTTCAATGAATATTCTTTTACGCGATTCTCTGACATGTAAGGTAAACAAGCAGCGTATGTCTCCTTTTGCAACCCAAAGATTCTTTTGATGATGTAGGATTACCATAAATTCATTTACTAAAAATAAAATTGTATAAAAAAATATTTTTAAGAAAAAGCTTTTATTTGAGAAAACTGTACTTACTAACAAGTAAAAAATAGTGTTTTAAAATTCATACACCTGGAAACCAAAAACTTTGGGGACGATCATATAGCACTATTGCATGGTTACTTTGTTCAATTGACCGACCCCAAAGCTTTTGGTTTCCAGGTGTATGAATTTTAAAAATTATTTTTACATTTTAGTAGTTTTCAATAAAAGCTTTTTCTTAAAAATATTTTTTTTTACCTAATGTTATTTCTTATTTTTTAGACTACTTATTTTAAAGACAAACAGACAGACAAAACCCTTTCATTTGATACCCATGGCAAGGGAGTCGTGAAGAAAAAGATAATTTACCATCCTACTGCCACCGCCATATTTGATTTAAAATGACTTTACATAGTTTATCGTATTTTACTCGTCAAACTCTCTCAGTTGATGCCCATATTGGATTTAGAATGACTTTACATAGTGTATTGTATTTTACTCGTCAAACCCTTTCATTTGATACCCATGTCAAGGGGATTGTTAAGAAAAAGGCGATCCGCCATCTTCGGACGTCCGCCATATTTGATTTAGAATGACGTTACGTAGTTTATCGTATTTTACTCATCAAACCCTTTCATTTGATACCCATATCAAAGGGATTGTTAAGAAAAAGGCGATCCGCCATCTTCGGACGTCCGCCATATTGAATTTAGAATGACGCCACATAGTTTATCGTATTTTGCTCGACAAATCCTTTCATTTGATACCAATATCAAGGGGGTTGTGAAAAAAGGCGATCAATCCGCCATCTTGGAACGTCCGCCATCTTGGGTCGTCCGCCATATTGGATTTAGACCGATAATGGCTATACTATGTTGCATTGTCACCGGACTTATACACGTGTGCCAAATTTCAAAGCTCTAACTTAATTAGAACTAGGCGAAATTCAGCTTGTAAGATTTGATCCAAACAAACTAACAAAATAACATTGCAAGTTAAATAAAAGCTTTTAAAAATTACAGTATTTTAATTATCAATATAACGGTTAGGTGAAAGTAAACTAGAAATTTAATATTTGCAAATTAAAATCACTTGCATTGATTGTGACATCTGATAAATTGCTGAATAAAAAGTGGCGAGAAAAAATCCAGAAATTCTGGTGAATGTGTTATTAAAATGCAAGAAATGTTTTTCCTTTATACTAAAGTGCACTCTGTCCAAGTTTTTCCGGAAAACACGAAAAAATAGACCCTTATTGGAAAATGAAAAATCTCGTAAACTGTGAAATTTAAAAATCTGGAAAAATTCAGACGTATAGGTTAATATAATATAACATTCTTTAAAATTTTGGTGTATTCTAATTTTTTGTAACATGCATATTTTCCGACTTTTCAACAGTTTTTCACGATCAAAAATATACCTAAATTACATTTTTGATCGCGAAATTTATCTTAACAAAAAAGAAAAAATAGAATATGAAGCTATAACTGTGTATTATGTAGTACATAACACACTTTTTAATTTCACTATTAACTTTTTTTTAAATTCACTTTTACGCGGGCATGTCAAAAGTGCCGATTTTTTAAACATTATTAAACAATATTAGGTAATGGCATAATTTCAGGACTTGTAAGTTATGGATTTTCTTTATGGAATCCTATGCTTTCAATTCATAACAGTCCATTTTGATATGATTCTGTCAGAAAAAAGTACAATGGGTCTAAAAGTACCTAAACTTCTCTAAGAAAAGGCATCTTGTGTAACGCTTGCATTTGTCTGCTGCAGCATTGTGCGCGTTTCCGTTGTTGATCAGCAGATCTTACTCATTTTTATTCATCTCGTGGTGTGTGACAGCACAAGAACCGAAACATTTTGAAGGAAATATATAACTTTTTAAAAAATGTTTCTTTTTCTTTTTCAAAGATTTTTACTCAAAATTGTATAAAATATGATCAAATTTATTAGCATACATATATTAATCGAATTTAAAGGGGAAAATTTAAAAAATATATTTTTTTGTACACGCTATGTTTATAACTTATTAAATTCCATTTTACTCGAAAACTGTTTGTCCTACAAAAAAATATCGTGAGACATGTTTTCTTTTAAATCTCCTCTTTTTCAAAAAAGAATTAATTTTTTTTTGACTGGATCAATATTCCGAGATATTGGGATACTTTTTTTCACTGAAGCGCCCCCTATAGAAATGTAAACATTTGTGTTTTTTAATTAATATACTTCGAAAATAAGCGTGTGCCGAAATTCAGCCGTTCTAGTTTTTCCGAAGTTCAAGAAATTTTTCGTCCTTGATTCTGGACCAGAAGTATAATTCACTTGACTTTAAAAAGGCTATTCGGTATATAGTGATTGCTCATATATTTTCGAAAAAACAGATAATGGAATCGGACGCTAATTATTGAGTTGGTTGATGTCACCACCTTTCTTCCGTATAATTTTGAGATTTTCAGGAGACTTGGAAATTGGTCATTTTAAAAACATTCATTACTTATGTAACTTGAGGGGATATTCGCCCTACACTACGTCAACGGCGACGCCACTTGACAACGATAGAATATCTCATATTTTCTAGCGACAGAACTATACGTTAGAATTTACAAAATATAATTTTTTTGCCAAAATATATTTTTTTAATTATGCAAGGCATCAATTTACACCCGTCTTGTGGCAGAATTAATTTATTTTGTCATTAAATATGTTTTGAAGCTTACAAAATTAGCCATAATCCCTCTTTTCCCTAACTTTCAGCATATATAACTACCAACAAATGCAAAATATTAAAAATGTGTCACAGGAGGCGTGTGGAGGCGAGTACATTATGTTTGAAATTTCTCTCATTTGTTTAAGTAGAAATTAGCTATTTTCTGATTCTCTGTAATACGTCATGTGAACAGGACAAATGTCTTAATAAAATTGTCTGTAACCAAATTTATATACCCTGCTGGTCATCTATTTATGTATTCAAATGTTTTTATAATGCATCAGACAAGAACAAAACTATTTTTAATGCTGTTAGACAAAAGGGGTAACATCTCTGCGGATGCCACGCTGGCAGATTTGTGTGACATCTATGTCTAAGATTATTAAGGATAGTTTTGCTCTTGTTTTATGCATTATAAACACATTTGGATAGGGAGCGTGGCCAGCAGGGTATGTCTTTAAGAGAATGCAGAATTGCCACATCCTTGTGTTTTCTGAATTTTACATAATAAAACAAAATTGACTCAAAATTATTGCTACCACTTTTTTCAATATATCAACGTAAATCTTAATGCAACCTGAATTTTACAGATTTCGAACCAAATATTTCCAACAAAAACCCTCAGCTGAATACCTCTTACAGACACGAACTGAGACGTAACTTTGATCAAAACAGTAATACGTAATTATAGTTTTACATATGTTTTTTTTTTCATAAACTCATTTCGTTGTGCGTTAAAGTCCATAATCGAGATAGCATAATGCCAGACCATCGAAAGCAAAAGTGGTCAGGGTCACTGGGTTAGTAGGCTAGCTAAAGAAGGGGTAAATGGAGTCGTTCCAAATCAGGTAAACCGCACGATTTACTCTCGATTTTATTAATAATGACTTGTTTGACGCCATGCCCTACTTTTATAACTTGTTTAAGCCAGATGATTCGCACTCGATATCGAATTATGGAAACCTGTACGCCGCTCCTTATGTAATACATTAATAATTATTTATAACTTTTATTTTTGGAACGAGAATTTCTATTTATTTAACGCTTTTTCCCATAATAATGACCAATCCCATTTCTACAGCATGTCGCGAATAAGTACGTGATATCAAAAAAACCGCTGCCTAAGGAATCACTACTTCCACATCCAGTTTTCCCATTCAAGTAAGTATCTTTAAAGGAAAACATCTTCACCTTATTTGCACTCTAGTATGTGGAAATAATTTCATAGAATTTTAATAATATTATATTTGAGACAGATGTCGTAAAAAAAAATCAGGCGTTGCGTTGGCTTCTAGCATATACGCCGAAATGAAATTTCTGGACTCTTATTAGCTTGCTTTACTTATTTTTCAGTATTTACCTCCCCCACCCCTTCAGCGGAATCATCTCAGTCAGATGTCATTACAATACATACGTGTAGAATACCACAAGTGAATATCTCAATTCTATTTTATCAACCCCCTTAATAATGGAATGGAGGTGGTGGGCGGTTGAAAATATTATAAAGAAATCTGAGACCTTGACTTCTAGTCTAGTATATACACCAAATCCCAAGCTTGCTTTACTTATTATCTCTTATTTACCCCTATTTACCCCCACTTATTCAACGGAATCATCTCAAAATATAATCTAGTTCCAGATGTCGTTATGAAATATACGTGTACCAAATTTTAAATGAGTATCTCAATTTTATTTCATCAACCCCTTTAATTACCATCTTTTCTTTTCATGTTTCAAAAATAAAAACGTTACAGATATCTGTAATTATATAATTATTAAAAATATTGCCTCATGTTGCAACACTATGGCTCCATTTAACTTAGTTAATCTCCTTTCTCTTGGCACTAAGCAAATGTATGAATTTATTATCGGTTTTTTGGTAGAAAGTAAAATAAAGTTATAGGTTAGCTTTGTATTCCTCTCGTCTTACCTCTTGTTCATACCCTCCTTCTCGTGGTTCTTCTTGTGATGTTGGTTATAATTTAATGCCCTCACAGACTAGAGATGGGCGGTCCGAGCAGACCCGTTCCAAGTGAACGAATCCGAAGGTGGAACGGGTCGGACCGAATCCACGATGTCGATCGAACCGGGTTCGCGGTCCGGTCCATTGATCTGTTATGGTATGTAAGTCCTGGTACTGTTCTGAGCTGAGCTCCTGAACTCCGGACCCTGACTGACTGCTTGGATAGATTTGATGAAGTTTGAGTTGATTGTCGTCGCTCCATAAATAGTATATACCCCACGTGCACACTAATACTTAGGAAGTGCCTGCGTCGTGATTTTAAGATTTTATTTACTGTTTATCCAAGCCCATTCGTATTACTGCAAAATTATTTTATTATATGATTTATCGAGGTGTAGTATAATTATACAATAATTAATAATAAGAATATTCGGTGAGTCACACTCACATTACAGTCACACATCACAATGAGGAAATTTTGAAGTGGATCCAATCGAACGAATCCAGTTGAACGGGTCCACTAGCGGAACGGATCCAAACGGACCGAATCCACTAAATGAACCGGACCGCCCATCTCTATCACAGACCCCAGGGCGAGAAGCGTGTATCCCTGTAATTCTTCATTTTGTTCATCTCACTCTACTCATTTTGTGTTAGGTTTTGTTTTAGTATTTCATATTATAAATTGCTCTTTTGTGACTGGTTGTATGGTCTATGACCCAAAGCCATAAAAAAACCCTTTAATTACGGAGTGGGGGTGGTTGGCGGTGTGGAGAATATTATAAAACAATCTGAGGCCTTGGCTTCTAGTATATACTCCAAATGCCAAGTTACTGTACTTTTACCAGTTTGTTTTAATTGTTTTTCCTTATCTACCCCTATTTAGCCTCCAACCCTTCACCAGAATTGCAAAATATGATCTAGTTCCAGATCTCGTCATGGTACATATATGTACTAAATTTCAAGTCAATATCTTCAACCGTTCCGGAGAAAACGAGCGCACAAAAAATGTTACAGACAGACCGACCGACAATTCAAAATCTCGACGTTTTACGACATTAGAGGCCTATCAATAAAAACATTTTTAGAATTATTTTTTTTCAGTATTATATCCCCACTCCAATACGTGGATGTGGAAGTATTATCCTGGTGGTCATGGAATTAAAAGCAGATGTGTTAGCTTGTGGCATCCTTTTGTAACCATTATGTCAATAATTTTTCGATTGTCAAAATATGACAAGTAGTTCTGTTGAAGTTTTCTTTCTTTTATATGATTTGGAAAGTATTAGTCTGAGAAAACACATTCATAGAAACATTTTATAGAGAATTAGCTTTAATTTAGCATAGTACATTTTGAGCGTAGGGTGAGCACAAAACGAGTATTGTACAAAAACTAGATTTTGGTACTTACACGGAGAGAAATAAATCAGAATAGTCGAGAGTCGAATGAAAATCAAAATAGTTGGTGTCTGCTGGATATACAGGGCGTTTCAAATGTTGTCCTAGATCTCTTTTTTGCTTTTGCAGATTTTATTTTCCTGTTTTGAATTACTTTGACAGATCGGTATACAGGGTATCTTCAAATGTTCTCTAGGGGCTCTTCCTTGGACTTCCACTGTAGACGGCTGTCTACCTGTGGAACGGTTCATAAATAAAATCTTCTTGCGGCGAACTAATTCATGTCTTGGCAAGCGGACGAGGTGGAAGCACTAACGCAGGACGCTGAAGCGAAAACGCGGACTTCTGGTGAAACATATAAAACCATATCTGGATGCAAGCGGACAGGATTAGATACACACTGCTAGACTTGGAAACAAGACTCAGAAGAAGAATTAAAAGAAACATGGAAACTAAAAAGAAGCATCCCACAAACACCCTACACTTCCCATGCTACATTCCTGCCCCATCGTCATGTGGCTCTCGCTGCTGACAACAAGCATATGCCATGTCCAATCCAGCGTATTCAGCCGGTCCGGCGGTATATAAAACATCTAGATTGGATGCCGGAATCGGCAGCAATACCCACCTTACGCTGGCAAATCAATCAATCAATACACAGAGAGAAATAAATCAGATTGAAAAATTTTGCATGACGTGGAAAAAGGCCTCATTGCCTGTTTTTAAAACAGTTGTAAAAATTTCAAAGTTTAAGATATACAGGTTTATACATTTTAATTGGGAATAAGTCTTGTACATTTTGTTTGCCCAATATAGTGGGTTACAACATAAATATTGTGATTTTATATACGCTTACTAACAAAGTGTTTAATCAAAAGTGTTTCTAGTGAATAATGCTAGATTCGATTGATTTTCAAATTGCTGTTTTAAAATTAGCCTTATAGTCCAAGAGATAACTCCCATTTGATATAACCGGAAAGATCTAATACAGTTACGTATACTACTCAAGTCTGGAGCTAGCATGAAATAGAAATCTGGCGGTCTGGCACTCCAAAGTGGCCGGACGTTAAACTGGCGGCGTTTCTAATTTCGAAAAAATTTACTTCAATTAACCGGGAAGATCTATTTTTGTTTCAGAGTTTACTTCTTAGATTACTACCTCCTGAATAAATTCGAGCTGGTCTGCCATTCGAAATCGATCGCAAAATCTCCGCCAGATCAATCCAAAGTTAAACAAAATTGAAGTCAATTTAATCGAAAGTATCTAATGTTTATTTTTTAACCAAATTACAGCTCACTGAATGGTTTTCATGAACTGTTAAGTATGGCAATCAAAAGCAGCCGGATACTGAGTGCCAGATCAAATTTCTTGCAACGCTGCATTTCAGTGAACGACGAAAAACGTACGACTCTCTGGCTACGTACAAAACAATGTAGGGGAGGGCGGGTTGTAGAAAAATGTAATATTGTTTGTCACTCACCCAAACCTATGCAATCTGGTGGAACAACCCGAACTCAAAATATGTTCACATTTAACATAAATGTATCAAACTTTAATATAGGCAAATGCCGAATATTTTTGTAAACATGACTTTGTACCTGCTCAGTAAAATAACAGTACCTACCATACAACTTTCATTTGTTTCATTTATCTAAGCAGTGGCCGGTGAACCCCACTAACGGGGTCAGTGTACCCCGACTGCGGGGCACACTGGTCATATTTTCTAAGAAATTTTATTTTGTTATATGTAAAACGTTTGATTCTGTAAAGTGGTATTATACGAAATTCCTCTAAATACATGGAACTTTAGCTTGGACAAAAAAAGTTTCTGAAATGTCAACATTGCCTTATGTCTTCACTTTTGTTAATGAACAAAAGAAAATAACCCGGAAAGCGAGTAATGACAAGGTGTAGAAGGAAATTATTAATAAAAATCTATTCGCAAGGATGTTGGCCTTATCACCTCAGCACAAAATTGATATTGCTGAAGTAGTGCTAAAGTATCCTTTGACGGCAACTCCTAGGGCTTTCAGTCATTCAGAGAATTTTCAATAAAACCGACAAATCGGCACTGATGAATCATTTAGAAAAAAAGGTCGTAGCAGAAAATCATGGGTCTATTGATGTCGCCATAATTGATGGATTCTTCTTACTTCACACTATTGGAGAGGTGCCTCGAACTTTGGGTCTAATATCTCTTAAATTTCTTCAGATGGTCACGAAATATAAAGGGAAACATATACATGTGATATTCGACCTATATTTTAATTCAAGTATTAAAGACGCAGAAAGGCAAAAGAGAGTGCAACATCTAAAGCAACAAGTTTATGCAATACGCGGGGCCGATCAGATCCAAACCCACAAATTTTGTAAACTGCCTAAGAAGCAACGAATTTAAAGAAAATTTCATGAAATTTATTGTTAACCACTGGCAGGACCCTTCTATATCTGATTTTTTTAGAAACAAGACTGTCTATGTCAATGGCAAAAACACATTCTACCAATTCACCAGTTCAAATAATACGATCATCGGAGCTATTTCCGATTACTATTCTTGCAATCACGAAGAAGCGGACACTAGAATATTGTATGTAATATCTAAATTCCAGTCTCCAAATATTATTGTAGTGCGATGCAATGACACCGATGTACTTGTTATTTTATTGGGTAATTTCCATAAAATTAATGCTGAATCCAAAATTTTGATGGAGGTTGCATTTTATAACAACTCACTTCGTTATTTAGACGTAGGGAAATTGTTCGTCGAACTCGGTCCTGATGTATGTCTTGCCTTGCCTGGTCTGCATGCCTTCACAGGATGTGACACAACATCTTGCTTCTATAAAAAGAGTAAAGTTACTACTTTTAAACAAATGGAAAAGAGCTTCGATTTCAAAAATATTTTCACACATTCTACCAAGATCCGAAACCAGATTCTGTTCCCATAACTACGGTAGAGAAATTTGTTTGTTTCATGTACAATCTCCCTAGGTATCCAACAGTTAATGATGAGGTAAGGTACAGAAAATTTGAGAGGGCTTAGAGGCCCAAAAAATGAATGAGTTCTTAATAAAACTTCGCCACATTTGATTCCCTATCAATTCCCCGTGCCAATCATCATTGCTGATGCATGTGAAAAGAACTACCTCTATTTCAAACATATATATGGATGAACGTCGAAAAACAGGACCCGATGCAGCCATTAAATCCCGAAGACTATGGCTGGAAGATAGGTCCTTCTGGGATATACGAACCTGTGTGGTTTGATGGAGACGTTGCTCCACCTGTTGTTATCGACACAAGTGCGGAGGCTATAGGTGTGTTCAATACAATATAGTAATAATTACCTACTTTTAGATACCGATTCCCATTTCCCTTCGGAAGATGACGGGGACGAAGACGATGAATAACGAAAATACCCGTGACGTGGTAGGGAACACAAAATATTACAAAAATAATTGGATTTTATAGCATCACTAACAAATCTATGAGTGTGAGATTCAAGCTATCTTTTAATTAAATGTCAAAACTAATGTTGACCAAAAACTTATAGTTCTTTTCATACAATAAAATTACATTTCCATAAATTTTTTAAAATACCATCAACCGAAGAATAACGTAGCTCACTCGTAAACGACGATTAACAAGCTTTGCTACCTTACAAAAACCGATCTGGCATCTTGAATCCGGCTGTTTTTTACTGCCAGACCGAGCAATTCGTAAAAGCCACGCACTGACCTGTAATTTGATTGAAAAATTAAAACTAGATACTTTCGGTTAAACTGACATAAAGTGTAAGTTGATCTGGCCGCCATTTTGCGACCGATTTCGAGTGACAGACCAGTTCAAATTCATTTAGGAGGCAGTAATCTAACAAATAAACTCTAAAACTAAATAATATAGTAATAATAAGCTTTGCACTATGAGTACTCCGTCTTCGGACACACGGTATATTTCTATGTTTGTTCTAACCCCTAAAATTATTGAAAAGACCAATCCAAGGCTCACTGTGACATTTTTATGACCTTTTTGACATGCCGCCATCTAGATTATACACACTATATTAACGAAAAATTAAGATTTTGTAAGTGTAATGGATTAATCGATGTGGTATAATATAATTAAATTGATCAATGTTTAAACTGTAGATGCTATCCATTCTTTGAAATACGTACTATATAAACATATTATGTTAATTTGACTAGTTTTTCTTCCCTGTAATGCAAACTCATTAATTGCAACTTTTTGTTTCAGGTAAATATCATTGAACCATTATTGGGATTCTACTTCAAGGCATATAATGTATGTATCGAACGCACATGAAACATTATTATAACTCGTGACGCTATGAAGACAAGGATCAAAACTAATACTCTACATGTGAATTTATATATTTTTTTAATATTTCATAACTCTTATATTTACTTATCGATTTCTTTAAAAAATAGTTAACATTACTTTATTGTCCAAATTTCAATACAATCGGCTTTGAATTATCCTGCTTATAAGAAACGTGACGACCGGATAGATGGACGGACAAACAGACGGACAGACGAACTGTTTGAAATTTGTTCAGAATTTGATGACTAATAGGTTTGAATTTATTTCTTTATAAGCGATATAGTACAGGAGCCAGTTGCATCTGGTAGAGACATCATTAATCCTGATTCTTAGGCCGTGGCAGATAACGAAAGCGATATGAGAAATTTTCTTAGTGGTGGGAACTAAATAACTCAAAATGCCTTTTACAGTTAGTGCAACTATTTGTTCAAACGAATATTTTTGTTATCGATTACTTGACACTTAGTGAATACAGAAATACGACTGGCATACATTCCGGTTAGGGGAGGTCCACAAGTAGACAACCTAAACTTGCAAGCTATATCACTCGACATGACAAATAAGTATCAAGATGATTTCTTTGTTATCGATTAATTACCACTTTGTAACAATTGCAAAAATCGCTGCCTAAGGAATCACTACTTCCACATCCAGATTTCTCGTCCAAGTTACTTTAAGGGAAATATCTTGACTATATTGCACTCTAGTATGTGGAAATTATTGGTCATAGAATTTTAATAATATTTGGGGCAGATATAGAATAATTTGAGGATTTGGTTTCTACCATATACGTTAAAAATTAAGTTTATAGCTTGGTCTACTATGGAAAATATTATTTAAAAAAATTTAAGGCCTTCGCTTCTAGTATATACACCAAATCTCATATTTCTGTACTCTTACCAGCTTACTTTACTTATTTCCCTCTATTTAACCCTCAACCCTTCAACGAAATTATCTCAAATCTAATGCCCGATGTTGTTATAATACATACGTGTATCAAATTTCAAGCGAATGTCTCAATTTTATTTTATCAACGCCTTTAATAATGGAGTAGGGGTGGTGGGGGTGGTGGAGTTGAAAAATATTAGAAAAAAATCTGATGCTTTGGCTTCTAGTACATGCACTGAATGTCAAGTTTCTGTACTCTTATCAGCTTGCTTTATTTATTTTCCCCTATGTATGCCTAATTTAACCACCAACCCTTCAACGGAATAATCTCCAAAATATAATCTAGTTCCTGATGTCAATATAATATATACGTATACCAAATTTCAAGTGAATATCTAATTTTTTATATCAACCCCTTAAATAATGGGGGAATTTAATAAGTGGGGGAGTGGTGGGGGTATGGAAAATATTAAAAAATTTTAGGCCTTGGCTTCTAGTACATACACCAAATTTCAAGTTTCTGTACTCTTACCAGCTTGCTTTACTTATTTCCCCTTATATACCCCTATTTACCCGCCAACTTTTCACCGGATATGTTGAAGAAGCAATCCAGTTCCAGATCTCATTATAATATATATGTGTACAAAATTTCAAGTCGATATCTTAAGCCGTTCCTGAGGAAACGTGCGGACAAAAAAAGTTACCGACAGACAGGCAGAAATTTTTTTTTCGATCAAATTTAAAATCTCGACGTTCCATGACATTGTAAACCTATTTCCAGAAAAAAAAATGATTTTTTTTTTACGATTACTATACTTCCAATCCAGTACGTGTATGTGGAAGTAAAATACGATTTGTCAGTGGTGGTCCAGAAATATGCATAAATGCCGGTTAGTGGAGGTGCAGAGGCACAGATTATGAACCTGAAAGGTGTTTACTGTAATCGCCAAATAGGAAGAAGCCGCCCGACGCATATACGTCCTACCAGTTCTTTCTAACAGCGTACGTCACTCGTCATGATTGGTGTAATTGGAAGGAGACGCCTGTCCGCAACCGCCCACGTTTGTTTTTATGTGTTTAGGAGGGGTACGTTTAGAAGTCGTTACTTACGTTCTTAAGTTAATTTGTATATTAAGTTTCAATTACTTAGAAAAATTCTCATATTACTTTTGTTGCCTGTTATGTTCTAAGGTAAAGGTTTAATCATGTCTCTAGCTGATACAAATGTGTTAGGTAATTGCGCGCTGGCTCTTGTACTAATATTTACGGTTTTAGAAATGTTCAAATATTCTATATACTCTTGGTTTTCGTATTTGCGGCAAGTATAACAATAGTCTTGTCAGAGTTTCATTTAGTCGTCAAATTCTATGTCTAAATGTCGATCACCATATTGAAAAAATATGATGGCAGACTAAAATCGATCATTTTAACAACCAGATGCTTCAGTTCGTTCGAACGAGGGTACTCATATACAATTCAAATGTATTGACCCCTCACTTTAACCGCGAATATCTCAGAAATGGAGAAGCGGAAAAAATTGAAAAAATTATGTGTTCATTATGTCTCTATTCTAAGTTATTCATTAAAATTTGAATAATACAGACTGTCTATTTTACGAGGGCCACACCAAATATCTCGCTTAATATCTATTGTAGAAGAATAAAGTTTTAGAAACAGTTATCCCATTTTTTGTGAGCTATATTTCAGTAAAAAGAAATTTGAAATCCATAGCCTACTTTATGAGATATATTACAAAAACCTGAAAAATAGGAAAACCACAAACGGTTATAGCTTCCTTATTTGAGGAGATACGAAAAAAGTTAAAGGAATGAAAGTTGACGGCAAAGACAATAAGAATAATAACGTGTAACAAAAAAATCGAAAAATGCAGTTGGCTTTGACATACGCTATTGTGCAAAAATGAAAAATACATATCTCAAAGTAGGCCATGACGCCATTAATTCCGTTATTTTTTTCTCATTCCAACGATATAAAACATGTCACAGAAATTTTAACCGATAGTGTCAATATTTAATATTTTACGAATACCACAATTCATATAATTGAATCGCAACAATCAGCTGTGCCATAATAGTAAAAATTCACTTTATAATAATTATAATTCCGTAATTATTTATTACAATTTAATACAAACCAATAAATATCTCATAAATAAAAATACAAGTACAAAACGAACATCCAAAGAAAACGAAAAACTATGTATAACAGTACTACCTACTACTATATTGAAAAGAAATTGTGTGTATTTATTTTTCTAACTACAAATGCTCAAATTGTGCACCATGCATTCTGACACATAAACGTGCTCTACGAGACACGTCACGCATTACATTTTGGAGCATTTCAGGAGTAATTGCCTCACATGCGTTTCGAATTCTGGTTTTGATGTCCTCAATATTTTCAGGGGCAGTTTGAAATACCTTGTCTTTAATGTAACCCCAGACGAAAAAATCCAAGGGAGTAATATCTGGTGATCGAGCTGGCCATAGGTGCCTATCCAGCTGTCTGGCATAACTTGATTTAAATAATTTGTACATATTACAGCAGTGTGAGGTGGAGCCCCATCTTGTTGAAAATATGAATAATTTAATCTTTCTGTCACTGTTAATTCATAAAGAAAATCTTGAAATTCGTTTTGCAGGAAATTAAGGTATCTACGAGCGGTTAATTTGCCATCATAAAAATAAGGTCCAATTACTTTAGTCCCTAAAAGACCCAACCAAACATTCGTAGAAAATCTTTCTTGGAAAGCAGTCTCTCTGCACCAATGTGTATTTTCTCGTGTCCACTTATAATGCATATTTCTATTGAAAAATCCATTATTAGAAAAATTTGATTCGTCCGACCAAAGAATTTTGCTACATATCAGCGCGTCATTCCTTTTCTTATTTAATAACCATCTACAAAATCTTACTCTCCTTGGCTTATCTCCCTCATTTAAATGTTGAACTTTCCTCATTTTGTAGCATCGAAATCCGTTTTTTTTTCAATATTTTTCTTGCACTGTCTTTTTTTATGCGACAGTTTCTCTGAATTTGTCTCAAAGAGGTTTCCTCATTTTGGTTAACATAATTCATTACTCTATTCACTTTTCTTACATTATCCGCAACATGCGCTCGCCTTACTACTTTTTTTGAAAATGAACCGTGCGTTTTTAGATTTTGAACTAACTTCCTAAACATAGTTCGATTTGGCTGCGGAGCATCTGGAAATCTATCTCCGTAAACCGTGACTGCCATCTCAGCGTCAAAATTGCACTGACAATAAATGCTAATCATATCGAATTTGTTATTATTGGTGTACACCATAATTACTGATTTGTCTTAGAACTCGACAACGCAACATACAACAGTGACAATCTGTCAAATTTATTAATAACTGTATACATTGTTTTTCACTAATTATGGCACAGCTGATTGTTACGATTCAATTATATGAATTGTGGTATTCGTAAAATATTAAATATTGACACTATCGGTTAAAATTTCTGTGACATGTTTTATATGGTTGGAATGAGAAAAAAATAACGGAATTAATGGCGTCATGGCCTTCTTTGAGATATGTATTTTTCATTTTTGCACAATAGCGTATGTCAAAGCCAACTGCATTTTTCGATTTTTTTGTTACACGTTATTATTCTTATTGTCTTTGCCGTCAACTTTCATTCTTTTAACTTTTTTCGTATCTCCTCAAATAAGGAAGCTATAACCGTTTGTGGTTTTCCTATTTTTCAGGTTTTTGTAATATATCTCATAAAGTAGGCTATGGATTTCAAATTTCTTTTTACTGAAATATAGCTCACAAAAAATGGGATAACTGTTTCTAAAACTTTATTCTTCTACAATAGATATTAAGCGAGATATTTGGTGTGGCCCTCGTAAAATAGACAGTCTGTATATATATTGGACAGTATTGAAGTTCTGCTAAGTTATATTGAAAAATGCCCTACTTTTTAAGGAAGTTTTGACCATACCAGTTTTAAATCCATTATATCTTGGAAAATTTGTCTACTATGTAAATAATATTTTAGATACCGATAAAGCACAGCATTTTTTGTACGAGGAAATTTTTTCATAATTTTTTATTCTAAAATTTTGCAGTTAAAACGTGACCTCATGTTTATTCGGTTATTTATCAATATATTTATATTTTCTGTTATAAAATAGTTAATTATAATAATAATAATAATAATAATAAGCTTTATTGACTAACAGGAAAATCCCATTTACAAGACAATTAAGGAGAACAGTACAAATAAGAACATAATAATTGAATGTTACAATCAGTTTAAAAATTAAAAATAAAAGATTATTAATAGCCCAACTGTCATCTGGATGCATACGGCACGCATTACTAACCATAATTCTTGATTATGAGAGGCTCGTTATTGATGAGATAAAAGCAATTCTTTGACTTTATTAGAATATTGACGATGATCATTGTGGTAAATGTCTAAATGGATTGATAGGTGATTATAAAGTGAGCACATGCGATAGAGGGGGGACCTAAAGCCCAGATTTGTATTAGCCCTAGTAAGGTAAGGTAAAATAGTGAGGTTATATAAAATGTAAACATTTTCAGGAAAAAGAATTGGTATATATCAAATATTTAGTTATCAAGCGCAATAGATAACATTACTGCAAGCTTGCAATAATATTATCTATTGCGGCTTGATAACTAAATTAATATTTGATATGTGCCAATTCTTTTTTCTGAAAATGCTTACATTTTATATAATTAATTATTTTATCAAAATTTTTATAAATACATTGATAGATAACCGAATAAACATGACGTCACGTTTTTGAGAATAATTGCAAAATTTTAGAATAAAAAATTATTAAAAAATTTCCTCGTACGTCTAAAATATTGTTTACATAGTATTCATATTTTCCAAGATATAATGGATTTAAAATTCTGGTATGGTCAAAATTTTCTTAAAAAGTAGAACATTATTCAAGACAATTTAGTAGAACTTCAAGACTGTCCAATGTACGTTATTCAAATTACAGTGAATGATTTAGAATAGATACATAATGAACACATAATTTTTTTTCCGCTAACCCGTATTCGCGGTTAAAGTGAGGGGGTCAATATTTGAATCGTATATTAGTATAGTAGCGGCAAAAGATATTGTAGAGGAGACAGCCTAGTAAGGCGGGCCATCGAAAACATGACACGTGTCTAGACCCCAAGTGGCCACAAATAATCCCGCATGCGCATTAGTGCTTAGAGTTAGTTTTGTATTATTTTGTGGAAAAAATTTCTCTGCGACGCTAATACTGTCCGCGGCACTGACAATTATTAACAATTAGATAGCGAAATAAAAATCAACTTAACCTAACCTAAAGAAATCACATGAAAGAATAAAGTTACTATTATAGGAAAACGAAGGAAAATATTATTTTTGCCGTCAGATCAATCCTGAATTTGTGAAAAAATACATTAGTCGTTACAAAATTTATAAAAGTTCGGTGTGTCCAGGTGTTGAACCCAGGACCTATCGCTCCCTAAGCGAGAACATTACTCATATGCCAACCATCCAGCGGACAATCAGCGCTATAGCACGGAATACATAGTTGACAAAACGGTACAATAACCAACCATTATTCGGCGGCTCAGCAGCACTAATGCGCATGCGGGATTATTTGTGACCGCCTAGGGTCTAGACACTTTAGAGAACATGCTTATAGAGCAGTTAAAGCCGACAAAGGCCACCTCTGCTTTCTTTGCTCCTCCGTTCTGCCATATATATATTTCCTTTAGAGTAATAATATTTGTAACTGGAAAACCCGAAGTGGGTCGTCGTCTATTTACAGGTGTTTCCCCCCGGGCCCGGCGGTTTTTGAGGGGACCCGGCGATTTTGAGGGGGCCCGGGATTCGTCGGAAGTTGGAGGTTAGCATTTGCATTAGGTAAAATGAGAGAGGTACACTTGTAAATGATTAGTGTGACGCAAATAGTAACGAGTTCTGAATGACTTGTATTGTTTATAATTAGATGAATATGAAATTGTTAGGTAAAGGAATATCCCTGTTCTCGTTTTTTAAAATATCTATCGGGATAAGTATTTAGTCCTAGGGAATATCACCCCTCGCTCTTTAAAATTTTGATTGATATTTAGGGAATAGGACCCCCCGCTCTATAAAATTTCGAGCGAGACAGATATTCAGTTTTAAGGATTGTTAGCCTCCCCCCCCCGCTCTTAAAAAATTCGAGCGAGAAAAATATTCAATCTTAAGGTATACTCTCCCCCGCTCTAGTTTATTATTATGAATGCCACCTCCTGCTCTTCGAAATTTATATTGAAGATTGGTGGGAGTTATATGTTACAACCCCCCGGGCCCCGATTTTCTCTCGACGGCCCTGTCTATTTGTTGGCAACAGCCTCTAAAAAATAACAATTAAAAATCAACATCTGTAGGCCATGAAATACTTATCTCTTTAAAGTAGGTATTAATAAGTTTTTTTCTCAGTTTAAATATCAAACAAATTTTTGTGCATTCTAAAACCTGTTTTAGTGCATTAGTTTTGTCAAGTTTTGCAAATTTTAGAAGTTATTGCGAAAATATGAATTGCCCAACAGATAAAAAAAGTGGGTGAAATGAGGTCAAGCGAATGTCCCTCTGAAAAGATAATAAGAAAATATTATACATATTTAACAGTTTATACTGTTAATTATATATGTTAAAAGTGTTTAAAAAAAATTGAAACAAAATTAATGTCACACCAAGGAATGTATTATATGTGGACGCACTTTAAATATGTTAATGTTATAAAACAAATAATATACATGTTGATTCTGAAATAACCAATATAAAAGAATACGAAAAATACTAAAATGTTTTTTTATGAGTTCTTGTCTTTTGAGGAAACTATTCTTACTTGATTAGAGGTAAAAAAAAAGAAATGAGCGAGCGTAGATACGTTTGCTTATACTCTTTTCTCTTTTTCGATACGAAAATGCAGCAACGTCAAGCGAGGTTAGTACTTGGACGCATACGTAGAAGGTGTGTAACTCTAGACTGGAGTTACATAGCGGATATACCATACTGCGCACAGTGGACCGTATTACCGATCTAGGTGGACAAAATTCATAGCGCCTCATAAGACTAATATACAGGCTTTTAGAGGGTTGTATTGTATTTTACATATTATAATTGTTTATTGACTACAATTATAAATCATAGGCGTACACAAAAAAATTGAAAAGGGTTGGAATTAGTAAAAGTTGATATTTTTTACTACATAAAATATACTGTTTTTTTGTGTTTATAAAGAATACATTCCAAGACAATAAATTACAATTAGCAAACTAATATGTTTCCCAAATTGTTAAAAATACTAACATATGGACACATAACAATTATAATTTCTTAAAATATTGCAAGATTTACATCATAAAAAAACTACCCTTAAAAACTAATATATTTTAACAAGTGAAAAAAACTACATTTTGATATGCTTTTTGTCCAATTTGTTGGGATGATTCACATTTTCAGCAGAGGGTCGCAAGATGACTCAGTGCTTTGACATGTTTTATTTTGCCTTTTTTTGCATTGACTAAAGTAAAAGCTAACAACATTTTGAAATACGGAAAGAGCATCGGTTCTATTTTTATTTAGTAAGTGAAAATAAGGAAATGAATGATGATATTTTAAGTAGAACATTGCATTATTTTTTTACACCTCTATCGCACGGAGATTTTATCAATTTGTAATATTTTTTTAAATAATTCTATGGAATGCATTTTCATAAATAACTCGTTTATTTTAAGTTTTTCGCAAAATCTCTATTTCAGATTTTTAGTCCAAAAAAGTCCGTGCCTCATACTGGTTATAGAGATGGATCGACGGAATAGTTAATTTTCGAGTTTTATTAGGAAACTGTTCGGAATTTGCAGAATTTATCAAAAAAATCAAGTTTTCCAGGATTTGTAGATTCGCTTTTGTTTTCTCAAATTTTTCACAAACGTCAACTAATAGAACTAATCAAGCCCTACAATTGCCATTTTTGAAAATCAAAATCGGACCTTCTGTTCGGGAGTTATTAATTTCTTTGTATAATCATACTCGGCCCTGGAAAACATACTTGCGGTCAACGGATTCGGGCCGCCAGCAATAGGCTTGATTTGTGGCCGGGTACCTTTGATCCCACCAAGCCTCATCGAAATCGATCAATATTCTGGACAGTTATCGTGCTTCCTAGCCAGATTTCGAGAAAACCAGTTTTTTGCAAAAAAAATCAATTTTCATTTGTTTTTCGACATAGTCTCTGGTATACTTATTTGTAGAGCTTCGCCAGCGGCACTATTTCTTTTTTGAAATATCTCGATCCGACTACCCGTTATCGAGTTATTCAATTTTTCCCGAAAAACTCGAAACGTCTATATCGAGTACTTCCGGTTTCCGAACGGAGCCGAGCTTCCGGCGTTAAGGTTTTCTAAAGACCTCCTATTAACCACCCAAGTTACATCGCAATCCGAAAACGGATTAGGGGGGCTGGGCGTGACAGACCGACAGACAGACAGACCGACTGACCGACGGACGGAATTTTCTAAATTCGCTCTCGAATCGATAGATACGACTTTCACATCGATCCGACGTTTTTTTCGGGTTTCGACGGTCCACCGAAAAAATGCTAAACGTATACTACATTTTTTTTCAAAATGTAGTAACAAGTGAAAAAAACTACATTTTGATATGCTTTTTATTCAATTTGTGGGGATGATTCACATTTTCAGCAGAGGGTCGCAAGATGACTCAGTGCTTTGACATGTTTTATTTTTCTTTTTTTTTGCATTGACTAAAGTAAAAGCTAACTACATTTTGAAACACGGAAAGGGCATCGGTTCTATTTTTATTTAGTAAATGAAAATAAGGAAATGAATGATGATATTTTAAATATAGCATTACATTATTTTTTTGTACCTCTATCGCACGGAGAATTTATCAGTTTTTAATATTGTTTTTAATAATTCTATGGAATACATTTTCTTAAATAACTCGTTTATTTTAAATTTTTCTAAAAAACTCTATTTCAGATTTTTTGTCCAAAAAGGTCCATGCCTTATACTGGTTATAGAGATCGATCGACGGAATAGTTAATTTTCGATTTTTATTAGGAAACTGTTCGGAATTTGTAGAATTTATCAAAAAAATCAAGTTTTCCAGGATTTGTAGATTTGCTTTTGTTTTCTCAAAATTCCCACAAACGTCAACTAATAGACCTATTCGAGCCCTACAATTGCCATTTTTTAAAATCAAAATCGGACTTTCGGTTCGGGAGTTATTAATTTCTTTGAAAAATCATGCTCGGCCCTGGAAAACATACTTGCGGTCAACGGATTCGGGCCGCCAGCAATAGGCTAGATTTGTGGCCGGGTACCTTTGATCCCACCAAGTCTCATCGAAATCGATCAATATTCTGGACAGTTATCGTGCTTCCTAGCCCGATTTCGAGAAAACCAGTTTTTTGCAAATAAAATCAATTTTCGTTTGTTTTTCGACATAGCCTCTGGTATACTTATTTGTAGAGCTTTGCCAGCGGCACCAGCTCTTTTTTGAAATATCTCGATCCGACTACCCGTTATCGAGTTATTCAATTTCTCCCGAAAAACTCGAAACATGTATATCGGGTACTTCCGGTTTCCGAACGGAGCCGAGCTTCCGGCGTTAAGGTTTTCTAAAAACCTCCTATTAACCACCCAAGTTTCATCGCAATCCGAAAACGGATTAGGGGGGCTGGGCGTGACAGACAGACAGACAGACAGACAGACCGACTGACCGACGGACGGAATTTTCTAAATTCGCTCTCGAATCGATAGATACGACTTTCACATCGATCCGACGTTTTTTTCGGGTTTCGACGGTCCACCGGAAAAATGCCAAACGTATACATTTTTTTTCAAAATGTAGTAACAAGTGAAAAAAACTACATTTTGATATGCTTTTTATTCAATTTGTTGGGATGATTCACATTTTCAGCAGAGGGTCGCAAGATAACTCAGTGCTTTGACATGCTTTATTTTCTTTTTTTTTTTTCTTTTTGCATTGACTAAAGTAAAAGCTAACTACATTTTGCAACACGGAAAGGACATCGGTTCTATTTTTATTTAGTAAATGAAAATAACTAAATGAATGATGATATTTTAAATATAACATTATCACTTATCAAATTGTAATATTTTTTTAAATAATTCTATGGAATGCATTTTCGTAAATAACTCGTTTATTTTAAGTTTTTCGAAAAAACTCTATTTTAGATTTTTTGTCCAAAAAGGTCCATGCCTTATACTGGTTATAGAGATCGATCGACGTAATAGTTAATTTTCGATTTTTATTAGGAAACTGTTCGAAATTTGTAGAATTTATCAAAATAATCAAGTTTTCCAGGATTTGTAGATTCGCTTTTGTTTTCTCAAATTTCACACAAACGTCAACTAATAAACCTAATCGAGCCCTACAATTGCCATTTTTGAAAATAAAAATCGGACCTTCGGTTCGGGAGTTATTAATTTCTTTGAAAAATCATACTCGGCCCTGGAAAACATACTCGCGGTCAACGGATTCGGGCCGCCAGCAATAGGCTTGATTTGTGGCCGGGTACCTTTGATCCCACCAAGTCTCATCGAAATCGATCAATATTCTGGACAGTTATCGTGCTTCCTAGCCCGATTTCGAGAAAACCAGTTTTTTGCAAAAAAAAGTAATTTTCGTTTGTGTTTCGACATAGTCTCTGGTATACTTATTTGTAGGGCTTTACCAGCGGCACCATTTCTTTTTTAAAACGTCTCGATCCGACTACCCGTTATCGAGTTATTCAATTTCTCCCGAAAAACTCGAAACGTCTATATCGGGTACTTCCGGTTTCCGAACGGAGCCGAGCTTCCGGCGTTAAGGTTTTCTAAAGACCTCCTATGAACCACCCAAGTTTCATCGCAATCGGAAAACGGATTAGGGGGGCTGGGCGTGACAGACAGACAGACAGACAGACAGACAGACAGACAGACTGACCGACGGACGGAATTTTCTAAATTCGCTCTCGAATCGATAGATATGACTTTCACATCGATCCGACGTTTTTTTCGGGTTTCGATGGTGCACCGGAAAAATGCTAAACGTATACTACATTTTTTTTCAAAATGTAGTAACAAGCTAATTAGTGTAATCAGAATCGTCACTTAGTAGGGAATCTAAGACCTCCAATTCAGCAAGGGAGGGTCAACTGTGACATATACAAAAACCAAAAACGGATTCCCATGTAAAATTTCATGACGGATACGAATTTTGAGTTCACCCCTTTATCCAGAATTGCGAAATGGGAAAAAAAGGCAATTTTGGGCAAATTTCTAAAAACTACGGGAAACATTTATTTTTTTGTTTCTCAGTCAATACCTCGTTAACTGTTTGAGATATCTGTTTCAAATTTTGACACCAATATCTTTGGAGATTGGCCTCACTTACAGTTTATGTGAAACTTTTTTCGGCAACGTCGTTTTTTGGCAAATAAAATAAAAATCTTCGCTTAACGCACAAAAACACCAAAATGCATTGCAAAATATAACATGCTAGAATCTTTTTTATTACTAAAGATACATGGGCATATGATCGAGGGAAAATAAAGCTTATGAATTATAGAAACTTTTTTACTTGAAGAATTTTTTTCTAGAATGCTTAGTTTGGCTGTTATGACTGTTGTAAATAAATAGTACTTAGTGTAACGACTCATATATTGCGCGTTCTCCTAGGCCCGCGCGAGCGCTCTCTACTAGCCACTCGCAACCGTATTCAGTCATATCAGAGATACGTAGGTATTTTACTATTTAGTTCATGTATGTTTTATTTTAAAAATGGTACCAGTGGAAGTTTGTCAGTTACCGCAGTAGAACCGAAAAATACTGTTTTTATTATTGACAACATGTCTTTAATTCAAAGGCATCAAAGCTATGGCTGTTCAACTTTCAAAGAACTCTTTGAAAAGTCTTTGAAATTAGTTATAAACATGAGACCAAAAGCGTGTAACCTACCGACAGACCAAAGTAAGAAGAGTGTACTGTCTGTATAAGGTAAACGATGGGGTAGATATATCGAATTGGAAAAATATTATTTCTCATTCTGATAATAAACGAGAACTCTTGAACTTTTTTGCTTGCAAGTTTGAGGAAAGTTATTTCAGAATAGACCAAAACGTTCAGATTGTTATTGCAGGTATGTTTTTAGAAAATAGCAAAACTATTTTATGCGATCAAAACAATGTGAAAATCATGAAATCCCTACATTTTTCCGATCATGAAGAAGCAGGTACCAGACTTTTTGGTATCTTGTCATTTTTTAGAAATGAATGTACTAGAACAGTCATATATACTGTGGATACTGATATTTTTGTTCTTTCATTGTATTATGCGACTATACTGAACACTGAAATATGGCTTCAACGGCAAAAATCTTTTATTTCTTGTCATGATGTGATTACCCAAATATCTAGTACATTTGATTTCGACAAAAGAAATCTGACCAACATTTTACTAGCTGTTTACTGCCCCTCTGGAAATGATACTGTTAGTTATCCCTTTAAGAAAGGCAAAAAGACAGTAGTAAAAATATTACGTGAAAGGTTAAATATGTTAGAAGAATTAACACATTTTGGCGCAGCGAACCGAGATAGAACTTACAAACTAACTGATAGTGTATTAGATTCCTGTAGGTTATTTTTTAAGGTTGTTTATGGCAGACCTTTATTTAGAGGAAATTTGGATGAGCTACGAGCACATTTATTCACTTCATATAAAACAGATATGAGGTATTGTTTTAATTATTTTATATAGACACTATACCGATAATGATGAGTAAACCACAAAAGCCAGAGAATATACACTTAAATTCATATTGCAAATGTAAAATGTACACTTGTACCAGTCGATGTCGATGTTTAAGTGCAAAAGTAAAATGTGGTATAAGTTGTTTGTGCGAAGGCAAATGTTCCTCACTTTTAAATTAAACTAATTATAAAAATTAAACAGTTTTCTTTATTTACATAAAATACAAACATTTTTAATCGGACTGACACAATATAAATATGGTCCATTAAATCGCAGACCCTAAGCCTTTTTCTTACTAATATGTAAGCTTTTATCTTATAATAGATACACAATCCTTAGCAGAGCACGCAATGAAGTGTACGTGTACACACCGAGCTAGACCAATTTGACCGGGCCGGGCCAACATGTGCGCCAACGCTGAACCAATACAATCTCCTTTTCTTCGCTATTAAGCCAAAGTATAAAAACATATTCAAATGCAAAAACTTCTTTGGTCTTTTATCATCATTTTATGTCGATTAACTACACCTCTATCTCTACTTATAAAAAAGTTTCTCACATACTATATTTTGCAATACATTTTGGAACTTTTGTGCGACATGTAGGACTATAGTTGTTTTTTATAAAAAAATTATATTGACACAATAATTTTGCTCTATACAGAGCCCAAGAAGAAAGTTAAAAGATTATTCTCCTAAAATTTCAGATCGATACTTTTACCAGTAAATGAGATATCGAGTGGGGAATGAGAATACTAATGTTTATTGTGTTTTTCTTACTTTTGGAAATAAACAACTTTTTCTCTAATTTCGCAATTCCGAATTTAGTGGTGAACTCGTAATTCGAATTCGGCAGAAAATTTTACATAGAAAACTGTTTTTAGTTATTGTATACATATGAGTTGACCCCCCCACCTTTAAAACGCATCGTACGGCAAGCTAGATTCCCTACTAACTGTCAGTATCAGATTCTGTAGAATCCTCTATGGTGTATTCGTCCGCGGGCGGCCTCAAAAGTGGATGGATTATTGGTATGGGATTGTGATGGCATACCCGACCATTTTAGGAGATTTAAGACATCAGAGGAAATCGCCCCTGTTGATTTTTTAGGAAGGTTCGAAAATGTTTATTATAGGATAGGAAGTTACTAAAAACATTGTGAGCAAATCTTTGTGGAAATACGAGATGTTTTTCTAGAGTGCGATTCCCGAAACCTCTTACAATCTTTATCTCTGGCTTCCTGTGCCTCTTCTGACAATTGCTCTATGGGTAAAACACTACTATTGATAATTGCGGCACTATGCATAAGAAGTTTGTGCACTGTAACAGGCATATAATACCGTGGATAGAGACGTAAATACATTTACCTAGTTTCCCTAATATATTTTTCAAATTCATCAATATTTATTTCATAGCCTGATGATAATGCTTGAAGTATAATCCTAAATCTACTAATAATGTTTTTATCCAATCCCGTAATATCGGCACTTTTTTCGGCATTTGCAAAAAAACGTCGAGCAGTATTTCCATCATTTGTGGAGCCAAAACCTGGTTTTGACCTGTCTACTATTAAGCCCATGTCTTATTTAAATTGATTTTGAATATGTAATTTTCTTTGCTTGACACTTGTTAGCTGATATGTAGAAAACATTCGAAACATCTGCCAACAATGTAACGTAGATAGGCCAAAGCTATAATGTTCACGTTTGTCTTCTTTATCCCCTACTTATAACACATTCATTTCTTTAGGTGTGGCTCCACAAATATAGCAAAATTGGCTAGAACATTTGTCGTTGCTTATATCTGTATATGTAACATACGAACTCTTATTAACCACTTAATTAATAACAGTAAAAAGTTTTCTGTGGTTTTCATTAAAATTCCTCATTGTTTCTGACATTTCAGGTTTTTTCAAAATTTTCGGCGCAATGGTTTCGAAAATAAAGCGAAGTATAATAAAAGTATACTAAAATTATTATATCATAGAATATTAAGCGTTGAAAGCCGACCTCCGCACAGTGGTGCCAAATGAACTTTCTTTGGACATTTCAACTTTCCGCTGGCAATTTTTTACCAAATAAGATAATTTTTGTTTTAATACGCGGAACTGATTTTAGAAAAGATCCCTCCAGCCGAAGTTCTAATTTTTAAAATTCCATAAAAGACCGATAACCCAAAATAACAATTATATAAACATATCAGTCTTATAGTAAGTATCTAAAAATACATAGGAATATTCAGAAAAAAAGTTTCAGATAATAGTTATAATTTTTACAGAAAAAAATACATTTTATAGGAAACTTTTTTTTCTAACAGTTTAATTTCTCATCTTTTTTCAATTTCTCATCAGAAAGGCAAATACCTCAAGCGCTTAAACAAACAACAACTCTAAACGAATTAAAATTTAACACAACAGGAACATTACAAGCATCTAACCAAACACTAAATAAATCAAACCTAACACAGCAGAGATGCACACACCTCAAGCACTTAAGCAAACGACTCGACTTTATACGTTTATATAGTTGTTTTTTTTTAGGGAATTTTAAAAATAAAAATTTCGGCTGAAGGGAGGAGCTCTTGTCTAAAATCAATTCCAAGTATTAAAAAAAATGTATCTTATTTGGTCAGAAAACGCAAACGGAAAGTTGAAATGTCCAAAAATATTCATTTGGTACCACTGTGCTCCGTCTGAAGTCGTAACTGCGAGGGTACCTTTCATCAAACTGAATAGCTGTAGTTAAATCTGTATGATCTTCTTTGTATGACCTTATAAATGAGTTACAAAGTTGATCCCTTCAAGTCTTAGCGTGGCTCGCACAGTTTGCAAAATATTGGCACCGATGTTCAAGAAAGTACAAACTTTAAAAAAGTTAGATTTTAATTTTGAAAACCTGCCATTTGTCATTTCCACCAAAGCTACCTTGTTGACCTACTATTGAATACTGAACTAGCCTGGGTCCCGGTTTATCTTCATTTATTCTTCTGCGCCGATTGTTATGTCGTGTACATTTTGATTTGCTCAAAAGGATTTGTCCAGTAATTCAAGATTATTGACTCGGGATTTTAAATTGTTAATCTTTTTTTTTTTTTAGTATTTTCAAAGGAATCTTACTTTTGTTGAGATAACATTATACAGAATTTTCTAATCAGGATCTTTTAGAACATTTCAATTTGTTGGAGTTGCTGTCTTTCATATGTTCATGTCTGTAGTGATAATTTTAGAATCATTCTGTATGTTATGCACATCGAGTGCGTAAACGTATTTATTAGAATTGTACTTTAATGGTTTTTTAGAATTAAGTGTCATAGATGTTTTAAGTGTCATAGCTGTTTACTTTGCTTGACGCAAAATACAATTGAGTTATATTAAAAATATTTTTAGGTTATTTGCAAAAAAATTATTTATTAACAGGTAAATTCGATGCACTTAATGTAGGTGATGGTTTTAAGATTTTACATTTTCCACCGATCGCGTTAAGCGACGACCACCCAAGAGGTTTTCCGGCTTCGAGTCTCGTTAGCGGAGTACTTTTTAATTAAAAAAAATAAAAAAATTGGCAGAATTTCAACTCTGCAAAACATAGTTTGCACCATCATAACTTCAGACCTATTAGATATATGAGTTTTTTCCTTATCTCATTCTTCTTGTCATTTTGTGAACTTCCAACCATTGTATGTGCATTTTAGTAGCTCTATGCATCAATCTAAATTTTTCAAGCTTACGCTCCGAATATAAAGAGCTGTTGGTATACGAAAAAAGACAAGTGTGTTGAATTTAAATTGTATTGAATAAGGTGAATACGAACATGCCTCGGAATTTGTGATTCTAAAGGGTCAACGGTCCTTCATTTGCTGAATGAAGTGACCTATATACATGTCTAATATTTTTAAGATATGAATGAAACATTCGTAAATAGATTCCAAACTTTTAATGTGAGCGATGTTTAATTTATTATTCTGTATAAGTATGTCGATGAATTTTCTAGTATGCTAAAACAAAAATAAACGAACGAATGAGAGTAAAAATATAGCGAACTTTATAAATACTCTACTTATGTAAACACGTAAGCAAAGTGGAGTCAAGGAAATTTTAAAATAGTTGGAAAACGGGTCATTGCGACCCACTAACACATTACACTAGACCTAGTTAATTGTATTATCGATTATAATAAAAAACTTATTATTTAAATGTTTATTATCCCATGCAGCGTTCGAATAATGGTAAGTGCGTATTAAACTGGTTCTAATTGGAACGATGTTAATTGATTATTAGAATTACATATTATTTTTTTTCATTTTTTTTTAGTTGTTAATGATTATTAGAATTAATATTACGAGTTATATTAAAATCTGTTTCTATGGTTGCTTATTGTATGCTTCTTAAGTTACGTACAAACTCTCCGAGGCTGCCTCAAGAGGCAGCCGCGTAAGGCACGGCTCTCAGTCTGTAATCTGTATCTGCACTCGTCAGCAATCAGTACCACGGACCAGTTCAATCGGACTTTTCACTTATTATGACTTATCATGGTTTAAATTTCTCTCTCTCTCTCTCTCTCTCCTCGACTCTAGGCAGGTGCCGATTTGTGAAGTGATCTGCGCATTGTATCGTACCAATCGCAGTTCTTGCTTGAACGTCGAATATTGCGTGTTGGCCCCGTAATAGTTTTATTTATTTAATTTTATTTATGTTAACCACATTTCTCATATTTTCTCTTCTGTCCATATTCTAGACAGGTCATACGTCACACGACAACAAAATTAAACTGTATTGTTCACTCCATATTTATAATGCACATAAAATACTCTAAGCTGCCGACCGAGCTAATATACGGGCTGACCGGGCATATAGGCCGTACCAAACTTATAGCAGTTAAGTCGTAAAACAGAGCTAATAAAGACATGACGTTCGTCTGCGCGACAGGAACTTAAAATATTAGAATTTTGCTTTTCCGCCAAGGCTACAAATAATTGGGGACACATAAGTAAATTCTCTTGCTGATTAAATTGGATTGGCTGAAGTCTTATTGAACAACAGGTATGTACACTTGCTTGCAAACAAAACAGTACACTATTAATATCAGTATCTAAATTGCCGGCTACTGTGCACGAAAAACACGAGTAGAATTGGACGCTGAAACTTTTGAATCCAAACGCTGCCAATACCGTTAGAGTTATGAAAGAAATGGACATAGACAATTTTATGGAGAATTCAATTATCTATCAAAAAGTCAGGGATGGCATATGTATATTTTCAATACTCTAGATGCGAGAGTGACTGAAAGTTGAATACAAGGATTTTATATAATTTAGGCCGGAGCCGTGTCGCCGCTACGATACTTCTCAACTCTACTCACAAGGGGGTTCAAGTTACCCTTCAGACTCCTCAAGACGAAAATAGATAAAATTATACTTACTGTGATTGGTACAGTCTACTCTCTCCGTCGAAATCTTATGTCGGGCGGTGCACTTTTAATGAATATATCTTATAATTAGCACTTTCTTAGAAACACTTCTTAATAATTAAGACCGTCGATGGATTCTATGAGTATTCGGACAAGTACACAGACGTGGCATGAACAAAGGTGACCCACGGTAAATAATTGTCCGACTCACGCCACAGAATCGCACGTCGGTCACAAATCTTATAATTAGTGGATCAATAAGAAATCGAATTCAAATTATATTCCCATTTATTGAAATAATTCATAAAATGTAAAAAATATAAATATTCAATACTTAACAAATGTGTATAAGGTAAACATCAAAGAGCACCACCACCACCACTCGGCAAGCCGTTACCTCCCGTAGGAGTGTAACCCATCCAGCGTCGAGAGAACTATGACAATCGACTGTATTAAAAGATTCAGACTCCCATTACTAATTAGTAATGATTGTAAAATGTATGCGGAATTTTTTTGAAAAATTATTCACTTTTAATTTTGCACTGAAATTATCGAAATGATTGTCAGGATGCTTAAAGGAGCTATCTATATGAGTTCGATGGTTTTCCTGCTTTTATAAACGTACTAATGGCATCGAACCCAAATATACATTTTTTTCCCTCGACTCGCCTTCGAGCGACTACTATGGCGATGTCCGCTTGAGCTGGGATAAAAAGTATTTTGGGTTCGTCGGAATCGACCCTTCGATTTTTTTGACTAATTTTTTGTACGTTCTAGTGGTTTGAATAAGGATTATGCTCTCCCACTTTGAGGATAATTAAATGGGGATTCTGGTTTTTATTGGAAAAACCGTTCCATTGAATTTTTCTTAAATTTTGACGTTTAAAATAGCTACTCGCTACATCCTGACTGAAGATTTCGCCCTGTGAACCACTAAATTCGTGGTACTTTCGATAAACCAAATTCGTGGTACTTTCGAAAAGTTTGTCCGGCGGAGCAGTTTTCCGCTCCGTGCAACTTGAAATTTTTTGAGTACTTTTGAAAATTCGAACGACGGAGCCCAAAGGCGATTGACCGTCGTCCTCGAGATGAAAAAAAGTCAATATTTGGGTCATTTTTAGTGAAATAATTTTTTTACGCAATTTCGATGTAAGATGATGCCAAATGTGGTTATAAGTCTTTTTAAGGTTTCAATGATAATTTTTTCATGGATTTTTGTCTGAATTTACTTTTATAGTAAATTGGAAGTACTTTGGAAATGAGTATTCTACTACTGCAACAACATTAGAACGCATGTTGCCCTCGAAGATTCAGGTCCATTTGAATTTTTTGAAATACTTAGTTACAAACTACAAAAATTGCTTTTTTGACCCGAATAATATTTTTTAGTTTTTTTTTGTCAATCTAAACAAAAAAGGTCTCTTGCCATTTTTTCGTAAAGTTGCACGTTTCCGACTTTAAACAATTTAATTTTTGAAAAAACGCAAAAACGGTCGTATTCAAGGTTGAGCTACAGTATTAAAAAATAAATGAAGACAACTATATATAGGAAACACAATTGAGTGCAAAGTTTGATTGATTTGGTCTGTGCCAGCCGTTTCGCGAGGTAACCACGGAGAGTCTGTACGCATCTTTGGGACGGTGCTCATGGTCATCATATAAGACATAGGCATATGCTCAATTGCAAGTTTTGCAGTCGTTCGGCGTATGGCGGCAGCTCGTGCCTCAGTAGATACAGTTTCATGTCATTAAAAAAAACTATTAATGGGGACCGACTAGACAAACAAAAAACCGTTATGACGTTTCCCTCTAGGGGCACTTTGAAAAAAAACTGACCTAGGTTAACTTTTTTAATATATTTTTTTTAATATATTTTTTTTTAATATTAATGTAGAAAATAATTGAGAACCACTGCTTTTCTTGGTCAATGAACTTATAGTTCCCAATTACACAACTTTTAAATTTTCATAAAAAAGTGCAAAGGCCTTGGATCATCGACCGCCTTTGATGGACCGCCTCAACTGAACTGAGGCAATTATAAAGAGGTAAATAATTCGTTATCTTTTCCTACACAACTACAAGCAAATAATGGCCGTAGAAGTTTAAACAGAGCATTTCTTTACATGTGTGTCTTTCAATTTGGAACAAAATATTGGATTAATGTTTATAATTTAGAGTATTTAAATGTGACTTATTAACGTTTGTAACATAAATGAGTGTCCTGGGTTAAAAGCTTACCTAAGTAAATTATTCGAAATCTGCATCTGCATCAATACACAGTTCGGTACGTCGAATTAAGGACATACGTTCAACACTAAACAACTATCAACTTACGTTGTCAATAAAGAATAATAAAAGAAAAACTTGGTCCAAAATCCAAAACGGAATACAAAAAGAACGAACAAAGTAAGTTGTGTCTGTACGTAATCAAGAATTTAACGACTTGAACGGTAAAGTCAATAAAATAAATCTTCACTATAAATACACAGCGACCCGAAATTCAAAAATAACAAAAACAACGAACGGCGGGTTGGACATGTGTACATAACGAAACACCCACAGAAACTAAAATATTGCACAAGGGAGAGTCAGAGTATAGTTTTCTTCAGATCAGATCTACTGAACACTCAGAAAACGTCGACGTCTCTCATCTTATTTACCGCACCGCTAAAGACCGCCGACATTTTATAGCTATCTACACAAATATTGAGTATCATAGGCAAAGACACGCGCGACGATCTAAACCTACCTCAATATTCCAGCAGTTCTCAAAAGATTTTATTGAACATTTGCGAAATGTTTGTTTATTTTTTTTCTCCAAAACTATGAGCTTTAGACCCCATGTTATATAAGGTTTTTTTGTTTGTCTTGTCGTTCCCTACCACCAGTTTTTTAATGACATGAAACTAATTACACCCTGTATAGTAAAAGCGGTTCCAGTCATAGACCGTGACAAAATAATGGTTTAGCCTAGGCAAAGAGGTGTTTTACAAGGGAAATATAAAGGAATTTTGAAACTGGATGGTTTAATACACTTTCACATCCTAAATAACATATTAAGTTTGTAACCGCAGCGAGGCAATAGCACCACCAATTCAGGGTTCGCCCGACTTAAATCATTTGATTTAAATGACGATTTTAATCAAGTGATTTTTTTAAATTAATCAATGATTAAAATAAAATTTAAAAAAATACCATTTATTTATTTTATTGTACAATAGTCAAAATATAAATGCAAATAAAATTATATTCCTAATAAATGACATAATAAACCCTCAACAGAGAAACAGAAAAGTTAAAAAAAAATTAAATTATGTAACACTAACAATACATAACTACCTAACTACACTTACACTACCACACTACAAGTATTATTATTATTATTATTATTATTATTATTATTATTATTACATTAACCATTGATATTAAGTACTGGTTTTCAATGTTCTCGTTATAATATTTGTACAAGAATACTAATTTTCCTACCTCTTCCATTCCTAATCTATTTCTTCAATTGGAGTGAACAAGTCCAAATGTAGAAAATACTATTTCAACTGAAGCTGACGAAGAAACAGCACATAAAAATTGCGTCACGGAAGGAAGATGACAATTTGGAACTTTATCCATAACAGTTTTCATTGAGAATGACCTAAGGATAATATGCCTTGAATTTGCAACGATTTCGTCGACAACAAAATTATCCATACATTTGGTGCGGGGTCCTTTTACTCTTGATTTTTGTAGATACATTTTTTATCGGAAATAGTCGAATAACATGGCAACGTCGCTGTGCAAGTCCATTTTTTCAAATTTCAAACGGTTAAGGAGATATTGACCATTTAAATTATGTCGAAAATATACTTTTTATTGTTTCCATAAGTTTTATTTAAACTCTACACGTGTTTCGGCTTTTTAAGCCTTTGTCAAGAGTACAATGAATACATATTTTCTACATAATTTAAATATTACAAGATGTTTCACAAAGAACCAGCCTCAGATTTAAGCCAGTATAGATATTGACCATCCCATTGCGTGTAACTCACACGATACATATTTAAACATTAAAAACTCTTTCACAATAAATGATAAATTTTTAATTTTTTCCGGTGCTTTTCTGTCTCGAACTAGTGTCATAATTATACCCCTCACAACAAATGGTTCTAAACGCACAAAACCGTGTTCAGTCTATTACCATGTTTATTTTTTTAAACCATGTAGTATCATCATCTTTTCAACCTGATTTCATCTCTTTGTGATGGTAATTTTGAAATTGCGTGGTTCGCAAGTAAAGCAATTTTGACGTTTAAAAATAAATAAAATTACCATTTAATGGTAATGTATTCATAATATAGCATTATGATTAAATCTTGACCTAGATATAAACCTGATATTTAATTATAATTTTTATTATAGTCCTAAAACTATTATAAAATTCAAGGAATTTTTAATGTATATTTCTTGATAAAACAAAGTTCCCTACGCGGATGTGGTCAGCTTTAGTGAAGTTGTTATTTGTGTACTTTTACTATTTTAAAATCAGGATATTTTATTCTTAGAATGACTTCTGAAGACACATGTCGCGTAAAATGACAGAGATGCTTTTAAAAATAAATTGCAGGCACATATTTTCCCAAGCAAAATGCGTAAAAGGCGCCGTTTCACGTAGAACAATGGTTAGTAGACACAATTTTTACGATCGTCCTGAAATATCCGAGCTATGCAATATATCCAGTTTTCTTAAGTCATTTTTACAGCCTACGTTTCGGTATCGTATTCACTTATTTAACTTATTTGAATAAAAGAAGAGGTTTTTAATTTCATTGTATGCTTTTAATTATTTAAAAAACATATAGGGCGTTTCAGGAGTATGGACATTGGACAATGCTTCAGAAGCAAATAGGTCGAGTCAAAATAACATGCAAGATCCTTTTAAGGATTTAAGCTAGGGAAGAACTTACAGGAACTTAAACAATTTTTTTTGTCTAAGCTAAATCTGAAAAATAACTCATAACCAGAGCCCGGCTCAAAAGTAGTTATGCCAGAGACGGTCTCCACACACAGATAAATATAATGTTTTGTATGATTCACATAAGCAAATAAATACATTATTTATAGGAAACAAATACCTACTTTTGCGGTGAGAAATAAAAAGTATTTCATAAAACTTTCGTCGCGCGCCGGTCTGATTGTCTAATCGAAAACAAAAAACTCGGCACTTTAAACGGCATACGCCACATCAACTTTTTATATCAGTTAAGAAAATGTAAACATCTCCCATATGTTTCTTCCCAACTATATTAAACAATTATCAATTTAAAATATAATTTTTATCTGTGCACATAATATAAGGCACTATAATTTAAAAAGATATAAGGAGAATTTTCGACACCACAAAGTCACCGCCACGCTTTTCACTCTCTTTCTGCTTTTTTACGACACCAAATAGGATACGGTAAACAAAAATAATAGTAAAATGAACAGCAGATTGCGTTTTATATTTTGCAGAAGACTTCAAACATACAGAAAGCATTTGAAATAAAAAAGGTCCAACAATTATTATTAATTTATTACACAATGACCAATGACATGTGAGATTGTTTCATATGCACATACGCATTATGGAGTCAACACTACAGACTAAGACTTGTCAGTACATTTGATAGAAGTAAATGTGTTGTGATTTGTTATGGCGTCGAGTGGCTTTTACATTAAATGAAATAGTACTTTTGTAGATTAAAGATTTTCTGGAACTGCGGTTTAACGGTGTAGAACTTTTCTGTGCCAGCTATGAAAAAACACTTTCGTGGACATGCAATTCGAACATTTTAAATCAAGTTTCATCTGAATGTCATAGAAACTAAAATTTAGCATATTTACATGGATATTTCTCACGGATCCCTCTAGCTATACGCAACGTTCAACGTAAGCCGAAAACAGATCAGTATACAGTAATTGATGCAATAAACATTACAGGTATTTGATCTACGTCAATATATTTTTAGAGTATCAGGGGATATTGCTGAGTGAAATACAAATTGGATACATAACAGTGTTGAGAAACAACCCCGGTTTTTCAACATTTTTGTTTGTGGCAAAGAAGTGGACTGTTCAATGCCGGACATAAATCTGCCACCTATAAGAAACTATACTTATTTTAAATATGCGCCGATTACATCGGTAGACGTTGAACGGTTGAACGATCCTTTTTCACAACACAAGTGGGATATTCAGTGACAGGTGCCGGAGTTTTATTTCGGACGATTTAGAACGAGTGCAAATAATATATTTTTATTATTGTAATAAGGTATAGTTACTAGGCGTTTGTGCATCCAACAATAAGTGCATCAAAGTAGGTATAATTTATAACCGTTTCGGGGCCATTTACCCTTAAATATTACGGAATTCACTAGATATAATCATAAGATAAAATATTGTATTATTGCGCATGAAAATATTTATATAGTTCATATTGCGCAAAGCCGACTCTGGCTTTTACGTCATAACTACCTCTGAGCCGGGCTCTGCTCATAACTATTGTATCTGTGTTTGAAAATATGACGCCTTCTGTAACTTGTCTAGGAAGCCAAGGGTGGATAGCAAGTATTAGGATTAGGTATATAGGTCCCCCTAATACCTGCTAGTCCTAAACTTTGACATACATAATATATTTTTCGAATTTTGGTTGATATTTTTAAATTTCTTAAATGATTTTCTAAAAATTATATATTCTTGGTTGATATCAATAAAATGACCTATTTTTACGGCAGTAGGTCCCACACTAATCAATAATATAAACTAATATAAACACAAGGAAAGACGATACAAAACCGTCAGCTTTACATAACCTCACATGTTCGCGATATTGTTAAACACTTGATGTAGTCAACACTCACCACTCAATATCAAGGCATTTTTTAATACTTTTGTGTATCCATTTGGATATGCAGGCCTTCCAGTTGGATACCCAGTAAACATGAAATGGATACAGAAATGTGGGTCTTTTGTAATAAATACATTGTAATTTAAAAATTGATACCAGTGATAATGCAATAATACAAAAGAAAAGGAGTGAAGTAAACTGTTTGCACATTGAGGTAATAAATATTCAATTTTAAGGAATATCCCCCCCCCCCCGCTTTTAAAAATTTTCATCGATATAAATATTCAATTTTAAGGAATGCCACCCCCCGCTGTTCGAATCTGATTGCTGGAAGACGTATGTCACTACCCCCGGGCCCCGAAATTCTCTCGGCGGCCCTGAAAATTGGGGTGTCCTTATACAAACATAATTGCATGAAAACTGAAAAATACAATGAGGAAATGATAAAATATCTTGAAATACTTTTTATATCTATATACAGCGTCTTTCAGCCTAGCGCCGTCAAAATATTCTTGCTTTTGTGTAAAAAATATCGAATATTTTTAAAACGGCGCGGCGGTTGTAGAGGACACAGTAGTATAATTTAAAAATATTTTAATTGATATTTCAATGATTCTTTCATTACCATAAAATGTCTCACATCAAAAAATATATAAACTAAGATAATGTGTTTCCACATTTTCAGGCATTAAATTTTATTTATTTATTTGGTGCCTGAGGATAGGCAACAAGCTAGTATAAAAATCTGTAGAATATTGTAATATAAATTTATCTTCGCTTAACAAATAATAGCAAATTCATTAAGTTTCCTTTTAATTCCGTTGCTTTCCTTTTCCAAAATCTTCACCGAGCCTTATGAATTAAATAATTGTTAACCCACGCGTGTTCACAAATTTTAGATTTTTCGAATTCTCCACTTCTCCACTTCTATGCTCTTTAAGCCTTACTTGGAACGTCTAAATGATTCACCTACATGCCTACTGGCAGCTAATAGGGTCTAACTAATCGGAGACTGTAATTTTCAGTGATAATAATTGAAAAGTTGAAATTGGAATTGTAAGTCTAAGGGATTTAAATAATGTATCCGCCGTGTTAGTGTCAACTCTGTATATAAAACTGGTCACTTGATGTAATATATAGGCAGTATCGAAATATGGAGGAATATTTCGATTCATTATTCAAAATAAAAACAGTGTGGGTGAATAATTATGCAGAAATAATCTTATTGCCCACGAATATTAAGTGCACGGTTGGCAAAATTAATTATTTTTATGTGCGGTCGCACCCATTTCTATTACATATTCACTTTAGCATTATTAAGATTACTAATTCTCTTCACTGAAACATTTCAACTTCCAGTTTTATACATTATGTTTTATTATATGAACTTATAAAATTATAATGAAGTGGTTTTGACATGGAAATCGATATGCAACCTGATTTTATTGCAGAAAACTGTTCTTTAGAGTCTCATACACATGTAAAAATAAATAAAAACTTTTTGGAGAAAGTGGAAAGGCTTAAAAAACGTTTGTTTGCAGCATCTTGAAAACTAGGATTTTTTTCAAAAAAGAGTTGCTTGCAGCTTATGGAAGTACATACGTTGAATTTTAGACTAGTCCTGCCCAATTCTGAAATACTTTCAATATATCCGTCTGTCTGTCTATCTGCTGCACGTCTGTTCTTCCGTCCGTCGCGTTTCTTGTTACCACAATAACTCAAAGTTCGATTTATTAAAATTTAGACACTAAATTATGATCTAATGGAAAAACCCTATTGTTTTTGAACAAAATCGATCGGTAATAAATAATTATTAATTAATTAAATTTGAGAAAACAACTTATTTTTAAAAGACTTTATTTAATTTCACCTATTTGTATGTTAATTAGTTTGTTAGTGTATATGTTTAAGTCAAAGCTTGCAATACAAATTTCGACTAGTTTTAATTAAGCTAGAGCTTTGAACGTTTGCACACGGGTATAAGTCCGATGACAATGCATTATAGTATATCTAATATCGTTCTAAATCCAATATGGCGGATGTCCCAGGATGGCGGATCACCTTTTTCTTTACAGCTCCCTTGATATAGGTAAATGGAAAGGTTTAATGAGTAAAATACAATAAAGTATGTGGCGGCATTCTAAATACAATATGGTGGAGATGCAATCAAAATTTCGACTAGTTCTAGTTAAGCTAGAGCTTCAAAATTTTGCGTACGTGTATAAGTCTGGTGACAATGCAATGAAATAGTTTGACGAGTAAAGTACCATAAACCATGTAATGTTATTCTAAATACAATATGGCGGACACCTTAGGGTGGCGAATTACCTTTTCCTTCGCAACCCCCTTGACATGAGTATCAAATGAAAGGGTTTTGTGTTATATGTCTGTTTGTCTGTAAAATAAGTTGACTAAAAAGTAAAACAAAATTATATATAAAAAAAGAAAAATAAAAAATCTTTTATTTAAAAAAATGTACTAGAAAGTAAAAAATATGTTTTTTAAATTCATACATCTGGAAACCAAAAGCGTCATTGCGTGATTAGTTTCCTCAGTTGACCGCTTCCAAAGCGTTTGTTAAATAGAAGCTTCTTTTTTTGAACATTTTTTTATATAATTTTATTGTTTTATAATTGAACAAAAACACAATTAAAAATGTCTAAAACTAACATCTACAAAAAAACTGCGAAGAGTATCGCATATAATGTGCAACAATCATATAAGAAATTCGATCGATGATCAAAGAGTATAATGTTTACTCTAGTTGGTCTTAAATTCGGCCATTTTGGATCCGCTATTTCGTCATTTAATTTTTAACGTCATTAAAACACCTATATAATAATAATGACATATTTACTAATACTTATAGAATTTAATTTTTTAACGGTCACTAGTTTCTAAAAATATTTCAAATACCTATGCTATAGCATTTAAACTTAATGAATAAAGCGAGAGATAAATAATAATACTTTAATAGAATTTAGCATAATTTCTTAAATTTGGCCATTTTATTAGTACATTTTGATTAGCGACCTGTAAATTACCCACTAGGTGAATGGTTTCAGACCAAAATGAATTAAATTATTCGAGTTATAACATTTTCAGAATTATTTTTCGTAACAAAACCGACAGTTTGGTGCTCCATGAAAAAGAATTGTCGCCAAAGAAAGTGATAGAAAACTTCATTTATGATTACAAAGCCATTCAAAATTTTTAAAACAAATCCAGTTAGGTTCGATCCATTTCCTAATAATTTTTAGGCCTCCGATTTACCCCTATTTTGCGCTCATAGCTGAAAAGGGCAAACATAAACACTTTTTATTTTTTGTAATTTTTCGAAAAAATGCTTCCTTAAAAAGTTATTAACGTTTTACTGTCAAAAAATCACAGAATTTAGTACTATTAAAAAACAAATTTCTCGCGTATTTTTTGACGTACCTATGGAAAATATTAAAAAAGAATTGTAGAAATATGTTTGTAATTATGGCGTAACATTTTTTAATAAATTATTTAACAATTTAAAGCATAATAACAGTTGTTTTAAAAATATGTCTTTGTATCGTGAAAAGAAGTATATACGTGCGCGCGCACGGTAATAGTAAATAAGTGTCGATTTTCAGTCTTATAAAAAAAATGTTAAGTCATTTAGATATTACAATTACTTTTAAAAAGTCTCTATTTTATTCTCTTTCAATGACATTATCATACATACCATCAAGTTTCACCAGTCACTAGAAAAAGATGAGAGACTATCTATCACAATAATTTTTCTTTAATCAGATATTAAATACTCGAATTCTTTCAACAGAAACAAAACTACCGCTGCAAAAACAGTTAGAACTAGTCATTTGTTTATTAGTATATCACTGACAGCTGTCAACGCGTACGATTTTGTATTTCTTGAGTTTTAAGCTATCCTGTGTTGTGTTTTTTGTCTACTAATAATTTGTTTAACTTTCTGACATTGAGTAAAATTAGTTTCAATGACTATTTATAGTAACCATGAATATGCTGACATACTCTTTTATTATGGTAAAGCTGATGGGAATGCTTGGTTTGCTGAAAGATTGTACCGGCTACGATTTCACCCACATAGAAAGATTCCGGATTCGCGTGTATTCAGCAACACCTATCGCCGAATGGCTGAAACCGGTAATTTACAGCATCATGAGCCTACTGCAGGACTAGCACACCATCACCCCGAAGATGACGAAAATATTCTAACCACATTTGCTGCAGATCCCACACAAGCGTTAGAAATGTTGCACAGCAATAGGGACTTTCAATTTGGAGAACTTGGTCAGTGATGAATACAGAAAAGAAACATTCTTATCATTATACTTCAGTACAGGGCCTAGAAGAGCGGGACCCTTTACGAGGAATAGCATTATCTCGCTTTTTATTGAATGCTGATATTGAAGATCCCCATTATTTGAAATCCGTTTTATCTTCTATGAAGGCATAACCAATTTTCATAATCTCCATTATTGGGCGGACAAGGACGACAACCTCCAAATGAAAAACAAACTTCTGTTCAGAATAAGTTTAGTGTCAATATTTGGGCGGGTGTAGGGTGTAGTTGCTGGACGAAAATAGATTATATATAAATGACCCTCAAAGTATATTTAGGGTTAGAATTCAAAGAATATTTTTCCTTAAGTTGTAACCCTAATATCATATTTTGCAAGATTACGAAACAGAAACAATAGGGCCTTTTAAATATCATCCATTATAATATGCAAAATTCAGATACGCCTATACGTGATAAAAGGGACGGTATGTTTTGAATAATTGTATGTACGATTATGCGTTAGATATTATTTATTAAATAGGTCACCTACTTCTCAATTCATTTATAAATACTAAGATATCTACACATCAAAAACTGCTAAAAGAAAGTGAAGAAATACATTTCTCTACGTTATGAAATAATACCAGATTACACATAACAGAAAGTGCAATAATGTAACGCAATCAATCACGAATTTCACTCTTTTCTCGCAGCCAAATGCGTATCGCCCAATAATTGACCTATAATTCAACATCTGTGACTAATTCAAGAATACTCAAGGTTTCAGTTGTACCAAAAACGAAATTGTGACCGAAATCTTAAAAAGGTATGGATTGCGCATTTAAGGTCGTCGCGTTCCAGATACCTAGTGCACTAGACCCACTTCGACGACGTCGTCGACGTTCAGGGACGCCAGGCACGCTTCTGTTTTCATGCCACTGTTGGTGTTTTGGGGGCGCTTAAGAGGTATGTGCGACATAAATATCGATTTTTCTCGGGTTATTTGATAAAATCATTTGTTTGTTTTTTTCTGTATTAATTATAAGGACAAATGAATTTAGTATTAACAAGAGGATCTGTTCCTTAATGTCAAATTAGAACAGTGAAAAAAATAGGTGTTTTTCACTCATTGTATATTTCCATTTTTAAATATTCATGACGGATGATCTAATGCCTGTGCCATGGTGAACTGAATTTCATAATGAATATTATCTGAATAATGGTGATAACTTTTTTGAAGGTAAAAACATTATCTACCTCTAAAAAAGTTATCATGGAAATTTTTTTAAAACATACCGGTGTACAAAAGTTGAACCTAGTTCTACAGGGCGTTCCTCACGTTTATTCAAATGTATATATTTTTACCCTGTCAACTTTATTTTTTCAAATGAATCATCCTTTATATTTTGACCTAAAATGTTTCAACAATTAATTACCTACACGCTGAAATTCATACAAATATTCGACATAAATTTTCAAAAACCGTTGAAGAAAAGTGGTAGCTAGAATTAAAAATTGTCAATTCCATTTTTTGGAAGTTCATGTGCAAGGTTTAAATATATTATAAAATAGCTATTTATGATATGAGTGTTAAAAATAAAACCACTTTTAACACGTATATTCATACACTATTTTTGGTATGAGCACTACTAAAAGCATCATGGAAAATCTGATTTTAAAGACAATATCTGTGTATTATTGCAAAATTTTAAAATTTTGTATTTGTCTGTCAAAAAAGACACATTATGTAATGAAGTTAGACAAACAAGGTATTCAGAGAATTTCACTGTAACTAAGGAAATGAAAATGTGTTTGTCTCTTTGTGTATAAATCACGCTTAAATAAAATCACTTCTGTTCACCTCGTTCGACTGTGGTTTATCTCAAGTAGTTTAGAGTGGTTAGAATTTGTTAAAAAATGTGTGATAATCAATAAAATGCATTACTAATTGAAGGAGCAGCTAATAAGGGTTACTTTTAGCTTGTTACCATAAAAATCCAGACAACAGTACCAGATGGCCTATAATCGTTTTATTGTTTTATGGATTGGTGCGTAACGAGGGGTTAGCCACTGGTGGGGAATATTGTACAGAGGGTGGGGAATGCGGTGGAATAGTGGGGAATGGGAAGGGAATAGTGAGGAATGACAAGATATAATGGGAAATAACAAGGAATAATGGGGGGAATAGAGAGGAATATAGGGGAATTACGCCTAATTTTGTTGTTCAAACAAGTTGAAATGTGAGTATTGAAATACACCAGAGTTTTGTTATGAGATAGTTGGTCAATAGGAATATTTTACAAATTCAATAGTGACCAAATTAATGCCCTGCAAAATTATGTTTTATACAGGGTGTCTCACCGGGTACTGAATTGATCGATATAGGAAAAAGTATGTAACAAGAAATTTTGAAAATTTTGGGAGTTACTAAAGTCAGTGTGGCCAATCGAACGAAAATAATTACAGGCATGTGGTACTTTTGGTTGTACCGGAAGTTGATACTAACTTGCTTGTTTTAAATGGAATACCCTATATATGTTCGACTTTTCGAAAAAACCATAAAATTCTGAGTTAAAACCTGTGGCATACCCTATACCTAAACCCAGCGGTTTCGGAGATATTTGACGTTTCATATTCAATGTGACGGGTGCGACGGTTTGCATGAACCATTATTAACTTTCTTCGTGTAAGAGATTCTCATTATTTGCTCTTTAGCAAGTAGAAAGAACAAGCTAGATGAGCTACTCTGTACAATAAAAACAAATTCCATAATAGTATCCCAAGTGTTCTATTTTTTACGTTATATTTTGTCAAATTCAAACCTCAAAAACTTTCTTAGTTCAAATGGAACACTCTGAGTTATTTACATCAAGTTATATAAAATTAAATTCCCTTTTTTTTAGTATAGGCGTTGTAGGGGTTAAAGTTGCAACTTTTTTTCTTACAAATTGCCATCAAACTTGGCCAAGATTAAAAACAATAATTGTCAGTCATTCTCTTATGTAAAAAAAAGCCATTATTATTATTATTTAATGGAGAATGTGGTAAAGTAATATCAAGAACATGTAACACATTTGCTACTCGATACCCACAAGAACAGAAACCATCCACCATACGCTGTAAAACGCTTATTGGATAATTTTAGAATATTTATCTCTGTCAAGGCAGGAATTCTAAGAAGGAAGCCTATTGTTGATGACTAAAATATAGAAATAGCAATTCTGGGGTATTTTTGGGCGTTTCCAAGAATTCAATTCACAGAATCTTCTCAAGACACCAATTCATTCTCGTTCCATACAGTTCAACAATTAAAAGAAACAGATTTTCTGACGAGAAAATGTTTGTAAAATTATATTAGTAAGATATGGAAGTGACAATTATTTTTTGGGACAGACGATGCTAAATTTACCGAAAATGGACTTTTTAATCGACACAATTCCCATTACTGGAGTAACTCAAATCCTCATGTATTCAGAGATCGAAATATTCAAGAACATTAGCAGTTTAATGTTTACTGTGCCATGAGAAACGATTGAGTGGTGACATTATAATTTTTTGACGAAAATTTAAATAGTAAGTTAAAAGGATTTTTTCTTCAGCTAATATGTCTAAAGGCTTCCTCCTTGACAGGGGCCAAATTTTTTAAATTATCCAATGTGCGTTTTAGGTGTATGGATTGTGAGTATCGAGTAGTAAATGTGTTATAGGATATTCAGTCAGTTTGGAAATCATAAAAATAGACCGATAAAGGAATATTTCATAACAGGAGCGATGGACATTAACGTCGACCGACAGTTTTAAGAAACACTTTTTAATTATTGAAAATATTGTTTTACTACTTTCTATTAATTGAGAGGCATGATCTAAATGATTTATTTATTCTTAATACATTATTTATTTATATTAAATATAGTTAGTTTAATTAACAATCCCATAAATGATTCAATAAAAGTAAATAAATATCATTTAACCTACGGCTATGCTACCAGCAATTATATGAATAAACCTAATCAGGCAGCAAGCTTGTAATGGTGAGCCAGGTAAGCAATCGTCTACTTTCGTTTGAGGTAATATATCTCATGAACTATATTAGTATACGGATATCGTTTGCAATATTTAAGCACAGTGTCGGCTCTTATTCTATCACCTCAGGCTTTGTAATGATTTATCCTGGTAGTAACGCTTTAAACTGAATTTCTAAATTAAGAATAGAAATAGTATATATGTTCTCGATATAACTATCCCTTTCTCCATAAATAATAACCAAATCTAAAAAGTCTTCGTGGGTGTAATTAATCGTGCTGGCATATTTTTACATAAGAGAATGATCTCGATGATATTGTGTGGCCAAAAAGTGAAGAGGTTCCTGATATTGATACAAAGTTCATATTCTGTGGTCTAATACAAATGATTGGTGTCAGCCCACTTATGATTAAAGAGCTGCTAGATTGGAGATCTGCAAAAAATGTAAAGAAACGAAACGGCTCTAATTTTGCAAATGTTTTTTTCTGGTGGATAGTTTTTATAGAATAATATATCATAAAGTGTTAACATTATTGCCAACAATTAGATGTAAATATTATAGACATAGTAATAATTGTTATTGCTTCTTCCTATACCCAAAAATTATACTAAATAATAAGGGGAATAGATACTTAATAATCGGGGAATAGTAGGAATAATGAGGAATGGGGGGAATGATTGTACATTTTTTTTGGCAGTGGCTGACTCCTCGGTGCGTAAGTAAAAGTGTATTTTGAAAAGGACGGGCGAAGGATACAGTACAAGAAAATCCAAAATACCGACTAAGAAACAGGTGAATAATTTTCTTACGGAAGCACCAGATGAAAAGTATTTAATGCTAAATGTGGATACAATTCTCGGCATGTTTGGAGCTTGTCGTCGTGAAGAACTGTGCTACTTGACTTTAGAAGACATTGAGGAGACTGTAATAGTTGTAAATACCGGGTGTCCAGTTAGTGTTCCCTCGATTGTGAAAAAATTTTTATTATAAAAAAATAAATTTTAAATGTATTAAAACCAGTTTTATTCAATTCTTCTCTTTTCTTTTTTTTTTAACAAATGAGTATTATTCATCAATATTTTGCCCGAAAATAAACATTATTGGTATATATTAAAAGTGCGTAAAAAACGAACTATTAAAAAAAGTTGTTCTATCTACAACAATTGGAAACCCAGATATGACATGGTTTTGCATTATGGCTATTTATAGGCAACCTATGAGACATATTGACTTGAATATTTTCTCGGCTTTAAAAAAATTAAAAATTGATTTTTGTTTATATCATCACAAAGAACATGAAAACAACTATAATTTTAAATAGGTACAAATTTTTGATGTACGACTTGATGCCCTAAGCAATCGACCATTCGATTTTCGAGTTTGCAATTGTTTTTTAGGAGTTATTGTATATATTTTGACTTGAAACTTGGCGTGATGGCTTAGCTCCGGAAGGGGTATTATATTCTTAGAATATGTGCATTATTGTTCAAGTTATCATCAGTTGTTTTAAAATATCTTCTCTAAAATGTCTTATAATTTGCGACTTGGCATATTGACCAAAAAGTTTCAAACAAATCTACTTTTATTCATATACAACCAGAAATATTTAAAAAAACTGCAAAAAAGACAGGGTTATGAACATTCTTTTGTTTAAAAGCTTTTCACCACACAGATTTAATCAAAAACTGTTTACTACACTTCTTGAAATGTTTTCAACAAGTTCTAGCAAAAAAATTGCTATAGTAACACAATTCCTTTGTAGGCAATTTAGACCCTTACTCTACTACTTAGCAATAATTAAATAGGATACTTGTGTTTTTTACAGACACGTGAAATGTAACGTTAATTGCACCAGACCTGTCTTACATAAATAATTAACGTCGCTAATAAATTATTCATGTTCCATTGTATAACCCGTACAGCTTGGCTGGCTCAAGATATACCCATGGTCGTATATAGATGGCGCCAATAGGCGTACTTCTTCATCCAACGAACGTTGGCCAAGCACTCTCCTGCAGAGCTGTGGCTGAAATATCGCAGGATTATGCAATTCGTTATCCGTTTCTGCTCTCCTTTTTAGGATTTATGTGGGCGATGCAATCAGTTTTTATTGTGTTAAGTTGGTTTTTGCTTTTTTGTTGATGATGGAGTTCCGCAACTAGAATTACAGAGTGGAGAGAATAAACAGGAGAAATGTTTCATTTTTAATATAAATGTTTGGTCAACAATTGCTGTATGTTTAGTTGGGTTTTGCATTTTTGTTGATGATGGAGTTCGTAACTAGATTTACAGAGTGGACTGAACTAACATCACAACTGTTTTATTTTTAATTCATTTATATTTAGCGGCTATTGAATACAAATGGTTAGATCGAAGGGTAACTTACCAGTCGAACGTTTGGCGTGACAAAAATATTACGAGACACACAAAGATCGAACTTGCCAATGCCCTATTTTTTCTCTCCGACCTAGGTTCGTAGTGAGGCGGAAAGATGGTATATTGATAATTTCAAGATGTGGATTTGGAGACGTTTGCTACGAATTCGCTGGACAACTCGTCGTACCAACACTCAACAGACCTATTCTCCAAGAAATACGACCCACCAGCATTGTATTCTCCCGGATCTTCTAATATTTTTGGCCTTGTCAACCAGAGAGACGCCCTTTAAAATGTTATGCTTGTACTCCAAGGGAGAAGCTTTTGTGGGGCTGCGCACCTGACAAACAACCCCGATAGGGCTATAGATTCTTTAAGAGGTCGCTCGGCTCTTCAACCCTTCTCCATCTCGATCTAAGAGATCTTTTCCGAATGACCCTACAAGTAGTTGTTGTTGTAGCTCTTGTGATTTTCCTGGGGGCTAACTTTTCTTTGTCTTCAGACGAGAATTCCGCCTTTTCTAGGTATTTTAGCCTAATGCCGATTAATATCTTGCCTGCGCAAAGTATCTATATATTCTGTAATCTCTCTTGTGGTATCTCAGTATCTGCAGTTATCATTTTTCGCCTTAATAATAATAATACATTTTATTAACCCTTAAATTGCTACAAAGTACGTTACAAGGGCTTATATTAGAATGTACATATAGCACAATGAAAGATTAAATATCATATAATACACATATATACACATACACATTTATCACCCATTCATATACATATAAAGAAAGAATACGAAAATGAAATACATAGAGAATAATGATTGGTGTAAGTAATAAATAAAGAAAAAAAAATGAATATTTCATTCTAGTTTGTTCCATCGCAGAATAATTTAATTTGGACATTTTTATCATGCAACTGAGGACCATCGTTTTCACATATTACTTCCACATCCAAGTAGTGGATTGGAAGTATAGTAATCGTAAAAAAATTTTCAAATTTTTTTTTTCTTGAAATAGGTTTAGAATGTCATGAAACGTCGAAATTTTAAATTTGAGCGAAAAAAAAATTGTGTCTGTCGGTCGGTCGGTATGTCTGTCTGTCCGTCCGTCCGTCCGTCTGTCTGTCTGCCTGTCTGTCTGTGTGTGACTTTTCTTTGTCCGCGCGTTTTCTCCGGAACCGTTTTAGATATTGACTTGAAATGTTGTACACGTATATATTACACGTACAGTAACTTGAAATTCGGTGTATATACTAGAAGCCAAGATATCACATTATTCATAATATTTTTCAACCCCCACGACCCCTACGCCATTATTAAAGGGGTTAATAAAGTAAAATTGAAATATTCACTTGAAATTTGGTACACGTATGTATTATATCGACATCTGGAACTAGATTATATTTTGAGATGATTCCGTTGAAATAAATAAATTTAAATAGGGGAAAATAAGTAAAGCAAGTTGGTAACAGTACAGAAACTTGAAATTCGGTGTATGTACTATAAACCAAGGCCTCAGATTTTTTTATAATATTTTTCAACCCGCCAATACCCCTACTCCATTATTAAAGGGGTTGATAAAATAAAATTGAAATATTCACTTGAAATTTGGTACACGTATATATTATAACGACATCTGGAACTTGATTATAATTTGAGATGGTTCCTTTGAAGGGTTGGAGGTTAAATAGGGGTAGATAGGGGAGAATAAGAAAGGCAAGCTGGTAAGAGTACAGAAATTTGGGATTTGGTGTATATACTAGAAGCGAAGGCCTCAGGTTTTTTTTTTATAATAGTTTCCATCCCCACACCATCACCACTCCCTTATTAAAATAGTTGATAAAATTAAATTTAGATTTTTCACTTGAAATTTGGTACACGTATTTATTATAACGATATCTGAAACTAAATTATATTTTGACATGATTGCGTTGAAGGAGTGGGGGGTAAGTAAAGGTAAATAGGAAAAAAGTAAGGCGAGCTCGTAAGAGTACAGAAACTTGATATTCGGATTCAGATTTTTTAATAATATTTTCCAACCACCCTTACTCCATTATTAAAGGGGTTGATAAACTAAAATAGAGATATTAACTTGAAATATGGTAGACGTATATATTATAACGACATTTGGAACTAGATTATATTTTGAGATGATTCCGTTGAAGTGTTGGGGGTTAAATAGGAGTATATAGGGGAAAATAAGTAAATCAAGCTGGTAAGAGTACGGAATTTTGGGATTTGGTGTACATACTAGAAACCAAGGCCTCAGATTTCTTTCTAATATTTTTCAAAGCCCGCCACCTCCGCTCCATTATTAATGGGATTGATAACATAGAATTGAGATATTCACTTGAAAGTTAGGACAATTATTATGTATTGTAATGACATCAGATTGAGATGATTCCATTGAAGGGGTGGGATGTGGCAGGTTGCGAATAGGGGAAAATAAGTAGAGTAAACTAGAAACGTCATTTTTATCGTATACAGTGGAAACCAATGCCTCAAACTTTTCTATAACATTGCCCCAAATATTATTAAAATTCTATGACCAATAATTTCCACGTACTAGAGTGCAAATCTAGTCAAGATATTTCCTTTAAAGTGACTTGAACGAAAAATCTGGATGTGGAAGTAGTGATTCCTTAGGCAGCGGTTTTTTTAAATGATGGCAAGGTATTATATGACTTCGCTTGACTGGGCAACATATTGAATAATTTTAGTGCGTAGTACATGAAACAATGTTTACCATATAGAGTGTTGAATGATTGCAGTACAAAATTATTTCTTTGGCGCGTATTATATGAGTAGATGCTTACATTTTGCGTTAATGTTAAATTTGATTCTAACCTACAATGTGATATTTTGAAAACTATTATTATGGATTCGTACATTTACTGTAGATATATTTAGTTGAACCTGAATTAGCAAAGCCATGCAGGCGTCGAATTGCTCTATTCTGTATAACCTGTAGGAAACCTAGATTTGTTTTAGTTGTGGCGCCCCAAACGGGTAGCATATAAATTAACCGTGAGTGTATGTGTGCAAAATAAAGGCTTCTTCGGGCACTATCGGTGAAAATGTGTGATATTTGTTTGAACATAGCTACTAGAGGGTTAATATTTTTAATAACATATTGTATGTGGTCATTCCAATTTAAATTCGAGTCTATTGCTAATCCCAAATATTTTATATTGTTGACTTTTTCAATTTTTTGGCCGTTGAATTGCAGTGTGGTAGACTGTATGCTTTTTTGTCTAGATGTCATTATAATATATTTTGTTTTGTTCATATTTAAAGAAAGTTTATTATTTTTTAACCATAACTCAAATTTGCTTAAGTCTCTTTGCATACTATGCATTAAATAATCTATATTTTTGGAGAAGTAGAAAATGCAGGTGTCGTCAGCGTACAGTCGTATGTCCCCTTCAAAATTTTGTTTGGTTATGTCCATTAATATAGATATTAAATAACAAGGGTCCCAAGATAGAGCCTTGTGGGGCACCATAGTTGATTTTTTTTTTGTAGTTGATATTCACAATGTTATTTTTTGCTTCATCTTGTACTTTATTGTTAAGATGATATCTCGAAGACTGCCTGTTAGAAGGCCTGCCATCTGCATTAAGTCAGACTTTTCGAATTCTAAACCTTGTGCCATTCTTAGTCGTGAAAGTTATGTCTTTGGTCTGGAGTATTTCCCCACTAAAATTTCTTTCTTTTATCTTTTCTCTCCATTTTAGAACTTCTTCCGTTATGTACCCCTTTAATAAACCATAAAACGGTTCGGATCCTTTCGGCATCTTTTTTGCAAATCAATTAATTCGTTACCTTCCTTTCCCTCGTGCCCTAGCACCACATGTCATTTGCTTCAGTGGTTGTCTGTATTCCCAGACAATTCCAGTCTCATATATGTAAGACCTGAGAGTGTTAAATGCTGACTGGCTAACTGAAATCGAAGTGTTTTGATTCGAATTCCTAATTATTGAAATAATTTCACATTGCAGTAAAATAGCAATATCTTTTTTTTCTAAAGTAAAACGTAGAAAATGTTATACTATTTTAAGAACTACATTAAATGAGCAAAAATTAAATAACTTGCCAAGTTAGACTGGTACTTTTTTACAGTATGACGAGTCTCAGTTAGCTAATAAAAAAAATTAACTCATCAATCGAGCAAAAATGTTTTTTTCCCAAAGGTATGGCACCATTAATTTTATTTAGGGCTGTGATCAATAAAAGAACTATTCAGGGTTGCGTAACAAAAATTAGAATCTTAAAATATGGAATTTTCTAGGTATGGTACGCGAAAAACTGATTTAAGGTGTCGATTTTCACGAAATTCATAAAAGTGTCAGTATCTCAAAAAGTAATAATTTTTGATATTCTGGTCAGTAGTGGTCAGTCATGAACTGGCCCGTCGGCCCTCCACGGTATGACGTTGAGTTTTAGGACACTCTGTATAAGTCAATTCACAGTCTGCTTTAACTTAACTAGGACACCTTGTATTTATAAATAGGAATAAAATAAAAATATACCAAATGTAGCTTCGACACTGTCTGATGAGACTTTCGTTTTAAATCTTTCTACTAATTTTACTTCCAATAAGGAAGTAACTTTCATTGTTTGGCGGGCATTGAATATTTTAAATAATAGGCGCCAATTGAAGTCATATGCATACTCAACTTGAAATGAATTAAGTAATACAATATACAATACGTATCAAATTATGTTTCTCTAGTAATGAAGCTTTGAATAGTTTTTATTTACGCGACCGTTTCTAAGTATAGGTAGGACGAGGTTAAAAAGTAGGCGTATATAGGTCTTTATGCAACAAAATTCTATGCCCATTGCTACAGTTTTGTTTTCGATTATAAGATGCCGTTACAATCAGAAGATAATAGTTAGATTTAAAAGTGAATTATTTATTATTTGTTTGCTTATAGTAATGAAACATTTTCTTTATAGGATTTTGCAAACAGTAGAAAGAAAAGCTATCTATGAGAACTAAAGGAAAAACTATATATAAAAATATTAATGAAATCTTTGCATTCTTTCGATAACCTGACTTCTGGTTATGCTAACAAGTAAAATTCTGATTTGCCATTCTTATTTTAACACAAAGCATCCAACCTAGTCCCCTACGGCTAAGCAGGCTAAACTAGTATCTACATGATCCCCTACGATATGTAAATTCAGTTAAAAATGAGAACAAAGGCCTGAAATTAATTTATTTACGTACCTTGTCTTTAAAATTTTTTTTTCATTCTAATGAATTACATTTTCATAAAATCTCATTCAGTTTCTTGGAAATGCTTAGCCTTTGAAACGTTTTTCGTCCTTATTGTGGACTCATCAGAAAAGCTCATAACGATGTTCCATGCATGTTCTCATAGATAGCTTTTCTTTCTACTGTTTGCAAAATCCTATAAAGAAAATGTTTCATTACTATAAGCAAACAAATAATAAATAATTCACTTTTAAATATGCATAGAGTATATAGGTTCCAATACTAGTTAGCTAATAGATAGGTGAAGATCTGTTGTTTTTTATCAGTCAATGTCAATTATAATTATTTTATACCATTCATAGAAAATGTCTTAGTTTTGCATGGAACATCGTTATGAGTGGCTTTAGGCTTTTCTGATGAGTCCACAATAAGGACGAAAAACGTTTCAAAGGCTAAGCATTTCCAAGAAACTGAATGAGATTTTATGAAAATGTAATTCATTAGAATGAAAAAATTTTTAAACACAAGGTACGTAAATAAATTAATTTCAGGCCTTTGTTCTCATTTTTAACTGAATTTACATATCGTAGGGGATCATGTAGATACTAGTTTAGCCTGCTTAGCCGTAGGGGACTAGGTTGGATGCTAGTGTTAAAATGAGAATGGCAAATCAGAATTTTACTTGTTAGCATAACCAGAAGTCAGGTTATCGAAAGAATGCAAAGATTTCATTAATATTTTTATATATATAATTTTTCCATTAGTTCTCATAGATAGCTTTTCTTTCTACTGTTTGCAAAATCCTATAAAGAAAATGTTTCATAATAGTTAGATAATAAAAACAAACGGTCGGAGGATGGGCATTGTTAATGTATCTTGGCAATTGCGTGAAATAAGATGATGAATCATAACTTAAGAGTAAAGGTCCCATATTAGTGATGCATATTCGAATTGATGTGACAAAGGCAGTAAAAAAAAATCTTGACTGTATTCACGTCGGTAAAACGTGTTTATTAAAAAACCTTAGTTGAGAAAGAGTATTGCGGTATATTATGGATAGTCCATTAGAGAGTTAAATTAAATGGCTTTCGTCTTGCATTGGGAAAGTTTGGAGGTACCTAGGCGGATCCTAGGACGAAAATCATTTATAAATCCAGAAGTGCACAAGTTGTCGAATAAGGGGTATACATATAACATAATAGTTCAGTGATCAAATGCGGTTTCTCATGCGATTTTCTCGAGAACTGCTAATCTTGGAAAATAGTTTCAAACAAAAAGGTGCCTCCAAATTTTATATATTTCGAAAGAAAAGTTTCTGGCTTGTTATATTTACCGTTGCAAATTTTTGCATGATTCCTACATAGTCTACATAAAACAAATCATATTTTCTACTTATTAAAATTTGACATTCAAGTTAACACGTATTCTTAACAAACATGTAGCGATAACGCAGTAAATATTTGAGACTAATTCGTTGTTCCACTTTTAAGTTAAAGCAGTCCTGACAGACCCCAGGGCGAGAAGCGTGTATGTCTATAATTCCTCATTTTGTTTATTTCACTCTACTCATTTTGTGTTAGGTTTTGTTTTAGTATTCTATATTATAAATTGCTCTTTTGTGACTGGTTGTATGGTCTATGACCCAAAGCCATAATAAGAAAATTAAAGCAAGCTAAATGAAAAATGGGCAGCTACTGGAAGCGGCTGGAACCTCCCCACCAAAATGTTTGCGAACATTCCTTGATTTATTAGTTAATAACCAGACTTGTTGCTACTGAGCAGTGCCATGCCGGCCTCCGCGAGTGCTAGAATCTATAGGGGTTCCACAAGGGTCCATCTTAGGAACCATGTTATTAACTCTTTATGTTAATGACCTATCATCATATCTTGCTGATACATATTCCCTACAATATGCAGATGATACGCGAGTATTTTCTTCAGTGGGACTAATCTGAAAATACCTGACCACATAGTAGAGTCAGCGCAAAACAAAAGCACAAGGTTATTTCACAGCTAATAAACTCTGAACAAAAACAAAACCATCAGAATAATTCCACCTCAAAGAACCTATATAATGACGTCAAACACACAAAATTCTTGGGGATACAGCTAGACGACAAATTAAATTGGAAGCATCACATCAATTATTTGGAGAATAAATTAGCTAGCGTAATATTCTTGCTCCGAAAATTAGCCGAATACGTCCCACCACACATCTGTCGGCTAGCGTATATGGGACTATTCCAATCTCAGTTAACCTATGGTATATATACTGTGGCACAATTCAACAGAATGGGAGTGTGTTTTTAAATTACAAAAATCAGCGCTTCGTGCAATAACAAAAAAATCAGTAGAGAATCATGTAGGTCAATATTCACAGATTTAAAATAAATATACTCACACTTCCAGCACTCTACATATAGTATTGTTTAGACTATGTCAAAAAAAAATCAAGCAAAGGCATTTTCAATTTTAATTTTTACATGATTTTAAGAAATTAAGAGATTTCATTACTTGCTAATGATGTCATTTTGTATTTACATACCAATCTGAAACCATAATTTTTTAAAATTAAGTTTGAGTTATAATTTGACATTTAAATTTAATAGTTCTTATATTTATTTACTGCCAAAAAAATTTTCGAGCACTCTTTTATTCGTTATAACTCGGAAATGGTGCACTTTAGGGTATAGATACCAATATACCTTTTTTGTTCCCAAGATATCAATCTACAACTTCCATGGGTAATTTTTTTTTTATGTTTTATTGCAAAATTTTGCAAAAGACGCAAAAAATTCCAAAAAAGAGCTTTTTCAATTACATTTATTTGTTAATAAATATTTATAAAAAGTAAATTAGATCCTATCATTTTGAAGCTTGAATGGTTACCAAAAAAATGAGCCCCACAAATTTCAATTCAATTCCAGTTTTTATTTAGTTTCATTTGACATATTATTACAGAAAAAAATATGTATAAAACAGGTCAAAGGGGTAAGCAATATAAACTAGACACATGACACTTACAAATTGCAGAGATAAAAAGATAAAATTCTACACTAAGAGTGATAAAGATAAAACTTAAAAATAATTACAATTATTAAAAATCAAGAAATTCTTGGATTGAATATGGTTCTATATCACAGACATATTGGAAAACTTGCCCTCTGAAATCCCTTTGAAGAATTTTGTTTTTGAGAAAATCAGGCAGTACATTAAGGAATTTGATTGCGGAATAGTTTTTCTCAGTTAGTGTTAAATGGTGCATCGGAAATGCATAATTGCTTTTGTGCCGAGTATCATAGATATGATTTAGGTTCAATGTTTTGAATTCAGCCCGATGATTTTTTAAATATAGTAATCAGGAGTATACATATAGTAATGGTATTGTGAGCATTTTGTTTTCCCTAAAGTGTCCTCGGCACGATTCATAAAATTTCAATTTGTACATTATTCTAACTGCCCTTTTTGAGCTTTAAATACTTTGTGGAGGTCCGAAGAACCACCCCATATCTCAATTGCATACTTAGCGATGGAATAAAAATTTGCATAGTACACCGTTTTAAGAGTCGGCGTGTCAAATAAACGTGATAGAACTCTAAGTTCAAAGCATGCTTTGTTAAGTTTTTTCACGATTTCATCAATATGCAGAAACCATTTAATTTGTTGTTTAAATTTATACCTAACAATTTAGTAGAATTGATGTTTGAAATTGGCACCTTGTCAGTTAGCAACTCTGGTACTTTTAATAATGAACGATCTGTTTAAAATATCACACAACTTGATTTAGCTTCATTTAGTATAAGTTCATTGATATAAAACCAATTTTTTACATTTGGCCACAGTCGAGAGAGAGCGTTCGTAACTTCCTCAAGTGTATGACTCTTTATTAAAAGCTTTGTATCGTATGCATAATTAATTGTTGTTAATTTGATATTTGGTTCTGCAACATTGATGAGATCATTTACAAAAATTACAAAAATGAGTGGTCCTAGAATGCTTCCCTGAGAAACTCCATAATTAATACTTAAGATATCAGATTCATACCTGGCCCCATTAACAGTCATTGACGTTTTCTGCCTTCTATCTCGCAAATATGAGCTGAACCACTGAAGACTGGTTCCTCGAACTCCAGATTTCTCCAGTTTATGAAGCAAGTGATTATGATTTAATGTATCAAATGCCTTGGATAAGTCCAGAAACAGCCCGCAGGCAATCTCTTGATCATCCAAGGCATTCAATATCTCACTGACAAAAATTAAAAAGAGCTGTTGTCGATTTATCCTTTACGAATCCATGTTGAAAATTATTGAAAAAGTTAGTACATACCATTTAAAAACTTGTATAATCTGTTGTACATTAGTGTTTCTAAAATTTTAGAAAAAACAGATAGCAAACTCACAGGACGGTAGTTTCCTAGATTATTAGTATCTCCCTTTTTATGAAGTGGTAACACAATTGCTAATTTCAGGGCGTCTGGAAATATGCCTTGACTAAATGACGCATTGAAGATATTTTCAAGTGGTGCTGCTATAGCAGTTATGCATTTCTTTAACAAATTTGGTGAGATATCATCAAATCCACTAGAAGTCTTTGGTTTAAACTTTTTCACTATATCACATATTTCCTCGACCGATGTAGGGTATAAAAACAGAGATTCTTTGGTAGTATTTACTAAATTGTTGTAATCTGTGCTGATGTGATGTTCATCTAATTTTGTTAGTAGATTGGGAATAGTTTCGATGAAGAATGAATTGAAGTGATTTGAAAAAGTAAATGGATCTCCTATTGGTAATTTACTGGATGTGTAATTACCAATAATTGCATTTACTAAATTCCACATGCATTTTGATTTGTTATTGGCTTTGCTGTTAATAATATTCCCATAGTATTCACTTTTAGCAGTTTTTAATTTTTGGCAGTAAATATTTTTCATATAAACATATGCTGGTTTATAGTCAGGATTGACATTGATAATGTTTTCTAAGAGTTTTAGTTGATCCCGCAGACTGCGCAACTCGGCATTAAACCAGTCCGATTTACGCGGCTGTCGAATTTTACGCTTTATTAAAGGGACATTTTTAGAAAAAGTATCTTTCATTATTTGTAAGAATTCTGTTGTTTTTTCTTCTATTGAGTCTACGTCATACACCCCTGATCAGTCTGTGGCATTTAACTCTCTGAGGAAGTTAGTTACATTTAGTTCACTATAAGATCTTGTGTAAATGTATTGTGTTTGTTTGGCAGCTACGTGTAATGTAAACAACTGCGCTCTGTGGTCAGATATTAATGATTGTAAAACTTCAGTTTGGTGCTCATGACATATGTTTGTGATAACATAATCTATAATTTTTCTACTTGTTGGTGTTATTCTTGTGTAATCCTTAACTGTAACTGCTAAACCATAAGACTCGATTATACTTGACAATTTATACTTCTCTATACTTTCGCTAGCATAATCTATATTAAAATCGCCTGTTAAAATAACTACCTTGCTTTCATTGAACAAATTTTCCAATATTGAGTCAATAGATCTACAGATCCATTTGGAGAACGATATATTCAATTCAATTGAAAATGATAGGACCTCATTTACTTTTTCTAAATATTTGTTAACAAATAAATGTAATTGAAAATTGCAATTTTTTGACATTTTTTCGCGTCTTTTTGCTAAATTTTGCAATAAAACATCTAAATTATTTTTTACCCATGGAAGTTGTAGATTGATATCTTGGGAACAAGAAAGGTATATTGGTATCTATACCCTAAAGTGCACCATTTCCGAATTATAGCGAATAAAAGAGTGCTCGAAATTTTTTTTGGCCGTATTTATTCAATAACTGAAAATCCCGGAAAGATATACCGGGGATATTTGAGATACTTCATCTGGGTACCCTCCCTTGTTGATTAGAGTCGGTTTGGTCCTTATGTGAAACAAGACATCTCTAACTTTTTTACTTAATTCTACTGGACTATAAAGTGTGTTAAGTATATCGTTGGAATAAGAATAACATCTGCTTTAGAAAAGTATAGTAAAAACGCATACCGTAGTGGAAAATAATGAAGTTTATTTATCAAAAGGACACTAAATGTCACCAGATCTGCATCAAAAACTTTTCAGCGCATTTACCTACCATCCTATTATCACCATTGTGCCAAATTCCAACAAAATTCGTTCGCTAGTTTCCAGGCTATCGTGTTCTCATATGTACACACATGCATACAGATTTTTAAAATAAAATACCGACCGTACTGAAATTTGGACACTAAGTTAGTGTTAGCTAGAGGAATAAATCTATTGTTTTTGAAAAAAAAAAAAAAAATAGGTGAATATAAAAATTACGACACATTCCTAAAAAATGCGTACGAAGAGTATTAAAATCTAAACATTTTGATAAAATTCTATAACATTAATACTGTATAGTATACTGAGAAACATTTCGCCAATCAAGATGGTATCATCGGCAGATAAAATTATAAGTAAAGCAATTATATCTAAAAATGAACTTATTTTCAAAAAACTGCGAAGAGTACACTATAGAACGTTCAACGATTATATAAAAAATCAATAATCTGACGAAGAGTGTAATGTTTACATCTAGTTTTTCTTCGCGATCATTTGGTGTGTTATGGAAGGCATTTTTAATAACGACGCAAAACAGTTCTCGATTACACCGTAATTTTACAACCAACACAACGATTTAAAATTTGTAAACAACAATACAATAATGGTGGGAACGATGAATCACACCGTTATTAAATTTTAAAGCAAAATACTAGTATCTAAATTAATTCGTTGTAATTGCTTAATGGCTGTGTAGCACAGTTGACTAATTGATTTTCAAATTGATACCTTTATAGGGGATCAGGATCAGGTGTAAATAAAATAACACTTTAAACCCTTTAGTCAGCACGTGGTGAATTCATTTAATAGCATTTAGTACCCCTGTGACGGCGACCCTAAACGTTGACCTGAGGCCTCTTCCATTTCCAGTATTTTATTTAAATGCTGTTTGACATGGGGGATTTGTAAGCGCTAGAGACTACCATATTTTAGTAACCAGTCTATAGCCCAAATTTAGTCTATTTAGCTACGTGTTTAGACGGTCTGCCCCAGGAAGAAATAATATTACACTTAAAAACTAAAGAAACTGAAATTTTCAAAATTAATTTGTGATAAATTTTTGATAGCGCGACTTGAATCGGGGAAATGAAATAGAGAAAAAGCAGTTTTTTTGTCGTACCTCCATGGTTTTTTAATGCAATTTTGGGTTAAATTTAAATAAATATGCTAAATTCATTATTATTAATTTTATATTTATATTATAAATATGCTAAATTTATTTAAATATCTAAAAACGAAAAAAATAAAATCCTCGAAATTTCAATCTCTAGACCAGGCATAATATTTTTACTCTTTGTAACTGTGAACAGAATAGTATAATCTATATCTAGATACTCACGGTTATTCTAGGTAATGTACATATTTTTCCAAAATTACATGTTCGATTTGTGGCTTTGACGTCTTAGTAGTGTCTTTTGAGGAGCTATATTCATGTCTTTAATTTAACTGTATTCGATCCACAAATCTTCCACCATAGTTCAGTCAATGAATTTTTTACTTCAGGGCTGTGTTTCGAGTAATTAGAAGGTAAACATATTAAAAGTCATCTAACCTACGAGATTTATCACTATATCTCAAAAACAGTGCATCGCAACGAAAAAATTGCTCTGGTCAAACTGAAAGCTGATAAAATTTCCTACAACATTGTTAGAGGTGTTTCAGAATCTTATGAGCTGCGAAATGCGCAAAAGGCAAAGTTTATTCTGCGTTATAAGTATTTTGTTGAAGACGCAGGCGGCTGTATACATAAACGAGAGCTCGGGATGAATTGTAAACAATAAATATAATATTTTAAAGAAGTGTAACTGGGTCAAAAGGAGGGATTATGTCTCTGCGCATATGAAGGTTCATGGGATTTTAAAACACCTCTACTATTAATTTTTTTTAGTCCCAATAGCTTTCGAGATACTCGCTAGCAAAAATTGCAAGTTTTCGAAAAACGCTTTTTTGATCTAAGCCCCTAGTTTTACAGCAATGACCTCACAGTGAAAACTGTATAGCGTTTAAGTTTCTTTAAAATGAGTTATTATTTGATGTTTTATGTTCAAATGAACAAAAGTTGTAGCTAGCAATTTGAAATTTTCGGGCAAATTTCGAGATTCCCAAAGGAAACCGTATATTGCACTTTCTCTTTATTTAAGAGTTACTTACATCTTTGCATATAAGCTGGATATTGTGTATTTACATCGCGAAATCTAGGGAGGAGGTAACTATAGTAAACAACTATTTATTAAAATTACATTTTGTGAGGTGAGAACCAGAGGGTTCTAAGCGTCAAATAGAACATTTTTCATAACAGCAAATAAAAAGTATGGAGTACCATAAAATGTTGGTCTAATAGCCCAGGCGCGGTAGCTAATTTTGTCTGTAAATCCCAAATATGTTCATAGACAGAATATTAATTTTTTTATGAGTTTTTTGAAGTGTACTGAATAAGATCATCTAAAGTTTGCATGATTTTCAAACTGGCAACAGTAAAAAAAATAAAAAACTTTTTTTCCGGTATATTTTCAAAATTTTTAACATGAGTCGGTGTATGGGAAAATAAAAAATATTTTCAGAAAGAGTGTCATACATTTGTAAGCAAAATTTTGTTTATTAAAGTCACAAATTATTGAAGTAGAAGCAGTGGAGTAAGCTAAGTGCGAATCTGCATCGTGTTATATTCGCAATATATTACCCCAGGTACTAAATATATTATAAAAATTGCACTATTAAACAATATTTGTTGGAGGAAATAATGGAAAATAGTTATTATAAATGATATTTATCCTATAAAAAGTCATACACAACATAATATCAGCAGTAAAACCGGAGTCGTGCGAAGCTGACGCTACCGCGCGGGTACCTGAATACAGTGCTTTGTATTATATTCAGGTACACACATCCGCCATTCCACTATATTCACTAAATACGTGATACTCTTGTTTATTTATTCTGTAAGTATCAGAATTTGTATTACATTTCTTAGCGAACTACATTCTCGAAACTGAAAATATCGGTATTTTTGCTTATCACATGATGCATTGAAGATTTAGAAAAACATGTAGAATTATATAATTTTTTTCTTGACTATTTGAAAAGCTGATATCTTTTACTTTATAACTGAATGTGTTTTATGTATTTTAAGTCATCTTGTCTCTGAGTTCTGATAACATTTATATATGTTTGTCCGATAAATTCTGAAATTACGAAATTATAATTTCAAAAGTAGTGTTTATTTAAACTACATTAACTTAAGCAAATGTAAGTTAATGATGCTCAAACTGACACATTTCTCAAAAGTTTCCGAGAGACCAAATAAAATGCGAACATTTCCTACGTATTATCGTACAATATACAAAAATGAGATCATTTTCGAAATACAGTATATACACAGCATTATATATTGATGATTTCCTTCTATATTCTATATAGCCTTGTATTAAAATGAAATTATACAGGGTGTAATTAGTTTCATGTCAAAAGAAAACTGGTAATAGGGACCGACTAGACAAACAAAAAACCTTATGACTTTTTTCTCTAGAGGCACTTGAAAAAACCGACCTGGGTTTACATTTTTAATGTTAAGGTAGGAAACATTTGAGAACCACTCTTTTTCAGGGTTAATGGATGTTATAGTTCCAAATATAGGAAATAATAAATAACTGTAATACACGACTTGTGTTCCCGCCGGTAGAAGTGCGGCACTTTGATGGGATTACTTGTACCGAACTTTTTATACCACTAATTATGAAAATGTAAATATTCCTTCTCTTTCGGCACAACGCAAGCATAGCATGGCCTCAGGGGTTTAAAGAGGATTTGTTTACATGTGTTTTTTAATTTGGAACAAAGTTATTGTAGCTTTTATTGTCGTTTAAAAAAGTTAAAAGTGGTTTATTAACATTTGTAACATTGTGTTAAAAACTTAAAAAATTAGTAATTATTTTATGAAATTGGAAAACGAACAGTTAGACGTCCGAGATACGATAGCAGAAAATAGTTGTGTATTTTAATTTGTAACGAATTGAGCGTATAATTTTTTCCCAATCGGGTATCGAAAACTAAAAATCGAGTCTTTGGTCTCTATGAAAATCAATGCAAACAATAATAAACAGATCAAAAGAAGACAGCGAATACTAATAATAATAATCATACCTTTAATGCCCAATAGGTAACACCCAATAACTGAACAATTCTTTTGAATTTTTCACAAAAATTGTTCGAAATGACCTCAATTTCCACGTATACACATTTCGGCACGTCGAACTAAGGACATAAGCACTCCGTTCAACACATTTGGTAAATTAGGATCATTTTTTATGGTTTCTATGCACATTAAAATACGTTGCAATGGGCTTGTTCGCATAGACTCGGCGATCTCAATAGACTTGATGCTCCTTAGTTGTTACAATTATAAGTGTTTTCGGAGTATTGTTTGTTTTTCTTACTTCTTCATAGTAGGGGAGTACGATTTGGTGAAATGTCAAAAAATTACAATTTTCTCTCGCTCCTGTTGGGACGAATTTTCGATTTTGACCCTGCAATTTACGATTAGGGTTCATCGTCGACCTTCTACTTTCCGTAGAGATATAGAACGAACTTCCACTCGACGTATTTACTTAGCTACCAGCGTTTGAAAATTCTATGTTTTTCGACCTTTCAGGTTAGATTTGAAAGGTCCTAGAAAGCCTTTTCTTACGTCACTTGCGTATAGTGACGTCACACATGAGCGCTCGGTTTTTGCAACTATTACAAATTTCAACTCCTTATATCTCGCACGGAAAAGGTTAATAATACGTAATTTTAAGTGCATAATGAGAATATCGAGTAGTATACGAAAAAGTATAAAAACCACATAAAAAGAATATCATGGAACAAGCCCATTATTCTAAAGCTCTTCCGCACCAGCTGTATTTCCACCACTTTCTCCATACACCAAGTGCATATCCGCGAGCTCTGGATAAGTGTAATCTCCCATAATGTCCAAAATCTGCGTTTTAAAACACCACACTAAACTGTGAATTAACGTTATCAATAAAGAAAACAAAATGAAAAACTTGGTCCAAAATCCAAAAAGTAACACAAACAGCACAAACGAGAAGTAGTGTCCTACGTTACCAAGTACTAACGACTTGAACGATAAGTCAATAAAATAAATCTTAACATAAGTGGCACAAAATTCAAAAAGAACAAAAGCAACCTAGGAACGGGTAGGTCGCGTGTGGTACGTTATTTACCAAGTAAGGACACAACCTGAAATTATTACTTGAGAATATTACAAAGGAAAGTATACCACGCGTAGTAAGATAATTTGGCCGCGAAGAAGCAAAAAACATGGCGATGTCCTCGATCGGTCACTTTTAACTGCTTTGTCGGCATGCTTTTCGATGATTTCTGAGGGGCACCATACTTATTTGCACGAATGTCAGAGTATGCCAGCAGTTCTCAAACTATGTTATTAATTTTGGAAATTTTTGTTTTGTTTTGTTTTTATTTTTGAGCTTTAGACCCCATGTTATATAAGGTTTTTCTGTTTGTCTTGCCGTTCCCTACCACCAGTTTTTTTAATTACATGAAACTAATTACACCCTGTATGTATAAAAAAGATGAGACTTCCAACATTAAAATGATTCCTTAGTTTTTAATTTGTGTAAATTTTGTTTGTCTAAGCAAAGGATTTTACCAATTATTACTGCAAAACGCCTGTTCGACCTTCCTTACACCGCGTTTCATCCAATATGTCCACATCACTAATTTTTTAAACAAAATCCATGGCATTAGACGAAATTTTTGTAGATACATTTCTTGTGAGAAAATGTATGCTCTTTCTAAAAATAGGCTATATTAGAATGTAGTTTTAGGTGGCCATTCCCTAGAAAGAAACATCCGATTAGGAAATATTCATTATTTTTGGCCATATCTTTTTTTTATTAATACGTATGTTTAAAAAAACTATAAGAGTACCTAAGTAGAACCATAACAAGACTATTACTATGAATTTTCACTCAATAATTCCAGTAGTTTGCAAAATAGCTAGATTTAAATTTAGAAACTATGTTAATCTTCCTATTTCGTATGGCCACCTTAAGTTTTGCTAAAATATATTTGAGATATTTGACTTCAGTACTCACAGTAATATGCAGTTGAATTCATTTTTTTTTTTATTAAAAAATAAAATCTTAAAAAGCCCTGCAATGTACTTAGAAACTTGTGACACTGTACTTGGAATCTTGTGGAACTTTCAGGTTTAATATTGGTTTTAAATTGATCTAATATTGCAGGGGACCGGAGGGAGGGTTACAGAAAATGTGACAAAGTCAACGGTAGGAGTGGAGGGGGTGCACAAAAGTAAAAAAAATCTACAACATATTTTTTTTATTTGTAATTTTTAAAGTTCCATAGAACCCTTGTACTTTCGTCATGTCCGTCTGCATGTCACATATGTTTTTTTCAAAAAGAACATGTTTTTTTGGGTACTCCCACTATATGTGCATCGGGGGCGAAATTTTTTTAGTGCACCCTATGGAGTGGGGCTTCGTTGAACAAGTATTTGAAGTTAAAGTTGAGACTTTTGGGACAGATGCTCATTTCAAAATTAAATAAAGATAAAGTATAATAGGTGAAGCGGGGTAAGTGTAACGGTGAAAATTGTTAGTTCGATTTTGTAGGTACATATTAATTCAACGGGCTCTTGAATACTAAAACGTTTCGTTTCACAGTAACCTTAGACCTTTCATAAGCGAGTAAACATAGAATTTTTAGAAAATTCTCACCCATTTTTTACTTACATCCAAAAAAATCTACGGCTGTCGTGTGGTTACAGTTGCCCCGCCGTTTGGGACAAGTGTAACCACAGCTTGTTATAGACATATGAAGAGTGTTTATCTGTGTCTGGGGCAAGTGTGCTATACTTAAAAAAAAACCTATCTAACAAAAAAAAATCATCAAGCTACTATTTTTTATAAGTAAGTTACTAGGTTTTTTTGTAAAAGGAATACACATGTAATATCAAAAAAGTTTATATTTTATGAACTAAACTAATACCTACATACATTCCAAATAAACTGAAATAACTACTTAACTAGAAAATAAAACAAGTAAAATATCTGAAAAGATAACATTGTAAAAATAGATAGGTAGTGTGGCATTTATTTCACATCATATGCTGAAAAAGATACGGGAAAAGTTAATTCTCCTCGGCGGCCTATCTGCGGTTCTGGAAGTATTAATTCAATATCCCTTAATAATACTTCTGACTCGTCAGATTTTTCAGTCCATGTAAATACTGAACTCATATTGTAACTCTTTTTCAGAAAGGTAACTACTGGTTCTGAGGATTCTGCAAATTTTGTTATTTGTCCAACATAATACACTTTAAATTTTTTAGTGGGGAACTGGACTAACAAGCCAATTTCCAACTTTCGGAGTTTGTAGTGTTGATGGTTCCATTGTCAATTCTTGCTCCTCCAGCTCTTCTCTCTCTCCATGTTTTCTAAATAAGAATCAAATGTTTCTTCTTCTGATTCATCACTTCAAAAATCAACGAAAATTTCTTCTTCAGAAGACTCTGATTCTGTCATTTTTTTCTTTTTCTGTTTTTGTTTGTTGCTTTTGTTATTTTCTTTTGGGGTTTTTCTTCTATTAACTTCGCCTTCTCTTCTTCAGCTTTCTTTCTCATCTCAATGCTTTCCTTTGATGTTATAATTTCAGCTCCCGGGACTAACTTCTTTCTTTTCTGTTTTACATTTATTGTACGTGGTGACTGTAACAGTTTCTAAAAGCAAATCCTCAAAAGATATTTTACGCATTTCTCTCTGGTTCATCTCAGGTTCATTTACATCAGTTGGTATCACTTCAAGTTCGTTTAAATCATTTGACATGGCCATTATATCAGGCGCAGAACTTGGTCCTGGTTCATTTTGTAGGTCTTCAAGGGGAATTTTATCATGGGGTTTAGGTTGATTCATGCTTTTTTATAGTCTTCCCGTAGCAATTCAGGGTCATATTTCGTTCTATCAACTACATTCCGGTTATATGGATAAATACCCCCTTTTCGAAAGCCTGACTTCAACAGGTCCAGATCCAAAGATAATATGTAGTGTTCTTCTTCACAGCTACTGGGGGAAGTGTAACGACCAATTACACTTGCCTCCGAGCCATTGGTTCCACTTGCCCCCTCCATGGTTCTAGAAGAGGCAAGTGGAACCAGGAATTTTCTTTTTTATTGGTTCCCCCTGGACGATTTTTTATGGCAAAACTGAAAACGTTGAGAAAAATTACCCCAGAATATACCTTTTATTTTAAATTTAACCATACCCAGTACTTTTTACATAATTTTAATTTATTAGTTGGGCACTTGACTCTCTCATTAAACACTTTCTATATATTTTGTCGTCTCCATATTTCTGTGAAAAATTATTGATTTATGAAGAAAAATCTTTACCACTGATAAATATTAATAAAGAATGTCTCTTTTTACCACACAAAGAAAATTGTTAGTTATGATTACACTAGCCCCGCAGTTACACTTACCCCACTTCACACTACACGGTTTTCTTTCGGAATCTCGAGATTTGCCAGAAAATTTCAAATTGCAGTTTTGATCATTTGAAGATAAAATAACAAATGCTAACTCATTTTAAAAGAAATTTAATGTTCCACAACTTCTACTGTGAGGATATTGTTGTGAAACTAAGGGCTGATGCTCTAAAAGACAATATTTGTCGAAAAGCGTGAGACAAAAAAGCGATTTTTGAAAATTAACAATTTTCGCTAGCAAATATCTCGAAAGCTATTGGAAATAGAAAAAAAATGACTAGTAATAATCTTGTAGAAAATTTTATCAGTTTTTATTTTGAAAACAGTCACCTTTTCACTAGGTACTGTTTTCGAGATATAAGCGAAAATCCAAAAAAGTGACCCACTTATCCCCTGCTCATGTAGTAGGTTCGGGGAGTATATTTACCTCCTAACTATCCCTGAAATCAAGAATTCTGTTACTTACCACCTACATCCCCCTTTTCAGCGTTCATTGAGTGGACTAGGTACCAGTCCATTTTTTTATAAATCTGATTCGAGCTGTATTCATTCACACTTTAAATTGTCTTTCTAGCTAACATATATGTGTCAAATTCAAAAGTGTACATTGCAGGTGCAGTATCGTAACCTATACCGAGAGTAATTGAAAGTATTTTTTCACCGTACCTGTGACAAATTAAAAATGTGTTTGTTGTGCAGACAGTGAGAGACACCCGACATTATGCTGTCAACTTAATAAAGAAAGATATAGTACACACCTAGTGACATAAATCTAAATGTGTGCCAACAAACCCAGCGTGTGGCAATTAAGTTACCTTTACTTCTTATTTTATTGCACGCTGATACAAAGAGATAGGCCCTTTCCGGCACACGATTGCCTTTACGAGCGTGCCTAAATAAGAGCAATTTAGGCAAATGTAAAAGTCATCTGTCCTACCTTTACGGTGTTGTAAAGCTTATTAGCAACACCACAGGTAGCAAAGGTATGAGCAAACTTCCGAAAGTTTTTTCAAAACCGATTATTCCTATAGGTACTTCTTCTGGGAAATAAGTGAACAGTATTCAGCAGGTAGATATATATGTTTTAGTACAGATATCATTATTCGCAAAAAATCATAAGTGCGTCGGGGACTGCTGAAATGAACAATTCTCATACTTACTAGAAGTAACATAATGCATAAAATCAAATATGTACCTATATTTTGTAAAGTAAGTTTCAATGTGTGGATATCGACAACAGCAATACCTGATGCACTTATGATTTTTTTTCGAATAATGATGATATCTGTAGTAAAACAAACAAGCTAACCATTATACTCTTCTTCTTCTTCTTACTGCACTTTTTATATAATTGTTGCACATTTTATAGTATACTATCCGCATTTTATCGTAAATGAAAAACAAGCTAACCATTATACTCTTCGCCGATTTGCTACACTTGTTATATAATTGTTGCACATTCTATAGGATACTCTTCACAGTTTTTTTTGTAAATGATGTTAATATACGATTCAAATGTATTGACCCCTCACTTTAACCGCGAATATCTCAGAAAGAGAGAAACAGAGAAAATTGAAAAAATTATGTGTTTATTATGAGTCTATTCTAAATCAGTCACTGAAATTTAAATAATGTACATTGAACAGTTTTGAAGTTCTGCTAAGTTATATTGAAAAATATCCTACCTTTTAATGAAATTTTAACCATACCAGTTTTAAATCCATTATGAAAAATATGCATACTATGTTAATAGTGTTTTAGACACCGATAAAGCACGGCATTTTTTGTACAAGGAAATGTTTTCATTATTTTTTTATTTTAAAATTTTGCAGTTATTCTCAAAAACGTGACGTCATATTTATTCGGTTATTTATCAATGTATTTAATTTTTTTCTTATTACAATAGTTAATTATATAAAATGTAAGTATTTTCAGAAAATATAATTGGTATATATCAAATATTAATTTAGTTATCAACCCCCTGTATGAATCCGTGGGTTCTAAAATAATTTCAACAAGAGATAAACACTAACACTTTATTTAATACTTTACTGACTATACAATACTTAAAATAATCTTCTCACCATACTCTAGAAAAAGTCCATTTCTTTCTACAAGTTTCCAGTCACTCACTATTAGGCATAGGCGTATCAATTTCCAGTTCCAAGGGGGTGTAATTCATAACAATAATATTATTCCAAACTTGCAATGATATTATCCTTTACGCTTGATAACTAAATTAATATTTGATATATACCAATTCTTTTTTCTGAAAATGATTACATTTTATATAATTAACTATTTTATCAAAAAACTTTTAAATACATTGATAAATAACCGAATAAACATGACGTCACGTTTTTGAGAATAACTGCAAAATTTTGAAATAATAAATTATTAAAAAATTTCCTCGTACAGAAAATGCCGTGCTTTATCGGTGCATAAAATATTATTTCCATGGTATGCATATTTTTCAAGATATAATAGATTTAAAACTAGTATGGTCAAAATTTCCTCAAAAAGTAGCCCATTTTTCAATATAACTTAGCAGAACTTCAAAAATGTCCAGTGTACATTATTCAAATTTTAGTGATTGATTTAGAATAGACTCATAATAAACACATAATTTTTTTTGCTCCTCTGCTTCTGAGATATTCGCGGTTAAGGTGGTCCTGTCCCTGTCCAAAGACCACATTCTTTCGTAAAATGTTATCCTGTTGGTGTCAAAAGTCACCTGGCATGGTTGAATCAATGAACTCTGTCTATTTGTATAGAGTTCACTGGGTTGAATAGTCTCCCTCAGAGCAAAAAGGTAAGCAGAGGTCAAAAGGCATCCCCTGGAGTCAAAGGTCGCCCAAAGAAGCCCCCCTCCCCCGAAGTAACAAGTCCTCCAGAATGGGTCAATAGAAGAAACCCCTGAGGTCAACTTTACAATATTGTAAGTTGTATTGCTATATTCAAATATGGATTATCACCACAATACTAATTGTATTTTTATTTTTTTAAATATTAATTTATGAGGAGGCAATAACTAATAATCTAAAATGAAATTAAGTTCTCAATTTAAAAGATGTATGGGAGCAGCTCATGTTTGCGTAAACAATGTACTTATATGTTTGAATATTTAGATATGTATTATTTTTAGTGTTGAAATATTTTCGTTTTTAAATATTTTTTATAACAAAATTTAATTTTGGCAAAAATGTTTTACTTTTAAATACTTGTATAATATAATGAATACTTACCTGGGAGGGGGGGAGGGGTGTTTTTTTCCCAGTACGTGCCTTCTTGGTTTTTAGGAGACTATTCACTCATGCCGAAGGACTTTTGATCCAAGAGGGAAACTTTTTACTAAAGAAGGTGGTCTTTGGGTCCCAGGGAGTCAACCCAACGGCGTGACTATTGATCCCAGGGGAGTGTCCTTTGCTTCAGGGGTTGATTCATTATCTAAGCTTTAAAAGCTATTCCTCCTATCTAATTAATGTGAGTTTTTGCTAAATAAAAATGAAAAATTGAATTTTGGGCCTGGCGTAGGGGGTTTATTTCTAAACTACTTTAAAAATTGCGTTATATGGTCACAAATAATGTGATGGAATGAAATTTTCCGCAGCTTTTTATCATAACAAAAATATTCCACTTTAAAAAATTTAAAAATATTTTTAAGGGCCTTAGTGGGGCCCAAAAAATTGAGGCTATAGGTCTTTGGGATTACCCCACGCATGAATTTTTTCAGAATTTTAAATTGAATCCATTTTTGTAAAAAAAAAAAAAAATAAAAACTGAAGTGGGCCCTCTCTTGGGAAGGGGGCATTTTTGATAATCGGCCCATGTTGCTCTTGTTTTTTAGGCCCGAGGAACGATCCTGTCAGGTTTGTTCCAAAATCCGTGTCAAGGGGCATTTCTCCTATCAATACAATCAGACTTTTCGTTCTTAAGTTATCGTGTTTACAAAAAACGTGAGGGATGGACGGACAGACATACGGATGGATATTTTGAAAATTGTTTAGAATTCGATCACCAATACAGTGATATGAAAACTCTTCGTTTTGTATTTGCGAAGGGTATAATAATGTAAACTGAAAATCATTTATCCACGGTCCAACAATCAATTTACAGTGGATATAAATTATTTTTTATTTGTTCCTTTTTAAAGGTTTTTTTTTGTGTGGGGAGTGTTTAAAATTTTTAATTTAACTTTTATGTTCATTTTTAATATTACAAGATTAACTTAAACTTATCAAATTCAATATATTTTTTAAAACTGTTTAAATGCATTTCAGATAAACGCTAATTTAATATGTGAAACAACACCCGATCCTTCGCCATTTCTTAGAACGACCGTTATTAACAACGAATTTTTGATATCACGGTAAATAAATAAGTATTGATTGGTATGTATGTATTTGAGAAATTGTCCCTCTAATATAAGGTTGATGTTGTTCTGAACATACAAAATTATAATGTAGAAATAAATAATCATTATAAATTAAGGAGATTCTACATCGTCTTAATTGTTTGTTTATCATCGTTGGCAAATCTGATTTAAACCACAATAACTCAGGCACTTAATACAATGTGATTGTTAATTAGAGATAAGTAGCTACTCTGTTCCTGTTATTAATTTGTTGACGAAACCACTGCTACAGTACTAGCATACAACCCCTTTCTCTATTTAATTTTGTAAACGCCGGAAACAGTTTGGCAGAACTTGCGGTTGCAAGGTATTTTGTTTGTTTATGACATACTGTGTAGATAAATAATAAATTGCAAAAGATTGAACTGCCTTCACAAAAGAGTAGTCAAAAATTATGAAATAAAATTTCACCCAGTCGCACGGTTAATTATAATTAGTAGAGGGTGTTTAGGGGGGTGTTTAGTAAAGCGAAGCCGAGCCTAAACAGGGAAGTAGAGTAGGTCATTTGACATCTATTTGGCAAAACATAATAGAGCTATGAGAAAAAATGCTACATTTTCTCATACCGAAGGGAAGTATTGTATTCGAGAAAAAATCACCCTCCGAGATTTTTTCGGATTTTCACGTTTCAGACCATGTAGATTACGAAATATAGGTTTCTCAATTCCGTCAGTCTGTCTGTCTGTTGGTGCATTAACTAAAAAAAACTACTTGACGGAGAACAGTAAAATTTGGTAGGTAGCTGACGCTACCGTCAGCGAAGAGATGGTTAACTTTCACTGGAAAATATACAGGGTGAACCGTCTAAAGTAAATAAATAACAAAAAAAAATATTTGTTTGCTCAAATATTTTCATGACATTCTGAACTTATTTCAGAAAAAACAATTTTCAAATTTTTTAAAACATTTTTGAAAAAAATTTTACCATTAGAATAGATGGAAAAAAAAATTTTTCTGCTCAACTTTAAAATTTCCATGTTTCATGACATTCTAAACCTATTTAAAAAAAAATATATACAAAATTTGAACTAAAAGATAATGCATGTATAACTTATAGTCAGTTATTTTTTATGGGCCTGTGAATAAAATCAAAAGATAACTATTTTATATTGTTATTTTTATATAGTAATAAATATCAATAGCCCTCAATAATGGCAACACGGGAGAGTATTTTATATCCCCTTTAAAACCCATTTTGATTTTTCTTCCATAGCTTGTTTGGTTTTCGAGCAATTCAATTTTTTCTATTGGCCGCGCGCAAAAAAATTAACGAAAAATACAAATTTTGCAATTTTTGTCAGTATCGATTTGCTCGAAAACCATGGCATTTACAAGAAAATTACAAGAGGACTTTTTGAGGCAATTAGTCAAACTTTTTTTTATGATGAGCAATTTTTTTATATCTTCAACGGTTAACGAGTTATCAGTAAAATAAGGCTTTTTTCACGAAAGGGGTGGTTTTTTGGGGGGGTTGCGGGCACCCCCAGAACCGATTTTTGTAGTTTTGTGATGTTTAATCCTCGCACTAACAGTTACGGAAGGAAAATCCCAGATAACATTTTTTACGAGCTTCTGGTGTATTCTTTACTTTACCGACTGGACTATATATTTATAAAAAATATAATATTTTGTTTCGAAATTACATTTAAAATAGTGGAGCATTATTTACATTTCGGGACCTTCGGGATTAGTCCCGGGACTTAAAATTTTGTCCCGAAGTCCCGAAAACATTTTTGTGTGATAAACACATAAATACATTTTTTTGTTCCATAAATTATTGTATCTTGTCCTAAAAAAACTAATTTAGTCCAATTTCTTCAGTACTAACAAAAGACTTCTAGATATTGAATTAAAAATCATGGAGAAACATTTCGAAAGTGAAAATATATGAATTATTGAATTAACAATCCCAATAATCTTTACACGCAATCGTTTCAATCATAATCGCAGTTGTTCTTCCTACTGAGGCCACTAAAACCTCTAACGTCATAAATCCTAGTCATTCCACTAATCCTGACTAACTCCTCATTTCCTTTGTTGCCCTTCTCGTCGCACATAAGCTTTAACAGCTTAACGTGCGGCATGTAATGAGTTTGAGCAATTATAAAAGATTTACACGGCCAATATTGTCCTTGACACAGTTGTTAAGGAGAGAGAACTAGTATGGTTAGATTCAGCGGTGCAGAAAGGACGAAAATAAAGCCTGCAAGAGTTCCTTACTTAACAGGATTTCAGATTTCAGCGCTATCCTGCCGTACACATAATTTCCTCGGAATCGCTGAGGGATTTCTATTATCTCCAGAGTGCTCATATAGCGGAAGGAGGTAGAATGCTATATTTGTTATTTTTAGTTGAAAAATAAAATAAAATTCTTTGCCCTTTTTTTCTTATATTAAATTGTTGGACGTTCTAGATTGTGACTCTCTTTAAAAGTGAATAATTTATTATTTGTTTGCTTATAGTAATGAAACATATTCTTTATAGGATTTTGCAAACAGTGGAAAGAAAAGCTATCTATGAGAACTAAAGGAAAAACTATATATAAAAATATTAATGAAATCTTTGCATTCTTTCGATAACCTGACTTCTGGTTATGTTATTTTTACTTGTTAGCATAACCAGAAGTCAGGTTATCGAAAGAATGCAAAGATTTCATTAATATTTTTATATATAGTTTTTCCTTTAGTTCTCATAGATAGCTTTTCTTTCCACTGTTTGCAAAATCCTATAAAGAATATGTTTCTGTGACTCTCTTGTTCTTGCGATCCCGCACAAAGTTCATTTTCAATGTAGCGGACAGTCTTAAAATGTGCGAGAAAGTGCTCCTGGAATAGAAAGATATGTAACCTTAGTCATCTTATTGAAGAAGCTTAACTGTGGTACTGACAAGACGGTTACATCGTTTTAATATGAGAGTTGTACAAGTAAACCATTGTAGGATGGCCAACAGCCGCGCAGAGAGAGAAGAAATATCGTCGCTGTTGAATAGAGACAAGTTTCTTAACTATTAACGTAGTACAGTCGGGGGAAGAAGTTTAAGTAAAAGGTGCTCTCTTATTCACCTACAATCCGGGTATATCATAGGCCAATTGAAGTTTTCGATTGAACACGTATAACATTAATGTTTATAAGTGGATACTTCTAATAGGTACCTATGTGTTAAATATAAGTTATACACTACAAGCACTTTTCTCAAGACTGTACCGAAGTTTACACGAGGAAGGAACATAAACAAGTGAGCTCCGTAAAGGTGGGTTGGTTTCAACTACTGCGCATCCTAATCTCGTTGGCCATTCTAGAATGGTCGACCTGTATATTCTTTTCATCCGTTCAATCTTCTGAAGTATTTCCTACCCCCCTGTCATTAATACATACAGCGCTGTTTTTTTAATTTTAATGGAGTAGCGATTAGAGAATAAGAATTCCACATTCAGATTTTCCATCTAAGTCTCTTTAAAGGAAACATCGTGACTATATTTGCACTCTAGTATGTGGAAATAATTGGTCATAGAACTTTAATAATATTTGAGGCAGATGTCATAACAAAATTTGAGGCATCATCTCAATCAGATGTCATTACAATACATACGTGCACCAAATTTCAAGTGAATATTTCAATTTTATTTTATCAACCCCTATAATAATGGAGTGGAGTTGGTGGGGGGTGTTGAAAAATATAAATAAATCTGAGGCCTTGGCTTCTAAATCGCAAGTTTCTGTACTCTTGCCATTTTGCTTTATTTACTTTTCTGTATTTACTTAACTTACCCCCCCGCACCTTCATCGAAATCATCTCAAAATATAATCCAGTTCCGGGTGTCTTTACAGTATATCCCTTTGTGTCCAAATATAAAGTGACTAGGGGTACAATTATAGCCCTTATAACCCTGGTCATAATTATGATGAGTATTCATAACTATATCTATCGTTGGAGATTTTGAAATTTAGTATCCAACGGTAGTTGGAACCAGTATCTCTGGTGAAGGCTTCGTCTACCAGTTCTACCAGTCTTACAAATAATTAATATCTTTTTCCAATGGATAGTTCACTTGTGGATGTCGAGTGTTATAACCCCTGCATGTGGAACACTGACACATCATTGATCCACCAAGTAGGTACCTACATAAAATAAAGCAACAACAAACGACTTTTAACATTCTTGCAGATAATGAAAAAGGAAAATTGAGATTTTTTTTCCAGATAATTCACATATTTCGAGACATGTTAATCAAATTTAATATCTGTGAAGGTACATTTTTTTCTTACATGAGGTGGTTCCACTGGACACAAATGGGGATATACGCGGATCAAATTTTAAGTGAAAATCTCAATTTTATTTTATCAACCCCTTTAATAATGGAGTGGGAGTGGTGCCGGGGAGATGGAAATATTATTAAAAAATCTGAGGGCTTGGCTTCTAGTATATAAACCAAATCCCAAATTTCACTACTCTTACCAGCTTGCTTACTTATTTTCCCCTATTTACCCCTATTTACCTCCCAACCCTTCACCGGATAAGTTAAAAAAATAATACAGTTCCAAATCTCATTACAGCACATACGTGTATAAAATTTCAAGTTAATATCTTAAATCGTTCCAGAGAAATCGTGCGCATAAAAAAGTTACAGACCGACAGACAGACCGACAAAATTTTTTTTCGCTGTAATTTAAAATCCCGACGTTTCGTGACATTCTAAACCTATTTCAACAAAAAATGAATTTTACAATTACTATACTTCCACTCCACTATATGGATGTGGAAGTAATAGTATTTTATAGTTTACGACTCGCCGATCAAAAGTTCTCATGGTATGTATAGTTCATACGATATCAATTATTGGGACAGCATAAATACGAAAACTCGGAGTCCACGTGGACTTGATCCGTCCGTCACATTATGTCACATTGTGTTGACAATAATAGTAATAATAAATCACTTTATTAAACAAACAGTGTTTGCTTACATAGGCGAAGTTTTCGTCATTACACGAGGTCAGGAAAATACTGTTCGTCTGTTCTATAAACAATAATAGATTATTCATGAAGTTTTCTTTACGACGAATTGAACTCGTTCATAAAAACTTTGGTTGCGCAACTAAAAGAAATTCCATTTGTTGCACACACTTAATCGAATCAACTGTAAAATTTCAGCTCCGTAGGATAAGAGGAAGTGGTTCTAATTCAGCTTGCAAGATTTGACCTAAACAAACTAAACACACTAATGTTGCAAGTTAAATGAAAGTTTTTAAGAATGCTCCATCACGGACCATATTGTGAGGGACATTTCCTTACGATCTGTAAATCGTGAGTACGATGAGTATATTCACAAATTCAAATTCCAGCATTCATCGAATGATTTTATAATGCTATGTAGTTGTTTATAACATCACATCATCACATTTAACTCCATTCTTTCTTGCTCTTCTGTATCCTCTTTTTTCTCTTTAAACAACGCATCAGTATTATTACGGTTATATCTAATGCCTTGTTTAATGCAAGAAGGGTTTAAAGAGGGAAGAAGGAGTAGAGGAAGAGGTTTAAATATATTTCTCAAATCGATAGATCATAAACAACATATACTATAACATCTTTAAATTAAAAGGAATGCCGGAAGTCAGAAGTCAGATTTTGTCACAATAGATTTTTGTCACTCGTGCGATTTCATCACGATAATGTTTCTCAAATACATCGAATTATCTTCATTTGACGTGAAATAACAGCTTTGTAAAACATTCGGTTCAAAAATTATGTTACGTCAAAATTGGTCGAAAACAGTATTTTTCCGTTTGAGCCTCATTATCTCAAGAATGATACGGGGTAGCGCATGAGGAGGGTCAATTAGTCGTAATAAAATTCTTCATGAATAACATATTGTTCATAAAACAAAAGAAAAATATTTTTTTCTGACATGCATCGTGTAATATTGAAATGCGAACGCTTCAAACGACAGTAGAAAAGAGATGATCAATTTTCGGTTCCTGTGGCCACGAGAACTTTTGATCAATGAAATCATAAACTATAACACTAAATTTTTAACCAATTTAACGGAAAGCCACTTTCCTTAACACAGGTCTACAAAAAATTAAAAAATTTTGCTCTAAGGACTAAACCTATCAGAACATAACATAACATATAACATGCCTTAAGGAGGTTGAGGCGTTACAGTCCCAACCAAAAGTAAGTCGAATTCTAAATCGGAACTTTTCCATAATAAATTATTACAAAAGGTTATAAGTCGATGATGCCAATAATTATTGCCATAAAGGCATAAATAAATCATTTTTTATTGTTAATTAATCGTTTAAGTAGATTTAATTATTTTGCCTAATGAACGAATTTTTGGATATTTTGTCCAGACTTATTAAATAAAAATAAATGTATGTAAATATCAAATTTGTTTCAGTAAATAATTTAAAAAAAAAATAAAAGCAGTAAAAATTAAAATTAAATCATTAAATAATTGAAAAATCAGTTGAAAATCATTAACGAAAAGAGGAATTTGACAGTTTACAGATGTTTAATAATTTTTTTTATTTATTCAGTCTCCTAATTAAATTGGAAATAATATTAAAATATGCGCAAGACATCAATGCTTTACATAGCTAGTTTTCGAAACTGCTGACATTATTTGGTTATTTGCTATAAATTAAAATGTACCGTTTGCATGCTGGGTTGACATATTTTCCATAAGACTACATGTAAAAGTTTTTAAAATTTTTTAACTTTATGAGTTATATAACCGCTTGATTTTATAATGAACAATTAGTGAGTGAAATAGGCCCTTTTTCTAGATTCCTTTAATTTTCTCCGTTCCTGCTAACTGTTAGTACAACATATTAGGAAAATTGTTCGTTATGAAATTTTTTTAAAAATGAGCACCGATAGAGGTCGCTAGGTGCAATTGTTAACTTGCAAATGGCTTCCAAAGCTTTCAAAACATAACATAACATAACAAAACATTCTGACCATTTTTTTACTCGAAAACAACTGCACATGGATGTCTAAAAAGATGGTGTCTATGTTGTCCCGATAGTGTTCAAAAAGTTTCAGCAAAATCGGTTTGTTACTATTTTGAGTAATTAACGATCTATTTTTTTAAATCCTTAATTAACAATTGTGCAATTTTTTGTAAAATCCATTTATAATTGGGAAACTCATTTAGAAAATTATAAAAACTATTGAAAAATGATATCCCGTTAGAATTTTGGCCGATTTCATGAGGTTTTCTACGCGTGAAACTTTTTATGCGCGACATAAATAAACAACTTTAATAATAAACTTTGACGATTGTTTTTCAATACTGTTAAACATAATCAAGGACTGACATATTTTTTTATTGGTAGTACTAGTATTAAGAAATTGATTGAGGAAGCCGTTACTCTGGGGTAATCCATAATTATAACTAAATTGAGTAAAACACTACTATGTTTTTTACCACTATATTTGCACAAAACGTGACTGCAGTTTCAACCCTTTAGGTTATCGTTTGAAACTGACCTAAAGGGTTGAAACTGCAGTCACATTTTGTGCAAATATAGTGGTAAAAAACATAGTAGTGTTTTACTCAATTTCGTCATACTAGTATTAAAGTACAACCTCTATAAATTTGATCACTGTACGGCGTATATTACGCCCTCACGAATTTTTTGAAAAAAAAATTATCTCGGCCTCTGCGCATGCTAGGACAAACTTTTTTTTAATTTGTAAAAAATAGCAGCTTTTTAGATATGCAAGAACAAATTCTTCGAAGTTAAAATATAACAAGATATTTGTTTATTTATGTCGCGCATAAGAAGGTTCACGCGTAAAGAATCTCATAAAATCGGCCAAAATTGCGATGTTTCAAAAATTCCAACGAGATATAATTTTTCAATAGTTTTTGAATTTTCTAAATTAGTTTCCCAATTATAAATGGATTTTATAAAAAAATTGCACATTTGTTAATGATTTTTAAAAAAATGGATCATTATTTACTCAAAAAGTAATAAACCGATCTTGCTGAAATATTTTGTACATTATCGGGACAACATAGACACCATCTTCAAGAATTTTGGCCCTCTATGTTGTAGCTGTTTTCGAGTAAACAAATAGTGAAAATAACGTGTTTTGAAAGCTTTGAAAGCCATTTGCAAGTTAACAATTGCACCTAGCGACCTCTATCGGTGCTCATTTTTTACAGAATTTCATATCGATCAATTTTCCTAATGCATGTGTTATCTAAAAGTTAGCAAGAACGGAGATATTTAAAGAAATATTGAAAAAGGGCCTATTTTACTCATTAATTGTTATTATACAGCCCCACAAAAAAAGTTCTATGCAGCGAGCACGAGGGTATGGAAACGACGGATTTTTTCGCTGATTACGAATCCGAAGACGAAAAATTGATCTATCGTGTCAATTTTTCAGGGCCGGCTCGTGAAGGGATCCCGCGGGGGATTTTCTTAAGTCCGGGCCTTTTGATACCGGTATTGACTAACCGAAAAAAACTGGACCTCCATTCTGGAATTGGCTCCCTTGTCCATTTCGGTTACTTTCCCCGTTAGTTTATGGTTTCACATTCTGTTCGCACGTTCTCACCCCTTCTGGGTGACTGACATACCACAATGTATTCACCCTTCCCATAAAAATATGTTTCATGGTATAAAATTGAGATATTCAATTGCTTTGGGGTTTCGAGAATGATTGCTGAGTGCATGAAGATGGGTGAATGACCTTGTCCGTGATCTCTACCAACTTCTCAGTGCTACAGGAGTCTACCAACTCTTTTTCTCTGGTAAGCAGCCACAAAGGGGCCAGACTTAGGAAAATTCTTCTGCGGGACCCCATCATGGGCAGGCCCTGGGATGCCCAGGGTTCGCAAATGGGGCGAACGACCTTGTCCGTGATCTCTACCAACTTCTCAGTGCTACAGGAGTCTACCAACTCTGTTTCTCTGGTCACCAGTATCAAAAGGCCTGGACTTAGGAAAATTCCCCGCGGGACCCCTTAACGAGCCGGCCTTAAAAAATTGACACGGTAGATCAATTATTCGTCTTCGGATTCGTAATCAGCGTTAAAAAATCTGTCGATTCCATACCCTCATGGTCGCTGCACAGAACTTTGGGGCTGTGTAATAAAATCAAGCGGTTCGCTAATTTGTAAGCAAACTTAGGGCGTTGAACTACACCCTAAAACGAAGCGATTTCAACAATAATCGTGCCTATGGGCCAAAAATCCAATCAAAATCCCTCGCCATCTAGCCTAATAGAGTAAGTATTCATTTTCAAAGACATGTAAAACAATAGTCCATTAATTGTTAAATATTATCGTGCCAGATTCTCCTATTCATATTTTATAAGAATCCACTCATTGTAAATACCATCACTTGACATTTATAGCTAAACTACCATACCAGCGAAAATAATGAATTTGTTGTTATTTCGAATAAACTAAATTTACGTACCCTACTGAGTTTGTTTTCAAACAGTTTAGTTCCACACCTTTGTATCGCTGTCAACAGAAATCGTCCCTAAAATACAATTAAAAAAGAGAAAGTGTACTGTTTCGAAAAATAGCCGTACCTACCTACAGCGCACAATGAAATACCTGTAGCTTTATTGTTATAAGAAACGTGGACATGTTTTACGAAAATAGGTAACAATTTGAAAGAGAAGTTTTGTAATATTTGGCATTAGTAGGTTTCCAGTATGCACGTTTAATGGGTACCTGTTGTAAATCCATTTTGCTATGACAGGTGGATATCTCTTTTTAAAAGCTCTGTTGAAATTTAGGGCACCATTTAATCCGTAAATTGCAAAATAAGTTTTACCGCTTTCCTTTTTACAAAATATTAACTGAATTAGCAATGACAATAATGACTATCTGAGGTGCTGTCGAATGCAAATACTAATTTGATTAAAACTGTCGCCAAATAATACAAAAATAATTACATTTTAGGTTGTACTGCATTCGTGCGTTGCCAATTTCTACCGTTTATTTAAAACTGAATTTTTTTTTTCATTAAACGAATTGCTAGAGCGATTGTAGCTATTAGCACAGTGAATACCGACTTTTTTACTTGGCTGGGAGGTAAGTGATTACAAAAATTATATTTATATTTAGAACTTAGTAAATATTACATTATTTTTCTTAATTAATTGTTTAATTGTAAAAAATATATGTACATATATACACCAATGTATTTTAATTGTAAATTTTTTTTATTTTTTTGTTCTTTTTCAATTTTAATTTTTTTTTTTCACATAAATATCTTTTCTTTTGTTTTTTTGTTGTTGTTTTTTGTGTATTTCTATTTTTTTCTATCTTTTTTGTTCTTTATTGTTTGTTTTTTTTTTAATTTTATTTTATTTTTTTACTATTTTTTTTTTGTCTGAGAATTAGGAGTGACTGGGATCTGAACGACTAGGGGTTGATCTAGTCTCAAACACATACTGACTGAACCTCGGAAAGAATGGTTAAATACACTGGGAAAAAACATTAGGACAACTTACAAACTAGTAACTTAATTATTAATTCTTGTATTTTTACATGAGTTATATTTTTATATTTAAATTTTTTATATGACTGTCAATTAATTTCTGTATTTCTAAATTGTTTGATTGTAAAAGTTGTGGTAAATTTAAAGGTCTTAATATATTCATATGATATAAAATATTTAAGAAGTTATTTATTTTCTCTGTGTTTAACGGGCAATTTAATAGAATGTGTTCGGTGTCCCCAAATTCACCACAATCACAATTAGGATTGTCCTTAATATTGATTTTATGTAAATGACTAGGAGCTAAGGTGTGATTAAATCTAAGTCTGCAAATATTTTTTATTGTATTTTTTTTAAATTTTTGTTGGTGGAACCATGGTTTATGTGGTGGGCTCGGTTGCAAATTTTTATAATATTGGCCTCTCTGTTGGTGAATATACTGATTTTTCCAATTATTAATAATTTTATATTTAATTTCCGGAATTATATCTGTATGAGGGCAATAATAATGTAACAACTCTCCATCTTCTGATGCTTCTTTCGCGTATTAACTGAAATGTTAAACCGGGAGATAGTGATATAAAAGTCCAAGTCATTTTTTTACTAGTATGGCACTCCTTCGGGGGTCGAATTTCATAATTAATGAAACGAAAATGACAGCCTGGCTGGACGTCGCGCGTCGCGTCGGGGCGTAATCGTAGGACAATTAATCGAACTTGTCAGAAAAAGTACGGATTTCAAGCGAATCAGGCGATTTTTTACAATTCTTGTATTTTCCGGTAGTCAATAAAAAAAAAACTGGGCCAAAGCAAAATGCCATACCGATCGAGTGGGCTAATAGCTCACCATACTAATTAAAACAGGTTGATTTTTAAAATTTTGTAAAACTATTTATACAGGTTCATTCACGAAAATCACCATACCATACCGTTTCCACAGTTCTAAGAAGTCGCCATTCTGCCGTAAAGTAACAGATTTTTGGGGCTATAATAGTGCAAGACGATTTTTTACAGTATGGTACTTGGATTTTTGGAAAAATCATGATACAATATTCGATTGATTGGCAATCAAAAAATAATTGACATAATCAATTTTCATCAATTTTTGATATCACGGTATTATAAAAAAAATCTTTAATGGACGAAACCATCGTTTTATAATTTCATTCAGGAACCAATATTATGGTTTTTAAATACACGGTAGGGACGCGACATATTTTAAGAATTACGAGACTTATACACACTTATGTCATCTTTATGGATATAGATACAGACGCGAAATTAAGAAACCCACGAATAATACTTTCGCTGTCAGAGAACAAACAGTTATACGCATAAATTGTTACAAAATTACTTAATAAAATATTATGCAGGCATTTCCAGCTGAAGAAATATCGAGTATCTACTTACTGACTTTTCTGAAATAAGAATTGTGTAACGATCAAAAATAATAAACAAAAAAATCGGTAAAGGTATTTACACAGAACTTGGGCATGGCGGTCACTCTAAAAAATTAATAATCCCGAAATGACATTGAAAATAATAATCGGAATATAGTTATCACTATTATTACAAAGAAAACCTGAAGTTTTGGCCAAAATAATATACAGAGTGCTCATTAAACAGCAAAAGTTCAATGCTAAATAACAGGTGGAAGGCTTGCGCAAATACCTTTACATATGTCCACCATGAATTATTTCTTGGGATGACCACCCTGTACATTTTTCAGTAAAAGTATAATAGGTGCATATGCCAAATATTATTGCCATCTGTCACATTTTCAATTCATTCACGTAGCGGAGTGGAAGTATAGTGGTGGTTAAAAATTTCTTTTTTTTTGAAATTTTTCAAAAATGTTGGTGAAAAAAATTTTCAATTTTTTTTTCTGAAATAGATTTTTTTTTCTCTGGGGAGGGAAAATCTTCAAAAAGGCACCCCGGCTGTCTGTGCGGGGTAGTGCCGGATTTCTACCGGCTAAAACCCCCCCCCTCTTCAGTGTTTCCACGGTGACCTGGAACCGCTTCCGCTTTCCATCAGGCCACAGAAATAGATTTAGAATGTCATGAAACGTGAACATTTTAAATTTGAGCAAAAAAAAATTATTTCATCTATTCTAGTGGTAAATTTTTTTCCAAAATGGTAAAAAAATGTTGCAAATTATTTTTTCCGAAATATGTTTGGAATGTCAGAAACCGAGGATATTTTGCATTTGAGCAAAAAAAAATTTCATCTGTTCTATACTAAGTAGTTATAGATAGATTAAAAATTGTTTCAAAAAAATTTTTAAACATTTCAAAAAAAAATTTAAATTTGTTTGAATAGGTTTAGAATGCCATGAAAACGTGGAAATTTTAAATTTGAACAAAGAAAAAAAATTCTATTTTAGTGGTAAAAAATTTTTCAAAGGTAAAAAAATATCAATTTTTTTTCTGAAATAGGTTTAGCGTGTCATGAAACGTGGAAATTTTAAATTTGAGCAAACAATTTTTTTTTTCATTATTTATACCCTTTAGACGGTCCACCCTGTATATTTTCCAGTGAAAGTTTAACCAATTCTTCGCTGACAGTAGGGTCAACTACCTGCTCTCCGTCAAGTAGTTTTTTTAGTTAATGCACCAACAGACAGACAGACAGATAGACTGATTGAAAAACCTATTTTCGTAATCTACATGATCTGAAACGTCAAAATCCGAAAAAATCTCGAAGAGTGATTTTTTCTCGAATACAATACTTCCTTTCGGTATGCGAAGGAAGTAGAAACTGAAGCAAAAATAAAAATTTAGTTGAACAATGTATGATATTGTCTACAATATTTTTAATGTACACTGCTTTGAAAAAAATCATTATCAAATCTTACATTTTGCTTGAGTTACTCTATTCGTCACGAAATTTATGTTTTTGAAATCAGTAACTTCTTGTCGATGTGAGCGTATATTATAAAATATTTATTATGTTTAGTTAAAATTTGTCAAAAAGTCCATATTGGAGAAATATGCTAGGCATGCCTAATTAATGCCATATGATCACGTCGCCGCGTCATCAAGATGAAGAGGATAGACAAATAACTCAGGACTTTCTTGCTTAAACTCTATATTTGAGTCCCTCAAAGAAGACCATGAATTTGTCAATTCTAGTTCGATTGAAAATCAATAAATGTTTTCAAAGAAGTACATAAATCACAACAAAATCATGGAATGTTCTGTTTCATTAGTTTATATATTAAAAATAATTCCAAGGGAAATAACAGTTGTTAAAATTTTACTCCAATTTTTTAGATATTATAAAACATTGAATAAAGTGTAATAATAGAAGAACAAAGCACACACCTAATTAATAATTGAAAAATTACTGTAAAGTGTTTGTTAATAGTACCACAAATAAAGTAAAGTGTCTATATTAGTGCTGTGCCTATAGCTGGATTTATACCTGGGTCCTTTTCAAGTGGATGAGAGCAAAATGTGTTTATAAAGCAATATAGACAGCCAGCTGTGGATGAAAGGAGATGTTTAATTTGTAGCATTCGTTTATTAGTGTGTTAGTTTATTTATTTGTTTATTTCTTTATTAAAATTGAAAGAAAATTTAAACTAAAATTGAAAACGTATTAAATATAGGTAATGAAATAGAACGTTACCAGGAATTGGAAAGCGACAGTTGAAAGTAATTACTACAAAAACAAACTAATATACAGGGTGTGCAAAATATTCTCTCAGGCCTCTTTCTCATAACCCGCTGTAAAAATCTCTTTCTACCGCGAGACAGGGCTCTCCCTTGCACTTCCACCGTAAATGGATATTTACCTGTAGAACGATTTGAAAAAAGCTCCCCGCGGTGAGCGAATATCTGAATATCTTGACAGACAAACGTAGTGAACACAAGCGAGCCGAAGGAGGTGCACACTGCTGGAATCGGAAACAGAATACTTAGAAGAAGAATAAATAAGGAGATGGATGTTAGGTGGAAACTTAAAAGAAGCATGGAAACTAAAAAGAAGCATCTGGCAAACGCCTACACTTCCTATCCGATGATGACAGATGGAAACTAAAATAGAAGCATGGAAACTAAAAGAAACATCTCACAAACACCTACACTTCCCATCCTATCGACTCTATTATTTTTTTAATGAATATTTATTAATTAAAGAATGATTTGAACTTGGCACTGAACATACGTTATGGTTATCGAGGATTTATTAGTTTTTATAGCTTAAGAGCCAGTGTGCAAAATTGACTATTTTGAATTCCTGCTAACAATTGTGGTGTACCACCTGACGAAAATATTATATTAATTACCGTAGGCCGGGTCAGAGCGGTTTGATTTTGGGCCCGGGGCCATGAAATAATAGCTAATGAATACCTACTAGCAACTGCGGTATACGATAACCTGTACAATTCTGAGGTGATAAAAAAAAGTTATGATTTATTGCTGGTACAGAAAAAAGCGCGGTAAAGTTAAAAATTGGTTATGATCCAAGCTAATGAATACCACTTCTACTTTGCGGCAAAACATTTGTTATAAGTATTTGAGACCATGTACAAAAAGTTACAATTTTCCCATAGTTCAAGAAAAAGTTACAAGGCCATTTTAGACTCAAAATTAAGCAAAAATTGAAAATTTCACGAAGCACCTATAAAATGGAAAGTTCTCGACGGAAAACGCTAAAAATTGGCATAGACCTTTGGGATATCATAAGAAATAACATACATAAAAGTTACACCTTTCTGCCTCTCCTCTCGTCTCCATGGGGCCCATAAATATGGGTCCAAAAATGACTATTTGAACACGTATCTATGAGCTCCCCAGGAGGCGAGTTGGGAGCAGAAAGTTATAAATTTTATGTATGTCGTTTCTTATGATATCCCGAAGGCCTATGCCAATTTTTAGTGTTTTCCGCCGAGAACTTTCCCTTTTTTAGGTGATTTGTGAAATTTTCAATTTTCTGAGTCTAAAATGGCCTTGTAACTTTTTTTTGGACCATGGGAAAATTGTAACTTTTTGCACATGGTCTCAAATACTTATAACAAATGTTTTGCCGCAAAGTAGAAGTGGTTGGTATTCATTCGGTTGGATCCACCAACCAATTTTTAAAGCCGCGCTTTTTCCTGTACTAGCAAAAAATTGAAACTTTTTTTTTTATCGACTCAGACTTGTATAGATTATCGTATACCGCAGTTGTTGGCAGGTATTCATTCGGTTCAAAAATATTTATGATTCCATGGCCTCGAGCCCAAAATCAAACCACTCTGGGGACTTGTGACCCGGCCTGCCTGCGGTAATTAGTATATAATTTTCCTCAGTATACCACAATTGTTAGCAGGTATTCAAAATAAGTCGATTTTGCACACTGGCTCTTAAGCTATTATGGAATATTTATTAATTTAGAAAACATTTGAATTTGGTACTGAGCATTCGTTACATCTATCGAGCTTGTAATATTTTTATCGAATATTTATTAATTTAGGAAACATATGAATTTGGTATGTTAGTAGTTATCTGTTAAATTCTCAAAATAACATTTTTCAAAAAAATTGAATCTCAACACCCAGCGTTTCAAAAATTGTTCATATTAGAACCTAAGTTTATTAAGCAATGTTGTCATCATGGAATTAATACAGCAGGTCAAAGATTGCTAATTGACTTAATCGCGAAGTTAGATGTAGGTATACGAGTGTCGACGTAATTGACATGATAAATATTAAACATATTCAGTAGGGCGTTTAGCCATCGACAGTTTAGTTAAATAAGGACTGAAATGTATATGTAATATTTCGTTTGAAATATAATCATAAAAATTAATAAAAATATTGTATTTGATTTATTGTTCTTTTGTCACGCCATTTTTGTATAGGTAGAGTTTCAGATTGTGTAAGCACTCATTTTAACTCCCACGTAAAAATGAATATGATGTCGATCAAATTGGTCAACTTTTTACTATCTACGAGAACATTTACACTAACATATGTTTAACTATCAGTCCTGAAAGTAACAACCAGAAAAATTTCAGTATACGTCTTTCAGTGTTAAGATATTTTGACCCTATTTTAAACACGTAGACTGCTAAGATTTTCCATATTGCTTCCAGATCCGCGTAGTAGAGTGGAAGTATAATAATCGTAAAAGGGTTTTAATTTTTTTGCTGAAATGGGTTTAAAGTATCATCAAATGTGGAGATTTTCAATTTGAGAGAAAACAAAATCTGTCTTTTTTCTTTTGTGGCAGGGGTGGCAGATGTCATATAAAAATTGGAGATCTTGACCTGTACCGCATTGTGTTAATGATGGAATTCTGACCAACTTTCAAAATGTCCATCCGCCCGTCCGTCACATTTCTTGTAAGCACGATAACTTAAGAATGAAAGGTCTGACTATTGAAATTTGGCCAGTGTTAGTATTAGCCAGAGGACTTGAACAGAATTGATCAATAAATAAAACAATATATAATTTGTGATTGATTGATTGATTAGCCAGCGTTTGGTAGGCATTGCTGTCACTTCTGAGATATCCAATCCGGATATTTTTATACCCCGTCGGACCGGCTATACGCCCGTCGGACTGGTTATGGAGCATGCTTGTTGCTAGCAGCGAGAACGACATGACGCATTGGGCAGGAATATAGAATGGGAAATGTAGGTGTTTGTGAGATGCTTCTTTTTATTTTCCATGTTTCCTTCAAGTTTCCGTCTATCTTCATCGGATGGGGAGTGTAGGTGTTTGTGAGATGTTTCTTTTAGGTTTCCATATTTCTTTTAACTCTTCTTCTGAGTGTCCTGTTTCGGCATCTAAAAGTGTGCATTCCCTCCCGCCCGCTAGCGTCCAAATATGATTTCATGCTTCCCAGAAACTTATGTGTCCGCTTCAACGTTCCAGATCAGTGCGTCCATTTTGTCAAGGCATACATTAGCCCGCTGTAAAAGGCGCCAGTAATTGGTGCGTTCTCATTTCAACGTCTTGCATTAGCGCGTCCATCCTATTTGTTTCTCAAGACCTATGTTAACGTGTTGTAAGAGATTCTGTTTATATTATTGTTATCTGTCTTGCGGTAAAAGAGCTTTTTACAGCGGGTTATGAGAAAGAGATAAGAGTGAATATTTTGTACACCCTGTATATTAGTTTGTTTTTGTAGTAATTACTTTCGATTTCCGCTCCTCAACTCTGGGCATCTTTCCATTTTATTACCTGTGTTTAATATACTTTCAATTTTAATTTTTGTTTTCAATTTTAATAAAGAAATAAATTAATACACTAATAAACTAATACTACTAATTAGAAGTTATCTTTCTCGTCTATAGCTAGTATGTCTATATTGCTTTATAAACACTTGTTGCTCTTGCCAATAACCAGCCCCTTGAAAGGGTCCTAGGTATAAATGTATGGATCGGCCTGTTTCCGTCTACGACAGCCCAACTTGGCACTGCACTAGACACGTGTTTACTTTATTATTGGTACTATTAACAAACACTTTACCAGTAATTTTTAATTATTAATTCGATGTGTGCTTTGTTCTTCTATCATTACACGTAATTTTACGCAGAATTTTTTTATCTACTTCTTCAGGAGTGTCTCACGGCGCAACCACCCTTAACGCCATCCACTCTCACTCTCCTTTTATTTTGTAATTAAACAAAAAAAATCTAAAACTGATATTATTTACAAAAAAAATGCGAAGAGTATTCTATAGAATGTTGAATGTACAACAATTGTATAAAAAGTGCAGTAAATCGGCGACGAGTATGATAGTTAGCTTGTTAAAAAAATTTTTTTGCGATTACTATACTTCCAATCCACTACGTGGATGTGGAAGTAAATTAGATTTTGAATGTAGAAACGGTTGGTAATATTTTGTCCGTTATTGTCAAATATAATTAATTGCTTTAGGAATGTTCACACAATATACGTGACTCTTTTGGTCAGTAGCAAGCCACCGCAATGTTTTGTTAAAAAATTTCAACGAAAACACATTAACCACGACATATCTCCGATTTCACGTCATGCAAAATTCGTGTCTGATTGGGTGAAAGCTCTTATGTAGCAGTATGCACTTTTCCAATAGAGTAGATCCAAAATTAGGCCAGACACGTGGCTGTTAAAACTTAAAAGATGAAAGAGTTTAATAGCTTCTTATTTAATTCTGCTTCCCAGAATTCTCTTTCAGAGGTTAGGAAGCGTGACGGAATTGCACGTATATAATATGTATATGGCGGTGTCAGTTTGGTCGTAAAAATATCTGAAAGCCGCCTTCGACAAAAGGCCGAAGTAGAACAGCAAACGTTATTATGAGTAAATACATGGCTTGCTTGATGTAGGTGGAGGCTATTTAATTCGCTGCCGGAATGGTGCAGTATGCATTACAAAAACTAAAGGGCCTTCTAGATAACAGATCGGGCCGACTTAACTTTGCATATCTAATGTTAACCCATAAAAATACAGTTAGAATAATTTTAAAAGCAGGCTTGTAGCTAGAAAGAGACTGTAGGGGATGCTTATGGGATTTCAGGGGAGGCCAATAGATTTTATAGATTACATCCTTATATTAAACCCTGAGTAGAAGTGGCTGTTTGGCGCAGCCGACTGCCAATACCTATTTAATTAATATTTTGTTCAAATATGGCTCAATTCACTTTTACGTGGAGAAACTGTAATCCAGTGTTTGACGGTAAAAATAGGTTCTTAGCTCAAAATTCTTTCGGATAACACCGATTGACGGCGATTGACGTGAAATTTGGACAGTAAGTAGGGAATAGGTCAAGAAAGTTATGTAGTGTCGATGTGGACTCTGGATGCCACCCCTTCCCGGGGGTGGAAATTTGTACACTCAAAATAACCGCATAAATCGATAGGGGAATGAATTCTAAGTAAAATAGCGATTTTTCACACAAGTGTTTTTCAATGCCGATTACAAGAATAAAAGTATATTACTAATATCTGTTATAAATGTTTTGGAGTTAAACTTCGGCGTCTTTCGTTGGACATCCATTTATATTGCGAGAAGGACCGCTCGACGTCTAATGTAACTGGGGCTTACTTAAAATATCTAAACTATCGAAAAGTCACCACATTCATGCCCAGTGTATCAAAGTACTTTGAAAGTTCTATTACACCTGCCATCGTAACAAATCTGAGATTTTTTTTAAAACAGTCGAAAATTGCCTTTGTACCTTCGCAGCAATCCCTGTAATTGAAAAATATATTGACGAAGATCGAACACAACATTTATTGCATCCACTATAGTAAATTCTGATATTGGCTGATATTGAAGGTCCCATATGGTTAGTGGAACTCGTGAAAAACATCCGTGTATGGTTTCCAGATTTTCTTGAACAGTAGAATCCATAAATGCCTGTTGTGTCTGTGAAATATCAACTGCGTCATTTGGATTTAACTGCTGTATTACGGATTTCATATTTTCAAAATGACAGTAATAGTACGATGCTGCCTTTAGCCACGTTCCCCATCGTGTTGTAATGGGTTCTAGAGGTAATGGAGTATTTGGTATAATTTCATGAACAACCGTATATGACTTGGTGCTTTAAGAAAAACGTTCGTTACACTAACTATTAATTTATCAACATTCGGGTAGCATCTACTAATAGTTTCAGCAATCCCATGAGGCCCATGTGCTAAACATATTACATGCAGTATATTCCGATATGTTTTTTCAAAATTTCTCTAGCAGCTTTCATAAAATTCACTCCATCGGTAAGAAATAACAAGCTAACCATTATACTCTTCGCCAATTTACTACACTTGTTATATAATTGTTGTACATTCTATAGGATACTGTTCGCAGTTTTTTTTTTGTAAATGATGTTAGTTTCAAACATTTTTTGTTTAATTACAAAACAAAAAACTTTTTTTCATTTAAAAAATTAACCACTTTTTATTTATTGATCGATTTTATTCAAAAACAATAGGGTTCTTCCTCTAGCTATAATAACAATAATAATTTAATTTCCATAAAGACAACATTACAATTGTCAAGGAATAGTCAAGTATAACATATACCTTAAAAACTAGGTAAAAAATCGCATACAGTGTAAAAACATTTAGACAGGAAAAACAATTTTAACTTAGTTTTAAAATTCAATAAGTTTCTAGTTACTTTACATTCAGAGGGTAAGTTATTAAACAATTTTGGTGCCATGTAATTTGGAATTATAGGTTAAATTGAGTCTTGCATAAGGTATTCGAAACTCTTCCTTGCTACGCGTATTTGCATTGTGAATATTTTTATTCACACTAAACATATTCTTGTTTCGATAAGCAAAAACACACATTTCGAAAATGTATAAGCATGGTAAAATTAATATATTATATTCTCTAAAGATCTCTTTGCAAGAGTGGGTACTAGAAACACGAGCTATACAACGCATTATCCCTTTTTGAGCAATGAAAACATTCTGTGATAGAGTGGAATTCCCCCAGAAACAGACACCATATCTCAATCTAGACTCCACTTGGGCATAGTATAAATTAACTAATTGCTCCCTGGTAAGCACGGTTTTAATATTATTAAATAAAAATGAAATGGATGCTAGCTTGGAAATTAGATGTTCACAATGTGATTTCTAAGTCAGGCACTCATCGATATGTAAACCCAAAATTTGTATACTCTCATGGGTGCTCGTTATAATCGACTCATTGACCTGAAAAGAAATAGACACGCATTTTTTCTGTCTATTATGAAACAGAGTTAACTGAGTTTTATCTGTATTGAAGTACAACTGATGTTGACTGAAAAACGAAGATACCTTTTCTACAACATTTACATTCACTTTCTAACACATCATGCATAGGATCTGAAATAATCATAGGAAGATCATCGGCATACATTGAAAAGAAATTATTACATAAAACCCAATCGAGCGAGCTCATTAATATATAATATGAATAACACTGGGCCCAATATTGATCCCTGTGGAACTCCCATACTTAAAAACGAACATTCAGAATTGGCTCTGTATACCATATTTTCACTAACATATTGTATACTCACATACTGTCGACGATTGGTTAAAAATGAATTAATCCAGTTTAGTGGTTGTCCTCTAATCCCATAGTCATATAGTATAGTTAACAATTTTGCATGATTGACACAGTCAAATGCCCTTCTGAAATCAAAAAATATTCCAACAGGGCATTCCCCTGCCACAATATAATGAATTATATGGTTATAAAATATAGATATAGCTGTTATAGTGGATTTCCACAACGAAAACCATGTTGTTTCTCGGGACAAAATTTTAAATTCAGTTAAAAAATGTAACAAACGGTCAAGATAACAATATTCAAGTAATTTAGAGAAACTAAATGGGATTGTTTCTGGCCTATAATTCTCTAAAGAATGAGGGGCTAACACTAACTTACTATCCAAATTTCAATACAATCGGACTCTTCGTTCTTAAGTTATCGTGCTTACAAGAAACGTGACGGACGGACAGGCAGACAGACGGACGGACATTTTGAAAGTTGTTCAGAAATCGATCACCAACACAGTGATATGAAAATTTTTTCTCTACGAGCAATATTACCGATTTTAGAAATGTGCCGATCGAATGCAATATACTCCTCGTTTTGTATTTGCCAAGAGTAAAATAAGAACTTGTCCTTATTTTCTCCGTATTTGCTGCCCAAATATCTTATAAACTTGAATTTACTGCCCGCTCATTGCACAATTTTTCTCCAATGCACCCACCAAAAAAAAAAACGCTACCTTGTACCCACTCGCAAGCATTGATTGTTTCGTCCACGCTAAGCCAGATGTAGGTACTTCCCATTAAGCTCAGAAGAAATTATCTGTCTAATATTTTCACACTCCGTAAATAAATATATTTTTCTTAGTGTAGACCCCGAGGCATCTTAACATTACTATATTTGCCACTAATACAATTTTCCAAAAATTTTCTAAACAGTGGATTGTCTAGTTTCGACCACGCTATGTTACATCCCATCATAAATTCCATTAACTCTAAGTTAAAACAAGTTAACCATTATACTCTTCGCCGATTTACTGCACCTTTTAAATAATTTTTGCATAGGATACTCTTCGCAGTTTTTTTTGTAAATAATTTTGGTTTTAGAGATTTTTTGTTTAATTACAAAACATAAAAAAATGTTTTTTTTATTTAAAAAATTAATAACTTGTTTATTTATTTATCGATTTTGTTAAAAAACAATAGAGTTCTTCCTCTACCTAACACTAACTTACTGTCGAGGTTCCAATACAATTGGACTTTTTCGTTCTTAAGTTATCGTGCTTACAAGAGACGTGACGGACAGACAGACGGACATTTTGAGGGTTGTTCGATCACCAACACAGTGATATGAAATGCTTTTCGCTACGAGCAATATTACCGGGGTTTTAGAAATGTACCGATCGAATGCAATATACTCTTCGTTTTGTATTTGCGAAGAGTATATAAATAGGCCAGGAACAGAAGCGGAAAAATATCGAAGTGCTACTTCCCCTGTTTTTTGGGTCGCTGAATCGATTGCGATGGGTGCCGACCCCTCACCCCTCAGGATTTATCCCTATCGGCCAAGAACCACCCCCAAATCGCGTTTTTCACCAATCGTGAAGTAGAACTCGATTTCTGCGGTATTTTTTGCATTGAGTGTCATATTAGTAACTTTGGAGGGTGCACCGAAGGGGTGGAAACACTGGAAACTATCCCTCCGAGGCAAAAATCGACTTTTTTTAAGAAAAAGCTTTTATTTAAAAAACTGTACTAAAAAGTAAAAAATAATGTTTTAAAATTCATACACCTGGAAACCAAAAGCTTTGGGGTCGGTCAGTTGAGCAAAGTTACTATGCAATAGTGCTATATTATGACCATCCGCGTCCCCAAATCTTTTGGTTTCCAGGTGTATAAATTTTAAAAAAATATTTTTTACTTTTTAGTAGAGTTTTTTAAAATAAAAGCTTTTTCTTAAAAATATTTTTTTATATAATTTTTTTTTCGGCATAAGCACACTTTACTCTTGAACGATTTTCATATGTTTGGCACTACCCCGTATACTATTTAACTTGAAGCCATTCTAAGTGCACCTGAAATGGTTATCGGACATGCAATAACTTTTAGCGGTATTTAAACTTTGGTTGTGCAACTAAAACAAGAAATGTTCATTTGTTGCACACTTAATCGACCACACTGTATATCCTGGGTGTAGAATCAGGTCATGCCTATCATAAAAATGCATTGTCATCTAAACCGAATCAACGTGTAAAACTTCAACTCCGTAGGATAAGATAAAGTGGTTCTAATTCAGCTTCCAAGATTTGACCTAAACAAACTAACATGCTAACCTTGCAAGTTAAAAGCTTTTAAAGAAACGATGGAAATCGATGGAAAGTCGATTCTTGCCTCGGAGAGGTAGTTTCCACCCCTTCCGTGCACCCTCCAAAGTTATTAATATGACATTCAATGCAAAAAAATACACCAGAAATCGAGTTTTACTTCACGATTGGTGAAAGACGCGATTTGGGGGGTGGTTTTTGGCCGATAGGGGTGAATCCTGAGGAGTGAGGGGCTCGGTACCCATTGCAATCGATTCAGCGACTCAAAAAACGCACCATTAACATGATGAGAAAAGAAGAAGCGATGGAGAGGTAGTTTCCACCCCTTCTGTGCACCCTCCAAAGTGGTGCAACCGCTTTCCCGAAAGGGTAAAAGTTGCTAATATGACATTCAGCAAAAAAATCGAGTTCTACTTCGCGATTGGTTAAAAACGCGATTTGGGGGTGGTTTTTGGCCGATGGGGGTAAATCCTGAGGGGTGAGGGGTTCGGCACCCATCGCAATCGATTCAGCGACACAAAGAATAGGGGGAGTCATGTAGTTCGTGCTAGAAGCAGCACTTCAATGTTTTTCTTCTTCTAATAGTAACGTCTAATAGTAACGTTGCGTGTCACTGTAAGGAAAACCATCTACGGTTCTGTTTATGGTTTTCCGAAGAAATATGTGCATTAATATTTATTTTGCATGACCAGGAAATTGTTTGTCACATCTAGTGCAATACTGTTGTCTATCATGAAAATGTAAATCGGCAATATCGCGAATCCAAAAATGAATTGTAGCTTGCATCGATTCGGTACGAGTGTCATCTATTTTTTTATTTCACAAGTTGGTTATTTAATATTGTTGATTAAGAGTTTGTCAATGGAACTTGCAAATTATTTAAACAATTTTTTATACTTCAGGCCGAAGACAAGCGAAAAAGTTGATAATACGGTCACTAAAATCTATGAAATAAAAATTTCACCCTCGCCCGATTAATCAACTCTTATTTTATTACCTAATATGGTTAAGAATACGTTCGATTTTGATCTTTGTTCGTTTTTACACCGACCTCAATATTGATATTAGATAATTAAGGTCAATTTAGCGGAAGAAGGTAAAATGTTATTTCATATTTTTTGTGATTGTTTTATTAAAAGCGATTCCATTTTCTTCAAAAATTTATTTTTATCCATTTTAGATAGTGGCCTCTGTGTAGTTTCTATAAAGAAAATATCCGGCGCTTTGAATTTTTAAGTTCTAACACACCCTTTATCAGAGAATTCTCATATCTCCAAAATCATGTAGATCTGCAAAAGTGTTGCAATGATCGCAGCCCTATTGAATTCACCATTTCAAATTTTTAGCTTTTGCCATCAAGTTGGGTAGCAGTTACTCCAAAAATTTTTAAGTACCAATTTGAACGCAACTTCGAGGAAAGTTGCATCCGCCAAATTCTCGAATAGAAAATATATTTCCCGATTTTTTCTCACATTATACTAGACATAGCTTGATGAAACGAATCTCAGATCACCACTAAGTTATACTGTATAATTTGCAAGAAATTTCATAGAAATTGCCCAAGCCATTCCAGAGTAGTATTTCAATAAATATTAAAAAAAGATTGAACAGATTGGGCCGTTACTTGATGAAAATCCATGATAATAATTGGGAAGAAAACTATATTAGTTTTTGATTTTCACTTTATTTCTTGTCAACGTGACAATTGTTTCGCCACACAGTGGCTTCTTCGGATGTTGAGTACTGGTATACTAATTTTACAATGCACAAACTATATGGTTTTATACAATTTCGATCTAACCCTAGGGAATAAGTTTGCACGTCAAAGGAAATTAACTACGGGACAATGCAAAATTAATTTCCTTTGACGTACAGAACTTATTTCCTAGTATACCACCAAAAGAAACAATACCCTTAGTAGAAAATCTTTTAGATAAAAATAATACAATCTTTGTGAAAAAACAGGAGATTATAAATCTGTTAACCATTTGCCTAGAACAAAATTATTTTCAATTTAATAATAAGATTTATACAAGTGACGAGGGTCTAATTATAGGTAATCCTATCAGCCCACTTTTATCCGAAATATTTATGGACTTTTTAGAAAACCAAATACATAAAATACCAGAAAGCAATCAATTTCTTTATTGGTATAGGTATGTAGATGGTATTTTAACTTGTTTCACAGGAACTAAACGACAACTCAACAATTTCCTAAATTTCATGAACTCACTCCACCCTAAAATTAAATTTACTCTCGAAACTGAAACCGAAAACACTATTAACTTTCTAGATTTGACTATTAAAAGACTCAATAAAAAACATGATTTTTCAATTTTTCATAAACCATCCCACACTGACAACAATACACAACACCTCAACACATCCTCGCCAACACAAAATAGCAGCATACAACAGCATGAAACATAGACTTTTGACTGTCCCCTTATCGGAAGAAAATTATATCAAAGAACTACAAATAATAAAACAAATTGCATTCAACAATGGTTACAACCCCGAAGTAACAGACAATATCATTGTGAAAAAATCTTTCAATAAAGCCATTAAAGAAGTATTTCCAACAATAAAAGATCAAAATAACAGTTTTAAAAGTTTTCACTTACATCGGCTACCCAACAGAAAAAACTTCCTCTTTTTAAAAAAAACGTAGTATTAATGTAACTTTCAAAACTAATAAACACAATAGGAAAACCTTTAAAAAATGCAAAAGACAAAATTTCATCAGAAAATAAATCAGGCGTCTATAAGTTGACTTGTGGTGCTTGTCCTAAGGTATATATTGGACAAACAGGAAGAAATTTTGGTAAACGGTTATCAGACCATAAAAGAAGTTACATCAGTAATAAAACAGACTCAACTGATGGTAACCACCTAATAGAAGCAGGTCACGTGTTCAACGAAGAGTTTAAAATTTTACACACCGAGAAAAAAGGGTTAAAACTCGATTTACTAGAATCTCTAGAAATAAATAAACTAAAGTCGTCTGATATTTTATTAAATGACCAAATTGAAACAAACTCATCTCCCTTACTAAATTTATTTACTTAGACTATTAAAATTAGATTCAATAAATTACCTAGAAATATATGTACCTTTCCATTTAGTAATTAAAATTATATTGTACTTTTCCGCTTAGCAATTAAGATTAGGATTAGATCGAAATTGTATAAAACCATATAGTTTGTGCATTGTAAAATTAGTATACCAGAACTCAACATCCGAAGAAGCCACTGTGTGGCGAAATAATTGTCATGTTGACAAGAAATAAAGTGAAAATTAAAAACTAATATAGTTTTCTTCCCAATTATTAAAAAAAGAACATTTAATTCAAATGGAGAACCTAATACTGTTTAAAAATGTTTAAAGTCTCCCGCTGTATATTATAAGTAAATATTCCCTTTAAATGTCACGATAGATTACTGCAGATAATTTATATTTAATCCATTTCGACATTAATCGTCTTAAAAGTGTGCCGGGCCTCACGATTGAGCCAAACTCTACACGAAAATTCAATTATAGAATATTGAAAGGGCCTGGAATAATCTATTGATATTAAAAATTAAGAAATTGGCCGGTAAAGGTGTCCAGGTGGCCATAGTACAATCCCAGTGAAATAAATAGTAAGTCTTGTTAGACTGTGGGTGGATGAATGCGTCGTAAGGTTTGCTGTTTCTGAAGTTAACTTAGAAATCTACTGCCATGTAATAATTATTATTATCGGCTCACGTAAATAAGTCTGATTTACCGTATTACGCTAATAGGATATTCTTTTGTTTGGCTACTAAATTTCTATTCAGGCATATGCAGATTGGTTAAGTAACAGCAGTGTAATAGTAATCCTAGACGTATGAATTAAGTATTAGACACACACATACGTGCTTTTCTCTAGTAATCATCGGTTATAATCGTTGACACCTGTTGATGGAGTAGCACAGACGCTCGTAAACAGGGTGATTGGGTCATTGCAAATATCTTCATGATAACTATATCTGGATCATAGGAAGTTGATGTAGGTCACTTACTCCGGTGATGCCTCAACGTAGACATTTTAAAAATCCTCTACCACTCCACAGGGCTTGTTGTAACATTTGTTTTTGTTTTTGTATTAGATCATTGACAATTTAATGAGGTCCGAAATGTTTGTAAATTTCCAACTCTTCATAATATTCATAAAACGCCTGTATTGAGGAAAAAATACAGTACAGAACGACACGTTTAAGTAAAAAAAGAACCGATTGCACTTAACTCAATACTTCACTTAATGAATCATAACATTTTGATATAATTTGAGAAACGCTAGTGTTACAATTCCGGTAAATAGGTTACTCTAATTATGTTGTTTGTATCTTGATTTTTCTAATAAATAGTACCAACATGTATCAATTATACCTATAGAATATGTGCCTATGTATGTAAATTTTCTACATTAGTTGTTGAATTAGGTTTAGAATATAATGAAACGTGGAAATCTTAAAATTGAAGATACAATTTTTTTTCCATCATCTGTTTTATTGTAGTGGTAAAAAAATTAATTTTTTTTTAAATTTTCAAAACAAATTTCTTTTTTGAACTATGTTTAGATTGTTTAGAATGTCATGAAACGTGCAAATTTTAACTTTGAGCAAAACGTTTTTTTTTTCGTCATCCACTTTACACAAAATTTTCATATTTTTAAAATTATTTTCTATTTTAAAATTTCAAAATTTTTTTTAATAGGTTTAGAATGTCACGAAACGTGGAAATTTTAAATTTGAGCAAAAAATAGTTTTTACTATCACCCATTTTATAAAAAAAATTTTTCTATTTAAAATTTTCAAAAAAAAAAAATTTAAAATAGGTTTAGAATGTCACGAAACGTGGAAATTTTAAATTTGAGCGAAAGAATTTTTTCCATTATATATTCCCTTTAGACGGTCCACCCTGTATATTTTCCAATGAAAGTCTAACCATTTCTTCGGTGGCAGTGACGTCAGATACCTACCAAATTTGACTGTTCTCCGTCAAGTAGTTTTTTAGTTAATGCACCAACAAGACCGACCGACAGACAGGCTGACGGAATTGAAAAACCTATATTTTCGTAATCTACATGATCTGAAACGTGAAAATCGAAAAAATCTCGAATGGTGATTTTTTTCTCGAATACAATACTTCCCTTCGGTATGCAAGGGAAGTAAAAATTTTAAAACAAAATGCAAAAATGCGCTAAAAAAACAATATTTTTTTCAGCAAAGTTAATCTTATAGGACAGATAATTTAATAAGCTTTAAATTTGCTATCTAGATATTTTTATTTAATATTATATCTCAAATATGTTTGCTAGCACTTTTGAATAGTACTTATAGTTCACTCCATACTTGTAATGAACATAAAAGACTCAAAGCTGCCGACCGAGCTAATATAAGGGGAGACCGGGGCATGCTTTATTTTTCTAAACTATATAAAATAAAAAATATAATGTATTACTTAATAGATAAAATATCATTAATCTTATGTAAAATATATTCTGGAATGATAAATATAAGAAATAAACAGAAACACGCCTCTTTTAATTAAGATTTGTAACTCTTGTGATATAATTACACAGAAAAACAGAGCCGTACTTTAAATTTATCAATGTTGCGAAGGACAGAAGCGTCTAGGTACGCTGAAAGTCCGGAGCTTCGACCATGCGCAAAAAGAGATATCATATGTCTGACTATTTATTCCTTGCTTTAATGTTCATCGTCAGCCGGATGGTTGGCGCATAGGTAATGTTTATCGCTTACGCATTTTCTAAAATTTAGTTCATAGTGTTTTTAAATTCAGTGGTCTTAAATCTATTTTAGATATTAACAATCTTGATGACAATTTTAAGCCGCCACAAGCGGCAAGTAGTCTTTTAATGTAAATTTTATTAAGCCGAACCGGTCGCGATCCGCCCAACCGTACTAACACCACGGCGCTGCGCGACGTGGTTGTGCGAATGGCTCCAGATCTCGATCCGGAAAGGCAATGTCGTAATTTTAATTGTTGAATAAATTTGTAAAGAGGAAGTGCGAAAGGTCCAGGGTTCAAACTCCTACGCCCGCTGAACTTTTTTTCTTTAATTTTGTAACGATTAATATATTTTTTCACAAATTCTTTTCTATGATTTCTTTAGGTTAGGTTAGTAGATTTTTATTCTGATATATAATTGTTAATAATTATTAGCGCTGCAAGTAGTATTAGCGTTGCAGACAAAGAAAAAGGAGGCGCGGAGTCCCCCCGTCTTTTTTTCACAAAATAGCACGAAATATTTCAATTTCTCGACTTGTGGAATTGATTACACATTTACAAGGTAATGCGCATGCTCGATGCTCCGGGCTTTCGGTGTACGTAGACGCTTGCCCGACGGACAGACAATGCGTCCACCATTGCATAAGATATTCCTTGTTGATGCAAAACAGAGTAAGATTTTTTTAATTTACTAGAAAAGTCAAATTTCTGCCAAAAACACGATTTTTAAATTTCTAGTATTATTTTATTCATTATAATTTGAAGTACGGCTCTGTAGTACTTTGTCAGCAGGTAATATCGCCGACTTTGATATTGGTATGGCCGGTTTCTATGGCCTTTTCTATGTACACTAAACAAATAGTACGGCAGCCTGCCACCAAAATTTTCGAGTTACTTTAGCGAAGATAATTCTAGTGTTTCTCATCAGTTCTGGGAGAGCTGAGAAGAAAAGTTCAGGGTTACGGAACGTTTTACCTGTCCTAAAGGATTCAAATCGAGCTTTGAACATGTAAGGAAAAACCGATCATCTCGATCTTCGTAGCGAAGCAGTTTTTTTTTGTCTTCTTGTCGACGGAAGTAAATATGATGGGGAAAAATTGAGAACTGTCCTTTGACTGATACGCCGAGTTACAAAGGCCGAAATAATGACAAATTGCCACCGGTCAAAATTCTGTTCACCGCGGCGGGACAGTTCTGCTCATTATCGAATAGTTTCGAAGTCTCTTGACCACAAGAAAGTTCGAACGGAACTTTTTGCTAGTTCAGTTAGTAGCGATTACATTCGCATGTTGCTTAATTTTGGGGGCTGATCAAGTCATCGGGGCGAGGCAGTTGTCCACTTCTGGCTATTCCAAATATCATTAAAAAGATGAAAATAATATGAACTGAACTTTTTCCCAGTTCACATTTGAGAAAAATGATTTTCGACGCGTCCGGCCTCTTCATGCATTGCGCACGTCGCGGCGTCATTTAGAAGCATGCATATATCTACTTCTCATTTATATAGGCAACATAAAAAGTGTCGGTGCCTTTTTACATTGCCATAAAGATAAAAAACCCCGACATTTTTATAGGGACAATAAGTCTGAGGTAAACTATACATACGAGGAGACTCTGATACGAGCTACCCGAACCGAAGAGGCTGCGTTGGCACTATAGGGTGTATACCATCTCTGTATAACGATAACGCAGCATCCTCGGTCCCAGCAGTTACCATATTTTATTTACGTATACACGCGTTTTGTGGGGCTGTGTTATTAACATTCAAGCATTCGTAAATCCAGAAGTAAGGCGTTTGGAACAATGTGCCCATGAAGACTTAATCAGGATCCCAAGACCTACAAAATCCTGCAATATGAACAAATTTTGCCAAAATCCGATTTCCATACGATTACAGCAAGGTCCTATCTTTAACATAAACAAGGCAACACGTAACAATTTTTCTAGTTATATTTAAGAGATATTTTCCTAATAGTCTAATTAGGAGGGACACCTTGTAAATAGGATATGAGGAAATAAATATCATTAGGAAATATTCAATGTAGTAAACTGTTCATAAAAAGTAAAAGTATCTTTAAAGGTGAAATGTCAAATGTTAAATCTGATAAAATGATTTATATAACATAAGTTACCCCAAGCGAAGTTATAAAATATGATGTCTAATTTTCCTAAACGACCGCGACCATTTTAAATGTATCTCTTACGATACTATATCATTTATAGAATTTATTTTTTAGTTTATCCAAATAAAATGAGACCATTTCTCTATTTTTTTAAATACGAATACATGTAATTAGAGGTATTTCAGAATCTTATGAACCGCGAAATGCGCAAAAGACAAAGTTTGTTCTGGGTTTACAAGTGTATTTTGAAAACACTGACAGCTACCTTGCTGCATACATAAACAAGATCTCGGGATAAATTGTAAACAATAAATCTAATATTTTTAAGAAGTGTAACTGAGTCCACGAGAGGGATTTTGTCTCTGCGCATATGAAGGTCACAACTCATGAGATTTTGAAACACCTCTAATTATTTCTTAAAAGTATTACGGAAAACAATAAACAATAGATGACAGTATAAATATGACTTTTTTATATTCTCTGACCTACCTACTTCTGTAAGCAAAAATCTGGACAAAAAATGTTTCATTCGAGAATTTTTTGAATACGCTAGGGACAAAAGTCAAATTTTGTTGAACTTAAAAATCACCCGGGTGATATTTTCAACCTGAAACTTTCGAATATCTCGAGTAATAAACACTCTACGAAAAAATGTTTCAAACAAAAGTTGTAGAGTTGGATGAGGGCAGTTCGGCGGTATATGTCACTTTGACTTTGGGTGGAAGGGTTAAGGTCATTCTAGGTCAAATTCGTTTTTTTAAATGGGAACCTCTATTTCTTATTGCAAATTCGGATTGTCTACTAAAAATAGACTACTTTTGTTCGAAGTGTTTGTTCTGAAATTGTCTTTTTTTTTTAGTTATCCGACGAGGAAAAATCAATATTTTAGAACTTTGCGATTTTTTTACTCGGTAAGAAGCACCTAGATCAAGATTGTAGAGAATTCAATTCTCTACCAAAAAAGTCTTAAATATTTTTTTGTGAGACTTACGCTTCTCAAGATATCGCGGAAAAACTGTTTACACCCCCTTTTTCAAAATGACGGCAAATGGAGGGACTTTCAACCCCGAAAACAGAGTTTTATACTCACACTGACCCCCCTTGCCCTACCCAAAACGCAAGGTCAATGTAACATTTCAATGGGCTATTATTGAAAGTCGAAATTTTTGCTGAGATAACAGCTGGCTTTAGTGACAGTGGGTGGTATCAAATTATTAGGTTTCTAGTTTAAGGTATTATTCTATACGAAAGCGTAATAATTTTAGTGCTCTTGGCCGTCAGCATTCGATACCTATTGGAGGCATTCATTAAAAATATATTTACGAAATGTCCCGAGGAGAACTAATAGTACAGGAGCTAGATGGCTTTTTTGGCACATCATTGTTTTATGCTCTCTCAGATAGTTTTATCGTTTTGTGAATTACAACGATTCACAGAATCGACTTCTGGCGGGTAGGCGCCTCCCGTCAAGTAAATCACGAATTGTCAAGACGGTTTTTTTTTTGGATTAAGGATATATATTTAAACATTTTGAACACATGTAATTCTTGTTATTGTCTGTAATTGTTTATTTGTGGCATATTCAGATTTTCTTACTTTTTATTGGGTATTTTGCCACTGAAAAATATTTAAAAATTTTAATGAAAAAACCTCTGCGCCAAACGGATCAGACAGAGGTTGGTTCTTGAGTACTTGACTGTTTCAAAAAGTCTCACGCCTAAAAATATATAAACTAGAACAATGTTATAAATTAAAAACTCAAAATCAAAGCTATAGGAAGTTAACGTTTTGGAAGAGAATCTACTTCCGTTCTCAAAACTTTTTTGACCGTCAACCATGACAGTTCTTTGTTTATGTATTTCCATAGTCACGCGAGACATTAAATTATATTTATCTTATTTTTACTTACTTTTATTTTTACTTATTTTTAGATACTTAAATTTCAATTCAAATCAACATATTAGTGTTAAGAAAGGTGTTGTTAAGTGTTTGTAAGACAGGGCCAAATTTATTTCTTCAAATGATATAATATTAAGGAACGAAAAACAATTTATAAAAACTGTCTTATTAAATAATCAATAATCTGAGACTTTTGTTGATAGTCAGTTATTGAACATTGGTAGTAGAGAGAATATACTATCACAACCTGAGGTATTTAGGTCAATGGCAGTAATTCCATATATACATGGTTTATCGGATAAATTACGAAAAATTGGGAACAGGTTTTCCGTACGAACGGTTTTTCAAACGGGCTCCACGCTAAGATCGGTTTTATCAAGAACCAAATATTGTTCAAAGTTCAAAAAATTGTATTTATAGTGTTCCGTGTGAGTGCGGAAAACATTACGTAGGTGAATCATCTAGACCTTTCAACGTAAGGCTTGGTGAACATAGAAATTACGCTAGAAGGGGAGAATTCCAACAGCCACACGAAAAAACATTTCGCTTCAACCACCGATACCTAGTACAGCCTAGGTTTATGGGGTCGCTGAATCCGAGGTTTGTTTGTTAAATTTCCACAGGAAAATTTGAAAAAAATTGTATATAGGTTATTGAGGTCGCTGAATCGAAATCCGAGGTCGGTTTGTCGGTATCAGATCGCGTTAAGGTCATTTCAAGGTCAAATCATTAGATTTCTACAGAAAATTTGAGAAAATTTGTATGTAGGTTTTTTAGGTCGCTGAATCTAAATCCGAGGTCGGTTTATCGGTATCAGGTCGCATTAAGGTCATTTCAAGGCCAGAGTCGGATTCAGCGACCCCAAAAACCTAGGGTGTACTAGGTTTCGTTGGTGGAAGCGATTTTCTTTTTGTGTGTGGCTGTGTTATTAAATTTCCCGCAAAATCTCTCAGACTTTTGCGGATATTATGTGCCACGAAGAAATTCGCAAAACCCTGGGACTGGTGGAAATCCCAAATAAATATTGATATTGATTGATTGATTTGCCAGCGTATGGTGGGCATTGCTGCCAATTCCGGGCATCCATGGAGGTTCGTTCCAACACGCAGCCTGATCGTCCGTCGAATACGCCCAACGGACGGCCAAACCGCGTGCCGGAACCAAATCCCGGATGTTTTATATACCGCCGGACCAGCTGCATATGCCGGGTTGGACATTGGACATGCTTGTTGTCAGCAGCGAGAGCCGCATGACGCATGGGGTGGGAATATAGGATGGGAAGTGTAGATGTTTGAGAGATGCTTCTTTCAAGTTTCCATGCTTCTATTAAGTTTCCATTTGGCATCATCGGCTGGGGTGTGGTGCAGTTGTTTGCGAAATGCTTCTTTTCAGTTTCCATCTATCGTAATCTCCTTATTTTTCTTCTTCTAAGTTTTCGGCTTCTTATGTCTCTGAATCTGGCAGATTTTATTTTTAATTTTATATTTGTATTTTTTCCCTTTTTTCCCCTTCTCTTTTTTTATTTATTAGCCGCTCCACAAGTAAATATCCATCTACGGTGGAGTTGCTGGGAAAGGCCCTATCTCGCGGTAACATTATTGTTATTATTATTTTGTTTGCGCATTATGAGAAAAGAGGTCCGAAGGGATACTTTGCTCACCCTGTATGCCGTTTCCTTGAAACAATTGGTTTCAATTTTGGGCAGTTTTTCCATTTCATCACCTGTATATTATATTTAACATCTTTTCAATTGCCGCTTCTTTGAGATAATCGGTTTCAATTTCCGTCTTCTAAATTAATCATAAAATATTATGTTTTGAATCAATAAATAGAGCTGATAAAAATTAAGATGGTAAAGATCAGATAGAAAGATGGAAAAGAGTAATATCAATTAAATCAGATAAAAATAAATAAATTTATAACTTATCTGACTTTCTGCAGCGTCTTGTAATTGCTGTTTTATTTTATTTCCTATCCTGTTCTTCCTTGAGTTGAGTTAATATTGTCCCATTTAAAAACTTTCCACTGTATACAATAACTTTAGGTCACAACACAGCTATATTGCTTTGTAAACATATGTGCCTCATCTTGACACTGACTATGCTATTATTTATTGCCCATGAACCACTTGGGTCGTCTAGGGTGTACGTAGGGACACTGCACTTCACTTGAGCTTGTTTGCTTTATTTGATTTAATATTATTAGAATATCTTGTAATTATTAATTCCACATGAACTCTGTTTTTCTATTGAGGCTCTTCATTTCAAGCAGAATTTCTTAATCTACTGGTGGCTGAAATATTCTCGAGTTTAACGGGATTTCTACCACTTTTTACCGCTTTTTAGAGAGCATCTTAAAAAACACGTCTTCTCACGACGACACTTAACTCACTCTCTCTCCCCAAAGAAATATTGATATTGTTGACAAATTATTCTTGATTATCAAACAATTATTTTTTGTAGCAGCTTCCTCAGTCTCGGTTGAGAAAATATTTTCAACATTTGGTTTGATTCATTCTAAGATTAGAAATAGTTTAGGGACCGAAAAGCATCTAAATTCATTTTTTTGCGCAAGCCTTACAGTCAACTGTTGTTTTATATACCTATGTAACCTAACTGTTCTTTCTATTTGTAATTTTCTTCTGTTTAATTTGTATCTAGCTTTTAAATAATCTGTACTTTTTGAATTTTATGAACTTTGACTTACTTCGATTATCGGTTTTTACACAACTTGATTTGAATCATGATTTAAATTTAAAAAATCAGTTGATTTAAATCGTCGCAACCTTGAGTCAGAATAATTTCATGTAAGATTTTACGCAAGAAAACATTTTTCTACACCTATTTAATTATATCACAATTATTAACATTTTTCTGATAAAAAATCGTGCCTATAATTCACTGTAGTGAATGGTCGATTCATAATTCACTACACCCCACAGTGGCCCGAAATCAAGTTTTTTTTGTTAAAAAATGGCTAGAGAGCGCATTTCTCGTCGGAAATTAACAAATTTTGAGAGCTACAAGTTTTGTGAAAAATGTTGGAATATAAGTCAAGTGTCAATTTGGCAGCTGTCGATTGACACTTTTTTGTCTAATTTGACAGCTGATTTTGGTTTATTTTATTTTCTAACTAGCTTTAATTATTCAAAAAACTTCGAAGCAACTATTTTTGTCTGAAAATTGTAATTCTTTTTTTGGCCTTTAACTTAAATTAAAAAAAATCAATATTTTTTTCAAAATTTGGCCTCCGGGGATTTGTTGAAACGGTAAGCTTTAATTTAAAAAACAAATTGTTCATTTCTGACAATATTTGCAATTTTAACCAAAACGCTCGATTTGGGTCCACTGTGCAATGTTCGTCCGGCCAATTACAAACACAAATTCAAAAATCACTGTTTCACTGATTCGATGATATTTTAAATCGATCGCTATATTGTTTGTTTACGTTTTCCAACGTATGCACTTCTCACGAGTATAGGAACCGATATCAGTCTAATTTATTTGTTTAAGAGGTGTAGAAAAAGCACAGTATTACATTTGCGATTATGACCATTATTAACTCAGATGATTTGCGCCACTCGCCTACGGCTCGTGGGCTTAAACATAATCTTCATGTATACTATTATCTTGAACTATTGCCAGAACTGACGAGATGACATGCCAAAAGTCCATTTTATCAGCTCACACAAAGTTCTTGTAACGATGACTTACGAAAAAGTTACCTAGCTCTCGCACTATGAGTACTGCGTTAGTTTGGTAAAAAGAGCCTCGGGTAAAACAATAAATATGACTGTTAATATTTCGGCCAGATATATTAACTTAATAGCCTACGCTATATTACAGTAGAGCAACAAAGGCAATACCCCAATTATAATATAAAAGAAAATATTTCCCCACACTGCAATTACATCTGTAACTGACACAAATTAAACACATTTAAATATTTTATTTAGTTGAATCGGGTAGGCAAGGACAATCACGAAACGTAACTGATTGCAGCGCGAATGACACAATTTCAAGAGAAAAAATATGTCGAACAGAAGATTTCCCAACCAGTAAAGCTTTTTAATGCTAACATTTATATTTTTTATTAAGACCTACAATCGTGTTTCCTCCTCCGTGGTATAATGAGAGAATCATGTACCGGGGTGCTCCATTTTCGCTGGAATTATGGCTTAGAAATCACAAAGTGAATCATATGTTCTCTTTTCGTTTGTTTTTGGAAGATTATCATATATATGTACACATGTTGATTTGCCTCACTCTGAACCAATTAAGAAGCCACATTATTTCGTAACATCTACATGTCACATATAATTTTTTGATATTTTCCTTTTTATTACCGTACATAATAAATGTCACTAGTGCTCAGAATTTTATCAATAAAACTTTCAAAAGCGTGATAGTTTATAATAATAATAATACATTTATTTTCCAATAAAAACACATTTTATTTATAGTTCAATCAATAAAGGAGGTGTAGAGTGCGTCATCGGGGATCTAAGCGATTCCTTTAGAAAGTTGTTCAGGATGCTTACGGAGTGAACATACTGAAAGTCCTGACGTCTAGGAGGTGAGCGGGGCACAGAGAGTCCCACTTTTGGTTTTTTTCTCTTTTATCTCGAAATCGGTGCGCGTCTTAGAGAAAAAGAAAATCTTATAACAAATGAAAGCTCATGAAATTCTATAATTCTATGCAACTTTCATTTTATATATTTTTTTCGAATTCGCAACTGTTCGAGCTATGCGCTCCGCAAAAGTGAAAATTTTCGAAAAACAGATTTTTACCTGAAAAATAGAAAATTGTATTTTAAAGATGATAAAAAAGTCCAAATAAGATAAGTAATTTTATTCAATTTCCATTGTTCTCACTCTCAATAACTTTTCATTGTTCAACACTCAACTTTCTCTGGATTCACGTTTTCATCCTTTTTGGCCGTAAGACTCCTAGCAAGGGTTCCTCGCCCATGGCATCCTCATCCTCAGTGGTGGATGGTTCTTGCTGAGGGTGTACTATGTCGTCTTCATCGTCGTCCTCGTTGTAAACAGGCATGCCGTTGAGGCATTTCTCTTGTCAGTGGAGGCACGCCGCAGAACAGTTCAGCATTGCTTTCCGGCATCCACATTTGCCACTACGCAGCGGCAAAATATCGTTTTCAGTAGGACCTCCTTCTGTTGTAATTGGCACCAGGATGTCTCCTACATGTTTCCACCCCCACTCTTGAGGGGGCAGCTCATTCCCGAGCCACTGCTGCACTTGGTGGTGGGTGCGCCGGGAAAGCTGTTTAGCTGCGCACTCAGTTGGTGGGAGGGAGCTGATGTCAGACTTAATATTTGCCACTGAAATAAGTGACATTTTAAACATCAATTTCTTTTAATAATATAATTTTTAGTTTTCCATTTAAGTGTGCCATGACGGTTCCAATTTATTCTAAATGACTCGTGTAATGCTACAAAAATCGAAATCCCGTTAAAAATGCTAAATTATGTGATTTATAAGCAAATAATATTCACCAAAATTGTTTTTGGGGCAAAACTCATTTTTTTTTCAAATGTTATACCGGTACCGTGATACAATTTATTAGTACTATTAATAAGGAATTTATTCATATGTCGTATCAAAATATGCGGTAAATACAAACAAAATTCCTGCTAAAAGAAAATAATAAAATACAATTCTGTTCTAATTAAATGTTAAGTAACTATGGTTGCTTTGAAAACAATGAAATCCTTAGCTTGTCAAACATTTGTTGGTTTAGCGGTGTTTTTATTTTGTCTTTAGAAATTGTTTAAAATTCTTGCTAATTGTGTTCAAAATGCCGCAAATTTATATAAGAGATGAAAAAGTGGACATGTTAATTATTTATGGGGAAAATAAAAAAACTGCAATTGCAGCTATGGACCTTTATGGCCGACGATATTCTGACAGATAATGTCCAGCGAAACATTATTTTAAACTTGTTAAGAACTAATTCCGAGTCCAGCAGTGATCCCAAAGAAAACTTCATTATTGACGAAGGAACGGAAATTAATGTTTTGGCTCAAATAGAAGGTGATAAGAGTTTTCTTTAAGGCAAGTCACCAAACAGCAAGCCGAATTTTGCACAAATACCAGTAGAAATCTTTTAAATTCCAGTTGCACCAGCATTTGTACGAAAATGATTACGAACGTAGGATTTAATATTGCAATTGGATTTTGTATAATAACGAGCAGCCAAACAATGATTTTTTGGGACTGATTTTATTTTCGGATGAGTCAAGGTTTACAAATTTGGGATTATTTAACCAACAAAATACAAAATAATGGTTACAAGAAAATCAAAATTTATTACGGGAAGGTAATTTTCAAGGGCGGTTCGGTTTCAATGTTTGGCTTAGAATAATCTGTAGTAGAATCATTGGTCCAATAATATTTGAAGGACCTCTGACTGATGCGAGATACTTGAGATTCCTGGACAATGAGATTGAGGACATTTTAGATGAGTTACCTTTAGATTTAGGATAGGGAATGTATTTCCAACAAGATGACGCTCCTCCCCATAATTCAAGGATAGTAATTGATTACCTTTAACGGAGATTCGGAGAAAACGTAATTTAGACGAATTGTCCTGTGAGGTCACCTGATTTAACACCCCTTGATTTCTTTGTTTGGGGTCATTTAAAAAATATTATATATGCAAGCTCCGTTACAACACGTGAAGACCTGGAACTACGAGTAAGACGAGCAATTAATAGCTTAACGGCCCAGCAATTGGCGAACGTTCTTCGAGAAACAGCTATGCATTAACGTTAATGGACAGCATTTTGAGCAACTATTGTAATGTTTTGTTAATTTTTTGTATTCCAAAACCACCTTATGTGTAACCAGGTAATTAGAATAAAATTGTATTTTCTTATTTTCTTTTAGCTGTAATTTTGTTTGTATTTATCGCACATTTTAATACGACATATGAATAAATTCCTTGTTAATATTACTAATAAATGGTACCACGGTACTGATATGGTTTCATTTGAAAAAATTGAGTTTTGACCCAAAAACAGTTTTGGTGAATTTTATTTGCTCATAAATCACGTAATTTAGTATTTTTAACAGGATTTTTTGTACCATTACACGGGTCATTTAGAATAAATCGGAACCGCCATGGCACACTTAAATGGAAAACTAAAAATTATATTATAAACAAAATTGATGTTTGATATGTCGCTTATTTTTTGGCTTTGTTGGATTCAGAAAATTATGCATAATTCAAAAATGCAATCATATATAGGGTCTTCCATTTAAAAATCGAAAGATAATGTTACTTCCGGCGAAACCGGAAATGAAAAGAATCAATACTATTCATAATATACATTAATTCTCTATTCGATATACATACCAGTGCCTCAGTAATAAGCTATGCGGACGACACTGCCTTCTTTTATACAGCTTCTAACTGGAACGATCTTAAAAATAAAGCAGAGAAAGACATAAAAGACAAAACAATATTTTGAAAATAAATTGCTCACACTAAATGTATCAAAAACGTATTACTTACCTTTCTATCTATATGAAACCTCAGCCCCGCCTTTTCAAGAACTGATAGTTGATGAACACTTTCGGATAACTGCTGCAAAACAAGTCAAATATCTAGGAATAATCATAGATCCACAAGTTAAATGGGACCTGCACATAAACTATACATCAAATAAAATAAGAAAATTAATATATAGGTTCAAATGTCTCAAAGAAATTCTAGATCTAAATCATTTAAAAATTCTGTACCACTCTCTAATTGAATCGCACCTTTCGTATGGGATCCTAGGGTGGGGCGGAGTTCTCGACTCGCATCTAAAACAGCTGGACATATTACAAAAGAGAATATTGAAAATTATTTTAAATAAGGAATTTACCTACTCATCAAACGTATTGTTTAAAGATGGCAATGTAATGGATATAAGATTATTGTTCTTCCTCCAGTGTGTAATATATCAATGGCAAGCTAATGTGCAAATAACAAAAAATATTCAACCGATAAGGGAAAACCGCAGAAACCACATAAGGATTCCTAAAACTTACACGACCTGTGGACAAAGATGCTTTACATACCTTAGTGCAAGATCCTACAATGAGTTACCCGGAAATATTAAACATCCCTAGGGAGAAAATTCATAATGCTGTTAATCCTAAACCTTACTTAAATAAATTATTTTAAAGTAAATAAAAAAAAAATTGATAATTTGAACTGCACTCTCCGATGTATAATTAATTTTATTATGTATAATTAATTCTATTATAAATGTCACTGTGTATCTGTATAAAAGGAGCACTTGTGTTCTTGCTTACATTATAGTTTTTAGACTGCTATGTCCATATATGTATGTTTTCTTCATGTACACTGCTGTTTGGCACTTCTATGAAGTAGTTAGTTTATTTACAGCTCGATTTGTTATGTGTTATATATGATTTCAGTAAATAAACTTTATTCTATTCTATTCTAATTGTATGTCAAAAAGTGCTGCTTATTATATATGTAGTAATCCTAAATTTCAATCAATTATCTTCAAAACTAAAGGAGAAAAGGGGGTATACCATGAACCTGTTACACCCGGTATACCTAGGATGTCGTAAAAAAAAGTCGAGACGAAATACTGGAAACAGAAAAAAAGTGAATTTTCATACATTTTTAACTTTGTTCTTTAATTACTTTTAATACTTAAAATAGGAAAAAAACAACGTACTTAGATTAATTTTCAACAAAAAAGTATTGTACAAATCTCCGCATTGTTTTTGAGTTATTTTGAAAAAACTAAAAAATGGGCTTCTTCGGATGGCTCTCAAAAACGCAACACGGAATTTAGTAGCACTTTGTGATTTTATCATTTTTAGGTGTTCAACTAACATATTATACAATAAAAACCCTTCAACGCAATTGTTTCTTGCTAAAAGACATATTCAATAGCCTATTTAGGTAATTAGGTTCAATTAAACATGATGTTTGCCTCACTTTTTTTTAAATTTGTTTTTATATAATTCTCTCATGGGCATAAACCATCAAGATTTGTTAAAATCTGGAATTTCGTGACACCACTTCTCTCACTAAAGAGTATAAATAAATAATCGGAATATAAATAAATTTGTATTCTTTATCTTAAATTTACTATCCCATTGTGTACAGAAATGCATTGACGGTAATATTGTGAAATTGGCACATTACGCTACCAGTAAAAATATAAAACAACGAAGTAAACGCCACGATGAGTAATTCTTAATTATAAAATAATCGCGTAATTACAAACTCTATAATTAAGTACGTACTGTGCTATTGCATCGCGTTATTACAAATGTTTTCCTCTCAAATATATCTAAATCTTCATCATGATATTCCGACATTAACTGGTTTTCAAAACATTTGTGTCAAGGCCCCCCCTCTGCATAATATATTTTGGTGAATGTGAAGTAATATCGGTAACAGGTAGGTCTATTTTTATTATGGATATTAAATAATACCATAATAGTAAATTGTTGTCAGTTTTAGATAATCTATCCTGCTTTCTTTTAGGATTTTTTCAGTTAACGTAAAAAATGCGAATTTTTTAAATGTTATCATTTCTTAAACATACGTCGCCGTAACTCCAGAATTATTAATGGTAATAATTATAATAATGGACCGTTCATAAAATACGTTCGCAAATAAGGGTGTGGGAGGTGTATTGGTTAGCGTGACGAGATGTGACAAGGGGGAGGGGGGTGGGTCTAAAGAAATGTCACGTTCGCAGTTAATCAATTTTATTTTAATTTTCCCCTTAACTTGGCAGATTTTAAAAAATTTTCATTATGATATAAAGTCATTCTCAAGTACTAAAAGCCTGTAAACAGGCCAGTTGAGAGGGGGGCGGGGGTGTTTCCCCGATTAGTGTGATGTAAGTAACAATGAGTTTCGAATGACTAAATATGAAACTATCACCCCGTTTTTGAGAACTGCGAGCTAATTATTTTTATTTCAAGGAATACCACCCTCCGCTCTTCAAGATTTCGATCGAGGAAAGAGTATCACCTCCCCCGCTCTTCAAAATTTCGATAAATTAATGTTTCAGATTGTATGCACTTATTTATTTACTTATGTGGTCATAACAAATATGTTAAATTATTATTCATCTGTATGCTATTTTTAAACACAAGAAATCGTTTATGGGGGGGGGGGGCTAGCTTTTGTGATGTAATATTTGTTAGGGGGGGGCGCTTACTTATGTGGTCATAAGAAATATGTTAAATTATTATTCATCTGTATGCTATTTTTAAACACAAGAAATCGTTTATGGGGGGGCTAGCTTTTGTGATGTAATATTTGTTAGGGGGCGCGCGCTGAAAGTGAAGGAGGGGGGGGGGGGGCAAAAAGGTGAAATTCTGAGTACCGTATTTTATGGACGGCCCCTAATGAACTTTATTTCTGTAAGATGTTAGAAGTATCAGAACATAGCAACATTGGAAAAAGTACAAGGAACTGGAACTAATACAATGCGAATACATATATAAACCAACTACAGAATTATGTAAAAAAAAATAAACAAACAAACAATGCCAAAGACTAAGAGATCTAAAAATATAAACCTTCCAACGGGGAAAAGAAAACTAGATCAAGGAAATATGTGTTGCTTATCAGCTGGTATCGTTAAGATTAGTGCCTATATACTCATCAACTGTATAAAATGAGTATTTGAGCAAAAATGATTTTACTTACAAAGTGATAAAATAGTATATAGAAAAAGTAATTTTTTTCTGGATGCTAAGTCAATATTGAATCTCTCAGTGTTAATACAATTGACAATATAACTTATGGTAAAGATAATATTTCGAGGCCCTACATCCTATGCACGCCTAATTTTTTTCCCTGTGACGAATGACTTTATTATTAAAAATATGTTGTTTTAAAACTGAGCAAAAATGTAGTTGACTTTTTTTATCGATTCGGAGATAAGATAACATTTTTTAGAGCACTTTTGCGAATATGTAAATATCGTTGGTAAAATGGCTTGGTTGCAACCGTGCTAGTAGTATATATAAGTAGGGAGCCGGCTGTATAGATTTCCTATGAATAAGATACATGAAAGTCTTTATGTGAGCGAGTAAGTATTACCACAGACATACAGGCAGCCACTTTTCATTTTTGCAAATTTTGCCCGCATCATGGAATTCTGACGTCACTTCCAGTCACGATTATTTGTGTCATCGAATACATGAATAAAATTAACGTTAAAATGTAGGTCTTGAGGTATACAATGAGAATGTAGTGGGCTTCCAGGCTTAATTTGTCCACAACCCTGAGACACCCTCTATTAAAGTTTTTTTTGTACTTAAGTCATCGAATACATGAATTATTTTTTAACATTGGAAATGTTTATGTTTTCGTATATGAGGTAGAGTTACCAGTTTTTGTTCAAGGTCAATAGACAGTGGTGTCGCGGTCGACTGAGACTATCGTCTGCAACGGCTGATATACGCAAAGGTAATATGGGTTGCATATATCACAGGGGTCAAATTACCAGTTTTCATTTAAGGTGTAAATACAGCGGTGTAGTGGATCGTGTTATTTTCGAACGAGGCGAAGCCGAGTCCGGAAAAAGTTGAAAAGTGTATGTTTTATGTATAGTGTTATCGTTTCCACTGTCCCGATGATTTCAAGGATTGCGAAATCTGTGATTGTTTTTAAGTTAAGGTACAAGCCTTCTAGTTATTAAAACAAAATAGGCTGCCTCTTCTTATTTGCCTGCATCCTCCCATTTTGACGCCACTTCTGGTAAAATTCCATAACGCGGGCAAAATTTGCTTATATGAAAAGTGGTTCCCCGTATGTCTGTAGTAGTAGTAGTAGTAGTACTTACTCACATTAAGTCTATCATGTATCTTATTCATAGGAAATCTATACAGTCGGCTCTCTACCACATACTAGGATGGCTCACATGGAATTTTCTTGCCCGGCATGATTAAAAGATGGTCTCCAAATTTGAGAGAATAATACTGACGCATCTCCGAGGCCATGCAGTTGCCCATGTATGAGTAAAGGACATTTTTTCATAAATTTGCGATAAAAAATTCAAACATATCGAGATCGGCCCTACAATAACTCATAAAATTCATAAACGTCCACGTGTCTGTCGAAAATTGCCAACAGTCTTTATTTAGTGAACGTTTTTGATCGTTTAAACTCAACTATATGTACATACAGATACGCATAGGCGTCCCGAAACAAGAAGTAATTGAAACCCAACAGATAAAATCATGTTTTCGAAACTGATGCGATGATAAAAAATGTTACGTAAAACATAAAAATTATTAACAGTTATTGTAGGAATGCGGTTATGACTCGTATTTCTTGTAATGAAATGTATTACATCAATATTTGGCGAAATTTCGTGATAACTCTCTCACTAGCCCTCATATCTGCTTAATCTGCAAGTGAAGTGTAAATAATAAATTATGTCAGTACAAAATTACGTTCGCTTTATTTTCTGAAATGTATTCCTAAATATAAAATGGACAAGGTATGTTAGATGCTGCCCTAAACACATAATGTCATCTTTTTGTTATTTAATTATGGTACAAGATGCTCAACGTAATTTGCCTATGTCTTAATTTTAATTATAATATTAATAACAATGATAAAGTAAGTACAAATACTTCTAAATAGAAGTGAATAAAATGTCGAATGGATTTTTTTGACAGATTTTGAAAAAGTTGGATATGAAAATATATTTGCTGAGTTTATGATTTCTTCTTTGATATCAGTTATTCAGATTATTTTTAACACCAATTTTATTTGAAATAGTTTATCTACTATCTGAAGATTTTGGATGAGAAAAAAAAACTTGAACAACTATTTGGTGGCGTGAGATCTGTTTTGTTGTGTTATGGCATATCCACTAGGCAGTTCGACTAATATGTATTTTTTCATTGATAGTAAACTTTCTCGTAAGAGGGAGGTTTTTTTACTATCTTTTCCATGACAAACATTGTATTTTCAGAATGTCTGACTATCCTCAAACATAAAGAATAGGCAATTTCTTGTTTTTCATATGATGTAATATTAGATGCTCGATATTCTTTTCTGTGGTCGAAAACACTTTGGAATTTAATTAATCGGCCTTTGACAGGTTTCAGTAAACTAGTAGTAAAATAAGAATTCAGCAGTGCTCGTCTACAAATATTACTACCAGTTTAAACGAATACCACCATTTTGCAGAAATAATTGTGTTAAAACTAAATATGTCATATACATATCCCATCTGCATTGCTCATGAATTTTACATCTTTTTATTTATAGGTAAATGGGTTAACGATGTTATTGTGTTGTTTTACTGATAATTTGAAAAATGCATTGTTTACTGTATTTCTATATATACATACGTATGTATATAATTTGTTTAATCGTATCGCTCACTGTTTGTGTAAACCCGCCAGTGGAAGCGTTTTTAATGTCGCCACTAATTTTAATTTATTCGTACATTTATAATTTCAATGTTTATGTAGATGTATGATAATTGTATATAAACAAACAACAAATTAATAAATACATTTTAAGGCAATTTGTTTAATGTCTCAAATCGTGAGTTTCAACAAAATTTGCCTTCAGTACTGTTGAGTGGAAAATCAATAACTTTGAAGTACACAGACACCAGCCCTCTTGAACACAACACTCGATGTACATTTCACCAACTCCGTTGGCATCATCGGAAAAATTAAAAGTTTTATCATCTCCTTTTGACGCCAACGTAGTTGACGTGTGACGCCCTCGTCACATTAAACGTGGATTTCATAGACAAATCAAGTATATTGGATATTAGGTGTCTAGCTCTAGAACTCATAAAACCTTTCCTAACAACTCGCAAATTCCACGTGAAAGTTACTAATACTGGGTTGGAAAAATATGAAGTGAAACTTGAAGTTCCCCAGGGAACCATTCTGTTACCGCTGTTTGTGAACAATCTCCTCTGTATAATTTAATGCTAGCGCAACACGTTGGGCCACATTTTAACTGAAACATTTCTCTATAAATATACTATCCAAACGTTGGCAGCTACAGCAGTGCTTGCTGGAACCTAGTAGATGCCAAACTTGGCATATTCGCGGCCAATTAAGACAAGCTTACCATTCACACTTGGCTTTGGCCGAGGTTTGCTAGACTTGGCCCAACGCGACAGTTTGCTGTAGAAGTAAATTCCAAAAGTATGTGTTGAATTGGATAAGATAATTTTTTTTCTTCTTCAATTCTTTGAGACTTCCTGCCACATGTATTTTTTCTTTTTAAGCGGTGCTCGGGGAATCTACAAAATATCACAATTAACCAGTATGTTACTGGTAAATAACCTCTACGCCTGTGACTTTTACGTCAAAGGATCAGTTAGAGGTTGCTTTTATTTTTTTTAAATAAATAACACAAATAAGTATAAAAACTTGAAATTAAATATTTCGCCGACGTTTCGGAAGTCTAATCTGTTTCCTTTTTCATTCCTTTTTTGAAAAATGTTTTTGCTGTGTATGGTAAATACACAGCTCTAAGAATGTTTGTTATATTCAATATCCATAGATACTTACTATTTACATAGAACTGTTGATATAGTTAACAATTTCTTTAGTTTTTATACAATGTTAAGTTTGTGAAGTTCTTCTTTTAACATTGGCAACCAAGTTGTACAGACATCTACCTAACAATTCGACACGCATCAATCCTCATTCAATAATATTATCACAGATTCTTTAATTTTTCTTTTTTTGCTATCTGCCTCTTTTGTTAAAATTTTTGCCGAGTCCCAGTTTATTCTATGTCCGTTCTCCCAAGCGTGTTCGCAGATCTTGGACCTCTGAATTTCAATTTTTCTGATATAATTTTGATGTTCGCCCAATCTTACACTAAAAGGTCTGGATAACTCACCCATATAATGTTTGTTGCACCCACACGGAATACTATAAATGCAGTTTTTTCAATTTTGCTCGTGGTTCTTCGGTTTCGTCTTTGTCAGAATAGATCTTAAAGTGTTGTTTGTTTGAAATACCGTCCTAATATCAAATCTATCACCGATGTGGCGCAACTTTTCGGATAATCCGCATACATAAGGAATTAACTTTTTTCAGGTTTTTGTCCACCAATAATTGTATTTGGAATTTCGATAGAATCTCGGTGTTTCTAATAGCCTCACTTCTATTCTGTTATTTTGCTTTGAATTTTGTTTATTTATTAATGACTTAATTATAAAAAGTTAAAAAATTATTAAAATTAAGTTCTAGAAACCTGTATTAAACGAAAAATGTAATTCATTTTGTTCAGCAAAAATGGGAAGCTGAGAAACAATTAAGGAGAAAAGAAACTAGTGTTTTAATTAAAATCAGCTGAGGCCTTGGCTAAAAAAGACTGATTATTTTCATTGTTACTTATAATGGGCTTGTTCCATGATATTCTTTTTATATGGTTTTTATACTTTTTCACATAGTACTCAATATTCTCATTATGCACTTAAAATTTCGTATTATTAACTTTTTCCGTTCTCGAGATATAAGGAGTTGAAATTGGTAATAGTTGCAAAAACCGAGCGCTCATATGTGACGTCACTATACGTAAGTGACGTAAGAAAAATGGCTTTCTGGGACCTTTCAAATTTAACCTGAAAAGTCGAAAAACATGGAATTTTTAAACGCTGGTAACTAAATAAATACGTCGAGTGAAAGTTCGTTCTATGTCTCTAAGGAAAGGAGAAGGTCGGCGATCAATTCTAATCGTAAATTGCATGGTCAAAATCGAAAATTCGTCCCGGCAGGAGCGATAGAAAATTGTAACTATTTGACATTTCACCAAATTGTACTCCGCTACTGTCAAGTAGTAAACAAAACAAACAATACTTTGAAAACACTTATAATTATAACAAGTAAGGAGTATCAAGTCTATTGAGATCGCAGAGTCTATGCGTATAGTGACGTAGCGTCTGGCCACGCCCCATTTTCGCGAGATGGATATTTGTAATAGTTTTTAAGATACTAAACGTGCGAATAAGACTCTAATTTTTTGCAGATCCATTAAGTTATACTTGCACTTTCGATTTATGAAATAAAAAAAAAATGCCGAACAAGCCCATTAGGTGTATATTTTCTTGTTTTTTTCATTTGCATGGAGATGATTTTGTTCTTTATTAAGTATAGAATATATTTGCTTTAATTGAATTACTGTTGGTCATGCTTTATTTAAATGTTAAATGAGTTAAAAAGTTTATAGAAACCCGAAAGCCATATTAAAAAAAATTGTTTTGTTACATATATTAAGATTAAGTTAATTTGCAATTTTTTTTTTATTACATTTGTTTAAGCGTACAAACATTTTACATTAGCACACTAGCATTATTAGCATTGTCCAGGTTGCAATTATATCTAATACAAGTTAGAAAGCAACTAAATATTGTCAGCATTGGTAAAAAACCTGGAAACACAAAACAAGTGTTAAACACAACGGTCACAAGGTTATTTTCAATATTTTGTGAACAAACAAAAACAAATGTCAAAGTTGTCAAAACAACCTCGAAATTCAACCGAACCATTTCATAATTTTTAACCAACCGCCGGAATAAAATATTTTTAACCGATTTCGGTGGATATAACCTGTCAATATTGAAAAATGCCTTACATTTCTAAAATTGGTAATATCGCCTGCAGATAAAAAATTTCATACCAGTGTGTTAGTGATCGAATTCTGAACAACTTTCAAAATGTCAGTCCGTCTTTCTTTCTGTCTGTCCGTCTGTCCATCCGTCAGTACTTTATGAAGTAACTGCTGGTTTTATAATTAAGGTATTATATGCCAATTGACAGCAGCCAAAACCCCGCGAAAATTTAAAAAAATTAATAAAATTTGTTTAGTTTTTGTTTAACGAATTTTTATGAATTAAATGAATGATTTTTCGGTCGCCGATTCAATATTTATTTTAGCCAAAAGTGGTCAAAATGTGGTCATTTAAGATTACTGTCTGTGGTTCTAATGGATTTATTTCTAATAAAAAATATCAATGAAACGCACTGGGTTTTATGGTTGTTTAGTCGCAGATTACTATTGTAATGGTCATATTGGTCTAGAGTGGTCAAAGTGCAAGATATTGAACATTTTAAAATTTGTTAAATGTTTTATATTTTCGCGGGATTTTGGCGGCCGTCAATTACCATTTAATACCTTAATTGTAAAACCAGTAGTTACCTCATATACTACCAGCGTTCTCAAATATTTGGCGCCTAATTTCATCCAATTTGATAAAAAAATGAGCGTGGGTTAGAATTTTGAAAATGACAACTCATTAATTTCACACTGAGCGTCGTCTGTCCGTCCATCCGTCTGTCTGTCTGTCCGTCCGCCACGTTTCTTGTTTAATCATATTACTCAATTCATATACATTTAATGTATACATTATAAATAAGTCTTATTTACTTTTTTATAAAAACGCTTCTGTATTAAGCGCCGTTTTCTTAGTCTCAATTTTAATATCTGTAATAACAAAATACCGAAATAACTGGATTTTTATTAACATGGTAGTTATTATTACGAGGTGCTAATTTTATAAATTTTATGCAACTAGACAATATACGCATTGTAATCACGTTTAATTAATTAATTTTCATTCACAACAATAGCTAATATTTCGTTGTTGTAACAATAAAGACAACCTTGGCACATTTTTACCAGAATAATTTAACTTGGTGTGTGTTTGTAGATATTTTTTCAACAAAGAGGAGATCAATCTAAACTCCCTTTACATTGAGGTCAATCGATTAGGATATGTCCTGTATTACATCCCAGAAAGTCAATGTCGATGAGAATGGCACGAGTAAGTGCGTCGTGACGCCGATGGCGGCCTACTTTCGAAAACTCTCGACGCTTCTGACCTACTGAACCGAAACTAGTTTCTGAGGACATTAAGTACTTCAATACATTTTTTATACCAGGATTCCTTAATGTTTACCGTTTACTTCTCACCATTTCTACGAGAAAAATAACGTAAACGTTCCAAACATTAAAATAATCTTTCAGTTATATACAGGGTGTGTCTCATAGTGTGGTCCTTATTTTTCGACAAAAAGTAACCTCAAAAATCGCCTGTTTTTTCGCCCTCGTTATCGAACTTGAATTTAGTCCTAACCGATAATTTAAAATAAGAAATTAATCCCTGGCGAGTTTCAAATTGAGCATATTTTTAGTTTATTTTTAGTTTTTAGAGTTATGATACACCATCAGTCCCATTGTTTGATAGTCTAATAAAAAGTAAGAAGGGGGGATTCAAAGGATATTTGCTTTGTCCAGAATTCTGTTTATTGGGGTGGAGATTACCAAAAAATAGGTTTCTCGATCTCTCAGGGGTGAAACTTCCTTAAAAAGCAAAGCACACCCCATCAAGGGAGTTTCTCGCATACATACATTAAAAAAAAATAAAATTCATCATAGTTGTCTCCATATATTTAATGCAAATAAAAAAGACTATAAAAACAGGCCATTAAGATATTAAAGCCGGTATTTTTTCCTGCCGAGACGGTCCTACAGAGACGTACTTAAAATTTTTTAGTATTAGAACAAACAAAGTAAATATACTAGAGAATTAAAAATCGTATTTTCGGCAGAAATTTAATGACGCTACTGGTAACTTATAAAAAATCTTACTCTGTTTTGCGTCAAGATAGGGTATCTTACGTATTGGTGGAAGTATGCTCGTCCTTCGGGTTCTAGTTAGTGATGATTTGCGTAACTATATTTTAGGAGTTAAGACATTTTAATCAAAAGAGTCTTGTTTCCAATTATTTCTTATTTTAATTATGCCAGAAGATACATGAGAACAATGTTGTTCTATGCATTAAGTAATACATTATATTTATGATTTACCATTTTCTACCAAATTTGAACATGCCCCTATCTCCCGTCTATACCTAAGCGGTACAGCTTTCAGGTTTTTTATGTGCAGTAAATATATCGAGACAACTACAGTATAATTTTTCTAAGATGACACTATCGGCAATAAAACGCCAGACGAAGAGAAATCTATATCTCACCTTTTCTCGCGCCTATTCGAGCAGAGAACGATTACAGCCCTGCCCCTAAGTTTCTAGATACACATGGTTTCATTTCTTGTCTTGCTCTTGCTCAAGAATTAAATAACGATAACTTCTGAAAGTGTAAATACAAAACACTTTAAATCCCGACCTGTACTCGCACCAATTTTATATTTACACTTTCAGAAGTTATCCTTATTTAATTCTTGAGCAAGAACAAGACAAGAAATGAAATCATATGTATCTATAAACTTAGGGGCGGGGCTGCAACCGTTCTCTGCTCGAATAGGCGCGAGAAAAGGTGAAATATGCATTTCTCTTCGTCTGGCGTTTTATTGCCGATAGTATCATCTTAGAAAAATTATACTTTATACAGCTTCTGTTGTAAATTGAGTAAAATTAATGTAAAAGAAAGAGTTATTTTTGGCTTGAAAACTGCCAAATAGCTCAAACCCCTACCAAATTGCTGAAGACGTCGAAATAAATAGTTTTTTCTAATTTTTGAATTTTCCAAGGATTCAATATGTGGTTAGTAACTTCTACAGGTTATTTATTATAAATGACAACTACCTTCTATATATGAGAACTACCCCCCAGAAGGGGTAAAAGCTTACAGAAAGTCTTAAGAATTCAATTATTTCTGTTCTTTTTTAATTTTTAGGATAAAATTGAATTACAGTGAAATATCACACTATAATTCCTGAATCGATAGCTGCATAATTAACGACATTGTGCTAATTTAAAATATCGATCTGATCATCAATAGCAGCACAGACAGCCTTGAAGAGGAGCGGGGGAGGATTGACACATTTTTTTAAATCGTCCTGACGAGTTTAGTTATTGTGTATTCATGAAAAAGTTGCAAAAAAGGGGTAAATTTGAAAAGTACTGTGGCCAGGACAAGATCTGGCTACCCCCCCTCCGTTTTCAAGAGTGCTGAATACGATGGTGATATTTTTAGGCCTCCATTTCTCAAGAACTATCCTTGAACGCTAAAAACCACCCCCTCTTCGCGTTTTTTCCATTTTAGGCATGCGAGGGCTTGTCGGATCGGGTTTTTCGGGTAGGCCGTATTAACTTGAGCATCCAACATATTATCAACCCCCAGGGTTGAAACTTGCTGAGGCAAACGTTCCTAAGTCGTTTTATTGGTTCTTAGCTATGCTATGGGAGGGGAGGATTGCAAGAAAAAAATGTACTGCCCCACCAGTTAATTATTGTCAATTGAAAATCAAAATTTCAGTTTGTACATTCGAATAAAATTTTTATATTGATCACTTAATTCATGTGACTTTATATATAGAAGGAAATTGTTGCTAGGCCGCTTTTTGTATAAATTGATTTTCCACGATCTTCGGGGTTTCCAACGTTCGTTTAATAACTGTGAAAACGCCGAAGACAATTCAAGATGACTGCAAGCGGGGTGTACGTCAACGAATTACATATTATTGATTGATTGATTGATTTGCTTGCGTAAGGTGGGCATTGCCGCCGATTCCGGGCATCCATGGAGGTTCGTTCCAACACGCAGTCTGGTCGTCCGTCGAACACCAACCAAATCTCGGATGCGTATGCAGCCGGTCCTGGTGTATAAACCCGGACCGGCTGCATACACCGGGTTGGACATTGGACATGCTTGTTAGCAGCGAGAACCACATGACCCATGGGGTGAGAATATAGGATGGGAAGTGTAGGGTGTTTGTGAGATGTTTCTTTTAAGTTTCCATGCTTCTTCTAAGTTTCCATCTGTCATCATCGGTTGGGGTGTGCTGGTGTTTGCGAGATGCTTCTTTTAAGTTTCCATGCTTCTTTTAAATTTCCAGCTATCGTCATCTCCTTATTTTTCTGTTTCTTCTGTTTCTGAATCTGGCATCTTTCATTTTTTAAATTTTTTTGTTTGTTTTTTTTATTAAACGTTCCACAGGTAAATATCCATTTATAGTGGAGTTGCTGGGAAAGGTCCTATCTCGCGGTAACAATATTTTTTGCGCGTTATGAGAAAAAAGAGGCCCGAAGGGATAGTTTGCTCACCCTGTATGTCGTTTCTTTGAGACAGTCGGTTTCAATTTCCGCCTTCCAAATTAATAATAAAATATGTTTTGAATCAATAAATCGACCTGATAAAAATTAAGATGGTAAAGATAGAATAGAATAATTAATATCAATTAAATTAGATAAAATAAAATAAATTAATTTATAGCTTATATATCTTTCTGCAGCGTCTTGTGATTGCTGTTTTATTTTATTTCCTTTCCTTTTCATTCTTGGGTTGAGTTGATTTTATCCATTTAAAAACTTTCCACTGTATACAATTACTTTAGGTCACAACATAGCTATATTACTTTGTAAACATATGTGCCTCATTTTGACACAGACTGTGCTATTATTTTTTGCCCAAGAACCACTTAAAAAGTATCGTGTTGGGTGTACGCAGGGACACTGCACTTCACTTGAGCTTGTTTGCTTTATTTGGTTTAATATTATTAGAAAATCTTGTAATTATTAATTCCATATGAACTCTGTTTTTCTATTGAGGCGCTTCATTTCACGCAGAATTTCTTAATCTACCGGTGGCTGACATTTTTTCGAGTTTAACAGGGTTTTTACCGCTTTTTAGAGAGCATCTTAAAAAACACATCTATTCACGACGACACTTAACTCACTTCCTCGTCAACCAATTACATATTATATCAAAATTACATATATCAAAAAAATCGATAAAGTATTTACACAGAACTTCCCTCTTTATTTGTACAGGGCGGTCACTCTAAAAAAAAGCCGCTGCCCAAGGAGTCACTACTTCCAAATCCAGATTTCCCATCTCTAAAGGAAAACAGTTTGTGACTATATTTGCACTCTAGTATGTGGAAATAATTAGCCATAAAATTTTAATAATGTATTTGAGGCAGATGTCATAAAAAAATTGAGAATTTGGCTTCTAGAATTTACGCCAAAAATGAAGCTTCTGGACTCTTATTTAACTTGATTTACCTATTTCCCGTATTTACCCCCCAACCCTTCAACGAAATCATCTCAATGTCATTACAGTACATAAGTGTACCAAATTTCAAGTGAATATCTTAATTTTATTTTATCAACCCATTTAATAATGAAGTGGTGGTGGGGGGGGTTGAAAATTTTTATAAGAAAATCTAAGGCCTTGGCTTCTAGTACATACACCGAATCCTAAGTTTCTGTATTCCTACCAATTTGCTTTACTTGTTTTCTCCTATATACCCCTACTTACCCCCCACACCTTCAACGGAATCATCTTAAAATATAATCTAGTTCCAGATGTCGTTATAACATATACGTATACCAAATTCTAAGTGAATATCTCAATTTTATTTTAGCAGCCCCTCTAATGATGGTGTGGGGGTGGTGGAGGGGTTGAAAAATATAAAAAAATCTCCTCTCTTCTAAATATACACCAACTCCCAAGTTTCTGTACTTTTACCAGCTTGCTTTACTTATTTTCCCCTATTTACCCCTCATCCCTTCAATGGAATCGTCTCAAAATATAATCTAATTCCAGGTGTCGTTATAATAATTACGTGTACCAAATTTCAAGTGAATATCTCAATTTAATTTTGTCAATGTAAAATAGTGACTGTTCTAGAAATTTATAGGAGATTTTTATCTTCTTCTGGAACATGGGAGGAGAAGATTCTTGATTGTGTTCTACATAACTCTAGAGGCAATTTTAGAGTATATAAGGCGATATTCATGGCTGAAAAGGGGGAGGTCGGAAAGTGACAAGTGAGAGGTTAGAAATCCGAGGTGATAGAAATACAAAGTAGTAAACATTGTTAATGGTTATTTTAGTCCAGTAAAAGTGTATTTTATCTAATTCAAAGTATTGTGAAGTTCCAGTAAATTATTAAATAAAGTGATAGTGGTTATCCCTTGTTTAAATTATTTGGAACTCACAGATCTTGAAGGGTGATTCAGGGGTGGAAATACGCGACAATTATAAAGAAATCTGAATCCTTTGCTTCTAGCATATACACCAAATACCAAATTTCTGTACTCTTACTAGCTTGCATCATTTAACGCGAAATATAAGCCCGTTCCAGATCTCGTCATGATACATATGTGTAGAGTAGTATTATTATGAGAAGATGCTCGCAAAAAATAATGCGCAGAGACGAGTTTGTGTGCCTTCATTGTTTTAAGCCAATGAGAGCGAATTGCGTCATATTTGACGTCGAAGCCAGTGGCACCGTCAATCTGCAGTCACAGGATCTGTGCTGCAGTATACTTGTTGTGTTCCCCATTTCTGATTGAATTAAGTGATATAACCTTACTTTCAGTGAAGAATGTCTTCATCGTAAACACCAGAGTGTGACGAGTTTTAATATTCTACATTACACAGTTCCTCGACCTCGAAAATTTGATTAGAATTATTATATATCCTTCTACCCCAGATGATGCTGTCACTGGCAAAAATATTCGCGCACGTTAGCTCCGCCCCGAGCATCTTCTCATAATAATACTACTCTACCAAATTTCAAGTCAATATTTTAAACCGTTCCTGACAAAATGTGCGCACAACAAAAGTCAGACCGACCGACAGACAGAAAATATTTTTGATTTTTTTTTACGATTACTATTATACTAGTTATTACTAATATAACGAAGAAAACCTGATAACTTTTGGTCAAAAAATATATAAAGTGGTCATCCAACAGCAAAAAATAAATAATAAATAAAAGGTGCCAAATACTATGGTTTGCTTCTCAAATTTCCTCCATAATTGAATTATTTCTTAGGATAACCACCCTGTATATTTTTCAATATAACTATAATAGGTGTCTTCCTTGCCAAATATTATTGCCATCTGTCACATTTTTACCCCCACATCCACGTAGTGTAGTGGAAGTACGGTAGTCGTAATTTTTTTTAAAAAAAATTTCCGTCGAAATAGGTTTAAATGTCATGAAACCTGGGAATTTTAAATTAAAAAAAATATATTCTCTTTAGACGGTCCATCCTGTATATTTTCTAGTGAAAGTCTACCCATGCAGTAAAGTCAACTACTTACCAAATTTGTTCTCCGTCAAGTAATTTTTTGGTAATACCACCAGCAGACAGAAGATCGACAGACAGACAGACTGAAACGTGAAAATCCGAAGAAATCTCGGGGAGTGATCTTTTTCTCAAATTCAGTACTTCCCTTCGGTAAGCAAGGGAAGTAAAGAGCGTCCATGTTGCAATACAAGTTGCATTGCACGTTGCAGCTATACTCTGTACGAGGCTTTACATTACGGAATTTTGCATGTGCGTTTTTCATCTATATTTCTAGATGAAAAGTCGACCATAATTTTGAATATTTAACATTCAAATTTTTTAGCGTTGACCCAGTGAACTTTAAAAGAATTTTATTTTACGCATTATACACATAAACATAACACATTTTCCCAGATTACGTGTTGATAAGGTATCGATAACGTTTAAGTTGGCTATTAATAACAATGTAATTATTGTTTGTAATATCTGATGAATTCCGTTGACCTAATTATGGTGGTTATTAAAAGTGAGATTAATTTTATAATAATAATTAAGCATTATTATGCTTGCTTTGCCCTACTTTTTTAATTCAATGAAATGTAAATAAGTTATCGCAATCGTTCTTTTAGTTTCGAAATAAAATTAATACTTTTTTGAAGAGTATTTAACTAAACTCAAGTAGTAGGTAGAAAATTTTTTCAAATGCGCGGAAATGCAGTTTTTAATATATTTTCTTTTGAATCTAGTTAGAATAATCTTAATTGTAGACTAGAACGAAATATTTGCGTTATTAGGTTATACTTTGTTTAGAAACGGCAGAGAGTAATAAATCTCTCGGACAAGGACCAGCCACTATTGTTTCTTCATAATTATGAAAATTGTACCGGAAAACAATTTATTAAATTAATTTATCCACTCATTTCATTTTCTTAATTTTACTGGCAATATATTTATATGAAATAAACGCCTGTTATATAATTTATCTGAATATTTCTATATTAATAATAATAGTAACTTTATTAAACGACTAAAAATCCTTTAAACCCAGCTATGATGTTTGAATTTGCAAATGAGAACTGGTACGAGAGAGATGGACCCAAAAGATCACACCGGTAGAGACGATGACAGAGATTGAACCGTAGGTAGAAACGTCGTAGTACGGGCATATAATAATAATGTTTAGTCTGTATTAAGGGCGAACTTAACCTTACATTTGTGATTCTCTAACACTTAACCCTAATTTCGAACATACTTTCTCTAAAGGTACAGCTCATCAATATAATATAATATGTAATAGAAAGAAATTACAAATAAGCTCCCTGCATATGTTTTTATGGGATTTCAATTTATAATGAGCTTTTATTAGTCTCTTTCAATTCCAAATAGACTTTAGTCTTACATCTTTGTGTAAAGCTGATATGCTTAAACAAACTATGCAAAAAATACGTTTATGAAAAAGACATTGTTAAAAATAGCTGAATTTTGGCCCCCATCGCGGAACATATGAGACATAAATAGGCGGCCGGCTGTACAGATAAGATAAGATACATGAAAAACTTTTGGGTGCAAATTAAATCTCTGAAATGGTGGAAAAATTTCCCACGACAAAAACAGGCTAAAGAGTTCATTAAAGAACGATCAGCCAAATTTACGGAGGATTTATTGGGCCAAAATAGAAAGGCCATTAGAATAATAGTAGGTCTTCTAACCGGTCACTGTCGACTTAATAGACATCTCAGTCTAATGGATTTGGCACAGCCCGCAACATGTAGATTCTGCCAAGAGGCAGAGGAAACCTCAGTCCATGTATTGTGCCATTGTGAACGCCTTGCTAGACTGAGATTCCAACTACTTGGTGGTGAAAAACCAAGAGCTGATAGCTGCACTAAGGAGCCCCTATCAAGGCTGTGGAGACTGATACAAAGGACAAAGCTGGATAAGGAGCTCTAAGGAAAACAAACAGGAGCACCATAATAGATCCATGGGGTCGCGGTGGTCAAGGCCAATTGGCCAGCTCCTCCTTCCTAATCTAATCTAATCATCCCACGAAATATTGAAATCATTATAGGAAAAAGAAGGAAAACATTATTTCTGCCGTCAAATCAAACCTGAATTTGTGAAAGAAATCATTAATAGTTACAAAATAAAAATTCGGCGTGCACAGGAGTTGACAAACAGCGCTATAGCACGGAAGAGTTGAACAGGCGGTACAATATCGACGGCGCTAACCAACTACACCACATCGCTTCCCACATAGTAACAGGCTCTCGCTCAGTATTACATCATCTGATCTTGATACTTTCATGTCGGTGGCCTTGGAAGAAACTCGTAACTTTTGTTCTATACGCGAGCAACATTTCCAATGTTAAAAGTATATTTTTGGATAAAAAAAGTACTAATTTCTATTAGTAAATAAAAGTATGCCATTTCGACATTAATAATAGCAACTACGAAGTTAACATACCAGTGCAGAGTTGCAAAAAATACATTTAACGAATTTCCCTGTATTTCTTTATTTCTACCTTCATTTAACAAGGAAGGCAATACAAAGGCAGTCCAACGAAAGTAAATTTAGCCGGCACTGATTTATAACATAATTGCTCCTATAGTGCCCTATATTTTTACAAAAGAGTACACGATCAATGGCCGAGTGATATATTTGAAATGTATATCCACCTGTCACAACAAAACAATTTACAAGACTACCTTTTAAGCGTGCACAATATAATAAAACCTTTCAGGTGTATGCTGTTGTTACAAAACACTTTTTGAACATTACCTATATTTTCTCAAAACACATCCACGCTTTAGCCATAAATCGTAAACTTGAAAAGATACAAGCGTTTTTGTTGAAAATACATAGGCCCTTTATCTATTCTCTCATGCTGTTGACTGAAAATAGAAAACAATTATGAATTGTAGTTCTAAGGACATGTCAAATGAGCCCATTATTTTTTATAGCCAAAAATTCGTATTATGAAATGCAATTTATATAAAACTGTCGCTCTCTGTTGAAACGGTAACTGTGAAAGTGAACAAAGGCGGAAATGTAAACATAAATATGTTTTTCGAAATTTAAGTATTTCACAAATATTTATTTGCAGCAGATTTCATGTAGTCATCTCGTAAGTAATGTACCGAATAAAAAATTACTCAATCTTAAGAAAGTCCCTTTTTGTGTCCCTCTAGCCTAGCGTAATTCTCAAGCAAAATTTCAATGTAACGAACGCGTTTAGTATATTATAGTAATTGTCGTTAAAGTATATGGTGTCCTGTTGGGTAAGTAATTATTATAATGGTTACATTTTTATTACATTAGAGAGATATTTATAATATCGAAACATCCATTTGAAAAAAAAAATCGGTAAAGGTACTTACAATTTCCCTCTTTATTTATAAAGGGAATTTACTGTAAAGATTATTATGTAAGAAACGACATAAGAGAATATAATCGAAATGTAGTTATCACTAGTGCTACAAAGAAAACCTGTTAGCTTTTGATTAAAAAAATATGCGTCGTGATAATCAGGATTTCGGGAAAACTTAACCTATAAGTGCTAAAAATACCTTTTACGCTTCATCAATTCATAAAAATTTGAAGATTGTGGTCCAAAATTTATTACTCAATAGGTTTTAAGGTTTACCAATTAAATTAAATGTTCAAAATGGGCGCCATTAATTTACACACAAGCTGCTAGACTGGAAAAATTCCCTTAAATTCAAATTTCTCGAAACCGGTTGGTCCTACGGCGTTACAAGATAACCTTTTACAAGATAACCTTTTTTGAGTACTTATAGCCAAGGAATTCACATTAAAAAAATTGGGGGGAGAAGTAAGTCTCCCCTTTCCAATTTTGTGTACCCTTGATTGAATTTACCTTTGGTGGATAACATCAGATAATGACCTTTATTGATATCAAATCACGTGCAAAAACTAGTCACTGCAGCTTAAAGGGATCCTGAGATATTAAATAAAATGTCAATTTTGGGTGCCCCCTTCAGAGGCCCGCAGCGCCCTTAGGAGGGATTTCCGGACCCATTATATGAACTTTTTTTCATATTTTTTATGTACAATCATCCATAGAAATTAATGACCGCATACCTGAATCATCCTGTATATATAATAATACTGATCCCAACCCTAGTTTCTATCCTATTTTAATTTTTTCTCGCAGTAAGAAGTTTGATATAAAAAATACTGTAATAAAAAATCGGTAAAGGTACTTACACAGAACTTCCCTCTTTATTCGTGCATAGCGGTCACTCTAAAAAATTATTAATTACGAAATGACATTGAGAATAATAATTGGAATATAGTTATCACTTACTATTATTACAAAGAAAACCTGATAACTTTTGTTCAAAAAAATATACAGTGGTCATCCGACAGCAAAAATTCAATACTAAACAAGCTAACCATTATAGTGTTCGCCGATTTACTACACTTATTATATAGTTGTTGCACACTCTATAGGATACTTTTCGCAGTTTTTTTTTGTAAATAATATTAGTGTCAAGTCTGTTCAAAACAATAGAGTTCTTCCTCTAGCTAACACTAACTTAAACTCCAAATACAATCGAACTTTTCGTTCTTAAGTTATCGGGCTTACAAGAAACGTGACGGACGGACAGAGAGACAGACAGACAGATGGATAGACGGACGGACAGACATTTTGAAAGTTGTTCGGAATTCGATCACCAACATGGTGATATAAAAAAATTTTCTCTACGAGCAATATTACCGGTTTTAGAAATGTGCCGATCGAATGCAATATACTCTTCGTTTTGTATTTGCGAAGAGTATAATAACAGGTGCTAAATATGAAAGGCTTGCGCAAATACCTTTACAAATGCCCACAATGGTTGAATTATTTCTTGGGATGACCACCCTGTACATTTTTCAATAAAACTATAATAGGTGCACTCGTAGGTGCATGTGCCAAATATTATTACCATCTGTCACGTTTTCAGTTCCACATTAGTATAGAAGAAGTATAGCAGTGGTTAAAATATATATATATTTTTTTAATAGGTTTAGAATGTAATGAAACGTGGAAATTTTAAATTTGAGCAAAAAAATGTTTTTCCATCAATTCTATAGTAGCGGTAAAAATAAAATTGGATTTTTTCCAAAAAATTTAAAAATTTTTTTATAGGCTTAGAATACGTGGAAATTTTAAATTTGAGGGAAAAAAAAATGTTTCCATCTATTCAATAGTAGGTAGTGGTAAGACTACAAATTTTTTCAAGAATATTTTCAATTTTTTTTCCTGAAATAGGTTTGGAATGTCATGAAACGTGGAAATTTTAAATTTGAGCAAAAAAAATTTTTTTCATTATTTATTATCTTTAGACCATCCACCCTGTACATTTCCCAGTGAAAGTTTAACCATTTCTTCGCTAACAGTAACGTTAGCTACCTATCACATTTGACTGTTTTCCGTCAAGTAGTTTTTTAGTTAATGCACCGACAGACAGACAGACTGACGGAATTGAAAAACCTATATTTTCGTAATTTACGTGATCTGAAACGTGAAAATCCGAAAAAATCTCGTAGGGTGATTTTTTCTCGAATACAATACTTCCCTTCGGCGTGCGAGGGAAGTAAAAAGGTTGTCCTCGGAAGAGTCCGCCATATTTGATCCGCCATCTTATATTTTAAAATTTTCAAATTCTGACTTTAGATTCGTGATCAGCGATCCCAGAATCAGAAACCCCCGAGTAGTAAGTTTTGGGGGGCCACAATCTTCAAATTTTGATGCATTTCTCGATCTTAGCATCTGCCATATTGGATCCGCTATATTGGATTTAGAAAATTTCAAATTCTAACTTCAGATTCGCGATCAGCAACCCCAAAAACCCCCCAAGCAACAAGATTCAGGCCAAAATATTTTGTAAATTAATTTGTGCATGAACGTAGGCGAAAAAGGTATTTTTAGCACTTTTAGGTTAAGTTTTCTCGAAATCCTACGTGATGGCGCAAGTCGGACTACGGCATCGTGTTCAGCACGTCAGAAACCTTTGGGGTACAGTAAAGAAATCCCATTGATTGGATTTTTTTTTGTAAACCTACGTAATCAATAAAAAGTGCCTAATGTGGAAGATTTGCGTTAGTGTCTCTATTTTCCACCATAGTTGAATTATTTCTTAGGATGACCACCCTGTATATTTCTCATTAAATCTATAATAAATGTCTTCCTTGCCAATTGTGTTAACTATATACCAAAGATATTATTGCCATTTGTCACATTTTTTTCATTATGTATCCTCTTTAAGCGGTCCACCCTGTATATTCTCCAGTGAAAGTGTACCCATTTATTTCTTCGCTTACAGTATTGTCAACCACCTACCAAATGACCTTATGCAAATTGGGTTTTGGGTAGAATCGCCTGAATTTTTGGTATGTTGTAGCTTTTATCATCCTGAAAAAAAATCCATGGCCACGATGCTCCACATTCAGTATTTTGGCTCCTACGGAGCACCAAAGCTTCATAGCTCCATCATAAGTTACTACTTTGAGTAGTTTATAACATTTTTAAAATGCATATTTTGATTATTGAAATACCCAACTTTATGTTTTTGAGGTGTTCTTGAGACGATATTGACAGTTGGCAGCTGTCAATCAACTGTCAATTAGCAAGGAACTATTGAAAATTTTAAAATTAATGCATTACTTATAGTTATTAATGTGCTTACATTTTTACGTCTCGGAATAACGTTTTATTACATTTTTCCAAAGTCTCTTGAGTCTTTGCAATTTTAACGTTTTAGAAAGGTTTATTCGATGTTTTCTAATGTTTTTGTGGGCCTCTTCGGGATCCACTATCGCCCATTGTAGCCCTTACTATTTATCAATAACAACAAAAGAAATAATATCATTAAAAACAGCCATCTGTCGACAGACACTGGAGCGTAACAACAAATAAATCACCGAATAAATAATCTACTAATTCAATGATTATGTTTTGCTTACTTACTAAAGCATTTTGTTAATTCAATTTTAAGTTCGATGTAAAATAAAGTAACAAAGAACAACCAATCCAGCATTCGTTTCTTTATTTATTACTAAATTAGGAAATATATTATATTCATATTCATACTTTGATTTGTGCCCAATGAACCAATGAATGAAAGGATTTGTGTCCAAAGATATCGTTAATATTGCAAATATTGAATACTGGTTAATAAAGTAGTCGTTACTTGAGACTGAAGACGGCCATTAATTAGTACGTATACTTTAAGTACCGAATATACGAAGTTTCCCAAATGGAATTCCTTAAAAGTTATTGCCAAATAAATTTGTTCAAGTTGATCACAGCCCACTGTGAAACACTTGTTATGATTCCGGTATCCCGACAAAAGTGCTGTTTTCGCATTTCTTTGTTATTTTATTTTACATCGAATTTTGCGCACTATGCGTTAGATTAACAAAATGTTTTGTTAAGTAAACAAAACAGAATGATTAAATAGGTAGATTGTTTAAGCAGTTGTTCTTTTGTTGTTACTCTTATATATAGTATTCTTATGTTAATGCGTTGTTAGAGTTAAATATTATATACAACACATTAAAGAGTTATTCTGTATATATTAGTCAGCACCTCTGGCGGCAACTGGTCGAAATGAGAAAATTTGATGGGAAATTTAAAGAATGCGTCGTATGAAGTTAGACGAATCGGAAATAGCCAATACTCTAGACGAGGACAGAGCAAAAAGTTCAATAAAAAAAGCACACGGTCGTTATAGCCGCCGGTGCGTATTAGGGAAAAATATGGGAGCTAACGACCGTCTACTTCGTTGAATTGATTACTGTTACTGCTGCGTATTTACACAATTATATACTCGTAATTCAACGTATCTGTTAAATTGCAATGTACGAATTATATATTAATTACAAAACGTTTGCGATGCGTTTTATGTATCACTAATGTACGGAGCTCCAAATCCTTACAAATACGTTTTGTTCGTTCGATCTCAATGGATTATTCAATTGATGTGGACGTTTTATGAACATTACATGGAACAGTTTTATTTAGACATTTTGACTAACGTTAATTTAATGTTGCCAACATTTTTCGTGAAAAAATCGTGTATTTTTGAGTTACGATAGACTGTTATTTTTCCAACCATAAATGAAGGGTTGAATTTGTAACACACAACACGAATTATCAATCAATGAGACGTCGCGCGTGTATTTGAATGTTTACTGGTACTGTTAATTTGTTGGGGTAATTTACTTAAAAATGTTGATTACAAATTGTATTCATTCTTAATAATCTCAAGCTAAAAACACATTCGTACTCGCAAAAGCCTGCATGCCAAGTTTGGTTTTTATGTAAGAGCGAATATCGAATATACATAAAAGGTCAATATTTATACAGTATATATAGCCATACACTCCAGGTGGGTATATGAAGCCATGCCTCACCAAGTATGGAACAAAATGTCAATAAGTCAATAGTTTATACATACATTGTTATTATTATATGCCTCACAGAATGTTACTTGCTATGAAATATTTATGAGATTTCAATGGAGCCATTTATCATCTACTACTTTCGTTTGCGTTGAAATTATAGAATACGTGAGTTATTTAATGTAACCAATCTTCCGCGAAATTATGAAAAAAGCATTAATGCAAAATACACGGCGAGTCCATTTTGTATTGGTAAAGTAGCTATAAAGATCCCAGCAACTTGTGAACGTTAAAATTAACCATAACTGTGTAAACAAATCTAAATAATACCATTTTTAACGGGAATTAAGCCGTGCGGCCGACTTAATATCTTTTTTAAAAAATTTACAAAGTTTAAAGAGTTACAAAAGTTTATTTAATTAAATTCACAATATTAAATGTTATAAAAATGATGTTTACTGAATGAGAAAGCTCGACGCGAAGTGAGTTATCTCATCTTTGGTCACATGGCTTAATTGTTTGTCTTATCTGGGTTGCTGTATGGCTTAACTCGGGCCTTAAACATTTTTTTAAAGGAGGAAGTTCTATGATTTCTCTGAAGTGGCCTAAGCTTTTGCAAACTGTAAAGTATGACTCGGCGGTAGTCCCATATTAGTTTAATCAAGCTACGTGTAGCATAAGTTGAGCAAGAGTTGAAACAAGTACTTTCTATTCGAGAATATGCGATATTATGGCGGAAGCACCGTTAGAGTTAAATAGGCAAATATTTTCGTAGTAGTTGATACTGAATCTGATGTCAAAAGTTAAAGATTCAAAGTGTCTAATCCAATAGGCCTGCCATAATTGTATAACTGTTATAGAAATATAATAAGTGATTGTCAGAAAATTGAATTTGGTGTACCACAAGGCACGATACTTGGCCCTGTATTATTTATAATATACTTAAATGGACTATTTTCCACTCAAACTAGGGGCACAATCATTACTTATACGGACGATACTGCCGTATATTACATTGCAGGTAACTGGGCTAAGAAAAATTGTAGAAAGAGATATGGGTGACATCAAAAACTGGTTCGATCACAATTTGTTGACGATAAAATTTAACGAAACATTTTATGTACCATTTTGCTCTAACAGCTCCACTTTTCCCGATATTGGTCCTTTAAAAATAGGAAACTCAGCAGATATTTATATTGAACCATCAAAAGAAATAAAATATCTGTGACTTAAAATAGATTGTCACCTAAAATGGGATGTGCACATAAAGTACGTAATAAATAAAATAAGTTTTAGATATCAATGAACTGAAAGTATTAGTTATACCATTCATTAGAAGAATCTCACATTACCTATTAGTGGAATCGATTTAGTAAAAAAAATTGCGAGGTTGGGAAAGGACCCCGCAGTTTTTTATAATAAAAATGGGTTTCAGTCGATTGTTCTGAAACTTGGGGAAAATGTTCTCCTGGGCCTCCTGATTAAAATTCTCTTTGACCACCAGTCCGACAGAATTCGATTTTATCTAGAGGCGATTGAAACTATGAACATCTGCGAAGGTCAGGTCAGGTTTTCGACCAAAAATTTCCCTAGACCTTTATTTTTTTTAATACTTCAGAAAAGAACATTTCAGCAGACCTTCGCGGATGTTCACAGTTTCAATTGCCTCTAGATAAAAAAATCGAATTCGGTCGGATTGGTGGTCAAAGAGAATTTTAATCAGGGGGCCCAGAAGAACCTTTTCCCCAAGTTTCAGAACAATCGACTGAAACCCATTTTTACTATAAAAAAAACTGCGGGGTCCTTTCTTAAGATCAATGCAGACTCTGCGGAAATTGTTTGTTATGGCGAGTATAACAAAACGTAGAATCTCTATTTCCAAAAATGGATGGAATCGTGTTTTTGGCCGAAAAGGGGAATTTCTGATATTTTAATGGTCAAATTTGCAGTTTTAATTTTTTTTTGACCACTTAAACAATTAGTTAAGGAACAACAATGGTATCCTTTTATTCTCATTATTAAAGGAACCGCCAGTTTAAATTTGGGGAAGATCCGATCATCCTTCATCCTGATATAGATATACATATACGAAAAAAATTAAATTTCGGCTATCTTGATCAGAACCCATTTTCAGTACGTTAAAAGTTCAAAAATGCATAGAGGGCGCCGGTGGCAGCCTAAAAATAAAATTCGCTTCAGGTAAACTGTCATTTCTGTGCTAGATATGAAAAAATTTTATAAGAAAAACTCGTTCAAAATTAAAAAATATGACTTTGTACTAAATTTGATAACTATGTGCATAGTTTTGTATTTATTTATTTTTTTAATCAGTCTGTCATGGAACCTAAGTGAAACGATAACTATACGTTATCAAATTTGGTAGAACGTCATATTTTTTAATTTTGAGAAAGTTTTTCTTATTAAGTTTTTCCATATCTAGCACAGAAATAGAAGTCTACCATTAAACTGTGTGCCTAGTGAAAAGGAGCGAATTTTATTTTTAAGCTGCCACCAGCGCCCTCTATACATTTTTGAAATTCTGACTTACTGAAAATGGGTTTTGGGGCAAGCAAGAGCAGAATATATAAAACCGCGTTCATAGTAAAAAAGAGCGAATTTCATTTTTAAGCTCCCACCAGCTCCCTCTATACATTTTGAAATTCTGACTTACTGAAAATAGGTTCTGGGTCAAGCAAGAGAAGAATACAGAAAATTGTGTCCATAGTAAAAAGAAATGGTTATTTATACCTATAATATCGCTTTTCCATGGACACATTATATATAGCGCAAATGGCTAAAAAACGATCAAATGTAAAAAAAAATTAAACATAACTTATATCACGTAAAGGTACATAACATAACCTACTTCTTGCCACATAGCAAATTTTGATCAGACTTATAAGTCCGAAGACATTTCGATTTGAAAATTTCAGAAAATTTGACTGAAGCTGCAATTTCAGCCAAACTGTTTAATATTTTTTCCTGAAATTTGGTAATCGGTTTTTGTGTGATATAGACTGCTTCCGTTCCAAATTTCAGCCAAATCGGTTGAGATCTGATCAAGATAGCCGAAATTTAATTTTTCATTTTTTTTTTTTTTTTCGTATAATATATATCTATATCAGGAGAGGTGATTGTCGCATCTGCCCCAAATTTGAACTGGTTGTTTCTTTAATAATGAGAATAAAAGGATACAATATTCGTTCCTTAACTAATTGTTTCAGCGGTCAAAAAAAATTGAAAACTGCAAATTTGACCCTTAAAATGTACTGTAAAATTAAACATAACTTATATCACGTAAAGGTACATAACATAACCTACTTCTTGCCACATAGCAAATTTTGATCAGACTTATAAGTCCGAAGACATTTCGATTTGAAAATTTCAGAAAATTTGACTGAAGCTGCAATTTCAGCCAAACTGTTTAATATTTTTTCCTGAAATTTGGTAATCGGTTTTTGTGTGATATAGACTGCTTCCGTTCCAAATTTCAGCCAAATCGGTTGAGATCTGATCCTTAACTAATTGTTTCAGCGGTCAAAAAAAATTGAAAACTGCAAATTTGACCCTTAAAATGTACGAAATACCCCTTTTCGGATAAAAAAACACGGTTCCACTCCTTTTCGGAAATAGAGATTTTGCGGTTTTGTTATACTCGCCATGACAAACAATTTCCGCAGGGTCTGTCTGATCTTCAAAAATTTCCACCCCTTTCCTAAACCGAGTCCATTATATTGGTATATTTAGGAATTATACAAAATAAAAATACTTACAATAATTTTTAAAAAAGAGCAAACTTACTACTACATTATTAGTAAAAAGAAATCGTCTGTACAGTACAAGACAAAGGGAAAATACTTACCAATTACCTTTTATGAAAAAGGCTATATATAGGTCAGAAAAGCTTCACCTATTTAGGTCCAAAATTTTAAAATTCTTTAGACTCAGACTTGAGATTAATAGAATCAATACATCAATTTAAGAAGAAATTGAGTGAGTATATTAAGGGTACATTAAGGAAAAACAAACATGCGTTGATTGACAACTAAGGACGACAAAGCAAGTCACCCAGAAATGTACTAGTCTTATTGATTTTCAATTGGTTTGCTTAGTTAACCTTAAGGCGCATCTCCATTATGGTCGGCTTTGCCGATCGGCATTGCCCCACTAGTATATTCGGCTTGGATTCTCTTGAAGTTTCCGACCGGTATAAGCCGAATTGTACGTGCCCACTTGCCAACAAATGCCGATCGGCAAAGCCGACGATAATGGAGACGCGCCTTTAGAAAATATATAAATATTTACCGTTAACAATTTCTTTTATATTGTCTAACATAATTATGTCTTACATGTCTATAATTTAAATTGTTACTGTATAATCTTAAGCTATATAAGTTATATGTAATATTTTTTTATACTCACGATCAAGCATGAACCTGCTTATACGAATATCATGTTTATTGCGATGTTCATTTATTTATTTATATGCATACAATTTTTCTATACACTTCTTATTATATTTTACATTTATGTGTACATAGTTTACCAATAAACATTATTCTATTCTATAGATTTACATGACAACCACTAAAAAAGTAAGCAAAAAATGTCTCTTTGTTTTCTTAGAGTTTGTGAATTGAGCCGAAATGTAGGCTTTTCTTCAACATCTTTTGAATAGTATGGTGATTTTGTCGATGAACTTCTACGATCGGAGGTTTTCTCCGCTATAACGGCGGACTCTTACAACTACAGTTAGATGTAGTTAGATTTGTTTTTGTTAGAGTAAGTCCTTAACTAAAAATACATGTGGTAGGAAGTCCCAAAAAGAAAAGTAGAACCTAGAAAAGAAAACTTTAAATTCAGAATGTTTTTCCATTCTGTGTACATGTAAAGACCTATCACAAAATTCCTGGTGTCCTTGTGACATGTTTGTCTGAAAAATATTGGAGATCCTACTAACCCAAACTGAAGAGACAAAATTCACACGATCTACTGTGAATGTACATTTAATTAAATATCTTACTTAATGCTGTATTGTGCACGCAGGATGCATACACTACAAATTATATTTTTAATTTAATTTACATTATATGCCAAGAGATATGTATACAGATAACCTAATACGTTATTTTTATTGTTGCAGGTAAATAATTTATACACCCTTCAGCTCAGTAAGTATTAAATTAGATATAAAATATGTTCATGGTTTGCAGCAGCTAGACCCGCATTATCATTATCTTGACAACAAGGGGGCCGTTGTTCCTTGATTTTTCTTATTTCTAAGTATGTCTTTACTGCCATTATTTAAAGTACCTATATACAATTATTGCCCTTTTCTTCACCGGATCACCGGGTTGGGTTACCTGCCGCCAATTCCTTCTTTGGACTGCATTCAAGATTGCCTTGTGTACAAATCGCGAGCAACATGATTTTTGATTTTATGCGGTTTAATTTTTTGTATTGAAATGAATTATTTTAATTAGTATAATCTGCATACATGGCCATTTGTTTCGGTATGCTTTTCCAAATTCCTAAAGCCTTGTAATAATAATAATAATAATAATAATAATAATAACAACAATCTTTATTTAGCACAAACAGCTATTATACATAGATGTAGTATACTTAAAAATACATTTACAGTTACTACGTATTACAAAAAAAAAATACATTTTCATTATTTAGTTTAGGATATAATATTTGTGGATTAATTGTAATTAATTAAATAAAATTAACTTAATTTTTAACAATCAGCTTAATGCATAAAGTAAACTAATATTATTTATTCATGAATTTATACAAATGTTTTTAAAACAGAAAGACATTCTTCCCTTGTTTTGTAAATTCAGGTAATTTATTAAATTCTGCCGCACCGTTGTCATATATGGAGGATTTTGTTTTCATTCAGTTTGAAAAATTAATGTTGATATGATTCCTTTGCCTTGTGTTATAATTGTGAATGTCCCCACGATGTTGAATATTTGCTGACAAATATGTTGGTAGTAAATTATTGTGCAGTTTGTATAAGAATATCAGTATCTTGTACTTAATATTGTCTTTTACCGATAACCAGTTTAGTGTACATTGCATTGTTTTTATATAAGTATATATATATTACATTTTCAAATAAATTGCATACACCTATTTTGAAGTAGCTGCAGTTTAGATATATGGGTATCATTACACATATACAATATACTGGAACATTACTCAAAATGTGGTTTTATTATTGTGTTATAAATCGTTTTCTTGGTAGATGAAGTTAAATGTTTACTTACACGATAGGCGAATCCAAGTTTTTTTGATATTTTTTTTTGCTTGTGTAATTTATATGGTCGTTAAATGTTAATTTACAGTCTATGATAATCCCCAGATAGTTCATAGTTATTACCCTTTCAAGGTGTTCTCCGTTGTATTTAACATTAGTATCATCGACGTTTTGATTTAGATATTTATTAGAACCTAATATCATATATTTTGACTTTATAGCATTTGCCACTAGTCCGTTCGTTGTAAATCATTCGTTAATTATTTCCAATATCTTGTTAATTGTTTGAATAACTTGCTTTAGATCAGATCCAGATACATATATGATAGTATCAACAGCAAAGAGATGTATTTTGTATGATTGTGAATCGATTAAAAATATATCGTTAATAAATACCGTGAAAAGCATAGGCCCTAGTACGCTGCCTTGTGGTACTCCGTTATTATTTAAAAGTTTTTCAGACTTAGTATTATTTAAATTGGTTTGTTGGCTCCGTCCATGTAAATAGGACCTAAACCAGCGATGCGCCGTGTCAACAATCCCAAAATACTGGTAAAGTTTATTAAGTAAAAGTTCTCTATTGACAACTTCAAATGCCCGTTTTAAATCGAGAAAGACAGTTACTACAGCTTCACCTTTGTCTATGGAATATTTAAAATCATTAATTATTTTTTGTGAAGCCGTCTCACATGAATGATTTTCTCTAAATTCGGATTGGTTATCGTGAAGAAATTTATTACTGTTTATAAATTCAGTAAATTGGTCATGAACTACTACTTCTAAAATTTTTTCCAGAGATGGTAATGTGTTTATAGGTCTATGCTCTTCCGCTAATTTCGTTCCTGAAACTTTCGGTACAGGAATTATTAGTGCTGTTTTCAACATTTCTAGGAATTCTCCGCTATCAACGATGTCTCAATAATATGTAATAATGGATACCCGATGATTTCAAATGTATTTTTTTTTTAATCTAAAGTCAATTTCATCCTCAGAATACTCATTTTGTTGTTGAAAAAAATTTTTACGTAATTTGAGATTTATGACATTAAATTCTTTAACAAATATATTTGGCTGTAAAGCTCTATTCTCATAGAAAGCATTTCTATTAAGGTAGTGGGCGTTATTTTTTAACCCATCTATAATTATGTTAATACTAGAAATAAAATATTTATTAAGTTCTTCTTCCAAGTACATACTTTTTTCCACTCCTCCTATCTTAAAAGAGGATATGTTATGACTGACTTTTGGTTTTATTATATTTTTTAATGTTCGCCACACTAATTTTGGATTATTCTTTAGATTATCTATTTTTTTTTTCATAGTATCTTTGTTTTTCATTTCTTAAGATTCTTACGGCCTCGTTGCGATTATTAGTATAAGTTCGCCAGTTTTCCCTATTTCCGTTTATTTTATACTGCTTATGTGCTAAGTCTCTATTTTTTAGTGCTTCTTTAATAATATCATTAAACCATTCATTATATTTCGTTGTTCGTTTTTTTATGGTCGGACACTCGTTATCCAGGGCAGTTTTTATGTGTACTAACTAGTCAGTTTAAAGACGGTACTCTTAGTTCATCTCCATAGAACGAACCTTTTTCGAGAAAATTGATTCTGAAAATAGATACAATACTCGATCTTACAAACGTTTGCCATTTGTTTTCAAATAATTTGAAGTTTTACTGGCACTGATTGTCAATGTGACATGTGATTTACTTTTGGTCTAGTGTTAGTGGAACTGTTTGTTAAAGTTTTTTCGTTTTATGTATCAAAAATAATTGAATTAGTACTAATACCCATAAGAACCAAATTTTAAAGAATTACTTAGTTTGAGTTAATTGGGAAACAAAAATGATTTATACCTGTGAAGACAGGCTGATATTCACATTATGTCTGCGAGAGTTTTTGGGAATTGTGAAGAAGCAAAACGGTTATATAAAGAGGCATTTACTAATCGACGAGTACCACACCGTTCTGTTTTCGCCATGACTTTATAGCATTTGCCACTAGTCCGTTCGTTGTAAATCATTCGTTAATTATTTCCAATATCTTGTTAATTGTTTGAATAACTTGCTTTAGATCAGATCCAGATACATATATGATAGTATCAACAGCAAAGAGATGTATTTTATATGATTGTGAATCGATTAAAAATATATCGTTAATAAATACCGTGAAAAGCATAGGCCCTAGTACGCTGCCTTGTGGTACTCCGTTATTATTTAAAAGTTTTTCAGACTTAGTATTATTTAAATTGGTTTGTTGGCTCCGTCCATGTAAATAGGACCTAAACCAGCGATGCGCCGTGTCAACAATCCCAAAATACTGGTAAAGTCTATTAAGTAAAAGTTCTCTATTGACAACTTCAAATGCCCGTTTTAAATCGAGAAAGACAGTTATTACATCTTCATCTTTGTCTATGGAATATTTAAAATCATTAATTATTTTTTGTAAAGCCGTCTCACATGAATGATTTTCTCTAAATCCGAATTGGTTATCGTGAAAGAATTTATTACTGTTTATAAATTCAGTAAGTTGGTCATGAACTACTACTTCTAAAATTTTTTCCAAAGATGGTAATGTGTTTATAGGTCTATGCTCTTCCGCTAATTTCGTTCCTGAAACTTTCGGTACAGGAATTACTAGTGATGTTTTCAACATTTCTGGGAATTCTCCGCTATTCAATGATGTGTTAATAATATGTAATAATGGATACCCGATGACTTCAAATGTATTTTTTATTAATTTAAAGTCAATTTCATCCTCAGAATATTTATTTTGTTGAAAAATAATTTTACGTAATTTGGAGAGAATTATGACATTAAATTCTTTAAAAAATGTATTTGGCTGTAAAGCTCTGTTCTCAAAGAAAGCATTTCTATTAAGGTAGTGGGCGTTATTACTTCCACATCCACGTAGTGGATTGGAAGTATAGTAATCGCAAAAAAATTTTCAAAATTTTTTATTCGTGAAATAGGTTTAGAATGTCATGAAACGTCGAGATTTTAAATTTGAGCGAAAAAAAAATTTTCTGTCTGTCGGTCTGTCTGTCGGTCTGTCTGTAACTTTTTTTGTCCGCACGCTTTCTCCGGAACGGTTTAAGATATTGACCTGAAATTTTGTACACGTATATATTATAACGAGATCTGGAACTGGATTGTTTTTTGAGGAAATCCGGTGAAGGGTTGGGAGTTAAATAGGGGTAAATAGGGGGAAATAAGTAAAGCAAGCTTGTAAGAGTACAGAAACTTGAAATTCGGTGTATGTACTAGAAGTTAAGGCCTCAGATTTTTTTATAATATTTTTCAACCCCCCACCACCCCTACCCCATTAATGGGGTTGATAAAATAAAGTTGAGATATTCATTTGAAATTTCGTACACGTATGTATTATAACGATGTCTAGAATTAGATTATATTTTGGGATGATTCCGTTGAAGGGTTGGGGGTTAATTTGGGGTAAATAGAGGAATATAAGTAAAACAAGTTGGTAAGAGTACAGAAACTTGAAATTCGGTGTATGTACTAGAAGCCAAAGCGTCAGATTTTTTAATAATATTTTTCAACCCCCACCACCCCTACTCCAAGTTGAAAAGGGTTGGTAAAATAAAATTGAGATATTCATTTGAAATTTTCTACACGTGTGTGTTATAACGACATCTGGAACTAGATTATATTTTGAGATAATTCCGTTGAAGGGTTGGGGGTTAAATAGGGGTAAATAGGGGAAAATAAGTAAAGCAAGCTGGTAAGACTACAGAAACTTGAAATTCGGTGTATGTACTAGAAGCCAAGGTCTCAGATTATTTATAATATTTTTCAACCCCCACCACCCCTACTTCATTATTAAAAGGGTTGATAAAATAAAATCGAGATATTCATTTGAAATTTGGTACACGTATGAATTATAACGACATCTGGAACTAGATTATACTTTGAGATGATTCCGTTGAAGGGTTGGGGGTTATTTAGGGGTCAATAGGGGGAAATAAGTAAAGCAAGCTGGTATGAGTACAGAAACTTGAAATTCGGTGTATGTACAGGAAGTTAAGGCCTCAGATTTTTTTATAATATTTTTCAACCCCCGCACCACCCCTACCCCATTAATGGGGTTGACAAAATAAAGTTGAGATATTTATTTGAAATTTCGTACACGTATGTATTATAACGACGTCTGGAATTAGTTTATATTTTGAGATGATTCCGTTGAAGGGTTGGGGGTTAATTTGGGGTAAATAGAGGAATATAAGTAAAACGTTGGTAAGATTACAGAAACTTGAAATTCGGTGTATGTACTAGAAGCCACAGCGTCAGATTTTCTTATAATATTTTTCAACCCAACCACCCCTACTAGAATATGAAAAGGGTTGATAAAATAAAATTGAGATATTCATTTGAAATTTGGTACACGTATGTATTATAACGATGTCTGAAACTAGATCATAATTTGAGATGATGCCGTTGAAGGGTTGGGGGTTAAATAGGGGCAAATAGGGGAAAATAAGTAAAGCAAGCTGGTAAGACTACAGAAATTTGGGATTCGGTGTATATACTAGAAACCAAGGCCTCAGATTTCTTTCTAATATTTTTCAAACTCTACCATCTCCGCTTCATTATTAATGGGATTGATAACATCAAATTGAGATATTCACTTGAAAGTTAGTACACGTATGTATTGTAGTGACATCTGATTGAGATGACTCCATTGAGGTGGTAGGTTGTAAATAGTGGAAAATAAGTACGGTAAACTAGAAACTTCATTTTTAACGTATATGGTAGAAACCAACTCCTCAAACTTTTCTATGACATCTACCCCAAATATTATTAAAATTCTATGACCAATAATTTCCACATACTAGAGTGCAAATATATTCAAGATGTTTCCTTTAAAGTGACGGACGAATAATCTGGATGTGGAAGTAGTGATTCCTTAGGCAGCGGTTTTTTTTAACCCTTCTATAATTATGTTAATACCTACTAGAAATAAAATATTTATTAAGTTCTTCCAAGTACATACTTTTTTCCACTCCTCCTATCTTAAAAGAGGATATGTTATGACTGACTTTTGATTTTATTATATGTTTTAATGTTCGCCACATTAATTTTGGATTATTCTTTAGATTATCTATTTTATTTTCATAGTATTTTTGTTTTTCATTTCTTAAGATTCTTACGGCCTCGTTGCGATTATTAGTATAAGTTCGCCAGTTTTCCCTATTTCCGTTTATTTTATACTGCTTATATGCTAGGTCTTTATTTTTTAATGCTTCTTTAATGATATCATTAAACCATTCATTATATTTCGTTGCTCGTTTTTTTATGGTCGCCCACTCGTTATCCAGGGCAGTTTTTATGTGTTCTAACTAGTCAGTTTAACAAAGGTACTCTTAGTTCATCTCGATAGAACGAACCGTTTTCGAGAAAATTGATTCTGAAAATAGATACAACACTCGATCTTACAAACGTTTGCCATTTGTTTTCAAGTAATTTGAAGTTTTACTGGCACGTATGTCAATGTGACATGTGATTTACTTTTGGTCCAGTGTTAGTGGAACTGTTTGTTAAAGTTTTTTCATTTTATGTATCAAAAAAAATTGAATTAGTACTAATACCCATAAGAACCAAAGAGTAAAGAATTACTTAGTTTGAGTTAATTGGGAAACCAAAATTATTTATACCTATGAAGAACAGGCTGATATTCACATTATGTTTGCGAGAGTTTTGTGAAGAAGCAAAACGGTTGTATAAAGAGGCATTTCCTAATCGACGAGTACCACACTGTTCTGTTTTCGCCAGAGTGGATCGTAATATAAGGGAAACAGGTTAGACTCCTAAAATTTAAGTAGAAAAGCGTCGCTTACTACTTACATTTAACTTTAGGTACTTTTCACCGACAAGAAGTTGTTGGACGACCGAGAAATGCTAGAACGCTAGCCACAGAAGGACAGGTGTTATTTCTAATTGAAGAAAATCCGTCTTTAAGTACACGCACCATTGCAAAGCAAGAGGGCTTATCTCATTCAACAGTATGGAGTATTTTGCACGAGATGTTATTGTACCCGTATCACATTCAACAAGTTCAGGCATTGGAGGAGGGAGATTTTCCTCTACGGACACAATTTTGTGATTGGTTTGAAGAACAACGTGTCGCCGTTCACAATTTTGAAAAGAACATTTTATTTACCGACGAGGCCGGCTTTACTAGGAATGGAATTTTCAATTTTCACAACAATCACGCAGCTGAAAATCCCCATGCTATAGTACAAAGAGGTGGAATTATCGATGAGCGTTTAATAGGGCCTGTATTTTTGCCACAAGGCTTAAATGGACAAACTTAACCGATTTTTTACAAAACAAATTACCACAATTACTTGAAAACCTGCCTCTTGACTTACGAGCGCAAATGTGGTTTATGCACATTTTAATATTATCGCTAGACAACATATACAAAATGTCTACGGAAACCATTGGATAGGTCGTGGTGGTCCAGTGCCACGGCCAGACTTAAATACACTTGATTTTTATTTATGGGGTCACTTAAAATAACTGGTTTATTCCCGGCCAATATTTAATGTTGACGTTCTGAGGCAAAGGATTCAGAAAGGATTTGAGACAATTAGAAATATCCCAAGAATTATACAAGGCGTGCGTGGCAATCTAATAAAAAGGTTAATATTAAAATTGAAAGATTCAATAAAATAAAAACATTTTTTATTCGCTACCTCGGTGGTAACGCATTCCCGGACCCACATTAATAAGCTATTTTCATCTTATTTTTATTGAAGATATGCTGCATTAAATCTCAGACGCTTACCTCAAACTTTGAATCCAGAATTATTGTAATAAAAACTAACTAATAAATAAATTCGAGAATCTTAAGTTTCAATTTCCAGAATCAATTTTCTCGAAAACGATTCATTCTATCGTGATGAACTAAGAGTACCTTATTTACGTAGAAAACTTTGAAATTTTATAATTTTGAACGAAAACCGTAATAAACTAAAACGTAAAAATATGGTGTTATTTTAGCCCTTAACCTTCCCGGTATGTGACGCCCCTGACTAAAATTTTTAAATTCTGAATTCAGAATCGAGTTCAGCGTCAAAAGTTTATACAATGTATGTATTTTCGATATTTGATTGTTAACAGTTTCGGAGATATTGCGGAACAACCGTCTTCAGGGTGCCCCATTCGAAGAGGCGTAGCTTCTTTAGAAAGTATTTCCAGACCCATGTTGATAGGAACTTTTTGTCTTATTTTTATCCGAGGATTACGCCTCCAGAAGGTTTACGCTTACTTTTGAAACACCCTGTATAGTGAATCATACCAATATTTGTTGATTTTATTACCCTCAACACAAGTAGCTTGTGAAATGTGTTTCTAGGCCCTAAAATTTGTGAAAACCAAACTAAGGAGAAGATATATAGAAACTAGAAAAAGATATGATAAAATAATTGACCAGTTTTCCGACAAAGCAGTTTGTTGAGGAGGGAATTATATTTATAAAATGTAAATAAGTGAAATTTTGTTACAGTTGTGTTATATTATTTAAATGTTTAGCTATTGCTCAAACAAAGCATGTCGCCTTCTAAAAGCATGTTTCGTTTAAAATGAAAAACTACTGTAAAACGATTTGTGTGCTGGTATAAATCTACCATAACTACTATAAAGGCATTAATAATGGTAATAATATAAATAATAAAGTAATAAGTTGCCTGCGAGTTTTAAGATTCAGCGCCGCTAAACTGTTGCCAGTCCGCCCCTGGATGCTGGTAACAATTTGTTTGGTAAAAAATTCCTCATATTTTGGAACGATAAGGAACCATTCAAATCATGATGTTGCTGATGTATGACGGGCATTAAAATAAAATCCCTCTACCGCACATCGAACGGAATTTTCGTCTGCCAGTGTAATTGGGGTATCTGAAGTACATCCCTAGTAGCACAACATATTGGATCAATATATAATTCATATAGGACGAATATATGAATGTTGGTCCTATATAGGACCAATATTCAAATATTGGTCCTATATGGATTATATATTGGTGCAATATTGGTGCTACTAGGGATATACTAACTACCTATGCGAACAGATATTATCAGTAACCATAATCATTCGTTTAAAAAAATGTACCCCCCTCCATATTCTCCCAGCAGTTTCGTAGTTATATGCTCTCTTCGATTACCGCCTAGCGGACTGTAACGAATTGTCGTCGAATTTGCACGCCATTTCCCTTACTAATGCTGCCATACAGTATTCTAGTTGCCCCCCTTTGCTGTGTGGCGCACCTGACAGCATCACGCCACTTGTCATGACAGTTATCCATCTGAAGATCAATTGCCAAAAAAAAAATAGTAATAAATAAATAAAATTGAAACCGACAATAAACAACAAACAAGTGTGCTTCGTCAGTTTTCTAATACTAAACCTAGATCTCACAAAAGCACTGTTCCTTATATGGTGTTTTTCTTAAATACATATTTCCTCGAGCCATTAAATAAATCAAAATGCAGGAAAATTAATTATAAAATAAGTAATAGGCCAATACAACAATGAATCTTCTTATAGTATCGTTATTCGCAATAAATTAACATTTCTAAACAATGAAAATTGAGTTAGAACACAAGCCAATGTGGGCGATCCTGATAACATATTTAGATAAACACTAGTAATTACGATATTTCATGTTACTTATGATCGTAATTTATGTTGAGATATTGTTGCAAAATGTCTCGATTAATTGTTGCAGTTGTTTCATTAGTTAATTAAGATTACTTAGGAAATTGCAGCCATAATCTCAAACATAGGATGAGAAATCTTTAGAGAATATAATTTTTTATCACTAATATGGTCCTTAGATGGTTGAATATTTTTGTTTTCCTATTAGTGAATCCGCTTTCCTGGCTTTTTTAGGTACCTTTTTTGTACATTAGATCAAAAATACATTATCTCCATTAACAAAACGGCGAAAATATTACTAAAAAATAGAAAAAAATCGGTAAAGGTATTTACACAGAACTTCCCTCTTTATTTGTGCATCGAGGTCACTATAAAAAAATAATAATTACTAAATGACATTGAAAATAAGAATTGGAATATAGTTATCACTATTATTACAAAGAAAACCTGATAAGTTTTGGTCAAAAAAAGATAGCCGCAAAAATTCAATACTAAATAACAGGTGCCAAATATAGAAGGCTTGCGCAAATACCTTTACAAATGTCCACCATAACCATTGAACTCTATATTAAACATATATAGAGTTCAATGACCATAACTGAATTATTTCTTGGGATAACCGCCCTGTACATTTTTCAATAAAAGTGTAGTATGCCAAATATTATTGCCATCTGTCACATTTTCAATTCCACATTCACGTAGTGGAGTGGAAGTATAGTGGTGGTTAAAAAATTTAAAATTTTCAAAAATGTTGGTAAAAAATTTTCAACATTTTCTTCTTCTGAAATAGGTTTAGAATGTCATGAAACGTGGAAATTTTAAATTTGAGCAAAAAGGAAAGTTTCCTTCTATTCTATAGTAGTGGTAATTTTTTTTTAAATAGGTTGAGAATGCCATGAAAAGTGAAAATTTTAAATTTGAGCAAAACAGACATTTTCCGTATATTTTAGTGATACATTTTTTTTCAAAAAAGTTGGTGAAAAAAATTTTCAATTTTTTTTTATCTGAAATAGGTTTAGAATGTCATGAAACGTGAAAATTTTAAATTTGAGCAAAAAAAATTTTTTCCATCTATTCTAGTAGTAAATTTTTTTTCCAAAATGGTCAAAAAATGTCGCAAATTTTTTTTTCCGAAATAGGTTTGGAATGACATGAAACGTGGAAATTTTAAATTAGAGTAAAAAAGTTTTTCATTTATTCTATAGTTAGTGATAGATTAAAAGTTTTTTCAAAAATTTTTTAAAATTTTTCCAAAAATGTTTTAAATTTGTTTGAATAGACCATGCCATGCCATGGAAACGTGAAAATTTTAAATTTGAACAAAGAAAAAAATTTTTCCATCTATTATAGTCGTAACATTTTTTCAAAAATGGTAAAAAAAAATTCTAAAATTTATTTTAAATAGGTTTAGAACGCTATGAAACGTGGACATTTCAAATTTGAACAAAGAAAAACATTTTTTCCATATTTTACTGGTAAAATTTTTCAAAAATGGTAAAAAAATTTCCATTTTTTTTTTTAAAATAGGTTTATAACTCTGAAACGTGGAAATTTTAAATTTGAACAAAGAAAAACATTTTTCCATTTATTTTAGTGGTAATTTTTTTTTTTTAAATGTTGGTAAAAAAAATTTTGAAATAGGTTTAGAATGCCATGAAACGTGGAAATTTTAAATTTGAACAAAGAAAAAAAATTCGTCTATTTTAGTGGTAAAAATTATTTCAAAAATGGTGAAAAAAAATTTCAATTTTTTTTTTCTGAAATGAGTTTAGCGTGTCATGAAACGTGGAAATTTTAAATTTGAGCGAAAAAAATTTTTTTTCATTATTTATTCCCTTTAGACGGTCCACCCTATTTTTCAGTGAAAGTTTAACCATTTCTTCGCTGGCAGTAGCGTCAACTACCTACCAAATTTGACTGCTCCCCGTCAAGTAGTTTTTTAATGCACCGACAGACAGACAGACTGACGGAATTGAACAACCTGTGTTTTCGGAATCTACGTAATCTGAAACGTCAAGATCCGAAAAAATATCGGAGGGTGATTTTTTCTCGAATACAATACTTCCCTTCGGTATGCGAGGGAAGTAAAAATATTTATCGATCTCGTTTAAAATCGGTAGATATCGAACTGGACTAGATAGTTTTCACTTACAAACATATCCAGATATTTTTTAAAAAATTTCACTCCTTAAAATTAATGGTAGTTTCTGATGCGAAAAAAATGGAAAATCTCGATTTTTCTATATTTTTCACCTATTAAATACATTAGAAAATTTAAAATGCCATAATTTGTTTTTCCCGAAAAATTTACGTACTGGTAAACAGGTTATCTTTGTTTAGTCCTTTTTACTGAGTTTCCTTTTTGGCAGCAGAATTTTTAATTTTTCTTTTCTTTCTGTTCCTATTAATTTGCCCTTGAATATTTTTGCTAACTATAAAATGTTTATTTATTATTAAATTAGCCACTTTCAAAAATTGAATAGGTCCAAGAATATATGATAATATTAATGATTTAAAGATTAATTAATCATTTAATATATCATTACAAAATATCATATTAGACGCTGTTAATGTTACATCATTTAATGGATTTCTTAGGAAACCATTGTTATGATAACCAATTATATAAATTGAATTTACCGCTTATCGCTTCTTTATCTTAAACATGATTTAAAATGTTTCTGAAATGCATTACGATGTTAAGTATAATAATACAACCAGAAAACATAATTTCAAATGTTGTTTTGATGTTGGCATAATTGGAAAATAAGTTGTTCCGCATTTAAGGACTACCTTCGAAATTTGATTAGAGAGAGGGGAATTAAGGCGGCTTAAACATTTTTACATCTCAGTTGAATTATTGTCTTGATTAAAATAAGTTTTTAGCATCTGTGAAATTGTGGCATGTAAAAGTAAATTTCGTTTATTGAAAAATGAGGTTATGATCCTTTTCTGAAAATATACTTCATGCATAGCTATATCGCGTGGCGTCAAATTCAAAAGGACTTTATTTAAATTAGAATTTTAAAAAAATGCTTCCCCAGTACCCGAGCCGTGGCCATTCCATATACTTATTAACTATATACTGGTAATACTCCATAAGCCACTATGTACGGATTTGAGAACGAGATAGTTTTCTATCTTTATGGAGGACTCTGACGATACGACCTGATGAAGAAGGAAGCGCGCGCTGTAACAGGTCAGTGGTCCCAAAACAAAGAAATCTACCGGCAACCGTAGAAAAAGATTTCGTATACTATGGTAAAATATATACCACCCTTTTGGAATGATTCACATGCTATTAGGAAGCTTTCGTTTCTTGGTATTTAAATTATTTAATCAATAAATGAATACCTAAGCAGTAATTAGAAAAACTTATAGTCCAGTGGAATTAGCAAAAAAGTGGGTTTTAGGGTACTAATGGAAGTTTTCGATGTTCAGCTAAAAATTCTACTTTACGAATATGAGTGGCACAATTTATATTTTTATGTTTTATGGGCGATTCAGCCGTAAAAAGGCAAGATTGTTAAAAAACAATTTGACATTGAAAGAAATGGTAAATATTTTTTTTCTTTAGTTCTTGGGACGGCATCTTATTTTTTGAGTAAAAAAAAAATTGTTCTTGATATTTTTTCTAAAAAGTCAACCTTTTTCAGTAAAACTTGGTGAAAAAATCTTCAATGTTAAAATTTTGGCTTTTACACAAAAAACACCGTTTCATTTTTGTGGATATAGGTTTACACCATGTAAATACAAATCCCTATTTTGATAAACAATAAAATACATAAAACAACTTCACAATCTTAGAACACACAAGCGCTTATAATATTAATGTCTGGAATTGGAACTTGGAACCACTGATATAATGCCTATAGTGCACAATTTCTCCGATTAGATTGTGACCACTCATCTTCTATATTTAGTTAAACTCTCACATTCTCGCGTCGATGTTCCGCCCACTAAGACATGCGCACAATACCAAGTCCTCTTAAAGGATAGAGAGACAGGCTTTCCTTGGCGTCAAATTGGGAACGAAACTCATAGTATATAGTTAATAAGTACATTCAGACATCCACAGTGCGTAGCGCCGCGGCAATTGAAAGGCTGGGCGGGGCAGGTCTGGGTCAACATAAGAAAGGTGCATAAAAACAATAAAAGCCACAACTCCATTTGCCGTATTGCAAATTAAAAATGGTAATAACAATAAAATGAGAAACCCAAAAAAGGTTTGTAAATTAAAACTTGAATCTAGTAAATGTAAGCGTGCATTAAATAATTTTGGTAGCTGATACGGGAAAAATATCAACGGAAAAACCCGTTCGGGGCAATTACCGACTCGGCGGTCTCCCGGTAATTGCGTCGAACGGCACGAACGGCAATTGAGAATTTAGAAGGTAGGGTTAAAACATTGTTTTGATTGTCGAAGAATAATTTTAAAAGACAAATAAACGAGTAAAAAATGACAAAAGTATATTTGGATTCGGCTGGCCAAAATATGTAAGATCCAACCCAGATATTATTTGGATTTTCCAGAAAAATATATTTTTTTAATTTTTAATTTTACTCAAAGCCACGACTTGATCAAAATGATTAAAAGCCGGTCTGTACACTCTTGTAAAATCGTATCTCTGAATATTAGGATTAAACACGATTTAGCTTTCAGTTATTTTAGTTTTTCAACGAAAGCTATTTTTTTTAAATGAAACCCCTATGGGACAATTTGTTATTTAAAAAACTTTCGTTAATCAGTTTTTTAAAATAATTATTTAGAATAAGTTGACCGGAGTATGTTTTATTTTTCAAACTTAATGAATGAAGAGTAAATCGTATTTATTTTTAGTATTTGAAGATATATTATTTTATAAATAAGTACGTAAGATTTTCATGTAAATTACATCTAATCCGGAAGTCAGTCAGCCATTATTGTTATTTGCATGACATAAGTGGAAATTTTCTCATATCACTATGCCAAATTGGAAAATATTGCCTTTGCAAATTCAAAAGTTACAAGAGTATCCTTTTGCCCCGCCCAATATATGCACGACTTGAGGTTGCGGGATCTAAAACTAAGCGACTTTTCTGGGCGCGAGCACTTTACTATGATACAACATCACATGAATTCATATCAAGTCCCTTCAAAAGCCCTTGTTGTAGAAAAAAATGGGGAAAAATTATAAATGTCTCTTCAATAGTACTTGTTAACAAATTAAATAAAGGAGCTTTAATGTACTTAATTAACAAATAACACGGTTTCAGAATAAATAGGTCAATTATAAATAAGTAATTCGATATGTTGTGTTGATTAAGAAGATTAACATAATTTCCAATATTATGTATATATGGTAGTAGATATGAGAACTGTATTTATTTTTAGTTAACGAACTTTTTTTTAAACGACAGCGGCAGTTATAGTATTTCTTATGTGAATAAAGTTACTTATGTGCAAAACTAAATTGAAGTAATATTTCCCTTAAGGTAGAGAAGACTTTGGCAAATTACTGCATATTATGCAAACAGGTGCAAAAATTGTTTTTCAATTATCTCGTTTCTGTTGAAGCTACGATAACAGCGATGATACCAGCATAAAGGGCTCTTCTAGCACTAAAACTTTGCTCCTCTTGAAATTTCATCGTAACTGCAACGGTTATCGGTTGGGGGGTGACAGTTGAGCAAGCCTATGAAGATGCAGATGCAGAAATTGTTGATATAGCATTAGAGGAAGCTGCATTTTATGACGTCGTTGAAATAACTGGGGAAGATATTGAGTTCTTGTGCTTCTAATAGCGTTTGAACAGTCAGCGAGCAATGTAAATTTTAGAAAGTCAAGCAAAGACAACGCTGCCGGAATAATCTACAGCTTAAAGAGTTTCAAACACGACAAATTGAGTGCAGATCATTTGTTGTTTATACATGCATTTACCGGCTGCGAGACGACTTCATACCCTTATATGGAGGTGATAAAAGCAAGGATTCGAGCATACATGATTTACGTGTTCAGTTTCAATATTAACAGTGAAAACAACGAGAGAACGGAAGAAACCAAAGAGAACCAGGATGAATGAGGAGATACGCAAATGGACAACATCGAACGGAGACCAAAACGAACTCCAAAGAGAATCGTGGAGTATATACCTCCTGGGAGACATTACGTAAAATAATGCGTCTGGGACTCTACACCTCTATAGTGGTGTGGAAAAGAGTCTACATGAAATGTATAATTGTATTTTATTCTTTATTTCTGAGTAATATGTATGTATATTCAAATGTAAAAAAATATCTAAGCTGAATAAAATTAATATACTAGCACGGAATTGTTAAATATGTATTCGCATCTACTATTAAGAAAATATTTTTTCCAAACTTACAAAGTGCATAACAATTGTTGTTTCCAAAACAAGTTTCATAACCCCTGAGTAAATAATAAAAAAAGATTGATATTTGTATAAAATAGTAAAAGCACGTTGCAAATAAACAATTTTATTAAAAACAAAAAAATTGTTGCTCCGAAAAAGTTTGTCCCAGTTTGAAAGTCAAAAGAAGCAAAGTTTTAGTGCTCGATGCACCCTCTACGCTGGTATCATCGCTTTTGTCATAGCTTCAATAGAAGCCGAGATAACTAAAACATTATCTACATGGATACCTAAAGTAAAGTTACATTATTTGGCCATGGCACAGTTCAACAACAAACTATTAAGCTCAAACCTCTGGAATGAATCAGTCAAGACTCATTAAAGAGACCTTCTACTGACGACTTGGCCAATGTTGTACTCAGTTCTTAAACGATAATCCAACAATTGATTTACAGTTTTTAGTAAATCATCAGGTACATTTTTGAGAAAGGTAATGATGCAAGTAGACTGACTCACTGTTCCATTAGAAGTCGTGACTGTGAGGAGTTTGTAAATAGTGGTTTCAATCATTTTAATTTCTGAATTATTTCTTGGATTTGGTTTTGATTTCAAGAAGATCAGATGCCATGATGAAGTCTTAAGTTGGGATGAACTGATGAAGTGAGGAGTCTCACGCTTTATATTTACGTAAAGCAGCATTCAGTCACGTAGAGTTGTATGCATCGTTTTATCATGTAAGTGAAGATTTTATATCATGTGGGGCAGTAAGGCATGATCCTGAAAGAGTTTCGAAAAACATTTCCTAAAATATATTATATACTATATAAGAAAGTTTTTATTTTGTGTCCTCTGATTTAATTTCTAACACATTAATCATATCCAGACACCTTGGACCTCGGTCTTACCTGTAGAAGAAAGATTTACATACAAATTATTTTCAGTCAAACTTTATCTAGTAAGGCCTATTAGGTATGGTAGGAGGATGACTTTCCTTACGTGTCTGCTCGGTAAAAAATTTAAGAAAATATATTGTAAAATAAAATTGATTAATAAAAAACTATTTTAGATCAACATAATCTATACTAAGTATTCCCTCACCAATTGGTCAAGGTAACAATTTTTGCAAGTTATGCTTTGGGGTGTATCCGAAATATAAACAAAATCAATTGTTTTAATTTTTAAACTGAAAGACAAAGTTATTAGTTCAGAAGTTTTCTTATCAAAACCATTGCTTTGTGAAAAAATAATCACCAAAGAGCGAATTAGAATTTTGACAACTCACCGATTTGGTCTTTGCGTAATCAACGTTTCCTTATAAGGTCCATTAATTTTACAAATTTCGGTTGCGATCAAATGCTTCATCAGAATTATTTCACAAAATTTTATTTACATTATCATACATTGTTTATCTCTAGATCAACAGTGTAAGTAATATAAAAAAAATGCATTAAATGTTTAAACTAGAAAAACAACGTCTGAGCCAAGTGTTTACCTAGCTTACCAATTTTTCATAAATTGATGTTTTTCAAAGTGCTGTAAATTTACATTGCATTTTGGCCATGAAAAGGTCACTTCATTACAAGATGGCTATTCTGAAAAACTGGACATATTATTTTATTATTTTGAAGACCTAGTGCAGTGCGCGGAGGAATCGTGGACGGAACACAAAAATCTGGAAAATGTATACTTGAAAATAAATGTTTGTAACTTTTATCTCCTCACACATCTTGTAACCAATAGTATCAGAAAATCGATAAAGATATTTACAGATAACTTTACTTTTTATTTATAAAGGATGATTACTCTAAGAAATTACACAGCCCCACAAAAAAAAGTTCAAATCAGTGGACCAGACCCATGTATCCCTATGTATTTTTGGTCGCTGAATCCGAATCCGTATAAAAAAATCATACACCCCAAAAATCATTAGTTAGATCCAAAAACACCCCTGGAATGGGGTTAAAAGAAGATTAAGCTACGAGAATTAGCTGAAATTGCGTAGTACTCTAAAATAGAACTAAAAACTTACGTCAACGTCCTACAGTGTCAACCCTCAGAGGGTGTGAAAACTACCCCCTATGTAAGATTTAACTATAAAAAGTTACAATGACATCTATAAAAATTCGAAACACCTGTGTTGTGTGGAAGTGAGGGAAAACTTGACTATGTTCGACATTGTGCTTGTAAACCACTCCCACGGGGTCGCGAGATGCCACCCCTATATCCGTAGGATTATGGAAAAACAGAGAGAAACTAACCGGATTTACAAGCAACAGTACAGCTTTTTCAGTAGTCACTGCAACATTTTTTTCGTTGTATCTTGAATGGCGGTAGGGGTATTATTTAATAACATTGATAGGACATGAGTTTTAAACTATAAGTGTACAACACGATTTTTGCCAATCAGAGCATCCATAAAAATGTATATCCGTTTCTCTCTGTTTTCCCAGCATCCTACGGGTATAGAGGTATCATTTCCTCGAAGTATTGCATGTTTTTAAATAATTTTTTAAGTATTTTAAATATTACATATGTAGCTTGAAACCGGACCATTGCATGAATTAACGATTATTTAATAAAAATAGCACATTTAAAGAGATTATCTAAAATAAGTGTTCAGCCAAAAAATTTAAAAAGTTTATTTTAGAAAATTCAGACTTTTAAACTCAGTACTTTTCCGAAAAAAGACATTTTCCGCTGTTGACACCAAATTTCAATCGTCAATATCGTGATATCGGCACTTTATAAGTGATCAATTTGAAGGAAAAGATGTGTACTAAAAGCCCCATTGATTTATTTTATGATACATATGCGTTTTTATAACAATTTTTTACGAATAAATCGAACTATATGTTTTAGAAGAAAAAAATTCGAAAATTTAACACTATTAAAATTGCAGTAACTTAAAACACTTTTTTTTTTAATGCATTAAGGTGTTAGCTAAGGTACTAAACTTGAAAAATATTGCTTGGTTTTATTCTTTTGTTCTCGAACGTAATAACAATTAAACAGTAAAAAACGCGAAAAATCGGTAAAAACATGATTTCTGGACAATTGCAAAGGTTTTAAATAAAACATTAAGTTTACCACAACTAATAATTCTACTAAATATTACACATACATAAATGGTGACTACTATGGCGTGTTTAAGTTGATAAACAATAGTGTGAAATGTGAAATTAAAGTATTCGATTAAATCAATATTTTAAACAAAATATCATAAATTATTGAAAAATTCGAGAAGAATACAACAAGATATAATAACAACTACCAAATTCGAGCCGAAATTTGAATTTTTTTAATGCATTTTTTTAATCCATAAATGCTCATTTTTATGGCGAATTTCGCACTCTTAATACGTTTCGGTCGGCCATTTTGAATTTTGCAAATCTGACGTCAAATTCGTAATCAGCGTACCCAAAAACCTGTAAAAAACTTCTACTGCTCTTTTTTAGCGAATTTGGCGCTTTTTCTACGTTGCGGTCGGCCATTTTGTATCCGCCATTTTGAAGTTTGCAAATCTGACATCAAGTTCGTAATCAGCATACCCAAAAACCCGTATTACTTAATTTTCATGATTTTTCCTCGATTAATTTTCGAGATATTTCATTTAACAACTAATTTTGCAGTTTCTTGTTATTAATAAACAATAGAGATTTAGCGTACAACACTAACCGAAAGACTTTGAACTTAAACTTATTTAGAACACATTTAAAAAGTTTTTATGAATTTTTATGCAGTTACAAATTATTCCGAAACAATGCCTTTTTTTTTACTAAGTTTACTGCACTAACCACTCCAGGGGTGTTTTTGGGCTCTAGCTAATAATTTTGGGGGTGTACGATTTTTTTTTTACCTCAGATTCGGATTCAGCGCCAGAAAATACATACGGATACATAGGTCTGGTTCGCTGGTCTAAACATTTTTTTGTGGGGCTGTGTTATTAATTAGGAAACGATATATTGGAATAATAATCAGAATGTAGTTATCAATATTATTACAAAGAAAACCTGATAACTTTTGGTCAAAAAATATACAGAGTGGTCATCCGACGACAAAAAACAATTATTAAATAAAAGGTGCCAAGTATGGAAGGTTTGCGTAATACCTTTACTTTCCACCATAGTTGAATTATTTATTAGGATGACTACTCTGTATATTTTTCAATAAAGCTATAATAGTTGTTTTCCTTGTCAATTGTGTTAACTATACGCGAAATATTATTGCCATCTGTCCAGGGTTGGCAGTTTTAAAACAAAATGTTTTAAACAAATGTTTTTTAAGTGTTTAAAACACACTAACCTGTTTTAAACACATTTGTTTTAAACACGTTTAAAACAATTGTTTTAAACATGATTTTTTTCAATGCGTTTTTTCAGTGTGTTTGATGGATAATTTTTGGAATATCGCTGTATTTGATAAGGTAAAAAAAATATAATAAAATAAAAAAATATGAACTTTTATGTAATGCAATAAAACTAGTTATAATAATACAGTAGTATAAGTACAACGAACGAAACATGTTACTGTTATATAGAAGATATACCTGTTATTATTTATTTCCTTAAGTGTTAATTTTAAAGCGATTAATAGCACAGGTACACACAAAAAAAAGTCAAGTACGGGAAGGTAGACCTATGTATTCCCATGCATTTTGACCTGCTGAACACGAATCCGATGTCATCTTTGCCCGATTGGCTCTTGTATTTTTCCTAACCTCAAAAAAAAAAACGCCGTAAGAATGTCCGAGAAAATGAAAGTGTAGCTAAAAATCTGAAAAAATTCAGAGGTACGTAGAATGGCGAGAGAAATCGAATGGCGCAAACTAGAATTCTATAGCTGTTTTGGTTTCCGATATAGAGCCTCGAGGAGTGCGAAAAAAACAAATTTTTTCCTTCCGGTGACTTTGAGCTGCTCTATCTCGAAAACGAAGGACCGCAGGGATGTCTGGTTTGCGCCATTCGATTTCCATCGCCATCCTAGATACCCCTGAATTTTTTCAGATTTTTAGCTACATTTTCATTTTTTCGGGCATTCTTACGGTGTTTTTTGAAATTAGGAAGAATGCAAGAGCCAATCGGGCAAAACGGACATCGGATTCATGTTCAGCTGGTCAGAATTCATGAGAATACTTAGGTCTGCCTTCTCCCACTCGACTTTTTTTTATGTGCCTGTGTAGTCAATACCCATACTCCAAACAATTATTACACTGTTGCACAACTTGACGTATTTATTACACCGAATTGGCCGAGCCGTTGTCAAGTATCGTCCTCGTCTTGTTATGATGCAATATGGGCATGGCTTATAGAATAAACAATGTATTGGGTCGACGCGCCCGTATAAATTTAAGTTTAAAAACATGTTTTTTATTGTTTAAAACATGTTTTTTATTGTTTAAAACATGTTTTTTTTTCAGCAATTAAAAATCCATGTTTAAAACACGTTGAATTGTTTTAAATTAAAAAAAACGTGTTTTTTGATTAAAATAAAAAAAACACAATTTTTGCCAACCCTGCATCTGTCACATTTTACTTCCACATCCACGTAGTGTAGTGGAAGTATAGTGGGTAATGGTAAAAAAAATTCAATTTTTTTACGAACAAAATTAATTACAAAAAACCTACAAAAAATATATTACTGCACTTAATTTGTTAAATGAAAAAATGGCACAAGAGTCGGCAAAGTTTTCAAATTATCATTTCTTCCATTTTGAGAATATTCCGTCAAATTTTCAGCAAGGTTAGAGAATTTTCGAAACCAAAATCTAAATATATTGGACTAGAAAACCAAACATAGAAACTATTTACATGTGAGTGAATCCACGGGAGGCGATACAGGAGAATAGGCCAAGTGTATTAGGTCTATGGGTCATTGAGGATGGTAGAATAGGCCAGACTACGCCGTGATCTCAACACGATACTACAATAATTATTCTTCTATCTATCTGTGCAGTCAGGATTAATGTTCTCGTGTGTCTATGACAAATGGGGCTAGAAGAACCGTTATTTTCACTTCATGCTTCCAGTACAGCGGAACGAGTTCCAAGGTTTCAGCTAGATAGATAGATATCTTATGAGTTGGAACTTACAGACGAATAACTTTATGTTCAAATAATTGTATTTTTTATTCTCACAATGCAAGTTAGGAGACCACGGTTCCAACTTAAATTATAATTTATAAAGAGAAATAATGAGTACGTTTTATAGTGCGAGAATTATTATTATACTCTTTGCAAATACAAAAAAGGAGGAGTGTATTGCATTCGATCGACACATTTCTAAAATCGCTAATATTGGCCATAGAGAAACAAATTTCATATCACTGTGTTGGCGATCGAATTCAAAATGTCCGTCCGTCTGTTACGTTGTAAGCACGATAACATAAGAACGAAAAGTCCGATCGCATTGAATTTTAGATAGTAAGCTAGGTAGCTAGAGGAAGACCCTATTGTTTTTGAGCAAAAATCGATCAATAAATAAAAAATCGGTAAAGGTATTTACACAGAACTTTATTTGTGCATGGCGGTCACTCTAAAAAATTAATAATTACGAAATGACATTGAAGATAATAATCGGAATATAGTTATCACAATTATTACAAAGAAAACCTGATAAGTTTTGGTCAAAAAAATATACAGTGTGTTCATCCAACAGCAAAAGTTCAATACTAAATGATAGGTTCCAAATATGGAAGGCTTGCGCAAATACCTTTACAAATGTTCACCATGATTGAATTATTTCTTGGGATGACCACCCTGTACATTTTTCAATAAAAGTATAATAGGTGCATATGCCAAATATTATTGCCATCTGTCACATTTTCAATTCCACATTCACGTGGTGTAGTGGAAGTATAGTGGTGGTTAAAACATTTAATTTTTTTTAAATTTTTCAAAAATTTTCAAAATTTTTTTTCTTCTGAAATAGGTTTAGAATGTCATGAAACGTGGAAATTTTAAATTTGAGCAAAAAGGAAAGTTTCCTTCTATTCTATAGTAGCCACATATATATTTTTTTAATAGGTTTAGAATGCCATGAAACGTGAAAATTTTAAATTTGAGCAGAGAAAAAAAATTCCATCTATTATAGTGGTAGATTTTTTTTTCCCGAAATAGATTTGGAATGTCATGAAACGTGGACATTTTAAATTTGAGCAAAACATAATTTTTCATATGTTCTATAGTAAGTAGTGTAAATAGATAAAAAAAGAAATTCAAAGAAATTTTTTAATTTTTCAAAAATTGTTTTAAATTTGTTTGAATAGGTTTAGAATGCCATGGAAACGTGGAAATTTTAAATTTGAAGAAAGAAAAAAAGTTGCATCTACTTTAGTGGTAAAATTTTTTCACAAATTAAATGGTAAAATTTTTTCACAAATGGTAAAAAAAATGTCTAAAATATATTTTTTGAAATAGGTTTAGAACGCTATGAAACGTGGAAATTTTAAATTTGAAGAAAGAAAAAAAAATTTCCATCTGTTTTAGTGGTAAAAATTTTTTCAAAAAAATTTTTTTTTAAATTATTTTTTTTAAATAGGTTTAGGATGTCATGAAACGTGGAAATTTTGAATTTGAACAAAGAAAAAAAATTTAATCTATTTTAGTGGTAAAAAATCTTTCAAAAATCTTGGTAAGAAACTTTTCAAATTTTTTTTTTCTGAAATAGGTTTAGCGTGTCATGAAACGTGGAAATTTTAAATTTGAGCGAAACAAATTTTTCTCATTATTTATTCAATTTAGACGGTTCACAATGTATATTTTCCAGTGAAAGTTCAACCATTTCTTCGCTGACAATAGCGTCAACTACCTACCAAATTTGACTGCTCCTCGTCAAGTAGTTTTTTAGTTAATACACCAACAGACAGACTGACGGAATTGCAAAACCTATATTTTCGTAATCTACGTGATCTGAAACGTCAAAATACGAAAAAATCTCGGAGGGTGATTTTTTCTCGAATGCAATACTTGGAAATATTAAATTTGAGTAAAAAAAATCGATTTTCCACTGGTAAAAAAATGTTCAAAGTTTTGAAAATTTTATTTTTTCTGAAATAGATTTAGAATGTCATGAAACGGAAATTTTAAATTTAAGCAAAAACATTTTTTTTCGTTATTCTTTTTAGACGGTCCACCCTTTATATTTTCCAGTGAAAGTTCAACCATTTCTTCGCTGGTAGTAGTGTCAGCTACCTACCAAATTTGACTATTTTCCGTCAAGTAGTTTTTTAGATAATGCACCAACAGACAGACAGACAGACTGATAGAATTGAAAAACCTATATTTTCGTAATCTACGTGATCTGAAACGTGTAAATCCGAAAAAATCTCGGAGGGTGATTTTTTCTCGAATACAGTACTTCCCTTCAGTATGCGAGGGAAGTAAAAAGGTATCAATTATTTAAACTAAAAAAAAATATGATAATCAAACAAAACATGTCTAAAACTGATATTATTTACAAAAAACTGCGAAGCGTATCCTATAGAATGTGCAACAATTATATAAAAAGTGCCGTAAATTGGCGAAGAGTATAGAGGTTAACTTGTTTAAATGTCTGTTAAAACTGAAATTTATATTTCAGTAGGTTAATAAATACACCATGTGTAGTTCACTCCATATTATTTATACTACACATAAAAAAACTCAAATCTACCGACCGAGCTAATATAAGGGGAGAACGGGGCATACTTTATTTTTCTACACTATATTAAATAATAAATATAATGTATTACTTATTATATGAAACAGCATTACTCATAAGTAAATTATGTTCTGGTATTATTAAAATAAGAAATAAACGGAAACATGCCTCTTAATTAAGATTTCCAACGCGAAGGATGGGCAATGCGTCCACCAATGCATAAGACATTCCTATCTTAACGCAAAACAGAGTAAGATTTTTTAATTCACCAGAAACGTTATTAAGTTTCTACCGAAAACATTATTTTTAAATCTCTAGTATTATTTTGTCATTCTAATACACATAAATTTAAAGTACGGCCCTGTAGTTTTCTCGTCAGCAGGTAATAGCGCCGGCTTGGATATTTTTATGACAGGTTTTATGGCCTTCTTGTGTGCTAAACAAATGGAGACAACTATACTTCATTAAATAAGGTGAATAATATAATATCCATGGAGTGTACAACAGGACAGATAAACGCCTTAATTTAACTTTGACACATTCTAATCACAAACACTGGGAACTACCAAGTACTTACTTTAAAAAGTAATTCAGTTAGTGAATAGTTACCACTGATTTTGAAAAGTAGTCCAACTACTAGCTAGGGAGGTTGTGACGAAATTTTTAAGTCAGTAACTCGTATGGCAGAAGTTGAAAATCGTGAAGTTTTGATTATAAAAACCACTAATGACAACTTCTACTAATCCATTATCGGTGTATTATTAATTTGTGAGTAATTACACATGTAAAAATTAGTCCCTAAATCATTTGCTCGCGTCTGGCATTTCTTTATCTTATTGCCCTTAACAAAACCTTCAGATACATCTCATCGCCAGACGTGTATGTCCCTGCATTAATGAGTAATTTATTATTTTTATATACAGATCTTAATGTTTTACTCATTAATGAAATTTACATGAAATGTTAATTACGTCATAAACAACAAGAAAACAACAGCCCGCCATCTTATTTTTACTGCGATAATGAGGCGAATTTTGAAAATTGTAAAAGTGACGCGTTAAATCATTTGTTCGTGTCTGGCTGAGTTAAATTGTTCTATTGTATGATAAAATTAGTACACATTAGTGTCGCTGATTTTCCAAAGCCAGAACATTTTTATTAATTATTGTTACTGAAAATAATCATATCGCATAATTTTTTTATGGAATTTTTTATTACATTTTTTAATATGCTTATTACTATGTACTATAATATAGTCGGGCTAAGAAGAGAATAATTCAGAAGTTTGGTTGGTCTGATGCTTCCCACCACTAATCTCCATATTATGGGGAGCACTGAATTTCTATGTGGAGAGCGATGGTGGGAAGCATCAACCGGCCAAATTTGTGAATGACTCTTTCGTCAGTTTGACTATGTAGTCTCGCCTGATATAGTATATTAAAAAATCCTTTGGAAAATTGGGAAATTACTGATTACGGATGGCTCCAAGATGAGAATACATTAACTTTAAATGATTTCAAGGGGACCAAGTTCCTCTGTCGTACAAGGATATCTCACAAGAAATACCACAGGATGAACAAACAGGTTTATTTTATTGATTTAACTTTTAATAAAAATGAAAATCTAGATGAAGATAGCGTATTGAGGAAAGCGAAGCAGAAAATATTAATAATATTTCATTTTTGCATGGAAAATAATACGTACACTCAGAGAAATTTGGCGTTTTAAAAAGCACAAGAAATCACTTTGATATTAATCAATTGCTATATTTAATTCAAGTCGCCAAAACTCAACATTTCAAGTTCGTAAATTAATACTTTTATATTGATTATTGAACAAATTACTGCTTTAGTCACTTCAAAATATAGGGCATTTCCTTTCCTTGAATATTTAAAACGATTTCCTCTTAAAATAATTAGCTGCCACATGGTATATATGTTTTCAAAGGAATCAATAATGAAATAAAATCATGTTACTTAATTATAAAATAATGTTTTACTTGCCTGATTATATTAATAACTCATCCATATAAATAAAAGTTGATCATTTTCATGTTAAAAGAAGCTGATTTGTCTTTATATGCGATAAATAACATTTTTAAGGTAAATGACAATTCAATCAAAGTTTTAGTACTTTACTACAAAAGGGGGCCTTATTGGCGTCTTGCGTGTTTATATTTTAATATTTCATTGTTATAAATCAAAAGTGAAGCCTTAACATTCTATAGGAGATTCAACATTTCTATAGAATTTATTAACATTATTAAATGGTCCATCACCAAGTCTTCGATCACGTGATTGTATTATCCAATAAGGGAACTACATGAAGATTACTAGATGCTGTCTTCAAACGTTTTCATTGGTTTATACTAATAACCGTGACGACAGATATTTCCTACTTTTTGTGTGCAGCAGTGCTCTGGTGTAATCTGAAGAAACGTTAAAACGCAGCAAGTGTAATAAATAACAAACAGTTTTAACATTTTTCAGTGATAATTTAGGCTTCAATAGCATAATGAGTTTTACAAAGTCTTTCAATTCCAAGAGCTTCTGCTGAGTTTGCAAACGTAGAAACTCACAAAAAAAGAGATTGCATACAGATTGGTGTCAGAAACAAAATAAATTATAATCTGGATCGAAAAAAAAAGTAAGTTCCAAGAAACTGGATTGCGGGAAAATTGTACTTTTAACAGAATACCCTCGTTCCATGTCCTTAATAATTTTGTTGTCGACGTTATGCATGACTTCCTTGGAGGCGTCTGCCATTATGATGTTTGCAATATTTTGCTTTCATTCATACAAGAAAATATAATTTCTGTAGATACCCTAAATAGTCGTAAGAGTCTTTTTCAATATGGTGACTGAAGTTCGTTATATCTCCACATCTGTTATAGATGTTAATAGGCTGCAGTCGCTTAAATAGAAAATGTCTGCTAGAGAAACTTATGACATTTATTAATTTTCCTCTATATACTAATGGCAAAAAGTCTTTAAGAAACAAATTTTTATAAGTATTTTTAGAAAAGAAATGTATAATGAGGCTATGATTTGAGAACCCGGGGATTGATTATGTATGATTTCTGTTTATTATTATTATTATTATAGATATAATATATGTATACCAACATAAATAAATACTTTATATACATGAACATTGATTGTTTTATTTATTTACCTAAACAGTAAACAAGTTTTAATAATTTGAATGAATGAAATAAAGTGACATTGACTATTAATTTGATATGAACTCATTTTTAGATTTAACTAGTTGTCCTATTAATTTAAAATCAGCTAAGTTTTGTTTTAAGTGAAACTTAAATGAATCATCAGGATTTATTAAATAATGTGTAAATAGGGGGCATTTACATTAAAATTTCTCATATCATAAACCATTGTTATGTCCTTTTCAAATTAAAGTATTGTACTTTGAAAACAAAATGAAACATGAATGAATCAATGAAATTTTCCTAATAAGTGTTGGGGCAGTACTATTATTTCAAATTTACAAACGCTTTAGATTTATTGTTATGCATCTATCAAATTAAACAATTTTCCTTTAGAAAGAAGATGCTGCAATATACATTTTATTATGCTTGTCATGATAATAACTTTATGGTTTTCTGATAAGTTCAAATGAACATTATGCTGTCCTTTTAAAAGGACCTACTATTTAAATCAACATTACATTCGGTTGTTTTGAAAATGCATCACATGTTATCTTTTTGATTTAACTACAAACACTAATGAAGACAAAATATATTGGATTTATTTTCAATTATTATCGTTTTTTTTAATTTTACAATGTTTTTTCTCTGAGTGTACCTACTTAAAAGTATTAAATTTTGAATTTTTTGTAGATTTTTATGAATATCTTCTAAATGCAGCGACTTATACGCCTGGCATTATTTTTTCCTGTTCTGGAGATAAAGACGAACAAATTAAAAAGAAAGTCATAGACGAGCAAATAATTTAATGCAGAATTTTTTTATATATTAACAATTATTGAAAGAAACGCAGCGTCCCATACGTTTGGCAAATGTTTTTTTCGTGTATACATAGTCAATTTAACATAATAAACTAAATGGCAGACATGAACAAATAATTTAGGAGATTTTATTTTTTGTAATTTTGAAAATTGCCACCACCTTCCTAGCTATACCAACACCTGGGTAGTTAACTACTACATTTTCAATTATTTTTCCAATTACTTCCAGAAGACAACATAAACATATACAGGATGATTCAGAACTTATCCGGAAGAATTTAAGGAGATATGCACCCTTAAAATTAGAGTCGATACCACAAAAAAAAAAAAAAAAATCCTATCAGAACTGCCGTAAAAAAAATATTGAAGTTATGGTATTATTAAACGCTACTTGGGGCGGGCATTCACATAAAATGTGGTGAGAAGTTTCTTCCTTTTCACTACACCCGCACACTCCAGTCTGCTTCTCGCCCTTAGGTTGTTGCTGTTATCATTAGTCATGCTTTTGCAGGTTTCTTCGTTTTCCCATTGCAAAAATGGAGATGCGGTACGAATGACTCGTGGTTAGCAATTAATACTGCTGCTTTTATATACTCTTCATACGATGAAGTAGTCACGCTCAAACACACGATAAAATTCAACTTGCTATGCTAATAGTTTTCATGAGGCAAGCGGTGAAGCGGACGAGGGTGGGCTCTTCTGAATCTCGAGTGCAAGGTTTTTCAATAAAACTAATGCCTCGGGAAAGTCCTGATGATGTCCTTGGTTGATGATGAGCAGTCGCTTCGTCCTCTTCGTCCTCCTGTGAATATAAAAGTAGCGTAAGCACAATTATTTTTCAAAAATTGTCAATCTTTCTTAAACCAAATAAATAAACAAATATTTAATCAAATGCGAGCCTTCTCGCCTACTCTTTCAATTCTTTAAATTTCAAAGAGTGCAATGTACAATAGCGTACACATAGAAATCTTGAGGTTACTGCAATTGATCAAACAAAAAATTGAGGTAAAATCAGATCTTTACGTTTTGAGATCCCAGGGACACGAAAAAGTGGTTTTTAAAAATGTCTGTCTCTATGCATGTATATATGGGGACAAGATATCGCCGAAACTAGCGAACAGATTTTGGTACAAGAGTCATATTAGTATCGTACATGAGCACATAAACTTTCTTAGTTTCCACCATGCAATGCATTTTTATTATACTTTTCGGAATTAGATGTTGTTATTTCAACGATGCATCACACTTTATTCTTTTCTATTCAAAATACTATGATACCTATTATTTCATTTACGTAGACCACGATACACCCACCCACCCAAAGTGTTCTACTATCGTAGACAATGTGTTAAACGTTAGTCTAGTTTTGAAAGTATCTGCATGACTATATGAATTTGATTTATTTGCTCGTGATGGTACATAAAACTTTTTAGTAGGTATCAATACATATTTCTTTTAAATGAATTAAAATATGTTTTTAATATGGTGTCTGTGTTCATATTCATGTATGTGTACTTTTAATTAGATTTCAGAAAATAACTCAAAGTATTTATGATATCAATGCGGGAAATGTATCAAAATGACGCCATATTTTCTTAACCTTTTACATGTCTTTATTACTTCCACATCCACGTAGTGGATTGGAAGTATAGTAATCGTAAAGAAAATTTCAATTTTTTTTTTCTTGAAATAGGTTTAGAATGTCATGAAACGTCGAGGTTTTAAATTTGAGTGAAAAAAAAATTTCTGTCTGTCTGTTTGTCTGTCGGTCTGTAACTTTTTTTTTGTCCGCACGTTTTCTCCGGAACGGTTTAAGATATTGATTTGAAATTTTGTAATAATAATAATAATAATAATAATAATAATAATAATAATACTTTATTTCCACATTTAAAATGTAAATATACAACAAAATGTAGAGTACGTCAATCCTTATACTAGAGTGCAAATATAAACATAAACACTAGACCTGTAATAAATATTACAATAGTCAACAAGCAAAATTAAAGACACTTAAAAAAAAAAAAGAAAACATAAATTACTTATATAAAACGTGTAGACAGTTAAAAAAATTAAATATATCTGTATTAAACAAAAAACTCATCCAGGGTATAGCACACTTTATTTACTAATAAATGTTTGAGTTTTACTCTAAAAATCTTAATATATGAAGATGATCTAATTTCATCGGTTAAAAAATTGAAACATTTACAGCCATTATATATAAAACTTTTCTGGTACATTGCTGTTCGAAAGGAAGTAGTATGCATTTGCTCTTTATGCCGCGTTTCATACCCGTGTCTTATTTGATTGTTTAAGTACATAGTCTTGTTTTTGAAAACATACGTACAGATCTCCAATATATAAGTACTCGCTAAAGTCAGAATTTTTAGATTTTTGAAGGCGTTTCTGCATGTCTCTAAACTTTTTAATCCCGCAATTATGCGCACTGCATATTTCTGTAATATAAAAACCCTGTTTACTTGAGAACTATTTCCCCAATTAATTATGCCATATTTTAATCTTGAATGAAAGTTGGCATAATATAGAGTTAGTAGAATTTCCGCACTACAATGATTGGACATAAATTTTAGTCCAAAACAACTGCTTCTTAGTTTCCCACATAGCATTTCTATATGTTGATTCCACTGTAGATGCATATCTACAGTAATGCCTAACATTTTAATGGATTCTGTTGGAAATATTTGAAAATTGTCAGAAAAATGCAATTTCTCAGGGTTTCTCTTTAAGCTAAATACTATTGAAGTAGTCTTATTTTTGTTTAAGCACAATTTATTTTTGTCTGTCCAGTTAGATATTGCATTATATACTTTTTCAGTGGTAAGTTTTAAACTAGCTAAATTATCCTCAACTATAAGGATGTTAGTGTCATCAGCGTAACAGATTGTAAGAACATTAGGTATTTTATTTAAGTATAGAATTAAATCGTTCGCAAAGAGTATAAAGAGTAAGGGCCCAAGTATAGATCCCTGTGGAACTCCCTGTTTTACCTCTAGGCTATTACTGGATACACCATTGGGCATTTGTACAATTTGTCTCCTGTCCTTTAGGTATGAGGATAGTAAATTTAAAGGAGAGCCTCTTATTCCATATCTACAAAGTTTAGCTTTTAGTAGCTGATGGTCAACACAGTCGAAAGCTCGAGAGAAATCTATAAAAAGCCCTAACACGAACTTTTTGTTATCTAGTGCATTAATTACTTTATCATGGAAGACACATAATGCTGTCTCGGTGCTTTTATTACTAGTGAAGCCATGTTGTGATTTGGATAGCAGGTCGTTACCATATAAAAAAGACGTGAGAGGTTCCTTAATGGCTAATTCAATAAGTTTTGACACACTAGAGAGAAGACTTATTGCTCTGTAATTTTCATACATATTTGCATCTCCTTTTTTAAACATCGGTTGAACCAATGCTAGTTTTAACATTCTTGGAAAAGTTCCTTCCCCAATACAGAGATTAATAAGATGGGCTAACGGACTACAGAGTAAGTATCTAGACTTTTTTAGGAGATTATTAGAAATATTATCAAAACCGCTGGAGTCCGAGGATTTAAGCTTATTGATTAGGGAAACAACATCACTTTCCGTAACAGGAGGTATAAAGCATGTTTTTGTAGAAAAAGGAACATTCGACATAAGAAAATTGTAGTCATTCGATGAATTATTATTGTTGGGAAGGGCGGTAAAATGCAAGTTAAAATCGTTGGCTACTACTTCATCGTTTACTTTTACCCCATTAACACTTATAGTTATATCCGATATATTCCTATTCTTGCCTTGAATTTTTTTAATAGTGCTCCACATAGCCTTTGATTTATTATATGAATTACGAATGTTCTTATCATAATAATCTCTTTTAGTTTTATGAAGTTCAAGCCTATACTGTTTATGTAAATATTTACTTAAGTCTTTAAAAATGGGATTTCTTTTAGCCAGATCACTAAAAAGTGTTACTCTGTTTTTTAGCACAAATAATTCCTCAGTCATCCAGTTTTCATTATTAGGTTTTTTGTTTAATAAACACTTTTTAACGGGGAAACTCAGGTCAAAGTAATACATTAACATATTATTAAAATATTCAAATGCAGCATTCGGACAATTTAGGATAAATAAATTATGCCAACTTTCATTAAGCAAAAAGTTATGAAAAGTTAAGACATTATTATCGCTAAAGCTTCTGCGGAGTACATATTCATTTTTATGTACACAGTCAGATTTAATATTTATACTTATAGTCTGGGAGATATGATCAGACAGGTAAAAGTCACAAGTAGAAGTTTTATATCTAATAGAGTTTGAGTTTAACAATATATTGTCTATACACGTTCTAGATGTAGGAGTCACTCTAGTTGGAGTATTAATAGTAGATATAAAGTTATAGCAAGCTAATAAGTCATTAAACAATGTTAAATTCGTACTATGTGTTAAAAAGTCAATGTTAAAATCACCTCCAATTGTAACCAACAAGTTAGTGTCAGAGAGTTTGTCAAGAAGACCATTGAACAATTTTAAAAATAAATTAAAATCGCCAGAGGGAGGTCTATAAATGCCTAATACTATAATTTTACGTTGTATTAATTTTACCCCGCAGCATTCAAAAACTCCCTCTTTACAGAAATCACTTACATTAATTAATTCAATTCCATTTGCAGCTTGATTTCTTTGATAAATAGCCACTCCACCATGCTTCATAAACAACCGACAATATGAATTTATTAGAGTGAAATTGTTCAATTTTATAACACTTAATTGCTCTATAGTTTGCCAATGTTCAGTGAGCAGTAATATATCACAATCTTGATCATCAAGAACATCGTCCAGATTCAAAATCTTGTTTGAGAGGCACTGTATATTTTGATTGATAATAATTAAAGTCTCATTACGCAGGAAAAAACTGATCAGAGTCACAGATTCTGTCAGGAGATGTCCAGGGTACGTCCCCAAGATTTTCCATGCCTTGTATTGACATAGTGTTATTTAATATTGATTGGACTGACTCATCGCTGTTAACTGAAATTTCATTTCGTACATTCACAAGATTTTCCATTCCTTGAGTAGACACAATGTTATTTAATGTTGTTTGAGCTGCCGCAGCCGTATAATCTTCAATGTTGTTAAATGAAATTTCATTTGGCTCAATTCTTGTAGCACTCTGTGTGCCTACATTTTTCGTAACAATAACAAATTTCAAACTTTTAGGCAAATGTATTTTGCCAGTTGAATTATTTATTATCATATCAGCAATCATGTCATCTCGATTCTGTTTGTCAAACTTTGGGTTGTTTATTTCTATATAATTAATTTGTCCTTCTGTGAACTTATTGAATCTGAATAGGAAGTCATTCAGTTTATTGTTATATTTATAAATATAACTATTTTTGAAACCGTTCTTTCCGTAAGGTACAGACACAAAGGATATGTTAGTGTGTGAACATAACTTTAACTTGTTACAAATGACTTTGAAAGAAGGTACTTTTCTTCCGTCCAAGTTGTTTAAGCCTGCCATTATTATAATTTGGTCTTGAAAAGTCAAACCTTCTGCTAGACCTTCAATATTTTCAATGACCCTCTCCAAGTATGCTCCAGGTTTCACAAATGTAAGTATGTCATATGTGTTAACGTCAAGTTTCTTCCTAATAAGTCTACTTAATTTTTTTCCACTATCATCTGTTAAAATTAGAAGTCTTTTCTTGTTTTCCTTATTATGTAGCGTACCGATCGTAAACTGATGACAATTTCTTTTTTTACAGTTTGCAGTTTTATTATTTGTTAGATTTAAATCAGGTGTAACAATATTATTAGAAATCCTACTTATTCTTTCGGTGTTAACATAGCAGCTATATTTTTCAGTTTGAACTCCAGTGTTTGTAGTTTCTTTAATTTCTTTAAAACCCACATTTTCTACACCACTGGTTTTGTCAGATAAGTTTTCTACATAGGTAAATTTATCTTTGGTGTTTTTTATATAATTTGTTTGCGTACTTGTAGTTTTTAATGTCCTGTTTATTGATATGTTTTTTTTCATTTCGCTTATCTGTCCTTCTAATTCTTTAATAATTGACTCCTGTTTTTTTATTACCTGGTTCAAGTCATCTTCCAGTTTAATCACCTCTTCCAAAAATACTTTGTTTTCATGTTTTAATTTTTCTATATATTTGTTTTTTATAGCACTATCTTCATTGAGGTCACTAACTGTCTTTTCTAATAAACTGTTTTCTTTTTCCAGTAGACTGACTTCACTCTCATCATTATTTTTGCAACAAATAATCTTGTTATCTTTTATAAAAGTAATTTGACTTCTAAAACGCGACAAACAACTTTTATGAAACACATTACAACATTTTGTACACACATAGTGTATAAATTGTTTAGTCTTACAGCACTTAAAAGACTTAATAATAGGAGAGCTCCCTTGTGATGTGCTACCTATGCCCGACATTATACTACTGAGTATATATTGTAACGAGATCTGGAACTGGATTGTTTTTTTAACATATCCGGTGAAGGGTTGGGGGGTAAATAGGGGGAAATATGTAAAACAAATTGGTCAGAGTACAAAAACTTGAAATTTGATGTATATGTACTAGAAACTCAAGGCCTCGAATTTTTTTATGATATTTTCCATCCCCCCAACACCACCCACTACATTATTAAAGGGGTTGATAAAATAAAATTGAGATATTCACTTGAAATTTGATATACGCATATAATATAATAACATCTGGAATTAGATTATATTTTTGCATTATTCCGTTGAAGGGTTGTGGGTTAAATAGGGAAAAAAAGTAAAGCAAGATGGTAAGAGTACAGAAATTTGAAATTCGGTGTATGTACTAGAAGCCAAAGCCTCAAGATTTTTTAAAATTATTTTTCAACCCCGCACCACCCCTACTCCATTATTGAAGGGGTTGGTAAAATAAGATTGAGATATTCACTTGAAACTTGGTACACGTATATATTATAATGAATGTTTAACAAATCGAAGAAGTAACGGTAATACGGGGGTCCAGTAGCGATTTGTGTAACGCTTGGAAATTCGGCTGTTTTTTTGAAACGAAAGCGTTCGGTGCTGTTAGATCGCATACTTTTTGAAAGATCCAAATTTGATTTTGAACTTGATAAATTTTGATACCTAGAATCATATTCTTGCATTTTTACGTCTTGACGCTGACCGACGCCTAGCGTAGTTTTTGTTAAACTTGTGTATTTGATAAATTTTGATATCTAAATTTATATTCTTGCATTTTTACGCCTCGACGCCGACCGACGCCTAGCGTCGTTTTTGTAAAACTTGTGTATTTTCAATTTTGATACTTAGATTCATGTTCTCTATTTTGTGAAATATTAATGTATAGTCTATTACAATAACTCCGAGTTGTGTAACTTTAAAAAAATTTATCCGCAGCTTAATAAAAGTTGAACATTTCTAAAACTTTTCTCTATTTCTATCCCCTGTACATTTTGCAGATTTTGTAAATATCATGCCGGGCTTGAAAGTTGGCCAAATTCATTTTCAATGCCGTAACGAAGCTTGCTAAATTGCAACTACTGTAATTTTTTTTATGACATCTTCCCCAAATATTATTAAAATTCCATGACCAATTATTTCCACATACTAAAGTGCAAATATAGTCGAGAAGTTAAAGAGATTTGGAGAAAAATCTGGATGTGGAAGTAGTGATTCCTTAGGCAGCGGTTTTAAAAAGAATAACACAAGAACTGTTAAATTCAAGGATCAAAGTATAACTCGAATTCAATTTTAATAAATTATTCTTTCAGATCGATTTGTAAGTACAAAGTGATATCAATAGCAAGTAATGAAATCTCTTTATTTGTTGAAATTTCTCAATAATTAAAATTGCAAGTGCTTTTCAAATTAATTTTTATGTACGTTTTGACAATATACATGCAGAGGATTACCTACTTAAAAGAAGCATTCTGAAGAATTTAACTTTATATAAATGTAGATTAGATACAATCACTTACACGATGAATGCTGATAATAGAATGAATTGAACGTTCGATAATTAAGTTTGAAGCGAATAGTCGCGTTTGGGCCCGTCTAACAAGTCGAAATTTCCTTTGATCAAAATAATGTTCCAGAAAAGTATGCATTGACAATCACTGGAATGTCCAAGAATTATTGTTAGTTTTAAAGATGTTGATATTGGGCCACTTGGTAAGCTTTGGGCCGACAGTGCACTGATTATATTTCAACCAAATCAGAACTAGAACCTAATTCCAATTATAGTTGCAGAATGTTTATTATTGTTTGCCACCTTGTAAGACCTTTAATTGTTAGCAGTAGTACCTATGCTCAGAATGCCTTCTCGTAGTCTGAATTTCAGTATCAGCGCAAAGCGATTGCAAAGCAGGAATGCAGTAATCAACGCCCGGCGATTTATTGATATATTATAGACAATGAATAGGCCATCATTAGGTGAAGTAATATTTAAGGAAAGTTATTAATAAATTCCTGTGATATTATTCAAACTCTGATCTATGTTTGTTTCCCAATAAATCACGCCCATTATTTACGCCTTATTACGGTTGTAACGCCATTATGATTACATTTTTATTTATTTGTTCTGTATTAATAATAGCGGTAAGTTTTTTAAATTCGGTCGTACTTTAATAGGATACCGTTTACAATTATTACAGCAAGTGTTGAATTAATTAAGTAATTAATTAATGAATTCCATAAACCTACTTTTGATTTCATAGTTCATGCAAATTTTATAAAAGAAGAAACTGTTGGCTAATAGCGATGTTGCAATTCGAATAAATAATGAGTTTATATTTTCATAAGGTTGACAATATTTATTTTATTTTTAATATTTCCATTGTTTACAGTTTTAAATTTCACTACTATGTTAACCGTTGAATGCAGGATCAAGGGCGTAAAAAACAATAAAAATTACTCAAAGAAAGAATAATGTTAGTTTATTGTTCATAAAATGAATCTTACGTAAAATTTCTACATAGATTACTCTTCACACTTATTCATACATTTTTAGTGGTATTAATTTATCCCAGAATTGAATATATTCTAAATCAACGAATTGGCTACACATATTTTTTAATAGCAAAGTCAAAAATATAACAGTGACATATTTCTACAAAAAGTTTTAAAAAATTAGGTAGGTAGCTCATCAGTTTCGACTGATGAATGAATGGTATGACCACTTTTGTCTATACTATAGTCAAGAGCGATGTGGTAATACCAATCAGACATATAATAATAAAATTGGCTGAGCATAGTAAACAAAATTCTCCCGGACTTTTGGTACCCACCATGGATCTTTTACAAAAATTATTTGTCATGAAAAATAAATATACTGTTTCGGTGAAAACGAAGCATACTTCACAAGGCGATTTTCCTATGACGTCAAGACATTTGAGGTAGTTATCATTAATATAATCTTCAAAATTGAACAGAAAAAAATAAGTAACTCGTATAAAACTAATGTCAATACTTATATGGATAAACAAATGTAAGAGGGTACTAGCTGACAAAGGCTAATTACAATGCTGATATTTCTTTAAAGTTTGTAACAATATATGTGAGGTTAGGATCTCCTTCTTTTGTTGAACAGGATAACCCTATCTTAGCGATTATGGTTAATAAATATACTGTTTTGGTGAAAACGAAGCATAGTTCATAAGACGATTTTCCTATAGCGTCATGGCATTTGAGGTAGTTATTCATTAATATAATCTTCAAAACTGAACAGAAAGAAATAAGTAACTCTTAGAAAATTAATGTCAATATATGGATAAACAAATGTAAGAGGGTACTAGCTGACAAAGACTAATTATAATGCTGCTATTTCTTTAAAGTTTGTAACAATATAAATGAGGTTAGGATCTCCTTCTTTTGTTGAGCAGGATAACCCTATCTTAGCGATTATGGTTAATAAATACACACTGTTTTGGTGAAAATGAAGCATAGTTCACAAGGCGATTTTCCTATAGCGTCATGGCATTTGAGGTAGTTATTCATTAATATACTCTTCAAAATTGAACAGAAAAAAATAAGTAACTCTTATAAAGTTAATATCAATATATGGATAAACAAATGTAAGAGGGTACCAGCTGACAAAGGCTAATTATAATGCTGGTATTTCTTTAAAGTTTGTAACAATATAAATGAGGTTAGGATCTCCTTCTTTTGTTGAGCAGGATAACCTTATCTTAGCGATTATGGTTAATCGGATATAATCTAATCAATGAGACTGAAAAGGTCGATAGTTTTTGATAAAATAAGATTTTGTAAGCCCTATGTCACAAATGTCTAAGACATTATCTTTGATGTGGTTTCCATAAACACCATAATAGCCGAATAGGAAGCTAGAAGCAAGAAATCTTACCGCATTCTTGCACTGCAAGTAACTCATTAAGAATTCATCATCATTCATCAAAATCCAAGGTTACGATTTTTACAACATTCCTAACCTTGAACTTTGATCTCTAATTTTTATTTAAAGTGAGGCGATACAACAGACCCTAAGTGGTTTTCCTGAAGGCTTAAAATAATATCCAATGTGTTCTATTCAGTTGCAACGTCTTTTGTGATTTCTTCAATGACGGCTGCGTTAAAACAACCTTGCCCATGGTAGTACTGATAGTCAAACAGCGCAAATTGGCTTTAGTACTTCTGCCTGGTTTTACACAACCAAAGTTTAATTTTATATGAGTTGTAGAATGGAAATCTGAGCTGGCCTCGGTGGTGAAAATGTCTTTTTGTTCCAAGGAAAAAGCATTTTAATTTCGAAAAATTTGCCTTTTCAGTAGGTGCTCAAATCTTCAACTAAGTATTTTTATTTGAAAGTTTATACATTACGACATTATACAAACGTGCGCGTGTCGATGACCTAAGTATAATTCAGCGCAGTAAAAAGCTACTTATGTTGGCCGCAATGATTACGAAAATTTGACAAGTGACGTAGTGACAGTCAGCTTCATCTTCACAGCAGAAAATGTTCCCAGTTGTAGGTTTCTGAACGGTTAAACCACAATTTTATTCTATTTTCGTCTTTGGGAAAGTAAAGGAATCTATTATTACAAGTATTCACATTATTATTTGAACAACTTGTCAAGAAACACTGCTTAAACGTTTTGTTTTAGCCGATAAACACAGTCCTAACCTAACCTTCTGACATCTGATATAAAATGACAACTGACAAACAGAATGGTGAGAAATTAGCTGTCAAGACAGTAATTTTGTAAAATAAAAATAGTTGTTGTGACGTCATCCAAATTGGCGCGCAAAATTTTACATTTTTCATTTTTTTTCTATGTGAATTGATGCTGTATTTTTTTCCCTCAAAAATGTTAAGTATATCAATGAGTACTTATAAAAAATGCAATGAAAAATTCGTACTTAAATAGCCCATTTTCAAAAAAGAACTTTAGCTGCAGCATTAACACTATTGTGACACTTCAGACTAATATCGCAACAGCAAGAAATAGTCTTATCAAAGACAGGATTCCAAAATTGATCATGCTTTTGATCATGTTTTTCGATAACATCTCGATATTAAACAGAGAAGAAAACTTTAATACGTTAGATCTATAAATGGATAAATAAAAAGTATGAGAATGACGAGAATTAATCCGTGGGACATAGAAGTTCAGTTGGCTTAATATTTCTCTACAATCTATTTTATTATGCATAATTTTATCTAGAAAACGCAAAGCAAAGGATTCACGCCTTTCGGAAAGACTGGTAATATCAAATTTTTCAAGTAATTGATTTTAAGAAGCTCCAATTGGTTGGATATGTACATTCAGTTTTCCAGTTTAAAAATTTGAGGAAGCGGCGCTGAATGTTTTCCAATTTATCATTATGAGTATTATACCCAGATTGCCAGACAAGTGAAGCATACTCCAGTTTAGACAGAAAGCAAAATAAAGCATCTTTAAGGTTTTCGCATCATTAAAATCATGGCTGTTACGCAAAATGGAGCCTAACATTCTGTATGCATGCGAAATTACAGCATCAATATAGTTAGTGAAGGTTAATTTATTATCAAAAGTTACACCTAGATCCTTGAAAGTAGATGGTCTGTTCAGCATGTCGCCATCAACATTATAATTATATATAATTGGGGATTCCTTGGTTGTATAACTCATAACATTGCACTTGCCAACATTTAGGTGAAGATCATTTTCATCGCACCAAGCCGATAACTTAGTTATGTTGTTTTGAAGTTTTTTGCAGTCATTAAAATCATTAATCCTATGCAACATCTTGACGTCATTGGCATATATTAAGAAATATACGTCTAAATGATCACTGATGTCGTTAATAAAAATATTAAAGAAAAGGGGTCCAAGTATTGATCCCTGGGGTACTCCTGACGTGGCTCGGTATTCAACCGATTTATATCCATTATATGATACGAACTGAACTCTATCAGTCAAGTAACTCTCAAGAAATTGAAGTAAACCGTCAGATAATCCGAATTTGTCAAGTTTACAGAGAAGTTTCCTATGGTTCAGTCTGTCAAACGCCTTAGAAAAGTCAGTATAGACCGAGTCTACCTGTATTTGAGAATCAATTGATTCAGCAATGTACTGAGTAGCGCAGATTAAGTTCGTTACGGTGGAGCGACCGTTCATAAAACAGTGTTGTTGCGTAGATATTTTCATTTGAACATGTGCATAAATGTTATCATGTAGTAGGATTTCGAAAGCTTTACCAAAGTTACATATGATTGTTATCGGTCTATAATTGGTAACATCTTTTCTTTCACCTTTTTTATACACAGGGCACACTTTGGAGTATTTCCAAATATCAGGAAAATAGCATTTCCTAAGACATAAATTAAAAATTATGCAGAGAGGATATGCAAAAATGCTGGCACAGTCTTTCAGTAGAAATGCTGGAATTCCATCTGGGTCCACAGTAGGTTTAGGTTTAATTCTTTTTAACGCCATGCAAACTTCAGCCTCGGAAAATAGTTTAATGTCCAAACAGTCAAACGAAAGATTATTAGACTCGGTTACAGGGGCGTCCGAGATGTTAAGGAAGTAAGATTGCTCGAAAAAGTTAGCAAATGCATCGACGATATCATTAGGGGCCTCTAGATGCCCATTGTTATAAGTCATGTCTTTAGGTATGCTAGTTTTCCCTTTTTTTCCATTGGTGTAAGCCCAGAATTTATTGGGTTCCGATGTGATATTATTTTCGATTCGATTTGTATAAATTTGAAATACAATTTTAATATCCGACTTGATTTGTGATCTAAGTCTACGAAATTCAGTTAGCGATTCATTATTACCATGATGTTTAAATAATATCAATTTTTTATGCTTTAACTTTATATTTTTTATAACTTCACCGTTTAAACCAAGGGGGAAACTGTCTTTTATTTTTTGGTGTTTTGAACTTGGGTATGTTCTCATTAAAAACTTCAGTTAATTTCTTATAAAATAAGTCAACACAGATTTTAACATCATCATAGTCATTTAGGAACGACCAGTTAATGTGCAGTAATTGTTCATACAGAAGAGGAAAATTTGCCTTTCGAAAGTTGAAAGAATTAGTAAATTTCATTGGAAATTTGATATTCGGATTTACAAACTGAGTTTCGAAGTTAACAATAAGAGCAGGATGATGTATATCTTCTGAAACCAATAATTCAATTGATTTTTCCACAACGCAATGTGCCTTACATATAACCAAGTCTAAAAGTCTATTGTTATCATTAAAAACAGAGTTGTATTGACGCAAGTTTTGAAGGTTTAGAAAATTGATAAGTGTTGATACTTTAGGACATTTAACACTATTCGAGACATGAAGCGTATTGTCTTAGATATAATCCAATGCAGAAAGAAAGTTTCATAAACATTAATACTTGACTCAGGAGGAATATACAGTACAAAAATATAAAATGATTGTCGATTAATTGTGAGTTTGGCAGCTACTATATCAATGTTCTGAATAGAAAGGAAATCACCAAAACGTAAATTTAACTTTTCTGCATGTGAGTTGGAATCAATCGCGAGTTCTGGACTTATTGGCAGCAGTAAAATTTCTATTCTCCCGAAAAATATTGTAAGCGTGGTCGAATAACTCATTGTCAAACACTGAGGAATCAAGCCGTGTTTCGGTTAATGCAGTGATAGGGAATGTACAGGCGGCTACCGAGTTGAAAAATTCAAATGTTTTGTTTTTGATGCTTCTAACGTTTTGATAATAAATGTCCATGTTATAACGAGAATGACACTGAGTAGAATTGGTGATAAGATTATGAGTAGCAGTTAAGGTAGTGATAGCTGGAATGTTTGGAGATGTACATGATTGCTATTTAACACCTATTAAGTCAGATCTCAACTTATCCCTAGCTTGAATATACGAGGTACAATTGTTGATGTCCCAAGCCGCATGAATTGTAGATATATCTAGTTTTTCCGCGTTGTTAAGAGAGACACAATTTGTACATTTTAATACTTTGGATTTACACTGTTTGACCGAACCGAATGACTTTCTCCGCAGCGAGGACAGGAGGCCTTATTTTTACAGAATTTGGACGAGTGATGAAACTCATTGCAGTTAAAACATCTGTATATATCAACTGCGTCGAGTATTGGTATTCGAGTAAATTATAATAGTATTATGCAATTAATTTTTGCGGCACACTGTATTTTTTGTAAAATATGAAAATTCTATGTGAAAAAATAAGATATAATTAGGGTTGAAAAGTGCAGTGCCCCCCTTCCCCATGTATTAGGATAAAATACTCAAACATCCACAGTCGACAACGCTCGAATACATTTATTACACGTAGTCATTTCATTGCGTATGATCTGTGTAAATTTTATTAAACGAAGTTATTCGCGGATAATTTAATATCGGTGATGCAACTATTTCCACATCATTAATAAAACAAATGAAAGTAAACTTGCAAATAAAACTGAACAACATTGTTTAAAGAGTGAATCTGTTTTTGTTTGTTTACGGTAAACAGTTAATAGATTCCGAAAGCAGACAGAAAAAGTGGAATACTCGATGAAAGCGAAATGCGAAATAATTTTATTCATTCGCTATTATGTATCATTTTCATTTTCAATAAAAGCAAAAGTTAATCTTTAGAAACCTGTTTTGAATAGAATAAATGATATTCATTTTAATAGCTCGGATGCTTATGTGCATATAATTTATTTTATGTTTAAAACACCAAATATAAAACTTTATATTCAGTGACATTTATTTATTTTTAATTCGATGTATTATTACTTTTCCAAGCTCATTTTGGTTAGAGATAGTACTACTTTTCCTAAATAGTCGTCTAAGCGCCATTTTTTTGTGTCCAAACGAAGTAGGAGGTAGCTGCCTTTTTTAATCACTAGATTTCGTAACTAAGCATGCACTTGGACTAGCGAATAAAAATATGTTCTGGTTATATTTTTACAGCGAAAATTTTGAAAAACAGGTTTTTACGATTTATTTTTCTTGAATAGATAAAACAATATATTTTAGATAAGAGTTGTAGATAATAATTACCTTTTCGATCTCGTCAAGAAACAGAAATCTAATCTAAAAATAAAAAAATAGAAAACCAACTTACTCCTTGGAACCTAAAATTCTTTTCGAAAAAATATGCGTTTGAGTTGAAAACTTTTCCAATTATAGCTAAAAGTGGTTTCAAGAAGAGAATGGTGGAGTCCTTTGAATTTTGGATTTTCAGTTTCGGTAGATTTTGATGGAGGGAAATATGGGTCCCTGATCAAAAGTTCTTATGGGTGCGAAGTCTGATATTCAATATTTTAGAAGCTACAGAGCGTTCACAAAGAATCCTAAATATCGACAGGTATTTACCTAGGAGTAATTTTTGACCAAAAACTGACATGGAATGTCCACATCGAAAAAGTCACACAGAAAGCCAGGCAGATGTATAGGAAAAATTGGGATTTAAATCCCAAAATGACCCTATGGTTGGTTATATACTAGAGTAGTAAGACCCATGATAACCTACGCATCAGTAGCATGCTGGACCAAGACAGTGCCGTTGGAAGCAATGAGGCTGTTAAGTGGCGTACAAAGGCTTGCTTGCCTGTGCGCTACAGAGGCAATAAAAACCGCTCCAACAGCTGCATTGGAAGTCCTTCTGAAGTTACCACCACTACACATATGTATCCAAGGAATAGCTCGTTCAGTGGTGCAAGGCTCTGTATCAATAAGCCAGCAGCACAGAACAGCTCCAGAAGTTATACTTAGAGCTGAAGGCGGATCCCATTCTAGGAATGCCTATGGATATTATAGTCCCAAAGCATAACTTCAATAAAAATTTCGAAATTAAAATACCAGACAGAGAAGACTGGACAAGCGGTTTCTCAATGCCAATACAAACAGTCTGGTATACGGACGGCTCTAAGACAGAACAGGGAGTCGGAGATGTCAAAAACGAAAATCCCAATAAGTCTTAGGAAAATACACCATAGTATTTTAGTCCGAAGTTGCTGCAATACAGCAGTGTGCAAACGAAATTATATAGCAAGGAACCGTTAACCAATCGATTGTCATTTTTTTCCGATAGGCTGCGCTAAAAGCAATCGGTTCGATGCAAGTCAAATTAGGACTTGTGTGGGACTGCATAAATGCCCTTATAGAACTAGGAAGTCAAAATAAAGTAATCGTGGTGTGGGTACCAGGACACTAAGGAAATGGAAAGGTTGAGGAGCTGGCCAGAGAAGGCGCGTATAAGGCCCTAATAGGCCCCGAACCTTTTTTGCGATGTGGCTAAGCCATACATACCAGCACCCATTTCGTTTTATTGAATACTGAAAATTAGCCACTTCTATCTCAGAAAATATTGAATAACTGACTTCGCGTCCATAGGGTCATTTAACAGGGAGCCATAATCTGTCAAATGCCTCATGTGTCTTGCATCTTATAAAAATTATACATAATCGTTGACAAAACCAAAACACTTCGTAAGTAGTTTTATCCAAAATTACTTTGTGTACAACATTGGTTTATTAGTCTAATGTACTCAGATAAGTTCTCGAGTACTATTAATCTTAGAAAAAAATTTCAAATAAATCTATATTTTATGTTTATTTCTTCTCGATATACTTTGTATCTCTTTAATATTGAATTTTTACTGTCGGATGATCATTCTATATATTTTTTTGACCAAAAGTTTTCTTTGTAATAATAGTGAAAACTATATTCCGATTATTATTGTCATATGTCGTTTCATAATTAGAATGACCGCCGTGTATAAACAATGAGGGAAGTTCTGCGTAAATACCTTTACCGATTTTTTAAAATTTTTGTTTTGATTTTATTATTTTGACAGATCGATAGACAATTTTATTGTCTACAACTTTTATGTGAAATATTTTTTTCTATATTTTCGAACTAAAAATGTTAAGTATCGCAAAAACAGTTTTTTCCAAAATTCTTTTGGCTGGAAAAAAAAGCAGGAGTTTGTTTTCGCCAATTTTGTATTTTTCTCGTCTCTAAAGTGGTGAAAACTGAAACAAATGAGTATCACCAATGAAATGATTCAAAAATTTAATGAGAGTTCCAAAATGTTTGCTCCTATTGTCAAAAAGTTTGAGGACTTTTTAATGCCGTCGGGCACGACAGTTTGTTGATATCTTGAAAAATCTTTAAGGTTTGACAATAGAAAGCGAAAATTTTCCGAAGCGTTAACAGCTTTTAGTTTTCATTTGTAGGTAATTATCATTCAACAACTTAATTTTAGTATTGAAACATTCTTTATAGGATTTTGCAAACAGCAGAAAAATTAACTATCTATAAAAGAAAAACTTTATGTAGAAATATTAATGAAATCTTTGCATTCTTTCGATAACCTGAATTCTGGTTATGCTAGCAAATTAAAATCCTAAAATGAATTTGTCTAATTTCTTATTTGACAATTCTCATTCTAACACTAGCATCCACACAGTCCCCTACGGCCATGCAGATTAAACTAGTATCCACATAACCCCCTACGATTATGAAGATTCAGTTAAAAATGAGAACAAAGACCTAAAATGAATTTATTTATCTACCTTGTCTTAAGACAAGGTAGATAAATAAATTCATTTTAGGTCTTTGTTCTCATTTTTAACTGAATCTTCATAATCGTAGGGGGTTATGTGGATACTAGTTTAATCTGCATGGCCGTAGGGGACTGTGTGGATGCTAGTGTTAGAATGAGAATTGTCAAATAAGAAATTAGACAAATTCATTTTAGGATTTTAATTTGCTAGCATAACCAGAATTCAGGTTATCGAAAGAATGCAAAGATTTCATTAATATTTCTACATAAAGTTTTTCTTTTATAGATAGTTAATTTTTCTGCTGTTTGCAAAATCCTATAAAGAATGTTTCAATACAATTATAAGCAAACAAATAATAATTCATTTTTAAACTTAATTTTAGGTTATTATACAATTATAGACTAAAGTTAAAGCTAATAAATTCAGTTTATTTGCAAGATATCGAAACGTATGTCATTCACAAACACCAGAAGTCAAAAGTGAATTATTTTTTGTTTGCTTATACTTGTAATGAAACATATTCTTTATAGGATTTTGCAAACAGCAGAAATAAATTATCTATGAGAACTAAAATAAAAAATATTTGTAAAATTATTGATTTAGAATCTTTGCATTCTTTTGATAACCTGAATTCTGGTTATGCTAGCAATTAAAATCCTAATATCAATTTGTCTTTCTTATTGGACAGTTCTCATTCTAACACTAGTTTCTACACAGTCCCCTACGGCTATGCATAATAAACCAGTATCCACATAACCCCCTACGGCTGTGAAGATTCAGTTAAAATGAGAACAAAGGTCTAAAATGAATTTATGTACATGCCATAATACATTTCATGAAAATGTAATCCATTTGAATGAAAAATTTTCCAAAAGACGAGGAATGTAGATAAATTCATTTTAGACCTTTGTTATTTTAACTGAATCTTCATAGCCGTAGGGGGTTATATGGATACTAGTTTATTTTGCATAGCCGTAGGGGACTGTGTAGAAACTAGTGTTAGAATGAGAATTGTCCAATAAGAAAGACAAATTAATTTTAGGATTTTAATTGCTAGCATAACCAGAATTTGATTATCGAAAGAATGCAAAGATTGTCAATCATTTTACAAAGAATTTTTATTTTAGTTCTCATAGATAATTTTTTTCTGCTGTTTGCAAAATCCTATAAAGAATATGTTTCATTACCAGAGGTCAAATCAAAAAGAAGGGTAAACAACACTGTTTCTATATTATCACCCGAACTATATAAAACCAACTCATTTCACGAGTAGTTTAGCGGTAATAGACTAAATACTTTTGCTTACACTCTTGCCATGCTATGCAACCTGTCAGACAGCAGCGTGATGTCATAACTGGTTGCCGAAGACCATGCGTGATTATGTAGCTTGCGTAACACCATTATGGTGGATTGACACCATTCCCAGCTAGCTCCCCACTAACTCTGCATTCAACAAATATGATGACGATAGGTTGATGTTAATGACTGTTATTATACAGACGGTCCTCCCGGTTGGAATTCGTTGTAATTTTGAATAATACGAAAATTACATGGTGTCAAAATGTTTGAGTAATTGTTTTTTAATAATACAATGTAACTCCAAAGTGCTATACGTGAATTTCAGCTCCCATTTATTACATCGATGAAATTGATGTAAAATGAACTATATATTTATCTATATAATGTATGTTCACTTACAATGGTGCTTTTTGAATTGTATGGTTAAAATTGTAAAAACTGAATATTCAATAATTACAGACATTTTATCTAACTTACTGGATACAATAATACAGCAACGAAACGCAAGTAATAATAGGCACCGACGACTACCATGTGGTGCCAGGGCCAAGATAGAACTGTCTGTCATGGAAAAAGCTTGTAATGAGCCGTGATGGAAATATTAGATATAGTTATAGACCATAATATAAACATAAATATGTTGATAATACCTTAACGCAAATTCGCTTATAAATGTGCATCTAAATCATTATATTCTTTTTCTTCCGTAGTTAACAACTAAATCCACTATTAGTTGGCGACCGAACTTGTCTGTCGATCTACTTTATCAAAAATGTTAGAGAAAATAATATATTCGCAGTTATTTTCTTAAATGTATAAAAAGGTATCAGTTAGTCTTTAGTTCTGTACATTGCCGCTGCATCTGTCGCTTTGACAAGTTCCAGTTGACATAATTGCTAGGGATGTAGGTATGACACTGGTTGGCTTGGTTTCGAATAGGCAAGTCATACTCAATGTCCATATTTCTTTTAACTGGAGTACCATAAAGTTCAATTTTAGGGCCTTTTTTGTGATATCTCTTTCTTTCTTTTCTGGCACCACAACCTATTATGAGCTTTAGCCTCCTCTAGAACTAGATTTTTCTCTCAAAGCAGCCTAGGATAACTTCGTCTCTCTTAGTGAGTGACGATGTTTTCGAGTCGCTACGATACCTCGCAAGGGGGAATCAAGTTACCCTTCAGACTCCCCAAGACGAAAATAAACAAAATAATACTTACTGTGATTGCTACAGTCTGCTCTCTCCGTCGAAATCTTATGTCGCGCGGTGCACTTTTAATGAAAGTATCTTATAATTAGCACTTTCTCAGAAACACTTCTTAAAAGTTAAGACCGTCGATAGATTCTATGAGTACTCAGAGAAGTACACAGACGTGGCGGGATCAAAGTAATTGTCCGACACAGAATCGCACGTCGGTCACATATCTTATAATTAGTGGATCAATAAGATATCGAATTCAAAATATATTTTCATTTATTGAAATAATTGACATAACTATGACAATCGACTGTACAAAAAGATTCAGACTCCCAATTAGTAATGATTGTAAAATGTATGTAGAGTAGAACCTTTTGAAAATTATTCACTTTTAATTTTGCACTGAAATTATTGAAATGATTGTCAGAATGCTTAAAGAAGCTATCTATATGAGTTCTATGGTTTTCCTGCTTTTATAAACGTACTAACGGCATCGAACCCAAATATACTTTTTTTTTCGTCGACTCGCCTTCGAGCGAATACTATGGCGATGTCCGCCTGAGCCTGGATTAATAGTATTTTGGGTTCGTCGGAATCGACCTTCAGACTTTGAATTTTCTGGACCACTTTTTGGTACGTTCTAGTGATTTGGACAAGGATTATGCTCTCCCCCTTTGAGGACAACTAAATGAGGATTTTGGTTTTTATCGGAAAAACCGCCCCATTGATTTTTTATTAAATTTTGATGTTTACTCGCTACATTACGACTGAGGATTTGCCCTGTGAACCACTAAATTCGTGGTACTTTCGAAAAATTTGTCGGGGGGAGCGGTTTTCCGCTCCGTGCAACTAGAAATTTTTTGAGTACTTTTGAAAATTCGAACGACGAAGCCCAAAGGCGATTGATCGTCGTCCTCGAGATGAAAAATTTCGAGTCGATAATTTGGTCATTTTTTTTACGCAGATTTCGATGAAAGATGATGTCAAAGGTGGTTATAAGTCTTTTTAATGTTTCAAGGATGAATTTTTCATGGGATTCTTGTCTGACTTTAATTTCTTAGTAAATTGGATATTTCTTCAAAAGGATCGTTTTACTGGATGCACTAACATTAGCACTGATCTTGTGAGTGTTTTATAAAGTTTACTCTTCGTGCTTCGGGATATGTTTCGTGAGCTAAGCTATGGGTCTAGTCTGAAATAACATCGGTCTACGTCTTAATTCTGATGTATCATTTAGGCTACTGATCCGAGGTGTACAAACTTTCACAGAATTTTTATTTAAGGGGCGCAGTCTCTCTCTCTCACTGGGTGTCCAGCGGCTCGCCTATATTTTGTTTGTGTTAATTTATCAACCCCATTTCTTTTGCTGCGTTCTAATTCTGTGTACGCTTCTATTACTGCTGCCTCGGTCGTCTGTAACATTCACTGATCGTACAACTAAATGTTAAATAATACTTTAATATTTTTTGTGTTATACACAAGTGAAATTGTTAATAGAACTGAGTTGTCATTATCAAACACACACAGATGACACTCAATTACTGTAATCACCAAATAGGAAGAAACTGGGCGAAAGACGACTTCTAGTCGTTCCCCTCTTAAACATATAGAAACACCAATTGTAGCAAATGTTGGGCGGTTACTGTGTTAGAAACAACTAGTGGAATTTATTTGCGTTAGGCGGCTTCTTCCTATTTGGCGATTACAGGACATTACAGTATAATAAATAAAAAATGAGAAATAGTGTATACGTCTCTTCAGCATAGTTTGTCTGTCATGTCAAGTAATGACTAATGTTTCTTCTACTCAAGCAAGGAATCCGATATTTTTCAAGCACTAATTAGTTGCATACACTTAATTATTTACGAAATACCCTACACCTAATTTTTAAACACAATTATTTAATTAATAATCCAAATAAAATTAGAAAACTCTGATTCGAAGGACTCCGATGCGAAGAAAACAAGCACATGAGACGTGCGCAGCGTTATAATCAATAGGATCGGAACAAGTAAACAAAGGACGCTGGCTTCAACATTCTTACCTTCTATTCAAAACCAGCTTCCATGCCGAAAGAATTAGGCACAAAACGCTAATGGGCTTGTTCGGCATTTTTTTTTTATTTCATAAATCGAAAGTGCAAGTATAAATTAATGGATCTGCAAAAAATCAGAGTCTTATTCGCACGTTTAGTATTTTAAAAACCATTACAAATTTCCATCTCGCGAAAATGGGGCGTGGCCAGGCGCTACGTCACTATACGCATAGACTCGGCGATCTCAATAGACTTGATGCTCCTTATTGGTTGTAATTATAAGTGTTTTCGAAGTATTGTTTGTTTTGCTTACTACTTGACAGTAGGGGAGTACAATTTGGTGAAATGTCAAAAAATTACAATTTTCTCTCGCTCCTGCCAGAACGAATTTTCGATTTCGACCCTGCAATTTACGATTATAATTCATCGCCGACCTTCTCCTTTCCGTAGACACATAGAACGAACTTCCACTCGACGTATTTATATAGTTACCAGCGTTTAAAAATTCCATGTTTTTCGACTTTTCAGGTTAAATTTGAAAGGTCCCAGAAAGCCATTTTTCTTACGTCACTTGCGTATAGTGACGTCACAAATGAGCGCTCGGTTTTTGCAACTATTACTAATTTCAACTCCTTATATCCCGAGAACGGAAAAAGTTAATAATACGAAATTTTAAGTATATAATGAGAATATCGAGTACTATATGAAAAAGTATAAAAACCATATAAAAATAATATCATGGAACAAGCCCATTGTATGTTGAAAGTTTGTATGCTTATTTTCCTAGAGTTTTAAATTATTTAAATGAATCACACGAACTATTGGTATAGAAAATAAATCTTGTCTTCTGAATAACGCATTGAAAAATTCATGATTACTTCAATCTTCAATTTGAAATTTTTTTAAAGTTAACATTTGGAATATTTTACATTTTTTTTTTTATAATTACTGATAAATTGCGAAATTGCCAAATTAAAAAAAAGTACCTTCACATTTTAACCCATCAAATGTAAAAGATTACATTACGTCATTTCACAAATTGTATAAATTAATTAATCCTACGAGGATTTGTTTCGTGGTATCAAGGTAAGTATATATATAATAATGAGTAAATTTAAAATGATTACATTTTATTTCTGCTCTTTAATTATTATTTATATATTTATTATTTTGTCGTAAAATTTCCTCAATTATTATTTTGTCCCATACATTAAACCGATATTTTGTAAACTTGTTCAGATATAATTAAAAACGGCATAGGGTACATACATTGCACCATTATTTTTGACGAAGCAAACTGAAAACTCTTTTATTCTATACATATATAAACTACTACTTGTGTCTAAGAATCATACTTAGCTACTTATTTTTAGGTTAAAACCCATAGAAATTGGATTTGTAAGGAAGGACTGAAAAAGAAAAATTTGTATTTTATAACTGATCTCTGGTTGAAATATGGAGCTTTTAAATATGTATAGGAGGCTAACCCTGTTGGTCCTGCAGAATATACTGTGCTACACCGGAACGTTTTGATTTTTTGATACCAAACATTCTAGATTTAGTAACGATTTAGATTGTTTTTCTGCAAACGATATACCATATAATTTTCAGATACATATTTCACTACGAAGTATTCCGTAATTTATTTTCGAACTATTCCTAGCATCAAATGTAAAACATGTTTTCATTTAACTTCAGATGTTTCTGTTTTCAATTAAATTTGACCCATAATAAATATTATTGTTTTTTAACTTAATGCTTTTCTCGAGGATTTACTCTTAAAAGTGTAAAGCTGTGGCGAAACCATTATGGATCCTGGCATTGCTCGTGTTTATGACTCCAAAACTGTTACTGAATTAAAGCGAACTCTGTTCGTTTTGCGACGTCATTTTTTATTCGTATATATGTTGATAATTAATTTCAGGAACTGTAATCAAAATGTATTTCATTTGAGCAGATGTCTTTAAAGTGTATTTATTTATTTAACTTACTGTATCAATTACTCAATTATTGCTTAGCATTAATTTGTTTCTATTATGTTGCAGTTCGTTGTTGTTTGTTACAAAGTTAGCTGATGATTAGAAGTTAATAGTACAGTTTGGAGTTATGTTTTTGGCGTTTTGCATTGATTGAGAAGAATTTTTCCATTTCAGTTAGCAATTATATTAGTTTAGTTATTCTTCCTTTAATAATGATCATATGTTCATGGCAAAGCCGAGTCGGCAATTAGGTATACGTGCTATACCTATAATATTGTTACGGATTTCCACCTTTTAGGAAACACCCTGTATGAATTCGTGGGTTCTAAATAATTTTAACAAGAGATTAAACACTACTAACACTTTATTTAACAATTTACTGACTACAATACTTGTTTACTTATTAGTTAACCTCACTTTTTACCGAGCGTGTCACTTCTCAAATAAACTTCCTCTCCCGCGCTTGTAATCGCGCCTTATATACTCCGAAATTAGCTCTAGATCAATCCAGAATCTTCTTCAACCATAATCTAGAAAAGTCCTTGGCTCTTTCTAGAGCCTTTCCAGTCACCATCAGAGGCATAGGCGTGCCATCTCCTTTTCCAAGGGGGTGTAATTCATAACACTGCCCCCTCCTTAAGCCTGATCGTCCCGATCAGGCAACTCAGAATCATCGATGTATTTCGCCAGCCTGTCCAAATGCACGATCTTCATCTTGGACTTTTTGCTTCGTTGAATTCGATAGACGACGTCATTAATTCGGGTAATAACAGTATACGGTCCATCCCAAGGCGGTTGAAGTTTCGGTGACCTTCCTTTCTTCCGCTGTGGGTTGTACAGCCAAACCAGGTCTCCTGCCTTGAATCCTTCTGAACTACCCTTACGGTCATATCGAGCCTTCATTCTGTCACTGGCTATGGTGATTTGGTCTCTAACTAACTCATGGACGTTCCTTAGCCGTTCACTCACTTCATCTACATAGCTGTTCACAGGAAGTCGTTCTCCACCTGGTGTTCCAAACATCAAATCACATGGCAGTCTGATCTCATGTCCAAATACTACACGAGCCGGAGTCTGTTTTGTAGTTTCGTGGATAGCAGCTCTATATGCCATGAGGAAAAACGGTATGTGGAGATCCCAGTCACGTTGATTTTTATGAACGACTTTAGAGAGATGTTCTTTCATAGTCTTATTATGTCGCTCCACCATTCCATCTGATTGAGGGTGAAGGGCTGTTGTCCGTGTTTTGTGTATTCCCAATAACTTGCAGATTTGCTGAAATACCCCTGACTCAAAATTTCTCCCTTGATCTGAATGCAGCTCCAGGGGTACACCAAACCGACATATCAAGTTATCTACCAAGACTTTGGCGACAGTAACCGCTTCCTGGTTCGGAATTGCGTAGGCTTCAGGCCATTTACTAAAATAGTCCATGGCAACCAGTATGTACTTGTTACCGTCCTTGGTTACTGGGAATGGTCCGGCTATATCGATCGCAATCCTCTCAAAAGGAGCCCCGACGTTATATTGCTTCATTGCACCCCTACTTCTAGTCTGTGGTCCTTTACTGGCTGCACAAATTTTACAATTACGACACCAAGCTTCAACATCTTGACGACTATTTACCCAGTAAAATCGTTCACGTACTTTATTCAGGGTCTTGTTAACGCCGAAGTGTCCACCGGATGCTCCATTATGCACTTCTTGAAGTACTTTCGGTACTCGACACCTGGGAATCACTAGACGCATAACAACTTGCTTCCCATCCGGGCTCTCCCATGCTCTTTTTAACAGCCCATTCATAACTCTAAGTGAGTCCCACTGTGCCCACAAAGCCTTCAATCCAACTGCTTTGTCCGAAACATCCTTCCACTCTGGTCGAGTTCCTTTTTCCTTTGCTCTCAATATAGCCCCAATCTCTGCATCGTTCAGTTGTTCTTGTCTCAGGGCTTCAGTTGTCCAATCATCCGGAACGTCTATTTTAATAGTGTTGACTACTCCCATGCCCTGCTGTTTTTCCACGTGGCGGCAGTGCTTGCAGTCGTCCTTGCATGGTCTTCTAGATAATGCGTCTGCGTTCTTATGAGATCTTCCTGGTCGATGCTCGATTTTAAAGTCGTACTGTTGCAGCCGTTCTATCCAACGAGCCAGTTGACCTTCCGGGGTTTTCAACTGCAACAGCCATTTCAACGCAGCATGGTCGGTCCTGATTTTGAAATGTCGCCCGTAGAGATACTTATGAAAATGGTCCACTGATTTGACGATGGCCAATAACTCTTTCCTGGTTACACAATAGTTTCGTTCTGGTTTGGAGAGCACCTTGCTGAAGTACTCGATCACTCTTTCCTCTCCGTTCTGAATTTGGGACAGCACACAACCAATCGAAGAATTACTGGCATCTGTATCTAAAATAAAAAGTCCATTCTGTTGTGGGTATGCTAGTACAGGACCAGTGCATAGAGCTGCCTTCAATTTTCTCCATGCCGTTTCACACTCTGGTGTCCACTGGTACTGAACTTTCTCCTCTGTTAGCCGGTGTAATGGCTTCGCAATGTCTGCAAACCCTTCCACAAAGCGTCTATAATAAGTGCAAAGGCCAAGGAAGCTTCGTACTTCATGAACGTTAGATGGCCTTGGCCAATCTCGTACAGCAGAAATTTTGTCGGGATCCGTTTGTATTCCCTCCGAAGATACTACGTGACCAAGGAATTTAACTTCTTTCTGAAATAAAAGGCACTTCTTCGGGTTCAATTTCAGGTGTGCATTCCTTACTCGTCCAAATACTTCTTGAAGATTTTTCAAATGTTCTGTAAAGTCTCGTCCCATAACCAGCACGTCGTCAAGGTAAACCAGGCACGTCTTCCAGGTTAGCCCTCGTAGTACGAATTCCATCAATCGTTCAAACGTGGCTGGAGCATTGCAAAGTCCAAAAGGCATCACCGTAAATTGGTAAAGACCACTGCCTGCTGAAAACGCTGTCTTTTCCTTATCATCAGGATGAAGCCCAACTTGCCAATAACCGCTCCTAAGGTCTAACGTCGAAAACCATTGTGAGCCTGCCAATGTACTTAACGTGTCATCAATCCGGGGTAATGGGTAACTGTCTTTCTTCGTCACATCGTTCAGTTTTCGATAATCGACACAAAATCTTAACGTTCCGTCCTTTTTGGCAACCAAAACTACTGGCGATGACCAGGGACTTGTTGACTCCTCAATAACTCCATCTTGTAGCATCTTATCTATCATTGCTGAGGCTTCTTCTTTTTTTGCTAGCGGAAGCCTCCTAGGTTGTTGTCGAATAGCAGGTGAGTCACCAGTATTTATCCGATGCTGGACTATATCTGTTTTTGTAAGGGCCTCCGTACTTTTGGCAAATACTGAACTTTCCTTTTCCAGGAACTTGATCGCCTCCTCTCGTTCATCCTTAGATAAATGCTCCAACTGGGAACTCAGCAAGGTCAAAACTTCCTGGTCTATATTTGTAGATGAATTTCCCTCTGTTTGTTCTTCGCACCTTGCTACCCACATAACCGGTTCATAGGAGCCAATCGGTTTGCCCTCTTTAATTGTTACTGCATGGGAATTTAAATTGACGACTCTAATTGGGATTTTATCTTTAGTCCGGGTTAAAGTTCTTGCCACAACAATATTGGTTAGGGACTTAATCGATTCGTCACCTTGCACCAGGCCAACACGGTAGCCTCCAGGATTTCCTTCCAAGGCAGCATCGATGATCTGTTCCGAATGAGCAGGAATCTTAATCGTCTTTGTTGTTAATAGCCTTGCTTTACGGGGTTGGTCATCTGCGGTTGCCAGGATAAATTCCTCATTCCCAATTTTCAAGACTCGCTCCCCTACGTCAACAATAAACCTCTTCTCTTCCATGATGTCCAGTCCCAAAATGAAATCATCTGTAATGTCAGCCACAATGACCTTGTAATTGAATCTCAATCGTCCAACCTGCAGTTCCAAATTGACCTCTCCGTGGACCGCAGCCCTGTCTCCCGTGGCTGTTCGAATAATTACTTCATTTTGCTTCTTCTTAATCTGCAAGCCTGATATAAACCCTGGCCGCACTATTGATGACGTAGCGCCGGTGTCAACAGTAAACACACACTTTCTTCCATTCACATATCCTTGCAACAGCAGACTACTTGGAATTCTTCGCAGCTGGGAAATCTTTATTTCTCTGGGGGCACCGTGTTCCCTAGCCAGCACAGCCCCCTTGGTGCTGGCTATCTTTAGTTTTCCTGCTGCTCTTCTACATTTACAGCATTTACTCGTCTGTCCGAGTTCTGCTGTCGACAGTCTCGTTTCATATGTCCCATCCTGCCGCAGTTGTAGCATTTAATACCTCCACTTGGCCTTTCTCTGTTTTGTTGGTTTTCCTGTCTTCTTGGAGGATTCGATTGAGCCAGTAATTGGCCGATCATTTTATTCGTTTTGAGAATCGCGTTCAAGATAGGGTTTTGGTCTTTCTCTTCTGGCTGCGATTCTTCAAGCGTCATAGCCCGTACTCTTGACTTTGGAGTATCCCTATAGACTGCTTCTACCTCTAGTGCATGCACCAAGGCTTCACTACTACTTTTATGTCGGGATAGCCTGAGGACTCGCCTGATCTCCTCGTCCCTTATCCCGTCTAGGAATGCCCCCACTGCCAATTGCTCTTTAAATTCTTTTGGCGCATTAGGGTATGCTAAGTGTGCCAGTCTTTCCACCGCAGCTTCAAATTCTTGCAGACTCTCTCCAGCTTTCTGAACGCGCACTTTCAGCTGGGTCTGGTATACTTGAGCAAGGTGTTGATCTCCATATCGTAGATCTAAGGCAGCTTCTAAAACTTTAAAATTACGTTGTTGGTCCGCCGGAATTGTCTGGAGCAACTCCAACGCTTGGCCTCTTAAAGCCACGATTAATGCCTTAGCCTTCTCTTCGTCATTCCAGTTGTTTGCACTCGCTGCTGCCTCAAACTGTGTCTTGTAAGTCATCCAGGAACCTTGACCGTCAAAGGAGGGAATTTTTAATCGCTGGCCTGATGACCCCACTTGCTGGTTTCCTCTATCCCTCAACTGTCGTTTAAGCTGGTCTATTTCCTCTTTGACTTCTTCTTCGAACTTGTTTACTTTCACTTTGACTTCACCAACTTCTTCTTCGACCTTATTTACTTTTACCTCGGCCTTGTCCATTTTTCCTTCAACCCTATCTACTTTTTCTTTGACTTCACTTACTTCTTGCTCGACTTTATTTTTAAGTTCTTCGGCGACTGAAAATATGGCACTCTGTTGCGTCTCTATAATTTTCCTTAGTTCGTCTCTTTCTTCTTGTTGTTTAATGTCCAAGTCTTGCATAATTTTTCTCAATTCTTCCTGACGTCGTTTCTCTTCGTCTTGATGTCGTTTCTCTTGATCCTCAAAAATTTTTCTTAATTCTTCTTGACGTTTTTGTTCTTGTTCTTGTCGTTTTTTTTCCCGTTCCTCCTTCTCTTCCTGGCGCTTTCTTTCCTGATCCATCATCATCTTTTGCATTTGGGCCATAAAGTCCTGCATTTGTTGTTCGGATGCCATGCTTCTGGTCGTTACCGGCATACAATTACGTTGAAATCAAATAAGTTTAATATAATTACGTCACTATCGGTAATGGGACTGTCCAGAAAACCCTCAAAACGGCACGAAAAAGTCTTATCTAGTCTTTGTCACTTAACCTCTAATGTCCGACAAAATGTTCCAAAAATGTCTCAAAAATGCACTTAAACACTATTTTTCCTGTTCGAAATTAATCCTCGAACAATGTCCAGTAAATTAGTCCTCCCTGTGTTAGCACAAACTCCGAGAATACTGTCCCAGTCTTCTCAACACTTCCGGAAAATCCTCTTGTTAAAATTCCGCTTCCGACACCAAAATGTTACGGATTTCCACCTTTTAGGAAACACCCTGTATGAATTCGTGGGTTCTAAATAATTTTAACAAGAGATTAAACACTACTAACACTTTATTTAACAATTTACTGACTACAATACTTGTTTACTTATTAGTTAACCTCACTTTTTACCGAGCGTGTCACTTCTCAAATAAACTTCCTCTCCCGCGCTTGTAATCGCGCCTTATATACTCCGAAATTAGCTCTAGATCAATCCAGAATCTTCTTCAACCATAATCTAGAAAAGTCCTTGGCTCTTTCTAGAGCCTTTCCAGTCACCATCAGAGGCATAGGCGTGCCATCTCCTTTTCCAAGGGGGTGTAATTCATAACAATATTTAAGTTAAATATAATTTCGGTAATGCTAACTGGAAGTTAAAAATCTTTGAAGATTCAAAGGCAAGTCTCCCAAGACGAACATATATATTTTTGTAAATAATAAGGAAGATTCTCGACAAAAAAAGTTAACAAAATTACACATTTCTAAAGAGAGGTCACAGTACATTTGAATCGTATATTAATTATTACAATAATTTTTTTCGAAATATTTCAGACACTATTTGGGTAAAAATTTCAAAACCATCATTTGATGTCCCGCGCCGCTAAAAGAGAAACTGTTAACTTCCACAAATTAGTTATTGGGGTAAACTATTTAAACATAAATTTGCGATATACTCACTCACAATTATTGATAAATTTTATTGAATTATTGAAAATAAGTATTTAATCTGTGGAACCAAATTGCCCAAAAATAATTCTTCTGGGGTGTCCCTTATATTATATAGAGTACAAATTAGTGTATTCACGGTATATATTAGAAAATTTCATAAAAGTGAAGTATTAATAATAACACTTAAATATACAACAAAGGAACTTTATTAAATATTTTACGATTTTTCCTTTCAGATTTTAAGAAAATTGCCTCTTATTATTATCCCTAGCTTTGTATCCTCATTCCTCTGTCAGACTTTAAAAATTCAATAATTGTACGTGAGATGGCGCTACAACCTAAGTTGCTGTTTGGCAAACATATTTGATGTTTTGTGAGTTGAAAGTAATGTTGTTTGTAAAATTACGGTTAACTGTTAATTGTTAATAGCGAACATAAAAGAAAATCGCAATAGGTCACACTTAAAAATTTCATTCCTCTGGTACACATTTTAGACATGTCTTATGTAATATTAATGTTAAAATGTTATCAACCAATTTTTATTAGCAACAGGTAGCTCCTTACAAAATGTGAGGTTATGGAATAAGAGTACTATACTATATTCAAGGGAAATTGTTAAAAATCATTATTCCTCTGGCTCCTTGTAGGCCGGAGGGATGACTAATTTCCAGGGGAAAGGACTGCTGATAGGCTTGGCCAAGGGAACGATATAGTGTCTTTAGATACATTATTTCGTTGTCAAGTTGTGAACAAATTGGAAATATGTCACAAAAACTTTTTTCGCGGAACCATGCAGGTTCACCAGATCTCTTGTGGATCTTGTCTAACCCATTTACATTTTCATAAGTTAAGCTTACCAGTCCAAAATACTTCGTCGAAATACTTTCTTAGATCGTTAGACTATCAAACTAATAATGAACCAAATTTTGATTTTTCAGATAACAAAATAATAAATCTGCATTACTTTAATGTTTCGAAGAAAATTTGTTATGAAGATGTTTATTCAGATGACGAAGAAGTTGAGACAAGCCGAATTGTACCAGATAATAACTTGAGTTGACTCTCGATAACATTGTAAGTGGAATATATGTGCTTGTCGAATTGGCGACGAAAAAAAAAAAACAATTACAGATATGTGGCTATCACACTTCATGATTTAACGGAAGATCACGAAGTCAAAGTTGCTTTTGTTCATGTATTTGAACTTAAAGGTCTTCAAGCTTTTAAACTTGATGAAAATGATTTAGCATTTTAGCATTCATCTCGTATGATCAGATTATGGAAATTTTACTCCATTCAACAATTTCTATTATAAAGAACAAAACTTGTTACACATTTACAAATGAAGTTAACGTTTTTGAACAAGCATGATGTCATTCCACTATTCCACTGCCATTAACATCATTCCTCTGGTCCGATTTTTTTTAAACTGATCTAAAACCTGCGTAATCAAAAATTAAGTCTGATTCTTCTATGATTTCCGTCATTCAACATTAGTTCATTTAAACTATTCGAGGATTATCCCATACGATAATTTTTAATTTGCAATATTTTCATATTCCAAATAAAATACTTTGAAAATTTTCACCCATTTATAGTAAAGATGTGAAAACGTGTTTTTATGTTCCATTTAAATGAAACATACTGGATGTTGTATTTAAAATGATAAAGTTGGTGTTAATATCGCAAAAACTGGAAGTAATATTGAACGATAGCCGAGAGTGAAGGCCAAAAAATGCCACAAAAAGAAATCTGCACAGAGAAAATAAATAGGATTTTATGGAATTTATTGCTTTCATAGTGAACTGTGTGTAACATAATATATAACTAAGAATTAAGAACTTGTTGCTAAAGCTTCAAAGGTCACGACGAGAAAAGATAAGATTTTCAATCGATAATTAACCTGGGAAGTCCTATCAGGTTTACAAGAATGACGTGTTTCCTTTTCCAACGGTGCCGGATAGGACTGTTGCAACCTGCTTGATTGCATCAAAACACAGTCAAAATGCGGTAGCCATTATAACCACATTATAAAAAACTAAATTAAATAGCACAAGTTCGTCTCGATAAGAGTTATAAAACGTAATTAGGCAGGCATACACGTGGAACACAGTACACGCGCAATTTGTCAACCCATTATTAGATATGATATTAATATGGTAATTAGTTTCGGGCTAGTTTCTCTTTTTCTATTATTTTTATCATGGACAATTTCATCCTAAAAAATATTGCGAAAGTGGTGGAGCAAGGAGTCATGGGGCCCTTGTGCAGAAAATTCATTTCGGCCCCAGGACACATTGAAAATATTTGTTTAATGAAAAAAATGTAGTACACGAAGGCAAAGAAAGTATCGGCTATAATTTGTGTTAAACTATGGCGAGAAAAAACAAACATTCTAAAATATATAAAAAATTATAGGAAAAACTTTAGTGAAGTACTGTGTCTTCTGTAGCCACTTGGATCTGCTAGAAATTATGGTTAAAAAAAGACAACATTTTGTAATCATTGTCAAAATACATAATTTTAAAACGTCCAAAAAAAACCGCTGCCTAAGGAATCACTACTTCCACATCCAGATTATTCGTCCAAGTCACTTTAAAGGAAACATCTTGACTATATTTGCACTCTAGTATGTGGAAATTATTGGTCATATAATTTTAATAATATTTGGGGTAGATGTCATAGAAAAGTTTGAGGAGTTGATTTCTACCATATACGTTAAAAATGAAGTTTCTAGTTTACCGTACTTATTTTCCACTATTTACAACCTACCACCTCAATGGAGTCATCTCAATCAGATGTCACTACAATACATACGTGTACTAACTTTCAAGTGAATATCTCAATTTGATGTTATCAATCCCATTAATAATGAAGCGGAGTTTGAAAAATATTAGAAAGAAATCTGAGGCCTTGGTTTCTAGTATATACACCGAATCCCAAATTTCTGTAGTCTTACCAGCTTGCTTTACTTATTTTCCCCTATTTGCCCCTATTTAACCCCCAACCCTTCAACGGCATCATCTCAAATTATGATCTAGTTTCAGACGTCGTTATAATACATACGTGTACCAAATTTCAAATGAATATCTCAATTTTATTTTATCAACCCTTTTCATATTGGAGTAGGGGTGGTTGGGTTGAAAAATATTATAAGAAAATCTGACGCTGTGGCTTCTAGTACATACACCGAATTTCAAGTTTCTGTAGTCTTACCTACGTTTTACTTATATTCCTCTATTTACCCCAAATTAACCCCCAACCCTTCAACGGAATCATCTCAAAATATAAACTAATTCCAGACGTTATAATACATACGTGTACGAAATTTCAAATAAATATCTCAACTTTATTTTGTCAACCCCATTAATGGGGTAGGGGTGGTGCGGGGGTTGAAAAATATTATAAAAAATCTGAGGCCTTAACTTCCTGTACATACACCGAATTTCAAGTTTCTGTACTCATACCAGCTTGCTTTACTTATTTCCCCCTATTGACCCCTAAATAACCCCCAACCCTTCAACGGAATCATCTCAAAGTATAATCTAGTTCCAGATGTCGTTATAATACATACGTGTAGAAAATTTCAAATGAATATCTCAATTTTATTTTACCAACCCTTTTCAAATTGGAGTAGGGGTGGTGGGGGTTGAAAAATATTATTAAAAAATCTGACGCTTTGGCTTCTAGTACATACACCGAATTTCAAGTTTCTGTACTCTTACCAACTTGTTTTACTTATATTCCTCTATTTACCCCAAATTAACCCCCAACCCTTCAACGGAATCATCCCAAAATATAATTTAATTCTAGACATCGTTATAATACATACGTGTACGAAATTTCAAATGAATATCTCAACTTTATTTTATCAACCCCATTAATGGGGTAGGGGTGGTGGGGGGTTGAAAAATATTATAAAAAAATCTGAGGCCTTAACTTCTAGTACATACACCGAATTTCAAGTTTCTGTACTCTTACAAGCTTGCTTTACTTATTTCCCCCTATTTACCCCTATTTAACCCCCAACCCTTCACCGGATTTCCTCAAAAAACAATCCAGTTCCAGATCTCGTTATAATATATACGTGTACAAAATTTCAGGTCAATATCTTAAACCGTTCCGGAGAAAGCGTGCGGACAAAAAAAGTTACAGACAGACAGACAGAAAATTTGTTTTCGCTCAAATTTAAAATCTCGACGTTTCATGACATTCTAAACCTATTTCACGAATAAAAATTTTTGAAAATTTTTTTGCGATTACTATACTTCCAATCCACTACGTGGATGTGGAAGTAATAGTTAATAATTTTCTTTAAGTAAACTCACTGAGGGACTTTATCTTTACCGTATACTTTTTTGCAATACGTGCATAAATACATAAATCAGACGTGACACTTAATAAAACTCCCTACCCATAAATGACAAAACCTATTCGTCGTCCTAAAGATGCCATTTTGAATTTTAGAATTTCGACTAAATATTCACAATTCGCGACCTCAAAAATCTCCAGGTAACGATTTTCAGACGAATCAGACCATAAATTACAAGACTTATCAGTCATATTAAAGTCGCCACTTTCAATTGCTAAATTTCGACCAAATATTTATAATCTTCAATCTCAATTACTCTCAGATACCGATTTTCAGTCAAACCAGACAATAAATGATAAAACTTATACGCCATATTAACACCGCTATTTTGAATGTCTGAATATTGATCACATATTTTTAATCTGCAATCTCAAAAATACCCAAATACCAATTTTTAGTAGAAGCGGATATTAAATGACAATGAACTGCCCTCCATCTTGGATTTTTTAAAAGATTGTAAAATACTATTTATTTAAAAATGTGAGAGGTCCGCCAAAACCTCTTGTAACGGGGCCTGCTCTCACTCCCGACGGCCCTGTCTACCAAGCCAAAAAATTAAACGCAATTTCGTGTAATATTGTAATATAGCAAGCAGCTTGAAAAATAAATAAATTTAACGAGTGAAGAAGACATTCAGATAAAAGTGTTGCATAGGTTTATTTGTTGTATGTTTGGATAAATCTGCGCTGGTCTGTATACTGCTCGGCGGAAACTGGGTGACCTAATTTTCGAAATGAACAGCTTGACCCATTTTAATTCGCCTAATAACCCACTCATTTAAGAGGACATACAACGTTGTCATGTAAAGTCTGTATTTTATTCTCGATAGTATTTATGTTTCGTTTCCACAAATTTCATTCGTTGAAGTGCAATCGTTTTACTACCATCAACATTAAACATTCAATCATCTAGGCACGTTAAGCTAAATGTTTGTTGTTAATCCTGCATATTCTTAATCTAATAATAACAGGCCAACATGCTGATTCTTTAACCAACAATATAAAAGCTCTTATGGATGTGAAGATGCTGACAGATGTATGCATTTTTTAAATTCGTTTCATTTACCAGGATCGGCGCTTAGGATAGGCCCCTTTAGCAATTCTTTATTATTATTTGTTCTGAGAGGGCTTGACAAATATAGTAGCTATGCTAAAAATCGTTGCCCAAGGAATCACTATTTCCACATCCAGATTTCCGATCAAAGTCTCTTTACCTTAAGCATCTTGATATTGGTGGTGGTTGTTGCAGATGTCATAATAATATATTATTATATGAGGGATTATGATAGCCATTATTCACGAAGATGATGTTTGAGCCCACGAGCCGTCAGAGTGAATAATGGTTCGTAATCGCGAATGTAATACTATGCTATTTCTACACCTATTAAACAAATAATTAGTCTGAAATTTGATAACTTTAATCGGTACCTAATCGTAAGAAGTGTATAAGTCGGAAAACGTAAATAAACAATATGGCTATACACTTGGTTGTCAGTGTCACGCGAGTTGATTGTCAGCCGCAGCAAGAGTTGATCGCGGTCGATTTAAAATATCATCGAATCAGCAAAACAGTGATTTTTGAATTTCTATTTGTGATTGCCCGGATGCAGTGAATTATGAATCGATAATTCACTGTAGTGAATTATAGGTACGATTTTTTGCCATATAATTAAATAGGTGTAGAAAACAATATAAGGCCTTAGTTTCCAGTATACACACCAAATCTCCATTTCCTGGACTCTTACTAGCTTGCTTTACTTATTTCCCCCTATTTACCCCCAACCCTCCAATAGAGTAAGCTCAAAGTATAATCTAGTTCCAGATCTCGTTATAATGCTTACCTGTACCAAATTTCAAGTCAATATTTTAATTTTGTTTTGTTAACCCTTTTAAGGGGATGGTAGTGGGGGCGGAAAATGTCATAAAAAAATTGAGACCTTGGCTTCTAGCATATACACCAACTCCCAAGTTTCTGGACTCTTATTAGCTTGCTTCATTTATTTACTTACTTCTATTTACCCCTTTTTCACCCTAACCCATCAACGCAATAAAGTCAAAATATAATTTAGTTCCAAATCTCGTTATAATAAATATGTGTACCAAATTTTAATTAATTTTATTTTGTTATCCACTTTAATAATGCAGTGGAGGTGGTAGTCGGGGGTGGATAATAAAAAAATTGAATACCTTGGTTTTTAGTATATACACTAAATCCCAGATTTCTGAACTCTTACTAGCTTGCTTTACTTATTTACTCTTATTTCACCATCAATTGAATGAGCCCAAAATATAATTTGGTTCCAGATCTCGTATACCAATATTTCAAATCAATATCTTAACCGTTCCAGAGAAAACATGCGCATAAAAAACCGACCGACCGACCGACAAACGGACACAATTTTTTTTCGCTTGAATTTAAAATCTGGATGGTTCATGGCTTTATAAACCTATTTCAAAAAGAGAAATTTTTAATAAGTAACCTTCTTGGATGTTAAAAAGTAAAAGTTTGGGTACTAAAGACCAGGAAAAGGTTGGTATAAGGATTTTCCAAAGCGGCCGCAGAAGCTGGTAACAGTTTGTATTGGTAAAAAGCTCTCCAAATTTTGGAGCGATAAGGAACCATTGAAATAATGATTTTTCTGATGTATTTTGAAGTAAAAATAAATAATTGAGGTGTCCAATGAAAAACCCCCAGGGGTCGCAAAATATTATTCACTGAAAAGTATAAAACTTTTTAATTAAACTAATGCGTATAACACTCAGCAAGTTGTACTCCGTAAGGGACCAACTTGGTTTCTTTTTCAATCACTTCGTCTACTATCAGAATAGAACCCTACGTATTTCATAATGATCCCTCGAGTAGTTTAATAAGTATAAATAATTAGTTAACACTTTTTCACGGACCATTTCTCTTGTTCTTGGCGTCTATTGGATAATTATTTGTCCGTTCTTAGTCTAACTGAAACACTCAATAAAGAATTATTCTACACTGTGTTATTACGGTTAACAAGAGTTGTTAATATGAGAATCCTATTTTTCAAATAGGGGAAGTAAAGCAAGCTAATGATAGTCGAGAAACTTCATTTTTAGCGTATATGCTAGAAACCAGCGTCTCACATTTTTTGACGTCTACCTCAAATATTATATTCTACTAGCAATTATTTCCACATACTAGAGTGCAGATATAGTTAAGATATATTTCTTTAAAGAGACTTGGATGAGAAAGTATTGATTCCTTAAGCAGTGGTTTTTTTATCGGTTTATGAATGATAATGATTCATGAAAACGACTTCATCTGCCGTCAAGAACGCCACCACTTGTCAAAGTTTAAATAAAAATGGAGTTATAGCACGTGATCGCTGCAAGATATTTTTTACGTTGAGAATATTTATTTAAACATTTTGAACATAGAAAACTATTCCTAAAAAGAAACTCGTCAGTTAATTAGAAAGAAAGAAAAGAGTTTGCAAATTCAGAAAAAATACAAATTTTTAGTGTATATTTTATCTCAAAACTCTAAATTCATCGTTATAAATGACTACATATATTTAATGCACATAAAGAACCTCAAAGCTTTGCCGCTTACATAGAACAACATTGTTCTCGTGTAAAGTATGTTCTGACATTATTAAAATAAGAAATTAAAGGAAACACACCTGTGAATTGTAATATCAAATTATTTTGATATAGTTACCAGACTCCCTCCTACCGAAATTATTTTAGGATGTAACGGTTTACAGTAGGCATGTAAACCTTACCCACGACAGAGTGGAACTTAATATTGTCAGTGTATCATGAAATGTTGAATTCCTCAATGCTCCATAAATATGTAAGATATTATTCCTATCTTGACGCAAGCAAGTAAAATTTTTTAATTTATCACTGTGCGAAATAACTATTTATTTACCAAAGACAATATTTCTAAATTTCTACTGTTATTGGGCACAAATATTTTAATTACGGCTCTGGGATATCCCTTATGCTAACGAGACAGTGATTTATGGTCGGTTATTATGACTTTTCTGTGAAATTAATATGTGTAGTGAACTATACAAGTTCTTTCTATTTTTTAAAACAAATGTATGCTCCCTTAACAATAAAGTAACCGTCCCAGAAAGTTAAAGTTGTAAGCAAAAAAAGCTGAGAAACGGCATAGCAGAATAATCATGGTAAAATGACCCCAGAAGCGTTTGGACCTAATTCGACGTCAGTAGATCGACAATGGGAGAAGAAATGTTTTCCTAGAGTTATAGCCCCCTGTCGCCACTGGTAATCCCTGTACCCTAATAATTATATTTTTCGTTTTCATTTTTTATCTTTGCAAGTTGTGCGTTAACTATTATGAATAAAAATGGAGAATGTAGGTATGATTTTAAGTACATCTTAGGAAAAGAATTGTGCTGATTTTGTTGCCCCTTTAATATTAAAAAAAATATTAAAGAAATTAAATAATTACTGATTCAAGAAAATAATGATTCGCATAGAATTTTTACCAAAAATACACTGCTATTAGTGGTTTATTGTCAATGTTTTTCAAATTTTTAAAAGCGGTGCACCATACTTAAAAAATATGAAAATTGTTACGACGCAATGTTTAGCGATGTTCACCATTAAAATTTTAATTATCCATTTCTTACGTCTTGTTCGTTCGGATACTGCTACTGTGGAAGAGGTTGACAATCCCCAAAAAATTGGTCAAGTAATCGTAATATAAAAATCACCACCCATTATGATTGTTTGTCTTATTATTCATTGAAACGTAAATTGTTGACACAAGAAATCGTACAAGAAATTATTTTTAAATTTTCACTTTTACTACCACCTGCATATGTTATTTACGTTGATACTAAATTATCTATAGAAATAAAAAAGAAATGTTAGGTAAATGTACAGAATGTCTCACTTAAAACTCCTGGGGCCATTTTCTTAATAACTAAAAGAGATATTTCAATTTTGTAAAAAGTGTTCACTAGAATATATGACTTCAGTTTTTAGTAAAATCTATTTTTTTGTAAATTGAGGTATAGGTGATGTTGGGATGTAAAAACATTTTTCGATAGCAGGAATCTTGAAAAGGGACGCATATGATGAAACAATACATGTGAGCAACTTTTGTATGCGATCAATTTTCGGAAAATCATCGGTTTTCGAAATATCTCATTGAAATACAATTTGTTAAATAACAAAAATCGTCATAACTTTTTTAAAGTAAATAAATTTAAAGTATGTACATAATTGTTTTATTAACTATTATCAATTCGAAAAACTGATAAAAATTATATTAATGTTTCATGAAAAGGAACTTATTTTCTAAAATGTGTGTTTAAAAAGTATATCAAAAAGGCATTTTTGTTACTTAAAAAATTATATTGAAGTTCAAGTATCTCGAAGCCCTCTGATTTTTCGAAAATTGTTCCTATTTTAAAGGGTACTTACAATATATTGTATCAATGCACCTTTTTTCAAGATTCCTAGGATCAAAAAATGCTTTTGCATCGCAACGCCTTTCTATTTATAGAAATATCATTTTTCCTAAAAACCTGATGTCATATATTCTAGTGAACACTTTTTATAAAATTCAAATTTTCAAGTTTTAGTTATTAAGAAAATGGCCCCGGGAGTTTGAAGTGGGACACCCTGTATATTTACCTAAAATTTCTGTAAATAACATACGCAGGTTGTAGTAAAAGTGAACATTTTTAAAAATTTTCTTGTGCAATTTTTTGTGTCAATTTACGTTTCAATGACTAATAAGACAAACAACCATAATGAAGTGGTGATTGTCAACCTCTTCCACAGTGGCAGTATCCGAACAAATAAAACGTAAGAAATATGGATACATAAAGTTTTAATTGTGAGCATCACGAAACAGTGCGTCGTAATAGTTTTTATTTTTTTTTAAGTACGGCGCACTGCTTCTAAAAATTTGAAAAAAAAATGACAATAAACCACTCACAGCAGTGTATTTTTGGTAAAAATTCTGTGTATTTTCTTGAATAAATAATTATTTGATTTCAATATATTTTTTTAATATGAAAGGGCCAACGAAATCAACACATTTTTTTCCCTAAGATGTACTTAAATCATATCTACATTCTCCATTTTTTCATAATAAATAACGCACAACTTGCAAAGACAAAAAATGAAAACGAAAAATTATAATTATTAGGGTATAGGTGTTACCAGTGGCGACAGGGGGCTACAACTCTAGGAGAACATTTCTTTCCCCACTGCCGATTTACTGATGCCGAATTAGGTCCAAACGTTTCTGGGGCCGTTTTACCATACTTATTCTGCTATACCTTTTAATATTTTTGCTGTAACTTGGGTTTCTACCACACCTCAGATGTACTTGTCGCATCATTACTAAAGTATCATTATTATTAACTCGCACAAAGTTCTTGTTAATGGTAAGTTTCCAAAAAAAACCGTCTTGCTCTCGGACCATTGCGACATGTACACTTTTGATTAACTAACGATTTTTATATGTAAAGGCGGTGTATTATTTAAAACGAATTTAGAATTCTATAGATATTTAGTTATTAAAAATAACTAAAAAATATAACTCATTAAAAAAGTGTTATTCCGCTATTAAGCAACTAAAAACCTTTCACACTTTTTTATTCAATTAAAACAGTTTAATTTTTAGAGATATTTGTTGCCTCGATATGGGCACGCCGAAGTAGAGATAATTGAACTTACAAAAAATTACACAAAAAATGAATATTAACAAAGTTGTATCGAAAGGGGCGGCTAGCTTTATTATGGGTTATTTTTATTTAATAGTTTAGCGCCTGCTGTAGAAAATCAGAAGCGGAATCGGAAGATGCACATTTTAACATCATGAGATATACCGGGTGCCACAAGTAAGTGGCTCACCCTTATATTTCCTTTATTTTTTAACTTATTCATTTGAAATTTGGGGTGTATAAACTACCTGTAAAAATTGATTTTTGGACATGAAAAATGGTATGGGACCATTTCCGGTTTACCCGGAAATGACCGCAACTTTCGAATTTTAAATGGAACACCCTGTATATTTTTACATATTTGGATTCAAGACAACATTCTAAATACACCATGAGAATTTCGCGAATTTTTGAGTCGATGTTCAGTTTTTTTAAGCATTTTAAGATATTCGTCTAGAGTGCTTTGAAATACCAAAATTTGTTCTACGGTATGTAAAGTCCAAGGGAAAAATATAATTTTTCATTTAATTTCATTAATAACAATTTACGAAGCCTCCAAAGTTGAACATATCACTTTTTTATCGAAAACTTTTTTTTTCAAATGGAAAGGTGGTGGCTCATTATGTTCGATAAATTATAGATTTTTTTCTGAATTTTTTGACATATGAAGTAATTTAATACCACTTCCGGTTTCGCAGGAAATAATCCTAACTTCTGATTTTCGAATGGAACACCCTGTATATTATTACATTTTTTGATTCAGAATGAATTTTTGAACATGTGTGGTGATTTTTATAAATTTGTGGCAAGTTGGTATTTTTTATAGCAATTATAAATTTTAATCTAGACTGCTATGAAATAAAAAAATAAGTACTTTGTTAATGCAAGTAATTCAGTTTTTTTGAAATAACTCTTTTTTTCAGATGGGACGGTGATGGGTCCTTATATCCATTAAATTGCCCTTTTCTATGAATCCACTGATATCACTATGCTTGGGTTTTTATTAACATTTATTTAAAAAACTGTAAAAACAGATTGTACTTGTGGTATTTTAAATCTATAGTTATTATTATATGGCTATCAAAAAATTTCGCATCAAGTTACCTTTGCATTTTAAAGAAAAAAAAACGTATGTTTATTATTATTCGAAATTCTAAATCAAAATTTTTAAATAATAACACATTGTAAGAAAACTGAATCAAAATTAAAATATTTACAATTAACAAAAATTACAAGTATTGTTCAAAGTGGCCTCCCCCACGAGCTATACCACTCTCTTGCTCGATGTTCTATCTCTCGAATGACGTTTTCCAATATTTCAGATGTTATAGTATTGAATGCAGCTCTTATTCTGTTTTCTAGATTTTCTAATGTCAAAACTGGTATCCCGTACACTTTATCCTTGAGACATCCCTATAAATAAAAATCCAAACAGGTTAAGTCCGGAGACCTGGCAGGCCACCGTACCGGACCATGAGTTGCTATTACTTGTTCTCCATACGTCTCAGTGAGATGATTTAAAACAATTCTGCTATTGTGCGGAGGAGCACCATCTTGTTGAAAGTATAAGTTCCTAAATTGAGCTAATGGTAGCTCTGCAACTTCATCCCATATCTCATTTTGTAGAAACTCGAGGTATCTTTCATCCGATAATGTTCCTTGAAACAAAATAGGCCCTACTATGCGGCATCCATAAATTCGAGCCCATACATTTATGCCAAAACGTTCTTGAAAATTATTGGTTCTGACTAAATGTTGATTTTCTTGAGACCAGTATCTAGTGTTGTGTCGATTAAACATTCCATTATTTGTGAATCTAGATTCATCTGAGAATAACACATTTTCTAAAAATCTGTTATCTTGTTCACGTTTATTAAGTAATCACTCACAGTATTTGTACCCTTCGATCATTATCAGCTTCATAAAGATGCTGGTGTAAGTTGTATTTAAAAGAATGATAATTGTGTTTTTTTAATATGCGTCTTACAGTTTCCTTATTTGAACCCAATTCCTCTGCGATTTGCCTCGTAGAAGCAATTTGATTTGATCATAGTTTACTATGGCTAGCACATTAATTTCCAACTTTTTCATTATTTGTATACACCATTATTGCAATAGTTAACTAAAAGATTCAGTTAGAGAACTGTCATTTCGTTTATTTTGTTTCTCTTTTAAAATGCAAGGGTAACTTGATGCGAAATTGCAATAATTAACTAAAAGTTTCACTTAGAGAACTGTCATTTCGTTTATTTTGTTTCTCTTTTAAAATGCAAGGGTAACTTGATGTGAAATTTCTTGATAGCCGGATAGCCGTATAATAATAACTGCAAATTTAAAATACCACAAGTACAATCGGTTTTTACAGTTTTTTAAATAAATGTTAATAAAAACCCAAGAATAGTGATATCAATGGATTCGTAGAAAAGGGCAATTTAATGGATATAAGGAGCCACCACCGTCCCATTTGAAAAAAAGAGTGATTTCAAAAAAACTAAATTACTTGTACTAAAATGCCTACAAAATGGTTAATAATAGTAACTATGTATAAATATTTTTTCCTGTACAATCTAAAATGACAAAGTACGTATTTTTTTATTTCTTAGCATTCTAGATTAAAATTTATAATTGCTATAAAAAACAACAACTTGCCATAAATTTATAAAAATCACTACACATGTTCAAAAATTCATTCTGAATCAAAAAATTTAATAATATACAGGGTGTTCCATTTGAAAATCAGAAGTTAGGGTTATTTCCTGCGAAACCGGAATTGGTATTAAATTACTTCATATGTCAAAAAATTCAGAAAAAAATCTATAATTTATTGAACATAATGAGCCACCACCTTTCCATTTGAAAAAAAAAAGTTTTCGATAAAAAAGTGATATGTTCAACTTTGGAGGCTTCGTAAATGGTTATTAATGAAATTAAACGAAAAATTGTATTTTTCCCTTGGACTTTACATACCGTAGAACAACTTTTGGTATTCCAAAGCACTCTAGACGAATATCTTAAAATGCTTAAAAAAACTGAACATCGACTCAAAAATTCGCGAAATTCTCATGGTGTATTTAGAATGTTGCCTTGAATCCAAATATGTAAAAATATACAGGGTGTTCCATTTAAAATTCGAAAGTTGCGGTCATTTCCGGGTAAACCGGAAATGGTCTCATACCATTTTTCGTGTCCAAAAATCCATTTTTACAGGTAGTTTATGCACCCCAAATTTCAAATGAATAAGTTAAAAAATAAAGGAAATATAAGGGTGAGCCACTTACTTGTGGCACCCGGTATGTGTAGATATTACAAGATGTATTATGCATTTTATATTAATATTTAAAAATACAACATTAAACTTATAGAAGATGTAAATAGTGATAGTAGCCATAAAAAAAAATTCTACTAGCTAGAAAACACTCTAGATGGTGAATATGGACTTTTTGTTTTTTCGTCATGTGGTCTTGGAACTCTTTTCCATCGTTTAATTAACTCATTTATTTATTTATTACGATATCCAACAGGCACAAGGCCCAATTGCAGGATAGAGAGAAAAACTACAATTACAGATTAATTAAAATACAAAATAATATTTGTTTTGGCAGTATGAAGATGAAAAAGGTTGTTATTTCTTGAGAAAATTCTAGGTACTTTGTATATGATTTGATTGGAGAGCCTGATGCAATCAAGGCGATTATTTACAAAAATATTACAGAGGCAGCTATTCTCCTTTTGTCTAGTTCGCAAACATTAAAGCGATTAGGCGGTACTTCGTGGGTGGATCCGATTTGAGAAACCTACGATGTATTTTTTCGAATTGGAGGATATAAACGTTGTAAGTAGGACTCCAAACCACTGAGGCGTACTCGAGACGGGATCTTATAACATATAGGATGCGCAGGTGGGCACAGTGTCAATGTTCACAAATACCTCACACGGAACTGTACCGTGAATTTTAATGGTGCAAGCTACTATTGACTCAATATGTTTTATAAAATTAAGTTTAGAATCAAAGTGAATGTTAGCCTTTAAAAGGGTGCAACATGACACTCTGAAGATTATAATCATAGAGAAATATGTCATTCTTTCTAGTAAACGACAAGGTATTATTACATTTCTGTGCATTCAGTGGCAGTTTATGGATAATGCACCAGTCATGAAGTTTATTTAGATTATTTTGCAATCTCTCACTGTCTTCGATTGATGTTATTTCGACAAATATTTTTAGGTCGTCTGCATAAAGCAACGTTTTGGCATCATGATCGGTCGTAATACCGTCCACAAACAAGTTAAACAGAAACGGACCCGGTATAGACCCTTGGGGGTTGCCGCAGGAATTCGACGGACCTGTAACCACGGTGTTGACCATATTGGTATCTGTTTTGCAAATAAGTTTTAATTCAGTTTATTAGATCCACTGATAAATCAAATGTAGCAATTATTGATAGTGATAGTGATCAAGTCTGTCGAAGGCCTTGGAGAAGTCTGTGTAAATCACATCAACCTGCCTAGACAGATCAAGTTTTTCACTTAAGTATTGAGTAATACAAGACTCATTAACAAGAGAACCAATTTTGTTCGCAAAAAACAAATAAAAATTTCTGTTTTCAGTCCACGAAAAATGTACTACCAAGTGTGGCAAGAATTTAGATTTTTAACTTCTGAAGTTCAATTAAAACTGTGTTTATTTTTTTTATAAATATCTTTTATTTGAATACTTTCGCAATATTTAAAATTCTTGGCAACTTGCAATACACATTACATGTTCTCCTAATTTTGACCTCAATGCAATTAATTTACTTCATCGGTGCTCTAATAAATACAGCTACATTTAGATGAGAAATCTCAATGAGTTATTAATTCTATTATAGAAAATACGCATTAAATTGTCAACTTCACTTTAAGCTATTCAATTAACAATAAATATCAATTATTTCATATTAAAAAAGTTTGAAAATCTATCGATTTGTTCATGCTGATGTTGGGTTATTTTCCAGATTATTTAATTGAATTAATTTTAACTAAAATAATTCATACACACCGAATTTTTACGATAGTTATCGGATCAATGATATATTAATGTATATTGACTAATCTTAATTTTTAGTGTTTCGAGCCCAAAATGAAAAATGAAACCCTTATAGACTTGTTTGTCTGTCACAATGATTTATATCAGAAACTATTATAGCTAAAACATGAAATTTCACACGTTAGAGTTTGGTGTTCCTCAGGCAGCTCGGGAATCGATATCCCAAATATATTATCACTTTTTTTCGAATCAAAATGAAATGAAAAAAAAATGCATCCAATGATTGAATGAGTCATGCAACCGCCTTTGATACCTTTGACCATACCCTTCTTTGTGCAAAGCTTATTTACATGAATTGGGTAACATTCCTCTCAGCCTTCCTTTAAGTTATCATAGTAATAGCCGCTAGATAATAGTTTTAAACAATGAACACTTTCAGTTTGGAAGCATTACTTCCGAAGTCCTACAGGGCTCAGTATTAGGTTCCCTACTGTAACGTGTTTTGCTTGGGTGGTAATGAGCTCCCAAATAGGGGCGAAATACGTTTCAAAGGCTAAGCATTTCCAAAACAGAATTATAGATTTTATGGAAATGTAATCCATAAGAATGAACAATTTTTAAGACAAGGTAGGTAAATAAATTCATGTTAGGCCCTTTGTTCTCATTTTTAACTGAATCTTCATGACCGTAGGGGGTTATGTAGATACTAGTTTAAACTGCATGAATGTAGGGGACTGTGTGGATGCTAGTTGTTAAATGAGAATTTTCAAATAAGAAATTTACAAATTCATTTTAGGATTTTAATTTGCTAGCATAACCACAATTCAGGTTATCGAAAGAATGCAAAGATTTCATTAATATTTTTACACATAGTTTTTCTTTTAGTTCTCATGGATAGTTACTTTTTCTGCCGTTTGCAAAATCCTATAAAGAATTGTTTCCATATGTATTGTTCTTTTGATACACTGATTTAGATTTTTTTCCAATTCTTCCTAAAAAAATATATCTCCTTCGCAACCTTGTTTCTTATGAATTCTGCGTGCCTACTGAAGGTTAAGTTTTGATCGATTATCACTCCTAAATATTTAATTTCTGAAACTGTTTCGATGTCATTACCATTGATGGATAGAACGATATTGTTATTAACATCAAGAGAATTATGTTTACTTTTTATAATAATGTATTTTGTCTTGTTTATATTCAGGCTTAAGTTATTATCAGTTAACCATTTAACCAGTACATTCACTTCCTCATTCAGTATAGACATATCATTTACGTTGTCACCCCACTATATATAACAAAGTGCTATCCACAAACATCTGAATATTGCACTTATTGACGTATTTAACAATATCGTTTATATATAATATAACTAGGTTCGGACCTAGTACGGTTCCTTGCGGAACCCCATATTTCGTAATCATATTAGAAGAGACTTCTTTACCGAACCTAGTCACGATGTTGTAAATAGCTTTTGAACCATTCCGTTAAGTAGAGTTAATAATTCCCATATGTTCTAATTCAACAGTAAAAGTTCTCTATGAATAATTTCAAACGCTCTTTGCAAATAAAAAAACACAGCACCAATAATTTTTTTATTATTCAATGCGTTTTTCCAGTTGAAAAGAACTGATTGAAGGACACTTTCACACGAGTTATTCTTCAAAAGACAGTTTTAAAATTTTAGTGTTTATCCCATCCACACTGCTTTTTTGTTGTTCAAATTTCTGACAATTGTTTTCAATTCAATAAAATTTAGTTTTTTAAAAATGATGAACTGGTTAGAGTATTTATCCATACTTTTGATATCTAGATCAAACACAAAAAAATGCCGCTATTGCCCCGCAATTGTTATAAACAGTGATTTTGTTGCTAATTGAAGTAAATAAAAAAAAACGAATATATTCTTAGATAATTTGGCGAAAAATAACTTTTTGCTCTTGTAAAATTTTCGAAAAATCGCGTATTTTCCGAGATATAGCCATTCGAATTATTCCAAGAAGGTGGAAGGGGAAAAGTGACGAGAAAAAATCCAGAAAAATTCAGGTGTGTTATTAATAATAATCCTTTATTACTTCTGCCTAAAGTGAACTCTGTCCAAGTTTTTCCGGAAAACACGAAAAGAAGACCCTTACCGGAAAGTTGAAAATCTCGTAAACTATGAAATTTAAAAATCTGGAAAAGACGTATAGGTTAATATATTCTTTAAAATGTTGGTCTTTTGAAATTTTTTTGTAACGTGCATATTTTCCGACTTTTCAAACGTTTTTCACGATCGAAAACGTACCTAATACTAATAATAATGTTATGCATTACACCCCCTATGATACGCCCATGAGTAATAGTGACATCTTGGAACCTTGTAGAAAGAGATAGGGTTTTCTGGAGTGTGGTGGAAGAAGATTCTCAGTTATGTTCTAGATAACTCTAGAGACAATTTCAGAGTATATAAGGCGAGATTCTCGGCAGAAGAAGAAGAAGTTTTATTAAAGTGAAGTTTGGTAGCGAAAAGTGAGGTTATAAATCCGAAGTGTAAATATAAACATTGTAAAAGTTAGTTTAGAAGTATTGTGTAGTCAGTAAATTACAAAATAAAGTGTTAGTGGTTACCCCTTGTTAAAATTATTTGAAACCCACGGATTCATATAGGGTGTTTCCTAGGGGTGGAAACACGCCACAATAATAATGAAATATTTTGTTTCTTAATTTACCCCAACTTTGCTAGTTAACAAATTTCCATCAAAATCATTATAACAATTGCGGGGCTATAGCGGCAAAATTTCGTTTCTGGAGTTTGATCTAAACATCAAAACGAACAGAATCCACAAAGTTTCGTAAAAATCCGTTCATTTGGTAAACTTTTTAGTCAGAAATGCTAATTTGCCTACACTATACTTACGCACTTAGATTATGACAAAAGACATCTATTATCAAAGTCCAGCAATCGTCTATAAGCTACGTTGTACAAATTAATATAACATAATGGATCGAAATACATATAGAAATATTTATTAAAGTTAGCATTATAAAAACTGAACCTAATTAATAAAGCCAGCGGTATTGAATTTATTTAAATTTAGAAGATTTTATAATTATAAAGTCGGTTAATAAGGAGCTTATTATAAAAAAATGTATAGCCATAGTATGAGAATGTTTGCAAACCAGAGATAACTGGTATGTTGGTATAATATAAAGATTTATATCTATGGTTCGTTCAAAGAACGTGAAAACTCCCGTCTCAATTAAACGTTTCTTGAATTGAATTTCACCAAAAAGGCATAACTAAATATGTTGTGTTTACTTACTTTGGTTAAATATCCATTTAATTAATCAGAAATCAAAATGACTTCGGCAGTTCTGGAGACTTGTCATGTAAAAACTGGATATCTTCTTATTTTGTGGGGCCCCTATATTGCTTTTTGCTTCTGTAAACCATTTTTTTTTGTATAGAAATAAAGCTTTCGTATTCTATTTTACAATAATAGTTATAGCTATTTACAATACACCATACATCTACCTAATTTTGCTATTACCTCTGAGTTCTGGCCTTATTTTATGATTTCATCCAAAAATGTGCTAGTCACTGCTAACTAATAAATTAATAAAACCATATAATTCACAAGACATTTTGTAAACGGGACGTAGACAGTTTTCCCTGCGATTGCTTTTAATAAATGTAGGAAACCTTCCGTTTAGAGCGAAAGCTACTGAAATAGAATGTACCAACCATAAAGTTTGCTAAGTTAGGTCATTTATTATACCAATTAGTCTGCATATTTGACTTTGCCGACTATTTTGAGGTTGGAAGTTCTACCAAGAGCCGTTATATGATTTTATTAACAGAAATTAACTGTGTTGGCGCAAACTCTTTTGTTGCTAGCGAAGTGAAACTTTTAAAGATGGGAATGAGGGTAAAATGAAATAACAGGAAATTATAAACTTTCAAATATTATTTCTGGTAGCAGTTCATCACCTGCTTTGTTTAAAATTAACAAAAAATGTTTTATTTTCAGTTTTATAATTATGAAAACGTATGAGGTTAATTAACTTATATTTGTACATATGTATTTGTAACGTTTAATTTCTTTTACTTTCACACCCACCTAGTGGAGTGTAAATACAGTAGTCGTTAAAAAATCCACTTTTTTTGTTGAAATAGATTTAGAATGTCATGAAACGTCGAGATTTTAAATTTGCTCCAAAAAATTGCTGTCTGGCACTCTGTAACGAAAATTAGGAAAAGGACCGCGAGAAGTTGTACTGGGCGAATACTACAGGTCAAAGACAAAAGGAAAAAGTTCATTACTTATTAGACAAAGAGGCTTCTCGAATTCGAGAAGTCCGAACTAAGGCTGATGAGCAGGCTTTCTAATGGGTCACTGTCTCTCCTAAAGAACATGGACAAGGTAGAAAATGATAAATTTAGATACTATAATACTGCAGCTGAGACTGCGAATACAAAATATGAATCTGTATTAGGCTAAAGTATCTAGAGAAGGCAAAATTAACAAGGAAATTGGCTCCCAGGTCCCAAGCTTTGTAAGAAGTCTGAAAATTCTTGATATCAACTAGCTGTAGGTTAAGTAATTCACAAGATATTTTAGGTCGAGATGAAATAAGAAAAAAGAGCCAAGCGATTCCTTAAACAATCTGCAAACTCCTTGCGATTCTATTATGAGAGCACATTTCCATGTCTCAAATAAATTCCATGTCCAAATTCAATGCGAGAAATCAATTTATTGTATTAGCCATTACAGAATTATCACTTCAGGCAATTATAATTAATTTAAAACTGAATGGACCAAGTATTGAACCTTGGGAAACACCTCATGCTGATTCAGTTTAACGTTTACTTTTGTGGGTTATAATGTATTTGGACAAATTGTGACATTAACCGAGGAGAGTTGCAGGGCCCATTTCTATGTTCTTATATCTCTCTATACAATATTGTTCTTTTAAATAGGTTGTTATTGCCAAAATATATAGATGTATACTATATCACGTGATATAATGCTTGATTTTTCCGTGATTATTGGCCTCTATACAAATATAACGTTTTAATCATGTTAATTTGATGGCAACATCCAACTATACCTATTACCAAATTTATAGATTGTGACTTTTGAACCTTTAAATCTTATTCTTTATTATGACTATAAAGTATTTTGACCCTTTTATACTGTCTATTACATAACTCGTTAATTAAAATAAAATGAGAAAATATGATTCATAAATAATATAGACATACCAAGCATTAATTAATTTTATATTAATGAAAAAATACATCTAAAAATAGCCGTTTGACTTTACATTTAACTAACTGCATTCTTTTCTAAAATAAAATAAATGATAGCATAGTTCAGACTTATTTTTATTTGAAGGTTTATTTTGTTTATGTTTACATTTATAATTTTACAATTTTATTACCAAGTGCATATTTATTAACAAATTGAGAACCCGTGAGTAGTCTTTATCGCCAGTTATCCAACGACTATTATGATTTTTTAAGTAGTGATTTTGTATTTGAATTCACTTATATGCTCACTTATTCTTTATTATGATTTAATATAAAATGTTCTCAATCTATAACATAAAGTTCCTAACCCTAGAGAAAGGTAAAAGAAATAACTCGCCTAAAAACAGTTTTTCGTTTATATCGTCAAAAAGAAAGGATCCTATCACCTATAATACACCTAGATAGCGCATTGATAATACAGAGATAATTTTGTCATAGAGACTGCTGAAAGCGTGTTGCTCGGTAATATTGGCTATTACCTTTAAGCAACAAGCTTAAAACATTCTCTACGACAAATATTTGTGTATTTATCAATATTCGAGGTGTATTCGGTAAGATAATTTTTTACTACTTTTTGCTATTTTTAACCAGTTAACACAGCATTTAAGTCAATATTTTAGTTATTAAAACTGCAGTTACTGAACGCACAATTATTAAAGTTATAAGTTGAAGCAGAAATTGATGTAGCTGATGTATTGTTGGTTCTTACTGCAGATGTATTTCCTCGCATACTGTTGATTATCTCACCATGGTGATCTTCATCAATAGTTAGATAGTGCTTTATGGAACCAGGGTTATTGTGACCCATCATTTTTATTAGTTGCTGCTCTGGGACCCCTCTTTTAGCCAAATGACTCACTGCGGTTGAGCGATTAAAATGATTAGTTATCTTTTTATTTTTGGTATCCAATCCAATAGCTTGTGCTGATGATTTAGTCCATCCATTAATTGTATTCCTGCCTATAGGCATATTGTCAAACCAGGAATCATTTTCAGATTTCCAGAAGCGATTTGGTCTTAAAAAAAGACGATTGTTAGTAATATTTTTACTTCGTTTAGATAACATCTTATGAAACAATCTAACAGGACATACATTTTGGTTACGCCGGGTTTCCCAGAAATCTGTGTTTTCGTTTCAACATCCTGCATCAGTGCTTCCACTTCGTTTCTCTGCCAAGATATACATTCGCTCGCCGCAGGTAAATAGCCGTTTACAGTGGAACTGCAAGGAAGAGCCCCGAGAGAACATTTGAGATACGAATCCATCAAAGTAAAACAAAATAAGAATAAAAAAGTAAAATCTGCAGGAAATAAAAAAGAGATCTAGGAGAACATTTGGGACGCTCTGTATATCAGCAGAGGCAGACTGCTTTGACCAGAGAGGCATTTTTGTATTCGTAAATAAGCCTAATATATGTACCATGTGACAAGGATTAGTAACCCAATAAATAGAATTTAAATAGAATTTGTCTTTTCATCCGTTGCCTATGTTGGCGGCTTCCCTCTCTCTTCTGTGGGATTCCTACGCTACTTCCACTCGTTAGAAACCAGGTCGTTGCCCTTCACTGAGAAGATAACTTTATGGTGCACAGTTTGTATTATATTGCCAGATGTTTTCTTTGTCGCAATAAACCACTTGAAGCGGTCTTGGGTCGTCTTGGGTAGAGGCAGAGGCACTGCACTTGCACTTGTTTACTTTATTTGGTACTATTATTAAACACTGTACCAGTAATTATTAATTCCATGTGAACTTTGTTTTTCTATAATGGCATTTCACTTCACGCAGATTTTCTTGATTACCGGTGGCTTAAATTTTATCGAATTTAACTGGGTTTTTACCGCATTTTTACCGCTTTTTTCAGGAGCGTCCTACGTTAGTCAACTAGCTTTGAAAAAAATGGAATCACTTTCAAAGGTTACAAAAAAATTTAAAATAAAATTTCAACATCGCAGACTTATTACCTTATGTCGATGCAAAAATAAACAAATAATGATACTAAACGTGTTTTTAACCGACTTCCAGTTCGATATAGGTAAAAAAAGGTTCAATTAATCGGGTCAAGTTTTATTTTATTTTTTTTATTTAAAAAATGCTTGTTCGACAAGCCAAATTATAGCTAACAGCTATTGTCTAAAATATTTTTTTCTGTAAAGGGATGCAAAATTTGAATAGTGAAATTTCTTAATTTAGCAATCTGCATGTGTTTCGCTTATTTTTTTTGATTCCTCAAAAATATGTACAGCCAGTTTTTGGTAAGAAAGAAAATCTAAATCGAATTAATAAAAAGATTAAAGATTATGCAGTTCGTGTCGGCCATTACGAATGTACATGGCTCTATCAGTTTTACATATAGTCCAAAATGGTGCACTTATGCCTTAGATCTGGAGCATCCACCAATCAGTTTTGACATCTTAAAATGATACTTAACAATGTCCATAGATCAAATGTGTACATTTCTGATCACGATTGTGGACAATAAAGCTTTCCTTATTAGTTTCTTCTCTTCTCTTCATGATTCCATGGCTTCCATCATACCTATCATTCAACCTCCTTCAAGGACATTTCATTGACGAAAATTTGCTCTACGAATTCTAGGGATTTCTATTTAAAACTCAAATGATGACATTAAACTAATCAAAGAACATTGTTACAAAAAGGACTTTTTCGGTCCATCCGTGGTAAAGAGTGAAAACCAACTTTCTTTACTAATTTTGGGGTGCTGAATATGAATCTGTCATTCGGATCGGGAAGACAATAATATTTGAGGGTGGCATTGAAATTGATATATATGATAATAAAATGTTATGCTTTAGTGCAGGAAATTCTTTCAAAATACTCAATTTTCTTAGGTCAATAGGAAAGAAGCAAAAATTCTAAATTCAATCCCCCCTCCCCTCGTTTCCCTCACCTTTCACATCCCTTAAAAACGGTGTAAGTTACAATATCTAATACGCGGTTAGTCATTTATTTTTAAAAAACCAAAACTCCTCGTTAAATGGCTATTATCAGGTTTATGTGATTGCTTCTGAATACCCATCCCCACCAATTAAACTGGTGGATTTTGTCTTTTTAGACTTCTTATTGGTTTATTTGCAAAAGAAATCCCTAATCACCCAACCTCTTGTAGTTCTAATTTTAGTAACAAGTTCTAATATCAATTTCAATGTCACCCTCAAATAAGGGTTGTTTTTTAATGTGTTCCCAAGATTTTTCGCCAAAACGCGTTACGGATTCGTTTAAAGCACCTCAAAATTAGTAATAAATATGGCTTCCGCACTTTACCACTGATGGGCCAAAAAAGCCATTTTTTTTACATTGTTCTTTGTCTATTTGCAATAAAGAGGTACTAAAATAATCAGTACAGAGTAAGCCGGAAAACGCAATTTTCTGTTTGTGTTCTCGGTTTGTGTTTTTTATTCAGACCAGTATACTAAATGTAAAATAATAAAGTCAGCACATTTTCAATAAATTTTAATGCATTGAGGCCGGTTAAGGTGGGTTGTTTGCGGGCATGGGTGGTCACCGCGACGGAAGCGGAGGTTATCAGTTATTTTTATAAAACGATACGAGTATTATCACGTTGCGCTCTCATTCTTCATTACTAATGTTGCAAATATATGCAAAAATAGAAATATTTTTTTCTCCGGTATTTATTTGAGTCAACCAAAGCCGATCAGCGAAATTTTAAAACCCTTCTTCTTCAGCAGTAACATCATCAAGGGGAGAAAGCTAACTTTTAGCAGACGTGTTTTCTTCTCATCCTTGGGAAGGTTCCTCTAGAAATAAAATTCGATGAAATTTCGATTCCCGAGAGATTTCTACAGAGTAGTTTATTTTCAAAAGGCTAAGTACTGATGAATCTATAGGTGCATCCCAGCTTGATGTGAAAAAGAAGAAAAGAAAGAATAAGAGTGGATGAGAGTCAACACATCCTGACTGTCCACCACATATATGATCCTTAATATTTTAAACACATCATCACATCCTTGGCCAAGAAATGTTTTCTATCCAAGTAGAACTGGGAAATTCGTTGTCTAGACATGCTTCCCTTATTATGCTTCCGAGATCTTTAAATAGTAAACAGGTGTGTTCTTTAAACTTCCAATTTCATCATATCTTGTGGTGCAACAGGCTAGGCTGGTCCTTGGTGAAATATAATTAAATAAAAACTTACATTGACAGTTAGTTGTTTACACCATATACCCTAATTAGTATATTACTTACATTATATCGAGGCTGTTATTTTTGTTTATATTTATAATTCTCGCCCAATTAAAAATTGCAAACAACGATTGGTTTGTTAATTGAGATTCTTTGCCTAGTGTGTTTCATTTTGGTGCCCTATTTTTATTTGTTTTATTTTGTTTTGAGAATGACCATGAATCACACTAGATTATTTATTTATATACTTTTATTTATCAGCAACACGCATCATAACTTTCATGCTTACGCTGTAATAGATTATAATATGCACAATGTGAAGCATATTGTGGAAGGTTTGATTATTACTGAACCGTAGGACCCGTAGGCATATTTAAAAATGGAAAAATAGGTTCACATTGGTTGACGGCTACCTTAATAAAAACTAGAACTCGCCGATTTACTACACTTGTTATATAATTGTTGCACATTCTATAGGATACCCTTCGCAGTTTTTTTTGTAAATAATATTAGTTTGACATTTTTAATTTAATTACAAAACATAAAAAAAATTTCTTTTATTTCAAAAATTAATACCTTTTATTTATTGATCGATTTTGTTCATAGGGTTCTTCCTCTAGCTAACATTAACTTACTGTCCAAATTTCAATAATATCGGACTTTCTGTTCTTAAGTTATCGCGCTTACAAGAAACGTGACGAACGGACAGACAGACGGGCGGACGGACAGACAGACGATCACCAACACGGTGATATGAAAATTTTTTCTTTACGGGCAATATTACCGGTTTTAGAAATGTGCCGATCGAATGCAATATACTCTTCGTTCTGTATAAAGAGTATACAAATGTGAGTAATGTTTGTTAAGTATGCAGGGTTATTCACAAAAAGCGGATATTAGACGTTTCTTGGGATCAGTTCAGTTTATAAATTTTAAAATTGGGCTAAGGGGGTTTTTGGATATTGTACAGGTTATTTTATATTCACAAACGAACATTGTTTTAGTTCCAACGTCCAAAAGTCATTTTTTTCAAATGGAACCTCCTGTGTATTTAAAAGAGTGTTGAATTCTGCATCGATTGATATTAGCATTCTCTATACCTATCTCTCTCGGTTTTTTTATTATGGACGAAGATTTGTAAAATGTAGATATACGATCAGCACAGTATATGTATACTGTACATACAGCTACATACATAGTAGGCAATGAAAAATTTCAGGATGTGTTAGTGTTGCCTAGTGGTAGCCATAGTACAGGAACGTATTATTTGTTCACTTAGAACTGATTTCTATAAACATGTGATCGTATGTCAGAGAATCATGATTTTTCAAAAGGATTATTTGAACTGATGAAGCTAAATTTGCCAAGGAAGGAATTTTTAATAGATGAAATATATACCGTTGGGCACAACAAAATTTTCATGCGCTGCGAGAATCAAATTTCCAGGACAAATTTAGTTTTACCGTTCTCTGCTTATTAGTAGATAACAAGTATAAGTATCAAGTCCACTACAAGAATTTAAATAGCATTAAACACGTGGAAATTTTGTGAACAGTGCTTGTTACTTTTATTGATAATTTGCCCCTAAATATTTATAATTCTATGTATTATCAAATGGATGGTTGCGGTCCACATAATACATCATAAGTGACAAATTAGTAGCATCGTTGGAATTTAGGTGGTTTGGCTACCAAAGATCCTGGAGATGGCCAGCAAGGTCCCCTGACGAGATTCCCTTAGACTTTTGCCTTCGGGGTAATATCTAATATATTGTATGTGCCGCCCCGGCTACTACCAAACAAGTTCTGAAGAACAGAGTACAGGCTGCATTTCAGCAAATAAATTCACTGAGCCACTGTAAGAGCCGTAAATTCCAGGATATTGGCTTGTCAGCAGCAAAGTGGAGGGCATTTTGCACAGTTGCATTAAATATTTATATTCAATGTGTTCATTAATTTTGTAAATGTTATTCAAAAGTATTTGTTATAAATCTAATTATAAAATGATCTCTTGTGTCTGATGTTATTATCTTGATAATAAACAAATAATTATAAATTATCTACGTGATTTTTCTGGTTTGTCATAAAAAAAACAAATTAGATGACTTGTATTGGCTACTAACAAATAGTGCTGACTTTGCATGTACATTTTACAAAAATTCGTCCATAATAAAAAAGCAAAGAGAGGTAGGTATATGAAATGCTAATATCATTTGAAAAAAATGTCTTTTGGATGGACCTTTGAACTAGAACAATGTTTGACTGTGAAGATAAAATACCCTGTATGATATTGTGAAAATATAAGTCAATTTTTAGTAAAATCATAGCATACTTGTATGAGTTTGAAAAAAAAGTCTCTAAATCGGCCACGTGATAGAAGATATCGATTTTTTTTTTCGGAATGGCAGGAACCGTCAAAAATCTTCAAAAATATTACCTATCTCAAAAAATAGTAAAAAATATTCAGTTTTTTGCTAATATCTCGAAAAAATAATGAAAAAAAAAAGAAAAGGCGAATAGCAACACGTGAAAGAGGGGGAAATTTCACATAAAAAACGTATATGATATTTTTTTGTACGGTCAAAAATGTAGGCTCCAGATTTTTTTTGTTTAACGCACGAGAATGGAACGTGGCGACACATAAGTATGGTGCGCGAAGCGTGCGCGGTCACGAACGTGCTACACTAAATTTGTTGTAACTTTTGAACTAAGTAATGAAATTGAGCTCAACAAAGCTTAAATGAAACAAGAAACATGTGGCGATGGATTATTATATTTTCAAGTATAAAAATGAATGTATGTAGGAATAGTACAAATATGAAGTCGGAACATACAGAGATTTTCGATGATATCGGTAAAAGCTGTACCATTTCTACAATTTTTAAGATAAAGATCTGAAACTTTTACATATTACTGTTGAAGTAATGTATAAAGAGATCCGATGAGTGAAAAAAATCTCACAAATTCATTTTTGAAGAGGTACCACTTCCAAAATTTCAAAATCTTGAGAAAGTGATAAAGTTTGACATGTATAACTAACTTTAACCACCTATTTACTCTGGTTTAAATCGCGTTATTAGATTTCTGTAGGTGCGATTTTTAAAGCTTGAAATGTGTACCTGAAGATGTTTTAGTTTTAAGGGTATTTACCTTCAAAATTGAATTAACCTTTTTATTTTACGAGAATACAAGATAAATTTTGCTTTGCTTCAAAATTCGTGAAACTAGGGGTAAAATAAACGCTAATAACTTTTATTACAAAAATTATTTGGCATACCTATCCATCGGATCTTTTATACATTACTTCAAGAATAATATGGAAAGTTTCAGATTTTAATCTTAAAAATTGTAGAAATGGTAGAGCTTTTACCGATGTCATCGAAAATCTCTATATGTTCCGACTTCATATTTGTACTATTCCTACATACATTCATTTTTATACTTGAAAATATGATAATCCAATCGCCACATGTTTCTTGTTTCATTTAAGCTTTGTTGAGCTCAATTTCATTAATTAGTTTAAAAGTTACAACAAATTTAGTGTAGCGCGTCCGTGACCGCGCAAGCTTCGCGAGCCATACTTATTATTACTTATGTGTCGCCACGTTCCATTCTCGTGCGTTAAACAAAAAAATCTGGAGCCCACATTTTTGATCGTACAAAAAAATTTCATACACGTTTTTGATGTGAAATTTCCCCCTCTTTCACGTGGTGCTATCCGTTTTTTTTTTTTTTCATTATTTATCAAAAAACTGTAGTTTCGTTTCAGAGGGTTTTTTACAAGGGTTCACGGAGGTAAACTTTATTAAACTCTTTTTACTCATTTTCTACTAGCAAAGAACTAGCCTTTCATGAAACAATTAGCGAGGTAACAATTAATTCTAACTTCTCATCAAAATTGGTCTCTGAGAACTGGTGGTCATGGTACATAAACCCAAACTAAAATTTTACGAGGAATCCAAATATGAAATAAAATACACCTAGGGTGTTCTATTTAAAATAACAAAGTTAGGTGCTACATCCTCGGTGTAAGCGGAAGTAACACACGCTTGAAAATGTTTTCGTTAGCACCGCCATATCCAAAACCTCTTAGCCCAATTTTCAAATTTTTAAACTGAACTAATCCCAAGAAACATCTAATACTCGATCTCCGTGAAATAACTCTGTATAAATATAAGCATGCTACAGATATTGTCAATCTCCAAATCTAAAGACCACTGACCGGAATGAGGTTACACATTTTAAAAAACGCAAACACACTTCCATTACCCTCGACATTTTGTTTTACGTCAAGAGTCTTGATATCTCTTGATCTTGAATTCATGTTCGAATAAAATATGAACTCAACTAATTTCGTATTGCAGTAGTTACACCATTTACAGCCGTGTAGTCATAATTAGAGTCTCAAAGAGCGGTGATCTCGTCATTATTCTAGACGACTTTTCAACGCAGTTATTAGTACCTGCAGTATAATATGAATATCTGATTAACTTAAGAAATAACTTTTTTTTGTTCCGATCGTGATCCATAATCACTCGATTCTTAAAACGTCACGAATTATTATTACTTTTTTAAGGCATTCATGCCATTCCGCTTCTACTATTGTGTAAAAAAATGGTCATACTATTTTAGCCCAGCCGTCAGGAGTTTTAAGGTGCCACTAAATGTTATAAGGCAGAATTTTTCAGAATAAGTAGTTTTGTTGGCGTAGAATACGATAAAAAAAGTTTACAGCTGTAAGGTGCCGGCGACCTCTAAAATAATCGAATATATTGGTCGATTTTCGATTTTTGGGCAATAACTCGAAAAATAAAATATATATATATATATCAAAAAACTAATAGCACTAGGCGATGGACGGGGAAATTTCACATAAAAAACGTATGTGAATTTTTTTTGTACGATCAAAAATGTAGGCTCCAGATTTTTTTTCGAAGTAGGAACATATAGAGATTTTCGATGAAATCGGTAAAAGCTCTACCATTTTTACAATTTTTAAGATAAAAAATTTGAAACTTTCACATGTTACTCTTGAAGTAATGTATAAAACGATTCGACGAGTGAGAAAAATGTCAAAAATTTATTTTTGAAGATGTACACTTTCAAAATTTCAAAATCTTGAGAAAGTGAAAAAATTTTATATGTATATCTAACTTTAACCACCTAATTACCTTAGTTTAAATCGCATTATTAAATTTCTGTAGGTGCGATTACTTTAGGATGTTTTCAGAGGATTTACCTTAAAAATTGAATTAATCTTCTTTATTTTACGAAAATAAAAGAAACATTTTTCTTTGCTACAAAATTCATGAAACTTGGGGTAAAATAAACGTTAATATCTTTTATCACAAAAATTGTTTGGCATACTTATCCATCGGTTCTTTTTATACATTACTTCCAGAGTAATATATGAAAGTTTCAGATTTTTATTTTAAAAATTCACAGAACTTGCACCTTTCGCAAGTATCTTTCTTAGGCGTATTGAAAATACCAGATGCAACTATACTGCTCTATGTCGAAGTCCTATAGGATATACCTGCTAAATTACACCAAATTATTTTCTGTATTTCATTTTTTATAAATATTATTTTTATTAATCATACTACGAAAAACTGAATAATTATGTATTAAATACCTTCGATAATATATCTCTATAATATAGGTACAACCGTTGAGAGACAGAATTAGAAAGAAAACGGTCTCAGAATGCGACGATTAAACAGTTATCGGAGGAAAATCGACTGTATGCGTGCTCAATAGCATACGGACGAGTCTAGCAGGGGCGTCCGGTAATTAAACACGACTAACAAGCGACTTAAAAAAAGAGGTTTATCTTGGCCCTTCAGCGCTTCCGTAGTGGTCAGATCGGCAAGATTCGACAACGGTCCACAAAAAAATTCCCACAAATCAAACGGTAAATCCTATTATAAATTTGAAAACCAACTAAATCCTCGATAACAAGCGTATAACGTTTACTTCAGGGGTATTTTTCGAAAAATGAACACGCTTCGAGAAAGCATAACGCAGACAATATTGTATAATTAGAAAAAAATATTGAGTATTAAGACATGTACGTAATATTACGTGAAAACAAAGCTGACGTGCTGTAAATTTCAAATATACAACAAAATTTTTTTGGCTTTTTCGCTCCCTGCAACCCCCCCGTACAGGGCGAGTTTTCCACGACCAAGTCAAATCTTCTTCTCCTTTGATGGGGCATCGTTTAAAATAGGTCGTAGCTTTTAGCAACACATTGCAAACGGAATGACACAATAGAGGCAGCTTGTTACTCTACTGCAAGGCCAGCGCAGTGGCCTAAACAGATCTGTCGCTCTCGATACGTTTTTCGTAAGATGGGTCCTATATCATGCGCCCAGTAGTATTTTCAATACTAAAATTGTAGAAATGATACAGCTTTTACCGATTTCATCGGAAATCTCTTTATGTTCCAACCTCATATATGTACTATTCCTACATACATTTTTATATTTGAAAATGTGATAATCCAATAGTCACAGTTTCTCGATTCAGTTAAGCTTTGTTGAGCTCAATTTCATTAATTAGTTCAAAAGTTACAAGTAAACCATTGTAGGATGGCCGATAGCCGCGCAGAGAGAGAAAAAATATCGTAGCTGTTGGATAGAGACAAGTTTCTTAACTATGAACGCAGTACAGTCGGGGAGGAAGTTTCAGTAAAAGGTGCTCTCTATTCACCGAGAATCCCGGTATGTCACAGGTCAATTGGTATTTTCGAATGAACAACAGTTCTTTGTTTTTATATTTGAAATATTTGTAAATTATAATATTTAATTTAGTTTCAAGTAAACAATACGATATAGCAAACATACAAAATAAATACACATTAGAGACTATTGAGAATTATAAAGTTTGAGATACATGCTTACGATATATTTTTTATTTACCTCTGCTCTGTCCAACTTCCGAAGTAATCCAGCAAACAATATTAAATTATATTACTAGTAGTGGTAAAAATATAATGATAATGTTTCTGATGATGACACTTCAACACGTGATACCCGGCGGCCAGCAGTGGTTACAAAAAATGCCCCTTTTTATACTGTCTTTGTACACTATTTATAATTTTTTATGCAATTAAAATAAAATATATTTTGCTATAGATAACACAGCTGATAATAGATTTGTACACATACCATTTCAAAATGGTATAATAGGAGCTCCAGCTGAAGATTCCTGCTCCATACATTTTTAAAACAAAACATAATTTCTTGACAAAAATATATATTTAACTTTGGTTTCAAATACCATCATATTTTTTTGTAAATACTGCTAGTGATAGTATCTACACGTAACAATGTGTATAAGTAGATACTTCTAATAGGTACCTGTGCATTAAATATAAGTTATACACTAGAAGCACTTTTCTCGAAACTGTACCACCAATGTTTACACGAGCAAGGAACATAAACAAGTGAGGTGGGCGGGCTTCGACCACTGCGCATCCTAATCTCATCGGCCATTCTAGAATGGTCAACCTGTACAACAAATTTAGTATAGCGCGTCCGTAACCGCGCCCGCTTCGCGAGTCGTACTTATGTGTCGCCACGTTCCATTCTCGTGCGTTAAACAAAAATCTGAAACCTACATTTTTGTTCTTAAAATTGAATTTCGACTAATATTTTCGATTTTTTTAGGGGTCGCCGGCATCTTACAGCTGTAAACTTTTTTTATCGTATTTTACACCAACAAAACTACTTATTCTGAAAAATCCAGCCATATAATATTTTTTATCAATTTCTGCCTCTGACAACTGGGCTATTTGTAGCACCTATAGACGCAGAACCGAACCGGTTTTGATAACATGCAGTCACGTAATTTTTCTGTTCAATTCCGTTCAGTTTCGTTTTATTTCAGTTCCAGTTCTTTCTCAGTTCAGTTTCAGTTCGGTTCAGTTTACATTCAGTTCAATTTTGATTTCAGTTCAATTTGAATCCCAATTCAGTTTCAATTGTTTCGTTTAGTTAAGTTTCAGTTCCATGTCAGTTTGGTTTCACTTTAATTTGAGTCTGTCCACCCGTTATGTTTCCTGTAAGGCTGTAAGCACGATAAATTAAGAAAAAGAAATTGTGATTGTGTAGAAATTTGGCTAACGAGTTACTTTTAAATAGATGCGCCCTATTCCTTCCTGCATATTATACTGAAGAGCGCTTTTTCAACAAAATTGGCATCATAAAAAAAATGAAAAATAGCAATTATATTTAAAGATTTTACTTATTTTCAACAAACTAGGAGTAGTATTCTATAGAATGATCAAGAATCACATAAAAACTTCAGAACATTGGCGAGGAGTATATCTAATTGTAGAGTTAGTTTAATTCAGTGTAGCTTGTATAAAACAGAACAATATTTTTCTATTTCCGTTGGAGGTTGAGTAACCCTAAAATAATAATTTTAAAAAAAATCTTACAATACCCTTTTGCTTATTTGACATTTTCGGAAAATACGTATTTATTATTATTATAATACATAAATTTTATATGTAAATTCGCCCTTAACTTAGAACTGCTTGTATAGGTAGCATTTTATTAATGTTATAAAATTTAATGTAAATTAACCTTGAATATAATGATTATTATTGTACAAATATTTAAAATTGCAGTAGCTAATCTAAAATTGAACCTTGGACTATCACTTTTGCAGTTGAGAAAAAAATTAATGCACTGTTTTATTTGTCGAAATTCTTCTAAATGAAAATTAAATACATTTTATTAGACGTCTGTGTTGAATACTAATTGCTTAGAATTTAAAAAAATTGAAACCGTTTTTTCTACAATTGTAAAATTTCCACTTTTATGAAAATTTAATCAATTTTTGATTATTTGAAGGGAAGCACAGGTTCCCGCCCGGGAACTCAATTCTGAGTGATATATACACCCTGTATATATCACGTTTCACTGGCGATTTAATGCAAACTTCACATTCATAAATTTACTAGACTTTACATGTGGCCTTTCTGCGCTTTTGTAAGTTTGACCTTGAAAAGATCCAAATTGTCACATTTTGGGCCTCTTTCGCCCCACCTAATAATAAAGGGCACAATAATTTCATTGGCCCAACCACATGCCAACCCTGTCTTCGCATAAATAATTCGGTTTAAATTAAATTTGTTATTCTATTCTACTAATAAAAGAACGTTTCTACTTGACAATGGTAAAAAAGCCTATATATGTCAATATAACGAAAAGCAGCCGGAAAGGAAACAATCATAGAATTAAACTCGTCATACTGAACAGAGGCGGATAATTCAATTTCATGTTATGAAACTAGCCAACGCAAAACTGCCACGTTAATTCATAATATTTATGAATTACTTGTTTTCTAATTATATTTCTGCCACTGCCATGAAAAAATTTTTTGACTATTAGGGCCTCAATGAGAGTATTCAATAATACACAAAGCACGGAAAAAACATTTTACAAAAAATTCTGTATTCTAATTTACAGAACTGAACAAGACTAATTCAGTGAATTTCATTATCTGTTCAGGAATATAAAATTGGGTTACAAGAAATATTTATACAAAAATTACCAGTAATGTTTAAAAATTATACGAAATGTGTTTAACTTTTTATTGTTTTTACTTATATATTTATTAAACTGGAGTAAACATTTTACTCGCCGGATTACTCAATTTTTATATATACTATAATGTAAGTTTTAGACATTTTTAATGCTGTAGTGCCGACTTAGTTCGTCAGTATGAAATAAATTAAAGAAAAGTAACAATCGACCTATTTGTATCTTGAACCCGCGATTCTTGGAAATCGGGCCTAAAGTAAGCAAGCAAAGCAAGTCTAAAGTGTAACTACCAGACGTTATTTTATAGGTGTTAATAACTAAATTAAAAAATCCCTGCACTTGGTCTTGGGTATTTGGCATCGAGGTTTAGAGAAGTCAGAATAATTTTGAAGCTTTTGTCTATAAAATGAAGAAAAGACCACCACACGCGCCTGTCATCGAGGCCTTCACGTGACGTAGCACCTGCCGATTCTAACGAGCCAACCTGTCTTTTAATAAGCTTGGTCAAATTCATTTAATGCGTACCCGACAAATCTCGAAACCGTTTCCGCTGGATGTCGTGTCCTTTTAATTTGGAGCTAACAGCGATCTTCGTCTATTTCGTCTTCTCTGTCTGACTATCGTATCTTGTCGATTCTCTAATAGTCTAAGAGCCAGTGGCAAGCAACCTAAAGGAAAATTATAAAACTTGAAATTTAGACCAGTGAGTGTCTCATACCTGTCACCCATGAGACGGGGTCTCACTAAGCCCGGCGAGGTGGACTCTCGAGTTACTTAGGTGCGCCAGGTATGAAAATTTCACCAACTTTAAAGTATTTTATAAAACCTGCCGTTTAAAAACTTTAGAATATACAATCATTATTATTTAAAAATAGCAATGGCAGACGATTATCGCGCTTCCAAGGTCATGGCAGACATTTTTGAAAGTAACAAAAATTATTATAAAATTTCAAAAGTATTTTATTAAATCTAATTTTTATATATGTTGTTCATTAAAGTATTAAAAGCTTATATTTATCTCGGCAGACGTTTTTTTCGTGGATAACATACCGGCAGACTTCAAAAACTTGCCTACTGCCCGTGCATAAAATCTGATATTATTACAATAACTATTATACTTACCGTTGTAAGACAGATGATGCAGAAAATGGTCCGTTATAAGGCAATAATAAATATTAGCTTAGTAGTGTGGTGAAATTAATGTAATTAATTTTTTTATTATTTTTCATTTATGTCAGGTAAGCTAGGGTAAAAATATAAAAACTTGGAGAAAATATAAAATTTTAATTGTTCACACAAATATAAATAATGTAGGTCCACAGTTTCTTTGATTTTATCCGTCAATATCATCTTCTGAATCATCATCAGCTTCATGTGACAGATCCACTGAATCTGTTTCTGTAAAAATTACATTCAAATTAGTTAATTTAGCCAAACATGTTCTTATTAATCAACTTACCAGGAAGCTTTTCGATCAAATTACCGACATAACATGGAAGTTGATCTCCTTCGAACCATTTGAAGACAAATGAGCTTTCTAGTCTATCCAGCCATACTCAACGGGTTCAATGTGGTTGGGTTTTTTTGAGAAGCATTCTTCCATATACTCGAAATATGTTTGGCTAAATTAAATAATTTGAATGTAATTTTTACAGAAACAGATCCAATGGATGATGACAATCTGTCACATGAAGATGACGATGATTTAGAAGATGATATTGATGGATAAAATCAAATAAACTGTAGACCTGTATTATTTATATTTGTGTGAACAATTAAAATTTATTATTTTTTCTAAGTTTTTATATTTTTACCCTAGCTCTGAAGTAAATAAAAAATAATAAAATAATCAATTACATTAATTTCACCACACCTCTAAGCTAATATTTATTATTGCGTTATAATGGACCATTTTCCCCATCATCTGTCTTACAACGGTAAATATAATAGTTATTGTAATAATATCAGATTTTATAAGCGTAATAATTAATTCAGTTGCATGCAAATTAAATAAATAAAAAAGGGAGTGCGTACTATACATGTGTATGCACGGGCAGTAGGCAAGTTTTTGCAGTCTGCCGGTACGTTATCCACGAAAAAAACGTCTGCCGAGATAAATATAAGCTTTTAATACTTTAATGAACAACATATATAAAAATCAGATTTAATAAAATACTTTTGAAATTTTATAATTTTTGTTACTTTCAAAAATGTCTGCCATGACCTTGGAAGCGCGATAATCGTCTGCCATTGCTATTTTTAAATAATAATGATTCTATATTTTAAAGCATTTAAACGGCAGCTTTTATAAAATACTTTCAAAGTTGGTGAAATTTTCATACCTGGCGCATCTAAGTAACTCGAAAGTCCACCTTGCCGGGCTTAGCGAGACCCCGTCTCATGGGTGACAGGTATGAGACACTCACTGGTCTAAATTTCAAGTTTTATAATTTACCTTTAGGTTACTTGCCACTGGCTCTTAGACTATAATCTTTGCCGGTAATATTCCGATGAGGACGTCCTTCAAAACGTTGGGCTGATGTAACCAACGAACTGATGACTAGTGAATAAGAAGAAGAAGCAGCCTGGTCTATAAACTCTAAAACTATTGAATTTAAAATGCCTTTTTTCGAATTAAGCGATGGCATCCAGACTTTTGGGACACCCAGTATAGTACAATCAAGAAATTACAGTCTACAATTATTTATCTAGGTGTTGTTCTTCAACATCAACATTACCCATTAGGATAGATTTTAAATAATATTCTGGAAGTTTAAATATCGTAAATTTGACTGTGAATATATAGTATCGGACCGGATATCCGGTCAGATAATTATTTGTAAACATATTAATAACTCAAAAAGTACATAATTGGCACCATAGTCTTAGCAAGAAAATTGGTACAATACAGACAAAGCATATGTCATAAAAAATGTGAGACTTTGGCGTCTAGTATATGCACCAAATCTCAAGTTTCTGGGCACTTACTGTAGCTTTATTTACTTATTTACTCCTATTTATTCCCCTCATAAAAATCAATAAAAAAATATTTTTTTGTTGAAATCGCTTTAGAATGCCATGAAACGTCGAGATTTTAAATTTGAGGGAAAGAAAAAAAAATGTTGTCTGTCTGTCTGCCTATCTGACAAATGAATTGGTACGCAGGATTCCCAGATGATCACTTGTGTATTTTTTTCTAGTTGTGTTTACCAAATGCGATCTCGCCATTTGGATGAATTCAAGGAAGAATTGATCTGAAAATACGTTTAATGAGGCTTGAAATCGTTCAAATTGTACTGAATGATTTTGTTCATGGATTAGGCCACTATCAAACCGTTAAATGGCAGGATTTTGAGTACTTGCTCTGATATTGTGTTGAAATATTTTTAAGTATATTTTTCGATATTAATTTTAATGTTCCTGTTACTTTTGTTAATATTATTTGTTCGGATGGTGAATTAAAAATAAAAATGGCATGTTCCTTTATGGTAAATTATGGGAAGCTTATAAAAATGCCTTTTTCTTGAACTATCATAAGAGGTATTTGAGCAATAAGTTAGAGTTGGCGAGGGTGTAGTGATGCAGTGTTTCAGTGTTTGGCTGCAGTGACTCAGTGTTTACTTGTTAGGCTTGAGACCATGGAGTCCTGGGTTCGATCCTGGCTAGAATACGGATGTTTAGTGGCATTTTAAATGTGTTACCAAGACAGTAGAAGTGGGCTAAACCTCGGATGAGTGGTACAACACGTTTAGTCGCTGTTATCTATCCTGAATTTGAAATCTGAGCTATAGGCTAGATAGTGAGCGATTTTGATTGGATTTTTGGCCCATAGGCGAAGTTATTGTTGGAATCGCTTCGTTTTATAACAATTACTGATTAAAATAGGCCCTTTTTCTATATATCTTTAAATATCTCCGTTCCTGCCAACTTTTTTTCTAACATATGCATTCGGAAAATTGTTGGAGAAGTGAGTTAAGTGTCGCCGTGAATAGACGTGTTTTTAAGATGCTCTTTTAAAAGCGGTAAAACAGCGGTAAAACCCCGTTAAACTCGAAAAATTTCAGCCACCGGTAGATTAAGAAACTCTGCTTGAAATGAAGCGCCTCAATAGAAGAACAAAGATCATATGGAATTAATAATTACAAGGTTTTCTAATAATATTAAATCAAATAAAGCAAACAAGCTCAAGTGAAGTGTCCCTACGTACACCCTAGACAACCCAACAAGATGCCTTTTAAGTGGTTCATGGGCAATAAATAATGGCATAGTAGGTGTCAAAATGAGGCACATATGTTTACAAAGCAATATAGCTTTATTGTGATCTAAAGTAATTGTATACAGTGGAAAGTTTTTAAATGGACAAAATCAACTCAACCCAAGAAAGAAAAGGAAAGAAAAAAAACAGCAAGCACAAGACGCTGCAGAAAGACAGATAAGCTATAAATTTATTTATTTTATTTTATCTGATATAATTGATATTATTCTATTCTGTCTTTCTATCTGATTTTTACCATGTTACCATTTTTATCAACTCGATTTATTGATTCAAAACATAATATTTTATTATTAATTTGGAAGGCGGAAATTGAAAACGATTGTCTCAAAGAAACGACATACAAGGTGAGCAAACTATCCCTTCAGACCTCCATTTTCTTATAACGCGTAAAAAAAATATTGTTACCGCGAGATAATGCCCTTCCCAGCAACTCCATTGTAAATGGATATTTACCTGTGGAACGGTTAATAAATAAAAACAAAACAAAAAAAAATTAAGAAATGAAAGCTGCCAGATTCAGAAACAGAAGAAGCAGAAAACTTAGAAGAAGAAAAAGAAGGAGATGACGATAGGTGGAAACTTAAAAGAAGCATGGACTGAAAAGAAGCATCTTGCAAACACCTGCACACCCCAACCGATGATGACAGATGGAAATTTAATAGAAGCATGGAAACTTAAAAGAAGCATGTCACAAACACCTACATTCTATATTCCCACCCCATGCGTCATGCAGCTCTCGCTGCTGACAACAAGCATGTCCAATATCCAACCCGGCGTATGCAGCCGGTCCGACAGCATATAAAACATCCGAGATTTGGTTCCGGCACGCGGTTTGGCCGTCCGTTGGGCGTGTTCGATGGACGACCAGGCTGCGTGTTGGAACGAACCTCCATGGATGCCTGGAATTGGCAGCAATGCCCACCTTACGCTGACAATCAATCAATCAATCAATATGCATTAGGAAAATTGTTCGTTATGCAATTGTTAACTTGCAAATGGCTCCCAAAGCTTTCGAAACACGTTATTTTCAGTATTTCTTTACTCGGAAATAACTGCACATAGAGGTCTTGAAGATGGTTTCTATGTTGTTCCGATAATGTACAAAAAATTTCAGCAAAATCGGTTTACTACTTTGTAATTACCTAATTAACGATCTAGTTTTTTGTATCCTTAAATAACTATTGTGCCATTTGTTGTAAAATCCATTTATAATTGGAAAACTCATTTATAAAATTGAAAAAACTATTGAAAAATGATATTCCGTTGAAATTTTTGAAATATCGCAATTTTAGCCGATTTTATGAGGTTTTTTACGCGTGAAGTTTTTTATGCGCGACATAAATAAACAAATATCTTGCTATATTTTAACTTTAGAGAATTCGTTCTTGCATAGCTAAAAAGTTGCTATTTTTTTACAAATTGGAAAAAGTTTGTCCTAGCGTGCGCAGGAGCCAATAATTTTTTTTTTCAAAAAATTCGTGAGGGCGTATTGTACGTCGTAAGGTGATCAAATTTATAGAGGCTGAACTTTAATACTAGTACTTTCAATAAAAAAATATTTCAGTCCTTGATTGTGTTTAACAGTATTGAAAAACAACCTTCAAAGTTTGTTATTAAAATTGTTTATTTATGTTGCGCATAAAAGGGTTCAGGCGTAGAAAACCTCATAAAATCGGCCAAAATTGCGATTTTTCAAAAATTTCAACGGAATATCATTTTCAATAGTTTTTTGAATTTTTTAAATAAGTTTCCCATTTATAAATGGATTTTACAAAAAATGGCACAATTATTAATCAAGGATTTAAAAAAAGTTCGCTAATTACTCAAAAAATAATAAACCGATCTTGCTAAAATTTTCTGTACATTATCGGGACAACATAGACACTATCTTCAAGATCTATGCGCAGTTGTTTTAGAGTAAAGAAATAGTGACAATAATGTTTTGAAAGCTTTGGAAGCCATTTGCAAGTTAACAATTGCACCTAGCGAAATGGGCCTATTTGACTCACTGATTGTTAATTATAGAACCAAGCGGTTCTCTAATTCATAAGCAAACTTAGAATGTTCAACTACACCTTAAAACGAAGCAATTTTTCTTTTCCTCCCTGCCGTCTAGCCTGTAGTAGGCAGAATAGATGGCGCGCCAATATTCTTGACTAAAGATGACGGTCTCGGATGATTAGTGGTCGAGCTTGAGCTCTTTGCCCCAATCATTGCTGTAGACCTGGACCGGCCTCGTAAGGGGTGAGCCTGCCTTCTTGCCTATCCCCCCCGTAAATGCGGACGGTGTAGGCGATGTTAGCAGATCTCCCCTGGTCCTGGCTGATGGACCCTGCCAGCTGGATCGTTTCTTCTGGCGCTCTCCTGCCTTGGCAGTAGTGATGGGCAGAATCGGCGATTTTGAGAGTCGGAATCTCTGGAATCGGATACTCTTGAGAATCGGATACTGGGAATCGGTTTTGTAGTGGATGGGGTGGGGATTAAATATAGACTTCAGCCTTTGACGAAAAATCGACCCCTTTTTCCTAATAAAAATGCACACCGATGACTGAAATACGTTTGGTTTTACTCAAAAAAGACACAGTAAAGGTCTTTGATGCACCTATCCAAATTTGGTTTAAATTGAATGACTAATAACTTAGCTGCAGATAAGGCGTGTTACAGTGAAAAGTGGGACACACTGTATATTATCCAATACTTATTTTACCATATGATATTATTTTGTTTTAAGACTGAGAATTGATATATATTTTATTAGCCAAAGTAGGTACCTGTATTTTTATTTTTTTAGAACTGTTCTATATTTTTATAACGAGTGATCCCTGGGAACGGGAAGTTTTGAAGATGTTATTTTGTAACATGTATAGCTGGCCATGGATTTATTTGTCATATTGTCTGTTATTATATGTCATTTGGTAATCATGGAACAGTGGTCCGTTGAGCAGCCTGCTTTTGCAATAAAATCGTATTATAACAATAACGATAGCGTAGTTGCTGTGTAACGGCAATTTCGACTACACCTTACGATTCCTCATCGCGGGAGAATTCCTTCCGCTCATGCCATAAAGTTACCACAAAAGAATCAATAAATGCCTTGGAGAGATTATTTCCTGGTCAAATTATCTCCAGGCGTGGAAACATTGAATGGTCCCCAAGGTCGCCAGACCTTACGGCATGCGATTACTTCTTATGGGGCTACTTGAAGCGTAGGGTTTTTGTTGACAAACCAGGAAATATTCAGGAGTTGAAAACAAAAATCCGTGAAGAAATTGCCAATATTCCGTTCGACATATTGAATCATGTAATAGAAAATTTCACCAATCGTATTCAAGAGTGCGTAGAGATAAGGGGAAGACATTTATCAGGAATTATTTTTAAGAAATAAAAAATGCATGTAATTACCTAGCCATTGTTATATCTTATTTTAATTAAGTAAAGTTACTTTCAAAATTATGATGTTTTTAAAACTTCGTTCCCGGGGACCACCCAGTATATATAAATACGTACATAGAACATATTTTTAAATGTTCTACTTTATTTTATGTATCTTATATTTCATATTAAAAAAAAGAATAATAACGACTCTGTTTTATTGCTTTAAAACCGAATTATTACAAATTCAACTATCCTATATACGCATTCTGCCTGTTTTGATTCGAAATTGGGAATCGGATGAATTTACAAAATAATCATTCCGATTTTTCCAAGAATTGGAATCTACCGATTCTTTATTCCGATTCTGTCCATCACTACTTGGCAGATGGGATGGCATTGTCGCAGGGAATGGTTGCTTGTGTTTGTCTGTGTGCGTGTCCTGGTTGAGTGGTGGAATAGTTATTACTAAACGGCGCCAGGATGTTTATATAGATAAGGTGATACAAGAAATCATATGTAAAAAAGTGCAATTAAAAATTTAAATCGATCTGTTCAAGGGTTTTTTTGAAAAAGTAGCTAGTTCAAAAAGTAGTCACTTTTCTCCATACGTTTTACACCCTCTGTATATTATATCGTGAAGACGAAACATGTCCTCTGCCTTTCTTTGCCCTTCTCAATCTGCCTGGTCCTTACAACACAAACGAGTAGCATTATTTGGAACTTCCGCTGTTTCGTGTGGTGCGAGTCGACAATCTGTACGAAATATTTAATTATTAATACTTACTTTATCCGTGACACCGTAACATAACAAAACTATAATCGATAAACTTTTTCTTTGTACCTAATCATTTATGATTTTATCGTCCGTTCGATCGTGGACTGCATCACCCTGTACATAACTTTACACTTACAGTCAGCGAAAAAATATGAATGAATGTAATGTAATGTGTGTATACTTAAAATATCGCAGTTACGCTATTGTGTCAAGGACGACCATGCAAAACTTGGCTCAATTAAAAGATAATGTGATAAAGTGACCTAGATACGAAATATACACTCATGTATACAAACATGTAATAATTATTATAAGGTAAATTGAACGTTTCAGGCTACGCAAGGACGGACGAAATCTTAAACAGTTCCCTAGCATTTTATCGTCAGGAATAATGCAAATTTTGCGTGCACTAAAAATATAATATATCAAACACGTAGATTTAGAGTAAATTTTAGATTATAGTAAATGTTTCTATTAGTATTTAATTAGGGTGGTTTCACTTTTACTTGTTTACTTTATGAGGTTATTAATGTCCACATATGTTAAAATAAATCATTTATAAAGGGGTCTGTCTACAGACGAAGTTCTTTTATTTGGTCCAATCTGCAGGGAATCCTGTAGATTGGGTCGTGTGTAGGCTAACGATTTTTATTACTTTTACGAGATGGCCTATTGGTAAAAAAATAACCATTTCCCAATCTTTTGAAATGTGTTTGTTTCCCCGGTAGAGCTAGTCAGCATAATGAAAAATTAGATAGTGTGGAGCGCCCACACAATTTGTCTCCACCAGAAATTGTATTAAATAATTTAAAGTTTGTTGTGCCGAAAACATTATTTCAATAAAGAAATCTCAAAAGGAACATCTCTGTTTTGTATATATTCCTAATCATTAGAGCATGGCAGACAACGAAAATGACGGTGAAAACTTCGAAAAACTCGAAATTTCTGATATCAAGGGAATATTTTTTTATCGATTATTCACCATTTGTATCACGGTTAGTGGATGTCTAGAATGGGACATTCTAAACCTATAAGCGATGTCACTGGGCATAAATATACGTATCCAGCTGATTTGTTTGTTAACGATTAACTACCACTTGGTAATTACAAAAGTAGGATCGGAATATATCCCGCTTAGTGGAGGTCCAGAGGTAGACATTTTGAACCGGCAAGCTGTCTACTTTCAAGCCATGACTAGTGAATATCGAGCTGATTTAAAAAAAATAATTAACGTAATATGTAAAGTTTCCACCACTAAGAAAAATTCTCATATCGCTTTTGTTGTCTGCCACGCATTAAGGCAAAGTATTGTCTTGTGTTTCCACCCCCTTTTGGAAACAACCTCCCTTAATTTTCCGTAGGTTTAAAATAATTATAATAAGGGATAAATCGATAAATAATAACACATTTTATTTAATAACTTACTGGAACTTAACAATATTTTCTTTAACTAAAATACACTTTCACTGACAAAAATATCAAGTAATAAACATTGTTAAAATGTTTATTACTTGATATTTACACTTTGTATTTACTTCAGATTTCTAACCTCACTTGTCACTTTTCAACTTCCTGTTTCGCCGCACAGTGTGGCAGAATGGACAAAATTCGCTCTAAGGCTCAATTTTTAAGATATCGACTAGAATTTTTTTTAAATACTCAGAAAGGAGTCTGGAATAGTGAGTCACCATTCAAAAGTGGTCTTATGAGCACACCCATAGAGATTAAAAATAACGATATTTAAAAAAGATATTGATTCACGTAGGCCATCCGTTAGAAGTTTTTTAACTTTCAGTTGGATTACAAATTTGAAACTTGTTTTGCAGATGTAATCGATCAAGCCCGTTCTACCTAAAATATTTTCAGTCCTCCAGCTATACAGGGTGTGCCAAAAGACGGTACCATCTTGCTTATTTTAAATGGAACACCCTATATATTTCTTGAAATGACCATAAAAGTCCAAACATGTAACACACTCTATATCTACATCCAGCAGTTTCGGAGATTTTTAACATTAATAAAAAATTTGAATGGTGCAACGTTTTGCAGGAACCGTTACTTTCTTCGTGTAAGAGATTTTCATTTGCCCTTTGACACGTAGAAAGAACACAAGATGCGCTAGTCTACAATAAAAATAAATTCCATAATAGTATACCAAGTGTGCTATTTCTCACGTTACATTTTATCAAATTCAAATCTCAGAAACTTTTTTATTTCAAATGGAACACCTTGTATTTTTTTCCATCATATTATATAAAATTAAATTCCATTTTTTCTAGTGTAGGCATTGTAGGGGTTAAAATTTTTGAAATATTGGCGATTTTCTTAAATGTTCAAGAATTTTTAATAAAAATTGCCATCAACTTAGCCATGATTAGAAACAATCTTTATTGTCAGTGATATTCTTATGTCAAAAAATGCCAGCACGTTTAAATTACACCCACGAAGAATTTATTTGTTTATTATTTATGGAGAATATGATAAGATAATATCAAGAACATGTAACACATTTGCTACTCTATACCCACAAGAACAGAAACCATCACCATACACTGTAAAACACATATTGGATAATTTTAGAATATTTGGCTCATTCAAGACAGGAAATAGGGAATTTAATTTTACATAATTTGATGTAAAAAATACAGGGTATTCTATTTGAAATAAAAAAGTTTTTGAGGTTTGAATTTGACAAAATGTAACGTGAAAAACAGAACACTTGGTATGTTATTATGGAATTTATTTTTATTGTAGAGACTAGCTCATACTGTGTTCTTTCTACGTGCTAAAGAGCAAATGTGGATCTCCTACACGAAGAAAGTTATAACGGTTCTTGCAAACCGTTGCACCTCTCAAATTTTTTATAAAATGTGTTTAATTTCTATTTTTTTCCAATTAGCAAAGTGCCGGGGCTTCACTAAGGAGTTCTTTAATTTAACTAAAAATAATGAATAATGCTGGGAGTACTGGGAATACTTAACATGTGTTAGGAAGTGCCAAATAAATCATAAGTTAACTTAAATTTAGGCAGCCATTTTGAAGCCAATATTTTGACTTTTTCAATTTTCCAAATTTTTTTGAGTTTGAGGTCAGTCTTATTGCAAAAAAAAAATCGTAGCATATCTGAAAGCGCCCAAATAATTCATGTTGATAAACAGACAATATAGACGTTATATTTGCCGTTTTTATAGTATTACCAATATATAAGACCGGGCATTGCCGTATTTGTGTGTTTGTCTAGGGCTGTGGTTACGGTAATTTGGAGGAAACTGAACTGAAGCGTTGTTTTTTGTGAAATTGTCTTCTGAAAGGCTGAAGATATCGAAATAATATTTTTTTTCATCGTTTTTGATGTCTACACCTGCGCTACAGTGACAATATTTTTGATGAAATGAATTGCTACTTCCAATGTCATCCCTTCAGTTTACAAAAAAATCTTGAAGGCCTAGGAACATACATCTGAAATTTCAGAGACAATTTGTAGTTAAGTTAAACCAATCAAGTGTGTAAAGGTGGAGAAAAATGCTTGAGAAATCTCGATGTCGCATTCAAAATGCAACTTTTCAGTTTTATATCAAATGTAGAGGAATTTTCCTCTTGATTTTTTTTTATGTTGATTTCTAAAGCTAATTTGAACTTTAAAGAAACCATCGTAGGTCACGCAGATGAAGAATGCTTACACATTACATGCTTTTCCAATGTTCCTATATCAGACCCTATGGTTTAGCCCCCATGTATTATTTTAGGAGCCAACAAATACGTTCGCAAGAATGAACGATTTTTAAACTCCTCCCTCCATTCGTAACATTTTAACATTTGTGAGACCCCCTTACAAAAAAACTACTCTGTTAAAACAAATAATAAAAAATGTAATAATAATTTACCAGGAGACATTTTCCAATAAATTTTTGGTACATTTTGTCACATTTTCGATAACCCCCAGTAATTTTTTACTATTGGGAGCTGTTATTATGATATTTACTCCTCAAAAAAATCAAATTTCTACCTCTTTTGGAACTAAGAAAATGTGAGAAGTTGCCTCTATCTTAAGGCTGCCATATTGGATCCGTCACTATGAATTTTCCTCATTTGAAATTTTTCTCATCGGCCTTAGGTACCTACTAAGAATCTGTGGCGAATTTCGGGTGGCTATAGATAGTATAAAAAAGTCTCGAACATTTTTTACAGAGTTTTAACATTCGAAATGTTTATGTTTTCGTATATGGGGTAGGGTTACCAGTTTTTGTTCAAGGTCAAAAGACAGCGGTGTCGCGGCACAGTAGAGAGAAGACCAGTAAGCTGACTTACTCTTGAGATTTGTTGTAATCGATTTTATTTTTTATGAATCCACTGGCATCCGATATTTGTACGCTCATCTACTATACACTGCTCGAGCTAGAAAATGCCAATAAAGTGGCCATCACTCACAATGACACTAAATTATTTTTGTTCGAAGATATCCTTGGCAGATGATTTATTTTTCGATTGAATTTAATGTTTACTAATTAATCAATAAGTAGCGAATTAAAATTTGACCTGCCTTTACTTAAATTTATTATATAACATCCGCGTCTGACGTCACAGACTGAAAATATATGACTTTATATTATTCAAGCAAATATTTGTACACGGCTGCCGAAAAGGCCGCACTACTATCGATTAGGCTGCTGCGCTTGCCAATTACATTACCTACCTAAAAGTTGTACAGCGATGCTGACGGTAGAACACAAAAGTGTACAGCTTGCTACAAATAGGTGCCTGCTTGCAAATAAATGATGTGTTAGAATTGCAACTAACTGATATAGGTTGTCTGTTGTACAAATTGACTGACAATAATAATATCTCTTTATTTCAAAGTAATGTGTCGCGATCGACTGAGACTATCATATGCAACGGCTGATATACCCAAATGTAATATGGGTTGCATATATCACAGGGGGTCAAGTTACCAGTTTTCATTTAAGGTGGAAATACAGCGGTGTCGCGTTCGAGTGAGGCTGCGTATATGCAACGGCTGATATACGCAAATGTAATATGGGTTGCATATATCACAGGGGGTCAAGTTACCAGTTTTCATTTAAGGTGGAAATACAGCGGTGTCGCGTTCGAGTGAGGCTGCGTATATGCAACGGCTGATATACGCAAATGTAATATGGGTTGCATATATCACAGGGGGTCAAGTTACCAGTTTTCATTTAAGGTGGAAATACAGCGGTGTCGCGGTCGAGTGAGACTGCGTATATGCAACGGCTGATATACGCAAATGTAATATGGGTTGCATATATCACAGGGGGTCAAGTTACCAGTTTTCATTTAAGGTGGAAATACAGCGGTGTCGCGGTCGAGTGAGACTGCGTATATGCAACGGCTGATATACGCAAATGTAACATGGGTTGCATATATCACAGATGGTTAAGTTACCAGTTTTCATTTAAGGTGGAAATACAGCGGTGTAGTGAATCGTGCTATTTCCGGACGAGGCGAAGCCGAGTCCGGAAAAAGTTGAAAAAGTTGAAAAACTTTATGTTTTATGTATGGTGTTATCATTTCCAATGTCCCGATGATTGCAAGGATTGCGAAATCTGTGATTTTTTTTTGTTAACGGGCAATATGGTTTGATCCAACAGATAATATGCCAGCGGTAGTATTGACGTAAAACGCAAATTATTTGATTCGATAATTTTGGTTAACAATTAAATACGCTGATAACTTATCAAATACTTTGTTACTGACCACTGACCTAGTAAATGACTCTTACTAGTTATATCTTATTATTTCAAAACATATTTATGCTATATGAATCATTGTAGATTTGCTTATTTTGTAGTGAGTATGTAATTATTACTACTTACATTGTATCTTACCAGCAATGTACTTTGAATAGTAGAGAATAGATAATGAAAAAAAAAAACAATTTTTCGCTCAAATTTAAAATATTAACATTTCATGACATTCTATACCTATCTATTTAAAATTAGATTTTGTTACAATTACTATACCACTCCACTAAGTGGATGTGGATGTAAAAATGTGACAGATGGCAATAATATTTAGAATATAGGTAGTTAACACAATTGGCAAAGAAGACACCTATTATAGTTTTATTGAAAAATATACAGGATGGCCATCCTAAGAAATAATTCAACTATGGTGAAAAGTAAAGGTATGTACGCATATTATTTATTATTTCGAATGAACACTGTATTTTTTTAACCATAAGTTGTAGTAATAGTGATAACTACATTTTTATTATTATCATGATATGCCGTTTGCTAATTAATATTTTTTTAGAGTGATCGTCCTATATAAATAAAGAGGGAAGTTCTGTGTAAATACATTTACCGATTTTTTTTAATGCTTCAAATTTCCAAAAGATGGATGTTAAGGAAATAACTCGCGTCTAGGAACTGATTGTACACGCAAAAATGGTGAGAAAAGTTCCTATAAACCTGTGACTGGAAATGCTCCATAACAACTTTACGAAACTTAATCTTCCATTTTACATTACTACGGCTTACTATTTTACAGTATTAACTAAAATTTATTTTATTCATGGGGTGTAGTCGGGAGATAGATAACTTTTGTTTCAACATATAAGGAGGAGTGTCCACTCAGAACAGGACACGTTGCCCTCTGAACAGAATCTAGTTATCATTATTTTTGAGGTGTTGATATTGGAATAGAGCTAATACATGGTGTAATTAGTTTCATGTCATAAAAAAAACTGGTGGTAGAGAACGATAAGACAAACAAAAAAAACTTATATAACATGGGGTCTAAAGCTCATAGTTTTGGAGAAAAAAAAAAACACCAAAATTTCGCAAATTTTCAATAAAATCTTTTGAGAACTGTTGGAATATTGAGGTAGGTTTAGATCGTCGCACGTGTCTTTGCCTATGATACTCAATATTTGTGTAGATAGCTATAAAATGTCGGCGGTCTTTAGCGATACGGTAAATAAGATGAAAGACGTCGACCTTTTCTGAGTGTTTAGCAGATCTGATCTGAAGAAAACTATATTCTGACTCTCCCTTGTGCAATATTTTAGCTACTGTGGGTGTTTCGTTATGTACACACGTCCAACCCGCCGTTCGTTGTTTTTGTTATTTTTGAATTTCGGGTCGCTGTGTATTTATAAAGATTTATTTTATTGACTTTACCGTTCAAGTCGTTAAATTCTTGATTACGTACAGACACAACTTACTTGTTCGTTCTTTTTTTATTCCGTTTTGGATTTTGGACCAAGTTTTTCTTTTATTTTTTTTCATTGACGACGTTAGTTGATAGTTTATTGTTTAGTGTTGAGCGGAGTACGTATGTCCTTAATTCGACGTACCGAACTGTGTATTGATGCAGATGCAGAGATTTCGAATAATTTACTTAGGTGGTAAGCTTTTAACCCAGGACACTCATTTATGTTACAAACGTTAATAAATCACATTTAAATATTCTAAATTATAAACATTAATCCAATATTTTGTTCCAAATTAAAAGACACACATGTAAAGAAATGCTCTGTTTAAACTCTATGGCCATTATTTGCTTGCAGTTGTGCAGGAAAAGATAACGAATCATTTACCTCTTTATAATTGCCTTAGTCCGGTTGAGGCGGTCCATCAAAGGCGGTCGATGATCCAAGGCCTTTGCACTTTTTTATGACAATTTAAAAGTTGTATAATTGGGAACTACAAGTCCATTGACCAAGAAAAGCAATGGTTCTCAATTATTTTCTACATTAATATTAAAAAATATAAATATTTAAAATGTTGACCTAGGTCAGTTTTTCAAAGTGTCCCTAGAGGGAAAAGTCATAAAGGTTTTTTGTTTGTCTAGTCGGTCCCCATTACCAGTTGTTTTTAATGACATTACTGATTACACCCTGTATATCAGATTCACTGTAAAGCAGACATGTCCAATTTATATATAAATATATATGGTTCACACTAAACTGACGTGTTCAAAATCAGACACATACTATATCATTTCATTAGATAACAGCCCTATATCATTTAAGAATAGACAAGTCCTTCTATATTATTGATTTTTTCTGATTTTCTTTAAAACTACTTTATGTGGATATGTCTGGTTTTGAATAAACACTCGTCATATTTTCTCTCATTGATTGTATCAGTACATTAATATTTCATCATGATTCCTTGCTTATCTGTTGTGGTGTTTCCGACATAATCAGTAAAATCCACTCTCGAATTCACTATTTAGGCGCCATACTAAGAGAGACGTAGCTTCTAGGAAGCATCTCCGGCCACATGTTTGTAGAAACTTTGTAAAACTATTTTGTGTGTAGAATCAGCGCCTATGCAGTTATTTCCTTAACACCTTATACAAGTAGAATTATAAATAATTTTCAATTGTATAATCTCAATAGTTTGGGGAATTTTACTACGACTGTTCATGGGGATTTAAAAAAGTACACATTGTTTGAATTGTACTAATTTTTTCTTTCTTCCTTTCCAACAATCACAAGTGTGTCATATTTTCATAATCGTAATAAACTACTCTTATTTGACGGAGTAAGGAGAAAATAAGAAAAGCTGCCTTAAGAAATCCCCTAAAAACTATAAGTTTAAAATATGATTTCGGTCCATTGAATGGTGTGTCAACCAGGCCTCTGCACATACGAACTAAGGACTACAATCCCGAGATTTTATATACCCATGTATAATATATAATAAAAATATAAAATGTAAGCAAACAAATAAAAATCAACTCCTTGGCAAGAAACAAAACTATGTAATAACTATATTTAAATATTTTAAAACACCAACATAATAATTATTTCATGATAAGTATTTACTTCTTTAATGTTTTTAAAATTTTGCATTATTCTTCCAGAATTTTTACTTAATAAGTAACGCCATACTGAATGTTTGTCATCTACCTTTTAAAATAATAATTAAACATTATAGCTACCTAATCAGGGATGAATTTAATAAATTACTCAAGAACAAAACATTTAATACTTCTAACTTCTATGGCCAACTACTTACTAGTGTTAACTTATGATGTAATTGTGCGAAATAAAAGCACTCCAGGCTGAGAGCAAGAGCGTACGACAAAAATTTTGCTCATTTACTATCTGCCATGATGGAGGCTGATCCAGAAAATCCCGGGATCGAGGCCACAACAATCCTGGGATTGTTGGGATCCCGGGATTGTACATCCTAATACGGATGTACAGATTGACGCGCTCTAAAATTTGCTTTTTTGGTATGTTGGGGCCATAATGCACCTAAATCTTATATTTGACTTTTTCACTATTACGAGATCCTTTACGCCATGATTCTGTAAAGTAAAAATGATAAAAATGGATTATTTTTTCGGGAAACTTAAACACATCGAAATATTTTATAATTACAAACACCTTTTCTAAGAAACCTTTTTCTTCCTTATTCTCAAAAATTAGTGTTTTGTCTAATTCATGACGGACCCATATTTTGATCTGTTGTTTCTCTGCCAGTTTGAAATATAAGCGTGATGTATTAAAAATAAGTACCAAAAATTAAATCGGTGTAAGTAAAACAAACCAAAAAAATTGACGTGTTGGCTACATAAAACAGGGACATACTGCCGATTTAAGAATAGATGAAAACTAATAAAATAGTTCTATAGGCTAATTTTCATAATATTTTTCTCTGTCTTAAATATGGTTAGGGTCATTTCAATTTTAAATAGTATGTCGCCGCTACGACGATTTCTCCAGCATCGTGTTCGCAACTGGCCATGCCGTCTCATATTAAATCCTACCTCACACTGCCTCTCACATGCATTTTTTTAAGAGCAATCTGACGTGCCATTTCGTACTGTTACCGAAAAAGTATGCATATGTTAAATTTGATCAAAATCGTAAGAAAATCATCTTAGAGATAAAGTAAAGATGTTTACACAGGTCTTCCCTCTTTATTTATACAGGGCAGTCATTCTAAAAAATTATTAATTGTGGAACGACATAATATAAGAATAATAATAATATCACTATTATTATAAAGAAAACCTAATAACTCTTGGTAAAAAAAGTATACAGAGTGGTCACCCGAGAGCAAAATTTCAATATCAAATAAAAGGTGTCAAATATACTAATACGCTTGCGTAAATACCCTTACAAATCTCCACCACGGTTTAATTATTTCTTAGGATGACCACCCTGTATATTTTTCAATGAAACTATAATAGATGTCTTCGTTGCAAATTGTATTAACTATATGCAAAATATTATTGCCATCTGTTACATGTTTAGTTGCACATCCACGTAGTGGGTGGGTCCCTGAGTATATTAGTGGTAAAAAAAGTCACTTTTTTTAATTAGGTTTAGAATGTCATGAAACGTGGGATTTTAAATTTGCGCAAAACATTTTTTTCCATCCTCTATTCTATAGTAGTGGTAAAAATAAAGAAAATTTATTTTTTTTGAAATAAGTTATGAATGTCACGAAACGTGAAAATTTGAAATTTGGGCGAAGAAATTGTTTTTTCATTATCTATTCACTTTATACGGTCCACCGTGTATATTTTTCAGTGAAAGTCTAACCATTTCATCGGTGGCAGTAGCGTGTCAGCTATCTACCAAATTTGACTATTCTTCATCAAGTAGTTCAGTTATTGCACAAACAGACAGACTGACAGACTGACGGAATTGAAAACCTATATTTTCGTATACTTTATCCCAAACTTATTATCGGTATAAAAAGTGTCGGGATCTTTGTTCTTTACCGCGCCGACAAAGGCGCCTACATTTTTTATACCCAGATCAAGTCTGAGATAAACTATAATCTACATTATCTGAAACGTGAAAATCCGAAACAATCTCAGAGAGCGATTTTTTCTCGAATACAACACTTTCCCTTCGGTATGCCAGGGAAATAATTTTTTTTTTTTTCTTAAACAATGGTTTTCTTTTAAAACTGAATTGCACTAAAAAGTTAAAATAATTCTTATTCACTGATTAAATTACAAAATGGTGACGAAAAAGAAAATCATTGGACGCTCATAAAAATATATTAAGTACCTTTATCAACAATCAGCATGTGATAAAAGGGTATGAATAGTATGTTGTAATATAACAGCAACAGCAATATTTTATGAGCGCCCAATGGTTTTCTTTTTCATCACCATTTAGTAATTTACGCACTGAATAAAAATGATTTTCTACTTTTTAGTGCAATTCAATTTTAAAAGAAAACCATTAAAAAATTATTTATTTTTTACTTTTTAGTTTCCCTTCTGCCACATTTTTTTTCTTTAGTCAAACGCCATCATTTCGTTTACTCTTGTCAAATTCTTTCATTTAATACCCATATCAAGGGGGTTGTAAAGAAATAGGTAATCCGTCATTTTGTGTCAGCCGCCATATTGGATTTAGAATAACGTCACAAGGTTATTGTATTCTACTTGTCATACCGTTTTATTTAATACCAATGCCAAGGGGTTGTAAAAAAATAGGTGATCCGCCATTTTGTGCCTGCCGCCATATTGGATTTAGAATAACGTCACACAGCTTATTGTACTCTACTTAATATACTCTTTCATTTGATACCAATGTCGAGAGAGTTGTCAAGAAAAAAGTAATCCGTCATTTTGGGGCCGCCATATTGAATACTACATTGTATTGTCTTCAGAACCAAAGTTCTGTGCAAAATTTCAACATAATTGGATATCGGGAAGTGGTGAATTTGAACATACACACAACATTTCGAGCTAAAGAAAACCACTGAAAATATTTCCATTTTTTTACCGCATATCACATTTAAAGAACCAATTGAAATATTTCACCTCGAGGTACCGGCCGTCCTAAACATGCATGTAATTTGAGCCAAATCGATTTAGTGGTTAGAGATCTAGGTGTGATCACAGAAACTAGACAGATGGCAGACGGACTAAACATTTTTTTTTTAAACCTTTTTTGGGTTCAGAAAACATGAAAAAGTGTAAATCCATGAAAACCTCAAAGGTCGAATTTTTTCACGATCACAATAATTTCCCTTTATACCTCGTATATAGGAACTTTCAGAAATACAGATATTAAACGTTATTAATATTTTAATACATAGAGTTTAGTTAGTGATGGGTTATAATTTTTTTTTCTGCTGTCTACTCAAAATTAAAAACAAAATTTCTTCTTTAAATAGAAAATAATGTAATTCGTTTTTTTAAACAAAAAAATGTAGATTTCAGGAAGCTACTATATACTCTGGTTTTTTAACATTTTTTTCTTATCTCATTTAGATAAAATATATCTAAGTATGTATTTATTTCATTTATAAACACATATAAAATGTTCTTATTTGTAAAGATCGTGATTCCTTTTAAACAGTTATTACTTTTTAAGTTAACAATGTATTAATAATAAACACGCTTCAAGTAAAAAATGTACTTTTTCAATGCTGAGCGCATGTCCTGTCAAATGTTACTTTAATGTTGTCAATAAACAATCAAATTTCAACGATAAAAATACGTTTTGGTTTTTTGTAATGTTATTTAGTTTTGTTTTATTTGTTGTTGTGAAGGTTTCCAGCGTATATTAATATTTATTTATTGTGCAATGTTAATAATAGTCTATCATAATCATACATACACATTCATTAATTTAATAGCTTCACAACGAATTAACCCTAACCCGAATTACCTCGCCCAACGCCACGTGCAATGCTAGAATAGTGTGACTGACGAGTGGGAGTACGGGACTGAACAAAGGGCGAAGTGCGGCAGGTAAAGGGTCGACTGGTCTGTTCCTTACCCTGCGCGAGCGACCACATGATGCGCCGAGTTGATCTGGGTCACTAGGCCATCCCTACCATGCCCCTCCACGCGCACCGTCCCCTTCCCAGCGCTCAGATAGTGTGTGTGATGTTGTAAGTGTGTGTATGACTTCACAACAGCACTAACATAGACCTGGTTCATTCGAAAGTAGGTCACTAGTCCCGACTCACTTTCACTTATTACATGGACTCCTAATCATTTTCCATTGTACCCCTGCACCAGTCGCACGTTCGTCGGAAGGGGTTTTCGATACCGCTCGAACCACTGGTCAGTTTACGAACAGATCTCCTCGACGCCGGAGGTGTACTGCATGTCTATGGACTGTCGCTTTCGTTTCCAACAGTGCGTGTGTGTTTCTTCAGTGTATTATTGGATAACTCACTTTTTTGGATTATACTCTCTCTTTGGATAACTGTGCTGTGCTAACCTGTGTTCATTAATTTTACCATGACGTTTTTATTTAGGTAGTTGTCGTGATACCGAGCCTCACGTTAAACATTAACTGAATGTATAATCATAAATTGTGACTATTAGTGAAATGTTACTTGACATGGAGAACCATTCCACGTTGTTGTCACTTAACATGTCTCCCTTTAACGCCAATTCTGGGGATTCACCAGTTGCCAATCAGGCCTCTAGCCCTTTGCCCCCTCAGTACGGCTCTCCCCCTATATCAACCCCTTATAGTAGCTGCCAACAGACCATGGGCATGCAGCATCATCATCAACAATCGATGATGATGTCCCAGTCCATGAATAATATAGACACATCTTATTTATTTTCCTCAGGAGCGAACACAATCTCTGGCATCGATATGGGTGCAAGTTACCAAATTACAGGGCCTCCGACTTCACTTACGGGCTCTGGTGATATCCCTGACACCAAGGATGGTATAGAAGAACTATGTCCTGTATGTGGAGATAAAGTCTCAGGATACCATTATGGACTCCTTACGTGCGAGTCATGTAAAGGATTCTTCAAACGAACCGTACAAAACAAAAAAGTATACACATGTGTGGCAGAGAGGAGTTGTCATATAGACAAAACACAAAGGAAGCGATGTCCGTTCTGTAGGTTTCAGAAATGTCTAGAAGTCGGAATGAAGCTAGAAGGTGAGTGTTTTTTTTTTCGTTCTATTTTGTTAAGGACAAATAAAACGGTATACTTGCATTGTAGAGATAAGATACAAGATAATATAAATATAATAAACAACGCGTGTTAAGTGCCTACCTAAACTTATATAAAACATGATAAACGTGGTCTGGCGGAATAAAATTCACCAATACAACTGCGATTGAAGTGTAGGTACTATTTTTGGAAACACAGTTTTTGACCGTTAAAGTTAATTGATAAATAAAATTTACGTTGACCTATATTTAAACATGCAATTCGTATTAGACCGAGGAATCAAACAAGTAGTTTTATATTTTGGGATATATACCAGGGTGCACATTATTTATGCTCCCATCGTTTTAATTTTTTAAACTGAGATTTATGTAGTTTAAACTACAAAAAATCATCTTGCATTCAGTAATTCTTTATAATGACAATATATCCCAGCAACTGAATAATTAATGGACCATTAGCGGCTCATGCATTTTAGCCATTAGTGAAATTGTAGTCCTCGAAAGGGAATCATTAGTGGCACGGAAAAGCCGGTGCCCACTGGGCCCAATGTTTGGACCATCACAGCTGTAATAGCATTTACATTAATGGGGACTTGATGGCATCGCAACGTCCCTTTACCGAAAATTAAAATTTTAAATTTGAGCCAGTATGGATTAATCGAGGGTAAAGTGTAACTAACCTTCGTTATGCCGGCAACTATTAGGTATACCTATATATAATCATATACACAGCGTGTTCCTGATTACTGCTAGTAATAATTTTTTTGTATTGTCGACGTTTCGAAAAATTATTCTGTATAAAAACTTTTGGTTGGTCCAAAGTACAAGATTGGCATAGAAATATTTGATATGCGAGATATGGAGGGTATTCAAAAATTTTGAAAACGGCTTGTACACTAAATATCTGTACCTATATCAGCTTTATTTCTTAGACAAATAAAATTTCGTTATAGGTATCTATCTACCTATCCATAGTTAAGCATAACTCTAGTGCCCCCTCTCTAAAAGTTTCATGGCCATTACAAAATGACGAAAATTAAAATAAAATCAAATGTTTATTGTTTATATTTCTTACCTATCATTACTCTTCTTAGATCTCGCCGTTTATTTATTTTTTATTATCCATTGAACACCACGACATATAATAATAATGGATAATAATCAATTGCCATATTTGTAGACGCCCCATACTAAACGCAGACGTACTAAATTGTCCGATAATTGCACCATAAAAATACCTAGTAGTACTGTAAAAATGTATGTATAAATACGGTAAAGGCAAAATAGAGGACATTGAAAGTAAAGCCCCCCTTTGCCAATAGTTCGCTGGTTTGCCAAATGTTTGCATTGAAGGACCGGTGAGATCATTCTGATAGTAACATCATGAAGACAAAGGAATAAAGGCCCAGTAAATTTTGTTGTTTAGCAGATATAAGAGTTAATATTCTACCAAATGTGGTACAATACTGGCTTGCCACAACCATCATTCATATCAGTGTTCCCAGAGCACGGGGCCATTCATTAGCTTGAAGTTTGTGTTTGCTGAGATGTAAAAAACCGGGATTTGACTGATTCAGAATATCCTCCAATTTAAATGGGTTAAAACACTGATTATTTGTTATCATCGGACGTTTTACACAATAAATAAATAAATAAATTATTTGTTTTTTTTTTGTTTGTATAAAATTACGTGTACTAACTCATCTTTGGACCTTTGCTACGTAGATACGATATGTCAAGAAAGAAAACTATGATTTTTGGGTTAAAAATAGCAAATAATTGGGGCTCTGCACCAGCGTGTCTCTTTTTAAGTGTATCATATGTTTAAAAAAAGTGATAATATTTTGTCTAAAACTGTAAAAGAAAAATGTTTCCAATCCGTAACGATTTCCAAAATATGCCATTTCAATGAACTCCCAATTTTTATTAGATTTTTTTCTCGTTTATGGAAAATTTCGTGTATACTTTGGGTGACTTTTACGTTGATACGTATATTTCGAGAAATTTAAAAACTGTGATTTATTAGATTCGCTTATAATTGTGACTCTTTGGGCGGGGGATGCTGGAAACTATTAGGGCTGTAACGATTTGAGGGCTGTTTTTTAATTTATAGGAGGAAATTGAGTTTAGCATGATTTTAAGAAATCTGAAAATGCTATTTTTGAGCCAAGAAATTGGATTGTTTAGAAGGGCGAGTATTTTGGAATATATTAGGACTAGAACATTACTTTCTTTTCGTAGAATTTTGTCAACACATTTCTCTTAGGTCTACTTTAAAGTAGATCGCAATGGGACTGAACAATCTACGATTTTATGAATTCTTTGCATCTTTTTCAAGGCATTTTTCTGTTTTCCACTAAACTAGAAGCCACAAATTTAGGGTATTTTTCTATACCAATATAGAAAGAAGCAAGGTCCAGTTTCTACACCATAGGGATGTTGATATAATGCTATCAGAGCAAATGAAAGAACCACAACACATTTGACCAATTTTCCGGTTATTTTGACCGTTCGCCCACATTAAAAAAAATTGCATTTTTCTTAATATCGATCCTAGAATGTAGTGAAAATTATTGCCGATTTAAAACAAATATTTAAAAATGATCACTGCATTAGAGACATTAGAGTTCATAATTCATTGTCCCTATACACAAATTCGAGCACAAATTTAAAAAAAATTAATGCGATTCGCGAAGGTGACTAGAAAATATACGAGACCCAAATGAAACCAACAAGGAATTCACCTACAATCTTTATGTCATTAAATATGGAGAAGAAACAAATATAATTAGGAATTTTACTTCTGTTCGGCTAGACCTCATAATGATTGCCATTATCTACTCGCTCCTAAGTAGATTATATAAACAAATGTATACCTGTATACACCTATATACGGACTGTTTTGGAAATAGATGCTACTAAAATCTGGGAGCTCCTCTAAACAAAGACATTGAAAGAAATAGAATTTATGAGAATCTCAACATTCTCCTCAACCCACTTCTTTGTAAAATGTTATATCGTCCTCCGAAGAATAATTATTACATAGGTGTTTATCGAGGAATTTATGGTTTTTAGGGAGAGATTCCCATTTATATGTTTTAATCAAAACTTTAGATCTCCAAAAAGAAAAGAAAAAAAGAAAGAAAGAAATGGGTAAATGCCGAGAGGCTCATTTATCTCGGTTGGTTCAATAAAAGCGAACCAAAGATTTTATTTATAATACCTCTTGGTAGTACCTAACTATTTATGTTTAGGGGTTAATAACTACTGAACTGAAACATCTGAAACAATTTTTTTTGACAAATTACGCATATTTCCAAAACCGCTAATCCAGACGATACCAAAATCAATAGGTCTGAAGTCCTGATTGAGACGAACATAAAGACAATTTTTGCAGAAGTTATCGTAAACGAAGAAAATTCCACGGACAGACACATACACAGAAAATTTTAATTTCTTTATATTTCTTATTATACCTACTTAATCTAATTTTTTTAAGGGTTTTAAGTGTCCCCAACCTACCACTACTGGTACGTTTTTCAGCCTTATGTCTCCTTCAGAAGGAAATACTTTAAAAATGTTACATAAATTAAAATTATGTGTAAACGTCGACGCTTCTACGCTTCTTCTCCCTGAAAATAAACTGAAATTTCATATTTGAATTATACCAACAATACATTTTTTTAGTTCATCGCTCAATTCTGTTAAAAATATAAATGAAATTTATTCGTGAAAGATTACAATATAGATAAAGTTAAGTACATAGAAAACAAGATATTTAATTTTTATAGGGAGTTTAATAACCAGATTTTCCGATATTATATCGCAAACACAACATATTTTTTATACATAATCACTAAAAACCAGACCCAGGCCCGGCAACAGAAATTCCGGGGTGCGGTACACAGATAGTTTTGAGGCTCCCCCGACTCTTAATAGAGGAGCGAATTCGAGACTCTATCGTGCCGTTTTTTTTTTCTGGCGTAGAACCAGGTCAAACATGGTAGGTTTTGTTAAGCATGTCACTGGGCATATGAAATCGTATTTCACGACATTTTTTCGTGGTCTGGACCTTTTTAAATTAAAAAAAAGGGAAAATATTGCATTTTAAATAAAATGTGTTTTTTTTTGTTTCCACCGCCATATCTTCAAAACTAATGTTGCTATTGACGTTGTTTTTTTTTTTCAATTAAAGCACACACGATAGCGCTTTTAACTGTACTAATAGTTTTTACACAGTTCGCATTTTCATTTCCTTAAAAATTAGGAAAACTAGATATTTGAATTTTACGTATTACAATTTTCACCAATCGATAAACTTTTTTATTTTTGAAAATTTTTATACACATACAGTGAAGCAAATGTAGCCCAAACATTAGAAAAGTTTTTGATATAATTATTTTTTTCCCAATGTGTATCGTTTGGCAACAGCGATTTTTTTTAAAGCGCGCTAAATTAGTCATATGTATTATTGTACACCGCGTATGGAAGGTAGGATAAGATGCGTCTAACTAATAGACTATTCAAATTTATTGACCCCTCACCTTAAGGTGGCCATTCCCTAGAAAGAGACATCCGATAGGGAAATATTTATTATTCTTCCCCATAACTTTTTTTTCTTAGTACGTATATTTAAAAAAAATATAAGAGTACCTAAGTAGAACTATAACAAGACTATTACTATGAATTTTGACTCAATAATTTCAGTGGTTTGCAAAATAGCTCGATTTAAAACTACGAAATAGGAATATTAACACAATTTTTAAATTTAAATCGAGCTATTTTGCAAACAACTAAAATTATTGAGTGAAAATTCATAGTAATAGTCTTGTTATGGTTCTACTTAGGTACTATTATAGTTTTTTTAAATATACGTACTAAGAAAAAAAAGTTATAGCTAAAAATAATAAATATTTCCCTATCGGATGTCTCTTTCTAGGGAATGGCCACCTTAACCGCGAATATCTCAAAAACGGAGGAACGGAAAAAATTGAAAAAATTATGTGTCTATTGTAAATCATTCACTGAAATTTGAATAATGTACATTGGACAGTTTTGAAGTGCTGCTAAGTTATATTAAAAAATGTCCCACTTTTTAAGGTAATTTTGACAATACCAGTTTTAAATCCATTATATATTTGAAAATATGCCTACTATATAAATAATAATCTTTTAGATGCCGATAAGGCGTGGTATTTTTTGTACGAGGAAATTTTTTCATAATTTTTTATTCTAAAATTTTGCAGTTATTCTAAAAAACACATCATGTTTATTCGATTATTTATCAACGTATTTACAAAAATTTTGATAAAATGGTTAATTATATAAAATGTAAGCATTTTCAGAAAAAAGAATTGGTATATAGCAAATATTAATTTGCAATATTAAGTGCAATAGATAATATTATTGCCCGGGTTCTGCAATATTATCTATTGCACTTGATAACTAAATTAATATTTGATATATACCAATTCTTTTTTCTGAAAATCCTTACATTTTATATGATTAACTATTTTATTAAAAATCTTTTAAATACCTTGATAAATAGCCGAATAAACATGAAGTCATGTTTTTGACAATAACTGCCAAATTTTAGAATAAAAAATGATGGAAGAATTTCTTCGTACAAAAAATGCCGCGCTTTATCGGTATCTAAAATATTATTCATATAGTAGGCATATTTTTCAATATAACTTAGCAGAACCTCAAAACCGTCCAATGTACATTATTCAAACTTCAGTGAATAATTTACAATAGACACATAATGAACACATATTTTCTCAAATTTTCTCTGGTCCGCCATTTTTGAGATTTCGCGGTTAAAATGAGGGGTCAATACATTTGAATCGTATATTAGTAGTTTGCGGGATTTAGAGTATACGTATAAATAGTTTTAAATAAATGCGATGCTGTAGAATATTCGCAATTTAGTTTTCTAAAATAATGGAGTGCATTATTTGTAAGAAAATTGCGCGGGACGATGACAAATATGTGGTACCAAGACCTAGGATACAAGGTTTGTTGTCACTAATATCTAGTGCTGAAAAAAGACGACATCGCGGAAATATTGTCAGAAAAGATATTTTAAATGACGAAATTTAATTAAAATATCATATAGACTGTCGTATAGGTAGACAAGTTTTGAAAACATGAACGTTTTTTGCAATCATACAGTGCCGCCGCGCCGCGCCGATTTGCAACAGATGCTGCACAGTACTTAATCGAATACGAAATATTAATAATAGATGGAGGATTTAAATTAACAGAAAAGGTAGTTTCACTACAATCACTACATAAACGTCATTCAGAAATGATAAAAAATCTATTTAGCAAACAGCAAGATATACCAGGATGATTTTGCATGCAATGTACGAAACTAAATTTAGCAAACAAACATTGGTGAAATTAGTTGATATAGATGTATTAATTTTACTTACTCTCCTTTTTTTACTAGCAGACAATTTTTGTAAATATAGGAGGTAGTGCAAAGTTTATGAACTACAGTTTGTTCTTGTCTTCATTGTTTTACTGGTTGCGACACCGCTAATGTTTTTTTTTTAATATTTAACAAATCTGCGTTTGATGTTCTTAAAGAATATTGCTGCTTTTAAAAAATTATCGGAATTGCCATTGCTGTCTAAAGATGAAGCTTTAAAAATGTTTACAAAATTGATTCTAGTACTGCAGAAAAACAAAAGTAAACAAATTCAGATATTAAACGACCTAAGGATCAAATTAGCAACAACAACAAACGGAGCTTCCTTCAACTGAAGGCACCTTTTACTACCCATTCTTAAGGTAAACATATATTTAAATCATAGATTTCCTATCTAAGTAATACATTTAGTTAACTATTGCAGGTTTATGCATCAACTTAGAATATCGTACAGAAGCAATATGCCAACTACATTTATAAATGCACATGGTTCAGGACGGAATTTAAGTGACGATGTTTGGACAATATTTTCATTAAGTATTTATTGTTCAGATAAAAATTGTGAAAATGGAAAATATGATTGTGTTAAAGAAGGCCTAAAATGTTGTAACGAGTGTAAATGCCGTACTTGAAATACTGTTATTTAAAGGTTTCGATGAATGTACAGACGAACTAGAATGCTTTTAACGCAGGGCCTACGTAACTAAATACTCATTTTTCAATAGAAAAATAGTTGCAAAAAAATAAAGTTGTTTTATTCCTGTGTCTTGGTTTAATTCAATCAAAAATGTGTAATAACCTACTTATTAGGTGGGTACTTACTTTATAACAATGATTTATATTTACCTGCTTTTAAATATTTTTTACCTTAAAACAACAAAAGGTAGGTTCGTACCTATTTTGGAGCTGTTAATAAAAGCCCGATTAGTACACATGAATCCAACAACCGTAGTCCGCAGGCGGTAAGCAGTATAATGAGAGCCGGGCGTGCAAGAATATGATTTAGCCCGTTTTAAAAAAATCGCTGACTACATACTATAACCTGCACATCAAAAATTATGATTCTAAAAACTTTTTTCATATATTGGCTTCAATTTGTTCACAGCATGTATATACATATTTTCATAAATAAAAATTTTTCAAGATTGCTGAAAAATACATTCACGAAAATAACAACTTTAAGTTTGCTATTATTTTAACAATTAAAAAATATATATTTTACAATCACATTGTACATAGTTAGAAGCGCTATTGTGTCTACTTCAATTTAAAAAAAAAATCAGTTCCATATCACAATTATTTTTAAAGATATAACGATGGGGACGTTAAAAAACATGTTTCATGGAAAATTCATTTTTTTACAGTTTTTTCGAAATAAAAAAGTTCCAGACCACCAGAAAATGTCGTGAAAAGTGGTTTCATGTACACGATCACCTAATTAAAGAATCGCACCAAGTCTGGTTTGGTTCTACGCCAGTTTTTTTTTTCTCGGAAACTAAGCGTCTTTGCTTCCCAATTTTACTCGTCTATAAATATCGAATCGGTGGTTGGATACACACTGGCGCCCTCCGTTATAAATAAAATCCGACTTGACGAAGTCGTAGAGGTCGAGGTATATAGAGAATGCGTGAGTTTCACCATCTTTGAAAAGTGAGGTAAAATTGTAGGTATAAACCATGTAGTTATCTCAATACCAGCACGTTAAATAAATGTACTTGCGTTACAAAATGGGAGTTCGGAAATATTTGCCGATTAGATAAAGATGTCCATTGTTTACATAAACAACGGTGGTGGAAATAGACAGGCGATAAGTGATTTAAATAAAGAATCATAAACATTAGATGTATATATATTATCTAATCTCGTATATTTAATAAATAATCAAATTTAAAAATGTGGAGAATATGTCTAAAAGAGATTCAGCAATTGCTATCGTACAATTTGGATAAATCAGTCAAAATTAATCAATAATCTCCTTTATTATAGAACTAAGTTAATTTTAGGGCAATAGAGTAAGAGGAAGTAAGTGACAAATTGGGACCTAAACTGCAAGAATCTCAACAGCTTCTTTGAATAATAATACTAAAGCTTGGTTTTCATTATAGAACTGTCAATCTATTATTGTATTTATATGATCATAAGGAACCACAAACGGGAAATTCGAACATGGAAGTAGATATTGATGAATGTTACTAATAATGTCCTCGAGCATTACCAGGTCGAGCCATATTTGACACTCGTTTTGGAATTACTCATTTATTTTTTATACTTTGATGCGTAGAAGCCAGCGTAGAAAAATGAGTTAGGCGATGCACATCTCCGTAGGGCTAGACGACGCGCCATCATAGAATTTGGACAATTATTTTTTGACTGAAAATGAATAGAAAAGAGTGAATTGTAACCCCAGCAGCACAAACTATTTGGGCAATAAATAATGACTCAATACGGACTGTAGGTTTTCCCAGTATTTTGTGCTATGGACTACTATGCCAAACTTCCAAGTACTTCCTCCTCCAGACTTCTACATTATCTACATACTCCCATCAAACTTCCATCTATTGCAGCGAAATATTTTTTTGGGGTCAACATCCTCTGATTTAAAAGGATAAAATAGGTCAAATCGTCATATTTTGACCTGATCTACATAGTTATTCGAAGTCCACTTATTTACAAGACATCCTGTACATATCCATATTTTTTTTTTGAATGATGCAAATGCAAATGCAAGTGTTTAGATCTAACCGACATGTGCTTACATAACTCTTTGCAGTACAATAATCATTCAGTACTATAAATGTAATAGGTAATGAATATGTAAGGTACTTTAATAATCGACGCGATGGTATTTTAAGTCGTGAGACATTTCAAATAGAAATGTATTCAATCTCGTTGGAAGCCAGAAATGGTGTTGGTACATAACTATTTCGATTTTTATTTGATGCTGTACTATCTATTTTGAAATAATCGTGGAACGATCCCAACAATAACTTTCTACTAGAACAAGAATTAAAAACTGGAAGACAGCAGATTATGTAATAATTTTCATTGCGAAAAATATATTAAAAAGAAACATGTTATTAAAATAATCCACGTCACTAGTGTGTGGACAACCAGTATCTCCTCAGCCCTTTGAAATTTAATAATAATAATAAAACATTGGTTTAAGTAGAGGTAGCCCAAAAAGCGGCTATATACTGGAGACCTGCCATATTGTGCGGAAATATCTACAGTGACCGATATAACATTGGTCAACCAAGGACCCGGTGATATCTGGACACACCGGACACACGCCTGTGAAGTAAATAGTAATAATAATAACTGACTTCATTAAACAGGTGCGAAGTTCAAATGACATACCACCTGCTCTTTCGCTTAACCATAAAAAATGTCCCAAATAAAAATTGTAGGAGGTCAAACGCGGCATATTTCCAAATTATTTTTCAAATGGAACACCCATCATTTTCATGTATAGTGTTCTCACCGTATAACCTACACCTACACTGCCTGGTATTTTCATCAGTTTTTTTGCAATTCTGAAAATTTTTCTTTAATTACATTTTTCTATTAAACAAAGCCTGCTGTTTTTTAAAATTTTCATATTTTTTAACTATTCTCAGTAGGCCACGATCGATGAAGAAATTTTTTTTAGACAAAAGAATAGTCAGTTTCGTTGACTGCATAACTGACAAAAATTTGGGGCTGATCTGAATAAAACTGAAGGAGATATAAGGGTGTGTGTAAGTTGAAGTTGAGGCACTCTGTATTTATATTTGTCCTAATTCTTTATCTAGGCATGTATCATTTATAGTTTCGGTGTGTCCGTCCATCAGTCTGTTTATATGTCACAGCCCTCCAATTATCTCATTTTTATTTATATTTGTTGGGGTGAATGGTAAACTTCATGAGCCAAAAGAACATAACTGAAGAGATTTTGGAAAAATAAATTTGGACCCACCCTTCCATATAGTAAAAACTGAATCCCAAAAAACTTTTACCTTTACCCCATTCTAGTTGAGTGTCGTTGAATAGGAAGAAACATGTATCTGTCAAGAGATACTAGCTTTCAAAGTCGTTATCAAAACTATCGGTGCAAAAAAATCTGAATAATTTGCCGAATGTAGCGTTTAGTTAATACTTTCAATAAATGCTATAAGTCCCTGTGGCAAAAGTACTTTCTGAACAATTTTGAAATCACTGCTTTTAGAGAACTAGCAAAGTCATGATGAATAGCTGTTAATATATGGGTAATGGGTATATAGAATATTTTGAGGAGAATGTTAGTGAGTATGGCCACGGAACCCTATCATGTGCCCGCTCAACACACTTCTGGGACAATTTTTTGCACTTTGCGGTGTTGCCACATTTTGCACCTGTTTCGTAAAAAAATACATTGTAAGTTCAAAAATCGTAGTATGTTTGGATAAAGAATTGAAAATAAATATATAAAAATATAAATATATAGAAAAATCTTGTGTGTTGCGTTTAAAAAATTCAGGCAATGGCTTGCTACCACCATATAAAACCAATTTTAAAATATGCCACTCTTGATCTCCCACGATTTTTATCTTAGTCATTTTTTGAAATTTCAAATGGTTTGGGAGATATTGACCTGACCGTCCCACACCGGTCAATTTTCAAGTTCTAGGGGATAAAATTATACAAATTTGCAAATGAATAGAAAATATTCGTTAGAAAAGCAGAAAAATATTGAAAAAAAATTAGACAATAAAGGGGTGGTTTTTGAGGGGGTTTAAAAAAATGATTTAATTTTCAAATTCTGAAACTTTGTAGATACGATAATATTGTACCCGTGATTACACCAAAAATAGTACAAAAATTCTAGGGAGCAAGGGGATGTCTTTTAAGGGGGTTGAAAATTAAATATTTTAAAATTACGTAACTTCTTAAATAAGATTTGTGAATCTACGAAAAAAATGTAAACTGAATGTAGTTCTCGATGTAGTTAAATAAATGTAAGCTCTTAAAGGATGGTTTTTGAAAGGGTGCAGCGAACAATTTTATATTTCTAGGAGGACCAAATTGTTGCAGTTATCTTTTTTCTGTTCTTGATGCAAAATAGTTTACTTTATAATTTTAGGTTGTTTTTGAAATAATATTAAGATATGTTGTAAATTAACTTGTATTTAAAATTAATTGCTCTAAGTAGAGTGATGTGAAATTAGGGATTTTGTGATTTTCTGAAAATCTACAAAGTTGTAGGATTAAGGGCAAGTTTTTAAAAACGAATGATTCCTGGTTGGATGGGGAAATTAAATTTAGTGAACTGGAAAAGTTAATAGAGGACACGTCTAATCACCCATCAACTTCCAAAACACCTGGTCGGCCAAAGAAATTGTTTGATAAATTTAGTGAAAGAGTTAAAAAGTGCAGAGATTAAGAACATGCAAGTACGTTGCATTATTTTTTCCTCTTTGTCAGATTCCATTGACCATACCTCAAAGAGACCTCTCCGTATTGTAGCATAAGTAACTAAAAAGTAAAATCATGATTAAAGTAGCAGATGGTAGCAGCTTCTTTTTCCATAAAATGGTAAAATAATAATAGGTATTGATTGAGGAAGCCGTTACTCTCTACTAATCCATAATTATAACGAAAATCGAGTGAAACACTACTATGTACATAAAAATAACCAATTCAAATTTTATATTTTTCGAAAACCTACATATACTGATATAACTATCCCCTTTGATTCTTGCCATCCATACGCACCTAAACTAGCTCAGCTTATAATTCAATGCTACATAGAGCTTTTTTGTTGCCTTTGTCAGAAACACAAATAAAAACAGAGCTCTCAATGATTCAAAAAATAGCCAAGAACAATGGTTTCCCCACAGAAACTATCGCCAAATTAATAAACAAAAAACAAAAACAGTATACTTATAAAGCAATTAATCCCATAGTTAGAGAAGAAAAACAAACACCTTACGCTACCATCACATACTGTGATACACTAACAGAGAAAATATCAAATATTCTCAAAACACATAATATCAAGATAGCATTTAAACCCCAACAAAAATTATCAAATTTAATTTATAACGCCAAGGATCAAACAAATAGATACGAAAAATCTGGAGTTTATAGGTTGAATTGCTCAGAGTGCAGTAGCATATATGTTATATTAAAAAATAACAGTACGACACTGAGTTATAAGTAAGCTCCTCAGTGGTATCATGTTACATAAGTTGATAACGACTTCTCTCGGTAATTGCTTATCTTACGTATCAAGTTTCACCTATTGTTTTGTATCCGCTCCCATAGTTTATGCCAAATTGCACATTTGCATTTCCTTTGTTCTCCGTCTGCTGACACTGCTTTCCTAATATTATAAATATGACCAGCAGACGCATTTGTATTCAGTATTATACTCACCTTTACATTAAAACTTTTAAATCAACAATTACATTTTTTCATTCAGAGTCATCGATGACTCTCTATAAGTAAATAAATATTTTTTAAAAACTCAATATCAAAGAATCAAATATAACAGTGGCGCAGTCGTGGCGGATCTTCAAAACACCCTGTTGACGGAGCCTAACTCGAGGAAAACTACCCAAAAGAACAAGGAGTTCATCTGAAGAAGGTGCCTAACTAGTGGGAAAGCCCGAGAGAACAAGGAGTACTTCAGGACAGAGGTGGTGGATCCCAATCCTTTAGAAGAGAAAGAACCTACCAATGGAAATATTTATGTAAGTCATTTTAAGAATCATCTCGTTTATTTTATTATTTTTCACAATTATTTTATAAAAGTGCTATATACACTCAGCGAACAAAACACAGTTCTATTATCAAATAATTATTCCTTAACGAAATAAACGCGACAAGTTTAATTTAATTTTAATTAGCATAAGAAACGTATTATACTGCTAATACGTCACCGTGTATTATACAGTTAATACACAAACTACCTAAATAATTTTTTAACTGATCTCCTTTTCTCAAAAAGGTCATTCTTAACAATTTCAAGTTAACATTTAATTTAATTTTTGTACTTTATAAATAAAAGCAACAATGCCAGAAACATCGCAAACTACACAAACAGTACAAAGTGCAAGGATAGAGCAAATTGAGCCTTACAAGCTCTCTGAAATTTTTTCTGTCATACCGGAATTCGATGGCAATGCCATTAATTTACAAACCTTTTTAAACTCCTGCATTTATGCACAAGGCATGGCAATCAACGATCAAAAAATTTTACTAACGCTTCATATAAAAAATAAATTGCGTGGCAGAGCTGCCGAATTAATAAATTCCCGTAATCCCGATACATGGGCAGAAATAAGAGTCTTGCTCGAAACTCATTTCGGAGACTCTCGCGACCTGACATCGCTTATCCAAGACTTACAGCGCATTCACCAAATGCCAGGTGAATCTGCATTAACTTTTGTTGCGCGTCTACAGACGCATAATGCGAAAATGCATGCGGCCATACAAAAACAACGCTTATCTGGTGAGCAGAAACAATCGCAGTCAGAATTAATAGAAACTATGACCCTGAACACTTTGTTGACGGGTTTAGAGTCAAAACTAGGCCAAATAATACGTGCTGGAAACCCAACAAGTATGTTACAAGCAATTAATAGGATTAGAAGAGAATTGCAACTCTCTTATTTTGAATCCCAAAAATATTCCAAAAATAATAATAATAATAATGTTAAAAATCCAGTGCCTCCTCAACAAAAACGACCAAACGTAAATTTTCAACAAAAATTTTGTTCATTTTGCAAACGAAACGGGCATATAATAAACGAATGTCGCACAAGGCAACAACAATTATTTATGCCATCAACTTCACAAAATTTCCAAAGACCAAACTTTCAAGGTAATACAGGTTTTCAAAATTTTGCACAACAAACTAGTCAATTTAATTCTAGAACTTATCCACAAAATAGTCAAGTTAATCAAGCACAACAAAATAGGCCCTCAGCAATTAGACCGAATCCTAATTTTATACAGCAAAGACCATCAGCGATACAACCAAATCCGAATTTTAACCGTTTCAATCAACAAAAAACTCATCATTTAAATTATGAACCTTATGACAACCAATATAATTTTAACCAGTATGAAGATTATTCTGCTGGATACCAAAATGTAAATGAAATGTACGATAATTTTAATTCAGGAGATTGTCAAAATTTCCCTGAAAATACAACTAATTTGCCAGAACAATACGAGAATTATACTGCTAATTCTCAGATTCCGTACGAGAATTATACTGCTAATTCTCAGATGCTGCAAGAGAATTATACTGCTAATTCTCACTTACCGCAGGAGGATTATACTGCTAATCCTCAGGATTTTTGCAAAAGTCCGGAGTATCTCACGGATACTCCAACAGCGAATTGCGAATTGGACCCAATTTCCCACCAAATTCAAAATATGAACCTCAACGACAATTTCGACCCGTTTCTGAACTTCCCAGAACAGAAGTTCATGTAGAAACACTTTCACACGCCTTATTGACTGTAAATTCGAATAATCTTTATTATATCAAAGACATCACAAATAAATTTAAAATTCTTATAGATTCTGGTGCAGGAATTTCGTATTTTAAACCAGAAACGGCAGAAAATTATAAAAGAAGATTTTCTGAAAATATTATTATACAAGGCATAACTGAACAAAAAATTAACATTAACGAATCTGTTCTTATACCATTTACCGACAATAATCCACACAAAGTTTACATTCATAATTTGGATATAGAATTTGATGGACTATTAGGCGCAGACTTTTTAGAACACTACGAATGTATGGTAGATATTAAAAATAAGCGACTAATTACGAATTTCAAAACCGTACCGATATTTAAAGCTACAGGTGACGAAAAAACACAAAATTTACCTTTGCAACCAACTACAAACCCAAATCAAATTCGGAATCAAATTCCGTGCAACGTAAAAAATCAAAATTTAATTTCAATCGAACCACGCATGGAAAAAATATTCAAATTAAAATGTAACCTACGAAATACCGAGGCTATACTGTTAGCCCAGGAAAATGAAAAAGTACGCTTACCAAATGCTATTGTCAAAATCGACGACAACGGAGAATTTTTAACATCAATTATAAACGCTAACGCAATTCCCAAAATAATCGATTTCTCGAACCTTAAACTTGAACCAGTTCAAAAATTTAGATCAATTTTTAATTTAAACTCTCAAAATCCGGACAGTCCTCAACATACAGACAGAAATTTCGAAATTAGAAATCAACTACGATTAGAACATTTGAACGAAGAAGAAGCCGAGTTAATAACAGAGCTTTGTCTAAATTTTTCTGATATATTTTATTTAGAAGGCGACAATTTAAGTTTTACTAACGAGATTAAACATTCCATTGATACGAACGATTCTAAACCAGTTTTTACAAAATCTTATCGCTATCCTCATATTCACAAAGAGGAAGTTAAAACTCAAGTCTCTAAAATGCTCGACCAAGGTATAATTAGACCATCAATTTCACCCTGGTCATCCCCGGTTTGGGTTGTACCCAAAAAACTAGACGCCTCCGGTAAACAAAAATGGCGAGTTGTAGTAGACTACAGAAAACTTAACGAACTGACTATTGACGACAAATATCCGCTTCCAAATATTTCGGACCTTCTTGATCAATTAGGCAAGTGCCAATATTTTACCACGTTAGATCTTGCCTCCGGATTTCATCAAATAGAAATCGACGCGAAAGATATTCAAAAAACTGCTTTCACAGTAGAAAACGGTCATTTTGAATTTGTACGAATGCCATTTGGACTGAAAAATGCTCCATCAACATTTCAAAGAGTGATGGACAACATTTTGTTAGGTATCCAAAACGAACGGTGTCTCGTTTACATGGATGACATCATTATTTATTCACCCACCATTCATGATCACATTTCGCGATTAACGGAAGTATTCAAACGTCTACAAAAAGCTAATCTCAAAATTCAACCGGACAAATGCGAATTTTTACGTAAGGAAGTCGCATATTTAGGCCATCTTATTACTAAGGACGGTGTAAAACCAAATCCCGCTAAAGTTGACGCGATTCTAAATTTTCCTCAACCGAGAAACCCTAAGGAAATAAAATCATTCCTAGGCTTAGCTGGATATTACAGACGTTTTATACCTAACTTTTCAAAGATTTCTAAACCTTTAACAAAATTATTGCAAAAAGACATACTTTTCGACTTTGACAATGATTGCTTAAACTCCTTCGAAAATTTGAAACGAGCGTTAACAACAACTCCGATTCTTATTTATCCTAATTTTGACGATGTTTTCATCCTAACTACTGATGCTAGCGCATTTGCCATTGGTTCCGTGCTCTCGCAAGGAAATATAGGCAAAGACTTACCAATAGCTTATGCATCTAGAACTTTATGCGCGGCGGAGACTAAGTATTCGACCATAGAACGCGAGCTATTAGCCATAGTATGGTCAGTAAAACACTTTAGGCCATATCTATTCGGCAGAAAGTTCAAGTTAGTAACCGATCATCGACCACTTACCTGGCTATTTTCGATAAAAGACCCAGGAAGCAGACTCGCACGTTGGCGACTCAAATTAGAAGAATACGACTATGAAATCATCTACAAACCCGGTAAAACCAATAAAAACGCGGACGCGCTATCGCGAGTTAAAATCAATCACTTTTCGGAATGTTCCAAATTTTATTCAAAAATTCTAGCCGCGAACGAGGACGACGAATCAGAAGATGACGAACCAAACAATGACGAAAACCCGAACAATAACAACAAAATCACTAAGGAACAAATCTCTCAAGAATTTGATATCTTTTGTAATTTGTATAAGACAAAATCCTTAATAGATTATTCTAAAATTCAAATTTCAAACAGACAACTTCTAGACAAGGAACACAAAAATATTATAACATTCTTTCAACAAAATAAATTAGAAGATTTGCATCACAAAATCATTGAGGACATGTTCGAAGAACACCCCGAATTTTATAATAACACTATTAACATTGTCTCAAGCAAATCGGTCAGGCATAGAAAATATTTTATTGTTCCTTTACCTTTCGATGTAGATTCAATAAACGAACATTTATTCATGGTATTGTACAAAAGACAAGACATTTTGGATCTTTCTAAAACATACTATGTAGAAAATAATTTAGATCTTCCAATACTCGAAATGCTATCTTTTATTTTTGCAGAAAAAGACTTGAAAATAGTTATCTGTCAAAATATTGTTAAAACCCCCGATGAAGACGAAATTCCAATTATTTTAGATCAAAATCATTCAGGTAAAAATAACTTACACCGTGGTATTAATGAAACTATTAGAAGGATTAGAGTAAAGTACAATTGGCGAGGCTTAACTAAAGACGTAGAAAACTTTATTAAAAATTGCGAGACATGCGAAAAAACTAAAGTCTGTCGTAAAAATCTTAGCAACCCTCTGGTAATTACCGAGACCCCAAAAACACCATTCGAAAGAATAAACGTTGATCTATTCGAATTTCCCACACGAAACTACGCTGTTACAATTCGCGACGAATTAACCAAATTTACTCAAGCCTATGCTGTTCCGGATAAATCCGCGAAATCAGTTGTAAATACCTTATTGCTATATTTTCAACACTATGGTACCCCGTTGAGAATTCATTGCGATTACGGCGGTGAGTTTGATAACAAATTATTAAAAGATCTTTGTACGCTCTATGACATAAAATTAACATACTCAAGCGTAGGACATCCCCAATCCAACGGATCCCTCGAGCGATTTCACGCTACATTAGCCGAAATGATAAGAGTCCACAAAACTGAAAATCCGAATGAACATCCTTTCACAATATTACCATACGCAATCATTTGCTATAACAATTCGGTTAACAAAACACACGGCTTCACACCGTACGAACTCATTTTCGGACATACGTCTATTAGACCGCCCGAAACTTTGTACAACCAAAAAGAATTAATAACGAAATATATAAGAGATTTAAACAACAGAATATCTCACTATTATAAAATCGCCCGCAGTCGAACGCAATCTCAAAAGGAGAAAGCGAAAGTTCGGTTTGACAGAAATGTCCCGAAAAATCGACCTGAATACAAAGTTGGCGATAAAGTATATGTGAAAGATTCTCAAATTAAAAACAAACTTCAAAATAAATTTAACGGCCCTTTCAAAATCATAGAAATTTTCCAAAATTCTGCTACTTTATTAAATCTTGAAACAAATCAAGAAACTAAAGTAAACTTCGATAGAATGAAACCATATACTGAAAATTAAATTTATTTTCAGGTTTATCCTGCTGTTCGGATCAGCACTCGCACAATATAAAATAATACCAATAAACAACACTGTTGGTGTATTTTATCACAAAGACACGGACATCGTAGTGACAAACGAAAAATGGACATTACTGGTACATAAAAACATATCATCCCTTAAACTAGCCTTCGATAAGAACCAACGAATTTTAGATACGATTTTGAATACTCTTGACGGTGCTCATCAAAAAATGATCACTTTCAGAAGCGAAGTCAAAACAGATCTTAACCTTTTAACACAAATTTCCAAAACTATAGAATCTAAATTTGATGAAGTATTTCTAGATACGAAGAGATATAAACGCGGAATATTAAATGGTATCGGCACAATTTTCAAATCAATAACTGGAAATCTAGACGCCGAAGATGGCGAATATTACGCTAATTGCATTAATAAATTAAATAACGACGAACATCAGTTAGAAAACTTAATAAAAAACCAAATTTCAGTCACAACATCGGTAATCAAAAATTTCAATTCAACTATTCAAAAATTGCAAATCGACGAAGAAACATTTAATAAAGACATACAAGAAATCGATCGCACAATCGAAACCATGACGCGAAACATCGAAGCTGTAGAAACAAAATTAATATTCTTACACATTTGTGAACAATTAATGGCAAGCTATTTGTATATTGAAGATAACTTGAACGATATTCTAAATTCAATAACATTTGCTCGATTGGGAATCATTCATTCATCAATCATAACTCCCGATCATTTAGTAACAGCATTACAAGAAATTTCACAGAGTTTGCGAAGAAACAATTTGCCTCTTCCAATCAAATTATCGGCAGTTGCTCAATATTTGGATATTATTGAATTAAAAGCATTTCAAGTAGATTCTAACTTAATATTCGTTTTAAAGATACCACTTGTTGAACCTCAAAACTATAATACCTACCGTTTATACCCTATCCCAATATTTGATAACAGAACTGGTCTTCATCATATTTTATCTATTTCTCAAAAATTTATCGCGAGAGATGATGATTCTTTAATGTACATACCAATAACAAATCTAAAAGAATGCAAACCCCTCTATTTTGGTACCAAACTTTGCTCAAACCTGTTTGCATATCCTATTGATCAGAATGCCATATGTGAAGCTAGGATTCTGAAGCAACCAATGAAACTTCCCGAAAATTGCCAAACCTCCTTCATTATTAGTCAAGGGTACAACGTTCAAGAACTCGAAGAGAACACATGGCTCATAATAAATTCCGAACCTCTCCATATTACTATTAGCTGCCCGAAGAGAGAACCAGCAACGGAGCTGATTAATAAAAATTCGATTGTAAAATTACAACCTGGATGTTACGCCTTCGCAGGTATTACCAGGATACAAGCCAGTGCCAAGGACCTCTCCGAAATTAAAGACAATTCCCATCCTGTGCAAATCCCATTTGAATGTTGTAACCAGATGCCCGACAAAATTCAACTACCTAAATTAAAACCACTGAAACTCAATAATTTAAATATCGAAGATTTGGATATTGCTAAAAACAAATTGGAGCAATACTCTAAGGATCTGGACGATCTCATCAACGAACCTTTCGTGACCAAACATATGTCCTGGTTCACGTATTTCACCATCACCTTCATCATTTCTATAATTCTACTTTACGTGTTTTGTAAATGTAGAAGGAAGAGACGTCTACTGAAAATTGAACCCTCTACTGGCGATTCTCCTTCACCTCCTCCAGGACGAAGCAAGAAGTTCATGGAATTCCCCAGTTTAATCCCTCCAAGAAAGCGACCCGGTATCAAACCTCAAGAAGAAGATATCGAGTTATCATAGACTTTCCAGTGAACCACTAATTTTTGTTTATTGACTTAAACTTTTATTGTTTCTATTTTATGCTTATTATTTTATTCACTCAATATTTTATTATTACCTTTGCATTATATTCATTTTTATTACTTTTATATTGTATTTAATAATCTTATTCAAAAGTTGTTGTATAACAATCAACTTTTTTATTAAGGGGGAAGTTGTTATATTAAAAAATAACAGTACGACACTGAGTTATAAGTAAGCTCCTCAGTGGTATCATGTTACATAAGTTGATAACGACTTCTCTCGGTAATTGCTTATCTTACGTATCAAGTTTCACCTATTGTTTTGTATCCGCTCCCATAGTTTATGCCAAATTGCACATTTGCATTTCCTTTGTTCTCCGTCTGCTGACACTGCTTTCCTAATATTATAAATATGACCAGCAGACGCATTTGTATTCAGTATTATACTCACCTTTACATTAAAACTTTTAAATCAACAATTACATTTTTTCATTCAGAGTCATCGATGACTCTCTATAAGTAAATAAATATTTTTTAAAAACTCAATATCAAAGAATCAAATATAACATATATACATATAGGACAGACCGGACGTAATTTTAGAACCAGATACCTCGATCATGATAGGTCCTTCAGACGACAAAAAACAGATTCTGCTTTTTCTAGTTACATATTACAGAGTGGACATAACTTCCCAGATATTAATAATATGGAAATCCTACACTATGCTAACAAAAGTTTGAAACTTAATTTGTTAGAAGCATTGGAAATATACAAATACAACAATAAGGATGATTTAATTTTGTTAAATGATCAATTAGATATTACGTATTCGCCTCTTTTTTCTGCTACCAAAATGTAATTAATATTTCTGAGAAATCCCACCCTTAGATAGTTAGGATATCATAAACTACCTGTATACTTTCATAATTCTCTAATTTGTTTAATTCTAGAAACATATTTAAATAGGGACCAAATCTTTTGTATTTCATTCTTAGTTGAATCATCGTTTGAAAATGACCTAAAGGGTTGAAACTTCAGTCACGTTTTGTGCAAATATAGTGGTAAAAAACATAGTAGTGTTTTACTCGATTTTCGTTATAATAATAGGTATAGTTCTTAAAACGACAAAACTTGAATGAAGATGAATAAAACTATATAGCTGCAAGAATTTGTAGATATTCAGAAAATTACAATTCCCTACTTTTACATTTCTACTTAGAGCAATTTAATTTTAAATACAAGTTAATTTATAACATATCTTATTGTGATTTCAAGAACAACCTAAAATTACAAAGTAAACCATTTTGCATCAAGAACAGAAAAAAGTTAATTGAAATAATTTCGTCCTTCTAGAAATATAAAATTGTCCGCTGCATTCCTTCAAAAACCATCATTTGAGAGCTTACATTCATTTCACTACATTTTTTTTGTAGATTCACAAATTTTATTCAAAATGATACGTAATTTTAAAATAATGTTTAATTTTTAACCCCCTTAAAACCACCCCCTTGCTCTTTAGAATTTTTTTACTATTTTTTATGTATTCACAGGTACAATATTATCGTATCTACAAAGTTTCAGAATTTTAAAACCAAATATTTTTTTAAAACCCCCTCAAAACCACCCCTTTAGTGTCTACATTGTTTTCAATATCCTTTCGTTTTTCTAACGAACATTTTCTATTCATTTGCAAATTTGTAGAATTTTGTCTCCCTAGAACTTGAAAATTGACCATTGTACGTCCACACCCTGTATAGGTGACAATATCAATTGCGAAAAATATATTGAAAAGAACATATTATTAAAATGAGTCATATATTTGGGCCTGTCCATCTCACATGTTATCCTTTTGTGCGCCAATAAAACAACAGAATTTTTCGCAACACCTGGCATTTGTTTTTATTTTGGACACATGGCCCTATATTTGAGATTCGATTCGAGACTACATTCGACCATTGCCAATGGCTAAGTAACAAAAGTGTACAGCTTGGAATTTAAGTCTTTTCTACTGGTCCTGTTTCATTCACATGTTATACCACTGAACCCAATAAAAAATAGTAGTGGTCCAGCTGCCTTACATATTGTGTCTGTTACATATATTTTTACATCATCATTACAAATAGAGGTAAACACTACTTATCAAAATGAATAGTTAACACATTAACCTTATTTTTAGTGTTTATTCAAATTAAGTGATTTCTAACCGAATGTGTATATTTGTTGGGTAATGTCGTAGTATTTGGCTAAGAATTTATGTAGGTTTACAATTGTTTAAAAGTAAACTGTGTGTGTACCAATACTTACAACAGCGTTGAGCAATTTAGAAAACGGCTGAGCTTGTTATGCGATATTTACGTTTCAGTTTGTATACAAAATTTCCGAAATGATTTAGAATTCTGCTTGAAATTAAAACTAAGTACCTACCTAATTATAAGAATACATGCATTTTGTAATTTTTTCATTAATATGATTTATGCTGAAACTAATTACAATATCTAACCCTAGGAGAGCAGAATAACCCGAAGCAAGGCCGAGAATATATTTTTTAATATCTAATAAATGAGATTTTTTCCAAAACGGTTTTTTTATTATCATCGTACAGTGTGACTCACTTAAGATGAAGATGATGTCTCACTTATGTGATGATGGTGAATATATAGGTACATATTATGTCGATTTTCAAAAAAAGATTACTTATCGATTTTTTTTTAGAAAAAAAGTAGTAACATATTTTTAATCAGCACCTTTAGAAACGTCTTTGTACAAGATTACATCGTAATGGATTTAAAGGTGTTTGGGATAGGGGCCGTCAAAGAAACAATTTTTTCAACTAAAAATAATTTTTATTTGTAAAACGGATGATTGCTTAAAAAAACATATACACGGTGTACAAAATATTCCCTAGGACCTCTTTCCCATAACCCGAGAAAAGCTCTTATTTTATTTTTTACCGATAGGGCCCTTTCCAGCACTTCCACCGTAAATGGATATTTACCTGTGGAACGATTAATAAAATAAAAAAATATATAAAAAAAACTGCTAGATTCAGAAACAGAAGAAACATTAAACTTAGAAGAAGAATAAGTAAGGAGATGATGATAGATGGAAACTTAAAAGAAGCATGGGAAACTGAAAAGAAGTATCTCGCAAACACCTACACTTCCCAACCAATGATGACAGATGGAAACTTAAAAGAAGCATCTCGCAAATACCTACACTTCCCTTCCTATATTCTTACCCTACCCCATGCATCATGTGGCTCTCGCTGCTGACAACAAGCATGTCCAATGCCCAACCCGGCAGTATATAAAACATCCGAGGTTTGGTTCCGGCATGCGGTTTGGCCGTCCATTGAGCGTGTTCGACGGAGGACCATTCTGCATGTTGGAACGAACCTCCGTGGATTCCCGGAATCGGCAGCAATGCTCACCTTACGCTAAAAAACCAATCAATCAATCTATAAAACGGATTCTCAAATGAAAAAATGCATTCTTCATTTCTTGTTCAGAATAATGTACTATGCTTGTTTGAATTGATTTTAAAAATTGTTTATTTAATAAAGCAAACATTTTAATTCGTTTCCAACAAATAATCTTCAATAAAGGCCTAAGTAAGCCATGAAAACAAAGTTATTGCAAGTGTCAATTTGTTAAAAAAAAAAAATGATTCTAAAATTGTTTCGTTATTTTTACTCGACTAAACCCAACCTCTAGCCTTAAAATCCATTTTGTGGACTTCAGATTTTCTTTAAAACCTATTTAGAGTATGTTGTAAGAAATCATATAACAAATTCTCATACCTTTAATATATTTTACACCAAGATTATGCTTATAATATTTAATTCAACGTTTATATTAAATAACTTCTAGCTAGAAAGCTTCGTCATCCATCAGTGAATGGCTTAACAATCTAATGGTGGTATAGTTAGACTTTTATTGATTTTTGGAATGTAATACCGCACAAGGTCTTTTTACGGATACAAAAAAATTCTATTACTTGTGACGTTTAATCTTCAATTAGTCATTTCTGGTACCTCCACTTTTGATTAAATTTTAAATCGAACCACGCCAACTTTGTAATTTTAAATGGACAGGGGAGCCCTATCTTCTGAAACGTCACTTTCAATGGCATAGATAAAAAGTCTTCTACAAAAAAAAAAAAAAAAAAATTAAATCGGATAATTCGTTTCTGAGACAAAAATATATATATCATATCATTATCAACAATTTCACCTACTATCTTTAAATATACTTGTTAGATGGTAGATCCACATGTGTCGTTTAAAATTAAATCTTGTAGTTTTATGCAAACAAAAAATTGTACTCATGGACATTGTTTTTCAAAAGATTTTTCTATGACCAAAAAACTACTAAAGAAATCAGTTGATTGACTGTTGTAGTTTTGTAGTTTAAAAAAGGTTACTTATTTTGAAATAAAAACAGCACGTAAGCCTCGGTGTGATATATTATACAAGTACCGTTCTAAAGAAATACCTATTTATTATTATAAAATAAGCATTTCTTGTCCAACTATACCCCCTTAAAGGGGGTGTGCAAAAAAAAGTTATTTAATTTCTATCTGAAAATAACGTAACGTTATTTCATCCATCTAACATGTATACAAAGGGGTGATATTAACTACCCTTCTTATAATTTTGTAAATATCTTTCTGTCTGCTGTTTTTTCTTTGAATTGAAAAAAAGAACTAAACATCATGATTCATTTAGAAACCTTTTTATCTCTTGAAAAAATATCGTAAAATCGACCGTTTTTGAGAAAAAGGAACTAAATTCCTTATCATTAGTCAAAACACAAGGTAGGTTGGTGTCAAATCATAATTTGGCAATATTTGTACTATGATCTTTGGTGCTTATAAATTATTTTCAGCTAAAATTAAAAACCGTTTTTTGCACATCCCTTTAAGGGGTACAGCTGGACAGGAAAGGCTTTTCTTGAAAAATTTTATATGAAGACCCACCTTCATTTTCGATAAGGAATTGGTAGTTAAATTTTTTGCACGTTATTACGGGACATCCTGTATATCTAATCATCGTTTTTTTTAGTGTTCAAAAATCATTACACCTTTCTTTGAATATAAGTTACTTGTATAAAGTCCGCAATTAAAAAACTAGACAAAGATAAATGCATTTCTTGCCTTCTTCCACGCATACGTAATCAAAGAAAATTTACTTAGTGCCTCTTTTAAAATCAGCGAATGCATACTTCTTTTTTAAAAATTAATTTATATTGATCCGGCAAAGAAAGTAAATTTTTAGAGTATTTCCATAACGTATTCTATTCTCAGGTCGGCAGCACAGAAACGGATTAAAAATGTTGTGAGTACAGATCAAATATAACTTGATGCATTTATTAAAAATATAAAACATAGGTATGCATCAGATTGACAGTAGTACGTCCGCCCGCTTGGTATTTTATAAACTGAAAATAAAAATAATAGGCGAGAATTTCGAGCTATAAACCTTAATCTCCACAACAATTTAGTTTCAGAAATTATCCTTGTTTAGTTCACGAGCAAAAGCAAGGCAAGAGATAAAACGTATGTGATGCTGATCCAGTACATGCTAACAAATAATGGGCGGCTGTGAGTCTTCGTTTGATTGTGTATAATTGTCTCCATTTGTGCACATAAAAAAGGTCATAAAAACCGGCCATCAAAATATCAATGTCGGCGCTATTACTGCTGACAGCTGTAAGACAGAGCTGCACTTTATGCGTATTAGAATGAAGAAAATAATACTGGAGACTTAAAAATCGTGTTTTCAGTAGAAACTTAATGGCGTTTTAAGAATATTTCTCTGTTTTGCGTCAAGATAGGAATATCTTATGCATTGGTGGACGCATTGTCCGTCCTTCGCGACATTGACAGATAAATTCTGAGTACGACTATGTTTATCTGTTCCCTGGGTAGGACGTTTTAGTTAGGGGCGATTCGTGTAACCATATCACCAGAGTCAGAGATCCTAATTGAAAGAGGCGTGCTTCCGTTTATTTCTTATCTTAATCATGCCAGAACATACATAAGGGTAATGCTGTTTCATCTATTAAGTAATACCTTATATTTATTATTTAGTAAAGTGTAGAAAAATAAAGCATGCCCCGGTCTTCCTCCATATTAACTCAGTCGGCACCTTTGAGTTTGTCAGGTGCCGTATAAATAAATATGGAGTGAACTATATGGCATGGAAGAAAATGAGATATGCATCTTTTTCTGTCTAATGTTTTATTGCACACTTCGCCTTAACAAAATAACTATAGTTTACATTTCCGGGGAAATTATATTTGTTGTTATAATATTTTTTTAAATAAACAACATTGGAAAATTTAATCAGATTTTCTAGTTTTGTAGCAAATGACCTTGAAAATCAAGGTCATAATTCGCTTTCGCCGATGTCTGCAATGTAAGTCCATATTCCATTGTAACTGTACACAGTGTTAGGTTCTAAATTAATATTTTACGTGTTCATGGAAAAAAATCAACTCTTAAGTTTACGAAATTTGGTAGAGTTAAGTATTTGGATGTGCTAAATTCAGTGTTGCTGCAGAAATGTTTCTTTTCAATAAAGCGGCTTCAAAATTATGGTCAGAAGAATCAAAAGATGAAAAATTCAATAAAAGAACCCAGCCACAAAAAAAGTCCTGATCCTGGAACTTGATCCGAGTAGTCTAATGTATTTTTCGACGCTGAACTCGTTGGATTTTAAAATTTGAAATCAGCATACTCAAAAATCCTAGGATTTTAATTAGGAGTAGACGATTTTACCGTATTCTAAGGGTGGTCTTTTGGCTCTAGCTCAAAATTTTGAGGGTATTTCGGCTTTTCTGAGGTCGGATTGGAATTCAGCGTCGAAAAATACATTCGACTACTCGGGTCAAGTTCCAGAATCAGGACGTTTTTTGTGGCTGGGTTATTTTATTAGATTTTTCATCTCTTTTGCTTCTTCTCGCCCTAATTTTGAAGCCGCTATATTGAAAAAAGACATTTCTGCAGCAACACTGAATTTAGCATATCCAAATATTTAACACTAAGTTTAGTAAATTTTTATCGAAAATTGGCTGGGTTGCCGACTTTGTCGCCTGTTTTCGGAAAAAGCAGCACTGTGTGCGAATCGCCACTGTGGTATACGTTCCGAAACAATTTTCTTTCTTATGTGACTTGTTTCCTAATTTCATCCTATTTACAAATAATGTAATAATATACACGATAATGCCTGCAATTAACTGTATATAGCATTTTATAAAATAGCATTATGTACATACCATAACCTCGGCAAGACCTATGGTTTATAACTATAAGTTTTATAACCCATAAAACTTCGAAAATGATAGGGTGAAGCGTGGTAAACTAATCAGAAGGCAAACGTAATCCTGTGTTTGAAATCTCGATTGTTGTAAGATTTCGGTAAGCAAGAAGTAGTGCTTCTTTACTTCCCCCTACATTTTTCCTCGTCAAAGTTTATTACCTTTTACCATTCGAAATTGGCATATATATCTCCATCTCCTAGAATTCGAGGCCCCCCAAAAACTCCTGGTCCGGGGAGAACACCCCCAACCCCTCCGTCTCGGCGGGCATGTCTAGTGTCCAAAATTAAAAAATATTTGATCTTTCCATTTTTTCAACTTTCCTATGACTACAAAGTAAAGTTATGTTTTGAAGATGAATATTTGCACTGATTTATGTGTCATTTGCAATTTTTAAGTGTAAATTGCGCTCACAAATATAACGCTGTACAATTCCAGCATTATATTTGCAGTTTGCAAAATTGTAGGGATGCGATTACACTTACCCTCCAAAGCTGGCCTGTAAGGTAACTGAGTTGATTGTAGCCGATTAATTACATTTTACCCAGTCTTGGATCTAGTATCGTTTTTCTGATTATATTTACCCAACTTTGCCCCATTATTTTCTTGATAGGATAGTCTTGAAAATGTAAACACTAAACAGTATCTAGATTTGAATGTATCAAGTGTATGCACACGGTTAGTTGTATCCATTTGGCGGTTGAGGCTATAAATATGTCGGTTTGTTATCTATTTTCGTCTATTTTCATTACATTCACTAACTAAATTTATTGAACGTGCCTTAAAGTAAATTGCTACTGCAGTATTCAAAAACAAGTATTTAAATTTGATGAATATGATTATGATAGTGTCATTTGCTTGATAATAATATATTTGTTTAATAGTACACATCATTGAAACCGCTTCAGTTTTATATATTTGAGGGATATTTACTCGTTTGTTATTTTATTATTCACAAACGCTGTTATCTTTGCATCGTATCGAATATAGAGAAGGCATGTTATCAAAAAATACTGTAGAATTTCCGACAGATTCGCACTTTACATTAATTCTTGGTTGGCTTATCTTAGATTGTTTATAGACTTGAGTAGATAAGCTAATTCAAACGAAAATTATTCTCACTATTAATTGGGAAGAAAACTACATTAGTTTTTGATTTTCACTTTATTTTTTTGTCAACATGACAATTGTTTCCCCACACAGTGGCTTCTTCGGATGTTGTGTACTGGCATACATCCTAAGAAACCACTGTGTGGCGAAACAATTGTCATGTGGACAAAAAATAAAGTGAAAATCAAAAACTAATATAAGTTTTCTTCCCAATTATTATCATGGATTTTTTATCAAGTAACGGCCCAAACTGTTCAATATTCTCGTGCATCTATACTCGTTATTTATAGGGAAGTAATCGAGACTGAATTTTTGTTTAATGTTGCACCTTTTTCAAACCCATTTTCTGGCTTAACGGGAATTCTGGCTTCTTAGGGAATTCTTAGGATACTTAAAAGTTAAAGTACAGTAGGTAACCAGTTTCCTTTTCATCTATGTGGTGACTTGATAGATCGAAACTTCATTAAACATCTACTAGCAGAAATTATTATACATCATTCTAATAAGAGGAAACCAAAGTAAACTCATTCACTGCATTATCACTTGAGTATTGTTTTATTATTTTAAAAAATCCAGTTAGGTTTCTGTAGTGGTCTGTATATTATAAATCAGGTTGTAATTACGAGTAAAAATGATAAACTTTTATTAACTTGACAAATTGGTTTTTTTATGTAAATATTTATGCCTAAAATGTATCCTCAATCACTTCAGTATTCATTTTTAATAGTCAATATTTATTTTTCGCAGAGAACGAAAAATCTAACTATATCATTTCGATATATAGGTAACTGAATCAGCTATAACAATCTAGTGTTTTAATTTTGAAGAATTTCAAGGTGAAAGTGTCAGGAAAATCGCTACCCATTCATGGCCAACTCGGCAGGCGTTTTAAATCGAGATGGCGCGGAGATAACGTACACGTTACTTGTGGCGATAAGTACATTTTGTGGCTGGAGGATAACTATATTATTCTAGCCTCCTTCAATATCCTTCGTGCGACAACTTGTATCTTATTCAGATTTTATTCGTGCCTAAAACATCTGCAACTAAATTATTATTTTCTATATACCTGGTCCAGTAAACGGGGTTTCTCCTCTAACTTGAGTGCTGGCGAATGGATTTTGTGCAATGTAATGACGTTAATAAAAAAGTTGAAAAATAGATTAGAGTAGAAAATGATCGGAAGGGGTAGAAAAAACGGGTTCCGTAACATTTACTTTTTTGGCCCAAAATAAGATGTTTTTACTCTGGTGAATTCTTTTGAGAAATGCTTATTTTTCGAGATATGGCCACTCGAAAATTCCTGAAAGTGGGGGAAGAGAAATGTAAAAGTTGAAAAAAAAATCTGGAAAAATTTAGGTGAATGTATCATCGAAATACAAGACTTTTTTGAAACTTTCCTGTAAAGTGCGTTTTCACCGACCTTTCTTTGAAATTGTAATAAAAGTATGTAATTAAAATTTTGAAAAAATTCATACGTATGCATTGAGGCCTCCAAACATTTTTGTCTCTTGAAATTTTTTTGTAACTTACTAGTTTTCCAAGTTACATTCAGTTTTTCACGATAAATAATGTACTACATTTTTTGCAAATTTTCTATTAAAAAATACATGAAAATTCAAAAAATTAGCGTGACATATATATTGTTATAAAAAAAATATGAAACCTAATATAGTTACCTATACCATTTTTAAAGGTTGAATATAATTTTTAAATTGAAAATGTGCAAGAAATGTACATTATTTGATTATTTGTCGTGAAAAACTGGCCAGTAACTCGGAACATTAGCAAGTTGCATAAAGATTCCAAGAAACAAAAAATGTTTAGAAGACCTCAATACAGTACGAGTTTTTTGAAATTGTTAAATTATGTATTTTTAAAGCGCTACAATTTCAAAGAAAGGAGTAGTTTTTCCGGAAAAATTCGGCGACAATGCACTTTACACAAACGTTGCAAATAAAAAAAGTATTTCGATGTTACATTCGCCTGAATTTCTTCAGATTATTTTGTTCCACTTTTACATTTCCCTTCCCCCACTTTTAGGATTTTTCGAATGGCCATATCTTAAAAAAAATACACCGGAATAAAAACATCCCTCTTTGGGCCAAAAAAGCTAAACACATTATTTTTATTTTTCATTTTTGACTTAATTCTACAAGTTACGGAACTCGCGATAAAAATGGTGTTTTCTACCCCTTCCAGTCATTTCCTACTCTAATCTTTTTTTCAACTTTTTTAACAACTTAATTATAAACACATTGTGGGAGGTTCAAAGTGTGTCGAATTCGGTGACAGACGCGTGTTTCGTGACTCCTATAAGATCTCGAGATAAATCCGGATAAAGCAGCAACCAAACGTCGAAACTGCATTGAATTAAAGCATAAATAATTCTGCCTTGGTTGGTATAAATTAGCACGAGTCTGGCTATTTCATATCGTTGATAATTGATTAAATTTTGAATAAATCAACACATAAGAGTGTATATAAACAACCCGAGAAAGGATGCGGTCCCTTTTTCAAGTGAGTGATATAAAATAAGCAACAGCCAGCCAGATGTGCATGTGAATGAAACAGATAAGTTTTTGTTTACTTTGCTTTTAATTTAGTTAGAAAATACCCGAAATTGGAAGGCGGCAGTTGAAAATAATTACTGTAAATTGAAACCGATTGTTTCAAAGAAACGACATACCTACAGGGTGAGCCAACTACCCCTTTGGACCTTTTTTCTCATAACGCGCAAAAAATATTGTTACCGCGAGATAGAGCCCTTCCCAGCAACTCCACCGTAAATGGATATTTACCTGTGGAACGATTAATAAATAAAAAATAAATAAATAAAAAGCTGCCAGATTTAGCAACAGAAGAAATAGAAAACTTAGAAGAAGAAAAATAAGGAGATGGCGATAGATGGAAACTTAAAAGAAACATGGAAACTGAAAAGAAGCATATCACAAACACCTACACTTCCCATCCTTTATTCACACCCCATGCGTCATGCGGCTGTCGCTGCTGACAACAAGCACGTCCAATGTCCAACATCCGAGATTTGGTTCTGGCACGCGGTTTGACGGTCCGTTGGGCGTGTTCGACGGACGACCAAGCTGCGTGTTGGAACGAACCTCCATGGATGCCCGGAATCGGCAGCAGTGCCCACCTTACGCTGGCAAATCAATCAATAAATCAACTCCATTAAAAACACATTGCATCAGAATCCATACACTGGCACTCATGTTAGAGAGTTTAATCATTTTAGCGCTTCGTTGACTGAACTAATAGATATTTTAATTTTGTTTTATGGTTAATATCAAATTAATTTGATCCGTAGGAGTAGATTCTTGGGACTTTTCGGTCGGTTTGAATGAAAATGACACTATTTTTTTACGTTTCGGATTAACCATCAGAAAACTACGCATACATTTTACAAATAGTTAAAAATGCGTTTTTGTGACAGTGACAATTTATGTTACTTAAAATTATTATTATTAACTTCCACATTAATTTTACATTTCACGTCTATTTAGGTTGAGTGTTTTAACGCAACTAAAAATTGAAATATTTTACTGCTGGCTCTAATTTTTGCGTTATATTTGATCCATATTTATGTTACTCTTGATAAGATTTAATGTATTTACATATCAGATTTGATGTTTTAGTTAAACGAATGGTGTGAAACATTAAGGTATAAACACTTTGTTTTGTTGAATCGGTGGAAAGATGTAAACATATTTAAGTTACATAGCAATATTTGATTGAAACATGCTTCACTTAATACTTTATAACAATGCAGCTATTTATTGTGTTGACTTAATGTCGGAAAATTTAATAAAAACTAGTAAAAGTTGCAGTCGGGCGTGGCCAACTGCAAATACCTATTTCATTAACATTTTCGTCGAATAGCGGCCCAATTCGGTATTATATGATGCCACTAAGATTGTATCTCTCCATATTTTTGTGTTCTTAATAAAAAGATGAGTGACAATTTGCTCTAAAATTATAATAAAACATATTTTATATAAAACTGATAGTTTATACTTCTGGCGAACCATGCTATTTTCCATGTCGTATCAGAAGTATATTTGTTTAATATGTATTTGCATTCGGTAGCGCTCGACTACAATACTCATTCGTTTCATAATAGTTTTTAAATACACTTCAGTAACATTTTAAAGTAATATTGATATATCTCTATATAAAATTCTTTCGAATTGGAGAGATACGCTATGTACCACAGTTTTGACATCTTGTACATCTTCGCATTTTTCTGTGCTTAGTCGAAGACCTAACATTTTGCTCTAAAATTATAATAAAATATGTTTTATATAAAAAATAATATTTTACATGCCTCTAATGATCACCGTGTATGCCGGATATAGCCTAATTTCAATAGAGCTGTTTTACGTATGTTTCATATTTGAGATAAAATTGCTGGGTGTAGCTATAGCTACACATAGACATCGACACACAACGACCATTTCCTGCGATATTGCCATCTACCGGAATTAAGACTCGAATTCAGGAGAGATAACAGCGACTAGACGTTTTGTACCACTCTACTAGCCCACTGCTACGATCTCAGCGACCACTATACATCCACACCTTAGCCAGGATTCGAACCCGTGACTTCGCCATCACAAGCTTAACATTTACATTTAAATTTGTTTATTTTATTTAACTATTTATATTTCATTCCTTAAATATAGGGTATTTTCTCGGTTTACTTTGAATACACACTATGAAGCCCCACAAAAAAAGTTTTTAATCCGGATGACTGACCGTGGTATTCCTGTGTATTTTCGTATACCCCTTAAATTTTCGTCTAGAGGCAAAAACATTCCTTCAATAAGGTAAATTTATGAACATAAGTACCTAGCATTAAGGAAGGAATGGGGACATTTTATCTCTCGCACTCTTCTTTTTTAATGCCAAGAGCTTCAGCGAGGGGATAACAATTCTCCCGAAGAGTTGATACACCCTCTGGACTCCTTCTATACCCTGTTGGACCTAGAACTGTGTCATAAAAGCTTCTAGCTTACAGGCTCTTGAGAATGCAAAGAAAATATGGTAGAGGGTGAAGGCTGTTCCGGAACCAAGCCTCCAGACGGGTATAAACTACCCCCTGCTGGATGAGGAACAGGGTAGGGGGAGATGTGGGAAAGGAATGGTCGCAATGCGAGAACCTCCTTACTGCCTTGACCGCACCCTGCAAGGGGCAAAACTACCCCCAAACCCCCAAAAAGGGTTCGAAAAACTTTTAGGACCGGAAAACTGTACTTTGGGGTTTTCAATTTTAATTTTTTATTTAATTTGCTTATTTATTTTAACGTCTTTGCGAAGTTTAGCTAATGCTACCCTACCACTTAACCAAGACGGCGAAATGAGATACGGTCACCCATCCAAGTAATGGACTCGACCGACGTGACTTAACTTCGCCGATCGAGATCTCGCCACTGAAACCGGTACCGCACCTCCCCTCACGAATTCTGAGAGGGAAGACAAACGGGAATCCATATCTGTATATATTTTTTCATTCCAACATTCAGGGCATCTCTATATCCCTCACGGTATCACCTGTATTGCATGACTATCATTCATAAAACCCATTTTATCTTCAGTCATACTTGTTTTCGTAAAGTTACTCGAATGAAACCTAAATACCGCAGTTTTGATGTCTCTTTTTGAACTACCTTATTTGATAAATCAGTTTCAAACTACTATTTAAAAAACCCAATCACCAATCAAGTGCAATTTTATTTATAACTAATTTGTTTCTGATCTAGTGATCTAGGTACCTACCTGCATTAAATTATTACCACAATCGCTACTTTGGTTATAGTCGAGGTTATATTAGTAATTTGTGTAAATTATTGGTTTATATTTAAGGATAAACGTAGTTTTAACAATCATTGACACGTGAAAATCAGTTATTTTTAGACAAAAATGTAAATTCGTTTAAATATTTCTAGCATCTAAACGAGCATTAAAGGTCGATATATTGTAATTACTTCTATTGTTGGTAAATAAATAAATAAACGGTTACGTCATTTAACTGGTACAAATATTTCAAAGCTAATTATATTTTATTACGTAAAATTAGTTAGGCTATTGATTTGAACTTTCATTTGCACTTTCTACCTAAATAATGAAGAAGCGATGGCATTTACCCACTGATAAGTAACGACTATCCACGTTTTACCCACGTATCTAACGAAGAATGAGTTGCAAAACTTTTGAAAATGCCAGTGGATACTGTCACGGCTAGAATACAAAGCTAACAGAAAACTCGGTGAATTTTTCATTTAAAGTGGACCCACCTCTATTTAGAATTGTTTTGGAATCCGGTGTATAAAGAACAATTCTTGATTAAAGTACATGAAAGTGAAAGGGATTGCAATTTTAGGTTTAGCGATCGAAACATGTTTGCTGAGATTTTTGTGGCACTATACAAAGCTACTGTCCGACAAATAGAACTAGGCATGGCCTGGCATACTAGCATGCAAAGTTTTACATCGTGTATGTAGCTTTGCCAAGTAGCCGGATTGTACTGCTTACTTAATGCAATCTGTTTTTGTTAGCATATGTGAACTAAATAAATAATCTAGGAGCTGTACATATTTTGTCGGTATCTTAAAGTTAATTAAAGCTTGATAGGAAATTATTCATTTTTTTAATGATCAATAGATCAGTAAAATGAGTACTGTATTCAAAATGTTTAAATAAATGTTCTCAGTCTATAAAAAAAATCTTGCAACGATCATGAGTTAAAACTCCGTTCTTGTTACAAATTTGACAACTCGTGACCTACTTGACGGGAGGTGCCCCGTCAGAAGTCGTTTCTGTGAATCGTTGTTATTCATCAAACGATAAAAACAATTGATAGAGCATAAAACGATGACGGGCCGAAGAAACCACCCAGCTGCCCTACTATATAAGCTTGATAGTTATTGTCGCGTGTTTCCACCCCTAGGAAACACCGTTTAAAATTCGTGGGTTCAAAAATTATAATAAGAGATAAACACTAACACACTTTTACCTGATATTGTCTGTAATTGTTTATTTGTGGCATATTCAGATTTCTTATGTTTTATTGGGTATTTTGCCACTGAAAAATATTTAAAAATTTGAATGAAAAAACCTCTGCGCCAAATGGATCAGACAGAGGTTGGTTCTTGAGTACTTGACTGTTTCAAAAAGTCTCACACCTAAAATATTTTTCAGTGGCAAAATACCCAATAAAAAGTAAGAAGACACTTTTACCTACTAAAATAACCTTTATCAATGTTTATTACTTGATGTTTACAGTTTGTATTGACTTTGGATTTCTAACCTTATTTTTCATTTAAAACCTCCCTTACTGCCTGTTTACATTAGCTTATATACTGTAAAAACGCCTTTAAAGCCATCTACAGCAAAGTCCAGAACCTTCCGCGGCAATCTAGAATAATGTAAAAATCTCGATGCTTCTAGAAAATTTACTACTACCGGTGTCTCAGAGGTGGCGTGCATTACAGGCTTTGATGAATACAGTTACCTAACCATTGCTACTTTTACCTACAGTTAACTAACCATTGCTACTTAATTTCGGCTATTACTCATGAGTCACCAGCCCCTAGAGGGCGTAACATTATTATCAAAATGTAGAATACCAACCGTTTCAAAGTACGCCTAAATAATGTTGGCACTAGTAAAGGAAAGCCAAAAGATACATTTGGTATTAGAAAAATATGTTTCATTTGTCATAGGCCGTTGTAGAAAGAAACTTATCTAGTAGCACAGGTACTGGTGATAATACTAGAAATAAAGCTCCGAATTCTGATTTATTCGTCATGGATGCTAAGTACCATCCAGCTTGCTACAGCCACAATATAAGTAGTAGAAAAAAATGCAGCTATGACAACTTCACCTACTAAGAAACTTCACAAATCACAGATTCAAACTGTTATAACTTTTGTCAGTACCTCAGAAAAATGAGATTCTTTTGCTTTTAAGTCTTTTAATAAGATACCAAAGGCCTCATGTTTTTCAACTTTAGAAAATTGGTGCTGCACATGTTAAGACTCTCTAACCACTACACTAATAGTCCAAGATCCCAGAGCCGCCGCACCTACGTCATTTTAGCAAAGCTAATATTTTGACAATAAATAGTGTGATATGCAGTTAAGAACGTATGCCTATTTGCTAGCTTGAAAGCGGGGCCCTTTTACAGATAACAAGTACAAAAGGTACAAAAAAACCAACATTCATTATTGCCAGACGTTTTCCGTAGGCCTTAACTTCCGCCAGACGCATTAAAGCTCGAAAAAAAAAAACAACTTAATCTAACATATTAAATTTTTTGTTTTGTTTCGTTTTTTACATAGTTGGTAGTGGATATGATTCCACAGTTATGTTAGGTTGGATTTTTTCCAGCTTTAAAGCGTCTGGCGGGAGTTAGGGCTCACGGAAAGAGTCTGGCAATGATGAATGTTGGTTTTTAACAGTGTTCTGTCAAACACATATGAAAACCAGCTATCATACTTTAACGTAGATTAGCATTTTTTTTTCCTTTTGTACCTGTTATCTGTAAAAGGGCCCCGCTTTCAAGCTAGCAAATATGCATACGTTCTTAATTACATATCACACTATTTATTGTGAAAATATTAGCTTTGCTAAAATGACGTAGGTATGGCGACTCTGGGATCTAATTCTATAATTATTCATAATCAAATTTATTGTGTCTTCTACAATGCTTCGTAATTTGTAACAGACGATGAGGCGACCGTAAAAAAGCTATTTTTTTAAGGAAACTTAAAAAATATGGTATTTATCGTAAGAATAGGTACTCGCCATGATAGCTTTACGAAAACCTGATCCAAGGAGGATCTTACTTACGGTTGTCAGATATTCAACTTGATTACTGTTAGATTTTGGTAAGCTGCTGTGAGCTCCCTAAACGGTATCGAGTAAGTTGCTAAATGTCGCTAAAATTAAGGTTATGTCATGTCACAGAAAACATTTGTGATTATTAATAAATAATCATTTAATATTAATATGTCTATTCTGTATTTTTTTAAAAACGTTTAACGAACAGCTGCTTGGAAAGATGTCACCTAAACGCACCTAATGTAAGAGAATAATAAACGATCAGAATGGAATCTTTCTGAGAAGGGGAAGATTCGCGCATCCAATTCGCCATATCCCTGGAATAAAACAACAAATAATCGGGTGCTCTTTACAGAGTTGCCAAATGCACAATAATTTCTGATGAACCAAGGATATGTAGTTCCTTAAATTTGGTTTGTATCGTGATGACATAATATTGATGTGGTATATTTTTCAGCTAACAAGCAACTTTTAGAAAATTTAAAGAGATTGATTTTGCAAGTTTCTTTGAGAAAAGTTGACAAGAACTTTATAAAATTTAATTGCAAATTCCTAAATGCAACATTACGAACTACGTCCCTGACTTGTATTCCAACACGATGGACGATTTTGGAGTTAAATTGTATATAGGCTACGTCGAGAGTTTCCCTTCTGATTGTTTGGTAGTCTCTGGTAAGAGATAATAACCCAGTTTTTTCTGATAGTTACGGGTTTATGCTTTAAGCTGGTGTTAGTTTTGTGCATTAAATCAACATTGGTCGTCTCTTCTTATTCATAAAGATGAGGGATGGTAACTACTTAAAAAAGAGAAAATATGGGTTGCAATAAGTTCCGTCAAAATGTACTAAGAAGACTATGTACTATTATTTAAACAGATCTCTTTGCTATGTACAATTTGATGTTTCAGGTCTTAGACCCCCTAAAGTCCGTAACTATACCAAAATTAGTACCGTAAGTGAGGTTGCCCCCGCCGTCGGATCACGTTTTCATAAGGAAACCATGACAAGTATCTATTGTCACCATAAATGCTATCTTCTTTAAGAATTTTGTCCTTAAAAAAATTAGTTCTACTTTTTTAAGGTCGGCTCTCGGACTATAATACCGATACACAATATCAAACTGTACCTAGGCCAGTAATTCTCAGAACAACTTAATATGTCGATTGATTTTTCTGGTATATATTTTAAATAAAATATGTAGTAAAGTTAGTCTAGGAAGTAATTTACTTTTCATAATCAAATGCAAATGCAAATTCCCTACAATGTAAGAGTAATCTAAAATAGAATTAAGGAAATGAATATATTACTAGCAAAAATACTCGTAACAACATTGAATTATAAGAAAGAAATATGCACATTACGTACAGATAACTGTCACAATAATGTTGGTTTTAATTTTAAATTATCCTGCTCAACAAAACCAAAAAACAACTAAAGACAAAAACACTTACCAAAAACTTTGAAAACTTTCACAGACACGTGTTTCTGTATCCTACACAAGGATACTTCGTCAGTGCTACTTCTTTCAAAGTTGAAAATGAACTAAACAGTCACTTACCAGGCAATACGTATTTATGCAATAATTATTTATGGTTCTAACGAACAGGATAATCCAAAACAGATTTCGGAGAATTACCAATACAGGTATAATCATAAAACATAATCAAATGCAAATGCAAATTCCCTACAATGTAAGAGTAATCTAAAATAGAATTAAGGAAATGAATATATTACTAGCAAAAATACTCGTAATTATTTCAAACTCTTACTAAAGACTCATCATAGATAAGTACAAAAACATATATCCTTCTAAACAAAATACTTTGCTGGCTACATGCCACGAACAACATTGAATTATAAGAAAGAAATATGCACATTACGTACAGATAACTGTCACAATAATGTTGGTTTTAATTTTAAATTATCCTGCTCAACAAAACCAAAAAAAATGTTGTTCGTGGCATGTAGCCAGCAAAGTATTTTGTTTAGAAGGATATATGTTTTTGTACTTATCTATGATGAGTCTTTAGTAAGAGTTTGAAATAATTACGAGTATTTTTGCTAGTAATATATTCATTTCCTTAATTCTAATTTACTTTTCGTTTACATAACCCATCAAAAAAGGAACATATTTCGAACCATACTACATAAAAGGTTGTAAGTAAATTAGATACAGCAGGATTGAGTTTCATTCACAAAACCAGTTAGGTACTAAAATTATGCAAAATTTTTAAAAGATTTATTAACAAGTTTTGTAGAGAACTGGTTGTCTCGTAGTAACTCGACCAATAGGAGACAGACGGACACGTCATCATGTAAGTCAAATTTCATAACAGGACGATGAAACTAGCCAGTCCAACAATCTCGAGAATAGCAAGTTTTATTTCAGTTAATCAAAAATGTTTGTATTTTGTATGCAACGAGTCCAGTTTTTACTACAAAATGGCAACTTTTAGGCAAATCAAGCTAATATTCCTGTAATGAATTTCACCTAAGTGCACATTAAAGGAAAATTTTGTTATTAGATGTGAATATAAAACGAATGCAAATGATAGTAATAATAATAAACGTTTTTATTGAATTGATGTTAACAATGACACATTAATTCTTTCATGGGTGAAGTTTACTAGGACTCCTTACACTTAACCGAGGGGTAAACCGCTGGGAATTTTGGTGTACAAACCTCAGGAATTGCGGGAATTGTAGAGGAATTTCGGGAATTGCCAAGGAAATGCCAGGAATTTCGGGAATTGCGAGGAATTTCGGGAATTGCCGAGGAATTGCTAAGAATTTGGTGGGTATTACGAGGAATTAAGGGGAATTGCGACGGTTTGCGCCTGCGCGAGAAATAATAAAATGCATACAGCTTCGTATCACCATTTTGCTGTCTGTGACATGAAGTACGAGACACGAGCTGATATTGTGCAGTGTTTTTCTCAGTGTTTGTTCTATGAAAATATAAAACATAAGTTGATTAGGTAGTTAACTAGTTACGGCAATAATTGTTACAAAATTATTTGACTAGTTATTGCTATGTATCGCTATTAGGTTTTTCGTCAACCAATAGATTCCATTGGTTAGGTTATGTTTTGGGCGGGCACTTCCAGTTATTATGGGAAGTCGTATTTACGATTTTTAACGTCAAATATCTTCTAAACCGGACGATTCTCTACTACAAACAAAAGTTCATGAGGTGTAATTATTTTAACTATAGTTAATGAATGAATTTTGCATTGAATCGATTAGGTATATTGAATAGAACATGAAATTATTTTAATTATTTTATTGTAATTGCAATAAATACCACCATGGAGTCCAAGGACAAACTATAAATTTGGAAGAAAGGAAATTATGTAAATATATTTGGATAGCAGAGGACGCCACAAGAATCACAGGAAAAATAGAGTATGACGGAAAAACTAATGAAATCATTGGATTTACTTTGCCACTAAAAAATGGCCTTCCTGATAGACATGTATTTTGTGCAACGTCAACAGAAACCATTCAAAGGTATTTTTTGGAAAACTCGAATGCAAACTATGCTTATGTAATAATGGCCCAACCGCTATCCGCAGCTAGCCCCGTTTATTGTTTAGGTTTCTTTGGAACAGACAACAAATTTATTTACAGAGATGTAATATCAAGGTGGAATTCGCTAAATCGTACAATATCACCATCATGGGAATATCTTCTGATGGCGACACAGGGCTTTTAAAAGCAATGCGAGTTAAAACTAACTTTCCTTAGCAAAATGAACCGCCCAAAGCCTCTAGAATAATTAAACCAGGAATTGAGTTGCCGATGGGAACATTTTTGGCATCAGCAGGTCACTTACAAACCTTAATAGACAATTTTCCCAAAGATCTTCATATGCTTACTCCGTCAGGCAGTGCCGGAACCCGATCTTACTTAAAAGTTATGAATTTGGTTTTAGCAGCATTTTTAGATATATCAATAGACATAGAAACAAGGATATACAATATGTGGTATGCCGTTTTCTTTTTGAGAATTCCCTAAAATCCAACTTTTTGACTGATAACTGTTACTTATGTATTAAGATAAATGCTCATAATTTAATAAAATTGATAAAAGCATTTCAGGAGAATGATGAATTATCACCAGAGATGTTTCTACCTTGGATGTTCGGTAGTCAGACGTGCGAGAAGATCTTCAGGGCAACAAGATCATTGACATCAACATTTTCAACTGCCGTTTAACTTCAGTTTAAAAGATATTCTAAGTAGAATGGACAGAATAAAATCTATTAATAACATTTTAAACGATCTGAAAGATACATTTGTGTTTCCGCGAGAGCAGGCACGTAACGTTCCTGAACGTACCTCAAGGGAACATCTGCTGAAGTGTAACATTAATATTTCGGATCTGGATATTACAAAAACTGTAGAAAAGGCTTTGAAGGATTCTATTACAGAAGCTAAAAAAACTTAAAATGGTTGTGGATTCTAAGCTTTTAAATTTTGTAACCGTTCAAGAAGACTCGGAAGAATTTAGATTAATAGATAACGAACTGGATGAGGATGAGGATAATATAGATAACACTCTAATTTAAAATGCTGCAGATAAGTCATTTATAGTCGGAATTCATAATCAGGAGGATCATGACCTACTATACGAAAATGCAAGTACTAGCACACAAAAACATGCCAAAAATGGGTTGCATTTAAAAGATTTTTCCCACAAAATAAAAGATCACAGAAAAAAATTTTCGGAGAAGTGTCCATATGTTAAAATCGAAGTTTCTAACGATGAATTTCGGATTGCTGAAAAGTCATCCTTCTGCTGGTTGTTGGCTCAGCCATAAGGGAAAGTAAGTACTGATCGTTTGAGAAGGTTTTTTCAAGCTAAATCTGATAATAAACCTCTTTCTAAACTTAAACGTAAAAAAAATATCGAGAAAAATACAACAAGGAGTAAACCTGTTGAAACAGAAACGGAGGAAAACTCAGAAGAAAGCTCGGAAGAAAGTAACGAGGATGAAGAAAGATTAGAGGGTGAAATGAAATTTGATGACTCAACGGATACAGAAAGCTTCTCCCCTACATCTGATATCGAGTCTGACATGGACCAGGACACGAGTGAAGATTTTAATGTTATTATGTCACAGTACTATGCTGTCTATTGTGAAGAAAAATGGTATATTGGACGAATTATAGAAAATTCCGTAAATAATTTTAAAATATAATTTTTATCTGAACAGTTAGGTGACTATTTAGGGCCTAGAAAAGAAGATATTTAGGCAATAGACCATTCGATCTAAAGAGAATCGATAAGATGAATATTGAGAAGAAATATAAATCCGAGAAATGCAAAAAAATCATTCGTTGGTATTTTCTAAACATTCCTCTAAATATCAATCTAAAGAAGTTATTCCTTTTTTTAACAAAACAATATTTCATTTTGTAATTATGCTTATTATTATTTTATTAAAACAAAATTTTGTTTTTTATTTTAATATACTTACATGTATGTATATATGTACCTATATAATTAAATATACCACTTATATTTTTAAATTAATTTTCTAAATTAATTATTTGCACTAGAATTTGCACTGGTCAATTCTACTGGAATTGGAACTGTCAATCTTTAATTTTAATGGCTTACCCTCAAGCATATCTACAAGGAAGTCTTGTCAAATATATGCAGTCTCATACTAAGATTTATATTCACTCGAACTGTCTGTCTGAAGATAAAAACTGAACTGAATAATTTCTCAAAATTTGTTTGTTTCGGAATATGTGATGATATTACTTTAATGTATCACAATTATTGTGCTTCAGTGGGATAAAAAGTTCTTTGTGGGGGTACAACCCCATACTTATTCTAAACAGAGTTTAATTTTTTTAATTGGTGCGAACATTTGCTTAAAAAGTTTCTCGTCGGTCGTGAAGTTGTGTTGTTCGAAAAATTTTTCTGAACATTATATTTGCAGTACCAAACTATGACAAGTTATGTATTGTTCTATTACGTACACGTTCCCAATTTTTTTTGCGGTAATTGTAAGCTTCTACTTGCAATTTATACGGGTAATTGCAGGAATTTATAGGGAACTGTAGGAATTTGCAGGAATTTACAGTGAATTGCACGAATTTACAAGGAATTGCAGGAATTTCCAAGGAATTGAGGAAATTTCAAGGAATTGCGGGAATTTATAGAGAAATTGCAAGAATTTATGAGGAATTGCGGGAATTTTTAAACTGAAAGGAATTGTGGTGTACAAAATTTTTTAGCGGTTTACCCCTCGCACTTAACCCAATGAAATAATAAAAATAAATCGTTTTATTTGTGTTCTGACAATGATGGAGTTCAGCTCCCTAGAGTTGCTTTTGCCCTCGACCAAAAGCATTCATACAAAGAATAAGAAATTTAAATATAGTATAAATTATATTAAATAAATACGTATACATTAGACATTATATTAAAACTAGGAACTTTATAAAATTTATAAAATCGTGGCTTAGTTTGTTATATAAATAAATGACATTGTGCGAAAATGATCTATGAACATGGAGGTGCTATGCCGAGGCTTTGTTAATTTGTCTTTATCACGAACAGTGACATTATGAACAGTACTTCTCTAACGGTATTAATTATATTGGTCGTTTTGGTAAAATTGCAGTTGTATAGAAATCATGATTACTAAACCAAAACAATTAAATATATTTTTCATATTTAGTCAGCGAAGAAACACGATCCTTTCTCAAATCAAAAATGCGCCGATAGGACAAAAATATTTTAAATATTTTGAGTGTGTTTCCTATAATAGTAAAGAAAAGCGGACGATACACAAACTTTTTTCTGGAATTTTATATCTAATTTTTTCTATTTACATACAGAAGTGTTAAACATAAATCTTTTCTAAATACTATTGTTTAAGTACATGTATAAATAGCATAAAAGTTCCAAAATCTAATAAATAGAAACTGAATTTATTACTAAAAAGTCGTTTTTCGTACCTTTTGATTTTATCGACAGACGGGGGAAAAATTCATATCTATTTATTCACTCCAGATTGAAGCATTTCCAAATATTCTCATAAAATTGTATTCATTTCTGATCTGTTTTTTCGACTTAGTGCCTGGCCTAATATTCAGATCAACATATTTTTTCATACTTATATAATCAAAGCAATTGTTTGAAATTAAACGTCGATACAATATTATATATCCTCAAGTATTATATCTTATACCTAGGTATTTCAACTTTCTTGTTCACCTTGAAAGAGCGTATGTTGCTATATACCCAGACACATTCAACATTTCTACTGATTTTTTAAAACTTATTTCCATTCTATGCTCACCCATTCATAGGGCCTGTAAGCCCTGTTCAGTTTTTACGGAAAAAAACAATCACTATCAAAGTATTTATTTAAATTTCATATTAGTATCAAAATATCGTTAATTATCTAGCTAACTTTGTCTTGCTGATTCAAATCTTAAACATCCAACTTTGTTAACGGTTCGGTTTTATAACGCTTTTTGGTAGCGTCCAGCAGCATTTTTAGCACCGTTTTAAATATACATTAGAATTATTTTATAGTTATTTCTTACCATCTTATAAAACAGTTATATTAAAAGTCTATTTGTGACAATTTTGGTTTTAAAAATAAATTGTTGTTCCAGAGTCTATTATATAATTATTATATAGCGTTGTACTTGCTACAAAACAAAATTGTTTACTAAAACATAAAAATACTGTGCCTAACAATACAATAAAACATATTTGAGATTTCTTACGTTAGCTGTGTTTATATTATATCATAATTAATTTTCGTTACTACTTATAACATGTATAGGTAGTACTTATCTTGTACGTTTTCGTTTTTGAACCCATAACTTTATGCGGGCACGCCTATGTTGCCCATTCAAGCAGTTTTAGCACAGTAGGTGGTTTTCTTTGTTTGCAAACTATACATGTTCTATTTTACCTTAAAAAGCCGTAGAAGTTTCACCCACGCGTCAATTATTGTCTATTATTATTACACCCCCACAAATTAAGATCTATACTCTGTCCTAAGCTGTTGTTTATATTTATCTTTATGGTTAGTTGCAATATATAATTATTCTTACGCTGAAAATAAGTGTTTTGTTTCGCAATCTAGCTTTCGTCGTTTTATCTCACCTGTGCATCTTCCAAATTGCTCGGTGTAATATAGTAACAACGGGTATAAATATTACTTACGTAACAATTTCTGTCTTATATATATTAGTAGCAGAATGCTCGTACGGGGTTAAAAATGTGAGTTGACACATTAAACCGCCACATTATAGCCAACATTTTCAATTTTCCAATTTAAGTAATTTTCTGTTGAAGTTAGTCAGACTTATTTATTGAACATGGCAACGACGCACTATCCTTAAAAAAATGTTTTCAATAAATGATTTTTCTCATTCAAAGTGGGGTAGAAATAAAAATGGGACACTTCAAGGATCAGTCCTGGGCCCACTATTATTCCTGCTGTACATAAATGATCTGTTCTTAAATGTGGTCGACTCAACAGCAACACTAATTGCTGAAAACTCTTTTTATATTGTAAAAGAAGATTCGTCAAAATATTCAATGTACCTAGAATAAATGAATGTTTAGAGAATATAAATGACTCGTGCATTGCAAATGAAATTAAGTCGGTTTTCAAAAAAAGTTTTGCTAAATGAAGTATGTATACGAGCATAAGTTTTCACATACCGTACGCTTCCGCAACCGCCTCCCGCTGCCGTTTTGTGGTCTCGACATGTAAAAACCACCGCAATGATAGCTTTAAAAAAATGCACGTGAAGTGTTGTAACCTTTGATAACGTTTTACACAACAATACTGTATAGTATACTGACGAACGTTTCGCCAATCAAGATGACAATATCGGGAGATAACTGAAATTACAAGTACAGCTAACAATAGTTATAGGTATCTAAAAAATCAATTTATATATAAAAGAACTACGAAGAGTGTACTATAGAATGTTCAGTTCATATGGAGAAAATTCAATAATTTTCTAAAAAAATTGTATAATTTTCAGGATTAACATTAAGTACTTAATAATTAAAAATATTTGTATGCAATTATTTTAATTAATTCGATATTTTCACTTTTTTCAACTTGATTAGAAAAATGTAAGTTATATGAAAAAAAAAACCTAGACCATGATTTTCAAATAAACATGAATTTTAAAAGAAACACCTTACAGAAAAATCTTCTGTATGTTGTCATATTTGATACACACACCAGTATGTATATAAAATGCAATTTGTACCAAATATACGATTCAAATGAATTGACCCCTCACTTTAACCGCGAATATCACAGAAACGGAGGAGCGGGAAAAATTTAAAAAATTATGTGTTCATTATGTGTCTATTCTAAATCATTCACTAAAATTTTAATATGTGTATTGGACAGTTTTGAAGTTCTGCTAAGTTATACTGACAAATGTCTTAGTTTTACGGAAATTTTGACCATATTAGTTTTAAATCCATTATATCTTGGAAAATATGCCTACTATGTAAATAGTATTCTAGATGACGATAAAGCACGGCATTTTTTGTACGAGGAAATGTTTTCATAATTTTTTGTTCTAAAAATTTGCAGCTATTCTCAGAAACGTAAACTCATGTTTATTCGGTTATTTATCAATGTATTTAAAAAATGTTTCATAAAATAGTTAATTACATAAAATGTAAGCATTTTCAGAAAAAAAATTGGTATATATCAAATATTAATTTAGTTATCAAGCGCAATAGATAATGTTATTGAAAACTTGCAACTAATATTTGATACATACCAATTCTTTTTTCTGAAAGTGCTTATATTTTATACAACTAACTACTTTATCAATTTTTTTTAATATATTGATAAATAACATAGTAAATATGTCACATTTTTGAGAATAACTGCAAAATTTTAGAAAAAAATATTTTCCAAGAATAATGGATTTAAAACTGGTATGGTCAAAATGTCCTTAAAAATTAGGACCTTTTTTAATATAACTTAGCAGAACTTCAAAACTATCCAATATACATTATCAAAATTGTGAATGATTTAGAACAGACACATAATGAACACATAATTTGTTCAATTTTTACCGTTCCTCCGAGACATTCGCGGTTAAAGTGAGGGGTCAATACATTTGAATCGTATATTAGTAAGAAATTTTACACTCTACTGGGAAAACGGACATAGATTCATAGTGATTTTTTAAATGCTGTAATAGATATGACATTTATGTTTGCATTTATGTGTACATTTCTATAGATTTCAGATTGTTATGGTCGACTAAATTAAAAACTCGTGTCTACGAAATGTCAGATATTACAACGCGGTGTTTGTATAAAAGAAATTTTATATAATTATACATTCCCCTTCGGAAAATTAAATATTTTTATGTAAAGAATTTAACCAAACAATAATAATAATTATTGTTGCGCAATTTTTTCCTGGATGTTTTAAAACACAACACGTTATTTATGTTTAAAATTTGTTAAAGAATCAATATTGACATTAATCACTTTTGTTTGTTTTGCATTAGATAAATGTTTTTGTACGTTGCAAAATTTGTTTAAAATCATTGTTTAGGTACTCCGCTTCATAAAATTTCATAAAATAAACATCAGACATTCTTAGATTTGTAGCGTCCAAAATAAAAATAAAGGGCCCGTCTGGCTTACGGTACTTTTAAAGTACAGTTAGATTTTATATGGGTCTAATAACGAAGGAACTTTCCCTTAGGTCCAGAAGTGCCACTGACCAGATGTAGCTTCGTCTCGGCTGGAAATACCTGTTTTAAAAGCTTCTTCTTTTAATATATTTATTATATCACGCTGGATTTTTTGGATATCATTAACTTTAAATTGCTCTCCGTCATGTCATGGCGATGTTATATTTATCGTTTATGTAATTTAAAATTTATTCATAATTTATGAAAATAATGTTAAAACCGGATGCATTGTAACGTCGTGTGATTTTTTATTTCCTCTGCCTAAACAATGTAGGTAGTTGGACAGGGAAATTATTCCACGTATGATTTTTAAATGCACAAACATGAAATATAAAGTAACTTATAGTGAAAATTCTATTTCTATAAATTGCTAATTGAAATATAACACTTTCATTTTATATTGCCACATGTGCAGTAATCGTTTCTTAGAAATACGAATTAAATACCATGCTTTAGAAACTCGACGAAATAGTATTTAATTTTAACAAGATAACCTACTCCTTTCATAGAGAATTTACCCATCTTGTTTACTTAAATGATTTGGCTAAGATAATTTTCAACACAACTTTATTATATCAAAATGATAAACAGAATTCCATCAATAACTACTAAGTACTGTGATACATAATTAATTTCTTTATTTATTAAATGAACACTCCAATTCCTCAGGGAAATTCTCAGTAATGGGACGTGATTGGTATGTAATTTTCCTGAAGATCCAAGATGGCATTTGTCGGGTTTGTAATGTACTATTAACGTACGAAATTTGAGCAAAATCGTTATGGCCGTTTTTTTAGAAATTAAAAAAAATTTTATTTCAATGTGAACTACTCTTCATTTTGGAAAATAAAAAAATACCTCTGTATATATAAAGGTGTCCTATGTACATGGAGCTACCTCAGATTTTTGTGATCAAAATAAGTTGATTTTACCTTTATTCCAAGTTGTTTACCCGTAGAGGACATTAAGGTATTACTGAAAACGATTAATTATGTAGAAAAGTTTTTGTGAAAGGGCAGTCCGCTGTAAGTTTCTATGAATAAGAATGCATTATTTCGTTTCATTTTACTTACCTCGCATACCGAAGGGAAGTAGTGTATTCGAGAAAAAAATCACCCTCCGAAAATTTTTCGGATTCTGACGTATCAGATCACGTAGATTACGAAAATATAGGTTTTTCAATTCCGTCAGTCTGTCTGTTGGTGCATTAACTAAAAAAACTACTTGACGGAGAGCAGTCAAATTTGGTAGGTAGTTGTACTGTCAGCGAAGAAATGGTTAAACTTTCAGTGGAAAATATACAGGGTGGACCGTCTAACCGGAATACATAGTGAAAAAAAAATTTTTTTGGTCAAATATAAAATTTCCACGTTTCATGACACGCTAAACATATTTCTGAAAACAAATTTTTTGAAAGTTTTTTTCACCATTTTTGAAAAAAATTTTACCACTAAAATAGATGAAAATTTTTTTTTCTTTGTTCAAATTTAAAATTTCCACGTTTCATGGCATTCTAAACCTATTTCAAAAAAAACATTTTTGAAAAATTTTTTACCACTAAAATGGATGAAAAAAAAATGTTCTTTCTTCAAATTTAAAATTTTCTCGTTTCATAGCGTTCTAAAATTAGAATTTTTTTTATTTTTGAAAAAATTTTACCACTAAAATAGATGGAATTTTTTTTCTTTGTGCAGATTTAAAATTTCGACGTTTCTATGGCATTCTAAAACTATTCAAACAAATTTAAAAATGTTTTTGAAAATCTTTTAAAAATTTTGAAAACATGTTTAATGTATTTAGTGCTACTATAGAATAGACGAAATATTTTTGTTTGCTCAAATTTAAAATTCCCACGTTTCATGACATTCCAAAAGTATTTCGGGGAAAAAAAATTGCAACCATTTTTTACCCTTTTGGAAAAAATTTGACACTTACTAGAATAGACGGAAAAAAATTTGTTTTGCTCAAATTTAAACTTTTCACGTTTCATGACATTCTAAACCTATTTCAGAAAAAAAAAATTTTTTTGACCAACATTTTTGAAAAATTTCAAAAAATAATTATATTTTTTAACCAGCACTATACTTCCACTCCATTACGTGAATGTGGGATTGAAAATGTGACAGATGACAATAATATTTGGCTTATGCACCTATTACCTATACTTTTATTGAAGAATGTACAGGGTGGTCATCCCAAGAAATAATTCAGTCATGGTGGACATTTGTAAAGGTATTTGCGCAAGTCTTCCATATTTGGCACCTGTTATTTAGTATTGAACTTTTGCTGTTGGGTGAGCACTCTGTATATTTTTTTGACCAAAAGTTATCAGGTTTTCTTTGTAATAATAGCAATAACTATATTCCGATTATTATTCTCAATGTCATTTCGTAATTAATATTTTTTTAGAGTGACCGCCATGCACAAATAACGAAGGAAGTTCTGTGTAAATACCTTTACCGATTTGTTTGAAATAAAATTAGGACTGGTTTAAACCGAAAATTCGTTAGTCTTATAATAAAATAAGTACGTAAACCAAAACTATTAGAAATATAAGGGGGTGGGGGTATTTTTCACACTTATGCCAACGCAATTACTTCGGTTAAAATGTCAAAAGTAACATCTGCATGGAAATATTAGTGTGCCAAAGCGTAATATTATAAAGAACGTTTCCAAGTTTATCGATTGGTTTTGGCGGTAGACTAAGTGACGCGACGGTCACACAGTTACACACAGACATTTTTTCTAAACCTCTCAACATTTGAGAATAATATAGAAGCAAAATCCGTCAAAAACTTGAGGTCGAATTTTTTGAAGATTACGATACTCTTCATTCCTAGTGTCGCCTGAGAATAAAAAAATATTGAAGTGAAATATTGAGCCCTGTATGTACTAAAAAAGTTAAATTGAAAAATGTTATTACATTACGTTCGAGCATCGATTGTAACACGCTTGGGGCTTTGTAACAGCAATGATCAACTTGGACCTCCAATAACCAATAAGTTGTGACATGCTTCAGTAAACTGTATATTTAAGAAACACTTATTAATCACTGATATCAGTTTGGATGACCACCACTTTCTTCCATGTTCCCCACATCTTGCACCACTGTCTCCATCTTTCTAACCACATTTTTCCACTCCTTGCACACTTCCACCGTTTCTTCTCACTTTCCCTTCATTTTGTCACACTCTCACCATTTTCCCCTGCTCACCCACCACCTTTGAAACGAATTTCCCCCACCCCCTCTTTATATTTATCGTACCTTCCTATTATCTTCCGCTACTTCCGTATCATTTCCGATATAAAGTAACGTATTTGGAAATAAGCAAGGGCACTAAAAGCTCATTGAAAACATAGTCAGTCATAAAAATAAAGCTCACCAATATAATATAATATATTATAGAATGAAATTACAAATAAGCTCACTATGTTTTTATAAGATTTGCGTTTATTATGAGCTTTTATTAGGACTCTTTTTTATTTCCAAATAGATTTTCATACAAAACTCTAAAACTAGGTGAAGGATTTAAACGTTTACAAATTAAAATCAAATTAATCCAAAGTGGCCGTCCAAGAAATGAATCATGGTGGTAAACTTACTAGTTTTGCACTTGTACAGTGGCGGCTCGTCAGGGGAGGCAGGGGAGGCAGGGGAGGCTGAGCCTCCCCTTGGAAGAACCACCATATCTTCAAAAGTAATATCTTAAGAAATTTCTATTAGGTATATCTCAATTTTCAATATTTTTTATTGTTTATTATTCATTAATTAATTTTCAGTTTATATATAACAATTTTGCATTTCCTTTCCACAAACATACCTATAACGTTAGTATAGGATAGTCTTTGTATGCATATTTCCCGGTCGGCCGGTCTTTTACTGAATGAACACTGCGGTTCGCTGGAGGCTAATACGAAATAGCTTCCAACTTTACCGCATTTACTTATAACATGAATGACCTTGAATTTCTTTGCGCAGTGTAAAATAGCAACACTTGGAATAGCCAAGTATGAGGCTAGCCTCAGATCTTAGTTTTTATAGCGCATGTGCACAGGTTATTCAAGAGTCAGGTGATTCACAAAGAAAACGAACTGACGTCTGACAGTTGCGTTTAACCGGTTAAGAACAACTTGACGTATAAATACATAAAACATTTGATAGGCGGGCTAGAAATAAGTGCTCTAGGTGAAAATATTCCCAACAACATGTCTTGTTGTCCAGACGTGGTGGATTATTTGTTATTAAATGGATTTACTACTCTTATTTATGACGAAAAGGTAAGAATTAAAAGAAATTCCAGGCCTACACCAGCAATGCTTTCGTTAGTTTTTAAAAGTGGTAAACAAAACAGAGGGTTTTGTGATAACAATTATAAAAAAGTCGAGTGGTTAACGGCATCAACAGTTAGAAACAAATTATATTGTTGGAGATGTTTATTATTTACTAATGATCAATCCTCAATTTGGGGCAGGGCCGGGTTTAATAATTTGCAAAATTTGTCGCGAGGTTTAGAAAGGCACGAAAAATCCCAGGAGCACATTTCATCTTGCATTAAATTCGAAATGTTTGGTAAACAAAATATTGTAAATTTCTTGGATTCTGCACATAAGAGAGAAATAGAAAATGTTAACGAAAAGGTCCGTGAGAATAGGGAAATATTAAAGAGGTTAATAGATGCCGTTATATAGTTATCTTCACAAGAAAATTCTTTCCGAGGACATGACGAAAAACGAGAATCGTGCAATAAAGGAAATTTCAAAGAGCTGGTAGATTTTTAAAAAACTTATGACCCAAAATTAGAGAACTTTTTGAATAACGCCACTATTTTTTGAGACAATTCCGGTAAGCTTCTGTAGAATGATCATTTTCAACACTTAAACGCATAAAAACATTTTTACTAGAAACAAAATGAGTCAAGACCGCCTTTCAAATGTATCGCTTATTTCAATAGAAAAACGTTTTTTGTCAGAATTGAGTAAACGCGATTCATTTTATGATGAAATAATCAACCATTTTGCTAGTTCCAAAAATCGCAGGTTACCTCTCATTTATAAAAATATTCAGGCTTTAAAGCAGAGATTAATATAGGTAGTTGTTATTTTAGAAAAAATATTTATTTGTGTTATTTATTTTTTAGGAAATATTTTTATAATTCTCCATAATATAGAGTTCCGCGGTTATATTTTTTTTATATAACTTCTTTCTCAAAACTATTTTAATTTCTATTAAAACTTATAATTTTACACGCCTGGCAGTGATAATGAATGCAATTTTTTGTTTGTAGAAAAACACTTTAATTTTTTTACCAAAACTATTTTTATTTTTATTAAAAGTTATATAATTTAATTACAAGTGGGATAGTAGGACTCCTTTGGATACCGATACTCGAGTCGTAGGAACGAGAATTTCATGAGAATGATTTTTTCATCTCATCATATTTTCTATTTCCTTTTCATTCTATTCTTTTATTAGTTCTATTCTCTCAAGTCGTGAATCGGTATCCTGGCGAACAACCCACGGCAAAAAAATGTAACGCGCCGTTGTAATACCTCAGGGGTGGTGGGGAAATGTACAAATTGTAGTCATATTGCACATCAGTTGTCTTTCAGAATATCAAGCCTCCTCTGCAGACAATATCACGAGCCGCCACTGCACTTGTATACTATAAATAGTAAAATATGTACTTAATAGTTACTAACATACCACCTAGAGAAGATATGTGAGATATGTCAAGCACCATTGTTTTATTATTACATATGGCTCCGAAAATAAAGTAACATTTAATCGCAATGGACAAAGTAAAACATTAATGAACAAAAATTGCTATTTCTGCCAGAACGTATCAAGAAATGCGAAATAGGGAACTCTGCACAACCGAAATATACGCTATCATCCATATCAGAACTTAATTTATATTTATAGAGGCACTACTTTTACTCCTTTTGCAATAAACACAGAAAACTTGACATACTCTGCTACAAGAAACATTTTGATGAAATAGAGATTTAAAGTCTATTTAGAAATGAGAGAGTAATAAAAGGTCATTATAAGCATAGAGTGCTTATTAGTAATAATCTTTCTATATATTGTACTATATTATATTCCTGAGCTATACTTTTGTAGGAAGTTGTAATAAAACATTCTTTAGAGATAGGATTTGACAAACAGCAGAAAAAGTTATCTATGAGAAATAAAAAGAAATACTATCTATAAAATCATTAATTTCTAATCTTTGCATTCTATCGATAACCTATACAGCGTATATAGACCAGGGTAAAAAACAATAATTCCTTCTACTGCCAGATTTAATCTGGCAATTGCAGAAGTAGCGGTGGGGGGTTGAAAAATATAAAAAAAATTGAGGCCTTGGCTTCTAGTACATAAACCGAATTTCAAGTTTCTGTACTCTTACCAGCTTGCTTTATTTATTTCCTCTTATTTACTCCTATTTACCCCCCAACCCTTCACCGGATATGTTCAAAATCCAATCCAGTTCCAGGTCTCGTTAATATATACGTGTACAAAATTTGAAATCAATATCTTTAACCGTTCCGGAGAAAACGTGCGAACAAAAAAAATTACAGACAGACCGACCGACAGACAGAAATTTTTGTTTCGCTCAAATTTAAAATCTCGACGTTTCATGACATTCTAAACCTATTTCAAGAAAAAAAAAAAGATTTTTTTTTACGATTACTATACTTCCAATCCACTCCGTGGATGTGGAAGTAATTATGTATCTTATAACATATTATGAACCATAACCTAATAGGTCAAATATACCTGTTTAACTTATTCTGCATGTCAGTACGACGCGACGCGCGACGTGTCAAAAAACATTATTTAGGTTGTATTTATCGACAACGAATTTATGTGCTATACTTATCACCTATCGAAATTGGTGGCGTCACCTGTTCGACGTGCACTCGACGTCGAATAACACCTAAATTGTTAGCTGGGTATGGTATTATGTATCAATGCATAGGCCCCAACGAAGTGGAAGGAAAGACTCTTCGACTTTGTTGATAAGCCCTTGTTGTACCAACTTGACCGGAACAATTTTGTTGTGTATTTTTATGATACATTATGTATGTTATCAATATTTCACTGAGGGTATCGGTAACTTTAATTACTACCAAGTAGTCAGGCCCGTCGAGAGGGGGAGGGGGTCGGGGGTGTTTCTCCCCGGGTCCGGCGATTTTTGAGGGGGCCCAGATTTCGCTCGAAGTTGGCGATTTGGAGGTTAGCATTTGTATTAGGTAAAACGAGAGAGGTATACTTGTAAAGGATTAGTGTGATGCAAATAATAACGAGTTCCGAATGACTTGTATTGTTTATAATGAGATAAATATGAAATTGTTAATTGCGATGAATATTTAGCCCTGGGGAATATCAACCCACGCTCTTCAATATTTCGATCGAGACAGATATTCAATTTTGAGTGCCACTTCCCGCGCTTCGAAATTTATGTTGAAGATTGGTGGGAGTCGTATGTTACAACCCCCCGGGCCCCGACTTTCTCTCGACGGCTCTGTGAAGTAGTTATATATGTTTTTTGTATAATATTTCCTCTAGTTTAAATAACATAATATAAACACTAAACGGTAGAACCGTAGATTAATGAAAAAATATCTAACGAAAATTGCATTTTTAGACAATATTCTATTCTAAAAAATATAAAATACATGATTGTTCTGCCAAGATAGAATGAACGCATTAAATCCTTTGACTACTGAAAATGAACAGTGTAAATTATAATAGTGATCAATTTATGACATTCGTGTTTTGTTATTTTTCTGACGCAGTATGATTAAATTAATAATTAGTTTTACCACTGCGAAAACATGTACTTAATAGTTTATGACAAATACAGAAACAAGTGTCTCATTACCACCTTTACTCTAGGGAAATATTAATATTTAGTGTATTTCGTTGCTTGCTTATTATACTCGTGATTATATTAGAGTATAGCTAGATATATTTATCACCCTGTATTGTTTTTTAATAATAGAACAAAATTTTAACATAAGTCCAGTTGACAACATTCTGAACTTAAATAAATAACAAGCTAACCAATTATACTCTTCGTCGATTTATTGCACTTTTTATATAATTGTTACACATTCTATAGAATAATCTTCGCAGTTTTTTTGAAAATAATATTAGTTTTAGACATTTTTTGTTTAATTACAAAACATAAAAAGTTGTTTTTTTTGAAATTGAAGTAATTAACTTTTTTATTTATCGGACTCTTCATTCTTACAGGTGGAGAGGCGGCTGTACAGATTTCCTATGAATAAGATACATGAGTGAGTAAGTACTACCACAGAAATACAGGGAGCCACTTTTCATATAAGCAAATTTTGCCCACGCCATCGAATTTTGACGTCATTTCCGGTCACGATTTTTTGTGTCATCGAATACATGAATAAAACTTACGTCAAAATGTAGGTTTTAAGGTATACAATGAGATTGTAGTCGAGTGCCAGGCTTAATTTGCCTGCAACCCTGAGACACCCTCGATTAATGAAGGATTTTTTTTTAAGTTAAACTATAAGCCTTCTAGCTATTACTATTAAAAAAAATAGGCTGCCTCTTTTCATTTGCCCGCATCCTCCAATTTTGACGTCACTTCCGGTAAAATTTCATGATGCGGGCAAAATTTGCTTATATGAAAAGTGACTCTGTAGGTCTGTGGTAGTACTTACCCACTCATACAAAATTTTTGACGTATCTTATTCATAGGAAATCTGTACAGCCGTCTCTCTACCTATTAAGTTATCGTGATTACAAGAAACGTGACAGACGGACAAACAAACAGATGGACAGACAGACGGACGGATATTTGGAAACTGGTTCAGAATTGAATCACCAACAAAGTGATACGATCTTTTTTTTCTCTACGAGCGATATTACCTACCGGCCGATCAAATGCAATATACTCTTTGTTTTGCATTTGCAAAGAGTATAATAATTAAAAAACGATGGAGGAAAATATTTGGAATGTAATTGAGAGGAAGAAAATATCTAAATTCCTTGATTTTCCCATTTTGCAAGATTATAATATTGAAGCATTAAAAAATTTGAACTGTTGACCGCAGTTTATAACGAAAATACGTTTACCTGCTGGTTTTGCGATGTACTTTACCTAATTCATTTAGCGAGCGGTATGTCTAATTGTATAATTTGCATTTATATGAAAAATATTCGATTGTAATGTAACTGATAGCATTTTGTGTAGGTTTAAATTTGTGACTCATTTGTGAAGATAAGTGTATATCATACTACCCGTATCGCTTTATAATTAGCACTACTACAAAATTCGATTTTGCAATGAAAGTTTTTTAATTAAACGTATTCTTACACACCGGGTGGCCCAATTCTCAGGTATTAGTTTGATTTTCAAAAAAATGTATTTTCTGATTTTTACGTTTAATCAAAAAGATTAGATCATCAAATTGTTAAACATCTGAAGAGAAATCATGTTTAATTTAGCATTTTAAGAGATAATATTTTGACTAAGTTTATGATTAAAACTGTTTTTTTTTCTTTTTGAAAATATAATTATTATCTAGATCATATGTATTTTTTTGACCAGCAGGATCCAAATATGTAAAAATACTTGGTGTCCTATTTAAAAAGTTCGTTTTTATAGTCTGTCCCAGCTTTTATGGCGTGTGTACGGCTCGAGCTACACCTTGCTTTAAGATTTTATTTTCACTCATACACATATCAAGCAGTAAGCTGTTCTAAACCTACGACTATCTGCTCATAAAATTCCTACAATCAGGTGTTTTCACTATGTGCAAATTTGCTTTTTTGATATTATTAAAATGAAATACTTGTTATACTAAAGCACTTATTGATATTTAAACAGCATTCTATCGTCCATCAAATGAAAATTTCAACAAATAAATAACATACAGTTTTAGTAATTGAACGAGTACGCAAAACACTCGGTGACGTCATCGGTTATATTAGTTTCTGAAATCACGTTTAAAAATTGTTAAACACAACATTTTATTCACTTTATTTACGTTTTACATGTGATTAAATAAGCAATGCCTACCTAATACGGGATTTGTAAAAGCTACTTTAGGAAATTTATCTGCAAAATAACGTGTTTATAACACAAAATGACACTGACAATATAACTGATGACGCCACGAGTGCGTAGTGAATTGATGTAGTGTTTTTGGCGAATCAATTTCAATACAAAATTAAAATGGCTTATTTTAAGGCATTATTCGACTGTTTCTCAAAATTCAAGTGTCTTTAACTATAATAAAGTATTATCTTCACAGTGAAAGTGAATTTAAAATTTGTGAAAACACCTAATTATACGTTCATCTCTTTCATTCTTTCATGCAGTTATACTCGATAATAGGCCAACGTTTGCGCCCGCTCAATCAGCATAGCCTTGCGTCGCGTTTTGACTGGTTGATTCGACACTGTTCCTCCGCCTCAAATCCACTCCTAGATCTAACGTATTAAAGTTTTCTCCCCTGTTTAATATTTGTACTAGTTATGATACTCATTGCAGTGAATTGGACATATTTGCCTAGCAGTCAGAAATTTCATCTACTGTCGTGCAGTCTAATCGCCTTCATAATTTCTTTTTGTTTTTTTTAGTTAGGTTAGGTTAAGTTACTTTAGATTTCCATCCTATAAATGGTTTTGTACTGTTGGATGATGTATGATTAAATAAAATAAATAAATAAATCATATTAGACCGGACGGTTCTCGGTTCTCGTGACGCACACGCCACAAACGCTGAGACAGAGTTTATCTAAAATACATCAAAACCGGAAGTCGGCCATTTTAATATTTTACATTGTATGATTGGAAGTTTTATCTCATAGTACTATATCAAGTTTGAAAATAATCCATATTCAAAAGCTACAAGAGTGTCCTAATGGCCTGGGCCACTCAGTATATATTACGAATTACATGGGACCCCTTAGGTGTTATTTGGTGGGCCTGATCGCAAAAAAGTTTGAAATATACTCCATTAATAGCCAATAAAGAAACTCATTGTAGAACTAAAATTGTTTAAATAAATATGTATAATTTAAAACTATGAATTTATCTCGATCTCCTCAACACGTTAAAGCAGAAAAGTTACTGTTTTCAGATTCACTTCTCAACTTTTCCGTGCTTTATTTTGGACTTCATTTTACATCTTTCATTTTGTGAACTATCAGACCTGTCATTGGCTTTTAGTTGTTGTTTTCCTCATGGAATTGTGCAACAGAGTTTCAAAGGCTACAGTTACAGAGAATAGTGAGTGGTCAGAAATTTGTTGTTTCATTTTTGTTGCCCTTTTTCTAAACTGGACACACTTTAAAGTAAGTTAATTAATACTAACCACAATCTGTCACCAAAAATGCAAGGATACCATCCGGTACTGTGGAGTTTTGGGTGCATTTTTCTTAATGCTAGTAGAACTTCGCCTTAGAGAAAGGAACTAAAGAGATGATAATTTAACCTACAATCATTTGAATTTGTTTGCCGATTCACTTGCCGAAAATAATCTTTCAACCATAGTACAGGCAATGAAGGCAAGATTTTGTAAAAACCTCGCAAAAATTAATAAAAGGATCATCTCCGGGATTTAAGTAGGTAATAACCTGTAGAATGGAATGATGCATTCTTTGCACTTCCAAGTTCTGGAAAAATTCAAAAAAATTTGGAAAAACTTTTTGATTTTCGGTTTTTTTGCTCTAGCGGCTAAAATAATGAAAATGCAGAAAAGAGTTTTTAACAAAATTTGTAGCTCGTCTCTTTTCTCTACAAAAAAGGTCTTTACAAATTTTTGTCTTAAGCCGTTTAGGAGATAAATCCAGTTTTCCACTCATAGTTTTGAGCCGCTTCCAAATGCGCGGAAAATGAGAATTCTCTGGGAGTTTCGTACTTTCGGACACACAAACACGGCTTAGTATACTTTATACAGTTGATTTATTTCATATCTTTGAGTTTTATGCATCCTGCCTATTTCTCCCGTAACAATGGGTGCATTTTCACTGCATGGACTCGATTCGAGGCACTTTAATCTATATTTCGTGAACCTTTCATTGGAGAATATTAAGAAACAAATAAGTTGTATATGTTTTACTCGAGGTTTTACTGTATAATTGTGCATTTTCTGAACGTGTGTGAATAATGTAGACAAATTCAAAAAGTACTGCACACATTTAAAAAACTCCAAAGTCATTCGAGAGAATATGTTTTATTGTACTTGTAATCCAAAAATTAAGACTGTCCTATTATTATTAATTAAGATATAGCGAATGGAGCTTCAAAATTTTGAGGTGATTGATCGATGAGAAATATACCCTTTAATTTGATCGCAAGGCATATCTTTCCAACAAAAGTAATTGCAATAAAATGTTAATTGGATTAGTATGTCATTATATAAGAATATATAAGCAAAATGAATTATCATTCTAACGACTCCCGGCAAAGATATGATTAAATCTGTGGATCAACTGTACAAAGTTTACTAAGCCGTCTTCTGACACTTTTTCTCTATGATAAATTTTTTTATAAATTTTGTGTTTAGCTTCACATTAAAGCTAAGGATTTTCTCTACATCTCATGTTGTTTTAATTTTTTTAGGGGCTCTGAATAGTAAGAATTATTGATCGATGAGCCCGTACGTACGAAACTCCCGGAGAATTCTCATTTATCGCGCATTTCGAGGCGGCTTAAAACTGTCAGTGGAAAACTCGATTTATCTTCTAAACGGCTTAAGTAAGACGAGCTACAACTTTTGTTGGGAACTTTTGTCTACATTTTCATTATTTTGGCCGCTAGAGCAAAAAAACCGAAAATACAGTTTTTCAATTTTTTTAAAATTTTCTCGGAACTTGGAAAGTGCAAACAATGCATCATCTCATTGTCCAGGTTATTACCTACTTAAATCCCAGAGATGATCCTTTTATTAATTTTTGTTACCCTAAATGGCTAATTTTCCTGTACTAAAAGTTTACCTAAAGGTTAACAATATGGTTCATAGGCAGTTTGAACATCCAATTTAATTTTCGACCTCAGCCTCATAAATTGATCTAGTACGTTGATATTTACAGTTCGTTTATAAATATTCAGATATTTTTCTTTAGATCTTATGTTCTTAATAATTTCAGCATGGGGGATTTTTTTTTACTTTTTAGTGTACATTTTGATACAACTTGTAAAAAATTAACATAGTTTATCATTAAAATGTTGAGATGTAATAGATGTTTTCGTGATGTAAATAAATTCCATCCGCAATAATCATAAATTTACATTACCTACGGTTCAACCAGTAGGGCCTTATTTAACAATTATGGTGTCAAAATATTTCTTATACAAATCTGGAGCATTTACTACTATTTTTGTCAACTATCATCTTGCACATTTTTTGATTATTATCATTTCCTTTTGTGCTATTTACCGTCAACATTGTTGGCACTGATAAGTTTCCCTCAATAATACCACATGAATTTCCGCTCGTTTTGTTTGTTCTACATTGTTTCTAATACTTTATCAAACCATGTACAAATACTTTCAACTGTAGTTAGAACTTGTCAGTACAAAAATGCCGATTGTTTAAGTATATGACCCAAATTACCCTTTACTTAATAGATTGTCAGAAGTTTAAGTACTAACACTGTTATATTTATTTATAAATTAGGAGTGTTCTGTTAAAACAAAAATATCTAGATTAACATAATTATTTTACGATTTTGTTTTAATATTTAAACTCGAGGGTCAACAGTGAATCATTTTCAATTGTTATTATTTATTTCGTTGTCTTCTCATTTTTGTATTTTATGCAGTAAATATTTATGTCTAGAATGAAATTTCACACATTTATTCAAGCATTGACATGATAATGTAAATCAGAGAAAACATTCTTGAAAATTGTCTAGTTTTGACAAGCTATATATCAAAAAGTCTTCATTATTTGAGGTCTTGCCCATTGAGACTTTTATTCAGGAAGTCAAAATCTACTCAGAAATTTAGAGAAATTCACCGAGAGCAAATTTTCCATAAGAAATGAAGGAAGGGGTTCTTTGGGGATGATTTACCATTTGAAAATTGTTTGTTATCGCCTTACAGGTCAGTTCGTCAGTCAGTGATACTGAAATCTAGATCTATATTTCTGAGAAAGTTAATAGTAGATTCCGTTCCTTGATGATGTTTTAAAATGAAAAAATATTTATCTATGAAAGTATTTGTTTTTATCGTGTAGATATTTAAAAAAAAGTCCATAATCTTCAAGAACCCTACCCACAAAAATCCAGAGGAATATACGTAGGTCTTAACCTGGCCCCCAGACTAGCATCCATAGAATAATTCGATTAAAAAAATAAAAACTATCTAACCAACATTAATCCCTTTACTCAAGTAAGTGGTTGGCCACTACAGCTGCTGAGACGCTGAGAGGATTGAAATTCTGTGTCGGTGCCGGTGACTTGTATTTACAGTGGACTATTAGTTTCTTCTACTATACAGGTAAGCAGGTAAGCGACGTTGCCACGTTCAGTTAGGATATTACAATATTGTTATTCTCGACCTCGTCCCACTTCACGGAACTTGAGGCCTCGTTTACACCACTAAAACATTACACAAGTCACCCATGTGAACGAAATCGTATAGGTAATAGGCACCTACCTATACGATTGTTACCAGATTTTTCGCGTTGAGCTTTGTTCTAATTCGTGATTTTTTTTTAAAGGCGCCAGAAAGTAAATAGTTTTAGATAGCTATTTAAAGGTTTTGATTCACCAGCGAAATGAAAAACACTTTTCATTCGTTACATTTTTAAAATTTGTGACACTTCAACATTTTATATAATACATACAAATATGTAAAAAAAATGTGAAACCTTGGTTACTACTATATACACCAAATTCCAAGTTTCTGTACTTTTACCAGCTTGTTTTACTTATTTTCACCTTTTTACCCCTAGTTAACCCTCAAGTCTTCCCAGGAATTAGCGCAAATATAATCTACTTTCAGATCTCATAGTGATACATATGCGTACTAAATTTTAAGTCAGTATCCTAAATTGTTCCCGAGAAAACGTGCGCACAAAAAAGTTTTTTGCTCAAATTTAAAATCTCGACGTTTTACGACATTCTAAGACATTTTTTAAAATTCTTTTTACATTACTATACTTCCACATCCACGTGGAGTAAAATATGTTTGTTAGATAACCTTATCAAGTGTACAATGAAAACTGTGACTTTTCTAAAGAAATACCCTGTATATTCTTATAAATTTAGCAGGTTCATATGATCATCATTACAAAAATATATACAGGGTGTAATTAGTTTCATGTCATGAAAAAAACTGGTGGTAGGGAACGACAAGACAAACAAACATGGGGTCTAAAAACTCATAGTTTTGGAGAAAAAAAATAAACAAAAATTTCGCAAATTTTCAATAACATTTTTTGAGAACTGCTGGAATGTTGAGGTAGGTTTAGATCTAGATCTGATCTGAAGAAAACTATACTGTAACTCTCCCTTGTGCAATATCTTAGTTACTGTCGGTGTTTCGTTATGTACACACGTCCAACCCGTTCGTTGTTTTTGTTATTTTTTAATTTCGCGTCATTGTGTATTTATAGTTGTGTATTTATAGTTAAGATTTATTTTATTGACTTACCGTTCAAGTTGTCAAATTCCTGATTACGTACAGACACAACTTACTTGTTCGTTCTTTTTGTATTCCTTTTTGGCTTTTGTACCCAGTTTTTATTGTATTTTTCTTTATTGACAACGTTAGTTGATAGTTTAGTGTTTAGTATTGAACGAAGTGCGTATGTACTTAATTCCACGTACCGAACTGTGTATTGATACAGATGCAGAGATTTTGAATCATTTAGGTAGGTAGTAAGCTTTTAACCGAGGACACTCATTTATGTTACAAATGTTAATAAACCGCATTTAAATTTTCTAAATTATAAACAATTCAATATTTTGTTCCAAATTAAAAAAACACACATGTAAAGAAATGTTCTGTTTAAACCTCTATGGCCATTATTTGCTTGCAATTGTGCACGAAGAGAAAACGAATTATTTACCTCTTTATACTTGCCTCAGTTCAGTTGAGGCGGTCCATCAAAGGCGGTCGATGATCCTTTGACACCGCGTGTGCCGGCGAGCACTTTTTTATGACAATTTAAAAGTTGTATAATTGGGAAGTACAAGTCCATCGACCAAGAAAAGCAGTGGTTCTCAATAGTTGTCTACCATAATATTAAATATGTTAACCTAGATCAGTTTTTTTCAAAGTGCCCCTAGAGGGGAAAAGTCATAAAGGTTTTTTGTTTGTCTAGTCGGTCCCCATTACCAGTTTTTTTTAATGACATGAAACTAATTACGCCCTGTATAGTATTTATGTAAAAATACAAGTACTAGGTATATATTTTTGTAACCCAAATATGTGAATGTAACTATTTTAGAATGATGCAACAGATAGTTTTTTTTACATTAAACAGAAAACACATGCGATTTAGGTAGTCTTTTCGGTATTTGCAAATATGTAATAAATTAATACACAAGTTTCAGTTTGGCATAGGAGATCCTAGGTATATTCCTGAAATCATTTTAAAAAAAACGTTCCGGTTCCGGCTCCAGGATTCTTAAATTTTTTGGATTCCCGTTTCGGGAAAATCAGAAAAACATTTTATTTTATTTTCCGTTCTGCAGTTTTATGAATTCCAAATCTACTTATTGGTTTAGTATTTAGGAAATGTAAAAAAAAGTTACTAATATCACACGGAGAATTGTATATTAATAAATTGAAAACAAATCAAAATTATAGATAGCAAGAGTGGGTGGTGAGGGGCCAATTGGCAGTACCGCAGTAGGGAGGTGTGATGATACTGAAGTTCTTGATCTTCTTTCGTCATTTCGAGTTTGCCACTTTCGTTTCCATAACGTGGGAAGAACGTGACAGCAAGAAAAATAAACATGACAAACTAGTCGTAATAGATATATATGTGTATAGAAGGTTTAGTCAAAACCTTTTTTATCTTCCATCCAAATTTGTAAAAATATACAGGGTGTTGTATTTAAAATAATAAAGTTGATGTCAGTTCAAGAATTTTATTTAAACTGTGTATAAACATAACTGTACGTGGCTCAAATCGCCTCACTGAATTTGGATATCTATCTAGCTACCTTACTACCGAGCATAAACGTCTAAATACCATAAACACCAAAACATATCACAGTTATTAACATTTTGGAAATTATTACAGAGCCGAAAAAAAAAAAAGGATTTTGGTTCCAGATAAATTCTTAAATATCGATTCCGATTTCGGTTCTTTGATTTTCATGGGTTCCGGTTCCACTCTGATACAGGATGTCCCAAAAATGTGCAACACAAATTCTGGCGCATATTTCTCAAGTCAAAAATAGGAGAAAAGTGTTCACGATATTTGGCATAATCTTTGTTGAAACTCATATAGAGGACCTTAGAGGGGTATATTAGGAAATCGCCTATGTTAGTATTTACGCTCTTGAATATACAAAGCCAAAAAACCATTAATAATATTTTTTTCTGACTGAAATACCTACCTATAAAAATTTATACACTATTTAAATAGTTTAGGAGCCAGCGTGTAACAACTAGAGATATTTAAAAATGAATTATTATTTGTTTGCTAGAGATATTATTAATCCTTTGCCTTGGAGTATGGAGGACAAGAAAATTAATATGAGAATTTTCTTAGAGGTGCACGCTTAATTTATAAATGAAATTATTACAAAAAAAATCAGGTTGACATTTTCTAATGGCTTAAAAGTAAACACCCTGCAGGTTTAAAATAGCTATACCTCCCAATAACAGGGATGTATAACTACCTCTGGACCTCCACTAACCGATCGTACTTTTGGAAGTGGCATTTAATCAATTAATTGATAAAAAAGAAATTAGGTTACTTCCTTGTCATGCCCAGTAACATAGTTTGCAGGTTTAGAATGTCTATCGCTGGACCTCTACTAGTCGAAATGTAAGTGGCATGTAATCGAAAAAAAATTATTCGCTTGATACAAACACTCGTAACAATTGTAAAAGACATTTTGGGTTATTTAGTGAAGTTTGCATCACTAAGGAACTTTCTCATATCACTTTATTCACCTGCCATTATCTAAGGAACACGATTAATAACACAGACCTGCAAAAAATCATATTTTCTGTTTCTTTTTAACACATAAGTATAAGTGATTCCGAAGATTTTTGCCATGCTGAAAAAAATGCCGTTGGCCGTTTTGCGCCATCAGTCACAATTTAGAGAAAACCTAACCTAAAAGTGCTAAAAAGGCCATTTCTGCCTATATCCGTGCCCTAATAACCGGACAATGACACGAGATTGAGTATAATGGACCAGACCATCTTATTCAGCTGTCCAGAAACTTCCAAAACCAATAGTAACAATTAAAAAGAACATAACTATAGAGGCGCAAACATTATTTTATTTCAAGATTCAGGTTTCAATCGCTAAGCGGAATATGAGGTAATTATTTCAAATGGATTTATACGTGCTGACACGAAGCCCTTGTCCATTTTACTTTATCAGATCACGATATAGAGAAAGCATAACCTCAAAATGAAAAAGGCTGTTTATAACTTGAAAATCGGATAAGATGTAAATCGTGGAAAAAGTTATCAAATGTCTGTGCAAGTTTAGCAGCTAAGATAAACATACATTTAAGAGGCACTAAACGCACCTACACCTAACGAAACATCCATAAACAAGAGGAAAGGCAAACACCACAGGCTCTAATCCTAACATAACCTAATAGGTAGAGTCATAAACGAGCAGAAAGGAATAGAGTATATGCTCCAAACCTAATATAACCTAACAAGTTTAGCTGTAAACGAGCAGAAAGACATAAGCCAAGAACTCGAAACCTAACAACCCAATGGGGCTAGCCATAAACGAGTAGAAATAAATGTTTAATATAATCCCTTTTGACATCACCCAAAACTAACGGCGTAGACGTAGGGAGACAAAAGAACAAAAAAAAAACAAACAAAAACTACCTAAACTTACCTCATAGAGGGTAACGGCATTACTTGTATAAGTTGTATATATACTTACGACAAAAATTCTAGTATTTCTTGCTAAACTCAAATAAAATACTGTGCGCCCTTTATAGTTGTTTTTTTTATTGTTACTATTTGCTTTTGAAGATTTTGGACAGCCGAATAAGATGGTCTGGTGCGTTTTACTCAATCACGTATCGTTGTTCAGTTACTAGGGCATCAGGTGCCGGTTTCATTGGCGAGAACTCGATCGGCGAAGTTGAGCAACGCTGGGAGAGTCCGTCACTTAGATGGGTGACCGTATTTCATTTCGCCGTCCTGGTTAAGTGGTGGAATACCATTAGCTAAACTTCGCCAAGACGTTAGACAAAATAAATAAGACATGAAAAATGAACAAAATAGGCATGTGCAGAAATGGCCACTTTAGCACTTTTAGGTTAGGTTTTCTAAAAATTGTGAGGGGATAGCGCAAAACGGCCAATGGCATCGTGTTCAGCACGTCAAATCTTCGGAATCACTTATTTGGGTTAAGAGAAAAAATCCTTGAGCGTCAGTGTAATATATCTTAGCTGTTACAAATGTGGTCAGGTAATTGCATGCTGGCTCCTATACCAATATTTTTACATACTTATGAACGACTGTGTTTTCTTTTCCACGTGTTGAGAGTGAAAACTTGAATGTTAAATAGAATTTACATTGAGTTAGCACACAAATCCAAAAGCTAACTGATAAAAATAAAAATAACCAATATCAGTGACGAGATCGATCCGAAATGGGCCGCTTTCTCATTTCTTAAAGTGTTGAATATAAAATTTGGTCGTTTAAAAGTTGCAATAATCCACGCTGTTTTAAAACCAATTATTTGTGATTCATACTACATGACTGGTATGGGCTGTGTAAAATCGTAAAAATGGGTTTGATTGAATGATTTTTGAGCGGTGTAATTCGATCTTTTGTTTGGATCGTCAACCAAGCGCAACTAGTGAGCCTCTGGACTCGGCTACGCGGTTAACAACATGGCCTATCCCGACATTCCAATTAAATACTAATATTTGTTGCTTTATCACTACTTTTTTGTTAATTTAATTCCCATTAGTTTCGATAAAAACAGGTGGTTTTTAAGTGGAGGTGCGGCTTCTGTCCGATCCAAACGGTCCACACATACACATTCCGGTCAATACATACAAAAGTGAATTTTTTATTATACAGGGTGTTTCAGGTATGCGGTCATTAATTTCTAGGGATGATTCTACGTAAAAAAATATGAAAAAAAGTTCACATAAACATTGGTCCCGAAATCCCTCCTGCGGGTCTCTAAAGGGGACACCCAAAATTAGTGAAATTGCATTTATTATTCTCTTGAATAAACTAAGGAAAAATAACAAATTATTACTAGATTAAAGGACTTTAAGGACTAACAAATTAAATTAAATGTTCAAAATTCATTGAAAAAATTCTCACAAGACTGGAAAGATTCCTTTAGGTTCTTTCTCGAAACCGGTTAGTCCTACGGCGTTATACAAGAAAATTCACATTAAAAGATTGGGGGAGGGGGGGTAAGTCCCACCTTTCTAATTTTGTGCACACCTGATTGAATTTACCCTTGGTGGATAATTTCAGATAATGACTTTTATTGATATCGAATCATGTGCAAAAACTAGTACTGTAGCTCAAAAGGTTCCTGAGATATTAAATAAAATATTTTGGGTGCGCCTTCAGAGGCCCGCAGCGCCCTTAGTAGAGATTTCAGGACCCATGTTTATACGAACTTTTTTCAATTTTTTTTAAGTAGAATCACCTAGAAATTAATAACCGCATATCTGAAACATCCTGAATATTATAGGTACCCTAAGTAGATACTTTACATGATTAAAATGGTATGTAAGAAGTTTTCAGTACTTGCAACATGAATTACGGTATTAATAAAAATAATTATTCAACAGAATAAATATTAAATTGCAGTTTTGGAACAAAAAAATGTACTCTGGGTTGATTTTGAAAATGTACCTATACTAGCTAAGAAATCAATACTTGAAAGTACTCATCTATTTTAGTATTATTTTGCGTTGTGTCTTATAGAAAAGTACGTCCAGTAGGAGCCTTTAGTCCTTTAGGCCTTGAGTGTATATCTTAACAACCCACAAAAGTAGAAAACCAAAAGAATATATGGACATTGAAACATAGAGGCATAGGTTCCACATACGGTTTTTATTAAAGGTTTCTTTGAAATCCAAATTAATTTTTAAAATCAAACCAGAACAAAATATACCGGAAAATTTAAGGAACAAACCACGAAGGATATCTCCACAGAAAAATTCAAGGAAATTTCAAGAAAATCTACATCAAGTAAGAAATCTGGTTCAGAACATTTTTTAAGCGTTCAGCGAAAATTACTCAAGTTGAAGGATTTTTCTGCACTTTTACATATTTTTTACGTTCAATTAATGACATATTGTCCTCGATATGTCAGATGTATTTTGCTAAGCTTTTAATTTTTGTTTGTAAGCCGATGGTATGAAGGGGAGTAACAATTCGTTTCACCAAAACTTTATTACTATGTAAGAATAATTACTTCTTTATCTTCAGCCGTTCAGGAGATATTTCATCGCTCGAATAGGTACTCATTTCTCAGTAGAAACGTAATACCACTGCACCCTTTTCCATCACGATTAATAAATCTCAGGCTCAGACCCTGGACAAAGTTGGAGTGCATCTGCCCAAGCTGGTGTCTAGTCGTGGACAGCTCTATGTTGCCTCCTCAATGGTTGATTGTTTAATGGATATCAAGGTGAAGGTGAAGACTGGTGCTTAGCAGGGTGGATTCAGTAAGCTAAACCAAAGAACACTTCACTTCGTTTCCCTTCAGAGTATCGGAACATAATCCTATATAAAATACAAACACGGCAGAGTCTGGCGAAGATAGTGTATATGCCAGTCAATAATAATTTCTTTCTAACCATATTTAACTTATTATTATACTCTTCGCAAATACAAAACGAAGAGTATATTGCATTCGACAGGCACATTTCTAAAACCGGAAATATTGCTCGTAGAGAAAAAATGTTCATATCACTCTTGGTGATCGAATTCTGAACAACTTTCAAAACGTCCGTCCATCTCTGTCCTCCGTCGCGTTTCTTGTAAGCACGATAACTTAAGAATTTCTTATTTTGTAATTAAACAAAAAATGTTTGAAAGTAATATCATTTACAAAAAAAACTGCGAAGAGTATCCTATAGAATGTGCAACAATTATATAACAAGTGTAGTAAATCGGCGAAGAGTATAATGGTTAGCTTGTTCTTTATATGAATTTATCCAAATTTTATTGTCGAATAACTATAAATTTAGCAAAATCAAAAGATTTTTTAAATTAAATTTTTATATTGTGTAACTAAGCACAGAATTGCCAGGAACGTAGAAAATACATAGTGGTATTTTTACATTATTTACGTACGTTTAGACCCTGTATAATTTTTATTGTTGTTTATCATTGGAACAACATAATCTCAGTTTCTAAGTGTGTTAGCATTGGAGAAACGATTCAGATTAATGTCAATATTACTAAGGGCGGGTTACATCGACCAAATTGTTCCAGTATCACTGTGAAAAAATATCTTGTAAAACATTCATTGCTGGGAAGCCAGAAATTTTCAAATTACATTTTTTATATTTTTTAGTAACATAAAATATATACTATGACCACATAATTAGGCAAGGAAAAACTTTTTTTTTTCGCCTGCGAACGCATGCCATTTTTTCGACATATTTTCAGTATGTTATTGTACGTGTGAAAGGCTATATATTATGAAAATTTCAGCGTGTTTTGACAAAATGTCTAGATCTAAACAAATTGTGCCGCGACTATATTATATTAGATTTTGCGAAAGTTATTAAATCAATCCCACGTATCTCCACATGGGCAATTTTCATGCTAATATCTTTGTGGCTATCATATTACATAAGTTACATATCTTTATCTATTATTTTACGCTAAGATATACCTGAGAATTACATTGATTAGCCAAAATAATCTGCTCTTATCACATCCGCAAATGAAATTTATTTATATTTAATACGGTATCATTGACCCTATTAAGTAAATACTATATGCAAAAAAATTATCTTGTTTATTTTGTAAATATTTTATGTATCCCATACCTCCGCATCCACAGGAATCGACAGAATTCAATTTATGATGTTAACTGGGAATAAATATTTATTGGGGAATGTTATAAAAATTGAGAAAAACTGTATTATAAAAAGGATAAGAAGTTTTTTGTAGCTGTATGTAATAAGTCCTTCCTAATCCGAGTATATCTATTCCCGTCTCCTGTACATTTTAAAAACCTCATAGGAAAAATAGTCTGGTACCAATCGAATTTATTATTCCACCACGTGAAACAATACGACACTTCAAAACTTGTTCTCACAATGTCCTAGTGAAATTAAAAATGTATATTCTTCATTTTAAATTTGACGAGTAAAGAACATCCGCAATATTTCAGAATATATCCTAAATTTAAGAGTTAGTCTACACACTCCTCCAAAAAGTACTGTCCTATTATTTGCGAAAACAAACTGTAACTTTCTGTCTAAGCAGAAGTCTTTGCTGTATTTCTGTGAGAGTTCCAGCGGATCAATATCGAGATTTATTAACAAATCTTTGCAAATGAAAAAAGATAAAGATATACTGGCTACGACTGTCATGAGTTGTCTTGGATAGGATTCACAACGTGTACTGTGATATCATCTGTCTAGAAATAGCAAATGGCTAAACTTCGAGTTTGTTCCTTGGAGTTTAGTTGAAAACTGTAGTTGTCGCACAATAATACCGAAAGTGGATTCAGTGCGAGGCAAAACCACAGTAGTCTTTTAATTGTGCTAATAATGCTTCCTCTGACTCTCGTTTGGGTTTCCCAAGCTGTTAATGCATGTACTAGCAGGACGAATTTTGTAGACTTTTCGCGCTTTTGTCGGCTAGTCATGAGGTATCATGAATGGCTTTATAAAGGAGGAGATAGCTGATTTGACTTGGATCTATTGTGGCACTCTTAAAGACTCCATCCAGCTTAGTCTGTTGTATCAGGCTTCACAGTATTTATAAGGGCCCTTTTATGTAGCTCATAGATAGCCCTTAGTTCGTCCTCATCAAATACTTAGCATCTCAGTCTAACTAGCACATGAACTGAGTGAGGTTTTCTCTTCCTCTTAGCAGAATCTGCACATCGTGTCCCTGTCAGATCCACTAAACTCATTCGTCTGTTGAGCCTAGTGTGTCTGGTTAGAAATCCAAATGGCATTTCTATTTTGGTTTAATAGGTTCTTCGTAAGTTAAACTATCGCTCTTTGAAGAACTCGGCTTCTCTCTGTCGCGAGAATCTCCTCCATCATTTCGGAGGTTTGTCTGGTATACAAGGCCTTAGATGCGCCTTCCCCGGCCAGTTCATCAACCTTTTCTTTCCCCTTATGTTCTGCTACTCACTCACGCTACGGTATCTTTATTCCGACTTCCTAGATCCATAAGAGCATTCACTTAATGCCATACTAGTCTCGAAGACTTGCATGGAACCGATTGCCTTTAGCGTCGCTTACTGTCTATGGAAAAAAATGGCAATTCCTTACCTTGATGTGTTTCCTTTGCATACTACTTGCGGCCACTTCGGCTTGAAATACTGTGGCGTATTTTTTTATACCTGCCGAGATTTTTGTTTTTGACCTTATCTCGGCCAGACGGCCAGTGTGATGTTTTACTTTAGCTTGCTTGATGATTACGATATCCATAATGAGTAGCTTCCAATGATCGCTTTACACCTTCCCTCCCCTTTTATATAGGTACTCTTTTTCTGGAGTACAGTAATCGTGATCACCGATCAGTATGTTTATCGTTGATAACTTCGTTTAAAATTATGTAGATTCTTTTATACAAAACACCCGGTTTTTGACATCTGTCGCAATTTAACTACTTGCTTAGTCAAATGGTATGTAATATATAAAGTTAGGCATGGAGGATAAATTTTCTATAGAAGTTTAAACTGTAAAGTTTTAATTCTATCGATCCCTGTATTTTCAGTCTACGCAAGTAACATTGTTCATAGGTATCGAAATATGAAAGATAAATATCCGCAGAGGGAACTCCAGAGGATAATTATCAGAAACTAATTGGATTAAGGGTAGTGTGGTATATGCGGGCTGATAATACGGGCTGTAAATTAGTTGTTTTTAAATTGGGGCTAATGTAATTAAAAGATTAGTTTAGTATGCCGGGTAAAAAGTAAAAAAGATCAATGAGGTAATTCTAAACTACTGTAAGTAGGTCATTTGTCAAGTAGTTGTGTAACCAGTTAAACTAAATTTCAGTTCTTTCAACCGTGAATTGCTAATTATCAATGAAATTAATACGGCGGAGAACTTTTATTTTCCTTTGTGCAGATTTTTAATAAAACCGTACGTATACTGTATATTCTGAAAAGTCCAAATATTGATTTATTATTTCTTTCAAGCAGATGTGATTTAACGGATTGCTAAATATACACACAGATTTCACATTTTGGTTACGAAAAGCCAACACGAGTTTCAGGACGCAACAGCGTCTATAAAAGTCTGTTACATAAACCTTTAACGGCCATCCCATTCTTTCTTATATTCTAGACATGTGTGTATTTTAAAACATTCATTAAACAGTGTTGAAATAGCACTCCCTTTATCTAGATCTTCCTAAATTTACACAATTTTTACTTTTTTTTTTCCTTCGGTTATTTACACATACAAATTATTATTATCATGGAAATCAAAGCTCCAATTAATTCGTTTTGTTACATAAGTATTATCTGGGATATGCTCTTTTCTCTCCTTTGCCGTTCGGACTATGTTTATAGAGTATAAATGTCAACAATCAATATATTATACTATTTTCTTTTCATAGTAAGTAGAAGTAGTAGTTACAAAACTTACTAAGACATACACCAAAAATCAGATATAGATTAAAAATATTTATTTTGCAGTCTTTTAGTTTGATTTTAAATAACCGTTTTAATTTACCTATGCGTCAATCAGTTTAGTCTAGAAAATCTTTAATTTAACAAAAAGAAAATGAAAATGGTGTTTTTGCCTCATATTTACTTTGTGATATTGGCTATTAACTATTAAATTTTCTTGAATATATGTGAACATTTCAAAAATATATAAACCTGGTTAAGTTCAAATATATTACAATTGAGTTTTAAATTTTCATCTGTTTTATTTCAAACAATTTAAAATGTGTCATCAGTATACATTGTAAAGTGAGTGTTAAATGATAATAAGGAGTCTATTTCAGTACATGCAGAAAAATCACAGGGCCTAAAACAGAACCTTGTGGAATGACTGATATAAAATGGGCCCATTCAGGCATAACCCTGTCACAAGCATAGGCAATTATATTTCCTACTAATATATTCCTATTTTCAAGTTTAGCCCTATTGCTTTTATCCCACAATTATTGTTCAGTTGGAAAGCTGATGGTGTATTAATGATGTCTATCCTATGATTGTTATCAAAAGCATATGGGGCCACATTAAACCTTTCAGCTCATTCTCATTTGGGATGGACCATATACTTCTCGAATCTAGTTAATGATGGACTTTTCCTTTGTCCAACATACTTCAAATTATACAATTATTGCTGATTTCGTAAATCGTAGACTTTTCGTATGATATATTTTTTCTCTTTAAGTTTCCTAAAAGTTATAATTTATTTCCTAATAGATGTAAGATCAAGTAAACTTACATTGCTCATAGCTATGTCCTTAATTAAAGCTTTCTCGCAAATGTTTGGTTATAGTCGCATCATTTTTGCATTTTACTTCTTAAATTTAAGATACAAGGTCAATTGACTTCATTTTTGTTGCAAATAGTTCAGAAAGGCATTTAGAAAAAACTGTACCTTTTATTTTTTGGCCGAAATATTTGGTTTCATTTTCTGTCCAATAATTGGCCAATATTAATTGCCAGTTTAATTAAATTAATTGAAAAATTTGTTATCATACAGAATGCTATAGAATTAGACGAAAATGGTTACATGGGGGTATTTGGGGTCGGTGATCACGAATCTGAAGTCCAATGGCGGACCGGAAATCGGGCCATTTTCCGGAAGAAATGAGAATGGATATTTTGGCCTTGAAAATCTGTACTCGGGGGTTTTCGAGGCCGCTGATTACGAATCCGAAGTCTAATTTGGTAAATTCAAAGTGGCGGGCTGGAAGTGGTGTCAATTTCTCAGGAAAAACTCGTATTGTTTCGTTTTTAGGCTAAAAATGAGTACTCGGGGTTTTTGAGGAGGCTGATCACGAATCAGAAGTCCAATTTACGATATTCAAAATAGCGGAGCGGAATAACAGTAACTTTTGTTTTTTAGGCGGAAAGTGGGAACTCGGGGGTTTTCGTTATCGCTGATAACGAATCTGATGTCCAATTAGGGAAAATTCAAAATGACGGACCGGAAGTAGTATATTTTTCAGGAAATACTCGTATTTTTCATACTTTCAGCCCAAAAAAGTAAAAAATACGAAGTTTTCCGGAGAAATTGACTGTTCTTCCGGTCCGCTATATTGAATTTCGTCTAATTCTATGGCATATTGTGTATGATAACAAATTTTTCAATTAATTTAATTAAATTGGCCATTAATATTGGCCAATTATTGTACAAAAAATGAAACCAAACATTTCCACCAAAAAATATAAGGTACAGTTTTTTCTAAATGCCTTTCTGAACACTTTGCAACAAAAATGAAGTCAATTGACCCCGTACCTTCAATTTTAGAGGTTTTCAGATTTTTCATGCTAAAATGACGCCACTATTACTCAAAGAGAAACTGAACACACGATTAATCAAGATATCTCCAGATGATGCCTACATAGTTGACGAGACACACGTCGAATATAAAATTCGTGTGTATTCAAGTGCTTTGGTGTTTGTGGAAGCTATTTCATCGTCAGTGTCGCCACACTGGGTTATCTTGACACAAAGTATACTATTCCGAAGTATTTCCTCAAACTCCCGCAGACTCTATATTATTAAGTAGTATGCTTGCCGATTTGTTATATTAACTACACATTGCACACTAAATGTAATAACACCATTGTATTAAATTTGCGAATATTTGCACATTAATGTGTAAAAATATTTTATTAACAAACATGTTCTTAATTTACGTTTTGCAATCGCGACCTACTTGTTCATGGGAAATATTTTTGAGTTTAATCGTCGTTATCTGGCATAGCGAAATTAAATAATGTTTAGACGGAAGTTTATCACACACATGCTGAAAATATGTCGGGATATTTGATCTACACGAGTGAAACCTGAACTGTGGCAGTTAAGGGTTTGCTCGTTTTTAACAGTAATAATAGTATATGCAAAGATTAGGTGTACATGCGATAACAAAACAAATATTTATAATGTAGGTTCGAATATATACCTTATGTTATATCTGATGTTTATCTTGATATATTTGGGTTAGGATGTATTTTGGAAAACGATATTTTTAAGGAAAGGGAAGAAAAACGTTTAAGAGACGTGTAGTTTGTTTTAAAATAGACGAATATTTAGTTATGTATTTTGTTTACGACTGTTTACATATAAATCCATTTAGGCAGGAGGCAAAATCTCAAAAAGCCATTGGTGCTTCTTTTACTACCACATACCGTTTATTATTTACTGCCATAAAAACACTACAAATACAGCAAGCAGCAAAATCGCAATTGAACTATTGTTCAAATTACCCAGGGTCGAATGCGAATTTATCTTATCATTGTATCCATGAAGGGTCTAAAGTAAAATTCAAGGTATAAGTAAATAACAATTAATTGCAAATGCATATAGCCTCGCTTTTCAGTTCTGCTCAAATCACTTGACATGTTAATTCGGTACCTTTTTCATAATTTAAACTTGTCAGCTTCATTGTTATAATAAGCTTTATTCTCTTGGTTATTTCGCTATCGTGTTTATCCACATTGTAGATAGTCGTTCTCATAATTTTGTTTTATTATCATCATATTCACCATTCTCACTATTGTCATCATCATGAAATTCACCATTATCGCCATAATAATCATCTGATTCGTCGCCTGAGGAAACACTTGATAGTGTTCATAGCTGTGAGGATATTTGCATTTGCTTTTAACTCAATAAAATAATTAACATTGACAGGTAGTATCAGTTACAGAAAATGTCAATTTAACCATATGAAACAGTAAATGTTTGTCGTTGCGAATCTTCAGAATATCGCCACATCTTTGTAATACTAATAATAATAAATTTATCTCTAAAATAGTACACGATTACATCGAATCTAAATCTGGACATAATTAAATATATTGTAATTATTTTTACTGCAAAGAAAATAAAAAATCGTTGCTGACAAAGTCATAGTGCAACGAACAAACAAAAAAAAATCTTGCACTGTTCGAATCTGATAATTAAGAGCATCGAGATTTATTTTATTTCAACTTTATGCTTATTTTTTGAAACATTTAATGTTATTGCTATATTGTATATTTATGTCAAGACGTTGTGAAAAAAATGTGATGCAAATAAGTGAAGGTTTAGACTGTCTCTAACATCATTTATTTTCTCCCTTGTTTTATATTTGTCATCCCCTACAAATTTTAATGATCAGGAACACTAGAATTACGAGATAAACCACAACCTAAACTTTCTAACGTCATTTAGCAAAAACGTCCCTAGTTTATCATTTTATCATTTATGGATATTTATTATGATTAATTTTCAAAATTGACCAGACATGAAACAGAAGATTCTGTTACGTGCTATTTGTGCTGTCCTAATTTCTCGTTTAGCCCAGAAATATGTAGCAAAAATAATGTTGCCGAGGACAATTCCATGTTCATCAGTTAAATAGACTGATGTTCCTAATTGTCTCAATGCCATTAAAAAAAGTTACACAATTAAATAACAAATTTAAAAAGTGAAAAAAATATTACAAATGAAACGGAAAGTGTGTCTGCATGGCGTGCAATTCATAGTTGGCATGTATTCATGTTCGACGGAGACAGAGAGATGGTATTAGCGTAAACAATTACTCAGACGAAGACAGAGGATATGATGCAAGAGACGATCTTGGTGATGTAGGTTGTTGGGTCGCTAACGTAATAAGGCAAACCTGCAGAACCGCTGTTACTCGGTCATGGTGTTAAAGGAACAATATTTTATGATTCTGAACACGTCTGTTCACTCTTACTCTTTATGCATATATTATTAAGAGTGTTCACTTTTGTTTCAACAGTCAAGTTATCTTTTATGTATGATTTGTATTGCAGAGGTACCCAATACATCCTTTAATAATTGTTGTCTGTGGTTGAAAATATTCCACTGTTAGCTGTTCGCTATTGTGAATAATGCTGGACTTTTTTGTTTAAAGAATGATTTAATGTGATTCCTCTGACAATGCTGTGAATAAGTTTTGTAAATAATAATTTTCACAAAATTTATTTCACGGAGATATTATGCTGTATGTGACTAGGTTTAGTAAATGACTCCAAATTCTCACAAATTAATTATTTCTTGGTATTGCTTACTGCGTATAATAGGTTTAACAACTTTATTATCAAGTTTGTCAGAAAAAAACTAACTTACTTGATTTTTATAGAAAGCATAATTCTTTAGTTTCAAATTATCTATTTTTTTTCTCTCCCCAATTAGCACAGTGTGATCTATTAAACTTAGTGCAGTAAAAAAAGACCAAATAAACGATAAAAATATTATGATTTGATACCTTCTGGGGTATCACCAGGAGTGTTATCTTGAACTTCCATAGCCTATTGCGTTTTTGTATAAACAATTTTGTTTTTTCAAACAACGTTTTTTTAGGTAAAAAGGTGAATATCTCCGGTTCTACAGGTCCGATCTGGACAAACAAAAAAAACAAAAACCTTCGCAATTAAAATAACAATAGATCTGCGTTGGTTTTAGGTCATTTGGGTACGTATATAACGTACAAAATTGAATTAACTGACTAAAAAGCATCTTTTTTTTTTCATTTTAACGTCCATGGACGTCAAGAGTTCCGATCGGCTTCAAACTCACAAAATATACCTTTTGTTTAAAACAAAACATCCTGAAATTTTGGTGCCCAAATATTGAACCTTGTTGACACAATTTAATTTGTTATCTGAAATCTGAATTGCTCGCGATTTTGTGCTATTAAGTCCAAAATGGATCTATTTTCTTTCAAAATGTAGATTTTCGAACAATTTTTATCAGAAAAGAAAGAGAATTTTAGTTTAAAAAAAAGTTAATTTTCGTCCATCTGAACTCGAGATGATATTTAACTTTTAGCATTTTGGCCAATTATTAATTAACAAATGCCTATTTTTGGCTAATATTTGAACTGTATCATTTTGAAACAAATTTACTTCATACAAAACGCCCAAAAAACATTTTTAACTTATAAAAACTAACTTTCAAGCATTTGCTAATTCGCCTGAATAGCTTTTTTAAATTTATGTATCAAGATCACCTCTCGTTATGTTGCACCGTACTCAATTGTTTCCGGCTTACTTAAGTTGGTAGTTAACGTATGAAGAATAAGAACTACATACACTTAGTATTACTGTTCCACAATTAACAGTAATACCAAGTGTTTTTAATCCTTATTCTATTTAATATGTTTCACCAAGAACCCATCGCAGACTCAGTTCAATTAAGTTAACGTATGTATTTAGGGGAATTTGATATTCTGCTAACTTCTCTTTATAAAATTATAACCTTATTTTTCTGGACTAATGTCAAATATTTGTTCTGTTCAAAGACAACTATGTTTCTTTGTGTGTGTATTTACTGCTATTTATCTTTTTACAAGTACTAACAGTTAAATATCTCGTTCAGATAGGCGAAAACTAACTTTTTTCCTTTAAATTAAAGTTCTCGCAATTCCCCTTCTTTTCTTTCAAAAATGTCTTCAAAATGGTTGAGAAAATCAATTTGTTGTCATTTGGTTTATAAATAATTGCCAAAAAAGGCCAAAATGACTTTAAAGGAATTTTAACTTTGGAAATGTTTATGTTCGTATATGGGGGTCAAGTTACCAGTTTTCGTTCAAGGTCAAAAGACAGCGGTGTCGCGGTCGAGTGAGGCTGTCGTATATGCAACGGCTGATATTGCATATATGTAATATGTGTTGCATATATCACAGGGGGTCAAGTTACCAGTTTTCATTTAAGGTCAAAATACAGTGGTGTCACAATCGAGAGTGGATCGTAGCTGTTTAGTTTATATTTTATGTATGGTGTTATCATTTCCAAAGTCCCGATGGTTGCAAGAATTGCGAAATCTGTGCATTTTTTTAATGTCATCGGAAAGCTGGCGTCCAGAACTACATTTCGAAAAGAAATTATCAATTTTGGACTTAATGGCACAAAATGACGGGCAATTCAAATTTCAGATAATAAATTCATTAATTAGTGTCCACAAGCTTCAATATCTGAGTACCAAAATTTCTGTTTTGTGTTCAACAAAATGTATATTTTCTGAAAGTTTGAAGTCGATCGGAACTCTTGAAGTCCCTGGGCGTTAAAATGAAGAAAAAACGCTTTTTAGCCAGTTTATTCCATTTTGTACGTTATGTACGGATTTAAATTAACCAAAATCAATGCAGATTTTTTGTAATTTTAATTGCGAAGGTCTTTTGTTTTTAGTTTGTCCCGATCGGACCTTTAGAACCCGAGATATTCACCTTTTTACCTAAAAAAGGCTATTCAAAAAACAAAATTGTTCATAAAAAACCGCAATAAGCTTTGGAAGTTCGAAACTCAGATATATACTTTTGTTGATACCCCGGAAGGTATGAAATCATAATGTTGCTATTACAAAACTATACACATCAATGTCCTTTTTTTTACTCTACTAACTTTCGCGGCTAAATTCTGGTTGTGTATAATTTGGATGACCGCCGTTTAGCTGTAATTTAATTTTAAAATCTCAAAGCCTTTTATTTTAAATGTGTTTTACTGCTATAACATTGTGGCAAACTGATTTAACTACCAAGTAACTGTAATTGCTATTTGGGTTTCCGGATTAGCTACAATATGCAACGGCTCAACAGCAAATGTAATAAATAGTCGTGACTTAGTCGCGCTGTATACTTTAGGCTAAAAAAATGCAGTTTTTCAGTTGAACTATATTTTCCACATTTATGGTTGTGCACAGCTGCAAATAAGTCATAAGAAAGTCACGACCAATTGGCTCTCTACTAATATGTAAATTAGATAACATAATGGAACAATTTAGCTTTACATATTTCTTTATGCCATGGTTTCTTTCATTTCCACAATGGTGAACATTATGCACAGAACGAACGAATAAAAACATTCTTTTGCCGAATGTTTGAGGCCAGTTTAACCTTAGTCCTCCTCTTCCTCTTTAAACGATATTAAGTTATCAAATAGCTATTAAAGCTGAATTACGTACATACGTAGTATCGTTCACAACACAATATTTTAGAATAAAATCCATAGAAAAAGGACTAAATAAGTCAAAAGACGAAAAATAAAGGGTCTTGTTTGTATCATCAGCGCCTCCGGCAAAAATTGAAAAGGTCGATAGCGGAATGGATATGCCGTGCATGTTTGAAACACTTTGTATAATTTACTTTATTTACTGTGATTACTAAATATTGAATAAGAATGAATCCGGTAAAGTAAAAGTCAGCCGGACTAATTATTTTGTTTGTATATCAGGAAATCGTGAGAAGACGTATTACCGGGTGACCAAATCTTGATTCTCGCTTTGGAAGGTCTAACTGAATAGCCCAAAATTAAATCTAATAATTTTTTTTTAATAATAGCACTTCAGTTTTAAATATTCATCTGAATAGATTATATAAATTGTGGATTAAACAAGGATGTTATATATATTTTTGTAGCTTTATTTAATAACCTACTAGATTGATACACAACTGTTTTTTTATGACTAACCTGATGTCCTACCTGCTTCTGCAGTGTGCTCTTGGAACATGCTGAAATCTCAGATGTTTACAGAACCTCAAATTTTTACTTGGTATTAAGTTGGGTTTAGACGATGCGTCATTTCATGCTGCAAAACATGCACTTGCAATAGAAGGCAAAAACCGCATGCCCTTTTCGTTATAAATGGATGCAAACTCGATTTTTGGTGGTGTGTGCTTTTACTATAATAGAAAAGAGCAAAAAACGTAAACGACAATGTTGAACCTCAGAGTTTTTGGAAAAAAAAACAAATACTTACTCTTTTTTGGATGAAATGATCTAAGTAAGCTGTTTTTTTTTTCTCGAAATTTTATAAGAAGGCCATCAACAGATTTTGAAAAATTACAGTTAATTTAATTAATTTCAATTCGTGTTTACGTCTTTTCTGGTAAAAGGGCACGAATAATGCACCTTTAGACTTTCACCACCTGCGCTTCTCAACTTTTCAGTTCAGGTAAAAATTGCCTTCGAAATATTCTTCAGTGCCATCATATTGGTTATTCGTTCATTATTCTTTTAGCGACCGTACAGTAAAGTGTGTTATATTCCTCAACTAGAATAAGAGTGCCTTTCTACCTGAATGAGGGTGAGTTTTAGTTTTACATTGAGCACATTCTTATTAGTTTTACAAAAATTAGAAGTATTTCAAATCTATAAGCAATCAGTTAAATGCTCTAAACAGTAGTAAACTTATAAGTATATATTTTACATTTAAAATTATCTTTATTTGAGTAGCAAAATATGAGTAACTTAATTTAATAAAGTTTAGGCACATATAGCATCCAAAATGGACACATGAAATATCCATGCTCCTATTTTGCTCGCTGTTACTGGAATGTTTTTGATTCATTGGTATTAATATTTTCTTATTTTAACTGTATATTTGACGCCATTACACGTCATGCCTTAACGGGGACATTTGATCTTTCTCTATAAAAAATTGTGAGGGTTTACAAACTGCTTTTGTTGCACATGACTGATTTTAAATAGTTTGATAATGGTTTGTATTTGGCTTGTAAGACCATCATTTTGTACTGACGTATAACTAGTAGTGTGACTACGGGCGATGGCTGCTTTTTATAACCTCAAAATTAGTTTTTACACTTTACTGATAATCACAAATATCAAAACAAAGATCTCCCGAAACAAATAAAAGGCAACAAGAAATAAATAAGTAAAAGTAAGACGAAAAAATTCTTAGCTGAAGCAGAATTAAAATAACTTAATTTTGGTCACAGAGTAATGAGTAATGGCTGATATGAAATTATGAAAACGCATGCGTCTTGGCTCTTAGTTGGCTTTCAAACTTCTACCGCTCTGATATATTCACTCTAATCCGTTTGTTTTGTAAGAACAACCACTTATTTGTTGGAGTTTGAAATCGGGTTTGAAAGAACGGTCAAATTTGGATTGCAAATCCGTCCGATGCTTTTAATCCGTTTTATGTACTTGTAGAAATAAGTTTATGCGAATTTGAAGCGGATTGTAACTGCCGAAATTGGTCTTAACAATTATGTCGGTCTGTTTTCATATCAACTATGTTATTGAGAGCAAGCTCTATGGTAAGTAGTATTGTATCATTCAATATTAATGTGTAGTAATTGAACTTTTTAAGTTACAATAACGAATCAGGTTAAAGAAAATCAAGCACAAGGTTTTTTTTAATAAAATCAGAAAAATGTTCAAAATTCAATATGGTAATAAAACGGGATAGTAGACGAAGGAATTTATCTAAATTAAAGCAAATCCGTTTAGGATTGCGACTTCTAGAGTGTTTCCATACGTACAGAGCAACTGACGAAGACGTATGACAAGTTTCAATAGCAATTTTGACGTTTATTGAAGTTCAGTTGGGTTTAAAAATGGTACTGTTTTTGAAAGTACAATATTTTCTTTTCAAAAGGTTATAATTAAAATCGATTCCTTATAAAAGTCCATTTTCAGTCTTTTTTAAGTCATGATATTTTGCAAATTACATATTTTCAAAGTCCCTCAATTTTTTATATTTTTAACCGACTTAAAAATTTAAAAAGGATGTTTCCATAGAACCCCTTGTTCTTCCTCATGTTTGTGCATTTGTTTCCCTGGAATTATTGCGATTTCTACGACTGCAAACTGTAGAGTATGACTCTGGGGTGGTTTCATTTAATTATGCTTTGTCTAGTATAAAGTGAGCCAAATTGGAAAGAAGTACTTTATTTTCTAGGATATGCGAGATTATGGCGGAGGTGCCAGTTCGAAATTGATTGGCTAGACATTTTCGGAGTAGCTGATACTGAATTTGATGTCAGAAATAAACATTCAAAATGGCGAATCTAATAGGGGTGCCTAATTGTATAACTTTTGTAAACTGATGTGACATTGGGTCACTAAAAAGAGTGAAAAGACATATTGAACCACCTTGAAAAAACGGACATTAAAAACTTTTAAACAAAATTTCACCGTCGACGTGAAATATTGATTCATAATTATTAGTAATCGTTTCCTGAAAGTTGAATTTTATACAGATTTTATTTGTTTTTGGCACACAAAAAACGTTTCAACCATCAATAAAATTGAAGTTCTTGAAAGTGCACCTTGGAAACTTTTAAGAGTAGAACATTATTTTTTTACAGTTGTGCCTATGTAGAATTTATTCCCTTTCATTTTGTTTCATATATGTTTATTGTTTGAAGAAGGAAGGTTTAGATACATAAAATTGTACTGTCTTTAGGGGGCTAAGCAGTCTATTCAAACGTGTAGTGTATCGAAAAAAATTGCTATTGAAGTTACCTCACGAATCATAAGTTATATTTAAAGTGATAATGGATTGGAATAAAAGAATTATTAAGTAGCAACATACGGGTGTGTCCATTCATTTTTTTATTACTAACATAAATAATACATAATGCAAACATTAAAATGCAAATTTTAGTTATTATTATTGCATAGCAGATTTCCACTTGTGATACCACTGATAACTGGTCAGTTGAGAGATTTATTTATATAAATATATTTTTCCAAAAACTTCTCATCCATAAAGTCACATTTTCTTTATTATTTAGTATAAGTTGTTTATTTCAACCGCTAACATCAACAGGTTACTTGACATACTTACTTGCTAGAAATAAGTCTATCGTGATGTTATCTTAAAATTACTTAATTTTGAACATCCGTCTGAACGTATAAAAAGAGGTAGAGTCTACGGTTTGTATTTGGTTTCTAAGTAGATACCACTCGAGATACAACCATAAATAATGCACACCTTACAAATATTCTGTATAAAACCGTTACTACAATTAAATAGCCGGATTTCTGATACGCTTCAGGAAGTCCAAACAACATCAAAGTCAGGTTTCTGACGTACATTCCTTTAATATTCTTGTCTCTTATAAAGTGGGAGGGCCCAGGACAGGTCTAGTTTTTTTCATTATTACAGTAGTCGGCAGTGATACAACTTATGAATAATACAAGGAACTTTGTATTTAAAATATTTTAATGAAACGTTTAGCTGAAGTATTATACCCATACGTGGAATTTTTTGCAATTAATCGTATTACTAAGAAAAAGGTTATAAATAAATTTAAGTATTTAACAAGTTTATATTTAAAACGTACGGGTATCTCAGAATGTTAGTAATACTTCACTGGTAATATCGTAATGAAATGATTACTTAACAGTCAAACCTAGGATCAAACGAATTTGTAGAAGTCATTGTACCTTTCACTATACAGTAAGTGAGAGAGTATCTTTCTTTACTCTCACCATTAGTAATTGGTATCGAGATTTTGCCTTGGCAGTGGCCTATTTTATGGAAATTAAAAGCCATTATTACAACTTCATTACGTTCACACTTACGTCATCTAGAAGTGAGATTGATGTCTGTCATTAACCCAATAGATTCTTAGCATCAGTCAATATTAATTTGAAGTAAAGAAGCAAGATTTAGATATTTCTAGTATCAGTAAAAAAAAATCAATTCACATTTTTGTTTTCTCTTGTAACTCATCCACAGCGACCCACTTAAAAACCTTTTCTGCCATGTGTTGGTTGGTGGTATTCTACGTTATTTTGTGTTTCCAAACCATCTTAGGTCGTTTCTTTCTCCAGCCCCACTCAATTTCAGATATCTTCGTTCCCTCAAGCTTTGACTTTCTATAGCTTTCCCGCATCCAAGCAGAACATTAATATTGGACTAATATTCTTTCAATTTAAAGGGCTCAGTATTAAACCAACAATATTAAATGTGAATATTTTTATTTTTATTTTTTTTTAATTAATCATACATCATCCAACAGTACAAAACCATTTATAGAATGGAAATCTAAACTAACTTAACCTAACCTAACTAAAAAAATACAAATAGAAATTATGAAGGCGATTAGACTGCACGACAGTAGATGAAATTTCTGACTGCTAGGCAAATATGTCCAATTCACTGCAATGAGTATCATAACTAGTACAAATATTAAACAGAGGAGAAAACTTTAATACGTTAGATCTAGGAGTGGATAAATAAAAAGTATGAGAATGACGAGAATTAATCCGTGGGACATAGAAGTTCAGTTGGCTTAATATTTCACTACAATCTATTTTATTATGCATAATTTTATCTAGAAAACGCAAAGCAAAGGACTCACGCCTTTCGGAAAGACTAGCAATATCAAATTTTTTAAGTAATTGATTTTGAGAAGCTCCAATTGGTGGATATGTACCTTCAGTTTTCCAGTTTAAAAATTTCAGGAAGCGGCGCTGAATGTTTTCCTATTTATCATTATGAGTATTATACCCAGATTGCCAGACAGGTGAAGCATACTCCAGTTTAGACCGAGAGAAAGCAAAATAAAGCATCTTTAAGGTTTTCCCATCATTAAAATCATGGCTGTTACGCAAAATGAAGCCTAACATTCTGTATACATGCGAAATTACAGCATCAATATGGTTAGTGAAGGTTAATTTTTTATCAAAAATTACACCTACATCCTTGAACGTAGATGGTCTGTTCAGCATGTCGCCATTAACATTATAATTATATATAATTGGGGATTCCTTGGTTGTATAACTCATAATATTGCACTTGCCAACATTTAGGTGAATATAATTTTCATCGCACCAGGCCGATAACTTAGTTAAGTTGTTTTGAAGCTTTTCGCAGTCATTAAAATCATTAATCCTATGCAACATCTTGACGTCATCGGCATATATTAAGAAATATACGTCTAAGTGATCACTGATGTCGTTAATAAAAATATTAAAGAAAAGGGGTCCAAGTATTGATCCCTGGGGTACTCCTGACGTGGCTCGGTATTCAACAGATTTATATCCATTATAAGATACGAATTGAACTATATAAGTGAAGTAACTCTCAAGAAATTGAAGTAAACCGTCAGACAATCCGAATTTGTCAAGTTTACAGATAAGTTTCCTATGGTTCAGTCTGTCAAACGCCTTAGAAAAGTCAGTATAGACTGAGTCTACCTGTATTTGTGAATCAATTGATTCAGCAATGTACTGAGTAGCGCAGATTAAGTTCGTTACGGTGGAGCGACCTTTCATAAAACCGTGTTTCACTATATGATATAGTAATAACAAAATACAATTTTTGGCGTACATCCCGGTTATTAGAGCTCCAGCGACAGATATTCTAAACCTGCATGCTATGTCACTGAGCAAGACAAAGAAGTATCAAGCTGATTTCCTTGTTATCGTATAAGGCAAAGGATTAATCATGTCTCAAGCGGTTACAAATGTGTCAGGTAATTGCACGTTGGCTTCTTGGTACATTTAATGTACAATTGAACAGTGAATTGAACAATAGACATTCTTTTTTGTATTCCTCTGGCTTGAGTATCATAAGGACATTAAATTAAGTTACTTCTGCAACTGCAATCGATCAAAGATTAGATGAAGCTTAAAACATTTAGTAATTATATTAAAAAGTTAAAATTATAGAAAGTTTAGGCCCGACTGGTATATTTATTGAATATTAAACAGCTTTTAACAAGCATGTTCCAAATTTTGTTACGTGGAGACTCGTGTCCATACATAACAGTAGAGAAAGTTTCATTTTGTTTGAGCGTTTTCGATAACATCGAAATTTTAAGAGGGTTATTAAGTAACTTAACCTGTCGTAACATATTTAAGCTAGTGAAAATATACATCATTTTGCTAGTGTATGTATATTCAGCAGACCCGATGTTATGCTTTCATATTTTATAAAATTTTAAAAATCAATTAGCACACAGTGAATGAGACCTATTTTATAAACTGTAACATACTGCAGTGATTCAGTACTAAACGCCTACTGGTTTGTTATATCTCATATAATCTATTATGAAACTCATCTATGTCTGGGAGATCTGGCTTATTCAGGTCAGCGAAATACTAAGTGCATCAATCAATAAAATGATTATTTCACAAGTATTTCAGAAATATCTAATAAAATTCTTTCGTCCACTGCGTAAGAACTATGACGCTAAGAAAATAGCTGCCCTAGATAAGGAAATCAATAGATTCTTTTAGATCTAAAACGCACGTACTAACTTTTTGCTGGAGGATTTAGTCTTTTAGTGTATTAATTAATCAAATCATTTTAATAGCATATATTTTAATGGCACTACTCAAGCAATGTGACATTTAAAACGCTAAATTTGGGTCAAGTATAAGCTATTATGGAATGTGCATTAATGAGAAGAGAAGAGCTTGTTTATGTGATTGGTAAATAAACTTTGCCTTAGGAACCTAATCAAAATAATCAAATTGGTGTTATCTATACTAGCAAAATTTCAACGTTATTTTGGACCCAGTAATACATTTTCTAATATTACAGCTGACGCGTTTTGTTGGATGTATTCAACTTCATCAGAGCTAACTATACAATTATCAATATACAGAGTGTTTCGTGAGTAACTGGACCTACGCTAGTAAGGAGTACAGAATCTTGAGACGATTTTAAAATAGCCTTTATTATATCCCGAGTGTCCTTCGTTTCTAATAAACACCGTATTTTCTATTTTTTGTCAAAATTTCGATCGACTATCCAAATCGAACCAAATTAAGTAGGTATATTTCACTAATAAAGGTCTTCACAATTTAGTATCGCGAAGAAAAAAAATTCCATATATAAAACATAAACTTAATCCGGACTCGGCTTCGCCTCGCTTAAAAAGCGATGGGACACCCCCCGAGAGTTAACGACGCGTTACGACCATAGTTATTTTAACGATTTCAAGTTAATTTTGTCTGCGACGCTAATACCGCCTGCGGCGCTAATAATTGTTAACGATTAGATGTCAGAATAAAAACCTACTAACCTAACCAAAAGAAATCACACAAAAGAATGAATTTGTTTTAAGAGAATAAAAACCTACTAAACCTACTAACCTAAAGAAATCATAGAAAAGAATTTGTGAAAAAATGTATTAATCGCCACAAAATTAAAGAAAAAAAATTCAGCAGACATAGGAGTTTGAACCCGGGACCTTTCACACCGTAAGCGAGAATATTACCTATACGCCAAACGTACGGCTGATGATGAACACTAGGGCAAGGAATAAATAGTGAGACAAATAACATCACGCTTCTTTATTCATCCGCCGCAGCAGCACAAATGCGTCCCGGCTCGATGTTACAAGATTGCCTTTTGTAGAACAGGCGATACAATATCGATCGGCGCTGACCGACTACACGGCATCGCTTCCCACATAGTAACAGGCTCTCGCACGTTGATACTTTCGTGTCGACGGCCTTGGAAAATACTCGTAACTTTTGTCCTATACGCGAACATTAACACTTCCAATGTTAAACTATCAGGAATGTGCCCAATATTTTTTCTTTTTGCATTTGCCTAAAACTATCACCCTGTATATGGATTTTGGCAATTTTCACAGTAAATCACAGTTTAACAGTAAATCAATTTCAAAAATATTTGCCTTCGGCTACAGAAACGTCAGTAATTACATAGGTGACTTTAATTTATCGATACAAATTGAATTTTACTCTCCGTTAGAATTTGTCACAACGATATTATATTGTTTGCCAAAATAGTAAAAAGATAAAAATGTCAACAAACATTAAAAAAAAATTATTAGAACAAATACAAAAGAGTAACACTTATAGTGAAGTGAAGTAAAAATTATCATCCACGACATCTTTATCAATTTAAGTTCAAACATTTTATCTCTTGGCACTCATTACAAATTATTGAGCATATGAGACTCGGTTTTTGGCCATTACATATTTCGGAACAGCACTCACTTTTTTTAACGGTGAATATGTCAAAGAGAAAAAATTGTTAGATTTTATATGAACAAGTTGTAATGATGTTAAAAAGTCATTGATTTCCCCTTGATTTCTCATAATGTGTATATCAAATTTTCCTTGCGGTTTGCCTCTGGTAATTTGCTTTTGTGTTAGTTGTGTAATATGTGAGATTTTCAGTTAGTTTGTACGTACCGAAACACACTACAGGTCGCATTCTTTAACGTATAGAGAAAGCGGTAAACTTTTTTGGCTTTCGAAACAGAGACCAGGTATATGATGAGAAGAAATAAAAATGAAGGATGGAGGCATTTTTTTTATAGGATTAGCAGTTTTCGTGAAAACCTCATGTAAAACAAAATAACCAATGAATTAATGTTACACGCATTGCACTTACGGTTGACACACTTTTGATTCTATCAACGATTTTCGTAGAGTTGGTTTAGTAGATCCCTAGTGGACTATGTCCATGCAATTTTCCAGAAGTTTTACCTGTTGAAACTGGGCGACAGTCCGTTAACAAACAACACAACAGAAATAAGAGGGCATAATGCACCATTTCGAATTAAACCCAAACCACCATACCAAGCGCTGAGGACTTTGCGACTGCATCTTTAGCCAAAACTACATCCACATTATCTAATTTGTCAGAGTAGTAGATCTTTCGTTTTTATTATATTTTCCTCCCTTCCTATCCATTGCTACTTTTCTCTTTGTATCTTTTTGTTCTCTTTATTTTTAAATTGTTTTTCCTAATAATGCAATTTTATTAGAGCGAAAAATGTAAATCCCAACTTTTGAATTTCAAGCTTAAGCGACCAGCATCATCGTGCGCCCGTTCTAGTAAATTACTCTAAGCTTTATCATCTTTTCCTGTGGTAGCGACCAAAACATTTTCCTTTAGCGCTACGCCACCACATTTTTAGTTAATAAAATTTAATATTCCCCTTTAAGAGTTCACTTGTTTACTAACATTTTAATTTGCCTTAGGCGAGGGAGCCTGGCCATTGTTTTATTTTGGTTTTTAATTGATCTAGCCTGTATCGTCCAGTCTTTCAATTGCCACGGTGTTGTGTGTCGTGGATGGCTGATCGGCTCCGGGCGTGAGACCCAGAAAACTGTTGTTACGTTCAGTTTTAAATACAGTATTTTTGAATTGAATTAAATTGGTATTATTGGAGACTACTTTAAAGGCACTGTTAAATGACGTTATATTGAAATTGTTATCCCAGTATACTATTAATGACAGATTATTCTATCCCTTACTAGAATGAATCCCCAACAAAAATAAAACTGATTTCCAGCATTTCTGAAAACAAGGTAGGATGTCGTTGATTAATGATTCGAAATTATATTTCGAAACGTATAAAAGCGTGCAATAATAAGTATAAAATACAAATATAGAAATGTTCCGAAATCGGTACAGTTCAGCTGTACGATGTTGCCCAATCACTTTTCAAAAACATTTTGTAAGAGCTCAATTGGACAATGCGTGCTAATGTGTGGCTGTGTAGGCACGCAAATGCGTGTGAAAATTCTAAAACATCTGCTAGAATAGAATTGCCCAACGACCCTCTCAACAATAAAAAGCTCAACTCTTTCAGCGTTTATCATATGCAATTCCACAGTGACCTAGATACAAGCACGTGCCCACAACTTTAATCTTAACAACTTTGCACATATGAATTAACATGCATAAAGTTATTATTACCGCTATTACCTATTATTTGTAATAGCCGACCTAACCTATACCGATTTTACGAAATAGAAGTCCGAGAGTAGTGGTTTGTTTTAAATGTTAGCAAAGGGTCATCGCAATTAACAACAATAATTGTTAACTGTAGAATCATGGACAAATTAACATTAACATTGTTGTTCCCTTAAACTGTTTTAGTCAATAGCGATGCCAGTGATTTAAAATATTCGTTTAAATATTGATTTAATCAAATATGTGTATTCCCAGTTATTGCAATGACATATGACAATTTTTAGTATAAAATGTTACTAAAGCGCTCAGTGAAAGGCAACGAACTGGCATCTAACGAGTGAAAGTAGTAACATGAGAAAAGGATGAAAAATAAGTTTTATTTTTATTAATTTTTACGTTCTATTTATTGGTTTATCAATCCTTGTCACAGGACAGTTTATTACACAACAGAGAAAATTTTAAAAGTAAAAATAAAGAGGTATTAAATATAGCTAATGAAATATAAAATACCTGGAATTGGAAGACGGCATAACATACAGGGTGTCAAATTATTCTCTCGGGCCTCTTTCTCATAACCAACCCGCCATAAAAAGCTTTTTTATCGCGAGATAGGGCACTTCCGCCGTAAATGAATATTTACCTGTGGAACGGTTAATTAAAAAAAAAGCTGCCGGCGGCGAGCGAATGCATATATGTCTTGACAGACAAACGAAGTGAACGCAAGTGGGCAGAGGCAGGTGCACACTGCTAAATTCTGAAACAGAAGACTTGGAGGAAGAATAAATAAGGAGATGATGGAAACATAAAAGAAGCATGGAAACTAAGAAGAAGCATCTTGCAAACGCCTATACTTCTCATCCGATGATGACCGATGGAAACTAAAAAAGAAGCATGGGAACTTAAAAGAAGCATCTCACAAACACCTACATCCTATATTCTTGCCCCAAGCGTCATGCGGCTCTCGCTGCTGACAACAAGCATGTCCCATGTCCAACCCAGCGTATGCAGCCTTGCCGGCGATATATAAAACATCCGAGATGTGGTTCCGGTACGTGGTTTGGCCGTCCGTTGGGCGTGTTCGACGAAGGACCAAACTGCGTGTCGGAACGAACCTCCATGGATGCCTGGAATCGGCAGCAATACTCACCTTATGCTGACAAATCAATCAATCAAAATGTTACTAAAGTTTTTGAAGTGAAACTTCTATAGCGAGGGTAAACTTGTGTGACAGCGTCACAAAATTTGAAATGCCTGGAGGGGGAATATTCACAGAATTTTTTCACAATTTTAAAAAAATTACTTTCTCTCTTAAAAATTTTTCAAAGGAAAATTGATTAAAACAATCAATACACGATTTTTTAAGGTAACTTTGCAGCGCAACTCGCTCTACGAGAATGAATGTTAGCCTCTTGTCATTTATTCTCAGTTTTTTCATGCTGTAATATCGACAGTTTTCATTTAAGAGGGCTCGATTGTTGTGGTGCGTATGTGTATATATGCAGTTGTACGTACTTCTCAAAACTGACATTTTCGAGTTAAGAAATCATATATTATCAACTTTTGTGCTGTCTTCAAAGGAGAATGGCAGTCAATTCTGGACTTTATTTGAATAATTTTTAGGAATAGTGCTGGAAATTATAATCAGGATTGTGTTGGTTTCCCATAATCATCAGTAGCGTATATAAGGGGCCTCGCTCGGGTAACTTCCCAGGCCGATTTTCCCTGTTCCGGCCCACAGATTTTGGGAGAAATTTATATTTTGGCAATCTACACGGCAGTACCAATAATTTGATCCCAGTTTTATCCATTTTGCTCAATTGAAAAAAAAAAGTATTTTAAATTTTGAAATTCCGCCAAAAGTCTCCGGCCCAACTAAATTGACAGAAAATTGGTTTTCCTTGGTGTGTAGATCCTCAAAAATGGTGTGCGACCATTTTCTGCCGTTTCGAATACTTTCGAAATTTTGAATAAATCTTAGAATCCGACGGGCTGTAGCACCCTTAGGGCCCACGGCAGACCCTTGGTTCGTTGATCGAATTTATACAGGAGGTCAACAGATTTCCGAAAAACCGAGTTTCGACCATTGCGGAAACTCAAGGGTCAATTGCTTTTATCTCTCTATCAAACTTCAATGAGGCTATATGTTGGTTAATTTTTTAAAAAGTATTTCCTATTTACTTTATTATAGAGACAGTTTACAATTTAATTATGAAAGTTTTTAGTAGTAAAGCCATGAGATTTTGTATAAATATCGATTTATTCCACTAATGAAATTTAAAATGTTTACTATTTCATTCACTACTATTACTAGTTCGTAGAATAATCACAAACAGTCCAAATCAAACGAAAATTGAACTGTTTGTGACTGTTCTACGAACAAAACGATAGATGAACAATGTTTAATGGTCTATACTTGAATGAAATGAGACAAAATTGATATAAGATTTGGACAACGCAGAACTTTCGTTTTGCCGTTCCTGACCAGGAGCTGATACAGGCTCCTAGACTATAATATAGAATAAACTGTTCGTACAGTTTTGTTAACACATCATATGTCGCTTGTCCAATAGTACTCCCATCAGATACTTCACGCATCACCTTTCTGAAATTTTGTTTCCCTTTATAATTGGTGTTCAAATTTTGTTCTTTGTAAATCTGCGTGTAAGGGATATTAATTTGGACTTCCCCGCATTTGCTTGAATTTTTCGCTTGTCGTAATGTGCAGAGGCACGTACCTTGTGGGTTTTAAGAATTAAAGTTATAACTACGTGCGTACATGACTGTGTCATTGACGTACTTAGCAAATTTAGTATTCGGGAAAGAGACGAGTCGGATAACGTACAAATTGTACAATGTTGGGCGAAGGACCGATCCTGAAGAAAGCATGGATGTCCCATGGTGTCGATAGTGTGTTGCTCACTCGCAGCTTTCTGCCCGTCACATGCGAGTGAATGAACACCTTCGAAATTAGTCCCGGGATCGAGATAATATCGAAGATTTTCTCAACATCTAAGAGTACCTTGTTGTACTGTGCTCCTTCCCTTCTTGAACCCGAATTGATGTTAATGTAAAATTCATCCTCGGCAGCGTTTAATCTATCTAGGATGACCTCCAATAACTTGAAAGTCATCGACAACGGCGAGATTGGTCGATAAAGTGTATTTGCCCCTTGTGTCTTGGGTACCATGGTAGTATTCTTACCAAGGTACCGTTGTCGTCACGTCGTTAATGATTCTGACAACTTGTTGCACTGTGCTCCTTCCCTTCTTGAACCCGAATTGATGTTAATGTAAAAATCATCCTCGACAGCGTTTAATCTGTCTAGGATGACCTTCTCCACTAACCTGGAAATCACCGACAGCAGCGAGATTAGTCGATAAAGTGTATTTGCCCCTTGTGTCATGGTTTCCATTGCAATTCATAATGGTCTTGGTAATCATTCCTGTTGTTACCCATTATGGAAACCGACCCTAATGCTTTATCTCAACGCAAGACCTTATGCATTCCCAGGAGATGAGATTCTTAGAAGAAACGGAATTACCTATAAATGTTTCCTTAGTAACAAATATATGGAATAATGCTTCATCAATGGAATATATTTTTCCTTTGATTAACGAACCCAGTAGTTTTTAACTAGTATTCTCAGTAATATATCGCATAATTATGTGTACCTAAATACATCATCATATTATTCACATCAATTGAATGATGTAGTTAGAAACCAAAACCTGCCAGTTCCATAATTTTGTTATTGCTATTCAGGAAATTCCGGTTCATTGAAATTAAATACACACAACTTGTTTATGGTACAATTATAAAAAACATGCGAAGTCATTTATCATGTTAATATATATTTAGGTATGATAAATATTTATTCAAAATCTGGGATCATGCCTTAGTTTGCCTGCGGTTTTAAAAAACAAGACCTGTTACACTAAACTGCAGTTCCATTCCATTCTAAATATTTGCTGGAAACAAAAAATAATTGTCCAATAATTCTAATTTATTATCAACAGTTGTGACGTGACACACATACAACATTTTTACGTACAGATTTTTGTTGTTCGTAGGTATGTGCAACGAGAGCACGTGGTGGTGCACCTAGCTAGCCTACTTAATCACTGCACCGTGTTATTATTTACTAACTAACCACTGACATATTTCTGGTCAGTAAGTCCCACGTTTAGTTTTGCTTAGTACGGACTGGAATGGAGTAACTTATCCAGTTAATGTGTCAGTTTTAAACAATAATTAGTTTGCATTATAATTGGCGTAAACGAAAGTTAACATTTATCACAATCGGAATTATATGTTAGGGCGGTTAATGGTTGTCCATATGTATTTAATTTAGTAATATATAAGTGGATAATTTCTGTGCAAATGGCAATTTTAACGAAAGTGGTAAAATATAGAAACTATGCTCTGTATTTATTAATGAAAAACGATTAAAATATTAAAAATGACTTTGATTACATTAACACTCGCATTTAGATCATCATTTCCCATTCGTTCAGCCATAGGAAAATAATTGAATTTCTCTGTAATGTGACCATCGCGGTCACTAGTCTCTGACTGATCTTCGGTTTGTTGACCTGACTCTTACTCGAAATTACTCTTGTAACCCTTGTAGAGTCTTAGATTGCGACACTACGACAATCCCGGTATAAGCTTTCTGGGTTCGATAAGCTCCTGGGATGCCTCGAGGACGTACCGATCTGAGTCTAATCTTCTAACGTAATCATTCGTTATCACAAATCGTCCTTCAAACTTGGGTACAGGTTTTCGACTTTCTTTGTAGTTACTAGTATTTCATCTTTTGACCAGAACATATCCAATCGTATAACTACTTGGTTTATAACGTTCTGCGTCTTCCTGTCGCATTTTGATGCATTTCCTCGTTTCGCGATTCTCCATAACCGCGTGGAACATAACAAATAGAAGTTCATAGGGTGATTTTCAAGTTCTTGAGTTCAAAGTCGTGTGTAATTCCCATCGAACTTGGTTAACCGTTAGTTGACCATTCCACTTTTCTTCGTCATCCATGGGTGAACTTAGGGTTGATAATATAATTCAATTGAATCTTTCATCTTTCAACCTGCCCGTTCGCCCTTGGGGTGGATGCAGCATTTAATATTAAGCTCTGTAATAAAATCGGCAAACCGATTACTTGTGTAACAATTACCTCGGTCACTAATAACTTGTGGAACACCAAAGTTATTTATTATTTCTTCTAAGAAGTACTGGTCTACTTTTGTATTTTGCACAGCTTTTTAAAAGGACACAGTTTGTGACAGCATCCATCACCACTATGATTTTTGATTTTGATGATTTTTGATTTGACAAATGGACCCAGCTGAACAGTGTGTGGAATATCAAATGGCCATGGTATTTTCTTAATTGGATCTATTTAACATTATCGCTTACTCCATACATACTTATATTGTCAATAACCAACGACAGTTAATGCATTTTCGGATGTATTTTCACATGAAAGAAAACCATAATAATTTAACTGTCGATAACGTCTTAATTTTTCAATGATTTCAAAAGATGGTACAATTGTATAAAATACCACTTGATGTGTTGGTGTTTTCGGTTCCCACCCACCTGTACCTATCTACTGTCAGTAATCCTGTCTAATCAATCGATTGTTCTTTACGTTCTGTTGTGGCAGTTTAACGAATGTGGTGAAATTTAGAAACTGTCCTCTATATTTCCACACAGTAAAATTAATGCTAATGCTGAGTTTCCCTCCAAATATTAACGCATTATTTTAGTAATCCATACCTCATCAGTTTTACTTTGAAAATAATAAATAATAATTGTTTGTTGTAAACATGTAATGTTTGGTCTAGAAAACTGTTTCGCACTGCAAATTGTTCGAGCGTTGTATCATAAAGTATTTTGGCAGAGAAATGTATAATATGAAATGTTTCGTCTAGTATAAGTAAGTATACCTACAAGCTTAATTCAAGGCAAATGTGACTAGCAGTGCGGATGTGCTATTTAGCGCCCTTGAGCCAATCATCTGCTTTGGTCGACTGGAATGCTTCCAACTGCGCGTACACGCACTCACTGTATAACTTTGGCACAGTGATCTGACCAATGCAGTTCTATTAATAGTCTCAATGATACTTCTTTGTGCCGATAACTTGTTATGCAACATTTCAAGGTCAGAGAAAGTTGATCCACGGGATTATATGACGGCTGCATTTTGCATTAGAAGTAAATTGGCTGGTTGTCAGACATCCACCCTAACTGCGGCGTGTGAGTGCGGGTGGGAAACATCGACATCTGCCTGATTGGTCTCTGAATCTGTTATTAAATTACTAACAAGAGATGTCGACTAACATATTGCGCATAAAAGTCAGCAAATAATACACCAAAACGCTCTGTTTGGTGCCCAACCTTGGGTACGAAATAAAGCCGCCAAAAGTGAGAAATATCTGTGAATTAGTTTGTTGACTGTCGGTTACAGTGGAAGGTTTCATGCAGTAATAAAATTGCTTGAAAGATATTTAGTAACAAACAACTCGCTAGTTGATGTGCATGTGATGTGGCCTTGAAGAAAGTCTCTCGTACTATAATTAGCACAATCAACTCGCATGTACGGTTCTATGTTCTATGTAATTTCAGTGTTTTATTGCTGCATTATCAGGGATGTCCAACGATAGTATCTCTCTCCAACTATGTATAAAGGAGAGGAAGTTATACATAAGATGTAAAACGGAAATCGTGACGCAGGCCTATTTTCTTATTTTATGTTGCATTAAGGACTTTTCAAACTACATATACAAGCCAGTTTTTATTTTTTTTCTTTATGGGAGAATGTGTTCTTTAACCTGAAATATATTAAATACAGTAAAACTACCACAAACTCTGCTATAATAGTGAAATAATTGCGATCTTAATGAACATTTGCCAGGCATGATTAAAAATATTTATTCCTCAGAAAAGCGATGAATTCCAAGTAAAAAGATTAGGATCAGTGATTCATCATAAAATGACCATTTTGCTCCAATTGATCATTTTATGATAATTTTCGATATTTTATTAAAAAACGTAGATAGTGAATACATTGAAATAAATAAATATAAAAACCAATTGATAAATGCCGTGTGTAATAGTAGCTAAGAGTTTATAACATGGGGTAAGATGAGGCTAAATAGACTTTATCGCTATTTAATTAAAACATACTGATTTTGTTTTTAAGCCAAATATGGGCCATTTGTTTCATCTGAAATATTAGAGGAGCATATTTATATCCAAATCATTGAGTTCTTAAGAAGAAATATGTTTCAAATATACAATTGGGATTTAGAACAAATCATTCCACATCAACAGCATGAATACATCTCAGTAGATGACTCTGTTAGAAACATTGATGGTGGGAAATGTATGTTTGTTACCGATATATTTATCAAAAGTTTTTGTTACAATAGACTGTTCCATGTTCTTAGCAAAACTTCATTATCTTATTTTTCTAAAGTTGCAACAGATTTCATTTTGAATAAGCTGAGGTTATAGATGATGATGGCACTAGTTACATCGCATTTGTAAAATTTTGATACAGGAGTACCCCAAGGTTCGATCTTAGAACTGCTTGTATTATATTAACTTTAGGTGACTGTTGATGTAGATGATAAATTATTATCGGTGACAAAAAAAAAGAAAGTTCAAAAACTTCAGAATCTATGTTTGCGTTTATATTTACAGTATCCCGTATAGACAACATATATCGCAAATATTACACATGTTTACGCTTATTTGGCGAATAATTCACACTAAAGAACCTCTGTACTTAGACACAAGTTAACTTTATGAGATCACTTGCATAGCACAAGATATACAGGATTTTTTAGTGCCCCAACGTGCGATTTTTAAAGATTATTTACCTATTTTACTGTTTACCTTTGAAATAATTCCAAATAAACATGAACTATATAAGCATAAAAATATATATAATAAAGTAGTCAAAACACCGCATCTTAATCGGCCAGAGGCCGGCGACTTGATGTCGCGTTGTGGGTCCATTTTTTTTGTTTTTTGCTATAACTTTAGTTTTTACGATTTTTATTTTTGTTTCGCGAGATCGGCCTATTCGTGGTGTCTGTTCGTATGTCTGGGTACTGCTATTATTATTATAAAATGTGCGATTTATTAGTATAAAATTCAAATTAAATATAATTACAATTTAAAAAATTTTTTGCAATCTTAGATTTATATTCCTTTTTATAGTCTTAGATTTATAGGATTTTTCTTATTAGTTAAAGTAAATTAAAGAGGGGCTCGTCAGTTCAATCATCTTTACTTTTGAGTAAAATATCTAAGTATGTTATTATTACCAGGGTTGTTTGAATTTGTACAAGAGGACAAAATTGGATAATTTTGTTCAATTATGTCCGTCTGGACAAAATCAAAGCTTATGGTCAAAATTGAACAAAATTGGATAAAATCAATTAAGCGAAAATAAAAATTTTAAAAACAAATATTTAAATATGTACCTATGTCAATATAGTAAAATACTAAATAACAGCCAACTAATGAGTGATTTTGATTGTTTTGATTTGTAGTTTTTACTTTGGGAGAAAGTTTTGGTAATGCTGCTGTAGCTGAAAAATGTTAATGATTGATTGATTGATTTGCCAGCGTAAGGTAGGCATTGCTGCCGGTTCCTAACATCCACACACATAAAAATAATGTCCCGAATCAAGGATTCACTGCTCCCTGCGATAAGTAAACAATCAAACCTCCCACACAAAACAAATAATTCTGTAGCAAGAAATAAAAAGCTTATAGTAAATAAATCATTTCTGAAACAAGAGTACCGGTTCTACACGAAGAATAATAAATTGCCGAACAGAAATATTCCTGATGCCAAAATTGTTTTAAGTACAGAACGTTGACTTAGAGAAACAGGAAGTTTTCAAGAGAAAAACAGAGACGCTGCTGGTCATCCAAGAAATGCAAGAACTTTTGACGTTGAAAAAGAAGTATTAGATATTGCAATAGAAAATCCTACGATAAGTACTGGAAGATTTGGCTTAAGAATGGATATATCTTTCCATTACCGAAAAACTCAAGAATATGTCAAAAAGAGTTGATTTTTGTGAATTATAGCTAGAATGAAAGCAAAATGTTCCAATTTCTTTCAGTAAGATACTTTTTACTGACCAGGCTATATTCACACGCTAAGGTATGTTTAATTCTCGGAATTTCTAGAATGAGGAAAATCCTAATGTAAAAATACAAACTCGTTTTCAACAAACTTTCAAAATAAATGGAACGGAAGGAATAAAATTGAGATATTCACTTGAAAGTTAGTACACGTATGTATTGTAATGACATCTGATTGACATGGTTCCGTTGAATGGATGGAGGAAGGGACGTTGTGAAGAGGAGAAAATAAGTAGAGCAAGTTTAATAAGAGTCCAGAAACTTTATTGACGTGTATACTGGAAACCAACACCTCAAATTTTTCTGTCATCTGCCCCAAATATTATTAAAATTCCATGACCAATAATTTCTACATACTAAAGTGAAAATATAGTCCAGATGTTCCCTTTAAAGTTACTTGGATTGAGAATCTGGATGTGGAAGTAGTGACTCCTTAGGGAGCGGTTTTTTTTTTATAAATGAATGTTAATTTTGTCCAATATTGTCCGGTTTTATCCAGTTCTGTCCAATATTGCCCACGTCCTGGACAAAATAAAAAAAAGTGGACAAATTCACAACCCAGATTATTACACATACCCAAGAACTTCTTATTCACTTTTATTTTCCATATTCGGTGTTGTGCGAATGGCTTTGCAGCCACAGCCATAGATTACAAGTATAGATAGATAGATTTTCCATATCATTTATGAATTTTATTAATTATTAATACCATATTATAAACTTAATTAATTTTCAAATATTTAGAGTTTTTTTTAATCTCAGTTTTATGGCGCTTTTTAGAATTATCTAAAATAAAAATAAATATTGTATTCAATTATATATAGAAAAATACTATTTATAATTGGATTTATTAACTGTCTACCAAAAATAGTCATCAGTTTATCCACTTCAGAAACATTTTCTCCATCGACAGTGTCGTCAAACTTAGAATCATCATCCATGTTGGGATTGTCAAAATTATCTGCAAATATTTTTTAGCAGCTTTTGGTGGACGTAAATAAGTTGCATTTTCGTGATTAAAAATATCCCAACTTATCAATTTTCTATCTGCAACTTTTAATTACCACACTCAGACACCCAATCATTTGCTTATTTCTCGGCAAAGTTTAAAGTGAAATCGACCAAAATAAGATACCCAACCTTTATTTAAACTTTCATTCTCGAAACGCATGCTTTATCGTGTAATATTAAGTTTTCTGGTTCTGCGCTAAATGCTGTTTACTTTGCTGTTTCCATCATTCACCACTTATATAGAAGTTCAGTTATTATTATAGAATACGTGATTATACATTGCTGTGAAATGTTAACGCCAAATGCCAGTTTGGAATTAGTTTAATATATATAAGGAAATGTCGAAAACATGTTGTTGGATCGAGTATAAATTACCGTTATATAACTTGTTTTGAATTTGAATGAATTTTATATTATTTCATCTTTATGCTGTGTCGATATGCAGCCCATAAAAAGCAAAACAGGTAAACTGGTAATTGCGCGACAAGTGGTAGAAGAATATTCCGTTTTTGAGCGTACTTATATTCTCTTATCACGTCAGCTTACTTAACTTAGTGTTCTGTCCTTCCACAGATAAACACGACGTAAACTAATTTATATGACATGCAAGTTATTACAGATAAACACGACGTAAACTGATTTGTATGACACGCAAGTTACATATAGTTCATTGCTAATTTTATCGAACTGATATGGTTCTGAAGAACAGTGGAAACTGCTTGCCTAGACGAAAGTGCACATCCGCACTCTTGGTTGATTTTATTTCTGGTTTCCGTTTTATTCTATATCCAAACAGGATCGTTGTTCAGTCTGGAGAGATCTTAGACTAACGAAGGGGAGTCGGCGGAGAAATGTGTTCACCAAATAAAGGAAAGGAAACGAGTGTACCCTTTATGTTTGTTCAATAGGGCATGTACCTCAAGCGACCGCGATGACGGGCCACAAATTGAAGGAAAAGAGAATCAGTTAATGGACAAGGATACACTTGTTTTTCTTCCTCTTTTTACTGCATGAACGTCACTTACGTGCGATGCTGTGAGTCGCTGCTCTAGTCTAACATCTCTCTGGTTTGTTTGCGGATGACATTTGTTCAATTGACACCAAAATTGATGCAATAGCAGACAATTATTTTTCTAGATATTAATTAGAATTTACTTTTCAGCTGTACGAGCCGATAGGATGAGAGGTGGTAGAAACAAATTCGGACCAATGTATAAACGAGATAGGGCAAGAAAATTGCAAATGATGAGGCAGAGGCAGCTAGCGGTTCAAACACTTCGAGGTTCCTTAGGAGGCGATATGTACAGCAACCAACCGGGAACGTCGCCTTTCGCCAACATACACATAAAGCAAGAAATCCAAATTCCTCAGGTGTCATCCCTGACATCGTCGCCAGACTCCTCGCCCAGCCCCATCGCCGTAGCCCTCGGCCAAGTCAATTCTAACTTGGTGCAACCTGCGTCTAATCAGCAACCAGCTTTACAGATCGTGGGTGTCCAAGGAGGAGCGCCGACCTCTATGGTGATGGGTCCAGATAACAAGCTCTGGGGTCAGGCGAACTCCACCACGACATCACCTCATTCTCTTAGTCCCAAAGTGTTCCAATTTGAAACTGTAGTTCCAGGCAGTAGTGTACCTCACTCTAGTAAAGTGTCGCCTCTAATCAGAGACTTTGTTCAAGCCATCGACGACCGCGAGTGGCAAAACTCTTTATATGGACTCTTGCAGAGCCAAACGTACAATCAGTGTGAAGTGGACTTATTTGAACTTATGTGTAAAGTGTTGGACCAAAACCTATTTTCTCAAGTTGATTGGGCAAGGAATTCGATATTCTTTAAGGATCTCAAGGTTTGTACCAAAAATGGCATAAAAATATACATGTATTTTATTGAAATGGATGAAGTTCGATAATTAATAAAAAATATGACATTAAAATCAAAATAGAGGTTATTGTATAACTTGAACTACTTATTCTTGTCTGATCGGCCTAGGTAGGCATTTGGGAAGTGTGTTCGATTCAATAATAAATATTTCGGATATTCCTACCATTTTCTTTTAAACTGCGATAAGTCACCATTGACGTCGTTTCAGCGACATGACAATCTGAATTTCACGTTGAACCATCGCCACATTCTTGGATTGTATTTTACAATTCAGCACACTATTTTTTAGTACTTTTCCACTTACCTACTGATCAGTACAACGTACTGTGGACATTGTGAACGCCTAATAAGGGAAGAAATTATACCAATCGATGCTTGCCTGTTAAAGACATTATTGCCATGCGCGGATTGCAGGTCGAGAGGGAGGTGTACAAACACAGCAGCACACGGCCTGTCAGTTTCATCCTAATATAATTACTTCTGTTTTTAGGCCAAGTTTAAAAAAAAATGTCTATTTTGAAAATTATTGAGGCCAATCACATTTTATCTTTTTTTGATTACTTTTAACGTAGAATGTGGAATTGAGGCGATTTTGACATTCAAAGCTTTATTGGTTCCCCATCCAGAAGGAATTCATAAACCCAAGTTCTCTTTTTGGACGCTCGAATTAAAGAGTTTAAGCGAAAAAATCCTTTTCTTAGTTATTTCTTCTTAACTCCATATTTTTGGGAGGTGATGACTAGAATCATGACTGGAGTACAAGAGTACGTAATTTCTTTAGGGTTCTGTAAGACCCTATTTTCTCGCTTGTGCGTTCATCCGTCTGTCACCACCTTCTTTCTACCTTTACTTATACTCTACATGTCATGTCGGTATGAAATTTGCATCAATTTTGTAAATAATGACTCATTGTCAGAATCGATATTATTTGAGACAAAAACTTTTATTTTCATCCTAATAACTTAATTTCATTCTTTATTAGCTTAATCGAATGTGGTTTTTATGAGCATGGGTACAAAGATCAAAACTTCATATTTTAATTGGATTTTCATTTGGATTCCTAGATGGGTGTTTTGTAAATGGGTCATTTTAATTTTTTTTTTATTTCTTGACATTGAAAATAAATATTTTCATAGATAGCTTTTCTTTTTTGATTTGTGATGGATTTAGATTACTTTTCTGCTATTTATTTATTTATTTATTTTGTTTACTAAATCCTATAAAAATATTTTTACTGCTCATGAATAGTGTGTATGTACACGGTGATTCTTTAAGGACGCCTCCTCTTTGGGCCTTAATTTCGGCCTTATATTAAAAAATATTTCAATAACTATTTAATCATTTCGAAATGATTTTTTCTCAGGAATTCAAAAATTTTATAGGAAAAAAAATTGAAAGTAAAATAAAAAAGTTATAGATTAAATTTATATTTTCTTAAATGGGACACCCTATATATTTTTAAATATTCTGATAAGTATTTTTTTTCCGATTTCAAAAACATATCACTTATATATGTTATTTTTAACCGTTTTTGAGTTATTAATATTTAAAAATCACATTATCAAATTAAAATTATTGTTTTGAGTCATGAACTATCCACAAAAATTAATGAATTATTTTTTAACAATGTGATTTTTAAATATTAATAACTCAAAATCGGTTAAAAATAACATATATAAGTGACATATTTTTGAAATCAGAAAAAAAACACTCCATCAAAATATTTAAAAATATATAGGGTGTCCCATTTAAGAAAATATAAATGTAATCTATAACTTTTTTATTTTGCTCTCATTTTTTTTCTATATTTTGGGATTCCTGAGAAAAAATCATTTCGAAATGATTAAATAGTTATTGAAATATTTTTTTATATAAGGCCGAAATTAAGGCCCAAAGAATCACCGTATACACACAGTATTTTCTGCCTCCATTTTATGACAGTTTTACTCTATATAAAAAGTTTTTAAAGGAAATATTAGAATCCAATAAAATCAATACTGTCTCTAAGTAGTGTGTACAAATAATTTATGAACATGTATACCTACTTGCATGTTAGCCATAAAATTATTATTTATGTTTTTGTCTAGGTACTGTAATTTTGCCGGAAACAATTTGTGGCATGTTCATTAGCTTTTAATTGCATGTTACTTATGTTTAGTTTATATATATATTAAGTCATAATATATAATACAGAGAGTATAAGTGAAATACTACGGACATGCTCTTAAAGACTACAGACGTATAAAAGCATGGTTGAGCTGCCTCTACTTGGATTTGGTGCATATTTGGTAAGTTTCTGCCATTATAAGACTGATTATAATTTACAAGTGCCGACTTAATTTTTTTTTAAATTTACATTTTTTTTTACAAAAGTTGTAAGATTTAAAAATCGAAAAATTCGATTTTCTCAAAATTGGTCAAACCGATTTTAGCGTTCTATAGGGCAGTAAGACAATTAATAAACAAAATTATACTCAATTGCTTTAATGGGGAGGGGGGAAAAATTATTGTAATTTTGCAACAATTTTTTTTAATGAGTTTTTGTTGCAGAATCGTTATTTTTTTTTTTGCTGTAATGAACTCGTATCCTAAGTAATAGCCTATGACTCAATAAAATAAGTATCACTCGAATAATACACCCTACTCTAATATGCTATATACCTAATATAGGTATGCCACTGTTTTCCTCTATCACGGGATCCATCCTGTTTCGCGTTTCTCGCGTCTATAGATACGAAAGAGATAATATATTACAAAGATCTGGCATCTAATATCAAATTATTATGGATATAACATATCAACGTTGTACTTATATGGATCCAAATTAGCGGGACGGACAAACGGCGACAGACGCTTTTTAACGCATAAATGAATCGAGACCTTTATCGAATTCTAACTTAATAGCACACTGCAACAAAAAAATTATTTTAAAAAAATGTGACAAAATTAGAATATTCTTTTTCTGACAACCTTGAAAGATATTCTTTTAACGAGGTTAAAGTCAATCAAAAAAACCACAATTTCTACAGAATATCATTTCGCATTGGTTGCTAGGCAACAAATGTGATATGAAATATTTCGTTTTCAGTCTACTGTAAACTGAAGAATCTGTAACCATTACTCTGCGGTTTTGCAGCAACCGCGAACTTTTTCGCCGACGTTTTTCCGGTCCGGACCCATACCAATCGAAGCGGGATGTATTCTTCCGGGTTTCCCGATTATAAACGTACAAAAGTCTGCTATTTCACCCGCCTGGGATGATTGCAGTAGAGAAATTACAGTGGAATGTCGAGAATGTAGCGAAATCGATTTCGCGAATTGTCAAGAAATGTTTTTGGTTCACTTATGCCGAGTTGAATTTGAGGTTTCACGATGCAGACAAAATGCCAATTTTCGTTTTTCCACAGAAACATCATGCAGCCTTCCAGCCAATCTATTTGTTCCGACAAAATTATTTGAAACTTAAATCGATAATTCGCGGTAGTCCTTCCTGTCAAGCGGCGGCTTTCATTTCAGACTTCAAATGGACTTTTTAAGTTTCTTTTAGACTTTTTGGCAAATATTTCTTATTCTAAAATTACCTCGCATTTATTTCTACGCTACTAACGTTTAAAAATTATAAAATTTAATCATTTTGCTTCATTTTCAGGCGATAATTACGAGAATACTTTTCAATTTTCTGCCTAATACTTTTTATTCTAAAATTACTTTGCGATTATTTCTACTTGATGAAGAATTGTAAAATTTGAATTTTTAAGTTAATATGTCGTAGAAAAATATAGTATGCAACTCGCACAAAATTACTAATTTTGCGCTTGTTACAATATACTATTTTGCCCCCTTCTCAGTAAAGGAATTGAGGGTTATTTTTTTTTTTAAATTGCCTTAATATCATATACAATATACATTTGAACCATCAAAATTGATTGAGCCAATTTTCAGAAAATAGATTTTTTTTTATTTTTCATTTTTTTTCATAACTTTTGTAAAAAAAATTATTTGGCAATTGAGGTAAATTAGTCTCATAATAGTAGAAACTTACCTCCCAAATATGAACCCAATCCAAGTGGGGACAGCTGCACCAATCTATGGGACTGCGGCCTTATCTTGTGCGTAGTAAAAGTTCTTTCTTTAATGAATAATGAACAATAAGTGCATTTCCATGAATATTAAGAATGTCGTCGGGCGAGTGGGGTTATGTGTCCCAGTTACCGACCGTTACAACAGCTTACCTACAATTTAAACAAAATACCATGTAGATTTCGTTATTTGTGCCAAGAACGAGCAACGATAAATATACGCGTTACAAAATACACTCTTTTTTATATTATTTTGAAATTGGAAATTAACGCAGAGGCGAAAAAAATATCGACCGTGGAGGTGATCGAATTAAGAACGTGGATTACTTGAAGAATTAGTAGGATAGTATGCAATTGTCGACCCAGATAACAATTCAACTTGAACACTGGTAATTGAGCAATTCAACTTTACCAAATTGAGCAGCATTTAAATAATTTATCGATGCCGTGCCTGTTTATATATGTTAAGATTATTGCTTAACGTTGTGTGCTTTATGAAGTAATATAGAGTCGGAGACAGTACCTGCACCTCAGATAAAAGTATAATATACAAGGTACGTCATAATTAAGTGTTATGGGACGTAGCTTTTAAAGGGCTAAAAGCAGTTTATGGTTATTGGTTTAAATTCAAAATATCGCAATCTGAAAAAATTATACCTATTAGGAATAATTTTCTAATCTAGTAGGAAACATATTAGGACAGCGCGGGCCAATATTCTTGACTAAAGATGACGGTCTCGGATGATCAGGGGTCGATCTTGAGCTCTTTGCCCCAATCATCGCTGTAGACCTGGACCGGCCTCGTAAGGGGTGGGCCTGCTTTTCGCCTAGCTTCCCCGCACATGCGGACGGTATGAGCGATGTTAGCAAACCTCCCCTGGTCCTGGCCATGATACTACAACTTAGTATCATGGTCCTGGCTGTTGGACCCTGCTAGCTGGGTCGTTTCTTCTGGCGCTCTTCTGTGTTGGTCTTCTTTCTTCGCTGACATGTAGGCTTCCGGGAGCGTCTTTCGTCTGTCGTGAGAGGGAACGGCTGTTACCGAGCCCTCTCTTGTAATTCTTTAATCAGCCCCATTTTACTGAGGGCGTCTTCCTTAATATCAGGATTTATAATAATCCTTAACTTTAAAATTCTGTATCTCATGTTTTATCAGATACTTACTGTAATCGCCAAATAGGAAGAAGCTGCCTGACGCTGACAAATCTCACCAGTTCTTTCTAACACCGTATGTCACTCGTACATGATTGGTGTAACTGGAAGATGTCTCAGCGTAACCGCCCACGTTTGCTACAATTGATGTTTCTATATGTTTAGGAGGGGTACAGCTAAAAGTCGTCTTTTGCGCAGCTTCTTCCCATTTGGCGATTATAAGTTAATTATGGACAATTCTTTTGATTTTTGTTAGAATTCTTTGTTTAGCGGTTTCAGTAATCAGCAAGGGGATATTTTTAGGTAACTTTAATAGATCCTCAGGTTACGCCGCCATATTTGCCAATACCGAACGTGCTTGTTATTTTTTTTTAGCCCCCTTTGACATGTATGAGAGCCTCTATAAATAATTAAAACAATCAACTTTATTATTTACCTAGATCTGAGCTGGATTACATAATATGTAACAATTTTTGACTCATGAGTTTGTAAACGCGCAATAATCGGTTTAGATTTTGCAAAAGCGGGCGTTACGATAACAGTACTTAAATCAAAATTTAGGTTAGATGGTGTAACAACAACATAAAAACATCTATGTATATACAGCGTCAGTCACTACAGTCAATATCTGCTCAAACATTTTTTTGATAAAATATCTCAAATAAAAATTGTAGAAGAGCTGCAGGGCCGTATTTAGGATCTGTAGACCTCTAGGCTGAACCTGTGGTGAGAACTCTGGAGGGTCTGTTTTTGATAATTAACCTGCGAGAATCGCATTTTAAAGCAATTCTCTATCTAAAAACCTGAAAAGAAGCATTTAAAGGTTACTGCGAAATTGTAGAAAATTTTACTATACTATTCAAAATTAAAATTTTTAAATAATTTTTGTGTGGTGCGGACCCATAGGCTGTAGCCTGGATAGCATACACGTAAATGCGGCCCTGTTGAGAGCGAAATTTTATGAAATTATTCTGAAACCTACACGGTGTGTCACGTAGTGGTGGCAAGCCAATACTTTTAATACTTGGATTTTTTAAGTGGAACACTCAAACTTATATGTTTATATTTGAAACTTAATTAATATCTATCCGGCCATATATCTTTCAGTTTTGGACTTACACTGCGACGTTGTCACGTTATTCCACTTTTTGCAATAAAAAATGCTTTTGCAACAGCCAAGAGTAAAATCTATAAAAAACGTATTTTCATAAAGACTGTCGTTTCACATTGAATAATAATCAAGACCATGTACTAATTTTCAGGGTTCTCAAAATCGAATCTAGTTCTTCAGGGTGTTTCTCACGATGATTAAATTTTTTTAATTTTCAAAATGTTAATTCAATTTTTTCAAATGGAACAACCCTGTATATTTTTACTCAAAATGTTTCAGCAATGAATTACCTACACGCTGATATCCATAGTGAACACTTTTTTTGTCGACTTGAATATTTCAAAAACGATCGAAAAAAGTAGTCACTATGAGGTATCCGATTGTAGGTAACTGATTACTGAAACATATTGAGTAAAAACATACATGGTGTTCCATGTGAAAATAATGAATTATGACAGTTTAAAAAAGTAAAAACTTTAATCTTCGTGGAGAACACCCTGGAGAATTAAGTTTGACTGACAAGCCTGAGAATTAGTACATGGTCTTCACTAACGTTCGCAGTAGAACGATGGATAATTTTATGAAGAAACGTTTTTTGTAGAATTTACTCTTGACCGTTGCAAATGCATTTTTTATCAGAAAAGTGGAATAACGTGACAACGCCGCAGTGCAAATTCAAAAATAATTTATGCCTGGATAGAAAATTAAGAGCCAAATATTAATTTATTAAAAAAAACGTTGGGTGTTCTATTAAAAAAAATCAAGTGTTAGCTTGAAACTATACTATGCGAAACCCTGTAAATTTAAAAATAATTTTAAAATATTCCACTCCTGCGATCCCATACAATTTGTATCTAAGTCATTTTTTTAAATTTCAAACTGTTGACGAAATATTGACCGTCTCACGCACTGCTATACAACACATTTCATATGATCATGCGAAGTCTAAAGAGAAACACAGCACATCACATAAATTACACAATGAAGTACTTAGTGTATGAAATGTGGTGTACACAACGATTGAGGTAAATACAATTTTTATGAATCAGACAAATGAAAACATACTCTACTTATATCACTTCTTGTTAGGGGCAATATATTTCGCAACATATGCATCGTGACTCTTGCACAAATGCTTGCCCACATAATACACCTACATACAACATGTTACATTAATTTTATTACTGCAATTTCTTGTTTGTTGCTATCACAGTGTTTATAATCTCACTCTATATCTCTCCCGAGATCTCTATACATATAAATTAAACATCGATTCTTCGCCATATTTTTTTGGGGAAGCGATTCATCAAATATATATGTCTTTGGTATCGTTTGATTCCTTTTCATCATCAATCTGGCGTTACAGCCAGCCTTTCGTGGGCCTCACCCCCCCCCCCCCCCCCCTCTAGAACTTGTTACCAGTCATCCCTGTCTAACGGCCGCCTTCTCCATGCTCTTTAAATCGGCATCTATGTTGTCTATGAACCGCATTCGGGGTCTTCCCCTTCTGCGTGGTGCTACAGGTTTATCCAGTAAAGCCTTTCAATTGGGCTCATCTGTCTCCATCCTCAGAATATGATCAACCCATCGTAGACTCTTACTCCTATACCATTTAAATCGACATCTATATTTTCTAGGAACCGCATTCGAGGTCTTCCCCTTCTGCATGTTTCTACAGGTTTATCCAGTGAAGCCTTTCGAGTGGATTCATCTGTCTCCATCCTCATAATATGATCAACCCATCGCAGACGACCAAGTTTAATTGTTTTATTGATATCTGGTCCCTGAAATAGCCTGTACTGTACAGTTCGAAGTTGTACCTTTTTCTGCACAATCCATTTTCTTCAACAACCCCATAGATTCTCCTTAGTACTTTTCTCTCGAAACACGCCAAGATAGTCTCTTCACTCTTAGTAAGTGTCCACGTTTCGGAGCCGTATGTTAGCACTGGCCTTATTAATGTTTCATACAGTTTACACTTTCTATTTCTGGAGATGGAACACACAAAGGAATCTCTCTACTCAGATCCCACAACTTGTGGGATCTGAGTAGAGGGATTCCTTTTGCTGAATAAAACAATCAGGCCAATTCTCGTTCGAAAATTTAATCCAGGAGAGCAGAAAATAATTAGTATGTTTCATCGATTTTAATTACTGTGTGAAGCGATCCACCCTCCCATACTTGCAACGCCATCTGCAATGTTTCGGTGGTCGGTTTATGACATACCGGGAACGCCTTTAATGGTTTGTTCGCCGTCATGCTCCAATTCCAATGTCCCAAGCGATTCACATTTCAAATTATGTGTGAATTTATCAAATCATTTTATTGATTGATAATAAACTCCCTAGTTAAAGGCATACTTATCTCTATCTGAGCCTGTAGTCAGCATGATACGTTAAACAGTAACATAAAAATAATAGTCCACGGAAATTTGCCAAAAAAGGATTAAACCTGGACAAAATTAGCAAAAATTTTTTGCACAGACGTTCTTTGAGGTGTCCCAGACCCAAATCCACAAAAATCCCAACATGGCTACTCAAGTTTTTGCAAATATCTCGTGTCCTATGCATTAGAGGCCGATGAGGTCAATATGAAAGTTGTTGAGAATTAAATTATATACAAGCAGTCTTTTTTATTTTGTACACCCCTCCCCCTCGAGATATTCAAAGTTAAAGTTTCAAAAATATGTTTTTTTTGCGAATATCTCGTGCCAAAAAATCAGACAGCAATAAAGTTAAACTCAAATCCAAAATATAAGGAGCATTTGCGGCTTCCTTTACTCTTTTTTTACTATTGTCTGGAGGTGTGACAAAAAATGACCACAAATTAAATTAAGTAGTTTTTTAATAAACTACCGCCGAGTTAAGTAAATAAGTTACGCCCACTAAATCTGATTGATGGCAAATTCTGCTACAGATCTACTGATTGGTCGAATTTTATTATGCGTCGTATTAGTCTAGTATGTAGAGTCCACGTTGACTTGCAGAGCCGGAGTTAGAATTTCAGAGTTTGGCAAGTAATGAAACAAAGAAAGTAAAATATTCCCTGCTTTCATAAATGTTGGATTTCACAGTTCTACCTATTATTAAATAAAAATACAACAACCCTACATTCGTTTTATTTAGGATTTAATTCTAGCATTATATTGAACCGACCTAACAATGGTTGTATAATTCTAATATATACATGTGTATTGCCAAAGCACGTGTAGCTAAAATACATTGTTGTTTCTTTTTTTTTGGTACATGTGACAAAAAAATCTTTCTTTTTATATATTGTATAAGACAACATTATTATTGGTATCTACATTAAATCTACTTACTGCAATGCATGCGCCAATAGTTAAATTATTCTTCTTCCCCGGAAGATGACGATGATGAGGGATCATTGGGATTTATTATAATCGGTTGTTGTTGAGGAACTGTGGCAAAATATTGATTTTCAATTTTGTTTAATATGATTCACGCATCCCGTCCAATGATTTTCTATGGCCTTCCCACTGTCTAATAAGTTGTATCACATTATGACTAAGTCGGGGGCTTGTGTTTCCAACGTAATTTTTTAATGCACTCCAAATTTTTTCAATAGGATTTAACTCACAGTCTTAAAACTGTATGACCATGTTGTTCTGCAAGTTCGCCTATTACAAATGTTTTTTTAAAGCTTGCATTTTTCACTTTTTTTTTAAATTCAATTAATTCATACTTTCGCGTCGAAGTAGTTGGTATTTTCTCAGCTTGTTGCGAATGGTAAGAGGCATTATCTAACACTATGACCGAATTTGGCTTTATGGTACGCAATAGTTTTTCTGCAAACCATTTTTCAAAGTGGCATTCATATCTTGGTGGTAATCGGCCGATGACTTTGCTATGTTTTTTGGGGAAAGCATTAAACACCCTTTTACAAATCCATCTTCATTACCCGCGTGTACTATTATTATACGTTTACCTCTCGAGGAAGGTACATTTGGAGAACATTTTAAGGTGTCATCCGACCAAAAAAGTTTTGAATTTTTTTTTTCTGAAATAGGTTTAGAATGCCATGAAACGTGGAAATTTTAAATTTGAGTAAAAACATTTTTTCCCATTATTTATTTCATTTAGACGGTCCACCCTGTATATTTTCCAGTGAAAGTTTAACCATTTCATCGCTGACAGCAGCGTCAGCTACCTGCCAAATTTGACTGCTCTACGTCAAGTAAGTTTTTTTTTAGATAATACACCAACAGACAGACAGACAGACTGACGGAATTGAAAAACCTATATTTTCGTAATCTACGTGATCTGAAATGTGAAAATCCAAAAAAATCTCGGAGGGTGATTTTTTCTCGAATACAACACTTCCCTTTGGTATGCGAGAGAAATAAAACATTTAAAAACAAACATATTTGACAGTAATAAAAGAAATGTTAAAAAGCTGAGTTCATATTTATAAAGCACATACGATGACTCCTTTGACGGCAATTTTTTATTCGCTGAATTTTTGTGGTGCGTGCCCTTTCTGTTGAAACTGCAGATAAGAAGAAAAAAAAAACTGTAGTGTAGTGCTAATATTTTAATGAGATTAAATTGGAAAATTTGCCAGTAGTGTTTTTTGTAATAAATATTTAAATGGAGAGTTGTCATACGACAAGTAAAATACGAATGTAGTCATAAAAATCTTGAATCCGATTCTGAACGCATTAAGCAGGTGTTCGTTTGCAAGCGTGCGGCTCTCTGCGATGTAATTCTTAAGGGATGCCGCTTTGAATGTTATATTTTGGACACAACTCTAACATGAAATTATCTACAAGATTGGTATTTTGCATCTTTTCCCAAAACCTCGCCCTTTTAGAGATATTCAAGGTCTAGGTTAAAAAAAAACCGTTTTTTTTGCAAATATTTGTGTGTAGAGTTCGTCGCAGTCTAATGCATATGGAGCGAGATATTCGCGGAAAACCGTTTTTTTTTTAAGTTTGACTTTGAATGTCTCAAAAAGGGAGATGTTTTAGGGAAAAATGCAAAAGATCAATCTTGTAGATAATTGAATTTTTTACAACTTTCATGTTAACTTTATTGCTGCCCGATTTTTTTGGCGCGAGGTATTCGCGAAAAACCAGGTTTTTGATTTTGACCTTGAGTATTTCTAAAAGGGGCGAGACTTTGGGAAAAAACGCAAAAGATCAATCTTGTAGACATGTAATTGAATTCTCTACAGCTTTCTGTTAACTTTATTGCTGTCTGATTTTTTTGGCGCGTGATATTCCGGAAAAAAACATGATTTTGAAAAGTTGTCCTTGAATATCTCGAGGAGGGGGGGAGGTAAAAATTAAAAAACAAAACTGCTTGTAGATAACTTAATTCTTTACAACTTTCACATTGACCTCATGGGCATCCGATGCATAGGACGCGAGATATTTGCAAAAAACTTTGATCTTCAATATCTTGGGTAGCCATATTGGAATTTTTGTGATTTTTAAGGATTTGGGTTTGGGACATCTCAAAGAACGTCCCTGCAAAAACTGAGATTTAATTTTTTCCATATCAAATGCTAATTTCCGTGGACTATAAAGTTATTATAATAAATGGCGAATTTAGAGTGAAGATAAGTACTGTTAGATTTGTCAGATATCGTATATACCCTTTGTAAGTTGACGGAAAAGCTAAATATATTTTTCAAAGTAAATGTCGACGCGAGAATATGTGATTGCTGTACAAGATAATTGAAATATAAACATTTGTATTCTGTTAATATTTCAGTTTGTTGAAAATACAGACAACTGGGTATTTAATTCAAGTATTTGTTTCACCTATTGGACTCCAGATGGCAGCCACTACCAAGAGCTCTTCCTTATCCATTTGTCTCATTGTAATAGATTAACCGCTAGCAAAATAGGTGCATTAATATCAATAAGTTCATACTGCAATGCACGTAAGTAACGTGCGTAACGCTGTCACATAAGTAGTGACCAGGCCGAGTTCACCTCGGGCAATTCACATCAAGTAGGCCATTACTACTAGGTCAAGTACATACGCCGTAACTATTATGAAACGCCACAGAGCAGATTCTATGGCAAAAATGGAAAGTGTTCCGAATAGCTAACAGCGGGGAAAGTTTGTTGTTCCGATTCACTTTCAACTATTATTGTTATTTAATTTATCGGGGCGTCGCTATCATTACTGTAATATAACAAAATTGTTGGTTCCTCGGGCAGAGGTAGGGTTTTCCATTGATGAAAGTTGGCAGCGATGACATGACAAAGCACAATTTTGAACGCTGGCGTAGATACTTACATTGCAACTTGTAAGTACAAATGCAAAAAGTTTTACAGCTGAATGCACATTGTTTGTCGTTCCTGTTTTGTTTATTTATTTTAGAACAAGCAAATCATTTTGGGTTGGAGAAATTATTCACAATTGCGAATATTGCTAATAAGTTAGTATTTTGCATTCATAGTTAGGGGAAGAAATATCAAATTCAGGATATTGCAATTGTTTTAGTTCTTTATCGAATTTCGTTTGCAAGGTACTCTTATGACTTTTTTGTTGCATTATTTTCTGATTTTACGAGCGGTATAACAGAAAAATTTCATTCACTGGACAAAGAAAGTGTGCACAAAAGAATCTCTCAAAAATTACATTTAATATTAACCTGTTAGAGTAATTTTTTTATATCCAAATTTAACAGTTTACTTATTTTATGAATTATACCATATTTTCAGTATTAGAATATATGGTAATAGGTACCTCTGTCCTTTGTATTATAGTATAGTTGTCTTCATTCGTTTAATGCACATAAAAAAGGCAATAAAAACCAGCCATCCAAATATCAAACACAAAGACATTGCCTTAGAATGAACAAAATATTATACTAGAGGTTTAAAAATCGTATTCTCGGTAGAAACTTAAGGACGTTTCTGGTAAATTAATAAATTTTATTCTGTATTGCATCAAGATAAGAATATCTGATGCATTGTAGACATATTGCCCGTCCTTTACGACATTGACAAATAAATTCAAAGTACGTCTCTGTTTATCTGTTCCTTAGGTATGACGTTTTAGTTAGAGGTGATTGTAACAATATCACAAGACTTGCAAATCTTTATTAAAATAGGCGGTAGTTTTATGTGCACTAAAAATATGAAGTGAACTACATTTCTATTGCCAATGTGAAAATTCAGTCTAAAGCATTGCTGCCAGGATAAGTCCTTACAAAGCCTGTTTGTGATAAAATAATACCCGAGACCGCGTACTTGAATATTGCAAACGATACCCGTACCTATACGAATATAGTTCACCAGATATGTTATGCACTTACCTCAAATGAAAGTAGTCGATTGTTTACCCGGCTCACCATTACAAGTCCCTTGTTATAAGCTCTTGGTTCATTCTTAATACTGCCGGTAGCATAGCCGTAGGTTAAATGATATTTATTTTTATTGCATCATTCATGGAGTTATTCATTAAACTAACATTATTTATTATAAATACTATACTAGGTTACGAAAATCCTACACAAGTAGGCCTACTATGAATTTTTTTTAATTTCAAACTTTGTGATGCTTTTATATCTGTCACTATTTTCTTATAATTACTTACTAACACAAAATGCGAAAAAATGGTAGAAACAAATCTCGAAGAAAAGCAGTTTTACTTAACTGTATTTGTTTAATAAAACTTTGCTTTTCTAAACTTGTTTAATGTACTATTAATTAACCAAATGGTGGTGAAATTTTGATCCATAATTTTTAATGGCCTTTTTTTAAAAAGTGGTTCAATTTTTTCAAAAAAAAAATTCTCTCCTAGTTTCTGCTGTTTTAAAAGGTCTTAGTGCTTATATACTGCGTGGTAAAAGAAAACATGAGCCTACAAGATTTCTCCGTTTTCATGGATAAAATTAGCAAAAAATGTATATTATAAAATTTGCTGTGTCCTGAAAAGTGTTCCTACTCTAGTAAGCTAATACAAGATTAATAGTAATTGTACTCCAATTTACTGTTAACGTCTGTTTCATTAGTTTTATATCAAAATTCTCATTTGGCCCTGATATTTTAGAGTCATTCAAGTTTATTAAATAACTTTTGAAGTCGTTCTCAAAATGAACCTAATTTTTATGTATAATATTTGAGACAAATGTAACTTAACACCTTGTATAATTTGAGATGTTAGTGACTTCGGTTTTGTCAGTTAGAAACAAGCAATAATTGTTAAAAAGAGTAACCCTAACTGTGAAAGTTCAGCAGGTACCTAATCCCAATAAACTTCATCGTGGGACACACAATTCTAACTGTTATTTTAACCATTTAACTATGATGTTGTCCAAAAATAAAAGAATGATTCTTTACAAGGTAATTTTGCAGATTCTCTATTTGAGTCGGTGCTCATAGCATAATAATTATAATAGGTCTAATTCAGCAACATTTTTTATTTAATACAAATAATGTCGATAACGCCATTTTCATCTGACATGAAACTAATTACACCCTGTATCTTAACCTCTAAATAAAATAAACAAAACCTTGGCAGACAAGTATCATTTTGCATTTGGATAGTAAAATCTACCATGAACTAAGTAGAGTAAACGTTACAAATAGTGAATAGATCGGTGAGTAAATATACAAAAAATTCTAAAATAATATAAATATACTTAAAATATGTTCATTTTCAATTTGCAGCGCACGTAAACAATAATCAGAATGGTACGCACGTGAACGCCAATACTACTGACCAATCAGCTATAAGACGCTCAAAGTGACCGGCAAGTTTGTTTACATCCACTAAATGTAAATTAATATACTTTAGGTACCTTTTTTTGAACTTATTTAACGTCGGCCTATTCCCGCCACCAAGGCTAATCCCGTCGCCGGGAGAGAAGCTACCCCAGACGGAAATTTCACCGAACCTCATCTCGTAAGAATAAGCATGTTCTTATCATCGCCTAAAATTGCTTAGCTTCTATGTATGCACTGACATACAAGCCGCTAGAAGATGGGGCGAGATCGCTGTATCTCCCTGGAGGGTCACACGTCCAAGAACTTATCGCAATTGGCCTTGCTTAACTTTTCGGATTGCAGCGGACTCGCGAAATGCGAGATATGGTCATTGGTCACTGTACGACGAAGACAAACATAGATGTAAACAGGCAATTAATCCGCCTTCCGGAGTCGCCAAGTTTACTGCGCGTTCTAGAGGACAAGCTGTCAGATAGCCGACTAATAACCATCATTTATATAAAGACAGGAGTGTGACAAAAATGGTGAAGAAAGATCAAAATATTTCACAGAAAATTGTTCAAATAAAAGTTAGAAATAAAATTTACAATTTATAATGTTTACTTGGAATTTTACAAGGTTAAGTTTATTAATTCCAAGCAATTAAATAAAAAATCATGATTCTTTGAAAGTAGACTTGAAAAAGGGTAATATACTACTATATATGAATGAATAATTAACAACATGGAAAATATATTTAACAGGATGAGAATCACTGAACACGGTTAATGCATCCAGAAGACGTGGGAAAACTGCACGCATGATGAAATTAATTAATTAAAACGAGAAATGCGTGCGAGTTAATATAATACTTTAAGTGCAAATGGGTAATTGAATTAGTATGACAATAATTATTATTGTCTGAGTAGTTCGTGAGTCCATGATTTTATCATTTACCGTATATTTATAATACAGAATAAGGGAGGACCTATACTTTGTTTATAAAGGAAACTTAATTATGTTGGCAGGTTTGGTTGAAAAGCTATTTTCTACAAACTTTATAATGATGCATCACACGATATGGAGTGTAATTTGAAATGTTCAAGTTGAGGCAGAGGGAATAGAACGCACATTTTGTTTAATATTGTATTTCAACCCCCCTTGCGTCATTTCGTTTAAAATGATTTGCTTTTAATAAAGATATAATTATGGTGAAATGAAAATACTGTTACGGATTTCCACTTTTTTGGAAAACACCCTGTATGAATCCGTGGGTTCTAAATAATTTCAACAAGAGATAAACACTATTAACACTTTATTTATGTACAATACTTGTTTACTTAATAGTTAACCTTACTTTTCACTTTTCAACTTGTTCACTTTTATAAACTGCCTTCTTAATAAACTTCCTCTTCCGCGCTTGTAATCGCGCCTTATATACTCCAAAATTAGCTCTAGATTAATCCAGAATCTTCTCCAGCCATAATCTAGAAAAGTCCTTGGCTCTTTCTAGAGCCTTTCCAGTCACTATCAGTAGGCATAGGCGTATCATCTCCAATTCCAAGGGGGTGTAATTCATAACAATACTATACAGAGTGGGGAGGAGTCACCCATGTTGCCAATGGCTTCGTATGTTTTAAGCATAACCTTGTATAAGGGTAACCTTGACCAATGTTGTTCAATCTACTAAAATGGTTATGTTCGCAGTTCAAAGTTTCTTGGTTTTTGTATTTGGTCGATATTATTTTCAACGCAAGTGTTTTTATATGTCCCATTGAAGAAACCTTAATTTCTACTAACTGTATATTCTTGCATCGTTTGATGCGTCCTAGCTTCTAGATGTGCAAAATAAGATTCAGGAAGTTCTGATGGATCTGCTTCTTTTCTAGTAAGGATAGGTTTCAGTGATCTCTTGTCATGGATGGACCTCATTCTGTATGCTCCAAGCAGGGAATTTATTGAATCGCCACCTAGATCTCCCGATCTAAATCGTCTGGATTTTTCGTATGGATTCGTGAAGAGTACCGTCTAGAATTGTGCTAATAATTTGAAAAGTATAAAGGCGAGAGTAAACAGTCGATAGAGTGATGCAAGGACACTGCATTGGAATTGGAACACGATGGTGGTTATTTTCAGCATTTTATTGAAAAATAAATTGACATTCAATTTTAGAGGATAATAAACATATCTCAATGGTATATAAAAAAGGCATTCAGTCAAATTGTCTGAAAATTGCGGTACATCCAATCATCCTGATCAATAGCTCCATATGTACGAGACTCCAGATGCCTTATTGTACTTTTAACTCCAGAGCCTCTATGATCGTAAAAAATTGTATCAGCATCATATGGGAAAAATGTTTATTATTCAATTTAATTTAATTTTGACCCAAGTTTCAACCTACTAGTAACACATATTTTTTTATAACTTCTAAACCGGATGCATTTCTTTTAGCTTATCGAATTTAAATTAAACCTATATAAAATTATTTATTTTTACTATAGTCATCGCCTAGGTGCTTTTGTGACGAAATGTGTTTTAAATATATTTTTTTAGGAAAAACTAAAATGCGTTCATAAATTCATCAAACTTGATGTTTGTCTAGTTTTAACATTTTTCTACGCTAACATCGAAAAAACTAAGAAGGCCATGAAACAAATGATCATATTTGTGAAATAAGAAAGGGAAAACCATTGAGACTGCACACATCTCGATTTTGAAAGATTCAACACGTTTTGTGATGGCGATTTTCCTCGCAATATAATTACAAAATTATTGGTGCACTATGATTCTTTATCCTCCCTGTATATTAAGTGAACAAAATCCTCGATATTCGGAACACTTTTAATATTGAGACATGGCTATATTTTCAGATGGAAGAAACAGTAGATGAAGCAATACAGTGAAATTTGAGGAATGAACAAGGATCGCATGTCCCAGACGAGGCTGGGTTTTACAGCGAGCTGCTTTTATTTAAAATCAAATCAGCGTAGCGTTACTTTTCTCGCCACACAAATGAGAGATATGTGAAAATCAGAACTTCCTCTTACTAAATGTGTATTTTGAAGTGATGTTGAGTAACATTTTTCGTCTTCTTTATTCCGGGTAATACATAAATTATGAATCATTATTATAATGTAATTGGCAAGGGTGAAAACCGAGGTGAAAACATAATTAGAATTACAATAGAATTAATAATGTAATCAATTTCTTGGTGAGGACCTTGCATACCATGATTTTTATTAATATTAATAAGAAAGTGAAATTAATATAATTAATAATGGATTTTAATATATTTTTTCATGAGGAAAAGCCTTCAAAAAGGCGCCTTGAAGATGTAGCTCATTAAAGGCTAGCAATAAAAAATAGTGGAGTAAAACATTTCTAAATGATTTCTAAAATGAAAATTTCATAATAATTATAGTAGGTATTAAATACCAGTTATGTTGTAGTGATCATAAGAAGTTGCAAGAAATTGCTTTTATAAAATCGAGTCCATATCATTTGTAAATATAAAATAACTGTGTCAAACAAAATGAATATTTTAGAACTTGTTTCGCGTTGCGTGACGTTGACGGAGACAGCATGAGAATTGAAAAGAATACAAAGATTGTGTGTAGTAATATTATGTAAAATGAGCAAATAATCGAAAGTGAAAACGAATTGCAAATTTAGGCCAAGTTCAGTAAGTCCGGTGTGATCTATCTTTGTTAAACAAAACGATGAGTCACTGTTTTATTACAAATGAATACGTTTTATTATCACCATAAACATTGACGTGTTAAAAAAAATATATTCTTATATTAAGCGTATTAAACGAAAATGACGTTGATAATATGATAATTATCTTCTCTAATATGATAATTATCTTCTCTCTGCTTTTATGTAGCTGCGCAAACAAAAACCGATACATATGTAAAATTAAATAACCCAAGGATGTTTCCGGAAAATGAAAATACGTTTTGTTTGTAAATTTATTTACAAAACTATAATTTATCATGTAATGTGGGTAATTAGTAAGTTATTGATGTATAATAAATAAATAGTACGGCTGCGCCGACCTTACTTTCTCGCGTGATTGAAATATTTTTATTTATCAATAAACTGCCTTCGTGTAAGTTTTCTGGGAAAATTAAAGAATAGTAGTATATAGGTTTATAATGTACTATTAACGCACAAAATTCGAGAAAATCGAAATTTTCAATTTTTTACATCAGTAAATTACCTTTAATGTTAAGGTAGACTCGAATTTAAATGAGAACGTCAATTGATCTCGTCTCTAGTAGGCTAAGTGACGACCATACAGTCATATAGACATTTTTTCTAAACCTGTTTTTCAGTATATAGTAAGAAACAAGTCAAATATTGAAAATGTCGAATTTTTGGCCGACTACAATGTTTTCTTTACTTCTAGTGTCGTCGGAACTTTCCAATAATCATTCTTGTGTCTAAAAGGTTCTCGACGCCATCCTAAATTTTTATTTAATTTAATTTTTGGACATACCGGATTTTATCCAGTGTGTTCTAAAATTATGCGGCCAAACTGTCACAGTAACACAGAAAGTATAGGGGCGTAAAATGAAATCTATAAATATTTATTAATACTACTTACATATTTATAATCTTACAAAGACGGCAATATTTTTTGTTTCTTGTTGTGTAGAGGTATTTCAGAATCTTATGAACCGCGAAATGCGCAAAAGGCAAAGTTTGTTCTGGGTTTATAAGTGTATTTTGGAAATACTGACAGCTACCTTGCTGTATACATAAACAAGAGCTCGGAATAAATTGTAAACAATAAATCTAATATTTTTAAGAAGTGTACCTGAGCCCATGAGAGGGATTTTGTCTCTGCGCATATGAAGGTCACAGCTCATGAGATTTTGAAACACCTCTAACTCGGAATCCAAGTGTGAAAATTTTTGAGATGAAGCTCGACTATATTATCTAAATGTCACTTCCCATAGCAGTATACACAAATTCAATTTTCTAAAAATGTATCCAAATTGTTTAATAAAAAATCCTGAATCTAAAATGAAAATTATTTAAAAAGGCCAATATTAAATTATATTCTACGTTAATAGGAATGAAAAATGAAAGTTTCCAAAGCCATAGAATTTTAATTTTCAATTATTTTGTTCTTTACTACTATTTGCTACCAAATAAATGTTGAGCCTCATTCACAGTTTTTAAGCACCAACAATACTAGTCATATAAATATATTCCCTTAAACTTGGTATACCTAATTGTTATAATTTTTTTCCTCCTACGAGGTAAAATTTGTGTTTTGTGACACTTAACAAACTTGTTCCTGTATATAAAATTAGAATATTTTATTACTAATTAAGCACCGAGGTAATTATTTCTAAATAAAAAATGATTTTAAATTAAGTATAAAATAAAACTAGATATATACTTAATTGTTGCACATTCTATAGGAGTTTTTTTTAAACAGTTTTAGACATTTTTTGTTTAATTACAACATAACACACATTTTTTTTCAAATTTAAAAAATTAATAACTTTTTTTATTTATTGATCGATTTTGTTAAAAAACAATGTCTCAATACAATCGGACTTTTTGTTTTTAAGTTATCGTGCTTACAGAAAACGTGACGGACGGACGGACATTTTGAAAGTTGTTCAGAATTCGATCACCAAAACAGTGATATGAAATTTCTTTCTTTACGAGCAATATTACCAGTTTTAGAAATGTGACGATCGAATGTAAATATACTCTTCGTTTTGAATTTGCAAAGAGTATAAAATATGTGGGATAAAAAATATACAGTGTGAATCACTTAAGATGAAGACACCCTCATTTCTCGCTTAACCCGTATGATATCCATCATATTGGATTGGCACACTGACTTTAGTAACTCCCAGAATTAAAAAAAAAAAAATTTACAAACTTTTCCCTATATCAATCGATTCAGTTCCCGGTGAGTATTTAGACGTAACCACATTTGATTTTAGTCAGAGCCGTCCGATTCTAGGATAGAAAAAGGGGGATTTAAAAAAGAAGTATTAGCGATTTTTTTAGAAACACTAGTAAGATATTCTTAATCAGCTCCTTAGGAAACCACTTTCTACAAGATTACGCCGTAGTGGGTTCTATCCTAGAATCGGACGTCTCTGACTAAAACCAAATGTGGTTACGTCTAAATGAAAATAATATATTTACAATAATGCTTAATAATAATAATAATAAAATGTTATTTATGTTATTTCACAATTATTACCTAACTTGATTTGACAACGACCAAACTATTACGTGTCACATCACATTCCTCCCCTCAATAACAATACACTGTTCTATTTTATTTTGCGCGTTACATCGATTGGATTGGCTAGGCATAAGGTTAAAGGTAATTGGCTGTACGCAGTGAGTTATAATAAAACATGTGTGTTATTATTATGAATCACGCTATTTGATTATGGATACTATTACCTTTTCAAAAGCAGATGCGTAGTTAATATATAATCTAATAAGAGTGGATAAATAAATTAATATAGGCAAGAGAAGATATTTTCTCTTCTATTAATTGGCGGTATCCTTTGGAAATTATTACATTTATATACAGTGTGTCTCACTTTTCACCACTATACCCCAATACTTCGGTGATTTGTTGATCTATTTAGATTAAATATGGTATGCTTCTTTTGTTTCAGATTGTGATTGAAAATTTATTTAAAAATGTAATTTTTGGAAATTAAATACGCCTACTACAATCAAAATAAATTGGCAAAAATTAGGAATATATATTAGTAATTGAGATAGGGTTTTTGTTTTTACAGAATATTTTTCAGCATGACTTAAAACCCCTGTATACCAAATTTTGTTAAAAAATATACTTTTTAAAATTATACTTTTGTTTAATAATTTTGCTTAAGTTACAATGATTTTACAATAATAAAAGTTTAGTTACCTATTTAATATAACACAAAATGTGTCCTAATGCTTACTTAGCGTTACTATTACAGGACTACCAGGTTATGTAAATATCCGGCAACAAATAACTCGAATAGTAAGGTGATTATTATTGAAATCTTAGATATGATTTTCTTTGTAAAGGAATTAATATTTTTTAACAAAATTTGATATACAGGGATTTTAGGTCATGCCGAACAAGATTCTGTAAAAACAAAAAAAAACCCTATCTCAATATAAATTCCTAATTTTTACCAACTTCTTTTAATCATAGTAGGCGTATTTAGTTTCGAAAAAAAAAATGTAAATAAGTTTTTAAACACAATCTGAAACAAAAGAAGTATACCAAATTTAATCTAAATCGATCAACAAATGGCCGAGATATTGGGGTGTAGTGGTGAAAAGTAAGACATACTGTATATGAGGAAGCTGAAATGCTTATCTTATTGTATCTAATCTCCAATCAACCAAAGTTTCGTTAGCATATGAACTTAATAAATCATGTACATAGGTAGATTTTTATATTTCCCCTCATATGACGATTTATCATTAATAACTATGTTCTGTAGTTTTCTACCCTCAACCTCATTGGAGGTTAAAATGGTTAAATCATGGTGATCATCAGTCATCATCATACCCACCCATCGTCAGTGAATATCTCCAGCCTCAAATTGTACACGTAACTGATCAAATCAAATATTCCGATGAACGGGTGTCTAATTAGAATCTATTTTCAGGTTGATGACCAAATGAAACTCCTGCAACACTCTTGGTCGGATATGTTGGTTTTGGATCATATGCATCAACGTATGCACAATAACCTTCCTGATGAGACCACCTTACACAATGGACAGAAGTTTGACCTGCTTAGTTTAGGACTTCTCGGTGTTCCCAGTTTAGCAGATCACTTCAATGACATCACAGCTAAATTGCAAGAATTGAAATTTGACGTTAGCGATTACATTTGTATTAAATTCTTACTGTTGCTTAATCCAGGTAATTACACATAACTTTTAATTACTGATATTACTTTAGAAATTTGTAGTTACATTAATATGCTTTTAATATAGCCTATCGGTTCTCAGCTAATAGTACTTATCAACAAATGACAATAATTAGAAATTAAAAGGAAAAACGTTAATAATATTTAAAGTACTTTACCTATCTGATGTGACCTGCACATAACTTTCATCAAAGTGAAGTACTCCATCCCAAATCATGAAACAAATATTTTAGTAATCATATCAGTTAGTTAGGCAACAAGGGTGTAAAGTGTAACTTTTTCATGAATGGGAATCCCATGAGTAAAAAGGGCATATTACCCATCAGTTGTGTACAATATTTTTTCTACTACCAAAATATAAGTATGTATAAATTAAATTATAAACGATCTACTTTACATACTAGTGTTAGCAGTGGCGGCTCGTGATATTGTCTGCAGAGGAGGCTTGATATTCTGAAAGACAACTGATGTGCAATATGACTACAATTTGTACATTTCCCCACCACCCCTGAGGTAATGGCGCGTTACATTTTTTTGCCGTGGGTTGTTCGCCAGGATACCGATTCACGACTTGAGAGAATAGAACTAATAAAGGAATATAATGAAAGGGAAATAGAAAATATGATGAAAAAATCATTCTCATGAAATTCTCGTTCCTACGACTTGAGTATCGGTATCCAAAGGAGCCCTACTATCCCACTTGTAATTAAATTATATAACTTTTAACAAAAATAAAAATAGTTTTGGTAAAAAAATTAAAGTGTTTTATTCTACAAACAAGAAATAGTATTCAATATCACTGCCAGGAGTGTAAAATTATAACGTTTATTAAAAATTAAAATAGTTTTGAGAAAGAAGTTATATGAAAAAATTATAACCGTGGAACTCTATATTATGGAGAATTAAAAAATATTTCCTAAAAAATAAATAACACGAATAAATATTTTTTCTAAAATGACAACTACCTATATTAATCTCTGCTTTAAAGCCTAAATATTTTTATAAATGAGTGGTAACCTGCGATTTTCGGAACTAGCAAAATGGTTGATTACTTCATCATAAAATGAATCGCGTTTCTTCAATTCTGACAAAAGAGAGATTACCGGAATTGTCTCAAAAAATAGTGGCGTTATTCAAAAAGTTCTCTAATTTTGGGTCATAAGTTTTAAAAAAATCTCTAACAGCTCTTTGAAATTTCCTTTATTGCACGATTCTCGTTTTTCGTCATGTCCTCGGAAAGAATTTTTTTGTGAAGATAAATATATAACGGCATCTATTAACCTCTTTAATATTTCCCTATTCTCACGAACCTTTTCGTTAAAATTTTCTATTTCTCTCTTATGTGCAGAATCCAAGAATTTTACAATATTTTGTTTACCAAACATTTCGAATTTAATGCAAGATGAAATATGCTCCTGGGATTTTTCGTGCCTTTCTAAACGTCGCGACAAATTTTGCAAATTATTAAACCCGGCCCTGCCCCAAATTGAGGATTGATCATTAGTAAATAATAAACATCTCCAACAATATAATTTGTTTCTAACTGTTGATGCCATTAACCACTCGACTTTTTTATAATTGTTATCACAAAACCCTCTGTTTTGTTTACCACTTTTAAAAACTAACGAAGGCATTGCTGGTGTAGGCCTAGCATTTCTTTTAATTCTTACCTTTTCGTCATAAGTAAGAGTAGTAAATCCATTTAATAACAAATAATCCACCACGTCTGGACAACAAGACATATTTTCACCTAGAGCACTTATTTTTAGCCCGCCTATCAAATGTTTTATGTATTTTTACGTCAACTTAACCGGCTAAAACGCAACTAACAGTTCGTTTTCTTTGTGAACCACCAGAACGAGCTGTGCACAATGTGCACATGCGCTGTAAAGAACTGACGTCGGAGGCTGGCTTCCTTTGGCTATTCGAAGTGCACTGCTATTTTACACAGCGCAAAGAAATTCAAGGTCATTCATGTTATAAGTAAATGCATTAAAGTTGGAAGCTATTTCGTATTAGCCTCCAGCGAACCGCAGTGTTTGTTCAGTAAAAGACCGGCCGACCGGGAAATATGCATACAAAGACTATCAGGACTGTAACGTTATAGGTATGTTTGTTGAAAGGAAATGCAAAACTTTTATATATACACTGAAAATTAATTAATGAATTATAAACAATAAAAAATATTGAAAATTGAGATATACCTAATTGAAATTTCTTAAGATAGACTTTTGAAGATATGGTGGTTCTTCCAAGGGGAGGCTCAGCCTCCCCTGACGAGCCGCCACTGAGTGTTAGCATAGGAGCCGGCGTGTAATGACCTGATGCATATGTAACAGCTAGAGATATAATTAATCCTCTGCCTTAGGGCATGACAGACAAGAAAAGTGACGAGAATTTTTCTTAGTGGTGGAAATAAATGAAATTAATTATTTAAAAAAAATCAGCTTGACATTTACTAATCATAGGTAGCTTAAAAGTAGACACCTTGCAGGTTTAAAATGTCTGCCACTTACCTCCACTAATTGGAATATATGTCTACCTCTGAACCTGCACTTACCGGGAAGTATTCTAATTGTATTTTTGTAACAAGCTAACCATTATACTCTTCGCCGATTCACTGCACATTTTATATAATTGTTGCTCATTCTATAGGATACTCTTCGCAGTTTTTTTTTTGTAAATAATATTGCTTTTAGATATTTTTTATTTAATTTCAAAACAATAGGGCTAACAGTAACTTACTGTCCTAATTTCAATACAATCACCCTTTTCGTTCTTAAATTATCGTGCTTACAAGAAACGTGACGGACGAACAGGCAGACATACGGACATTTTGAAAGTTGTTGAGAATTCGATCACCAACACAGTGATATGAAAATTTTTTCTCTACGAGCCATATTACCGGTTTTAGAAATATGCCGATCGAATGCAATATACTCTTCGTTTTGTATTTGCGAAGAGTATAATAACCAAGTGATAATTAATCAATTACAAAGAAATTAGCTTGATATTTCATCATATCCAATGACATAGCTTGCAAGTTTAAAATGTTTTTTGCTGGACTCACTAACCGGGATCTATGCCAATTGTATTTCTGTATTCACCAAGTGACAAGTAATCGAAAAAAAAAAAAAAGAAAAAAAAATTCGCTTGATACAAATACTTGTAGCAATGAAGTACGACTAACATAACCTCAAATTTTACGTTTTTGTAAGTTTATTCTCATTTTTAATGTTTCTGTTGGCATTTCTAGATTGGAACCAGTGTAACATTAATAAACCCTCTCATGTAGAATACATACAATTTTCCAATGTCGTTGGATGTTAAAAACAGAGTTATAAGTTGGAATTCCAACCTGTAAGTATCGCTACATTTTTTAAAATCAACAATATTAAAATATTCTGTTTTCTATATGAGATGATTTATTAATGTTACACTGGTTCCAATCTAGAAATGCGAATAAAAACATTAAAAATGGGAATAATCTTACAAGAACGGTAAATTTGAGGTTATGTTAGTCATAGACCATTTATGGTCACCTGATTTTGACAGAGTCTGGAGTGCACACAAACCTCATCCTATCAAAGAGGCAATCAAATGAAAATAATTAGCAGAAGCAGTTTAAGCCTGTTACTAAAAAAATAACCACTTTTACCCATCTCTAGAAAACAAAACAATGAGTTGTTTGCCCTCCATGCCTTCAGCATGACGTCAACCGAAAATGGTCTATTGCTCCATTGTAAAAGGCATTTTGAGTTATTTAGTGAAGTTTCCACCACTAAGAAAACTACTCAGGTCACTTTCTTTGTCTGCTATATTCTAAGGAACAACATTAATAATGTCTGTAGCTGTTATAAATGTGTCAGGTAATTGCATGCTGGCTTCCTTCCATACCATGTCTAAATATTTGCTTTTTCACATTAGTACATACAGTGAAATAATAAGATAGCAAAGCAGTTTTTGTATAGCCACCTAGACATACTAGTTATGTGAAAAGTATTTTTCTCATTTTTATTTTACATAGGTACTAGTATGAAAAGCTTAACTTTACGCACTGTGCAGCATGTGTAAAGTAAGTCCTTTATGTATGCATGGTAGTAGAAAAAATGTTCTCTCCTGAGTACTTGCTAATATAGTTTTTATATCAGCACTGGTTTCTATCTGTGTATCAAACCAGACCCCGGAACTCAAAAGAAGCCTTTTATTGCATTCTCAGAAGTCTCGGTTAGGGAACAATACTGTACACTAGTGATTAAGAAAGATTTGATCTATATATGTCAGTTATTAAATTGTAACTTGATGTATAGGTATTGAAAATTTATTTTATGTTAATGAACCAAGTGACTGCATAATAATTGATTGACATATGCATTAAGTTATTAATTTTGTCAAAAAGGCATTTGTTATCGATCATTAGTGTACACAAATTAAACTCGAAGAATACAGTTTTTAGAAAAATAGTGAATTTTTTTTTATGTTTTAGATGTTCGAGGCATTACAAATAGGAAACATGTACAAGAAGGTTTTGAACAAGTCCAGCAAGCTTTACTCGAATATACGGTGACGTGTTACCAACAAGTACAGGTAAATATGCATCTGAAATTATCTGAATCGACGAATGTATATTATTTTGCAAAAAATTGATGCAAGAATACGAATAATGTATCAATATCTAGCACCAACAACTACTTTGGTATGGTTCAAATTGCAAGTAACTTAATTTTAAATTGTCCTTATTTCTTATCAATCGTTTAGCAATTTAATACATTTGTTTGCTTCCCTTATTTCAAAAAAAAAAAAGTGTATGTTTTTAGATTCTATAAGTTGGTATTTCTGTGTTCTAATAACTATTGATCTTTTATAAATTTGTTCACTGATAAGTGCTAATATTCAAGTCTAGATTGAGCTTTCATATTACTGAACACTTAGGCAAAGCGCGCACATGACTTTTGTCACGCAACTGTTTTGTCACCTACCTCGAAGTCCATCGAGTCTTATGGAGATGCGCTTACAAAGGGATGTGACTGAAGAGTGACTTTTTAGTTCCGCCGGCCGGCAACAATTGAGTGACGAAACTGTCACCACGTCTTAACTTTTTTATGAACCAGCGCACACAAGTGACAGAAAGTCACAGCGAGACCACGAATATTGCGTGAAACACGGTACTAAGAAATATTTTTTAGAATATACCATCCAAAATGGAGACGTCATCTCAACGAAATTTAAATGAAATTTCCCTTTGAGGTATGTATTGCTCCAAAGTGGATGGACCCAATAACGTCTTTTATATTTATTTCTTCTATAGCTGTTTCGATTACAGTTAACATAATAAACAGGTTCGTATGATTACGAATCACTCTGCACAAAGAAAGCAGCTTATTTTTTAAAATAAGAGCACACACCACCGCTGCAGTCTCCACGAAATCCACATCGACAATACAGTTTTTGTGGTGACTATCACCACTCGTGAGCGCATTCATTATTGACTAGGTGACAGTGACAAAATAGTTGCGTGACAAAAAATCACCCGTGCGCGCTTAGCCTTAATATTGAATATAACATTTTTGATCTAGGTAGTTAGAAATAAAATTAGGAATTTAACAAGCTAACCATTATACTCTTTGCCGATTTACTGCACTTTCTATATACTTGTTGCACATTCTATAATAATAATAATAATAATAAAATTTATTCATCTGTAAAAACTTACAATCACAATTATAAAATTGATGATATAAATCTTAGATTAGTCATACAAACAGACAAAAATACAATCATACATACAGACATACAAAAATACAAGCATACATCGAGTCACACACAATAAGGCTATGTACTCACATATATAAATAAATATAAAATTACATTAGATTGTACATTTAAAGATTAGAATCTAAAAATTCTTCAACAGAATAAAAAGCATTTACTGATAAATAGTCAAATAAGGCAGATTTAAAAGCAGTATAATTACAATTAACAAGCAACCTGGTTGCGTGATTATAGTAGATGATTCCCTGATAACTTGCTCTATAGGATACTTCGCAGTTTTTTTTTTTTTTGCAAATAGTTAATCACTTTTTTATTTATTGATCCATTTTGTTCAAATTCAATATGTTCTTCCTGTAGCTAACACTAACTTACTTTCCAAGTTTCAATACAATCAGATTTTTCGTTCTTGAGTTATCGTGCTTACAAGAAACTTGGCAGACAGACATTTTGAAAATTGTTCAGAATTCGATCACCAACACAGTGATATGAAAATTTTCTCTCTATAAGCGATATTATCAGTTTTATAAATGTACCGATCAAATGCAATATACTCTTTATTTTGTGTTTGCGAAGAGTATAATAAAGAGAACATAAAACGCATTTAAAACAGAAAATGTTTATTTAATCTAAGAAATCATGTCAAGTAGCCCATGCAAATAAAAATATAGGGCTTAGATTGATGTGTTATTTAAACTGTCACATCAGTGTTACTAACAGATAACGTGTTTAGAACTTTTAATTACAAAATATTTTAATGCCCTCTGGACCGTTCCTTCATTGTACTATTCTGTGAGATGAGCACTGTAAAGTGTCAAAGAGGTATGATTGACCAAAGAAACACCCACCTGAGCTTACTGAATATATATGAGAAATCATGGCAGGAACTTCTGTGTGGGTTCTGGCTTAGGTAACCAGTGTCTTTTAGCATATATGCCATACTGTTTTAAAGAAACTCTCCACCTACCTCTCTACTTGCGTTCAAGAACTCTCTGAAGTCGACTATCCATATAGAACAGTGTTCTGTCAGTAGCTATTGAACAATTTTGATGATGAGCTATCTTCTTCAACAGAGCTTGTTTTGTGTCTAGCAGAATATGAAAATTTAAGATGCCGAAAAGTAGTAAATTTTGATGCTGAAGCTCTTCTTTGGAGAAAATGGGTGTTCGGTGAACCATTGATAAGAGAACAATTCTAATCCCCTTCATTAACCTCTTCAATTCCAAAATGCCACAACCCCTCAGTACAAATTCCGTGAGGCACTGAATACCATACCACATATGGTTGTATTATGCCGATCAGATCTACTATCTAGATTACTGTGTTACAATATAACTATTTAAATAGGAATCATTTTTACAACAGCGCACTGCATTTTGTGTGATCCGTGTCTTTAACGACACAGCACGATTTCGGAGTCTGGTAACTAGGAGGTTAACCAGGTTGATGCCAATGAAATGGCTTTTGGTTTACTACCAGCAAAAGGAAATTTAAGCACATAAAGCAGCTGAAACAGTCAACATGTCATTTTTCATTTAATTAGTGTATTTTCCTTAAGATCATGTGACTACTCCATGATTTCATTTTGTGGTATTTTGCATTATTCAATCTTTCCACTTTCCATTCCTGCCAATAATCGTCCTTAAGTTAGAATTGCAAAAACAGTTGAAGGAATCTACAATAGTCCGGTTCTTCTACAAAATGTTTTCAATCTCATTAAAAAGTTCCATTTTAATGAAATTTGTGTCATGATTTAAGAAAAATAATAACCAGCAATACTTCTTGACTGCACACATTTTTTGAGGTTACTCGCATTTTACTAAAATTCGAATAAAATTTCATCCTAGGCATTCTTGACTGTTCGCAAAGTATTCGAGTGTTCACATTAAACAACGAGCGGTTTTTGGCAGTCGGTAAATATGCGAATGATGATACATAACCTAATATTTTATTTGGTATGTTTTTAAAGTCTTCAAATTCGATTTAATAATGTAGATCAGTTTGAAGTTTTAAGTCAAAAAGAGTTCATAGGTACAATTTAGAATGTCTAAGGTAATTTATGTAGATTTCTCATTGAAACTATAGAACCATTTATGAGACCACAGGAAAGTAGCTCTTTTCTGTGGTCTCATTAATTTTGAGCGTAACCACAACAATAAGGTTTTACTATGAATTTGTAGCAATCGGGTGTTTTTTTTTTTTTTAATTGAATAGTAAGTTCTTGCCACATACACTGACCATCTTTTTGTGTAAATTCTTCAATACAAACAATTTGTCGTGGCTATACGGGCTACGTTCCCAAAGCCATTTTCTTAGGGAAAAAAATTCTCTATTCTTTAAAAGAATAAAATCAACTGCAAATTACATCAGTCAAGAGACGTCATCTGTCATTTCAAACACAGTGAAGTTAGGTATTTTTTTAAAATTGTCATGATGCCAAGTGCATTTTAACGAGTGATTGCTATCGTTCTTGTACATAAACAAAATGCAGTCAAGAATACCGTATGTAGAAAGTGTTCGCAAATATGCCGTTCGCATCAATACATATACGTGCACTGCGAAGCATGTCAAGAATAAGGCTGCTAAAAGGGTTTTTCAATTTATTACATTAAATATTTTAAAGTCTAGTATTTCTAAGTGTTCAATCTTGAGGGGGGCTTAAATGTTTGTGACCGCAAACCTAAAATTTCCGCCTCTAATAACCGAGCCACCAGGGATGAATTAAAGAATTTGCTGTTTTACGCAATAATGTTACGGAAACCGCAGGGCCATCGAGAGAATATCATGGCCCAGGGGTAGTAACCCCCGTTCTTCGATATAAGTTCGAAAAGCGGAAGGTGGCATTTCTTCCAATACAGTATATTTATCTCAACTAAAATCGCGATATAAAAGAAATATCATGATTTTTTTACGATTTTCTAAAAATCTGCCGCTTTACACCCGTGCATAATTGGCGTATAGGTAATTCAGCCGGGGGGGCATGAAAATTCTAGATTTTCTGTAGACGTCATTTGTGAATGGCACCTTACCTAGTAGTAGACACAAAATGACACAAGTTATTTGGTTATGCCATACTCATGTGAATATTTGTTGGCGGGATATTTTGAAATTTTTATTACTAAAAATGTAACATAAAGAAATGTAACAAAATCCTTATTTCCTTAAGTTTACAACAAGTCTTTGTACTTTTTCATAATGGAAATGGTTCTCAGATTTTCTTGGGTGTAGAGTGTGTCGTAGTTATTACGATTACCTAGGTTAGGTTAGGTTAATATGTGAATTGGCTTTTGTCAGACCCTCCACTGGCGACCATCAGGTCCATTGTGGCTCGATTACCTAATCAATATTGTTAAGGGAATCCAGCTCATTCCTATAGCTACTTATTTAGTGTTTACAGAGGGTTAAGAGTGCACTGCAGTACACATCCAAAACGTTAAAATATTTCGTCATGTTAGGACATAACATGCCTTATGTCTCATGCGTGATAGATAGGAACCCAATTGTAATGATTAATTTATATCCTTTATGTATGTTATGTGAATAGTCGCTGTAAAGCAGTTCTACCATTTTCCTATGGCGCTTCTGGGAGGTCTGACTGACACTTTGGAAGCTTCCTTAATTGTTCTGCCACTTGGAAAATTTAATGTATTTAGTGAGAACTATTAAAATTTCTGTTATAACAAAATGGTAAGAATTGTTAACAATACGGCGCCAATAAATATTTTTTACCTTGCAATATTTAATTTTACCAATGAATGCAATTTTTTGCTTTGTGCCTAAGACCACTTTGTTGTAATTGTATGAAATGACCAACCACTTTAAGCAATAATGTTAATGTTACGATGTTGTGTAGGTTTTTAACATTATTGGCCGGCTATTCAATTCATATTAACAATATTACGATTCTCAGAAGTTAAAAATATCTACTATAATATAATTAAATATTGGTCTTATTTACAATCGATCCTAAAAATAATGTCCAAGGTATCTCTAAATGTTCATATATGATTATTATTTTAACTACATTTGCTTCAGCTCTACGATTCCTTCTAGAATCGCTTGATTGATAGGCCGGGCCTTTTACACTCTATTTTATAAAATTATTGACAGTAATACGGGATATATTACTGTCAATAGTGCCAACAAAACTCGGTCGTTAAAAATATGTAAATAATCGATACCTCAGATCGATATAATTAAATTTTTAAGTGATACACCATAGACTCGTAATAAGGTTTTTAAAGAACTGTAGTGTAAACTATGTAAACATGGTCCATAAAATTAATCGACTGAAATAGCAATATGTCAAATGTGACTGGTCGATAAACTGCGTTGTTTCTACCAACATGTTACATTCATATTAGGGTTTCTATAAAGGTGTAGTTAAAGTTGGTTAAACATGATCGATAAGTCTATCGACTGAAATATGGTAATAGATCTGTATATTGGTCATTTATATTAGTCGTTATTAATGTAATGCCTAATATTTCAGGTGATTTCTAATTGTTCTTGGTCCAGTAGATGCCTGTCTGCGTTTACTCCTTTCAGAAATATACAGTAAAGTTAGGTTATGTTTAAATTACACGGTTTAATTAAAATGTACTAAATAAATAAAACACATGTAAATGCTTTGGTTACTAATAATTTTGAGAAGACCTAACTTTAACTTTCTTAGGTAGGTATGTACTTTACCTGTTACATTATTTTTTTTACTTCCCTCACTTTCTCAATGGAAGTATTGTAATCATGAAAAAATCGCTCTCCGAGATTTCTTCGAATTTTCATATTTTAGACCATGTAGATTACGAACATTAAGTTCCTTTAATTCCGTCAGTCAGTCTGTTGGCGCTAAATCTAAAACACTATTTGATGGAGAATAGTCTAATTTGATAGGTAGTTGTTGCTACTTCGAGAAATGGGTAGAGTTTCCCTGGAAAATATACAGTGTGGACCGCCTAAAGAGTATAATAATGAAACAAATGTGACAAATTGCAAACATTTGGCACACAGTTAACCCAATTGGCAAGGATGACAACTATTAAGTATACTTTTAATGAAAAATTTCCAAGGCAGTCATCCTAAGAAATAATTTAGTTATGGTAGAAATTTGTAAAGGTACTTACGCAAACTTTTCATAATTGGCACCTTTTATTTATTATTTATTTTTTCTTGTGGATTACTACTCTGTATAAATAAAGAGGGAAGTTTTGTGTAAATACCTTTGCTGATTTTTATTATAGCAGTATCAGCAGTAGTTTATACAAAACTTCCCTCTTAATTTTGGTGCAACTATCATCATAATCTCTATTTTTTATTTAATCATTGGTTTCCACAATCAACTTATGAACAATGTGCAATATGATATCTACAAATTGATGAATACTTCTACAATACTATTATAATATATTAACTAACCACAATTTTAGTTGAAAAGAAGCATTATTTACATTTATTTTGAACTTAAGTATCATTACAAACCAATCCAATATCATAAAGAAAACCCTTGCCAGGCCTGTGCAAATGTGAGTGAATTGTAACAATTCTTTTGATTTCACTAATTGCTAAAAATGCAACTGGAGCAGTGCAGGTGGCAGTCACATACATTAATTCAGTGGGAATGGACGGAGCCTTAAGGACAGTTCCGCCTCTCCTTAGGTTTCTGAAAACTCACCCATCCTCTCTGTAAACACCTTCCATTATTATCATTAAATCTTTTATTAGAATTAAAAGAGAATAAAAGATTTACACATGTGTATATGTTCCTTGTAACAACGCGAATTATTTGGTTATATAAATAATGACAAAGATGGTAACATTCAATGACTATCTAGTTTGTTTAATTTTATTTTATAAATAGAACCCTAACATTCAGGGGAAATTGTTTAAAAATATATAATGAGTATATTGAATGGTGAGCTCTAAATACATTTTATGTAGAATGTTGGTAACTAAAACAATAATTTTCCTTTCTAGGATAAATTCAACAAGATGCAGCAACTTTTGCCTGAAATCCACAGTCTAGCTGCACGAGGCGAAGAACACCTGTATCACAAACATTGCAGTGGCAGTGCCCCTACGCAGACCCTCCTCATGGAGATGCTACACGCCAAACGGAAATAACGGCCGTCCGCTCCCTCTTCTCGTTACCATATCTGTGTGCAATACCGGCTTACACTGTACATAGGTTATTGGAAATCTCATAGTAGTTGTTGACATTGATGCCTTTATGAAGTACAAAGAGCTAGGGGCGGCCTGGCCGCGCCGCAACCACATATTTTTATAATAAGATAGAGACTGGCCACAGCACCCTGCTCCACAATTTCGTTGTTTATTTATGTTACGTTGATTTGAGTTTTTTATGACACACATTCCATAATGTGCTCCCGAGGGATTCAAGGGCATCCTAGATTAGTCTAGCATTTTTAGCTTGTGATGAAAGCGAATTTGTGTGAATGTGCACTGCACTAAAACGTGTTAATAACTGTAGTACGTGTAGCTTAACCGTGGTGATGGACTAACTAACAGCTGTAATATTATGTAATTATAGATTATAAATACAGTTTATTATTAGATATTAAGTTTAAGTTTATTATATATTATTATGTTATATATATATTATGAATGTTAATACTATTTGCGAGCAAGGTACTGTGGTCTATTTTTTGTGTTGTTGTTATCAGTTAAAGTGGTAAATTCTACTCATTGTTTATTATGCAGGTTACCTCGATGGTCATTTTACGCAAACAAATCAGACCTGCTTGTCCCTCTGCTAAATAACTATATACTTTATTTTTTTATTATAATTGTTGTAGAAGGGATGAAGAGTACATCGAAATTATGTATTTTATATAGAAATTTAACATTACCATTGAACCGTACGTTAAATCTTACAGTCATTATTGTTATAAAGTTGTGATATTAGAAGTGTGTACATATGTAAAGTAATGAATTATTGTATGTAATTGTTGGTTGAGAGATAATAAAACCAAATTTTTTAAACAGGAAATTATTTTTTTACATCACGTTATTTAGTCAATAGTATTTACCTAATTCTCCTTTAAAAAACTACAACAGATTGTATATTGGTAAGTAGAGTCATGAAAAGAATTTATTTTTGTAAATGAATATGTACTTTAGTAATAGTGATATATAATTTTTATGGGTCATACTGTGACAAAATAAATAAATATGACTGTATGACCCTTGTGCAAATTATATACATCACAAAAGTTGAAGAAAAACAATATAAATAAGCCATGGCTTAATAGTTTTGAAAATATTTCAACGTTTACATGAAATGTTTTCTTAATTAATAAATTGGTGATTACGTTGTTTTCCTGAATTTAAGTCGCTCAATTAAGTGTAAAGTATGGTGCTTAGAAACTATTTAATGTGTATTCAACTGTTTATTAGTAGAAATTGACATTACACTATCAAAATTTTAATTAGTTATAAAATCACAATTTTATAAGTTGTGGAACGTACTAAATTATTTTTTAAGTGGTAAATTTAAAAGTACGGTTTGCTTTGTGACATTTGTACATATTTTAAAATTAATATTGTTAAATTGTGATTTATTGATATGTTTGCATAAAAGAACCATAAAGTCTCCTCGCAGAGGGGCCGCTGTGCGAGTCCCATTGCGCTGGTATCACGGAGTCTACTTATTTATTTCAAGTATCTTGCCGTGTGACACGCATAAGGCCCAGAGCTTATATAATCATGAGATATATGAATATATTTATATATAAAATACGTACACTTATTTAAGCAGTGTGATTGAAAGATTGTAAATATAATTTATGTGGATCAAAGTGACTTGTTTGTAGAAATAAATCACCGTCAAATTAAGTTGTTGTTTATTTTCACCCTTTTTCATTGTGTTTTTACATTAATTGATAAAGATCGAAAATATTATAATCTGCAAACATACTCTATCCAGTTTAAGAATGAAGTACTCCTATACCGGTTCACACAGCCACATATCAGTTTGAATATGACTCGGTCATAATTCAAGTCAACTTATTCGCCACTGCAAAATCTTTCTATCATGCTAAGTTATTTCATAATTTTTAAGTACATTGATTTACTTAGCAATAGAGCGGGGCATTGTTTGGGCAGATTCGGCTATCATTAAGAGTTATCATATTGTACAAAAGTGATACTCACACTCTAAGAGCTAGAGACATGAGCACAGTTAATCATAAACAAATCTTTGGCCTTAGGTGCCCAGAAAATTTCTTCAGTGGAAATAACTAATTCAAGATGTAAAAAAATAGTGTTAACTAACTTCTCTTAGTCTAAGAGCTACGAGTAACTTGCTTAGCACAAGGCTAAAAATTTGTATATTAATAATTTAGTGCTAGTTAATTAAGAAAGTAATGACCTGGCAGAAGTCCCGCGGTTGCATCATCATCCCCTAAATTGGAAAATAAATGTGCTTCTACAAATAATAAATATGTTACAATTTACACATGTTTAAACGTAAAAAAGTAATGCCAGGCTATTTTAAGGGTTGCAAGTCCGTGCCAGGCCATCGTAAAGTTGTCATGGGGGTGGTATTTCTTAACAAGGCTGTAATTTTGACAGAATATTCAGTAAACTATTTTAAGAATGTATGTTAAGAGCCAAGCGATTCTGACGGTCGCAAGTGCCTGCCAGGGAGTGTAATTATACACTCGCCTTGCGGGCACTTGCAATGGCCATTAGGTATGACTTTATGGGAGTGCGAGCACAATGGGCTTATACTGATCTGTGTGTTAGAAAGAGATCGTGAATGGATATTGTGAGTATATGATGAACAATTATTGTAATAAAAGAAATAAAAGAGGTTATTTATAATTAAAGAAGTTTTATATAAAATATACATTTTTATTATTTTTAACAAGTATATTGTTCATTATAATATATTATTCATTAGGCATTATTCATCTTCATTCTGAAGGAAAGTAAATATCGATGCTGCTTCGTTTTCTGGAAAAGACAAATTTTTATTGATCAAAATAAATAGATTCCTTCCATAATTACCACCAGTATTAACACTTACACTTAACATTAATACTACTGTAACTTACACTAGTGCTAAACACTAGAATTTAATACAAAATAAAAGTAATTGACTCAAGCAATCTAGATCGCGTAGTACGGGATCTAGATCCCGTACTACGAAATTTTTACATATAAACGTCACATATAATCTGTCCCATAATTTAGAAATATAAGAAAGTTCGCAAAAAACTTTATTTATTTACAAAGAAGGCCATAAAGAATGTGTTCGGTTTCTTTCATTATCATCATAAAACATTGTCATACATATTTCCTAACAAATCAAGAATTTAGCCAATACCACTGAATATAATACGTTGGAATTTGTCCTACCGAAATGATGATTCATTGAAATGTGGTATCTAGTCAATGTGGACTTCCGCAGTGATCTGTATAAGCCTGTCGCGCTTATGCTCCCATCAAGCGTCGCGGCCATTATACACTCTCTTAGCAGGCACTTTCCACCGCCAGAATCACCTGGCTCTTAACATGCATTTTTAAAATAGTTTACATAATATTCCCTCAAAATTACAGCCTTATAGAAGCATGTTAAGAATGCTATCTCCACGACAACTTTACCATGATCTGATCTGGCACATACTTGCAACCCATAAAATCACTTGGCATTTTTTTTTCTACATTTAAACATATGTAAATTGAAACATTAAAATTATAGCTTTGTAGAAGTATATATATTTCAATATTTATTTACTTTTACACTCGCCTGGCAGGCACTTGCAACTGCCAAAATCGCCTGGCTCTTAATACACATTCTTAAAATAGTTTATAGAATATTCCCTCAAAATTACAGCCTTGTAGAAGCATGTTAAGAATTGCCATCCCCGTGACAGGTTTACTATGGCCTGGCATGTATTTAAAATGGCCTGACATTATTTTTCTCTAACACTAGTTCAGAAACTACAAATTCCACAACTAAAAATTGTGTCAGAAGAAGTATCATTCCAACACACTGTTATGGAGTAATACTGCACCGCACGACTTTCAACAAATCAGAAGCCCTTAAGTCACATTTAGTGGTTCGGTTACTATGGTTACGTCGAGCAAAAAATATTTATATCTTGCTTCGCATTTGACGTTTTGAACAGTTTTAAAATTTTCCTGTATATTTTCTAAAATTTGGAATGGCATATTCCACACTCGTGAACCGTAGTCCTTGCCTTCGGCTCGTGTGGAATTTGGTTCATTCCATAACTTGTTATAGGATATACCATTTTACATTTAAACATATGTAAATTGCATCATATTAAAATTTTTTTTTACATTTTCAAAAATTTTGGGGACGATGACGCAACCGCTGGACGCCTGCCAGGTCATTACTATCTCAAATAACTAGTAGTAAAACATTAATTTACAAATTTCTAGCCTTGCGCACAGTCAGCACCAGGAAATAAGCATGAAATAGAAATAGAAATAGAAATAGTTTATTGATGTTACAAACTTGTAAAAGTTTTACACAAGTCAAATTAGTTAAGTTCTATAATAAAAATATTGATAAATATAATCGAAGATATTCAATTAATGAACAAAAAATCACACACATAGTTTTAACAAACATGAATTAAAGTAGCAGTTAAGTTTTACCCTTTGAAATATTTTTAATATTAGTTATTGTCTTAAATAAAAAAAATTTTAAATTAAAAATTAAAACAAAATTTCACACAATGACATTCGCAAAATCAGTCGATGATACAAATATGAAACATTGAACACTATATAATAAAGTCTATTTGTTTATTTATTTATATCAATGAATTGCACTGTAAAAATTCAGTTGTGCTGTAGAAAGCTTTTCTGACTAGTAATTCTTTTACTTTTGCCTTATACTTGTTTAGAGTTAATCCTTTGTAATTATTTGGTAGCTTGTTAAAGAATAGAGGGCTGTAGTAATTAGTTGCCAATCGAGATTTACGTAGCCTGAAATAGTCTATTCTAATATCATCTCCGTCTCTGGTCAAATACTGATGAAAATTTTTATTTTTATTATAGACATCTTGATTAGTATAGGCATAAACTAGACATTCATATATAAATCGGCAGGGTATGGTTAAAACCTTAAGTTGAATAAATACATTTTTTACCTCATGTCTGTAGTTGATGTTAGCTACGATTCGAAGAGCCCTTCTTTGTAGAGCAAAAATGCGCTCCACATGACAAGAATGACCCCAAGCCAGAATGCCATAACAGCTTAGTGACTGAAAAATTGCATGAAATGTTTGGAGCAATATATTATGTGGTAATATTCTTGACAAGTTTTTGAGTAAAAAGATATTTTTAGAGAGTCTAGTTGCCAGATGCGCGACTTGGTTTTCAAATTTAAGTGTTGGATCGAGATAAATCCCCAGAAATTTAGTTTCAGTAGGATTATTTTCATTTGCGATTTGCTTGAGGCTGAAAGTTATGTTGACAGTTTTAGATGCATTTAGTGACATTTTATTGGCAAGGAACCAATTATTTAAATTTGTAGTATTTTCTTTCATAACGTTATTTAAAATATCATAATTCGAATTTGAGTTCACCAAAGTTGTATCATCTGCAAAAAGAATCAACTTATCATTAGGAACTGAAGTATTTATATCATTTATATATATATACATAAGGAACAATAAAGGCCCCAGTATAGAGCCCTGGGGCACTCCATGTTTTATATCTTCCCACTCTGATATTGATTTTCTATAAAAAGTTTTTTGCTTTCTTGCAGATAGGTAACTACTAACGAGGGCTAAGCTTTTCCTATTTAATCCATAGTAAGATAATTTATTTATTAGTATTGAGTGGGAAACACAATCGAAGGCCTTTGAGAGATCGCAGAATGTAGAACCCACATAAAACCCCTTTTCAAAGGCCTCCGATATGTATTCCAAAAGGTCCGTGATAGCAGAAGTTGTAGATTTATGTAATCGAAACCCATATTGGGCACTTGTAAATAAGTTATTATTTTCAAAATAGTCATAGAGTTGACTTTTTAATAAGTATTCGTATACTTTGGATAGTGCGGGAATAAGTGTTATTGGGCGATGGTTATTTATGTCCGTTTTTGATCCTTTTTTATAGATGGGTACTACTTTGTTTAGTTTAAAGCAAGAAGGGTATATTCCTTTCCTTATACTGTTGTTTATTAATTTAGTTAGGGGGATTATAAGAATATTTTTAAGCGATTTTATTAATGTTGTATTCATGTCATAAATGTCTTTACTAGATTTGTTTTTTATGTTATCGACAGCATCCCTGACCTCTACATAGGTTACCTCTCTGAATTCAAACTGAATCTTTTTGTCGATTTCTAATTTAGACATATATATTTCATGACTCTGGTTACAATTTGGCAATGATAGTAATGTATTCTGTGCTATATTCGCAAAGAATGTGTTAAAATCATTCGCATCGAGGTCAGACTCTGCATGTTAATCAAACTGTCCAGTAGCTCTCCTATATTCAAAATACCAGAGTTTGGTTGAAGAACCTAAATTACATTATATTAGAGATTATGGAAAATATTTACTTGTTTGTTGTGAATAAATATCTCAAGAATCTTGCATGTAAATGGCACTAATAAATCATACTTATAAACTGCAAATTAAAGTAAAATAATACCGAACCAATTAGTTGGACGTAGATCACAGAAAGCAAGGTTGCAATAGCTTTCATTCTTAAGATGAATGGACTATAGAGGTGGTTAGAATCTGCGATGTGACGCCAATGAGAAAGTAGTTTCCATAACACGAAAACGCCACTAATGTACCATATTTGACACACGTTTCATCAACCATGTTGGCATGATCTGGAGGCAACAAGACAAAGTAAATCAGATTAATCTATCTTATATTTACATTAGACGTGAGCAACATATGCTTATGCATGTTACGTTTAACAATTGATGAGAAATTTTTGTTTTCATACATCAAGAATTATAGAATACTGTTTCAGTATAATTGTCGGGATATTTATTTTCCCCATTATTCCTGCATGGTCCATAAATAGTGTTTCTTATTAATTATTATTAGCTTAATGTATATCCTGTAATTTTTTGGAGATAATTATTAGTAGAGTAGTATTATTATGAGAAGATGCTTACAAAAAATGATGCGCAGAAACGAGTTTGTGTGCATCCATTGATCTAAGCCAATGAGAGCGATTTGCGTCATATTTGACCTCGAATCCAGTGGCACCGTCAACCTGCAGTCACAGGGTCTGTGCTGCACTATACTTGTTGTGTTCGCCGTTTCTAATTGAATTAAATGATATAACCGTATTTTCAGTGAAAAGTGTCTTCATCGTAAGCACCAGAGTGTGAAAATTTGATTACAATTATTATATATCCTTCTACCCCAGATGATGCTGTCACTGGTAGAAATATTCGCGCACGTTGGCTCCGCCCCAAGCATATCTTCTCATAATAATACTACTCTACAAACTGTTAGAACTGTCTCGCAGATGAAGATTAGGAACTATATGAATAGATACATTTTTTAATATAATAATACTAATAAAAGTACTTTATTGAGTAAAAAACCCAAATGGCCATTGACCGAAGTCCTTCAGCCTTTTTTTTTAACAATAATATAATAAATTTTATAATAAGTATGGATAACAGACAGCAAAATTTAAATAGCATGTGAAAGAAAAAAAAAAAATCAGGTAAATATGTTACAATGTGACAATTATTATTGACTTTTTATCATGTGGTCCTTATTTCACGAATGTGTTCCCACAGGGTTTTGTCCGGAAACTTCCTGCTGCTGGGTCTTTCATGGTTTCTTGTTTTGCACAGAGGTTGAAGTATTTCTACGTTGTGGTCATTCTTGGCGAACTTAGTGGATAGTTTAAATAGTCTCTGTGGAATTGGCTCTGTATTAGTTATTTGATAAAGAAGAGTGTTTGGTGGGTTGTGCAAGGGATTTCTTGGGTGTCGATATTTAGTGATGGCTCTGAGCGATGATGTTTCTGCAACATGGATGTTGTTTATTGCTGGTTTTCTGGCATTTAAGTAGATGGGATGGCTGTAGTCTAACATTGGTCTGCATATCGATTTGTATATGTGTGCTGCTATCTTTTTGCTGATTCCCTTATTTTTGTAGGTCATGCAGCGAAAGTGTTTGCTTCTAGAGATACACCTCTTTTTTATGGATTTGGTGTGGTGGTTGAAGTTTAGCTTTTGATCTAAGCTTATGCCTAGATATTTCACTATTGTTTGAGAGGTTAAATTATGGTGGTTGACAGTAACTGTTGGCGAATTGTTGTTCGGTGCATGATTAAAAATAATGTATTGGGATTTTGTTGGGTTGGGTTTCAGTCTCCATTTGTTGAACCATGTCATTGTCCTGTTCATTAGTTCTTGCAATTCAGCAACGGTTTTTTCTAAGGTGCTATTATGGCTAATTAGGGCAGTATCATCAGCGTACTGTAGGATATATGTATCAGGATTAAAATATTCGAAGTCTTTTTCAAAGTTGTAAATATCGTAACAGAAAATGTATACATTTTTTATTTGTGCTATTTCACTATTTCTATAATTATTATTATGGTTGATTTTGATTAATTTAAAAAAGAGAGATCTTTAAAGTCTAAAAAACAATGACAATCTTTATAGAAATAATTCAGCTCGTAATTGGGTTCTCGAAAATAAACGTTTTAGTAAAAAAGAAAAAAATTCAAGAATTTTTACTTCTTGTGTCATAGAATTTATTTAAAATCTCTTTAAGGTGAATACATACTTTCATATTGATTCGAGTGTAGGACGTTAAAAACCTGAAATTTAGATAAAATATTAACTTGAATACCTGTAAAAGTCAGGGAATATTAAGATTTAGTAGACACTCTGAAACCGAAATGTAAGGAAATATGAGAATTTCCACTTAAAGCTTTCATTGTGTCGAGCGCACATGCACATCCAGTCGGTACTTCGCAATGTGCATTAGGCGCACTTGTACCAAGCTTATATGAGATTTTATAGGCTCAGTATGACTTCCACACTTTTAGGAAGTATACAAATATTTGCCCGCATATTTCAAGGAATAACTATGCAAAATGCAAAAAAAAAATTTCTTGACAAAGGACTGGCCAAATTTATTATTCTTTTTAGTTTTAATAATGTTATTTCTTCGTTTATTTTATTCAAATAAAAAAGTGTTCTATTTAGGGAAACTAATCTATTTTTAAAAATATTAGGATGCACAAGCGTATTTTCTGCATGGCACTAACATTTCGAATAAATATGCGAATGGCGCACATGTACATCTAGAAAAAAATAAACCATCAGTCTGCGGTACAACGGCCCAAATTTAAGTTAATGAACAAACATTTAAGTGATGCAAAATTTCATGAAACTTAAAATTTGCGAAAATTTCAGTGACATTTTAGTGAAAGTTTCGAAATTCATCTGAAATTTATGAAATTTCTGAAATATAAAATTAAACGTTAAGTATCATGAAACTTTCGTGAAATTTCAAAGAAACTTTCATTTTATGAAATTTAATTGAATAATTCCCTAATATTATGAAATTTAAGCGAAATTTCATTGAAATATTTTAAATGATGAAACTTAAGTTCTGTATAATATTCGCAATTTTTTAAACTTCCGAGAGATAATGACTAATAAAATCCCACTTTTGAGACTAGTCTCATACACTTTTATTTTTCAATGTTTTTCTTTAATATAAAGAATTTTTTTTCTCCTTAATAAGGTTAGAACTTACAAATATGTTCGTGAAAAGTAAAAAATAAATTAATTAAAAAAAAATTAAGCAATGGTTTTCTTTTAAAACTGAATTGCACCAAAAAGTAGAAAATAATTTTTACACAGTGATTAAATTACAAAATCATCATGAAAAAGAAAACCATTGGATGCTCATAAACTATAAACACAATACAATCAGCATTGTGATAAAACGTTATGAATAGTATGTTGTAATGTAGCAGCAACAGCAATACTTTATGAGTGCCCAATGGATTTCATTTTCATCATTTTGTAGTTTAATCACTGAATTAAAATTATTTTCTACTTTTTAGTGCAATTCAGTTTTAAAATAAAACCATTGTTTTAAATTTTTTTTTAAAATTTATTTATTTTTCACTATTTAATTTTCTGTCTGCCTCATTTTCTTTAATTCGGACGCCATCAATTCAACTACTCTTGTCAAACTTTTTCATTTGATACTCATATCAAGGGGGTTGTAAAGAAATAGGTAATCCGCCATTTTGTGTCGGCCGCCATATTGGATTTAAAATAACATCACACAGCTTATCGTATTCTACTTGTCATACCCTTTCATTTGATACCCACGCCGAGGGAGTTGTAAAAAATAGGTGATCCGCCATTTTGTACCTGCCGCCATATTGGATTTAGAATGGCGTCACACAGCTTATTGTATTCTACTTTATATACCCTTTCATTTGATACCCATGTCGAGGAGGTTGTCAAGAAATAGGTAGTTCGCCATTTTATGTCGGCCGCCATATTGGATCTAGCATAACGTCACCCAGCTTATTGTATTTTATTTGTCATTTGTCATACCCTTTCATTTGATACCTATGTCGAGGGGGGTTGGAAAAAAATAGGTGATCCGCCTTATTGTGCCGGCCACCATATGTTTGATTTATAATGTCACATAGCTTATTGTACCACTTTATATACCCTTTCATTCGATGCCTATGTCAAGGGAGTTATCAAGAAAAATGTACTCCGCCATTTTGTGGTTGCCGCCATATTGAATCTACCATAATATTGATATACTGCATTGTATTGTTTTCAGAATCAAAGTTATGTGAAAAATTTCAGCACGATTGGATATAGGGAACATACATACATACATACGTACGTACAACATTTCGAGCTAAAGAAGACCATGGAAAAAATAATAATACATTTTTCAAAATACACGAGTAGGTAATTTGTCAATGTATTTACAAAATCTCCTGGACCCCTATTCTCCACTCGAGAGAATGCTCATATTGGGAGAAAGAAAAAGAAGGAAACATAGCAACATGAAAAGAGATAAAACATTCAGATCTTCCACTCCCTGATTCAAGAATAAGGTCCCTGTCCTTTGTAGATTCAGATTGAAATCCAAACTCTAATACAATACATTACCATTACGTCATTAATCATGACCTCAGTTAGAAATTATATCATTGATATATTTTTTCATTCAAAATAAGTTTTTCTTTTAAACCAGACTTTAATCCTCATTGGTTGAAAACAAGTTAAAAAGGCGCGCGAAATTCAAATTTCGTTTGATATAACAGAAATACAGATTTTGCAGCTGAAACTTTCATGAAAGTTTCAAAAATATGGTAATTTTCAGATTAATCTGAAACTTTCATAAAATTCAGATATTTCAGAAATTTATGAGGGTACGTTGAAACTTTCAGAAATTTCAAATTGAAATTGAAACTTTCAAAATGAAATTTGAAATTTTGCATCACTGCTTACCTGTAGTATTAATGTTACCTCCGGACTGGGTAATAGTATGCTAATTAATTACCGCAGCGAGAGTGTTAAACTGTCCAAAAAATTTCAGGATACACATCAAGTTAATTTGATATCAACAGCGAAGAAAATAAAAACATTTATATACTTATTAATTATAGTAGAACAAATTACTTCTTTTCTAATTAACAAAAAAATGTATGAGTGTTACATTGGCTCTATCTAAAAAAACTTCCGAATTAAACACCTCCATTTTTAACCCCTGACGCAAAACGAGGGGTATTATAAGTTTGAAGCCTTTATGTGTGGTCCATCTGTGGCATTGTAGCTCCAAGGCAACTGAATCGATTTCAAAGCGGCTTTTTTGTTTTAAAACCTGATATTTGTGAGATGATTCTTAGCCATGTTGGGTGGAAATCGGGTATGCCGTTGCTACGATCTTCAGGTTTCATCGTGTCGGAGGTTTTTAAAATTTCTAATTTAATGTTACTTAGATTTTTGAAAATTAAGAAACAATTAGATTGACATTTGACATGAAAAAAGTAAACTTACACATCTGGTGTATGTCAGAAAATTGGATACTATTCTTACAAACATTTTGCAATTTCTAAATTTTCAAATGCATCGGTTTTAATCATAATAAATCGGCTTATATAATCAATATGATAAAACACTCTTAAAATTAGTTTGTGATTTTTTATGTAAATAAAAGGTTTACTGTTACTTACTTACTTATTGTACCAAAATGCATACTTAAAATATTAAACGCATTAAACTTCCCAGGAAGAGAGGAAGGAATTTTATGGCATCGACAGTGAAACTTCTAAACAAAATTGTCTGATAATGTGGATCATTTTGTTTTGATTTAATATTTCGAGTATGAATTAATAGAGCGAGCTACAAAGAGTGACCCTAAAAATAAATCAATAATTGACTATTTCGTAGCCCTCGAATCCAGAGCATTTGATGCAAAATGATAGTTTATGATGATACATTATTCCTGTGAAATTTTTTAATTGAGCCTACTTTTTGTGGCCAAGATAGAAGGGGTCGAAGTTGGCATTATGCATCAATTGAAGGTAGGCTATGGCAAGAAAAGAGTGGGAAAAAATATATAATAATGCTTACGTCGACAAACCAACAAATTACTTTTAGATACACCTTAAACTTCCCATTAAACATTGGTACAATAATGTGCATATATCCAGACATTTTGGAGGTTGAGGCGTTATACGAAAATAATGGAAAAAAAATCTGAAATAAAGTTTTTTTAATACATTTTTATATGTAAAAAACCTAGTCACTAGGAAACTCATAAAGTTAAAATTTTTTAAAAACTTTTACATGTAGTCTTATGGAAAATATGTCAACCCAGCATGCAAACGGTACATTTTAACACAAATAACTAAATAAAACACATTACTGTTTTCTACCACATAGTGGTATAAAACATAATAGTGTGTTTTATTTAGTTACTTATGCAAAATGATTAACTACCACAGAGTAACGGCTCCTTCAATAAATTTTTTGGTACATTTTAATTTATAGCAAATAACTAAATAATGCCAGCAGTTCCGAAAACTAACTATGTAAACCATTGATGTTTTACGCATATTTTAATATTGTTTCCAATTTAATTAGGAGACTTTTAATAAATAAAAAAAATTATTAAACATTTGTAAACTGTCAAGTTTCTCTTTTCGTTAATGATTTGTTACTGATTTTTCAATTATTTAATTTTAATCTTTACTACTTCTCATCTTTTTTTAAAATAATTACTGAAACAAATTTGTAAAATACACAGATATTTACATACATTTTTTTTTTTTTCAAAAAGTTTGGACAAAACATCCAAAAGTTAGTTCATTAAGTAAAATAATTAATTCTACTTAAATAATTAATTAATAATAAAAAATGATTTGTTTATGCCTTTATGACAATAATTATTGGTATCATCGACTTATAACCTTTTGTAATAATTTATTATGGAAAAGTTAGAATTCGACTTACTTTTAGTTGGGACTGTAACGCATCAATCTCCTTAAATTTTGTCATGGCCGGTTTTCATCGCACCTTTTTAAAATAAAAAAACTTACAGATAATCTTTGCAGATGTTGACAATAACGAGATATAAATTATATATTTTTTAATTGTGTACTTAATCAACATCACACGAAGATTTTAATGGACAAATTAATAGAATTGAAATTTTATCTTCCAGTAAATATTAATAATGTACTGACATCATAAAATTTCAAGGCTTTCACATTAATATTTAATTTCCTTAAAGCAACAAATATAAGTTTATAAATAAAGTAACTTTAGGTTAGATTTGCTATATCCTCAGTGTTAACTATCCCTGTGTTATTTTTAAACCTTACCATACCGTAGTCCCCTTACCTTTGTCTATGTCTTTATAAAGTCGTCAAGATGGACCCCTTGACGTGAAACGATGGCCCCGTGTATACACCGGTGGTGGATAGATTGGTACATATGGGTGCATTGACACGTATGTGTAGTATGTATGAACATTGTGTATATCTTTGTTTTAGGGTAGTGCATAGAGAAAAAAATATGATTAAAAATCAGAACACGCTGGATGAGTTTTGTTTGCATGTGCATCGATATATTATAAATCAAGATCTACTGGCTGATGGTTCATCCAAAGCCAAGGGAAGTAGAAGAAAAAAAAGGTAGGCCATTGCATACTTTCCACATAAATCATTCCCAGGTTATGGCTGTAGTAAAAAATATTTGAGACAAAAGTTGTAGGTGTGTTATATGGCTACTTAATAGTAACCTTGACTTTAGCAGTTTCTATTGGAAAAGTCAAATCCCCTCGTCAATTTCAAGTGATGAGTTCTAAGATCGATCATGTTAAGCCACTTGGTCGTTTATTTTATGTGAAATATCAAATTTTCTTATCCAATAAATAAGCTGACAATATGAGTTCAGCACTTTTTGTACTTGATTTTTTTTAAAGTTGTCAAGACATGGTTCGTATATAAAATAGCAATCACTTGGTTTAAGGTGACCAATATTTTACTTGAATATAACACAATTTACTTTGTGGTGCTACTATAGATGAATACATAGCCAATATATTTTTTATTTCGGTTAGATAAAATATTGGGTACCATGGGATTCAACATTATTATGGCATACTTACAGTTTATTACAAAATATTCTCAATACTGAAAATACATTTATATAAAATCTCCCATTTTAAGATATGTGCTCTATATTGCACATTCCTGTTGACTGAATTATAATGAAAAAATGAATATAGCTTAATAATAGTAGATGCCCTTAGATTAAATTTGCATTTATTTTTTCATGTGTCAAAGTTAATTTCTCATCATTTGCGAGCATTCTGAAACTAAAATTTTAGAAACTGTGAAATTCACGAAAATAACAAAAAATGTAAAGTCTCATTTTCTCTCCAGAATGTTTGAACATTTTTGTTTACGATAAAATCGAAATGTGACTTAAAGATCCCAAAACCAACGGAACTTGTTACATTTACGAGTCTACTTCAGGATGTAAGTAGATAGGCGTAATTTCAGCATTTTTATTGGGTAGGCACGGATTTCTCACAGATAACCCAATAGATGGAAGCAAAGCGAACCCTGTAATTCTTAAAAGATGACTCTATGAATCCAAATGACCGCGAGTGCTGCAAAAAGTTAAATCATAGACAGGAAACCCTAAACCTGTGACTGAGGGAAAGCGAGTTTATCACTTCACAGTTAATATTAGAGGAAAAGCGAGTGGTGTAAAAAAAACAATTTGGTAAATAAGGCTCGCGCAAAAATCGGAACGGTTGTGCGAACGTTTCCCAGATGATTGTTGTTCGTTGATATATTGGCGAGCACACGCAATTTTATATACAAATTGTAAATAATATGATTTTTGATTCCAAAATACTTCTATCACAAAGTATGAGTCAAAACAAGGAAAAGTCATATATATGTTATTTTATTTTATTTATTTTTTTATTTTTATATATTCTATCCAACTGGTCGAGAGACCCAATTACTATAGGACAAAAAATATTACAAAAAAAAGGAAAAGAGTAATATAGATTTAGAAACAAAGATGTAGATCAATTAAGTAAAATATTAAAATAATTAATTATAAGAAAATTTGAGTAACACAAAGTACAATTGTTACATATTAAGTATATAAGTGCTGTCGGTAATCATGTATCAATCTGTTAAGAAAAATTAGAGACTTTACGGCGATCTTCTAACGATACTAATGAGAACCTCGATAATGATTCAAACTGGGGAGTACCAATAGGCGGGTATGTTCCATCAACTTTAAATGTGGAATACTTCAAAAATCTACATTGAATATTTTCTAAGTTATGTATCTGTGTATGTGTCTTATAATATGGTGACCAAATGATTGACGCATTTCCAAATTAGATCTCACAATAGAAAAATACAGTAGTTTGAGACCGGAGGCGTTATTGAAGTTAAAATTATTCCTAATAAGAAACCCAAGAGATTTATAGGATTTTTTGACAACATAATTAATATGATGGGTAAATGACAGCTTTTCATCAAACACTGCACCTAAATCAATAAATGTTTCAGGTCTAGAGAGTATGTTATTTTCCAGCGCATAATCATATTTTATAATATTCTGTTTAGTTGTTACTGATAGAACATTACATTTTGACGAGTTGAGGAATAATTTGTTTTTTATACACCACTTATTTTGCCTAGATTGTGTTGCAAAATCAAACAGTCGCCAATGCTCGAAATTCTACAGAATAATTTCAGATCATCAGCATATAGAAGACAGTTCAGGGCGATACAATGTCGTTAATAAACATAATGATCAAAAGTGGACCTAGATTAAATCCCTGTGGGACGCCTGAAGTTGGTAAAACCTCGGCAGATCTATGGCCACAGAATAAGACAAATTGGGTTCTATTGTTTAGGTAAGATGAAAAATAGTTAATGAGGTCATTTGAGAATCCGATAACGTGTAATTTTTACAAAAGAATACCATGGTTTAGTCTGTCAAAAACCTTAGAAAAATTTGTATAGATTATGTCAACTTGACTACGAGCATCAATTGCATCAGATAAATACTCAGTTAAACAGAATAAGTTGGTAACTGTAGATCGGCCTTTAAAGAAGCCGTGTTGGAATTCAGATATTTGATGTTTAACATGGCAAAATATATATTCATACAATAATATTTCGAGGACTTTAGCAAAGTTATTCAAAATTACAATGGGCCGGTAATTAGTTATTAAAGTTCTATCACCTTTCTTAAGACGGGTATGATTTTGGACTGTTAGTGTGTTAGTGCTTTGTAAACCTCATCTTCTGTAAGATTACGAAGAAAGAAGAAAGACAAGAGTTATTAAGAAGGTCATTATGTTTGTTATCGACCTCGTTATCGACATTGCATTGTTCTAGAGTAGAATAAGATCGTTGAAAATATTCAGCAAATGAGTTAGGTACTAATTATTTGGGGATCGGAAATGATATATCGCCAGAATTCTGAAGGATTCTGTGCAATATTTTCTTGTCGGTATATATTTGCTGTAATTTTTGTGAGCAGTCTCCATATGGGATTTTATTTTACGCCTTAAATCTTTAAACTTTTCTAGATATTCTTCATTATCGCTAGATTTATATAACCGCCATACTTTGTGCTTTTTTTATACTCTTTATAATTTCACTGTTAATCCAAGGAGGTAACTACGTATAGGTATATGTTTCTAATATTTCATAGAATTTCTCACAAGCTGAATGAACATCAGAGAATTCGGTTAAGTTCCAATCAACAGAGAACATTTGATATAACATGGGAAAATTAGCTTTTCTGAAGTTGTACGTATAAGATACATAATTTTTGTAACGATTATTTCCGATTCTACGAACATTATAATAAATAAGCAGAGCAGGATGATGAAGGTCCTCTCCAAGAAGAATATCAGGGGATTGTACTAGCTTACAGCTCCTGTAGTGTTAGATAAAACAAGATCAAGTAATTTGTTGTTTGAGTTCCTTATAGTATTGAACTGCTCTAACTCTGCTCTACTAATGGCATTGAACTCAAAGATAACTTTTCGAGTCGCATTCGAGCCCTATGGCGATGCAAGCCTAGGCCTTTTTATGAGGTATTTTAGGTTCCTCGACTTTGATTTTGAGACCATTTTTATTGGACGTTCTAGTGGTTCGGACTGGGAATATCCTCCACCACTTTCAAAACTAAAAAATAGGTTTAACAGTTTTCATTTGAAAAACCGCCCCATGAACTTTTCGCTAAAATTTTTTATTTTGAAATGGTTACTCGCTACATCCCTTCGTAACATACTTTAGGGTACTTTCGAATTTCCTTTAGGGTACTTTCGAAAAATGTATTCGAACGACGGTGCCCGGCGGTCTTCCGTCGTTCGAGATCTGATAAATATTTCTTTTATTTTCAAGTGTATTTTCAATGAAATTATTTTTACCGTACTTTCGACGACGACGAAAGGCGGTGCCAAGGGGTGTTTTCCGGTCTTTCGCGAAGTGAGAAATTTTTAATGTAAACATCAGCGAAATTTAATTTTTGTTAAAGATTTATATCTTTTCAAATGGAGCATTTTACAGGGTTCATTAACAATATCACCCTGTATATTACTTTTTAGGAAATATTGGTAAATAGTTGAAAAATCGGTAGACCAGTGTGTAAAATAATGTCGTAATTTGATAGCACGTTTATAACAGTTAATCTCTAATAGATTACTGAAATATTGATTGACCAATTTTTAAATTTTACAAATAATGAAATCAACTAGCTAATTTTATTATTTTTATTTAAATACCCTACAGAAGAATTTGTCTGTTTTATTTTCTTATTTGGTTTTTTGGATTTTTTTTTTTTAGTTTTTTTTTCCATTGAAAATAACCAGGGTTGGCAGTTTTAAAACAAAATGTTTTAAACAAATGTTTTTTAAGTGTTTAAAACACACTAACCTGTTTTAAACACATTTGTTTTAAACATGATTTTTTTCAACGCGCTTTTTCAGTGTGTTTGATGGATAATTTTTGGAACATCGTTGTATTTGATAAGGTAAAAAAAAATATAATAAAATAAAAAAATATGAAGTTTTATGTAATGCAATAAAACTGGCTATAATAATATAGTAGTATAAGTACAACGAACGAAACATATTACTATTATATAGAAAATATACCTGTTATTATTTATTTCCGTAAGTGTTAATTTTAAAGCGATTAATAGCACAGGTACACACAAAAAGTCAAGTACGGGAAGGTAGACCTATGTATTCCTATGCATTTTGACCTGCTAAACACGAATCCGATGTCCGTTTTGCCGGATTGACTCTTGTATTTTTCCTAACCTCAAAAAAAATACCGTAAGAATGCCTGAGAAAATGAAAGTGTAGCTAAAAATCTGAAAAAATTCAGAGGTACGTAGAATGGCGAGAGAAATCAAATGACGCAAAGTAGAATTCTATAGCTTCTTTGGTTTCCGATATAGAGCCTCGAGGAGTGCGAAAAAAACAAGTTTTTTCCTTCCGGTGACTTTGAGCTGATCTATCTCGAAAACAAAGGACCGCAGGGATGTCTGGTTTGCGCCATTCGATTTCTATCGCCATCCTATGTACTCCTGAATTTTTTCAGATTTTTAGCTACATTTTCATTTTTTCGGGCATTCTTACGGTGTTTTTTGAAATTAGGAAGAATGCAAGAGCCAATCGGGCAAAACGGACATCGGATTCATGTTCAGCTGGTCAGAATTCATGAGAATACTTAGGTCTGCCTTCTCCCACTCGACTTTTTTTTATGTGCCTGTGTAGTCAATAACCAATCACCAAACAATTATTGCACTGTTGCACAACTTGACGTATTTATTACACCGAATTGGCCGAGCCGTTGTCAAGTATCGTCCTCGTCTTGTTGTGATGCAATATGGGCATGGCTTATAGAATAAACAATGTATTGGGTCGACGCGCCCGTATAAATTTAAGTTTAAAAACATATTTTTTATTGTTTAAAACATGTTTTTTTTTTCAACAATTAAAAATCCATGTTTAAAACACATTGAATTGTTTTAAATTAAAAAAAAACGTGTTTTTTGATTAAAATAAAAAAAACACAATTTTTGCCAACCCTGAAAATAACACATTCCAGTTAACAGGCACAATTAAAATCTAAATATCTTCAGAAAATATGATTAAAATAACAAACAAAAGCAGCAATTTTATGTTGAAAAAATAAAAGAGAACAAATAATTTATAAAGTAGCTAAAAACAAAATAGTTACGATTGTAAAACATGGACCGGTTTTAAGATGTGCGTCTGGAGCCATTTGTTATGAATTCCATGGACAGTCCATCCCACAACAGCTAGGATCTCCAAGAAATACGTCTCACAAAGCGATTTTCCAGCATCATATTCTCTCATTTTTGGCCACGAACGATAGAGGCGACGATATAGAACAGACTTTGGTGACACCTTGTGCTTACTAATAGACAGCCGTGATAGATGGTGAGTTGCCGTTGTACGTGCCACACAACTAAGAGACCTCAACTAGAATAATGCGCCGCCAATATTCTTAACTTTTGTTGACGGTCTCGGATGATTAAGGGTTGAGCTTGAGCTCTTTGCCCCAATCATCGCTGTAGACCTTGAATAATGCATTGAATCACAAAACGTCCATCAAAAAGCTGTGTATTTTATATCTATAAGAAAATACAAATAGACTTAATTTTTAAGCGCCGTAATATTTTTTTTTAAATAAGTTTTTACAATGGCCGCGTCAAAACACCACATTAATTTTGTTCTGTAATTAAGTTTGAGATCTTTGTTCTGCATGGAAAATGATCTGTCAGCGAAAAAATGTTTTTCACTACGACATTCATTTTTTTAGTGCCACGACCACATTTTTTAATGTTTGACATTAGCCCATTGAAATGTCATAATTTTGGCCGAACCTTGTATTTTCCGTAGGACAAGATTTTTTTCTTTTGATGTTTAGAGGGGGTCAGTGTGAGTATAAAACTCGATTTTCGGGGTTGAAAAATCCCCCAATTTGGCCGACATCTTGAAGAAGGGGGGCGGTAAACAGTTTTTTTGCGATATCTTAAGAACCGTAAGTCTCACAAAATATTGTTTAAGACTTTCTTTTATAGAGAATTGCATTCTCTACAATCTTGGTCCAAATACTTCTTACCATAAAATTGAAAATAAAAGTTATAATTAAAAACAGACTCAAATTTTCAAGAGAAATAGGTATCATTTAAAGGTTATTACTTCCTTTTTATTGATTTTAATGAAAATACACATCAGATGTTTCTTGTACACCATCTTATTGCGAACAATTTTCTCTACTCATATTTTAAATTTCTCTACTTTGGAGAGGTGTTAAAACGCTGTGCAAATGGATCAAGTGAATCAAAAAGGGCATTGGACAATTCTGAAAAAATTTGAGCACATTTCTGGGATGATTTAAAACTATTTTTGCCTCTTGCAATTTTTGTTGAAACCTCTTCTTTTTCGAGTAAAAAAATCGCAAATTTCTAAAATTTTGATTTTTCCTCGCCAGATAAAAGTAAAATGACAATTTCAGAAAAAATGTTTCGAACAACATCAGTGGTCTATTTTTAGTCATACAATCCGAATGTGCAATAAACATAGGAGTTCTCATTTAATAAACCGATTTTTTTCTTGAATGACCTTAATCCTTCCACCCAAAGTCAAAGTGATATACTGGGTGATTCAGAACTTATCCGGAAAAATTTAAGGGGATATACAACGGGTCCATATAGATATAATAGCGCAAAGAAAAAATGAAAAAAAAGCACTTCAAAAAAATTTAAAAATTTTACTTGTACGCTACTGCTATTCTGGTTGACTGCAATAAAAATTGGAAGCAGCATGAATCGTGAAAACAGCTGATATTGAATGAATAGTTGTGAAATGCGAAAACTTCACGTAAAAGAAATCAATAACGACAAGAATCTAACCTAACGCAATTTATCTTTGAAGTTAGAAGTTTACTTTCAATTTTTTATTTACTTTAAATGATTACAAATTTTGTACATACCTGATGTTACAATAACTGTTCGAAATTTTGTCCGCCGACCTGTATGCCCGTTGACAACGTCGTATCCCATTTTGCCGTACTAATGCAAATGTTCCCCCTTGATTTTGAGCATTTTGCTGCAGCAACCATTCACAAAATGTAACCCGTAACGGATAATCTGCTACAAGCAGTGCTTGAACACGCTGTACTGTACAATTGGGAATCGTGCAATATGCGTCACGCTGTAGATTGAGACCCCCAGGTACCTGTCGGGCGGGCTTCCTGTACTTATATTTTCGGCTACAATTTCCAAAATTTCTTCCTCGGCCGCCAAAATACGTTGTGGACGACCAGGTCCCCCGTCTTGTCCACGATTGGGTTGTAAATTTTCAGTATCACGGCCACGTTGAACGACTGCTGTAAAAGTTTCTGGGTTAGGCACATGTCTGCCGGGAAAATATTCCGCATAGGTACAATTCAGACGCTGCTAAAGTATTCTGCATTGCCTCACCGTAAGTTAAAATCATGTCCATATACTCCACGTTATTAGACACATATGGCATTTTGAAAGAAACTCACTTACAGCATTAAAATTTCAAAAAACATACACTAACAACGCCATTAAATCACAAACTGACAACGTGACAACGCACGAACGCACGGCACAGGAACTAGTTGCTACTTGCTTGTCTGCTTGATGCGTAGTCTAGGATTGAGGAGATCTGCGCATACACTAGGTAAGGGGTAGGTCAGTGTTTCATCCAGTCGTCCAGCTAAGTAGCGTTTAATAATACCATAACTTCAATATTTTTTACGGCAGTTCTGTTAGGATTTTATTATATATTTTTTCGTGGTATCGACTCTAATTTTAAGGGTGCATATCTCCATACAGTCTTCCGGATAAGTTCTGAATCACCCTGTATACCGCTGAACTGCTCCTATCCAATTCTACAAATTTTGTTTGAAATATTTTTTCGTAGAGTGCTTATTACTCGAGATATTTGAAAACATCTAGTTAGAAAAATCACACGAGTGATTTTTTTTTAACCTGAAACTTTCAAATATCTCAAGTAATAAGCACTCTACGAAAAAATGTTTCAAACAAAAGTTGTAGAATTGGATGGGAGCAGTTCGGCGGTATATGTCACTTTGACTTTTGGTGGAAGGGTTAAGGTCATTCAAGGTCAAATTCGGGTTTTTAAACGTGAACCCCTATATGTTATTGCAAACTCGAATTGTCTTACTAAAAATAGACTACTTTTGTTCGAAACACTTTTTCTGAAATTGTCATTTTTTTTAGTTACGTAGCGGGGAAATATCAAAATTTTTGAAATTTGCGATTTTTTTACTTGAAAAAGAAGAGGTTTCGACAGAAATTGCAAGAAGCAAAAAAAGTTCTAAATCGTCCTAGGAATGTGCTCAAATTTGTTCAGAATTGTCCAATGCTCTTTTTGATTCACTTGATCCATTTGCAGCGTCCTAACACCTCTCCAAAGAAGAGAAATTAAAAAAATTAATAGAGAAAATTATTCGCAATAAGATGGTGTACAAGAAACATCTGATGTGGATTTTCAATAAAATCAATAGAAAAGAAGTTATAACCCTAAAATGATGTTATTCTTGAAAATATGTCTATTTTCAAATACAACTTTTTCATTTTCAAGTTTACTTAGACCAAAATTGTAAAGAAATCAATTCTCTACAAAAAGAGTCTTAAAATATTTCTTGTGGAACGTTTCTCAAGATATCGCGGAAGAACTATTTACGCCCCCTTTTTTAAGATGGCGGCCAAATGGGGGGGCTTTCATCCCCGAAAATCCAGTTTTATACTCACACTGACCCTTAAACAGCAAAAGAAAAAAATCTTGTCCCACCCAAAATGCAAGGTCAATGTAACATTTCAATGGACTACATGGTGAAAAACATTTTTTCAATGACAGACAACTTTTTATGCATAAACTTCAGTTGTTCTTTTTTAAGGAGGTGTAATGAGATGCCAGTGATTGATCCTGATCATTGGTGCTGTGCATTCAAAATTAGGTCTGACAAATTAATTAACAAAAATTGTCAGACATAGGCCAGTCTAGCTGGGGTAAAAAAAAGGTGATTTTACAATTTTGTATACCATTTGAGTTAACAACGGATTCTTATAAGAAAAATTCCGCTGAACAAGATTTTCTTATGAAAAATTTTCCTAAACCGCAAGCTTCATGGTCAAATAACTGTTTAAGCAAAATATTTTTCATTTTTATTTAATAAAATAAAAACGGTTTGACGGATCCTAAAAAAATCTTGAGTCAATCGAAATGTATTTTAAATCCACGTCGTTTGGCGTCAGGCACTCATTTTGTCAACCCGTTCATTTGTTATAGCCAAAATAAATTTCATACTTAACAAATTGATTACTCCGAAACTAATGAGTTCAGGATATTGTTTTTTTCAAAATATATGCTTTTTATACAAAAGAATATACCAGATTTTTTTTGGCCCGATATCTTCAATACTTTTTGATTGTTTAAACAATTGGCATAATTTGTTAATTTGCAAATAACTTTTTTTTCAAAAATTTGATCGACTTCAAACCAATTTTAAACGATAAATATTGATGTCGGGCATAACCCCCATAGAAGTCTGCACGAATGCAACTTTTTGCATTTGTTTAGTTAAAGTTTAAATTAATTTTGCAAATTACCAAATGGAATATCTCGGCTCTGGGTAAGCGTATCGAAATGGGGCTTTGTGCATATAAAACTGCTTGCAAAAAGGAAAGTTTTGAGACCAGAAAGACCTTGATCGGATAACCGGAACCGGAAATAAAAGTGACATTGCGTGAGAGGCTCTAATTTGTTTATTAACAACTTTTTGGACACGAGGTTCGGTGCAAATGAAAGCTAACAAGTTTTTCCATCAACCACAAAAAGTTCTACAAAAAATATTCAATCCCTGAAGAGTTATACGCGTTTTTGACCCTTAAAAAAATCTCTCCCGCAGTGTGAAAATAGTAAGTTTAGACGCGCAATGGGGTGGCGGGTTCGATCCTCGGTGTGGGCAAATTTTTGTTGTTGTCAAATTCACTTTTTCTTCGCGGAATAAAATATTTCCTATAATAAAATAATTTTTAAATTGTAAAAACGCTATAAATAATTATTATACTCTTCGCAAATACAAAACGAAGAGTATATTGCATTCGATCAGCACATTTCTAAAACCGATAATACTGCTCGTAGAGACATTTTTTTTATATCACTGTGTTGGTGATCGAATTCTGAACAACTTCCAAAATGTCCGTCCGGCTGTCCGTTTGTCTGTCTGTCTGGCTGTCTGTCTGTCTGTCCTTCCGTCTGTCTGTACGTCCGTCACGTTTCTTGTAAGCACGATAGCTAACTAAGAACGAAAAGTCCGATAATATTGAAATTTGGACAGCAAGTTAGTGTTAGCTAGAGGAAGAACCCTATTGTCTTTTAACAAAATCGATCAATAAATAAAAAAGTTATAAATAATTGAAATTAAAAAAAAATATTTTGTAGTTAAACAAAAAAATTTTTGAAATTAACACCATTTACAAAAAAAACTGCGAAGGGTATCCTATAGAATGTGCAACAATTATATAACAAGTGTAGTAAATCGGCGAAGAGTATGGTTAGCTTGTTTATTCTTAAGAACTTCATTAAATCCGTAACTCTCGAGCTGATGCTGTGCACCTGCTTTGTATGCTCCACATTTCTTATAGTCGAAATCATGGAATGGTGGAATACTCTAATAGTTATTAGCGGTAATAGTTATTAATTGTAAATATTTGTAATTAAAACAATAAAATAATAATGCCATTAAAATAAAATCTTTTGATTATTTCTCATTTACAAATAACAAAGTGTGTGTTTTTTTCATGAGACGTGAATTTTTCTTTTTTATTTTTGGTTTTTTCTCGACAGGCACCCCCTCAAATAAAGTAAAACAAGCCTTCTCTTTCAGAAGTAGTAAAAAAAAAAAAAAACAAAAACTACCGACAAAACCTCGTTGGACAAGAACAATCATATGTTTGTTGCAAGATAGCCATTTATTTAATGAAAATTGCAAAAAAAAATTATTTACGACGTTTTTAAAAATTCTCAGAAAGTGAAGACATTTATTATCATAAAAAATAGTTGGTTACATGAAAAAAATGCTAATTTGACGAAAAAAAAAATTGCCTACATCGAGGATCGAACCCGCCACCCCATTACACGTCAAATCTTATTATTTTCACGTTGCGGGAGAGATTTTTTTAAGGGTCAAAAACGCGTATAACTCTTCAGAGATTGAATATTTTTTGTAGAACTTTTTGTGGTTGTGTGGAAAAACTTATTAGCTTTCATTTGCACCGAACCTCCTGTCCGAAAAGTTGTTAATAAACAAATTAGAGCCTCTCACGCAATGTCACTTTTATTTCCGGTTCCGGTAATCCGATCAAAGTCTTTCTGGTCTCAAAACTTTCCTTTTTGCAAGCACTTTTATATGCACAAAACCCCATTTCGATACGCTTACCCAGAGCCGAGATATTCCATTTGGTAATTTGCTAAATTAATTTCAACTTTAACTAAACAAAAGCAAAAAGTTGCATTCGTGCAGACTTCTATGGGGGTTATGCCCGACATCAATATTTATCGTTTAAAGTTGGTTTGAAGTCGATCAAACTATCGAAAAAAAAGTTATTTGCTAATTAACAAATTATGCCAATTGTTTAAATAATTAAAAAGCATTGAAGATATCGGGTCAAAAAAAAAAGGTATATTCTTTGGTATAAATGGCATATATTTTGAAAAAAACAATATCCTGACCTCACTAGTTTCGGAGTAATCAATTTGCTAATTATGAAATTTATTTTGGCTATAACAAATGAACGGGTTGACAAAGTGAGTTGTATCTGGCGCCAAACGATGCGTATTGAAAATATCTTTCGATTGCATCAAGATTTTTTCGGATCCGCCAAATTGTTTTCATTTTAGTACATAAAAACGAAAAAAATTTTGTTTAAACAATTATTTGACTATGAAGCTCGCGGTTTAGGAAAATTTTTCATGAGAAAATCTTGTTCAGCGGAATTTTTCCTATAAGAATCCGTGGCTAACTCAAATGGCATAGAAAATTTTTGGGAAAAATCCCAGGCAGATTCGCCTAACAAGTTGTGATAGATAGGAGAGGTCCTAAACTTCATTTTAAAACGAAAATCAATGTGTTATGAAGTGTACTTTCATAAAAAAAATAATTTATAAAAAATTAAGTCTGACAAATTAACAAAAATTGTCAGACAGAAAACCTTTTACAAAAATGGCTCGTTATTTACCACACATTGCGTAATTTTCAAGCAGGTATTTTGAAAAGTAAAATCTTTTTTGTTGAGCTAAATTAAAAAATTCATAAAAAATTACAATTAACAAATTTTTAATACTCTGGCGGGCGTAACATGATTTTTACATGTTTTGCAACCATTTTCACCTTTTAAATTTGAGGAGTTCGATTGGGTATCTTTTTGTCATGGGAGCAGTTTGGTCTCAAAGTATTACAATTAAAATGATACTTAATGCAAAGTAATAATTTAAGTAATTGTTTTTTTGAAACCAAATTATTGTCATAAAATAAGTACTTATTAATTCAGTGTCTAATTCACTAAGAGATTCTATTTGTCAAACTTTGCCATGCAGTGATAGTATAAAATACATGTTTGAGTCGCACAACGCATATGTTAGAATTGTTTTCCGCAGTATTGTTTGTTAAGAACGGCCGATATTTTTTAAGTACATACCTATTCATAATCTTTCAAATCTCTAACTTATAAGCTAAATAGTATTTTTTCTATTTTTAGAATGAGGCTAAAAGGTCAAACTTCTTCTTTTTTACTTGATTCTGGATCGAATACGAGATGTTAAATAGCGCCTAAGATAGGTAGAAAGGGCAGTTCTTCATGATCACTCAGTGAACAAACTTGTTAAAATGATATTCATCTTATTTTGTTTGGTGACCACTTTAACTTTATTTGTCTTGTTGTTAGATATGATGAAACCAAAAAAATATCCACCTGGTAAGACCCTATATTGTTTAATACAATTCAAGATTAGTGGAAAATAAAAATTAAAAATGTTTCTCAATAAGAAAATTTTCTTTGTAGGTGTACTAGACAGTTAAACTATATTTAATTTCTTATAAAACGATATTTAGCAAATTTTGTCAAGGGTTGTATACTCGCTTTAAGCAAAGTAATATCATTTTTCTGAATACATAATTTTGTTCTATATATTGAAGTATATTAATTAGACAATTAATTAGTATATTAAAAACTTAAGAAACTTTTTCAACAATATGTACCTTATTAGTCCAATCAATAAGTCCTGAAATTGTTATAATCAGTAGAAGGCTGCATTTTTGGTAACAGCTATGCTAAGTGTCAGTAAACACCCTTTAAAAGGATACGTTAGGGACTAACCCGAGACGGGTAGAAAGAAATAAGCTAACCATTATACACTTCACCGATTTACTGCACTTTTTATATAATCGTTGCACATTCTATAGGATATTCTTCGCAATTTTTTTTTCTAAATAATATTAGTTTTAGACATTTTTGTTTATATACAAAACATTAAAGAATGTTTTTTAAACTTAAATGATAACTAACTTTTTTATTTATTGATCGATTTTGTTCAAAAACAATATGGTTCTTCCTGTAGCCAGCACTAACTTAATGTCTAAATTAATAGATATACGGACAGACAGACAGACAGACGATCACTAACACAGTGATATGAAATTTTCTTTCTCTACGAACGATCTTACCGGTTTTAGAAATATGCTGATCGAATGCAATATACTGTTCGTTTTGTATTTGTGAAGAGTTTAATAAGAACCACCCTAAATAACAGTTTTTCGGTTATACCGTGAAAATGAAGGATTTTATCGAAACCAGTTTAAACAAGTTTGAAACGAAAGTGATAGAGCATATTTTACGTTGAAAAAAAAATAAAGCATCTCTAGTTGGAAAGGTGTAAAACATTTCCAAAGTTTAAGTTTGTTATATCTCCAAAAATTCTTAAAGCATCGAGTTTATTTTTTTTTTTTTTAATTCCCATCTGCTTAAGTAGTAGTATTCAAGGAAAAAGTAACATGTTTGCTATTTTATTACTGTTATTAACAATTCTATTTTTCAGATAGATATTGGTAAATTTTTTTTCACTTTCAATATTCGTCTATTTTTTTTCATCTAAAAAGATTAGAACATTAAATAAAAGTAAAAAACTGTTTCTATTTCCCTAGGTATAAAAATTGCGTTTTAAAAAACAGAATTGTTAATGACAATAACAGAAACAGTAAAAAACAATTTTCTATTTCTCTGAAAATATAGTGCTGCGTATGTTATTGCGATTTTTAAAAAAATGTAATTTTTTCGATACGTTATCAATTTTTACAGAAACAATTTTTCATGCAGTAACGTGTAAACCTTTAAACTTTGAACTCGATTCACACCTTTTGTATTACTGATAGGTAAAAAATGCTTTTTACACTCTTCGAAGTAAAATTTTATGTTAATTATAGCAATTTCAGGACTTGATTCAACTAGAATTTTATTATTTTTAATAAAAAATTTTTAAAACCATGGATTAAAGTCGTCTTCGATGCTCTTGGTTGTGATAATAAACAGTGCTGATTTACCAATAATCAGTGCAGGCTTCAGCCTAGGATGACAAACGTTGAGGGCGGGAAATTTTGTCATGTTCTTTATAGGCAAGGACAATAAATATTATTGGTCCTATATAAGCAAATTACTGATATAAAAAGTAGTGAATAAAGTACCATTAATTCATGACATCAAGTTAATTGAGTTTCCATAAAAAATTGATATTTTCAGAACCGTGCCAAATACAATATACATATTTATACATATGCTATAATTTAATAAATTACACCATTTCGCGTTATCTTTGGGAGCGTACTGCGGTACATCTACACCCGACTCTAATCAACTACCGAATCCTCTACTAGTAATTTCATTGTACTAAAAATTACTTATCCTTACGCATTTCGGAGAACACTTAAATTTATCAGAAATTGAATTTAAGTATTTTATACTTAAGTACTTTTCTGTACGGAAATAAGTTTTTTCATTCCGAGTGTATTACTACTGTTTCCGAAATATTCTCATTGAGAACAGCCGATTTCGCCGAAAGTCCATAAAACAATTGAACATTAATTGACATTGTTTAATAAATCTCGAATTGTTCCACATTGTCATCGAATATTACACATGATACCTATATAAGTGGAAATCTTTTTCAAAGAGTCATCCCTTAGTATCGTAATCTATACTTAGGGTGTTCCATTTAAAAAAATTGAGTTTCCTGATTCACGAGGTATAAAATTGCCGATTTCGTTACATGTGGTAACAGAAACGTGAACTAGAGAGATTTTTTTGATATTTTTTTTGCACATACCAGATCTCAAAATGCTGTTACGTTATTATGACACGTCTTTTTGCCACAAACTGACCCATATCATGGTACCATCCCATCCTAGACCCACGACATTTCCCACGTATTTCGTTTAAATCGTCTTTGAAAGAAGAATCCAGATGTGTGAAAATATACCTTTGTACCTATTTAAGAGAATCTAAGCTTATAACGCTGCTCCTAAGTGGATCGCCCTGTATATTTCACAACATTTTTAAATTGTACGCCTCTATCATGTCGTGTCTGAAAATTATCGATATTTTTTTTCAACAGAACCAGAATATTTGGACGTCGAGACATTGTATTGCGGGAAAAGTCAACACAGATTTTCATTCAGGGAAAAAATCCGAGCAGCATGAATCTAAATGCACTATTCGTCATTAAGGTGGCCATTCCCTAGAAAGAAACATCCGATAGGGAAATATGTATTATTTTTGGCCATAACTTTTTTTTCTTAGTACGTATATTTAAAAAAAACTATAAGAGTACCTAAGTAAAACCATAATAAGACTATTACTATTAATTTTCATTCAATAATTTCAGCGGGTTGCAAAATAGCTAGATTTAAATTAAAAAATTAATTATGTAAATCTTCCTATCGTAGTTTTAAATCGAGCTATTTTGCAAGCCACTGAAATTATTGAGTGAAAATTCATAGTAATAGTCTTGTTATAGTTCTACTTAGGTACTCTTATAGTTTTTTTTAAATAAAGCTACTAAGAAAAATAAGTTATGGGCAAAAATAATAAATATTTCCCTATCGAATGTCTCTTTCTAGGGAATGGCCACCTTAATGCGTTTAATACTTCTGACATATTATAATTGTACACGCTCAAATGGATAACCCCATTCGGAGAATTTTTAACAAAATCGGAATTGCTTTTTTTGAGACTAAATTGAAAAGGTTTAATAAGAATGTCCTCACACTTTTCTAGATTTTTAATCATCGTCATTTTTTATGGATTGTTAAAACAATGGATAAACATTTATATTTGCCAATTTCAACTGGTCGTAAATAATGTATTTATTCTCTCAAATCCTTACTAAAAAGAACTAAAAATATTTCTTATTTGAAACAACAGGACCAAATATATTACCGATAATTGGAAATTACGCTTACTATAGGAAACGGTTAAAGGCACTTAGTTATCATCATTTAGTTTGGAGAGAACTCTCAGAAAAATACGGAGATATTGTGGGTTTAAAGTTGGGAAGAAATTTGGTAGTGACTGTTTTTGGAGCAGAAGCAGTGAAGGAAGTTTTAAATAGGGAGGATTTTGATGGACGGCCTGATGGATTTTTCTTTAGACTGCGAACCTTTGGAAAGAGACTAGGTAAGTTTATAGCATACTACGAGGCATAGCTGTCAATATTATCTGCTGTATACAGCGTAGATAATGTTGACATGATTATACTGCATTTTATATTGTAGGTATAAATAGGTAGAACATGTTTCAGTTTACTCAAGAACGGTGAATTATGCGTAAAAATATGCTTTTTCCAACTTTGTTTTAAACACACATGTTTAACCTATTCAAATATCGAAAATTGTACCCGAACCTCCCAGAAATATTTGTTTTTCTGATATACCCAAAAGTGCAGCATGCTATATAACAAATGAACTTTCTAAATACTTGCATGATGTATAATTTGGCCTAACCAATCTAGTTCAAGTTCTTCGGTATTTTTTGCAACATTATTTATATTTATTTTCAAAATAGTCTGCGGCGATGTACTTTATCTGTTGAAACACTTCCCGATTTACTGTTTGCTTCACTTAATTTTAACATAGCTTCATCGTCAATTCAGGCCTGTAGCTAGGGGTGGGAATAATTTTTGCCCACAGTTGGCAAATGGAAATAATTGTTGAGAGGACGTAGACCAAGCTCCCACTGCAAAATTGGTACTCCATGGAACAACTAAAAATGAATAAAAGTGAATTATTTATTATTTGTTTGCTTATACTAATGAAACATATTCTTTATAGGATTTTGCAAACAGCGGAAAGAAAAGCTATGTAGGAGAACTAAAGGAAAAACTATATATAAAAATATTAATGAAATCTTTGCATTCTTTCGATAACCTGACCTCTGGTTATGCTAACAAGTAAAAATTCTTATTTGCCATTTTCATTTTAACACTAGCATCCAACATGGTCCCCTACGGCTAGGCAGGCTAAACTAGTATCTACATGATCCCCTACGATATGTAAATTCAGTTAAAAATGAGAACAAAGGCGAAGATCTGTTGTTTTTTATCAGTCAATGTCAAATATAAATATTTTATACTTATTCATGGATATTGCCTTAGTTTTGCATGGAACATCGTTATGAGTGGCTTTAGGCTTTTCTGATGAGTCCACAATAAGGACGAAAAACGCTAAGCATTTCCAAGAAACTGAATGAGATTTTATGAAAATGTAATTCATTAGAATGAAAAAATTTTTAAAGACAAGGTACGTAAATAAATTAATTTCAGGCCTTTGTTCTCATTTTTAACTGAATTTACATATCGTAGGGGATCATGCAGATACTAGTTTAGCCTGCCTAGCCGTAGGGGACTATGTTGGATGCTAGTGTTAAAATGAGAATGGCAAATAGGAATTTTTACTTGTTAGCATAACCAGAAGTCAGGTTATCGAAAGAATGCAAAGATTTCATTAATATTTTTATATATAGTTTTTCCTTTAGTTCTCATAGATAGCTTTTCTTTCCGCTGTTTGCAAAATCCTATAAAGAATATGTTTCACAACTAAAAATGAAAATGTGAAAATGGTTACAAGACATGTAAAAATCATGTTACGCCCGGCAGACAAGTAGAAATTTGTTACTTAATTGTTATTTTTTGTGAATTTTTCAATTTAGATAAAAAAAAAGATTTTACTTTTTAAAATACCTGCATGAAATTTACACAATTTGTGGTAAATAATGAACTGAAAAAATTTGTCTGACTGACAATTTTTGTAAATAAATTTGTCAGACTTAATTTGTTATATATAATTTTTTTCATGAAAGTGCACTTCATAACCCTTAATTTTTGTTTTAAAATAAAGTTTAAGATCTCTTCTATCTATTCCAACTTGTCTGCCTGACAATTTTTCTTAATTCATTCCTATAATATTTTGTTTTATTAACTAATGATTTTAATAAAAGTACATTTCATAACACCGCTCTTTTTTTACTTATAGTTTGAGATTTCTTTTATGCATAAAAATTGATGTGCCAGCTCGCAAAAAAGCCTAAATAGTCATCAGGGTTTTAAGGCGTCACTAAATGTTATATGGCTGAATCTTTCAAGATAAGTATTTTCTTTTGTGTAGAATACGATAAAAAACAATTTACAGCTGTAAACACGCGGGCGACCACTAAAAAAATCGAAAATATTGGCCGAAATTCGGTTTTTGGCTAATAACTGGAAAAATAAAATATATTAAAAAAACTAATAGTAAAAGGCGATAGAGGGGTAAATTTCACATCAAAAACGTATATGAAGTTTTTTTGCACGATCAAAAATGTAGGCCCCAGATTTTTCTGTTTAACGCACGAGAATGGAACGTGGCGACACATTAAGTACGGTTCGCGAAGCGTGCGCGGTCTCGGACGCGCTAGACTAAATTTGTTGTAACTATTGAACTAATTAGTGAAATTGAGCTCAACAAAGCTTAAATAAAATGAGGCACATGTGGCTATATTATCATATTTTCAAATATAAAATGATTGTATGCAGGAATAGTACACATATGAAGACGGAACATCTTTATGTTCTCTTTAGATTTCCGATGAAATCGGTAAAACTTAAGATAAAAATTGGAAATTCTCAAATATGTTTCCTAGCGAGTTAAGAACGTGGGCCGATCCCACTGAACGTAATTGATTGAAATTTGTCCTACCTAATATTTCTTATTTTCTTTAGATAACAGCTACTGCATATGCAGAGTACTCATTTATAGCTTAGTTTTTATTTTTGTATTTGTATGTAGGATTATTCTGTTGGATTATTCTAGTATTATTACTTATTATCATTATTATTATTATTATCCTTGTTCTAACAGCTACTGCATATGAAGAGTACTCATTTACAACTTAGTTTTTATTTTTGTATTTGTATGTTGGATTATTCTATGTAATGTACATGTATTATCCATCTACAATATTAGCACCATTTGAAATTTAACGTATGAGAGGCATAAATAAGATTTTTCACAAATTAATGTCTTTCAAATGGGCTGTATTTTACAAAAGAAATGTCTCTAATTTTTTTCACTAAATATATTTGGTAATTATAACTTAATGTTATGAGAGTTCGATTTTGCAATATGAAGTCAATTAAGAGGAAACATATAATGTTTATATGATCTATTCTTACGTAAAAAATCCGCCGTTATGTATTTTTCGAAATAGGCGAAAATGCGGCTGTAACCTCACAACGTTCTATTAATTTCCTGCACTCTCATCTGATGGCAACAAAATAAAAAGATAAAACAAAGTAAATTGAATAAGCCTTGAATTTTATATCGCAATTTTACCAGGAACTTACGCTTGTAAAACGCAAAATTTTGTTTTACATGAAAATGGTCAAACAGCCGCCAAACCTCCAAACGATCTAATTTGGTGAATTTTCATCTGGCAAAAAAAACACAGTAAATGAACTAACCTTTCGACTACATATGACCCAATTTGTAGGTAGAAGCCTTCTATAATTAAAGTACGAAAAACGAAAAGAAAGGCGTTTCTTCAGAAACTGTGAAAAGAGCCGCACCTTCAAAACAATTTTCGCTTAAACTGCATTGCACAGCAACAAAGAAAGACGATTTTTGTAAGTTTTAGGAAGCCTTGAAAAGTTTTTGCTAAAACAATATTATCTGGGATATTTGCAAAATTTTACTAACATCCATTTGTAAATACAATGTGTTTTTTCCAAGTAAAACATGTGCATCTGTACCTACAAATATTAATTTGTAAGCTGTTTAAGTCAATCAGCTTATACAAGATCCGACTGCATAATTTATCATTTTCCAGTAAATCTCAAATGCATATGTCAACGACACTTGGCTAGCCGTAGGTCAGTGTCGAGATTCAGCCATATCAGACAAGGGCAAAGCAAGTCAAATTCTTCGATGTTAAAATAAAACAACCCCGTTGGATGAACGATATAACCGGTTCAATTGACTAGTTTTTTATCTCTTTAACAATCCGTGATTTTGGACAGGTGGCCCGGTTGTAAATTTTGTGTCAAGTCTCAACTGCTCATTGCTTCTTTGCCTCTGAAAATGTCCGTTATTTGTCTATTATTATTGTATTCCTATTTATTTATATAGGTGCATGTGAATTAAAATTTTTACTTTACTTTTAATTCATATTAACACCCAAAATACAGATCAAATAACTTGCAGAAAATTAAAACTGTTCTGAAAGTTAATACTCGAAACATGTTTATGAACCTTTAATAAAAAAGATAGTATATAAAATGTACAATAGAACAAGGATTCAAACAAATCAAAATAATAGGTAATAAAGTTGAAAATATTTCAAATGTTTTAAAAAAATATGACATAACAATTAGTGGAGTCAATAGAGGCTGAAAATATGATTATTTGGGAATAATTACGGGAAGCTTAGATTTTCCTAAAACCCTTTGACATCACTTTTACATAGCTTCAAATAATAAGCTATAAACATATAATTGTGAGGAAATTGCTTATTAATTATTTAAACAAAAAAAAACTTTTTTTAAACGAAATTATTATAAGTTGAGAAATATTTATTGGCGAGTTTGCCTGGGATTTTACCTAAAAATGTTCTATACCATTTGAGTTAGCCACGGATTCTTGTAGGAACAATTACGCTGAACAAGATTTTCTTTTGAAAAATGTTCTTAAACCGCGAGCTTCATGGTCAAATAATTGTTTAAACAATTTTTTTTCGTTTTTATTTAATAAAAATCTTGATTCAATCGAATGATATTTTCAATACGCGTCGTTTGGCGCCAGGCACAACTCAATTTTGTTAACCCGTTCATGTGTTATAGCCAAAATAAATTTCTTAATTAACAAATTGATTACGCTGAAACTAATGAGGTCAGGGTCAGGTCAGGTTATTTTAAAAAAACATGCCTTTTATATCAAAGAATATACCACATTTTTTTTGGCTCGATATCTTCAATACTTTTTGATTGTGTAAACAATTGGTATAATTTGTTACTTAACAAATAACTTTTTTTTAGAAAGTTTAAACGATAAATATTGATGTCGGGCATAACCCCCATAGAAGTCTGCACGAATGCAACTTTTTTCTTTTGTTTATTTAGAGTTTAAATTAATTTTGCAGTGGCGATTTGGACCGAGAGGCGATGAGGGCACATCTCACATGTCCACGAAGGTCCTCAATACGTGAGGGGGAGGGGGGTAAAAATAACAAAAAACACTATTCACAGAATCACATTTTGATTTCATTTAGCATACCTAAGTATAAAATGAAAATTAGTTTTCTGAAAATAAACTTTAAACTCTTGGATTGGACGGTGACAGCCCAGGCACTCAGGCACAAGCGCAATACGCAATTTATTTGATGTATGATTTTTACAATTTTGGAAATGTTTATAAAAAATAGTAAACATTAATAATTAGGTATTTATTTTTTTGAATTTTGAAATATTTGAAATGATAAATCATACGAATTTTTGTATGCACCCAATCTTGAAGTACTTACAAAAGAGCACTTTTTGGGATCGAGAGGGCGTTTTGAACCGGGGGCGTTGTGGCGATCGCCACCACGCCATCATGGCACATTGTCAGTCCGCCACTGTGGAGGAAAAAAGATAATTCCTTGTATTTTAATTAATATTGCAAACAATTTTAAGAATATAATTTTGCAGCCCTTTCAATGCTCTGCAAAAATATTCAAGTATTCCGTAATTTTACTGGGTGATTAAAAAAATATAGCCAATCAAATATTAATTATTATGAAAAAAAATTCAGAAGCAAGAGATATTTGGTTGTTGTCAAGTTTACATACATAGAATACTCATAGAGAGATAGCTCCCACCAAAATTTGAAAGTTTTATCTTCAGTATAACGGAAATTATTGGAAAAAAAATGTTTTTTCTGTCTCACTTTAAGAGGATGTACTTCCTCAGGGATGCATTTTTGGACTAAAGTAATTTGGGTTATACGGGCCCAATATGAACTCAGAAATCACAGGTTCCCGTCCGGGAACTCAATTCTGGGACACCCTGTATATTCCAACAAAAAAAAAAAAATTACATCAAATTTACTTATCTTGAGGTCCTACTATAAATATATGCTGGATATGTATGCTAAATAACTTTGTTATGAAAGCTATTAACGTTTATTTTACTCCCAATTTCACGAATTTTAGAGCAAAAAAATTGTTATTTTTATTTTCGTAACATAATGAGGGTTAATAAAATTTCTATAAGGTAAATGCCCTTGAAGCATCTTAAAGAATACATATTAAGCTTTAAAAATCGCACCTACAGAAATCTAATAACACGATATATACCAGAGTAATGGGTGGTTAAAGTTAGTTACACCTGCATATCAAATTTTATCGCTTTATCAAAATTTTGGAAATGTACATCTTCAAAAATAAATTTTTGATATTTTTTCACTCATCGGATCTTTTTATACATTACTTCAAGAGTAATATGTAAAAGTTTCAGGTTTCTATTTTAAAAATTGTAGAAATTGTAAAGAGTTTGCGATTTAATGGGAAATCTCTTTATGTTTCTACTCACATATTATGTACTATTCCTACATACATTCATTTTTATATTTGAAAATACAATAATCCAATAGCCACATGTTTTTTTCTTTCATTTAAGCTTTGCTTAGCTCAATTTCACTATTTAGTTCAATAGTTATAGACCGACCAAAATATATGCCACGACCGCCAGACCATTAAAAATTTGTTAATTGTTATTTTTAATGAATTTTTTAATTTAGCTAAAAAACATGATTTTACATTTCAAAACACCTGCTTGAAATTTTCTCTTGAAATATGTGGTAAATAGTGAATCATTTTTAAAAACATTGGTCTGTCTGACAATTTTTATTAACTAATGTGACAGATTTAATTTTTTATAGAGCATTTTTTTTATGAAAGTACACTTCATAACACCTCCTTGATTTTTGTTTTAAAATTAAGTTTAAGGTCTTCCCTATCTACTACAACTGGTCTGTCTGGCAATTTTTGTTAATTAATGTGACATACTTAATTTTTTATAAACCATTTTTTTACGAAAGTACACTTCATAACACCCTGCTTTTAGTTTTAAAATTAAGTTTAAGATCTCTCCTATCTCTTACAACTGGTCTGTCTGACAATTTTTGTTAATTAATGTGACAGGCTTAATTTTTTATAAAAAACATATTTTTTTATGAAAGTACCTTCGTAATACCTCCTTGATTTTTGTTTTAAAATTAAGTTTAAGATCTCTCCTATTTATTACAACTGGTCTGTCTGACAATTTTTGTTAATTCATTTGACAGACTTAATTCTCTATAAATATTTTTTTTATGACATTACACTTCATAACCCCTTGATTTTTGTTTTCAAATTTCAAGTTTAAGACTTCTCCTGATGCGGCCACTGTAAAAGCTTAATTATAAAGAAAAACATCACGGCACTTCAAAATTAAGTCTGACGTGGTGAAACACATTTTCTCAACGAGAAACACATTTTTATGCACAGAGATCTTAAACTGCAGTTGTTTTTTTTTAAGGTGTTATGAGATGCCAGTGATTAATCCTGATGCATTGATGCTGCACATTCAAAATTAAGTCTGTCACACTAATTAACAAAAATTGTCAGACAGACCAGTTGTAATAGATAGGAGAGATCTTAAACTAAAATCGATGTGTTATGTAGTGTACTTTCATCAAGAAAAATGCTCTATAAAAAATTAAGTCTGTCACATTAGTTAACAAATTTCATTGACAATAGTCAGACAGACTAATTATTTTAAAAATGATTCATTATTTACAACAAATTGAGAAAATTTTAAGCAGGTGTTTTGAAATGTAAAATCATTTTTTAGCTAAATTCAAAAATCCATCAAAAATAACAATTAACAAATTTTTAATGGTCTGGGGGGCGTAACATGAAATTTACATGTTTTGCAACAATTTTCATCTTTGAAATTTGAGGGTACCTTTTTTGTCATGGAAGCTCGGTCTATTACAACTTTAGTAGAGCGCGCCCGAGCCCGCGCGCGTGTCTCAGCGTTCATTTTCGTGCGAAATTTCCCGTACTTTCGAATGGCGTAATTAGTTTTTTTAAGAAAAAAATATTTTAAGGGATATTTGACCAACACTGGTATTTTGCAACTAATTTGTTTAATAACGAGTTACGCTCATCGAGGACTATTGTTGGTAACTTTTGGTTTTTGGTATATTGTTCCTGACATGTTCACAGATGTATCTCAAAAGTTACCGCTTCCGAAGTAAAACCTTCTATTGACTCGACTAAATAGCACATAAACCAAACAGTAAGACAAAAAAAAATTACAAAGCTCAAACCTAAACTTCAACTAAAAGACGATACTGTCATACTAATGCTGTCATATTTTCGATGACCTCCCCCGCTCCCCTCCCATAGCGAACGTATTTGTTGAATGGCCTCACATAACAAACATTTTTAATCGATTTTCAAAATTTTAAGAAAGGAGCAAATTTCTACGGAAATCTATTGCAAACTGTAGAGTATAGCTCGGCGTTGGATCCTTATTACTTTCTTCAAGTCTAGTACAAGTTGAGCAAAAATTGGGTAAGAGTTTTTTCTATTCAAGAATAGGCGAATGCGTCTGACTAAAACTGTTTTCCTATTGATAGTTAGGTATTTTTGAGTAGCTCATACTGTATCTGATGCAAAAGTAAAAAATTCAAAATGTTGGATTCAAATACAATCGAATGTATTTTTAATCGATCCTCACTGAAAATTATTGTTTTAGAAAAGAGTCAATTATTCGAAGGTGAAATTTTTAGTAATCGTTTTTTAGAGGGGGTTATTAAATCGCCTTTCAAAACTTCAAAAAAACTAACTTTTTTTATTAAGACTGCAAAATTTGAATTAAATGATTTTATTTCATTGCACAAATCATTTCCACCATTATCTAAATCTCTCAGCACTTTATCTTCAAGTTTCCTAGTCGAAATTTCTACTATCCTTAATCAAGTTTTGGTTTGATGCACTTCTTCCAATTTAAAGAAAAGGCCAAACATATAATTTTGTAACCCCTATAACCTATCTATATAAATTGATATCTATTACGTCTTAGTAAATCACTACATTGATTGATGATTACTTTCAGGGATAGTCTTTTCCGATGGTCAATTTTGGAAAAAGCAAAGAAAATTTTCTCTCCAACATCTTAGGAACTTTGGTTTTGGTAGAAAAGAAATGGAAGAAAAGATTCAAGAAGAAACTCGTTCCCTCATAGAAAACTTTAAGAATCGTAGTTCGGAATCAATATTTATGCATTGTGCGTTCGATATTTCCGTTTTAAATGGATTATGGGCAATGATGGCCGGTCAAAGATTTGAAACAGAGGATGAGAGGCTTAAAAAGTTGTTGAATATTATCCATGATGCATTCAGGCTTGTTGATATGTCAGGCGGCTTAATAAATCAGATGCCATTTTTGAGACATATTGCACCAAATGCTTGCGGATATAATCAGATTATGGACATTTTAAACAGAATGTGGGAATTTTTGGAGGTTGTATATACCACGTGTTATAATATTATAGACCAATTTCTTGAACCTAGATACGATTTTATGACTATTAATAAACACTCATCCGAAATAAAGACCACGCACAAATTTTATGAAAAAGTGAATGCCCGTCAAACTGGCAGAAATTTTGATATGCTGTAGTTTACGTGATGTTGATTAAATGTCCCAGTGGGCACAAACCTCCGCTATGGCTTGTTTCGTTACTGCAGTCATCCGAAGATCGAAATATTGTACCTACTATTTGAAATTTTTTGTAAAATCGAGATAATTTCTGTCTGAATGGATTTGCGGGAAATGTTTCTTACTTATATAAGCACTTATTCCTTTGGATCTAGAATCAATAAACCTTTGACCCAAATTGAGGAGGATGTTAGATAGAAAGAGTAGTGAGAGAAGGAGGCCAACCAGATATTAGAGTAAAATAAGTCAGAAGACATGTTTATACTTGCATAATTATTAATTATTTGGGTCCTTGGATCTAGTATCAATAAACTTTTGGCTCAAAACGGGGATAGAGAAAGACAGGGATTCAGAAGGAAGTAAAGACAGATATTACAATTGTCAAACTATATTAAATCGATTGGTTCACGCGACCCGCCGACGTTCAACAAAAAGACGAGAGCCGAACATCCAGCAGCGTCTCCTCGCAGGTCTGGTTCGTGGTGCGTCGCCAACGAAAAGGGCAAGTAGGCGATGGACCGCACCTCCACCTAGAGGTCTGGACTTCTCGGTTCCACCAGCGACCAGAGCTTCGATGATCACCATTTCTCCACTAAGAGTTCTTGGTCCGGTCACTTTTCCAAGCGTCGTCCCTCCGTCAGGCGCTCTGCTAGCCGATAGCGAGCCATTGGGCTACACCATGGACCAGCAAACCAATCTGGCCTTGCCGCCGCGCGCCAGTTAGTAGTCAAAGGAAGGACTCCTCTGTTCGAACTCCCCGAAAACACAGCTCCAGTATCCCGAGCAGCATCAGTAGCGATCCTAGCGGTTTGACCACTACTACGCCTGGTGTGGATCGAACTCTTGACCCCCAGCACATCAACTCGGCCCTTTTTCTTAAAAGCTCTAGCAAGCAGCTCTTCTGAAAAAGTCTGAATGAACTGAAAATTGTAGCTCATGATTTTGTCGATTTTCCTAAAAATTTCGTACAATATACAATAATTCGATCTTTGGATGACCGTAGTGGCGAAACTAGCCATAGCAGAGGTTGTGCCCGTTGAGACATTTAATTAGCATTACGTAAACTACAACATATCAATATTTCAGTCAATTCGACGGGCATCCTTTTTTCCAGATTAGCGCGTGGTGCTTTCACTGTTTACGTGAGCGTCAAAGATGACACATTTTTCGGAAACTTTTTCACCTTCAATATCAGGGATGCAACTAAAGCTTTTGTAATATTTTTATTAACTAACGACCAATCCATAAGGTTAAAGCAATTTTATGCAAAACAAATGAATGATGGCGAGCGACAGGGATGCAACGTGCAGATGTCTGTTTAAGGTTGCATCCTAACAAGCATACAGTGGAACCAAAATTGGGCAAAATTGTTAAAAATGCGGAAATTTAGCAAGTGAAATGCAAATAAGCTCATATTTACGGAAACATTAACCATTCGAGTGTGGCAAGAAGCGGGGTGCTTCATCCCTCTTTTTCTGAACGGAATGTATTGCAGAAGGCTGTAAACAATAGTCTCCAAAAGAAATATACAACTTTTATCGCGATTCTTAATTTTTGGCATTTTGCCTGGTTTTGGCCCTGCTGTGTGGCGTTATAGTGGCGTGCAATTAACAAGGTTTTATGATAAAATTGTGTCACCATTAAAAGCATATTAGAAAGAAACATTAAAGCAGTAAGATATTATATGCTATTCATAATATAACTAATAAATAACATCTAAAGAAATCTACACGAAACATTTTGTCAACATGTATAAATAATGTAACTGCCGCTTACTAATTTTCATTATCAGAATAATTATCAGTACTATTCTCCTAAGCAAGTAATTCATGATTCAACTTTACTGAAATTATTCACAAGCATTTCATTTTTCAAGAACCTCTCCCTTTTTGCAAATACTTATCCTCTATTTTGATCACATGACCACAGCGTTTTTTCTAATCTTCTGACGTTATTTGGTTAAATTTATATTCGGGTAACTTACATTGAAATTTGGTATTTCTTGCAGGAAGCAGAAAGACTAGAAAGAAACATGCCTCAAGGAGTTCAGGGTTTAACACTTATCTTCGACATTTTGTACAGGCTTACTGAGAGTTAAATAATGATAATTTCGTTTCTAGGATCTACCCTTAAGAAACTGGTTCATAATATTGTTACACAATATCTGTAAAAATATCAATCATCGTAGTTTTTGAGTGTATTGGTTACGTTTTTACAATACTAAAGTATTGTAGGTATTGTAATGTTTTCAAAAACATTGCTGGAGCGTTAGATGTTTTTACTTGCTTTTATTTAATTTCATTTGTTATTCAGCGTCATATTTTGCAAATCATTGTTTAAGTTCCTTTCAATCCACTTGGATTTCTGACATTTTGCACATACCAGACGTCTGGTCTTCATGGCAATGTAATATTATGATGTCAGATTTCATGACAAATATGCAGAGTGCCAAATAAAGTTCTGTGTAAAAATGATGATTCAGTTTTATTCTAAAACATTTTTATACCTTATGGTTCTGATTGCATGTTCACTAACTCCCGATTTATTCCAACAACAAAAATCCGAAATATTTTTCATGTTGATTTGCTATATTAACTACCATTGAGAAAAAGTTTATTTTATTACAGGGTCCAGCATTGGTAAAAAAATATATAGAGTCCTATAGATTTAAATAAGTAACCAAACAACTACGATGAATGAGTATTTAAAGTGAATGAAAGTTAATAAGTATAATATCCCAGTCAGTTTTTGTTTAAATTAAAGCCATGGAAAGTATTAATTTTGTTGGTATGAATAAAACTAAAATGACAGTTCAGTATGTTGAAAAGTAAAATAGTTCTACATCGTTGACAGATTGAAAATTTAAATACTGACTATTGGCAAATTGTAAATTAAAAAAACTGAAAATTCAGTTTTGCCTTTTATTTTTAAATGAAGCCTAGTACAGTGATAGTGGTTCATTTTTGGTATTAAGTACTAAGCATTCATTCAATTTTATGTTGCTTATTAAAGTACGAGTTCAAAAATATATAATCTGTTTTTTTTTTCATGTATTTTTTAACACTTTTCCGCAAAAATGTTTCAAATTCGCTATCCCCCGATCCTTTCACCGAAATTATCGCTCAGAAGAATCTGTGGAAAATCATGAACATGGGGAATAATACGTAAATTGAATGAAAATGATCAGGACTGCATTACCTTAGATAATTTTTTCGGCATATATCAAAAAAACTCGACGACAAACTTTGTTTTGCAGCATAATATGCACAAATCTATCAAATCTATATTTCAAAACAAACTGATGATACGGAATATCTACTAATTGCGCAAGTATGAGTTGCACTGGTCCAGCTTTTTTAAATTTCTTATCGCAATATTATCTACTTATCTCAAATATAAACCAGGCTCCGTTTACTAGTATCTCGACGGTAATGGCGATTGGCGGGTGTTATAATTCAGATACAGAGTGTAATTAGTTTCATGTCATTAAAAGAACCTGGTGGTAGGGAACGCCTAGACAAACAAAAAACCTTATATAACATGGTCTAAAGCCCATAGTTTTGGAGAAAATACAAATTTCGAAAATTTTTAATAATACTGTTTGAGAACTGCTGGCATATTGGGCTGGTAGGCTTTATTGTCGTCGCGTCTGGTCGCGCATGATGCTCTGACATTTGTGCAGATATACTAAGGCCAAGAAGTGTAGTCAGTAGAGCAAAAAATCAGCGGCATTCTGGTCAAAAGGTAGTAGCTGTTACGTAATACTTAAGCGGCACCTCGTTCTACTATATAATCCCACATAATCCAGAGAAATATATTAAGTTTTATTCGTCTACCAGAGATGAAAACCACGACTAGGTCATTATATGTAATTGGTACAATCGACCAAATAGAACAAATATTCGACCTAATAATTTATTCAACTACTGTGCAATTTGTGGAATAACTCTCATAAACGAACTTCACGAGCCCATCCTACGCATTCAGTGGCGCCACATATATATTTACAATAGTAACGGTTTGATGGAAGTCATTTCGAACAATTTTTGTGACAAATTCAAAAGAACTGTTCTGTTATTGGATGTTCCCGGTTGGGCAATAAAGGTATTATTTTTATTATTACTCCTATTCGCTGTTTTGTTCTGATTTGTTTATTATTGTTTGTATTGAGACCAAAGACTCGATTTTTAGTTTTCGATATCTGATTGGAAAAAAATATGCGCGCAAATTGTTAATAAAATCAGATTTTTCCCAATCTAAAATACACATAACTATTTTCTGTTATCGTATCTCGAACGTCTAATTGTTTGTTTTCCAATTTCATGAAATAATTACTCCTTTTTTAAGCTTTTGTAACATAAGTGTTACAAATGTTAATAAATCACGTTTAAATTTTATAAATAAAAGCTCCAATAATTTTAATGAAACATGTTACAATTATAAGTAAACAAATAATAATTCACTTTTAAACTCCAATAATTTTGTTCCGAATTAAAAACACACTATAAACAAATCCTCTGTTTAAACCCCTGTGGCCATCATGTGCTTGCGTTATGCAGGAAGAGAACGAATTTTTACATTTTCATAATTGGTATAAAAGCTCGGTTCAAGCGCTCCATCAAAGTGCCACGCTTCTTGCTATGAGACCGCACGGCGGCGAGGACACGACACAAAAATATCCTACCTTAACATTAAAATTCTTGACCTGGGTCAGGTTTTTTCAAAGTGCTCCTAGAGGAAAAAATTATATAGATTTTGTGTTTATCTAGTAGGTCCCCATTACCAGTCTTTTAACGACATGAAACTAATTACACTCTGCATTTAATGTTTTCTGAAGCACTTATTTCCTTTATTTGATTTATAATGTAAATATGTATCTCATACTTTTTGCTAAAAATCAATTAGGCAATTTACTTATACAAAAGTGACGATGGCAATCATTTCAATCTGGTACTACGGTGTTTTTATTCAAAATAAACAATCAAAGAAAAAATATCATAGCCCACCTTAATTTAAAAGAACTGAATGGATTGTACTTTTTAATATTTTTGTTAGGAAACCATATCCGAACACAGAAAAACAATATGCTTCTCACAACCAAGAGATTTAATAGATGCATTTTTACAAAAAATGGATGTAAAAAAGGATTCTTCATTTACAGGTACGTTTATAGGGGAAAAAAATGGTTCGTACTTTGAAAGAAAATTTATCAGTACAATAATATGTTGAATTTTCCTGTAAAATGTATGTTGTCGTCGTAACTAGAACGCTAACTTTATAAAAAAATATTTTTCGTTTCCAAGTTTTGTTTTTACAATTTTTGAGTTACACTTGATTTTTAATGTTTCTTAACAATAATTATGAACGCACTGTATCCTATCGAACGTACTATATTGTTATGAATTACACCCCCTTGGAACTGGAGATGATACGCCTATGCCTACTAATAGTGACTGGAAAGAGTCTAGAAAGAGCCATGGACTTTTCTAGAATGTGGTGGGAGAAGATTCTGGTTCAATCTAGAGGTAATTTCAGAGTATATAAGGTGCGATTACCGGCGCAGAAGAGGAAGTTTATTAAGAAGAAGTTCATAGAAGTGACGTTCGGTAAAAAGTGAGGTTAAATAAGAAGTAAATAAAGGTTATTTTGAAGTAATGTATAGACAGTAAATTATTAAATAAAGTGTTAGTGTTTATCTCTTGTTGAAATTATTTTAGAACCCACGGATTCATACAGGGTGTTTCCAAAAAGGTGAATAAACGCAACAATATCTTAATAATAGAATAGTAATGTATTAATGGTAATGTAGTAATTGTGCCTCTATACAAATCCAGTCTTATAACCAGAGGTCGTAATTATACCTATCGGATATGAGGTAACACCAGGGTTGGCTTTAGGTGGTTATGTGTTAGCGCATAAAGATTTGCATGCATGTGAAACAATATCTTACCTTGAAATTTTTTTTTGCGAATTCCGTATTATCCAAAGTTGATAAAGTCAATTTATTATAAACACTCACCCGAAGAGAACTGGTTGTATAGAGGGACGTACTTAACACTGAATTAACATACACAAGTATTTTTAACTGCCGATTACAAGAATAAAAGTATATTACTATCTGTTCTAAATGTTTTAGAGTTAAACTTCGGTGTCTTTCGTTGAAAATCCATTTATATCTCGAGAAGGACCGCTCGATGTCGACAGATGTAACTGGGGTATTAGGTGGAGAGTCGGTTGTATAGATTTCCTATGAATAAGATACATGAAAATCTTTATGTGAGTAAGTACTACCGCAGACATACAGGGAGCCACTGTTCACTTTTGCAAATTTTGCCCTCGTCATGAAATTCTGACGTCACTTCCGGTCACGATTTTTTGTGTCATCGAATACATGAATAAAACTTACGTCAAAATGTAGGTTTTGAGGTATACCTACAATGAAATTGTAGTGGGATGCCAGGCTTAATTTGCCCGATACCCTGAAACACCGTCGATTAAAATGTTTTTTGTGTTTTCCTAAGTCATCGAATACACGAATTATTTTTTTTTAAGTTAAAGTACAAGCCTTCTAGTTATTAAAGAAAATAGGCTGCCTCTTCTCAAAATATTTAACTAACTTTCACAAAGTCACCACATCCATGCCCGGTGCAGCAAAGTGTACTTCTTTGCCGTTCAAAAGGTCTATTACATCTGCCATAGCAACAAATGCGTGATTTTTTTTAATTACAAGTTCTATGCATTTATCGCTGTAGATGTTCGGCTGGCTCCGGGCATGGGTGTTCGGGTGGGAGAGACTGTTCTTAATTTTTAATAAATATATTTTTGATTTGATTTGCTTACGGTGCGAAAGGTCCCGGGTTCAAACTCCTATGCCTATTGAATTTTTTTTCTTTAATTTTGTGACGATTAATATATTTTTTCACAAATTCTTTTCTATGATTTCTTTAGGTTAGATTAGTAGGTTTTTATTCTGCTTAAAATAAATTCATTCTTTCGTGTCATTTCTTTAGATTAGGTTAGTAGGTCTTTATTCTGATATCTAATAATTTTTTAGTTATTTTTGTTATAAGTACCTAAAATCATGTTCTTGGGGACGGATCGTAGCTATTTCTGAACGAGGCGAAGCCGAGTCCGAAATAAGCCATATGTTGAAACGTTGTGGGAGGTTTGGGAAAAAATACAAAAGGCAACTTATAGATAATTCAATTCTCTACACTTTCACTTTGACCTCATGGGCATCCGATATCATAGGACGCGAGACATTTGCAAAAAAACTTTGACCTTAAAAATCTTGAGTAGCCATGCTGGGATTTTTGTGATTTTTGTGGACTTGGGTTTGTGACCTCAAAGAACGTCTGTACAATAATTAATATCTTTACAATTTTTTTTTCAGATCAAATGCTAATTTCCGTGGGCTAATAGTGTATTTCTCGATAATACTAAGTTACGTATTAACATTGTAAAATAAAAAAAATTATTTAGTATATTGAAGACTTTCTTTCTGTTTCTATACTTTGGGAATATTTCAGTACGTGTTTACAATATATAATATCTGTAAAAGCCATCTCTGGAGTTCGACAGGTAAATCCGACCTCTGCTTATAACTTTTCTAATACCTAATAAGTTGCACAAATTGAAGGTTAGTAAAATTAGAAAGTTAGTAAAGCCAATATTAAATAGATATCAATGGTGATAAAAATGAGATACAATATGTACCTATAGCCTTATAGCTTAAAAGCCAGTGTGCAAAATCGATTATTTTAAATACCTGCTAACAATTGTGGTATACTGAGGAATATATTATACTAACCACCGTAGGTCGGGGGTCACAAGTCCCCAAAGTGGTTTGATTTTGGGCTGGGGCTATGGAATAATAAATATTTTTGAACCGAATAAATACCTGCTAACAACTGCGGTATACGATAGTCTGTACAATTCTGAGTTGATAAAAAAAAGTTACAATTTTTTGCTGGTACAGGAAAAAGCGTGGTAAATTTAAAAAGTGGTCATGATCCAACCAAATGAATACCACTTCTGCTTTGCGGCAAAACATTTGTTATAAGTATTTGAGACCATGCACAAAAAGTTACAATTTTCCCAAGGTCCAAAAAAAGTTACAAGGCCATTTTAGACTCAGAATTAAGCAAACATTGAAAATTTCACAAATCACCTATAAAATGGAAAGTTCTAGACGGAAAACTCTAAAAATTGGCATAGGCCTTCGGGATATCATAAGAACTTACATACATAAAAGTTACACCTTTCTGCTTTGTGAAATTTTCATTTTTGCTTAATCCAGAGTCTGAAATGGCCTTGTAACTTTTTTGGACCATGGGAAAATTGTAACTTTTTGTACATGGTATCAAATACTTATAACAAATGTTTTGCCGCAAAGTAGAAGCGATATTCATTCGGTTGGATCATGACCATTTTTTAAATTTGCCGCGCTTTTTCCTATACCAGCATAGAATTGTAACTTTTTTTTTGTCAACTCAGAATTGTACAGACTATCGTATACCGCAGTTGTTAGCAGGTATTCATTCGGTTCAAAAATATTTATTATTCCATGGCTCCGGGTCCAAAATCAAACCACTTTGGAGACTTGTGACCTCCGACCTACGGTGATTAGTATTGTTGCGTATTTTCACCTTTTAGGAAACACCCTGTATGAATCCGTGGGTTCTGAATAATTTCAATAAGAGATAAACACTACTAACACTTTATTTAACAATTTACTGACTATACAATATTTCAAATTCAAAATAACCTTTACACTTTGTTTACTTAATATTTAACCTCACTTTTCACTTTTCAACTTGTTCACTTTTATAAACTGCCTTCTTAATAAACTACCTCCTCTGCGCCGGTAATCGCGCCCTACATACTCTGAAACTACCTCTAGATTAAACCAGAATCTTCTCCAACCACACATTAGAAAAGTCCATGGCTCCTTCTAGAAGCTTTCAGTCACTATTAGTAGGCATAGGCGTATCATCTCCAGTTCCAAGGGGGGGTGTAATTCATAACAGTATAATATATTTCTCAGTATACCACAATTGTTAGCAGGTATTCAAAATAATCGATTTTGCACACTGGCTCTTAAGCTATTACGCCTTAATATTATTTATTTTTCGTAATTTATTGATAAAGACGAATAGATATTATAAAAGACATACATTTAATGTAGTATTTACCAATGGAGTTTAGAACTTGCAAAAATTGTTCTTCTTCTGCTCACAACGTCTTTAGATACGTTTTGTGATACATGCAATATTCTAGTTGGCCTCCCTTTACTGTATAGTATGTCCGGTAGCCTCACTCCATCTGTCGCGGCTGCCAGTTAGGCGCACGGCATCATGAAGGCTCTATCCCTTTAGCTCCATGGTGACATTACTCCAACGTTTTGCCATCTTGCCATCTGGTTTTTCTCGGGCAATCAACCGTTCTATTTTGTCCTCTCTCTGGTCGATGTGTTCAAAAAAAGGGGGAGGATACAAGAGAATACAATCCTGGAGAGTCGCTTTGGGGTTGTATTTCTTGAAGCTGTTGCGATGGGTTGTAAAGAAAATTCGTAGCAAAGATAACGCAAAAAATAAAAGTTTATAATTTGTCTTGCACGTACATTTTTTTCTCCCCATGCAAGTTACTGAAATTTCAGATGATCAGCTAATGTCATTATGTCTGGATCTGTTCATGGCTGGTGCTGAAACAACAAGTAATACGTTAGGATTTGCTATGCTGTACATGATATTATACCCTGAAATTCAAAAGAAAGTGCAAATGGAACTGGACAAAGAAGTTGGTAGAAACCGTTGGCCCACATTGAGTGACAGAATAAGGTAAACTCAACTGAATATTGGCAAATTAAAATTTTATTCCTGATATAACCAATTTGCCTTATTTGTCTTTTTTTATTTAGTTCTCTGATGGTTAAGTTGAACACCGCCCATATTGTGTATTATTATTGTATAAGAATAGCGGCTTATTATTATCAACATTATAGTATGGCCGAAAAGTGTAATCAGTAGAAGCAGGGGCGTGCGGATTGTGATACATTATGCATGACCTGCCATAATATGTCTTAAATTTAAAATATTATGCTTAAATCTGGCAACATTATCTCCACGTATTATAGCAGCGCAGCCGCAAATATTTGTCCGTTGCATTGAAACCGTTACGATTGTAAATATATATATATATGATGCGCCACTGAATGCGCTAGGTCAGAGTTCCGCCAATTTCACAGTAGTTGAACAATTATTAATCTAAACATTTAAACGTTTATTCTATTTGGTCGATTGTACCAATTACACATAATGACATAGTCGTGGTTTTCATTTCTGGTAGGTGGATAAAACTTAATATATTTCTCTCGATTATGTGGGATTATATAGTAGAACAGGGTGCCGCTTAAGCCTTACATAACAGCTACTATCCCTTCGCCAGAATGACACCGATTTTTTGCTCTACTGACTACACTTTTCGGCCGTACTATACACTATTCCCAAATATGAAAACGCAGAATAAACTACATATACTTAACCCGGAATATTTTTAAAATCGGAAGTATCGTTCGTATCCTATCAGTGGTTTACCCATGCAAATTTGAGTAAATTTTAAAATATCGGTCTGTCTGTTCATCCGTTCGTCACGTTTCTTTTAAGCACGATATATTTCTAACGCGGAAAGTTCGATCGAATTTAAATTTCGACGGTAAGTCACTGTTAGTGGAAGACATGTACTTGAAGTAGGTTACGACCTTGATAAGATTCTACAAAAACAAAACTACTGCAGAATATTTTGACCAGTCCTGCCAACCAAACTGACATAGTCGGGAGATGCTTGAAATAAAAATTACAGCCGTTACGTTAAAAAAAAATTGTTTTCAAAAAATGTTTTGAAACATATTCTTTATAGGATTTTGCAAACAGCAGAAAAATAACTATCTATAACTAAAAGAAAAACTTTGTGTAAAAATATTAATGAAATCTTTGCATTCTTTCGATAACCTGAATTCTGGTTATGCTAGCAAATTAAAATCCTAAAACGAATTTGCTGTTTGCAAAATCCTATAAAGAAAATGTTTCAATATAATTATAAGCAAACAAATAATAATTCATTTTTAAATATAATGTTTACATCTTACATCTAATTCCATTTTCATATTTCCTCTTTGTTGACTACGTCTGACAGATGGTTTGTTACTCCCGAATTATTCTAGTTGGCCTTACTTTGCTGTATGGTACGTCTGACAGCATCAGACTATCTGCCGCGGTTGCCTGTTAGGCTTGTGGTTTTACTAAAGCTCTTTCCCATTAGCTCCTTGGTAGTATCAGCCCAACTTTGTGGAGGGACTCCTCTTCGCTCTTTTTTCGTATAGAAGTTGTTTAATTTATGTTATTCTTTATTATTTTAGACTGAAATATACAGAAGCAGTTTTAATGGAAATACAGCGTCGAACGAATATCGCACCTTTGGGCATAGCTCACCGAGCGATCAAAGACACAGAGTTACTCGGCTATAACATACCAGAAGGAACCATGATTTTAACTAGTTTGTATAGTGTTCATATGGATGAAATATTTTGGGAAGATCCACTTGCATTTAGACCTGAGAGGTTTCTAGATGATAATGGCGAGATTGTCGTGAACGAAAAATATTTTGTTCCCTTTGGACAAGGTGACCATGATAATTATAGTTTTTTTTTTTATAAACAAGCAATGAAATAAAATATTATATTCTTTATTAGTAAAATCAAACTGAAGAAGGAAATAGCTCAAGTGTAAGGCTCTATTGTAAAAAAAAGTGTACGTAATCTCGCGGGCATCCGGTATGTGGTAGCTAAAAGCAAAAATGTAATGAAGTGTTGGAAGTATTTTTTATTTTGTCTCCGCCTTGAATAAAGTAAGGAATGTTTATATTTTAGGAAAACGAAGGTGCTTAGGAGAATCTTTGGGGAAGGCAAACATATTTTTATTTTTTACTGCAATTCTACATAATTTTAATTTGGAAATAGGTCAGGATTTTTTCCCACAACTTGATGGCTTCGATGGAGTGACCATTGCACCAAAGCCTTTTAAAGCTAAATTAATATCAAGAATAGATTGAAAAGGGAAGCAGTGAAGGAACGATAACTAATTTTATTATTTTGGTATTATATTTCTATGATTTTGATATGATTTGTAAACATATTCTTATTTTATAACTAATTTCATTGGCTCAAATATAATAATGGTAGAAAGGGATTTCTATATATATTGAAAAACTAAGCATATTTTTCTAAAACTAATATATGAAATTTTACCCTCTTGTGCACGTTTATTACGTCAAATTTTTAAAATAAATATATGGAAAAATATGTTTTTATTGTTTCTAATTTACTGATGCATCTTTTCTCATATTTAGAGTTAGCTAACAATACATATTATGTTGTGGAGTTTAGTCCCGAGTTTAGGTTTGATTTGATTGAATTCTAAAATTGAATTTTCCTTAAATAACGTCGACTTTAGAAAAAGACGACAAGAGCCATTTAAAATGCCCCAAAAGCTGTAAGAAACCATTTTTTCAGGTCAAAATGGTAAATTTTGATAATTTGTTTAAAACATTTTTTTTAATAAAAAATTAGTATTCACTATTTATTATGTAATTTTTAAAACTACTTTATTCTCTAATAACACTCAATGCTTGGGCGATAAAAAATTATTTAACTACTTGATTTTGTATAGAAAAATAATTGATTATTTATTTTTAACTTTTTGAACATGCAAGATTGTTGCAAAATACCTGTAGATTCTGCTTTAGAGTGATAAACGTACCTAGTTGGAAAAAGTGGTTGAATGACCTTTTTAAGTGCAAAAACAACGAAATTATTGCTGTTTTTTCCGAGCGATGCAGTTTTAGTCTCGAGGGCTCACTTTGGAAAAGACCCATAATTTCAACGCTCTTGCTCACTGAAGGTAATGTTGTTTTATTTTTTTAAATTAATATTGCACCTGATCACTTGGCTGTTGAAAAAAAATGAAGGCTAAAGGCTGAAAGATTAATTCACTTTTTTCTTTCATTTCTGTATCAACAAATTGAAACTCACAATCGTCCCTCGAAGAATAAACATAAAATGGGCCATATCTCGGTCCCAAATTGAGCTAGAGAGGTTTTTTTATTTAAACTTGTACTTTTTCACGCACTTGTGGATATGAAGACCGCATATTTCTAGAGCCAAAATTCGCTGAGTTATTGAATTTGTTATAAAAGGAATTTGTGCACTTTTTTAAAACCGCTGTAATTGTTGCAAATAATGAAAACTTGTAGAGACAAAAATCGTTAACGTTTTGCCCTATCGATCGGCGGTGGTCCGATCAATGGCGAATAATAAGTTTGACCGCGCCTCGTTGGCAAACAATTTTCGAAATATTTAGTGTTAAATGGAAATTAGCAAAACTGTCGGGCCGAATTGAACCAGCACTTACACTTCCCATCCTATATTCCTACTCCCTGCGTCATGTGGCTTTCGCTGTTGACAATAAGCATGTCCCATGTCCAACCCGGCGTATGTAGCCGGTCCGGCAGTATATAAAACATCCGAGGTTTGATTCCAGCACACGGTTTTGCCGTCCGTTGGGCGGAGGACCAAGCTGCGTGTTGGAACGAACCTCCATGGATGCCCGGAATCGGCAGCAATGCACACCTTACGCTGGCAAATTAATCAATCAATCAATCAATCAACTGTCGAGCCGAATTGAATGTTATTGCTATTTTTTCCGCTGAAGCTTCAAAAGGATAGATCTAATTTGCTTTTTATAAATATTTATTGACAAATAAATGTAATTGAAAAAAGCTCTGTTTTTGTAATTTTTCGCGTTTATTTGCAAAATTTTGCAATAAAAAAAAATTACCCATGAAAGTTGTAGATTAATATCTTGGAAAAAAAGTATATTGGTACCTATACCCTAAGGTGCACCATTTTCGAGTTATAACGAATAAAAGAGTAATTGAAAATTTATTTGGCCGTATTTGTTTAATAATAACTAAAAATCCCGGAAATATTCGCCGGGGGATATTTGAGATCCTTCATCTGCGTACCCTCCCCTTCGATTAGAGCTGGTTTGGTCCTTATAGGTGAGTTAACAAGTTCAATCCTTAATTTTACTTGATTACAAGTGTTTATAGTACCAATAACGCCTAAAGAACAATCACAAAGTCGAAAATTGAATCGTCGGTTGTTTAGGGGCATCAAGTCATACAATAAACATTTTTATTTCAGATTATACTTTTTTACGTACTTTTCGACATTAACGAAAATATATTTTCTTAACAAGTCGTAACATTCTTTTAATTCTTTTTTGAAACAAATGCATTTCACTCATCAATATTAACTTGAACCTTGACTTGATGATTTAGCTCCACGAGGGGCATATTTTTCTAAAGTGTTGCCAACATATGTGGATTATTGTTCAAGTTATCATCAATTGTTTAAAAATGACCTTTCTCAAGGGTGTTTATCTTTTGCAACTTGGCAAATTGATTAAAAAAGTTGGGACAAATCTAGTTTACTTTGCAATTTCGTTATGAACAAATTGTTTCTTTTTCTTTATTAAGATACAGGTTACCTATACAACCAGCGATATTTTAGAAAAACTGTGACTTTTAATGATTCCTGCGTGTGTGTGTGTGTGTGTGGGGGGGGGGGGGGGGGGGTGAATATGGGAAATTAACAATTTATGAGGAGTTGACTTTCTCTTTTATATGAAGGGCCAAGTGGCATAAAAACTTGAGAAAGCACGCTACAAACCAAAATTAAGCCTAAGCTTAATACAATTTTATATCTTCTGATAAGCCACACTAACTCGCCTGACTTTTTATGTTCTAGTCCATCTTGGGGAGGTAATTTACCTTTACCCCCTTTTCTACGCACTTGTACTCCACACTATTAAATTGGTCAAAATTTAAATTTTTTCTAGTTTATCTGTTTGTCCACGATGGGGTGAGGAGTGTTCTCACATCCCTCCCTAAAGAGACATACCTGCCTTGAATATTCCAAAGCTTGAAACAATTGAATTTGTTTTCCCGCAATTTTATCAAATGGCATACAGAACTCTATCACTGAACACAATTGTATTCTATTTGTCGCATCTTCGCCTGACTATTCTGATTGCTATAACAGAGTAAGAATTGCTATCATCTACATAATTTATCTTCATGCCTCTTACCCTGGAGCCTGGAGCTTTCGAGTCATAAAATGTGAATGGATTTATGGACTTATAGGATTGAGAGAGATGGAATACTACCGCTTATCATGTAACTTCCTATTCGCATTGTTATATACGTACCGTGCAAACAGCACAGAGAGCAACCAAATCTGTCCCCACAGTAAAAATATACTGTGCGACAAACTTCATTCAACCAACACTCAATATACAATACAGTCGGTTGAAGTGTGCAACGGCCAGCACGTGCGTATTGTTACACAATGACTATTTTATTAATAGTTACGGCTGTTATATTGTTATTAGTTTATCTAATAAAGGAAATTAAAAAACCTCCAAATTACCCTCCAGGTGAGTGGCATTGTTCACATATACCTTTTTTGGAAAATTTAATTTTTTTATTGCCTAGTTGTAGGTACAATATAATTGTGTCCAATTTGACCGGCAAAATATTTAATTTCTGTGTTACATTTAATGTGTTCGAGGTGGTATAAGACGCATATTCCTTTTTTATTTATTATTTTTATTTATGTAGTAATAGACTACCAATTATAATATTTGTTACATACAGACTGGTAATCTAAGTGAGCGACACCCTAGGTTGCTCTTTATATTTATCAAAAATAAATTTGAATGTTTTTGTCTATCTTGAAACCTCAAAATAATAATCTCCAAAAAGCAAAATTGGTCGATTTTAACACGTGGAAAACTTGATGGTATCGGAGGCACGTGTATTTCGAATAAGTGTGGAGGGTGAGACAAAATTATGTAGCCTCTTTCCGTACAACGTCACTTCAGGCTCACATGCACAAAGGGCAAGGGCAGTCCTACACTTTGCTTCTTATTACTTATCTACTCATTAAAATATGTACTAAAAGTTTTTAAACCGTCACAAATCGATAAGTATGGTTTTTGTTCTGAAAGTTCGTGTTGTAATATGAAGTGTGGCAGATTATAAAACTCTGTAACTTCTAATGTCTTCAAATGCGTTATTATTCCAAACTTTTCGACAAAATTTCGTACAGGTAAATTTTGAGGGGTGGTCAATCCAATGAAGTGCATACATTTTTTTAAATCGCTAATATGAATTATTAAAATTTTACTCCTAAATAGGCGTAGTAGGCCTTGAATTTTGTAGGAACTGGCGTTTTTGCTTCAAAAACGCAGTTCAACAAGCTCTCCACTTAAAAAAAAAAATTGAAAATCGCACATTAAATAAAGATTTTACAAGGTGACTCCAAGACAAATGGGCCACACTGTATAAGTATTTGAAAATGAACCTCAAAAGGTTATTGTTATTTAAAATAAGAAATTAAACAACCTTAAACTACTATAATCAAACTTAAACTTATAATGACTGTAATAAAAAATCAATATACTGGAGAAGTACCCTAATAGTTCAGTCAACGGGAGGTTTCACCTCTAATTTAAATACCAATGAATGGATGTTGATGAAACCTTGTGCAATGTGTTTGTAATGACGTTAATAAAAAATTGAAAAAAGACTAGAGTAGGAAATGATCGGAAGGGGTAGAAAACACACCGTGATGTTCCGTAACTTATAGAATTAGGTCAAAAATGAAAAATAAACAGTATATTTACTTTTTTTGGCCCAAGATAAGATGCTTTTACTCTAGTGGACTTTTACGAAAAATGCATATTTTTCGAGATATGGCCACTCGCAAAGTTGAAAAAAATATCTGAAAAAATTCATGTGAATGTATCATCGAAATACAAGACTTTTTTAAAATGCGTTCTCACCAGGTCTTTCCGGAAAAACATGAAAAACTGCCCCATTCTTTGAAATGTTGATGGTTTAAAAATTTGTGATTTAAATATTTGAAAAAATTCAGACGTATGCATTCAGGCCTTCTAAACATTTTCTCACTCTTGGAATTTTTTTGTAACTTGCTAATTTTCCGTGTTACAGGCAGGTTTTCACGATAAATAATGTACCATATTTTTTGCACAATTTCAATTTAAAAATTATATTGAACATTTAAAAATGGTACAACTATATAGATTTCATTACGCTCATTTTTCGAATTTTCATGTATTAGACCGGTAGCACGGGAAAGATTCTGGTGAACAATTAGCTCACATCTGCGTCTCATGGAGACCTTTCTTAAGCACGTAAAGTCGACTACGAGATATTTTTTATCATTGCCACTGGCGCAAAACAATTTTTAATAGATTTTTTATTTTGTAAAATAAATGCATTATTCTTATCAATTAGTTCACGTCTGCGATGTTACTATTAGTTTGCTTTAGGGAAAAAAACGACCCGAAGCGCAATCGCAGACGTGTATGTGGCGCACTAGTCTTTGAAATCGGCAATCGCATTTGTATCGAAAACCGGCTTTTAAAAAAAATCGGTTCACGCCTGCGAAAGGCGTCACCCGTTATATAATGTCTTTTTAAGTACTTGAACAGTCTCCCAGATGATTTGGCTGTGTATGTGATATTTCTGTACATTTTCGATTATGCTACCGATTCCGGTAATTTTTTACAATAAGCCCACTTTTCACACAAGATATTAATATTTATTGATATACCGATGCTTATGGACGCATTCGCAGACGTTGCGCACGTGTATAAGTGTAAGTAAAAAAAAATTAATTTGTAAAAAATAACACACATTTTTTACTGATCAACCCACGTCTGCGAATAACTTGTTTATTGCTATCATGGTATTACAATATTAAAATATTTTTCCCATACGTTTAGCGTTCGCATAAATATTTTTAACATTAAGATTAAGAACTTTGAAAACCATATACACAGTGGAACGATCAGTTCACGTCTGCTTGGACAAACCGCGTTAGTAATTGATTTCTGCTTACTCATTGTGAATTTTGCAGACGCCTACGACTTGCACATATTTCAATAAAATTAATTTATCAGGTGCTCACGAACGTTCCGCAAGTTATCATTTTAGCTAGTGTATTCTATGGGTCTTGCTTTGTCATGAGAGATGAGATGAGATGAGGAGGACAATATAATCGCTGTGGATGAGGATGAGAACAGCTGTGTTGAATTGGATGATGATGAGGAGGAGGCTTATGCACTTCCTGAAGATCAATTCGATCTTAATATCGACGATGACGACGAATGAATATCATGTTTTACTCGTGTTCAAGATAATTTACAAATAAATGTTTTTACTTGTAATGCAGATATCTTTGGTTAGTAACATCCATTGTGGCCTAATTGTTTATTTAACAAAACCCTGGCGACAACGAAAATGCTTTCAGCAAGTGACGTGAGTGTTGCCGCGCCCACCACGCCCCCTTTTTTTACCACATCTTCATAAGAATTGGTTTTCTCTTGCCATTATCACGGTAGTAAATAGTTAAATGTTTGTTTGACCGACTATAAAATCAAACAAAACCTCTTTCTTGAAAATATTTTTTTAAATGACCGCAAATAAAGTTCATGCGATCATACTCATATAAGTAACTATGCACAATATACACATCTGCGAATAATCTTGTGACCTAAAAGTTGCGTACATTGCATAAAAAACCATTCGCAGATGTAAACTAATTGTTCAATCATTATTTTTTTTTACAAAGTAAAAGCGTAGAAACAAGCGTCGGGCTTGTTCTACGCGTCTGGAAATAATTTTTTACAACAGTTCGAGCTCAAAGTTTTTGATAATGCACTTCGCAGACGTTAGCCTATCGTACAAAATTATCGAAATCGGTAGCATAATCGAAAATGTATAAAAATATCACATACACAGCCAAATCGTCTGGGAGACTGTTCAAGTATTTAAAAAGACATTATATAACGGGTGACGCCTTTCGCAGACGTGAACCGATCTATATCTTTTAATGTGCAAAACATGTAGTACATTATCCGTGAAAAATTGCCTGTAACTTAGAAAATTAGCAAGTTACATAAAAATTCCAAGAGACAAAATGTGTTTAGAAGGCCTCAATGCAGACTTTGGTAATTTTAGCGCTCCGTTGGACCTCTTGTAGTAGTTTGTAATTTTGCAATCCAGGATTTTTTATTCGATGATTACAAAAATTTTGAAGCTGGCCCTGAATACTTTTTTTTAATACATATGACGCGAAAAATCTATAAAAAACTGCCTAAGTAGAGCTATAACAAAAGTAGTAGTCAGAAATCAGGAGCCACAAATTCAATCATAGTGTTATGAATTACACCCCCTTGGAACTGGAAATTGATACGCCTATGCCTACTAGTAGTGACTGGAAACTTGTAGAAAGAGCCATGGACTTTTCTAGAGTGTGGTGGGAGAAGATTCTGGTTCAATCTAAAGGTAATTTCAGAGTGTATAATGCGCGATTACCGGCGTAGAAGGAGAAGTTTTATAAAGGTGAAGAAGTTTACTAAAGAGAAGTTTTATAAAAGTGAAGAAGTTTACTAAAGTGAAGTTTATAAAAGTGAACAAGTTGAAAAGCGAAAAAGTGAGGTTAAATATCAAGTAAACAAAGTGTAAAGATTAGAAATATCTATCATTTGTTTTTTGAAAATGCTTAGCCTTGAAACGTTTTTCGCCCTTATTCTGAGCTCATCAGATATATAATGTATTATATATAACTCAAAAAATTCATGAAATACAGAAAACAACGTCTAAACTAAATTAAATTAAAACTTCTTGTACTAGAAAAACAAGCTAACCATTATATTCTTCACCGATTTCCTGCGCTTTTTATACAATTGTTGCACATTCTATAGAATACTCTCCGCATTATTACCCTAATTAAAAAATAATGTTAGTTTGTATTAGCAAGTGACGGCCTAACTGCGAGATGAATGAAAGCGGCCAAAGCTTGGTCCATAATCTTATCGCATTTGTGACAAATTTGTTGCTGTGAAGTTGATAAACAATAGGGACCATTGCCTAATTAGCCGATTTCGCAATGTAACAATATTATGTAATATAAATGTATAAATTTAAAAATTAAAATAATTAATAACTTTTTAATTTATTGATTGGTTTTGTTCAAAAACAATGGGGTTATTTCTCCAGCTAACACTAATTTACTGTCCAAATTTCAATACAATCGGACTTCTTGTTCGTAAGTTATCGTGATTATAAGAAACGTGAAGGATGGACGGACGGACATTTTGAAAGTTGTTTGGAATTCTATCACCAACACAGTGATATGAAAATTTTATATTACCGGTTTAGACATGTGCCGATCGAATGCAATATATACCCTTCGTTTTGTATTTGCGAAGAGTATAATAAAATAACAATATGAAAGTGATATACATATATAGGCATACTTAAATCTATTATTCATTGCAACTCAGCTTTGGTACAACAGTTCTCGATACATTTTTTAAGTTTACTCTTACAAAATACATTTTCGAACGTTATATCGGGACAAACATGTTTAGTTATTAATTTAGGTACAAAAATATTATTATTCAAGTTCCAATTAAAATCAGTCGGATTTTGCAAAATTCTGTAAATGATATTCACTAGAATAAATAAATGACTTCAGTGAAAGAAATTTTTCAATTCCAGGAATCTTAAAAAGAGGAGTCGGAGTTCAAAATGTGTCGAGGTCGGTGAAAGACGCATGTTTCGTGGCTTCTACGTGAAATCGAGATAAATCCGGATAAAGCGGCAACAAAACGCCGAAATTGTACTGAGTTGAAGCGTGAAGAATTCTTGACTGATTGATATAAATTACCGCGAGTATTATTATTTCATATAGTTGCTATTTAATTAAATTATGTTGGTTGAATAAATTAACACAAAATAGTGTATATAAACAATGCGAGAAAAGTGTTCTGCTTGAGTGCTTCACTGTAAAATATATACCTGTATTCGTCATCCCTTCTTGAAGTGGGTGATATAAAATAAGCAATGCCAGCTGTGTGAATGAAACAGATAAGTTTTTGTTTATATAGCATTAGCATTGGCTTTTTCATGTCTTTATTAAATTTTAAACAAGAATTGCAGATCAAAATTGAAAAGATATTAAACATAATATATAGGTGATGAAATGAAAAAACTGCCCAAAATTGAAACCGATTGTTTCAAGGAAACGACATACAGGGTGAGCAAACTATCCCTTTGGACCTCTTTTCTCATAACGTGCAAAAAAAATTGTTACCTCGATATAGTGCCCTTCCCAGCAACTCCACCGTAGATGGATATTTACTTGTGGAGCGGTTAATAAATAAAAAATAAAGGGAAAATGGGGGAAAAACACAAAAATGAAACAAAAAATAAAAGCTGCCAGATGCAGAGACACAAGAAGTACAAAACTTAGAAGAAAAATAAGGAGATGACGATAGATGGAAACTTAAAAGAAGCATGGAAACTGAAAAGAAGTATCTCGCAAACAACTGCACCACACTCCAGTCGATGATGACAAATGGAAACTTAATAGTAGTATGGAAACTTAAAAGAAGCATCTCTCAAACACCTACACTTCCCATCCTATATTCCCACCCCATGCGTCATGCGGCTCTCGTTGCTGACAACAAACATGTCCAATGTCCAACCCGGCGTATGCACCTGATCCGGCGGTATGCAAAACATCCGAGATTTGATTCCGGCACGCGGTTTGGCAGTCGCGTCCGTTGGGCGTCTTCAACAGACGACCAGACTGCGTGTTGGAACGAACCTCCATGGATTCCCGGAATTGGCAGCAATGCCCACCATACGCTGGCAAATCAATCAAATCAATCAATCAATCCAGGAATTTTAAAAAGAGGTGTACGTGATGGAACATTACATTATAAGCAACTTTTATTATACTAACAATTTTCGAAAAATCATTGGTTTTTCGAGATATTTAGAGGTCAATATACTTTTTTAAGTTGCAGAAATGTGATAATTTTTTAGGATGATATCATTTGAAACATTTTTCATAGTAAAAAATACTGTTTGCTTATAATTATGTATTGAAACATTCTTTATAGGATTTTGCAAACAGCAGAAAAATGAACTATCTATAAAAGAAAAACTTTGTGTAGAAATATTAATGAAATCTTTGCATTCTTTCGATAACCTGAATTCTGGTTATGCTAGCAAATTAAAATCCTAAAATGAATTTGTCTAATTTCTTATTCGACAATTCTCATTCTAACACTAGCAACCACACAGTTCCCTACGGCCATGCAGATTAAACTAGTATCCACATAACCCCCTACTATTATGAAGATTCAGTTAAAAATGAGAACATAGACCTAAAATGAATTTATTTATCTACCTTGTCTTAAAAAAATTTTCATTCCAATGGATTACATTTTCATGAAATCTATCATTCTGTTTCCTGGAAATGCTTAGCCTTTGAAACGTTTTTCGCCCTTATTCTGTTTGTAAAATCCTATAAAGAATGTTTCAATAAAAAATACTGATTTAGAAAGTAATGAAATTATTTTTCAACTCCTGATGTTGATCAGAAATTACATCATTACTTATTTTTCCGTAGGACATCGTGAACAGTTTCACGGAAAATATTATTTTGAGCATTTGTTCAAGGGTAATATGTCATAGAGTCAGGGCTGGCGTCTTTTTAATTTAACGTGTGGTGCTGAGTTTAGTAGAAAATATTGAGAGAAGGGGAGAAAAATACCGGTTAAGAAATCAACTTTGCAGATTTTTTTAAGTTATTTACTATAGTAATAGGGAGTTCGCGGGAACGTTAGAACCTCTTTTAACTTCATTATTTTTGGAGTTAAGTACGTAAAAATCTTCGAAAATAAATATTATATAACCAGTGATCGGAATTTAGGTTTAATTCCAGTGGCGCACATATATGAAATTTTACATCAAAATATTAAATGTAACTTTGTTCTCTCTTACAAAATTAAATGTAATACGAACCTACCGCCCAGTGTTTTTGGGAGCAGAAATAAAACATCATAAGAACCTAAATCTAAATATTAAAAATTTACCCAGAACCTACATGTATGACTTAATTGATTAGATTCATACAGATATTTTGTATTACCTACGTTCTATTATTATACTCTTCGCAAATACAAAACGAAAAGTATATTTCTAAAATAATTTTCTTATGATTATTATCAAATTATGAACAACTTTTAAAATGCCCGTTGTCCGCCCGAGTATAATGCTTAGCTTGCACTTATTATGCTTTTCTCAAATTCAAAACGAAGAGTATATTGCATTCGATCGACACATTTCTAAAATCGGTAATAATGCTCGTAGAGAAAAAAATTTCACATCACTGTGTTGATGATCGAATTCTGAACAATTTTCAAAAGGTTCGTCCGTCTGTCCGTCCGTCCGTCTGTCTGTCTGTCTGTCCATCCGTCACGTTTCTTGTAAGCACGATAACTTAAGAAGAAAAGTCCGATAGTATTGAAATTAGGACAGCAAATTAGTGTTAGCTGTCGGAAGAACCCTATTGTATTTGAACAAAGTCGATCAATAAATAAAAAAATCTTTACACAGAACTTCCCTCGTTATTTGTACATGGCGGTCACTCTAAAAAATTAATAATTACGAAATGACATTGAGAATAATAATCGGAATATAGTTGTTGCTATTATTACAAAGAAACTTGATAAGTTTTGGTCAAAAAAATATACATATTGCTCATCCAACAGCAAAAGCTCAATACTAAATAACAGGTGCCACATATGGCAGGTTTGCGCAAATACCTTTACAAATGTCCACCATTACTGAAATATTTCTTGGGATGACCACCCTGTACATTTTTCAATAAAAGTATAATAGGTGTATATGTCAGATATTATTGCCATCCGTCACATCAATCCAACATTCGCGCATTGGAGTGGAAGTATAGTGGTGGTTAAAAAATTTCATTTTTATTTTAATTTTTCAAAAATTTTAATTTTTTCTTCTGAAATAGGTTTAAAATGTCAAACGTAGAAATTTTTAATTTAAGCAAAAAGGAAAGTTTCCGTCTATTCTATATAGTGTTTCTGTCCCGGGAGGGATTTCCCGGGAATTATGTCACTTTTTATCGTCCCCGTTCCCGGGAAATAACAGTCGGGATATCCCGGACCCTTGGAAATAAAAATATGTTTTAAAAATATTAAATTTTCTGCTCTCATCACATAAATTGACTCTGCAACGACTGCAACGAGTGAACCGGAGACATGGAAGAGTGCGCGCGCTAGGAAATTTTACCGAGCGTGCGCGTCGGACGGCATTTATGTTTTATTTCGTTATTATATTATTTCCTGTAGTTAGTGCTGTTGTGTCTTCTTAATTATAAATAAAGCAAAACGAAACTGACGGATTTATTTTTTGACCAAAGGAAGAAAACAAACATTTAAAAAAATGAATATTTGAGTGGTGTGACATTTTGAAAAAAAAAATTGTGTTTTTCAAGAAATATATGAAAAATTAATTTTTTCCCGGGAATCCCGGGATTCCCAGGAACGGTAAATTCTATTTCCCGATTCCCGGGAATGAAAAAAAGACGGGAAATCAGAAACCCTAATTCTATAATAGTGGTAAAAGAAGTTTAAGATTTAAAAATTACATATTTTTTTTTAAATAGGTTTAGAATGTCATGAAACGTGAAACTTTTAAATTTGAGTAAAAAAAGTTTCCATCTATTCTAGTGTTAATTTTTTTTCCAAACTGGTAACAAAATGTTGCAAAATTTTTTTTTCCGAAATTGGTTTGGAATGTGGAAACGTGGAAATTTTAAATTTGAGCAAACCAAATTTTTCGTCTATTCTATAGTAGTGATAAATAGATTAAAAATGTTTTCAAATTTTTAAAAAAATGTTTCAATAACATTTTTAAATTTGTTTGAATAGTTTTAGAATGCCATGGAAACGTGGATAGTTTAAATCTGAACAAAGAAAAAAAATCTATCTTAGTGGTAAAATTTTTAAAAAATAGTAAACAAAATTTCTAATTTTTCTTTTAAATAGATTTAGAACGCTATGAAACGTGGAAATTTTAAATTTGAACAAATAAAAAAAAATCCGTCTATTTTAGTGGTAAAAAAAATTTCAAAAATGTTGGTAAAAAAAATTTCAAAAAATTTTCAAAAATTTTTTTTTCTGAAACAGGCTTAGAATGCCATGAAACGTGGACATTTTAAATTTGAAGAAAAAAAAAATATTTTAGTAGAAAAATTTTTTTCAAAAATGGTAAATTTTTTTTTTTTTTATAGTTTTAGAATGCCATGAAACGTAGAAATTTTAAATTTGAGCAAAATAAAATTTTTTCATCTTGGTAAAAAATTTTTCAAAAATGGTGAAAAAAATTTTCAAAAATTTTTTTTCCCGAAATAGGATTAGCGCGTCATGAAACGTGGAAATTTTAAATTTGAGCGAAAAAAAATTTTTTTCACTATTTATTCCGTTTAGACGGTCCACCCTGTATATTTTCCAGTGAAATTTCTACCATTTCTGCGCCGACAGTAGCGTCAACTACCTGCCAAATTTCACTGCTCTCCGTCAAGTAGTTTTTTAGTAAATGCACCAACAGACAGACAGACAGACAGACAGACAGACTGAATTGAAAAACCTATATTTTCGTAATCTACGTGTTCTGAAACGTCAGAATCCGTAAAAATCTCGGAGGGTGATTTTTTCTCGAATACAATACTTCCCTTCGGTATGCGAGGGAAGTAAAAGTTATTAATGTTTGAAATAAAAAAAAATTGTTTTGTAATTAAACAAACATGTTTGAAACTAACATCATTTACAAAAAAACTGCGAAGGGTATCCTATAGAATGTGCAACAATTATATAACAAGTGTATTAAATCGGCGAAGAGTATAATGGTTAGCTTGTCTAAATTATCTATTAGTTACTTGTGTATAAGTTACTTTGATTTAATTTTATTGTGTCCTTATGCCCCCTCCTATACTGGCTAAGTTTATGTGATTATTATACTTTATACAACTAAATGCAAAACGAAGAGTATATCACATTTGATCGGCAAATTTCTAAAACCTGTAATATCGCTCGAAGAGAAAAACTCAAACTATCACTGTGTTGGTGATCGAATTCTGAACAACATCTAAAAATGTCCGTCCGTCTGCCTGTCCTTTTGTTCGTCCGTCTGTCGGTCCGTCCTGCTATCTGTTTGTCTGCCCCTCTGTCTGTCCGTCCATCGCGTTTCTTGTAAGCACGATAACTTAAGAATGAAAAGTCCGATTGTATTGAAATTTTGATAGTAAGTTCGCTAGAGGAAGAACCCCATTGTATTTGAACAAAATTGATCAATAAATAAAAAAGTTATTATTTACTTAATTTTTTTTTAAATCAATTTTGTAATTAAACAAAAAAATGTCCAAAACTAATATTATTTACAGACAAAAAATTGCGAAGAGTATCCAATAGAATGCGCAACAAATTTATAAAAGTAGAGTAAATCGGCGAGGAGTATAATGGTTAACTTGTCTCTATATTTCTTAATTACCTATTAATCTTACAATTTTAAGATTAAAATCGAAATTTCGAAATTTAAGTTGGAATTCGAAATTAAAACATGGAATGAAAATAGAATTTCAATGGCCCTTCTATACCCGTAAAGCAAAACTATACTGTATGTAACTTTTATGGGAAAAGAGAACATTTATAATTAGCAGAAAATAACAAACATCCACCTCCATCAACTGCCCCTGTGATCAGTGGCCAAATTATCATTCCAATCGTGTCATGTGTCATATGTCATATCATATCACTCATATCAAGTGAATGTCATTAAAAAAAGATTTGTTTACAAATTCATGTAGATAAAGTTGCTGACAGCTCTTAAACTATTGTCTGCATTTCTTTATAATGCAGATGAAACTTTATAGTTTATCTTTGTTGTTATTATTATACAGCATTCTTGATATCTATTTGTTGTAAACGATCGTATTTTACTATAAAGAAGTAGTATTATTAAGATAATATAATTTCATATAAAAAAATATCGTTCAATATGTAGGTATTGGGAAATGAAAAAGTGATCATTTTTAAAAAATCGGATTTCTTAAAGACGTGCTTTATAAAGAGAAAACCTTCAGAATAAATTCCTACATGTTTAAGGTGGCCATTCTCTAGAAAGAGACATCCGATAGGAAAATATTTATTATTTTTGGTCATAACTTTTTTTTCTTAGTACGTACATTAATAGTATATTATTCAACGAGCATATAATGATGGCTATTATTCACGAGGGTGAAGTTTAAGACACGAGCCGCAGGCGAGTGCCGTAAATCACCAGAGTGAATAATAGCCATTATATGCGAGTAGAATACTATACTTTGTCCACAACTATTAAATATTCAATATTAAATTAAAATTCACCTTCATTTCATTTCTCCTAATTGTGAAAGATTCATATGTCATTTTATATAATTTTTTCGATTTTTCGAGCAACAAGTTTACTGAGGCGATTTCTGCAGCTTCCTTTATCTCTGGCGGTGTCAATGAAATCTCGTTTTCACTGTTAGTATCCATTTATGTAATTATATTACTCTTTTTGAGTGCCTAATATGCAAAATTATTATAAATAACGTTGGCGTTGAAATCGCACAAATTTTGACGTTTTAAATCAACGCTTTGACAACACTGTCATGGCTTACTGATAAAAAAATACAGTTTACGGGCACGTAGGTAAATGGTTTAAAAAAATGTTGGGGATTGTCGCGTGTTGCTAATAGATGCTTTGAAGAAATCTTACTAATGTAGTTTTTGAGTGTTCATTAAAGTACCTTTTCGGCATGTAACATTTGAGTGCTGCCTAGAAAACTTAGAGAGACAACACTTGTCTTTTGGTTGCTGCAATTTTTAGTAAAAAGTCACTGATGTCATTTCTTATAAACAACTGACTGTCCTCATTATTCACTACAATCAGTGAATAATGAAATCATTATTCACTGCAGGGAATAGTGGATAGCATTATCCTTGAGGAAACACCTACATAATGAGTACATTATTTAATAGTCGTGGACAAAAAATTATAATACTACCTAAGTAGAACCATAACAAGACTATTACTATGAGTTTTCAATAAATAATTCCAGTAATTTCTAAAATAGTTATATTTAAAACTACGAAATAGAAAGATTAGCACAATTTTTAAATTTAAATCTAACTATCTTGCAAACCACTGAAATTGTTGAGTGAAAATTAATAGTAATAGTCTTGTTATGGTTCTACTTAGGTAGTCTTATAGTTTTTTAAATATACGTATGAAGAAAAAAAAATTATGGCCAAAAATAGTAAATATTTCCCTATAGGATGTCTGTTTCTAGGGAATGTCCACCTTAACCAGGCCTGTAGCCTGAAACTTTAGAATTTTTAGATCACTACCAGATGACTTTTTTTCATCTCCTTTGCCGGTGATAGAGGTGCTCAAGTTTTCCCGGGGGGGGGGGGGGGGGGGGCAGTGCACCCCCTGAGAGGCTACAAGCCCGTGTATATGCAGGAGAGATCTAGATCGTTAATTGAAAAATAACAATACCTAACGCAGAAAATTAAAAGCGTAAATATCAAACTCGACACAATTTATACCAGTGACGATTCCCAAATCCAAAACCTGAGCTATCAATTGAGTATTATATTGTTGAAAAAATTTAGATACACAACCGTTCCTCAGACATTGCCATCTACTGGAGTTAAGAATCGAACTCAGGTAAACAGTGTGCTGGTAATGTTTTACAACAGGCTTTATTAAAGAATGCGGTACTGCTAGAGCAGAGCATATTTTAAGGAATTTGCACTAGGTGGCACTAACAAATCAAAGGAACAAATGTAAAAGGTAGTCTTTTGAAAAAAAATTACAGATTTCGCAATCCTTGCAACCATTGGGACATTGGAGAAGATACCACCATACATAAAACATAAACTTATTGATCCGTCTCAAAAAACATGATTTTAGGTACTTGTTACAAAAATAACTTCTTTGTCGTCGACGCTAATACTGCCTGCGGCGCTAATAATTATCAACAATTAGATATCAGAATAAAAACCTACTAACCTAATCTATAGAAATCATAGAAAAGAATTTGTGAAAAAATATATAAATCGTCATAAAATTAAAGAAAACAAATTCAGCAGGCATAGGAGTTTGAACCCGGGACCTTTCGCTCCGTAAGCGAGAACATTACCTATGCGCTAACCGTACGGCTGATGATGAACACTAGGGCAAAGAAGAAATAGTGAGACAAATGATATCACGCTTCTTTATTCGTCCGCCGCAGTAGCACTAATGCGTCCCGGTCCGATGCTACAATATTTGCTCTCTCCGTACCGTTGAACAGGCGGTACAATATCGATCGGCGCTGACCGACTACACCGCATTCGCTTCCCACATAGTAACACGCTCTCGCTGAGTATTACATCATCTGACCTTGATACTTTCATGTCAACGACCTTGGAAAAAACTCGTAACTCTTGCCTTATACGCTATACGCGAACATTAACATTTCCAATGTTATAATTTCTTGATAAACTCATCATTTTCATTAAGAAGTCTTCACCTCTGCGTGACGTTCATTTCAACATCAGACAAAACCAAGTCGGATCTGTGAGCAACGCACAATATACGAAGAATATCTCTTTGTAAATAATTCTTCAGATGGACCCAGATTCCATAGTTTTTGCCAGTATTGGCATTTTCTTCATCAGTTGTAAGGCCTGTAAGTTTTTCTTTAGCCAATTGATCAATGTTTAAATTCTCAAACAAAATCTTGATAGCTTTAGAAGGGCCTTCAGCGCCTCATCTCTCGGATTTGTTTTCCCCTAAAAATTCTGATTTCATTTCCTTATTTTTAGTGGCAGCGGCACACAAGAGCTCTGATTTTACTCGGTCTGTTGTCCAAGCCTCGTTGATTTTTCCCCTTTTTCCTTATTTTTCGGCATCGGCATTAATGCCTGCTACTAGGCGGCACTAAGACCTTCATTAGGCGGCACTAGTGCCGCCTAGTTTATTATTTAAAATATGCTCTGTAGCTAGAGAGCATGTATCTTTGTTTTGTGAATAAAGTTACGTGACAATATGATATAGAACAAACTGTGGGCTGTATTATTGAAGATGGGAATACCCAGATATCTAGTCTTTATTATCGACTGACTGAACGAAGAAAACTCAACTTTGGTGAAAACCGATAATACCAACTCTCCATCTCGGACAAATGTAAAGACAAAGGAGTCAGACAAGCTTATTTCATCATCAATTCTTTTTCACATCTATAGCGAAGTGAATATGTGACGTGTGCTGAAGGAATGGTAGGATGGAGTAGCTAAAAGCAGAATTAAGATTTTTTTACTTGAGATTTACAGATATCTTAGTTACAGTAAACGAGGATGACCTTATTTATACACCTGCTGGGCAACGTTCAAACAATAAGCTTAGTAATAGGTACTTTAGAACATTTATGAGACTCCAGTGGCGGATCCAGTGCGAAGCGCCAGATTCAGGAGGGCGCAAATCTAAGGCCAGCAGAAGAACGAAAAATTAAATATTTTTAATGTAAAATATAATATAAAAGCGCTCTCACGTAAAAATATCTTTTAAAAGATTCATTATCCATTATATTGATATTGCGAATCAATTCCTCAAATCAAAACAGTAATAATTCTTGATATTGATATTGTTCATATACATCGAAAATGCAAAATAAAGGAATGGTTGATTATGATACAAACGCCCAAAAAAAAAAATTGAAGTCGAATTTTTTAATTTTATACTATTATACGATTCAAATGTATTGAACCCTCAGTTCAACCGCGAATATCTCAGAGGAGCAGAAAAAGTTGAAAAAATTATGTGTTTATTATGAGACAATTCTAAATCAATCGCTGAAATTTGAATAATGTACATTGGACACTTTTGAAGTTCTGCTAAGTTATACTGAAAAATTTTGACCATATTAGTTTTAAATCCATTATATCTTGGAAAATATGCATACTATGCAAATAATATTATAGATACCGATAAAGCACGGCATTTTTTGTACGAGGAAATTTTTTCATAATTTTTTATTTTCAAATATTGCAGTTATTGTCAAAAACGTGACGTCATGTTTATTCGGTTATTTATCAATATATTTAAAAAAATTTTGATAAAATAGTTAATCATATAAAATGTAAGCATTTTCAGAAAAAAGAATTGGTATATTTCAAATATTAATTTAGTTATCAAGCGTAAAGGATAATATCATTGCAAGTTTGCAATAATATCTACTATACTTGATAACTAAATTAATATTTGATATATACCAACATTTTTTTCTGAAAATACTTACATTTTTATAATATTAACTATTTTAACAAAAACTTTTTAAATACATTGATAAATAACCGAATAAACATGACGTCTCGTTTTTGAGAATAACTGTAAAATTTGAAAATAGATAATTATGAAAAAACTTCCTCGTTCAAAAAATGCCGTGCTTTATCGGTGTCTAAAATATGATTTACATAGTACTCATTGCATATTTTCCAAGATATAGCTGATTTAAAACTGGTATGGTCAAAATTTCCTTAAGAAGTAGGACATTTTTCAATATAACTTATCAGAACTTCAAAAATGTTCAGTATACATTATTCAAATTTCAGTGATTGATTTAGAATAGACTCATAATGAACACATAATTTTTTTAATTTCTTTTGCTCCTCCGTTTCTGAGATATTCGCGGTTAAAGTGAGGGGTCAATACATTTGAATCGTATATTAGATGTGTGTATAAATTCTGTTAAAGAGAGATTTTCGCAATTAAATAACCATAGTGAACTTTTCGGTTTTTTATACAACTTTTCTTCTCTTAAAGAACCAGATAACAGCACGATATTAAAATATTGTTAGGATTTACATACAGTTCTAACTGATGACATACATCCTTTTGATTTGCATAGTGAAGTTCTTGTGTTAAGAAATTTGGTAAAAACCAATAGTTCACATTTGGATATTTTAAATTTTATTAAAAAAAAAAACTAAAAGATAATTCATCCAATGTATCAATAAGTTTACGGATCCTGTTAACCCTACCTGTTTCAGTTGCCAGCGGAGAACGATCATTCTCCAAACTAAAATTCATTAAAAATTTTCTTCGTTCAACAATGGCGCAGCAAAGGTTAACTGATTTGGGAACTTTATCTATTGAATATGACATAGTTCAAAAATTAAGCTTTAATGACGTAATTGATGAATTTGCAAAACAGAAAGTTCAAAAAGTTACCTTGTAATTTTTAATATTTTGTATTGTACTAGTTTCTTCAGTATAGTTAATGTTTAAATTTAATATTTTTGGAAATGTTGTTACTTTATTTTCATTTAAAACGTTAGTTGTTATAGTACATTTTTTTGAAATGTACGTTTGGTATTTAAACAATCTGATACTTGTATTATTTATGTTGGTTTATATTTCTAGTATTTTATTACTTAATCTGATATTTTTTATAGTGTCACCAGTTATTAATTTTATATTATTTATTTTAGTATTTTAATGCGTCGATAGCATTTTCCTCAACAACCGTAAGTAGATAAGCTATAGGGATTCTGCGCCAAAATCCCATGTTATTTCTTATGGAGGTTCATTCTGGTCATTTTTGTCTGATTTTACCCCCCACTACTTTTAGGCTCCGCCTTCGGGGAAGGTCCTACCGGTCGAGGAGATACACGATCTGAACAGCTTTTTAAAACAGACCTGTATACGGACCCTGTTTAAAAGCTGTACAGACCTGTTTAAAAGCTGTAAAAACCTGTTTAAAATCGTACAGGCCTGTATACAGACCCTGTTAAAAATCGTACAGACCTGTATACAGACTCTGTTTTAAAAAGCTGTTCAGATCGTGTATCTCCTCGACCGGTAGGACCTTCCCCGAAGGCGGAGCCTAAAAGTAGTGGGGGGTAAAATCAGACAAAAATGACCAGAATGAACCTCCATAAGAAATAACATGGGATTTTGGCGCAGAATCCCTATAGCTTATCTACTACCGTAAATACAAAATACAGATATTATTACTAAATAATTTGTTTGTTTTTATTTATTTTATTTAAGTGTAAATTTATTTAGAGTTTTTTCACTACAATTAATTTTTTATTAAAATAGGGGCGCAAAATCAGCTATTCGCTTCACTAGAAAAAAACACTAGATCCGGCACTGTGAGACTCCTCTTTATACGAATGTTCGTTTGCAAACTCTCCTTCTACATTTAAGATTGAAAAATTACACTTAAAGAAATGTATATTAAGTTGATTTGTTTGCCACGTGACGAACTTAAATGTTTGAATATGCTATATTTTTTGTGAGAACGTTTAATTTATGTGAATACGCCGTTTCCATTGTATTTATTGAACGATCTCAGAATCAATTACAATAAAACAGAAATTGTCATTATATACTGGACATATGAAAACTACTCCAATGCGATAGGGATACGTGAAGATATTTGTGAGATAGTAAGCAAGATGATACCCAGTATACTTGGGGTCCTTGTGGATAATGCCGGCAACTGTGAATATGAGAAACGAGGAAGCATACAGATCGGCAATTTGCCAGTTGAACAAAATAAGAGATGAAAACATGGACTGTTAAGGAGACAGATAAACGGTGTATTGATGCTTTTGAAATGTGGGTCTGGAAACATTTGATGTGAATTCCCTGGACAGCCTATCGCGCCAACAACTCGATCCTACTAAAAATATGTTCCCCAAAGCGATTCTCCAGTATTGTATCCTGCCAACCTCAAGAAATGCCCACCTTAAGAGATGTGGAGACTACAATATAGAACAGTTGATAATTCGGGGAAAATCGAATGGCAAAAGGCGTAGAGGACGCCCTTGCCATCATATTGGGCTGGCGTAACTTCAGTAATATCACCAAGGAGCTGATGAGACAGAGCTTTGATGGGATCATGATTAGGATATGGCGTAATGCTGTCAATCGCTCCATACAGTAATGGAAGATGAAATCCCAAAATATCTGCCAAGATGTTGGAAATAAAATGATTATAGAAATAAAGACCTCAAATAGACTATACCTTATACATTTTAGTAGGTAGCACATTTTAATAATTAACATTATTTGGAAGTACTACACAATATGAAAAAAACATAATTAATGTAAGCCACAGCAGAAGATTTATATAAATTAAAGAACTTCTATCCGCAAATTTCAGTTTGGAGCTTTTGGTCATCGTCAGTACAGGCTAGGCTAATCATTCATTGTTCAAACTGATTGCAATAAGTCTCCATAGATAGTCTTTCTTATAAGTTGCAAACGTTCAGCATAGCGAATGCTATGGATAAGTATGAACTTTACCTTGCCCCCACTGTGCTCATGATGGCCAAAAGTCAGTTATAATGATACTATTATTATACTATTACTATTCACAAATACAAAACGAAGAGTAGGTATATTGCCTTTGATCGGCACATTTCTAAAACTGGTAATATCGCTCGTAGAGAAAAAGTTTTTATATCACTAGTCGAGTGCAATTAGGTTTTTACCTTGGAACCCAGTCATAATGAATGGATTTTCATGATTTTTTTTGCATTGAGTTTCTAATACTGAGTACAGAAAAGTTTACCCTTTAAAAATTGCCGCTTTTTACTTGGGGGTGGTTCCCATCCACTCTAGAGGGGTGGGCAAAAAAGCAAAATAGTGGTATGCATTATACCCCCTATGATACGCCTATGCCAAATAGTGACTGGAAACTTGTAGAAAGGGATAGAGTTTTCTTGAGTGTGGTGAGAGGAGATTCGCGATTGCATTCTGGATGACTCTGGAGGCAATTTCAGAGTAGGTATATCAGGCGCGAGTACCGGCGGAAGGGGGAGAAGTTTTATTAAAGTGAAGTTTGGAAGCAAAAGTGAGGTTAAATATCAAGTAAACAAAGTGTAAAGGTTATTTTAGTTATTAAGAAATATATTTGAAATATTGTAATCAGTAAATTATTAAATAAAGTGTCAGTGCTTAACTTTTGTTAAAATTATTTAGAACCCACGGATTCATACATGGTGTTTCTCCTAAGAGGTGGAAATACGTAACAATAGTAACCACCGAATCTGATGTAGAATCATATTGTAAGAGAAAAACGTGGTTTACAATTAATTTTTCATGAAAATTTATATTTTCCAAGTTATAACGATTTGAAGATTACGATTTTAGCTTTAAAAATTGGTACCTTGAGACTGTTTTTCGTAAATAACTCAAAAATCTTACATTTATGAAAAAAGTGGTATGGTACAAAAAACAAAATTATGAAATTGCAAGTATTTTATTTTTTGTTTATTTCTGTATGATGAATAGTACTAAAAACACGTAATAGTTTAAAAATGGCGCTCGACCGTTTATTAGTCGTGATATATTGTTTAAATCTCAAATATGTCAGAAACTATAAGTATAATGTTAAAAATACATATCATAGAAATTAAAGGGCTTGAAGTAGTCTTTTATAGGATTTTTTTTCTATTCGTACAGCTTGAAAACTAACGATGTTATGTGCCAGACAACGAGTGCTTTGTATTTTTTTTAAATAAAAAATTTAGGATTTTCCTACTGTCATTGGCCATAGAATAGAAATTTAAAAAATCTGTACAAGTTTTTATTAATATATAGTGTTACCAACTTGCTCCGATTTTGAGAGCTTCAATTCTTCAAAAGTTTTGAAGAAATATGAGATTTAAATGTTTTTCCTTGCCACTAAAAGTTCAAGCCCCACATTTGTACTGCCATATCTCCGAAACTGTTAATTCTAAAAATATGTTAAAAAACAAATTAATATATCGCTTCTTATGCTTTATTACTTCCACATCCACGTAGTGGATTGGAAGTATAGTAATCGCAAAAAAATTTTCAAAAATTTTTATTCGTGAAATAGGTTTAGAATGTCATAAAACGCCGAGATTTTAAATTTGAGCGAAAAAAAATGTTCTGTCTGTCTGTCGGTCTGTCTGTAACTTTTTTTTGTCCGCACGTTTTTTCCGGAACGGTTTGAGATATTGACTTGAAATTTTGTACACGTACATATTATGACGAGATCTGGAACTGGATTGTTTTTTGAGGAAATCCGGTGAAGGGTTGGGGGTTAAATAGGGGAAAATAGGGAAAAATAAGTAAGGCAAGCTGGTAAGAGAACAGACACTTGAAATTTGGTGTATGTACTAGAAGTTAAGGCCTAAGATTTTTTTATAACATCTTTCAACCCCCCACCACCCCTACCCCATTATTGGGGTTGATAAAATAAAGTTGAGATTTTCATTTGAAATTTCGTACACGTATGTATTATAACGACGTCTGAAATTAGATTATATTTTCAGATGATTCCGTTAAAGGGTTGGGGGTTAATTTGGGGTAAATAGGGGAATATAAGTAAAACAAGTTGGTAAGAGTACAGAAACTTGAAATTCGGTATACGTACTAGAAGCCAAGGAGTCAGATTTTTTTATAATATTTTTCAACCCCCACCACCCCTACTCCAATTTGAAAAGGGTTGATTAAATAAAATTGAGATATTCATTTGAAATTTGGTACACGTATCTATTATAACGACATCTGGAACTAGATTATAATTTGAGATGATTCCGTTGAAGAGTTGGGGGTTAAATAGGGGTAAATAGGGGAAAATAAGTAAAGCAAGCTGGTAAGACCACAGAAACTTGAAATTCGGTGTATGTACTAGAAGCCAAAGCGTCAGATTTTTTTATAATATTTTTCAACCCCCACCACCCCTACTCCAATATGAAAAGGGTTGATTAAATAAAATTGAGATATTCATTTGAAATTTGGTACACGTATCTATTATAACGACATCTGGAACTAGATTATAATTTGAGATGATTCCGTTGAAGGGTTGGGGGTTAAATAGGGGTAAATAGGGGAAAATAAGTAAAGCAAGCTGGTAAGACTACAGAAACTTTAAATTCGGTGTATATACTAGAAGCCAAGGTCTCAGATTATTTATAATATTTTTCCACCCCCACCCCTACTTCATTATTACCAGGGTTGATAAAATAAAATTGAGATATTCATTTGAAATTTGATACACGTATGAATTATAACGACATCTGGAACTAGATTATTCTTTGAGATGATTCCTTTGAAGGGTTCGAGGTTATTTAGGGGTAAATAGGGGGAAATTAGTAAAGCAAGCAGGTATGACTACAGAAACTTGAAATTCGGTGTATGTACAAGAGGCAAAGGCCCCAGATTTTTTAATAATTTATTTCAGCCCCCACCACCCCTACTCCATTATTCAAGGGGTTGATAAAATAAAATTGAGATATTCACATGAAATTTAGTACGCATATGTATCATAACGACATCTGGAACTAGATTATATTTTGAGATGATTCCGTTGAAGGGTTGGAGGTTAAATAGGGGTAAATAGGGGAAAATAAGTAAAGCAAGCTGGTAAGACTACAGAAACTTGAAATTCGGTGTATGTACTAGAAGCGAAGGTCTCAGGTTTTTTTATTAGTATTTTCTATTTCTCCCCACCACCCCCACACTCCCTTATTAAGAGTTGATAAAATTAAATTTAAATTTTCACTTGAAATTTGGTACATTTATATATTATATTTATATCTGAAACAAGATTATATTTTGACATGATTGCGTTGAAGGAGTTGGGGTAAGTAGAGGTAAATAGGGAAAAATAAGTAAAGCAAGCTGGTAAGAGTATTGTAACTTGAAATTCGGTGTATGTCCTAGAAGCCAAGACCTCAAATTTTTTAACAATATGTTTCAACCCTTCCACTACCCTTACTATATTATTAAAGGGGTTGATAAAATAAAATTGAGATATTCACTTGTAATTTGGTAGACGTATGTATTATAACGACATCTGGAACTAGATTATATTTTGGGATGATTCCGTAGAAGGGTTAGGGTTAATAGGAGTGACTAGGGGAAAATAAGTAAATCAAGGTGATAAGAGTACAGAAATTTGGGATTCGGTGTATATACTAGAAACCAAGGCCTCAGATTTCTTTCTAATATTTTTCAAACTCCACCACCTCCGCTTCATTATTAATGGGATTGATAACATCAAATTGAGATATTCACTTGAGATTAGTACACGTATGTATTGTAGTGACATCTGATTGAGATGCCTCCATTGAAGGGGTGGGAGGTGAATAGTAGAAATTAAGTAGGGTGAACTAAAAACTACATTTTTAACGTATATGGTAGAAACCAACTCCTCACTATGACATCTGCCCCAAATATTATTAAAATTCTATGACCAATAATTTCCACATACTAGAGTGCAAATATAGTCAAGATGTTTCCTTTAAAACGACTTGGATGTGGAAGTAGTGATTCCTTAGGCAGCGGTTTTTTCTATATTGTCATATTTTCTTTTAATGCAATTATTTTGAAGTTATTTACAAAAGAAAGGAGTTTTTTCAGCAAAACCGTAAAATTTTTCTTAATTTAAAGTTGGTATATTTTTAAAAATGACTGCTTTAAAAATGCCAAACAATTAGAGCATGTTAGCATGCTATATATTAATAAAAACTGGCACAGATTTTTTGAATTTCCATTATATGGCCAATGGCTGCAGGAAAATTCTAAATTTTTTCTTCAAAAAAAATTGCAAAGAACTCATTGTTTTGCACATAACCTGGCCCGACGAGAGGGGTGGGGGGGTCGGGGGTGTTTCCCACCGGGCCCGGAGTTTTTGAGGGATTCCCCGAATTTCTGCAATCCGGGAAAAGTTGGAGATGTATATGCCAATTTCAATTGCATTTGCATTAGCGAAAGCAAGCTAAATATTCCAAATTGGTAATTTTGTATGGCACAAAGGAATACCACCCCCGTTCTTCGAAATTATATCAGCGGTGGTGGGGGAGCCCGTATGCTACTACTCCCGGGCCCCGATTTTCTCCGACGGCTCTGCACATAACATCGATATCTTTTAAGCTGAATGGATAAAAAAAACTTATCAAAGAGTACTTCAAGCCCTTTAATTTCTATTATAATGTATTTTTAACATCATACTGATATTTCTGATATAATTGAGATTTAAACATTATGTCACTACCTACTGATAAACGTGTGAACGCCATTTTTAAACCATTATGTTTTTAGAACTATTCATCGTACAGAAATAAACATAAAAAAATACTTGTAATTTCATAACCTTAATTTTTGTACCATACCACTTTTTCCATAAATGTAAGACTAGAGCCCCCAAGTAAAAAGCGTCAATTTTTAAGGGGTACACATTTTTGTACTCAGTCTTAAAAACTCAATGCAGAAAGTTTCATGAAAATCCATTCACTATTTATGGCTGGGTTGCGTCATTTTCCATTGCACTGCACTACACTGTGTGGTTGGTCTGATGGACAGGCAGACATCGTCTGTTCGTCACGTTTTTTGTAAGAACAATAACTTAAGAAGAAAAAGTGCGATTTTATTGAAATTTGGACAATAAGTTAGCGTTGTCTAGAGGAAGAACTCTATTGCTTTTTGAGCAAAATCGACCACTAAATAAAAAAGTTATTAATTGTTTAAATAAAAGAAAATATATTTTTATTTTTGTTTTGTAAATGAACACAAACAAAATTATGAATGCCCAAAACTAACATTATTTCCAAAAAACTGCGTAGAGTACTAAATATAATAAACACAGGTATTTAATTCTGTACAGGTCCTTACTGGATACCTTTTGTGGGAAACCTGCCAGAACTGAGGAAATTGTCGCGGATCCTTGGAGGCCAACATTTAGCTTTGAGTGAGCTATCCAAAACATACAAAACAAATGTACTTGGCTTGAAATTAGGAAAGGATTATGTTGTCACGGTGTTTTCTTATTCAACTGTAAGGATGGTCCTTACTGGAGAAGAATATGAAGGAAGACCAGATAATTTCTTTATTAGACTACGGTCTATGGAAACTAGAAAAGGTATTTACATGTTTAAATGACTTATTTTTTTGTCATCTCGTAATTCATTTAATAAAGGCTTGTAGAAAGAATGAACTCTACTGTACAATGCTTCAGTTATTGAACGGAATTTGTTTTAAATATCTAAATTGAAATAATAATTGTCTTATCAGAATTAGACAATTATGTCCCAAGTAACATTTTTAGAGACGATTTAGGCAGTGGGAAACAATTTTGTAACTGTTTCGAGCCTTGTGCGAGATATATATTATACATTTCACATATTTTTTTAAAATTGTGACCAATTTATTAATTTACATGTAACACACTATTATTCAACGGTTCAATAACTGTGTCTGCCATTAGCTACCTCTACAACTTTTCTTCGGAATAATTGTTTGAAAACATTTTCGAAACAAACTGCAGCATCTGTTACTTTATTTATGACTGTAATTTTAGTAGAGGGTCCACGCCTTCGAAAACCGTCAAAATCGCCAAGTAACCCATTCCAGCAAGGTAAATAAATTTTGAGCTCGCGTGTCGAAAGAGGGTCCTAAGGGGATCAGAAATGGCTTGTTGGACTTTTTTTGGCGCTTGCACAAGTTCTCCACAAGAAAAACAGATGGCGGAACGTTATTTCAAGAATTCCTGTTTTTAAACTTATACCTCTCGCTAGAAAATTAACTGCGTGCGATATTGATCTGATTTTTTATATCTATATACTACTGACCTGAGCGCATCTATCTGCACTAGTAGAATTTCAAAATCACTTACGGTTTTTTTTTTCTAAATAAATCCTAAATCACAGGTACGAAATTTGTATATTTGAAATTTCGACGTGCGAGCAACTGTATTAAATGTTCATTTTTTTTATGTATTATATGAGAATGAAATATGGTCTAAAGTTCAAAAAAGTTCTTGTAAAAAAAATAGCTCCATATCTTAAAGAGTTTTTGAGTTACAGACATTTTAAAATAAACCACAATATAGATTCGTGATACTCCTATATAGGGTGTAATCAGTTTCATGTCATTAAAAAAAAACTGGTAATGGGGACCGACTAGACAAACAAAAAACCTTTATGACTTTTCCCTCTAGGGGCACTGAAAAAAACTGATCTAGGTCAATATTTTTAATATTATGGTAGACAACTATTGAGAACCACTGCTTTTTTTGGCCAATGGACTTATAGTTCGCAATTATACAACTTTAAATTGTCATAAAAAAGTGCTCGCCGGCACACGCGGTGGGTCTGCGGTGTCAAAGGATCATCGACCGCCTTTGATGGACCGCCTCAACTGAACTGAGGCAAGTATAAAGAGGTAAATAATTCATTCTCTCTTCGTGCACAATTGCAAGCAAATAATGGCCATAGAGGTTTAAACAGAGCATTTCTTTACATGTGTGTTTTTTAATTTGGAACAAAATATTGGATTGTTTATAATTTAGAAAATTTAAATGTGGTTTATTAACATTTGTAACATAAATGAGTGTCCTCTGGGTTAAAAGTTTACTACCTACCTAAATGATTCAAAATCTCTGCATCTGCATCAATACACAGTTCGGTACGTCAAATTAAGGACATACGCACTTCGTTCAACACTAAACACTAAACTATCAACTAACGTTGTCAATAAAGAAAAATAAAATAAAAACTTGATACAAAAGCCAAAAAGGAATACAAAAAGAACGAACAAGTAAGTTCCCAAGTAACACAAGTCGTCCTCTTATTACGCTTAAAGCTTTATAAATAATATATTATGGCAACTTATACAGAAAATTAGTTATATTGAAGCTTTATTCAGCACTAAACTGCTTATAAAGTAAATCGGTGGAATAAGATTGCTGATAAAATGCTTTCACAGCATAAATATAAATCTTCTTTATTAAAGCATCTTATATAGTTTTTTTTTAATTTATAAAGGCTTAGTAAGGTCTATTATACAGACACACACCATGTATATTTATAACAAATGCATAAACTTCTATATAACATGTATATACATCTGTTTTACAGTTTGGCAATTTCTCTATAATGGCTATACTTATAACATTGGAATTTAAAGGTTTTTAAAGCAAAAGTTTGCAGCAATGTAGTTGTGTAATCCAAATGCCATTTACGTCAGCCCTAATATAGATTATTTATAAATGCATTTTACGTGTAGTAGGAATATTTTATAAAGCGCTTATTCAATTGAAATTCTACTTTGGAGCTATGTAGTTACAATCTTCCGTCTTTATAGAACTCTTATACAGCTAAACTTACTCCGCTTTATAACCTTTAAAAAATCGCTTATAGTTTCATTGAAACTCCGTACATTTCTCATGTGCTGTTTGTTGTTAAGTGTTACATTACAATATGCATAAGTATTGGAGGAAGACAAAGCGAAGTGGTCATTTCAGGAGGAAAGTTAAATTAACACTTAAGCTGCCTTAAGCTAGAGTACTAGCTCTCAGCTGCGGCATATGGGAATGTCACAAGGAATGGTTGTTGTGTACTTGTATGTTGTGTGCTTATGTTCTGGGTGAGTGATGGAATCATATAGCTAACTCGACCAGGGCGGTAAAATAAATAAGATCTTAAAAAAACACAAGAAACAAACGTCGTAATGGAATGCTCGCCACAAATGTATGGAAATGAAACTTAATGCCTGGTTGATCGATGCTTGGTTAAGTATTTACTTTCAGCTTACTGGACCCTATGCCTCGACAACTCAATTTTATTTGATATAATGTACCTAATACCATTGGTGATATTTTTGTATATACAATATTAGTGCTAATAAAAGTGATAATTCTCCAATGTCATTTGATTTGCTTTCGAGTTTTTCTTGTTATGTAGCAAAAAATTTTATGCAATCATTTTATCATTGCAAACTACAAAAATCTACCAAAATCAATAAAAAATATAGGTCTGAAATTGAAATAAAAGTAATAAAATCACATCCCTCAAAATCAAAATGATGAATTCAATTATTACATAAAATGTGGATTTTCTTCAAATAAAATTCACCTTTCTCTGGATATGCCACTGATTACGAGAGAGCTCGATGAAGGTTTCGTTGGAATATCTTATAATCCTCGAAAAATGCTATTATATCACCTCTAGACAGCCAAAGGGCTGTTTTAAGAATTTATAACAGCTTCTGTAGTGACCCTCTTCGATACTTATTGGGAACCATATTGTATTTTCTAAAAGTATATATGACAGGGCGGCCATTGTTACCGGTTCGAGGTATAATTAACTTTTTATCACTTGAAAAGGAAAATTGTACAAAATATTTACAGCAATCACTAATAGGGTGTTCAATATACGTGGCTCATCATTTTAAAACAATTCCGCAGAAAAAAAATTTAAAATATTTTTTTTAAATAATTTTCAACATTATCAAATTCAAGGAATTTTGGAGGCGCGTCTATTTATTTCAAAGTAGAATAGCATATTTCAACAGAAAAATTTTCTTCGCATGACAAATTTAGTTTTCTACGAATGACAGCATACACTAATTCGCAGGCAATATTAATTCAGCTTCCTAATAAGTTGCCATAACAATTTGCGTCATCATCCCAGAAGAATATATCAACTATAATGTATGTGTGTGTGTGAAGCTGCTAAAGACACTGTAATATCGATGCTTTATAATTGCAAACAGTAACTCACATTTAGAGCAATTTTTACTGCATAGAAACTTATTTGCAGCAATTATATAACAACTTCTTAGCAGTCATATAACATGGTTTATAATAGCTGGTAAGTCGAAATAAAGAGGCTGCTGTAATGTTACTTTAAGTATCTATATACCTTTTACAGAGTTTACCGAGGCTGTATAAACTGCGCCTATTTTGGGTATATAGATACCTTATTAATACTGGACTATTGTTGTTAACTCTTAATTATAAAGTATTAAGCTTTATAAAAAGGTGGAGTAGATATTCATAGCGTTTTTAAAAAGCAATATGTGCTACTTGGGTTGTGTCTGTATATACGTAATCAAGAATTTGACAACTTGAACGGTAAGTCAATAAAATAAATCTTAACTATAAATACACAATGACGCGAAATTCAAAAATAACAAAAATAACGAACGGCGGGTTGGACGTGTGTACATAACGAAATACCCACAGTAACTAATATCTTGCACAAGGGAGAGTTATAGTTTTCTTCAGATCAGATCTAGATCTAAACCTACCTCAATATTCCAGTAGTTCCCAAAACATGTTATTGAAAATTTGCGAAATTTTTGTGTATTTTTTCTCTCCAAAACTATGAGATTTAGACTCCATGCTATATAAGTTTTTTTTGTTTGTCTTGTCGTTCCCTACCACCAGTTTTTTTTAATGACATGAAACTAATTACACCCTGTATATGCGGCTGTTTTCTGGCGTACTGCTGTCTAGCTAATTGTAATGCATCAAGATAGTAATCCCATACATTTTTGAAATTGCCTTATTATTATTTACAATTTTACAAAAATATTAATATGTAAAATGAAATTCATTTAGCGGAGGATTTTATTAGATTATGAAGGTGTTATAATGAGATTATTTATGAAGTATAGTACCATTTTGTGGTATAAAATATAAAAATATAATATAAACACGTACACAAGACGTATAATATATAAGTAATAATAATAATAATAATAATAATAATAATAATAACGCATAATAAGTATATACAGCTCAGTAAGCATATACGAAATAACTATATTATTAATAGTAAGAATCACTGTCTGTTAAAAACGGCTCTGTATTATTTCTGCCCTTAAAACAATTGTTAGGAAAGGTTGCACATGCACATGCAACAGAACACCTAGTGGACGCACATTTTTAGTCACACTGCTTTACAATTCCACTTTTGTTTTTTTTAGATCCACTTGTAGTTTTTTGTTATTTATGGTTTTATTTGGTTATTCTCTATCAGATATCCAAATTGTCTGGGAGAGGGTAAATTGGGAAGGAGATCGGAGAATCGCTTGGACACTAAAATTTGATGTGTTCTTAACCGCTTTTCAAGTGACCGAGGTAATTTGTTTGAAATTCAGGGTCTTCTATTAAGTAAGGGAAGTGGAATTATAGTATAGAGTCTAAACCACTTCGTGTGGATAATTTTTACAATTAAAATTATTTCGCAGTAAGCAAGGTTTGAACCTACTTCGCTAAGTACTTTAGTTGCAACCTAAGCTAAGCACACTAAACCATTGGACTACCGTCCCCTGTAATTCCCGATTTAAATGCAATAAGGACGCGTCTTTTGTAGGACGCTGGACGCGGACGTAGCAAACGCAAGTCTTACGGAAAATTAATTCCGCCTTAGCAAATCTAAGAATATGAACTCACTATGGCCATACAGATTCACATAGGACTTAACGACTATCTTCAATTATACGATCATCAATTGCATCGCAGTTAATTCCAAGATTAGTCAAATTATTTAGGTGGCCTCTTTGCTTTAAGGCAACTGTACCTGCTCACTTTTTCCACTTCGGACAGGTCACACAATACAGGCTGCCAATAAAATTTTTACAATATTTTCATCTTCATATTTTTCACCTAATTATTAGTGTAAGAGTAGCCATGCTGGCTAAACTTCGCCTCAAATATAATTAAATGTATGTTTATATGCATTTACTGAATAAAGACGTTTATTATTATTATTATTATTATTATTACCGATTTCGTGAATACTCTAAAATACTTTTTGTTGTCGTGTATATACCCACACAATTTTTGCAGGTTTTCTATTTTGCAAAAATTAAACATACTTTTACAAAAATCTTATTGTGTTCGCGTCTTCATGATTGCACTTCAAATTCGATGCTAGGCAAGAGGAATCCAAGTTCACATTGTTGGGTAACATAACATATGTCCTTATTTACACCAATATTCATAAATGCATTTTAGATGATTCGCTTTATTTTTGTTATTATGTATAAATGTATAATGTATTCCAGTTTGGAGTGGGAATTGTGTCTGTTCTGGCGAATTAATAGGATTCTGATAGATGCGCTAATGTCTGTAATATATAGATTTAAGAAATCAGTTCGATGTCACGAGTAGTTAATTTTTTAGCACTTGGTAAACGCTTAAAAACACTAATTTCTGAAATAACATTCCTCCATCTTTTTTTTGTGGAGATTAACGAAAGTCCAACAAGCCATTTCTGATGCCCCTAAGGACCCTCCTCCTAAATTCGTGGCCAAAAAGTATTTACCTTGTTGGAATGGGTAATTTCGATTTTTAAAGCTTTGGACCCCTTACTATTTTGTGCGGGTACGTTGCTGAAATTGTTTAAAACCTATTATTATAGACATAACTGACGCAGAGTAACTGTTTCCAAATTGTTTCCACTTTTTTCATAATGGATATATTGACAATAAATGGAGGCACAAAACATAGCAAACGGTAGGGACCATATTGTATAATAGTAAACATATAAAAACATCCTTTTTTTTTGTTGAAATTAGTTTAGAATGTCATGAAACGTTGAGATTATAAAAATAGATAACGAATCTGTCCGTCGCGTCGGTGTATAACTCTTTTGTACGCACGTTCACTCTAAAATGGTTTAATAAGATACACATGAAAGGAGGAGGGTCAATGAGGCCCGAATTTAGGCCCCTTTTAATTTGAAAAAAAAATCATTGTGAACATAAATATACATTTTAAAAAAGATTCCAGCCTAGGCGGAAATATCCCACCGTCTTCAAGTCATTTTCACCCCTCCCACCCATTTTGGCCATTTTCATGTTTCTACACTTTTATGTTGAATCATACCTTATCTATCACCTTAAGTACACTCCCGACTCCTTCTTATTTCTTATGGCTCGAAAAATATCTGCTGCTAGTTACTGGCCCACCCCACGCATCACTCGCTTCGTTTATAGTCCATCCACTTGAAATGTGCTGTGACTAGGACGAGACCTGGGTACCCCCCAGTTTTCGAGGGTGCTGAATACGATGGTGATATTTTTAGACCTCCCACCCCCCCGGGAACTACCCCTAAACGCGATAAACCACCCCATTTTTGCGATTATTCCATTCGAGGACTTATCGAATTGGGTTTTTCGGGTAGGCCATATGGACATTGACCATCCAACATATTATCAATCCCCGGGGTTGAAACTACCCCCTCCCCTAATACTAAAATCTCAAAAATTCAAACTTTGTGAAAACTGTTTATCTCCGTTTTCGAGAGGTTCAACACGATAGCAAAATACGTTTCTCCCCTACACTCCACTAATCACCCCCAAATTCCCAAAACCGTCCTCTTTTTACATATCTGGCTACTGCATATGGGGAATCGTTTCGATCCAAGTCACCAGAAGATTTTTAGTTTGTTGTCATGTTGGATGGTCATATAGTCCATACAGCCTACCCGAGAAACCCGATCCGACAAGCCCTCGCATGCCTAGAATGGAAAAAATCGCGAATAGAGGGTGGTTTTTCGCGTTTAGGGGTAGTTCCCAAGGGGTGGAACTTTTTCATGGACTATAAGTGAAGTGAGTGGTGCATGTGGTGGGTCAGTAATAAGCAGCAGATGTATTTCGAGCCATAAGAAGGACTCGGGACTGTACTTAAGGTGATAGATAAGGACGATCCAACATAAAAGTGTAGAAACATTAAAATTTCCAAAATGGGAGGGGTGAAAATGACTTGGAGACTAGGCTGGAATCTATTTTAAAAGATAATTTATGTTTACAATTAAGTTTCCAATAATTTCTTTTTCCAATTGAAAGGGGCCTGAAATCAGGCCTTATTGACCCTCCTTGTTTGGTAAGTATAACGTCTGTATTAACATGAAATTAAGAACTGGGGATTTGGAGTATATGTACTAGAATCCAAGGCCTCAAATTTTTGTTTTTGTGACATCTGCTGCTACTCCCACAATCAACCCCACTCAATTATTAAAGGGGTTTAACAAAAAAAATAAATATATTGAATTGAAATTTGATACCTGTATGTGTTTGAGGGGTAAATAGGGGTAGATAAATAAAGCAAGCTAGTAAGAGTTCAGCCACTTGGGGAATTGGGTGTATTTGCTAGAAACCACAGCAGTCTTCATTTTTTTTATGTCTAGAATATAGTGCTCCTTTAGCAGTGCAAGTACTATTACCCAAAAACCGTAGGGGCGATACAATAAGGAGAAGATATCAACACTTGGTACACGGCTACCCTCGGATTATATTTCTTTTCTCGAAAACTACAATGTGTGCCACTCTCTTGTGGCAAAACCTAGTATTTTAGCATATGTACACCAGATTCCACTCCCACTCCGTTATTAAAGGGGCAGGCGCAGATTTAGGGGGGGGGTTCAGCCCCCCCCCACCCCTAAGCCAATAATTGATAGGTCTCTGTTTGGGGTTGTCTTGAGTTAAATCATGATTTAAAAAAAAAATCTTTGACTTAAATCGCTATTTAAATCGATGATTTAAGGAATAAATTAGGCCCTGACTTGTTCTTTTAGAAATGCAAGCTGAAAATAAATATTTTAATAGAATATGAATTTTGAAGTTTTTATTAAATGTTTTCAAGACGTTTATTTTCAATTTATTTTATAGTTTGGTTTATAGATTTAAGTTTTTTTTATAAAAAGTTCAAAATGCCATTATACCTATTTAGTTTGAATGTGCGCCGCCCCCCCCCCTCCAAGAATTTTCTAAATCCGCGCCTGTAAATGGTAACAAAATAAAATTGTGTGTTCCAGAACAAAAGTTCGCAAAAAGACTTTTTGGTATCAGACACTTTCATTACCACCCCCCACTCCCATTTAACGTCGGTAGTACCATCAGAATAGGAACACATATTATACAAATATCAAAAATTATGTGTCTAGAAAATGAATCGCAACATGTTGCAAATAGCTCCTCTATATTATACTTATAAGAACACATATACTTGTTAGAAACAGTTGCGAAAATGTTCCTAAAATGCTACTTGTGTTATATATTATTTCAAGAAATATTTCAATTTACAACCATAAAGATGCTATGTGATATCGTCTTTGCCAAAACAAATGACACACTAGGTACTCATTAATGCATGGCCATTTAATTTCATGCAAATAGGGAAAATTGGAGCAAAATAATGATGGAATTTTTTAAACTTGGCAAAAGATGTTCTTTAAGGTTTGCTATGAAACACATTAAAAGTTCCTCTATCATCGCCGCCATCTTGAAGAAATGGTGCTCAAATTCTGTTTTTTGCCTATATCTCGCGCGGTAATCATTAATGATATCGAAATTATGCACTATATATAAAATAAAGCTTATAAAATTCCCTACAAAATATGCCACACATTTTTTCCGAATCTACTGTTATACTATTCGAAAATAAAAAACAAAAATTTGATTGAAACATTTCTAAAATCGGAAATATTACACAATGAAAAATTTTCATATCATTGTATTAGTCATGCAATTCTGAATAAGTTTTAAAATGTCCATCATCTGAGCGTTTGTCTGTCAATTTAATCGTCCTTCTCTCCATACGCCATATTTCTGTAAGCACTATAACTTAAGAATGAAAAGTTCGATTTTACCAAACCTTGAATGGAAAATCAGTATTAGATAGAGGAAAAACTCTTTCATTTTTGAAAGAAATCAATCAGATTATATGAAGGTTATGAACCATTTTGATTGGCGAAACATTCACTAGTACAATATGTAATATTTTTGTGTTTATAGAATCTCAACGATTTAGAGAGATCTCTTCATGAGTATTATCTTTTATTAAAATGGTTCATAACTTTCATATTTATCGATTGAGGGTTCTTACTCTATCTAACACTGTTATACCGTTCAAGTTTTAATAAAATCGGACGTCTCGTTCTTAAATTATCGTGCTCACAAAAACATGGTAAAAGGAGACGGACGGTCAGGCAGACAATCTGACAAAATTTGAATGGTGTTAGTTAGAGGAAAAACCCTTTCAATTTAAAAAAAAAACAATCAATAAAAATGAAATTTATAAACCATTTTAGTCAAAGAAAATACATGTGAGGAGTATTATAATTGTTGATGAGATTCTATAAACTCAGAAATATATTATACTAATGAATGTTTCGCCAATCAAGGTGGTATCATCGGGTTATGATTAAAGTCACAAATAATTACTTAAATTATTTACTTATCAATGGTTACAACATTCCTTATAAACTCTTTTAATAAAATGGTTCATAACCTTCACACTTTCCGATCGATTTTTTATAAAAATGAAAGAGTTCTTTCTCTATTTAACACCAATTTACAATTCAAGTTTTAATAAAATCGGGTTTTTCGTTCTTCAGTTATTGTGCTTATAAGAGGTATGGCGAATGGAGAGACGTGCGGACAGATGTTGGACATTTTGAAAGTTGTTCAGAATTACTTGATGAGTACAATGATGTGAAAATTAGAAATACAATTCTTATCACTTAATAAGATTAATCAATGGCTTCAGATACAAAAAACCTTCCAATCATATTGATAATAATGATATTGTATTTTTCATGATTCTTACATTTTTTTAAGGTGTAACATGTACCGATGGTGAATTTTGGAAAGTCCAAAGAAATTTTTTGACGACTCATTTGAGGAGTCTTGGTTTTGGCAAAAAACCCATGGAACTTATGATCAAAAGGGAAGTTTTAGATATATTAACGATATTACAGAGCAATGGACACACCGTTCAAATAGGGAATCTATTGGCACCAGCTGTAATAAATATCTTATGGGCATTAACTAGTGGATCCAGAATAGATCGACAAGATCCTCGGTTAAATCAATTATTACAACTTTTAGCTACTAGAACAAAAGTGTTTGACATGTCAGGTGGTATTTTAAGCCAGCATCCATGGTTGAGATATATAGCACCAGAAAAAACTGGATATAGTTTGATGAAGAAATTGAATAACGAATTAAAGGGTCTTTTGTTGGAAACCATTATGGAACACCAAAAGACGTGGACAGAAGGAAAAGACGATGACATTATTTATTCCTTCATTACAGAAATGAAAAAGGTCAATGGACACAAAACCACATTTACAGGTACAACTAACAAAAAGAGTTTTTAAATTATTATTTTTTAAAAACAATGATTGGTTTCTACCAAATTAATAGATGTTATTTTACAAGGATCTAATTCTCATCTGTTAGTTCTAATGGTATACTTTTGTATGTATGTACTTTAGACTAGTGTGTTTATGAATCTATGGGGCTATTTAAGCTTTTAGGAGAGGGAAGGGGTCACCAGGTCAACAGTATGTTTTTTAAGGATGTGTAATTTTTTATCTTTAAATATAATGGGAGAGGAGTTTCAAACAAACCTTCGTGTAAGGGGGTGTCACAAGTGTTACAAAAGAGGGGGGGGGGGGGGTCAATATAGTTATTTTTGTGAACATATTTGTTGAAGGGCCCCAGTGGCGGAGCGAGGAGTCGCAAGACCCCCAATCATCTTCCAATAGATCTATGTGCCCAGGAATGTATAAATAAAGGCATTCGAAGATTAAAGATCTATATACTTTTGGATAGCCAGGCAGTGTTAAAAGGTCTCAGGTCCTATAGCTTTGAGTGTAAAATTGCCTAGGAATGCAAACAGTCCCCGAAGCAACTAGCAAAAAACAACAAGGTTACCTGGATCGGGATTAGAAGAAAATGAATTAGCTTATATTCTTGCAAAAAAAAAGGTGCTGATGCCCCATTATTTGGACTCGAACCATTTTGTGGCATATCTAAGGGGCACATAATGGAGGAGATCTAAAAATGGGAGAAGGAGCAAAAAGAGTCCTACTGGAGGTGTACTTCAGGCCAAAGACAAGCGGCAAAGAATGCCAAAAGGCTTCTCGAACTCGAAAAGTCCGCCTTAAGGCTGATGACAGCCCTTTTAATAGGTCATTGCCCCTTAAGATATCATTTTTAGAATATGGGCAAGGCAGATGATGATACATGCAGATACTGCAATACCGCAATAGAAACTGCGGAACATATTCTTTGCGAATGCAAGATCCTGTTCTGCACTAGGCTAAAGTACCTAGGAAAGATGGCATTAACGGCTGAAGACATAGGGAAATTAGCCTCCAGGAAAATCACAAGCCTTGCAAAAAGCTTGGGAGTCCTGGTGTCACAGGTTGAATTTCGCTTAAAATTTTAGTATACCTATATTAAAGATTAAATTATGGAAGATTCATCTGATTCAATGCCGAATATTCATTAAAATCTCTCTTGGCCGTATGCTACTCGTCACAATATGTTACCTCGAATAATTGGTTCATTGGTTGCCTATTTTAATAATTATAAATAGATCGACAATAAATTCAATTTATTAAGTTGATGAGCTGCATAAAAATGGGAGCCATTGTGCCACTAAAAAGTAGTTCCAAGATAAAATATTATTTCGTTTGTATAGGATGTAATATATATTTGGGATCAGCTAGTCTCTAGATTTCTTGTAATAGTTGTATCATGGGGATATGATAATATTTTTCTAGTCATTTTCTTTTGCTTTATTATTTGGTTGCCCACTATATCTTTTCCTACTTTTTCGAGTTCACTTTTGTTTGAGGTGTTGAATGAATTAGCTGTGATGGCACTCTTTTGAAAAAATTTATTGTGGTAGGTAACCATTTTTAATTCAGATTAAGTTACAGAAGTATTTAAATAATTGTGAGGAATATTTTTTTGCTGTTGTTGGTGATTTTCCCACAGGGCTTTTTTTAAATACTTTTTGGTCTTAAGTATTATTTCTTCCAATTTGAATGTCCGTGCCCATCAGTTTCTTGGCACAATTTTATCAATTTTATGGCCTGGTTTGCTAAGGATCTTTGAGAGTAGTAGTTGTACCAAGCACAGCTTCTGAATTCTTTTTCACTGAGAGAAAAATCTTTACTACCAGCCATGAAACTTGCTTGCTGACGACGCGACGCACCTTCTTCAAGAGATCACCCTATAGGAGATACTTTTAGAAAAAACGGGAACACAGCTAAGTGCTAGTATAATTTAGTTATGATATTTTTTTAAGCATTTATTGTTACGAATTATATGACAGACATTTATAAAAAAAATCTTATACGTACAACATCCAATATTTTCTCAAAATCAGGTCAAACATTTTAAAAATATTTAATTAGTAAGTAATAATATGTGTCGCTTATTAGAATAATTTTATTATACCCTTTTTTGTATTAAGAAATACTTCTAAAATTGATGTACCCATTGCTTGTAAATGGACAAAAGTGATCACATTCAGTCGGTAAAATTATTTAAACAAACTTTGTTTCCTATAGACCTATGTAGAACAATAAAATACTGTTATGAATTACACCCCTTGGAAAAGGAGATGGTACGCCTATGCCTACTGATAGTGACTGGGAAGGCTCTAGAAAGAACCAAGGACTTTTCTAGATTATGGTTGGAGAAGATTCTGGATTAATCTAGAGCTAATTTCGGAGTATATAAGGCGCGATTACAAGCGCGGAAGAGGAAGTTTTATGAAGAAAGCAGTTTATAAAAGCGAACAAGTAGAAAAGTGAAAAGTGAGGTTAGACAAATAGTAAATAAAGTGAATTTGAAGTATGGTAGTCAGTAAATAGTTAAATAAAGTGTTAGTAGTGTTTAATCTCTTGTTAAAATTATTTAGAACCCACGGATTCATACAGGGTGTTTCCAAAAAGGTGGAAATCCGTAACATTTTGGTGTCGGAAGCGGAATTTTGACAAGAGGATTTTTCGGAAGTGTTCGAGAAGGTTTGGCAGTGTATTCTCGAAGTTGGTGCTAACACGGAGGACTAATTTACTGGACATTGTTCGAGGACTATTTTCGAACAGAAAAATAGTGTTAAGTGCATTTTTGAGACATTTTTGGAACATTTTGTTGGACATTAGTGGTTAAGTGACAGACTCTAGATAAGACTCTTTTTTTTGTGCCGTTTTGAGGTTTTTCTGGACAGTCCCATTACCGATAGTGACGTAATTATTAAATTTATTTGATTTCATCATAATTATATGCTGGTAACAACCAGAAGCATGGCATCCGAACAACAAATGCAGGATTTTATGGCCCAAATGCAAAAGATGATGATGGATCAGGAAAGGAAGCGCCAAGAAGAATTAAGAAAAATTTTTGAGGATCAAGAACGAAGACGTCAAGAGGAGAAACAAGAAGAGGAGAAACGACGTCAAGAGGAAAAACAAGAAGAGGAGAAACGACGTCAAGAGGAAAGACAAGAAGAGGAGAAACGACGTCAACAGGAAAAACAAGAGGAGGAGAAACGACATCAAGACGAAGAGAAACAACGTCAGGAAGAATTGAGAAAAATCATGCAAGACTTGGACATTAAACAACAAGAAGAAAGAGACGAACTAAGGAAAATTATAGAGACGCAACAGAGTGCCATATTTTCAGTCGCCGAAGAACTTAAAAATAAAGTCGAGCAAGAAGTAAGTGAAGTCAAAGAAAAAGTAGATAGGGTTGAAGGAAAAATGGACAAGGCCGAGGTAAAAGTAAATAAGGTCGAAGAAGAAGTTGGTGAAGTCAAAGTGAAAGTAAACAAGTTCGAAGAAGAAGTCAAAGAGGAAATAGACCAGCTTAAACGACAGTTGAGGGATAGAGGAAACCAGCAAGTGGGGTCATCAGGCCAGCGATTAAAAATTCCCTCCTTTGACGGTCAAGGTTCCTGGATGACTTACAAAACACAGTTTGAGGCAGCAGCGAGTGCAAACAACTGGAATGACGAAGAGAAGGCTAAGGCATTAATCGTAGCTTTAAGAGGCCAAAAGCATTGGAATTGCTCCAGACAATTCCGGTAGACCAACAACGGAATTTTAGAGTTTTAGAAGCCGCCTTAGATCTACGATATGGCGATCAACACTTTGCTCAAGTATACCAGACCCAGCTGAAAGTGCGTGTTCAGAAAGCTGGAGAGAGTCTGCAAGAATTTGAAGCTGCGGTGGAAAGACTGGCACACTTAGCATATCCTAATGCGCCAAGAGAATTTAAAGAACAATTGGCAGTGGGGGCATTCCTAGACAGGATAAGGGATGAGGAGATCAGGCGAGTCCTCAGGCTATCCCGACATAAAAGTAGTAGTGAAGCCTTGGTGCATGCACTAGAGGTAGAAGCCGTCTATAGGGATACTCCAAAGCCAAGAGTGCGGGCTATGACGCTTGAAGAATCGCAGCCAGAAGAGAGAGACCAAAACCCTATCTTGAATGCGATTCTCAAAACGAATAAAATGATCGGTCAATTACTGGCTCAATCGAATCCTTCAAGAAGGCAGGAAAACCAACAAAACAGAGAAAGACCAAGTGGAGGTATTAAATGCTACAACTGCGGCAGGATGGGACATATGAAACGAGACTGTCGACAGCAGAACTCGGACAGACGAGTAAATGCTGTAAATGTAGAAGAGCAGCAGGAAAACTAAAGATAGCCAGCACCAAGGGGGCTGTGCTGGCTAGGGAACACGGTGCCCCCAGAGAAATAAAGATTTCCCAGCTGCGAAGAATTCCAAGTAGTCCGCTGTTGCAAGGATATGTGAATGGAAGAAAGTGTGTGTTTACTGTTGACACAGGTGCTACGTCATCAATAGTGCGGCCAGGGTTTATATCAGGCTTGCAGATTAAGAAGAAGCAAAATGAAGTAATTATTCGGACAGCCACGGGAGACAGGGCTGCGGTCCATGGAGAGGTCAATTTGGAACTGCAGGTTGGACGATTGAGATTCAATTACAAGGTCATTGTGGCTGACATTACAGATGATTTCATTTTGGGACTGGACATCATGGAAGAGAAGAGGTTTATTGTTGACGTAGGGGAGCGAGTCTTGAAAATTGGGAATGAGGAATTTATCCTGGCAACCGCAGATGACCAATTCCGTAAAGCAAGGCTATTGACAACAAAGACGATTAAGATTCCTGCTCATTCGGAACAGATCATCGATGCTGCCTTGGAAGGAAATCCTGGAGGCTACCGTGCTGGCCTGGTGGAAGGTGACGAATCGATTAAGTCCCTAACCAATATTGTTGTGGCAAGAACTTTAACCCGGACTAAAGATAAAATCCCAATTAGAGTCGTCAATTTAAATTCCCATGCAGTAACAATCAAAGAAGGCAAACCGATTGGCTCCTATGAACCAGTCACATGGGTAGCAAGGTGCGAAGAACAAACGGAGGGAAGTTCATCTACAAATATAGACCAGGAAGTTTTGACCTTGCTGAGTTCCCAGTTGGAGCATTTATCTGAGGATGAACGAGAGGAGGCGCTCAAGTTCCTGGAAAAAGAAAGTTCAGTGTTTGCCAAAAGTACGGAGGCCCTTACAAGTAAGTAAGTAAGTAAGTAAGTAAGTAAACATTTATTTCCCGCTGTTATCACAATACTTAAAAATAGGTGATGTCAATATACTTATAATGTGATAGCAAAAAAAAACCTACTTAAAGGTGTAGGGAAAAATAGCTAATGGATATTATATATACACATGTTTTCTGTACATAGAACATATCTAAAACTATAACTAAACAAATACAAATAAGCCCTAATAATAATACGTTATAATAAATACCTATAAATGATTATCAAAAAAAATACATATATATTTCTTATATATACATATATATACATCAAAAGCATACTAAATTAGAAGAACAAAGTACAAATCAAAACATAAGAATCGAGTGGAGAACAAAAGATGGCAAAAATAGGTGGCGCTCTCTTCCTGTTTTAAAGTGTAGCTGCGAAATATTCATTTAAGTTATAAAATACATGTCTATGTAACAGTATTTTTATTTTTCGCTTAAAAGCTTTGCAATTTAATGATTTTAGATCTGTTGGCAATTTATTATAAATTTTTATTCCCGAATATAGAGGACCCTTTCTAGTTCTACTATAGTTATATTTTGGTAATAAGTAATCTTGATGACGTGTCGCATAATTATGTATATTAACTGGCGTACTAAGAGAATTTTTGTTTTTGTGTATTAAAATTGAAAGTCTGTAGATATATAAATTAGTTAAAGTAAATATTTTTATGTCTTTAAAATAACTTCTACAGGAATCTCTAGGGGATAAGTCACATAATATTCTAATTGCTTTTTTCTGCACCAAAAATAACTGCTCAGAACTACTAGCTCCACCCCAAAATTCAATTCCATATTGTAGCAAACTCTGAAAGTATGCAAAATAAACTATTTTTGCTAAGGCCAAGTCGACATTTTTTTTAATGGTTAAAATGGCATATATAGCCTTGCTTAATTTTACTTTTAGGTTGCTAATATGTACTGACCAATTCAGTTGTGAATCGATATGGATACCGAGGAATTTTGTAGAACTAGTAGGTAGTATTTCTTCATCGTTCAATTTAAGAATAGTATTTGTCTCGCCCTGTAGTTGGAAAGTTATATTATTTGTTTTACTGCAGTTGAGTGCGAGTTTATTTGCAAGAAACCAATCTGATATACTCTCTAATAAAGTTTGTGCTTTGTTTACTAAATTGTCTTTATTCTTGTCCTTTATTATTATGCTCGTATCGTCTGCAAATAATGAAAATTCTACTTCTGGGAAATTTGAGACTATATCATTGATGTATATCAAGAATAATGTTGGACCTAGAATCGATCCCTGTGGAACTCCACTCTCAACCACAGCATAATCAGAATAATTTTTTTTTATTACGTTATTCTCTGTCTCGGTTATTTCAACGCACATCTCTCTTTCAAGTAAATAGGTTTTGAACCAGTTATTTTCGGTGCCATATATGCCATAATATTCCATTTTTTGCAGCAATATCTGATGATCTACGCAGTCAAAAGCCTTGGACAGATCACAGAAAATACCTAACGGTGTCTCCTTATTCTCCAAGCATTCATGAATGTTCTCTAGTACATTAAAAGCTGCATCTGTCGTATTACAATTTTCTCGAAACCCAAATTGATATTTGTTTAACATTTGATAACTATTTAAATGGAATGTTAATTGGTTTTTCACTACGTACTCTAGAATTTTTGAAAAAGATGGCAATAAGGATATACCTCGATAATTAGTGGTAAGTAATTTGTCTCCTTTTTTATAAAGAGGTTTTGTTACTGCAATTTTCAAAGATTGTGGGAAGATTCCATTTGCCAATGACAGATTGATCACATGCTTTAAAGGTTTAGTTAAAATATCAACATTATTTTTTATTATAGTTATTGGAATATCATCGTAACCAGCGGATAGCTTTGGCTTTAATGCTTCTATGGCTTTTTTTACTTCACACTTTGTGACCTGTTTAAAGCGGAATTGGTTTGTATTGTTAATTGTTAAGTTACTAATATAATTTTCACTTGTTTGTCTTGATTTTATGTGAGGTATTGCCGATTTTGCAGCGTTAATAAAATGAATTTTAAATTCATTTGCTACTTGGGACGAATCTGTAATTAAATTATTGTTGATTTTAACAGTCATATTCACTTTTTTTTCAATACCGTCTTTTGTGTTAGTGAAGTGTTTAACTACGTTCCAAGTTGATTTAATTTTGTTGTCTGAATTTACTATTTTACCTTTAAAATAATTTTGTTTTGCACGAAAAATTACTTTTTTCAATGTATCAGTATATTTATTGATATAACTTAAAATGTTATTGTTATCAGTATATCTTTTTAATATGATTAAAAATCTTTTATTTTTACATGATATTTTAATACCTTTGGTGATCCATCCTCTGTAAACTGGCTTACAACGATGTATAGTGTTGTGCAAAGGAAAAGCTTGTTCAAATGGTTCATTAAAATATTGATAAAGTGTGTTAAACGCCCTGTTGGTATCATTAATTTCATATAATGTATCCCAGTTTACTTCGTTTAAAAGTTTAGAAAATTTTTTTTCATTAGAGGCATTAAAATTTCTTTTTCTTTCAATAACATTTTGATTAGACATTGCTACAGTATCGCTATTGATAGATATCATTTGAGCGTTATGGTCAGAAATCCCAATTTCTAATACTTCTACTGAGTATGTAAGATTAAGATTAGTTATTATATTATCAATAGTAGAAGATGATGCTTTGGTTATTCTGGTTGGTTCATGAATAGTTGCTTTTAAATTGAACATATTTAGTAAATTATTAAAATCCTCAAGGTTCCTGTTCTGAATATTAAAATTAATATTGAAATCTCCACAAATAACAAAGTTGAAATTTTTATACTTTCTATGTAGTACATTCATCAGATCAAAAAATATATTGAAAAATATGTCAAGCTTACCCGAGGGAGCCCTATATATGCAGATAATAAAAAGATTCAATGTTTTAGATATTGCAAGCGCGTATTCAAAATCCTTTTCAACAGGAGAGATTACCATGTCCTCCACTTCAATAAAATCTGTGTTACATTTTGCAAAAATTATGACACCACCGTGTTCATGTTGTTTTCTACTAAAATATGAAATTGTCTTAAAATTTGTCAACTTTATGGATTGTTCTTCATTTTCGCGCAACCAGTGTTCTGATATGCACAACACATCAATATGTTCACTGGATTTTCTAAAGTATTCTTCTAAGAATAAATTGATTTCTTCGTATTTATTACGTAGCGATTGTATGTTTTGATGCATTATAATTAACTTATTAGGGCAATCCGTATCCTAGCTTTTATTTGTTGGGCGTGTATTGTATATGCGAGGTTGTGTCTTCTGAACTTGTTTGTTTTTCGGTACTATATTCTCCGGTTCTTTAATAGGGCCCGCTAGTTCATTATTAACTTCAGAATTATTCCCCACCAGATTACTTTCTTCTATATTGAAATTTATTTTTTCTTGAATCATCATGGGTAGGGTATATTCATTATTGTTTATGACGATTTTATTTTGTTTCAAGTAGGCTTTTTTACCATCTTCCTTGGCTTTAACGAGGAATGGGAGTAACTGTTTTCTTTCATCCATAACTTTATGCGTAAAATTTTCAGAGATAGCAATGCCAGAGTTTTTTAAGTTTTTTGCATTTTTTAAAATTTTATATTTATATTTTGAGTCTGCAAAAGTGACTACTACTGGCCTGGTTTTACTTTCTGTCTGTTTTGTTTTTATTCCTATGCGATGTAGTTTTGTAATATTTATTGGGTTCAGTTCGACCCCTATTGTATCATTTACGACGCTTAATAATTCCTGTTCAGTTTTCTCGATTGTATTGAATTTAGTTTCACAGAGCCCATAAAATATTAAGTCACTTGCTTTTTGCTGTTTTTCAACAGATTCCACTTTCCTTTCCATGTCGGCCAGTTTTTTCTTCAGTAACTGATTCTCCTCTTTTATTTCGTTTATTTCTGATTTTATATTAGCAATATCATTTTTTGTCTCCTTCACAATTTGTAAAATAGCATCAATTTTTTGCTCCATTGTAAGCTTTCCTTACTTTGCAGATGTTGTTACCACTTTGTAAGTTTATGGCTGACCGTCCCCTTTTTATTGTACGTGCACGTGTTTATCACTTGTTCACTGGAAGAATCTGTGTATTACCCTCTTACACAGTATGCCTTGTGATTGTTTATTAATTATAATAATTATAATGTATCACTTACACTATTTTAATTAGCACTGTTTTGTGAGGATTTTTTTAAATTATAGTTCTTGTAATTTTTGACACAATCGCTATTATTTTTACCAGTTTTCTACGTGGTTAAAGCTGGAGAGACTCACTACACGACCGTTCACGCCCGAAGACACATATAGTATATACACAAAACAGATACAAACAGATATACAAAGACACAAGACACAGATACAAAAACAGATATAGTCCAGCATCGGATAAATACTGGTGACTCACCTGCTATTCGACAACAACCTAGGAGGCTTCCGCTAGCAAAACAAGAAGAAGCCTCAACAATGATAGATAAGATGCTACAAGATGGAGTTATTGAGGAGTCAACAAGTCCCTGGTCATCGCCAGTAGTTTTGATTGCCAAAAAGGACGGAACGTTAAGATTTTGTGTCGATTATCGAAAATTAAACGATGTGACGAAGAAAGACAGTTACCCATTACCCCGGATTGATGACACGTTAAGTACATTGGCAGGCTCACGGTGGTTTTCGACGTTAGACCTTAGGAGCGGTTATTGGCAAGTTGGACTTCATCCTGATGATAAGGAAAAGACAGCATTTTCAGCAGGCAGTGGTCTTTACCAATTTACGGTGATGCCTTTTGGACTTTGCAATGCTCCAGCCACGTTTGAACGATTGATGGAATTTGTACTACGAGGGCTAACCTGGAAGACGTGCCTGGTTTACCTTGATGACGTGCTGGTTATGGGACGAGACTTTACAGAACATTTGAAAAATCTTCAAGAAGTATTTGGACGAGTAAGGAATGCACACCTGAAGTTGAACCCGAAGAAGTGTTTACTATTTCAGAAAGAAGTTAAATTTCTTGGTCACGTAGTGTCTTCGGAGGGAATACAAACGGATCCCGACAAAATTTCTGCCGTACGAAATTGGCCAAGGCCATCTAACGTTCATGAAGTACGAAGCTTCCTTGGCCTTTGCACTTATTATAGACGCTTTGTGGAAGGGTTTGCAGACATTGCGAAGCCATTACACCGGCTAACAGAGGAGAAAGTTCAGTACCAGTGGACACCGGAGTGTGAAACGGCATGGAGAAAATTGAAGGCAGCTCTATGCACTGGTCCTGTGCTAGCATACCCACAACGGAATGGACTTTTTATTTTAGATACAGATGCCAGCAATTCTTCGATTGGTTGTGTGCTGTCCCAAATTCAGAACGGAGAGGAAAGAGTGATCGAGTACTTCAGCAAGGTGCTCTCCAAACCAGAACGAAACTATTGTGTAACCAGGAAAGAGTTATTGGCCATCGTCAAATCAGTGGACCATTTTCATAAGTATCTCTACGGACGACATTTCAAAATCAGGACCGACCATGCTGCGTTGAAATGGCTGTTGCAGTTGAAAACCCCGGAAGGTCAACTGGCTCGTTGGATAGAACGGCTGCAACAGTACGACTTTAAAATCGAGCATCGACCAGGAAGATCTCATAAGAATGCAGACGCTTTATCTAGAAGACCATGCAAGGACGACTGCAAGCACTGCCGCCACGTGGAAAAACAGCAGGGCGCGGGAGCAATCAACACTATTAAAATAGACGTTCCGGATGATTGGACAACTGAAGCCCTGAGACAAGAACAACTGAACGATGCAGAGATTGGGGCTATATTGAGAGCAAAGGAAAAAGGAACTCGACCAGAGTGGAAGGATGTTTCGAACAAAGCAGTTGGATTGAAGGCTTTGTGGGCACAGTGGGACTCACTTAGAGTTATGAACGGGCTGTTAAAAAGAGCATGGGAGAGCCCGGATGGGAAGCAAGTTGTTATGCGTCTAGTGATTCCCAGGTGTCGAGTACCGAAAGTACTTCAAGAAGTGCATAATGGAGCATCCGGTGGACACTTCGGCGTTAACAAGACCCTGAATAAAGTACGTGAACGATTTTACTGGGTAAATAGTCGTCAAGATGTTGAAGCTTGGTGTCGTAATTGTAAAATTTGTGCAGCCAGTAAAGGACCACAGACTAGGAGTAGGGGTGCAATGAAGCAATATAACGTCGGGGCTCCTTTTGAGAGGATTGCGATCGATATAGCCGGACCATTCCCAGTAACCAAGGACGGCAACAAGTACATACTGGTTGCCATGGACTATTTTAGTAAATGGCCTGAAGCCTACGCAATTCCGAACCAGGAAGCGGTTACTGTCGCCAAAGTCTTGGTAGATAACTTGATATGTCGGTTTGGTGTACCCCTGGAGCTGCATTCAGATCAAGGGAGAAATTTTGAGTCAGGGGTATTTCAGCAAATCTGCAAGTTATTGGGAATACACAAAACACGGACGACAGCCCTTCACCCGCAATCAGATGGAATGGTGGAGCGACATAATAAGACTATGAAAGAACATCTCTCTAAAGTCGTTCATAAAAATCAACGTGACTGGGATCTCCACATACCGTTTTTCCTCATGGCATATAGAGCTGCTATCCACGAAACTACAAAACAGACTCCGGCTCGTGTAGTATTTGGACATGAGATCAGACTGCCATGTGATTTGATGTTTGGAACACCAGGTGGAGAACGGCTTCCTGTGAACAGCTACGTAGATGAAGTGAGTGAACGGCTAAGGAATGTCCATGAGTTAGTTAGAGACCAAATCACCATAGCCAGTGACAGAATGAAGGCTCGATATGACCGTAAGGGTAGTTCAGAAGGATTCAAGGCAGGAGACCTGGTTTGGCTGTACAACCCACAGCGGAAGAAAGGCAGGTCACCGAAACTTCAACCACCTTGGGACGGACCGTACACTGTTATTACCCGAATTAATGACGTCGTCTATCGGATTCAACGAAGCAAAAAGTCCAAGATGAAGATCGTGCATTTGGACAGACTGGCGAAATACATCGATGATTCTGAGTTGCCTGATCAGGACGATCAGGCTTAAGGAGGGGGCAGTGTTATGAATTACACCCCTTGGAAAAGGAGATGGTACGCCTATGCCTACTGATAGTGACTGGGAAGGCTCTAGAAAGAACCAAGGACTTTTCTAGATTATGGTTGGAGAAGATTCTGGATTAATCTAGAGCTAATTTCGGAGTATATAAGGCGCGATTACAAGCGCGGAAGAGGAAGTTTTATGAAGAAAGCAGTTTATAAAAGCGAACAAGTAGAAAAGTGAAAAGTGAGGTTAGACAAATAGTAAATAAAGTGAATTTGAAGTATTGTAGTCAGTAAATAGTTAAATAAAGTGTTAGTAGTGTTTAATCTCTTGTTAAAATTATTTAGAACCCACGGATTCATACAGGGTGTTTCCAAAAAGGTGGAAATCCGTAACAATACGTATATATGTTCTTTTGCTAGATAGGTGAAGCCAATTTGCAATATTCTGCTTACATAAGCGATATACGATGGTGATATAACTTGGTATATCTATATAAGTTAATAGATATTAAAACGTTTGCTTTTCTTCAATGTGTTTTTTTTGGTACATCAACTAATATCCACCCGGGACTACCACTACGAAAGACAATCACCATTCTTACCTGCTCCCCCGATGATTACCTGGTTGGAGAGTGCATGGCTTCCATCGCCTCTCACTATAAACTAAAATTTTTTTGTTAGTGGCAGGCAATTCTCTGTGATGGACTTTAATATAACGTTTTTTTTTTTAATTAGCAGTTGCACCCACAAATAATATTTATTGTTGTTTCATCATTTTTTTTTGAGGCCTGGCTCTGGTAACATTAATTGTAGGGTAACTCACGAAAGATCTCGTAGGTCGATGTGAAGAAGGGCTGATCAGAGCCGAGCGACCCCTTAAACAATCTACAAGAAGTCGTAGGGCCCTTCTGCAAAAAATTGATTTGAGCTCCACGTAAGAAATATTTGTTTTATGGAAGATTGTAATACATGGAAGTAAAGAAAATGTAATATAATTTACGATACTCTATGACAAAAAAACAAAGATGCTAAAATATATAAAAAAATATTAAGAACTATTATAGGTACCATTCGGTGGAGTGCACTCATATTTTAATTTGGAAATTGATGCGACCTGCAATTGTATTACAGGAAAACTATTGTATGGGGTCTCTTAAAATATGTAAAAAAAGCAACCAATATCTGTTGCCCGTTAAACTGTTAAGAAGGTGAAGAAGGAGCCAAAAACAGCTTTTGCAAATATCCTGAAAATTACAATGTTTTTCCAAATAGTGTTAAATATACAACTTGAAGTTTATGAAATTATTCTGAATTTGAGGCTAGTTACGTCTAATCAGAATCATAAATTTACCGAGATATGATTTTTAATGATTTATTGTTTCTTCACCCATTTCTAAACTCAAATTGCAATGTGCGCCAATCTTCTTGACTAAAGATAGCGGTCTCGGATGATTAGGGGTCGAGCTTGAGCTCTTTGCCCCAATCATCGCAAGGGGTGGGCCTGCTTTCTTGCCTATCCCCCCACAAATACGGATGTTAGCAGCCCTCCCCTGGTCTTGGCTGTTGGACCCTGCCAGCTGGGTTGTTTCTTCTGGTGCTCTTCTGCCTTGGTCTTCTTTCTTCACTGGAATATTGGCTCCCAGGAGAGTCTTTAGTCTGTCATGAGATAGAACAGCTGTTGCCGAGCTCTCTCGGAGTTTGGAGGGGTTTTTGGGGATGTTAACTAGTCGGAAGCCCAGGATGCCAATTAGCATCATGTGCTCCGATTTCGTTGGAAGGAAGTGTGAACTGTGTAGCTCAAGGATTGTGTTCAGCCAAAGAAGCTTATTTTAGCGTCAGAGGCCGGCACGGGCACGGGATTGTTTGCTTGTTACTCCTGGGATTAGGTGATTTGAATGTTTTTGGTCATTGTTTCCTTGCAGTGTGGCTTGAAGGTCGGGCTAAAACAGAAAAATGGTTGTTATACTTACCTGTTATCCAGGATCTGGAGCTTCGGCCTCTTGTACCTCGGAGCGTCATTGAAGTCATAGTCAGTCGCCTGTCTGACCAGTGAATCCATGCTCTGGCGCACGGGCATCTAGATTCTTCGCTCTGTCCCGGATGACTTCAGTTACCGGGGTGTATTTCAGGTCTCTGAAGATGTCGGCGTCTCTCACAAACCATGGTGCATCCACGGCTCACCTAAGTGTGGCGTTTTCCACAGCTTGTATCCTCTTCGGTCGGTGGCTACTTGGTATCCCCAGGCAACGGAGGCAAAGCTCAGAATAGGTGCAATGAGGGTCCTGATAAGAGTGTGCTTATTCCTCCGGTTAAATTGACTCTGTCTACCTATCATAGGGTAAAGTTACAATGTACATTTTTCGTGTTCAATTCAAATGCTAAGGATCAGACAAAAATTTCATTGCAAAGTAGTTCAATTTCCTACAGTTCGGTTCTTAGTACAATCCTCTGCGATAAAATTTGGCCAAACTCAGGCTATTTGTTTTTTAAAAAGTACATTTTTATGAAAATCGAAATTACAAATTTATTCCTTAAATTGCGTTCTGACAAAAAAAACTTAATATTTTTATTTAGCTCTTGAAATAATAAATTAAATGGTATATATTATTTTCCTTAAAGATAATTTAAACTGTAAAGAATCAAAATTAAATAATAATGTGTCTTTATTCAAAGTTGGTATAAATAATCATCTACAAGCGAACAAAATATTACAAATTTCTATCATTAAATAAAGTTTATGCAATTAGCTTTCAAATGGAATAAATCAGGGTCACTTATCTTAATTACAGCATCTTCTATAGGCACTTTAAATTAGCAAGAATTATGTAAAAAACAAAATTTTCGTATAAATTCGTACAACAGGATAAATTAATTTGTAATGCTAGTTACGCGTATTGTCTGTCATATTGTCTATCACCCTGTATATCGTGAAATTCATACTTGGTGCATAATTAGTAAATGCAATTTATGCTAATTACTAGCTGTTCAGATTTTTTATTAATTAACAATTTTCGTTGTTTTTATTGAGATCTCTTTTTTTTTAACAAAGGATATCTATTAGTTTGATAGCGATCGTCGAGTCGATCTAGGAATTTTATTTTGTAGCGAGAAGTAAAAGAATAGACACCTAGTGAATAACAAAATTGTATTTTACGTTTCAAATAGCTTTGTCACTGGTAGTCTAAATAAGGAAGATATATTTATGTGGCGTAAGGTATATGGTTTGATAATATCGTCTGTAAATATTTTTTGGACGTTTTCTTTGGAGGAATTTGTTGAAATTATAAAAAGTCTATTTTGTGCATAGGGTCTAAAGCAGGGGAGGTGAGTTTCATTTAAGTTCTTATTTTACTCTCTATTAAAATTTGATTCTTATAAAAGTTTTCTCAATATTATTTCGTTATGTTGTATTTTAGGCGTTTTTTTTTCTAGTCTAGTGTGATAGTCAAGGTGTACCAGTGTTTTTATTATAAGGTGTATGGAAAGAAATCAATTAGGCTGTAAAGGGCAAAATAAGACGGGGGAATTTACTAGCAGTGGCCGCCCCAGTATAGGATCCCAATGTAAATGTCACTCATTTTCTCACTACGATAAGTACCACATAGTGGACATTTTATTAGTACTAGTTGGATGATATCTCAAAGTTATTAGATATATTTTTATGCTTGAATAGGCCTACAAAGTGAGCCATAATAAATATTTCTTTTCTATACCCATGAAATATTATGATAATTATTTCTAATAGCTACCTAGGCAAGGTTAATTTACTTAGTGTGCCAATCTGTAGATAAAGGTATTTTGTAAAAGATTATTAGGGTATTCATTGGATTACCTTTATCTCAGGTTGCGCTCTCGAGAGTCAGGGTGGTTTTTTTTTGTTTAACATTATAGTGGAAATTATTCCTTACGTAACCTATATAGGTGTATGTGTATATATATTTTCGAAATATTCGGTTAGATAGTATGATCTTATTCTTTGTTTGTTATCATATGTTCTTTTCTACAATAAATAGATCGTATATTTTTAATTAATTTGGTTGTTGATTTATAAAAGCCCCTAATTAATATGTTGTTCTTTAGCTACATCTAAGTTTAGTAATTTCAGTCAATAAGTAAGGTATGTGATATAGGGAAATTACTTGGCGCCAAATAATAGTTCTTGAATTAACTTTAAAAAAATAATAACTATACCCCCTCCCGACTCCACTGATTCTCTAGTCGGACATACCTGTTATTACCAAAGCTAAATAGTATGTAACAAATTATTGCCAAAAGCGATTTTCTTAAAGCTTACAAAAAAGCCAATATATTTCTTTAAGCATGTCATTACAGCTCAACGATTGTAGGAAGATTTTATCTACTGTTTAATTTTTTGCTACATGTGCTTGAAAAACACTATTTTTGGAAGAATTTGATAGAACGACATATTTTCCCGAAAAATAACCAAAAATAGTATATTAATACTTTTCAATCTAGATTTCGAAACGAAAATCACAGAAGGGTGGCAATATTATTTATCTTAAGAATGCGTGTTTGTTCTGTTTTTTCCCGTTTGACTCAAAATTACTAATTTGAGCTCACTTTCAAGCGAGATAAACCGCAACTCCAGTCAAATTCACACGAGTGCTCATTAGACTCGATATACATGAAAACAGAGTGTTCTGTGAAAAAATATATGGTATATTAACATTGGAAACGTTTAAGGAATCGGTAGTGTAATGCTAGATGTTAGGAAAACGTGTAGAATCTAATAGAGAAACTCCTAATGCGTTAGAAGTTTGCTTGGTGGCGAATTTTGTAAATCATCAATTTCTTAATAATGTGCATGATGTTGGTCTTAAATTCGGCCATTTTGGAGTAGTCATAGCGCCGCCACTGAATGGTCTTTACTTTTTCTAATCTTTGTAAATTCGGACAGAAATTGATTTGATTTATTTTAATGTAATTCTAATTATAGAAATTCGTTAAGTCTGTATTTTACCTAAAATCTAGAGTGGATTATCTTAAACGTACAAATCTATAAAATGTAATTATTTTTCAGAAGCTCAGTTAATCATGGTATGCTTAGATATATTCATTGCCGGTTCCCAAACAACGAGTAACACTTTGGACTTTGCGTTTCTAATGATGATACTGCATCCAGATATTCAACACAGAGTACATGCTTGCATTGACCAAGCTTTTGTCAAATCTGAAGAAATAGACTACTCTGATAGACACAGGTGAGAAAATTTATATTACTGTGTTAAGAAACTAAATAAGTGGGGCTGTTTGGGGAAAGTTAAGCAATGATCACAGTGTAACAAGTACCACAACAGTTTAGTATAATCACAAACCTGGAAGGGGCTAATTGATATGATGCTGCCTCTGGAGACTAAGTTTTCATAAACATCAAAACCCTTGAACATTCAACACTTCTATACTAACACTAAGGCCAATAATTTTAATCATCTCCCGATGATTCTACTAACGTGGTTAGTGAAACACGCTTCCAGTGTTAGTACTCAAACGGTGTGCTCAAGAGTATTCATGTTTATAGAAACTACAAACTACAAACGGAGACTACATCTCCGCAGTCACAAAACATTCATCTTGAATACTAATTTGACAATACATATTGTAACGGCATTGCAGTGACGTTCGTTGGTACTAAATTCAACTGGCATTAGAGTTTAATAAGTGGGGATGACAGGCCACTGTATTCATTAGAGGCTCATACTAGAGTTCAACTACCACTTAAGGGGTTGCACTAGGAGTGTTATTCGAGACCTCCATGCCAGAAAGGACTTGATTGTTCAAGACGCTATCTGTGGGGTATATAAGGTGACCAAGTCAATGGTGGAACATCAGTTAAAGTTAGTTATGTTCGGAGTGATCTCAAGTGAAGTAGAAGTAAAATATCAAGTGATAAATAGAGTTTAGTGTTACATTAGTGTAGTAAAACATATTGTGAATTATTAATAAATAGTGTTAGTGATATCTCGTCTTATGATTTAGCGAATCTACAATTTTGGGGGTGTTTACCAGGGGATAAGAAGTAACAATATTGTTAAATGAACATGAACAGTTATCAGTTATAATGCAAGCATTGTAATTACTGAAAACATAATTAATAATGCAGTTTTAATAGATGATTGTATATGAAATTAACTTCCAAGAGAACTGTTGTCCAGTTCATTTACAATCAGGACCATCGAGAGTGGGGGGGGGGGGTTAAATGAGACCCCAACCCCGGAGCCTGAATACCTATCAGGGGCCCGAACACGAAAATAAATAAATCATATACTTTGGACATCTTATAGATATTCCTTGCTATTTGGGCACACACTTGGATATGTAGTGGAACCTACAAATGAGCTGCCTCAGGGCTCACACTTTAGCTCTCAACTGGCCTGTTTACAATGGCCACTTTTTGCAAATACCACTCATTGAAGAAATATATCTATACATAATGATGGTGTTTTAATCAGTGATCCAAAAATGTACCTATAGTTTATCTCAGTTTAAGAGCAGTTGTTCTGAAGATAGGGAACATGTGTCCCTGTCTCCGATTGGTACATTTGCAAGCCAAGTTTACGCAGGGAAAATTATTAAATCAGAACGGATTTAGTGTATTTTATTCTTACTGCAATAAGAACATTTATTCTGTAATTTAAATTAAATAAATTCAATGTATTTATCAGACTGCCAAATGCGGAATGAAAGTGAATTTAAACCATTAATTTTGTGTACCAATGGCCTTGAGAGGGCATCGATGGGGATTTCACTTACTTGGCAAAAGGGAAATGAATCTATTGGGTTACATAAATTACTAAAATCCAACTTATGTGTAGCCCTTGAGTACAGGCAACCAATTATACAGACCCGCTTGATTTTGTGTTTGTCAATTATAATAAATTAATTTAATATAATTATAATCTGTCTCATATCCTACGTACAAGTTATGGATTATTAAAATCGTTAATAGCACCCCTCTTGAAGATATGTTTTTCTTCATTCTAGTTTTAATGATTATATATTCATATTAATTATAAAAAATTATTACTTGTGAGCAGTCGATTGGGCCAACTTATTAGTGTAGCTTACTAACGCAAGTACAAGTAGTCATAGTGATGACATATAAGCATAGATATAAACCTCAATTCAAAAAAGAAAGTTTTTTCTTAATCTGAGATATAAACACACCACTCGTAGTAGATAACGTCCAAATCCAAAGCACATATTTTTAAAATGCATACAACATCCTCACTGACATTGCCAGAGTCAGAGATGGTGATCGAAACCAGTGTTGCTTTGTTCACATGTTTTGTTATTTTCCGAGTAATTATAACGTTGAAGAGTCATATGTTTTTAGTCAGCAAGACTATTAATTTTAAACACTGAGCGTGTTACAAATGTTTTTGTTTCATATCGATAGGTTCTTAATAGTACATATTAGCCTTTTGTTCATCTTTGGATGAAAATTCACATACTAATTTATACTAATTAAGATAGCTTGGAATTGATATGATATTTAATATGTTTAAGTTTAAAGTGTCTTAACCCTTATAGCTTTATAAGCATTTATATTTTTATACATCTTAAAATATAGATATTTTTAGGGTCCCATATGTTGAAGCTGTGTTATTAGAAGTAGAAAGATTCTGTCTAGTTACTCCTATATGTGGACCAAGAAGAGTATTAAAAGATACAATTTTAGAAGGGTACTATATTCCTAAGGTAAAACATTATCTTCTTACAGTTCTTAGTATCCCATTAAGACAATATATATTTTTCTATTAGTGATGGAAATATCAATAAATATATTTAGTTATTCATATATCTTTAATGTTTGTGCCTAACATTGACTGTTGATAGTATATTTTAATTCAATTATGGATTAATAAAAGGAAAAGTTAAGGTTAAATTTACTTATTTGTAAAATACAAAATCATATACTAAAATATATATAGAGGGTAGATCTATCTAACGTCATTAGGCCTGGCAAATGAAAGGAAAACAGACAGAACTTTTTGTTAAAATTGTAGCCGCAATGTTTTTGCAGAATGGTTTTGGGGGGCTTCTTATTTCGTGAGTTAAAAATTTTCATTTGCATCATCGTTTTTTATCAACAATTAGAGCAGTAAATCAGCATTATTAAAACATTGGAAAAACTATCGGTCTTAGAGGAAAGTGATTTTCATCATGTCATCGTCATCAATCAGCCCAATTGCATCCATCGTCTGCGATCACGTGCTGCATTCATCCAGTTCGTCTCTATCCTTCTTATATCATCCGCCCATCTTGTTGGTGGGCGTCCTCTATGTCAAAAAGCTTCTTGCCACGGTCTCCACTCTAAAATTTTTCTCATATCCCTCTGTCATTTTTGCTATGTGCCCAGCCCAGTTCCATTTCAATCATTGTTATCTATTCGATTGCATCGGTTACTCCAGACATTTGGCAGAGCCTTACATTTGACACTCTATCCCTAAGAGAAACACCCAACATTGACTTTTCCACAGCTCTTGCTTGATTTTCGCTAATAAACAAAAGGCAGAAGTTTTTGTTTTTTTACCTGCGTTCATGCAAATTAAACCAATGAAAACACGCACATTTTAGAAATAAATAATGAAGTTGACTGTATAACAGTGAGACAGTACTATCTAATTTTGAGATCTCATCAAATTTAATTTATACACAATGCAAGTTTTTTGCAATAAAAAGTCTCATAATGTGGGACTTTTAATTGCATACAAAATTTCTCACTTTCCTCTATGACCGATAGTTTTTTCAGTATTTTAAGAAAACTGATTTTCGCCCAAAACAATTCTGCAAAATCATTGCGACTACTAATTTATATACGTCAAAATCTTTATTTGCTTGGTCTACATATATTGTTTTTAGGACACAACAGTATTAATTAGTTTATATTCGGTGCATAATGATAAAAGTTATTGGAAAGATCCAGAAATCTTTAAACCTGAAAGATTTTTAGATGAAAATGGAAAATTGTTACCTCAGGATAGATTGATACCATTTGGTTTAGGTATGTAACTTTTTATGATTATTCCCATTCTATAAATCATACAGATTAGCTGGTATAATTGTTATGTTAGCGAATAAAATAGTAATTGCGATTGTGATTCTTAACTTTACTATAACTTGCAATTGTTGCATGATTAGTAAAAATGCTTCTGCACTTTTTATGTATTTGTTACACATTCTATAGGATACTCTTCGCAGTTTTTTTTGTAAATAATATTAGTTTTAGACACTCAAAGTTTAATTACAAAATTTAAAAAATTCATAACTTTAATAATAATAACGAACAGACGGACGCACATTTTAAAAGTTGCTTAGAATTCGATCACCAACACAGTGATATGAAAATCTTTTTTCTACGAGCAATATTACTGGTTTTAGAAATGTGCTGATCGAATGCAATATACTCTTCATTTTATATTTGCAAATAGTATAATAAGCACAATAAACATTTCAAAATGTTGTGTAATTTTCGATTTTATGAAGATGGTGTCAAAAATTATAACAAAATATCCCATTGCCAGTAAATACCTAATGTGACAAAACTGCAGATTATGAAATTTAAAAAGCATAAGGTTTGGTATAAATTCTGATGTACATATTTTTACTTCTCTCGCATACCGAAGGGAGTATTGTATTCGAGAAAAAATCAGCTTTCGAGATTTCTTCGGATTTTCACATTCCAGACCATGTAGATTACGATAATAAAGGTTTTTCAATTCTGTCAGTGTGTCTGTTGTCTGACTGTTGGCACATTAACTAAAAATCTACTTGATGGAGAACAGTCAAGTTTGGTAGGTAGTTGACACTTTACTGACAGCGAAGAAATGGTTAAACGTTCACTGGTAAGTATACAGGGTGGACCATTTAAAGGATAGATAGAAATTTTTTTCACTCCAATTTAAAATCTACAATACATGACATTCTAGACCTATTTAAAAAAAAATTGAATTTTTATTACTTCTCTACTTCTACTTCCTAAATGGATGTGGAACTAAAAATGTGACAGATGGCAAGAATATTTTTTATATAGTTAACACAATTGACAGGGAAGACACCTATTATAGTTTTATTGGAAAATATACAGGATGGTCATCCTAAGAAATAATTTAACTATAGTGGAAATTTGTAAAGGTATTTACGCAAGCTTTCCATATTTGGCACATTTTATTTAATATTTATTTTTTGCTGTTGAATGACCGTACTTTGTATTTTGTAATAACAGTGATAACTGCATTCCAATTATATATTCTCACATGTGCTTTCTTAATTAATAGTTTTTTGGAATGACCGCCTTGTATAAATAAACAAGGAAATTGTGTGTATAGTATATACAATCTCATCAGTTAGGACAGCATAAAAACAACAACTTGGATATTCACCACTTCTCGTCTACAGTCCACGTGGACTTCAATCTTCATCCATCTGTCACTTAGAAATGTGGGCGGGATTAGCTGCCTAGAGTTTGACTCATCAACTAAGGGAGATGCCGACTTTGCTCCGAATTTTCGTTTTTATGCGGTCCCAGTTGAGATCGTATATACTATAAATACCTTTACAAATTTTTCTTGTAAAGTGAATAATTTCGACATAGGTGCCAAAATATAAATGCCTATACATATGCCTACTGATGCTAGAGAAAAGGATATAAAACTTGCTAAAATGATCGCATTCTTATTCTTTTAGTTTGCACAATGGTAAAGTTAGCAAGAAAAATATACTGTTTCTTAGATTGTATGGTTCTAGAAAAGACTATATAGAAAATCTTCCTGGGCATTTTGAGGTGGTAGCAGTGAACTAGATCATGGTTGAGCGAGACAACACAACGTTGTCTTTCTTGAGTTGAAGTTCTAGCTGTGCCAGATGATAGTGTCTCAGTGAATTATTGTTGTGTCTATGTGTCTCTCGTCCAAACTCATGAATATGCAGAATATTGTCATAATTGTCGAATTGATGCAGATCCATATAGAATTTCTCTAGCTACGGTTCATTATTTTTATTTAACTTTAGGTTACACTTTAATTCTTGCAAATGAATAGGTTATACCTTCCTTATTTTAATATAAATTCAAAATATTCTTAAATAAATATTTAATTTGTTAATATGATGCTTAAGATAATGCTGATTCTATTTTCATTGCAGGTAGGAGAAGATGTTTAGGAGAAATTTTAGCAAAACAATCTATATTTTTATTTTTTACTGAAGTAATAAGAAGATTTGATATATCAGTATTACCAGGGACTGAAAAGCCAAGAGGAATACCTTTACCTGGAATTACTCTATCCCCAGAAAGTTACAGAGCGGAGTTTACAGCTCGAAAATAATATATTATAATTATGTATTCTAAAAGATCATGCAACTCTGTGATTTAAGGTTTTACAAATGTATCTTGTTAGTATCGCTACATATTTGAATTGTAGCTTTTTGAAATATCAAGTTCTGTATGACATATTAATTCAAGTACGAATACGAATCGGAGACAGAACTAGATGATGGTGTTATGTAACATTTTCTAGCAATTATAGATTATTTAATAAATATTTTCTGTATATAATTTGCCATCTCTCTTAAGTTTAAGTGTCAACAAATACTGCATTAGAAATGAATCCAAGTATCTAATAAGCATATATAAGCAGCAAAATATATATATTTAGAGCTTTTTGTTTTTTATCACAGTTGGACATTTAGGATAGCAGAAAAATACAGATATTAGAATAGTTTCTAATATCTGTATTTTTCTGACATATCTTTTTTTTTTGAAAAATAGTAATAGCTGTTTGCTGAACAGAATTACCACTAGTCTGTGATTATGACATATAGAATTTTATGAATAGGGATATTTTCAACTTCATAATATAGTACCCAGCTATAGTGAATGGATTTTTATGAAACTTTTACATTGGGTTTCTAAGGCTGAGTATAAAAAAGTTTACCCTTTAAAAATTGCTGCTTTTTACTTGCGCGTGGTTCCCACCCCCTCTAGAGGGATGGGCAAAAAAGTAAAATAGTAACCACCGAATCTGATATAGAATCATATTGTTAGAGAAAAAGGTGGTTCACAATTTTTAATGATAGTTTATATTTTCCAAGTTATAACAATTTGAAGATTACGATTTTAGCTTTAAAAAATTGGTACCATGAGACTGTTTTTCGCAAATATCTCAAAAGTCTTACATTTATGGAGAAATTGGTATGGTACAAAACATAAGATTATGAAATTACAAGAATTTAGTTTTTTTGTTTATTTCTGTACGATGAATAGTTCATAAAATTGGATAGTTTTAAAATGGCGCTAGAACGTTTATCGGTCAAGATATAATGTTAGGGACTTTCCTGCTGCCATTGGCCATATAATGGAAAGTCAAAAAATCTGTACCAGTTCTTATTAATATAGGTAATAGTATTATTAACATACTCTAATTTTTTGACATTTTTAAAGTAGTCCTATTTAAAACTATAGGTACATACTTTGAATTAAGAAAAATTTTACTATTTTGACAAATTTCCTCTTTTGTAGATAACTCCAAAACAATTGCATTAAAGAAAAATATGACAGTATAGAAAAATAAAGCTTAAGAAGCGATATATTAATTTATTTTTTTAAATATTTCTAGAATTGATAGTTTCGGAAATATGACGGTACAAATGTAGGGCTTATGAGCCTTTAGTGGCAAAGAAATACATTTAAATCTCATATTTCTTCAACACTTTCGATAAATTAAAGCTATCAAAATAAAACATGTTGGTAATACTATACATTAATAAAAAATGGTATAGAATTTTTGAATTTCTATTCTGTGGACAATGACAGCAGGAAAATTCTAAAACTTTTATTTAAAAAAATTACAAAGCACTCATTGTTTTTCACATAACATTTTTATTTGGTAAGCCTTATGTATAGAAAAGAGATCCTATAAAAAGTACTACAAGCCCTTTAATTTCTATTATATGTATTTTTAACATCACACTGATTGTTTCTGACATATTTGAGATTTAAACATTATATCTCGATTGAAAAACATTCGAGCGCCTTTTTTAAACTATCATATCTTTAGAACTATTCGTCATACAGAAATAAACAAAAAACGAAATACTTGTAATTTCATAATTTTTTGTACAATACCACTTTTTCCATAACTATAGGACTTTGGAGTTATTTACGAAAAACACTCTCAAGGCACCAATTTTTTAAAGCCAAAATCATAATCTTCAAATCGCTATAACTTGGAAAATATAAATTTTTATGAAAAATTGTAAACCACCTTTTTCTCTTACAACATGATTCTATATATGTGGTTACTATTTTACTTTCTTGCCCACCCCTCTTGAGGGAGTGGGAGCGATCCCCAAGTAAAAAGCGGCAATGTTTAAAGGGTGAACTTTTTTGTACTCAATTTTTCAAACACTACAGTGTAAAAAAAATCATGAAAATCCATTCATTATAACTGGGCTCCAGGGTAAAAACTTAATTGCACTTGACTAATGGAAGAGTCGTTGATAATGTGTGCACCTTTCTTAATGTGATAATGAAGTTGTGATAATACATACATACACATGCAATGAATAAGCTTTACGTACATATTAACAGAAACTGACTTTATAATAAATTTTAATAATTTAACAAGCCTTCCTACACATTTACATGATCAACCTTTCATTACATAATGAAATACTGGACATATTGGACGAATCTATAGAAATTAACATTGATTTATTATTTATGAACGCGTGAATAATAAGCAATTTCTAATTGCTCTTTATTTACACCTATTATTCTGGGCCTTCGAAATAGTTGACAATGATCTGCTTCTGGAAAATTTTTATTAGTGTATGAGGCGTTGCCTATGGTCGGATGGAATAATACAGGAGAATGCAAATTATGCTGTTATTTACAAATATATCAGAGGAAAAATTTGCTATTAGGGATCCTCAGGGTTCCACTCTAGTCTATCCAGTTTAAGACTGAAGTATTCCTGAGACCGGCTGACACACTCACATGCAATGTAGTTAAAATTTGAATTGGCCACTGTTTAAGTTGACTCATCCTCCGTTGAAAAACTTTCCTACTATGCCATACTTATTTATATGCGGGCAATGACACCAACGCCGGATTAAGGGTGATTTTTATGAGGCCCCTATTTTAGATGAAATAATTATTTTAGCTTGAAGTTATTTTGAATGAAAAACTGGTACGTGGTTCATACATTTCAAGTGAAATAAACTAGAAAATATATTCTGTATTTAAATTTAAAAATAATAAAATTGAAACTGCTTCTTCCTGGCCTTATTGACACCAAAGACTTTAATCTTGCGTTAGTCATACTGGATTGGAAGTCATTCTTTACTCTTGCAATCTAGGAAAAAGCTCTTTCAGCACTACAGTTACTTATTGCAGAGTTGTGCGAATGGCTTTGTAGCCACAGCCATACATTACCAGTATAGATAGATAGATAATTACTTATTGGTAAGGTGAGGTAAATTCTACATACACATTTGGAAGAAAAGACTCCAACTTCTTTTCTTTTATTATTTTTAATGCCTCCAAAGGGGAAGATATTTTGATGCTTACAAAAAATTCTTTGAACTCGCTCTTTGTATATGTAGCCATTGCCGCGTTGCGCCGTCGAGTACTCTACCTAATTTATGACTATTTTATTTACGATTGCTTCGAATTATGATTGCTCAATTGCTTTTAGCTCTGATATGCAATCCTTTTTTTTTAATTAACAACGGGTCAGTTCGAATTCTAGGCGCGGAACCCTTGGGGTCGCGGGGCCTGGCGCAGTTGCGCCATTGTGCTTCTGTTAATCCGGTATTGACTGACACTAATAAAATTTATAATCACATCTATAAATCGCAATCTTATCGCAAGCATAAAAAGCAAAATAACATAGAACCGAGGCCAGTCGAGTTTACAATGAATTGCAGTCGTAAAAGATTGTAGTGTGAACTTGCCTTGCATTTTGGCCAATGGGAAACTAGGAAATAGCTTTTTATCTAAAAGCAACGGTTCAGTATTAAAATAGAATGGACTTGAGGTCCTTTACATTTATTTTTATTAAATTAACAGTATAATACATTTATGCACTACTTCACAAAGACCAATAATTTTGCAGACAATATTAACCAATATGTAATAGAAAATAATTTAATCTCCGATCAAGGAACTTCTTTGATCGGCGAATTTAATGGAATCAGCTGCAACTACCGATCAAAGAACTTATCCATTTCTTAATCGGAGGCTGCAACATTTAATATCTCTGCAGAGGAATTCTAACAATGGTGCCATTACAGTGAAATACGTGTATAAAACAGTTTTACCTTATTTCAACCAGTGAACTAGTGATGGGTCGCTCACCTAATTTTACTGAGCCCGCTCAGTTCGTTCAGCTCACCGAGGTGAGTCGTTCATCGAGAGTCGTTCATTTGAACGATGTACTGATGTACGACGGCACTTCATTCTTTCTTTTACAAACTACTCAGTCAAAGATATGTATCGTATCAATGCAATTGCGCAATGCACACACCTTATTGTGGGCTTTATGTGTTTAATGATTTTATTTCATTTAGTTTATTTTTTATTTTTTTAAAGTGAATTATTATTTTCTGTTATGTATAGTTGTAGAATGTTTTAAATTTGTTTTATTATAAATAAAAAGTGAAAAAATAATTGATTTATTAACAGCTAACAGACAAAAAACTCTATACATTTATCTTTACATTATAATTTTGCGGATAGCATGGCAAACTGAGCCGAGTTTGTGGAAGAAGTGTATGGGCTAGCCTGCACTTGTGCTGTTTGTGAACGAGTGAACGACTGAACGATAACAATACGGCAGCTCGTGATCCATTCGAAACTTCGTCAGCTCAGACTTACCATTCAGCACATAATCTGTGCCGTGTGCCACTCAGGCGCTAGCGCTCACTGAACTGCAGTGCGGTACGAATGGTACGGAGTTGTAATGGAGTATTGAACGAGTTGTATTTTAAATGTGAGCTGTTCGTTCACAGTTCACTGAAGTGAGTCGTTCACTTTGAACGACTCGTTCATGAACGACCCATCACTACAGTGAACGATAAAGATGGTTCTAGTTAACTTACTAAGGTGTGAGGTGAGGTACAGTGCCGGTTTCAGTGGCGAGAACTCGATCGGCGAAGTTAAGCAACGCCGGGAGAGTTCATCACTTAGATGGGTGACCGTATCTCATTTCGCTGTCCTGGTCAAGAAATTTTCCCTACAGCTAAGCCACCCATTTAGAAAGTTGTCTTGGGGTTGCCGGTTGTGTTAACATATTTTTCACCTAGCGCATGAAAAAAAAATGTTGTTTTTTAGATATAGATACATGTATATGTTTTTTTGGCCATTTTGGCGGTTTCTTGCGTTTTGTTGCAAAATTATGCATTTTTGAGAAAATATGACCTGATTTGATATTGTAGATCTAGCGATTCTCTACAATTTTTGTTCTTTTCATTTTCTTGAAATTCCACTTAGTTACACCGCTAGAGCGTGAAGTTTATGTAAATGTATATGTATATTTTTGGTGTTTGATTTTAAGCCAAAACTATGCATTTTATAAAAAGATATCAAGATATTAAAGTTGTAGATAAAAAAAATTTCGACAGATTTTGTTATTTTTTTCAAAGTCGTGCGGTTTTGCCGCTAGAACGCGAAAAACAGTTTTTCAATACCCTTGAGCGGAAAAAAATATAGCGTATTTTTGATATACAGGCAAAACTATGCATTTTTTTAGAGTACTCGTCAATTATATAAAAACTTGGAGAGCAAAAAAATATATATTTTTTTGAAACCCATCGTTCATTTCTTACACAGCTGCGCATAGAACGGTGCATCTAATAGTAAGAACTACGCGCATTCATCTGTAGTGGTCGTGATGGGCCTTTTTGTAAATGTCACCCTTATTGTCATCTATATTAGCTTAGCCGGTAAAAAATATTGAGTAGAGGGAGGTGGAGGGGCAAAATACTACAGCTGTTCACGATACCTGTATTTTTTTTATCCGCTTTAACTATGCTGACATAGTATATGGGCTGTGTCTTAGTCAAGAAGATAAACATCATCTTCAAAAAATGCAAAATCATACTGTTAGATTCTTAACTGATGTTCCAAGATTTCATCATATAAGTCCCTTTTTAAAAGATTTACAAATACTCAAACTTGGGGATCATCGTTTACCTTACGCAGTCATATTTGTTAATAATATTATACTTCATAAATCTCCTAAATACCTACTTGCTAAAGTAGAAAGAAGAAGTGATGTTCATGAAAGAGAATTAAGACAAACTGACATATCTCTCTCAATTACTCGACACAATAGTGCTGTATTCCACAAATCATTTACTTATCTCTCCTTTTTACTGCTATATTAACCCAGCCATTCAATTTCACAGTATTAATCCTTCTAAATGAAAGATTTTCATTCCTAAATTACCAACTTTTCTAATGATTGCAGACCCACTACATGTGCTGCACTCTATTTTAATCTTATTTCATGTATGTTTTGTAATAATTTAATCTTATATTCATTTTGTCCTAGCAGCTTTTTTGTTTTAGGGTTAGGTTTAATATCACTGTATCTATATCTTTGTGCAAATGTATTTGACATTTTGGATAATAAATTACACACACCCACAAAACAAAAAAAGTTTTTGATCTGGATGACTGACCATGGTATTCCTATGTATTTTTCGATGCTGAATCCAAATCCGAGGTCAAAAAAATTCCTATACCCTTCAATTTTTGTGTAGAGGCAAAACATCATTATTTTACACACATTATTTATGTATATAAGTACCTACCTATCATTAAGGAATGATTGGGGAAATTTTATCTCTCGTACTCTTATTTTTTAATGCCAAGGGCTTCAGCGAGGTGGTAACATTTCTCTCGAAGGAGTTGATACACCCTCGCACCCCTTCTGTACCCTTCTGAACATAGAAGTGCATCTATAATTGTTTATTTGTGGCACATTCAGATTTTCTTATTTTTTATTGGGTATATTGCCACTGAAAAATATTTAAAAATTTTAATGAAAAACCTCTGCGCCAAACGGATCAGACAGAGGTTGGTTCTTGAATACTTGATTGTTTCAAGAAGTCTCACACCTAAAAATATATAAACTAGAACAATGTTATAAACTAAAAAATGAAAATGAAAGCTATAGAGGCAATTAACGTTTCGGAAGAGAATTTACTTCCATTCTCAAAACTTTTGGCCGTCAACCATGACAGTTCTTTGTTTATGTATTTCCATAATCATCAGAGACATTAAATTATATTACCTTATTATCTTATTTTTACTTACTTCGTCTCTAAGGATGGGCAACCAACTAGTACAAAAATCTATTGAATAATTTGAAAGGCATCTATCTTCGTTTAATAAAATAATCGTGGATTCTTTAAGTTTTCTTTTAGTTCCGTTGCTCTCTTTTTCCAAAATATTTGCCGAATCCCATTGAATCCTGTGATTATTATCCCACGCGTGTTCACGAATTTTGGATTTTTCACATTCTCCCCTTGTAGCATAATTTCTATGTTCACCAAACCTTATGTTGAAAGGTCTAGATGATTCACCTACATAATGAATAAATATAATTTTTTGAATTATGAACAATATTTAGAGGTTTGGTTTTCGATAAAACTGATCTTAGCGTGGAGCCCATTTGAAAAACCATTCTTACGGAAAACCTATTTCCAATTTTTCGTAATTTATACGGATAAACCAGGTATATATGGAATTACTGCCATTGACCTAAACACCTCAGGTTGTGATAGTATATTCTCTCTACTACCAATGTTCAATAACTGACTATCAACAAAACTCTCAGGATATTGATGGCCTTATAGTAAAGAATGTTTAAGTAATTTTTTGAATCAGATTAACGAAAAAGAAGCTTCAATTAACCTTTTAGTAACTAACATGATGTTAAATTTTTATACATATTTCAGTGTCCAAATTACTAGAAATTATAATACCTAAAATTACATAAACACTTTAACGTTTTAATATGCGTGTGTTAGAATAGGCAATTTAATTTGAATTAGTTAAGTTGGCGATGTCTTTAATAAAAAATAATTAATGTTGTCATAAGTTTTGCAGTCAATAAATATAAAAACAATCTGTTATTTATGTTTCCTTCTCATCAGAATCCTACTAAATTCAATAGGTTATGGGCTCTCAGAAGAAGACAAGTGGAAAATGCCATTGTTCGATGGAAATAATTTTGACAATTGGAAATTTAGAAATGAGACACTTTTGGATGAATATGATTTGTTGGAATTTGTGCGCAGAAGGTATACGGAAATGATTGGTGTACCTGATGAGGAAACAAGTACAGCACAGACGGAACGTGCGAAATGGAAGTCTTGAAGAAGAAACACAAAAGATGCAAATCAAAAATCATACAGCGCATAGCAGACAGTCATTTGGAGTATGTAAAAGATAAAGAAACTGCCTATGATATTTAGGAAGGGTTGAAAAATACATTGGAAAGAAGAGGTATTGCAAGTCAATTACTAATTCGGAAAACACACTATTGACAATGAAATTTAACCAGTCCGGAGGAACAATGGAATCTCACTTTTTGAAATTTGACAAATTAGTGTGAGATTTACGATCAACAGCCGCAACATTGGAAGAAACAGATGTAGTGTGCCATTTATTGTTAACGATAGCAGCTGAATATGAGATTATAGTATCTGCACCTGAGACGTCAGCGGAAAAATTGACATTTACTTACTTTTGTCAAAAATCGTCTGCTCAATGAAGAGTCAAAAAGATTAGGAATGACGAAATCAAAGAAAGAAATACAGTCCTCGACGGCATTTTTGGCTCCTGTAGGACACAATTAACAAAGGACAAATTTGTCGAGAAATTCAAGGAATAAGAAAATCACAAGTAAAGACATATTCCCATATACATGTTATAACTGCGGGATTGCTGGACATCAGTGAGCTAATTGTAGAAAACTATCAAAGTGCGAAGCTTCCGAACACTTGGTGAGCAATAACAGTTTTCTAAGAAACCTAAAGACATTAGAAACAACTGTAAAAATAAAAATTGCAGACAGGTGAACTTTTAATTGCTAAAGAAGCAGGTGAAATACATGTGAATACAATTGTGAATGGTAGTGAAAATAAAATAATTGTTGAAGATATGCTTTTGGTACCTGACTTAGACTTTAATTTATTGTCAGTTTGTAAACTTGATTTGAATGGTTTTACAATTATATTTAAAGATGGGAGAGGTACAATTCTGAAAAATAATAAAGCTGTCGCAGTTGCGCATTTAAGACATAAGCTTTATGGCATTTTATTTTCAAGTGAAACTGAAATAGCAAACTTGACGACAATGGAGATCTTTCGCATGAATGTTTAGGGAATATAAGTGAAGGAAATGTGATGAAATTACAGAATATGGTTGACAGCATTAAGATAGATACAAAGAAGGAAGTTACACAGATTTGTTCATACTGCGTGGAAGGAACACAAACAAAATTACCTCATGTAAACAAACGCACTAGAGCAACACGAGCTCCTCAACTGATTCACAGTGACTTATTTGGACCTGTTTGCCAGAAATCTTATACTCATAAGAAGTATGTACTTACATTTATTGATGATTACACACATTTCACAGTTGTATATGCCATGACAACCAAAACAAATATATTTCGTTTTTTTCTTGAATTTTTTAATCAATGGCCACTGCTCATTTTAACCTAAAAGTGAGTCGTTTTCGATGCGACAATGGTCGTGAATATATTTCGACCGAAATTAAGGAGCATTTTGACAGGAATTCAATTGAATTTACTATTCGATACACGCCACAACAAAATGGAGCGGCAGAACGTATGAACAGGAACTATAGTAGAAAAGGCACGTTGTATGTTACTAAATTTAAAATTATCAAAATCCATTTGGACAGAAGCTGTTTTGACCGCCATTTATTTGATAATAAATAGGGTTCCTACTGATTCACTAACTAAGAAAGTTCCAGCAGAAATGTGGTATGGTGAAAGGTCCAATCTCAAGAAATTGAAGGTGTTGGATGTTTGGGCTACTTACACATGCCCAAACAACTTATTCGAGGGTAATTCAAATCAAGAACGAAAAAATGTATCATGATTGGATATTGTATGAACGGTTATCATATGTGGTGTCCAGAAGAACGAAAAATTTTCCAAGGAAGTGGTATAATATTTGATGAATCAAAATTTATTTACAATGATGTGGACGAAAATCAAGGAATCTGGCTTGTGGCAAATGTAGATGGAGAAGTAGAAAATATTATCTCTGAAGACTTGAATGAAGGAGGTGCAATGAACGTTGATGAAGTCAAACTTTCTCCTTTACATTTAACTGAAGTTCAACGTGTTTTCAAAGAACATAGAGATGAACATATTGAGTCATGGGAATCTGATGATGAAACTACTCGTCGTAGCATACGTAAATAAAGGAGTAAGCCAAAATATTTGAAGGATTAGAATGTCTTGGCACTGAATGCTGAAACTTTTCTTGAAGATGTTGCAGATAATTTTAATGATATAAAACACAGAGAAGGTAGTGAAAATTGGTATAAAGCAGCGAATGAGGAAATGGATTCTTTGTATGAGAACAATACTTGGACGTTGGTGAATCTTCCACCTGGAAGGAAGGCAATTGATAGTAAGTGGGTTTTCAAAATCAAGCGAAACGAAGATGGAAACGTCGAATGATACAAGGCAAGATTGGTGGTTAAAGGGTGCTCACAAAGAAAGGGATTTGATTATACAGAAGTATATGCTCCTGTGGCACGTCTAACCACAGTGAAAACACTCTTATCAGTGATCAATAAAGAAAATCTATTTGCAAATCAACTAGATGTGAAAATCACCTTTCTTCACGGGAATCTAAAGGAGGAGATATATATGAAACAAGCTCAGGGCTTTGTTGGTGATCCAGAACTAGTTTGCAAGTTAAACAAGTCTCTGTATGGTTTAAAACAAGCTCCTCGTGCTTGGAATGCAAGAATTGGTGAATTCATAAAACCTTTAGGATTAAGATAATCGGAAATTGACAGATGTTCATATACTCTATTCAAAGAAAATACAGCAGGGTTTATCTTTTGGTATACGTTGATAATATAATCATTACAAGCTGTTGCTTGGAACTTGAAATAATCAAGAAAGCTCTTAAAGTCTGAATTTAGTATGAAAGACCTGGGAGAACTTCATTACTTCTTTGGGGTTAAAATAGACCGACAATGGTATGTCTCTGAGTCAAGGGACATATTTAAAAAGGCTTTTGGAATGGTTCAATATGGAAGAATGCAGAGCAACGAATACACCGATGGAAGTTAAGTCTATTGTGGAAACAGGTTCAGCAGATATAATCGTCGACTCAAAGCCATATCGAGAACTTGTTGGCTGTCTAATGTATGTAATGCTGAATACAAGGCCGGATTTGAGTGCAGCTGTAAATTTCTATAGTTGATTCCAAAGTCGTGCCACTGAAGTACATTGGAAAGGATTGAAACGTATTTTAAGACATATATACAGAACACCATCAACTATGGACTTTTGTATACAAAAGAAAACATTTTTTCATTGATATCAATCAATCAATCAATCAAAATATACTTTATTGTCGTAAAGAAAAATCTTGTTGACAAAGCTTGAAAAAATATATAAAACTACAAGTATATACAACTATAGTACAATATAATATATAAAATATAAAATAAAATACAAATATAGAAACCACTAGTCATGATTTCCAGACAAACATTAAAAACAAACATATACACATTTATATACATGAGAATGTATCGTCAAAGTATTCTTTTAATTCATAATAGGGTCTACCAATAAGTAAATTTTTCACTGCGACTTTGAAACCCCGATTGGAGACTATGTTCCTAATATGACTCGGTAAGTGATTATACATTTTTGGACCATTGTAAACAACAGAATCTCGGACAAATGTAGTTCTTGGACCAACTTGTCGAGTGCTATACGTTGAGGTCGCATAAGCATTATTTTTGTATTTATGGACTAAGACTACTGGGTTTAATATAAAAATGGATATCACAGTCAGAATTCTGTTGGCCACAAATAGTTCCCTACAAGAGTCACGAGCCCTAGCCTTTACTCAAATATCTGATGGCACGCTTAAATATCTGTTGCATGAGAAGCTTACTACATACACCCCAAAAGGCAATCCCATAGCTCAGGTGTGACTCGATTAATGAGAAATATACGGCTTTGGCAGCTGAGTATCCTAATTCATTGGAAACCACTCTGACTGCATGGCATCCAGAAGCTAGTTTACTACTTAAACTCGTAATATGTTCTTTAAACTTCAATTTGCAGTCGATATTCAATCCTAGAAATTTCAAGCATGTTTTGTTTTCAAGAACATGTTTTCCTAGGGGAATATCAGGCAGATTACATTTGAAAGTAATTATGTTTGTTTTCTCTATATTAAATGACAGTAAGTTCGAATCACACCAAACTTTGATTTTCTTAATATCGTTGCATATGTTTTCTTTCAGAATGTTTTTTTCTTTGCAATGCCACAATATTGTGGTATCGTCGGCAAACAAGGTAAACTTTCCTGTAATATTAATTGTTGTTAGGTCATTGATATATAGCAAAAACAGAATTGGGCCAAGAACAGAGCCTTGAGGTACCCCACAGTTTATGTTAAGTTCATCGGACTTATTTGGAATCTTAACAATTTGCTTGCGGTCTGACAAATAAGATTTAAACCATTCAAGGGTACTGCCTCTGAAACCATAGCGTTCCAATTTTTGCAGCAATATTCCATGTTGAACACAGTCAAAGGCTTTTGACAAGTTACAAAATATGACAGCAGCAAACTCCCCTTCATTTAATTTGGTGTAAACCGTATTTAGGAAGGAAAAAGTTGCATCATTAGTGCTTTTATTTTGTTGAAAACCAAATTGATAGTCACTTAGCAAATTGACAGATAACAAAAACTCCATAACCCTTTTTTTTATTAGTTAGGATATGCAGATTCAGACTGGGCTCAAGACACAGACCGAAAATCCACGACGGGTTTTCTATTTGAAGTTTATGGGGCAGCAGTTTGCTGGGTTACAAAGAAGCAATCTACTGTTGCACTATTTTCAATTGAGGCAGAGTATGTGGCACTGGCTAGGGCAACAGCTTATCTGGCTTAAGAATCTCCTAAGTGATCTTAGAATTAAATGTAGCGAGCCTATTACTATTTTTGAAGATAATCAGTCTTGCATACATCTTTTGAGTAAGTGGGAACGTCGTCGTTTAAAACACATCGATGTAAAATATAATTTTGTCAGGAATCTGTTTAACGATCATGTGATTGATGTCAAGGAACAGAAAGAACAGAAGCAGAACAGAAAGCAGATATTTTAACTAAAGGTTTAAGTAAAGATAAGTTTATGAAATTACGTTCATGTTTAGGTCTTTTTGGTATGTGTTAAAATTTTTAAATATATATCAAACTGAGGCGGAGTATTAGAATAGGCAATTTAATATAAAATAGTTAAGTTGGCGATGTCTTTAATATAAAATAATTAATGTTGTCATAAGTTTTGCAGTCAATAAATATAAAAACAATCTGTTATTTGTGTTTCGATCTTCATCATCAGAATCCTACTAATTTCAATAGTGTGCGTGTGTAGTTGTAATGTACGTGTTGCCTATATACAGAAAACAGTCTCGCTTACCAAAAAAATCACTATAAGAAATATTAAACAGAAAAAAATAGATTATAGAGCTGATCTATTGATAGTATATAAACTGCCAATATTCAAAATTTCGGAAACGGAAAAAAAAATCAGCCTCAACTACTAAAAGGGACTTCAATTTGTTCTATTTCTAGTAATGTGATTTGGTTGAAATTTAACAGGGTTCCTCATTTACAATAGATTAATTGCATATCATATTGGGGTCTAGTCCATTGTATTCTATACAACCTATGGACTTTATTTTGTTCATATTTCAGCCAAAATATCTGCAAGAAGAATTCCTTCTCTTTTTTGGAAGTAAGTAAATTACTTTAGAAAAAGTGGAGTGTAGTTCATTCTATTTACATCCATCATTCACAACGAAGTAGGCCATACTAGAACACATACTCACGTATTATCAAATAAGGGATGTGCTAAATTTCTTTTAGTCAAACTATTTGTCTTAAAAGAGCTAGTTGACAGACAATTATTTGTTATTAATAGCCTTATTGAATCAATAACACTTATAATTTATCCCAAACTTCTTGTCGGCATAAAAAATGTCGGGATCTTTGTTCTTTACCGTGCCTACAAAAGTTTATTAAAAAATATATTATATTTTTAAGGTTTCAAATTCTTCTCTTCCCCCTCACAGAACTGCTCACCAGACTCCTCATTATTATCATTCACAGCAGGATTTCCTTCTTGTTCTTGGATGAAGTGTTGAAAAAAAGTTAGTTCTTCATCATGAAACCTAGAGATGCGAAAGAAATAAATACGGTTCGTTTTTTTTGTTTTAAACGGGTTTTTTTCAAGAAAAAAACACAAGTTCTGTTTTTTTCGTTTTTTATTAAAAACATATATTGCCTATGTATCTATATATGCATCATCCGACCTAAACACTCATAGCAATTCATACCACAACAATTATAGTTCAAATTTAATATTTTATATGCCTGTCCAGCAGCCGGTAGGTAACCCAAACTTTCAGTATATAAACCTTAGAGTAGGAAAGATATATAGTGATAGTGTATTTATAGTGATATTGGTGATGGTGTAAAAAGATTTTTCAGGTTATAAAACGTTTGACATTTAGGAATTTTAGGATATCAATCAAGAATAATGCGCACGCGCAACGCAATATATGGCGACAATTTCGAGTTTTAAACACTGAACTCTACATAATAAATGGAAGACCAATACAGATATATGCGCGTGGACAAAATACGGCCTACATGCGATTGAGGGTCGGCGGCATATGCGTCGCCGCAGTGGAAATCTAATGTTAAAAGTATGTTGGTGCTTGAGTCAGAATGCTTCTTGAAGACACTATGCGCCGACGCCATTATTCTTTGATTTGTCTCCCATAGCGGGAGGTCTTGGATTGATACAGAATTTCAGAGCCGTCGTCAAACAATTCTCTCGTTTTTATCGATTGTTTTATTTAGCACGTATTTACAGTTCGTGATAAGTTAATCAAATAATATGGTCCGGAATGGTATTGTAGATACTGTTTTGCAAGAATCGGGCCAAAGGTTTGTTATATTTTAAGTAAGTACCTTGTTCTTGCCTATTCTATAAAATATACTACTATCTAAATATCGGCGACAACTCCGAGTTTTGGGATCTTTTCTTTTAACGTGGGTAATTTTGCCTGAAAACTTTTCGATAGGCTATACTTTCCGAGATATCTACTTAACTCTACATGATAAATATATAGAATTCAGTGGAAATTTAGGATACAAAAATTCTCTATATAACCTCACCTATTTTCCATAATTTCGAATTTCCGTTGCAAATTTTAAAGTTCATTGCTATTTGTGTATCTACCTAAATAATTTTAAACAATCCAACATTATTTGCATTACTGATATTGACTTGATCTATTCTAATTTCAATTTCAAAACAAAGTAAGAGGTTATGTTTAATACATGCAATTATACCTATACTGTGTCCTTGTTGCTTTGTGCATGTTTATACTTATGTGACCTTAACTCCCAGTAATTCTTATTGCATTATTAGTATTATTTTCATTACCTAATCTTATTTTTTGTACTTATGTGTATTTTGTATTTATATTATCATCATATGTTAATAATTATTTATTTTGTATATTAATATTATTTATGTTACAATTAATTACTTATTATTTCATAATGATAATTAGAAAAAACATTTATCATCATATAATAGCTTTTTTGTAATCTTTTATTACATGCGGGTAGGATTGAAAATCAACTAAGCACGTTGAACCCTCATATCTTTTGTGTAACTTTGTAACACAATACATTTTTATTCTATTCTATTCTAAATTATATTTCGATCTAGGGGGTAGAAAATATGACTTAATTTTTTGGTGGACTCTATATTCAACTCTCATCAATATGATCGTGCATTATCAAAAACGTTTACTAGAAAGAATTAAATAATTATGTTTTGGGAATGGCAACATTTTTTGTTCTTTAATAAAAATTAAGACAAAGGTTAACTATATAAGAAATGTCAATCTATACACGCGTATTTTTGATGATTTCTGAAAAAAAGACATATTAAAAACACTTGCAATAGAAATAGAGCCGGCCCTGGTGGCTTACACAATACGATTGCGCCGAGACCTCCCGTCGCCATACTTGCGCGAGATTCAATTTTACATACAAATAGGAATAGACATTGGCATTCCATTTATATGGTACAGTTCAGTGGTTTTAAATGAAAAGGAAAACTATCTGAACAACAATTTCTGTCAGAAAATATATTAATGTCAATATAAAATGAAAAAACATGTTTGAATCGCACTTTGCGACTTTACCCATAAATTTAATGTGAGACGAAAAAAACGAAAAATACGAGAAAAAAACAGTTTTTTTCAAATGAAAAAAACATCAACATCAAAAAAACCGTTTTTTTGCATCACTAATGAAACCAATTTTGGCCAAGTGGTCAACTAAAAGCTTCTTAACATCAGCCAAGGATTTTTTATACCTACAAAAAGTTTGCGGGATAAACTACACTTACAGCGATTTTGCACAGGTTCTAATACAATCACTGAACTCTACATAATAAATGGAAGACCAATACCAGTGTTGCGAACTGTGCCGAACCAAATTATAGCAAAGATGACGCTCAAATTATCGTATATTATCGTACACTTTCGGCCGATTGACAACATGGGGTGCGCGTTTGGCGATTATTATTATATACCTAATTTAAAAAATATAGAACACCGTTTTTCCTCGTCCGAACTCGAACTACATATTGTAAACTGGCAAAATAAAATCTGAAAACTAAGTAACTGATGCAACACACATACTTTGCATCAGCCCATCGCTCTGTTTCCTTTAACTTTTAAAGTGCTCGCACGCCGCTGAGCTCAATATAAACTCCGTCTATCAAAAAAACTTTTCAAAGCCGATTGGCCACTGACAAGGGCTAATATACTGCCCCTTCCATAATAATAATAATACGAATGCAAGGAATGTAGAGGACAGGGAATTTATATTGTAAACTGGCAAAATAAAATCTGAAAACTAAGTAACTGATACAACACACATACTTTGCATCAGCCCATCGCTCTGTTTCCTTTAACTTTTAAAGTGCTCACACGCCGCTGAGCTCAATATAAACTCCGTCTATCAAAAAAACTTTTCAAAGCCGATTGGCCACTGACAAGGGCTAATACTGCCCCTTCCATAATAATAATAATACGAATGCAAGGAATGTAGAGGACAGGGAATTTTGATACTATATTATTACTACTCTGTGCTATATGTACAATATGTTATTGTTATTACCAACTGAATTTACCAAAAAGACGACCTAATCTGTGAATGCTTCAAATTATCGTATAAATCATCATTATCGTACAGGTACTATCGTATATCGTACAATAGATGAAATTATAGTACAAAAACGATAATTATCGTACAATTCGCAACACTGACCAATACAGATATATGCGCGTGGACAAAATACGGCCCACATGCGATTGAGGGTCGGCGGCATATGCGTCGCCGCAGTGGAAATCTAATGTTAAAAGTATGTTGGTGCTTGAGTCAGAATGCTTCTTGAAGACACTATGCGCCGACGCCATTATTCTTTGATTTGTCTCCCATAGTGGGAGGTCTTGGATTGATACAGAATTTCAGAGCCGTCGTCAAACAATTCTCTCGTTTTTATCGATTGTTTTATTTAGCAGGTATTTACAGTTCGTGATAAGTTAATCAAACAATATGGTCCGGAATGGTATTGTAGATACTGTTTTGCAAGAATCGGGCCAAAGGTTTGTTATATTTTAAGTAAGTACCTTGTTCTTGCCTATTCTATAAAATATACTACTATCTAAATATCGGCGACAACTCAGAGTTTTGGGATCTTTTCTTTTAACGTGGGTAATTTTGCCTGAAAACTTTTCGATAGGCTATATTTTCCGAGATATCTACTTAACTCTACATGATAAATATATAGAATTCAGTGGAAATTTAGGATACAAAATTCTCTATATAACCTCACCTATTTTCCATAATTTCAAATTTCCGTTGCAAATTTTAAAGTTCATTGCTATTTGTGTATCCATACCTAAATAATTTTAAACAATTCAACATTATTTGCATTACTGATATTCACCTGATCTATCCTAATTTCAATTTCAAAACAAAATAAGAGGTTATGTTTAATACATATGCAATTATACCTATACTCCCAATGAACAATTTTGCTCACTTACAGTAACTGCTATTTTTATAAGTGGTTTATTAAGATTGTGAGTTTATAAAAGTGGTTTATAAGATTACTAAAGAGTTGCGAAGTTGCATAGTAGGTATGTAAAATTACTAAAAGTTTTAAAACCTTAGGTTTTATAAAACGTCAACGGAAACATTTCCGTCACAGACTTATACAACTTTTAGTAACTGTTACTATAATTTATATAAAGAGTTTTTATAGAAGTTGTAGTCACAAATTTATAAAACTAATAGCTTTCAATTCCTATATAGGGGTTGGCTCTGATGAATATAAAACTTCCTCGTCTTACAATAACAACAATAAGTGTTAACATAACCGCAAATTCTATGTTTTTGTAAGTTTTTTCTCCTTTTTAATGTTTTTATTCTCATTTCTAACTAGAATCAGTGCGACATCCATAAACTCTCATAGTATACACATTTTTTAATATTGTTGATTTTGACAGGTTAGAAATTCAACTTATAATTAGCGTTCAGGTTCAGAGTCTGAATTTTCATGGTCATTGCAGGGCCGGATTTCGTTCTACTGCTATTTAATTATATCTAAGTTACTTTTACCCCAAAGTAATGATCGAGATAGGTATAACAATGAAATAATTCACAAAACTTAATAACAATAAATATCCAAAATAACCAGGTACTAACGCAATCTAAAAGCTGCACTTTAAAATTACACCTAACCACTGTCTTTACTATATGTAAATACCTCTAAGTAGTTAGGTAAACCTGGACATCAGTCTATAAATGAATACACACTTTAATAGCATTTGAAACTGCAGCATATCTGGCTTTCTGTTTGTGAGCGTCCAGAAAAAGGTCGACGATTTTTCTGCCATTTTAATGAGTATTACAAATATTTTATTGCGTAGTCATATGATTCGTCAATCCATAAAGTTATATTTGTAGCAAGACCGCTGACTTTCCATATTTTTGTGGAAACGCTTTAATACATTAATTGAATTTTGATAAATTTTATTAGATATTAATAAATTTATTCAAGTCCACCCCTGAAATGTTCAGGGAAAAATCCAACCACATGTTCTTGGTTGAGGCACAGAAGTTCTATAAGAGTCCAGAAGTTTCTTTTCAGATTTATAGTGTTCTTTTGGTATTTTCAATATGGATGCCGTATTTTCGATCCTGTCAGTGGACGCCATATTGATACTTGTAGGAAAACTGTTGAAAAACAGGTTGAATATTTAATATACTCAGCTGATACTACATTTTATGTAAATATAAATATGTACCATAAGTTAAAAAGTGCAGTTTTTTATGAAGAATCGAATGTTGTGAGAAATTAAAAAAAAATTTTTTGGTTAAAATTTTTAAATATATATAATTTCGGTGGCGCCTTTATTTTTTCGAGGTACAAATGTCAATTTTACAGTAAAGATGCATTTGCATGAAAATTTTAGAGGCATATTTGCCATAAAAGTCATGTATAATATATTTCTAATTGAAGTACGTATATTTCATATACAGAGTAAAAGTCTCCATATTGTTAGAAAGAAAGATGTAATAATTTCATCGTCATCAACTAAAGAAAGAGAAAGAGGTTTGTGGTGAAAGAAAGAGCGAGAAGGAGAGGTTCTGTATTTAAAGTTTATAAGGAAGTTTCTAAGAGTAACAGTTACATTTCTATTACTTCTTACTATAAAACTTGGAGATAGGTAATGGTGACCCTTATAGATCGCGCCATTTAACCTCTTTAAGTGGTATAAAGTGGTAATTGAAAAGTTTTCGTGGAAAATATACATTACTAAAGTTTTTATAATTCGGTAATGGTGATATTCAGAGTACCTTTACAAAACAAAAATTGTTCATTGGGCTGTGTCCTCGTTGCTTTGTGTTTATACTTATGTGACCTTAACTCCCAGTAATTCTTATTGCATTATTAGTATTATTTTCATTACCTAATCTTATTTTTTGTACTTATGTGTATTTTGTATTTATATATTATCATCATATGTTAATAATTATTTTGTATATTAATATTATTTATGTTACAATTAATTACTTATTATTTCATAATAATAATTAGAAAAAACATTTATCATCATAATTGCTTTTTTGTAATCTTTTATTACATGCGGGTAGGATTGAAAATCAACTAAGCACGTTGAACCCTCATATCTTTTGTGTAACTTTGTAACACAATACATTTTTATTCTATTCTATTCTAAATTATATTTCGATCTAGGAGGTAGAAAATATGACTTAATTTTTTGGTGGACTCTATATTCAACTCTCATCAATATGATCGTGCATTATCAAAAACGTTTACTAGAAAGAATTAAATAATTATGTTTTGGGAATGGCAACATTTTTTGTTCTTTAATAAAAATTAAGACAAAGATTAACTATATAAGAAATGTCAATCTATACACGCGTATTTTTGATGATTTCTGAAAAAAAGACATATTAAAAACACTTGCAATAGAAATAGAGCCGGCCCTGGTGGGTTACACAATACGATTGCGCCGAGACCTCCCGTCGCCATACTTGCGCGAGATTCAATTTTACATACAAATGGGAATAGACATTGGCATTCCATTTATATGGTACAGTTCAGTGAATACAATATGTTTCGTATTAGATCTGTACAATATCCAGGGCCGGATTTACGTTTGGGGGGCCCCTGCGGGCACTTCTCATGTGGGGGCCCTTTGTTAGACGGCCAATTTTAGCAGAATTAAAATATAAATTAAAGCCAAGCAAGCTTATTTGACCCTTTATGTTTAGGGGTCATTTGTAGTTGTGAATTCATAACGAATAAAAAAATCTTTAATAATTTTTTGAAAATGTTAATTTTATTAAAATTTTGTATCATCAACAAAATAATTTTTTTACAATTTAAAAATATTTCTCGATATAAAATATGTTTTTGACGAAGCAAGTGCTTTAGATTTCTTCTCTCTGACTTGCAATGTACATTAAATTATCTGAATTAAACCATATAACTAATTTTTTTTAACCATTTTTATACATTCGGGGGCCCCAATTACGTGGGGGCCCTGGGAACGTGCCCCAAAGTGCTCTTATGTAAATCCACCATTGACAATATCATTGTAGATAATATATACATTATTAATTTTTCTGCTGTTTGCAAAATCCTATAAAGAATGTTTCAATACAATTATAAGCAAACAAATAATAATTCATTTTTAAACATACATTATTAGACATAACAAATGATACAAAATAACAAACACGGTGCAATGCATCAAAGGGACATATCTGGTTTAATCTGTGTTTATGTAGATGATACAGAAATTTATTCATTAATCATTTGTTGATTAAATTATATATAACAATAAAACACAAAATCACATTTTAATGGCTATTCAGTCATTATCATATTATATTACATTCAGACTTAAAATACAAAACATAAAACAATATAGAAAACTAATCTAATATATCTAATTAAGGTCTCTAATCAGCTTCTTCGATTATAGGTCCTCTTGAACTAACAGTAAAGTGTGGGTCACAGCATGCTGGCATTCCACTGGTACCTCCGCCGGCATACTAACTTTGACTAGTACCTCCATAAACCTTAGACATTATAGGACTGCATATGGATGTTAATTCTTCTTGTTTATACTCGAACTCTTCTTTTTCAGCCAGTAAGTTATTATCTATCCATTTTAAGGAAGTTTCACATTCTCTTTCAACAGTACTTTTATCTTCCGAGCTCAACTTGCCTTCAAAATCCTGTGCGGCTTGTTTAAGTTGGAATATGTACGCCTCTAGTTTATTGCGTGCTGCAACCTTTTGCATTTGTTTCTCATCTTCCTTCTTGTACTTCTCTGCCTCGGCCACCATTCTGTCAATATCCCTCTGTGAGAATCGGCACTTATAATTTTTTATCGTTAAATTACAGACATTGCCGGTACTTCTATCCTTTGCAGAAACAATCAAGATGCTGTTAGCATCCATGTCAAAAGTTACATCAATCCTTGGTACTCCACGAGGTGCGGGAGGAATTCCAGTCAAATTGAATCTATCAAGAAGATTGTTGTCCTTCGTCATAGCCCTCTCACCTTCAAATACCTTAATGGCAACTGCTGAATCATTATCAGCATGAGTGGTGAACGTTTGCATCTGTTTGCATGGAATTCTAGAATTACGTTCAATGATTTTGTTCATCACCCCGCCAGTGGTTTCAATACCCAAAGATATAGGCGTAACTTCAACTAAGAGTACGTCTTGGATCTTCGAGTCAGTTGAACCAGTTAATACCGCTGCTTGGACTGCTGCTCCATATGCTACAGCCTCATCTGGGTTAATGGACAAATTTAACGTTTTTCCACTAAAGAAATTCTGTAAAAGTTGCTGAATTTTAGGAATTCGAGTAGATCCTCCAACAAGAATTACATCATGTATTTGCCACTTGTCCATTTTGGCATCATTAATAGCTTTTTCAACTGTTTGTAGTGTTTCTTGAAATAGATCGGAGCAAAGTTCTTCGAAGTGGGCTCGATCAATTCTTGTATAAAAGTCGGTTCCATCGAAGAGGGCGTCTATTTCTAAAGTGGCTTCTATACTGGACGAGAGTGTACGCTTGGCTCTCTCTGCTGCAGTTCTTAATCTACGCAGAGCTCTTGGGTTGCTTTGTAAGTCTTTCTTGTATTTTTGTTTGATTTCATCACTGAAATGATTCACTAGTCTACTGTCAAAGTCTTCTCCACCAAGATGAGTATCACCAGCTGTTGCTTTAACTTCAAACAACGAGCTTTCATGAATCGTAAGTATTGACACATCAAATGTTCCACCACCTAAATCGAAAATAAGAACATTTTTTTCTCCTTTCAGATTCTTATCTAGACCATATGCGAGGGCTGCAGCTGTTGGTTCGTTGAAAATTCTGAGGACATTAAGACCAGCTATTACTCCAGCATCTTTCGTGGCTTGTCTTTGGGAAACGTTGAAGTATGCTGGGACTGTCACTACAGCATCTTTGATAGGCATACCCAAATAAGCTTCCGCAATTTCTTTCATTTTAGTCAACACCATGGAACTAATTTCTTCTGGAGCGAATTTTTTTATTTCACCCTTGTATTCTACCTGAATTTTCGGTTTTCCACCATCATTGATAACTTTAAACGGCCAGTGTTTGATATCTTCCTGGATTTTTGAGTCGTCGAATTTACGGCCGATAAGTCGTTTAGCGTCAAAAACGGTGTTGCTGGGATTCATCACAACCTGGTTCTTTGCAGCATCCCCAATGAGACGTTCCGTATTTGTGAACGCAACATAGCTGGGCGTTGTTCTATTCCCTTGATCATTGGCGATGATTTCCACTTTTCCGTGTTGCCACACTCCAACACAAGAATATGTGGTACCCAGGTCAATACCGACTGCAGGAGCTTTCGCCATATTTGTCTTTTTCAATTTACACTAGAAGCACTTAAACCAGTAATTACTCGCTTTGAATAAGTTTTAAACTGTCGTTTTGCGTGTTCCCTTATTTGAATTCAACTGATCTGCCGCTCTTATGCTGCAGCGGCTCATATATGAACTAAAAGAACAGCCTTTTCTTGGTCAGAATCACAGTAGAGAAATATACAGTAGACTCACTCCCTATCTACTCTATGTAGGAAAAATGAAAGTTGATTTCGTTTTCTATGCTCTGGACCAGACCGACTGTGCAAAGACCACGCGCACAGAGGGCAATGGCGCCAGTTTTAAAATCGAGTAGTGAATACCGGCAAAGTAACACCGGCGTGCGGTGGGTCACGAATCTAGGAAGAAAAAGCCGCGGAATAAAGATCCTAGAAAAAAATCCGAAGGAATAAAAAGCCGAGGAAAAAATGCCGCGGATAAAAAAGCTACTTTACATATAACATGTGAACACAAAAATCTATCAATTATCTAAATGAACCCCATCTTGTAAACGGAAAAAAAAGCCGCGGTAAAAAAATCCGCGGAAGAAAAATCCGAAATGAAGTGAATCTGCGACAATACCGAGTGGGCTAAAATTCTGACATTGACATTAACGTGTTATATGCATTGAACTCTATATATAACATATAGAGTTCAATGGTTATATGTACATATTAGGGGTTTACCACATACCGGTTTACGAAAATTAACTCAGATCACTATCTCTGTCCTTGTTACTTGTAAGGATTTAGAAAAAGAGAATGATACTTGTAAATCGCACAAAGTGAATTTTCGTAAACCCCCCATTAATTAAATACTATGAGCACAGAGTAGTAATAATTACTCTAGTACTCTGAGTTTCGTTCGTAACTTGACGCAAAGGAAAGCCTGTCTCTCTATCCTTTAACAGCCAGTTTTTCAATGTTGAGTTAAAGTTCGAGTTAGATAACTCTTACTCGCACCTTAACTCGAGGCTAAATTCGAGTTAACGGTACAACTGTTTTTCATTACTATTTCTCATTCGAGTTAGTTAACTCGAGTTGCGTGAAATATTTTGTTATGTTGACATGAGAAGTATGAATTTTAACCATATTTTCGGAATTTTACACAAGTATTCTAATGTCTTCTATAGTTCTGTGATGTTAAAAATGATACATTAACCTAACTTTCTGTGATATTATTTGTAAAATGTAATATTTATATATTTGTTTATACAATTTATTTTAACGAGGTCACTTTAATGATGTTGATCGGCAATAGTGGCCATCCTGTGAAACTCTACCTTATGACGCCTCTTGTGTGGATCAGAAATAATGTTGAGAATTTAATTAATCCCACATCAGAACGAGAAACACAGTGGACAGGAGCATTAGCACTAAGGCTGCGCCTTAAAATGGATACCATACAGACAGTTGCGGCTACAACAATTCTCCACAACATAGCATGCGATGAGAGGAAACCAGTTCCCTCATGTAAAATAAACATCGCATGTTAATATTTATACAACACAAGATAACAAATACATATTCGTAGAATACCAAATAATATATTGCACTTCTTTTAATATATTTACAGTTCTTGGAGGCAAGTGAAATCGCGCAAAAAAAATCGTGTCGATCCTATTCTTCCATGTGGTTTGGCCCATATCTGATTACCTTGGGTCTTCTAGCTTTTTCATCACTGCTGTAAGCATTTACATTAAAATCATAATCCATGATGTGTTTGAAAAATATCATAATTTATTTACACCATAAAATAATTTTAGGTTAGTTTTAAGCCGAAATTTGTAATTAACTCATACCTCGTCTAGAGTTATCTTAACCTCGATTTAACTCGAGGTTTCAAGTTAACTCGCATTTGAAATACGCAACAGTGCGCTTAATCCAGAGTTAACTCCAGTACAAGAGTTAACTCGACATTGAAAAACTGGCTGTAAGAGTACTCTGGGTATGTTGCGCATGCCTTAGTGACGCGAGATTGTGACCGTTTAACTGAATATAGAAGGCAAATGGTCACAATCTAATCGGAGAAATTGACTGACCTATTATAAAAGCGCACTTGTGTCGTCGGAGCGGGCGCGTTGGATCTAAAGTTCTCCATAGAGATGGAAAACTATCTCCTCTAGCCTCAATTCCGTACATAGTGGCTTATAGCGTGTTACCAGTATATAGTTAATTAATAGGTATATGCACTGTAGTTAGTTACCAAAGATAAAGAGATTAACAAATAGTAAGTGCGACTACTCTGTACAAAGAATTTATATAAATAGAAGCAGATACACATTTACAAGTGTGTTGACAACATAGTTCAGACATTATTGCAGCCACCATCATTTTGACGTGACAAATAAATGTGAATTAAACCTTAAACGCCCAATTTGTGAAGCATTTTGATCTATAAATAAACAATTTTCAAGTGCTGACAAGCCAAAATATGACTTTAAATTTGCATCAAATAACGTTTACATGCTGTTTCTCTAATACGACGACAGTTTAAAGACAAAGTATGTGTTGGTCGTCAACCTATTCTGAGCTGTATACCTACCTACATACTTATTTTCCTAAAATTAACACTTATTTACCATCAAACTACAGTAATACAATTAAATTTAAGGGGCCATGGAGGTTGTTTCATTTAATAAGCCGATTCAGAAATTTGTTTGCATCCCTTATGAATTAGAAAAGAAGTAACTAATTTACAGGACATCATGCGGCAGTTCATTTCTTAGGATTTGAAGTACATGGTCCCCTGGTTCATTTATATTTTGACAAATTGACCTAGACGTTTTTTATTTAAAAAACATATATACCTACTGTGACAAAAATAAAACTACTTTCCAACTGTTCTTCTTAATTCCTACAAGGCTACAAGTAGAGTGAATTGTGCATGTAGTAAAGTGGAGCTATACCCGGCCACAAATTGAACAGTGAATTTGAGCATCTGCAAGGAATATCTATTAAAGGGAGAAAGGGACAAGGGAACAAAACAATCGTTTACAATACTTATATATTTTTGTACAAAAATATTCGCACTAAACATGAAAATAATTTAAAGGTTAGCTGAGTCAAACATGAACAGCTGTTCTTAAATAACTATATAGACTTAGACATAATGTCTATGCTACACTCATATACCACGGCCCTGGACAGGCTGCAACAGAGATAACGATAGAGGCAATGTTGTATCTTAGAATGAAATGGTGAGAAAAAGGTATGTTGGACATGTTAGCAACAATATCATATAACTGTCAGATTTTGGTTTTAGTCTTGACTTTCTAAGTTTTTTCGAGTCATATCTTGGTAACAGAACATTAAACGTGAAGTATCACGGGTTTTCATCTATTGAAGTATTAGCGACATCAGGAGTTCCACAGAGCTCTGTTTTGGGCCCACTGTTATTTATAATTTTCATCAATGACATTTGCCAAGATATACAAAGTAATGTCCTCCTATACGCCGATGATCTTAAACTGTTTGCATCTATTACCGAAGAAGACTGCCATCGATTGCAACACGACCTCACAAAAATAAACACATGGTGCGAAAATAATAGGCTACCATTAAATATATCAAAATGTAATTCAATGACCTTTACGAGAAGAAATAACTATAAACTTTTCCTACAAAATAGGCAATGATATGGTAACTAGATGCCCTCAATTCAAGGATCTTGGAGTCATCTTTGACTCAAAATTAACTTTTACCGCCCACATTGATCAGACAATTGCTAATGCCTACAGAAATCTAGGCTTTATTATGCGAAACTCAAGGCACTTTAAAGATATTTCCACACTTTCCTATTTAATGCCTTTGTATGCCCAAAACTATAGAATACGGTGGTATTATCTGGAATCCACAATACAATATTCATATTCTTAATTTGGAACGGGTTCAGAGAAGGCACGTCAAATATCTCTCCCTTAAATCTGACGGAATTTATCCCCCCAGAGGGACGCCACAATCTAACTTACTAGCTAGATTTAATCTAAATGACCTAGCGACACGTAGAGTCTATTTTTCTGTTTTGTTCCGCCTACACAAACTATTAGCAGGTCGGATAGACTGCCCGGATATTCTCAGTTCCATACATTTCAATGTTCCATCTTTTCAGACTCGCTCATACGCCCTATTCTACTTAGCTACGCCACGAACAAATGTATTAAAATTTTCTCCTATTCACAATATGTGTTCTAACTACTTAAGCTGTCAGTTAAACCTTGATATTTTTAATTGTAGTACTAATAATATAAAGCAATGTATTTTAAATCAATCATAACCTTTAGTTCCTACTACATCACCGTTTAGTTAAAGTACCTGCTCACATTACTTTGCATTTTCCATTATTAATTATTAATTCCATTATTAATTATTATTCCATTATTAATTATTATTCATTGTAAAATATTTAGTTTTAAGTTTTTACTCTGTATTGTATACATGCATACTTATTTGTATATTTCCTGCCCTGTAATTGGATGCACATCTGTCTGGGCAGCTGTATTTATAAATAAAATAAACTTTTAAGTACATTTTGTCTCTGCTTCTATTTATATAAATTCTTTGACTCTGTACCTCTCTGTACTGTGCTTGTGGCGGTTGTAATTTGTGTTGCCTATGCACAGAAAACCGCTTACCTAAAAATCACAACAAATATCAAACAGAAAAAATAGAGTATATAGCCCATCTACTCATGGTATATAAACTGCCAATATTCAAAATTGCAAGTCGACACGGAAAAAAAAATCAGGCGAAACTACTGATTTTTTAAGGGAGTACTATTTGTTCTACTTCTAGTTATGTGATTCGGTTGAAATTTAACAGGGTTCGTTCATTTATAATAAATTAAATGAATACCAGATTGGGATCTATTTATATTGCCTTCTGCAACCCACAGCATTTCTTTTGTTCAGATTTCAACTGATTTGGTTAAAATTCATTAATAGGGTTCTTTAATTATAAAAGATTAAATGAATCAGATCAGACGTGGGGTCTATTCCTTGCCTTCTGCAAAACCTACAGCATTTCTTTCATTCCCATTTAACCAAAATCTGCAAGATTCATTCCTCCTCTTTTTTCGATGTTAAATGATTGCATCTAATTTTTTAGAAAAAGTGGAGTGTAGTTCATTTTATTTGCATCCATTATTCACAGTGAAACAGGCCATAATAATAATACGACCACATACCCACATAGTACCAAAGCACAGACCAATTGGTCTGTAAGCAAATGGACGTGCTGTATTTTTTTTTAGTGAAACTGTCTTAAAGGAGTTGGTTTTAACTACTGTATTTTTGGTACTTTAATACAATACATGTAGCAATTACCTGTTTAATTTTACGAGGTATGTTCATCAATATTTTGTAATGTAAAAAACCTTACAAACACTTAGAAAAAATAAAGATATAATCAAAATATTTAGCACAAATTAAATAAGATATCTCTTCACTCGGACTATTTTAAGACATTATATTTAACTTGTTAATATAACTTTTATTTATTATTTCAATTCAACATTACTTCTTGCACCAGATCTAACTAATAAGATACAATATGTCTTTCATCATTATAGGATCTGCACAATATAATTGTAGATATACATTACCAGACATAACAAGAAACAAATAACACAAAACAACATAGTGCAATGTCACATCAATCTGTGTTTATGCAGACGATAAAGAAATTAATTTTAAATCAAATTAGAACCTTTGAAATATATAAGAAAAATAATTATTAGTTTTCTAGTTTTTCATTAAAATATTGTAAATATGTATATCATTATTTGTTGATAAAATTATATACAACAATCAAACAAAATCAAATTTTAATAAATAAATACCTTTTATTGGATATTCTCAGTCAATATTACAATATATTCATAATAAATAAGTTTTACTGGATATTCTCAGTCAATATTATAATATACATACATACATTCAGACTTAAATCATAAAAACAATACACTAATCTAACATATTTTAATTAGTCTTAATCAACTTCTTCGATCGTAGGTCCTTTTGAACTACCAGTAAAGTCGCCCCCTGCTTGTGGGCCACAACCTCCTGGCATTCCACTGGCACCTCCTCCACCGCCATACTGATTTTGACTAGCACCTCCATAAAGCTTAGACATTATAGGACTACATATTGATGTTAATTCTTTTTGTTTGTCCTCGTACTCTTCCTTTTCAGCCAACAAGTTGTTATCTAGCCATTTTAGGCAACTCTCACATTCTCTTTCAACAGTGCTTTTATCCTCCGAGCTCAACTTGTCTCCACAATCCTGTGCGGCTTGTTTAAGTTGGAATATGTATGCCTCTAGTTTATTGCGTGCTGCAACCCTTTGCCTTTGTTTCTCGTCTTCCTCCTTGTACTTCTCTGCTTCATCCACCATTCTGTCAATATCCTTCTGTGATAATCGACCTTTATCATTTTTGATTGTTATATTACGGACATTGCCAGAACTAGTATCCTTTGCAGAAACATTCAAAATGCCATTAGCATCCATATCAAAAGTTACATCAATCTTTGGTATTCCACGAGGTGCGGGAGGAATTCCTGTCAGATCGAATGTACCAAGAAGATTGTTGTCCTTCGTCATCGCTCTCTCACCTTCAAATACCTGAATGGTAACTGCTGGCTGATTATCGGCATAAGTAGTGAATGTTTGCGTCTGTTTGCAGGGAATCCTAGAATTACGTTCGATGATTTTGGTCATCACTCCACCAGCAGTTTCAATACCCAAAGATAGTGGCGCGACATCAACTAAGAGTACATCTTGGATTTTCGAGTCAGTTGAACCAGTTAATACTGCTGCTTGGACAGCTGCTCCATATGCTACAGCCTCATCTGGGTTAATGGACAAATTTAACGTTTTTCCACTAAAGAAATTCTGTAAGAGTTGCTGAATTTTAGGAATTCGAGTGGATCCTCCAACAAGAACTACATCATGTATTTGCCCTTTGTCCATTTTTGCATCATTTAGAGCTTTTTCAACAGGTTGTAGTGTGCCTCGAAATAGATCAGAGCAAAGTTCTTCAAAGCGGGCTCGACTAATTTTTGTATAAAAGTCGATTCCATCAAAGAGGGCATCTATTTCTAACGTGGCTTCTGTACTGGACGAGAGTGTGCGTTTGGCTCTCTCCGCTGCAGTTCTTAATCTACGCAGAGCTCTCGGGTTACTTTTTAAGTCTTTTTTGTATTTCCGTTTGAATTCATCACTGAAATGATTCACTAGTCTGTTGTCAAAGTCTTCTCCACCAAGATGAGTATCACCAGCTGTCGCTTTAACTTCGAACAACGAGCCTTCATCAATCGTAAGTATCGACACATCAAATGTTCCACCACCTAAATCGAAGATAAGAACATTCTTTTCTCCTTTCAGATTCTTATCTAGACCGTATGCGAGGGCTGCGGCTGTTGGTTCGTTGATAATTCTGAGGACATTAAGACCAGCTATTGCGCCAGCATCTTTCGTGGCTTGTCTTTGAGAGTCATTGAAGTACGCTGGGACTGTCACTACAGCATCTTTGATAGGCATACCCAAATAAGCTTCCGCAATTTCTTTCATTTTAGTCAACACCATGGAACTAATTTCTTCTGGAGCGAATTTTTTTATTTCACCCTTGTATTCTACCTGAATTTTCGGTTTTCCACCATCATTGATAACTTTAAACGGCCAGTGTTGGATGTCTTGCTGGATTTTTGGATCGTCGAATTTGCGGCCGATAAGCCGTTTAGCGTCGAAAACGGTGTTGCTGGGGTTCATCGCAACCTGGTTCTTTGCAGCATCCCCAAGGAGACGTTCCGTATCCGTGAAGGCAACATAGCTAGGTGTTGTTCTGTTACCTTGGTCATTGGCGATGATTTCCACTTTACCGTGTTGCCATACTCCTACACAAGAATATGTGGTTCCCAGGTCAATACCGACTGCAGGCGCTTTCACCATATTTGTGTCTTTCAATAACACTAATAGCACTTAAGAACAATATCAATATTCGCTTTGAACAAGTTTTAAACTATCGTTTTGTTCGTTCGCTTGAACTCTTCACTTGTTTGAATTCAACTGATCTGCCGCCCTTGGACAGCGGCTTATATATGAACTAAAGCCTCGTCTCGAAAAATCTCGAACACAATCGAATACGACGAGAACAGAAACGAATCATCTAGCATCGGGGCTTACTAAATTGCACAGAAGCATATTATTATAATCTAAGTGGTTGAAGACACGTATATAATGTGGATAATTTTAAATATTTATTTAAAAAATTAATGTCTTCCAGACAATTATCTATTTACAGATCTATTTTTGGAATTACTCTTTGTATTTTTTTGGAAACTTGTATTACGTTGCGATTAAAATGCTTTGGTTCTTGAGATATGTGTTTGAAATTACGAGTTTTGTATCAATCGTGACAAGAATTAACCCTGATGTTTACTGAAATTTGCATTTATTAGTATTTAATAGATTGTAATATTCTAATGTTTTATTTTATTAACAAATTACATATTATTAAATGTTACTTTAAATATCAGAAAAACTATAAAGTTAATAATTTGGTTCATTATATAAATTAGGTAAGAGAGCATTTATTTCAACTTCAAATAGAAATATTATTTTAATTAAAATTATAGATATAGGGATTGATTGCAGAAATGTAAAATTTGTATTATACAGTGTGTGTCAAATATGGTGTGAATAAATCTTAAATATGTAAAATATAAGCCTTTAAATTCTGCTTATTTCCTATACTTATGTGTTCAAATCAATTATTTACAATATTTCTTGCATATCTTCAGTGATTCTCGAATAACTATTTTGATACAAAAACGTATCATAAATAAATAAATGTACCATCATTGCTTATGTATATCATTTAACTTTAGTTCTTAGGCTATTTTACCACTAACAATGCAACAAAATAGTAATGCTTAAATTGATATGACATCTATAAAAATTAATAAAAAATATTATTACTTTTCATATAGATATCATAACTGATAAGTAAAGCTTTAGTTCTATTTTACCTATTTTGTATCTATTTGTAATGTCGGCAAGACCAATTACATGTGACTGTTGGTTAAAATCGAATGTACTATCCAGCCTTTTTAGTGGTATAAGTTAGTCTTCTAATAACGATAATCTTGTAAATTTTAGTTCATTCTTAAAAATGTGATTCACCGAGGTAGTTCAAAAGTAGATAATAATGAATTCTTTTGGAATTCTACAGCTTTCCTAGATCATTAAAATTATACATACCTATATTTATTAAATATTTTCCTAGTTACGATTTTTCTTACAGTTTTTCCAATATAGGGAGTTTTTATTCCTGAATTATCATTATCTAATGCTTAATTTAATTATAGTAACAAATTCACGGATCTATATATAATTCACAGGCGTTCGTTGAGGTTTATGAATTCTACAGATTTTTGTATGGTCAATTTGGCTAAGTTCAATATTTTTATTAGTTTTGTGCGGCACTGGAAATGACGTAAGTATCGTATTCGTCCGCGGATTCGTCTTTTTGACGATTTCGAATTTATATCGTCCCCAAATATTGATATGAATAAAATTTACGTCAAAATGTAGGTTTTGAGGTATACAATGAGCTTGTAGTCGGGTGCCAGGCATAATTTGCCCGCAAATGTGAGACACCCTCGATTAAAGTTATTTCTTTTTGTTTTCTTTAGTTATCGAATATATGAATGATTTTTAAAGTACAAGCCTTCTAGTTATTAAAAAAATAGGCTGCCTCGTCTTATTTGCCCGCATCCTCCCGTTTTGACGTCACTTACGGTAAAATTCCATGACGCGGGCAAAATTTTCTTAGATGAAAAGTGGCTCCCTGTAGGTCTGTGGTAGTACTTACTCACTCATACAAAGTTTTTCATGTATCTTATTCATAGGAAATCTGTACAGCCGGCTCTCTACCTATTAGGCGAAAACGTTTGTAAAACTAAATAATTTTATATAGGTTTAGTTAAAAATGTATGAAGTTAATAAAATTACAAGAAATAAGAGTTTTACTAGAGAGCGAAAATTGGTGTGAGTGCGTAAAAATATAAACAACAGTTTAACATTTTTCAAAGTTCTGAGAAATAACGCCAATTTAAATGTTAAATACGATAAATAAAGAAAGTCATGCGATTGCTTTTGTGCACGTCATTTGGCATTATTCTTTAAACAAAACTGTCAACAAAACTACATTTTTGTTCAGCAGTATCAAACATTTTCTGCGTGCAGGTTGCAGACGCCTCGAACTGTTTTGTCACAAGAGCTTACATCTTGTAAAGTTTATACAGTGTTAGAATACTCAAATATTGAGTTAGTATGCAGAATAAATATCAAATCATTACCTGGAGTAACGGAGTTTTGGAGTTACAACAATATGTTTAGGAAAAAATATTAAAAACATCGAAATTATGGAAAACTGCATATCTTTAAGGAATTCATAATTCGTTGGCTAAAAATATCGGATTGTATGAGACTGGCCATACAAAAATTTATAAAATCATAAACTTCTTGAGACTATCTAACAATGTCAATACATTTTCTCCAATGAATACTTTTCGACCATTTGAATCGCAGTTTCTTTTTACCTGCATGGAACTCACTAGTGCAGTTTAGCATTCCCTGAATCTGGAATATTCTTGAATATAATTGCACAGAGTAGATTTAAATTAATTGTGTGTATACCCCAGTAATCTACTGCGTATACCCAATATAGACATTTAGAAATCGTGATTTAACGATTGTGGAAGGGACTTATCGAGGCAGCTGCCTTCTGACTGTGTACAAAAGGGTGTGCATATGGGTCAAATTAAGAATAAAAGAAAAATATTATTTTCTTCTGTGTAGGTAATAGGTATCTACCTATATTAGGTACCTACTTACCTATTTAACTTAATAACAAATATTGCTTGTCGTTTCTAACATTTTTATAAAAGTTGCTAATTAGAGTAAACATTATACTCTTCGCCAACTTACCGCACTTTTTATATGATTGTTGCACATTCTATAGGATACCTAGGTATTTCGAAATTTTTTTTTGTAAATAATATTGCTTAGTTTGTTCTTTTACAACATTTTTTGGGGCCATCCATTAATTACGCCACGCAAATTTCATGGTTTTTCTACCCCTCCCTCCCCCATTTGGAGTCAAACCCCCCCCCCCGTGTCACATATTTTACAGCATTAAATTTTAAGGTACTTAGAATTTTCAAATTTTTGTATTTTTTTGAATTTCATTCAATTAAAACAACTGTGTATGTCGATGTAAATAATGAGATGTCACACAAGTTTGAACCCCTAATCCCCTTTTGTCACACTCTGTCAGATTATATAGACCCCCTCCTCCCCTTGCAAAGTGTGACGTGATGGATGGTCCCTTTTGTTTAATTACAAAACATAAAAAATGCTTTTTTCAAATTCAAATATATTTTTTTTATATTTTTTGGTCGATTTTGTTCAAAAACAGCTAACACTAATAACTTACTGTCCAAGTTTCAATACAATCGGACTTTTCGTTCTTAAGTTATCGTGCTTACAAGAAACGTGATGAGCGGACAGACAGACAGACGGACGGACATTTTGAAAGTTGTTCAGAATTCGATCAACAACACTGATATGAAATTTTTTTCTCTACAAGCAATATTAGCGGTTTTAGAATTGTGCCGATCGAATAAAATATACTTTTCGTTTTGCATTTGCGAAGAGTAGGTATAATAATAACAAATAATATTAGAATAGGTTGTACCTTACCCTCATGTTTATAATACGCGCATGCAATAAATAGTAGGAAGGTATCTGTCTAAATTACTAAAAAAAGAGTATTTTATTTTTTACAACAGCGTGGGGAACAAGCCCATAACTTTATTTTCTTGGCTGATTTGAATATATTTTTACTTCCCTCGCATACCGAAGGGAAGTATTGTATTCAAGAAAAAATCACCTTCCGAGATTTTTTCGGATTCTGACGTTTCAGAACACGTAGATTCCGAAAATATAGGTTTTTCAATTCCGTCAGTCTGTCTGTCTGTCTGTCTGTCTGTTGGTGCATTAACTAAAAAACTACTTGACGGAGAGCAGTCAAATTTGGTAGGTAGTTAACCCTACTGTCAGCGAAGAACTGGTAGAATTTTCACTGAAAAATATACAGGGTGGACCGTCTAAACGGAATAAATAGTGAAAAAATTTTTTTTTTGCTCAAATTTAAAATTTCCACGTTTCATGACGCGCTAAACCTATTTCAGAAAAAAAAAAATTTTGAAAATTTTTTTCAATCATTTTTGAAAAAATTTTTACCACTAAAAAAAAATTTTTTTTTTGTTCAAATTTAAAATTTCCACGTTTCATGGCATTCTAAACCTATTTAAAAGAAAAAAAAATTCGAAAATTTTTGACCAACATTTTTGAAAAAATTTTTACCACCAAAATAGATGAATTTTTTTTCTCAAAATTTAAAATTTCCACGTTTCATAGCGTTCTAAACCTATTTAAAGAAAAATAAAAAAAAATAAAAATTTTTGAAAAAATTTTACCACAAATAGATGGAATTTTTTTTTCCGATTTAAAATTTCCACGTTTCCATGGCATTCCAAAAACAAATTTAAAAATGTTTTAGAAAAATAAAAAAAATGAAAACATGTTTTAGTAATCTATTTATCACCATTATAGAATAGAAGAAATATTTTTTTGCTCAAATTTAAAATTTCTACGTTTCATAACATTCTAAACCTATTTCGGAAAAAAAAAATTGCAACATATTTTCACCAATTTGGAAAAAAATTTAACACTAGAATAGACAGAAAACATTTTTGAAAATTTGTTCTATATTTTAATCACCACTATACTTCCACTCCATTACGTGAATGTGGGATTGAAAATGTGAGAGATGGCAATAATATTTGGCATATCCTATTATATACTTTTATTGAATAATGGCATCCCAAGAAATAATTGAGTCATGGTGGACATTTATAAAGGTATTTGCGCAAGCCTTCCATATTTGGCACCTGTTATTTAGTATATTGAACTTTTGCTGTTGGATCAACACTCTGTATATTTTTTTGACCAAAAGTTATCAGGTTTTCTTTGTAATAATACCAATAATTATATTCCGATTATTATTCCCAATGTCATTTCGTAATTAATAATTTTTTTTGAGTGACTGTCATGCACAAATAACGAGGAAAGTTCTGTGTAAATAACTTTACCGATTTTTTTTAATGTAGAAAAGTAAAAATTCTATTTTAAATTATTTCTTAAAACGGCTAAGAAATGGACTTGAATCGAAAATTTGATTGATTAGTCAACTGTTTTTGGGCAACGCGTCCTAAACTTAGAGCCTTGCATCAGAGTATAAATATTTTATATTACATTTTGGTCACTCTTAAAAATATGTTTTTTAGGTGTTTTTGTAGTTTTTAGTTTCTTTTCGATTTTTTATTGTTAGAAAAGCTGGTAATTATCAAATATATGCATTATGAGTTAAGTAATTCCAAAAAAACTACTGATTTTCATTTTATTTTTGAGGTTGTGTAATTAATTTAAAGTAAACCTACACAGTATTGAAGTAAATTTTGTTCTAAATAATTTAGTTTTTGACCCCTTCCGATTCAAGAAACAGAAGCTGAGATATTTACAAAAATATAAAGAGCAACAAGAAAAAAATGCTCCATTCACAGTAATTTTAAGGTGGCCATTCCCTAGAACGAGACGTCCGATAGGAAAATATTTCTTATTTTTGGCCTTAATTTTTTTCTTAGTACGTATATTTAAAAAAACTATAAGACTACCTAAGGAAAACCATAATAAGACTATTACTATGAATTTTCACTCAATAATTTCAGTGGTTTGCAAAATAGTTTAATTTAAAACTACAAACTAGGAAGATTAGCATGATTTTTAAATTTATTATTTATTTTGCAAAGCACTGAAATTATTGAGTGAAAATTAATAGTATAATATTCTGCTTGTTAAAGTTCTATTTAGGTAGTCTTATAGTTTTTTTAAATATACGTACTAAGAAAAAAAAGTTATGTCCAAAAATAGTAAATATTTCCCTATAGTATGTGTCTTTCTAGGGAATGGCCACCTTAAGTAAAAAATATATATAATTATATGCAAATGCAACTTCCTGGACCTGTAAAAGCTCTATAACAATAGAAACAAATGAAAATATATTACCAGAAAATACTAGTAATTATTCAAACTTTTACAAAATACTTATCACAAATAAGTTTAAAACATATATCTTTCTTATAACAATTATAACAAAGAAAATATGCCCATTATGAACAGTACAACTGTTATCATAATGTTATTTTTACTACTGTTCATAATGGGCATATTTTCTTTGTTATAATTGTTATAAGAAAGATATATGTTTTAAACTTATTTGTGATAAGTATTTTGTAAAAGTTTGAATAATTACTAGTATTTTCTGGTAATATATTTTCATTTGTTTCTATTGTTATAGAGCTTTTACAGTTCCAGGAAGTTGCATTTGCATATAATTATATTGATAATTATCCCTTTACGGGGAATTTCCTATAATCTAATTTTAATTTTTAATATCCTGTTCTGGTAATCCTTTGATGGTTATAACACGAGTATTTGCTTACATATTTCAGTTGATTGTGAACTTTAGGAAAAGCCGCACCGAAGAGACATAGATGTCGAAACACGTGTCTGTGGATGTTCTAAAGTTTTGTGTTACTGCTATATCGGTAAGTGCTTTTGTTTTGATTATCTTTGGGTTTCATTGAGCAGGATAATTTAAATTAAAAATAACATTATGATAACAGTTGTACTGTTCATAATGGGCATATTTTCTTTGTTATAATTGTTATAAGAAAGATATATGTTTTAAACTTATTTGTGATAAGTATTTTGTAAAAGTTTGAATAATTACTAGTATTTTCTGATAATATATTTTCATTTGTTTCTAAAAATATATATATTTATGGGATAATAATTGAGATTTTCTGAAGGAAGGGTATGTTCGAATTATTAGGACTAAAAATTGTATTTTTCTTACAGTTTTACGCAGAATTTATTTTCATTTTAATGTTGAACATACTCATTAAGATTTTTTTTTGGAAAATTGCAATCCTGCGAAAGAGGCTCTAAAGGCGGTAAAAAATGATACATTTTGCTCGCGACCATTTGGGGATAGAGAGGAAGTTTTTTCTATTTGTAGATAATTAATTTGCTTTTATACGATCAGCAAGGATAATTGTATTTCTTGATATCTGAAAAGTACGATTGAGATTTTTAGAATGGCATATTTTGAAAATTATTAGGACTTGAATATTGAATATAATAGATCCGACGAACTGACGACTTTGTAATTATTTGCACATTTTTCAAAGAAATGCTGTGGGTTTCCGACTGTTAGAACTGCCAAATGAAAAGTTTAAGAGAAAAAATCCAAACCTCAGTTATTTTCTTACATTCGCTAAGTTAACGAAGGGATAATTAACCTGATAACTTGACTATTAATCTAGTATCATATGGTCCGCTCGCGTCGATGTCGTGCCAGGTTTGAAAACTCTTTTATTTTATGATTACTTGTGTCTACAGGATCAACGAATAGCATGTTGGCATTTCCGAAAATGGATTTTTCTCCAGTAATATACAAACCAAGATGGCGGATAGGGCGATTTGAAAAAAAATCGTATCTCCCGTCGTAGCTGTCCGATCCTTTATTTAAAAAAAAACGGAAATACTTCACAAAGTATATGTTTTACTATAAAAAATACAAGTTCTAAGAATATTCACTAACTGAAAACTTTGCAGAAGTAGTAAAATTTTGGTTTTCTAACTTTTTAAATATTTTTTATTTGAAAAACAATAAGTTATATGGAAAAACAGTTTAAATAAAAAATGTGAAGAATTTAATGCTGAATGCAACGATATATGTATAGTTTATTGAGTATTGGTTAAACAATAATGCTCTAAAATTTAAAAATCATGGCGCGAATTACAGATAACAGATTCCAGGAGAAGACGATGAATATGCATAATTGCACATTTCATACAAATAATGTTATAAATAGATGTAGGAAGCTTATTAGAGTCAGTTTATTCTTTATTGTTACGTTTTGTCATATACATACCTTTGTATTTAAACTTCAATAAATTCATTTTCGCTATTTTATTTTGTTAAAAAAGTTTATTTCAAATTAAATCAATTTTTAAAAAGATCTAAACCGCTCGTCAAAAAATAGCTCGCGCTACGAGTATTGTGGAAGAATATTGCAGTGCGCAAGGTGAGTATGGTCGGGCACAAAGTTAATTAATGGGAGACTTATACGATAATATAGATTCTCTAAGTTAACAATTGCCACCAAAATTGCCACCCCCGAGCATCTCTGGTAAGTTTCGATGTCAGATTTTGACACAGCGACCTCGAAAGCCCCCGAGAAGCGATTTCCACGAGATTTTCACGGCTTTCTATCAATTTCTAGAATTTTTCAAAAAATTATGCACATTAGATGCATTTTATGCACCCCCTATGCAATTTTCTTCGAACGGGTTATTCACTATATGTAGACTTTCCTAATATTTTCCCGAAGACGATGCCAAAAACTGCATCTCGATCAGAGCTGTATGTCAAAATTTAGTTATTCCGGGCAAATTTGATCTAATTTCCCTGGTCTATTTAAACCAATTCTCTTTATAGACCGAGCTCCATTATAATTATGATTAACAATAGTTAATCATTATAATTATGATTAACAATAAGCTGTTTTTTGCAAATTGGGTGATGTTATTTAACTAAAAATAAGTGTAAGGTGTACATAAATAAATACTGCAGGATTGTTGAAGACTTTTTTTGGCTAAAATTTGATTATTATGGAGATATCTCCTCATTTGGCGCTTTATCCTCCTCCCCACTAGCCTACCAGGTGTTCACTCTTAAAAGAAAACAACTGAAGTTTAAGATCTCTATGCATAAAAATTTGTCTGTCATTGAAAACATGTTTTCCACCATGTCAGACTTAATTCTTAAGCGTCGTGATGAGGTTTTTTTAAAATAAGTTTTTACAATGGCCGCGTCAAAACACCACCTTAATACTTTTCTGTAATTAAGTTTGAGATCTCTTTTATGCACAAAAATAGATCTGTCAGCGAAAAAATATTTTTCACTACAACAGACGCCGCGACCACATTTTTTAATGTCTGACATGGTGAAAAACATTTTTTCATTGACAGACAAATTTTTATGCATAGAGATCTTATGCTTCAGTTGTTGTTTTTTTTTTGAGGTGTTATGAGATGCCGGTGATTAATCCTGATGTATTGGTGCTGCGCATTCAAAATTAAGTCCGGCAAATCAATTAACACAAATTGTCAGACAGACAAGTTGTAGTAGATAGAAGAGATCTTACTATCTTACACTTCATTTCAAAATAAAAATCAAGGTATTATGAAGTGTACTTTCATAAAAAAAAATATATATAAAAATTAAGTCCTTGTCGGACTTAATTAATTAACAAAAAATTAGCAGACAGACAATTTTTTTTAAAAAATGGTTCATTATTTAGCACAAATTGCGTAAATTTCAAGCAGGTGTTTTAAAAAGTATTTTTTTTTAAGCTAAATTCCAAAATTCATATAAAATAACAATTAACAAATGTTTACTAGTCTGGCGGGCGTAACATGATTATTACATATTTTGCAATCATTTTCACCTTTTAAATTTGAAGAGTTCGATCGGGTACCTTTTTGTCTATTATGGGTAGGTATGTAGGTATAATCAAAATTTTCCCGAAGTATAAATAAATGTTCAGGGTTTTCTTCTCGTTCGAGAAGATCTAAATCTGTTTTAATGTTTTAATACTGAGTTGTTAACAAGAAATTTTCCAACGATAAACTCATTGTTATTGTTATTAGTGTATAAAAATATGAAATGGGTATAAATAACTATAAGTTATTTCTAAAATTAACTTATCATGACATCAGTTCAAGTATTATGTTATATTTGATTATCACAAATCATTAGTAGGTAATGATTACACAAGTCAAATGTACAAAAATATAGGACAATTAAAATAATCAAAAGTAATAAACACACAGTACGAGATACTAGTAAGGGGTCAAAAGCCTTAAAAAGTTAAAAATTGAAATGACCCATTCCAACAAGGTAAATAAGTTTTGAGCTCGCATATCGAAAGAGGGGGTCCTAATGGGCATCGGAAATGGCTTGTTGGACTTTTGTTGAGGATTGCACAACTTCTCCACAAGAAAAAAAGATGGCGGAATGTTATTTCAAGAATTCGTGTTTTTAAACGTGTACCTCTCGCTAGAAAATTAACTACATGCGATATTGTTCTGATTTTTTTTCTTTACATACTACTGACATGAGCGCATATGTCTGTACTAGTAGAGTTTCAAAATCACTTACGGTTTTTTTCTAATTAAATCCTAAATCACAGGAACGAAATTTGTGTGTTTGAAATTTCGACCTGCGGACAACTACATTAAATGTTGAATTTTCTTATATATTATATGCGAATGAAATATGGCTTAAAGATCAACAAAGTTTTTGCAAAAAAAATTAACTCGATATCTCATACAGTTTTCGAGTTACAGATTTTTTAACTCGATCGTAATAATGTCTTGTTATGAAAACGCGCAACGTGACAGCTGCGGCAGGATTTGGTCTGTGTAATTGTGGATAGACACAGTCTAATTAGTCTAATAACTAATTTGATTAAGGTATTATATTACTATTAATCAGTAGGTCACCAATTGTCTGAAAATTAGACAATCATTTATGCGTTATGTTACAACTATGTGATTTTAAAATAGAGTCTGTTAAAATATAGATGCAGAAATAATGGTTTGATGATTAGGTACTGAAAAAAGGAAACTTTGAAGTACGTCCAATTTGCTTAGAAAATTTTCAGTGACGCCATTTTGGCTTAGAAGCACTGTATATATCGAAAGGTGCAAATACAGTATGAAATCGTCAATAAATTATATAAATTTGAGATTAAAAAATAAAAATTGTCCGAAATTTCATATTTAAGAAAATGTATAGTATGACTTAAAAACCCATCAGAATTATATGAATTCGCCATAACAGACACAATTCTTATTCTAAACTGGAATTACTTTATAAATAGTATAAATACTATAAAGCAAATAATCTAAAATACATTTTAGAATATTAGTGTAAATAATGACATACCTACGTTGCCCAATAATGTGAACTTGCAATCATGAAGAAGGGAACACAATAATATTTGCGCAAGGTATGTTTAATTTTTGCAAAATAGAAAACCTACAAAAATTGTGTGGGTACATGACAACAAAGGGTATCTTAGGATACTCACGAAAAAGTGAAAAATATGAAGAAGAAAATATTGTAAAAGATTAATTTTGGAAATAACTGCGATGCAATTGATGATCGTGTAATTTAAGATGCTCGTAAGTCCTATGTGAATCTATCCATACAGATTCACATAGGACTTACGGATTAAGGATTTAAATTCACTACGGCCATCTGTAGTGAATTTAAATCTTTAGATTTGCTAAGGCAGTATTTATTTTTCCTTAAGGTTATTAGACTTACGTTAGCTACGTCCGCGTCCTACACAAGACACTTCCTTACTGCATTTAAAACGAGCATTACAGGGGGCGGTAGTCCAGTGGTTTAGTGTACTTAGCTTAGCTAGCAATTGAAGAACTTAGCGAAGTAGGTTAAAACCCTGCTCACTGCGAAATACTTATAATTGTAAAAATTATCCACAAAAAGTGGTTTAGACCCTTACCTAACACAAAATCTTGATTTATAACAAATTTTCTCGACTTGAGAAGCAGTTAACAAAGCACATCAAATTTTTGTGTCCAAGCGATTTTCCGATCTCCTTCCCAATTTACCCTTTCCCAGAAAATTTGGATATCTGATAGAGAATAACCAAATAAAATCACAAATGATGACAAAAAGTCACAACTGGTTCTAAAGAAAACAAATAGTGAAATTGTAAAGTACACTGTGATTAAAAATGTGCGTCCACTTGGTGTTCTGTTGCATGTGCAGCCTTTCCTAACAATTGTATTAAGGGCAGAAATAATACAGAGCAGTTTTTAGCAGACAGTGCTTCTTAATAGTAATGCCTATGTAGTTCTTACTGAGCTGTGTATACTTATTATGCATTATTATTATTATTATTACTTATGTGTATATATTACAAGTTTTGTGTACGTTTTTATATTTCCATATTTGTAAAATGCTGTATCATTTGTACCACAATAATGATATACTTAATAAATAATATCTCTATACAACACCTTCATAATTAATAGATCGAGTAAATCATCTGCCAAATGAGTTTCTTTTTACCTGTTCATATTTTTGCAAAATTGTAAAAATGTAAATAATAGCACAATTTCAAAAATGTATTGGCTTACTATCTTAATGCATTACACTTAGCCAGAAAACAGCCGCATGCTAACAGGAATACCACGAATCTAATTATGGTTTATTTTAAAAAGTCGTTAACTCAAAAACTGTATAAGATATCGAGCTAATTTTTTTTGCAAAAACTCTGTTGATCTTTAGACCATATTTCACTCGTATATAGTATATAAAAAAATTGAATATTTAATATAGTTGCCCGCACGTCGAAATTTCAAACACACAGATTTCGTTACTGTAATTTAGAATTTATTTAGAAAAAAACCGTAAGCGAGTTTGAAATTTAATTGGTACAGATAGATGCGCTCATGTCAGTAGTATAAAAATTAAAAAAATTTAATCAATATCGCATGTGGTTCACTCTCTAGCGAGAGGTATATGTTTAAAAACACGAATTCTTGAAATAACATTTCGCCATCTTTTTTTCTTGTGGAGAAGTTGTGCAATCGTCAACAAAAGTCCAACAAGCCATTTCTGATGCCCATTAGGACCCTCTTTCGATATCCGAGCTCAAAAGTTGTTTACCTTGCTGGAATGGGTTACTTGGCGATTTAGACGGCTTTCGAAGGAGTGGACCCTCTACTATACGGTAGAGTACAATATTCGAATGTAAAACAAAGTACAAAACAATAACCATATTGTTACCTCTTTACGCCCCCTAGGGATTGAGGCTGACAGCTCATGAGTAGTTAGCCGGAATTAAGTAGAAGTGGCGACAGGCAACTGTAACTGGATTCATATTCATGTTGAAATTGTTAAGAGATTTAATTTATAGCAAGTATATGGAAAATGAGGTACCAACGGTGGAATCAATACATATGGAACTGAAAACAAATGGTCCAGTGTCAGTTAGTCAAGCAACACTTCGCGCTGGATAATAAGGATAGGATTTAGGTTCAAGATTATTAATAAAAGGGCAGGTATTATGGAAAGCTTCAGAATTGTGCAGTCAGTGGCGTAGCGGACGGACCCGCAGGGCCCGCGGTGCGGGGGGGCCCCCAGCTCTTGGGGGCCCCCGAGTTTAGAAATTTATGACGCGAAAATATCATCAAAATTAAAAATTACATTCATCTTAAACATCAATATTCAATAGTTAATATTATACATATAAATATTTTAATATAATAATTTTAGTAGAGGCCTCGGATTTGTCACATAAATGGGGTATAGAACAAGAATTTAAAAAAGAGGAAAAGGCGTGTTAAAAAGTTTTTTGATGAATTAGCAGAAGATGAACGACTTACAGATTCCGAAACATCTTTTAATATAGAGGTACTTTATGCCAACCTTGACATTGTCATTCAACAGATTGTTGGCCAATTTTCTGGAATGAGCGAAGTGGTAAAGAGATTTTCCTGTTTGAATCCTAAAACATTATCAAAGTTGAATGACGATCAGCTTTATTTGGAAGATAGCAATCTTGCTGAAAATTATTCTGAAGATTTATCGGCAGATTTTCCCCGCGAACTTCTGTTACTAAGAAATGTTTTGAGCACACAAATAATAGAAATTGTGGATTCTTCAGTCTTTTATTTTGCTATGTTCCCTATAAAAAATCATAAAATTTTACTGTTAAGTGTTCCAAATATTTTCATTGCCATAAAATTATTCTTAACACTACCAGTTACTGTTGCTACAGCTGAAAGGTCATTTTCAAAATTAAAGCTTATTAAGACGTTTGTACGAAATTCAATGACACAAGAAAGACTTCAGCATTATGTGTATTAAGTATTGAGAAAAAGAAAGCAAGGAAGTTAGATACTGATCATATCATCGAAGACTTTGCTAAAGAAAATGTACGCCGCTGCCGAAAAACTTAATAATTTAAGTGAGTTTTTTATTGGGGGCCCCGACCATACATTTTGCGGGGGGCCCCGAGATTTTCAGCTACGCCACTGTGTGCAGTGGCGTAATGAATATTTGGAAAATATAAAAAAAATTCGAAATGAACAACGACCTATTTATTATTCAGATGAAACTTGGTATGATACCCATGATACAGTAAAAAAGGCTGGATAGATGGTTCAAAGAAATGTAAAGTTGATATCCCTGCAAATAATGGAATCAGATTAATAATTGTACATTGTGGAGCAGAGAATGGATGGGTGCATAATGGTCTCAAATTAAGTGGGGAAAAAAAATGAAAGAATCAAACGTTGACTATCACCAAAACATTACTGCGGATATTTTTGAAGCACGGTTTCAGACTTCATTGCTACCAAATATAGAAAAAAACAGCGTAATTGTTTTAGACAATGCTTCGTATCATTCGCGACAAATCGAGAAAATACCAAATACGGGAACAAAGAAAAAAGATATTCAAGAATTTCTCCGAAAACATAATTTGGAATTTGAAGAAGATCTTTTGGAAATTGTTAAGAAGCAAAACTTCCCAAAACAATATGTGATTGATAGCATGGCTAAAGCTCAAAGACAGACAGTTTTACGGTTACCCCCATATTTTTGCATTTTAACCCGATAGAACTAATATGGAGTCAGTTGAAAAGAAGCATTCGCAAAATTAACACCTTATCCAAATTTGATGCCAAAGTAGTCGACCTTATTAAAGCTAAAGTGGGAGAAATAACACCAAGTAATAGGAAAAAGTGTATTCAGCATGTCATTAAAATTGAAGATGAATTTATTAAGTGAGAAAAAAGCATCAGCCCTAATCAAGATCGTTTAATAATATCTGTAGATTCAGATACCGACAATGATACCGATTTAGAAAGTGGTTGTGAAGTGTTGAGTGAGTGTAGTGATTAGAGTTTTAAATAAAATGTTATATGTGATTTGATTTAGTGTACATTGTGAATTTATCGTTTCATTAGTGTTTTACATACGCGCAACTGCAATATAACGTGATTTTTATTTATTATATGTATACATATTTTATTTGATAATTATTTATTTGTTTCTTTTTCAGATCTGAATTTATTTATTTTATAGTTGTTTATTTGCTGCCCAGAATTGAATTTATTTATTTAAATTATTTGTTTGTTTTCTAGAATTTTATTTATTTATTTAATCTGGGTTAATTAGATTACGGGTTATTGATATAAATTCAATATTTTCTTTATTTAATGAATTTAAAAATTGACTTTATTTCTTTGACCTATTTTAATAATATCGATAACCTTACTCTGAACCCACATTTTTTGGCAAGGAATTGCTCGTACCTCCTCGTGGTTCTTGCTGGCCAATAATAATAATTCGAAAGGTATATTAAATTATTATTGGAGAAACTGAGCAACAAAAGAATATTTTAATTTAGACTAATAAAATTAATCAATGCTCCACCAATATATAAAATATTATTCCTATCTTAACACAAGCAAAACAGAATAATTTTTTAAAATTTATCATTATCACTGTAACAAATAACTATTTATTTATCAATCATACATTAAATTAATTAGATTGTAACTCACGGCACAATAATTTTAAGTACGGTCCTGAGCCGCAATAAATTACGTCAGCTTTGACACGTTTATGGCCGAGTTTTATGGCTTTTTTTGGGTTTCTCGCGCCGTGTTCACTCCTTTGTCGGGAATTTTTTATTTGACTTAGAAATATGAAGTTCACTTTACCTATTCAATGATACCGCCGCGCGAATTCCTTTGACGGGAATTTTTTATGTGCCTTGGAAATATGAAAGCAACTATACGCGCCAGTACGAGGTCTCCTGTATTATTCTATCGCGAATAGGTTTTGTAATAACAATAACAATGACTTATCCTGGTAGCAATACTTTAGACTGAATTTCCAAATTAATACTACACTGAAAGAAATTTCTATTATCCATAAAGAGAAATTGACTAACCCCTAATAAATATCTGCATTAAATAGGCTCCAGCAAGACTGCTCTGTAACCGCAACAAAAACGATCTTGCTAAGATGCACTTATTTACCGTTAATAAAAGTTTTTCTTATTATTTATTTGTTACTGTAGGTTGATAGCTTTGCTATCAGGAGTCACCACCTATTTTAATCTTAATAAGTTTTTTGTTATAGTTAGTAAGTTCCTATTCCTTACACCATTACTACCTTGTAACCGGAAAAGAACTTTCCTGCTGCTAATAGGTGACTTTTTAACCACTATGCAGCTTACATTATAATGGCAACAAATAATCTCTCTTGACCTAGTAATGTCATTTTGCAAGTACGTGTACTTGTAAATTCAATGTTTTAATTTTATATTTTTTAGTCTTCACACTTCATATTAAAACACGTTTTTAATACATTTCTATGTTGACTCAGACGAAGAATTATTGTTGGTAAAATTAAAATAAATGATTCATTTAAGGAAACAAACGACTAATAAACAATTCAGGGTGCCTATTAAAAAAGGGGAACTTTGACTTGTAAGAAGACACAATCACAGTTTACTATATAATAGCTGCTTTCGTTCAGCAGAGTGATTCGTAATGATAAGGCACCTACCTGTTTCATGTGTTGTCTCTGTCCCTATACCATGCAATTTTGCATCATATGATTACTGTTCATTGAAATCCTGTTTATTATGATTATGAATCACTCTGCTGAACGAAAGCAACTAATATACAATAACATAAATCACAAGTTTTTTTATAAAAATTCTTTGCATAAAACCTTTCCTACAACTGTCTCGTCGAATGCCGAATTGCTTACTAGTTACTGCATGCGTCGCTGCATGGATGAAATGGCGTGCTATGATAAAAACTCAATTGCGCTTGCGCCACGTGCAAAAATAAATAAGTAAGACCTTACGATTAGTAAGCTCGTCTTTACAGTTAACAGGTGACTTACCAACCATAGGTCTATTTGAGTTTTAACCATTAAATAGTTAACTTTAACTTAAGGCACTTATTTATCGTAAGAAATTATTTAGTTACGCCTAATAAAAAGAAAACTTATAACAATATTTTACCTAGTTTAAGTAAGTGCTGCTATTGGGACAAATAGTCAAAGATTTACCGTTGCAAAATCTCATTAGCAAAACAGTTTTTCTTATGGTTAGATAATGATAATGTAGTCTTAACAAAAAAAATACTTATGATAATGCAGATCATCTTAGCAAAACATTCTATTTGGTCGGTTTCTTTCAGTGTAGAAATACTATACCTTTAATCATTCTATGTGCGCTTGTGTCACTAGAAGAATGAAACATATTGTCTGGTGAAAACTAAAAAATACGGGTTTCAGCCACTTCTACCCTTTTTCATATTTAAATCGCTGTTAAAAACTGTTAAAACATTAGTACCTATCTATTTTCTTCTTTCTGTTTGGATACTTAATTTTTACCTGTATTGACTGGTCTATTATAATTAAAAAGTTTCCTATAACCTATAAGTAGGTATACTCATATTATCATATATAATATCTAATAAATAAATAATTCAGAAGCACAATAATTATCCGTAGTTGTTTCATGTTTCATTTTTTCGACTTTCTCCTCATCAAATAATTTTTAACAATTATCGCACTGTTAGTTAGGTGTAGATAAATGCAAAAATAAATACAACAATACATTTTCAAGGTCCTAGACATTAAAATTAACGATACAAAACACTCATTTGCTAAAGTAGATATAAATAGATTATCAAACAAAAACAAATTTCGTATTAACATAGGTTAAGGTATATATTTATATAGCCAATACAAGGCCGTAAATCTGTAAACATTTAAGATAGAGAGGTTTATGTTTTTTTTTAAATAGGTATGCAAAAAATAAATAAAAAATGAAACAAAATTTCAATTTGACTCTTTAAAAATTTTAAGAAACATAATATTTAAATACAAATTTTAGGGTTATAAAAATAAATATTATCAAAACTTCGAAATATACCTATTTGGACTTTTTTCTCTCAATAAAGTCGTTCATTATTATTTGAAAAATTAGTTTCTAGTAGACGCCTTTTAGAAAACCTCTACAGATTTTCTACGTATTCACCCAATTTGAAAACCAATATGAAATATATTTTAAAAGAAGAATGAGGTTCTTAATTCAACCTGTAATAGACGGAGAGCTGGCTAATGAAATTAAAAATGATAAGGTGTAGTGAAAATATTTTATGTAGAAACCCTCACTTACTAACTGAACATTACATAGCTCTGCAGCCAGAAGTCCATCCCGGGGAGGGAAACGTGGGCGGCCAGTCAAACTCGTTAATTTTTAATGAAAATAAAATCTTTGAGTGCAGCTCTGAAATTTTGTGGATAAGAAATATATCAGCCAAAAAGTTCAAAACAAGTAGAAAAAAGTACACCCGTACAGGATTCGAACCGAGAAATCCGCTGTGAATGTCGTCGCTTAACGCGATGTGCTACGGTCAGGGTGGACTTGAAATTTCAATTAGCCTCGTCGGAAAAGCAAAACATGAAATTTTTAAATGTTCAGAATCTAAATAAATACATCAACAGTAAGGATTTCTAATGTCGATATCGAAAGTTATTAGAAATTGGCATTTTTACGGCATCGTTAATTGCATGGGCGAAATCGAAAATTCGAGCCGACAGAAGTGAACGAAATATAGCATTTTTTGACATCTCGCGAATTTGATTTGTTTGTTGTTACATCAATGTCATTGGTACGTTAATAGCCGGAAAACCCGGAAGAATGGGGAGATTCTAATTATAAAAACAAAATCGCTAGAACTGCATCTTGACCAATGCCAAATTTTAATAATTTGAACAATTTTCTTTTAACTTTACCGACTTCTGGCAATGTTTAATCTCCGACCTAGACTTCTGACAATAATTTAACGCAATTTTTACAGTTAAAAAACTATAACTAACTGCGTAAAATTTCAGAGCTACACTGAAAGATTTTATACAGGGTTCGGACTCTTAATAGCCCATAAAATTCCCTGACTTTTCCAGGTTTTCCATGACTTTTTTAAACTAATTTCCAGGTAACATTAAAATAATATAAATAATAATTTTTTTGCCAATACTCAACTATTTTAACCAAATTTAGCCATCATCCTACATCTTTTTTCCTTGTAATGAAATGAATGCTTTTTTAAAAAACATATTACTACTTACCATTAGTTTATTTAAGAATAAGAGATATACTATACATAAACTATATGTTTTATAAAACATAGCAATTTCTTTACTTTTAAAATTAAAAAGGAAATAACAAAATTAAGTAAAAATATCTAATTATTGATCGGGTAAAGAAACAAGTTCAGTTTTGCACAACTTAAAAGCTCTTAAAATCAGTTAATGTCAAGATAATATATTAATAAAATATTTTAACCTTGGACACTATATAACAGGTCTGACTGACCAATAGCGTGTATATATTTAAAGAGTTACATATTATAACAATAAGTGCATTTCTCACGTCAAATTTCTCCGTTCTGGATTTAAGAACAATAATTCAGTATATAGAGCTTTTAAAAAACATAATTTGCCTTAAGTAATATTCCTTTGGTTTATAAAAAACACACTGTAAGAATATGATAACGCTAAAAATATGTAACTGTAACTACATACATTATTAATTGATCACACCTGTAATCTATCATTCATTAAGCGTTGCCGAGATTTTCTATTAGTAATACTAAAATGAGCTACTAGACCAATAACTAAAGGTAGAAAAAAGGTACGATAGTAGGTATATCACTTAATCTCGTTTTTAGATTCTAAGCCCTTTATTTTGGGCGTTAATAAAATAGATTAAAGAGTATCCAAGCGGTATAATATCACACCTTTTTTTGAACTATTGCTCTTGGTCTAGAAGAGAAAATATAAAGACATTAAATATACTACTAAACTGTAATTGATAATTTCGTCAAAATAAAAGAAACTATATGGCTTTAATTATATTTTCCAGGTTTTTAGTTTTTTTCCATGACATCAATATTTTAAAAATTCCCTGAGTTTTCCCCGGCATGTTCTTAAAATCCCTGACTTTTTCAGGTTTTACAGGTTTTCCAGGTGAGGCAGAACCCTGTTATATTTATTAAAAATTAAGGCGTTTGACCGCCCCCCACGCTCCCCTCCCCTGGATGGACTTCTGACTGCAGAGCTATGTACTTTTCAGCTAGTAAGAAGGGTTTTTACATAAAAATTTTCACTGCACCTTATCATTTTTAATTTCCGTAGCCAGCCCTTAGGCTATAAGGTACATTGCAACATATTATGATAGGCAAGGTAGATATTTATTTCAAAATAAAGACAAAAATATTATTTTGTAGATTTACAAAATATTTTTTTACAGCTTAAACTTAAGTTCAAAATAAACAAAATCAGTAAATAAACAAACAATATTATGTATGTGGCGTGTAAGGCAATCGTATAAACGTAATTTTGAATGATTAAATTCTGGATCAATGTAGCGCTTTCGAGAACATTCGGAACTATTCGGGATAATATTGTCAGTTCATATATAAGCGCAGTTAGGCGCGCGGGGATTCAGTTTATTCAAACACAGCAGATAGCGTGGAAGCGCTTACTTTGAAACATTCCAAAACAAATTTTAAGTAAATACCAGTCGAAACGAAATATAAACAAAAATGGCTCCAGCAGTTGGTATCGACTTGGGAACAACCTACTCTTGTGTAGGAGTATGGCAACACGGTAAAGTGGAAATCATCGCCAATGACCAAGGTAACAGAACAACACCTAGCTATGTTGCCTTCACTGATACGGAACGTCTCCTTGGGGATGCTGCAAAGAACCAGGTTGCGATGAACCCCAGCAACACCGTTTTCGACGCTAAACGGCTTATCGGCCGCAAATTCGACGATCCAAAAATCCAGCAAGACATCAAACACTGGCCGTTTAAAGTTATCAATGATGGTGGAAAACCGAAAATTCAGGTAGAATACAAGGGTGAAATAAAAAAATTCGCTCCAGAAGAAATTAGTTCCATGGTGTTGACTAAAATGAAAGAAACTGCCGAAGCTTATTTGGGTACTTCGATCAAAGATGCCGTTGTTACAGTCCCAGCGTACTTCAACGACTCTCAAAGGCAGGCCACAAAGGATGCCGGTGTAATTGCTGGTCTAAATGTTCTGAGGATCATCAACGAGCCAACAGCGGCAGCCCTTGCTTATGGTCTAGACAAAAACCTAAAAGGAGAACGCCATGTTCTTATTTTTGATTTGGGTGGTGGCACATTCGATGTGTCGATACTTACCATCGATGAAGGCTCCTTGTTCGAAGTTAAAGCGACAGCCGGTGACACTCATCTCGGCGGAGAAGACTTTGACAATAGGCTAGTGAATCACTTTAGTGACGAATTTAAACGGAAATACAAGAAAGATTTAAGGAGCAACCCAAGAGCTCTGCGTAGACTTAGAACCGCAGCTGAGAGAGCCAAGCGTACACTCTCGTCCAGTACAGAAGCCACGTTAGAAATAGATGCCCTGTTTGAAGGAATTGACTTTTATACAAAAATTAGTCGGGCGCGGTTTGAGGAACTTTGCTCAGACCTATTTCGAGGCACACTACAACCTGTCGAAAAAGCTCTAAATGATGCCAAAATGGACAAAGGACAAATACATGATGTAGTTCTTGTTGGAGGATCTACTCGTATACCAAAGATTCAACAGCTTTTGCAGAACTTTTTCAGCGGAAAAGCTTTAAATTTATCTATCAATCCAGATGAGGCAGTAGCCTATGGTGCCGCAGTCCAAGCAGCAGTATTAACTGGTTCCACTGACTCCAAAATTCAGGATGTACTACTAGTTGATGTTGCTCCACTGTCGTTGGGCATTGAAACGGCTGGTGGTGTAATGACCAAAATTATCGAACGAAATTCCAGAATTCCCTGTAAACAAACACAGTCATTCACTACATATTCTGACAATCAGCCAGCTGTTACTGTCCAGGTGTTTGAGGGTGAGAGAGCTATGACGAAGGACAACAACCTACTTGGTACTTTTGACTTAACAGGTATTCCTCCCGCTCCACGTGGCGTACCAAAAATTGAGGTAACTTTCGACATGGATGCTAACGGTATCTTAAATGTTTCTGCAAAGGATACTAGTTCTGGCAATGTCCGTAATATAACGATTAAAAATGATAAGGGCAGATTGTCACAGAGAGATATCGATAGAATGGTGGCCGAGGCAGATCAGTACAAGGAGGAAGACGAGAAACAAAGGCAAAGGGTTGCAGCACGCAATAAACTTGAGGCTTACATATTCCAACTTAAACAAGCCGTACAGGATTGTGGAGACAAGTTGAGCTCTGAAGACAAAAGTACTGTTGAAAGAGAATGTGAGAGTTGCCTAAAATGGCTGGATAACAACTCCTTGGCTGATAAAGAAGAATATGAGGACAAACAAAAGGAATTAACGTCTACTTGTAGCCCTATAATGTCTAAGCTTTATGGAGGAGGTGGTGCTGCGGGACATGGCGGTATGCCTGGAGGCAATTTTGGACAACAGCCTGAAGGACACAGTGGAGGTCAACAAGCTGGGGGACCAACTATTGAAGAAGTTGATTAAAAATGTGTTGATATAATAACTTTTACTTGCACGTGTTAATATTTTAAATGAGGTATTTTCTATTCTTTATTTATTGTATTGCATTTATAACATCTGTACCTACACTTGTACGCTTACATAATAATAATAATATATTGTACCTGATTCTGAAACAAATATCAACGATATGTATAATATATTTTTAGAAAAACAATGTTGTAATTTGTTTTATATATTATGCCTGTCTGTAGTTGAACGCTGAAAATAAATGTATTTTTTTTTAAATGCGTTTTTTATTACCGTATAAATAAACCATCAAAAGACGTATGCATAAAAGTATAAGTAATAATAAGAAAGTTTTATTGCTGGTAGAGAATTAGAGATATCAAATTAAAATAATTTTATAAAAAAATGTTAGCTGCATTTATGTTATAAATTGCTTGCAAAATTAAATGTAATTATTGTTTGTTTCAAGATGCGAGAGGTAATAAATAATTGCCTACATAATAATATAGCTTTGTGTGATTTCTGTTACTAATTGGCATATATATAAGTAATAACATAATTCTCGATATAAAAAATATTACGATTCATACTTCTCTTATACCTAAGGCTATAATAACGCATTAAAACTTAAATAATCTATAATCTATCTCTTCACTGAACTCTACATAGTGGAGTTAGGTTTGATTACATCATGCAGAAAGTATAGCCCATTAAAAAATTAATCATTCACTCGTTTCAACCTCCTAAATTTTAATAATCTATTTTATATTCAAAAAGCTTAATTAAATCTTAGCCAAGTAAGTAAGGCAATCTATATTAGAATCAAAATAAATAAAAAATATCTGGGTAGCAATAGTCCCAATCAGCGGATTTAGCGTAAAACACGCCGCTACCGCTACTATTACGGAGCCGTTGGAACCGTTCTCTGAACGAATAATTTTTGTGGTCAAATGTCAAAATATATTTGTTTACTTTTTATCCCCAGATTACACCACAACTTTAAGGAAGTCTCTTATGGTAAGCTATACCTTTTTCATGAATATAATAAACTATGTTGGTATTCATTTTGTTTATTTTCGCAACTGCTCACCATTCACAACAAACTTATAGCACAAATAAAAATAGTAACTGCTACTCATATTCAACATCAACACGTGAACATGTTGAGAAAATAGCGTATCCGTCATAGAACGTTCCCGCTACAGTTACACAACTGTTACGTCCGCTGAATGCCACCATTGATAGCATAATGTCCTGCTAGTCAGGCAACCAAAAATACTGCTATTAAAGTATTTAAATGCAAAGCGAAATTATTGTAATCCTATTTGAAATCATTCATATTCACAGTTACTATTAGTATTTTGCATAAGAGAGTGAAGGTTCATTCATAACAACACTGCAGCAAAAGTGGTCAACTGGAACCAGACCAATTTAAGTGAGAATTTTTTAAACTTGCTGTTTATGATCATTCTAAATTCAACACAAAAAATATATAATAATCATAGAGTATGTAGTATCAAATCCTTTGCCTCTTCTGTGTGATATGGGAGTATCAATTTTGCTAATGAAGGAAAATATTTAATACCTACGGTAACATATGTAAACACTAATAGTATATAATATTGCATCCATTTTGAAAAAGAAGCTTTTGGACTTATATACAGAGCCATTTTTCGCTTTTCATTGGTTGCAACGAGAGGCAGGTCCACGGTACAGTTTCTTATTGCGACCTAGCTCTTTACGATCTATGGATAACTGGACTGGTCTCGTTTGCTACATAAGGTGTGTTCATATTTTCTATGTGCTTTATAAAGATAATTTATTAGTGCTATTTACTTGTGCGGATTTTCAGATATTTGTCTACAAACAATGAAATATTTTCTGTAATGTAATGCTTATTCCGATTTTGATTTATGATTTTGGAAACTTATCTGTGTGGTTACCCGTATAACCAAACTGTATATAACCTGTATCGGGTCTATATGAAAATCTTTAGTCGATAAAGCCTCCGTATATTCTTTTGGTACAGCGACGATACGGGTTTGAATACATTCTGGGTATAGACAGAATAAAGTTGGCATTTATTGTTCTGCTATATCGCAACGATTCATTCTGGATTTAGATTAAACAAAGTTTAATTTATCGAATCGCTATCACAATGCGTAGATTATTAGTTTTATACGTCAATGTGCCTAGTGTATTTAAGTACATGTTGCAAATAAAATAAAAAAATATTTGTTCTGTATGTATTTTTTTGGGAATTTATGGCATATTATTACTTTATAATATCTACTGTATTGATAAACTTATAGAAACTTTCAGATATCATATACTTACTTCTTGTTGAATGCATAGTGGGATCCTGGTGGAACGTGAACCTACCATGCGGATCTACAATGTCAGTGCATTAGTTCGGTTGGTGGCTTTACTTTCTCAGCTATCTGACTTTGTGTTGAACTCTTGCTTATTGTGTATACATATTTATAATTTACCTAGAGATAGGTAGAGTTCTATATTTTAATTAAAATTTAAAGAAATGCCTAAAACTAATAAGAAAACGTGTCGTCGTTGGGCAGAAGTGCGAACTAATGCGGCTAGAAGATATGAAACTCTTCAACTTAAGATATGTAAAAGTAGGATTACAATAGACTATATAGATTATTTAATATATACTCAATAAATTTGTTGTTATAGAAATACACTGGTTCAAGATACACAAAAATCAAGACAGAAAACAGGCAAAACATGAAATTATAGAAGAAATTTCAAGTAACAGGGATGCATGTAATACTGTAGTAGATACATCAGGTTCATCATCCAATGGTAACGTTGAAGAAGTTGATGAGCAGGTAGTGACTCAGAAATCATTTTCTGATAAATTACATGAATGGGTAATAAATGGAAATGCTGAATTAACTTACATTTCTAAATTATTACGAATTTTGGTCTATGATGGGAATCATGTTGAACTACCATTGGATGCAAGAATGTTACTCATAACACCTAGAGCTGTTAACGTTTGTCATATGGATAATGGATATTGTTTTCTTCTACTTTGCACGTAGAATAACAAATCATAGAACGCATAACCTCACATTTAACAGTGAGATAAAATGAGGAAATATCAGTCTCGATTATGTAAAGACTCGATACCTATTTAGTATAGAATATCTATAGCCATTTGTACAGATGACATAAGGACTTAATAAAGTTGTGATACATTTTTCATAACAGTAATGTTTTTATCGGAGAACTTTATATTTATAGGATATTTATATTGATGAGTTATCGATAATATAACAATGCGGAAAATATATATAGATAATACTTCTTTATAATCGCTCTACAGGTTAAATAGAGAATATATCTGTAGAGGAAATATTTAGTTGTATTATAAATGGGCTACATAGTTGAAATCTTTATCGAGAAATTTTTATTGAATATAGCCTAATCTATATAGTTCATGGAAACCTATATCGCTTGGTTATGCGGGTATTTGCAGTTCATATAATCTAATATGCGTTATTTAACTGAATCGTTTAATTGTTAGTATTGACACTGATTGTCAAAATTGATACTGTATATTTTTCATAACCTGATGCAGTTATTTCCCCTGAAAAAAATCCTGCAATTTCTCTTCATTGAAATATTTTGTGAGTACCTACTGATGGTTAAGGATATGTTTACTATTAATCAACACATGCCCATGCCTATAACCACTAGAGTGTGCGTGACACTTTCGCATGACTCAGTGATTGCTCTTGACGGCAGCTGAACCCATCCATACCATGCTGTGGTCTATTGTTTAGTGAAAGAACATACTTAAAAATAATGAAATAACCTAGCATAATAGAATTTGCAACAAAGAATGAGTCAATTTGAAGAGTAACAGCTTCAAATTCAAACTGTGCGTTGCTGTGTAAACCGGCTTCAGGAGTACCTCATTCTTAAACTGAATAGACTCTAGGTACCCACACACTACACTTAAGTATGAGGTATCATTATAAACGTATTAAATCTTAATGATGCTAAGATAGACATATCTATTGTTTGAGGGCAGAGAGTTATACTTTAATAACAATTAAATAGAGGAATTTAATTACAATGAAAAGAGAATGAACGTATTAATATAAACAAATTTTTACAAAATCGGAATTACACATAGCCAACCTGATCTTATGTTGTAGTTACATCGCTCACAGCATTTGTTTATGAATTTTATATTTTTTCTAGATGTATTTAGAATTTCTCTTGTTTTATGAGTTGTTTTAAAATATAAGTATTTTCTTTACTTAAAAATCAACCTAGAGGTTAAGAAGTTGGATCACCAAATAAATAATATATTTTACTATTATTGTAAAAATAATATAATAAGTGAGTCATCGCCAAGTCAGTATACCCAAGCAACATCGAGTATTTTGAGATCATGTTATCAAAATGGATAATTTTTCCTATACATATCCATTTAAAGCCACTCATAAGATATTTCATGCAAAAAAACAAGATAATTTCCATAAATGTGAAGTTGTAATCAGTGGCTTTATTTCTTTCTGATGAGATCCAGAATAAGGGCGAAATACGTTTCAAAGGCTAAGTATTTCCAAGAGACAGAATGATAGATAACCAGTGCTTCATGAAAATGTAATCAATGAAAATGAAATTTTTTTTAAGACAAGGCTACAATTGGTAACAGTGCCCAAGCACAACAAAAGACTTTAGAGGAGCATTTAATAATATTCTTAGATGAATTTAAAAACATGTTCAGCCAGTTGATGAATCAAAATAATATGATACTAGCACTTCTAAACACAGTCATTGCACAAAAACATTCATAAACATACTCAGAATAGCGCCCTGGAACACCAATGGCTTGCTTAACCATAAGCAAGAACTAATAACCTTAGATATAAACAAAATTGACATTCTCCTTGTATCAGAAACACATTTCACAGATAGAACTACATTTAGCATACCTAATTATTCCACTTATAACACCTCACATCCTGATGGCACCGCTCACGGAGGATCAGCAATAATCATACGTAATACATTATGAACTTCCCAAATACCAGACAGACAAAATCCAAGCGGCCAGCATAGAGATAAAAGCAATCCCCTGGTATTTCAAAGTCACTGCAGTCTACAGTTCTCCCAGGCACAGCATATCAAAATATGAATACAAGCATCTATTCCAAACTCTTGGCAACAGATTTATTGCTGGAGATAACTGGAATGCAAAACATACGACTTGGGGCTCGAGAGTCTTCACCACTAAAGGCAGAAATCTACTATGTGCAATGTCTGACAGTAATTAAGACTTCCTCTCTAACGGAGTACCTTTGTACTGGCCGAGTGATCCCAGAAAGCTTCCTGATCTACTCGATATTTTTGTTACAAGTGGGATTAACAGCTGCACTGTTGAATTAAATTTTGATCTGTCTTCTGACCACATTCCGGTTGGTTATCTAAACACCTCAGTCAATTAGCAAGACACCGCCACCTCACTTAACTTAAAAAAACACAGACTGGAAATTCCAAAACTATTATGTAGAAGAACACATTAATCTCAACCTTAGATTGAAGTCTCCAGAGGACATAGACTAGACAGTACAAAATTACACAGAATTAATACAAGAAACAGCTTGGTATTCTACTCCCCAGAATACCCAAAAAGCAAAACAACATCTCACTCCGCATTCGACAAAGACGAGTTAGAAAAATCTGGCAGGCATCTAGAAATCCCACAGACCAACATAATTATAACCAGACCTCGGATTTAGCGGCCAGATATGACGCAAAACCAGGGTTGGCTTTAGATGATGATGTGTCAGCGCATAAACAGTTGCATGCATGAAACGATATCTTACCTTGAAATCTTTTGTTGCGAATTCTGCGGTATCTAAAGGTAATAACGCCACTTTAGTTTAAACACTCACTCGAAGATAACTGGAGGTAAACACTAAACCAACACACACAAGTATTTTTCAGTGTCGGTGGTTAAAGAATAAAAATATATCACCAATATCTACTCTAAATGTTTTGGAGTCAAGCTTTTGGTGCCTTTTGGTAAAAATCCATTTATATTGTGAGAAAGACCACTTGACGTCGACAGATGTAACTGGGGCATACTGCATACTTAAAATATCAAAACTTTCGCAAAGTCACCACATTATGCCAGGTGTAGCAGAGTCTACTTCCTTGCCATGTAAAAGGTCTGTTACACTTGTCAACGTAACAAGTTCGGGATTTTTCGTTAACGCAGTTATGAATTTTTTTTGTACTGTCGCAGTAATGTCTCCCAATAATTGAAAAATATATTGTCGAAGATCGAACACAACCTTTATTGCATCAACTGTAGTAAAGGCTGATGGTGGCTGATGTTAAAGGTCTGTATGGCTAGAGGAATTCGTGAGAAACATACGTGTATGGTCTCCAGATTTTTTTGAATAGTTGGATCCAGAGATGCCTCGTACGCCTGTGAAATGGCAACTGCGTCATTTGGATTTAACTGTTGTATTACGTATTTCACATTTTGGAAATGACAGTAATAGTACGATGTGGCCTGTAGCCAAGATCCCCATCGTGTGATAATGGGCTTTGGAGGTAATGGAATATTTGGTAGAATATCGTGAAATAACTGTACACGACCTGGTGCTTTAAGAAAAACTTTCTTTACACTAGATATTAATTTATCAACAGGGTATGTGCACAGCCCATGTGCAGTGTATATCCTGATGTTTCTCTCAAAATTCTTGTAGCAGCTTTCATGTAATTCACTCCATCAGTAAGAACTTGTCCGTATTTTCTGCAACTTTCGCTGATGATGTAGCACTTTTATTTATAAGCGATAATCCAGCAACGGCTTCAGAAAATCTTCAACACCATCTGGATGTACTATGTACTACGTAATTGGTACAATAAATGAAAAACTAAGGTAAATCAATCTAAGTCCGTACAAATCACATTCTCTACCAGGCACAGTGTCTGTCCTCCTATAACAATGAATAATGAGCCCATACCAGTCAAAACAGAAACCAAATACCTTGGCCTGCATCTTGCCAACACCTCACTTGGAACTCGCACATTCAGGGTAAGCGAAGAGAACTAGACATCAAATATCATCAAATGTACTGGCTTATTGTCAAAAGATCTAAAACTCTCACTGTGAAATAAAATTCTAATATACAAAATATGACGTTGAAACCTATTTGGACATATGGGGATGTGCCAAGCCAACGACATTAAACATCATACAACGGTTCCAATCAAAAACTCTCAGGGCCTTAGTTGGAGCTCCATGGTATGTCAACAACCAGACAATACACAACGGTCATGGAGTGCCCTTCATCAAAGACGAAGTCAAGAGGTTTGCTGTATCATACAGTAACCGGATAACTGATAGTGAAGACACATTAAATCGAACAACTTTACAACAACGGCCCAGAGAATCAGAGACTATGAAAGATATGGCCCCGAGACCTAGTACAACCATAAGAATAATTAACGAGGAGAAACTACGATGGTAGTTTCCCTTTCAAGCCAGATTCACCCATCGATTTACTTAATACTCTGTATATAGAAGTAGATTGTAAATCATGGCTGTAAGGGGTTATGTAGATACTAGTTTACTTTGCATGGTCTTAGGAGACTATATGCATGGATACTAATGTTACAAAGGGAATTGTCAAATAAGAAACAGACGAATTCATTTTAGAATTTTAATTGCTAGCATAATCAGAATGCAGGTTATCGAAAGAATGCAAAGATTGGAAATTATTATTTTTACAGATAGTTTTTCTCTTTAGTTCTCATAGATAATTTTTTCTGCTGTTTGCCAAATGCTATAAAGAAAATGTTTTGGTACAATTATCAACAAATAAAAAATATTTCACTTTTTAACATGTGTACGCACATAAATACAAAAATAAGCCGTACTTAGACTTGTCTGTCCATTTATGCGAGATATACCTAAAAATGTCCAGTGCTCTCCATAAAGAGGGTAGCACTTTAGTTCAGGGTGGATCTTATAGTTTTTCTGGCTGTAAACATTGCCTTTTGAGCTACCTATTGCTTCTAGTGGTATGCAATTTTATAGAATGTGAGTTATAGTTTCATCCTCTACTCCACACATTCAACAAATAGAATCATTCTTCAACATTCAGTATATGTAGGTATTTGTTTAACAGACAGTACTCCATCATCAGGCCTAATATCCACCTGATTCATTCTCTATCGAGCTGTAGCAGCCACTTTATTGTAGGCTCCTTACATAAAGTTAATTCATTGTGAGAGCTTGAGTTGCTGAACTACAGCATAGCATGTGCCTTTGATTGAATCAGATTTCTTGACAAACGATGGCTCAGGTCAGAGCAAGAAATATTTGCTATCGCATTTCCCTTTGCATCTCTATATATTGGCAGAGCAGCCGTACAACTTTTGAGCTTGTAGCTTACAATATTCTGATAATTCAGTATCAGCTTAGATTATTTATAGGTTGTTTTGATGATTCAAGAATCTCCAAAGTTGTATATGCTTGTCACTGAAACTTCTTCTGAGACCGTCCCTTATCAAAAAGTGCTACAAGCCTTTGATTTGTGTTCGTATATGACAACATCAGTTTCTTCCATAGTCTTTGATCCGCCTGGGTACTTTGCCAGACTCTAGGAAAGCGATGCCTTATATCATATTTCCTGTCATCTCGACTGTATATGAAATAGTAAACCTATAGCGAAGAAGAAAAATCCATTTTATGATTTCCCGGCTTCTAGTTCGACTTCAATATGAAAAGGTGTGATTCCATTGCGATCGGAATACAACTGACTTCTCTTGTTATCGCTCCACAGGTTAACCTTTCAATTTGGCGTGATTTTACTATAATAGTTATACATGTTATCCATTTAAAAGTTAATGAGTCAATTTTCTATTTATTACTACCATTTATATTGCACCTAGGCATTTAATGCAAGGGGTAAACAGTAGTGAGAAATTTTGATAGCCATCTTTAAGATGTCTGTATCACTTTGTATTAAAAAGTTACATTGGCGATTGTCATGTTATAGTTGGATATTGAATTGTCTTTATTTTTAATTTTAAGTGATCTAATTTGTATCTCTGGTTGCCTGAAGTGTGATACATGTTTAACTGGTTGCCTAATACTGCTGAAAATGGTCCTTTAGTAAATGTAGCTAGATACAACCTTCCAAAGAATTTATATAAAAATTCTTTGCAACCTTCGAGCATATAGGCAGAGACAACCATCTTCCATCTGTGATATAGGCACAGAACGGGACCTATGTGCTCGAAGGCTACAACAGTGCGGCCAAAGATTAGGTTAGTTCTCTAATCTTTGGCGGCATTACAAACACAGAACAACCTGTCTTACAAATTTGTTCGATCAATTCGCTCCATTTATCGGCTTTGAGCAGAGATCAATTCGTCTTTTACTGATCTATGGTTTTAAACGATGTGTCATATGAGATAGGCAACCCAACTTACACCGTTAAGTAATTTATTATTTCATAAGTCTTATCATATCGTAGACTACTGTCCCTCTTTATAATTAGTTTGCTGGTTTGCTAGTTAGATGATTAATAATCAATATTGGATTGGAAAAAAACATACATATGGGTTAAGTTGTAAACGTCCCCGTTTTTTAAAATTTTAAAAGTCGATTAAAACCAAACAGCAATAGACTGCAGCCCATATTGGGGCTATTTTACTGGCGTATTATTAATGCTAGACAATTTGTCATATATTTAATTTATATAATTTATATTTTACTAAATATTTTTTGTGTATGATGTCAAAATACTTGTGTTGTGTGACAATATAGTTTTATATATTTATTAGGGTGTCCCTTATTTATAATCAATGAAAAGAAAAAGTTATGATTTTTTTCGGCCTCACCCCTCAAAAAGTTTACATCTCATATAAGAATCACATACTCAAAATTTCAGACTTCCAGACACTCATTGCTTTCAGGCCAGCAATTTCTTTAAATAGAATCATCAAGATGGATTTTTTCAAGTCCTTACCTCAATTATACATATTTTTCGTATGATTAATATTTACCCTACCATCGGAAGTATAAAGTTAAGCAAAATCAGGGCCGTGCGGTACATTTTTTCAGTACGATGCGAATCTTCGATATGCCATCTCTTATGTGAAAAGCAAAAAAAAAAACCTTAGATGGTGATTTTTAAAAATTGCATTAAAAAGTATCCGGATATTTTTATTTTCGAAAATAATAATTTAAAAATAATTAACATCAGGGACCTACAATTCACATTTACTGTTTTACTCTTCTAACTTTAAGTTTGCCAAATTCGTCAATTAAGATGTGTAATCTATGGTGGCAGCCAATTTGAATTCGACTGGTATCAATGATAAATCTTTAACTTTTGTTTGGCTCAATGAATTTCTTAGATAATTCTTTATTAACTTTAATCACAGAGTATCTAGTTACGTACTCTGTGCTTTAATTTAGAAAAGCTTCTTTTCCCGCTGGCTACAGAGACAGGGAGTGTTAATAAAATTCTCAGCGCTATCATCGTATTCGGATACAAAATAGTTAAGTCATTTTCGTACAAATAATTTAATACATCAAGAGATTTCATAGGTGATGGGAGGTAGCATTCGGGATACAACAAGTAATTCTTCTTGAAGATCAGTTGCAGTGGCGTCCGTGCAAACATGTCCTCTGATATTTTTTACCAAAAAAGTGATACGCCACTAATATTTTTCCATGTGGATATTTTTCCTGATTAGCCTGATCAATTCTACGTGAAAACGGTCTCTTGCGTTTTTCTCGTCAGACGCACAGTTCTTGATTAAGACATATTGAAACTAATTACACAGGCACACACACAAAAGAAATTTATCTATAACCAGACCAATCATCTCCAGTTTATTTTGGCTTGCTGAATCCGAATCCGGTGTCAATTTTCCCCCACCACGTCACAATTTTCTCTATCCTTAGAAAATCATTAGAAAAATGCAATGTTCCCTTTTTGCATTTTAGTACAGGCAAACTAACAATTTAGGGTAGCAAAAATTAATCTGGGAATTAAGTAGGCAATAACCTGGAGAATGAGATGACGCAATCTTTGCACTTCCAAGTTCCGGGAAAATTCAAAAAAATTTGGAAAAACTTTTTGATTTTCGTTTTTTTTGCTCTAGCGGCCAAAATAATGAAAATAGAGAAAGAAGTTCCCAACAAAAGTTGTAGCTCGTCTTTTTCTCTATAAAAAAGGCCTTTACAAATTTTTGTCTTACTTAAACCGTTTAGAAGATAAATCGAGTTTTCCACTTATAGTTTTAAGTTTTTATTAAAAAAAAACTATTAAAACGTAAATAATATTTTTTTAAAATCCGTACACCCGGAAACCAAAAGCTTTGTGGGCGATCAATTGAGCAAAGTAACTATGCAATAGTGCTATATGACCGTCCCCAATGCTTTTGGTTTCTAGGTGTATGAATTAAAAAAAAAAAATTACTTTTTAGTACAGTTTTTTAAAATAAAAGCTTTTTCCTAAAAATATTTTTTTGTATAATTTTTATACCAAATAACAGTCGTTTGGGGTTATAAAGAATAATTTAAGGGTATATTTTAAAATATAATTTGGGGTTTTTATTTGTAAAAGTAATGTATTTTAACAAATTTACACCCCCTTCAGCATGAGAAGGGGTTCATCTAGGGGTCTGAAATTTTGGTTGTGTTATTCTCATATCAGATATAAACTTTTTAGGGGGTGAGAAAAAAAAATGAAAGTCGAAAGATGAGGGACACCCTAATATTTATATTGAACCAAACATAAAATAAAATCATAATAGTCAAGTAAAAATATATTATTAAAGAAATTGTCTTGGAAGGGGAATTTTAGGTTGAAATCTGAAGTTTAAAAAGATGGTTTCTTAACCGCTTCTCAAGTTACCGAGGTAACTCTTTGAAAATCCAGGATGATTTTGTGTTACGTAAAGAGAAACGAGGTACTCTAGTTTATAGTAGAGTAGTATAGTAAAAGAAAATGTTTTTTTCTTTTATTGAAACGGGTCTAGAATGCCATGAAATCAGGAGATTTTAAATTAGAGCAAAAAAAATTCTGTCTGTTGGTCTGTAACTCTTTTATGCGCACAATTACTCTGGAACCGCTGAAGATATACACATTTGTGTCATAGCGAGACCTGGAACTAAATTATGTTTTATTATTATGTTATTTTACAGACAAGCAGACAAACAAAACCCTTCTATTTGATACCCATGTCAAGGGAGTTGTGAAGGAAAAGGTAGGCCACCATCCTAGGGCGTCTGCCATGTTGGATTTAGAATGACGTTACACGGTTTATCGTGTTTTATTCGTCAAACCCTTTCATTTGGTACCCATATCAAGGACGTTGTGAAGAAAAAGATAATCCGCCATTTTGGGGCGTCCGCCATATTGGATTTAGAACGATATTAGACATACTATATTGAATTGCCACCGGATTTATACACGTGTGTAATTTAAAAAAGTATGATTGTAAATTTTGGACTGGTGGTCGGGAACATATCTAAGTCAAAGATGTTATTATTCTTCTACTCTTTGCCTAGTAGTGGAGTAAATCTAAGAGTCTAAATTGCCTAGAAATGAATTGTCTTACCATAACATTTTTTTTGCTGGAACTTGTTAAAAACATTTCAGGAAGTGTAGTAGAAATTCTTGGATGAAATCTGTGTGGACAAAAGAATGTTCAGAATCCTGTTTTTTCGCAGGGACCATCCATTAATTACGTTCCGCAAATTCCATGTTTTTTCTACCCCTCCATCCCCCTATGTCACAGATTGTCATATTCGAGTCAAGCCCTCCCTCCTGTTGTGACGTCAGATATTTTACAGCATTAAATTTTGAGGCAGAATTTTCTGATGCGGAAACGAATTCCACGGTGAAAATAAAGTACCCTGTATGATATTGTGAAAATATAAGACAAGTCTTACTAACTTGTATGAGTTTAAAAAGAAAGTCTATAAATCGGAAGGGTAGGAACCGTAAAAAATCTCCAAAAATACTAATTATCTCGAAAATTGGTAGGTTTAAGAGTATATTATGGTACATAAACCCAAGCTAAAATTTTAGGAGGAATCGAAATATGAAATATAGGGTGTTCCGTTCAAACCGCGAAAACTTGTTTAGGTCAAATGGGACACCCTGTATTTTTTTACGCCAAGCTGTGTAAAATTGAATTCCCTTTTTTCTGATATTGAGGGGTTAAAGTTTTCAACTTGTTGAAATATTTGCGATTTTAATAGAAATTCATGAATTGTAACCATTTCATCAAAATAGCCATCCATGATTAGAAACAATCAGACATTATCTCATGTCAAAAAATGCCAGCACGTTTAAATTACACCCAGGAAGACTTTTTAAATTTGTTTATTATTTATGGAGAATGTGATAAGGTAATATCAAGAACTTGCAGCACATTTGCTACTCGATATCCACAAAAACGGAAAATAACACTAACACTGTAACATGCGTATTAATCGAATTGAAGATATGGCATGAACCAAAATAGCAGAGATAAGATCAATTTAAAACATGATTCCATTTTAATTTAATAATTGCTCAAAATTCCGCCCTCGAATCTCGACACATTTTTCTTCTAATTAAATCCTGTGATATGTTTTGAAATTCATTTCTTACTCTCTGCATACAATCTTCAATGGCTGTTAATGGGCTCTCATAAACTTTATTTTTAACAGTTCCTCAACTAAAATAATCCAGAACTGATAAGTCGGGCGAGCGAGAAGGCCATAAGAAAGGTCTATTATTGGCAATCCATTGATCATAAAAAGTTTCCTGTAAATAATTATTAATTAAATTTGCGTTATGTTGGGGAACACCGTCGTGCTAATAAAAAATGTTTCTATGATCGGCGAGAGGTAAATTTTCTAAATAGTTATTATTCAAATTTTGTAAGATATTTAGATATCTTTCACCTAAAAAAAAAAAAAAACAAAAATTTACCTATACATATTAGCAAAAGGGAAAATTTAATTTACCCACTAAATTTTCCTGATAAAATTGTAATGCCACCACTCTAGGGTATGCTACATGCCTGAACTCAGATTTTATTGTCATCTCGAAAAGTCTAAAATATATAGGATGTTCCATTTAAAATAAGCCAGTTGGTATTGACTTCCGGTATAACAGGAAGTACCACATGCTTATAATTATTTTAGTTGAATTGGCCACACCGACGTTATAGTCTGTTTTTAAACCAGGAGGAGTAAACACGAAAGTTCCATTCACACCATAAAAGTAACTAAAAAATACACTAAAACCTTTTTGGCGTTTTGGGCAACCAACAATACACGACTACAATGTTTTTGTATGAATTTTATTACATTATATTATGCATCGACCTCTATTTGACCTCTAAGTATTTTATATAACATCCATACCATTTACGCAATATAAAGGCACCAAGTAATGAGCTTGTTCCATGATATTCTTTTTATATGGTTTTTATACTTTTTCATATAGTACTCGATATTCTCATTATACACTTAAAATTTCATATTATTAACTTTTTCCGTTCTCGAGATATAAGGAGTTGAAATTAGTAATAGTTGCAAAAACCGAGCGCTCATTTGTGACGTCACTATACGCAAGTGACGTAAGAAAAATGGCTTTCTGGGACCTTTCAAATTTATCCTGAAAAGTCGAAAAACATGGAATTTTTAAACGTTGGTAACTAAATAAATACGTCAAGTGGAAGTTCGTTCTATGTGTCTACGGAAAGGAGAAGGTCGGCGATGAATTATAATAGTAAATTGCAGGGTCGAAATCGAAAATTCGTTCTGGCAGGAGCGAGAGAAAATTGTAATTTTTTGACATTTCGCCAAATTGTACTCCCCTACTGTCAAGTAGTAAGCAAAACAAACAATACTTCGAAACCACTTATAATTATAACCAATAAGGAGCATCAAGTCTATTGAGATCGCCGAGTCTATGCGTATAGTGACGTAGCGCCTGGCCACGCCCCATTTTCGCGAGATGGAAATTTGTAATAGTTTTTAAGATACTAAACGTGCGAATAAGATTCTGATTTTTTGTAGATCCATTAATTTATACTTGCACTTTCGATTTATGAAATAAAAAAAAAATGCCGAACAAGCCCATTGGCCACTCTTACCTTCAGATTTATACAAAAGGGATTAAAAACTGATATATACTGTGCAAACGATAAAATAGAAATTATAACCAAATAATTTATGACATAAAATTAATTTTTTTACAATATGTCAAAATTTAAGACTATTGCATTGTGTAAAACTGGCGAGGGCGTATCCAATCACAGATCCAATATTTAGCGCGTTAAATTTAAAACGCTCCTCCTGGTTTAAAAACGGACTATAGTAACTATCTAAATTTTCAAAAATTTCTGATGCGTGCTTTTCTCTATATCGATCGATTCAGTTCCCGGTGAGACACCCTGTATATATGTATTTAATATACCCGATATAAAAAAAATATTAAGATACTTCTTAAGCACAAAATTCGCATATACATAATAATGATTACATTGTTTATTTGGGCTAAATAAAAATTTCTTTTAGAACGTGCAAGAAAACGATAAATTACAATCATGGGGTAATGTAGATATTCCAGTTACAATTACCAATTACCTAAATCTCTGTATCCTTGCACTTCATAAACCGCCGCATTAAAAGTGGTTGTTTATCTTGATCTGTGGAGCATGTGATAACTTAAGTTTGTTTCATAATGAATTAACAACTGGTTTAATGACATATTCAGGTAGGGTTGGCCCTTATTGTCCCAATATTTTTACTATAAAAGCATTTTAAATTATTTAAAATTACTACTCCAAGAATTGCAGTGATACGAGCAACATCATGGTCTTCAAGGTAAGTACCTATCTACTAAAATAGTTTATTTATTTTTCAAAATTTTATATTAACATTTGGAATACAAAAGGGGATCAACAAATTAACTTCAAACTACAGCTAGTGTTGAAGCGAAAATCAAAATGACACGTTAATTACTGTCTTCAGGCAATTGTAGATATTCTGTTGAATTAGAAACATATTATTCCATATTTAGGATCTATTTTTGATGATTGCGGGCCTTTACAAAATCACGTTTTTATTGGCAATTTTAATTGTTGCAATTTATTTCAAGTATGAGGTTTACTTTTTGATGCAATTTTAAGCGAACTAAAAACGTTGATTTTGAAATTCTCTAACATAAAATCTGTAAAACATGAAGCAACAAATATGAACGACAACTTTAAAAACTAAACAAGCCATTATACTTTTCGACGATTTACTGCACTTTTTATATAATTGTTGCACATACGTATAGATTTATTGCTGTTAAGTTGATAAACATTAGGGACTATTGGCTAATTAGCTGGTTTTGCATTATATAATATACGCATTATTTAATATGAATATATGAATTTAATAAATTTAAATAATTAATAACTTTCTTAACACTAACTTACTGTCCAAGTTTCAATATAATCGGACCTTTTGTTCCTAAGTTATTGTGTTTACAAGAAACGTGACGGACAGATAGACTGACAGACACAATAACAGACAGACGGACGGATATTTTGAAATTTGTTCAGAATTCGATCACCAATACAGTGATATGAAATTTTTTTCTCTACGACCGATATTATCGCTTTTAAAAATGTGCGGATCGAATGCAATATACTTACTTGTTTTTTATTTGCGAAAAGTATAATAATACTGATTTTTCGCTCTTAAATTAAGTTAGGTGCCTATAAGTATATACAATATACATACACAGCAGTAAAAAAAAATTTGTTTACGTGCCTAAAGATTTAAGTGAATCACTTACCTGATAATAGGGAGTGTGGCAATGAGTTTTTGCACGCTATTAGTAAACATCTCTTAAATGCTAATTTTTATAAAAATATAAATAGTTGTTTTGTGGCGATAATAAAATTGCTTTTAATTTGATTTCTGTTTTTTCTCTGCAAAAATTAATGGACATTCCCTAACTTCAATAGTTGATTTTGACTTTATTATTTTAGAGAAAAAAGTGTAGTTATTGTCGATTTAAAAACCGTGAGAAGTAGATCCAAGAGCGTGCGGTTGTACTGGTTTGGCAAATTCCATGATTTGTTTTAGTTGTTATTTATATACTTATTTTCTGCAATATGTGATTTACGACCGAAAAGTGTTTCATCCGTAATTTCTTATTTACCTACTTAAATTTAGCAACATTTCACATTTAATACGCAATTAAAAATCATATACATAATATACAAAACTGTCCACTGTAAGACAACTCGTACTGATGGAACACCAATTAAATAATAAATAATTAAACTAATTGAAAAATAAATAGTACATTTTCTCTTCTTTACTAGGCGGCAAAAAAATTTAATATTTAATGTGTGTCAACAACAGTATAACTTCAGTGAAAATAAACCTGCAATTTCCTTTCATAAAAGTTTCACTCATTTTTTGCTCTACTAGTCTCTCTTTATGAATCTACCTTACTTGAAAATACCACAGAGAATACTATTTTTAATTAAACATATTGCTCTTTTTGTTGATTATCAAAATACCATTTTTGGAACTGGTGCCTTATGACAAGAAACAACTAATTATATCGTACTAATTGTCATTTATGTTAATGACGTGCATAAGGGAAAATGTATATTTTTTAAATAGGTCTTAAAATAATTTTGGAAAAAATGTATAGCTTACCTTTAAATGTATTATAATAACTGAAAGACTATTGAATATAAGTGTTCGGGTAACATCAAAAGAGAACGTCGACTTAACTGTTTTTAATTTCTACTTTTTGAATGATTTTTTAGCAATAACTCGGAAAATAAGGGTGTTACGAAAAGAATTACTAAAGTTAAATTAAAGCTAAGAACATTTTGTTATATTTTTGTGCGTATTAATTATCGTTTATATAAAAAAATAATGGAGTTACAAGGGTTTGAAAAATATATTCAATTCGCTGATATTATATAGTAAAAACTTAGTTGTTTTTAAGTAATAAAAAAGGATATTTACACATATTCTAGTGGAGAAAAATGAACACCATCATATAGAACTAAACTAAACTAAAAAACCGCCCTGCAAAATGTTTTCAACTTAAGGTGGCCATTCCCTAGAAAGAGACATCCGATAGGGAAATATTTATTATTTTTACACATAACTTTTTTCTCTTAGTACGTATATTTAAAAAACTATAAGAGTACTTAAGTAGAACCATAACAAGACTATTACTATTAATTTTCACTCAATAATTATAGTGGTTTGCAAAATAGCTCGATTTAAATTTAAAAATTATGCTAATCTTCCTATTTCGTAGTTTTAAATCGAGCTATTTTGCAAACCACTGAAATTATAGAGTGAAAATTCGTAGTAATAGTCTTTTTATAGTTCTACTTAGGTACTCTTATAGTTTTTTTAAATATACGTACTAAGAAAAAAAAGTTATGGGCAAAAATAATAAATATTTCCCTATCGGATGTCTCTTTCTAGGGAATGGCCACCTTAAGAATTTCTAACAACCGAGTTAACATTGCCTCGCAAAAGCGTCCATTGAATGAGAGTATACCCAGGATGTAGCAATTCCCTTGGAAATTCGTATTTACCGACTCGTTTTTAAAATACCATATGACAAATCAATGTTAGCATTAATGACAGCTGTCAGTTCGGTGGATACGGTGTGTATCATTTGTACATACTCATGATTTTGTAACATGTTTCATAGTTATTTTAACATTTTTTATTAACAGAAAAAAATACATTGTGTCTAGGTATACGCTAACTTGTACGTAAATCTAAATATTATATACACGCGAATCAATAATAATGAACCGCAGCACTGGACACAAGTCGAGAAATTGAAATATTTTGTGTTATTTTGTGGCAAAAGGCGGGGGGGTGCACCCCCTTCTTTGTCTGCGACGCTAATACTGCCTGCGGTGCGGAAAATTATCAATCTATTAATTAGATATCAGATTAAAAACCAACCACCTAATTAGATAGCAGAATAAAAACCAATCACCTAACCTTAAAAAAAACCGCTGCCTAAGGAATCACTACTTCCACATCCAGATTATTCGTCCAAGTCACTTTAAAGGAAACATCTTGACTATATTTGCACTCTAGTATGTGGAAATTATTGGTCATAGAATTTTAATAATATTTGGGGTAGATGTCATAGAAAAGTTTGAGGAGTTGGTTTCTACCATATACGTTAAAAATGAAGTTTCTAGTTTACCGTACTTATTTTCCACTATTTACAACCTACCACCTCAATGGAGTCATCTCAATCAGATGTCACTACAATACATACGTGTACTAACTTTCAAGTGAATATCTCAAGTTGATGTTATCAATCACATTAATAATGAAGCGGAGGTGGTAGAGTTTGAAAAATATTATAAATAATCTGAGACCTTGGCTTCTAGTACATACACCGAATTTCAAGTTTCTGTAGTCTTACCAGCTTGCTTTATTTATTTTCCCCTATTTACCCCTATTTAACCCCCAACCCTTCAACGGAATTATCTCAAAATATAATCTAGTTCCAGATGTCGTTATAATACATACGTGTAGAAAATTTCAAATGAATATCTCAATTTTATTTTATCAACCCTTTTCAAATTGGAGTAGGGGTGGTGGGGGTTGAAAAATATTATTTCAAAATCTGACGCTTTGGCTTCTAGTACATACACCTAATTTCAGGTTTCTGTACTCTTACCAACGTTTTACTTATATTCCTCTATTTACCCCAAATTAACCCCCAACCCTTCAACGGAATCATCTCAAAATATAAACTAATTCCAGACGTCGTTATAATACATACGTGTACGAAATTTCAAATGAATATCTCAACTTTATTTTATCAACCCCTTTAATGGGGTAGGGGTGGTGGGGGGTTGAAAAATATTATAAAAAAATCTGAGGCCTTAACTTCTTGTACATACACCGAATTTCAAGTTTCTGTACTCATACAAGCTTGCTTTACTTATTTCCCCCTATTTACCCCTATTTAACCCCCAACCCTTCACCGGATTTCCTCAAAAAACAATCCAGTTCCAGATCTCGTTATAATATATACGTGTACAAAATTTCAGGTCAATATCTTAAACCGTTCCGGAGAAAGCGTGCGGACAAAAAAAGTTACAGACAGACAGACCGACAGACAGACCGACAGACAGACAGAAAATTTTTTTTCGCTCAAATTTAAAATCTCGACGTTTCATGACATTCTAAACCTATTTCACGAATAAAAAATTTTGAAAATTTTTTTGCGATTACTATACCTACTTCCAATCCACTACGTGGATGTGGAAGTAATACATAAAAGAATGAAATTATTATTGTAAAAAGCAGAAAAACATTATTTCTGCCGCCAAATCAAACCTGAATTTGTGAAAAAATGCATCAATCGTTACAAAGTAAAAAAAGCTCAGTGGGTCTAGAAGTTGAACCCAGGACCACTCGCATCCTAAGCGAGAGCATTACGCATAGTCCAACCATCCACCTGACAGTCAACTCTATAACACAGAATAAATAAGAAGTCATGATTCGCGTGTATATAATATTTAGATTTACGTACAAGTTAGCGTGTACCTAGACACATCGAAAAAAATAAAGATAATTTCAGAAGCATTAAAACTGTTGTCAGTAATAGGAACGTTATTTCATTAGTTTGAAAAATGACTTGCATTCCTCCCATCTTTCATAATTAGTAATTTTTCTGGGGTGACCAACCTGTATAGTTTTCACAAATATTATAATATTTTTCCTGGGTAACAGTGTCTACTACATTCCAAATATTATTTTCCATGTTTTTTTCTTAATTTATTTATTTATTAATATTTCCTTATGGGTGACCACCGTGTACATTTTTCACTATAAGTAAGTATAGCAGGCTTCTTCCTTGATAATTGTGTTAACTAGGCCAGTCATTAAAGCAAAAAAGCCAGACAAAATTACAAAACTCTCCATACTATGATAGAAGTTAAGTAACATATAAATATAAACAAATCTAGATTTGCAACCTTTTTTGAGGCCCGGAACATTGTTAAAAAATGACTTTTAAACAATTGTCAATAACTATTTAGACAAAATTGCAAAAGTTGTGCAAAATTGGAAATCAATTGAAAAGGTTATTGTAAATGTTAATCTTACTTTGCAACCTGATCGTGTAAACGGAATATTGTTTTTTTATTATTTTTAACCAGTTATTTAGGATTTCTACTGCGAAAAAATTGCAAAAGTTTTGTAAATTTGACAGACCGTGTAGATTGGCCTACCGAGGCTGTGTGTGAATTTGCATAAAAAAACAACCGGAAGTACAACTGCAACCATTTTTTTTAAATTTGCAAAAAATGGCTGTCAAAAAAATGCAAAAGTCTTAAAATCGGATTGCAAATATTTGTTACTCTATTGCACGACCTTATGCACATTTGCAAACTTTTGTTCATAACGGAACATTGTTAAATTTATGATTATTTGCCTCATCACATTTGCACTATTCAAAATAATTGCAAAAAGGTGCAAATTTGCAATAACACTTGTACGATATTATAAGACAGTTTTGTAAAATTGCATTTTTTCGACCGCCATTTTTTTGCAAATTTAAAATGATTGCGGTTGTACTTCCGGTCGTTTTATTTTTATGCAAATTCACACACAGCCTCGGTAGGTCCATCTACACGGTCTGTCAGATTTGCAAAACTTTTGCAAATTTTTCGAAGTAGAAATCCTTAATAACGGTTTAAAAATAATAAAAAGGTAATATTCCGTTTACACGATCAGGTTGAGAAGTGAGATTAACATTTGCAATAACCTTTTCAATTGATTTCCAAGTTTTGCAATTTTGTCTAAATATTTTCTTACTTTTTATTGGGTATTTTGCCACTGAAAAATATTTAAAAATTTTGATGAAAAAACCTCTGCGCCAAACGGATCAGACAGAGGTTGGTTCTTGAGTACTTGACTCAACTAGTCAAGTACTCAAGAACCAACCTCTGTCTGATCCGTTTGGCGCAGAGGTTTTTTCATCAAAATTTTTAAATAATTTTCAGTGGCAAAATACCCAATAAAAAGTAAGAAAATCTGAATATGCCACAAATAAACAATTACAGACAATATTTGTCTAAATAGTTATTAACAATTGTTTAAAAGTCAATTTTTAACACTGTTCCGGACCTCAAAAAAGGTTGCAAATCTAGATTTATTTATGTTTATATGTTACTTAGCTTCTATCATAGTATGGAGAGTTTTGTAATGTTGTCTGGCTAAACGCCTTTTTTATTCCCCAATGACTGGCCTAAACTACGTATCACCATGTATACTTTTCACTAATTCGATATTATCAACTATCTATCAAATGATTTTTCTCACTCACAAAGTTTTATAGATACTTATAACCACCGATACATAAGCGTAATTCGGGGTGGGCAAGGCAACTGCCTTGATATTTGAATATTGAAAATATCAATATTTTGAAAGAGTATTAAATTGTTTAAGACAAATCTGGTGAATTCCGAAATTTTTCCGGAAGAATAATGAGTATGACAATTACGTCAATCAAATTAAAGGTTTTTTAAAACAATCAGGCAGAGGCGGATTAAGACTTTGTGGGGGCTCCGGCTAAATTTTGAGCAGGACTTTTTTGCAATTCTCATAAAACCACAGACAAGCGAGTTAAACCCCAGATGCCCGGGGGAAAGCGAGTTTATTACTCGTAAACCGCAGTCAGGCGACTAAAACCCCAGGCGCCCAGGGGATAGCGAGTTCAATACTCGTAAAATCATAGACAGGTGAGTTAAATCCCACATGGCAGAAAGTGGAATTTTTGGTTAGGGCGCCGTGAGGGAACATGCCACTTTCGGCCAGGATATCAGAAAAAGATTTTTTTTCAAAGTAAAGAAAGATTTATCGTTTAAAAGTTGTTAACGTTGAAACATTGAAAAAATGTGATTTTTAGTCTTTTTGACCTTTAATAACTTTTGAATGGAAAGACATATTTAGATTCTGCGAAGATAATCGGAAACTTGAACTTCAAAATGCCGAAAGATTTATACAAATTACATCAATGGTTCCAAAGTTATAGCATGCTATGATTACTATACATAGGTAGCGTGCTGTCAGAGACATGGTCTGTAACAGCAAAAACGCCAAAAATTCCCAAAATCGGTGTAACTTTTATAGCCATGTAATTTTTACAATTCCTTCGGCGTTTGGAAGTTAAAGCCTTACACATTCAGAATATTTTTTTAGCATCTAAAAAGTTCTTTCCGTTCCAAAGTTTTTAAAGATAAGAAGGTTAAAACTGCATTTTTTCGATGTTTACACGTTAACAACTTTTAAAACTTAAACCTATTCGACTTAACATACATGACTTTTTTCTTGCTTTGATTCTTACTTTACCATAGAAGTTGTTTGGAATCGAAAATCGTATCATTTACAATTTGTTTATAAAATTGCAAATGCTCGCGAAGTTATCGCAAAAAATTAAATTGTACACATCAGCGAGCGCTCGCCAACATATCAGCGAAATTATGCGAATGACAATCATCTGGGGAACGTTCGCACAATCGTTCGGTGAACAATCGCTAAGTCATCCGATTTTTGCGCAAGCCATCTTTACCCAATTGTTTTTTCACACTACTCGCTTTCCCTCTTTTGAGTTTAATATTACCTATGAAGTGATAAACTTGCTTTCCCTCGGTTTCCTGTCTATGGTTTAACTTTTTGCAGCACTCGCTTTCCCTCGGTCATTTGGGTTTATAGGGTTATCGTTTAAGACTTACATTCCCTCGGTCATTTGGGTTTATGGGGTTATTGCATAAGAATTACATGGTTCGCTTTGCTCCCATCTATTGGGTTATCTCTGAAAAATCCCTGCCTGCCCATTAAAAATGTTGAAATCACGCCACTATACCGATAGACAGTCAGACAGACAGATAGCATACCGACAGACAGATAGATAGACTGACGGAATTCAAATATCATATATTTCATAATATACGCATCATCTCTTCATCTCGTCTGTTATGTGTGCGAGCGAGAATAGAAAAACGTCGAATAAACAACTAATATTTTCATTAAACCTTCTTTGTCAAATTAAAATCGTTACACTTAAATCACAATTATTTTACTTCGAATGTTATTAAGGTAGTCAAATTATGCCTCTAATATATTTTTATTTTCAGTTTGTACTGATTTGTGCTACCTTGGCATATGCCAATGCTGGATTATTGGGTGTACCCGCCATCAGTACCTATCATGCTGCCCCCGCATTTGCGCCAGCCTATCACCCAGCATCTACATTGGCCTATAGCGCCTCTCCTGCTATAAGCACCTACTCTACTGCCCCTATTTCGTATTCAACCCCAGCCTTGACTTCACAATCATCAAACATATACCGGAGTTTTGGAAACCTGGGTCAAGTATCAACTTATTCCAAAACGATTGACACCCCCTTCTCTAGTGTAAGGAAATCCGATGTGAGGGTCTCCAATCCAGGATTACGAATTGCTGCAGCGCCAACTCTTGCATACGGTGCTCCTGCCATCGCTCATGCCGCCCCAATTGGAGTGGCATATTCTGCAGCTCCTGCTGTGTCGCATATCAGTTTTAATTCTGGATATGCTAACTATGCGTGGTAAAATTCTACACATTTGTAAAAACTAAATTATGATATATATTGTAAATAAATTATATAAAAATGTTTAGTAAGCTCTTAAATTTTATACACCCAAAGTCATTTAATAACCCTATAATGACCTGCGTCTGTACTGTAATAAAAGGGGACCCTTGTGAAGAAAATTGATTCGGGTTCCTAAGCAAGATAAAAAATATTTGTTTAATGAGAAAATGTAATACACGAACGCAAGGAAAATATAATAGGCTATAATCAGGATTCTCTGTAGTGTTTTGACCGCTCTGAAAAAAATAGCTACTAGCTCTCCACTATTTTAACTTAGATCTGCTTATACCAGATGGGAAATTTAAATTGACAAACGCGAATAACTTGAAAATAAAGAATTTTCGAGAAAAATGTTTCAGACAAAAGTTCCATCATTTGAAAAGTGGGCATATTTTTTTGGTAGAGGACTTCAAAGTCATTCGAAGGTCAACTTTGGTCTTTTACATGCAAACCCTGTTTCATATTCTGATCTAAACAATAAACAACTTTTGTTTCTACCATTTTTTTATTTGGTCTAACTGTTTGCGAGTAATTAAGTGTTGAATGTGGAAGTAGGACATCTCTGTAACTGGAAAACAAAACATTTTATGAAAAAGTAATTTAAGAATTATTGTAAAAATTCAACGTGTAATGACAGTAACAATTGATAATACGAATGATGCACAAAATAAGAGTTATGTTTGTCAAGGTAATTGAGTATTATTATCAGAAATAAATCTGATCGGTGGATTGGACGAGGTGGTTCAGTGCACTGATCCGCACGATCATCTGACTTAACTTCACCAGATTTATTTTTGTGGGAATGGATATCTGAAACAAACAGTTTAAGAAAACTCAATTACCTTAATAAACATAATACTAGAGTAGCAAACCAATGAAAAACGGCTATTTGTGAAAGAATGTTGCTGCTTGGTATACTTATTAGTAGTGCCCTAAAGAAGGAGCGCCAATATCAGGTACCATTTGGATCCAAAATGGCGGCTGATTTCTAATCATCTAATAAATATAATTTTTTGGTAAATCCATTGACTTTATAAAAAAATGGTCTTATACAAAGTTGTTGAGCTTTGAACAGCCAACAAAAAGGTATTTCGGACATTTCGCGATTAGAATAGAAATAAAACCGTTATTTAATAAAATTCAAAATTTCTTCTTTTTTACATAATCATTTATTTATATGTATGTTTTTAACAAATATTAATCTAAATGACACTTTCCCTTACAAGAAGTACATAACAACGTATAATGTAAACCCACTTTCTTACAAGCACATATACAGGGTGCGCCAAAGTTCTGATTTTGGTCGATTACGGCTGTATTTGAAATGGTGGAAATAATTGTCTATAGATTATTTTCTTGATTTTCAATTCTGAATAACCAGAAAATATGTACAATTATACAGGGTACTCCGTTTTCGTTGTCCGAGCAACAACTTCGTTATTTTAAATGGAACACCCTATATTTTTTTCCTTTATCGAGTTACCCATCTAATTATATTCATAATTCTATTAAGGTGGTAGGTACTTAAAATGAACCGTTTACGATATAAAAAAGATTTTTTGACAAAAAGTGAGGTTTGCGGATAAGTTTTTGAGTACCTCTGATTTCATAGACAAGAGAGTTTTCAAAATTCTGCTTATACTGTTATGTTGAGCATATTAAGGGCTAGTAGGGCAGAAACATTATTAATATTAATCTTATACAGAGTGCTGAAAAAATTGAGTTTAATGTTTCGCTAATAAAAAAGGCCGTAATTCAATTTTTTCAAATGGGACGTACTATTTTCAGTTCTGTCATCTAATGAAGTGTTAAATTATCTTTCCATTGATATATCATAGTAGGTATTTATCTTTAGGAGTTGCATAGATATTAAGGTTAATTGTCTGGATCAGTCATTTTTCTTGCTGGAACTTCATGAGGTTTGTACTGCACTTCACCAGTTTCGATAAATCTGTCTCTAAGATTACTAAATGCAGGTTCTAAAGGGTGTCTCCTTTCAGGATATCTGGTTTTATAGACTCGGGATGCTAAGAGGCTGTTCCTTGAGCACTCCCCCAGAATAAAAATCATGTCAACCATTTCTTCCCGCGAATAATTCATATTTAATATAATTATATGCAAATGCAACTTCCTGGAACTGTAAAAGCTACTAGTATTTTATTAAAGACAATCAAAACAAAAGCACTTACCGATATAGCAGTAACACAAAACTTTAGAACATCCACAGACACGTGTTTTGACATCTATGTCTCTTCGGTGCGGCTTTTTCTAAAGTTCACAATCAACTGAAATATGTAAGCAAATACTCGTGTTATAACTATCAAAGGATTACCAGAACAGGATATTAAAAATTAAAATTAGATTATAGGAAATTCCCCGTAAAGGGATAATTATCAATATAATTATATGCAAATGCAACTTCCTGGAACTGTAAAAGCTACTAGTATTTTATTAGCTAATAAAATACTAGTAGCTTTTACAGTTCCAGGAAGTTGCATTTGCATATAATTATATTGATAATAAAATATAAAAATAATTAATAAAATACTAGTAGCTTTTACAGTTCCAGGAAGTTGCATTTGCATATAATTATATTGATAATTATCCCTTTACGGGGAATTTCCTATAATCTAATTTTAATTTTTAATATCCTGTTCTGGTAATCCTTTGATAGTTATAACACGAGTATTTGCTTACATATTTCAGTTGATTGTGAACTTTAGAAAAAGCCGCACCGAAGAGACATAGATGTCAAAACACGTGTCTGTGGATGTTCTAAAGTTTTGTGTTACTGCTATATCGGTAAGTGCTTTTGTTTTGATTGTCTTTAATAAAATACTAGTAGCTTTTACAGTTCCAGGAAGTTGCATTTGCATATAATTATATTAAATATGAATTATTCGCGGGAAGAAATGGTTGACATGATTTTTATTCTGGGGGAGTGCTCAAGGAACAGCCTCTTAGCATCCCGAGTCTATAAAACCAGATATCCTGAAAGGAGACACCCTTTAGAACCTGCATTTAGTAATCTTAGAGACAGATTTATCGAAACTGGTGAAGTGCAGTACAAACCTCATGAAGTTCCAGCAAGAAAAATGACTGATCCAGACAATTAACCTTAATATCTATGCAACTCCTAAAGATAAATACCTACTATGATATATCAATGGAAAGATAATTTAACACTTCATTAGATGACAGAACTGAAAATAGTACGTCCCATTTGAAAAAATTGAATTACGGCCTTTTTTATTAGCGAAACATTAAACTCAATTTTTTCAGCACTCTGTATAAGATTAATATTAATAATGTTTCTGCCCTACTAGCCCTTAATATGCTCAACATAACAGTATAAGCAGAATTTTGAAAACTCTCTTGTCTATGAAATCAGAGGTACTCAAAAACTTATCCGCAAACCTCACTTTTTGTCAAAAAATCTTTTTTATATCGTAAACGGTTCATTTTAAGTACCTACCACCTTAATAGAATTATGAATATAATTAGATGGGTAACTCGATAAAGGAAAAAAATATAGGGTGTTCCATTTAAAATAACGAAGTTGTTGCTCGGACAACGAAAACGGAGTACCCTGTATAATTGTACATATTTTCTGGTTATTCAGAATTGAAAATCAAGAAAATAATCTATAGACAATATATTTCCACCATTTCAAATACAGCCGTAATCGACCAAAATCAGAACTTTGGCGCACCCTGTATTTTGTTTAGAGTTCTTTTTGCAGCCGCACCGTATCAGTTGCCTCAAGGCTGTGGACACCTCAGGTAAAGTTGACCAGTATGGTGAATAAATACCATGTTTTTTACACCAACCCCAAGATTCAATATCTGACAAAGATTTGTTTCCAATAATTGTCCCCATACATGGCCACTTTGGTACGTAGCTCTTCGAGTATGTTGGTCTAAAGCGGCTTTAGAAGGTGGAAGGTTTGCAGTATTTCTTCCCTTCGACGTGAAAAATTACTTTCGGGCATCGTTAACTTCAAAGCAGTCGGATGTTGAACAATACATTAAGACAACAAATGTTTGCAACAAATTGAAAACATGGTCAGAAATAAATTTTTGCGGCTTAGACATAAAAGAAAAAGCTTCCATTACCTCAAGAAAAATTTGCCAGGTCTTCCAAGCAGTCAACTTTCCCTTGTCTGAGAAAAATGAGACGGTATCACATCCCGTGAATGCATGAAAACCTAACAAAGCTTCACATTTTTGTTGACCCATATGTGCAGTTATCCCATTAACACATATTATTCTAAAGTGCTTATTGGCACCAAAGTGAACGTATAGAGTTTTCAATCCTTGCACATACCACCGATGAAAAAAAAGCAGTAGCTCACACTACAACATCGGTGTCTACTGTTCTTATGCAAATATTTTTCCAACCTTGGCGGATGCAATCCTGTATGTGTATTATAATACGTGTATCTGCTTCTTTGTGACTGCAGAGCCATAGATATGAATTTTGGGAATTGCGGTTTAAAATGATCCTATCGTCAATTGTGCATACTGTTTTCACAAGATAAAGAATGGATGATGTTGTACATTCATTGGCTAGAAAGTGAAACAGGTCTGTTTTATTGTCCGTGTTGATTTGAAAGATTGATTTATCTGATGATCTCTGGACTCCGTTTAAAGATAGAGCTGTTGGGAATGGTTGATTCTGATGTGCAAAAAAATCATACTATGAAAAGTCTAGAGAATAAATCCACATTAGATTTCAGGGACTTTATCAACATTGCGGATTTAACAGCCTTTTTAGGTTTACAAAATAAGAGAATTTTATTCGCTTTTATTGGATCATATATGGATACCTCTCTGCTGCTTAAGCGTTCATCAACAAACTTATTATATAGATCTAGTCCACGTTTCTTTATACCTAAAAACAACAGAAATATGTTATAATGTGTCGCGAAAATAACCATGTATGAAGACCTACCTAAAATATTATTTAGACATTCGTCATCCTTTGTTATTTTGGTATCAATGCAGAAAAAATCGTACTTACCTTTCCCTGTACCTGTTTGAAAAGCTCTAGCCTAATATCACTAAATGCACCTACGTAACAATGTCAACTAGCAACAACGATTATATGTAAATATTAACAAAAGAAGAGCACGAAGTTATAATACGTTATAAGGTCTGCGAGCTTGCCTGCTACTAGAATAGTAGCGGGAAATTAAAATAGCTAAACATGTCTGATTAAAGCAACAGGCGCACGTCGTCGTTTGCAATAAATTTTAGCAACATCATGTGCTATGAATAACAAGTAAACTTCATTTATTACAATTTTAAATAAATAAATAAATCACAAAAAATAAAAGGCATCATGTTTAATTTTTGTAAATAGTGGCTTTATTATCAAAAATTTCGCAAAATACATAAAATACTTTTTTGTTGGCAATAAAATAAGCAACACTTTTTAATTACACTTTTTTTTGTGAAGTTAATAGATTCGTCAGAAAATTACCTCAATTGATTTCTTGAAAATGACGGCTATCTTGAATCCAAATGGCAACTGAAGATGGCGCTCCTTCGAAATACGTTCCTTACGGTAATACTAGTTAGTGTGCCAAAACGGCAATATCCTTTCACGAATAGCCGTTTTGTGTCGATAATTCTATTCTTGCGGTTCTACTATAAGTTCTTTTTCTTGCATTATTGGAATTGTCAATTGTTACTGCTGTTACATACTGGATATTTACAATAACTCCTAGATTATTTTTCCGTAAAATGTTTTGTTTTTGTTTCCCAGTTACAGAGATGTGCGACTTCCATGTTCAATGCTTAATTACTCGCCAAGTGAGACCAAATAAAAAAGTGATGGAAATAAAAGTTGTTTATTTTTTAGAGCAGAATATGAATCTGTAAAAAAATAGGGGTAATAGGACCAAAGTTGACCTTTGGATGACCTTGAAGCCCTCCCTCACCATACATAAAAAATAGCCATTAGATCCCACTTTTCAAATGATGAAACTTTTGTCTGAAACTTTTTTCTCGAAAATTTTTTATTATACTCTTCGCAAATACAAAACGAAGAGTATATTGCATTCGATCGGCTGATTTCTAAAACAGGTAATATTGCTCGTAGAGAAAAAAAATCATATCACTGTGTTGGCGATCGAATTCTGAACTTAAAATGTCCGACCGTCTGTCTGTCTATCTGTTAGTCCGTCCGTCACGTTTCTTGTAAGTACGATAACTTAAGAACGAAAAGTCCGATTGCAAGATTGGAAGAACCCCATTGTTTTTTGAACAACATCGGTCAATAAATTAAAAAGCTATAAATTTTCTAAGTTAAAAAAATGTTTTGTAATTAAACTAAAAATGTCTAAAACTAATATTATTTACAAAAAAACTGCGAAGAGTATCTTATGGAATGTGCAACAATTATATAAAAAGTGCAGTAAATCGGAGAAGAGTATAATGGTTAGCTTGTTTTCAAGTTATTCGTGTCTGTCAAATTAAATGCCCCACCCAGTATAACAAAAAACGACTAATTTTTTGAAACATTTGTAAACAAAAAAGAAAATGTAAAATATAAGACCAGGTGAAAACTCTAGATTTAATTTAAAATATTCTTGGGCTACCGGACCACCAAAACGTCGGGCTGATATCACCATAAATGTAATGGGAAAGAACTTTGGTGAGGTCATGCGTCACAGGTAGCTGCCGATAGATAGCGTGAGTCTGTCGGATGTGCTATACAGCAGAGGGAGGCAAACTGGAACATTACAAGACGTTGTGAATAAGAAGATTTTCAGGCTTTTCCGCAAAGGAACAAACAGTTTCATCATATTTTAAAATATTTGCAGTCTTGTGCTTTATGGATATCAGTACCAAACCATTTAGACGTTCCCTGCTCCACCTCATGTAATTTTCAATTATTTTCAATTAAGAAAAACCTCTTTCTCCAGAAGTTTCAGAAAACTATAGTGTAAGCAATATGCTGAATGCCATAGTAACAGAGTTCCCTTGAGGTAACTTGAGTAGAGCACTAATCTTTTGCTTTTCATTTTTAATAAAAAATATCAAAGCACTATTAAGGGAAGCAGCTTATCTTTATAGATAGACTATTAAAGTCTTAACTTTCACCACCAATTAAGACTGGAGTGTTTCATGAGATTTTCCTTACCGCGCCAATAATCTTGACTAAAGATGATAGTCTCGGATGATTAGGGGTCGAGCTAGAGCTCTTTGCCCCAATCATCGCTGTAGACCTGGATCGGCCTCGTAAGGGGTGGGCTTGCTTTTTCGCCTATCCCCTCCGCAAATGCGGACGGTATAGGCGATGTTAGCAAACCTCCCCTGGTCCTGGCTGTTGGACCCTGTCAGTTGGGTCGTTTCTTCTGGCGCTCTTCTCTCTTGGTCTTCTTTCTTTGCTGGCACCTAGGCTCCCGGGAGCGTCTTTCGTCTGTCGTGAGAGGTAACGGCTGTTACTGAGCCCTCTCGCAGTTTGAAAGGGATTTGGGGGTGTTGACTAGTCGGAAGCCCAGGGTGCCAATTGGCATCGTGTGCTCCGATTTCGTCGGAAATAAGTGTGAATTGTGCAGCTCAGGATTGTGTTCGGACAGAGACGCTTTCTTAGCGTTAGAGGCCGGCTAAGGAGAAGGGTACCGAGCTGGTTGTTTGCTTGGTACACCCGAGATCGGATAATTGGGTGCCTTTGGTGGCTTTGGTCATTGTTTCCTTGCGGTGTGGCTTGAAGATTAGATAAATTTTTCCTTACCGATAATAGAAAGTACAAAAATATCATATGAAAATACAGAACTTCCCTTTTTATTTATACATGATGGTCACTCTACAAAATTATTAATTAAAAAATAACATAGGAGAATGATAATCGGAATTTCGTTATCACTATTGCTACAAAAGAACTGATGACTTTTGGTGACAAAAAAATACAGAGCAGTCATCCAACAGAAAAAATAAATAATAAATAAAAGTTAGCACCTTTGCAAGGTTTGCGTAAACACCTTTAGAAATGTCCACCATAGTTGAATTGTCTCTTAGGATGAGAAGCATGACCACCCTGCATCACTTTCATTAAAAATATAATAGGTGTGTGTGTGTGTGTATTTGTGTTAGCACGATAGCGGCGAAACTACTGAATGGATTTGGATGACACTTTGCATGAGGGTTTCTTTAGTGCTCTAGAAGATCTCAAAAGGTTTTGGTTGAGATCGGATTACGTTTAGTGCTGTTTTGGCCCAACAAGTTGTTTATTTTATTATTATTTACAATTTGTAATCTAACCATTGGAAAGCAGTTAAAATTCCAATTTCAACGGTTTAATGTCTCCCTATTATCAACATATGTGAAACTATGGTGTAAGTTTTCAGTGGTCAAGTGGGCTAAAGTGTTGACTTACAAATCAAGAGATCGACAGATCGATCCTAACACAGTCCGGATTTTTTTTTCGTTATAAACTATTAATAATTGCGGAAAATGTTAGATGATTAAATACCATCATTTATTAGATGTTTATAATTATTCAGAGTTTGAGGATTGGTCACTTTAAATGATATATAAATTATTCTATTGCTGCTTTGGCGATGAACACATTCGACGTCGTAAATTAGATAAATATAAGTGGGTCATATTACAATAATATATTTGATTTAAAGGCATATCATGACTGCTGATTTGAATTGACTGACAGATTCTTACGTAAACTATAGGTACTATAAATTAACATGTTTTACTTTTTGGAAACAAAAGATAAAATGTGTTATAGGATTGTTGGGATTTTACTTGCAGTGTTAGTGTTATTATAATTACCGTGGTCGCGGTAGGCCATAGAAAAAATAAACTAAACTTGGTTAACAAAGTGTCTTGATTTGCCTATGGCAGTCGGCCGGCCTTTATCACCTTTATCAAAAAAGGATTAATTTTAGGGCTGACGCTGGCGCTGCCTGCTTGTGCTGCTGTTTGGGCGCGTTGGCATATTCATCAAGTAATTTCAACCCTGCTATTAAAATAGCAGCTACTTACTTCACGTTACATTTGGTCAAATTCAAACTTCAGAAACTTTTTTTATTTCAAATGGAACACCCTGTATTTCATATGTGAAATTAAATTATATTTTTCCAGTATCAGCATTGTAGGGGTTAAAGTTACAACTTTTTGATATATTCGCGATTTTCTTAAATTATCTAGAAGTTTTGGTTAAAATTATCAACTTAACCATGATTAGAGACGATCATCGATATCAGTTATTCTGTTATGTCAAAAAATGCCAGCACGATTAAATTACACCCACAGAGACTTTTTAAATTTGTTTATTATTTATACGAATGTGATATAGTGATATCAAGAACATGTAACACTACTCAATACCTACCCACAAAAACAGAAACCATTACCAAACACTGTAAAACGCATATTGGATAATTTTAGAATGTTAGATTTCTAGAACATTCAAGAAAATCGCGAATATCTTAAAAAGATGCAACTTTAACCCCCTACAATGCTTGTACTAGAGAAAAGGGAATTTATATATAACATGATGTAAAAAAAATACAGGGTGCTCCATTTGAAATAGAAAAGTTTTTGAGGCTTGAATTTGACCAAATGTAACGTGAAAAATAGAACACTTGGTGTACTAGTATAGAATTGATTTGCAATGTAGAATGTAGCTCACCTTATGTTCTTTCTACGTGCAAAGGAGCAAATGAGGATCTCCTACACGAAGAAAGTTATAACGGTTCTTGCAAACCGTTACACCTGTCAAATTTTTCATAAAATGTCAAATATCTCCAAAACCGCTGGGTTTAGATAGGGTATGCTACATGCCTGGACTCAGAATTTTATGGTCATTTCGAAACGTCGAAAATATATAGTGTGTTCTATTTAAAATAAGCAAGTTAGTATCGATTTCCGCTATAACCGGAAGTACCAGTAATTATTTTGGTTGGATTTGCCACACTGATTTTAGTAACTGCTTAAACTTTCATAATTTTTCATTGCATATTTTTTCCAATATCAATCGATTCAGATCCCGGTGAGACATCCTGTATATGCTAGATAATATTGCTATTTTTTTCATTATTTGTTCTCTTTAGGTGGTCCACCCTGTATATTTTCCAATGAGGTTCTACTCACTTCTTCGCTGATTTTTTCACGAATTCAATACTTTCCTTAGGCAAACGAGGGAAGTAAAAAAATCAGAGTGAGGGGAACGCAGCCTGAGCTCAATTGGAGAAATAGTAGCATTTTTATTTGTTGTATGTAACAATTTTTACCCATCTGAATGAATGAACCAAATAAACTCACATACTCGTGAGTTTATTGAGGTAACATCCACAAACACTAAAACACTTGAACACAAAAACTTTTTTTAATCATCTCCAGATAATACTTTAGTGCATGGCGAAACGCGTGTCGAGTGATAGTATTCGAGTGTAGTGTTTCAGAGTCTGTGGAAACTACTACTAGAGTCATACCAAGAGTTCCAGCCCCTTTAGGAGTATTTATTAACTTAATTCTTCTTACCTTGCGATATCCGAAGAAGAAATTAAATTTTATCTGATATATTATTGCCAGCTAACATTAAATAGTCAACTAATTTTCGTTTTGCCTTCCACTTTTAATGAATCATAATAAGGATTCATGGATGATGATTTTTTCCTAAAACAGTCTATATTTAAGAGAATTATAATCTCGATTTAATTGGAATTTTTTGCATGGCCTTCTTTAGAGCATAGGTCACTTTACATAACAGCGTGTACTATATGTGTGAAAAAATATTATTATAGATTTTATTTATAGAGATTGTATTTTTAAATTATTATCTGTAAGAATGATTAATAGTGTAATTTTTTTATGATTTGCAAACTTATATTTCGTTACTTTGTGAAAATTTACTCCCATAATAGGCTCATCTTTTTTAAATTAAAGAAACCAAATGAGTTTCAATGTAGTTTATTTATTTTTATGAAAGATTTTATTTAAAATACTAAGCTGTTACACGTTACATCATATTGCAATCTCTATCTCTTGTAGATTTTCTTGAAATTTTGGGAGTTTTATAAGGACCGATCTTACCTCCTCTACTAAGAATCCGCCCTTTGTCTTTGATAAAGGCCAAATATTACTAATAGTAATAAGTGGATCTTAATCGGCTGTACCGTACGAAGAGAGCTCTTTATAAGTTCGTTTATCCACGACCGTTTTATAATAAATGTTTGTTCAATCATAATTGTATATATTATTCACTTACATTACCAGTGATTAATCTCTCAACTTTTTAGTAGAATTGGATGTTTTTGGTAATTGTCTCCTTGCGGTGTGGCTTGAAGATCGGGCTGAAACAGATAAGGGGTTAGTTATACTTACTCATTATCCAGGATCTGGAACTTGGGCCTCCTGTGCCTCGCAGCGTCGTTGGGGTCATATTCAGTCGCCTGTCCGACCAGCGGATTCCCATGCTCTGCTGCACGATCGTATAGGTTCTTCGCTCTATCCCGGATGACTTCAGTTACTGGGATGTATTCCAGGTCTTTGAAGATGTCGGCGTTTCTGACAAACCATGGTGCATCCATGGTGCACCGAAGTGCGACGTTTTCCACGGCTTGTATCCTCTTCAGATGGGTGGCTGCTTGGTATCCCCAGGCAACGGAGGCGTAGGTCAGAATAGGTACAATGAGGTTGAGTTGGCTCTGTCTACCTATCATAGGGTAAAGTAGAGTTCTCCTCGTCCTCGCTTTCTGTATTATCGCTTCCGTGTGCTGTCTCCACGTCAGGCTTCGATCCATGATAACGCTAAGGTACTTGTCGGTATCGTATCATTGACTGTTCTCGTTGTTCAAGGAAATGTGTCCCGTGGGAGTTTGCTTCCTGACTCTCTTGAAGAGGATGGCTTTGCTCTTCTCCGCGTTGATTTTGACTTTCCACTTGTTGCACCACTCTTCCAGAAGGGATGCTGCTTCCTGGAGGTTGCGGGTGGCAAGTCTTGCACTCCATAATCTTGCTATTATGGCCGTGTTGTCTGCATAGAGCGCCAAAGAGGTCCTTGCGGTTCTTGGCATGTCCGACGTATATATGGTAAACAGGTGGGGAGAGAGTACCGATCCCTGCGGTACACCTGCTTTTATGGGCCTGTAGTTTGACAGCTTGTCGGCAATCTTCACACGGAGTTGCCTCCGATGAAGGTAGGATCTCACAAGCTTGACTATGCCGACAGGGTAACCCGTCGACAACATCTTTGCCAGAGACTTTAATGCCAAACCCTGTCGAAGGCCTTGGCTACATCTAAGAAGATCGCTCCTGTGACTTGACGGTGGTTGAAACCCTCCGTGATTTACTCCGTTAGACGAAGTACTTGGAGCTCGGTGGAATGTTCTGTTCGGTAGGCGAACTGCTCATCTGGGACGATCAGGAGCTCATCGGTCAGGGTTTTAAGTCTCTTCAGGATAATCCTCTCTGCTACTTTACTCATCGCAGATCGGAGACTGATGTGCCTGTAATTTGAAGGAAAGGATATATTCTTACCTGGTTTGGGAATCATGATGACGTCTGCTTTCTTTCACTTGGTGGGGAAATAACGTAGTCTCAAGATGGCATTGATGATGTGTGCTGCTACTCCTTTGGGGGGTAGTTTCTTGACTACTATGTTTCCTATTCCGTCGCACACCGGCGCTTTGCGGGGCTTCAGGCTTCTCAGGATTTCCCTGACTTCTTCAGGAGAAGTCGGGGGGAGTATTTCTTCATCCGGCATGCGTCGCAGCCTTCTGACTCTGCGTATTACGTCGTCCTCCCAGTCTTCATCCTCGTCGTCGATCTGGTTTTCCCTACACTGCAGTTCCAAACTGTCGGCAAAAGCCTCGGCTTTTTCCTGTCGAGTGTAGACAATACCATTCTCTACTGGATGGGCGGGACTGGTGTTTAAAAGTACAGATACTAATTTATAAAATAATAAGATTTAAGATTTAGTGAAAATGTTGGTCGGGTGTAATATTCCGTCGAATAAACTGAACAATTCGCTTTCTAGGGAATTTGTTCAAAATTGCACGTGCCGGAAATACGAAAACATTAGAGTTTCTACGGGATTGACGAGAGGGATAAATCAATGTCGTGGTGACATGCATGGAGTATTCGAAATTTACCACTCTAACTTACTAACTTTTTTTATTGTGCCACTACGAATGAATAGTTTTGGTATCCTAAGTGTGCACATGAAATACGTAAATACAATGTAAAAACATTCCTGTAATCGCACCTGACTCCTCTCCTAATAAATTGTAAACTTCAGAAAAATCAACTTTATCGCAAAAAGTAAAGAGATATTTGTTTTAGATTTTAGTCTGAAGGAGCTGACGATTGTCCTTGCCCAATGCGACCACTATGGATCTATCGAGGTACTCCTTTGTATCTTAGGACTCCTTATCCAGACATGGTCCTTCCTCTAGACTTCAACATTGCTGATAAGGGGCCCCTTGGTTACAGACTAAAATCAAAATCCACTGTTGGTATTGTACCAAAAAATATGAAAAAAAAAAATTCAAAATTCAAAAATGTTACTTTTTCTTAAATAATTTCGGTTTAAACAGTATCCGACCGGGTTGCCGCGTGGCACTATGTATAAAACAAGATTATGAAAAATAATTCCGACGGAATAGTTTTGCCCACTCATGTGCCTATACCTCCTGCTCTGATTCAATAACTAGTTAAGAATAGTTTTAAAATGTACACGCGATGTGCTTTTTATTGTAATTTAATTAAGGAAATAAGTCATGTTATATTTGTTGACATTTCAAAGATAATAGATTTGTTTTCATTGCATGCACAAAAAGATGACGGAAACATGTTTAAAAATATTGACTAGTTCTGGTCTTACTAGATTTTTACAATCTTTTTGTTATCGATGAGGTTGCAACCCAGACGTGTTTTGTCTAAAACATAGTATTTGATAAAGTCCTGCACACACTCACACATCTAGTAATTATGCTGATATTATATACATTGTATGTTTTTCTCTCTAAGGAATGGTTCTGTTATCATTTTCTTCACGTGGTAGATGTGGTTTTGAAAATTCCGCAACTTCACCGCTAATTAGTAAATCATTAAAAAAAAACCGCTGCCTAAGGAATCACTACTTCCACATCCAGATTTTTCATTCAAGTCACTTTAAAGGAAACATCTTGACTAGATTTGCACTCTAGTACGTGGAAATTATTGGTCATAGAATATTAATAATATTTGGGGCAGATGTTATAGAAAAGTTTGAGGCGTTGGTTTCCACTATATACGATAAAAATGACGTTTCTAGTTTACCCTACTTATTTTCTCCTATTCACAACCTGCCACCTCCCACCCCTTCAATGGAATCATCTCAATCTGATGTCATTACAATACACAATAATTGTCCTAACTTTCAAGTGAATATCTCAATTCTATGTTATCAATCCCATTACAATGGAGCGGAGCGGGCGGGGTTTGAAAAATATTAGAAAGAAATCTGAGGCCTTGGTTTCTAGTATATACACCATATCCCAAATTTCTGTACTCTTACCAGCTTGATTTACTTATTTTCCCCTATATACTCCTATTTAACCCCCAACACTTCAACGGAATCATCTCAAAATATAATCTAGTTCCAGATGTCGTTATAATATATACATACGTCTACCATATTTCAAGTTAATATCTCAATTTTATTTTATCAACCCCTATAATAATGATGTAAGGATGGTGGGTGATTGAAAAATATAAATAAAAAATCTGAGACCTTAGCTTCTAGGACATACACCAAATATTAAGTTTCTGTACTCTTACCAGCTCGCTTTACTTTTTTTTCTATTTACTTTTACTTACCCCCACTCCTTCAACGCAATAATGTCAAAATATAATTTAGTTTCAGATATCGTTATAATACATACGTGTACCAAATTTCAAGTGAAAATCTAAATTTAATTTTATCAACTATTTTAAAAAGGGAGTGGTGATGGTGGGGGATGGAAACTATTATAAAAAACCTGAGACGTTCGCTTCTAGCATATACAACAAGTCCCAAATTCTGTAGTCTTACCAGCTTGCTTTACTTATCTTCCCCTATCTACCCCTATTTAACCTCCAACCCTTCAAGGGAATCATCTCAAAATATAATCAAGTTCCAGATGTCGTTATAATACTTACGTGTACCAAATTTCAAGTGAATATCTCAATTTTGTTTTACCAACCCATTCAATAATGGAGCAGAGGTGGTGGGGGGTTGAAATATATTATAAAAAAATCTGAAGCCTTGGCTTCTACTACATACACCGAATTTCAAGTTTATGTGCCCTTACCAGCTTGCTTTACTTATTTTTCCCTATTTACCCCTATTTAACCCACAACCCTTCATCAGACTAAGCCCAAAATATAATCTAGTTCCTGATGTCATTATTACATATACGTGTACCAAATTTCAAGTGAATATCTCAATTTTATTTTATCACCCCCTTTAATAATGAATTGGAGGGGTTTGGGGGGATGAAAAATATTATAAAAAATTTTGAAGCCTTGGCTTGTAGTAGATACATCAATTTCTAGTTTCTGTACTCTTATCAGCTTGCTTTACATATTTCCCCCTATCTACCCCTATTTACCCCCCAACCCTTCACCGGATATCTTCAAAAAACAATCCAGTTCCAGATCTCGTTATTATATATACGTGAACAAAATTTGAAGTAAATATCTTAAACCGTTCCGGAGAAAACGTGCGGACAAAAAAAAAGTTACAGACAGACGGACGGACGGACGGACAGACAGACAGACCGACAGACAGAAATTATTTTTTTTGCTCAAATTTAAAATCTCGACGTTTCATGACATTCTAAACCCATTTCAAGAAAACAAAAATTTGAATTTTTTTTACGATTACTGTATTTATCATACACAGCAAAAAAGATTTTTCAAAAAAAGTCTTGAGAAAGGAAACAGATTAGATTTCCGAAACGTCGGCGAAATATTTAATTTCAAGTTTTTATACTTATTTGTGTTGTTTATTTATCAAAACCAACCTTTAACTGATCCTTTGACGTAAACGTCACGGGCGTAGAGGTTTTTTACCAGTAACATACTGGATAATTGTGATATATTTTGTAGATTCCCCTAGCACCGCTTAGAAAGAAAACATACATGTGGCAGTGAAATTCCCAAAGAATTGAAGAAGGAAAAAAATTAAGATAATGCCACAAATAACATTTAGACAATATCAAGACGAACTTTTCTTGCTTTTTTCACAGCAAAATCATTGATTACATATATCGCCTGTTTTCATAGTTTCTAAAATTTCACTTTCAATGTTTAATCCGGCTAGTGAATTTAGCCTTTCCTGCGTCATTGTGGACCGTAAGTAATTCTTTATCCGTCGCAAGGTCGAGAAACTCTTATCTCCAGAATAGTTTGTAGCGAGTTTGCTTAAAACTATTCTGAAGCCATATGTCGTTATTGCAGTACACGTCTGCTAAATTGTTTGACCTCAACAGCTTGCTCAATTCTAGAATTGTTAAAGATTTCTTCTTCGTCAAATCGTTCAGTTGAATTTTGAACTGAGCGCATTCTGGCAGTAAGGCCTCTTCTAAATCTTGGCTAAAATTGGTTGCTAATGTTGCATCTGATTTGTCTATATCTTGGTCACTAATAGATATTAAGTTCTCAACAAAAGCCAAATTGTTAATCTGATTTCTTGTAAACTTCACCTCGTCTGTGCAGCTCCTCGGTTAATCTATCGATTATTACATGGCTTATGGTTTCAATGGAACTGTCACATTAGCGGAATCATAAAAATGACTAAAGCAACATTCAAAAGAAAATGCCGCCCTTATAATTTTGCCGCCCTGGGCACTCGCCCAGTGTGCCCAGTGGTAAAACCGCCACTGGTCATTTGTTAAAAAAGCATCCTCCGTTAGTGCAAAAGTCATAGGCGAAGATGTTATTTTCCAATAGTATACTTGTTAATTGTATTCCATTCCTAGGAAACCACCCTTTAAAATCCGTGGGTTGAAAAATTATAACAAGGGGTAAACACTAGCACTATTTACTTAATAACTTACTGAAAACGTCGCAATACTTTTATTTAACTAAAATACATTTTTACTGGCTAAAAATAACCTTTAACAGTGTTTATTACTTGATATTTACACTTTGCATCCACTTAGGATTTATAACCTTACTTTTCATTCAAAACTTCCTTTCCGCGTGTTTATATTCGTTTATGTATATTCTACAAATTGTCTCTAGAACTATCCAGCATAGACCATAACCTTTTAGGCGGCAATCCAGAACAATGTAGAAAACGCGACCCACTTCTATAAATTTCTAGAAAACGTACTACTACCGGTATCTCAGAGATGGCGTGCATTACAGGCTTTGATAAATCCAGTTAGAGTTGTCTAATTATTGCTACTTAATTTCAGCTATTATTCGTCAGCCACCACCTCTAGGGGGCGTAACTCGTAACAGTGTTATTTTGTAGATTCCTTGGACGTCATTTAGAAATAAAAATACATGTGACAGGGAGTCCCAAAAAGAAAAGTGGAAGAATCTTTTTTTGTCATTATTATAACCATACCAAGTATAAGTTGAGAATCCATGATATACAGTTTTTCCCATTTTGCTTAGAACCACCCCTGCACAAAGTTTATTTTAAGTGCGATATAATATTTACATATTTTGTGTATTTTTAATATTTTTTCCAGTGAAATTACCCATTTCTTCGCTGACAGTAGCGTCAACTTATTTTAGCATTAAAAACTTGAAAATCTCCAAAATTGAAACTACACGGTCAATTGACTTAATTTTTGTTGCAAAGAGTTCAGAAAGACATTTAGAAAAAACAGTGCCTTTTATTTTTTGGCGGAAATGATTGGTTTAATTTTTTGTTCAATAATTGGCCAATTTTAATGGCCAATTTAATTAAATTGATTGAAGAATGTGGTATCATACACAATATGCCATAAAATTAGACAAAAATGGTTACTCGGGGGTTTTTGGGGAAATTCAAAATGATGGACCGGAAATCGCGTCATTTTCCAGAAAAAAATGAGAATGGATATCTTGGCCTTGAAAATCTGTAACTTTTCAATTAATTTAATTAAATTGGCCAATTATTGGACAAAAAATGAAATCAAACATTTTCGCCAAAAAATAAAAGGTACTGTGTTTTCTAAATGTTTTTATGAACTCCCTCCATCAACTTCGGAGATTTTCAGGTTTTTCATGTTAAAATGACGCGACTACACAGTAGGTACTTCTTTGTTTCTTCTGAACATGAGAGTGAAAACAGCTCTTGCTCATATTCTCTGTAAAATATTGACTTTAGTGTCAAAATCTTTGTTAAACTTTACCAACAAAGTACAATACAATAAACAAATCGTTATCGGTCACTTTTGATGTGGACAATAAACATTTTTTTCATTGAATTAAACGAATCGTGATATTTCCAAAGTTATCAAATAATATAGATAAAGCAACTAATATTTCTTGAAAGGGTTCATTTTTAAGTGAAAAATAACAATATGTCAACTCATAGGTATCCACGAGCCAACGACATTACATTGTTTACACAGAAAGCTTAAAAGAGTATAATAACTTGACCCTAAGAAGAAAAATATTAATAGCCAAGGCCCAATTATTTTTAAAAGGCGAGACTCTTATTAATAGCATATTTATCCTATTGTATTTAGAATAATATGAATTATTTGGAGTGCTGCACTTTTTTTGCGTTTGAACTTCACACTCAAAAATATATCAATAGCGGAATAATTTTATAATTAATTAGTCTCATAAACACACGGAGTATACTATTAGATAATTTCATATCACGGTTTTTTTTATACAGTATCATGTTCTATTTATGAAAAAATAAATGCGGAAAAGAGTTTTATTATAACAGTAGGTCATTAATATTAATTACACAGCTGTGAAAACATTGCTATATCGGGCGCTTATATGACTTTTTTGGAAATAGACTGATCATAGTGATATTTTGTGATGTATTGTAGTGACGGTTTCATTGTTTTAAATTCTTTAAACAAACATTAACAAAAGCACTCATATTTAAAAAATTTTATCTTCTTAAAATAGGATAATAACGAGAATCACACTCATTGTTTACCGTCTATTTACCTTAGAGAGGGCAAATATTTGACAATTTTCCCTAGGGAAATATTCGACATATAAACTCCAAATTATAGGTTATGGTAGCAATCTCATTAACATAAACCATATAAAAACGTACCCAATAAGATAAAGATAAAATGAACATTTGTACTATTTGAAAAAGTTATAATATTTATTTTATCATAATAGACCGGTCGTCGTTTAGTCAAAATCATCGATTTTGGTCAGAAATTTAAAACAGCAATTTTACTAACTATTCCTATAGGAAAAAATGCGCTGAACACAACGGGGACATTAAAAAAATTATAAAACATAGGCTTCATGTTAAAAACAATGGTTTTTAGCGAAAATTCTCATTTTTTAATTTTTTTTGACTTTTTGACGAAAGCGATGCGTCGTACAAAAAAGGCAAAATATAAAAAATGATGATTTTATCAATACGCGTCATTTCAAACTTGTAGCGAGCTTTTATCTGTGACCGTTCAATTGTTATAAATAAATTGTGGTCCTAAATTAACAATTCTTTTCTTGTTCAATAAAAGATCATACGGATATCTTACGATGGTCAAAATGTTGCATCTTCTTCATAACATTTAGAGTTTTTTTGTGTCGATATCTCACGTATTTTGCAATTGTTTACACAAATAAACTAATTTGTTTATTAAGGATTTGCGACTTTCCATGGCATTTGGACTTCCCATCCCCGGCAAACGACAAATATTGATAAAAACTATCATTTTTATGTAGTCTCGGCGCATTTTTATTTTTCTTTACCCCCTGCAAACGTTTTAAAAATTTGCTTAGTAAACAAATGAAATGTCTCGGCTCAGGAACGTCGTATCGGAATGCAATTGTCGGAAAATGAATGATAATAAAAGAAAAAACATTTTGAGCCTATATAGACCTTGATCCGTTAACTAAAACCGGAGATATAGACCATTATGCGTTTACGACTGTCAGTTGTTCATTATTTAATTCTTTGAAAAACATCTCATGACAACATAAACTTACTATATTAAAACAAGCTAACCGGTATGCTCTTCGCCGATTTACTGCACTTTTTATATAATTGTTGCCCATCCTATAGGATACTCTTCGCAGTTTTTTTTGTAAACAATATTGGTTTTAGACATTTTTAGTTTAATTACAAAACAAACAAAAAATTATGTATTTTTTTTTATTAATAAAAAATTATAACTGTTTTATTTATTGACCGATTTTATTCAAAAACAATAGGGCTCTTACTCTAGTTAACACTAACTTACTTTCCAAATTTCAATACAATCGGACTTTTCGTTCTTAAGTTATCGTGCTTACAAGAAACGTGACGGACGGACAGACAGACGGACAGGCAGACGGACAGACAGACAGACAGACAGACGGACGGACGGACATTTTGAAAATTGTTCAGAATTCGATCACCAACACAGTGATATGATTTTTTTTCTCTACGAGCAATATTACCGGTTTTAGAAATGTGCCGATCGAATGCAATATACTCTTAGTTTTGTATTTGCGAAGAGTATAATAATTAGTTTTCAATTGTCACACAAATCCATTGGTTCTTCAGACATTTTTTGCTTTTATAACAGTTAATTTATTAACGTCGTACAACGTTTTTAAGTATTTACTCTTCGTGTATATCTGTGTAGTTAGTTTCAATTTGAAAGTAATTGTTTCAATCAAGAACTGTGCGTCTAACGAGAAAAACGCAAGAGGCCGTTTTCATGTAGAATTGGTCAGGGTAATCAGGAAAAATATCCACATGCAAAAATTTCAGTGGCGTACCACTTTATTGGTAAAAATATCAGGAGACGTGTTTGTAGGGACGCCACTGGTGGAGCGATAAAATAACTTTTATAATTAAAATATGTGGTTTTATATCCTATTAATACATACCAATATTGAAAATAAGATCTAACGTACCTTCTGAGATATTAAAAAATAACGATTAAAAAGAAAAATTTTCAACACACTCTAGCAAAAAATTTAAGCCGTTGCGGACATACGTTCATATGAACTTTTCTTCATAAAATTACCTAAGGGGTGATCCCTGAAATATTAGCATGTCATTAAGGAACACCCTGTATAAAGAATAATTAAACTTAAGAAAACAAAAATAAAATGAAAATACCTTTAAATGACTCTTTAAACCACTTTAAATCACTTACAGCACATTTAAGACCGAGTGCCTTTTGAATTTTATATATACAAAGTCGTTACTGCGCAAGTCCCCCGGAGCGTGAACACTAAAAAACGTTGAACGGCGTTCATAAATTAATTGTTATAAAAACAAAACATGTATGAAAAAACCAATGGATTTGTGTGACATTTGAAAACTAGTTAGTTTAATATATTAATTTATTGCTGTCACAAGAGTTTTTTCAAAAAAATAATTAATAAACAACTGATAGTCGTAAACACAAAATGGTCTATATTTCTGGTTCTAGTTAACGGATCGAGGTCTATCTAGGCTCATAACTCTCCTTTTTTTTATTATCTTTCATTTGCCGACAATTGAATTTCGACGCGACGTTCCTGAGCCGAGATATTTTATTTGTTTATTAAGCAATTTTTTAAAAAACGTTGGCGGGGGTAAAGAAAATAAAATGGCGCCGAGACTACATACAAATTATAGTTTTTATCACTATTTATCGACTGCCGGGGGTGGGAAGTGCAAAAATGCCATGGAAAGTCACAAATCCTTAATAAACAAATTAGTTTATTTGTTTAAACAATTGCAAAACACGCGAGACATCAACAAAAAAAACTCTAAATTCTATGGAGAAAATGCAACATACATTTTGACAATAATAAAATATCCGCATGATCTCTTGCTGAACAAGAAAAAAATTGTTAATTTAAGACCATAATTTGTTTATAACAATTGAACGGTCACAGATAAAAGTCTGAAACGACGCGTTTTGATAAAATCTTCATTTTTTATATCTTGTCTTTTTTTTTGTCCGATGTACCGTTTTCGTCAAAAAACATCAAAGAATTAGAATTTTCGCTAAATACCATTGTTTTTAACAATGAAGCCTGTGTTTTATAATTTTTTTAATGTCAGCAACGTGTTCAGCGCAATTTTTCCTATAAGAGTAGTCAATACAATTGCTTTTTTAAATTTATGACCAAAAAAAAAGTACGACGACCGGACTATAACGTCTGAACCGATTTCAAAGCGACTTTTTTATTTCAAAAGCTGGTATTTGCTCGATGATTCTTAGCCAGTTTGACGGCAATCTGGCGTGCCATTTTCAAGATTTTAGGTTTCATTGTTAAACACCCAGTGTAACGGACGTTGTTTTCTAAGAAATGGCGGAGGATCTGGTGTTATTTAACATATTAAATTAATGTTTATCTGAAATGTATTTAAACAGTCTTAAAAAATATCTTGAACTTGATAGGTTTAAGTCAATCTTGTAATAGAAGAAAATTTAAAATAAAGAATAAATTAGCGATTTCAAAAGCCGCCGACACAAAAAATAAACCTTTAAAAAAGACCAAATAATTTATATTCATGGACACTGTACACTGGCTATTTCTTCTTCTGTAACTTTACCGTTGGACTGTGAATTAATATTTTCAGTTAGGTAAGTCGGTGCATTATCATTATTAAAAAAAAAAAATTATGAGTACGTCGGGGCCGCACAGTGTGAAATTACACCTCATTGTTATTTTCAAAATTCTAGCCCACGCTCAATTTTTGATCAAGAGACACAGAGAGGAGGCACGAACAGAAAAAAAAAATGCAGGGAATTCTTCGAAAACATAGAAACCACTCCAGCAGGACAGAGATTAAACCAAACCTTTAGACGCCCCAAAACATACTGGAGAAACAACAATACGCAGTCAAGAAAATACATACCACTGCAGCATTGGGTCAGGAAACTAGAAGAAGGAAACGCAGAGAGAAGTCAAATAGAACCAATACAAGAAATGGACCACTGGCCTCTGGGAAAGCCACCGTCAAAAGACGAACTACTAGAAATAATGGCCAGAGCTAAAAGAAACACGGCCCCGGGAATAGATAAAATAAATAACGAACTAGTATACTATGGACCGGACAACATAAAACAGCTAATCCTAGAAATCATCACCAACGCATGGACGGAAACCACACCCCTGCCTGAGGAATGGAATACAACCATACAGATACCGCTCCCTAAAATCAAATCACCACAAAACGTGGACGATTACAGAAGAATAACACTCAGCAGTGTAGGGTATAAATACTACGCACAATTCCTCCTCAGAGAAATGGAAAAATACATCGGCGAACTACCAGATTATCAAACGGCATTTATCAAGGGTAGATCGACAGACGACCACATGTATACCACCAGACGGATCCTGGAAGAAAAGTGGAAAGAAGGAACAAAACTATATATAGTCTCAATTGACCTCCAAAAGGCATTTGATACTATAAGGCATGAGGCTATAGTCAACACTTTGCTCAACAGGGGAGTACCGCAATACTTAATAAACAGAATAATAAAAGCATGCCTACACGAAAACACTGCAATACAATGGTTTGGACAGACGACGGAATCAAAAATGAAGAATATAGGAGTCAAACAAGGATGTCCCCTATCCCCCCGACTATTCACCACAGTCCTGGACCAAGTCAAAACAGCCTACAGAGTCACAAGAGCTCTACTACCCTTCATTGAGGACAACAAACCACCATGGTGCCTAACCAAAAAGGTATACACGACCATCATAATGCCTACTACGATGATATATGGAGTCAAAAACGCAGCAACGATAAAGGCCAACCGAAGAAGCCTGAGAAGAGCTGAAAGGGACATTATCCAACTGCTAGCGAAAACAGGAAAACCACAGAAACGACAGAAAACGTCAACATTACTAGAGGGAAGAACAATAATCAAAAGAATAGAATCATACGCAATGAAATACTGGAGACATGTCCAAAGACGGGACACGACACACCTACTGAAGAAAGCGCTGCGAATGAACAGCAACAAACTGAAAATAGGGAGGCCAATGCTACACATGGATTACAACAATCGAGAGAATTATGAATAAGCTAGGAAAGGATTATACACACTGGGAAAAGTTTGCACAACAAAAAATGGAATACAATAAAGAAATATCAAGGATATACACACTGCCAGACTCAGAAACAGAAGAAACAGAAAACTCAGAAGTAGAATAGGAGAGAAGATGATCACAGACAGAAACTAAGAAGAAGCATATCACAAAAACCTGAAAGTAAAAAGAAGCACGAAAACCTAAAAGAAGCATCTCACAAGCGCCTACACTTTCCATCCGATGAAGACAGAAGGAAAACAAGAAGAAACATCTCACAAACACCTACACGCTCCATCCTATACTCCTACCCCATGCGTCATGCGGCTCTCGCTGCTGACAACAAGCATGTCCAATGTCCAATCCAGCGTATGCAGCTGGTCCGGCGGTATATAAAAGCACTGGGGGTTTGTTCTGGCACACGGTGGGATGATCGGTGGGCGATCAGGCTGCGTGGTGGAACAAATCTCCCTGCACCGGAATTGGCAGCAATGCCCACCTTACGCTGGCAAATCAATCAATCAATCAAATTAGATGAAATTAAGCGCAATATGCTCGAGAAAACTGGTACTTTATGAGGTAACTGCTGGTTTCACAATATGCCAATTGACAGCTGCCAAAACCCCGCCAAAATTTTAAAACCACTTTAGACCAAAATGACCGTTACATTAGTAATCATAAAACCCTGTACGATTCATTGATATAAATACGTTTTATTAGAAATAAATTCATTAAAAGTGTCAACTTGTTAAAATAATTATCTATGCAATCTAAACAGTTTTAATTTTGTAATATTTTTTGGAAGACCCCTTATCAAATTATTCTTTCTTATAACAGTGATACCTCCAAAAAATATTAAAAATGTAAACATTTCGTCGGTCGTATTTTCCTTCTGATTGTGACAATAGCAACAAAAACCGCTGCTTAAGGAATCACTACTTCCGCATTCAGATTTTCCATTCAAGTCTCTTTAAAGGAAAACATCTTGACTATAATTGCACTCTGGTATATGGAAATAATTGATCATAGAATTTTAATAATACTTACTTAAGGCAGATGTCATAAAAAAAATTGTGGTGTTGGTTCTTAGCATATACGCCAAAAATGAAGTTTCTGGAATCTTATTAGCTTGCTCTACTAATTTTCCCCAGTTTACACAGATCAGATACGTATGCCAAATTTCAAAATAATATCTCAATTTTATTTTATCAACCCCTTTAATAATGGAGTGAAGGTGGTTGGGGGTTTGAGAAATATGATAAAGAAATCTGAGACTCTGGCTTCTAATATATACACCAAATCTCAAGTTTCTGTACTCTTAATAGCTTACTCTGCTCATATTCCCCTATTTACCTCTACTTACCCCCCCCGCCGCCCGCCCCTTCAACGGAGTCATCTCAAAATATAATCTAGTGCCAGATGTCATTATAATACATACATGTACCAAATTTCATGTGAATATCTAAATTTAATTTTATCAGCCCCTTTAATAATGAAGTGAGGGTGGCGGAGGAGTTGAAAAATGTTATAAAAAGAATATGAGGCTTTGGGTCCTAGTACTTACACCAAACCCAAGTTTGTGTACTCTTACCAGCTTGCTTTACTTATGTTCCCCTATTTGCTCCTACTTACCACCGAACTCTTCACCGGAATCATCACAAAATATAATCTAATTACAGATGTGGTTATTATACATACATGAACAAAATTTCAAGTGAATATCTCAGTTTTATTTTATCAACCACTTTAATAACGGAGTGGACGGGTGATGGGGCTAGTTGAAAAATATTATGAAAATCCGAGGCCTTGACTTCTAGTATGTACATCAAATCCCAAGTTTCGGTACCCTTACCAGCTTACTTGCAACGGACTAATTTCAAAATATAATCTAGTTTCAGATGTCGTTATAATATATATGTGTAAAAAATTTCAAGTGAATATTTCAATTCTATTTTATCAACCCATTTAATAATGGAGTGGGGTGGTGGGGGAATGCAGAATATTATAAAAAAATTGAGGCCTTGTCTTCTAGTATATACACCGAGTCTCAAGATTGTGAACTTCTACTAGCTTGCTTTACTCATTTTCCTTTATTTACCTCCATTTACCCCCAATCCTTTCTTCAAAAAAATATTCAATTCCAGATATCTTTATAATACATATGCGTACAAAATTTCAAGTGAATATCTTAAACCGTTCCTGAGAAAACATGCGGACAAGAAAAGTTACAGATAGACCGACAGATCGATAGACAGATATACAGAAAAATTTTTTCGCTCAAATTTAAAATATCGGCGTTTCGTGACATTCTAAACCTATTTCAACAAAAAAAAAAAAAAACAATATTACGATTTTTATTTCTAATCCACTACGTGAATGTGGAAGTAAAACAAAAAGAAATGATGTCATCAAAAACAAGCGTCTATCGACAGATATTAGAGCGTAATAACAAATAAATTACTGATTTAATCATTATGTCTTGCTCACTTAACAAAATATTTTGTTATTTCAATGCACAGAATTTACTATATACAGTTTCAAGGTGGCTCGACGCGTCGAGCCACTATAACGACTGCGTCTACTATACAAAAATGAATTACAATAACAAAAAACAATTGTGTCAAGATTTTAAATCGATATTTTGTTAACAAAAAAATGGTTCTTTGCAACTTATGAACTGTCATATCTTACTATACCCAACGCTTTGCCAATAAACAAAAAATAGTAAAAATTGGAGTGCTTATATTTTCAAAACCAGTGTCTAGCTATTGACGATACTGATACTTCTAATTGCGATACTCCACTTGGCATTCTCAACACATCGTCTGTGATTGCTTCTATTGGCTGAATACTTTCTTTTGGCTTTTCCAATTTTTGGAAGAAGGTATTTTCTTCCTCCCTAGAGGAGGTGGGGATGCACATGCTAGTTCCAACTATAAAAGAACCAACAATTATATCTGAATACCTATTTCACTTTAAAAACTGGCAATGATAAAATTGAAAAATACAAGATCTTACAGAAAAAAATAAAAATAATCAAAAATAAATTATACAAATTGATATTATTATCACTAATTTACCAAACATAGATATTTTTTTGGAATACGAAAATATTTGTACTTGTGTTTTTAAATACTTACCAGAGTTATTAGAAGAACAACGCATTTTCTTTCAACTTCTAGTAAGAGCAAAATTTCTTTCACTTTGGGAAGTTGATGTCTTTCAATATGTTCCTCGATATCACTATCTTCATATGACCATAATAATCTTTTGGGAGGAATAATGTACTTTTTGTACATAGTCCTTTGAATTGTCTTTGTTTACTCTGTATATCAGATGTGAGTTCTGCTATTTTCAATTTAACTGCAGCTTATAATCCTCTAAAATAGGCATAAAGCAAATTAGTACAAATATGACAACTTATATGTTGGAATCAAAACTAATGGTTGTGATTTAAATAAATAAAAGCTCCTTAATATTGAAATAGATTGAACTTACCTTCTTGAAAATAAGATTTAAAACACCCCGTAAATTGTCCACGTTTCATTTGGGATTTCCCTTGTTTTTCTATGATTTATCAAATTGTTTCCGTTGGAATGGTGACCACCAAACTTCCGTTTCGTGGTATGAGCCACTTCGAACTAGACCATCTCCGCTTTTTCCCCAAAAATCGATGCCTACAAATGTCGTCATTATTATAACTAATATAGTATTCTTTAGTATTAACAATATATAAAGCGATAGATACATTAAACTTTAGTGTCTAAACATAAATTAAAATATCTGCAAATGACAATAAAGGGGGCCATCTCTTAAACAATGTGGTAGTTGTATTATTGTATATAATTGTAAAATACTTACTGCAATACAACTAAAGTATATTTGGATTAATTAATAAGTAGTAATCATTATGGGCGAAAAGTCTAGTTTGAATTCAAAATTAAAATCATACTTTACATTTTCAACAGGGAATAATTATAAATATACTTAAACCAAACCTGGATAGACAAATATTTATCTATTTTTATTATGAGTTTGAGGTAGATACTATATAAAACTAGCAACGGGTACTGTCTCATCAGTTTTGTTTTTATTAGTTCACAAATCCAACCAATCAGCGTTCGCCTAAAAAATGCGGAACTTTTGTGATGCAAATACTTCTACAAAATGCATACCTTTATTATACAGATAAGATGAACGTTTATATGATGTACATGAACACATATACGGAGAACATTCCCTGACATGTATACATAGAACGTGGGACTATGAACATAAACTTGTATGTATGTTCTATTCATATCGTATGTATATTCGTATTGTATATAAACATATTATTTATATGAGAATGTTGAGGGAACATGCATGGCAAGTACAGAATGCAATTAGAATATTGGGAATGCAAAATGTACATTCGTGGAATAATAAATGCTATCTGGGTGAGACATGGCCAATTTTTATTTCAATTCAATTTCAATTTCACAATGATACCTATATTCAAATTCTGCGGTAAAAAGGAATGAAGTACATGAGTTTTGGTAATATAAATTTTATTACATATCAAATAGGACCCGCAAAATACAGACATTGACAAAAATGGCTATTTCTAAAATTATTAGGTTTCAGAACCATGAATTTCGAATCCCATATGTCAAAAAAATTTATAGAATGTGACATACATGGATATTTATTTAGTTCACGTACAATTAACCGTTCACAAGATAAACAACTAAAAAATGACCAAATATAACCAAAGAATGGTCGTAGATCGCAACCCTTTGACCTTTGAAGAACTTGAAATGAAAGGATATTTGATACTTTAGATTCTGTTACATACATAAGAGGACCCAAAAATTACCAATTTCGGCCAAAAAATGGTAATTTCTAAAATTATTTAGGGATGTGGTTCCGGATCCGTGAAATTCGGATTCTGCAAGTCAAAAATGTCATCATGAAACACGATACTGATGGACTTCCAAGGAGTTATATAGGAAGTTACAGGTAGATTCTGCCTTTACAGGTTTTTGAAAGCTGTCATGTGTCAAAAACAAGCTGGATTGCAATTTTCGCAGTACCCCATTAAATTTCTCAGTATTACGAACATTTTGAGTCAAAATAGATTGATTTTGGTTGAATTACAAAGGAGTAGTAGTCCAATTTTGTCCTAAAAAAATGCCACACTGTGCAATGGTTGTACGACTATTTTCAGGGAAGATAGATCGGTCGCGGTCGAGACTACCCCCGGCGCCTTCCGGGCATGACTACTATGGACTTTTTTGTATGGAGTACGATGAAGGACGAGGTTTATGCGCAGCCCGTCAATGACGAAGCTTGTGATTGTTCAAGCAGTCCGGGAAATCACACCATCATCAGGATGCCGTGCAGCTGCTCAGTCTAGGTATGAGCTTTGCATTGAAAATGGTGGCAGTCGTTTCGAGCGGTTTTTGTGAACTTTAAAACTTCACCGTTTTGTAATAAATGCCATGAAACAAGACGCATTTTTATCTCTTTTCTCTTCTTTGCTCTAGCTCTGAGGGAGAAAAAAGTCTTATTATAACCTGAAAAATCGATCTTGAACGTTTGACGGTTTAACTTTCATAAACTATACAGCTACAGTGGAAGAGTTTAGATTTGTTTATTTAAGTTCCTTAAAACTACTACATTAGAGGTCTCTATTATAGTATTTTGGTGCTACGACTTTCAAGGAGCTGATAATCTACGTACTAATTTCCTAGTTTTTTTCCATATTGAGTTTGACAAAGTCTTGACGTTTCAACTGTCTTGTTTCCGCTTCAGAAAAAATACAAGATGAAACATCAAGCATTCGGCGAAGTCAATACGGAAGAAGACCCGGATATCAGTATACAAGTCTCCAGTACCTTGACGCTAGACATTCAAATGTAGAAAACATTAGATATTTATTACTGCTGTGATTAAATAATTCTTAACAATCATAACAAATAACATAGTTTAAAAATGTCTGTTGTTGTTTAACAAATTATGTTGTAGATTATTATAATAAATAATATTAACCGGTCTAATTTCTAATTATAGAATAATAAACATATAAGCGTGTAACATGTTTCATAAAAACAAATTGTTCCACTTATATAAAGTTTAAGACAACGCAGAAATGTGTCTCTATCGCTATTAAATCAGTATTGTATGTCTTATACATACCGTACGTGTATCGTATAATATTTTATTTCATACTGTCTTTATAAATCTTTTTAAAATTAATAAAACTTATACTCATTGAGATTTAAAAAAAAAAATTAGTCCGTAATCTAACAATTGCATCACCTTAACGAAGTTATAACTATTGATTTTCATAACTAATTATAATTGTCTTTAACTTGCCACTATCAAATAAATAAAACCATATTTTTTGCACTATTTTGTACTATGGAGATTTTCGGAGGAAAATAAACTTTTCATGTATTAATTAATTGCTAAAATTGTATATTAAAATATTTTATTTCTTATATTTTTAAGTGAAAAGTCAAAAGTCAAAACTAAAAATTAATTGCTTACTAACAACAATAATATGATAGGAATACTAGGTAACACATTACAGTATATGATACCGTAATGTGTTACTTCCTTGTATCAGATACTGTAATGTTCGATATACCGGCCCCAAATGAGTCCAGGAAATAGTCATTTGCCGGAGAGTAAAAATAAAATATTTTTTTGACATTGACAATACATCATCATATGACGTTCTTCTTAACCTGCAACTGTTATTTATCGGTATCTCATACCGCTATGAAAAGAAGGAGGGTCCCTAAGGCCGGTTTTCGGACCCCTTCAATTTTTGACAAAAATAAGGGAATTTGATTTTTTTTAGGCTTCTTGAACAAAAATTGGTCATTTCCAGACGAAACGAAACGTTAAGAAAAATTCAATCAATGTGTATGTTTATATAATATGCGTTAACTAATATGTGCTGGACAACTAAACATTTGAAGCAAGTAAACATGAAAGTTAGCAATCCTACTCTCAGCTTCAATCAGGAATAGATTCAGTAATTATCTGTTCCATTTGTAATTTTTTATTATCATGTGTTCCATTACCAAGTAAAGAACTGTTTCTTATAAGAGCAGCTCTTGTATCTAACATTTTAATAATAATAATAATAATAATAATAATAATTTAGTTATCCTTTCGATCATAGCATAATGATATAGGACATGTCAATACATAAACAAAAAACAATAATAATAAATAAAACATATAAAATATAATACATGACGATAATTGCACCAACATACATAAATAACATCGAAATAAATAGTCAAATATATCGTAAAACAATTATTTTTCCTACGTACTAAAAGTGTATGAGTACCTAATTATTATTTAAAACTTCGTCGACTGAATAATAACAACCATTTATTAAATACTTTCGCAACTCCTATAATTAATGTTACGCATGACACCCTCCAGAAAGTTGAGACTGATACGTCCATGACTAATAGTGACTGTCCTGGAAATTCGTAGAAAGAGACCGAATTTTCTCGACTGTAGCGGAAGAAGATTCTCGATTGTGTTCTAGATAACTCTAGAGGCAATTTCAGAGTACATAAGGCGAGATTCCCGGTGGACGAAGAAGTGGAAAAGTGACAACTGTGACAAGTGAGGGGTTAGAAATCCGAGGTGATAGAAATACAAAATAGTACACATACAGTTTGCTCATTTGTGTTGCTAGAATCAGATCAACTGATTTTAAGGAATCACATTTTAGCAGGTTATTTTGACAAATGACAGCATTTGCAATCAAAACAATTCAAAACACAAACGAACAGGTGAAAGGTGGTATACGCGACAATTTGGTGTCAGAAGCGGAGTTTTAACAATAGGATTTTTCAAGAAGATTTGGACGGTGTATTCTCGGGAAGTAGTGCTAACACGGAGGACTGATTTACTGGACCAATGTCCAGTAAATCAGTTCGAGGGTTATTTCCGAACAGGAAAATAATAGTGTTAAATGTATCTTTGAGACTTTTCTGGAACATTTTATTAGGACATTAGTGGTAGTAATTAAATCCTTAGAACTGAAAAGTCATAAAGACTCTGAACAAGACTTTTTCGTGTTAAGTGCATTTTCGTGATATTTCTAGAACTTTTTTTATATTTATTATAGACATTGGTGATCAAGTGACAACGACACTGGATAAGATTTTCTCGTGCCGCTTCGAGATTTTTCTGGACAGTTCCATTGTCGATATTGACGTGATTGTTAAATTTAGTTGATTTTTAACCTAGTCATATGCCTATAGGGACCAGAAGTATGGCATCCGAAAAACAAATACAGGACAAATGCAAAAAATGAAGATCAAAAAAAGAAACGCCAGGAAGATAAAGAAGAACAGGAAAGAAAACGCCTGGAAGAAAAAGCGGAACGGGAAAGAAAACGACAAGAAAAAGAACAAAAACGTCAACGGGAGAAAGAAGAACAAGAACAAAAACGTCAAGAAGAATTAAGCAAAAGTCTTGTGGATCAAGAACGAAGACGGTAAGAGGAAAAACAAGAGAAACGATGTCAAGAAGAAGAGAAGCAGCGACAAAAGGAATATGATGATTTACGGAAAGCTATAGAGACACAACAAAATGCCTTCATTTCAGCCACCGAAGAACTCAAAAATAAGATCTAATAAAAATGGACAAGGTCGAGGAAGAAGTAAACGAAGTCAAAGGAGAAGTAAGTGAAGTCAAAGAGAAAGTAAGTAAGTTCGCGGAAGAAGTCAAGGGAGAAATAGACCGGCTGGGATGACGAAGAGAAGGCTATGGCATTGGTACTGGCTTTAAGAGGCAAAGCATCGGAGTTGCTCCAGACAATTCCGGTAGAGTAACAAAAGAACTTTAGAGTTTTGGAACCTGCCTTGGACGATATGGTGAACAACGTCTTACCCAAGTGTACCAGGCCCAGCTGAAATCCCGCGTTCTAAAAGCTTGGGAACGTCTGCAAGAGTTCCAAGCTGCCCTGTGGAGCAATTCAGGGTTAATTATATGACAGCCGTCTTGTTATCTGTGCAATATGCTACTTCCTTTTTTCGATATGTGGAATATTTCATAACATCATCTAATTTGTCATGGTTGTTTGCTAGGCTTACGGCTTCAAGTTTTCTTTTATGACTTTTCTAGTCGTTGGCTATTGGTAATTATTTGGAGAGCATCTTCTTTTCGTTTGCCATTTGATTTGCTCTGAACCATAAATCGTTCTACAATTTTATCGTGTTGGTTTAGTGTGACAAGTTGCACTCTTCGTAAAATTGCCGGTCCACAAGAGTTCCAAGATGTGTTATCTTGTTTACTATCTCACACTCACCTACCCCTAATGTGTCCATATGAGTTCACCTTTGTTTGCTGCAACTAACGTTGTATTATCTGCAAATCTTAAGTTGAAAATTTTAGCTTACAGCTCTTAGTTAATTCAGTCTGTCAGTCTTCACGCTCATGTCGAATTATTCAAATATTTATTGATCAGATATTTGATAAAGGACAGGTCACTGAAATATTATTTTTAAAAATTATTACTAAGAGTCAAATACAGGTAAAATACACCATAAGACCAAGAACACTGATAATAAAAAAGATAATGTACAAATAGGTGCAAAATTTGCAAACAAAGTAAAGATAAAAAGAAAAATAATATATACAGTGTGGCTACAATTTCGTGGACACAAGCCTGTATCTATGTTATTACTTGACGGATCGTTTTCTAATTTGGGCAGGCCACATATACCATGGTAGTGCATATTTAGAACCTACATTTTAATCATAGGCGTGCGGTGCAGGAAATTAATAAAGGGGCAAATCTTTACGATTTTTTATTAGCGAATCGGATAGTAAAAAGCGATGTCATTTTCTTATTTATCACCCTAGAAAACATACCTAAAACAAGTTTCATCCAAATCCTATACAGGGTTGCTCAGAAAATAAAGAAATATTTCAATTTTCTTTCGCTATTCCCTTTTTAGATAATCTGTTAAAACTAACTAGAAGGATGGTTAAGCATATCGGTGATTAAGAACTCTCGCTGCTTCTTTACTCTAATCATAAGAATTGTCATGAGATTTTTAGTAACTAATTTAATTAGTACACAATGTAAGAGCAAATTAAAAGGGAATTCTAAAAATAATAAAACCATAATTTATCAATCTTTACTGCTTGCAATTATAATGCAAAATCCAATGGTGCTATGGAATGGTTTTATTTGTCGAAATGTCATATTGTGACATAAGCTAAGTAGTTTACATTTTAGTGTTGAATTTAGACTTCAAATAATTGTGATTTCTAATACAATGCCAGAAAATCGTTTATCAGTTGCTGAAAAAGTTGAGATTATTAGAATTGTAGGAGAAAATATAACAGCAAGAGAAGCAGCAAGAACTTTTGATGGCCGACATCCTATAATAATGAGAAATTCCAATTTCAGATAACACATTTATTTGTTTTCACAAGGTTCAATGTGTTTTGTTTTCAGCAATAGGTATATTTTCTGAAAGGATGAAGCTGATCGGAATTCTTGACGTGCCTGGGCGAAAATGAAAAAAAAATCGCCTTTCAGCCAGTCTATTCAACTTTGTATTATATTTATGTACTCAAATGTCTCAAAACTCAAGCAGATTTGTTGGGATATTAATTGCTAAGATTTTGGTTCTTTGTTGGTCCCGATCGGACCTCTAGAACCAGATGTATTCACCTTTTCACCTAAATAAACGCTGTTCAAAAAACAAAATAGTTTATAAAAAACGCAATAGGTTGTCCAAAACTCAGATATATACTCCTGGTGATACCCCAGAAGGTATGACATCATAATTTTGCTGTTACAGAACTATAGACATCGATGTCCTTTTTTTACTCCACTATGTATATGTGGTTTCTGAATTAATAAAGTTGTAAAGTGACCACCCTGTATAAATAATGAGAAATGTTCTGTGTAAATACCTTTACAGATTTTTTTTCATCTTATATTGACATTATGATAGTCTCTATTTAAAATGAAACTATTTCGATTTCAAAAAATATACCCATACATTTTAAATATATGAGTGCAAGGTATCGAAACCATTTTATTTTATTTAAAGATATTCTCGTATCTGTAAGTGTTCGGTATACCGAAAACACATAGTAAAATACGTTCTTGCGCGTTTTAAGACATGGTGAAATTTGTCCAAAGACTGAAGAAAGCGTAATATCGTCGATATTAAGACCTTCTTCGACTAATATCTCGAAATCCTGTCACTAAAATTTCTTGTGACCATGGAGATTTTGATCAGTATGTCATGAAGTCGAATCTTTTCATAAAGGTAAGTTTCAGCTCCCGGGAGTGAAACCAAAATTGAAACCAAGTGTGGGGTCGGTCCGTTGACTTCGCAATTTTTAAATACAATTTAGATTTCTCCCCCAGGAGTTAATACAGTTGGTTCCCCAACCATAATTCAAAATTAGTGTAGGTTAGTGACTGAAGATACGAGAACCGTGTCCATACGGTAAACCAACGATCCCTAAGATATAGGACTGCCTTTTGCATTTAATAATGATAATAATAATAATAAATGTATTCGTTCCTTTGTTCCTTAAACATGAATCAACGTGAGCATAGTACGAATTAATAAGATTTCTCTTGATGGTACCACCTGTAATATTCTATAATGCTGTTCCTACTTATAAAAATTAATAAAGAACAAAACACTTTAAAAGATAAACAAAACAATTTGTAATAAATTTCGTAAAAGCTGAATATTAATATTAATATAAATCGTCTATTTACATACATCTATTCGTCCATATTTTGGAAATCGCAGTGAAACCACCTCCCATTGTCTTCGTATTCATGTACACTAGAGGGAAACAGTCATGCACAATAGGGTGGAACGAAAAATTTTTTCTTTTTAAATTTTTTTGCCGTAGGTTTGAAAATGTACATTTGGATAAATGAAAATCATTCTCAAAAGCTGATCGACTTATCTTAGCATTTTCAGGTTTCTCCCGGAGCCGAAAGTTTAGATATTTTGGTGATTTTGCAGGTTTTCATTACCTTCATTGGTTTATTAAAAAAGATGTATTTTCTGGTAGACATAGTAATTAAAGTAATTATTAAAGTATGACAAAAAGCCCCTCCAAGTCAATTTGCTTTATTCTAATATCTTCCGGTCCCTCATTGTCTTTGAAAATCGCGCCGCTTACGGGAGTTACGCGACAAAAAACGCCCTCGAATACAACTACAGTTCAAGCGACAGGCGTCTATAACTGGGTAACAAGTTCCAGTCTACTTTCAATTCAATTTACTTTATTAGCTTAGCTAAAACAAATACATCGGTAAGTGATTTACCACAATACAGAAAAAAATATGAACAATAACTTAAATTACTAGATTTTAAATACATACGTATAGAATGACCTGTACAAATAAAACATTGTAGTCTATTAAATTATCACAGGGGTCATTTTTCTTTAACGCACATTATACTTTTATGCTTAAATATATTAATATTTACACTATTTTTTACATCATTCGGTATTTCATTATACATCTTTAATACCTTCATAAATAACTTATTTTCTTCATAGAGAGCGCTTGTTCTTTGAATATACTACTACTTTCATTTGTTCGAGTACTTCTACTAAGTATTGTTTCTAGTTGTATGTTTCTTGCGGGTTATTACATGCTTCGTGGTTGTATGTCGATTGTTGGTTAAGTGTTACAATATTTAAGTTATTATGGCAATTACAAGCTAACTTCGTTGCAAGATATTTGGTCAATATAAATATTAAGTGACCGTGCGTTACCTACTTTTAACGATGTTATTTTTCGGTCTTTATTTGTTTAAAATGATCTAATGATCTAAGATATAAATGTGCTGGGAGAGATCTAGGTGTTTCTGAAATACTCAAAGACGTTGTATCAAAAATTGAAGAGGTTTGGCAAAGTACATCAACTCCTACCGTTTTTCGAAATCGCATCTGGGATAAACCTAAAAAAATCATGTACATTGTAAGCAAATTGAGAAGAATTTAAAATCTAGAAAAAATACTGCGACCATGGAAACCAGGAATATAAAATAACAGAAGAAAGGATAGCAATACCAGCATCCAGGGCATAGAAAAACATGCCATAATGTAGAAGTTCCACCGTTATTAAAGAGCTTTACTAGCAGTATGATATTAATGAAGGAAAGGAAGATGGTATCGTATCGTGTCCTTACGTCACGTACCGTTAAAACAACAGCAATTCGAGAATTTAATATACCTAAAATAAATTTTAAGGCCAAAGATTACTTGGAATTAATCTTTGGGAATGACGTAAATGTTACTGAGCCGCCAGTGATTGCTGATATGGAAATGTGTGTTACCAAAGTTTTCTTGATTTTTCACCCTCCTTGCAATACCGCAGCTGTTAAACGATTCGTGCATCTTGCAACTAAGGCATCACTAGCTATCTGTGGCCAAGAAAATCGAGATGGATACATTCAAGCCCGTATAACTTCAAGAAAAACATTGCCAGCATTTGAAACGAAATCAGATTATTTTAAAAATGAATAACTGAAATATTAGACATGTTCTGTGTTTGTTTGTTTTTCCATACCTATTTATGTGTTTTTTCTTTTTAATGGAACATCCTATATTTATACTTCTGTAGTTGTTGAATATAGAGAAAAAATTATAAATACGACTCGATCAAATAAGTTATATTTTTGAAAAAAATTGCTAAGGAAACATAAAGGATATAAAGATAGCTATTTTCTAAAATTTTGAGCCCATTAAGGAACCTGAAAATACCAAAGTACCGTTTTCAATTTTTGCACAGTTATTAATAACAACCAAATCACCTATTGATAACTATGTGGTAATAATTCTAGAAAAAAATATTAAAACTCTCGTTTTTCGTTTCACCCTAATGCACAAGCCTTCCATTAGTTGAGATGACTTATCTCACTTTTTATCATTTTATTTTCTTGTAATTCAAATGCGTATGTATTTCAATATTCAAAATAAATTCAATTCTAAATTCTATTCAATCTAGTTTAATATTTGAATTATCGCATTTTCTTCACCTGAGGTGAAATCTGATGACTTAAGTTTCTTTGCTATTGAGATATAAGGTGTTATGGAAATACCAATAGTTTAAAATGTTTAAAACACCATTAAATGTATGTTCCAAAACAATATCATATGGATTTGTTAGTATCCCAGAAATTCCCATTTGTAGAAAACGATTATCATTTATACTTGGCAAAATATGGGATTAATGGCAAAAAAATATCGTTAATAAATAAATTAAAAGATGCAGTACCCAAAATGGAGCCCTGAGGGACACCTATAGTTAAATTTAAGTACTCTGCTTTAACATGTCCTGCGGTGTTTTCACTTTAAACTTATATGTTGCCTCAGATCTTCGAGTAATGTAGTGACCCAATTTAATGACGAATCTCGTATACCATAATATTTTAGATACTCTACAGAATGAGAAAAATTATCCAGCGTTTTGAATCTTTAAGTTTTAATATCAAACTCGTAATATAATCAGGGAATCCTCATGTCATAAATTTCATGAAATCTGAAACAGTATTGCAATCGTGACAGCCCCATTTGAATTATTAACTTTTGACGTCAGACATAGTAGCAGCTACTCCAGAAATACCTTACTACCAATTTTTAACGCGATTTTTAAGAAATTTGTCATATTCTCAAATAGAAAAAGATCTTCCCATTTTGCTTCCCTTATACTAGACATACCTTAATGAAGATAATATGGGGCTATTCTCGAGGCATAATTTCTAGCTTGAAGATTTCACAAAAATTGCTATGGCTTAAGTAATGATTGAACAAACATAATAAAGCATACATTCGGGTCGAACTGATAATCTCCTCCTTTTCAAATCTTTCAAAATCGGTTAAAAAAAAGGACAATTATTTTAATACTAAAAATCGCATATCTGCATTGAAGTTTTCGAGAAGTAACTCTTATGAAAGTACGTGCTTATCATCAGCTTTAAAGTAGATTAAATAATATTTAGACTAAATATTTGTGTAAAACGATTATAATTTATAATATTGATCACTCATTTAGCAAAAGCTTCAAATTCCATAGCAACAAATAATTGATTATAATTTTATCACGTCTTAAACTTATCAGTAACAAATATTAGTTGAATGCTAGTTTATTATTAGGTACATATTAAAATATCAAAGTGCAATATTCAAGCATGTCTGGAATGTTTTGTATTTTACAAATTATAGTCAAATGTTATCACAATTGATTTCAATTTTTTGGAAATTTTGTTTAATATGTTTGTGGAAATGTTATAGTATTAAATCTACAAATAACATTTTAACAGACAAATTCTTATATGCTATAGAAAGAGTAAACATTAGCCAATAGCGTATCTTTATTATACCTACTTGATCTAATCAAATAGGAAAGCATATTTTGCAACTCGCAAAAACACTTTTATAGGACCACTGATCTTATGGAAAAGTGGTCCCTATCGAATTGGCTGAAATTTTGGTATATTGTAGTTCATGTGATGCTGTTTAAGTGTCTCAATGGGCACAAACCTGAGAAGCATCTAGGTACACCCAAAGTTCGGAGATTCGACCATGCGCAAAATGTGATATCATTTATCTGACTCTTTATTCCTTGCTCTAGGGTTAACCGTCAGCTGGATAATCGGCTCACAGGTAATGTTCACGCATGGTAGTTGAATGTATATTATGTGATTGTAAAATGATATAGGAGATACCTAGTATTTATAAGAATGCAATGTTAAAATAGCCAAAAAAGAATAAAAATATTTAAATGGCAAAATGGCTTACCATGCGAAAGGTTCCGGGTTCAAACACCCACGCTCGCTGAAATTTTTTTCTTTAATTTTATAACGATATTATATTTTTTCACAAATTCTCTTCGTGTGATTTCTTTAGGTTAGGTTAGTATTCCGATATCTAATTGTTAATAATTATTAGCGCCACAGGCAGTATTAGCGCCGCAGACAAATAAGTGGGGGGGGATCAATTTCCATAATAGTTGTATGGGTCTCGTCTAAATTTTTGTCCAGTTATAATATACTTATTTGGTTAGATCAAGTTGGCATAATAGCGATACACTATAGACAGAATTATTTAAATTACTTCCACATCCGCGTAGTGGACCACCACCACCCCTACTCCATTACTGAAGGGGTTGGTAAAATAAAATTTAGATATTCACTTGAAAGGTTTAATAGAGGTAAATAGGGGAAAACAAGTAAAGCAAGTTGGTAGGAATACAGTAACTTGAAAGAAGTTAAAGTCTCAGATTTTTTTATAATATTTGTCAACCCCCCCTCACTACTCCTACTTCATTATTAAAGGGGTTGATAAAATAAAATTGAGATATTTACTTGAAATTTGGTAGACGTATATGTATCTATAACGACATCTGGAACTAGACTATATTTTGAGATGATTCCGTTGAAGGGTTGAGGGTTAAATGGGGGTAAATATGGGAAAATCAGTAAGTCAAACCGGTAAGAGTATAGAAATTTGAGATTTGATGTATATACTATAAACCAGGGCTTCAGATTTCTTTCTAATATTTCTCAAACCCCACCACCTCCGCTCCATTATTAATGGGATTGATAACACAAAATTGAGATATTCACCTCAAAGTTAGTACACGTATGTATTGTAATGACACCTGATTGAGATGATTCCATTGAAGGAGTAGGATGTGGTAGATTGTTAATAGGGGAAAATGAGTGGGGTAAACTAGAAACTTCATTTTTAACGTATATGGTAGAAACCAACGCCTCAAACTTTTGAATGATATCTGCCGCAAATATTTAAAATTCTACGATCAATAATTTCCACATACTAGACTGCAAATATAGTCAAGATGTTTCCTTTAAAGTAACTTGGATGAAAAATCTGAATGTGGAATTAGTGATTCCTTAGGCAGCGGTGGATAACAGTCTCAGTGACCACGACCTTAAATAATAAACAGTTTTTGAGACATTGCTTGTCAAAAATAGACAATTTTCATCACTTTAGACATTAAAAATTTTTTTACTACTAAATCAAACTTTAGGGAAACGGTGTGTTAATAAATGTTTACTTAAGTGTAATAATGATAACATAGGCACACAAAAAAGTTGTCGATTTCACGGACTAGACCAATCATTTCCGGTGTATTTGGGCTTGCTGAATCCGAATCCTGTATCAGTTTTGCCCCACCACGTCACAATTTTGTTCTGTCCTCAAAAAACAGTTGTAAAATGCAAAAATTGCAGAGCTTTTAACTGTTTCTTGAGGATAGAAAAAAATTGTGTGTATATATTTGAGTATTAAAGCTGCTGTCCTACAATTATTAAGTAAACTTCACGCCACAAGGAAGAGACTCTATTTTTGATTAATTTGACCATCATAAAATATCACAACTAAACATACTTTGTAATAAAATTATAAAATAAAATATTTTGGATTAAAAATAAAACAGAAAAATGTTGATGTTTTAGAGAAATTATCTGTTTCCGTTATCCAAATTTAATGTTAAACAATCTTTTGAAATATTTTCATTGCCAAACAAATCGATTTCTGTTTGGGTATATTCAGACATGATACATATATTGAAAGTGCAGTAACATCTGTCGGGTACTGATTACTTAAGCCAAAATAAGGAAAAAGGTTTCCGTACACATGAGTTCGAAATACTTCATTGGGGAAAGATTATTGTATAAGAACTAGCGTGCAATTCCCTAACACATTTTTAACAGCTGGAGACATGATTAATCCTTTGTCCTAGATCATGGCAGACAAGAAAAGTGAAAATGTTTCTTAGTAATGGAAACTTGATTTATTATTAAAAAAACAACTTGGCATTTACTACTCATGGCTTTAAAGTAGACAGGTTGTAGATTCAAAATGTCTACCGCTATACCTCTACTAACCGGGATGTATGCCGATCGTATTTTTGTAATAACTAAGTGGTAATTAATCGATAAGAAAAGAATCACCTTGATACTTCTTTGTCATGCCCAGTGACATACAGCGTCGGATTGTACCACCGGGAAACCGGGAAATTTCCCGGTAGGCCCTCGACTTACCAGTTGTGGGGCCCCTAAGGCCTCTGGCATCGAGAAGCTTTTTCCAGCATCTCACACCTGCATCTAATTACTTACAAAGAGTAGGGCTTGATTTTTAATCGTGCTTTTCAGATAATCGAAAATGCCATAAAAAATATAAACAAATTATATGAAAAGTTTTTGAAACATATTCTTTATAGGATTTTGCAAACAGCAGAAAAAATAACTATCCATATAGTAAGTAAAAGAAAAACTTTGCATAATTTTTTATTTGAAAATTCTCATTCAACAACTAGCATCCACACAGTCCCCTACGGCCATGCAGATTAAACCAGTATCTACATAACCCCCTACCGCCATGAAGTTTCAGTCAAAAATGAGAACAAAGGCCTAAAATGAATTTATTTACCTACCTTGTCTTAAAAATGTTTCATTCTAGTGGATAACATTTTTATGAAATCTTTATGAGTGGCTTTGTGCCTTTCTGATGAGAATAAGGGCGAAAAACGTTTCAAAGGCTAAGCATTTCCAAAAACAGAATGATGTATTTCATGAAAATGTAATCCATTAGAATTGTTATGAATTACACCCCCTTGGAACTGGAAATTGATACGCCTATGCCTACTAATAGTGACTGGAAGCTTGTAGAAGGAGCCATGGACTTTTCTAGAGTGTGGTTGGAGAAGATTCTGGTTTAATCTAGAGGTAATTTCAGAGTATATAAGGCGCGATTACCGGCGCAGAAGAAGAGGTTTATTAAGAAGGCAGTTTATAAAAGTGAACAAGTTGAAAAGTGAAAAGTCAGGTTAAATATTAAGTAAACAAAGTGTAAAGGTTATTTTGAATTCGAAGTATTGTATAGTCAGTAAATTGTTAGTGGTGTTTATCTCCTGTTGAAATTATTTAGAACCCACGGATTCATACAGGGTGTTTCCTAAAAGGTGGAAAACACGTAACAGAATGAACAATGTTTAAGACAAGGTAGATAAGTAAATTAATTTTAGGCCTTTGCTCTTATTTGACTGAATTTTCACCGTAGCGGGTTATGTAGATACTATAGTCCAGTAAGTGAGGGATTTTATCTACAAAAATTATTAACAGCAAATCGAGGTATGGAAAAAATCGGAAATTTTCCGTAGAATTCAATGAACTATTTTTAAAACAAATGACGAACTTGCGTCCTCTTCAAAATGGCGGCCAAAGTTTGCGAAAAACAGTTTTTTGCGTTGAAAAAGAAAAGTTGGCGTCGCACAAAAAAAAGTTTAACAGCATAATTGTGTAACTTTTTAATACAGATCGAGCCCGCCCAGTCCGATCTCCGAAAATTGCAAAATTAATTAGTTATTGCAAAAAAGACGTTAAAAATCGCATTTTTTTTAAATAACTGTATCTCCGTGAAGACAAAATATTCTTTAACGAAACTTGGTGAAAGCGTAGTCCAAGCTATGTCGAATAAGAACATTTTTACAGATTTGCAACATTTTGCAAATTTCTTGCAAAAATCGATTTTTTCGAAAAAAACGCGATTTTTTCAATGTCCAATAGCTCATACAGGCCATCATATTTCTATACCGCACCGGTCCGAAAAGTTTCTTTAACAGTTGCGCTAACCTGTGCAATTATTGCGCATATCACGAAACGATCCCTAATATGCGAAAAATCGGTCAAAAATCGATAATTTTTTTGTCCCCAAAAAAAAATTGAATATTTTTGAAATTTTAAATTATATTGCAATGTCGTTATTGCCAATAGATAGCTGGCATTTTTCTACAAATTTCCAAAACAAATAATTGCTCTCCGACCTTCTGAAGCCGAGTTAATTTTTTTTAAGAAATTCTAGTGGAGCAATTTTTTTAAGTAAAGGGCTGAAAACGGATAAAAGAACACGTTACAAAAGAACAATCAGTTTGGAAAATAGAACAACAATAATTAATACTTAAATTAAAACAAAAGAAAATGCAACTTAAAAGATAAACAAATAGGGAAATTGGACCGTAGTCTCGAACTTAAGCAAGAAAAATTACTTTGTTAAAGGAAAAAATCATTTACACTCAAATTCAAACTGATTGCCAGAAGGGCCAAAAAATACAATAGCCTTAACTAGCATGAAGTTGATTCTTTCTTTATAAACTAGTGCAGAAACGCCAGTTTCCAGTGACAATATGAACGAGGTAACGTTTAATTTGAGAAATCTGATGACATGAAATTAAATTTTATAACAGAAGCTCAAAAATGCAACTACCTATACCCGGGAATACTAAAGTTATCACGATAAAAGTAGGCCGATGTCACACCACCAGTAGCTGATCGGAAAGTGTCTTTCTTTCCAGACGGGATTATCCTTGTCAATTTTTAGTTAGTGGTCCTTATCCACCCCAAAGCAATCTAGATCAATGAATGAAAGTCCGCCACTTTTTTGAGGCATCAAGTCATCCGGAAGGTTGCGTCCTCTATAGTAGAAATTATGTACCGACATAGTACTCGCCTGGCAAGTGGCGTTCTCTTTAGTAACTGTGGCCAAATTGGCTTCCCTTCAGTATAACACGTCCATTTAAACAACTTAAAATATTCTACATCTAAGCTAGCTAATTATACCTATTATTAAAAAATCTATTTGTTTTACGAGTGGACTTAGAAAAGGAAAAAGCAACTAGTTTCTACCTAATGTGCAGTTTGGGGAATTCTTGTAATCAATTACCCCTTTTATGATTTGATTATTTTACACATTCACCTCATTTAATTACCCGCGCGTTTGTTACATTTCTAATAAAAAGCAATTTGACGATGACATCGATCGTAACGGATTTTTATCAGTTTATGAGGGGTATTTTACTGGTAATAAAATATTTCCGATTTAGCAAATTTACTACAGATTACTTCATAGCTATGGCTGAAAAAATCTAATAGTACATCGCCCGCCTCTATAACATTTTGGGGTTTGTCAAATATCGTCCCAAACTATCTACGAAATCGTGCTATTGTATGGCAAGTAATTTTAATTCCTTTACGCTTTATTACATTTGTTACATTACCAAAGAAACATCAAAATTTTATTATGTCTCATTTATGTATTCGAATTGTTTTTGTAGAATACGTTGCATTAATATTTTTTTTTTCTTTTGCTTTTTAATAGGAGACTCGTCTTCATTACCACTACTACTGTCACGGTAAACGTCATGTAATATTATTTCCGCATTATCGTCATCACAATCATCATTATCGTTATCATCATTTGAAAATTCATCTTTTTCTAGCTCAGTCTCTATGATATTTGGCTCGTCTATTTCTTCGTCGATATCATCAGCGACGACTCTGTTCTCCTCAATATTTGAGCAAATTTCATCGTCACACGTTGAACACACATTTGAACATTTTATACCGTGTTTTCGGCAGCTGCAGGCGTACGCCACAGCATCGAGCTCCGAGTTTCATTGAATTTGCAATGCTCAGCAACGGCCGATCAAGTTGCGAAGATTTTTTATTGAAAATATAAGTATTGTACAATAACCACTGCAAATTTCAGCCCTTTACCTTAAAAAATGGCGCCACAAGAATTTCTTAAAAAAAAAATTTATCTCGGCTCCCGAGTCCGAGGGCAATTTTTTTTTTTTTGTAAATTTGTAGAAAAATGCCAGCTATCCATTGGCAATAATGGTGTTCCAATATAATTTAAAATGTCAAAAATATTCAAAGTTTTTTGGGGTAAAAAAAATTATCGATTTTTTGAGCGATTTTTCGCATATTAGGGATCGCTTCGTTATATGCGCAATAACTACACAGGTTAGCGCAACGTTTGAAGAAACTTTTCGGACTGGTCCGATATAAAAATATGAAGACCTGTATGAGCTATTGGACATTGAAAAAAACGTGTTTTTTTCGAAAAAATCGATTTCTGCAATAAATTTAGAATATATTGCAAATCTGTAAAAATGCTTGTATTCGATATATCTTGGACTATGCTTTTACTGAGTTTCGTTAAAGAATATCTTTTCTTCACGGAGATACAGGAATTTCAAAAAAATGCGATTTTTAACGTCTTTTTTGCAATAACTAAATAATTTTGCAATTTTCTAAGATCGGACTGGGCCGGCTCGATCCGCATTAAAAAGTTACACAACTCTGCTCTTAAACTTTTTTTTGTGCAGCGCCAACTTTTTTTTTTAACGCAAAAAAACTGTTTTTTGCAAACTTTGGCCGCCATTTTGAAGAGGACGCAAGTTCGTCATTTGTTTTAAAAATAGTTCATTGAATTCTACGGAAAATTCCCGATATTTTACATACCTTGGTTTGCTGTTAATAATTTTTGCAAAAAAACGCGATATTTTCGACAGATTTATTGGACTACTAGTAGTAGTAGTAGTATTAGCCGTGGGGGACTGTGTGGATGCTAGTTGTTGAAAAAGAATTTTTAAATAAGAAATTATAGAAACTCATTTTAGGATTTTAACATAAGGATTTTAACATAACCAGAATTCAGGTTATGGAAACAATGAAAAGATTTCACTATTATTTTTACACGTAGTTTTTCTTCTTATATATAGTTATTTTTTCTACTGTTTGCAAAATCCTATAAAGAATATGTTTCAATACAATTATAAGCAAACAAATAATAATTCAGTTTTTAACAAAATAGGTTTTGTAAATGAAAACCAACAATTTAAAGATACTGACATATACACAGAATTTTCTGCAATTCGAAATAGAAAAAGAAAAAATGCACGATGAACAGTGCGATGGCAGCGATATAATTATTAATCAGGAACCAGCCGAAAAATTTGAAATAGAAATATTTTAATTAATTATTAATCAAATAAAAGTTTAAAAAACAGATTTTTTGATCACCAAAACCCTTATAAACAATTTTATTATTTTGATCGAAATTTTAAAGATATCCAAATTGCACCTGAACAATTTGAATCAGAATGTTCACGGCGCGCGCCAATATTTTTGACTAAAGATGACGGTCTCGGATGATTAGGAGTCGAGCTTGAGCTCTTTGCCCCAATTTTTCACGGCAATATCTCAATTGACAGGACTTCATGCATCTTTAATCAAGAATGAGCTTATCAGTTTTGCACAAAATTTTAATGATATGTTATAGTGATGTTGAATATGCTTCAAGTCCTGTTAGCAGCGATAACGAAAATGAAATTAGTCCTGATTTAAATGATTCATGTTTGGGCTGTTTTGTCTGCTGTCTAAAGATTTTAGAAAAATATCTTCACTGTGCGGAATACTCCAATTTGTATATTGCCATAAATGTCTTTTGACCCTCTCTTGCACACAAGTGTCTTGCGAAAGAGTTTTTAGCAAGCTTAAAATTATATTAAATAGATTAAGATCCTTACTGGTCAGGAGATGTTAGAAGTATTTCTAATTATGAGTGTTAAATGGTATTTGTTACAAAATTTGAGTTATGAATTAATTAATACCATGGCTAAGAAACTAAAGAAATTGTTTGTACTACTTTCAGTTTGAAAATAACGAAATGTTAAGTTTGTTAATGATATGTCCAACATTAAAAAAAATATATGTATGTTACATTTTGTGCGCATAATGGTTTGTTTCTTCATGTTTCCTGTTTTCTTGTTTCTTGTATTTTATAAAAATCAATTTTTCGTGTATGTTATATATAAATGAACTTTATTTTGAAACAAAACAAAAATGATTTCCGCGTTACCAAGTCTTAGATTTATATAAATTTTTATAAGGGTTTAACATTAATTTTCTGAAATTGTACCTATGGCGCTGGGGGTACACCTCCAGACTTTCCACATCTCTGGTCTGGGGCCCCCCTACATATTTTTACCGGTAGGTCCTTGCGCCCACAATCCGACACTGGTGGCATATCTTGCAGGTTTACGATGTCTGTCGCTGGACCCTCACTAATCGAGATGTATACCAATTGTATTCTTGTATACACTAAGTTGTAAGTAATCCATAAAAAAATATTTGCTTCATACAATTATTTGTACCAATTGTAAAAGACATTTTGAATTATTCATTGAAGTTTGCACCAATAAGAAAATTCCTCACATCACTTATTTTGTCTGTCATGTTCTAAAGAACAGCATTAATAATGTCTCTAGCTATTACAAATGTGTCAGGTAATTGCACGCTGGTGTAACTAATAATAATAATAATAACTAGCTATATGTTATATAATTGTTGCATGGGATACGCTTCGCAGTTTTTTTTATAAATAATATTAGTTTTGGACACACATTTTGTTTAATTACAAAACAAAAAAAATATTAATAAATTAATGACTTTTTTACTTATTGATAGATTTTGTTAAAAAATAATACAGTTCTTTCTCTAGTTAACACTAACTTACTGCCCATATTTCAATACAATCGAACTTTTCGTTCTTAAGTTAACGTGCTTACAAGAAACGTGATGAACGGTCGGACAAACTAACGGATTTTTTGAAAGTTGTTTAGAATTCGATCATAAACACGATGATAACAATTTCTGTTTCTACGAGCAATATTGCCGGGTTTAGAAATGTGCCTATCGAATGCAATATACTTACTTTTCGTTTTGTATTTGTGAAGATTTATAATACTGCATTATACATTAATATCAATAGTTTTTAAAGCGTTAAGTAAATAATTATCTTTTTGCTAATAAAAATATATTAAACTGAAGTCGGTTAAAATTGGTTAAATCAAGATTTTGGTGGCACTTTTCAGTTCATAAGACAGACAGTGGAGTGTAACGAAATGTTGGAAAAAGTTGCTAAGGTTAGTAAATTAAGAAGTTCACTCTTTTTTTAAACTGACTAGAGCTGCCATAATTGCAATAATTTTGTATATTTACGTAAAATTTGGTACATGGTGATATGAGGACTCTCTGATATTCTCTTTCGTTTTATAAAAAATACATTGAGCCCACTAAAAAGGGTGACAAATGTTTGTTGAAAATTGAAACACCTTCAAAGAAACTGTACTGGTGCGTAATTATGCACATTAGTCATACAAGAAAGAGTTAGCCGCGAGACCGTTAGGTCGAGTCCTTTAGGACCCTCCTCGCTACGCCCGCCAGCCCTAAATCCGTGCGTGCTTTAAATGCATACTTATACATTTGTATTATAATATACTGTTTAAGTTTGAAAATTCATTTGATGTATTAATATAATTTTTATATTTGTATACATTGAAAAACGAGTTAATTTTTTTTGCATTTTCATGTTATTTTTGATAAAATATTAGTAAACGAGTTTTGAAATTTAATCTTTATCTCTTTTGCAGGGTTAAACCTAACATGTCATCAAAAATAATATGAAAATGCAAAAAAACTTAACTCGTTATTCAAAGTCTGTTTCAGTTTAGGGATAGTTTTATCCCTTAAATGTTGAAAATAATTTACTCTTGCCCGACAATGCCCATTCAACCAAATTTGAAGCAATAAGTAGAATACATTTTTTTTTACCAATTTCTTAAATTTTAAGTCGATATAGAGGTGGTCTTTACCCTCTCTGATTATCACTAATCATACAATTTTACTAAATTTGATATAAATCAACCAACTTCGCAAATTAATATTAAAAAAGGGGGATTTCATAGGATCCTATTTGATTTTTATTAAAATAATCGCGAAAAACCATCTAAAAGGGGTGTTCTTTACGATTTTAGGGGTGTTTCCCAATTTTTAGGATTGTGGGACCCGATTTTCGTAATCAGCGATCCGTAAACGTATAGTCAAAGTACTTTCAGACCGGTGTTCTTTCCTGCACCCTTTCGGGCGTTTTGTCCTCAATAAATTGATCTACAAAAAACACCTGATGTGTCTTTTCAACAAAATCAATAGAAAGAAAGTTATAATCCTTAAATAATATCTTCCTTGAAAATATTAGTCTAATTTTAATTATAACTTTTTCATATTCAGTTTTACGGTAAGAAGCATTTAGACCAAGATTGTAGAGAATTCACTATACAAAAAAAGTCTAGATAATTTCTTGTGAGACTTACGGTTCTTAACATATCGCGGAAAAACTGTTTACGACCCCTTTTCAAGATGGCGGCCAAATGGAGGCGCTTTCAACCCCGAAAACCGAGTTTTATACTCATGCTGGACTCCCTACACATAAAAAAATCCTGTCCTGCCCAAAATGTAAGATCAATGTAACATTTTAATGGACTAATAGTAATAGCCATATTCTATCCCTGTGTTGGATAAATAAAATTCCATCGCTACCCAGTTTATTGAACCCACTACTTAATATCGATATACGAATCGGTGTAAAAAGGAAGAAATAAAAAATCGGACAGTTTTTAACCCAACTCAATATCGATATTAGGCTCAGCTAATATCGCTGCTCAGCTCAGCTGGGTGATTCTGTTTTTAGTGGCAGTTTTTTTAAACGTATTTAAATTTTTTCCAACATTTTTTCATCCTTGACTTTTTGTCAAAATTGATTACGCGGTGTTACAATCTGAGACAGTGTATTATAATTCAAGACAGCTAGAAAATATTTTTCTTTATGGTGAAGGGAAATGTGTACTGCATACTGCTGTACGTTTAGTGACATTCGTGAACAAAATACAGTGACTGCCTAGTGTACGAGGTAAATAACTAAAAAACATGAACCAGGGATCACAAGTGCCTTTGAGGAAGCAACTCATCTGTTCCACATTTATTTAAACCCACAAAGTTCCATCACCAAATTGGCGACTGCATCAGGATTTCATATTATTATGGGTTTACAGAATTACAAATTATGTCATTATAGTTTACACAGTCACACACAACAAAAAAAAAGGTTATGTACATTTGCGCAGAGCATGATACCCCCTGTATTTTGAGCCACCGAATCCCATGACGCCTTCAGAACGCTCCATCACATAATGATCTTCCCTAACCACTTCCGAATTATTAAGATTTTCATTGATTTTGAGCTAGTTTTTGACATTTCTTCGTTTTCCACGTATCAGACCATCTTGATTATGAAAACGAAGGTCTTTCAATTTCGTCCGTCTGTCTGTCCTTCTGCCTGTCCGTTCGTAAGTATGTCTGTCTGTCTGTCGGTCGGTCTATTGGTGCTATTACTAAAAAACTACTTGATGGAGTACAGTCAAATTTGGTAGTTGACGCTACTGCCAGCGAAGAAATTGGTAGACTTTCACAGGAAATAACAGGGTCTAAAGAGACTAGATAATGAAAACATTTTTGTGTTCTCAAATTTAAAACCTCCCCGTTTCATGACATTTTAAACCTATTTCAACAACAATAAAAAAGCTCATATATATTTGAGCAGAACTTGATATCCCTGTATTTTTTTGAGGTTAGGGAAAAATTCTGACGTGGTCTAGCAATTCTGACAGCGGCTCGGATTCAGCTGCTCAAAGTACAGGGGGTATCATGCTCAATTTAAACGTACATGACTTTATATTTTGGCTAGTGTAGCTGTGTTATCAACCATTTAACTTGTAATAGGGAATAAAGGGACAAACGTACATATATATGTATATAAACTGTTAAACACATTACTCTCCTGGGCTGGGTAGAAAACAAATTTGAATAAAAATATTTTTCATGTCAAAGTTAATTTTTCGTCGTTTGCGAGCAATTTGAAAGTTAAATTTTATATTATAAAATACACGAAAGTTACAAAAAACTTAAAGTCAATTCGTTTTTTGTCAAGGACACTTGAACATTTTCGACTACCATGATATCGAAATGTGAAAATCCCAAAATAAAACGGAACTCGTTACATCAACAATAATATGTTGCAAGATATAAATGATTTAATGGGGTAGTAAAACAGATAAAAAGAAATTGCAAAACCTACCAAAAAATCAAAAGTTATAAGGATTATTTTTTCCCAGCTTTTGCCGCTATTATTTCCCTCACACACGAAAGGGAAGTATTGTACACTGAACTGAACTTGTTTCCAAATCGACAAAAGCCACAAGTATCGTCTCACTCACATCAATAACTTCCCTCCATCCGGTTATTACAGCTTGAATAGCTGCTTCACATGAATGTTTTGACCGAAATCCTGATTGGTTTTCATAAAATATTTTATTTAATTCGAAACGATTAAGTATTTGTTCATACATAACACATTGTAATACTTTATCCATCACAAGAGGCACATTTAATGGTTTGAACTCACAGGCTATCGAAGTGTTTTTTATTTTAGGGATTGGATTTACTGTTGTCACTTTTAACTGTTCAGGAACGACACCTTTATTTAATGATGTGTTAATAATATTTAGCGTTACATGCCCCGAAACCATAACAATATTTTTAAGCAGCTTTACATCTAATATTGCATCAGAAGACATCTTGTTTTTTAGATTTAAAATAATTTTTCTCAATTCTGCCAATGATATCATTTTGAAATCTTTTAGTTCAGTGTAGTTTATTTCATTATTCTCTATATTAAGATCCGAATCAGGAATACTTTGGACTATATCTTTTATACTATCAACAAAATATATATTAAAGTGTTCAGCAATATTTCTTTCTCCATTTTACGTCCCATGTGGAAAAATTATTTCATCAGGAACTTCTGACTGCATTTTAGTGTTTACCAATGATTTTAAAGTACACCACATTTTCTTATTATCCCCTTTTTGGTTATCAATTTTATTTGCATAATATTTTTGTTTCTTTTTCCTTATTAATGTTGCTGCTCCATTTCTTTTTTGTTTATATGCTATCCATTCTTCTGCTGTTCACCCTTGTTCAAATTTTTTATATAATTGATCCCTTATTTTAATTTTTTCTTTTATTTCATTATCCCACCACTTTTTATATCTTATTGGAGCAACTTCCTCTATAATTTTTGTTGTTTTGTCAATAAATTCATTATACAGTATATCTACATTGATATTGTTTAAATCCCATCTACAGTCTAGAAGTTTTACCTGAAGTTCTTTAATATCCTTATTCGTTATTATCAGGTCTATTACTGGTGCACAATTTTTTTCAATTCTTGTAGGTTGTTTCACCAATTGAACTTTTTGAGAATTATTTATAATATTATTAATTTTATTACTATAAAAGGAACTGTTGCTAATGTCAACGTTGAAATCACCTATTATCAAAAAAATTTTATCATCAAAGAGACTTAATAAATTGTCTAGATACCCTAGAAATTCACCCATACTCGGTGATCTATATATTACTCCAAAACATATTATTTTAGTGCACATTTTTATTTTGAGTATTAATGTCCACCATTTTTTATTTATGCAGTCTTTCATATATACACTACAATTTACATCCCCACGCACATATGCCATCACACCACCTGTATGTCTGTTTTGTGAGTTCACCACATATGCTTTATAATTTTTTATTCTGTATTCATATTCATAAATATCACTAGTAATCCTCTGAGGCCTGGCTTACCAGTCGCCCAGTAATTAGACATTATTACCTAATATCAATATTGAAGCCGGTTCAAAACAGTTAGGTGGTTTGCGTCATAACTCGAATATATACTTAGCAAAAGCCATTTAGTCCATTCGGTGTAAGATTGGGCGAACTTAAAAATTACATCAAGAGGAATTAAATTCGAATATAGAAGATTTGTGAACAATCCTGGAAGAATAGACACAGAAAAAACTGGTACTCGGCAAACATTTTAACAAAAAAGAAAAAAATGAAAATTTAAATTATATATGGATATGGAATATAATACAAACATATTTTAAAGTTATGTATGTATCATATCACATAAGACATATTCTAATACAGCTTTGAGAAGGCAAACAGAATCGGTTTCCGAGATGACGGCAAATACATTATGTTCATATTTTCATCTTATTCATATAACTCAAAAATACTCGCAAATTTTTCCTTTGATGTTTACAGGCGTGCAGATTATGACCTAATAAAATACTGGATCATTTGTAGATTCCACGGACATTTTTTAAAAAGAATGTAGCAGAAAGTATTAGAAGAAATAAAGAAATACCTAGGGGTATAAGAAACATTTTTCCATAAAATGGAACATTTTGCTGGGATCGCAACAGGTTTTGCGGTCGAAAATAAAGAACACCCTACATTAAATGCATGAAATGAAATATCCCATATTTGGAAAGGAGTGAACAGGTTCTGTAGGCTCTCGTAGAAAAGGACGCGGATAGGTACTTACTGTGCTATTTAATTACTAACAACATTAATACATATAAACGTGAGTCAACAAAGAATAAGTATTAAGTGTAATTGGGATCGAATTAGTAGGCCACCATAGTAGTAAAGAGACGTAATCTAGAAGAAAATATATGTAAATGAAATCGGAAATACAAGAGGATGGTCTCAACAATTGTGCATATTCTAGTAACTTTTGAAAAAAAGGCTAACACAGCTAGCAAAGCGTGTATAGAGCAATTAAGAGCAACCCCACTCGCGCTGAAGGAATGGCATAATTGATTTGTTGTTGGTCTCGTGGCCGATAACATTTCACTAATTGAGCAATTATTAATATAATAATACCACATTCCCAGACAATATTTCGCAAAATGGTAATTGCGGTAATTAGGCGAATTTTAAATAATTGTTTTCGCTGTTAACCTTTATCTAAATAAGTATGGCCGCCTACGCTAGTAATACTTATCACCATGTAATAATAATTATTTATAATATCAATCACTCAATTGGCATGTATCTTTAGCATGCTATGTAATTTGGAAAAATAAAAATGTAATCGATTATTCTAGTTCAAATAAGAAAAGGCGACTTTTATATTTATATATCTTGGAAGTAAACAAATGTATTTTTCTGTCAGATCTGTGAAGCCTTGTGCAGATGATAACATATTTTTTTAACAAAATTAATGCTTACCGAATATTATCAGAAATTCCCCATTTTTGACATGAAAACGTGTGTAGACATCGAGTCGAATACTCAGTTTTCTCCGCAAATATATTTTATTCAGTTTTAAAAATCATTTGATAGCAAGGATTCTTGAAGGTTGTTACCTTCTAAGAGTGGCTGAACATAGCTTGAGGGAAAGAGAAGTTTGGCTGTATGTTTACACAAAACTTTGAAATAGTCTAATGGAAAAGCTTGATAAATTAAGGGACGCACCGTTCTCCAATCATAAAATTGAAAGCCTTCCAAATTCATTTCAGTAGAAAGTTTAACATGAAGCATTTAAAATTAATTTCGTTAATGATTTATGCGTCACGATACAAAATGGAATATTACCCTGTATTGTATATATACATTAAATATAACTGAAAAGTCCTTAAGAAATTGTAAGTGAATTTCACTAGTCACAATGTTTAAAACAAAATCACAACTCTATCGTCTCTAATATCAAACCACACATTCACCTTTTAGGCATGTTGTGCATGCATTTTCAGCATCTAAAGCGAATTCTGCTGTACACAGAACCTAGAAGTTTATCTATTGTCAATGCTATTTAAGCAGGAAGTCGATTTACTAGGAATTAGCAAAATTTTAACAATATCTGCATTTCTGTTGTACATAACTCTTCACAGAAGGGAATCTGCAAGTAAATTTCATCCTCAAATGTAATTTATTGTTACCTCTACGTTATTATACACATGCGTCTCAAAGATATTCTTCAAATAATGCAGATATTTAGAAAAGTTAAATGGTGTTCACAAAGATGAAAAACTTCCTATATATAACATTAATTACGTCGATATAATAAATGAAAGACAAATCTACCTAGAAACTAGCTACACAAATATACCCCAGGAACTAATATTAAAAATTTTAAATACGATTTAAAACAAAAGTGGAAGGACTACAATGTAACTTTCACAGACGGATCCAAACAAAATGGAAAGACAGACTGTGCCTTCTATAATGAAACTAACAACTATACAAAGTGTATAAAACTGAACGATACTTACTCAATATACTGGGCAGAACAAATAGCTATATAGAAGCACTGAAACACATACAACTTTTGAACGGGAAGAATTTTATTATTTTTACTGACTCCCTAAGTGTTACCAAAAGGATACAAAACAATAAATTATATAAAGTATCAAATCTGACAGCGGACATAATCCAAAATATTGGGGAATGCTTGGGTTATGGGGGAGGAAAATATATATAAATTACCATAAGATGATTTTACAACGGTGATCAAATCCAGACTAAAGGCAGAACATAACGAACGCTTTAAAAATAGTGATAAGGGTAAATTCTATAAAAGCTTTCAACACTCAGTACCCACACAGGCTTGGTTTTCAAAAATCCCTTACACTAATAGAAATTTTGTCAGAATTATTTCAAGAATAAGTTGAGGTCACTGTTTATACAGGGCATATAAATATAAGATATATTTAGAAGATACAGCACTATGTGAGGCGTGTGAAGAGGAAGATACAATGGAGCATATTATTTTGAGTTGTGAACCCTATCTATAATGATGGAAATTTTGTTTCGAAATATTTGCAATGAGAAACTAACACAACCTTTTAATTTCGGATACTTGTTGTCACTTAACATAATATGCCCATGTGCATATATCATTTTGTTAAATCAACTAAATTGACATTGTAAATAGATATTAAGACTAAACATGTATGTACCCAAAGGAAAAAAAGGGAACAAAAAAAAACAAACAAAAAACAAAACAGAAAACAACAAAAAACAGCAAAAACAATTAAACAAAATAAAAAGATTACAAATATATTTTTAGGTACCTATTTGCAAAATAAAAAAATGAATAAATAAAATGAAATTAAAACAAGAAAAGAAAATTAAAAATACTAAAAAATAAAAAAAACAAAAAATAAAACAAAAAATAAAAAAACGAGTAATAATAAGCAATACATATAGATATACCTATGTACTCACAATAAAAATACATGAGTTATAATTTTACATAATGTAACTAGTTTTTGATTAATATAGGGAATATGGTGTTTAACTGAAACATTAAAGAATGTTGATAGACCTTGTCTCGAAGGCCAACAACGATATTAAAAAAGAAAAACTTCAAATAATGCTGTCATCATGTATTACGGAAGCGTACTGAGGCCACGGCGAAAAAAAATTAAGTTGAAATTTCAACTTATCATCTTGAAATTTCAACTTAGTAATAATCGAAATTTTAACTAATTCAGTCGAAATTTCAAGATAATAAGATGAAATTTCCACTTGATATGTTGAAATTTCAACTTAATTTTTTTTTCGCCGTGGCCTCAGTACGCTTCCGTAATGTATAAATGTTTTAAATAGTCAATTTAAAAAGTTTCCAATAAACAAGTACTTAGCAGAAAACAAGTAAATATTTTTTCCTATTCAGGTGTTAATCGCTGTTCAGTTGAGTACTTTGTAGCTAGGGTTCGCCTTCGATTCTGTGAGTGATTTATTCTACATTTCGTAAATTAATTTTCTTTATATAAAGACAATGATTATTAGAAATCACCGGATCCTTCGCCATTTCTTAGAATACCACGACACAATATGTTTTACCTCAGTTCAGGAAATTTATTTTGATGAAACATTCACTAAATAAATGTTGATATTAAGGGGAAGGTTTTCCATCTTAGGCCCCAAGGCCCTCAATTGCTTGTCATTAAATATGTTGAATAAAAAAAAGTTCCCTAAAAAATATGAAATACAATAAAAATATGTAAACGTTTTTCTTCAAGACTTCAATATATTGAAACCGTTTCCAAAAAAAACTAGAATTTTTTAGAGCCAAGAAGTGTCGACCAAATGTGACGACACCGCATACGAGAATCGCTGCTCATCAGCCTAAAATGCTCAGACACGGTCGTTGAAATATTCATTATTTAATTTTATAAAATTATTGCTGTAATGTACATTTTTACATCAACCTGCTATAAAATATGGGATGGTTTGTTCTGCGTACATATAATGACTGTACGTTGGTTGGTTCTACTGGTTTGGAAACAGGATCATCGCCCCACTGTGGTGCACGTTGACGTCACATGCAATGACGTCACATGCAATGACGTCCTAAGGCTATCGGTGATGTAATTATTTGAAATATGCTAAATACCCGTTATGGAATTCTAATTCTGAGTGGCACTTTAATCATACAAAGTGACAGCTATTAAAATTCATTAACCGAGCCTATAATAGGATGACATTTTATTTAATATTTTGACTGAACTTTCCTTAAAGACCATCCATTTAAAGAAAAGTAGAAAGGGTCTAGCCGGTTTAGTATATGAAAAATGCACTGACGTCAATTTCTATGATTTAACCCTTTAATTATTGCTGTCTGAAGTATTCCTTCAACTAATTTCAGGCCTCTGCTTTCATTTATATAGAAGATCTGGGAGTAACGACCCTTAACGATAACTTATTTTCTCTATGTCTATGACATATATTCGAATAAATCCAACGCCCAAAAATAGATATCAATTAGTTCCATGCCATGTATTTTTTCATATTTTTAGATCAATTTTTAGGGCTGCAAAACACACTTTTCTTTCCGAGGGTGGTTTTTATAATAACTACTGGAAACACAAGAATCAAATGAATCACTTTTAATCATCTGACAGTCCACTATAATATATAAAAAATACAGAAACGTGAATTTGGTGAAGCAGAAATAAAAAATAGTAACTAATATATTGCGTATATATTTATTTTCTTTTTACCAACCATGTAAGCATATAAAATAAAAACTAATGTAACCACCTATATAACATATGTATTTTCACTACACAGGTATACATTAATAATAATAACCATTATTATTATTACAGAATATGGTTAAATTGTGGCCTATGTTCTATTTGACACAACTCCTTAAAAGTTCTCGTGAAAAGGAATTTCTTATAACTTCTGTTTTTTTATGGTAATAATTTCTCCTTTAATGTAATCAACGGGAAATCCGAAACAATAAAAATGTACAGGGTGTTCCGTTTGAAAAGGTGAAGTTGCATAACCTACCGCTGTTTTTTAAACAGAATAGTTTTTCCATTCAAAATTTCTTTCTATGTCTCCCCGTTTTTCAGTTAATGTTTGTCTAGAGCTGGGACACCCTGCATATAAATAATTTTGCATAAACAATAGATGTGTGGTAAAAATACATATGTTATATACGTGGTTACATTAGTTGTTATTTTATATTTTATATGTACTTACATGGTTGATAAAAAGAAAATAAATATATTATATACGTAATATAACATATTAGTTATTATTTTTTATTTCTATGTTCCACCAAATTATCAATCCTATATTTTATAGTTGACTATGATGATTAAACGTGATTTATTTGGTGGGTGTGTCTCCAGTAGTTATTATAAAAACCACCTCTAAAAATTGATCTAAAAATATGAAAAAAATACATGGCATAGAATAAATTGATATCTAGTCTTTGGCTTTGGACTCATTCGAATATCTGTCATAGTTCCAGAGAAAACCAAAATTGTCGGTAAGGGTTGTTACCCCCATATCTCCCTCATATGTGAAAGCAGAGGCCTGAAATTAGTTGTAGGAATATCTCAGGCAAAAAGCAATAATTAAAATGTTAAAGCATAACAATAGACGTCCGTGCATTTTTCATATGCTAAATCGGCTAGACCCTTTGATGACTAGGTAAATATGTACCTACATACAGAGCAACCCAGAGTTAAACCGCCAAACGTTCAGGATCGATTGTTCAGATTAAAATAAGACTCCTTTCATCTATAAAGCTTTTTCCAAAAATGCATCCCTTCCAGGCTACAGCAAAAAGGAACGAAGAGAAAAAAATCTCGCTTCGTGGCATTTATTACAAAACGGTGAAGTATTGAAATTTCACAAACAACTGGTCGAAATGACTGCCCGATACAAAAAAATCGGTAAAGGTATTTACATAGAACTTCCTTCTTTATTTACATAGGGCGGCCACGTTAAAAAAATATTAATTAAGAAATGACATAAGAATTATAATCGCAATGTAGTTAGCCCTATTATTACAGAGAAAACCTGATAACTTTTTTCCATCATCTACACTAGTTTTGGGGGATCAAATTTTCAATATACTTTTTTAATTTTCAAAACATTTTTTGGTTGAAATGGGTTTATAATGTAACGAAACGTGGAAATTTTAGAATTGAAAAAAAATCCATGTACTGGGAAAAAATAAAATTCTTTTTTTTTTAATTTCCAAAACCGTTTTTCTGAAATGTTTAGAACGTCATGAAGCGTGGAAATTTTAAATTTAAGGCAAACAATTTTCCATCCATTTTATACAAAATTTTCAAAATTTTTTTCTTTTTAATTTTCAAAACAAATGTTTAAAAAGACTATGTTTAGAATGTCATGAAACGTGGATATTTTAAATTTGAGCAAACAAAATTTTTTACCATCATCCATTTTATACAATATTTTAAAAATTTCAAAATATTTTTCTATTTTAAATTTTCAACGAAAATTTTTTCCTTTTGAAATAGGTTTAGAATGTCACGAAACATGGACATTTTAAATTTGAGCGAAAACAAAATTTTTCCATTATCTATTCCCTTTAGACTGTCCACCCTGTATGTTTTCTAATGAAAGTCTAGCCATTTCTTCGGTGGCAGTGGCGTCAGCTACCTACCAAATTTGACTGTTCTCCGTCAAGTAGTTTTTTAGTTAATGCACCAACAGACCGACAGACAGACAGACGGACGGACGGACGGACGGACAGACAGACAGACAGACAGACAGACAAACTGACGGAATTGAAAAACCTATATTTTCGTAATCTACACGTTCTGAAACGTGAAAATCCGAAAAAATCTCGGAGGGTGATTTTCTCTCGAATAAATACTTCCCTTCGGTATGAGAGGGAAGTAAAAATCCATAGAAGTCATATCCGGAGAGCACGCAGGTCAAGGGCAGGGGCAGCCTCAACTGCGACCGATCCATATTCCCCGAAAAGCAGGGCCATTCAGGCGTGGAGGCAGAAAAATTGGACCGATGAGTGAGTCGCTACACAATTCCATTCAAACGTTGCACGAACATTGATATTGAAAAGGGCTATCTCGTACGGCATGGGGATTTTCGTGCTCTTAAATGTGAGCGTTATGCTGATTAAGATACCATAAGAGAAGGACGTGGAAGGGTTTCTGTGAGAGGATCAATGAAATGCCTCCAGCTACCAGACTCCAAAAAGTCCTATCAAGAGACCACTCAAATGGAATAGGGCTGCTACAAGGATCAGATGGCAGCTACACAGAAAACAGGAAAGAAAGTATAGAGTTACTTCTGCAAACTCACTTTCCAGACTGCAAAATTATAGAAGAGGGAGACATTAACAACCGGATTGGAAAGGAAGTACGCTATCCTACAAACCGGGAAAAAAAGTCTCTCAGGAAAAATATTTACACCTAATAAGGTTAGATGGGCGATTAGCACTTTCAAGCCCTACAAAACACCCGGAGGGGATGGTATCTTTCCAGCCCTACTACAAAAGGGAATCGAAGAGATACTACCAATGCTGATAAAAATTTTTAGAAGCAGCTACAACTTAGGGTATATTCCCCAAGCCAAGCGACCAAGCGATCAGCCTAAGTCATATCGCCCCATAAGCCTAACCTCCTTTCTCCTAAAAACGATGGAGAAAATCTTAGATCAACATCTAAGAAGCGAAGTTCTACCAAGAGCACCGCTTCACAAAAATCAATTTGCCTATCAAGCTGGCAAATCCACAACGAATGCCTTACATAGCCTTGTAAATAGGATTGAAAAGACATTTACTGCAAAAGAAGTAGCCCTTTGTGCATTCATAGATATAGAGGGGGCCTTTGATAACACCTCCTATGAATCAATAAAAAGGGCAGCAGGTCAAAGAGGGTTCGAGCCCTCAACAACAAGATGGATTTACTCCATGCTCAACAGTCGGAAAATAACGACTGAAATGGGAAGTGATTCGGTAACAATAACTGCCATCAAGGGATGCCCCCAGGGAGGGGTCCTATCACCCTTGCTATGGTCTCTGGTAGTCGATAATCTTCTCAAAAGGTTAAGCAACCATGGATTTGATGTCCAAGGCTATGCTGATGACTTAGTGATAATAATAAGAGGCAAAAACGATAGGATGATGTCAGGCCTATTGCAAATTGCTCTCAACATTATCAAAAATTGGTGCATGGAGGAGGGCCTAAATGTCAACCCATGTAAAACAGTCATAGTACCATTCACCAAAAGAAAGAAGCTTACACTAAAGCCTCCAACGTTGAATGGCACACTAATTAACTTCTCCAGTGAAGTCAAATATCTAGGAGTAATCCTAGATCAAAAACTCACGTGGAACGCACACCTAACAAGGGTAATCGGAAGAGCAACGATGGCATTTTGGACATGCCATAGGCTCTTCGGTAAAACCTGGGGCCTAAAACCGAAAATGATCTACTGGTCATATTTAACGGTGATTAGACCTATTGTCACCTACGCATCGATGGTATGGTGGACAAAAACAAAAGAAAAAACAGCACAAAACAGGTTGCAAAAACTGCAACGGTTAGCGTGTCTTGGAATCACAGGTGCAATACGCACCTGTCCAACAGCAGCAATGGAGGCGCTACTGGATCTGCCTCCCTTGCATATCCATGTTAAAAGGGAGGCAGCTCTTAGCGCCTACAGGATACATTCTAATAAGAAATTCAAACCAGGGGATCTGGTTGGTCATCTGACTGTTCTAAACGAAGTCCAGTTAGACTCAATGACCAAGCCCACAGACTCCACACCAAAAAGGTTCGACTTTGAGAGAACCTTTGAAGTGGTAATTCCTAGCCGCCAGGTGTGGAGCTCTGGAGGTCCACAATGGGAAAAAGGATCACTCATCTGGTACACGGATGGATCCAAGACGGATGAGGGAGTAGGCGCCGGTGTATACGGCCCAAACTGCAGGCTGACAATAGCCTTGGGTCACACTCCCACCATCTTTCAGGCAGAAATATATGCCATAGATCTTTGTGCTCGACAGTGCATAAATAAAGGCACACGGGGATCAAGAATCTATATAGTTTCAGACAGCCAGGCAGCACTCAAAGCTCTGAGTTCATTCACCTTTGAGTCACAGATTGCCTGGGAATGTCTACAAACAATAAAGCAACTGGCAAGAAACAACAAGATCAACTTGATGTGGGTGCCAGGGCATGAAGGAATAGAAGGGAATGAGATTGCGGACGGCCTTGCAAGACAGGGTGCCAAATCGACATTCATCGGACCAGAACCGTTTTGTGGGATAGCAAGAAGTAACACGACGGAGGAGGTAAGAACATGGGAGGATGAACAAAAATCCTCCTACTGGAACTCAACTCCAGGACAAAAACAAGCGAAAAAGTTCATTACTTATTCGCAAAAGAGAGCTAAAGAGCTACTGGAACTCAGCAAAACGGAATTAAGACTGCTAACAGGTCTTTTCACGGGTCACTGCCCATTAAAATACCATCTTAAAAAAATGGGCAAGGCTGAGGATGAAAGTTGTCGATTCTGTACTAAGACAACCGAAACGTCGGAACACATACTTTGCACATGCGAAGTATTAGTCCGGCAAAGGCTACAACACTTGGAACAGGTGATTTTAACACCTGCAGAAGTGTCAAAGTTAGCCCCCAGGAAAATTCTAGGATTCTTTAGAAGCCTAGGATTGGATGGGAACACATAGATATGGGGTAATCACAAAAGATCTTTATAGGTCGAGGTGAGGAGAGGTCAAACGCCTGAACAACCCAAATGTAATATGTAATCTGTAAGATACCAGCGCGGGTGAAAGTTGCTTTGTCGATCCAAATCACACTCCGAGAGAAAAAAGCACAATTTGTTGTTTGCCTTAAGAACCATCAGGAAAATTCTCTTCTACGCGGCAGGTCACCAGGTAACAAATTTTAAACTTTATGCAGATAATATGGTTGACGACTGTCTGCTCTTAAAGTCCTGTTTCTGCATTTATTCTAATTGCAAAGAACTTCCCCGCTGTTGCTAGAAGATGTTTCATGGAAGTGCTCCAAAAATCTGTTCTGTTCTTCTTTCATTCTGAAGAGGTGGGAAAATATCATATGCTCGCGGCCTCGGTGGAGTTGACCAATTGATCATGTCTCTCTTAGACGTTTGGAAGTATAGAATAACACTGATCTGTGAGAAGACTTCCTTAGTGGAAATTTACGGGTGTACTCAACTACTACAGCGTACGCATTGCCATCACAGCACCAGTAAACAAACACAACATCCACGTATTCAGCTGCAGTGTAAATATTTCGCATGATTCCGATTAAAAATCGGCGCAAACGTACTTAAAACGCACTACAACTCCAATTAATCAATTCACTGAGAAAAATGTTAAAGGCTGTCAAACACTTACAAAAAACCTATAAAAAATTAGAGCACGCACTCCATGCAAAATTGTACTCAACTACGAAGCTGGACTCCAGGAAAGGATTGTTCAAGTAGCCCGGGAGATTACACTGTCAGACTACCGTCCAGCTGCTCAGTCTGTCGTCCGTAGGTTTGAGCTTTGTATTGCATATGGTGGCAGCCACTTCGAGCAGTTTCTGTGAATTTCCAAAATTTCACCGTTCTGTAATAAGTTTCATGTAACGAGACGCATCTTTCTCTCTTTTTTATTTAGCTCGCAGGGGGTGCATTTTTTTTAAATTCACAAATTTCGCAATCCTTGCAACCATCGGGACATTGGAAATGATAACACCATACATAAAACATTAACTTATTTATGTCCCACAAAACATGATTTTAGGTACTATCCGCTATTATTTGTCAAACTTTGTGAATCCATGGCGACTACGATTGGCGCTGACCACAACCGCATTATAACTTCATGTTCTCCGCGCATACTCATACTGTGTACACTTGCTCAGTATTACGTCATCTGATCTCGACTCTTTCATGTCAGCGGCCTTGAACAAAACTCGTAACTTTGGCCCCATATATGAACATTAACATTTCCAATGTTAAAAAGCCGTGGGACACCCCCGCACCACTCTTTCTTTGTTTGCGAGGCTAATACTGCCTGCGGCGCGGCACTGATAGTTATTAACAATTAGATAGCAAAATAAAAATCAACCTAACTAACCTAACCACCTAACCATCACATGAAAGATTGAAATCATTATAGGAAAAAGAAGGGAAACATTATTTCTGCCGTCAAGTCAAACCTGAATTTGTGAAAAAATTCATTAATCGTTACAAAATAAAAATAAAAATTCGGTGTGCCCAGGAGTTGACAAACAGCGCTATTGCACGGAAGAAATAGTTGAACAGTCAAGACGGTACAGAGAGAACAAATTTTGTACCATCGAGCCGGAACTGTTGGACCGAGAGTTAGCGACTTGTTACGAACATAGTGATTTTAATGATTTCAAGTTAATTTTGTGTTATTCTGTGTCTGCGACGCTAATACTGCCTGCGACGCTAAAAACTATTAACAATTAGATATCAGAATAAAAACCTACTAACCTATCCCAAGAATTCAAATATATTCTTCATAGGATTTTGCAAACAGCAGAAAAAATAACTATCTATAACTAAAAGAAAAGCTTTGTGCAAAAATATTAATGAAATATTTGCATTCTTTCGATAACCTGAATTCTGGTTATGCTAGCAAATTAAAATCCTAAAATGAATTTGTCTAATTTCTTACTTGACAATTCTCATTCTAACACTAGCACCCACACAGGCCCCTACGGCTATGTCTTGGTTATGCATGAAACATATTTATGAGTGGCTTTATGTCTTTCTGATGAGCTCCAGAATAAGGGCGAAAAACGTTTCAAAGGCTAAGCATTTCCAAGAAACAGAATGATAGATTTCATGAAAATGTAATCCATTAGAATGAAAAATTTTTAAGACAAAGTAGATAACTATATTCATTTTATACCTTTGTTCTTATTTTTAAATGAATCTTCATGATCGTCGGGGATTATGTAGATACTAGTTTAATCTGCATGGCCGTAGGGGACTGTGTGGATGCTAGTGTTAGAATGAGAATTGTCAAGAAATTAGACAAATTCTTTTTAGGATTTTAATTTGCTAGCATAACCGGAGTTCAGATTATCGAAAGAATACAAAGATTTCATTACTATTTTTACACAAAGTTTGCTGTTTGCAAAATCCTGTAAAGAATATGTTTCAATACAATTATAAGCAAACAAATAATAACTCATTCTTAACCTTTTTTTTTTGTGTGTGTGTGGCGGAGGAGGGGAAATCCTCATGGACACCCGGCGCACGTGTCTATCGCGACGGGTAGTGCCGGACTTTTACCGGCTAGAACCCCTCCTCCGTTCCGCCCCGGAACCGCTAACTCATTCTTAACCTATCACCTAACCTAAAGAAATCACACGAAAGAATGAATTTATTTTAAGTAGAATAAAACCTACTAACCTAACCTAAAGAATTTGTGAAAAAATACATTAATCGTCACAAAATTAAAGGGACCTTTCGCACCGCAAGCGAGAACATTACCTATGCTCCCACCGTACGGCTGATGGTGAACACTAGGCCAAAGAATAAATAGTGAGACAAATGATATCACGCTTCTTTATTCATCCGCCGCAGCAGCACTAATGCGTCCCGACTCAATGCTACAATATTTGCTCTCTTCGTACCGCCCTTTGTTGAACAAGCGGTACAATATCAATCTGCGCTGACCGACTACAACGCATCGCTTCCTACATAGTAACAAGCTCTCGCTCAGTATTACATCATCTGACCTTGATACTTTCATGTCGACGGCCTTGGAAAAAACTCGTAACTTTTGTCCTATACGCGAACATTAACATTTCCAATGTTAAAACTTTATATATGAAAAAAGTCTTATTTTAAGCTGAAGGATCGATCCTGGACGTTTGGCGTGGTCTGGGCCACCCTGTATAATAAGACAATAATTTTGTAATGAGTTAAGGAAACATCATGTAACTTAATATTGTGAAGCAGTAAGCAATATGGTATTCTCTCGCTCAATTCTTGAGCCCCTGCGGACGATATCGGCAATTACCTGCGAATAATACAGATGGCAAGATCAACAACTCATAAGGTGAGCAATATAATGTGCACAAAGATTTGACTTGTTAACGCTTTAATTTTCTTCGCTTTGCTTTACGCCTCTGAGACATTGGCCCCTTGGGAGATACGCAGATGGTGTACTGATGGTTTCAAGATGTAAGTCTGGACACGAATTTCCTAGATAGATAAACGCACCAAAAGCTCGATTCTCCACGAAATACGTCCCACAAACTGACTCTCTAATAACATGAAAACCTAATGACAAGAGGCGAAGAGAATGCCCTCAGAAACATTGGACTGATGCCACTAAGGAATTAATGGGAAAGAGCTTTGGTGAGGTCGTGTGTCGAACAGGCAACCGTGAGAAATGACGTGATGCTGTTAGACGTACCACACAGCACTGGGTGATCAACTAGAATAATGCATGGATTATAAAACGTCTGCCAAGATGTTGTGAATTAGAAGAGGAAGACTTAATATCAAAAAAAAAAAAATCTATTTGAACAATCAGGCAATACATCAATTAAAAATTCTTCACTTCTCAGATATGTGTGAATATTAACAAAGAATAAATTTCAAAAATTAAATAGAAAACTAAGCATGTCTAGAGATAGTTTGTATAAAAACAACAATAATAAATTACAAAACATCTATTTAATTGAATATAAATTCCATCAGCCCAAAATAAGATACGAAAAAGCAAAAATAACTCAACACGAGAGCGATTCCAATTTCCTGGAAAAGAAATTGTATTACTAAACAAACATTTTACTTCCTACAGCAACGTGATCCAATAACTTATCGCTGGACTCTTAACCGATTAAAATACGTATATAAATTAAAAGATTTCTTCGTAACGTTAATAATTCAGAGAGCTCAGTTGTGTTTCGAGCTTAAGAGTATATTTTTGTGTTCAGTGCCGTTAACTATATTAAATTATATTGTGAACATGTCGATGTTGTTGAAGGTATTTACTACTTTGTTTTGAAATTTGTATCAGTAATTTTACAATTAATGTGATACTAGTGGAGTGTTTTATTTTTCGCAAACTTTAAACTACCACTATCCGCAAGTAAATAGTAGTATTTTATAGAGCAAATGGTTAACCACTATTAGATACGCTTTTTATGTGTGGGTGGTTTATAGTAAGAGCCGTGGGTGAGCCCACAAGTAAAAAAGCTCCGTTTAGCCACAATTTGTATACATTATTTTTCGTATTACCATTCACAGTTTTATAAAAACAGTGTTTTCACCGAATCAATGTATTGTAAGTTTTGCCGGTTTTCTAAAAAACAATTATCAAATTAAGTGTTCATTTCATATGGTGAAATAACATTTCTTTTTCTACTCCTGTCGTAGAAAGTTGCCTGTCCATTCACTGTGTTCAGTGTTGAGACTTTACCTTTTCATCATTGTTTAAGTTTTCTTCAAATTTCCATGACATTAAGCATTTTCACGGTACTTTCAGTGTATGCTGTCTTCCTTTCACTTTTATTGACACTTAAATTGAATGAATTTCAATATTGAAACAAGATTTTCAGAAAAACTTTATTCAATATCTGTTAAAACGAAAAGTTACCAAAGTTAGTATTACTATTGCAATTATTATAATTCGTCATCTAAATCGCAGGTATGTGATTATATCAAAAGTGTCACATCTGATGTAGAAGAGTGAAAAGTAGCATGCCCATTTTTTTATTTTTTTCATGTAATGCTTCCGAAACAGACACATCAGGTTTTTCAAAAATTTTGTTTGAAATATTGGCTTTATTTGTATAGAATACAACTTTCAGCCGCTGTTATCAATTTCCAACTACCACTTATTTTAAGGTTGGTAACACTAAAGAAAATTGTGGTTGGTACAAAGTGAGGATTTTGATAGCTTTCTTCTACAACCAAGTACTTATTCTATTTATTTACCTGACCTGTACTACAAAAGAAATCTCTTTATAATTTAGGAGCCTTATATTTTCTATTAATTTTGATTATATCCGATTCATTTCCTTATGCTATTGTGAATATTTTTTTTTACTTTGGTTCTTGCAACAGATACGGTGAAAGTTAACGGAACTATATCTTCAATATCATCTAGAACCATATTCTTCAGTTACACGCTGCACATTCTCCCGCAGTACGATAATAGGAAACATGAAAAGCTTTTAGGCCTACCTTTGACGTCAAATAAACTTCGTCTGATACTTGCCACAAGAATTTCTTTATTTTCCTTCTCGAGAATATTTTCGCTTTGTATGATTTATATCTTTCTCTGTAGAAATGCTGTAGGCATTTTCGCAATGCTTATATTTTGTTTTGCCATATAAGAGATTTTTAATATAGAATAGTTCCTCCACATTATTAATGATGCAAATAATTCCGACATTTTAGCGAAATGTACATGAACAAGACTTTCTGGTGAGACAGAGACATTTTTCTTTATGCACAGATCAAGAGAGTTTGTATATATTTCGAGGTATACCTTTTTGACATTTAGAGTAACAAAATCAATGTTGTGATATATGTAGTTTCGTGAATTTCAGATGGAATTCTTGAGAAATCCATTTACTCATTAATTGCGCTCAAAGAATCCTAATTATTTTATATTGTAAATCAACGATTGGCTTATTACCTTCTGCATAGCGAGAAAAATTATCGTCATCATGAGTAAGGTTAGAGAAAGTAGTAATTGTTTTTAGATTATACTCATTTCTTTTTCAAGCGTATCAAACTCTTCGTATTATGCTACAGAACATTTATACAGAGTCTTTCCATAATGTCATGACAAATTTCAAAGGATATTTTATCTGGTGGAAAAACAGACCTGATTTAAAAAAATATATAGAAACTACATGATTCCCAGACTTCTTGAAACACATTTGCAGAGATTTTCTTTGAGGTATGGGTCAGGAAAATGTACTGCTTAACCAGTTAGTTGTAAAATACATACATACATCAGTAAAATATCTGAGGAAATTGCTACTTATTTATAATTGTCAAATTCCCCACTTTATACCGTCACATCTTTCGTCGGTTTCCAAAAATTTTATTGGTTGAAGTTGAAGCAGATATTACCAGCCGTGGTATGTATGCGTAAATACTTGAAAGCAAAACATGAAAAATATTCTCTTACAAAATACCTTGATTCGTATGGTGAATATTTTGATTATTTTGGCTTCTTGCCTAATATAATTAGATAATTATATTTAAAGCAGTTTTTAGCATTTTTAGCCTTAACTGTTCTTTCCGTTTTTTAACAATTTTATATTTATGACTTTTCCCTTACTTGAGGTTTTTAAGACCACTGTTTATTTTCATATTGTGTGTTTGTGATTCTATTTGTAATTGTCTTTAAATTAAGTAGTTAGTTATCACGAAGGTATGGATATATTATTTCCATATGTGTGGCATGAACAAATTTCTATTCAATTCTATCCTGTTCTACTCCTTAATCGACGCGGTGGTTGAACATCGAAAACAATTGTTAGAGTTACGTTGATTACCAATAATATTTTTGTAAGAGCTCACGAATCTGTTACGGAGGCATTACAGATTTTGGATGAAAATAGTAGAGATTTTTGGTTTGTTGATTTGGATGTACCATCTTTAATTACAGATTTTGTCTCTCGTCGGTATTTTTCGTATATTAACGAGAAGAATTAGCATAAAAACATTCTTCCCTGTTAAGTTTGAAGTTGGTACCTTCAAACATCACTGATTTTTACGGTCTGTTCGCAACATTTTAGAGTGCTTAAGAAGCATTTTAGGTGAAAAAATTATCTCTGTGAGAGGTTATGATGATAAGAAAACAATATTATTTATTTAATTAGCTAGGTGTCTTTATGAAACATGTATTATCTATGAGTTAATTAATTATATCGAACATAAATCGCAGTTTTTGAATTATATCAACCCAGTTTGGTCATAGTCGAGATATAAAAAAAACAAAGAAATTATGTCGTCTTACAAGGCTAGATTTTTATACTTACTTAAAATAAATATCATAATCGCCAGAACGATCACGTGCTACGTGATCGTGATGATTCTTTATTTATACTTAACATTTAGAATCTAGAAAATTCTTCTCCGAATAAAAATTCTGGGAGTTTAACTAGCCCAAAAGACATATGTTTCCAATTTTTAAAAAAGTAGATTTTTTACCGAATATTTTGTCTCAGAATTCGAATTTCTTTCCTTTTTCTAAAACATAAATATAAGCTCCCTCAACAATAAAATAACCTTTCCAGAATGTTATGATTGTTAACAAAAGTATCACACATCCAAATGTAGAGACATTTTTCATTGTTTGCTAGATTGACTTTCTACCGCATCTGAGATAGACTACTGTATCATTAATAAAATATACCTAATCTTTATTTTTAATAATGTTGTCTGAAGAAGAAATTATGTTTCACAAGACTAAATTTATGTTAGAATAATTTTTGCACGCCTACAAAACCGAATAAATGAAGGACAACATACAAAATATCCGGTAGTTTTAATCACAGAAAAAGTACGTATCGTGTCCATTTTACCAAAACTAATGCCTTGACTATTAACTTCCATCGTATCTTAAAGTTTAAATATACCGAAAAATTGATAAAAAATTAAAGAAATATTTTTAAAATTTTTGAAAAATGGTGAGGCATTTGAAATTTCACTGACTGCTTTGATTCTTTGACTATTCTGGTTGCGGATACTAACTTCGCACACTTTTGGAGATCTGATTTTATCTATTATGAGGTTAAAAAGTGTACGTACACTGAAAATAACTCGGTGGCATATAACGATGATGCACCGAAAATGCCACCTAGCTCCAAGATTACTATGTTTATTTTAAAATGTCATTGCCCTCACTATTAAATATGAAGCAGTACAGAATTTTGGAAACAGGTTACTTTAAATCTGCCTAAAATACTTTTTGTGGACAATAGCAATTAGGAAATATTGTCATAGGTATATAGTAAGCAAACGAAGATCCTTCACATCTTTCACATTTGATATAACAGAAAGAAAATACCTAAATAATATTTACAACTTCAATCTGGCTTAAAATTTACCTTAAATGTGGTTAACTAGGACTTTCATGATCAATGATGATAAAGATTCTGTCTTTTTTCATTGAGCTCTTCTGCACTTCTTGATCAAACCTCTACATATTTATTTGAATGTTTCTTAACTTCTCCAATTGATACGTTAGAAAACGTATATTTCAACAATGCCTTGTCGTCATTTTCAATTAAAATCGACCGTTAAAATATGATATTATTTCTAAGGAACTAAAATCGATACACTATTTTTGATAGAAAATAAAATAAAATATGACGTGGAAAGTGTCTTTGATATTATATGCCCCCAATTATATGTCTTATTATAAGTACTTGAATTCTTTTAGGTCAAAAAGAATAACAACAAACGAGCTTTTACTGAAAGAATTTCCCACAGGTTGTAATCACTAAAATTACATATACAAGATGACCATTTGAAATAAACATTGATATAATAAAACCAATACCCATTTCGACATAAATTGAAATAATACATGCTTTCTAACATCATCAGAAAAATCTATTTGTAATATACATACTTAGGTAAAAAATTACGTTGTGGCAAGCGGATTTGTATCGGTGTGATGAATGCGTGATTTAGATAAAAATATTTTTCTACTAACTACATAATTATTTATAAAAAAGAAATGAGTTATTTGAAAACAAGTGTATTAACTTGGGCCGTAAAACCATTAAATATGTTTTCTTCTTAATTATCTGAAATAGACGGTCTTAATTAAATTAATTAATATTTAATAACTGATAATATAGGCGTTTGCTAATGATTTCCGACCTATAGTTCATAATATTTAAAAATAACCACATATACAAATACTTCCAGACATCGTGGTAAATATTTTAAGATGGGGATTTTCTATTGATTGGGTCTATCTAATCGAATAAACTATTCTAGGCAAGTAAAGCTTGTTCGTATTAAGGAGGTGCAAAATTGCGAGTAATTTTATATACTTACAAAATACTGTTTGAAATTTTCGTTTCCACGGACCGCAAATAACAGTAGTTGTAGATATTCTCTAGTATATTTTTTTCTACACTTTTGGCATCTAATTGGCTTTTTCCTTGTTCTCTATAGCAAGGATTGTGTGTTAAAAGGGCTTAATTTTCCAGCTTCATCTGAAACATTTTTGTTATCCTCACTGCAATATAATTTAAAACGTTTTTATCCGGTCGATTTTGTTATTATATTTTTGAAGTTGTGATTCAGCTGCATGGTTGAATTCAAATCAATTAATACATTTTCGATAAAGTGTTTCCTTCATTTAAGGGTGTCGTGTGTTTGCGTGTTCAGCTTTAATTTTATAAAAGTTTTCCTCTAAAAGTAAATAATCATCCATGCCAACATTCGGGAAAAATATTTAAAAATCCAGGCATAACAAAAATGCTATTAGTAAGAGAGTTGTCTGAATGGTGATAAATATGAGTAATAAAGACAAAATCTCCCTCGTGCCACAACATCTATGTGTGCATTTCACGCGCACGCGAATGTAACGTCCATAGGATTACAAAATATACAACAGAATAAACTGAGTAAATGCATTTAGATATTTTTATGTACAGAGAGATCGAGAAAGACTGAATGTGCCGCTTCCTAAAGATCTTTTGCGTGCCACTCACACTAGTTTGTGATACTTTCAATATTTGCATGTTGGTGACAGTGACTTAGTAATTTATATAGGTCGTACGCGCCAATATTCTCGACTAAAGATGACGGTCTCGGATGATTAGGGGTCGAGCTTGAGCTCTCTGCCCCAATCATCGCTGTAGACCTGGACCGGCCTCGTAAGGGGTGGGCCTGCTTTTTCGCCTATTCCCCCCGCAAATGCGGACAGTATTGGCGATGTTAGCAAACCTCCCCTAGTCCTGGCTGTTGGACCCTGCCAGCTGGGTCGTTTCTTCTGGCGCTCTTCTGTCTTGGTCTTCTTTCTTCGCTGGCATGTATAGGCTCCCGGGAGCGTCTTTCGTCTGTCGTGAGAGGGAACGGCTGTTGTCGAGCCCTCTCGGAGTTTGAAAGGGATTTGAGGGTGTTGACTAGTCGGAAGCCCAGGATACCAATTGGCCTCATGTGCTCCGATTTCGTCGGAAGGAAGTGTGAACTGTGTAGTTCAGAATTGTGTTCGGCCAGAGACGCTTTCTTAGCGTTAGAGGCCGGCACGGGCTAGGGTAAGGGTACCGAGCTGGTTGTTTGCTTGGTACCCCCGGGATCGGGTATTGGATATTTTTGGTCATTGTCTCCTTGGATCTGGAGCTTCGGCCTCTTGAGCCTCGGAGCGTCGTTGGGGTCATAGTCAGTCGCCTGTCTGACCAGCGGATTCCCATGCTCTGCTGTACGGGCGTATAGGTTCTTCGCTCTGTCCCGGATGACTTCAGTTACTGGGGTGTATTTCAGGTCTCTGAAGATGTCGGTGTTTCTGATAAACCATGGTGCATCCGCGGCGCACCGAAGTGCGACGTTTTCCATGGCTTGTATCCTCTTCAGATGGGTGGCTGCTTGGTATCCCCAGGCAATATAGGTCGTACGCGCGCACAAAATTTAGACATTTGTTATAGTCTAGGGACATTAAACCCAAGATGTTAAGTGAAAACTGATAGAACTTTTGATTATATTAGTACTTTTGTGGACATTTTGTTTTACAGAATGTTTTGGCTGCGTTACTAATTGTGGAAGCGTGGCAGTAGTAGATATTGACGCCAGTTTTTATTAAATTACCTCCATTTTTCAACCAGGAAAAGTTGAGGTTGGAACACGATAAATGTGGAAGCTTCGACTTGGACTTATTCTTTTAATTGTACACCATTTTCAAAAATCATATAATTATAATACATGTGGGTGTAGTGTGTATTATTCGGAAATATATCGGCATCTGCACTAAAGTCTTCCGTATTTAATATATAGGGATTTAAACTGATAGACCAACTATTTTCCATACACCTATACTGTACATCATAAGACGATTTCGTAAAACATACACTGGTCTCCATCTTAACAAGTAAAATTCGCCTCATGAATTGATCGAGGATAATTGAGGATGTTAAATAATCCGAACTTAAGTTTTAAAACGTCATAAAATCCACAAAATATACTGTTATGAATTACACCCCCTTGGAACTGGAGATGATACGCCTATGCCTACTAATAGTGACTGGAAAGACTCTAGAAAGAGCCATGGACTTGTCTAGAATGTGGTGGAAGAAGATTCTGGTTCAATCTAGAGGTAATATCAGAGTATATAAGGCGCGATTACCGGCGCAGAAGAAGCAGTTTTATTAAGAAAGCAGTTTATAAAAGTTAACAAGTTGAAAAGTGAAAAGTGAGGTTAAATAAGAAGTAAATAAAGTTTATTTTGAAGTATTGCATAGTCAGTAAATTGTTAAATAAAGTGTTAGTAGTGTTTATATCTTGTTGAAATTATTTAGAACCCACGGATTCACACAGGGTGTTTCCAAAAAGGCGAATAAATGTGACAATACAGTTAAAACAACGCGTTCTACCAGCTGATCACAAAGTGGCAGCCATTTACATTTCAGTATTCCCTAAAGTCTAGTAACATAGGAAATCAGCTTTAATAATGTACGTAGAATAGAAATCAATTTTGATAATTCTATTGACTTCTCTGTGTCATGTGACCCTCATCCTTTCTCGATCGCACTGTAAATACTGAGAATATATATTAATAATTAGTTTGCGGTCGGGGTGCACCTGTGGAAGTTGGTCCGACCCCCTTTACACATAGCGAAAACATTTTTAATTCTAAATTATAAACCGTAGGGCTGCATCGAATTTCTTAAATAAATCTAGTTCTCCTAGACTTAAGAGAGTAATTAAAGTGACCTGGGAGGCTTGCATAAAGTTTTTAAAATATTTTCAAACGAAAAATCAAAAGAAGCTGCATGTTTCCAGAAGCAGTTGCTACTTTATAATTGTAAGATAAATTGGTTACTGCTCTGTCTGAATTCAACGATAAAGTAAATAATAAGAAAATTGGTAATGAATGCATATTTACTATTAGTTATATACATGTTACTGAGAACATTTAAATTAAAAATTGTTTTGGAGTTTAAATAGTGTTGAGTTACATTCCAGTTGAAACTATTCTTAATGAACCTAAACTCCCGTTGACAAAGATTTCATGTTTTAAGAACTTGGCTGTTTTTTTTGGTCATTTTCACAGTATATTACGGAAAAAATGCAAATGTTTACAATTCTGTTCGGGCCATTTCAGTGAAAAATTTGAGGTTAAGTTTTGAATTTTTTTTTCCCTAAATATTTTGAGAAATGCTTATCGGACCAAAATTAAATAAAATTCTTCTTTGAAGAAGATGAGATTTTAAAGGTAAAAGGCCTCATGATATTTTTTGTAGGACAAACAGTTTTCGAGTAAAACGGAATTTAATAAGTTATAAACATAAAATATGAACAGATTTTTTATTACTTATATTTTCTTGTTTAAATAATACATAAAATATGATATTTTATACAATTCTGAGTAAAATCTGTGAAAAAATAAAAAAAGGCAAAAAATTTAAATAAAAAGTATATATTTTCTTCAAAATTGTTCGGTTCTTATACCAAGTATACGCCACGAGATGAATAAACATGTGTAAGATCAGCTGATCAACAACAGCGGCAACTCTCCCAATGCCTCAGCAGGCAAATGCATGTGTTACTCACGACGCCTTTTCTTAGAGAACTTTACGTGTTGTTACATCCATTGTACTCTCTTCTGACAAAATCATATCAAAATGGATTGTTACGGGTTGAAAGCATAGGAACTCAGGACAAAATTCTTAAGTTACAAGTCCTGAAATTATGCCATTACCAAATTCTGTCTAATAACGTAAAAAACAGTTAATTTTAAAATTAAAAACCGTCCGGCAATACATAGTACATAGTTTTAACTTTATTGCATATTTCTTTGTTTTTTGGTAGGAATAAATTTCGCAACTTCACAAATATTTTTTACTGAAATGTTGTGGCTAATTTTGAAATTGTGGCAATTCACAAATTTCAAAGTGCTCTCTTTTAAAGTCAATAAACGAAAACGGTTTGCGCTATTATTAAATTAAAATATTTACTTAAGAATGTAACTAGACAAGAATAATATATATTGATCAATTTTTTAAGATAAAACAACATTTGAATTAAATGTGTATTTTTTCCGGGAAGAAGTTATTTTGAATCCATATGTATTCTTTAAGAGTAATCCATTAAAGAACTAAATCAATACAACTGAAAGTCTACACTTTCTTCTTTAAAACGATTTTTCTCGTTTATTAGGATCTATTTTGACGGAGGTGAGTCTATGAAATTTATGATTTTTTAGCCCACTTTCACTTCATTTTACATGAAAACTATTGATCCTACGTAAAAAACCGTATGAGCACGTTTTTCTAAATATCCTTAACTTTTCTTTTGCACGATAAATATTTTCTGAAATATTTCATAAAAACGAAATTTTTAAAATTCAAATTATTGTTTGAATGAAGCGCCACCTATAGAGATGTAAACACTTTTGTTTTTTTAATAGTGCACCTGGAAAAATGTTTTAGTTTTTTCCGAAGTCCAAACCTTTGGAAACTGGACTAGAATGGCACCTCCACAATTACTATCTATATATTTTCATATTGTTTGTTTTCGCTGCTAGATCTGGATATTTCTGGAATGACGATCAATCGAGTGTCTGCCAACATTAAATATTTGCTTAAAGATCGCTGACATGAAGCACTTCTAGTAATTTATTACATTTAGACACATTTCCTTTCTAAAAAAATGTATTTACTAAATTGGAATTGGGTTGTGATCGTATAGTCCACTATACAGGACTTCCTTTATTAATGGTTACTAACAGACTGAATCTTCTAAATCTTGAGATAATTTGATGAAAAACTAGAAAAAACGTTTGCCCTACAAAATGAATGGTTTAACCGAAACGTTCCCCACTTGTCCAAATAACGAGGTCATAAAAAATTATTACTAACCAGCTGATTATTTTACTGTTGCTCAGTAAATGGTTGTATAATTAAATGGTCACATTGTCCTACAAATTAAATGGTATGATTTTCCAGTCCATATAAAAGAGTGTCCTACAAAAAAATGGGTATGTATCGCCAGTCCGACAAGAAATATTTAAAACAACGAATTATTTTATAATTGCGATTTTGGTAATTGAATATTCTTTTATTCGTAAGGGGAATTCTGACATAAGTATACTAAAGTTTGCACACACGTTATTGAAAAACAGCATTTCCTTTGATTTTAAACACTAATTTGCACATAAATTGCGAATTTTTGCACTTTTACATTATTATTAAATGTTCGAAAACTTTTCTTATGATTTTAATGTAATGTTATTTTTAATGTTTAATTGTTTGTTCAGTTCAAAAATAACATCATTTATATGAAAAGTTTGCGCAAAAAGTGGGAAAATTACTAAAAGAAGTTGGTATAAAAAAAGTTATAAAATACAAATGTTTCAGTGAAATAAATTTAAATGTAATTACGAAAAAAATTGGAGTCATTGCGTCCGATCAAAGTAAATTGTATGCGTATTTTTGATTTTACAACAGGTGTTTTCAGAAAAAAGAAGTAATTAGCATACATATCGTTTTAAAAAGGATCTCCATTTCAAAATTACTTTCCTAGTTCATAGATTATTAAATTATTTAAAAGTTATTTTCAATCATCTATCTTTAGCGTATCTGGAACAATTTGGAGGCTGTCCTTTATTGGGTCTACTCCTGCCAGTGCCAGTCCTCTAACGTGTTCATTACCGATAGTAAAGAGGATGGTGACAGAGTACAGCGACTAATATAGACTAGATGTTTGGGTGTTCCATCTCCAATAATACAGCTCACAGCTTGTTCCATTCTACATTGTGAAAAGTCTTACCGTTGTTTACCAAACAACGATACATGTGTATGCAACAATCTCTTTTTTTTTTGGTCAGTTGTCGCAGATTCAGTGTTTGTTTTCTAATAACGCGTCTCTAAATGATGAGTTTAATGTGTTTTAAAATTACCGGCGCATCCGCCCTTTCTAAAAACCTGTCGCATGAAAGCTAATACATTGTTAAAAGTTTTACGGTTGCCTACGAAACAACAATACACGTGCCTGTAACATTATTTTCCCTTTCTGTCAGTTGTCACAAATTTAGAGTTTGTTTTCTAATAGCGCTTCTTTAAACGAGAAGTTGAAAGTTTCTAAAATTACCGGCGAATCCGCCATTTAGAAAAACCGTCGCGTGACAGATGATACTGCCCCACTTCAAAAAAGCTTCACTAAATGCATCTTGATGTCCAGCGAAAGGTTCCAGGCATACTTATGCCAGAAGATTTCAACATTTGCCAACAAATATCTTTTAAATGAGGTATCTTAAAAAGATCACTAAAAATCTAAAATTTTCCTTGTCATCCGGTTAATTGAACCTTATTATCTAGTGTTGATATTGAAGCTGGTGTAAATATTTTACATATTAACTCATGATATAGCAATAACTGTTAAATATATCTTGACTTGTGTAAGCCAAGTTTCAGTTTTACTGGCACCAATAAATAAATTTGATTAAAAATTACAGTGTAACGCAACTAAATCTATTTTTAACCGACTTCAGTAGGTATCAATTAAGTAGATGTTGCAGCCGGGCTAGCCCGGCTGTGGAATGTTAAATTTGATTAACACTTTTCTTGAATACGTCACAATTCACTTTTACGTGGTGCCACTGAGATTAAGTACACAATATTATTTAATTTTTATTGCTTAAGTAAGTGTACGTAGTCAGTAGCGCCTAATAGCTACTTTCATCTAGTGATAGTTTGATTTAAAATGCCTTAATAATATTTTAAAATAAATTGATCTAATCTAACCTATGCACAGTGGGACGAAATTCTGTGAAACTGGCCAAATTCTGAAACTGTTAGAATAAGTAGAAAATATTTGGAGAAAAATGCTGAAAAAATTCTAACTTCAAAACAGGGGTTGTAAAATGTGGTGAAATTGTAAGAACTTGGCCAAAAGTTTTGAAACTGTGAGAATATATATTTAAGATATGAAATTTTTGAATCAAATACAAAAAGATGCAAAAAAAAATTCAATTTAAAATAAGTGAGGGACATTCTTAACAAACATTGTCGAAATATACAACTTTATAATAGGGGGTGCAACAGAGGATGAAATTATAAAAACTCGAAATGAAATTTTTTTAAATCTGTAATTTAATACAGTACATATGTATATATTGAAAATAAAATAATCAGCAATCATTGACTTTCTACCATTTATAGTCCGTGTCGTCATTGGAATCGGACGTATGTTCCGAAGTAGACATTTTTTGTCTGTAATTGTTTATTTGTGGCATATTCAGATTTTCTTACTTTTTATTGGGTATTTTGCCACTGAAAAATATTTAAAAATTTTAATGAAAAAACCTCTGCGCCAAACGGATCAGACAGAGGTTGGTTCTTAAGTACTTGGCTGTTTCAAAAAGTCTCACACCTAAAAATATATAAACTAGAACAATGTTATAAACTAAAAACTCAAAATCAAAGCTATAGGAAGTTAACGTTTCGGAAGAGAATCTACTTCCGTTCTCAAAACTTTTTTGGCCGTCAACCATGACAGTTCTTTGTTTATGTATTTCCATAGTCACGTGAGACATTAAATTATATTTATCTTATTTTTACTTACTTCGTCTCTAAGGATGGGCAACCAACTAGTACAAAAATCTATTGAATAATTAGAAACGCATCTATCCTCGTTTAATAAAATAATCGCGGAGAGCAACGGAACTAAAAGAAAACTTAAAGAATCCGCGATTATTTTATTAAACGAGGATAGATGCGTTTCTAATTATTCAATAGATTTTTGTACTAGTTGGTTGCCCATCCTTAGAGACGAAGTAAGTAAAAATAAGATAAATATAATTTAATGTCTCACGTGACTATGGAAATACATAAACAAAGAACTGTCATGGTTGACGGCCAAAAAAGTTTTGAGAACGGAAGTAGATTCTCTTCCAAAACGTTAACTTCCTATAGCTTTGATTTTGAGTTTTTAGTTTATAACATTGTTCTAGTTTATATATTTTTAGGTGTGAGACTTTTTGAAACAGCCAAGTACTTAAGAACCAACCTCTGTCTGATCCGTTTGGCGCAGAGGTTTTTTCATTAAAATTTTTAAATATTTTTCAGTGGCAAAATACCCAATAAAAAGTAAGAAAATAGACATTTTTTGTCTCTTAGAGCCTCATCGGACTTCTCTATGACCGCTTTATATTTAGAATGGAGCTCCAGAACTTCTTGAGGAAGAGGCACACTGCGCTTCGCAGATAAAATTCTCAGTCCTGGTATGTATGGATCAGAAGAGATCAAAAAGCATCGGAAAAAGTCCTCGTTTGTTGTCTCCCTTGACATCTTTCTTGTATGGCGTCTTCGATATATTTTTAAATCCTAGTTTCTACACTTTTGGGCTACACTTTCTTCTCAGAACTTAGCAGCCAAACTCTGTACAAATCCATCCGCGATATGTGCCTTTATTGTCAGGAACAATAATTTAAATGGTAAACTTAATTCTTAATTAATCTTTATTTGGTTTTTAATAGTTGTCTTTATTTTAATTTTTTGAAGTTCATTAAGCCATTAACTCGGTAATAACACAAAGATATAAATACATCATATCTTAACGGCCGGGCTCACAACAGCGTTTTATTAGGGTAACACGTGCGTGACGGATTGAAGTCTCAAAAATTTCAGAGGAAACTAGGGGCGAGCCAAGTTTTTTTAAATAAAAAGGGAATTAATCAAGTTACATTTTGTTATAAAGTTCAAAGCTAGGCTCAGAACGATATTTTTTGTAACTTACGTATAATATTGTATATCGTTTAGGACAACAACAATTTACACCAAATTTTCAAATAACGATTTCGGATTAATAAATACAGTTAAATAATCAAACAAAAATGAAGTATTTACCTTGAATAATATCCTCAAAATGTCCACCAAAAACACAAAAATCTAGTCTCTAAACAACACTTTTAAAATACGTTTTCACCATACACTTGCACGTTCTGTCATTTCAGACTACCTACGAACAACTAAATGACAAACCATCCCAAATAATATAGTTCACCTCTTAAAGACGGACTATTGTTTACTATTGTACAACTGAAAAAATTCACTATTTTGGCCGCATTTCTGATATTCTGTCCCACTGTGCTTTGAAAGTTCTTTCAAAACTTGGGAAACATTTTGCATATTGCAGTTTCGATATGTTGCATATCCTCGTGTTTTTGTTTACTTAATTAAAAACTATGGTAATATTTTTCTTTAAAATTATAATTAAACATAATTTACTTAAAATATGACAGTTGATACGCTTCTACAATGCCCATATTGGATAGATATGGCCCAATTTCGATAAGGGGTATCCTACCATGCTATTTTACATGTATTCTAAATATGACATTCAAATTCAGGTCCAACATGCAAATTATATTGTGTTTAACATTGCAACCGATGTAATTACATTGACAGAAGTGTGGAAAATCCCTCCACCTCTAATCTGTAATCTCTAAGTTGCGATCAGTAACACCTGACAGCAACTGTTATTCGTTTCATAATATTTTTACTAAAAATAACTTAATACTGTTTTAAACTAAAATTGGTATACCATCTAATCTCTACCGTAAGTGTAGTTTAAATATCTTGTACATCTTCGTGTTTTTGTGATTTACTATAGACTTTAGTAACATTTCGTTCTAAAATTATAAAACAGAACAGTTTACATACTTTTGGCGATCACCGTGTAAGACGGATATGGCTCGATTTCTATGGAGAGTACTGAATAATTGAGGAAATACGTATAGTAGAACGTGGTAGTGAGGAGAGTAGCGGTAATCTTGGTTGCTTTATCGGCGTTGCTGCTTAGTAAGATTTTCCATGAACCAACCCCGGTGGCGTTTCTACAATATCTCTTGCTGCAACTATACCCTGCTGTTTTACATATGATCTTTTGTCTAGCAGACTAACATAGTGCATGAAAAAGTGGCAAAAAAGGGGGTAACCTTTCAAAGTGCTGTGACAAGGACGAGACCTGAGTACCCCCCCCCCCCCGTTTTAGAGGGCGGTGAATACGATGTATATTTCTAGACCTCACATCTTTTGGAAACTATCCTTAACCGCAAAAAACACCCCCTTATCGAGTTTCCTCCATTCAAAACCACCGGGGTTGAAAGTACTAAGATCTAGATACAAATTTCAAAACTTGTTTCCATTCGTTTGCAAGAATGCTCAACACGATAGCAACATATATTTCTCCCATACCCTCCACTAACCACCCCCAAATCCCCGAACTCACCCACGTTTTACATTTCTGTCTACATGTAGAGAATCGTTGGATTTAAGTTTTTAACAATATTTCGGTATTGTAAAGCAAGTTAAGTGCCGAGACATGCGTCACCCCCGGGTTTCAAATACTAACTCCTCCCCTAATACTAAAATCTTTTCAAAAATTCAAACTTTGTGAAAACTGCTTATCCCCGTCTTCAAGGGTGTTCAACACGATGACAATATAGCTTCCTGCCTCACCCTTCACTGAACCACCCTCAAATCCCCAAAACCACCCTTTGCAATATTTTCCATAAATCCCGTTCCAACGGGTCCCCACATGCCCAGTAGCAAGAAATATTAAGATGGGGTGGTTTTCAGGATTTTAGGGTGGTTCAGTGAAGAGCGGGGGAGGAAATTGTGTTGCTACCATGTTGAGCACTCTCGAAAATGGGGATAAACAGTTTTCACAAAGTTTGAATTTTTGGGATCATTTTAGTATTAGGGATGGGGGTAGTATTTAACTCGGGGGGGTGACTGTATGTCTTGACACTTAACTTGCTTTACAATACCGAAATCTTGTCAATAACCTTGATCCAATGATTCCTTACATGACCAGTAGCCAGAAATGTAAAAAGGGGTGGTTTCGGAGATTTGGGGATGGTTAGTGGAGGGTAGGGGAGAAGTGTACGTTGCTATCGTATTGAGCACCCTTTCAAACGGATGGAAATAAGTTTTATCAATTTTGACATTTTTGGGGAGATTTTAGTATTAGAAGAGGGGGTACATTCAGCCCACGGGGAACTCTATCTTGATCTATTCTGACGTAATGAGTAACAGAATAAGAAAACAAGAAATTTTCTAGTTTTTATGGATATTGTATGATTAAGATATGGTAGCATATTACTCAATCTTTAGTTTATTGATATAATAAATGAAACTAATCCATGTTTTTTTTTAAATTTCAGTCAGCAGTGGTTCTCTATATCCTAGTTCTAATTATGATCATTAGAGAAACTAAAGCCAGGCCAGGTGGAGAGTGGCCAAACGCAAATGGATGTTTGAATGGCGACGTAAGTATCTACCTATTTGTCTTACTGCGCATACTGAGACAAGTTTCAAAATAAATAGCACAATGAATTATGCTATCAATAAAAAGTGAAAAAAAAACTATTGACGTAATCATTACACAACAGCGTATATGCCGAAAACGATTACCGAAAAGTAAGAGAGTCGGCCCAAAAATCACACAAAAGAGCCAACAAATTACACACATACATCACATCAAGTATTAAACTGTACACAGAAATACACACACTTATATTAACACTATAATCGGGTAAAATTAAGTTTTATATCTGACAAAATTCATAAAGATTTGAAATTTGGCAGATATATTAGGAAGTGCAGCACAATTAAAATAAAAAAGTTTCCGCACCTAACGTAGTTGAATCATGCTCTAAAATTGCGAAACTTCTCCCATGCTCGATTTACCCTCCCTTATTATCTAAACAGTTCGCTTCTTGACAAAAATTCCTCTATACAAAAATGTTACTTAAATCAAATTTCTATAAAAAGGTTTTATTAGATCTTTCCGTGAAATGAATAGCACTCTCGCAAATGAGACGCAAACGCGTTGTGCTTAATATATACCTATCGCGGGGTTTGACTACAATTAGCTCGGAAAATACTAATTTTACCCAAGTCAAAACGACTACATTTTTAGAACGGAAAATGGGCTATTTAGGGTCTTCTTCATTAAAAGTTTTGATCGATTAATATTTTTAAGAAAACCGCGAAGCATTTATTCATTTCCACTCAATCTTTGAGTTAGAGGTTTTGACGTGGTCCTTATTAAGTAGTTTTCTCTGTAGACTGAATTTGCTAATGTTCAGTCCGGTGTATTGAAAATTATGGTATCTCGTCAGCGTCAACTTCACCTTCTTAGGTAGTATCTATGCTAATCAGTCTACATTTCGTCCCATTCCACATTTCTCCTTACAGTTGTCTGCGAAACAGTAATACATAGGTACGTAATATTACCTTGCTTCCACGATAAGCACGTTAAGCCACAAAGTCAGTATTTATTCTTTAGTACTGCGTCCTTTCAAAAAGCCTGCTTGCTGAGGAAAGTTTGGACTGTAGTATTAATGCCAGAAATCTAAAGTTATTACAGGTATTTATCATTCCCTTTTTATCTAATGACATGAATATTGAGGTTTTTCAGCCACCTGTCCAGATTCCTGAGTCGCTTTGGCATCTCCTATAAAGAATTTTTACAACATTTTTATCAACTAATGTAAGTGCCTCTGTCGTGATTTTGTCAACTCCAGCTACTTTGTCAGTTCTTGCTTCTTGTAAGCTGCGCTTTCAGTATTTCAGGTTTGGCGTTCGTGGTCCTGCTTTCGGTCATCTACCTTAGATTGGCGATTTTAGAGAACATTGTGGCAATATTGGCGCAAAACTTACATTATGTAATCACTGTTAGTTTTAGGAGTACCACTTGAGTCCTCAAATGACCACGTGTGACGTCCGTAGTGTTTGAAACAGATTCCTGCCGTTATTGTGATCTGTACATGACTCCAAATATTTATAATAATAATTTTTATGATTTTGCATACGTTTTCTATACTATTACGATTCTAAAACAATGCCAACATCCAGATTATTCAGGTTCTCCCTGATTTCGTTAAAGCTTTGGCTAGTATTCAAGATAATTTCGTGTTAATACGTATGTTGCTTTGTATTCCCTTGGTCTTTGTGCGTTGTTCTCTTTTACATATTGCTTAGAGTTGACTTCATTTATATAATCTTACAATTCACTTTGAAAGGCTGGATTATTAGATAAAATAGGCAGAAGCTTTCCAATCTGTCTTCTACACGTTTTCAGCTACAACGAAAAGGTGACAGCTAAGTGTATCACTGTGAATGTTGTGAGAATACAATAGTGAATGTATTTCTAGGTAAAGCTGAATCAGCCCTCCCTCCCCTTTTATTTATTTCTTCGATAATATTAAATTCAACAATGGCGGATCGCAAGTGATTATCTCCTTGTGTATAACCCACTGCAGTATTAAAATAAAATATAGCAATGGTAATATCCCTGTCTGGAATAATGTGGGTTCTAGATTTTCGTAAAATGCTTCTATCTCCTTCTCTTCTGCAGCTGTTGTAGGTGCAAAATTTGTATCAGTTTTATTGTTGTCTTGACGTTGATTATTCACCCATGGCACTTCTATAACCTTAGACTGAGAGATCCATAATCCTACTCTATTCAGGCAGACGCTATTATTTCTACAGAGGAATTTTCTGTTTGCTGTTGTGGATCTAAGGTACTCTGGGTCCCCAAAATGCTTCTCGGCCAGACTCGCAACTACGTTTGATTCTGTAAACTCTTTCTACAATATGTAAAGTATTCCCGACCGTAAGGCCTTCCAAATAGTAGATTGCAGATTTACGGGGTCGCTTGGCTCTCCAGCCCTTCTTTACGTCTATCTAAAAGTCCTCTTGTGAATTACCCTACAATTAGTTGTTGCCCAGGACTGCCAACCATTTTATAAAGCTTGTGATTTTTCCGAGCGCATTTTTAACGTCTTATTTATATTAACGTCTCGGCGAAGTTTAGCCTTAGCTATTCCACCATTCAATATAAAAAGCATTCCTTGCGACACTACCATCTACCGTAGCCCACTACTATCGTTTCAGTGATACAATAGAAACATCATTAAATATCCATACGCTGGCCAATATTCGAATTTGGGACTCCTGGGACATGACAGCAAACCTAACACGTAAGCACTGCGCTGAGCCACTGAATTTCTCTATGCCTACAGATGTTTGTTGCGTCTTCCCTAAGTCAGTCTACTGCGGATTAATATGTTGCATTCGCAAAGTATATGTTCCGTAGTTTTTGTCTCTGCTAGGAGCATTCCTGCTAGAACTTTATACATCTTCCGTTATGTGTACCTTAGATAAGCCACAAAACAGTTTGGGTCTAAAATATGGGGCTTTAGTACCTTTCTTTGCCAGGGTGTGAGCGAATTCATTACCTTCTATTTCTTCGTGTCCTGGCGCCCATGTAAATATACTGTTTTTTGCCAGTTGCTTCAGAGATTGTCTATGTTCCCAGGCACTTTCAAATTCAACTGTGTAATACAGGAGAGCCAGGTAGCATTAAGATGCTATCTGGTTCTCTGAAAGTAAGTAGATGTGAACTCTTCCAGTGCCTTTGTTTATGCATTCCTCAGCACATACTTATATATCATAGATTTCTGTCTGGTTGCCTATGGCTCTGCATAGCCTGCAATTATACTCCGCTACGCCCACGCCAACTTTTTCAGCCATCTTCGACCCATCTGTGTGCCAGATATCAGACCTTCTCTCTAACGGTAGCGCTTCGATTCTGCTTGTTTGACGGTTTCTATCAGCACTTTAAAGGGACAATCGAAATCCTACTTGGTTGGCATTGAGTCAGTGAGTTTGGTGAGATACCCCAATTGGATTAGTTTTAAAATCTTTAAGTGACCAACGACGTTGCACTTAAGATAGATATAAATGTAGAGGAAGTAGATCTAGCAATTATTTCATGCTTTCAATGCTCCTGTGATCCATAAACAGCCCAAGGCGTTGCAACTTTTCTTGTGTTGATATTTCTTCAGTATTTGGCCACCTTGTATCTGACAACCGAAAGATAAGACCATAGATTATCTTCGGTTTCAGATGCCACGTGTCTTATCAAACAGCCAGTTAAATATCAATGATTATTCCTAGATATTTAACAGAAAATTGAAAAAATTCAGTACTGTCCATTTTAACTTAGGAGCTTTTAAATTTAGTTTCTTCCTTTTGATAAATAATTATATAATAACTGTTTGGATCGGATTGACACCAAGGCTTTTGACGAGCAAAACTTAAATAGCAGATGGTTAGTAGGATTTCTTGCCGAATTTTCATTGCGTTCACACTAATAATCATGTCATCCAAGGATTCTAGTGGGCCTACTTCCTGCATCACACCGTCCGCCCTCGAAAGAGAATAGTGCTGGTTGTCAGCCATAGCATGAAGTCAGCTCGAGGCCTCACAAATTTTAAGACGCGCTTCGATAGATACGAAAAACAGAATGAGCACTCAGCCGAAGGGATAGCATCGGGGTCGATAAAAAATGTTTATCTTTCAAAGCGTATCGATAGGTAGGAAGAATACGAAACTACAATGTAATCATCTCGGAAGACAAGCGAAGGAAAATTAAGTGTAGTAGATATCCTTGCTTTCTGCTCAATTAGGGACAGATGTCTACTAGAATATACCTAGTGGATCAAACTTAATATAAACATTATTCTATTCCGAGCATAAACACATGTTCACAGATGAATACAATTAACCTTGCGTGCGTTTGTGACTAAAGCATGCACATATTTTGTCACAATCGGGATATGGAAAATGCCCTCCTAGAGTGTCCTTCGTGTTTGGGGTAACCTGTTGAAATTTGCAGTGATTCTTCGTTATTTTGCGTTGTCAGTCGGAAGTTTTTCCCAATGAATTTGGACTCGTAGATGTTTAGAGTCTTCGTGAATAAAGTCGTTATATCGTTTTGTCTGCCCTCCATGTTTTTCGCGGCCCTCCATATAATAGACATTGGAGCAGTGGATTGTCTTTCATGCGTGTTATATGTCCGAGCCATCTTATTGCCATTAGTTGATAACTGTCATTGTTGAAATTTCTCCAACTGTTTTGGAATATATGGAATATACGGAACCCATGACTCGCATCCATACAACAATGTCGGACGTATTACAATGTGATCAGACTTAAACTAGTTAAGTGTCAATATATAAATTGTTCAATTATATGTTTTATATCATATGTAATATAATTCGAGCCTATCAGTTTTGTTGAAATAAATATTTTCATATATATGTTAATAACAGGTTAAGTAGGAGACTGCGTTTTGGGCAATTTGTTGTATCGAACAGTTCACATAAACAAATAATATTTATATGTATTACCATTCCATCGACCTTTATTATTTGTATATGATTCAAGGCAATAAACAATAATGATTTGTTTAATGTCCAAAGTTTTAAAGTGATATTTAAATTTTTTTTACGTACAATGACTTTTGCACACTACTATAATTATTGGGATTTTTAATACATGTACACGCTCCACTCAAAATATGTTATCTAATCGTAGGAGGTATTTTCGACATGACATCCATGAGTCTTTACAAATCGTTTCTGTGACCTATGCGAATGATTTAAACTCACTTTATCGTATTGGCATTTTTTATACATATTTAAAATTAAGCCAAAGTCCAAACATGATATAAATATTTAATATGGAATAGTGGGAGTATATAAACAATGTAATTGGTTTTAAATTAACTCAATTAACAGGGTGGTAGTAATTATACGAAATTATGTTTATAACACCAACATGAAACGGTATCGAAGTTGACTGATATAAAGATAAACACACAAATACATTGCTGCTCTAGAATTGCTCAATTCGCCAATTGAATCATTTTTAAATGTAGTTGTATACATTACATAGTTCATATCTGTATATATGTTACAAATATAATCAATGTTTCATTTTAGTGATAGCTCGAATATTCGATAATTTCCCCAAATTCAATAAAAAGTATTCAACCGCGCTATTTTACAAATATTTCAAATTTGAAAGGAAAATTAAAACATAATAGCCTTAATAAAAATAGAATTGAAAACTCTTTAAAATGCTTTGGAACTAGGGAAACACACTATACAGTATATGGATTTCTGTGAAAAATATTTTTCTCCGGTGATCATACTGTGTGATTAAATCAAATAGAAGGGGAGGCGCGACTGTATCCTCTTGTTTATAGAAGAAGTAAATTATCAATTAACAATAAATTAACGATGTACAAAGTAATATTTAGGTCACCGATAACTTACGCGTGCCCAGCGTGGAATCTCATTTCAGACATGCAATGCAAGAGGATACAGGCTACTCAAAACAATTAATTGGGATATTAACGCACGCCGACAGGTACACTCCGATCGTTGAACTACATAGAGCAACAAATCTGACAATGATAAGGGATTTTATTGATAAAATATCCCAAAATTTCTTCAACTATCGACAGTGACCGCAGACATAACACAAGTTAGAGTGTACGATGACCGCCCACATGCAAAAATTAATACATCAGAGACTACCTGTATTTTTTGAGACATTGATTATGACGAACCACACCAAACTCACGTGACGGACTAACATAAAACACCCTTAAAATAACCCCTTTTCTCTCCCTACTTCCCCCGCTGACAAGCTATCTTAACAAAAGTGGTAAAAATTATATTTTACTTGTTTTTAATACACGACCCCATTACTTAGAGCAGGTTTTTATTTATTTTCCTTGCATTTAATACATACTACTTTCTTTAAAAATAACATTATTAATTTCATTTTCTAAAATCTTAATTTTTCGTTAGAAATATACCAAACTAAAAATACACAGAGATTATTATTAAGAAGTGTGTATAATTGCAACAAATAAAGTTAATCAAACTGGCTAATGTCCCATGTCATGTCATCGACACTCCTGGTGTTATTTTTATTTGAAATAATTAAATACGTTCGTAGATGTGCTTTATAAATAACTAAGTGTCAAATTCAAGAATAATTTTTAAAAAAGAGGTTCCCTCAAATAATTCATTAGAAAAATTTATAATAGGTGTTCGACGCGTTGTCCATTTTGATTCACACATGTCTTTATGCAATTTTGAAATGAGGCCATTTAGTGGGACCATTTCTTTCAATCCATTGAAATGAGTAAATAGTATTTAACAGGTCCTTTACTGTAATGTTTTTTTGTACATTTTTTTGCCGTTTTCGTTATTCGACAAGCAATAAAACCTCAGTTTGGTATAAATTGTCGAGTACAAGCAGAATTTATCACGCTTATCGGTCGTTAGTTAAAATTTGTATTGAATTTAAAATATTTGGAATTTTACAATATGAATTTTAATAAAGTGGAACATGCGGAGACATGACTTTTGTTTTGGGCGAGTCAGACAGAAATTGTTTACTTGCCAATAGAATTTATCACCAACGTTATCCTGAAAGAAGGATTCCTGATGTTAGCAGCTTCCAAAACCTTCTCGATAGATTTCTGGAAACTGAAATTGTCGAATATAAAGAAAGTGAAAGAAGAAAACGTGTTGTGAACGAGCTTTCTGTGGTGCTGGCAACAGTTGAGAATCCCCATGTTAGCCAAAGAGAGGCGAGCTCATTAGTAGTAATAAGTAGATTATCTGTGGGTTGAATCTTAGAAACAAATAAGTTGCACGCATATCATATTCAATTGCACCAAGAATTATCTGATAACAATTTTCAAAAGCGCCTACAATTTTGTAATTGGGCCAAAGGTAAAATGCAAGATGATGTCAACTTCTTAAATAATGTTTTATTCACTTATGAGGCAACTTTTCATAAAAATGGATTTGTTAATAGGCATAATTTCCATTATTATGCTTCGGAAAATCCTCATTTTTTTATGCAAGTTGATAATCAACACAAATGGTCTATTAACGTTTGGGGAGGAATTATTGGAGAACATGTAATAGGGCCACATTTCTTTGATGGTACATTGACTGGAGCTATTTATCTTAATTTTTTGGAAAACTATCTGCCACAATTATTGGTAAATCTCCCTGAAAGAATGCGAAACAGGATGTGTTTTCAGCAAGATGGTGCTCCACCACATTATTTAAATGCAGTTAGAGACCACTTAAATAATACCTACACTCATCAATGGATTGGAAGAAATGGACCCACTAAATGGCCTGGTAGATTTCCAGATCTTACAAAAATGGATTTATTTTTATGGGGATACGTGAAGGAAATTGTTTATAAAGACACACCAACAACAGTACAAAATATGAAGGACAGAATAATAACTACCTTTAGATCTATCACACCGACAGATTTAGGAACAGTGGGAACTTCATTTCGAAAGCGCATAGAGATCTTTGTCAGTCAAAATGGGGAACATGTGGAACATTTATTATAATTTGTTCTACTGAGTTATTTGAAGAAACCTCTTTTTAAGTTTATTTTTAAATTTTGTAATTATTGCTCAAAAAAATGAAATTGGTTGCAATTAGCTATATGGAAGTACTTACAAAAAATATTCGTTTTTAATTTCTACATCACATCGTTGAAAAATTTACAGGGTGTTCCATTTGAAAAAATTGAGAAAATTTAATATAAAAAGTTCTTAATGGAAAAATAATTTTTGGCCACCCAGTACAATTTTAGGAAATGAAAATGATTGAAAAACATTAATTAGATGTCTCGTAACTGGTATTCACATAAATTTCTCTTAAAACCCATAATTGTGACTGTGGTGATTTTTTTAATATCCATCTGCAGATTGTATTATTTCAATAAAAAAGTTCATTACATCCAAGTGGTTGGGAGATATGCAATGCTAATATAGGATGAATAGAGCCTAGAAAGGGGCTTCAAAAAATGTACTGATATACATACAGTCCATTTAAAGAAAAGGCACTTGGTCCTGTAATTTCGTTTTGGCTCGCCCCTGTATGTTCGAAAATAATTTCCAATTATAGACTTTTCTATCTAGTTTACTCGCAATTTTTTAAAAAATGTCTAGCTATCGTAGAACTCGAGATATCGAGGTCCGACGCACTATTGCCCCACCCTGTACATTGTGAATATATACTATTTAATAAAATAGATTAGCATTAAGCATGAAATGTAACACAGTTAAACAGAATAAAAACAAATTAAACGGTAAATTAAATGGTATAGCTTCTAAGCTGGCGTATGTTCCTAGCAAAGGTGGTTCAAACCCTGCTTACTGCGAAATAATTTTAATTATAAAATTATCCTCTAAAAGTGGATCGGACTCCACTTTAAACTGTAGGGCATCGTTTCTCCTTACGTAACACAAAATAATCCTGAATGTTCAAAAAGTTACCTCGATGTCTTGAGAAGTGGTTAAGAAAACTTTTTTAAAGGACTGTTTTACAAAGAGGTGTCATCAACGTAAACCTGAATCGTAAATAGTGAGGTATCCTCGACATTATTATGTATTTAGACCACCGAATAAATAGTATTTAGTGGTTTATTTGTTGTTATGCTCTAAATGATTGTCGTTCGACAGTTGTATTGATGATACATCTTTCTTGCAGAAATTATTCACGGGTACCCCCACCCCCTCTCTCTGCTCTACAGACTATTAGCATCTGTGGAATTGCCCCTAATATTTAGGTATATTATTGACACCAAATTAATATATATTTCTTTTTTTGCAGTCTAAAAAAATTGAAATTTGCCAGCGTTGTGCGAAACAAACAAAGTCACCGATAGTGTATCCTATGTGCTGCAATGAGGAAGAAGATGTACATAATTGGTGCGTTAGGTATACAACTTATGGCAAGGAGGCGTAATTTAACGATTTCTTCCCCCATGGAAAACTTACATGAGTAGTAATTTAAAATTAATGTAACGGGTAGCTATTTCTCATAACTACTATTTAATGTGATATGTATACTTTTTACTACTGAAGGCTTGATATGTTGTGGTTATTATATAACTTGTTGTATAAAATATTTTTTAACATTTTGCATGTATCTCGCAAAAAACAATGGCAGTAAGCTTTGTTCTTGGTTATGTTGTCTCTTTGAAGGATTTAACATTGATTTCGTTTTTAATTTGTGATTTTTGCGAGATGGAGGATATATTTCATTTGAAAAGAATAAATAGAAATGATTGTACTGTTAAATATATTCATCCATTACCATTATGTGATTGATTTATGAGAAATGGATTAGTATATTTCTGTGGCTGTGATTAGAATATTATGCATTAGTAAACAATGCAATTTTTTACTGTCTCTAGGTAATTTATGAACACGATATTTATTATGAATTTTGTAAAAAATATATTATTAAGAGAAAAATGTCTTTTCTTAACACCTACTTAAAAATATTTTGTAAGAAGTCATCAAGGTTGAATTAACATTGAATAACGAAAAATGGGGCCAGTGAAGTTGGCACCACGATCACCGAGGCTAATTGCGAAACCTGTATCATTATTTAAAAGCCTTAAAATTTTTGAAAAAGACGGAGCGCGGAGGTGTCGATTGTAGTCTATCCAGTTTAAGACTGAGGTACTCCTGAGATCGATTTACACAGCCACACCCAATGTGGTTTAAATTTGAATCGGCCACTGTGTAAGTCGTCTCATTCCCCGTCGCAAAATCTTCCTACCATAGCATGTTTGATGTGAAAATATATGAATATGATAAAATATGTAAAATATCTGAATAATTTCAAAACGGAATGATACCAACAAAATTTATAATCACACTTATAAATCGCACGAGAATGGGCTTGTTCGGCATTTTTTTTATTTCATAAATCGAAAGTGCAAGTATAAAATAATGGATCTGCAAAAAATCAGAATCTTATTCGCACGTTTAGTATCTTAAAAATCTATTACAAATCTCCACCCTCGAAAATGGGGCGTGGCCAGGCGCTACGTCACTATACGCATAGACACGGCGATCTCAATAGACTTGATGCTACTTAGTTGTTATAATTATAAGTGTTTTCGAAGTATTGTTTGTTTTGCTTATTGCTTGACAGTAGGAGAGTACAATTTGATGAAATGTCAAAAAATTATAATTTTCTCTGGCTCCTGTCGGGACGAATTTTTGATTTTGACCCTGCACTTTACGATTAGGATTCATCACCGACCTTCTTTTTTCCGAGACATAGAACGAACTTCCACTCGACGTATTTATTTAGTTACCAGCGTTTGAAAATTCCATGTTTTTCGACTTTCCAGGTTAAATTTGAAAGATCCCAGAAAGCCACTTTTCTTACATTATTTGCATATAGTGACGTCACAAATGAGCGCTCGGTTTTTGCAACTATTACTAATTTCAACTCCTTATATTTCGAGAACGGAAAAAGTTAATAATACGAAATTTTAAGTACAGAATGAGAATATCGAGTACTATATGAAAAAGTATAAAATCCAAATAAGAAGAATATCATGGAACAAGCCCATTGTATACAAGAATTTAAAGCAACATAACATAGAATCGACACACCATCTTACAATAAGTCGTAACGAGCAAGGTCGTAAGAGAGTATAGTGTGAACTTACCTCCCGTTTTGGCCAATAAGAAGCTGGGAAATATGCTATGTAAAACAACGATTCAGTCCTAAATTGATAGGAGTTTAGTTCAACAAAGTTATTCACAATTTCATGACAAAAGCACATCCATCGGTGCTAATGGCGGAACCTACACCATCATTAGCATCATCTGAATATACCGGGTGTTAAAAAAGTATGGGAACGGTGAAGAATCTCGAACAGTTTGCATCAAATCGAAAAATAAAAAAACACGCCTCAAAAAGTTTTCAAAAAACTATCTACTGATACCAAAAATGACCTCCCCACCCACCCCCAGTGGGTGGGGCAACTTTAAAATTTCAAATGGAAACCCCAATTTTTTATTACGGAATCGGATTCTACGGCAAAAAATACGTAAGTTTTATTCAGGACATTCTTTTCGATTCTTGCACGGTGTCACTGTAATCGCAAAAAATGAAAAGAATGCATGACTGTTTCAAGAGTAGCGTCTTGTGCCCATAAAAAAAGTCCAATTCAAAAACTGAAAAACACGTATTTGTTATTTTTACGAAATCTATCCAATGACATTGGATTCGACTCTCCCACCCCCAACCCAGTGGGTGGGGCGGGGGACAACTTTGAAATTTGTAATGAAAATCCCTATTTTTTATAGCGGATTCGGATTCTACAGCCAAAAATACGTGAATTTTATATCGGACATTTTTTTCGATTCTTGCAAGGTGTCGCTGCAATCGCAAAAAATTGAAATAAACCTGAAGTCTCCATAAGTTTGTAAATACAGCTACTCGTGTTGACAAAAAAACATTCAGTTTGAAAAACAATATCTGTGATATCTTGATTTTTATGATTGTTTTTTTAAGTGTTGTTAATAACAGTATTTGTTTTGTGAAATTTCTACGAGTTGTAACATTTTTTGCGATTGCAGCGACACCTTGCGAGAATCGAAAAAAAATTCCGTTATAGAATTCACGTATTTTTGGTCGTAGAATCCGAATCCGCTATAAAAAATAGGGATTTTCATTACAAATTTCAAAGTTGTCCCCCGCCCCACCCACTGGGTTGGGGGTGGGAAAGTCGAATCCAATGTCTTTGGATAGATTTCGTAAGAATAACAAATATGTGTTTTTCAGTTTTTGAATTGGACTTTTTTTATGGGCACAAGACGCTACTCTTGAAACAGTCATGCATTCTTTTCATTTTTTGTGATTACAGCGACACCGTGCAAGAATCGAACAAAATGTCCTGAATAAAACTTACATATTTTTTGCCGTAGAATCCGATTCCGCAATAAAAAATAGGGGTTTCCATTTGAAATTTTAACACTTTTCTAACACCCGGTATAAAGAAACAGAGGTACTAATTGAATTAGAAGGTTATTAATTTTATAATTTTGGTGCAAAATTCATACCAGCCCACTTCAGGGTAGCTATTCTGTATCGGTGTGATGTGATGTGAGAACATGTTTTCATGAGAAAGTGGGCGGAGTTCTCTTGAAAACCAAAATGGCGTATTCTGTAACTGTGGGAGCGGTCACATCACACAAAAAATCGGGGAACTTGCTTCTCTTGGTAAATGGGCTTGTTCCATGATATTCTTTTTATATGGTTTTTATACTTTTTCATATAGGACTCGATATTCTCATTATACACTTAAAATTTCGTATTATTAACTTTTTCTGTTCTCGAGATATAAGGAGTTGAAATTGGTAATAGTTGCAAAAACCGAGCGCTCATATGTGACGTCACTATACGTAAGTGACGTAAGAAAAATGGTTTTCTGGAACCTTTCAAATTTAACCTGAAAAGTCGAAAAACATGGAATTTTTAAACGCTGGTAACTAAATAAATACGTCGAGTGAAAGTTCGTTCTATGTCTCTAAGGAAAGGAGAAGGTCGGCGATCAATTCTAATCGTAAATTGCATGGTTAAAATCGAAAATTCGTCCCGGCAGGAGCGATAGAAAATTGTAATTATTTGACGTTTTACCAAATTGTACTCCTCTACTGCCAAGTAGTAAACAAAACAAACAATACTTTGAAAACACTTATAATTATAACAAGTAAAGAGCATCAAGTCTATTGAGATCGCCGAGTCCATACGTATAGTGACGTAGCGCCTGGCCACGCCCCATTTTCGCGAGATGGAGATTTGTAATAGTTTTTAAGATACTAAACGTGCGAATAAGATTCTAATTTTTTGCAGATCCATTAATTTATACTTGCACTTTCGATTTATGAAATAAAAAAAAATGCTGAACAAGCCCATTGTAGGGAACGGGACCGTACACGCGTGAGAGGATGAAAGTATAACCTCACTTTGGGCAAACTGTCATTTTGTTTGGATGTCAATGGCATGATATTTGTTTATTTGAAGTAATTTTTGCGTTAGATCATACAATGAGTTTTGTGTTTCTTTAACTGTAGGGATTAAAGGGCGATGGATATTGCCGATGTACCTACTCAATTATCAATGATTGCTGGCAAAATCCTCAAAAAGAACGACAACTTCATGGCATAAGCAATCAATCCCTTATTCGGCTTAGCAGATAGGGCTTTTATAATTAAGTAAATAAATAATATGCTTGGGGATATTATATAATATATTATACAAGTCAGATTATGAACAATCCAATTATTATATTACAAATTAAATTTACTTTTCACCATTGCTTTTTCAGGGACGGCATTTAAAGTGTATGTTATTTTTTCCCACATTTTGCTACATCTTTTTATGAACTGATTTGTGAATGTTTCATAGAAGTTGTAGTTGTTTTTCCACTCATTTAATCAAAATATATTTTAAGGCACTATTCATTGGGTTGAAACGGACTTTCGTTGTTATTATTCCTAGCCTAACAGAAAATTATGTCACTTTTACAAAATAATACATATTGCATTTATTTTGAATGTTAGAAACTCGCATTTTGACAAGATGCATTTCCCATCATGCAATGCACGACCTTCTATCATGGCGTTGCGGCAAATCTATTGGTTGAAATGTGGGAACAACTGTTGGCAACGCTGGAAGGATCACATCACATAGCTGAGTAGTCACAGAATAGTTACAGAATAATAGTTACAGAATAGTGTTTTTGTTTCCCTGGGAAGGGATCGTGATATGAGCTCTCTCCTCTCACGACAAGTGCTCACGTTCACTGAAATTACAGAATAGCTACCCTGATGTTGACACTTCATATATCAGTTATTATTAGTGGATCTCTTTAAAATTTGGATGCGTGGTGGAATGTACAAAAAGTATATTCGTATTTAAGTCAATGACGTGTGCTTTACATAAGGGAAGTTTTATTGCAGAACTAATTCAATAAATTTTTGCTATTTCTAAAATGGCTACAAGTTTCTTGTGCAAAGCATAAACCAAATACTTACCTCATTCATTGTTTTCAGATATTCACAAGAAAACTGTGATTTTTTCATGTCTTTTTTGTTTCACCTCAAAGTTTCTTCATAAAACACTTTTTTTTTAATTCTAATGGTAAATAAAAGGTACTTCAACTATTACAACAATGTAAGTATAGTATATATGATATTAATTGGGACAGAATAAAAGCGAAAACTCGGAGTAAAGTCGGCATCTCCTTTATGGAACATAGGCGGCGGCGGTAGAAATGTAAAAATGCTTTAAACACTAAATAATTATTTCTTAGTTGTTAAATAAAGGGATTTCTATAATACCTTTATTCAATAGAAGTTGTTAATGAAAAAATATGTTTATCACATTTAATAAGTCACATAAATGACATATTAAGGCTACGTCTATTGTCTAGTGACCTACCTCTCGTCCTATCTTCTAGCGGCCAAGTTATGTAATCTTAGGCGGGAGTTGCATATATGGTATATAATCCTTCCCAAGGGGTGTAAAGCAGCGACTGTCTTGTTTATTAAATGTTAGGTCATGATATTATGAACTTTGCAGTATCATGATGTTAGGCAGGTAGAAAATTTCTACAATTCTTTAAATGAAAGACTAGGCAAAATTTTAAAGGGGGAACTCGTTTCTTGGCATCGGTAATTGGTCTTAGTAGGGGAGAATAGGTTGATGTTAAATAAACAAATTTCAAGAAAGCTTTGTCTATGAACTTTAAATAAACAATATTTCATTCGTCACTATCCGAGTTTTCAGATCTTGAATCGGTATTTACATTAATAATAATTGGGTTGTTATGTGGTAATACAGAATATTCATTTTCCTTTTTTATCACATGAGATACACACTCCTCCATATATCGCTTTTGCCTATCTACTATTACCTATATATTCTTTAAGACGGACTTAATTGTGGGGATTGATTATATTGACGTAGTCTTGTTTTTACATCAGCCCATTTCAATGGGGTTGAAAACGCAATGATATGGAGGCAGACGTAAAATAGTATGATCGTGTGCTTCAAAAATTATTTCAACGGCATATTCGTTTTTAAAATTTTGCTTTCCAATCAGTTCTAATAAAGTCTTTTCTGGGTTTTTTTCTGGTATTTCCAAGCCTTTACCTTTCATAAATTCAATGATATCGCCTTTTCTTCTGTTGGTGTTCGGAATATTTGTGTGTTGCCGCGAATGGTGTGACGCATTGTCCATAACAATTACAGAATTTGGTGGGATATATATTTGGTAACAGCTGTTCCTTTGCCCACTTCTCAAACAATTCGGCTGTCACATCCTCGTGGTAGGCGGCAGAGGATTGCTTGATATTTTTAGCAGACAACAACAACGCATTTGGGATGAAACCGTTTTTACTTCCAGCATGTTGAATTATAATTCATTTTCCCCTAGAACATGAAGCACTTAAATTACACTTTTTGGTGTTATCTACCCAACTGTATTGAACTACATCATGGGTGTCAAATATTTGCATTTCGGAATTCTTTTATTTTACGCAGGTACTCGTGTCGATGATTAACGATACGTGCTGATTTCATAACTACCATTGTTTGTCCAATTTTTTGTACCTAAAACCACAATCGAGCAAAACGTTCCGCAAAGTATCTAATGATTTATAGTTATAATCTGGATAGTCGCCTAACTTACCCCTAATCATTTCTAATGTGGGCACCTTTTCCGTTTAATAGAATGATCAACTAGATCCCCGGCTCTAATAACCCTATAAATTGTAATACGGCTAAATTTGGTTAATTCACAAATCCTCTTCACAATTTGATTATGTGAAGAATCAATATTTTCGCCTTTTAAACATGAGTAAATATTCAAAATAACCCTTTGAGTTTGAACGTGTAAGTCTTTATTTTCAAATTCCGCTTGCATAGGCTCTGTATAAAAATCGTCCGTTTCGTTGTCACTACTATCGCGAGGCCTCCAAAATGCCATTTTAAACAATTAATTGCAAAAAATCACTCAAACACAGTAATAAAACTAATAATTTGTTCAAACATTCACTAGAATTAAGTAATTGATTACGCTGCCTGGCTGTACTGCACTGCCTTGTACACGTCATACGATACAAATAGTTCACACGTATTCTTTGTATTATATATTATGGCATGCAAAAACTCTGAACAAGGTTGGTGTTGACAAATCAAATTCGCTAAGCATTTAATTCCACCTATATTTCTATGTGACAGGCGAATCAAGTCCACGTGGACTGTAGACGAGGAGTGGTGAATATAAATCTGTAAAATTCTGTGCTCTCTCTCATTCAATGTAAAGTGATATATTGACAATACCTCGTAAGATCCTCTAGTTCCGTACTGTTCCAATTTATACTTACTATACTTTCCTGGCTTCTTTTTCAGCGAAACGTTCGATGACTGTCGATGTCTATACTTCAAAATTTAAAATAAATCTTTAATCTGGTTGAATTTTTGCATAAGTGGATGTTAAAAAAAGAATATTCAATTATCGCGAAAATTGAAGAATTGATGAGTTAAACGTTTAAGAAATAATCCGAATCAGTAATGAAAAACTTGTGATGATGTCAAATCGAAGTGAAGCCTAAGTACATAAAGTTTCATTGTCTTTTTAAAATTTGTCTGAAGATGGTGAAAAAAATTATTCCTTTTTCTTCTTGTAACAGCAAATTTTAAGCTTAACAGATTTTATCGTGTTTACAAAAAACGATCCATACATATACCTATACATTACACATCTATACGAACACACATATACCAACGTACAAACATTTATAGACAATAGAGATATTTTTTGTTCGGTAGCTGAGTTAGTTATGAAACATATATCCATATATTTATTTCTACTGACCACATGAGGCATAAAGCTTAGAAAATTGTTTCAGAATTTTTTTAAAACTTTTAGTTCTGAGTGAAAAATATATATGACGTACTGACATATTTATTAATAAAAGTTAATAAAAATTCTGAATAAATTCGTATATAATTATTAGTCTTAAATAACAGTGTTTGTTTTTTACGCTTTTCCCCTAAATTAATGTAAAGTATAGTAAAAAATTCCCGAATGTCTAAAATCGTCTAGCTTTGACAAGCCATATCTCAAGTACTAAATTATTTAAGATCGTGCCCATCGAAACTCTTATTCGGGAGATCAAAATCTACAACATGGTAAAACTATAGACAATTCCAGGAATCCAATTTTCCGCAAGAATGATGCGGGCTCCTTTATTTCGAACCGTATCTTTCCTTCCTTGCTAAAAGCTCTCAGAAAAACTATAAAAAGTACTTAGACTTTACAAGGGTATTTATTTCAATACAAAAATAACAAAGTTTATATGGAACTATACTATCAGTTCGTTTCAAATGTTAACTATTTAGAAATAATAGATAACAGATATTTTAAAAAACACTACGCTATCATTACAATCAAACGAATTCCAAAAATATAGTAGTATACTTAGTAAATGAGCTACGTGCTTGTACTCAGTTGTTCGTTCAATCTCTCGAAATATCTTAAGTCTTCAGAGCTTATGGACGGCTTAACACTGTCAATTGCTATCTTAAAGTCTTCGAAATTCACTACCACATCCTCATAACTTACATTATCTGCATCTATGGCCCCTAAAATTTAATAATGTTATGAGTGTTACTGAAATATAATTTAATTTCAATTCTTTTGAGGAGAAAAAAGATAAGTAAATTTGTTAAGTCTTCTCATGTACTATCCGATATAATGTAATTATTTCGAATAATCAAGTTTCTTAACATATTAAGAAAGAAAAGTTCATAATTATATAAGGCGATTCAGGATTGTCTCTTGTCCCTTCTTAGAGCTGATAGTACATACAAAACTAAGGGTAGCCCTTTATATATACTGTTTCCGAAATTAAGGCTTATGTACCCTTCTAAAGGAGAATTCATTAGTTTAAAATGAAGTTGGGCTTTGGCAAATTTTGGTACTGTGACTTATCGATCTATTGAGACTTGACCTCTTATTAGACCAATGGCGTTGAAAAACCTTCAAAGCAGTTTGGGGGGCATATTCTGTAGTTTACTTGAGTTGAAAGGTTGCCATCTCTTGTGAAAATGTTTTAGCTTTACTCTAATCTTCGTACCAATTGTGTTCAACTAAGTCTTCTTCCGTATGATGGAAACTGCACGTGCAGATTCCACAATAGGTTTGACTAAGTATGTCTAACCAATCCTATTATGCTCGTGTATTTTCTAAGGCGGCACTGTCCTGTAAGAACTGTTAACATTGTACAGGCTTAGTCGCATTCTTTTGTTAATGTTTTCTTATAAACTTTTGAATGATTTGGTCTCGGAGTTTGTATCCGGTACAGGCTTAGTCGCATTCTTTTCTTAATGTTTTCTTATAAACTTTTGAATGATTTGGTCTCGGAGTTTCCGGTATTATTAGTTTTGGACCTCTATTCTTTATTAGAGGTCTAGAATAATAACGAAATTGAGTAAAACACTACTATGTTTTTTACCATTATATTTGCACAAAACGTGACTGCAGTTTCAACCCTTTAGGTCATTTTCAAACAATGATTCAACTAAGAATGAAATACAAAAGGTTTGGTCCCTATTTAAATATGTTTCTGAATGAAATGAAATGAAATCATCCTTATCATTGTATTTGCATATTTCCAATGCTTCTAACAAATTAAGTTTCAAACCTTTGCTGGTATAGTGTAGGATTTCCATATTATTAATATCTGGAAAGTTATGTCCACTCTCTAATATGTGATTAGAAAAAGCAGAATCTGTTTTTTGTAGTCTGAACGACCTATCATGATCGAGGTATCTGGTTCTAAAATTACGTCCGGTCTGTCCTATATACTCTGAGCAATTTAACCTATAGACAGACCGGACGTAATTTTAATTTTGTTAAATGATCAATTAGATATTATGTACTCACCTCTTTTTATTGCTACCAAGATGTATTTAATATTTCTGAGAAACCCCACCCTTAGATAGTTAGGCTATCATAAACTACCTGTGTACTTTCATAATTCTCTAATCTGTTTAATTCTAGAAACATATTTAAATAGGAACCAAATCTTTTGTATTTCATTCTTAGTTGAATCATTGTTTGAAAATGACCTAAATGGTTGAAACTGCAGTCACGTTTTGTGCAAATATAGTGGTAAAAAATATAGTAGTGTTTTACTCAATTTCGTTATAATTATGGATTACCACAGAGTAACGGCTTCCTCAATCAATTTCAAGAGGTCTAGAAATATTCTGAAGCCCTTTGGCTTCTATTGGGATTTTAGTTTGCATGTTCTTTGGCATGTAATTCGGTTCGGTACATAGAGAAATAATTTCCAAGACCTCTTGATATTTTAATCCTGGTGCTATTCTACATATTCAGAAGTATTAGGTCCGTTTGTAAACCAGAAACTGGACTCCTTTATTAAAGCAGGCGGTGGAACTCGTTTTTTTTTTTTTTAAACAATTTTTGGCCTTGGATGAATTCCATCAGCCAACTACACAAATGAGGGAAAAAGAAGTATAAGGATAATAAGGATACACACATTTCACGTCCAGGGGTTCATCAGGACGACTTAAAATTACACATAGACTGAACCGCGGATAGTAGGTTAAACCACAGAGGATATAAAAACAAAGGCATATTAGGAAATATCACAAGCAAAGACTGACGACCGACAACTACTGTTAAACCACTATACCACATCGAGATAAAAAATTATAAATTGCCCGGTAGGCATTTACATTTTTGCTTGAAAGAACATAGTTCAGATTCATTGGTAGCTGAAAACCCATATCACTTATCAGGCTCATTGATTCAAGGATGTGTAAAGAGCAATTGAATAAAATATGATTAATATCCCCTTTCTGTCCACAAGCACATAGATCATTATTTAGAATTCCTATTTTAAATAAGTGGTCTGGAAGTCTACCGTGATTAAGTTGCAGACGTGTGATAGTAGAATAAAATGGTCTGGAAACTGGAAAACTGTCCTGCCATCTAGATTCAGCGATCAGAGGGTTTAAGAGATAATAATTTGTACCTCGCTCCATGTACTTCTGATCATATTGATATTGCCATCTCTTAAGGAGCCTTTTCTTATATATGGTAAATAAATCAGTAGCAGGTATTTTAACTGGAAGGGGAATACCACTTATCGAGGCTTCCTTAGCCATTTTGTCGACCATTTCATTTTCATACAGGTCACAATGTGCTTTAATCCAGACCAGGTTGACAGAAACCCCCCGTTGTGACAAGGAAGCCAGTTTAGCAACAATATTCACAATCACCGGTGACGATTGTTCTTTACAGTTATCAATACTACTCAAGATACTCTTAGAATCAGAATAAATAGTTATATTCGGAGAAATTCCTGAATAGCTACAGCTTCGGCTGTAAAAATGGAGGCCTGTGTAGGAAGCTTAAATTTCTGTTCTATATCAAGGTCAGGGATATAAAAGGCACATCCTGTGCCTATATTGCTTTTAGAGCCATCAGTGAAGACTGGGAGGTTTTCTTTGTAAACATCAAGTATATAATGAAAAATGTTTTTATTCAGAATAGGTAAAGTTGTGTAATGGGGGAATTCTATTTTAGGAGAATATTGACTGACATCGAGGTTGCAGTTGAAGAGTTCTGTGGAGCATTGGTTGTATATTAAATCGTCGAAGGTAGCTGTATCAGAAAAGGCCACAGCGAGCGGAGGGCTCGCTTTCTTTCGCCAAAAGAGATTAGTGAGGTCTTGTTTACAAAGATCTGATATAATATTGCTTATGTTAGCCATGCTTTTAAAACACCGGACTTTTAAGACAAATTTAGCGCTAAGATATTCTCTTCTGAGATTAAGAGGGGGTTCTCTCGCCTCAACTTCCATAGCTTCAATAGGTGAAGAATTCATAGCTCCGAGACAGATTCTAATTGCTTTATTTTTGACCATATCTAATCGGGAAAGTAAAGTTTTACAGGCTGAGCCGTAAAATATGGAACCATAATCTATCACCGATCTTATCAACGATCTGTACATTATAAGGGAGACATTGATATCAGCACCCCAGGAGACCTTAGTGCAGAAACGAAGAGCATTTGTGCCTTTTTCACATTTTCCGACAATATAGTTAATATGGCTTTTCCATGATAATTTTTGGTCTAAAATCATGCCGAGATATCTTACTTCTCTTTGGAAACGGATATCACGATTTCCCAGATGTAAGGATTCATAGTTAGGGAGACGATGTCTGGTAAAGATAGTCGAGCATGTTTTTTCAAAGGATATATTTAGACAGTTTTGATCACACCAGGATGAAATCATCTTCATTGCATCACTTAACTTTTGTATGCAAACATTTAATTTTCTCTCTTCACAGTAAGTACACGACGAAATCATCTGCATACTGCACTACGTTGTATATAATACTGGGACCAAAATCCTGTGTATAGATATTAAATAGTAGAGGGCTCAACACGGATCCCTGGGGAATGCCATGAGATACCAGTCTAGGTCCAATTTTAATATTATTTTGCATTCTCACAAAAATATGTCTGTCTTTATACATTTCAACAATATTATGACATAAAAATCTAGGGAGATGAAAATTTCTCAGCTTATGTTCTAAAATATTTAAGTCAACAGAGTTGTAAGCCCCTTCGATGTCTAAAAAGATAGCCCCTATATAGTTATTTCTGGAAAAATTTGTTTGTATTTCGCAAATAAGTTTACATAGACCATGGTGTGTTCCGTAACTTTTACGAAAACCATATTGAATTTTTTTTTTGTGTATTACTAAATTCTAGCCACCACTCCATTCGAAACTTAATCATCCTTTCTAGCGTTTTAAATAAACAAGACATCAGCGAGATAGGCCTAAAGGACCTGGCATCATTATAATCTTTATTGGGTTTGGGGATTGGTACTATGACACAGCTGTTGAAATTGTCAATTTGTTCGCCATATAAATAAATCCTATTAAAAATTTCCAACAGATATACTTTGGCTGACAAAGGCATATTTGATACCATAGGATAAATAATACCGTCGTCACCAGGAGCCGTGCTAACTTTACTTTTCAAGGCCATATAGAGTTCGTGTAAAGTAAAGGGGGTATTTAGTAGGTGGTTGTCATTATCATTAGATATAAGTGGAGTGTCTAAGTGTACCATGTCAGGTGCTAACAAGTCAAAGAAGTCCTGAGCGGTCTCCTCGCGCATAAATCTCCTGCCGTGATTTTTATTGTGTACACCATTCATTAATTTTATTTGTTGCCATACATTGTTTATGTTATTACCCTTGTTTAAGTTATTACAGAACTTTTTCCAACTGTTTCTAGCCTTATTTTTCAGTAACCGTTTAACCTTAGCAAACTGCTCTTTACATTTAAGATAGTTTTCTTGGGATGGCTCCGTTTTAAATTTGCTTAAAGCTAGTTCTCTGCTAGTAATTGCCTGCGAACATTCATTATCCCACCATACAGGGTTTTTTTTATTTTTTGGTAAAAACGGCCGATTTATACCAAACGCTTTGTCGGCGGCATCGCCGACACCTTTAATAAAGAAATTATACATATCCTGACCAGAAATGTTTACAGGAGAGTATCGAAAATATTCATTTAACTGCAAATAATACAGGTCCCAATCAGCATTTTTGAAATTCCATTTAGCGCTAGGAAAAATTAAGTCAGTTGGATTTTTAAAGTTGACAAGTTCCATTATAATAGGAAAATGATCTGACCCCAAGGTGTCCTCATATACCTCCCAATTCGCTAATCCAGCTAAGTTTGGCGAAACCATTGTTATGTCTATCACTGATTTTAGGGTTGAAGTCGGGTTTGCTAAATACGTAGCGTCACCATTATTAAGTACAACCAAATTACATTCATCAATAGCTCTTAAAAGCGCATTACCATGGTTGTCATTTTTTGAAGATCCCCACATATTGTTGTGGGCATTGAAATCTCCGCCCACGAGGAGGGGCGTGGAAAGTTGAGAAAACAAATTTTTCCAGTCGTTATGTGAAGCGATAATATGTGGTGCACGGTAAATTGACAAAATATCGACATTATATTGACCCTTAAGAGTAACAGCGCAAGCCAAAATGTCATCGTTGTAATTATCCGTCAATTGCTTAACAACAAAGTCAATTTTATTTGACACTAAGATAGCCACGCCGCCTTTACCATCCAAACGATCATTTCTAATAGTACTAAAACCAGAGATGTTAAAATTTGCAGCGGGCTTCAACCATGTTTCTGACAATATTGCTATGTCAATATTATTTTGACGTATGAAATTATGAAAGCTAGCTCTATTGGAGTTGATAGATCTGCAATTCCACTGGACTATATTTAAAGTTTTATTGATCATACTCTGACTACTACACATGATGAAAAAAGAAGAGAAAAAAAAGGCTAAAGTAAACTTATATTATGGAAAGAAAAAATGTCATATAGCCATAGAGCCATGTCTATGCATATATGTTCATGTATGTTTGTCCACTAAGGGCCAAACTATTTATCATATCGCTAACAGTTTTTCTAACATTAACTTCATCTTCACTAGTAAAATTATTTTTAAATTTAATAAATATGTCACTAATATATGTGGTAAGATTTTCAATTATAACTTCAGGGGTATCCTTACTTACACCAGGTCTATAGGGGTTAAAAGGTATTGGTGTTAAGGCTAGTGACTGTGTATTATATTCTCTTTGTGGGTTAACAAAGCGTTTCTCTTGTTGAGATAATGCCTTGCGTTTCTTGGGAATGGGTGATGTAAGCTCCTTTCGTTGAGAGCTTGTTGAAGGAGCATTGCTATTTGGTGGGAGGCTTGGAAATGCCGTCTCATCATTTAAGTTTTCTAGAACCGCGAATTTATTTTTTGTTGATAATACTTGTGCAAAAGATGGAGCATCAGACATATTTTTTGCGTCTTTAAAGGATAGGTTATTAGATGCCATAATTGTTTTAATTTCCTGTTGTTTAACATAATTCGGACATTTCTTGTATAGGGAGTTATGAGAAGTTGATTTACAATGTATACATTGAAGAGATTGCATGTCACAGTCTCCCTCATGACTACTTCCGCAGTTTTTGCATATTTTTTCTGTTGATCTACACTGATTTAAAACATGTCCAAAGCGCAAATAATTGTAACATTGTATTACATTACCTACTTATGGCTCCACCTTACAGCGTACGCCACTGATATCTACATATAGAGGTAATTTATTACCTAGAAATGTCAAAATTACGGTTTCAGTAGGTTTATATTCAACCTGCCCATCACTATTAATTACTTTTTTATTTATTCTTCTACAATATTTAATTTTAGACTTACATTCCATATTTTCTAAAAGATACTCATCGGTAAAAGCCGTGTATACTCCTTTTATAACACCTCGACGCTCTGTTAGATGTTTTGGTACGTAAACAATATATCCTTTTTCCTTTAAAAACGGGTTTTCAATTAACTTATTTATATCTGAAATGGTCGCCATTGTGACTTTAATTCTGTTAGCTCCTAATTTTGAAATCTCTTTTATTATAGCTTTAGGATTTTTAACATGCTCGTATAGCAATTTACCAATTGCCATAGGGTGAAGACGCCCTATATTTCTGTCGCTATGTTGTATGTACACATAATGTGGAGCGTCGTATAAATGCAAATATTTAAAATCATATTTATTGGAAAAAAGTTCCTTATTTGTATTATTTACCTGAGTGTTATCGCTTACACTTTTTGCATCGGGTTTTTCAAAACGGTAATCACCGACAATAGGATTTTTTGGCTTTGTACTTAGATTTTCTTGGGTATTTACAATACCTCTGACCTCTGATACATCCATCTGACTTTCATTATAAACAATGGTTTCATGTCTAATATTATAATTATTACTACAACCTCCCGGGTCGGGAGGTCCTTTTTTATCCATAAATGCGGGATCTAATTGGTATGTAGGCCGCTAATAAATTATTCGATATCAAATAAACCTAAAAAGAACCTGAAAAATTCACAGAAACACCGTCGCACACGTCCTCACTCGATAGCTACCGACGAGGTAATGGGAACTCGGTTATAAAATGATTTATTGTGAGATTTTAGGGTTTGTGAAAATCGTATATGTTGTAAACATACTATAAATTGGACTATCCATTGTTTTGCTTTCTTGTGTCGATTCCCGGACCAATTTAAGACAGATTGCTATTTGGTATTTTCAACCAACGCAGTGTTGTGCACCCGGCTTGGCTCCATTGAATCTACGAGGGCAGATGGATTCAACAGCACTTCAAGAGCTTCTGTCGGTGTTGACATGGCGTTCGTGGTTTTAATACACGGTAGTCACTTTCTGTGACTATGAGCCTCAATATGGGTTTTATAGGTCCAAAGTGAGATTATTCATTCCATACTCCACATGTTAAATGAATAGGTGCGACCAATTCATCGGGCTTCAGTAGTCTTCTGTGTGACTCTGTCTATGTGTAAGTTGTAATTCAGTTTAGCACCGACTGTTACACTTAAATACCTAACTGCCTTGGATAGTGCAATATACGCTATTGTGTAAGACTCTCCGTCATTTGATGCTTGTCTTGGGTTGTTATTATTGTAGTGATGACTTTGTTGAAAGGTTGTAAGTTTTCGAGTTTGCTTCTACGGTATTGCTTAGGTTAGTGATTCTTAGTAGCTAATACTGATTGGTAGTTTAATTAATGTACGCTTATTTTCTTTCATATTGTGTTCTTTTATATGCTTTATCGAATTTTTCTAATTTTTGGTTTAATACGTTCATTGCATTTTTTTTCTATGGAGTTTTACAATATTATTGTATGTTGTGAAATAGGATTAAGGGGTATCATCAAGTTAAGGGAGAGATATTTAGGAGTTTTAACGAATCTGGACGTGAGGGGAGTAGTTAGGGTTGGATTGTTGTAACAAACTAAGGTGCTTGCGAAATTGGAGAGAAGATAAATGCTTAGGTTAGGAGTGGCGTTAGTAGTTGTATGGGAATACTGATAGGCATACCAGGTAGGGGAGGCATAAGTCAGGATGAGACAGAGGTAGGATTTGTATATTATTGGGAAAATGTATGGGGGAAGAGTTGTTAACGATGGGGGCATAGGAAGACTGTTAACCTACAGAATTTAGTAGAAGCGTTATCTATGTGCTACCTGAGTGTGAGTCAGAGTCAACAACGATTGATCAGGGATAGTACGCCTACTTGCGAGCAACCTCGTATGTATCTAACTACTAAAATGTGAATAGTGAGGTTTTAATGTATTTGTTGGCAAGCATTCACTCAATCCATTATCGTATAATTTCGTCAATCCTTCGCCGGTCTACAGCACTAGTTAAAACTTTACTGGAAACGTCTTCAAATCAATGTCTCGAAACGCAATTTCTTTGTCCGCCAGAACCCGAGATTTTGTCTATTAGTCACATTACTGCTGCCTCTGTACAATATCTTCTTTGATACTGACAGCTGTTCGGAGTGTGTTCGGAGTATATTGTGAAAAACTGGTATTTATCATCCCCCTTATAAATGATTTTCAGAAAGAAGTATATATAATAGGTTACTCTTATTTTTGGAAGTATATTGGGATACCCAAAGTTGTCTCCATTATTTTTGTCTCACCTTGTACATTAGGTTAGATAATGTGGAAATTTTAACGAATCTTCCAATTACCGCTTACCTGTCTGTATGGTCATTATTAACTTCCTAACTGCTGAAGTCCACGCACTCGCGCAAACGCCATAAAAATCCGCGCCTGTAATATTAACAGGACAAATCCGTACGATTTCTGCTAAATCCACATCTTCATGTAACCTGAATCTGAAAAACATGGATTTATTAATAAGAACAATTTAAAATGGAGATATCTACTTTCGAGTCAGAGCGTGCAGTACGGCTATTTTTGATTTTACGTCTGTACAGGGGCCAACATATAATAGTTTATCGAATCTACCAGGCCTTAGAAGAGCTGGATCTATCAAATCTGGCCGATTTGTGGCACCTAAAAAATAGATTACAAATATTTTTTGCAATACTTGCTTGCAATTCGCAAAAATTACATTTAATAGGTGATGATCGTACGTGCTTTGAATTTTATTAGTAGTTTTTCTCGAAAGCATAGTAATATAGATTGTAAATTGGAAGTTTGTTATGTGATTAAATCTCGAGTCCCTTAGCACGAGGAATTTAATCTTTTAATTTACATGAGTTATATTACTCTTTGGCAGCTTAGTTTGAGAAACAATTTATAGATAAAATTTAAAAGTACGAGTGATATAAGAGGACAATATTTCACGAAAAAATTCATTAAATATGGGACATTTAATGTCAATCGGATGATTTTGCTCTCCAAAAATTGAATGAAAGGAAAAAAATTAAGGTACCAATTTGTTCGTTAACATCTAAGCTTTCAAATGCCACTTGCCGCTTTTCCAAAAAACAAAATGGTGGCTTAATATGACGTTTGAAATGGTGAGTATTTTGAAAGCTCTTATATAAAATTACTTACAGTACTAATTATTGTAAAAAAAAAATAAAACAAGCATAGCAGTTTTTAGCTTTCGAATGCCGTCAGACGTTATTTGAAAAAAACAAAATGGCGACTCAATATGACTGAAAATGTCTTAAAAACATGATTAAAATTAAAGTAAGTGAGGTTTTCTATTGATAATAATTAATCTGAAAAGTGTCAAAAAATGTTGTATTATGCATTTGATTATAGAAGCCAACATTATTTTACCGAAAATATTTATGCGGATACATGATAGCGGTGTCAAATTCATACATTCATATAAAAAGTGGGAAATTGTATCCAAAATTCTTATTAAATAAAAAAACTTGAGGTAACGAATTCTTAGTTAGAACTTAAGATTTTTAATGCTAGTTGACATATTTTAGAAAACAAAATGGCGGCATTATGTGTCTCTTAAAATAGTGGGTATTTCAACAAAATATTATAAAAATTTACACCTACTATACAAATTATTGTTAAAAAATATAAAAAAGGTAACATTTATTTCCTTATAGTAGGGAATCTAGCTTGCCGTACGATGCGTTTTAAAGGTGGGGGGGTCAACTCATATGTATACAATAACTAAAAACAGTTTTCTATGTAAAATTGTCTGCCGAATTCGAATTACGAGTTCACCACTAAATTCGGAATTGCGAAATTAGAGAAAAAGTTGTTTATTTCCAAAAGTAAGAAAAACACAGTAAACATTAGTATTCTCATTCCCCACTCAATATATCATTTACTGGTAAAAGTATCGATCTGAAATTTTAGGAGAATAATCTTTTAACTTTCTTCTTGGGCTTTGTATAGAGCCAAATTATTGTATCAATATAATTTAAAAAAAAAACAACTGTAGTCCTACATGTCGCACAAAAGTTCAAAAATGTATTGCAAAATATAGTATGTGAGAAACTTTTTTATAAGTAGAGATAGAGGTATAGTTAATCGACATAAAATGATGAGAAAAGACCAAAGAAGTTTTTGCATTTGAATATATTTTTATACTTTGGCTTAATAGTGAAAAAAAGGAGATTATATTGGTTCAGCGTTGGCGCACATGTTGGCCCCGCCCGGTCAAATTGGTCTAGCTCGGTGTGTACACTTCATTGCGTGCTCTGCTAACGATTGTGTATCTATTATAAGATAAAAGCTTCCATATTAGTAAGAAAAAGGCTTATGGTCTGTGATTTAATGCACCATATTTATATTGTGTCAGTCCGATTAAAAATGTTTGTATTTTATGTAAATAAAGAAAACTATTTAATTTTTATCATTAGTTTAATTCAAAAGTGAGGAACATTTGCCTTCGCACAAACAACTTATACCACATTTTACTTTTGCACTTAGACATCAACAGCGACTGGTACAAGTGTACATTTTACATTTGCAATATGGATTTAAGTGTATATTCTCTGGCTTTTGTGGTTTACTCATCATTATCGGTATAGTGTCTATATAAAATAATTAAAACAATTACCTCATATCTGTTTTATATGAAGTGAATAAATGTGCTCGTAGCTCATCCAAATTTCCTCTAAATAAAGGTCTGCCATAAAGAACCTTAAAAAATAACCTACAGGAATCTAATACACTATCAGTTAGTTTGTAAGTTCCATCTCGGTTCGCTGCGCCAAAATGTGTTAATTCTTCTAACATATTTAACCTTTCACGTAATGTTTTTAATACTGTCTTTTTGCCTTTGTTAAAGGGATAACTAACGGTATCATTTCCAGAGGGGCAGTAAACAGCTAGTAAAATGTTGGTCAGATTTCTTTTGTCGAAATCAAATGTACTAGATATTTGGGTAATCACATCATGACAAAAAATAAAAGATTTTTGCCGTTGAAGCCATATTTCAGTGTTTAGTATAGTCGCATAATACAATGAAAGTTCACAGTATATACAGGGTGATTCACGCAAATCGTTCATTAGAAGTTTAGGGACTTGTAGAGATAATTTAATTTTGAAAATTTGGTTGCTTACATAGTTTTTTATGCTCTTTTCACTAAAAATATTTTCAACGTCATTGCACTTCCGCTTATACCGGAAGTTACCATCAACTTTATTATTTTAGATGGAATGATATATATTTTCTTGCATTTTTTAATTCAACTGGTCATTTTAATAGGACTTTGATCATACTACCATATCCCTAAATCTAACCCTACTCGAGATATATTGGCTTTTCGGAAAATTTGTGTCTTGACACCGAGTAGTTTGAAATTTGCTGTCTCTAACATAATGAAAGTGAAAGTTACCATTTATACAACACGAATAGTGGAACCCTTAAGCTTCCTAATCGTGCTTTGAAAGTAACCTAATTGCTTACAGGGTGGTCAGAATTTACTGCTAATTTTGGCAAACTTCAAACATCGAAAAGTATTTTTTTTTAAATGGAACACCCTGTATATTTTTACTGTTTCTGATGTATAATTTTATTCTGCATCGATCTGTATTCTGTACGATCTGTGTATTAGGGTTCCCTATACTCATCTTTTATAGTTTTCGTGTTATTGTTAATTTTGTATTTTAATGCGCGAAATACATCGAAGTATGTGTTGCTCTTATAATAGTCGGCTGTGAAAATGACATTTGTTGCAATTAATAGCGTCTATCAAACAAAGTATTAATGTCTTACAATAGTTGGCTGTGGAAATGACATTTGTTGCAATTATTAATCTATCAAACACGTCAGTGTTTATAGCGATTTTATAAATAAATTTGGTAAAGGGTTATCAGTCATGGAGAATGATAGAAATGGATATTCAAACAATGATATTTTAAACTTATTTTTTATTCCCGGCGAATGCCACAGAATTATTTTTAGTGAAAAGAGCATAAAAACTATGTAAGTAACCAAATTTTCAAAATTAAATGATCGTTACAAGTCCCTAAACTTCTAATGAACGGTTTACGTGAATCACCCTGTATGACTATTCTAGTACATTCATTTCTAAAAAATGACAAGATATCAAAAAGTCTGGTACCTGCTTCTTCATGATCGGAAAAATGTAGGGATTTCATGATTTTCACATTATTTTGATCGAATAAAATAGTTTTGCTATTTTCTAAAAACATACCTGCAATAACAATCTGAACGTTTTGATCTATTCTGAAATAACTGTCCTCAAATTTGCAAGCAAAAAAGTTCAAGAGTTCTCGTTTATTATCAGAATGAGAAATAATATTTTTTCAATTCGGTATACCTACCCCATCGTTTACCTTATACAGACAGTACACTCTTCTTACTTTGGTCCGTCGGTAGGTTACACCCTTTTGGTCTCATGTTTATAACTAATTTCAAAGACTTTTCAAAGAGTTCTTTGAAAGTTGAACAGCCATAGCTTTGATGCCTTTGAATTAAAGACATGATGTCAATAATAAAAACAGTATTTTTCGGTTCTACTGGTAACTGATAAACTTCCACTGGTACCATTTTTAAAATAAAACATACATGAACTAAATAATAAAATACCTACGTATCTCTGATATGACTGAATACGGTTGCGAGTTGCTAGTAGAGAGCGCCCGCGCCGGCCGAGGAGAACGCGCAATATATGAGTCGTTACACTACTATTTATTTACAACAGTCATAACAGCCAAACTAAGCATTCTAGAAAAAAATTCTATAAGTAAAAAAATTTCTATAATTCATAAGCTTTATTTTCTCTCGATCATATGCCCATGTATCTTTAGTAATAAAAAAGTTTCTAGCATGTTATATTTTGCAATGCATTTTGGTGTTTTTGTGCGTTAAGCGAAGATTTTTATTTTCTTTGCCAAAAAACGACGTTGCCGAAAAAAGTTTCACATAAACTGTAAGTGAGGCGAATCTCCAAAGATATCCGTGTCAAAATTTGAAACAGATATCTCGAACAGTTAACGAGGTATTGACTGAGAAACAAAAATATAAATGTTTTCCGTAGTTTTTAGAAATTTGCCCAATTGCATTTTTTTCCCATTTCGCAATTCTGGATGAAGGGGTGAACTCAAAATTCGTATCCGTCATGAAATTTTACATGGGAATCCGTTTTTGGTTTTTGTATATGTCACAGTTGACCCCCCCCCTTGCTGAATTGGAGGTCTTAGATTCCCTACTATTAGGACTTAATAAGCTTTTAAAAAGCCATTAAAAAAAATGGCGGTTGAATATCGCTGAGATTGCCCTGAAAACGTGGCAGAAGTAAATGAAATTCTAGAAATTAATCTAAAATGTCCTGAAAACTCTAATTAAATGTTTAATATGTAAGCTTTTGAATGCCACTTATTTTGCACACCTCAGCCGATTATGACAGAACTTAATAGAAGCATGAAAACTAAAAAGAAACATCTCACACACACCTACACCTCTCATCCTGTCTTTATGTCTTTACATAAATGTTTATTAAAGTCACAGAATTTCCGTAAAAAATTATTGAAATAAAAGCACTGGAACAAGCGAGGTGCAAATCTGCGTATATCACATATTTGCAAGATATTACCTCAGGTACGAAATATATTGTGAAAATGGTATTATTAAACATTATTTATTAGAGGAAATATTAGAAAATATTTATTATAAATGATATATAATCTATAAAAAGTCATACAAAACATAATAGCAAGTAAAACAGGAGTCGAACGAAGCCGACGCTTCCGCGCCGGTACCTGAATACAGTGCTTTGTATTATTATACAGGCAGACAAATGTGTCTTTTTACTATATTCTATGTATACGTGATACTCTTGTGTACTTATTCTATAAGTATCAAAATTTACGTCATATCTCTTACAGCCGGTTTTACAATTGCAAGTTAACTTTTATGTTAGTTGACTTTTACTTGCAGGTTAACTATAACTTTACCGACACATGCGTTTTTCAATATAAAGTTAAGTGATGATTTGTAAACGAGAGGTTGTGAATAAAATTTATAATGTTGGTACTGGAAAAATGGGTAATATACATAAAATGTATGAATTTTGGTCCAAAGTCATGTCACCTGCTATCAAATGTAAATGTCAGAAGCAATTTATGAGTTAGTGGTCTATTACTAAGTAAGTAGGTAGTATTTAGTCTCGATCTATTTAAAAAATCTCTTTCATCGTATTCTTCGAAAAAGCTAGGTCTATACAGGATTACCTTGGCTACTCATCACTGCTATATGCATTTACTTCGTACATATCCATTTTTAGGCAAAATATCAAAAAATTATTTTGTGAGAGTTATTTTATAGGTTATAAATTGCCAGTAAACTGCCAACTTCTAGTTTACCCACACCTCATCTGCTAGTAAAGTTAACTACTAGATAACTACCACATCGAAAATGACCAGCTATTGTAAAACCCAATTTCTATAATAACCTGAAAGTTAACTCTGACTGGAAGTTAACTAGCAATTGTAAAACCGGCTGTTAGCGAACTACATTCACGAGACTGTAAATATCGGTATTTTCGCTTATCACGTGAGGCACTGAAGATTTAGAAAAACATGTAGAATTACATAATTCTCTTTTTGAATATTTGAAAAGCTGGTATATTTTACTTTATAACTGAATTTGTTTTATGTATCTAAGTGATTTTTTTTCTGAGTTCCGATAACATGTATATATATTTATTCGACAAATTCTGAAATTGCGAAATTATAATAATTTTAGAAGTACTGTTTATTTAAACTACATTAACTTAAGCAAATGTAAGTTAATGAAGTTCAAACATTTCCCGAAAGTTTTCCGAAGATAAAACAAAATTCGAACATTTCCTACGGATTATCATACAATATACAAAAATGAGGTCATTTTTAAAATATAATATAAATTATATATGTTGATGATTTGCTTCTATACATTAGCGTTATATTAATTACAATGATATGCATAAGAAATGTGAGACTTCCAGCTTCAAAACGATACTTTAGTTTTACGTCCTCATCCACCTAGTGGATTGGAAGTAGTAATCGCAAAAAAAAAATCAATTTTTTCTTTCTTAAAATAGGTTTAGAATGTCATGAAACGTCGAGATTTTAAATTTGGGCGAAAACAATTTTTCCGTCTGTCTATCTGTCTGTCGGTCTGTCTGTCTGTAGCTTTTTTTTGTTACGCACGTTTTCTCCGGAACGGTTTAAGATATTGACTTGAAATTTTGTACACGTATATATTATACCGAGATCTGGAACTGTTTTTGAAGATATACGGTGAAGGGTTGGGGGTTAAATAGGGGTAAATAGGAAGAAATATGTAAAGCAAGCTGGTAAGAGTACAGAAACTTAAAATTTGATGTATGTACTACAAGCCAAGGCCCCAAAATATTTTATAATATTTTTCAACCCCCACCACCCCTACTCCATTATTAAAGTGGTTGATAAAATAAAATTGAGATATTAATTTGCAATTTGTACATCTATGTATTATAACGCCATCTGGAACTGGTGTATATTATTCAGATGATTCCGAAAGGGTTGGGGGTTAAATAGGGGTAAATAGAGGAAAATAAATATACCTAAGAACTATTCTTGATTTTTGGTTGATATTACACACAATTTTAAAAGTATTAATTTGTGTACTAAAACAGTTGGACATTATATGGAGCATTTGTTATGAATGCAATTTTTGTTAAATAAACTACTTTCTTGTATTTTGTATTGTATTTGTATTGATTAATATTACAAAACATTTTTACACAGAGTACTTATAGAGATACAGCACCCATCAAAGTTTCAAAATTATACCTCCAATATAACGGAAATTACTGGAAAAAACATTTCTTTGTGGTCCACTTTAAGAAGGATGTACTTCCTCAGGGCTGCATTTTTTACTAAGGTGAGTTGGGTTATATGGGCTCAACATGAGCCCAGGAATCGCAGGTTTCCGTCCGAGAGCTCAATTCTGGAACACCCTGTATGTGGTTATTAAGGTCAATGTACTAATATCTTTTCCTACACGTCCCATTAAATTAACCTTTTTCGCTATCTTTTTGGTAATATAAAGAGCATGTCCGGAGAACGTTAAATGGTCATAAATAACAACTACATACTTGAATTCATTAACTTGTTCTATTTTTGTTCCATTAATTGTAACTCCTTGGTTATTTACTGTGGTTACTCGGCTGTCTTTACTTTTAATTATCATAAACCTATCAAGTTCAAGATATTTTTTAAAACTATACATTTCAGATAGACATTAATTTAATGTCAAATAACACCGCCATGTCTTACGAACACAACGTCCGTAACACTGAATGTTTAAGAGGAATCCTCGCATGCGGGAAATATACGTGAAATATAACAAACGCGCTGAGCTCTAGCAGCTTTATTTTTACAAGTATCACACTCATTTTTTTTTTAGAAGAAGTTAGCTACTAGTTCTACAATGTGACCATTGCTTTTTCAAATCCGGTGAACCAATCTTAAGAAAAAAAATCACAAACTTTATCATTTGATTGTCTGATATTTATTTAATTTTCACATACTTCTAGATATCATTCTCAAAAAAGCATCGGTCAGATAATTCTATCATCTTTTGTTTACACATTCGTTTAAAAATAATTCAAAAATATCAATTTTTTAATGAGTTATACTTCAGGACATTTACGCATGTAATTTAATAATTGTTTAGGCATGTTTTCCATCTCCACCTAGCCAGAGAGGCGGATCATATACGCATTGGCTCTTTGTCTAACTTGAGACTTCTCATTCTCTAGGCTTTGACTCTTACTACAGTAGAGAAATATATAAACTGAGCTTGTTGCGTACCTATTTTAATTCAATTTTTACCGGAACACATTTAATCGCGTAATGGGTATAAACAATAGTTAAAGGCGCAAAGTGTATCAATATGGTACAAGAAAAAAAAGAGGAATTACTTCCACATCCACGTAGTGGATTGGAAGTACAGCAATCGTAAAAAAAATCAAATTTTATTTCTTGAAATAGGTTTAGAACTTCATGAAACGTCGAGATTTTAAATTTCAGCGAAAAAAAATTTTCTGTTTGTCGGTCTGTCTGTCTGCAATTTTTTTTTTGTCAGCGCATTTTCTCCGGAACGGTTTAAGACATTGTCTTGAAATTTTGTACACCTATATATTATAACGAGATCTGGACTGGATTGTTTTTTGAACATATCCGATGAAGGGTTGCGGGTAATTAGGGATAAATGGGGGGAAATAGGTAAAGCAAGCTGGTAAGAGTACAGAAACTTGAAATTTGGTGTATGTATACTAGCAGCCAAGGCCTCCAATTTTTTATATTTAGAAGCCGAGGCCTCAGATTTTTTAATAACAAATTTCAACCCCCACACCACCCCTATTCCATTATTAAAGGGGTTGATAAAATAAAATTGACTTATTCACTTGAAATTTGGTACACGTATATATTATAATGACATCTGGAACTAAATTATATTTTTAGTTTATTCCATTGAAGGGTTGGGGGTTAAATAGGGGTAAATAGGGGAAAATAATTAAAGCAAGCTGATAAGAGTACAGAAACTTGAAGTACGGTGTATGTATTTGGAGCCAAGGCCTGAGATTTTTTATAATATTTTTTATTATTGGCTCCGGCAATGTTGTATATTTTAATTATTGAATAAAATATGTTAAGGCAGTATTTTTCTTGAGAGATATTTTTTAATATTTTTCACTAAATGCAAATGTGAGCTTTGGCAATTTAAGTAATGTCCGGCGGCTTATTTGAAATATAAAAAACATTTAAGAAAACGGTAATAAATTAATTAAATTGCGAAAACTGACATTTGTTTTGGGTAAAAAGAATTTAAAAATACATTTGGGATAAAAATACTGGACATTTGCTAAGTACATATTACACTTTTTTTTAACAAGATTACGAAAAAATGAATGTTTAAATCAAATACGTCCTGTACGTAATTTCTTAAAAAATAAATGCATAAGTGAGGACGTCCCTGTTTTTGCTGCCACCTGTCCTGGTAGGTGTATAACTGTATAATATGTTGGTAGGAAAATGTTAACATTCTTTTTCATAACTATAAAAGCAAATTTCCGGGTAATTTGTAAAAATTTTGATATTCATGCAAAAAAATATTTAAATGGGGGAATGCCACTCAATTCTGGTTTTTGTTCAATAATAGGTATAAAACAAACAAATATTTATAGAATGATGTATTTCAGGATACTGAATAAAATATAAAAGTTAGTATCTGGCAATACGGTAAACTTTCGTCAAATTTACTAAAAAAATTCTTTATAGTATTTTATATCTTACATAAATACCCATCATGTTTTTTTATATATAAATGCCTATAACTTTTCTACAAACAAATAAAAAAAAAGCAGAAGGCACTAGGTTTTGAACCCAGAACCCCGCGATTGAAAGTCTGATCATCATCATCATCAACACATTTATTAATTTTTTGGATACAATTTATGCTTCCCCGGATCATGACCCGGAGCCAACCGTACAACCACGTCGCGCAGCGTCGTGGTGTTAGTGCGGTTGGACGGGTCTTGACCGGTTCAGCTCAATAAAATTAGTAAGGTAGATAACACTCCTGCCGCCTGTGGCGGCTTAAAATTATCAGTGAGCTTGAACATGTTAAAACTTAACTATAAACAATGAATATAAAAACTTAAATCTATTTTATGGCAAAAAACACTTTTTAAAATTTTGTTGCTTAGATGGAGACGAACTCAATTGGAAAAGCTCCATTTAAACAAGTTACCCCAACAGTCTGCTCGCCGCTGGGAATTTTTGGTTGTAGGAAAGGAAGATTGAGTTTAAAATAGTTAGAATTTTTACAAAGGTTTATCGGTCTAAATTGAATTTTTAACAAAAAAGTACAAAATAACAAAAATTACAAAAAATACAAACATATAACAAACAAGAAGAAGGAAAGAGATAGATACAGAATAAAAGATATGGTGGTGAAAAGTGTATGATAGTTGGAAGTTTTGGTAGGAATTGAAAGTCTGATGCTACATCAGACACACCACCTGTTCATGTCCAGTAGTTATCTGTTTACACGGTTTTCACTTCAAATGTGATCCGTATCATATAAATTATAGGTTCTCAGGTAATAATGCTATGAAATAAATCTCTTGCCCTCTTCTCACTGCGCCTGCGGTTGAAAGAGAAGACGTATCCGTTCTCTCTTCACTAGCAAATAAAATGTAAAGTTATTTCTCCTACAAATGGTGTTGCCGGGGGTAAACTAAACGGTAATTCTTGAAACTTCGCAGGGGAACTACTAAGGGCATTCCTCTTAACAATGAAACGAAAATCTTGGAACGGCGTAGGTACCCGATTTCCACCAAACATGACTAAGAACCATCAAATACCAGCTTTTGAAACAATAAAATCGCATTGAAACCGGTTCAGCCGTATACCTCCGTTTTCTTAATTGGAACATCCTGTATGTGTTTACTTAAAATGTTTCAGCGATCAATTGGTTACAGGCCACTGTCCATAGTGGCTAAATGTGCTTCAAAAATGTTTCAAAAACTGTCGGAAAAAGTTGAGACTATGAGATATTAATTCTTTATATTTTTATAGCAAACAACTTCATATTTCTTTTAAATTTTACTATACGAGATGCACACATGGAGAAGAAATCGATTTATGCAACATAAATTATATAAAGCAGTCGTCGACTTTATTTCCAATTTTTTGCCGTTATTCTTTGAGACGTACATTTTAGGAATAAAATTGATCTCATGAAAATTATTGAAAAAAAAAGTTCATTTCATTATTAAGCATTTTGCACTATATTAAAAGCGAAACAAAACACTACAAAATATCAATAATCGTATAATCGCAAAGTATTCCGTCTTTGATGACAACCCGATTTACAGAATTTGTTAGGCATAACATTTCAACATCCCCTTTTTAAATTACGACTCTCTCAAAATTCCAGCGAAGCCTTTGATCTTTTCCCTACACAGGATGGAGTGAGGCGAGAGTAAATACTACGAAAGTCCTTCATTGGCTCTATTACAAGAACGGTATTAGCGTTACGTTCAAAATTGCAAAAATTATATTTGTGGGGTTTTCAGTGAGTAAATATTATGCGGGTGAGACATATCGGCTTCAATTTTAGGCTTGCAGAATATAAATATTAAATCAAGTAAGGAGAGTTTGGCAAAAGGAAATTTGAAAGGAGGTGTAATGACGACTTATTATAGAAACGGAATAATATTACTAGATGAGAACTGAAATGTATAATGTTGTCAAATAAAAATAAAAGTATTTAAATTACTATTTAGATTTTAACAGTAGTTGGTTCTTAATTTTCAGCGATCAGGTAAACAGATATAATATCATATCACAATAAGAGCTCTCGCTATTTGAGTCTACTTCAAATGCATTCAATTCAAATTTATTCTAATACAAAAAATACTAGTATTATACAACTACATTGTCGCCTCGACACAGGATTGGGCACGGTGTAGACGTTGGATTTCATCGAACTTCTCTCTTAGAGGAAGGCCACAATAACATTTCGTCTTGCATCCACTGATGGAAAACAGGTTCTCCAGTACATACACCAACTCCCATGTTTCTGGACTAGCTTGCTTTACATATTTTCCCCTATTTATCCCTATCTACCTCCAGCCTTTCAATGAATCTCAAAACATGATTTAGTTTCATATGTCATTATAATATCAAATCTTAAGTGAATATCTTAATTTTATTTTAATAACCCCTTTAATAATTGAGTGGGGGAGATGGTTGGGGGTGGAAGAGTTTACAAAAAGTTTGAGGCCTTGGTTTCTAGTATATTCACCAAATCCCCAGTTTCTGGACTCTTACTAGCTTGCTTTAATTATTTTTCCTTATTTAACCCTATTTACCTCCCAACTCTTCAGCGGAGTCATCTCAAAATATATCTAGTTCCATATAATACTAATGTTATGTGTACCAAATTTCATGTGAATATCTCAATTTAATTTTATTAGCTTCCTTTAATAATGGAGTGCGGGATAGAAAATATTATAAAAAAATTTGAGGTCTTGGTTTCTAGTATACACACCAAATCCTAATTTTCTGGACTCTTATCCGCTTGCTTTACTTATTTCCCCCTATTTATTCATATTTACCAATAACCCTCCACCGGAGGAAGCTCAAAATACAGGGTGTAGTCAGTTTCATGTCATTAAAAAAAACTGGTAATGGTGACCGACTAGACAAACAAAAAACCTTTATGACTTTTCCCTCTAGGGGCACTTTGGAAAAAACTGATCTAGGTCAATATTTTTAATATTATGGTAGATAACTATTGAGAACCTCTGCTATTCTTGGTTAATGGGCTTCTAGTTCGCAATTATACAACTTTTAAATTGTCATAAAAAAGTGCTCGCCGGCACACGCGGTGGTCTACGGTGTCAAAGGATCATCGATCGCCTTTGATGGACCGCCTCAACTGAACTGAGGCAAGTATAAAGAGGTAAATAATTCGTTCTCTCTTCGTGCACAATGGGCTTGTTCGGCATTTTTTTTATTTCACAAATCGAAAGTGCAAGTATAAATTAATGGATCTGCAAAAAATCAGAATCTTATTCGCACGTTTAGTATCTTAAAAACTATTACAAATTTCCATCTCGCGAAAATGGGGCGTGGCCAGGCGCTACGTCACTATACGCATATACTCGATCTCAATAGACTTGATGCTCCTTATTGGTTATAATTATAAGTGTTTTCGAAGTATTGTTTGTTTTGCTTACTACTTGACAGTAGGGGAGTACAATTTGGTGAAATGTCAAAAAATTACAATTTTCTCTCGCTCCTGCCAGAACGAATTTTCGATTTCGACCCTGCAATTTACGATTATAATTCATCGCCGACCTTCTCCTTTCCGTAGACATATAGAACGAACTTCCACTCGACGTATTTATTTAGTTGCCAGCGTTCAAAAATTCCATATTTTTCGATTTTTCAGGTTAAATTTGAAAGGTCCCAGAAAGCCATTTTTCTTACGTCACTTGCGTATAGTGACGTCACAAATGAGCGCTCGGTTTTTGCAACTATTACTAAATTCAACTCCTTATATCTCGAAAACGGAAAAAGTTAATAATACGAAATTTTAAGTGTATAATGAGAATATCGAGTACTATATGAAAAAGTATAAAAACCATATAAAAAGAATATCATGGAACAAGCCCATTGTAAGCCAATAATGGCCATAGAGGTTTAAGCAGAGCATTTCTTTACATGTGTATTTTTTAATTCGGAACAAAATATTGGATTGTTTATAATTTAGAAAATTTAAATGTGGTTTATTAGCATTTGTAACAAAATGAGTGCCCTGGGTTAAAAGCTTACCACCTACCTAAATGATTCAAAATTAGTGGTGCAACGGTTACGGTTGGGGAACGGTTTAGTTCACGGTTTTTGCTATTATACGGTTAACCGTAACCGTCTATTTTCACGGTTGTTATACGGTTCTTGCAGGTCTGAACATGCAACTCGCAACAGCGGGCGCGGCGGCACCGATACGGATACGAGCCTGTTAGTTGACGGTGGAGTTTCAAGCGTGCATTCAGAACACTATTACCAAAACAAAGGCTGTTCTTTATTCTGGTGCTGAAGCAATACCTGAAACCAAAGTGTATGAATCTGAAGCATTTTCTTCTGATGTTCAGCCATCCACAAGCAGTGGAATTTGGAGCATATGCCAGCAAATAATTGAAAAAGTTGAAGGCGATGAACCACTGGCAACTTTTGCAAGCAAGTGCTAAAGTAGATTAAGTGGAAGTACCTCGTAATTTACAATTTAAATTTACCTAAAGTGTTTCTTAAAATCTTAAAATTAAAACTTTAAATATTTTGCAGGCAACGCATGTAAAAAAGAAGTTAACGAATATTTAATGTCACCAAATATACCTCATACATCAAGTCCTTTTTCGTTTTGGAAAAACTGTTATACGTTTCCTCGTTTGAAAATGGGTATTTATCATATAAACCATCATCAGTTAATTCAGAGAGGCTGTTCACCACTGCAGGGCTTGTGCAAACACCCAAGAGGAATAGGTTGAATCCGCAGAATTTGCAAATGTTATGTTTCCTAAATAAAAATTTGCCTGCTGTAAATTTTGAATACTAATTTTTGTTCTTTTGTTCTTTTTTGTATTTTAAATTTTCAGTTTAAATATTTTAACTACATTTTTAAGTAGGTAGATACAGATACCTACCTATATTTAAAAATGTAAATGTTTGTTTTCTTTTTTAATCTCCATCAGCTTTTATTGTTTACAATGTTTCCTGTTTATTTATATTAAGAACGTTTAATTTTACGCTGTTTTTTTGTAATACTACTACAAAAATGTAGTTTAGTTTTTTTTACGTTTTTGTTTTGTTTTAAATATGCCCTTTCAAAGTGTTGTGTTTTGTTTTGAAGAATAAAGTTTATTATTTTATCATTATGCGATTCATTTTAAAAACCGTAACCATAACCGTAACCGTAGGAATAACCGTAACCGTAACCTTAACCGTAAAACCCGAAACCGTTGCACCACTATTCAAAATATCTGCATCTGCATCAATACACAGTTCGGTACGTCGAATTAAGGACATACGCACTTCGTTCAACACTAAACACTAAACTATCAACGTTGTCAATAAAGAAAAATAACATAAAAACTTGGTACAAAAGCCAAAGAGGAATACAAAAAGAACGAATAAGTAAGTTGTGTCTGTACGTAATCAAGAATTTGACAACTTGAACGGTAAGTCAATAAAATAAATCTTAACTATAAATACACAATGACGCGAAATTCAAAAATAACAAAAACAATGAACGGCGGGTTGGACGTGTGTACATACTGAAACACCCACAGTAACTAAAATATTACACAAGGGAGAGAGAGTTAGAGTATAGTTTTCTTCAGATCAGATCTAGATCTAAACCTACCTCAATATTCCAGCGGTTCTCAAAAATTTTTATTGAAAATTTGCGAAATTTTTGTTTATTTTTTTACTCCAAAACTACGAGGTTTAGACCCCATGTTATATAAGGTTTCTTTGTTTGTCTTGTCGTTCCCTACCACCAGTTTTTTTAATGACATGAAACTAATTACACCCTGTATAATCTAGTTTCAGATCTCGTTGTAGTACATACGTGGACCAAAGAAAAAGTGTGCATAGGAAAAAAGTTACAGAACGTCCGTCCGACCGACAGATAAACAGAATGTCTTTTGCTCAAATTTAAAATCTCGACGTTTTATAACATTCTAACCCATTTCAACAAACAACCTTTTGAAATTTTTTTTACGATTACTGTACTCAACTACGTGGATGTGGAAGTAAAATGAGAGAATGGGAGGGCCGTGACTTTAAATGAACAGACGAACATATCTTCATCATATTTTTAGCAGATTTTTTTAAAGCTGCATGACTGATTCCTTTCAACAGGGTTCTGTACTCCATTAAATTCTTCTGCAATATTCTTGATAGAAACCAATTTTGGTTGAAATTTTTCAGGGAGAGACCGTTGAAATTTCAAATTTGACAGCTTATGGTTTTTGACAGACGTAATATTGAAAATTACTATTATACAGGGTGTTTGGAAGGTCGATACAAAGCCTTGCGGAGGTGACAGGGGAGATCACTTAGACGACATTAAGCCAAACATACCTTAGTACAGAGTCTTACGGTTTTTGAGATTTTCGAGAATTTCGTGTTTTTCAAAAATATTCCATTTTTTTCACATTTTCACCCTAATAACACACCAGTGAAACATTACCCTTGGTTATTTTTATTTTTCTAGATGCTAGAGTGTGTATCTGTTCTGTGAATTAACGCAACAAATAAGCAAAGTAAAATATTTAAATGATATGCCCGAATAACTTAATGACTTGCCAATTGCAGAAGGTGAAGGGCCCATAATTTCCAGTATATCTCCGTCTAATGGTAAGAGAGTATTTGGCCGATATTTTCACTGATAGTTGGATCGGCAGAGGTGGACCATTTCTATGGCCTGCCAGACTTTTTTTGTGGCTGTGGCCACAGCCACACCCACACAAAAGAAAAGTTCAGACCCAGAAACTAAACCTACCAATCTTTATGTATATTGACCTCCTGAATTCGATTCCGCCATCAGAATTTTATTTTATCGTTGGGTTTTTTATTACCTCAGATTTTATCTTTGAAATAGCATTTTTATAATTTAAACTCTTTAAGATAAACAGAAAAACCCAATAGTGCAGTAAAAAAAGATAAAAAATACTGAGATATGTATAGTTTTGCAACAGCAATTTTATGATTTTATGCCTGCTACTATATAGCAGTACATATCTGAGTTTTGAACTTGCAAGGCCTACCTATTGCGTTTTTTTTTATAAACAATTGTTTCTTGAACAGTGTTTTTATAGGTATAAAGGTAAATATATCCGGTTGTAGAGGTCTGATCGAGACAAACAAACAAACTAAAAACCTTCGCAATTAAAATTCCAATTAACTTGTATTGGTTTTGGGTCATTTGAGTACGTACATAACCTACAAATTAGAATAAACTAGCTAAATAGCGGGTTAATTTCAGTTTAACGCCCAGGGACGGCAAGAGTTCCGATTGGCTTCAAACTTTCAGAAAATATACCTTTTGTTAAAAACAAAACAACCTGGAATTTTGGTGCCCAAATATTGAACCTTGTGGACACAAATTAATTTGTTATCTGAAATTTGAATTGTTCGCCATTTTGTGCCATTAAGTCCAAAATGGATCTTTTTCAATTCAAAATGTAGATCTGGATGCCAGCTTTCCGGTGACATTAAATTTTTTTTAATCCAAAATGGCCACCTTTTTGGCATTTATTTATAACCCAAATAACAACAAATGGATGTTTTCGGTCCATTCAGGTAGATGAGAATTAACTTTCTTTTTTCAAAATTTTTTCAATTCTCTTTCTTTTCTGATAAAAATTTTTCAAAAATGTTTTCTAAAATGTTTTCAAATTGGCCTAAAAAAACACATTTATTGTCATTTGGTTCATAAATAAATGTCAAAAAAGTGGCCAAAATTACTTTCAAAGATTTTTTTTTAATCTCATCGGAAAGCTGGTGTCTAGATCTACATTTTGAAATAAAACTTGCAGTTGAAATTTCAAGTTTCTGTACTCTTGTCAGCTTGCTTTATTTATTTCTTCCTATTTACCCCCCAACCCTTCACCGGATATATTTAAAAAACAATCCAGTTCCAGATCTCGTTATAATATACACGATGTCTCACCGGGAACTGAATCGATCGATATAGAGAAAAGTACGCATCAGAAATTTTTGAAAATTTAGATGGTTACTAATGTCGGTATGGCCAATCCAACTAAAATAATTAGAAGCATGAGGTACTTCCGGTTATACCGGAAGTCGATACCAACTTGCTTATTTTAAATGGAACATCCTATATATTTTCGATTTTTCGAGATGACAATAAAATTCTGAGTTTAGGCATGTAGCACACTTTGACACAATTTGACAGGTGCAACGGTTTGCAAGAACCTTTATAACTTTTTCTGTGTAGGATATTCTCATTTGCTCTTTGGCACGGAGAAAGAACACAAGGAGAACTACGTTCTACAACTACATTACATTCAATAATATCATGCCAAGTGTTACGGTTTTCGCGTTACATTTTGTAAAATTCAAACCGCGAAAACTTGTTTAGGTCAAATGGAAGACTCTGTATTTTTTACGTCAAGTTGTGTAAAATTGAATTCCCTTTTTTCTGATATTAGCATTGAGGGGTTAAAGTTTTCAACTTTTTGAAATATTTGCGATTTTATTAGAAATTCATGAATTGTTGTAATCATTTCATCAAAATAGCCATTATTAGAAACAATCAGTCATTACCTTATGTCAAAAAATGCCAGCACGTTTAAATTACACCCACGAATTTGTTTATTATTTATGGAGAATGTGATAAGGTAATATCAAGAACTTGCAGCACATTTGCTACTCGATATCCACAAAAACGGAAAATAACACTAACACTGTAACATGCGTATTAATCGAATTGAAGATATGACATGAACTAAAATAGCAGAGATAAGATCAATTTAAAACATGATTCCATTTTAATTTAATAATTGCTCAAAATTCCGCCCTCGAACCTCGACACATTTTTCGCACCTTCGGATTAGTTCCTCATGGGTAGCTCTTCTAATTGAATCCTGTGATATGTTTTGAAATGCATTTCTTACTCTCTGCATACAATCTTCAATAGTTGTTAATGGGCTCTCATAAACTTTATTTTTAATAGTTCCCCAAATAAAATAATCCAGAACTGATAGGTCGGGCGAGCAAGGAGGCCATATGAAAGGTCCATTATTGGCAATCCATTGATCATAAAAAGTTTCTTGTAAATAATTATTAATTAAATATGCGTTATGTGGGGGAGCACCGTCGTGCTGATAAAAAATATTTCTATGTTCGGCGAGAGGTAAATTTTCTAAATAGTTCTTATTAATTTTGTAAGATATTCAGGTATCTTTCACCTAAAAAAGAAAACAAAAATTTACCTACACATATTAGCAGAAGAGAAAATTTAATTTACCGTTTAAATTTTCCTGATAAAATAGTAATGCTACCACTCTATCGTTTCTTATGGCACAGTAAACATTGAACCGCCAACTTTCCTGAAAGTTTCGCTCTCTGAACATATGAGGATTTGAGTCACTCCAATAATGCGAATTGTGTCTATTAAAAAGTCCATTTTCAGTAAATTTTGCTTCATCTGTCCAAATAATATTTCCCAAATAAGAATCGTCACCCTCAGACCTTATTAGAATAAACTCACAAAAATTCTGTCTTCTTAGGAAATATGTTTCTTTTAATCCTTGAACCATATGGAATCAAAACGGGTGAAACTTATGTTTTAATAAGATTCTGTGAATTGAATCCTTGCATAGTCCCGATTCCAGAGTCTTAATGACATCCTTGGAAAGGCATGAAAATATCCCAGAATGACTATTTCAATGTTTTCGTCATCAACAATAGGCTTTCTCCTTTGCATTTTTGACTTGACAGAGCCATAATTTTTAAAATTCTCCAGTATGCGTTTTACAGTATTTGGTGACGGTTTCCGTTTTTCTGGATATCGAGTAGCAAATGTGCTGCAAGTTCTTGATATTATCTTATCACATTCTCCATAAATAATAAACAAATTTAAAAAGTCTTCGTGGGTGTAATTTAAACGTGCTGGCATTTTTTGACATAAGATAATGACTGATTGTTTCTAATCATGGCTACTTCGATGAAATGATTAATTTCTAATAAAATCGCAAATATTTCAAAAAGTTGAAAACTTTAAATCCTTGATGCTAATATCAGAAAAAAGGGAATTCAATTTTACACAACTTGACGTAAAAAAATACAGGGTGTTCCATTTGACCTAAACAAGTTTTCCCGGTTTGAAGTTGACAAAATGTAATGCGAAAAGCGGAACACTTGGTATGATATTATTGAATTTATTTGAATTGTAGAACGTAGTTCTCCTTGTGTTCTTTCTCCGTGCCAAAGGGCAAATGAGGATGTCTTACACAGAAAAAGTTATAACGGTTATTGCAAACCGTTGCACCTGTCGAATTTCTTATAAAATGTCAAATATCTTCGAAACTACTGGGTAGAGATATAGGGTGTGCTACATGCCTGAACTCAGAATTTTATTGTTATCTCGAAAAGTTGAAAAAGGGTGTTCCATTTAAAATAAGCAAGTTGGTATCGACTTCCGGTATAACCGGAAGTACCCCATGCTTCTAATTATTTTAGTTGGATTGGCCACATCGACATTAGTAACTCTCTAAATTTTCAAAAATTTCTGATGCGTAGTTTTCTCTATATCGATCGATTCAGTTCCCGGTGAGACACCCTGTATACATGTACAAAATTTCAAGTCAATATCTTAAGGTGGCCACTCCCTAGAAAGAGACATCCGATAGGGAAATATTTATTATTTTTGCCCATAACTTTTTTTTCTTAGTACGTATATTTAAAAAAATATATAAGAGTACCTAAGTAGAACTATAACAAGACTATTAAGTACTATGAATTTTCACTCAATAATTTCAGTGGTATGCAAAATAGCTCGATTTAAAACTACGAAATAGGAAGATTAACTCAACTTTTAAATTTACATCGAGCTATTTTGCAAACCACTAAAATTATTGAGTGAAAATTCATAGTAATAGTCTTGTTATGGTTCTACTTAGGTACTCTTATAGTTTTTTTAAATACACGTACTAAGAAAAAAAAGCTATAGCTAAAAATAATAAATATTTCCCTATCGGATGTCTCTTTCTAGGGAATGGCCACCTTAAACCATTCCTAATTTAGCACGAGAGTATAAGCATTAGTTCTGCATATTCTAAAGGTTGCTGTTGGCAGTTTTCTTACTACTTTTTGCCATATATTTTTAAACATTATTATATATGTGTGTATGGTAACACACACAAAAGTTAATTTATCAAAAGGATTACTTGTTTGTTGACAAAATGTACCTTTTCCAACAAGCGCACTTGACCATTTTAGAGCATTTTCTCTAAGCCATCATACATCTTGATAATGTATTAGTTACCATTTATCCAATTAATTAATTAATTTTGGACTCAATGGCACAAAATGGCGGGTAATTTAAATTTCACATAACACATTCATTTGTGTCCACAAGATTCAATATTTGGGCACCAAAATTACAGCGTGTTTTGTTTTCAAGACAAGGCATATTTTCTGAAAGTTTGAAGCCCATCGGAACTCTTGACGTCCCTGGCCGTTAAAATGAAAAAAAAACAAACGCTTTTCAGTCAGTTGATTCCATTTTGTACATTATGTATGTATCAAATAACTCAAAACCAACGCGGATTTGTTGGAATTTTAATTGGGAAGGTTATTGGTTTTTTGTTTGTTCTGATCGAACCTCTAGAACCGGAGATATTCACCTTTTTATCTAAGAAAACACTGTTCAAAAAACAAAATTGTTTATAAACAAACCGCGATAGGCTTTGGAAGTTCAAAACTCAGATATATACTCCTGGTGATACCCCAGAAGGTATGAAATCATAAAATTGCTGTTACACAACTATGCACATCAATGTCCTTTTTTTACTCCACTACAACGATAAAATGAATTATGTTGGCAGCATCAAATTCAGGAGGTTAAAATACATAAAGATTGGTAGGATTAGTTTCTGGGTCTGAACTTTTTTTTGTGGGGCTGTGTTATGTAATTTTTTATAGTGATCACTTCGAATTGACAGATTATGACGTTTATTTTTTTAACTAGTATTTATCCTTATATGTATATATCAAATTTGGTAGAGATTGCTCGAACAGTTTGGCATTAAATCGAGGAACGAAGAAATCAACAATAGACAAACATTTTTTAAAAATCACTTTTTATAGATCCTGGAATGCTGCAAAGTGGGGCTCTGCTAACATTTTTTTTGCGTTAATTATCATGCCTTCGTCTGCAATTAGGTTAAAATGCATTTAATTGGAAGCCCACAAAATATTGTGCATAATGGTCTCTGGACTTAGCACAAGCTGAATTACTAAATTGTTATTATCTTGCAACATTTTCAAAGGATTTTAATTTATTCAAATAAATATAACGAATAAAAGCTGCTTTCCCTATTCATTAGGCCGGGGCGATTTGGTAACCCATACCCCGTCGTCGAAATTATGATTCCTCTTGTCATTACGAACAAAAATTAAAAAAAAAATTTAAATAAATAAATAAATTAACGAAGAAAGAAAAAAAAATTGTGTTTTTGAATAAAATTAGCACTGAAAACTGTAAAAAAAATTAAAAAAATATGTTCGATAGCGCCCCTTATCGGACACCTGAGGTAATAATAAGCATCAAAAATGAATTCCTCGTACGAGAAACCCGAGTACCAATTTTCACAGAAAAATAATTACAAAAATTCCAAGTGCCTTGAAAATTCTATATAAACCGAACATATTCCATAAAAATGAAATTACGGATCTTCGAAATTCATTTTAGACCTATGTTGTAGAACAACTTTTTGTTCGTAATGACAAGAGGAATCATAATTTCGACGGCGCGGTATCGAAAAATTTTATGTAATACAAATCGCCCCGCCCTACTACTCATGTTTAATAAAGTCCTTAAAAAGGAGTAAGAGTGTAAGATTTCATAGCGTTTGGCTGCAGTGCAATTCAATGTTAACTGAGTAAAATAATGAATAAGAATGACACGCGACTGAAATTGTCTTTCAATGAACTATTGACAAAACATTAAATTTAATCCACTTCCAGAGTTCCAGGCTCAAAACGCATTAAAACGTACATATAAAACATTTATAGCACGTGATAAAAGTTATAGGAATCCACAAATTGCTTTCTCGAGTTTATCAAAAATATATTTTAATACACAGTTAAGTGTTTACGAGCAGTTATATTCGAAAGTAAATTACATATCCAGACTTTCTTAGTCATCAAGGAACATTTTCAGTAACTTACCGATAATAAAAACAGTTGCTGATTCATTCAGTCCATCCATTTCAGCTAAAAGTTGCGACACCACTCTATCCATAACCCCTCCTGAGTCACTAGACATTCCTCTATTAGGGGCCAGCGAATCCAATTCGTCAAAAAATATTATGCATGGGGATGCCTCACGGGCCCTCACGAACACTAAAAAATTTAAACAGTAATTTTTAATATATCAATGAGAAATACAGTACAAGTAAAAAACTACAATGGACCACAAATGTGTGTTAGTACAAGTATTATTAAGTTCATAATGTGTATGAAAGAGAAGCTTTAAGAACATTTACTTTCGCCTTTCAATATACATACACCGGCAAACAAGAAAAGGAAACATATTGACATTTTTTTCTACATGATATTTTCTCGCAACAAATTTGAGGGTCATTTTTTTCGGGGAGGGGAAATCTTCAAAAAGACACCCCGACACTAGGCGCGGGGTAGTGCCGGATATTTATCGGCTAAAACCTCTCCCCTTTTAGGTGTTTCCCTACTGATTTGGAACTACTTTCGTTTTCATCAAATCAGCGGATTATTCTGATAAAAGAGCTGTTGTTTTCATCTTACGGGTTCCAACCCACTTTCCTTTCATCCTCCTCTTTCCATTTCAGAATGCTGCTGATACTAGCCTCGATCCTCTGTCAGTTCTCCTCAGACTGCAGCATAACCCCGATTATATTTTCGGGGGATAGCTGTATTCCCGCTACTTCCTGCACCCTTTCTGCCCTCCAACTGTTGCATCCGAACATGCTGTGCCATGCACCCTCATTTTTACCACAGTATATGCATTCCCGGTTGTCAATCTTGCCGAAATCAAATAGGTACTCTACAAAGCATCCATGCCCGGTCAGGGCTTGAGTAAGGTGATGTGGCACATCCCCGTGTTTCCGCTTCGCCCATGCTCTCAAGTTAGTAACGAGGTGTCTCCATGTCCCTTTATTGGAGGTATTCCATCTGCCAACCTTGGAAGAGCCTATCCCCGGCTATTCCCTTCTCCATTCCTTCGTACATTTCCAGTCGCTCTTTGGCCAGCAAATTCAGAGGGGGGATTCCCGCAACCACTAGTGCCGCCTCATATGACACCATCTTTTAGGTGCTGCAGACTCTTAATGTCGCCCAGCGCTACATTCTCGTCATCAGGATGAGCCAGGGCTCTTATTCTCCCCACGATCATCGCCCTCTCCTAAATCGGAGCCGCATATAGAAGAACAGAGTGCACAACACTGCACAGCTGCTTTCTCTTGCTCGCACTCGACCCATGCGTGTTCGCCATAAGTATACCTATTGCTGTAGCAGTCTTTCCTGCCTTCTCCGCTGTCTTCGTGCATGTACTCCAAAAGAGAGCTTCGGGTCCAGCCATACCCCTAGGCATTTGAGGCAACTACTGGCACTTACTTCCGGCTGCCCTACCCTTACTGTAATAAATGGCAGGTTTCTCTTCCGGGTAATGATAAGCAATTCCGTTTTCTCCGGGGCCACCTCCAGCTGCATTTTATTCAGCCACCTCTCCATTCTTCTAATGGCCGTGTCGCGCCTTCCATTATGTAAAAATTTGGGGGTCTAGAGAGCCATGAATTTCTTATTATAATTTTTGTTTATTTTGCACATTTTTATCAAGTTAGTCAATGTCAAACTCAATGCCAACGTGTAAAGATCCGTTGGTTGTTGAATTTGAATTTGTTTTGTTTGTGTTTGCTATTGTCACCTCGATCGTGAAATGAAAAAACACATGTTTATCAAGACCATGTCACATTGGAATTATATAATCAAATATTATATTCAAATTAACCACAATTCACTGTCACTCACAGGTATGGTTTATTTTTGAATCAGTGTTATATTTTAGTTGTAGAAATTATCGATAAGTTTGTAATTTAAGAACTATTTTTTGAGGCACTAACTTAAAAAAGCTGTAAAGAATTTTAAATGTTTTGATTTTTACCTACCATCCCGAATATTTTGTTCGGACTGTCCTACATACATATTGAGCAATTCTGGACCCTTTACGGAAAGAAAACATAAACCACATTCTGTAGCCACGGCCTTAGCGATTAGAGTTTTTCCAGTACCAGGTGGTCCAAATAGTAGTATACCTGTGACAAAATATTTATTAATTACATCTGATTAAAGTGAATTCTTCTCTTAAAATTGAAAAATAACATCTGGAGTTGACAGATTCTCAAGTACTATTTCTAATTACAGGCCAATTAATGGGTGCTTTAATTGTCTAACAAATAATATATTCAGAGGCGCATTTAGGCCTAGGCGCACTAGGCGCGCGCCTAGGGCCCCACTTTCCAGGGGCCCCCATTTCCAGATTTATTGAGGTAAAAAAGCGATGTAAAAATTTTATTTCTTTGTTATGCCGTTATTTATTTTCTCTTTTCCGATAGCAATAATGATAATTACAACTATCATGAAATACATTTCTTCCCTTTTCCATATCATCCTCATCAAATCTCAATTGCAACAAAAATAACAAAATAAGAATGGTTCATACGAGTATGTGTTCACGAACATTTGTCGTTTATTTACATTTTATATCATTTGAATTTGAAATCATTTTATAGTTCATCCTTTCGATTTCAATTTTTTTCATATTTCAGTGTAGAAGTCTATAGGAATTTATTGTTTGTGTTTATCGTGTTTGAATATTCTTGAATATTCATTTTTTTAATACTTGTTCACTGCATCACACTGAAAAAAATATGTTCGTAATATTAATGAATCGGTTCATCGACTGAAAAGTGATGAATCCGTTTATTAATATAATGTACGTTTACTTAGTAACAATAAATGTGTACATTGTCTTAATGAACGTATACATTATATCAAAAAACAGATTCATAAATTCTCAATGAACTTTCATTCATTGATTTCTCGAACATATTTTTGTCAGTGTATTAAAAAAAAATCAATTAACAGACCAATTTGGCAATTCCTCAGACGTTACTATTTAAGTTTCGGCAGTCGGCACGTGCCAGATGACGGATTAGCTTGTCGGTATATTTCACATTAATGAAAATAAATCTACTGATAATGATGATGCGAAAATTCAAGAACCTGAGACAGAACAATCTAGAAAACCCGAGAAAATAACTGAGAAAATTTTGATTTTGAAAGCAATGATGAGGACTGCGAAAAGGAAGAACCATTAGGAAACGATTCTAGTGAATCTGGCGATGATGAACAAATAGAAGAATCTGAAAATAAAGAAAATTTGGAAAAAGAGTATGACGATGCAAAACAAGCTAATAATCGGCGAACTACAATAATGAATGCATTAGTATCAACCTATAGAGGCGATATAGATTCCGAGCTACCTCCAGATAAATTGCATCAATTTTTAATATATGCCGGCTTAAGTCGCCTGCTGAAATGTATAAAGGACCCCGCAGTTTTTTATAGTAAAAATGTGTTTCAGTCGATAGTTCTGAAACTTGGGGAAAATGTTGACCTGGGTCCCCTGATTAAAATTCATTTTGGCTAACAATTCGACCGAATTCGATTTTTTTTTTTAGAGACGATTGAAACTGTGAACATCTGCGAAGGTCTGCTTAAATGTTCCATAAAAATTCTGAAAATATTCATACTCATTTTTTGGAGAAAGATAAACATCTTTTGTTTATTGGTGTTTTTTTTTCAAAATGCTTCCTTCTCCCGGAAAAAATAGCAAAGAGAAAAACATATTTTTTTTGCAATTTTTTTACGGGAAAAGGAAGCACTTTGAAGAAAAAGTTCAAGGGGCATAAGCTGATTATGTTTACCTAAAGAACGTGCCTGAATATTTTGGGATCTTTCTGAAGTAGAAAAAAATAAAATTTTAGGGAAATTCTTGGTCGAAATTATTTTTGACTAAGAAATTCTGAAAACCGGTAGGCGTGTTCTTTGAACAAAAATAAGCATCTTTTGTTTCTTGGTGTTTATCTTCAAAGTCCTTCCTTTTCCCGTAAGAAAATTACTAAAAATATTTTTGTTTGTTTATTTTTTTCCGGGAGAAGGAAGCACTTTGAAAAAAAATGCCAAGAGACAAAATATGCTTATTTTTCTTCAAGAAATGAGCACGAATATTTTCAGAATTTTTATGGAACATTTACGCAGATTTTCGAAGATGTTCACAGTTTCAGTCGCCTCTAGATAAAAAAATCGAATTCGGTCGGACTGGTGGTCAGAGAGAATTTTAATCAAGGGTCCAGAAGAATATTTTCCCCAAGTTTCAGAACAATCGACTGAAACTTATTCTTACTATAAAAAATTTCGGAGTCCTTTAATCTCAATGTGTTGCAGGCGACATTTTTTAATGGTGAAACCCTTTTGTGTATTTACTTGACCTATCCGGTCAGTAATCCTTCATGTAAACGCACTTTTTCGGCGCTCAAAAGAATTAATAACTACCTACGAAGTACTTCGGAGCAACAGCGACTTTAAAATTTGTCTCTTCTGTATACTGTATCAGAGGAAACACAAAACTGTGATATCAAACGTTCAAATTGACAAGTTTGCTAACACATAAAGCCGGAAAAAAATAATATGATAATATGTATTTGTAAAAATATACTTGCCTTCAAATCTTTAGATCTAATATTTTTTTAATCGAGGGGCCCTCAAATCTCACAGCGCCTAGGGGCCCAATTTATCTAAACGCGCCCCTGAAAATATTGGATGAAACCAGAGGGTATTGATAGGTAATGCGGCGCTAAATGACAAAAAAAATATGGGTAAAGGTATTAACACAGAACTTCCTTCTATATTTGCCACCTTTCATTTGTTCATTATTTTATTTGTTGGATGATCACCTTGTTATATTTCTAAAAGCTTTTATTTAACTTGCTGTGTTAGTGTTCGTTTAGGTCAAACCTTGTAAGCTGATTTAGATCACTTCCTCTTATTCTACGGAGTTGAAATATTACACGTTGATTCAGTTTCGATGACAATGCATTTTTATTATAGGCATGACCTGGTCCTACACCCAGGATATACAGTGTGATCAATTAAGTGTGCAACAAATGGAACATTTTTTTTTAGCTGCACCACCAAAGTTTAAATACCGCCAAAAGTTATTGCATGTCCGATAACCACTTCAGGTGCAATTAGAATGGTTTCAAGTTAAATAGTATACAGGGTAGGGCAAGAAATATGAAAATCGTTCAAGAGAAAAGTGCGCATATGACGAAAAAAGTTATACAAAAACATTTTTTTAAGAAAAAGCTTTTATTTTTAAAAACTGTACCAAAAAGTAAAAAACAATGTTTTAAAATTCCTACACCTGGACACCAAAAGCTTTGGGGGTGGTCAATTGAGCAAAGTAACTATGCAATGTGACGGTCCCCAAAGCTTTGGTTTCCAGGTGTATGAATTTCATAAAATTATTTTTTAATTTTTGGTACTTCGTTTTTTTAAATAATAGCTTTTTCTTAAAAATATTTTTTTATATAATTCTTGTGTAACTAAAAGTATATTAGATTTCCTCCTTAAAAACAGTATCAACTATATTCCGAATATTATTTTTCACCAACCTATCTTAATTAACACCTATTTAAGGTAACCACGTTGTATACTTTTTTAACAGAAGAAATTACTATTTGTCATATAATTAACATAACTGTTAAGATGGAAACCTGGTATACTTTCGGAGAAAATCATACAGGGTGTTCACCTTTTAAAAAATAAATAAGAAACAAGGGATAATAATAATAATTTGAAATGTTGTTGTCACAATATCCAAGAAGGTAACCTGCTGTACTTTTCGAGAAAATTACAGAGTGGTCGTTATTAAAAAATAACTGAGAAACGAAGGAGAACAGTAATATTTGGAAAGTAGTTCTCACTATATATTATAAAAAACTAAAAAAAGTAAAAGTATACAGGGTGGTCAATCTAAAAGATAATTTATTAAGAAACGTCAGATGAAAATAATAATGAATGTAGGTTTCTCTATTGTCACAAAGAAAACATGATAACTTTTAGTTTAGTAAAAATATACAGAGTGGTCATTCGATAGAAAAAATAAACAATAAATAAAAGGCGTCAAATAGGAGAGTGTTACGTAAATATATTTACAAATTTCCGCCGTAATTGAATTATTTCTTATGATAGCCACCCTATATGTGACCACCCACATATATGTATACCGGATGAGTCACGAATTGCGCTCGCCGCGATATTTCCTAAAATATTTGGAATAGAAAATTGAAATTTGGAGGCCTTATTACACGACTAAAATGCAATCTTTTCAATAAAAAATCAAGTTTGGTGCACATCCGGTTTGAGCGGAAATGCCCACAACTTTCGATTTTTAAATGGAACACCCTATATATTTTTACATTTTTGGAATCTAGAGGAAATTTTGAATACAATACATCCATTTTGGTCACATTTGATAAACATTAAAAATTTTGTTAAAAAATCTATTTCTGAATCCAGAGTGCTGTGGTGCCCAAAATATATTTTAGTTTGTGTGCTACGTTACTATAAAAATAAAAAGAGCAATATGATTGCATTACTTAATTCTCTAGAGGCGTTTAAAATTTTTAAATGTGATTTTTACCCACTAACTCGGTTTTTTTTAAATGGGAATTTAATCGTTTACCAACATTTTTAAATACCTCATTTTCATACGAATCTAATGATACCAAAATTTTGAAAATCTGCTCAGAAATATTTGAGATTTCAGCCAAAATACAATACAACCAAGCTTTTAGAAAGATGCGGCTAATAGATAATAGATTAGTGGGCTTTGGAAACTAAAATGGCACATTTCTGTGTAAATCTGGTAACCTAATAACATTGGAAAAATCATAGTAGCCATTGAATGTAATAAAACAATATCAGCTGTCAGACAGACTCGTGTAGTTATAGGCAATCTTGAGCTATCAAACACTTAATTATTGTGAGCGCAAACAACGTTACAATTAAGTTTAGCAAAGGTATGTGGAGGTAAACACAATTACATCCACAAGGACATTTGCAATAGAATGCAATCGGTTTTCAGAGTTTTATTTAAATGAACATAAATATCGGGCCTATAAATAAATAAAAATTAATTCCGTTTGAACAATTAAACTTAAACTAGGTAACAGTAGGTATCTTTAAAATAATTAATATAATTAAACCATAAATTGACATTTATAGATATTGTTCAAAATGTCCACCATTTTTTTCTATACACAATTCGGCTCTGCGTACAGTTGCTTGAATGGCTCTACGCAATTCAGCCGGCGTTATTTCATTAAGAGCCCGTACAACTTTATTTTGCAGCTCCTCACGGGTATTTGAAGAAGTTTCATAAACTTTATTTTTGAGAGTGCCCCATACATAATAGTCGAGGGGTGTTAAGTCAGGTGACCTAGGAGGCCACCTGATATGACCTTGATTTGCGATAAGGCGTTCACCATGCAAGTTGTTTAAATATTCCATCACTTTTCTGGAATTATGTGGGGGAGCACCATCTTGTTGGAAAAACAGATTTTGTTAATAGGCAAGAGGAAGTAAGTCAAGAAATTCTGCTGTCTGGTTTTGTAAAAAGAATAAATATCGTTCGCCAGTAAGTGTTCCATCAAAAAATATGGGTCCAATTATTCGATCTCCAAGTACTCCAAGCCAACAGTTAAACCCAAATCTTTCCTGAATATTCCCCCGCCCTACCAACCTCGGATTTTCTTGAGCCCAGTACCTAGTATTATTTCTGTTAAACATATCTTGGTTCGTAAATCTACTTTCATCTGAATATAAAATATGAAAAGGAAAACCTGGGTTTTGTTGTACTGCATTTAAGAACCAGTTGCAATATACTAGCCTCCTGTCGTTATCATCTCCATAAAGATGTTGGTGTATTTGGTATTTATAAGACCGAAACTTATGTTTCTTTAAAATTCTGCAAACCGAAGACTGACTAATGTCGCATTCCATTGACAATTCCCTTGTTGATGTTGTTGGGTGTACCATCACAAATCCTAATACATCAATTTCTTTGTCCTCACTTACAATAAATGTTTGATGGTCATCTTGTTGATTGGGTTCGTTTCTTAATTTTTGTTCCACTCTGGCAAACAAGTGTCTGCTTGGATGACGTCTGTTGAGATATCGTTGATGATACAGTTCTGCTGCAGCTGCAGTTGAATTTTTGAGACGCTCTCCATATATCAGTAACATATCGACCTTTTCATTTCTACTAAAATTATTCATTTTCTTTAATTTTTACTCAAAGAGTTTTCCGCAACGCTTTATTTTGTATCTGTCTGACAGCTGATATTGTTTTATTACATTCAATGGCTACTATGATTTTTCCAATGTTATTAGGTTACCAGATTTACACAGAAATGTGCCATTTTAGTTTCCAAAGCCCACTAATCTATTATCTATTAGCCGCATGTTTCTAAAAGCTTGGTTGCATTGTATTTTGGCTGAAATCTCAAATATTTCTGAGCGGATTTTCAAAATTTTGGTATCATTAGATTCGCATGAAAATGAGATATTTAAAAATGTTGGTGAACGATTAAATTCCCATTTAAAAAAACCGAGTTAGTGGGTAAAAATTACATTTGAAAATTTTAAACGCCTCTAGAGAATTAAGTAATGCAATCATATTGCTCTTTTTATTTTTATAGTAACGTAGCACACAAACTAAAATATATTTTGGGCACCACAGCACTCTGGATTCAGAAATAGATTTTTTAACAAAATTTTTAATGTTTATCAAAAAGTGACCAAAATGGATGTATTGTATTCAAAATTTCCTCTAGATTCCAAAAATGTAAAAATATATAGGGTGTTCCATTTAAAAATCGAAAGTTGTGGGCATTTCCGGTCAAACCGGATGTGCACCAAACTTGATTTTTTATTGAAAAGGTGGAATTTTAGTTGTGTAATAAGGCCTCCAAATTTCAATTTTCTATTCCAAATATTTTAGGAAATATCGGGGCGAGCGCAATTCGTGACTCACCCGGTATATGGCCACCATGTACAATCGGTATATAAATCTCTGAGAAAAATTAAATCTCGCCGAAATTTACATAAAAAATTGATTTAAAAAAATATTTTTCAGGTCGCGAACGACGGAAAACCACCTTTGAGCACTATCATTCAAACATAATATTCGACAGTATCAAAAGCTGGATTATTCTTCAGATCGATTTTCGAAAGTATATTAAAGTATGTTACAAAGGGCGGAAATCACAGTCAGGATGTAGCGAGTAGCCCTTTCAAAAGGCGAATTTTGGCAAAAAGTTCATGGTACGGTTTTTCCAATAAAAACCTTTAACCCGATTTTTCAGTTCTGAAAGTGGAGGAAAACACTTCGAGACCGAACCGCTATAGCATCCATAAAAAAATATTTCAAAATTTAAAGCAGAAGATTCTGCCGGACTCAAAATATCCTATAAAAGGCCTAGGCGGGCATCGACATAGAGGCCGCTCGAATGTGACTACGCCAAAAAGGTTACCTTTGGTTCAGCGCCGTTTGTATCTTTTCTAGTTGGAAAACCATTGCCTCTCGAAGCAAATTCATTCTGATGAACGATACAATCGTCTATAAAGATTACAAACAAGTGAATACTTTTCAAAAGTTAGACGTACATTTTAATAGTATATCAAATTGGAAATTTGAATCTTTTAGTGCAGTCGATTGTTATAATACTCGCGGCTGAATAAGTACGCTTCCTCAGAACGTAACATCTTGCCACGGGCGGTGCTCCCTGATCAGAGTTGTTTTGTATACAGTTAGATTAGGATTGAATATCTCTATTTTTGTACTTGTTGAAGTTTACCCTCAACAAATCAAAATATATTTTGAATTCGACTCTTTATTGATCCACTAGATCTAGGATTTACAACCTACATGAGATTCTGTGGCGTGAATCGAATAACTGTTCTTCACTACGACTACGATAGCGTCAAGTTTATACAGCAGACTGATTACTCACAGAGTCTATCCATTGTCATTATAGTCTAAGAAGAAGTGTTTCTCCAGTGCTAATTTATAAGACATCTGATCAGAAGTGCACCACTAGACAGACAACAAGATACGACGGAACAATCGAGGTAAGTATAATCTTGTTCGTTTTTACCTTGGGAGTATTAATAGTTACCCCTTGAGAGTGGATATAGCCATATACCGCTGGCGCCAATTAATGATAAATTGGTGTCGTGTGCCTCAGACGCGCGGTACTAGGTTCTTCTTCATTTTCACTGACAATTATTTTAACTACATGCCAAATATTATTACCATCCGTCTCATTTTCTCATTATTTATTTTTTTGGATGGCCCACCTTGTATATTTTTGAAATTATATCTATTTCTTCGTTGGGAGTAGCGTTAACTATCTACAAAATTTTACTGTTCTTTGTCAAATAGTATTTTAGTTATAACGCCAACAGACAGACCGATGGAATTGAAAGATTTTAATTTTAGGACTCTAAATAGTCTAAAAAATCCAAAGAGATCTTCAAGTGATTTTTTTTACGATTACAATGTTTCCCTGCGTTAAGTGAGAGAAGTAAAATTGAAGTATTTATATGTGTACGTGAAATAAACAATTGACGCCACAGTAGCCAAAACAACTTCAAGACGCAGGTTCTCAACATTTTGTAGTTAAATATCCCGAAAATTATGCAACATACGACAGAAAACGTTTCAAAGGCATCTCCAAGATACAGAATGATTTCATGAAAATGTAATCCATTTGAATGAAAAATTTTTCAAAAAACGAGGTATGTAAATAAACTAATTTTAGGCCTTTGTTCTCATTTTTAACTGAATCTTCATAACCGTAGGGGATTATGTGGATACCGGTTTACTCTGCATGGCCGTAGGGGACTATGTGGAATCAGTATTAGCATGAGAATTGTCCAATAAGAAAGACAAATTCATTTTAGAATTTTAATTGCTATCATAACCAGAATTCAGGTTATCGAAATAATGCAAAGATTGCAAATCAACAATTTTACAAAAAGTTTTTCTTTTAGTTTTTTTTGCTGCTTGCAAAATCCAATAAAGAATATGTTTCATTACAGTTATAAGCAAACAAAAATTAATTCACTTTTAAACATGTATGGAGTATATAGGCTCTATTACTAGTTAAGTATTACATAGGTGAAAAATCTGTTTTTTTCATTCAGTTAATGTCAAATATTAATGTCAAAAAAACATGGATATTGTCTTCGTTTTTGCATGAAATATCGTGTGAGTGGCTTCGTGCCTTTCTGATGAGCTCCAGAATAAGGGCGAAAAACGTTTCAAAGGCTAAGCATTTTCAAGAAACAGAATGATAGATTTCATGAAAATGTGATCCATTTGAACCAAAAATTTTCCAAAAGACGAGGTATGTAAATAAATTCATTTTAGGCCTTGGTTCTCATTTTTAACTGAATCTTCATAACCGTAGGGGGTTATGTGGATACTGGTTTACTCTGCATAGCCGTAGGGGACTATGTGGAAACCAGCGTTAGAATGAGAATTGTCCAATAAGAAAGACAAATTTATTTTAGGATTTTAATTGCTAGCATAACTAGAATTCAGGTTATCGAAAGAATGCAAAGATTGCAAATTAATAATTTTACAAATAGTTTTCTTTTAGTTCTCATACATAGTTCTTTCTGCTGTTTGAAAAATCCTATAAAGAATATGTTTCAATACGACAGTAGTTATAAAAACAGTTTTTCGCATTTGAGTCTTAATTGTAAATTAATTCAACGCGTTTTTATAGATATAGGGAATCGATAAACTGTATGTGTTATGTTTATTCTTTAAATTACACAGGTTTACAAAAAAAGGTTGTGATTTGGCGATCCAGACCATGATTCCGTATGTACCTATGTATTTTTGGATGCTGAAACAAAATTTCAATTTAAAAAATATTCTACCGCGTAGACTTTGAGTAAATCCCGGTTTTTACTGCCAACAATCGTATTTTTGCAATGAAAACCGGGATTTACTCAATATCTACGCGGTAGAAAAATTTTAAATTGAAAATTCGGTTTTAGCACACAGAAATACATAAGGCATGATAGGTTTAGTCTTTAAAACGGAACATTTTTTTTGTATGTGTACAGACGTCTGTGCACAGATCTACAAAAAAATGTTCCTGTGTAATAGACAATGTGTATTGAAATACATTTCTTTCTTTTTTATTATTTATTTAAGGAGTAAAAAAAAATGCGAAAGTCCAGCTTTTGCGGCAATAAATAGATTTTAATTACTTCTGTCTTTTGAGACTGACTTAGTTTAAATTGGATAAGAACTAAAAGAATTACAGGGCGTTACAGTTTTAAGCGATAGGCTCTCATAAATCAGATTGTAATCGAAAAACTTTTAAATAATGTACATGTTCAATAGCATAAAAATATAAGAGAAATACTTTGAAAACCATTTAAAAATATTTACTTGTGCTATACTGGTAGCTGGTCGACTGTATTGAAACAAAACCGCACATATTCAGATTTTTAGACGCATTTAATCTCGCAATTGACAGATTTAATTACACAAAATTACGTCTACTTTTTTTTGTAAGTTGCACAGTTTTTCAGACAATTAACCAGACAAAGTCGAAAACTCGTGTTTTGGAGCTATTTCTAAGACTATTACGTCAATTATTCCACACAACAAATACAAGGCGCATTTCTCGTTATCATTACCTGTCGACTGGTTGCATTTATTACATAATGATTTGTACAGTTGAAGCAGCCACTGAATAGCCTATTAATAAAATATCACATTTTATAACTACTTATTACAAATTAAATTAATATTGTTAATGCCCACCTGATCTTTTTAATCCAGACTTTTTCAATAATTTCGGATGTTTTAAGGGTAAGTTAATTGTTTTAATAATTTCCTCTTTTACTTCCCCTAAACCACCTACATCGGCCCATTGCACTTTGGGAACTTTTGGGGCTCCTATACTTTCATTATAATTTGTCTGCATGAAATCTAAAAAAAAGATAAATAAGTCATTTAATATAATAAATTATTATAGGAATGCAAGCGACCAGAAGCTTTCGGATCCAGAAACTTATTAAGGTGAATTTCTGATTAAACACAAGCATGTATATTTTCATTTATTGACGCTTTCGTAGAATTCAGAAAAAACGTGATCATTTATATTTTCCATACAATTTTAACAAAAGTCATATTTAAAAAAATTGATATTCCTCTATCTCTATTTTTACTTACATGTATAAAGGTCTCTCTTACATATGACACTTCATCATTAAATGAAATATTTAAATAAAACTCTCAGTTTATTTATTATCTTTTTGTGCATCAATATTAATCCAGAGAGAAGCAATTTATATTATTCAGCAAAGGTGGAAAGTCCTTTGGCAATAGTGAAAATACTCCACAGATATATGCTACTTACTCTGGATTACAGAAGATACAATTCCCTATTAACATAACAAGAATTTGGTACCTATTTAGACGAGTAAAATTGGGAAGCAAAGACGCTTAGTTTCCGAGAAAAAAAAAACTGGCGTAGAACCAAACCAGACTTGGTTCGATTCTTTAATTAGGTGATCGTGTACACGAAACCACTTTTCACGACATTTTCTGGTGGTCAGGAACTTTTTATTTCGAAAAAACTGTAAAAAAATGATTTTTCCATGAAACATGTTTTTTAACGTCCCCACCGTTATATCTTTAAAAATAATTGTGCTATAGAACTGATTTTTTTTTTTTAAATTGAAATAGACACAATAACGCTTCTATGTACAATGTGATTATAAAATATATATTTTTTAATCGTTAAAATAATAGCGAACTTAAAGTTGTTATTTTCATGAATGTATTTTTCAGCAATCGACAAAAATTTTTATTTATGAAAATATGTAAGTATATACATGCTGTGAACAAATTGAAGCCAATATATGAAAACAGTTTTTAGAATCATAATTTTTGATGTGCTGGTTATAGTATGTAGTCAGCGATTTTTTTAAAACGGGCTAAAACATGTTCTTGCGCGCTCGGCTCTCATTATGCTGCTTACCGCCTGCGGACTACGGTTGTTGTTGGGTTCATGTGTACTAATCGGGCTTTTATTAACAGCTCCAAAATAGGTACAAACCTAAGGTATAAACCTACCTTTTGTTGTTTTAAGGAAAAAAATATTTAAAAGCAGGTAAATATAAATCATTGTTATAAAGTAAGTACCTACCTAATAAGTAGGTTATTACACATTTTTGATTGAATTAAACCAAGACGCAGGAATAAAACAACTTTATTTTTTTGCAACTATTTTTCTATTGACAAATGAGTATTTAATTACGTAGGCCCTGCGTTAAAAGCATTCTAGTTCGTCTGTACATTCATCGAAACCTTTAAATAACTATTTCAAGTACGACATTTACACTCGTTACAACATTTTAGGCCTTCTTTAACACAATCATATTTTCGATTTTCACAATTTTTATCTGAACAATAAATACTTAATGAAAATATTGTCCAAACATCGTCACTTAAATTCCGTCCTGAACCATGTGCATTTATAAGCGTAGTTGGCATATTGCTTCTGTACGATATTCTAAGTTGATACATAAACCTGCAATAACTAAATGTATAAGATAGGAAATCTATTATTTAAATATTGTTATGAATTACACCCCCCTTGGAAAAGGAGATGGCACGCCTATGCATCTGATGGTGACTGGAAAGGCTCTAGAAAGAGCCAAGGACTTTTCTAGATTATGGTTGAAGAAGATTCTGGATTGATCTAGAGCTAATTTCGGAGTATATAAGGCGCGATTACAAGCGCGGGAGAGGAAGTTTATTGGAGAAGTGACACGTTCGGGAAAAAGTGAGGTTAAAGTAAACAAAGTTTATTTTGAAGTATTGTATAGTCAGTAAATTGTGAAATAAAGTGTTAGTAGTGTTTTATCTCTTGTTGAAATTATTTAGAACCCACGAATTCATACAGGGTGTTTCCTAAAAGGTGGAAATCCGTAACAATATATATGTTTACCTTAAAAGAAGGGGTGGTAAAAGATACCTTCAGTTGAAGGAAGCTCCGTTTGTTGTTGTTGCTAATTTGATCCTTAGGTCGTTTAATATCTGAATTTGTTTATTTTTGTTTTTGTACAGTACTAGAATCAATTTTGTAAAGATTTTTAAAGCTTCGTCTTTAGACAGCAATGGCAGTTCCGTTAATTTTTGAAAAACAACAATATTCTTTAAGAACATCAAACGCATATTTTTTAAATATTTAAAAAAAACCATTAGTGGTGTCGCAACCAGTAAAACAATGAAGACAAGAACAAACTGTACTTCATAAACTTTGCACTACCTTCTATATTGACAAAAATTGTCTGCTAGTGCCGTGTCCAAGTTGCATAAATAAATTAGTTCCATTTAAGTCAAAGTAAGTAAAATTAATACATTTATATCAACTGACTTCACCAATATTTGTTTGCTAAATTTAGTTTCGCACATTGCATGCAAAACCATCCTGGTATCTTCCTGTTTGCTAACTAGATTTTTGGTCATTTTTGAATGACGTTTATGTAGTGAAACTACTTTTTCTGTTAATTTAAATCCTCCATCTATTATTAATATTTCGTATTCGATTAAGCACTGTGCAGAATCTGTTGCAAATCGGCGCGGCGCGGGGGCACTGTATAATTGCAAAAAACGTTCATGTTTTCAAAACATGTCTACCTGTACGACAGTCTATATGATATTTTAATTAAATTCCGTCATTTAAAATATTGTTTTTTCTGACACAATATTTCCGCGATGTCGTCTTTTTTCAGCACTAGATATTAGTGACAACAAACCTTGTATCCTAGGTCTTGGTACCACAGATTTGTCATCATCCCGCGCAATTTTCGTACAAATAATGCACTCCATTATTTTAGAAAACTAAATTGCGAATATTCTACAGCATCGCATTTATTTAACAGTATTTATACGTATACTCTAAATCCCGCAAACTACTAATATACGATTCAAATGTATTGACCCCTCATTTTCACCGCGAATAACTCAAAAACGGCGGACCAGAGAAAATTTGAAAAAAATATTTGTTCATTATGTGTCTATTGTAAATTATTCACTGAAGTTTGAATAATGTACATTGGACGGTTTTGAGGTTCTATTAAGTTATATTGAAAAATGCCCTACTTGCAAAATTTTAGAAAAAATTATGAAAAAAATTCCTCGTACAAAAAATACCATGCCTTATCGGCATCTAAAATATTATTTATGTAGTAGGCATAATTTCAAATATATAATGGATTTAAAACTGGTATTGTGAAAGTATCCTTAAAAAGTAGGGCATTTTTCAATATAACTTAGCAGCACTTCAAAACTGTTCAATGTACATTATACAAATTTCAGTGAATGATTTACAATAGACACATAATTTTTGGAATTTTTACCGTTCCTCCGTTTTTGAGATATTCGCGGTTAAGGTGAGGGGGCAATACATTTGAATAGTATATTAGTTAGACGCATCTTATCCTACCTTCCATACGCGGTGTACGTACCTAGATTGTGAGCCGCAATAATTCATATGACTAATTTAGTGCGCTTTAAAAAAATCGCTGTTGCCAAACGATACACATTGGGAAAAAAATAATTATATCAAAAACTTTTCTAATGTTTGGGCTACATTTCCTTCACTGTATGTCTATAAAAATTTTCAAAAATAAAAAAGTTTATCGATTGGTGAAAATTGTAATACGTAAAATTCAAATATCTAGTTTCCTAATTTTTAAGGAAATGAAAATGCGAACTGTGTAAAAACCATTAGTACAGTTAAAAGCGCTATTGTGTGTACTTTAATTGAAAAAAAAAACAACGTCGATGGCAACATTAGTTTTGAAGATATGACGGTGGAAACAAAAAAAAAACACATTTTATTTAAAATAGGATATTTTCCCTTTTTTTAAATTAAAAAGGTCCAGACCACGAAAAAATGTCGTGAAATACGATTTCATATGCCCAGTGACATGCTTAACAAAACCTACCATGTTTGACCTGGTTCTACGCCAAAAAAAAAAACGACACGATAGAGTCTCGAATTCGCTCCTCTAATTATGTTTATTGCATTATGCATCAACATCATTAGGCATGCAGTTCACCATTTTTAATATAACTATTTGATAGGTATAGTGTAATACAAGAATTGTGTATGTATGCGGTGTGTGTGTTTGTTCATTGAAAAAAACGTAAGTAACATAGCATGGTAGAATAGACCCCATTGAAATTGGACCATATCCGTTCAACATTATGACTGAAACATATTCTTTATAGGATTTTGCAAACAGCGGAAAAAAACTATCTATGAGAACTAAAAGAAAAACTATATGTAAAAATAATAATGAAATCGTTGCATTCATTCGATAACCTGACTTCTGATTATGCTAGCAAGTTAAAATTCTGAAATAAATTTGTCCAATTTCTAATTTGATATTCTCATTATAACACTAGCAAACAACATAGTCCCCTACAGCTAAGCAGATTTCTGCTCTGAAAGTAGCAGCGATGATGACAATATGGCCTTAAATAATATATCGTCACGACACTCACCGTCACGACCTGAAAAAAAGACAGTCATAGATGAAGCACACGTCACTTCCTGGGATTGTCAAAAGGACATCGACTAGTGAGATCGTCAGGCCAAACTCTAAAAACAGTGTTTCAGTTGAGTTAGATGCTTATTTGTCGAAAGAAATAGTGAACAAAGACCATTGCCCATTTTCATGGTGGAAAAAATATTCGAAGAAATTTCCAAAAATGAGCCAGCTAGCAAAGGTTTACCTATCAGCCCCTACAAGTACAGTATACTGTGAAGGCTTGTTCTAGGAAGCTGGAAATATTTACGACAACAAAAGGAGTCCCTTCTTACCTGACAGAGCCGAGAGCCTGATGTTTCTGCATCATAATCTCCCAATAATTGATTATGAATATTGAATGTTAATAAAAAGGAAAAGTTGCGTTTTGTTTTGTTTGTTAAGAGTTTGTTAAGTTACATAAATTAAATATGTAGATGTACATACTCTACTTAAGTATCGAAAAAAACATGTTATTTTTTTGATTTATTTTAAACATTCAGCACTTTGGATTTTATGTTTTTGATGAACAAAACCATGAAAAATTTATCAATTTTTTATTCTATCCAATGCATAAATGAAACCGAATATTCGGCCGAATACCGAACAGTGAGAAAGTGGCCGAATAGGCCGAATACAGAATAATTATTCGCATTCGGTCCCATCTCTAGTGTTTTCTACCTCTTCCGATCATTTACTACTCTAATCCTTCTTTCAATTTTTTTATTTACGTCATTATAAACATATTGTATAAGGTTTCATCAAAGTCCATTCATTAGCACTCAAATTAGAGATGGACTGGACCAACAATAAACATTTCGTCCCTCTCACCTATAGCTGTTGTGAAGTTTTCCTGACTGAGTGTATTTTCAACAGCATTTAAAGTTGTTTTCTTACTATCAATTTCTGCATAATACACTAGAGCAATTAAATCTTCAAAGAAAAATCCATGCGTTTTGTTTGCTATGTCACTTAAATTAACACTTGTTCTTATACTTCTCTCTTCCAAAATCCACCTTAAATTTTGCTCTCGTTCAATGGAACTAGGTGCAGAGATTTCAAACGTTTCTAGAAATACTTTTTTTAGACCTGCCGGAATACCTTTTTCATTACTGCAACAGAAAAATATAACAGGGAAGGGGTTGTTTTCAAACAAAGTGTTAAGCTCATCTGCAAAAGAACCGATTATCCTTTCGTCATATTGTCCTTCGTTATTCTTCCCAAAGTTCTGTAAAATAATAAGTCACTATATGGTAATGATTGTATTAGAGCATATTTACACATTCTTACCTCAAAATTATGTATAGATATAATACAAGGGGCAGCCATTTTGGCATTGAAGAATGCATTTCTTAATTTAATTTCATTTTGTGCATAAACGTTGGCTAATAGTTCTGAATTGTTAATTTTGTAAAAATGCATTCCTAACCTACGTGTCAATGAAGACACCAAAACCTCTTTCCCACATCCCTTGTTACCTTGTAATAGAAATATAGGTCTCAAATTAGGTTTATCTGGAAAATAATATATATTCATTATATTAAATAAATTTTGACATATTAAGCAAATATCCAATAAACCTGTCATGCATAATAATATACAGGATTATTCATGGAAAGCGGGTATTAGACGTTTCTTGGGATCTGTCGAGTTTGTTAAAATTATTTAGAACCGACGAATTTATACATGGTGTTTCCTAAGGGGCGGAAACACGTAACAAACTGATGTCAGAAGCGGAATTTTTACAACATCATTTTTCGGAAGTGTTCGAGAAGGTTTGGACAGTGTATTCTCGGAGTTGGTGCTAACACAGATGACTGATTTACTGAACATTGTTCGAGGGTTATTTTCGAGCAGGAAAATAGCGTTAAGTGCATTTCTTGAGACATTTTTGGAACATTTTATTTGGACATTAGAGGTTAAGTGACAAAGACTCTAGATAAGACTTTTTCGTGCCGTTTTGAGGTATTTCTGGAGAGTCCCATTACCGATAGTGACGTAATTGTTAAATTTATTTCATTTCAATGTAGTCGTATGCCTATAACAACCAGAAGTATGGCAACCGAAAAGCAAATACAGGACTTATTTGCACAATTCCAGAAAGTGTTGGAAGAATTAGAAAAAAGGCATCGAGAAGAAGTAAGTGAAGTCAAAATGTAAAAATAAACAAGTTTGAAGAAGAAATCAAAGGGGAAATAGACCTACTTAAGCGACAGTTGAGGGACAGAGGAAGCCAGCAAGTGGTACTATCAGGTCAGCTGTTCGAACCTCCCTCCTTTGACGGTCAAAGTTCATGGACTATCTACAAGAGGCAGTTTGAGGCAGCAGCGAGTGCAAACAACTGGTATGACGAGAGAGTTAATCGTAGCATTAATGGGCCAAGCATTGGAAATGCTCTAGACAATCCCAGTAGAGCAACAACAGGATTTTAAAGTCTTAGAAGCTGTCCTAGACTTACGATATGGTGAACAACACCTTGCCCAAGTGTACCAGACCCAGCTGAAATCACGTGTCCAAAAGGATGGGGAAAGCTTGCAAGAGTTCGAAGCTGCCGTGTGGAGACTGGTTCACCTGGCTTATCTGGATGTACCGAAAGAATTCCAAGACCAACTAGCAGTAGAGACTTTTCTGGATGGTATACAGGACGATAAGATCAGGCGAGTCCTTAGGTTATCTCGATACCACAACAGCAGCAAAGCGTTGGTGCATGCACTCGAGGTGGAAGCTGTCTTTCAGGATGTCCCGAGTTCAAGAGTACAAGCTGTGGGTCTCGAAAGATCCCAGCCAGAAAAGGAGAACCAGAACCCTATCTTGACCCAGATATAGGAGGTAAATAATATGTTCAGTCAGTTACTGGCTCAATGGGATACTGCAGGAAGACAAGGAAAGCCAAGCGGGGATATTAAATATTACAACTGTGGCAGAGGAGGGCATATCAAACGAGAGTGTCGATAGCGGAACTCGAGGAAAGTGAATGCTGGAAACATGGAAGAGACACAGAATAAACAAAGTAGTGGAAGGCCAAGTGGACGACGTATGAAATGTTACAGGTGCGGAGAACGAGCACATATCCAGCTAGAATGTCCATGGAGGAGCTTGGAGAGAGTAGAGGCCGATGCTGTGAAGCCGAGGGGAAAACCAGAGGAAGCCAGTACCAGAGAGTGCGCCAGATAATGAACGTGGTGCCCATAGAGAAGTGAGGATTCGGAGCTTCGGAGAATTACGAGAAGACCACCACTACAAAGATATGACGATAAATCGAAACTCCAGAAAGATGCTGATATTTTATTCGGAAGGTACAAGGAAGATTGCAAGTACTACCACCAGGAGATACTGCAGGTCGCGGGAGCAGTCAACACTGTCAAGGTGGAAATGCCGGATGACAGGACAGATGAAGCGCTCAGACCAGAGCAACTGAACGATGAGGAAATTGGGCCTATATTGCGAGCCAAAGAAAGGGGAACTCGTCCAAAATGGAAGGATGTTTCAGGCAAAAGTGTGGGACTGAAAGCACTATGGGCGCAGTGGGACTCACTGAAAGTCATGAACGGGCTGTTGCGGAGAGCATGGGAAAGCCTGGATGGAAAACAGGTGGTTATGCGTCTAATGATTCCCAGGTGTCGAGTAGGGAAGGTGCTTCAGGAAGTGCACAATGGAACATCCGATGGACACCTCGGTGTTAACAAGACCGTGAAGAAAATACGAGAACGATTATATTGGATAAAAAGTCGTCAGGATGTGGAGGCTTGGTGTCGCAAACGCAAGCTTTGTGCAGCTAGTAAGGGACCACAGACTGAAGTAAGAGCGAAGGGTTCAACGCCGGAGCTCCTTTCAAGAGGTTGGCTAACGATATAGTGGAGCCATCACCAGCCAGTGACCGAATGAAGGCTCGATATGACTGGAGGGGTAGTTCAAAAGGGTTCATCAAGGTGGGAGAGCTGGTTTGGCTGTACAACCCGCAGCGAAAGAAAGGAAAGTCACGGAAATCACCTTGGGATGGACCGTTCACTGTTATTACTCGAATTAATGATGTCGTCTATCGGATTCAGCAGAGCAGAAAGTCCAGGATGAAGATCGTGCATTTGGATAGACTGGCGAAATACACTGATGATTCTGAATTGCCTGACCGGGACGATCAGGCTTAAGGAGGGGGGCACTGTTATGCATTACACACCCTTGAAACTGGAGATTGATACGCCCATGACTAATAGTGACTGGAAACTTGTAGACAGAGATAGAATTTTCTAGAGTGTGGTGGGGGAAGATTCTCCATTGTGTTCTAGATGACTCTGGAGGCAATTTCAGAGTATATAGGGCGCGATTTCTGGCGGAAGGAGAAGTTTTACTAAAGTGAAGTTTAGTAGCGAAAGTGAGGTTATAAATTCGAAGTGTAAATATAAATATGGTAAAAGTCAGTTTAGAAGTATTTGTGTAATCAGTAAATTATTAAATAAAGTGTTAGTGGTTTACCCCTTCTTAAAATTATTTAGAACCCACGGATTTATACAGGGTGTTTCCTAAGGGGCGGAAACACGTAATAATTTTAAGTAAACATTTAGATAATTTATAACATAGAAGATAATTAATAACTACGTTGACAATATTATTTTGCAAACGTTTTCTCGATAAAGTGTATTAACGTTATGAATGGGACGATGAATGAAGAATGAAGGTGTTTGTACTATACCTGTCTCAAATTTTAAGAAAGTTACCACAGCCAGGCCATAATGCAGCAACTGCTGGAGCACAAGATGCCCTAAGATTCAATATTGAATTTCGCCGATACGAAAATTTATGTGGTAGAATTTTGTAGCTTCATCAAATAAAATAATTTTTCATAGCTATAATTTATATCTTATTTTATTCTCACGGCACAAATCGGTCATATTTAATTAAATTGCCTCCACTGTTCATGGTTTATTAATTTTTATTCAATCTAAATAATGGAAATGCCTATTTGATGTGCATGTCCCATTCATAGCTTGCATACGTCCCATTCATGCCATATGTGTTGTGAATGACAATAAGCATTTTTTTTAAAATTTTGCTTCGTTAGTTCAAATAATCGTTTTAAAGAAATTATGATTCTCTTGAAGACGTATACGATCACATGCTTACAGAAACCTGTTCTAAGTGAAAATACTACGTTCCTGTACTATCGTTACGACTCGGCAACACTAACACGTTGTCTATATTGATAAAAACAAAACTTTCTGAAATTTTTCATTGCCTACTATGTATGTAGCTCTACATTGTAGAGTGCTGATTGTATATCTACATTTTACAAAAATTCGCCCATAATAAAAAAACCGAGAGAGACAGTTATAGGGAATGCTAATATAAATCGATGCAGAATTCAACGAGATATTAGATTTTCTGAAGATACACAGGGGTTCCATTTGAAAACATTGACTTTAGGACGTTTGAACTAAAACAATGTTCGACTGTGAAAATAAAATAATCTGCATGATATCTTTTAGTTAGCTCGTAGGGTACGTGTATGAGTTTGAAAAGGAAATCTCTAAATCGGATACATGCTAGAAGATATCGCTTTTTGTTCGGAAGGGTAGCAACCGTAAACAATCTCCAAATATATTAATTCTCTCGAAACCTGGTAGGTTTAGAAGAATATTATGGTATATAAACCCAAGCTAAAATTTTATGATCAATCCAGATATGAAATAAAATATAGGGTGTTCCATTTAAAATAATAAATTTGTGTAAGCGCAAGTAACACATGCATGAAAATAAATTCGTTAGATCCGCCATAGTCAAATACCATTTGACCAATTTTCAAATTTCTAAACTCAACAGATCCCAAGAAACGTCTAATACCCGCTTTTCGTGAATAACCTTGTATTATTTGATCGACTCTGACGATACCATTGTACAAATATGATAAATTAATTAAAAACATAGAAAAACCGCGGTGGTCGCTTGTTTGCGTTCTTTTCCCTAAAACGCCCCTAAATCTAATAATGACCGTATGCCTTCTTCACTGCAGTTCTTGCTCTGTCCTTGTGTTGCTGAATAGAAATACTTATAAAGGTAAAAGGTATAATATCTAACTCCGTGATAAAACGAATATTTTGTAAATGACATAACAAAACTTTTTGGAAAGTTTTATAATGTCTTTGGTTTAATTCATTATTTACTTTTATTTTGTGGAAATCATAACATCTTTTTCTCATAATTTTTACAAGTTATTATTAAGCTTAATTAATTTATTTTTGTTCTCGTGAAATTTTTATTATACGTGTCGTGACCTAGATCAGGCAATAACGCGTACGTACTCCTTTTTTTAGAAAGATAAAAATAATTAACTCTCTAAGTCCAAAAATTACCCAAATTACCACAGATTGCAAACACTTTACGCTAGCTAATTTACACAAAAAAAAGTGGCTAGGTAGTTTTAATTACTTCCACATCCACGTAGTGGATTGTAAGTATAGTAATCGTAAAAAAATTTCAATTTTTTTTTCTTGAAATAGGTTTAGAATGTCATGAAACGTCGAGATTTTAAATTTGACCGAAAAAAAATTTCCGCCTGTTTGTCTGTCGGTATGTCTGTAACTTTTTTTTTGTCCGCACGTTTTCTCCGGAAAGGTTGAAGATATTGACTTGAAATTTTGTACAGGTATATATTACATCCGGTGAAGGGTTGGGGGGTAAATAGGGGTAAATAGGAGGAAATATGTAAAGCAAGCTGGTAAGAGTACAGAAACTTTAAATTTGATGTATGTACTACAAGCCAAGGCCTCAACATTTTTTATAATATTTTTCATCCCCCCACCACCCCCCACTCCATTATTAAAGGGGTTGATAAAATAAAATTGAGATATTCGCTTGAAATTTGGCAAACGCATATATTATGACATTAGGAACTATATTACTATTCTGATGAAGGATTGGGGGTAAAATAGGGGCAAATACGGGAAAATAAATACAGCAAGCTGGTAAGAGCACAGAAACTTGAAATTCGGTGTATGTACTAGAAGCCAAGGCTTCAGATTTTTTTATAATATTTTTCAAACCACCTCTACTCCATTATTGAAGGGATTGGTAAAATAAAATTTAGATATTCACTTGAAATTTGGTACACGTATGTATTATAACGACATCTGGAACTAAATTATATTTTGAGATGATTCCGCTAAAGGGTTGGGGTTTAAATAGGGGTAGATAGGGGAAAATAAGTAAAGCAAGGTAGTAAGAGTACAGAAATTTGGTGTATATACTAGAAGCGAAGGCCTCAGGTTTTTTTATAACATGTTCCATCCCCCCACCACCCTCACTCCCTTATTAAAAGAGTTGATAAAATTAAATTTAGAAGGTGGTAGGTTGTGAATAGGGGAAAATAAGTAGGGTAAACTAGAAACTTTTTAACGTATATGGTAGAAACCAACGCGCAACGCCTCAAACTTTTCTATGACAGTGTTGTTGACGATATGAATGAATGGTGCAATAGAAATAAACTAATACTAAATGAAAAAAAAAACGGTATTTCTAAATTTCAACCCAAGAAAAATTATCTCATTAAATTCGTTACCTCTAAGCGCCACTTCCAAATTCTTAGGAACATATATAGATAGCTCATTGTCATGGGAACCTCAGGGTAATCACGTATGCAGCAAATTAAATAAGGCATATTTTGCAATACTGCAACTAAAAGATAGTCTAAGTGAGGAGGGACTTATGGATGTTTATTATGCCCTAGCATACTCTCACTTGTCACTAAATATATGTATCTGGGGGAGGTCTAACCAGTTATATAGAATGTTTGTATCACAGAAACGGATTATAAGGCTGACATTTAATCTAAATTATAGAGAAAGTTGCAAAAGCACGTTCATTTCAAAGAAGATCCTAACTGTACCCTGCATCTACATATACAAATGCTTAACATACGCAAAAACAAACTTGCAGGAATTTAAAACTCTTGATGATAGCCACACTTACAATACGAGACACGGGAGGCTTCTATCGATTCCACGGCACAAAACAACTAAGTTTAAAGAATATCTCCACTATAATAGCATAATACTGTATAATAGCCTCCCTGAAAACGTCAAAAAGTTGCACGTATCCAAATTTAAAATTCAAATAAAAAAATTACTTTTAGAAAGAGCCTATTATAATGTTGAGGAATTTTTAGCTTACTGATTATGATAAAAATTATAATCTAGAGTGTAATGTAATAATGATTGTTTAGTCGTTATATATTAGATTACCTATTGTTTTTAAACAAGTGTAAATTAGACCATTACAGGCTTTAATATAGTTTAGTTAGTGTGCGATGTAATACATAAGAACTCGATATACATTTTTATTATCTGTTCCTCTTTCTCTTTTGTAAATATTTTTTAACTACAACATTATATATTTTAATAGTTGTTGTGTGATGTCTTATACAATAACTGTGTAGTGTATATTTCGAAAGTGGTATATGTAATCTACACTTAAATCTTTGTTCTCTTTTTATACCTGTTTTATACATTATAAACTGCTCTTGTACCTGACTTACCATATGTACATAAACTGTATTCTACATGGTGAATAAATATGTCTATGTCTATGATATCTGCCCAAAATGTTATTGAAATTCTATGACCAATAATTTTCACATACTAGAGTGCAAATCTAGTCAAAATGTTTCCTTTAAAGTGACTTGGATGAAAAATATGGATGTGGATGTAGTGATTCCTTAGGCAGCGGTATTTTTAAATATATATTGTTAGGACCTCTGCAAATTGTAAGAAACCAAGTTTTCAGCTTCGAAAGACCTGTGCAAGCTACACAATATCCAAATATCAGCGAAATGTTTGCACTTGTTTCGGTTTTTGCTCAATATCTCATAAACTATGTGTCCTACAGAAAAGGCTATTACTCAATTTTTCAAGTGGATTAAATTTGCTAGAAAGTCCAAACCGAGTTCCGTACGTCCAGAACTTTTCGAGATACAGTTCTTCAAAAATTGCCAATTGTCTCTAATAAGGGAATAAATTTCGCATTGGTCATATATTTGTCAAATGTCGGGAATAGTACTGTTATGTATTATACCCCTTTGAAACTGGAGATTGAGACGCCTATGCCTAATAGTGACTGGAAACTTGTAGAAAGAGATAGAGTTTTCTTGAGTGTGGTGGGAGAAGTTTCTTGATTGTGTTCTGGATGAGTCTGGAGGCAACTTCAGAGTATATAAGGAGGTTTATCGGTGGAAGAGGAGAAGTTTATAAAAGTGAAGAAGTTGAAAAGCGAAAAAGTGATGTTAAATATAAAGTAAAGAAAGTGTAAAGGTTATTTTGGTTAAATAAGAAGTTTTGTATAATCAGTAAATTATTAAATAAAGTGTTAGTGGTTTACTTCTTGTTAAAATTATTTAGAACCCACAGATTCATACAGGGTGTTTCCTGAAAAGGGTGAAAACTCGTAAGAGTACTCATCCCACGAGGAAAGTCATAGGTAATGAATTTGTAGTAAATTTACTTAGCTTTGAATTGTGCTCAGAAGGACGCCCGTAAGCCCAATAAAAATGGAGTGATAGTTTTTTCTGTAGAACGCATAGTTTGGTTTAAATTGGAGAAAATAAGTAGAGCAAGCTAACAAGAGTTCAGAAACTTAATTTTCGACGTATATGTTAGAAACCAACGCGCAACGCCTCAATTTTTTTTGGACATCTGCCTCAAATATGAAAATTCTATGACCAATTATTTACACATAATATAGTGCAAATATAGTATAGATGTTTTCCTTTAAAGGGACTTGGATGGAAAATCTGGAAGTGGAAGAAGTGATTCCCTAGGCAGCGGTTTTTTTTAGTATATCGAGATAATAAGCTAAAAAATTCAGGTTTTTTTGATCTGAACATTTCTGAATTTGAATTTGGCGGCTGTGCAATTTATTTAGTATTTATAGATATAAATCACGCATATTAGATAACTCCAAAATTCAAAGCCACGGCTGTCCGGAAGGAGTTACGTATTTGAAAAGATGCAGACAACATTCATTACCCACTGACATTGCCAATGTTCGAGTTGGAGTTGTGTATGGGTAGTTTCAAATGTATTACAAAACATTTAATAGATAAAAGTATTAAATGGCAATATTCACTGTATTAGAAAATTTTTAATACACTTTGCTATCATTGACATGCAATAGTAAATGTTATTTTACTAAAGTAAATATTGGCCGAATTCTTGAACACGTGGCTTTAATGCATATTGAAGTTTTACTATTAAGTTATTTTGAAATTCAAAGAAAAGGTCGCGTAATCACTTCCAGGGAAATAAATGGTGAATTGTCTGACGTTTATGGAAATGTGATTTATTACGAGTAATTTGTGTAAAAAAAGTAGAGCGAGAAGTCGTTAATGTCTGTGATATTAGAAATACCTATAAGTAAAAAAACGTGTGCCTACTATTATCCTGAAGATAGTTTAATACACTAAAAAAATAAGGCTTAGCTCAGTGGGTTATATTTCGTCGAAATGACACACCTCTTCTGTTCGTCGCGTGATGTTTGTGGGCCACCTTTTACCATGTTGCGGAAGTCATTAAGATGTCAAATATCACATTTAGTTTGGGAACTATCTCCGAATTTTAGAGATGTACGTACGTCATTTTAAGAAATGCTACTAGTGAATTTTTTTATTAAATTGAGAATCATGTTCTATATGGAATAAATATTAAGTAAGAATACTTTGTTTGCGTACAGTTTACTTCAGTTAAAAGTTCCCAAGCGATTATTTCGAATAATAATAAAGATATTTGAAATTTGTAAATGGAGTATGGTACACATTTGTAACCGCTACAAATGTTATTAATCCTTTGCCTTAGAACATGACTGACAAGAAACGTGGTATGAGAAATTTTCTTAGAGTGGACTCTTAATAAACGAAATTAATTATTTAAAAAAATCTATTTGACATTTAATCATGGCCTAAAAGTAGACACCTTGTATAGATGTAAAATGTCTATCGCTGTACCTCCAATAACCGAGATGTATGTCTGTCTCTGGACCTACACTAATAATGTAAGGTGATCGTATTTTATAATAACTAACTAGTAATTAATCGACAACAAAGAAATCAGATACTTCTTTGTCGTGCCCAGCGACATAGCTTGCAGAGAATGTCTGTCGCTGGACCTCCACTAACCGAGATGTATGTCAATTGTATTTTTATGTTCACTATAGTACGACCGAAAAGTGTAGTCAGTAGAGCCAGGGGCGTGCGGATTTACGAATTTCGTATATTCGCACGTACGTAATTCGAATAAGTGAAAGCACTCGGATTGTGTTAATTATCCATGTGCTACCACATGTTTTAAATTTAAAATATTATGCTTAAATCTGGCAACATTATCTCCACATATTATAGCAGCGCAGCCTCAAATATTTGTCCGTTGCATTGAAACCGTTACTATTGTAAATATACATATGTGGCGCCACCGAATGTGCCGCGTGAAGTTCGTTTATCACAGTTCCAATTTCACTGTAGTTGACCAAATTATTAGGTATAAAGGCACCACATTCAAACGTTTATTCTATTTGGTCGACTGTACCAATTACATAATGACCTAGTCGTGGTTCTCATCCCGGGTAGGAGAATAAAACTTATATTTCTTTCGATTATGTGGGATTACATTGTAGAACGAGGTGTCGCTTAAATATTACATAACGGCTACTATCCTTTGACCAGAATGCCGCTGACTTTTGTTCTACTGCCTACACTTCTTGGCCTTACTACAGTCTAAAGTCGATAATTCTTTTTGTTCCCGCTCCATAGAGGCAAGAGCGTTATCAGCTCTCTCCTGACCATACTGTTGCCATGATTATTTTTTCAAATTAAAGAGAAAAAAAATCCCTCCGTGTGCAAAAACATTATCCTTTGTTTCGTGCAAAGAACGCGATTTGAAAACATGCCAAATCGGTTTTCCGCTGTAGCCTCGCAATTAAAAAAAAGAGCAAAAACAGTTTTCACCTATGGAAGTTGATGGGATTCTACAAACCATGAGAAAAGACAGTTTGACGAGATTTTGGGTGGAGTCACGTAGCTCCAAAAAACTTTACCGTCTTCCTCTCTCCCTAATTCCCCCACCAACTTCCCACCTTGACCAGAATTAAGCTTTACATTTTCCCTAAATCCTCCAAAGATTTCAGGTCCCTATCATCCTTCAGAAAAAATCGGTTTAACACTTGAAACCACGGGCAAAAAAACTTTTTCACGCATTCTTCAATTGCTCATAACTCGAGATCTAATTAATATTTTTGGACAAACTGCACGTATTTTCAAATTTTCTTTCACTTTGAATTAGCCTTTTTTCTCATACAGGCGTTATTTTCCGAGTTATCGCCGAAAAAGTAGTTTTTGCAAACTTTATGTGGAAATATCTCCCCTATCCCCTCTCTCTCTCTCGAGAGACTTTTATAATTGCATGACACAAACTTAAAAAATGGCAAAAGAAACATTTTCAAATTTCATTGTTGGCTTCCAAATAAAGATCCGCTCTTCCATTTACTCAATTAGATGTATTGATTTGAAATTTGGTATGTGTATATGTTTCACAAGACAATATAATTTGACACTCTTACAGAAAAATCCAAGATGGCGTCTCAAATATGGAGGACCGTCTATTGTCATTTAATATTCAATTTAACTAAAAATTGGTATCTGGGGAGATTGCAGATTACAAATATGTGATCAAAACAAAAAAAAAAGAAAAAATTAAAATGGCAGAAATCATTTACTGTCTGATTTAATTGAAAATCTGATGGTTATCGAGGTTGCAGATTATAAGTATTTGGTCAAAATTTAACAATTCAAAATGGCGGCGCCAATATGGCGGATAAATTTTGTAGTTTATGGTCTACTGATGAAAATTGGTATCTGGGGATTTTCGATGTATTGAATGAGCAATAAAAGAGGTCTGATTCATTTTTTGAGTGAATGCGTTCACTAAAAAAAAGAGGTTTATTTCTTGAAAATGGCGAAAAGATAATTTCCAAACACTGTATTTTAATTGGTATTTATCGGAAAGAGACAAAACATAAATTAAGGAACATTTACAAGAACTTTAAAACATATCTCATATCCGTTAAAAAAATTACCACCGGTCTGTGGTAGACTCGTCGGCTCCTAAAATAGCCAGTAAAATTGAACGTCTATGCAAAATTTCATTGGTCCTCTAATGTTTTTTCATTTTCTACTTTTATTCACCTAGCACCCCTGGCGTAATTTCCACAAACATCAAAACACTTGCACACAACACTCAAATACTAACGCTCGACATGGATTCCGTCAACCATGTCGGCATCATCGGGAGATGATTATAAAATTAATTTTAATTATCCCCCGATGTTTTCAACTTGGTTGACGAAACGCGCATCAAGTGTCAGTATTGGTGTGTAGTGTTCAAGCGTTTTGGTGTTTGTGGGAACTACTTTGGGGGTAGAGACTCACCGAAGGTTCTAGGTCCCCCCAGGATTGCACTAGTAGCTAGGTACTAACAAAACTGTGAGTCGTATTACCTAAATAATTAATGATTTATTTAAGTCGGTTTGAGAAACTTTAATAATTCTAATACTAATACTTCTTTTATAAAATTGCGTTGTTAAATATAACAGGCAGACAGATACAATTATCTACTTACTCTTTTTGATAAATGATCTCGCCGCTTTTTCCATAGACTCCAAATAAATTTCCAATCCATACGGGCATAAAGGTACCGCTCCAAAATCAAGACGACTGAAATTATGTACCATTTTGGTGTTCTTTTGAGGGATAAAGCTTTGTATATTCACTGACTGTTTAATTGCAGTTTCACCAATAACACAAAAGTAACTATTTCTTACTTCCTCATTGTTACAAATAACTTTGTTACATTTGAAATAGATATTATCCACATTGTTAATTTTATTATTAAGAAAAAATAAATCTTGAGCGAAATGTTTTATATTTATTTCAATTATATCACCCGTGTTTAACAACTTTGGTGTTCTAAAATAACCCTGCACAATGGAGTCAATAATAAAATTGTTAATGTCATATGGTGTACTTATTAATGATATATCAATTTCATCAGCAAATTCGACATTTTCACCTAAACTTAATAACTTCATTGGACATGCAAACCCAGCATTTGCTAGATTGTGATAACATGTATCAGAAGCAATTATTATATCACTTTCACATCTAGAAGATGGTACAACATAAACTATTCTATGACTTTTACTCTTTGCACAAAATAATTTTAATAATCTATCGCCTACATACAAATTTTGCTCATTAACTACAACTGTATTATTAACATCATTAAAATAACTCGTTCTTGTCCTCAAATAACTTGAAATAAATTTATCTGGTGCTGGTTGTAGTTTATACGTCAACTTTCTTTTAATTAGTCTAAAATATACGTAATACATGTAAAAGATAAACCAAAATGGATTATACTTTGGATAAATAATTTTAGAAATGTAAAATAATATTTTTGCATTTTTACTATCCTCCATATTCAAATTTAAAACTGTTTAGAAAGGCTGATTCCGAATGACAACCTAAAAATTTAAATATTGTTGGTCACTGACGTTACAATCAACACAACAAAAACAATACGTTAAAAATTTTACGTAAAACGCAAAAAAATCTTTAAAACACTCACCTTGTAGTATTCTCTTCATGAACTGACTTCTTATATTAACAAATACTTCCAATAAAGCACAAAATGATGTAAATATAATCGCCAAACTTCGTAAAAAGTAAGGTTAAAAGCTTAAATATCTGAGTAATGTTGCCAACTGCAGAACGTGGGAACGTGGAGAATAAATATGTAATACATGCATGGAAGTGAGCGGAGGAGACGTATATTGAGTTGCATAACTTTCAGAGCTGTTTCAGCTGTAAATTGTTTACGAATAATTTTATGTGAATCAATTTATTTATTTTAATTTACTTTCAAAAATCTCTTAATATCTGCCTTTATGAAATAATTTCAGCTATGACACTAAGATATTTTTTATGAGTCACTTCGTAAATTTGATAAAGCGCACGCTCTAATCGCGGAATGTTTTGAAATGAACAGGGAGAAACACCCTTGTTTGTCCGTGTTCATTCAACAAGGGGTGCGTACAATTCTTTTAATTCTATCGCGGAATATTTACGTACTTTGTTAGGTTATAATAAAATAATAATAATCAAATAAAATTAGTAAGTGATAAAAAGTGTGTTCATTAATCATACGGACATTTCTTTTTATAAATTAAGAGTGAGTGTTTTAAAGCGCTATTAAACCTAAATTATTTTTAGGTTGCAAAAATAATGTGCTAGTGATGGGATAAATATTTCATTACATTGTTTATTACATGATGTATTAAAAAAGTTTATATAATGAACGTGTCTCTATAGCATAAATTTAAATTAGTTACACATATAAAATATAATAATTTATTTAATTTTGAAGCCGATATGTATTTATTATAATATAATTATAAATTCCATATGGCAGACTTAACCCAGACTATTCTATTTATGCTTATATATTTATGGAAACATCTATATTAGTATACAAATTGAAAGATCAAAATTAAACTAGATTGTCTAATTGCTTAAATCGTAGTAATAATATCAACACTTGTCTTGGGAGACAAAAGAATAATCCTAATGATTCTGAAATATTTCAAAAGCAGCATAGGTATTTATTTTGAATTTGAAAAATACGCGATAGTCTTAATTAAATAATTAAGTATAATTAATTAAAATTTAAAAATTAGATGAAATTAGAAATGTTAAAATCGGATAATTGTGTATATACGTGGGTACATATTTTTACAAGTTACAATGAATATTTATCCCATTTACGTGATATTAATAGTCAATATTTCTTTTTTAAATTTTAGATAATAAATAATACCCGTTTGGACAGTTTGGTATTAGAAAAATAATCGTCTTTTGATTACTAGACAATAAAATATTTCGTAATATCAAAGTGTTCTGTGAAATTTTCTTAGTTATCAGTGGGGAGAACACAATAAACAATGGGCTGCAATACGAGCAAGGACTCCGTACCTCAAAACGAATCCGAAAATAAAGAGGCCTCTGCGGAAACAACAGAAAATAAAAACCCTGAAAATAAAAGCGAGGGTGATGAAAATCACTTAAACGGTAAGTGACCTAAGAAATCTATAGTAAATCGTCTAACGAAAGTTAATAGAATTTCATACTGCTTTACGCATCGATTTAAATTTAAAAAGTAATTAGTTATTTGCCCTGTAATTAATAAATTACAAGGTTGTTATGAATTGCATGCTCGTTTAGAGTGACCTCCCAACTTTAAAAATAATTATTGTATACTCCGAGACACCAAGTCGTGCCTTGCACAAGGAAAAACAGAGATTACCAAACATACGAATTTGTTATCTCTGTTCCTGAAAATTGGCAAAGCTACATTTTCTTCGGTTTTATATAACTATAGGTAATTACAACATTAGGTGCATGTCTCTCTTTTTGATGAAAGTGAAAATGGTCATTAATAGATAAAAAAATTATTGTAATTATATACACGTTCTAATAAAATCAAGACCTAACTCATTGTTATTATGAAAATATCGATTTTATCTATTAATATTTTATATGACGTATTGGTAATGAAATTTCTGTCAATGCAGTTATACTTTAGCGGGTAGGGGGAGGGAGTTGTAGTCAAGCGTTGCTGACAATTTCTCATTGAGAGTAATTTTTGTTAACCATTTATTTAATGTCGGGCTATTTCCGCGGATAAGGAGACGAAAGGAGACGGATTACCTCCAATCTGGAAATTTTGCCGAACCTTTCTTCATAAGAGTAGGGATGATTTTTACTTGTCTGACATTTAATCGATAAGAGAACACCTCTGTTTATATTACCTTCGAAGGATGGTTCTCGGTGTGCTGGGGTGAAATCTAAGGGTCATGGGTAATTCATGACTCCAGATTCGTTCTTAGCACACCGAAAAACGTAGAAGGAGATATTTATTTTAAATTTTTATATGGTGAAAATTTGATCATTTGGGGGTGCTAGGGTGTGCTGGGGTGAGATCTAAGGGTGATGGGCCAGTTCTGATCTGCGGTTCGTTTTTAGCATATCGAAAAACGTAGAATGAGATATTTATTTTGAATTTTTATATGATGTGAAAATTTGACCATTTGGGGGCTGCTAGAGTGTGCTGGGGTGAAATCTAAGGGTGATGGGTCAGTTCTGACCTGAGATTCGTTTTTAGCACACCGAAAAACGTACCAGAAGGTACTTCACCTTTCTGTATCAGGACTTTTTTTTTGTGGGCCTGTGTAATTCTTGCTTTTTCTTGATTCGCAAATACAATTTTCTGTTTCGGAGACGTTTCTGAAATGTACTTACTGAAACATGAAATGTTCCTGGAACCATAACAGACTCGTTTTAGTTACATTACAGAAATTACAGATGACCTACTTTAAGTGGGTCCACCTTTCCAATAGAAGCATTTTCACGAACTTTGTTATCTCTTGTGAAAACTTCTTTTCGCAAAAGAATTTAGTTTATTTACAAGTGACTCTGACAAAAGAAAAATGTATTACATAACGTTGACCAACTATTACGAAAAGTTGTCTATTTAATGCAGATTCTCATACGTTAAATTTACGAACGATTGTAGTAGCATTTAAAAAGTAATTAAAGTCTATTATCTTATTAATTTTGTTTTATTTCTGACAAAGCAGCGATCTTAACTCTCGAAATTTTGTAACATGCATTTTTTTTTAAATGCGACTTTGTAGAAAAAAATTGATAAAAGTCTGTTCCGAATAACTTTGTGCTACACCATATCAGAATAGAATATGAATCAACTTTTTGTAATTGTTGGTCAACTTTCTCTAATAAATCTTTTTTCTGTCGGGGTCACTCAAAAATGAAGTAAATTTGTATGTGAATTCCTTTTTTTCACAAAACCATTGTTTTCATTTGACAGAAGATAACTGAGTTTCTGAGAATACTTCTATCAGAAAAGTGTACTCACTTAAAGCTAACTTATAAAAATAAACTACTGAACAACTCATTTTTTTTAAATTTCGCTTCTAGTACAGCAGTATGCGATTTTCTAAAACATTTTTTTATTGGGTAACCACATACACAGTTACCTTGATTGAAAACGATCTTTATCACCCCTCTTCGCTTGATCGTCCACTTATGGAACGTCCTGCATAGTATCGCTCATCAAGAGTTACTTAATTGATTGAAATATATTGCTGCGTGTGGGTAGTGAGCTGCTAGCGCCAAATCGGCCACCAGCGGAGGTTCCTCAGGGTTTAATCTTATCCACAATACTATTTAATTTAGTCACATCTGGATATATTAACACACTCGATGACAAACATGCTCCTTCACGTAGACGATACGACTATCTACGTCAATTCAGAAAGATATCACTTGATCAAACTGAAGGACTATTACAGAACGTGGAAAATGAAAATAAATGAAGGCTAAACAGAGGCTACAACTTTTGTATAGAAAATTCGTCAACATTCGTATTATTACAAAACTGAAAATCGATGATTTGATAACACCCCGTACCCCCCCTCCCTCTTCGGGCCTGCTCACCGGAGTCAAATTATATTTATAGTGTGAAATATAATACGCTTTGCCATGTTGGAAAGTACTGTTATGAATTACACCCCCTTGGAACTGGAGATGATACGCCTATGCCTACTAATTGTGACTGGAAGCTGTCAGAATGAAATGGACTTTTTCTGGAATGTTGTTGGAGAAGATTCTTGATTGTTTCTAGATGGATCTAGAGAGTCAAATTCGGAGTATATAAGGCGCGATTACCAGCGCGGAAGAAGGAAGTTTATTAAAGAGCAGTTTATAAAAGTGAACAAGTTGGAAAGTGGAAAAAGTGAGGTTAAAGTAAACAAAGTGTATTTTCAAGTATTGTATAGTCAGTAAATTATCATATAAAGTGTTAGTGGTGTTTATCTCTTGTTGAAATTATTTAGAACCCACGAATTCATACAGGGTGTTTCCCAAAAGGTGAATAAATGTAACAGTACATACCCTAATAAATGCTTTAAATGCTTAAAATGAGTGCTAGTGGTGAGCACGTTTGGTCACATTGCCCATCCATCGTGTACTGGTTTAAATCCTTTGCTCCGACACTAACAATGTCGACAATATGTTTTTAATGACCCTGGACAACCAATTTAGGCTTTAAATTAAGGGGCTGTGTAATACATGTGGTGTGTTTATAGTTCGTGTTTTTATTATTCATTAAAGCCTGGGATTTCTATTTAAGTTTTCGAGTAATTAATAATTAATAAGGTCTGGGCTCGTCTACTTTATGATTTCTTGTTGGAATAAATCGCTAGTAAATGCTCTAGGGTTCTAAGGGAAATCGAAGGTGAAAACAGGTGTACTTTTGCAATAAAAAGTATATTAAAGACTATACGAATGATGGATATCAATGGAGCGAGCGTAAATGCGACATAACTGTACTTATATTTCGATGCGAAATATTAAGCAATGTCAACTGCGGTTAGTACTTGCATGGTTGTCCCAGTCGGTCCCTTGTCTATTAAATGTTAGGCATGTAAAAATTCATACTCTTTTAATGAGATCATTTCTCCTGGCGTCGGTGTTTGGCTATATTGGCGGAAATAGGCTGACGTTAAATAAGTGAATAAAAAAAGATGGGTATCATGACATCATTGGTGTCACTTGAAATCATGATTATGTAGAAATAACTCCACTAATGAAACTATAGATGCGAAATGTTTCTACAATATTACAAATATTATGATGATGTTTCTGGAAAATGTTTCATTTATTCCAGCCTACATTTCTGTATATGTGTTTCATGTTAGATTGAAGCATATACGCTTTAGTAAAAGTTTAAAATATATTTCAATTCCTGCAATAACAGAAATCAATTAATCAATCAATCAATCAATCAATCAATCAATCAATCAATCAATCAATCAATCAATCAATCAATCATTACAATATTGTTATTATATATTAAAACATAGTACCACATCTGTCCAATTTGTTATTATACAATGAGGTCCATAAGTGACGGATAAATTCATTATCATATTTCAATGATTAAAATCCTAAAAATCGTCAATATTTAAATCTAAAATGAAATTTCAAATTTTATTATTGAAAAATATTACATTTTTAATGTTACTAGGTAAACGAAAGAACATGAAACAGTTTAAATCAGATGTTCAAACTTGGCGCCCGTTGCTTCTTGATTCACCTATTGGGAAAAGCTTGATTGGGATAGGGTCTTATTTCCATGGAATAAACATAGAAACAAGCTAATCATTATATTCTTCACCGATTTACTGCACTTTTATGTAATTATTGCACATTCTATAGAATACTCTTCGCAGTATTTTGTAAATATTAGTAGTTTTAGACATTTTTCGTTTAATTACAAAACATTAAAAGATAAGTAGATTAAAAAAATAATTCATAACTTTTTTATTTATTGATCAATATTGTTCTTCTAGCTAACACTAACTTGCTGTTTAAATTTCAATACAATCGCACTTTTCGTTCTTAAGTTATCGTGCTTACAAGAAACGTGGCGGATGGACAGGTGGACGGACAGACATACAGGCGAACATTTTGCAAGTTGATCAGAATTTGATCACAAATACAGTGATATGAAATTCTTTTCTCTACGAGCGATATTACGGGTTTCAGAAATTACGGATTTTGCTTTTGCGAAGAGTATAATCGTGAAATAAAAACAGTAACTTACTCTTAAAATTATTATAAATTATAAAATAACTATAAGAATTTTTCACACGTCGCAATGCCATAAAAGCCTCTTCACTATAATTGTTTCTCTCTTTAACCCCCAGTGGGGTCTTGTAGGTTCTAGGCATTGTTCGGACCCGAAAATGAGCTGAACAATAAAATGGGCTCAAGTGAAAAACAGGACCTCAACAAGAACTATCTAACGAATAAAGTAGGCAATAATCACAATGTTATTAACGGCGAACACGTGTGACAGACAAGGAAAAAATACAAATATTTAATAGAGGCGACATCTGTGAGTCGAGAATTTAAAACCTACCGTCATTTATCGGAATAAGAGCGATTAATTTAAATCCACACACGTTTATTCCGACTCACTTTCCATGTCCTGACTCACCTCGTTTGACGGTATCAAATAACAAGGCTAAATAAATAAATTAAAAAAAAAGTCTCTGTTAGCCCACTTAAAATAGTCACCCTGTACGTCTTTTAATAACATTTCACATACATGGGAGGAAAAAGGGGTGCCTGGAAGATTCAAGGATCAACTTTATAGCAATTTTATTGGTCTGTATACTATCTACTGCTTTATAAATTATTTTTGTGGATGTTTTACATCCCGAAATATAGAAGAATATCGATTCACTAGAATAAAAGTGCCCTCACATTATTCCTTTATATGTATTGTTAGTATTCAGTGGTATTCCATTACTTTCTGGCATTCTATGCAGGGCCATGTCGAACGCACAAATCGATCATTTTTTTGGGATTAGTCTAGAACGATTTTATTTAAGAATAAATACGATCTGCCCATCTAAAATTTATACGTCATATATATTCCTTAATCCATTTTAATTTTAATGATGTATAGAAGCCTTTCTATATTACGTCCATTCACAAGTGCGTTTGTAGCATGGTGAAGTTTACCATGCGGCAGTAGGACTTTTCTGAGCATAGGTGATTAAAAGGAGGCTAAAATTAAATAATAGAATTTTTAAATACCGCTATAGTAGCGCAGTGGGCTAAAGTGTGTTGTGTTGGAAGCATGCCTGGTCATATCGTGTATTGGGTTCGATCTTCAGTTCACACACTGGCAATATCAGTGAGTAATGATTAGTAATTATTATGAGAAAAATGTTACTAAAGTTATTGGTTAAGCACACAAATATGCAAAGATGTAGAAAATATGAAAACTGCAATATACAGGATCGAACTGTATGTAGATTAGGTGATATACTAATTTTGTTTTACTGATACTATTACTGATACTATTAGGAAATGAATAAAACTTGCAGTCGGGTATTATCGACTACACATATTTGAAAAATTAAAATAAAACAATTGAAAAACGCTCTTATTTCGTCTTTTCAACACGTTGTACAGTGCTTATATGGTTGGGAATAAATGAAACGGTGGATTTTTTAGTAAAAAAAAATAGATTTTTTTCATATGAAGTTATGCTCTACTGGTTTTCGTTTCCAAGCTACGTTGCACTAAACAATTTCAAAAAATTCGAACCTTAGAAGATAGTGGAACGAAATTTTAGCCGTAGCTTAATTTGATAATGCCCCAATAACAGAAAGAAGGCTTCGTAAGTTACTCAGTGGCGTGCGTACGCATTGTAGCGTAAAGTTTTCCGAAGAAAATTGTGGTTCGCCACTGGTGATCCACTTAATAATAAATTAATTAAACCTTTTGTAAATATCATTTTCTCCCACTGCTAACATAGGAAAATGAAAATAACAGAAACATTATCAAGTATGCTTTCACTTAGCCATCGAAAATGGTTTTCAGATGTTGTCAGACAAAACGTCATTATCAGTTAAGACATTTAACTTTCTTTAAACGGCTGTACTTTGGTTTAGATCTGTTAAAAATGGACTACTCATTTCAGAATTAGCAGAAATGCATTTTATTTATGGCCTTGTCAATGAGAATACTGTGCTAGTTGTGGGTTCCAGCTCGGCGCATTCCAAATAGGAAGACTTTTTCGAGAATTCATGCGTGCTTACGTGAAACCGGCTCGTTAATGCCTTGCACCTCCAGCGGAAGACCTAGAAATGTAGGGACAGTGCAACTTGAGGAACGGCTCCTTCAAACGGTCGAGGCAAATCCTGAATCAAGTCCTAGAAGAATTGGAAGAAGGGAGAGAGTAAGTCATATGACTGTCCAACGAATCCTGCATGGTAATTCGTTATACCCATACTATCTGCAAAGAGTGCAGACACTTTCTGCCGAGGATTATGCACCACGTCTTAGATTTAGTACCTGGTTTTCAAATAAGTGTAATCATAACTTGTTTCCATTTTTCCATTTTATTTACCGACGAAGCTGGACTTACAAGGGATGGTGTACTTAATTTCCCAATAACCATCTGTGGGCTGATGAAAATCCGCATGGAATAATACAATCCCGGCACCAGTAACGATTCTCAATTAATCTTTGGGCCGGAATAATTGGCGATTTTTTTATTAGTCCCATAGTACCACCACCAGACTAGACAGCTTATCGTATCTGGACTTTCTTCAAAACGGATTACAACCTTTATTAGAAGAAGTCCCAATTGAAACACGCCAGAATATGTAGTTTATGCATGATGGCGCCCCAAGTCACTTTAGGCGAGAAGTGAGGGAATGACTATATGAAACGTTCCGGAATAAATGGATAGGTCGTGGAGGGTCAAGGGCGTGGCCTCCTCATTCTCCCGACCTTAATCCATCAGACTATTATTTGTGGGGGTACTTAAAAAACATAGTTTATTCCGTTCCCATTCCTGATGTGCAGACTCTTCGTCAAAGAGTTGAAATGGGCTGTCAGCAAATTCGAGAGATGCCTAGTATTTTTGGACGAGTACGAGAATCCATAAGAAAATGCATTGAAAAATGTATTGAAGTTGGTAACATTTCCAGCACCTATTGTAATCTTACTTGTTGTTTATTACTTCCTATTACCTAGTCAATAAATTCTTTAAATTCTTAAGTCACTAGTATTACTTCCACATCCACGTAGTGGATTGGAAGTATAGTAATCGCACAAAAAATTAAAATTTTTTTTTTTGAAATGGGTTTAGAATGTCATGAAACGTCGAGATTTTAAATTTGAGCGAAAAAAAATTTTCTGTCAGTCTGTCTGTCGTAACTTTTTTTTGTCCGCACGTTTTTTCGGTTTAAGATTAACTTCAAATTTTGTACACGTATATATTGTAACGAGATCTGGAACTGGATTGTCTTTTGAAGATATCCGGTGAAGGGTTGGGTGGTAAATAGGGGGAAATATGTAAAGCAAGCTGCTAAGAGCTACTATGAGTATATCTACTACAAGCCAAGGCCTCAAAATTTTTTATAATATTTTTCATCCCCCACCCCCTCCAATTCATTATTAAAGGGGTTGATAAAATAAAATTGAGATATTCACTTGAAATTTGGTACACGTGTATATAATAATGACATCAGGAACTAGATTATATTTTCGGATTATTCTGATGAAGGGTTGGGGGTTAAATAGGGGTAAATAGGGAAAAATAAGTAAAGCAAGCTTGTAAGAGTACAGAAACTTGAAATTCGGTGTATGTACTGGAACCCAAGACTTCAGATTTTTTGATAATATTTTTTTACCCCCCACCACCCCTACTCCATTATTGAAGGGGTTGGTAAAATAAAATTAAGATATTCTCTTGAAATTTGGTACACGTATGTATTATAACGACATCTGGAACTAGATTATATTTTGAGATGTTTCTGTTGAAGGGTTGGGGATTAAATAGGGGTAAATGGGGCAAAATAAGTACAGCAACCTGGTAAGAGTACAGAAACTTGAAATTCGGTGTATGTACTAGAAGCCAAGATATCAAATTATTTATAATATTTTTCAACTCCCCACGACCCCTACGTCATTATTAAAGGGATTGATAAAGTAAAATTGAGATATTCACTTGAAATTTGGTACACGTAGGTATTATAACGGCATCTGGAACTTCATTATATTTTGAGATGAGATGAAAATAAGTAAAGCAAGCTGGTAAGACTACAGAAATTTGGGACTTGGTGTATATACTAGAAGCGAAGGTCTCAGGTTTTTTATAATAGTTTCCATCCCCCACCATATTAAAATAGTTGATAAAATTAAATTTAGATTTTCACTTGAAATTTGGTACACGTATGTATTATAACGATATCTGAAACTAAATTATATTTTGACATGATTGCGTTGAAGGAGTGGGGGGTAAGTAAAGGTAAAAAGGGAAAAAAGTAAAGCGAGCTGGTAAGAGTACAGAAACTTGATATTCGGTGTATGTCCTAGAAGCCAAGGTCTCAGATTTTTTAATAATATTTTTCAACAACCACCCTTACTCCATTATTAAAGGGGTTGATAAAATAAAATTGAGATATTAACTTAAAATATGGTAGACGTATATATTATAACGACATCTGGAACTAGATTATATTTTGAGATGATTCCGTTGAAGTGTTGGGGATTAAATAGGAGCATATAGGGGAAAATAAGTAAATCAAGCTGGTAAGAGTACAGAAATTTGGGATTTGGTGTATATACTAGAAACTAAGGCCTCAGATTTCTTTCTAATATTTTTCAGTCCGCTATCTGCGCTCCATATAATATATAACTATTAATGGGATTGACTGATAGCATAGAATTAAGATATTCACTTGAAAGTTAGGACAATTATTATGTCTTGTAATGATATCAGATTGAGATGATTCCATTGAAGGTGTGGAAGGTGGCAGGTTGTGAATAGGGGAAAATAAGTAGGGTAAACTAGAAACGTCATTTTTATCGTATATAGTGAAAACCAACGCCTCAAACTTCTCTATAACATCTGCCCCAAATATTATTAAAATTCTATGACCAATAATTTCCACGTACTATAGTGCAAATCTAGTCAAGACGTTTCCTTTAAAGTGACTTGAATGAAAAATCTGGATGTGGAAGTAGTGATTCCTTAGGCAGCGGTTTTTTTATTATTGATAAAATAATGTGATATTTTATAACCATTTTCCATGCAAAATTCTTTTTTCAATGTTTATTCGACCATTTTCGGTGGCTGAGTGAAAGCATACTTGATAATGTTTATTATTTTCATTTTCCTATGTTAACAGTGGGAGAAAATGGTATTTACAAAAGTTTTAATTACGGGAGAGTGACAAGAGATACGAATAAAACGCAAGAGGGCAATTTTATTCATTTATTCCCAACCTTTATGTTACACCCTGTATACTTCTGTATGTTTGTTAATTTTAGAAGTAAATAAATAATTTATGATACAACAGTAGAGGTTCATGAACTGCATCTTTTTAAGTAATTAGCTTAGTCATGTCAAAACGCGGCTAACTACGATCGTTTGAAAAAGACACTCGACATCGCCCGACTGCAACCTCTACCTATTTTGTATGTACAAGCTCATAATAATTTGGTAATATATGTTCTATGTTCAAATTTGAGTTGAGTCAAACTCTAATAAAACATGGTTAATACTGTGTAGATTTGCATAATTTTCTATTTTATATGTAAATATCCTAGCCAACATCACTGCAACTATGCAATTAATTACTAGAATAACTTCGATAAAATACCTACAAAGTAGGATTTCATCAAATTTAGTTATTTATTATTCATTACGTATGGAGGGTGACAGAGAAAATAGCCAATTAGCTAATTAAATTCCGTTTCCAACATATAAAGCAGGTAATTTGAAGATGCTTCAAAGGATTTCTCAAGTATTGACAGTAATTTAGGTATTTAATTACATTGCCTCATTAGTAAAGCAGTGTGTGCGTATAATCTTGTAGCAATTTAATTGCTATTTTACAAGGAAAAATAATGATAAATATTCATTTAACATTTCTTTTCTAACATTTAACATTTATGTTAAATTTAACATTTTGCATCACCAAATAGGTATTGTAGTATAGAGGCTACACTGCAATGTACATTTGTATCAGCTAGAGACATTATAGTAGCAGAGCCCTCGATCAAACTTTCGTGTAATCACGGCATGGCAATTCATGAAAAATGTTTAGTTTCAATCAAATTAAACAACTTTTTTCATTGCAGCAAAGTCCCAAAGTGTTGAGAAATGGATGAAAATCCATTTTCAGTCGCTTTCAATTCACTAGAAGTAAAAGAATTCCGTTGTGTCGACATGAATTTTCGATTTAGACTTAGACCCTGCAATTTACTATGTCGATATATCGCCGATCTTCCTCTTTCAATAGAGACATAGAACGAGTTTTCACTCGAAATATTTATTTAGTTAGAACGTTTGAAAATCCCATGTTTATCAACTTTTTCGGTTAAGAGGTCCAAATTGGCCATTTTTCTTTCACTCTTGCCGAGTCGAATTTTTGATTTTGCTGGTACAACTTGGCATCAGGATAAAGCGCCAATCTTCCTCTTTGCATAGATACGTCACGCGCCCTCTAACCTATTTATTTAGTTATGAATTTTTAAACAATCCATGTTTTTAAATTTTTACGAGAAACGCCATTTTTCTTTCGTTCGTGCCGAGCCTGATTTCAGATTCCACCATTGCGATTAGGCATATGAATAAAACGCCTACCTTCCTCCTTCCGTGGAGACCTAAAACGACCTTCCATTCAACATATTATGTAGTTATGAACGTTTGAAAAATCCATGTTTCAAAAATTTTCAAATTACCAGCTGGGGAAATCAGGTTCCTGAAAAACCTCACGTTTACGCCATATATAGGATGTGAAAAAATTACCGAAAACTGTATTAAAATGATTTCCTTATTTACCATCGGATTCCACTGGAAATCGGTATGCGAAGGTTCTCGCTATCGCTGATTAAGAATATGATATCGGAATTGAGAAACTGAAAATGGCAGTGCACTGTGGTCATAATTCAAAAATATTGACCGAATCATTTTACCTGCTACTTCTTTAATGCCCATATTTGAAGCAGGTATAAAGATAAACCCCGATAAGAAAGTAAAACAGTTGAATTTCGACTTCCGAAGTGAACACACGTCGTTAAAGCTTATTTGTATTAGAAATAGCACCCTAAATTATTAATCGTCAGTTCTTGGAATTGTTTTGATTTTAGTGATCGCTTTTAATGAAGTTCCAGAAAGAAGGTATGTACTTTAAATTGGTGTAATATAGCAACGAAATGTTTTCAATGTACATTCTGTGGCATTCACAGGAAGCTAAAATAATACAATGATGTTTTACATTATTCACCTTGTTTGAAACTTTTAACTACTTTACCCCGCGCACCCCCGCTTATACTATACAAACATTTTAAGCCTGGACTGTCTTGTATATAAACCATTTTGACTTATCTGCTACGAGCTGCTCGTTTTTTTTTCTACGTCATCATAGTTCTGTTTGTAGACATTTTATAAAAGAAATTATATATACTAATTGAAGTTCATTTTTTATTACTTTGTCTTTAGGTACCAGTTACAAATCTTACTTTACAAGGAAATACACGTTTGACTTCTGGCAGTGTAAAATTGGGAGTGAGAATTTACAAAACCGAATAAGTTACATTTGCAAAAAACTAGCGAACTATTGGAAGAAGTGTAACCGTACAGAGTCGCGGTTCATGGAAAAGCATTCAGCATGGTTGAATGTCCTTGAAGCATGTAATCTTTCAAGAATTCGCAGCTCACACACTGAGTTATACATCTAAACAGAATGCCAATGTCTATGCCTATTTGTGTGTCAAATTGAATCTCGCGCAAGTATGACGACCCCCGGTAGGAGCGCAATCGCAGTGTGTAGAACGCCAGGGCCGATTCTATTTTTATTGCAAGAGTTTTTAATTTGTCTTTTTTTCAGAAATCATCAAAAATATGAGTGTATAGATTAACATTTCTTATATAGTTAACATTTGTCTTAATTTTTATTAAAGGACATAAAAGTTGTCATGCCCAAAACATAATTATTTAATTTTCAATTTCAACGAGCGATAAAAAAGAGAGAATTACTTGATGCCGGCTCTGAAATTCTGGACTAATCCAACACCTCCCGCTACGGGAGACAAAACAAAGAAAAATTGCGTCTGCGCATAACGTTCTCCAGAAGAATTCTGACTCAAGCACCAACATACTTTTAAAGCTAGATTTCTACTATGGCGACGCAAATCCCGGGAACCTTGAATTGCACGAAGTATTTTGTTCACGCGCATATATCTGTATTGGTCTTCCATTTATTACGTATAGTTCAGTGAGCTCACAGCATATACAAGACGTTTCAGAAGAAGAGGCAGAGCCATCTCGATCAACAGCCGGGCGGCCCTTGAAGGATTTTTCGGAGTGTATTAAACGGTCACAGCGTAGAAGGTTAGCTAAATTATCATCGGTAGTTGATTCTGCTGTTAATTTTTTATTAAGGACGTCTGATAGGTTAACGTTTTCGCAAGCTAATTCCGATGACATTTTATCTTCAATTGTGGAGGCTAAATTAACTAAGCATCAATATTTGTTGATAAAGGCTTTGGTAATTCTCGTACGTCTTCTGATCTAATGCCATCTTATAAAACAGTATTGGATGCGAAAAATCAGTGTTATCCTTCGGAGATAACAGTTACCGAAACTTCTGCCGAAGTAGCTTTGCAGAATTTGTTAGATCATACTGCCAACCGAATACTTGAGTCTCGAAAAAATATTTCAGCCCAATTATTAGGTAACATGGTTTTATTAGGAAAATGGGTATTGATGTAGCACGGGACATAACGAGTACAAACATTTTTAGATTCTAATATCGAGGGTGATAGTACGTTTATTTGTTACCTCGTATGTTCCTTTTCAGTTAATTTGTAGAACAGACATTCCCGAAGGCGGAGACATCATTATTTGAAAAAATCGGCGCCCATCTTCCACATTATTGTAGGCCCATTCGTTTTCAGTTTGCAAAGGAAACTACCGAGTTGTCTGTGCAAGCAGAGGCTTACGTCAAAGACAAAATAATTTGCAACCGTGTATTTCTAAATTTAATGATCGCGAGGTGAGGGTAGAATATTCCTTACAATTAACTATGGTTGACCGGAAGGTCTGTAACGCTCTTAGCAAATCAACTTCAAGTAGGTGTTACATTTGCGGTGCATCACCGAAAGAAATCAACGATATTGATAAATGTCTTAAAAAATCAGCTGATGAAAGTAGATATGAACTTGGCTTGTCACCACTTCATTCATGAATTCGCTTTTTCGAATACTTTATACATCTTTCGTATAGACTACTAAAGAAATGGCAAATTCGATCAGCAGAAGACAAAGCTCTTTTTGCACAGAGAGAAAATCCATCCAAGCCCAATTTAAAGAATGATTAGGCTTAATTGTTGAAAAACTGCGTAGTGGTGGAAGTGGGACTTCAAACGATGGAAATACCATTAGAATATTTTTCGCCTATTCTGCCACTTTCGCAGAAATTACTGGGTTTGACAAAAATATAACTGACAGGTGTGGTACCTTGCTCAGTTGCTTATCACCAGGCTACAATATAAATAAGGAAAAGTTTAGGGATTTGACGTTAGATACGGCCAGGCAATTAATTCAGGAATATCCCTGGTACAATCTTCCTGCTTTGGTTCACAAGGTATTAATTCATGGATCCGAGTTCATTGATTATGCATTTTTATCTATAGGTAAATTATCTGAAGAGGCTGCAGAATCAACAAACAAAGTTAATAAATTATTTAGATGCGATCACACCAGAAAAATGTCACGCGTTGTTACAAATACTGACCCTCTACATAGACTTCTTAACTCGGATCCATTAATTATTAGTCTCCGAATCTTGCCTCGTAAGAAGCAGTCGGCGTTATCTTAGATGGTAATAAGCCATTTAGATGTTTTAACATCGGAAATGTTTATGTTCGTATATGGGGTCGAGTTACCAGTTTTCGTTCAAGGTCAAAACACAGCGGTGTCGCGGTCGAGTGTGACTGTCGTATATGCAACGGCTGATATATGCAAATGGAATATGGGTTGCATATATCACAGGGAGTCAAGTTGCCATTTTTCATTTAAGGTCGAAATACAAATGTTTATGTTCGTATATGGGGGTCGAGTTACCAGTTTTCGTTCAAGGTCAAAAGACAGCGGTGTCGTGGTCGAGTGAGACTGTCGTATATGCAACGGCTGATATATGCAAATGTAACATGGGTTGCATATATCACAGGGAGTCAAGTGCCAGTTTTGATTTAAGGTCGACATACAGCAGTGTCATAATCGAGAGTGGATCGTAGCTGTTTTCGGACGAGGCGAAGCCGAGTACGGAAAAAGTTTATGTTTCATGTATGGTGTTATCATTTTCAATGTCTCGATGGTTGCAAGAATTGCGAAATCTGTGAATTATTTTAACAGTCTCATCTACATAATGCAAATACGCAAGTAAATAACTACATTATTAGTTTTAAGTGTGACCAGATATATTTTTTGTTGTAATGCGCAATATTTTTATATTTGTATTACAATAAGACCTTGCAAAATAAGTAAATTGTGTTATACTACTATAAATTGTGTATGACGTTTATATTAGAATTATCTACAAGTATATTATTGGACTTGATTAAATAATTATTGTTTTGTTTCGTACTTACCTTATTTTCTTCTAATAAAGTGTATATAACCGCTTTGAAAACTGTGTTTCTTATATTGGCGCGGAACCACTGTGCAGCGCCATAATATCGGATGTTTTTGTCATATATGGTTCGATGCCGCTGAAAATCGGTATGTGGGGGTTGTTGAAGTAGCAGGCTACGAATATGAAATCGAAATTGGGAAATTTGGGGGCACGATTATCCGGAAACATTTTATCATTTATTGTCCGATTGGTCTGAAAATTGTCAGTTACTATTTTTCATAGATTCACTGCCACCAAAAGCATGTAATTATGTGGAAAATTGAGGATGATCGGAATCACTGTTTAAAATCGCCTTAAGTGAAAGACAACAGCGGCCTATCGCGGAGAGACTGCAAAATCGCGATATCTCTATGTTGAATTGCAGGAGTGAAGGTCGGGCATCAATGCGGTCTCGCCACAGCGCAAAAGGAACTGCAAATTATGTGATTATTTGCTTCAAGGGCCTAGTGTATGGCTCTAGTTTACTCTAGTTTTTTCAATTAAGAATGGCTTCTAGGTTCACATATTGATTGTTAATTCGCTACAAATGGTTAACTTTATGCTCCCATTAACAGTAATTCCCATGACGTACTTCTTTTTCCTTATCTTAAGTATGTCATCAATAACTATCTTTGGTGAGTATTTATACCAATAGGAACGCTGTGGATTTTTCACGCTTTACCATTTGTTAGACCCGGCTACGCGAATACTGCCAAAAGATAATGAATGTATATGATTTGAGAAACTAGGTTGAAAGTTTTTCTTTAGTCAAGAGAAATGAAATATGTGCGGCAGTTATGGACAAAGAGGCCTATCATTTAGTGCGGTCTGATAAACGATCCAATATTTCTTTGAAAGATAAAAAGTAATTGATGAAACAAATGTAGAATCAATATGGGACTTAATTACTGTGAGAATAGAAAACGTAAAGGAATGTCAAAATTATAATGATGGTGCTGCTTTAGTACCAGTATCAACAACATAATTGTGTTAAATTGAAATAGGCTTGAACTAGAAGCGCGTCTGTACGACTTTGTGGTTTATTTTGTAGCGGGTAGCTATCTATTATGCTGCACATCGTGAACTGTTTACACAAATACAGAAATTTAAAAAATGCTCTTTGAAAATTGTGAAATTAAACACCGTCGGCATCGTTCGGTTAATTTAATTTATTATCTAATACTCAATTTTGAGGTTGGGCATGAATTCATTCGATTTGTTCTACATCGACCTCAAAATCAATTTTACGTAATAAGGTTGAATCACCTCGGCGTTTGTCTGCACGTCTGTCACAGGTATTCTTGAAACAACTGTAGTTGGAGGTTAACTTTCGGGGGGATAAACTGAGAAGTTAAAAAAATATTCAAAGTCATCGTGTGGTGTACCAAATGAAAGCTTGATAAAGGACGAATTGGAAAATATATAATTTGCTATTTTTCATGTATTCTTTAACGCTTTTCCGAAAACATGCTTAAACATTATTGCCCCCACCCTACCTTCCAAAGTATCCCTTAGAAAATTTGAAGAAAATCATGAATATCAAGAATAAGGTGTAGATTAAATTATCAGTATAGATAATTTTCTTGTACGTAGAAAGTAAGCTTGACAACAAACTTTGTTTTGCTGTTTGGTACTACTTGCTTGAAGCTTATGAAAATTATCAATAATAACACAAGAAGTACCTCTAACAGATACAGTTTTATAAGCTACTTCGTAAATACCTGACTTTTTAAGGCGCGGGTTGGAGCCCCGTCTTCGCCACAACTTTGAATATTCTCTAATAGAAAGTGCATTTTTTCAGTTTTTCTTTTACTTCATACTACATGTAAAGAAAATATTGGACCATCGCCGCGCGTTGAGTCATACTTTATAGTTTGAAAAGCTTTTTTGGTTTCCGAGAGGGAGTCTCGAGAAGTGAAGGAAAAAGGGATTTTCTTGTTCCGGTGACTTTGAGCGGCCCTATCTCGGGATGTCTGGTTTGCGCCATTCGATTAATCTGTCCTTTTCGGGTATATCTAAATTTTTTCATAACTTGATGGTCTCTCGATCGGATGCAGTTGCTCCCGAGGCGGACCCATGTCGTCGGAGAAGCGAAATCCTCGGATCTTTGACTTTGGCGGTGTGTATCTCCCTTAAAAATGGCCATAAATCATCATGTCGCCCACATTTGGTGAGCTTATTTAAGCTTTTTATTTGCTTGTTTGAGATTTTTCGGCATTCTGACGGTGTTTGTTGAGGTTAGGAAAAATTAGCCAATTAGGCAAAACGGACATCGGACTCGTATCAGCAGGTCTATATGAATGGGAATACATAGGACTGCCTTCTCGCACTCTATTTTTTTTGTGTGTCTGTGATTATTATTATTAATACGATTTGGCCAGTTTACTCAATTTATAATTGCGTTATTCGATTTATTGTTTTACTATTTGCGATTAAAAAAATGTGTTTATATGTAATGGCTTAGAGTTAACATAATTGACGCCATTGGTAGAAATGAATTTTATCTAGAAATTTGGGAGAAGGAGAAAACAGTAATGGAACACATTGCATTTCATTTATTTGAGAGGTTAATTAATTCTACATTCCACGTTTATGTTCCATTAATTATATCACTCAATTAACTCCCGTGAGTTTTTCCTTTCTACTTTGTGATACCAAAACAAGAAGGTATTTTTTCTAAAAGTATAAATGTTTAAAGGGTACAATTTTGGTACATTTGAAAACAATTGACTCTATTATTCAATGAATTTTGAATTTCAATAATTGACTTATTCATAATATATTCATGATTCTGACGTCAACAATAAATACATTATCACATAACAGGAAGAATATTATAGGAATTAAGGAAATGAATACGACAGTGCAGTTTCTACGCAAAATGTAGAATGCTTTTTAAGAGTAAAGGACTACAGACTCTTTATGAACACTTTTCACATGGTTGCCGAGAGCGAGATTATTCATAACCGAATATCAAATGACTTCTAGTGGCATTAAGGAGTCGGACGAATATGTTACAAATGAGGAACGCAACCAGACCACTTCCCTCCCTCCGTTTTTGAAGGTGCGAAACACGAATATGAGGCAAAACAAATTTGTATTCAGAGCAATCCCTTCAAACGGGCAAAAACCATCCCTTTTATCAGTTTTCAGCAAGGGTATTAATGAGAATATCTGCAAATTTGAACGAAACATGATAAAGGGAAAAGATTAATGTTAGAAACATAACCGTAATCACCATTGGGGGTTGAGTCAACTCTCCCAGTGGGTGGGGAAATGATAAAATATACCTCTTCTCGTTGAAACTTTTGCCCCCCCTCCGTGTTCGAGGATGCTAATGCTGAATAAAATACTTTTAGGCGACTTCGACCCTTTATATCCACTCAAATGACCAAAACCTACCTCTTTCACGTATATACTCGAGATCGGGGGGTAAACGTGTAAACTGAAGAGAAGAGTAAAATAACTTTTCCACCGCGTGGGAGGGTAGAATCTACCCTTAAGAGTTGCCTCAAACTTTCCTAGCTGTCACTCTTCCCTTATAATTCGACTACTATTAAATTTCCATCCATCCTCTTGTAACTAAGTATTGCCGAGCACTAGAAAGCATACGCGCGAAGAAGATATATTTCATCATATTCCCATCCCCTGGGAGGGTAAAATCAACCCCCAAGGGTGGTCACGGTCATGTCTCTGACATTTATCTTCGCCCTTTATCATGTCCCGATCAAATCTGCAAAAATTTGCATTAAAACCCTTGCTGTCGCACGTCCGTGCACGAAAACCGATAAAAGGGGTGATTTTTGGCCGTTTGAAGGTGTTGCCGTGAATGGAAACTTTTTTTACCCTTACATTCGTGTTGAGAACCCTCTAAAACGGCGGGGGAAGGAGGTTGCGTTGCTCATTTGTAACAAAATCGGGCCAAAATTCCGAATTATTGACTCCACTATTCGTCCGAATTACTTTAAAATCGCGGTTAGGTGTTTTCGGCGTACTTAGCTGATACTCAATCTGATAGTGAAAGTTAAAAACTCTAAATTGCGAATCCAATAGGGCGCCATGATTGCAAAATTTGTAATTTCGGGATATGGGATATCAGAATTCTATACTCACGAGTCTAATGTTACAAAATGACAAATATTTTCTACTACTATGCAAAAGCTAAACAAGTTGAATAAATATGTTTGCTAAAGAAACTACCTCAAAAAAATGGTCTCTAAAAATTTTGAAATAAAATTACACTGTTGGTATAAAATGAACAAATATAACAATCAAACGTATTTTTAACCGTCGCATCGTCAATATCAAAATTAAATAACAAGGCCCAATTGACTGGACGAAGGCGTAATTTTATTTCTCTTTAGTGACTGTTTTTTAATTTATTTCTTTTATCAATATTAGTAGTTAATTTCTTTAGTATTTAATTGATTTCTAGTTTCAAGAATCCAGTGACTAGCCTGTAAGTTATAAAATATGAAACTCGCTACATTATACATTATTTCAATTAGACTAACCAATAATTTAAGAATAGAAGAAATATTTTTGAATTGTCGGTTTTTATCTCTACAATAAATATATAGACTTTTAAGGACTTGTATTTGCAGAAAGAGAATGTTATTTCAGATATTTCTGGCAGATAAAGGTATAAACATCTTTTCCCTTTCATCAAAATGTGTTATGTACTCCTGGTCTCAAGAGAGGCACCGAAATCTATGCAACGTCATTAAAACCGGCGCTGTCTACAGTCTGCATGAAATAAAGCTCACTGGGCATTTCAGGGCGGTTGGAACCAAACTGATCACTGGAACAGTGAAACAAAGTAGGAAAGAGCTATAAGTCGGGCGTCACAGTGTCTGAATCTGTATTTTCAGCACGCAATGAAATTCCAGAGGCACTCAACATTTTTCAATCAAATACCTACGCCTGGGAAAACTGTTCAAATTATTTTTGTCCACCCTAAAGCTGCATGTGCCCACTGTAAAAAATATTGTATATTATTTTAAACGGCTCACGCTTCAGATTATGGAACATTGCAAACATTTGTCAATACGGAATTAATCAACGAGCATTTTGTTTCATACTACTAAAAAACAAGTAATGTTTATTTATCTATGCGGTTATAGTCTAGGCAAAGGAGCCTGAAGAGGTCTCGTTTCAAGAAATGAAATACCAACCGGGGTTTTTAGGCGGGAATGTGTACCTGTCAGTATGTATGAATGTATGTTTAATTAGCAAGTGAAGTTATGAAAAACGAGTTTTTGACTTGCTTAAAGAGTGACCGCAAAAAAGGCCTATAATTCGCCTGTTTTTGCTAAGTAGATAGCGGGCCAGGGGAAAAAGCCAAGTAATTCCCATAGGGTTCAAATTAAACTTTGAGAAATTTTAGGATGAGTATATTTTTCACTTTTTTGAGAAAATGCAAAAATCACCCCTATTTAAGGGTAGAAAATATTTAAACATGGCAGTATACAGGGTGGGGCAATAGTGCGTCGGGCCTAGATATCTCGAGTTCTACGATAGCTAGAAATGAAAAAAAAAATGCAATTTTTTTGCGTAAACTGAATAAAAAAGTCTATAACTGGAAATTATTTTCGAACATATAGGGCGAGCCAAGACGAAATTACAGGACCAAGTGCCCTCTTTTAAAATGGAAAGCTATGTATAACAGTACATTTTTTGAAGCCTCTTTCTAGGCTTCATTCATTACTATATTAGCATTGAATATCTCCCAACAACTTGGATGTAATGAATATTTTTTTTTGAAATAATGCGATCTTCATATGGATATTAAAAAAATCACCACAGTTACAATTATGGGTTTTAAGAAAAACTTATGTGAATACCAGTTACGAGACATCTGATTAATATTCTTGAATCATTTTCTTTTCCTAAAACTGTATAGGGTGGCCAAAAATTATATTTGAATTAATAACTTTTTAAATTGAATTTTCTCAATTTTATGAAATGGAAGACCCTGTATATTTTTCAACAGAGTTATGTAGAAATGAAAAACGAACATTTTTTGTAAGTACTTTCCTATGGCTGATTGCAACCATTTTCGTTTTATAAATAAGTGTCAAATTCAAGAATAAACTTAAAAAAAGAGGTTCCCTCAACTAATTCATTAGAAAAATTTATAGTAGGTGTTCGATGTGTTGATTGACACAAGACTTTATGCAATTTTGAACTGAAGCCATTTAGTGAGACCCTTTCTTCCAATCCATTGAAATGAGTAAATAGTATTTAACAAGTCCTTTACTGTAATGTTCTTCTGTACATTTTTTTGCCGTTTTCGTTATTCGACAAGCAATACAGGGGCGTAACAAACACCCCCGCAGACCCCTCAACGCGGGGGGGCCCGGCCAGCTGGGGGGCCCACATGGACGGACGGCCGACTCCTATTCAAAATTCTGCGGCCAGCTTTGCTTTTCACAGATATGTATTTCATTTCATAATTCAATGAATTAAATTCATAAATAATGTTATTTTTATAATTATTGAATTATTACATTTTGATTAATAAAAACTTAAAAACCTATGGGTAGTAGACACAACAACGTAAAAGAATTTCGACGTGTTGATAAGAATTAAAAAAGCAAAAGAACAAAACATATTGTCGGTTTATGGCGCACAAACACAAGCCGACAGCCCGACAAGCCCATTTCGGAGCTTTATCTCGCCTTTGATCGTTGAATCTTTGATGGTACAATTTCCGCGATAAGCGCAACGCGTTATTGACAGCAAAAACATCGTAAATTATTTATTAAAAAAAATGCTTCCTTTTCGGAATGCCTTCATTACCTACAAATAGCTGATTGCCAGTTGCACTTTTAGTCTCTTCGCAATATGTGAACAAACTTTGCAAATATTAGAGAAAAAGCAGTTATTTTGGCGAATTCCTTCAATATCAAGCCTGTTTTTGAAAATAAAAGGAAGAGGAAAGTTAAAAATTTTTATAATGAATTATTAGAAGATGAGAGATTAAGCGATGCCGAACAACTGTTTAAAGTGGAAATTTTCTTCCATACATTAGATATTCTTGCCAATCAGTTGAAACTAAGGTTTGAGAGTATCAATGCCATACAAAATAATTTTATTGTTTTATATCCTGAGAAATTAACTTCGTTAAGTAAAGAAGAATTCTATGTGAAAGCGCGCAATTTACAAACGATATACCATAAAGACTTGTCCATTGACTTTCCTAACCAAATATTAAGCCTCAGAAAGGGACTTGGAGATAGTATTTCAAAATTAAAAACCGTGTATGAACTTGCGGATCATTTATTAATAAAAAATCAGTGCGTTTCTTCAAATTTTCCAGATGTGTCTAGTGCAGTGATGTTATTTCTGACTTTACCAATTAGTGTAGCATCAGCGGAACGATCTTTGTCGAAACTGAAAATAGTAAAAACCTATTTACGTAACACCATGGGACAACAACGCCTTTCGGATTTATCCTTAATCAGTATCGAACACGAGTTTGTTAAAACATTAAATATCGACGAAATTATAAACGATTTTGCAAAAGAAACCTCTCGACGATCTGGTCGTTTTTTGTAATACTTTACCTTATAGTATAATGTTCGTGCTGACTTGTTGAGTGTTTGTGTTTTACTGTTTTCTGTCTTTTGGATTCTATGAGGCTCGATCATTTCTACCTCCGCTACTACCATATGTAAGCAATATTGTACTGTTTTAAAATTTTGGTTTTGATTATGTTTGCTAGAATATTACTTATAATGACTTAATAACTACCTGTATGTTATGTCTACCAGTCTATCTAAGATTATGCAATAAATTCGAGTTGTTTGCTGTTTTATTATGTACTTAATACACCTAGGGTGGGTTTAAACCTATTTAAATTATCACACGATTAACTAATTTAAAATTTCATAAACCTGAACCAAATGGTAATGAAGATAAGAATTCCTGATACTAGCTTCCAAAACTTCTCGATAGATTTCTGGAAACTGGAAATGTCGAATATAAAAAAAGTGAAAGAACAAAACGTGTTGTGAACAAAGAAAATGAGTTTTCTGTGGTGCTGGCAACGGTTGAGAATCCCCATGTTAGTCAAAGAGAAGTGAGCTCATTAGTAGGAATAAGTAGACGGTCTGTCGTCGAATCTTAAAAACAAATAAGTTGCATGCATATCATATTCAAATGCATCAGGAATTAGCTGACGATGATTTTCAAAGGCGCGTACAATTTTGTAATTGGGCCAGAGGTAAAATGCAAGATGATGTCAACTTCTTCAATAATGTTTTATTCACTGATGAGGCAATTTTTCATAAAAATGGATTTGTTAATAGGCACAATTTCCATTATTATGCTTCGGAAAATCTTCACTTTCCGATGCAAGCTGATAACCAACACAGATGGTCTATAAACGTTTGGGGAGAAATCATTGGAGAACATGTAATAGGGCCACATTTCTTTGATGGTACATTGACTGGAGCTATTTAACTTCATTTTTTGGAAAACTATCTGCCACAATTATTGGTAAATCTCTCTGAAAGAATTCGAAATAGGATGTTGTTTCAGCAAGATGGTGTTCCACCACATTATTTGAATGCAGTTAGAGACCACTTAAATAATACCTACCCTCATCAATGGTTTAGAAGAAATGGCCTGCTAGATCCTTACAAAAATGGATTTCTTTTTATGGGGATACGTGAAGGAAATTGTTTATAGAGACACACCTACAACATTACAAAATATGAAGAAAAGAATAATAACTGCCTTTAGATCTATCACACCGGCAGTATTAGGAACAGTGGGAACCTCATTTCAAAAGTGCATAGAGATATGTGTCAATTAAAATTGGCAACATGTGGAACATTTATTAAAATTTTTTCTATTGAGTTATTTGAAGAAATCTCTTTTTTAAGTTTATTTTTGAATTTTGTAATTATTGCCCAATAAGACAAAATTGGTTGCAATTAGTCATAGGGAAGTACTAACAAAAAATGTTTGTTTTTCATTTCACATCACATCGTCGAAGATTATGCAGGTTGTTCCATTTGAAAAAATTGAGAAAATTCAATTTAAGAACTTCTTAATTGAAAAATAATTTTTGGCCACAGTTTTAGGAAATGAAAATGATTCAAAAATATTAATTAGATGTCTCGTAACTTGTATTCACATAAACTTTCTTAAAACCCATAATTGTGACTGTGGTGGATTTTTTTAATATCCGTCTGCAGATTGCATCATTTCAACAAAAAAATTCACTACATCCAAGTGGTTGGGAGATATTCAATGCTAATATAAGAATGAATAGAGCCTAGAAAGGGGCTTCAAAAAATGTAGTGATATACATAGCATTCCATTAAAAAAAGGCACCTGGTCCTGCAATTTCGTCTTGGCTCGTCCTGTATGTTCGAAAATAAAATCCAGTTATAGACTTTTTATCTAGTTTAATTGCAATTTTTTTAAAAATTTCTAGCTATCGTAGAACTCGAGATATCGAGGTCCGATGCACTATTGCCCTACCCTGTAAAATGAATATTTTAAAAAATAACAAAAATTTCCCTGTGGACATGGGTTCCACTAGTGATAAAAATAATTATAGTGATGATTGTTTTATGTGGGTAGGACTTAATGTCTTCGTTTTCTGGGATTCTGGGATTTGCATTTTAATTATTACAAGGTGTTGGAGAGTTGTAGGACAATTTCCTAAATTCTTATGCTATAGAATAAAATATAATCCGTAAATATTTCATACAATATTAAATCTGAGTAATAACAGTTGTTTTATTTTCTTAAATATTCATCATATACTCCCTTCTTTAAATATGTTTTCTAGCCTTCAAGAGGGGCGATTTTTGCATTTTTTCAAAAATGTGAAAGTATGCTCACCTTAAAATTTATCCAAGTTTAATTTGAGCCCTATATGATTAATTTTACTCTTTCCCTTGGCCCGCTATCTACTATGCAAAAACAGGAGAATTTTGTGGTCACTCTTTATCTTTAGGTTTTACATAAATACTTCCGAAGAAGAAGCTGAAGATATTAAAAATATCTACAAAATGAGCCCAATCGGTTAATTGGTTTTGCAACAAAATGCAAAATACTGCTAAAAACGCTGTTTCTTAATTAATTTTGAACTTTAAAAATAACGAATTTAGACGTAACAAACTTCGATGAATTATAGGGTTTGCTGCGTAGACTGATTTTTTTTCTGGAAATTTGTACTCGTATAATTTTTGCAAGCAGCATTTATTTATTAAAAAGGCACTTTTTTGAACATTAATTTCAGCTTAGGAATGTCGTAGCGTAACATCGTTGGGCTTATATTCTTCGTCAAGAGCTGTACTTTTGACAACAGCAACATTAACACTAATATCAACAATAGCAATACAAATAATAATAATTGTTGCAGACACGTGCAGAAGAAAGGAGAGTTAAGAGACGTCCGTTTTACGGACTGAGATGCTCTTATTTTCATTACTAACATGTTATTTCGTTTTATTTCTGATGTGGATGTCACGAACTGTGCGTCTGACGAGAAAAACGCAAGACACCGCATGTAGAATTGGCCAGGCTAATCAGAAAAAATATCCACATGAAAAAATGTCAATGTTAATAGCCTGGCCGTATCTAACGCCAAGTCCCTAAACCTTTCCTTTATTTATATTGTAGATTGATGATAAGCAATTGAGCAAGGTACCACACCTGTCAGTTATATTTTTGTCAAGCCTGGTAATTTTTGCGAAAGTGGTAGAGTAGGCGAAAAATGTTCTAGTGGTATTTCTATCATTTGAAGCCCCACTTCCACCATTACGCGGTATTTCAACAATCCTGATCTTTCTTTCAATTGGGCTTAAATGGATTTTTTTTCTCTGTGCAAAAAGAGCTTTATCTTCTGCTGATCTTATTTGCCATTTCTTGAGTGGTCTATACGAAAGATGTATAAAATATTCGAAAAAGTGAATCCATGAATGAAGTGGTGACAAGCTAAATTCATATCTAGTTTCATCAGCTGATTTTTTAAGACAGTTACAAACCTTTCCGTGAACCATAGTTAATTGTAAGGAAAATTGTACCCTAACGTTAAATTTAGAAATACACGGTTGCAAATTATTTTGTCTTTGACGTAAGCCTCTGCTTGCACAGACAACTCGGTAGTTTCCGCTGCAAACTGAAAATTAATGGGCCTGCATTTGGAAGATGGGCGCGGATTTTTTCAAATGATGATGTCTCCGCTATCGGGAATGTCTGATCTACAAATCAACATAAAAGGAACTAACGAGGTAACAAATAAACTACTATCATCCTCGATATTAGAATCTAAAAATTTTTGTTTCTACTCGTTATGTCCTGTACTACCATCAAAGCCCCATTTTCCGATTAAAACCATGTTACCTAATAATTGGGGTGAAACATATTTTTTTGGGACTCAATTATACGGTTGGCAGTGTGATAACAAATTCTGCAAAGCTACTTTGGCAGAAGATTCGGTAACTGTTATCTCCGAAGGATAACACTGCTTTTTCGCATTCAAAACTTCTTTGTAAGATGGCATTAGATCAGAAGAGGTACGAGAATTAACAAAGCCTTTGACCAACAAATATTGGCGCTCAGTTAATTTAGCCTCCACAATTAAAAATAAAATGTCGTCGAAATTAGTTTGAGAAAACGTTAACCTATCAGACTTCCTCAATGAAAAATTAACAGCAGGATCATCTACCGCTGATAATTTAGCTAACCTTCTACGCTGTGACCATTTATTACACTCTGATATATCCTTCAAGAGCCGCCTGGCTGTTGATGTTGATGGCTCTGCCTCCTTTTCTGAAACGTCTTGTATATGCTGTGAGCTGCGAATTCTTGAGAAATTACATGCTTCAACGACATGCAACCATGCTGAACCGCGACTGTGTACTTCTTCCAACAGTCTGCTAGTTTTTTGCAAATGTAACGTATTTGGTTTTGTAAATTCTCACTCCCAGTTTTACACTGCCAGAGGTCAGATGTGTATTTCCTTGTAAAGGAAGATTTGTAACTGGTACCTAAAGATAAAGTAATAAAAAATTAACTTCAATTAGTATATGTAATTTATTTTATAAAATGTCTACAAACAGAACTATGATGGCGTAGAGGCTGTATTAAAAAACGAGCAGCTCGTAGCAGATAACTCAAAGTGGTTTATATACAAGACGGTCTAAGCTTAAAATTTTTGTAGTAGTATAAGCGGGGGTGAGCGGGGTAAAGTAGTTAAAAGTTTCAAATAAGGTGAACGATATAAAACATTATTGTATTATTTTCGCTTCCTGGGAATGCCTCAGAATGTACATTCTTTGAAAATATTTCGTTGCGATGTTACACCAATATAAAGTACATACCACTGGTGAAGCGATATTATAATTTATTTTCGGAGATATTAAAAAATTACGTTTTAGAAAAGAAAAATTCATCACACTATGGCAAAAAATGTAAGCCGTTGCGGACATATGTTCATATGAACTTTTCTTCTTAAAATAACCTAAGGAATCACACCCTGAAATATTAGCATGTAATTGAGGAACGTATACGAGTACAAATCTCAATCTCAATATCTTAAACCGCTCCAGAGGAAACGTGCTCATAAAAAAAGTTACAGACAGACAGACAGACAGAAAATTTTTTTCACTCAAATTTAAAATCTCGATCTTCTAATCATATTTCAACAAAATAAAATTTTGAACTTCTTTTTTACTATTACTATACTTTCACTCCGCTCTGTGAATGTGGAAGTAAAAGCTGAAAATTTGATCTTAATTTTTTCACTAAAGGAATGTAACCATTTTGGTTTTTCTAAGCAATACACTTTGCCGTTTTAGTTTCTTTCCGAGGTTCGAGGTCTTTTTCGTCTTTGGTAAGTGAGAGAGAGAGGGTGAGTTTGAGAAATAAAAAAGAATACTAAAAATTGAATATCAGTAAAGTTCAATGAACTGGGCGACGCGACGGCGGTGTTTTATTTCACAATTTTTAAGAACATTTTTTTAAAGGCGGTTCAATTTCCTTATTTTTTTTTCTGGTGGCCTCTTATGTACTTCCTACAACGTAAAAGAGAATTTTTGCCATTTCGAGTTTCAGTATTTTAAATTATTAACTTTTGACTTTAGATTCAGTATCAGCTGCTCCGAAAATACGACGAAATTGTCTTCTGTTGTAACTAGCGCATTCGCCAAATTTTAGTCAAGAAAAGCTTTCTATTTTTGCTGACCTTGTACTAGACATAGTCATAGAACCATTATGGCATCAATACGAAGCCATACTCCACAGTTTAGTCATTAATATAGTGTGAATCTAAAGAAACGCACAAAATTCATATCTTTGGTATGTGTCATTTTTCAAATAAATCCTCGAACAGGTTAATTTTGTAAATGCTACATTTTGTCACTATAGCCAAATTTACGACGTCATTGGTTTTTGAATTATGACGCCATCATAAATTTGTTTTAATGGAAACAGACATTTTTGTTTACTGTTTTTGGTGGTATATTCCTTTAGATTTCTGGTGATATAAAAAGAAAATGATACTACCTGAGCCATTCTTTTGGAAAAATGACATTTTATGTAAAAATAGCTTACCTTTCGCAAATTCAGGAGTAATGTTCCACTTTCTTATGGACTGATAAATCTTGTTGCGTACATTTTTGTTTTAACTAGCATAAAAACGTTTGACATAAAACAAAACAAATAAAAAAACAATCACCTTAACAACAGAGAGATGCAGGCCTTTTTGTGTAAAGTATCGATAACTTTTTTATTCCTTGCACGTGTGGAACCTCAGTTTTGTGACACTTCTGAGACAGTATAAAAAACCGCTGCCTAAGGAATCACTACTTCCACATCCAGATTATTCGTCCAAGTCACTTTAAAGGAAACATCTTGACTATATTTGCACTCTAGTATGTGGAAATTATTGGTCATAGAATTTTAATAATATTTGGGGTAGATGTCATAGAAAAGTTTGAGGAGTTGGTTTCTACCATATACGTTAAAAATGAAGTTTCTAGTTTACCGTACTTATTTTCCACTATTTACAACCTACCACCTCAATGGAGTCATCTCAATCAGATGTCACTACAATACATACGTGTACTAACTTTCAAGTGAATATCTCAATTTGATGTTATCAATCCCATTAATAATGAAGCGGAGGTGGTAGAGTTTGAAAAATATTAGAAATAAATCTGAGGCCTTGGTTTCTAGTATATACACCGAATCCCAAATTTCTGTAGTCTTACCAGCTTGCTTTACTTATTTTCCCCTATTTGCCCCTATTTAACCCCCAACCCTTCAACGGCATCATATCAAATTATGATCTAGTTTCAGGCGTCGTTATAATACATACGTGTACCAAATTTCAAATGAATATCTCAATTTTATTTTATCAACCCTTTTTTATTGGAGTAGGCGGGGTGGTTGGGTTGAAAAATATTATAAGAAAATCTGACGCTGTGGCTTCTAGTACATACACCGAATTTCAAGTTTCTGTAGTCTTACCAACGTTTTACTTATATTCCTCTATTTACCCCAAATTAACCCCCAACCCTTCAACGGAATCATCTCAAAATATAAACTAATTCCAGACGTCGTTATAATACATACGTGTACGAAATTTCAAATGAATATCTCAACTTTATTTTGTCAACCCCATTAATGGGGTAGGGGTGGTGGGGGGGTTGAAAAATATTATAAAAAAATCTGAGGCCTTAACTTCTTGTACATACACCGAATTTCAAGTTTCTGTACTCATGCCAGCTTGCTTTACTTATTTCCCCCTATTGACCCCTAAATAACCCCCAACCCTTCAACGGAATCATCTCAAAGTATAATCTAGTTCCAGATGTCGTTATAATTCATACGTGTACCAAATTTCAAATGAATATCTCGATTTTATTTTATCAACCCTTTTAATAATGAAGTAGGTGGTGTGGGTTGAAAAATATTATAAATAATCTGAGACCTTGGCTTCTAGTACATACACCGAATTTCAAGTTTCTGTAGTCTTACCAGCTTGCTTTATTTATTTTCCCCTATTTACCCCTATTTAACCCCCAACCCTTCAACGGAATTATCTCAAAATATAATCTAGTTCCAGATGTCGTTATAATACATACGTGTAGAAAATTTCAAATGAATATCTCAATTTTATTTTATCAACCCTTTTCAAATTGGAGTAGGGGTGGTGTGGGTTGAAAAATATTATTAAAAAATCTGACGCTTTGGCTTCTAGTACATACACCGAATTTCAAGTTTCTGTACTCTTACCAACTTGTTTTACTTATATTCCTCTCTTTACCCCAAATTAACCCCCAACCCTTCAACGGAATCATCCCAAAATATAATCTAATTCTAGACATCGTTATAATACATACGCGTACGAAATTTCAAATGAATATCTCAACTTTATTTTATCAACCCCTTCAATGGGGTAGGGGTGGTGGGGGGTTGAAAAATATTATAAAAATATCTGAGGCCTTAACTTCTAGTACATACACCGAATTTCAAGTTTCTGTACTCTTACAAGCTTGCTTTACTTATTTCCCCCTATTTACCCCTATTTAACCCCCAACCCTTCACCGGATTTCTTCAAAAAACAATCCAGTTCAAGATCTCGTTATAATATATATGTGTACAAAATTTCAGGTCAATATCTTAAACCGTTCCGGAGAAAGCGTGCGGACAAAAAAAGTTACAGACAGACCGACAGACCGACAGACAGACCGACAGACAGAAAATTTTTTTTCGCTCAAATTTAAAATCTCGACGTTTCATGACATTCTAAACCTATTTCACGAATAAAAATTTTTGAAAATTTTTTTGCGATTACTATACTTCCAATCCACTACGTGGATGTGGAAGTAACTAGAGAATGCAATGCCACGTTTAAGTGAAAGGGAAGGCGTAGAACTTTTGATGATTGTTGGATATGGTGATACGCTGAGAACTCATCAGGAATCATGTGATGTTTTCAATGCCAAGTATACCGAAAAGCAAATTTCTAGATCCACTGTAAGTAGATTGGTGGCTAAATATGATGAATCTGGCAGTGTAGTTGACCTCCCTCGAAACCAAATTAAATATTCTTCTAGAAAGTGAGGAAAACCACTATCTTTTGACAAGGCAGCTGGCTTTGAATCATAACGTGAGTCAAACTTCTGTTGTACGTCTATTGAAAAAAGAATAATACCATTCATATAAGGTGCAATTAATCCACGAATTCAATTCGTGGAGAATTGAATGAGGACGATCCAGATCGGCGCTTACAGTTTTGTGAACCGTTGATGACCTTGTGCGATGAAAACCCAAATTTTTTAAAGAATATTGTTTTTTCTGTTGAAACTACATTTTCTTTAAAGGGGATTGTACATCGGCATAACTGTGGGTATTGGTCACGCGAAAATCCTCATTGGACTCAAGAAGCCCATACACAGCGACGAGGCAAAGTAAACGTGTGGGCAGGTATGATTGGTGATCGTTTATTGGGACCTTTTTTTTAAAGAAAATCTTACGGCCGCAAGATATTTACAGTTTTTGCGAGTTGAGCTAGTGCCAGCCTTAGCAGATATGTTTCCGAACCATGAAGATGAAGATATTCCTGCTGAAAACGTCTGATTTCAGCAAGACGGGGCCCCACCTCATTTTGGGATAGCAGCGCGTCAGTTTTTAGATGACACATTTACTGGAACAATTAACCCCTTTAGACTTTTTTCTTTGGGGTTACTTAAAGTCAAGGGAGTATTTTTAACAGACTGGATACCATAGAAGAATTGAAAGACAGAATTGGCTTGGAGATGAGACGAATTGCCCATGAGATGATCCATAACAGCGTGCAAAGTATCTACACCCGTCTTGGTCAATGCCAAATGGTTGGAGGGTCGCAATTTGAGCAATGGAGATGATTTTTTTCTCACAATTACTTATGTAAGGTATCAATAAATAAAAATATTTTTCTCCAAAGACTAGCTTAGGTAATATCAATTTCTTTCATATCACCAGAAAGCTAAAGGATTATACCACCAAAAACAGTAAACAAAAATATCTGTTTCCATAAAAAAAAGATGACGTCATAACTCAAAAACCGATGACGTCATAAATTTTGGTATAGTGACAAAATGTAGCATTTACAGAACTAAAATGGACCTGTTTGAGGATTTTTTGACAAATGACACATGCCAAAGATATGAATTTTGTGCGTTTTCTTAGGTTCACACTGTATAAAAAACGTACATACCGGTCGAATTGAGAACCTCTCCTCATTTTTAGAAAGTTTTTAAGTCGGTTTAAAGAATATGATGTACGTGATAATTAATTACTTGTTGTACCTTTGGAATTAGATATTATTTCGGCCATCCCTAAATTTAAATGCGATTAGTGTAAAATTATTCTATAGAACCAGAACCAGAGCTATTATTCCAGATGTATTCTGGAACACTCCATTGCAAATACCCTAATTAACAATTGTAATTGGTTTAATGTTATACATACGTAAGTACTATTTGAAATTCAATACCGTAACTTGGGAACAGAATTACGTCCAGACAGGAATAAACATCTAAATGTCAAGCAAATATTTCAAAGATAAGCCAAAGAGCTGCAGTCGTTGTCCTTTCATTTCATTAAATATATTAAGACAGATATTATAGTCAAAGGAATTTCTAAAGGAGTAAATACTCGCTGAATGATTTATATGGTATGATGAATTTGCTTTATTTTGTCTTGAACTGCTTTAAAATTTCAATTAATAAGACAATAAAAATCTAAATAAATTTACATTTATATTATTACGTCGCGTTTGTCATTTTCATTCAGCAAATGCAAACCAAAAAATATATAAATACTTTATTTACATACTTTCATTTTAAAATCAAGATCGTCGAAAAATAGGTATCATCATGGATACTTTTCAATATTCACCGGTGAGTACACCGTCCTCAACCGGCTCCTCACCATGTGATTTCAAAATTAACCATCCACCAAAAATAAGTTGTTCCTAAATTTACCGGTGTGATTCAGCTGTTTCAACTAGCGAGGAAACACATCCACCAATTTTTGTACTAAGAATTTCGGTAGAATGTCGGCGTTTCTAATAATCTCACTTTTATTTTGTTGTTCCTCGAAACCTGTATTAAACGAAAAATTTCATTCATTTTGTTCAGCAAAAATAGGAGGAGCAGAAACAATTAAGGAGAGCTATATTAAAATTAGCTGAGGTTCTGGCTAAAAAAGACTGATTATTTCATTGTTAATTATAGTTATATTTTCTTGTTTTTTTCATCTGAATTAAAACGATTTTGTTTTTTATTACAGAATATATTTTTAAAAGTGAATTATTTATTATTTGTTTGCTTATAGTAATGAAACATATTCTTTATAGGATTTTGCAAACAGCGGAAAGAAAAGCTATCTATGAGAACTAAAGGAAAAACTATAGGCATATAAAAATATTAATGAAATCTTTGCATTCTTTCGATAACCTGACTTCTGTAAAGTAAACTTTAGTCATCCTACTTGGAGCAAACAGTGTCCTGCCTACATAAGAAATCTGGAAATTAAAAAGAGTAAAATAGATTTTTTATAGAGAAGAGAGAACACAATAAACAAGCTGAAAGCATTAACCGAACACCAATAGATGATGAATTACTCTGCTATTTCCAGAACGTACGAGGCTTACGAACTAAGGTGGACGAGTTTGCTTGTGCTGTGAGTAGTATTGAATATGATCTTGTGGCTCTGGTCGAAACTTGGCTATCCGAAGACGTGTCTAATACCGAATACTTTCCGCATAACTACACTGTTCTACGTTGTGACCGAAACTTTACTGATACGGGACTTTCAAAAGGAGGAGGTGCATTATTGGCTATTAAGAGTGAGTTTTTCACCGAACCTATTAACTTATCTTATATATTGGACACTATTCCACTGGTAGATATAGTTGGTTGTAAATGTGTAATTAACAATCTCTTCTCTTTATACATATAAGTTGTGTACATACCGCCAGGCATTTCTGTGGAACTGTTTGAAATTTTTCTCAGTATATTTGAACAAACTGTTAGTAGCAATAGTAATATCCTAGTGTTAGGTGATTTCAATATTACAAATTTTAGTAACAATATCGCTGATTCAAAACGGCAACTTATGCAATCATTCATAGAATTTAGCAATATGGCACAGTTTAACAATATAGAAAATATAAATGGGAGACTTTTAGACCTAGTAGTATCTAATTTACCAAACTGTACTGTCTCTCACGATAATGCACCTTTTGTGGGAGAGGATGCTCACCATCCAGCCCTAAGAATTACTTTTGTTCCGCGAATGATTAAATCTGTTAGATTTCCAATAAACCCGAACGAGCAAAATTATAACTTTCGAAAAGCAAACTATCCTGCACTGTACGAATCATTACTCCAGGTTGACTGGACGTTTTTGGAAAATTTTCATGATATCAATAATGCATGCGAAGAATTCTACCAAAAACTATATTCAATTTTTGACGTACACGTTCCAAAATTCAAAGATAAAAAAAGAAAATTTCCTGTATGGTACACACCTGAAATAATATAGAATGTGAAACTGAGAGATAAGCACCGCAAAAAATACAAGAAATTCAACGATGCAAATACATTAGAAGAATATAAACGCCTTAGATCACTAATTAAATTACAAACCAAAGATGCGTACAAAAATTACATAGAAAATATTGAAAGCACATTAACTACTGACCCTAAACAATTCTGGTCCTACATCAATAATAAAAAAGGCACTACTAGAATACCCGGTAAAGTGTATTACAATGAAAAAGAAGTTGATAATCCGCAAGAAATTGTAGATAATTTTGGCCAATTTTTTAATAGCGTTTACTTACCACCGTCTGACACAATGCCAACTTCTAATATTATAAGTAACCAACCAACCATAAATATCGATCAGTTGTCAGAAACAGACATCAGACAAGGTATCAAAAAGCTAAAAAACAAATTGACATCGGGACATGATCAAGTCCCCAGTTTTTTAGTTAAAGACTGCGCAAATGTGTTTATCACCCCACTCCGAACTTTATTTAATATTGCATTGAGAACGTCTACCTTTCCCGAATGTTGGAAGCTAGCAAAAGTATGCCCTATTTATAAAAGCGGAAATGTGGCAGATGTAAAAAACTATAGAGGGATCTCAATTCTACCTAATTTTGCAAAGGTCTTTGAGGCCTCAGTGTATACTATAATCTATTCCGGGGTAAAGAATATAATTTCCACTCACCAACACGGGTTTATGGAGAAACGTTCTACAGTAACAAACTTAGCTTGTTTAACTCAGTTCGTATCCGAGTCACTGGACAACAGAGGTCAAGTAGATGTGGTGTACACTGATTTTTCAAAAGCCTTTGACCGTATAGACCACAATTTATTAATTGAAAAATTAAATTATATAGGTTTTAGTAATTTAATGTTACAGTTTTTTATATCATATTTAGATAACCGGTTACAATATGTTCAGTATAATGGTTTTAAGTCAAATACTTACCTAGCAACATCGGGGGTACCCCAAGGTTCAAACTTGGGGCCACTTTTGTTTATTATATTTATAAATGATTTATGTGATATGTTAGATTGCGAAAAACTTTTATTTGCGGATGATTTAAAAATATTTAGTGAAATTGACAACATCGAGGACTGCCTAACTTTACAACAGCAAATACGCAAAATTGAATTATGATGTACTTCCAACAAATTAGATATGAACGTATCAAAATGCAAGGTAGTAACGTACACGTGTAAAATCAGTTTTATAGAGTTCTTGTATACCTTCAGTGACACGGAATTATCAAGAGCTCAATCAACTAAGGACTTGGGTGTACTATTCGACTATAAACTGGACTTTACACAACATATAAACTCATCTACAAATTCGGCACTAAAATTACTAGGCTTTATAATAAAAAATTGTAAACAATTCTCTAATGTAGATGCACTTAAAACGTTGTATTTCTCAATGGTACGATCAAAACTTGAGTATGGTGTGATAATTTGGAACCCAATTTATAACCTTCACTCACAAACAGTAGAGAATATTCAACGAAAATTTATGAAGTACTTAGTTTTTAGAATGGATAGAAACTATCCAGAGCAAGGATATCCAAATACCCTATTACTGTCGAGATTAAACATGAAATCATTAGAGAATAGAAGAATACTAATTACATTAGTATTTTTATATAAACTACTTAACCATTTAATCGACTGTCCAACACTATTATCAAAAATTAATTTCAGAATCCCGAGATTAGGAGCACGTCAAGACATTCTATTTTACTGTCCCAATAGCCGTACAAACATGCTCAAAAAGTCTCCCATTTACTCTATGATGGAACTATATAACAAGCTTAGCAGTCAATGTGATATATTTAGCACACGTTTAAGTCAGTACATCAAGACCATTACAACAGTTTATTGAAATCATCAGTATTAGTTTGAATATATTGTTATGTCTTTAATAATAATTTAATTGTTCTTTATAAGTTAAGCTATAATGATGTTATTGTTATTCTTTAGTATGTATTAGTTACTGCATAGGCAGTATCAGCTCCTAGTATAATTCTCAATATTATCATGTGTGACGGACATTGTCCTGTAATTGGATTATTCTGTTGGGCAATAAATCTATTATTATTATTATTATTATTATTATTATTATTATTATTATTATTCTGGTTATGCTAGCAAGTAAACATTCTTATATTCTTATTCAAGAGACTGAATGAGATTTTATGAAAATGTAATATTCATTAGAACGAAAAAATGTTTAAAGACAAGGTACGTAAATAAATTAATTTCAGGCCTTTGTTCTCATTTTTAACTGAATTTACATATCGTAGGGGGTCATGTAGATACTAGTTTAGCCTGCCTAGCCGTAGGGGACTACGTGGGATGCTAGTGTTAAAATGAGAATGGCAAATAAGAATTTTTACTTGCTAGCATAACCAGAAGTCAGGTTATCGAAAGAATGCAAAGATTTCATTAATATTTTTATATGTAATTTTTCCTTTAGTTCTCATAGATAGCTTTTCTTTCCGCTGTTTGAAAAATCCTATAAAGAATATGTTTCATAGAATATATTTGTTTTCTTTATAATTACTGTTAGTGCAGTGCAATTAATCATTAAAAATGTAATAATATGTTTTTTAAAATATTTGTAGAATTAATACGAATGTGAGGTTTGAACTATTATTGGCAAAGAAATACATTTAAATCTTATATTTTTTCAAAATTTTTAATAAATCGAAGCTCTCAAAATTAGAGCATGTTGGTAATACTATGTATTAACAAAAACTGGTACAGATTTTTTTAACTTCCATTGTATGGCCAATGGCAGCAGGAAAATCCTAAATTTTTTATTTAGAAAGAATGACTAAGTACTCATTGTTTTGCACATAACATCGTTATTTTTCAAGCCCACCCCTACTCCATTATTAAAGGGGTTGTTAAAATAAAATTGAGATTCGCTTGAAATTTGGTACACGTATGTATTATATCGACATCTAGAACTGGATTATATTTTGAGATGATTCCGTTGAAGGGTTGCGGGTTAAATAGGGTTAAATAGGGGAAAATATGTAAAGCAAGCTGGTATGAGTACAGAAACTTGAAACTCGATGAATGTACTAGATGCCAAGGCCTCAGAGTTTTTTAGAATATTTTTCAACCCCCCACCACCTCTACTCCATTATTAAAGGGTTGATAAAATAAATTTGAGATACCCATTTCACTTGAAATTTGGTACAGGTATGTATCATAACGACATCTGGAACTAGATTATATTTTGAGACGATTCCGTTGAAGGTTTGGAGGTCAAATCGGTGTATGTACTAGAAACCAAGGCTTCAGATACCCCTACTCCATTATTAAAGGGGTTGATAAAATAAAATTCAGATATTCACTTGAAATTTGGTACGCGTATGTATTATAACAACATCTGGAACTAGATTATATTTTGAGATGATTCCTTTGAACGGTTGGGGGTTAAATATGGGTAGATAAGTGAAAATAAGTAAAGCAACCTGGTAAGAGTAGAGAAATTTGTGATTTGGTGTATATACTAGAAGTGAAGGCTTCAGGTTTTTTTATAATATATTGCAGCCCCCACCACCCCCACTCCCTTATTAAAAGAGTTGATATAATTAAATTTAGATTTTAACTTGAAATTTGGTACACGTATGTATTTTAACGATATCTGAAACTAGGTTGTATTTTGGCATGATTGCGCTGAAGAAATGGGGGGTAAGTAGAGGAAAATAGGGAAAAATAAATAAAGCAAGCTGGTAAGAGTGCAGAAACTTGAAATTCGGTGTATGTCCTAGAAACCAAGGCCTCAGATTTGTTAATAATATTTTTCAACCCCCCACCACCATTACCCCATTATTAAAGTGGTTGATAAAATAAAATTGAGGTATTCACTTGAAATTTGGCAGACTTATGTATTATAACGAAATCTGGAGCTAGATTATATTTTGAGATGATTCCGTTGAAGGGTTGGGGGTTAAATAGGAGTAAAAAATAAGTAAATCAAGCTGGTAAGAGTATAGAAATTTGGGATTTGGTGTATATACTAGAAACCAAGGCGTCAGATTTCTTTCAAATATTTTTCAAACCCCATCACCTCGGCTCCATTATTAATGGGATTGATAACATGAAATTGAGATATTCACTTGAAAGTTAGTGCACGTATGTATTGTAATGAGATCTGATTGAGATGATTTCATTGAAGGGGTGGGAGGACATCTGCCTCAAATATTAATAAAATGATATGACCAATAATTTCCACATACGAGAGTGTGAATCTAGTCATGATGTTTCCTACAAAGTGACTTGGATGAAAAATCTGTGGAGGTAGTGATTCCTTAGGCAGCGGTTTTTATATTTGCGAAGAGTATAATAAGCTAGTATCAAATAATGATAAGACAGAAACTATGATTTTTTCGTTACGACAGCACTCTGTACAGATGACCTCTCATTGTGTTAAGTTTTTGGGCAGTATTTTGGACAGTAAGTTGACATGGAAAGAACACAAGTCCTACATCTGCAAGAATATATCACGTAATATTTTCTTATTGCGCAATTTAGCAAATTGTTTGTCACAGTCAACGGTTTTAATGGTATGTCATGCAATAATTAAATCTTCCCTTCCCTTACCTATGCCATTTTAATACGGGGCCACTCGACACATACCTCAACAGTTTTTTCACTGCAAAGAAAGGTTGTCAGAATCGTTGCTGAGTTATCATATAGAGATGATTGTAGGAATGCGTTTTTGAAAGCTATGGCTGCACAAAAGTTCAGACCCAGAAACTGAACCTACCAATCTCTATGTATTTTGACCTCCTGAATTCGATTCCGCCGTCAGAATTTCATTTCATCGTTGGCTTTTTTTATCTTAGATTTTATCTTTGAAATAGAGCATTTTTATATTTTAAAATCTAAAAAAAAATTTGAAATTTTTTTTGCGATTGCTATACTTCCAATCCACTACGTGGATGTGGAACTAATTCTGATGGCAGCATAGAATTCAGGTCAAAATACAAAAACATTGGTAGGTTTAGTTTCTGGTTCTGAACGTTTTTTTTTGTGGGACTGTGTAATGATTATTTGTTCGTTATTTTTGTGTTATATTGCTACTTACTATGTGTTATTTATTTGTTTTATTTATTGTGTATTTTATTTTAATTTAAGACAACCACATTTTGTTGGTTTTTTGCTATATTTTGCATTTATGTGACGTGTAATAAAATAATTTGTGTATATATGACCAATAAAGATGTATCTATCTATTATTTTCTCCTTTTTAGTACATATTATTAACAGTTTCAGTTGGTGTTTAAAATCATGTTTTTAAATTCTTTCTAATTATATTTTTATTTGCATTTTTCATGGGCCCATTATACGTATATTTGCTTTCATAAAAAGCGCACCTTTCCCCTTAACATTATTAACTATAAATAATTAATCCTAATATAAACTCTCAGAGTTTTCTTTAAACATTTGAGTTGTAATATCATAATAATAGCTGGTAGCATTTTATATATAAGTAACAAGACTTATTGTAATGGCAAAGGGGAAGTTTTGTTATCATTTTTTATTTGGATGGCTTAAAAAATATATTTCTTGATAATGTCTCATATATTTTACCCAGGATTATCTTTCCCTCATTATTCTTTCTTTGTAGACCTCTAAGGAGATCTCAGGTTATTTGAAGCATAAAAAGAATTTCAACAAACCGTAAAAGTATTTTTATAAGCACATTATCGTTACAATGAAGTATAAATCCTTAACGAATTCCAATCCGATGAAAAAGAACACGAATTATTTTTATTTTGTTCCGAGGCCAAGAACTTAGTTTTTAATTTGTTGGATTTGTTTACAATAGTTGTAAGTTTTACTTAAATATGGAGAATGCAGCAAATATCCCACAGTTCAGAAGTTTAAATATCTAATGAACAAGTCCTGAAGTTTGTTTAATATATGAAACATATGCAAGTTAACGTTATTCATAACCTTATATTCCGACTCGGACAATCAATATTACAGATCAATCGTTATTTTACGTAATTTTTGTAGTTTTACTTCCACATCCACGTAGTGGATTGGAAGTATAGTAATCGCAAAAAAATTTTCAAAAATTTTTATTCGTGAAATAGGTTTAGAATGTCATGAAACGTCGAGATTTTAAATTTGAGCGAAAAAAAAATTTTCTGTCTGTCTGTCGGTCTGTCGGTCTGTCTGTCGGTCTGTCTGTCTGTAACTTTTTTTGTCCGCACGCTTTCTCCGGAACGGTTTAAGATATTGACCTGAAATTTTGTACACGTATATATTATAATGAGATCTGGATTGTTTTTTGAGGAAATCCGGTGAAGGGTTGGGGGTTAAATAGGGGTAAATAGGGGGAAATAAGTAAAGCAAGCTTGTAAGAGTACAGAAACTTGAAATTCGGTGTATGTACTAGAAGTTAAGGCCTCAGATTTTTTTATAATATTTTTCAACCCCCCACCACCCCTACCCCATTAATGGGGTTGATAAAATAAAGTTGAGATATTCATTTGAAATTTCGTACACGTATGTATTATAACGATGTCTAGAATTAGATTATATTTTGGGATGATTCCGTTGAAGGGTTGGGGGTTAATTTGGGGTAAATAGAGGAATATAAGTAAAACAAGTTGGTAAGAGTACAGAAACTTGAAATTCGGTGTATGTACTAGAAGCCAAAGCGTCAGATTTTTTAACAATATTTTTCAACCCCCACCACCAGTACTCCAATTTGAAAAGGGGTTGGTAAAATAAAATTTTGAGATATTCATTTGAAATTTTCTACGCGTATGTATTATAACGACATCTGGAACTAGATTATATTTTGAGATAATTCCGTTGAAGGGTTGGGGGTTAAATAGGGGTAAATAGGGGAAAATAAGTAAAGCAAGCTGGTAAGACTACAGAAACTTGAAATTCGGTGTATGTACTAGCAGCCAAGGTCTCAGATTATTTATAACATTTTTCAACCCCCACCACCCCTACTTCATTATTAAAAGGATTGATAAAATAAAATCGAGATATTCATTTGAAATTTGGTACACGTATGAATTATAACGACATCTGGAACTAGATTATACTTTGAGATGATTCCGTTGAAGGGTTGGGGGTTATTTAGGGGTCAATATGGGGAAATAAGTAAAGCAAGCTGGTATAAGTACAGAAACTTGAAATTCGGTGTATGTACAGAAAGTTAAGGCCTCAGATTTTTTAATAATATTTTTCAACCCCCGCACCACCCCTACCCCATTAATGGGGTTGACAAAATAAAGTTGAGATATTTATTTGAAATTTCGTACACGTATGTATTATAACGACGTCTGGAATTAGTTTATATTTTGAGATGATTCCGTTGAAGGGTTGGGGGTTAATTTGGGGTAAATAGAGGAATATAAGTAAAACGTTGGTAAGATTACAGAAACTTGAAATTCGGTGTATGTACTAGAAGCCACAGCGTCATATTTTCTTATAATATTTTTCAACCCAACCACCCCTACTCCAATATGAAAAGGGTTGATAAAATAAAATTGAGATATTCATTTGAAATTTGGTACACGTATGTATTATAACGATGTCTGAAACTAGATCATAATTTGAGATGATGCCGTTGAAGGGTTGGGGGTTAAATAGGGGCAAATAGAGGAAAATAAGTAAAGCAAGCTGGTAAGACTACAGAAATTTGGGATTCGGTGTATATACTAGAAACCAAGGCCTCAGATTTCTTTCTAATATTTTTCAAACTCTACCATCTCCGCTTCATTATTAATGGGATTGATGACATCAAATTGAGATATTCACTTGAAAGTTAGTACACGTATGTATTGTAGTGACATCTGATTGAGATGACTCCATTGAGGTGGTAGGTTGTAAATAGTGGAAAATAAGTACGGTAAACTAGAAACTTCATTTTTAACGTATATGGTAGAAACCAACTCCTCACACTTTTCTTTGACATCTACCCCAAATATTATTAAAATTCTATGACCAATAATTTCCACATACTAGAGTGCAAATATATTCAAGATGTTTCCTTTAAAGTGACTTGGACGAATAATCTGGATGTGGAAGTAGTGATTCCTTAGGCAGCGGTTTTAAAATTATTGTTTATATGACCACACATGTTCTAGTAAATTTTTTCTGCAATATCACAACTATCTCTTGACCGATGTTCTCCTAATTTGGTAAGGAGTCATTTCTTAAGCTAGGAAAAATTTATGTATCACAACACGCTAGCCCGTGAATGACGTTTCATGAGATATAGTTGATGATGAATATTTTTTTCTCTTTTTTTGCGAAACGTTGTCGCACTTTTGACTAGAAAATCTCATTCAGGAGTCAATTATACGTAAAAAAGGTACACTTGTTAGAATTTGATCTTTCCAACCAAGTATAGCAAGTGGGAAGCTTTTTATCTTTAGAAATAGATACTAAAACGTTTTGAGAAGAAATAGGCTATGGAGCCAATCTTTTTTTGAAATTTTCTGTTCTAGAATTAGCAGTTTTTGAAAAAGTCGCATGTGCAAAAATTTAACTTGCCAGATGTGCACTATTGGTTCTTCCAAGGATTTTATTAATTTGTTTAAAAATATTAAATCCAATCAAAATATTTGAAGGGTTGTGAAATCTTTTCTCAGCTGGCTGCTGAGGAAGCTATGAAAGAGTAGCAACCAGTTAGCTCAGAGTTGGTCGAGGGTCAGTCTGTGGCGAGAAGAGTTATATATATTTTTTTGAACAATTATTTGATTGTCAAATTAACCAAACAAAACTTTAATAAACTACAAAGAATTTGGACGCCAGCGTATTCAGTACATAACACTCTTGCAAACTTTATCAGGGAGAGAAAACAATCAAAATCAAATATAAAACAAATAATATATTAACATAAGTATAAGAGTAAAAATTTTACAACACTTTATAAATCATTAAAAATATTAATGGTGAAAAATTTGATTTAATTAGTTAACTAACAGATAAAAAAAACAGGAATATTATTTAAACAAAGTAAATTTGAAGATTAATTAAAAAAATTACAATTTAAGAAACGGTCAACTGGTTTACAATATATATTTCTTTCTGACCGGAGAATTTTTACGGAGATTTAGACCTACTCAACTTTGTGGATAGCGTAGAGTTACAACGAGGTCGAACCCTGGAGGTGGCCACAGGTACCTCGGAATGTGGACTGGTCGGGTCCTGGTCTACGAGGATTTTCCAGGGAGACGCTGCGTTTGGAAAAAGATGTCCAGCCAATGAGTAATAAGATCTGGACTATCCAACTTCTCCTCTTGCGGTGCTTCGGTTAGTCCAAGGTTTTACACGAAAAAGGGGTAATATAAAGAACTAGTTGACAATAGCAAAATATTTTAAATTGTGAGACAAAGAAAACTTTAGATATTAATTTCTGTCTAATAAAAAAATTAATTGTCAAGATATTTTACTTGAGGTAAAGGAATACAAGAAAAACTGCAGAAAAATGGTGAAGAAGGTCACTGCAAAATCAAACTATTAGCAATTTAACAAAAAATAACCTGAGTACCATTTTACTTCTGAAAATATGTGAATAAGCTACTGAGTAATATAATAATGAAGGAAATGAATAAATGAGAAAAATCTACTCTCATGAAATTTAGCCGTTCACAAAATGGCTGACACTGGTTATGATAAAAAATTTAAACAATTGTAACAACATATATTTAGTACGTTTTAATTAGAGAGAAAATATCTGAATTACTATTTGAAAAAACTAATATTGTAACAAATATAGCAAAATTATTGGCTTAATCTCCCGAAAAATAAACTAATAGAAAATTATCTCTTAACCTCCTGTACTAACACGAGGTTAATTAAATGCGACAAAATGACTTTAGGTCTTGACCCTTAATGAGATGAGATTGTCTGCATACGATTAAAAAACAAAGATTCTAATTTATTCCTTGATTACCTATATAAAAAAATTTGAAACACAGGAACCCAGAATACAGGAACAAAAGCCCCGAATATTCAGTACAACGCCAAACCCACGTAGGACAAGTGAACACTTATGCAAATTATTTAATGATTATCACTCACCTACGGTAAATTTACCAGAGTAGTTAGCCGCTTTGCTGCCTTAGTCGGTTCCTTTGGTCCTAAACCGTTGGGTTACTGCACGACGTGGTTATTTACAAATTTCCGAGTTTAATCCTCGTCCACTATATTCTAAAAAATTTATAAAATGCCACAGTATTGTATCTCAAGCGACCACAAAATACAAAATTGTCACGATAATTAATGAGTTAACAAAGATACATGTGTCCAGTGGACACCGAAATCGCACAACACGTGCCTCAATAAAAATTAATTATTACACGGAATATCCTTTAAAAATTCCCAAAAATAACTATACAGCAACTCAGTAATATGACCTCATTTAATAATCAAATATATTCAAAATATCAAAGGATTAAAGAAATGAACGTGAAAATCCGTTGAAAGAATAAGTAAACAATCTCAACTCACCAACGTCGGAAGCGAAAGTGAAGTAGCATCGATATTAAATGGCCTCAGTGATATTTCTACCCGTGTATGCGCACTTGTTGACTTCCCTTTGGCGTTTACCGCGGATAATTCAAATTTATGTAGCACGGGTGCTTAATCGGAAAAAAAAATGTTTTCGTTACAATTTTTATGGAACCTGGATCTCTATAAGTACTCTATGTAAGCTTGATAACAACTAAATATCCTTTATTTCTCAAACGCGACAGGTTTTCTGTTTCACAAGCACCTATGACCTGCAGAGATGAAATGGCAATTCTTGATTTTTTGTTGATATCGCACAAAATTTTAAAAGTATTAATTTGTGTACTGAAACAGGTGGACGTCATGTGGAGCATTAATGTATTTAGAATAAACTGTACTTTTCTGTTATGACAACATTTTATTCTAGAATTGTAAATACATCTTAAATAAGTACAAAAGGAGGAAAAACGATAATTCCTTGTATTTTGATTAATATTACAAAAACAATTTTAAGAGTACCTTTTTGCAGCCCTCCCAATGCTCTGCAAAAGTATTCAAGTATTCCGTAATGTTACAGGGTGATTAAAAAATATAGCCGATGAAATATTAATTATTACAAAAAAAAAAATTGAGAAACAAAAAATATTCGATTGTTGTCAAGTTTACATAGATTACTTATAGAGATACAGCTCCCATCAAAATTTGAAAATTTAATCTTCAATATAACGGAAATTATTGGAAAAAAATACTTTTTTCTGTCTCAATTTAAGAGGATGTACTTCCTCTATGAACTTAGGAATCACAGGTTCCCATCCGGGAACTCAATTCTGGGACACCCTGTATTTATGGATTTTTTTTAACTTAGCTTGGTCAATACATATTGCTCTTAAAGTTTGTAACACTAGTTTTTGACATCTTGTATAAGTACATGATACTAAATAAAAGATCTCGATGTTGACTTTTCGAGTTCGATTTTCAGATGATCATATAATACGTAATTACTTTTTTGCTGAGATGGAAGGTGGAATTCGATACATTTATTATTACTGACATTTCACCATTGCAGGAGTATCTTGTAATGAAACTTGCATTACTAAGTGCTTCAATATGTGTACCTAGCAGTTTACAAGTAATTAGAGTGTATAGTGTCGCATACATATTGTATATTTGACACGGAGGAAACTCCTGAACAGTTTCTGAAGTTTGGTATAAATTTTGTACGATGTTAAAAATACTAAATTCTGGAATACTCTTCCAACAGGATGCTCAAAGAACATGTAACACTGATATAATTATATCAAACAATTAAACATATTATATTTATTTGTGTGTTCTTAAACAATATAATTAAAATAATAAAAATCATGGACCAAAAATTTTATCTTTATTTTAGACAGTGGTTTGTTTCCCTTTGATCAAGCAATTTTGGAATAAATTACTAATAGTACAGAAGCCAGCGTGCAAATATTTGACATATTTATATTAGCTAGATACATTATTAGTCCTTTGTCTTAGAGCATGCCAGAAAATGAAAGTAATATAAGAAGTTTTCTCAATGGTGGAAATTTAAATAACTCGAAATGTCTTAATTGGTGCAAGTATTTGTATCAAACTTACTAAACACAAGAATATGATTGGCATACATCCCGGTTAGCAAAGGTTAAAAGGCGGACATTCTAAACCTGCAAGCTATATTACTGGGTATGACAAACAAGTATCAAGCTGATTTATTTGTTATCAATTAATTACCACTAAGTAATTACAAAAACATGATCAGCATACACGTAGGTCAGTGAAGGTCAAGAGGCAGGCATATATCCCCGTTAGTAGAGATCTAGAGGATGCAAGGCTTTTAAGCCATGATTAGTAAATAATAAGTTAATTTTTTTTAATAATTATTTTAATTTATAACTTAAGCTTCCATCAGTAAGAAAGCTTCTCATATCACTTGTGTTGTCTGCCTAATTTTCATGTCTCGAACTGATATAAATGTGTCAGGTAATTGCACGCTGCTAGTACGAAAAAGTGGCAATTAAAAGTTGATGGTATCGATCCTTATACTCTTACTTCCGAAAATTTTTTGAAGGACCTAGGCTTTTTGCTAATGTTGGGATAATGGACATGGTAAATTACCTAATCTTAACTCACAGCTTTTACAAGCATTTAAATACACTTCTTTACGTGAAGGATTAAATAAAACTCGAAACACACTCTGAAAATCTTCCGAACTATGATAAAAAACAGTAAATGAGGTTTTGTATGCCCTTTAGACAGCTACGTCAAAGTCGCGTGACCGAAAAATTTGCAAACTACAAACTGCACGCTGCGGTATGCAAATGCCAGTACTTCTCAGCGATCTGTTATTTTAAAACTGTTATTTCAAAATAGAAGTAGTAGTTTAAAGCTGTTATTAACGGCTTTTACCCATGTCTAGAAAACAAAACAATGAGTGCGTGCCCTCCACGCCGATAGCGTGACGTCATCCGAAGATGGTCTATAATACATTCCATAACCATATTCTGACAAATTTTAGGAAAATCTAGAGTTGAATGCAGAGCTCATTGCTTCAAGGTTGCCCAGCAGATGTCTGATGTCATCTTCGCTTGCTGTGACTAAGGTAAATCTCAGGTTCGAAACATTAGTTCTTCCTATACCTACTCTACGTTACCAGTCCTCTAGCACACTCCACATCAAATGATTACTACAGACGTTAAAGTCGATTGTGGATAGAACGCATTCCTGACTAAGGCCTTTGTCAAATTTACATTTGTCGGAATTGGTATTGTTAATTTTCACCGAAGCGGAGGCACATACTATTCTTTAGCCTTTTCAATAAGCTGTCGTAAATTCAATATTTGCTCTGGTTCTGCTTCGTTTGACAAAGCTTACTTCCTTAGAAGGTATTTCCAAGGCCGCTAATGTTGAAGTCTGGTTTGAAGAATATATAACATTATTTTACTGGCATTGATATTAATGTCAGCAATCTGTAGTTATCCGACACATCTGCTATTCCCATTTTATGAAGGGGGTATGAGGTTTGAGCTTCCTCAGCTATATGAGTAGATATCTCATTCCATCTTCACTAATTTAAACGCGACGGCCGTGATATTATTGACACCAGTTGATATTCCAGTTTTTAGTTTTTGTATGGCTGCCGTTAGTTTTCGTAACCATAAAATAAAATATTTTTTCATGGAATTTGATTGATTTGATGACCAACTAAATTCGTGATTTTTTTCAGTGCCATCCAATATTTTCTAAAAACATTTTATTGTTAGGTATAGTCCTGTTCGCCACAACTATGTGAGTCAAATTTTAAGTAATCGGATGCAATGGTTAAAACAATATTATGAGTTAAAGATTTGGCAAGAATTAGAAAATTCCTTGTAAATCAGTAACGAAGAGCTCCAGAGGGTACACGTGGGGATGTTCTGATATCACCTCGATGTTCCCTGTCTCTCATTAAGTTGTGAACGGTTATTCACAGATACCCTGTATATATCACTATACAATATTGTAGGTGGAGAGCCGGCTGTATAGATTTCCTATGAATAAGATACATGAAAATCCTTATGTGAGTGAGTAAGTACTACCACAGACATACGGGGAGCCACTTTTCATTTTTGCAAATTTTGCCCGCGTCATGGAATTCTGACGTCACTTCCGGTCACGATTTTTTGTGCCATCGAATACATGAATAAAGCTTACGTCAAAATGTAAGTTTTGAGGTACACAATGAGATTGTAGTGCCCGCATCCTCCCATTATGACGTCACTTCCGGTAAAATTCCATGACACGGGCAAAATTTGCTTATATGAAAAGTGGCTCCCTGTAGATCTGTGGTAGTACTTACTCACTCACACAAAGTTCTTCATGTATCTTATTCATAGGAAATTTATACAGCCGGCTCTCTACCTATTGTACATTCTAGTGACTGCGGTATTGAACCACACTCATTTATTATAGGATAAATATTTCTCACGGTATCATTTTATAAAAAAGCAATTTGTGATTGCCTTATTAAAAACCGAGGAACAAATTGAGTACCTACTCTTATTTCTTAGATGAATAGTTGGACGGTATTCATTCAAAATCAATATTCTCTAGATTTGTGTATTTCCCAAGAAACTTATGCCCCCTAATCATTTATGAACAGAAGCATTACGCAGAAACATTTGATTAATGGTTGAATTTCCATTTCTTTTCAGTTTTGTTTGCCATTAAGTTTTTTGCTCCTATACACTTAAACAAATACTACTGGACGGGTTGAAAACAATGATATACAAGCAAAACAAATTTGAATAAAACTAAGGAACAGCTCCAATTCAAATTCTTTATTACTCTTTATTTATATAGATTGATATATCCAATAAGACAAGTCAGGGTTAGATTTAATAGGCACTACTTGTCGGTAATATTATTAAAAAAAGATATATTACCACCAAGGGGTAGGAGGAGAATTTTCTCTCGGCGCCAGAGACGACCTTCATATAGATGGAATATTATATCATAAACACTTTGAAACAATAAAAAAAACCGCTGCCTAAGGAATCACTACTTCCACATCCAGATTTTTTATCCAAATCACTTTAAAGGAAACTTCTTGCTTAGATTTGGACTCTAGTATATGGAAATTATTGGTAATAGAATTTTAATAATATTTGGGGCAGACGTCATAGAAAAGATTGAGGCGTTGGTTTGTACCATATATGTTAAATATGAAGTTACTAGTTTACCCTACTTATTTTCCCCTATTTACAACCTATCCCCTCCTACCCCTTCAATGGAATCATCTCAATCAGATGCCAGTACAATACCTACGTGTACTAACTTTCAAGTGAATATCTCAACTCTATGTTATCGATTCCATTAATAATGGAGCGGAGGTGGTGGTGTTTGAAAAATATTAGAAAGAAATCTGAGACCTTGGTTTCTACTATATACACCAAATCCCAAATTTCTGAACTCTTACTAGCTTGATTTACTTATTTTCCCCTATTTACTCCTATTTAACCCCAACCCTTCAACGGAATAATCTCAAAATATAATCTAGTTCCAGATATCGTTATAATACATACATCTACCAAATTGACTGTCTCAATTTTATTTTATCAACCATTTTAATAATAGAGTAAGGGTGGTGGGGGGTTTAAAGAAATTATCGAAAAATCTGAGGCCTTGGCTTCTAGGGCATACACCGAATTTCAAGTTTCTGTACTCTTACCAGCTTGCTTTACTTATTTTTCTCTATTTACCTCTACTTACCCCCACTCCTTCAACGCAATCATGTCAAAATATAACCTAGTTTCAGATATCGCTATAATACATACATGTACCAAATTTGAAGTGAAAATCTAAATTTAATTTTATCAACTCTTTTAATAAGGGCGTGGGGGTGGTTGGGGGATGGAAAATATAAAAAACCTGAGGCCTTCGCTCCTAGTATATACACCAAATCCTAGATTTCTGTACTCTTATCGGCTTTACTTATGTTCCCCTATCAACCCTATTTAACCCCCAACTCTTCAACGGAATTATCTCAAAATATAATTTAGTTCCAGATGTCGTTATAATACATACGTATATCAAATTTCAATTGAATATCTCAATTTTATTTTATCAACCCTTTCAATCATGTAGTAGGGGTGGTGGGAGGTTGAAGAATATTATAAAAGATGTGACCTTGGCTTCTAGTACATACACCGAATTTCAAGTTTCTGTACTCTTACCCACTTGTTTTACTTATTTTCCCCTATTTAACTCCCAACCCTTCATCAGAATAAACCCAAAATATAATCTAGTTCCTGATGTCATTATAATATATATCAAATTGCAAGTGAATATCTAAATTTTATTTCATCAACCCCTTTAACAATGGAGTTGGGGGGAAGGTGGAGTGGGATGAAGAATATTATAAAAAGTTTTGAAACCTTGACTTGTAGTACATACATCAAATTTCAAATTTCTGTACTCTTACCAGCTTGCTTCACATATTTCCCCCTATTTACCCTCCAACCCTTCGCCAGATATCTTCAAAAAACAGTCCAGTTCCAGATCTCGTGTACGTGTACAAAATTATATCTTAAACCGTTCCGGAGAAATCGTGCGGACAAAAAAAAAGTTACAGACAGACCGACAGACAGAATTTTTTTTTTGCTCAAATTTAAAATCTCGACCTTTCATGATATTCTAAATCTACTTCAAGAATTTTTTTTTTTTACGATTACTATACTTCCAGTCCACTACGTGGATGTGGAAGTAAAGAGACGTAGTGGTGAAATATTTATTATTGCCACTTTCAATGTATCTTTGATAAATTTAACCTAAAAATGGTAATGGTTCTTACAAGAACGTGTAATACATATCTAACAAATAAAAACAAAAATTTGAATCAACCACATACATTTCTGTTCTGTTTAATATATGTGTCGTGTATTTTGTTTATTTTTATAATTAAATATAAAAACCTAGTTAACTGCTGGCGACATAAAACATTTTTCCCAATAAAATAAACCGTTTTTATATAATATTAAATCATACATTACAAACAAAGTTAAGGGTTAAGACATAAAACTGCCATGTACCGTGATAAAGTGAATTTTATTTCATTTCAAAAATGTTATTGTATTCGACCTTGAATGTCAACATTAGATTCCAGTATATGGAGGTACTATTATATGTCTTTTACTAATGCGGTTTTATTATCTCCTTTAATTAGACGACGCCGCCAAATTGAGAACCATTGCTTTGACAAAATCCCTTCTTACCTAGGTATACTGTGGCAATTCTTGGTATTTACGTCAACGCTTAATAAAGGGAAAGGGTAGACTATACAAGATCGTAGTTGCGCAGTTTCGTAGTGCAAATCTAGCCATATATATGTACATATGTATTTACAAACCTAGAGTGAAATTGTACAGAATCGGCGGTATGCAAAATTGTCTAGTGCTTCTCAGGGTGCACTATACATGTGGATTCATTTAGATTTAGTGAAAGTGGTAGTGTGATGTAACATACCGTGGTTGAAACTAAATAATGTTAGTTCAGTGTTATATCTCCCAATACCTCCTCTTCGAATGAGTCTGGTATTAATTTTGGATATTGCGGAATTCCCTAAAAATACAAGGTAAGATTGAATAAAACTGAACCGCCTATAAAAAAAGTTTACCAAAAAATTTCACGGTCGCCTGGGTCTGAGGAATCTGCAAAAATATTGCAATTACCATAGCCATATTGGGTTCACCATTTTTAATATTTAAATTTTAACATCGGATTATACCTAACTACTAGTTCTGGAGGAATCTGGAACCGTTGGTGTGACGCTGCCCATGAAGTAGTTTCCACAATCACCAAAACATTTGAACTTGAATATTATCACTCGACGTGCATTTTGTTAAGCATGCTTGCATAATCTGAAAGTGATTAAATTGTAGTTTACTAATCTTTAGAGGTATCCGACTACCAATTTTAATGCAATTCCAATAAAATTTGAATTTTCTCAAGTTTTTGCTAACTTAAGAACGAAAAGTTCAATTGTATTGAAATTTGGGCAGTAAATTAGTATCGGCTAGAGGAAGAACCCTATTGCTTTTTAACAAAATCTATCAATAAATAAAAAGTTATAAATTTTTTAAATAAATAAAAATTGTTTTTATTGTCTTGTAATGAAACTAAAAATGTCTAAAACTAATATTATTTTCAAAAAAAAAACTGCGAAGATTTTCCTATAGAATGTGCAGCAGTTATATAAAAAGTGCAGTAAATAGGCAAAGAGAATAATGGTTGGCTTGTATTATATATACAGACTGTCTATTTTACGAGGGCCACACCAAATATCTCGCTTAATATCTATTGTAGAAGAATAAAGTTTTAGAAGCAGTTATCCCATTTTTTGTGAGCTATATTTCAGTAAAAAGAAATTTGAAATCCATAGCCTACTTTATGAGATATATTACAACAACCTGAAAAATAGAAAAACCACAAACGGTTATAGCTTCCTTATTTGAGGAGATACGAAAAAAGTTAAAGGAATGAAAGTTGACGGCAAAGACAATAAGAATAATAACGTGTAACAAAAAAATCGAAAAATGCAGTTGGCTTTGACATACGCTATTGTGCAAAAATGAAAATTACATATCTCAAAGTAGGCCATGACGCCATTAATTCCGTTATTTTTTTCTCATTCCAACGATATAAAACATGTCACAGAAATTTTAACGGATAGTGTCAATATTTAATATTTTACGAATACCACAATTCATATAATTGAATCGTAACAATCAGCTGTGCCATAATAGTAAAAATTCACTTTATGATAATTACAATTCCGTAATTATTTATTACAATTTAATACAAACCAATAAATATCTCATAAATAAAAATACAAGTACAAAACGAACATCCAAAGAAAAAAACGAAAAACTATGTATAACAGTACTACCTACTACTATATTGAAAAGAATTTGTGTGTATTTATTTTTCTAACTACAAATGCTCAAATTGTGCACCATACATTCTGACACATAAACGTGCTCTACGAGACACGTCACGTATTACATTTTGGAGCATTTCAGGAGTAATTGCCTCACATGTGTTTCGAATTCTGGTTTTGATGTCCTCAATATTTTCAGGGGCAGTTTGAAATACCTTGTCTTTAATGTAACCCCAGACGAAAAAATCCAAGGGACTAATATCTGGTGATCGAGCTGGCCATAGAATGGGTCCATAGGTGCCTATCCAGCTATCTGGCATAACTTGATTTAAATAATTTGTACATATTACAGCAGTGTGAGGTGGAGCCCCATCTTGTTGATAATATGAATAATTTAATCTTTCTGCCACTGTTAATTCATAAAGAAAATCTTGAAATTCGTTTTGCAGGAAATTAAGGTATCTACGAGTGGTTAATTTGCCATCATAAAAATAAGGTCCAATTACTTTAGTCCCTAAAAGACCCAACCAAACATTCGTAGAAAATCTTTCTTGGAAAGCAGTCTCTCTGCACCAATGTGTATTTTCTCGTGTCCACTTATAATGCATATTTCTATTGAAAAATCCATTATTAGAAAAATTTGATTCGTCCGACCAAAGAATTTTGCTACATATCAGCGCGTCATTCCATTTCTTATTTAATAACCATCTACAAAATCTTACTCTCCTTGGCTTATCTCCCTCATTTAAATGTTGAACTTTCCTCATTTTGTAGCATCGAAATCCGTTTTTTTTCAATATTTTTCTTGCACTGTCTTTTTTTATGCGACGGTTTCTCTGAGTCTCAAAGAGGTTTCCTCATTTTGGTTAACATAATTCATTACTCTATTCACTTTTCTTACATTATCCGCAACATGCGCTCGCCTTACTACTTTTTTTGAAAATGAACCGTGCGTTTTTAGATTTTGAACTAACTTCCTAAACATAGTTCGATTTGGCTGCGGAGCATCTGGAAATCTATCTCCGTAAACCGTGACTGCCATCTCAGCGTCAAAATTGCACTGACAATAAATGCTAATCATATCAAATTTGTAATTATTGGTGTACACCATAATTACTGATATAAAATTTGTCTTAGAACTCGACAACGCAACATACAACAGTGACATACTGTCAAATTTATTAATAACTGTATACATTGTTTTTCACTAATTATGGCACAGCTGATTGTTACGATTCAATTATATGAATTGTGGTATTCGTAAAATATTAAATATTGACACTATCGGTTAAAATTTCTGTGACATGTTTTATATCGTTGGAATGAGAAAAAAATAACGGAATTAATGGCGTCATGGCCTACTTTGAGATATGTATTTTTCATTTTTGCACAATAGCGTATGTCAAAGCCAACTGCATTTTTCGATTTTTTTGTTACACGTTATTATTCTTATTGTCTTTGCCGTCAACTTTCATTCCTTTAACTTTTTTCGTATCTTCTCAAATAAGGAAGCTATAACCGTTTGTGGTTTTCCTATTTTTCAGGTTTTTGTAATATATCTCATAAAGTAGGCTATGGATTTCAAATTTCTTTTTACTGAAATATAACTCACAAAAAATGGGATAACTGTTTCTAAAACTTTATTCTTCTACAATAGATATTAAGCGAGATATTTGGTATGGCCCTCGTAAAATAGACAGTCTGTATGTATATATATTTTAACTGCTTTTATGATAGTTTAGATATAAGTGTAAATGGCTCATAACATTTACGTGTTACATACAACATAAAATAATTATTGAGATCATGGAGGTAACAAAGCATATGAAGAAACAATATCTGAAATGATGGCAGGATATACTTGACAGCAGCGTCTTGTATTGTAACAATAACAACTTCTGCCATAGACAAAAATAGAATGAATCAATAAAATAAAATGTTTTTCAGAATGTGTGTTGCGTTTCTGATCAATGGTTTATCAATGATGACAGATAACCACTCATATTTCATATTTTCCATCTTATATGCGATGCGACAAATAACCTATTATCGAACACATTTACTCACTCTTCAGTAGATATAATTGATAGATGTTTGTTTCTGCAAAAATATATATATTTCTATAACCTCTATTAGTGACGAGTAAATAGAAATAAATAATACCGATTGATTAAGTCAAATAAATATACAATCCAATAAACTTTTTAATAAACATTCCAGAAACGAAAGTTATAAGTATAGAAAATCATTTCATGATACACTAAGCGCAAAAATGTCTGCGTGTATTGGCGCTAGTCTTGATCTATGCATGGAATCCATCATCATATGGTTAAGTGTAAGAAGAGTGATCATGATTTCTTGTAAATTTGTGATCGCTTAACTTCGCCACTTATTTTTCATGGCTTGTTTCATCAATTAATTGTATTTTTAGTTGAAAAATAATAAAGACGTGTTATTGTTATTATTATTATTATTTTCATTTCCCATGTAATTTGATGCGCTAAAACTGACAAAATTCTTTAAATAAATTTTTACCTCGTAGATTTCTCACAAATCACGTTTTAAGTGTACTACTACTAGCACATTTATTTTTCATTGCCTGATATACATTTATAAAATAATACATTCCCATAAAAGAACATGGTGATATTCACAGGTACAACACCAGTATTCAACATAATAGACTTAAGTCGAGCGATTGTGGATTGAATTTTTTTTAAAATTTTTTAGCAGCATCGACATCTTGGTCATTAGCCGCATCGACATCATATTGTAATCTCATCGATAGGAGAATTTCATTGTTTCTATACATGCCGTTGTATTTATCATGGACATCTGCATTAAATTTTTGAAAATAAGTTTATTGTTCTTAAGAATTTCACTATTTTTTCCAGGTTCTTAGTTGATTGGCCAAGGCATAATTGTAGCCGATCTGGAATCTTTAATCGTTTTCGATGGTGATCATATTCTGGACATTTTAGTAATATGTGTTTGACTGTTAACGTTACGTTATATACCAAACATATTGGTTGTTGATATCCTGCTAATAAGTATATAATTGTTGAATTAATGTGGCCTATTCTTAGCCTTGTGGGTACACTATGTTCCCTTCTTGGAAGTACAGGTGTTATTTTCCATTTACTCACTTTGGGTTTAATTTTTTTTAGTTTAGCGACTTCATTATTCCACTCGTTTTGCCATTGATCTATAATTTTTTTGATTACTATCATCGTTCTCTAAAGCTGCTTCTTTTGCCGCTCTATTCGCGAGTTCATTTTCATGAATACCTACGTGACTAGGAGTCCAAATAAAAGAAATTCTTTTACCCAGAGATCCCAGCTAGTGAACTAATGCAAGAATATTTTGCACTAGAGGGTCGGTAGTGGCGTTATTGGACAATCCTTGCAGAGGACTAAGAGAATCGCTACATATAAGGGTATCATTCCAAGGATTCATTTCTATATATCTTAATGCTTGCCATACTGCAAGTTCGGCAATATATATGCTAGCTACATTAGGCAGTATCCAGCTATGTTTTCATCGAAAGAGGATCATCCCACTCCCTGATCTAATTTGGATCCACCTGTAAAATCTTATGATATACTTTAAATGAGTTAATGGTAGTATTAAAATTCGAAACAAGTAGCTGTCTGTTGATCTCTTATTTTATTTGATTCATTTTTTAAAACATTATGTGGAGCTGTTAAAGTCCATGGAGGAATTTCGCCTTGATTTATTTTATATACAGATGAAACATTTTCTGCAAGGGTTTCCATCATTTTCTTTAGTCTAGTTATCGTTGGCCTCGTTTCATACGAAAGTTGATGAGAGTCTTCATTAAAAATCATCTTATAATTTGGGTGTGATGGCTGTGCCCAAATCGTTGCTCCATATGAGACTCGAAACTCCTGTCGACGATATTTTAGAGGAGGTATTCGTGACTCACAGCACAAGGAAGAAAGTGGGCTAGTACGAACTGCACCTAGAGTCAGTTTTAACCTGGTACAATGTATACTGTCCCGTGGCTAGATTTAGGAGCAAATCCATATACAATATAAGCATAATCAATTTTTAACAATTTTAGTGTTATATATATTCTTAGCAGCATTTCTCTATCTGGTTCCCAGCGAATACTGGCTAAACATTTTAGCAAGATTAGATGTTTCTTACATTTGTTGGCTATATCTTCAATTTGGGGTCTCCAGTATAACTTTTGGTCAAGAATTACACCTAGAAATTTGGTTTGTGATTTGCAATCTAATCTTTGATCAGACAGTGTAAGTTCTGGCTGACGATGCTCTCGCCCGCAAAAGTGCACGTAGTGTGTTCTTGCCGGGGAAAATCGAAATCCATTTCTGCTAGTTGCGTCACAGAGGGTATTAATGGCTGTTTGAAGATACAGTTTTAATTCATCTACATTTTTTGTGGTGTAATAAATGGCTAAGTCGTCAACATTCTACCAATAGAGGGACTGAGATCTGTTACTAAACCGTTTATGGCAATTGCCAATAACATAACACTCAAGGTTGACTCTTGAGGTATGCCATTTTGTAGCAATCGAGGTTCTGAAGTAGCGCCATCTAATCTGACTTTGAAGTCTTTGTTATCTAAAAAACCTTTGACAAACAAATCGGGGTAGGTTTCCACGAAGACCCCATTTGTGAAGAGTGTTAATAATACTGAATATCCATACCACATCAAATGCTTTCTCCAAATAAAAAAATACCACTGCATGACTTCATGCTGCGAAGCTGTTCTGAATTACAGTTTCTAATTGAACTAAATTATCTATAGGAGACCTGTGCTTGCGAAATTCCATTTGTGATTCCGATAACAAAGAGTTTTTCTCTAAATACCACGATAATCAATACTACTGACCATTTTTTCCAAAATTTTGCTTAAGCAGCACGTAAGTGAAAGTGAACGATAACTGCACTTTATGATCTTTTCCCTCTTTTAATAGGAGTACAGTAACTGCATGTTTCCACTGATCAGAGGAAGTAACCTTCTTCCATATTTTATTAAATATGCGCAAAAGTAGCTCTTTATATAATTTGGGTAACCATCGTATCATTTCATATGGAATCGATTCATCACCAGGAGCTGAATTCTTTACTTCTTTCAGAACATTATCAAGTTCTTCCATTCAGAAAGGTTCACTATAAAAAGATGTTTCTGGTTCACTGAAGTCTAATACCACTTCATTAGCATTCTTATAGCGCAAGAAATTGTCATTATAATTGGCAGTGCTACCTACTTCTCCGAAATGATTTGCTAAGGCTTCTGCTGTTTCTTTAGCATCTGTTGATGTATGGCCATTAATATTTAAAACTGGTGATACTTGCGGGGATCTTTTGCCTCTTATTGCTCTTATTCTATTCCATACTTCAGAAACTGGCGTAGCTGTATTTATGGAGAATACATATTTTTGCCATGATTTATTTTTACTTGCTAAAATAGTTCGTCGAGACTTCGCTCTAGCTTGTTTGAATTCAATTTTATTAGCATCTAAAGGGTGTCGTTTAAATTTATTTAAGGCTCGTTTTAACATTGGAAATGTTTATGTTTTCGTATATAGGGTAGAGTTACCAGTTTTTGTTCAAGGTCAAAAGACAGTGGTGTCGCGGCACAGTAGAGAGAAGACCAGTGCTCACTTACTCTTGAGATTTGTTGTAATCGATTTTATTTTTTATGAATCCACTGCGCATCCGATATTTGTACGCTCATCTACATATACACTGCTCGAGCTAGAAAATGCTAATAAACTGGCCAATACTTACAATGACACTAAATTATTTTTGTTCGAAGATATCCTTGGCAGATGATTTATTTTGCGATTGAATTTGATGTTTAGTAATTAATCAATAAGTAGCGAATTAAAATTTGACCTGCCTTTACTTAAATTTATTACATAACATCCGCGTCTGACGTCACAGACTGAAAATGTATGACTTTATATTATTCAATCAAAAATTTGTGCACGGCTGCCGAAAAGGCCCTGCTGCTATCGATTAGGCTGCTGCGCTTGCCAATTACATTACCTACCGTGTCGGGGGATTACCTAAAAGTTGTACAGCGATGCTGACGGTAGAACACAAAGGTGTACAGCTTGCTACAAATAGGTGCCTGCTTGCAAATAAATGATGTGTTAGAATTGCAACTAACTGATATGGTTGTCTGTTGTACAAATTGAGTGACAATAATATCTCTTTATTTCATACTAGTGTGTCGCGGTCGACTGAGACTATCATATGCAACAGCTGATATACGCAAATGTAATATGGATTGCATATATCAAAGGTGGTCAAGTTACAAGTTTTCATTTAAGGTGGAAATACAGCGGTGTCGCGGTGGATTTAATTGTTATGACCCTAAATCTTTTTACAAAATCCCAGTTTGGCTGAAAGCCTTACCAGAAGTGAAATATAAAAAGTTAATAAAAACATTTTGAATAAAACAATGATTTTTTTATACACATATTTAATTATATAACAATTATTAGCATTTTCTTGGTGAATAATCGTACCTATAATTCAGTGTAGTGAATTTATCGATTCATGATTCACTGTGTGAATTTTCGATTCATAATTCACTGCGTCCGGTCAATCACAAATACAAATTCCATAATTCACTGTTTACCGATCCAATGATATTTTAAATCGACTGCGATAATTCTTGCTGCAGCTGTCAATCAAGTCTCTGGCAGTAGGTGCCTCTTGTTGCTCCAATTCTGCCACCGGAATACCAAACTTTATCGTCTCTTTTTCTTACCATTCTGATTCCAGTTTGCTACTTTTCATTCGGTCTCACAAGACGGAAGCATTAGAATAAACTTGGGGATTCGTTTTTAATAGACACTTATAGACAGTTTAATAATGTAGCTGATATTAAGTCAATATTCGTGATACTGATAGCAGAAGCATTTAAATATATATTATCAAGAATGTCTATACCATCATTCGTTATTTAACATAACCCAGAAATTTTATGAAATTTGTTACTTACATAAGAATTTTAGTATTGTCGTTTTATTGGTAAATGTTATTTTAGTAATTCTACTGTTACCGGTTGTCAATAAAAAAAAATGCACCTAGTGACAACCAAGTGTATCGCCATATTTTGTTTACGTTTTCCACTTCTTACGAGTAGGTACCGATTAATGCTATCAAATTTCAGTCTAATTTATTTATATAATTATATGCAAATGCAACTTCCTGGAACTGTAAAAGCTCTATAACATTCATTGAGCAGGGTAATTTAAATTAAAAATAACATTATGATAACAGTACTGTTCATAATGGGCATATTTTCTTTCTTATAATTGTTATAAGAAGGATATATGTTTTAAACTTATCTGTGATAAGTATTTTGTAAAAGCTTGAATAATTACTAGTATTTTCTGGTAATATATTTTCATTTGTTTCTATTGCTAATTTATTTGTTTAATATGTGTAGAAAAAGCATAGCATTGCATTCGCGATTATGACTATTATTCACTGAGAAGATTTGTGCCACTCGCCTTCGGTTCGTGGGCTCAGACATCATCTTCGTGAATAATGGCTATCATAATCGCTCATATAATAATATACTATCATAATATAAACGAATTTTTTAAATTTAATGGCACTAATCCAAGATAATGGATACAAATTTTATATAACTTTGCTGTGAGGAACATATTCTTTATAGGATTTTTTTTTATTACAAGTATAAGCAAACAAAAAATAATTCACTTTCAACCACGTATAAAGTATATAGGCTTCATTACTAGCTAGGTACCACATAGGTGAAAATCTGTTTTTTTTTCATTCAGTAAATGTCAAACAATGTCCAAAAAGTTGATAATTGTCTTGGTTTCTGCAAGAAACATCGTGTGAGTGGCGTTGTGCCTTTCTGATGAGCTCAGAATAAGGGCGAAAAACGTTTCAGAGGCTAAGCATTTCCAAAAAACAGAATGATAGCTTTCATGAAAATGTAATTCATTCGAATGAAAATGTTTTCCAAAAGATGAGGTATGTAAATAAATTCATTTTAGGCCTTTGTTCTCATCTTAACTGAATCTTCATAGCCGTAGAGGATTATGTGGATACCGGTTTATTCTGCATAGCCGTAGGGGAGTGTGTAGAAACTAGAGTTAGAATGAGAATTGTGCAATAAGAAAGACAAATTGATTTTATGATTTTAATTGCTAGCATAACCAGAATCCAGGTTAGCGAAAGAATGCAAAGATTGTAAATCAATAATTTTACAAACAGTTTTTATTTATTTCTCATAGATAGCCTTTGTTCTGCTGTTTGCAAAATCCTATAAAGAATATGTTTCATTACAAGTATAAGCAAACAAAAAATAATTCACTTTTACTGTGAGATATGTATATCTATATGCATGTTTATGTACTCTGTTTATAATATGTATGTACATATGCTTATTGATTTTTATCTGTTAAATCTGATCGTATTATACCTACTATAGAAAGTATTACTACATTCTATACAATTTCTAGACACTATTTGACTCGAGTAAAACATTAATGTTAATAGCACAAATAAAATTGATTTTATTTTTGATTTTCTAACGTCTTTGAGCCATGAGTGCTGTGTATTGAACTTTTAAACATTTAATTCCTATATATAAAAACAATCTGTAGGCTACGCTACGCTGACGAGGAGCAATAACTCCGAAACATATATCAGTAGGGTCATTGTTGTCTCTTTATGAGATATGTGGCCACTATTCCTGTTTTTTTACAATAAATATAAAAATGTATAAATATTAAGAGAATATTTTAGTTAGGTTAGTCTTTTGGCTGCTATGCTCTATATTTTATATGTCCGATGAAAAATTTATTGTTCGTTAGAGCCCACAATTTAACTCAACTTTAGGCCGCTAAATTCATTTTTATGGACTTTTGTATCCAATATGAATTTTCTAGAATAACTGATATGTGCATATGCAATGAAGGGATCTTTCCCAGATTCCTGGAAAGAGGCTATCGTCCAACCGCTTCCTAAAATTACTAATCCGTTGGAATTTAAGGATCTGCGCCCTATTAGTGTTTTACCTGTTCTATCTAAAGTAATCGAACGAGAAATAGATAATCAGTTACGTGAACATCTTTCTAAATTCAATATATTACCAGAAGTCCAGTCCGGTTTTCGCCCTTTGCATAGCTGTGAGACAGCCCTGCTGAATATTACAGATGGTATTTTGAGGGGAACAGATAGGAAAGAGGTTACAGTGTTAGTGCTTATCGACTTCTCGAAGGCATTTGACACCTTAAATCACGAAGTGCTACTTTCTGTATTAAATTATGTAGGAATGACTGAAAACGTAATTAACTTTTTTCTTAATTACTTCTCTAACAGAATTCAAAGAACTAAAATCGACAATGACATATCTTCTCCCCTTGAAATATCATCTGCAGTACCACAGGGTTCAATCCTAGGTCCTCTTTTGTATACTCTATACACGTCTGATTTTGTAAAAGCACTTCAGCACTGTCACATACACTTTTATGCTGACGACACGCAGCTGTATTTATCATTTAACCCCTCCGAAACTGAAAACGCAATAAATAATTTAAACACTGATGTTGCGGCCATTGTAAATATATCTAAGCGCCACTCATTAAATATTAATGCAAATAAAACATCTGTGCTTGTTTTCGGTCCACAAGATGCACGGTCCTTAGTATCCCAACAAGTTCATGTAAATGTGAATGGACAGCTAATTGCACCAGTTAACCACGCCAAAAATTTAGGACTGACTTTTGACACACATCTGAGATTTAAAGTTCATATTAATAACTGTATACGTGTGGCATATGTGAATTTAAAAACTATATACCAAAACAGACTTTTCCTAAACAAAAAAACCAAAAAAATCCTGTGAGTCGTTAGTATTATCCAAATTTAATTTCGGTAGTGTGATTTATGGTCCCTGCATCTATGCTGAGGATGCCCGCAGAATACAGGTAATACAGAACTCCTGCCTACGGCTAATATTTGGTATTAGGCGTGGGCAACATATCTCACACAAGCTTAAAGAGGTAGGTTGGTTAAATATGTCCAGGCGACATCAACTGCACTCCGCATGTCTATTTAAAAAAATTATAGAAAACAAAATACCTGCATATCTTCATAAAAAAATAACATATAGAACAGGCGTCCATAACCTAAATTTGCGACATAAAGGTACACTCACCCCTCCCTCTCATCGTACGGAACTATTCAAAGCCTCATTTACTTACCAAATCACTAATATATACAACTCGATTCCAACGGCCATAAAAAATAATTATATCCTTCAAGCGACATTATTGGCAATTGTTATTAGCAGAGCAGGGTAACTCCTTGAGTCGTTGAATAGAGAAAATAGATCTGAGCATGCCCTGGACCAATGTTATTCCCTTTCCGTGTTATATAATTATACGTTACTTGCCGGTGTGTATGTATGTGTGTGTATGTATGTGTAATGGATGTCTGTATGTGTATTTGTGTATGTGCTTATGTGGATATGTTTACTAGTGTACAGCTGAAGATGAAAAACAGAAGTCATGCAGCGCATGACTACCTGATCTTCGGCTTTTTTTCCAATAATTGTATTATTATTTTTTTTTGCAGAAACTGTATATTATTGAATTATTTATATTTATTTTGGAATTAAAGACCTTTTATTATTATTATTTATTATTATAAATATAAGATATAGTTATAATATTCCGACATGTAAGGAAGCAATATTTAATAATTATATTTAATATTTTATTTTAATACTGTTCGTTGCAGTTGAGACAGATACTGGTTTGGAAATTACATCTTATATTCCATATTATTTATTAATATATTTTACATTTTTGCGTTGCATCTCGGTTTTTATTATAAAATAAGGACTAACATGAAATATACAGTATTCTGAGCTAAGTTTGTATTTTGTGTAATTCTATAAATTAATTTATGGATTTACATGTAAGATAAAATAGCTTACTTTATCAAGAAATATCTTTTCTTACTATATTTTTATGCTTTCTCAAGTTCCCGGATTTATAAGAATATCAAACTTTTTTAAAGAAAACTTCAAGTAATATTTCCAATCTTCTACTTTTGTTGGATTTCAAATAGAATCGGCATCTCCTGTCGTACGATGTGTATAAAAGTTAAGGCGATATTTTGCCCTGCTGCTAGTCATACTAATCTCTTTCAGTAGAATTGGCGTGTGACGTGGCGTATTTTTACGAAATTATGATTCCGTAGTTAGGTATTTTATATAATTTAAAGTAAATTACAATCTAATTAAATGCAAATGCAAATTCCCTACAATGTAAGAGTATTCTAAAATAGAACCTAAGGAAATAAATATATTACTAGCAAAAAGATACCTAGAAATTATTTCAACTCTTTTTAAAGACCTATCATAGAAAAGTACAGAAAATAACATTGTGACAGTTACGGTGTATGCAATGTGCATGATCGTGGCATATAGTACAGGCAATGAAGGCAAACTTTCGTAAAAACCGTGCAAAAATTAATAAAGAATCATCTCCGGGATTTAAGTAAGTAATAACATGTAGACTGAAATGTAATCTTTGCACTTTCAAGTTCCAGGAAAATTCAAAAAAATTTGGAAAAACTTTTTGATTTTCGGTTTTTTGCTCTAGCGGCTAAAATAATAAAAATAGAGAAAAAAGTTTTCAACACAAGTTGTAGCTCGTCTCTTTCTGTGCATAAAAGACCTTCACACATTCTTGTCTTACTTAAGCCGTTTAGGAGATAAATCCAGTATAGAATAGTCTCAGCTTTAATGTGGAACTTAGTGTTAGAAGATGGCTTAGTAAACTTTATACCGTTGATTTATTCATATCTTTGAGTTTTATGGATCCTCCCTATTTCTCCCGTAACAATGGGTGATTTTTCATTGCATGAATTCGATTCCACGCATTTTAATCAATGTTAAGAAACAAATAACTTGTATATGTTTTCTACATAATTGTGCATTTTCTGAACGTACGTGAATAATGTAGACAAATTTAAAAAGTACTGCACACATTTAAAAAGTCATTCGAAATAATATGTTTTATTGTACTTATAATCCAAAAATTAAGACTGTGCCATTTTTATTAATTAAGATATAGAGAATTGAATTAAAAAATTGGGGGTAACTAATCGATGAGAAATATACCCTCTACTTTGATCGCAAAGCATATTTTTCCAACAAAAGTAATTGCAAAAAAATGTTAACTGGATTAATATGTCATTATATAAGAATATATTTGCAAAATGAAATATCATTCTAACGACTCCCCGCAAAGATATGAACAAATCTATGGATCAACTGTGCAAAGTTTACTAAGCCATCCTCTAACACCCTTTCTCCATGACAAATTTTTTTATGATTTTGTGATTAGTTCCACATTAAAGAGTTTATACCATTTTTGCTATTAAGGTTGAAAGTATTATAAACTATTATTATCTGATGTAGTCTCAGGTTGACATTTAATGGCCATTGAATGAGTGAATCATGCGTAAGATAGCAACACCTGTATCACGCTATGAAAATTAATTAATTCATTTTGAATGCCGCTATGACATGCTTATTTCGGCATGAATAAATATGATACCAAATAGTTGCGTTAATTCTTCTGCTTTACCATGGCGGATCTTAATCTATAATGTAGTCAAAATTGAAAATTATTTTGCCCTACATCGGATGTCTCTTCATGGGTAATATTTGGGCCTTGTTATTTGTAAACTATTTAAACACGTTTATTTCAATTTCCACAACCAACGCCAGTTTAATAAACACATACATAATAAATCCTGCAGGTTAAGAAAATGTTGTAGTAACACTTAAATAAAACTCAACATTAACAAATGCTATGAAATAAGCAAGCCACCACACATTTTTTTAAAATTATAATAGAAATGAATCAAAATCGTGTGCGTTCCGTTGAACTATCTAGGACTTATCTTCGGGCTGATATTTTTTATTCCTTATGCATATACTTAGATGATGCCAAAATAAAGAAAACTTTTTAGAAAATAGTCCAAGGCCACGACCAGGATTCGAACTTGGGGATTAAGGGCGAGAGCCAAATTTGCTTACCTCTCGACCACACAATTATATGCTTCTACTTAACAATATAGGAAAATGTACTAATATTTAGAACTCCAAATGCAGCTACAATTTTGCAGCATTGAAGAAATTAGAAAATAAACTTGGAGCATCTTGTATTTGGGAAAATTTTAATTAAATGTGGAATATAGATTTAGACCAGTTATATAATTTTTATAAAGACGATTTTTGAATTTAAATTAGTAATGCTCACTATTGTTTCTGTTTTAATTTTTGGGTTTACATTTCGCTCCTCAATATTACCGAGTTGACCATTTTCTTTTTGTATATCATTTGCCACACTACTGTATATTAACTAGACACACACCCCTCGTTGTGATCTATTCTTGGTCAATGCGTCGAGCGCTTAGTTTAGTTGAGAAAAGTAATTTTTAACTGGTTATTTCTGCAAACAATCGATACATTTTCCTAACTTGCGCGAGGAGAGAAAGGATTAGATCTGTTTGCCATACTGACAAAGGCCAAGAAGTTGGAAACAGCAGTGTACGGATGGTATGTTCGCCGCACATGACATTTTTTCCGTTGAGGCTTATTGAAATCAGTTTATTATATATTGCGCATTTTAAAGTAACATGCATTGTACAATATATTTTGCAACAATATACCATCAGTTAAATGTGTTCTTAATAAACCAACCAACACATAGACGTTACACATTTGACAAAATTTCAGACAAAATTCATTGTCTAGTGGCATAACCAGCGTCGAAGGCGGTGATCGAACCTAGTAAACGATAGACAGTGTGACCAAGCAATCTCGCCACACAACTCACTGTAGCCCACTGCGTTACCGTTAAGCGAATATTCGTATTTTCAGTTTCTGCGTAGACTTCTGTTGAATTGTTTAACATATAGGTGTCAGTGGTTTTGAGAACAAAATTAATAGATTTAACTAGACTTATCTATGTACAAAAATGCTTATTCAGACGGAAGCAACTCTAATTAATTTTTCCTTATAAGTTTGGTTAATCGAATTATTTAGACTTTAAAAACCCATAACACATGTATTTCATAAAACTGAACTTCATTTAAGACAATCACTTATTTGGTGTCAACGGAATTTTTGCCACACCGCTGACCTTGAACTGCCTCGAGTTGAATGAAATAACTATCGTGTTGCTTCGTAATTTCCTTCTTCTGAACAGATTCATCACGGAATTTAAATTGAAATGAGAAAAATTCAATTAACCTTTATTTGAAAAAGATGGGAGCGGTAAGAGCGGACGTATATTCTTTTGATGGTGCGTATGGCGTAGGGATGGAACTCTTGTTAATTGCATATTTTCATGCCAAGAAATTTATTCTTCATGGAAATCATAATTTATAATCGTTAGGTAAGCTGATTTTCCAGGAAGTCAGGAGTATTAATTATTATCTGTAAATAAGGCACTGAATATGTATGTATAATTAGAGAGAAACAGTTTTATCCCTTCAGAAAAGGTGACTTTGTGTGGTATTAAAATGACGAAGGCCTAGAAAATTTATAAAAGCTTAATTGCTATAGAGAGGATGAGGGGGATGAGCGGTTTTTTCCACAGTTGTATAAATACTGAACTATAAATTGACACAGATGCGATCTTTGTTTCAATATTATGATATATCAAAACTTCCATGCTTACTTATATGTATAAATGCATATTGTACTACCAAAGATGGTTGACTTATTAAATCTAAAAGTACAGACCGAAAAAAAATTCGAATATAACCTAATAACATAAATTGAAACTAATTGAAACCTTTATGTGACAACATTAACACAGTTCATGTTCAGGGTGAGGTAAAATAAGAAAATTAAGTTTCCCTTCCTAATAATTTTTCCAAAGAATTTGTTTTTCCAATCACTCTGTATGCATGTTTAGAGGGCAAAGTGTTGCAATCGTTCGAAAGCTCGACTTCTAGATACCCACATACTGAAACAGAGGCTTAGAAAAAGATGTCGGTGTGTCTGTGATCCACGCTTAGCCTAGAGCCGGAACAGTTGACCTATTTTGTTTTTTTTGATATCTAAAGTCCACTTACAAATATCTCCAGATATTTTTTATTTTTCATGTACTGAATTCATTAAGAATAAAAAATGTTGGCTTTCTTAAAGACGGCAAAATCGTTAGATTTTGCTCAAATGTACGTTAATAGAAAATTGCAAAATAACAATATGTATGTAAGAAAGTAAATTCTATGAAGTCTTATCATAGTTGGGGTTGGGGAGCCCTGAAGCAACATTTTAGCCTCATCGCGGCATAAAGATTTCGATTATTTTTCAACAGTTTATCACTCTCTGAAGAAAAAGTTCCCATGCTACTGACATGCCTGACGTCGCTAAATGGGTGAATTCGTTTATCGAACATTAGTCTAATACATTTATACAGAAAACGCTTTTAAATTTTAAAAAAATGCACGAATCGAGATTATTATTGTTCAAAGTGGAAGGGGGGGAATGAGTAGAGTCTAAAACCAGAAAATTGGGACTGTTCCTGCCGGCCTAAGGTCGCCATCTTGGGGAACGCGAATGACGTTGTATCTTCGTTCCTGTTCGTTTTCTCGGAAAATTTATAGGAGCTAAACTTGTAGAAAATCATTTTATATTTCATTTCTAATTTAACTTTTTTCTTGCAGGAGTGATATTGTAAAGGTTAGTGTTTGAAAAAAAAATTTTTCAATTAAATTTCCCGATTTAGATTTCATATTCGTAACCTACTACTTCAATAACCGCCAGATACAGATTTTCAGCGGAATCGGGAAATAAATGATAAAAATCATCTGCTACTTCGGCGCCGCTATTTTGAATTTGTCCATTCCGATTTCATATTCGTAATCAACGATATCGAAAACTCGCTCATGCCGATTTTCAGCGGAATAGGACGACAAATAAGGAAATTATTATTTCACATCTTGTATATATCAGTTAAAATTTAGCAAACATGCAGAATATATCATGGATAAAATAAATATAGAAATTAATTATTTCAATTGAATTAGTGTTAATTTATCAATGTACTTTAGGATAACAGTGTACAGGACAATAATAGCACCTCGCTTTGAATATTGTCGCCTTACCGGGCCGTAGAATTTGAAAAGGACCCCGCACGGAACATATGGAAATTGGCCTCCGGTTAAAGTGTTTGATACTCGGGGATATTATCCAAATATCGATGTTGATCAAAAGTCTCCATGGGCTCAAGGTCGGAAGTTGGACGGATTTCCAGATATCGGGGGTGTAAAGAGGGATGCTCATTTCTTGTGGGAAGTGGCCCCCGCTCCAGTAAAATTCGCTGGAATCGATATATGTCATTCCTCTCGACCTCCTGATCAAAAATTTTCAGGGGCACAAGTATGGAAAATAAACAGTTTTCTAGAAATGGGAGGTGCAAAGGGGGTGCTCATTTTCTATAGGAAGTGACCGCCAGTGAATTTCACTGGAATCGACATATGTTGTTCCTCTCGACCTCCTGATCAAAAGTTCTCATAGATACAAGGTCAGTAAATGCACAATTTTTTCGATATCGGGGGTTCAAAGTCGACTTTGCAACCCCCGATATCTGGAAAACTGTGCATGTCCGGTACATGCACAGTTTTCCTTGTGCCCATGAGAAATGTTGATCAGGAGGTCGAGAGGAACAGCATATGTCGATTCCAGTGAATTTCACTGGGGGTCACTTCCTATAAAGGAAATGAGCGCCCCCGCTTTGCACCACCTCCATATCTAGAAAACTGTCAATTTTTCAAACTTGTGCCCCTGAGAATTTTTATCAGGTCAAGAGGAATAACATATGTCGATTCCAGCGAATTTTACTGGAGCGGGGGCCACTTCCCACAAGAAATGAGCATCCCCCTTTACACCCCCGATATCTGGAAAACCGTCCAATTTCTGACCTTGAGCCCATAGAGACTTCTGATCAACATCGATATTTGGATAATATCCCCGAGTATCAAACACTTTAACCGGGGGCCAATTTCCATATGTTCCGTGCGGGGTCCTTTAAAAACATGGATTTTTCAACGGTTCATAACTTAGTGAATACGAGGTCTGGAAGGTCGTTTTAGGTCCCCATGGAAAGATGAAGGTTGACATTTTATCCCAAAGCAACCAGAAGTACGGCTCGTCACGAACGAAAGGAAAAGGGCGTTTCTCGTAAAAATTGGAAAACATGGATTCTTCAAGAAACCATAACTAAATAAATGGGTACGTCGAGTATGAGGGTGCGCGACGTCTCTATGGACCAAATTGGACCAGCAACATCAGAAATTCGGCTCTGTAAGAGTGAAAGAAATATGGCCCATTTGGACCCCTCAGAAAATGTTGATGACCTGACCGCGACCACCCTTGCGGGTTGAATTTACCCTCGCAGGGTGTGAGAAAACGATAAAATATATCTCTTTCTGTTGAAACTTTTACGTATTCGATGGTGATGTGCGGGACTGGTTTTCGCTTGGCACGCAGAGCCTTCTGGGTAGTCCACATGCTTCTGTCCTGAGGGTCTAGCGACTCTAGGTGACGTTGCCATCTATTCTGCCTGTGTTCTTGCAGGGCTTCTTTAACTCTTCGAGTTAGTTGGTTGTATTCCCTTCGGTGAGTTCTCCCATCGGCATTGCAACTTTTCTCGTTACAGTTTCCGTCGTGCTTTCCGTTAGCGCTGCCTGGGTGTGGTTTTCCAGGGAGATGATAGCCTCTTCTACTTCTTCATCAATATCGATTCTAGAAACGTGTGCAATGCTCCTTTGCAAAATTGCTCGGAACTGTTCCCAGTTTGTTCTTCTCTTAGTGAAAGTTTCCTCTTCAGGGACACCATCACCTAGTTTTAGGAAGTTGGAGTTGTGATCCGAGGAGCCCTCAGCTTGTGTTTGAAGTTCCGCAGTGAAGGTCATCTCGTTGAGCAGAACTATATCCAACACGTCGGGCCTATGTCTTCCGTTGCCAAATGTCGGTTCTTCTGGACCTAACGCCTGTACGTCATGATGATCTTCTAGGAATCGCAGCATCGCCCGTCCACGGGTGTTACTGAATCTGCAATTCCAAACTGGCGATTTGGCGTTGAAGTCTCCTATAGCCACCGTCTGGGTACCACGTGTTATGAGGGCCTCCAGGTCATGAAACCCACCCCCTTCGCGTGAATACTTTCATTAGTGCTCGGCAATACTTAGAGGGTAATGGATGGAAATTTAAAAGTAATCTAACTATACCCTCGTTCGTGTTCTTCAGCACTCACGAAAACGGGGGGGTTGGTCCATTTGCGTTACGCATTTGTTACATACTCGTCCGACTTCTTGACTCCATTACAATTAACATGAAATATTTTAGGCATATACTTAATTTGCCCAACATTGGCTATTTACTTTTTAAATAAAATACTAATTTTGTTTTATAGTACTTAACACTTATTTCTTCCACTATTATTAAATAAAAATTCCTTCCATATTTATGATAAAAAAAAAATCTGTTAAATTAATTAATCTTTCACTGGCGTAGGACTCATTGTTTGTTCAACGCAACATAATTTAGAGTTATAAATTAGTAGAGAGGCAATAGCTCTTGTAAATTATTACACCCAGCCAGGTATACTCTACGTAATTACCACCATAAATATCGTGATATATTTCTTCCAGTTACCAGCTGATTTTGTAAAATTGATTTGATGATGGCAATCACGGAATTGAACTGAAATAATAGGATTTCATTTTTCTTTTATATGCTATACGTTCCGTTTTATGTTTTATATTATTTTCAGTAAAAGTTTGATTAGTAATTTTTTAAATATGCTTATTGGAAATATTTCAATTGTAAGAATGCTTTTGTTAATTACAGTGCGTATATGTGACAGATCCCGTGATTCTATCAGACTTACTATACAGCAACGGGAGGCCTACTATAGTCCAGACGACATAGACAAGGAGGTTTTCCCTATGTTATTGTGACAAGCTCACCTATCTCGATGATTTTTTGTATACGTTCTAAGCTCTCTTTAAGTATCCCAAATGCACAAAATTCCTGGGAGCGGGAGGGGGATCCAAAAATTGTGTTTCAGTTATTTTGGCTTCTATTGAAGCTACGACAAAAGCGATTATACAGCGTAGAGGGCGCCTCGACTAATACAACTTTGCTCCTTAAGACTTTCGTCGTAACTGCAACGGTTTTCCATTGGGAGGCGGGGCAAACTTTTCGGGAGCAACATTTTTTTTAGTAAACTCAAAAATTATTTGCAACGTGCTTCTACTATTTTGTACATATAGGAACCTTTTTCATTCTTTATTCAGGGGTTATGAATCTTGTAAATATAAAATCAACAAATGTTATGGACATTATAAGTTGGGAAATATTTACATTATGTTAATAATAGGTGCGAATACATATTTAACAATGTATTCAGCTTTTTTCCACACCACTGCAGAGGTAGAGTCCTAGGGGCATTTTTCTCCTACGTGGTGTCACCAAGAGGAGGTAACAGATTCCACGATTCTTTTGCTGCTGTGATTTTTTACTACGATCATCGAGTTCCTCTTGGTCTTTGTTCGATAATTATTAACTTTATTAACTTTCTAAACATTAGCCTTTACTAACGTTATAAAGTAACACAGAATGGTTAAAACAGTAAAAAAGCACATTGTAAATAAACGATTTCATAAAAAAAAATTGCTGCTTCGAGAAATATTGTTCCACAGTGGATTAAAACAAGAACTATACATATTTAGAAAGCTTTCAGTATTATCAACGTTACACATTACGTTATTAATTTGGGACAGCTTCGTCAACATGGATTTTAAACTGCTGTTTTCGGCAACGGCAAAAGTTCTTTCCAAGTTTTTTTTTATTTCTGTAGTTCTGATTGGTATTCTTCAAAATATTCACTATCCTCTTGTTCAGTAGGTTGGGCGTTCTCTTGTGGTTCACCAGTATTTTCATTTTCGTTTCTCATCGGCTGATTGAATTTTTGCCCCAAGCTATTATTTGTTTCTGTGGATGATAGCAAATACACTTCGCTGTGCGCTGTGAGGGATTTTACCGTACAGCAATTACTAACCGGTAGAAGCGAGCAATCGCGGACGCACAGGAGTACGGCTTTATTTCAGAATCTCGAAATTTGTCAGAAAATTTCAAATTGCTATAACTTCTGATAATTTGAAGACAAAATAACAAATAATAACGTAGAAATGCATCTTGTGGCAGGAGAACCTAAGATTATCTGACTGCCAGTATGGGCTAGCTCATTTAGCGTCATCCAGAGTGCACCACATGGAGGTGAACTAGTTCTACATCCCACTTTATATATTGGTATCTGCTACTTTTATTTTTGCACTTATTTGGTATAGGTTCATGAAGTTTCTCCAACTTCATATTAGGGGTTGTAGACCAAATAACCTACTTTCCTCCATTTTTCATTCACCCCCAGTCAGAAGAATGAGGACGATCTGCTTTACGTTGAGGACAGCTCCTCCAAACGAAGCATGCAGCATTCCCATCATAAAGTGTTGAAAGAGGATCACATGTGGGTGGTATGATCTCGATTTGTCTATTGAATTGACTGGAAATGAATCCGTTTCAACTGACAGTTTCTACTTATTTTGAAGAATGGTACAGTAACACCACGAAGTTCTGTAATACTGAAAAGAAACTGGAGTCTTGCGACGTATCAAGGGAAGTGGTTGAGTATACCTTGAATGCCCCGTCAACTTTTCCGCAAGACATCTATATTCTCCATGAACTGATTTTCGAAACCCCTCTAAAACTGGATACTGTGTCTGCTTCTGTAAAAGCGTGGAAACACTGAAGTGGATCAGAAACACAGGAAGCAATTTTTCCGTTTACTTCATGGATTGAAAAACTATGCGACGGTGTTTGTCGATTCCGTATTCATTCTATCAATTCAATCTATCAATTTGATATTAATCTTAAAATGTCCGATACTATTAGTATGTCAAGCGCATTTTGCAAAGACTAACTCGATGGCAAAAATACAAATTATTAGACTTGCGTGTTTTGAAACTTTCTCATCCACTTGTTGGACATTTTTTAGAAAAATTGTTGCCGGTGAAATTGTCGATAAAGTTGCTTTAGTCCAGATGGACCTTTAAGTCGTGCTTGCTACAGAACACGCTCTAACTGTGACCTGTTGTAATAAAATGTTTTATTTACCTTAAGTTGAGTCTCGTGTTCTTTTCAAGTAATTGGTAGAATTTGATTTACTCAAAGAAACGATCATAAATTGTGTCTACAGAGAGAATATTCTATTATTACCAGAAGTATACATAGGAATAATTAAATTTATAATAATATCGGATATAAAAAAATATGTTCATAGTATTGTAAGTAATTTTTACCATCTTATAGGGTTGCAAAGGTCATGCACAGGGACGAAAGCAGGCGAAACCCCTTCTTGGCATGGTTGACTATAGATAAAAGCCAAAATTTTTGCTACACAGCCAGTCAGCCAAATGTTTTAATCCTTATACTGGCGTCTGTTACAATTGATCTGTTTTGTATCAACTTACTAATCTTACGGCGTATCTTAGTCTTGCGAAGCAAATTTAATACACGAATCAATCAAGACATGTCTTGAATACAAGGAGAAATGGAAAACTAACCGCTTCTAAAAATTTAAAATTATGAAATTGAATTTCACTGTAGTTCGGTTACCTAACATTGATATTGAAGTAAGTTAAAAGTATGTTTGACTTTGAAATTTGTACAATATTACGCAAAAGCTCGATATTAGATAATAAGCTCTAATTAACCGGGTGATGTTGAAATGTTATTTTATGTATTGTAGTGAAACTTGTAAAACGAGGGAAAACAGTGTCACAAAATCTGAAATGCCTGGAGTGGGAGATATTGTAAGTCTGGTGTTTGTACTATGCTAGCATCATGCGTATATGTAGAGTGATATTTGTGTGTGTGCGTAAACATTATACGAGAAGCGGTGGAGTTTGAATATAAATTATATAATTTTAAATACCTGTTGACAGTTTTTGTGTTCATGGGTAAGTGTAATGTATCAAGTGTTTAATTATGTCCGAATTAAATAACAAGAGAAAAGTATCTGAAGATGAAAATTAATCGTCTAATGAGATGAGAATAATACAATTTTTTTTATATTTAATTTCTACATAGAATACCTACCTATTACTGGCATATACAGTTGATGGTAATATTCTCTTGGGTGGAAATTCAGACAAAATTCCGATGATTCTTGGTGGTGACTTCAATGTTAACTTTGCTAAGCTAGAAGCACCACCGTTAATCAATTTTCTCAGAGAAACATTAGGATTAGAAATAAGAAATGACCCTAACGAAGCAACAACGAGATCAGGAATTACAGTTGATGTAGTATTTTCTAGATACTTCTAGAGTTTTATATCAATTCTGACCACATAATATTCAACTTCTCTAAGTATGACTTTTGATCAAGAATTTCCTTATAATAAGTATGGACTAATATACTTCAATTTTTTTGTAACTGCATACCATAAATTTACATTTTGGATTTTAAATACTTGTGCTTACTGTAAAATTTGGATTTTCTTACGCCTAATAACTACAATTTTGGGATGATACTACGCCATTCGTGTTAAAAGTAGGCTGGTCCAAAAAACAATATTTTTGTAAAACTGTGCGGTTTCGACTTTTCCCCGATATCCTTGCAAAAGTCTAAACGACGTGCGTCGACCTTCTTCCAGAATATGAATTTCTTAGGTTTGTAAACTTTCTTTTTCTTTTATTTAAACTTTATGAAGTTGAAATTTGCTTAATGCTTACGTCGGATCTTTTTTCAACGATATTTTCGGTTCTTTTGTTACTGTGTCGAAAGCTTGCAATGTCGCTACATCATTTTTATTGCGGGCTTTTCTTAAATATACTTTAGATGCTTCACATCTTCAGTAATATTATTCTTTATTAGTAGTCCATTGAAATGGTACATAATTTAGGCCGAACCTTGCATTTCGGGTAGATTTTATTCCTTTGATGTATAGAGGGGGGTCCGTGTGAGTATAAAACTCGGTTTTCGGGGTTGGCCGCCATCTTGAGAAAGGGTATGTAAACAATTTTGTCGCGATATCTTGAAAACCGTGAGTCTCACAAATTTTCTTTTAACACTCTCCTTATAGAGAATTAAATTTTCTACAATCTTGGTCTAGATAGTTCTTACCGTAAAATTGAAAATGAAAAAGTTGTAATTAAAAATAGACTAAAATCTTCAAGAAAAATATCATAAGGGTGAATAACTTTTTTTCTATTGATTTTATTGAAAAAGCACACCAGATGTATTTTGGAGATGATTTTATTGCGAACAATTTTTTCTACTCATTTTTTCAATTTCTTTTCTTTGGAGAGGTATTAGGGCGCTGCAAAGAGATCAAACCAAGTGCTCCATTCAAAATGCGTGAAAGGGTGTGCGAAAAAACGCCGGCCTGAAACTACTTTGACAATACGTTTTTTGGGTTGCTGATTACGAAAATCGGGGTCCTGCAATCATAAAAGTTAGGAAACACCCCTAAAAACGCCAAAGCACCCCTTTTAGTGGATTTTTCGCCATAATTTCAATAAAAATCAAGAGGAATTCTACGAAATCCCCTTTTTTAAAATTAATTTGCAAATGTGATTGATTTACACCAAATGTAGCCAAATTATATGATTAGGTATAATCAGAGAGGGTTAAAACCACCTCTCTATTTGGTATATTGGTAAAAAAAAATTTGGTTAATGGGCATTACCGGGCAAAAGTAAATTATTCGCAACCCCTAAGGGGGTAAAACTACACCCTCCTCCATTTAAGGGGTGACAATATTCTTGCGTAAAGAAACCCATGCATTCAAATTTGAAGCTTAAAGTAAATAAATATTTTTTACCAATTTACCAAATAGAGATGGTTGAGGAGTTACAGTCCCAACCAAAAGTAAGTCGAATTCTAAATCGGAACTTTTCCATAATAAATTGTTACAAAAAGTTATAAGTCGATGATACCAATAATAATTATTGTCATAAAGGCATAAATAAATCATTTGTTATTATTAATTAATTATTTAAGTATATTTAATTACTTTACTTAATGAACTAACTTTTGGATGTTTTGTCCAAGCTTATTAATAAAAAAACAAATTTATGTAAATCTTTGGGTATTTTACAAATTTGTTTCAGAAAATAATTAAAAATAAAATGAGAAGCAGTAAAAATTAAAATTAAAAATTATTAACGAAAAGAGAAATTTAACAGTTTACAAACGTTTAAATTTTTTTTTATTTATTAAAAGTCACCTAATTAAATTGGAAACAATATTAAAATATGCGTAAGACATCAATGCTTTACACTGTTAGTTTTCGGAACTGCTGACATTATTTGGTTATTTGTTATAAATTAAAACCGTTTGCATGCTGGGTTGACATATTTTCTATAAGACTACATGCAAAAGTTTCTTAAAAGTTTTAACTTTGTGAATTTCTTAATGACTTTGAATTTTTTACAGAAAACTGTGTCATATAAAAATCCATTAAAAAAACTTTGTTTCAGATTTCTTTCATTATTTTCGTCTAACGCCTCAACCTCCTTAAGGGTTGAGATTAATTTACTTTTAACCAAATTTGAAGCAAACAGAAAAAAAGTTATTTACCAAACAGGGATGATTTTAACCCTCTCTGGTTATCCATAATTATATAATTTTGCTATATTTAATATAAATCAACCACCTTTGCAAATTAATATTAAAAAAGGGAATTTCATAGGATCCCTTTTGATTTTTATTGAAAGTTTCGCGAAAAACCCTCTAAAAGGGGCGTTTTTGGCGTTTTTAGGAATGTTTCCCAACTTCCAGGATTGCGGGACCCCGATTTTCATAATCAGCAACCCAATAATTGTAGAGCCAAAGCAGTTTCAGACCGGTGTTCTTTCGTGCACGCTTTTACACGTTTTAAATGGAGTACTTGATTTGATCCCTTTGCAGCGTCCTAATACCTCTCCAAAGAAATTTAAAAAACGAGTAGAGAAAATTATTCGCACTAAAATGATCTACAAACAGTACATCTGATGTATTTTTTCAATAAAATCAATAGAAAAAAAGTTATAACCCTTAAATGATATCTTTCTTGAAAACTCTAGTTTATTTTTAATTATAACTTTTTCATTTTCAATTTTACGGTAAAAAGTATCTAGGCCAAGATTGTGGAGAATTCAATTCTCTATAAAGAAAGCCATAGAAAATTTCTTGTGAGACTCACGGTTTTCAAGATAACGCGGAAAAACTGTTTACACCATCTTTTTCAAGATGGCGATCAAATGGGGGGTTTTCAACCTCGAGAACCGAGTTTTATACTCACACTGACCCCTCTTAGGCATCAAAAGAAAAAAAAAATGTACCCAAAATGCAAGGTCAATGTAACATTTCAATGGTGTTTTTACAAGTGTCAAATTTGATGTCAGGTATGTTGACATGTTTGTTAACTCATGAAATGGTGAAAATAAAAACTATACTGGATTTTTCGCTTCTTCCTGTACATGCATAATATCACTACATATCTTAGTAAATATTGTATATTAACGTTAATTGTAATATGTAAACAATGTTATAGGTTAGGTAATATTATTATATTAGGTTGGACATCGTCACATTATTCATCGATTCATGCTAATATATTACAAGTTTTAATGGTTTTATAAACTTATTGTTGTAAAATTAACGTTTTTTAGAATTTGGAATGTGTTATATCAATTTTTCATTGATCAAATCTTAGTTTCGCCGAGAAAAAAAAATTCTAAATTTAAATGTTTACCACATTATAGAAACAAAGTAATCAGAGGTTTGTGTTGTGAACTGCAGGAGTAATAATAAATCTATAATAAAGACATGACGTGAAATTGTCCTAGTTTCCATTTCTTCAACCTCATAAGCAAAATTCAACACGTGCTCCAAATACTTTGTTAGAGATATACGATGCCCGTTTGGTTTTATCAGTTTTGATTCATTAAATTATAATCACAGAGATGTTGAAAATGTTGATAACATATACAAATAATATTTTAATTAGTGCAACTGTGCGAAATAAGTAAGGTAAGTGCAGGCTAAAACGTCACAGAATTTAAATAGTAACAGGACATTTTATATGCATTGTCTACCATAATTTGATGTTTTAAATTATGCATATTATACATAATTTATAAAGTTAAATATTATTAATAGTCTTAGTTCAGAAGTTATCAATTTTATTTCCAATTCCAATGGAAAGTGTTGGTGATCCACAATCCATGGTTAAACTGATGATTCTCACATTGTCCAACCTAAAAACAGAAATTACATTATTTTTCAATCATTTTAAACTTAATATGCAGTTATGCAGTTATAATTAGACATAATAGTCATGGGTAGGTCTTAAATATACTGATTTGATGACATACAATCCCTAAATTTCAGAGAGATCTATACTTACTTTACAACACATCCCTTATTAATATTCTTCACAGCTAGTGAATATTCATTTATATGCAAGCTGAAAAAAGGGGTCTAAATTATTACATGCTCTAATTTCATTATTAGTCACATGGTGCCGGAAAGACATCAAATAATCTATGACTACTCTTAAAAATTTTTGATACATCATCCAAGGATGCAGTTTGAAACTTCCACTTTTAAACTGTATATGATCCCACCTAGAAATGTAATCAGGCGACTCCTGAAATGTAGAGTATAGATAAATTAACATCTTACTAGCTAAAATTAATTTACGATGCCGAAAATTAATAATTCTTTATAGGTATACAAGATAACACGAAGGTTGAAAAACACAAATAAAATACGAAATTAATTCGGATCAATAAATCACGAAATGTAGAGATAAAAAACACCAAAAATTGACAACACAAAAAAGAAATATTTAATGTGGCAGCGAAAACTCTTTAAAATTCAAATCATTCAGCATAGACACAAATGCTAGACTATCCAATCAGCTGTTGCGACCATGTTGTGACGACAGCTGCTACTGCACACAGTAATTATGGCAATGGTATTGATACTTCAATAACCTTATAGGTATTTTGATTGTATCATTCCTTACATATACGCAGACAGAGAAACTGAGGCATTGAGAAAAGATGATTTAAACAAGAATTAATTTAAACATTGAGTTAAGATTAACAAAGTAATTTTAAGCAACTTTTTCAAATGGAATATTCATCAAAAATGAAAAATAGAGGCTGTTTAGGTAAAGTTTCATCAGATAAAGTAAAGAGTGCCTTTTTGTTAAAAAACTAAAATTCAAGTCCACTTGTGGTGTAGGTAACCTCCTTTTTAAAAAACTCGAGGTCAGTTAGAAACCAAATGAAAGAAAATACAACATATTTCGATATCACGGCTATCTATATTCGAGATTAAGCAAGATAAATAGGGTTTTAGTTTATTTTATCAATGAATTGAAAAAGTTTATCTAAACAAATATGCCTGTCTCAGTTAATTTATTTGCCTGTCTGTTCTCGGAAAATAAATTAGTTGATGCACTTCTTATGCAAGAAAAGAAAGCCAGGTCTTTTTTCTTAATGGAAAATGTCGCCTCGGGATTACATGTAAAAAGAATTTCCATTTGAGTTCATACAGTAAAACGCGCGGAATACCTACACGTCTTCAATCATGATTTTATATTTCTGTGGCGCCGCTTGGCTCAATTAATTCTTTGTCCAGTTTCAATCTGTCTTCGGATTTTTCTTTTAACTTCACTTCAACTTCAGTATACAGTACACAGTATACAGTACAGATTCTATATTCAACGAACCCCAACTTTAACATTCGGCCTCACATTAAACCAAACAAAGAACAAATGTCGGACAAATTAGTTTTGAGACAGTACAACATGCCAATGCGAACTGACTTAGAATTAAGTTAAAATGTACACCTGGATCCAGGTGTACAGTACTTGATTCACTTTAATTGTTTTCATTAAAAAAACACACCAACATCGAATTGAGATATTCACTTGAAATTTGGTATACGTATATATTATAATGACATTAGGAACTAGATAATATCTTGGGATTATTCCGTTGGAGGGTTGGAGATATAACGGTAATACGGGGGTCCAGTAGCGATTGTGTAACGCTTGGGAATTCGGCTGTTTTTTTGGGCACGAAAGCGTTCGGTGCTGTTACATCGCATACTTTTTGAAAGATCCAAATTTGATTTTGAATTTGATAAATTTTGATACCTAGAATCATATTCTTGCATTTTTACGTCTTGACGCTGACCGACGCCTAGCGTCGTTTTTGTAAAACTCGTGTGCTTGATAAATTTTGATTCCTAGATTCATATTCTTGTATTTTAAGTCTCGATGCCGACCGACGCCCAGCGTCGTTTTTTATGTAACTTGTGTATTTGATAAAGTTTGATATCCAAATTTGTAAAACTTCTGAGTTTGATAAATTTTGATACCTAGATTCATATTCTTCCATTTTTTCCTCTCGACGCCGACCGACGCCTAGCCTCGATTTTGTAAAACTTGCGAATTTGACCAATTTTGATACCTAAATTAATGTTCTTGCATTTTTACTCCTAGCGTCGTTTCTGTAAAACTTGTATCTCATTAATTTAGATATTTAAATTCCTGTTCTTGAATTATTACGTCTCGACGTCGACCGACGCCTAGCGTCTTTTTTGTGAAACTAGTGTATATTTGATACATTTTGATACCTGGGTTCATATTCTTGCAGTTTTACGTCTCGACGCCGATCAACGTCTAACTTCGTTTTTGTAAAACTTGTGTATTAGATGAGTTTGGATACCTAAATTCATGTTCTTACATTTTTACATCTCTACGCCGACCGACGCCTGGCGTCGTTTTTCAAAATTTCTGAATTTAATAAATTTTGATACCTAGATTCATATTCTTCCATTTTGTCGTCTCGACGCCGGCCGACGCCCAGCCTCGACTTGTGTATTTGATCAATTTTGATACCTCAATTTATGTTTTTGAATTTTTGCGTCACGACGCCGAGCAACGCCTAGCGTCGTTTTTGTAAAACTTGTGTATTTGATACATATTGATACCTAGATTCGTATTCCTACATATTTACGTCTCGACGCCGACCGACGCCCAGCGTCGTTTTTGTACGAACTTGTGTATTTGATAAATTTTAATATCTAGATTCATGTTCTCACATTTTTACGAAACCTACTTTTTTGTGGAATATTAATGTAAAGCCTATTATAATTACTCCGAGTTATGTAACTTCTTAATTTTTTATCCGCAGCTTAATAAGTTTGAAAATTTCTAAAGTTTTCTTTATTCTTACCCCCCTGTACATTTTGATACACATTTTGCAAATATCATGTCGGGCTCAACAGTTAGCCAAGTTCATTTTCAAAGTCTTAACGAAGCTTGCTAAATTGCAACTTGTGTAAATTTTTTTATGACATCTGCCCCAAATATTATTAAAAATGCCTTTCCAGAGACTTGGAAGAATAACCCGGACGTGGAAGTAGCGATTCCTTAGGCAGCGGTTTTTAAGATTTATTAACGCGTATGTACACTTAACGCGTAATGTTTCGAACACATATTGTTTATATGACTAGAGAAACCAATTGTTGAGTCTAGAATTGTTCTTATTGCTAGTTTATACACAGTTTAAAATGGGAACTGATTTAGTTAATGAAGTAGAGAAGTAGACGAAAATTATCTTGCTGGTACCAGTTCTCAAATTGATTAATTGTTTTAACTGCCATAGACTCTAATTCCTGTACACTTTTAGCATGTATGACTACCGAAGTGTCATCAGCGTACATAAAAATGTCTCCCTCGGTCAGAAATTATGAAAGGTTATTGATAAATATTTAAAAAAGTAATGGTGCAATAATCGACCTTTGCCCTACACCGATATCCATGTCACACGTGTTGGAAATTTATGAATCTATGGAAACGAGTATTTATACTCTTCGAAAATTCAAAATGAAGAGTATATTGCATTCTATCGGCACATTTCTAAGACCGATAATATTGGTTGTAGAGAAAAAATGTTCATATCACAACTTTCAAAATGTCCGTCCGCCTGTCTGTCTGTTTGTTCGTCCATCCGTCCGGTTTCTTGTAAGCACGATAACTTAAGAACAAAAAGTCCGATTGAATTGAAACTTGGAAAGTAAGTTAGTGTTAGCTAGAGGAAGAACCTTATTGTTTTTTAACACAATCGATCAAAAAATTATTTATTTTTTTTAATTTGAAAAAAAACCAATTTTTAATATATTGTAATTGAATAGAAAATATCTAAAACTAATATTATTTTCAAAAAAAACTGCGAAGAGTAGTATCCTATAGAATGTGCAACAATTATATATCTAGTTTAGGATTTACAGTCAAAAGCTGCAGTTGACTAAAAAAAAATACTCTTCGTTTTGTATTTGCAGATTAAACTAGTATCTTTATACCGTAGGGGTCTACGGTATAAAGATTCAGTTAAAAATGAGGACAAAGGCCCAAAACGAAATTTATTTATCTACCTTGTCTTAAAAAAATTTTCATTCTAATGGATTACATTTTGATAAAATCTCTCATTCAGTTTCTTGAAAATGCTTAGCCCTTAAAACGTTTTTCGCCCTTATTCTGAGCTCATCAGAAAGGCACAAAGCCACTCATAACGATATTTCATGTAAAACCAAGGCAATATCCATGAATAAGTATGACACATTTATATTTGATATTGACTGATATAAAACAACAGATCTTCACCTATCTATTAGCTAACTAGTATTGGAGCCTATATGCTTTATGCATGTTTAAAAGTGAATGTTTTATTATTTGTTTGCTAATAGTAATGAAACATAGTCTTTACAGGATTTTGCAAACAGCGGAAAAAACTATCTATGAGAACTAAAAGAAAAACTATATGTAAAAATATGAATGAAATCTTTGCATTCTTTCGATAACCCGACTTCTGGTTATGCTAGCAAATCAAAATCACATTTCTTATTTGACATTCTCATTATAACACTAGCATCCAACATAGTCCCCTATGGCGAAGTAGATTAAAGTAGTATCTACATGACCCCCTTTAGTATGAAGATTCAGTTAAAAATGAGAACAAAGGCATAAAACATCGTTATGAGTGGCTTTGTGCCTTTCTGATTAGCTCAGATTAAGGGCGAAAAACGTTTTAAAGGCTAACCATTTCCAAGAAACTGAATGAGAGATTTTATGAATATGTAATCCATTAGAATGAAATTTTTTTTAAGACAAGGTAGGTAAATAAATATCATTTTACGCCTTTGTTCTCACTTTTAATTGAATCTTCATACCGTAGGGGGTCATGTAGATAATAGTTTAATCTGCTTAGCCGTAGGGGACCATGTTGGATGCTAGTGTTATAATGAGAATGCCAAATAAGGAATTGGACAAATTTATTTTAGGACTTTTGATTTGCTAGCATAACCAAAAGTCAGGTTATCGAAAGAATGCAAATATTTCATTAATATTTTAACATATAGTTTTTCTTTTAGTTCTCATAGATAGTCTTTTTCCGCTGTTTGCAAAATCCTATAAAGAACATGTTTCAATAAATAATTAGTAAATAGCTGATATTTTTCTAGGTAGTTATATAATCTTGTGGATACTGATTTTGCAGCTATTTTTGAAATATAACTTAGAATTATTATCGATCTAAAATTCTACATAAACAATGTACGCCAAACTTCACTTTGTCTGTGCGTATCGGCACAAAAATTTTAATAACTTTTGAATAAATGAAATATTTTTCTACTACTAAGAACCTACTAAAAAATAAAACGCTCTGATAATTATTTATATTTTTCCCCAGCTCTTGCAGTTATTTTTCCCCGGGAACTAGGTTAGAGTTTTTAGTGCCTTAAACAAAAATAAGAAACTGCATGGGTGAGCACCTGCAGTCCAAAAATAAATAGTTTCCTGCATATAATCCCGAATTGGCAAAGAATATCCAAAATATTCATCAAACTGAATTTGAAGAACGAAATATTATAAAACTAAATGTTTTTTTTCCATGCTTTCATTCTCGTAGGTGCAGCTATAAGAACTTCAAACATATTTAAATTATTTCTCACTGATGGAAAATTAACGAGTTTCAAACATGAAATATACAGGGTGTTCCTTAATGACGTGCTAGTATTTCAGGGTGTGATTCTTTAGGTCATTTTATGAAGAAAAATTCATATAAACATATGTCTACAACGAATTCAATTTTTTGCTACAGGGTGTTGGAATTTTTTTTCTAATCATTATTTTTTAATACCTCAGTACTTATTTTAGATATTATTTTCAATTTTGGTATGTGTTAATAGGATATAGAACTACATATTTTAATTAGAAAAATTATTTTATCGCATCACCAGTGGCGACCCTGCGAGCATTCTTTGATATTCTTTAACAAAAAAGTGGTACGCCACTGACATTTTTCCATGTCGTTATTTTTCCTGATTAACCTGATCAATTCTACATGAAAACTCTTGGGTTTTTCTCGTCAAACGCACAGTTCTTGATGAAAACAATTAAATTCATATTGAAACTAATTACACAGGCACACACACACAAAAAATGTCGATTACATGGACCAGACCAATTATTTCATGTGTATTTTGGCTTACTGAATCCGAATCCGGTGTCAGTTTTGCCCCACCATGTCACAATTTTTCTGTATCCTCAGAAAATCATTAGAAAAATGCAATTTTGCCTTTTTTCATTTTCTAACTGTTTTATGAGTATAGAAGAAACTTGTGACGTGGTAGGGCAAAAATGACACCGGATTCGGATTCAGCAAGTCAAAATACACTGGAGATGATTGTTCTGGTCCGTGTAGTCGACAATTTTTGTTTGTGTGTGTGTCTGCGTAATTAGTTTCAATATGAATTTAATTGTTTTAATCAAGAACTGTGCATCTGACGAGAAAAACGCAAGAGACCGTTTTCATGTGGAATTTATCAAGCTAATTAGGAAAAATATCGACATGGAAAAATATCAGTGGCGTACCACTTTTTTGTTAAAAAAATGTCAAATGACATGCTCGCAGGGACACCACTGGTAGAGCCATAAAACAATTTTTCTAATTAAAATGTGTATCCTATTAACACATACCAATATTGAAAATAATAACTAAGATATTTTCTGAGATACTAAAAAATAATGATTGTAAAAAAAATGTCAACACCCTGTAGCAAAAAATTTAGGCCGTTGCGGACATATGTTCATACGAGCTTTTCTCCATAAAATGACCTAAGGAATCACACCCTGAAATTATAACACGTCATTAAGGACATTTTGTGTTTTGTACATTAAATTACATGTAAAAAGCGCTGCCTAAGGAATCATTACTTCCACACATCTAGATTCTCGATCCAAGTCTCTTTAAACGAAATCATCTTGATACTATATTTGCATTCCATTTGCATAATTGTTTAAAGAATTTAAACATAATTGTTGCACATTCTATAGACGACTCTTCGCAGTTCTTTTGCTAATAGAGAAATATTTGTCAATAGTATAATAATGTTAGTTCGTATTTTTAACGAGTGACGGCCTTGACTAACTGCGAGATGAATGAAAGCCGCCAAAGCTTGGTCCATAATCTTATCGCATTTGTAACAAATTTATTGCTGTTAGGTTGACACATGATATATGAATAGGGACTATTGCCGGTTTTGTAATGTAAAAATATTATGTAATAAAAATTGAAATAATTAATAACTTTTTTATTCATTGATTGATTTTATTCAAAAACAATATGGTTCTTCCTCCAACACTAACTTACTGTCTAAATTTCACTACAATTCGACTTTTCGTTCTCAAGTTATTGTGTGTACGAGACAAGCGACGGACGGACGGACAGACAAACGGACAGACGGACGGACGGACGGATGGACGGACGTTTTAAAAATTGCTCAGAATTCGATCACCAACACAGTGATATGAAAATTTTCTTCCTAAGAGCGATATTAACGGTGTGCCGATCGAATGCCATATACTCTTCGTTCTGTATTTGCGAAGAGTATAATAATGAAATCGTCTACCGTAAGGTGGTGGGGTAGTTAAGTTTTTTATACACAATTTTCTTTTGATAACTCCTGTAGTAATATAAATAGTGGGCATGTCGGAGGTGATGGTGGGGGTGGCAGATGTCATGAAGAAATTGCGACCTTGGATCTAGTGTATACACCAGATCTTAAATTACTCTCTTACTAGCTTGCTTTACTTATTTACCACTATTACTCCCCTCCCTTTTACAGAATGAGCTCTAAATATAATTTAGCTTCAGATCTCGCTATAATACATATATGTACCAAATTATAAGTCGATATCTTAATTTTATATTGTTAACTCCTTTGATAATGATGAGGTGGTGGTGTTGGTGGCAGATGTCATTAAAAAATTTGAGGCCTCGGCTTCTAGTATATACAGCAAGTGCCTGGACCTTTGTCAGCTTGCTACACTTATTTACAGACAGAGTGACAGACAGATATTTTTCCCCTCAAATTTAAAATCTCTACGTTTCATGACATTCTAAACCTATTTCAACAAAAAAATGTTTCAAATTCTTTTTACGATTACTATACTTCCACTTCACTACGCGAATGTGGAAATAATTAGTAATTTTAAAGAGAGTTTAAAATCGCATACATTATCTAGAAAAATCTGAGGTCCAAAGGAGTATCTTGGCTGTAAAAGGAAACAAGCTAACCATTATACTCTTAGCCGATTTACTACACTTTTTATATAATTGTTGCACATTCTATAGGATACCCTTCGTAGTTTGTTGCAAATAATTTGCAAATAATATTAGTTTTAGCTTTTTCTTTAAAATTTAAATAGTTAATAACTTCTTTATTTATTGATCGATTTTGTTCAAAAACGGTAGGGTTCTTCTTCTAGCTAACACTAATTCCAAGTTTTGATACAATCGGACTTTTTGTTCTTAAGTTATCGTGCTTACAAGAAACGTGACGGACGGACGGACAGGCAGACAGACAGACAGACGGGCGGACATTTTGAAAGTTGTACAAAATTCGATGACCAACACAGAGGTATGAACATTTTTTCTCTACGAGCGATATTGCCGGTTTTAGAAATAGGCCGATCGAATGCAATGTACTCTTCGTTTTGTATTTGCGAAAAGTATAATAAGCAGAAGAGATTTTTATTCTCTAATTTAGGTGCATATTTAAAATCACGAAATTTAGTGTTTAAAGAAAACTGCAACTTTCTTCATTTTGACACAAAAAATTCTCTAGCACTTCGCCTGCGTATTTGTTTTACATAATAGTTTATTACTTAGTCCATGTACTGGAGTGGAAGTACAGTAATCGTAAAAAAAATTTTAATCGTAGGCTTAGAATGTCATAAAATGTCGATATTTTAAATCGGTCTGTCGGTCGATAGGTCTCTAACTTTTCTGTGTGCGCGTTTTCTCAGGAACGGTTACAGATATTGACTTGAAACTTGGTACACATATCTATCATGCCGAGATCTGGAACTAGGTTATATTTTGTATTAATTCCCGTGAAGGGTTGGGGGTTAAATAGGGGTAAATAAGGGAAAATAAATAACGATGGCTCGTAAAAGTACAGAAATTTGGGAGTTGATGTGTGTACTAGAAGCCAAAACCTCACATTTTCTTATAATATTTTCCACCCTCTTCCCACCACCCCCACTTCACTATTAAAGAGGTTGATAAAATAAAATTGAGATATTCACATGAAATTTGGTACACGTATGTATTTAACGCCATCTGGAACTACATTATATTTTGAGACGATTCCGTTGAAGGGATGGGAGTTAAATAGGGGTAAATAGGGGAAAATATGTAAAGCAAGCTGGTAAGAGTACATAAACTTCGAATTTGGTGTATATACTAGAAGCCAAGGACTTCGATTTTTTAACAATATTTTTCAACCTCCCCGCCACTCCCAGTCCATTATTAAAAGAGTTGATAAAATGAAATTGAGATTTTTGCTTTAAATTTGGTATGCTTATGTATCATAACGACATCTTGATTTGGATTATATTTTGAGATGATTTCGTTGAAAGGTTGGGGGTTAGATAGGGGTAAATATGGGAGCGTAAGTAAAAGAAGCTGGTAAGAGAATAGAAACTTGGGACTTGTGTATATAGTAGAAGCCAAGGCCTCATCAGAATTTTTATTTGTTAACCTCTCCACCATCCCCACTCCATTATTAAAGGGGCTGACAAAATAACATTAAGATAATCACTTGAAATTTGACATACGTATGTATTGTAATATCTTGGGGGGGTAAATAGGGGAAGATAAGTAGAGCAAACTAATAAGAGTCCAGTCCATTTTTGGTGTATATGGTAGAAGAACCTAACGCCTCAAATTTTTTTATGACATTATCCTCAAATATTATATTATTAAAATTCTATGACCAACTATTTCCACATACTAGAGTGCAAATACAGTCAAGACGTATTTCTTTAAAGAGACTTGGACGGAAGATCTGGATGTGGAAGTAGTGATTTCTTAGGCAGCGGTCATTTAGATGATATACTAGTATTATTTCATCAACATTTTTTTTATAACGTAATTTTCTAATAAAACTGATTTAATTAACGAACTAATGCCATTATACGCATAGCATTTATATCCAATAGATACTCTGCGAAGGGATGGGAATGTTTGTTTTTAGCAACGGTTTTAAATCAATTATGTTGAAGAATTCTCTATTAAATTGAATTGCATAAGACATTGAATACATATTGTACATAAAACATAATCAAATGCAAATGCAAATTCCCTACAATGTAAGAGTAATCTAAAATAGAATTGAGGAAATGAATATATTACTAACAAAAGTACTCGTAATTATTTCAAACTCTTACTAAAGACTCATCATAGATAAGTACAAAAACATATATCCTTCTAAACAAAATACTTTGCTGGCTACATGCCACGAACAACATTGAATTATAAGAAAGAAATATGCACATTACGTACAGATGATGAGTCTTTAGTAAGAGTTTGAAATAATTACGAGTACTTTTGCTAGTAATATATTCATTTCCTCAATTCTATTTTAGATTACTCTTACATTGTAGGGAATTTGCATTTGCATTTGATTATGTTTTATGATTATATTGGTAATTCTCCGAAATCTGTTTTGGATTATCCTGTTCGTTAGAACCATAAATAATTATTGCATAAATACGTATTACCTGGTAAGTGACTGTTTAGTTCATTTTCAACTTTGAAAGAAGTAGCACTGAAGAAGTATCCTTGTGTAGGATACAGAAACACGTGTCTGTGAAAGTTTTTAAAGTTTTTGGTAAGTGTTTTTGTCTTTAGTTGTTTTTTTGGTTTTGTTGAACAGGATAATTTAAAATTAAAACTAACATTATTGTGACAGTTATCTGTACGTAATGTGCATATTTCTTTCTTATAATTCAATGTTGTTCGTGGCATGTAGCCAGCAATGTTGTTTAGAAGGATATATGTTTTTGTACTTATCTATGATGAGTCTTTAGTAAGAGTTTGAAATAATTACGAGTATTTTTGCTAGTAATATATTCATTTCCTCAATTCTATTGTACATAATTTTATTCTTAGTATATATTGATACTAGCTTTTCAAATATGAAAATAAAACACTTCGCTAGAGACGAACAAAAATTCCTCCAATAATTAAAACTCATTCACTTAAATCATTGCCCGTACCATCATCAATCAAGAATTTATACATTGTGTTCCATCATTTGCCATTGACCACCAACAGGTCTACACATCCCGTCTCCTGTTATCCTTTCCTGTCTCGATGGTGGCTGGAGTTTACCCTGTATTGATCAGGACTCAGGACCAGACGTACACTTTCACTCCTGCTGCAAGTTCCCCGAACGGTTTAATCCCAACAATATATATCTCTCTCTCCTACTTTCACTTCCCGTCTGCACCATGATTATATAGAGTGGAGCATGAAAATGGAGGCAATTTTAACAAGCACGATTGCGTGTTTATAGATTGCTGTATATAACCTTGGTAGTTCAATTTCTACGCATGTTATACAAGTTTGTTGGGGTTTGGAGTTCCGAGATTTAGGGGAAAATTATGCCGATATACTCGATAACAATTTACGATAGGATTTTACTAATTTTTTATATAAATTATAATCTATTTTATAAATATGTAATATCTAGTAATATATGTATAAAATGTAGAAACAGTAATATTTTTGAGAGAAACACTGTCTCTCAGATTCGAACGAATTATACGTAGATTAGGTCAAATATCAATTTTAGAAAGTTATTGGGGCTGTTTTAAAGCGAATATTAAAAAACGAATTTATCGAATATGTAACTATTAACAGCGATAACTTTTACTTAATTACTTCCACATCCACATACTGGAGTGAAAGTATAGTAATCAGAAGAAAAATAATTTTTTTTTTGTTGAAATAGGTTTAGAATGTCACGAAACGTTGAGATTTTAAATTTGAGCAAAAAAAAATCCTTCTGTCAGTCTGTGGGTCTGTCGGTCTGTTACTTTTTTTGTGCACACGATAACTTTGGAATGGTTTAAGATATTGACTTGAAATTTTATACACGTATGTACTATTACGAGATTTGGAACTGAATTGTTTTTTGAACTTATTCGGTGAAGGGTTGGGGATAAATAGGAGAAAACATGTAAAGCAAGCTGGTAAACGTACAAAAATGTGACATTTGGTGTATATATCAGAAGTGGAGGCCTTAGTTTTTTAGTAATATTTCCATCCTCGCACCACCCCCACTCCATTATTAAAGGGGTTGATAAAATGAAATTGAGATATTCACTTCAAAGTTGGTAAACATCTATATTATAACGACAACTGGAACTGGTTATAATTTGACGATTCTGTTGAAGGGTTGGGGGTGAAATAGGGGTAAATATTGTAAAATAAGTAAAGCAAGCTGGTAAGAGTACAGAAACTTGGAATTTGGTGTACATACTAGAAGCCAAGACTTCAGATTTTTAATGATTTATATTTGTATAATATTTTTCAACTCTGCCACTAACCCACTGATAAAATAAAATTGAGATATTCGCTTAAAATTTGGTACACGCATATATTATAACGACACCTGGAATTAGATTATTTTTAGAGATGATTCCGTTCAAGGGTTGGAGGTTTAGTAAGGGTGAATATGGAACATAAGTAAAGCAAGCTGGTAAGAGTACAGTAACTTGGGATTCGCTGTATATACTGGAAGTCAAGGCCTCAGATTTTACTTACACATCCACGTACTGTTTGACTGTCTGTCGGTCGGTTTGTCTATCTGTAACTTTTTTGTCCGCATGTTTTCTCCAGAACGGTCTAAGACATTGACTTGAAATTTTGTACACATATATATATTATAACGAGATCTTTAACTGGTTTGTTTTTTAACATATCCGGTGAGGGGTTTGGGGGTAGTAAATCGGAGTAAATAGGGAAGAATAAGTAAAGCAAGCTGGTAAGAGTGCAGAAACTTGAAATTTGGTGTACATACTAAAAGCCAAGGCCTTACAATTCTTGACAATATTTTCCATCCCATCCATTTGGTACACGTATCTTGTCTTAAAAATTATTTCATTCTAATGGTGAGGTTGTTTTTATCAGTCAATGTCAAATATAATTATTTCACACTTATTCATAGAAATTATCTTGGTTTTGCATGAAACATCTTTGAGTGGCTTTATGTCTTTCTGATGAGCTCCAGAATAAGGGCGAAAAACGTTTCAAAGGCTAAGCATTTCCAAGAAACAGAATGATAGATTTCATGAAAATGTAATCCATTAGAATGAAATAATTTTTAAGACAAGGTAGATAAATAAATTCAATTTAGGCCTTTGTTCTCATTTTTAACTGAATCTTCATGATCGTAGGGGGTTATGTAGATACTAGTTTAATCTGCATGGCCGGAGGGGACTGTGTGGATGCTAGTGTTAGAATGAAAATTGTCAAATAAGAAATTAGACAAATTCATTTTAGGATTTTAATTTGCTAGCATAACCAGAATTCAGGTTATCGAAATAATACAAAGATTTCATTAATATTTTTAGGTAGAATTTTTCGTTAAGTTATAGATAGTTATTTTTCTGCTGTTTGCAAAATCCTATAAAGAATATGTTTCAATACAATTATAAGCAAACAAATAATAATTCATCTTTTTTAAACATTCATTGTAAGATGTTTATTCAGAGGACAGAGTCCTATTATCAAGCCTTCTCATTTTTTCTCTATCGGGCCCAAGCAACCTCTTAATGCTTGAGCCAGCCGAGGGTTCTTTTATATGGAGCCTCGACTGCCTCATTCCTGGGGTCTGGTGGACTTCTTGGCAGACTGAAGACTGGCTCAGGACCAGGTAAAGTCTGCTTGTTCGTTGCCCTCCACACCTCTGTGCCCGGGTTTGGCATGTAGCTAACACAGTTGACAAAGAAGAAACCTGCTATAAGTTTAATGAAAATATACCTAGTGATAACTCTAAAGTAGTAGTTAATTAAGAAAACAATATAGGAAAATAATATTTAGAGTGTGTTGTAGAACATTTCTAAGGAATGAAATCGGATATACTTAAGTGAATAGAAAAATGTACAGAATGATCACTCAATCATACGGACATGTACAAAGTATGCCAGCTGCAAAATATAAACTATGCCTATCAGTTCGAACAAGCTTTACATAAATTTACCTAAATATCATATTCCTGTTTTATTTAAAAGTTATTTAAGTAGTGATTTTCTAAAAGACTACTACGAATCGATGAGGCGTTGCCGACAGAATAATAAAAATAAGAATTACACCAACATACATAGAAAATGCTCTGTTACAGAACACCCACGTATGAATCTCCATGTATTTTTGATCGCTGAATTCGAATCCAAGGTCAAAATTGGCCCGTCACCCCAGGATTTTTCCTGAGAGCCGAAAAACCACGTAAGGGCCGGCCCAAAAACTGCTACCCGAGACCATAACTCGAAAACGCAACGAGATACAGAGCTGCGGTTTGCGAGGATCTTGCTCCTCTAGCGACACGGCCCAGATTCGAGTGCCATTCCACCCAAAAGAGAGCTCCTACGAGCTTGTTGGCATTTTTTGTCTTGGAAAATCAAATGACGGGAATTGGAAGTCGATAAGGCCCTTCGTTTCCGAAATATGACCGCTCAAAGTCACTGGGTGATAAAAATTGAAGTTTTTCACCGCTTTCCGAGACCAACTCGAAATCAAAATGAGATACGGAGCCGCGGTTTACGCCATTCGATTTGTCTCGCCTTCCTGATTTTCTTCAGATTTTTGCGGGCGCTTTCATTTTGTTCTCATGTAAACCCTATTTTGACCGGTATACATGTGGTTTTTTTGGCTTTCACAAGAAATCCTGAGGTGACGGGCCAATTCTGACCTCGAATTCGGATTCAGCGGGAAAAAATACACGGGGATACATAGGCGGGTGTTCTGTAACAGAGCATTTTTTTGTGTGTGACTTAATCTCAGTGGCACCACATGAAGGTGCATTGAGCCGTATGCGAGTAAAATATGAATCAAATAGGTATTTGCAGTCGGCCACGCCTGACTGTAACTTCTACTCGTTAGGTTTGGCAATATCATATTAAACTTATTTGGATAAAAACATATTTATCTGAAAGTCACACTACTGTTCATAGTTACATTACATGAATTACATAATTTAATGGCAAAACTATTATTATTCTAGTTGATTCTCATGAGATATATGTATGTTTTGCTCTCCTTAAGTTCAGTTTTATTTTTATTCGATACGTGTTTCCACTGTTTACATCACTGTTTATTAGGTCGAAACAAATAAAACACCAAATATCAAATTTTATTTCCTTAAAATGTTTTTACATTAAAGATTACTACACTTCCACTCCACTGCGTGGATGAGTAGAACCGAAATATTTTTTTAATCGTCTTACTTATATTGTTGCGAATTTTCCACCTTTTAGGAAACACCCTGTGTGAATCCGTGGGTTCTAAATAATTTCAACAAGAGATAAACACTACTAACACTTTATTTAACAATTTACTGACTATACAATACTTCAAAATACACTTTGTTTACTTTTTCTGTTTAACCTCACTTTTCAACTTGTTCACTTTTATAAACTGCCTTCTTTAATAAACTTCCTCTTCCGCGCTGGTAATCGCGCCTTATATACTCCGAATTTGACTCTCTAGATCCATCTAGAAGCAATCAAGAATCTTCTCCAACCACATTCCAGAAAAGTCCTTGGCTCTTTCTAGAGTCTTTCCAGTCACTATTAGTAGGCATAGGCGTATCATCTCCAGTTCTAAGGGGGTGTAATTCATAACACTGCCCCTTCCTTAAGCCTGATCGTCCCGATCAGGCAACTCAGAATCATTGATGTACTTTGCCAATCTGTCCAAATGCACGATCTTCATCTTGGACTTATTGCTTTGCTGAATCCGATAGACGACGTCATTAATTCGGGTAATAACAGTATACGGTCCATCCCAAGGTGGTTGAAGTTTCGGTGACCTTCCTTTCTTCCGCTGTGGGTTGTACAGCCAAACCAGGTCTCCTGCCTTGAACCCTTCTGAACTACCCTTCCGGTCGTATCGAGCCTTCATTCGGTCACTGGCTGGTGATGGTTCCGCTATATCGTTAGCCAACCTCTTGAAAGGAGCTCCGGCGCTGAACTGCTTCTTTTCACCCTTACTTCCAGTCTGTGGTCCCTTACTAGCTGCACAAATCTTGCATTTGCGACACCAAGCCTCCACATCCTGACGACTTCTTATCCAATAAAATCGTTCTCGTATTTTCTTCAGGGTCTTGTTAGCACCCAAGGTGTCCATCGGATGTTCCATTATGCACTTCCTGAAGCACCTTCGCTACTCGATACCTGGGAATCACTAGACGCATAACCACCTGCTTTCCATCCGGGCTTTCCCATGCTCTCCGTAACAGCCCGTTCATAACTTTCAGTGAGTCCCACTGCGCCCATAGTGCCTTCAGTCCCACTCTTTTGCCTGAAACATCCTTCCATTTTGGACGAGTTCCCCTTTCTTTGGCTCTCAATATAGGCCCAATTTCCTCATCGTTTAGTTGCTCTTGTCTGAGCGCTTCATCTGTCCTGTCATCCGGCACCTCCACCTTGACAGTGTTGACTGCTCCCGTGACCTGCAGTTTCTCCTGGTGGTAGTACTTGCAATCTTCTTTGCACCTTCTTCCGGATGAAATATCTGCAATTTTCTGGGGTTTCACTTTACTTCCACGTCCTGGTAGTAGTGGACTTCTCGGAATGCTTCGAAGCTGGGAAATCTTTACTTCTCTCGGGGTACCACGTTCCCTATCTGTCACAGTCTCTCTGGTACCAGCTTCCTCTGATTTTCCCCTCAGCTTCACAGCATCTCCGGCCTTCACTCTCTTCAATCTTCTCCATGGACATTCAAGCTGGATATGTCCTAGTTCTCCACACCTGTAACATTTCATACTCCGTCGTCCACTTGGCCTTCCACTACTTTGTTTATTCTGTGTCTCTTCCATGTTTCCAGCATTCACATTCCTCGAGATCCGATATCGACAGTCTCGTTTCATATGTCCTATCTTGCCGCAGTTGTAGCATTTAATACCTCCACTTGGCCTTTCTCTATTTTGTTGGTTTTCCTCTCTTCTTGGAGGATTCGATTGAGCGAGTAATTGACAGATCATTTTATTCGTTTTGAGAATCGCGTTCAAGATAGGGTTTTGGTCTCTCTCTTCTGGCTGCGATTCTTCAAGAGTCATAGCCCGCACTCTTGACTTTGGAGTATCCCTATATCCCTTCTAATTCTAGTGCATGCACCAAGGCTTCACTACTACTGTTATGTCGGGATAGCCTGAGGACTCGCCTGATCTCCTCGTCTCTTATCCCGTCTAGGAATGCCCCTACTGCCAATTGCTCTTTAAATTCTCTTGGCGCATTAGGATATGCTAAATGTGCCAGTCTTTCCACCGCAGGTTCAAATTCTTGCAGACTCTCTCCAGCTTTCTGAACGCGCAATTTCAGCTGGGTCTGGTATACTTGAGCAAGGTGTTGATCGCCATATCGTAGATCTAAGGCAGCTTCTAGAACTCTAAAGTCCCATTGTTGGTCTACCGGAATTGTCTGGAGCAATTCCAATGCTTGGCCTCTTAAAGCTACGATTAATGCCTTAGCCTTCTCTTCGTCATTCCAGTTGTTTGCACTCGCTGCTGACTCAAACTGTGTCTTGTAAGTCATCCAGGAACTTTGACCATCAAAAGAGGGAATTTTTAATCGCTGGCCTGATGACACCACTCCTCTATCCCTCAACTGTTGTTTAAGTTGGTCTATTTCTCCTTCTACCTGGTGCATTTACTCTTTGACTTCATTTACTTCTTGTTTGACTCCACTGACTTCTTCCGCTACCTTATTTTTGAGTTCTTCAGTGACGGCAAATATGGCACTCTGTTGGCCTTCTATAATTTTCCTTAATTCTTCTTGACGTTTTAGTTCTTGTTCTTCTTTTTCCTGTTGACGTTTTTGTTCTTTTTCTTGTCGTTTTGTTTCCCGTTCTTCGTTCTCTTCCTGGCTCTTTCTTTCCTGATCCATCATCATCTTTTGCATTTGGGCCATAAAGTCCTGCATTTGTTTTTCGGATGCCATGCTTCTGGTTGTTATCGGCATATAATTATCGACAAAATTTAATAATTACGTCACTATCGGTAATGGAATTGTCCAGAGAAATCGCAAAACAGCACGAGAAAGTCCTTTATTTAAATTACTGTTCAAATAGAAAAGTTCTAGAAAGTTCACGAAAATACACTTGATTAACTACACGAAAAAAAGTCTTGTTCAGAGTCTTTATCTCTTCTTAGGATTTAATCACTATCACTAATGTCCTAACAAAAATGTTCTACAATGTCTAGAAACGCACTTGATACTATTTTCCTGTTCGAAAATAATCCTCGAACAATGTCCAGTAAATTAGTCCTCCCTGTGTTAGCAGAAACTCCGAGAATACTGTCCCAGTCTTCTCAACACTTCCGAAAAATCCTCTTGTCAAAATTCCGCGTCTGACACCAATGTTGCGAATTTTCCACCTTTTAGGAAACACCCTGTGTGAATCCGTGGGTTCTAAATAATTTCAACAAGAGATAAACACTACTAACACTTTATTTAACAATTTACTGACTATACAATACTTCAAAATACACTTTGTTTACTTTTTCTATTTAACCTCACTTTTCAACTTGTTCACTTTTATAAACTGCCGTCTTTAATAAACTTCCCCTTCCGCGCTGGTAATCGCGCCTTATATACCCCGAATTTGACTCTCTAGATCCATCTAGAAGCAATCAAGAATCTTCTCCAACCACATTCCACAAAAGTCCTTGGCTCTTTCTAGAGTCTTTCCAGTCACTATTAGTTGGCATAGGCGTATCATCTCCTGTTCCAAGGGGGTGTAATTCATAACAATATTGACGTCCTGGCGGAGTTTAGCTATTGCTATTCTACCACTCCACCAAGACATGTACACATAGACATCAACACAACAACCATTCCCTACGATATTGCCATCTACCGCAGCTGAGATTCGAACTCGAAGAGATAACAGCGACTAGACATGTTGTGCCATCCAGCAGGGGCCTAGCTTACATCTCGGTAACACATGAAAAACACCGCTAAATATCCATACTCTGGCCAGGATTCGAACCCGGGACTCCGTGGTCGCAAGTCCAACACCTTAGCACTACGACACTGAGCCGAATTTATAACGGGCCACTCGGAGCCCGGCCTCGGGGGGGGGGGGGCAACCCTTTTGACCTCACACTTTTGTGACCCCACCTTTTAAGAACAATTATTACTTCATGAACAATTGTCATTTTTGATAATTGGAACTCTTGAACAATTCTGCTCTTTGAATGTTCCCCTCTGGTGTAGAGTTTGTTGTAGCTAATAAGAGTCGGTCATTTTGACCACATATGAAGCTCGCCTTCAACACTTGTGCTTGGTGATTTTCGAGATTTTTTGCAAGCAAGAAAATGAAACAGAAAAATGGTCAAGAATCTTTCCAAGCAAATGAAATAAACGAGGAAAGTTGACAAAAATCTTATTATTTTCTAGCCTTCAATATTAAGAGGAAACGAATATTGTCTCTATTTCACTGCCCTTACACAGGCCCCACATCATTTGTTCCCCAGGGACCCATTAACGCTAAATTCGGCTCTGTAACTGTGGAAGTAATAGCCAACAAATTTAGTTCATATATTCATGAGGTTTATTCGATTTTTACTCTAAGTAAAGAAATGTTTACTATATATAAACCATTTCTTTGTATATGTACCTTTTATTATGAATTTGTATCGGGGTGTATAAAGCTCATAACTACTACTTTGTTTTACACATGCAATGGGGAAACATAACTATCGACTATTTTCAACCATAAGTGTCACGTAGTATAATTACAGTTCATTGTTTGTGTTTACCTCCTAATGGTTGTCAGTGTAAGGTTATCATTCCATCAATATATATAAAGGCAATTATACACCACAATTTGAAGTAACATGTTATGCAATATAGAGGAATTTTATTTAATTTAATGCATGAAAGTGGTGAACTAAAATACTAACATCTTTAAGGAATAGTAGCAGATATTGGTGTAAAAGTATAGACAAACATTAATTAAATATTAATTGAGATGGAAGCTTATTGTATACTAAAAAATAAAAAAATTATATACTACTTCAAGTTAGAGTAACTTCTTTTTTGATCAGAATGTACTGTCGACTAATTATATCAATTGTTAAAAAAATTTTATTTTCAATTTAAATTTTACGAGAAAATGGAGGCCTATAATAATGAGTATTTGAGTATATTGCATTAGAATTTATGCCAAGATTACTGTACAAAAATATTTCAGTCATTATATGATTATGATTATATAATTTCAATATCATTATGTTGGTGATCGAATTCTGAACAACTTTAAAAATGCCCGTCGGTCTGTACGTCTGTCTGACTATCACGGTTTTTTGTAAGCGCGATAACTTAAGAACGGAGTGTTCGATCGTGTTGAAGTTTTATTCACTCTTATCTTCTGTAAAAATTCGTTATGAGTCTAATTTTACAGTTACTTTTAGTTGCATCATTAGTCTATTTATAGTCGGTGTTGTTATTAGCTATTTGTGTATTAAGAATACAAAGTGCCTCATTGTTACTCAAAAGAGTATGTCGACGCGCAACGCGAAGCGAAGCACATCAAACATCCGAGAACGACAATGACACTGTGCTCGAATTACATATAATTTAACCTACGGTCATTTTAAGATATCAAAATAAAGGAAATAAGTAAGTTGATTTTTGGACAGGGAACCGCGGTTCGTCAACATTTTGTGAAATACTAAAGATACCTATAGTCCGCGGTAAATATGAACTGGAGTCCTGAGGGTTGCATATATTATATACACAATTATTCAGTATCAGGCAATTTGGTCGTCGCGCGTCGTTTGATTGCAGTAAGTGGTCGGTAGATGTCTCCACTTGCAAGTTGCGTAAACACTCTTGTTCAACTTGTACGAGAGAAAAAATTATATCTGTTGGGGTACCTACTACCTGATCCGTACTGACGAAGGCTGGTATAATTTACGCAACAGGATAAATTTCTTCTACTGAGGGTTATTAAAATCAATCTGTTTTGTATTGTGCGTGCACCGCAACAATGTAACAATATTTAAGAGTGCTGTTAAATAGCTACTAGCACTAGCTGTAGTGTTTATATGAGGGTATAGACAGGAATCTTTTTGTATTCAACATTTTATGAGTATGCCAAGCACTAGACTAAAATGTTTATGTTATAAATGCTGTCAATTGATTTAGGTCTTGGTATGATTGAATATACCTATATTGTGATTTTTTTATGAGAAATAATGTGTAACTCTCATTACATTGACATCAAAAGTTTTAGGGCTTAATAATTTCGCTGTCTAAGAAAACACTACTTCCATCCAGATTTTTCATCCAAGTCACTTTAAAGGAAACATCTTGACTGTAGTTGCACTCTAGTGTGTGAACATTTTACCAAATTTCAAGTGAAAATCTCAATTTAATTTTATCAACTCTTTTGGGGGAATGGTAGAGGGAGGGGAAATATTATTAAAAAAAACCTGAGGCCTTCGCTTCTAGTACATACCTCAAATGCCAAATTTCTGTACTCTTACCAGCTTGCTGTACTCATTTTCCCCTGTTCACCCTAATTAACCCCCAACCGGAATAATATCAAAATATAATCATGGAAAAATATTACAAAAATACCTGAGGCTTTCGCTTCTAGTATATACACTAAATGCCAAATTTCTGTAGTCTTAGCAGCTTGCTTATTTAGTTATTTTCCCCTGTTCACCCCTATTTAACCTCCAACCCTTCAGCCGAATAATCCCAAAATATAATCTAGTTCTTGATGCCATTATAATATATACGTATATCAAATTTCAAGTGAATATCTCAATTTTATTTTATCAACCTCTTTAATAATGGAGTAGGGGTGGAGGAGGGTTGAAAAATATTGCAAAAATCTGAGGCCTAGGCTTCTTGTATATACACCGACTTTCAAGTTTTTGTACTCTTACCAGCTTGCTTTACTTATTTTCTCCTGTTTATCCCTATTTAACCCCCCAACCCTTCAACGGAATAATCCTAAAATATAATCTAGTTCCTGATGTCATTATAACATATATGTATACCAAATTTCCAGTGAACATCTCAATTTTATCAACCTCTCTAATAATGAAGTGGGTGGGTGTTGGGGGGATGGAAAATATTGTAAAAATGTTGACTTCTAGTACATATACTCTAGTTTCTGTACTCTTACTAGCGTGCTTTACTTACTTCCCCCTATTTACCCCCAACCCTTCACCGGATATGCTAAGAAAACAATCCAGTTCCAGATCGCGTTATAATATATACGTGTACAAAATTTTAAGTCAATATCTTAAACAGTTTCGGAGAAAACGTGCGGATAAGAAAGATACAGACAGACAGACCGACCGACAAACAGGCAGACAGAATTTTTTTCGCTAAAATTTAAAATCTCGACGTTTCATGACATTCTAAACCTATTTCAATAAAAAAAGACAATTTTTTTACGATTACTATACTTCCAATCCACTATATGGATACGTGGATTGTGAAATAACACATGCACTCAAGCGAGCGTTAAATACTTTGTCGTTCGTTGACATGGGAGACGAGCAGTAAAGTGACATTACTCATAGCTACTCAGTAAACGTAAAGTTAAAGCTGTCAAATGTGAGTGAAAAAGTCTGCATTATTTATCGATAGTAGACAAAATATATTAATCTTAGTTTCATTATAGTATATTATTAAAACCAGCAATATAGATAATAACTTACGCAGATGAAGTTTACAGGGCGAGCCGCAGGCGAGTGCTGTAATTCATCAAGTGAGTTATTACCATTATCGTAGGTTGAACACTATACTTCCTTATGTACGATTACAACAATAAATATTAACATAGTAGTTCATTCTCACTAACCAAAATCATTATTTTTGGCACAATTATTACTTGATGATTTGACAACGTCGAAACCATTCAAACATGTCAAATCATCTTCCTCCCCTCAATAATAATGGACCATTCTATTTCACCGGATCGGAATAGTATATTCTCTAACACTATTTCGGAAACTACAAATTCCACCACTAAAAATTGTGTCGGAACAAATACCATTCCAACACACTGTTATGGTGTAATACCGCACGGCTTTCGACAAATTAGAAGCTGTAAGCCACATTTAGTGGTTTGGTTGCGATCGTTACGTCTAGCTTCGCATTTGATGTTTTATCGTTTTAAAGTTTTTTTGTATAATGTCTAAAATCTTGTTAGAGAAAGTATAGTCTACAACACGTTTAGAATGGCATATCCCACACTCGCGAACCGTACAAACTTTTCGCTCATGTGGAATATGGGCCATTCCAGAACTTAGTGTAGAATATACTATTCTACAACAAGTTATGGAATGGCCCCTAATCCACAAGAGCGAAAAATTTGTAGTCCGAGCCAAGCGAGGAATACAGGTCGCAAGTGTGGAATATAGCATTCCAAACGTGTTTGTAGACTATACTTTCTGTAAGAAGATTTTAGAAAATATATAAAAAAACTTGAAAACTGTTCAAAACGTCAAATGCGAGGCTAGAAATAAATACGTTTTGTTCGATGTAACCATAGCAACCGAACCACTAAGTGTGGCTTAGAGCTTCTGATTTGTCGAATGTCGTGCGGTATTATTCCATCACAGTGTGTTAGAATGATACTTGTTCCGACACAATTTTTAGCTGTGGAATTTGTAATTTCTAAAACAGCATTAGAGGAAAGAATTTCTCTATTAGCCGGGCATGCACTAGAGAAATTTTTAAAGGATCAGATCCTCGAAAGGCCAAGTCCGCAAAAAAGTTCACTGGTGTGTGGATAACGGAGGGCCACCGATTCAAATCCGACTACTGCTCCAATCGGTGGTACATCCCCACTAACGTATCGTCGGACAAGTAAACACTTGCAGCGCGTGATCTAAATTCACAGAACTGTTTTCCGTATTATATGTTACATTTGAAATTTGTTGTTGTTTATTAATTTATCAAGAACATGGAATGGAATAGAACTACAATTGAAACGTTCATAGAAATATATTAAAGACATGAGTGTTTATGGAAAATAGGCTCAGTGGGAAAAAGTTAAAAACGAAGCTTACGCTGAACTGGTAGAGTTCTTAATAAGTGAAGGATAATAAATAATAAATAACAAAAATACCCGCTGCGGTTATAGCAACTTTTGTTTTATACATGATGACCACGATCACGATCTATGATGATGACTGAAATCCGTTGGTCCTTCAAACATGTTGAAAGACCGCGGATATGCACCTTTTACAATAAAATGAGCGGATCTAGTCCGCCAAAGGAGATGGTCCCCGAATTCATGAAAGATTTTGACGTTTACGTTAGTGGGCAAAATAAAGGACCAAGCCCGACGGATCAATTCCTCTATGCACCGCGGGATCTGATCGATGTTTTAAAAAGTCCTCTCGTGTATGCCCGGCTATTGCCATAAAGTAAATGTTTTATTAATTTAAATTAATAATAAAATTACTTCATTCTTTAAGACGCAATGGATATATTTTCTTTAATTCAGGGTAGTTATATCCCCCCCTTAAAAGTGGTTTATTCTTTTGATGTCTTTTGTAATCAAGTGTCTTAAAATTTACTTAAGTAATATACATAATATGCTGAGAGTAGAAGGACTTTATTTTTACTTCTTTCCATAATAATATGACTCATTTCTTTCTGGGTTCAGTTTTACACCACCCTAGGGGTTAGATTGTGATCAAAGCAATCAAATCCACTAAAATATAAATAAATAAATAAATTCGGATTTTTTGACGTGATACAAGGGATTTCATCCTTTAGGGGGGTTTTATAGTCTGTAGGTGTTTGCTTTACTATAATATGGGTATTGAGTGTAAAAATATAAGCTGTTTTTACAGTTACCCGGTTGCTAGGCAATTTTTTTCGTGTGCTTTGTCAAATTCTTAGAAACTGTTGACCCATTTTTAGACTATTTTTGAACCATAAAAAAACTGGTGGACACAGGCATAATTCTGATGCCCGATGTGAATTCAGCGGCTCAAAATACGTAAGGGTAGAGTGATCTGGTCAAAAGATTAGAAAAAAATGGTTGTTTCTGTATAGGGACGTGGAGAGAAAATCGGGGCCAGTGGGTAGTAACATACGACTCCCACCAATCTTCAATATAAATTTCGAAGAGCAGGGGGGGTGGCATTCATAATAATAAACTGTTTATCTCTATAAAAAAAATTCGAAGAGCGGACGTATTTCTTACGATTGAATATTTATCTCGATAGAAATTTTGAAAAACGGAGGGTGATATTCCTTAAGACATTTTGAAAAGCGGGGGGGGGGGGGTTCCTTTGCCTAACAATTTCATATTTATCTCACTGTAAACAATACAAGTCATTAGTAACTCATTATTATTTACATCACACTAATCATTTAAAAGTATCCCTCTCTCGTTTTACCTAATGCAAATGCAAAGCTCTAACTTCGGGTAGAACCTGGGCCCCCTCAAAACCACCGGGCCCTCTCAAAAACACCGGGCCAGGGGGGAAACACCTCCGAGCCCCCACCCCCCCTTCCGACGGGCCTGTCTGTGTGCCTGTGTAATTAATGGTACTTAAATATTAAGCGTAATTACCAAAAATAACGTATTTACGTACATCAGCTCGATTCTCGACGAAATACGTCCCCAAAAATCGTATTATCCCAAACGGTTCTGCTGATGTCACCAGGGAACTAATGGGAACAACTTTGATGAGGCCGTGTGTATGGTAGGAGATTGCGACGATCGGCGCGCTGCTGTCAGACGTGTCATACAGCGATGGGAGGTCAACAAGACCAATGCACAACTCATTAAACGTCTGGAAGTAAATAAAATATTTGAATGATACATCTTGCACATCTCATCGGTATCGGTAAACTGTCTATTATTTACTATTTAGCATCATTCTATGCTATTTTTACCTTAGCGGTACAAATACACATATATGCACATACATACACAAAATTTACAAAATATGCAAAATTTTATATGGAATCTAAATATGTAATCAAACTGATTGGTCTATCATTGTTTAAAAATAACCAAGATTCTTTAATAGTTAGTTGTTACTGGCCATAATATTAAACATTCTCTATGGAACACGCACCACTAATCAGTCTTTTACTTTCTTTTCTAAGTAAATATGAAACAAAATGTCTAAATCCGTCAGTTCTGTATTTTATAACCTTATTTATGGAAATATAAAGATTTCAAATTAAAGTTTCATCGACATAACATATTACTATTTCATATTTCTTTATCTATATTTATAAATAATAATCATATAAATATCATAAGGTATCCAATACACAACTGCATAAGTGAAAACCGTAAAAAATATATTACAAACATTTGTTTCAAATCTAGTTACCTTAACACAATTGCAACGCTGTAAGTTTTACTTAGCGAAGTTACCCATGATCGTTCGCAACAATCAAATATTGTCGTCGATCGTCTATTGTCTCGCTCGTTATGTTTGTTTTGTCAGTCTGTGACGATATACTTTGCAAGTATTGGTGCGCTTTTTCTTTAATAACATCTAAAAACTTTAACGTATGTGATTGTGCATTAGTTTGTTTAACATTTTGGTTCAAGCTTTTAAAAGTAAGTACATATCTATTATTAAATGCTTTGTATTCACATAGGCATATGTATTTACTTGAATTTAACGTGAAATTAACCTATAATTTCAGTATTAAGCATGTTATTCATGAATAATGAATAGGTAATTCATTAAAAATATATTTTCTTTCTTGGTACTATTAACATTCTAAATTCTATTACTTTCTATATATTGTTGATACATCTACATTTTAAAGAAATTGTTTCAATGGTAAAATGATTTGACTTAGGGAGGTTGAGGCGTTGCAGTCTCAACCAAAAGTAAGTCGAATTCTAAATCGGAACTTTTTCCTAATAAATTATTACAAAAGTTTATAAGTCGATGATACCAATAATTATTGTCATAAAGGCATAAATAAATCATTTATTATTATTAATTAATTGTTTAAGTAGATTTAATTATTATACTTAATGAACTAACTTTTGGATGTTTTGTCCAAACCTATTAAAAAAAAAAATAGGTGTATGTAAACATCTGCGTATTTTACAAATTTGTTTCAGTAAATAAGTTAAAAAAAAATGAGAAGCAGTAAAAATTAAATCAATAAATAATTGAAAAAATCAGTTAAAAATCATTAACGAAAAGAGAAATTTGACAGTTCACAAACGTTTAATATTTTTTTTTATTTATTAAAAGTCTCCTAATTAAATTGGAAATATTAAAATATGTGTAAGACATTAATGCTTTACATAGCTAGTTTTCGGAACTGCTGACATTATTTGGTTATTTGCTATAAATTAAAATGTACTGTTTCCATGCTGGGTTGACATATTTTCCATAAGACTACAATGTAAATTTTTTTTAAAATTTTTAACTTTATGAGTTTCCTAATGACTTTGGATTTTTTACACAAAATTGTATCATATAAAAATCTATAAAAAAAACTTTATTTCACATTTTTTTCATTATTTTTGTATAACGCCTCAACCTCCTTAAAATGTTTGAAAAATCAATTTCCTACACACTGAAATCTATATGATAACTTTTCTTCGACATGAATTTTTAAAAAACGTCGAAACGTCGAAGGAAAGTGGTCGCTATGAGGCATAAAATTAAAAATCATAAATTCCATGTTTTCGAAGTTCATATGCAAGGTCTAAAGATATTATAAAAAACTATATATCGTAAGAAACATGTTTTTACTATACTTTTAGAGCGTCAAAAAATGGTGGATTAAACATGGCTGACCTAAACTTGAATCATGCAATCATGCGTATTATACCCCATTCTACACAGGTCACAATCCTTAACGAATCGACTTTTGATTCTTTCAATCGCCGCACAATGTGGCAGAATAGACAAAACTCGCTCTGATGATCAACTTTTGAGATCTCGACTTGAATTTTTTTTTAAATACTCAGCAGAAAGGAGTCTGGATTAGGAAGTCACTGCGGTTTTTTTGAAATTTTTTGTTTGCATGGAAGGGTTAAGGTCATTCAAGGTCAGATTCGTATTTTTAAAAGGGAGCCCCTATTTTTTATTGCAAAAGAGAATTGTCTGACTAGAAATAGACTACTTTTGTTCGATACATTTTTTCTGAAATTGTCATTTTCTTCAGTTATCTGGCGAGGAAAAATCAAAATTTTAGAAATTTGCGATTTTTTTACTCGAAAAAGAAGGAGTTTGGACAAAAATTGCAAGAAGCAAAAAGAGTTTAGAATTTCCCCCGAACTTTTCTCATATTTTTTAAGGCCCTTTTTGATGCACTTGAAAACTTCACCATGCTCTTTTCTGCAAAGGGCATTGGACAATTCCGAAAAAATTTGAAAATATTGCCGGGATGATTCCAAACTCTTTTTCCCTCTTGCAATTATTTACAGAACTTCTTCTTTTTCGAGTAAAAAAATCGCAAAGTTCTAAAATTTTGATATTTCCTCGCCGGATAACTGAAGAAAATTACAATTTCAGAAAAAATGTTTCGAACAAATGTGGTCTATTTTTAGTCGGACAATTAGAATTTGCAATAAAAAATAGGGTTCTCTTTTAAAAATACGAATCTGGCCTTGAATGAGTTTACCACTTCCATGCAAACAAAAAATTTCAAAAAAGCCAGTGACTCCCCATTCCAGATTTATTTTTGTGTATTTAAAAAAAATTCAAGTCGATATCTCACAAATTGAGCTTCAGAGCCAATTTTGTCAATTCTGCCACACCGTGGGCCTCATCTAATATCATAGAACCCTATTCAATTTTACAGTAATCCGCCGAGTAATTTATTTATTGCATTTTTGACCATCGTTCTCGGCGTCTTATTGATAAATAATTAAAAATAAAATAAGAACGCAATTGTTATCTCTTCCTCGCTCTAACTAAAAAATGAACCAATGATAGACCTACGGCCAAGGGGCAAATAAGTTACCTCATCGGGTACAAAAGGTTTGAGTTTTTGTAGTAAAAATACCACATATGAGGTGCAAAAAACCGGTCGTCTGCCGGGGTTCAGTGGTCAACTTCTCATTATGACAGCTTGTCAAAAAGGCGAAAAAAGTCGCTGAAGTTACCTCATTGGGTACATGCTTAAAAACGTGACAATTAACTGGGAAAACCATTACAATTCTTATTTTGTTTGGCAGACGTCAGTATTTGAACGCATACGTAGAGCAGACGCCCGTCGCGACGCCCAAAATTCCAACGTTTCTTACCTTATGAGGTACATGTACAAACCTGGGTTCAAATCAAAGGTCTTTTTATGTAGATTATGAATATTTTTGAAAAAGATCGGCAGACGGTCAACCATAAAGAGCAGACGCTTTGGAAATTATGTAGGAGTAAAAATGAAATTTCATTAATCTTAAACACTGAAATGCATTAAATTCGAGCTTTTGTTCTTTAGGCATAGGAAAAGAAACGTACAAAAAATATAAAAAAATTTTACACCTATGACCGAGGGCGCTGCTATCGTACCGCGGTAGCGAGAGGCAATTCAGTCACGTGTAGACCCGTAGATGATCCGGCACGGTACTTGCGTAGAGAGTGCAGCGATATAGAATAACCATAATAAACAAATAACAATACGATAATAATAATTCTGAATAAAAGTTGTATGGTTGGATTGGTCGATACTTGATTAGCTCTAGTCGAGAAAAGTGTTAAAGTTTTAACAATCCGTAGGTAAGTATTTGCTAAAATACGGCACACCTTAGCTAGCTGCAAACCAATTTTTCTGGTAAAATAACTTCCTTTCTCTTTAAAAGTGAATTATTTACTATTTGTTTGCTTATAGTAATAAACATATTATTCTTTATAGGATTTTGCAAACAGCAGAAAAAACTATCTGTGAGAACTAAAAGAAAAACTATATGTAGAAATATTAATGAAATCTTTGCATTCTTTCGATAACCTGAACTCTGCTTATGCTAGCAAATTAAAATACTAATATTTCTTATTTGATATTCTCATTATAACACTAGGGGACTATGTTGGATGCTAGTATTATAATGATAATGTCAAATGAGAAATTTTAGAATTTTAATTTGCTAGCATAACCAGAGTTCAGGTTATCGAAAGAGTGCAAAGATTTCATTAATATTTCTATCTATAGTTTTTCTCTTAGTTCTCATACTTAGATAGTTTTTTCCGCTCTAACATTAAAAGCCATAATTAACGGAATTGAAAATGATATTAATCCTTTTAATTCCGAAATCGATAAAAGTAATCTCTTTAACATATCCACTGGAAAATCAGCAACTGAGACAACCAGAAAGTTTTTACTAGATATAACATCTATCGGTGACACAAGGAGAAATACTTTCATTAAAGAGTGTTCCGTAGATTCAAAGAGATTTGAAGATACCATTAGAAAACAGCCTATATCAACATTTGCCTCCGACGATAAAGCAAAATTGAAAAAAGGCGATGGAGAAGTAGTAGAAGTTAGATTTGAGCGTGACTTAATGAGTAGAATCTTAGCCTTATCTTCAGAGAATGAAATTGACCTTGTAACTATATTGTCCTTTCCATTAACTCCATTCCCACGTTCATTGTGCCATATGGACGGTAACATGAATAGGACAGACAAATCTAGCCTTTTTAAGGCTCTTGAAAAAAAAGTTAATTCTATTCCACCCAACCACGTCGATTGAAAAATTATTGACGGTTTCTTCTTACTACATTTATTAGGGGAAACGCCACAAACGTTTGGAGAATTAGCTGGATATGTGTTAAAGAAAATTTGTCAACATAAAGGCAATGAAGTTCACACATTTTTCGATAAGTTCGTTAGCCCATCTATAAAAGATACTGAGCGCGATAAAAGGGCTAATGCATATGAAAGAAGTGCCGAATATTTAATTCAACGTTGTGAACAACGACGGCCATTAGACTTCATGAAAACACTTCGTGGCGACAATTTTAAACAAGCTTTGGTCAAGTTTTTTTGTGACTTGTGGCAAAATGATGTGTTTGTGGAAATACTTCATAATAAAACTTTATACGCAAATTGTAACAATGAGTGTTACAAATTTGCAGTAGTAAACGGGCATATCGAAAGAAAAACCATTGACATACTATCTTGTTACCACGAGGAGGCTGATAGCCGCATTATTTACCATTTATCCAAAATTTTAAAAAAAGCAGTAATGTTGTAATTAGAGCCTCTGACACAGACATCCCAATAATTCTATTTGGAAATATGCATCACATTTATCAGTCTGTAACTGTATGGATGGAAGTTGGAATTGTATCCAAAAATCCTTGTCGATTTGTTGATTTTAATGCAATTTTCAGTGCATTAGGATTTAATGTTTGTAAATCTCTACCACCATTCCATTCTTTGACAGGGTGTGACTACACGGCAGCTTTCTCCAGAAAAGGGAAACTAAAACCCTTTGAAGCCATCGAAAAAAGACAAAAAAATGCAAGACGTCTTTGGTACATTTGGCAACAATGAAAGCATTTCCAAAGAGCAGATTACGTATGTAGAAAAATTAATTTGTGCTATGTATGGGAAATCCAAGTTATGTGATGTCAATGAAACTCGATTCGACATTTTTTACTCCCATTGTAAATCAAATCAGAGTCTAATCGGTAACCTGAAGAAGTTTGATAGTAGTATGTTACCTCCATGCGAGAAATAACCAAAATTTTATAATCCCTCAGAAAATGGTTGCAATTTAAATGATGGTAAGTTTTCGCCGATTTGGTTTGATGGACCTCAATTACCTAGTGCCCTAGACGAAATAGTTGTACGCGAAACTGGCATGGAGCAGAGGGATATTGATGATGAAAATTAAGAGGGTTTTCATGATTTATCTGATGACGATGATGACGAATGGTTATTGTTCTTTAGATTTATTATGAAACAAAATCTTACTATTTTTATTTACTACTATTGTTTTGTATTGCTGTTATTTCTTGTATACGAAGTTGTTTTGTCTACATATTCACGGAAGTCAAAATAATAATTGCAATAGTTTTCCTAGTGCATTGTCAAATTTCCGAACATGTACTTAATAAAATTATTTTGCTATTGCTAGTTTTATTTATTGTCATGTATTGCTGTTGTTTCTTTTATACGAAGTTGTTTTGCTTACATAATTACGGAAGTCTGACAAACAAGATAATAGGTGTAATAGTTTTTCTAGTGTATTTTCAAATTTCAGAACATGTACTCAATAAAACTCGGTATCGAATTTGGCATTATTCTTTAAGATTACATTTTCTAGAGCGTCTGTTCTTTATGGTTGACCGCCTGCCGATCTTTTTCAAAAATATCTATGATCTACATAAAAAGACCTTTGATTTGAACCCAAGTTTGTACATGTACCCCATGAGGTAATAAACGTCGGAATTCTGGGCGTCGCGACGGGCGTCTGCTCTACGTATGCGTTCAAATACTGACGTCTGCCACACAAAATAACAATTGTAATGGTTTTCCCAGTTAATTGTCACGTTTTTAAACATGTACCCAATGAGGTAACTATAGCGATTTTTTTCGCTTCTTTGACAAGCTGTCATAATGAGAAGTTGACCATTGAGAAACGGCAGACGGTCGGTTTTTTGCACCTTATATGTGGTACTTTTACTACAAAAACTCAAACCTTTTGTACCCGATGAGGTAACTTATTTGCCCCTTGGCCGTAGGTCTATGAGTTGAAGTCAAAGTTTTATCGTGTTATTACCAGTAAACTCTAATACAATTGTTATAGTCGAGTCGCTCTATCGAATTAAAAAAAAAAACTGAAAAATGTTTAATGTTTTACCGATTTTTTTGAAATTTTGGTTAAGTCTTCTTGGGTCCATAAATCGAAAAGTTAAGAGTTTTTTTTTTGTCGGTCGAACCTCAGACAATGTTAAATAAACAAATTAATTTAACAATTGAATAACTTCCTGAATAATTATTGAAAATGGCTGAAATCTTTTTGGGGGGTTTTGGGGGTCGCTGATTACATACATGTTTATTAACAAAAAATTTATTAAGATACAAAAAACCGCGCGTATTGCCAAATAAACGATGATTTTTAAATTCCTATACGAAGTATAATATATTATCATAGGCATATATTTATGTGAATCTTATAGATACATCGTATGTAGGTATACACCAAAAATAGAATCCATAATAATAACAAACCAGTTACCCCCAAAAAAAACCTTGAACATCTGCTTTTTATACGACGTTGCTGGCCTGCTGATTGCGCATCCTGCTCAGTTCTCGTGCTTGTGAGGGGTCGCATTTGAAAACAATTACACGCATTGGCTCCAAGCAAAAAACAGTCGAAAGGTACGTTTATTGGCTTTATTTTGCATTTTATTTCATTAAAAAATTCGAATTCGTTTTCTAGATATTGAAAAAAAAAACGAGCAATTTTTCGACCTCACGCCGGTGGGATAGGTGCTTGTGAGATATCGACCTCAAACAAAAAACAGTCGAAAGGTAAGTTTATTAGCTTAACTTTGCATTTTATTTCATTCAAAAATTCTGAACCATTTTCCAGAAGTTCGAAAAAATCGAGCGATTTTCCGACCACACACAGGTGTGATAGGTGCTTATGAGGGGTCGCATTTGAAAACAATCATAGATATCGATTTCAAACAAAAAACAGCCGAAAGGTATGTTTATTGGCTTAACTTTACATTTTATTTCATTCAAAAATTCTAAACCGTTTTCCAGAAATTCAAAAAAAAGCGGAGCGATTTTCCGACCGCACGCTCACGGAGTAGATGCTTATTAGTAACAACGGCCTTTGAATACAATAACTGATTTGGATTCCAAACCAATAACATTTGAAACGTACGTTAAGCATGGTTATATTTAACATATTGTTAGGTATATTAAAAAATAATTCTGTTTCTCTGAGAGTTATCATTTTTTTAGAATGGCAGATTCGGTGCCAGATTCATCCCCTCTTTCCCGATCGTGCATTATATGCACGCAGGTTCGGACAACGGATGAAGAGGACATAAACGAAGAATTATTTGACGTTTCACAGAAACTTAAGAAATCGTTGTACGACACTTCCATTACAAGAAACGATAATTTCTTCAAAATGTTCAAAGGCGATAACCCTTTATTTATTCATGCTTCTTGCCATATATCACACATCTGTACATTAACAGAGGCTAATCCTGATGATCATTTTGGTGAGGAATTATCTGTCGTTGGGGAAAAGTGTAAAAAGTCTTTAAAAGAAGCTTCATTGAAAAGAAAAGATGGATTCCATCCATTTTTTGCAATTAGCGGTTCTTCATTCGTTCACGCTTCCTGTCGAAGATTGTACATACATTCTTGGTACTGCAAAGTTTCTCATAAACAGAAAAAGGAAATTGGGTACAAAGAATTTGGCAATAGATCACCTGTAAAAAAAATATGTATGTCAAATGAATATCCCGATTTTGATTGGAAAAAAAATTGCTTCATATGCGCGAAGACTTGGAACGAAAAAAAACAAAAAAAGGAAATAATAATCATTGGACTCCTTGATATCAAATTCGTAATTAGCAACCTCTGAAACCCCCCCAAAAAAAGTTTCAGTCATTTTCAGTTGTTTTTCTGGCAGTTATTCAATTGTTAGTTAAAAATATACGAAATAATTAATAACATATGCGCCATTTTGATTATGCCATTTTTAATTTGAACTCTTTAATATCATATTCGTAATCAGCAACAACCAAAACCCCCCTAAAAAAATTTCAGCCATTTTGAATAATTATTCAGAAAGTTATTCAATTGTTAACTTAATTTGTTTATTTAACAATGTCGGAGGTTCGACCGACAAAAAAAAAAACTCTTAACTTTTCGATTTATGGAACCAAGAAGATCCAAAGTTTCAAAAAAATCGGTAAAGCATTGAACATTTTTTGGGTTTTTTAAAAATTTCGATACAGTGACTCGACTATTAATAAAAAGTGGTAATATGAAAGTGAAATTTTAATAAGTGCGAAATATGATTTTTTAAGGCCATGTGGACAGGACGTAAACATTTGCAAGCATAAATAAGTGTGATAATTTTACTTCCACATCCACGTAGTGGATTGGAAGTATAGTAATCGCAAAAAAAATTTCAAAAATTTTTATTCGTGAAATAGGTTTAGAATGTCATGAAACGTCGAGATTTTAAATTTGAGCGAAAAAAAAATTTTCTGTCTGTCTGTCGGTCTGTCTGTCGGTCTGTCTGTCGGTCTGTCTGTCTGTCTGTAACTTTTTTTGTCCGCACGCTTTCTCCGGAACGGTTTAAGATATTGACCTGAAATTTTGTACACGTATATATTATAACGAGATCTGGAACTGGATTGTTTTTTGAGGAAATCCGGTGAAGGGTTGGGGGTTAAATAGGGGGAAATAAGTAAAACAAGCTTGTAAGAGTACAGAAACTTGAAATTCGGTGTATGTACTAGAAGTTAAGGCCTCGGATTTTTTTATAATATTTTTCAACCCCCCACCACCCCTACCCCATTAATGGGGTTGATAAAATAAAGTTGAGATATTCATTTGAAATTTCGTACACGTATGTATTATAACGATGTCTAGAATTAGATTATATTTTAGGATGATTCCGTTGAAGGGTTGGGGGTTAATTTGAGGTAAATAGAGGAATATAAGTAAAACAAGTTGGTAAGAGTACAGAAACTTGAAATTCGGTGTATGTACTAGAAGCCAAAGCGTCAGATTTTTTAATAATATTTTCAACCACCACCACCCCTACTCCAATTTGAAAAGGGTTGGTAAAATAAAATTGAGATATTCATTTGAAATTTTCTACACGTATGTATTATAACGATATCTGGAACTAGATTATATTTTGAGATAATTCCGTTGAAGGGTTGGGGGTTAAATAGGGGTAAATAGGGGTAAATAGGGGAAAATAAGTAAAGCAAGCTGGTAAGACTACAGAAACTTGAAATTCGGTGTATGTACTAGAAGCCAAGGTCTCAGATTATTTATAATATTTTTCAATCCCCACCACCCCTACTTCATTATTAAAAGGGTTGATAAAATAAAATCGAGATATTCATTTGAAATTTGGTACACGTATGAATTATAACGACATCTGGAACTAGATTATACTTTGAGATGATTCCGTTGAAGGGTTGGGGGTTATTTAGGGGTCAATAGGGGGAAATAAGTAAAGCAAGCTGGTATGAGTACAGAAACTTGAAATTCGGTGTATGTACAAGAAGTTAAGGCCTCAGATTTTTTTATAATATTTTTCAACCCCCGCACCACCCCTACCCCATTAATGGGGTTGACAAAATAAAGTTGAGATATTTATTTGAAATTTCGTACACGTATGTATTATAACGACGTCTGGAATTAGTTTATATTTTGAGATGATTCCGTTGAAGGGTTGGGGGTTAATTTGGGGTAAATAGAGGAATATAAGTGAAACGTTGGTAAGACTACAGAAACCTGAAATTCGGTGTATGTACTAGAAGCCACAGCGTCAGATTTTCTTATAATATTTTTCAACCCAACCACCCCTACTCCAATATGAAAAGGGTTGATAAAATAAAATTGAGATATTCCATTTGAAATTTGGTACACGTATGTATTATAACGACGTCTGAAACTAGATCATAATTTGAGATGATGCCGTTGAAGGGTTGGGGGTTAAATAGGGGCAAATAGGGGAAAATAAGTAAAGCAAGCTGGTAAGACTACAGAAATTTGGGATTCGGTGTATACTAGAAACCAAGGCCTCAGATTTCTTTCTAATATTTTTCAAACTCTACCATCTCCGCTTCATTATTAATGGGATTGATAACATCAAATTGAGATATTCACTTGAAAGTTAGTACACGTATGTATTGTAGTGACATCTGATTGAGATGACTCCATTGAGGTGGTAGGTTGTAAATAGTGGAAAATAAGTACGGTAAATTAGAAACTTTATTTTTAACGTATATGGTAGAAATCAACTCCTCAAACTTTTCTATGACATCTACCCCAAATATTATTAAAATTCTATGACCAATAATTTCCACATACTAGAGTGCAAATATAGTCAAGATGTTTCCTTTAAAGGGACTTGGACGAATAATCTGGATGTGGAAGTAGTGATTCCTTAGGCAGCGGTTTTTTAGTTTTCGAAACACTTCTAGTTTTACCAACGAATTTAGTCTTGTGTTTAATTGTTTTACAATTGTAACCTTAAAAACTTGGGGAATGACAGACCCGTTCTGGCACACTTGACATCGAGGATATATAGCAACATGAGGTAATGTTCACCTCCCAAGAAATAGTGAATGTTGGCACTATTACTCGATATCGACTTTCACCCCATTTTCGACTCCACTTAAATAGTATATCCTGGTATCGTAATTAAAAAAAAATGTTTTGCAAAAATTACAGCTGTTGAATGATTGATAAATTTAATGCATACGATTTTCGATTCCGACTGTTTTCTCGAATTTGGCGAAGACAATAAGGAAATTGTTATTTTTATAAAAAGACGTGGTACAATATCTCAGAGTACATTAGTTAATCTTTGAGATCTGCCCTATTAAATGTAGATCTTTTATTTATTAATGACGTTAACTCCATCTGAAATTTACCGGACAGCACAAAATTATTCTGTCCAGATATCATAAAAAAAATCCAGGTCTTGGCTTGTAGCATATACACAAAATCTCAAGTTTCTGAACTCTGACTACTTGCTTTACTTATTTATCCCTATTGCTTCTATTTACCCCCAACCCTTCCTCGAAATAAACTTGAAGTATATACTGGTTCCAGATTCCATTATAATACACACGTGCACAATATGGCAAGTCAATAACTTAAACAGTTCCAAAGTAACCGTGCGCACAAAAAAGTTTGACAAACAGGTCGACGACGGACAGACCGGCAGCACGTTTCATGACATTCTAAACCTATTTCAACAAAAACAGTTCTGATTTTTTTTTACAATTACTGCGGAAGTAAGAATGTATATGTGGCCACAGAAAATTCTATTTCTAAAATAAAAATTCGGTTCACGAGTGAGAGGTGAAAATGGAATTGCCCTATTTTCAATTTAATCAAATTTTCCACATTAGAAGCGATCGCAGAAAAAAATAATTTGCTGGTTTAATTACGTGTATGATGTAAACCTTATTGTAATATCGCGTGTAAAACTCAATTAAAACATGAACCAGCTAGAAGTTATAATTCGGTAATGTGAGATAATAATTTAAAAATATGACTGGGTGTTGAGGTGTGATAAATTTTGTCCTGCATCTTTATGTACATGTAGCTACCTATAATAAAAGCGTTAATAAACCATAATATTTAATTCAATTAGGTAAGCATGGTGTACTTTTTGAAATTTATATGTTCAACTATACAAAGTCTTTGACTTTTTGTTTTACTTATAGTTACCATAATATAGATCTTCTAAAGTGATATCAAAAATTATCTTGGTCAAAGATGGCCATGTAATGAAAGACTGTTGTCTCAGCTTACGTTATCCTTTTGTAATGATTATGACCAAGTCTTTCAAGTTACGCCACACGCTGACATCATCTGCAATAATGTACACGTGTTTTTAATTCGAGAGATAAAAATAATAATATTTCGGAACCACATCCTTCCAGATCAACTGTAGTTACGCCTCTGGTGCGGAACAGATCACTACTTTAGAGCCCAAAAAACTTATCTACCAATCTCCACCTCCCATGTCGACCCATATTGGTCATTACGTTCTTTAGTGCGAAACAGTGAACTTCTGTGTAGATATAGTTTATTAAAATGCCGAAATGAAAGGCCCAGGATAAAATAGACGTAAGTAAGAGAAAAGTAGGAGCTATTCTAGTATTTAGTTCGTTATGTGAGTACCGAATTGTATTTTTATTTTAGGCGGAAAACAACCAAAAGAATACAATGGGATTAATATGTTATAGTTTAATAAAATAGTGGGACTATTGTTTATTCAATAGCAGATCTGTGACCAGTACTCAATAAAAGTAGTGGCAGTAATCAGTAAGCAGTATCAATTTTTATTTCATACTGACATAAATGAGTCAGTAAATCGAACATTACAATATATGATACTGTAATGTAATATTACAGTATCTGATACTGTAATGTGTTACCTAGCAACATTATCACATTATTGTTATTAGCAAACAATCATTTTTTAATTTTGACTTTTAACTTTTACTTCCACATCCACGTAGTGATTTGGAAGTATAGTAATAGTAAGAAAAAAAAATCAATTTTTTTTTCTTGAAATAGGTTTAGAATGTCATGAATAGGGGGAAATAAGTAAAGCAACCTGATACGAGTAAAAAAACTTGAAATTTGGTGTATATAGTAGAAGCCAAGGCCTTGACACTTTTTACGATATTTTCCAACCCCCCACCGCCCCCCCTCCATTATTAAAGGGGTTGATAAAATAAAATTAAGATAGAAACCGAGACCTCAAATTACTTCTACATCCACGTAGTGGATTGGAAGTATAGTAATCGTAAAAAAATTTTCAAAATTTTTTTTTCGCGAAATGGGTTTAGAATGTCATGAAACGTCGAGATTTTAAATTTGAGCGAAAAAAAATTTTTGTGTCTGTCTGTCGGTCTGTCTGTAACTTTTTTTTGTCCGCACGTTTTCTCCGGAACGGTTTAAGATATTGACTTGAAATTTGGTACACGTATATATTATAACGAGATCTGGAACTGGATGGTTTTTTGAAGATATCTGGTGAAGGGTTGGGGATAAATAGGGGTAAATGGGGGGAAATATGTAAAGCAAGCTGGTAAGAGTACAGAAACTTGAAATTTGATGTATGCACTACAAGCCAAGGCCTCGAAATTTTTCATAATATTTTTCATTATACTTTGAGATGATTTTGTTGAAGGGTTGGGGGTTAAATAGGGGTAAATAGGGGAAAATAAGGAAAGCAAGCTGGTAAGACTACAGAAACTTCAAAATCGGTGTATGTACTAGAAGCCAAGATATCAGATTATTTATAATATTTTTCAACCCCCACCACCCCTACTTCATTATTAAAAGGGTTGATAAAATAAAATTGAGATATTCATTTGAAAGTTGGTACACGTATGAATTATAACGTCATCTGAAACTAGATTATACTTTGATATTATTCCGTTGAAGGGTTGGGGGTTATTTAGGGGTAAATAGGGGGGGAGATAAGTAAAGCAAGCTGGTATGACTACAGAAACTTTAAATTCGGTGTATGTACTAGAGGCTAAGGCCTCAGATTTTTTAATAATATATTTCAGCCCCCCACCACCCCTACTCCATTATTAAAAGGGTTGATAAAATAAAATTGAGATATTCATTTGAAAGTTGGTACACGTATGAATTATAACGACATCTGGAACTAGAGTATACTTTGAGATGATTCCGTTCAAGGGTTGGGGGTTATTTAGGGGTAAATAGGGGGAAATAAGTAAAACAAGCTGGTATGAGTACAGAAATTTGAAATTCGGTGTATGTACTAGAGGCTAAGGCCACAGATTTTTTAATAATATATTTCAGCCCCCCACCACCCCTACTAAATTATTCAAGGGGTTGATAAAATAAAATTGAGATATTCACATGAAATTTAGTACGCATATGTATTATAACGACATCTGGAACTAGATTATATTTTGAGATGATTCCGTTGAAGGGTTGGGGGTTTAATAGGGGTGTATAGGGGAAAATAAGTAAAGCAAGCTGGTAAAAGTACAGAAATTTGGGATTATTTGTGTATACTAGAAGCGAAGGTCTCAGGTTTTTTTATTAATATTTTCCATCTCCCCACCACCCCCACTCCCTTATTAAAGAATATTGAGATATTCACTTGTAATTTGGTAGGCGTATGTATTATAACGACATCTGGAACTAGATTATATTTTGGGAAGATTCCGTAGAAGGGAATAAGTAAATAAAGCTGGTAAGAGTACAGAAATTTGGAATTCGGTGTATATACTAGAAACCAAGGCCTCAGATTTCTTTCTAATATTTTTCAAACTCCACCACCTCCGCTTCATTATTAATGGGATTTATAACATCAAATTGAGATATTCACTTGAGAGTTAGTACACGTATGTATTGTAGTGACATCTGATTGAGATGACTCCATTGAAGGAGTCGGAGGTGGTAGGTTGTGAATAGTGGAAAATAAGTAGGGTAAACCAGAAACTTCATTTTTAGCGTATATGGTAGAAACCAACTCCTCAAACTTTTCTATTACATCTGCCCCGAATATTATTAAAATTCTATGACCAATAATTTTCACATACTAGAGTGCAAATATAGTCAAGATGTTTCCTTTAAAGTTACTTGGATGAAGAATCTGGATGTGGAAGTGCTGATTCCTTAGGCAGCGGTTTTTTTGTATAATATTTGTTAACCCCCCACTACCCTTACTCCATTATTAAAGGGGTTGATAAAGTAAAATTGATATATTCCCTTGAAATTTGGTACACGTATGTATTATAACGACATCAGGAACTAGATTATATTTTGAGATGATTCCGTTGAAGGGTTGGGGGTTAAATAGGGGTAAATAGCGGAAAATAAGTAAAGCGATTTGGTAAGAGTACAGAAACTTGAAATTTGGCGTATATGTACTAGAAATTAAGGCCTTAAAATTTTGTATAATATTTTCCATCTCCGTAGAGCAAGCTAGTAAGAGTCCAGAACGTCATTTTTGCTGTATGTGCTAGAAACCAATGCATTAAATTTTAACATTGTAAATGTTTAATAAATCGAAGACGTAACGGTAATACGGAAGTCCTGTAGCGATTTGTGTAACGCTTGGAAATCGGTTGTTTTTTTGGACACGAGATCGTTCGGTGCTGTTACATCGCATACTTCCTTACAAGATTCAAATTTAATTTTGAATATGATAAATGTTGATGCCTAGAATCATATTCTTGCATTCTTACGTCTCGACGCTGATCGACGCCTAACGTCGTTTTTGTAAAACTTGTGTATTTGATTCCTAGATTCATATTCTTGCATTTTTACGCCTGGACGCCAACCAACGCCTAGTGTCGTTGTAATACTTCTGAATTTGATAAATTCTGATACCTAGATTCATATTCTTCCATTTTTTCGTCTCGACGCCGACCGACGTCTAGCGTCGTTTTTGTAAAACTTCTTAATTTGATAAATTTTGATACTTAGAGTCATATTATTGTATCATCACGTCTCGACGCCGACCAACGCCTTGCGTCGTTTCTGTAAGACTTGTTTTTGATTAATTTTGATATCCAAATTCATTTTCTTGCATTTTTACGTCTCGACGCTGACTAACGCCTGCGTCGTTTTTTAAAACTTGTGTGTTTGATATATTTTGATACCTAGATTAATGTTCTCGTATTTTTACGAAACGCACTTACTGTGGAATATTAATGTTAATGTAATATTAAACTTTTCTTTATTTCTATCCCCTGTACATTTTGCACATTTTGTAAATATCACGTCAGGCTAGAAAATTAGCTAAGTTCATTTTCAATTTCTTAACGAAGCTTGCTAATTTGCAATTTCTGTAAATTTTTTTACGACATCTGCCCCTAATATTATTAAAATTCTATGACCAATTATTTCCGCATACTTACATGCAAATATAGCCAAGAAGTTTACTTTTAAAGAGACTTGGAAGGAAAATCTGGATGTGGAAGTAGTGATTCCTTATGCAGCGATTTTTCACTTAAGAGTGAACCCACGGCGAGTGGGGAGGGCGATAAAGCTCCAAATGAGGAGATATCTCCATAATAATCAAATTTTAGCCAAAAATAGCCTTCAACAATCCTGTAGTATTTATTTATGTACAATTTACACTGATTTTCAGTTAAATAACATCACCTAATTTGCAAAAAAGCTTATTGTTAATCTTTATAATTATGATTAACAATAAGCTGTTTTATGCAAATTGGGTGATGTTATTTATCTAAAATAAGTGTAAGTTGTACATAAATAAATACTGCAGGATTGTTGAAGACTATTTTTGGCTAAAACTTGATCATTAGGGAGATATCTCCTCATTTGGCGCTTTATTCCCCTCCCCACTAGCCTTACGTGGTGTTCACTCTTAAAGATAGTGTTTTTTTACTGTAAAATATACTTTCTACCAGCTTTAGTAAGTGAATGTTGTTACATAACTCTAGATTAGGTTTCTACTACAAAATTTAGCTTAAATAAAGTTAGTAATTTTTATTTTATTCAAACTAATATTCATATTGGTACTATTGTGAAGTAAGCATTTTGGCACCTACCCTTGCTTATAAAACATGCTTTTCTACCGACTTCAGTAAATGAAGAATGTTAGATAGCTATAGATTAGGCTTCCACATACAAAATTTTTAATATTTTGCTTAACTAAAATTAGTAATTTTTATTTAAGTTGGAGCTATATTAATGCTGTTAAGAATTTATAGGTACTTCCACTTGTAAAATATAGTTTTCTACCAACTTTAGTAAATGAAGAATAGTAAACAATACAAAATCTGGCTTCTCTTTACTAGGTTTTTGATTAAATAAAGTTAGTATTCTCTATTTTCATTGGAAAAAACATACAGATTATTTAGTTTACACTTTTATTTACTTTTATTTGACAGTGACAAGTTTAAGACAGTCATAATTAGCTAGGAAAACAATAGTTATAACATAGTTATGCTGATGCGATTGTTAGATTACGGTCTAAGTTTTTTAAATTCAAGTATTTAGAGGTGTTTTAAAACCTCATGAGCCGTGACCTTCATATGCGCAGAGACATAATCCGCCCTGTTGACTCAGTTACACTTCTTAAAAATATTATATTTATTGTTTACAATTTATCCCGAGCTCTTGTTTATGTATACAGCAAAGCAGCCTCCAGTGTCTTCAAAAACATACTTATAACTCAGATTAAACTTTGCCTTTTGCGCATTTCGCGGCTCATGAGATTCTGAAACACCTCTATAATCCATTTCAAAAAGAATTATAAAGACAGTATGACATAAAATATTATACGATACAGGTCCGGTAGGTCTCATTACAGTACTCGTTTATATTTCACACTCGGCTCCTGCGTCGCCTAATATGAGTCACCCACCGGACTTATAACGTAAATTACTATTGCTTTGCTTGCAGTATTAAGTACCAGTACTTTTCAGAAATATTTGACATGTTCAGTAATGCACTTAAAATCAAAGATTTGCATTAGCAGTAATAAGAAAAGTACTCTTCAAGTAGAGTTTTTTTATAAATACTTGCAGTACTTTCAAGTACGGCAAGTAATTTTTGAAACAACGATTTACAGTATTTTAAATAACTCGCAGTATATATTTGTAAATATTTTTTTAAGAGCAGTACTAATATCAGATACATATTAATATCAATAATAACGATGAAGTTTTTGGAAGTATAATTTTCATTACAAAAATTCATGTTTCGAGCCCGTTTCTTATTATTGATAGATAATGATAATAACTATTAATATAATGTCGTATGTATTATATGATATGATATATTATGATATAGGAAAATTACAGTAAGTACATAAAAGATTGTAATACTCATTTTATTTATAATATATGAATTTACAACAAAGGAAATAAATAAAAAATATATAAAAACTTAAGGCAAAAATTATAAAGCATAATATACAATAGTCTAAGAGATGATAACATATTTTTCTGCCATTCTGCCCCATCTGAACATTGAGCATTAAGCAGACTTATAATAAAAAAACGTTTGTTCAACTGTCGTATATTATGGGAAAAAAATTACAACCCCCTCCACCACCGGGATAAAGGGTAAATCGCCCCTTGCACTCTTTATTCTCACCTTAGACATATATCCGTATTTTACGGTCATCTACAGAGAGGTCAAAACTACCCATCCCCAAAGTTTCATTAATTTGGGCGGCTATGCATTTTTTTAAAATTGTCAAAAGAAATTATTATAGTTGCCCAGTTAGAGTATTGGTGAAATTTTGAGGAATGTGGTACTTGCTGATCTGCAGATAGCCGTAAAAATATGAACAGACGCATAGGTTGGAAATAGAGGGTGGACAGATGTGCTCAAATCTTTAATCAAGAGATTAGACCCCTTTATTCCTGAGGAAGGAGGCGGAGACCATTTTTACCATGATGCAGAACACCTAAATAAACGTTTTTCATAAGTCTGCCTATTCAAATACGGCAGAAAAATATGTCATCTCATCAAATCTTAGACTATAAGCATTTATAATGAATTTAAAAATCTTTATTGCTTTTCAGTAACAAGTTTCAAAATTGTTCGTGTTCATTTTCTGAATTAGTCAAAATGAACGAATGAATTTATTTTCACTGATAAAGCAGAAGATGAACTTGCTGATTCAAATGATTTCACTACACTGTATTTTACCATTGTCCACCACAGTGCAGTGGCCAAACATGGATTTTGCGAAAATTACTTGATTTGTTAAAATGAAATACTTGTTAATTTTTTCTTAAGAACTTTATATTTTTATAGTTTTTATTCACCAGAGAGTGTTTTGTAATACTGGGATTACTTGGAGTAGATTATGATTTTACAGTACATTTTTAAGTAACAAGTAATGCTTTGTAAAGAATTGTAGAAAATAATTACCCAGTACAAGTACATTGCAAACATGTACTTACATTTTTACAATACCAGTACAAAAATGTTAAAAGTACTTAAAGTACCTAAACTACTGCAGTACATATTTGTAGCTCTGTTCAATAGCAAATATCAAAGAAAGATAGGTAAGGGTTTGAGCGCCCTAAGTACCCACCTTGATAATAAATAGATGCCGGCAGAATTAAAATTTATATTAATAAGAGAAGAGCTATTAAACCGGGTTATAGTACCAATTTTAACTAAATCTAAGAAACGCATTAACTAAATGAGAATGACCTGAAATAATATAATAATGCCATTCAAAAATGTTTTGATATAGGGGCATTTTACTTGTGTTATTTACATTTTTACTTCCCTCGCATACCGAAGGGAAGTATTGTATTCGAGAAAAAATCACCCTCAGAGATTTTTACGGATTCTGACGTTTCAGATCACGGAGATTACGAAAATATAGGTTTTTCAATTCCGTCAGTCTGTCTGTCTGTCTGTCGGTCTGTCTGTCTGTCTGTTGGTGCATTTACTAAAAAACTACTTGACGGAGAGCAGTCAAATTTGGTAGGTAGTTGACGCTACTGTCAGCGCAGAAATGGTAGAAATTTCACTGGAAAATATACAGGGTGGACCGTCTAAACGGAATAAATAGTGAAAAAAATTTTTTTTTGCTTAAATATAAAATTTACGTTTCATGACGCGCTAATCCTATTTCGGGAAAAAAAAAATTGAAATTTTTTTTCACCATTTTTGAAAAAATTTTTACCAAGATGAAAAAAAATTTTTTTTGCTCAAATTTAAAATTTCTACGTTTCATGACACGCTAAACCTATTTCTGAAAAAAAAAATTTTGAAAATTTTTTTCACCATTTTTGAAAAAATTTTTACTACTAAAATAAAATATTTTACTTCCCTCGCATACCGAAGGGAAGTATTGTATTCGAGAAAAAATCACCCTCCGAGATTTTTGCGGATTCTGACGTTTCAGACCACGGAGATTAAAAATTTCAAAAAAAATTTTACCACTAAAATAGATGGAATTTTTTTTCTTTGTTCAGATTTAAAATTTCCACGTTTCCATGGCATTCTAAAATTATTCAAACAAATTTAAAAATGTTTTTGAAAAATTAAAAAAAAAATTGACAACATGTTTAGGTAATCTATTTATCACTATTATAGAATAGACGAAATTTAAAATTTTCGCGTTTTGTGACATTCTAAACCTATTCAAAAAAAAAGTTTTGAAAACCTTTTATATTTCCACTCCATTACGTGAATGTGGAATTGAAAATGTGACAAATGGCAATAATATTTGGCATATGCACCTATTATATACTTTTATTGAATAATGGCATCCCAAGAAATAATTCAGTCATGGTGGACATTTGTAAAGGTATTTGCGCAAGCCTTCCATATTTGGCACCTGTTATTTAGTATTGAACTTTTGCTGTTGGATGAGCACTCTGTATATTTTTTTGACCAAAAGTTATCAGATTTTTTTGTAATAATAGCAATAACTATATTCCGATCTGTATTCTCAATGTCATTTCGTAATTAATAATTTTTTAGAGTGACCGCCATGCACAAATAACGAGGGAAGTTCTGTGTAAATAACTTTACCGATTTTTTCTACAGCTAAAATAAGGTTGTTTACTTCAGAATAACTCAATATTTACAGATTAATTAGATTTGGAGAACTCTGTACATCTACAGTTGGTCTGGAAGGATGTGGTCTAAATATAATTGAAGATTAAAGGACGTACCTGCAGGGAAGTTCTATCTTAATTATATGAGCAACCATATCCGAACAGACCAACCCACCCACCTTCTTTTACCCCGTATTCTAATCTGATTGACAAAACACAGAACGTAATGACCAATATAGGCCAGCATGGGAGGTGGGGATTAATAGATAAGTTTTTTGGTCTGTTCCGCACCAGAGGCGTAACTACAGTTAGTCTGTTCGATGTGGTTCCTCATATAATTAAAATTGAACTTCCTTACAGCTAAGCCCTCTAATTTTTAATAATAAACGTAATAGAAGATTATTAACGTTCTTATTAAGAATAGCGTATTTCAGGAAACCGTTGAAATTGTCCCCAGCCATGCTCAGTGCTCCAGTTTATGCGTCTCCTCATGCTGCGAAAATCATTCTGCAACTTTAACGGTGTTATGGTTGCAAACTCTTCAATAATTGTTTGTTCCAATTTTTGCAAATCAGAAATTAAGTATAAGAATTGCGAAAATCCTCTTTATCAAGTACCATAACAGAATAATACCTAACGTTTAAACAAGGCGACCTTGGGGGAAACTCAACTTGTATTGATAAGTTAAACTTATCAGCCAGTTATAAAAAGGCTCGAAAAGAAAAGCTATTATATTTTGTCTTGCAGTATATGCTGTCGTCCCGTCCTGCGGAAAATAACTATACTAACTACTACCTATACGGAGAGATATCGGTAACTATTTGATTAAAAAAATGTGCCCCCACCTATCCGCCCACCATACCAAAAATTGACTGATAAAAGTTTGGTACTTACATGATTTCTTCGATTATCGACTGAGATACGATCACCTTTCATCGTCGTATTTGCGCGCTATTTCCTAGACTATAAGTCAATACAAGTTTGTCTCGAAGGCATTTTCGGATTGGTGCCTTCCTAGTCCTTAAACCTTATGGAACCTATTGGAGAGTTAAACATCGAAATCTACTAGCGCTATACAGCTGCCGGATCTCCTTAAGCCTTTGGAATAAAGCGTAAATGTGGTGTAAAGCCTGCTCCACGCTGCGCTGGTGTCAGTATTCATATTGGGAATCGAACTGAATTCCTATCAGATTCTGGCCCGGTTTAAATGTGATATTGCCGTTATCATTGCACGATATAACAAATTTATCTAAATAACTGCTGGCATGGATACACCTTAAATGCTTTGTTAAGTTTGATAATTTTTATATTTCCGTTGTAGTTTTACTTCCCCATCCACGGATTAGAGTGGAAGTATAGTATTCGTAAAAAAAATGTATTTTTTTTTTTGTAGAAATTGGCTTAGAATGTCTAGTCGAGATTTTAAAATTTGAACGAAAACAAATATTATGTCTGTCTGTGTCGGTCGGTCGGTCGGTCTGTCGGCGGGTCTCGAAATAAATTATATTTTGCACTAATTCCGGTGAAGGGTTGGGGAGTAAATATGGGAAATTAAGTAAACTAAGCTGGTAGGAGCAGAAAAATTTGGGATTTGGTGTATATGCTAGAAGCCAAGGTCTCAGATTTTCCCTCCTCCGACCCCACTCCATTATTAAAGGGGTTGATAAAATAAAATTGAAATATTTACTTGAAATTTAGTACACATATTATAACGACATCTGGAACTAGGTTATAATGTGAGATGATTCCGTTGAAAAGGTGGGGGTTAACTATTGTAAATAGGGGAAAATAAGTAAAGACAGCTGATAAGAGTACAAAAACCTAGGATTTAGTGTATGTACTAGAAGCCAAGGCCTCAGATATTTTATATTATGTTCCATTTTTTCATTTTATATATTTGGGGATTAAATAAGTGTAAATAGGGGAAAATAAGTAAAGCAACCTATTAAGAGTACAGACCTCAGTGTTTTTAATAAGATTTTTCAACCCCTCCATTACTCCATTACCCCAATCCATTATTAAAGGGGATGATACAATAGAATTTAGATTTTCACTTGAAATTTAATACATACATGTTTGCAAAATCGTATAAAGAACACTTTTAATCACATGCATTGTAGTAACATCTGATTAAGAGGATTCTGTTGAACGGGGGAGGGGTAAATATGGGAAATAAGTAAAGCAAGCTAAGAAGACTCCAGAAATTTAATCTTTAACGTATATGCTAGAGCCAACGCCCCAATTTGTTTTATGACATCTGCCTCAAATATTATATTATTAGAAACCTACCGGAAACCTATGACAAATTATTTTCACATACTAGAGTAAAAACCGCTGCCTAAGGAATCACTACTTCCACATCCAGATTCTTCATCCAAGTCACTTTAAAGGAATCATCTTGACTATATTTGCACTCTAGTATGTGGAAATTATTGGTCATAGAATTTTAATAATATTTGGGGCAGATGTCATAGAAAAGTTTGAGGAGTTGGTTTCTACCATATACGTTAAAAATTAAGTTTCTAGTTTACCCTACCTATTTTCCACTATTGACAATCTACCACCTCCCACCCCTTCAATGGAGTCATCTCAACCGGATGTCACTACAATACATACGTGTAATAACTTTCAAGTGAATATCTCAATTTGATGTTATCAATCCCATTAATAATGACGGGGGGTGGTGGAGTTTGAAAAATATTAGAAAGAAATCTGAGGCCTTGGTTTCTAGTATATACACCGAATCCCAAATTTCTGTACTCTTACCGGCTTGATTTACTTATTTTCCCCAAGTTACTCGTATTAACCCCAACCATTCTACGGAATCATCCCAAAATATAATCTAGTTCCAGATGTTATAATACATACGTCTACCAAATTACAAGTGAATATCTCAATTTTATTTTATCAACCCCTTTAATAATGCAGTAGGGTAGTGGAAGGGTTGAAAAACATTATCAAAAAATCTGAGGCCTTGGCTTCTAGGACATACACCTAATTTCAAGTTGCAGTACTCTTACCAGCTTGCTTTACTTATTTTTCCCTATTTACCTCTACTTACCCCCACTCCTTCAACGCAATCATGTCAAAATATAATCTAGTTTCAGATATAGTTATAATATAAATGTACCAAATTTCACGTGAAAATTTAAATTTAATTTTATCAACTCATTTAATAAGGGAGTGGGGGTGGTGGGGAGATGGAAAATACTAATAAATAAACCTGAGACCTTCGCTTCTAGTATATACACCATATCCCAAATTTCTGTACTTTTACCAGCTTGCTTTACTTATTTTCCCCTATATGCCCATATTTAACCCCCAACCCTTCAACGAAATCATCTCAAAATATAATCTAGTTCCAGATGTCGTTATAATTCATAGGTGTACCAAATTTCAAATGAATATTTCAATTTTATTTTATCAACCCTTTTAATAATGAAGTAGGGGTGGGTGGTGGGGGTTGAAAAATATTATAAATAATCTGAGACCTTGGCTTCTAGTACATACACCGAATTTCAAGTTTCTGTAGTCTTACCAGCGTGCTTTACTTATTTTCCCCTATTTACCACTATTTAACCCCCAATCCTTCAACGGAATCATCTCAAAATATAATCTAGTTCCAGATGTCGTTTTAATACATTATGCGTACTAAATTTCATGTGAATATCTCAATTTTATTTTATCAACCCCTTGAATAATGGAGTAGGGGTGGTGGGGGGCTAAAATATATTATTAAAAAATCTGAGGCCTTGGCTTCTAGTACATACACCGAATTTCAATTTTCTGTATTCATACCAGTTTGCTTTACTTATTTTCCCCTATTTACCTCTAAATAACCCCCAACCCTTCAACGGAATAATCTCAAAATATAATCTAGTTCCAGCCGTCGTTATAATTCATACGTGTACCAAATTTCAAACGAACATCTCAATTTTGGTTTTTATTTTATCAACCCTATTAATAATGAAACAGGTGGTGGGGGTTGAAAAATATTGTAAATAATCTGAGACCTTGGCTTCTAGCACATACACCGAATTTCAAGTTTTTGTAGTCTTACCAGCTTGCTTTACTTATTTTCCCCTATTTACCCCTATTTAACCCCCAACCCTTCAACGGAATCATCTCAAAATATAATCTAGTTCCAGATGTCGTTATAATACATACGAGTACCAAATTTCAAATGAATATCTCAATTTTATTTTATCAACCCTTTTCATATTGGAGTAGGGGTGGTGGGTGTTGAATAATATTATAAAAAAATATGACGCTTTGGCTTCTAGTACATACACCGAATTTCAAGTTTCTGTAGTCTTACCGGCTTGCTTTACTTATTTTCCCCTATTTACCCCTATTTAACCCCCAACCCTTCAACGGAATCATCTCAAATTATAATCTAGTTTCAGATGTCGTTATAATACATACGTGTACCAAATTTCAAATGAATATCTCAATTTTATTTGATCAACCCTTTTCATATTGGAGTAGGGGTGGTGGGGGTTGAAGAACATTATAAACAAATCTGACGCTTTGGCTTCTAGTACATACACCGAATTTCAAGTTTTTGTACTCTTACCAACTTGTTTTACTTATATTCCCCTATTTACCCCAAATTAACCACCAACCCTTCAATGGAATCATCTCAAAATATAAACTAATTCCAGACGTTATAATACATACTTGTATGAAATTTCAAATGAATATCCCAACTTTATTTTATCAACTTCATTAATGGGGTAGGGGTGGTGGGGGGTTGAAAAATATTATAAAAAAATCTGAGGCCTTGCCTTCTTGTACATACACCGAATTTCAAGTTTCTGTACTCTTACAATCTTGCTTTACTTATTTTCCCATATTTACCCCGATTTAACCCCCAACCCTTCACCGGATATCCTCAAAAAACAATCCAGTTCCAGATCTCGTTATAGTATATACGTGTACAAAATTTCAAGTCAATATCTTAAACCGTTCCGGAGAAAACGTGCGGACAAAAAAAAAGTTACAGACAGACCGACAGACAGACAGACAGACAGACAGAAAATTTTTTTTCGCTCAAATTTAAAATCTCGACGTTTCATGACATTCTAAACCTATTTCACGAATAAAAATTTTTGAAATTTTTTTTGCGATTACTATACTTCCAATCCACTACGTGGATGTGGAAGTAAAATATGGTCAAGATGTTTTCCTTTAAAAAGACTCGGATGGGAAATTTTGATATGGAAGTAGTGGTTCCTTAGGCAGCGGTTTTTTATTGATATATTCTGCAATTTTAATGTTGCTTTTGGTATCTGGAGTAAAAATATTTGTTTAATTGTATATGTTCCAATGACAGTTAATTTTTCAATTTATTTGGTCTGTGTATCAGTTGTGAAAGATGAATGGCAAAATCTATTATAAGATTAACACTTCTTCATGGCTGTTAAGATGTGAATTAAAATTTAATTATATTTGGGACGACATTTCTTTCGTGTGCTTACCAGTTAATATCCATAATGGCAGTAATTTTTACCTAAACAGTTATATTTACAAAACTTACGCTATTTTATTTATATATCTATTTTCAATCTTTTTATTATTTGACAAGAAAATAATAGGGTCATTTACATATTTAAAATTTTTAGTGTATTGTTCAGCGAATTTAATACATTGTACATTAATTAACTCTTTCATTACTAAATTGGCAATGGTGGCGGGTATATAGGAGAATTCATAGCAGTTCTGAAAATTTAGATAAAAATTGGTTATTTTCAAATAAATTAAAATTCAGACAAAAAATAGCTAGGTATATTCGTTTTCAGTTAAGAGATATTTTTTGGTATTGAACAATGTGTTTCAAAGTTAATAGATGAATAGCATTTGTTGAAACGGGACCGTTAACGTCAACTAACTCTTTCACAGTAATATTAATAGCCGTTTGGTGATTCTGAAAACTAAAGAAAATATGGTCCAGATTGCCCGTAGCATGTACCTGTTACATATATCTGAGGCAAGTACTTAAATTCTATTTAAATGTTTTGTGAAGCAAGCGTGGCCGAACATACTCTACTCTTTCGCCGAACCTTACTCTGCAATAATGAATTTCGCCGAACCTTATTCTGCAATAATGAATTTTTTGATGAATTGAAATTTATGAACATTTAAAGCCCAAGAGTTAGGGATTACATATGTACATTTACTAATTTTGGACCATTTGTTATTAACTCATTTTAGTACAGGGAAGTAATTTAAAGTAGAATTAGAACCATTTATATAATTGTTGCACATTTTATGGAACACTTTTCGCAGCTCTATTGTAAATAATGTTAGTTCTATACATTTTTTGTTTAATTACAAAACATAAAAAATTAGATTTTCTTTCTACTAGCGATATCACCGGTTTTTGAAATGTGCCGATCAAATGCATATACTCCTCGTTTTGTATTTGCGAAGACTATAATAATGTGATTTTCAGGAACTGTACGGTTTTTTATAAAGTCCCAAAATTGCTAAACTTCAAAAACCCTTTATATATTAATGTAAATATGATTAAGTATTAGAGACTATAAGCGGTAAAGAAGCATTCTAGAAAATTATTAATATTACCGACCACGGTACCGCGCTGTGTGACAAAGGAGACAATCATTATCTGTCGCCCCCTGACTTCGAGCTCCAGCAGGTATGGCAATATCGGTAGAAAATTATAGCGTGTATGTATATACGTTATTTCAAGTGCAATCACCCTCTTTTGCACATGTTTATTAATTGATACGGTGGGTTTCATTCTTCATTATTATTTATCCCTGATGGGTATTTTTATTTTAGGCAAAAATTTGAGACAATTTTTTATATTAGTTTCTTTTCATATACTCACATTTTAGCCATATTATATTCCACCAGTAATAACTTTAGAAGTGCGTATTTTGTAACCAGAAACGTTTCTAGCGGGTATATTATAGAAATACAATTCTATAACAGTTTCCAGGAAACTTCTATTGCCTTCTCCTGTTATTGATTTTCCCAAAGCTTTTACAGCTTTTCGCATCGCTTCTGATTTGTGGAGCTGTATCTAAGCTAGCGCTTAGTAGGTGGCGCCCCAATACCCGTTCTTTAAATATATATTATTTGATTTGTTTAAGGTGGCCATTCCCTAGAAAGAGACATCCGATAGGGTCATATTTATTATTTTTGGCCATAACTTTTTTTTCTTAGTACGTATATTTAAAAAAACTATAAGAGTACCTAAGTAGAACCATAACAAGACTATTCCTATGAATTTTCACTCAATAATTTCAGTGGTTTGCAAAATAGCTAGATTTAAATATTATGTTAATCTTCCTATTTTGTAGTTTTAAATCTAGCTATTTTGCAAACCACTGAAATTATTGAGATAAAATTCATAGTAATATTCTTGTTATGGTTCCACTTAGGTAGGTACTTTTATAGTTTTTTTAAATATGCGTGCTAAGAAAGAAAAGTTATGGGCAAAAATAACAAATATTTCCTTATCGGATGTCTCTTTCTAGGGAATGGCCACCTTAAGTACTGTGAATTTGTTTTGCCAATCCAGTTGTAGTAGTATGACATGAGGATAATGTTAACCACTAAAAACGCACTTTAGGTACGATCGAGAATATTAAATAAATAATAACTAATTTTCCAAAAACTTTACTATCTGCGCACCTAACACAACTGTGTTACATTCTTGTTTGACCTTATTAAAAAAAAAATACAGTTTACAAGAAGTGTTGTTGATATGAAATTCTCTAGCAGAGGATAATCGACCTGGCTCCCTGTTACAATTGATGCTTAGGCCAGCTCAGGGATCTAATTAGATAAGCAGACTCCATTTCTGACAATGCTAAGCGATTACTAAAATACTCAAATAAAACAGTATATTGGTCTCCTGAAAAATCGAAATCGATGTCTTTGGCATGTAACTTTTATTCATCTGTATACTACTATAAAGTCAAATCAGTACAAATAACATTGCTCAAATAATAAAGTAATGTATAAATTACCAGCCTGATGAGAAATCTTAATGGTCCCAAAATATACTTTAATACATATACTATGTAATATTCAATAAAAGCTTCTTTAGATTTGAAATCGTGACTATACCCTTTCCCATGCGTCCTGCATGTAGTATTCGAAGATCATTCGTGGAAGAAATTCATAGTCTTGAATAATTATTATAAAGGACCTTGCAGTTTTTGATAGAAAAATGGATTTCAGTCGATTGTTCTGAAACTTCGGGAAATTGTTTTCCTGGACCCCCTGATTAAAAGTCTTCATGGCTACCAGTCCGACCGAATTCGATTTTTTGATCTATAGGCGATCGAAACTGGAAATTTGAGATCTTGCATGATGGCGTTTGTTTCTTCTTTGTACAAATACATATGAGCGTGTATGGGTGTGTATGTGTGTGTGAGCGGGTGTGCGCGTACGTGCGTGCGTGCTTGTCTGTTCAAAATGGGTGAAAATGTTGTTCCGCAACTGAAGCTAGCATCGAAGTGACAAATATTACTTCTCGTACCTAAACCATGGCATTGGCTTACACTTCTATAAACTCCGTATCATAAGACTAAAGTATTTTTTGACAATGCCAAAACCAGCCATATCTCTTTGATAAAGTATCAAACCTCATTCATATTGACACCCAGTATTCGCCATATCTCCATTAACACACAGATGTTGATTCGAATTCAAAAGTAATTTTCTCCCTTCGTTCAGAATCGGAAGTCGAAATTCTCGTTGTCCGGAGAACCCATATGTGCAACACTTACCACTATGTTGTTGTGATGTTCCTGGTGTATCCGTGTATCCTTAAGATGTTGGGACAGGATATGAATTGTGGAAGGAAATGGTTTCCGACAAAAACAATTATTGTAATTCACTTCAACAACTATATGTTATTATTCTTCTAAATTTTGAAACAAATGCGAGAACAACTACTATTTAGCGCCACACCGAAAATCCAAGTCTCCTCTCCCCATGGCATACACAAAGAAACAACTTCTTGTTTCTCTTTTTACATATAGTGTGACTCACTTAAGATGAAGACACCCTCATATCTCTGATTAAAAATCGGTCTGCGAAAACCTGTAAAATATTATCTCCTCAAATATTAGGATTAATTACTATTTACTCTTCATTGAATTCAGCGATATTAGTTTTAGTATAAAAACTACTTCTTTTGCAACTGATCCTTTTTTGGGACAACCTGTTATTTAATTAGACCTTTCAATTACGAAAAGAATGAATTTTTTAATTCTTAAAACTCAGATTTAAAAAATCAAACCTACGCAGAGCCAGCTTATTCAAAATAATTGTTGTAAAAATGTATTAACAGAGCATTTCTTCTTTGAATTACTGATTTATCTTAAAGAGAAAGTAAACAAGTATGCATACTTGTTTACTTTCTCTTTAAAAAGATAGAAAGATTTCCACGTGTCGTACTGGAAAATCGGGAAATTTATTTTGTCGGACAATTCGAAAACTGGACTCTACATGTTACTATTAAGCAATCTTGAAAAAATCATCTCTTTATCAATAAATTTGTAAAAGTAGTTACAAATTTATTGATAACTAGGTGATTCTTTTAAGCTTAATAGTAACATGCAGAATCCAATTTTCGAATTATCCGACAAAAGAGATTTATCGATTTTCCAGTATGACGCGTGGAAATCTTTTGGAAGTTTCAAATCAGATGTAATGTAATGTACCGTAACGTAATGGAACTGAACGCAACGTAACGCAAGGCAGAGTAACGTAAGGCAAGGCAACGCAACGTAAACGTAGCATAACAATACCATACGATACGATACGACACGACAAAATATAATATAATAAATAATATGATTTAATTAATCCTAAGGAAATAAATTATAATACATTGAATATTGTAAATAAACCAGATTTAGTAATTGTAGTCAGTTACGAGATAATGTAAGATCATCTGACCGTGAGCAAGTAATAATATGCTAAATATATTAGAGAACAGTTAGGTTTTCATATTAGTACCTAAGAGTTAACATATAATATAAATAAAAAATATAAAATACTAAAAACTAATATTTAATGAAATATTATGGATTTCGGATGTTTGCATTAATAGATTCTTAATTTAGATCGCTAGCAGGATCGGCCACGTGTTTTATAAAGCTTATTTTAACAGAAAAAATACATATTTGGACCGAAAATAAATCATTTGTTCATGACGTAAATCTTGCCTAGGTCAATTCTTTTCTTTGCTGTGTTCGTCAATCATTTAAAAGGACCCTTTTCTCCCGTCTGATATTTAGATTTTTTGCCTACCCAATTGTTATACCTACGTCTTTCTTAACATGACTACCGTACAAAACAGAATCCAACAAGCTTGTTAAACGAATGCGAGGACTGCTTTATTCCTGTTCTTTATTCGTTCTGTTTTCCATAAATATAATTTATAACGTTAGAGTATTTTATATTTTATAATTGGGATGACATAAATTTAGATTTACTACTGTGTATTTAGCAAACTTGAATATAGAAGTTCTTGATTCCGAATGCTTATTTGATTCATATTTTACTCCACTCTAGCACAATTTATAATACTAAAACTTTATTTGACTCTTTGCACACTTAACATTGATATGAATTTTAATCGGCTTCAAGAAATGCAAGCTTCTCAATTTCATCTGAATGTTGTGACTTTATATCATGAATGCGGATGTTCTAAACCGATTTATACGAATTTTTATATATAAATGGTTTACAATTTTCTCACAGATTTTAGAAATGATTATTACAATTAAAAGAATTACTTAAATTTAATTAATTGTATACATTGGCGCATTGCTTAAATTTTCGATATATAACGCTTTATCTGGGAGTCCGGCATGCCAACTTTAAACAACATTTTAGTCAAAGTAAAAATTTAGTCTATAGTAATAAAAAATAATCTGAAATTATTTTTAGAAATTAGTGATTTTTTTTATAAAAAAGTTTATTCAGGAAAGTTGTTCAGAATCAGTTTAAAACACCAATTCCCAAGATTGGTTGAAAAAAGTTCACTGCAAGGAATCAAGAGTAAAATTAGTTTCAACGTGATTATCACGAGATTGCTATGATTTATTTTCAATTACAAATTATCATGAGATCTTTTAAATAAAACACGTATGTCATAGTGTCAAATTATTAAAATATAGTTGATTTTTTATTGTTTAAATAATTAAATTATCACTGCAGGAAGACTAACCATAGCTGAAAAGGTGGAAATTATATAAAAATTGTAGGTGATAATGTGCGTTCCACAAGAGAGTTGCTAGTGAATTTAATGTGAGGCGTACGGCCGCTTTATCCCATAGGACACGTCTCCATGAACGAGAACATCCAATGGCACGATACCGTCAAGTACCTTGGCGTTATCATGGATCGAAGCCTGACGTGGAGACAGAACACGGAAGCGATAATACAGAAAGCCAGGACTCTACTCTACCCTATGATAGGTAGACAGAGCCCACTCAACCTGAGGAACAAGCTCACGCTTATCAGGACCCTCATCGCACCTATTCTAACCTACGCCTCCGTAACCTGGGGATACCAAGCAGCCACCCACCTGAAGAGGATACAAGCCGTGGAAAACGTCGTACTTAACGAAAAAGCGGGCTCAGCCCTTACGACGCCGATCTAGGTCTACAGCGATGATTGGGGCAAAGAGCTCAAGCTCGAACCCTAATCATCCGAGACTCTCAACAAAAGTCAAGAATATTGGCGCACGGTCGCTTTATAATATATTAGACGATTTTTTTAATTAACCAAATTTTCAATAATACTGGAAATGTAATCAAATTGAAAACAAAAGCCGTTCAAAGATAGTCAGACGAGCAAGTTAGTTTGAACCTCATACATGATAGCCCTAAAACAAGTATTAGAACAATTTGACGATTTAAATTTATCTGTTTCGAAGATCTTAAGTTCGAAGTTCTTACACATATTGTTACTGGAGCTAGGCCTCGACAAAATGATGAAATAACAATAAATATTATTTGCGGGTGCAACTGCTAATAATGATAAAAAAATATTAAAATTCCATCACCCAAAATTGCCTGTCAATAACAAAAAAATATAGTTTTAGTGAGCGGCGGTGGAAGCCATGCACTCCAATCAGCTAGTCGGCGGGGAACCAGGAAAGAAGGGTGATTGTTTTTCGTAGTGGTCGTCCTAGGTGGTTATTAGTTGATATGTCAAAAGAAAAAACATATCGAAAAGCAAACGTTTTAATATCTACTAATTTATATAGATAAAACAAATTATATCACAATCGTATCACTTAGGTAAGCAGAATATTGCAAACTGGGCTTTACCTATCTAGCAAAAGAACACATATGCGTATTTTATTGTTCTACAATAGATGTGTAGATGTTATAGTAAACAAAGTTTATGTAAATAATTTGACTGACCGAATGTGATCACTTTCGTCCGTTTACAAGCAATCGGTACGTTAATTTTAAGGAATTGCTTTCTTAATTTTAAATAGAAGCTATAAAATTATTCTAAGCGACATGTGACTTACAACTTAATTAAATACTTAAAACGTTTGACCTGATTTTGTGAAAATATTGGGCGTTATACATGTAAGATATTTCTATAAACGTCTCTCAGATAATTCGTAAGAATAGATGTTGTGTTCCCGTGTTTTCCAAAAGCATGTCCTGTAGGGTAGTTTCTCGAAACAGGGGCGTCGAGTCGTCAGCAAGTAAGTTTCACGGCTGGTAGTAAAGGCTTTCCTCTCAGTGAAAGAGAATCCAGAGGCTGTGCTTGGTACAATTACTACTGCCAAACATACTTAGCAAACCAAATCATAAAATTGTGCCAAGAAGCGGATGGACACGGACATTGAAAATGGAGCAAATAATAGTTAAGACCAAGAAAATATAAAAATGAAGCTCTGAAAGAGAATAACGCCCAAATTACCTCAAGTGACCAAAATATAAGGTTAATTACTTACTTCTACCCCTTGTAGAAAGCTCCATTGATCATACATATTTACCTAAGGATGGCTTGTATCAAGTTCATCGTGAGCCGAGTTTAATCCGGTAAACGGAAACTGCAGGAAAATCACCAACAACAGAAGAAAATATTCCTCACAATTATTTAAATACTTCTGTAATATAATCCCAATCAAATGGTTATCGAAGTAAATAATTTTTACAAAAGTATCACAGCTCAAAAAGCCTAATGTAACTCATTCAATACCTCAAACAACAGTGAAGTCGAAAAAGTAGGAAAAGATATAGTGGGCAACCCGCAAAAAAAATAAAGCGAAAGAAAATAACTAGAGAAATATTATCATATTCCCATGATACAACTATTACAAGAAATCTAGGGACTAGCCGATCCCAAATATATATTACATCCTATATTTACAAACTAATTAATATTTTATCCTGGAACTACCTTTTAGCGGCGCACAGTGGAAAAAAAATGCCTTTTTTTGGACAAAAATCTGCATACAAGTCAAATCTTAATCAATTTTGATCTACCTTGGCTTAAAATGTAGGTTATTGGCTAAACTTTCAGAGTATACTGCCTAAATTGCAAACCCCGATTTTCTAACTTCAAAAGTTGTATCAAATTTGAGAGTAATCACTTTTTTCTATTTCTGCAAGTCAAATCTTAATCAATTTTGATCTACCTTGGCTTAAAATGCAGGTTATTAACTACCCTTTCAGCGTATACTGCCTAAATTGTGAATCCCGATTTCCTAATCTTTTGAGAACGATGAAGAAAGATCTTTGATTCGTCTCTTTTTAGTTTTTGAAGCCCCTTCTTCGTATGTTAAGCGTGATCGACCTAGTTTAGGTGGAGATGGAGTAGAGCAAGATTGAGTCTCAAATGTTTCTCTATTTTCAATATCGAAATCAACAATAAAATCAGTTTTTAAAAATTGTTGGTATTTTGTAAGAAAAGGTGATTTTGTTCTTTTTACATTATTCCATTTTCGGTGAGTCAGGAATAAAAGAATTGATCAATTTTTTCTGCATCATCTTTAATTGATTTTTATCAAACTTGGATGCATCCCTAATGTTATTTAATATTAAATATTTTTTTGTATATTTTTGTTTATCGCCATTTCAAATAATTTCACACACTTTTTTTTATTGATTTTATATTTCATTTTTGTAACAATGTTTAATTCATATAAGATATGTCAATATTAACAATTTTATAGGTATAGTTAATAATTACATTTATTGAAAAAGCGAGAATAATATTGCATCCATAATTTTTGATATTTGCACAAAATTAGAATATATTCACTTATAAAATACAATTATTCAGATTCCTGCTTAATGTGATAAAGCTTGCACTTTAATCTATAATAATACATTTGGTAGACTGATGGTATTATCAATATCTAGTTAACCTCTCCAATATACCTTCAAGATAATTAATAGCAATAAAATATTCCATTGGATCATTTAAATAACTATTAGATATTAGATAGATATACTATTAGTGTCCTCGATGTATCTTCATGATAATTATTGTCAATAAAAGATTCGAGTTTTGTTGTTTATAGTATACATTTCTTTTATTTTAATAATTTACAAACGTCTTTTATTTGTAGCTAAAATTTTAATTCATTGGCTCGAAAAAAATATTTTTTATAACAAAATATGGTAAGAACTGAAAGTAATTTATAAAACATGTTAATAAAATTTTGAGTAGGGTAATTATGTTTTGTTGAATTTTTTAATTTTAGGAAATCGGGGTTTGCAATTTAGGCAGTATATTCAGAAACTGTAGCCAATTGCCTATATTTTAAGCCAAGTTAGATCAAAATTGATTAAGATTTGACTTGTAGAAATAGAAAAAAGTGATTACTTTCATATTTGATGCATTTCTTGAGGTTAGAAAATCGGGGTTTGCAATTTAGGCAGTATACTCTGAAAGTGTAGCCAATAACCTACATTTTTAGCTAATATAGATCAAAATTAATTAAGATTTGACTTGTAGGCAGATTTTTGTCCAAAAAAAGGCTTTTTTCCCACTGTGCGGCGTAGTGGTTTACTTTTTTGTGCGGATCATCGACGTATATCAATTCAATTGCAAGTCGATCGATCTTAAATGTTTCCTAAATGTTTTCTTAAATGTTTTCTTAACTGCTTCTCAAGTCACCGAGGTAACTCCTTGAAAATCCAGAATGGATCTATAACTATTAAAGCAGGCAATCAATTACAACATATATTAAAATTCTAAGCTAAATTCAATCTGTAACATTAGAGCAAGGTTACAATGTCAGAAGGTTAGAATATTGCTTGTGGATTTAAGGCGAATATTTGAATGATAGAAACTTTCTGAAGAATATTTTGTATACAGACGAAGCTAGCTTTACAACAAATGGTGTGGTTTCATCACAAAACCTAACCCCGCTAGACTTATATTTATGGGAACTATAAAAGCTAAAGTGTAGAAAAGAAGGCCACAAAATTTAAAAGAATTTCGTGACAGAATAACCTAAGCTCGTCAGGAGATTATACCAGCTAAATTACGCAGACTATTAAATAACAATAAAAAAGAATAGAAAAATATGTTTTAATAAATGGAGATTTAGTAGAAAAACCTTTATTTAACCTGAATGTTACAATATTTTTGTCTATTACAATATTATTCGATATACCTTTTTAGAACTGAGAATATTGATAATAAAATAAATTTTACTGTTGTTATTTTGGGATGAACTTTTTTTTTAAACAAACTTAGGAATTGTGGTTTTAAGCTGTTTCTGAACAACTTTCCTGAATAAACTTTTTTTTAAATCCCTAATACATTTTTTACATTTATTCATAGACTAGGGTTTTACGTAGGCTAAAATGTTGTTTAAAGCTTTAAAAGAGGGTTAGAAGCTACATATAAAAAAATTTGAAATTGAATGAAAAATTAAAAAGTCATTAAGGTGTTACCATTGCAAGTGAAACACACTGTAGATGAAACGGTTGAAGTTTTAAAATAAAGAAAATATTTGTTCTGTATAACAAAATTGTTAACAGGAAAAATATAATTTAGATATTAAGTAAACGAATACATTTTGAAAATATATTATCTAATTTTTTGTGTTCTATCACAAATCTTTAATAAAAAACACGTGATGCGACGTGTGCTGGAGTAATGGCAGAGTGAAATATCTATAGGAATCAGAAAAATAAATGATATAAAAAGTTTATTCAGATGTGCAACTAGATATATTGTATAAAGGAAATGTCGATTCAAATGAACAAGGCTACCTCAGTTATAATACTGAACAACAATAGAAATACTACTATACTTTTATCAGCACCCTCCGTGAAACTAGTATTTTAATAAACTATGAACACACATTAAGCTTCTCATTTTTTAAAACGCAGTCTTTTAAAGAGGTTTTGTTAAAATATCTACTGAAGTTGAATTTATTATATTTTCTTCATATATATCACGTACGAATTTTAATATGTTATTCTGTGAAATTCTGAATTCCTGATAATCTTTATTGCACTCTGGTGGTCCATACACAAAATCGTATATTAAATGTTTTTATCTAGCAACTCTTCCTTCAACAGTAACCGAAATCAGGTTCTTTCGTAGTTTCACTAGCAACTATATATTCGGCTTCTGTTGTCAATAGTGACATATTTTACTGTTCTCTTGAGCTCCATGAAACACATCCTCCTGCCAATTTGAATATAAATCCAGTAGTACATTTTCTGTTTTCAGTATCCTCAGTAAAATCTGCATTTGCGATATCTTGTAAGAACAATATGCCTCTATTTGTTTTTCTGGCGTAAATAATGTACTCCGAAGTTCCTTTTATATATTTAAATATTATTTTTCTAACTTTTCAATCAAGTTCAGTAAGTTTTTCCAAATGCTGATTTAACGTTACTCATAGTTAATGCATTGTAGAAATGTCTAGCTACAGCTAAAACAAATAAACTTCCCACAGTCTCTGATACAGCCTCCTTATAAGGTATTTTTATCATTTGTTTTTAATCTCGTCCTATATGTAATATCCGCTCCGCGAACCTAAAACAATATAGAGCACAAAATGATCAGGAAATCCCAGATAGTAAGCGGTGAGGAGGACGCCATCTAAAACATTAAGCTGATGTTACTAAGGAGCCGATGTGAAAGAGCTTTAGTGAGGCCACACACGACTAGCAGGCAACCACGACAGATGATGTGACGCTGTCAGACGTGCTATACAGCAAGTGTGGGTCAAATTAGTGTTAACATGGAGGAGGTACGAACTTCAACATCGCTATTTGTTTACAATAATTTATATATTTTTTTTATTTTATAGAACAATTGGGACACTATTATTATTATTATTTCTATGATTATAACTAGAATACTGTATGGTTCACAAAGTAAGACCTTGAGAATAAGAAAATAGCCTAAGAGTAAAACGATGATATAGTAACAATTTAAGATATAGGGGGTTATTGCTTTCTTAAACATTTTGCCTCATTTTAATAAATTAATTTGACATAGCAATTATTAAAAAAAAAATGTAATTATTTAAAAAAATAATCCCTGCTATAATATTTCTATATAACTATTACTCAACAAATGAGTATCCACCATGTCCTCTCTAAACTCGTCGTAACCTCGTATCAGGATAACCATTTATTTTCCCTCTTATCTTTGAATACAAAGATCTTTTGGCCGTGTCTGTGTCTGGTCCAAATCCTTACAAATATTTCTAAGCAAAGAGAAGCCGTTGTTTAAATGGTGATGAAATCTTTGACTTGACAGCTGGAACAAATATAGAAACTCAAAGAGAATTTTAAGCGAATTTTATTTAAAGTTCGCTGAGGTTGATTTATTTTTATTAAACATTTTTTTGCTTGATTAATTAATGTAATAAAAAGCTAATGAAATATAACTGACTAGCATATTAAAACTGAGATTATAGACAGATAAATTAAATTATTAACTTTCAATATAGAAGTAAAAGAATGTGTGTTTCCAAATTGCTTTTTTAGTGGAGTATGCCAAGAATAACAAGATTATTGTCACTTCTGCGGCTATTAAACAATTAAAACTAGTGTTGAATATTAGAATATGTCCTAATAGTCTAGGTGAATATAGTGTGTTCTATTAGAGGCTGCATGTATTGTCATGTCTGTTATTATAAAATAGTCGGTTAGATTTTCTGTTCGCTTTTAGATTTGATTTGATTTCTGTGTTAAATAATTTAAAAACGTCACAATCATCCACTATTGAATATACTAATATTTTCTTAATTTAAATTGTTACGTCATTTTAACTTACACGCTGTACAGGTATTTTTTAAGATTTTTAGAGTGAGGGTGGAAGAAAAAATATTGATATATTTTTTTAAATAATGGCTCTGACTTTCCCAGTTTTGTATTAGTAGCTTATGATATAGTGTTTATAAATATAATGTAGGAACTAATTTTACAAGTGTCTTTATTATATAGCCCAATTGTCAGAGACATCAAAGACGTATATGAAATTTTTATATATTCGCTACACTAAATTTGTTGTAACTTTTCAACTGATTAATGAAATTGAGCTCAACAAAGCTTAAATGAAACGGGAAACATGTTGCTATTGTATTATCATATTTTCAAATATAAAAAATGAATGCATGTAGGAATAGCACATATATGAAGGGGAAAATAAAGAGATTTCCGATGAAATCGGTAAAAGCTCTACCATTTCTACAATTTTTAAGATACAAATCTGAAACTTTCACGTATTACTCTGGAAGTAATGCATAAAAAGATCCGATGGATAGCTATGCCAAATAATTTTTGTGATAAAACTTATTAACGTTTATTTTACCTCTAGTTTCACGAATTTTGGAGTAAAGAAAAATGTGTCTTTTATTTTCGTAAAATAAAGAAGGTTAATTCAATTTTTAAGGTAAATCGTCTTAAAACATCTTAAAGTACACATTTCCAGCTTTAAGAGTCGCACCTACAGAAATCTAATAACGGGATTTAAATTAAAGTAATAGGTGGTTAAAGTTAGTTATACATATCAAATTTTATCGCTTTCTCAAGATTTTGAAATTTTGGAAGTGTACATCTTCAAAAATAAATTTTTGAGATTTCGTTTACTCATCGAATCCTTTTATACTGTTACGTATTTCCACCTCTTAGGATACAGGGTGTGTATGAATCCGAGGGTTCTAAAATAATTTTAACAAGGGGTAAACCACTAACACTTTATTTAATAATTTACTGATTATACAAAACTTCTTAAATAACCTTTACACTTTGTTTACCTGATATTTAACCTCACTTTTCACCGAACGCCACTGTAATAAACTCCCCTTTCTGCGCCGTTAATCGCGCCTTATATACTCTGAAATTGCATCTAGATTTATCCAGAAACAATCAAGAATCTTCTCACCACATTCCAGAAAAGTCCATTTTTTTCTACTAGTTTCCAGTCACTCACTATTAGGCAGTGTAATTCATAACAGTATATTACTTCAAGAGTAATATGTGAAAGATTCAGATTAAAAAAAAGAAAATTGTAGAAATGGTAGAGAGCCTTTACAGATTTCATCGAAAATCTCAATATGTTCCGACTTCATATATGTACTATTCCTACTTACCTAATAGCCACATGTTTCTCATTTCATTTAAGCTTTGTTGAGCTCAATTTCGTTAATTAGTTCAACAGCTACAACAAATTGTTGCCACGTTCCATTCTCGTGCGTTAAAAAAATCTAGAGCCTACATTTTTGATCGTACAAAAAAATTTCATGCACGATTTTGAAATTACATTTGCCCCTCTGTCATCTAGTGCTTTTGATATTATAACTCTAAGAAATAGCTAAACGTATATTAGGAGACCAAAATTCATTCTGGCCGCTAATGTAATTTTAATGACGATTAAAAATGAACATCAAGAATTTAATGCTTGATATGCTAAGCGTTTGCAATTTGTACAGTTTCTTTTATTGCGACTTTTAGTACTATATACTCTTTTATAGAGTTTTGATATTGGATACACGTTTTGGGAGCAATACTGCAGCTCTTTACAGTAAAAGGTATCTGAAACTCGTCATAGGTAGAGGATATGTACAGTAAATAGATTCTCGAGAGACCAAACAGACACCGATATGCTTGAGAGAAGCTTGCATAAAATTTACTGCTATTTTTGAATCAAACATAAAAAGAATTATGGATAAAAATTAAAATTGTTAGATTGCTGTTAAATATATTTTTAAAATACTGTTATAAACAATATGTTATGATTTAGATGTGTCATAACAACGCATGTATTATCTAAAACGGGCAACTTCCCATATTATTGCTGTCTGAGTGATAACAATATATAAAATCGAACAAAACCTAATACAAGAATGACTCTCAGAATTGATTATTGAATTAAATTATTATAGATTCAGTCACACAAGTATTAAATTAATTTAGCCTTATTTTTTCATTGTGTGGGAGGTGGCAACACATTTATGGACAACGAACACACAATACTAGAAGATACTGGGATTAATTCCTTCATCCAAAAACATCCCAATGCCACGGCAGAGACTCGAACTTGGGACTCTATAATGAGAGCCAAGTATTCTTACATCTGCGTGTTACTGAAAAATTGAGCAAGTTGTTAAATATTTATTTGTTTTTGTTACATTTAAAGCCAATTGATAATCTGCTTTGACTTTCCGCATTAGAAATCACAGAAGTAACGTAAATAAAATTATGGCAAGCGATCTGTGGAAATTGACAAAATGATTATATTTCCGTGTGCAAATGGGGTTTCTCCAGTGTATACTATAATATTAATAAAATACTTAAAGTTGCGGTGCACTATTATTTACACTTTAGTAATTCGTTTGCTAAGACTCAACAAACCTCCGCAAACTTGAAATATGGGGCAAAATGTTGACATTATAACTGGCGCATTCGCCATTTAATTAAATCTAGTTTGCCTTTCATGACATTTATTTAGAATAATTCTTATACTTGTATAATTTTTACAACCATAACGAAAACGTATATAGTCCTTCTAGTGGGTTTCGACACTTGAAATTGGGATGCAAGTAGAGTTTAGGACACAACTGAACGAAAAAAATCCTAAAATTTCAATTCTCCTGCATCTGATCACTTGTAGTTTAGTAAATGGCGTGCAAAATAGAAGACGAAAGGTTACCGTCTGCCACTCAGTGATCGAGGAGAACATATGACTACGAAATGTTTTTCTCTGAAAATTTTTGGTATGGTGGGAGAATATGTAGCGAGAGGACATTTTTTTTTAAAACGAGTGGTCATCGATATCTGTTCTCATCGGTCGTTACTTGACATAATCCAGTTACACTGGCAGACAAAAATTCCCCTCGGTGCGCGGTAGAGGGAAATTTAAAAAAATATATATCTTTTTAAATTTCCTTTATTAGAAATATTCCGTAACTATAGAAAATATTCTGCCCGCTAGAAGGTTACTTTTGAATCAAGATCAATCGATATATTAATTAATTATTACTTGTATAAAATTTCTGAGATGTGTAATTTTGAAAATATCTTTTGTTTTTTGTATTTCAATTAAATATAAAGTAAGAGTTGAATCGTTATTTATAATTTCTGTCTTTATAAATAAAACAGTTACAGAATCGCGGCATATTTTCTGTGAAATGTGATTATTACCCTTTCTTGACTAAATCCCGTATTTAAGCACTCCCTGAGTTTCTAAACAATTATATCAAATACAGTTTTCAAAATAAAAAATAATAATAAAAATAAAGGCACTTTGCTTTATAAATTTTTTACAGTTTTAAACAGCCTGTATATTTTATCATAAATCTGACTCTTGCTCATGTCTTTCAAGGACAAGCAAAACCCTCCATAAAGAATAATAATTTCTCGAAAAATCAACAATAAGAAAGTTTACAAGAGTACGGTACTCCATCCGAGGACACACTGTATACGTGGTATAATAAAATAAAATATACATATATTTTGAAATTTTGATTTATACAAAAATAATTCTACAACCTATTTATCGTATTTATATGTAGTAAATTAATGCGTGTTTATACTTACATAAGGTATTATTTATCTTTCATATCTTGGGATATGAATTGTATTCAATGAGTCATTTAAAGTTTATTAAAAATGTGTTCATAGCTTTCCTTGAATCAGTTTTTTCAACGTGCATAATAAATTGATTTCTGGTGATATTAGTAGGGGAGATCTCGACTAAAATCTCGTATAATCATGGCATGGCTAAATTCATGAAAAATGTTTCGTTCCAATCAAAATAAACAAGTTTTCTCCTTGCAGCAAAGTCCCAAAGTGTCGCTAAAGGGGTGAAAACTCGTTTTTAGTTACTTTCATTCATTACAAATTCAGTAGACGTAAAAAATGTCAATTTTTCCACTCGAAATACTTATTTAGTTATGAACGTTTGAAAATTCCAACTTTTTCAACTTTTTAGGTTAAATTTCTACATTTTCTATCACTATTGCCAAGCCGAATTTCCGATTTTGCTAGTACAATTTGTTATCAGGATATGGAATAATATCTCCGCCAAACAATACAAGATATTACAAACTACACAGAACAAACTTATACGCTTACTAACTGATGCAGACAGATACACGCCGATAGCTGAATTACATCGGGCATCTTCCGATGATTCGAGAGTATATAGATGAAATTTCCCAAAAATGTTTCGTCAATAAAATTCAACCATCGGCAATAACTACTGACTTGGCAAACATTAGAGCGCACCAAGGCCCCACCCATACACACAGACTAATACACCAAAGACTTCCCCCGTCTTTCACGGTGACAAGACGGTGACAATAACTTACCCCCACACAAGATAATTTTCTTTTACATGAAACATTTATATAGTTTTTAGTCGTCGACCCATTTTAGTTGAACAGGTTTTTATTAGACATTACACTCCCGTACTAACTCATTATTTTAATTTCATTGAAAATAGATTAAATAAATAGGCATTGATATAATAAAAATGTTTGATTGCAGTACAGTAAGTATAATATACTTGCTAAGGCCATCCAGCCATACCGTTGGCTATTGTTGTTTATTTTTATTTTTGTAATAAAATAAATATGATGAGATTATAATTGTATTGAAATACTAATACAGTACTCTAGCTTAGAGTATACAGCGTATTTAGCTAAATAAAATAAAGAATATTTAAATGGTAAAAAATGGTAATGGTATAAGGATAAAACGCCAATCTTCATCTTTCCTTAGAGACCTCGTGCGGTCTCATACTCAATGTATTTATTTAGTTATGACTTTTTGAAGAATCCATATTTTTCCATTTTTACCAGAAACGCCATTCTTCTATAGTTCGTGCCGAGCCGGTTCCTTAAACCATTACGATTTGTTTAAAAACGAATTATTATTTGTTTGCTTATAATTGCATTGAAACATATTCTTTATAGGATTTTGCAAACAGCAGAAAAAAAACTATCTATAACTAAAAGAAAAACTTTGTGTAAAAATATTAATGAAATCTTTGCATTCTTTCGATCACCTGAATTCTGGTTTGCTAGCAAATTAAAATCCTAAAATGAATTTCAGTTAAAAATGAGAAAAAAAGGCCTAAAATGAATTTATTTATCTACCTTGTCTTAAAAAAATCTTCATGATCGTAGGGGGTTATGTAGATACTAGTTTAATCTGCATGGCAGTAGGGGACTGTGTATATGCTAGTGTTAGAATGAGAATTGTCAAATAAGAAATTTGACAAATTTATTTTAGGATTTTAATTTGCTAGCATAACCAGAATTCAGGTTATCGAAAGAATACAAAGATTTCATTAATATTTTTACACAAAGTTTAATCTTGTTTTATTATTAAAGTTCATTTTACACATGTAATCTAAGACATTGCGATGAATATTGTCTAACTGCCTGGCTGTACTGCATATTTGGTTACTGAACTAAATGTAAATAACCAATAAAACGTTAAGTAGTATATTGGGTCGAGAATAATAAGTTTATTTTGGTTTTCAGAAAAAAACGGTCCTGGGATGTCAAGGGCATGCGCAGTTAATAAAACATATTCTGTTTCGCTAACTACGCATGTTCATGACATACTAGAGACTTTCATTTCTCAAAACCAAAACAAAGCTTAAAGGTTTGTTCTGGTTGTGAGAAAGACCCTGTCCGAGGACGTCAGGCACATGCGCAGTTAGTAAAACGCGTCCTGAACTTATTAACTGCGCATGTTCCTGACATCCGAGGACTGGCATTTCTCAAAACCAGAACAAACCATAAATGTCATAATTCTAGTACAGTTTTCTGGAATCTAGTACACTCTATAAGTCTATAGTGTTATTCTAGTACCAAACTGAGACGCTTGTAGCAACACTACTAGAAGGTATGCAATCATAATATTGCTGTTACAAAACTGTACACATCAATGTCCTTTTTTTACTCCATTATATTTACACATTATGTTTCTGCGTCTGTTTGAAATAATCTAGGTTTCTAGGAAAGATTCCCAGTTCGATTTTAACTAGTGAATTTTGATTCTTTTTCAGTCAGTCAGGTAATTTTATGCACACACGAGATTTTGAACCTATGAATTTTAACGTTGAATTCTGACAGCTAACTGCCCACTATTCATTGATAAATGCTTAAGCTGAAGGCTATATGTTGAATGCTGAATAGGGAATATTCAATATTTAATGTAGCTATCAAAATTACAGTACATGAAACAATTATTGTTGCCTTATACAAATATTTGTAACTTCAATTATATTGCTGCTATTTAAATTATCATGTACACCACTAAACTTATTTTGTAAATATTTTCCTTTGTTCTAGGTAAGTGCTGCAGTAGTAATAAGGGGTCGGGGTTCCGTTGTGGTAAGTTCAATTATGTTTTAATTACTTTCAAATTAGGGAGTCTGTAAAGGGTCAGTGTATATGTTAATATACGGAGCTATTTAAAGAAAATATCTAGGTTCGGCAAAAATCTGTTTTTGAATAATAATAGTAAATTCTTTATTTTTATTAGACTTACAAAGTATATAATATAGTCAAATAATATAATTATATAATAAAATAAAATAAGATGACGGATACTACTGACGAGTTACAAACCGAAAGTACAAGTAATCAAACAATCATAAAACAATCTTAAACCTAGACAATAATATAGTACAAAATCCGTACTAAGGATCGACCTTCATCGATCAGGTAACCAAATGAAATCTATTTTTTATGGAAAATAATATGCAGAAACAAAAGTAATGGTGATGGGTTGCTTAACGAAATATGTTCAAGGCTACATTTAATTGAAAATTCAATAATAAATTCTTTTTCCATACCTTCACCGATCTTCTAATCAAAAAAATGTAACACTAATCGCAAATTTTAATTAAATGAATATAAAAAGCACTTTCAATGGCAGAAATCCCAAGAAATATGAACACGTGTGGCTGCCATCATGAAAGGGCTAAACTTTTGGTTAATTTTCAGTGGCAAGGTCAGTGTTAAAACAATTAGCCAAATAAAGTTAACTGTCAGTGGTATTCTGCAAACTTTTTTAAAGCTGCTATCGCACTGGATATAATGGATACACTCTCTTTCCCGCACAATTTCATGCGCTTCAATTTTTAAACTTCAAAGCATTAGAACCCTGACTCTTGAACGGTTTTTCACAAGCAACCTTATACTTATCGTTTCACAATAAAATTATCTTTATTTTGATATATAATTTATTTGGTTACCAGATCAGTGAAGGTACCACTTTCGATTCACCTATTTAAACCTAGCAACCGTATAGCCTTGAACGGAAAAACGTAAACAACCCTATGTTTGCATAATCTGCAGGTTTCTTACTTTCGATTAGTGCTACATTTTTTTAGTTAGAAGATCGGTGAAGGTATGGACAAAAAATTAATTATTGAATTTTCAATTAAATATAGCCTTGAACATAGCAACCCAGCTTTTGTTAGCATTTTTTTTTTCATAAAAAATAGATTTCATTCGGTTACCTGATCGGTGAAGGTCGTCCTTAGTACGGATCTTGGACATAATATATATGGGTGAAATACAGAGAGACATGTCATATTAAAACATTGAGATAAATTATATGAATTCTTCCATATTAGGACATTCTAAGAATTCTGCAACAGAGTATCAGTTATATTTTAACGGCATAATTTTTACCTTATATTTAAATATCTGATGGTCATTCAGTAATTTGAGAAAAAGTGGTAGTTTATTGAATAATTTAATTGACATGATCATGTGCCCATTAGCCATTAATGATAGTGTATGTTGCGGTAAATCGACATTGTACGTTGGTCTTAAGGAATAATTATTAGTTTCGTTTCTATTGATCACGAACTTATGTGGATTGCACTTAAAATAACAGGCAGTTTTAAATGTATAGGATAATATGCAGATTAGTGTTGAAAAAAAGTGTTCTCTTTTAATTGCTCACAGAAAAGTATTAAAATAATTTTAAATATTTAATATGTTATGCAGAGCGTTCAAGAAATTCTGTCCCTCCGTTTAGGAGCTGTTTCTACTCACAAAAATTTAGTAATAAGTAATAAGAAAAGTTCCTATACATACCTATGTGCCGTAAATGTTTCCTAAAGGACGACCCTTAAATAGTAATTATCTCACAAACACCATGGCAGGTAACTATGTTGAAGTACTTTTGCGATATGTTCCCACTTCGAAAGCTCATAAAGCACATTAAAAACGAAGCACGCATTATTTCCTTTAAACCGCTGGATGGAACACATGAATAATTTAGCACGAAAATTAAACAGCTTTTATTTGGCTTCCTCAATTTCAAAAGATGTTTTGGGATAAAATACCTTATCAGTATTTACTACAATTTAGAATATAGCCACATTAGCTTTAACATTTAACTGTGGGGCTACTCCACTAATGAGCATCGAATTATTGTCGGTCGAAAAAGAATTATTGCATTAATATTGGATCTACAACGAGGCTTCTGCAAACTTTATGCCATAGAGCATTCTGTTTAAGCTGTATTGTGTATATTTATTTTAAAATAAGTAAAGCATCTGTGAAACAAAACCATAAAAAGTAAAAAATTATTACTCCCATATATATTTTGCTCTCAGTGACTTTTATTAAAGCTTCCGTAACACAGAATGGCTGTACTTAAAAAATTATTTCATTATATCTCCCGTAAGTTGTATAACAAGCATCCTCAATTTATTTGCGAGAGATAAACAAATCATACAAGTTTTTATGTTTAATGTAACAAAAATTTCTTAAAAAGTGCTAGTATAGCTTAAATAGGCCGGTCGCCGTAACTTTTATTTGGTCAGAAATTTAAAACAGCAATTTTATTGGCTATTCTTATAGGAAAAGTTTCGCTGAACACGATGGTGACATTAAAAAAATTATTAAACACAGGCTTCATTGTTGAAAGCAATGGTTTTTAGCGATAATTCTCATTTTTTGATGTTTCTTGGCCTTTTAACGAAAACGGTGCGTCGGAGAAAAAAAGTTTAAATATAAAAAAAATGAAGATTTTATGAATACTCGTCGTTTGAGACTTGTAGCAAGCTTTTATCTTTGACCGTTCAATTGTTATAAAGAGATTAAGGGTCCTAAATTAACATTTTTTTCCTGTTCAACTAAAGGTCATACGGATTTTATTGTACTCAAAATGTTGCATTTTGTTCATAGAATTTTTGTTTGTTTTTGTTCATAGAATTTATATAGTAATAATTTAAACAAATAAGCTAATTTGTTTATTAAGGATTTGCGACTTTCCATGGCATTTTATGCACTCTCCACCCCCGGCAATCGATAAATATTGATAAAAACTACCATTTCTTGTAGTCTTGCCCCATTTTTCTTTGTTTCTACCCCCCGCCAACGTTTTTAAAAAAATACTTAGAAAACAAATGAAATATCTCGACTCAGGAACATCGCATCGAAGTGCAATTGTCGGAAAATGAAAGATAGTAAAAAAAGGAAAATTTTGAGCTTAAATAGACCTTCGATCCGTTAACTAGAACTAGAGATATAGAACATTTTGTCTTTACGACTGTCAATTGTTTATTAATTAATTTTTTGGAAAAAATCTTATGACAACATAAAGTTAATGTATTAAACTAACTAGTTCTCATTTGTCACACAAATCATACATTTTATGCTTTTATAACAATTAATTTATGAACGCCGTACAACATTCTTTAGTGTTTACGCTCCGAGCGACTTGCCCAGTAACGACTTTGTATACATAAAATTCGAAGCGAGCTCAATTTTAAATGAGCTGTAAGTGATGTAAATCAGTTTCAAGAGTCATTTTTTATCTTATTTCTTAAGTTTTTTAAGTTTAATTATTTTTTGTACAGGGTGTTCCTGAAGAAAAGTTCATATGAACGTATGTCCGCAACGGCTTAAATTTTTGCTACGGGATGTTGAAAATTCTTCTTTTTAATCGTTATTTTTTAATATTTCAGAAAGTACTTTAGACATTATTTTTAATTTTGGTATGTGCTAATAGGTCATAAACCACATATTTTAATTAAAACAGTTATGTTATCGCTCCACCAGTGGCGTCCCTGCGAACATGTCCTCAGATATTTTTCATCGAAAAAGTGGAACGCCACTGACATTTTTCATGCGGATATTTTTCCTGATTAGCGTGTTCAATTTTACATGAAAACGGCCTCTTGCGTTTTTGTCTTCAGACGCACAGTTCTTGATTGAAACAATAAACTCAAATTGAAACTAACTATACAGGCACACACCGTAAACACTTAAAAACGTTGTACGGCGTTCATAAATTAACTGTTATAAGAGCATAAAATGTATGAAAAACCAATATATTTGTGTGACAATTGAAAACAAGTTAGTTTACTAGCTTTACGTTGTCACAAGATTTTTTTTCAAAAAATTAATTAATAAACAACTGACAGTTATAAAGGCAAAATGGTCTATATCTCCGGTTCTAGTTAACGGATCGAGATCTATCTAGGCTCAAAATTTTCCTCTTTTTATTATCTTTTATTTTCCGACAATTGCACTTTGATACGAAGTTCTTAAGTCGAGATATTTCATTTGTTTACTAAGCAATTTTTTTAAAAACGTTGACGGGGGGGGGGGGGCAGAGGAAAAAAAGGACCACAAAAAATAATGGTAGTTTTATCACTATTTATCGATTGCCGGTGGGTGAAGAGTGCAAAAAATGCCATAGAAAATCGCAAATCCTTAATAAATAAATTAGCTTATTTGTTCAAACAATTACAAAATGCGCGAAATATCGACACACAAAAAAACTAAACTACTAAGTTCTATGAACAGAATGCAACATTTTGTCTACAATAAAATATCGGTATGACCTTTCTTTGAACAGGAAAAAAAAATAATATAGAACTCTCAATTTGTTTATAACAATTGAATGGTAAAAAATAATAATAGGTTGCTACAAGTTTTACGGAATTTAAAATTTCCACCATCTTCCAGAGAATCCTGTTCTGCATCATTTTCAACTTTATAATATTGTTCATAATCATCTGTAATAGTTTCTTAACACTTCCAACTACTCGCGAAATTCTCATTGGCTCTTCACAGAGCCCTACTTTTGTAGCATCTTTATTGAATGTTACTAATTTCGAACATAATGTTTATAGTACTTCTAAGGAACAACTTCCCTCTTCTTTAATATGATTGAAATTTGAAGGAGACCAAAAATTAAAATTTTGCGGTTGGTCATGCTCTCAATTACAATGTCTAAGATAACAGTGTGGATTTCTACAGTAAATTTATGGAAACTGTTCGTAACGGGATTGTCATGGAACGCTGTTTCGGCATTTTCTTCACTTTTCTAACCCTCCTGATAGGAATGGTCTGTCCTATACCAATTTATAAAAGAATTTGATGCTCGTTTTGTCCCGTCAATGTCTCTTTGTATCCGTTTTAATTGCTGGAGTGTAGATTCAACAAACGGCTGTTTAAAAGATTGGGTCCACTGGTTTGTAAATATTTTGACAATGGATTTGTAATACTAAATATTCTTAAATATGTTTGAGATAACATTATGATTTCAAATTTTTGCAGACTCTCTCAAATATTTAGCCTTACTCTCACATCTGCATTAAACTTCCAACTCTCTTCAATTTCAAGAGACAAAATGACGTCCATGTAAAGTGAATCCTTATAAGAATTTAAAAACACGACTAATAGCCGTATGTTTGGCCCACCAACGAGTTTTACCTATTAACTGAAGGTTTTTTAATATATTTTCTCTTTATTAATATTTCGCCAAATATTCATTCGTTGGTACGACTCTTTAAAAAATATTGCCAAAGAATTGACTCTAGTAGAAAAAAGATGCTGCAGGAATAGGAGATTTGGTAGCATCGCCTCTGAAGCCGGATGATCTAAATATTTATATTTTCGGAGATTTATATTTTCTAACAGTAATAGGTATTATAAAATAACCGTATTGGTACATATTTTCATAAATGTATATGTAACGCGACGTCGGCAACCAAGAAGAGTAAGATCATATTTCATATTATATTAAACAATCTCTAATTTTATTTATCATCGTTCCAGTACAGCTACCAGCAGGCGCCGGTCATCGTGCCAAGCAGGATTATTGGAGCTGGTCACCGGAATGGGCTTGTTCCATGATATTCTTTTTAAAAGGTTTTTATACTTTTTCATATAGTACTCGATATTCGCATTATATACTTAAAATTTCGTATTATTAACTTTTTCCGTTCTCGAGATATGCGCTCATTTGTGACGTCACTATACGCAAGTGACGTAAGAAAAATGGCTTTCTGGGACCTTTCAAATTTAACCAAAAAGTCGAAAAACATGGAATTTTTAAACGCTGGTAGCTAAATAAATACGTCGAGTGGAAGTTCGTTCTATGTGTCTACGGAAAGGAGAAGGTCGGCGATGAATTCTAATTGTAAATTGCAGGGTCGAAATGGAAAATTCGTTCCGGCAGGAGCGAGAGAAAATTGTAATTTTTTGACATTTCACCAAATTGTACTCCCCTACTGTCAAGTAGTAAGCAAAACAAACAATACTTCGAAAACACTTATAATTATAACCAATAAGGAGCATCAAGTCTATTGAGATCGCCGTGTCTATGCGTATAGTGACGTAGCGCCTGGCCACGCCCCATTTTCGCGAGATGGAAATTTGTAGTAGTTTTTAAGATACTAAACGTGCGAATAAGATTCTGATTTTTTGCAGATCCATTAATTTATACTTGCACTTTCGATTTATGAAATAAAAAAAAAATGCCGAACAAGCCCATTGGTCCAGGTGTACCAGTGGGCCAGTCCGCCCCTGGTCTTAACGCTCTAGCTCTGTCAGTCCTGAATTATTTCGCTACAAGTGTACGTTCTAACTAGAATAACTTGAATCTGATATTTTCTTCTTTTCATTTACAACGTATTCACAGACATTTTGTGATTCATGCCATGTTCTAGTTGGCCTCCCTGTGCTGTATAGCATGCATAGCTTTCTCTATCTTTCTTGCATTCCTCTGAGACGGGGGCTGTTAGAAAGGCAGATAGAAGATATTTTGATGCTTTCGAATTGAGGGCCTGTAGATGTTTGCTGCGAGTTCCTTAGACAGCCCATCACATAAACTGCTCGATCCTCCAAGAAAAACGTTTCTAAAATGGTTTTCTATCATCACACTCTCACGAAAACTCTAATTTTTCACCCCACAAACCGGAGGGAGCAATATATTGTTCTCTCCGGTTTATGGAGTTAAATTGTTGATATTGTAGGGATATCCAGATAACAAGGAGCGAAGAGAACGACTATCGAAACGTTGGTCTACGTCACCAAAGAGCTAACGTGAAAGGGCAGCCGCGACAATTGGCGTGAGACTGTCAAACATACTAAACAGCAAAGGGAGCACAAGTACAACTCGAACATTCGTGAATTACACAATGTTTGTGAAGACGTGAATAATAAGAAGATTCAATTTTCATGCCGGTGAATCTGTTAGGCACTCTTTAAATTATCTGTGGATATTAAATTCTTATTCGCTGTGTCGCACCTTGCACTTAATGAATAGTGAATTCAAACCAAATTAATTAGGCAATTGGGTGATGGTAGATTTAGATTCACTTGTTTTTAATTAATTACGAAGAATAACGCTAGTTTTCAAAATTATAACGTATATGAGACATGATTTTCAGATTATGTTGATAACAATATATTCCATACTTGCTACATCATAATCTGTTAAAATATTCATGCAATAAATGCATAGTTTATTTCATACTAAGCGTTTCCATTTATTATTAACTAGGAAAATCAATATTGATTACACAAGAATTGTGCTGATATCTGTTCACATAATTTCTTTACATTCTGAAAATAGCTCATTAAATCAAGAGGTTGTCATCATAAATTACATCCGGATATATAATGAAAACCTTCAATCCACCTGGTAAAATCTTTCCAGAGTGGCATTTTGCTGCTGTCATAATTCCACAATAAGAGCTTTCAAAGCAATTAGTACAGGCAAAAATAGATAAATATTGCCCCCAATAAGGAACAACAAGGGTAGGGTAGGCAGGGTAACAATTTTTTGTTGAAAATTACTATAAAAATAATAAGAATAAGCCCATGAGTCCCTAGCTGCGCGTTGAAAGGAAGTTACTTAAAAAAGGTTATTATGGGTAGAATTATGGTCTTTTACATGAAAAATACGTACTAATTAAAAAACTATGAGCTTTTGAAAAGTAGATACAGTTATACTTTCACATTCACGTAGAGGAGTAATCGTAATAAAATCAATTTTTGTTGTTGGAATGGCTTTATAATATCATGAAACGTCGGGATTTTTAATCTAAACGGAAAAGAAATTTCTATCTGTCGGGTTGTTGTAACTTTTTTTCTGTGCACCATTACTCTGGAATGATTTAAGATATTGACCTGAACTTTGGCACACGTATTATAATGAGATCTAGAACTAGGTTATATTTTTAGCTTATTTTACTGCAGGGTTAGGATGACATAGAGGTAAATAAGTAAAGCAAGCTAGTAAGTATCAAGAAACGATTAGATAAACGAAAAACTGGAAGCCAAGGTCTTAAGTTTTTACTTCCCTCGCATGCCGAAGGGAAGTATTATATTCGAGGAAAAATCACTCTCCACGATTTCTGCGGATTTTCACATTTCAAATTACGAAAAAATAGGTTTTCAATTCCGTCTGCCTGTCTGTCTCTCTATTAGTTTGCCTATTGGTTCATTAAGTAAAAAACTACTTGGCGGAGAACAGTCAAAGGACAATGTTAAAAATAAGCGATGTTTTACCCCTCCGGGAAATGAATGTTGACATCAAAATTCGATTCTGTATTGTTAATAGAAACAGAAAATGCATATTAGATACCCTAATCTTCTGGGGGAAATTAGTATACTACCTTCAAAATATAAAATCCATCCTCAGACCAGCACTGGTAATGTATTACAAAAATCCAACAAACGTGCCATTGTAGTTACGACTTATATATATATTTATGTATAAAATTACAACAATAGACATCTACAAGTACTTAAAATTACTTGTAGACCATGTACTACCCCCAACTATTCCAACTAGAGGGTGTCAAGCAAAAGAGGCGTGTAACAAAGACTGGCGATTTTTTGGCACCGATGGAAAACGACTTTAGACCCATAGTAGCGATCGTATATTGTATATACATATTAGTGCACACTAGAAACTCCCATTAAGCTAGAACATTATTAAACTTCTCGTAAAGTACAAAAGCTACCTCAAAACGTGTAACGGAAACGTAAGAATTATAAATATCCAGAAAAAGTAGTATGAGTACAACGACTTCATTATGTTTGTGTATAAAATAGCAACAATAGGTGACTACAAAGATTCAAAATTGTTTGTGCATAATATTTTATCTCAAACTACCCCATCTAGAGGGTGGCAAGCAAGAGAGATGAGTAAGATGTGTAACACATATTTTTGAAGTTTTCTGTACTTTACAGTATTCGTACAAATTCTTTCCGATCTAAATCAAAACGAATATTCTATATGAGAAATAATAAACGAACGTTATATCTTTCTTAGAATCAGTTCTTGCTTCTCATTTTACATTAGGTCCGGTTTTCACTTTTTTTTTTTTTAGAAACAAGATTTTGATAACAATTTACGCTATTTCGCTCACTTATATTTGCAACTATTCCATTGGATTTTGGACTCACGTTTCTATTGTTGGTTTGGAGTAGGTTTTGTACTTTCAGGGTAGTTAATCAATTGTTCCTGCAGTTTGTAATCGCAATTTTTTGAAGGTTCATACCTCAATGTTACCAAAAATCGTCTTACTCATCTCTCTTGCTTGCCACCCTCTACTCTAGGTGGGGTAGTTTGGGATAAAATATTATGCACAAACAATTTTGAATCTTTGTAGTCACCTATTATTGCTATTTTACACACAAACATAATGAAGTCGTCGTACTAATATTACTTTTTCTGGATATTTATCAATCTTACGTTTCCGTTACAAGTTTTGGGGTAGTTCTTGTGCTTTACGGGTAGTTAAACATTTTTCTCGCTTAATGGGAGTTTCTAGTGTGCACGCCTTATATGCATATATCATATACAATCGCTATTATGGGTCTAAAGTCGTTTTCCATTAGTGCCAATAAATCACCAATCTTTGCTACACGTCTCTTTTGCTTGACACCTTCTGCTTGGGATAGTTGGGGGTAATACATGATCTACAAGTAATTTCAAGTAGGGTTTATACTTTGAAGTTCTACGCGAAAAATTAGGGGTTCCATGAACCATAGAGAATCGAATTTTGATGTTGACATTCGTTGCCCGGGTCAAAAATCGCCTATTTTTAACATTGTCCTTTGGTAGGTAGCTGATGCTACTACCAGCGCTGAACTGGTTAGATTATATACAGGGTGGATCGTCTAACAGGAATACATAATGAAACAATTTTATTTTCGCTCGATTTTAAAATTTCCACGTTTCATGACATGCTAAACGCATATCAAAGAAAAAAAAATAGTAAAAAATAGTGTTGCCACTATAACAGAAAACTTTGTATTTGATCAAATTTAAAATTTCTACGTTTCATGACAGTCTAAACCTATTTTTAAAAAAAAGTGTTTGAAAAAAAAGGACCGCAGTTTTTTATAGTAAAAATGGCTTTCAGTCGATTGTTCTGAAACTTGGGAAAAATGTTCTCCTGGACCAATTCTCTTTGACCATCAGTCCGACCGAATTCGATTTCTTGATCTAGAGGCGATTGAAACTGTGAACATCTGTGAAGTTCTGCTTAAATTTTCCATAAATATTCTAAAAATATTCGTGCTCATTTTTTTGGAGAAAAATAAGCATCTTTTGTCTCTTGGTGCTTTTTTCAAACTGCTTCCTTCTCCCGAAAAAAAAAAAAAAAATATTCAAAATAAGGTAATATAAATAGGTTATATTTACCTACAAGTAATTATTTGATATAACAACAGAGTTAATAATACTTTCAATAGGTAAAGTTAACCAAAATGTCATAAATTTTCGTGTAACTTGACCTGTAATAATTTCCACCTATAAAATACGTAGATTGTCATGGTAATTTTAACTTAGAGGTCTAATTAGCACAAGACGCCATATTTTCTCAGCGCAGTTGAAGTATGATTCCAAATTGTAGTTTGTAAAATGAGTGTATATGGAAACAAACTGACGAAAAGTTTAAGAAAATACATAATTATACCTGTAAACTCATATTTAACAAGTATAGTATATTTTCGGCTCAAAATATTACAATAATTTTTTTATTTGGTAATATAAATTTTCTTATAGATGAATATTTTTAAGGCGCATTAGTATTTTATGGAGTACAACTGCTATCATTCACAGAAAAATTTTTGGCGCATTGATTTCAATAAGCGAGAACTGCAAATGCTTTCCTCATAAATTGTATTTATTTTAGTTACCGGCATTCATCTTGTATGGTTATTGTGAGTTAGGTATCTCTTCAGTTTTGTAAGTGACTGCCAACCATATGTCGACTACTTATAGAGAAAAATACCAAATAAGTGTAAAAATCTTATTTTTTCCACTTGGCGTCATTTTTAAATTACACATATGTCCGTAAATTCTACCTAAAACTAGTCAACTTGATGTCAAATTGACGCTGAATTCAAGTAAAATTTACCTAAACAGATATTAGTAACCAAATGTACTGTGCGACTACAAGTAAGATTTATATGTAATTTTACCTGTTTTAGTTGATATAACTTAATTTCGACGTTGTCTTATTCTCCACTTATGTCGATTCCACGTAGCATCAACGTAAATTTTACCAAAATATGTTTAATTCTAATTTTGCGACTAAATTTATTATACATAATTTAGGTAGTCTTGACGTCAAATAATACTTAAATGTTTGCTGGGATGCTCTTGTATTAGCATACATACACATGGTATGGAAATCAGCCAGTGGATTGATCGTAACTAAGCCAAAATATTCATAAAAAGACAACAAAACACATGACTTCTTCTAAGGAAATGCTTATCCTTACACCCGGCTCCTTCACCACATTTGAAAATTTCACAAGGCTCCTTCGCCACATTTCAAAATAAAAACTATTATTAAATCAATGCAATAGTGTTGTGACGATAAGAGATATTGGAGAGCAGTCAACGTGGTAAGGCGGGTTGTCGAAAAACTTTCCGCTAAAGTAACTAAAACCGATAGAAGCAACTGCCAAAGGCGACCGCTATCCTCATCACTCCTTTATTCTACTATACAGGGTGTCCCACCGGGAACTGAATCGATCAATATTGGGAAAAGCATGCAACAAAAATTTTTGACGACTTCGGCACTTACTAAAGTCAGTGTGGCTAATCCAACCAAAATAATTAGAAGCATGTAGTACTTCCGGTTATAGCGGAGGTCGATACCAACTTGTTTATTTATATATTTTCGACTTTTCCAAATGACAATGAAATTCCGAGTCCAGGCATGTAGCACTTCTTATATAAACTCTGCAGTTTCGGAGATATTTGACATCTTACAAAAAACTTGATAGGTGCAACGGCCTGCAAGAACAGTTATAACTTTCTTGGTTTATGAGATCCTCATTGGGTCTTTGGTACGTAAAAAGAACAGAAGATGAGCTAGTCTCTAAAACAAAAATTAATTCCATGATAGTATACCAAGGCTAATCATTTGGAGAAAAATAAGTATCTTTTGTTTCGTAGTGTTTTTTCAAAGTGCTTTCTTCTCCCGGAAAAAAATAACAAACAAAAGAAATTATTTTTTTGTAATTTTTTTACGGGAAAAGGAAGCACTTTGAAGAAAAAGTTGGGGGGGGGGCATACGTTGACTGTTTTTACCTAACGAATATGCTTGATTATTTTGGGATCTTTCTGAAGTAGAAAAAAATAAAAATCTAGGGAAGTTCTTGGTCGAAATTATTTTTGTCTAAGAAATTCTGAAAACCGGCAGGCGTGTTCTTTGAACAAAAATAAGCCAAAGTAAAAAATAACGAATGTTGTCGTTAAGTACAATGTCAATTAATTTTTCTTCAAACGTCTGAAAAACATGACATTTCTTAAAATTTAGACGGCTGTGCATTGCCATTAGCAGTGGGGGCTGCATTACTAAAGAGATCGAAAAGAAGAATTCATAGAATCTTATTAATTAGTTTAGGGTGAAAGAGGTGTTTTAGAGAAAAACGCCGAGAGCCAAAAGTTGCTTATTTTTGTTTAAACAACGCGCCTGCCGGTTTTCAGAATTTCTCTGACAAAAATAATTTCCCCAAATTTTTATTTTTTTCTACTTCAAAAAGATCCCAAAATATTCAGGCATATTCTTACAAAAAAATATTTTGTTTGTTTATTTCTTTCCGGCACTTTGAAAAAAAAACACCAAGAGACAAAAGATGCTTATTTTCTCCAACAAATGAGCCTGAATATTTTCAGAATTTGTATGGAACGTTTAAGCAGACCTTCGCAGATGTTCACAGTTTCAATCGCCTCTAGATAAAAAAATCGAATTCAGTCGAACTAGTGGTCAAAGAGAATTTTAATCAAGGGCCCAGGAGAATATTTTCCCTAAGTTTCAGAACAGTCGACTGAAACCCATTTTTACTATAAAAAACTGCGGGGTCCTTTATACATAAATAATTTTTAAAACTTGATGGGGTACTATTTTTAAATTCCATAAACAATTGAAAAAAGATACCTTTTGACATCAATAAAGCGACTCGTTTTCAATAAAAGATCCTTGTTTACTATTCACATTGACCGAATTTTATTACTATTGATAACACAGTTCCAGCTACCGGTAAAGGAAACTTTTTCAAACGTCAGCCTTTAGAGCAAATAGCTCTCAAAGGAGGCGCCCTAAGAAAAACATTATAGGTGACTTTGGTCTTATTATGACCCAGACTGTATGCTTCCAAAATATTGCCCCATACTTCTATTATACCCTGTACATAGAAAAAAAAAAGAATTACAGCAAACATATTTTAAACAATCAAAACAACATACAGCTTAAATGTACTTTATTTCGGCCGACAACCAAAAAAATTAGCAGAAATTAAAGGAACAGTTTACTTTAAAAGGGTCGTTCATATTTTTCCTTATTTAATGCGCATGTTTCCAGTAAAACGTCAAGAACTATAGACACGCCGTAATAGAGAATATTTAAATCACGGTAAGTTTTTATCATACAGCAATCATAGAAAATTATTTTAATTTAAATTCTATCTTTTAAGAAACGCTTCTTGATAGATTTTGATTTAGTGGGAATTTTTCGAGTAAAAAAGACGACGAACTCTAATTCTACCCATAATGAAGTTTTTTTAAGTGTGTTCCACCCAACTTACAACTAGAAAGTCATCGTTTCCTTTAAAGTAAGCATTCTTATAGACATTTCCACACAAACATTGATTACCCTTGCTGTTTCTTATTGAAATTCAGTTTACCTGGACTAAATACTTATTTTGCATTCTCTCCACCTAAACAATAGAAATGTGTATCGTTTTTACAGCTTTTAATCAAGTTTCATCTTTCCTACGAGTTCACACGAACTAAGTCGACGGTCTCACCTAGATACGAACATGTGTACGACATACGATAGCGAGCTTTTAGACCAGGTCGAAAGCTCAGGATTGAATCATACGTCCTAGATAGGTGCGTACTACTCATTTTGATGTATATAATGTTGAGAATGCTGAAATTTCCCTCATACCTAAATAAATTTTACAGTGGCAGGATTGTTGATTAAACTTTGGTGGGTGTTTTATCAGGTGAGTGATTTTATGAATGAAAAAGATTTATTTGTTATTTTGTACGGTGGTTTTATTGACAAATTTCATCAAATTGTCAGGAAAAATTACATTTTTCATCGGGGTGTTATAGCTAAATTACGGGAACAAAATTACTCTTCATAAAGAAGAATTGGAATAACTAGTCCAATTTTTAAAATACTTTTCTACGGAATTAAAATTAAAGTACAAAATAAATTGTTCTTTTCAACTTGAGGCATAAAATATGGCGGTTTAAAATAGCGCTCATCAATTTTAATTGTTTCTTGTTTTATTAGAACGGCGAAATGTTTTAAATTAGCTATGGGATGCTCATTTTGAACAGGTCTTTTTTATGACATTCTAGTATAATAAGCAGGAGCTGTGGAAACAATTATTATTAACAATATTTTATTAAAAATGTATGAATATTAGCAGAATGTAGATTTAGTAGATAAAATGATAGGCAAAGCTGAGTAGTCTCCTAAAATTAGTCGTTTATCTGAACAATATTGGTAATTGATTTTTTTTTAAAGTACTTGCCCTTCAAAAAATCGATGAGACTAGAGCAATTATAAGTTGCTTTGTGTGTTAAATGTGCATTAATTTAGGCCATACTGTTTTTTCCCAAACATTAAAAATATATTGTTTCATCAAAACAGTCCAAGTTTCTCAATGCTAACTAAAAAAAAAAAAAAAATCGGTAAAGGTACTTATTATTTATACAGAATTTGACATATGAGAATAATAATCGGAATGTGGTTATCTCCATTATTACAAAGAAAACTTGATAACTTTTGGGTCCAAAAAATATAAAGAGCGGTCATCCGACAGAAAAAATTCAATATTAAGTAGAAGGTGCCAAATAAGGAATGCTTGCGTAAATACCTTTACATATATAGTTATTTTTTTCTGCTGTTTGCAAAATTCTATAAAGAATATGTTTCAGTATAATTATAAGCAAACAAATAATAATTCACGTTTAAACATGCATAAAGTATATAGGCTCCAATACTAGTTAGCTAATAGATAGGTGAAGAATGTGAAGATCTGTTGTTTTTATCAGTCAATGTCAAATTTAATTATTTCATACTTATTCATAGAAATTGTCTTGGCTTTGCATGAAACATCTTTATGAGTGGCTTTATGTCTTTCTGATGAGCTCCAGAATAAGGACGAAAAACGCTTCAAAGGCTAAGTATTTCCAAGAAACAGAATGATAGATTTCATAAAAATGTAATCCATTAGAACGAATTTTTTTTAAGACAAGATAGATAGATAAATTCATTTTAGACCTTTGTTCTCATTTTTGACTGAATCTTCATGACCGTAGGGGGTTATGTAGATACTAGTTTAATCTGCATGGCCGTAGGGGACTGTGTCGATGGTAGTGTTAGAATGAGAATTTTCAAATAAGAAATTAGACAAGTTCATTTTAGGATTTTAATTTGCTGGCATAACCAGAATTCAAGTTATCGAAAGAATGTAAAAATTTCATTATTATTTTTAAACATAGTTTTTGTTTTAGTTCTCATGGATAGTTATTTTTTCTGCTGTTTGCAAAATCCTATAAAGAACATATTTCAATACAATTATAAGCAAACAAATAATAATTCACTTTTAAACTTTTACAAATTTTACAAATTTAGGATGACCGCCATGTATATTTTTCATAAAACTATAATATGTGTCTTCCTTGTCAATTGTGTTAACTATATGCCAAATATTATTGCCATCTGTTACATTTTTAGTTGCACATCCACGTAGTTTGGTGAAAGTATAATAATAGTAGTGGTTAAAAATTGTCCATTTTTTTTTTTTGAAATGGGTTTAGAATGTCATGAACCGCGAAATTTTTAAACTTGTGTGAAAAACATGTTTTTCGTTATCTGTTCCCTTTAGACGGTCCATCCTATATATTTGCCAGTGAAAGTCTAACCATTTTTCCGCTGGCAGTAGCGTCAACTATCCATCAAATTTGACTATTCTCCGTCAAGTAGTTTATTCGCTAATGCACCAACAGACAGGCAGATAGACAGGCAGGCAGGCAGGCAAGCAGGCAGACAGACAGACTGACGGAATTTAAAAAACCTGTATTTTCGTAATGTACATGGTCTGAAACGTGAAAATTCGAAGAAATCTCGGAGGCCCATTCTTTCTCGAATACAATTTTTCCCTTTGGTGTGCGAGGGAAGTAATATTTAAAATGTTTTCTCTTGCTGCTGTACGATAAAAATTGACCGAGAGATGATTTTTGGAAAGTGCGGTTTTTATCATTGATTTCGTTGGTTCTTCTCGCACGTTTTAGCATTTTATTCAGAAACGGTGTGGTTTATGTAAACATTGTATCACATAAAACGCTCATTTCATTTCCTGTAATATTTATCAGAACAGTTTGGGAATAATCAATATTCTCAATTAATATGTTTAGAGTACATGGGCCATTAAAAAACTAGAAGTTTTGCAGAATTTTCATAAATGAATCTAATCGTGCATATATTTTTATGAAATTAGTTCGTTTAAAACAAATTAGTTATCGACAGTTAAGTAATTAAGAAATGACATACAAATAAATATACTCGACATTTATTCTATTGCAAGAAAAGGTGATAAAAATTGAAACACAATATTCTTAAATTTTTAAAACCTTTTTATCATAAAAGTTCCTCACTTCCTCTCATTTTGTCCTATATGTTAAATCTATATTTCTTGTACTTACTGATATATAATTAAGAAATTAGCGTCGTGTACATAAATTGCTCCATTATTTGACGATTTTTATTATTAAGCGGCTATCCTATCTTATTTAAACGTGAATTATTTATTTGTTTGCTTATAGTAATGAAACATATTCTTTATAGGATTTTGCAAACACCGGAAAGAAAAACAATCTATGAGAACTAAAGGAAAAACTATATATAATAATATTAATGAAATCTTTGCATTCTTTCGATAACCTGACTTCTGGTTATGCTAACAAGTTAAAATTCTTATTTGCCATTCTCATTTTAACACTAGCATCCAACATAGTCCCCTACGGTTAGGCAGGCTAAACTAGTATCTACATGATCCCTTACGATATGCAAATTCTGTTAAAAATGAGAACAAAGGCCTGAAATTAATTTATTTACGTACGCATGGAATATCGTTATGAGTGGCTTTAGGCTTTTCTGATGAGTCCATAATAAGGACGAAAAACGTTTCAAGGGCTAAGCATTTCCAAGAAACTGTATGAGACTTTATGAAAATGTAATTCATTATAATGAAAGAATTTTTAAAGACAAGGTACGTAAATAAATTAATTTCAGGCCTTTGTTCTCATTTTTAACTGAATTTGCATATCGTAGGGGATCATGTAGATATTAGTTTAATCTGCTTAGCCGTAGGGGACTATGCTGGATGCTAGTGTTAAAATGAGAATGGCAAATAAGAATTTTTACTTGTTAGCATAACTAGAAGTCAGGTTATCGAAAGAATGCAAAGATTTAATTAATATTTTTATATACAGTTTTTCCTTTAGTTCTCATAGATAGTCTTTCTTTCCGATGTTTCCAAAATCCTATAAAGAATATTTTTCACTATCCTATCTTGGCAAATTTTTTTCAGTTTCATTACATACCATTCATACTAGTTGAAAACAAAACAACTTTTTGGTTAGTACTCCAGTCAAAATAGACATTCTTTATATTACTTTACATTAATTTGCATAGAGATGAAAATAGTAGTAGTACTAGAAGCTAGTACAGACCTTGAATACACTATTACAAATGAATTGTCAAAAGTCCCCACCGATTCCCCGTCGCGTCGGCTAAAAATTTTAGTCGAGGTTTTTCGCATATTTCCCGTAAACGATAAGTGTTATCATAAAAATAGATCATACAAACTCATGCAATTATCTACAAAAACTGTTTCGGTCCTTTTTTCCTACGAATCATCATTCATGAGATATCGCAATTCAGAAGTTGGAAACGTCATATTTTGCATAATATGCACACATTTCCGCACGACCTATGGGGTAGTGTGCTTGGCGCATAATCCGCGATCAATTATTTGTGCAAGTATGATCAGACAGTTTCATATTGATTTAAAGGATAATAATTATCAAAAAAGTGTAACGGATTATTGTTAATTTTTAAAAATCGTCGAATGATTACTAATCTTCGAATTCCACTTCAACAGTCATGTCTCCTTCTTCGCATCCTCTTTCGCCTTTTTTCCTCTCCTTGTTGAATTTCTGTAAATTGTTGCAAGAAAAAAATGGATCAGTTATCTCCTCATTGATATAAGTATTCTCATCTGTTGTATTTGGTTCAACATGGGTGCAGAATTGGCTTTGGTAATTGGTACATACTGATGAACAAAATAATCAGGCTGTTTTACAGCCACAGTTATCACTACAACGCTTCTTGCAATTACAAAATATGTGTGCATATTATGCAAAATATGACGTTTTCAATTTCTGAAATCGAGATATATCATAAATGATGATGCGTAGGAAAGAAAGTATCGAAACAGTTTTTGTAGATAATTGCATGAGTTACAAACTTTGTATTGTTACGATAAGACTTATCATCTACGAGAAATATGCGAAAGACTGATATTTGTGACTTTTGATCTCGAATAAAATCTTTAGCCGACGGGGGATCGGTGGGGGCTATTGACATCTCATTTGCAATAGTGTTTTCAAGGTCTCTACCAATTTTCAGCTCTATGCGAATTAATTCGAAGTTTCAAGTTTTTTTTTGTCTAATTCAAATATTTATTGGTCTTTTTTTGATCATGTACAAGATTTAAGACAAGTCACACTAGTTAAGTAATATAGTACAACATAATACAAGCTTATACTAAGGGTCGAGTATAGTGTAAAACACACAGTTGTATAAGGCGAGTACACAGAACACTGAAAAATGTACAATACAAAACAAAATTTGTAAACAAGAGTAAAAGAAAAAAAATGTTCCTGTGTATTAATATACTTTAAATACAGAAAACCTCTGATACCGAATAATAACATTTGTCTGATAAAAACACCTTTAGTTTTTTCTTTAAATAAATTTTCTCTTTCCTGATGTTTTATGTCATCCAGTAGATGGTTAAATAATTTCGGGCCGATAATTCTTGGAGACTCACTTGTGATTTTTAATCTGGCACCAGGTTCATGGAGTTTAATTTTTGTCTTGTATTGACTTTATGGTAGTCACTATTTAAAATGAAACTATTTCTATTTTTAAAAACATACATACAAACTTCGAAAATATATATATGCTAGGCAAGGTAAGAATGTTATTTTCTATAAAGACATCCTTGCACGTGTGAGTATTCGGTATACCAAATATACATCGCAAGACACGTTTTTGGGCAATAAATACATTTGAAGGCATGGTGGAGTTTCCCCAAAAACAGATGCCATATCTTCAACGTGAATCAACTTGGGCATAATATAAATTAATAAGTTGCTATCTTGATAAAACCCCCTAATATTTCGGAACAGGTATACTATAGAGAAGTTTCGCAATGATGCTTCCAATTTAGGCATTCGTCCAAGTATACCCGTAAAAACTTAACATTGTCCTCAGTATCAGAAACATTTTTATTTTCTATTTTAATATTTAAGTTATCACATTCCTTTCGCCTACCGTGAAATCTGATAACTTGAGTTTTTTCGGTATTGAGATACAGGCTATTATGAGAAAACCAATGGTTTAATATGTTTAAAATAGCATTACAATTTTGTTCCAAAATATTATCAGATGGATTTGATATTATCAATAAAATGTCGTCAGCATACATTGTGAAATGTGCGGTTGATGGCAACAAATCAATATCATTAATTAACAAAACGAAATGGATAGGGCCCAAAATAGAGCCCCGTGTAACACCTATCGTTAAATTTAAACATTCTGAATTAACACGACATACGGTGTTTATCGTTTTTATGTTTTAAAATTACATATTGCCTCCGATCTTCGAGAAATGTGGTGATCCAGTTTAATGACAGACCCCGTATACCATAATCAAATAAATTATCTAAATTAATATCCGTTAATAGACTATTATTGATGACTTCAACAGTCATGTCTCCTTCTTCGCATTCACCTTCGCCTTCTTTTTCCTCTCCTTGCTGGATTTCTGTAAATTGTTGCAAGAAAAAAGATGGATAAGTGATCTCCTCATTGATATAAGTATTCTCATGTGTTGTATTTGGTTCAACATTGGAGCAAGACTGGCCTTGGCAATTGGTACATACTGGTGAACAAAATAATCCGACTTTTTTACAGCCACAGTTATCACTACAACCCTTCTTGCAATTACAAAAGATGTGTGCATATTATACAAAATATGATGTTTCCAACTTCTGAAATTACGGTATCTCATGCATGATGATGCGTAGGAAAAAAAGTATCGAAACAGTGTAGATAATTGAATGAACTACAAACTTTGTATGACCTATTTTTACGATAACGTTTATCATCTACGAGAAATATGCGAAAAATTTATATTTGTGACTTTTGACCTCGAATAATATTTTCCTCCGATGGGGGATCGGTGGTTTCATTTGTAATAGTGTATTCAAGGTCTGTACCAATTTTTAGCTATATGCGAATTAATGCGAAGTTTCAAGTTTTCTTTGTCTAATTTGACTGGGATATAGCTAATTAATTCAGGCTTGATGAAAGTCATTCTTTGAAAAATGTACTAGAACGGATGTCGCAAAAAATATATAGGTAAAATATGAGTTGCTTATAATGCTAATTCTAAAAATTTTTGGTTAAAGTAATTATTTTAGATTAAAATGAATTTATACATATATTACTCTGATATTTCTGTTATTTATTAGACTTTGTTTGAAATAATTCCAGTTTAATTGTTAATATCATTTAAACATGGTTGATTACACGTTATCTGAATTAACAGACGTAGCTTTGACTTTGGCAGAATGTTTTTGTAATTCTGCTGCAGCTGTAAAATGTTATGAAGGTAAATTCTCGAACAGAAATATTCCTGATCCAAGTTTTTAAGTACAGAACGTCGACTAAGAATAACATCAACGTTCCTTTAAAAAAGACTTAGATAGGAAAATGGCGAACATTTCGAACAATTTTTGTAGTTACCACTTAGCTATTTTCTACTTTTAATAATATTTCAAAGCATTCTTTATGTAGACAAGAATTTATTAATAAAATGTTGTAAAAACACGTTGAAGTAGTTTCTTCCGGGTTTTGCCGCGGTCGTCGAACTTGACTTGACGTTTCGCTGATCATGCTGTCAGCTTCTTCAGAAGGGTTCCAAAGACAGTCTTTGGAACCCGTCTGAAGAAGCTGACAGCATGATCAGCGAAACGTCAAGTCAAGTTCGACGACCTCGGCAAAACTCGGAAGAAACTACTTCATTGGACAACGGCCGTGAAAACCTGCATTGCACTATAAAAACACGTTGCTTTTTAAACACAAATTACTCGAGAACGGCTTGACTTATCAAATGCAGTAAGATTTCCCTTTTTATTTCTAATGATCCGAAAATTAGTTTTTTACAATAAGTTTTAGAAATTTATAATAATAATAATAATAATAGAATTTATTGTGATAAAAAATTACACAATGGGTAAGGGTTCAACAAAGTTGATTTTCAACCCTTCCCGAACAAGACATATTATGATCACTTCTTAGTAGTAAAACTTGTATAAATATAAGAAAATATATATGTAATATAATATATATATATATATAAAATCATATAAAATTAACACTTAACCAGTATATAGAACAGTATACGAGTACGTACATACATACAATAGAAATCTAATAAAAATGATAGTACATAGAAATACACATAACAATTAATTGATTAGGTATCTTAAATGGCTAATTTTACAATTGCAATCTCAGTAATTCTTCCTTTATTTTGTTTTTAAATTTATATTCACTTAGAGTAAGGTGCTGGAAATTTTCGTTCAACACTACAGCCGCCATATACATGAAGCTGCCTTTAAATTTACTTGTATGGTGTTGAGGGATGGTGTACTTATTGCTTCGAATATTAACATCATGAATGTCCGAGCGTTTGATCAGCAATTCCTTTAGATAGATTGGCGTGCATGTTTTGTGTAATTTGAATGTAAATACTGAAAATAGGTATTTCATTCTATTTCTAATATTTAATTCTTTGATACTATTAAGGTAGGGAGTAATATGTTCTCTGACATCAACGCAGTAACTATAACGTATGCAGGCATTTTGTATCCTTTGCAGTTTGTTTTTATTAAATTCCGTGAGACAATTAAAGTAGGCATTAAAACAATATTCTATTTTCGGATATATTAATGATCTTACCAAAGTCATTTTTGTTTCTTCTGGCAGAGTGTACTTAAACTGATATAATGCTTTCAGCGTCATGAATGACTGTTTAGTAATATTGTTGACATGCGAGTTAAAATTCATAGAACTGTCAATGATTAAACCTAAGTTTTTTGCTTCTTTAACAAATTTAATTGTATCATTATTTACTACAATATCGTAGTTCTCAATTTCAATTTGTTTTTTGAGTATTTCGTTCCCTATGCACATAACAACAGATTTTTGAGCGTTTATACGCAAACCATTATTCCCACACCATTGGGAAAAATTATCTAGGTCAGAATTTAAATTACTCACAGTTTCTCTTGCCTTATCCACCTTACATGATATATACACCTGTATATCATCTGCATACATGTGCAATGAGCAAAATTTAAATATCTGCGGCAGATCTACCATAAAGATAGAAAACAATATAGGGCCCAGGATACTGCCCTGGGGGGACTCCCTTTTCCGTAACCCTTGTTTTTGAATATTCATTATCGAACTTTACCATTTGACATCTTTGGTTTAAGTAATTTTCAAACCAAAGCAACTCCAAGCCATCTATACCTATAAATTTCAGTTTTGAGACTAATAAAGTTGGATTTACCAGGTCAAAAGCTTTGCTTTGATCCAATAGAATTATGAAAGTAATCTCTGAGTTGTCCATGTTCTTGATCACATCGTTTACTACTTTAATCAATGCTGTGCTAGTACTATATCCCTGTCTAAATCCTGATTGAAGCCTAGGCACTATATCATAGGAGGTTAAATAATCTGTAAGTTGTTTAGACACAATTTTTTCGAGTATTTTCGAGAGCGCTGGTAGAATATTTATTGGTCTGAGGTCGTTCAGCTCTTGGGGGTTTGATACTTTCGGAATAGGGAGAATCACAGACGATTTCCAAATATTTGGGACAACTCCTTGGAGTAAGGATTTATTAATAATATTAACTACTACTTGAATGCAGTACGGAATAACGATATTTATCATCTTTAGATTAATGCCATCTACCCCAAAGGCATTACTTTTAATTTGTTTTAGTTGTGCATAGATATCATTTTCATTGATTTCCTTAAACCTAAACTGTACATTTTCATTATCTATGAACCTTCTACTTTGAAAAAAATTAAAAAGTTATGGGGAAAACACTGACAATCACCCCTAAAACTACATCTTAAACAGAAAAGAGGGTTTGACTGATACCGTGTAAATTGGTATGTCCAGATGGCCTATAACTAAATTTAAAATATGAATTTGGTATTTTAAGGGAGCCGGAAGATATTGCAGAAAAACTGAAAGTAATTTTCCCCCACTAAAAGGTATATCTCCCTTATTATTAATTTTCGGGAATAAGTTTATATAATAGACCACCATTATTTTTTACTGTTCTATCAGCCACAGAAATTTTGGACCACCTTGTATAATGCAGGAGGCAGTTCCATCCCCGATAATATTACTTATAATGATATTCAATGCACAAATCCCCAGGATATTGTCAACACTTTTGCTAATTTCTTTCAAACTGTATACTTGAAACCTAACCATGACGAAGAAAAATATCATTCTCACGAAGACACCAGTAGTAATAGTACCAATTTACCATTAACGTCCTTTTCTGAGATAGACTTACTTAAATCGTTAAAGAAAATCAGACCTAAGTTTACTAAAGGACCAGATGACATCCCTGCGCTTTTATTGTCAAAGACTGCGCTGCCATCTTTGCTGCTCCTCTCACAACAATATTTAATTTGTCATTATAAACACGTACATTTCCAGATATATGAAAATATTCTCGCCTGTCTTCCGTTTTTAAAAAAGGCAACAAGGGGGTGGCTGAAAATTATGCGCCCATTACAATTATCTGAAATTTCGCCAAAGTCTTCGAGATCACTTTGCATACGTCATTATCTAATCACGTACATGGTCAAATTATATCTAACTAACATGGTTTTGTTCTCGGTAGATCCTCTCATGTATCATGCAATACATTTCCCAGGAACTGGACGCGAACAAGCAAATTGATATCGTTTACACGAATTTCTCCAAGGCGTTCGACCGCCTGGATCACGGTATTCTATTAGAGAAATTGAGTAAGTAAGTGATGCAATTAGATTCCTTCTCTTCATATCTAAGAACAGGCATCAGTGTGTAGAATACCATGGTCACATGTCATTTGACGTTCTGGCCACTTCCGGTGTTCCCCAGAGTTCTGTACTGAGCCCACTTATGCTTGTTGTTTTCATAAATGATATTGTAGCTAATCTCAATGTAGAGAGCCTCTTGTATGCTGATGATCTGAAAATATATTGCGCAATAGAAAACAAAAATGACTGTGAAAATCTTCAGAATAACCTAAATATCGTTAATGAATGGTGCCTATTTCAATTGTTTGCCTTAACATATCCAAATGTAATAAACTCACCTTCTCTAAAATGCATCATCCCATCGATTACAACTATCATATAAAGGGTCAAATTTTACAGAGACCTAATACAGTAAAGGATCTTGGAGTTATTTTTGATGTGTCTTAGTTTTAAGGAGCATATTACTTTCACCATCGCGTCGGCTTTAAAATGTTTAGGTTTTATAATAAGAAACTGTAAGGTATTTAGCAACACTAATATTATGAAGTCGCTGTACTATTCATTTGTACAATCAAAATTGGAATACTGCTCGTTGATATGGTCCCCAGGATATACTATTTACATAAATAATGTTGAGAATGTTCAGCGCCATTTTGTTAAGTATTTGTGCTTTGTTGAGGATGGTATCTACCCAATAACTGGTTATTCGCAAAATATTATGCTGGACAGATGTCACATGTCTAACTTGGAAAATAGAAGAATAATACATTCAATAGTCTTTTTTTGCAAAATTGTTCATAACATATTTGATTGCCCTCTCATATTAGAACAAATACATTTTCATATACTTCGTATAACAAGTCGAAATCGTGATACTTTCTATCTTCCTACTCCTCGAACTAAATTATTAAAATTTTCACCTTTGTATTTCATGTGTAACAATTCTAATCTACAACAAAATCAGCTTGATGTGTTTAACTGTAGTACTAATTCTATTAAACAAGTTAATTTATGATTTATAGCCTTCTCTTTTTGTACTTTTCCTATAATTATCTTTATATCTCTATATTATTATAATATGTGTATATCATTGCAATGTTTTATGTCGTGATAGTTTAATTTGCTCAGTTAGTTTTTAGTTTATTGTATTGTTTTCGTATTCTCTATTGTAATGCCCCCATCCTGTAATTGGTTACCTGTTAGGTGGTTGTATTCAAATAAATAAATAAATTAATACTTTATGAACTAAGTATGCATATTAAAATAAATAGGAATGCTTACTTTCATTTTTATATAAAGAATGCGCAAAAAAGTTTAAAAATGTAATCTACATGCCTGCATGTTAATAACATGTGAAAACTCCGCTAAAACAATTTTCAATAAAAAAGCTCCTTTAAATCCAAGCAAAGCTGTATGGTCTCTCATAAACTTTCAGGAATACATATTGTGACGACAAAATATTTTTTAATGTTCTTTGTTCTTCTCTATTTTCCTGCGATTCTTTATTTAGAATTCATTATATTTAGTAAAGATAAAGCACAAAGAAAACGTTAATTCAATTTTAATAATGTCAGTGGTTCCTTCAAAGTCCTCGTTAAGTCATTAGAATATGCAAAATTTATTCCGGTTTATTATACCTTGGTAAATCCAATTATCCCTTAACAAAAGTGCCAGTCTCACTTAGTACTGTATGAAATTAACATATTTTGATGTTTTATGTGTATGATTGTGTACTAAAACATTCGTATTCAAATTAATTTTTGATCAATAGATAAAGGAAATGGGACGGAGAGTCCATTTACCTATTTATAGAGATTATTTCACTCATTCTCATGGTAGCCTATGAACGGCCATTTCATTAATCAAATGTCATTATTAGTAGTAAACATTTAGATCGGCAGCATGCAGTTCTATCGCTGTAGAATACTATACCGGGTGAGTCACAAATTGCGCTCGCCCCGATATTTCCTAAACTATTTGGAATAGAAAATTGAAATTTGGAGGCCTTATTACACAACTAAAATGCCATCTTTTCAATAAAAAATCAAGTTTGGTGCACATCCGGTTTGACCGGAAATGCCCACAACTTTCGATTTTTAAATGGAACACCTTATATATTTTTACATTTTTGGAATCCAGAGGAAATTTTGAATACAATACATCCATTTTGGTCACTTTTTGATAAACATTAAACATTTTATTAAAAGTCTATTTCTGAATCCAGAGTGCTGTGGTGCCCAAAATATATTTTAGTTTGTGTGCTACGTTACTATAAAAATAAACAGAGCAATATGATTGCATGACCTAATTCTCTAGAGGCGTTTAAAATTTTTAAATGTGATTTTTACCCACTAACTCGGTTTTTTTAAATGGGAATTTAATCGTTCACCAACATTTTTAAATGCCTCATTTTCATACGAATCTAATGATACCAAAATTTTGAAAATCCGCTCAGAAATATTTGAGATTTCAGCCAAAATACAATGCAACCAAGTTTTTAGAAACATGCGGCTAATAGATAATAGATTAGTGGGCTTTGGAAACTAAAATGGCACATTTCTGTGTAAATCTGGTAACCTAATAACATTGGAAAAATCATAGTAGCCATTGAATGTAATAAAACAATATCAGCTGTCAGACAGACTCGTGTAGTTATAGGCAATCTTGAGCTATCAAACATTTAATAATTGTGAACGTTACAATTAAGTTTAGCATAGGTATGTGGAGGTAAACACAATTACATCCACAAGGACATTTGCAATAGAATGCGACATCAGTTCGGTTTTCAGTTTTAGTTAAATGAACATAAATATCGGGCCTATAAATAAATAAAAATCAATTCCGTTTGAACAATTAAACTTAAACTAGGTAACAGTAGGTATCTTTAAAATAATTAATATAATTAAACCATAAATTAACATTTATAGATATTGTTCAAAATGTCCACCATTTTTTTCTATACACAATTCGGCTCTGCGTACAGTTGCTTGAATGGCTCTACGCAATTCAGCCGGCGTTATTTCATTAAGAGCCCGTACAACTTTATTTTGCAGCTCTTCACGGGTATTTGAAGAAGTTTTATAAACTTTGTTTTTGAGAGTGCCCCATACATAATAGTCGAGGGGTGTTAAGTCAGGTGACCTAGGAGGCCACCTGATATGACTTTGATTTGCGATAAGGCGTTCACCATGCAAGTTGTTTAAATATTCCATCACTCTTTTGGAATTATGTGGGGGAGCACCATCTTGTTGGAAAAACAGGTTTTGTAAATAGGCAAGAGGAAGTAAGTCAAGAAATTCTGCTGTCTGGTTTTGTAAAAAGAATAAATATCGTTCGCCAGTAAGTGTTCCATCAAAAAATATGGGTCCAATTATTCGATCTCCAAGTAGTCCAAGCCAACAGTTAAGCCCAAATCTTTCCTGAATATTCCGCCGCCCTACCAACCTCGGATTTTCTTGAGCCCAGTACCTAGTATTATTTCTGTTAAACATACCTTGGTTCGTAAATCTACTTTCATCTGAATATAAAATATGAAAAGGAAAACCTGGGTTTTGTTGTACTGCATTTAAGAACCAGTTGCAATATACTAGCCTCCTGTCGTTATCATCTCCATAAAGATGTTGGTGTATTTGATATTTATAAGACCGAAACTTATGTTTCTTTAAAATTCTGCAAACCGAAGACTGACTAATGTCGCATTCCATTGACAATTCCCTTGTTGATGTTGTTAGGTGTACCATCACAAATCATAATACATTAATTTCTTTGTCCTCACTTACAATAAATGTTTGATGGTCTTGTTGATTGGGTTCGTTTCTTAATTCTTGTTCCACTCTGGCAAACTAGTGTCTGCTTGGATGACGTCTGTTGGGATATCGTTGCTGATACAGTTCTGCAGCTGCAGTTGAATTTTTGATACGCTCTCCATATATCAGTAACATATCGACCTTTTCATTTCTACTAAAATTATTCATTTTCTTTAATTTTTACTCAAAGAGATTTCCGCAACGCTTTATTTTGTACCTGTCTGACAGCTGATGTTGTTTTATTACATTCAATGGCTACTATGATTTTTCCAATGTTTTAGGTTACCAGATTTACACAGAAATGTGGCATTTTAGTTTCCAAACCCCACTAATCTATTATCTATTAGCCGCATGTTTCTAAAAGCTTGGTTGCATTGTATTTTGGCTGAAATCTCAAATATTTCTGAGCGGATTTTCAAAATTTTGGTATCATTAGATTCGTATGAAAATGAGGCATTTAAAAATGTTGGTGAACGATTAAATTCCCATTTAAAAGAACCGAGTTAGTGGGTAAAAATCACATTTAAAAATTTTAAACGCCTCTAGAGAATTAAGTAATGCAATCATATTGCTCTTTTTATTTTTATAGTAACGTAGCATACAAACTAAAATATATTTTGGGCACCACAGCACTCTGGATTCAGAAATAGATTTTTTAATAAAATTTTTTATGTTTATCAAAAAGTGACCAAAATAGATGTATTGTATTCAAAATTTCCTCTAGATTCCAAAAATGTAAAAATATATAGGGTGTTCCATTTAAAAATCGAAAGTTGTGGGCATTTCCGGTCAAACCGGATGTGCACCAAACTTGATTTTTTATTGAAAATATGGCATTTTAGTCGTGCAATAAGGCCTCCAAATTTCAATTTTCTATTCCAAACGTTTTAGGAAATATCGGGGCGAGCGCAATTCGTGACTCACCCGGTATGCAATTTTATCGCCGAATATCTTGGATATTAAACTAGTTTTCTCGGATTCCCTCAGTAGTCTCAACAAAATTTAATTATAAGAATGCTGAAAGCAATATCATGAAGAACAATTATATTAGGAAATTTTTTGTATGCCGTGGTTGACTGTTAAGTTTGCTACTTAAGAACGTTTTATAAAAACTTCTTCTAAACTATAAAACATATATGGGGACACATAGGTGCTCACTCCATTCGTATGAATGTATTTCAGTAAAATAATACTAATCTTTTAGACAGGGACACTACCTTCATTATTTTAAGTAGTTTTATATTTCTGTCCACTTTACAAATTATGTATATAAATAAAATTTCCCTTCCTGTGACATATTACTCAATACAATTTGTCCCTAAAATGGGACCTACGATACCATCTTTTGTCAAAAGTAAAGTGAGCATGAAATTATACATAAAAATTGGAATTGGAAGGGTAGGCCATGAAAACGAAAGAAAAAGTTATTATTGTTAAATTGCATGATATGAATATAATGTATTTGTGGAATTGACCGCTTTGGAAACATTGGATAAAGACATATTTCAATTTTCAATTCTCAACCTTCATTACCCACTTTGGTTTAAGGTGACGTTGATTGATATATCACACCAACAAGTAATTAAAATACTAATACTTTTCAGTTAGTAAAGTTACTAACCAATATTGTTTTTTATACTATCTGGAAATACCTTACTTTTTGTTGAAAGTTGGCTTTCTTATAAAGTATACCGAAAATGTTCAAAAACGAAATGATAAGTGGCACAAAGGTGTAGAGTTTTAAAATATGTTGAAATATATAGGGTCGTTTATTTATTAGACGTGACGTTATAATTTATTTTTAAATACAACAATAGGTGTATTATTACATATTTGGAATCATTTTAAAACGATGCAAACAATATGTAATTTGATGGATTTGCGATGGGTCGGTACCATGATATTGGTGAGTATGTACCAAAAATATAAACTTGTAAGCTCACTGGGACATAAAGGAATATAATTTTGATAAATGTATAGTGTATGCCAACAACTGTCGAAAAGTTTCTAGTTTACGATACTATTATGAGAACTATGGAAATTTTTCCATTTTATAGAGGGTGAATCAGAAAACATTATGTACTTTTTCTCATTTATTTCATATTAAATATTCTGTATGTTATGCTCTTTTATGGATTTGAGTGAGAGAAATTTGAAAATAATAATATTTACCCTCGGAAAAAAGTGAAGTACTTCAGTAATGAAAAGTTACTAAACGTGTAATATTCAAATTAAAATCTTATAAAATTCCCTTTACTCACGCCCTTGTACAATAAAATTGACCGAGGTCTGACGACTGAAAGTTTTGGCATTTTAGGTGCCGCTTTCAGACAGACGATCTTTACTAATAAAGCCTTGGTTTCCTGCAACAATCAGTCGCGGAAAACCGACTGTCCGTCGACCAACAAGGATGGCGATTTCGGTCAAAAGTGGTTTGATAGAAATGGCAGTTCATCTAGTTTCTTTTTATTCGTCGACCTGTTCGTCTGCATTCTGCATGAATCAGAGCATGGATACTAAATTGGTTGCACTTTTAATATTGGAAGAGGACGCTTTATTCACTTTGTTTCCTATTTCTTATATGTTATTTTTTACAACTAAATCTTTATGATTAATTTATAGTATTAACCGGTATATAATGCTGGATGATTTCTCACCAAGTCTATTAAAGTTTCATCGTCTTCAGCAGTAAATGTTTCACCCATATTTTCTTACAATTTCGCAGAACAAAAGCAACCACCCTTCAGGATCCGTGGGTTCCAAAATTATTTTAAACAAGGGATAAAAACTAGCGCTATTTATTTAATCACTTACTGGAAATTAACAATATTTTTAATTCAACTAAAATACACTTTTACTGACTAAAAATAATCATTAACAATGTTTAGATTTCTATCCTCTCACTTGTCACTTTATATCTTCTTAAAACACAGTCGAGAATCTTTTCCCCCCATATTCCAGAACAAGATAGAAGATAGAAGTCTCCTATAAATTTCTAGAACAGTCACTATTAGTCATGGGTGTATCAGTCTCCAGTTTCTAGGGGATGTAATGCATAACACTGCCACCTCCTTAAGCCTGATCATCCCGGCCAGGCAATTCAGAATCATCAATGTATTTCGCCAGTCTATGTACGACCTTCATCTGGGACTTTTTGCTTGATTGAATCCGATAGACGACATCATTAATTCGGGTAGTAACAGTGTACGGTCCATCCCAAGGTGGTTTCGGTGACTTTCCTTTCATTCGGTGTGGGTTGTACAGCCAAACCAGCTCTCCCACCTTAATGAACCCTGTTGAACTACCCTTTAGGTCCTATAGAACCTTCATTCGGTCACTAGCTGGTGATGGTTCCGCTGTATCGTTAGTTACTTCTTGAAAGGAGCTCCGGCGTTGCACTGTTTCATTTCACCCTTACTTCCAGTCTGTGGTCACTTACTGGCTGCACAAATCGACAACAAGCCTCCACATCCTGACGAATTTTTATGCAATAAAATCATTCTCGTATCTTCTTCAGGGTCCTGTTAACACCGAAGTGTCCACCGGATATTCCATTGTACACTTCTTGAAGCACCTTCGTTACTCGATACCTGGGAATCACTAGACGCATAATTACCTGCTTTCCATCCGGGCTTTCCCATGCTCTCCACAATAGCCCATTTTTGACTTTCAGTGAGTCCCACTGCGCCCACAATGCCTTCAGTCCCATTCCTTTCTCTGAAACATTGTTCCATTTTGGACGAGTTCCCCCTTCTTTGGCTCTCAATATAGGCCCAATTTCCTCATCGTTTAGTTGATCTTGTGTTAGAGCTTCATTTGCCCTGTCATCAGAAACCTCCACCTTAACGGTGTTGACTGCTCCCATGACCTGCAGTTTCTCCTAGTGGCAGTACTTGCAATATTCCTTGCACCTTCTTTCGGATAAAATGTCTCTATCTTCCTGGAGTTTCATTTTATTCTCATATCCTTGTAGTGGTGGATTTCTCAGAGCGCTTCGAATCTGGGAAATCTTTACTTCTCTAGGGGCACTACGTTCCCTATCTTTGACAGCCTCCCTGGTACCGGCTTCCTCTGGTTTTCCTCTCGACTTCACAGCGTCTCCAGTCACTCTCTCCAGTTTCCTCTGTGGACATTCTAGCTGAATATGTCCTAGCCCTCCGCACTTATAACATTTCATACGTCGTTATCTTGGCCTTCCACTATTTTGTTTATTCCGAGTCTCTTCCATGTTCTAGCATTCACTCTCCTCGAGATCCGCTGTCGACAGTCTCGTTTGATATGTCCTATCTTGCTGCAGTTGTAACATTTAATACCTCCACTTGGCTTTTCCCTATTTTGTTGGCTTTCCTGTCTTCTTGAAGGGTTCGATTGAGCTAGTAACTGCCTGCACATTTTATACATCTCGATCAACCTAGGGTCCTGGTTCTTCTTTTCTGATTGCGATTCTTCAATAGTCACAGCTCGCACACTTGGACTCGGGATATCTTTAAAGACAGCTTCTAACTAGAGTGCACGCACCAATGCTTTACTACTGTTCTGGTATTGAGATAACCTGAGGACTCGCCTGATCTTATCGTCCTGTATGCCATCCAGAAAAGCCCCTACTGCTAATTGGTCTTAAAATTCTTTCCATACAACCGGATAAGCCAGGTGCGCCAGTCTCCATACAGCAGCTTCGAACTCTCGTAAGTTTTCCTCAGCTTCTTGAACACGCAATTTGAATTGGGACTGGTATACTTGGGCAAGATGATATTCACTATATGGTAGGTCTAGGGCAGCTTCTGAAACTCTGAAGTTCTTTTGTTGCTGTACTAAGATTGTCTGGAGCAACTCCGATGCTTGACCTCGTAAAGCCAGGATTAATGCCATAGCCTTCTCTCCGTCATCCCAGTTCGCACACGCTGCTGTCTCAAACTGTCTCTTGTACGTTGTCCAGGAACTTTGACGGTCAAAGGAGGGAGGTTTTATTCATTGACCTGATGTTACTATTTGTAGGTTTCCTCTATCCCTCAACTATTGTTTAAGCCGGTCTATTTCTCCTTTGACTTCTTCTTCGAACTTGTTTACCTTTTCTTCGACCTTGTCCGTTTTCCCTTCAACCTTGTCTACCTTTTGTTTGACTTCACTTATTTCTGTTCTCACGCTGCCCATATCTTCTTTAATTTCATTTTTGATTTCTTTAACAACTGTAAACAAGGCATTCTATTGCGTTTCTATAGCTTCCTTAATTCGTAATTTTCCTGTTGTCCTTTTTGTTCTTTGTCTTGTCTTCTTTCTCGTTCCTCTCTATCTTAGTCCTGTATTTGTTTTTTAGATGCCATGCTTCTGGTCGTTATAGTCATATAACTACGTTAAAATCAACACACTAACACTATGTATTTAATCACTTACTGGAACTTAACAATACTTTTAATTCAACTAAAAGACACTTTTACTGACTAAAAATAATCAGTAACAATGTTTACCACTTGATATTTAAACTTTCTATTTACTTCATTTTTCTAACCTCTCACTTGTCACTCTGTAACATCTCCTTCCGCCGTGAATCTCGCCTTATATATTTTAAATTTGCCTCTAGAGTTATCTAGAACAGAATCGAGAATCTCCTCATCCCATATTCCAGATCAAGATGGTAATCACTTTCTATAAATTTCTAGAACAGTCGTGGTCATGGGCGCACCAGTCTCCAGTTTCTAGGGGTGTATGCATAACATTATTAAAGTTTCATCGTCCTCAGACGTAAATTTTTCACCCACATTTTATTATAATTTTATAAAATTAAAGTAGCAATATTTATCCGTACACTGTCGGTTCAGCTGAACGATTCGGCTAGAATCAAACTCAACAGATTCGGGCGGAGAGATCGGTTGTCAGTTGCCGAAACGCGCAGCTGAACGGACTCGAGCAAACCAGCTTTATTCAAATCCACACGTTAAAAAAAATCGTCGTATCGCAGCGGTGGATGGACTGTCGATTCTCCGCGACTGAAAGTTCGAGGAAAGAAAGACGTAAAATAAAGCCGAAATATTATTTAATTTCCTTGAATGTGGTAAATCTTAAATGAAATATCATGACAATTCTGTAAAACCATTCAAGGCTGTTTGTCATTTTCTAGTAAATAATAGATAACAGATTTTATCCATATAACAATAATTTAATATATGTTCCTTATTTTTTTTTCTTGTGCATTTTTGGATATAAGATCACTAATCTACAAAATATTTTGAAAATATTGTTGAACAAACCTCAACATGTCACCAGTTAGTTGTCTACCTAAAAATAATAAATATTAAATTGTAATTATTAATGCAAAATAAATAATAAAAAAAAAATACACTCATCTACACACTAACTGAATCTTTTAAAGGATACATTGAATTAGAAGAAAATAGTGTTAATAATAACTATTATGTTAATAAATGTAAAAGCGTGGGAAGGCCGATGACTAAAATTTTCTGTTTTTTGAGCGCCCCATACTTTTTCGTTTATTGACATAATAATATTTATTACCAGCATTAATTTCTTCTTTTTAATGCAGGTTTTAACAGTTTGAGTTGATTATAAAAGTATGTGTTTTTCTAGACTAGTGTGTTTGTTCTATAAAAATTTTTCTGTGCGATGCGATAATGTATTCGGTTTTGCGAAAAAATGGCGGGAAAATGAGAAAAAGAAAATGATTGAGAATTCACAAAATCCGGCCTGAGATATTCACAAGATAATCTTTTAAGATCCATTATATTTTACTAGATTATGATGGTTTCTTTCAGCATTTTTCTCGTAGAATATGATTCTTTAATTCGGTTTGCCGAAAAATATCAGTAACATGCGGAAAAATTAAGAAAATGCCCAAAAATTTATAAATTCACGCCTGTAATATTCAAAATTTAAACCTTTTAAGATCCGGAGCCTATTATGCGAGATTCAGGTGGTTTTTTGTAGTATTTTCCCGTAAGATATGAGGATCAACTCTTTTTTTTCGGAAAAATGTTTGGAGACCGCGTAAGAATTAAAACATGCTTGAAAAGTCACAAAATCGAGCCTAAGATAATCAGAATTTTAACTTTTTAAGGCCAAAAATGAAGTTTCTCTACACATTTTCCCCAGTTTACAGCCGTTCCCAGTAAACGAAGTCATCTCAATCAGACGTCGTTATAATACATACGTATAACGAAATTGAGTAAAACACTACTATGTTTTTTACCACTATATTTGCACAAAAACGTGACTGCAGTTTCGACCTGTTTTAGGTCATTTTCAAACAATGATTCAATTAAGAATGAAATACAAAAGATTTGGTCCCTATTTATTACATATTTATTACATACACCCAAAAATTAAATTTACATTAGAACGAGAAACAAATCATACAATAAATTTTCTAGACCTAACTATCACACACAAAAATAATCAATTCAAATTTGATATTTTTAGAAAACCTACATATACTGATATAACTATCCCCTTTGATTCTTGCCATCCATACGCACATAAACTGGCAGCATATAATTCAATGCTACATAGAGTTTTTTCATTGCCTTTATCAGAAACGCAAATAAAAACAGAGCTTTCAATAATTCAAAAAATAGCCAAGAACAATGGCTTCCCCACAGAAGTTATCGCAAAATTAATAAACAAGAAACAAAACCAGTATACTTTTAAAGCAATTTATCCCATAATCAGAGAAGAAAAACAAACACCTCACGCTACACTCTCATACTGTGATACACTGACAGAGAAAATATCAAATATTCTCAAAGCACATAATATCAAGATAGCATTTAAACCCCAACAAAAATTATCAAATTTAATTTACAACGCTAAGGATAAAACAAATAAATACGAAAAATCTGGAGTCTATAGGTTAAATTGCTCGGAGTGCAATAGCGTATATATAGGTCAGACTGGACGTAATTTTAGAACAAGATACCTCGATCATGATAGGTCCTTTAGACTACAAAAAACAGATTCTGCTTTTTCTAATCACATATTAGAGAGTGGACATAACTTCCCTGATATTAATAATATGGAAATCCTACACTATGCCAGCAAAGGTTTTAAACTTAATTTGTTAGAAGCATTGGAAATATGCAAATACAATAATAAAGACGATTTAATTTTGTTAAATGATCAATTAGACGTTATGTACTCACCTCTCTTTACTGCTACCAAGATGTAATTAAAATTTCTGAGAAACCCCACCCTTAGATAGTTAGGATATCATAAAATACCTGTATAATTTCGTAATTGTCTAATATGTTTAAATCCAGAAACATATTTAAATAGGGACCAAATCTTTTGTATTTCATTCTTAATTGAATCATTGTTTGAAAATGACCTAAAACAGGTCGAAACTGCAGTCACGTTTTTGTGCAAATATAGTGGTAAAAAACATAGTAGTGTTTTACTCAATTTCGTTATTGTCATGGATTACCACAGAGTAACGGCTTCCTCAATCAATTTCCTGATACATACGTATAACAAATTTCAAGTGAATATCTCAATTTTATTTTATCAACTCCTTTAATAATGTAGTGAAGGTGATGGGAGATTTAAAAAATATGATAAAGAAATCCGATACACTGACTCCTAGTATATACACCAAATCTCAAGTTTCTGTACTCTTACTAGCTTGCTTTACTCATTTCCTCCTATTTACCGCTACTTACCCCCCCCCTGACCCCTTCCACGGAATCATCTCAAAATATAATCTAGTTCCAGATGTCGTTATTATACATACCTGTACCAAATTTCAAATGAATATATCAATTTTATTTTATCAACCCGTTTAATAATGGAGTGGAGGTGATGGGAGATTTGAAAAATATGATAAAGAAATCCGATACCCTGATCCTAGTATATACACCAAATCTCAAGTTTCTGTACTCTTACCATCTTGCTTTACTTATTTCGCCCTATTTATCCCTACTTATCCCCAAACTCTTCACCGGAATCATCACAAAATATTATCTAATTACAGATGTGGTTATAATACATACATGTACCAAATTTCAAATGAATATCTTCATTTTATTTTATGAACCCCTTAATAATGAAGTGGGGGTGGTGGGGAGAGTTGAAAAATATTTAATAAAATCTGAGGCCTACACTTCTAGTATATACACCAAATCCCAAGTTTCTGTGCTCTTACTAGCTTGCTATTTACCCCTATTTAACCCCCAATTACCTTTCAATGGAATAATTTCAAAATATAATCTAGTTAGAGATGTTATAATGGAGTAGGCGTGGTGGGAGGATGTAAAATATTATAAAAAAAAATTGAGGCCTTGGCTTCTAGTATATAAGTACACCGAATTTCAAATTTCTGTACTCTTACCAGCTTGCTCATTTTCCCCTATTTACCTCTATTTACCCCAACCCTTCACCAGATGTATTCAAAAAACAATCCAGTTCCAGATCTTGTTTTAATTCAAACTTTTATAAAATTTCAAGTCAATATCTTCATCAGTTCCAGAGAAAACGTGCGAACAAAAAAGTTAGACAGACAGAAATTTGTTTTTGCTCAAATTTAAAATATCGACGGTTCATCACATTCTAAACCTATTTCAACAAAAAAAAAAAATAATAATTTTGTTTACTATACTTCCAATCCATTACATGTATGTGGAAGTAATTAAATATACGTAGCCCAAGTGAAGTTAATGGAAGGGTTTTTAAAATTGAAATATGCGTTATACTAACAAGAAACGCCAATTACGGAGCTTCCTCTTCGTTGTGGAAGATTTACGTCACAGAATACTGGAGCTATATAAATCTTACTCTCACACGTTCAAGACGTCCGTATCTGATCCTGTAAGTCATAAATTTTCATCACATCTATGAAATCATTTTTAGCATAATTTTATGAAATTTTATAACATTGTGTTAATAAGTTATTTCTCTCAACTCCCTGGTTAGTATACTCAGAATAAATATTGATTGAAATTCTTTTGCTACAACGATTTAATCGTATGTAATATCACTAATATACGATTCAAATGTATTAACCCCCCACTTTAACTACGAACACATCAGAAATGGAAGAGCGGAAAAAATTTAAAAAATTGTGTTCATTATGTGTCTATTCTAAATCATTCACTGAAATCTGAATAAAGCACATTGGACAGTTTTGAAGTTCTCCTAAGTTATATTGAAAAATGTCCCACTTTATAAGGAAATTTTGACAATACTAGTTGTAAATCCATTATATCTTGGAAAATATGCCCATGCCCACTATGTAAATAATATTCTAGATACCGGTAAAGCACAGCATTGTTTGTACGAGGAAATTTTTTCATAAATTTATATTCTAAAATGTTACAGTTATTCTCAAAAACGTGACCTCATGTTTATTCGCTTATTTATCAATGTATTTAAAAAAGAAATGGTAAAATAGTTAATTATATAAAATGTAAGCATTTTCAGAAAAAAGAATTGATAAATATCAAATATTAATTTAGTTATCTGGCGCAATAACCAATATTATTACAAGCTTGCAATAAAATTAGTCGTTCTAAAATCAGTCACTTACGACTTAAGTGAATTAACTCGTAGGAGAGCAATTTCTTTTAAATGTAGGTTCTTTTATGTACCTTGCGAGGGTATTAAGAAAAAAAATCACGTGAACTTTTTGTTTCCAGGGGTTGTAAATCCCTGTTAACGTGCTTCGAAAGCACCAAATAAATAACCAAATTTTACTTCGAGCAGTAGACTTGTTTTTCTTCAGGCTTTGGTGACGGACAACTGTCTCCAAAATCAAATAGATCTTTAAACTTTCAAACAATTTATTTCTTATTCATTTCAGAAATTCTTTATAATAACTAAATTTTTTACATTTCTTATATGTTATCTCTATTTATTGACACCCCCCCCCCTACTTTTTAAATTAATTAAAAGCAACACATTTTAGCTAGTTATTCAGAATACATTCCTTAGCTATAAATTAAAATAAGAATAGTTGGTTCATTTCACAACATAACTCCCCCCTTGATGTTTCCAAGAAACTTCAAGGAAGAACAAATAAATTTTGACGATATGTAATAACTTAATAAACAAAAACTAAATAAGGAACTTCAATCATATTAATCTTTAAAAGTATATAATAGAACAGATAATTAATAACAATCATCTTAAATGTTTTCTGTATTCCTAGGAATTTCTGTAAGATTCAAATCATTAGATAAAGGACATACTTTAGCTAATGATCTGGTAAAAATCCCATCTTTAGTGCGTAACTTTACAACTTTTACCTTCCCATCAGCTCCCGGCATTATTTCAGTTATGCGTGCTAATTGACAACTAAGAGGTGGAGTATTATCTTCCTTTAATAAAACAATCTGAATTACATATACATTTTTGGAAGGACTTAACCATTTAGGCTTATTTTGAAGTCTATTCAGATATTCAACTGACCACCTTTTCCAAAAGGCTTGTTGAATTTTTACAGATTTCTCCCAAATAGACAGACGATTGTCGGGTACTTCTAACAATTCCTTTTCTGGATGAGCAGTTAAGTTATTCCCTATCAAAAAATGACCAGGAGTAAGACAAGTTAAATCTGAAGGATCGTTGGATAGGGCAGTGAGTGGCCGAGAATTTAAAATACTTTCCACAGTAGCAAGTACTGTGCTAAATTCCTCATATGTCAATCTACTTTCACCTATTGCTCGATATAAATGATATTTTGCGCTTTTTATAGCAGCGTCCCATATACCTTCCCAATGAGGGCTTTTTGGCGGAATGAATTTCCATTGAATCTCGTTAGTGCCTAAATAATTTTCAATTGAATCCAAATTTGTTTTATTTCTAAAAATGTCATATAATTCTTTTAATTGATTGCGTGCTCCTAAAAAATTCGTCGCGTTATCGCTGTAGATAATAGACGGATTACCACTCCTGACAATAAATCTTCTTAAGGTAAGAAGAAAAGCTTCCGCTGATAGGCTGGATACAATGTCAATGTGTACGCACTTGGTAACCATGCAAACGAAAATACATATATAGCTTTTAATCAACGGTGCACGCCTCAATCTTGAAGATTTTATTAAATAAGGTCTGCCAAAATCTACTCCAGTTTTAAGGAAGGGACGCGTTGCTGCTACTCTATCTTTAGAAAGATCAGCCATAATTTGTCGCGCTGTTTGTGCCTTAAACCGATGACAAATTACACAATTTTGAATTATTCTTTTTACTAATCTAAGTCCATTCAAAGTCCAAAATCTAAGTCTAAAATTTGAGAGCACCGTTTGGGGCCCAGCATGGTACAACTTAATATGTTCCCGCTTCAACATCAAGGTTACGATGTGACTCTTTGACGGTAGTAATATTGGGTATTTTTGTGAGTATGGAATTTCAGCATTTGACAGTCTTCCACCTACATAAAAAATACCTGATTGGTCTAGAAAGGGACTAAGGGGCAATACATTTTTATCTGAAATTACCTTGTCACTTTTTAGGAGAGACATTTCACTGGAAAAATATCTTTTTTGTAGATATTTTATTATTACTATCAGAGCATTTTGTAACTCAAAAACTTTAAAAGGGCCCGATATTTTTTCTGACTTTGGTTTAGAATTATTACTAAATCTTAAACAAAATGCAAAAGTACGTTGCAATTTAATGACACATGAAAATTTTTCAAAACATTTTTATCCCAGCCTACGTCAGTGGTGACAATCAGAACGTTTCATCTTTGTTTCGGCATATTTACAATTTTCTCTGATTTCTCAAAGCATTGAAATTAATTCAAATTTAGTTTGAAATCCTTTAAGTACTCAGGACCGTGCCACCACTGCGGACAATTAATTAGCTCTGTGGCCGAAAGTCCCCTGGATAAACAATCGGCAGCATTTTCAGCAAATCGCAGGTGTCTCCAAGTGTGATCTGATGTATGTTCTTGTATCTAAGCTACTCGGTTAGAAACAAAAATATCCCACCTACTTGGGTGTGAATTTATCCAACATAAACAAATTTGTGAATCTGACCACAGGATAACACTTTCAAATTTTAAATTATTTCTATAAATTTCCAAAATTTTCTGAGCTAATTCAGCTAGAAGTAGACAGGCACATAATTCAAGTCTAGGTAGACTAACAGTTCGCAATGGCGCTACTCTTGAATTGAGTAAATTAAATGACAAAACACCATGCTGTTTTCGTACAATACGCGTAAATATAGGTATGCTTCGTATACCTTAAGACTTGCATCCACATATCCGTGTAATTGCATTTGCTCTACTTTTTGTTTTAAAACTAGACACCTTGGTATTTTTAGTTTAGATAAGTCCAAAATGTTATTTACAAACTTAATCCATTCAAGCTTAAGTTCATCACCTAAAACTTGATCCCAACCTAGTTTTGCCAACCAGATTTTTTTAATAAAAATCTTAGCAGTGACAATTAATGGTGCAACAAACCCTAAGGGATCGTATACCTGCGCGATTACAGACAAATTATTTCTTTTTGTTAGCGGATTAATATTTATAATATTTGGATTTAAAATTGAAAAATAATCGTGGTTGGTATTCCACGAAACACCTGAGATTTAATTACAATGATCTTCAGAAGTAATATCGTAATTTAAAACAACTGTTTCCTCTTTAAATGTGTCCAAAAATATTTTAGAATTGGAATTCCACGTATGCAAAGTTAATCCAGCACATTCTAATAAACTAACTAATTGCTTTCGCATTAAAATAAGATCACTGACTATCAGCTCCTCCTAGTATGTCGTCCATGTAACATTGGTTTTTCAGAACTTCTGCAGCGAGAGGATATTCAGATTTATTTTTGTTTACTAGTTCCATAAGACAAATTTTACTTCGAGCAGTACACTTGTTTTTCTTCAGGTTTTGGTGACGGGCAACTATCTCCAAAATCAAATAGATCTTTAAAGTTTCAAACAATGTATTTCTTATTCATTTCAAAAATTCTTTATGATAATTAAATTTTTTATATTTCTTATATGTCATCTCTATTTTTTGACACACACCCCCCTACTTTTTAAATTAATTAAAAGAAACACATTTTAGCTAGTTATTCAGAACACATTCCTTAGCTATAAATTAAAATAAGAATAGTTGGTTCATTTCACAACACTTTTCTTGTTTACATTTGTTCATAATTTTCTAAATTGTAGCTCTACACAAATTATAATAATTCGATGGATTCCTTATGAAATCAAAAACGGTAAATGAATTATGCATGTAAATAAAAAAGTCACAACTTACACACGAAGATTTAGTTCCATAAAAGGCGTTAGTTTTCCCACTTTCATTAAGATTTATGCAATATTACATTATATTTCTTAAATTATACAAGAAGGGCCATTTTCGATGTCTTTTGCTAGTTAAGAGCTGATTATCAGAAAGTTTTTTATAGGTTTAGTTTTATTCAAAATGTTATTGCGAACAAGTTGCGAGCAAATTTTTATATTTGCGATATGATTACTAGGATCAAACGCTATCAAGGAAATAACAGGAAGTTTCAACTTTGTAACCTAAATTATATAAATTTTATATGAAGCAACCCAACATTTTTCGTTGAACTTGTCATACAAACAAATTAAATTAATAATATTGCTGTGGCAAGAACACTTTTTATCCACTTTCTTAGTTGCGTAATTTAATTACACGTATATTAACGTATACCCCAGGTTTCCTTCGCGCACAAATATTACAGTTTTATTAGTTGACATATGTTCTTTTGGAGACACTCTGTACAATAAACAAAAAATACTAAGATGTGTAAAAAAGTAAAGTAAAATTTATGTGATACTAGTTTAATCTGCATGGCCATAGGGGACTGTGTGGATGCTAGTTATTGAATGAGAATTTTCAAATTATACAAATTTATTTCAGGATTTTAATTTGCTAGCATAACCAGAATTCAGGTTATCGAAAGAATGCAAAGATTTCATTAATATTTTTACACATAGTTTTTCTTTTACTTCTCATAGATAGTTATTTTTTCTGCTGTTTGCAAAATGCTGTAAAGAATATGTTTCAATACAATTAAAACAAACAAATAATAATTCACTTTTAAATATGGCTGACTTGATCCCAGCAATATATAAATCATTAGATGAAAAGGAAAAATCAGTTTGCATCTTCGTTGAGTTAGCCAAAGCATTTGATACGGCCTGCCATACTAAACTCTTAAAAACACTTGAAAATATTGGCATTCGAGACATAATATCATTGAAACTTACGATTTTGTTCCTATTATACTCTTCGCCAATACAAAACGAAAAGTACATTGCATTCGATCGGTACATTTCTACAACTGGTAATATAGCTCGTAGAAAAAAAAATTATATCACTGTGCTGATGATCGAATTCTGAATGACCTTCAACATGTCCGTCCATCTGTCCGTCCGTCCGTCCAGTCTCTTGTAACCACGATTACTTAAGAACGGAAAGTCCGATTGTATCGAAATTTGGACAGTAAGTTAGTGTTCTCTAGAGGAAGAACCCCGTTGTCACGAAATACTCCTTAGACATTTAGTTTTAGTTGGTAAACACAATCTTAACCTAACATTCTGACATTTGAGACAAAATGGTAACTGAAAAATAGAGCAGTGAAAAATTACTAGATACAGAAACTTCGCAAAATTAGGATAGTCATAGTGACATCATCCATGTTACAAGGGTGCGCTAAATTTCATATTTTGTTTTTTTAAATATCTCATCTTATTTCAGTGAACACCTGTCAATAAGGTAATAAAGACTTCCTACTGAAATAATCCATTGCAAGTGGCTCCTATACTATCCCTGTAGATGAAGAGCAGGCTACGGAAATTAAAAATGATAAGGTGGAGTGAAAATTTGTATATAAAAACCCTCCTTACTAGCTGAAAAGTACATAGCTCTGCAGCCAGAATATCTTTGAGTGCAGCTCTGAAATTTTGTGTAGTTATAGTTTTTAACTGTAAAAATAAATAAATGCGGTGTAATTTTAGGATAAGAAATATCAGCCAAAAAGTTCAAACCAAATTAATAGCAGTACACCCGTACAGGATTCGAACCGAGAAATCTGCTGTGAATGTCGTCGCTTAACGCGATGAGCTACGGTCGGAGTGGTTCCTAATATCAATATCGGCATTTTCACGGCATCGTTAATTGCATGGGCGAAATCGAAAATTCGAGCTGACAGAAGTGAACGAAAAATAGCATTTTTTGACATTTCGCAAATTTGATTTGTTTTTTGTTCTATTAATGTCATTGGTAAGTTAATAACCGGAAAACCCAGAGGAATAGGGAGAGATTTTAAATATAAAAAGAAAATCACCAGAACTACACCTTGACCAATGTCAAATTTTAATAATTTGAACAATTTTCTTACAACTTTACCGACTTCTGGCAACATTTAATCCCCGACCTAGACTCCTGGCAATAATTTTACGTAAGTACAGTTAAAAACTATAACTATACAAAATGGGCTTGTTCCATGATATTTTTTTTATATGGTTTTTATTCTTTCTCATATAGTACTCGATATTCTCATTATGCACTTAAAATTTCGTATTATTAACTTTTTTCGTTCTCGAGATATAAGGAGTTGAAATTAGTAATAGTTGCAAAAACAGAGCGCTCATTTTTGACGTCACTATATATACGCAAGTGACGTAAGAAAAGTGGACTTCTGGGATCTTTCAAATTTAACCTGAAAAGTCGAAAAACATGGAATTTTCAAACGCTGGTAACTAAATAAATACGTCGAGTGGAAGATCGTTCTATGCCTCTACGGAAAGGAGAAGGTCGGCTGTTTACGCCGTGTTCGGCAATACGGTGTATTTAATTTTCTAAGTCTACAATTTGAATATATTTGGTTTTATTTATTACAAGTAGATGTCTCTAGGGGCATCGAATGAACATATTGTGTTTTCTGTTCTTTCTATAAAAAAGAGCAGAGTTTTTAGTTGACCTTAATATAGTGTGAATAGACTTAGAAGCAACACAGCTGGTTTTATTATTTTCGATTCAAATATAAATTTAAAATACTTAGTTAAAAGTTACTTTAGTGAAATTTTGTAAATTAGATTAGATATTCCTTTGTCCTTCCAACCTATCCTTTCTTCCCCATCTAATTTAAAACTAGTGGTTGGAGCCAAGGATATTTATTGGTAAGATCTTTTATATCCTTGTTAGAAATTACAGTCCTAATTATTATTTTTGGAACCAGCGTTAGATTCGCAAACATTTTTTTGGTTCAATTCGAGCCGGTTGGTTGAATTTTTATAAAACATTAGTGTTTCGAACTTGATTTTCTTTTAGTTAATTAGTTGGTCGGTATATAATTATATTATATACAATTTACATTTTTCTTTGGAACTTAAAACAAGTTTTAAGTTATTTAGTTGATTAGTATTATTTGATTTTCATTATTCGGATAAATAAATAACCCTCTGTGTTGCATTATTTTCTTTATTAGTTAGTAATATATTTAACATTTAGTTTGTTGGGTAGAGAACCTTCGTATACCTACCATTATTGATAAGTATTATTAGTAAAATTTTGCAGATTATATTAAGTGTCAAAGTAGGCATATTTTTTTTTTAGTAAGATTATTTCTTTCTTTTGTTCATAATACAAATTCTTTCACATTCTGGATTTAACTCTACTATAGTTTTTAGAAAGATTTTTTTGTTGAAGAAAGAAACCACAAAATAATTATTTATATAAACTTTATCAGATTGATAGTTTTTATTGGATTTTATCTTTGAACCACCTTCTGCTTGTTGCTTATTGATATTCATTCTTAATATTAGAATAACAAATTTCTTGAGTATTGGAAAATGGCCGAAGCCAAGGAGAAAAAGTTAAAAGTATTGAGAGCAAAACGTGAACAGTATTTCTCCAGATTACAACAGTTGTATGATTGTGGCAAAAAGATAAAGACTAATAATGCTGAAATAAATAATTTTCGTATTAGATTCAATACCCTAGAGGACACAAAACGCCAATATATGCAAATTGTGGATGAAATGAATATACTTCAGTTAGATATAGATCCGAACTCAGTTCCAAATTTTATATGTTTAGATGCTTTCGATGAAATTTATTGCAATATTTTAGAAATAGCTAAAGAAGTTTTCGACAATTTCTCTACTAATAATGCCACTAACGCCATTACTAGAGAGGATACACCGCAAAAAAACATTCCCCGGTTACCTAAATTAGAGTTACCTAGTTTTTCAGGAAAAATTAAAGATTGGCCTATATTCTACGAATGTTTTAAGAGCCTCATTCACGATAATAAAAATTTGAGTAACGGTGATAAAATGAATTATTTAGTAAGTAGGCTCTCAGATACAGCTCTATCAGTTTGCACAGGTGTACCACCAATAGGAGAAAATTATGAAATTATTTGGCAAACATTGATCGATAAATTTCATGACCAAAGATATTTAGCTAATAACTATTTATCACAAATGTTAGAATTCAAATCTGCACCATCTCCGTCAGCAAATAGTTTAAATAATTTTCTTGAAAAATTTGATACCGCCTCGAGTGCTTTGAAAAAATTAGAGATAACAGATTTATCTGACTACATATTTTCTTATTTAGCTTTGAATAAGTTGGATGCAGAAACTAGGAATTTATTTGAAAATACCCGCAGAAAATCCTCAATACCTACTTACAAGGAAATTATAGATTTTGTAAAGGAGCAGGCAAAAATTTGTACCCGCACCCAAAGTCCATATAAATCTAGTTCAAACAGTAGCCAAAAAATTAAGACAACTCATTCTTTTCTTGTACAGAATAAAAAAGCTATTGATAAATGTTTGGTTTGCGATTGTACTTCTCATTCGGTTTTATATTGCTCGAAATTTTTAGAAAACTCGCCATCAGAGCGTTATAAAATTATAAAAGAAAAAAATTTATGTTTAAATTGTTTTGGTACACATAGGGTTGGTACATGTAAAAGTAAATCAAACTGTAAAATTTGTAATTATAGACATAATACACTTTTACATTTTAATAAATCTCAGTTATCGTCTAATATATCGAAGGATAATAATAAGTTTCAACAACTAGTAACTGATACTAACGATAATTTAATTGGTCGAAATTCAAATACTTCTACGACTGAGTCGCTTAGCAAATCACATTGTTTAGGTAATAGCTTAAATAATACTGATAATATACAGGGTCGGTCACAAACATGTGCGATCCCATCAAACATTGCTCATCAAAGTACTTCGACATTTTGTTCAACTACTAATAGCAATTACCAGTTTAGTAGTACCATTCTTTTGTCCACAGTAGTTGTAAATATTTTTGGTAAGAATGGAGAAAAACATAGGGTTAGGTTCCTTTTAGATTCTTGTAGTCAAGCACACTTTTTAACAGTAGATTGCGCTAGACGTTTAAAACTAGACATATCAAAATGGCATTCCGCCGTCAGTGGAATAGGTCATGCCCGTAGCTCAGTTCACGGAAAAGCAAACATAGTAATCGGTTCTCGTTTTAATCCAAACATTAGTTATCCACTGGAGGTTTTATTAGTTGATAAAATAACCGACAAATTACCTTCTTATACCGTGAATACTGATTTACTCTCACACATCGTAGATTTACCTTTAGCAGATGATACTTTTGCTCAACCGAGTAAAATAGACGGAGTCATTGGGGCAGAAATATTTCCACTTTTGTTAGGTCGAGTTAAAATTTTGGGGCCACCCCATTTACCAGTTGCATTAGAAACAAGTTTAGGATTTGTAGTAATGGGACCGGCTCCTATTCGTGCAGATTTAGACATAGTTAAAAATTTTTGTATCGTGTTAGAGCCGTCCTTGGAGACATTAGTTAGGAAATTTTGGGAATTAGAAGAAATTCCTTCGCAAGTTGTTGAAAGTCCGGATAATTTGGAATGTGAAAATATTTATAAATCAACTTACCGCAGGGAAAATTCGGGTCGGTATATTGTTTCATTACCTTTCAAACATAGCCCTTCCAAATTAGGCGATTCGTATTCAACAGCGCTCAGACGATTTTTGTTTTTAGAAAATAAATTTAAGAGAAATCCTGAATTTAAAAAGCAATATATTACTGTTATTAATGAGTATTTAACCGAGGGATATATGTCTAAGGTTAATGACAATTCATCATCATCAGGATATTACATTCCACATCATGGGGTTTTTAAAGCAGATAGCGTGAGCACACCTTTGAGATGTGTTTTTGATGCTAGTGCTAAAACTACAACTTCTAATTCTTTAAATGATTTGTTGTATACAGGCTCTAAATTGCAATCGGACATTGTAACAATTTTACTAAATTTTAGATTATTTGAAATAGCTTTCACTGCTGATATTAGAAAAATGTATTTACAAATTAATTTAGTTAATGAACATAAATGTTTTCAGCGAATACTTTGGAGGTTTTCAGAGAATGAACCTATTAGTATTTATGAATTAAATACTGTTTCGTTTGGTGTCAAATCTTCGCCATATTTAGCTATTAGAACTATACATCAATTGGCGACAGATGAGGCAAAAAATTATCCATTAGCGGCATCTATTGTTAAAAGAGATTTTTATATAGATGATTTAGTGACTAGCGTTCCTAATGTGGAACAAGCAAAAATTTTATATCAGCAGTTAATTGAATTATTTAAAGCAGGTTGTTTTGATTTAATTAAGTGGTCAGTTAATTCAAAGGAACTTTTACAAAAAATTCCAGAAGAAAATCGTTCGCCCAAAGCCGTTAATTTTGATACTGATACTTTGAAAATATTAGGCCTGCAGTGGCGTCCTAGTTTAGACATTTTTACATTTCAAGTAAATATTGAAAATCGAATTTGCACTAAAAGAAATATTCTTTCAACGACAGCGAGATTATTTGATCCTTTGGGCTTCATTGCACCAATTACTTTATTTTTAAAACTTTTGATCAAAGAGTTGTGGAAACTTAAAATAGATTGGGATGATCATCCTCCAAGTGCCATAAAAAATAAATGGACGGTTTTCCAATCTGAACTTTCAATCTTAAACAATTTTAAAATAAATAGACATTTAGGTATTTTTGAAAATACATCTGTTGTCTTGGTTGGTTTTGCAGATGCATGTTTGACATCTTACGGATGTGTTATTTATATGCGAGCTATTACAAATGGTCAAATAGAAACCAGTTTAGTATGTGCTAAGTCAAAGGTTTCACCCATGAAGATAATTTCTATTCCTAGGTTGGAACTTTGCGCTGCTCATTTATTGGCAAAACTGTTCAAATTTGTTTTAGATACATATAAATCTCGTATACATATTGAAAAAATTGTAGCTCTTTCTGACTCAACCGTTACCCTTAATTGGATCGCGTCACCATCTTATAAATGGGAAACTTTCGTGGCCAATAGAGTATCTAAAATACAAGATTTGGTGCCATCTAACTGTTGGTTTCATATAGACGGTAAAGACAATATTAGTGATGGTTTATCAAGAGGTTTATCACCTGCACAGTTTATGGCTAATATTACTTGGATTACTGGTCCTACTTGGTTAAAAATTAGTGAAGAACATTGGCCAATTAAGTCTATTAGTAATACTGACAATTTCTCGCTCGAAGAAAAAGTTTTTTCGGTTACTATTCCGGACAATGAGCCTCATCCACTATATTTATTAGTTAATCGTTGTTCTTCTTGGACTAAATTACTTCGATCCACTGTGTATGTTCTTAGATTTGCAAAAATATTGCCAACAAAAGGTAAAATTTTAATCTCTGATCTTGACAAGGCAGAGATGGTTTTATTAAAATTAATTCAAGAAATACATTTCGCTTCAGATATTTCATTATTAGAAAAGAAACGGCTATGTTCTGCTTCTTTGCGTTCCTTATGTCCCTTTTTGAGAGATGGTCTAGTACGGGTAGGAGGTAGGCTTAGTAATTCAAATTTGCAATACAACCAACAACATCCGTTTCTTTTACCGAAAAAGGATCATCTAGTTGACCTTATAATTGACCATTGTCATCGTAAAAATTTACATACCGGGCCGCATTTAGTTTTATCAATTCTTAGGCAAAGATATTGGATACTTGCAGCTAGAAGTGTTGTCCGTTCTAGGATAAAAAAATGCAATTATTGTTTTCGATTTAATCCTAAACCTACTTTTCCGCTAATGGCTGACTTGCCTACAGTTAGAGTTACAGAAGCGAAACCTTTCCTTCACAGTGGCGTAGATTATTGTGGGCCATATTTTATTACGCTCGGGCGTAGAAGAGGAATTAAAAGTCAAAAGGCTTACATTTGTTTGTTTATTTGTTTGTCGACAAAAGCCTTGCATTTAGAATTAGCTTCCAATTTATCGACTGAGAGCTTTCTTGCCGCCTTTAAACGTTTTTTAGCTCGCCGTGGTGCATGCGCTGTAATGTATTCAGACTGTGGTACTAATTTCATTGGTGCAAAAAGGGAATTAGATTTAGTTTATAGTTTAGTTTATTCAAATGAATATAATGATACCTTAGCTAATGAATTAACGCAACGTAAAATCGAATGGCGCTTTCAGCCCCCTGCTAGCCCACATTTTTCAGGTATATGGGAGGCTAATGTTAAAGCAGTCAAATCTCATTTAACCAAAGTGATTGGGTGTCAAATATTAACTTATGAAGAGATGAGTACGGTTCTGGCGCAAATAGAAGCACTCTTAAATTCTCGGCCATTATGTTGGTTAAGTTCCGATCCTTCAGAACCTTTAGCGTTGACCCCTGCACACTTTCTAACTTTTACACCTCTTGAGCATCTGCCAGCTCCAAATTTAGTAAATCAACCAACAAATAATTTAGATAGAAAAGAACTGCTGGATCACTTGGTTCAAAACTTTTGGAGGCGGTGGCATATCGAATATTTAAACAATTTACAGGTCCGTCAAAAATGGAACAGTCCTAGTTATCCTGTAAAAGTCGGTACCTTGGTCATTATTAGGCAAGATAATATTCCTCCCTTGCGTTGGCCCTTGGGTATCATTGAGGAGGTATTTCCGGGTAAAGATGGGGTAATTAGGGTGGCTAATGTTAAAACCAAAACCGGTATTTATAAAAGGCCGGTGGTCCGCCTTTGTCCGCTACCAGTACAATAAGATTTGTACATTCTTAGTGTTAGTATTTAGTTATGTAGATATATTTAAGTATTATAAATATTTGAGTTACGAGGGTTACAAAATTAGCAGTTTTAGTTTAGCAAATTAGTTCTTATTCCAGACCCGGTTCTGAAAATATTTTTCAGGGGCGGGGGAATGTTTACGCCGTGTTCGGCAATACGGTGTATTTAATTTTCTAAGTCTACAATTTGAATATATTTGGTTTTATTTATTACAAGTAGATGTCTCTAGGGGCATCGAATGAACATATTGTGTTTTCTGTTCTTTCTATAAAAAAGAGCAGAGTTTTTAGTTGACCTTAATATAGTGTGAATAGACTTAGAAGCAACACAGCTGGTTTTATTATTTTCGATTCAAATATAAATTTAAAATACTTAGTTAAAAGTTACTTTAGTGAAATTTTGTAAATTAGATTAGATATTCCTTTGTCCTTCCAACCTATCCTTTCTTCCCCATCTAATTTAAAACTAGTGGTTGGAGCCAAGGATATTTATTGGTAAGATCTTTTATATCCTTGTTAGAAATTACAGTCCTAATTATTATTTTTGGAACCAGCGTTAGATTCGCAAACATCGGCGATGAATCCTAATCGTAAATTTCAGGGTCAAAATCAAAAATTCGTCCCGACAGGAACGAGAGAAAATTGTAATTTTTTGACATTTCACCAAATTGTACTCCTCTACTGTCAAGAAGTAAACAAAACAAACAATACTTTGAAAACACTTATAATAATTATAACAAGTAAGGAGCATCAAGTCTATTGAGATCGCCGAGTCTATGGCGTATAGTGACGTAGCGCCTGGCCACGCCCCATTTTCGCGAGGTGGAGGTTTGTAATAGTTTTTAAGATACTAAACGTGCGTATAAGATTCTGATTTTTTGCAGATCCATTATTTTATACTTGCACTTTCGATTTATGAAATAAAAAAAAAATGCCGAACAAGCCCATTTCAGAGCTGCACTCAAAATTTTTGTTTTGATTAAAAATTAACGCGTTTGACCGCCCGCTCACGCTTCCCTCCCCGGGATGGATTTCTGGTTGCAGAGCTATGTACTTTTCAGCTAGTAAGGAGACTTTTTACATAAAAATTTTCACTGCACCTTACCTTTTTTAATTTCCGTAGCCAGCTCTTAGGCTATTGGTAGTCAAGACAGTATATCTTCTCAACAAAAATGTAAATAAATAGTAGTCTGTGCAGTATTACAGTTGCTGTCAAACTGAAATAAAAAATTGTAATAGTACTAAGAAGATTTAGAAATTGCCGTTCAAAATGAACAACTCCAAACAATTGCTTCGTGCTGCGAGAACTTTCAGTAAACAGTGTATGCAGCCAAAGAGCAGCGAAATGCATCCACAGAAGGTGAAACTTAAATGCCTTCAAAAAAGATTTCAAATCGACGATGGTAATCCTGTTTGGTTAAAATTAGGTTTAAGAGACAAAGCTCTTTATCATGGCACATTATTCATGCTTTACTTTGGTCTTGCATGGTCAACGCATGTCCTCTATAAGTTATCATTTGGAGCAGGATAAACTTATTGAAAATATATTTATACATGTAAATTGATGTATGAGTGCTTCCATTTTGTTTTGTTTAATGCTCTTAAATGAAATAAAATTCCAGAGTTATCAGTAATGGTTGAATTATTATTGTAGTTATTTATGTTGCGAGGCAAGTAAGCAGTGTTTACCACTCGAAGATGATTTGCACACGAGCGCTGCGACGGTAGCAAGAGAGTCCGAGACTGGTAAAAAAACTCACTCTCCGATTTGCATATTACATTCTATTATCACAACAAAATTTCAAAAAATAAACTATTTGGTTTTAATTTTTGATGTTTGACTTATTTTAACAAAATTTTCGCGAGTAACTTTAACTAACCAAATAGTTAGGTCTAGTAAGTTCCCCCACCATACCAACACTAGTAAGGCCAGATAGTCGCGAAAACGTAGAATCATCAAGTTGGTTAGTTCAGGTTAGTTGTTATAGTGTCATTAGGACATTTACAAATTTAAATGTAATGAAAAATGTATTTTTTATGACGGAGAACTTAATTTTCAATATAAATACAGAGTTACATAATGCTATTGTTTTAACAGACAGTAATATGTTTTTAATATGCTTAAGACTGTTACTGAGAAGATATAAAGACCATATGTACCCCTTCATTTTGAAATCTGGCTAGGGAAATACACTTTTTATCCATAAATTTGTCATTATATGTGCTTCTCAATTCAATTAAGTGTAATGTGGCTTCATGACAGTATTCACTTGGTTTACCCTTCGACTTCCAAACGGAAATTAGAGATATCTCATCATTTTCCGGCTCAATATTTTGCTCACCGCCATTTAATAGAGTTTCTATATAATTTTCGGCAAACTGTGGATATATGAACAAATTTCTACGATTACTATGGCACTCTACAAATAAATAATTTACATTCTACAATGACAACTTACCATTCAGTAATGAATTTGCAGTTTGAAAATCAACATGTACAGTAATGTCAGTACCACGATGATTAATTATTATATCAAATAATTCAGTTTCTGATTCCATAATTCCGATGTTGCTAATAGTTATAAACGAAAAATCAAACATAAGCTTGTTAAAAGAAGTGACGTTTGACCATCGTTTGACAAGTCTTAAAAACAATGTAACTAGAAGTAACTACCTCTTGAACTAGGTTACTCGAAGTATGATTTAAAATCATTTCGTGACGTCATATATTGCCGTCGTACGTATTCCCCTACCTTACTATACGTTCGCGAAAACGGCAAAGTATGCTTTGGTTAGTCCGTATTGCATACTAGAACATACCAAGTTACTCGCGAAAATTTTGTTTTTATGATGTACTTACCGTGATGTCAAAAATTATCTTGGGCAAATATGGTCATAGGATTAAAAGCTGCTGTCTTGTCTTATATTATCCATTTGTGATGGTTATGTCAAAATTACATCAAACATCACAGAAGACAGGTATTTGTCTCCTGTACCCACACTAACATCATATGTAATATATAAAGTAATAAGTACAGTTTTTTTCAACAAAAAAGAAAGTTTAACGAGACTGTCGGAAGAAGTTAGAATTCCTGGTTGAAGGATGTAAGGAAAGATTCACTTCCATAGATATTTTCCGAGCTGCTGTTTCTAGGACCATGTTAGTCATTTGGATCGCCAATCTTTGTCAGGATAGGGCGGATTAAGAAAAAGAAGAAAGAAGCTGCTGAAATGTTGTTCCCCACCCTGTCCACTGCTCAAGTTTACGCTCATGCTATGAAAAGAATTCTGTGATGTGGTTCCACATTTTTCAACAATTCTTTGTTTCTGTTCTTGCAAATTAGGTACAGGCGTTCTTAAAATCCTATTTATCAGTTGAGGGATAACAAAATAGTCCACAACGTCCAAACAAGGTGAACTTGTAGGAAATTGAAATTGTGTTTGTAAAATATCAGCCCGTTGTCAATAAACTCGTCAGGAAAAACTATACTTTCTCTTGCCATATGTGCTGTTGCCACATCCTGATGAAAATAACGATGCTGAAGTTTATCATCATGTAGTCGATGAACAAATACAGACAAAAATTTTCTCTGTACCTCTTTACATTGAGGGTGAAATTCAAAAGACGGGCCCAATTTTCTTGCGAGAAACTGTCTTCCAAACACCAACTTTTTGAGGATGTAGTAGAGAATGGAGGTACAACATAATATGCGAATTATCAGTGCTCCATATCCGCATATGTTGAGAATTGACTACACCCATACTTCATCAGAAAAAATAATAATAATAATATAATAATAATAATCTTTATTAACCACTTTAGATACACAGTTTGTACGTATGGCAAGTCAACAGAAATGGTAAAATAATAGTATACAAATGTAAATATGAAAATAACACACTAAACATTTAAGTCCAAAATACATAAATAATATATAACAAATAAATATACAAGAATAAATACAACAAACAAAACATGCAAATGGACAGTATAGTGCAAACAGATAATAAATAAAAGGAGCATAAAATCGTACCCTATATTCACTTAACTAGAGCAAGAATGTATGAACTCTTGAATATTATAAAATGCACCAATCAATAACAAAGCCTTCAGCTTTTTTTAAAAACCTCACAAGGCTTCGACATTTGTATTTCTAATGGCAGCTTATTGTACAGAGTTGTGCCAGCACAGTTAGGAGATTTTTTGAAATATTCATGATCGTGCCTTATTGTGCACATTCTCTTCCGCCCTCTAGTGCTGTAGGCATGAAAGTCACCGTTGACTCGAAGTTTACTTTTATTATTATGAACAAAGGTCAACAATTTCATGAGGTAAATCGATGTCACATTAAATAATTGTGCATTTTTAAATGTCTCCCTGCACGATTCACGGTAGGGTAAGTCAAACATAAGTCTAATTACCCTTTTTTGAATAACTAAGACCCTATTGATATCGCTTGATTGTCCCCATACATTAATGCCGTAAGCTATATGAGAGTAAATGACGGCATAGTATACATTTATTAGTGCATCTCTGTTAAGCACATTTTTTAGCGAGTTAATGACATAAAAACCTTTATTTAATTTGCAGCACACTACATCAATTTGATTATAAAAATTAAAATTTCGATCAAGAGTGATACCTAAGAATTTTACTTGTTCACTACAAGTAAGTAACTGTAAATCCATTAAAATTAAACTTAGGGTTATATCGATTTCTGAATCTGCTAAAATCTACTACAACAGTTTTGTCATGATTAATTATCAAGCGATTATTATAGCACCATATATTAAATTCATTTAATGCAATTGATACCCTATGATGTAATTCAAAAGGATCCAGATCAGAAATCATTATTGTGGTGTCATCAGCGTACATAAACATTTTGCCTTGAGAAATATGAGCTGGTAGATCGTTCACATATAATAAAAATATTAATGGCCCTAACACACTACCTTGTGGAGTTTCAATGTCAATATCATTTTTATTAGACCTAGTGAAACCGATTTTCACAACAATGTTTCTATTAGTTAAATAAGAAACGATCTAGCTATTTAGTGGACTGAAGGTCATGGATGTTTTTGTGACGTCGATGGTAGCACATTTTGAGGATAGCTTACCATTGAAGTGGGTATTAAGTTTGTCTTGAATTACTGTGGAAAATTTCCAAAAACATCTGCAAATTCTTTCGTGTCATATATGTTAGTGTCATTGTACCTAATAAAGTCAATTTTAAATTTGCGTGAGGTTTTTCCATTTAAATTGTTTACAATACCCCATATTGATTTAGACTTATTACAAGAGTGTTTAATACGGGAACTATATTATGCTTTTTTTTCATCACCAATTTTTTTATTAGTTTGGTTTTTTAACTTCATATATTTGCAGTCAAGCTCCTTAGAATTTGTTTGTTTGCGCAGCCAGTTAAATTAAAATCAACGAAGTGGATGGTTTTCCCTTCCACTTCGTTGATTAAAATAGTTAGGTTAAAATTAGTTAGGTTAGGTTAGGTTAGGTAAAATAGTTAGGTTTATCAGGTTGGCATTTATTAAATTATTGACAAAGCACTGACAGTACGCAAGACATCTGGGGTGGTCTGTCGGAAAAAGAAATTGATGAGTGCATCTTTTATGGATGAATGCAGGGCCGTGCCGTGCTATGATGCGGAGAGGCGATCGTATCAAGCGGTACCATCAGGGGGCGGCATTTCAAGCAGTGATTTATAAATTTTACAGTACTGAAAAATCTTTCAAATTTGCCTATTAGACCAGCCTATATGGACGCATGAGTATCAAATGTAATATTAAATTTTTTCAATGAAACACATTTTTTAAATACTTTCTGACCGATTTCTAAGACGAAATGTTCGATAAATTTTCTTCGTAAAATTGATATTTTCAATGTTGTTATATTTTATTTGAAATACACGCAGTCTCGAAGCTATTGCAATTTGCAACTATGTATAAAGTTAGATTGTGTGCGGATGTCATCAAAAACCATATAAAAACTGAAAATTTGCAGACAGGCCCGTTGAGAAGGGGGGAGGGGAGCCAGGGGCGTTAATCTCCGGGCCCAGAGCTTTTGAGGGGGCGCATATTCTAGAAGATAAAGATGTACGCCTTTTTGTAAACTGTAAGAGGTAATATATACATTTTTAGTAGGGAAAATCGTAGCTGGAAGTATTGAGTTCGAAAGCTTACAAATGCGAGAAAAAATTGCATTGTAAGGAATAGCACTCCCCGTTGTTCTAAATTGCAATCGATGTAAAAATCTATAGCAAGGATAATACCCCCACCCCCGCTCTTTGAAATTGAAAATATTCTGCTGTGAGGAATGCTGTCCCCCATTCTCCAAAATTATACCGAAGAGCCGGGAGTGGGGTGGCTGCATGCCACTACCCACGGGCCCCGGTTTTTCCTCGATGACCCTGCTTGTAGACAATCTGGATATGAACAAATGGATATTGGTGCCAATAAGATTGCAAAGGATTTTGAGTGTAGCACAGAATTTCCGACAGAAACTGAAGTTGGAGCTAGAAGGAAAAAGCGCCAATTTGATTACGAAGCTGTCGGCGAACCCTTACCTACGAAGGCGTAGAAGGGACATATTAATTTTTCATTTACTGGCTTCATGATAGTATCACGAAATTGTTTTTACTTCGAGATACTATCACGAAATAAAATATAATTTCGTGTTATTATCACGAAATCGAATTTACTTCGTGATACTATCACGAAGTAAAATATAATTTCATTAGGCTCCCCTAAAATTACTAAACCGGGATAATAAAGGCTTAGCCTGCGGGCCGCGCCGAAGGCACGGCCCGAAAAAAAAAAACGATCCTCTTGGTCCTATCTATCTCAACGCGAGAGTGGAAACTCCGAAAAAGTCCGGGTTTAATTTTTATTAACGATAAAAAGTGAACTATATCTTTTTTCCTGAGGAAGAGAGATATAGCATCTCGCTTCCCCATCAACAACGACTACTGGAATCGTACAAGCGGCCATTTTATTTCAAACTTCAAAAATTGTCAACTTTCATACGTTCGTACTGGAATTAATTCCGCAGCGCGAGTGTAGGATTTGGTAAATCATTTACGAGCAGCTTTATCTACAAGTCTTGCTCTTTCCATCATGCCATCGTACGGCCCTCCAGGGGCGACATTTTTGAAAATATGAACGTTTCAAGATTTTATATTTTAAGTAAAAATTTCACATCAAAAACCTTGAGAATTTCGAGGTATTTCGTTAACAATTCGAAAACGGTAAGTGGTGGATTAAAAATATTTCACATGGGAAGAGTTAGATGTGTTATTAACTGTTCCTTTCCAAGGGAATATCCAAACAAAAAATTTGTACGAGATATTATACAGGGTGTCTCACCAGGAACTGAATCGACCGATATAGAGAAAAGTACGCATCAGAAAATTTTGAAAATTTAGATAGATACTAATGTCGGTGTGGCCAATCCAACTAAAATAATTACAAGCAGCTGGCACTTCCGCTTATACCGGAAGTCGATGCCAACTTGCTTATTTCAAATGGAATGGAATGGATGGATCCAGTTTCTTTAGCGTCTACGCGAATAATGGAATAATTCATGTTACTTCTGGAAATTATATTTTACTTCGTGATAGTATCACGAAGTAAATTGGATTTCGTGATAATAACACGAAATTATATTTTACTTCGTGATAGTATCACGAAGTAAATTGGATTTCGTGATAATAACACGAAATTATATTTTACTTCGTGATAGTATCTCGAAGTAAAAACAATTTCGTGATACTATCATGAAGCCAGTAAATGAAAAATAAATATGTCCCTTCTACGCCTTCGTACCTTCGTACTTACCAGAGGAGAATAAATTTAAAATAAACTTTTTTAATCATGTTGCTGACATTATCCTTAATTCACTGAATGAACGATTCTCGCTTCTGCAAATCTATAGCAACAAATTTGAGTTTTTTTATGACATTCTAAAACTAAAAACGGTGTGTCTAGGTTCCCGGTACCGGTACCCAATTTTATTCCAGTATAAATGACAACGTCATAGTTATGACGTAACAATTACCGGGGTTTGTACAAATCCCGGTACTACACTGCTTTTGCTTACTAAAACTTGTTTGTAGTTTGTAGAATCTAGATGTGAAGTTTGGTTTGAAAATTTCAATGTTTTAATTTTATTTATTTATTTTTTTTTACAAAAATATGTACATAACATTTAATTTTTTCTTTATTTTCTGTTTACAGTTGAGATAATTTGAAATATTACAATGCGAAAAATATGTAAATGTTGCATTTGTTTTCAAATGTAATTAATAATGGCTAAAAGACATTTTTACAAAAAACAAACAGGACAATCGTGGACTATTTTCATTCTGAACCCTTACTGCGGAAATTTACACGATAATCGGCTTAAATATTAAAGAAACGATCGTTCATTTAAATCAGTTTTAGATCACATAAATAAAACCTTAAAAGTGAATAACACAGATTTATTTAATAAGTTTAAACCATGTTTGCCAACTAACTATATTCTTTTAAATTAAATACTACATTTCTGTAGTATGTATTCCTTCTTTTTCCGTAGATATTATTGTCCTATTGCAAAATTCTTTGGTTACATTTCAGGCCATTCTAATATTTCTAATGTCATTTTGGAGATCTCATAGTTGAGACATGACAAATATTTTTGGCAATTTTGTTATTAATCATTCTGAAACCCGTTTAAAAAAACAATAGAATAAAAAAGTTTTCCATATGATGCAGACTTTTTGGCGGACATTGTATAAATATCAAAATTAAACATTATTCTCTTTTTTAGAACATAATATCAAAATGTTACAAAATATAGAATTACCAGCTGTTGTAAAACCTAAAGGCCGCCTAAAGGATCTGAATTAACTACTATTGGTATACCAAAGAAAAGAAAGCAAGAACTGTTTTGTGTGTGATCTGTAAAGTCGACGATAAAATATTAAAATGATGTTATTCCGATTTACCTAATTAACTGCTCCGATTCTTTATAAATCTCATAACCATTCCTCATACATTACTAGATAGAAACATCTACCGGGATCCTGTTTAACACCGGTAATTGTTACGTCATAACTGTGACGTTGTCATTTATACCGGGACAAAATTGGCTACCGGTACCGGGAGGCGTATTGGCATTCTCCCGTACAGTACAGAGCGTGCCATGTTCTGGAGCGCTCTGGGCTTTGTCTGCAGGGAAACAGCACTTCCATACGACAAACCCCAGTGCAACACAGATCCACTCTAACTAGGGAAGCTACAGTATGCACTGGCGTCTGTTTGACAGGTGCCGAGCAATATTACTGCGAATCGCCCGTCGACTACAGAGCTATCGCGAAAAACAAAACATTGCACGCGTCATCACACAATCTCACAAAATACGCGCAATAGACTCCCGCCCAATACCATCTTATTGCGAAATACTACATTACGTTCTGTTCTGATGCAATTCTTAGTGGTGTCGTTTATTATTGGTTATGTTATAAGTTTTTTTGGTGATTTCTCTATTGCATTTTGCATTGCATGAAGGTAAACACTTCATGTTATTATTTTTTTACAATACCTATATACTTATTTAATTTCATATTTTAGTTTGGTTTCGTACGCTTGAGATACTATGGAAAACACAATAAATGAAGAACGATTAAAAATTTAAAAAAATGGTGCCTTGGCCTTTAGTATATACACCAAATCCCAAGTTTCTGTACTGTTACCAGCTTGCCTTACTTATTTTCCCATATTTACCCCTATTTAACCCCCAACCCTTAGCCGGAATAGGTTCAAAACATAATCTAGTTCCAGATCACGTTACAATACATACGTAAACCAAATTTCAAGTTAATATCTCAAACCGATCCAGGGAAAACGTGCGCACAAAAAAAAAAGTTACAGACCTACAGGCAGACAGACAGACAGACAGACAGACAGACATACCGACAGACAGACCGACAGACAGATTTTTTTTCGCTCAAATTTAAAATCTCGACGTTTCATGACATTCTAAACCTTTTTCAACAAAAAAAAAAATGATTTTTTTTTTACGATTACTATACTTCCACTCCACTACGTGGACGTGGAAGTAATAGTAATAAATATAATTCCTAAACATATCCATCTTTCATAGTAAATTCGCTTTGCAGTGGTCGGTAGTTTATTATTTTGTCCAATTGCTGGGTGGTGACTCGCGGCGCCGTACCTAAGCAATATTTGGTTTTTGCGATAGCTCTGTAGTCGACAAGTGAATGGCCGTTATAATGGTGTCCACTTATCAAACAAAAGCCAGTGCATCCTGGCGTTGCTCTAGAAAAGTTTGCTCTGTATTGCTCTGGGGTTTGTCGCATAAAATTGCGGCTTCACTGCAGCCAAACCCCAGAGCGCTCCAGAACATGGCACGCTCTGTACTGTACGCGAGAATGTCAATACGCTACCGGGAGCCTAGACACAGCGAACTAAAAAATATAGATTACAAAATGTTAGAAACTTATTGTATGAATCTCCAGTCAATACTTTCTGTCGAAAAGGATTCAGATTTATGCAACTGATCTTCAAGAAGAATTACATGATGTATTCCGAATGCTACCATCATGAAATCTTTTGATGTTTTAATTTATTTGGCCGAAAATGACTTAAGTACTTTGTATTCTAATACAATTATAGCGCTGAGGATTTTATTAACACTGCTTATATCTATAGCCACCGAGAAAAGAAGCTTCTCTAAATTAAATTTAATAAAAAATTATCTAAGAAATTCATTGAGTCAAACAAAACTTAGAGATTTGTCATTATCATTGATGTCAATTGAATCCACTGTAAATTACACATCCTTATTTGACGAATTTGCCAAAATTAAAGTTTAGAAAAGTAAAACTGTACTAAATGTGAATCGCAGGTTGATGTTAATTATTTTTAAATTGTCATTATTTTCGAAAATAAAAATACCTCGATATTTTGTAATGCAGTTTTCTTAAAGCGCAATTTAAGGTTACTGTTTTTTACTTTTCACATAAGGGGCGGCATTTCAAAGACTCGCTTCATAATGAAAAAATCTACCGCACGGCCCTGGATGAATGCCCAAGTCCTTCTTTACAAACATTCGGCATGTTCCATAGGAAAGTCCCATTTCCTCAGAGAGGCGTTTTATAGTTTTTCGATTTTCTTGTTTCATATGTTGACGAATGTCATTAACAACTTCTTCTGCTCGAACAGTTGGCCTATCAGCACCGATTTAGTTGAGTTATTTCAGCAAACTTGATGATTAGTAAAACGACCTTCGTAAAGATATTGAATACCGAATGGCAGGTTTCTTGTTTTACACCATAATATGCAATTTTATAATACTTTTCGAAAGTAGATGTTATTCTTATTCCAACGATATATCAGACGTTGTTCTTTTTCGTTCTTTTTCCGTTAAAAGAAGGATTGTTCAAGTCCCTTGAAGGCGGGTCGTTTTGAATATTATGATGCCTATTATTTCATCTACATAGGCCACGGTACTCTCACCCACTCAAAGTGTTCTACTGTCGTTGTTCATGTCAGTGTCAGAGCTTTGAGGTTGATAATTTCGTATATTCTAACAAGTTATACAATGTGTTAAAGGTTAGTCTAGTTTTGAAAGTATCTGCGCGAGTATATTTTTTAGATTTATTTGCTCATCATGGTACTGTCGTGGGCAAGAAAAAATAGGACAACTATTTTAATTAAATAAACTTATACAATAATCATTAGTACTTAATAATATTTTCCCACGCATTATTTACTACTTCCACTAATTCTTGGGCATTCCGTGGTCTCAAATTTCGTTTTTGGATACTTCTTAAGAGTAGTCCCCATACGTCGTCCACAGGGTTAAGATCTGGACTATGACTGGGTCAGTTAAGAATATTAATCTTGTTATCTTGAAACCAGTTAGTCACGGTATGAGCAGTATGAACTGAACAATTGTTGAAATATGAATTCATTATTAGGAAATAATTGTGAAACAGAAGGGAGCATAATATTGTCTAAAATCCTAATACACGTTTCACTATTAAATCGTTCTTCAATATGCCACAAAACACCAGGACCACGTGCCGATATCCAAGCCCACTTGTTAACGGAAAATATAGCACTTTTATCATTGTTAGATATATACTTTTCATCAAATCGAGTATTCGGAAGTCGGTAAACACGAATACGACCTCTGTGTGTAGACTGGAAAGATTTTTCATCTGTAAAGATGACATTGTTCCAAAAATTTACATCATGCACTAAGAATTCAAGCGCAAACTCCAGTCGAGCTTCTTTATATTCAGCTTTAAGTAGGTATTTCTGTCCATCTCGATGACAGCGTAGCTCCGATTCTCTTACTCGCCGGTGACCAATACTACTCGATCCAGGAAAATTCGCTTCTTTAGCAGCCATTTATTTACCAATTGCAAATCTTGCTGTTGAGTTGATATCCTTCGTCGCCCTGATCTAGGATTTAAACACCAATGCAATGCGAAAACAGCGCCGTATATTTCTTAACTTTCTATATTGAAAACCAAAGAGCGCAATGGTAAGAACAAAAGAACTCATAAATTTAAAGGTCAAAATATAACTCGTATTAATTTTAAGAAATTGGCCAGATCGATCTGTAAATACAAAATATCATTAGCAGGTAATGAAACATTTTAATTTCTTTAAATTACCTAAAATTAGAATTGCATATTATGCTTTTATAATTTTTAAGTTCTCGTTGAAAACCTAATTCCGGCGGGGTACGCAAGTTCCAAGTCTCGCAACGGTGAGTAGTTAAGTACAAATTCTAGCACTTGATAACGGAGTCCTGCATGGCATAGCTCAGCAGTAAGTATCCAAAATATTAATGTTCGCAAACATTTGGTGGGAGGTTCCAACCGCTTCCAGTAGCTGCCCATTTTGTTAATAGGAAATACATGTAAAATTGATATGTGAAAAAAATAGGTTTGTTGATGTATACGAATTTTCTTCCCTCCTGCGAGGCTAAGGAGTTGCTACATTCGGCCGCGCTCGAATCTTAGACCCATTCTCTATTCTATACTTTTGGCTCTTTCCACTCATCACCAAATACCCTAATTAGAGCCTATGCTAGCTCTTAGTGTATTCACTCTGATTCCCCGGTATTTTTCTTTTAAATAACTTTAAATATTGTAGGAAACAGTTGCCTGTCATTTAGTTGGTTAGCGATATAAATTACATTTGTCTTTATCGATAAATATTCTGTGCATACGTTTGGGTACGAATATTAATTACGTAAGTAAAGTCTAACTTTTTTTACCCACGATCTGTTTACATTACAAGACTATCAGATGCAGAATTAAATGAGTAGAAGTTGCAGTTGGGCGAGTACTTTTTTTATTAACATTTTGCTCGAATATGCACAATTCACTTTGGTGCCACGCCAAGCTACAACTTCTACTCATTTAATTTCATAGAGGGCCATTAATATCTTGCCAACAAGATGTTCCCTATTGACTTTTTACAATAATTGTTGCTTTCACGAACAAGGCACGCTACATATTTCTCTAATTTGAAAGGACCTCAAATAATATATAAGGAAATTACCAATCTATAAATAGAAATGAACTTACTCTAATTTATTAAAATCGTTCATTGATTGGTACTTTGTATTTCATTAATTATATTCAACGTTTACAAAGTATATGAAGACATTAATTAATTAAGCAAATGCCAATTATGTTTAAATACATAAATTTCCTTATAATGGAATAAATCTATAATGATCTAAATTGCCTGCAAATATTTTGTCTTACTATACCAATTTTTTTGCCGGAACTTGTCGAAAAATTACAAGAAGTGTATTAAAAAGTTTTGAATTAAATTCGTTAATAAATAATAGAATGTTCATATTTGTGTTTTTTGGAAATTTTTCTTAAATATCTTTGGCTATATAGCTCGTATCACAATGTGGAAAATCAAATTGTCCAACGAATTTGCGAAGAAAAAGTAAATTTGTCTGAATCTGTTCGGTCTATCCGTCAAATTATGAAACATAAAGACAATAGATGATAACTTGTACAATAATCCATATATTTTAACAAAACTTGGACATAATATACCCCTTGTGGAGCTAAATCATCAAGTCAAGTTTCAAGCTAAAAAGTGTATAATAACGCCTAACAAACAATTACAAACTTGAACATTGAATTGCCTAAGTAATCAATAATTCAATTTTTGAGTGCACCAAGTCGTAAAACAATATTTTTTTCCGATTATAGTTTTTTTAATTTTCGGTGATATTAACAACAATTAATTTAATTTTTTTTAAAACATGTTTCTGTTTTTTAAACAAATGGGTTTTACTCAACAATTTTGCAAAAAAATAAAAATTGTTAGCAAGAAAAAAAAGTAAATTAAAAAATGAACAAATTAAAAGTACAATATGCAATACCATGGTATTCCGATACAAAAGCTTAGCAAATTCGGACTATCACTGGCACTATTAGATTTAATTACCTCGTATTTAGCAAATAGGCGGCAGTATGTAGAATACCATGGTTTCAGGTCATTCGACGTCTTGGCTAACTTAGGTATCCCTCAAGGATCTATACTGGGAGCACATTTCTTTAATATTTTTAACAATGACGTTGTCACAAATATTGACGTTGAAAGCCTGTTATATGCAGACGATTTAAAAATCTATTGTGTAATTAAAACAGGAAGATTGTGACAAGTTTTAAAATAATTTGAATAAGATAAATGATTGGTGTCTACTCAATCAACTACCTCTCAATGTATCTAAATGTAGCGCATTTGCATTTGGTAGAGCTCGCAATTATGTTAATTTTAATTATCATTTAAAACCAGGAGTTACAAAGACCTAATACAATTAAAGATCCGAGGGTGACCTTTGACAGAAGTCTAAATTTTATTGAACATATAAATTTAACTGTATCATCAGCTCTAAAAAGCCTAAGATTTGTAATAAGGAATTGTAAGGGTTTTAATGATACGGACGTTATGAAATTATTGTACTACTCCTTTGTGTGATCAAAATTAGAATTTTGCTCACTGGTATGGTCCCCGGGATATGCTACGTATATAAAAAGTATTGAAAACATTCAGCGTCGTTTTGTTAAGTATATGTGTTTTACTGAAGATGGCGATTGTCCCACAATTGGTTATTCACAAAACCTCATGTTAGAACGATTTGATATGCCGAGTCAAGAAAATAGGAGAATAGCAAAAGTTATAATTCGGTGCAAAATGAGCTTAATATATTTAATTGTAGTCCTGCGTCAATTAGAAGATTACTATGCGTATAACCACATTTCCCTTATTACCGTTTACATGTTTCTTAGAGTTATGTGATGTGTATATATGTTTTAAGTCAGCTTTTTCTTAGTATGATATTTTCATTTTGCTTCTTCTGTGACGTACTATGAATTTAGCATATACAGTGTGTAATCAGTTTCATGTTATTAAAAAAAAACTGGTAACGGGGACCGACTAGACAAACAAAAAATTTTGACTTTTCCCTCTAAGGGCACTTTGAAAAACACTGATCTAGGTTAACATATTTAATATTATGGTAGACAACTATTGAGAACCACTGCTTTTCTTGGTCGATGGACTTGTACTTCCCAATTATACAACTTTTAATTTGTCATAAAAAAGTGCTGGCCGGCACACGCGGTGTCAAAGGATCATCGACCGCCTTTGATACACCGCCTCAACTGAACTGAGGGTATAAAGAGGTAAATAATTCGTTCTCTCTTCGTGCACAATTGCAAGCAAATAATGGCCGTAGAGGTTTAAACAGAGCATTTCTTTACATGTGTGTTTTTTAATTTGGAACAAAATATTGGATTGTTTATAATTTAGAAAATTTAAATGTGGTTTATTAACATTTGTAACATAAATGAGTGTCCTGGGTTAAAAGCTTACTACCTACCTAAATGATTCAAAATCTCTGCATCTGTATCAATACACAGTTCGGTACGTTGAATTAAGTACATACGCACTTCGTACAACACTAAACACTAAACTATCAACTAACGTCAATAAAGAAAAATAAAATAAAAACTTGGTACAAAAGCCAAAAAGGAATACAAAAAGAACGAACAAGTAGGTTGTGTCTGTACGTAATGAAGAATTTGACAACTTGAACGGTAAGTCAATAAAATAAATCTTAACTATAAATACACAATGACGTGAAATTCAAAAATAACAAAAACAACGAACGGCGGGTTGGACGTGTGTACATAACGAAACACCGACAGTAACTAAAATATTGCACAAGGGAGAGTTAGTGTATAGTTTTCTTCAGATCAGATCTAGATCTAAACCTACCTCAATATTCCAGCAGTTCTCAAACAATTTTTTTGAAAATTTGCGAAATTTTTGTTTATTTTTTTTCTCCAAAACTATGAGCTTTAGACCCCATGTTATATAAGGTTTTTTTGTTTGTCTTGTCGTTCCCTACCACCAGTTTTTTTAATGACATGAAACTAATTACACCCTGTATAATATTTATACTGTTGGTGCTTACTAGTGTAACATTCCTACCCTTTAATTGGTTACCTGTTGGGTGGTTGTATCTAAATAAATAAATACCGTGAGAATTTCAAACTAAAATTTTAATTTCTAGTTTTTTTAATATCTTTTAGCAATTGAAATAAAAGTATTCCTGAGGGCTTAGCTCTACAAGAGACGTATTTTCCCAAAGTATCGTTAAAATATTGTTTATGCATTGTGGTACAAGTTGTCATCATTTGTTTAGAAATACCCTCTCTCAAATGTTTTCATGATTTGTAACTTGATAAATTGACCAAAATGGTTCAGATGAATCTCTTTTTACTCGCAATTGCGTTCTAAATAACTTGTTTATTTCTGCATTGTGACCGCAAATAATAGAGATTCAGGGATATTTAAGAAAAACTGCGAAAGAACTAAATTTCGAACATTCCTTTGTTTCAACAAATGCTTTCCACCACTCGGAATTAGTTTAAATCTTTTTACTACACTTTATCAAAAAATTGCCATCGTAAGACAGTTCCACAGAAATTTTACTTTTACTCCACTATCGTTAACAATACTTAATATTAGGGAAATTATAAGAAGGTAATTGTCATTCTTTGTAAGTTCCGTAGGTATTTTAGTTATTAATAAAACAGGAAAATTATGGGGGTATTAGCTAAATATACTTGAAAAAATTTTCGTCCTTTTAGAAGCAGTGTCGATTTCTAGTATTCATTATTTCAGGGCATCTTCTTAATAATAGGACTGAAACATTCACAAGGGGTTTTAATAATTTAGTAGAACCCTGAATATAATGACTGCTGTGGTATTTATCATTACTACTATCCTGCCTTAAACATTCGTATTATCTACAATCTATTTTGTTGTTCATAGAAACTCATCACGTTATTTTTAAAATAAAATAATAAAGGAAGGACTATGCAAGAAAATCACAAAATTGCGAATGCATTATGAATATTGACATTTTCATACTGAACCACTACGCTCCAACAGTCAATTATTCCGGAAATACGGTCCTGAAAGTCCTCTTCAGTACCGTATTCTAGAAAAGTTCCTATTACTTTGGTCCTTAGGCTGGATTGAGGACATAACATTGGGAGGTGATAGAATTGTTTTTGTTGTGAAAATTGTTAGGTACGGTACTTCTCGGAAGAATTTAATATATATCGAGGTATGTCTCAGGGGTCAGCACCAGGTCGTTTGCATCTTATAATGTTAAGAGTGAGCAAGGTGACACGATGAATCCTAAATTCTGCGCCTAGATGGCGCTAGCAACTATTATGGTTATCTAGTCTTATAAGTATATTCGACAGGTATCAAATATCAAAGTTAGTTTTATATTACGGATAAAGGTAGTGCGAATGAAGTAGTATTTCAATAATAATTCAATCTTAAATTCTAAATTGTATCGAAGTTTTTCAGTCTATTAAAACAAATTATGATTAAGAATAAGCTGCTTTTGGCAAATTGGATGATGTTATTTAACTGAAAATATGTGTAAGTTGTATATAAATAAATACTACAGCACTGTTGAAGAATATTTTTGGCTAAAATATGCTTATTAGGGAGCAGTGTTGCCAACACTACTGTTTTTTTCAGTAAATCTACAGTTTTTTGGTTTCCTTCCCTTTTTTTGTTCGAACTGCTAAATCTACTGTTTTTTGCATATCATATAGATCAATTGTTTTATTAAGGTATTACCTGAATTTTTTAAAGTCCGCCAAAAAGGAAAAATACCGCACTTACTGGAATAATTAGGTCATATAGTTAAATTTCATATTGCATTTTTTTAATACATTTATACGAGGTAATCGGCGAATAATTACATATTGAAAATTTTAGGGAATATCATCCCTCGCTCTTCAAACATTTCGATAGAGACAGATATTCAATTTTGAGGAATATCACCCCCCCCCTCCCCTCTCCGCTCTTTTATATTAGGATTGAGATAAATATCCAATTCTAAGGAATGTCACCCCTGCGGTCTGCCAAATTTCAAAATTTCGATTGAGAGAAATATTCAATCCTCTTCTCTCGACGGCCCTGTGTTTCACTACAATAAATTCCCTGTTTTTTACTGGTTTTTCTTTTATTATCTACAGTTTCTTCGCCCAACGGAGTTTGCAACACTGTTAGGGAGATTTAGCTTCACATGGCGCGTTATCCCCACTTCCCTACTAGCCCGGGAGACAGCGACAGATTTTTTGCGTTAATATCTATATAGCTAATTTTTTTTCCAAAGAAAGTTAAGATAGTATCTATAATGAAGGTGCAATTCTACCAATTCTTAGTGGTACATAAATGAGTAAAAAATTAAAGAAACAAATAGATGGACGAAAATTCGATAGTCGTATGTATTCAGTTCTTGCGTTTGAAAAATTGACTTGCGTTCGTGCTAATCGGTGACTACTTATATTTAAGTGGTTTCCCGAGTTCGAATCCCGCCCGGGGATAGTTTTTTCTTTTTCGTTTTCAGTTCTTCGGCAGATATTTTTGATTCTAAAATTGCTATTCGCTCCGTTCTATTGCATTTCTCGGAGAAGAATGGTGTACGTTCGTTAATGAGGTGGAGTAGTACAAAAGCCATCTGCGATTGCTGACTACAATAAATGCAAAGGTTTCATAGACATTTCTGACCAAATAAAGTCCTACTCAGATGTATTAAGAAAGTCGATAAAATGGTATAATAATATAGCAATTGAGCTTCTATTTGGGTCAGCACTTGCCAACGCCTACATAATACACCAGAAAATTACCAATGAGAAACTCTCTGTCGCTTCTTTCAAGGAGGAGTTGGTTAGCCACTTCTTACGTCCTTCTAAGCTTGAAAATATTAAAACGTCCAATCCACGTGCTCGCGAAGCTCACCACTTAGAAAAGGTTCCGTCTTCTGCCCGAAGAACATGTCCTCCGAAATTGGACGAAAATTTGCACAAAACAACGCAATTTTAGCGCTTCAGATGTATTCAGTGCGACAAATTTTACTGCATTACGTGTTTTTGTAATATTTATAGTTGCAATATACAGGGTGTTTTTAAAAAGTATGTCAATCACTTAACCACGCACTCAGCATGTCAAAAGAAGTTGATTCAGCCTAATTTACCTCTATCCAAAATCGCACCCCTATGAATATATAGCCCTCTAAAGTTGGGATTAAAAATATTAATTTTTTTAATATTGTGCAAATGGCTGTAGATATCTTTTTCAATTTCGGAACACTGAAATGTATGTCAAAGGGTAATAGTTTAAAGTAAAAACTGTTTAAAATCAAATTTTCTAAAAGGCCGATTTGGGGGTAAACTACTCTTCCCTCCTACCCCCTCTTTTAGTGGTACGCCTATGACTTTTTTGATATATCGCATTTTATATAAAATTTAATTATAAAACTTTTTTTTATCTTGTTTTTTTTTCGTTTAGGTAACCATTTTCAAATTAATCTGGAAATATTAAAACCATTACCACGCCTTTGTAGAATAACACAAATAATGTTTAAAATTAATGTAGATGATGATCAAAGGCACCTGTGAAAATTTAATGGGTAGTTGACACCTGTCATTTTTGTCAAACTGCTTTAATAGATATCAGTTGTTAATTGTTAACAATGGCATTTAATATGAGATATTGTAATACCGAAATGGTGGATATGATTAGAATATTAGGCGAATGTAATGGAAATGGTTCTAGTGCAGCTAGGCGTTATGTGGAAAAGTTTCCAAACCGTCGGCATCCTGATAGACGTACATTTTTTGCAGTCGATCGTCGTGCAAGGGAAACTGGAAGTCTATCAAATGATCGTGCTGGGAAGTGTCCTAGGACTGTGCTAGTTCCAGAGGTCGAAGAGGAAATTTTAGATATTGTATCAGAACGGCCTGAAAGCAGTGTGCGTAAAATAGCTTCTCAGGTAGGAGTATCGTATTATTCAGTATGGAGAACATTAAAAGAACAATTACTAGTTCCATTTCATATACAGACTGTTCAGGCATTGGAACCTCAAGATTACGGTTCTCGAATGGAATTTTGTAACTGGCTTCTCAGAAAAAATGGAAGAAATGTAAGTTTTGTAAACACCATTTTGTCAACTGATGAGGCCTCATTTCATAGAAATGGTATTACAAATCATCATAATTATCACATTTGGTCTGAAGAAAATCCCAATGCAAAGATAGAAACGCATTTTCAGCGTAATTTTTCTGTTAATGTTTGGGCAGGTATTGTTGATAACCATCTAATTGGACCTGTTTTCTTTCCACGTCGTTTAAATGGAGCTGACTACCTAGATTTTCTGGAAAATGAATTGCCTGAGCAATTAGATATTGTTAATCTTAATATTAGAGAAAACATGTGGTATTTACAAGATGGTGCTCCACCCCATTATAGCCTGCAAGTCAGGCAATGTTTATCAAGGCATTTTCCAGGACGTTGGATAGGTCGAGGAGCTGATGCTCCAGTCAGTTGGCCTGCTCGGTCCCCTGATTTAAACCCAATTGACTTCTGTCTTTGGGGAGCTATGAAGGAAAAAGTTTATTCTGTTCCAATAGAGAGCGTTGAACAGAAACATTCCTGCTGTGTTTCAGAATGTGAGATTTTCGCTTCTAAAAAGGGCAAGGTATTGTGTACGATAAAATGGAAATCATTTTGAGCACATTCTGAAATAAAATTTTAATGTTCGATATTTTTTTATTTTATTTTTAATTTATTTCATTATTTGTTGTTTTACTTCTAATATTATTTTAATTTACTTTGTTGCTTTAATGATTGATGTTTTAGTTTCTGTGATTTTTATTAAAAAACCTATTTAAACATTTTTTTAATTTTACAATTTATGATAGCAATGCACATCTTTTATTATAATACCAGTAACTTCAAATGCCAAAATTACACAGAAGAACTTTTTTATTTCATATGTTCCACTTTTCATAATGGTTTTAGTATTTCCAGATTCATTTGAAAATGGTTATCTAAATGAAAAAAAAACAAGATAAAGAAAAGTTTTATAATTAAATTTTATATAAAATGCCCTATATCAAAAAAGTCATAGGCGTACCACTAAAAGAGGGGGTAGGAGGGAAGGGTAGTTTACCCCCAAATCGGCCTTTTAGAAAATTTGATTTTAAACAGTTTTTACTTTAAACTATTACCCTTTGACATACATTTTAGTGTTCCGAAATTGAAAAAGATATCTACAGCCATTTGCACAATATTAAAAAAATAAATATTTTTAATCCCAACGTTAGAGGGCTGTATATTCATAGGGGTGCGATTTTGGATAGAGGTAAATTAGGCTGAATTAACTTCTTTTGACATGCTGAGTCCGTGGTTAAGTGATTGACATACTTTTTAAAAACACCCTGTATAAGCAGCTTTTGATATTAGAATTTTCTTTTTTTATATATTTTTTCACTTATAATTGGCTTGGTTTGGTATACGTATTCCACGGCGGAAAATGCAAAAATTCTCCAAGAAATGCAATAGAACGGAGCAAATAGCAATTATAGAATCAAAAATATCTGCCAAAAAATTGAAAACGAAAAAAAAAAAGTATCCCCGGGCGGGATTCGAACTCAGGAAACCGCTTAAAAATAGTCACCGTTTAGCACGACCGCAAGTCGAAAATCGAAAATTTGGTCCTGCAGGAGCGAAGGTGAATCGTCATTTTTGACAATTCGTGATAATTCGAAAAACGAAATTTTCGTCAATCTATTTTTTTCTTTAATTTTTTACTCATTTATACACTACTAAGAGTTTGGTAGAATTGCACCTTCATTATAGATACTATCTAAACTCTCTTTGGAAAAAATCTAGCTTAATAGAAATGATTTCACGAAAAGTGTCGCTGCCTTCCGGGCTATACTGATCTTAGGCCTTGCTCACTCTTAATGATACTAACCACATAAAAAACATGAATCAATGACAATTTTTGTTGTGATAGTACCATAACTATGATAGACCCAAATTGCATAAAAACTGATAAGATGAATTTTCTGCAAGGGTTTAAATTGCCGTATTAAAAACAGTAGTTAAAAATCAATAGCAGAGCAGTCAGAGATAAATTTAATATTTTGGTGTGGCCTAAAAGTAACAGCTCTGCATGGACTAAAATTACGAGACCATGTGTGCTTCAATAGAATTGACATATCGAAAGAAAATTAATTATTTCGGTTTCTCGTAGTCTTCGTTTCGTAATAGTTTTGTTGAATACAAAGATTTTAAATTGATATATCATCAAACATAGGAAAATTTCGTTCACCTAAGAGACGCAGTGTATACTTCAGTTTCGATATTCCCTATATCCTGAATTTTTTCGTGCTTAATAAAAAACCATAGTAACATTTTGTTCCAAAATTATAATAAATGGTGATAATAATATATAATTTATGTAAAACATGATGGCTTGCACATCACTGACGATCACCGTTTTTTATTCCTTTTAACGTTGGTCTATTTCCGCTACCTGGCGGCAGGAGATGAGCTACCACCAACTTTAAAATTTTGCTGAATCTCTTATATATCGAACAGTATGGATTTTTTACCTGCCTAATATTTAACAGACAAGGGACCGACGCTTTACATCCCTTCTATGGGATGGATGGTATATCTTATATACAATCCCAGCCTTAAGTTACATAGATTCTAAGCAAAGTATGCTCTGATGTACAAGGCGTTGGGAGGTGAGGCGAAATTGCTGTATTTCTCTAGATGTTCACCCATCCAAGTGCTAACCGTTATTGATGCAACTTAATATCTCATATCGAAATACGAGTATATTGATGACTCGTTTCCTCTCACCCCAGGTATTTACCTTGTGTAGCCCATTTTCAATGGAAGGGAGTATTCTATCATGCTAATTTAGATATACTTACTTCAAATTTCAAATAAAAATATCAAGCCTAACAGAAGTTACAATGTTTACAGAAAATGGTCTACACATAAACACACATTCACACATATGCACAGATTTTGTATATCATATCCGAGTTCAGTATTTTGTGAAACAGATTTTTGTAGAAAGATTTTCCAACAGGTATAACAATAGCGATGCAGATAATAGTCAATTCTTTATTTTTCAACAGTTTGTATTGCGAGAAGTTCTAGTTTTGCACACCGAAGGGCCGTTAAAAGCTTTGGAAAATAAAAGAACACTAAACATGAAATGTAGTAAAGGTATTATGTTTCTAGTTAGCATTCTCATTTATTTATAACTTCAAGGTGCAGTTTAACCTTTTATATCACTTTAAAATTTCATAAAGTTTAAAATGATAAATATCTTTAGGATATTATAATTAACCGTTTAAAGAGTATCGTGCTTTAATGACCTTCTTACTCCTGCAATCTGAAATAAAGCTTCAAATACGGTTGAACTTTTGATGTTAAATGGAAAATACTTTAGAAAAGTTAAACTAGCCAAATTAGGTGTAGGTACACATTTTTGTTATTTGGCTTATAAAAGTGTATGATTATGAGTACAGAATATTATTAGACCATCGTGATGGTTTCAAAATAATTTTGTCAATATTTGCCGTTTACTATTTATTTATTTAGGTACATCATCCAACAGTCAGAGACCAATTACTGGATGAGAATAAGTGTTAATAATTACATGTCACTTAGACTAATAATACTGTAATACAGAGATTATGGAGATAATAAAAAAATCACACAAAACATAAAATAGTAAAATAAAAGAAAAAAAAGTACACTGGCATATCTATATAGAAACAAAAAAGTAAATGTAAGAATATATACATATATATAAAAAAAACAAAAATGCATAAATGATTTAAAAAATATATATATAAAATATATGCATATACAAAGGAGACATTATTAGAGTTCCAGTTTTTTTATAGAGGCAACAGAGCAATTAAATATATCAAGTATTTCTTGTAGGTAGTTGTACGTACTGCACATAAAATACAGGGGGGAGAATGCTAAAACGTTTGTTCGAGGTGTGGTAAGATAAAAAGTTGTATGATGTCGTGAACCAGGATGTGGTACATGAAACGGTAGTTTTTCAAGTATCGCAGGACAGTTTATGTTGTTATGAATTATTTTATGCAAAAACACCAATGCATGTTTTTTTCTGCGGCTCTCCAAACTGTCTACTGAGAATCTATTTAAAAGTACGTCTTGGGAATATCCAATTGGCGGATATACCCCATCAATTTTATAAGACAAATATTTTAGAAAACGCCTTTGTATGCCTTCGAGTAAGTTAGAGTAAGTATTATACCCCGGGTGCCAGATTATGGATGCATATTCTAGTTTAGATTTAACGTATGTATTGAATAAGAGTGTTAGAATGTGAGTGTCAGTAAATCCAACCGAATTTCTAATAACGAAACCAAGATTTTTATTAGCAGATAAAACAATATTTTCAACATGCTTATTAAATGATAGTTTGACGTCAAATAAGACACCAAGATCTTTAAAAACTTCAGCTCTTTTTAGTGTTGTGAGATCTAGTTTGTAGTCATATAGCACAGTTTCCTTTTTCCTAGAGAATGATACAACATTACATTTGTCAATGTTGAGAGGCAGACCATTTTGATTACACCATCTTTGTATTTCTATAAGATTGTTTTGTAGTCGTTGACAATCGGTTATTGTATTTATGGCAGTGAAAATTTTTACATCGTCAGCATATAACAAATAATCTACATTCAACTCAACAACGATATCGTTAATAAATAATACAAACATTAAGGGGCCTAGAACTGACCCTTGGGGTACACCAGAAGTTGCCGAAATTTCGAAGGATTTTTGACCGCGATATTCTACATATTGCGTTCTATTGTTAAGATATGAGTTAAAGAAATTTATAAGTGAATGTGAAAATCCAGCAGTTTGGAGTTTATGTAGCAATATACCGTGGTCAAGTTTGTCAAAGGCCTTCGAAAAGTCTGTATAGATTACATCAACCTGGGTGTTTTTATCGAGGTAATGCGAGACGTATTGTGTGACACACATTAAGTTGCTGACAGTCGATCTTTTCTTTATGAAACCATGTTGACTTGATGTAATCTGCCCCTCAACATGAGGATATATAACTGCATGTATAGCAATCTCCATGACTTTAGCGAAATTGCATATTATTGTAATCGGGCGATAGTTTTCAATTTGATGCCTATCACCTTTTTTATGAACAGGACAGATTCGCGATAATTTCCAGATGTTCGGAAAAGTATTGGTTCTAATTGAGAGAGTAAAAATTATTCTAAGTGGCTCCACAAAAGCATTAGCGCAATCTTTTATTACAAATGCTGGTATTTCATCAGGTCCTTTGGTGAATTTAGGTTTAAGCTGCTGTAACGCAGAAAGAACATCATTGGAGGTAAACTCACTAAAATGCAGAACAGCGTTATTAGTGTATTCCGTGTCTTGTTCATAACTTTGGGTAGGCAAATTATACGAAGTTTTAAAGAAATCAGCAAAACCATTCGCAATATCCCGCGGTTCACCAAGACACTGGTCTTGGTAAGTAAGATTATCTGGTAACACTGTTGTTTCTTTTTTAGAGTTAATGTAAGACCAGAAAGCTTTAGTATTATTTTTTATGTTGTTTTGAACATTATTTTGGTATTCTTTAAAAGCAGTATCAGTGTCTCGCTTTATTTGTGACCTAAGATTTTTAAATTCATTTAGTGCAGTTATACTCCCGGTACGTCTATGAACTTTCAGCTTTCTTGCTTTTTCTTTTATAGTTTGCACAATTCGGTTATTATACCAAGGAGGATATTTCCTAGCACGTGGTATGGTTTTAGGTACACAAGAATCAAAGATATCATGGATTGTTTTATAAAATTGTTCACAGGCTAAATTCACGTCATTGTGATTTTTTAGAATTGACCAGTCCGTATTGTAAATTTTTGCGTATAAGGTATGAAAATTAGCTTTCCGGAAATTATACACAGGTTTATTGTCTGCACAGAATCTTTTTTTTTGATTTTTAATACTTTCATTAAGATATATACATAATGCGGGGTGATAGGAATCTTCTTTAAGTAAAATATCATGAGCTCTCTCCACATAACACCTGGTATTGGAAATTACAAGATCCAATAATCTATTATTTGAATTCAACACGGTATTATATTGTACTAAGTTAAAATAATTTAAAAATGACATAAGTGATGCAGTAGTGCCCACAATATTATTCTGCAGCGAAAATTCTCTATAATATGGTATATTAAAATCTCCAATAAAATACATATTATCCTCGTATAGGTACTGCAGGGTTTCAAGTGTCTCAAAAAATTGATTGTAATAAGCTGGGCTTAACGAGGGAGGTACGTAGATAACGAATATGTAAATATTATTGTAGTTTAATTGCATTCTTACACCAACAACATCTATTAAAGGAACTGAAGTTTTCATATCATCTAAGTTTAGTTCTGAGGCAACATATTTTTTGTTGATGGCTAGCAAGACACCACCACCCCTAGTTGTATCCGTAATTAAAAAATTTCGATCGGCTCTATACACGGTAAAGTTATCACTTATTAGTTCAGAGTTATTAACATGCGAGTCAACCCAGGTTTCTGTTAATGCGAGGACATCATATTCACAGGTATAAGAACTATTCAGTAAGTCATGTGTTTTAGTATTTAAACCTCGCACGTTCTGATAATAAATGCAAGGTAGGGATGCAGAGTCGGGTTTAGGACGCAGGTCCACAGTGTCTTTATCCTGTGGCAGGTCCGCTAAACCGCCTACGTTCATAGAACTACAACTAGTACGAGTTTTAACAACAGGTAACGAGCCCGATCTGGTTAAGGCTTCTGATTGCTACGCCGCATAAATCCGAGATTTATACTCTTTTACTTTGTGACTATAGACATAACATCTAGAATCCCAGGCTGCATGGTTTACATCTAGATTGAGATCCTTATCTTTTTCATTCAGTGTTAAGCAGTTTATACATTTTAGGTCTACAGCTTTACAGTCTTTTACTGGGTGATCCTCTGCACACCTAGGGCATGAATACTTTTTTGAAGAGCATTGATTAGAGTGGTGATTAAAGCCGTTACATTTAAAACACCTTCTTAGTTCAACCGAATCATAGACATCACAGTAATCATACCCGACAAATAACTTACCTTCACCTCTAGACATCAGATTATTGTATGTAAGTACATCTACCTGCAGAATTACCTGAAATATATTGGAGTTTTTCTTTGTTGACCAAAACTTAATAACTTTGCACTCGGAGTTTTCACTAAATACTGATTTATTTTGGTACTTCACATATTCTATCAGGTCAGCTTCCTCAAGTTTTTCAGAGATTCCCACCAGTCGAATTCTGGGACTTAAGTGTTTTACATCGCTTATGTCATATTTGTCAGCCAGTTTACCATTAGCCACTTCTTTGAGTTTAGAGACTTCTTTTTCATTTGTGCAGCCTATAACGATTCCACCATTACTAATATTCTTTACACTTGCTATATTTAAATTATGCTTCAGCGGGTTAATTTCATGTAGAAAGTCTCCTTTGGTTTGAGCATTTTTTTGTGTGTTGTTTTTTGGTCTAACTATAACAGCAGATTTACTTTTTAAGGTAGTTGAATATAGCTGCACGTTATTGGCCGTGTTTGAAGTATTGACTTTACTGGAAACATTTAGCATAATATCATTTATTTCGTTTAGTTTTTCACCTGCTAATGCAACTATTATCTGAGATAAAATAACATTTAGAAAGTTGAACATCCTTTAACAATTTATGTTAAATACCCAAAATAACGGTTTTCATTGGTAATTCCGTATATTAACAAACATCAATACGGATTTTTAAATCCTCTATTTACACGTGGCCAATGGCAACCGGTAAATCTTAAACTTTTTTAAAAAAGATTTATAATCGTTTCGCACTTCATTATTTTTAAAGCTGTAGAGGTATGAAGAAAAACTATTTAAAGGTAATTTTAAGGCCTTTAATTTCTATCATAAGTGTTTTTAATGGCGGACTGATTGTTTCTTGGATATTTGTTATTTAAACATTACATTCCAACTTATAATTGCTCTACCACATTCTTTAAACTGCCTTTATAATAGAACTATTTACCGTACAAGAATTTAAAAGAAAACAAGACATTTGTCATTTTATAAGCTCTTTTTGTGCTGTATCACTTTTTCGCTAAATCATGAACTAGTCAGAGTCAATCACCTCTATCTAATCAATTAGGGATTATTTTCAACCAATCATATTATTTCTGATTAGTTCGTGATTGTTGTTGGAGGAAATCTAATAGTACAGGGAGATTGAGAAAGACTGAATGTGCCACTCCCTAAAGATTTCTTGTGTGTCACTACTTTATCACAAAATATTCAACATTTAGTGATTTAAAGGTCGTGTGCGCGCGACGTCAAAGTTTAGATGTCACTTATTTGTCAGAGTTTAGGGAAAACAAACCCAAATTGTCAAGATGTTAAATAGAAACTGACCGAGCCTTTCATTATATTAGTATTTTTGTGGACATTAGATTATCCAGAATGCCAAATTTTGACTGTTATTACTTGTGGAAGTGCGGCAATACTAAATGACGTCAGTTTTTAATAAATTATCTCGATTTCTCAACTAGGAAAAGTTGAGGTTGGAACACGCCAAATTCGTAAGCTTCGACTTTTGAATACCTTGGACTTCGGACCTCGGAAATACATCGGCATCTGTACTAAAGTCTTTTTTATTTAATTGATAGTACCAATTTTCTTTCCATACACCTATCCTGTACATCATATGACAATTTCGTAAAATAAAAACTCGTCTCCATCTTAAAAAACAAAATTCGCCACATGAATTGATTAAGGATAATTGTGGACGATAAATAGTCCAAAATGAAGTTTTAAAACATCACGAAATTCGAAAAAGTGTACAGTTAGAAGTGTTTCAAAATCTCATGAGCTTTGACCTTGGTATGCGCTGAGACATAATTTCGGCGATCGTCTCAATTACGCAACTTCCTAAAAATATCAAATTTATGATTTGCACTTTATCCCGAGCTGTCGTTGTTTACAGACCTTCATTCCAACGGCCCTTTGAGATTAATTTAGAAACTAGCGAATTTTGCGCGGGGATATTCATCTAATCCCAACAATATGTAAGTAAATCATTCTATTAAATTTCTGTGATAGCCGAGTAAATGTTTTCAAAATGAACTTATGCGGAATAAACTCGGCCTTTTGCGCATCTCGCGGTTCATAAGGTACTGAAAGTACTCTAAAACAAGGCGTTCGATAAGCTGATTACAAAGTGGCGGCCATTTGCATTTTAGTAGGTATTCCTTAGTCGCCTAGTCTAAGGTCTCTTAACATAGGGAATTAGCTTTAATAATGTACGTAGAATAGAAATGAATTTTGATAATTTTAGTGACTTTTGTATATCACGTGACCTTCATTCTTTCTCGAACGCACTGTATTTATTACTATCTATAAACGTTATTCATTTATTTCTAGATGTATATTTTTTCATAATTAATTTGATTTTTTTTTCAGGTAAGTTCATCGAATTTACGTGAATTATTGTAAGTATAGCAGTTTTATACCTTATGTGTGAATAAATTCCTATTTTTTCTCGGACCTATTACATTTTTAGCTTAGTTACATTTACAAAAAACAGACTCGAAGTAACAATTTCTTGTTAAAATCACATTTATTCAAATCGTTATAACTTAGTAAGTATCAGTTATCATGAAATTCTGTACTACTAATCTTTCTTAAAATTTGATGTTCTATTAGATCCAGTAGTTCATTTTTAATTTTTTTGTCCACTACTCCAGAATGGAAAGTCGGCATTGGAAGTTTTTAACATTAGTTTACATAGTCTCAAAATGACATGACAGAAGGAATTATGAGGTAAAAAGCTTCATTGACTCAACTACACGGAGATAAAGGACCACGCACATTTCTTAGGTAAAAGTGGTTTCGGTCAAATAAGCTGAAATTCAAATATGTTGTACTTCTTGTCGTTGTGAACAAGAGCCCCAATGAGCGACCTCCGAAAATGGACAGTTTTTGAGCTGCACTGTAAAAAAATTGTATGGATGATGGTGTGTATTTACTAGAAGATTTGTTTAAACTGCATCGTAGCGAGGATATGGCTCAGCGGCAGAGCGTTCATTTTGCATGTGAATCGCCCCGGGTTCGATCAATGGTATCACCAGAATTTTTTTTATGAATCATTCCTGTTTAATTACTATCATTTTTAAAACTGCATATATAATTTTACAACCATAGTCATTATTAAACTAGAAAATTAAAGAACAGGGCCACTAGACATAATTAAAATGGATTATATTTTTATTCCCGTTCCATAACTGCTACTGGATGTATGTCCTCTTGTCGCGGTCTCTGACCTGCATCACTGCGGTGCTAGGATATTTAACTCGTGGCTGATGCCTGGCATATCCTAAGAACCATAATGCGCTTGCAACATGTGCGCACGAACCTAGTGTTCTGGCTCCAGTTTTACAAGTGCAGTAATACCCTAAGATCGGTTCATTATCTTCAACTAAATCTTGTTCGTTGGCATTTGGTTGCATTTCTGAAACGGGAATAAATCCACACTCTGATTAGATCTGGTTCATTTCCAAGTTCATCGTATTCAAATCTTTCTGAAGTTGACTTGATAAATTCCTACTATCAGTTCCTTTAAATAACCTAAATTAAGTCTGGGATAAAGGGGTATATGATTTTCAGTTAAATGAACCAATCTTGCATTTCTAGTGTGAAGGTGGTCTATTTCAACTGTGACTTGTAGAACGTTAGGTGTCTGAGATGTCTCTAGCATTATTTGAGCTAGTTCTGCATTTGCTCCCTCCATAAGTATTTCCTCTCGATATTTATTAAGTATTGCTCCAGCAATCCGATAAAAGTCTCCGATATTAATAGGAATGACTTTTTTCAAAAAAATTAAAAACAGGTTTTATGTGACCATTACGTGCCTCTACTATCCACCTCGTTTTGGTAATCAGTCTGGAATCATTAGCTTCTTCGGTATTAAGTTGTCGTTCACCACGCTCTAGACGTGATGGCATTTTGTAATTAATATCTATATTTTCAAGAAATTGCAAAACGTCTGAATAACCACGGTCCACAATAAAAATGTCATCATTATTGAACCGTTCTCGAAGCCCATTCGCATCCACTTCAACTTCGTTACGGAGCATTGAGGCGTCATTATTACGCAAATCGGAGAAGTAAGGACCATGAATATCTAATATATATCCATCCGGGGCTACAACGACGGCTGGCTTTATCAAGTGATGGCCCTTATGGACTGAATATGATTACCTCAGTGCTCTAAAATTGCTACTTTTCTGAATATAGGCATAATAATAACTATGGTTGTAAAATTATATATGCAGTTTTAAAAATGATAGTATTTAAGCAGGAATGGTATATAAAAAAAATTCTGGTGATACCAGTGATTGAACCCGGGGCGCTTCACATGCAAAACGAACGCATACATACGTACGTAACAAATTTATTCAATATTAAAATCGTATAAAACATTGCCTCCCCGGATCGTGATCCGAAGTCAACCGTACAACCACGTCGCACAGCGCCGTGGTGTTAGTGCGGTTGGGCGGATCGCGACCGGTTCGGCTCAATAAAATTAATTAAAATAGACAAAACTCCTGCCGCCTGTGGCAGCTTAAAATCGTCATTAAAATTTTACATACTTATTTAAAACTTAAATTTAAGAACACTGAAACTAGGAAAACACTGAAAAATTTGGGTAAAAATACTGATTTAATTTTGGTTGCTGAGACGGGAATAAACTCAATGGAAAAGACCCGTTCGAGGCAATTTGTGCCCCAACAGTCTATTCGCCGTTGGGAAGTTGTGATTAGTAGAAAGGAAAATTGAGTTTTAAAAGTAGTTTGAATTTTTATAAAGTTTCTTGGCCAAAAGGGAATTTTAAAATAAAAGGACAAAATAAAAATTTACAAAAATACAAACAGGTGACAAACAATAAGAAAGAGAAAGAGGATAGGTACAGAATAAAAATATGGTGGTGAAAAGTATGTGATAGAAAGAAGTTTTGGTTAGAAGAAGTTTGGCTAGAGAGGTTGCCGAAAGATAGGCAACGCCTGGTATGGTAAGGGGTGTTTGATTTGGAATGGGGCATTATGCATTCTGATTTGGGTAATGTTGCGCGTAAGCGGACTGTCGCCCAGTCGAAAAGCATAGAATTGCAAAACGAACGCTCTGCCACTGAGCCATATCCCCGCTACGATGTAGTTTAAACAAATCTCATAGTAAATACACACCATCATCCATACTATCTTTTTACAGTGTAGCTCAAAAACTGTCCATTTTCGGAGGATCCCCATTGAGGCCCTTGTTCACAACGACGAGAAGTACATATTCGAATATCAGCTTATTTGAACAAAACCACTTTTACCTTTAGCGGAGCAGCACAGAATATTATTTTAACACCGTAGTTACCCAGCACACTATCGTCGCGATATCAGGCAATGGCGTGATTAGCAATTTATCAACCGCTGGATTGAGAGAGGACCAAATCCTTGACCCATTAGGTATCTAGATTTCATACTCCCAGATGTCTATGTCTGAGGGTACATGAAGGAAATAGTTTATGCTGTAGAAATAATTGTTAGGGAGCAATTGGTTGAACGAATTCAAATGATCGCACAATAATTGCCACAAAACATTAAAAAGGTTAAAAGGACGAAAATGCGAAAAAGAGCTCATGTATGTGTACTCGAGTAGGGATGAACATTTTGAGCATCAGCTGCAAATGCTGATTGCTGAAAACAAACAAGTACCCAGCTAGCACACTGACGTCAATTTGCCGTCATTTATTTGTCATAATATACGTCATAAGTCCCAATATAACGACGTTCAAAGTACGTCTAAATGACGGTCTAATGTCACATCCTAATGACGTCATATCCTGACGTCACAATCACGTTCAATATGACCTTAATTTGGCGAATATGGCCTCAAATAAGAACCCTTTCCATACGTCATTTTGACGAACGATCAAGGTTCAATGCTGATGTCAATTTATAGCGTTTAATATGACCTTGATTTGACGAATACGAGCCCAAATAAAAGTTTATTTTCACTTCAGAATATTATTTAATCTCTCAGTTTTTATTCATTTTACGTTTTTATTAATTAGGAATGGTTTGAATATACATATATTATTATAAATAACACTCTAACAGAATTTTAAACACACCTTAAAATCATCCGGCTGTGGGATTTGGACCATCGGCCTTTCGCTTGGTAGTCCAATTTCAATTTAACAATTTTTATTTTTTAAGTATACAAAAATCAGACAAAAATGAGCTTCTTCTATAGACACAATGTACAATGTAAAAATATAAATGTAAATATAAAATACAGAGTATTAAATTATGCTTCCTCTCAGCTATTGTCCTTCATGTAAATTTTACTTTAGAGTGTATTTATTACTTGCAGTTGAGTACCCGGTTTAAACATAATATTCCCTTTTAGCATTAACCGTGTACAATTTGTGCATTAATAAAATCAAGTGCAATGGCAAATTTCTATAAAGTACTTACTTACGTTGTGCGAATAGTGAATGTTGTTCAATTAAGCAATAGATATTATGTTCATATGGCTGTTAAAAATTATTTAAAAATGGTCTTTATTCATGAAAGAGAGTTGAGTGTTTTAAAATTAAAAGAAAAAAGTGACTTTTCATTTAATGTAGATGGCAGCACTCCTGTTTGGCATTATGGTCAAAGATAAGAGTTAATTTACTAATGTTTGCTATAGTGGTGGTAGAGTGCCATTTTAATAATCGTTTTATGTTTAATTCGCTCTGCGCTTTGAAACACATATATACATATATAATAGGTATGTTAAGGTTGAGGGAAATATAGGTCAGCGGTCAACTACCGGTTGTTAGACCTATTTCTAATTAGGTGGCGATAAAGATGTATACTGCAGTTGTAAGAGAGACGCAGTATAGTATGAATTTCAATATCATAAATACCTAATAAAAGTTGAATAAAAATTACATGGCATATATGCGGTAAAGATTTCACATGTAGCTGTGGTACCTACATATGCGATGGAGTAAGAACACAGTAGTTATTGTGATTCAATGCTAATCAATACAGCTAATATATAAAAGTAACTATTATAAAAGATGAAAATATAAAAAAAGGTATTTGATCGTTTATATGTATTTCTACAATACCCAAAACATAATCGTGGCTCAAAAATGACGTCATGACAACGTTCTGACTACGACGTCTCTGCGACGTTCTAAAATGTGATGTAACTTTGACGTCATTTTTAAATCCAGTGTATGATGTCAGTAAATGACTCAAAAATGACGTCATAACAACGTTCTGCTTACGACGTCTCTGCGACGTTCTAAAATGTGACGTAACTTTGACGAAATTTTTAAATCCAGTGCATGACGTTCTAAAATGTGACGTAACTTTGACTTCATTGTTAAATCCAGTGTATGGCGTCAGAAAGTGACTCAATAATGACGTCATAACAACGTTCTGTCAACGACGCCTCTGCGACGTACTAAAATATGATATGATCGTCTTTTACATATTCGAAAAATAGACTCACGTTCTTCAATCTCAACAACTTGCAACTTCATAGCGGTCTGTTTCTAAAATTTAACGATACATTTCGTAAGCAAATTATTTTAAAAACTGCTCTGATTTATTAGCTTTTTATTGAGGTATGCAGCAACAGTTGAAAAAATATGTACAATTCCTTAAGAAGCATGGCTTCTAGTTGTATGGGTCAAAAACAGTCGAAAAACACCAGATATGTCATCGAGTAGCGCGACTAGTCTTTGCTTGAGAACACCAAAATTGGAATGATGATCAGTGGAGTCAAGTTTTGTTCACGGATGAAAGCCGTTTCTGCGAAGGCTCAATTATGGTGTGGGGTGGCATATAATTAGGGGCATGCACAGAGTTGTTAGTGAATGATGTCGGTTTTAACTTCTGATAAGTACATAAGTGATATTTTGCAAGATCATGTGGTACCCTTCACTCTACATATTGGAGAATATTTTCCTCTTAATTCAAGGTAATGCTCGCCCGTACACCGTTCGCTGTGTAACTGACTTTTTAAATCGAGTGGGAGTACCGACAATGATATGGCCTGCATGTTCCCCGGACTTCAATACAATTGAACACGTATGGGACATTTTCTAGGCAGACAATTTACGTCAAAAACTCCCACTGTCCAAGACACAGAAGAAGCGAGAGCTGCTTTAATTGAAATATATGGGAGAATTTTGCTCAAGAAGTTATCGACAACGTCATCATAAGTATGAGAAGTAGATTGACTGCAGTCATAAGGGTTCGTAGGGAACACACACGTTGTGGAGAAAAATGCAGAAAAAAATACCAATTAATATTTGTCTCTTTTTTGTAGGTGTGTGTCGGTTGTTCAAAAACGGTTCGCAGAATTTGGATTACATTTACTAGTTTGAAAGTAATATCGATATTGGATAATAAGATTCTATTAACCGGGCGACGCGATGGTGAAATTTTATTTCATAATTTTTAGTAATTGTTGATTTAAATTTTTTTTTTAAATTTGTTTTATAACAAGTACATGTCAACGTTTTTATTTAGTTAAGATCACAAACAAACTTGTGGAGGAAAATGCCATTTTTTTGCTTATTACTCTATGAGCATTTACATACTGTACATGATCGACATCAAAGGATTACAATTTTCTAAAAATGTATTTAATTTAATAACTTTCTACAATATTTGGAGTAAAAACATATAGTTAAGTACCTAAATGAATACAATTTAATTCAGAAAAGTCGCCAGACGTAACATAAGTGAAACTAAGCTTATCCAGACCGATGAAAACGCTACGAGTGGCTCTTGCAAAAACCGGAACTGTCGTCTGTTATATCATAGCAGCGTTAATTGATGATTCCAGGGAGGCAGGTGGAGTTCTGTCCAGTCCAACGAAGCAGAACTCTGTCCTCTGGATCCGCTCTGATTCCTGTACTTGTACCTACGTCACGACACCCGGATGTGACTGTGCAACGTACTGTTCACATTGCTCACAACTTCCACTATTATCGACTACTTTACAGAGGTGGAACAAATATAGGCCACAGGTTGAACGAAAATAGGTTTACTTGGAAAAGCAAAAGTTGAATAAAGGGCATAGGGAAAGTCTCACTTCGTTGCGTTGAACATAAAAGGTAATAACTGCCAAATAAATTACGCTAGGTAATTTATCGTTCAAATAATAGCATGGAAAAAAACGTACTTATAAAGTTGGAGATATTGTATATTGAATTATTAAAGTTGTTTCCAACAGCTATGAATATTGAAATTGATATTTGTAGTATACATGCATGATTATTAGCCCAGTCGTCAGCGGTTTTAAGGTGTCACTAAATGTTATATGGCTAAATTTTTCAGAATAAGTAGTTTCGTTGGTGTAGAATACGGTAAAAAAAGTTTGCAGCTGCAAGGTGCCGATGACCCCTAAAAAAATCGAATATATTGACCAAAATTCGGTTCTTGGCCAATAACTCGAAAAATAAAAAATATGTATCAAAAAACTAATAGCACCAGGCGATAGAGGGGGAAATTTCACTTCAAAAGTGTTTATGACATTTTTCTGTACGATTAAAAATGTAGGCCCCAGATTTTTTTTAATGCACGAGAATGGTGTTGCAGGGCTCCCAGATAAAAAGGGAATATGTAAAAAAAAATTACTTTAGAGGTTGTTATATCAGCAATACAGCAGGGTAGGGTGGTCACCCTGTGCCCTGAACAAAATTTTTATGTTTTACGTGCAGTCCCCTCTCTGCATTTAATTGGTGGCGAAAGAGGCTCACACGGCCGACTAGACAAGTACCTGGGGAGTGACTTCGACAAAATTGGGGCTTTAAATGTACGCTGGTGAAAACAAATACGCTTCTTACTATAACAGATTTAATAATTATACTTAGGCACGATTACAGCCAAATTTCCAGAAATCGCATTACACACATCGATATACTTATGTGTGGCCCACACTTAACCTAACACAAAACATATGATAACTTAAAACTAATAAAATCTTAACTACTAATAGGCAAAATATGACCCCCCAAGATATATTAGCTTAAACGATTACATTAAAATACTGAAAATTAACATGAAATGAACAAAATAATGTGAACTATTTAGTGACAATAGGTTAAATTGACTGAAAAATTTGTAAGAGTGGTGTTCAAAACTACTAAAACTTAATTGGTCCTATGCAAAATTTGTATTTGATTTAAGGTCTCTCGTTAGGTAATTCAAAGACGCTTACCTCCAGCAGGTTTCAAAATGTAACCACTAGGCCTACCAGGGGAGCGTAGCTTCCAATGGAACCAGGACGGGAGAGTCTCACCGGTACACTCAGGATTCCAAATTCACAAAATTTCTTGCCAACCAAGTTTCAGTAAAACCAAATTCACATACAGATGTACAAATCCAACAGGTAAGATGTGGGGTCAAACATCCCAAGTCCAAGATAAAATGAAACCAAAAGAACAAAAGGTACAAAAGGAACAAGAAACCCAAAAAGAACAAAACCCAAAAAAGCCCTGCAATAAAGAAATAACGAATATTACAAATCTATTTTCTAAAGAGATTTCAGAGGTATACCTTAGATGTTGAGTGGGCTTTCAGAATTCCTTTGCCACGTGCTTCCAGCAAGTTGATTTATCCGGAAAATTCCGTAGCAGTATTTCCCAACAGAAAATAATAAAAATACCAAAATAAAATAAGTAGGTACTACAGCACTAAATCCCATTAAAGGAGCAAATTAACAAAATGCTATCCACGTGCTCAGTGACACAACTTCTCTTCGAGCCGGCAAAACGGAAAAAATCCCCAAAAATGGCCCAGACGGAAACCTCTGTCAAAATCTGAGAATGACTAAAACTTTGTCCATGGGTACGTTCCGAATGAACACTATACAACATAACCCACAAATCTGATAAATCTCTCTTAATGACGTTTATATTCCACACATAATACAGTATTTCATAATTCCATTAACAAAACAATAGGTTTAATTGATAATAACGGTCTTGAAAAGGTTATAATCGAGACGTTCGAAACTCGCTTCCTAATTAGGTACAGTTACAGTGCGTTGCTAGCAATGCGTTGCCAGCAACTCGCTGCTAACATCACTGTGCGTGGCTCACATGGAGCACGAACGGTAGGCAACCAGTTATACTATATTAACATATTACTATATTCAAATTGCAAATGTGCAGATACGAAAATAGACTGTAACAATGGAACGTGGTGACACATAAGTTGAAGAATGTAAAAAAGATCCAATGAGTGAAAAAAATCTAAAAAATTAATTTTTGAAGATGTATACTTCAAAAATTTCAACATCTTGAGAAAGTGATAAAATTTGATATGTATAACTAACTTTAACCACCTATTACTTGGTTTAAATCGCGTTATCAGATTTCTGTAGGTGCGATTCTTAAAGCTTGAAATATGTACTTTAAGATGTTTTAAGAGGATTTACCCTAAAAATTAAATTAACCTTCTTCATTTTACGAAAATTAAAAAAAAAATTTTCTTTACTCCAAAATTCGTGAAACTTGGGATGAAATAATAAACGTTAATCAAGAAAATTATTTGGCATACCTATCCATCGAAACTTTTTATATATTACTTCCAGAGTAATATGTGAAAGTTTCAGATTTTTATCTTAAAAATTGTAGAAATGGTAGAGCTTTTACCGATTTCATCGGAAGTCTCTTTATGTTCCGACATCATATATGTACTATTCTTACATACATTTATTTTTATATTTGAAAATGTGATAATCCAATAGCCACATGTTTCTCGTTTCATATAAGCTTTGTTGAGCTCAATTTCATTAATTAGTTCAAAAGTTACAACAAATTAAGTGTAACGCATCCGTGACCGCACACGCTTTACGAGCGTACTTATGTGTCGCCACGTTCCATTCTCGTGCGTTAAAAAAAAATCTGTCTACAATTTTGATCGTACAAAAAAATTTCATGTACGTTTTTGATGTGAAGTTTCGCCCTCTATCGCCTAGTGCTATTAGTTTTTTCATACACCTTTTTTATTTTTCGAGTTATTGGCCAAAAACCGAATTTCGGACAATATTTTCGATTTTTACTTCCCTCGTATAGGGAAGTATTGTATTCGAGAAAAAATTACCCTCCGAGATTTTTCCGGATTCTGACATTTCAGATCACGTAGATTACGAAAATATAGGTTTTTCAATTCCGTCAGCCTGTCTGTCTGTCTGTCTGTCTGTCTGTCTGTCTGTTTGTCTGTTTGTCTGTCTGTGCATTAACTAAAAAAACTACTCGATGGAGAGCAGTCAAATTTGGTAGGTAGTTGACCCTACTGTCAGCGAAGAAATGGTTAAACTTTCACTGGAAAATATACAGGGTGGGCCGTCTAAACGGAATAAATAGTGAACAAATTTTTCTTGCTTAAATTTAAAATTTCCATGTTTCATGGCATTCTAAACCTATTAAAAAAAAAAAAATGAAATTTTTTTTTACCAACATTTTTTAAAAAAAAATTACCACTGAAATAGATGGAAACATTTTTTTGTTTCTTCAAATTTAAAATTTTCACGTTTCATAGCGTTCTAAATCTATTAAAAGAAGAAATAGAATTTTTTTACCATTTTTTAAAAAATATTACCACCAAAATAGACGGAATTTTTTTTTCTTTGTTCGGATTTAAAATTTCCACGTTTCCATGTCATTCTAAAACACAAATTCAAAAACCAAAAATTTTGAAACCATTTTTAATCTATTTATCACTACTATAGAATAGACGAAAAATTTTTCTTTGCTCAAATTTAAAATTTCCACATTCCATGACATTCCAAATCTATTTCGGAAAAAAAATTGAAACATTTTTTTACCATTTTGGAAAAAAATTAACACTAGAATAGATGGAAAAAAATGTTTTTACTCGAATTTAACATTTTTACGTTTCATGACATTCTAAACCTATTTCAGAACATTTTTTTACCACTAAAATAGATGGAATTTTTTTTTTATTTTCTCAAATTTAAAATTTTCACAATTCATGGCATTCTAAACCTATTAAAAAAAAAACACGTAATTTTTAAATTTGTAAACTTTTTTATCACTACTATAGAATAGAAGGAAAATTTCCTCTTTGTTCAAATTTAGAATTTCTACGATTCATGATATTCTAAACCTATTTCAGAAGAAAAAAACTTTGAAAATTTTTTTACCAACATTTTTGAAAAATTTCAAAAAAAATGAAATTTATTAACCACCACTATTCCACCTAATTACGTGAATGTGGGGTTGAAAATGTGGCAGATGGCAATAATATTTGGCATATGCACCTATTATACACTTATTGAAAAATGTACAGGGTGGTCACCCCAAGAAAATATTTCTAAAAGCTCCTAGTAGGATAAAATATTTCCAAGAAAAATGTCCTAATTTGCCTTAAGTGAAGATGCTACTGCGATTAAGCATGCAAAGAATTTAACGAATATTCCAAATATTAAAAATGATTCAAAATTTATTTTCGAACGTTTTAAAATAATAACAAGAATTACAGAAAACCTTCAATGTCCAAACTTGTCCTTGGAGGAAACATTTAGCACACTAGATGTTCTTCAAAAAACAATTAATGAAATTACGGGTGCAACTGGTGAGGTTATATAAAAAAAATGGGTTGCAGTTTTACAAAGGAATCCAGACATGACGGTCGTATTTGCCATTAGTAAAAAAATTGTGACAGAACCAGATGCCTTCCTTGATCAGGTGCCTATGAATACCTTTAGATATGCTTCCCTTACTTCTGTGGAATACGAAAGATCATTTTCGACCTTACAGTGGATGTTTACTGTTAAAAGAAATCGTCTCTCACGTGGAAATTTAGAAAAAATACTTACCGTATACTTTGAAACTATGAACACTTAGCAAAAGTACAAAGTTTGAAACTTAAAAGTGCTGTACGAATTTATAACAATTAATGTAAAAAATATGTGTACATACATTTATTATGCCAAAATACATCATAAACTCATAAGGTAGGTTTGTATTACATTTAATTTTGTAAGAGAGAACAAACTTACATTTAATATTTTGATGTAAAATTTCATATATGTCACTGGTATTAAACCCAAATTCCGATCACTGTCTCATTTATTAATACCTCTGGAAATTTATAAACATAACCATAGTAATAACTTAAATTAGTTAAATAATCAGTTAGATATATCGTGCTCACATCTTTTCTCTGCTGACAAACCAAATTAACCCGCTTGAAGCTCTTGTCAAAAATACCGCCCCAGTTAATATTCAGGATTTTTGCAATATTATGACATTTTTACTATCCTAAAATACCTTCCCTTCTTATTTCAAAAATTAACATTATTTTGTTTACTTAATAAGTTACCTAAGCAGGTACTAGACCTTCTGTATTTTCATTCTGTTTTGAATCATTATTTGATAAGGACGTACCATGGAAACTGCAGTCACAACATTTGTGTAAAAATAGTGGCAAAAAAACAGTAGTGTTTTACTCGTTTTCTGCGGTAATGAACTACCACATAATAACGGTTTCATCGATCAGTTCTTTGGAAAATAATGTCTACGCCAGTGATTTTCAAATTAAAGGAATCGTTAGAGAGTTAACAAAGGTAATAAATAACTTTCAAAGACAGTTGTGTATCGCTTGATAACTTTTATTACGTTTGATTTGCAACAACTTTTTTGACCAACGCAACAGCTGCGTCGTCACATATTTTAGGAGATTCAACCGACAGCCTCAAATTAAACGAAACTATAAAAGGTGTTGAAAATGTCTTTCTTCTTGTTCGATGCAGGTCACAGCATGGCCAAAAATCTTGTTTATGACCCTTTTGCGCCATTTCCCGAATGACAGTTGCCGCCACTACTTTGACGGATTATGACGCGCATTACCCAACGATTCATCAATATACCTAACATAATTAAATGTAAATGCAAATTACCTGTAATATAAAAGTTCTCTAAATTAGAAGCAAGGGAGATAATTGTATTACTAGCAAACACAGTAAGTAATATTTCGACATTTGAAGGCGATATATGTAGTATTCTCATATATGTGGATATGCCTATTCAAATATAATGTATAAGGCCGGTGGCCGGGTGTTTCTATTGGACATCGGGTTTTTTAAATCTCTTCCTGCCAAACGACAAGGATTGTTGTCCAGACTTTGAAAAAGTCGACTTCAAGAGAAACAAAAGAAAGGCTCTGAATTTTTCTGACACTATAATCCTTCAACCTAAGAGAAATAATCTGATTCTTATCACCAAAAAAAAAAAGAAATAAAATGATAACATGACACTTTTACAATGGATTAACAAGACCCATCATCATTACTATAATAATTTACCTTACATTATTAATTCCGAAGATACGGAGTGAATAAATTTTAATTTTATAACATGTACTTAAGTTCTTATCATAAAATACAGGTCATTTTATATTGTCTAGTTGCTTTTGGCATTAAAATTGTATTCGAAACGTTTTATTTTATTTGTTTATCATATAATAAAACACATGTATCATTTTTTAAAATAATAAAAAGCCAGATCCTCATGCATAAGAAAACGTAAATGAATAAAAATAAAGGGAGGTTGTCATCTTTTTTTAAAAGAAATTTTGCTTTCAAGCCAATTTTAGGACCTGGAGTTAATTATATAGCATACATTTATAACAAATGATAAAAATATATATCTTACAGTTATTATTAATAAAGTTACAAGCGCTTTAAAACGGACTTGGCCCGCATGTCTTACAAAAATACCCAATTCTAAAAATCACGATTTTGTGACAACCGCCCTTCTCATTCCAAAGTACAGATTTATAAAGAGAATTAATTATCCCCATCATTATTATCATAGTAATCGGCCCCTTCCTCGTCATCCACAATAACTTCACAATCTGTGCACTATTCGCTCTGACAAACTCTACAAACTGACGAGCAAAGTAATCCAGCTTTCCTGCACCGACACGACTTTCCGCATGTATACTTGCGTTCGACACTCTTTTATTCCTTGTAAATCTGGGTATGTTTCATATATCTCAAGCGTAAGTAATTATCTGTTTTAAAAAAAGTGTTGTAAAATGTTTATATTTATAAAGGATTTGAAAACGAGTGATTAGTTTTGGTGCTTACAAACTATATAAGACCTAAAAAAATGTATAAAATTATAAGTAAATTAGTGAACGAAGAAGTGTGTATATTTAGATGCAAAGAATTTTAAATTTACTTAAAAACAGAATTTACGAATAAAATTGCGACATACAGAGTGTCTCACCGGGAACTGAATCGATCGATATATGGAAAAGTATGTAACAAAAAATGTTGAAAATTTTGGGAGTTACTAAAATCAGTTTGGCCAATCGAAGCAAAATAATTATAGGCATGTAGTACTTCCGGTTATACCGGGAGTCGATAGCAACTTGCTTATTTTAAATGGAACATTGTATTTATTTTCGACGTTTCGAGATGACCATAAAATTCTGAGTCGAAACATGTGACATACCCTGTACCTAAACCCTCCAGTTTCGGAGATATTTGAAGTTTTATAAGAAATTTGATGGATGCAACGATTTGCTAGAAACGTTATAACTCTACAATAAAAATAAATTCCATAATATATACCTATTGTTGTATTTTTTCTATTCAAACTTGAAAACCTGTTTTAATTCAAATGGAACACTCTGTATTTTTTAACATCAACTTATGTAAAATTAAATTCCCTTTTTCTAGTGTAGGCATTCCAAGGGTTAAAGTTACATCTTAAAATATTGTCAATTTCTTTAAATGTTCACACAATCTGGTTGCCAATGTTAAAAGAAGAACTTTACAAACATTGTATAAAATAAAACTATTTCAACAGTTCTGTAGTAAGCATCTAAGGATATTAAATATAACAAACATATTCTTAGAGTATTAATATACAGAGCACAAAAGATTTTTCAAAAAACGCCTTGAAATAGGGAACATAATAGGTTTCCGAAATGCCGCCAACGAAATATTTCACTTTTATCTTTTTATCTACGATCGTGTAAACAGCAACAGTTTTTTACACCATTTCCAGTGTAAAAGTGGCCTTTTATAAGAAACTGTGCAATAAAAATTTTTATTGCATGCTTTTATCGCGCGATTTCTAAAAAATTTGTCAGGACAACAGTATTTTATTTATTATTAATTTTTAACAATATTTACTTCTACTTTGCAATCAGCACAATTTTCAATATGAATTCTAGGCAACTCGTGACTCCTCGATGTAGTAGGCAGTATATCATTAGCGAATGGCGACTTCAACTACAACTCGAATAATACTAACCCTCAAAGTGACATTCACAAAAGGTTGATACAGTTTCACAAATATTCATGAAAAATTGCCAATTTCTTACATTAATTGGCACGATCGAAGATAATACGTTGTAAGACACACTTGTAAAAAGCCTCTTTATTGCACTCATGACTTTTAAAAACACTCGCTTCGCTCGTATTTTCAATCTAGCCATTCGTGCAATAAAGAATGACTTTTTACAATTGTATCTTAAATCACTATTAATTATACTTATTCGTGTCATTTGTCAATAAAAGCAACCTCTAACTGATCCTCTGACGTAGAAGTCATAGAGTCATAGGCGAAGAGGTTATTTCTAGTCATATATTGGTTGTTTAAAACTGAATTCACTTTTAAATATGCATAGAGTATATAGGCTCCACTACTAGTTTGGTAGTAGATAGATGAACGTCGGTTATTTCTATCAGTCAATGTCAAATATTTATTGTCTAATTTTAAAAACTTCACATTTGTGAAAATTGGTTTTCGCATGAACATATTATGAGTGGCTTTATGTCTTTCTGGTGAGCCTCAGGATAAGGGCGAAACATGTTTCAAATGCTAAGCATTTCCAAGAGACAGAATGATAGATAACGAATCCTTCATGGAAATGTAGTACATTAGAATGGGAAATTATTTTAAGACTAGGTATGTAAATAAATTCAGTTTATGGCTTATTTGGTCTCTAACATAACCAGATGTAGACTGCCAGAGAAATACAAAGATTTGTTTTCGGTAGATCTTAATTCTTTATTGAATAGACAGGCTTCTGTTATCATCTTTAGCTGAATTATCATGGCCGTAGGGGACTATGTGGAAACTAGTGTTACAATGGGAATTGTCAAATAAGAAATGGACAAATTAATTTTAATATTTTAATTTTTAGTATAACCAGAATGCAGGTTATCGAAAGAATGCAAAGATTGAAAATTAGTATTTTTACAGACAGTTTTTTTTTAGTTCTTATACAGTGTGACCCATTTTGAATGGAAACACCCCTGTAAAAAATATGTCTATTACCTGATTTGAAATGGGACTTTTTTAAAAGATAGGCCATCGAAACCTCTACTTTATGACAAAAATTTAGAGATATATTTCAATTTTCAAGACCTACTACGATTTCTTTTCCAATGTCAGAAAATGGACAAGCGATTTTATATAAAATCTAACTATACCACTGGATTCAGAAACATCTCAAATGGATAAATCCAAAATTTCGTGAAAAAATATTAAATAATGGCAGATTTATGACAAAATTAATGCAGGTAATATTTTATAATAATTCCTACATGATTTTTTCTAAAACTCGAAGTAGCTCATGAAAAATAAACAATAGAAAGATAAATTAAGTGGATAGTTTTAATAAATATTGTCTTTTTATTGAGTAATGACAGATAATAATATGGTGCCATGGAAAACAAATTTTAAAGTCAGACGTCAAATCTTTAAAATACGCATATACTCAGAGTATATTGTTACTGAAATTATAAAATCGATCAATAATATTATCAAGTATTAGTTTATTAGTTTGAAGTTAAAATTATGGATACTCTAAATGTAGTAGAAGGAATTGAACTTGTGTGCCTTAGAGAAGATAATGACATAACTTTGGGAGAGGTATGTGAGATATTTAATAATAGGCACCCGAATAGGCCCAACATCAGTAAAAGTGCCGTTTCTAAAATAAACAAATTTTTTAATGAGCGTGGCGCTGTGACAAGGCGTGTTATAAGGACGGATAATGTACAAAAAAGACCCAGGTACGAGCAGACCTTTTACATAATTTTAACAACAATCCAAACACCAGTGTAAGGGTAGCTAGCTTAGACGAATTTATCTAGAGGAAATATTCGCCGATGCCTTAAAAAGAATAAGGTAAAACCATTCATACCCAAGTTTTTACATACGTTGCAACCTGGTGATGATGAAACATGGATGGAATTTTGCTTGTGCCTCAAGGAGAGTATCTATACTTTACTCAGCGATGAGGCAACTTTTACCACAAATGGGGTGGTATTGTCACAAAATTGTAGCTTTTGGGCTACAGAAAACCCAGAGTAGGTCATTAATTGTGTGTGTGTGTGTGTGTGTGTGTGTTTCAGGTTTGTTGACTACGGTTACAAAGACCATTCGCCAAGTTTCCTAGTATAATAATTATTTTTTTAATTTTAATTATTAATTGTAAAAGACAATATTCCCAAAAGTTATTGTTTGGTATGGGCTACTCGATGAAACAATCATGGGACCTTTCTTTTTTTAAGGTAATATGAATAGCATGACGTTTTTAAAGTTCCTAAAAAACGGATTTTGAAATATCCTACATGAACTTTCAATACAAGAAATAATAAATCTACACTTTCAATTAGATGGCAGCCCTGTCCTAAATATCGGAGTGGTTACCAGATGGCTTAATGCTAACTTACCTAATCGATGGGTAGGTCAAGGTAGCCCATTAATTGGATGGCCACCCCGATTCCCGGACTTAACAGCGAGGGACTTCTCTTTATGGGGTTAAATAAAATCTAAAGTTTATATGTCACGCCCGAGTAATAGAGAAGATTTGTGTGCCAAAATAAGACAAGCTTGTGCAGAAGTTACCCGGCAACAATTACAGAATGTTGTAAAGAATATTAAAAAACGATTTGACAAGTGCATCGAAATAAACGGAGGCCTTGTAGAGGCTACAAGAATTTAGGATGAATTGTATTATCGTGTTTAAGTTTTAGTGTAATGTTGTAATGTGTTGTTATTTTGTTTATTAAATACATAATTATTATTAGTTTCAATTGCTCATACATGTTTTTACATGACAATATTTATTAAAACTATCCACTGAATTTATCTTTCTATTGTTTATTTTTCATGGACTACTTCGATTTTTAGAAAAAATCATGTAAAAGTAATTATAAAATATTACCTACATTAATTTTGTCATAAATCTGTCATTATTTAATATTTTTTCCTAAATCCAGTGGTATAGTTAAAATAAAAAAAATCGCTTATCAAATTTGTCCATTTTTGACAGTGAAAAAAATCATAGTAGGTCTTGAAAATTGAAATATATCTCTAAATTTTTGTCATAAAGTAGAGCTTTCGATGGCCTATCTTTTAAAAAAAGCCCCGTTAAAATCAGACAATAGACACATTTTTTACAGAGGGGTTTCCATTCAAAATGGGTCACACTGCAGATAGTTTTTCTGCGGTTTACCAAATCCTATGGAGCATATCTTTCATTGCATATAATGGTTAATTGTATTATTTTGTACATTACTCGGACGCTAATTAAAAATGTAAATTAATGTGACAGGAAGTCCCAAAAAGAAAAGTAGAAAAGTTAGAAAATACCATAACTAAGTTTTAGACAATATTCATAAGATTTAATACATTAAGTGAGTAAACACTCTGTATTATATTCTAACAATTTTATATGATATGCTCACGATATTCCTTTCTAGTGAATCATGTATTTATTGATCAATATTTCTTATTGAAAACATTGTTAAAATGTGTATTTATCGTAAAATCTTGTATATATTAAGCTCTCAGAGTTTGTAGCTTTAATGCAGGAAAAACCTGTTGGCAGGAACTTTAGAATGCTGTGTAAAATTCACCTCATACATTTTCCTACCATTATTCAACGCCCCACAGTATACTACAATTTATCAGTCCCAATGCCAGAAGGAGGAAGTGCTCTATATTTAGAATATCAGTCGCCTAGATTTGCTGTTTTAATATCCAAGGTTAATTTGATTGAAACCATTATTTGTTAGAGTTCGAAGCTATCCTATTCATGAAGTTTCCTTCTCCTACAGACGTCCAAGGGTTTATCGATTGTTCGTGTCCGTTTCCATTTGTATGCATGATTTTAATCGCGTTATCCCTTTTTATAATACTAATTCGTGTCAACGATATTTTAAATGCTTTCATAAATAGTGAAACGGCTTTACGGCATTAAATTACTGGATTCACACGCGCCTGAAGTTATAGCGGGTCGCTGTTGCAAAAACGAATTAAAAGAAAATTAAAACTATAGAATTTTGTTCCTCTGTCATATAATACAGAACTTAAATCTCTTATTTATAAATATATAGACATTTGTAGTGTACTTGCATGCTCATCAGTGTACATAATGAATAAGTAATTTGTTGTTTATCATATTAAATGTTCGATGAGGTGTGTGAAAGGACACCTTACACCTCTAAGGGGTTTTCAAACACCGACAGAATTTCTTGATATTTTAGTATGTTGTTGGGGCTGTCAAAATATAGAAGTTTGTTCAATTGAACCGACCTAGCTATACAGGGTGATACAGAAAATTCGGTTCAAAGTATGAATTATCAGTTGTGAGATCTCATATTCTAAATTCAATGAGCGTCAGCTTTTCAGGTAAAACATGCATATTATTATTTTAGACAGTTGCGTTTTCTTTGAAGAGGGGGGGGGGAGGTGTAGATCACTTTTCCAGTGGTCCACTGACAATAGTAAAAATTAATGAAAAATTAAGAACTACCTGTATGATTGTATTTTATTGTCCTAAAAGTAAGCATTTTTAAATAATGGATATACAGACTAACCTAGTATTTATAACAAGAACATTAACTATCAATTAGTTAGGTTTCGTGCCGGTTGTCCTCTAAAACGCTTCATTTTGACAAAACAACAACATTGGAACAAAGGCCCTTCAGCCCTATTTGCAGCATCTAACACATAAGTTAATAAACCATATGATGAGTATTTCATTGCTTGCTGGTGTCGCATAACCTAAGTACCATATTACACGAGCAATGAGCACAGACACCGAGAATTCTTGCACCCACTTTACAGGTACAATAGGTACCAGTGATAGGATCAAGTTGCACATCATCAATTGTAGGAAGCGAACAGGATATAATAATACTATATTTCACAGCTTGAGTAAATCTAGAAAATATTTTTGCTCTTAACAATCCAGGTTCAAACAGTTGAAGTTGGAAAATAAATTCGTTATTTGCTTCTCTTTCCGCAGTGTCGTGAATGTATGCTGGCGAAGCTAATTTTACTAGGTATGTGCCAAATGTTTTGGAAACTACATACTCTAAAGGTAAAATAGGAAACGTGACATCAACATTGTCTATATTAATGTACATTATATTTTCTTAATTCTTAAAATGTAAGTAACACTTTAAATATTTAAACCTAGTAGGCTTTTCTTGTGTTGACAGTACGGATAAATAAGTAGGTAATGTCTACTTTTCAATTTATTAAAAATATTTTTTTAAGAAAATAGAGCTGAAGGGCCACAAATAATACAGAAATAATTATTATTTGGTTCCATTGTTATTTTGGACCATCGTTTGGTCAAAATGAAACGTTTTAGAGGACAACCGGCACGGAACCTAAATAATTGATAGATATACACATTTTTTAAACATAAAATAATAATAGGTATGTTTTTCTGGAAAAGTATGACGCTAATTGAATTTAGAATATGAGATCGGACAACTGATAATAATTCATATTTTGAACCGAATTTTCTATATCACCCTGTATAGCTAGGTCGGTCCAATTGAACAAAATGCTATATCTTGACAGCCGCAACAACAAAAAAAAATTTCAAGAAATTCTGTCGGTGTTTGAAAACTCATTGGAGGTGTGAGATGTCCTTTGTCTGCAAAATACCAAAAGAATGTTTTTGTTAAATGAACAGGGTGTACCAACCAAAAGCAGTTACCCTATATATATGGTAATGCTTTTCTGAAAAAGTGTTGAACTACGTCGACCGTATTTTCAAGAGAGACGTATATTAGCGTAATATTTATATACCTGTATTCATTCATTCTTCTATACAGCCACTCCCTCAAGAAATTCAAATAGCAAGGAGCGTCTAGTGATGCATCTTTTGAAAGGTCATTCAATTCTCTAAATGACTGTATATACAATCATGTATATTTTTTACGTTTATCTGTTTGTTTCTGAGAAAAAGAAAATTATTCACGAGACGCATGCTATGACCAGTCCTGCTACTACTACTATACAGATTGGAGAGATCACTCTATCCCGAGTTCTACCTATGAGGTTCTACGATGTAATAAAAATATATACTGACAAATCTTAAACAGACAATGATGTTGGTAGTACACTATCTTTGATTCATGATTATTGGCTGGATTACATATTATATATTAATAGAAACAAATAAAAATATATTACCACAAAATACTAGTAATTATTCAAACTTTTACAAAATAATTATCACAGATAAGTTTAAAACATATGTCTTTCTTATAACAATTATAAGAAAGAAAATATGCCCATTATGAACAGTACAACTGTTATCATAATGTTATTTTTAATTCAAATTATCCTGCTCAATGAGATGTCGAAACACGTGTCTGTGGATGTTCTAAAGTTTTGTGTTACTGCTATATCGGTAAGTGCTTTTGTTTTGATTATCTTTGGGTTTCATTGAGCAGGATAATTTAAATTAAAAATAACATTATGATAACAGTTGTACTGTACATAATGGGCATATTTTCTTTCTTGTAATTGTTATAAGAAAGATATATGTTTTAAACTTATCTGTGATAAGTATTTTGTAAAAGTTTGAATAATTACTAGTATTTTCTGGTGATATATTTTCATTTGTTTTTATTGTTATAGAGCTTTTACAGTTCCAGGAAGTTGCATTTGCATATAATTATATTATATATTATATTAGCTGAAAATAGTTCGTATGTCTGTTTATATATTTTATTTATATTATGTTGTCCTATCTGTGTAAAATCTGTGTTATTTGGCCCTATACACTATATTTTGACTAACTCATAACACCTAAATAAAATCATTCATTTGTACAATGAACACTATAGCTGAAAAACTATTTCGTATTTTGCTATAAATCTGTAATATCTATCATAAGTAAACAGCTAATTACCTTAGCGATGGATCCGTTAAGAATTGCGACCAGTAAATGTTTTCCATACGTACAGACTTGACGGAGAATATGAACATTTTCAAAATTTTAGAACATAAAAGTTCAAATCAATTTTAAAATGGTATAATTTTTTAGAGTAGAATCTCCCATTTTCAAAGAGCTATTATTAAATCCGATTTCCAACAGACTTAACCAATTCAATTGACTTTTATCAGCCAAACTAAGCGCTGACACATTGAGTAACAAAAAACAACCCAGCGGGATGTGCAATTATCCGACTTTAAAAAACCAAAGATGATGAAACTTTTACTTAATGAATTTAGATGTTGAATCAGGAATAATTAGAAATGAAAATATGTACACATATGTATTAGGGTGGTTCTTATTTTCGTTTTTCTTTTTTCGGAATCAGGAGTTTTCAACTTCTTGCCACTTCTTCTTCTTCTTTAAGCGGGGCGCCTAGAGGTCGCCGCACTCAGGCCTTGTGGCACATTGTGCTACCGCTAACAAGTTAATGAGCTCCCCCGTACAGACCGGATTCCAGCCCAAAGGCTGAAATCCTTCCCACAGGAGAACTCCTTATTTCCTCCAGCACTGGAAAACCAGCACCGAAGTGTTTGTGCCTCAGGTACATCAGTCCTGGGCATGAAGTGAGGACGTGGAGGGAAGTTTCCCCCTCGTCCTCGCAGAACCTGCAATCGGGGTGGCCTACCACCCCCATTGTGTGCAGGAACTTCTTGCCACTGAAAATGTTGAAAATATGTTTCGCAATTATCGCCGCTATGCTGAAGCCTCTTCTTTAAACTTTAAATCTTTTTAAAAATTTGGTCAGTTACGTTCTTAAGTATCCTTTAATTATAAGACGCTGTTACATACATAGCGAGGCACTGTACAGTGTTTCATACTCCTTACGTGACACGCTCAAGACCTTTTTAAGCCATGTACTACGTTTTGAAACTCGGACATATTCTAGAGTATTTAAAAATTTCCTAGGTAAAAAATAGTGACAGTGCCTCAAGTACATCCTACAAAAGAATCCGAAAAATTTTGACATTTTTTATACGTATTGTTACGAGTTTAATCCCCCCCCTAGGGTTTGACATTGATAGCTCGTGAATAATAGCCGGAATTAAGTAGCAATGGTGATAGGAAACTGCACCATCAAAGCCTGTTGTGTGTGCCATCTCTTAGACACTAGTTGTACGTTTTCTAGAAGACAGAAACTTATAGAAGAGGTTCGAGATTTCTACGTTGTTCTGGATTGTCGAACGTGAAGGTTATGGACTTTGCTAGATGGTTCTAGGAGGAAATTTGTAGGGTATATAAGATGATGTAAATACGCAGGAAGTTTTTATTGAATTAAGTTTTGATAATTCCGAAATGATACAAAGTGAGCAGAAGAGTGTAAATATCAAGTAAAACATAGTGCTCCAGGTTATTTTAGTCGGTAAATGTATATTTTACTTAATATAAGTGTTGTGAGTTTTCAGTAAGTTGCTAAATATAAGTATGTTAGTGCTTATCTCTTGCTATAATTTTTGAACCCACGGATTTTAAAGGGTTGTTTCCTAAAGGGTGGAAACACGTAATAGTATTTTTTTTTTTTTGGAACAAGCCCCTTAATTTTTTAATAACATTGCGGCATTGAGGCATATATTTCTTTTATCAGCCGTCCTCGAGAAAAGAATTAGTTTATGTTTAAACATAATCTTTTGGGAAATTGAAACTAATAGCTAGGGAGTTGGTGGCAATATGGGTATATAATTTCATTGTAGTTAACAATAATATGGAATGAAGGTATTGATATAACCGATCGATTAGGGCAGCTACCAAGTTTAGTTGCTGCTGATTTTCTAAATAAATGAATGTCAAATTTCCAACAAAGGAATGCTTCTATATTATTTTATTGTTTCAGCTATTGCTATAAAATTGTTCATTTATCAAAAATATAAATAAAAAAATGGTTGGCTGAAGTGCATGCCTCTGATTTTTTTATAAAACTAATTGTTAACTTGCAAGAAAGAGCGCTATTAAGTCATTTCATTGTACTTTATTAATTAGTTTTTATATCTGTAAGTAGAGAAAAACATTGGCTGACGTGTACGTTGCTAATTTTCAGAAATATTCCCAATTTACTCCAAAAAATGTCAATGTGAGAATATAGTCCAATCAGTCGGAGTTTTTACCCTTCAAAAAGTGGAGTAGTAATTATTTTGATACATATTGTTTAAGTCGAACCTCTGATAAAAAACACAAGTTTTCGACCTTGGAGGTGGGATGAGGCGCGAACCGCCATCTTGAATTAAAGGTACAGAAAATTGTTTTTTTCAGAAGAAATTGGCAACGCTCGAACCTGTGAGAAAAATGATGGAAACAAAGTTCAAAAGTATAAAATTTCCTACATTTCTTGTAAGTCTAATGTTTAAAGAGATGCAGCGTCGGACAGGTGGATTTAAGAAAAAAAAATGTTTTTATTATATATTATAAGTTTACAACGTAACGTATTTTATAATATTTATTATATTATCATAACAAAGATCTACTTCTGTTGAAACAAAAAAATAATAAATTGACGGGGTCGTATTACAATGGCTTACATCATTAGGAAACAAGTTATTAAATTTAATGACAGGTATTCAGAGGAATTGTTTGTAAAACATGGAATCCGTCGGTACTTGCTCTTTTTATTATTTTAATATAATCCAACATTTTTTAATGAAATTTCAAATTATAAAATTTCTTGGGACTACCTAGATAGCGATAAGAGCTTTATAAAAATAATACAGGCCGACAAAAAATGGTCTGTTTTGTCTGATCCTATGTTTTTTGACATGCTAAAACCAATTCCGATATTAAAAAGAATCTACCGCATCAGTTTTTTTCAGCTTCTAAAAAGGAGAAAAGAGGTCTTGTCCTAAGGTTCTGATGTAACTTCTTTGAGGTATTTTGACGTGCTGAAGCCAATTTTTGAAAAAAAATTAATACCACCCAATTATCCCCTAAAAAGGACAAAATAAAGATCTTGTTCTAAGGTATGATCTAACTTTTCTGAAATATTTTGACGCGCTGAAGCTAATTTTCGACAACAAAAATTTCTATAATCTCAGTTTTCCTCTGCCACCCCTAGGAGATAAAAGGGATTGTAGGGAGAAACTGAAACGACAGAAAATTGTTTTTGTCCAAAATTGGCTTCAGCGCGTCAAAATACTTCAGAAAAATTAGATCAGAACCTTAGAATAAGATCTTCTCTTGCCCTTTTTAGGGGATAGTAGACAAAAACTGATGGGTAGATTCTTTTTTTAATATCAGAATCGGTTTCAGCATGTCAGAAAATATGGAATAAGACAGTCCTGATCAAAAGAACAGCCCCACCTTTTGTTTTTGTCGGCCTGTGTAATTATTAAAAAACGTCAGCCAATGAAAAATCGGCATAGTAGATTTCAGCCGCTATTTTCTTTGTGTTTTTTACATATAAAGGAAGCTTCCTGCTAAGTGGCTGACACAATAAAATAATATAGAAGCGTCTTTTTTACCCCATTTTTCAAAATTCACCCCCTTTAAACGCATCAGTACACATGTTACTGAAGTTTGTTTTATTGTTTCTTATAACGTTGGGAAACTTTTGATATAAGGTACACCGACAATAAAATCACTTAATTTTTAGTATATCATAAATTAATACAAAAAATTTAATTACGAAAAAAACGCAGACATATACATTTTAGCCCACTGCATTTATATCAATGTAATATTGACAAGCAACGTTTAAAACAAGTGGCTGACACAATAAAATCATATAGGAGCGCTTTTTTATTGCATTTTTAATTCACTGTTAATTAAAAAATCAGCAACGCCGTAATGACTGGAATGGTTTTTCCGGCGTTTTATTATTACATTATAATGTTCAACTTTACTTACACAATAAAATCATATAAAAATTTCTGCCACCAGCTCCATAGCTATAACATCAATATCAAGTTATTGCAAAAATATCAAGCAGATTTATGCGAGGGCAACACAAACATACTTATCCAGTTCGAAATATCAAAAAAATTATCTCATCCAAATTTAAGCAAAATCTCTTGATATTGAAACGTGACTCCTAGACCATGAGATTTCCATGTACTTCTCATGGGAAGAAAACATTAATTCGTAAATTTACGACATAATTGTGAAAGTGTAGAGAAATAATAATCTATGCAAGGCGCCTCTTCAGAGTTGTTCAGAGAATACAAATACATAAATACAAATAATCCCATTTTAAATAAATTTCCCATAATATCCTTTTAAGGCGTCCCAACGATTCCATTGGGTGTTATAATGGTTAAATTTAAAAAGAGTATTAATTCATATTCTCTAGGCAATTTTGAAGAAGGGATTTGTGTGCGATTTTTATTACACTACATTTTAACTATTCTGTGGAATATTCACGAAAAAATATCTTTTATCCATAAGAGATACTTGTGAAATATCGTGGTCTAGGAGACACGAGTTAATATTACCTGATTTTGCTAAAATTTGGGGGAGATAATTTTTTGGATCTGGGATGTGAGAGAAAAAACATCTAAACTTGATTTTTTGAGACGCCTTACCCTGCACTTTTCAGTAGAAGCATAACCTTTTCTTCGTTGATAACAGTCTTAACTACCTAGCAAATTTTAATTTTCTTCGTTAAATAGATATAGGCCAGACAAACTTAGAGATTACCGAGAAGGTATTTTCGTAATCTACATATTACACAGTCTTCTACGTGAAAATTCAAAAGAATCTGGGAGAATTACTGTTCCACGATTGTAATACGGAAAGTATTCGGTAACCGAGGAAGGTCAGTAAAAGTAGTCAATTTACCTGATTAATTGGACTTATTGACATTGAAGTTAGTGTACCTAAATATTCAAATATATATAACTTAACTAAACGTATTATTAACCAATTCCATCGTCAATAATGACGATGAGGTAAGATGAAGATTTTTCTTTATGAAAACTAACATATAATTTTTAAAAATCAATAAGCAACTCTATTTGTCATAATTATTTTATGAAGGTTATGGATTTATTAGAATTGCCGAGAAGAATAAATATCTGACAACTACTAATAAATACATTATTTATTGAATTTTATGTCAATTTTGTTGAAGTTTCGTGAATGTACTTATACATTTTGAAGTTATTTATTCCTAAATTCAAACCATAAAAGTACCTAGTGGAAAGAAAGGAAATTAAAACATGCAGAAATTTAAATATTTAAAAAGTATACACGCCAGTTGGTATTTAGTATAATATGGTAATTTCCTGGAAATAGCATAAATTCATGTCAAACTACATTTAATATAGGAACGTACATTCAACAAATTATAGATATTCTTAAAGCCAGATGAAAATTGAGACGAATTAAATCAACTCGACCGGACTGGGTAGCGTAGTGTGTTAAGCCAACGCCAGTTTATAGCCCAGTTATTTTGGCTATCGAGGTCATTATGGAATAACTAATGATCATTTGTACACGTGTGTATTAGGGTAGTCTGTATTTTCGACTTTCAGTATTTTTTCTGAACGCTCCCCAAATTTGCTATGTTAGTTCAAAAAATAATTTGATCTGGAGGAAGCTGAAACCTTCAGTGTGACACAGCTTCTGAGGTAGTGTCCACAAACACCAAACCAGTTGAACACAACACTCGAATATTAACACTCCACTCGTGTTTCACCAACCGCGTTTGTATCATCTCCCGATGATGCCAAAGTGGTGGGAAAGACGCGATTGGAAGGTTGTATTCGAATGTTGTGTTCAACTCACTTGAATAACTAGACGACGCGATGCATTTAAAGTAAAAATGAAAACTTAGCGCTATGAGATAAATGGGGTATTCGCGTTTCGAAAATCTGTAACAGTTTCATTTGTTGATATATGTATCTAAAATGTACAATATGTAAAAAAATATTAGCTTTTTTAATAATTTATTGGTCATTTAAAAATACATCGTAGTGTTCTGACACGTCAACATAAATATGTAAAAAAGTACGAAAAACAAAAAATATGAATTAATCCATTACGTTGACCTTGCATATTGGGTAGAACAAAATTTTTTCTTTCCGTGTTTGGGGGGGTTTCAGTGTAAGTACTCGATTTTCAGGGCTGAAAGCCCCCTCCTCCATTTGGCCACCATCTTGAAAAAGAAGGGCGTAAACAGTTTCTCCGCGATATCTTAAGGACCGCAAGTCCCACAAAAAAATATTTTAGAATTTTTTTGTAGATAATTCAATTCTCTACAATCTTGGTCTGATACTTCTTACCGTAAAATTGAAAGTGAAAAAGTTATAATTAAAAATAGACTAAAATTATCAAGAAAAATATCATTTAAGGGTTATAATTTTTTTTTCTATTGATTTTAATGACACATCAGATATTTCTTGTACACCATTTTATTGCGAACAATTTTCTCTACTCATTTTTAAAATTTCCCTTCTTTGGAGAGGTGTTAGGACGTTGGAAATGGATCAAGTGCATCAAAAAGGGCATTGAATAATTCTGAAAAAAAATTGAGTACATTCCTGGGATAATTTCAAACTCTTTTTCTTTTTTGCAATTTTTGTTCAAGCCTCTTCTTTTTCAAGTAAAAAAATCGTAAATTTCTGAAATTTTGATTTTCCCTCGCCAAATTACCAAAAAAATGACAATTTCAGAAAAAAATGTTTCAAACAAAAGTAGTCAATTTTTAGTAAGACAATCCGAATTTGTAATAAAATATAAGAATTCCCATTTAAAACCCAAATTGGACCTTGAATGACCTTAACATTTCCGCCCAAAGTCAAAGTGACGTTACCGTCAAATTACAATTTTTGTTTGAAACATTTTTTCGTAGACTGCTTATCACTCGAGATATTTGAGAGTTTCAGGTTAAAAAAATCACCGGGGTGATTTCTTTAACCTGAAATTTTCAAGTGTCTCGAGTAATAAGCACTCTACGAAAAAATGTGTAAAACAAAAATTGTAGAATTGGAAGAATTAAGGTCATTCAAGGTCAAGTTCGGTTTTATTATTGAAACTTTGGATTGTCCGACTAAAAATGAACTATTTTTGTTCGAAATATTTTCTTCTGAAATTGTTATTTTTATAGTAATCTGGCGACGAAAAACCGAAATTTTAGAAATTTGCTACTTTTTTGCGCGAAAAAAAAAAAGAGATTTGGATAAAAATTGCAAAACAAGCAGAAAGAGTTTGAAATCATAGGAATGTACTCAATTTTTTTTTAAATTGCCTAATGCCCTTTTTGATGCACTTGATCTATTTGCAGTGTCCTAACACCTCTCCAAAGAAGAGAAATTTAAAAAAACGAGTAGAGAAAATTGTTCGCAATAAAATGATGTACAAGAAATTTCTGCTGTGTATTTTCAATAAAATCAACAGAAAAAAAGTTATAACCCTTAAATGACATTTTCTTGAAAATGTTAGTCTATCTTTAATTATAACTTTTTCATTTTCAATTTTACGGCAAGAAGTAGCAAGACCAAGATTATAGTGAATTCAATTCTCTATAAAGAAAGTCTTAAATATTTTTTTACGAGACTTACGGTTCCTAGGATATCGCGGAAAAACTATTTACTTCCCCGTTTTCAAGATGGTGCCCAAATGGGCGGGGCTGTCAACCCCGAAAATCGACTTTTATACTCACATCGACCCCCCCCCCCCACGAAAACACCAAAAGAAAAAATCTGATCCTACCCAAAATGCAAGCTTCGGCCGAAATTTTGAAACATTTCAATGGACAAAATGTAAATATGAATAATAGAAAAAACATAACTGTATATAACACTAGGACTTAATACTAGTATAGTCAAAGTAAATAACAAACAATAAAACAATATGATTGCATTAACCACTAGGACATAATCCCAGTATAGTCAAATATATGTAAACGACATAATCCTAATATGGTTTGTGTAATGTAGTACAGAATAATTCAACTAAACCCACAAGGGACAAATATTAATCTAAATTTATACATATTTAAAATCTGACAAATTGTAGTGAACACTGACCAAAAGATGCTTTCTTAACTTTGCTTTAAATTGTCTGTTTGGTAAAGATTTCAATTCTTGAGGCAAAGAGTTAAGGGCAATATAGTTATAAGGCAATATAGTTATAGAAAGTCTTTTTAATATTCGAGAAAACTAATTTAAAAATAATTGACATATGGGTCCATTATGCCATAACAAATAAAAAAATGTAGATGGTTATTACTAATGGCCATAATTTTATTTCATTTTTTTGGATGAGGATGACTGAGAGCGATGTCATCAGGAAGTGATAATGAAACCTTGTATTTTCATAAACAACATACCTGATTGAAAAATTTTCGAAGAGTAAGAGTAATGAGTTCTCATTCTGTAGTTGATTTTGTTCAAATGTGTTTAGAATGTATTCTGTGAAGTTCTTCAACAGTTATGGAAGCAAGGCGTCATTTATCATGCCAATAGGGCCTTTACAACATGCCCCAAACTGCCTTGCGTCAAGTTCCGTTTTGTAATTTGTTCATTTTTTCACCGATACCAGGTAATAAGGTTTATTTAATCGAACGACGCGATGCACAGTGGGGCAGATAGCAATTCTAGTAAATGAAAAATTAAAATACTCAGAGGCAGCATTTATATCTTTTCTTTGCAAAATTATAAACGTTTATTCAACACCGCAAGAACGATACACTTTCACATATAAATTATTTAATTTCATACTTTTGGAAGAAAGTCAATTAGTTTACTTCATACATAATGTTTATTCAATCAAAATTAAAGTACATGCTTTTAAGCAAAAATTCAAATTCAGTTCGATAAGTGTTGTAATATTTATGAATTACAACATTTATGTTGATTTCAATCTGTATCAGAGTCCTAAGAAATGTCAAAGTCATCGTCAGCATCATGATTGGAGTCAGAATCGATAATTTCAGGTGTATGTATCTGAAGAGCTGGATCAGCTAATAACTTAAGGACATCCAGCGGCAGTACATTTTCTTTCCTCCAAATTGTTGACGTGCTTTTTGATAACGCAGACATTGTAGGATCTGCAGACTTCAGTAAAGCCTGAAGTAAATCTTCTATAGTTTTTCTCTGGACGTTTTCCGTCTGTGTAATACCCTGTATTTCCTAAGATGTTTGTTTTTGGGTAATAAAACTTCCTCTGGTATACATTCCTATTGAAAGAACAGCTTCGACCATCAACATACAGGACTAAGGCTTCTTCTGGGATATATTTCGTAACCACCGATTTTGGAAAACTAAGAAGCTTTCTTAATCCTAGTCGCTCGCTTTGGAGAGTTTGCTGTGTCAGTTTATACTATTTGCGCAGCATCTTTTTACCATACGTTCCTAAACTGGTGCTAGTCGGAAATGATAACTTATGTGTAGTATACGTTTCAAGTACATATAAAACTTTTTGCATTTTGGACTGATCACACACCTCAGCAAACTCTTTTGATGGTCATTCTTTTGTTTTGAATATATATTACAACCACAACGTTATTCACCCATTTATGATGTCGCGCGAGAAATACCAGGAGAGATGGACTACATTCCTTCCACTTGTCGGCAAAGTTACTGTTCATGCTTTTGATTATTACTTTGACATGCTCATAGGTAGTGTCCTCCTGATGTTCCATTAATTTAAAGTGCAGAACATAAGTCATATGTCATGTTCTTGACGCCAAATATCAAGAAGTTCTCTTCGTGGCACGCACATGGCACTGAAAAAATGCATTATAATAATTATATGCAGGCCTTTGCAGCTAAGTGAATTGGAAAACGAATTAAGATGAATTACAAAACTTGGAAAAATATTAACAGAACAAATCTGTTCAAATCTGAGAATTTCGGGTCCTTCAAATTCATAAAATATTATTGGCCGGTGTAATATGTCAGTAGTGACAAAATAAACTTAGAGATTACAACAAAATTATTAACATGAAATGCGTTAAAATGTTGACTTACCTTTGTACAACTTTCCACTAAAATGTTTTATTGGACAGGCAATAAACAACAGCATAGCGATACTTGCAGTTAAACACATAAGAGAACGCTGATGCAAGTAGGCAGATTATGTTTGCTTTTATAGGAGTTTGAGAGGGCCTTTCGAGAGAACTCTCATATTAGGGCATTAGATATTGATGAACAACTATCTGAGACCTGCATTAAGTAGAATGTTTACGATTTTGAGAATACTGGCTTTGTGATTTTTAATTTCCTAGAATTGCTATCTGGCCTACTGTGCGACGGTGAAATTTTTCCTTACAATTTCTAAACACCGTTTTCTTTAAGGCGGTTCAATTTTCTGCAAACATTTTTCCCACCCTTTCTAGTGGCTCAATTTCCTCTGTACATCTGCAGAAGTTATGCATTTATGGCAGCCCTATTGGATTCACCGTTTTCAGTCTTTAACTTTTGGTGCCCGCGCCTTCGCCATAATTAAAGAATGAGAATCCTTTACGTCTATTTGAAAATTTGAAAAAACAGTAATGTGATAAAAAACGGGCATATCTTCTTCACTCTGAACATCTAAAAACTATGCAAAACATACTACACGGAAAAAATTGAAGGCACTTGTTCTCGTGTACTTTTTACAATATCCCAAATTTTCTGTATAATATGCTGTATATTATTTAATAACACAGGCATCAGGGCCGGATTTACGTTTGAGAAGCCCCTGTGCACTTTTCGTGTGGGGGCCCCGTGTAAGGCGCCCAATTTTAACAGAATTAAAGTATAAATGTGTGAGCATTAAACCCAAGCAAGCTTTGATACTTTATGTTTAGGGGTCATTTGTAGGCTGTGAATTCATAACGAATTAAGACATTTTTAAGCAATTTTTTGAAAATGTTAATTTTATTATAATTTTGTATCAACTAAATCATTTTTTTTACAATTTAGAAATATGTTTTGATATAAGGGATGTTTTTAACACTCGGAGTGCGAAGCAAGTGCTCTACATTTCTTCTTTTTGATTTTACATCGGTTATTTTTACTACCCATTCTTTTTTTATTTTAATTTTTAAATTAATTTTTCTTGCGATTTCGTCTGCTTCTTTTCATTTGTAATTTTTTATTTATTCCTCGATTTTTTTTACCATTATTATACATTCGGGGGGCCCAACTATATTCAAACCTTGGACACATACCCCAAGTGCCCTTATGTAAATCCGGCCCTGACAGGCATACAAAAATATGGTCGTGTACTATTGAGCAGAGCATAATACCTCCTGTATTTTGAGCCGCTGAACCCGATGCCAACGTTAGAATTACTTCACCATGTCAAGATTTTTCCTAAGCCCCTCCTCATTTAGATTTTCATTGATTCTTAGCAATTTTCTGAGGTTAAGGCATAATCCTGATGTGGTGAATTCTAACGGAGGCATCAGATTGAGCGGCTCAAAATACAGGTGGGTATCATACTCTGCTCAAAAGCACACGGCCCATTTTAAATTTTGTATGCCCGTGTAATTAATTATTCCCACAATTATAAAGTCTGTTCATCAGGTGTGTACGCGATTAGCTTGGGACAATAAATGGTGGTAACCTTATCGTTTGCGACTCAATTCTTCACTCATATTTTCAAGTGGGCGTTTCTCAAAAACTATTGTATTCTAAACGACAAAGGTACTGTCGCTTTTCTTGAGGACAATATGAAATTTATTTACCAACTCCTCACCAATAACAGGAGACATGTAAGCAGGATTTAAAAAAAAAATTAATCATAGTTCTGGGCCACATTCCCCATGTATGACTTGCATTTTAGTTTTATACTTCCACATCCACGTAGAGGATTCGAAAACAATTTCAATTTTTTTTTTCGTTGAAATAGGTTTAGAATGTCATGAAACATCAAGATTTTAAAGTTGAGCGAAAAAAATTTTTCGGTCGGTCTGTCTGCAACTTTTTTTGTCCGCACGTTTTCTCTGGAACGGTTTAAGATATTGACTTGAAATTTTATACACGTATGTGTATGTATTATAATGAAATCTAGAACCGGATTGTTTTTTTAACATATCCGGTGAAGGGTTGGGGGTAAATAGGGGTAAAAAAGGAAAAATGAGTAAAGCAAGCTGGTAAGAGTACAGAAACTTAAGATTTGGTGTAGATACTAGAAGCCAAGGCCTAAATTTTTTTTATAATGTATTACATCCCCCCACCACCCCCACTCTATTATTAAAGAGGTTAATAAAATAAAATTGAGATGCTCACCTGAAATGTGGTGCAGATATATAATATAACGGCATCTGGAACTAGATTATATTTTGAGATTATTCCATTGAAGGAATCGGGGTTATATAGGGGTAAATAGGAGAAAATAAATAAAGCAAGCTGGTAAGAGTACAGAAATTTGAGATTTGGTGTGTATACTAGAAGTCAAGCCTAAGATTTTTTTAAATATTTTTCAACTCCCCCACCACAACCACTCCATTATTAAAGGGGTTGATAAAACAAAATTGAGATATTTACTTGAAATTTGGTATATGTATGTGTTATAACCATATCTGTAATAAGATTATATTTTGTGATGATTTCGGTGAAGTAGAGCAAGCTGGTAAGAGTACAAAAACTTGGATTTGGCGTAAATACTAGAGGCGAAAGTCTATTTTTCTATAACATTTTTCAACCACTCCGCCACTCCCACTCCATTATTAAAGGGGCTGAAAAATTAAATTGAGACATTCACTTAAAATTTGGTACACGTATGTATGTAAGTAGAGGTAAATAGGAGAAATTTAGTAAATCAAGCTGGTAAGAGTATCTACAGAAACTTGAGATTTGGTGTATATACTAGGTCTCAGATTTATGTATCATATTTTTCAAACTTCCCACCACCTCCACTCCATTATTAAAGGGGTTGATAAAATAAAATTGAGCTACTCAGTTGAAATTTGGTGTATGTATTTGATTCGGTTGAAGAGGTGGAGGGTGGAGAGGCGTAAACTGGGGAAACTGAGTAGATCAGGCCAATAAGATTCCAGAAACTTCATTTTTGACGTATATGCTAAGAACCAACGCATCAAATTTTTTTATGACATCTGCCTCAACTATTATTAAAATTCTATGGCCAATTATTCCACATATTTGAATGCAATTATGGTCAAGATGTTTTCCCATAAAGAGACTTGGATGGGAAATCTGGATATGGAAGTAGTGATTCCGTAGGCAGCGGTGTCCTCCTGCTTCCAGGCCTGTGTGTTCTTCCATCTTAACTTAAATTAATTTATTACCACCCTGTATATGTATCAATTTATTGACAGAATTAGATATGCATTACAATTATCCCACATAATTTTTAAAAAATCGCGGATAATCGTTTCATTAGGAAAATAATTTCAGTTTTATAGCCCATTATTCTCCACGCACAAGTTTAGCTGCCATTGATTCTACCTTGCAAGCTGTCGCCCGATTTAACAGGATAAAGAATTTTAGTAATTTACGGAAAGCCGCAAATCTGTTGGAAATCAGTTTCTATCGCTTTTTCGTATAATTTGAAAGGACGAAGTATAAAACATTATTAAATGTCACTAGGTACGTTAATTGGGTTAGGGTGCAGGTTTTTGTATATTCTCCATCCGAATGTAACGCATTTATTTTGATTACTGCTGGTTAATGGCGAATTGACGTCATTTGAATTTCAACGTTATTGTTTCGACAAAAATAATTCATTTGAAATAGGATCACAATCTTTTTTCTATGATATAAATTGCACACAAGCAAATGATTTAAGATATGAGACATATTTATTATTTCAGTCAAAAAGAAAAAAAATTAAACTCCTACCTTAGAAAAACAACTAAACTAGAAATTCTGAATTCTGAATTGAACCTTATTACTTAATATCGATACTAGGGGTCGATTAAGGATACAGTCGATTTTGTTATTAGTTCATTTTTACACAGACCTTACTATCGATATTAGGCAATAAGGGTTAATTAGCCGGGCGATGATGAAATTTTATTTCATAATTTTCCATAACCATTTTTAGTGTTTCGTACAAAGTTGGCAAAACGGAACACTCGATGTCTGTCCGTCCGTCCGTCGCACGAAGGCGTTTTTCTCACAGACTGCTTGACGTTGAAATTTAATACAGTTGTGGGAAGTGATGGCCTAATTGCAGACGTGGAGTACGAAATGCAGAATTTTGATTTTGGGGGTTAGTTTCGTGGGGTAAAATGGGAAGTAAAAAGATATATGATTCAAGGTCATCGTGTGGGGCATCAAATGAAAGCTTGTTAAGGCATGAATTTGAAAATAAGTAATTTATTGATTTCATGTATTCTTTTAACACTCTTCCGAAGATACGCTTAAAAATCTGTGTTCCTCCACCCTATCTCCAAAAGTATTGCTCTGAAAAACCTGAGCAAATCATGCATATTAGAAATAAGGTGTAGATTGAACGAGATACAGCCACACAAAAAAAAAAAAATCTGGCCTGGGGATCTGACCTTGCTCATTATATGTTTTTGGGGTCGCTGAATCCGAATCCGAGGTCATTTAACTCCATCACATCAGGATTTTGCCATAACCTCAAAAAAAAACATAATTTAAACGATTTCGACGTCTCTTTACATAAATCGCTGTAACTTTTTCTAGACAAAAATGACCCCCCTCTTTTTTATATTAGACCGATTGCAAATTAAATTTTCAATCCGATGACGTGGGGCACGATATTATTCATACGCTTTTTAAGTGAGATATCGGCCGCCAAAGTGAGAGTTGCGAGGATTTCACTTCTCGAGCGATACGGTCCAGCTTCGAGGGACTTTTCTGCCAAACAAAAGTTACTAAATATCTGAAAAAATTCAGGGGTACGTAGAAAGATGTAGGGATTCGTTTGGCGCAAATTTGAGGTCGATGCGTGCCTTGGTTTTCGAGATATGGCCGCTCGAAGTCGTTTTTTGTTACTGCTTCCCGAGGCTATATCTCGAAGACGAAACGAGATGCAGAGCTGCGGTTTACTCTATTCGATTTCTGTCATCCTACATGCCTCTGAATTTTTTAGATGGTTCACCTTAGAAATTTTGCAAAAAAATGAAAGTGCCGGCACAAATCTGAAATAACTCAGACGCATGTAGGAAGGCGAGAGAAATCAAACGGCGTAAACTGCAGCTCTATATCTCATTTCATTTTCGAGATATAACCTCGGGAAGCGGCAAAGAAATTCAATTTTCTCCTTCCGGTGATTTCGAGCGGCCATATCTCGAAAACCAAGACACTCATCAACCTCCAATTTACGCCAAACGATTTCTTACGTCTTTCTACGTATCCCTTGTATAATCCTTTGTTTTGGCAGTCTGAAGACTAGTAGAAAAGTCTCATATAATCTCGTGTCTGCAGATATTCAAGGTCAAAGGTTTTTCGCAATTATCTTGTTTCCTATGCGAAATACGTCATTTAAGGTTAGTATGAAACTTGTAGATTATAAAATTATCTACAATTTTCATGTCAACCATTCTTTCGTATCATTAACCATTCTTAAGATACAGCGCGGTAACTGGCAAGCGCGCATCCGTATGCAGGACGAAAAAGAGGAATCTGGTGATGATATTTAAAAGATCATATAAAAAAATGAATGTACTATTTTGTAACTTGTGGTTCATAATTTACATTTCCTACTTATGATAAAAAAATAAAGAAGAAATTTAGTGTTGTTCCATTTTATTCAACATCTTCACATATATTCCTCACACTGAGAAACAAAATGCGGATTCAAGTAAATGTAATAATATAATTGGGAATATTAATTGTGAGCAGAAGATTCAAATAAGTAGATAGACTATAAACACGTAAAAAACTCTATGATACATGCCTCTTTTATTTATAATGTAACTCTTGAAAGTTTATGCATACTTATCTCTTTGCTTTGGAACATGTTTATAATTGGTTATTACATTAAAACAAAACTTTTTCTATTAAAGAAAACAAGGTTAATTATTTAACAAGGCTAGATTTTTCTTGATGTAAGTAAATCCATATAACGTTATTTTACTACAAACTAATTTCTTATCAATCGATAATAGTGACAGCATAATATGAAAATTGCCACTCGTTTTCTTGATTCAGAGTGCTCACATCGAGAAATATGAAATATATCCGTGGTTTTGTACGTTCACCGCAGATGTCGCAAATGGTAAGACGTATGTTTAAACTATGGGATGATATTGAAAAGATTTGTGTTTGCCTGTCGAACATTTACTGTTCTTTTTCAAAAAGAAAGAGATGGAGAAGAAATGGAATAAGGAAAAAAATTGCGTTAATAGATGTAGAGTTTTAAAATTCTTAAATTGTTCTTCAAGTTATTCCGTTTTAGTTTTTTTTTTAATTCGTAAGGCGAGAAAGTAATATTACTAAATTTTGTATACGGGATGATCCGCAAGTAATGGTCCATAGAAAAACGGTGAATTTCTGACATTCAGATATTGCTATTTAGCTGAACTTACCTTAGTCGAAAAGATGATATTATGGTCAAGGAAATGAAGCAGAAAAAAGGCCTAAACCCCAACATGAGAGTCCGCCCTACCTGATTTTTATGTGAGACGGTGCAAAATGTTCCTAGAGATGTATAGAACAAAGTCAGGGTCATGGGAACTAGTGCTCTTCGATTTCCGGTCGGAAACCTGGAAAGAAGTGCGCTCTTTCCTAAATTGAAAAAAATAAACGTAAATACTAGTTTTAAAGAAAAACCTGAATAGACGTATTTTTTAAACTCTTATAACTCGAGAAGAGTGAGGTTAGGTAAAAAATGTCAAGTGTCAAAAATGCTTATAATTGTCCAAAATGTAAAATCCAATGGTTCTTTTTCAACTTAAAAAAATTATTTGTGAGCGGAAATAGCGAACTTCTGTCCCAGTTTACGACCGGAAATCGAAAAAGCAACAGTTCCCATGACCCTGACTTTGTTCTGTAGATCTTTAGGAACATATTGCACCATCCCACATAAAAATCAGGTGGGGAGGAGTCTCATATTGCTGGTTACATGAATTTCCTCGATTATTAATAGAGATACGGAGTACTGAAGTTGATATTTTTAATTTTCTCACAAAGCCTTTAAAGTTTTTTAAATATTGATATAAGAATTGGTGAATAGGAGTTTTTAAGATGAGAAATTTAAATCTGATCCCATTTTTACTGTAGATTGTAGATCGTAGATATAAGCAATGTTTAAGAAGGTGTACGCTTAACTTCTTTGCCCGTAATGTTATATCTTTTTTATTAAACAATTCCAAACCTTTCTCATTTTGGTGGAAAAAGTGTACTTGTCTTTAGCTTTAAAAATCGACCGTTTTCGAGATAATCGTATTTTATTAATCCACCGCATAATTTATTATAAGAAATACCAACATAGTAGGCGCCGATGCCGAGAATACTTTTAATCATTGAAAATTATCCTTGTGGCAGTTGTGGCCAATTTGCTTTATCCATTGTTGATTAATACCAGTTAAGTAGAGCATTCTGAGGCATAACAAATAATTCTTAAAACTAGGATATGGTATTTATAACTAATTGCAATTGACGTGGTGCTGAATTAGAATATTTATTATTTTTGTTATGTTAATGTCAGAAATCCACTGTTGTTCTATAGATTACTTACGGACCAGCCTTTACATTATATTATTGCTTATTTATATATTATTTATATGAATTTATGGCACACGGTATTTTCATTTATATAAGTGGCTTTCTAAAGATAATTTAAGAACAGTATTTCCTTTCCATGCTGCATAATTAAAATTTAAAAAAATAGGAAGAACGTAACTCAAGGAGTCCTCTTCACTGTGAGAATTGATGATCTGTTAAGATACTGGCAGGGATTGAACTGGAAGGAGATAATAATAAGCAATAACGCATACAAAGAAGTTTTGAAGGACTTATACAGGGATGGGTATCATAGTAAATATTTTAAATTACCAAATTGGATTGTCATCATGGAAATTTCAGTTTTGTGATGAATTTAACATCTACATCAATAGTAGTCCATTTGCTATAGGTTTTGACCCAGCTATGCAATTTCTGTGCACACAAGTAGTACCTTATGTACTTTAGGTAATTTATTTATCCGACACCATTTTTTAATTATATGTTAGGTAATAAATATCGATTTAATTTATAGGACAAGCTAAGAGACGAGGAAATTTTACGATAAAAAGGTTCTAAGCATTTTTTCTGCACACGCAACGATTTTCAAATGATATTGTGAGTTCATCATTGTGTATTAGGGGGTGAAAGGCCGTTATATTCAGCCGTTGAATTGTGCAAAAGTAATAATTTGTTTAATAACCATCGAACTAAAACAAATAAAGAAACGTTTTAAAGGGAAAGGTTTAGCTCTCCAATGATTTTATTTCTTAATATTTACCTTTGATTTGTATTACACACAATTAGTTTTAAGAACTCATTTTTAATTCGTCGACTTCTTCAATTTACCCATTACCTATATTGAGTAACATACCACGAAAAAAATCCTCGTTGGACTAATTAGTTTATACATATGTTCATGAAATGACATGCAGTCAACATATTTTACTTTTGAAAGGATAAAATGAGACGGTACTTAATTCTCTTATATTTTGCAATTTTTCAACAATTTTTCGACTGATGCGTTTCAACATAATTTCTGGCAAAATAAGAAATTTGTACAAAGATAAAAGCTTTCGAAAAGCTTGCCCTTCAACTTTTAATTTGAAATTTTACTTTTTGTTAATTTTTGAATCTTTTACAGCATTTTCTAATTCATAATTACTGAAAAATTCTTCTGGATCACGTCTCAGCTACGGCTTGCTTCTTTCTCTTTTACTTCCACATCCACGTAGTGGATTGGATGAATAGTAATGGTAAAAAAAATTTCAATTTTCTTTCTTGAAATAGGTTTAGAATGTTATGAAACGTCGAGATTTTTGTCTGTCGGTTGTCGGTCTGTCTGTCTGTAACTTTTTTGTCCGCAACGTTTTCTCCGGACCGTTTAAGATATTGACTTGAAATTTTGTACACGTATATATTACAACGAGATCTGGAACTGGATTGTTTTTGAGCATAGCCGATGAAGGGTTGGGAGGTAAATAGGAAGAAATGAGTAAACCAGGCTGGTAAGAGTACAGAAATCTGAAATTTGGTGTATGTACTAGAAGCCAAGGCCTCAAAATTTCTTATAATATTTTCCATCCCCCCACCACCCCCCGCTCCATTATTAAAGGGGTTGATAAAATAAAATTGATATATTCACTTGAAAATTGGTTGCGTATATATTATAAGGGCATAAAGAACTAGATTATATTTTCAGATGATTCCATTGAAGGATTGGGGATTAAATAGGGGTAACTAGGGGAAAATAAGTAAAGCAAGCTGGTAAGAGTACAGAAACTTGAAATTTGGTGCATGCACTAGAAGGCAAGGCCTCAAATTTTTAATAATATTTTCCATCTCCCCACCACCATCATACTCCATTATTAAAGGGGATGATAAAATAAAATTGAGATATTTACTTGAAATTTGGTATATGTATATATTATAATGACATCAGGAACTAGATTATATTTTGGAATTATTCCGTTGGTTATACTATAATATTTTCCATCCCTCCACCCCCACTACCTTATTAAAAGAGTTGATAAAGTTAAATTGAAGTTTTCACTTGAAATTTGGCACACGTATGTATTATAACGACATCTGAAACTAGATTATATTTTAACATGATTCCGTTGAAGAAGTGGGGGGGGGGGTAGATAGGGGTAAATAGGGATAAATAAGCAGAGCACGCTGTAAGAGTACATAAACTTGGGATTTGGTGTATATACTGGAAACCAAGGCCTCAGATTTCTTTTTAATACGTCTCAATGCCGATTGACGCCTAGGTCGTTTTTGTAAAACTTGTGTATTTAATAAATTTTGATGCCTAGATTGATATTCTTGCATTTTTACGTCTCGACGCTGACTGACGCCTAGCGTAGTTTTTGTAAAACTTGTGTATTTAATAAATTTCTATATCTAAATTTATGTTCTTGTATTTTTACGTTTCTACGCTAACCGACGCCTAGCGTCGTTTTGTAAAACCCGTGTATTGGATAAATTTTGATTCCTAGATTCATATTCTTGCGTTTTTACGTCTCGACGCCGACCGACGTCCAGCGTCGTTTTTATATAACTTGCGTATTTGTTAAACATTGATATCTAAATTAATGTTCTTGGATTTTTACGCCTAGACGCCGACGTTTTTGTAAAACTGGTGTATTTGATAAATTTTGGTACATAGATTCATATGCTTGGATTTTTACATCTTGACGCCGACCGCCGCCTAGCGTCGTTTTTGTAAAACTTTTGAATTTGATAAATTTTGATACCTAGATTCATATTCTTTATTTTTTCGTCTCGTAGCCGGCCGACGCGCGACGCCTAGCCTCGATTTTGTGAAATTTGCATATTTGACCGATTTTGATAAGTACCTAAATTAATCATGCATTTTTACTTGATGCCGACCGTCGCCTAGCGCAGATTTTTTAAAACTTGTGTCTTTGATAAATTTTAATATCTAAACTTATGTTCTTGCATATTTACGTCTCGACGCCGACCGACGCCCAGCGTCGTTTTTGTAAAACTAGTATATTTGATAAATTTTGATACCTGGATATTGCTGCACATTTAATAAATGCAGTCTCGAAAACGACCGGCGTCTAGCGTCGTTCTTTGTAAAACTTGTGTATTTGATAAATTTTGATACCTAGATTCATGTTCTCGCAGTTTTACGAGACCCATATTTTTGTGGAAGCCTATTACAATTACTCAGATTTGTGTAACTTTTTAAATCTTTTTACGCAGTTTAATAAAGGTTTAAAAATTTCTAAAAGTTATTTATTTCTATCCCCTGTACATTTTGCAGATTTTGTAAATGTCATGTCGGGCTTGAAAGTTAGCCAAGTTCATTTTCAATGTCTTAACGAAGCTTCTTCTGTACATTTTTTTATGACATCTGCCCCAAATATTAATTCTAGGACCAATTATGTCCGTGTATTAAAGTGCAAGTATAGTCGAGAAGTTTACCCTTAAAGAGACGTGGAAGGAAAATCTGGATGTGGAAGTAGTGATTCCTTTGGCAGCGGTTTTATTAAGAACATCTTGCCAGCTGTTTTGTTCATATATTATTCTAATCTACCCTTTGCTGTATACCACGCCACATAGAGTAAAAGCAAGCTGATTAAGGCTTGGTAAGAAATTGCATACATATATATTTTCTGACCCAGTATAAAAATAAATCACAGGTGTCAGCTGAAATATTTCTCCTTAAAATGTACCTTAATTTTAATTTTTTGCCAAAGATTTTTTTTCGCACTAATTAATGGTTTTCTTAGAAATTTGCAAAACAATTTTTAAATCTTTAACGCCTAACTTTGGGGTGTTGTGCTGTTTATTTTCCTTCGAACTTTTTGGATAAGTGATTAAAAAAAAAAACTTTTTGGATGCTAAATAAATAGTACGCCATTTTTGGTTTATTTCAACAACAAAACCTTACACCTAAGCTATTTCCATTATTTACAAAAATAAGGTTGATTTTAGATATAACTATCTTAATATAGTTTGTAACATTATAACTGTTCGTTTAAATGCAGATACCCCAAGTTCAAGAGATTAAATAAATAAATAAATTTTTATTTATTTATTTGATAAGGATTAAATTTTAGAATGAGAACAAAATATTTAATTTACATACTTAATTTTGTATCCCTAATTTAAAGGAAACGTCAATAACTACATACCACAGGCACTAAAGCACTAAATTATTTATTCAAAGGAGCTATTCGCAGTAAAAGGATCACTTAATCTAATCTTAATACTTGTAAGTCAATTTAAAGCCTTTGGTATCGTATTTCAGGTCTTAAAAGTATTCTTTAAGGATGTTTTATTTGTTACCATTATATCTCTTGTTAATAATCTAAGTTTGCTGGCTTTTGACGCGTAATTTAATACAAATCGTTAAACTTGCAAACTTATGATATTAGGATACAAGAATATTGTTTAATAGTAGTACTACTGGTAAAGATGAAGGTACCTATGGGTTTTCTTCAAGACTAAGAAAATGACAATGGAAAAGGTGACTTTCCTAATTAGTTTCACTACACTTAGAGAAAGAATAATCGAATATTGTTTCTGAATCATTCCTCGTTTAATTGATATAAATGAAGCCAATAGCAACGTGTTAACAGATCAAATGAAAAGTTTACTCGCTAAAAAGTGATCTTCAACATTTCTTTACAATGTCAAAGTAGAAAAAAATGCGAAACCTTTCGTGGATGGTAGTTAGTCCCAATACAAAATACAGAGATAATACAATATCTGATTGTAGCTTCTATTTATATATGATTGTAGTGGTCACATCATAGTGATGATATGAAGATATTGTAAATATATTGCCATCACGGTATATTGTGGCGCAAGTTACTGTCGGGATAGAATGCGTGAGACGTACACTTATATACTCTAAACGGTTGTGGAGAAATAATCGTATTTTTTAACAATAAAGCAATGCTGATAATTCTTAGAGTAAAAATGTTCCATTTTTTTCTGCAGATATCACAGATGTATATATCTATCTGCAATAGTTTTAAAAATGCCTCGATACTGAAATTTACAGTGCACTTTTTGGGCATGCTTTGTTTAAATAACTTCTGTAATATTTACTAACAACAATTCCGAGAACAGTTTAGCACCTGAACCTAGAAGGAATAAGTTTTCTATTGTTTTGAAAATCAATAAGAAATGTTAAAAATAAGCCTGCAAATGAAGTGCAAATACAAAATTAGTCCATTTCAGTAATATAAAATTTTTTGGAAAACAATGTTTTTCGCATTATTGCAATCGCCGACAGCGATATTTAGATGCATAAGATCATTCCAGATAATATACATATTTTTACAAAATTGTATTTTCGACTACACACCATATGATCAAACTGGTTTTCCCTATTACAAACTGTTTTCATTTTTAGCCGCTTAAATAAATATTTTGTGCTAGAATTCGGCACTATCGTCATGTTGTATTGTATGCATTATTAGGTATACCAAATTTTTTTAATTGTCCAAAACGGACGGACTGTTTTAAGTTTATAAATTATTAGAAAGTTATTTATAGGTCTAGTTGGATTTGAAATTTTATTGCAAACCATTTGGCATATTTTGGATATGATTACTAAAGCAGTAATAATGAAGAAAATAGTAGAAAATTTTAACTTTGCACCATAAATTATTTAAATTTTATATAAGGCAACAGTCTTATTTAATTCAAAACTTATCATTGCACTGGTCATGTAAATGTACCTAGTATCGCGCGTCTGATGAACACGACACGGATTTTATATTAATTAGGCCGGAGCCGTGTCGCCGCTACAATATCTATCAACTCTACTCACAAGGGGGATTCAAGTTACCCTTCAGACTCCCCAAGACGAAAATAGACAAAATTATACTTACTCTGATTACTACAGTCTGCTCTCTTCATCGTAGTCTGATGTCGAGCGGTGCACTTCTCCTGAATATATCTTATAATTACCACTTTCTCAGAAACACTTCTTAATAAGTAAGACCATCGATGGATTCTATGAGTATTCGGATAGGTACAATAACGTGACGGAATCAAAGGTGACCCGTAGTAAGTAGTTATCCGACTCACGCTACAGAATCGCACGGCGTCGGTCGCCCATCTTATAATTAGTGGATCGATAAGAAATCGAATTCAAAATATATTTTCATTCATTGAAATAATTCATAAAATATAAAAAATATAAATATTCAACACCTAACTAATGTATATAAGGCAAACATCAGAGAGCCCTACCATTTGGCAAGCCGTTACATCCCAGCGTCGAGAGAACTATAACAATAGACTACAAAAAGATTCAGACTCCGAGTCATGATGGTAAGATGTATGTCGAACTTTTTGAATATTATTTACTTTTAATTTTGCACTGAAGTTTTCGAATTGTTTGAAATCTTTGCCAGGATGCTTAAAGAAGCTATTTATATGAGTTCAATGGTTTTCCTGCTTGCATAAACGTACTAACGGCATTAAACCCAATTATACTTTTTTCCGTCGACTCGTCTTCGAGCGACTACTATGGCGATTCCCGCCTGGGCCTAAATTAAGGATTTGGGTCCATCGGAATCAACTCTCCGACTTTGAATTTTTTTACTATTTTTTATGGATGTTCTTGTGGTTCGGACATGGAGTATTCTCGCCCACTTCCAGAATAATTAAATGAGAATTTTGGTTTTTATTAGAAAAACCGTCCCATTGATTTTTTCTTAAATTTTGACATTTAAAATAGCTACTCGCTACACCCTGACAGAAGATTCCGCCCTCAGCAATCCTCTTCGTGGTACTTCGAAAAACCAAATTCGTGGTACTTTCGAAAATTTTGTCGGGCGGAGCGGTTTTCCGCCCCGTGCATTTTGAATTTTTTTTATAAGTCAATTTTTTGGTACTTTCTAAAAATACTTATTCGGAGCCCAAAGTCATTTTTTTGGTCATTTTTAGTGAAATAAATTTTGTTCAGATTTCGATGAAAGACGATGCGAAAGGTGGTTATCGGTCTTTTGTAAAGGATATTTCAAAGTCGTTTTTTTCATGCGAATTTCGGTCTGAATTTAATTTGTTAGTCATTTGGACATTTTTCAAATGGATCATTTTATTGGGTTCAATAACAGTCCCACCGAAAACAAATTAATAAAATAAAATCGCTGCAACAAGAAATTTCCTGTTTGATGCGTTGTTTGACTCCTTCATAAATATGAATTGTGTAGGTGGGTTTATAATTTATTGTTCTATTTCAGTAAAATTACTGGTGCATTCCATAAACTCAAAACTAACATTTTTAATTTAGAAAAAGAGGAAATTAAACATGAGAAAATTTAAATATTTCTACAAGTATGCACGCTAGTTTATAGTTACTGCTTATTTCTTGGAAATATATCATTGATATAAATTGAAATCAGATCAAATTTAAAATACAAATAGTAGTAGTCTCAGGGAATAATTAAATTACACACTAGAACTACATTAAATTCTGTTATTCCAGATTTATGAGAGGTGAAATTTGAAAAAATATTGCAAATTTAAAAGTTGGCTTAAATGTCCCTAAGGCATTGACGAACACTGTCCTAAAATATCAAAGATCTCCACAGCCTGTTTCGCCCACTTTTGTATGTAATAAATCACAACTGTCGCATAAAGACCGTAGCGAAATAAATAAATAACTAAATAAGTTTTCTGGGATACAGGCTGGATCAAACCTTTCGTATCACCAAAGATATATTTAATACACCTAGCTGTTAAAGCAACATGTCTTGATAAAAACTTTGAAGAGTGTGGGTCAGTTAAAAGTTGACACTATAATAATGTTTTTTAAATAAAGTTAGCTAACTAGCTTTTTAAAGAGTTTTAAAATAAATTGTTTAAATTGAGCCGGAAACTGATGAAATTTTTAATCCCGTATACTTGAGAAACTCCATATAAACATATGTTACGTCCTTTTTTCCGTTAGTCAGGCTGCGCTAAAAGCAATCGGTTCCATGCAAGTCGAATCGAGACGTATGGGACTGCATAAATGCGCCAACTACTCTTTACTTTAGTTGTTGCTGAGTATCAAGAGCAGTAGAAGGTACTCAGAGTGAAGTAATAAGTACTTGAAATAATGTTATTTATGATTTTAAGTGTCAAATAGATTGTACTAGAGTCCCAGGTAGCATGGATTGAGAATAAAAATCTGATTAAAATTTAAAATCAATTTTATTAGAAATTGATCAAACTGCAATTTTTAACTGTAATAGTTATACTAAATCTAGAAACAAATAAAAAAAATATATATACACATATGTATCATTCATATTCAATAACCCTGTATGTATTAATATACAATGCAATATTTTCCCTTTTTAAAATTTAGAACCAATTAGAAATTATGTTAACGGATGTATGCATATATGTCATATAGCAAAAATCTACCTTAAATCATTCGTAAATAATACTGCTCAGAATTTAACCTTAGAGAAATAGATACACAGAATAATAGTTAATTCATAAGACTTGGTGATCACCGAATTTTTTTACAGAATATGATTATACAAGTATTTATATCTATCATAATAATAGAGACTCGTAATTTGATTAAAAATGAGCTGAGTAGCGATGGCTAAGATAAACAAATATCATTTAATAATGAGATTTAAATAAAGTGTATGCGAATTAAATAAGGTAAAGCTAAATTTAGAAAAATGTTGTATGTTACTTATCTTCTATAAAAATCCTGATGTAATAGTTTTTACTGGACGCCAGTTTCTATGGTGGTAAACGATTCTGGAGTACTCTGACAGGACGTAATCAGGTTGGCTACATTGACGAGGGAACCATTACAGCGACTTCACTCTTTTATACTATTATGTCCTTGGAGATACGAAATAATATGGCTAACGAAATCTTTCCATTATAGGTAGAACGGTAACGAACTTCCAGATACTACATCATCCAAACCAGATTAATTTTTTTCTTCTAAATATACCACATTTACAGGATATACATCAATTGAGGGTTATCAAATGCGATGTGACTTAAATATAATTATGATTTGGCCTTGCCTAGCAAACTATCCTCAAAAAAAAATCTTTCTCAAAAAACCTTCCAATGGCCAGGTAATGAGCGAAAAAAAATCTCACCAAGGAAAAAACCCTACAAGTCGAAAATATCGATATAATGAAATAGAAATACTTATTTTACAGGTACCAAAAAAATAATTTAAATTCAGATTACTTACGGAATAAATCCGGTTTTCCAAAAATGCAGATACATATTTATATTCCTCCAACCTCTCAGATAAAACTAAACTTCTAATGGTTATTTTATATGTTAGACATGTGGTCAAGGAGTACGATGCTCGAGTAATTTGACGGGCTGCTTACTGCGTCGTAGTCAGGCAACAAGTGAACAAGTGCCACCTCACGCGGAAGTTTTAAAACCGACATATTTGGTGACGTTAATCAAAATAAAAACTAAATTGACATAGTTTTATGATACTCTCTTATAGGTACATTAAATGTGGATTTGAGTTACGCATCGGATAAAATGGACGACATTTTATTATTTTACTGGTTTACTTAATTAGGCTCACTTTGTTTAGTTTGAATTAAATCTCTTACAAAGAAACCTTTGATTTTAATATTTACCTTGAAGATATATGATCAGCAATACTATACCATTATATGTATAGTTGTCTATTTTATTACTTGAGCTATATACTTAATTTATTTGAAGTTAAATTTAGTTATTTGCTGAACGAAAGAGAGGAGATCACCCATAAATATGAGCCAATAAGTATTCAAATTTTGGAAACAATAAAAATAGCAATTTGCATGCTACAATGAACTGACCAGAAAAGACATGCGTAAGGCCCTTATAAGACCCGAACCCTTTTGCAGCGTGGTCAAGTATACATACGATCATCCATTGACAAATAAGTGCAAACTTTGTCTCTGGAATGGAGGAAAGGTTTCTCGCGACAGAGAGAAGCCAAAGATTTCATTAAGGAACGATCGGCTAAATTTATGGAGGACCTATTATGCCAAAACAAAAAGGTCATTAAAATAATAGTGGGTCTTCTAACCGGTCACTACTCAATTAATAATAATAATAATAATAATAATAATAGTTTATTTTCCTTTTTGACAATACAGAATATTGTATAGGAATGGTCATATAGTCCTTACAAACTAAGAGACAAAAAATTCTAGTACAGAATAGTAACATTTGTCCAACAAAAATAATTTTAACTTTTTCCTAAAGAAATGCTCGGTCTTACTACATTTTATTTCATCTGGCAGTCGGTTAAACATTTTAGGTCCTATAAATCTTGGGGATTTACTAGTCATATTAAGTCTGGCACAAGGTTCGTGCAACCTATTCTTTTGCCTTGTATTAACATTATGACAATCTTTATTTAAAATAAAATTATCCTTATTCTTAAAAACATATATACATATTTCAAAAATATACAGGCTAGGTAAGGTTAAAATTTTAAAATCTTTAAATATATTTTTACAAGAATAAACACTCGGTACGTCGGCAATACATCGCAAAATGCGTTTTTGTGCAATAAATACGTTAGATGATAATGTGGAATTCCCCCAGAAACAAACACCATACCTTAAACGTGTATCAATTTGAGCATAGTACAAATTAATTAACTGTTCTCTACTTAAATACGCTCTAATATTTCGGAATAAATAAACTATCGATGAAATTTTTGATATCAAAGCATCGCAGTGATAATTCCAATTCAGGGATTCATCTAGGTATACTCCTAAAAACTTAATATTCTCCTCACCGCTAGAAATTGGTGTATTATTTATGTTAATTTTTAAATTATCGCATTTCTTTTGCCTGGTGTGAAATCTAGTGAGATGGGTCTTTTCGGCATTGAAATGTAAAGTGTTATGGGAGAACCAACTGCTTAAAATATTTAAAACACTATTGCAATTATGCTCTAAAACATTATCCAATGGGTTGGAAATTATTATAGATATGTCGTCTGCGTACATCGTAATGTGTGCAGTTGCTGGCAAAGAATCAATATCATTCATATATAAGAGAAAAAGCACAGGACCTAATATAGATCCCTGTGGAACACCCATGGTTAAATTTAAACATTCCGAATCAGCCCTGGACACGATGTTTTGTGTCTTATACTTTAGTGTTACATATTGTCTCCGACCCTCCAAGAATGTCGTAACCCAATTAAGTGCAAGACCCCTTATTCCATAATCATGCAGTTTAGTTAATAATAAATTATGATTGACGCAGTCGAATGCCCTGCTGAGATCACAAAATATCCCAATAGGGCACTCTCCCGCGTCTAGAAATTCTAATATCTTGTTTAAAAAAGAATGAATAGCCGTACTAGTCGACTTACCGCTAGAAAAGCCACGTTGATTTTTTGTTTTAATTTGAAAAGTCATCTGCGTTTAATGGGTCTGGCAGAGGATGCAACATGCAGATTCTGCCAAGAAGCAGAGGAAACCTCAGTCGATGTATTGTGCCATTGTGAAGGCCTTGCTAGGCTGAGATTCCAACTACTTACCGAGGAAAAGCCAAGAGTTGATATCTATACTAAGGGGCCCTTATCAAGGCTGTGGAGTCTCACATAAAGGACAAAGCTGGATATGGAGCTCTAAGGAAAACAAACAGGAGCACCACAATAAATCCATGGAGGTCGCGGTAGTCAAGGCCAATCAGCCAACTCCTCCTTCCTAAATCTAATCTAATCTGCGTTACGTTAGGTAACGTAATGGAATTCCATAACTTTGGGTATTTCTGGTATTGTAATTCTAAGGATAATCGTTATTTTTAAAGGAATCTTGCTTAGAATCAACATGATGTACTATTTCTGGTATGTATGTATGCTAAAGTAAAATGTTTAATTCTATGTTCATATATCTTCTCAGGTGCAGTGTATTTGTTTATATTTATAAACATTATATACATTATAATTGAAAACGCAGTAATATATACAAATAATAGCCGGCAACTCTAATCCCATTTGACATTTTCTCTCTTATTACTTGAGGATGATAACTACTCTCTACAAATGGATATATGCTGCATTTACCTCTGTCGGTATATCACCCATGAGTAACGAGTGGAATAAAGAGAAATAGATGGTGACTACAGCTTCTCAATTAACCTTTTTTTATTTTCCTTATAGCACATCCTCTATTAGATGACACACCTAATTAAGGGGCACTCACCCGATTTCAGAGTCAAATACAATACTGTTTTATATCTCTAACAATTCTTGCTTTTTTTTCAAGAATTATTGATATTTTCAATAATTCTTTCAATATTTTTCCGAATTGAATGTCCTTTCATAAGAGAATATGTCTTTATATTATTTTCTATTTATTATTGAAAAAACCGCTGTCCAAGGAAGCACTACATCCACATCCAGATTTTCCATCCAAGTCTCTTGAAAGGAAAACATCTTGATTATATTTGCACTCTAGTATGTGGAAATTATTGGTCATAGAGTTTTAATAATATTTGAGGCAGATGTCATAAAAAAATTGAAGTGTCTTTTCTAGCATATACGCTAAAAATAAAATCTCTGGACTCTACCTACTTTTTTCCCATTTACAACCCCCTCCCTTCCACGGAATCGTCTGAATAAGATGTCATTACAATACATACGTGCACCAAATTTCAAGTGAATATTTCAATTTTATTTTATAATAATGGAGTGGAGTTGGTGGGGAGGAGGTTGGTGGGGGTGAGAAATATTACAAAACTATGTGATGGCTTGGTTTCTACTATACGCCAAATTTCAACTTTCACCTTGCTTTACTCATTTTGTTTTATTTACCTCTACTTACCCCACACCCCTTCAACGGAATCGGGCTCAAAATATAATTTAGTTTCAGATGTCGTTATAATACATACGTGTACCAAACAAGCGAATACCTCAAATATATTTTATTAACCCCTTTAATAATGGAGTGGGGGTAGTGGAGGGGTTGAAATATATTATAAAAAATCTGAGGCCTTGGCTTCTAGTATACATTAAATCGCAAGTTTCTGTACTCTTACCAGCTTGCTTTAATTATTTTCTCATATTTGCCCCTATTTATCTCAAAATATAATCTAAGTACAGATGTCGTTATAATACATATTATGTATCAAATTTCAAGTGAAAATCTCAATTTTATGTTTTCAACCCTTTTAATAATGGAGTGGGAGTGGTTGGAGGAATTATAAAATATTATGAAAAAAGCTGAGGCCTTGACTTCCGGTATATACAGCAAGTCCCAAGTTTCTGTATTTTTACCAGCTTGCTTTACTATATTTCCTATATTCACCCCTATTAAACCCCCAACGCTTCAACGGAATCATCTCTAAATATAATCTAATTCCATGTGTAATATATACGTGTACCAAATTTCAAGTGAATTTTATTTTATCAACCTCTTTAAAATGGAGTGAGGGTGGTAGGGGAGTTGAAAAATGTTATGCAAAAATCAGAGGCCTTGTCTTCTAGTGTGCACACGAAATTCCAAGTTTTTGTACTCTTACCAACTACCTTTCCTTATTTTCCAATATTTACCCCTATTTAACCCCCAACCTTCATCGGAATCATCTCGAATTATAATCAGTTCCAGTTGTCGTTATAATATATGCGTATATCAAATTTCAAGTGAATATCTCAATTTTATTTTATCAACCCCTTTAATAATGGAGTGGGGGCGGTACGGAGGGGATGGAAATATTATAAATAAATCTGAAGCCTCCACTTCTAGTATATACACTAAATCCCAAATTTTTGTACTCTTACCAGCTTGCTTTAGTTTCTCCTATTTACTCTTATTTACCCCCGAACCCTTCACCGGGAAGTTCAAGAACAATCCAGTTCTAGATCTCATAATAGTATATGCGTGTATAAGACGTTAAATCAATATCTTAAACCGTTCCAGAGATGTCGTGTGCACAAAAAAGTTACAGACCGACAGACCGGCAAAAAAAATGTTTTCGCTCAAATTTCACATCTCGACGTTTCGTGACATTCTAAATCTATTTCAATAAAAGAAAAAAAAATGATTATTTTCTACGATTACTATACTTCCACTCCACTATGTGGATATGGAAGTAAAAGATGCAACTTCTGACATTATAAATGTTTCAACTTCCGGTGAAAAAACGTGGTTATCTTAAACCGTTGCTATAAGCCGTACATTAAAATAGTCGATTTTAGAACTCTATTCTTATTGCGATTTGATCGACAAGTAACCCCTCAGGCTTGTACCATTCAATTCTTTATACTTCAAAAATATTTTAAAAACTTTTTCTCAAGTAGTTCCGCTGAGTTTCTTTTACGGTAGGAGCCCTCATATACATGTAATAAAGTGACATCATCTGCATACACAACATTGCAGTAATCAAATTATTTTCAGTGTGTGGCAGATCATTAACATATACAAGAAAGTATGAATCCTAGAGCCGAACCCTGTGGAACTCTATGTTTCAATTGGTCCAAATTTAGTTTTATTGCTACCTGTAATCAACTAGTTGGGTACTAAAATTTATATAAAATCCAAATAGTTCCAAACAGTTTCTAATTCCATACTAACTTATTTCATTTAGTGAGTTATTATGGTGAACCCCGTAAAAAGTAGCTGTTACATCCGTAACTGTTATTAAAGGACGGGAATCGAAATTTGATATCGATATATAAGATTTTGGAGCTGCTTAAGATTAATTTAGAACTATTACACTAATTTGTGCATATTTTGAGCTAGTGCTAATAGTTCTGGCGGTTTTTCGAAAATAATGATATAGTTGTTATTGGCAAACATTATTAAGGTATTTTGATAAAAATTTCAAGCAATTCATTAATAGATAGCAGAAATATAACCCAAACCAAAAAATTGAAGCACTCCAATTTAAAAAATCAGTTTACTCAGAACTAATATTGGTTCATACACTTCGACAAGCTGTTTTCTCACAGAAGGGTATGACCACTTAACATATCCACTAATCGAATATATTGGTCAGATTTATAAAAATACGCGTGCATTTATTGTTTTTTCCAAGTGACGCAAAACTTTTGTATTGAGAATACTCATAACAATTGCCATAACTGACCTTGATTTAGTAAACTATGTTGTGATTATTTTTGTAAAATATTTTTTTATTCTCATGAAGACCATTTTCTCCAATATTTTTAAAATACATGAAAAAAGAGCAACAAATCTATAGTTCCTGGCACTCGTAATATCTTCTTTTATACTCAGTACAATACTGTAGAATCAACATTGTTGACGCAAAATTCATATATGAAAAAAAATTCATCAAAGGAGGAGGATCTTTTTGAAATTTTGCACTCCAATACTATCACTTTACGCTCGTTTCACTAACCATGCTCGCATCATCTGAATATGATTAAGATGATGCTAAGATGGTTGGCGAAACACGCGCCAAGTGATGATATTCGAGGGAAATGTATATAAAGTGTTTTGGTGTTTGTGGAAACTACCTCAGAGGTAAAAGCAATTTTGACTATAGATCATGAGATATTAATCTGACTGAATCAACACGTTGGACGTAATAAGATAAGCATGAGTATACTGTCTGATCTGGTTGAAATTTTGAACATTAGTTGATAGTAGTGTAACATGAAATTTTCAGAATATTGTAATTGAAAGTCAGTGTTTCTAGGAGTTACGGGGGTAAAAAAACTCGAAAAAAATTCTTGAGAACAAACCTCTTTTGTTAAAATTGTGTTATGAATTTTGATGGCACAAATGTAGAAATAAATTATCAAGTTGATTTGAAAGATTTTGAAAATGTTCAAAATTTTCAAAATAATTTGTTTATACTATGAACTCGAGGCACACCCATAATTGTCTCTCAAAAGTGTGTAGATATCTTCTTAAAACATCTCTAATTTTAAAAGCGATCGAGAGTGTGGAATGCATACAAAAAATAAATCTCGAGTGCGTGTGTCGCATCCAGCTGTCCACTATTCATTATATTTCTAATTAACTTTAAGTAACTGATATCTATTCTATGACTGTTGTCAAAAGCAACATTAAACTTCCATAGTTAAGATGGATCATATGTTCTTTGATCTTGTTATAAGTGGACGTTTCGTTTCTCCAGCACACCTCAAATTACAATTCTTTCAGCTAATTTCGTAAATCCCGGATCTGTGGTTTGATTCAGTTTTATTCTTTTGGTTGAAATTGAATCAAACGAAGTAGTTGAGGTTGGACAAATGAAACGTCAAATTATAATGAGATTCAAATGTCAAATGACCCATCCCAAAACATTTGTATATAAGTTAGATACTAGTAGAGGTGTAGTACCAGTCAGCAATCATGGTGGAATGTAGCAATGAACCGCACTACCTGCGTTACGATCGAGGTTTCCAATTTCTTTTAATACGTTTTACTCTATCGGGAGCTTTGAAAATTGAAGATGTGTTAAGAGGGCATCTGTAATTTTCACTGGGGCAGAATGATGGGTATACCTCAAGCTTGTTTCATAAAAATAATTTTGAAAATGTCAATTTTTTTAAAATATTATTTTTCGACAAATCAACTTGATAATTTTTTCCTAGATTTGTGACATCGAAAGTAAACTTTTTTCTTCACCAGAACTGATCGATCTGTTCTATAGCAACACTTTTCTCGAATTTTCCTCTTACCCATATAACTCACATGAAAATTATTTTCAATTATAATATTCTAGAAAATTTAGTCTCACGTCACTGTCAACGGCGGAGCATACATACCATTATCCTGCCATGCCCTTTAAACAAAAGAAATATTAATATGTGGTTTTAAACATTTAAAAAGTATAGTTACATACTGATCGCAATTCAGCAAATAGAAATAGATGGTAAAAATTAATTCGGAGTAATAAAATTGTAATCACAAATAATAATTAATAATTCACGTGATATAAATCTCAAACATTTAAAACTGTCACACCCCTTCATATTTATCATGGTTATTTATCTCTATCTAAATCATAACCACAGTAACGCCATCATTACAATTTCTAAAATGAAAAAGATGTTACATGAAGTGTGGACAAAGAACATCCGATAATTTTACGGCGCGACGATTTAAAAGAAATGTGGTTGTGTAGTTCGTATATTTGTATGCTTTACGTCGTCCTTTATCTAAATATAAGTCTACAACGAATTCTGAGTTCCAATGCTTTGTCTTGGTTGTGTTATATTACTAAATTCAATGCGGTGCTAGATCAGATAAAAACATTATTTTTTACAACATCAGTCATATGACGTTTTTATCGATGCTATTTCCAGGGCAGTAACGAATATAGACAGCAAATTGCTGATTTTTCTTATTCATTTATATAATAACGCGCGTTATTTCCTCTACAAAGACCTGTCACTGACACCAGGAGGCATGCTACCCCCAACCTGGAAATTTTTCCGAACCTCTTCACTATCGAAAAGTAGGAATTTTTTACTTGCCTAACATTTAATAGACAAGGGACCGACTGCGGCTGTCCTACATCTCATCCGAAGGTGCTATATCCGCTATGCAACCTCCGCCTAAAGTTGTACATCTTCTACGTATGCACTTATATAAAAGTCGTTAGAGGGTGAATCGAGAACACTGTATTTCCCTGGACTACCATCCAAGTACTAACTGCACTTTGAGTTGCTGCCTTTTGGTATCGAAGTACGAGTATAGCCAGACTTATCTACGCTCACTTGTCATATATGAACATTTTACAAAATGCCACAGTATTCAAAATCCTTGCAAAATGAAGTAAGTAGGTGAAATATCAAGAAATCATACAACAACAAATTGAACTGCTTTTGTTTTGTTTATTTATTAAGAGTGTACGCATACGTGACAATCGTATGTAATATCACTAGGGCTTAGAATTTTATAGGTAAAATTATTTGAAGGTTCTAGTTGCCTAGTAACGTAGTAAACTGGCGGTTTATTATCAGAATAAGTGCATTAGAACAAGGGATTTAATCTTTGACAATAGACTATCAATTTTAACGAATTATATTACTCTTAGGAAACTTGCCTTGAAAAATTGTTTATAGATACTCTTTAAAAACACAAGTGGTATTGTGGGAAACGTTTTTAACCACTTATTTATATTAACGTCCTGGCGGAGTTTAGCCATTACCATTCCACCACTTAACCAGGATGCATGCACATGAGCAGAAACACAACAACCATTCCCTGCGACATTCCCATCTCACAAACAAATGCTTCAAAAGTCCGCGGAATTCGTAATTAATTTTAACGTAGTGAATGACAAACGAGAAAACAAAATAAGACAATAAATCAGTAGTTATGTACTATATTAGACTGACCTATCGTTGATAAGTCTAAAGAGTTCTCTCAAAAATCACTGTTTCTCTGACTCGATGATATTTTAAATCGACCGCTGCGGCTGACAATGACAATGACAACCAAGTGTATCGCCATACTGTTTGTTTAGGTTTTCCAACATATGCACTTCTTACGAGTAGATATCGTTTAATATTATCAAATGCCTTACTTTTAGCTCCAGAGCCTTGAGATCGTTGAACATGGCGTTTTCAGCAGTATCAATGAGACATATGTTGAAAACTATATATGACTATATTATAAGGACCATTTTGTGTGTATGTGTTTGTGCGTGTGGGTGAGTGCGTGTTGTCGCGCAAGCGTGTTTATTAACCTTCAATTATTCGTGGACTGCTGAGATGTATCTGCGGACGTCGGTGTGCTGCATTCATAATTGTATTCAATAGAAAACATAGTTGTTTAATATTTTATACTTTTCAGTAATACTGCTGAAAACATATTTCTTAATTATTTTACCTTTTTACAATGCCGGGTGAGTCACGAATTGCGCTCGCCCCGATATTTCCTAAAATATTTGGAATAGAAAATTGAAATTTGGAGGCCTTATTACACGACTAAAATGCCATCTATTCAATAAAAAATCAAGTTTGGGGCACATCCGGTTTGACCAGAAATGCCCACATCTTTCGATTTTTAAATGGAACACCCTATATATTTTTACATTTTTAGAATGTAGAGGAAATTTTGAATACAATACATCCATTTTGGTCACTTTTTGATAAACATTACAAATTTTATTAAAAAATCTATTTTTGAATCCAGAGTGCTGTGGTGTCCAAAATATATTTTAGTTTGTGTGCTACTTTACTATAAAAATAAAAAGAGCAATATGATTGCATTACTTAATTCTCTAGTTTAAAATTTTTAAATGTGATTTTTACCCACTAACTCGGTTTTTTTTAATGGGAATTTAATCGTTCACCAACATTTTTAAATACCTCATTTTCATACGAATCTAATGATAACAAAATTTTGAAAATCCGCTCAGAGAAATTTGAGATTTCAGCCAAAATACAATGCAACCAAGCTTTTAGAAACATGCGGCTAATAGATAATAGATTAGTGGGCTTTGGAAACTAAAATGGCACATTTCTGTGTAAATCTGGTAACCTAATAACATTGGAAAAATCATAGTAGCCATTGAATGTAATAAAACAATATCAGCTGTCAGACAGACTCGTGTAGTTATAGGCAATCTTGAGCTATCAAACATTTAATAATTGTGAGCGCAAAGAACATTACAATTAAGTTTAGCATAGGTATGTGGAGGTAAACACAATTACATCCACAAGGACATTTGCAATAGAATGCGACATCAGTTCGGTTTTCAGAGTTTTATTTAAATGAACATAAATATCGGGCCTATAAATAAATAAAAATCAATTCCGTTTGAACAATTAAACTTAAACTAGGTAACAGTAGGTATCTTTAAAATAATTAATATAATTAAACCATAAATTGACTTTTATAGATATTGTTCAAAATGTCCACCATTTTTTTCTATACACAATTCGGCTCTGCGTACAGTTGCTTGAATGGCTCTACGCAATTCAGCCGGCGTTGTTTCATTAAGAGCCCGTACAACTTTATTTTGCAGCTCTTCACGGGTATTTGAAGAAGTTTTATAAACTTTATTTTTGAGAGTGCCCCATACATAATAGTCGAGGGGTGTTAAGTCAGGTGACCTAGGAGGCCACCTGATATGACCTTGATTTGTGATAAGGCGTTCACCATGCAAGTTGTTTAAATATTCCATCACTCTTCTGGAATTATGTGGGGGAGCACCATCTTCTTGGAAAAACAGATTTTGTAAATAGGCAAGAGGAAGTAAGTCAAGAAATTCTGCTATCTGGTTTTGTAAAAAGAATAAATATCGTTCGCCAGTAAGTGTTCCATAAAAAAATATGGGTCCAATTATTCGATCTCCAAGTACTCCAAGCCAACAGTTAAACCCAAATCTTTCCTGAATATTCCCCCGCCCTACCAACCTCGGATTTTCTTCAGCCCAGTACCTAGTATTGTTTCTGTTAAACATACCTTGGTTCGTAAATCTACTTTCATCTGAATATAAAATATGAAAAGGTAAACCTGGGTTTTGTTGTACTGCATTTAAGAACCAGTTGCAATATACTAGCCTCCTGTCGCTATCATCTCCATAAAGATGTTGATGTATTTGGTATTTATAAGACCGAAACTTATGTTTCTTTAAAATTCTGCAAACCGAAGACTGACTAATGTCGCATTCCATTGACAATTCCCTTGTTGATGTTGTTGGGTGTACCATCACAAATCCTAATTCATCAATTTCTTTGTCCTCACTTACAATAAATGTTTGATGGTCATCTTGTTGATTGGGTTCGTTTCTTAATTCTTGTTCCACTCTGGCAAACAAGTGTCTGCTTGGATGACGTCTGTTGGGATATCGTTGCTGATACAGTTCTGCAGCTGCAGTTGAATTTTTGAAACGCTCTCCATATATCAGTAACATATCGACCTTTTCATTTCTACTAAAATTATTCATTTTCTTTAATTTTTACTCAAAGAGATTTCCGCAACGCTTTATTTTGTATCTGGCTGACAGCTGATATTGATTTATTACATTCAATGGCCACTACGATTTTTTCAATGTTATTAGGTTACCAAATTTACACAGAAATATGCCATTTTAGTTTCCAAATCCCACTAATCTATTATCTATTAGCCGCATGTTTCTAAAAGTTTGGTTGCATTGTATTTTGGCTGAAATCTCAAACATTTCTGAGCGGATTTTCAAAATTTTGGTATCATTAGATTCGTATGAAAATGAGGTATTTAAAAATGTTGGCGAACGATTAAATTCCCATTTAAAAAAACCGAGTTAGTGGGTAAAAATCACATTTAAAAATTTCAAACGCCTCTAGAGAATTAAGTAATGCAATCATATTGCTCTTTTTATTTTTATAGTAACGTAGCACACAAACTAAAATATATTTTGGGCACCACAGCACTCTGGATTCAGAAATAGATTTTTTAATACAATTTTTTATGTTTATCAAAAAGTGACCAAAATGGATGTATTGTATTCAAAATTTCCTCTAGATTCCAAAAATGTAAAAATATATAGGGTGTTCTATTTAAAAATCGAAAGTTGTGGGCATTTCCGGTCAAACCGGATGTGCACCAAACTTGATTTTTTATTGAAAAGATGGCATTTTAGTCGTGTAATAAGGCCTCCAAATTTCAATTTTCTGTTCCAAATATTTTAGGAAATATAGGGGTGAGCGCAATTCGTGACTCACCCGGTTTAAAGTATAACCTTGCCTTTTTGTTACATTAAATCCGCAATCATAATAACTCAAAATAAAGCATAAGACCTCAGGGGGCAGATTACCATTGATAGCATGGCTTAATATTGGTTATCACTTACCTTGGCAAATACTTAATAGCAGGAAATTACCAACAAATAAATACACAACTCTACAAGGCTCAACAAAAAACGGTAGTTGGACACCACCTTATTTTTAGTTACTGGAAAATAATTAATACAACAATTTCTGCTCACTTTAAACTTTAAATTGGCCCGGCAAAATAAGGAAACACCGGGCTATCCCATTTTAAAGAGTGCTAGCTTAATGAAATTAAACAACTACTAAAACAAATAATCTATTAACATTCGAAATTACAAAAAAACAGACAAATTCTTTTAGTCATAAATAGTATTACAGAAGTAAATCGATACAATGTTTTGTATCACCCGGCCTGAGCTCAATGACCGTTCTAAGAAAACTTATAACTTACTCACTAAAGTTACTAAGAATTGTACAACAAATAGCATTTTAGCGAGGATTAAACCAGTTAATTACATAAATCGACATGGCACTCTATATTTTAACCGTCCAAAGGTTTCACAAGCGAATAACCAAATTGGGGAGACCTACAAAAAACTTTCGACCCGTAACGGTTTTTTTATTGTTCTTGGATAGCCTTAAATATTGCTAGTGATTGCACACTAATTAAACCACTATGTATGCCTGTTGGGGCATCGAAATTGTCAACAAATCAAATTCATGTGGCCAATGTCTACGACTAACATGAAAGCGGTCAAATTGTTTACTGATCTCACTCGGGAAGGAAAAATCAATCACGAAACTAGTTCAATAAGGGCACTAAAATTGTAGTTGGTCCACGCTCGTAGCCTTGTGTTGTCACAACTAGTACATAAAATAAAAAAACTTACAGTTTATTTCCTGGACAACTGAACGTCGATGGACGTATGGCACTCAACCTATAAACGTACAAACCACAGACTAGGTAGGCACTTAAAATCACAAATTATCATGGATGGCATCAAAGCAACTAATTCAGATTAATCACGTAATTTGCTGCTATTTAATACAGATTCTTTCTGTCATTTTATTGACTATTAAATATTTGCACTTTGTGATTTACACATTACTCTGATCACAATGGTCTTTCATTTATAATTCGTTCTGACGAGTAGAAAACTCGATTTATGTCTCTATAGGATTTGAATATATTTAATATATTTGCTGTTCCTTAAAAATTAACCGTTACAAAAGAATATTGTTACTCAGTTGAGTGCTATTCTTCTGTGTTGTAACACATGATTAAAAGCGCAATTCACTAATCGAGCAATTTAAAAAACCGCTGCCTAAGGAATCACTACTTCCTCATCCAGATTTTTCATTCAACTCACTTCCAAGGAAACATCTTGTTTAGATCTGCAATCTACTATGTGGAAATTATTGGTCATAGAATTTTAATAATATTTGGGGCAGATGTCACAAAAAAGTATGAAGCCTTGGTTTCTATCATATACATTAAAAATAAAATTTCTAGTTTACCCCTACTTATTTCTCCTATTCACAACCTACCACCTCCCACCCCTTCAATGGAATCATCTCAATCAGGTGTCATTACCATACATACGTGTACTAACTTTCAAGTAAATATCTCAGTTTTATGTTATCAATCCCATTAATAATGAAGAGGTGGTGGTGGGATTTGAAGAATATTAGAAAGAAATCTGAGGTCTTCGTTTTTAGTATATACAAGTCTGAAATTTCTGTACTCTTACCAGCTTGATTTACTTCTTTTCCCCTATTTACTCCTATTTAACCCCCAACCCTTCAACGAAATAATCTCCAAATATAATTTAGTTCCAGATGTCGTTATAATACATACGTCTACCAAATTTCATGTGAATATCTCAATTTTATTTTATCAACCCCTTTAATAATGGACTAAGGGTGGTGGGGGGTTGAAAAATATTATTAAAAAATCTTGCTTTACTTAGTTTCCCCTATTTACCCCTATTTAACCCCCAACCCTTCAACGGAATCATCTCAAAATATAATCTTGTTCCAGGTGTCGTTATAATACATACGTCTACCAAATTTCAAGTGAATATCTCAATTTTATTTTATCAACTCCTTTAATAATGGAGTAGGGGTGGTGGGGGTTGAAAGCTATTATAAATAATCTGAGACCCTGACTTCTAGTGCATACACCGAATTTCAAGTTTCTGTACTCTTACCAGCTTGCTTTACTTATTTTGCTTCTATTTACCCCTACTTAATCCCCAATCCTTCAACGGAATCATCTCAAAATATAATCTATTTCCAGATGCCGTTATAATTACATACGTGTATCAAATGAATATTTCAATTTTATTTTATCAACCTCTTTAATAATGGAGTGGGGTGGTGGGTGGTTGAAAAATATTATTAAAAAAATCAGAGGCTTTGGTTTCTAATACATACACCGAATTTCAAGTTTCTGTACTCCTACCAACTTGCTTTATTTAAATTCCCCTATTTACCCCTAAATAACCCCCAATCCTTCAAGGAAATTATATCAAAATATAATCTAGTTCCAGATGTCGTCATGATAAATACGTGTTCCAAATTTCCAGTGAATATCTCAATTTTAATTTGAGTAGGGGTGCTGGAGGGTTGGAAAATATTATAAAGAAATCTGAGGCCTTGGGTTCTAGTACATACACCGAATTTAAAGTTTCTGTACTCTTACCAGATTGCTTTACTTATTTTCCCCTATTTACCCCTATTTACTCCTCAACTCTTCACCGGAGATGTTCAAAAAACAATCCAGTTCCAGATCTCAGTAAAATATATACGTGTACAAAATTACAAATCAATATCTTAAACCGTTCTGGAGAAAACGTGCCAAAAAAAAAGAGTTACAGACCGACAGACAGACAGACAGACAGACCGACAGACAGAAATTTCTTTTTCGCTCCAATTTAAAATCTCGACGTTTCATGACATTCTAACCTATTTCAAGAAAAGAAATTTTTGAAATTTTTTTTACGATTACTATACTTCCAATCCAGTACGTGGATGTGGAGGTAATTAGTCCCTCTATCCAGCACTTAGATATATAGGCATTAAAATATATTTTGTTGACCGTCAACTGGCGGAAATATGGCATATCAGAATATGCGTCCTTCTTTTGTTTACAATTTTGCTTTACTTCAACGACAGTTAAGTTGGCTTGACGCCGACGTCAACATAAATAAAAGAGAAAATGCCATGGCAAGGCGGAATGTAATAGATTTGCCCCCTCTCGAGTTGGATGATTTAGCGAGATTGTGCATTAATTGTGATAGATCAATAATCGAAGAGATCAGAGATATTGAATTGGATCCTGCCTGTATGCGTTTGAATGTACTGACACAAACGTATAGCCATACATGCTTTATTTGTGATGCTATTGCTGATCTGCGGAGACTGACTTTAAAAGCAAGAGTGAAAATCTTTGTCGATCGGGATATCTACATTCCCAAGGGAGTGAAATCTTGTCAGCAGCATTTAGATGATGAAGCCTGTATAACTATTCCTTTACTACCGGGTTTGAGGTTAGTAAATAGACCTTATGTCATTAAAGGCGCGGAACTGCAATCCTTTCTGCAAGGTCTTCGTCAAGCATCCACTAAAATCCCTGATTTCTCGGATGAAAGTAACTTGAATAATGCTGATTTCAACTGCTTAACATTGCTGACAAGGGATCAGTTCAATATATTGTTAAAGTCCTAAAAACTGGTAAAATGAGACATGTTTATAAGAAAGATCTTCTAATATTTCTATGCAAAATGTGCCAAGGAATATCGGATGGATTCCTCAAAGTTATATTCCGCTATTCGTCCGGGCAAGCGGTCAGCTTGGCAAATGCCAACGTACGAAAGTCGTTGATGCAGAGATTTGCCACAGGAAATGTAGGAGATCAGGCTATAGCTAGGGAAGATTATATTGCCTGACGTGTTACTCCCTTTTCGAATGAATCATATAATCCCAATACTGAAGTTCCAAAAGCGATTGCTTGCGAGGATGGTACATATTCTTATATTAACAGGAGTTCAAACTTTCGCACGTTACGACAATCTTTCTCCCTGCATAAAGGTCGTCGCTTGGTAAAGCCAGCGCCAATAGTTGCTCCAAATGGATATATTCTTGCTGTTCACGAATTTTACTTTTCTGACAGCAGGAATAATTATGCTCGAATGTTGATCAATGAACTCGAGAACGATGTGAATGGTATTCGAGCATGGTTTCAGGAAGGAGACATTCTTATAGTCGATAGCGGTTATCGCGATACAGGAGATTACCTCGAGGCATTGGACATTTCTTGTAGAATGTCGCACGTACTCCTCCGAGAACGAACTCAGTTCACTACTAAAGAAGCAAATGAGACTCGTTTGATCACGTAAACAAGGTGGGTAATCGAATCCAGGAACGATCATATAAAGAACGTGTTCAAGTTGTTTGATAATGATATTGAAATGCCACATGTCAAAAACCTCAAACATTTTTACCTTATAGCGGCAGCATTATTAAACAGGTCCCATCCTCCAATCCAGATGACAGGTGCCGATGTGCACATGGCGAGGAGAATGCTGGATAAATCCCGTGAACCGAACGTTGTCCAAGCGAGGGTCGAAATCGACAACCTTCAAAGAAGACGAGGTCAATGGGCTAGACTATAAGATAATAATATTACTTTTCCCCGACTCTCCTTGGATTATTTGAGAAATCTCACATTCGGTATATATCAAATATCTTTAGCACCATCGTATATTCAAAAAAAATTGCAACGATAAGAAAATAAAGAATTCCAGATCGATGAATTGAAAATGAATGAAAGGGGATTTTTGAGAATAAGATTCAGGAACAGGTCGAAGTACGAAAAATGCATTTCATACAATGAAAATGTAGCAGAAGGTATGGATGAAAATATCGATGATACCTTTGAAGGATATTGTTGTACCTGCAAGACTGGAGCCACATGCGCTCATGTTGCGAGTGTTCTGTGGTATCTTGGGTACGCTAGGTATGAGCAGAATGTTCATTATCCTTCAGTTTCTTTATTGAATTCAATTATGGATGCAGCACACCGACCCCCGCAGATAGATCTCAACAATCCACGAATGATTGAAGATTAATAAACACACTTGCGCGACAACACGCACTCAACCACACACATAAACACATACACATAAAATGATCCTTATGATAGTCTTATACATAGTTTTCAACATATGTCTCACTGATACTGCTGAAAACACCATGTTCAACGATCTCAAGGCTCTGGAGCTAAAAGGCATTTGGAGCTCCGTGTCCCTGGAGACTTTTGATCAGGACCTCGAAATATACAACATACTAGAATTTGAAGCAATTTGACCGAAAGCCATTTTACAGGGGTGAGTGTGCGAGTCCTTTCAGTTTAATTTATTTGTTTAATAGGTGTAAAAAAAGGCATAGTATTACATTCGCGATTATGACCATTATATCCTCAGAAGATTTGCGCCACTCGCCTATGGCTCGTGGGCTCAGATATTATTTTCGTGAATAATGTGTATCATAGTCGCTCATATAATAATATATTATTATTAAACAATAGTTTATTTGTTGTCAAACTTTTCACTCCACTCCTCACATAACGCGCTCTAGTTTACTGCAGTACTGTGTTTCGTTTGTCGGTAATATTTTAATAAACTTATCATTTTTGTTTTCAACCGACCAGGAAGTAGACGAGCTTGTTCGCACTTTGTTCGCTTAAGCATTTCTTATAGACACAAAGTTATAATGAATAAACCTTTCATAAATATATAATCATTTAATTAAGGTTAAACTCTTTTTGTTTTCACTTCAACCGAGCAGTAATTATACTTTTATAAGACATAAAACTGATTATCTTGCTGTTAATTAACCGAATTAAATTATTTTTATAATCGTTCACTTGTTTATCTTTTTAATAATATAATGTATTATTCTGAAAATGCATTTTAGAATAATTTATGTTAACACAATTAAATTTTCTTGTCAACTCCAATAACATTTTATCTAGTTAGATACTGCAGAATGGGACAAGGCACCACTGTGCCTCCCATATCAGTCTGTAGGTATTCAAGTTAAAGTTATAAGAACCTTTTTTTTAAATGTTAGCTTTGGAATTATCCATCAATGTGTGGAGCCGGATTATTGATTTTTCGCTATAATTTTCGCCAAAAATTAAATTTTTACTTAAAAAAATATCGTTTTTTTGTCAATTGGAGTAAGTGTACGGGTCATAAATATATAGATTCGCATAATTTTAGTTTTAAATCTTTACAAAAACATAATTAATCTGCCGAAGTAGATTTTTCGTTTCCGTTTTTTTAATTCTTGACAGCTGTTGATTTTTTTGTGTACGTGTCCTGGGTGAATGTTGAAATAGCTATGACTAAACTTATCCATTACGATAAAATAAATAACACGTTAAAAATTATATATAGAGTTCAAACTATCAAAAATAGTTTTAATTAGACAATTGAACTCAGCAAAAAGTAACATGGCTCTTGCTAAAATCGGATATCCCCACGAAATAAATAACAGATTACATTTTATGTTAGTTACTATCAATTTACTAGTAAGTAGATATAAAATAAACATCATTAGATCGACGCCCTTCGCGATGTTGCTAAGGGAATATTTCTAATAACCAACGTAAAAATATAACTAGCCAATAAGCTCTCTGCTCCTCGAGTCTGATTATTATAAATGTAAGTCATTTGCTTATATTGTTTCTCCTAAAAGAGAACATTAAAATTGAATATGTCGTCAAATATAAAGTCTAGGAAGAAGAAATGATGTACAAGAGAATTCAGGCGAAGTACATCGCTTGGTAGATCAGATATTTCTCTTACTTAAATTGAATGTAGGAACTTCCCGTCTTCCCTTAGTTCACATCGAAAAGTATTTTCTCTGTCTTTTATGCTTATAATAAATTGTATAAACATATGAAGTGATGGGGAAAAAGTTCATTTTGTTTGAATTCTCCGTGCGCTCTCAACTACGGTTGTACGAAATGCGTTGGCGAAAATGTTGAAATTTAATCTATTTCAGTAAAATCAACTGAAATGTACGGTGTGTTTTTAAAGGCCAAATGGCCATTTATAATTGTCGGATTATCGATCCAAATCACGTTGAACCTACAAGCTGTACATTGCACAAACGGAGAGCAGTAACTATAACAAAAAATAGGATGTAAGCGGCCAAGTCATCATATAAAGAACAATACTAAAATTGACCGAATTTTTGCCTGACGGGTAAACCGATGGTACAAAAAAATTGCTTTGGTCCGCAAGTAACAGAAAGAAAATAATTGTTTAGCCGTGTAAGAAAAATAGTGTATATAAAAATTGAGTCGATTTTTACGAGCTACAGAATGGTTTAAAGATATATAAAATTCGTGGCCTACTTTAAGGGCAATGACGGCAAGTCTCGAAAATGCGAGCTATGTCTAAGACAGGTATCTCCGTTATTTCAAGCGCAAAACGTCTAACTCGAAATTGTTCGCAAAATAAACTTTCAATGAGGTATTATCTATTTTTCTAGAACTGCTAGTGTGCGATAATTACTCTTTAATGTTTTAAATAATACGTACAATATAGGCAGGAGATAATCTCATTAAATATTAGGGATTTTCCCCCTCTTTAATGATACAAGCCATATTTGTTTATCAGAATTAAGCAAATAATGATAAAAGCTGATTAAAAGAAATGTTTTTAACCTCAGACGCAAAAGTAGGTGTGTTATAAGTTTGACGCGTTTGTCTGGTTCGTGTGTATGTCTGTAGCTCCAAGACAGCTGAACTGACTTCAAAGCAGCTTTTGTGTTTAAAGAGCTGGTATCTGCGAGATTGTTCTTAGCCATGTTTGATGGAAATCGGGTATGTTTCCAAGATTTCAGGTTTCATTGTGTTCGGGGTTTTTAAAAATTTAAATTGAATTCAATTATTATAATTACTTGCTTAATTCCAAAGAATATATATGGCATATAACATATCGTCGAAAAAGGGGAGAAATACTCTATTTAATGCCGCTTTTTTTCACCTGTCTCGTATACTTCTCTAATATCCTAATCATGAATCTCGATAATCCAGCAGCGGTTCGAGAATAAATTGATAACACCTCATCTAGAGAATCTATTTTGCAAAGAAATTTCGTCTTAGAAGTCATAACCCTTTAAATAACTTAGATATCCGTCTTACACATAACTTGCATTTTCCGTCATAGCGCTGAAAGTACACCATGATTTTCAAATATCTTTACGCAATTCTGTAGGTGCAAAAATTTACATCAAATTTTTGCCAGACTGACATTACGCAAGACATGAGAGCCCTTATAAAATGGACAAACTGATACAAAATTTGTTACTTGAAGACCAACAGAACTATTTTGAACCATCTGTGTCACCCTTTCAGACAAAAATATGGTCATTTTTAACATTGTACTTTAAATAGTCCCCTAAATGATTGTAATAATCGCATGGAGCGCGGCGTAATAAAAAATACTACATCTGAAATGGGCACGAGGGATGCTGACTGGGAAAGCAGAATGCTTATCTGTAAAACCATGAGTGTTAGAGTGTTGGCAATTAATTGTTTCGAGGACAACAAGCAAGAAGAGTAACAAAATATACATGGCTTTTCAGCACATTTAGTAACGAGAGAAATCACTGCTCTATAATTTTAAGCATCGAGATTTATTGAATTCAATATTGCGACTTAACCTGGAAATATTATTCGTGAGGAAACATTTATTTCTGTCTTCTTATGATTCTCAAAAAATTTTGATAGACGTTTTGTGATTTATACATGTAATATTCTGGTTGATTTCCCTTTCCTGTATGTCTTAGAATACAGGAAGCCCATCGACAACAGCCGCTTCGGACACCGCAGTACCCGCTTGGTGGAGATGTTGTAAACATCGGTAGCTACCATTTCCCCCCAACGACAGGTCACGTGACCTTATCCTCTTCGAGAAAGAGGCAGGAAACAAAGGGCCGCTTAAATATTGCCAAAAATCTCTGAAATAATTCAGGCACATTTTTTGGGCAGTAATAAGCATCTTTTGTCTTTTGGTGTTTTTTCCCGGAAAAGAATTGAGGAGTGGAATTCCAATTTTTTAGTATTTTTTTTGCGGGAAACTTTAGATAAAAAGTCCAAGAGACTAAAATTGCTTATGTTCAACCGAGGAATTTTTTGGAATTTCTCTGAAAGAAAAAAAATGTATGGAAATACTTGGCCGAAATTATTTTTGTCTAAGGAATTTGAAACCGCCAAGCGTGTTTTTTGGATAAAAATAAGCAACTTTTGGGTATTGGAGTTTTTCTTTAAAACGCTTCCTTCACCCTAAACTAATTATTAAATATCTATGAATTCTTTTTTTGTAATTTTTTTCTGGGAGAAGGAAGCACTTTGGAAAAGAAGACTGAGACACTAAAGATGATTAGTTTTGCCCAAAAAATGTATGAATTTTTTATAATTTTTTGGCAATATTTAAGCGGCCCTTTGTTTCTTGCCTCTCTCTCTCGAAGAGACCGAGGAGCCAGGTCACATGATTATGAAACAAAACAGGGCTCTCTATGCACTACACGAAACCATAAAATCCAAACTAATTCGAAGAGAAGCCAAAGTGGCTATATACAAAACCTTGATAAAACCCTTTATCACTTACGGCTGTGAAACGTGGACCTTTATCAAGAAAACAGAAGATATGCTAACCATCTTTGAACGGAAAGTCCTCAGAAGGGTGTATGGTCCTGTGAAAGAAGATGAAGGCTGGCGGAATAGATACAACAATGAATTGATATTGTATGGGGATATAAACATAGTTGACTACATCAAGATATGACGACTTATATGGGTGGAACAGGTTGAGAGAATGAGCGAGGACCGGATGCCAAAGAGGATCATGAGGAAGCAAATCAAGGGACGACCAAAGACCCACTGGTAGGATAACCTACATAACGATGTGGAAAAAATACTTGGCATAAGAAACTGGCAGGAAGCAGCGAGAGGTCGAGATAGATGGAGGCATGGGTTAAAGGAGGTTAAGGTCCAATGAGGGATTGTAAAACCACGGGAAGTAGAAAAGTATGTATTTGAGGACCTCGAAACGGGATATTTTTGTCCATTTTTTGTGATGCCTCTTTGTTAGGAGAAAGAAACATGTAGAGAAAAAATGTCAATTTATATGTTCCTATAAAACCGATTAGGGGGAAATGGTAGCTACAGATGCCTACAACATCTCAAGCCGCGGCAACTGTGGTGCCCGAAGCCACTTTTATCGATGCGTTTCCTGCAAATTTTAGAGAGGATTGATGACAGCGGATGATTTGAGGCCTTTGCCAACTTCGCATTTGTCGGAGTTAGTGTTTTGTCAACTTTTATCAGAGCATACTTAGAAGGCATATAATTTTAGGTGGAGGTTACATAGCGGATATATTATCCTTCGGAGGAGATGTAAAACAGTCGGGCCATTCTCTATTAAATGTTAGGTAAGTAAAAAATTCCTACTTTGGAGGTAGCTCATCTCCTGGCGTAAGTGATTGGCCTTAGTAGCGGAAATAGGCCGACGTTAAATAAGTGAATAGAAAAACTTTTCCCAAAGTAGAGTTTCCTTCATACAGTCGATGAACTGTAAAGACCAGATTTCTGGGTGTACACTCCATAGCTTACACCATTCCATTTTATCAAGAGCCTCACAGTAGTCCACGAAATGAGAGTGGGCAGGTACGTCATAGTATCTTGCCTCTTCAATACGTAAATTCAGTATTTGCTCTTCAGTACCAGGCCCTTAATAGGTTATTCTTGCTCAGGAGTTATTTCCAAAGACAGATGATAATATTAAAGTCTGGATTGAAGCATATGCAGCATTAACTAGCGTGTGATAGTGAATGCCAGCAATCTATGGTTATCACAAACTTCTATCGCTCTCTTTCTTATGTAGTAGTACAAATATTGAAGTTCTCCAGTTATCGGACCAGATTGCAATTTTCTATATTTTAGGGCATACTCTGCGAAGGGAATTCTCACTCCATTTGCTCCTATAAGTTTCTTTAATTTGTTTATCATCTTCTCTTCTTCGTGTACCGTGAACTTTCCAGCGCATAGGTGGTCATATAACATAGATGTTAATGTGCCTTCTTCTACCTTTCTGATGATTGTAGGAATGTTTAGGATCCTCGGAGCCATGGATGCTGCTTGTGACCTGGTCCTCCTTTTCCTTCTATTTTGCCCATTAGGATCCTCTTAGGCAGTTTATATTTTGTTTTTGTTTGTTCTAATTGCATCAAAGGATACCGGATACCCTTGTAAAATGCATTTCGGTCAAATTGCTTCAAATTCTAGGATGAATATTTCGAGGTACTGATGAAACGTCTCCAGGGACACGGCGCTACAAATGCCTTACTTTTAGGTCCAGAGCCTTGACATCGTTGAACATGGCGTTTCAGCAGTATCAATGATACAAATGTTGAAAACTATATATAAGATTATTATAAGGACCATTTTGTTTGTATGTGTTTGTGTGTGTGGGTGAGTGCCTGTTGTCGCACAAGCGTGTTTATTAACCCTCAATTATTCGTGGATTGTTGAGATGTATCTGCGGGGGTCGGTGTGCTGCATTCATAATTGCGTTCAATAGAAAAGATAGATGTTTTATGTTTTATAATTTTCAGTAATACTGCTGAAAACATATTTCTTAATTATTTTGCCTTTTTACAATATAAAGAAAATTGTTACTCGAACAATTTAAAAATTGGTCCCTCTATCCAGTACTTAGATATTTTTTTTTATCATATTTTGATTTTCTTTATCATCTGTGATTATCGACGGATTAATGATGGCTTAGGCATTAAAATATTTTTTTGACAGTTAACTGGCGGAAATATGGCATATCAAAATATGCGTCCTTGTTTTGTTTGCAATCTTGCTTTACCTCAACGACAGTTAAGTCGGCTCGACGACGACGACAACATAAATAAAAGAGAAATCGCCATGGCAAGACGGAATGTAATAGATTTGCCCACTCTCAAGATGGGATGATTGTGATTGAACTGTGCATTAATTGTAATCGATTAATAATTGAAGAGATCAGAGCTATTGGATTGGCTCCTACCTGTATGCGTTTGAATATACTGACACAAACGTCTAGCCATATATGCTTTATTTGTGGTGCTATTGCTGATCTGCGGAGACTGACTAAAAGCAAGAGTGAAAATATTTGTCGATTGGGATATTTACATTCCCAATGGAGTGAGATTTTGTCAGCAGCGTTTAGATGATGAATCCTGTGTAACTATTGCTTTACTACCAGGTTTGTAAATAGACCTTATGCCATTAAAGGCGCGGAATTGCAATTCTTTCTGCAAGCATCCACTAAAATCCCTGATTTCTCGGATGAAAGTAACTTGAATGATGCTGATTTCAACTGCTTAACATCACTGACAAAGAAGCAGTTCAATCTATTGTTAACTTATTGTGATCAAGTCCCAGGAAATGGCAAAATGAAACATATAAGAAAGATCTTCTAACATTTCTATGTAAAATGCGCCAAGGCATATCAGATGAATTCCTCAAAATTATATTCCGCTATTCGTCCCGGCAAGCGGTCAGCTTGGCAACTGCCAACGTATGAAAGTCGTTGATGCAGAGATTAGATTTGCCACTGAAAATGTAGGACATCAGTCTATAACTAGAGAAGACTATATTGCCAGACATATTTGCGAATTAATATATATAATCCCAATCCTGAAGTTCCAAAAGCGATTGCTTGCGTGGCTGGTACATTTTCTTATATTAACAAGAGTTCAAACTTTTGTACGTTACGACAATCTTTCTCCCTGCATAAAGATCGTCACTTGGTAAAGCCAGCGCTAATAATTGCTCCGGGTGGATATATTCTTGCTATTGACCGACCTTACTTCTCTGACAGCAGGAATAATGATGCTCAAATGTTGATCAATGAATTCGATTACGATGTGAATGATATTCGAGCATGGTTGCAGGAAGGAGACATTCTTATAATCGATCGTGGTTATCGCGATGCAGGATATTACCTCGAGGCATTGGACATTTCTTATAGAATGCCGCACATACTCCTCCGAGGACGAACTCAGTTCACTATTGAAGAAGCAAATGAGACTCGTTTGATCACGAAAACAAGGTGTATCAAGAATTTCAAATATTTTTACCTTATAGCGATGATATTATTAAATAGGTTTCATCCCCCAATCCAGATGACAGATACCGATGTACACATGGCGAGAAGAATGCTGGATAAATCCCGTGAACCGAACGTTGTCCAAGCGAGAGTCGAAATCGACAACCTTCACAGAAGACGAGGTCAATGGGCTAGACTAGAAGATAATAATATTGCTTTTCCCCGACTCTCCTTGAATTATTTGAGAAATCTCACATTCGGTATATATCAAATATTATTGGCACCATCGTATGTTCAAGAAAAGCTGCAACGAGAAGAAAATGAAGAATTCCACATCGACAAATTATTGAATGAAAGGGGATTTCTGAGAATAAGAGTTTACTCTAGATTCAGGCACAGGTCCAAGTACGAGATATACATTTGATGCAATGAAAATGTAGCAGAAGGTATGGATGAAAATCTCGATAATACCTTGATTGATGAATATTATTGTATCTGCAAGACTGGAGCCAGGACTCTCGGCACATGCGCTCATGTTGCGAGTGTTCTGTGGTATCTTGGGTACGCTAGATATGAGCAGAATGTTCATTATCCTTCAGTTTCTCTATTGAATACAATTATGGATGCAGCACACCGACCCCCGCAGATAGATCTCAACAATCCACGAATAATTGAAGGTTAATAAACATGCTTGCGCGACAACACGCACCCACCCACACACACACAAACACATACACACAAAATGGTCCTTATTAAAATGTTATATATAGTTTTCAACATATGTCTCATTGATACTGCTGAAAACACCTTGTTCAACGCTCTCAGGGCTCTGGACCTAAAAGTAAGGCATTTGGAGTGCCGTATTCCTGGAGACTTCTCATCAGGACCTCGAAATATACAACATACTAGAATTTGAAGCAAATTAACCGAAAGCCATTTGGTGGGTAAGTGTGCGGGGTCCTTTCATAAAATCGTAAAATACCACAGGCGTCCTCAGATGAAAAAAAATCGACCTAAATAGGAAATATTCAGGAATCGCAAGTTTTTGCATTTTCGGATATATTTGAACGTCAAAAGAGTCTCTACTTTTAAAGGTAAATTTTTTTATTTAAAAAATACGAGCATGTAGAAAAAGACATCGAAACAGTACGTAATGTAGTTACTGTAAATCTCTCAGATTCGAACCAAATTTACGTAGATTAAGTTATAGTTAAAGTTTTACATTAAAATAGTGTTAGAAGGTATATTTAATCAGTTGAGAGTTACAGTAAGGCGTTGCCGGCTATGAATACCAATTTGAACAGCAGAAATCGTGATATTTTATGACATTCTTAGCCTATTTAAACGAAAAAAAAAATTTGAAATTTCTTTTACGATTAGAATATTTCCACTCCACTACGTAGATGTGGAATCACAAAGAATTGCAGTGTGTCATATTCGAGCAAAATGTCATCAAATAGGTACTCGCAGTCGGCCACGCCCAACTGCAACTTTTACTCGTTGATGTTATTAAACGGAATCATCCAAACCTTAATTAAATGTTCCGAATACCGTACTAATTTAGCGATATGAATTTAGTCTTTCCATCAAACTATGAAATAAATCTGAATGTATTTTATTTTCGAAAGTAGATATTATGTAAACTTGTTGCCAACTAAATTTATTCTACGATTGTGCCAGGGTGACTCTGACCCTGTCCCTGTTATACAATATCCGGAAAATCGAATGAATTTTTCATTAACCGACGAGAACACTGACACAATTTGAGTTCAACATCCTCTGCCTAGGGATGATTCCGATAGAGAAGTTGTCTTTAAATATTAACTGAGTTCTGATATTTTAACAATGCAAAGTAAATTATAAATGTGTTTGGAAAATCTCATTACCTTCTAATAGCTGTTGGATACCACCATGTAAGCGGATTAATTAATGCTGACACAATAGCTTTATTCAGTACCCTCTAAGACCCTTATAAGATGTGCGATACCCTAAAGGGTCGAGTTTTGACTTGTAATAAGGTCATTGGGAACAGTTGACGTTTATCACTTATTTGAAATTATGAAATCAATAGTTAGAAAATATACGTACTAAATTAAAATATGAAGTATTCTGAATTTAGGCTGTTAAGAAACAAGAAAAGGAGGATGATTCATATAAATAAATAATTTATAAAAATTACAAAAAAAACCCTTAAAAACAACATGAAAATATTAAGAAATACACACAAAAAATTTAGTACATGTTTTTAACGGTTCTTAGAAACGTGTTTCTTATTTTTTTTTTAATTATTAAATATGCCTTTTCTAGAATGTCGACTATCCATTAAAAACAATTTTCAGCTCCAGTTTATGCATTTTATCTTTTATACCAACTTTCACCCCCTGTTAAGGATAATTTTTACATTTATTGACTTTTAACCACCTAGCAAAGATAAGAGACTATTAATAGTATAAGTAAAAACCTGAATAACTTATATATTTATCCAAACTTTTTCTTATCAGAGCGTTTTGTGAAATAGAGGGTAGCTAACTCCATTATCATATGGAGGGTTGCCCCTAAAGAAAAAAGGGGTTACAGTATCAAATATGGCGATATATGATGAAAATTTGAGACCTCGAGCATTCAGTCTGGTCAATTTCATGCAAAGATATGAAGGTTACAAAAAGAAGCAAGAAAACTGGTTATATTGGGATCATTATTTTTATCGGTTCAACTAGCAAAGAGACATTTCGACGTAACCACAGCAACCGAACCACTAAATGTGGCTTAACGGCTTCTGATTTGTCGAAAGCCGTGCTTGTATTATTCCATCACGGTATGTTGGGATGATAAATAATTGTTTAAAAGTGAATTATTTATTATTTATTTGCTTATAGTAATGAAACATGTTCTTAGGATTTTGCAAACAGCGGAAGAAAACTATCTATGAGAACTAAAAGAAAAACTATACTTAAAAATATAAATGAAATCTTTGCATTCTTTCGATGAGTGGCTTTGTGCCTTTCTGATGAGCTCAGAATAAGGGCGAAAAACGTTTCAAGGGCTAAGCATTTCCAAGAAACTGAATGAGAGATTTTATGAAAATGTAATAATCCATTAGAATGAAGACAAGGTAGGTAAATAAATTCATTTCAGGCCTTTGTTCTCATTTTTAACTGAATCATCTTACCGTACGGGGGTCATGTAAATACTAGTTTAATCTGCATAGCCGCATGGGACTATATTGGATGCTAGTGTTATAATGAGAATGTCAAATAAAAAATTGGACAAATTTATTTTAGGATTTTAACTTGCCAGCATAACCAGAAGTCAGGTTATCGAAAGAATGCAAAGATTTAATTAATATTTTTACGTATTGTTGTTCTTTTAGTTCTAATAGATAGTTTTTTTCCGCTGTTTGCAAGATCCTATAAAGAATATGTTCGATAAATAATTGTTCCAACACAATTTTTAGTTGTCGATTTTGTAGTTTGTAAAATAGTATAGACTACAACACGTTTGGAATGGCATATTCCTCACTCGCGAACCATACAAACTTTTCGCTCATGTGGAATTAATATGGGCCATTTCATAACTTGTAGAATATACTATATTCTAATACTATTTCAGAAACTACAAATTCCAGAACTAAAAATTGTATCGGAACAAGTATCATTTCGATTGCTATGGTTACGTAGAACAAAAGGTCTTTATTTCTGACGTCACAAAATGTCAAATTTTGAGAAGTTTTGAGGTTTTTTTGTATGATTTCTAAAATCTTGTTAAAGAAAGTATAGCCTACAATACGTTTGGAATTACATATTCCACACTCGTGAACCGTACGACTACAAACTTTTCGCTCGTGTGGAATATGGGCCATTCCGTAACAAAATTTGAGACGATTGTTAACAAAAGTACCACACATTCTTAGATGCAAAGGAATTTAACATTTTTTCTCTAACACCATTTCAGAAATTACAAATTCCAGAACTAACAATTGTGTCGGAACAAGTATCATTCCAACACACTGTTACGGTATAATACCACACGTCTTTCGACGAATCAGAAGCTGTTAGTGGTTCGGTTGCTATGGTTACGTCGAACAAAAGGTAGCTTCGCATTTGACGTTTTCAACGGTTTTAAAGCTTTTTTTCATAATTTCTAAAATCTTGTTAGAGAAAGTATAGTCTACAACACGTTTGGAATGGCATATTCCACACTCGCGAACCGTAGTCCTCGCCGTCGGCTCGGCCTACAAACTTTTCGCTCGTGTGGAATATGGACCATTCCATAACTTGTTATAGAATATACTATTATCTTTACGTTTTAAACAAAGAAAAAAATTAGTAACGATAACTTTAGAGTCCCGAGGTAAATTTCTTCAAAATCGGAAAATATTTTTCTCTTTGGCTAATTGACCTACCAAAATGTTTATTCTGGAAATAAAACATTTAAATAAAATATTTTATTAAATATTCTCAACCTGAAAAGAAACTTATAGAGATCATGTGTTATATAACTACATATTTTTACTACTCTGTGGCTGTGCTTCTTGGCATCGATCGCTAACATTCTGGCGATCTTATTTTATTTATTTTAAGCATAAAATATAACAATGACATAATTTCTTTTTTTAAATTTTGAATAATGACCAAACTGACGTGCTGACATATGCTAGAGAGCCATTTTGTCGTAATTTATGCTTGATAGGATTAATCAGTTCACACCAAATATTTATAAGCAAGTGTTTACAGAAAGGAAACGTAGCTCCTGCACTATAAACAGTAACAAGTAATATCAAACTTTATAAAAGAATCCGTCACATCGAAATTCGTATCCAACATTTAAAATCTAGACGATCACGTAAACTGCCCACTTTATATGTTTTTCGTTTTCTATAAAAAAGAAAATGCCAAACAAAGTGAGGAGGGTGATGAGATCTTTCATTTCCTGATATTGATATTGAAGTGGTCTTAAAATAAAATATAATGCAACCAAATGTACTTTTGATTGTCTTAATAGTCTAAGAGCGTACTACGAAAATTAAAAATAATAAGGTGCAGTGAAAATTTTTATGTAAAAACCCTCCTGACTAGCTGACAAGCACGTAGCTCTGCAGCTAGAAGTCGGTCCCCGGAAAGGAACCGTGGGCAGGTAATAAATTAAGGGGCCTAAAATCTTCCTATTCTTCCGGGTTTTCCGGTTATTAACGTACCAGTGACGCTAATGAAACAAATCTAATCGAAGCAAATCAAATTCTCGAAATGTCAATAAATGTTATTTTTCGTTCACTTCTGTCGGCTCGAATTTTTGATTTCGCCTATGCAATTACCGATGCCGTGAACATGCCAATTTCGATCTTTCGATATCGATATTAGAAAATCTTCCTGCTGATGTATTTATTTAGTTACGAACATTTAAAAATTTCATGTTTTGCTTTTTCCGACGAAACTAATTGAAATGCCAAGTCCACCCCGACCACATCGCGTTAAACGACGACTTTCACAGCAGATTTCTCGGTTCGAATCTTGTACGGGTGCACTTTTTTTAATTTGTTTTAAACTTTTTGGCTGATATTTCTTATTCTAAATTTACATCGCATTTATTTTTACAGTCAGCAGTTAAATATTTTATAGTAAATAACAAAGAATCTGAAGGTAAAGTATTCAACTATTACATGATACACAACTTTCGTTGTACAACAATTTTTATAAAAATGTTAATTTATGTTTTAGATGATGAAACACATATTGATTATACCAGCGACGAATATAACGATGATTAGTCAGATCGTGAATGTTAATAAAAACACTATTTTTACCCTGTAATGGGAATAAAGAATTTTTTAAGCAATATATAAAAACCGCTGTCTAAGGAATCACTACTTCCACATCCAGATTTTTCATCCAAGTCACTTTAAAGGAAACATCTTGACTATATTTGCACTCTAGTATGTGGAAATTATTGATCATAGAATTTTAATAATATTTGGGGCAGCTGTCATAGAAAAGTTTGAGGAGTTAGTTTCCACCATATACGTTAAAAATGAAGTTTCTAGTTTACCCTACTTATTTTCCACTATTCACAACCTACCACCTCCCACCCCTTCAATGGAGTCATCTCAATCAGATGTCACTACAATACATACGTGTACTAACTTTCAAGTGAATATCTCAGTTTTATGTTATCAATCCCATTAATAATGGAGCGGAGGTGGTGGAGTTTGAAAAATATTAGAAAGAAATCTGAGGCCTTGGTTTCTAGCATATGCACCAAATCCCAAATTTCTGTACTCTTATAACAGCTTGATTTACTTATTCTCCCCTAGTTACTCCTATTAACCCCAACCCTTCTACGGAATCATCCCAAAATATAATCTAGTTCCAGATGTCGTTATAATACATACGTCTACTAAATTACAAGTGAATATCTCAATTTTATTTTATCAACCCCTTTAATAATGTAGTAAGGGTAAGTGGAAGGGTTGAAAAATATTATTAAAAAATCTGAGGCCTTGGCTTCTAGGACATACACCGAATTTCAAGTTGCTGTACTCTTATCAGCTTGCTTTACTTATTTTTCCCTATTTACCTCTACTTACCCCCACTCCTTCAACGCAATCATGTCAAAATATAATCTAGTTTAAGATATGATTATAATACATAAATGCACCAAATTTCAAGTGAAAATTTAAATTTTATTTTTTATAATGGAGTGGAGGTGGTGGTGGGTGGATGGAAAATACTAATAAAAAAACCTGACAGCTTCGCTTCTAGTATATACACCAAATCCCAAATTTCTGTACTTCTACCAGCTTGCTTTACTTATTTCCCCTATATACCCCTATTTAACCCCCAACCCTTCAACGGAATCAGCTTAAAATATAATCTAGTTCCAGATGGCGTTATAATACATATGCGTACTAAATTTCATGTGAATACCTCAATTTTATTTTATCTATCCCTTGAATAATGGAGTAGGGTTGGTATGGAGCTGAAATACATTATTAAATATTCTGAGGTCATGGCTTCTAGTACATACACCTAATTTCAAGTTTCTGTGCTCATACCAGCTTGCTTTACTTAGTTTCCCTTATTTATCCCTAAATAACCCCCCAACCCTTCAACGGAATCATCTCAAAGTATAATTCATACGTGTACTAAATTTCAAATGAATATCTCAATTTTATTCTATCGACCCTTTTAATAATGAAGTAGGTGTGGTGGGGGTTGAAAAATATTATAAATAATCTGAAATCTTGGCTTCTAGTACATACACTGAATTTCAAGTTTCTGTAGTCTTACCAGCTTGCTTTACTTATTTTCCTCTATTTACCTTTTATTAGTGTCTTTGATATATCTCCACGATAATTATTGTCAATAAAAGATTCGAGTTTTGTCATTTATAGTATACATTTTTTTATTTTAATAATTTACAAACCTCTTTTATTTGTGGGTAAAATTTTAATTAATTGGCTCGAAAAAAAAATTTTTACAATAAAATGTGGTAATAACTGAAAGTAATTTATAAAACATAAACATAAAATTTTGTTGAATTTTTGATTTTAAGAAATCGGGGTTTGCTGAACACTCTGAAAGTGTAGCCAATAACTTACATTTCAAGCCAAGGTAGATCAAAATTGATTAAGATTTAACTTGTAGAAATAGAAAAAAATTATTACTCTCATATTTGATACATTTTTTGAGGTTAGAAAATCGGGGTTTGCAATTTAGGCAGTATACTCAGAAAGTGTAGCCAATAACCTATATTTTAAGCTAAAGTAGATCAAAATCGACTAAGATTTGACTTGTAGGCTAACTAGTTTTCAATTGTCACAAAAATGTCTTTTTTTCCACTGTGCGGCGTAGAGGCCGCTTCGAGCACCAAAACTTTGCTCCTCTTGAATATCGTCATAACTGCAACGGTTGTCGATGGGGGGTAGGGCAATCTTTTTTGGAGCAATAATTTTTTTTAATAAAATTGTTTATTTGTAAGGTGCTTTTACTATTTTATAAATATATCAACATTTTTTATTATTTATTCAGGGGTTATGAATTCTTAATTTAATAACTAAAAATAATAATAATAATAATAATAACATAATCTTTCTATGTCGTAGTTTGAAATCAAATTATTTTGGAAACGACTACAATAAAAGTAAAAATAAACCCCACCCCCCAATCGATAACCATTGCAGTTACGACGAAAATCAAGAGGAGCAAAGTTTTAGTGCCGAAGCGCCCTCTACGCTGGTATCATTGCTCTTTTCGAAGCTTCAGTAGAAGCCGAGATAATTGAAACACAGTTTTTGCACTTGTTAACACCCCCTTCCCCCCGCGGGACTTAAAAAATATAGAATGTTGTGCATTTGGGATACTTAAAGAGGGCTTAAAACGTATGCAACAAATCAGGGAGGTAGGTGATCTTGTTACAACAAAATAGGGAAAATCTCCCTGCCGCCTGGGCTAACAAATAATATAAAAATGAAATCGCCAGAACTGCACCTTGACATTAACATTTGAACAATATTTTTATAACTTTACCGATTTCTGGTGACGTTTAATCCCCAACCTAGCCTTCCGGCAATAATATTACGCAATTTCTACAGCTAAAGACTATAACTACACAAAGAGCTGCACTCAAAGATTTTATTTAGATTAAAAATTAACGTGTTTGACCGCCCGCCCACGCTTCCCTCCCACGCAGCTACTTCTGGCTCTAGAGCTATGTACTTTTCAGCTAGTAAGGAAGGCTTTTATATAAAAATGTTCAGTGTACCTTATCATTTTTAATTTTCGTAGCCAGCTCTTCGTCTATAAATATAAGATCCAATTAACTAAGTGAATAGATGAAAATGTATTTAATAATTTTTATTGACCTTCTTAAAGACCCTTTAAATTAACTTTAATTCATTTTATACTTTTAGCACAATTACAATCATTACTGTACATGGATTAGTGAGAAATAGTTCCAAAGCAAACTGTATTTCAGAACTTTTTTTGGGCATATGTACATTCTAAGCAGACAAAGTTCATCCAGGTGAACTCTGATTTTTTTCTTATTTTGTAATCATGAAAGTTACAATTACGTATATTGGTATCAGGACAGATTTTATAATGAACAAAAGTATCGTCATTAGTATTCTGCTAGATAATCGTAATATAATTTTCTACCACTCCAAAGTTTAGAGCTTGAACCGATGAAAAAGTGAAAGCAATGGATAAATCATGAATTTAACTACTTAAGAAGAACAATTTCAAACTTACGGGACACATTCTGATTTACGACAGTGATGAAGGTGATAACTTTTGATGTGGCGTATCGACCGCTTGAAATAAATTTCCATTGTATTTAAGTAAGAAAAAAATCAAACCTATAAGACGACGGCAGATTGGCTACAATATGGTACAGATACGGACATATAATATATCCTATAGAGGATTTTGAAACCTTTGGCATTATCGTTTAACTTTATTCTTTCACTAACGTTTTATATTACTTGGGTACGAATTTCTTCAGGGCTAGAAATTGTACCTTAATTAGGACTATTTTAAATACTAAACTTCACAACCATATAACTAGAATTGCAATGTTTATGAACAAGAAAATAAGCTAACCATTATACTCTTTGCCGATTTACTGCACTTTTTATATAATATTTGTACATTCTATTGAATATTCTTCGCAGTTGTTTTGTAAATTATATTAGTTTTGGACATTTTTTTGTTTAATTACAAAACATAACAAAATATACATTTTTTTAAATAATTAATCACTGTTATATTTATTGATCAATTTTGTTCAACTAGTATTCTTCCTCTAGCTGATTACTAACGGTCCAAATTTCAACACAATCGGACTTTTCATTCTTAAGTTATAATGCTTAAGAAACGTGACGGACGGACAGGCAGACGGAGAGGCAGATACACAGACGGGTAGACACACAGATGGACGGACATTTTGAAAATCGTTGAGAATTGGATTACCAACACAATGACATGAATATTTTTTTCTTTACGAGAGATGCGATATTACCGGTTTTTTATTCTTCGTTCTGTATTTGCGAAGAGTAGGTATAACAAGAACTAATGGTTAGATAAAACATCTTTAACGTAATTTACAACACAGAAAATAGAAAATATAAATTTAATGTTTACGATTTAACACACACGTTAAAACTAGAGTAAACATTACACTCGTCGATTTATTTAAATTTTTCTACAATTGTTGCACAATCTATGGGATACTCTGCAGTTATTCAGTAAATAATGTTAGTTTTAGGCTTTAAATTTTAGGCTGCCAACTCAGCTGGTGAAATAGTTTAAAAAAGTGAAAAAAAGGTACGTCCAAAATTTGTTTCAAACACGCGACCCTGGATTTCGATCACCAAACTAGATCATGCATTGTATTAAAATATATTAATATTCGAATATGCCTAGTTGAAATTAACAGTGGGCTCGCACACTTACGAACGAGTAATATATGTTGAAGTAGACATACGCAGGTCTTAAATTTTCGACCACAAACACCCACACACCCGCTCACTTAAACACGAATTGTCATGAGAAATTTTTCTTTTGTGATGAAAATCACGTTACGCACCTATAGCTAATTTACGCTCACGCACGAGTAATTTATGTTCACGCACGATCACGGAAATTTTCGTGTTTTACTATTTCGATGTTACACGATCACGTCGTACACGACATGACACGATGAAAATCACGTCACGTGCCCATTTCTGGTTGAAAAGATTTCAATGATCTAAAATATATAAGCTATACAAAAAACTACAAAACTGTGAAGATAACAATCAAAAACTAATAACACACTGCTCTGGATTATTCTAATTTATCAATATAGATGCCGTTGTACGAAATATGTACGATAGACACTCGCCCCAACATTTTTGCCCCTATTCAAAACTATTTTCATTTATGCCAAAAGGATTAAAAACTTTTTATTTTAAATTCACAAATAATTGTAATTTATGATGAAAATTGGACTAATCAGTACTATATTTCAGTGAATATCAAGAATAAAACCATTGATCTTTAATGCATTAGTTTTAAAGCTACTTCCAGAGCAGACATACACCATTAACTTTGCTGTACGAAGACAACTCAGAAGAAGAAAAAGTGTTTTGAGAATTTGGCCAAGAGTTTTGTAAATAGGTCCATTAACTGATGGTGCAATGAGCACAACGAATCAATAATTTGGTACACATACACAGTAACCAACGACAAAGAATTTTATTTATTCGAATTTATCATATCTTAACTGTTGAATATTATATTATTATGAAACAAATAATAATAAATAATAAAATGTGTAATTAAATTATAGGCACTAACATTCACAAGATTTCTGTTACAAAACAGAAAATAAGGAAATAATTTCTGTATATTAGTGTAACAGTTTTAATACCTAAATATTTTAAAAGTGTTTCACCTGTGCGAACGGCAGCTGGTTTTTTGGAGGAGAGCATAGGGGCGTGAATGAGGAGTTTGGGTACTCAAAGGGCGCCACCTGCTGGATACTAAATGTAGTGATATAAATAATTTTACCAGCCAGGAACAAAATTAAGTTACTAGCAATTATGCGATGGAAATATTAAAATTAACTAATAATATCAAAATTTGCTCTACAACTGATGATCAAATTTAAGATCATGGTAAATATCCATTAAATATTAGGGATCTTAGTGCAAATAACAAGAACATGTAGACATTAAACATTTATTACGACACAAGTGAGATGTACAACAAAAACATAGTGAAATGAAATTACTGGTCACTAGTTAATCATGATTCATACGCAATAAAGACATTTTGTATACTTGATCTAATAAAACTTCACTGAAAAACTAACTTGATTCTCTGACTGACATTCTCTTGCAACTACGACTTATCCAATACGTAACTATGGGTTCTAACTTACAAAGCGGATTAATGATTTATTATGAATTCAATTTGCAGCTCATCACTAAAGTATTAGGTAGTAAACGAGATTTCATGAGCTAACAACTGCAATGTTCGCTGCTTACACTTAGATGGTAATGAATGTTCTCAAATAAGGATATTCTATTAAAAATATTTCGTGTGTAACATAGCAGAAAGTAAATTAGCATCACATGGTACCATACGTTGCCTTCACAGTAAGAATCTTAAGTATTTCAATATGTGTTCTATACATAAACTTAGAACTCAATTTATAGTTGCAAGATCGTGGTATAGTTTACTTTAATACATGAACAAAAAAATCACTGAATAAATCTACAATAATTTCCTTTAAAAATATGTAAACAAAATGAAACAAAAAAACCTGTTTAGAGCCTTGGCATTCTCCGTGACTACTGTAGCGTGATCCAGCACCACTTCCTAGACGTACTTGACGTTGGCTACGACTACAACTCTCCAAGCCAAAACTTCTCTAAATGTTAGCAAGACCCGTACACAACTAAACTTCTGAGTAATAGACTTCCTCCTATTACTACTCCTCTAAATGCTAGGCCCCATATAATCAAAATTATAGTACCAAACAGCTGGGCACTTACATAAACTGCTCCACTTAATAGCCAAACCCAAATATGTACCTGAGCCAAATATAAGCCGGTCCAAACATAGGCTTATCCAAACACTCTCATAAAGAGAGTATTACATAACCTCACGAAACACGTGGCGTCAAAATTACGGCACCCAAAAGAATTCCTTCTAGGAATGTACAAAACGCTTGCGGCAAAGCGGTGAAGATCACTGGGTACATCAAATCGAATCCCAACAGTGTTAGCGATGTAAAACCCAAATTCTTCAATGCAAAACCGGGACCGCCGGACTCCCACCTCGTGTTTCTGTCAAAACGAGAGGACCAGACCAGAAATCTGCCAACATTTCTTGTGGTGCCAACTTGCGCACTCTTAGAACATTTTCTCTAGCTAATGATAATGCACCACCAAAGGACTCAATAATCAAAAGACTGAATTTCACAATTATGTAATACCTCAACTACAAGAATATACGATTAACACCACTAACGCATATTATTCTTAAAGAAAACATGTTTACTTTCGGAATGTTAAGACTTTTGCAGACATGCGACACGCTACGCCCTTCAGAGTAAGAGTGGTTGCATACCTCTCTACTCCAATAAATAAATTAATTAGAGTCAATTTACTGCAAATAAGTATGAAGTTATTCATGTAGCTTTTCAAATGCTACAATAAATTTTCTACATATTGATCGACCTTGTTAAAATAAAAACAATAGGATCATTTCTAGCTAACGCTAACTTCCAAATTCCAATAAAATCGGACTTCTCTTTCTTAAGTTATCATGCTTACGAGAAATTTGATAAATGGACAGAAGGTCGAACAGACGGACATTTTGAAAATTGTTCAGAGTTCGATCACTAACACGCAATCATATGAAATATTCTTTTCTCTACGAGCGCTGTTTACCGTATTAGAAAAGCTTGAGCTCTTTGTCCCAATCATCACTGTAGACCTGGACGGGCCTACAGTGCCTACAGTACCCCCCCTGCAAATGCAGACGGTGTAGGCGAAGTTAGCAGACCTCCCCTGGTCCTGGCTGTTGGACCCTGCCAGCTGGGTCATTTCTTCTGGCGCTCTTCTGTCTTGAGTTTCTTTCTTCACTAACATGTTGGCTCCCGGGAGCGTCTTTAGTCTGTCGTGAGAGGGAACGGCTGTTGCTGTACCCTCTCGGAGTTTGGAAGGGTTTGGAGGTGTGTGACTAGTCGGAGCCCAAGGTGCCAATTGGTATCATGTGCTCCGATATCGTCGGAAGGAAGTTTTGGGCTGTGTAGCTCAAGGATTGTGCTCGGCCAAGGACGCTTGTTTTAGCGTCGGAGGCCGGCACGGGATAATGTACCTAGCTGTTTGTTTGCTGGATACCCTCGGGATCGGGTGATTTGGGTGTTTTGGCCATTGTCTCCTTGCGGCGTGGCTTGAAGATCGGTCTGAAAGGAAGGTTAGCTATACTTACCCATTATCCAGGATCTGGAGCTTCGGCCTCCTGTGTCTAGGAGCGTCGTTGGGGTCGTAATCAGTCGCCTGTCTGACCAGCGGATTCCCATGCTCTGCTGCACGGGCGTATAGTTTCTTCGCTCTGTCCTGGATGACTTCAGTTACCGGGGTGTATTCCAGGTCTCTGAAGATGTCGGCGTTTCTGACAAACCATGGTGCATCCACGGCACACCTGAGTGCGACGTTATCCACGGCTTGTATCCTCTTCAAGTAGGTGGCTGCTTGGTATCCCCAAACAACGGAGGCGTAGGTCAGAATGGGTGCAATGAGGGTCCTGATGAGCGTGAGTTTGTTCCTCCTTCCTTTGAGTTGGCTTTGTCTGCCTATCATTGGATAGAGCAGAGTCCTTCTCGCTTCCGTGTTTTGTTTCCACGTCAGGCTTTTATCCATGATAACGCCAAGGTACTTGACGGTATCGTGCCATTGTATGTTGTCGCCGTTCATGGAAACGTGTCCTGTGGGAGTTTGCATTCTGACTCTCTTAAAGAGTATGGCTTTGCTCTTCTCTGCATTGACTTTGACTTTCCACTTGTTGCACTACTCTTCCAGAAGGGATGCTGCTTCCTGGAGGTTGCGGGTGGCAAGTCTTGCACTCCATGATCTTGCGGTTATGGCCGTGTCGTCTGCGTAGAGCGCCAAAGAGGTCCTTGCGGTTCTTGGCATCTCGGAGGTGTAGATGGTAAACAGGGGGGGGGGGAGTACCGATCCCTGCGCTACACCTGCTTCCATTGGCCTGTAGTTGGACAGCTTGTCGGCAACCTTTACACGGAGTTGCCTCCGGAGAAGGTAAGATCTCATTAGCTTGACGATGTCGACGGGATAACCCATCGACGGCATCTTCGCCAGAAGACCATCGTTCCAAACCCTGTCGAAGGCCTTAGCTACGTCGAGGAAGATCGCTCCTGTGACTTGTCGATGGTTGAAACCCCCCGTGATGTGTTCCGTTAGACGAAACACTTGGAGCTCGGTGGAGTGCTCGGTTCTGTAGGCGAACTGCTCATCTGGGATGACCTGCAGCTCATCGATCAGGGGGTTACGCATACTAAAATTGTACTGTTATTTTCATCAGAAATCAGTTTCAAATGAATTATGTATTATCAATAGCAAAGCTACAACTATTCCCTGACCTTGGTCTTAGTAAATTCTATTCCTCAACGAATATAATTTCTAACAGAAAGGAAGTAACTTTTATACCTTTATTATTGAATTATTATTTCAGATTGACGTGTGATATTGATATAAATGTTTCCATGAAATTATACACCTGCTATTATTGTCGACGTATAAATGGATCATTCGTTTCAAAGTATTATTCCATTATAATGCCAAACAGTACCTATGTAAGATCATATCGTTTTAATGAAATACAAGTCATTCTCATCAGATATGTGCTCGATATAGAATGAGGCTCAGAACCAAATAAGTAATAAAATATCACAAGTCCTTAGCAGCTTTCACGGTTCACACGTCGCGTCTTCGTGCGTCACCGTGTTAATGAAATACGTTTGAATATGCTCATCTAGCTTTAAATTTAACTATTCACTTGATTAAATAAACGCTGACGTGTGCGTTTATCATTGCATTGCATTGCATCAATTGATGGAATCTATTAATATAAGCAAAGGGTGCCCCTTCTAAAATTACAAGAAATATACCAGTCGGTGTGGGTACCTAAATGTAAGCCGGGACTAAAATTTCGAAACACGATAAAAATAGTGCTAGGTTATGTTAGATGAGAGTGGACTTATAGTCCGATTCTTCACTGCCACCATCATTCAGGTCTAATGCGGCTTACTCCTAAATATACAGGCAAGGGACTTCGTTAAGAACCGTAAGACACGTGACCACAAAATGTATGCAACCCACTAAACACCGTTGGCACTCTTGTTTAACGAAAATCCCTAAGTCCAGTAACGTTCTACTTGGAAGTTCAGTGTTGGATAAATTTAATTAGACTCAAATTTTACGTTTTTGTAACTTTATTCTCATTTCTAGAATGGAATCAGTGGAACATTAATAAACTCTTTTAGATAGAATATACATAATTTATTAATATTGTTGATTTTTAAAGATATACTGATATTTATAAGTTAGAAATCCAACCTATAATAATTAGCGGTCTGTTTTCTATGTTCAACAATATTGAAAAATGATATATATATTTTAACTGAAAGAGTTTGTTAATGTTGCACTGGTTCCAATCTAGAAATGCGAGCAAAAACATTAAAAATGAGAATAAGCTTATAAAAATGTATAATTTCAATTTGAGGTTATGTTAGTCATATGTGCACGAGCCGTATTAACATGTTAATTTATGATAGGTGATTGAATTTAAAACGAATTTAATTGTGAAATACTTTTTGTATTTTTATTTGCAAAGACTGGTATTTAAGAGTTTCGAAAATTTTACAATGTGATAATCTTCATGTGCCATTACGTTAATTTACTTATCGAATTTAAGAAAACAAGCAACAGCCGTGGAACAGGAGCCAGCATGCAATTACGTGATACATTTCTGGCCGCTAGAGATTGTTATTGTAATCTTGTTTCTTAGAGCACGGCAGACAAAGAAAGTGATACGATAAATTTTCTAAGTGGTGGAAACTTCACTTAATAACTCAGAATATGTCTTACAATTGTTGTAAGTATTTTTATCAGGTAAATCTTTCTTTATAGACTACTTGCCACTTTTAGTGAATACAAAAATACAACTGGCATACATCCCAGTTAGTGGAGATCCAGAGACAGACCTGCTAAACATGTATTCTGTCACTGGGCATGACAAAGAAGTAAAAAAAAATATACTAGTCAGATGTCAGTGATTTCTTTCTTAACGATTAATTACCACTTCGTTATTACAAAAATACGATTGGCAGCCCGGTTGGTGGAGGTCCAGAAACAGATATTCATCCTGGCTATTTGGGGCAGAGCAGCAGACATTTTAAAGCTGAGATGTGTCTACTTTTAAGCCACGATTTGTAAATATCAAGTTAATTTATTTTTAAATAACTCATTTCATTTATAAATTAAGTTTCCGTTATTAAAAAAACTTCTCTTATCGCTTCTCTTCTCTACGATACTCTAGGCAAAGGATTAATCATGTCTTTAGCAGTTACGAACTTGTCAGATAATTGTACACTGCTCCTGTACCAAAAGATATATTTTTAGTACTAGAAAGAAAGTTGAATGGGAGTTGCCTTTAATATCAATAGAAAAAAACAGAAAGGAGAATTAACTCTTTTAACATGCAACTTAGCATATTTTCATCTTTAGACCAAATCTGAATATGAGTGAATAAAAACTGTCACTTACTAAAAAAAAATGCATGAGTATTCTAATGGCTGTTTGGTGTATAGTATAAAATGTACTAATGTAGAAGATAATAAATACATTTTAATATAAATTAGGAAAAAATCACAATAGCTATTCAAAACAATAGCTTTGAACTCTCGCTTGAGTTGCTAGAGATAGAGGTAATTTGCACTTTATATTCTGCAACACGTTTTGCAACTGGCCAACGGTTATATTGTGAATTTCTTTCTCCACTGCTTGTTGTAGTTCATTGCGATCATCATCAATCTGAAAAAATGTTGTTTTTTATATGTCCAAATAATAATTAATAATCAGGATGCGTCAAATCTGGAGGCCCTGCACGCCAAAGTCTCTAGCTGACTAGTCTATCATCATAGAATTAATCTGATAATTGCACTGTAGTTCTTGCGGTATGAGCAGTAACATCATCTTCCTGGAAGTAACCAACTTGCAATTCCTCGTCTTCTGGCTGAACCCAAAAGGGGTTCTAAAATTAGTTTTCGATACTTTTTTTAATTTGTTTTGTGAAAGAATACTGGGCCAATCTCCTTAACATTGTCACCCATACACTAATTTTTAAAGGGTGCAAACTTGTTTCGACATAACTGCGAGGATTTTCTGTAGCCGATGTCCTATAATTATGGCTCTTCATTCTTTTCCGAACGTCATTCATAGCCATCGAAGTGAAAAGAGTGTTCCTCACAGGTGGCGTGGCTTTCCCTTGCAAGTGCAATGTTTATCTGTAAAACTTTTAAGGATTATGTGTTTATACATGGCAAATGTGTCATATTTGCATTAGGAAATCTTCCACAAATTATTCAATGCACAATTGAAATGAATATTTCACTTCAAAAATGGTGTTTTAAAATAAAGGCATCTGGCTTCAGCGTAAAAGCCACTGTAAATTTGTGTAATTTGCGTCTAAAACATTAGATATATATTACCTAACCTAAAATTATAATTCTCTTTATTATTACTTACCATCAAAAATAGCAGATGAATATTACCTGATTCTAAAACCCGCTGCCTAAGGAATCACTACTTCCACATCCAGATTTTTCATCCAAGTCACTTTAAATTAAAGATTTTGACTAGATTTGCACTCTAGTATGTAGAAATTATTGGTTATAAAATTTTAATATTATTTGGGGCAGATGGCAAAGAAAATTTTTAGGCGTCAAATGTCATTACAATGCATACGTGTTATCAATCCCATTAACAATGGAGCGGAGGTGTTGGGGTTTTTAATAATGGAGTAGGAGCAGTGGGGGGGGGGGGTTGAAAATTATTATTAAATAATCTGAGACCATAGCCTCTAAGACATACACCGAATTTCAAGTTTCTATACTCTTACCAGCTTGCTTTACCTATTTTTCCCTATTTACCTCTACTTACCCCCCCACTCTTTCAATGCAATAATGTCAAAATATAATCTACTTTCAGATATCGTTATAATACATACGTGTACTAAATTTCAAGTGGAAATCTAAATTTAATTTTATCAACTCTTTTAATATGGGGTGGAGGTGGGGGATGGATGGAAAATATTATAATAAAACCTGAGGAACTCGCTTCTAGCATATACACCAAATACCAGATTTCTGTACTCTTACCAGTTTGCTTTACTTATTGCCCCTTATTTACCCCTTTTTAACCCCCAACCTTTCAAAGGAATCATCTCAATCTCAAATATAATCTAGTTCCAGATGTCGTTATGATATACGTGTTATCAATCCCACGTGTACCAAATTTCAAGTGAATATCTTAGTTTTATTTTATCAACCCCTTTAATAATGGAGTAGGGACGGTGAGGGGTTGAAAAATATTGTATATAATCTGAGGCCTTGGTTTCTAGTACATGCACCGAACTTCAAGTTTCTGTACTCCTACCAGCTTGCTTTACTTACGTTCCCCTATTTACCCCTATTTAATCCCCAACCCTTCATCAAAATAATCCCAAAATATAATCGAGTCCCTGATGTCATTATAATATATACGTGTACCAAATTTCAAGTGAATATCTCAATTTTATTTTATCAACCCCTTTAATAATGGAGTGGGGGTGGTGGTGGGGGGGATGAAAAATATTATAAAAAATTTTGAAGCCTTGCCTTGTAGTACATACATCAAATTTCAAGTTTCTGTACTCTTACCAGCTTACTTTCCATATTTTCTCCTATTTACCCCTATTTGTTCCGGAGAAGACGTGCTGATAAAAAAAAAGTTACAGACAGACCGACACACAGATAGAACTTTTTCTCCCAAATTTAAAATCTCGACGATACATGACATTCTAAACCTATTTCAAGAAAAAATAAATTTGGACTTTTTTTACGATGAGGTACTATACTTCCAATTCACTATGTGGGTGTGGAAGTAAAATGAAGTTTCTAGCTTGCTCTACTTATTTTGCGCTATTCATAACCTACCACCTCCCACCCTCTCAACGGAATCATCACAATCAGATGTCATTGCAATACATACGTGTACTAACTTTCACGTTATGCCTTGGTTTCTAAGAAGTATATACACCAAATCCCAAGTTTCAGTACTCTTACCAGCTTACTTTACATATTTTTCCCCATTTACTTCTACTTACCCCCACTCCTTCAACATAATCATGTCAAAATATAATCTAGTTTTAGATGTCGTTATAATACATACGTGTACAAAATTTCAAGTGAAAATCTCAATTTAATTTTATCATAACTTGTAATAATAGAGTGGGGGTGGTCGGGGAATGGAAAATATTATTTAAAAAAATCTGAGGCCTTCCATTCTAGTATATACACCAAATTCCATATTTCTATACTCCTACCAGCTTGCTTTACTTATTTTCCCCTATTTACCTCTATTTAACTCCCAACCATTCAACGGAATCATCTCAAAATATAATCTAGTGCCAGATGTCGATATAATACATACGTGTATCAAATTTCAAGTGAATATCTCAATTTTATTTTATCAACTCCTTTAATAATGGAGAGTTGAAAAATATTATAAAAAGATCTGATGCCTTGGCTTCTAGTATATACACCAAATTTCAAGTTTCTGTACTCTTACCAGCTAGCTGTGAATGTCTCAATATTTTTTTATCAACCCCGTTAATAATTGAGTGAGCGGATGGAAAATAATATAAAAATTATTATATGTAATTATTATAAATAATATAAAAAATTTTGAGGCCTTGGCTTCTAGTACATACACCAAATTTCAAGTTTCTGTACTCCAGCTTACCAGCTTGCTTTACCCCCCTCCCCACCAACCCTTCACCGGATATGTTCAAAAATCAATCCAGTTCCAGATCTCGTTATAGGATATATGTGTACAAAATTTCAAGTCAATATCTTATTAAATCGTTTCGGAGAAATCGTGCGAACAAAAAAAAAGTTACAGACAGACAGACAGAATTTTTTTTCTCTCAAATTTAACATATCGACGTTCCATGACATTCTAAACCTATTTCAAGAAAATAAAAATGATTTTTTTTTACGACTACAGAACTGCCAATCCACTACGTGGATGTGGAAGTAAAATACCGTATAAATATGCAAATTATGATAGTTAAAACACATAGTTAAAAGAATTAAAAATATGTGAAAATGAAAAAGTTTCTCTGTGTACGTCTATGCCCAAAGAAGTAACTAGATTATCATAGATTAGAATAGTTCAGAGATTACTTGTTTGACTTGTAATGTCAATGTGTCAATGTGAAATACTGGTCAATATCAACACCGACAACGTTGATTGTTCAACTGCGCTCGATGGGAGATCTACATATGATTTAACAAATCCATGATAGATTCCTAGAAAACCTGAGATAAACCGTTCAGGTTTTCTCGCATCAGTTGTCTTTATTGTGGAATAGTGAGAATAGAATTCTTTCTGCGGCGGTGCAGGTACATTGAAAGTGCTGCATTATCCTTTAGACACAGATGGCATTTTTTACTATATTAAGAATGATTATAATTATTTTTAATTTACTTCAATGAAAGTAATGTGCGGATTAGGTTAAGTGGAAGAGCAGCTTAATTTTAGAAATATTTACATTTCTATTACTACTGTTAACGTTTGTGTATGTATTGCTGAACTTGCCTAATATTTAATTTACACTTATTTAACGGTTTTTTAATTGATTGTATTCTTTCATATGGAAAATAAAGAAACCGTTATTATTATTATTAATCAACGCTTTCCGCTAATCTGATTCTGTGTAGAGGACACATATTATGTAGACTAATTAGAATTCTTAGGTACAATATATTTCCCATGTGCTGGATTGATCCTATAAATCTCAATGCCGCACCATCTTCGTTCGAAGAGTCGATTATTTCGTTGCTTTCTATGTTGTGGCCAGGTATTCAGACCAGAATTAATTTGTTATTTCTGTCCAATTGAGTTAGAATCCTCTGGCAGTTGCAAACCGTGCTACAATTACAGCCGTAAATTTAAAAAAGCTTTAAGAGCTGCCAGCCTTCGCACACAAAGTTCAATGACATTTATTTATGTCTGAGAAATAGTCGCATTATTGCCCTGGTTTGAAATTCTAATTACCTTTGGGTTGCGACTCTATCACTCAGCTCCAGTTCTTTCGAAAGTTTTCGAGCCGTCCATAAACCAAGTCATCTGCTCCTTGTATGTCGGTCTGGTTCTGATTCCATAGAAATAGTGTTAGAGGTGAATCCAAATTCCATTTGGAACTAGCCCTACACCTTAATGGTAGATTATGATGTAGGATGCTATCTACCACAATAACTTCAGAGAGATGGTGGGGTCGCCATCAATGAGGTTGGAATGCAATGGACGTAAAGTATTAAGTGATCGTGTAAAGTCATTAGAGTTGGTGTTAAGCAAGTCTTGACGTAAACTTAAGGGCCCACGCTTTTAGTTTCAAAATATCAAATAGTCGCGCAATTCACCGCCATCTGTTTGACACATCTTAGATGACTTCATCATCATGTATTAGCGTACGCCAAATTTATGTTCAGTTAGTTTGCAAACACTTTGTTGCACACACTTGACTATATACGAAATATCGTACATAGTTGTCTACACTCGTGTAATGAACATAAAAAACCTCAAAGCTGTGCCGCTTATACTTGACTACAGCATTGAGGGGAGATCAGGGCATGTCACTTTTCGAGCTAACCCCTCTATAACATATTAAATATTAAATATATTATACTACTTAATACATAGAACATCATTATTCACATATAAAGTATGTTCTGGAATGATTAAAATAACAAATTGACAAAAACACACATGTTCCAATTATTTAATAAATTTATTTTGTTCATATTTATCCACTCGCCCCTACAGAAAATATTTTACGACCTAGCGGGGACGACAGAGTCGAACTTTAAATATTACCACTGTCACGGAATGTCAAATTAACCACATCAGTTAAGAATATATTTGTATGTGCTTTATAAAATAAATATAGTGGTTGATCTGTATTTACGTTATATTTAGATTATGAGAGCTTAAAGGGGTCATATACTTTAACAGGTACATGATATTTTCCTTTGTGTTTTAGAGTATTTTATGCAATTTATAAATGTTTTGACGGGTAGTGAATTATTCGGATGTTTTGTGTTTATAAGTGGCTGTGATAAAATAATATCGCCTCTTTACCTAAAACTAGCAGAGAATGACAGGAAAGTATGGGGATTATTAACAGCTCGCAAATTACAGAGAAAGTTTCTAGACAACATTTATGTGAACAGACCCAAAAAGTAGTTTTAAATTTTTATAAAAATATAAAAGAAAGTGAAGGAGAAACCGGAGCTGTAGAAAAAAACCGCCTACTTATCAGAAATTCCAGAACAAACTATTTATAAATTAATTAAGGAAGGACCATATAATCGAAAAGCTAAATCGGACAAAGGAAAATCACGAGCATTAGATTCCTCTGTCGCGAAGTTGTTAAGAGATTTAATTTACAGTAAGTATAAGAAAAATGAGATACCAACATACCAACAATACAATAAATACATATGGAACTGAGAACAACAGGTGTAGTGCCAGTTAGTGAACAAACACTTAGGCGATGGCTATTAAAGATATGATTTAACTTTAGGGTGATTCATAAAAGAGCAAATATTATGGAAAGTTACAGAATTGTACTGTGGCGTAATGAGTGAATATTTGCAATGTATTAAAAAATGTTGAAATTGCTCGAAGTTCTCTAGAATCGAAATTATTTATTTGATACTTATTTATTTGGTTTCTAGAATTGAATTATTTATTTATTAATTGTTTATTTGTTTTCTAGAATTGAATTATTTATTTAATAATTGTGTATTTGTTTTCAAGAATTGAATTTATTTATTTAATATTTGTTTATTTGTTTTCCAGAATTGAATTTATGTATTTAAACTGAGTCAATTAGATCAAGCTAGGATTATTGATATAAATAGCAATAACTTTAACTCTAAACCCACATTTTTTGTCAAGGAATTGCTTGCATCTCCCCATGGTCTTTGCTTGGCAACAATAATAATTCAATAGATTAACTTATTATTGCCGAAACTGAGTAATAAGAGAATATTTAATAATTCTAATTTAGACTCAAAATTCATCAATACTCAACGGATTTAAATTTCAATCAGCGTGCACAAAAATTTTAAGTACGGCTCGGTGAGACATCAATTATCTTAACGAGCTAAATTTATGGTCCGTTTTTTACAGCTTTTACCTGCACTAAACGAATGAAGGTAACTATACTTAATTCACAAACCACATTATTTACTTAATAGTCCAAATAAAATTAGAGGAAGCAGAAATTAAAAGACCAATACGAAAAAAAAGCAACAGATGAGTTTTCTCATACACACGCAAGGAAATCAATAACACGCACATGAGACGCGTACAGCACTACAAACACTAGGATCCGAGCAGGTAAACGACAGACACTCGCTCTAACATCTTTGCTCCTATTCAAAACTATTTTCTTTTGTGCCGAAAGAAATAAATTTTTGTTTTTAATTCCCAAATAATTTTAATTTATAAAGAAAATTGGACTAATCAGTACTATTGTATTTGATTGATTGATTGATTTTGATTGATTTGCTAGCGTAAAGTAGGTATTGCTGCCGATTCCGGGCATCCATGGAGGTTCGTTCCAACACGCAGCTTGGTCGTCCGTTGAACACGCGCAACGGTCGACCAAACCGCGTGCCGGAACCAAATCTCGGATGTTTTATATACCGCCAGACCGGCTGCATAAGCCGGGTTGGACATTGGACATGCTTGTTGTCAGCAGCGAGAGCCGAATGACGCATAGGGTGGGAATATAGGATGGGAAGTGTAGGTGTTTGCGAGATGCTTCTTTTCAGTTTCCATGCATATTTTAAGCTTCCGTCTATCATCTCCTTATTTTTCTTCTTCTAAGTCTTCTGTTTCTTCTGTTTCTCAATCTGGCAGCTTTCATTTTTGTTTTTTGTTTTTATTTATTAACCGTTCCACTGGTAAATATCCGTTTACAGTGGAGTTGCTGGGAAGTGTTGTAACATATTTTGATACCTAAATATTAAAACATGTTATTCCGATGCGAACGGCAGCCGATTTTTGTTGGAGAGCATAGGGCCATGGGTTAGGATTGTGTGTGGACACTCAAAAGGGCGCCACCGGCTGTATGTTACGTAATATGATTCAAATAATTTTGCCAGCTCGGAGCAAAATTAAGTTACTAGCAACCATGCGATGGAATTCTCAAAATATATCTGTAATATCAAAACTTACTTTACTCTCTCAAATTTCAAAATTTAAACAAATATCAGGTGTACCAGTGCAAATAATAAGAACACGTAGACATTAGACATTTATTACAACACACATGAAATGTACAACAGTAAAGAGTAAAAATAAAAAAACTTCAAACCTTACATAATCGTGATTCGTACGTATGAAAGAAATTCTATACAGTTGATCAAAAAACTTGAATTGAATTCAAACTTAGATCTCTGACTGAGATTCTCTTGCAACTACGAGTTTGCCAATATGCAACTATGAGTTATAACTTACAACCACGAATTAAAGATTTACCATGAATTGAATTTTATATGTGTGGCATCACAGTAGGTAAATTAATATCTCACGGTACCATGGGTGCTTTACAGTAAAACTCTTAAATGTATCATCATTCTACACATAAACTTAGTGCTTAATTTATAGCTGCAAGATTGTAGTATAATTTACTTCAATATATGAACAAAAATCACTGAATTAAACTATAATATTTTCTTTAAAATATTTAACTAAAACGAACAAAAAAACCTGGTCAAGGCCTTGGCATTTTCTGTGACGACTGCAACGGGACTCGTCACCACTTTTCTAGATGTTCTCGACGTTGGCTGCAACTGCGACTCCGTGTCACTCCTAAATCTCTGCCTAAATCTCTTGGAGACTGCTGCGAACAACTCTCCAACCAAAACTTCTCTAAACGTCAGCAGGACCCACATAAAACCAAACATCTGAGTAATAGACTTCCTCCTATTACTCCTCCAAATACTGGGCCCCCTTACATAACCAAAATGACAGCACCAAACATGTGCTTATCCCAATTGTAAGCCTCTCCAAACATATGCTCATACCAAACATAAGCCTCTCCAAAACATAACTTATTTTCAAGGGGCCAGTCCCTCCAAACATATGCTTATACCAAACACTCTGTAATAATTACAATAAATAAGAACTAAATAAAATCCCAAACTAAGTAAAATAAGAGCTCACCTCACATAGAGAGTATTACACAACCTCACGAGACACGTGGCGATCAGATCACGACAAGCAACAGAATTCCTTCCTGGAATTTACAAAATGCTTCTGGCAGGAGGGTAAAGAAACACTGGGTACATCAAATCAAATCCCTTTTCAGTGTCGGCGATGTAAAAACCAAATTCTTCACTACAAAACCGGGACCGCCGCCATTCCGCTATCTCGTCGCTGTCAAAGAACGAACCACCAGACGGAAATCTCCCCCCAGTTCTCCGTGTTGCCAACTTGAACATCTAGAGAACTCTTTCTCTAGCCAATAAAAATGCGCCAACAAAGGACTTTGCAATTTAAAGACTGAATTACACGATTATGTAATATCTCAACTACAAGAATACATGACTAACACCTCTAACTCAGAATCATACTTGAAAGAAAACATGTTTACTACCCATAATTTCTCATCAAGATAGGCAACTATTTACTATCGAATTCTAGATCGTGAGTTGCATACTCAAACAAATGAATTAATCGAGGTTAATTTACTGTATTCAAACTGAAATTATTAATGTAGCTTTTTCAAATGCTACAGTGTCCTATCTCACGGTAACAATATTTTTTTTGCTTGTTATGAGAAAAAGAGGTCAGAAGGGATAGTTTGCTCACCCTGTATGTCGTTTCTTTGAGATAATTGGTTTCAATTCCCGCCTTCCAAATTAATAATAAAACATTATGTTTTGAATCATTAAATCGAGTTGATAAAAATTAAGATGGTAAGGATCAGATAGAAAGATAGAATAGAATAATATCAATTAAATCAGATAAAATAAAATAAATTAATTTATAGCTTAACTGTCTTTCTGCATCGTCTTGTGATTACTGTTTTATTGTATTTCCTTTCCTTCTCTTTCTTGGGTTGAGTTGATTTTGTCCATTTAAAAATTTTCCACTGTATACAATTACTTTAGGTCACAACACAGCTATTTTGCTTTGTAAACATATATGCCACGCTGACTATGCTATTATTTATTGCCCATGAACCACTTAAACAGTATCTTGTTGGGCCGTCTAGGGTGTACGTAGAGACACTGCACTTCACTTGAGCTTGTTTGCTGTATTTGATTTAATATTGTTAGAAAATCTTGTATTTATTAATTCCATATGAACTCTGTTTTTCTATTGAGGTGCTTCATTTCACGCAGAATTTCTTAATCTACCGGTGGTTGAAATTTTTTCCAGTTTAACGGGGTTTTCACCGCTTTTTTGACGCTTTTAAAAGAGCATCTTAAAAACACGCCTATTCACAACGACACTTAACTCACTTCTCGACTAATCAATACTATTGTATTTCGCTAAAAACAAAGAAGTTCTAACACTAGTGAGCTCCATCCAGAAAAGACATACACCATTAATTTTGCTGTGCGAAGACAAGTCAGAAGAAAAAAAATGCTTTGAGAATTTGGCCGAAAGTTTTGTAAACATGTCTATTAATGGATGGTGCATGTGTATAACGTATCAAAAATTTGGTACACAGTTACTATCGACAAAGAAGCATTTTATTTATTCGAATCTATTAATACTTCAGCACAATGACACAAGAAGGCTTACTTATCTGACCTATCCTTATAATTGGTTTTATCAGTTGCAATGTTTCACGTTTTGTAATGCTGTAAGCATGCCAACATAAACAATATAAAACAATCCACCAATAATGAAATTCAGCGCATAGTCTGAATTTACTCTCTAAATACCGGGTGCCACGAGTAAGTGGCTCACCCTTATATTTCCTTTATTTTTTAACTTATTCATTTGAAATTTGGGGTGCATAAACTACCTGTAAAAATGGATTTTTGGACATGAAAAATGGTATGAGACCATTTCCGGTTTACCCGGAAATGACCGCAAATTTCGAATTTTAAATGGAACATCCTGTATATTTTTACATATTTGGATTCAAGACAACATTCTAAATACACCATGAGAATTTCGCGAATTTTTGAGTCGGCGTTCAGTTTTTTTAAGCATTTTAAGATATTCGTCTAGAGTGCTTTGGAATACCAAAATTTGTTCTACGGTATGTAAAGTCCAAGTAAATTAATATCACTTCCGGTTTCGCAGGAAATAACCCTAACTTCTGATTTTCAAATGGAACACCCTGTATATTATTAAAATTTTGGATTCAGAATGAATTTTTGAACATGTGTAGTGATTTTTCTAAATTTATGGCAAGTTGTTGTTTTTTATAGCAATTATAAATTTTAATCTAGAATGCTATGAAATACGTACTTTGTCATTTTAGATTGTACAGAAAAAAATATTTATACATAGTTACTATTATTAACCATTTTATAGGCATTTTAGTGCAAGTAATTTAGTTTTTTTTGAAATAACTCTTTTTTTCAAATGGGACGGTGGTGGCTTCTTATATCCATTAAATTGCCCTTTTCTACGAATCCATTGATATCACTATGCTTGGGTTTTTATTAACATTTATTTAAAAAACTGCAAAAATCGATTGTACTTGTGGTATTTTAAATCTGCAGTTATTATTATACGGCTATCAAGAAATTTCACATCAACTTACCCTTGCATTTTAAAAGAGAAACAAAATAAACGAAATGACAGTTCTCTAACTAAAACTTTTAGTTAACTATTGCAATTTCGCATCAAGTTACCCTTGTATTTTAAAAGAGAAACAAAATAAATTAAATGACAGTTCTCTAATTGAAACTTTTAGTTAAGTATTGCAATAATGGTGTATACAAATAATGAAAAAGTTGGAAATTAATGTGCTAGCCATAGTAAACTATGATCAAATTGCTTCTACGAGACAAATCGCAGAGGAATTGGGTTCAAATAAGGAAACTGTAAGACGCATATTAAAAAAACACAATTATCATTCTTTTAAATACAACTTACACCAGCATCTTTATGAAGCTGATAATGATCGAAGGGTACAAATACTGTGAGTGATTACGTAATAAACGTAAACAAGATAACAGATTTTTAGACAATGTGTTATTCTCAGATGAATCTAGATTCACAAAAAATGGAATGTTTAATCGACACAACACTAGATACTGGTCTCAAGAAAATCAACATTTAATCAGAACCAATAATTTTCAAGAACGTTTTGGCATAAATGTATGGGCTGGAATTTATGGACGCCGCATAGTAGGGCCTATTTTGTTTCAAGGAACATTATCGGGTGAAAGATACCTCGAGTTTCTACAAAATGAGATATGGGATGAAGTTGCAGAGCTACCATTAGCTCAATTTAGGAACTTATACTTTCAACAAGATGGTGCTCCTCCGTACAATAGCAGAATTGTTTTAAATCATCTCACTGAGACGTATGGTGAACAAGTAATAGCAACTCATGGTCCGGTAAGGTGGTCTGCCAGGTCTCCGGACTTAACCTGTTTGGATTTTTATTTATAGGGATGTCTCAAGGATAAAGTGTACGGGATACCAGTTTTGACATTAGAAAATCTAAAAAACAGAATAAGAGCTGCATTCAATACTATAACATCTGAGATATTGGAAAACGTCATTCGAGAGACAGAACATCGAGCAAGAGAGTGGTATAGCTCGTGGGGGAGGCCACTTTGAACAATACTTGTAATTTTTGTTAACTGTAAATATTTTAATTTTGATTCAGTTTTCTTACAAAATTTTGATTTAGAATTTCGAATAATAATAAACGTACGTTTTTTTTCTTTAAAATGCAAAGGTAACTTGATGCGAAATTTTTTGATAGCCATATAATAATAACTATAGATTTAAAATACCACAAGTACAATCTGTTTTTGCAGTTTTTTAAATAAATGTTAATAAATACCCAAGCATAGTGATATCAATAGATTCGTAGAAAAGGGCAATTTAATGGCTATAAGGACCCACCACCGTCCCATCTGAAAAAAAGAGTTATTTCAAAAAAACCGAATTACTTGCATTAAAATGCCTACAAAATGGTTAATAATAGTAACTATGTATAAAAAAAAATTTCTGTACAATCTAAAATGACAAAGTACTTATTTTTTTATTTCATAGTAGTCTAGATTAAAATTTATAATTGCTATAAAAAATACCAACTTGCCACAAGTTTATAAAAATCACCACACATGTTCAAAAATTCATTCTGAATCAAAAAATGTAATAATATACAGGGTGTTCTATTCGAAAATCGGAAGTTAGGATTATTTCCTGCGAAACCGGAAGTGGTATTAAATTACTTCATATGTCAGAAAATTCAGAAAAAAATCTATAATTTATTAAATATAATGAGCCACCACCTTTCCATTTGAAAAATAAGTTTTCGATAAAAAAGTGATATGTTCAACTTTGGAGGCTTCGTAAATGGTTATTAATGAAATTAAATGAAAAATTATATTTTTCCCTTGGACTTTACATACCGTAGAACAAATTTTGGTATTTCAAAGCACTCTAGACGAATATCTTAAAATGCTTAAAAAACTGAACATCGACTCAAAAATTCGCGAAATTCTCATGGTGTATTTAGAATGTTGTCTTGAAGCCAAATATGTAAAAATATACAGGGTGTTCCATTTAAAATTCGAAAGTTGCGGTCATTTCCGGGCAAACCGGAAATGGTCTCATACCATTTTTCATGTCCAAGAATCAATTTTTACAGGTAGTTTATGCACCCCAAATTTCAAATGAATAAGTCAAAAAATAAAAGAAATATAAGGGTGAGCCACTTACTTGTGGCACCCGGTATATATGGAAATAGATTGAAAACACAAAAGGACATGTCATACATATTGCAAAGGATAGTAGAAATAATGACAGTGATACGTATAGGGAATCAAGTGGTAAAGCTTTGGCCACTCCTCATGAAGTTTGATGAAATAATCTGTCTGATTGTCTTGACTTTTATATATAACAGTAGGACAAGATATTAATAATTTGCGACGAACACAAAAATACATTAGATTATGTAGTCTACGATAAAATGTCCAATGTGGGTTAAAAGATATGGCAGTAACACAAGATAATTTGCAAAAAGAAATACAATCAGGTCTTAACACCATTAAATTACTTCTTATGCGTTTTAGATCCTACAAAAATCAAGAATTAATAATGCAAAAAAATGAGACATTGAATCAATGAACTGAAATGTATGAAATTACTGGCCTGTTTCTGCTTATCATCGAATTAAGAGCTCAGTCAGCACCACTTTAAAAAATCCATGTAAAGAAATGTTGAAAACTACAATGGTTATAAATCATGATTCTAATCAAAATAATTTAATCATGTCAAATCTACTTTACACTAATTCGACATTTCACACGCAAACTTATTTTTCGGCCAAATAGTTATCCGACAGGTAAGTCGTTGCATTTCACGACAAACATAAATGCACAGAGCAGACGTAGTGGCCGCGATCTTGTAATTTCTTATACTGGATCAGTTTTCCGTGAGCACATAGCAATCCGAAAAGTCTTTATATGCACTTCATCTTAAGCAAATTCATTTTTTTGTCTCATATCTTTCTTTACCATTGTAATTCAATACTTTCATTATCCAAATTGCACATTCAGGCTTAATTTAATTCGTGGAGCCCAGACTTTAGATTAAGTTTATTGCAACATTTGCATAAAGTTGCAATATTATAAATGCAGCTGAACAACCTTTTTATCTTCAGTCAGCTTCGTTCTATAAACTCACATAGTCATTTTAAATGAGAGCGAATCCTTATATTTTACAATTTATAAACTCCATGTTAAATGTTATTAACTTCTCCATTTAGAGCAGATGCTCGGAGGTTAAATTTTACCTAATCTTAAGTTATCAAAGTTGTGAACCAATGTTATAATTATATAATAATAAATATGCCCCCGTTTTAAATAAATAAATAAATCTAACAAACATATCGCTACCATCAATATGACGATACTAACCGACTGGCGACTGCCATTCAGAGCTTTTCACTTGTGCACATAGACGGATCTATAAATCAGGTTTCATTTTCGTTGATATATTGCAGATATTATTTTCCATCACCGTTTCTTAATTATTTTTTAGAGTGAGCACTCTGTACACTTTTCACTAAAGTAGCAGGCGTCTTCCGTTAGAGATGTGTTATTACATGTCAAATATATCATTGTTCTCTGTCACATTTCATTATTAACTATATTTTAAAAGATTTTTTTCTAACTCAGTATCGAAATGTCGTACTTTTCAACTGTCATTTTAGTGTGAAAAACGTCACTTTAACGCATCAGTGGACCAGTGCGAAAAGAACTGTCACTTTTCGCACTTAGTGCGGAAAGAACTGTCACTTTTCGCACTGGTATAAAGAGAAATTTATAACATAAAAAAAAACAAATCAAAATTTATTATAATTTTGTAAAACTTTATTGGAATTTTACATTAAGAACATTAACATTAAGAATTTATTTCTTATACAGACTGTCTATTTTACGAGGGCCACACCAAATATCTCGCTTAATATCTATTGTAGAAGAATAAAGTTTTAGAAACAGTTATCCCATTTTTTGTGAGCTATATTTCAGTAAAAAGAAATTTGAAATCCATAGCCTACTTTATGAGATATATTACAAAAACCTGAAAAATAGGAAAACCACAAACGGTTATAGCTTCCTTATTTGAGGAGATATGAAAAAAGTTAAAGGAATGAAAGTTGACGGCAAAGACAATAAGAATAATAACATGTAACAAAAAAATCGAAAAATGCAGTTGGCTTTGACATACGCTATTGTGCAAAAATGAAAAATACATATCTCAAAGTAGGCCATGACGCCATTAATTCCGTTATTTTTTTCTCATTCCAACGATATAAAACATGTCACAGAAATTTTAACCGATAGTGTCAATATTTAATATTTTACGAATACCACAATTCATATAATTGAATCGTAACAATCAGCTGTGCCATAATTAGTGAAAAACAGTGTATACAGTTATTAATAAATTTGACAGATTGTCACTGTTGTATGTTGCGTTGTCGAGTTCTAAGACAAATTTTATATCAGTAATTATGGTGTACACCAATAATAAAAAATTCGATATGATTAGCATTTATTGTCAGTGCAATTTTGACGCTGAGATCGCAGTCACGGTTTACGGAGATAGATTTCCAGATGCTCCGCAGCCAAATCGAACTATGTTTAGGAAGTTAGTTCAAAATCTAAAAACGCACGGTTCATTTTCAAAAAAAAGTAGTAAGGCGAGCGCATGTTGCGGATAATGTAAGAAAAGTGAATAGAGTAATGAATTATGTTAACCAAAAAGAGGAAACCTCTTTGAGACAAATTCAGAGAAACTGTCGCATAAAAAAAGACAGTGCAAGAAAAATATTGAAAAAAAAAACGGATTTCGATGCTACAAAATGAGGAAAGTTCAACATTTAAATGAGGGAGATAAGCCAAGGAGAGTAAGATTTTCTAGATGGTTATTAAATAAGAAAAGGAATGACGCGCTGATATGTAGCAAAATTATTTGGTCGGACGAATCAAATTTTTCTAATAATGGATTTTTCAATAGAAATATGCATTATAAGTGGACACGAGAAAATACACATTGGTGCAGAGAGACTGCTTTCCAAGAAAGATTTTCTACGAATGTTTGGTTGGGTCTTTTAGGGACTAAAGTAATTGGACCTTATTTTTATGATGGCAAATTAACCGCTCGTGGATACCTTAATTTCCTGCAAAACGAATTTCAAGATTTTCTTTATGAATTAACAGTGGCAGAAAGATTAAATTATTCATATTTTCAACAAGATGGGTCTCCACCTCACACTGCTGTAATATGTACAAATTATTTAAATCAAGTTATGCCAGATAGCTGGATAGGCACCTATGGACCCATTCTATGGCCAGCTCGATCACCAGATATTACTCCCTTGGATTTTTTCGTCTGGGGTTACATTAAAGACAAGGTATTTCAAACTGCCCCTGAAAATATTGAGGACATCAAAACCAGAATTCGAAACGCATGTGAGGCAATTACTCCTGAAATGCTCCAAAATGTAATGCGTGATGTGTCTCGTAGAGCACGTTTATGTGTCAGAATGCATGGTGCACAATTTGAACATTTGTAGTTAGAAAAATAAATACACACAATTTCTTTTCAATATAGTAGTAGGTAGTACTGTTATACATAGTTTTTCGTTTTTTTCTTTGGATGTTCGTTTTGTACTTGTATTTTTATTTATGAGATATTTATTGGTTTGTATTAAATTGTAATAAATAATTACGGAATTATAATTATTATAAAGTGAATTTTTACTATTATGGCACAGCTGATTGTTACGATTCAATTATATGAATTGTGGTATTCGTAAAATATTAAATATTGATACTATCGGTTAAAATTTCTGTGACTTGTTTTATATCGTTGGAATGAGAAAAAAATAACGGAATTAATGGCGTCATGGCCTACTTTGAGATATGTATTTTTCATTTTTGCACAATAGCGTATGTCAAAGCCAACTGCATTTTTCGATTTTTTTGTTACACGTTATTATTCTTATTGTCTTTGCCGTCAACTTTCATTTCTTTAACTTTTTTCGTATCTCCTCAAATAAGGAAGCTATAACCGTTTGTGGTTTTCCTATTTTTCAGGTTTTTGTAATATATCTCATAAAGTAGGCTATGGATTTCAAATTTCTTTTTACTAAAATATAGCTCACGAAAAATGGGATAACTGTTTCTAAAACTTTATTCTTCTACAATAGATATTAAGCGAGATATTTGGTGTGGCCCTCGTAAAACAGACAGTCTGTATATATTTAGGACGCATTTTGTGCAGTTGTTGAAAGTTATCCCCGACGACAGCTGATGGGACGAAATTGTGCTTTCCATCAGAATTGCATCTCCAACTTCCTCTGGTGAATGTTCGACTATATTATCTCGAACTTGGAGAACAATTATTTCTTTTCACCCCAATATTTTAACAGCTGTATCGTACTGTGACATTTGATAGAAATGATTATTCAAAGAAACGTCAAGATGCAAATTCAAAATATTTTGACATTTTGAACGTCAACATATATAATATTTTTCAATAACTTTTTTTGTTTGTACGCTCGTGGAGAATAAAATCTTGTATGTTACTCGTGTGAAAATGCGTTTAAAGCACTTGTATGAGTTGGCTGTGCCTCGTTGTGTAACTTTCATACGCGTGCCTTAAACATGCATTTTTCACACTCGTATCATAATCAGCTATTATTTAACTTGCAATGTTAGTGTGTTAGTTTGTTTAGGTCAAATCTTGCAAGCTGAATTAGAACCACTTCCTCTTATCCTACGGAGTTGACATTTTACACGTTGATTCAGTTTCGATGACAATGCATTCTAATGATAGATGTGCTCTGATTCTACATCCAGGATATAGTGTGGTCGATTAAGTGTGCAACAAATGGAATTTTTTCTTTTTAGTTGCACAACCAAAGTTTAAACGCTGATAAAAATTATTGCATGTCCGATAATCATTTCAGGTGCACTTAGAATGGTTTCTAGTTAACTAGTAAACAGGGTAGGACAAACAGATGAAAATAGTTCGAGAATAAAGTGCACTTAAGTTAAAAAAAAATGTAAGTGCATGTAAAAAATATTTTTAGAAAAAGTTTTTCTTTTGAAAACCTGCACTGAAAGTAACTATGCAATAGTGTTATAAGACAGTCCCTTAAGCTTTTGGTTTCTAGGTGTATGAAAAGTATAGTATTACATTTTTTTTCTTGAAATGGGTTTAGAATGTCCTGAAACGTCGAGATTTTAAATTTGAGCGAATAAAATTTGTCTGCCTGTCTGTCTGTCTGTCTGTCTGTCGGTATGTCTGTCTGTCTGTCTGTCTGTCTGTCTGTCTGTCTGTCTGTCTGTCTGTCTGTCTGTCTGTCTGTCGGTCTGTCTGTCTGTCGGTCGGTCTGTCTGTCTGTCTGTCTGTAACTTTTTTTTTGTCCGCACGTTTTCTCCGGAACGGTTTAAGATATTTACTTGAAATTTGGTACACGTATATATTATAACGAGATCTGGAACTGGATTGTTTTTTGAATATATCTGGTGAAGGGTTAGGGGGTAAATAGGGGTAAATGGGGGGAAATACGTAAAGCAAGCTAGTAAGAGTACAGAAACTTGAAATTTGATGTATGTACTACAAGCCAGGGCCTCGAAATTTTTATATTTTTCATCCCCCCACAACCCCCACTCAATTATTAAAGGGGTTTATAAAATGAAATTGAAACATTCACTTGAAATTTGGTTCACGTATATACTATAATGACATAAGGCACTAGATTATAATTTAGTCCTATTCTGATGAAGGGTTAGAGGTTAAATAGGGGTAAATTGGGGATAAGTCAATCAAGCTGGCAAGAGTACAAAAACTTGAAATTCGGTGTATGTACTAGAAGCCAAGGCCTTAGATTTTTATATAATATTTTTCAACCCCCCACCACCCCTACTCCATTATTGAATGGGTTGGTAAAATAGAATTGAGATATTCATTTGAAATTTGGTACACGTATGTATTATAACGACATCTGGAACTAGATTATATTTTTGGGAGGATTCCGTTCAAGAGTTAGGGGTTAAATAGGGGTAAATAGGGAAAATAAGTAAAGCAAGTTGGTAAGAGTACAGTAACTTCAAATTCGGTGTATGTACTAGAAGCCAAATCTTCAGATTTTTTATAATAATTTATTATTAAAGGGGTCGATAAAATAATATTGAGATATTCATCTGAAATTTGGCACACGTATGCATTATAACGACATATGGAACCAGATTATATTTTGAGATGATTCCGTTGAAGGGTTGGGGGTCAAACAGGGAGTAAATAGGGGAAAATAAGTAATGCAAGCTGGTAAGAGTACAGAAACTTTAAATTCGATGTATGTATTATAAGCCAAGGCCTAAGATTATTTATAATATTTCTCAAGCTCCCCGCCACCCCTTTTATATAATTTTTTTAGAATGTGTACACGATATACTTATTACTAAAGGTGTATCTCATTTCTTCGTTAATAGCGTCAACTGTGTATCGTATATTATTTTTCTCCGTCAAATAGTTTTTATCGAAATGACACGGACCGATAGTCGAATTAATTGACGTAGCTGAGAAACTTAATTTTCGAAATCTACTTATTCTAAAATATGAAAATCAGAAAAAAATTTAGAATGATTTTTACAAGGTTACAATATTTCTCTTCAGTAACCGAGGGGAGCAAAGGAATAATCAACTTTTTAAATATTTACATAAACGTGAAACTTGTAGTAGAAACGGTAGAACTATGGACACTCATGCGAGATATCGTTTAATGGGCACTGAAATGAAAACTCTCGTCTTTCAGTTCCGGTGCATAACATTGAAAATTTTATTTTAATAGGACAAACCACTTCACGAATAATGAAGAATGAAAGCACAGTTGCTAACGCATATGTAACTAGAGAACTCAACATATCTAGTATCTAGCACAGGTTTGAGTCTCGCTTCTATGAAATAATTAATTCAACTGGTTGGATCTTCACGCTAACATGAAACACCTCATTTCTCGCACAATTGCGAATTACCTAGATTTCACAGGATTACTCACGTCTCTTGGAAGGCTTAACAAACTTTTTATTTCGAGCATTGCTGTTTTGTTGGAGTGAATTGAGAAATTTAATGAATTTAATTTCAGAAATAACCAAAGGAATAGCCCAGTAAAAAACCGCTGCCTAATGGATCACTACTTCCACATCCAGATTTTCCATCCAAGTCCCTTTAAGCGAAAGCATCTTGATACTATGTTTACATTTCAAAATGTGGAAATAACTGGTCACAGAATTTTAATAATGTAATACATACTTGAAATCATCTACCCCAAGGCCAAAATTTATTGGGAACTGGTTCACGTACACACACTAAATCACAATTATATTTAAAACTTTTAACACCAGAGTATGGGTGGTGGTGGGGGTATATACAACAAGTCCCAACTTTCTGAACTCTTGCTTTTATAATCTCCAGGTTTTATGACATCCACTACGTGGAAGTGATTGGACTTGAGATTTAAAGTAGCTCTGATGTAAACTTTTATTGCAATGAGCCGCCCAATAGTACAGGAAAATTAGCCATTTAGGGCAACAAAAATTAATAAAAGGATCATCTCTGGGATTTAAGTAGGTAATAACCTGGATAATAAGATGATGCATTCTTTGCACTTCCAAGTTCCGGGAAAATTCAAAAAAATTTGTAAAAACTTTTTAATTTTCGGTTTTTTTTGCTCTAACAGCCAAAATAATGAAAATAGAGAAAAAAGTTCCCAATAAAAGTTGTAACTCGTCTCTTTCTCTATAGATAAGGTACAAATTCTTGTCTTACTTAAGCCGTTTAGGAGATAAATCCATTTCTACTCATAGTTTTGAGCCGCTCCCAAATGCGCGGAAAATGAGAATTCTTTGGGAGTTTCGTACGTCCGGACACATCAATCGATAATTCTTACTATTCAGAGCCGCTAAAAAAACGAAAACAACATAAAATGTAGAGAAAAGTCTCAGCTTTAATGTGGAACTAATCACAAAATTAATAAAAAATTTTATCATAGAGAAAAAAGTGTTGAAAGATGGCTTAGTATACTTTATGCAGTTGATTTATTCATATCTTTGAGTTATATGCATCCTGCCTATTTCTCCCGTAACAATGGGTGCTTTTTCACTACATGGACTCGATTTCAGGCACTTTAATCTATATTTAGTGAAAATTTCATTGAAGAATGTTAAGAAACAAATAAGTTTTATGTGTTTTACTGTATAATTGTAAATTTTCTGAACGTGTATGAATAATGTAAACAAATTCAAATAGTACTGCATGCATTTAAGAAACTCTAAAGTCATTCGAGAGAATTTGTTTTTATTGTACCTATAATCCTAAAATTAAGACTGTGCTATTATTATTAATTATGTAGCGATTTGAACTCCAAATTTTGGAGGTGATTGATCGATGAGAAATATACCCTCTAGTTTGATCGCAAGGCATATCTTTCCAACAAAAGTAATTGCAATAAAATGTTAATTGGATTAGTATGTCATTATATAAGAACATATAATCAAAACGACTCCCGGCAAGACATGAATAAATCTGTGGATCAACTGTACAAAGTTTACTAAGCCATCTTCTGACACTTTTTCTCTATGATAAATTTTTTTATGAATTTTGTGATTAGTTCCACATTAAAGCTGAGACTTTTCTCTACATTTTGGGTTATTTTCATTTTTTAGGGGCTCTGAATAGTAAGAATTATTGATCGATGAGCCCGATGTACAAAACTCCCGGAGAATTCTCAATTTTCGCGCATTTCGAAGCGGCTCAAAACTATGAGTAGAAATGGATTTATCTCCTAAACGGCTTAAGTAAGACAAAAATTTGTAAAGACCTTTTTTGTAGAGAAAGAGACGAGCTACAAATTTTGTTGAAAACTCTTTTCTGTATTTTCATAATTTTAGCCGTTAGAGCAAAAAAACCGAAAATCAAAAAGTTTTTCCAAATTTTTTTGAATTTTCCCGGAACTTGGAACTGCAAAGAATGCATCATTCCATGCTACAGGTTATTACCTATTTAAATCCCGGAGATGATCCTTTTATTAATTTTTGCGAGGTTTTCACAAAATTTTGCCTTCATTGCCTGTATTACAAAGAATTCAAACAGATATATGCGGAGCAGTACCCTCAAATTAGAGCCCAAAAGTGATATAAAAAACCTTTAGTTTTTTGCAAGTATCTCGAAAAGCGTTGTTTTAGCAGAAAATGTCTATACAGCAGATAAACCAACAAACTCTTTTTTAAACTACTTTTTCACTCATTTTTAATAATTTCATTTCTATGCACATTTGTCAAGATTTTCTCGAGAACTAAGGGGTCTACAAAAATATCTTAAAAACAAAGATTGAAATTTAACCAATTTCCTTGCGATTTACTACCAAAATTGGCAAAAGTATTGCTAGTGTTTGTAGAAATAACGTGTTCTTGATAACGTAAATTGTTAATAGTCCTTTAAATTGCGCTCAAACAAAAAATATATAAAATATTTCTTGTATCTGTTGAGAAGATTATTTCACCCATCAACGCCATGATGAGTGAGTCCATGAAAGGCCATTTTTTAAAATCATTACACCGATCAAATGTTAGTATTAATAGCATAATTACTAGATGGTATCTTGACAGCACAAGCTTGCAGTTTTATCGCTGAAAAACACTATACATAGCGGGCCAGCCAAATACGAACACGGATGCAATATGTCCAGTTGACTTTGATTCTCACTAGTTGGAGCTGATTTCAAATCCGACGATTTCCGACGAGCTGCGGATACCAGCTTCTTTTCAAGTTCAGCGAAACCATATTCGGTAGAAATTTACTTTCTCGAACCACACAATTCTCGAAACTTGGAAAGTCACGATTTTTATAGTTAAAATAGCGTAATTATATTAAAAATCTCAAGAAGTGAATTCATGGAAAAGCGAAAATGGTGTTTCCAGATTTTATGACTCCATCTCGAATATTTCCACTTAATTATTTATATTAACTGTTAACCGTCATTGCCAGCTCGTAACGGCACAATAGTAATTTATAATAAAAAGCAGCATTTACTCTGGGGCCGATGGCATTAATTTGAAATATGACTTCGGCCATGGTCCTTCTTAATAGTTTCGAGAGCTCCTACAATCACTGTGATCTTTGCATTTTTCATTCTGATCACTTCTATTTGGAGGACTCTAACTGCTTAACTTCTCAGCTTGCTTGAGCATCATGTTGACGTCATTCGGGATGAACATATCGATCAGCAAACAGGATTTCTCCTGTTTATCATGTACGACGATGTCCGGTACGTTTTCACGAACTTTCCTGTCAGTTATAATAGGCACGTCCAAAATAAGTGTGACATCATTGTTGTTAACAACTGTACAGGCGTATACTCATATTTCTGCGGTACCGCTATATTATATTGCTAACATATAACCCAGTGGAGACAACTGGCTAATTAGTTGTGTCGGGGAGTGTATTCCAATGGTGCCAACGTAGTACATCCCGTCGCCAACTGACTGACATGTTCCTCTACCAAGCCGCATATTCTGCACTTGCTGCCAACAGGCTGTTTCAGAATTATCCTCGGGTGGTATCTGATATTTAGCGCTTGATCCTTGGCTGCTGTTTTTAGTTTCTCCCTCCAATCTCGAGTTATATTCAACCATTTTATAGATATATCCTTGTCCGCTGCCGGTCGGTCAAGGTCGTAGAAGAATTGCCCATGCATCGGCTTGCGCAGAATACTTCTGTTTTCGTCTTTTCAGTGCTGCATTTACTCCTCTTCGTGGCGTCCTCGTCAGTGGTTTCGGTTTCCAGATATTCTTCCTGGATGTTACATGCTTCCTTCTCACTGGACTACAAGTTTTTCTCCTGAACGTGTTCTTTAAGTAGTCATGTAAATATCCTTTTCTTATTATTATAATATCGCTCGTAGAAAAAAATTCATACCACTGTGTTAGTGACCGAATTCTGAACAAATTTCAAAATATCGGTCTGTCTGTCTGTCTGTCTGTCTGCCCGTCTGTATGTTCGTCACGGTTCTGTAAAGCACGATAATTTAAGAATAAAAAGTCCGATTGTATTGAAATTGGAACAAAATTGATCATTAAACAAACAAGTTATTAATTATTTAAATTAAATTTTTTTCTGTTTTGTAATTAGATAGAAACTCTCTAATACTAATATATTTACAAAAAACTGCTAAGAGCAATCTATAGAATGTGCAACAATTATATAAAAAGTGCAGTAAATCGGCTAAGAGTATAATGGTTAGCTTGTTATTGTTATTAAAAAATATATATTTTATTTTCGAAAAAGAATGTTGATTACATTATCTTGCAGCGTCATTAAGAACCATTTAAATGCAGGTTGATTTCGAAAAAATATTTGCAAACTATTTATTTTTTGCAAACATCTTTATAAGTGTGCATTTTATAGATACAAATTATCAGACTTTAATTGAAATTTATAAAATTTTCTCTAATTTAATTTTGTTTTATTGCATTACGATAAAGTTAGACAAAAACGGTATTTTTTGTTTAAAAGAATTATTACTTTTTATGAAAAAAGCGGCCTTTAAACCCTATATACTTCTAATTTGAGGACGTTGTTCCAAATATTGTCTTGTTTGAACTTTTTTGGGTTGAACAAAATCCCATCTGTGGTTCATGAAAAACGCTAACTTTACAGGAGTACAACGTTATTTTTATTTTCAAATTTACATTCACCGTGTCAACAAAGTCCTGGTCAAGAATTACTGGACCGTAGCCTCCCCTTAGGCTTAAATCCTGATCTATGTTGGCTTTCAAACCCCAAGTACAAACACAGTGCGCCAGTACAGCCCAAAGGATTATTGTTATTTATTCAAGACTTTATCGTTTAATAATTGATTTCAACCGCGACTGCAGATAAACAGGCTAAACCAACGGTTTACCTTGTTATTTCAGCTCGTTGAAATTCGGAGAATGTTCTCAGGGTAGGATATGAGATTGGAGTAAAGATAATAAATTCATCTTGTTTCAAATGTATATACATTGCACATTACGTTCTAGTGTGGGGAGAGACTTGTGGAATTTAATAAAGAATGTGGATATATTTTGTATAATTAAACCCTGCCTTCAAGCGCAGATTTCACAGAGGAAAGATATGCGGGCAGAATATGTTTACACTTTTGATCCTTCAAGTGAAAATGTTTCTGCTATACCAGAAACCGACCATTTTGGTAGTCTAGAGCTTATATTTATAATACATCAAACCTTCTATATTAAATATATTTTACAAAACAAGATCAATACTTATAGGTAGAAGTTTTGATTTTATCAATAACACATATATAAAAAAACGAAAAAAAAAAATCGGCTCCAAGGACTAAACCTATCATGCCTACAGTATTTTTGTGTGCTGAAACCTAATTTTCAATTTAAAAAAAATTGTACCGCCTAGATTTCGAATAAATCCCGGTTTTTATTGTTTATGGTAATAAAAACCGGAATTTACTTGGAATCTACGCGGTAGAATTTTTTTTATTGTAGACCTGTGTAATGATCCAAACTAAACAATTCTACAAAAATACTAAGTATATTTAAATATATATCATTAAAACGTAGACAAACATTTTATTACTTTTCATAATGGAACTGGAGATTTATTTATCACCCAAAAACATTACAAATGTAAAAAGGAGGAGGGTCCCTAAGACCGGTTTTTAGCCCCCTTCATTTTTTGACAAAAATAAGCGAACTTGATTTTTTTAAAGATTTTTGAACAAAAATAGGTCATTTCCAGGTGAGGCGAAAAATTTCTGCCTCCCTTTGTTTCACCGTGTTTCCCGCCCTATGTTATAATTGCGGTTAGGTAGTAATTATTAGGCATAAACATGGAAATATGATAAAATAGTATAAACTTTACTGACGTAAAAAATAGAGAAGTACCCCTCCTCCTTCATTTGACTGCCTCTTATTTCCATAAATAACGTAAATATGTTATTTAAAGAAATATGTGAAGTTAATAATAATATCATGTCTATACTTATGTGGTTAATGAGAGATTATAGAATACTGTACCATATTATGTTGATATAATTACTCTTCCCCCCTTCCTTTTTCCTTATACCCCCCTCCCTCTTCTTACACCCCCTCTGCTTTAATACAAAGTAAAAATGTGCGTTATGTGAACTATATCAAATAATTAAAAATGTGTTATTTACAGGTTGGTTAATATTGACGAAATTACCCCCACCCCATCCCTACATATTTTCTATAAATCAGTATAATATGCTTTAACGAATATATGCTAGACAAGTAAACATGAAAGTTAGTAATCCTACTCTCGGCTTCAATCAGAAATAACGGCATAGTTATCTCTTCCATTTGGAATTTTTTATTATCGTGTTTTCCATTATCAGCAAAGGAATGTTTCTTATAAGAGCAGCTCGTGTCTCTAACATTTTAATACATATCTTAACCTGATTTAGTCACAATAATCCTGCACTTGGCTTTCTGAAAAAAAGGGGTGGAAGGGTAAAAACTTTTCTGGAAATAACCTATTTTTATTCACAAGGCCTAAAAAAATCGAGTTCACGTATTTTCGTCAAAAATTGCAAGGGACCGAAATCCGGCCTTAAGGTCCCTCCACTTTTGTCCGTCTTTTCCTTTCGATCATGGCAATAACAATAAAGAGAAATGATATTACTGAAAACAACCGTCTATCGACAAATATGAGAGCATAACAACAAATAAGCCACTGAATCATTATGCATCATTATGCTTTGCTTACTTAACAAAGAATTTTATTAATTCAACGCATATAACGATTAAATCAGCGGATTGTTTATCAAGTGGTTTATTGATTGTTACGCTCTAATATTTGACGATAGAAGGTTTAGAGCGGGTGATATGGGCGCATGGGTTTCGAGTACATTTCGAACGCAGTTTTTTTGCTGGAATCAGTTCAGGAGATAGTACTTATTGTGAAAATCCATGTTACCAGACGTCAACCTGGTCTGATATTGTTTAAATTTTGTTTATAACAAAAGGAAATATTGTATTATTATGTTATTAAATTTTTTTAAACAAACTAGTTTTTTTATATTTTTGACCGATTTCCAACAATATTTGGTAACTTTTTTTCGTAGGGTTGATACTTTCAATGTTATTTTATTTTAAAAATTGAAAAATCGCCAATTTCTTGTTTTCTGATGCTCTAAAAGTAAAATAAAAAACGGTTTTTACAATACATACATTTTTATATCTTTAAACCTTACACATGAACTTCCAAAAAAATGGAAGCGGCAATTTTTTATTTTACGTCTCATAGCGACCACTATTCTTCGACGATTTGTGAAAAATTCGTATCGGAAAAAATTTGTCACTGTAGATTTCAGCATATAGGTCATTGATTGCTGAAACATTTTAAGTCAAAATATACAGGGTGTTACATTTGAAAAAATTTAGTTGACAGTAAAAATAAAAAAATTTGAACAATCATGGAGAACACCCTGTAGAGCTAGTTTACACTTTGTACCTCTGTTTTGACTTAATATGTTTGAGCAATCAATTTTACCTAAACGCTGTAATCCATTGTGATAACTTTTCTTCGACATGAAGTTTTTAAAAACCATCGAAGAAAAGTGGTTGCTATGAAGTATAAATTTACTTAAAAATCGTCAATTCCATTTTCTAGAAGTTCATATTATGCAAGGTCTAAAAAATCGGTAAAGGTATTTGCACAGAACTTCCCTATTTATTTATATAGGGCGGTCACTCTAAAAAATTATTGATTAAGAAATGACACATAAGAATTATAATCGCAATGTAGTTAGCCCTCTTATTACAGAGGAAACCTGATAACTTTTTTCTATCATCTACTCTATAGTGGTGGGGGACAAAATTTTCAATTCAAAACATTTTTTTGTTGTAATAGGTTTAGAATGTAACGAAACGTGGAAATTTTAAAATTGAAAAGAAAATTCCATGTACTTGGTGGGAAAAAAACTATTTTTTTTTTTTAATTTTCAAAACAAATTGTTTTTTGAAATATGTTTGGAATGTCATGAAATTTTAAATTTGAAGAAAAAACGATTTTTTTCCATCTATTTTATGAAGAAATTTTTTCTTTTTGATTTTCAAAAAATATGTATATTTTTTTAAGTATGGTTAGAATGTCATGAAACGTGGATATTTTAAATTTGAGCAAATAAAATTTTTTAACAACATCCATTTTATACAGTATTTTCAAAATATTTTTCAATTGTAAATTTTCAAGAAAAACTTTTTTTTTTAAATAGGTTTAGGATGTCACGAAACGGAAATTTTAAATTTGAGCAAAAATAAAAATTTCCATTATCTATTTCCTATAAACGGTCCACTCTGTATATTTTCCAGTGAAAGTCTAACCATTTCTTCGGTGGTAGTGGCGTTAGCCACCTACCAAATTTGACTGTTCTCCGTCAAGTAGTTTTTTAGTTAGTACACCAACAGACCGACAAACAGACAGGCAGGCAGACAGACCGACAGACAGACAGACTGACGGAATTGAACAACCTGTATTTTCGTAATCTACGTGTTCTGAAACGTGAAAATCCGAAAAATTCTCGTAGGGTGATCTTTTTTCGAATACAATACTTATTTTTTTTATTTTTTTTATTTTAATGCCTTATTTATATTAACGTCCTGGCGGAGTTCAGCTAATTGCTGCTCTACCACTCAACCAGGACACGTACACATAGACATCAACACAACAACCATTCCCTGTGATATTGCCATCTACCGCAGCTGAGACTCGAACTCAGGAGAGATAACAGCGACTAGACATGTTGTGCCACCCAACAGTGGTCTAGGTCACTGCTACCGTCTCGGTAACACATGAAAAAACGCCACCAACATCCATACCCTGGCCAGGATTCGAACCCGGGACTCCGTGGTCGCAAGCCAAACACCTTCAGCATTGCGCCACCTCGGTATGAGAGAGAAGTAAAAAGTATGTAATAGTTTTTTGTTTTGTCAAAAAACGAGAAATTATCACACACATTTCTTGTTGAATATCAGTCAAAAAAATATTTAAAAAAATTTATTTGAAAAAATGTAATATTTCCTTGTAACGTGTCTTATTTTAAACAATATTTTTTAAACAATATTGTCTTCAACAATATCAGATCAGGTTGTCTGGCAACATGGATTTTTATGATGTGGATATCACTAGTTTTTGTTGCAATACATTTGTAAATATGAATAAACTAAAATTGTACGTGTGAAACAAAAACAAATTATTTAATCTTAAGAGTAGGTATGCCTCGACAAGCTGCTAAAATTTGCAACAGGGAAGCTGAAAGGGAAACTCCAGTGGGCGGTCCTTTAAAAACGATAATATATTATTTTATGTCTTTATAGTACTATGTACACTAAGTAGTAAATAGAAATGAATGACCGTGATTCAACTTATAAGTTCGTAAATAGTTCATGATTGTATATAAATTCTACCTGCCAAAGCTCAAAGGTTATGCCGACACATCTATCCTATCGTTCTAACCTAAATGCGTTTTTAACATATTATTCCTTCAATAAATACAGTATTTATAATTTAAACGGCTAGGTATTATGCTTCCCTAGAATTTTAATTTGTAATATGGAGTGTACGAGTATATCTATATTTTCGCATAATGGAAAAAATATTCAATAATTAGTAATCTGCATTAATTAATAATAATCGCCAATAAGGAAAGAATAATATTAAATAAAAAGAATGAAAGAGTTGATGAGGTCTGATAAAAATTATAAACAAAAATTAGTGGTATGCAATATTGCAGCTACGGACACATGTTTCGGAGTTATTGCTCCTCATCAGCGTAGCATGGCATAAATAATATTGTTATATTGTTAAAAGCAAGACCAACAAAGACAGGAAAGCACAGTATATTGTAGGTACTCTATTTTGTACCTTCGTACCTCATGTGCCATATATGAAGAGCAATAACTCCGAAATACGTGTCCGTAGCTGCAGTCTTGTTTGTTATTGGGGGTATAGTACTAATTCTTGTTTATTTTATAACTAAATAGAAAACTTTAGTTTAATTTTCGTATGTGTAAAGCTTTAGCTGTTACATCATTCAACAAATCAAAATTTGAACTCTTGTATCCTCAGGGGATTCCTCAAGACTTCTTGAATTTTTATTTTGTAGTCTCCCTCAAATAATGGTAGTTTACCAATAAACAAAAATTAGCAACCATTGTTAAAATAATAAATATACACCACGCAAGTTGTTTTATCCAATAAGTGTTATGCGTATAGTATTAGTTATTTATTGGTCTAATTTGTCTATAGGTACACGATATTCTTAGAAACTGTTAAACTTAGAAAAAAAGTTTCAAATAAAAAAAGTGTCTCCATCTTTATTTCTTCTCAGCATAAACTTAAAGGGTTTTCCGTTCGTTAACTGATCCTTGCAAATACTCACATTTTATCGACATGGTTTTTGAAAAAAAATCATATTTTTTACAATTATTAAAATTTGACCTTCATGTTACCACAGTTCATTAATAAATATGTAGTGATGACAAGTAAAATTGAAATCCATTAATGTTTTCGTTTTTTGAATTATGGCAAGTTAAACAAAAAAATAATTTTAATTATTATTGTTATACATCCAATAGACGCCGAGAATAAGAGAAATGGTTCGCAGAAATTCAGTGATAAATAATTATTTATAATCATTAAACTATTCAACGGATCATTATGAAATTCAGTAGTTGTCTATCGAGAGATAAACCACCGTCGGCACTCGTTCTCCGAATTTTAGGCAGGCTGTCGGCAGCCATGGCAGCGGCGGTAATATAATTGAAAGCCCCGCAAGTGCGTCTGGTTGGAGTTACGCAGGCGCCGCGCGCCGCAGGCAACTTAGTCTCGGCAGTTCGTGTAATTTCTACAAGTGGTTGACCTCTCAGGTACAGGGTTTCTCTACAAATTTTGAAAGCAGGGATAAAAACCTGCAACTTGAGTCTTAGAACGTCTACATTGGTACGCGATTTCAACAAGAAAATATTTTCAACATCGGTCCACATTACCTTCTGGACAATATTTTTAGCTCTGATTTGTTAAATTTTCACGAAAGCTGTTTTTTTCTTGAAAATATTTTCGAGTTTAAAGGAGTACGTTGGTTTCTCTTTTTCTTTTTACATTTTGAGCCTAGATTTCATTATTTTGACAGATCGATAGATAACTTTACTGCCCACAGTTTTTATCCCAAACATTTCTTTCTATTTTTCCCAGAAATAAAAGTTATTATGAAAAAAATCCTGTTGCTTAGTCTAATGCAACAAACTGATGCGTGTGACTTGATGAGAAAATGGGAAAAATTTGCGCTTTACTTTTGTGTTTCTAACTCCTTTCATTGCAAATCGCATTGCCCGTTATAATTCTATATTCATGAGTTCATTAAAATTTAATATTAATTGCATTGTCCAATAAATTTTTTCAAATATACCAGCATTCCACCATTTTAAAAAGAATTGAAATACAATTACACATTATTGTTAGTGCATGGGTGGCTACATATAACTAGTTATATATTGTTATAATTCGGTACTTGTGGTATAATCAAAGAGTAGAGTACCTTGTACCTGTTAAGTATAATAGTAAATTAATGGAATTTGGTATTTTATTGGGCGTCCCGTGTTATTAGAAATGGTTTGGTTTAATTTTTTATTTCGTTCATTCGTTATATTTTCTCATTCATAAAATAATTGTGGGTGAAGGGCGGAGCTTAAACTGTAATAAATCCAGAGGGAGCTCGTATCAGTATAACATTTGTTGCAAAATGTGCCTTTGCACGGTTCCGTGCTATACATGTTTTTGCAAAAACTATTATGTTTTTTGGAAAAATAAAAATAGTACCATACACAAAAAACATGAATGAAGGTTTGTATCGAGTCCTTTTTCTCATATTTTGATTTTAAATATGTTTAAAAAAATCATAAAATCTCGCAATTTACTGCTAATTAAAACAAATCTTATTAATTAATACCAATTTTTTTCAAAATATTAAAACGATACAAACCTAGATTGATATGTTTTCTTCTATTTTTCGCTTGTACAAATTTCGTAATTGCAATGGTCTAATTATAATTTGTCGCGGACGGTGCGGCGTTTTAGGCTAATTTGTTTCTGATTTTTAGACGGCATACCCACTCTTAATAACGTCTTAAAATACGAGGATAACGAAAATAACCCAGGCACACAAAGGAAAGATATGTACATTTAAGCAGACCATCATATCATATCGGGATTTTCCCCTAACCTCAAATAATTGTTAAAAATCGGAAAATGTTAAAGGGAGAGGGGGTGAATTTAGGAAAACTCCTGACGTGGTGGGACCATTTTAACAGAGCGGCGGTATCGGATTCAGCGAGTCAAAATACAGAGGTGTCATACTCTGCCCAAATGTACATGACATTTTTTCTTTAATTGTGTATCTGTGTAATTAATCTCATCAATGAACGAGATAAAGCTAAATGTATGGAGCAGATGTTATAATGTCCACAAAACTAAATTAATAATAAATTAAAACAAATACACTATACAACTTTTCAAAATGTTATGTTTTGTTTCATGTACTAGAAACATTTCATTTAAAGTAAATGCGAGGTATTCGTTTTATCAAGGAGTGGTTAGATATTACAGACAACTTATTCAACAGCTAGCTTATAAAGCTTCTTGCTTGGAGATTGTAGTGTTTGACTTCTGTGAATATTAGCCAACGCCTGTAGTAGGGGCTGGGTGAAATGAGGGAAATTGAAAATGTCGAATGAATTCAAACAGTTAGTCGAAACGGCTGACCAGTTAGAGCGAGAAGAGCAGATAGCGTTTTGTTGCGTGCTAGGCGAGAGAAAGGGCTGGCTGAAAACTGAAGTAAATGTAGCTGGTGGTTTTGTCACAGGAGTTTTAGAGGAAAATACGGACGCAAACAACCGTCTACTTCGATCTTCCAATACAAAAACTAGTGGTACGTAGTTAAGTATTCTCATACTAATGAAGCTTAAAGAATTGTGTCAATTCAATTCTAGTTTTTAAATCCAAATCTACCCCAAAAGCAAGAGACAAGTTCAGGAAATGGTAGAAATTTGTCCGCTTCCAAAGTCCTGACCCTAATGAATATATTAATTTTTCGCATTTACTCTATCATTGGCCGCTCACAGTGTTGGCGAATTTTTACGTTCCTATACTATAGTTTATATACTGAAGACTAAAACTTTAACATCTTCGGTCTTAATATCTTTTTAGGTCTATGTAACAATGAGTTTTTCACTCGACGAGAAAGAAATAGCAGTATTCCGACCAATTGAAATGTATGTAAATATTTTTTTAAACGTTGATAAGAGATTAAACTACCTTCAAAAGAACTTTGAAAAGTGTGAACTAAAATTTTTCAGTATAGAAAAACAGTGGAATATGTTACTGTTTTATAAAGTCGGCGCTATCAAGCGCATTTCCGAAATTAGAAATAAACTACTTAAAAATGGAAATGAGAACCATTTCAAATAGGCAGCTCCTACAAATTCGAATCAATTCGAGTGCACTTTTCATCAGTGGATAATACAGTTCATTGACTTGAACATCCAATCTATTCAATGTTGTCTAGATTGTTAATAAAAGTATAAAAAACCGCTGCCTAAGGAATCACTACTTCCACATCCAGATTTTTCATCCAAATCATCTTAAAGGAAACGTCTAGACTAGACTTGCACTATAGTATGTGGAAATTATAGGACATAGAATTTTAATAATATTTGTGGCAGATTTCATAGAATGTTTGAGGCGTTAGTTTCTACCATATACGTTAAAAATGAAGTTTCTAGTTTACTCTACATATTTTCCCCTATTCTCAACCTACCACGTCCCACCTCTTCAATGGAATCATCTCAATCAGATATCATTACAGTACATACATGTACTAAGTTTCAAGTGAATATCTCAATTTTATGTTATCAATCCCACTAATAATGGAGCAGTATTGGTGGGGTTTGAAAAATATTAGACAGAAATATGAGGCCTTGGTGCCGAGTATATACACCAAATCGCAAATTTCTGTACTCTTACCAGCTTGACTTACTTATTTTCCCATATTTACTACTATTTAACCCCCAACCCTTCAGCGGAATCATCTCAAAATAGAATCTAGTTCCAGATGTAATAATACATACGTCTACCAAATTTCAACTGAACATCTCAATTTCATTTTATCAACCCCTTTAATAATGGAGTAATGGTGGTGGGGGGTTGAAAAATATTATTAAAATATCTGAGGCCTTGGCTTCTAGGACATACACCGAATTTCAAGTTTCTGCACTCTTACCAGCTTGCTTTACTTAATTGTCCCTATTTACCTCCAGTTACCCCCACTCCTTCAACGCAATTATGTCAAAATATAATCCAGTTTCAGATATCGTTATAATACATACGTGTACCAAAGTAAAAATCTATATTTAATTTTATAAACTAATAAGGGAGTGGGGGGTGGTGGGGGGATGGAAAATATTATAAAAATACCTGATGCCTTCGCTTCTACTATATACCCCAAATCCCAAATTAGTGTACTTTTACCAGCTTGCTTTACTTATTTTCCCCTATCTACCCCTATTTAACCCCCAACCCTTCAACGAAATCATCTCAAAATATAATCCAGATCCAGATGTCGTTATAATACATACGTGTACCAAATTTCATGTGACTATTTCAATTTTATTTCATCAACCCCTTTAATAATGGAGTATAGGTACTTATAAAAAATTCTGAGACCTTGGTTCCAAGTACATACACCGAATTTCAAGTTTCTGTACTCTTACCAGCTTGCTTTACTTATTTCCCATATTTATCCCTATTTAACCCCCAACCCTTCAACGGAATCATTTCCAAATATAATCCAGTTTCAGATATCGTTGTGATACATACGTGTACCAAGTTTCAAGTAAATGTCTGAAATTTTATTATATCCTTTAATAATAGAGTAGGGGTGGTGGTGGGGGTTGAAAAATATTATAAAAATCTGAGGCCTTGGCTTCTAGTACAAGCACAGAATTTCAAGTTTCTGTACTTATACCAGCTTGCTTTATTTATTTCCCCTATTTAACCCCCAACCCTTCAACGGAATCATCTAAAAATATAATCTAGTTCCAGATGTCGTTATAATACGTGTACCAAATTTCAGACGAATATCTCAATTTTATTTTATCAATCCCTTTAATAATGGAGTAGGGGTGGTGGGGGGGTTGAAAAATATTATAAAGAAATCTGAGGCTTTAGCATCTAGTACATACACCGAATTTCAAGTTACTGTAGTCTTACCAACTTGCTTTACTTGTTTTCCCCTATTTACCCCTATTTAACCCCCAACCCTTCAACAGAATCATCTCAAAATATAATCTGGTTCCAGATGTCGTTATAATACATACGTATACCCAGGTGAATATCTCAATTTTGTTTTATCAACCCTTTTAATAATGAATTGGGGGTGGTGGGGGGATGAAAAATATTATAAAAAAAATCTGAGGCCTTGGCTTCTAGTACATACACCGAATTTCAAGTTTCTGTACTCTTATTAGCTTGCTTTACTTATTTCCCCTATTTAACTCCCAACCCTTCATCAGAATAATCCCAAAATATAATCTAGTTCCTGATGTCATTATAATATATTCGTGTACCAAATTTCAAGTAAATATCTCAATTTTATTTTATCAACCCCTTTAATAATGGATTGGGGGGTGGTGGGGGGATGAAATATATTAAAAAAAATTTTTAGGCCTTGGCTTGTAGTACATACATCTAATTTCAAGTTTTTGTACTCTTAGCAGCTTGCTTTACATAGGTATTTCCCCTTATTTACCCCTATTTACCCCCAACCCTTCACCGGATATCTTCAGAAAACAATCCAGTTCCAGATCTTGTTATAATATATACGTGTACAAAATTTCAAGTCAATATTTTAAACCGTTCCGGAGAAACCGTGGGGACAATAAAAAAGTTACAGACAGACACAGGCAGACAGACATAGAGACAGATTTTTTTTTTCGCTCAAATTTAAAATCTCGACGTTTCCTGACATTCTAAACCTATTTCAATAAAATAAATTTTTTTTAAAAATTTTACGATTACTATACTTCTAATCCACTACGTGGATGTGGAAGTAATTAACATAGAACTTCGGGAAAACGCCTAGTGGTGGTACACATTTTGATAAATATTTCAATGTTATTTTCTGGTAGTCTGCTTTATTGTGCAGGAAATATTTTCGAATATTGGTCCGTATTATTTTTGTTAAAGATGGTGTATTGTTTTAAATTGGATATGAGCTTAAAAAAGTTATCATATTATACGAACCATTCATTCAACATAATTCTCATTTCAATTAGTGTTTTTGATATGTTGTTATAACTGTTCCATCTATGGGTAAAATTTTAAAATGTCATTTGAAACTTTTACTGTTTTTTGTTTTTAGTTTTAAAGAGGCACCACGTAAAAGTGAGTTGTGCTATATTCGAGCACCATGTCAATCACACTGCATATTAATTCAGTTTGTTTTTCTTTTCCAGGTAAGTTGCATAAACTACCTCTTAAGTGAACTGGAATTAAATGTAAGTTGCAAAATTATTTAATCGAATCTGTCGAAAAAGTACATCAAGACTTGAACTTTATAAACTTAGAAAACCTCGTCAATAACACAGGCACACACAAAAGTAGTCGAGTGCGAGAAGTAAGTAAGAGTGCCCGAAAAAATGAAAGTGTAGCTAAAAATGTTTAAAATATCATGGATACGTAGGATGGCGAGAGAAATCGAATGGCGTAAACTAGAAGTCTATAGCATTTTTGCTTTCCGAGAAAATGCCTTGAGAAGTGAGGAGAAAAGAGATTTTTTCCTTCCGGTGACTTTGAGCGTCCCTACATCGGAAACGCAGGTATCGCAGGAATATATGGTTTGCGCCATTCGATTTCTCTCGCCATTCTATGTACCCCTGAATTTTCAGATTTTTAGCTACACTTTCATTTTTTTGGGCATTCTTACGAAGTCTCTTGAGGTTAGGAAAAATGCAAGAGCCAATCGGGCAAAACGGATATCGGATTCGTGTTCAGCAGGTCAAAATGTACGGGAATACATAGGTCTGCCTTCACTCACTCCACTTTATTTTTTTGTATGCCTGTGTAATTAACGGTCTATTTTTAGTATACCAGCGCCGCGGTGGTAAATCTTGAATGCATTAGTTGTTGAATAGGAGTGCACGTGACGGCGGCCCTATCTCGGAAACGAAGTATCGTAGATATGTCTAGTTTGCCCAATTCGATTTCTCTGTCTCAACAATATTGTTTATCTCGAAAACTGGTAGGGTTAAGAGTATGTTATAGTACATAAACCCAAGCTAAAATTTTATGAGGAATCCAAATATACAATAAAATACAGGGTATTCCATTTAAAATAATAAAGTTAGGTGATACACCCGGTGTAAGCGGAAGTAAAATATGCATGAAAATATTTTCATTAGATCCGTCATATCCAAAAACTCCCTTATACTAATTCTCAAAATTTTAAACTCGACAAATCCCAAGAAACGTCTAATACCCGCTTTCCGTGAATAGCCCTTACTCCAGTCACTTTAGACAAAAACTTGGCTTCTGATCTAACAAAATATATCCATTCATTTTTTTTTCTTTTAATAGATTTATTTTGGTGTTTTCATAAAAATATTAAAAATCGAAAACGAGGTCACTATCTGATAAGAAAATGAATCAAGGTCAAAGTTCACAAAGAATGGTTTTTTGCGAATATCGCGCTTTCTATGGCTCGGAGGCCAATGAGGTTATTATGAAAATGAAGGATGATGAAATTTCGCACGAAAATCATATATTCCATTTTTTATGTACAACGAACGGTTTAGGCAAAAATGTGCTTCGAAATTTCCACACAAGGGAAGTTTTATTTTCCTATTACGTGAACACCAAGTACACTATTTTATTAAAATTCGGTTTCAGTGAGTTTTTGATAGCAACGAATAAGATGATGAGATTGCTTTACAGTTAAAACTTTGCCTAATATCTTTTTGTGGAAAATTAGGTACATTTTTCTTCTTAACGATGGACACCACTGATTCATTTTAAAATATTTTACCTTGATACAATCTCTTGATGGATATGTACCTTCCACCCAAATTTTATAAAAATCACATTATAAATAAGAGTGCAGTGGTATAGGAGTCATGGAAAGTAGGACATACTGTATAATAGTTAACATATATATGTTCTATTTTATATATCGATCAGCTAATAAATACTATACATAGAACAAGCACGTATTCTATGCATCGACTATATGAAATAGGACATATTATGCCTTGCGCGGAAACTTTGAAGCAAAATTTTGCCTAAACCGTTCATTGAACATAAAAAATGGAAGAGATCATTTTTGTGCGGAATTTCATTATCTTTCATTTTCATTAACTCAATTGGCCTCTGAGCCATAAAACGCGCGATATTCGCAAATAACAGTTTTTGTGAATTTTCACCTTGAATAATGTTTTATGCCATAGTGATCTCGTTCACGACTTTTAGCATTTTCTTTAAAACACCAGAATAAATCGATTTAAAATAAAAAAATTAAGGATATATTTTGTTAGATCAGAGTCTAATTTCACTGGGCTACCTATATAGTTAAAGTCCATTACCAATGTTATCAGTTAAAGTTATTACAATGACAATTGTTATTTTAGAAATAGGTCCAAGCTAGCAATAATCCACTTTACGTATTTCCATTTGGAAGAGATAACCTACTAAAATAATTCTAGTCTGATTCTTCGGGTTTCGCATCAACTTTACAAAGTAATCAAACAATCGTATCAAATGCATCAATTACTACTAAAAGATTAACGGGGAGTGCCTTTACAACGCCTTACTTTTAAATCAACTATATCAAAGTAATGATGCACATCGAATCCCTAATAATATCACGAAGAGAAATTTATATATAATACTAAAACAACAAAAATTGTTGTTTTTTTTATTGAACAAGCATGGAATTAATTAACTAATTAAATGTTGTTTGAACTAGAGCCTGTCGTGACAATCAAATTGAAATAGTTTTTGCAAGCACTAAAACATCGACCTCAATGCATTTTATGTGCGTTTCGTCAACCAAGTTGGAGTCATCTGGTGATAATCAAAATTTGATTTAGTCATATATCCCTTGTAAGAGTATTATTCCATTGTTTGGTCGACTGTAAGTGACGCTTTATTTAGCAAATTCTTGTTGCCGTTGGCAATGGTCCGATATTTTTCATAACATCTCTAGGAAAATAAAGTAAATTTGAGGGAATTTCCTCTTTTATGTATGTACAGTGTGTCTCACTTAAGAGTGTAACAGCGTAATAATTCTTTTGTTTTTTGTCCGATTTGAATCAAACTGATCTTAAAAGATACAGGTCATCAAGGTCTATTTAAGACCGCAGAATCACTTTCCATCATAAATGCAAAGCCATCTACGATACTAAATTGTATAAAAAAAACAAAAAATTAGGCATTTTTTAATAAAAGAGTTTCAATTAAATTATAATTAAATTCCAATAAAATCTTATTGTTCTTCAGTAACAGTATTACTGACAGATGACATCGTTGAAGACGAATCAAAAGCTAACTCTCCGAACTTGGTTTGATTATACAAAATTATATCGATGACGTCTAATTTATTTCTTATTGAATCTGACACAGCTTTCTGCAACTGTGGACGATCTCCATTAAATCAACAATTTCGATTCCAGTATCGGCCGAAGAAGTTGTAAACGCACTTAATGATCGGGCTAAACATTGGGATTATCCAATGCTATGTATTCTGCTATCTGTCATGGAATTTTTGCAGAAGTATTTTTACGTACCTATACTGGTTAATTTATACATTTACCTAGCCTACATATATTTTCTAGTTATTTCAACTGATTTGATGCGTTGTAAATCTTTATTAATAGTAGTGAGAGAACGCTGCATTCCAATTTTTAGAATTGGTATTGTTATTATTGTTAGAGAATTTTCATCCCCGATATCTTCAATTTACCCAATTCGTCCTTCCTACAATCGCCAATCATTTCCATAATAATAACAACTTGGAAAAGTTTCATTTAGCATAAGTGAGCAATGACCTAAATAATCATATTAGCTTACCTTCATCAACAAATATAAGTGTGGTAGAATAACACCCGGGACCCCGTACTTGAATATTGCAAACGATATCCCTATATGTATGTGCTTCGAGTAGAAATGTTCATAGCTTCCAAATATACTGGATTTTCTACGTTTAAAGCCATTTCCTTTCTTCAATCGTAATAATACTCTTTAACGCTGAGTACTCACACCGAAAAATGCCTAGAGATTTTGACCTGACAAGTCTATTTCAGTTTTTTCGATGTGGAATCGCATCCTTGTCTCGACACCAATTCTCGTCATATCTCTCTTGGGATTTTGTATCCTTGTCTGCTGCATCCTATATTTCCGCAGATATGTTTGAAAACGTTTGGAGCAAATGCGTAGCAAGTGCATGTTATGCAACACTAGGTTTTTCAGCTTTTCCGTATTTCAAATTACGTTCTTACTACTAATTTATTAAATCCAGGACCTTTGATTTGATTTAATTTTATCCTTTGGGTTGCCTAAAATTTGTTACAATCTATTTTCGGATGCATGAACAACGTTTTCAAAATCTTGCTTAAACCACGAGTAAATCGTGGTTATAGAGATGCAGATTTTGATTCCGTTTGATTTGAAAGGTCGAGAAGTTTCGAAGGATTTCTTAAAATCTACGTGTACTAAATATATATTTATATATTAAACTTACAGAGTATCCATTACTCTTAGCTTGAGGCTTACTTAAAGCTTTCTCTTTTGCAAATATGTTCATTCAGAAGGAAACTTAATAAACGATAAATCAAGAAATGGAAACGGGCCATTTTGTGATGACTACAATGATGTGACTCATTAGAATACTATTGTGTTCTATATGCAGTCTATCTATATTCTGGGGACCACGCCAAATATCTCGTTTAATATCTATTGTAGAAGAATAAAGTTTTAGAAACAGTTATCCCATTTTTTGCGAGTTATATTTCAGTAAAAAGAAGTTTGAAATCCATAGCCTGCTTTGTGAGATATATTACAAAAACCTGAAAAATGGGAAAACCACAAACGGTTATAGCTTCTTTTTTTGGAGAGATACGAAAAAAGTTAAAGGGACGAAAGTTGACGGCAAAGACAATAAGAATAATAATGTGTATTAAATAATTCGAGAGAAGTAACTACCTTTCTAGTGAGAAAAAAAGGAAAATTTAATGGGCTTGTTCCATGATATTATTTTTATATAGTTTTTATACTTTTTCATATAGTACTCGATATTCTCAGTATGCACTTAAAATTTCGTATTATTAACTTTTTCCATTCTCGAGATAAAAGGAGTTGAAATTAGTAATGGTTGCAAAAACCGAGCGCTTATTTGTGACGTCACTACACGCAAGTGACGTAGGAAAAAGGCCTTCTGGGATCCTTCAAATTTAACCTGAAAAGTCGAAAAACATGAAATTTTCAAACGCTAGTAACTAAATAAATACGTCGAGTGGAAGTTCGTTCTATGTCTCTACGGGAAGGAGAAGGTCGGTGATGAATCCTAATCGTAAATTGTAGGATCAAAATCAAAAATTGGTCCCGACAGGAGCGAGAGAAAACTGTAATTTTTTGACATTTCACCAAATTTTACTCCCCTACTGTCAAGAATTAAGCAAAACAAACAATACTTCGAAAACACTTATAATTATAACAACTAAGGAGCATCAAGTCTATTGAGATCGCCGAGTCTATGCATATAGTGACGTAGCGCCTGGCCACGCCCCATTTTTGCGACGTGGAAGTTTGTAATAGTTTTTAAGATACTAAACGTGCGAATAAGATTCTGATTTTTTGCAGATCCATTATTTTATACTTGCACTTTCGATTTATGAAATAAAAAAAAATGCTGAACAAACCCAATCCATTACTTTTTTCTCTTTGCAACGATATAAAACATGTCACAAACATTTTAACTGATAGTGTCAATATTTAATATTTAACGAAAACCACAATATATATCATTGAATCATAAAAATCAGCTATGCCATGATTAGTGAAAATTCACTTATAGTAATTATAACTCAGTAATTATTTATTACAACGTAATACAAATAAATAAATATCTCATAAATAAAAATACAAGCACAAAACGAACACCCAAAAAACGAAAAACTATGTATAACATTACTACCCTGAAAAGAAAATGTATGTGTTTATTTTTCTAACTATAACAGATGCTCAAATTGTGAAACGTGTATTCTAATACACAAACGTGCTGTACGAGACAGAAGAATCCAATGGAGTAATATCTGGTGATCGAGCTGGCCATAGAATGGGTCCATAGGTGCCTATCCAGCTATCTGGCATAACTTGATTTAAATAACTTGTACCAAGTTTCTTATATAGACCATAATTTATCAGGTTATTTATCTTTCGTAATAATCATCCTAATCAAGATCAGTCGGAAAATAAGTTATTTAATGTTGGAACATTTGCGTTTCTCGTATGATAAACAAGCCCCTGCAAGAATAATTTGCAAGACTAATGTATTCCCCATGGATAACCGTTCTAATAAAAAATGTATTTAATGAAAGAGGGAAATAGGAAACATAAAGACTCTAAATTACGTGGCTTCCACCATTATAAAGAACTACGTAATTGCACATTAGCTGCTATAAGTGGAAAGAAACGGAATATTTAAACCATTCAGGAAGTTTATAAAATAAAACATATCTGTGGAGTACTGTGAAATTTCTGAATAAACAGCAAAATTAGAAAAGTAATTTACTTGCAACACAATAATCCTGAAAATTTCATTACGTTCTTTCAGTTTTTTGTAAATAACGCTTCATTTTATAAACAGTTGCCTGAAAAGGGAATATTTCCTTAAAGAAATGAATGTAGAGTTCTTATCACTCAGATGCTAAAAGTCACTAATTTTAAAAGTATTTCTGACTGTCATTCCAAATATTTATTTTTCGTATCTTAAATTATAGTGGAGTTCAGGAGCCGGGATTTCACTCGAAAATTACAAATATCTACTACTGGGCCAATCTAATTTCCCACCTCCCGTTCTCAAGGGGGGTTGAAACCGATTCCGAGGCCCAAAAAAATGTTTGGCTCCGGCTACCCCCCAAATTTGTCCCAGAACCACCCTTAAAATAATTTTCCCGATGCAGACATCAATCCAACCATGTATTTTGGTGAATTCGCCTTCCACATAACTTAAGGATTCCTAGATCCCTCGATTCAACCCCTGTAGGGCGCGGAGTTTTTGTTTCTAAATAATATTTACAATTTTTAAAATGGGAGTTTGCTGGATGGAATATGAAGGTGACCAATGTTATAACCAGGGATTGTTACAATCCCTTCAGGGAGTGGATTTTTTTTTTTTAATATTTACTATTTTTGAAAAGGGGGTTTATTGGAGGAAAGATGAAGGCGACCACTGTTATAACCAGGAGTGGTTACAACCTATCCAGGGAGTGGATTTCCACTCCTGAGGGTTGTTTGTTACAACCCTGATCGCCCTTCATCTTCCTTCCATCAAACCCCCTCTCTGAAAATGTTGAATATTTTTCACAAAAAAATTGAGGTATTGTAACAACCCCTAGTTATAATCCTGGTCATCTTCATCTTCCCTCCAACAAACCCCCTTTTTAAAAATTGTAAATATTTTTTACAATTTTTTTTTATAAATCCATGCCATATAGGGAATCGAGGGGTACGGGTGATTGGGTTCAACTCCTTCTAGAATTTCTACCTTAAGTTATAGGGAGGGCCAATTCACCAAAATACAGGATTGGATTGACGTCTGCGCCGGGAGGAGACTTTAAGGGTGGTATTGGGGCGATCTCGGAGGGCAGGCGGCGTCAAAAATTTATTTGGACCACGGGATCGGTTTCAGCGCCCCCAAAAATGGGGGGGGGACTAGATTGGTCCAGCAACAAATATTTATATGTCCTTTCGGCGTTCCAACTCCAGACCTTTACTATGATTATCAAATTAGTGTCCGAGCAAATAAATAATTATCTCGCAAAGCAAAATTATTCCATTATTAATATGTTCCCAAATTCAGAAAGTATTACTCTGTTTAGTAAATTATCCAGACGATATTTTAGAGCAGCACGCAACTAAAGAACTCCAGCATTAGAGCTACTTGATTTCACAAAGGCTTCTGATAAGATAACAATTACCTTTCCTCTATAAAGCTGTTTTAATCTGTTGTTCCCTTGTACATTTTTCAAATCATACTTTAGTGGGTATAGTCACAGAATCTTCTTAGTCGCATGCATTATTCTGATTGGCTTTCCTTTGCTATATGAAACGCCCGACAGCTTTACAGCATCTATCACGATTGTCTGTTAGTCTCACGGCCTCGCTCGCCCGACAGCTTTACAGCATCTATCACGATTGTCTGTTAGTCTCACGGCCTCGCTAAAGTTTCTTCCTATCAACATTTTGATGAATTCAACCTAAAATTTTGGATTAGGGTTTAGCCTCTTGCTGTCTGATTTTCTATCAGAACTAGCAACTAATGTTCTCTCTTCAGCGATGGGGAGAAATATTATTGAATCGGGAGAATGCGATGTTGCAGTCAGTTTAGATGACACATTTCTTGGAAAATCGGGCTGTTAGTGCGATGTTTGTAGGACTATCTAATTAATTTGTAAAAAACGCTTTCAGTTCAACATCTCAAGAGCATCAATACGTCGATCGTCTACCTCATCAACGCACAGTGGGACAAAACTGTAGTGTTCCACCCAAATCAACTTATATATCATAAAATTGAAGATTTTAAGATGTTCTTTTTTAAATGTTTGTCATGAAATTCTCTATCAACTCCATCCGGATTTTCGATTTTCGTTCACAATATTTTACAATTTTCATCTAAAAACGTATTTTTACTAAAAAATTTGGGTCTTTACAATGAAAATCAGTGTCAAGGTCACAAATTTATTTTAGATTTTTTAATTGCAAATTTTCATTTTACAAATAAGCAAATGATCTGTTAAGTTATTTTTTAAGTATTTTCAAAATTTAAAGTGCTAAACTGTTATTATGGATTTAGGAGATACTTGACAAAAAATTAATGTCAAATATATTACGTTTATGCTTTTGACAGCTGTCAAATCTTCAATGAACTTAATGAAGATGTCATTTCTTATGTATTTTCAAAAGTTAACACCGTTAGTTCGAAATTCCGGATAATCCAAACTGGTATTGTATAAATGTGTTACCGTTAAACATTTTTAGAAGAAAGAATTTTTTTTCATTTTGTTTTGCCGATTAATGTTCCTTGTGCCTTTCTCATCATAAAAATAAGATGGCCCTGAAAAGGGCCGATTAATGTTACGAGTTTAAAGTTATTATATTTGACAGTTGATTTGGCAGCTATCAACAATAAAAGATCTAAGTTTGTTTGGGTGGAACACTAGAGTTTTGTCCTACTGTGCAACGGTGCATCACAGAGGAAAAATGGAAACTAAGGCATTAGCAAATCTGATTGTTTCTCGTTTTGTGGTATTTATGAAACGCCAAACATTGCTCAACTGCCCACTTTCCGATCTGTCCTCTGTATTCCTCACCTATTTTTATATTTACAGTTACCGATAATGTCCACACGGGTTCAAGATATGTCATCTTGTTGACTAAACCACGTGCCCCTCTCTTTGGTTATTCTCATTTGGTCATTCTACAATTATAATTTTCGTTTTGTACTAGGTACACTTAAACTGTTCTTAAAAAAATAATCTTTGAGTATAGTTGATGGTGGCCCAGCAGGCATAAATCCCCATTCCCGTTTGCTGCCTTTAAGGCGGTATTGTGGATGAACTCTGAACGTCTGAAGGGTACAGCAAAAATATATTATTAACGGCGCCCGATGTGCCTTTTGCTGCGGTCGGAAATATTCTCTACTCTCAGGGCGAATTCTTGCAACTCGCAAAAATTTTAGAGACGAGAAAGGAAAAACCTACTTACCTTCGATTGCTGCTATCTGCCTTACGTCGTATCTTGTAGACTACCGATGCATTTACTGCTCTGATCTCCGTTTTAAAATTAAGTGTTTAGAAACACTTCTTCATGTTAATAGTCTTGCTAGACTCTTCGTGATATATTGAAAGCAGTCGTGACAGTATGGTAGAATATCTGTAAAATTCAGGTGCAGATTGTCAATCATAATTTAAGTAGCCCATGAAAGAATCGAATCAATAATATTTGTGTTTATTGATTGTAATAATGCAATAAGTATGCGAAAAATAAAATATTCAAGTATCTATAGTTAATTGTATATAAAACAACGTAGATCAAATTATACCACCCATGGCAAGGAGGTTACGTCTCGAAGAAGTATGTCTCGTGGAAATACTATCGGAAGCCCATACAACGGCGAGAGGATTGTCACAAACGAGTGGCACAAAAAGATATTCAGGCTCCCAGCAAGATATGTGGGTAAAATTTGGGTCAGTTTAGAAACTGATTGTAATATTTGCAATATAAATTTTCGCTTGTGGCTAGCTGTAAATATCTTAATTAGCACTTACATCATTCAGAAACTTTGGACCTAGTGAAAGCTTTGAAAATGTTAAAGTGATCATCCATCCATGAAAGCTGGACTCACAGGACATTGCATTTGGCTCACCTAAGCATGGTCTGTGGAATAACTTTGTTCTTCATAATTGTAATAACTTATTTACTTTAGCGATTTGCACTTATGTTTTTCGATGACGCTCCATGTCAAATTTTGTTTTTATTGTGTTATTATAAATTGTTATTGTTAATTCTACGAAAACATATTGATGCCTCAATGTATAACAACTATAGGAATAATAAGAATGGCGATTTCAAAGTCAAACTTTGCATAGCATGAAAACTATTTTATCGCCATAACTGTTGGCCAGTTCTGTTTTCCATATCTTGGACCATTTTGAAGAAGTCCTTAGGCACCACTTTTTGGGTCTATTTTGTAACATTTTAATTATTTTCTTACTTTTTGTTGGGTACTTTGCCACTGAAATATATTTAAAAGTTTTGCGCCAAACGCATCAGACAGAGGTTGATTCTTGAATACTTGACTGTTTCAAAAAGTCTCACACCTAAAAATATATAAACTAGTACAATGTTATAAAATAAAAAATGAAAATGAAAGTCGTAAGCAGTTAACGTTTCGGAAGAGAATCAACTTCCGTTCCCAAAACTTTTTGACCGTCAACTACGACAGTTCTTTGTTTATTGGTTGACGGCCAAAAAGTTTTGAGAACGGAAGTAGATCTGTTCCGAAATGTTAACTGCCTATAGCTTTCATTTTCATTTTTGTTTATACATTATTCTAGTTTATATATTGGTGTGAGACTTTCTGAAACAGTCAAGTATTCAAGAACCGACCTCTGTCTGATGCGTTTGGCGCTGAGGTTTTTTCATTAAAATTTTTAAATATTTTTCAGTGGCAAAATGCCCAACAAAATGTAAGAAAATCTGAATAAGCCACAAATGAACAATTATTATAAACATTATAATTATTTATTTACTCTTCATTAGAAATAGACATCTTGCATTTGTTTATTAATTAATAATCCCGAAGAAAACTTCCCACTATAGTTTGATACATTCACTAATTCTCTGCTTGAGGTATTTTGGATCAAATATTGCTTAACTCATTGTTCGTCCAAAACTTATAGAGGTAATTAACTCTAAAAATAGTAATTCATAATAATTCATCTTTTTGTTTGTTTGTATTGTATACTAGAATGGGCTATCGCCCATTCTAGCTCCTCCGGAGGGGTGACAGCTAAAGCTGTCAATGCGAGTGCTCCGCACTCGATTAGGTAACGCTTGAATCATTGTAGAAAGCTTGATTTTTAGTTTTCAATTTTCACTTTTTTTGGGTTTTTTAAATTTTAAGTTTTCAGTTTTTAATAATTTTCAGTTTTTTAGTTTTTCGGTTTTTTATCATTCAGTGTTTCGGTTTTTCAGTTTTCAGTTTTTATTTTTTTCAGTTTTTCAGTCTTCAGTTTTTAGTTTTTTAGTTTTTCAATTTTTCAATTTTCAGTTTTCACTTTTTCAATTTTTTATTTTGTTTTCAATTTTCAGTTTTTAGTTTTTCAATTTTTCAGTTTTCAGTTTTTGTGGTTTTCCGTTTTTAGTTTCATTTTTCAGTTTGTCAGTTTTTCAGTATTTCAGTTTTTCAGTTTTTCAGTATTTTAGTCTTTCAGTGTTTCAGTTTCTCAGTTTCCCAATTTTCCAGTTTTCCAGTTTTTCAGTTTCAGTTTTAAAGTTTTGAAGTTTTTAATTTTCTAAGTTTTTAAGTTTCTAAGTTTTTAGGTTTTTAAGTTTTTAGGTTTTGAAGATTTGCAGTTTTTAAGTTTTGAAGTTTTTAAGTTAAGTTTTTCAGGTTTTCAGTGTTTCAGTTTTTTGTTTTTCAGTTTTTCAGTTTTTCATTGTTCAGTTTTTCATTTGTCAGCCTTTTATTTCAGTTTTTCGGTTTTTCAGTTTTCAGATTTTCAGTTTCTAGTTTTTCACCTTTCGATTTTTTAGTTTTCAATTTTTCAAGTTTTCAAGATTTCAAGTTTTCAAGTTTCCAAGATTTCAAGTTCTCAATTTTTCAAGTTTGCAAGTTTTCAAGATTTCAAGTTTTCAACTCTTCAAGTTTTTAAGTTTCCAAGTTTTCAAGATTTCAAGTTTTCAATTTCTCAATTTTTCAAGTTTGCAAGTTTTCAAGATTTCAAGTTTTCAAGTCTTCAAGTTTATCAGTTTTTCATTATTTCAGTTTTTCAGATTTTCAGATTTTTAGTTTTTCAGTTTTTCAATTTTTCAGTTTCAGTTTTTCACTTTCATATTCGATTAGGTACTTCAGCAACCTTCACATTCCGAGTTTCAGCTGAATCGGACGGCAAATAAGAAAGTTACAGTAAATAGCGGATATTAGGCTATGGGGACGCCGCCATTTTGAAATTTTCAATGTCGACGTCATATTCACAATCAACTACTTCAGTAACTTCAACATATCGAGTTTCATTTGAATCGGACGATAAATAAGGAAGTTACAGTAAATGATGAATATTATGCTACGGGGACGCCGCCATTTTGAATTTTTGAGTTACGATAACATATTCGTGATCTGTGACCTCGATAACATATACATACCTATTTTCAGACGAATGGCACCGTAAATGGTAAAATAGGTCCTGCAACTCGGCCGCCATTTTGAATTTTTCAATTTCGACGTCATATTCACAATCAGCTACTTCAGTAACTTCAACATACCGAGTTTCATTCGAATCGGTTGGGAAATAAGAAAGTTATAGTAAATAATGGATATTAGGCTATGGAGAGGCAGCCATTTTGAATTTTTGAGTTGCGATAACATATTCGTGATCTGTGACCTCGATAACATATACATACCTATTTTCAGACGAATGGCACCGTAAATGGCAAAATGTGTCCAGCAGCTCCGCCGCCATTTTGAATTTTTCAATTTCGATTTCGGATTCGTATTTGGCGACCTCAAAAACCCCCACATACCGATTTTGAGAGGTGTGACGCCAAAATCGACAAACATCGTCCGCCATTTTGGCGCCGCCATCTTGAATTTTGCGATTCTGACATCATATTCGTGATCAGCGTGGTCGATAATCCCCGAGTACCAAATTTCAGGTCAATCGGACGACAAATAAATTTAATTGCGTTTTTCGATGAATTTGGCTCACCCTATATCAGCATTATTTTGCTCACTCTGTAAATTACAAATTACCCAGAATTCCTAGTATATTGTTATGTGCGTTAGTTAAAATGGCGGAAGCAAAAACATGGACCTTGAAAACGGTGATTTCTCAGGAAATAAGTGGAGTTGAAAGGCGTTCTATGTCTCAAATTAATCGGAAAGGATGATATTTTGTTGTGATAGTGGAGTGTGCGGGCCAAATCGGAAATTCGGCCCGGCACGGGCGTGTGAATGTTGGGTTTTTTTGTGAGAAAGTGAAAAACATCTACGTACATATAAATTCATAATTAAGCAATTACTTGGAATAGAAGCTCGTTCTGTGTCTCGATGGAAAGGGGGAGCTTTGCCCTTTCCCGTGATACCAAATTGTATAGGGAAAATCGAAAATTCGGCCTCGCAGGGGCGAGACAAATGTGACAAATTTGAGTGTGTTAAAACGTAACCTAGAAAATTGTACAACATGAAATCTTAAAACACTCATATTTTAGTTAATACTGGACATAGAGGCTCGATCTTGGTCTCTATTTAAACACGAAGATTCGCATTTTATTCGTGCAGTACGTGCCCTGGGTTAATTAAAAAATTTAGTGTAGTTCTGTGCGAAATAAGAATGGATATTTTCGTAAAAATCTAAAACCGTAAGTACTTTAAAAATCCATAAGTAAATAAATATCGGGAGTGAAACGGCGTGCGACGTCTCTCTGGAAAGCAGAAGAACGTAGCTTTCCGGCGATACCAAGTTCCACCGAAAAAATGGAAAATTAGGCCCGCGGCGAGCGCGACAAAAGTAGCTTTTCTCGGATCTTTTAAATTTAAAATTTCACGTATTTACGAAAAATTCTTCCACTTTGACCGCCCGTAGCTCGTTAATCTTTGGAGCTGTAGAAAAATAAAAAAAAAGACTTTTAGATAATTCATTTTTCTACATTTTCGTTAGGGCAAAGTATTTTGCTCTAGGAGGCCCCGTTTAGAAGATATGGAGGTTTAAAGGTAAAAATGTCAAATTTTTCGCCTTTTCGCACCGCCGCACCTGCCGGCCGATATCTCCGAAACGAAGCGTCGTACGGAATTTTTGAAGATACCGGAGGAAGCGGAAAGAAACGCTCTTGTCCTTTGAGATTTTTTTATTTTGAGCTAGCTCCAGCCGTTTTCGAGTTATAGGCGAAAAACCGAAAAAATGAGTCTCGCTTCGGATTCGAATCAGCGCAAAAACGTGCAATCTTAAAACGTCCGTATTTTTCGAAATACATATTTTTGAGCGCCGTACGGCGTCGCGGCGGAACGGGGAGAGGTTCTAGTTATCGCTAGCCGCAAACTGCGAGGTCGAACTCGAAAATTAGGCCCGGCAGGAGCTAACGAAAATGGTAAATTTTTGACGTTTATGAAATACCAAAACGCCTTCCCCTATTTTCTCTCGTCCCCCTCGACTCCTCATTCCCAAAAATAAGAGGCGAGAGAGATAGGCGATTTTCGTCCGTTAATAAAGAAAAAACCCGGAAAAATACCGGAACCGAGTATAGCCTATACACTACAGAATTCCCTCCCGAAGCATCGGAGGCGGGCGCGGACCGGCGAAATTAAGCGCGTCTTAACATCTCGAATTTTTAAGATCGCAAAGAGGAAGGGGCTCGCACCAACTGGATTTTATTACTATGACTAGAAACGCTTCGCGTTTCTAGGTCCTCCGGACGGGTGACAGCTGAAGCTGTCAATGCGAGTGCTCCGCACTCGTTTAGGTAACGCTTGAATCATTGTAGAAAGCTTGAATCAATGTAGAAAGCTTTGTTTTCAGTTTTGATTTCAGATTCGGCATCAGCGACCTGAAAAACATATAGGTACCGATTTACAGTCGAATTGGTCCATAAATGATACATCTTGTTTGCCATTTTGGGCCGTCATATTGAATTTTGTAAATCTGATGTCATATTCATTATCGGCTACACTAATTACCTCTACATACCAAGTTTCATTTGAATCGGACGGTAAATAAGAAAGTTACAGTAAATGGTGTATATAAGGCTATGGGGACGCCACCATTTGGAATTTTTGAGTTACAATAACATATTCGTGATCTGTGATCTCGATAACACATACACACTTATTTTCAGATGAATGGCACCGTAAATGGCAAAATGTGTCCTGCAACTCTACCGCCATTTTGAATGTTTCAATTTTGATTTCGGATTCGTAAGCGACCTCGAAAACCCCCCCACATACCGATTTTGAGCGATGTGACGCCATAATCGACAAACATCGTCCGCCATTTTGAATTTTGCGATTCTGACGTCATAGTTCTGATCAACGTCGTCGATTTTCTCCGAGTACCGAGTTTTAGCCCAATCGGACGACAAATAAGGAAATTTAATTTAAATTGTTCACACACCGTGTATACATGATGAAATAATTGACTTTTCTCAAACGTTAGTAATATAACCTATAATATTAAACTGACTGATTTGTAATGTCAAATACTTAAAAACCTATAAAAATAAACTCCCTAAGAAAGTATAAATGTCACATCAAAATAAAATAACCTAAACATCATATATAAAACAACTAACTTAAATTGATTATGTATTATCTTTAATTACAAATACCTGAAAGAAGTCTACTAAAATAACTAAATAACACATCTAAAATTATGTTTAGAAATATACCGTCGGATATTCAGATGACGATTTTTCCGAATTATTATCACGATTATTAAAACAATACACACAAACTCAATTATTGTTTTCGAATTTTGTATATAATTTTCATTTTAAACTGGTCATATTAACTATGTCTCAACTGAAATCAGTTTGATCAAAGTTTAGATATTAATATTTTTTGAAGTTGCTTTTAATGAATCTTTGTCGTTGCAACTCACCATTGATACATTTTATTTCGTGTTTCATAAAGTATACTATGTTATGAGAAATCTTCCTGGGAGGACTTTCTCCTTCTTATTTTAATTGATATTTACTTTTCTTCACCTTTCCTCAAATTTCCCGTCTGTCCTCTCCAAAACCAAAAATATTCTATTGCCTCGATTCTCTCTTCACTTTTTTCTAAAATTTATATTTGAAATATCTAAACCTGACACTTTGAAATTAACGACAGAATTAAATAAGGTAGTGGCTATTGAACCGCCGCGGCGGATCTTTTTCACAACTTATTGAACCGCCGCGGCGATTGGTTTGGTTACATATTATTTATTCTGTGCTATAGCGGTGTTTTCCATGTGGGTCGCTGGCCTATGCGTAACGTTGTAGCGTTGTGAAGCGACAGGTCCCGGGTTCAACTGCTGGCAACATGTGGCAACTGAACTTTTTTTTTTATATTTTGTAACGATTAATATCCTTTTTCACAAATTCTGGTTGGATTTGACGACAGAAATAATGTTCTTTTTGTTCATATAATAATTTATTTCTTTCATGTGATGGTAGTTGGGTTAGTTAGGTTGATTTTTATATTGCTAAATAATTGTTAATAAATTATCAGCGCTGCAGGCAGCTTTAGCGTCGCAGACAAAAACGGGGGGTGTCCCCCCGCCCTGTTTTTCAGAAAATTGCATAAAATATTTCAATTTCTCTGCGCGGCGGTTCAATAAGTCGTGCAAAAGATCCGCCGCGGCGGTTGCGTAGACACACCCATTAAATAATGTCAATACTACATATAACCTATAAGACCAAACAGTCTGACATGTAATGACTTGACTTAAACTTTTCAAATATAAAATAACTAAAACATATTATGTAATTTCGGAAAATATTTAAAACCCTATAAAAATAAACTCCCTAACAGAACTGACAAAGTGAATGTCACATTAAAATAAAATATTAGAATGTCTAAACCTGAAAATTTTAAAATTTAATTTAGTTATAGTAACCTATAAGACTAAACTGAGTGACTTGTAATGTCAAATATTTAATAACCTATAAGTTACTCTCTTTGACTTGTCTGTGTAAAAAGTGTAAAAAACATGAGTTAAACTGTTCAAATATAAAGTAACTAACTAAAATGGATTATATATTATCTTTAATTACATACGCCTCGTGATTAAAACAGTACACGCGAACTCGATAATTATTTTCGATGCAGATTTACGAATACGTAGCAATATATATCCGTTTTCGGCGCGAATAAGTAATTTACGTAAATCAATTTCCGAAAAATTGTTCGCACACCCCGTATACCTGCAAATTAATTTTTCAAATAATTAAAATTCATCTGTGACGTCATCACTGCCGGGACGGGAAATATACCTCAACTTTGACCGCTCGAGGCTCGCTTATTTTTGGAGCGGGACGAAAACAAAGAGGACGACTTTTAGATAATTGAATTTTCTACAATTTCGATAGGGTCGAAGTATTTCGCCCTAGGAGCCCCCGTTTAGGAGTTATGAGGGTTTAAAGGAAAAAATGTCCAATTTTTCGCCTTTTTTCACCTCGCACCGCCGCACCGTTCAGCGGATATCTCCGAAACGAAGAACCTTGCCAAAATGCCGATGGAACCGGAGGATTCCTCGAGAAACGGACTTGTCCTTTGGGAATTTTTATTTTCGAGCTAGCTCCAACCGTTTCCGAGATATCGGCGAAAAACCGCAGAAATAAAAAGCGCGTTTCGAGGCCGAAAAAAGTGCGAAAACGTGCCATCTTGGAACGCTCGTATCTTCCGAAATACGTCGTCGCAGACACCGTACGGCGTCGCGACGCGAAGAACGAACGTTCTAGTTGATGGGAATCGTAAATCGCGCGGCGGAAATCGAAAATTAGGCGCCGCAGGAGCGAACAAAAAGTGACATTTTTCGACGTCTATCGATTTTGAAAGCGACTTACGCGAATATTGTTTCGCGGACCCCCTTGTAAACGGGCAATCGTGTAAACGCCAAATAAAAGCAGATAGTCGAATTTGATGCGTTAATAAAAACCGTACCCCGACGAACGCGATAACGAAATATAGCCTAAGCACGGCGGATTTCGCTTACGATCCCGCGACGCGCCGCCCGACCGGCGAATCCGCGCCTTTCTCCATATCTCAGGGCTGCAAAATGTGTAGGTGCGCACGGCGCATCGCTTAGGTTTAGTCGCCTTCAACAAACACGATTTTATTATAGATAGGAAGGACTAGAAAACGCTGCGCGTTTTCTAGGTCCTCCGGACGGGTGACAGCTAAAGCTGTCAAATTGAGTAACGCTTGAATCATTGTAGAAAGCTTGAATCATTGTAGAAAGCTTGGTTTTCAGTTCCGATTTCAGATTCGCCATCAGCGACCTGAAAAACATCTAGGTACCGATTTTCAGTCGAATCGGTCCATAAATGATACATCTTGTCCGCCATTTTGGCGCCGCCATATTGAATTTTGTAAATCTGATGTCATATTCGTTATCGGCTACACTAATAACCTCTACATACCAAGTTTCATTTGAATCGGATGGTAAATAAGAAAGTTATAGTAAACAATGGATATTAGGCTATGGGGACGCCACCATTTTGAATTTTTGAGTTTTAGTTTCAAATTTTTAATTGGAGACCTTGATTACCTTCAGCTATCAATTTTCAGGCGAGTCAGACTATAAATGATAAAGCTAGTCCGCCATGTTGACGCCGCCATTTTGAATTTTTAACTTTTGATCTCAAATGTTTAATTGGTGACATTGATTACATTCAGCTACCAGTTGCCAGTCAAGTCTGACTATAAATGATAAAGATGATCCGTCATGTTGACGCCGCCATTTTGAATTTTCAAGTTTTGATCTTATATTTTTAATTGGCGACCTGGTTTATATTCAGCTACCAATTTTCAGTCGAGTCGGACTATAAATGGTAAAGTTGGACTGCCATGTTGGCGCCGCCATTTTGAATTTTTACGTTTTGATCTAAAATTTTTAATTGGCGATCTTAGTTACCTTTAGCTACTGATTTTCAGTCTAGTCAAACTATAAGTGGTAAAGCTGGTACGCCATATTGACGGCGCCATTTTGAATTTTTAACTTTTGATCTCAAATTTTTAATTGGTGATATTGATTACATTCAGCTACCAATATCCAGTCGAATTTGACTATAAATGATAAAGATGATCCGCCAAGTTGACGCCGCCATTTTGAATTTTTAAGTTTTGATCTCAAATTTGTAATTGGCGACCTTGATTACCTTCAGCTACCAATTTTCAGTTGAGTCGGACTGTAAATGGTAAAGTTGGTCCGCCATGTTGACGCCGCCATTTTGAATTTTTAATTTTTGATCTCAAATTTTTAATTGGCGACCTTGACTACCTTCAGCTACCGATTTTCAGTCGAATCAGACGATAAATGAATAAACTGGTCTGCTATGTTGACGTCGCCATTTAAAATTTTGGGGTTTCAATTACAATTTTTTTTTATATAATCTGCAATCTCGATAATTTTCATGTCAAATTTTAGTCCAATGAGGTAAGTAATAAAATTCTTCAATTTTTTTTTTAATTTCCACTAACCCTTGTACTTTTATTTTTTTTAAATGCATCAGATTTGGCTTGTTTCTTAATTGTCCGGATTTCTAACGCCAATTCATAAAATCCGGGCATCTAATATAAACGATTTCAACAATTTATTTCAGCAAAATTATTTAGAAATTAAGAAGTTCCAGAAACCCAGTTTGATTAAGTAAACAATTATTTAAAATTATTTAGAAACTTAATAATCGAAAACTATATGATATATAATTATTATCCGAGCAAGAGATTAAGGCGAAAAATAAAAAAAAACCTAAAAAAGTTTCTCCTCTCGTTAGGATTCGACCCCCTGACCTTTCGCTTGGGAAGCATTTCACTTGCCACTGCACCACTGCATTAGTTACCTAAATTTTTATACAAATGGCATAAGTAGTGTATGTAATCGATTAAGAACCAAAATGAAAAACAATTCTCCACTTTGAGCGCCCGTAGCTCGTTTAGGAGGAAAATAAAAATAAAGTCCCTAAAAAGTTGCAAATGTCACATTTTTCTTAAACGTTGGTAACATAACCTATAAAATTAAACTGACTGAATTGTAATGTCAAATATTTAAGAACCTCTAAAAGTAAACTCCCTAAAATAGTGCAAATGTCACATTTTTCTTAAACGTTGGTAATATAACCTACAAAATTAAGCTGACTTACTTTTAATGTCAAATATTTAAAAACCTGTAAAAATAAACTCCCTATCAGAACGAACAAAGTGTAAATGTCACATTAAAATAAAATAACCTAAACTTCAAATATAAAATAGAAGTGTTTCAAAATCTCATGAGCTGTGACCTTCATTTGCGCAGAGACATAATCCCTCTCGTGAACTCAGTTACACTTCTAAAAAATATTAGATTTATTGTTTACATTTCATCCCAAGCTCTTGTTTATGTATACAGCAAGGCAGCCGTCAGTGTTTTCAAAATACACTTATAATCTAGGACAAACTTTGCCTTTTGCGCATCTCGCGGTTCATAAGATTCTGAAACACATCTAACTAACTTAAATTGATTACGTATTATCTTTAATTACAAACACCTGAAAGATGTCTACTAAAATAACTAAACAACAAATTAATAATGCCTAGAAATCTGCCGTCGGATCTTCAGATTACGATTTAGTCAGATTTTTCCAAATTGTCCGAAAGAAATAAACAAACAATAATTGCAATTTTCGTGATTAATACAACAATACACGCAAACTCAATAATCGTTTTCGATGCAGATTTGCGAATACACTGCCATATATATAGATCCATTTTCAGCATAATTAAACGACAACCGGACGATAAATAAATTTTTTACTCGTTAACTCTGCTGGTTGAACTATTTAACTTTATCTCAGGGAGTCGGCTCAGGGTAAATTTTCTATACTAAAAATTTGTTCTTTATTAACGTTATCTTTTGTCTACTTAATATAATTTTGATAATGTTAGAAATATGGACTTTAATTTAATTTCGATACAACCTTTCACTTTCAAATATTACATAAATTCCTTTCTTCGTAACTACAATCTTCTTTCCCCAATTTACATCTCATTTCAATCTCCAAATTTATCCTTCCTATCTATTCTCCTTTCCAATTTATCAACACTCGTACTTTCTCCTTCTTATTTTAATCATTATTACTTTTCTTCACCTTTTCCTATCACCCCGATTCTCTTTCACTTTTTTCTATAATTTATATTTAAAACGTCTAAACCTGACACCTTCAAAGTAATGACGCAAAGTGTAAATGATTTAAACTTCTCAAATATAAAAGAACTAACTAAAATGGATTATGTATTATGTTTAATTAAACGTTGGTAACGAATTAAATGTCAACACTATACATAACCTATAAAATTAAAGTGACTGACTTGTAATGTCAAATATTTAAAAACCTATAGAGATAAACTCCCTAACAGAACTGACAGTTTGAATGTCACATTGACGTAAAATGACAGAATTAAATAATGTCAACACTACATGTAACCTATAAGACTAAACTGAGTGACTTGTACTGTCAAATATTTAATAACCTATAAATTACTCCCTTTGACTTGTCTGTGTAAAAAGTGTAAAAAACATGAGTTAAACTTTTCAAATATAAAGTAACTAACTAAAATGGATTATATATTATCTTTAATTACATACGCCTCGTGATTAAAACAGTACACGCAAACTCGATAATTATTTTCGATGCAGATTTACGAATACGTAGCAATATATATCCGTTTTCGGCGCGAATAAGGAATTTATGTAAATGAATTTCCGAAAAATTGTTCGCACACCCCGTAAACCACGAAATTGATTTTTCAAATCATTAAAATTCATCTGTGACGTCATCACTGCCGGGACGGGAAATATACCTCAACTTTGACCGCTCGAGGCTCGCTTATTTTTGGAGCGGGACGAAAATAAAGACGACGACTTTTAGATAATTGAATTTTCTACAATTTCGATAGGGTCGAAGTATTTCGCCCTAGGAGCCCCCGTTTAGGAGTTATGAGGGTTTAAAGGAAAAAATGTCCAATTTTTCGCCTTTTTTCACCTCGCACCGCCGCACCGTTCAGCGGATATCTCCGAAACGAAGAACCTTGCCAAAATTCCGACGGGACCGGAGGATTCCTCGAGAAACGGACTTGTCCTTTGGGAATTTTTATTTTCGAGCTAGCTCCAACCGTTTCCGAGATATCGGCGAAAAACCGCAGAAATAAAAAGCGCGTTTCGAGGCCGAAAAAAGTGCGAAAACGTGACATCTTGAAACGCCCGTATCTTCCGAAATACGCCTTCGCGGACATCGTACGGCGTCGCGACGCGAAGAACGAACGTTCTAGTTGACGCTCATCGTAAGTGGCGCGGCGGAAATCGAAAATTAGGCGCCGCAGGAGCGAACAAAAAGTGACATTTTTTGACGTCTATCGATTTTGAAAGCGACTTACGCGAATATTCTTTCGCGGACCCCCTTGTAATCGCGCAATCGTGTAAACGCCAAATAAAAGCAGATAGTCGAATTTAAAACTTTAATAAAAACTCTACCCCGACGAAAGCGAGAACGAAATATAGCCTAAGCTCGGCGGATTTCGCTTACGATCCCGTATCGCGCCGCCCGACCGGCGAATCCGCGCCTTTCTTCACATCTCGATCGAGCAAAATGTGTAGGTGCGCACGGCGCATCACTTACATTTAGTCGCCTTCAACAAACACGATTTTAATATATAATGGACTAGAAAACGCTGCGCGTTTTCTAGGTCCTCCGGACGGGTGACAGCTAAAGCTGTCAAATTGAGTAACGCTTGAATCATTGTAGAAAGCTTGAATCATTGTAGAAAGCTTGGTTTTCAGTTCCGATTTCAGATTCGTCATCAGCGACCTGAAAAACATCTAGGTACCGATTTTCAATCGAATCGGTCCATAATGATACATCTTGTCCGCCATTTTGGGGCCGCCATATTGAATTTTGTAAATGTGATGTCATATTCGTTATCGGCTACACTAATGACCTCTACATACCAAGTTTAATTTGAATCGGATGGTAAATAAGAAAGTTATAGTAAACAATGGATATTAGGCTATGGGGACGCCACCATTTTGAATTTTTGAGTTACGATAACATATTCGTGATCTGTGACCTCGATAACATATACGTACTTATTTTCAGACGAATGGCACCGTAAATGGCAAAATGTGTCCTGCAACTCTACCGCCATTTTGAATTTTTCAATTTCGATTTCAGATTCGTAATCAGCGACCTCGAAAACCCCCACATACCGATTTTAAGCGGTGTGACGCCATAATCGACAAACATCGTCCGCCATTTTGAATTTTGCGATTCTGACGTCATACTTCTGATCAACGTCGTCGATTTTCCCCGAGTACCGAATTTTAGCCCAATCGGACGACAAATAAGGAAATTTAATTTAAATTGTTCACACACCGTGTATACCTACATGCTGAAATATTTAATTTTTCTCAAACGTTTTTATTCCAGAAATTGATGTACCTTTCCTTTGGACTAATCTCTTACCCTTTCTTTTTGCCATTTTTGCAACTGTAATGACAGATATAATATTAGATCTTAAATTAGAAATATCATATTATGATGAGTATCGAAGTGTCTTTTAAAGAAAGAGTGCTAGACGTTCCGCTGAATATACCTATAGAAATACAAAACCATAGGGTTTTGTTATTTACTTGTAATGAACACATGCATGAATCAATAAGTCATTGATATTTCTACGAAAATAATAAAAGTTCTTAGACAGAAACAACATTGTACAGACAGCTCTATTTAAATATCAAAAGTGTAATGTTTGTGATAAAAATTGTTATTAAATACGTAAACTGCAATTATTTTCGTATGCAAGTAAAAATAGCACGTAATTCATTTTATAGATGCAATAAATGTGAGTCAAGACAGCCGTAGAAAACGGAATTAACTATGAAAGAGAATAGTTTTACTTACTGATATTGTAGTGTTGCCTTTCCAAATATGTAGGGGCGAAGAGCAAAAAAATTCCAAAGCAAAGAGGAGATTAATATTTAACAAATACTTACCTGAAACACACGTTACAAATTAATGATAGAGAGAGATTTAAAAATAATGAATGCACTATATAAATTACATACTGACACTGACTTGTCGACACGAAATCATACAAACAATATTTGATAACAATTGTTTTTAGTTATCATACAAATTTACGTACTATAGCCTACTTGGATAAGAATCATAAATGAAACTATCCTCATATTTACGTGAAATATATATATTTAGAATGTACTTATTATCACACATAAAGCGTTTAACATTTCATGTATTCTTCAATAATATGCACGTGTTCATGTGTAAATATTTCATGAAACATGTATTTACAATAGCATGAAAAAATAAGGAAGGCGTGATATTGCTGGACCATATCTTCAGCGGAGGGAATCGTAAATGTGGAAAAAGTGTAAATAGAACCGTGAAATAAATAGATGGATCCTTAATTCTGTTAATATTAGAGTCAATTTGCGGCACACACTGATATTTCTTCGTATCTCTATAAATAAAGTTCATTGTCGTTGTTGATTTAACATTAGGTACTGTGGTCGCGTGTAATTCTATACACACATGAAGAAACCGTTAGAAATATGAGTTTAATCAAAGTTTGGACATTAATGTTACAGAAGTTGCTTTTAATGAATCTTAGTATATGTCCAACTTGAAAAAACTTTCCGGAAGTTTCTCCTTATCTTAATTATTGTGTACTTTTCTTCACCTCTTCTCAAATTTTGTCTCTGCAGTCCAAAACCAAAAATATTCCACCACTCCGATTCTCTCTTCACTTTTTTCTAAAATTTACATTTAAAATGTCTAAACCTGATACTTCAAATTAAATAAAATAATGTCAACGCTACATATAACCTATAAGACTAAACTGACAGATTTGTAACGTCAAACATTTAAGAACCTCTAAAAGTAAACTCCCTAAAGAAGTGTAAATGTCACATTTTTCTTAGACGTTGGTAATATAACCTACAAAATTAAACTGACTTACTTTTAAGGTAGTGGCTATTGAACCGCCGCGGCGGTTGCTTTAACTATATTTACGTGACCGCCGCGGCAATTGGTTTGGTTACATACTACTTATTCTGTGCTATAGCTATGTCTTCCATGTGGGTCGCTGGTCTATGCGTAACGTTGTCGCGTTGTGGAGCAACAGGTCCCGGGTTCAACTGCTGGCAACTGAACTTTTTTTTTTTATATTTTGTAACGATTAATATCCTTTTTTACAAATTCTGGTTGGATTTGACGACAGAAATAATGTTCTTTTTTTTTCATATAATAATTTATCTCTTTCATGTGATGGTAGTTGGGTTAGTTAGGTTGATTTTTATATTGCTAAATAATTGTTAATAAATTATCAGCGCCGCAGGCAGCATTAGCGTCGCAGACAAAGGGGGGGTGCGGGGAGTGTCCCCCCGCCTTGTTTTTCAGAAAATTGCATAAAATATTTCAATTTCTCTGCGCGGCGGTTCAATAAGTCGTGCAAAAGATCCGCCGCGGCGGTTGCGTAGTCACTCCCTTAAATGTCAAATATTTAAAAACCTGTAAAAATAAACTACCCATCAGAACTAACGAAGTGTAAATGTCACATTAAAATAAAATAACAAAAACTTCAAATATAAAATAACTAACTTAAATTGATTACGTATTATCTTTAATTACAAACACCTGAAAGATGTCTACTAAAATAACTAAACAACAAATTTAAAATGCTTAGAAATCTACCGTCGGATCTTCAGATAACGATTTAGTCAGATTTTTCCAAATTGTCCGAAAGAAATAAACAAACAATAATTGCATTTTTCGTGATTAATAAAACAATAGACGCAAACTCAATAATCGTTTTCGATGCAGATTTGCGAATACACTGCCATATATATAGATCCATTTTCAGCATAATTAAACGACAACCGGACGAAAAATAAATTTTTTACTCGTTAACTCTGCTGGTTGAACTATTTAACTTTATCTCAGGGAGTCGGCTCAGGGTTAAATTTTCTATACTAAAAATTTGTTCTTTATTAACGTTACCTTTTGTCTACTTAATATAATTTTGATAATGTTAGAAATATGGACTTTAATTTAATTTCGATTAATACCTTTCACTTTCAAATTTTACATAAATTTCTTTCTTCGTAACTACAATCTTCTTTCCCCAATGTACATCTCCTTTCAATCTCCAAATTTATCCTTCCTATCTATTCTCCTTTCCAATTTATCAACACTCGTACTTTCTCCTTCTTATTTTAATCATTACTTTTCTTCACCTTTTCCTATCACCCCGATTCTCTTTCACTTTTTTCTTTAATTTATATTTAAAACGTCTAAACCTGACACCTTCAAAGTAATGACGCAAAGTGTAAATGATTTAAACTTCTCAAATATAAAAGAACTAACTAAAATGGATTATGTATTATGTTTAATTAAACGTTGGTAACGAATTAAATGTCAACACTATACATAACCTATAAAATTAAAGTGACTGACTTGTAATGTCAAATATTTAAAAACCTATAGAGATAAACTCCCTAACAGAACTGACAGTCTGAATGTCACATTGACGTAAAATGACAGAATTAAATAATGTCAACACTACATGTAACCTATAAGACTAAACTGAGTGACTTGTACTGTCAAATATTTAATAACCTATAAATTACTCTCTTTGACTTGTCTGTGTAAAAAGTGTAAAAAAGTGTAAAAAACATGAGTTAAACTTTTCAAATATAAAGTAACTAACTAAAATGGATTATATATTATCTTTAATTACATACGCCTCGTGATTAAAACAGTACACGCGAACTCGATAATTATTTTCGATGCAGATTTACGAATACGTACAATATATATCCGTTTTCGGCGCGAATAAGGAATTTACGTAAATCAATTTCCGAAAAATTGTTCGCACACCCCGTAAACCACGAAATTGATTTTTCAAATCATTCAAATTCATCTGTGACGTCATCGCTGCCGGGACTGGAAATATACCTCAACTTTGACCGCTCGAGGCTCGCTTATTTTTGGAGCGGGACGAAAACAAAGACGACGACTTTTAGATAATTGAATTTTCTACAATTTCGATAGGGTCGAAGTATTTCGCCCTAGGAGTCCCCGTTTAGGAGTTATGAGGGTTTAAAGGAAAAAATGTCCAATTTTTCGCCTTTTTTCACCTCGCACCGCCGCACCGTTCAGCGGATATCTCCGAAACGAAGAACCTTGCCAAAATTCCGACGGGACCGGAGGATTCCTCAAGAAACGGACTTGTCCTTTGGGAATTTTTATTTTCGAGCTAGCTCCAACCGTTTCCGAGATATGGGCGAAAAACCGCAGAAATAAAAAGCGCATTTCGAGGCCGAAAAAAGTGCGAAAACGTGCCATCTTGAAACGCTCGTATCTTCCGAAATACGTCGTCGCAGACACCGTACGGCGTCGCGACGCGAAGAACGAACGTTCTAGTTGATGGGAATCGTAAATGGCGCGGCGGAAATCGAAAATTAGGCACCGCAGGAGCGAACAAAAAGTGACATTTTTTGACGTCTATCGATTTTGAAAGCGACTTACGCGAATATTCTTTCGCGGACCCCCTTGTAATCGCGCAATCGTGTAAACGCCAAATAAAAGCAGATAGTCGAATTTAAAACTTTAATAAAAACTCTACCCCGACGAAAGCGAGAACGAAATATAGCCTAAGCTCGGCGGATTTCGCTTACGATCCCGTATCGCGCCGCCCGACCGGCGAATCCGCGCCTTTCTTCACATCTCGATCGAGCAAAATGTGTAGGTGCGCACGGCGCATCACTTACATTTAGTCGCCTTCAACAAACACGATTTTAATATATAATGGACTAGAATGGGCTATCGCCCATTCTAGCTCCTCCGGAGGGGTGACAGCTAAAGCTGTCAATGCGAGTGCTCCGCACTCGATTAGGTAACGCTTGAATCATTGTAGAAAGCTTGATTTTTAGTTTTCAATTTTCACTTTTTTTGGGTTTTTTAAATTTTAAGTTTTCAGTTTTTTAATAATTTTCAGTTTTTTAGTTTTTCGGTTTTTTATCATTCAGTGTTTCGGTTTTTCAGTTTTCAGTTTTTAATTTTTTCAGTTTTTCAGTTTTTCAGTCTTCAGTTTTTAGTTTTTTAGTTTTTCAATTTTTCAATTTTCAGTTTTCACTTTTTCAATTTTTTAATTTTGTTTTCAATTTTCAGTTTTTAGTTTTTCAATTTTTCAGTTTTCAGTTTTTGTGGTTTTCCGTTTTTAGTTTCATTTTTCAGTTTGTCAGTTTTTCAGTATTTCAGTTTTTCAGTATTTTAGTCTTTCAGTGTTTCAGTTTCTCAGTTTCCCAATTTTCCAATTTTCCAGTTTTCCAGTTTCAGTTTTAAAGTTTCGAAGTTTTGAAGTTTTTAATTTTCTAAGTTTTTAAGTTTCTAAGTTTTTAAGTTTTTAGGTTTTTAAGTTTTTAGGTTTTGAAGATTTGCAGTTTTTAAGTTTTGAAGTTTTTAAGTTAAGTTTTTCAGGTTTTCAGTGTTTCAGTTTTTTGTTTTTCAGTTTTTCAGTTTTTCATTGTTCAGTTTTTCATTTGTCAGCCTTTTATTTCAGTTTTTCGGTTTTTCAGTTTTCAGATTTTCAGTTTCTAGTTTTTCACCTTTCGATTTTTTAGTTTTCAATTTTTCAAGTTTTCAAGATTTCAAGTTTTCAAGTTTCCAAGATTTCAAGTTCTCAATTTTTCAAGTTTGCAAGTTTTCAAGATTTCAAGTTTTCAAGTTTTTAAGTTTCCAAGTTTTCAATTTCTCAATTTTTCAAGTTTGCAAGTTTTCAAGATTTCAAGTTTTCAAGTCTTCAAGTTTATCAGTTTTTCATTATTTCAGTTTTTCAGATTTTCAGATTTTTAGTTTTTCAGTTTTTCAATTTTTCAGTTTCAGTTTTTCATTTTCATATTCGATTAGGTACTTCAGCAACCTTCACATTCCGAGTTTCAGCTGAATCGGACGGCAAATAAGAAAGTTACAGTAAATAGCGGATATTAGGCTATGGGGACGCCGCCATTTTGAAATTTTCAATGTCGACGTCATATTCACAATCAACTACTTCAGTAACTTCAACATATCGAGTTTCATTTGAATCGGACGATAAATAAGGAAGTTACAGTAAATGATGAATATTAAGCTATGGAGACGCCGCCATTTTGAATTTTTGAGATACGACGACATATTAGTGATTTGTGACCTGGATAACACGTACATACTTATTTTCAGACGAATGGCATCGCAAATGGCAAAATTTGTCCTGCAACTCGGCCGCCATTTTGAATTTTTCAATTTCGACGTCATATTCACAATCAGCTACTTCAGTAACTTCAACATACCGAGTTTCATTCGAATCAGTTGGGAAATAAGAAAGTTATAGTAAATAATGGATATTAGGCTATGGAGAGGCAGCCATTTTAAATTTTTGAGTTACGATAACATATTCGTGATCTGTGACCTCGATAACATATACATACCTATTTTCAGACGAATGGCACCGTAAATGGCAAAATGTGTCCAGCAGCTCCGCCGCCATTTTGAATTTTTCAATTTCGATTTCGGATTCGTATTTGGCGACCTCAAAAACCCCCACATACCGATTTTGAGAGGTGTGACGCCAAAATAGACAAACATCGTCCGCCATTTTGGCGCCGCCATCTTGAATTTTGCGATTCTGACGTCATATTCGTGATCAGCGTGGTCGATAATCCCCGAGTACCAAATTTCAGGTCAATCGGACGACAAATAAATTTAATTGCGATTTTCGATGAATTTGGCTCACCCTATATCAGCATTATTTTGCTCACTCTGTAAATTACAAATTACCCAGAATTCCTAGTATATTGTTATGTGCGTTTGTTAAAATGGCGGAAGCAAAAACATGGACTTTTGAAACGGCGATATTTCAGGAAATAATGGGAGTGGAGAGGCTTTCTAGGTGTCAAATTAATCGGAAAGGACGATATTTTGTTGTGATAGTGGAGTGTGCGGGCCAAATCGGAAATTCGGCCCGGCACGGGCGTGTGAATGTTGGGTTTTTTTGTTAGAAAGTGAAAAACATCTACGTACATATAAATTCATAATTAAGCAATTACTTGGAATAGAAGCTCGTTCTGTGTCTCGATGGAAAGGGGGAGCTTTGCCCTTTCCCGTGATACCAAATTGTATAGGGAAAATCGAAAATTCGGCCTCGCAGGGGCGAGACAAACGTGACAAATTTGAGTGTGTTAAAACGTAACCTAGAAAATTGTAAAACATGAAATCTTAAAACGCTCATATTTTAGTTAATACTGGACATAGAGGCTCGATCTTGGTCTCTATTTGAACACGAAGATTCGCATTTTATTCGTGCAGTACGTGCCCTGGGTTATTTAAAAAATTTAGTGTAGTTCTGTGCGAAATAAGAATGGATATTTTCGTAAAAATCGAAAACCGTAAGTACTTTAAAAATCCATAAGTAAATAAATATCGGGAGTGAAACGGCGTGCGACGTCTCTCTGGAAAGCAGAAGAACGTAGCTTTCCGGCGATACCAAGTTCGACCGAAAAAATGGAAAATTAGGCCCGCGGCGAGCGCGACAAAAGTAGCTTTTCTCGGATTTTTTAAATTTAAAATTTCACGTATTTACGAAAAATTCTTCCACTTTGACCGCCCGTAGCTCGTTAATCTTTGGAGCTGTAGAAAAATAAAAAAAAAGACTTTTAGATAATTCATTTTTCTACATTTTCGTTAGGGCGAAGTATTTTGCTCTAGGAGGCCCCGTTTAGAAGATGTGGAGGTTTAAAGGTAAAAATGTCAAATTTTTCGCCTTTTCGCACCGCCGCACCTTCCGGCCGATATCTCCGAAACGAAGCGTCATACGGAATTTTTGAAGATACCGGAGGAAGCGGAAAGAAACGCTCTTGTCCTTTGAGATTTTTTTATTTTGAGCTAGCTCCAGCCGTTTTCGAGTTATAGGCGAAAAACCGAAAAAATGAGTCTCGCTTCGGATTCGAATCAGCGCAAAAACGTGCAATCTTAAAACGTCCGTATTTTTCGAAATACATATTTTTGAGCGCCGTACGGCGTCGCGGCGGAACGGGGAGAGGTTCTAGTTATCGCTAGCCGCAAACTGCGAGGTCGAACTCGAAAATTAGGCCCGGCAGGAGCTAACGAAAATGGTAAATTTTTGACGTTTATGAAATACCAAAACGCCTTCCCCTATTTTCTCTCGTCCCCCTCGACTCCTCATTCCCAAAAATAAGAGGCGAGAGAGATAGGCGATTTTCGTCCGTTAATAAAGAAAAAACCCGGAAAAATACCGGAACCGAGTATAGCCTATACACTACAGAATTCCCTCCCGAAGCATCGGAGGCGGGCGCGGACCGGCGAAATTAAGCGCGTCTTAACATCTCGAATTTTTAAGATCGCAAAGAGGAAGGGGCTCGCACCAACTGGATTTTATTACTATGACTAGAAAACGCTGCGCGTTTTCTAGGTCCTCCGGACGGGTGACAGCTGAAGCTGTCAAATTGAGTAACGCTTGAATCATTGTAGAAATCTTGAATCATTGTAGAAAGCTTGAATCATTGTAGAAAGCTTGGTTTTCACTTCCGATTTCAGATTCGTCATCAGCGACCTGAAAAACATCTAGGTACCGATTTTCAGTCGAATCGGTCCATAAATGACACATGTTGTCAGCCATTTTGTTTGCCGCCATATTGAATTTTGTAAATCTAATGTTATATTCGTTATCAGCTACACTAATAACCTGTACATACCGAGTTTCATTTGAATCGGACTGTAAATAAAAAAGTTAGAATAAATGGCTATGGGGACGCCACCATTTTGAATTCTTTAGCGACGGTCACAGATTCGTGATCTGTAGCCTCTATAACACTCACCGACCTATTTTTGGACGAATGTCACCGTAAATGACAGATTTTATTCAACAATTCGTACCGCCATTTTGAATTTTTCAGTTCCGTAATCATATTCCTTACCATCTACTTTAATAACCTCTAAATACCGAGTTTCAGCCGAATCGGTTGGTAAATAAGAAAGTTACAGTAAATAATGGATAATAGGCTATGGGGACGCCGCCATTTTAAATTTTTCAATTTCGATTTCACATCCACAATCAGCTACTTCAGTAACCTTATAATATCGAATTTCATTTGAATCGGACGGTAAATAAGGAAGTTACAGTAAATGATGAATATTAAGCTATGGAGACGCGGCCATTTTGAATTGTTGAGATACGATGACATATTAGTGATCTGTGACCTGGATAACACGTACATACTTATTTTGAGACGAATGGCACCGCAAATGGCAAAATTTGTCCTGCAACTCGGCCGCCATTTTGAATTTTTCAATTTCGATTTCAGATTCGTAATCAGTGACCCCGAAAACCCCCACATACCGATTTTAAGCGGTGTGACGCCATAATCGACAAACATCGTCCGCCATTTTGAATTTTGCGATTCTGACGTCATACTTCTGATCAACGTCGTCGATTTTCCCCGAGTACCGAATTTTAGCCCAATCGGACGACAAATAAGGAAATTTAATTTAAATTGTTCACACACCGTGTATACCTACATGCTGAAATATTTAATTTTTCTCAAACGTTTTTATTCCAGAAATTGATGTACCTTTCCTTTGGACTAATCTCTTACCCTTTCTTTTTGCCATTTTTGCAACTGTAATGACAGATATAATATTAGATCTTAAATTAGAAATATCATATTATGATGAGTATCGAAGTGTCTTTTAAAGAAAGAGTGCTAGACGTTCCGCTGAATATACCTATAGAAATACAAAACCATAGGGTTTTGTTATTTACTTGTAATGAACACATGCATGAATCAATAAGTTATTGATATTTCTACGAAAATAATAAAAGTTCTTAGACAGAAACAACATTGTACAGACAGCTCTATTTAAATATCAAAAGTGTAATGTTTGTGATAAAAATTGTTATTAAATACGTAAACTGTAATTATTTTCGTAGGCAAGTAAAAATAGCACGTAATTCATTTTATAGATGCAATAAATGTGAGTCAAGACAGCCGTAGAAAACGGAATTAACTATGAAAGAGAATAGTTTTACTTACTGATATTGTAGTGTTGCCTTTCCAAATATGTAGGGACGAAGAGCAAAAAAATTCCAAAGCAAAGAGGAGATTAATATTTAACAAATACTTACCTGAAACACACGTTACAAATTAATGATAGAGAGAGATTTAAAAATAATGAATGCACTATATAAATTACATACTGACACTGACTTGTCGACACGAAATCATACAAACAATATTTGATAACAATTGTTTTTAGTTATCATACAAATTTACGTACTATAGCCTACTTGGATAAGAATCATAAATGAAACTATCCTCATATTTACCTGAAATATATATATTTAGAATGTACTTATTATCACACATAAAGCGTTTAACATTTCATGTATTCTTCAATAATATGCACGTGTTCATGTGTAAATATTTCATGAAACATGTATTTACAATAGCATGAAAAAATAAGGAAGGCGTGATATTGCTGGACCATATCTTCAGCGGAGGGAATCGTAAATGTGGAAAAAGTGTAAATAGAACCGTGAAATAAATAGGTGGATCCTTAATTCTGTTAATATTAGAGTCAATTTGCGGCACACACTGATATTTCTTCGTATCTCTATAAATAAAGTTCATTGCCGTTGTTGATTTAACATTACTGTGGTCGCGTGTAATTCTATACACACATGAAGAAACCGTTAGAAATATGAGTTTAATCAAAGTTTGGACATTAATGTTACAGAAGTTGCTTTTAATGAATCTTAGTATATGTCCAACTTGAAAAAACTTTCCGGAAGTTTCTCCTTATCTTAATTATTGTGTACTTTTCTTCACCTCTTCTCAAATTTTGTCTCTGCAGTTCAAAACCAAAAATATTCCACCACCCCGATTCTCTCTTCACTTTTTTCTAAAATTTACATTTAAAATGTCTAAACCTGATACCTCAAATTAAATAAAATAATGTCAACGCTACATATAACCTATAAGACTAAACTGACAGATTTGTAATGTCAAACATTTAAGAACCTCTAAAAGTAAACTCCCTAAAAAAGTGTAAATGTCACATTTTTCTTAGACGTTGGTAATATAACCTACAAAATTAAACTGACTTACTTTTAAGGTAGTGGCTATTGAACCGCCGCGGCGGTTGCTTTAACTATATTTACGTGACCGCCGCGGCAATTGGTTTGGTTACATACTACTTATTCCGTGCTATAGCTATGTTTTCCATGTGGATCGCTGGTCTATGCGTAACGTTGTCGCGTTGTGGAGCAACAGGTCCCGGGTTCAAGTGCTGGTAACTGAACTTTTTTTTTTATATTTTGTAACGATTAATATCCTTTTTTACAAATTCTGGTTGGATTTGACGACAGAAATAATGTTCTTTTTTTTCATATACTAATTTATCTCTTTCATGTGATGGTAGTTGGGTTAGTTAGGTTGATTTTTATATTGCGAAATAATTGTTAATAAATTATCAGCGCCGCAGGCAGCAATAGCGTCGCAGACAAAAACGGGAGGTGCGGGGAGTGTCCCCCCGCCTTGTTTTTCAGAAAATTGCATAAAATATTTCAATTTCTCTGCGCGGCGGTTCAATAAGTCGTGCAAAAGATCCGCCGCGGCGGTTGCGTAATCACTCCCTTAAATGTCAAATATTTAAAAACCTGTAAAAATAAACTACCCATCAGAACTAACGAAGTGTAAATGTCACATTAAAATAAAATAACAAAAACTTCAAATATAAAATAACTAACTTAAATTGATTACGTATTATTTTTAATTACAAACACCTGAAAGATGTCTACTAAAATAACTAAACAACAAATTTAAAATGCTTAGAAATCTACCGTCGGATCTTCAGATAACGATTTAGTCAGATTTTTCCAAATTGTCCGAAAGAAATAAACAAACAATAATTGCATTTTTCGTGATTAATAAAACAATAGACGCAAACTCAATAATCGTTTTTGATGCAGATTTGCGAATACATTGCCATATATATACATCCATTTTCAGCATAATTGAACGACAATCGGACGATAAATAAATTTTTTACTCGTTAACTCTGCTGGTTGAACTATTTAACTTTATCTCAGGGAGTCGGCTCAGGGTTAAATTTTCTATACTAAAAATTTGTTCTTTATTAACGTTATCTTTTGTCTACTTAATATAATTTTGATAATGTTAGAAATATGGACTTTAATTTAATTTCGATACTACCTTTCACTTTCAAATGTTACATACATTTCTTTCTTCGTAACTACAATCTTCTTTTCCCAATTTACATCTCATTTCAATCTCCAAATTTATCCTTCCTATCTATTCTCCTTTCTAGTTTATCAACACTCATACTTTCTCCTTCTTATTTTAATCATTACTTTTCTTCACCTTTTCCTATCGCCCCGATTCTTTTTCACTTTTTTCTATAATTTGTATTTAAAACGTCTAAACCTGACACCTTCAAAGTAATGACGCAAAGTGTAAATGAGTTAAACTTCTCAAATATAAAATAACTAACTAAAATGGATTATGTATTATGTTTAATTAAACGTTGGTAACGAATTAAATGTCAACACTATATATAACCTACAAAATTAAACCCACTGACTTGTAATGCCAAATATTAAAAAACCTATAGAGATAAACTCCCTAACAGAACTGACAGTCTGAATGTCACATTGACGTAAAATGACAGAATTAAATAATGTCAACACTACATGTAACCTATAAGACTAAACTGAGTGACTTGTACTGTCAAATATTTAATAACCTATAAATTACTCTCTTTGACTTGTCTGTGTAAAAAGTGTAAAAAAGTGTAAAAAACATGAGTTAAACTTTTCAAATATAAAGTAACTAACTAAAATGGATTATATATTATCTTTAATTACATACGCCTCGTGATTAAAACAGTACACGCGAACTCGATAATTATTTTCGATGCAGATTTACGAATACGTAGCAATATATATCCGTTTTCGGCGCGAATAAGGAATTTATGTAAATGAATTTCCGAAAAATTGTTCGCACACCCCGTAAACCACGAAATTGATTTTTCAAATCATTAAAATTCATCTGTGACGTCATCACTGCCGGGACGGGAAATATACCTCAACTTTGACCGCTCGAGGCTCGCTTATTTTTGGAGCGGGACGAAAATAAAGACGACGACTTTTAGATAATTGAATTTTCTACAATTTCGATAGGGTCGAAGTATTTCGCCCTAGGAGCCCCCGTTTAGGAGTTATGAGGGTTTAAAGGAAAAAATGTCCAATTTTTCGCCTTTTTTCACCTCGCACCGCCGCACCGTTCAGCGGATATCTCCGAAACGAAGAACCTTGCCAAAATTCCGACGGGACCGGAGGATTCCTCGAGAAACGGACTTGTCCTTTGGGAATTCTTATTTTCGAGCTAGCTCCAACCGTTTCCGAGATATCGGCGAAAAACCGCAGAAATAAAAAGCGCGTTTCGAGGCCGAAAAAAGTGCGAAAACGTGACATCTTGAAACGCCCGTATCTTCCGAAATACGCCTTCGCGGACATCGTACGGCGTCGCGACGCGAAGAACGAACGTTCTAGTTGACGCTCATCGTAAGTGGCGCGGCGGAAATCGAAAATTAGGCGCCGCAGGAGCGAACAAAAAGTGACATTTTTTGACGTCTATCGATTTTGAAAGCGACTTACGCGAATATTCTTTCGCGGACCCCCTTGTAATCGCGCAATCGTGTAAACGCCAAATAAAAGCAGATAGTCGAATTTAAAGCGTTAATAAAAACTCTACCCCGACGAATGCGAGAACGAAATATAGCCTAAGCTCGGCGGATTTCGCTTACGATCCCGTCACGCGCCGCCCGACCGGCGAATCCGCGCCTTTCTTCACATCTCGATCGAGCAAAATGTGTAGGTGCGCACGGCGCATCACGTTTTTGCGAAGGCTTTTCAACAACTGAATTTTATAGTATAATGGACTAGAAAACGCTGCGCGTTTTCTAGGTCCTCCGGACGGGTGACAGCTAAAGCTGTCAAATTGAGTAACGCTTGAATCATTGTAGAAAGCTTGAATCATTGTAGAAAGCTTGAATCATTGTAGAAAGCTTGGTTTTCAGTTCCAATTTCAGATTCGTCATCAGCGACCTGAAAAACATCTAGGTACCGATTTTCAATCGAATCGGTCCATAATGATACATCTTGTCCGCCATTTTGGGGCCGCCATATTGAATTTTGTAAATGTGATGTCATATTCGTTATCGGCTACACTAATGACCTCTACATACCAAGTTTAATTTGAATCGGATGGTAAATAAGAAAGTTATAGTAAACAATGGATATTAGGCTATGGGGACGCCACCATTTTGAATTTTTGAGTTACGATAACATATTCGTGATCTGTGACCTCGATAACATATACGTACTTATTTTCAGACGAATGGCACCGTAAATGGCAAAATGTGTCCTGCAACTCTACCGCCATTTTGAATTTTTCAATTTCGATTTCAGATTCGTAATCAGCGACCTCGAAAACCCCCACATACCGATTTTAAGCGGTGTGACGCCATAATCGACAAACATCGTCCGCCATTTTGAATTTTGCGATTCTGACGTCATACTTCTGATCAACGTCGTCGATTTTCCCCGAGTACCGAATTTTAGCCCAATCGGACGACAAATAAGGAAATTTAATTTAAATTGTTCACACACCGTGTATACCTACATGCTGAAATATTTAATTTTTCTCAAACGTTTTTATTCCAGAAATTGATGTACCTTTCCTTTGGACTAATCTCTTACCCTTTCTTTTTGCCATTTTTGCAACTGTAATGACAGATATAATATTAGATCTTAAATTAGAAATATCATATTATGATGAGTATCGAAGTGTCTTTTAAAGAAAGAGTGCTAGACGTTCCGCTGAATATACCTATAGAAATACAAAACCATAGGGTTTTGTTATTTACTTGTAATGAACACATGCATGAATCAATAAGTCATTGATATTTCTACGAAAATAATAAAAGTTCTTAGACAGAAACAACATTGTACAGACAGCTCTATTTAAATATCAAAAGTGTAATGTTTGTGATAAAAATTGTTATTAAATACGTAAACTGCAATTATTTTCGTATGCAAGTAAAAATAGCACGTAATTCATTTTATAGATGCAATAAATGTGAGTCAAGACAGCCGTAGAAAACGGAATTAACTATGAAAGAGAATAGTTTTACTTACTGATATTGTAGTGTTGCCTTTCCAAATATGTAGGGGCGAAGAGCAAAAAAATTCCAAAGCAAAGAGGAGATTAATATTTAACAAATACTTACCTGAAACACACGTTACAAATTAATGATAGAGAGAGATTTAAAAATAATGAATGCACTATATAAATTACATACTGACACTGACTTGTCGACACGAAATCATACAAACAATATTTGATAACAATTGTTTTTAGTTATCATACAAATTTACGTACTATAGCCTACTTGGATAAGAATCATAAATGAAACTATCCTCATATTTACGTGAAATATATATATTTAGAATGTACTTATTATCACACATAAAGCGTTTAACATTTCATGTATTCTTCAATAATATGCACGTGTTCATGTGTAAATATTTCATGAAACATGTATTTACAATAGCATGAAAAAATAAGGAAGGCGTGATATTGCTGGACCATATCTTCAGCGGAGGGAATCGTAAATGTGGAAAAAGTGTAAATAGAACCGTGAAATAAATAGATGGATCCTTAATTCTGTTAATATTAGAGTCAATTTGCGGCACACACTGATATTTCTTCGTATCTCTATAAATAAAGTTCATTGTCGTTGTTGATTTAACATTAGGTACTGTGGTCGCGTGTAATTCTATACACACATGAAGAAACCGTTAGAAATATGAGTTTAATCAAAGTTTGGACATTAATGTTACAGAAGTTGCTTTTAATGAATCTTAGTATATGTCCAACTTGAAAAAACTTTCCGGAAGTTTCTCCTTATCTTAATTATTGTGTACTTTTCTTCACCTCTTCTCAAATTTTGTCTCTGCAGTCCAAAACCAAAAATATTCCACCACTCCGATTCTCTCTTCACTTTTTTCTAAAATTTACATTTAAAATGTCTAAACCTGATACTTCAAATTAAATAAAATAATGTCAACGCTACATATAACCTATAAGACTAAACTGACAGATTTGTAACGTCAAACATTTAAGAACCTCTAAAAGTAAACTCCCTAAAGAAGTGTAAATGTCACATTTTTCTTAGACGTTGGTAATATAACCTACAAAATTAAACTGACTTACTTTTAAGGTAGTGGCTATTGAACCGCCGCGGCGGTTGCTTTAACTATATTTACGTGACCGCCGCGGCAATTGGTTTGGTTACATACTACTTATTCTGTGCTATAGCTATGTCTTCCATGTGGGTCGCTGGTCTATGCGTAACGTTGTCGCGTTGTGGAGCAACAGGTCCCGGGTTCAACTGCTGGCAACTGAACTTTTTTTTTTTATATTTTGTAACGATTAATATCCTTTTTTACAAATTCTGGTTGGATTTGACGACAGAAATAATGTTCTTTTTTTTTCATATAATAATTTATCTCTTTCATGTGATGGTAGTTGGGTTAGTTAGGTTGATTTTTATATTGCTAAATAATTGTTAATAAATTATCAGCGCCGCAGGCAGCATTAGCGTCGCAGACAAAGGGGGGGTGCGGGGAGTGTCCCCCCGCCTTGTTTTTCAGAAAATTGCATAAAATATTTCAATTTCTCTGCGCGGCGGTTCAATAAGTCGTGCAAAAGATCCGCCGCGGCGGTTGCGTAGTCACTCCCTTAAATGTCAAATATTTAAAAACCTGTAAAAATAAACTACCCATCAGAACTAACGAAGTGTAAATGTCACATTAAAATAAAATAACAAAAACTTCAAATATAAAATAACTAACTTAAATTGATTACGTATTATCTTTAATTACAAACACCTGAAAGATGTCTACTAAAATAACTAAACAACAAATTTAAAATGCTTAGAAATCTACCGTCGGATCTTCAGATAACGATTTAGTCAGATTTTTCCAAATTGTCCGAAAGAAATAAACAAACAATAATTGCATTTTTCGTGATTAATAAAACAATAGACGCAAACTCAATAATCGTTTTCGATGCAGATTTGCGAATACACTGCCATATATATAGATCCATTTTCAGCATAATTAAACGACAACCGGACGAAAAATAAATTTTTTACTCGTTAACTCTGCTGGTTGAACTATTTAACTTTATCTCAGGGAGTCGGCTCAGGGTTAAATTTTCTATACTAAAAATTTGTTCTTTATTAACGTTACCTTTTGTCTACTTAATATAATTTTGATAATGTTAGAAATATGGACTTTAATTTAATTTCGATTAATACCTTTCACTTTCAAATGTTACATAAATTTCTTTCTTCGTAACTACAATCTTCTTTCCCCAATGTACATCTCCTTTCAATCTCCAAATTTATCCTTCCTATCTATTCTCCTTTCCAATTTATCAACACTCGTACTTTCTCCTTCTTATTTTAATCATTACTTTTCTTCACCTTTTCCTATCACCCCGATTCTCTTTCACTTTTTTCTTTAATTTATATTTAAAACGTCTAAACCTGACACCTTCAAAGTAATGACGCAAAGTGTAAATGATTTAAACTTCTCAAATATAAAAGAACTAACTAAAATGGATTATGTATTATGTTTAATTAAACGTTGGTAACGAATTAAATGTCAACACTATACATAACCTATAAAATTAAAGTGACTGACTTGTAATGTCAAATATTTAAAAACCTATAGAGATAAACTCCCTAACAGAACTGACAGTCTGAATGTCACATTGACGTAAAATGACAGAATTAAATAATGTCAACACTACATGTAACCTATAAGACTAAACTGAGTGACTTGTACTGTCAAATATTTAATAACCTATAAATTACTCTCTTTGACTTGTCTGTGTAAAAAGTGTAAAAAAGTGTAAAAAACATGAGTTAAACTTTTCAAATATAAAGTAACTAATGTCCACGTAAGTAAGCCTTTTCTGTGGCGTACGGCTGTGATTCGTTACGTGCAGTAATGGGTGGCCGGCAATTTTCTTGCTGCCGGGTAATGGAGGCTAGGTTTGAAGTGGTCAGAGCCAGGAGTTGCGCTAATTGTTCATAAGTGGGTAGTCCCAAGCTCGGTTGGGGTTGGTCCGTTATGGCGGCAGAGGGGACTGGGATCGTTCCAGTCGTTTGGTTTTGGAGCACTATTTGTCTTTGGGGCGTAGCACTAGGTCTTGCCGTCTGGTACGGCGGGGTGACGTGGTAGGCGCCGGCCGACGAGGTAGGCGTGACGAAGTACTGTGCGTTGGGCGGCGTGCTTGGACTTGGGCTGGTTGCTGTTGGTGGTACCATGCAGTGAGGGGTGGCCAGCTGGCGGCGAGGTGTCAGCGAGGCGTCGCTGAAGAGTTGGGGCCAGTCGGGTGTGGCAGCAATGGTGTACTGACCGCTGGGCAGCCCTGAGCCAGAGTGGGAGGCTTCCCCATGTGTGGAAGCGAATCCAGCGAAGCGGCGATCTCCCAGCGTCGAGGAATCATCGTTGGCCCGGGATGCTGTTGGGTCCACCATACAGCGAGGGGGCATCACCATATCATCATCACCACCCAATCTCTGTTCCATCGCCGAGTTTCCATGCCACGATGCTGCGTTGCGCTCCATGCAGTAATGGGGCATCGCCTGAGAATCGTTGCTACTCCATTCCAGATTTGTTGCCTGGGCTTCGTGCCAGGTGGCTGCGCTGCGTGCCATGCAGCGAGGGGGCACCGTCGTGATGACGTCGTGCGTGACCCCAGTGTCGTGTCCTATGTTGGTGGCGAGTCCTGCCTCGCTATGCCTAGGCGCTGAGCCCGGCGACGCACAGTAGTGGGGCGCCGTCGTCGCGACGCCATGCGTAGCACTTGTGCCTGTGGAGAAATCAGAGGACATGCTTACCTCGCCGAGCCGGGTTGCTGTGTTGCTTGTCGTGCAGTGAGGGCCACCGTCGTGGAGACGTCGGGCGTGACCCCCGTACCCCTTGTCAGGGCGTCGTGTTGGCGGAGCACTTCGTGGTCAGATGCTGTGAGGGGCGTCGTGCAGTGAGGGGGGGCCGACGTGGAGACGTCGCTCTCGACCCCAGTGCCTACTGCCTTGCCACTCCGGGTATGCATTGCCACTTGACACTCAACACAATAAAACTCAAATAAAACACACTGTCTGGTTACAACACAAGAGGAAGGGATGACCTCGTCAGCATTGGCGTTGGCTTCTGTGCTCAACTGACTTCTGTTTCGGCAGAAGACTATTAGTTGCTGAAGGCTGGAACATTACTACTTGAAGGACCGATCACTACTTGCTCGCTGAGAAAAAGTGTTGTCTTATATAGACCTTTTTTGTGCTCAAATGACTTCTGCTTCGGCAGAGGACTATTCTTTGTGCTCAAATGACTTCCGCTTCGGCAGAAGACTAAAACATGAGCACAGCGCGCTAGACAAGTCATAACTTGTTCGCGACGCCGACGCCGATGACACCACCCCCCTTTTTTGTGACTTTATTGAACATTAATAAAGGCATACAGGTTATGTTTCAGTTCAATAATTTCAATTATATAATGTAAGAGTGAGTGGATACAATATTTTCAAAACTATAAACTAAGAGTAAGTGTTAAGATATTTCAACAACTAAGATATTTTAACATATATAGACTAAGATTAAGTGTGGTAAGATATTTTAAATAATTAACTAATAATAGGTCCACTAAGATATTTTAGGTAAAACAGGATATTTAAAATTAAAGTATTTTATGTGACAAATCATAAATGTATTCTAGTTTGAACAAAGTTTTCGCCCTGTGGCGTTGAATTATTTGCATTGGTATATTATCGCAAGTTCGCTCTTCTGGACGTCGTCTCCGCGACGCCCGGGGCTGCCTGATCCTGTTGCGAATTGGGGGCTGCTAAGTCCTGCTGTGTTGCTCGCTAAGGCAACGGGATTCTGGAGCGAACCTGTGAGGCTGCAACGTCCTGCTGTGTTGCTTGCTAAGGCAACGGGAGACTGGAGCGATTTATTGAGGCTGCAACGTCCTGCTGTACTGCGGGCTAAGGCAGTGAGATACTGGAGCGCCTCGTGGGGGCTGCTAGGTCCTGCTGTGCTACGTGCTAAGGTAGCGGGATCCTGGAGCGGTGCGCCGGAGCCGGCTGAGCTCGGGCTGGCGTTCGAGTTGACGAATACTCGTGTCCGGACTGGGACAGGCATCTGGCTGGCGGATGGCTGCTGTCGGTCGTGGCCAGGCGTGGTCACGGCCTTCGCCCAGAACGGCATCGGGAACAGTATGGGCGTCGTGTCGAGCGGCTGCTCTTGTCTTGACGTAGAAGGCCCAGGGTCTGCTGGCGGCGGCGGTGCGGCTGACAGCGCCGGGGACTTCTCATTCTTGTTTGTTTGTTTCCTCTTGGCTGAGGTGGATGGGCCAGGCACGACTGGGGGCAGTCGGCGGGCTGGAAATTTTGGTTTAGCGGCGGCTGTGGTGCTATGTCCACGTAGATAGTCGCCATGTCCACGGAAGTAGGTACCAGGTCCACGGATGTAGACTTGTGCGTTGGCATCTGGCTTTGGGGCAGCGGGCACTACTGATCCTGTGATAGTAGGCGTGACTGGCTTCTGGGCAACGGGCGCTACTGGTCCTGTGACAGTAGGCGTGGTTGGCTGTTGGGCAGCGGGCACTACTGATCCTGTGATAGTAGGCGTGACTGGCTTCTGGACAACGGGCGCTACTGGTCCTGTGACAGTAGGCGTGGTTGGTTGTTGGGCAGCGGGCACTACTGATCCTGTGATAGTAGGCGTGACTGGCTTCTGGACAACGGGCGCTACTGGTCCTGTGACAGTAGGCGTGGTTGGTTGTTGGGCAGCGGGTGCTGCTGGCTCTGGGGCAGCGGGCGCTACTGGTCCTGTGACAGTAGGAGCTGCGAGCCTTGGTGGGGCTGGATGTCCTGGATCCTCGGGATCGTCATCCTCGTCATCGCTGTCGTCATCGTCGGTATCAGCTGCGATGGCTCGTACGGCTGGAGGCACTGGAGGTCGCTTGTCGGGTTTCTGGCCTGGCATGGGCCTGATGTCATCAATGTGAATGGGCACTGGGATCTCGTTCCTGAGAATTTCGTACGTGTTATCACCCAGGGCTCGAATGACAACAAAAGGTCCCTCCCATGTGGGTCCAAAGCTGGTCCGGCGCTCCTTGAAGCCTCGGCACATCACTTGTTGCTGGGGTCGATACTCGATCGGGGCTGTCCTTGGCTCCGGGAAAAGATTCCTCTGGTAGACTTGCTGTCGTTGCGCCGCTTTCTCATGTCTGCTCCTAGCTGCTCGTCGAGGTTCTGGTAGCGGGCGGCGTTGCTCTGGGTGTTGCCAGTCTCCTGGGCGAGGTAACTCGGTCCCAAGCAGCAGCTCGCTGGGTGAGTAGCCGGTGGCAGCATTTTTTCTGTTGTGCAAGGAAAAGATGATCTGCGGCAGCACGACGTCCCATCGGTTCTGTCGTTTTCCCATCAGCTTCTCTCGTAGGGCCTTCTTTATCTCTTGGTTACGCCTCTCCACGGGATTGGCTCTCTGGTGGTAGATCGGCGATGTAAAATGTCTGATTTTATTCCGCTTGCAGAAGTTGAGGATCTTCTTGGCGGTGAAGGTGGGTGCTTTGTCGGTGATGAGTTCATCGGGATATCCCCATCGGAGGCAGACTCGTTCCAAGGCCCCTAAGATGTGGTTGGCATCAGCTTGGGGTGCAGCTTCGGCCTCGATCCACTTGGAACAGAGATCTGTTATCACGATGATAACTCGGTTATGGGTTGGTGTCTCTTCGTAGGGTCCCATGACGTCTAACGAGAGTACTTGCCAGGGTTTGGTGGGTGGTCTCGGGCGGAGTGGAGCGGCAGCTTGAAGGGGTCCTCGCTTGGTTGCAGCACATACCATGCATAGTCGCACATGCGTCGTGACGTTCTTGCGGAGTTGGGGCCAGTAGTAACGGTTGTTCACTGCCCGGTACGTCTCGTCGCGGCCTGGATGACCTGCATGTGGGGCGTCGTGGTAGTGGTGCAGAATGCGGGGCCTCAAGGCTTCGGGCACAACGAGGGCGGTCCTCTCTTCAGTGACATGCCATAAGCGTCCATCTTCTACCCTGAATTGTTCTTTCAGTCGTCTTTCCCAGGGGTCTGAGCCTCGTTCCTGATCCTGGATGTCCCCCCAATGTCCGATGGAACCAGAAATAGCGTAGTCCGCGAGTTGGGCGGCCTTGATCTCATCGAACAGAGTGGTTAGCTCCTCAGGTTCGGCTTCCATCATCAGAAGTTCCTCCGTGGTCGGGGTATCGATGATGGCCCTTGGCGTGGTTGGTTGTTTGGTTGTGGATTCCTCGTCAGGAGGTAGCAAGCGAGAGTCATCGCCGGTATCAGCTGGCATGGCTTCTTGGGGATGACGCGACAGGAAGTCGGGCAGCTGGTTCAATCGTCCTGGACAGTGTTCTACGGTGAAGGTGTACTCTTGCAGCTGCAAGGCCCACCGGGTGAGCTTGGCCCTCTCGTCCTTGAACTGATGTAACCAGTGCAATGCTCGGCTGTCCGTGACAAGTGTAAAGTGCTGGTCCTCCAGCCAGTGGCGGTATCGACGACAGGCCCATACTACGGCGAGTGTCTCCTGTTCATTGATGTGATAGCGTTTCTCAGGTCCTGTAAACTTTGCACTGGAGCAGGAAATGATCCGTTTCTCCCCCTCTGGCGTTTTTTGATACAAAGCCGCACCCATGCCATGGTTGCTTGCATCGGTTTGGAGGTAGAAAGGCAGTCCTGGCTCCGGTCTGCAAAGGGCTAAAGGCTGTGATAGCTTCTCTTTGATCAGTGCGAACGCTGTCTCCGCTTCTGTGTTCCACTGGAACCTCTCCTTTCCTGTTAGGTTTGTCAGCGGGGCTGTCAGCTCGGCAAACTCGGGTACAAACTCTCGTAACCAGTTGGCGGTGCCTAGGAATCCCTGGAGTTCCTTCTTGGTGCGAGGAGTGGGAAAGTCTCTTATTTGGATGACGTGTTTCTCCTGGGGTTGATTTTGAGTAGTAGTAATCCTGTAGCCCAGGTAGTCCAGCTCGGAGGCTCCAAATCGGCACTTCGGGAGTCCACAGTGCAATCCATGTATCCTCAGACGCTCTAATACCAGAGCCAAGTGACGAAGGTGGTCTTGATGATCTTCAGAGTATACTATTATGTCGTCTAGATATACTTTCACGAAGACGTCTATGAAGTCGGCCAGCACTTCTGTCATTAACTTCTGGAACGTTGAGGGGGCGTTGCGTAGCCCGAATGGCATCACAAGGAACTCGAATGTCGCTCCGTCTGGGGTACTGAAAGCTGTCAGGGGTACACTATTCTCGTGCATCGGGACCTGCCAGTATCCACTCTTTAAGTCCAAACTAGTGAAAACCTTCGCTGCACCTAGCTCTCGGATCGTTTCCCTTATCGGCGGCAACTGAGACACTTCTTCCAACGTCTGGGTGTTCAGCTGGCGGTAATCGACACAAAAGCGGGAAGTCCCATCCTTTTTGTTCACAATGACGATCGGTGAGCAGTAACGGCTGTTACTGCGTCGAATTACCCCAGCTGCCAGCATCTTCTTCACTTCCTCAGTGATTATTGCCTTTTTATTCGCCGAGTACTGGTAACGTCGTATTTTAAATGGTTTGTCCTCTTTCAGACGGATTTCATGGGTAGTGAGTTGTGTAGTAGGCTGTTTAAGCGTCTCTTGAAATACATCAGAAAATTTAGTGATGACTTCCTCATACGCACGGCTGTGCGTCTCTGGTAGCTGCTCCGGGTTGGCTGTTACGGTGCGGGCCGAGTCCTCGGTCCTAACCTCCATGTCCCAGAACAGGGTGTGCCGTTCTGACACCCCTGCGTGTATGCAGTGCCGCGGAAAATCGATCACCACTTCCTGTTTTGCTAGGAAGTCTCTTCCTAGGATGATGTCCTTAGTCATGTCCTCCAAAATATGCATTTCGACCGAAACTGTCCAGTTTCCGATCTGTAGGGGCACTTCCACGCTGCCTTGGGTGTGCTTGATCTCCTTGGCGGCAGCCAAGAGCACGGGCATCGTCGGATGATTAGTCCTCGGAAGGTCCTCTACGTAGTTGCTATGGATGAAGGAATGAGTCGCCCCGCTGTCCAGCAGGGCCAGTAAACGGCATCCATTGGCCTCGACCCACAAGTGGGATGATGGGCCGGGACCGGCCGTCAGTCCTATTGACGCACTTAATTCTGGAGCCGGGCACCCTGGCTTGGGCCGGCTCGCTGCTCGTTTCCCGCCTGGGGCTGACTGTTAGCTTGCTGCCGGGGGGCTGCCTGACTTCTTGTTTGTGGTGGTGCCGTGGATGTCTGTCCTGGGCCTGGGTTATTGGTTTGACCTGCTTGTTGGCTAGGGTTGTTTGAGTTGGTGCCATGCCCTCGGAAGTTATTACCCCCTGTCTGGACGTTTTGTTGGCGGAAGTTAGGGTTTCCCTGTTGGTTGGAGTCGTGTCCACGGAAATTGGGGTTGGCTCGCTGGTTGGAGCCATGTCCGCGGAAATTGGAGTTGCCTTGCTGGGGCTCTGACTGAGTTTGGTTGGTGGGGCAGTCTCGGTGATAGTGAAATTCCGGGCACTTGCGGCACTTTGGTAGACTATTGGTATTATTACTTGCAGGCGGGATGGTGGCTGGCCTCGGCAGCGGTCGGAGTTGCCTCTGAAATTCCCTGTAGTCACCCTCGGCGTTTTCAGCCACTCGGCTCAAGCTTTCCATCGTGGCCACTGGGACATTTCTAGTTGCGAATCTCAATTCCGGTCGCAGGAGCTCGCGCACCTCCATAACCATCTCTTCTTCCGGCGTATATCGTTCTACTCTCAGCCAGAGTCCAATTTTGCGTTGTATAAAAACGGCGGCGGGTTCGTCGTCTTTTTGTCTCTCCCCATGTAACCTGGAGCGTAGCTTCCCCAGGGTGGCAGTGTCGTTGAACTGCCGCAGGAGCTTTTCCTTTAAGAACTCGTATGTGATGTTGTGGGACTTCCACATCTCCAGGGTGCGTCTGGCTTGACCCTCGAGCTGTTCAATGGCTACTCTCACTTTATCTCGGCCGTGGATGTCTTCATGGAGCATCGCCTCCTCGAGCTCATCCAGGAAGTTGACTGGATCCTCCCATTCCAGGCCTGAGTAAGTGGGCAGCGCTCTCATTCTTCTTGTGGGCATCCTGTGATGACCTTGTATCGCGTGTATTGCGGCTTGAACGCTTCCCTCCATTAGTCTTGTCATGCTCTCTGCTAGGTTTTGTGTTGGGCGCCACTGGGGGTCCATTTCCCCAGAATCTGTATAGTCGGGTCGTCGTGGATCCTCTTCCCTCCGGAAAGATCTGGCCCCACGTTGGGCGCCATGTCCACGTAAGTAAGCCTTTTCTGTGGCGTACGGCTGTGATTCGTTACGTGCAGTAATGGGTGGCCGGCAATTTTCTTGCTGCCGGGTAATGGAGGCTAGGTTTGAAGTGGTCAGAGCCAGGAGTTGCGCTAATTGTTCATAAGTGGGTAGTCCCAAGCTCGGTTGGGGTTGGTCCGTTATGGCGGCAGAGGGGACTGGGATCGTTCCAGTCGTTTGGTTTTGGAGCACTATTTGTCTTTGGGGCGTAGCACTAGGTCTTGCCGTCTGGTACGGCGGGGTGACGTGGTAGGCGCCGGCCGACGAGGTAGGCGTGACGAAGTACTGTGCGTTGGGCGGCGTGCTTGGACTTGGGCTGGTTGCTGTTGGTGGTACCATGCAGTGAGGGGTGGCCAGCTGGCGGCGAGGTGTCAGCGAGGCGTCGCTGAAGAGTTGGGGCCAGTCGGGTGTGGCAGCAATGGTGTACTGACCGCTGGGCAGCCCTGAGCCAGAGTGGGAGGCTTCCCCATGTGTGGAAGCGAATCCAGCGAAGCGGCGATCTCCCAGCGTCGAGGAATCATCGTTGGCCCGGGATGCTGTTGGGTCCACCATACAGCGAGGGGGCATCACCATATCATCATCACCACCCAATCTCTGTTCCATCGCCCAGTTTCCATGCCACGATGCTGCGTTGCGCTCCATGCAGTAATGGGGCATCGCCTGAGAATCGTTGCTACTCCATTCCAGATTTGTTGCCTGGGCTTCGTGCCAGGTGGCTGCGCTGCGTGCCATGCAGCGAGGGGGCACCGTCGTGATGACGTCGTGCGTGACCCCAGTGTCGTGTCCTATGTTGGTGGCGAGTCCTGCCTCGCTATGCCTAGGCGCTGAGCCCGGCGACGCACAGTAGTGGGGCGCCGTCGTCGCGACGCCATGCGTAGCACTTGTGCCTGTGGAGAAATCAGAGGACATGCTTACCTCGCCGAGCCGGGTTGCTGTGTTGCTTGTCGTGCAGTGAGGGCCACCGTCGTGGAGACGTCGGGCGTGACCCCCGTACCCCTTGTCAGGGCGTCGTGTTGGCGGAGCACTTCGTGGTCAGATGCTGTGAGGGGCGTCATGCAGTGAGGGGGGGCCGACGTGGAGACGTCGCTCTCGACCCCAGTGCCTACTGCCTTGCCACTCCGGGTATGCATTGCCACTTGACACTCAACACAATAAAACTCAAATAAAACACACTGTCTGGTTACAACACAAGAGGAAGGGATGACCTCGTCAGCATTGGCGTTGGCTTCTGTGCTCAACTGACTTCTGTTTCGGCAGAAGACTATTAGTTGCTGAAGGCTGGAACATTACTACTTGAAGGACCGATCACTACTTGCTCGCTGAGAAAAAGTGTTGTCTTATATAGACCTTTTTTGTGCTCAAATGACTTCTGCTTCGGCAGAGGACTATTCTTTGTGCTCAAATGACTTCCGCTTCGGCAGAAGACTAAAACATGAGCACAGCGCGCTAGACAAGTCATAACTTGTTCGCGACGCCGACGCCGATGACACTAACTAAAATGGATTATATATTATCTTTAATTACATACGCCTCGTGATTAAAACAGTACACGCGAACTCGATAATTATTTTCGATGCAGATTTACGAATACGTACAATATATATCCGTTTTCGGCGCGAATAAGGAATTTACGTAAATCAATTTCCGAAAAATTGTTCGCACACCCCGTAAACCACGAAATTGATTTTTCAAATCATTCAAATTCATCTGTGACGTCATCGCTGCCGGGACTGGAAATATACCTCAACTTTGACCGCTCGAGGCTCGCTTATTTTTGGAGCGGGACGAAAACAAAGACGACGACTTTTAGATAATTGAATTTTCTACAATTTCGATAGGGTCGAAGTATTTCGCCCTAGGAGTCCCCGTTTAGGAGTTATGAGGGTTTAAAGGAAAAAATGTCCAATTTTTCGCCTTTTTTCACCTCGCACCGCCGCACCGTTCAGCGGATATCTCCGAAACGAAGAACCTTGCCAAAATTCCGACGGGACCGGAGGATTCCTCAAGAAACGGACTTGTCCTTTGGGAATTTTTATTTTCGAGCTAGCTCCAACCGTTTCCGAGATATGGGCGAAAAACCGCAGAAATAAAAAGCGCATTTCGAGGCCGAAAAAAGTGCGAAAACGTGCCATCTTGAAACGCTCGTATCTTCCGAAATACGTCGTCGCAGACACCGTACGGCGTCGCGACGCGAAGAACGAACGTTCTAGTTGATGGGAATCGTAAATGGCGCGGCGGAAATCGAAAATTAGGCACCGCAGGAGCGAACAAAAAGTGACATTTTTTGACGTCTATCGATTTTGAAAGCGACTTACGCGAATATTCTTTCGCGGACCCCCTTGTAATCGCGCAATCGTGTAAACGCCAAATAAAAGCAGATAGTCGAATTTAAAACTTTAATAAAAACTCTACCCCGACGAAAGCGAGAACGAAATATAGCCTAAGCTCGGCGGATTTCGCTTACGATCCCGTATCGCGCCGCCCGACCGGCGAATCCGCGCCTTTCTTCACATCTCGATCGAGCAAAATGTGTAGGTGCGCACGGCGCATCACTTACATTTAGTCGCCTTCAACAAACACGATTTTAATATATAACTAGAAACGCTTCGCGTTTCTAGGTCCTCCGGACGGGTGACAGCTAAAGCTGTCAATGCGAGTGCTCCGCACTCGATTAGGTAACGCTTGAATCATTGTAGAAAGCTTGAATCAATGTAGAAAGCTTGGTTTTCAGTTCCGATTTCAGATTCGTCATCAGCGACCTGAAAAACATCTAGGTACCGATTTTCAATCGAATCGGTCCATAAATGATACATCTTGTCCGCCATTTTGAATTTTGTAAATCTGATGTCATACTCGTTATCGGCTACACCAATTACCTCTATATATCAAGTTTCATTTGAATCGGACGGTAAATAAGAAAGTTATAGTAAACAATGGATATTAGGCTATGGGGACGCCACCATTTTGAATTTTTGAGTTACGATAACATATTCGTGATCTGTGACCTCGATAACATATACGTACTTATTTTCAGACGAATGGCACCGTAAATGGCAAAATGTGTCCTGCAACTCTACCGCCATTTTGAATTTTTCAATTTCGATTTCAGATTCGTAATCAGCGACCTCGAAAACCCCCACATACCGATTTTAAGCGGTGTGACGCCATAATCGACAAACATCGTCCGCCATTTTGAATTTTGCGATTCTGACGTCATACTTCTGATCAACGTCGTCGATTTTCCCCGAGTACCGAATTTTAGCCCAATCGGACGACAAATAAGGAAATTTAATTTAAATTGTTCACACACCGTGTATACATGCTGAAATATTTGACTTTTCTCAAACGTTGGTATTCCAGAAATTGATGTACCTTTCCTTTGGACTAATCTCTTACCCTTTCTTTTTGCCATTTTTGCAACTGTAATGACAGATATAATATTAGATCTTAAATTTGAAATATCATATTATGATGAGTATCGAAGTGTCTTTTAAAGAAAGAGTGCCAGACGTTCTGCTGAATATACCTATAGAAATACAAAACCATATGGTTTTGTTATTTACTTGTAATGAACACATGCATGAATCAATAAGTCATTGATATTTCTACGAAAATAATAAAAGTTCTTAGACAGAAACAACATTGTACAGACAGCTCTATTTAAATATCAAAAGTGTAATGTTTGTGATAAAAATTGTTATTAAATACGTAAACTGCAATTATTTTCGTAGGCAAGTAAAAATAGCACGTAATTCATTTTATAGATGCAATAAATGTGAGTCAAGACAGCCGTAGAAAACGGAATTAACTATGAAAGAGAATAATTTTACTTACTGATATTGTAGTGTTGCCTTTCCAAATATCTAAGGGCGAAGAGCAAAAAAAATCCAAAGCAAAGAGGAGATTAATATTTAACAAATACTTACCTGAAACACACGTTACAAATTAATGATAGAGAGAGATTTAAAAATAATGTAAGTCGTTGGGAAAGCAACGTTTATCCAATAAATCTGCACTATATAAATTACATACTGACACTGACTTGTCGACACGAAATCATACAAAAAATATTTGATAACAATTGTTTTTAGTTATCATACAAATTTACGTACTATAGCCTACTTGAATAAGAATCATAAATGAAACTATCCTCATATTTACGTGAAATATTTATATTTAGAATGTACTTATTATCACACATAAAGCGTTTAACATTTCATGTATTCTTCAATAATATGCACGTGTTCATGTGTAATTATTTCATGAAACATTTATTTACAATAGCATGGAAAAATAAGGAAGGAGTGATAATGCTGAACCAAGTTTGGATATTAATGTTATAGAAGTTGCTTTTAATGAATCTTGACCGATACAACTCGCCCTTGATCTACTTTGTTTCGTATATTATTAAGTAGGTATATGTCCTACTTGAAAAAACTGTTTTTGTGTAGTTACACCAGGCGAAGTGATTTCCGTCACTACTGCTATAGGTGATTTTCTAACCACGGTGATTTAATCGCCGGCAGTGAAATATCATTTATTCTTAGCTCAGTCTCACTGTGCCTTATGTTATTTATTTAATTATGCGAAAAGCAACCGTAATATATTGGTAAAATTGTAATCTTATAATGAATTATTAACATATATCGATTTTGAACGTTCATTTAGACATGTTGTTAATTTTTTAGCGAGTAACAGGTTTGTGAACAGGTCGTTAAGAAGCAGGTACATGGCATGCACGCATGACCAGACATCTTTAAATGTGAACATTACATATAACCTATTAATCATTTTTGGTCACCTGATTTTGACACCGCCATCTGGAAGGCACATAAACTTTATCCAATTAGAAGGGAATGCAAATGTAAACGATTAGCGATGAGTTTCGAGCAAAAGCAGTTTAAGCTTGTTATTAAAAAATAACAGCTTCTCCTCATCTTTAAAAAACAAAACAATCAGCTGTGTGCCCTCCTCACCACCAGCGTGACGTCAGCCGAAAACGGTCTATAGGACTAAACTGATTGACTTGTAATGTCAATTATTTAATAGCCAATAGAATTAAATTCTTTAACTTGCCTGTCGGAAGTAGCAAAGAGTCACATTAAAATAAAATGATTTAAACTTTTCAAATATAAAATAACGAAGTAAAAATTGATTATGTAATTTCCGGTAAATTTATTTTCAATAATGTGCATACGTGTTCATGTGTAAATATTTAATGAAACATGTATTTACAATAGCATGGAAAAATTAGGAAGGAGTGATATTGCTGGACCATATCTTCAGCGGAGGGAATCGTAAATGTGGAAGAAGTATAAATAGAACCGTGAAATAAATAGGTGGATCCTTAATTCTGTTAATATCATAGTCAATTTGCGGCACACACTGATATTTCTTCGTATCTCTATAAATAAAGTTCATTGTCGTTGTTGATTTAACATTACTGTGGTCGCGTGTAATTCTATATACACACATGAAGAAACCGTTAGAAATATGAGTTTGATCAAAGTTTGGATATTAATGTCACAGAAGTTGCTTTTAATGAATCTTAGTATATGTCCAACTTGAAAAAACTTTCCGGAAGTTTCTCCTTATCTTAATTATTGTGCACTTTTCTTCACCTCTTCTCAAATTTTGTCTCTGCAGTCCAAAACCAAAAATATTCCACCACCCCGATTCTCTCTTCACTTTTTTCTAAAACTTACATTTAAAATGTCTAAATCTGATACCTCAAATTAAATTAAATAATGTCAACGCTACATATAACCTATAAGACTAAACTGACAGATTTGTAATGTCAAACATTTAAGAACCTCTAAAAGTAAACTCCCTAAAAAAGTGTAAATGTCACATTTTTCTTAGACGTTGGTAATATAACCTACAAAATTAAACTGACTTACTTTTAGTGTCAAATATTTAAAAGAAAGTGTCTACGCAACCGCCGCGGCGGTTGCTTTAACCATTTACGTAACCGCCGCGGCAATTGCTTTGGTTACATACTATTTATTCTGTGCTATAGCGGTGTTTTCCATATGGATCGCTGGCCTATGCGTAACGTTATCGCGTTGTGGAGCGACAGGTCCCGGGTTCAAATACTGCCCACTTGACTTTTTTTTTTAAATATTTTGTAACGATTAATATCCTTTTTCACAAATTCTGGTTGGATTTGACGACAGAAATGTTCTTTTTTTTCATATAATAATGTATCTCTTTCATGTGATGGTAGTTGGGTTAGTTAGGGAAAATTGCATAAAATATTTCAATTTCTATGCACGGCGGTTCAATAAGTCGTGAAAAAGATCCGCCGCGGCGGTTGCGTAGACACTCCCTATTTAAAAACCTGTAAAAATAAACTACCTATCAGAACTAACAAAGTGTAAATGTCACATTAAAATAAAATAACCTAAACTTCAAATATAACATAACTTAAATTGATTAATTACAGACACCTGAAAGATGTCTACTAAAATAACTAAACAACAAATTTAAAATGCTTAGAAATCTACCGTCGGATCTTCAGATAACGATTTAGTCAAAGTTTTCCAAATTGTCCGAAAGAAATAAACAAACAATAATTGTATTTTTCGTGATTAATAAAACAATACACGCAAACTCAATAATCGTTTTCGATGCAGATTTGCGAATACATTGCCATATATATACATCCATTTTCAGCACAATTGAACGACAATCGGACGATAAATAAATTTTTTACTCGTTAACTCTGCTGGTTGAACTATTTAACTTTAACTCGGGGAGTCGGCTCAGGGTTACATTTTCTATACTAAAAATTTGTTCTTTATTAACGTTATCTTTTGTCTACTTAATATAATTTTGATAATGTTAGAAATATGGACTTTAATTTAATTTCGATACAACCTTTCACTTTCAAATATTACATAAATTCCTTTCTTCGTAACTACAATCTTCTTTCCCCAATTTACATCTCATTTCAATCTCCAAATTTATCCTTCCTATCTATTCTTCTTTCCAGTTTATCAACAACCATACTTTCTCCTTCTTATTTTAATCATTACTTTTCTTCACCTTTTCCTATCACCCCGATTCTCTTTCACTATTTTCTATAATTTATATTTAAAACGTCTAAACCTGACACCTTCAAAGTAATGACGCAAAGTGTAAATGAGTTAAACTTCTCAAATATAAAATAACTAACTAAAATGGATTGTGTATTATGTTTAATTAAACGTTGGTAACGAATTAAATGTCAACACTATATATAACCTACAAAATTAAACCCACTGACTTGTAATGCCAAATATTTAAAACCTATAGAAATAAACTCCCTAACAGAACTGACAGTCTGAATGTCACATTGAAATAAAATGACAGAATTAAATACTGTCAACACGACATGTAACCTATAAGACTAAACTGAGTGACTTGTAATGTCAAATATTTCATAACCTATGAAATTACTCTCTTTGACTTGTCTGTGTAAAAAGTGTAAAAAAGTGTAAAAAACACGTTAAAATGAGTTAAACTTTTCAAATATAAAGTAACTAACTAAAATGGATTATATATTACCTTTAATTACATACGCCTCGTGATTAAAGCAATACACGCGAACTCGATAATTGTTTTCGATGCAGATTTACGAATACGTAGCAATATATATCCGTTTTCGGCGCGAATAAGGAATTTACGTAAATCAATTTCCGAAAAATTGTTCGCACACCCCGTATACCTGCAAATTAATTTTTCAAATAATTAAAATTCATCTGTGACGTCATCACTGCCGGGACGGGAAATAGACCTCAACTTTGACCGCTCGAGGCTCGCTTATTTTTGGAGCGGGACGAAAACAAAGACGACGACTTTTAGATAATTGAATTTTCTACAATTTCGATAGAGTCGAAGTATTTCGTCCTAGGAGCCCGCGTTTAGAAGTTATGAGGGTTTAAAGGAAAAAATGTCCAATTTTTCGCCTTTTTTCTCCTCGCACGGCCGCACCGTTCTGCGGATACCTCCGAAACGAAGACCCTTGCCAAAATTCCGATGGAACCGGAGGATTCCTCGAGAAACGGACTTGTCCTTTGGGAATTTTTATTTTCGAGCTAGCTCCAACCGTTTCCGAGATATGGGCGAAAAACCGCAGAAATAAAAAGCGCGTTTCGAGGCCGAAAAAAGTGCGAAAACGTGCCATCTTGAAACGCTCGTATCTTCCGAAATACGTCGTCGCAGACACCGTACGGCGTCGCGACGCGAAGAACGAACGTTCTAGTTGATGGGAATCGTAAATCGCGCGGCGGAAATCGAAAATTAGGCGCCGCAGGAGCGAACAAAAAGTGACATTTTTTGACGTTTATCGATTTTGAAAGCGACTTACGCGAATATTGTTTCGCGGACCCCCTTGTAATCGTGCAATCGTGTAAACGCCAAATAAAAGCAGATAGTCGAATTTAAAACTTTAATAAAAACTCTAACCCGACGAACGCGATAACGAAATATAGCCTAAGCACGGCGGATTTCGCTTACGAACCCGTCACGCGCCGCCCGACCGGCGAATCCGCGCCTTTCTTCACATCTCGATGGAAAAAAATGTGTAGGTGCGCACGGCGCATTACTTACATTTAGTCGCTTTCAACAAACACGATTTTATTATAGATAGGAAGGATGTTTGTATTTAGTATTCTATACCCTTCAATAATACTTTGGAATTACGATAATTACAGTTTTATTACTTATTGTAGAAGTTATATATAAATAAGTGTATCTGAGGTATAAGTACTGTAGAAGGGCCCATGTATTTCTAGTATTACCTTCTAGTACAAAAGCTAGCTAGCGTGGAATCATATGACACATTTGTATCGGCTGAAGACATTATTAATCCCTTGCCTTGACAACGAAGGTGATATGAGAATTTTTCTTACCAATAGAAACTTCCCTAGATAAAACCGTGAAATTTGAAATGTCTTTAAAAGTTGGTGCAAATATTTGCATCAAGCTGATTTTTTTTTTTTTATTACTTTCCACCTAGTGAATACATAACATATAATTTTATATAAATGTTTCTTTTTGTAGCCAACAGACACTTTTAATTTTTCTTTGTTACAAATTGAATTCCTCCTGATATGCTGCAGAAGCTGAGGCTATGTTGTTTTGGTAGTATATGACACATACCAAATTTCGTCACGGTCGAGCGGTCCTTTAAAAAAAAAATTTGAAATTTTTTTTGCGATTACTATACTTCCAATCCACTACGTGGATGTGGAAGTAATAAATAAATAGCGGCCAGATAGTGATCTCATTGGCACCCGGTTTTTGTACCTTTGAGGTGAATTTCTTAATTTTATTCTTTTAACACCTTTAATAATGGAGTGGGGGAGTGGCAGATGTTATAAAAAGAATTGAGACCTTTGCTTTTGGCTTCTAATATACGATTCAAATGTACTGACCCCTTACTTTAATCGCGAATATCTCAAAAACGAAGGGGCGGAAAATATTTACAAAATTGTATGTTCATTACATGTGAATTGTAATCACTCATTGAAATTTTAATAATTTAGGTTAAAACGTTATGAAATTTATTTGATTTACACCACAAAATATACCCGTTTTTAACGTGAATCTCGTCACTTTAAAATTTAAGTGGTCATATCTCGAAAACCACTTATTAATTTTGTGTGACATTTTGGCATGGTATGAGCGAATACTTTTTTCATACTTGGCAAAATATTTTTGTCCAAACTCGTTATTATTTACAAGAGTGTGCCGCCACATCTGTTCAGTTATCGTAAGAGACGAGACGAAAATTCTTTTTCGGATGTTCATTTCTAAACAAATAAAGTTATTCCGAAAAAAAAAAAGAAATTAAAAAATATCAATTGTTAATTAATTATAGCATTTGAAGTAAGTAAAGGGTGAAAGAAATTATTCGATCCCAAGAGGTGAGGTGCCATGCAGCACGGGCTGCTTGCTTACTGCTTAAACGTTCTGTCGACCTCGCCATCTTATATGCATCTCTCTCGCGCATTAATAACTCAATTAATACTTGATACTGTAGATGAACCAAGTATACTATGGTCTGATGGACACGGCAAGGATTTTATATAATTTAGGCCGGAGCCGTGTCGCCGCTACGATACTTATCAACTCTACTCACAAGAGGATTCAAGTTACCCTTCAGACTCCTCAAGACGAAAATAGACAAAATTATACTTACTGTAATTGCTACAGTCTGCTCTCTCCGTCGAAATCTTATGTCGGGCGGTGCACTTTTAATGAATGTATCTTATAATCAGCACTTTATTAAAAACACTTCTTAATAATTAAGACCGTCGATGGATTCTATGAGTATTCGGACAAGTACACAGACGTTGCGGAATCAAAGGTGACCTGCGGTAAGTAATTCTCCGATTCACGCCACAGAATCGCACGTCGGTCACAAATCCTATAATCAGTGGATCAATAAGAAACAGAATTCAAAATATATTTTCATTTATTGAAATAATTCATAAAATGTAAAAAATATAAATATTCAATACTTAATTAATGTATATAAGGCAAACATCGAAGAGCAGCACCACTCGGCAAGCCGTTACCTCCCGAGGGAGTGTAACTCATCCAGCGTCGAAAGAACTATGACAATCGACTGTACAAAAAGATTCAGACTCCCAATTAGTAATGACTGTAAAATGTATGCAGAACTTTTTTGAAAATTATTCATTTTTAATTTTGCACTGAAACTATCGAAATGATTGTCATGATCCTTAAAAAAGCTATCTATATGAGTTCCATGGTTTTCCTGCTTTTATAAACGTACTAACAGTATCAAACCCAAATATAGTTTTTTTTGTTCCGTCGACTCGCCTTCGAGCGACTACTATGGCGCTGTCCGCCTAAGCTGACACAAAAAGTATTTTTGGTTCGTTGGAATTTTTGATATTTTGAAAAAAATTAAATTCGTTGTACTTTCGAAAAATTTGTTGGACGGAGCAGTTTTCCGCCTTGTGCGATTTTATTCGTTATATTTTCGAAAAACCAAATTCGTGGTACTTTCGAAATTTTCATCCGAAATTTTTTGAGTAATTTTGAAAATTCGAACGACGGAGCCCAAAGGCCATTGACCGTCTTCCTCGAGATGAGGAAAGTCAATATTTGGGTCATTTTTAGTGAAATAATTTTTTACGCAAATTTCGATTTAAGATCATGCCAAAGGTGGTTATAAGTCTTTTTAATGTTTCAAGGATGATTTTTTTATGGGATTCTTGTGTGAATTTACTTTTATAGTAAATTGGATATTTTTCAAAGGAATCGTTTAATTGGGTTCAGTAACAATACACCCGAATTCTTTTTTATGAAAATGTTTGTAATTTATGTACTCAACCATTTTATCATTTTTTGTTTTTTTGTTTCTTGATGAATAACCGAATAAACATGAGGTCACGTTTTTGAGAATAGCTGCAAAATTTTAGAATAAAAATTGTAAAAAAAATGTCTCGTACAAAAATGCAGTGCTTTATCGATGTCTAAAATATTATTTACATAGTAGGTATATTTTCCATTGATATAATGGATTTAAAACTGGTATGGTCAAAATTTTCTTAAAAAGTAGGATATTTTTCAATATAACTAAGTAAAACTTTAAAACCGTCCAATGTACATTATTCAAATTTTAGTAAATGATTCACAATAGACGCATAATGAACACATAATTTTTTCAATTTTTTCCGCTCCTACGTTTTTGAGACAGTCGTGGTTAAAATGAGGGGTCAATACATTTGAATCGTATATTAACAAATAAGTACTCCAAATCACAAGTTTCTAGACTCCCACTAGCTTGCTTTACTTATTTTCCTCTATTTACCCCTATTATCTCCAAAGCCTTCAGCGGAATCAGCTCAAAATTTAATCTAGCTTCATGTCGTTGTAATACATACGTGGACCCAATTTCAAGTGAATATATCAACTTTATTTTGTTAACTCCTTTAATAATGGAGTTGGGATGGCAGATGTCATACAAAAATTCGAGACAATGGGTATTGTTTTATTTATGTTTTTCAATGGTCTTATGTATATTAACGTGGAGTTTAGCTATTGCAGATGTTCTGACAGCTGGTTGACTGACCAAGGAGTTTTCATTGTTGCACTAAGTACAAACCAATTAAAATATCAGTTTCCCTAAAAATTTTTTGATTTTTTGACGCTATACAGCTATACAACTATAAGGAACAGGATTAACAATATCTCTAAGACAGATATGTCAGGTATTTGAGTGCTAGCTCTGTACTATTTAGGTAACGGTTATTATAAACCACATAGAACCATTGGGCATTGTTTGTATTTTAAACATATCTAGTTTACAAAATTTTGTGATATTCAAAACGTCATTAATATAATCTGCTTTAAAATATATTGTGTGCAGACACATAGATATAAATTTTCTCTAATCCCTACAGTGGACGTAGATGATAAGCTGCAACATATGCAAAAGTGAAATAATTCCTGTAAACATATGAACAATACCCCAAATTTATTCATATTTCGCTACATAGTATAAGCTTGCTACAAATAATAATGCGACATATGCATAAAATTTATTTACGACCCTATAAATTATTATCTAATCATTTAGCAATTCGTCTTGATTTAAAAGTACATCAAATGTTAAAGAAAATAACTTTTTATTTGTTTATAATTATTTATTTGCTGCATATTAGAGACATAAAAATAAGATAAATATAATTCAATGTCTCGCGTGACTATGGAAATACATAAACAAAGAACTGTCATGGTTGATGGCCAAAAAAGTTTTGAGAACGGAAGTAGATATTCTTCCGAAACGTTAACTGCCTATAGTTTTCATTTTCATTTTTTAGTTTATAACATTGTTCTAGTTTATACATTTTTAGGTGTGAGACTTTTTGAAACAATCAGTATTTAAGAACCAACCTCTGTCTGATCCGTTTGACGCAGAGGTTCTTTCAATAAATATTTTTAAATATTTTTCAGTGGCAAAATACCCAACAAAAAGTAAGAACATTTTTTGTTCAAATAAAAAATATATAAAAATGGTCATTCTTGAAATGTGATATTATCTATTTTGCCTCTCCTTTAAAAAGCCAGTTTTAAATTCCTAGTAACAACTATAAGAGCGCATAATTCTTATGTTTAATTTGACATTGTCCACCAGTCATCATATATCGTAAATACAAGACCGAAAGTATCTCTCTTGGAAAAAAAATCATATCCTTGTGTTAGTAATCGAATTCTGAATAACTTTCAAAATGTTCCTCTGTCTGTCCGTCCGTCCACCTGACCGTCACATCTCTTGTAAGCGCTATAACTTAAGAGAGAAAAGTTCGATTATGTTGACATTTGGGCAGTGAGTTAGTATTGGCTAAAGGAAGAACCCTGTTGTATTTGAACAAGCTTTTTACCATTAAGTAGGTATATGTACATACGCAATGTACATAATTTTCATAATATTTTAATTTCTAAGAAATACAATTAAGTGACCAAGAAATTTTCATTTTATTTAACTTGCTATTAAGACAGATATATCTGCTTATTACTATATTTGTAGATCATCATCTGATAGTTTGACAATAACAATCTGAGAATAAGTCTATTTCTAAACAATATTGTATTATATAACTAATTACATTTTCGGATGATTGTCATAAATTTATAGGTAATCGTACTGAAATATATTGGTGATAAGAAATTGAGGGTAAATCTACAAGTTCTAAACGCAATTTTTATTATTTGATGACTAATTAAATTTTCGGTTGATTGTGCATAAATTTACAGATAATAATCGCTTTTAAATAGTTACAATATAGTAGTTTGTGCAACAAGAGTGGATATGATATCCCTACGAGGAGGGAATATGATATCCCTACGAGGAAGAAGTTTGAGCACGACGACATAGGCGAAAAATTACTTTGACAGCTAACTTGAATTTTTTAAAACGAATAGTTGGCTATGTGCTTAATACACGAACTGTGATTGGTCCGTTTCATATCTATCCTAGATAGGATATTGTCGTAATTTATCGAATATTACTAAATTTACTAGATGACGTGTGAAGTTCAGTGCCAATTAATTTTGAGTGCCCAGTATAAGACTTACATAAAATTTGCCATATGGGCGTCGCTGTTGTGAATCTTCGAGTTTTGATTACATATTTGTAATCTATTTTGCAAATAACGGAAAGAAATACTATCTACGAGAACTAAAACAAAAACTATATGTAAAAATATTAATGAAATATTTGCATTCTTTCGATAACCTGACTTCTGGTTATGCTAGGAAGTTAAAATTCTGAAATAAATGTGTCCAATTTCTTATCTGACAGTCTCATTATAACACTAGCATCCAACATAGTATGTAAAATCAGTTAAAAATGGGAAGAAAGGCCTGAAATTAATTTATTTACCTACCTTGTCTTTAATCTCTTTTTTCATTCTAATGGATTACATTTTCATAAAATCTATCATTCAGCTTTTTGGAATTGCTTAGCCTTTGAAATGTTTTTCGCCCTTATTCTGAGCTCATCAGAAAGGCATAGAGCCACTCATAACGATGTTCCTTGCAAAACCAAGGCAATGTCCACGAATAAGCATGAAAGATTTATATTTGACACTGACTGATAAAAAACAACAGATCTTCGCCTATCTATTAGCTAACTAGTATTGGAGCCTATATACTCTATGCATGTTTAAAAGTGAATGATTTATTATTTGTTTGCTTATAGTAATGAAACATATTCTTTATAGAATTTTACAAACAGCGGAAAGAAATACTATCTATGAGAACTAAAACAGGTAGGTAAATAAATTAATTTCAGGCTCTTGTTCCCATTTTTAACTGAATTTACATACCGTAGGGGGTCATGTAGATACTATTTAATCTGGTTAGCCGTATGTTGGATGCTAGTGTTATAAAGAGAATGTCAAATAAGAAATTGTACAAATTTACTTCAGAATTTTAACTTGCTAGCATAACCAGAAGTCAGGTTATCAAAATAATGAAAAGATTTCATTAATATTTTTACATATAGTTTTTGTTTTAGTTCTCATAGATAGTATTTCTTTTCGCTGTTTGCAAAATCCTATAAAGAATATGTTTTATTACCATAAGCAAACAATTAATAAATAATTCAATTTTAAAATATTTGTAATCTGTTTCCTCAATAATCTTCAGACACCGACTTTCAGTTGAATCGGACCATAAAGTAAATGATCAAATTGGACTGCCATATTTTGTCGCCATTTTGAATTATTCAATTTCGATTTCATATTCGTAACCTGCTATGTCAATAACCTCCATATACCGATTTTCGGAATCGGTCGATAAATGATAAAAATCATCCGCCATTTTGGCGTCGCCATGCTGAAATTTGCAATTTCGATATTATATCGTAATCTCCTACTTCAGTAACCTCCACATGTCGAATTTCAGCGGAATCGGACGGCAAATAAGGAAATTATAGTAAGTGATGAATATTCCGCTATTGTGACGCCGCCATTTTTAATTTTTGAACTATGGTCAAATACTCGCGATCTATGACCTCGATAACCCTCACATACCTAGTTTCAGACAAATTGGTCCATAAATGACAAAATGTGTCCTCCAACTCGCCTCGTCATTTTGAATTTTTCAATTTCGATTTCAGATTCGTCATCAGCGACCTCGAGAACCCCCACGTACCGATTTTGAGCGGTATGGGACCATAAGTGGTAAAAATCTTCCGCCATTTTGGCGCCGCCATTTTAAATTTCCGATGTCACATTCGTGATTAGCGACGTTAGCAACCCCCGCGTACCGAATTTCAGTCGAATCGGACGACAAATAAGAAAATTAATTTTAATGCAATTTTCGGTACACCCTGTATTATAGGTATAGGTCAAAACTCAATACTTATCGATACTTCAGTACGCTGCATTACCCTCCAGAGAAAATGGAGATTTAAGAACATGGATTTTTAAAACGTTCATATCTAAGGAAATAAGTGGATTTAAATGCCGTTTTAGGTGTCAAAGAATGACGTTTTGTTCTAATAGCAAAGTGAATAGGCAAAACCGGAAATCCAGCTTGGCACGGGCGATCGAAAGTTGGCTTTTCTGTGAAAAATTGAGAAACATCGATATTTCAATAATTCATAACTAAGTAAGTACATGGAATAAAAGCCCGTTCTAGGCCTCTATGGAAAGATGGAGATTGGCTCTTACCCATGAATTGCGCAGCTTGCCAAACATCCACGGTGTACAGCGCCGTGATAGTTGAAGAGTAGTAGAAGTAGTAGTGGAACCTGATCGACTAATTTTGCACTTAACCTAAACTCCTTTTGTCAGAGGGCAAATTAAAAGAGGTGATTTTTTTTGGACGTTAAAACTTAATACATAAAATCAGAAAGTAACGCGCACTGAACTAAACCAAAAAACCCGCTGCAAAAAATGATGATTACCACATGGAGCAGAGTGCAAGCCGCTTAACTTATACTTTAAAATAGCAAATGTAGAAGTTACTATAAAATATAGATTATAATTAGAGAGAATAATTTTGAACAATAAGAAAAAGAAACGAAGAGTGGACACAAAAGAAAATGATGTATGAGTGTTATCATTAATGAAGGGCTGCAGATAGGAGAAGGTAAAGGCTAGATGGGTTGCCTGTTATAGTTTATCCAAACTCAGTTTGAAATTCATAACAAAAGACCGACAAAGGAGTACTTTATAACACCAGCGATGGTCATGTGCGTCGACCGACAATGTTTAGAATCACTTTCAATTATTGTAAATATTGTTTTACTATTTTATATTAATTGGTAGGCATGATGTAAATTATTTATTTACAATACATTATTTGTTTATGATAAATAATGTTAGTTTAATGAACAAGTCCATAAGTGATTCAATAAAAGTAAGTAAACATCACTCAACCTACGGTTATGCTACCGGCAATATTAAGAATAAACCAAAAGCAGGCAAGGGACTTGTAATGTTGAGCCAGATAAACAATCGACTACTTCCGTTTGAGGTAAGCGCATAACACATCTGGTTAACTATATTCGTATACGTGTATCGTTTGCAATATTCAAGCACGGTCTCGGGTCTTATTCTATTACATCAGGCTTTGTAATGTTATATCCTGGTAGCAACGCTTTAGACTGAATCTTCAAATTGACAATACAAATACTATATGACAGAGTGTTTTATTCTAAAGGAGGCACCATGCTCTCGGATTTGGGTAATGTTGTTTGTTAGCGGACTATCACCCGCTTCTAACTAGTAGAATTTTTGAGAAATTCGTTGGATGTAATCCGCTAGTGGTATTATGTTGCGACAACTCACAGATAAATGGGGGAGGTATAATGAGGGAGATATTTCTTGAAGAATTTGAAATGAATGGCATGAATTTGGGCTTCAACTTTAAGTTCCTTTAGATTCGTGACTGTTGCGCTGCACCACATCAGTGCCGCGTATGTTAGGGCCGGTCTCACTACAATAGCATAAATATATCAATTTGCACGAGAATAGTGGTGATTGACAATACTTTGACACATGATTGGTAATACATGCATTAATGTACAAAAACTATCTTGGTCAAACATGGTTATGGTGTTAAAGTAATTCTTTTGTAATGATTATGTCAAAGTCACAACAAAACATGAAATTCTTAAACGTTTATAACTCAATAAATACGTCGGTCAGCTGTACGATGTCGATATCGAAATATTGAATTTGACATTTTCACCGCATCGTGAATGTAATATTGTAATGTAATTGTATGTAGGTATGTATGAATGTAATTTTTTTACTTTTCGCTAAATTGATTTAGCTTCGTATTATTACAGTATGACATAAGCTAAGCCGGTAGTTTTTAATTTTATCATCATCCTTGACCAAGATACATAAGTCTGACTTATTACTTACCTTTGAATAATTCTAAAATTCTAATAACTAGTAGTATCATTATTAGATCTATGTTACATTTAAAACGTTTCGTTTTATTTCTTTTATGGCATATCTGATATCCTATATAAGACAAATATATTATTATAAGGACCGAAACATAAACTAATGCGCATGAAATTACCAATCTCATTTTATTGAAGTAGATTAATATATTTTTATATTTCATTTGTCGATGTTTTATGCACTTCATTTTATAGATCATTTCCTAGCTTTATTAAATAATTAACTGTGAGCGACAGTATTTAATTTCAATAGGCACGAATTGTTTTAACATCAAATTTACATAATTACAAAATAAACTCTATAATTTTTTTTTAATATGCTCCATCCCCAATTTATATAGTGCACATATATTCCTATCTTTTCACTGAGATTCAACAGTTATTTATTAAAGTAATCACAAACTATTGGATTTTATATTACAGTGGTATACATTTAGTTAATAATTCAGTAGGTATTCATTGATTAATTTTTATCAACCAGTCCAGCAACGTCACGACCGGCGTTATAGTACTATAAATAAATCAATAACGGTCCCTAAATGGCATTCATGTAAAAGTAATTCATTATTATTCCCTAATAGTTACATAATTTCACATTTGTTAATTCGATTAATACAACGATATAATACCCCTTTGTCATTACAATATTACTATTACTGATGGGTTCTAGTTATATTTCACATTGATAACATTTTTTTATCTTACATTTATAAAAACGTCTTTGACCAACTAGCTAATCTAAACTTATTACTATTCCATTATTATATAGAATGAATATTAATTAATATCTTTAAGTATTATTGGTTTTCGATATATTTTCGTAATAATAATTATGAGTATATGAATTATTTTAATGTACTATTGATAATTTCATGAACACTGGCAATGAGATATTCTTAATATTCGACCTAAAATACCTTTAACCTCGCAGACGATCGATTTATGGATATGGTGGTTATGTTTCATTAAATATTTAGCCAGTAATTGTTCATCATTAAGTATTTTACATAGTATTATATCTGATTTAATCATAACTAATATTATATTATATTTTTAATAATCTTCAAGAAAGGAACACTCGAACCGAATTTTAAATACTAACTTATCTGCCTGTACAAAAGTATATATTTACATAGGAAATCTACAGTTTAACGTGGAGTCCGAACCGCGGAAGTTTTCTCAGGGAACTATTGATGGTCTCGCTGGTGCGAGGGAGCTGAACTTTTCGTTGCCGTGTTTTTGATCCGACCAACCATCCAAGCACTAAATATGCTGAGCATTGCTTAATTTCGAGGACGATATATTGTATTAAGTTTTGTCGTTTCAAAATGAGTTTTCTAGTGAAGTGATGGGACAGTAACCGATGGCAACATTTCAAAAATTACTTAATTTTTTGTTATTGCACATCTGTTGAGTGTGTGCTATTCTCCCCTTCGGCGGCAGTTCTCAGTTTTCCTGATAAAAGTCAATTTAATTGGTTAATTCTGCAAGTAATTGATTTTAATTATAGCTTATTGGAAAGGTTCTAATCTAAAAAAATGGTACCACCATTTTTGAATTGATCTGAACTTTTGTTAAGTTATAAAATTACTTTTAATAATTTCCATGCGTCTCCGTGAGTTCGGAAACACTTTACAGGTCGCAATCTTGAATTTTTTAAATAGCTTCGTTACTATTAGAACAGAACCTTATTTAATTAAACAATGATCCGTTGAGTAGTTTAATTATTATAAACATTTATTTAACAGATTCTGTCGACAATTTCTCTCGTTCTCGACTCTACTGAATAAATAATAATTACGCATAAAATTAACAAACAATTATTTTTTCGTTAACTCTCTCCCTAACTCAAACATGGAGCGATGAGTTATTCTCAAGTATTTACCATGTTGTTGTTAGATATTTGTGAGCAAAATGTATTAATATGAAAGTTATGTTTTAATAAGTGCAGAAAATGTTGATTTTGTAATGTGAAGAATTGATAAAATTTGCAAGGATAAGTATAGTAAACGCAAAACCTTCTTATATTTCGAAAGAGACAGCAAGTATAATGAAAAGAAATAAAGACGAAGGATGGAGGCAACTCACTTATTTAAAACTTTTTTTTTTTGATAGAAGTCGTCGAGAAAATCACGAGTGTGGAAATGTAACCAATGAATTAATGTTACGTGCATAGCAGTTATTGGATAGAACAACTTGCGAAGTGTACACTGTGTACTTTTGACTGCAACAACGATTTTGGCATATTTAGAGAGCAATGCTTTTACATATTTTATGTGTGAAAAATTTAAGAGCCACCTGCGCCTCTCTGATATGGTATTTGGTCTTAGGTATGCCTATCAGCCAGTGTAATTCCTTTTTGGTTCGAGTTAATCGAGTTAGTCAACAGGGGCAGCTTCTTATTTTGGGTTACCAATTGACCAGTGGGTACAATAGCGGTTATGTAGGTTTTGTTCATAACTTTTGCAATATGTGTGGTAAAGCTAGGTTATGCTTGAAACATATTCTTTATAGTATTTCGCAAACAGCAGAAAAAAATACTTTCTAAGAGAACTAAAAGAAAAACTATGTGTAAAAATATTAATGAAATTTTTGCATTCGTTCGATAACCTGATTCTGGTTATGCTAACAAATTAAAATCCTAAAATGAATTTGTATAACTTCTTATTTGAAAATTCTCATTCAACAACTAGCATCCACACAGTCCCCTTAAAAATGTTTCTTTCTAATGGATTACAAACAAATGTTAGTTAGTTACAATGCATTTGCTATGAATGTCTGTCTTGCCTTTATTAATTTTAAAGTATTTTCTACAGCGATGTGTGTATAAAACGGCTGCCTATGTATAATTGTGTTGTGTGCATATTACGTTTGTTGCCGGGTAGGTTTTTATGTTATTGACAGATGTATACAGATTAAATTTTACGGTCAGATGAATTATACACTGCTATGACGCCGCCTATGGCCGATTAAGTGAATGTTGCCAGTAAGTTATTTACACATACGGTGTATTTACACATAAATATATCTATTGGTTTTGTAGCTTTTGATGAGCAATACTACATAAATGGAGAACTTACATATGGAGAACTTACATATCTGTCGCAACTTGTATATTAAGCAGATACTGCTGAAGTCTGAACTGAAGAATTTATAGCAATTATAGCATAATTTTACTGGCATATGATGGCATATGATATTAATGCCATCGAACCGTAATTAGGACAGGCATCTGTTGTTGCTTCCTCGTACAGTGGTAAGAGAATAAGCAAATTCTGTAAATGATTCTCACTCCATCTTCATCAGCTAACTCAAGCGCCTTAGCCAGCTGCATCAGTTTTTAGTTCTTCTATGGCTGCCTTCACTTGATTTTAGTATTCAAGTTGTGAGCTTGTATTGCTCATCTCAGCCATTATCTGCCACATGGTACTGTTGAGATAAGGTTCTTGCTATTATTCTGTGGCTCAGAATTTGACACCTTTTTTAAAGTACTTGAAAAGACCTTTAAAATGAGCTTTAGTAAAAGTCGTTAACATAAAAGACTTACTGAGTTATGAAAATAAAATGGTTGTCTCGTTTTTTCGGAGGAAAAATCAGCAATGAAACCAATCGCTTCACTTCCTTAATTTTTAATATATCTAATTGCTCCAAAAACCATTTTGCAGAGAATTTCAAAGGCTATAGGGCCTTTAAAGTTGAACTTCCTTGAACCTTCCGTTTTTGAGATTTTTGAATTTAAACGGCTCGGAGAAGGTGGTCCTCGTACTCAAATACGAACTTAAAACAGTTATATCTCAATTAATTTTCATCCTAGATTGATTGATTGATTTGCCAGCGTATGGTGGGCATTGCTGCCAATTCCGGGCATCCATGGAGGTTCGTTCCAACACGCAGCTTGGTCATCCGTCGAACACGCCCAACGGATGCGACGACCAAACCGCGTGCCGGAACCAAATCTCGGATGTTTTGTATACCGCCGGACCAGCTGCATACGCCGGGTTGGACATTGGACATGCTTGTTGTCAGCAGCGAGAGCCGCATGACGCATGGGGTGGGAATATAGGATGGGAAGTGTAGGTGTTTGAGAGATGCTTCTTTTAAGTTTCCGTGCTTCTGTTAGGTTTCTATTTGTCATCATCGGCTGGGGGTGTGGTGCAGTTGTTTGCGAGATGCTTCTTTTCAGGTTCCATGCTTCTTTTAAGTTTCCATCTATTGTCATCTCCTTACTTTTCTTCTAAGTTTTCTGCTTCTTGTGTCTTTGAATCTGGCAGCTTTTATTTTTTGTTTTTTTTTATGTATTTTTCCCCCCTTCTTCCCGTTACTTTTTTTTTTTTATTTATTAACCGCCCTACAAGTAAATAACCATCTACGGTAGAGTTGTTGGAAAGGGCCCTATCTCGCGGTAACAATTAATTTTTTTGCGCGTTATGAGAAAAGAGGTCCGAAGGGATAGTTTGCTCACCCTGTATGTCGTTTCCTTGAAGCAATCGGTTTCAATTTTGGGCAGTTTTTTCCACTTCATCACCTATATATTATGTTATTACCTATATATTATGTTTAATATCTTTTCAATTTTGATCTTCATTCCTAGTTTAAAATTTAATAAAGACATAAATAAGCCAATGCTAATGCTGTATAAACAAAAACTTATCTGTTTCATTCACACATCTGGCGTTGCTTATTTTATATCACCCACTTCAAGAAGGGACGAATCCAGGTATATATTTTACAGTCAAGCACTCAAGTAGTACACTTTTCTCGCGTTGCTTATATACACTATTTTGTGTTGGTTTATTCAACCAACATAATTTAATCAAATATCAGGTATATGAAATAGCCATACTCGCGGTAATTTATATCAATCAGTGCAGAATTGTTCACGCTTCAACTCAATACAATTTCAGCGTTTTGTTGCCGCTTTATCCGGATTTATCTCGATATCCCGTAGGAACCACGAAACGCGTCTTTCACCGAACTCGACACATTTAGAACCCTTCCTCAATTAATTTTCATCCTAGAGAAATAAAAATAAAAATAAACAATTATTTTATTAAAAAAAAACAAAATTTTCGTGCTCTTGCCTTTTTCACGTATCTTCTTAGTTTTTGAGTTATTGTAAGAAGAAAATTATTTAAAAAATTTCAAAAATCATTTCAAAATTGAAAAACTTTCCTGCAAATCTAGGCATTCTAAACTGTTCAAACATATTGTTAGTACCTAAATAAATTTAATTCTAAATGGATTATGATTAATTTCAATTCTTGCGGTTAAGCCATTGGCTTCATTGCTGATTTTTTTTCTCCGAGAAAACGCAACAAACATTTTTTTTCATCATAACTCCGTAACTTTCTCATTTTAAAGATCATTCCAAGTACTTTAAGAAGCGTCTGACAAGTTTTCCTCCAAAAATTAATAATTTTTTCCGTTATTTAACGTTGAAATGTTCGAATTAAGTTTTCGGCGAACAGACAGTGACCTTCAACGAGCCATAACTCGGTTCCTATTGCATTTACAAACAGAAAAAAAACAATCGATTTACTAGTTTCTAATGATTCTTTTGATAAAACGTAAGATTTTCGAGTTATTCGTCAAAATTCGCTCAAAGACATGCATTTTTTAGATGAAAAATGAACATCTTCAGTCGCGAGTAACTCGAAAAATATTGATTTCCCCTATCGATTTCCATTATTATTTTGAGTGTACTAATTTCAAGAATAGAGTTTCAGATATTACACGTGTTTAAACAAAAAGGTTAAAGTTTACCCAAAAATCACCCTGTAGTTATCTACATAATGCTTTATATTAATCGTTAAACATTTTTATGAAAACTTGTGAAAATTACATTCTTTTCGTTGTAGTTAGTGTAGTGAAAATTACCTTTAGAAATGGTTTTTATTAAATTTCAACTTCATCTTGTACCTGAACAAAATTTATAAAATTAGAGAGAATAGGGATTCATCAACTGTAGAAATTTACTTCTAGTAGACATTGAGGGAAAATAATTTGAAAGACTGACTTTTATTTAACTCGACTCGATGTTTTCATAAAAACTTTTAATGCAACCTTAATCGAAACGAAATTAACGTTGAAATGGTAACAGCAGCAGCAGCATTTGATTCTTCAGCTCGAATAATTTTAAAATGCTTTAGTTTAAATTATTTTCATCGCCTTCTTTTTCTAATTTAAATCAGAGAATGCCTCAGGAAACAAGTGATTATTTACATCAATAATCTTGGTGTAAGGCTATAGTACGAACACATTTTGCTATTTGCCTGGAGATAAAACAACTTCTTTTTATAGCTATCACAAACATCTTCCATATCGGAGTTTTTGCATGGGATGAGTTTTCATAATTTTTTTAACGATTTATATATGTCTCCTTAATATGAGGCCATATGAATGAAAATAAAGTTTTACCTTTTAGCATTTAGTTCCAGTGTTTGCAAAATATGTCAGTAAGCTTGTACTTAAATTTGGTAATAACTGAAAATTTGAGTATAATTTAAAGATAGAAATTAATGACTGGACAATATCATGAACCACATATTTAGCAGTGCTTAATTTTAGTACTTAGTTAAGAATTGATGCTGGCTTCTGAAAGTATGAATGACCCCGAATCATCATTAGACACTGATTTTTCACAAAAGGAATCAATCAACTCAAATCAGTAAATGTTCTTGAAGAACATCAAGTATTATTTAATATTTTCCAAGTTCCTAAAATAAAAGCCAATAATGATAAATTATTAATAAGTGCATAATTGTTTTTCACTCTAAACTAAAATGTTCAACAAATTTCAACCAATTAAAATTTTCAATTTTAACATTGAAAGTGTTTATGTTCGCGTATAGCGTATAGGACAAAAATTACGAGTTTTTTCCAAGGCCGTCGACATGAAAGTATCAAGGTCAGATGATGTAATACTGAGCGAGAGCCTGTTACTATGTGGGAAGCGATATCGGCCAGCGTCGATCGATATTGTACCGCCTGTTCACAAAAGGCGGTAGGGAGAGAGCAAATCTTGTAGCATTGATCTGGGAGGCATTAGTGCTGCTGCGGCGGATGAATAAAGAAGCGTGATATCATTTGTCTCACTATTTATTCCTTGCCCTAGTGTTCATCATCACCCGTACGGTTGGCGCATAGGTAATGTCTCTCGCTTACATCATAACAAATTTATTTCTAAGTTAAAATACATGCATTGCCTCCTCCGATCGTGATCTAGAGTCAACCGTACAATTGTACAATTGTTAAAATAATGACGAAGCTCCTGTCGCCTATGGCAGCTTAAAATCGCCTTTTGCGTTTAAAATATCTAAAAGATTTAAAATCAGTGTAAAATTAACGCACTATAACTAATATGATGAGAACACTAATATAAATTTTGATTGCGATGCGAGAGGTCCCGGGCTAAAGCTCCTATACCTGCTGAATTTTTTTTCTTTAATTTTGTGATGAGTAATATATTTTTTCACTAATTCCTTTCTTGATTTCTTTAGGTCAGGTTAGTAGGTTTTATCTGCTTAAAATAAATTCATTCTTTCGTGTAATTTCTTTAGGTTAGGTTAGTAGGTTTTTTTTCTGATATCTAATTGTTAATAAATATTAGCGTCGCAGGCAGTATTAGCGTCGCAGGAAGTATTAGCGTCGCAGACAAATAAAAGGAGAATAACACAAAATTAACCAGCTCGATGGTACAAAATTTGCTCTCTACGTACCGTCTTGTCTGTTCAACTATTTTTTCCGTGCTATAGCGCTGTTTATCAACTCCTGGGCAAGTCGAATTTTTATTTTCATTTTGTAACGATTAATGAATTTTTTCACAAATTCAGGTTTGATTTGACGGCACAAATAATGTTTTCCTTCTTTTTCCTATAATGATTTCAATCTTTCATGGGATGGTTAGTTGGTTAGATTAGTTAGGTTGATTCTCATTTTGCTATATAATTGTTAATAACTATCAGCGCCGCGCCGCAGGCAGTATTAGCGTCGCAGACAAAGAAAGGGGGTGCGGTTGGACACCCCCCGCACCACCTCTTTTCTTTTTAACATTGGAAATGTTAATGTTCGTATATGGGGACAAAGTTACGAGTTTTATCCAAGGCCGCCGACGTGAAAGATGACGTAATACTGAGCAAGTGTGCACAGTATGAGTATGCGCGAAGAACATGAAATCATAATACGGTTGTGGTCAGCGCCAATCGCCATGAATTCACAAAGTTTGACAAATAGCGAATAGTTATTTTTGTAACAAGTACCTAAAATCATGTTTTTTGGGACGGATCGTAACTGTTTCCGGGCGAGGCGAAACAGTCGTAGTTGTTCATATTTTTTTTTTTTTTTAGTGTAATCGTACGAAAAAATATAAAAAATGTAACTTCAGATATTAAAGAGTCTGACATATAGCCTCGATTTCGAATGTTTCGAAAATGTTAATTACGAAAGTCTCAACAAAACTAAACTCGTCGATATCTCGACTTCAAATGGTCTAAAAAAGTTCCACAAGAGGCGAAATCAGCGGTTTTATTTTTCGAGAAATCGAATGGCGTTTGAATCTCATTAAAATTTGCATAATCAAAAAAGTTATTGCAAGTTTATATATAAATATTATTTTTCATAGTGTTAATTTATTGAAAATTTTTTTCTTAATGAGAATAGGTAGTACCAACCAACCCATGTAATTTCCCGCAAAAATAACGCCTTGGTCCAAAGTTATAAGCAAATTAAATTTTTTTGCAAAACGTCATATTACTTCCACATCCAGGTAGTGGATTGGAAGTATAGTAATCGTAAAAAAAATTTCAAAATGTTTTTTTTTCTTGAAATAGGTTTAGAATGTCTGTAACTGTTTTTGTCCGCACGTTTTCTCCGGAACGGTTTAAGATATTGATTTGAAATTTTGTACACGTATATTATGTTATAACGAACTGGATTGTTTTTTGAACATATCCGGTGAAGGGTTGGGGGTAAATAGGGGGAAATAATAAAGCAAGCTGTCAAGAGTAAAAAAACATGAAATTCCGTTTATGTACTAGAAGCCAAGGCGTCAAAATTTTTTATAATATTTTCCATCTCCCCACCACACCACACTTCATTATTAAAGGGGTTGATAAAATAAAATTGAGATATTCGCTTGAAATTTGGTATACGTATATAATGACATCTGGAACTAGATTATATTTTGGGATTATTCCGTTGAAGTTAAATAGAGGAAAATAAGTAAAGTAAGCTGATAAGAATACAGAAACTTAAGATTCGGTGTATGTACTAGAAGTCAAGGCCTCAAATTTCTTTATCATATTTTTCAACCTCCCACTAACCCTACCCTATTATTAAAGGAGTTGATAAAATAAAATTGAGATGTTTACTTGAAATTTGGTACACATATGTATTATAACGACATCTAGAACTAGATTATATTGAGATGATTTCGTTGAAGGGTTGGGATTTAATAGAGGTGAATAGGGGAAAATAAGTAAAGCAAACTGGTAAGTACAGAAATTTGGGATGTGGTGTATATACTAGAACAGAAGGCCTCAGCTTTTTTATGTAATATTTTCCATCCCTCCACCACCCCCACACCCTTTCTAAAAGAGTTGATAAAATTAAACTGAGATTTTCGCTTGAAATTTGGTACACGTATGTATTATAACGACATCTGAAACTAGATTACATTTTGACAAGATTTCGTTGAAGCAGTGGAAGCTAAGTAGAGGTAAATAGGGAAATATAAATAAAGCAAGCTGATAAGGGTACAGAAACTTTGGATTTGGTGTATATATTAGAAATCAAGGCACCAGATTTCTTTCTAATATTTTTCAATCCTCCACCCTCACCACCTCCACTCCATTATTAAAAGGATTGATAATATAAAATTGAGATATTCACTTGAAAGATAGTATATGTATGTATTGTAATTACATCTAATTGAGATGATTCCGTTGAAGGTGTGGGAGCTGGGGAGGGTTGTCAATATGGGAAAATAAGTAGAGCAAGCTAGAAACTTCGTTTTTAACGTATGTGGTAAAAACCAAAGCCTCGAATTTTTCTATGATATCTGCCCCAAATATTATTAAAATTCTATGATAAATAATTTCCACATACTAGAGTACAAATATAGTCAAGATATTTCCTTTAAAGTAACTTGGATGGAAAATATGGAAGTGGAAGTAGTGATTCCTTGGGCAGCGGTTTTTTGCACTTATGATAAAATGGATACAGGGAGTCTATTTGGTAACCATTGAAGTGTATGCAAAGAAATTGTGAGCAATATAACCGAAGAATTCGTTATATATATACAACTTTGAACATGGAACTCAAAATTGCCAAAATTCGCTAGTTCTTGACATGTAAAAATAGTATTTATTATTCTATCATAAAATGAGCTTTGGAAAGTTCAAATCGGACGATTAGAACGGAACTTATAAAGAAAAAGGCTTATAAACAATTATGAATTCTGCGGTAATTTTGCAATAATGTAGCTAATTTTTTACTATTTTTACAAAAAAATGGCGTGCTAAGAGCGACAACACTTTGAATTTATTTTTGGTCTAAAGTCACTGGTCAACCGTATTTTTAAGCGGTTTCTATAGATTGTCAACAAAACATGCAATAGTCTGACAAGGCAAATTTCTGTAAAATATCAGAATTTCGTCTTTATCCTTCCAGAGATACTGCCAAATAATCGATTGCCTCTGATAATTTTAACATTATCGCATTAATGAAACATTTTAGGGTATTTTGTGGTATCAATTTATTAAACTGAATTGTTCCAAAACAATATCTCTTTTAAACTTTCTGATATAGTCACAAAAACACCCTGTGATGTGCTGCAACAAACAGTAGGGCTATAATTACACTCTTCAATATACCTGTGAAGAATTCTCATCATTCGGTAAGTATTGGTATGCTTTTGTTTTTCATGAGTATACGTTGGGTCAGCGCCGCAAATTTGTTGAAAATGTGTTGATGGTGAAAGTTTAAAAGTGTGCCTCTAAAGAACAATATCTGGGATACATTTTCAACATTCCCACTCGACAAATCGACAAGGTTAGTCTAGTTATTAATAAATATAATAACGTCAATTACAGAGGTAGACTTTGATTATTAATGCTATTTATATTCCCAATAAACCTGACAAAGTATTTTCATAAATTCTGATTAATTCCGTTTCTTTATACATGAAACTTTTCACTAAGCGTGGGTTGTTGTTTTTACTTTATTTTCCCGTTATTACCTTTTATTGGCTTATTTAATGTGCGTTACCAAGGCCGACCATCACCGCTATGTATATTTTTGAAATAAAATAATAGTTTTAAAAATTACATACATTATCGCATCAAAAGTGTAATGACAACCACGAATCAATTAATGATCGTAATGCTTTTGGTGTGTGCATATAAATTAAAATTTAATTAACTTTGCTGTGATATAAGTGGGGAAATTTACTATAAATGTTGAATTGTATACAGGGTGTCCCACTTAAAACTCCCGGAGAAATTTTTTCGATAACTGAAAAAGAAATTGAGTTTTGTAAATGGTATTCAGTAGAGTATATAACTTTATATGACTTTAGTTTTAAGTAAGACCTATCTTTCTACAAATTGAGGTATATATGGCGCTGTGATGTAACAATTTCGATAGCAGGCACCTTTGAAAAACCTTGACTTCAATATCTTTTTTATAACAAAAATGCCATAAGTACTTTATACAAATTGCTTAGAATGTACCGTTTCTTCACACGCACCTCTGTTCAAAGTTCCTGCGATCGAAAAATGTATTTGCATCTCAACGCCTCAATTTGTACAAAGAACGTTTTTGCTGCTGAAGTCATTAACCGCCAGTACCATAAAGAAAGTAAAGAGTCCTTTAAACGTTAAAGCTCCCTTTTATCATTCAGACTTGTACCATAAACCAATTTTAAAGGAGAATTAAGCTAAAAAGCTTCACTTTTGGTAAAGTCTCAATTTGGCACTTTACGTATAGTTAATGTCAACTTTATTGTGAAACATAACCTACAAATGAGACGACAGCAACATTTCCGTTTGTATTCAAGTTTAAAATATAATAAAACGGGAGATTATCGGGTGTTATTTGAGTCAAGCAGTAGCTTCAGTTCTTCTGAAGAAGGCAAAGAATATATTGTTTTGAGAAGACCGAAAATTTATAGACCGCGTGCGCAGTATTTTACAAAATGCGATAATCTATGAATATGGATTAACACAAACCTGAAGAAAACTAAATAAAACAGTGAAAATACAGTCCTTGCGGAGGCAAAAGTTAGGTTATATCGACAAGCTGTCAAAAATTAAATCACGTAACGCCGTAAGAACTCCATAAATCAGTTCAGCCAACATGACAATAGCAAAAAAAGTCTCCTTTACCAATAGTGGGATGGAATTTGTTTTATAGTACACGACAGACTTTAAAGTGATTGAAAGTCAACTTTAACGATAAGTATCCTTTACAGATCCTTAAAGGATCCATTAAGATCATTTTGGCGTTATTTATGGTACTGGCTGTAATATATTTTGGTGTATAATTTTTACAAAATTGAAATATCTTTTTCAGTTATGAAGAAAATGGCCCTTGGAGCTTTGAACACCCTGTATGCTCATTTGAATATAAAATTATGTCGATGAATGATTTTACTTAAATTTTCAACATAGTTGTGTCCCAGTGTGACATTTAAGTAATTGAAATTTCAACATTCTGAAATGAGGAATAAATTTGTTATGTAGCAATGAGTGGGTTTATCTCGATTCGAGCGATTTTATTCACTCTATTAGACACGTCAAGAAATCATCCCAAGTCTCTTGGATACGAAACAGAACTTTATTTAAATTATCCGACACGTTCCAATTCCTGATCAGTTCAGCTATGTATGTTCCACGATTTAAACAAAGGTTCTCTTTAAGAGCTTCTGAACTACTCTAATTATCTGAGGGGTGGGGTAAATGTCTTACTCTTGTGCCAATAATATTCCGGCAAGTTCAATAAAAGACAGATTGGATGACCGTGCTGGCCATAGAAGGTTCACCATAATGGATTCTTGTAAAAAGTTCATCATAGCCCTTGTCGTTTGTGGACGTGTCTGGATACTTCGAGAAGCTTTTTATAAGAGCTCAATGGTCTTCCATCTGAAAAAACGTATTACGAGCGAGCCCTAGTCCACCTAAGCCTTTTTATGAGGTACTTTGGATCCGTCAGAATCGATTAATCGACAAAAAATTGGATTATTCGGTTTTCATGGGTAAAGCAATGCAACAGGTTTCAGTAGATCTGTTAGGTAACCGGCACCAAGTTACTCACTCAGAATGAAAACTAATGATAACCTACTGCAATAGCATTTCTGTCCCAACCATCCCTACTTTGGGTCCATCGGAATCGATTCATCGACTTTGAATTTTGAGACTATTCTTAATGGACGTTCTTGTAGTTCGGATTCGTCACTTTCAGAATAAATAAATGTGATTTTGGTTTTTATTTGAAAAACTGCTCCATTGATTTTTACGTAAATTTTGCCTTTAAAAATAACTATTCACTACATCCTGAGTAATTTCCGCCCTGTGCACATTTCTCCGTTGTATTTTCGAAAAAATAGTTCGTGGAATTTTCGAAAATATTTTGTGATATTTTCTAATTCGTGGTACTTTTGAAATAATTTTCAGACATTTTCAGTGAAATAATTTTTTATTTCGATTTCAAGGAAAGACACCAACGGCGTTTTGCTGTCTTTCGCGAAGTGACAACGTTTCCAAGTCGACTTTTTCATGGGAATTTGGTCTGAAGTTAATGTTTCTTAAATATTTTTATTTTTTAAAATGGGTCATTTTACAGGGTTCGTTAACAGTAACCTACTAAAACATTTTGGATCATAATGGTTTATTGCAAAGCATTTATTTTCAAATACACTTCATATACTTTTTACCATTTTGTTAATTGCATCACAGATATTACTAATTTTAATGTTAATTTTAAGCTGCCACTGACGGCAGGAGTTTTAACTTTTTGTATTAATTTTATTGCGCCGAACCGGTTGTGATCTGCCCAACCCTACGTACACAACTACGTTGCGCGACGTGGTTGTCTGGTTGGCTCCGGATCACGATCCGGGGAGGCAATATTTGTATTTTATTAATTTAAATAAATTTGTTATGATGATGTTATAATGAGTCGCAGCGTAGCGAAGTCCAAAACTTCTAATTCTTACTTCTTTTTCTACGCATACCTGCGTCTAAAATAGTTTACTGTAGCCTGACTACACTCAATATTAACGGCGAAATAGTACATTTAAGAGAAAATTAAAGGTAAATAATCGTTTACGTAATATGTAGTTCATGAGGATATTAAATTGCTTTAATATTTATTTCTATAAATAAAAACAATACTCACTGTTGCTTTAGTGCAGGCAATGAGGGTAACAGTTTGTAAAAACCTCGCAAAAATTAATAAAGGGATCATATCCGGGACTTAAGTAGGTAATAACATGTAGAATGGAATGATACATTCTTTGTACTTTCAAGTTCCGGGAAAATTCAAAAAAATTTGGAAAAACTTTTTGATTTTCAGTTTCTTTGCTCTAGCGGCTAAAATAATGAAAATACAGAAAAGGTTTTCAACAGAATTTGAGCTCGTCTCTTTCTCTACAAAAAAGGTTTTTACAAATGTTTGTCTTACTTAAACCGTTTAGGAGATAAATTCAGTTTTCCACTTATAGTTTTGAGCCGCTCCGAAATGCGCGGAAAATGAGAATTCTCTGGGAATTTCGTACGACCGGACACATCGATTGATAATTCTTACTATTCAGAGCCGCTAAAAAATGAAAACAACATAAAATGTAGAGAATAATCTCAGCTTCAATGTGGAACTAATCACAAAATTCATACCAATTTTTATCATAGAGAAAGAAGTGTTAGAAGATGGCTTAGTAAACTGTATACAGTTGATTTATTCATATCTTTAAGTTTTATGCATTCTGCCTATTTCTTCCGTAACAATGGGTGCTTTTTCACTACATGGATTCGATTCCACGCACTTTTATCTGTATTTCGTGAAAATTTTATTAAAGAATGTTAAGAAACAAATAAGTTGTATATGTTCTACTATATAATTGTGCATTCTCTGAACGTGTATGAATAATGTAGACAAATTCAAAAAGTACTGCATGCATTTAACAAACTCTAAAGTCATTCGAAATAATATATTTTATTGTACGTATAATCCAAAAATTAAGACTGTTCTATTGTAAGCTTATAAGATATAGCGAATTGAACTCCAAAATTTGGAGGTGACTGATCGATTAGAAATATACCCTCTACTTTGATTGCAAGGCATATTTTTCTAACAATTGCAATAAAATGTTAATTGGATTAATATATCATTATATAAAAATGTATCAGCAAAATGAAGTATCATTCTAACAGCTCCCGGTAAAAATATGAATAAATCTGTGGACCAACTGTACAAAGTTTACTAAGCCATCTTCTGACACTTTTTCCCCTATGACAAAATTTTTTATGAATTTTGTGATTAGTTTCACATTAAAACTGAGACTTTTCTCTACATTTCATGTTATTATCATTTTTTTAGGGGCTGTGAATAGTAAGAATTATCGATCGATGAGCTTAAAACTATAAGTGGAAAACTCGATTTATCTTCTAAACGGCTTAAGTAAGATAAAAATGTGTAAAGACCTTTTTTGTAGAGAAAGAGGCGAGCTACTGGGAACTTTTTTTTTCTATTTTCATTTCTTTGGTCGTTAGAGCAAGAAAACCGAAAATCAGAACGTTTTTCCAATTTTCTTGAATTTTCCCGGAACTTGGAAGTGCAAAGAATGCATCATCTCATTCTCCAGGTTATTACCTACTTAAATCCCAGAGATGATCCTTTTATTAATTTTTGTTACCCTAAATGGCTAAATTGCCTGTACTACTTGTACTATGTACCCTTCGATTTGCATTCCAAATAGAGTAACTTAGATAACCTCTTAAAAGAAACATAGTATCTAATAAAAACAATAAGCGAACACAAAAATCTTTGACGTTTATAAATTTTCTCGAATTGTTAAGAAACAAACGAATCATATATAAAGAGATGAAAAATGAGTTCCAAGTTTTCCCATGTGGAAAATGAAAAGGGGCAATTTTCACAAGATACACTTTTAACTATTTTATATCTATAAGAGAGCACGAAGGGCACATGAAATTCAGTGCCTCTTGAATTGTACCTAATTGTATTCTACTAATGGCATTTGGTGAAAATATGACTATTAGTATATATTTAAGAATGGTATAAGTAAGTAGTAAATTTATCAAAATATTCTTGAAATAAAACTATTTAACTGAAGTTACGTAAACAAATACATTGAATTAAGAGCATATTATCAAGGTATTTCGTAGTCAACATTCATACAACCAACAGCTAAAATTTGACATGAAAAACAACATGTTATTCATTTTGTACCGGACACTACAGACTTAATAGATATATGAGTCCAAAGGGTATTGCAGATGATGCAATATGCACATTTTGCAAAGAGGCAAAGGAAACCTCAGTGTACATACTGTGCCATTGTGAAGGCCTAGCTAGACTAGGATTTCAACCACTTAGCGAGGAAATATTAAGGGCTGATAGCTACACTAAGGGGTCCTTATCAAGGCTGTGGAGTATGGTACGAAGAATAAAGCTGGATAACAGAGTCTATGTAAAACTAGAACAGGAGCTCCACAATAGATCCACAGAGATCGCGATCGTTAAGGCCAATCAGCCACCTCCTCCTTTCGAATTTAATCTGATCTAACCTATTCATGCTGTTGATCTATTTCTAACCATGCTAATAAGCTAATGAAGCCAATCAATGATATTCTGAAATTATTATAATACACTTTTATTTAAACGTCAACACTGAGATACCTCCCCCTTACGAGAGCCCGCTTGTGCATCTTGAACTTGCATCAACATCTCTCTCTAGCCCTACCAGAGAACAGTTGATTGGGTGGTAAACCACCTTATAAACAAAACATTTCTTTCCTTTGAAAGTTATAAACTATTAAAAAATAGATATGAAACTTGATTCACCAATAAAATACTCCTTCTAATCACCTGAACTAACTAGAAATTGTACAAGTTCTTTCATTCTCATTTGATATCTTCAGGACAGTACACAGGCTATTCGGAATAACATCCCAATTACAAGATATCTGAAAATCGTTTTTTACGGAGTATTGACATATGAATATTTTATTTGACAGACATGTAACAAAAAATACTCACATACAGTCTAGTATTTAACTGTAAAATCTTTTATTTCTGCGTATACTTCATTAAAAAAATATTATTTGGGTATTTCGCAGACAACTATTGATCTAACTTCCAAATAATATTCTGTCAGTAAAGTATATGTAGAAATAAAATATATTACAGTTAAACACACTGAATTGTTTCCTACATTAATGAATTAACTATACTTTTTATATTATACAACTAGAGACAATTTTGCTAATATTAATTTACATGTCTGGCTATACGAACATTTTCATGTTATCCGAAAACATATTTCATAATAGGCAATTTGCCAGACTAAGCTGATTCAGGAAAATTAGTTTATAATCTCTCACATAAAGATGAGAGATAAGTTAAGTGATGGGTTCGTGATGACTATAATCATTTACAATGTCTCAAGAAGCTAAATGACTTGTTAGTGTACCTTGAGAAATTTGACATATGTTGTATACGTAATAATGTTTAAAATATAATATGTCACTTCAAAGGAAACATGACTATATTTGCACTCTAGTATGTAGAAATTATTGGTCATAGAATTTTAATAATATTTGGGGCAGATGTTATAGAAAGATTTGAGGCGTTAGCTTTTAGTATATACACCCAATCCCAAGATTCTGTACTCTTACAAGTTTGCTTTACTTATTTTCCTCTATTTACCCCTATTTATCCCCCAACCCCTCAACGGAATCATCTGAAAATATAATCTAGTTCCAGATGTCGTTATAATACATACGTGTACCAATTTTCAAGGGAATAAAGTGGGGGGGGATGGAAAATATTATAAAAAATCTAAGGCCTTGCTTCTAGTATATACACCAAATCCCAAATTTCTGCACTCGCACCGGCCTACTTTATTTATCTTCACCTATTTAACCCCCAGTCCTTCAAAGGAATCATCACAAAATATAATCTAGTTTCAGTTGTCGTTATAATACATACGTGTATCAAGTGTCAAGTGAATATTTCAATTACATTTTGTTTACAAATTTAGTACAAATAAGGTTCTGTGCATATTGCTCATAGGTGCAATGGTTTAAGAGCAATTAGCGGTTAGGGGCGATTAGGGCGTTGATCCCCAATTGACGCGCGTTTATTGACTTTAATAAATATAGGAGAAATAAATTATAATGATTTATCTTTTGGAAATAATTCGCGCAAGATGGTTGGTTTTCAGAAAAAAGAGTTCTCAAAGAGCAAGTAATAGTTTCATCCTTAAAACCAACCCCTAATAACACATCCCTCGGCTTCTCGCAGTGTTTTACATTTCATCGCGAAATAATTGGTCCTTCAGGACATTGTGCACTCACTGAAAACATTCTATATAATATTTACTACAAATATAGCTTGTTCAGCTCTATTCTCGGCAATTTCTGCATATGATCGTGAAACGCAACCCTGTTCTTACGCGGCCACATCTCTAACCACAACCTTTACTACAGTTGTATGTTATCATTGATAAAGCTGAGAAGCTGGGGCTGGTGATAGGTCGTTATTAAATTTCTTCCAGCTCCATAGCTGTGCCTGTGGTTGCAAAAATTGCCCGCGCCATAGTTGAAGTTGTAGGTAAGTACGACGCGCGACGGGAGCGCTGGTGTGCTGCAGCTGATGTGGGAGGTATTCGCTAGGCGGACAAAACTATTGAATGATGTCAATCTATGCTTTCTGGTTGTCGTAAAGTGACAGATGAAACTATCTCCAGCATTTTCTATTTCCTCGGAAGTTGGCTCAACGTTGTTAAAAAAAATTTTTTTTATTAATAAGCTTAATGATAGCAGCTTTCTTTTTCTAAAGAACACTGAAGTTGTGCTGCAGCCACTTACAGCGTGGATAATAACATCGACGAAGTACCCTGGATGATTGGAAGTCTTATGAAGTGCACAGTCGCTATTTGACGTTGCCTTGTGCTTCTTTCAACAAGAACATACTGCTATTCTCTGGAGTGAAAGATACTAATAAAAAAAGAAAATCAACGTCTTGTGCAGCCACGATAACTCGTTCATTTTTTTCGCATGGCGTACGGCAAATGTGATCAGGATAGGACCTTATTTGTCACTAAATTTTATATAAAATGTTTAGTGAGTATTAAATTTTCTGTGGGATCAACTATTTTATGCCAAAAATAGCGACGTAGTGTGTTAGGGCTGATTTTTATGGGTAAAGCGACCACTTGTGATGAGAACTCCTTTGCTTCTAAAAACTAGCCATTTTACGCGTATAATAATATTAAAATAAACGGCAACATATAATGTTTTTCCTCAATTTTTTTTTTAATTGCAATGGAGTAATCGCTCATATTTCCGAAAGTGTTTTCTGTTGTATATCATTAAGGATTTTGAATTTGTGACTTCATTCTGTAATTGGAATTTACTCCTTGGATATTGTAACTAAATTAATAAATACAGAGTAGTAAACGTGATCCGTATTTTACTTCCGCATTCATGTAGTGGATTGGAAGTATAGTAGTCGTAAAAAAATGCAATTTTTTTTCTTGAAATAGGTTTACAATGTCATGAAACGTCGAGATTTTAAATTTGAGCGAAAAAAAAATTTTGTCTGTCGGTCTGTCTGTAACTTTTTTTGTCTGCACCTTTTCTCCGGAAAGGTTTAAGATATTGTCTTGAAATTCTGTACACGTATATATTATAACGAGATCTGGAACTGGATTGTTTTTTGAACATATCCGATGAAGGGTTGGGGGTAAATAGGGGGAAATTAGTGAAGCAGGCTGGTAAGAGTGCAGAAACTTGAAATTTGGTGTATGTACTAGAAGCCAGGGCCTCAAAATTTTCATAATATTTTCCATCCCCCCCCCGCTCCATTATTGAAGGGGTTGATAAAATAAAATTGAGATATTCACTTGAAATATGGTATACGTATATATTATAATTACATCAGGAAGATTATATTTTGGGATTATTTCGTTGAAGGGTTATACTAGAAGCGAAGTCCTCATGTTTTTTCTATAATATTTTCCATCCCTCCATCACCACCACTACCTTATTAAAAGAGTTGATAAAATTAAATTGAGATTTTCACTTGAAATTTGGTACACCTATATATTATAACTACATCTGAAACTAGATTATATTTTAACATGATTCCATTGAAGGAGTGTTGGAGGTAAATAGGAATAAATAAGCAGAGCAAGCTGTAAGAGTACAGAAACTTGAGATTTGGTGTATATGCTAGAAACCAAGGCCTCAGATTTCTTTTTAATACGTCTCAACGCCGACCGACGCATAGGGTCGCTTTTTTAAAATTTGTGTATTTAATTAATTTTAATACCTAGATTCATATTTTTGCATTTTTATGTCTCGACGCTGACCTACGCCTAGCGTCGTTTTTGTAAAACTTGTGTATTTAATAAATTTTAATATTTAAATTTATCTTCTTTCATTTTTACGTCTCGACGCCGATCGACGCATAGCGTCGTTTTTGTAAAACTCACGAATTTGATAAATTTTGATACCTAGATTCTTATTCCTGCATTTTTACGTCTCGACGTCGACCGACGCCTAACATCGTTTTTGTACAACTTGTGTATTTCATAAATTTTGATACCTAGATTCACGTTCTCGCAGTTTTACGAGGCCCATCTTTTTGTGGAATATTAATGTAAAGCCTATTACAATTACTCCGAGTTGTGTAACTTTTAAATTTTTTATCCGCAGCTTAATAAAAGTTTGAAAATTTCTAAAAGTTCTTTATTTCTATCCCCTATACATTTTGCAAATTTTGTAAATATCATGTCAGGCTTGAAAGATAGCCAAGTTCATTTTTAATGTCTTAACGAAGCTGCTTCTGTACATTTTTTTATGACATCTGTCCCAAATATTATTAAAATTCTATGACCAATTATTTACGCATACTAAAGTGCAAATATAGTCAAGAAGCTTACCCTTAAAGAGACTTGGAAGGAACATCTGGATGTGGAAGTAGTAATTCCTTAGGCGGCTTCTTAACTTATTTACTGCCGTAGCATAACGCAACAAAAAGCAGTGGCATAATGAATAACTGTGAATTCATAAACATTAAATACATTGTTTGAATTGCTCTATGTTAGAAATAAATACTTTGTTACATTTTTTATAAGAATATAAAATTTTTAATTTCACAACGATGTGACAGACGTTTTAAACAGGTAATATTTTTAGGTTTTTCTGGTCCATTAGTCTCTTTTACGTTCTCCGTTGGTATAATAACATTTTCATGTTAATTTTTTTATTCCTGGTTCGTTGTGCGCGTTAATAAATCATATGATAATGGTATACTTTTTACGAATGTGATCAATATTTTAAAGTAAATGATGCATATAATATAATATTAAGTTAAGTATAATATGTAACGTAGAGAATAAATTATAATAACTCTAACTCGGGGTAATAGTTAATCTTGTTCTTTACAACTTATAAATGATTTAGCTCATGTCATGTCATATTGGTTGATTCCTTATTTACAATGTATTTCAAGTTTTATTATTTAACGACAAAGATTAATATACATTTATGATTTAATCAAATAGGTATATTATAATCTGACTAAAATTTGCAATAATTATCGTAGAAACATATTGTACAGAAATATTTTTCGTAACTAGGATTCGGAAGAAATCGGATGTCAGTCAATTTCACAATTTTTCAGGGACGCACTTAGACGCGTTTATAAAAATGGTTTTACTTGGTAGATCATTCATTACGGAAAACTGACACCATCGTACCTTGTCAATGTGATGATAGTAACAATTGGTGGAATATACATAATACAACATTTAGGACGCCAAAAATACTTATCTCTGGTTGCAAAATAATAAAAGTTAATTAGTTAGAGTTGTTATAATGTCAAATACACCATTGAATGCAACCACAACAAATGGTTTATCTGTAGAATTTGACAATTCTCATTGTAACACTAGCATCCACATGGTCCCTAACGGCTATGCAGGTTAAACTAGTATCTACATAACCCCTTACGGCCGTGAAGATTCAGTTCAAAATGAGAACAAAGGCCTAAACTGAATTTATTTACCTACCTTGTCTTAAAAAATGTTCAATCTAATGGATTACATTTTCATGAAATTTATCATTGTGTTTCTCGGAAATGCGTATACTTTGACGCTTTTCGCCCTTATTCTGGAGCTCATTAGAAAGACATAAAGCTACTCACCCACAAATATGAAGTAATAAGACATTATGTTTTTTCAGATAGTTTTTGTTTTTAGTTGTCATAGTTTTTTCTGCCGTTTGCAAAATCCTGTAAAGAATATGTTTCATTACAAGTACAAGCAAACAAATAATAATTCACTTTTAAATATAAACTACTGAATCATGAAATCTTTAGACAAAAATGTCTCGATATGAAGGGCAGTACACTTCACAGATTTTAAATATTTCAAGCCGTTCTTGAAGGATGGTAAGACGTTTCCTAAGCTGGAGAAAAATTTCTCAACCAGAAGAGCAAGAAGAGTAGTAGTTCCTCGATGAGGAACCGGTAAAACAAGTTTTAGATTTTAAATAACTCTTGAGTTATATAGCCCAGTCAATATGTAGAAGCGTAGGTATACCAAATTTCGTACCCGGAAACAAAAAATATGGCTGTATAAAAAAAATCTAAGAAAGGTTTGTGTTTCGATGGACGCGATCTGAAGTGGCGAAATTAACCTAAGAAATTTGAAAAGTTGATAGAAACAGTTTCTCGTAAATAAAAAAAAATAATGACTATAATCGAAAAGTTGAATGGGAAAGATATAGGTGCTAAAAGGATCTTTCGATTGCTATTTCTTTTGAAAGCAAGAGACCTGTTCCATCTCATAGGGGGTCGAGTCTACAACACTAAGGGCCTGGTTTATCAACGAGAGGATAAAATCATCCTAAGGTTAAAGCACAGTTTATAATATAGTTGGGTCACTTCCCCTACTGAGAGTAGTACACGCGTCGATAGCAGGAGTAAGGAGTAATGGACCAAAATGATTGGAAGTAACTCAACTATAATTATTAAACTGTACTTTAACCATAGGATGACATTATCCTCGTACTGATAAATCGGCCCTAAGTCACTTTTTGGCCAACCCAAATACGCGTCTTTTAGGCCATATACTCCCTCGAAAGGTGAAATATTCAAAACCCAGTAACTTGGTAATTGGATTAAATTATCGAATCTGTCCGGACTTAAAAACATTTGTAATTTTAAGTAAAATAAAAGATTTAATACTCGATATTCTTATCTTTAAAGAGATATCTTTAAAATAGTGATTTTTTTGGACATTCTCAAAATGATTGAGAATCCTACGAAAAATACCCAGAAATAAAAAATATTACCACCACCTTTATCTTCATTATGGTATAACGAATTAAACACATCTGGATTTATGGTTCCCCAAAACTAATTAAATAATTTATAAAGGAGTAGGAAACTTATATATGCATAATGTATATACGAAGTTATTCAATTCAACACAATATACAGGGTGGGTCAATAGTCCGTTGTACCTCGATATATTAAGTTCTACGATAGCTAGAAATTCTTTAAAAAATTGCAAGTAAAAAGTCTATAACTGGAAATTATTTTCTAAAATACAGGGCGAGCCAAGACGAAATTGCAGGACCAAGTACCTTTTTTTAAAATAGAATGCTATGTATATCAGTACATTTTTTGAAGCCTCTTTCTAGGCTCTATTCATTCCTATATTAGCATTGAATATATCCCAACCTCTTGGATGTAATGAATTTTTTTGTTGAAGTAATGCAATCGCAGATGGATATTAAAAAAATCACCACAATCACAATTATGGGTTTTAAAAAAAACTTATGTGAATACTAGTTACGAGACATCTAATTAATGTTTTTGAATCATTATTATTTGCTAAAACTGTACAGGGTGGCCAAAAGTTATTTTTCAATTAAGAACTTTTTAAATTGAATTTTTTCAATTTTTTCAAATGGAACACCCTGTATATTTTTCAACGATGTGATGTAGAAATGAAAAACGGACAATTTTTGTAAGTACTTTCCTATGGCTAATTGCAACCAAATTCGTTTTATTGAGCAATAATTACAAAATTCAAAAATAAACTTTAAAAAAAGAGGTTTCTTCAAATAACTCAGTCGAAATAATTATAATAAATGTTCCACATGTTGCCCATTTTGATTGACACACATCCCTATGTGCTTTTAAAATGAGGTTCCCGCTGTTCCTAAAACTGCCGTTCTGATAGATCTAAAGGCAGTTATTATTCTTTCCTTCATATTTTGTACTGTTGTTGGTGTGTCTCTATAAACAATTTCCCTCACGTATCCCGATAAAAAGAAATCCATTTTTGTAAGATCTGGGGATATAGCAGGCCATTTAGTGGGTCCATTTCTTCCAATCCATTGATAAGGGTAGGTATTATTTAAGTGGTCTATAACTGTATTTAAATAATGTGGTGAAGCACCATCTTGCTGAAACCACATCCTATTTCGAATTCTTTGAGGGAGATTCACCAATAATTGTGGCAGATAGTTTTCCAAAAAATTTAAGTATCAATTGCGATAACACTTTTCGAGATATATCGAAAAAACCGTCAAATATCAGCTTCTCTTGTTTTCGCTGAATCTTTTTCAAATTTACGATTTAATACTTACTATCAACCGTTAGCATAGCTCACGGCAAGCCAAAAGTGCGTTTTTGAAAAATTTAATAATATTTTTTATTTTTCGAGATATATCGATTTTTCGAAAAAAAAAACGTTCTCGAAAATCGTCTAGACTATTTCAACTGAAGGTTCTACAGTAACGATCGTGGCTCATTTTCTTTATTAACAGTTGTACTATCATGCTGTAAAAGAATTGAAACGGTTTTATTAATTTTAAGGATACATAAATGGCTTTAAAATAATTGCATTTTTTAGGTTAGGGTTTTTAAGAAAAATTTGCCGATTTCAAGTTTACAGAAATGACTTATACGGGAATCGATTACTGACATTTTTTAACGAATTTGCAAAAAAAAAATTTTGTCCTACGACTTCTGGAGTGAAGATACTTTTTTCTTTACAAATTGTAGGGCGCAATTTACAACGGATAGTGGGAACCTTTATGGAGATTAATGATGAATACCTGTATTTATGAAAAAAAATACTAGGGTTTATTTGATTGACTTTTAGCATTAATAATTAAATATTAAAATGAAGCATGCTAGCGCGCGGACCGAGCTGACTACAGCAGGCGCACAGTGGGGCAAACAGCTCATTTCTCAGACAATTCTCAGGCCTGGAATTATTCAGACTTGATTTTTTTATCTCTCATTCAACTTTTCTCGATTAGAGTTATGTACGAAAAACTGTTTTTCTCAACTTTTCAAATTTTTTAGATCAAGTTTGCCACTTCAGATCTCTTCTATCGAAATACAAATCTTTCTTAGATTTTTCTTTCTCTATGCAACCGTATTTTTTGTTTCTGGATATGAATTTTGGTAAATTTAACATTAGGCCGTGACAGGTTGATTGGGTCAATGGGGAATAATGTAATGTGTGATGTCATTTCTTAACACAAATTTTACAACTATAGGGACGCCAGGAATAGGGTTTTCACTCATACTACGGAATAGTTGTCGATAAAAAACCAATCAAAACAAGTTTCAGATTTTAACAATTTCAAGCCTTTCTTGAGTTACCTATACGGAAAAATGTGATGTGATGACGTATCTATTGTAAAGAGTTTTTGAACATATTTTCTGTTTTGTGCAACGGTCGGGTTTCGCCTCTAGCTCCCTTCGAAGCCTCAAGCCCCTGTATATAACTTCACAAAACCAAGAGCCCTAGTAACTCACGAAGGGGTGGGAATATCAAAGAAATAAATCGAAAAATCCTCCTTGCTCCTCCTATCGACTCTGACAGCCTACTATCCTCTGCCAAGGTCTCAAGCTCGTTGAAGGAAACTCAAAAAATATTTTAAAAACTATTTAGAATAGACATTTAATTAAGAAGTGACGCCATCACATCACGTGTTTTCCTTATAACTCAAGAACGGTTCTAGGTATTTAAAATCTTAAACTTGTTTTCGTTGATTTCTCATTGAGAACTACCCCGTGGTATGGGGTGAAATTGGATCAAACCCGTTTTATAGAGTGAGTTCCAAGGACGTGTAAATTGTCATGTGTTGTAAAAACTGTGATGTTATCCAGTGCATTTAGATGAAACAAATGCGTTATTCCCAAAATATTTTGAACTTGAGGGTTTTAAAATAATAATCAAAACAGATAACAGAATATTCAAGTTAACAAAATATTTATTCAAATCAATATTCCATCAAACTTGGGATTCCAGCTTGTGAGCTCTCAGCCTAACAAACACGTTAACAAAAGCTAATACTAATAAACAACATAATAAAATAATTTAATTGTAATTGAATAGTTATAATATAATATTTATGTTTTTTTATATTTCCACTACATTAACTTTTTTTCGCAGAAACAAACGATACGAAATCCGTCTCAGCCAAAACGATAACATTGCGGTCTAACGGCACAGCCAAATCAGTAGAGGAGACAGGAGGCGACAAGAATAAAGGCAAGGAAGTAAAAGAAACAGCGGACCAGCAGCCCGTGGACCCCAAGGAAATCCCCGAGGACGAAGAGCAGGCAGACACTAAAATTCAAGCGGCGTTCCGAGGACACAAAACAAGAAAAAGTATGAAACAACCAGCAAACAAAGTTTCCCAAGCCGAACCAGAACCGACCCAGCAACAGCTCGAGGAAGAATTCAGACTCGACGACCCAGGTGAGTTTATATTTAGAATAAGCGTTCTCACAGGGGTGGTCTGAAATATTTATTAGTAGTAATAAATTTTTACACCAACGTGGATCAATACTTAATTAACATAGAAAGTGAGTCGTTATTGCTATATCACTTTCCAAGTATTTTATTTAAAAGTAAAAAGAGAAAGTTTATTTAAAGACCTGTTGCAAAAAGCATATAGGTTTACAATATTAGATATCACTATTTGCTCATTAGCCCAGTCCCGGAAGAAAAATGAACATCAAAAGCTGAGGAAAAATAATTTTTATGTGAAATTGTACACAGAAGTAGCCTTCTAGCAATAGAAAAAAGTTATCAAGGCTACCCTGGTTGCAGCAAAAAACAAAATGACGTGAAACTCTCAAAACATTTTTTTTCCGAAAGTAACTTTTAAAATATGCAATATACGAAGCAAATCTTGAAGCGGTTTTTAAACATGTTATTCTAAATTTTTAGTCGTTTGAGAGCATCTTGTAATCAAAATTATATATATTCTAGAATTCACAAAAATTACAGAAAATGCAAAGTCAACTAATTTTCTATCCAGAACATGATACCTTGTGACGTGCTTTCTCCCGGTTGCCTAGCGCATAAACAAGCGGAAGCGTCACTTTAGCGCTGAGCTGTGTTTCGGTTAAATTCGGTTATCTCGAGCGCCACCTTTGCAATTTTTAAGTGGGGCAAAGGTCCCACATTAGCCTCCTAAACGCAGCCTGTTGCAGTAGGGCTGGGATAGCTACAGTGGAGACACGGTATGTCCAGGGGTCTGGACGGCAGATTAGATTTTCATTCACACACAACAGTAAAACGCACATTTTAGAAGATAACAACATTTATTAAAATATATTAAATATTCAACAACAAACAATAATTATGAAAATAAATAAACGGTCAGGTACCAAAATACTCTTATAGAGTTCAGAAAAAAATAATATCAAACTTAAGATATGTCATGTTATGAAAATTTTACAAGTAAAACTTAAGGTATTTCATTTCGGTTTATTTACAATTGAAACTATGAAAGCAAGTGAAACTATGAAAAACAAATGAAGCTACGAAGACAAGGAACCAGGCGGTGAGAAGATATTAAACTACTGATTTTAATATTTTCTTATTAATTCGGTTATCAACAAAAACAAACCAAGCAAATAATGTGCAAAATGATAGTAGGCTTGGCGGCAAAGCGGTAAAACGGTAATAAGCGGTACGGTCGGTTATAACAGCAAGCAAGCAAGCAGTGGATGTTAAGACAGAACAAGTTAGCAGTAAAGCAGAAAGCAATTAAATTTTTAGCAAAAGCAAGCAACTATTTGTCGGACAGAATTTATCATATCTGCATAGATGTTAGATATGAGTCGGCAGCATGTGGTGTAAAGAACTTGGTGAAATTGTGGAAAACTGATACCGAATAAAGTGGTAATCGGATTCGGTATCAGCTCCCTTGGTAAAGATCATTCTGCCTGGACGGACAGCCAGAATTAATCTCCACGGTGTCGGCTCGGTTCGGATAGATTCGCCAAGCGCCTCAAACCACATAGTTGAGTATCTCTAATTGCATTCAGATCGGGATTAAGACTCGCCACGTGTTTCTTGCCAGATGTACAGTGAAAAGGTGTATGTATCAAAATATAAATATAATTTATTCATTCAGAGTATCTCCTAGATTTTCCCCTGAACTCTCGGACTATAACAAATTACTGAAGATCATTTAAAACAAAATGAAACTATAACAGAGCCGGAAAACGGAGTTCTACCAATCCGACAACATGTCGGATGTTGTCGGATATTATTTTAACCCAATAAATTACGAAACAACGGTTAAGTTAAAACAATAGATTTTGGAACGGTTTTACACGGCAAAATTCGGTTTAATAAAACAGAAATTTATGGACGGCGGGTTTCTATCATCCCAACCAACTTGGCGGATATTATTTTGACTAAACAGTTTGAGACAAAATAATAATTCTCTCGAAATATCTTCTATGTCCATTTTCCCTTGGAAATTATTTGGGACATAGCTATCTGGATTAAATCTTGAGAATCTAACAGGGCCCCGATTGGACAAACATTAACAAGGAGAAATTTGTTAGGTCTATGATGTGCATCGGTATTTCGGAAAAATATATTTACACTCTGATACATCAAATTTGAAATCGTTTTATAGTGTTATTGCTAATCACGCGTTTCAATATTTTATTTCTTATCTGGTAATAGCGGATAAAAACGCCGGGCAAGAAACAGTTTCTTATCTCGGATCAGATAATTTATAATTGTACACTTCTCTAATATAGGCAAATCGGACCATGAATATTTAACAGAGATTTGCTAGCTTATCATGAAAATATTACTTATGAAGTGTATCAAATAAAATAAATTGTGAATTTACACTGCTGATATACGGGGCACAGTTAAGTAAACTCTCACGGGGTGCTCCACGGCGGTCGGTCGGTCGTTGCGGTATTTTAGAACCCCCACGTGTTAATTCATTTAACTGTTAAGATGAAATTTAATTTTGAAATTTACGGAAATATCAAGAAATGTTTTAAAACTTACATTGCTATTATATTTTGCGGCGATGGCAAAGACTATCGAATTACACACGTGGTGATCTCCAGGTGAGCGGTACGGTACGGTATATTAGATCCTCACGTGGTAATCCTCTAGGCTCGCAGAAATCAACTCTCGGTTCGGGGTGTCTCTCACTAGTTGGTTCCCCCAGAAAGTAAAATCCCCTCCAACTTGGTGTTGAATACCAAGTGGGGAATAATTTAACTGCGATTAACGCCATCGGGAATAATTTATCGGAATTAATTAAAATGTTATTTTAGACAACTTCTCATCGCTATGGAACCTTACATTATTTTACTACAGAAAACTACATTTCGCGGGGTAAATAGAACAAATTCTAATCTTTCGGCCGTAAGATGGGAAAAGTGGCGAAGTTTATGATTAAATTAAATAAAATTTTGTCTGCAAAAATTCACTTCGTCACAACCTCAGTATCACTTTTCAAGTCCTATTTATTCAATCGGAAACAGATGGTATGCTTGAATAATATTAGATCATCTGCTGTGTCCCTTACTTTGGGTGTACCACATGGGTCTGTATTAGGACCTCTCCTGTTTACAATTTACACATCGGACATATTAAGCTGTTTTGAACAGTCAGTTGCAAGTGTAAGCGCATTACACAAAATATATTATAGTGTCTCTTTAGAGCAAGCTCCTGAAGCGATAGTTAAAATAAACAATGATCTAGAAACTATTAGGAAAACAACTCATGACCATAACTTACAACTGAATCCAAATAAATGCAAGCTACTGTTATTGTCCACCATTGACTTCTCAACAAGAATTAATCCTCCTTTGTCATACAGTGCAGGTGAACATTCAGTTGTCGATATCTCAAAAACTATTAGGTTTAGACAAACGACACTGAAACAAAATATGCCCAGAAAAGTCAGTAAAATATAAATTTACGTTTAAATACAGAATGTTTCATTAAAAGTATCGAAGTAATTCGAGCTTTTCGTAGTACTTCCGATTCAACCGGATATGAAATGTTTATGACTTTATAAAATTTTACTCGCCAAACGACTTAAATAACCAAAACAGATTTGTTCCTACATTCATTTGTTTTATGTGAAAGTAGAATAATTTATGACCGATATAACATTTTCAACCGCCATTTTCTCGAAAACTGTCAAAGATAGATATAGGATGTGCTACATATTTTATACCTTGAATTTCTTAGGCAAACTAAATTTGGAATAATATACAGGGTAGGGTGTTCCATTGAAAATAACAAAGTGTATACAGTTTCCGGTTAATCCGGAAATGAAAACCAGAAGTTAGATCATTCAAAATGTGCAACTGATTCAATCGTATAACTTCCCAGAATTTAAAATGGATGTCTTTTTTTACTAGAGAGTTATAGGCTGGCTAGTAATATCGTAGGCACCCGAGTAAACTGATTGGACCAAATATGTTTCATATACATATTTAGTTTTTATTAAACTTTGTTAAAATCTTTGAAAGCTTTTCCTGTTATCCTGAAAATTGATGTTAATGAAAAATTTGGTCATTATAAAACTCGGGATTTACATTGGAAAATATGTTTTCTATTAAAAAAGGCTAAATAATCCGGTCAAATTAGACCAAAAAATAGGAGTGAAGGTACAAAAATTCACACCCAGCTGAAAGTTGGTAAGATCGTTCAAAACACCACTATAAACGAACAAAAATGGGTTTTTCGTGATTTTCAGCAAAACGGTAAGTTTTATCATAAAATTAGCTCAGACGAAAATTATATACCAGATAATTATCTATAAAAAATGTCTTAATATTTTTTCCCTCAGAGCCACCATTTCTGAGATATGACGATTCAAAAAGTTGGAAAAGTTGGAAAAGTTGTAATCGTCATAATATGCACACGTTTCCACGCCACCTTTGAGGTAGTATACTTAGCGCTTTTTTAACGTGGTTTCTCCGGTAGGCCTATTCCACGAGTCTGTTGTGATTTTGTTTAATTTGAAACTATTGAATAATAAAAGATACTAGCAAGGGTTGAAAATGATAAAAGCGATGTAAATTTAAAAAAAAATAGGGAAATTTATTCGTCTGATTCATAATTCTCTAATACTTCTGCTTCCTCTTCTTCTTGTTCTTCTTGTTTTTCTTCTTGTTCTTCTTGTTCTCCTTCTTTATCCTGGGTGCAAGTAAATTACCTCAATAGTGATGCATCGCATGTCTCCTCGTTTATATCAAGCGAATCCTCTACTGTTACTGATTCAACATTGGAGCACGACCGACCTTGACAATTTGTACATGCTAGAGAACCAAACAGTCCAACTATTTTGCAACCACATTTAGCACTACATCCCTTTTTACAATTGCAAAAAATTGTGTTTAGCAGTTTTTCTGGCGCAGGTGGGAGTAAGTCTGAATTGGTTCTAATGTATTGTCGACCAACTTCCAACCCCAGTCTTTTGAGTCTAGCTGATAACCAAGCCATACTTGAAGTTGGTAATATACCCGAAAGAGATGTTGATGAGCAGCCACTAATTGCACTTGTTTTTTAATTCGAGTATTTTTAACGAAGCATGCATATCGAAACTTATCTAAGCAGGTAATTTTTTCAGGAGCTCCGTACATAGAAAGAAGAAAGCGAATTCCGTTGGTGATAACTTCTTGTGGAGTTGAATTACTCTTTTTAAAAACTTCAGCACATTGAACTAAATCTTATTTTTCAAACATTTTAAAAACTGTCGGAGTTCGAGCAGTGAGTAATACGAGTAAGTCTACGTCTTCACCAACAACAATAGTTGCATTTGTTAAATTGAATTGCTCTATTGCTGTTTCAATTATTAGTACATCAGCATCATTACTAGCTTGTTTTACCAATATATTTTCAGCAGTAAACTTTTCTTTCAACATTGAAATGAACCGAGATTTCTTGTGAGTATTTGCAAGAAATTTCTGTTTAGTAGTAGGAACTGTCATAGATTGATCAAATAAAATATCAGAAGATGAAGATGTTTCTGAAGTTCGACGACGTTGGTCTGCAGCTTTAATATTTCTCGTACAGTCATTATGTGATGTGGCGTACTTATACATATACAGTACTTATACATATTATGACGATTACAACTCTTCCAACTTTTTAAATCGTCATATCTCAGAAACGGTGGCTCTTAAGAAAAAAATAATTGAGACATTTTTTATAGGTAATTATCTGATCTACAATTTTCGTCTGAGCTAATTTTATGATAAAACTTACCATTTTGCTGAAAATCGCGAAAAACCCATTTTTGTGAACTTTGACCCTGCGTAAATTTTTTCCAGGTATCGCATCGATGAGGACTTTTTTGAGTTCATTTATAGTGGTGTTTTGAACAATCCTACCAACTTTCAGCTGGGTGTGAATTTTTGTACCTTCCGATGACTAAATATACCGGACTAAAAGTTTCATACACTAAACACCAATCACAAGTACATACTAATGCTAATTGAATAGGGAAACACTATAACTTACCACGCCGTACTTTTCGGTTAGTTAAAGTTACTTTCGAAAACACCATTATAATCGTCTTGTTTCTCGTGTCTCAATATCATTTCAGCAAGGAAGACATTAAAAAATGCAGGGTTAATCGAATATTGATCTAATTTAATCTTGTCAATTCTTTATTCACATGGACAGAAAATTCAGGTTTCAGCAGGAATACTAGGTCCCTATTCTAAAATGAGCAAGGTGCCCAAGCCCCGTAGCCTTCATGATACCGGCGCACTGTGGGCCAAGACCAGGTAAAGTTGGTAAATTTTTGGCAAATGAGCATCAAATACACGCAGGTTCATAGAAAAATATTTTAAAAATTAAACCTGAAGAAGGTAAGTAGGTTGTAAGCGGTGAAAGAATTCAGCAAAGAATTATGAAACTTTACATTTTTATTAACTCAGTCATGTTAATAATGGAGAAATATTTTAAATATCTAACTAAGTGGGTTGTTTTATAAAGATAGATAGATAGATATACAAAAATGATCGAATAATTCTAAAAAATCATTTTCGTAATTTTTTAGGGATTTCAGATGATTTAGAATAAAACTTTATTTATTGAAAATACCGTAAACATTTTTTTAATTTAATTTAAAAGGTAAAGTTAGCTAGCCTGCCCACATGATAAATATTAACCTATATTTTAAGTTGGCGCATGTATGCGTAAACCTTTACTAGATTCTTAGAAACAATCAGTTTTATTAGCAAAATAAGTTAAAATGTTAACCGAAAAGTGTAGTATGTAGAAGTAGGCATGTATATAACGATCATAATAATTTTGGCGTACTTGTTTCGATTTTAAGGGTATCCATTAATATAAATGCATTGAAATAGTAATGTATTAGCTTGTACGTAACGCTTCCATGATAATAATTTTCATATGTAGGTACCAGAGAATAAAATACAATAACTTGAAACACGATCTGCAACGAGTAACCAGTTAAAGATATAAAAGTTTCGAATAGAGTGGTGAGGAGCAAGTGTGATGCAACATTCGTCGCGATTTTTTGATTTTAGACTTTTGCCAATTCTGCCTGATTTTGGCCCTATTGCGTGGCGCCTGTCTTCATTACAAGATATTCGCACAGTGATACAGTGATTGTGATTGCAGTACTAACCTCGCCAAGTAAACACTATTAATAATTTAAAAATGAAATAGTATACGTGAGGTGGATTACTTCGTGTTACAGAGTCAGACTTTAAAATTTAATGTTGTGATGAATAATATATTTGATGATGGCATTACACGAGCTTTTGCTTCCGTGAAATGGGAATTCAAGTTTGCAATGAATAATGCAGGTATCCTTAAGAAACAGTTATTTAAAATTATGACACTCGGTTTGGTCCGTTGCTGGACCATAAATCAATGTTATTAATAATTTGTCACAATTTATTTTGCACATAAATCCGGATCATAACCTAAAGACAACTGGCATAGCAGAATATAATAATAATAATAACAAGGGGGCGAAAGGTTTTGAAACAGTAAGTCATAAATAATAATTATTGTCTATCCAACAACGTTATTTTTTCAGCACGATTTTACACATTAACCTACCTTTTGCCCTGTTCAGGAATAGTTTTCACACTAAAGGGATGACATGATGACAGAATACTGAAATTCTAGGAATGTGTAGTTAATAATATCGACTTTCAATTAAGAAATATTTTCAGCTCCATTTTATGCATTATGCTTATTATACCCAGTGGCGTCCTGGCAAATTTTAGTTAGTCCGCGATTTAGGCTTAAGGGGGCCCTTGTTTGAGTGGAGTGAAGTGTATGTTCCATGCAGATGAGTAAAGAAAGAGAAGTATAAATTATTACAAGCGTCTAGGTACACTAAAATTGTGGAGCTTTCCACATGCGTAATAAATTACGCAAGTCGAGAAATTGAAATATTTCATGTTATTTTGTGCGACGCTAGTACTGCCTGCGGTGCTAATAATTGTTAACAATTAGATATCAGAATAAAAACCTACTAACCTAACCTAAGAAATCACACGAGAGAACTAAATTATTTTAAGCAGAATAAAAACCTACTATCCTAACCTAATATAAAGAAATCATATAAAATAATTTGTTAAAAAATATATATATATTTTTTAATCATTTAATTACCTAATTTATTTTAACATCCTGGGAAAGTTTAGCTAATGCTAGTCTACCACTTGACCAGGACGAAATGAGATACGGTCACCCATCCAAGTAATGGACTCAATTATTATATTATTCGTTACAAAATTAAAGAAAAAAAAATCAGCGGGCGTAGCAGTTTGACCCCGGGACCTTTCGCACCATTAGCAAGAGCATTGCCTATGCGCCAACCATCCGGCTGACGATGAACACTAGGGCAAGGAATGAATAGTCAGATAAATGATGTCCCGTTTTGCGCATGGTCGAAGCTCCGCAATTTCGTGTACCTAGCCGCTTTTTAAACTATTTCCTTGTTTTGTTCTCGACGTTCAATCCTTCCATTTCTTATTTATTATTAAGAAATGTCATATTAGATCTCTTTGATGGCTAAGAACATAGATTGATCCTCGATGATCTCGGTATTTTCATTTTCTATCTCCGGTATACTAATTTTCTCTTTAATGGAATGAGACCAGGAAATTGTTAATTGTTTGGGATCCTTCGCGGCGATCAACAATTGATCGCGCCATTTTTTCTTGTCATAACCGGATAGAAGCTTTTTTCCCTTTTCCAAATTAAATAACTAAATCAGCTATGTAGTATGTATGTACCAGGTTCGTACTATCCTACTAAAAAAACAATAAAATTGCTAAATATATTTAGTTCAACGTTTCTCATAAATTATCTACCTTCCTACCTAACAGAATATAAAATAATAATCTTTACAATAACTAACTACCTAGATAGCGTAGCTTAAAAACACCGTGCCGAAAAGATCAGAGTTAGTATTCTACGACCATTGTGCTCCAATAATAATATACGAATAGGTTTACGCCATGTTCGAATTCATCAACATTTAGGTAGGTAAGTAGCTGATTTATCCTCCCCCCGCTCTAACACAGAACACAGTATTGGCACGCATCAGCATTGTTGCCTTTTAAATTCTGCTATGGTAAATTACTGATCTGGTGAAACGTAGCGACGAATTATGGATGATATTGAAGAAACAAATAAGGGTAAATTATTGTCGTGTTTTATTGATCGGTGGAGAGGGCCAGGGGCCCTAAAGATCTAGGGCCCAGTCTGCATTCGCGGACCCGCGGACCTAGCCAGAACGCCACTGATTATGCCCACATTCACCTCCTTTTACGGGTAGTTTTTACATTTATCGGGTATCAATCACCTAACAAAGATAAAAAACTATAACTATAGGAAACTTTTATTATCGTATAAGTAAAAACAACATAAATATAATTAAGTATTTACACTTTTTCTTATGTGTGTGTTTTGTAGAAAAACAGGAGGTAGTTTACTCTGTTTATATACGGAGGGTTGCCCCTAAAGAAAAATAGTTTGATAGTATCGGATAGGGCGATCGAGGATGAAAATATTGAGATCTGTTGCATTCAATATGGTCAATTTCATGTAAAGCTATGAAGGTTGCAAAAAGAGACTGATTTTGGGGTCATTCTTTGGTACACGTATGTATGTATCATAACGAGATTTGGGACTGCATTAAATTTTGAGCTTATTTCGTTGAAAGGTCGGGGTAAATAAGGGTAAATACGCAAAGCAAGTTAGTGAGAGTTCAGAAACTTGAGATTTGGCGTATACTATATTAGAAGCGAAGATCTCAAATTTTTTATCACATCTGCCACCGACCGCCCCCCCCCCCCCCCCCCACATCCTATTATTTAAGGGCTTAATAAAATAAAATTAAGATATTGACTTGGGTACACGTATTTATTATAACGAGATCTGGAACTAGATTATATTTTGAGCTTATTCTGTTGAAGGGTTGGGGGTAAATAAGTAAATTATAGCTTAATTTACTTAAGAGTCCAAAAAAAACCTTAGACTTGGTATATATACTAGAAGCATAGGTCTCAATTTTTTTTTACATTCGCCACCCCCACCACCATCCCCACTCCATTATCAAAGAAGTTGACAAAATAAAATTGTGAAAACAAAAATTCTTAAAACAATGTTTGGCATTAGCCACCCCCATTTGGGCAAACGATTTCAAATATGATGTCATTTCCACATGCCGGAGTGCGAATATAGTGTCAAGATGTTTCCCTTTAAAGAGGCTTAGATGGTAAATCTGGATGTGGAAGTAGTGACTGCTTAGGCAGCGGTTTTAAAAGGTCACACTTTAATATACATAATATAAGATGTATACTACAAAATTAAAAGTAAGTGAATAAGGCTTAATTAAAGCCATCGTCAAAGTTATTAGTGGCACTGACACGACTGGCAATAATATAAAAATTCAAATGCAAATGGTTTTTTTCCAATCAAGTAGTTTTTGGCAGATGAATATGTGACTGGAAAACTATTAACGCCCGCACATGACACCACACCACAAACACACGACACGAACAAATCCCTCCATGCCCCCTAACCTGCCGATACATAAACAATTTTAAATTTGAATTAATTTAAAAATAGTTTTGCAAAAGTTTTATCCCTTGATTTTTTCTTGAACAGGTTTTTCTTTTCATTTATTTTCCTGTATCGCCGTAAGCGTTATCTACAAAACAAAAATAAAACAATCAACATGCATTTCTGCATAAAAATTTTAATTTCTTTGGAAAGCAAATTAATTCAAATAAGCGTCAATCAATATAAATGCTTTATTGCCGCTGATTCGCCTTCAACAAGCCAGCTGCTGGTTCTCCTGCCATAGCATCTCGTTTGTGTTTATAATTGTATAGTCTAGATGTTATGATTTATTTAATATGTATGTTTTTAAAATAATATCATATCACAATGAAATACCGTGGCTTAAGCCTGCAATGTTAATCACAGTTAAATAAAATAAAGATGTTTAAATAAAAAAAAAAAATGGAAAACTATTAAAAATTTTCAGACGTGATGGGTTTCCTCAAAAAGCCATGTGTTCAACACACTCGTTTCCATGGGGAAATAAGGGCGCAGTACGATATTATAATTCACCATTACGGAATGTATTTCTGAGATTCGATTTTAATTTTAATAAAAAATACTGAATACCTACATGATTGTATTTATGCATGCAAAAGCCATTCAATCTACTATAATTTGCCATTCTATAAAATAAAAACTAAAAAACTAAATAGCAAAATTCAATAGTGTTTTGAATTATAATTAATAATGTTATGTACCTACTTCCATATTGATAGGAATTTTGTATGTGGCGAATACTTTATTAAATCATGCGCGTAATATGATTTGAAATTGAATTAAATTCAATTTAATTCAAATCCATTTTAAATTTTCACATTTCAGAATCTGTTACATGTTTCATCATAGTTAAAATGTTCAATTAACTTAAAACTAAATCATTTCGAGCTCAAAATAGTACATTCTTTAAGTCTGGTAATTCTTTTAGTCATATTACTTTCTTTAATATATTGCTCAACCTTATTATGGGTCGATTTTCCCAGAACTTAGTTTCGCTCATGAAAATCAATTGGTTAATTCTCTAAGAAATCGACATTGATTATAATTTTTTTGAAAGGGAAAGATTCTCTATAAAATGGTACCATTTTATAATGATTTGAGCTTTTATTAAGTTCTAAAACTGCCATAGAAAATTCCTAGAAATCTCCGACACCGACATCTTGGCGATTGTAAGTGTTCTACAGCTTGCAGTTTTCACCGGACACACTTGAATTTATTTTATAATTTATTATTGTATAATTGTTTTATCATTAATTTTTAGTTTAGTAATTGTGCGAATGTTAGCAAATCTGTGAAAAGTAATCGTCTTTGTTTTGTCTTCGTTTATTTTTATTTTCCATATTTTGTAATAGTTCGTTAATTTGTCCAAGTGGTATCTTCCTTTCTAAGTTGCCGTCTGTAGGTAAAAGGATTATCCGTAAACAGTCGTATCGTCTGCGTAAAGTAACATGTTTATCGTTGGGTGTGTCGGTATGTCTGATGTGTACAGATTAAATAATAAAGGAGAGAGGATGGATCCCTGAGGAACACCGTCTGACAGCCGTATTGAGAGTTCATTGCCAACACGCATCAATATATATCAGTCAAGTATGTAACTCTTGATGAGGGACACTGTAGTCTGGTAATTTACAAATGTTTTTAAGTTTATGTACTAAACCATTATGCCACACGGTACTGAAAGCCTTCACGATATCGATCAGCAACATAACGGTGCACTGTTTCTTATAATCCTGGAGGATACGACTTTGCGCAATGATAACGTTCCTATGACCGCTCCTGAAGCCAGATTGATGGGTAGGGATGAGTTTTCTTTTGTCCACAAATTTATTTAAAATATTTAATATAACTTTTTCTGCCAGTTTGGCCATGATATTTAGGGCTATTGAGCAGAGCGCAACGTTATTAAGAATTTAAATGAGTAGAAGTGAATAAGGAGATATATCGCGTCTCACTGACAATTTATTGCAGATTTGACATTCATATATTTACTACACTATATCTAAACTCAATCGGTCATGAGAGAATGAGTGCCATAAATATTTTGTTTTGAAAAATGAGCAAATATTATGAGTAAATACTTGTCAACGTTCAGGACCTGAACTTGAAGTGTTAATACAGGTAGGCTTCAGCAGTAGACTAAATTTTATTGAAAATGTAGCATACCAGGAAATAAACTGAATTATAATCAGAGAACTTGCTGAGCTCCAGAGGGAATAAAAATAGGAACCCGTATGCTCATGAATGAAACAAATTGAAAAGTTATATAAATCTATTATATTATGATTATACTAGGTGAAAGCAAAGGTTGGACATTTCTGAACAGTGCAGATGTGATTTATAACGCAATCAAGAACTGAAAAGGTTGCGTTCCAGCGCGCTTGAAGGATTCAGGCTATAATTATTATTGAATAATTTTACTACCATTGTTACATTAATATTACATTTGTCTTAGAAAGAAGTACAAATTATAACGTTAACATATTTATACTTATACCGACAAAGGACATCTCACACCTCTAAGGGGTTTTCAAACACCGACAGAAATTCTTGAATTCTTGAAATTTTAGTATATTGTTGGGGCTATCAAGATATAGCATTTTATTCAATTGGATCGATCTAGCTACATAGGGTAATATAGCAAATTCGGTTCAAATTATGAATTATAAGTTGTGAGATCTCATATTCGAAATACCGTCATACTTTTCCGGCAAAACATGCCTATTATTATTTTCTGTTCAAAAAATGTGTATATATTATTTTAGACAGTGGCGTTTTCTTTGGGAGGGGGGGGTGTAGGTCACTTTTCCAGTGGTCCACAGACAACGATAAAAATTAATGAAACATTCCGAACTACCTGTATGATTATATTTTATTGTGTTAAAAGCAGACATTTTAAAATAATAAATATGAAGACTAACCTAGTATTTATAACAAGAACATCAACTATCAATTAGTTTGGTTTGGTGTCGGTTGTCCTCTAAAACGTTTTCTTTTGACAAAACTATGGTCCAAAACAACAACTTTGGAACAAAATAATCACTATTACGGTATTATTTGAGGCCTTTGAGCTCTATTTGCAGCATCTAATACATATGAGGGGTAATTCACCGCTTGCCGGTATGCTAGTATCTCGCATAACCTAAGTAACATATAACACTAGCAACATGAGCACAGACACCAAGAGTTCTTGCACCCACTTTACAGGTACAATAGGTACCAGTGATAGGATCAAGCTGGACATCATCAATTGGAGGAAGCAAATATGATACAGAAATGCTATGTCTTACAGCTTGTGTAAATCTAGAAAACAGTTTTGCTCTTGACAATCCAGGCTCAAACTGTTTAAGTTGGAAAATAAATTCTTTATTTGCTTCTATTTTCGCGGCGTTTTGAATCTATACTAAGGCTAGTTTTACTTGGTATGTGCCAGATGTTTTGGAAACTACACACTCTAAAGGTAAAATAGGAAACGCTATCACTGGTACCTATTGTACCTGTAAAGTGGGTGCAAGAAATCCCGGTGTCTGTGTTCATGTTGCTAGTGTAATATGGTACTTAGGTTATACGAAACACCAGCAAGCAGTGAAATACCCATCATATGGTTTATTAGCATATGTATTAGATGCTGATGAGCCTCAAATAATACCGTAATAATAATTATTTTGTTCCAAAGTTATTGTTTTGGACCACAGTTTTGTCAAAATTAAACGTTTTAGAGGACAACCGTCACGAAACCTAACTAATTGATAGCTAATGTTCTTGTTATAAATACTAGGCTGGTCTGCATATCTATTATTTTAAAGAGCTTACTTTTAAGACAATAAGATATAATCATACAGGTAGTTCGGAATTTTTCATTCATTTTTAACATTGTCGGTGGACTACTGGAAAAGTGATCTCACCCTCCCCCCACCCCAAAGAAAACACCACTGACTAAAATAATGTATGCACATTTTTTGAACCCAGAATAATAATAGGCATGTTTTGCCGGAAAAGTATGGCGCTAATTGAATTTAGAATATGAGATCACACAACTGATAATTCATACTTTGAACCGAATTTTCTATATCACCCTGTATAGCTAGGTCAGTCCAATTGAACAACATGCTATATTTTGACAGCCCCAACAACAGACTAAAATTTCAAGAAATTCTTGAAAATCCCTTAGAAGTGTGAGATGTTCTTTGATGGAACGGAGACAAACTGGTATGTTATACATTTTTTTCGTCCAAACAAACGGAGATGGTGGCAATACGGGAACATGATTTCATTGTAGTTAACAATAATATGGAATTAAGGTATTGATATAACTGACCGATTAGAGCAGCTACCGAGTTTGGTTGCTGCTGATTGTTGAAATAAATGAATGTCAAATTTGCAAGAAAAAATGCTCCTATATTATTTTATTGTTTCAGCCATTGCTATGAAATTGTTCCTTTATCAAAAATATAAATAAAACAATGGTTGGTTGAAGTCCATGCCTCTGATTTTTTTTATAAAACTAATTGTTAACTCGGAAAAGAAAAGAGAGCTATTAAGTCATTTCATTGTACTTCGCATTGGTTTTAATTTGTTAGTTTTTATATCCATAAGTAGAGAAAAACGAAAAACATTGACTGACGTGTACGGTGCTGATTTTCAGAAATATTCCCAATTTACTCCAAAAAATGTCAAATTAAGAAAATAGTTCAATCAGTCGGCGTTTTTACCCTTCAAAACGTGGAGTAGTAATTATTTTGACATATATTGTTTAAGTCGGAGTCATCTCGAAGTAAAAATTTTTTGTAAGTCTGATGTTTAAAGAGATACAACATCAGACAGATGGCTTTAAGAAAAAAAATTATTATGTATTGTACGTTTACAACATAACATATTTTATATTCTTTATATTATCATAACAAAGATCTACTTCTGTTGAAACAAAAAAAATTGACGAGATAGTATTACAGTGGCTTACATCATTCCTCGAAAATAGGAAACAATTTATATCGTCTTAGTTTCCCTCTGCCGCCCCTAGGAGAAGGAAACTGACACGACAAAAAATTGCCATTGTCCAAAACTTGCTTCAGTGCGTCAAAATACTTCAGAAAAGTTAGATCGGAACCTTAGAACAAGATTTTTATTTGGCACTTTTCAGGTACATAAATGGGATGGTAGACAAAATCTGGTGCAGTAGATTTTATTTCTAATATCAGAATCGGTTTCAACATGTCAGAAAACATGGTATAAGACAATTCTGATCAAAAGAACAGCCCCACCTTTTGTTATTTGTCGGCCTGTGTAATGATTAAGAAACGTCGGCCAATGAAAAATCATCATCGCAGATTTCAGCCACTATTTTTTATGCTTTTTACATATGAAGGAAGCTTCCTACTAAGTGGCTGACATAATAAAATAATATAGAATCGTTTTTTACCCCATTTTCGAAAATTCACCCCCTTTAAACATAGCAGTACATATGTGACTAAAGTTTGTTTTGTTGTTTCTTATCAGATTGCGAATTTAACAATTACGTTTGCAGGGCTGCAACATTTTCAACTAAATAGTATTCAGTTTTATTTGTATTTTGATGGTATACATACAACATAGCATCATCAGCAAAGAGTTTATGAAACAATTATCAAGAGAACTTTTTATATCACTTATGTTATTATAAAGTATAAAAAGAAGTGATCCCAAAACCGAATCCTGTGGGACTCCATGCATGCATGTTTTCCTCTTCTGACAAAATTACCGACTCATATTTTGTTTTCCGATATTTGCAACTTAAATATGATTTAGACTATTTCAACACAACACTATCCATGTCCATAACATATTGATTTCATGATCTTGGGAAAGATTAGAGAATTACTCATCTTTGATATTGGAATGTGCTATTCTCGATTCCGCTTCGGTTTTCCTACAGCAGGCACTAATCATTAAAGCACCCACAAAAATATAACCGCCACTTTCAGCACTCTTTGTTTACTTTAGTAACTTTTTGTGTAATTCTGTTGAAAATCCAATTATCTTTGGTTATGCTGTACATTACCAAACCACCAAATTAAAAATTTAGTTATTAAATTTTACAAATCGTTTTGAGATAATAAATGTGCTATTAAGCTATTAATCATACACGCACAGGTGTTTATAAACACCAACGGTAAACATTGTAGAAAAAACGCCATTAGCACATCAAGCCTTTTAAAAATGTTACTAATTGAGGACGAATTCATTCAACTCTTATTCTGAAGTGGAATATTAATATTTTCCTGAAAGCTATTACATTAATCTCAGCATTTTCATTTATCATACAATAATTTTCATATTACCTTTCCGCAATGCTTTTAAAATAATTTGCCTGAAGACGACATCTGGTAGAACTTTGCTCAGCATACTTCTTTGTCTCTTCTACATTCGCCGCAATTTAATAATTTCAAGAAATTAGTTTTAAGACAAAGAGTACAATTTATACAGATTATCTCATGTTAATTAATCTCAAAGTTTGGTTAACAATGAATACAACAAAAGACAGTTAATTCCAGGGTTAGCTAAATATTTAGATATAAGAAGCTTGTGTTTCATATTTCAGTGATTTCTTTTCCTTTGAAAACTATTTATGGCATAAATTAAGTAGGTAACATAAAATGCAATTTTCCTTTACCACATCACGAACTTTTTTAATTGCATATCATTGGATAATGTCCATTTATTACTTCTACATCCACGTAGTGGAATGGAAGGATAATGATAATCGTACGAAATTTTTTCATTTTCTTTTTTACTTCCCTCGCATACCGAAGGGAAGTATTGTATTCGAGAAAAAATCACCCTCCGAGATTTTTTTCAGAACACGTAGATTCCGAAAATATAGGTTTTTCAATTCCGTCAGTCTGTCTGTCTGTCTGCCTGTCTGTCTGTCTGTCTGTCTGTCTGTCTGTCTGTCTGTCTGTTGGTGCATTAACTAAAAAACTACTTGACGGAGAGCAGTCAAATTTGGTAGGTAGTTAACCCTACTGTCAGCGAAGAACTGGTAGAATTTTCACTGAAAAATATACAGGGTGGACCGTCTAAACGGAATAAATAGTGAAAAAAATTTTTTTTTGCTCAAATTTAAAATTTCCAAGTTTCATGACGCGCTAAACCTATTTCAGAAAAAAAAAATTTTTTGAAAATTTTTTTCAATCATTTTTGAAAAAATTTTTACCACTAAAAAAAAATTTTTTCTTTGTTCAAATTTAAAATTTCCACGTTTCATGACATTCTAAACCTATTTAAAAGAAAAAAAAATTTTGAAAATTTTACCATTTTTGAAAAAATTTTTACCACCAAAATAGATGAATTTTTTTTTCTCAAAATTTAAAATTTCCACGTTTCATAACGTTCTAAATCTATTTAAAGAAAAATAAAAGAAATTTTAAAAATTTTTGAAAAAATTTTACCACAAATAGATGGAATTTTTTTTTCCGATTTAAAATTTCCACGTTTCCATGGCATTCCAAATTTATTAAAACAAGTTTAAAAATGTTTTAGAAAAATAAAAAAAAATGAAAACATGTTTTAGTAATCTATTTATCACCATTATAGAATAGACGAAATATTTTTTTGCTCAAATTTAAAATTTCCATGTTTCATAACATTCTAAACCTATTTCGGAAAAAAAAATTTGCAACATATTTTCACCAATTTGGAAAAAAATTTAACACTAGAATAGACAGAAAACATTTTTGAAAATTTGTTCTATATTTTAATCACCACTATACTTCCACTCCATTACGTGAATGTGGGATTGAAAATGTGAGAGATGGCAATAATATTTGGCATATCCTATTATATACTTTTATTGAATAATGGCATCCCAAGAAATAATTGAGTCATGGTGGACATTTATAAAGGTATTTGCGCAAGCCTTCCATATTTGGCACCTGTTATTTAGTATATTGAACTTTTGCTGTTGGATGAACACTCTGTATATTTTTTTGACCAAAAGTTATTCTTTGTAATAATACCAATAATTATATTCCGATAATTATTCCCAATGTCATTTCGTAATTAATAATTTTTTTGAGTGACTGTCATGCACAAATAACTAGGGAAGTTCTGTGTAAATAACTTTACCGATTTTTTTCATATGGGTTTAAAATGTCATGATATGTGGATATTTCTAATTTGGGAGAAAGAAATGTCTGTCTGTCTGTCTGTAGGTCTGTAACTTCTTTGTTGGCACGATTAGTATGGAACGGTTTAAAATATTTCCTTGAAATTTCATACAGTATGTATTATAGAGATATTTGGAACTAGACTGTATTTTGAGCTTATTTTGATAAATAAGGGTAAATGAGTAAAGCAAGCTAGTAGAGTGCAGACACTTGAGATTTGGTGTATAACCCAGTCTCAATTTGTTTGGGCTAGAGGGCAGGGAGACAAAAATACTTAAAAATAAATTTTTGGCCCATAGCTGTAGTTGAACATCCTAAGTTTGCTTACAAATTAGTGAACCGCTTGATTTTATAATTAACAATTAGTGAGTAAAATAGGCCCTTTTTCTATATATCTCTGAATATCTCCGTTCCTGCTAACTTTTAGTATAACATATGCATTAGGAAAATTGTTCGTTGAAATTCTCTAAAGAATGAGTACCCATAGAGATCGATAGGAATTTTTAACCTGCAAATGGCTTCCAAAGCTTTCAAAACGTTATTTTCACTATTTCTTTACTCGAAAACAACTGCACATTGAGGGCTAAAAATTCTTGAAGATGGTGTCTATGTTGTGCCTATAATACCCGAGAGCTAGCGTCACAGAAATTTGTACTATTTGTAAATGGACAGAATGTGCCTTAATAAGTTGTCGATGATCTACTGAATACCCGCCCATCAGTTTGCCGGGCTGGGAGCGCAGCAGTACTGTCACAAATGTGAAAAAAGCCGTTTTTGATTATCTCGTGCCGAGCCGAATTTCCGACTTTGCCGTCGCAATTTACGACACCGACAAAACACCAATCTTTCTTTTTCCGTAGAAACGTCACACGATTCTCCACTCGACGTATTTATTTAGTTCTTAATTTTTGAAAAATTGATGTTTTCTTCAACGAGATTATAGTTAATTTTAAGCTTGGGATCCGCCGTAGCCCATCGTGCTAAGCGGCGACTACTTTTAAGTGCATTCTCGACTTCGAATCCCGCACAGGGATACTTTTCTATTATTTTAACATTGGAAATGTTTATGTCCGTATATGGGGGTCGAGTTACCAGTTTTCGTTCAAGGTCAAAAGACAGCGGTGTCGCGGTCGAGTGAGACTAAAGTATATTCAATGGCTAATATATGCAAATGTAATATGGGTTGCATATATCACAGGGGGTCTAGTTACCAGTTTTCATTTAAAGTCGAAATACAGCAGTGTCGGAATCGTGAGTGGATCGTAGCTGTTTCCGAGGAAAAATTTATGTTTTATGTATGGTGTTATCATTTCCAATGCAATGGTTGCAAGAATTGCGAAATCTGTGATTCTTTTTTTGCTTTTTGACAGATATCTTTGATTCTATAATTGCTCTTCGCTTATTTTTATGCAACTAACGTATTAAAATTATAATTTTTTATCATTTTTTCTGATTTTTTGGATACATTAGGAAATAATCTTTCTAGTTTATTTTCTGTCCTTGAGTAGGTATGGTGACGTAACGGCTAGAAGACCTGTTTTTCAAACAGGAAATCCGGGTGTGAACCACGTACCAGGAATTTTTTTTAACCTCTTTTTACATTTTCAGTCATAATTTAATATTACTTATATATCACAGGAGTAAATATTTTTTTGATTTTTGTATTTGCTTAATTAAAGAGTGTTTCTCGGAGCTTCATTCAATTTCAAAATAATTTTATTGGAATTCGATATAAAAAATTGTACGAGAAAATTTATAATTTAAATTCGGATTTAATCAATCCATAGAAGCCGGATCTACAAAAGCTCGATGCATTTTTGTCAAAGAAAATATACAGGGTTCATCAAAACGAAAAAAAGAAATTAAGACATTTTATCTTTATGGTCTGACTCGACTGAAATTCGGTATGTGAGGATTATAATTCTCAATATTTACCCATGTTATATATAGGTAATATTTTAGCATCAGATTATGACCGAACATGTAAAAAAAGTTTTAAAAAAACTGTTCGGTGCATGGTTCGAACCCGGATTTCCTGTTTGAGAATCAGGGCTTTTAGTCGTTACGCCACCATACTTAGTCAAACATAAAATAAACTAGAAAGATTATGTCCTTATGTATCGCCAAAAAATCAGAAAAAATATACAAATTTATAACTTTAAGTCGCATAGAAGTAAGTGAAGAGCAATTATAGAATTAAAAATATCTGCCAAAAAGCAAAAAAAAAAATTAAAAAGTAGTCGTCGTTTAGCACGATAGGCTACGGCGGATTCGAAGTTTAAAATTGACTAAAATCTCGTTGGAGAAGGCAAAACTTCAAAAACATCAATTTTTCAAACGTTAAGACCTAAATAAATGCGTCGAGTGGAGAATCGTGTGATGTCTCTACAGAAAAAGATGTTGTATATTGCGACGGCAAAATCGGAAATTCAGCTCGGCACGAGATAATCAAAAACGGCTTTTTTGACACTTATGACAGTACCGCTGTCAGGTTATGGACTAAACCGCCTTTGGCCGCCAAGCGCAGCGCTCCCAGCTCGGCTGACTGATGGGCGGGTATTCAATGGATCATCGACAATCTATTAAGGCACATTCTGTCCATTTACAAATAGTACATGTCTTGTGGCGCTAGCTCCCGGTCTATAATGAACAAAAAAGTTTCAACAAGATCGGTTTATTACTTTTTGAGTAATTAATGCTTTATTATTTTTTTAATCCTTAATTAACAATTGAGCCTATTTATAATTGGGAAACTCATTTAGAAAATTCAAAAAACTATTGAAAAATGATATCCCCTGGGAATTTTTGAAAAATCGCAATTTTGGCAGGTTTTATGAGGTTTTCTACGCGTGAACGTTTTAATGCGCGACATAAATAAACAACTTTAATAATAAACTTTGACGATTGTTTTTCAATACTGTTAATCATAATTAACGATTGAAATATTTTTTTATTGAAAGTACTGGTATTAAAGTTCAACCTCTATAAATTTGATCGTATAATTTCTGCGCATGCTAAGACAAACTTTTTATTTTTTGTTAAAAACTAGCAGCTTTTTAGATATGCAAGAGCGGATTCTCTAAGGTTAAAATATAACAAGATAATTGTTTTTATGTCGTGCATAAAAAGGTTTACGCGTAGAAAACCTCATAAAATCGGCCAAGATTGCGATTTTTCAAAAATTCCAACAGGATATCATTTTTCGATAATTTTTTCAATTTTCTAAATGAGTTTCACAATTATAAATCGATTTTACAAAAAATTGCACAATTGATAATTAAATATTTAAAAAAAATAGAGCGTTAATTACTCAAAAAGTAATAAACTGATCTTGCTGAAATTTTTTGGACGTTATCGGGATAACATAGACACCATCTTCAAGAATTTTTAGCCGTCTTCATGCAGTTGTTTTCTAGTAATGAAATTGTGAAAATAACGTGTTTTGAAAGCTTTGGAAGCCAGTTGCTAAAAAGGGACTATTTTACTCACTAATTGTTAATTAGAAAACCAAGCGGTTCACTAATTTGTAAGCAAACTTAGGGTGTACACCCTAAAACGAAGTTATTCCAACAATAATCTCGCCTGTGGGCCAAAAATCCATCTAGCCTATGACATCTACTCTCGATATCTTTTATGACACCTGCCATTCAAAGTGTTTCTTCGTTTAAAAAGGCTTAAATGGGAAATCAGAGGATGAGACTGGTATTTAGAAGTAGAGATTCCTTAGCGTCTTTTTTCAAATTTGAACTGCTCTCGAATAATTTTTTGTGTTTATAATTAGCATGTTATGGCAAGCGTGCTTGATTAGACTGTCTATGGTGTACTGGGTTCCAACCTCAGCTCCGACACTGACAATGTTGGTGGGTAATGGATGTTGTCTGCGTTCTTTCAAATGTAACCCCCTTCTAGACAGCCTAGGCTTTGGATTCGAGGTTGCCTACTATATATGATGTATTTATGTGTTGTGTGTTTTATGATCTACTACCTAAACGTCTTCGCTCTGAGTGGCGAAATATTTAAGACTTCGTGGTGAAATGTAAATAATAAATACCTTTTATATTTATTAAGCATTTGTATATCCACGTCAAAAATGTTTATTACATGATAATTGCAGTTTGTTAGCCAGTGCATTATGAATTGAGTTGATTGTTAGAGCTAACACTTTGTTAGTCATACAATAAATTTAATACATGCAAAATTGGACTCTAGTTTCATATTTAAGCTAACAGAAATTTAACTACGTACATATTGCATTTCTAAATTACCTTTCGCAATATTTGGTTATGCAACTGCAGTTGATTGTATTTGTTGGTAAACACTAAGTTACAGTAAAGTTGTAGATCACAAAAACAGCAAGGAACTTTTTCAAATAGTAAATTCAAACAGTCCTCTTAATTTCATTAACATCAAATATCTAACGCTGAAGAATTAAAAAGGTATTATCATATCAACTTAAAATTTTTGTCTATTATGCAATCAACAAAATTGATTTTTATTTTTTGCCTATAATAAATTACTTCAGCGATCATTTCCTAATGAGAATGGTTTGAAAAATATGAAAATAGTATTAGGCTTTATTTAATCGAAAAATTTCATTAAGAAAAAATATTTAAAATTGCCTATATACAAATGTTTGGAAAGTAATATTTATCTTCAGTATTTAATTTATTTAAATAGTTTAAATATATTATTTTTACAAATACACTAATATTACTACTCTCATGTTATTAAAAAAGGAGTGACAGCAAAATCCGCCTGTGTTTGCGTAGCGGATTGCGAGCTTGGGAAAAATCGTAAAACGTAATCTCAAATTAATCGTCATTGAAAACCAAAAGACGCATTGTTTTTGTTTTTTTCGGTGTCAGTAATTACCCCTATTCAGGAGTTGAAATGACCCCAAGTCTTTAAAAATTATTAGAAAATATCAGTACATATAAAAACAATTATTTCTATTAAATCAATTGCTATTCATGTTTTAGTGTTAGGGGGTAGTTTCACCGATTGTAGGGGTTGCTTTTTCATCAAAACTGGGGAGAAATATTTTTTCCATATTTGTCATGACTTGAAACATTTATATATTTTAATTTCAGAATTTTTAAAAATGTCTTTGATTTTTTGATATCTTGGGAATGATTTCATCCCCGTCGAGGACCTATGGATGAACTTTTAACCTTTCTTGATAGAAAATACATACTTTTGATTTTTAAGATTGATTTAATAGAACTAATTCAAATAGAATTGTTTTCAGATTTATTGATTTTTTTTAAATGTAGGATTTGGATTTATCTCAACCTCTGAATAGTGGTAATTACTGAACACTTTCAAAAAACCAAGAACAATGCCACTTTAGGGTTTAATGACGATTAATTTGAGATCTGCTAAACCTTATTACGATTTTTCCCAAACTCGCGCAAAAACAAGCAAAAAAACAGCGTTTTGTGTTGAAAATGCGCCCTTCTTATTACACGTGGATTTCCATTTGCCCAATAGTGCATATTTTTAAAATTAAACACTCCATTTCTGGTAAAACACGGCTCATCGGAGAAACACAGAACGTTTAAAAATCTTCATTTGCCGCGTGTTTTCTTAAAATCCACCTACAAAATTGCATTCGCTTTGCAAAATCTTGAGGTTCTAGTGCTTGGACACGTTGATAATGATATGGATGTAAGTTCATATCTCTCAATGTCCTCCATATCACAAAATGGGATACTCTCACACGGTTCGCAATATCGCGGGTTAAAGTTGGATCCTCTTCTACAAGCTCCAAAATTTGAACCTCTGCATCAATTACCCTTTCCTCGCGTTGTGGACCTCGTTCTCCTCCGTGTCCCTCGAGACGACCTGTTTCTCGAAACCGCTGGTCAATACTAACAAATGTACGAGCACAAAGATGACGTCGATTAGGGAACCTTAAAGGATAAAGCTCTTCCGCACCAGCTACATTTCCACTGTAACACGCGGAATACTCGATAGCATCCTTTGTTACACTGTTAATAATTATTAGAAAAATTATGAGTTATCGGGAATATTATTCCCACAAACTTTAGTATTAATAGAGTGCCCTTACTTCCTGTACTATGATAAACATACGTCATCTGTGAGAGTTAACGCTAGCGAATACTAGATGGCGCTAGAGGAATGAAATTCCAACTAAATATCGCTGGGCGAAACTCTTTCTGATTGAACCATTGAACTAATAAGACGTATTTATAATTTCGTTTGACCTGTAAAGGGGATAATAGAATTTGAAAAACCTCGTGATGATCACATCAGGTAAGGTTTTAATTATTATACCGGCAAATATCGTCTAACATTTGAAATATTGTTTTAGGTTTTTTTTTTCTTATAATTTGTTCGTAATTATAAATATACGTAACTTTTTTTCTTATAATTTTCTGATAAACGATTTTTTTTACAAATTTTTTTGATAAGTATTTTCTTATAAAGAATTACTTCTTAATCAAATTTAATTACGTCTAATGCTGTTAACGTCGAAGTATTTCAACGTTATATTATTTGCTTTAAGCAAGATTTGAGATTATGCACATTCATATTGCGATACCTACTACGTTTTCCACTAAGCGAGCAATTTTTATATGAAGTCAACCTTGCTATACTACATTTTGAATTGGAATATATGAAAACATTCTGGGCGAAGAGATTTTCTTCATTTTGTCTTGGCGGCAACCTTCTACGATTTCATAACCTCACAATAGGATTAAGACGGCCACGTGTGAAACGTAAATTTTAACATCACCATCGGAGAACAGGACCGTATCTAGGAATTTCCTGGATCAGGATAACAAAATGAAAGATAAGTACTTTTCATTGTTACCAATAAAAGGGATTATTTTCACATGATCGTTGAATTATAAGAGTTAAAAGTGTCTACATTTAAAATATTAGATTCGAGCTAAATCTATTATATTTTTGGTTAGATTACATTTTAAATCCGTTGTTATAATTAAATCCATTGTTGTATATTAATTCGTAGTTGCTTACATCTTGAATTCGTTGTCGCAAAAATACTTCGCCGTAGTATTGTTTCGTAGTTGCTTTTGTCGTGATTCCTCATGATTAATATCTTGTTGTAGTACTATAATGCACGTTTGTTAGTGATATCGTAAGTCGTGGTTCAATTTTTGTTGTAACGAGAGTGTCTAATGGTTGTAAATTTTGAGATAAATTTATGAGACTTATCTTTTGTAATATAGTTATTTTGTCTCTCGTAAAAGATCTCAAGTTTATTTAATTTTGTTGTAATATAAGATTTTAGTGTTGAGGTGAAAGTTACGAGACGTATCTTTTGTAATATATTTTTGGTTCTCGTACACGCCTCAGATTTGCCTTGCCGTGGTGCACATTGTAATATAGTAACTTGTATTATAGTACTTTGTTGTCTTGTAATATATACTTTTGTTTCATAATTGAGACAATTTACGAGTCATCTCTCTGTAATATATTTAATTTGGCTCTCGTAAAAGTCTCAAGCTTATCTTGAACTTCGGTTTGTGTAATATAATTTCTTTTGTATATATTTTTGTCTGGTACTTTGCTATACAGTATCGTTGATGCTGTGATATTATTTTTTTTGTAATATAATATTTTTGTAATATAGTACTATTGTATATATGTAACTTTTGTCGTTTGTTTTTTATCTTTAATTTTCTTTGATTACCCTAAGTAATCAATGGCGCCCAAGCCTTGAACTCCACCCCCTTTTGCTCTCCGTATCTTTACTGTGCTAGCCAGGTTACACCAGTGACGCTAACCACGTCGCTCGTAGGGTGGCCCACACTTGAACACTTGGGCAATATTTAAACATCGACTAAAACCTTCCTTAAATAGCCACACCACTACTTTCTCCATACACCAAGTGAATATCCGTGAGCTCTGGATAAGTGTAATCTCCCATAATGTCCAAAATCTGCGTTTTAAAACACCACACTAAACTGTGAATTAACGTTATCAATAAAGAAAACAAAAAGGAAAACTTGTGGTCCAATATCCAAAAGTAACACAAAAAGCACGTACGAGAATGAATGGCTTACGTAACCAAGTACAAACGACTTAAACGATAAGTCAATAAAATAAATCTTAACATAAGTGGCACAAAATTCAAAAAAAAAACAAAAGCAACAGACAAAACCAAGGAACGGCTAGGTCGCGCGTGTGTACGTTGTTTACCAAGTAAGGACACAAACTGAAGTTATTACTTGAGAATATTACAAAGGAGAGTATAGCACGCGTAATAAGATAATTTGGCCGCGAAGAAGCAAAAAACATGGCGGTGTCCTCTGTCGGTCGCTTTTAACTGCTTTGTCGGCATGCTTTTCGATGACCCCCGTCGCGGCCTAATTGTCTCTTAGGCTCACGATACTTATTTGCACAAATGTCAGAGTATCATGTGCGACAAGACGCGAGGCAATATATTCTACCCTCAAACTATGTTATTAAGTATTTTGGAAATTTTTGTTTATTTTTTTTCTCCAAAACTATGAGCTTTAGACCCCATGTTATATAAGGTTTTTTTGTTTGTCTTGTCGTTCCCTACCACCAGTTTTTTTTTTAATAACATGAAACTAATTACACCCTGTATAAGCAAAACGAGCCATCTCTGAATTTCCTAAAAACATTTGATTCTTTTGAACAATGTTTTAAATTCAGGAAAAGTTGTTTATGTGTAAACAGATTACAGTGATTCTATAAAAACTTCAAGCGCGCGTGGGACTTATCTTAGAGGAGATAAAAAGGGTCGCTCAAAGCATAATAAACTCCGCCATTGGTCTAAGTAAAAGGTAGAGGCGTAATCCTCGTCGAACTCGTGCCATTTTTCAAAATACAAGTAGTGTGTTACGCCGCCAACGCCTAATGGCTAATTACATTACTTGACACAATCTGAACAGAAACCGAACCCAAAAGGGTATTCTATAGAGATTAATATTAATTTCCCTTTGAAAGGAAATATGATTAATAGCGTAGGGTGTCACTACGATTGTATTTTAGCCTTCCTTACTTGTTAGAGTTTGTACTAAAGACTGTTTACAATTGTAGTAAATCACATAAAAAAGATAATTAGCCATATCGATTATTTAAGTCGGTATGATTTATTAAGTTGTCAGTGGCTCGTTTAGATAGTGACATTATGTTGTATAATTAATTTAATTACGAAGAGACACGCTTCTTTTGTTTTTTGGTAATGTTAGCGTTTCAAATAGATTTTAAGATAGCGACTAGCATGACAACAAGTAATAATGAAAATCCTGTTTTATTACCGGCACTGTAACGAAATGGGCTAGAGCGTGTTGTGTGACGAGCACGTTCGGTCACAGTGTCTATTGTGTACTAGATTCTATCCGCAATTCTGATATTGGCATTGTTGGTGGGTAATAGATGTGTGTCCGCGTATTTGAAAATTTTTAACCCCGTTCTAAACATCCTTAACTTTAGATATGGGGGTTGTCTAATATCTGTAGCGTATTCATAATATAATACCTACATCTGAACCGATTATATATAATTTCACCCATAATATCGATACAATTCTGTAAATCCTTATAATTAGTTGAGCATGGACGAAAATGTTATAAAGTTCCCAACTAGCACAATTAGTCGTGGGAACGTAGCAATGACTATTGTAGGCACTTTAAAGTGTTTTGGTACTAGTCACAGGCACGTAATAGGATCGTTCCTAATACGTGTTTATGACCAAAATTGGGAATATTTTTTGGTGACGATAACGTTCCAGCCACGTTCCTGGAACTTGTCTGGCTACGTTCCAATGACGTTGTTGCTCCGGAGCGGCGACGTGGCGGCGTAGACGCCGCAACTTTCAGAAAACTTTACCACACCCTACTCTTTCAAATCGATGTTGCCTCTTCTTTGTCTTGCAACCGATTTTATTATATTTATGTTTCATTCTTACATATGATTCTTGTTCTTGTTCATTTCCCTAACTCAGAAATTTAATAGAATATCAGACGGTAATATTAGACAGCAAAACTTGTGCTATTTTCCAATGGTCTAAGGGTCACAATTAAAACGAATGCAATTTTACTGACAAACATGATGATAAAACGTCCAAATCTAACCACGCACCTTTAAAATTTGCATTTTTTAATGAAAATATTGTTATTAAAATATGTAATGTCATGCGAGAATATGACACACTAGATACCGAAACCTATTTTTTATTGTTCTTCGGAACTTAACACTGCTTTTTATGTATTCATTTGTCGTATTTGGTGAAGAAATGGCGATAAATTAAATTTATTAGTCAATTGTAAAATTATGGTTCATGTGTTATAACAATGGCGTCGATAATTTTGGCCATCAACATGGCGTATTTTAGAAAATATGACTTTAAGGTCGTTTTCACCAAGAAATGCTACTTGATAGTAATTGCTACTTGGCGATAGTGACGAAAACTGCAAATACGTAACTTTAAAGTTATATTTACCACAAATCTGCGAATGGAACTGTAGCATCACTTCAAAGTCGTAGCAAAGTTGTGACTACCACAAATTACCTCTTCAAAGTTGCCGCTGCCACTTCATGGTTACATTTTTCCCAATATTGATTTGGAACGTACGTGTTAGCCGTACGTTGAGATCTAGACTGAACACGTTCCTAGCTTTTGCCGTTTATCATTTACCTAACTTCACATTGAAAAACCTATCAGCTGTTGGTATAATATACTATTACAGTGATAGATAACATAGAAGAAAAGGTAGGTGTAATAAAACTGTGTTGAAATATTAAATTTGTTGTCTTATTTTGAACATAAAATGTTGCATAGCATAATATAGCAGCATATAATTCTAGTCTAGGTTAGGCAAAGATATTATATAGATTAGGTTTGTTGCATTAACTTTATCTATGGTCAACATTGGGAACTAGATGGTGAAATTTACTTCATGGTAAATTTCAGAGGTGATGTGCACTTTGTAGTAGCCGTACACAGTTCGGTAGGTAGCAGTAACGTCATTAACACTTATGAATATTACTTACAAGTTCCACTACTTTAAAGAAATAGTGAAGGTTCCCAGAACATCGTGGCAACTATTAAAGCTACTTGAAGGTGATTGCAGCTTTGAAGTCACATTTCAGTGATGCGAGTTAGTCGCTGCTACTATAGTTTACCACCTTCAAGTTCTGAAAACCCGAAAGTCGTCCCACTGGTAACTGCCACGTTCCCATGTACCACGAAAGCTACGTAGAAGTTGCATAACTATAAAGTAATCATTAGTGGTAGAAACTACGAGGCAGGGACTGTAGATTTGTCAAATGAAGTTATTTTTACACCAAAGTCGTAAATTTAGCCGCAATTACGTAATGGTTACTCATACGAAGTTCTTATCTCAGTTACTGTCACTTTGGTGCTAGTTGGGTTACCAAGCTTGTACTGGTTTCTAAACATGCAATATAATAAATTGTTACTATAATTGTTGCTGTATTTTCATATATGTATAATGCAGCGTTCAGCAGCTATTATGTCATATTTACAATAGATTGTCATGAAGAAACTAATTATCTGACGTTTGTCAGACTGTCATTGATCTTCATACTGATGCATGCAGTTTTGATTGTAATAAATATATGTAAATTATTATAAGTGGGTCAATCGTGCATATCTAATGAAACTTTCGACGATAATTCAGTGTTGAATAGAGTACAAGAATATCTTTAAGAAAAACAATTTTAGGATGAATACGTGCTTTCAATTGAACAGGCAATGTTCAGTGAAAGTTTAAAGGTCGTGTTCGAAACGTTCTTTTCTTTCCTTCACTGGCTTTAGATGACACACAAAACTGCTATAAAGTTGTATTGGCTTGTATAATGCCAAATGTAACATAAGAATCATTTAGACGAAACATAGAATTTATTGTAAACAATTAGAGCCACACCACACATTTGACTATTCAAAATATTCAAATAAATGCGAAATGTTATCTTCTTCTTATTATACTCTTCGCAAATACAAAACGAAGAGTATATTGCCTTCGATCGGCACATTTCTAAAACCGGTAATATTGCTCGTAGAGAAACAAATTTCATATCACTGTGTTGGTGATCGAATTCTGAACAACTTTCAAAATGTCCGTCCGTCTGTCCATCTGTCTGTCCGTCTGTCTGCCTGACCGCCTGTCCGTCCGTCCGTCCGTCACGTTTCTTGTAAGCACGATAACTTAAAAACAAAAAGTCCGATTGTATTGAAATTTGGACAGTAAGTTAGTGTTAGCTAGGGGAAGAACCCCTTGTTGTTGTTTTGAGTCGAAACCTATCGATAAATAAAAAAGTTATAAATTTTTTTACATATTTTTTTTATGTTTTGCAATTAAACTAAAAATGTCTAAAACTAATATTATTTACAAAAAAACTACGAAGAGTATCCTATAGAATGTGCAACAATTATATTAAAAGTGCAGTATATCGGCGAAGAGTATAACGGTTAGCTTGTTATTTATATCTTTTGGGCAATAGGTTTTATGGTAGTTGTGAATAAATCCAACAAATCTTAATATAGGTCAAATGGTGTTAGGCAAGAACAACTGGTATTAGACAATACCAAATGAACTCACATAAATGTAAGAGGAGCAATGCTCTTGTATCAGAGGATTGTGACAATCTTAGGATTAAATACTCTTATTGTGGTATTGCCGGCAACCAACAGGTGAATTAAAAATCGGCTACAAAGATATCTTTGTAAACAAAAACTGTCATGTTGAAATTATTCAAGTGAACAATTACTTAGTTGCAACTTTTGCAACAATTTTTGAGTAATAAAGACTAAAATCATGATTATTATTACTAACGTGTGATTTAAGTTGATATCAACAAAAAGTAAACCTTTTTTAAAAAAATGAATTTTAAAATGCGCAGCTAAATTTTCACTCATGGTGAGTACCTATACTGAACTTGATATGTTTAACCAGTATAGAGAGAACAACTGAAAGCGGAACAACAACAAATACTTATTATAATATCCATTACTAACATGCGACTGATTTGCCAACATTGCCAACTTAGTTTTAATAGGATGGCAAGCATAAAACCTTTTTATTAAAAATAATTATATTAACAGAGCAAATAGCATTTTTAAGTGCAATTCTAAAGCATTTTAGTTTTATGATGACTTTACGAAGTGGTTTCATAATAGTCTAAACAATGGTTTGTAGATAGTCGCTTACGGCCAAAAGTATCCTTTTAGGATATATTGTTGGTTTTATGTATAGTTTTATCAAGGTCTTCAGAACGTTATAAAGGCTGTTTAGAATAAAACTAATTGGTTCTAAAATGACTTTTAAAAAAGGCCCTCAGAACTCTTTTAAGAATGGTCCCTCTTAGCTTTATACAAGTTTTATAAAGGTTTAACAGCATTTGTCAAAGATGTATAGTTCTATCGGAAGTTTTATTAAATACGCTTCATGAGGTTCTGAAGATCATGATAGAATTTAAATTGTCACTTGGGTAGTGTTACAAGACTCAGGGATTATTGGACAGGGGCACATACTTCACGTCAAGGTGCCCTTTATGACGCCTTTGTTTAACACGTAACACACACGAGGTAACGGTAAGGGGGTAATATAAAATAGTGAGTAAGGACAGAGGAACCCATCTAAACCTATGTTTTGACACGACATAACCTAATAAACTCCCAAAATATATATTTAAGCTTTTCATTTGTGGTTACTATGTACCTATAGCAGCGAGGTACTATCCAATGGTAGCGGAATACGATTCTCCAACATTTTTTCTTTTTTCAAGAAGTTCACACCAATTGAGTTAAAGTTGCAATCAAATAGCCAGTGATTAATGTCGCCTATATTTCCTTTGCAGTCGCAGATTGGACTATCAACGATTTTCATCTTGAACAGCATTGATCTGAAGACTCCGTGACCAAATAGACAAAGAATGTATGTTACAAACATTTGACTGTTGTACGAAGACGAGACGAAGTTCGAAACGTTCAAATACCAGAGAAATAATTCATGTTGTCATGCAGAGGAATTCGAAGTTTCCTGCAAAAAACATTCGGCAGCCTTGCTTTCTAAAGGCGGCCCCTTATGAATTCCTTAAAATGATTGGCATTCCTCCCCTATAAAATTCAGATCGCGTAAAAATTGTATGGAGGTGGTAACGTGATTCTTGTGATATTCTGCAGTTAACTCTTGCTAATTTTGAGCGAGGATGAAAATGCGCAAAACTGCTCATTATCTAATGACGCTCAGTTTAAGTGGTTACATCAACAAACAAAATTGTCTATACTAGTCGTTGGAGAATCTTCAGCAACTTCATCAAATAGTACAATATTTAAAAGTGACTGTATAGTGTAGAGTTTCAGTTTCTGGAATCGAACCTTACATTTTTGAGGAGAATAATTAAACAGTCACTGTTAACTCAAATCGTTGTGAATATGTTAGAAAATTTGTTTAAGGAAGGAATTGCAAAATAGGGACCAGATATAATTTGGTATCGACGGTATGATGGGACGATTCATATAACAAGATGTTCTAAGGTGAATATTTCCTAACAAATCGATTTTGAATTATGACAACATAAATTGTGTGCCCTATCTTTTATAGAAATGTCTTAAGTAAAAAGTATACTAGAGTCGACACCAGACTATTCAAGAACGAAAAGATGGCGGTAAATTAAAGGGAACACTGAGGAGTTCCTACATAATTTCAAAAGTAAATTGATTAGCTCAATATTTAGAAACCGGCGGATGTTATTTAAAAAATATTATTTTTTTGAAATAAAACTGTATGAAGTAAGTATATTGTTTGGTATAAGCTTGTTCTATTTCGTTTTCTATATGTTTTTCTACAGTTTTATGAAAATGCGTCATACCAGTTTCTGAACCCATTATATACAATAATCAATAATCACATTACTATTATTAGTGTTTTTTTAATTCTTATTTTTTTTATTATTGTTGCTTCCTTAACATTAAATATACTTATTACATTGAAAAGTCGTTGGCATTGAAAGGCAACTACGTCAGTCGCACAGAGGTCAGTTTTTAAATTCTAGCGCGGAATAGTATATTAAAGTATAAGTGGATATTTAAGGTCTTTAAAACACGCGCGATTTTTCGAGCACGACGGCGCAGCCTGTCAGAGTCAAATGAGGAATACAGAAATTAATTTGCAATCTGTCACATAGGATTAATTATTGTCACTACAGTTGTTACTGATTGTATATTGCGTTAAAATGAGTTCTAATATTGATTATTTAAATAGAAAAGCAGATTCGCGGTTAATACCGCAAAAATTCCTGTCAGATCAAAATTAAAAAGTTGACATTTTCACTCGGATTGTAGTTGTTGCCATGGTAACTTTGTAACGCGCGCGTTTTTTAAAGTTGGATTTAAACACTCTGTGGCGTACTTTAAATAAACACAATAGGGTACCAATAAAAAAAATATTATTGTAAGGCATCTTTATTAATTTTATTGCGAACATTTTCTATATAATAGGGGTTATTCTAGTGTCTGTCGATAATATTTCAATATTGACAAATGTGCTCTACACAAATATATGGGTTGACTATTGAAGGATTTTTCTGTGTTCGTAAATGGCCAAGCTGTCTCGTTTAAGTAGGTACTACCAATTTAAAAATTTGATCCAAAAAATGACAAACAGTAAATGACAAATATATAATATATGACAGAAAATAAGTGAACATCATTTAACATCCTAGTGAAAAGAAGGCCATACCTGATAAGATTGCAAATTATTGCAAGTTGAATTACTTTGTATTGAAAGATCAATACTTTCGGTATAATAAAGTCTTTGTTACAACCAATCCACACCAATAAAGGAGTTTCTAGACTAAAATATGTAATAAATACTGCTATAATTTCGTTGCAATTAGTTATGTCACTAGAACTAGTTAATTACTAATCAAATAAAAACGTAACTAAAATATGAACGTGAAATAAAAGTGACACTTGTCACGATTTATGATGGAAACAGATGGAAACAGATAGACCACTTCATAATATGTGCGTTCAGTAGGCAACATTAATACTGATTCAAGGGCGGTTCACAGAGTGGCTTCCTACACTCTATTAACAAACCAGGTATAAACCTGCGCAGGTACTGGCTCTTTGGGGCTTGGGAGAATTATTTTATACGTTATGTTCAACAGTTTTTAGACTCACTTTTCCGTTGTAAAATAACGTCCATTTTTTATTTTGATTTATTCCTTCCCAGATTTTAAAAACGGACCTCTGTGAGTCGTCGTGAAGCTGTCAACCGTGTCATGTAACACGTTCATGTCAATGACCAACAATTTGTATCACGTGTTCTTTAACAAACGAAATCTCATTCTTTGCGATTGAAATATCTCTAAAAAAAACGCATATGCAATAATTTCTATTTTTCATTCAAATTTTCCAAATGGCTCGAGCAAGAGACAAATTCTGAAAGTGATAAACATTATTAGCTTCGATCTAATTTGCATTTTACGGATCAACTGATAATGCAATCGGTATGAAGAGAAATTCTTTTTTTTTATCAGGCGCTACCAATTTTTAACACATCCTGCTTTGCAAAGAAAAGAAGTGGTAACGTATTATTTAAAATGGCGAAGTTAAGATATAGTACAGGCAAATTAGTCATTTAGGGTAACAAAAATTAATAAAAGGATCATCTCCGGGATTTAAGTAGGTAATAACCTGGAGAATGAGATGATGCATTCGTTGCATTCCCAAGTTCCGGGAAAATTCAAAAAAAAATTGGAAACATTTTTAATTTTCGGTTTTTTTGCTCTAGCGCCCAAAATAATGAAAACAGAGAAAGAAGTTTTCAACGAAAGTTGTAGGTCGTCTCTTTCTCTACAAAAAAGATCTTTACGAATTTTTGCCTTACTTAAGTTGTTTAGAAGATAAATCGAGTTTTCCACTTATAGTTTTGAGCCGCTTCGAAATGTGCGAAAAATGAGAATTCTCTGGGAGGTTCATACGACCGGGCTCATCGATCGATATTTCTTACTATTCAGAGCCCCTAAAAAAAATGAAAATAACATAATACGTAGAGAAAACTCTCAGCTTCAATGTGGAACTAATAAAAAAATTCATAAAAAAATTGTCATAGAGAAAAAGTGTTAGAAGATGGCTTAGTAAACTTTGTACAGTTGATCCATAGATTTATTCATATATTTGCCGGGAGTCGTTAGAATGATAATTCATTTTGCTAATATATTCTTATATATTGATGTATTAATCCAATTAACATTTTATTGCAATTACTTTTGTTGGAAAATTTTTTTCAATTTTCCCGGAACTTGGAAGTGCAAAGAATCCATAATTCCATTCTACAGGTTATCACCTACTTAAATTCCCGAGATGATCCTTTTATTAATTTTGCGAGGTTTTTACAAAATTTTGCCTTCATTGCCTATACCAATATTAAATTATTGTTTAATAATAATTCTTTACTCTTCATTAAATTCAACGATTTTTGTTTTTCAGTCAAAATACGCACACACAGATAACAACGCAACAACCGTTTCCTGCGACATTGTCATCTGTCGCAGTCAGTAGCATCCAAATATCCAAGACAGGGCCGGCATCTTTTCAATTTAACGTGTGGGACTCCATATATTAGTATATATTGAGAGAGGGGGGAGATAGATACCGGAGGATAAATCAACTTTGCAGACTTTTTTAGTTATTTGTTATAGTCAAACAAGTATAGGGTGGTCATAGGAACATTAGAACCGTTAGTTTTGGAATTACGTAAAAAAGTTATAGAAAATCACGTGTTTTCCAAAAATTGAAAGTCGCATTTCGGATATATTCCATTTTAAATAGAATACCCGTCTATTTTTACACGAATTGAGGAGCCATAAAAGAGCTTTGTAATGATATATAAAACATAATATTTATCTTAAAAAATGTTTGTCTAATTTAATTTATTATAAATTGACAATTTGTCATTTTATCCATGGAAAACAAGAGTATGTAATTATAAGTAAGCAATACGTTAGTTACATCCAGATATTTGTTGGTAACTAATTTCACTTTGTTTTACATAAAATGGAGAATTTCAATTATTGCTATATATTTTTTGGGCTACCACGACTTAATGGGAACCAAATATAAGATTAAATATCTAGTAGAGTTTTAGAAAAAAAATACTGTGTTTCATACAGGGTGTTCTTTAATGACGTGCTAATATTTCAGGGTGTGATTGCTTAGATCATTTTATAAAGAAAAGTTTATATGAGCATATGCCCGCAAAGACCTAAATTTTGTGCTACAGGGTGTTGAATTTTCATATCTGTTAATAAGATATAAATCACATATTTTAGCTAGAAAAGTTATTTTATAGCTCCGCTACTGGAGTCCCAGCAAACATGTCCTCTGACATTTTTTTACCAAAAAAGTGGTAGTCACTGTGAAATTTTTCCATGTGGATATTTTTCTGATTAGAGTGGTCAATTATGCATAAAAACGATATCTTGCGTTTTTGTAGTCAGATGCACAATTCTTGATTAAAATAATTAAATTTAAATTGAAACTAATTTATTTTTTTTTAATTGTACCTAATTTTTTTAATAGCTCAGAAAGTACTCTAGATATTGTTGTCAATTTTGGTATGTGTTAGCGGAATATAAAATCACATATTTTAGTTAGAAAAGCTATGGTATCGCTCCACCAATGGCGTCCCTGCGAACATGTCAAACGTACATTTCTTGATTAAAACAATTAAATTTAAATTGCTTCATTACTAGGGATGGCAACGATGTATCGATATAAAATAAATATCGATATGTTTATCCTAAAACATGAATATATTCATATCGTTTTTTTGTTGCAATATATCGGGTTCAAATACCGATGTTTTTCAAAATATCGGTATTTGAAATATCGGAAGGTAACTGTACTGCTAAACGTAATCTGCAACTGGTGCTGATGTCAAGAAGAAAAAAGGAATATCATTCCCCCCGCTTTTCAAACATTTATGTTAGATAAAAAATTTATTGCTAGTAGTCCCTCCCCCCACTCTTCAAAATTTCATTTTGTATAGAAACTTAATTGCGAGGAATATTTCCTACCCCCGCTCTTCGAAATTGACAAAATATATCGATACATAGAAATCTCGATAATTGTTTGTCGATATATCGAATATATCGATCTTGTGATGTATCAAATGATTCATATATCGATATATTATATTTTTTGCCATCCCTATTCATTACCAGTGTTAATAACAATTAATTTCAATCCCCTGCAGCAAAAAATTTAAGTCGTTCCGGGCATATGTTCATATGAACTTTTCTTCATAAAATGACTCAAGGAATCACACCCTGAAATATTAGCCCGTCATTAAGAAACACCGTGTATATCATTAAAAATCTGTTTATGGCATCTATAAGCATTAACCTAATAATTTTTTCATTCATGTGGTTGTCGATAGCTGTTATTTACCAGGGTACTAATAAACAGGGCTGGTAATAACATAAGCGCGCATGGGTGCGTTCAGTATGATCCTACTGTACTTACTTTAAATGGCACCATACTCACGCAGACGAGGTAAATTCTAGAAACTGTACATTCTAATAAAAGTTTTGTAATAGTTGAGAATGACTGTATCTAGTTCTCGATGTTAGGCGTATGGTGCTCAGCACCACCACTTTGCTTTACTTGTGGTGTTCGAGCCCGCGAGCACCACTATGGTTGCCGGCCCTGATCCAAGATGACACATTTAAAAGTTTAATTCTCATTCAAATTGCATCTAAACTGGAACTTAGTCAATTTGACTCTTTACATCATATAACTGAAAATTTTATCTCATATCATTACATCTTTAAAAATAATGCATTTGCCCATTTCAAAGTTGCAAGAGTGTCTCTATAGGCGGGACCAGCTGGCAGTCACGATAATAAATGATTATGTGGATACTTCTACTTTTAAAGAAATAAATATATATCTTATTAAGTTGATATTGATTTTATTCGAACAATAAAATGTCACTTAAAAATGTTGCCAAGGTCTCACCTGACTCATAAATTACATGAAGAAGATATCCCTCAGGAGGCACAAGGATATATTTGCAAAGGGTAAGATAGTTTGACACAAAGCAATAAATATAACACGCGAAAATAAAGACACCAGATAAAATAAAATATTTGAAATACAGTTAGATTATAAGTGCTCTTTTCCAGAGTTATATTTAGAAGTGAAGACAATTCTTATTTTATTGTTTTTGGTAAAATAATACCCGTTTTTAATAATAAATTATTCCATAATATACCAGAAGATGTATTGCCAAAATGTCAGAATAAGGACGAATGCTTTCATTTAAGTATTCCGTTCTATTGCGTGTTAAGACTGAAATGTTACTTAATTAATATTGCGTAAAATGTTGTAACCTACTTAAATAACTTTTTCAACTTTTTTACACGTATTACACTCCTGTACGTGTTTTATTATTATTATTCTTTAATTTATAGTTCACTATACGTAAAAATAAAATTTTAACACTATGTTGCTTTTGTTTTGATTAACACGTTATCTCGTCGATTAATGTAAAGAGGCGAAAATTGACATTCGTATGCACGAAGGCGAACGTCTTAAATTAAACGGGACTTCACATGACTCCCAAAAACTGATACCCCCTATGCTAGCAACCAGAGCTAAGTTTTCAAATCCGTCGAGACTGATAAAAGTGGTAAATAACATTTTCTGAATAGACGAAGTTCAGTTTTCGTCTTATTACGGGCTGACATGAAAATTCACTATTCAGCCATTTTGCTCGATAACGGTTGACTTTACGCCAATATCTTATAGAACCATTTCGATCCGTTGTCAATAAAGTGTCAGAGTAGAAATATATAACATAACTAAAAAAATCGGTAAAGGCGTTTACATACAACTTCCCTCTTTGTTTATACAGGATGACCACTCTAAAAAATTATTAATTAAGAAGCGACACATGAGAATATTAATCAAAATGTAATTATCACTATTACTACAAAGAAAATCCGATATTCTTTTGTTAAAAAAACATAGAGAATCGAATCGAAATAGAAAACAGAAGAAATAAATGATAAATAGAAGGTCAAATATGGGAAAGTTTGCGTAAATATCTCTACAAATTTCCAATAAAGATGAATTATTTCTTAGGATCACCTCATTGTAGCATTTGAAAAAGCTACATGAATAACTTCATATGTATTTGCTGTAAATTGACTCTAATTAATTCACTTATTGGAGTAGAGAAGTACGCAACCACTCGTACTCTGAAGGGCGTAGCGTGTCGCATATCTGCAAAAGTCTTAGCATTTCGAATATAAACATGTTTCCTTTAAGAATAATTTGCGTTATTGGTGTTAATCATATATTCTTGTAGTTGGGGTATTACATAATTATGAAATTCAATCTTTTGATTATTGAGTCCTTTGGTGGTGCATTGTCATTGGCTAGAGAGAATGTTCTAAGAGTGCCCAAGTTGGCAACACTGAGGAAATTTTGGCAGATTTCCGGTGCTCTGATCTTGACGGAGACACGAGATAGCGAACGGAGGCGGTCCCGATTTTGTATTGACGAATTTGGGTTTTACATCGCTAACACTGTTTTGGATTTGATTTGATATACCCAGCGATCTTTACCGCTTTGCTGTGAACACTTTGTCAATTCCAGGAAGGAATTCGTTTGATTTTTTTGAAGTATTTCGAGAGGTTTTGTAATACTCTCTATGTGAGGTAAGCTTCTACTTTGTTTAGTTTGATGTTTTATTTAGTTTACTCTCTATGTGAGGTAAGCTTCTACTTTGTTTAGTTTGGTGTTTTATTTAGTTCTCATTTATTGTAATTATTACACAGTGTTTGGATAGGCCTCTTTGGGTGAGGCCAGAGATAATTTGTATGGTTTAGGCACATGCTTGGGTTAGGCTATTAAGTAGAGCAGTTTAATGTATGGGCCACTGTAATTTTGGTTATATGGGGCCTAATATTAAAAGAGTAATAGGAGGAAGTCTATTACTCAGATATTTGGTTATGTATGGTTCTGGCCGACATTTAGGGAAATTTGGGCTAGGAGAGTTATTCGCAGCAGTCTCCAAGAGATTTAATGCAGGAAGTCTGGTGTCCGGCATGCATTTATGGTTGTAGTCAACATCTGGAATGTACAGGAAGTGGTGATAGGTCACGCTGCAGTAGTCGAGGAGAACGTCTAGGCTCTAAACAGGTTTTATTGTTTCATTTTGGTTACATATTTTCAAAGAAATTATCATAGTTTTGTTCAGTGATTTTTTGTTGGAATATTAGAGTAAATTATTACACTACGATTTTGTAACTATAAGTTAAAGTTAAGATTTTTTTTACTGTGAAGCAACGCACGGTACCGTGAGATGCTAATTTACCTTTTACTATGTTATGTATGAAATATTTTAATAGAACATGCTTATTTTAGTTCATTCTTCATCATTCCAGTGTACACAGCGAGCATTGCAAAAGTTGGCTCACAGAATCTCGTTTATTATATTATATTTTAGTGATGATCTGTAATTTTAACCTATAGTAGATCTTTGACTCGCTGTTGTAAATTTAAAACTCATTGTTAGTATCATATAAGTCATAGTTGCATTCCTAATGCAAAGACTCAAATCACTGAAACAATTTTAGATGGGTCATACACATATTTTGAATTTCTACTGCATATAGATAGTATTTAGGGAGTAAATGTGAAATTATTTATTTTTTGTTGTTGTACATCTCACTTGTGTAATAAATGTTTAATGTCTACATGTTCTTGTTATTCGCTCTAATGCACCTGATACTTATCTAGATTTTGAGATCTTATAGTAAAGTGTAAATTTTGACATTATTGATAGATTTTAAGAATTCTATCGCTTGATAGCTAGAAATTTAATCTTGTTTCTTGGCTGGCAAGATTACATAATCACATTTTATAACAGCCCTGTGGCGCCCATTGAGTGTCGCCACTCCTTGCCCACGCCCATATGCTCTCCAACAAAAAAACTAGCTGACGTTTGCACAAGTGAAACACTTTTTAATATTTAGGTATTAAAACTGTTACATGTTTTATTTTTCAATAAAAGTATAATAAGTGTCTTCCTTGTCAATTGTGTAAACCATATTGTGACGTTAAATTCACCCGGCAGGTGGTGATAGAGCATCACTTTGACACTCGAGCTTTAGCAGTCTGTTGAGGGTAAGGACGGAATACGGAAAGTTCGGAGGCCAGTGCCTTTTCTGGTGGAATAACCAATTGCCCACAAAGCCGGTTCAGCGGGGCTTGAGTACCTACAGTGAAGAAACGGTAATGTCCAGCGGGTCGAGGGACAGTTATACTTCACGTACACCACAGTGAAAAGCACGGTTAATATTCATTATCTTAGAACCTACTATTTACAATACTACTTAATACTATGACTACTATTACCAAACAGACAATCAAGCTAGCTTAAGCTAAAGTGACGCTACGATAACCAAAAGCAAAGCTTATGTGAATTCGATGATGATACGATGATAGAAACGGTCAGGCGGTTAATAAAACGGTGATGCGGTAAACGGTTTTTGAGTGGTGCCGACGGCCAAAGACAATAAAAACGGGCGTTAGTACAAACATTGCATGGATACCACGAGTGAGTAGGCACTTACCAAGTTAGTACTTACAAACTTTACTTACTTCTTCCTGTTGGTGGTGGGCACGCGTCAGCTCAACAGACTGGAGTAGACTTTTCTGCACGGACGGTTGGCACTTACTCCCGTGTGGCTTCTAGACGATGCCTCTTGATACTTCAAGCGGCACAAACGTTAGAGGGAGAGAACGGCGTAGTCGGATTGCGCACCAGATTCGGACTTATGAGAAAATGTAAGCGGTCTTACCTACAAGTTCCTCTACTTACTATTCCTTACACACGTCTATCCCGCGGTGGGTCGGACACCAACTGAATTCTCCTGATTGACAGGAGGCATACTGATTCTGTGCAGGTGCACGTTTGCAGGTGGTGGTAGAAGCATAAACCGCTTTCCGCGAGTACTACCTACCAAATAGGACTGTTCTCCGACAAATAGTTTTTTAGTTAAAACTCCAACGGACAGACAACAGACCGACAGACAGACAGACAGCTAGACTGAAGGAATTGAAATATCTTTATTTTCGTAATCTACATTGTCTAAAACGTGGGAATCCAAAGAAACCTCGTAGGGTGACTTTTTCACGAATGCGATACTTCCCTTCGGTAACCGGTAAGTAAAAAATATATAGTTAACATTTGTTAATAAATAAATTAAGATAATTTAAAAAATTGTTGTCTGAGATAGAAATTAGTCGACTAGAATAATTCATAGGTCATAAAACATAACAGTATTGAGTAGAAGGACTAATTTTTATAGACGTTAATTTCTTGGCAAAAAAGATTTTTTAAAAGGACGTTTCTATCTGATATTATATTTTATTGATGAGAAACTTTGAAACCTGAGAAGGTTATCCTTAATGAGTATCTAAAAGCAATGTACTTTGGAGAAATTAACCCACTTCAAAAAGGTTGTTTATATACTTGAGATGTTGTATGAACATCCCTTGAGTTTGGCCACATCCGGCAGTCTATTGATTGGGGCGAGCGGCCTGAATTTCACCTGCGAACCAGCAGCTTCCCTCCGACTCTGCCATGCAGTTTTGAAAATAGCTAGCAATTGCTAAAAAATTATAATTATTAGTAGAACTTAACAATATTCAGACAAAAAACAGATTTGGTTGCAGATGTTATTTTTCTTTTCCTTTCTTATTTTAAAAGGGAATTCAGTGAATTTTAAAAACATAATATGATATGCACGTAAATAATAATAATACTACTAAAATCTGTTTATTGTGTATGAATGAAAACTTACATCTTTGGAAGGAGGTTCTTCCACACCCCATTTTACGGTATAGCTACAATATTATTATTTAAAGTTCACTTACTGCTGAACACTTTTTGAATAAAATATAAATACATTGAAGCAGAATAACTATTTATTTATTAAATTAAGATTAAATTGAAACAAGGAAATTCAGTCGGTCTGCAATTCTAATCTGCACTCACTCTTGAAGCTACCCAAGTATCGATTGAGAATATCCAATTGAAAATTTAATAATTTAGAGGCTGTATGTGAAAAACTGGGAACAAATCTTTTGTTGTATTGAGGTATTAGTCAAGGGGCACAACAGATCCTATTTTAGCATAAAATAGAGCTTGGCTTAGTCTGCAGCCTTGCCTTTTTTGCAGATGGAGGCAGGGATACTTGAAAACGAATTTGTGGTGAAGTAGACATTACATCCAAAGTTAATTTTAAACTATTGAAAGTATTAAACTTCCCAGCTTACGATTATCAATCCATTTTATCTGAAACAAAAAGAATTGAAGTGATACGAGTAATAACAAAATTAAAATTATTATTATACAAAACACCTAAACGATAAAATATATCGACAATGAGGAGAATTTCCTTGTAAATAAAAAAGGTTTGGAAGAAAATATTAATAGGATGGCCCTATCAAGAGTTTTAATCGAGAACTTCCGATGAAGGCCTGGGTGGACATCACTTATATGATATATGACGTCATATAGACCATCTGCCGCAGATTCAAGTAAAGCACCTGGTAAAGTATGATTATGGAGGGCATACGGAATGTATTAAACTTACTCCCACAATTCCATCATGAAATTTCCAACGGAGTGTATATTTCATTAAGTATATCCCCCGGACTATATTGTGTAACTATAATTACGATATTTACGTTATGCACACTTGCTCTTAGCGTTAGGACGATACAGATAATTTTAGATTTATACAGTTTGTATAAAAATTGTGTAAATGTATAAATTAGGAGTTGAAAATATTCATTTAAATTTACTTTCCTGGCCATGAACTAACATGTTCGCCAATCGAGCCCCAACAAACAAATCAAATGCAAACGTTCTGTATTCTTTGTCATATATACCTATTATAAATAGCCACTCAGATGGTAATAATGGACCGAACTGCAATACTATATAATAGGATATATGCGTTTTAACTAATAATGATTTTGCCTATTGTTTCATGTCATATATAATTTGATTCCTAGACTTTAATGTGGTAAATGATCCTTTTCAAATGTTCCTTATCTGTGTCCTAAAATTTATATTATTATCCACCACTAAACTTAAGTTTTTGCTCGCATCAGCTCAATCTAATATCGATTCATTATCCTTCTATTAAGATGTACCTTGAACTGTGGCGTAACTCAGAGTATGTGCGGCCATCGGAGATTTCTGAAAGCATCCTGCTGTTTTGCACCCGTCTTGATCCTTCGTATTTTACTTCATTCAAAACACGGGGGGGGGGAGGCAGGAAAGTACACCAGTTTAGATCGCTGACCTATTTACCAATTACCTAAATCAAAAAGAATCCTCTCAAATCCCCTTTTTTATATTAATTTGGAAAGGTAGTTGATTTATACCAAATATAGCCAAATGATATGATTAGGGATAATCAGAGAGAGTTAAGACCAGCCCTGTTTAGTAAATTGGTAAAAGTAGTTTTACCCACTTAAGACTTGAGAATAATTAACTTTTGCCCGGCAATGCCCATTCAACCAAATTTGCAGCAAAAAGTGGAAAAGAAATATTTTTTTTCATTTTTTTTTAATTTTAAGTCAATATAGGGGTGGTTTTAACTCTCTTTTATTATCCCTAATCATTTAATTTGGCTATATCTGGTATAAATAAACCACCTTTGCAAATTAATATTAAAAGAGGAGATTTCATAAGATCCTTTTTGATTTTTATTAAAATTATCGAGAGAAACCCTCTCAAATCCTTTTAGGATTGCGACATCAAGATTTTCATAATCAGCGACGCAAGGAACATATAGCCAAAGTACTTTTGTACCGGTCCTTCCTGCAACCTTTCGCCTGTTTACATTTTGGTAAAAAGTGTCACTAGTAAGCGTTTCTTAATTGAAACTTTTATTAAATATTATATAAAGTAATTTTTTTGTCGTAAAAATGATGAAATTTCAAGATATCTAAAACATATTGATTAAAACAGACATTGAAGTCACACTCGTTGGGGCAAAAATGGCGCCCCTGAATATGGTGCACCCCCCCGCAACGTGGGACTTGCGGAGGCGTTATTTACGCCACTGACTTTGAAAGCCCATATATATCAGTTAATTTTTAGAGAATGTTACCAGTAACTTATAACGTTTTAAGTAGTAAAAATTTAACAACGCCGTCTATTTTATTTACAAGTATGTGAAACTTTTTAGATTTTAATAAAGTGGATCGAATCTTTGGATATTTTTATATAGAGAAAGAAATTGTTTCAATAATATTAATGAACAAGCACGTTTCGCATAAAATATCACTCATCCAGCGAATAAAGAAAAATGTCATGTGTTGAAAACATGCCCGTGGAAAAACTTGACTGTATGTCCGATTTAAAAACATTTTAACAAAAGAATTTGAAAAAATTGACTAAATTTCGCAGATCCGATATGTGACCACAACACATAACAGGTGCCATCTAGTGGTTGACGTCTATTGCAGTCAAAATGTAATTCAGTCCATTAAAAGGGTTAAATAAATTATAATAAAAAAAAATTGAACCACTTTTAGAAAAAAAGGAACTAAAAGCCGCTGCCCAAGAAACCACTACTTCCACATCCAGATTTTTCATTCAAATTACTTTAAAGGAAACATCTTGACTAGATTTGTACTCTAGTATGTGGAAATTGTTGATCATAGGATTATGAATAATATTTGGGACAGATGTCATAGAAAAGTTTGAAGCATTGGTGTCTACCATATACGTTAAAAATGGAGTTTCTAGTTTTCACTACTTATTCTCCCCTATTCACAAGCTACCACCTCCCACCCCTCCAATGGAATCATCTCAATCAGATGTGGTACTAACTTTCTAGTGAATATCTCAATTTATCTTAACAATCCCATTAATAATGGAGTGAAGGTGTTGGGGTTTGAAAAATATTAGAAAGAAATTTGAGGCTTTGGTATCTAGTATATACACCAAATCCCAAATTTTTGTACTCCTACCAGCTTGATTTACTTATTTTCCCCTATTTACTCCTATTTAACCCCCAACCCCACGAAATATAATCTAGTTCCGAATGTCGTTATAGGATATACGTCTATCAAATTTCAAGTAAATATCTCAATTTTATTTTGCCAACCCCTTTAATGGATGGTGGGGGGGTTGAAAAATATTATTAAAAAACTGAGACATTGGCCTCTAGAACATACATCAAATTTCAAGTTTCTGTACTCTTACCAGCTTGCTTTATATATTTCTCCCTATTTACCCCTATTTAACCCCCAACCCTTCACCGGATATCTTCAAAAGACAATCCAGTTCCAGATCTTATTATAATATAAACGTGTACAAAATTTCAAGTCAATACCTTAAACCGTTCCGGAGAAAACGTGCGGATAAAAAAAATTACAGACAAGGCCGACAGACAGACAGAAAATTTTTTTCGCTCAAATTTAAAATCTCGACATTTCATAACATTCTAAACCTATTTCAAGAAAAAAAAATTGAAATTTTTTTGCGATTACTATACTTCCAATCCACTACGAGGATCTGGAAGTAAAATTATTAAATAATATTTCACTCAGCCGCCCGGTTCACTGAACCTGGTGGACTGCGTGAAATTTTATTTCTTAATTTTTAATTTTTACTTTCTTCCATACCGAAGAGAAGTATTATATACGAGAAAAGATCATCCGAGATTTCTTCGAATTTCCACGTTTCAGACCATGTAGATTACGAAAACAAGCTAACCATATTATACCCTTCGCCGATTTACTACACTTTATATAATTGTTGCACATTCTATAGGATACTCTTCCCAGTTTATTTTTGTAAATAATATTAGTTTTAGACATTTTTAGTCTAATTGCAGAACATTATTAAAAGTTATTTAAAAAATAATGAATTTTTCATTTATTGATCGATTTTGTTCAAAAACAATAGGTTTCTGCCTCTACCTAACACTAACTTCCAAATTTCAATACATCCGGACTTTTTGTTCTTAAGTTATCGTGCTTACAAGAAACGTGACGGACGGACAGACAGAGAGACAAACGGACGGACGGTCGGGCGGGCTTTTGAAAGTTGTTCAGAATTCGATCTCCAACACAGTGATATGAAATTTTTTTCTCTACGAGCAATATTACCGATTTTAAAAATATGCCGATCGAATGCAATATATACTCGTCGTTTTGTAATTACGAAGAGTAAAATAAAGGTCGCTAAATTCAGTCAGTCTGTCTGTCTGTCTGTCTGTTGATCTGTTGTCTGTCTGTTAGCGCTATAACTATAGAACTGCTTGGCGGAGAACAATCACATTTGGTTGGCAGTTGACGCTATTGCCGGCAAAGAAATGGGTAGACCTCCACTGGAAAATATACAGGGTGGACCTTCTGAAGAGAATAGATAAAGAAAAAAAATTATTTCGTCCAAATTTAAAATTTTCATGTTTCATGATATTCTAAACCAATTTCAACAAAGAAAAAATACTTAATTTTTTTTACGACCGCTATAGGTACTTCCACTCCACAACGTAGATGTGAAAGTAAAACAGATGGAAATAATATTTGGCATATAGCTAACATAATTGGCAAAGAAGGTACCTATAGTTTTATTGAAAATACACAGGGTGGTCATCCTAAGAAATAATTCAACCATGGCGGAAATTGGTCAAGGTATTTACGCAAACCTTCTGTTTTTGGCACCTTCTATTTAATATTTATTTTTGTTGTTGGATGACTACTCTGTATATTTTTTGGTCAAAAGTTATCAGGTCTTCTTTGTAAGAATAGTGATAAGTACATTCCGATTATTATTGTCATATGTCAATTCTTAATTAATAATTTTTTAAAGTGACCGCCCTGTATATATAAAGAGGGAAGTTCTGTGTAAATACCTTTACCAATATTTGTTCTATTGTGATTCAATCTTTTCAAAAATAAAAGCGTAAAAATTATTTTCCTGACACCCTGTATAATCGTTTAAAATGAGATTATTTCGTTAACCATCTTTCAGCCGTATCAATAAGCCTCTGAAGTCAGGTAGATGGGGACTTCTCTAAGTAAATAATAATGATCTTATTATTAATAAATTTATTTATTATTATTTCTATTCACCCTTACTGATGCAAAATGTACAAAATAATTAAACATAAAATTGATAAATAAAATTATATCACATAGAGTCCACATTTATCTCAAATATTTACATTAACTTCATGACGAAATAATTTGTTAGGTAATAATACTGAAGTCTGAATTTTCAGCATTATCATATAACCTTTGCAGCTTTGCAAATTAGACACATAAGGGCTGTTCTCTTTTTACCTTGACATCACTCATCAGCTTCATTATGTTCGCTGCACTGAAGTGGTCTCTGTAAACACTAACACATACAATTACAGTGTTTTTAAATTAATGTGTAAGGAACACGAAAGATTTTAACCCATTTTAGAATTGAAATATGAATATTTATAGCACGAATTATTTCTGAATACTGAAGCACTCTATTTAGTTTATAATGAGCCTTTTCAGTACGTGCACAAATATTAAACTAAATATATTTATTCAAAAGTTTAAACATTTCAAACGTTCACGTATCGATGACGTCACCAGCACTCAGACTACGCAGTAAATTTAGCTTACTTACACTGAAAAAAGTATACGTAAAATTACAGCCTCATTGCATTAGAATTCATGAAATATTACTGTTAGAATAATGTAGTCAATAATCTTTACAGAAAGAAACATTTAAATACACATGCTACATGGAAATATACATAAGTTCCGAATTTATTCCTGCCCTAACGTGATATTACGATAACTGTCTGCTAAATTACAATGTAGTTATACACAATGAGTGCAAATTTACAGGTTTCTTTGTAACGTTACAACAAATGTGTGAATTTACATTACTACTGTAAAATTACAAGAACACTGTAGCAGCGTAACCAATAGCATTGCTAAATTTTATCACGTGATGAAGAACACTTGTTTGTTACTTAAAAACTCAGCACATTGTACATACAATGCACTAAAATAAGTTCTTCATGTCCGGTTGATTAATTCGTTAAATTTGAAATAAACCAGATAAATCTACAAAAAAGACTATAGTAAGTATAGGTTTTATTTGTAAGTTATTTACTGATGTTCATATCGTTAAGCTTAGTTTAGAATTATTTTGTGTATTTATGTTTTATACAATAAAAACAGTATTCTCCTAAGACGTAATTTTCTTACTTATATACATGCTTAATTTTTGTCTCTGTGTTAAGGGAACGCATGTACACTTTTATCTACAATATGAATACATATGTGTCAAATTTATTGTATTTAAGTGTATTTAAGATAATGTTGAAATGTTATAAAATGAAAAACGAATTTTTTGTATGTAATCACCTGAGATGGTTAAATACAAAAAATTGGTAGGTATCTTCATTTTATAACTTAACTTACCTAAATTATATTTAAAATCCTTGAATTTGAGCCATCATTTATGTTGTAATGAAAATTACACGCGGTCCCGAAAATTCTTAGGATTTTGTAAAATCATATTGTTACGTCAACAAAACTCAGAAATTTGTGTGAAATCACATATGATTGTGAATTCCATGTAAAATTACGCCGAAGAATTACAAGAAGTTACGTAAAATCACAACACATCGCACATGTATACTAACATCGGTGGCGCAAATTTACATCCAGTCTTTAAAATTCTAGTCATTGTCACTGGTCATAGAACTACATGAAGAAGCCTGTAAAATTAGACGAGTACTTTTTTCAGTGTATGTTGACTGATAATGAATTGATTAAGACAAGTTAACAAGTGACGAAGTGACAATCGGTTTGTGTAATAATAATAATAATATTAATAAAAAATGAATTTATTGGACCAAAACTGATTCAACAAACCGAGGACCTTCTGTTTTGTGTAATAATTATTTAACTCTTTATATTCTACACACGATAAGCTTCCACCATGTATTTTTTATTAGAAGCTAGTTATATCATCTCTTACTGTTAGTAGCGGTGCTTCCTTATGTTAGATTGAGTCAAAATCACTGTTTTATACAAAAAAATATTTTTAGTTTGTTACCACTGTTCCCATATTTGACCGACTTGGTAACTACGTCTCAATGCGTGACTGTCCTAAATACGCATACGAAAGAGCAAAATCAACCCATTGGTTTGGGTTCTAGACACTAGAGAGACGACAAACATTTTTTTGGGTTGAGGAAATTTCAAAACATTTAAATTCTCCACAAGTTCTCAAACATAATCATCTCTAATTATTACTGAATGTAGGCCTACCTTAAATGCTTCTATGGATTTTAACTTGGGCTGCGTGCGTCCAGGTTGTACCGTTTAAGTCGTCAAACCATCTTATAAGTATTTCTGGATTCAGTACTCGGTTTATGAGTAATTCCTAATATCAATCGCCCCATTGCTCGTTGTATTCATTAGTTGATCATTAGTGTTCATTAGTTGCCCTCTCTGTTAAAATAGGATTTCTGCGCGCCATAGGAAATAACGAGAAGGATACATTGGTTGAAGATCATTCTCTTCAGACAAATACTTGTTGAATACCTGAACACTTGAAATTTACAAATACAGTCCAAATCAACCTAATTCCTCGAGGGAGTTGCAGGTTTGGTCGTAGCTATTTATAAATGTTGTGTTCCAAGTATTTGAAAAATATGGTTTCTTCCCCTTAAACATTGGTACCCTCGCTGGTTTGGATCCTCTAGGATTACGGTACCATCCTATAGACCATCGGCTGTTGGCACTAAATCGTCTCCTGTGTAACGGTAGTTACACCATACTAATACTCCACTGATTTTTCTCTTGAATACCTCGACATCGTCATTATTGGTATCACAACCGAATCGACGACCAGCTTGTTCTCGTAGGTAGTATATAGGGTGTCCCAGTTTTAAAGGAACATAGAACATACTTAGTTGAGTTCAAAGTGACCCTTGAATCACTATCATCAAATCATAAGTAAGTTTGGTGTATTTTGAACCTAGTTAAGTATGCTTATCTTCCATTATAACATTCTCTTTTAAATCTGGGACACCCTGTATATCGAGTTTAGCATTAAACCTAGTAATAACTATATTTTGTGAAGAACGGTCATTCATTATTTACTTTTAAGATAAAAACCTGGGTTAATAACTTGCTATGGCTATTTTCACTCATAACCACTGCTGTTTGCTAGAGCTTCAACGAAATATTGTTTACCCTGTACGAAATCCTTCAGTTGTTTCTTTCACATACCAAAATAGAAGTAGATAAATTGGATGTTAAATTATGAAATTAATTTGGATCCCCATGTAGGTGAAAGATAGGTATTATGGACAAAAGTTGCAATATCGCAAATAAAAGGTTAGTAGGTGGAAATGTGTCGATTCGAGTATTTCGAAACATGTATTTCAAACGGACAATGTACATATCATAAAAGTCATAAAACGGAGTAGAACTATCGTCTAACGGCAGGGAATATCAATAATGGCTCATATGGGAGGCATATCCGCACGTAATAAATGTCTGATATTTGAAACACTTAAATGAATCTGATATCGATGGAAGAAAAGTATGTATAATATCGTAGTTGCTGAAACATGGATTTTCCTGTACTTTCAATACTTTTAAATGTTATTATAGCATGTAGGAATATTTGTACTTATAATTTAATAGTACCGATTTCAATGTTTTCAAGTAGTGACACATTCCCTAGGCGTACATGTTTGACGGATGGACGCATATATGGAAACTTTAACGTAAAAGCTTCTAATTATGCTAGTTACATATATTCCATAAATTGATAAAAGAAAATCCAACCTTCTATGTCATCAAAGAGGGTAGTTGTTTATATTCTACGATAGAACCAGTTGAGGGATTCTCTAGTTATAAAGTTCTAAGCTAACATATACAGGGTGTAATCAGTTTCATGTCATTAAAAGAAACTGGCAATGGGGACCGACTAGACAAACAAAAAACCTTTATGACTGTTCCCTCTAGGGGCACTTTGGAAAAAACTAACCTAGGTCCACATTTTTTATATCTTTTTTTTTAATATTAAGGTAGATAATAATTGAGAGTCACTGCTTTTCTTGGTCAATGGACTTGTAGTTCCCTGTTATGCAACTTTTAAATTGTAATAAAAAAGTGCAAGCAAATAATGGCCATAGAAGTTTAAACAGAGCATTTCTTTACATGTGTGTTTTTTAATTTGAAACATTGGATTAATGTTTATAATTTAGAAAATTTAAATGTGACTTATTAACATCTGTAACATAAATGAGTGTCCTGAGTTAAAAGCTTACCACATACCTAAATTATTCGAAATCTCTTCATCTGCATCAATACACAGTTCGGTACGTCGAATTAAGGACATACGTACTCCATTCACTACTAAACACTAAACTATCAACTAACGTTGTGAGTAAAGAAAAATAAAAGAAAAACTTGGTCCAAAATCCAAAAAGGAATGCAAAAAGAACGAACAAGCTATGTCTGTACGCAATCAAGAACTTAACGACTTGAACGGTAAGTCAATAAAATAAATCTTAGCTATAAATACACAGTGACCCGAAATTCAAAAATAACAAAAATAGCGAACGGCGGGTTGGACATGTGTACATAACTAAACACCCACAGTAACTAAAATATTGCACAAGGGAGAGTCAGAGTATAGTTTTCTTCAGATCAGATCTACCAAACACTCAGAAAACGTCGACGTCTTTCATCTTTACCATATCGCTAAAGACCACCGACATTTTAATACTATCTACACAAATATTGAGAATCACAGGCAAAGACACGCGCGACGAGCTAAACCTACCTCAATATTCCAGCAGATCTCAAAAGATTTTATTAAAAATTTGCGAAATTTTTGATTATTTTTTTTCTCCAAAACTATGAGCTTTAGACCCCATGTTATATAGCATTTTGTTTGTTTCGTCGTTCCCTACCACCAGTTTTTTTAATGACATGAAACTAATTACACCCTGTATACAGAACCTCTGCTTTATATGTATGCAGTTGTTTATATAACATTTCTCGTATTGTTTGTTTTGTTATTTACAAAATTATTTACATATAATTAGTTTGAAATTTTCGGTTCATTCAAAAACATATTAATAAATTACTTTATATAATTTTTCATAAATAATTTTATTAATAAATTTCCTAACTTTTGCATCGATGAACACAAATTGATGCTTGGAACTTTAAAGCACCTGGTTTAGAAACCTGCTTGATTTATTACTCAGTAGGTAATTGAATGTAATTATCTACTAATAAACCAAGTTTGATATGCTATATAGGTATATAAAAATTACTTTTTCAAGCCTTCTATTATTTTTCCCAGTGCACCATAATAAATAATGAACTGTATATTTCATTTGACTTTATACATGTGTTTAATTGAATTGAAAAGTGTTGTCATGAACATGCGTCTGATTTTCTATTCAAATACTGATAACTTTGTTAAACATTTCATTGAAATTTCCATTAAAATTCTCTCCAAGTATGTCATTTTGAAACAGCATTATCATCTATAAAATAAAAAAGTTAAGCCTAGTTAGACTAATAGTAATTGACATTGACAATATTATTAAATTCGTATGCTTCAATAAAGTTTTAAAACATTTTTACTTAAATTAATGATGTTACCAAAGTCATTAATATTTAAGTCCACTATGATTCTAAAATTTCTTTACTTAGTAATTATGACGATTTCAATTAAAGAACGACTCATAGGTATCAGAAGTCGACTTAGCGTGACAATAAATATGTAAAAATAATTGGATAATGGTTTCATTTTTACCAAGTTTAAAACAATTTTTAAAGGAATTGAGGAAATGAATATATTACTAGCAAAAATAGTCGTAATTATTTCCAACTCTTACAAAAGACTTATCATAGATAAGTACAAAAACATATATCCTTCTAAACAAAATACTTTGCTGGCTATATGCCACGAACAACATTGATTTAAAAGAAAGAAATATGCACATTACGTACAGATAACTGTTAATTTTAATTTTAAATTATCCTGTTGTCTTTAGTGGTTTTTTTGGTTTTGTTGAACAGGATAATTTAAAATTAAAATTAACATTATTGTGACAGTTACCTGTACGTAATGTGCATATTTCTTTCTTTTAAATCAATGTTGTTCGTGGCATATAGCCAGCAAAGTATTTTGTTTAAAAGGATATATGTTTTTGTACTTATCTATGATAAGTCTTTAGTAAGAGTTTGAAATAATTACGAGTATTTTTGGTAGTAATATATTCATTTCCTCAATTCTATTTTAGATTACTCTTACATTGTAGGGAATTTGCATTTGCATTTGATTATAATTTCTAAAGGAGTTGGTTTTTAATCCTACCAATATGTATGTTTCTTTCTTATGTGTCTGTTCAATAATTTCTCTGGAATATCTTAAACGACTGTTCTACGGACTTTTACAAACTGTAGAGTATGTATGACTCGTCGTACATACATATATGTACCAAATTTCAAGTCAATATCTTATAACGTTCCCTGAGAAAACGTGCGCACAAAAAACAGTTACAGACCGACAGACAGATAGAAATTTGTTTTGTCCACATTTCAAATCTTGACTTTTATGACATTCTAGGCCTATTTCAACAAGAAAAAAATTTTGAATTTTTTTTCATAATTGAAATACCATCTGACATCTATCCTAGTTAAACAAATTAAATATATTTTAATGATTATAGTGGTTATATATATTTTGATGCTTTGAAATTTCTTGTGTACTACTAATAAAAGTCAACTTCCACCATTTTTATGAGGTATTGGGACTCATCTGCCTAGTTAAAGATTTCGTAATGGGCCTTTCCCGCATGACTGAATTTTACTACTTCACTATAATCAAGCCATATAATAAACTGCAATATAATTTTATTTTAATTTAGTTTCTTCCAATTTTTTACGTTCTACCAAATATTTACATTACAAAATCAGTTTTATTTCAGGTAATTTGAAACGTAAGTTTTAAGGCGCCATGCGTGACGTCACACTGATTAGACCAATAAAAGTCGTATTCTTAATTAGGATCCTCTATTGCCAGATGTATGTCTTTTTACATGAACATCGTATTTCCGTTATCAATTGTCTACTTTGAATAGCGCATTTTTTCGTTACAACGTATTCTTCGTTTCTCTGACACTAAATAAAAGCAAAAATTGTATCAACTTTTGACTGTATGAGTTTCTAAAATCTATATATCAGATTTATATTCTCTATTTTTGTTCATTTGGTTCACATATGGTATAATGCCAGTTTCATTTGGCAACGCTGTACTGAAATGTTCTTTATTCGATAACCTCACTTTCTATTGTTTACGTTCGATACGAAAATTAATTTTGCTCTCTTCTAATTATAAAATGCCGCTTAAAAAGGTTTGTTTTGTACCAGTGTGTCCAAATAATAGTGAAAATAGTACGAAGTTATTTTTGCGAGTTCCAACAAATTTGGAAATTCGAAAATTATGGTGGAAAGTTGCAAAAGTTCCCAGGTATTGTTTATACTGCTCCTGGATTTTTCTGTTGCGAAGATCATTTTAACGTATGTATATATTGTTCTTTCTTTTAGTGGACCTTTTACAAATCTGTCTTCACATTTACTCATATTTTTAAAAGAAATTAATACTATAACACCAAACAAGAAGTAAACACGCTGGGCTGCACTCTCGTGATTTATGAGTTTTATGACAGATACTTCTTGGCACTGTCAATGGGCGTCATAAACGCACGTTCTCAATTAAGCGTTACCACTTTGCAATATGAGATTCTATTGGTAGTTCCTCAGAAATGTACTTCAGGCACCAATAGAATTGTAGGTTGTGGAAAGCAAGGCAGAGAAGTGAGGTTCTTTTTGAATGCACCTTCATAGATAATTCTGACGGCCGTTTAATCTCATACTGATTGGTGCAGTTTATGATGACGTCACATTGGCGCCCGAAAGCTATCGTTTCAAACTGCTGTTCATTTACGGAACATTTGTATTTTTTTTGTGGTATTTTATGCGCTCAGGAAAAAAATAAAAATTCATTTTTAGCAATATTTTGATAGGCTCTTTCCAATAACACAATAAAAAAAATTTGAGGGAAAAGCCCATTCTTGGAAAATAATTCATTATTTTAAAGAGCATCTTAAGGTCATATTTCATTCTCAATGAATGCACTAGTACATTAGTACAAAATTCATGAGTTTTGGTTCTTAAACCTCGCACGTTTTGGTAATATGTATCTAACATAAATCAGTTTTTGACTTTATTACACTTCTAACTCAGAGCAGAAAAGACAATTTCTCTCTATATGTACACACATATATCAATTATTTCTCGGTCTTCCTTTTGTGTATAGGTCATTTATACAGAAGACTCCGAATTGGAAGTTCCTGAAGTGATAGAATTTTTCAAAATAAGAGAAAAGTCTCAAAGTGCTTATTTTTCGAGGTACAAGCTGCCCAAGGGTAATCCTGGGCAACTTATGTTTTTTATGCATATTTTCGAAACGTCTGAAAAGAAACAGGTGATACTTTTTAAAGTTATTTAACTTTTCTGTTTTATGACACAAAATGAGAACTAGGTACGAAAATCATTCAGGAACTGGTAAGCTAAAAAGCTGGTCACTTTTGCGTTAATTTATGCGCAAATTTGAGAAGTTTTTAGATTGCGTATTTTCTTTAAGATTGTTAGCTTGTGAGTAAAACTTATATGCATCAATAGCTTTTTATGAATATTTTTAGCAAAACAAAAAAATAGTGAAACATAATTTGGTTACATTATTTTTTATTGGGAAACAATGAATTTGAAGGTAAGTTACAAATTACAAGAGTTATTTACAGTGCATGTAGCTAACTTCAATACATTTTTGACATCTGCGTCATACAGAGTGTGTGGCTTTACGAATTAAATCAGAATTAGTCCGCAGAAATTCACACCCTTCTCTAATTCACTTAGAGAGCTCTTCTCTGGTATTTACAGGCATTGCGTATACTTCGTCTATTAAACAATCTCAAACAATAAAATCAACTGGCCTCAAATCGGGTGAACGGGGTGGCCAAGGCCTGACCGACCGATCCATTGTTCAAAATGATTATTATATACCCACAAACGATATACAACAGCATGATGTGACGGAGTTCCGTCAATTTGCAACCAGCATCCATTTCTTGACTTAAGAAGAATGTCCTCTAGATATTCGAAAAAATGATTATTTAAATAATTATTAAATAATAGTCCAATTAGACCTGGAAGTAGGATGTGAGGACATTAAAAAGTTTCGTGTAACACCACACTACACATTAACACTGAACTCCTGTTGAAATGTCCTGGGGTGAGATCTATAAGTAATCTGATGAGTCCATATTCTCATATTATTAAAATTAACCGATCCATTACGGTTAAAGGTAGCTTCGTTAGTCCAAATAATTTTATTATCGAAATATAAATCTCTCCACAGCGTTTATAAACCAATTACAAAAGGTTGCTGCTTTTGAGCTGACCCACCTGAACCGAACTGCTCCCCGGGTAAATTATCCGATTAGAATTATGGTCGTATTGTACTGAATCTTAACCACGTTACAACAAATGAAATGGGAGTAGGTCCAGTCGGTGGTAAATCTATTTCTATATTTAACCAGCAGCAAGTCATTTCAGCACAACATTTCTAAACGCTAGATGAGTTCAAATAAAACATATTTTGACTATTTATTCCGTTACGAAATCTCCTATTTCAAAATTTTACCTGGCCCCTTCCCAGTATTACCCGCTCCTGATTGATTTTCTTACATAGTTGTCACTTGGCCATATAAATCGTAAAAGTTAAATAACAAATTATCATTTGATTCGAAGATTTCATCAAAAACCATTTTCAAAATTTTAACTTGAGTAAGCCGTATCTTGGAAACTAAATATTTCCCGACACATATTTACAGGAATTTTTTATCTTCTTTAGAAAAGTTTTATCAATTTGGTGAAGTTTAACCAGTGCAATTCGGAACACCCTGTATTCAAAATTATTAGGATTATTTTCAAATTAGGTTTTGTTAATTTAAATGAATCTAATATGATGTAGGAGGATACAGAACTATCTAAATATTAAACAATTTACAAAGTATCTTTCAAAAATGTAATTTAACAATGCCTAACATATTCATACAATATTTAGAATGTAGAGGAATTTCTTGTCACGTTGGCCGGTTGCCAATTAAATCACAAAACGTGAGAAATACTAAACTACCCCATTCCGTATGATTCGCTCCATTTGAGTTATTAGTGGTAAAATGCCATGTGAGAATTTGCGATGTTAATTAAACGATGACAAAGAACGGCAGAATCGAAACGTGATGTAGGTAATGCATTTCAGTTAGGATTTGGACAGTTTGAGTAAAGAGCGGTTAACTAAATTATTTAGATTTATTGACGAAGGTATGTGAAATACAAAATGAATAGGAAAAGTATGAATGAGTAAATATGTTAAAATTTTGTGTATGACCTTCATATATTATTATAAAAGCTCCTACTGGCATCCGTTGGTTATTGTCCTGACTTTCTTTTAGATAGATAGTGAGCTAGTGGGAATTTTTAATTTCAGCGGGAAATTATATTAACACAATGGTTACATGAATGTTAGTCACATTATATAATGTGTTCCGAACGTAAGTAGACACACGACGTCAAAATACGATTATATCTTATTATACTTTTCGCAAATATGAAAACGAAGAGTATATTGCATTTGATCGGTACATTTTTAAAACCATGAACGTCGCTCATCGCGAGAAAAATTCCGTCTCACTGTGTTAGTGATCGAATTTTGAACAATTTTCAACATGTTCATCTATCGGTTTGTTGTAAGTACAATATCTTAAAAAAGAGAAGTTCGATAGTATTGAAACTTGGACAGCAAATCAACGTTATCTAGAGGGTTCCTCCTCTAGATAACGTTGATTTGCGTTTAAAAAAAATGCCTAAAGCTAACATTACGTACAAAGAAACTGCATGAGTATCTCATAGAACATTTATATACAGCAAAGTCCATAAGTAACGGATAAATTCATTATCTACGTAATTTTACAATTTATGAGTAAAATCCTAAAACACGTGAATTTTTAATTCTAATATGACATTTTTTTAGGATAATTCTATACCTCCCTTGGAGTGACAGCTACCGCTTTAAAATTTTTAAATGGAACGAGGGTGCGTGTGATAGCTCATTTGAAATGGTTTTTAATTCTCTATCCAGCAACATAAGAAATCTTGAATTTCTCTAATTACTTTACTGGAAAATATTACATTTTTAACGTTACTAAGTAAGCAAAAGAACATGAAGCAGTTTGAAACAAATGTTCAAACTGGGCGCCCGTTGCTTCTTGACAATTATAGAGGCATTGCTGAAATTCTTCTAAAACATTTTATATCGTTTCCAGGGTGATTTGATTAATTCCCTGCCTTATTTTGTCTGTTACATCGTCGACGTTATTTGATCTGTTGAAGTAGACTTTCGATTTTAGGTAACCACAAAAAAAATTGTCAAGCAGGGTCAAGTCAGGAGAACTCTACTACTATTAGTATAGTAAAGTGATTTTTCTATGCTCAAGATAATTTCAAACATTTCACTTGCTGAAAAAATCTCACTTTTCTTAACCTTTATAAAACGATACTTGTTTGTCGCTGTAAAGTTGTCGTGTATAAATATATTTTTATTGTTAGTTTGCCTATTTCTGACGGTGCTGTTGTATCGAGGTTAATGCATTTTTTGTCGTGCAATCTCCACTTCTGTCGTGTTATGCTTTTAATTTCAATACTCTTTTTTTTCTGTCGTTCATTAAATATTTATGCCGTACAAATCTTTTTTGTGGCGGGTAATATTATTTTTAGTCGTGAAAACAATGTAAAGCTGTTCAAACTATTTTGTTGTCGCTTCAGACATCTTTTTTGTCGTTAGTTTGTCCTTTGCTGATGGGCTGATAAATCCCACCCGATATTTAGCACATAGGCATAAATAGTTTAGGATACATTTCCAAATATTCAAATTTAATTTTCTCAATGAAGAATATATAAAATTCAAAAACCTTAGATAGCTGGATAGAAAATTAAAAACTCTTTCAAGTGAGCTATCACGCGCACCATCATTCCATTTAAAAATTTTAAAGAGGAAGCTATCACTCCAAGGGAGTTGATGGGGGAGTATATAATTATACTTAAATAATGTCATTCTAGAATTAAAAATTGAGTGTTTTAGGATTTTACTCATAAATTTTAAGTTACGTAGATAGTGAATTTATCCGTTACTTATAGACCTCAACGTAATAAATCAGCGAAGAACATAATGTTTAGTTTATTTCTATTCCAATATGAATTCTTGAGTAAGTACAGTCCATATTTTTTTTTTTTTAAGTTAATTATAAAACTCTTCTGTAATGTTAATTTTATGAAAATGTATAGGTTTTAATAAAACCTTAATTCACAAGCAAGATTTTATAAAAAACATATAAATTGCCATACAAGAAAATAGTCCCAAAGAAAGCTTTTCTAAATTAAATTCTGCATAACGTGAAGTAAAATGTTTGCAAATTAATATAATAATAATAATAATAACAATAAATGCCTTTATTTGCAATAATATTTTACATAGGAGAACAATAACATATGCAAAACATTTTTTTTCTTTTGGAAATATCAAGGGGAAGTTCACAACAAGTGTTCTCTGCCACTTAACCCTTGCTATATATTTAAAAGTGAACTAAAATAAATGTACAAAATATTGATTCATTAATTGATTGGCCAGCGTATGGTATATTCCGCACGAGTGAATTTTGTATAAACGGAAGTTTACTTAAATCATCACATTTACACGTGCTTGGTGCATGTTCATTCACACACTAGGCATTCTGCGTTTTGTCTTGCTTTTCATTAAGTATTTTGTCACTTTGAAAATTTTATAAAGAAACCTCTACGTCAAATAGATCAAACAGATGCCTTTTTTTATACTTCTTGAGTACTACAAGATATCTCACATCTAATAAATATCTAAGCTAAACTAATATCTTGAAATCTAAGCAAGATTAACTGTTTTCATGCCTTTTGAAAAATTATGTATTTTTTTATTTAATAGCAAACTAATTTATTTCCTAAGGATCATATTAAATCGTTATCAAGAAATAGAAGTAACCGACTGTGAATACGAGTATTATTAACATTTTCAACAGTGATTTCTTTGCCAGGCCATTTTACATATATTCCAAATTTGAAATAATAATTTTAAGTCTAAGAGGTCATCGTGTTTTATAGGCATCCTCAGTCGACAACACCCAACTTTTCACTCGGTCCGGATAGAGTTATTAAAAATATTTCACTAACATTTTAAAATAACGTTGGTATATTACCGATTCGAATGTGAAAGACATGCAGTTTCCATATCTTGTTCATTTTCATATTTTTGTTCATTTTCATATTTTTGTGTATTTAATAAAAAATCTTAGTGCCATTTCGTTCTAAAAGAGAAACATTCTACACACGTATGTGTATATGTAATTACTAATTATGTACACATATACATACGTAAACACAAAGATATTTCTATTCAATAATTATTATGTTACGAAAAGAAGTTATTTAGATTCTTAAAATGTTCGTAAAGGCGAATGCTCTAAAAATGATGAAACACGATTTATAATAATAATAATTTTTACTAATTCTAAGGTATTGTTACTCAGCGATGGCTCTATTGTAGTTTCTTTCCAAACACGTCCTGTGAACAGTGTACCATACTCTCTAAAAACTGAACGAAATTCAACTTGTCTTATAATTTTATTAAAATTTAGACAAACTAATACCGAATTTGACATCACAAGTTAAAAATTCCAAAAGGCGTACCCACTACGTTTGCCACAATTATACATTTTTTGAAGATTTAAATGAAATATTTCAGAATGGGCTGATACTGAGTTTGATGTTAAAGCTTATAAATTTAAAATGGTGAATATTTTCTTTATTATGAACAATTGTACAAGCTGAATATGAAAAAATAGAACTGCCTTAAAAAAAATTATGAAGTATAATTTCACCGTCAAATCAAACGTATTGTTAACTGAGTTAAATGTCAGTATTAGGTAATAAGGTTCAATTAATTGAGGAGCTGTGAAATTTTATTTCATAATTTTTTCGACTGCATTTCAATTTTATTTAAAAAATATTTAGCACATTCATAACGCCATTCCAAACTAACAAAATTTTAAAAAATACAGCCGTAACTACTCTTGACCTCTCCACAATAGCCTGCAAACTCGTTTCTCACTCGGCATTTCTTTCGTACCCTAGTAATACATGTGTCTCTTTCAATTTAAATTAAAAAACCCTTTGCTTAGTGTTTGTCCTGAAACATTAACACTTCAAGGCGGCTAAGCGTTGTCGTTAAAGGATTTGTAGCTAATTGGGATTTTCTACAAGCATTGAGCAATAAAGTTCTGTTTTGCTTCAGTGTGATAGCCCTTTCACTGAATTTATTTTCATGATTTTTTCAACAAATTTTCTATCCGTTAGTCTGACGAATCCTCATAAATTCACTATTTCTTTTAACAAAGCAATTTTAAAACTTCCTATTTTAACTGTTCCAAATTGCATCTTTAAGGAACAGAAAGATAACTGAAAATAAAGAGCAAAATTTAAAACGCCACTCTAATCAAGAAACAGTGATGTAATATTTAAACATTTTTTAAGGATATTAAACAAAATATTTTAATTTTACGTTATTTTCTATGCAATGTATTTCTCATTTATAATTTGTATAGAATTTTGCTTATACAGGTTAGAAAGGTTACAGGGAAACTAGTTTAATATTTTTAATTGTTCGCTTTTAAGTTGTTAAATTTTCTATTGTTATGAACAATGTAATAAAGCAACTGATATACAAAGTAGGTACAGAGGACAATATATCTTAGGGCGGCTCAAATTTATACTTGAGAAAATAAATTTCGATATTTTTTCGTCTCCCACCACAGATTTGTTCGAAGTCTCCGAAAAATGATCTCCAAATTAGCGCAAAATCAGTTGATTTTAAAATGTACCTCCAAGACCAAGAAGTTTCCCATATATTTCTTATGGATAAAAGATAATTTTTCGTAAAACGATAGAATTGTTACCATGTAGTGAAATAAAAGTCGCACGCAAGTCTCCCCTTCAGAATTGTTCAGAAAATACGAATGAATAATTCTTTTTTTATATCAAACGCTCATAATACCCTTTTATAGGACCCCAAAGTGACAGTCATAGGGCCATTGTGTGAGTGACTCATCTTTATCCAACTGCGATGGTATCCAACAGTCTACATATTTATGTGTAGTTTGTATGTTTGTTTGTATCAAAGTCTTCTGCTTGAGCTTAAATCAAGATTTCTCTTGATTTTGGAAGTATCACTGAAGATATGCCTTATCGGAATGTGTTAAGAAATATGAGAAATAGGAATTTGTCCCAATAGTTGAAGAACTTCATTATTCATACCGCTACAAACAAGTCTATGATAACTACAAATTATTATTAGCATTAAGTATATTCTTCAATCCAGATTTGATTATTCTCTTTTGGGAAATATTTCTTAAACAAGCACTCTTTGTTAAAGACAGTGGTATAAGAAAGCAAATTTACGTCATAGCCTAGGCAAAGGAGCCTGAAATGTTCTCGTTTAAAAAAAAATACCAACCGGGAGTTTTCAACGGGAATGTATACCTGCATATTTAACTACAGTACCTAAAATCCAACAGGGATGTCGTAGCGTAACATGGTTCGGCTTATTTTCTTTTGCTTTTATTTTGCTAAACTTACACGATATTTCGTTCTATCTCGTAGAGCTACCCCATCATATTGATTGGCTATAACTTTTTGCACGTCTACAGGAAGCCGAGATAATGATGATTTTGCGAGCGCGCACGATTTTGAATGTCCGAGTTCAGTTTTCCTTGCGCCCGCTGCAGCAACTGAACATTCAAAATCGTGCTCACTCGCAAGGCTTCCTGTAGGTGTACAAAAAGTTGTAGCCAATCGATTTGGGGTAGCTCAACGAGATACGAATAGTCGCGTTAGTTTGACCAAAAAAGCATCTCAGTCTATAAGACATAATAACATCTCGGTATTTTAACAATCCTTTTTTTCTGCACGTGTCTTTGCAACAATTGTTATTTCATTTGCTATTGTTGATGTCAGTGTTGGCGTTGCTGTTGTCAAAAGTACAACTGTTGAGGAAGAAAATAACTATGTTACGCTACGACATCCCTAAGCTGTAGAAATTAATTTTCAAAAAAGTTTTAAATAAAAATCTGGAACTTTCACATATTACTTTTGAAGTAACGAAAAACTGGTACTGTGAGGTACAGAGTGCTTCTGTAATTCCAATCGCCCGTTGCGTAAGCCCTTGGACGCTTAACCCAACAAAGGTTAAGCCGAAAGCTGGGCCCGCGCTCCGATAAGTTATTTCTTCCGCTGTATTATATGTTTACCAGTCTTTAAAACTTTAAGACACTGAACATTAGCCAAGTTGTATCCATACATTTATTTTAGCTTTGCCTTGCATGAGTTGTGATAGTTGTTTCCTCCCGCTTGGTATCCATACCGACCGTACCGACCGACCGTACCGCATTGCCGCCCCCCCCTCCCTCATCGCTTTATCGTTTTATTAACCGCTTCTTTCTTTTAAACCGCTCATTGTCATCTAGCACCTGTTAGCTTAGCTCAGGTCATAACTGTTTAGTATAGCGGTAGGTAGTATACTGAGAAATTAATTAGCATTGTAGATAGTAGGTCTTAAGAAATAAATGTTCTTTTTATAATCAGAATTTGTGCTTTTTACTGTAGTGTGTGAATTCTAAATACCACTAGACCCTCTTGACATACCGTTTCTTTACTGTAGCTACTGTCCACGTAAGTAAGCCTTTTCCGTGGCGTACGGCTGTGATTCGTTACGTGCAGTAATGGGTGGCCGGCAATTTTCTTGCTGCCGGGTAATGGAGGCTAGGTTTGAAGTGGTCAGAGCCAGGAGTTGCGCTAATTGTTCATAAGTGGGTAGTCCCAAGCTCGGTTGGGGTTGGTCCGTTATGGCGGCAGAGGGGACTGGGATCGTTCCAGTCGTTTGGTTTTGGAGCACTATTTGTCTTTGGGGCGTAGCACTAGGTCTTGCCGTCTGGTACGGCGGGGTGACGTGGTAGGCGCCGGCCGACGAGGTAGGCGTGACGAAGTACTGTGCGTTGGGCGGCGTGCTTGGACTTGGGCTGGTTGCTGTTGGTGGTACCATGCAGTGAGGGGTGGCCAGCTGGCGGCGAGGTGTCAGCGAGGCGTCGCTGAAGAGTTGGGGCCAGTCGGGTGTGGCAGCAATGGTGTACTGATCGCTGGGCAGCCCTGAACCAGAGTGGGAGGCTTCCCCATGTGTGGAAGCGAATCCCGCGAAGCGGCGATCTCCCAGCGTCGAGGAATCGTCGTTGGCCCGGGATGCTGTTGGGTCCACCATACAGCGAGGGGGCATCACCATATCATCATCACCACCCAATCTCTGTTCCATCGCCGAGTTTCCATGCCACGATGCTGCGTTGCGCTCCATGCAGTAGGGGGGCATCGCCTGAGAATCGTTGCTACTCCATTCCATATTTGTTGCCTGGGCTTCGTGCCAGGTGGCTGCGCTGCGTGCCATGCAGCGAGGGGGCACCGTCGTGATGACGTCATGCGTGACCCCAGTGTCGTGTCCTATGTTGGTGGCGAGTCCTGCCTCGCTATGCCTCGGTGCTGAGCCCGGCGACGCACAGTAGTGGGGCGCCGTCGTCGCGACGCCATGCGTAGCACTTGTGCCTGTGGAAAAATCAGAGGACATGCTTACCTCGCCGAGCCGGGTTGCTGTGTTGCTTGCTGTGCAGTGTGGGGCCACCGTCGTGGAGACGTCGGGCGTGACCCCCGTACCCCTTGTCAGGGCGTCGTGTTGGCGGAGCACTTCGTGGTCAGATGCTGTGAGGGGCGTCGTGCAGTGAGGGGGGGCCGACGTGGAGACGTCGCTCTCGACCCCAGTGCCTACTGCCTTGCCACTCCGGGTATGCATTGCCACTTGACACTCAACACAATAAAACTCAAATAAAACACACTGTCTGGTTACAACACAAGAGGAAGGGATGACCTCGTCAGCATTGGCGTTGGCTTCTGTGCTCAACTGACTTCTGTTTCGGCAGAAGACTATTAGTTGCTGAAGGCTGGAACATTACTACTTGAAGGATCGATCACTACTTGCTCGCTGAGAAAAAGTGTTTTCTTATATAGACTTTCTTTGTGCTCAAATGACTTCTGCTTCGGCAGAAGACTATTCTTTGTGCTCAAATGACTTCTGTTTCGGCAGAAGACTAAAACATGAGCACAGCGCGCTAGACAAGTCATAACTTGTTCGCGACGCCGACGCCGATGACACCACCCCCCTTTTTTGTGACTTTATTGAACATTAATAAAGGCATACAGGTTATGTTTCAGTTCAATAATTTCAATTATATAATGTAAGAGTGAGTGGATACAATATTTTCAAAACTATAAACTAAGAGTAAGTGTTAAGATATTTCAACAACTAAGATATTTTAACATATATAGACTAAGATTAAGTGTGGTAAGATATTTTATATAAGTAACTAATAATAGGTCCATTAAGATATTTTAGGTAAAACAAGATATTTAAAATTAAAGTATTTTATGTGACAAATCATAAATGTATTCTAGTTTGAACAAAGTTTTCGCCCTGTGGCGTTGAATTATTTACAATGGTATATTATCGCACGTTTCGTTTTTCTGGACGTCGTCTCCGCGACGCCCGGGGCTGCCTGATCCTGTTGTGAATTGGGGGCTGCCAAGTCCTGCTGTGCTGCGTGCTACGGCAGCGGGATTCTGGAGCGAACCTATGAGGCTGCAACGTCCTGCAGTACTGCGGGCTAAGGCAGTGAGATACTGGAGCGCCTCGTGGGGGCTGCTAGGTCCTGCTGTGCTACGTGCTAAGGTAGCGGGATCCTGGAGCGGTGCGCCAGAGCCGGCTGAGCTCGGGCTGGCGTTAGAGTTGACGAACACTCGCGTCCGGACTGGGACAGGCATCTGGCTGGCGGATGGCTGCTGTCGGTCGTGGCCAGGCGTGGTCACGGCCTTCGCCCAGAACGGCATCGGGAACAGTATTGGTGTCGTATAGAGCGGCTGCTCTTGTCTTGACGTAGAAGGCCCAGGGTCTGCTGGCGGCGGCGGTGCGGCTGACAGCGCCGGGGACTTCTCATTCTTGTTTGTTTGTTTCCTCTTGGCTGAGGTAGATGGGCCAGGCACGACTGGGGGCAGTCGGCGGGCTGGAAATTTTGGTTTAGCGGCGGCTGTGGTGCTATGTCCACGTAGATAGTCGCCATGTCCACGGAAGTAGGTACCAGGTCCACGGATGTAGACTTGTGCGTTGGCATCTGGCTTTGGGGCAGCGGGCACTACTGATCCTGTGATAGTAGGCGTGACTGGCTTCTGGGCAACGGGCGCTACTGGTCCTGTGACAGTAGGCGTGGTTGGCTGTTGGGCAGCGGGCACTACTGATCCTGTGATAGTAGGCGTGACTGGCTTCTGGGCAACGGGCGCTACTGGTCCTGTGACAGTAGGCGTGGTTGGCTGTTGGGCAGCGGGCACTACTGATCCTGTGATAGTAGGCGTGACTGGCTTCTGGGCAACGGGCGCTACTGGTCCTGTGACAGTAGGCGTGGTTGGCTGTTGGGCAGCGGGTGCTGCTGGCTCTGGGGCAGCGGGCGCTACTGGTCCTGTGACAGTAGGAGCTGCGAGCCTTGGTGGGGCTGGATGTCCTGGATCCTCGGGATCGTCATCCTCGTCGTTGCTGTCGTCATCGTCGGTATCAGCTGCGATGGCTCGTACGGCTGGAGGCACTGGAGGTCGCTTGTCGGGTTTCTGGCCTGGCATGGGCCTGATGTCATCAATGTGAATGGGCACTGGGATCTCGTTCCTGAGAATTTCGTACGTGTTATCACCCAGGGCTCGAATGATAACAAAAGGTCCCTCCCATGTGGGTCCAAAGCTGGTCCGGCGCTCCTTGAAGCCTCGGCACATCACCTGTTGCTGGGGTCGATACTCGATCGGGGCTGTCCTTGGTTCTGGGAAAAGATTCCTCTGGTAGACTTGCTGTCGTTGCGCCGCTTTCTCATGTCTGCTCCTAGCTGCTCGTCGAGGTTCTGGTAGCGGGCGGCGTTGCTCTGGGTGTTGCCAGTCTCCTGGGCGAGGTAACTCGGTCCCAAGCAGCAGCTCGCTGGGTGAGTAGCCGGTGGCAGCATTTTTTCTGTTGTGCAAGGAAAAGATGATCTGCGGCAGCACGACGTCCCATCGGTTTTGTCGTTTTCCCATCAGCTTTTCTCGTAGGGCCTTCTTTATCTCTTGGTTACGCCTCTCCACGGGATTGGCTCTCTGGTGGTAGATCGGCGATGTAAAATGTCTGATTTTATTCCGCTTGCAGAAGTTGAGGATCTTCTTGGCGGTGAAGGTGGGTGCTTTGTCGGTGATGAGTTCATCGGGATATCCCCATCGGAGGCAGACTCGTTCCAAGGCCCCTAAGATGTGGTTGGCATCAGCTTGGGGTGCAGCTTCGGCCTCGATCCACTTGGAACAGAGATCTGTTATCACGATGATAACTCGGTTATGGGTTGGTGTCTCTTCGTAGGGTCCCATGACATCTAACGAGAGTACTTGCCAGGGTTTGGTGGGTGGTCTCGGGCGGAGTGGAGCGGCAGCTTGAAGGGGTCCTCGCTTGGTCGCAGCACATACCATGCATAGTCGCACATGCGTCGTGACGTTCTTGCGGAGTTGGGGCCAGTAATAACGGTTGTTTACTGCCCGGTACGTCTCGTCGCGGCCTGGATGACCTGCATGTGGGGCGTCGTGGTAGTGGTGCAGAATGCGGGGCCTCAAGGCTTCGGGCACAACGAGGGCGGTCCTCTCTTCAGTGACATGCCATAAGCGTCCATCTTCTACCCTAAATTGTTCTTTCAGTCGTCTTTCCCAGGGGTCTAGGCCTCGTTCCTGATCCTGGATGTCCCCCCAACGTCCGATGGAACCAGAAATAGCGTAGTCCGCGAGTTGGGCGGCCTTGATCTCATCGAACAGAGTGGTTAGCTCCTCAGGTTCGGCTTCCATCATCAGAAGTTCCTCCGTGGTCGGGGTATCGATGATGGCCCTTGGCGTGGTTGGTTGTTTGGTTGTGGATTCCTCGTCAGGAGGTAGCAAGCGGGAGTCATCGCCGGTATCAGCTGGCATGGCTTCTTGGGGATGACGCGACAGGAAGTCGGGCAGCTGGTTCAATCGTCCTGGACAGTGTTCTACGGTGAAGGTGTACTCTTGCAGCTGCAAGGCCCACCGGGTGAGCTTGGCCCTCTCGTCCTTGAACTGATGTAACCAGTGCAATGCTCGGCTGTCCGTGACAAGTGTAAAGTGCTGGTCCTCCAGCCAGTGGCGGTATCGACGACAGGCCCATACTACGGCGAGTGTCTCCTGTTCATTGATGTGGTAGCGTTTCTCAGGTCCTGTAAACTTTGCACTGGAGCAGGAAATGATCCGTTTCTCCCCCTCTGGCGTTTTTTGATACAAAGCCGCACCCATGCCATGGTTGCTTGCATCGGTTTGGAGGTAGAAAGGCAGTCCTGGCTCCGGTCTGCAAAGGGCTAGAGGCTGTGATAGCTTCTCCTTGATCAGTGCGAACGCTGTCTCCGCTTCTATGTTCCACTGGAACCTCTCCTTTCCTGTTAGGTTTGTCAGCGGGGCTGTCAGCTCGGCAAACTCGGGTACAAACTCTCGTAACCAGTTGGCGGTGCCTAGGAATCCCTGGAGTTCCTTCTTGGTGCGAGGAGTGGGAAAGTCTCTTATTTGGATGACGTGTTTCTCCTGGGGTTGATTTTGAGTAGTAGTTATCCTGTAGCCCAGGTAGTCCAGCTCGGAGGCTCCAAATCGGCACTTCGGGAGTCCACAGTGCAATCCATGTATCCTCAGACGCTCTAATACCAGAGCCAAGTGACGAAGGTGGTCTTGATGATCTTCAGAGTATACTATTATGTCGTCTAGATATACTTTCACGAAGACGTCTATGAAGTCGGCCAGCACTTCTGTCATTAACTTCTGGAACGTTGAGGGGTACACTATTCTCGTGCATCGGGACCTGCCAGTATCCACTCTTTAAGTCCAAACTAGTGAAAACCTTCGCTGCACCTAGCTCTCGGATCGTTTCCCTTATCGGCGGCAACTGAGACACTTCTTCCAACGTCTGGGTGTTCAGCTGGCGGTAATCGACACAAAAGCGGGAAGTCCCATCCTTTTTGTTCACAATGACGATCGGTGAGCAGTAACGGCTGTTACTGCGTCGAATTACCCCAGCTGCCAGCATCTTCTTCACTTCCTCAGTGATTATTGCCTTTTTATTCGCCGAGTACTGGTAACGTCGTATTTTAAATGGTTTGTCGTCTTTCAGACGGATTTCATGGGTAGTGAGTTGTGTAGTAGGCTGTTTGAGCGTCTCTTGAAATACATCAGAAAATTTAGTGATGACTTCCTCATACGCACGGCTGTGCGTCTCTGGTAGCTGCTCCGGGTTGGCTGTTACGGTGCGGGCCGAGTCCTCGGTCCTAACCTCCATGTCCCAGAACAGGGTGTGCCGTTCTGACACCCCTGCGTGTATGCAGTGCCGCGGAAAATCGATCACCACTTCCTGTTTCGCTAGGAAGTCTCTTCCTAGGATGATATCCTTGGTCATATCCTCCAAAATATGCATTTCGACCGAAACTGTCCAGTTTCCGATCTGCAGGGGCACTTCCACGCTGCCTTGGGTGTGCTTGATCTCCTTGGCGGCAGCCAAGAGCACGGGCATCGTCGGATGATTAGTCCTCGGAAGGTCCTCTACGTAGTTGCTGTGGATGAAGGAATGAGTCGCCCCGCTGTCCAGCAGGGCCAGTAAACGGCATCCATTGGCCTCGACCCACAAGTGGGATGATGGGCCGGGACCGGCCGTCAGTCCTATTGACGCACTTAATTCTGGAGCCGGGCACCCTGGCTTGGGCCGGCTCGCTGCTCGTTTCCCGCCTGGGGCTGACTGTTAGCTTGCTGCCGGGGGGCTGCCTGGCTTCGTTGCTGCGGTGGTGCCGTGGATGTCTGTCCTGGGCCCGGGTTATTGGTTGGACCTGCCTGTTGGCTAGGGTCGTTTAAGTTGGTGCCATGCCCTCGGAAGTTGTTACCCCCTGTCTGGACATTTTGTTGGCGGAAGTTAGGGTTTCCCTGTTGGTTGGAGTCGTGTCCACGGAAATTGGGGTTGGCTCGCTGGTTGGAGTCGTGTCCGCGGAAATTGGAGTTGCCTTGCTGGGGCTCTGACTGAGTTTGGTTGGTGGGGCAGTCTCGGTGATAGTGAAATCCCGGGCACTTGCGGCACTTTGGTAGACTATTGGTAGTATTACTCGCAGGCGGGATGGTGGCTGGCCTCGGCAGCGGTCGGAGTTGCCTCTGAAATTCCCTGTAGTCACCCTCGGCGTTTTCAGCCACTCGGCTCAAGCTTTCCATTGTGGCCACTGGGACATTTCTAGTTGCGAATCTTAGTTCCGGTCGCAGGAGCTCGCGCACCTCCATAACCATCTCTTCTTCCGGCGTATACCGTTCTACTCTCAGCCAGAGTCCAATTTTGCGTTGTATAAAAACGGCGGCGGGTTCGTCGTCTTTTTGTCTCTCACCGTGTAACCTGGAGCGTAGCTTCCCCAGGGTGGCAGTGTCGTTGAACTGCCGCAGGAGCTTTTCCTTTAAGAACTCGTATGTGATGTTGTGGGACTTCCACATCTCCAGGGTGCGTCTGGCTTGACCCTCGAGCTGTTCTATAGCTACTCTCACTTTATCTCGGCCGTGGATGTCTTCATGGAGCATCGCCTCCTCGAGCTCATCCAGGAAGTTGACTGGATCCTCCCATTCCAGGCCTGAGTAAGTGGGCAGCGCTCTCGTTCTTCTTGTGGGCATCCTGTGATGACCTTGTATTGCGTGTATTGCGGCTTGAACGCTTCCCTCCATTAGTCGTGTCATGCTCTCTGCTAGGTTTTGTGTTGGGCGCCACTGGGGGTCCATTTCCCCAGGATTTATGTATTCGGGTCGTCGTGGATCCTCTTCCCTCCGGAAAGATCTGGCCTCACGCTGTTGGTCGCCATGTCCACGTAAGTAAGCCTTTTCCGTGGCGTACGGCTGTGATTCGTTACGTGCAGTAATGGGTGGCCGGCAATTTTCTTGCTGCCGGGTAATGGAGGCTAGGTTTGAAGTGGTCAGAGCCAGGAGTTGCGCTAATTGTTCATAAGTGGGTAGTCCCAAGCTCGGTTGGGGTTGGTCCGTTATGGCGGCAGAGGGGACTGGGATCGTTCCAGTCGTTTGGTTTTGGAGCACTATTTGTCTTTGGGGCGTAGCACTAGGTCTTGCCGTCTGGTACGGCGGGGTGACGTGGTAGGCGCCGGCCGACGAGGTAGGCGTGACGAAGTACTGTGCGTTGGGCGGCGTGCTTGGACTTGGGCTGGTTGCTGTTGGTGGTACCATGCAGTGAGGGGTGGCCAGCTGGCGGCGAGGTGTCAGCGAGGCGTCGCTGAAGAGTTGGGGCCAGTCGGGTGTGGCAGCAATGGTGTACTGATCGCTGGGCAGCCCTGAACCAGAGTGGGAGGCTTCCCCATGTGTGGAAGCGAATCCCGCGAAGCGGCGATCTCCCAGCGTCGAGGAATCGTCGTTGGCCCGGGATGCTGTTGGGTCCACCATACAGCGAGGGGGCATCACCATATCATCATCACCACCCAATCTCTGTTCCATCGCCGAGTTTCCATGCCACGATGCTGCGTTGCGCTCCATGCAGTAGGGGGGCATCGCCTGAGAATCGTTGCTACTCCATTCCATATTTGTTGCCTGGGCTTCGTGCCAGGTGGCTGCGCTGCGTGCCATGCAGCGAGGGGGCACCGTCGTGATGACGTCATGCGTGACCCCAGTGTCGTGTCCTATGTTGGTGGCGAGTCCTGCCTCGCTATGCCTCGGTGCTGAGCCCGGCGACGCACAGTAGTGGGGCGCCGTCGTCGCGACGCCATGCGTAGCACTTGTGCCTGTGGAAAAATCAGAGGACATGCTTACCTCGCCGAGCCGGGTTGCTGTGTTGCTTGCTGTGCAGTGTGGGGCCACCGTCGTGGAGACGTCGGGCGTGACCCCCGTACCCCTTGTCAGGGCGTCGTGTTGGCGGAGCACTTCGTGGTCAGATGCTGTGAGGGGCGTCGTGCAGTGAGGGGGGGCCGACGTGGAGACGTCGCTCTCGACCCCAGTGCCTACTGCCTTGCCACTCCGGGTATGCATTGCCACTTGACACTCAACACAATAAAACTCAAATAAAACACACTGTCTGGTTACAACACAAGAGGAAGGGATGACCTCGTCAGCATTGGCGTTGGCTTCTGTGCTCAACTGACTTCTGTTTCGGCAGAAGACTATTAGTTGCTGAAGGCTGAAACATTACTACTTGAAGGATCGATCACTACTTGCTCGCTGAGAAAAAGTGTTTTCTTATATAGACTTTCTTTGTGCTCAAATGACTTCTGCTTCGGCAGAAGACTATTCTTTGTGCTCAAATGACTTCTGTTTCGGCAGAAGACTAAAACATGAGCACAGCGCGCTAGACAAGTCATAACTTGTTCGCGACGCCGACGCCGATGACACTACTCAAGCCCTACTGAACTGGCTTGGAGGGTAATTGGTTGTTCCATCACAAAAGGAACTGGCGCCCGAGCTTACCGTTTACTGACCACTAAAGCTCGAGTGCCAAGGTGTGACGGGTGAATAAAACGTCATAATGTTTATGTTACCCCTAGTTTCACGAATTTTGAAGCAAAGAAAAATGTTTCTTTTATTCTCATAAAATAAAGAGTGTTAATTTAATTTTTAAGTTAAATCCCCTTAAAGCATCTTAAAGTACAAATTTCAGGCTTTAAAAATCGCACCTATAGAAATACAGTAACGCGATTTAAACCATAGTAATAGGTGGTTAAAATTAGTTTTACATATCAAATGCTACCGCATAATAAATTTTTGAGATTTTTTCACTCATAATATCCTTTTAAACATTACTTCAAGAGTAATATGCGAAAGTCCCAGGTTTCTATCTTAAAAATTGTAAAGATGGTAGAGCTTTTACCGATTTCATCGGAAATCTGTTCCGACATCGTATATGTACTATTTCTACATACATTCATTTTTATATTTGACAGTATAATAATTCAATAGTCAGATGCTTCTTCTTTCATTTAAGCTTTGTTGAGCTCAATTCATTAATTTAATTCGTTTATTTAATGTAGCGCGTCCGAGATTGCGCACGCTTCGCGCGCCGTTCTTACCTGTCGCTGCGTTCCATTTTCGTGCGTTAAACAAAAACATCTGGAGCCTGCATTTTTGATCGTACAAAAAAACTTCATATACGTTTTTGATGTGAAATTTCGATTGGCGTAAGCAGTTTTTTCGATAAAATTGAATTTTAAAAGTCATTCGCGAAAACCCGTAATAATACACCTATTTTGTTTAATAACTTTTACAGAAGTACTTTTTAGGAAGGAGACTTTTTATTGTATGTTATGGATACAATTTAGAAGAGAATAGAAAAAAATCCGCCCTGTTACAAAGGAGTCTGAAGCCGATTCCTTATTTTTCTGCACTATATTTAATGTTCCTGAATGTGATCCTGTTATCGCTAAAGGATTCCGACCCTTGTATATTACTCATCATCAAAAGTTGATTTTATTGAAACTTTCGGCAATTAATGTTCTGGGGAATGCGAGGAGTTTCAACCTATTGCCACTAAAAAGACTGAATTATTTTTTTGTTAGATGAATCTTCCTTACAAAAATGTCACTAAGAACTAATGTAAAATTTCTCGCCAACAGTTGATTAGTTGTACTTTGTTATCTAACATGCCTATATATTGAAGGTGAATATTAAATAATAAGGTCCAATCAACTGAATTTTGAAATGTTGACTTTGCGATTTTCAAATTTAAAATTTACAAACTGTTCATTTCTTCTTAAATTTTATAATCACAGCGGTCAGGAACTTTCATAAATTTATGTTTATAAATATGTGCAGAATCCATGCATTGTAGGAAAACATGAATAATTGAATATATGAGCTATATGTACGGCGCAAAATGAACAGAATACCACGCCCGCATTAAACATTTATGTTAATTGTATGTATTTATTGATGAACAGAATATACTGAAATTATGTCAAATCAGTTTCCAGTTAAATTCAGTACGAATGCCGGAACAAATAAATACTAGAATCAGCACATACCATTATTTTAAGCGGAATTTTGATTTGTAGTTGCTAATTGATGCACTTATTCAACAACAAATTCAATTTTATGTTTTGTACATTTCGTAATTATTTCCACATCCAAGTAGTGGATTGGAAGTATTGTAATCGTAAAAAAACTGTTTTTTTTTTGTTGAAATAGGTTTAGAATGCCACGAAACGTCGAGATTTTAAATTTGAGCGAAAAAAATATTTTATGTCTGTCTGTAACCTTTTTTGTCTGCACGTTTTCTCTGGAACGGTTTAAGATATTGACTTGAAATTTTGCACACGCATGTACTATAACGAGATCTGCAACTGGATTGTTTTTTGAACATGTCCGGTGAAGGGTTGTGGAGTAAATAAGGGTAAATAAATGAAAATTAGTAAGGCAAGCTGGTAGGAGCACAGGTGAGATTCGGTGTATGTACTAAAAGTCAAGGACTCAAATATTTTATAATATTCTATATCCCCACACCAACCCCCCTCTCTATTATTAAATGGGTTGATAAAATAAAATTGAGATATTCACTTGAAATGTGGTACACGTATATAGATTACAAGGGCATTTGGAACTAGATTATATTTTGAAATTCTTTCGTTGAAGGGTTGGGGATTAAATAGGGAAAAAAAGGGAAAATAAATGAAGCAAGCTGGTAGGTGTAAATAAACTTGAGATTAGGTGTATATACTAGAAGTCAAGGCTTCGGGATTTTTTATAATATTTTTCAATAGCTATACAATTGGCTCTGATAGCCTTCATTCATTCAAATTAAATGTTTCTCTTATTTTAAAAATGTGTCTGCACTTTTTTAAAATACTTAAAGTAAATAGAATGACACACTCACCAGTGTTTCTTTCGTTGCAAATAACAAAATTTGTTACTCCATACTTTATAATTACACAGTAAGCATAAATATTATACACCAGAAAGCTCGTTTTAGCTGTTTATATTTACGGACAAAAGCGTACCATCTATGTCCTTATATCATTTGAACATAGTCATATTAATTATTATAAACCCACGCCATTACCAAAATAAATGTATATACCAACTCTTTCCTGCGTGATAACAAGCATTTGTATTTTTTTTGCATTTTAAACATTTAAAAATAATGGTCCAGAGACCCCATCTTTCTTCACCTTACCACCATATTATGTATTTAACAGGCACCATTCATCACTCAATTCTATTTAATTTTTAAAGTCGATTCATATGAAACCTATAGATTATAGTGAATTTATTTGAATATAAAATAAGACTATTCATTTGTTTATTTTACTACTTTTGAGTAAAATTATTTGACAACATTATATCATTATTTTAAACACAATTACTCTGAAAATTAGTTCACTATTATTGAAGCTCGATGTAATGTACCAAGAAAACCAAGGAAAACTTCCATTTCAATAGAGCAGGCAATATACAGCCAAGTATTTATCATTCATCAAATTGCAATATTATGTTAAAAAATTGAGGATTTGTTCATATAAGCATACGTGCTAGGTACCACCAGAATCTAAATTCAGTGCTTTACAGTCTACGTCGTATTGATTTTATTCCAAATTTCCATTTATTTCATATAAGGAACTTTTTATCTATTTAAAAAATTTACAATATTCGCGATTTTAACCATTCGGAATTTAGATATTTACTATTATAGGGTTTATTCCTTGGCATTATTTCAGATAAAACAGAACGTAAGATTCTTTTATTTTTATTCCGTGACCCAGTTAACAACTGACTTATTGGGCTAAGATAAAAAACAATATTACTATTTCTATATACAGAGCTGTTCTTATATCTTTAGCTTTCAAGCACAACTTTTTTAAATGGGAAATAGGCAGTTTAAAAGTTTGTTTAACACAAACTTGTCCTTCCCTTAATAGTATTCATATCTGAATTTATGGAAGTAGGTAGGCATCAAATTAACCAATTTCATCTGCTGTCGGTCTTCTCAATTATCCACACCACCTACATTCCTACACGATTTTTGAACTTCTAATGAAAGTCCGGATATTTTCCCATTCAAAGAAACTCAGCTATGAATCCATACAGAAGGCCGCAAACAAAAAGGGTATAGGCCTTAACAACATGCTAAAGAGCTAAATACTTACCACAGATATAGAGGTAGAGTCGGCCTCACTGACTGCAATCATGGGTGCAATTTTACCTCAATTTACTATTGTCACAAAAGTAGTACACGACCTCCTCCTTAAGTTAAATAATTCTAGCTTTGCGAACGTTTGGAAATATGCCAGTCCGGTCCGAGTCAGTCCGGTATTGCTCCATTTATTAAAAGTAGAAAATTGAATTTGAAAGCTCCTGTATTAAATAGTACTTACCTGTTCAGGGATTGCAGCAGCAATACATCCCTGTCCCACAGCAGCTACGGCAGCAATGCTAGACTTGCTTCCCCTATATTATTATGTGAGGAGAGAGGCAGCACTTAATGGCCTAAGGCCGCAGCAAATGCTCAAACACAAACCAGGCGATATAATTGGTCACTTATGGATTTTGGAGATAACCACTGAAGTCCAATCTAATCTTTCAGAATGCTCTCTTGAGGCCCGTCAAACGAGCCAGGATCGAAATACTGTGGTTGGAGGAAAGTTTACTTATCCGGTATCCAGATGAACCTAAAATCTTGATGTGTGTACCAGGACACGAGGGAATAGCAGGTAACGAATTAGCCGACAGCTTAACATAAGAAGGTGCTGAATCTCTCAGACTCAAAGCGTGTTGTGGCATATCTAAGAGATAATGATAGAGGTCCAAAAATAGGAAGTGGATCGGGAGAAATAATACTAGAGGAATCCTCCAGACGTAAAACAAGCCGAAATGTTTATAATTTACTTCACAAGGAATGGCACAAAGACCTCGAATTTGAAAATTCTGATTTAAAGCTGATAAAAGACATTCTAACGAACCATTCACCTTAAAAACATGGACAAGGCAGAAAATGATAAATACATGTACAGCAATTCTGCAAGTGAGAGTGTAACATTGTGAATGGAAAGGCTAAAGTATCTAGAAAAGGCGGAATTAACGCCAGAAGCCTTAGGGAAATTAGCTGCCATTAAAGTCATAAACCTTGTTTCCACAAAGTTCTACTTTGTTATACACAGTTCTTCTTTGGTTCTACAAAGAGGATTCCCATACCTTCTGCTCTGGAAATCCTGGACAACTACTAGGAGTAGGATAATTCACAAAAGGGTTAAGTACTAGAGAATCATAACCGTGAGGTTAACTTCGCAGTTATTATTATTATGAGAATTACACTATATCCTTCAAGCAGAAATGTTTACTCTTCCCTTGACATTACACCAAAGAATCCAGTTCTCTTTGAGCCCGTTCCAGATTTTTGGGCACTTTTGACGACATTGACGATTTCTCAGAGTACAAATCTCAACAAGCGATCACTACACAAAGACTCCTGCTTTAAAATTTTCGTTAGAATGTGCACCGTTCCAAATAGTACGATATTCTACAGTCCCCGTGTACTTGGTCGATCGGGCAGTTGTTGTAGACTTCGGTCATAGTGCTACAGGAGCCAGAATGCTATTACCTGACACATTTGTAACAGCTAGATATTATTAATCCTGTTCTTTAGAGGATAACAGGCAAGGAAAGTAACGAAACATTTTCCCGGAGGTGCAGACTTCATTAAGTTATTCAAAATATCTTTTACAATTGATGCTACTTGTATCAAGTGAATATTTTCTATCTATTATTTACTACTTCATGTCACTCTGAACCTGCACAATGTCTGATTCATGATTAGTAAATGTCAAACTGATGTTTTACTTCCCTCGCATACCAAAGGGACGTATTGTATTCGAGAATAAATCACCCTGCGAGATGATTTCGAATTTTCACGTTTCAGATCTTGTAGATTACGAAAATATAGGTTTTTCGTTTCCGTCAGTCTGTCTCTCTGTATGTCTGTCTGTATGTCTGTCGGTCGGTCTGTCTGTCGGTGTGTTGTCTGCCTGTTGATGCATTAACTAAAAAGCTAGTTGACGGAGAGCAGTCAAATTTAGTAGGTAGTTGACGCTACTAGCAGAGAAGATATGGTTAGACTTTCACTGGAAAACATACAGGGTGGACCGTCTAATGGAAATAGACAATGAGAGAATTTTATTTTGCTCAAATTTAACATTTCCACGTTTAATGACATTCTAAACCTATTTATAAAAAAACGGCAATTACTGCTTTAGCTAAAAATATACAGGGCGGTCATCCTAAAAAAGAATTCAACTAAGGTAGAAATGGACCCCTCACTTTTTCCTATATAAAATGGTTCTCGGTTAAATTTTCTGAATTTTTAGTATATTATAGATCTCTATCTCCTGATTAAAAGTAACATGGTCCCAATCTAATCCTATGACTAGTTTTTGAGATACAGGGTGTTAAAGTTAAAAAGTGGCTATTTTTATAAAATATATTCATGGCAATTGAAGAATTGGATTAATTTGTTTTTCCGCGAATATCATTCCTGTAACGTTAGATAATATATTGTGATAATAATATGTGCTTATATATAGCGCGAGCCACCAATAACACGAAGTGAATTATTAAAATCGATGTGCTTATGCTGAAGCAACAAAATTTTTAGAACATTATTTTTGAAATGAAATGTACTGTTTCATAATTACCGAAATTCCCAATTTGTATATTTTATACAGGGCGAGTAAAAATTTTGGAAACACGTGTGTCTCATTCTAATAAGACGCCCTGCCCTGTATATTTTAATATATATTGATTGTACATTGACAGCTGATCCAAAATATATATACTTTTAGAGGGGTCCACAGGATGATACAAAAGATAAAACATAAGAAAAATTCCGATTTTTTTTTTTTTTAAATCGTCCTGTAATTTCGTCGGTTAATCTCCGTAATTATTTTAAATTGTGTTTATTGCGTATATGTTAATAGATTGCCAAAAATTCAAAATCTTACTATGGCTAGTTCTCGAGATTTAAAGCGAATTTACTCTGTTGGTACGTAAGCCTAAGGAATAAAGCTTCTTTAGTGGAAAATGATGTGAATATGAAATAAACTTTAACATACCGATTATAAGTAAAATGACTATAGTATTCAAGGTACTCTAACAATGCTCGGAAAATTGAGGGTACATCCGACCAGACGGCATTAAACTCGGTTTCCACTAACACTGCTATAGGTATCCTTGTGTTGCAGATTTAATAAACTACAATATGCAAGTAACTTAAAAGTAATTCAAAGAGTAAACTCGTTTCCTCATCACCACAGGGGTAGAGTTTTTTTATAGTGATATCCCCGTTAGGCCTAATTCACTGTATATAGTAGCCAAAATATTGATTTTAAGAAATGAATGAATAACACTGAATAAGATGAAACTAGTAGAAAACCTATAATCTGTTATATAAAACTAATAGTGTCTTCTTCCAACAGGGCTGTTTAAAATATATCATTTCAAATCAATTTTTAAAATTTTTAACGATACGATATTAATAATACATGCTGTTCATTTACGTGACTTTTATTGCATTGCGGGTGCATTAATTAATAGATTTCATCCTTTAATAAATATAGCGGGAACTTTTGAGCTAGCTACACAAATGCTGATGCGAATCGCAAGAGGTAAACATAGTGCAGGCACGTGTTGAAGCCGAAAACCTTCGGTTGAGAAATGGCAACTGGGTTTTACTCAATCATATCCATGTCCCTGAATTTCCCTGTTTACCGTTGGAATATTTAAAAGACTTAACAGATATTTATCATGTTCAATTATCAGCGGCATATATTCAAGATAAACTTCAAAGAGAAGAATTAAACATAACTAGAAGTTGATGAATTCATTGAAGAATCCAATTTCCTACGATTTCGAATTTATTCAAGATTTCGAAATATCGCGAAGGATATGTTGTGGGTAGTCTACAATGATGAAGAATCCCCCGAAGATCCTCCGATACTTGGTTACTATTGTACTTCTAAGTCTGCTGCCAGGACATCAGGTACTTGTGCACATGTAGCAAGTGTTTTGTGGTTTCTTGGATACGCAAGACATGAGCCAAATATTCATTATCCATCTACAATCCTTCTCAATTGTATTGTTGATGCACCAGAAATATCGACCCTGGTCCTAAAATAGTGGAAAAATGAGAAACTGTACGACATGTTTTCTTTATATCAGTTATCATCTAATGATATTATTCATTATAAGATTTTGCTATCAAGAACGTTGATTATCTGTTTTAAAGAGCCCTGTTGGAAAAGACAGATATAACAGATTATAGGTTTTCTGCTAGTTTCATCACGTTCAGTGTTGTTCATTAATTTCTTATAATCAATATTTTGGCTACTAGAAATTTAGTACAGTGGATTGGCCCTAACGGGGATACCACTATTAAAAAAAATGCCTCGGGAACTCTACCCCTGTGGTGATGAGGAAACCAGTTTACTCTTTGAATTACTTCTAAGTTACTTGCATATTGTAGTTTATTAAATCTGCAACTGGAAACCGAGTTTAATACCATCTCGTCCGATGTACCCTCAATTTTCCAAGCATTATTAGAGTACCTTGAATATTATAGTTATTTTACTTATAATCGGTATTCACATCATTTTCTACTATTCATCACCGAAAACTCGTATTCGGTGATGATTACATATAAACAAGCTTTGTACCTTAGGCTTACGTACCCACATGGTAAATTCGCTCTAAATCTCGAGAACTAGTCATAGTAAGATTTTGAATTTTTGGTGCGCTTTTAACATATACACAATAAACACAATTTGAAAGAATTACGGGAATTAACCTACGAAATTCTGAATTACAGGACGATATAAAAAAAAAACATTTTTCGGCATTTTTCTTGTGTTTTATCTTTTGTATCACCGTGAGGACCCCTATAAAATTATGTGTATTTGGAATCAGCTGTCAATGTAAAATCAATATATATTAAAATATACAGGGCGTCTTCTTAGGATGAGTCACACGTGTTTCCAAATTTTTGACTCGCCCTGTATTTCCCCTGTTCATTTCAAAAATAATTTTCTCAAAATTTTGTTGTTTCAGCATTACCACATCGATTTTAAAAATTCACTTCGTGTTATTGGTGGCTCACCCTGTATATAGGCGCATATTTTTATCACATTATATTATCTGACGTTACAGCAATGATATTCGCGGAAAAAAAAATTAATCCAATCTTTCAATTGTCATGAATATATTTTATAAAAATAGCTTCTTTTTAACTTTAACACCCTGTATCTCAAAAACTAGTCATCGGATTCGATTGGGCCCATGTTACTTTTAATCAGGAGATCGAGATCTATAACATACTAAAATTTCAAAAAATTTAACCGAGAACCATTTTATATAGGAAAAAGTGCGGGGTCCTTTGTAAAGGTATTTGCGCAATCCTTCCATTTTAGGCACTTTTTTTTAATATTGAATGTCTGCTCTCGAATAACCACTCTGTATGTTTTTTTGACCAAGAGTTATCAGGTTTTCTTTGTAATAATAATAATTAATAACTTTTTAGAGTGACCGACCTGAAAAGGGAAGTTCTGTGTAAATACCTTTACCTTATTTTTGAATAATTAATTTAATTTGTAAATTAAGTTGCCCAACTAAACAAAATTCTCATATTACTTTTATTATCTGCCATGCCCTAAAGCAAACGATTAACCATATCTCCAGCTATTAAAAGAAGTGTGTTAGGTATTTGCCCGCTGGCTCCTATAGTATACGTATTGAGAGCTTTTTCACCTTGTCTTTGCTCGTTCGCTAAAAACAGTAATCAAAAGTACCAGAATATTATTGTGCATTTTAGTATTATTAACACACCCTACTTGATGGGGTAAGTGCAAATTTTGTATTTGCTATATTTTTCAATATACGGGAGGTCCAAAAAGTTCAAAAATCTCTTCATTTCTATTTTAGGGTCATCTATTTACGTCGATTCACCAAATCTCATCTCAATAGACGAAAGAATGGGAAGGCAGTGACCTAGGACGAAGATACCAAAACTAGTTCCTACGTAATTTTAAAAAGCAAAGTTTTGTTATGTATCCTTAAATAAAATATTATAGTGGCCATTTATAGACACTTTCCTTATCAACAAATTAAGCGCTTTTTCCCGAACAGTTTAAAAATGTCGCACTGATAAATAAAAAAAACATTTAAAGTGTTTTCCCTCTCCCATCTTGGTTCATATTACTCCCCTTTTAATGCACAACTCACATCGAGTCTTATCGATTTCTTGATTTTAGATATGCCCGTGAAAAAAAATACTCTTACTAATATTGCTTGTAGAATTTTTTACTAGTTTGACTCTATTAATTGTAAAAGAATACACCTATATTTCCTGCTGTTTTGATATATGAGAAAGCTCACTAAATTAGGAGAATTCCAGATTTAGCAAGCATTAAATTATCTGCAAATGTAGGAGCGAAGTTTGAAATTCCATTTACATCCTTAGAAAACAAATGTTCTCAGAGTTAAAATTAGAGCCAGAATGTAAGAGAGGCACATTTCGTAAAGAGGAGTGTCTAGATGACGAGAAACCCAAAACTTGAAAACTTGATGTGAGAAATACTGTTAGTTGGAGGATTTGCATTGTCAAACACAGGATTATATTCAACGACTTTCTCTGTTCAAATAATGTTTCAATGGCAAGAGCACAACAATACTAACTTGAAATCTATAGTGGTAACAACAGGCTAAATACAGGGCGATTAGAATAATATTTAAATATTGGCACAATACATGATTTAGATTGCTATTTATAGCTTTTAAACTAATGAGTTTTTAAGACTATTTTATTGTAACCGAAGCACTGTTCATAAAAAAGCTCTTAAATCTGATTGATTCTAAGTAACAAGTAGAAATTGTAGTTGTGTCCAATAGAACTTCTAATGTACTCATCATGAACTAACTCTCATTTATTTAGAAACACGCTTAGGCCATTTTGGCGGACCTCCTTTCAAATCAATATCTTTATTGTATCTCGTTAACTCTGTCATAAAAAAGTTTGAGACCTTCTCCCTATTTAAATCTAGTTCTAGATCTCGTTAGAATACAAACATGTACCAAATGTCAAAAAGTCAACATCTCAATCCATTCCAGGCAATCGTGCCCACAAGAAAGTAACAAACTGAGAAACCGACAGACATAATTTTTTTCTCTAATTTAAACTCTCGATACATTGAGTTGATTCTACGGTTGGTTCCTTGTGAAACATTCTTCAATAATTTAAATATACAGGAAAATTATGCTTTTTAATGTTTCAAAAAGTTTTATTAAAACTCTACACGTGTTTCGGCATATTAGGCCTTTATCAAGAGTACAAGATAATACTAAATTTAAAATGTGTTCCTCACTTATTTATACCTAATGGAAGGTATAAATTATTAAAAGCTTTTAATCTATTTATTACATGCAACTAGTTATATGATTCCTATCCTATGTAAATATACTACAAATAAGTTCTTAATGTTAAATTATTTTTTCTAGAATATTATGACCCATAAATAATGTTTGATCACTAGTTACATTTTTATGCTTTTTGACAGCTTTCATGATCTCAAATTGTTCCATGGTATATGGTTCCATAGTATACATAGCACCGGTATGTCAACACACTGCATAGAAAATAATCATTTTGTTAATTTTAATGAAGTCGAATTACTCCATACAGAAAATAAAGGAAAGAAGTTAGATTTACTAGAGCAATTTGAGATCATGAAAGCTGTCAAAAAGCATAAAAATGTAACTAATGATCAAACATTATTTATGGGTCGTAATATTCTAGAAAAAATAATTTAACATTAAGAACTTATTTGTAGTATATTTACATAGGATGGGAATCATATAACTAGTTGCATGTAATAAATAGATTAAAAGCTTTGAATAATTTATACCTTCCATTAGGTATAAATAAGTAAGGAACACATTTTAAATTTAGTATTATCTTGTACTCTTGATAAAGGCCTAATAAGCCGAAACACGTGTAGAATTTAATAAAACTTTTTGAAACATTAAAAAGCATAATTTTCCTGTATATTTAAATTAAAATCTCGATGTTTCATGACACAGAATCACCTATTTCAACTTATTTCAACAGAAGGAAAAATAGAAAAATTTTCTATAATTAGGATATTTCCAGTCCTCTATGTGGATGTTGAAGTAAAACTCTTTCTTTCGCCAATAAATCTAATGAATAATGTTCATATTAACTTCATCGCAAATAAAAATAACAAAATTTTCAATTATAGACAGGTTTTTTTTAAATCAATTAATTCCAGCTTAAAAAAGTAAATTGGGTACATTAAACAAACTTTTTCATTTACAAATTGAAATTATATTCAAACTGAGCAAAGATTCGCACGGCAATTTTTTAGATACTATCTATAAATACACTCATTTGTAAGGATACGAAATAAATAAAGATCAAAATAATAGGTATTAAAAATATCAACAAAAACAACATTAAAAATATTCAACGGAGAATTCCCGGCTCCTCCGGCATTTTCTCGCATTTGATCCTAAAGATTCCTTACCGTTTTATTTTACAGAACACCAGACACTACCAACCTTTACCATTACCATAAAGGAGAATAAATGTAGCAATTATTAACGGTACTTCAAGCCACAAGGGCATTCTTAGTTGATATAAGCTACAATTGATATTCACGTATTAAACTTTATTAATAATGGGTCGTTTACAAAAGTCTAGAAATATAATTTTCGGTACGAACAAACAATGCCCTTTATATTGAACAGAACGAGCCATAGTCTGTACATTTCTCGTTTATTTAACGGTCTACGTTGCAGTAGTAAATTTTCTGAGTCAAATTGATATGGTTATGGATTTTGTTAAACCAACAAAATAGTATATTGCATGAAATGCCCCTTAAATGAGTTTCAACTTTAGAGTAACGGAGATCAAAAATATATTTAATACACAAATTCTTATAGAGTGGACATTTGTAACTATACAGAGTGTTTTATAAATGTATACTTTAGCTGTTTGTGTTTGTGTGAATATAAGGAATGGGCCATATATACTTTAGCAAAATATTACAAGGTAACAGGATACTGGGCGTTCAATTTAAAATTATTTTTTAATATTTTACAATGACTACTGTATCCCTCCATTAACAAGAGCAGACCAGGCACTTTAGTTAATTCTTTTTCGACCATAAATTATGTATCTAGTAGCAAAAGCAGTACATTCCCGGACGACAATGTAAATTCTTGGTCGAGGCATTAGCCGAAGCCAACAAGCATTGAAGTTTGGGAATGTGCTTTTACTACGAGGTACACATACACATACTATTTTTTCTGAAATCGCAATCAATATTATTATAAATAAATACATTTTTATAAATGCATAACATTTTTATTACCATCTAATTGCCTATGAAATCGTTTTTTGACAACCACTGTTTGTCTATTGTTGTGATAAAAGTCAGAGATTCAGTACTTATTTCGCTTTAATAACTACTTATCGCTAAAAAATATTAAAAACCACTACTTTCCCGGCTTAAGACGGAAAAAACTTTCCCGAACTGTTTTCTGGTGGTTGCTGAGCAACGGACTAAAATACTAAAATAGCGCATTTTGGGATCTGAAATTGCGCCGAGAAAGTTGGCATTCTTCACCGATTTCAGAAAAGAGCATTTCCGATCTCTTGTTATTCTTGTTGCTACGGACACGAACTTGTGTTAATTGTTGGGAATAAGCTATAATGTATAAACCTTTGTTTTGGCAAATCTCGTGTCTGCGTCCAAAGATATTCAAGGTCAAAGGTCACGAAAATCATTTTTTCGCAATTATCTTGTTTCCTATGAGAAATACGTCAATGAAGGCTATTATAAAACTTGTAGATCATAAAATTATCTACAATTCCGTTTCAAGAATTTTGTCATATCATCAACCATTCTCGAGATACAACGCGGAGAGTGGCAAGTGCACATTCGTATACAGGATAACGCTATATAAACTGCGAGGCCAGGTGTGTAGTTTATTATAGAAAGTCAATAATTGAATAAAAATACGACTATTATTATCTATTAACTTTATGAATTTATTTATTAATAACACATATTCAAATATGTTATTTATGAGTAAGAAATTTATATTATAATGATATGTAAATGTTTAAATTAAATATTTTAAATGCATTATAATTACACATTTTACGTATTTTAAGTAGAACTGCATGTGGCGCGAATTGTTGAAAAGTTGGGTTGCAATGCTCCACAATCTGTGGCTAGTATAACTCACAAGCATGTCCCAACGCTCTATCAGTATCAAATGATTTCGTTGGAGAAAGTGAATATATCCCTGAAATACTTGAGGTTGTAGAGGCAAATGTGACGGACAACTAGGATGATGATATTGATGAAATTGAATTTAATCTGCCAAACGAAAAAGACGACGACGAAGAAGACGAATCTTGAGCATCTTGTGACGACATTTAAAGGATGATGTAAAAAAAAATTGATATACTATTTTGTAACTTGTATTTCATAATTTACATTTCCCATTTTTTATAATAAAAGAATAAAGAAAAAAATTAATATTGTGCCATTTTATTCAATATTTTCACATATATTTCTCACACTGAGAAAGAAAATTTAGGGATTAAAGTAAATGGAAATACTAAATTTTGTTTTTTTAAAATTATATAACTATTTTAGTTATTTTAAAGTCATAAATATTTAGATTGAATGAATACAGTCGTTTAAAGTAATAAAAATATTACTCAGAAAATATTTACTACAAATAATAGACTGATTTCCCATGACAAAAAAAGTCCCCGTCGAACACCTCAAATTTAAAAGGTGAAAATGGTTGTAAAACATGCAAATTTTGTGTTACGCCCGCCAGACCATTAAAAATTTGTTAATTGTTATTTTTTATGAATTTTTGAATTTATCTAAAAAAAATGATTTTATATTTCAAAACACCTGCTTGGAATTTTTTCGGTCTGTGGTAAATAATGAATCATTTTAAGAAAAATTTGGTATGTCTGACAATTTTTGTTACCTATTGCGACAGACTTAATTTGTTAATGAGCATCTTTTGTTATGAAAGTACAGTACATAACACCTCCTTGATTTTTGTTTTAAAATGAAGTTTAACATCTCTCCTATCTGTTACAACTAGTCTGTCTGACAATTTTTGTTAATTAGTGTGGCAGACTTAATTCTTTATAAATCATTTTTTATGAAGGTACGCTTCATATCACCTTCTTGATTTTTGTTTTAAAAGGAAGTTTAAGATCTCGCCTATCTATTACAACTGGTCTGTCTTACAATTTTTGTTAATTAATTTTACAGACGTAATTTTTTTTAATTATTCTTTTTTTCTGAAAGTACACTTGATTTTTATTTTAAAATAAAGTTAAGATGTCCCCTGTCTATTACAACTGGTCTGTTTGACAATTTTTGTTAATGGGGAACATTACGGCAAAGTTTCGGCACCAGAGTGCAGAACTAGCACATACAGTAAACAGAATTTTTTGGCAAGTCGTTCAACGCGTGGTAAAAATTATTAAACTTTACTACAGTTGAGTTTAAAATTGGGAAAAGCACATTATTATACAATAATGCATCAACGCTGCGTATTTGGATGTAGGAATGGAGGGTGCCACTCATTTCCAAAAGAATTAAACGTTCGAAAACTATGGGAAGCGGCAACACGTTGCAAAAACTTTCGGACAACGAAACACTCTAAAATGTGTTCAGCACATTTTATATCCGAAGCATTCATCAAAATTGGAAAGTTTTCAGGTAAGGTAGTTGCAATTACCGAATAACCTTCACTTTATCACGTAAGACAACTAAATATGATTTTATTCTGAGCATAACCTAAAATCTTGTTATTTTCAGCACTAGAAAACACCAGGTGCATTTTGAAAAAAGGAATGAGATGACATAATATCACAAACGCACAGTACAGGTGCAATATACAAGAATATTGTTATGAATTACACCCCCTTGGAACTGGAGATGATACGCCTATGCCTACTGATAGTGACTAGAAAGACTCTAGAAAGAGCCAAGGACTTTTTAGAGTGTGGTGGAAGAAGATTCTGGTTCAATCTAGAGGTAATGTCAGAGTATGTAAGGCGCGATTACCAGCGCGGAAGAAGAAGTTTATTTGAGAAGTGACACGTTCGGTAAAAAGTGAGGTTAAATAAGAGTGTAAAGGTTATTTTGAATGTTTGAAGTATTGTATAGTCAGTAAATTATTGAATAAAGTGTTAGTGGTGTTTATCTCTTGTTGAAATTATTTAGAACCCACGGATTCATACAGGGTGTTTCCTAAAAGGTGAATAAACGCAACAATATTTAATTAAAAAACTAATTTAATATGTATGTTTTCTGAGGTTTTCACAGAACACGATGCACCATGGCGGTTTGTTTACTGTATGTGCTAGTGGCGCCATCTGCGCCGAGCATTGCGTAATGTTCTCTGTTAATTTGACAGACTTAATTTTTTATAAAATTTTTTTTCTGAAAGTACGCTTCATAACACCTCCTTGATTTTTGTTTTAAAATTAAGTTTAAGACCTCACCTACCTATTACAACTTGTCTGTCTGGAAATTTTTATATAAAAAAAAAACTTTATAACGGCGCTTAAAAATTAAGTCTGACATAGTAAAAACATTTTTTCGATAAAAAACGTATTTGAATATTTAGAAGGCACCTACAATAGTTTTAGAATTGAAATAATATTTTTTGTTAGTTAGCAACGGTCATACCACATTTTTTAATTAAAAAATGTGGTCGCGGCACTTTAAGAATTAAGTCTGTCGTAGTGAAAAAGATTTTTTCGATGACAGACCGATTTTTATGCATAAAAGACACCTCAAACTTAATTACAGAAAAAAATTAAGGCGGTGTTTTGACGCGGCCACTGTAAAAGCTTATTTAAAAAGGAACGTCGTCACGGCGCGGCGCTTCAAAACTAAGCCTGACATGGCGAAACACATTTTTTTCAATGGCAGATAAATTTCTATGCATAGAGGAGATCTTAAACTTCAGTTGTGTTTTTTTAAGGAGGTATTATAAGATGCCAGTGATTAATTCTGATGCGTTGATGCTGCACATTCAAAATTAAGTCTGCCACATTAATTAACAAAAATTGTCAGACAGACCAGTTGTAATAGATAGCAGAGGTCTCAAACTTCTTTTTAAAACAAAAACCAAAGGGGTGTTATGAAGTGTACTTTCATAAAAAAAAAAATGAAATGAGAATAAGAAATTAAGTCTGTCACATTAGTTAACAAAAATTGTCAGACAGACCAATTTTTTTTAAGATGATTCATTATTTACCACAAATTGAGAAAAATTCAAGCAGGTGTTTTTAAATGTGAAATCATTTTTTAGCTAAATTCAAACATTCATAAAAAATAACAAAACCGCTGCCTAAGGAATCACTACTTCCACATCCAGATTTTTCATCAAAGTCACTTCAAAGGAAACATCTTGACTAAATTTGCACTCTAGTATGTCAAAGTTTATGGTCATAGAATATTAATAATATTTGGAGCAGATGTCACAGAAAAGTTTGAGGCGTTGATTTCTACCAAATACGTTAAAAATGAAGTTTTTAGTTTACCCTACTTATTTTCCCCTATTCACAACCTACCACGACCCACTCCTTCAATGGAATCATCTCAATCAGATGTCATTACAATACATCCGTGTACTAACTTTCAAGTAAATATCTCAATTATATATGTTATCAAACCTATTAATAATGGAGAGGAGATGGTGGTGTTTGAAAAATATTAGAAAGAAATCTGGGGCCTTGGTTTCTAGTATATACACCAAATCCCATATTTATGTACTCTCACCAGCATGATTTACTCATTTTCCCCTATTTACTTTGCTTCAACCCTCAACCCTTCAACGGAATCATCTTAAAATATAATCTAGTTCCAGATGTCGTTATAATACATACGTGTCCCAAATTTCAAGTGAATATATCGATTTCATTTTATCAACCCCTTTAATAATGTATTAAGGGTGGCGGGGGTTGAAAATCATTACTAAAAAATATGAGGCCTTGGCTTCTAGGACATACGCCGAATTTCAAATTTCTGTACCTTTACCAGCTTGCTTTACTTATTTTTCCATATTTACCACCAATTAGCCCCCACTCATTCAGCGCAATCATGTCAAAATATAATCCAGTTTAAAATATCATTATACGTGTAACAAGTGAAAATCTAAATTTGATTTTATCAACTCTTTTAATAAGGGAGTGGGGGTGATGGGGGGATGGAGAATATTATGGAAAAATCTGAGGCCATCGCCTCTAGTATATACACCTAATCACAAATTTCTATACTCTTACCAGCTTGTTTTACTTAGTTTCCCCTATCTACCATTATTTAACCCCCAACCCTTCAACGGAACCATCTCAAAATATAATCCAGTTCCAGATGTCGTTATAATACATACGCGTACCAAATTTCAAGTGAAGATTTCAATTTTATTTTATCAAACTCTTTAATAATGGAGTAGGGGTGGTGGGGGTTGAAAAATAATATAAATGATCCGAGACATTGGCTTCTAGTACATACACCGAATTTCAAGTTTCTGTACTCTCACCAGCTTGCTTTACTTATTTTCCCCTATTTACCCCTATTTAATCCCCAACCCTTCGAAGGAATCATATCAAAATATAATCTAGTTCCAGATGTCGTTATAATACATACGTGTACCAAATTTCAAGTGAATATATCAATTTTGATTTTATCAACCCCTTTAATAATGGAGTAGGGGTGGTGGGGGGGTTGAAAAATATTTTTTTTAAATTTGAGTCTTTAGCCTCTTGTACATACACTGAATTTCAAGTTTCTGTACTCATACCAGCTTGCTTTACATATTTTATCTTATTTTACCATATTTAACCCCCAACCCTCCAACGGTAGCTTCTCAAAATATAATCTAGTTCCAGATGTCGTTATAATGCATACGTGTACCAAATTTCAAGAGAATATTTCAGTTTTATTTTATCAACCCCTTTAATAATGGAGTAGGGGTGGTGGGGATTGAAAAATAATGTAACTAATCTGAGACCTTGGCTTCTAGCGCATACACCGAATTTCAAGTTTCTGTACTCTTACCAGCTTGCTTTACTTATTTTCCCCTATTTACCCCTATTTAACCCCCACCCCTTCAACGGAATCATTTCAAAATACAATCTAGTTCCAGATGTCGTTACAATACATACGTTTACCAAATTTCAAATGAATATCTCAATTTTATTTTAGCAACTCCTTTAATAATGGAGAAGGGGTGGTGGGGGGTTGAAGAACATTATAAAAAAATCTGAGGCCTTGGCTTGTAGTACATATATCAAATTTCAAGTTTCTGTACTCGTACCAGCTTGCTTTACATATTTCCCCATATTTACCCCTATTAACCCCCCAACCCTTCACCGGATATCTTCAAAAAACAATCCAGTTCCAGATCTTATTATAATATATACGTGTACAAAATTTCAAGTCAATATCTTAAACCGTTCCGGAGAAAGCCTGCGGACAAAAAAAGTTACAGACAGACCGACAGACAGAAATTTTCTTTCGCTCAAATTTAAAATCTCGACGTTTCATGACATTCTAAACCGATTTCAATGAAAAAAATTTTTGAAATTTTTTTTACGATTACTATACTTCCAATCCACTACGTGGATGTGGAAGTAATAACAAATTTGGCCTGGCGGGCGTAACATGAAATTTACATGTTTTGCAATTATTTTCACCTTTTAAATTTGAGGTATTCGATGGGGTAACTTTTCTGTCATGGGAGGTCGGTCTATAAAGACATGTTTATTTGATACTGCAATTTTTTTTTCTCAGTGCACTTTTAAATAATGTGTATATTATATAGTTTTTATACATTTATGTATAATAATTTTAATCATATTTTAATTCTGTTATTAACTTCGTATAATGACCTGGCCCCGCGCCCCCGCAGTTTACGTAACGTTATGCGTGCCACTGTCCGTGCTGTAAGTATCTCGGGAATGGTTGATGATACGAAAAAATGCTTGAAAATTGTAGATCATTATAACCTACAGGATATATTATAACCTGAAATGACGTATTTCGCGTAGGAAACGAGATTCTCGTAACCTTTGACCTTGAATATCTTGGAACGCAAACACGAGATTATATGAAATTTTTCTACCAGTCTTCAGAATGCCAAGACAAAGGTTTATTCAAATTTATAGCTTATTCCCTTTCATTCCGAGGTTGAATCCTTATTTTACTGGAGTAATCGGGTACTCCTCGCAGTTTTTTTTGTTAACAATTTAGTTTTACATATTTTTTGTATAATTACAAAACTTAAAAAATATATTTTCTTTAAATTCATATAATTAACAACTTTTTTATTTATTGATCGATTTTGTTAAAAAATAATAGGGTTCTTCCTCTAGCTAACACCTAAATTTCTTACTAACTTACTATACAATCGCACTTATCGTTCTTAAGTTATCGTGCTTACAAGAAACGTGACAGACGGACAGATGATCGAAAAGACAGACGGACGGACATTTTAAAAGTTGTTCAGAATTCAATCACCAATACAGTGATATGAATTTTTCTATGAGCGATATAACCGGTTTTGGCAATATGACAATCGAATGTATGTACTCCTCGTGAGTATAATTGTTTTTTATCTATAAAGAGTAGACCACCCTACATATATACGTGCCAACTAAGAACCTTTCAATAAGGTGTTGTTGAGAGGAGGGGAGTACATATTATATACTCATTGTAAGTTGTAACTGAGCGTTCGAAAAAGTAAAATGAGTAGAAATCTTTGTTAATTCGTAACATCAACACAGCGATGAATGAAACTAAACATTTTCGTTCTGTAAAACTTGTCTTGTTAAAAATCTTGTCAGTAAAAGCGGGAAAGAGTAGATTAGAAAAGATAATCTCTCCGCGTAAAATGAACTTTCTAAAGACTAAGACGATAAGATGCAAAACAATCTGGGAAATGTACAAGCTCTAACTTTTCATCACTCATTGGTGTTGATTTCAATTCATTGCAGTAATGTATCTGACATTTCATTAAATCTGATGTGCATTGTGACGAGTCTAGTTTAATACTTGTGAAATTAATCTGTTAATGGTAACTTACATAGACTATGACTCTAAATGAGCAATAAGTCATAATTGAATGTCTTTACATCTTGGGATAATAATAGAAAAGCATTTTTCGGTGGGAAATATTAATAATACCCTTTTATTTAGTTAAAAAAAATAAATGCGTTGTTTATTGCACACTGTTCTCAGGAATATCTTTCATTTTAAAATATGGCATCGTAGTGTTACTGCCAAATTTAAATTTAATCAATTAGGGTAGACGATTTTCGTTGTATACAAAGGAGTTTTCAATTTTAAACAACACAAAACAACTTTATAGGAATAAAATATTTTTCAAGTTATAATGTGACATTAATAAGATTGATATGCCCAAGTTTCCTTGAACACGTTTCACTTTGTCGACCTGAAAAGACACTTCGCCAAAAACACATTTTAAATAATTTGTATACCTATTGGCTTAAATCAAATATTATTTCTGAACAATTTTTTTTAAATAATTGTTGTAAAAAAGCAAGTTTGTGTAGAAAATCGACAACTTGATAGTTGATAGATAAAATAAATCACTTTATAGCTTAGCTTTCTGTAGGGTCTGGTCTTATGATTACTAGTTTTATTTTTCTCTTCTTTTTCAGGTTGATTTAATACACTTGAAAACTTTCCACTGCACATAGAATTTATTATGTATCTACACTTTTACATTTAGTATATCTATGTCGCTTTTTTTAAACATGAGTGGCTCATTTGGCGTTCGACTTAAATATTTATTGCACACCATTCTTCATCTCAATAAACCATTTGACCCGACTTTGGGTGTACAGATAGGTCTATTTCCATTGAGAGTCAACTAAGGCACAGCCTTGCATTTGTTTACTATTAAAAAAGCACTAGCAATGTTCAATTTTTAATTCCAAATGAACTTTGTTTTTCTATTACGATTCGTCACTTTACCTAAAATTTCTTGACCCACCTGTGGCTTAAATTTTGTTGAGTTTACCGGGGTTTTAACCGATTTTTTAGCGCTTTTGTCGGGAGCGTCTTACGATACGTGTATATAACGACGATAGTCAACTTTCGACTTCCGATAACTCTTTGATAATATATATGTATATTTATCATTTATTTATTTGTCAAATTTGATGTTTAAAATTCTTCACAAACGTTTCTTGCAGTTTGTGTTTCGTGTTTGTTCATTTTTGCCTAAAAAATATTTCTCTGAGAATATGGCTCTTTATTGCCTGGTAACCAATTTTACAATTTTTATTGATTTGACAAATTGTACTCAGTCCATTGAAATGTTACAAAATTTTGGCCGAGCCTTGCATTTTGAATAGGACAAGATTTCTTTTTTTTGATGTTTACGGGGGGTCAGTGTGAGTATAAAACTCGATTTTCGGGGTTAAAATCCCCCTATTTGGCCGCCATCTTGAAAAAGGGGGCGTAAACAGTTCTTCCACTACAAAAAATGTTCTTAGACTTTTTTTGTAGAGAATTAAATTCTCTACAATCTTAATCTAGATACTTCTTACTGTAAAGTTGAAAATGAAAAAGTTATAATTCAAAATAGACTAAAATTTTCAAGAAAACTATTACTTAAGGGTTATATCTTTTTTCCTAATGATTTTATTGAAAATACACATCAGATGTTTCTTGTACATCATTTTATTGCGAACAATTTTCTCTACTTATCTTTTTAATTTCTCTTCTTTTGAGAGATGTTAGGACGCTGCAAATGAATCATGTGCATCAAAAGAGGGCATTGTCTAATTCTAAAAGGGTTTGAGAACATTCCTGGGATGATACCAAACTCTTTCTATCTCCTGTAATTTTTGTCCAAACCTCTTCTTTTTCTAGTAAAAAAATTGCTGTGTTAAAAGTTTTGACTGATAACTTAAAAAGATGACAATTTCAGAAAAAAATGTTTTAAACAAAAATAGTCTATTTTTAGTCAGACAATCCGAACTTGCAATAAAATATAGGGGTTACTAATAAAAACCCGAGTTTGACCTTGAATGACCTTAACCCTTCCATCAAAAGTCAAAGTGACATATACCGCTGAGCTGCCCCCAACCAGTTGTACAACTTTTGTTTAAAACATTTTTTCGTGGAGTGCTTATTACTCGAGATATTTGAATTTTAATCACCAGGGTGATTTTTAGTATTGAAAATACTACTGGGCGCATGATATAGGACCCATCTTACGAAAAACGTATCGAAAGCGACAGATCTGTCTAGGCCGCTGCGCCGGCCTTGTAATAGAGTAACAAGCTGCCTCTATTGTGTCATTTCGTTTGCAATGTGTTGGTAAAAGCTACGACCTATTTTAAACGATGCCCCATGAAAAGAGAAGATGTGACTTGGTCGTGGAAAAATCTCCCTGTACAGGGGTTGCAGGGGGCGATTTTCCGAAAAATTCAAAACAATTTTTGTTGTACATTTGAAATTTACAGCACGTCAGCTTTGTTTTCACGTAATATTACGTACATATCTTAATACTTAATATTTTTTTCTAATTATTCAATATTTTCTGCGCCATGCTTTCTTATGGAGCGCCTTAATGAATTAACGCTTGCCCTGAAACGTATCAATTCACAAATCCCTTAACTCATCATAACTCCGAAGCGTGTTCATTTTTCGAAAAATACCCCTGAAGTAAACGTTGTACGCTTGCTATCGAGGATTTAGTTGGTTTTTTCAAATTTATAATAATATTTACCGTTTGATTTGTGGGAATTTTTTTGTTGACCGTTGTCGAATCTCACCGATCCGACCACGGACATGCGAGGAAGGTTCATAATTACCGAACGCTCCTGCTATACTCGTCCTTATGCTATTGAGCACGCATACAGTCGATTTTCGTTCGATAACTGTTTAATCGTTGCCTTCTGAGACCGATTTCTTTCTAATTCTTTCTCTCAACGGTTGTACCTATATTATAGAGATATATTATCGAAGGTATTTAATATATATGATTATTCAGTTTTTCGTAGTATGATTAACAAAAATAATATTTATATAAAATGAAATACAGAAAATAGTTTGGTGTAATTTAGTAGGCATATCAATAGGACGATCCTATAGGATATCGACCTAGATCAGTATAGGTGCATCTAGTATTTCTAATACACTTAAGATACTTGCGAGAGATGCAAGATCTGTCAATTTTTTAACTTGAAACTTTCAAATATCTCGGGTAATAAGCACTCAACGAAAAAATATTTTAAAAGAAGTTGTAGAGTTGGTTGGGGCAATTCAGCGGTATATGTCACTTTGACTTTGGGTGGAAGGGTTAAGGTCATTCAAGGTCAAATTCGGTTTTTTAATTGGGGACCCCTATATTTTATTGCAAATTCGGATTGTCTGACTAAGAATAGACTACTTTTGTTTGAAACACTTTTATTTTTTTTAAGTTGTCTGGCGAGGCAAAATCAAAATGTTTAGAACTTTGCGATTCTTTTACTCGAAAAAGAAGAGGTTTGGACAAAAATTGCAGGGGACGAAAAGAATTTGGAATCATCCCATGAATGTTCTCAAATTTTTTTAGAATTAGCCAGTGCCCTTTTTGATGCACTTGATTCGTTTGCAGCGTCCTAACACCTCTTCAAAGAAGAGAAATTTAAAAAATGAGTAGAGAAAATTGTTCGCAATAAAATTATGTACCTACAAGAAGCATCGGATGTGTATTTTCAATAAAATCAATAGAAAAAAAGTTATCTCCTGAATGATATTTTTCTTGAAAATTTTATTCTATTTTGAATTATAATTTTTCATTTTCAATTTTACGGTAAGAGGTATCCAGACCAAGATTGTAGAGAATTCAAATCTCTACAAAGAAAATCGTAGATTTTCTTTTGTGAGACTTACGTTACTCAAGATATCGTGGAATAACTGTTTACGCCCCCTTTTTCAAGATGGTGGCCAAATGGGGAGGCATTCGACCCCGAAAATCGAGGTTTATACGCACACTGACTCCCTCTAAACATGAGAAGAAAAAAACCTTGTCCTACCCAAAATGCAAGGTCAATGTAACATTTCAATAGACTAACTGTCATTGTGACAAAATTTTATGAATATATCAGTCCTGATTCCTTATAGTAGGGAAGCCCTCGACCAAAATTTCTTGTCATCCCGACATGCACAAATCAATGAACAATGTTTAATTTGATATGAAAAATAAAGCTCTGGGTTGTTGAGGATGCGGTGGAAAGACATTTTCCGTCGATTAAAAAAAACCTGTAATTTTTTTATAACACCTCATACGTCTAAAATGTAAGAAAAACACCAACCCGTGATGAACAGAAACGTTTTGCCTTTAATACAATCAATTTGTTCTCAAAAAGGCCCTTAGCGCTTGTCATCCCGACATGCACAAATCAATGAACAATGTTTAATTTGATATGAAAAATAAAGCTCTGGGTTGTTGAGGATGCGGTGGAAAGACATTTTCCGTCGATTAAAAAAAACCTGTAATTTTTTTATAACACCTCATACGTCTAAAATGTAAGAAAAACACCAACCCGTGATGAACAGAAACGTTTTGCCTTTAATACAATCAATTTGTTCTCAAAAAGGCCCTTAGCGGGAAAGTTGTGGGGTACTATTGATTCCTTTATATATTTTTGGGGGTGAATTCGAATCTGAGGTTTGCTAACAAAATGTCGTGACGCAACATTGAACAAAATGCAAAAAAAGGTAAAAAATCTAATTTCTTAGCAGTTCTTTGCTTATACCTCGGAAACTATCAACTTCTCGTATACAAAATGAGAATGCATAAAATTGACTACAAAATTGGCTTTCGGGGTGCGGGGGGTGCGTGGGCTGTCCCCCCGCTTTCTTTCCACAATATAACACAAAATAGGCATATACGATCTCAATAAGGTATGTGCAGAGAACTGAGAGGAATTCACTAATTGTCAGCCTTTATTAATAAATTACTTTTAGAGTGGAAAAAATGTTGTTTTTTTTTTTTCGGAGAAAGCCAATATACGCCAATTTATAACTTGCGCTTGAGTCCGAATGGTTCGTCGAAGAAAAAAACCTAAATAATGAAATTTGTGGTAAATTTTATATACTTTTTTGGATAGAGAAGTTATTTACGAAAAGTAGATAGTTTCCGAGTTATAAGCAAAGAACTGCCAAGAAATGATATTTTTGACCTTTTCTGCATTTTTTTCAATGTAGCGACACGAAATTTTGTTAGCAAACCTCAGATTCGAATTCAGCAGCCCAAGAAACATAGAGAATGGAAGGAATCAAAACTAACCCACAACGTTCCCGTTCCCACAATTCGACTGGAGTACTCGCAGAAACGTGATAAATAGTATTTTAGTTGTGATAAAAATTAACTTGACTGAGTTACAGCGACATGGCTAAAACCCTTTTTAGATGGTTGACCAGGGTCTCTAATATATATCCTAAAAAAAACTCTAAACGAACATTTCCGTGTTGCACGGCTGGAGGAAATTAAATGGAGTCGTCTCTTACGCTGCGTGTTCCGGCCATCACACGCTATAGATAGAGGTATGAAGATAACTGACCGCGGTAGAAAAAGAAGATCCAAATGACGCACAGTGGGACAAAACTCTAGTGTTCCACCCAAATCAACTTTTAAATCGTAAAATTGAAAATTTTAAGAAGCTATTTTTAATTTTGGTTATGACATTTTCTATCAATCCCTCCAGTCGGATTTTCGTTTCCATGTTTTTATAATTTTCAGCTAAAAACGTTTTTTTACTTAAATATATGGGTTACTGCAATTCAGTTTCAAGCTTACAAATTCATAAATATGCTATTTTTTTATTGTTGATATGGCGGATGTCATATTTAATAACTTTAAACTAATGACATTAATCGGACCTTTTCAGGACCATCTTACTTTTCTGATGAGAAAATTGTTCAATTAATAACTCGGAACATTAGCGACAAAACAAAATTTAAAAAAAAATGCTGTCTGAAGAACATGAAAACGCGAAAAACCCCTATTGCAGCTTTTCAACGCAACAGAAATGGGCTTGTTCGGCATTGTTTCGTAAATCGAAAGTGCAAGTATAAATTGATGGATCTGCAAAAAATCAGAATCTTATTCGCACGTTTGGTATCTTAAAAACTATTACAAATCTCCATCTCGCGAAAATAGGGCGTGGCCAGGCGTTACGTCACTATACGCATAGACTCGGCGATCTCAATAGACTTGATGCTCCTTATTTGTTATAATTATAAGTGTCTTCGAAGTATTGTTTGTTTTACTTACTACTTGACAGTAGGGGAGTACAATTTGGTTAAATGTCAAAAAATCACAATTTTCTCTCGTTCCTGCCGGGACGAGTTTTCGATTTTGACCCTGCAATTTACGATTAGAATTCATCGCCGACCTTCTCCGTTGCGTAGACACATAGGACGAACTTCCACTCGACGTATTTATTTAGTTACCAGCGTTTAAAAATTCCATGTTTTTCGACTTTTCAGGTTAAATTTGAAAGGTCCCAGAAAGCCATTTTTCTTACGTCACTTGCGTATAGTGACGTCACAAATGACCGCTCGGTTTTTCCAACTATTACTAATTCAACTCCTTATATCTCAAGAACGGAAAAAGTGAATAATACGAAATTTTAAGTGTATAATGAGAATATCGAGTACTATATGAAAAAGTATAAAAACCATATAAAGAGAATATCATGGAACAAGCCCATTGCTTTTCCTGAAAACAGCAATGCAGAAAACGCCCGTTCAAAATTTTTTTGCGTATACTTAAATCCTACCAATAATTTAATCAAAGAAATGGACGTGTCGCTATACCTCGCGGAACCGAAAAAAACTACATTTTACAAATTCACTCACTCTTACGAGCAACGATCAAATCGTCCGTTTTTATTTTTTCATGATTGCTTCGCACGAAAATTCTCAAATTACATAAAAAACGGACGTGTCGCGATGAAAAAAGTTTCCAAAATATCCGTTCAAATTTTTATAGAGTTCCATACATCCTACTTCAACACAAAAACCATGAAACGGACGTGTCGCGATGACAATTTTAGCCTATTTACATGTTCATTATTATTTTTCGATAGTTTACAACCTTGAAAACTTCCACCAAAAAGGACTTTCTTCTTGATTTGGGTACAAAGTGCCTGAAAAAGTTTGTAATTCTGATGTCGCGATGAGGCTAAAAATGGTCGAGGGCTACCGTACTATTATCAGTCCTAAGTCCCATTTTTTCTCGAAAACTGGTCGTCCCATCATAACAATATGACAAAGATACATTTTTCGAGAAAACTCTTTAAAGAATTTAAAATCTCATCTCAAATTCTAAAAATGTTATCTGTCAAAGTTTAGGGATAAACTGTAAAGGGGAATGAGATACCACACTCCTCACTTCCCAATGAAATTACGAAAGGCTCCATGTTTCTCAAATTTTGTTACAATCTCTACAGTTGTTTAAAGTTATGAGCAAAATACCTTCTCCAATATTTAACCTATTAGAGCGATAGTTCTGAGTGGGGCGTCCTAAGGAAGAAACTGTATTTACTTTAACTGTAATTTTGTCCCAAACTATATGTATCTGAAGCATTTCACCATATTTCAGAAATACTCTGTATAATAAATTATTTTATGTACGCATATCCTACCATAAAATGGACAAAACCACTGATTCATTTAAGGAAAAAGTATCTTTATCGTTACGAGAGGTAAAAGGGCTTATTAACAAAATATAAATATATCCACAAAATACATGTTTAATTTGTGTCCTGATATAATGCCGGAAATAAATGGAGACTAAAGCTCAAGATTTTAAAAAAGTGAAACAAAATACTTCTTAATTATCGGCAGTATAGCATACTTACTATCCCCAAAATCTGTAACTTTACATTAATCTGACCTCAACTGTCGAACAGTTTTCCACATCCTTATAGAAAATGATTTAAACTTCCTTGTATTATTTCATAATATTAGTTTTTCTAGGATTATGGTTTCCAAAGAGGATAAAAGTAGTTTATTAGACTATTTGTAGATAACAGTTTCAGCCTCATATTACATTGCTTTTATGGGAACTATCTACAAACAGAGTCTGCAAACGGTGTTTGAGAGTCTGCAAACAATGTCCTCGTCTGTGAGAAATCTTGAGTTAGCTTACTTAATTTAGTCACGATATCATAGCATGCAGTAAGCGATTCAACTGACAACCTAAATAAAATTAAAGACATGGGGAAGCCTAATTGCTACAAGCTGCAAACTTAGCGATTTCTGGTTATAGAATTTTAATAGCCTTCTGTATCAATAATCACAAAAACAAATGATTGTCATAAAAATATTCACACATTTTTTACCAGAACATGTATTTACTTTTATTACTATCTTAGGTACCTGAATATAGATTTTATTTAAAATTGTTACAGAATATCCAGAATATCTATTAATATTTATACACCAAACGGCGCAGGTAGTGAAATTTTAATATTAAATGAGCCCCATTTGTGAAAATTGTCCTACTCTGCATCAGTATACACCGCTGAACTATATGCAATACTTCACGTCTTTATCCAAAGTTTAACTAACCCATTTAACTTCGATCCACTGGTACAGCTGGTTTATTCTACGATCTACAACTTGATGGAACTAAATAACTTAGTAGTATTTATGTGGCCATATTAGAATATCAGGAAATGAAGCAGCCGATCTAGCTGCATAAGAAAGTGCTAATAAAGAGTCCGATGTAGATTTCAATTTTGGACATACATGAAAAGTAAAGTTGAAGACTACCGGCATTAAGACTACTGGCAAGCGCAATGGACACACAATAACCCAATGCTGAAACCTATTTAAATAAGTATCAAACCTTAGAAATTCCCAACAAAATTAAGCCGAGGAGACCAAGTGGACCTGACAAGACTTATTATAGGTCACAGTAACATTATCTCTTTACATCTCCTATTGAGAAATGGAGCACCTCTATGTCAGCAGTACAATACAATACTTACCGCCTGCAAACTTCCTGCAAATATGCCCTCAATATAACGATTCGCGTCGATTATATCAAATTACAAATAGGTTAAGTGTAATACTACCAGATCAATAAACAATATTTTCGATTTTTTAAGGCGCATTGGCTTGTATTACAGAATATCAGCATAAAGTGTTATGCGGCAGATGACCTCAGTTGTTAGGGCCGCTTGAATCATAAAAAAAAAAAATGGTTGACATAAAAATGTTCACACATTTTTTACCAGAACACGTTCTTGCTTTTATTACTGTCTTAGGTACCTGAATAAGAAAAATATTTAATTCTTTATACTCCTGCTAAATTTGCTGTTATTCCAGAATGCATAGCATATAATTATTATATTAACAATTTTTATCATAAAGGATGCTCTCTGGGGGTGTTGGCACTCTGGAGTATATGAAATAATCACGGGAGACGCTTGTAAAATATCTGGCAGTGAATGTCCAAGACGCTTCTATATTCACTATTTCCTATCTTATTTATATTCTTTCTTTCTATTATGTTCTATTTGGCCTCCCTTTGCTGTATAGCAGATATGGTCAAGGTCTCACCAAAGCTCTTTTCCATTAACTCTTTGGTGGCATCATTCCAACGTTTTGGTGATCTTCTTCTTCGTCTCTTGCTATCTGGTTTCCCCTGCACAATCAAACATTCTATATTGTCCTCACACCGGTTAATGTAGCCAAAAAATGAGGGGGTTCGACAAATTAATTAATTAATAATTAATATTATACCTGAGAACGTTGTGTATAAACTACAAAACTGTTGTCATGAATGAAAGAAAACAGTGATATTAAACAAAGAAATTTTGATTGAACACTCTTAAAATTACAGCTGAACTTGTATACCAAAATATAATCTTGTGATCAGAAAAAAAGGTTTGCAATTAAATAGAGGAAAAACTAACTCAAATTTATTTAGAATGCAAGGAAAGGGTAATCAACTTCTTCTCTTTGAGAACGAAGATCTTGAAAATATTTGCACTGAGTCAGTTAAAATGTTAGGTGTTGTTCTCGACTATAAATTAATATAGTCACCACATGTTGACTCGCTTTGTTCTCAACTGTTATATTTTGCAAATTACTATTCACATTTAAAATATGGGATAGTTAATTGGGGAACAAGTGGTCCAAGTTGAGAAGTATGCTGTTAAAATAATCGCGGCACTTTTTCATTCAAAATTATCTAGAGCACTTTTGATATATATTTTTTTAATATTCACTCATTTAATTTCCAAAAAAACGTAAGGGAGCCGATTTTTTAATTATACTAACCAAAATTATTAAGCTTAGCCGAAATGGCCATGTTCTATTTAAATCTTAATAAAATTGTTCCTCTTATCCAATTTACATAAAACTTTTGACTCGGGGGTTTTTGAGGTCACTGATTACGAACATGATATAGAAATTGTCATAAAACAACTTGCAAGATGGCGGAATCAATGGAGGCTACAAAATGCTGGAAAATTATATTTCATTGTTCATCATTTTTTAGTATTTTATAGCCGCCATTGACTCCGACATCTTGTAGGTTGCTTTATGACAATTCGGATATCAGATTCGTAGTCAGTGACGTCAAGAACCTTCAAGTTACAAGTTTTATGTAAATTGGATAAGAGAAAAGTATTATTAAGTTTTAAATAGAACATGGCCATATCGGCTAAACTCAATAATTTTGGTTAGCATAATTAAGAAATCGGCCTCATTACGTTTTTTCAAAATTAAATGACGAGTACTTAAAAAAAATTATCCCAATCAGTTGCGAAACAAATGCTCTAGATAATTTTGAACGAAAAAGTTGCGATTCGTGACACTGTGCGCCGGACTAACTTATCACCAGTCATGCCGTGATGCTTTCAAAAATTAGGTATTCTGACAGTAGTTAGAACATATATTTTAGAAGTATGTACATATGTATATAAAGATATGTCACCGTTTTTAACGAATCAGCAGGGTCACGATCACGATACTAGGTCAAGAGACTTACTAATTCTAAACCACTTCCGAACTACATTTTTCAAAAAAAAGTTTTCGTTACACTGAGTGTTAATTTCATAATACCTTAAATCCTGAAATCAAAAGCTCCTTTAGTGTTCGTACGCATCAATCTAAATTAAAAATATATTTGCTACAATACGCTATTGTACTATACAGGATTTTTTTTAAACAAATCAATTTCATCTTTTGAGGCTATTCTGAATTCTGACTCATATGTCTTATTAAATTACATTGATATATATTGTGTTTGTGATTTTCTATTGTTGTGTAAGTCACATATATATGTATGTTTATTTTGTTGTGTCTGTACGTAGTATATATTATATACTTATTTTCTTTGAATTTTTTTTTTATTAGCACATTCTATACATTTAAGTGAAAGAAATTATATATATTGTTATTATTGTGGAATATCACAAAGGAATCAATTTATGAACATTATAATGCTATTGAACTCTTTCATTGCGGTCTAAATTCCCGTCTCTTTATCTTCTTTCCGTTTAGTGTGTAATTTCTTTGTCGTTTGCCTGATGTTTGGTGTGTTGATTAGAGTTCATATTTTATGCTTTAGCAGACGTGTTCGAGTTTGGCTTTTGTTTCAAACGGCCAGTTTCTGTTTTCTCCCTTACTGTCGTTTGGCGTGGAGGCAGCATAACAAATGAAACTGTAAACATTTTATTCTCCTATTGCCGCGAGAAAAATACTCTATAGTGCAATAACAAGCAATACGTACCAAGAATTAACAGCACATGGAACAAAGAGCAAAACTACAGTTGTCGGATTTTCAACAAAAACGGCACGAAAGCAGAGGACAGATCCATTATAATTAAGCGAGCATCACGAGGTAATGAAAATAAATAAGTAAGGCCCGATGATAAACAATGATTTATGTATACCCATTTTTAAATTTTAATAGAATCGCTCTCCGTTACCAACAGAGATACTAAACTAAGTACCGTACCGTAAATCAAATTAATATTATATTGATATATTTCACAATGTTGACAAATTTTTCTGTTATTATTAGCATTATCTTTATCTGACTATACCATTCGCGTATTAAGCCAGGTGCATTCTAAAGTAAGCAATTCAAATTAAAAATTCTATATTCTTAAAGACAAATATTTTTATAAGAAAAGTCACAGTTTTAAACTTGCCGTTAAACAAAAACAAACAAAGAGAGATGTACAAAAATATAAATAGATTACATATACCTATACACATTTAAATATCTCACAAAAACTATTAAACAGTAAGTAGAGTATATATCAATTAAAATATTCCATGGTATTGTATAGACATTTATCAGATAAGAAGAGCTTAAGTTTTTTTTAAATATATTTTCCTTGTCTATTGATTTTAATTCATTTGGAAGGCAATTAAATATTTTGGTAGATGTAAATTATTTATTTGGCGAGTATTTATGTGGTGATATTACTATTAGTCAAAAATGTATATTTATTATTGAAGACAAATAAACAAATTTCAAAAATTTATAAACTACACAAAGTAAGTAGGTATCTTAAGGTTCTTAAAGATATCTTTGCATATGTGAGTACTGGGTGCGCCAGCAATACATCGTAAAATTCGCTTTTAGGCCACAAATACGTCATATCTTAGTCGGCTTTCTGCATGAGCATAGTATAGTAGGCGAAGCAGAAACATAGTGTGGCAATAAACTGGTTGTAAGATGGTCCCAAAGTGGTTTAGTGTGCAGCATTATGATAATAATCAACGCTATTGCACTATTGCTCTCCGCGATATTTTTTAGTCGAAATATCGTCCGAGGATGAACATGTTCATGATAAATAACACAATTTGATAAATGATATCGGTTATCAGCTCTCTGTCTACTTGACAAATTTAATAGCAACTAATGAGACTAGCGGTAAAATTGTTACTCACGATTCAATTTGAAGGATAACTGTAGCAACCAATAGAGACCATGCCATTTGTAATGCATCTCATCCTAGCGCACAGGCAAATTTTTGAAAAAAACTGTCGAAAACCTGAACAATAACAGTTGTAGTTATCCAAGCGGTAAATTACATAATGAATAGACTATTTGGCCGCACTTCTCGCTAAATTAATCACTAAAGTAACTGCATTATCAGTTTAACGTTTCGTTTGTTCTGGTACAAATGCTCTTGTAATTTATAACTATTTTTCACAGTTTATTGTGGCTTTTAGGGACATTATTTTATTTCGTTTTATTGTGGATTCAGTTCAGGAAATTATGAACCAATCCAATACCCACTACAACGAAAACACCTAATTAGCAATTTTAATGTAATTCCGACGAAATTTTAAAGAGATCGGCTCACTACGCGCTGATCGTAGTTTGATGAAAAAACTAGAGTGAAGTAACCATAGTCCAGGAAAAAAGAGTTTTCGAAACAAAAAGTCAACCCGGGTGTTTGAGTCGGAATATGTACCTCTTAATATGTGTAGCTATTGTACCTAAAATCCATCAGCTGAAAATTAGTTTGTCTATGTTTAATTAACAAGTACAATGACTGAAAACGAGTTTTTAGCTTGTATAAATGTATCTTTAGGTTTTACAAAAACGCGTCCGAAAAAGAAGTTGTAGATATTAACACGTGCAGAAGAAAGGAAAGTTAAAAGAGGTCCGTTTTACGGACGGAGGATCTTTTTTTCTTCCAAAACTAACGAGATGTTTCGTTCTATCTCGTCGAGCTACAAATGAATTAGCTATAACTTTTTGCACGGCCATGGGAAGCCGAGATAATGATGATTTTGCGAGGGCGCACGATTTTGAACGTCCGAGTTCAATTGCTGCAGCGGGCGCAAGGAAAACTGGATAATGCTTGTCCACATGTTGTACATGCTGTGATGAACTAGTTGACTAATGAGGGAATTGAAGTATTGCCATGGCCCTCACAATCTACGGACTTTATATGCTTCAGCGTAGAATTACTCTACATTTGGGAAATATTCACAACGTATTTCGATTCTTGGAGCTCCAAACAACAGAATGGGCACGTTTACCTAAAGCGCCATTGACGATGTCATTTTGTCTGTGAACAATAGGTGTAGAGCTATGAGAAACCAACGTGGAGGTCGTACTCTGTATGAATTTTTCTTTTCTGCATACTCGACAACTTTATGTATAGCTTAAAAGCCAATGATTTGCACTTTAGTTATTTTTTCGAAAATATTTTGTTCCTTCTATACAAAACATTAATTTTAGGAAATAGTGAACACTTAATAATAGCACATTTTTATGCTTCTTTCCTATTTTTACTTCCCTCGCATACCGAAGGGAAGTATTGTATTCGAGAAAAAATCACCCTCCGAGATTTTTTCGGATTCTGACGTTTCAGATCGTGGAGATTACGAAAATATAGGTTTTTCAATTCCGTCAGTCTGTCTGTCTGTCTGTCTGTCTGTCTGTCTGTCTGTTGGTGCATTTACTAAAAAACTACTTGACCGAGAACAGTCAAATTTGGTAGGTAGTTGACCCGACTGTCAGCGAAGAAATGGTAGAACTTTCACTGGAAAATATACAGGGTGGATCGTCAAAAGGGAATAAATAATGAAAAAAATTTTTTTTTGCTCAAATTTAAAATTTCCAGGTTTCATGACACGCTAAACCTATTTCAGAAAAAAAAATTTTCACCATTTTTGAAAAAAATTTTACCACTAAAAAATTTTTTTGTCTTTGTTCAAATTTAAAATTTTCACGTTCATGGCATTCTAAACCTATATCAATTTTTTTTTTATTTTTTTTACCAACATTTTTGAAAAATTTTTTACCACTAAAATAGATAGAAACATTTTTTTCTTTCTTCAAATTTAAAATGTCCACGTTTCATAGCGTTCTAAACCTATTTAAAAAATTTGTTTACTATTTTTTTTAAAATTTTACCACTAATATAGACTGAATTTTTTTTTCTTTGTTCAAATTTAAAATTTTCACGTTTTTATGGCATTCTAAACCTATTCAAACAAATTTAAAAATTATTTTGATTAAAAATTTTTTTTAAAAAGATTTTTATCTATTTATCACTAGGTATGGAATAGATGAAATAATTTTTTTTTGCTCAAATTTAAAATTTCCACGTTTCATGACATTCCAAACCTATTTCGGAAAAGAAAATTTGCAACATTTTTTTTACCATTTTGGAAAAAAATTTACTACTAGAATAGATGGAAATTTTTTTTTCGTCTCCTTTGAGAAAAAAAAAACTTGAAAATTTTTTTCACCAACATTTTTGAAAAATTTTTACCACTAAAATAGATCGAAAAATTTTTTCTTTGCTCAAATTTAAAATTTTCACGTTTCATGGCATTCTAAACCAATTTCAAAAAAAAAAAATACCGCTGTAGAATAGAAGGAAACTTTCCTTTCTGCTCAAATTAAAAATTTCCACGTGTCATGGCATTCTAAACATATTTCAGAAGAAGAAAAATTTTTTTAAACACATTTTTGAAAAATTGAAAAAAAAATGAAATTTTTTAACCACCACTATACTTCCACTCCACTACGTGTATGTGGAATTGAAAATGTGACAGATGGCAATAATATTAGGCATATGCACCTATTACACTATTATTGAAAAATGTACAGGGTGGTCATCCCAAGAAATAATTCAGTCATGGTGGACATTTATAAAAGTATTTGCCCAAGCCTTCCATATTTGGCACCTGTTATTTAGTATTGAACTTTTGCTGTTGGATGAGCACTCTGTATATTTTTTTGACCAAAACTTATCAGGTGTTCTTTGTAATAATAGTGATAACTATATTCCGATTATTATTTTCAATGTCACTTCCTAATTATAAATTTTGTGTGAGTGTTGAGTGACCGCCATGCACAAATAAAGAGGGAAGTTCTGTGTAAATACCTTTACCGATTTCTTTTTCTTAAATACGTATACTCCTAAAATATATGCTTAGACTTTTCTTATGTGTGTTTATATACACACATAAGAAACATTATAATACAACGGGTTGAATTGAGAACTTTCTCTTTTTCAATTTTTTCTTTTTGAAAACGTTTGTTAAAAAGTGCCGAAAACTTTGTTGTATCAAATATTATTCTTTGAGACTTTGAAATCACGCCTTACATTTTTACTTACATTATAACTAATCAAAGAATATTGTCAAGGAACATTCAACAAATAATGAAATCATTCGTTTTCGAAAGCAGAATGTTGCTAGATCGCGCATAAAAACTGAATGACTTACTTCACTGGATAGATGTTTTTCTACAAAAAAGTACACATGTTTCTTTACCCCCACCTTGCTTTCCTTTAAGATGTTTAAAGAAAACCCTAAAAATAATAAAATTGTTAGTAACTTATTTACAGTGTGTCCAAAAAAATTTCTCAGACGAGTAGAAGGGACGAGATATCTAATCGATATAAAACCTCGCCAGAGTATTGTCGGGAATAGCTTAGATTTTTTTAAGTAAACCTTTAAACTTTTTCCTCGTTAATTCAAAATTTGGTTTTCATGCCAAATCTATTCGTTTAAGTTACGTAAGGAAATGTTTTGTAAGGCTAATGCTAAGACTACTGCCTTTTTGAGTTAAGGTTGTAAAACGAAATATTTTCATTTAATAAATGAAGGTTTATCACTGAATAAATCAAAATGCAATTTGTGTAAATATAATCTTAAATTAAAAAGACATTAATTAACTTTGCAAAACATTTTTTAAGTAAAGTGACCGACCAGTTCAAGAATTAGTACCCAATTTTGAATTAACAAGGAAGAAATCATAGGCCCACCAGAAAAAAATAAGCCTTTCCGATCATGACAAGATAGGTTTGCCATCGGTCAAATGTCGTGAACTTACGTTTATGCCATTTTGACCTGAGCAGTTTTTTTTGGGACACACCATATGTGATAAAAAAAATTCGGTGAATTATTGTTCCCAATTATTTGCACCAGACCTGACTTATTCATAGTGATTGCAGCCTGTTGGGACTAATTATAGGTTCGAATGTCTAATATGATTGAACCATAGTCTTTATTTATTGATGCGTCAGTCGAGAACTTCGTTTCATTATTATTTAGAACGGTCCATTCAGAAAGTTTCCAATAGAAAACTTTTACTACAACATGTGTTGAAGTGTCAAACTTGATATTAATTAACTGATACCACTGAGACAATTAATAATTTCTACAAGTAATTATATAACTTTCACGTTTCAGAACTCTGCAACGCAGCTACAAAAATACAAGCTTCGTTTAGAGGCCACATGACCAGAAAGCACGAGGCCGAGGCAAAGAAAACCGAATCCAGCTCGTCTCAGGATAAGATGAAAAAGGTAATTATATTTATTCGTGTTACTTGTGGAATCATATTTTTTTAGTAATATGTTAAAAAGGAGCAGTATTTAACAAAATTTTGCAACGTAAACAAATAGAAATAATCGATAAAATGATATGCACCAGGCGCGGATTTAGTTTGGGGAAGGGGTGGGAAATTTTTATGAGAGTTGCCCATCTTCCGAGAAATTCGTTCTGTTTTTGTGATTTTTAATTGTCTTATTTATATTAATGTCCTGGCGGAGTTTAGCTATAGCTACTCTTCTACTCAACCAGGACAGACGCACACTCAAACATTTTTACAACGACCATTCCCTGCGACATTGCCATCTGGCACAGCTGAGACTCGAACTCAGGATAGGTAACAGCGACTAGCCGTTGTCTCTCACACAATCGTGTGTCTAGCCCACTGCCATCGTCTCGGTAACACATAAAAAACGCGACTGTACATCCATACCCTAGCCAGGATTCGAACCCGGGACTCCGTAACGTGTTAGCGCTGAGCCACCGAGTTGGTCGTGTGTGCGAAACCAAAAATTAGGTAAACATTTAGTTGAATATCCATCATGTTCTTCTACTTGTAATTGAATAACGCTTTGTTTATGTTCGATTATTTATTTTTATAACTGCAACAACCATTTCTTATTACTTTTGCTATAATTATTATTTCTGTTTTATTACGCTATTAATAACAGTATCAATAAATATTAGAATTAATATCGAATTCTATTCTAAACATAATTTCGATCAATTATTTAATATTATAATTACAGTAATCCTTTATTATTATTGTTACTATATAGTATTGTTGTTATACATCACAAATATATTTCTTGTAATCGGAATTTCTACTTTTTGTAGAATAAGTTAGAAATGTTTATTCGTGAATCAAGTAAATTTTGCTGAGCAGATCTTAAAATGTACGGTTTATATTTGTTTCTATCCGTACTACATCTGAATAAATGGCATCTTCTGACCTGCCTTCCGGCATCCGGGCCTTCTCCCCCTATCTAACAAAACCCCCGTCAAGTGAACCCCTTCCATCACCACACTCCAAAAATCAGCGGGGAAGCGCGCCCCCTTTTCTTTCTGCCTTCCTATATTAATTTTGGAGTATGTCCTCCTCTTCTACTATAGTTTCTGCCCATTCATTAAGTTTCATAACCGTTTCCTTGTTTACTTTGCCCTTAACAATCAGTTCTATCCTTTCCCCTAATTCTTGTTGGTATATTCGTTCTCTGGTTCTTGTTCTAATTTCTTCTTCGCACTCGTACATTATGTGTATGTTGCTCTCTTAATTACCATTGTTGCAATTGCAATATCTATTCTCCCTATTCATATTTCAGATTTTTGCTAAATATGCCCTAAAGTTGGTGTGGGTAACTAATTGCCTTGCTCTGAATGTTGATCCTATTCTTTCGGTTGTGACTTCTGAGCAGATTTTTCTAAGCTCTCCTTCATGTGGGATCATTTGCCACATTCTGTTCCAGTTTCTTATAATTTCTTCTCTCATTGTTTCTCTACTCTTTTTCTTTGTTATTATCCATTCATTATTCATGTTTGTTATCTCTTCTAGCTCCGTTGCGTTCTTTGCTAGTCTGTCTGCTACGATTCCTCCTATGTTTGCTCTATCTTTTCTTCTCCATATTATTCTTATGCTTTTTCCGTCTTTTTTCAGTTCATTGATTTGTCGCTGTACGTTTACCGCTATTCCATTGTCTGTTTTTAGATTGTCCATAATTTCTTTAGCTATCTGGCAGTCTGTTATTATTTTCCAGAAGCTTTCTTCTCGGTCTCTTATCGATTCTACTTTTTTTCTACTCTTTCTTTCGCTGTTTCTCTATCATGCATGTCAGGTCTCATGTTAATCCTCACTTTTTGTCTGTCTATTATCTTCCGATTTTCTACCCACCAGTTATGTATTTCTGTAGTTTCCAGGTCGAGTGGAGGTGAGCCTATGAGAACTTGTACTGTGGTCGTATGGGTGGTTCTGTAAGCTCTGGCGATTCCAATCATTATCCTTCTTTGTGTTGCTTCTAATAGTCTTTTATTCCTTGAATTTTGCGCGTGTTGTCCCCATATTTTGGCTTCATACTACTCCGTACTACAATACGGATAGAAACCGGCGCTGTACTGTGTACAAAAAGTACTAGTCCACAGTACAGTGCCGTCTTATTATTAATTACTAACAGACTGAATCTTCGTGAGTAGCTTCGTTTTGACGAGACGTCCAACTTCTCTCTGAGAAAATTGCCGATAGTGGTTACTAATAAAGTGCGCGTAAAACATGCCGATTGGGTGATTGTCCAAATATTTTATTAACAGATAGTATTTTAATTAAATCTTGAGATAATTTGACGAAAGTACTCGAAAAAACGTTTGTCCCACAAAATGGATGGTTTAACCGAAAGGTCCCCCACTCCCAACATGTCCAATTAACGAGGTCATGAAAAATAATTACTTACCTGCCGATTTTTTTACTGTTGCTTAGTAAATGTTTCTAGAATTGAATGGCCACATTGTCCTACAAATTAAATGGTACTATTTCCCAGTCCTACGCTCGGAAACTGTCGGTAACACGGTAACACTTTTCTCATTACTAACTGTAGAACAAGGATAACACGTGATAGGTTAGTGTATTCTCTGCCCAAATGAAACAGCGCCCTGCAAGAAAATGGGTATGTATTGCTAGTCCAACAAAAGTTATTTAAAAGAAGCTAACCATTAAACTCTTCGTCGATTTACTACACTTTTGTTGCACATTATATAGAATACTTTTCGCATTTTTATTGTAAATTAAAAATTATTTACGAAGAGTATAATAATGTTAGTATGTATTAGCGAGTGACGGACTTGTCTAACTGGCAGATGAATGAAAGCCACCAAAGCCTGGTTCATAATCTTATCGCATTTGTGACAAATCTGTTAATTTGACAGGCATTAGGGACTATTGCTCAATTAGTCGGTTTTGCAATGTAACAATATTATATAATAGTAGGGAACCGAACCATCTGAAAAACGCCTGTAAAAAGAGGCCTATCCTATACCACTCGAGGACTTACAAAAACTGAACATGGTTTCCCATAGAAAATCACGTGCCGCATTCGAATTTTGAGGTCGCATTAATATTCGTAATTGCGAACACCCCCTAAAATTCAATTTTACCACCAAATCGAAAATACACATTTCTTAATACTTCCCAAGTCATATCTTCGTTATTAAGAAAGTTATCGAACTAATTTTTGTTGTTAAATAATTGATTGTATCTGGCTATAATACTAGTGCTGTTAAATTGTTTTACATTACTTTCCGTCTTGAAGTTAAATACAAGTTTATAAGACGTTATCGTTTTTATGTAGTGATATTTTGTGTCATCGAGGAACGATTGTTAGTTGTTGAATTCTAAAAAGAAGTCAGCGACAAAATTTCGCCAGAAATATCATAATTGTTTCTAGTGAAAAATTGTGTCTCTAACTTCGGTGTAAAAAAGTTGCACCCAAACGTCTTTTTCGCCCTCTCTGCTTTTCTTGTCGTATATATACGTAAATGATCTAATAACATATCTAAGTGGAATATCAAACGTCCATACTATATGTTACGCTGATGACACTAACATTCTTATCATAGACAATGAATTAAATGCAATTAAAAATACTGCTAGCCTAGCTTATTCAAATATAATTAGATGGTCAGAAGAAAATAAGCTCAATTTGAATAAAAATAAGACAAAAACATTATTATTCACCTTGCAAAAAAACACAGATATTTGTCTCTCTGACAGTGATATAGAAATGTGCGACTCTGTAAAAATACTAGGAATAATTTTCGATAAGCACCTGCAGTGGGGAATTTATATAGACAATCTGTGTAGTAAATTGCGTAGTAGCTGCTATGGGTTGCGATTTATGTCCACGCATTGTAGCAATGAGATTCTTTTGAGTCTCTACTATGCAAATTTTCACTGTCATTTGAGGTATGGAATCATAAATTGGGGAAACAGTGTACACATAAACCGCATATTCATTCTGCAGAAATATGCCTTAAAAATTATTGCGGGGCTAGGATTTCGTGAAAGTTGCCGCAATATATTTAAAAATTTAAAGATTTTAACTGTAACTAGTTTGTATATTTTTGAGGTATGCCTCTATGTTTACAAGAATAAGCATAAGTTTCTTGCTAATCAAGTCAACCATGAACACAATACAAGATTTAAAGGGCTGCTACAGCCAAACTCTTGTAGGACAACTTTTTATCAAAAAAACTTTTTTTATAATGGATGTAAATATTTTAATTTTGTATCTGATGACATTAAATCATCAAGAAACATCTATGTTTTCAAGGCAAAATTGAAAAAATTGTTGCTAGAAAAAAACTGTTATGTAATTGATGATTTCTTCACATAATTTGTATTATTATTTCTTTCGTTCTGTTTTTGTTTCCTTTTGTTATGACTGTATTGTTTGCTTTTTATAATGTATTGTTCGCTTTTACAATGTATTGTTGTTATGTATTGTTTGTTTTTTGCAATGTATTGTTTGCTTTTTACAATGTGTACATTTATATGTAATATTTTTATATATTTTTGCTTTTGACTGTATATGTATATTTTGGAATCTTTCTTTGTAGTAATTTTGACTTGTGTAAAACAATTTTTGTTATATACACCAATAAATATTATTATTATTATTATTATTATTATTATATTATTATTATTATTATTATTATCAACCGGCTAACATTGTACGTTTCTTGTAAGCACGATAACTCAAGAAAGAAAAGTCCGATTGTACTTAAATATGAACAGTAAGTTAGTGTAAGCTAGAGGAAATCCTATTGTTTTTAAACAAAATTGATTAATAAACAATAAAGTTGTCAGTTATTTAAATTTTAAAAAAATACATGTTTTGTAATTTTTTATCAATATACAGGGTGATTCACGTAGGCCATTCATTAGAAGTTTTTCAACTTGCAGTTGGATTAGAAACTTTAAATTTGGTATGCAGCCATAATCGATCATGCCCGTTCTATCTAAAATATTTTCAGTCCTCCAACTATACAGGGTGTGCCAAAAATCGGTACCAACTTTCTTATTTTAAATGGAAACCTATATTTTTCTTTACATGGTTCGATTGGTCTTCTAATTCTGAGTTAGGGAACCTAAGTTTTATTAACTTATCTATTACAATTTTTGACATATGTCCAATTTTTTGAAAAAAATTGCCGCTGTAGTAGTTTACGAACAAATTTGTATCTCACAAACCTTTCAAAATTATGAAACCAAATTTGTGAAGCAGTTAGCTGGAAGTCCAGGCTAACTTTTGATGTCCCATTGGTGGTCCCATTTTGTACCATATGGGCGCAGTCGATTTTCAAATGTCGCAATCAAAAATTGTCAAAAAGTCAATTTTTTCAAATGGCACCTACTATTTTTTTTTACACCATTCGAAAGAAAATTGAATTTTAGGGTGAGTTACTTAAGCATTCCCTATACCTAACTTCACCCCATATCGAGTTATTCAATAAAAATCAAGAAATACCTTATCTTGCCGAGAGATTCCTTACCTCATCAAGTATGCCATGGAAACAAAAGACAGTTGTAATAATTTTTAAAGAAAAATATGGATTCTTATTAATTACACACAACACCAACAAATTATTATTAACGAACAAGAACAATTTGACGAAATTCTGACGTAAATGTTCAATGTGACCACCATATTTTTGTTCAAATATTCTATTATTCTACTTTCAACAGATTGCGTAGCACATCTTTGCGCCTACCATTTCTGACGCCAGAAATCAATGCAAAATTGAATTTTAGGGCCACTTTTATTAACATTGTGTATGTCTATCTACAGTCGTTTTTGAGTTATTGGCATTTTTTGAAAAAAATATTGTTTTTTTCCCCAAGGGTAGTAGGCTTTGGAAACAATCATTTCATTTTAATTTTTATTCAAAAATCGTATTGCAATAATAAATAATAACAACAAAATAACAACAAATAAACAGATTAACAAAATAATTATTTCAATACAAATGCTCAATGTGTGCACCGTTTTCACTGACAGAATTTCGTTAACATTGTTCTTGTTCGTTAATAAGAATTTGTTGGTGTTGTGTGTAATTAAATAAGAATCCATATTTTTCTTTAAAAATTATTACAACTGTCGTTTGTTTCCATGGCATACTTGATGAGGTAAGGAATCTCTCGGCAAGATAAGGTATTTCTTGATTTTTATTGCATAACTCGATATGGGGTGAAGTTAGGTATAGGGAATGCTTAAGTAACTCACCCTAAAATTCAATTTTCTTTCGAATGGTGTAAAAAAAAATAGTAGGTGCCATTTGAAAAAATTGACTTTTTGACAATTTTTGATTGCGACATTTGAAAATCGACTGCGCCCATATGGTACAAAATGGGACCACCGATGGGACATCAAAAGTTAGCCTGGACTTCCAGCTAACTGCTTCACAAATTTAGTTTCATAATTTTGAAAGGTTTGCGAGATACAAATTTGTACGTAAACTACTACAGCGGCAATTTTTTTCAAAAAATTGGACATATGTCAAAAATTGTAATAGATAAGTTAACATAACCTAGGTTCTCTAAACTCAGAATTAGAAGACCAATCGAACTATGTAAAAAAAAATATAGGTTTCCATTTAAAATAAGAAAGTTGGTACCAATTTCTGGCACACCCTGTATAGTTGGAGGACTGAAAATATTTTAGATAGAACGGGCATGATCGATTATGGCTGCATACCAAATTTCAAGTTTCTAATCCAATTGCAAGTTGAAAAACTTCTAATGAATGGCCTACGTGAATCACCCTGTATAGGTAACACTTTTTTGTAGGACAGTAGTAAAATAGTGTTCCACACTTTTTTCCCAAAAGAACAAAAAACAAAATTAGGTTGTTAGTAATGAAAAGTGTTACAGTGAAACTGACAATTTCGAAGCGTAGGACTGGGAAATTATACCATTTAATTTGTAGAACAATGTGGCCATTTAATTATACAAACATTTACTAAGCTACAGTAAAAAAAATCAACTGGTTAGTAATTATTTTTTATGACCTCGTTATTTGGACACGTTGAGTGTGGGAGACGTTTCGGTCAAACCATCCATTTTGTAGGACAAACGTTTTTTCGAGTTTCTTATTTATTTATTTCAAGATTTAATTAAAAAACTAACTGTTAGGAATAAAATTTGGGCATGTTTTACGTCTACGCACTTTATTAGCTGCCACTATCGAGAATTTTTGCTGAGAGAAGTTGGGCGTCTCGTCACAACGAAGCTAGTCACGAAGATTCAGCCTGTAATCATTAATAGAAAACGGCGCTGTACTGTGGATTATACGGATTGATTCCACGTAATAAGTTTATATTTGACTCCCTCCTCTCCGCTTCGCTGCAGTATAGTAATTTCTACAGTGATTTTCGGCGTAATTTTTCCGGGTTTTTCAGTAAGAAGTTCTCTCAAGTATTGTAGAGGCGGGGAGGACAACTGGGGTGAAATATTTTTTCCATAATATTTGTCACGACTTGAAAATTTAAATATTTTATTTTCAGAATTTTTAAAGATATTTTTGATTTATTTTATATTTTGGGGACGATTTCACCCCTTCGATAGTCCGCGGGTGAATTTTTAACCCTTCTTGATAGAAAATACTTAATTTTGCTTTTTAATAGAAATAATACAAATACTTACTTTTGGCCTTTAATGGCAATTAATTTGAGAACTGCTAAACCTTTTTACGATTTTTCTCAAGCTCTCAATCGACTTCGCAAAGACAAGCAAAAAAACAGCTTTTTTGCGGTCACTCTTTGAACGTAACATCTCAATCAGATGTCATTACAATACATACGTGCCCCGAATTTCAAGTAAATATCTCAATTGTATTTTACCAATCCCTTTAATAATGGAATAGAGGTGGTAGGGGACGGAACAATTTTAAAAAGAAATCTGAGGCCTTGGTTTCTAGTATATACACTAAATCCCAAGTTTCAGTACTTTTACCAGATTGCTTTACTTATTTTCCCCTGTTTACCCTTACTTGTCCCCCACCCCTTCAACAGAATCATCTCAAAATATAATCCAATTCCAGATGTCGTTATAATACGTACGTGTATCAAATTTCAAGTGAATGTATTTTATTTTATTAGCCTCTTTAATACCAGAGTAGGGTGTTGGAGCCGTTGAAAAATTATATAACAGAATCTGAGGCCGTGGCTTCTAGTATATACACCAAATCTCAGGTTTCTGTACTCTTGCTAGCTTGCTTTACCCCTATTTACCCCTATTTAATCTCCAACCCTTTAATGGAATCATCTCAAAATATGATCTAGTTCAAGATGTCGTTGTAATACATACGTGTATCAAATTTCAAGTCAACATCTCAATTTTAATTTATCAGCTCCTTTAAGAATGGAGTGGGGGTGGTGCGTTGGTGTAATATACTATTAAAAGTCTAAGGCCTTGGCTTCTAGTGTGTACACCAAATCCTAAATTTTTGTCCTCTTACCAGCTTGTTTTACTTATTCTTTCCTTATTCACCCCTATTTAACCCCCAACCCTTCGCTGGAATCAGCACAAAAGTTGCAGATCTCGTCATGATACATATGTGCACCGAATTTCAAGTCAAGGTCTTAAACTGTTCCTGAGAAATCGTGCGCACAAAAAAAGTGACAGACCGAGTGACATACAGACAGACATTGTTTTAGATCAAATTTAAAATCTCGACGTTTTATGACATTCTAAGCCTATTTTTAGAAAGATGTAGTTTTGAATTTTGTATTTACAATTACTATACTTCCATTCCACTACATGAATATGGAAGTAATATGTAACCCTATTTTTGTCGAATTATACGGGGTGGGGCAATAGTGCGTCGGACCTCGATATCTCAAGTTCTACGATAGCTAAACATGTTTTAAAAAATTGCAAGTAAACTAAATAAAAAGTCTAGAACTGGAAATTATTTTCGAACATACACAGCGAGCCAAGACGAAATTACAGGACCAAGTGCCTTTTTTTAAATGGAATGCTGTGTATATCAATACATTTTTTGAAGCCTCTTTCTAGGCTCTATCTGAATCATTTTCATCTCCTAAAACTGTACAGGGTGACCAAAAATTATTTTTCAATTAAGAACTTTTAAATTGATTTTCTCATTTTTTTCAAATGTAACACTCTGTATATTTTTCAACGATGTGATGTAGAAACGAAAGACGAAAATTGCAACCATTTTCGTTTTATAAATAAATAAGTGTCAAATTCAAGAATAAACTTTAAAAAAGAGGTTCCCTCAAATAACCCATTAGAAAAATTTATAATAGGTCTTCGACGTGTTGACCAATTTGATTGACACACGTCTTTATGCAATTTTGAAATGAGGCCATTTAGTGGGACCATTACTTCCAATCCATTGAAATGAGTAAATAGTATTTAACAGGTCGTTTAGTGTAATGTTTTTTTGTACATTTTCTTGCCGTTTCCGTTATTCGACAAGCAATAAAATCTCAGTTTGGTATAAATTGTTTACTTGCCAATAGAATTTATCACCAACGTTATCATGAAAGTAGGATTCCTGATGTTAGCAGCTTCCAAAACATTCTCGATAGATTTCTGGAAACTGAAAATGGCGAATATAAAAAAAGTGAAAGAATAAAACGTGCTGTGAACGAAGAAAATGAGTTTTCTGTGGTGCTGGCAACGGTTGAGAATCCCCATGTTAGTCAAAGAGAAGTGAGCTCATTAGTAGGAATAAGTAGACGGTGTGTGGGTCAAATCTTAAAAACAAATAAGTTGCATGCATATCATATTCAAATGCCCCAGGAATTATCTGATGATGGTTTTCAAAAACGCCTACAATTTTGTAACTGGATTAGAGGTAAAATAATGTTTTATTCACTGATGAGGCAACTTTTCATAAAAATGGATTTGTTAATAGGCACAATTTCCATTATTATGCTTCGGAGAATCCTCACTTTTTTATTGAAGGTTGATAACCAACACAGATGGTGTATAAACGTTTGAGGAGGAATTATTGGAGAACTTGTAATAGGGCCACATTTCTTTGATGGTACATTGACTGGAGCTATTTATCTTCATTTTTGGAAAACTATCTGCCACAATTATTGGTAAGTCTCCCTGAAAGAATTCGAAATAGGATGTGGTTTCAGCAAGATGGTGCTCCACCACATTATTTAAATGCAGTTAGAGCCACTTAAATAATACCTACCCTCATCAATGGATTGGAAGAAATGGACCCACTAAATGGCCTGCCTGATCCCGGATCTTACAAAAATGGATTTCTTTCTATAAGACTACGTGAAGGAAATTGTTTATAGTGACACACTAACAATAGTACAAAATATGAAGGAAAGAACAATAACTGCCTTTAGATCGATCACACCAGCAGTTTTAGGAACAGTGGGAACCTCATTTAAAAATCACATAGAGATGTGTGTCAATCAAAATGGGCAACATGTGGAACATTTATTATGATTTTTATGAGTTGTTGGAAGAAACCTCTTTTTAAGTTTATTTTTGAATTTTGTAATTATTGCGCAATAAAGCGAAATTGGTTGCAATTAGCCATAGGGTAGTACTTACAAAAAATGTTCGTTTTTCATTTCTACATCACATCGTTGAAAATATACAGAGTGAAAAAATTGAGAAAATTCAATTTAAAAAGTTCTTAATTGACAAATAATTTTTGGCCACCCTGTACAGTTTTAGGAAATAAAAATGATTCAAGAACATTAATTAGATGTCTCGTAACTGGCGTTCACGTAAGTTTTTCTTAAAACCCATAATTGTGACTGTGGTAATTTTTTAATATCTATCTGCAGATTGCATTATTTCAACAAAAAAATTTATTACATATAAGTGGTTGGGAGATATTCAATGCTAATATAGGAGTGAATAGAGGTTTAAAAAATGTACTGATATACATAGCATTCTATTTAAAAAAAGGCACTTGGTGCTATAATTTCGTCTTGACTCGCCATGTATGTTCGAAAATAATTTCCAGTTATAGACTTTTTTATTTAGTTTACTTGCATTTTTTTTTTAAATTTCTAGCTATCGTAGAACTCGAGATATCGACGTCCGACGCACTATTGCCCCACTCTGTATACATGTTATCGCGATAAGTCTTTAGGTCAAATCATCAACGTTGATAAAATGATATTTGTTTGATTCGATGATTTTTACCTTACCTTTGCTAACATCAAATTATGAAATGTTTGTTTTCTCTGTTTTAGTACATTTTAATAAAAGCTGTTTTTAAAAAGTTCTTCGACTTACATTTTATTCTGAAGCTTGTTTCAAAACTTTAGGAATTTTGTCGAATATAAAACTTAATTTTACTCGATTGTATAGGTAGATAAAGTACTGAAGTATTAAATTGGTTAGGATCGTTTTTTGTTAATCAAAAAAGGCGCTCTAGGAGATTGGAAATAAAAAGTGAAATTCTAGAATTTACTATTAAAGGAAACCCACTATAAATGTAGCACGAGCTTTCATCCTGACACGACTTTATCTGAAATGGTTATCGGCATACATTTTTCTTGTATTCAGCTGCGTGTCCGCGTGGAATTTGAACAAATAAATACTCGTGTTGAAAAGTATTCTAAAAAGCAATAACCGAAATGCAACATTGCGTTTTTTAAAGCCGATATACATTATTAGGCTCCCGGAAGCAGAAAATTACATTTTGTATTCATCCAATTTCATGACTGATCGTTGCCCTGTTTATTGAATTATGGAGCTGAATCGAAATGAAATCGTAAATAATATTTTTATTGTTCAACATGGACGAGCAAACTAATGTAGCTGTAAAAATGGTTATGATAAATAATACAACCTGACAGTTTCGATGAACATTTAATTTAATACTAAAATTTGTGCGCCCTTCTGAAAAGCCATAAATATTATTTTAGGAACAAATACTTTATAAAATAATTCAGAGAAAAACATTTCTAAAAAATATGAAATAAAATTGTATTCTCTTTTCGGCAGACTTATAGAGGGTAGGTGTCTCACTGGGAACTGAATCGGTTGATAGTTGGAAAAACATGTAACCAAAAATTTTGAAAATTTTAGGAGTCACCAAAGTCAGTGTAGCCAATCCAACTAAAATAATTACAAACCTGTGGTACTTCCGGTTATACCGGAAGTCGATACCAATTTGCTTATTTTAAATCGAATACCCTATATATTTTCGACTTTTAGAAATGACCATAAAATTTTGAGTCGAAACATGAAGCACACCCTATAATTAAACCTAGCAGTTTCAGAGATATTTGACATTTTATAAAAAATGTGACAGGTGCAACGGTTTGCAATAACCGTTATAACTTTCTTTGTGTAGGAGATCCTTATTTACTCTTTTGCATGTAGAAGGAACACAAGATGAGCGATTCTCTACAGTAGGAATAAATTCCATAATAGTATACCAAGTGTTCTATTTTTCACGTTATATTTTATCAAATGCAAACCTCAAGAACTTTTTTATTTCAATTGGAACACCCTGTATGTTTTGACATAAATTATATAAAATTAAATTCCTTTTCATCTGGTTAGCATTGTAGGGGTTAAAGTTACAACTTTTTGAAATATTGGCGATTTTCTGAATGTTCAAGAATTTTTAATAATAATTGCTATTAACTTGGCCATGATTACAAACAATCATTAATGTCAATCAATCTCCAGCACGTTTAAATTACATCCACGCAGATTTTTTATATTTGTTTATTGTTTATGGAGAATGTGATGAGGTAATATTAAGAATATGTAACACAAAAGAACTCTATACTTGCCACACTTTACTATGGACATTAAATAACACTTGATGTCAAAGCTACCCCTTAATTATGCAACAAGGACGAAAGATAAAATGTCTGTTACTTTACCATTCTGTATCAAAAGCCGTACCCAACGACTTATATTTTACTACGGACCAAAGTTACATAATATGCATCCAAGTAATTTAAAGGAAATTAAAAATAAAATTAAATTGCAGAATAACATAAAAAAATCTATTACTGAAAACTTTGAAATCATTAAAAAAATGTCCTACTAGTGTAATGGGTATATCACACTAGTAGTAAATTTTTTTTCTGGAAATGGGTTTAGAATGTCATGAAACTTCGAAATTTTAAATTTGAGCGAAAAAAATTACTGTATGTCGGTCTGCTTGTAACTTCCTTTGTCAGAAAGTTTTCTCCGAAACGGTTTAAGATATTGACGTATATATTATAACGAGATCTGGAACTGGATTGTTTTTTTAACATATCCGGTGAAGGGTCTCGATAAGTCAAGGTCTCGAAATTTTTTATAATATTTTCATCCCCCCACCACCCCCCACTCCATTATTAAAGGGGTTGATAAAATAAAATAGATAGATGTTCACTTGAAATTTGGTATACGTACTAGATTTTATTTTGGTATTTTTCCGTTGAAGGGTTGGGGGGTAAATAAGGGAAAATAAGTAAAGCAAGTTGATAAGAGTACAGGAACTTGAAATTCGGTGTATGTATTAGAAGCTAAGGCCTCAGATTTTTTTATAATATTTATAATATTTTTCGAATTAAGTACATACGCACTTCGTTCAACACTAAACACTAAACTATCAACTAACGTTGTCAATAAAGCAAAACAAAATAAAAAGTTGGTACAAAAGCCAAAAAGGAATAGAAAAAGAACGAACAAGTAAGTTGTGTCTGTACGTAATCAAGAATTTGACAACTTGAACGGTAAGTCAGTAAAATAAATCTTAACTATAAATACACAATGACGCGAAATTCAAAAATAACAAAAACAACGAACGGCGGGTTGGACGTCTGTACATAACGAAGCACCGACAGTAACTAAAATATTGCACAAGGCAGAGTTAGAGTATAGTTTTCTTCAGATCAGATCTAGATCTAAACCTACCTCAATATTCCAGCAGTTCTCAAAAAATTTTATTGAAAATTTGCGAAATTTTTGTTTATTTTTTTTTCTCCAAAACTATGCTTTAGACCCCATGTTATATAAGGTTTTTTTGTTTGTCTTGCTCCCTACCACCAGTTTTTTTTTAATGACATGAAACTAATTACACCCTGTATATATTATAACGACATCTGGAACTACTATATTTTGAGATAATTCCGTTGAAGGGTTGGGGGTTAAATAGAGGTAAGTAAAGGAAAATAAGTAAAGAAAGCTGGTAAGAGTACAGAAACTTGAAATTTGGTGTATGTACTGTGTTAAGGCCTCAAATGTTTTAAAAATATTTTCCATCAGACATGCTTCCATTGTTGGGGGTAAGTAGAGGTACAAGGGGAAAAAGAAGTGAAGCATACTGTAGAAGTACAGAAACTTGGGATCTGATGTATATACTAGAAACTGAGTTCTCAGATGTCTTTCTAGTATTTTTCTATGACATCTGCCCCAAATATTATTTAAATATATTCAAAATGTTTTCTTTAACGTGACTGGGATTTAAAATCTGGATGTGGAAGTAGTGATTCCTTAGGCAGCGGTTTTTCAAAAAAACGGGTTTCTGGGTTCTCTATAAGATTTCCCAATAATTTACTTTCTGCACGAGTAATAAATAATAAGGTCCAATTAATAAGGTGCCTAATAGCTTTAAGAGGTTTTTAATAGTATTTTTTTAAGACAGTACATTTTTGTATGGTATGATATTTTAATAGGAAGCAATTGTCTACATTACGTCTGTACTCCAAAACATAAAATTGTCATCAAATCCAGAAATATTTTTATAAGTCTTATGAGAGAATTGAAAGATTCGAAATTATAATTTTTAGTTTTACGTCCAGCTATATACTGAAGTTGAAACACTAATACAGTTAAATTTTCATGTTTTCATTAAATTGAGTAATAAAATTTCTAGTCAGTATGAACAGCTCTAAAGTAATTTACAATTTTAATTTGCTATTGTAATCAAGTCTTTCTAGGTCATTGGATCTATTAAGCTCCTAGCTATTTAACAGCGCGGTTATATTAATTTCCTTGTTGGAATAATAGGTTCAAAATATAATGGTGAAAAACTAACTTAATTATAGAAGTGAAAAATGAGGATACGTAACTTGGTATTAGACTCGTATGAACTACAGTGGAAAGAACAATATATAATGCAAACAGTTTTTATCGATTCCAAGAGAATAATGAAAAGAATTGATTTGCTCTTTTAATTGAACATTTGAGAAACGTTATTATTATCTATACAATTTTTTTACAAGTTCATAAATAAAAATTTTGACATTCTTTTCTTTAGTAATCGCTGTAAATGTTTTTAATTTTTATGCCTTATACTTTAAACCCGCCTCGAACTCTAGAACTTGCACAGACATCTATTTCTCCATGACACTATAATGTTATGATATCAGATTAGTGATATCCCCCCCCCTCCCGGTAAAGTTGCCATATTATTGTGCTCTCTTCATCTGAGGACTTTGACGGTCACTGAGTTCGATTTTGATAACAAAGCAATACATCATGACTCCCTCTCCTATCCAACACGTGCAAGAGACAAATTGTACTTTTTCAGGAAATCGTTCAAGATTCCGAATCAGGAGGTTTTGAATGTTGCTAAGTTTGATTTCAGTATCAGTAGTAGTCTTCTGATATGTCATGACATGCCAGAGAAGGATACAATAAAAAGTTTAAAAAGTCAAGAACACGTTTATAAAACATGCACTAAAGATGGAAACATAATTGTTGGCTTTGCTATTACAATGTTATTTATGACATTGTTACAAATAATAGCGGGGGACACTAATAAAAAAATATGTATGTATATTATACAGTCTCCCTCAATAAACTGGCAGTTTTTTTTAAATATTTTGTATTAGAACATTTGCAATTACGAATCTTATGAACAGTTACAATATTATGCGCAGTTACAACACTCTCCACTTGCATCTTTTCTTGAAATATTTCAAAACCTTTATGTTTACTGATCTATTTTTTCAAAAACCATAGTAATGGAGGTAAGGAATTGGGATTTTGCTCTAGAATTGAAAATATCTTCTACAGAGCCAATCTAATTTCTTCCCCGGTTTTCGAGGGTGCTGAAACCGATTCCGGGGTTCAAAAAAAGTTTTTCAGCCCGTTAACCCTCCGAAATCGCCCCAAAGCAACCCTTAGAGTTTCTTTCCCGGCGCAGACATCAATCTAACCCTGTATTTTGGTGAATTGGCCCTTCTCACAACTTATGGTGGTAATTTTAGAGGGGGATGACCCCAATCACCCCTACCCCTCGATCAAAACACCCCAGGGGGTGGGGTTTTTTGTAAAAATGTTCACAATCTTTAAAAGGGGGATTTGTTGGAGGGAAGATGAAGGTGGCCAGGGTTATAACCAGGAGTGGTTAGAACCCCCCCCAGGCGGTAGATTTCTTTCATGTAAAAAATATGTAACGTTTCTAAGAAGGGGATTTGATGGAGGAAAGATGAAAGGCGACTAGGGTTTTAACAACCCTCAGGAGTGGAAATTCTCGGATATATACAGGGTGATTTACGTAGGCCATGCATTAGAAGTTTTTGAACTTGCAGTTGGATCAGAAATTTGAAATTTGGTGTGCAACCATAATCGATCATTCCCATTCTATCTAAAATATTTTTAGTTCTTCAGCTATACAGGGTGTGCCAAAAGTCGGTATCAACTTTCTTATTTTAAATATATACTTTTTTTTGCATATTTCGATTGGCCTTCTGATTCTGAGTTAAGGCAACCCAAGTTATGTTAACTTATCTATTACAGTTTTTGACATATGTTAATTTTTTGAGAAAACTAACCCATGTAGTAGTTTACGAACAAATTTGTATCTCGCAAACGTTCAAAATTAGGAAACCAAATTTGTGGAGCACTTAGCTAAAAGTCCAGGCTAACTCATGATGTTCCATCGATGGTTCCATTATATACCATATGGGCTCGGGAGATTTTCAAATGTTGCAATCAAAACTTGCCAAGAAGTCAATTTTTTCAAATAGGTGCCATATTTTTTTTGACGACATTCGAAAGAAAATTGAATTTACTTACTTAAGCATTCACTATACCTAACTTCAACTACTACATAGTTATCCAATAAAAATCAAGAAATGCCGAGACATTGCTTGGTTCTTCAAGTGTGAAATAGGAACAAGAGGCAATTGTAATAATTTAATCAAACATGGATTCCTATTAAATTTTCAAGTATGAAGTATGAAGATGAAATGCGACCAGTCTTTCACCTTCTCTCCATCAGACCCCCTATCTAAAAATGCTGAATATTTATTACATAAAAAAAATCAACCACTTGGAAGGGTTGTAACCACCCCTGGTTATAACCCTGGTCAATTTCATCTCCCCTCCAACAAACCATCTTCTTAAAAGTTGTAAATATTTTTTACAAAAAAATATTCCACCCCCTGGGGGTGAGAAAATTCTCTGTATGCCAGCAATGACTAGTTTCAGGGAGTACGTTTTAAAGAAATTTTGGAATCAGAGGATCTAACATTAAGCTATGCACAGTTACTCATCGAGCGTTCTGTATAACCACCCTATCCTGAAATCAGTAAAAACAAGTTTTAATTCCAGAGCTTGATGGTTAGGGATACCAAAGGCATTTGAGAAGCTTTTACAATCAAACCGCGAATGCTTTTGTGGAAACAAAATTAATTACATTAATTTAGATTGTAACTGATAAATTTAATTCAATCTATACTACACCAAGGCGTAAAATTAACGAAGAATTTAAGAAATTATATTTATTCTTTAATCATATAAGTTTTTGAACAGCGCCATTACGACAAGTCGTCTATATAATTTATAGATTTGGTTTTAAAATAAAAAGTACAACGTAAGATAAGGAATATTTGAAAATTTAAAAACTGCATAATTAACTATGCGTTTAATGTTTCGGTTTTCGCCACTAGGAGCGCTAAGAAAACAGGTAAATGTACGAAATATATTTATACCTATAATAGTCAATATTATCCAATTCGCATACTCGAACATTCGACAGCGTGGTCGGCTAATGAGTGGTACGACGCATCAACCTGTCACGCGTCGTTTTAAGGAAAACGATTTTTAATGGTTAGTTCAAGGGAGAATTAAATTACAATTAATAATAAGCTTTTTTAATAGAATAATTAAAAAATCGTGAATAATACCATTGTTGATGTGCTTCTTGAGGTTTGCAAATATTAAAAACAATAAAACACTCTTATCTAATTATACAAGGTGTCTCACCGGGAACTGAATCGATCGATATTGGAAAAAGTATGTAACAAAAAGTTTTGAAAATTTTGGAGGTTACTAAAGTCAGTGTGGCCAATCCAATAAAAATAATTACAAACATGTGGTACTTCCGATCGACATCAACTTGGTTATTTTAAATGGAACATCCTATACATTTTCGATTTTTCGAAATGACCATGAAATTCTTATTCGAAACATGTAGCACATCATATACCTAAACCCAGCAGCTGCTAAGATATTTGACAGTCTATGCAAAAAAATTGACAGGTGCAACGGTTTGCAACAACCGTTATATTTCTTTTTGTAGGAGATCCTCATTTGCCCTTTGGCACGTAGAAAGAACACAAATAGTCCCTACAAAAAAAAATAAATTCCATAATCCTATACCAAGCGTTCTATTTTTCACGTTGCATTTTGTAAAATTTAAACTTCAAGAACTTTTTTATTTCGAATGAAACACACTGCATTCTTTTACATAAAATTATGTAAAATTAAATTCCCTTCTTTCTGTCATAGCCATTGTATTCATTAAAGTTACAACTTTTTAAAATATTGGCAATTTTCTGAAATGTTCAAAGAATTTTTAATAATAATTGCACAATATTCTAAAATTATCCAGTATGCGTTTTATAGTGTATGGTGTTGGTCCCTGTTCTTTTGGGTATCGAGTAGCAAATGTTCTTGATATTATCTTATCATATTTTTCATAAATAATAAACAAATCTAAAAGTCTTTGTGGGTGTAATTTAAACGTGCTGGCATTTTTTTACATAAGGGGATGACTGACACAAATGATTGTTTCTAATCATTGCTAAGTGATGGCAATATTATTAAAAATTCTTGAATATTTCAGAAAATTGCCAATATTTCAAAAACATTGTAACTTTTAAAAAGTGAATTTAATCTTACATAGCTTGACGTAAAAAATGCAGAGTGTTCCATTTGAAATAAAAAAGTTCTTGAGGTTTCCATTTGACGAAATGTAAACGTGAAAAATTGGTATACCGTTATGGAACTTATTTTTATTGTAGAGACTAGCTCATCTTGTGTTCATTTTACGAGCCAAAGAGCAAATGAGGATCTTCTACACGAAGAAAGTTATAGCGGTAATTGCAAACCATTGCACCTCTCAAATTTTTTATGTTGAATGTCTAAAATCTCCGAAACTGCTGGCTTTAGATATAGCGTGCGCTACATAATTCGACTTAGAATTCCATGGTAATTTCTAAAAGTCGAAAATGTATAGGATGTTCCATTTAAAATAAGCAAGTTGATATCTATTTCCGGTATAACTGGAACTGGAACTGCTTGTAATTATTTTGGTTGAACTGGCCACACTGACTTTAGTAACTCCCAAAATTTCCAAAATGTTTTATTACATAATTTTCTCAATATCGATCAATTCAATTCTCAGTGCAGCACGCCGTATAAGTAGGCATAATTTCAAGTTGTTAAAATTTACTTGCAAGATTCGACGATTCGACCTAAATTGACCGATAAACATGTGAAGTTGCATAAAAGCTTGTGGCAAAAAAAGGAGTGCAAATTAAGATTTAAACATCTAGTTCAATAAAGATATCATTTTTCAAAAAAATTTATCCCGGCAAGCTGATTTTTTCAGGGTCGATGAAGGGGTGCCTCCCGAGTATCCAACCAAAAGTCACAGTCCACACCCCTTGTAGGGTGTTGCAATAGGGGTGGTTTCTTTTTTTTTTTTAATTTTCTTTTTTCAGCTTGTAGATAATAATATTCTCTACAACATTGCCTAATAAAATTTTTTGGTAACTTTGATTTTTGGCGGTCCAGCGCCCATTCACCATATTTATATTATTATGGTTTAGGAAATATACAAACAAAAGGCTGAATAGCTGGTTTTTGCAGGGTTGCTCGAGAACTGTCTCCTGAGTCTCTAACCAGATAATCGCATTCCAACCCCTTCGGGGTTTAGCGCAATAGGGGTAGGCTCTTGATTTAAAAATATTCACTTGTACTTAATAAAAGTCACACCGCGTTTCCAGATCGTTTATGTTTTAACATTTAAGCATATATAATAGGGATGTTCAAATGAAATTTTGAGGTACGACGGTTGAAACAAATGGGATGTAATGTCCAAGTAACTTTGTGTTTTCAGTGATGTGCTTTACGTGTTAATGTGAATTGTCAATTGAACTAATTTCCGCACCACTCCTGAGGTACAGTTCTGGACGCCGTTTTTTTTACGTGATTTCCCCAGAGGGCCTACTTCACGATCGTACAAAGACAGTTTTCTCACCATTCGAGCCGTCCTTTCTTTGAGGAGGGACCGGGTTCGCTTATGCCTTGTGCATGATCATCGTCAGTGAGGTTTAAAATGTCCTCCTCGTCAACGAGTGGTTCCTGGGCACTTGTTTACTTGTTGTAATCGTAAAGATCTTCATCATCGCTGACATTATCGTCATATGAAATTGTTGGTAAAATTTTCACGTTCTCACAGGTCTCACCCGCACAGTGTTTGCAGATTCCTGTGCACTTCAGACCAGCTTTGCGGCAACTGCGGGCTGCTCGGCATGGTCCTGCGCATTGGCATGCTTCAAAAAGCTTCAAAAGATCTGCTGGAGCAGGGTCTCTTGTAGTCATGCACGGCATCCAACCGCGTGCTTGTTTCTCCCAGCCCCATTCATCTGCATCTAGGTACTGGCCAAGCCACATTTATACTTGGTGGTACGTTCTGAGGGAATGTTGTTTGGCTGCGTCTGTAGTCGGTGGAAGCGTGGAAAGATTGCTTTTAATTTTAGCGGTTGATCGGACGAAACATTTGTAACGGAAAGCGTTCAAGGAATCGTCCTTACCATGATCACCATACAATAAGATCATAATGCATTCTCCTGCAAAAGTTACTGTCTGAGTATCATTGCGTTTATTGAAGAAGAATCAAACAAATTTTTGTAGTTCGGGATGTTTTTCAATCATTGTGAAGAGTTTTCCTTTTCCTTATCCAAACATCGAGGAGGTGGTGTCGCAACCACTGAACGCATGTAAAAACCGTATCCACTTCCGTGTTTGGGATGAGTGCTTTCAACTGCTTGTGGAATAAATATGTTGTGGTTTCTGTCCTCGGCCAGGCTTCCTAAAAGACACGTTGGTGGTTGATACTGAGCATAATGCGACTAATAACACCAACAGGTCAATGTCTTCACCGATTATATATACATTTCGTCAAACGTTGCTGATCTCTCCAGAGCTGTGGACACAATTAGTACGTCGGCATCTTCTACAGCTTGTAGAACTTTAATGCCGGACTGCCGCAGATATGTAGAAAGGATGATAAGAAATGTTTTCTTATTTCGTTCATTTGCGCTAAATTTTTCTTGACGCCAGTGGTACTGTGGTGTCGTCAAAAACATAATCAGTCGATGTTTGTTTAGCGCGACGTAAACGTTCGTATGTTTTTGTGCCCTAGTCTTTTTCGTTGTCTGGATAGCCGTCAAATATGATGGAGACATTCCCCACAAACTGCTGTCTAACATATGCAACATACTGGTCACAACACGCTCCCCTCCTCCTATTGATATAGACAGATGTTCACTACATTCGGGGTGACCTTGCATTCCTCTCTTAAACCTGTAAACAGACATCAATATTGCAGCCGCATACATTTTTCATTTAATGAGGCCTCTACTGGTTAATATCAACATTAAAAAAAAATGATTATAAGGAAATAACGCTGTAGAGATTTTTATTAATGCCCCAAAATAATGAGACCACCCCTATTGCGCTAAACCCCGAAGGGGTTGGACTGCGATTATTTGGTTGGAGACTCAGGAGACAGTTCTCGATCAACCCTGCAAAAAACCAGCTATTCAGCCTTTTGTTTGTATATTTCCTAAACCATAATAAATAAATAATATGGTGAATGTTTTCCCATATAATGGGCGCAGGACCGTCAGAAATCAAGGTTGCAAAAAAATTTTATTGGGCAAAGTTGTAGAGAATAATACTATGTACAAGCTGGAAAAAGAAAATTTCAAAAAAAGAAAAATAAGAAACCACCCCTATTGCAACACCCTACAAGGGGTGTGGACTGTGACTTTTTGGTTGGATACTCAGGAGACACCCCTCCATCGACCCTGAAAAAATCAGCTTGCCGGGACTTATTTGTGAGCACCCCCTATAGAGAAGGTCGACTTTTACTGTACTAATCCTAAAATGCCAACTTCAATTTTTGCCGGAGTCGCCGGTGATACAACCACAACTCCTTTTCTAACCTCCCATTAATTTCAAAAAATAGAGAAGTTACTGCAATTGGTAAAAATATGTTATAAGACTAGATATTTACGCTTTGAGGTACCAGGAACACGAAAAGGTAGTTTTTAAAACATTTCTGTGTGTATGTACGTATCCGGACAACGATAGCACCGAAACTAGTGAACGGATGTTGATGGAATTTAGTACAAGAGCGATATTAATATCGTACATGGTCTGGAAAGTACTGGTGCAGACCGGGTGACGTTCATTCCCTTTTGACACATACAGTACAGTATGCCTTTTTATTATACTTTTCGAAATTAGATGTTATTCTTATTTCAACGATATATCACACTTTATTCTTTTCCGTTAAAAAAGGATTGTTCAAGTCCTGTGACGACCCATCGTTTTGAATATTATGTTTAATATACGTAGGCCGTAGCCTAACGTAGTATACCGCATAGTTAATGTCAGTCTTAGAGTTTTGAGGTTGAAAATCTGAAATATTTTAACAAGTAATACAATGTATTAAGGTAAAGGCCTTAGTAGACGAGCTACTTGGAAAATCAATGAAATTTTACGTACCTATGTATTCTTATATATTCTACGGATGGAGTAATTATATTTCAAATTTTTTGATCGTATGGAATGGGATATATTCGTTGTTGAATTTTGATTCTTTAGCATTGGATTGTTTATGTCGGGTAAAAACAGCCACATTTCTTCTTGTTACTTGGAAGCGCTTCTTGCTATTTTCTCAAAAACTAGTATAAAGTAGAATGATATGGTAGTATTTATTCTGGATAATTTGCGAAAACCTCGACCTGCTGATTCTTGAGATATAACATGCAATAGATTAAAAAATTTATGACTGACCATAAATACGAAGCGATGTGGCAACACTACAAGATAACGCGGTTGCCGACTCTCAGGTGTGGCAATTTTCAAATGGTGCCTCACTCCTCACCTATATCAACTCTAATTCTTGGTCGCGTAGAAATAAGTGAAAGGCAATTTTAAAATAAAAAATCTGTCAAATATTTAGTAAACAAGGTACAAAAAAAGTACTCCTGTACGGGATTCGAATCCGAAAATCGTCTCAGTTAGTTGTCTCTTAACGCTCTCGGCCACCGGGATATACCGATTTAAATTTCAAATCATTTCATGGAAGATGTTAAAACTTCAAGGCAATAAATCAACTGAAAGTGGCTCAAAAATCTTTTAATTACTACTGTTAGTAGTTTTTTAAGAGCACTTTTAAATAATAATACATATTGCAAAACACTCGGAACAATGCGCGTATACGAAACAAAGACTATATTGCATTTGATCGGCACATTTCTAAAACATGTAATATCGCTCGTAGAGAGAAAATGTTCATATCAATGTGTTGGTGACCACATTCTGCATAATTTTCAGTATGTCCGTCCATCTGCCCGCCACGTTCCTTGTAAGAGCCAATATTTTTTACTTTTTTTGACGATCTCGGATGATTAGAGGTCGAGCTTGAGCTCTGTGCCCCCCAATCATCGCTGTAGACTGTAGACCTGGACCAGTCTCGTAAGGGGTGGGCTTTTTCGCCAACACCCCCCCCCCCCCAAATGCGAACGCTGTTCTGGGTCGTTTCTTCTGGCGCTCCCGTCTGTCTTGACTTTCTTTCTTTGCTGTCATGTCTGCTCCCGGGAGCGTCTTTCGTCTGTCGTGAGAGGGAACAGCTGTTGCCGAGCCTTCTCAGAGTTTGGAGGGATTTTGGGGGTGTTTGACTAGTCGGAAGCCCAGCGTGCCAATTGGCCTCATATGCTCCGATTGCGTCGGAAGGAAGTATTGGACTATGTAGCTCAAGGATTGTGTTCGGCCAAAGACGCTTATTTTAGCGTCAAGAGGTCGACACGGGCTAGGGTAAGGGTACCGAGCTGGTTGTTTGCTTGGTACCCCCGGGATCGGGTTATTTGGGTGTTTTTGGTCATTGTCTACTTCCGGCGTGGCCTAAAGATCGGGCTGAAACAAAAAAACGGTAAAGTTATACTTACCCGGTATCCAGGATCTGGAGCTTCGGCCTCTTGTGCCTAGGAGCGTCGTTGGGGTCGTAGTCAGTCGCCTGTGTGACCAGCGGATTCCCTTCGCTGCTGCGCGGGCGTATAAATTCTTCGGTCTGTCCCGGATGACATCAGGTACGGGGGTGTATTCCAGGTCGCTGAAGATGTTGGCGTTTCTGACAAACCATGGTGCATCCAAGGCGCACCTAAGTGCGACGTTTTCCACGGCTTGTATCCTCTTCAGGTGGGTGGCTGCTTGGTATCTCCAAGCTACGGAGGCGTAGGTGAGAATAGATATCATAGGGTAGAGTAGAGTCGTCCTCATCCTCGCTTTCTGTATTATCGCCTCCGTGTTCTGTCTCCACGTCACGCATCGATCCATGATAACGTCAAGGTACTTGACGGTGTCCTGCCATTGGATGTTATCACCGTTCATGAACACGTGTCCTGTGGGAGTTTGCTTCCTGACTCTCTTGAAGAGGAGGGCTTGGCTGTTCTCCGCGTTGACTTTGACTTTCCACTTGTTGCACCACTCTTCCAGAAGGGATGCTGCTTCCTGGAGGTTACGGGTGGCAAGTCTGGCACTCCATGATCGTGCGATTATGGCAGTGTCGACAGCGTAGAGCGCCAAAGAGGCCGTTGCGGTTCTTGGCATGTCGGAGGTGTAGATGGTGATCAGGTGGGGAGAGCTTACCGATCTCTGCGGTACGCCTGCTTCCATGGGCCTGTAGTTAGACAGCTTGTCGGCAGTCTTCACACGGAGTTGCCTCCGGTGAAGGTAGGATCTCACAAACCTGATGATGCCGACAAGGTAACTTATCGACAACATCTTCGCCAGGAGACCTTCACGCCAAACCCTGTCGAAAGCCTTGTCTAAGAAGATCGCTCCTGTGACTTGGCGGTGGTTGAAACCCTCCGTGATGTACGCCGTTAGACGCAGTACTTAGAGCTCGGTAGGATGCTCGGTTCGGTAGGCGAACTGCTCATCTGGGATGATCTGGACCTCATCGGTCAAGGTTTTAAGTCTCTTCAGGATGATCTCTCTCTGCTACTTTACTCATCGCCGTTAGAAGACTGATACGCCTGTAATTTGAAGGAAGGTTAGATTCTTACCTGTTTTTGTAAGCACGATAACTTCAACTTTTACTCGTTTTTATAAAAAGCATGCTCAAATACGAAGGGTCTAGACAAGACTGTATATTTGAAAGGTATTACCTAATTTCTATTCAGTGGCTTTGTTTATATTGTCTGTCTCTTCTTTGCTTTTACGCTTATTTGTATGTCCGCCGACCGCCGTCTTGAATATTGTTCTGTTGCATTATACCTGCTTTTAAGGAAGCAGGTTTTAGAGTTTCTCTGATCACTTCCTGTGTTTTATTGCAACTCTGCTACTTCTCCGACTTTATTATTACAGCATCTCTTGCACTACTTCCGATAAAGGTTCGCTTGCATAAATGCTAGAGCATAAACATTTGCAGAAGCGAGTAAAACAGCGAACTTCTCCAAAACAATGAGAATTGTTTCTTAGAAATATCTGCATTGCCTTTTATTAAGACCCATTTTAGTAGACAAACTAGATAAGTTTTAAAAAATTTACACACAACGCGGAAACTGATAAAATGAGGTAAATTTGTTTGAACACATTTCCAGTATTTAATGTTTTATTAAATTTGAAAGAGACGTGTACATTTTTTGGTTCAACCGTTAAAGCATTTTAGAAAAAAATTAACAATGCGGCAATTCGGGGTTAAAATGGTGCAGGAATAGACAAAATTGTTGAATTTTGCAATGTCTGCGATGAAGCATGGTAGAAAATTTAACATTTTTAACTGACTTAAAAATCATAATATATATAAAATTCGTATGTATCATACAAATACCCACATTTGTACAGTAAATCAATTATTATACAGACTATAGAATCAGATATGATTTATGCTATTTGTATTGTTAGGGAATTACGCTTGTTAAGGTGTTCCTATTATATTTATTTTGTAAAATGTTCGCAATCCTATTTTCCTGCTTTATTAAATGTCAAGTAATGAAATGTTGGATATCAAAATTGAAAAAATTGAATAATAGTTATTTATTATACTAGTGTATAATTATGCACATTAGTCACGCAAGATAAAGTTAGCCACGAGACCGTCAGGTCGAGTGGTTAATTTTTTTAAAAACTAATTAAAAGAACCTGCATGAGTCACACAACACAATTATATTCGAGGGTTTTTTGAATATATGTTAAGCACAATCTATAATAAATATGTCTCCCTGTTTGTTTCTTGCCAAAGTAAATATACGTTTTACTTAAAAATTTAAGATGGTTTGCTGCATAATCAACATATACCGGTTTAAATTAATTTTGTGTCGTGTTTGTGTAATCTTTTTGGATAAAATTTATTATATTTGTTTATTTATTTATTCTTCTTCTCTTCTGGCTACATACAATTTAACACCATTTTTAGCATGTTAGGGTATAATTGAAAATCAGCTTTGGTGAATTATACCCATTGAATGATAACTTTAATGATGTTTTTATGTATGTGCATTTCTATTATTTATTCACTTTACTTTAATTATATATTATGTTTACTACCTACTGTAATATTTATCATTCAATAAACCTATTCTGTTCTATTTAATTTGAAGGAAATATTTACCGATATCTTCGAAGAAGTTTTTTGTACGATCACCAAGAAATAAATCGAAACAGTATAGTCATGCAGATACTTTCAAAATTAGACTAACCTTTAACACCTCGTATTACTTGTGAAAATATTTGAAATGGTCAACATCAAAGCTCTAACCCTGGCTAACTAGCCTACGTAGATGAAATATCATACTATTCAAAACAATTCGCCGTCACAGGACCTCAACAATCATTTTTTAACCAAAAAATGAACGGAAAAGAATAAAGTGTGATATATTGTTCAAATTAGAATAACATCTACTTTCGAAAAGTATAGTAAAAACACATACCATAGGGTCAAAAGGGCACTAATCGTCACTCGATCTGCACCAAAACCTTTTAATATCATATACGATACTAATATCGCTCTTATACCAAATTCCATTAAAATATGTTCGCTAGTTTCGACGCTATCGTATCCCTCATACATACATACATTTTTTTAACACCACTTTTTCGTGTTCCTGCATCGGACATCGATATGTAATGAATATGATCTTATCTCTTTTTTTTTACTAATTGCAGTTACCTCTATATTTACTTCCACATCTACGTAGTGGAATGAAAGTAATCGTAATTCAATTTTTTTTCTAGAAATAGGTTTAGAATATCATGAAACGTCGAGATATTAAATTTGAGCAAGAAAAAATGTTCTGTCTGTAGCTTTCTTGTTTTCTCCAGAACGGTTTATGATATTGACTTGAAATTTTGTATACGTATATATTAGCTGCTTTCGTTTGCAGTGAACATTTTAAACAGGATTTGAATGAATCATATGATACAAGATTGTATGGTAGGGGCAGAGACAACACATGAAACATGATTACGAATCACTAACGAAAGCAGCTATAATAACGAGATCTGGAACTGGATTGTTTTTTGAACACATTCGGTGAAAAGTTAGGGGGTAAATAGGGGTAAATAGGAAGAAATAGGGAGAAATGAGTAAAGCAAGCTGGTAAGAGTACAGTAACTTTAAATTTGGTGTACGTACTAGAAGCCAAGGCCTCAAAATCTTTTATAATATTTTCCATCCCCCCACCACCACCACCATCCCCACTCCATTATTAAAGAGGTTGATGAAATAAAATTGATATATTCACTTGAAATTTGATATACGTATATATTATAATGACATTAGGTACTAGATTATATCTTGGGATTATTCCGTTGGAGGGTTAGGGTTAAATAAGGGTAAACAGGGGAGAATAAGTAAAGCAAGCTGGTAACACTTGAAGTTCGGTGTATGTACTACAAGCCAAGGCTACAGATTGTTTTATAATATTTTTCAAAACCACCACCCCCCCACCCCTACACCATTATTAATGGGGTTGATAAAATAAAAATGAGATATTCATTTTAAATTTGGTACACATGTATTATAACGACATCTGGAACTAGATTATATTTTAAGATGATTCCGTTGAAGGGTTGGGGGTTAAATAGGGGTAAATAGGGAAAAATAAGTAAAGCAAGATGTGCAGAGTACAATTATTTGAGGTTTGGTGCGTACCTATAGTAGAAGCCAAGCCCTCAGATTTGTTTTTAATATTTTTCAAACTTTTGATAAATTTTGATACCTAGATTAATGTTCTCGCATTTTTACAACACCCATTTTTTTTGTGGAATATTAATATACAGCCTATTACGATTACTCCAAGTTGTGTAACTTTTTAAATAACTTTTTTAATCGGAACTTAACAAAAGTTTGAAAATTTCTAAAACTTTTCTTTATTTTTATCCCCTGTACATTTTACAGATTTTGTAATCATGTCAGGCTTGAAAGTTAGCCAAGTTCATTTTCAGTGTCTTAACAAAGCTTGCTAATTTTTCAACTTTTGTAAGTTTTCTTATGACATTTGTTCCTAATATTATAAAAATTCTATGACCAATTATTTCTGCATACTAAACTGCAAATATAGTAAAGAAGTTTACCTTTAAAAAGACTTGGAAGGAAAATCTGGATGTGGAAGTAGTGATTCTTTATGCAGCGGTTTTTTAGTTAGTGGGGAGGTGAATCCCTATTTTTTTTTAATTGGTGGGAAAGACAATTAAGCTAGTTTTTATTACTGATAGTTTAAGATGTCACCTTCTCACTTTTTCTGTGTGTTAAGGCAGTTTAAGCCTAATAAACGAGATATTGGTGAAATAATAAAATTGTTTTATTCTTTCTTAACACAAGCCATATTATATGCAGCAAATATCCGAAATTTCGTACAATTTTTTAAAGCATTGTTTTAATTTACAGAAAACTGATGAAGAGGAGGAATTAGACATAGACCTTTCGGACCCGGAACTAAATAAAGCAGCCGTGAAAATCCAGGCTTCCTTCAGGGGTCACATGGTCCGCAAAGACAATGAGGGCGAAACAACAACTGCTAATTAAATACTTCATTACCATTTACATATGTATATCCTACTAAAAAGTACTCATTATTCTGTGTTTAAAACACACTTGTGATCCTTTCATATACCTACCTAATTATATTACATATTAATAAGCTTTACTTCACCGACAAAAATGAAATACTTAAAATCTCCTTGGAAATGGTTTATTGCCTACTTTACATTATGAGAACCCAAAATATACTTTTTTTTGGTAGTCTAGTGGATGAAAATACGATGTCTCACACTTACTAAAAGCTATACTTTTCCATTAGTGTTGAGTAGATGTAGCTTTTAGTTTCGATGTATGGGCTCCATTCCTTGCCAACTAATATGTTTGAATTGCGTTATAATCGATTTTCGTCGCCTCGTCGCTATTACAAAATAACTACATGTTTTTTTAGATAAGCAAACGTTTTGCATTAAAGAAATAATTATATCTTCTTTAGAAACCCTAAATGAAAATTATTTTCTTTTAACTTAAGACAATTGTGCAAGAGGTTAGTCATTTTAAACCGCCTGTATACACTGATAATAGTGTACTAAATAATTGTAGTGATGGTTAGTATACAGGCTACAACTATCTGATAATAGCATTAAGTTAGTTTGCTTAGATACTTTAAGCCTATTTAGAGCAATATCCTATCTCATATTAAAACAAACAAATCTAACGTTTCGGAATGTTACCAGAATTGGGAAAAAAATTTCAGTGATAGGTAAAACAATGATCTCAACATTGATTAAATATAATATGGCACTAGACAAATTTAGAAGATTAGAATCCCAATTAATCCCAACAGGCTACAACCGTCATAAATCAGAACATGTGACCAAGACCAGAAATAGATTTATGAAGGAAAGCGTAATTTTCACGTACATAAAGTACAAAATTTTCTAAAATTGTGGTCTTGAGAACTCTCCCATTTAATCGAGTCATTAGGCCTTAAACAATACTTTTCATGGCAACACATTTTTTTGCCTTTTTCGTCTTTATTCTTAACTGAAACAAGACATTACTTTTTTGTAAATCCAATAAACAAGATACATCTGATCTATCTATTTTAAATGAGTACTATAGCTTTACTGCACAAGAGCCAATTTTTGTTGTTGCATAGCTACAAAATTGGCAAAAAAGCGTAGAAAAATTGTTGCGTCATAGAAAGTGTTCTTTAAAGTTTAACTACTTACTAGAAAGGGATAGGATAGTAGTTGAGGTCATTTTTGTATATAATTATATGCTGTACAAAATGAATATTTTATCCATTACTCACTTTTCCAGATATTCAAGAAAATGCAGAAATTACAACCTTTCTTCCTAATGTTGATAAATCTGGGTTTTACACTGATTTTTTCTAACAATTATGAACAGATTCTGACTGTTAAAAATGGTTGTAGTCTCTTGGGACAAATTAAAGACAAGAATGTTTAATATAATTGGACTAACAACACCTCACCCCCATGATTTAAAAGAAACCCAAGATGAAATGGTTAAAATGTAAATCAGGATGCATACTGGTATTTGTTATCAGTCAAGTGTACTAAATGTGGGGAATTAAGAGAATCAAAGTTCTCTGTTTTTTTTCTAAATATCATCGAACAGTGAAGTCGAGGAAACATTTCTACGTCAACTTATCAGCTGAACAATATATTAACCACTGCGTTCTAATGAAAGCACCATGTAAATAACTACGTTAAAACAAAAAACATCAAGTGTCAATTTCAGAAAGCATTCATCGCTATAATGTGCTATAATCTTTCATCCGTATTGGAAAAAACCATTAATGCCTCAGGAGATCAAATACGTACAGATTTTGTTTTCAATAAATCCTTATCAAGAACACCAACCTATTTTTACATTAATCCATTATTTTTACGCTTTGCTAAAAGCGCCTCGAAGTGATGATCGCTGAAAGCGGGGATCATAAGGAACTTTAATATAGGTATCGTGTAGAATATAATAAATACTACAACATATAAGTATTTCATCAATAAAAATGTTATACAATTATTTATACTCTATATTGTTTCATGACAAACTCGTACTCGATTTTCAAAAGCTTTAATAGGCCAAACGCCAGGGCGATAAAAATGGATCTACTTCCGAATAAATCCAGAAACTTCTGAATTTGGTGAAATTGTGGACTTAGTAGCGTTAGTAACATATTAGATTAATAAATGCCATTATATTGGCAAGATGGTGACAAAACAATTTTTCCAAAATCTCTCATATCCAGTGCGCCCTACGATCAATCGATGCAGACGGTCGTTTGCGTCCGTCTTTTCCCTAACGCACTCCTAGCAGTAATAACCACCGTGTACGCTTTCACTGCAGTTCTTGCTATGTCCTTGTCCAACGTACAGCAATACGTTCTCTGTTCTTCTTGTCCTCATTAATCTTAGCCGATTCGCTTTTGTTTCTTTGTTGTTATATTTTAGATCGAACTTAACGCACTGTGTGTTGAATTAACAAAAATTTTTGTTAAATAAGGGAAGCAATGATTAAATTAGTGGATTGTATTCAGTGATTCATTTGTTTCTATACCCTAATATTTGTTGATAGACGGTTGTTTTTTATGATATAATTTCCTTTTGTTATTATTACCACGATCGGAAGGAAAATACCGCCAGATGTTTACATCTGTAAAGGTTTTTTTGGGAGAATTATTACGAAATTTAAAGGAGATCAAAGGAGAACCGCCAAACAGATATGGAAAATGGCCTATGCGAGTGTCCAAATAAAATCTATACCAAATTAAAGTTCACGACGAGTACATTGAAAGTTTAGCTGGACACGACTTCATACGATAGGTCTTTCTAGGATTTTCAAAGTTCTAAAGTTCGAAAGCTTAACATAACATATTAAGTTTCACATAGCATTCAACATATTTCGCTCAATATATTTGGTTGAATTTTGTCAAAGAAAGAGAAAGGACATTTGTATACTACACTGACGATTGCTTTTTAGTATTTTGGCAGAACCCTTGAAACAATAACGACATCAGCGGAATTCTTAGATCAAGAGTATGTCGTTATTGAGACATCTGATGAAGAGTATGAAGAATTCGTTTCTGCTGATGCTTAACCTTTTATTATTTGTCTTAAGGTGACGATTTTCAAGAAAGAGACGTTCGATAGGGAAGGGAAATAGTTATTATTTTTGGCCAAAACTTTTTTCTTAGTACTTACTTATATTTGAAAAAATTATAAAGCTACCTAAGTAGAACCATAAAAATACTATTGAACTGTTAAAAAAAAAATAGATTTAAAATTACGAAACAGGACGATTAGCATAATCTTAACATTGAAATTATTGAGTGAAAATTCTTAGTAATGGTCTTGTTATGGTTCTGCTTAGGTAATCTTATAGTAAATATGAGTAGTAGGGAAAAAAGTTACTGCCAAAAATAATAAATATTTCCCTATTGGATGTCTTTTCCTTGAAAATGTTCATCTTAAGACATGCCTACACTAACTAATCCTATACTGACGAAAAAAGTATCCAAGACGTATGAGATTTGTCAAAGAATATATACAATTTTATAATCTCTTAAAATTGAGTTTATGAACCTCGGAGTCGGAAAACTTCTAGAAGGACACATCCTGTAAAGTGCCCAGAAATTTTAATGTACTCGTCATAGTATACGGCTTATTTAGAAGCATGCGCAGGCCATTTTGGCGGACCCAATTTGCTAAAAATTATTTTTAATTGTACCGACAAGATGGGCTACCAGGCTACTTAGCGGTACATGTTATTGTATCAGATTCTGTCACTATCCTCAGACTGAACTGGTTCGTCGGTGTGTGAGTGTTAGAGGAGCGTATCCAGGAATGAATTGAAATCTTCGTTATTAAATTAGTCAAGTAAGTATCTACTGTATATTGGTATGACTAGAATTTAGGCAGCATTCCCGGAATAGGACCTTGCAGGTTTGTAATGTGTCAAACCAGTTTTCCTCCCTATTCTTCTGCAAACCATACCTTCATTGGATTTGGTACTAAGTAGATTCTTAGGAAATCTAGCCACATCTGCAACTGTGGTGACATAGATGAAATGTTGAATTTAGCTCTATTCCTGATCTCCAGAATTGGTGATAACGATGAATGTACTGAGACTCATCTGTTTTCCTTTAGGCTAGCTGTAGGTACAATGAAGGCAATGCAAACGTAGAAGAGCTCCTGGGCCATTAGGGTATTATCGGCCGATTTATACTCCACAACAAGCATTTATACTGAATAAGACTGGTATGCCGAGATTATTCCCCAAAAAAACGCATAGTACAAAATTTGCAGGAGAAATACCCTTTAAATTTTATGACTAGTATGGTCGCAGGGTGCACTAGAGACGGGATTTTTTCCACTATCTTGCCAATATCGCAGTGCGAGTATTAGAAGTACAAGACTACACATCTAGTTTGTTATTAATGCACTAAAACCTACAAGACAAAGCTACTGGGCGCCCGGCCCATAAGGAAACAGAAATAAAATTTACTGGGTGTTTATCAGAAATCAAAAATTAATATAACACACGTTTTTACATTTAATCATCTTATTTATAAAAAAAAACATGAAGATTATATTAGGTAGGAGGAGCTGACCGATTGAGCCTTGACCACCGCGACATCTGTAGATCTATTATGGTGCTACTGTTCCATTGCAGCTCCGTATTCAGCTTTGTCCTGTGTACCAGATTTCATAGTCTTGATATCGCCTTCGCTGATCGAGTATCCGGAGATCAAACCGCTGACCGTACTTCGCCCAAGTAAAAAAACTAATAAAACTTGTACCTATATCTAAAATTTTAGGTAAGGTTGATTTCTTGATTTCATTCATTTTCAAATGTGATTTACATTTTGTCTCATACGCTGTATAGATGTAAAAATTTAAGGTTAAAAGCTAAAAATATATAGCTTTCAAGCTGTAAAGTTATTAAAAAATATAATACCTATGTGTTTTCCCAAGATAAAATTGGATTTTACCTACATCAAAATAGGGCAAACGATATATTTTATTAGTTTTTAAGAATCTTAAACTTAATTTAGAAACTAAGTTAAATTAATTGTTCACTAGAAAGCAATAGATACTAATAATGTTTACAAAATTTTAAAATATCGATATCTTATTGTAACAAATCTTTGATACATTTGAGTATTTCATTTTTCAAAGGTATCATGTCCAGAAAGACCAGATTATAGTTATATATATAAACATTTTTAAACTTATCTATAACAAAAAATAGACATAACTTTTGGAGAATTGAATATTTGAGCCATTTTAAACCTACAGCATTTATACAAAATAACATATTATTGTGGTACCTACAGGGTTCTTATTTTATTAGCTACTGTCGAACAGCAATTTTAAAATAAAAAATATGTGTAAATTCACAACACAGGTAATTTTAAGGTTTTTATAAAATAATTTGAAAACTTTTAAGCAGATGTACCAAAAATCCATTAGGATTTAAGAAATATTTTTTATGTTTCATAATTGTCTAATGGTACCCACTCACTACAGTTTGTCGGCCTGTAGTGACCTGTACAGTCGGACTGCATTAATCAGGTCGAGTCTCTGTTTTGGTCAACGGACAATTAGGATTAGTTAGAGATGCTCGGGTTGCCAAAATACCTCAATAATAAGTACCAACACCTACGTTCAATGTTTTGTGCTTAAAGTGACGTTCAGAAAATGAAAATTATGTGAGGCGTGTAGATGCAAAACCTTTATGCACATAATATCATTTCGAGTTAAAGTAAAAATTCTTTTAGACAAATCATTCCTACAATCACAAGAGTCAAGCATTGACTAAAGGATGAAGCTTAATGTCTAGATTCAATTAATAGAGGTCTCAGTAATCAGTACAGGACCAAATTGTGGAAATTTTAGTTAAAAAAATGCATAAAGTGTGGTCTGTAACTTTTACATGCAAGGAGAATGTTTTGCACTTATAATTTGAGGGAAGTCTTAGAAGTTGTAGTTTTATTGTACAAAGCATATTCTGGATCTTTTATTCAGTTTTATCATGTATGTTTTCTATTGAACCTGTGTCTAACCATCACTGAGATCTTGTAATAAACTGAGCTAATATACACACGACTTCACAATTAGATGATGCTTGTCTTCTAACGCCATTGGCATAAAACACGATTTGCGCTGTAACACATTGCTAGCATAAAGTATGTTTTGCATATTTTTTTATATTTTAAGCTGCAATTTCGATGATATAAAACTGGATATGTTCCTAAATAAGAGCAATAACAGATTCCTCTTAAAAAATGGAAGATGGCGGTATCAATAACAAATTTTTCGTAATTTTGTCATAAAACAGGTTCTATCTATACGCCTCATGTATTTGTCAATAATTTTGTTGCTGACTGAAGATGCATCAAGGAATAACAGGGGGTTTGAGCAATGACGCAAATACTCTCATTTGAGTTTGGTAAGCAAATTAATAAACTGTATATACCTCCCATGATTTTAAAAATATTCCTTAAAACCCAAGCTGCACAAAATGCTATTTAGCTGAAATAGCCAAAGTGTGGCGACAAAAATGTTTTAATGTCACAATTTTATTTTGATTTCAATCCAATTTTTAGCAATATTGGGTGCTCACGAGATGAGATACAATCCACCTTTTCCTTTATATTTCAAGATAAAATGGAATTGGGGTATTTAGACATTTGGCATAAAAACACATTTTCTGACTTATAGCCTAACTTTTTGCTTTAACTAGCAAGGATTTTTTAAAGATGATCCTTCAAAATAAAAATCGAGTCAGAAATTGTCTTGGAAAATGGGATTGTATGTATATGTAATTACAAAGTAATCATAAAATTAAATTTAAATTTATAATCCTTAGTAAATACCCACAGTATTTAACTGGAAGTTATTTTGAAAGATTTTTCACTCAAAACAACCCACTATCTTGGCGTTTCTTTTTTTTTAAGAAATGATTTAAATATCATTTTTTGCAAATAACTCCCACTTTAAACTGTAAAGAATTCAATTGTTTACTGCTCAATCTGTAAATAATTCAATTATTTACAGTTTAAACTCTAAATAATTTTATTACTCCCAGTTTAAATAGTAAAGAATTGAATTTTTCTCAGCTTAAACTGTAATTTTTTTTATTCCCACTTTAAACTGTAAACAATTCTATTGTTTACTGCTCAATGTGTAAAAAAATCAATTATTCACAGTTTAAACTAATTCAATTATTTACAGATTGAGCAGTACTTAAACAATTGAATTGTTTACAGTTTAAAGTGGAAATAAAAGAATTTACAGTTTGAGCTGAGAAAAATTCAATTCTTTACAGTTTAAACTGGGAGTAATTAATTCATTTACAGATTCAGCTGAAACCAATTGAATTGTTTACAGTTTAAACAGAATAATAAGATTTTCAGTTGAAATTGGGAGTAAGTCAATAATTTACAGATTTAACAGGGAATAATCAAATTATTTTCACTTTTGTGTGGGAATGAATGAAAAAGAAACATCTATGACCCTTCCACTCCTGCGTACTAATCAGTTAAATATGTGGCGAAATAGGAAAGACAAACTGCTAGTGTGTGGATACTATAAGTAAACTGCAATAAACATATTACAACCCGCAAACATGAAGTATTTTCAAAGGATTGCATTTTATTTTCTATACCTGTATATACAGGATGACTTTCACTAATCAGTTCAAAATAAAGATAATAGTGTTTGTTAAAATTAGCAGATGTACTATAGATGTGTTCAAAATATACTGCTGATTAATTTATCATTCTGATTTAATTTCCATCAATTTATAAATAAGCAATTACTTATATATAATTTTATCATTTCTATGATTATGAAGGACTCGTAACATGCCATAGGTAATAAAACTTCTAGCCTCTGGTGAATTTTCCTCTACAAAACAGAATTGCACTAGGTGTACGAAATACAACTTGATGTAAAAGCAATGTTTACTTATAGATGAAAAGTTAAAATTTCATATTTAATTTAGTAGAAGAATACTCGTAGTTGGTTTACGACCTTAGAAAGGTTTAAAAGGTATATTAGAATGCAGTTTCTTTAGCTTTAGAAACATTAGCTGACTTTCATAGCTTTAAAAGGAATTTAATTTAAAATTAAAAGCCAACAATAGTGATAACATCCTGTATAATGAGGTTATATTTTCAATATGTATGTATTTTTTTAGATAATATATTTCCTTAATTATTCGCAAATCAAATTTTTTAGGAGTAATGTACTTAGTCCGTTTATAAACTATAAGTCGACATTTGTCGGATTTCATTATATAGGGTAATATAAATTGTAATGCTTGAAAAGGTATCTAAAAACATTATTTAATACCTACTTAAAATATGAACGCACTTTGTTGAAATATACACCTGGTAGTCCCCCCGAAGTATATCTGAATTGTAATTAATAAATCAGATTTGTTGCTTTGTGTGTAAAAAGTAGCCATATTATTTTAGGTATGCAAAATTGTGTGATTATATTAATAGCTACTTATAAAATATGTTCCATGCCTGTATTTGTGAGCAAATGATTCTTTTTGTTACAACTGCTTTTATCTTTTTTTTTTCTATTACAATTTTATTCATCTTAAAACCCCCCATAGACCAATCGGTCCGCCATCAAATCGTATCGTGAATATCACTATGGAAAAAATCTCGCGGAACATCGACATTTTTTGACTTGTGAAGTTAGCGAAATTGAGCAGGAAGCATATTATATTTTCGATTTGAAAAATGGTTGTTGATATTCACACAAGTCAAATTTGGATATCTCGTTATGGACTGTTGAATCGATCTCTCTATGGGAGCTTTTAAATGTCATGTTTTTATTATTTATGTACAAATTTAAATTTAAAATTTACCTACCAGGAAGTGATTAATTATCTGACTAATTATTTAGTTAAAATAATTTAAAATAATAATAATGTATTTCTGTGCTACAAAACTGCTTGTATTATTGTACATTATAATTTTCACAAAACTATAAGATAAGAGTTTGTTTACTGTAGTAATACTGTATAAACGAATTTAATTTATTTTAATTATATGAGTAATATATTATTACCAGTAAAGTGTCTGCTTTTAATTTCCTCAGGTTTACGCTTTGACAAAATTTAAAGAAAAGGCAAAAATCGATTCAAATACTGTTTTCGTTAGAGATAGTTAGAAATATCGGTGTAATTTTAGTAACAATTAGCAGATAGAGTAGGTAAGTTGTTGTTTTTTGAGAAGATAACGTCGTCAAAAAATTATTATTGTAAAAAGAGGGTCCAAGCCGCTGCTGGAAGGTGGTGGAGGGCATCAGATTTTGAATTAAAAAAAAAGAAGACAATCAAGTCGGTTGTCAGAAAATGGTAATAGGTGGAGAGCTGGCTGTATAGATTTCCTATGAATAAGATACATGAAAATCTTTATCTAAGTGAGTAAGTACTACAATAGACATACAGGGAGCCACTTTTCGGTTTTGCAAATTTTGCCTGCGTCATGGAATTCTGACGTCACTTCCGATCACGATTTTTTGTGTTATCGAATACACGAATAAAACTTACGTCAAAATGTAGGTTTTGAGGTATACAATGAGATTGTAGTGGGGTGCCAGACTTAATTTGCTCGCAACCCTTAGTCACCCTCGATTAAAGTATTTTTTTTGTGTTTTCTTAAGTCATCGAATACATGAGTTAAAGTGCAAGCCTTCTAATTATTAAAAAAATAGGCTGCCTGTTCGTATTTGCCCGCATCGTCCCATTTTGACGTCACTTCCGGTAAAATTCCATGACGCGAGCAAAATTTGCTTATATGAAAAGTGTCTATAGTAGGTCTGTGGTAGTACTTACTCACTCATACAAAGTTTTTCATGTATCATCATAGGAAGTCTATACAGCCGACTCTCTACCTATAACATGAAAGGACCAGGCACTAAAATCTTATGGAAAAGCGGTCCCTATCGAATTGGCTGAAATTTTGGTATATTGTAGTTCACGCAATGCTGATTAATGTCTCAATTGGCATAAACCTCTGGTATGACTAGTTTCGTCCCTACAGTCACCCGAAGATTATATACGAGATTTTAATAAAAATTATTCCGGTGTTTAAGTTTTACTTAAAAGTTCCTTAAATATAGAATATTACAGTGTAACAAGAGCATACCCGAAATAGTGAAAAGTAATAATAATAATAATTGAATAATAATTATACAGGGTGTTGAATTTTTTTTTAATCGCTATATTTTAATATCTCAGAAAGTACTTTAGATATTATTTTCAATTTCTGATTACATTCTACATGAAAAGGATAACTCTTGTGTGTTTCCTGTTAAATTAAAACAATTAAATTCAAATTGAAATTAATTATTATTAACACTGATAATGAAATTTTACAAAAATTGTTGGAAATTTACCTTTACTTAATGGGCATGCTTCCGCCAGTCTTGGCATCGAATTACGCACTCGTTCAAATATTCCCGGCGCGGCGGCATATTCCTATCTTCTAAAGTGTTAATGGGAGGGTTTTAGGATGACCCCACAAAAAGGAATCCAAACTATTGAGATCAGTAGATCTTGCTGGCCATTGTCGAGGTCCTCCGCATCTATATGCGTAACGCATTGTCGCTATTTCCGTATTCCTATAATTCCTCATGACACATTCGGATAAAAACGAAAAAATTAAATAAATTCAATGAAACACAAAAAATCGAAGAAATAATACGATGGGATAGTTTTGAACACCAACAACTTGTTTTGAAAACAATGTTTGTAAAAACGTCATTTATTCCAGGATAACTAGATTTATGTGTTGAAAAATTATTATTATTATTATTAGTCAATACTGCTAAATGAAGTACTTTGAATTCAATCGTTTCGATCAAGAGACCAGACCGTCTCTATGTAGAATTGACCAGGCTAATCAGAAAAAATAGCCACATCGGAAAATGTCAGTGGCGTACCACTTTTTTGTTAAAAAATAACAAAGGACATGCTTGCAGGGACGCCACTGGAGGAGCTATAAAATAACTTTTCTAACTGAAACGTGGTTTTATATTCTATTAACACATACCAAAATTGAAAATAATATCTGAAGTGCTTTCTGATATATTAAAAAATAACTATATAAAAAAATCAACACCCTGTATAATTATTACTGAATTACTATTATTATTATTTCTTTTTACTATTTCGGGTACGCTCTTGTTACACCTTAATATTGCACTTTTAAGTAAAACTCAAATACCAAAACTATTTTTATTGAAATCTCGTATAGTACAATAATCTAATCTTCGGGTGATTGTAGTGACGAAACCAGCCATAGCAGAGGTTTGTGCCCATTGGGACATTTAATTAGCATCACATGAACTACAATATACCAACATTTCAGCCAATTCGATAGGGACCGCTTTTCCATAAGATTAGTGTGTGGGACCGAATATTGGTCAAAACTCGATTTTCAGTCAATTCGGTCACTGCTGGGAATTTTTAAAGCATTTTAGATTATACAACAATTATTTAAGAAATTTGCTTTCCTCCTGCACCGTTTTATATATATATATACATATCCAGCGAGTGGTTTACAGCTAATTGGGCCGTTTCTCGCATCCTAAGCGCCACACCCTCTTATTTATCCATTCATTTCCATTCAGTTGTCTTCATTCCATTGCCTCCATCACTCCCTTCATCCATTCTCTCGCAGGTCTACCTTTTTTCTTTCTTCTGGAGGATACCACTGCCATAATCGTTGTCTGGCTCCATACGCCTCAAATGTCCATACCACAGAAGTGTTTTCTTCTCTATATCATCTATAATTATTTCTTCCATGTTCATTCTTTCTCTTATTTCGGTGTTTCTTATATGTTCTAGCCTAGACACCTTACAGCTTCTGCTCAACGCGTCCATTTCCATCGCAAGCACCCTTTCCTTATTATTATTATTTTTTTTTTGTTATCTCCCAGGGTTCTGATTCATATGTCACTATGCTTAATTTGAACAACGCTTTTATAAATTTTTTTTTTGTCCGTTTCTTTATTTGTTCTGCCCACCAAATCAAGTTTAGCTTCTGAATAACCTGTTTGCCATATATTACTCTTTTTGTTTATATCTTTTCGGTTATTCCCCTCCATTGACATAGTGGCTCCTAAGTGTGTGTACTAATTACAGACTTTTATTATTATTTTTTTTTAATTGCCTTATTTATTTTCTCTCCCATTTACATCCATGTCATTCCCTTCTTCCCCGATCACCGATCTCCACGGTTTAATGAGCTCAAAATAATGATTGTAAAATATTAACACTCGTTGACTACCTGCAAGAGCTAGCAATAATTGCGTTACCACCAGCGTTGCAGTTTACATTCTGTTACTCGCTCTAGTGGAAAAATTAAGTATTACAATCAAATGTTGCGGTAGAGGTTTTGTCGGTTGAAATTAAAATCTGTTACTGTGGCTCTGTTAAAATATGTATTGTTATGAATTACACCCCCTTGAAACTGGAGATTGGTACGCCTATGCCTAATAGTGAGTGACTGGAAACTTGTAAAAAGAGATAGAGTTTTCGAGAGTGTGGTGAGAGAAGGTTCTTGATTGTGTTCTGGATGAATCTAGAGGCAATTTCAGAGTATATAAGGCGCGATTACCGGCGCAGAGCGGAAGTTTTATAAAAATGAAGAAGTTGAAAAGTGAAAAGGGAGGTTAAATATAAAGTAAACAAAGTGTAAAGGTTATTTTGGTTAATTAAGAAGTATTTTGTAATCAGTAAATTATTAAATAAAGTGTTAGTGGTTTACCCCTTGTTAAAATTATTTAGAACCCACGGATTCATACAGCGTGTTTCCCAAAGGGGGAAAACACGTAACAACTGGTGTCAGATGCGGAATTTTAACAAGAGGATGTTTCGGAAGTGTTGAGAAAACTGGGGCAGTATTCTCGGAGTTGTGCTAACACAGGAAGGACTAATTTACTGGACATTGTTCGAGGATTATTTTCGAACGGGAAAATAGTGTTAAGTGCATTTTTTGAGACATTTTTGGAACATTTTATTAGGATATTATAGTGATAGTAATTAATTCCTTTGAACTAAGAAGAGACAAAAGACTCTGAACAAGACTTTTTCGTATAGTTAATTAAGTGCATTTTCGTGAACTTTCCAGGACGTTTCTGTTTGGACATTAGTGGTTAAGTGACAAAGACTCTAGATAAGACTTTTTTTTCGTGCTGTTTCGAGATTCTTGGGCAGTTACATTACCGATATTGACGTGATTGTTAAATTTTGTTGATTTTATCGTAATTATATGCCGGTAACGACCAGAAGCATGGCATCGGAAAAACAAATACAGGACTTATTCGCCCAAATGCCAAAATGATGATGGACTAAGAAAAGAAACGCCAGGAAGAGAAAGAAGAACAGGAAAGAAAGCGCCAGGAAGAGAAAAAAGAACGGGAAAGAAATCGACAAGAAAAAGAACAACGACGTCAGGATGAATTAAGAAAAATTTTTGAGGATCAAGAACGAAGACGTCAAGAGGAAAAACAAGAAGGGGAGAAACGACGTCAAGAGGAAAATCAAGAAGAGGAGAAACGACGTCAAAAGGACAATGATGAATTAAGGAAAGCAATAGAGATGCAACAGAATGCCTTTATTTCCGCCACTGAAGAGCTCAAAAATAAGATCGAAGTAAAAATGATACCAGCAAGTGGTATCATCAGGCCAGCGATTAAAACTTCCCTCCTTTGATGGTCAAAGTTCCTGGATGACCTACAAGACACAGTTTGAGGCAGTAGCGAGTGCAAACAACTGAAATGGCGAAGAGAAGGCTAAGGCATTAATCGTGGCTTTGAGAGGCCAAGCATTGGAGCTGCTCCAGACAATTCCGGTAGACCAACAAGAGAGAGTCTGCAAGAATTTGAAGCTGCGGTGGAAAGACTGGCACATTTAGCATATCCTAATGCGCCAAGAGAATTTAAAGAGCAATTGACAGTGGGGGCATTCCTAGATGGGATAAGGGACGAGGAGATCAGGCGAGTCCTCAGGCTATCCCGATATAACACTAGTAGTGAAGCTTTGGTGCGTGCACTAGAAGTAGAAGCCATCTATAGAGATACTCCAAAGTCGTCAGGATGTGGAAGCTTGGTGCCGCAAATGCAAGATTTGTGCAGCCAGTAAGGGACTACAGACTGGAAGTAAGGGTGAGGGGTTCAACGTCGAAGCTCCTTTCAAGAGATTGGCTAACGATATAGCGAAGCCATCACCAGCCAGACTGGTGATGGTTTCATCGGATGAAGGCTCGATACAACCGGAAGGGTAGTCCAAAAGGGTTCATCAAGGCGGGAGATCTGGTTTGGCTGCACAACCCGCAGCGAAGGAAAGGAAAGTCACCGAAATCACCTTGGGATAGACCGTACACTGTTATTACCCGAATTCATGATGTCCTCTATCGGATTCAGCGAAACAAAAAGTCCAAGATGAAGATCGTGCATTTGGATACTGGCGAAATACATCGATGATTCTGAGTTGTCCGATCGGGACGATCAGGCTTAAGGAGGGGGCAGTGTTATGAATTACACCCCCTTGAAACTGGAGATTGATACACCTATGCCTAATAGTGAGTGACTGGAAACTTGTAGAAAGAGATAGAGTTTTCTAGAATGTGGTAAGAGAAGATTCTTGATTGTGTTCTGGATGGATCTAGAGGCAATTTCAGAGTATATAAGGCGCGATTACCGGCGCGGAGAGGAAGTTTTGTAAAAGTGAAGAAGTTGAAAAGTGAAAAATATATAAAGTAAACAAAGTGTAAAAGTTATTTTGGTTAATTACGAAGTATTTTGTAATCAGTAAATTATTAAATAAAGTGTTAGTGGTTTACCCCTTGTTAAAATTATTTAGAACCCACGGATTCATACAGTATTGTATTATTATTATTAGGATTATTTTCACTTTATTCTTAAGCCCTCTTATAAAAAACAAAACATTATATCTTTTTTTGTTTACAAAAAAATTAAACCTTTATTGAAAAATAAAAATTTATGAGATCAGTTTCAGAAGTATAAAGAATGGTGAAGTTAAATTTCATTAAAAGATTCATTTCACAAGTTTTCATGAAAAAATTCTATTAAATTTCATTTGAGTTCCATAAATTTACGAAATTATTCAATGAAATTCCGTGAACTCAAAGCTTCATTATTTCATAGAATAATTCATTGAAACGGGAGTTTCGTGAAACTACATTTAATTTTATATTTCAGTAGTTTAATAAAATTCAGATGAACATTGAAACTTTCACAAAACTGTCTTTGAAAATTTCCCAAGTCTTAATAACTTAATGGATGAACATTTATTAAAAGGTGAAATCATAATATGAAACACAAACATCTAGAGCACACAACATTTATTATCAATTTTGCAACGATATAAAATTATCTATTATCCTATTAGCACAAGTTTAAATTTAAAGAAACAGTAACTAGAACTAGAAGTGGTAACATCGTAACATGTGTTAGGAAACACAAAAAAATAATTTCTAGGTGGTTATACATTTTGCAACAAACATAAAACGTTTTTCTAGCCTATTTCTATTTACCCCATTCTTCAAAAGTATCATCATGAAAATGTTCTGGTTTAAATTTAACCATAGATGGAGGTAAGTCTAATCTGTTTTCTAAACTTTCAGGATATGTCCAAAAGGCACGTATGTTGCCATCTTCCTTGTTATGTGTTTCATTATATTTTTGAAGCCAGGATTCAACATTGGGAATATCAGGTATTTTCTCTCGTTTTTCTCTCCTCATAGTCTGAAGTAATTCCACTAAAATGAAACTAAACTAAGCAAATTACCACATTAAAAGGCATTATATAGATCATTCATAAATTATTTCAATATATTTATCCATTTATATATAGGTAAATAGACCTAAAATCATTGACATTCTATTTAAATAGGTGATTTCGATATGTCATTGATTCTAGTTATTTTACATTTAAGCATTAGATTCTGTTTTATGTTAATTCTAAGTACATAAAAAGTAACGTCACTAAATAAATCGGAACAAGCAATCATATTGTTTAGTAACATACAAAAATATTAATGATATACAAGACTAGATCGATGTAGACTGATTTTAAATCTGTCAGATAATTAGTTATCACTTATTCCTGTTTCAGGGTAAATAGCGTCTGATTTTAGAAATCGTCTATCAATCCATTCTATTGCCAACTATTGACAGTCATAATATGGGTACCAGATTAGAGCAGCATACTCAAGCCTAGATCGATCATATTTCAAATATGAACAAATATTTTACACTTTCTTACAATGAATCCTTAAAATTGCATAGCTCCGAATACTTTTAAAGTAAAAAGAGAGCTTCCAATCAAACGTAATGTAACCCAAGTCTTCAATGTGTCTTAATTTAATAATCATTTAATAACATGTTATTTAGTACCTATACATCAAGATTAGACATAATCCAGTTCACATTGCAATTTCTTACAGTCATCAATCAGGACTGTAAATAAATTGTGGAGGTGTTCATCATAGTTAAGGGGAAGCAAATTCCGTTATAATTTAGAAAAATATGCAAAATAGTACAATACAGGTAACGTAATTTCTTCAGAGGATGCTCAAATGTTTCCAGGGCGTGCCGGGCAAGGGAAGTTAATACAAGTTATGACTGAAAATATCTTTAAATCATCAGCATAGAAGAACAACGCCATCTGAATCATTAGTAAAAAGAAGAAACAGAAGAGAGACAAGGTTAGACCCTTGATGGACACCGGAGGTAACAACATATTGAGGGGAATTGAACCCATCGTACGTGACATGAGTACTGAATAGTATACCTAATGTTCATACTTATGTTAACGTATCCATTGCTATTGCTTCCCCAATTCCAAACTCTCAGGATCCCAATTGATTTTAACAATAAATAGGATTCGAGATTAGATTTAAATAATCCAGAGATCTACTTTCAAATTGAAACTAATAAATACACTTATTTGAGTAGTGAAGAGTAGTGAATAGAAATAAAAGTAACTATTCTAGAAAAATAGACGAATTTTTTTTATCGTTGTGTCCAGGCTCCCAGTACCGGTAATCAATTTTATCCTAGTATAAATGACGGCTTCATAGTTATCATAAGTAACTTTGTGAAGTGGAACGTTTTGTTTGCAAAATTTGAGGTAGGTCAAAGTCAGTAGGTGGTATTCGAGTAGGGCAAGGAACATTTACGCCGTTTTTGCAATTGAAAATAAATTGCTAAAATAGTGCAAATGCTCCTTGCCTTTCTCGGATACCACCTTTTGCACCTTGATTCGCTTCACAATCCCGTAAGATTGTAGCACCATTGGACATTTGCACATTATTTCATTACCCTTAAACTACTTCTAAAATGTCTACTACATGTCACACAATAAAATATCAAAACATGTGTGTGTCGTAAACATTCATCCGTTACGATATAATTAACTATGTTGTTCTACCGGGTAAAATAGAGCCTAGACACACCGTTTTTTTTTTTATTAACTTATTATGTTTGTATCCTGTAGATAATTTGTTGAAGACTATTCCACCCAGATAGAAAGGTCCTTTGCTTACACACCTAATTTAAATTTATTAATGTAAATATGATATGTTAAGTTTAACAAAAGAGTTGCTTCATAGATCAATAGTCATGGCAGGGAGAAAATTTTTGTAATATATATATTTTTTTAATAAAAATACGTTGACATTTACAGCTAATTCCTCAGTAATTTATTAAGTATTTCACATGCGAGTATGCTGAAGCAAATTAAATGTTTAACAGATATTCTTTGTCCATCAAACTCCTTAGGTTTCTTAAAGCAAAATAAGTTGTAATATGTTCAATATGATTTGACCAGCAGGTGAGTTGTTCATTTAAATACAGACCCCAACAATTTCACACTTTTATCAATGGGCTTGTTCAGCATTTTTTTTTTATTTCATAAATCGAAAGTACAAGTATAAATTAATGGATCTGCAAAAAATCAGAATTTTATTCGCACGTTTAGTATCTTAAAAACTATTACAAATTTCCATCTCGCGAAAATGGGGCGTGGCCAGGCGCTACGTCACTATACGCATAGACTCGGCGATCTCAATAGACTTGATGCTCCTTATTGGTTATAATTATAAGTGTTTTCGAAGTATTGTTTGTTTTGCTTACTACTTGACAGTAGGGGAGTACAATTTGGTGAAATGTCAAAAAATTACAATTTTCTCTCGCTCCTGCCGGAACGAATTTTCGATTTCGACCCTGCAATTTACGATTAGAATTCATCGCCGACCTTCTCCTTTCCGTAGACACGTAGAACGTACTTCCACTCGACGTATTTATTTAGTTACCAGCGTTTAAAAATTCCATGTTTTTCGACTTTTCAGGTTAAATTTGAAAGGTCCCAGAAAGCCATTTTTTACGTCACTTGCGTATAGTGACGTCACAAATGAGCGCTCGGTTTTTGCAACTATTACTAATTTCAACTCCTTATATCTCGAGAACGGAAAAAGTTAATAATACGAAATTTTAATTGTATAATGAGAATATCGAGTACTATATGAAAAAGTATAAAAACCATATAAAAAGAATATCATGGAACAAGCCCATTGCCGTGTTATTTAGCTTAACTACAATGTGCAGATTTTACCAAATCATGTGAACCATTTTCATCTTTTTCATGCCAGAATATTACAATTGCCATTTTTAAATCACTAGGAAAATTTAGAGGATTTTACAGATAAATGAAAAATATGGCAAAGAAAGTGGACCATAGTCCACTTTCTTTGCTATATTTCATAATTCATAAATTGAGACATGTACTTCAGAATTTAGACTAGTAAGTATGCCACCAGACTCAGTTGACGAGTTGTTGTGCATAAACAAAAAAGTTGGCAGTCAATTCCTTCGAAATTAATATCAAAGAAAAACAGTGATGAGATACTTTCTGGACCTGAGGAACAGTTGCCATGAAGATGATTGTAAACAGTATTTATATACTTAGAGCAATTTCTGCAAAATAGGTGCAAAATATGTTATCAATGTCATTTTGGTCTTAAATTAAATTGTTATTTAATATTGGAAGTATATTTGTCTTGTGTTTATTCCTACCTAGGTTAAAATTAACAATAGCCCAAATTTTCTCGAAAAATATTGCTAACTCTTTTATTTTATTTTGAGACTTTTTTGGGTTCTGTACCTGGAAATGAAAAAATGGAAACCTTAAAGGGTCACCTTGTTGCCCGTCTGTCTGTCAGTCTGTCAAGACCCTTTTTCTCAGAAAGGCTAGAGGTGTTGAGTTGAAATTAATATCAACTACTAAAGTCTGCAGCCTCATAGTGGTATAAAAAATTCAAGTTTCTAACTCAATGCAATAAAAAGATACAGCTTTTCAAAGTGTATTTTCATACTGACAGACTAAAAACCTATAGGGTACTTCCCGTAGACCTAAAATCTTGAAATTTGGCACGACGAAAGGTGTCATAGCACAAGGCAAAAAAATTGAAAATCATTAATTTCTAATTTTATGTGGAATTATTACTTGACAAACTTAAGTTGGAAGTGTCTTTCATACAACGTACTTACATGAAAGACACCGGAAAATTAAGTCACCCTATATAGCGGTATGGAATCTTCAGAGCATGAGTATTACTCGTACTTGTTCGTCTTTTTTTTAAATTTTAGCATGTCCCAATAATGCTTTTTTGCAATTTTATATCCTTCGCTTATTTTTCTATTGTTCATGATTATTAAAACACCTTATAACTAAACTAAAACTATACTCCAGAGTGGATATAGGTACAATGTTGATCAAATATTAAATGTGTAGAGGTACATAATTATTTACCATTTTTATTTAAATGAGTTTAATAAACAGATTAATGCTATGGAAATATATGTGGTTTCTGACAAAACTCTTCCGAAGGAGGATTTTTGTGTATGCTTCTAGTTACAATTGCAAATAATTAATAATTTTGGTAATTATGTACCATTGCACAACTGAAACAATGACCCGATGTGCTCAACTTTCCCACTTTCTCACTCATGTTAGAAGTGAGTAAACCTGCAGTGTGCAAGTTGTGTATTGTATGTGTATGTATGTATGTCTGGTGTTACTTGCTGGCATATTTTTATCACTGAATAAATAATTAGCAAAAATTTCACTCAATAACTCAATTACCTTGCTGCCTTAACTCACAAAGTTCTTCAGGTGAGTAGTGTGTATATTTACAATTACCCTCAAACTGACAAGTTTGATATTGCGAAAATCTTCTACATGGTATTTTTAGTAATTCCTCTTTAAGAACTGTCTCTGGATCTAAAATAACAACGAATAAACATATGTAAATAGTTTCCTGGGAAATATTTACCTCTACAACTCTCATAATGTAAATTTCGTAATTTTATATGATGAGCACTTTGTAAATGTTTTTTCCTTGCCTCTAAATCATCGATAAATGTTTTATCACAATAATCGCAATAATATCTACGGCCCATCTTGGTGTATTTGAAAATAATAATTATCTGACGGGTATGAATTACTTATAGGTTATATTTATATTTATATCTGTCACCCAGTCGTTTTCGTTTACTGTTGTCAACACTGATAATATTGAACATAGCACCATCTATGGAACAATAGTGTAAACTGACCACGTATACATTCAGGAGTGTATGCAACATAAAATACAGAGAGGGATAGTAGATACATCTCTAAATAAAACAAAAAGAAAGGAGAAGCTGACAGGACGTTATTTATTAAAAGCCTGGTTTTAATTTTTCTGTTTACATTTTAGTCGTGTTGGGAATGCGTGTGAGGTGCGTGAGTGTTTGTTTAGAAGTTTCAAAACTTTTTCACGATAGTTTTCCATTATTTTAACTAAAAATGTCGATGTGCTGAACTGAATTATGTTACTTTTTGTTTGTTTCATGTTTAAAATTTCATCTGGACTCATGAATAGAATTGCATAGGTAAGTACATAAATTATTCATAATTTGACTGACCAACGTAACCTTATTTAATGGGTATTAAATTTTTTATTAACTTATTGTGATTATAACTTTAATATGGTTTTAATTACTTTTATGGATTTACAAAGAAACCGGAAGTTAGAAACTAGTGCATAAGTACCTATCATGCCGTATTTCACAGTAAAAGTTATTATTTGTGAAGATATTTTTAATTTCGGAAATTTAATACTGGATAACATTTTAATTTAGTTTTGTCTAAGTAAGTATATAAAATCCAACTTTTTATGAATAGTTTGAAACCATAACAGCGCATTATATTTGTTTCTATATTATTTATTGCATATTTCATGACCTTTATTGTTATTATGTAGTATTCAATGTTATAAATAAACAGTATTTTTCAATTTAGACTTGGCGTATAATTATTAAACATTTACAAAAAGAACAACATTACGTGCTTTTTTGCTTACGTTTTGATAACCTTAGGCACATTTTATGCTTAACAAAACATTCTATATACTGGCACGGCACATGGCAAATTATAATCATTATACCACCTAGGACATACTTTGCAAAATTAATGGTCGTTGTTATTTTTTGATTTTTATTAATTATGTTAATTCCAAGCATTTCCATTTTTCCTTTAAAAAAATTGACTCGTAATCGTAAAATGAAATGATTTAACTACCTAGCACTGTGAAATTTCTTATACTGACTATAAATAGAGATGTCAAATTCAACTTAATAATCATGACACTCTTAATTTTCTTATAAAGCAACAAATGGAAATTCTTACAATGGACACTCCAGTAAGAGGCAGAGTTTAACAAGAAACTCTTTGGTAATATAGGTATTGTCAAATAACGCGAGAATAGTTGATACTACCTGTACATCTTCGGTATATCGTATATCAACAAGAATACCTTGAATATAGTAGGGAATCTAGCTTGCCGTACGATGCGTTTTAAAGGTGGGGGGGTCAACTCATATGTATACAATAACTAAAAACAGTTTTCTATGTAAAATTGTCTGCCGAATTCGAATTACGAGTTCACCACTAAATTCGGAATTGCGAAATTAGAGAAAAAGTTGTTTATTTCCAAAAGTAAGAAAAACACAATAAACATTAGTATTCTCATTCCCCACTCAATATCTCATTTACTGGTAATAGTATCGATCTGAAATTTTAGGAGAATAATCTTTTAACTTTCTTCTTGGGCTCTGTATAGAGCCAAATTATTGTATCAATATAACTTTTTTATAAAAAACAACTATAGTCCTACATGTCGCACAAAAGTTCAAAAATGTATTGCAAAATATAGTATGCGAGAAACTTTTTTATAAGTAGAGATAGAGGTGTAGTTAATCGACATAAAATGATGATAAAAGACCAAAGAAGTTTTTGCATTTGAATATGTTTTTTTATACTTTGGCTTAATAGTGAAAAAAAGGAGATTATATTGGTTCAGCGTTGGCGCACATGTTGGCCCGGCCCGGTCAAATTGGTCTAGCTCGGTGTGTACACTTCATTGCGTGCTCTGCTAACCATTGTGTATCTATTATAAGATAAAAGCTTCCATATTAGTAAGAAAAAGGCTTAGGGTCTGCGATTTAATGAACCATATTTATATTGTGTCAGTCCAATTAAAAATGTTTGTATTTTATGTAAATAAAGAAAACTATTTAATTTTTATAATTAGTTTAATTTAAAAGTGAGGAACATTTACCTTCGCACAAACAACTTTACTTTTGCACTTAGACATCGACAGCGACTGGCACAAGTGTACATTTTACATTTGCAATATGAATTTAAGTGTACATTCTCTGGCTTTTGTGGTTTACTCATCATTATCGGTATAGTGTCTATATAAAATAATTAAAACAATTACCTCATATCTGTTTTATATGAAGTAAATAAATGTGCTCGTAGCTCATCCAAATTTCCTCTAAATAAAGGTCTGCCATAAAGAACCTTAAAAAATAACCTACAGGAATCTAATACACTATCAGTTAGTTTGTAAGTTCCATCTCGGTTCGTTGCCCCAAAATGTGTTAATTCTTCTAACATATTTAACCTTTCACGTAATATTTTAACTACTGTCTTTTTGCCTTTCTTAAAGGGATAACTAACAGTATCATTTCCAGAGGGGCAGTAAACAGCTAGTAAAATGTTGGTCAGATTTCTTTTGTCGAAATCAAATGTACTAGATATTTGGGTAATCACATCATGACAAAAAATAAAAGGTTTTTGACGGTTGAAGCCATATTTCAGTGTTTAATATAGTCGCATAATACAATGAAAGAACAAAAATATCAGTGTCCACAGTATATACAGGGTGATTCACGCAAACCGTTCATTAGAAGTTTAGGGACTTGTAGAGATAATTTAATTTTGAAAATTTGGTTGCTTACATAGTTTTTTATGCTCTTTTCACTAAAAATATTTTCAACGTCATTGCACTTCCGCTTATAGCGGAAGTTACCATCAACTTCGTTATTTTAAATGGAATGATATATATTTTCTTGCATTTTTGAATTCAACTGGTCATTTTAATAGAACTTTGATCATACTACCATATCCCTAAATCTAACCCTACTCGAGATATACTGACTATTCGGAAAATTTGGGTCTTGACACCGAGTAGTTTGAAATTTGCTGTCTCTAACATAATGAAAGTGAAAGTTACCATTTATACAACACAATTAGTGGAACCCTTAAGCTTCCTAATTGTGCTTTGAAAGTAACCTAATTGCTTACAGGGTGGTCAGAATTTACTGCCAATTTTGGCAAACTTCAAACGTCAAAAAGTATATTTTTTAAATAGAACACCCTGTATATTTTTACTGTTTCTCATGTATAATTTTATTCTGCATCGATCTGCATTAGGGTTCCCTATACTCATCTTTTATAGTTTTTGTGTTATTGATAATTTTGTATTTTAATGTGCGAAATACATCGAAGTATGTGTTGCTCTTATAATAGTCGGCTGTGAAAATGACATTTGTTGCAATTAATAGCGTCTATCAAACAAAGTATTAATGTCTTACAATAGTTGGCTGTGGAAATGACATTTGTTGCAATTATTAATCTATCAAACACGTCAGTGTTTATAGCGATTTTATAAATAAATTTAGTAAAGGGTTATCAGTCATGGAGAATAATAGAAATAAATATTCAAACAATGATATTTTAAACTTATTTTTTATTCACGGCGAATGCCACAGAATTATACCTCGAGTAGGGTTAGATTTAGGGATATGGTAGTATGATCAAAGTCCTATTAAAATGACCAGTAGAATTCAAAAATGCAAGAAAATATATATCATTCCATTTAAAATAACGAAGTTGATGGTAACTTCCGGTATAAGCGGAAGTGCGATCGATAACCATGAAAATATTTTTAGTGAAAAGTGCATAAAAAACTATGTAAGCAACCAAATTTTCAAAATTAAATTATCGTTACAAGTCCCTAAACTTCTAATGAACGGTTTACGTGAATCACCCTGTATGACTGTTCTAGTACATTCATTTCTAAAAAATGACAGGATTGCAAAAAGTCTGGTACCTGCTTCTTCATGATCGGAAAAATGTAGGGATTTCATGATTTTCACATTATTTTGATCGCATAAAATAGTTTTGCTATTTTCTAAAAACATACCTGCAATAACAATCTAAACGTTTTGATCTATTCTGAAATAACTTTCCTCAAACTTGCAAGCAAAAAAGTTTAAGAGTTCTCGTTTATTATCAGAATGAGAAATAATATTTTTCCAATTCGGTATATCTACCCCATCGTTTACTTTATACAGACAGTACACTCTTCTTACTTTGGTCCGTCGGTAGGTTACACCCTTTTGGTCTCATGTTTATAACTAATTTCAAAGACTTTTCAAAGAGTTCTTTGAAAGTTGAACAGCCATAGCTTTGATGCCTTTGAATTAAAGACATGATGTAAATAATAAGAACAGTATTTTTCGGTTCTACTGGTAACTGATAAACTTCCACTGGTACCATTTTTAAAATAAAACATACATGAACTAAATAATAAAATACCTACGTATCTCTGATATGACTGAATACGGTTACGAGTTGCTAAAGCGCTCGCGCCGGCCGAGGAGAACGGGCAATATATGAGTCGTTACACTACTATTTATTTACAACAGTCATAACAGCCAAACTAAGCATTCTAGCAAAAAATTCTTCAAGTAAAAAAGTTTCTATAATTCATAAGCTTTATTTTCTCTCGATCATATGACCATGTATCTTTAGTAATAAAAAAGTTTCTAGCATGTTATATTTTGCAATGCATTTTGGTGTTTTTGTGCGTTAAGCGAAGATTTTTATTTTTTTTGCCAAAAAACGACGTTGCCGAAAAAAGTTTCACATAAACTGTAAGTGAGGCCAATCTCCAAAGATATTGGTGTCAAAATTTGAAACAGATATCTCGAACAGTTAACGAGGTATTGACTGAGAAACAAAAAAATAAATGTTTCCCGTAGTTTTTAGAAATTTGCCCAAAATTGCATTTTTTTCCCATTTCGCAATTCTGGATAAAGGGGCGAACTCAAAATTCGTATCCGTCATGAAATTTTACATGGGAATCCGTTTTTGGTTTTTGTATATGTCACAGTTGACCCCCCCTTGCTGAATTGGAGGTCTTAGATTCCCTACTAATACTTTTCTTGAACTTGTTACACCTAAGAATATATCTTCTTTGTCAAATTTTACTTATAAAACTTCAATAAGAGGAAAAGTGGTAACACCGTCCCCAATAGAAAAAGGCTCGACTTATAATCACAAGATAATCCACTACACTTTATTAATTATACACTTTTCACAAATATAAACCGAAGGGTATATTGCATTTAATTGGTACATTTCCAAAGCCGGTATTTTAATATCGCCCGTAGAGAAAAACATTTTCATATCACCGTGTTAGTGATCGAATTCTGAACAACTTTAAAAATATCCGTCCGTCTTTCTGTCCGTCACGTTTCTTTAAGCATCATAACTTATGAATGAAAAGTCCGATTGCATTGAGGTTCGTGTTAACTAGAGAATGAACCCTATTGTTTTTGAACAAGTCGGTAGAAAAAAATTGTTATTAAAAAATATTTTTTTATGTTTTGTAATTAAACTAAAGCTGTCTAAAACTAATATTATTTACAAAGAAACCGAGAAGAGTATTCTATAGAATGTGCAACAATTATATAAAAAGTGCAGTAAATTGTAGGTAAGTAGGTGGTGTAATGGTTAGCTTGTTTATGATTAAAATTACAATTTTAAATTTAATGCCGTTTAGAAATAGGAAAGATAGTCGCCAAAGAAGTGATCTTTATGAACCCTGTCGCCTTTAATATCATATGACAGTAAATTTCGACTTTTACCGCCACAAATGTCATAAGTTTCGCTCGCGGTTTCGTCGTTACGAAAACTTAAGGTGGCCATTTTCTAGAAAGAGACATCCGATAGCGAAATATTTATTATTTTTGGCCATAACTTTTTTTTCTTAGGACGTATATTTAAAAACTACTATAAGAGTACCTAAGTAGAACCATAATAAGATTATTACTATGAATTTTCACTCAGTAATTTTCGTAGTTTGCAAAATAGCTAGATTTAAATTTAAAGTTAATCTTCCTATTTCGTAGTTTTAAATCTAGATATTTTGCAAACCACTGAAATTATTAAGTAAAAATTCATAGTAATAGTCTTGTTATGGTTCTACTTAGGTACTCTTACAGTTTCTTTAAATATACGTACTAAGAAAAAAAAGTTATGGGCAAAAATAATAAATGTTTCCCTATCTAGGGAATGACCGCCTTAAAGTTGTCGTGACATTTGATTTAGTATCACGGCTTTAATGTCGTCAAATCAAAAATATTTCGATTTTTGGTGGCATTTCTAACGCACTATCACGTACTGAACGTGGTAAAAACTAGATTTTCATAGTGTCGCGGCAGCATATTTAGCATTTCATTTATTTCTTGCATTGTATAAAACATGGAAGAGGAAATAGCAGGTTTTGGAATTTCGATATTTTTAAATGAATATGAGAAATACCTATGTATGTGGGATAATGTTGGTGAACACTTTAAAGATGGGTTAGTGAGAAGTAAAATCAAAGAAAATCTCAGGCAATAACTTCCCTCGTTTTGCGTCGGGGATTAAAACAGGAATTGGTGATGTGAAAATACTGAGACATTGAAAAAAATAAGAATTAATCTTTAAGAAGCTTCGTGGGCCTTCGAAACCAAGGCAAGCTTCTTTGTAAGAGTATCAGCTGATGCTCCTAATTTATTCCTTCGTTGAGTCCACTTGACAACTTGCAATTTGGTACACATAAATATGTACTATAACGAGATCTGAACTAGATTATGTTTGGGCTTACTCCGTTTGGGGGTAAATAGTAATGCAAGCTGGTAAGAGTCCAGAAACTTGAAAAGCGTTCATACTAGAAACCAAGGCCTCAATTATTTTTAATAACATTTGCCAAAACTTTCAGCACTGCGAAAGCAAGTACCTACATTCATTTTGTTTTAATTTTTTCAATTATTTACCTGACAGATTTATTTGCCATACCTACAGATCAGCCAGACTGCTTTTTTACTGACTTTCAGGGTAACACTCATTAGTAGAAAAAGTTTAATTAGTGCCAAAAATAGTGCTAAGCAATTGTATTTTTCAAGGCTCTCCCTGCCTCGATCCAGCGGAGAATACTCGGGAGAATATTAGCCAGACTGGTAATTTGTGAAATAGCGCCACTAATCGAACGATGCTATCGATATTCACTACCTGCGAAAATAAGTGACTGTGACTGTTAAATCCATTTATCTACTCTTATTAGAATATATATTAATTAACTGCCTTTGAACATGTAACGGTATCCATAAATAAATAGCGTTATTTATTATAACTCCTTAGTGATTTATTTTTACACCAATCACCTTTAACTTCATGCCTAGTCCAATCGATGTAACGCGCCAAGTAAAATAGAATGATCTATTATTATTGATGAGAGAGAGAGAGAGGTGATTTGATATGTTTGAATAGTTTGGACGTTGTCAAACTACTTATTATATTAATATTTATTTTCATAATCGTAGCTAAAGTATAGTACTTGCCAAAGGCTGGCGCGGCGCTGCAAACTTCATCTACGTGAGTTATTACTTACATTATCGCTCGTTATGTAATATTCTATTTCTTGGTACCTGCTTTGTTTACTAGCAACTTTTAAAATAAATCGATTTTTATATGAAATAGGCGCCTGTTTAATTTATCTAAATATTTCCATAATAATAATAATAAATAGTTTGATTGATCTGCGATAATCCCCCTAAACCCGGCTATAATGTTTGAATTTGGTGATGATAATTGATTGCGAGAGAGATCGCAACGACAGATACAAAGGCAAATCACCAGAGGTTGAACCGAAGCGTGTAGAAATGTTGTTGTATGCGTATTTCAAACAAACTTTGTTTGAAAGTACAGCTCACTAATATAGTATAATATATATAAGATAGACTTTAAAATAACCCTATTCCAATTGCCAGAATTGAAGTAGCCCGTGGCGACGGCATAGAGAGAGGGAAGAGTGTCTTTCGTCTCTGTCGCAATCTCCCACTACGCATTTTCTCTGCGCGTTTGGTCGTTAAGTTTGTAATAACCACCGTTTAAAGTCAGTAGGTGCCAGGTGGTATCCGAGAAGGGCAAGGAACATTTACGCCATTTTTGCCATTTATTTTCACTTGCAAGCGCAAATGTCCTTGCCCTTCTCCCATGCCACCTACTGACTTTTAACGGATGATCTTGTCCTACCTCAAAACTCATATTGTCATCTTTCTCCCACTACTCCCACTTCTCTGTCTTTCTATACCGGGCTATTCCAATTAGTATTTTATTCTAAATAAAAAATGTATCCAAGGTATATGAATTTAATATTGATAACAAACGCAAGAAGGGCAAGGAACATTTACGCCATTTTTGCCATTTATTTTCACTTGCAAGCGCAAATGTTTCTTGCCCTTCTCCCATACCACCTACTGACTTTTAACGGATGACCTTGACCTACCTCAAAACTCATATTGTCATCTTTCTCCCACTACTCCCACTTCTCTGTCTTTCTATACCGGGCTATTCCAATTAGTATTTTATTCTAAATAAAAAATGTATCCAAGGTATGAATTTAATATTGATAACAAACACTCGGTACATCGGTAGACAAAAGAAATTAATTTGATGCACATGTATTACATTCTTATATTGCAACCCACCTTTTTATTTGTTCAATAGAAAATATTTGTTCTCTAAGATATGAATTTAAATAACTTAGGGTATACCAGTTGCACGTATTTTTTGATCAGGCAGAGAATGATGTGCACACAAAGGGTCATTAACTCTAGAAGATTAAAAATCTGCATGGTCTAGTGGAGCACAAACTGATATATTTGATATTTTAGTTATTTCGTTTTTATATCATGTAATTGGTGTATAATATGGACGCATTTCTAAAGGGGCTTCTTCATCAATTCTAATTTAATTCGTTAATTAATCTTCATTAAAGAGCCCTGCCTAAGGAATTACTACTTCCACATTCAGATTTCCCATCGAACTCTCTTTAAAAGGAAACATCTTGACACCTAGGTATTTGGACTCCAGTATGTGCGGAAATAATTGGTTATAGAGTTTTAATTAAATAATATTTGAAATCGTCTGCCACAAGATGGTATTGGAGGTGGCTGAAGAGAGCTTTTGTTCAACACTATACTAAGGCCAAGAAGTGTTGTCAGTAGAGCAAAAAATCAGCGTCATTCTGGTCAAAGGATGGTAGTTGTTATGTAATACTTAAGCGGCACCTCGTTGTACTGAATAATCCCACATAATTCAGAGAAATATATTAAGTTTTATCCGCCTATCAGAGATGAAAACCACGACTAGGTCATTATGTGTAATTGGTACAATCGACCAAACAGAAGAAATGATTGAATGTTTTGCCTTTATACCTAATAATTTGTTCAACTACTCTGCAATTTGCGGAATAACTGTCATAAACAAACTTCACGAACCCATCCTCGGCATTCAGTGGCGCCACATATATTATTACAATAGTAACGGTTTAAATACAACGGACAAATATTTGCGGCTGCGCTGCTATAATACGTGGAGATGATGTTGCCAGATTTAAGCATAATATTTTAAATTTAGGACATATTGTAGCTCATGCATAATTAACACAATCCGAGTGCTTTCATTTCGAATTACGTACGTGCGTATTTACGAAATTCGTAAATCCACACACCTCTGGTCTACTGACTAGACTTATTGGCCCTACTATAACCTACTGACAATACAAGGTCCTATGAGTACTAACTTAAAAAACAAAACATACAGGGCCGTATTCAGGCAACCTGTTTTAATTAAGTATTGGTTTAAGTGCATTGAATCGTTGAAAAATATTTAAGTGCTATATATCCTTTAATTCGTAGTACAAAATGCTTTCCAAAAATGGTGTAAAAATTCCAGGTCCTTATTTAAAATTTTGTAATTAATGGTGGTCCTGAGGCAACGTAATATCGCCAAATAAAGCGGATACTACAGGCGTGTAGAGAGCATTGTAAAGTGCTCTAAGAAAGTATTCCTGGATTATTAATAAGTTCAGTAATAACCAAAATATTTCCCAAACTTAGATTTTTTAAGCAATGTTATTGCGCACCTTTGCCACCATTTGACCGAGTCTATAGGTGCGTTTTCTTGATCCACGACTGTTGGCAGTAGAATTACCAAAATTTTATTTGCCAATAAAACAACAAAACTGAAATTACAAGTAGGAGGTGACTTTCTTGAGAATCTTATTGTAGCTCCACACGTTGGGCCATATTGTGGCCGAAACAATTGTCAAAATAATTGCCGAAGATGGTGGATGACAACGGTATATAAAAATAGAACAGAGTAATTTTTTTAATCTCTCGCAAATTTTTCTACGATTTTTACTTCCCTCGCATATACCGAAAAGAAGTATTATATTCGAGAGAAAGTCACCATCCGAGACTTCTTCGGATTTTCACGTTTCAGATCATGTAGATTACGAAAATATGTTTGTGCCTGTCTGTCTGAGAACAGTCAAATTTGGTATGCTACTGCCATCAAAGAAATTGCAATAGATAATAAAATAAAATTGTTTTCGCTCACATTTAAAATTTACACGTTTTATGACATTCTAAACCTATTTCAGAAAAAAAAATTAGAAAAATTTTTAACCACGAATAAATGGAAAAAAATGGTTTTTGCTCAAATATAAAATTTCCACGTTTCATGACATTCTAAACCCATTTTTAAAAATATTTCTGAAAATGAAAAGAAAATTTTGAAAATAGAAAAAAATCAGTATACAGGGTGATTCACGTAGGTCATTCATTAGAAGTTTTTCAACTTCCAGTTGGATTAGAAACTTGAAATTTGGTACGCAGCCATAATCGATCATGCCCGTTCTATCTAAAATATTTTCAGTCCTCCAACTATACAGGGTGTGCCAAAAATTGGTACCAACTTTCTTATTTTAAATGGAAACCTATATTTTTCTTTATATGGTTCGATTGGTCTTCTAATTCTGAGTTTAGAGAACCTAAGTTATGTTAACTTATCTATTACAATTTTTGACATATGTCCAATTTTTTGAAAAAAAATGCCGCTGTAGTAGTTTACGAACAAATTTGTATCTCGCAAACCTTTCAAAATTATGAAACCAAATTTGTGAAGCAGTTAGCTGGAAGTCCAGGCTAACTTTTGATGTCCCATCGGTGGTCCCATTTTGTACCATATGGGCGCAGTCAATTTTCAAATGTCGCAATCAAAAATTGTCAAAAAGTCATTTTTTTCAAATGGCACCTACTATTTTTTTTCACACCATTCGAAAGAAAATTGAATTTTAGGGTGAGTTACTTAAGCATTCCCGATACCTAACTTCACCCCATATCGAGTTATTCAATAAAAATCAAGAAATACCTTATCTTGCCGAGAGATTCCTTACTTCATCAAGTATGCCATGGAAACAAAAGACAGTTGTAATAATTTTTAAAGAAAAATATGGATTCTTATTTAATTACACACAACACCAACAAATTATTATTAATGAACAAGAACAATGTTGACGAAATTCTGACGTAAATGTTCAATGTGACCACCATATTTTTGTTCAAATATTCTATTATTCTACTTTCAACAGATTGCGCCTACCATTTCTGACGCCAGAAATCAATGCAAAATTGAATTTTAGGGCCACTTTTATTAACATTGTGTATGTCTATCTACAGTCGTTTTTGAGTTAATGGCATTTTTTGAAAAAAATATTGTTTTTTTTTTCTCAAGGGTAGTAGGCTTTGGAAACAATCATTTCATTTTAATTTTTATTCAGAAATCGTATTGCAATAATAAATAATAACAACAGAATAACAACAAATAAACAGATTAACAAAATAATTATTTCAATACAAATGCTCAATGTGTGCACCGTTTTCACTGACAGAATTTCGTCAACATTGTTCTTGTTCGTTAATAATAATTTGTTGGTGTTGTGTGTAATTAAATAAGAATCCATATTTTTCTTTAAAAATTATTACAACTGTCTTTTGTTTCCATGGCATACTTGATGAAGTAAGGAATCTCTCGGCAAGACAAGGTATTTCTTGATTTTTATTAAATAACTCGACATGGGGTGAAGTTAGGTATAGGGAATGCTTAAGTAACTCACCCTAAAATTCAATTTTCTTTCGAATGGTGTGAAAAAAAATAGTAGGTGCCATTTGAAAAAAATGACTTTTTGACAATTTTTGCGAGATACAAATTTGTTCGTAAACTACTACAGCGGCAATTTTTTTCAAAAAATTGGACATATGTCAAAAATTGTAATAGATAAGTTAACATAACTTAGGTTCTCTAAACTCAGAATTAGAAGACCAATCGAACCATGTAAAGAAAAATATAGGTTTCCATTTAAAATAAGAAAGTTGGTACCAATTTTTGGCACACCCTGTATAGTTGGAGGACTGAAAATATTTTAGATAGAACAGGCATGACCGATTATGTCTGCATACCAAATTTCAAGTTTCTAATCCAACCGCAAGTTGAAAAACTTGTAATGAATGACCTACGTGAATCACCCTGTATACACAGAACTTCCCTCTTTTTTATACAGGGAGGTCACTCTAAAAAATTATTAATTACGAAACGACATATGAGAATAATAATCGGAATGTAGTTATCACTGTTATTTACAAAGAAAACCCGATAACTTTTGGTCAAATAGCAAAAATTCAATATTAAATAGAAGGTGCCAAATATGGAAGGCTTGCGTAAATACCCATGGTTGAATTATTTCTTAGGATGATCACCCTGTATATTTTTCAATAAAGCTATAATAGGTGTCTTCCTTGCCAAGTGTGTTAACTATATGCCAAATATTATTGCCATCCGTCCTATTTTTAGTTCCACATCCACGTAGTGGAGTGGAAGTATAGCAGCGATTACATCTTTTTTTGAAATACGTTTAGAATGTCATGAAGCGTGGAAATTTTAAATTTGAGCACAAACATTTTTTTTTCATCTATTCTGGTAATGAAAACATTTTCAAAATGTTTTTTTAAGTCGGTTTTGATTGTCATAAAGCGTGGAAATTTCATATTTAAGCAAAAATAATGTTTTTTTCAATCAGTCTAGTGTTACAATTTTTTTTTAATTCTCTTTTTGAAAAAAAAATGGAAAAAATATTAGAATGTCCACAACACGTGGAAATTTTAAATTTCAGCGAAAAGTTTTTTTTTTCATTATCTATTCCGTTTAGACGGTCCACCCTGTATATTTTTCTGTGAAAGTCTAGTAGTTTTTTAGTTAATGCACCAACAGACAGACAGACTGACGGAATTGAAAAACCTAAATTTTCGTAACGTACATGATCTGAAACATGAAAATCCGAGAAAATCTCTGATGTTGATTTTTTTCTCGAATACAATACTTCCCTTTGGTACTTATGCGAGGAAAGTAAAAATTGCTGAAAAATTTCAAAAAAAATTACCACTACTATAGAGTAGATAATGGAAAAAATGTTTTGCTCTCATTTAAAATTTCCACATTTCATGACATTCTAAATCAATTCCAAAAAAAAAAAAAAAAATCGAAAATTTGTTTACTGCTATACAGGGTGTAATTAGTTTCATGTCATTAAAAAAACTGGTGGTAGGGAACGACAAGACGAACAAAAAAACCTTATATAACATGGCGTCTAAAGCTCATAGTTTTGGAGAAGAAAAAAAAACTAAAATTTCGCAAATTTTCAATAAAATTTTTTGAGAACTGCTGGAATATTGAGGTAGGTTTAGATCTAGATCTGATCTGAAGAAAACTATACTCTAACTCTCCCTTGTGCAATATTTTAGTTACTGTCGGGGTTTGGTTATGTACACACGTCCAACCCGCCGTTCGTTGTTTTTGTTATTTTTTAATTTCCCGTCATTGTGTATTTATAGTTTATAAGATTTATTTTATTGACTTACCGTTCAAGTTGTCAAATTCTTGATTATGTACAGACACAACTTACTTATTCGTTATTTTTGTATTCCTTTTTGGCTTTTGTACCAAGTTTTTATTTTATTTTTCTTTATTGACAACGTTAGTTGATAGTTTAGTGTTTAGAATTGAACGAAGTGCGTATGTACTTAATTCGACGTACCGTATTGATACAGATGCAGAGATTTTGAATCATTTAGGTAGGTAGTAAGCTTTTAACCCAGGACACTCATGTTACAAATGTTAATAAACCACATTTAAATTTTCTAAATTATAAACAATTCAATATTTTGTTCCACATTAAAAAAACACACATGTAAAGAAATGCTCTGTTTAAACCTCTATGGCCATTATTTGCTTGCAATTGTGCACGAAGAGAGAACGAATTATTTACCTCTTTATACTTGCCTCAGTTCAGTTGAGGCGGTCTATCAAAGGCGGTCGATTGTCCTTTGACAACGCGTGTGCCGGCGAGCACTTTTTTATGACAATTTAAAAGTTGTATAATTGGGAAGTACAAGTCCATCGACCAAGAAAAGCAGTGGTTCTCAATAGTTGTCTACCATAATATTAAATATGTTAACCTAGATCAGTGTTTTCAAAGTGCCCCTAGAGGGAAAAGTCATAAAGGTTTTTTGTTTGTCTAGTCGGTCCCCATTACCAGTTTTTTTTAATGGCATGAAACTGATTACACCCTGTAGAATGGATGGTGGGAAAAACTTTTTTTTTGCTCAAATTTTAAATTTCCACGTTTTATGACATTCTAAACTTATTTAAAAAAAAATCAATAAAAAGAAAATATATTTTTCCTAAGTTAAAAAATATATATTTTTTTGTGGACGGGAATTGGTATCTGGCTCGAGCACGCCCACAATTCCTTTGATTTGTGTACTATTTACCGACACCGATGCGATCACAAGCAAACTTGACCCATTCGTGGCGAATGAAGACAAACTTACCATCCACACTAGTACATTTCTATAAAAATATTTAATGAACGAAAATAAAATGTGCATGGCGCCGGTCTTGAACTGTGTAGGGTCTTTTCCCGACATATTCTTATTACTTAGAAGTGAGGTAAAGTAATTGTATGTGTAAGTGCCTATTAAGGACATTTTACGTTTTACAATTTCCGCTATAAAAGGAGGCCATTTTTACTCTTTGCGGGTCAGAACAACGCAGTATTGAACATGAAGTGATGCACCACTGACCAAAGATAACAAATTCTAAATTACCTGGATAGTATCCTTGTAAAATCAGAACTTCGTATCAATATTTTCTAGAAAGTTATTCAATTTAAAAATAACCAATGTTGTTAAAATGTTGTAAAAGTGTTTTTTATAAATCTATCTGTAATTTAAGCTTGCAGATAGATGGTTGTATTAAGTATGGAATGTGTGTAGTGATTTAATTGATTTATTTTAATTATAAACTTGTACAATAAATACCTTGTGTTGCTTTCCGCATTCTTGACACAATAGAGTAGTAAAAATCGTGTCCATAAGACATACCGGTAAATCATAATTTTATTATTTTGATTAATTTTACTCCGTGTAATATGTAATATTATGTATACTTTTTGTTTAACGATTTGTATAATGTGCCACTGCGCCCAAAGGGGCATTCTTCGTTTAGAAACGCCCATAATACGATATAGAAATATCCAGAATCATTGTTTAATTTAACTAAATGAAAGTAAATTCTCAGAAACACCTGACTTTTGCCTAGATATTATTGATAAATACCGAGATAAATACAATCCACCGATGGCTTGTCAAGATAGATAGAGGAAGAGACGGAACTGGGAGAGAGAGAGACTAGAGTTGAAAAGCGGTGGGCATTGCTGCCAATTTCGGGCATCCATGGAGGTTGGTTCTAACACGCCACTTGGTCGTCCGTCGAACACGCCCAACGGACGCGACGGCCAAACCTCGTGCCGGAACCAAATTTCGGATGTTTTATATACCGCCGGACCAGCTGCATACGCCGGGTTGGACATTGGACATGCTTGTTGTCAGCAGCGAGAGCCGCATAACGCATGGGGTGGGAATAAAGAATGGGAAGTGTAGGTGTTTGAGAGATGCTTCTTTTAAGTTTCCATGCTTCTATTAAGTTTCCATCTATCGTCATCTCCTTATTTTTCTTCTAAGTTTTCTGCTTCTTGTGTCTCTGAATCTGGCAGCTTTTATTTTTTGTTTTATTTTTGTATTTTTTCCCCTTTTTTCCCTTTCTTTTTTTATTTATACAAGTATGACCATTATACTCTTCGCCGATTTACTGCACTTTTTATACCGGGTGACTTAGAGTACATTTGCCTTTTCAAACAAGTATAATAAAAACATGTGTAAAGTTAGAACAGATTTATTTAAAAAATATGAAAGCGCATACATGCGGATTTATGTTTTGAAAAGAATATTGTTCATATGCTGCCCATCTTTTTCGTAGGACGCAGGTGCGTAAATGTTGAAACACACGTTGGCATAAAGCAACGGCAATAGTTCTGATCTCATCGCGAATTCGTTGTTTCAGCTCCTCTGTGTTGGTAGGGGAATTTACGCAAACGCGACTTTTAAGGTACCCCCACAAAAAAAAATCCAAGGGGATAAAGTCAGGCGATCGAGGACGCCAGGGAATGTCGCCACGTTTGTAGATGAGACAATCTTGAAACAATTCACTTCCAGTGTTTATTTGTTTTATTTCGCAGAACCTCTTTCGTTGTGGGTGGTCTGTTTGTTTGAGGTACGGCACAAGCTGAATTTTATACGGATGAAACTGCAAATCATTTTTTTTAAATACGTTGAACACTCGAATGACTGATTTGCAATACCTGTACATGTTTGGATGTCGCATCATCGCCTGGTGTAAGACTGCAACAGTCACTGGTCTTCTCACAGATTTTTATTGACCTGGGTGTTTCTGGTTTCGTGCTGACCCGGTATCTCCCCGGTATCTCGAAATTTTTTAACCCACGCTCTTATCACATTTTTCGAGGGTGAACCAGTTTCACGCCGAATATATATACAAAAATGTCTGTATAGCATTTTTTCAGTCAATTAAGTGAAGGACGATTAATAGTTTTGGAGCTGTGATTTGCGATATCTGTATACAGTATGTATATAACTATGACTACGTCTAATGTAGTGTCTACGACACGTAGACGAGAGCCATTCTCTGACCAGATACGTTGCCATTTACCTTAAAATAAAACAAACTAAACTTTGTTTAAAAGTAGTGATATGATCACGCCTTAGTATTAACCGTAAAAAAACATCAGTTTTGCAATTTGTGCAGTTTTGCAATAGTAAGGCATAGTACATAAATGATATTTGACATTAAGATATCATATGGGACTCTGTTCATATTCATTTAGTAAAATAAGATATATAAATGCTTGTAGTGGCTTTAGCTTTACATATAACATTTTTGCAATAATTTAGTGACGTGAGCTTCAAACGTTACTTGCATGGTTAAGACAATGCTTGGCAGATTCTACGAGTAATAAGATTTTACCATATATATTTAAATTACAGTAGTCGTCAGTAAATGCCAAGTGCTAGGATTTGAAATTAATAGTAATTTCTGGATAATGAATTTTAAGCCATGATTCTATGAATATTTATATGTAGAACTTAATTCTGTATTAGTAAAGCGTTTACGATTACCTGATTCATATCAGCTAGATCGTACAGTGTACATTCCATTATGCGTCTGCATTCAGCTAAAATTTACAGAACTTTGTTTTCTCACGTAAATCAAACATAAAGAGTCCAAAGAACATGAGGTCCAAGATTGACCCTTGCAACACCCTTGATATGCTAGAGCGCGTTAATATAGGTAATACTAGGGCTTCATATCGGAGGCAATTTGCCCATGCTTATCCGGCTATACCCTTTGTAATTATGAAAGTTTTATACTTATATCAAATATTCCTGTTTTAAAATTTCTTTCGTCGTCAAAATATTGTATTTTTTCCCTAATAATATACTAATAACTTAGGGTAGCCCCTGATCTCAAACTTTGATTTTTTTCAAATAAGAAAACCTACTTCTTATATCTACCTACATATTCTGATTTTGATATTGTGTATTTGCGTTTGGAACATTTTATACTTTTGTGTAGTCTGTACCTCAACGTATAAGCTCCAGGTGGTTCGAAGTGGATTTATATAATAATGTTGGTTATCGTGGCATGGGTGCAACGCAACAAACAACGTCCTGTCCGGACAAACTCGCAAAACATGCAATATATTCCTCCCGTGTAACTTGAGGACGTGTTCTGCAATTTCATACACCTTCGATCATTAAACTTATAAAACAACGTTCTTTTATTTTCTTTAGATGCTTTGTGTTAAATAATTTACATGTTACGAGAGCTAAAGGTGGGATTAAAGGAATAATAGATAGAAAAGATTACTTTAATACCATCGAAATATAGGGTGGAGATGACGCTAAAAGTACCTACCTGTATTTTTATTCAAGGATGCTATTCGCTCTTATCACTATATGGATTACAGGCATATAAATTACCTATGATATTTATAAAATTAAAATATCCGTTATTATACAGTGTGTCCTAGAAAACATGCAACGAGAGGAAAAACTTCTTTATTTTCAATTTTTCGAAAATAAGTCATTCTTCATATTTTAAAAAATTTATATAATCAAATATCCAAAAATATTTACTGGGTACTCAATAATAATTCTTATTTTTCACATTGTAGCAAAATGTTAATTGAAAAATTTAACGTTAAAATAAGATTCAATACTAAATGTCACTGATTTAACTAAAAATTACGTAAGTATTAATTTTTTTATATAAAGATGTATTTCTAACAATAAAAGTTGTTGACCGTGTTTTCAGAACGTAGGGGCCGTTAGCTTTAACAATTGGGTAGCTATTCTATATCGGTGTGATGTGAGCACGTTTTCATGAGAAAGTGGGCGCAGTTCTCTTGAAAACCAAAATAGCGTATTCTGTAACTGTGCGAACGGTCACATCACGCCAAAAATCGGGGAACTTGCTTCTCTTGGTAAATTATAGAGAACGGGACCGTTCACGCGTGAGAGGATGAAACTATAACCTCACTTTTGGGCAAACTGTCATTTTATTTTGATGTCGGTGGCATGATATTTGTTTATATGAAGTTATTTTTGTGTTAGATCATACAATGAGTTTTGTGTTTCTTAAACTATACAGATTAATGAATAATGCCTATGTACTAAATTATCAATGAGGCACTATGAGACCTTCAGATTGCTGGAAAAATTCTCAAAGAGAACGACAACTTCATTGCATGAGCAATCCCTTCGGCTTAGCAGATAAGTCTTTTATAATTAAGTAAATAATATACAAGTCAGATTATGCACAATCTAATTATAATATTACAAATTAAATTTACTTTTCTCCATTACTTCGAATTATATTTATTAGTTTCCAGGGACAGCATTTAAAGCGGTTGTTACTCTTTCCCACATTTTGTGGCATCTTTTTGTGAACTAATTCGTAAATTATCCACAGAAGCTGTAGCTGTTTTTCCACCCATTTAATCAAAATATATTTTAAGGCTCTATTCATCGGGTTGAAACGGATTTTTGATGTTATTATTCTTAGCCTAACAGAAAATTATGTCACTTTTACAAAATAACAGATATTGCATTCATTTTGAATGTCAGAAACTCGCATTTTGACCAGATACATTTCCCATCATGCAACGCACGACCTGTGATCATGGCGTTGCGGCAATTCTATTAGTTGAAATGTAAAAGCAACTGTTGGCAACGCTGGAAGGATCACTTCACGTCCCCGCGTAGTCACTGTAGTTACAGAATAGTATTTTTGTTTCCCTGGGAAAGGACCGTGATATGAGCTCTCTCCTTTCACGACAAATCCTCACTTTCACTGAAATTACAGAATAGCTACCCTGGTATTTCCTTTCTTCACGAAAGTACTATATAATTTGAATTATCTTTGTTTCTGCTATTTTGGGAAAAATCGACTTCTTTTGTGCAAAAGGAACGTATTTTTGTACAATAGTTTTGGACTTGGCATGAAATATTGAACAATGACGTAGGTGTAAGTCATTGTCATTTAATTCCCTATCCTTTTAAGTTGCTAAGTAAGCAAAATATTGAAACGTTAAATCAACAGCAAATATTTCACCCCATCCAAAGTTAAGCCACAGAAGGTGCATCTTTACGTCACGTTATTATAAAATTTAATGTGTAATGAGTTGGTACACTTGATGTCAACAGATGGCCTCCCTGTTCTCCAGATCTCACCCCAATGGCCTTCTTTCTTTGGAATTTTCTTAAACAAAAGTAAATGCATGTGACGTAAATCACAATGAAGAACTTGTATGAATGAGAATCAGATACTCCATTGCAAGTATTGAACCGCAACTGTTAATCCAGGTATACGGAAATTTTAGACAGACTTAAGATATGCAGTACAAGTAGGAGATAATTTTGAGCCATTAAATTTATTTAAAGTCACTTTTTTGACAATTTTTGTATTAATTTTTGTTAATTCATTTGAACACATGTCACGTTATTTTAATAAACAATGCAGTTAAAAAAGATAATGTTCAAATAATGTTTATTCTATTTTTCTAAGTACATAAAGTGTCGAGTTCATGTAGACATAAAATATTTAGGGTATTTAGGGAATTTTAACTAATCAAAATACAATAAACAAAAGAAAAAAAATGACTTTAATTTCAGCGTTAGAGATTGATGCAATATGACCATTATAAGAACAAGAGACAAATTAAGTTTAATGTTAAAAACGAAATTCGTATTATATTTGAAAAGGTCTGTGAAGGTATCAAATTTCCCTCTCTTTGCTGGGCACCTTTTATTCATATTTTTTTCTGTTTATCTCAAAGTGTATCAGGCTAATGACAGCTATATGCCGAATATTATTTTCCTGAGCCGTTTCTTTTCTAACAACTTTTTCTTTACATCTTACGCAAAACAAAATTTTGATAATTGGCCATATTCTCATCGCGGATGCACCTCAATGATGTTCTACGACTGCGCAAAAATTCAAACCTTTATTCTTAAAAAAAATATTTTTGTTTACGACTACTACACTTCCTATATCATCTTAAATGCAACACAATTAGGTATATCAAGTTTTTACCGAAATAATTTGTCATCAATTAGCAATCTATTGCTGCCATATTTTTAAAGTGTTTCATTGAGGATAATATAATAATATAAACTAAAAGTTGTATGAACAACAGATGCATTCTTATTCTTATTTTTGGCGTCATTTAGTTTAACAAAGAAAGCAAATAATACATTAATCTGTTCAGTGAACCAGAAAATAAAACGCTATTGTATTAACCAAAAGCTTTTTATCTTTAATTTGACAGTTAGCTATTTAAAAAAATGTTAATACTCTTTTGTTTGTCTACGTATGAAGAAAAAGTCTATTGAAAGTGTATTGAAATTAAAAGGTTTTCAAGTGAATATCATAGGCGGACTTAACAGGAGGCTTAAGCCCACCGGAAACACAAATCCTTAACTTTTAAATAAAAAATCAATTAAATAATTTTTGTTTGATCTATAGAGACTTTAGTTAAATTTAGTTACTCTACCCAATGCCACAGTATTACTAAACAATGTGTGTCTGTATTCCATAGAGTAATAGGTATCAATTAAACGATCCTTATTAGGAGTTAATTTTAACTTTTGATTACAATATGGTCTACATGCCTAGACCAGGATAATTTGAGATCGAGAAAAGTCCCTGTTAATTTTACTAATCGTGACCGAATGGTATTTTCGTTAATCATAAAGTTGTTTGAAATAGGTTTTTCAAAATGAAAGTTTAAGTACACAGTTTTTTTGCCATTTAAAATGAGTTTGTTTCTCTGACACCGTATGACTCACTTTACTAACGATACTTAGAAGTTCCTCAAGAGTGTCCGCTAACACAGTAATTTTTGTCAACATCAGATATTGTGGCAACCATGTACTTTTTATAATTTGACGTATTATGTTTAAATTTGATAACATCTATGTAACCCGTTGAAAGGTGCGAGGTGACCAGAAATGGATGGAAGGTACCGATGGAAGTGTCCTATGTGCAAGACTGTTGTATGTTGAAACAGTAATGGTTTAAGAAATCCAAGTTGGGCTAGTACATTATATTACCTTTGGCAATTCACTTTCGTCCACTGGCAGAAGTCGAATCTAGATACGACGATTTCCGACGAGCGATGATTAACCATCGAGTTGCGTTCATACATCGTACCACAATATAAGTGTACTGTGTGTACACCTCCCTTTCGACCTACAGGCCGCGTATTGGTATTATTTCTTTGCATACTTATTAAATTTTCACAATGTTCGAATGACAGTGGACCGATCTATATACCAGCTTATCGGCTTCGATGACAATCAAGAATAGTATTTACAAAATAAAAATGTTTATATGCTCTACATGACCCGTACAATATCATGTAAGATATATAGGTATAAAATATATGAAGACAAGTATGAATAAAATAGTAAAATATGGAATATTCAATTTTATTTTATATGTAACTATGTAGATTGTGTAAAGTAATAGCTAATTATGTAACATATGGACTGTCAGATGTCAATTTCTGATCAATTGTTAGTTTCATAACAAAAATTTATTTTCCTGGGTACCAATGCAAACATTTGTTTATAAATTTTGTTTATTTTTACTTTCCCATAGGCCTTCATGTAAATTGAGAATCAAGACGCATAAAAAGTCGTCCCAAAATGAGTAAACCAACTATTTAGAGGCCATCAGAAGGCCGCAGCTTCTTTGTGAAACATTTTTGGACACATCCATAGGAACTCATTTTGCGTGTGGAATCAGCTCCTAAACGGAGGCGAGTTATTTCTCCAACACTCTGTATGTAGTAGTTCGGTTTCTCTTTCTCATAAACGCCGTCTCACTTTTTGTTGACCCGAATAATTGTTATATATTTATTTCTGTCCCTAATTTAATGGCTTTAGTTTTAAAATGGCCAGTAGAGGACGAAGGAAAAATCTGTTTCTCTATCCTAAAATGTAAAATCATATACGTGACTCATATGGAAAATATTAGTATAGATGACTGTCGTGCTTGTTGATCAACTTATTAAAATTTTATAGGGTTTCGCCGTTCGTTTAACTTTATGCCTCAGGCATATTCAAACTCTGCCTTTTCAAACTAGTATCCTTAATCACTATTATATCAAAACTTGTAATTTTTTGAATACAGTTATAAGTATTAACCAGAAAGTCCAAAAACCTGTTTTGTTTAAAAATTATCACAAGTATGCAGTTATGCAAGAGTTTATTTAAATTTGTTATTAAAGGAAGTATAATATTCAGCAAAATACCAAATTCTTTCTTTTCTTTTAATCATAGTTGATATACGGGGTGTCCAATAATAAATGCCATGAAAGTTGTTGTTTGTTTTTCCATATTTTTGTTTGTAAAATCAACTCCAAAATTTCTTGGTTTTTATTATTGAACACCCTTATATAGGCAGAGAAAATTAAAAACTACTTTTCCACGAAATATTCACGTACTAAATACCTTGTTGGAGTTGGAGTTAGAGTTTGTGAGAGGGCAGTGACAAAGAGTGACTGGTGACCGCAGCACCTAGGCCCCATTGGACCCCTTGTACATCCTCCCGAGGGATACAAGATTCCACCTAGGCCTTCAACCATCCTAATCTTGCGAAGAAGGTGGCGATGCAGCCTAGGGGGAATATCCCTCAAGTCGGCCAAAGGAGGCCAATGTTCTCCCAAAATGGATTCTCTGCTTGAGGAGACTGCCTGGCACTCACAGAGTACATGTCGGACAGTCTCGTCTTCACAACCTTTGCATAGGGGTGTGTCGTTTAGCTTCTTGTTATAAAGGTGCTTTTTCAGCTGGCAATGACCAGTAAGAATTCCTGTCGCGATGCGCAGGTTTTTCCTGGACATTGCCAGGTAGGTCATCGTTGTATCCTGGTCGGGGTATCTAAGCAGATCCCTGGCCAACTGACAACTATGGGTTTCATTCCATAGTTTTTGTAATTTTCTGTGGGTGTCTTCTTTAATCATTAGCATTATTGATGAGGTCGGCAGTATTTTAGAAGGGCCTTACCAAACTGTCAGCTTTCCTGTTGTCTCTGCACTGTGCATGCCCTTTGACCCAGCATATAATGACACTGTTCATGCTGAAGGCGTCAACAAGTGCTTGATGGCATTCCCATACTGTCAGGTCCGGCACTATTTCATCCAGACCCCATTGTAAAAGGACCTTGATACAATAGTCTTTTGGAAACGAAGAAGAATTATAAAAGCTCATCATAAATGTAAATCCGGAAAAAATAGAGCTTAATAACAATTTTTTTTAATTTGTTTTTTTATTTTTTATTTAATCGTCTTATTTATATTAACATTCCACTACTCATCCAGGACACGTACACATAGACATCAACACAACAACCTATCCCTGCGATATTGCCATCTACCGCAGCTGAGACTCCAACTCAGGATAGATAACAGTGACTAGACATGTTGTGCCACCCAACACCGGTCCAGCTCACTGCTACCATCTCGGTAACACATTAAAAACGCCAATAAACATCCATACCCTGGCCAGGATTCGAACCCGGGACTCCGTGCAAGCCAAACGCCTTAGCATTGCGCCACTGAGCCGTACTTCTGTTATTTATTATATTACGTTGGTGATCTGTACTTTTGTAACTAATTATGTTTTCTTACGGATTTGCGTTTAAAATGAGCTTTTATTGTTCTTCGTTTCCAAATAGGTTATAATCTGAAATTCTGCGTAAGTCTCACAAGGAAATATTCATTGATACCTTCAAATTCTCGAGAAAATGTTATCTATTAATTCTTGAATACTTCTGGGGTCGACTCTAGTATACTTTCCACTTGAGATATCCCCACAAAAAGAAGTCGCATGGGGATAAAATAGGAGAAGTTGGTGGCTAATTTATGTCTCTATAATTCTAAATCAATTTGCTAGGGAACGCTCGGCTATGCAGTACAGCTACAACTTGCTACGCGGGCCATCACACCATGCTGTTGGAACTATGTCTTCAATTCCAAATTGAGTATAGGTGCCTTTTGCATTTAGGTATCTTTCAATTTAAACATTTTAACATCAAGTACGTATTGTGTATACAAACACTACATTTTTGAAGCGGAAGTGACCCCAAATTCGTCGTTTTATAAATAGCAGTGTATATTTTTCCGAAGGTTATGATCTCTTTGATAGTGTATTACTGAAGATTATTCTGGATGTAATAAACGATTTTATTTTAGTGACGAGTTGGCCATAAAATAATAGTTAAAAATATAAATGGGCTTGTACTGAAGCCTATAGATATTTCTTTCAACGCCCTCTCATACTAATAACTAAGGATTATATCAAATCTCACGGATCTAGAAGCAGAATGTTTAGATTAAGAATTTTACAGTGGTATAGTAAATAATAAATCACATCCTCTGGAGATGGCATCTTTTTCATCTTTAGTGAGACCAAAGTCAGATGTATATTAAATAAACAGCATGTTCTGTAGTACTCCTATCATTTGCCTTTTTTTACTTTCGATGCACGATTTGGGACTCAAGCTTGAAGGTTAGATAAATATACAGGGTATCTCGTAAGTAATTAGACAGAGCAACGACGTGTAAGATCAAAATATAGTCAGTCACCTTATATCATATCTATACCTAGTTATACCCCTGAGCAGATAGAGCTCCTTTAAAATGTATTTGCGCCAATATTTTTTTACTCAAGATGACGGTGTCGGATGATTAGGGATCGAGCTTGAGCTCTTTGCACCAATCATCGTTGCAGACCTGGACCGGCCTCGTAAGGGGTGGGCCTGCTTCTTCGCCCACGCCACCCGCAAATGCCGAAGGTGTGGGCGATGTTAGCAGATCTCCCCTGGTCCTGGCTGTTGGACTTTGCCGGCTGGGTCGTTTCTTCTGGCGCTCTTCTGCCTTGGTCTTCTTTCTTCGCTGGCATGTCGGCTCCCGGAAGCGTCTTTAGTCTGCCGTGAGAGAGAAGGGTTGTTGCTGAGCTCTCTCGGAGTTTGGAGGGATTTGGGGGGGGTGTTGACTAGTTGGAAACCCAGGGTGCCAATTGGCATCATGTGCTCCGATTTCATGGGAAGAAAGTGTGAACTGTGTAGCTCAAGGATTGTGTTCGGCCAAGGACGCTTATTTTAACGTCAGAGGCCGGCACGGGCTAGGGTATGGATACCTAGCTGGTTGTTTACTTGGTACCCCTGGGATCGGGTGATTTGGATGTTTTTGGTCATTGCCTCCTTGCAGCGTGGCTTGAAGGTCGGGCTGAAACAGAAAAACCGGTTAAGTTATGCTTACCCGTTATCCATGTTCTGGAGCTTCGGCCTCTTGTACCTCGGAGCGTCGTTGTAGTCGTAGTCAGTCGCCTGTCTGACCAGCGGATTCCCATGCTCTGTCGCACGGGCGTAAAATGTATTGTAAATGGGCCACCCGTAAAATTTCATGACTTTTTTATCTACCCATAAATCAATAAAAGTTATATTTCAGGCTAACATAATTTTGAAAATTTTTGTTCTCAGGAATTTTAATGAAAAATGATAGTTTTTGAGAAAAATATATATATATATATATATATATATATATATATATATATATATATATATATATATTGACATGATATAAAAAGGGTCAATGTAAATCAATTTTACAGCTTTACAGTCTATAAAAACCAAAAGTTAAAGTTGTGCATTTTAAAAGAATCAACTGGTGTGATTTCAAGTACTAATAAAGAAAATGAAATTGGGTATAACAAAGAAATAAGTAGTTATTAAGAAATTTGTAAATTTAAAATGTATGCAAATTTGTAAATCTTACTCTATCTTGAAAAGGTAACCTTCCTTTTGTGCAAGTGCAACAGTTAAAATTATTGTGGGAAATCCATCGTTGACAAGTTTCGAGGTGGCACAGAAACAATAATTGCTCAGGAACACTTCACGGTGAAAAGAATTCTGTAAAATGGAAAGTGCGGGTTTCCATACATAAAAAGACAAAATTGTTAAAAATAAGCCATAGACTTGTAATTAAATGGTGAAAACTTTACAAATTATTAAATTTTAATAGGAAAAACAAACCTTATAACAAAACAAAACATTAAGAGTAGCAAGTTTAAAAGGTTTGAAACAAAGTCAAAGAAAAAAGCAAATAAAAAATGAACTTTTCAACATTATTCAAATTTCAGTGATCGCTTTTAAAATATTTAAATGTAATTACAAAGACACTTACCTAAAGTAACTTAATTAAGAGCCATCCCTGAATTTGATGTCCTAATTTAGTTTTTCATGTGAGAAATACTGGCTGAAGTAAAGTTTGTGTTAAAGCCAGGTACTTTCTAAGTTTTTTTCAAGTTTAAAGATGTATTGTTATACATATTTTGTTTCACATTTGATACTGGAATCTCTAGGGAGTTTTATGATGTCTTTTCAGGAAGTAAAGCATATTAATAGGGGCTACAAAGGTCCAGAAGTCACATGTAAATTCCTGGAAAGGAAATCATGCATAATTATATTAAATATAAACAAATAACTTTATATTGTATAGGTATAGTTAAAATAAGTAAGATAGAATGTTTAAAAGGGTAAACGAAACAAAAATTGATTGTAAAGTAGGAAATAAGGAAGATTTTAAATAATTGATAATTATCATGAAACAAAATTTCACAGGTCAACTATATGCATGAAAGTCACATATAAATGATCAGTGAGAAAAGGGGAAAACAATTTAATAGCTTAAAAAGAAATAAGAAGCAGTATAAGGAAAATATAAATTTGAAATTTTATAAAAATTAAATAAATTTCAATCAAGTGATATAAAAATGTCAGATTAAATACTTTTGAGTTGGGGTAACCAAGCAAAATAAAAAAAGGTAGTAAATAATTTTTGAAAACGACGTTTTTTGGGAAATTTGTCCATTAAAAACGAAAAATTTAATTAAACATTGAAGAAAACTACTCAAAACCAGTTAAAAGTAAAGAAAAAGGAAATATGCAAAATTAAATTCAAGAAAAGTGACAGTAAAACGTCAAATGAAAATCAGGCAAGTCAAATCTCCATTCATTTCCAATTTAAGACAGAAAGCATAGTTGTATGAGAGTTTGTTTCACGAAATTAATCATAATAACAAATATCCAGAAACAATAAAGCAAAAGTAGTATTGAAAATTGAAATTAATATTGGTAGTTGTTTTACCTGATAATAAAGACGTATCCAGAGGAGAAGAGCATCCACAGGCACTAAAATTTTAATATTTTTGGGAAAGAAGAACACAAATTATAATATTACTGTAAAGGTTAATTTCAAAACGTTAAATTAGCCACGAAAGAACAGCTGAGGAACACAGATAATAGCGCCATCTATTAGTGGAACTTGGAATTGCTAGCGAAGAAAAGAACATCTAGGAAACAGGTACCTTTAATCAAAATAAACATCATTTGAGTTTTATTACTTTATTTTTAAAATTTTCTCTTCATTAACAATAAATTAAAAATTTTCGATTTACAAATAAAAGAAAAGGCCTATAGTATAAGTTATTTAATAAGAATATATGTCAATTTTTCACAAAGAGTTTACCCTTGTCCAATAAATTTGTTATATTGATTTCATTTTTAATTATTTCATTAATTAAATCACATGATCTTTAAAACGACTGGCTAGTGAGTGAACTCGCACTGGGAGAGTCTTTTAAAAACATGCTCAACTGTTGTGATTGTGTGTTTATCCCTAGACAGTGGCGCCCATAAATAAATTTTTCTGTCTATCAAAAAATTTTATTCTAAAAGAAAAGGTGAGTTAAAGTAGAATAGAAATTAAGAGAAGGGATAAACAAAAAATATAAAAAAATACAAAAATAAAAAAAACACAACACATTGGCGCCCAACGTGGGGCAGAGTAAATTATTGGCTACGCAACGTAGGACAAAAGTAAAAAGTCAGCTTTGTGAGAAATTTATTAATAAAAATATCAGATTAAAACAAGGGTATAAGGTTTGAAAGGCTTTGGTAATATTTTAGAATTGAATAATAATATAATTGATATTTGCAATATTGGTGTAAGTAAATGAGATTAAGGTCAGGTAAGAAAATGAACAAGGAAGACAAACAAACAGCACAGACATCCGCAACAGGAACCGAAACACGGGGACAACAAATAGAAGGACAGGTTGAACCAACAATAATGGGGGACAACGTACAAACGCCACAGGTGGTTGATAATGCTCAACCACAATTAACAATGGAAGCAAGTATGTTACAGCGAATGATGGAAATGATATCAGGACTAGGTACCAAAATGGAAGAAAACAAAGAAGACATAAACAAGAAAATGGAAGAAAACAAGGAAGACATAAACAAGAAAATGGAAGAAAACAAAGAAGACATAAACAAGAAAATGGAAGAAAACAAGGAAGATATAAACAAGAAAATGGAAGAAAACAAGGAAGGCATAAACAAGAGGATGGAAGATATAAACAAAAATCTAGAACAAACCAACAGAAAATTAGAGGAATGCATGAACGATATGAAGGGAAGAGTAGCAAATGTGGAAGTAAAGTTAAATAGAATCACAGAAAACATGGTAGAAGAAATAAAGGAAAAAGTTAAGGTCGTCGGAGAAGAAATGAAATTTGAAGTACAACAGAATGTTGAAGGTCTCATTGTAAGAGGTTTAGAAGAAATTGATGGACAAATAAGTAGGCAAAACACAATGTTTGAAAATTATAAAAAAGAACAGGAGAGCATAGTCGATAAGGTCGAAAAGAATACGAAGATATTGCAGGCAAGACAGGGAGCGAATGCTAATCAGATGATCATGAACAACCATCCATGCAACAAGAACACATTCTATTTTTATGGTGATTCAAGGACACATCCGAAGATTTTTGCAACGAGATTACGACAACATATAGAATCATTGCACCCAAGTACCAATATCAAACAAGTCATACAGACAATGTTAAGAAACGAGGCAGAGATATGGTACAACGTAATCGAACAAAATTTCGAGACGTTGGATGAATTTGAAGAGCTGCTTATGAAACAGTATTGGGGAGTGTACAACCAACAAAAGGTGAGACACAATTTGTTTAATGGGAAATACATAGAAGCAAATGGAGTGTCAAGAGAGAATTATATATTACGAAAAATATATAATATAAAATACCTTGAACCAAAGTTCACCGAAGCTGAAATGGTACGCTATCTAGGAAGACATTTTCCGGATGACATCAACAGTGTTATCATCACTCAAAGGATCATCACATTGGAACAGCTGATAAATTACATCAGAGACATTGACGATCACAGGACTGGATGGAGAAGACCATTCTTACAAAACGAAAACAGAAATGAAGACAGGAACAGAAGGTATGAAATTGAAGCAAATACGAACCATGGTAACCAAAATTATGAAAATAGGTACAGAGAAAATGACAATAAACGGAAATGGAATTATGGAAGTAAGCAATATGAAGATACAAATAAAAGGTATGAAGCAGGACAAGATCGGAACTATACGAACAGGAATAACAACTACAGAAACTACAACCAAGAAAATAATGGGAATCAAAACTATCGAACAAGACAACAACAACAATCAAAGGAAGAAAAACCACAGGAAACAAGAACCTATGCACAAGTCACGAATACAAATGTAAGAAAAAGCACTCAACAACCTCAGGACATGAACAGGATAGAAACACAAGCACAAGTTAATCCTCGTCCGCAGGATTTTTAGAAAGGAAGATTTTAACTACAAAATACAGTCATATGCGCGAATTTATAACAATGGACAACGATAAGGATAAAATGCAACAAACAAGAAAGGGTAAGTTACCAATCATAAAGGTAAACATACAAGGTATAAATTTATCATCGTTACTGGATACTGGTTCGGAAGTATCACTGCTCAATGAGGATATATTTGACAAACACAAAGATAAGTTTGTACAAAATTTCATTAGAATATCAAAGGTAAAATTACTAAATGCGAATGGTCGAAAGTTTTCGGAAAGTAACAAAGTCTTAAATACGAGTTTTAACGTAGAAGGTCAATCTTATAAATGTGAATTATACATAGTACCAGATTTAAAATTTGATATGATATTAGGAGAAGATGTTTTATCTCAATTACGTGCCAATATTAATTTGGGAACAAGATTCCTAGAACTTGAGGGTAAAATAATACCTATATTAAATAAAAGTGAGAATATAATAAATAATGTAATAAATATAAATAAAGGCAAACGAGCCAATGCGGGACACGAAATAGGGTCAGAGAGTACCTGTGTCAAAAATAATTCGGTAAATATGAGGGAGAAGAATCCTACATATGTAATAAATAATAGTAATTATAAAATGCACGAAAATATTGAAATAAAATGTCCATCTGAATATACAGAAGTTATTTATGAACTATTAAAAAGGTACAATTCACTTATAAACTATGAAGCTAGGGTAGCAACAGGGTATGTTCACAGATTACAAGTTGATGAAACAAAACCATTCAAAAGTAAAAATTATCCTATTCCTTTTAAATACAGAGAGCAAGTACAATATGAAATTCAAGATATGATACATTCTGATATAATAGAGTCAGCTAAAACAAACTACATAAATCCATTGGTTATAGTAAAGAAAAAAGGTAATGATATTAGACTTTGTTTAGATGCACGCACTTTAAATACAATAACTAAATCGCAATTTGATTCGCCACAAACAATTGATTCAATGTTATCTAGGATTGGAAAAAACACGATATTTTCCAAACTTGACTTAAAAAATTCTTTCTGGCTTATTCCACTTCATCCTGACTCACGAAAATATACTGGTTTCAGTGTGGAAGGGCATATTTTTCAATTTAAAGTGGTACCATTTGGTCTACAAAGTGCAAGTTCAGCTTTAGTTAGAGCAATGCAGAATATTCTTGATCGTTACGAGAACTTCTGTTTTCATTATATCGATGACATTCTGATTTTCTCTGAAACAACAGAAAAACATTATAAGCACTTAGATACAATTTTAAATGTTTTACATGAAGCAGGATTAAAATTAAATATTAAGAAGTGTGAATTTTATCAAAAATCGGTTAAATATTTGGGATATAAGATAACGCAAACAGGTATTAGCATTGGTAAGGATAGAATAAAAGAAATAAAGGAATATCCTACTCCAATAAATTTAAAAACTCTAAGAGGATTTTTAGGAATTCTAAATTATTACAAAAAATTCGTACCTAAATTATCAGAACTCGAAGTTCCTTTGATTGAACTATTGAGAAAAGATATCAAATGGCAATGGACTGAACGTAGAGAAAATGCTTTTAACAAATTAAAGGAAAATTTTCATGAAAACTTATTGTTATACAGTCCTGACTTTACGTTACCATTCATTTTAAGGACTGATGCGTCTGAATTTATTATTGCCGCGGAGTTAGTTCAGTATCAGGGAAATATAGAAACACCAATCTGTTTCATTTCGAGAATTTTGAAACCGTATGAAACAAGATACTCTACACCGGAGCGAGAAATGCTTGGAATTACATATTCGATTTCTAAACTGTCTTTCTACCTCACAGGAGCTCACTTCACACTAGAAACTGATCATGCTGCACTGTGTTTTCTAATGAACAACAGATTTGCAAATAATCGCATATATAGGTGGTCACTTCTTATTCAAGAATTTTCCTTTACAATTAAACACCGTCCGGGTGAAAACAACATTACTGCAGACTCACTAACTCGAAATCGCCAAGTAAATACTGAACCAATAAACACTTACTTAGTATCACTAAACACACTATCACAACATGAAGGTCTATACACTACAAGGGAAATATTATACAGTCAACAACGATTACAAACACTAAGAGAAACGATACAAAATTCACAACATAAAGGGTATTCATTGAAAGACAATTTCATAATAAAAACAATTGCAGATGAGGAAAAGTATGTGTTAGATAAAATTTTGGCCACAAAAATAATAATAGATTTACACTGTCGTTTTGGACATGTGGGAGTTAGAAAAAATTGGCTAATCTATAGGGAAACTTTTTATACCAAAAATGATTTAAGTTTAATAAAAGAAATTTTGTCAAATTGTAGAGAATGTTGTTTGGGAAAAAATAAGAATCATGTAAACAAAAATGAAATTAAAAGTACATTGACGACGGAACCATTAGAACTTGTTTCAATAGATTTTGTTAGTAATTTAATCAAAACAGAAGATGGTTATAAGAATATTTTAGTAATTGTGGATAACTTTTCAAAATTTATAAAATTATATCCTACAACTAGATGTAATACCACCACAACCATTAATAAAATAAGACATTATTGTAAAACAGTAGGAAAGCCAAAAAGAATTTTAACAGATAACGCGACATATTTTAATAATGATAGGCTGGCAAAATATTTAAAAAGCAAAGACATAAAATTATCTTTCACAACAATTCGACATCCAAGATCAAATATATCAGAAAGATACATACAAGAGGTGATAAGATTCCTAAGAATCGTGGTGCAAAGAAACCATACAAAATGGGCACAAGCAACAGAAACGGTAGAAAACTATATGAATAGCATACCAAGTACAGTAACGAAATTACCTCCTAGTACAATATTATTTGGTGACAGCCCAGAAAGACCATGGGAAAACCAAAATATTAAAAATCTACAAGATATCCATGAAATAGTACGTATGAGATTAAGACGAAATGCAGAAAAATATATGATACGCGAGAATAAACGTATAAAGAAGAAAATAACATTTAAAGAAGGGGACAAAGTGGTTGTTAAGAAAATGAGAATAACAAATAAAAAGGAAAACATTTGTGCGAAATTAGCATATCCATATGAAGGACCATATGTTATAAGCAAGATACTCAATCAGAATACATATGAATTGAAATATCCAAAAGAAGACAAATTACGGGGGAAATTTCATATTGAAATGATTTATCCATACGTAACAGATGAAAATCAATTTGCAAACTATCAATATTAGTACAAATATCCTGTCAACTTAGGAAACTAAGAAATTTTTCAAAGTATTTCAAATTTTATTAGTTGGGGGGGGTAAATGACATGATATAAAAAGGGTCAATGTAAATCAATTTTACAGCTTTACAGTCTATAAAAACCAAAAGTTAAAGTTGTGCATTTTAAAAGAATCAACTGGTGTGATTTCAAGTACTAATAAAGAAAATGAAATTGGGTATAACAAAGAAATAAGTAGTTATTAAGAAATTTGTAAATTTAAAATGTATGCAAATTTGTAAATCTTACTCTATCTTGAAAAGGTAACCTTCCTTTTGTGCAAGTGCAACAGTTAAAATTATTGTGGGAAATCCATCGTTGACAAGTTTCGAGGTGGCACAGAAACAATAATTGCTCAGGAACACTTCACGGTGAAAAGAATTCTGTAAAATGGAAAGTGCGGGTTTCCATACATAAAAAGACAAAATTGTTAAAAATAAGCCATAGACTTGTAATTAAATGGTGAAAACTTTACAAATTATTAAATTTTAATAGGAAAAACAAACCTTATAACAAAACAAAACATTAAGAGTAGCAAGTTTAAAAGGTTTGAAACAAAGTCAAAGAAAAAAGCAAATAAAAAATGAACTTTTCAACATTATTCAAATTTCAGTGATCGCTTTTAAAATATTTAAATGTAATTACAAAGACACTTACCTAAAGTAACTTAATTAAGAGCCATCCCTGAATTTGATGTCCTAATTTAGTTTTTCATGTGAGAAATACTGGCTGAAGTAAAGTTTGTGTTAAAGCCAGGTACTTTCTAAGTTTTTTTCAAGTTTAAAGATGTATTGTTATACATATTTTGTTTCACATTTGATACTGGAATCTCTAGGGAGTTTTATGATGTCTTTTCAGGAAGTAAAGCATATTAATAGGGGCTACAAAGGTCCAGAAGTCACATGTAAATTCCTGGAAAGGAAATCATGCATAATTATATTAAATATAAACAAATAACTTTATATTGTATAGGTATAGTTAAAATAAGTAAGATAGAATGTTTAAAAGGGTAAACGAAACAAAAATTGATTGTAAAGTAGGAAATAAGGAAGATTTTAAATAATTGATAATTATCATGAAACAAAATTTCACAGGTCAACTATATGCATGAAAGTCACATATAAATGATCAGTGAGAAAAGGGGAAAACAATTTAATAGCTTAAAAAGAAATAAGAAGCAGTATAAGGAAAATATAAATTTGAAATTTTATAAAAATTAAATAAATTTCAATCAAGTGATATAAAAATGTCAGATTAAATACTTTTGAGTTGGGGTAACCAAGCAAAATAAAAAAAGGTAGTAAATAATTTTTGAAAACGACGTTTTTTGGGAAATTTGTCCATTAAAAACGAAAAATTTAATTAAACATTGAAGAAAACTACTCAAAACCAGTTAAAAGTAAAGAAAAAGGAAATATGCAAAATTAAATTCAAGAAAAGTGACAGTAAAACGTCAAATGAAAATCAGGCAAGTCAAATCTCCATTCATTTCCAATTTAAGACAGAAAGCATAGTTGTATGAGAGTTTGTTTCACGAAATTAATCATAATAACAAATATCCAGAAACAATAAAGCAAAAGTAGTATTGAAAATTGAAATTAATATTGGTAGTTGTTTTACCTGATAATAAAGACGTATCCAGAGGAGAAGAGCATCCACAGGCACTAAAATTTTAATATTTTTGGGAAAGAAGAACACAAATTATAATATTACTGTAAAGGTTAATTTCAAAACGTTAAATTAGCCACGAAAGAACAGCTGAGGAACACAGATAATAGCGCCATCTATTAGTGGAACTTGGAATTGCTAGCGAAGAAAAGAACATCTAGGAAACAGGTACCTTTAATCAAAATAAACATCATTTGAGTTTTATTACTTTATTTTTAAAATTTTCTCTTCATTAACAATAAATTAAAAATTTTCGATTTACAAATAAAAGAAAAGGCCTATAGTATAAGTTATTTAATAAGAATATATGTCAATTTTTCACAAAGAGTTTACCCTTGTCCAATAAATTTGTTATATTGATTTCATTTTTAATTATTTCATTAATTAAATCACATGATCTTTAAAACGACTGGCTAGTGAGTGAACTCGCACTGGGAGAGTCTTTTAAAAACATGCTCAACTGTTGTGATTGTGTGTTTATCCCTAGACAGTGGCGCCCATAAATAAATTTTTCTGTCTATCAAAAAATTTTATTCTAAAAGAAAAGGTGAGTTAAAGTAGAATAGAAATTAAGAGAAGGGATAAACAAAAAATATAAAAAAATACAAAAATAAAAAAAACACAACAATATATATATATATATATATATATAACCAAAAAATCTTCCTTATCTATTTACCTAGTACTTTTTACCTATTAATTAATTTTTATTTTGTTTGACCTAGTGTTTCTGTCCCGGGAATCCCGGGAATTATGTCACTTTTTATCGTTCCCGTTCCCGGGAAATAACAGTCGGGATTTCCCGGACCCATGGAAATAAAAATAAGTTTTAAAAATATTAAATTTGGTGCTCCGAAATTTTAGAAAGCGTGCGCGTCGGACGGCATTTATTTTTTATTTGGTTATTGTATTATTTCCTGTAGGTAGTGTTGTTGTGTCTTTTTAATTATAAATAAAACAAAACTGACGGATTTATTTTTTGACCAAAGAAAGAAAAAAAAAAACATTAAAAAAAATCGGTAAAGGTATTTACACAGAACTTCCCTCGTTATTTGTGCATGACAGTCACTCTAAAAAATTATTAATTATGAAATGACATTGGGAATAATAATCGGAATATAGTTATTGCTATTATTACAAAGAAAACCTGATAACTTGGTCAAAAAAATATACAGAGTGCTCACCCAACAGCAAAAGTTCAATACTAAATAACAAGTGCCAAATATGAAAGGCTTGCGCAAATACCTTTACAAATGTCCAACACGACTGAATTATTTCTTGAGATGACCACCCTGTACATTTTTCAATAAAAGTATAATAGGTGCATATGCCAGATGTTATTGCCATCTGTCACATTTTCAATCCCACATTTACGTAATGGAGTGGAAATATAGTGGTGGTTAAAAAAATTTTCATTTTTTTTAAATTTTTCAAAAATGTTGGTGAAAAAATTTTTTTTCTGAAATGTCATGAAACGTGAAACTTTTAAAATTGAGCAAAAAAAAATTTTTCCATCGATTCTAGTGTTAAATTTTTTTCCAAAATGGTAAAAAAATGTTGCAAATTTTTTTTCCGAAATAGGTTTGGAATGTCATGAAACGTGGAAATTTTAAATTTGAGCAAATAAAATGTTTCGTCTATTCTATAGTAATGAAATATTTTAAAAAAAAATTAAAAATTTTTCAAAAACAATTTTAAATTTCTTTGAATAGTTTTACAATGCCATGGAAACGTGGAAATTTTAAATCTGAACAAAGAAAAAAAATGGCGTCCATTTTAGTGTTACAATTTTTTAAAAAATGGTAAAATAATTTTTTATTATTTTTAAAAATAGATTTAGAACGCTATGAAAAATAAAAAATTTTAATTTGAAAAAAGAAAAAAAAATTCCATCTATTTTAGTGGTAAAATATTTTTCAAAAATGATAAAAAAAATTCAATTTTTTTTTTATAGGTTTAGAATTTCATGAAACGTGGAAATTTTAAATTTAAACAAAGATAAAAAAATTTTTCATCTATTTTAGTGGTAAAAAATTTTTCAAAAATGTTGGTGAAAAAAATTTTCAAATTTTTTTTTTTTCAGAAATAGGTTTAGCGTGTCATGAAACTTGAAAATTTTAAATTTGAGCAAAAAAAAATTTTTTATTATTTTTTTCCTTGGGACGGTCCACCCTGTATATTTTCCAGTGAAAGTTTGACCATTTCTTCACTGACAGTAGCGTCAACTACCTACCAAATTTGACTGCTCTCCGTCAAGTAGTTTTTTAGCTAATGCACCAACAGACAGACAGACAGACTGACGAAATTGAAAAACCTATATTTTCATAATCTACGTGTTCTGAAACGTCAAAATCCGAAAATATCTCGGAGGGTGATTTTTTCTCGAATACAATACTTCCCTTCGGTATGCGAGAGAATATTTGGATGATGTGACATTTTGAAACAAAAAATTTGTGTTTTTCAAGAAATATATGAAAAACTTAGTATTTCCCGGGATTCCCGGGAACGACAAATTTTATTTCCCGATTCCCGGGAATGAAAAAAAGTCGGGAAATCAGAAACCCTAGTTTGACCACTCTGTATCTATTTTTTAATTGTGTTCTCCCTTGACAGTACCGTAAACTACATTCCACTTATTATTTTCTCCCACGGTTTCTTAAATAATTAACTTTTTAGGGCGTCCACCCTGTATATTTTCCACTAAAAATGTGACGGAATTCTCTTAATTAAACTACGTTGATATGCATGCACAATCGTATTTATGTAAATATTTTTATTATTTTTGCGTATTGTGCCTGTGCCTTATAAATATCCTACCTTCTCTCAAATATTTTAAATAATCTAAACATTGTACACTAACTTTAGTTTTACTTTCACATCTACGAAATGGAGTGGAAGTATACCTACTAGTCGTATAAAAAAAATTTGTTGTTGAAATGGGCTTAGAATGTCATAAAATGTCCAGATTTTAGATTTGAGCGAAAAAATGTTCTTTCTATCGGTGGGTCTGTAACTTTTTTTTTGTAATAAGTACCTGTACTGTAAGTGGATCATTATTAACAAATTTTTATTAGAGTAAGCTGAACTTACAATTCATTTACTGCTTGCTATGGTTACAGGGCTGTAATATTCACTTACAGTCCGACGTGGGCTGTAAGTGAATATTACGTACTAGTTACTATTTACCTGCTCAGATCAACAGAAATTTTAGGTAAAAAAAAATCTATCGTTGAAACCAAACATTTCATGCATACACAAAAATGAAGATATTATTTTAAGCATCTTTATTATTTATGGAAATGTGAAAAGTACAATTATTCATATTATCAACAGTCAAAATTGATGTTAAATTTGTTTGTATTTCTTTAATTACTTCAGGACCATCTAGTGGAGTATTCTCCATATTATCCGAGAGATCATTATCAGATGTTTGACGAGATGAACCGGCTTCTAGGTTGCTAATGTTGAAAATCTTGTTAGCTACTTGTATTTTGTTCGTTAAAGATTCCGCCACATAACTTTCTGCTACTGCCGAGGACTTCCACCCACCGTGCCTTTTCAACGCAAGAACGTCGACTCCGCTGTTAGCCAAGAGAGTTGCCGAGGTTCTGCGAACGAATGTCCACTGTAATTTTTTGCATTTTCCAAATTTAAAAATGTTGCAATATCAGACGGAATTTTAGCGAAAATATTTCTCCCAACTGGTTGGTTAACGCATTTCCCATTTTTATATCTCAAGAATAATCTTTTATTTTCTGAATTTTTTGGTCGCAGACTCATATACTTCCTGAATAATTCCAGACAGTGGAAATTGTCATTGTCTACGATAGTGAAACTTCTTGAAAGGTGATTTTTAGAATCAGGTATTTTGATAAGTATTACGCTTCCTTTATCAACAATATCGTCTACTGTTACCTTGCATAATTCATCTTTGCGGCAGGCTCCCGCAATTCCCATAATAGCAACGACCTTCTTCATCAGATATGTTTGGTCAGATGCTTCACTCAAAAATTTTACAATTTGTTCTATAGTAAACACCTCACTTTTTTTGGGACGATATCCAATATTTTTGTTTTTTAAATATGCCCTTAATTTGGCATATTTTGAAATGTCAACATTATCATTTAAGGAGATGGTGGGCCGCAGCATGGAATATTCGCTCCATAAGCTGGCTGGAGATGTATACTTTTTAGATTTCTCTAGAAAATATGCGAGTAAATCCGCCTCACTGGTATGAATATCCACATATTTAGCGTCGCACCACTTTCTAAATACGTCATATGTGATTTCGTACCTTTTTTTAGATTTCCCAGGTAGAAGCGATGTACAAGCAATATTTGCAACTTCTTCGGTATCCATAATAGTATTTCCTCAAAAACTGCTTGTCAAACTTGACTTTTCAACGAGTTGTTTATCTATTAGGCTTTCTTTTGTTAATTTCTAGTATATACGATATACCTAATTTATTTAAAATATTAAAATTTAATTTTAACAGGTAGTTGTCAATAATTCAAATTTAACTCATTAATTACTTTTCTTTGATTTTCGCAGGTATTACAAAAATCTATTTACTAACCGCGAACAGTAAGTGACTTTTCAGGTCTCGAATGTTTAGGAAACCGAGGCCCGTAGGGTAGGGTCTCGACCTGAAAAGTATCACTTACAGTTCATGGTACGTAATATACTATTTTGCGCACGTTTTTTCAGGAATGGTTTAAGATAATGACTTCTTTGGTACCATATGTATCATATTAAAGGGGTTGATAAAATATAATTGAAATATTCATTTGAAATATGGTCCACTTATTGTAATGACATCTGATTGAGATGATTCCGTTGAAGGAGTCGGGGGTGGTGGTAAATAGAAGAAAATAATAAAAATAAGTTAACAAGTGTCCAGAAACTCCATTTTTTGCGTATATCCTACAAAACATATTTTTTTTTAGACATCTGCGTCATATAATATATTGAAATTCTAAGACGAGTTATTATTTCCACATACTAGAGTGCAAAATAAATATAGTCAAGATGTTTACCTTTAAAGATACTTGAATGGGAATTCTGGATGTGGAAGTAGCGATTTCTAAAAAACATCATCGTAAAATTTCAATATCGTATATTCATTATGTCATTAGCAAACCTACACTTTAAGTCTTCAGTGATTGAGTCTAAAGTCTAGTGTAGTTGTAAAACATTGAAATATACACTGTAATCCTATAATAATCCCTTGAACCCACCCTCTGTTTGAACGTTTGGTCTGTTTTATTGGCATGTGCTTATGCGAAGCCACGTAGTACTTGTCTAATTCATCATGAGCATCAACAATTTTTGTTCTCTTTTCCTCTGATAGTCATGTTTAGGATACCGTCTATTAAATATGTTTGTAAAAGTATTGAGCCGTCTTTAAAAAGTGATCACTATAAGTATAATACTTTTTTCGATTTTGTTTTTCATTCATTTTTACACTGACTACTATTACGTATAATTATATTATTATATTAGCATAATAGTCTAAGAGCCGGTGGCAAGCAACCTAAAGGTAAATTATAAAACTTGAAATTTAGACCAGTGAGTGTCTCATACCTGTCACCCATGAGACGTGGTCTCGCTAAGCCCACCGAGCCACCGAGGTGGACTCTCGAGTTACTTAGGAGCGCCAGGTATGAACATTTCACCAACTTTAAAAGTATTTTATAAAAGCTGCCGTTTAAAAACTCTAAAATATACAATCATTATTATTTAAAAATAGCAACGGCAGACGATTATCGCGCTTTCAAGCCCATGGGAGACATTTTTGAAAGTAACAAAAATTATAAAATTTCAAAAGTATTTTATTAAATCTGATTTTTATATAAGTTGTTCATTAAAGTATTAAAAGCTTATATTTATCTCGGCAGACGTTTTTTTCGTGGATAAAATACCGGCGGACTGCAAAAACTTGCCTACTGCCCGAGCATACACTTGTATAGAACGCACTCCCTCTTTTATTTATTTAATTTGCATGCAACTGAATTAATTATTACGCTTATAAAATCTGATATTATTACAATAACTATTATATTTACCGTTGTAAGACAGATGATGGGGAAAATGGTCTGTTATAAGGCAATAATAAATATTAGCTTAGAAGTGTGGTGGAATTAATGTAATTAATTTTTTAAATTATTTTCCATTTATTTCAGATAAGCTATCGTAAAAATATAAAAACTTATAAAATATAAAATTTTAATTGTTCAGGCAAATATAAATAATGTAGGTCCACAGTTTATTTGACTTTATTCATCAATATCATCTTCTGAATCATCCTCATCTTCATGTGACAGATTGTCATCATCCATTGGATCTGTTTCTGTAAAAAATACATTCAAGTTTTATAATTTACCTTTAGGTTGCTTGCCACTGGTTCTTAGAGTATAATTACTCCCACATCCATGTCGTGAAGTGGAAGTACAGTAGTAATCCTAAAAGAAATATTTTTTTTGTTGAAATGGGTTTAGAATTCCATAAAATGACGAGATTTTCAATTTGATCGAAAAAATTTCTGTCTATCGGTGCGTAACTTCTGTGTGCGCACGTTACTCCCGAGTCAATTGAGAACTTGGCTAACAGTTTGGTAGGTACTCGTATGTATCATAACGAGATCTGGATCTGTATTATATTCTGAACTTATTCCGATGAAGGGTTCGGGGAAAATAAGCTAGTAAGAGTCCAGAAGTTTCGAATTTGGTCAATATGCTAGAAACCCAGGTCTCAATTTTTTTATGACATCTACCACCCCCACTCCATTATTAACGGGGTTCGCAAAATAAAGTTGCGTGTGTACGAGAATAAAAGGTCTCAAGAAAATGTTTTGACGTTAGCCCTCCCCATTACCACCCCACCCCCATTAAACGTTAAAAGATTTTGAAATGGTAAATCGTTTTATGGGTTTTTGGTGCAACCAATTTCAATTATTGTATTATTAAAATTCTATGAACAATTAAAAGTTATGTTTTTTTTGTTTGCTTTATTCTATGAGCAATTATTTCCACATACTGGAGTGCATATATAGTATCAAGATGTATTCGTTTAAAGAGACTTGGATGGTAAATTTGGATATGGAAGTAGTGATTCCTTAGGTAGTGATTTTTTAGTGGCTGTTTTCATGAAGGCTAAATTTTTCTCATTTTTTTCTTCTCTTATTTAGTTCGATTTGTGTTGTATTAGAAATATTTTAATTCGTTCGAGCCCATGAAAATAGTATATTCACTACACTTTATACTCATTTATCTTGGCGGCATAAAATGTGTCGGCGCCTTTGACTTTGCGGTAAAGATCAAAACCCCGAAATTTTTTATAACTTTTTTTATGCCTCTTTTTACCACCTACCTGATTAAATTTTCATTTATGATATGCATGATATCTTTGAGTTGGTACTAATTTTCAGGTATTGTATTCTACCAGTTTATCTTCTTTGTAAACTAAATTATTGTGACCGCTATTTGAGTACTTGCAAGAACTAGCGTTGCTGATGCTGTTGGTATAAGCTGACGCTGCCCATGTGATTGCTATTCTTCGGATTTTGCCTATTAATTTTTTTTTTGCTTTACTGACTTTGAACGTTTCCATCCCTCCAGGGCATTTTATATTAGATTAGATTTAAAGCTGACTTAGCTAAATATTAATCTAAACTACTTACTATGAAATAATCTCAAATCAACCTCAGAAATTCTCAGAATATATATTTACATTGTCATCTGTTGTTCCTTTTATAGTGTAAGAGCTGGCAGCCACTTCGACTAGTGTGCGAGGTACAAAGCCACACTTTTGTGTATACTTAATTTAATACTAGTTAAATAAGAAAATCAATATCTGGCGGGGTTGGCGCGGTTGAAATTGCCAGAGAATCCTCTCGGTTACAAATACCTGCCAGGTGAGCCTAAAGTTGTTAAGAAGGGTAATATTCCATAATGTTCTTGTACAAGGCTGATATTTGGAGGAAATATTCTTCGATATACCTTCAAAATCCGCGACATTCAGGCCTGTCGGCCCATTGTGCTTTCGCGTCATGTGAGATCTTGTAAAAGAGATCAATGCTCTCCGCAAAGAATAGCAGTCTATTCCATGGTTGATCCCGTAATTCCTCCGGCTGTAAAAATTGCCTTTGGAGATGCCTACACCTTAACGCACCTAAGGGTGCGCAACTGCATAGGATATGAGTGGTGATTTCATCCTCCACTCCACACATCCTGCAAATAGGGGTGTTTTTCAACCCCATTGTATGAAAATGTTTGTTTAGAGGACAGTGTCCTCTTAATAAGCCTACTATCCGTCTCATTTTTTCTGTATCAAGCCCAAGCAGCCACTTGAGTCAGTCGAGGGCCTCTTTATATGGAGCCTCGACTGCCTTATTCCAGGGGCCTGAGTCCAATAGTTGCTGAACCTTTCAGTGGCCCAGTCTCGTAATTCTGATCGAATCAGACTTCTTGGCAGACCGAAGGCTGGCTCGGAGCCAGAGAACGGAGTTGTTGCTCCTTCTCCCGCCAATCCCGACAGAGTTGTATTCGCACAGTTCTGTCAAAATATTCCGACAGCTTAAAACTAGTCTTGAAGTCACTTTGTTTGGATCAAGAGCCCTCAAGGCTGCTTGACTATCGCTATATATATATAAATATGTTTGTTGGCGATACCTCTCCTGAGATTCTCGCTTGCACACACCAATATGGCATATACTTCTGCTTGGAATACATTAGAATACCTTCCAAGGGGCACCGATATACGAGCCCTTGGTTTGCAGCTGTGTATGCCAGCACCAGTTCCCTCCTGAGTCTTAGATCCGTCTGTGTACCACTCGAGACCTTTGGGACAGAAGACGGCTTTTATCGCGCTCCCAGTTCTCTTGACTGGGAAACACCGCTGAGTACTTAATAGTGAAATTGTAGACAGGGAGACACCGGTCATCCTCCGCCTGGGTGATGACCCGGTCCCTTTCTGGCAGATCCAGGGCCTTTGTGTGCCCCCATCCCCGATCAGTCCCATTCCACATTCCATTTTTAAACAGCCTATTTGCTGCTTTTTTAGCTTCCAGTTCCACCTCGATTTGCAAGGGAGTGAGCCCAAGAATATCCTCCATCGTCGGAGTGGTTCTGATAGCTCCTGTAATTCCAAGGCAAGCTGGCCTTGATACGCTTGATAGCTAAATTAATATTTGATATATACTAATTCTTTTTTCTGAAATTGCTTACATTTTATATAATTATCTATTTTAACAAAAATGTTTTAAATAACCGAATAAACATGACGTCACGTTTTTGAGAATAACTGCAAAATTTTAGAATAAAAAATTCTGAAAGAATTTCCCCCTACAAAAAAATGCCGTGCTTTATCGATGTCTAAAATATTACTTACATAGTACGCTTATTTTCCAAACTATAATGGATTAAAAACTGGTATGGTCAAAATTTCCTTAAAAAGTAGGACATTTTTCAATATAACGTAGCAGAACTTCAAAAGTGTCCAATGTACATTATGCACATTTTAGCGATTGATTTAGAATAGACTCATAATAAATACATAATTTTTTCAATTTTTTCTGCTCCGTTTTTGAGATATTCGCGGTTAAAGTGAGGGATCAATACATTTGAATCGTATATTAGTGTATTAATGAGAATTATTGTCAAATAAGAAATTAGACAAATAATTCATACATATTTTTTTTTCTGCTGTTTGTAAAATCCTATAAAGAATGTTTCATTACAACTATAAGCGGGCAAATAACAATTCACTTTTAAACTGATTTTTTATTATGTATTTTAATTTCAACTTATTCCTACTTTAAAAATACCTTAGTACCAGATAATGAAATGAATATTTTAATAATTATACCAAGGAATTCCATTGTATTAATAAAAGTTTTAACAGCTTCGTTACATCTAAATAAGGAATAAAGAAAATATTTGCATCTGCTAATTCGAACTGTCGTACATCTGCCTTTACAGATGTTTCAGCGACGTCTTTAAATATGTAACGCTTTTTTCGCCGCCTTAATAACCACGCTGGTAAAATTCGATACTGCATTTCATCTTCATAAACTGAATCACTTTCATTGGAATGCATAAAGAACGTTTACCTCATTATACCTTAAAGAATGCAGCTTGCAGCTGATCCAACAGGTTGTTAGTCATGCCATCTTCCTCCGGTAAATTTACAGACTTAAGACAGTAAGCCGAGCCGTAAGACTGGTAAATTGGACAAGGATGAATTTAATTTAAATATTTATTGAAACTATGAATCATGTTTTTAGAAACTCATTCAGAATGTGATTTATATAACTGTATTAAAAAAATAAATTTATGCTAGGTGTACTCCATGTAAAATTAAAAATTAACAGGATTACATGCATAATAAATAACTCTTTATAATTAACTTTAGTACCAAAGTCGAATTTTAATGATTTCCATTTGATATATAGTTTTAACTACTTATATTAATACAACCCTCAAACTGATTCAATTAAAACTATGTGGTGGGATTACCAGCATATGTAAAACTTAATCAATTTCCAAAAAAGATAATTTCTCACGCGAGAAAAAAACTGTTTTTGTCAATACTAAGGTAATATACCTTTTTAAGAAGATACATGAGATTAAATTGACAAGTGCGATACGGTCGAGTATCCCTCATCTGCATTAACGCCATATAGGTAGGTGATAATCGTGCGACTTAGATTAGCTTATATAATTGGGACAATACCTGTTGAATAGTTGTACATATGAAATGGAATGAAGTGAAATTAAATAAAAGAAAGAGAATGAGCTTAAACAAACTACAATAAACAAAAGGAAGTATTTTATTCCTTGTGTTGTGAAAATATATTTAATATACAGAGCAATACCTAAGAAGTTTTACTTCTGTCTTGTGTCCTACGACACACCCCCTTTTTGAAACCTAATTTTTTAGGTATAAATTCTATATTTGTAATTTTCATCAATTTAATTCGCAAAACGTCAGTATATTATACAGTTATTTCTGTATTAGTATAATCTTAACAAAAGGTTCAATCTCTTGTATTTTTTTTTCTTACAGTGTTTCGTAACTTTTAGATGCACTGTTCAATTTCGTCCAAAATACAGCATTCTTCTCTAGCTAACATGAACTTACTATCCAAATGTGACAAATATAAATATAATATACCTTTTACTTCTTAAGTTATTGTGCATACAAGGAAGAATATACAGACAGACAGAAGACAGTCATAGTGCGATGAGTAACATAATGAAATAATTTTTTGTATCTAAGAGAGATACGATGTTAAAAACGTGTTTAGTTAATAGGATTTCTGCGAAAAATGTAATAACAATAAATTAGAGCAAACGAGAAATATTAGATAGATATAAGAATAGTATATTCTACAACAAGTTCTGGAATGATCCATATTCCACACGAGCGAAAAGTTTGTAGTCCGAGCCAAAGGCGAGGGCTACGGTTCGCGAGTGTGGGATATGTAATATCAAACGTGTTGTAGACTATACTTTCTCTAACAAGATTTTAGACATTATACAAAAAAAGACTTCAAAACGGTGTAAAACGTCAAATGCGAAGCTAGACGTATCCATAGCAACCAAATCACTAAGTGTAGCTTAACGGCTTGTGATTTGTCGAAAGCCGTGCGATATTATACCATATCAGTGTGTTGGAATGATACTTGTTCCGACACAATTTTTAGTTGTGGAATTTGTAGTTTCCGAAATAGTGTTAGAGAAAAAATAATTCATAGCCTGATATTCAAAACCCTAACTTTTATTAAAACATATAAATATTCCTTTAATTACCTTACTCACGTATTATTTTAGAAGCATGAAATGCTTACATGTAATTTTAGTGGCATGGCTATCAGTTACATACTCATTCTTCCCATTAATGAATGTAAAATATTCTTCGTAAATACCATAAGTGCTTCTAAATTTTATAATAATAAAAATAATAAAAATAATAAGAACATACAACATTAAAAAATACAAAATAAGGCGTAGACAAAAGGCCATATCGAGGGTATACAATGAAAAGTCCATATGTAGCAAATATTCAGGTGAGCAGTTTGAAGTTTTAACTCTCTGGGTAAAATAGTGTTTAGATATAGTTTTTTTTCAAATCAGTGTTATTTAAGGATGTTTTTAAAAATAAACTTAATAATTAGCAATTTGTTGGTTTTGAAAAAATGGACTTGGTAATTTTTCCATGTATTAAAGGTAGCTTTGGAGAATAATCGTCATAATATGCTAAATAATTTATTTCATTTGCTTCAACTACATAAAAATGTAAAGAATGATATAGATTTAGAAACTGAATAAATGAATATTGTAAAATTACCCTTTATAAATGAATTATTTGACAAATAAAAGATAATCGTCGTCAGAATCAGCACTAGACTCTGCAATATTCTGGCAAGTGGTCTGTTACATTGTTGTTGGAGGGGCAATGATTTAAACCATTCCTGATATTCCGCTGAAATTATATTTTCAGTACACAGTTTTAAAAGACTTCTTTTATTTTCGGATATAGGTAACTGATTTGAATAAAGAGCTTCTATTACAACTCTTACTTTAGTTCTATCTCTACCTTTTTTGGTTTTTGCAGAGTTCGGTGTTGATTCTGACGACGATTAGCTTTTATTTTTAAAATAATTCATTTATAAAGGGTAGTTTTAGATAGTTTCTAAATCTAAATTATTCTTTACATCTGTATGTAGTTGAAGTAAATGAAATTATTTAGCATATTATGACCATTATTCTCCAAAACTATTTTTAAAACAGGTAAAAACGACCATGTCCAATTTAGTCAGTTTTACTTGTATAAATTAATTTCTATAGAACTTGGTCATTGCCTGTATAATTGGTTGTATACTCTTAAGCCATAATGATAAGGTAGACATTTTTAACAGTCACAGGTATTACTATTTGACATGACTTGGTCATATTCTCTCACTTTCAACGATTTTTGGTTTTGATCACTTTTCGTTGTATACCATCGATATGTTAGATGAACTACCAGTTCTGCCGCATAAGCCTGAAAAAATTACAAATACACATGGAAATATAAAAATTTACCACCACATAAATGCTAACAAACTATTAAATTTGCTATAAATATACCATATTTAACAGAAGAATAAGTAATCAATAAAACAGAAATAATTATTGCTGATCATACAAAAGTCTTTTGTATTTAGCCTAGCCTTAAGGTGGCCATTCCCTAGAAAGAGACATCCAATAGGGAAATATTTGTTATTCTTGGCCATAACTTTTTTTCTTAGTACGTATATTTAAAAAACTATAAGAGTACCTAAGTAGAACCATAACAAGACTATTACTATGAATTTGCACCCAATAATTTCAGTGGTTTGCAAAATAGCTAGATTTACTTATATTTAACTTCCTATTTCGTGTTTTTTTTTGCAAACCACTGAAATTATTGAGCGAAAATTCATAGTAATAGCCTTGTTATGGTTCTACTTAGGTACTCTTATAATTTTTTTAAATATACGTACTAAGAAAAAGAAGTTATGGGCAAAAATAATAAATATTTTCTTATCGGATGTCTCTTTCTAGGGAATGGCCACCTTAACCATGTTACACGACATTGATATACACATCCATGGCATCGCCGCAAGTCGCTATATTATAAGACAAAGACATCTTTATATTTACATTGGACAGTTTTTAATTGACGATTATTTCACTCATTAACATTAATGCAAATAAAAGGTCATATTTTAAGATCGTTGCACCAATCATATGACGCCAATATTCTTGACTAAAGATTACGTCTCGGATGATTAGGGATCGAGCTTTAGTCTGTCGTGAGAGAGAACGGCTGTTGCCGAGCTCTCTCGGAGTTTGGAGGGGTTTGGAGGGTGTTGACTAGTCGGAAGCCCAGTGTTCCAATTGGCATCATGTGTTCCGTTTCGTTGGAAGGAAGTGTGAACTGTGTAACTCAAGGATTGTGTTCGGCCAAAGACGGTTATTCTAGCGTCAGAGGCCGGCACGGGCTAGGGTAAGGGTATTGAACTGGTTGTTTGCTCGGTCCCCTGGAATCGGGTGAAATGGATGTTTTTAGTCATTGTCTTCTTGTGGCAGGACACGGGAATTTTCTGGGGTACCTCGTATCGCATGAAGGATGTGGATGGCGTGTGCGAAGAGGAGAATAGAGAGCATGTACGGTTTGAATGTGACAGAATTTATAGGGAGGAAGGAAGAAGGTTTGTGAGAAATGAATGCGGTCATATGGAAGTATGAATGAGGGAAAATAAGGTAGTACAAAAGGAATAAGTGAGGACATGGAACGAGTGGGCAGAGAGGATGATAATGACTGAAGAATTGCATATGTGAGAGCTGCTGCCTTTCAGGTATTATAGATGTTGTATATATATTCCATTTTATATGACAACATAAAACTAGTTAAGGTCGTTTTTTGTTACAAGGGGAGAAAATTTTGCTCAAAGCCGTAAGGTGAGGAAGCGAATAAAGTAAAATAGAGTGTTCAGCGACTTAGGTCCGTCTATATAGTACAGTATCTATGGTTTCAACTTCCTATTTTGATTTTTGGTTGTCAGTAACTACATTTCGTTTAAAATGTGGAGAATCAGGTGTTTTCACTATGTGCAAATTTGCTTTTTTGATATTATTAAAATGAAGTACTTGTTATACTAAATCACTTATTGGAATTTAAACAGCATTCTGTCGTCCATCAAATTAAAATTTCAACAAATAAATAACATAAAGTTTTAGTAATTGAACGAGTACGCAAAACTCGCGGTGACGTCATCGGTTATATTAGTTTCTTAATCGCGTTTAAAAATTGTTACATACAACATTTTATTTACTTTATTTAGGTTTTACATGTGATAAAATAAGTAACGTCTACCTAATACGGGATTTGTAAAAGCTACTTTAGGAAGTTTATCTGCAAAATAACGTCTTTATAACACAAAATGACACTGACAATATAACTGATGACGCCATGAGTGCACAGTGAATTGATGTAGTGTTTTTGGCGAAAAAATTTCAATGCAAAATTAAAATGGCTTATTTTAAGGTATTATTCGACTGTTTCTCAAAATTCAAGTGCTTTTTTACTATAATAAACCATGATCTTCACAGTGAAAGTGAATTTAAAATTTGTGAAAACACCTAATTCCGCAAACTTTTAAATTTCTGCAGTTGCATTTATTAAATGTTTATACCTACTTCGTTGTTTTACTGGACCAGTCGATTTGGAAATACATCTGTATGTACTGTCACAGGTTTTCACCCCCTGGGAAACGCCCTTAAAATTCATGGGTTCGTAAATTATAACACGAAATACTACTAACACACTTTATTAACTTACTATACACTATAACTCTATAACTACTTTACTGTCCTAGTATTACCTTAAATACTGTTTACCTCATGATATTTCTCTTTACTATTTATTCACTTGGGCTCACTTTGGATTTATCTAAACTTCTCTGTGAAGCAGTCGCCTTATATACCTCACAAGATGGCGCCTATACCATTCTCAAACATTCTGAGCCTCTTCTGGAAGGAATTAAAATTCGATCCAGCATTTTCTAAGAAAAATCGTACCAGTGCCGTCTCTAACATAATAGTCGAAACTCTTATTTCTCCCAATGACTACAGATTGGGTGTGAAGTCATGCTAATGAATACAGTTTTCACTTATTAATTATGCCACCCACACCTAGGAGGCGCAAATGCGTAACAGTACTTAACGTAAATAATTAAATTGCAATAAATAGGGCACTAAGCACAAAGATGTTATGTCAGTTTATTATCAAATACTATATCAGATAATAGACTCCCAACCCATTTTATATTACTAGGCAATTAGGCTCCCTTTACCGATAAAATTTTAAACACTGTGCTTAATCAGTTCTTTTCTAAAATTCGTTTTTGAATTTAAGATTTTAATTTTGTGTTTATATATTTCTCTTATCTTACATTTTTGTAACTGGGCAAATGGTAAAACTCCTTAGTTCAATAAGTTCCATTTTTCCGTCACCTTTTGCGTAAAATAAATGTATTTCTTATTCTTATATACATATGTTCTATTATGTTTCAAATAATATTCGTCAAGTGGTCATTAAAATTACCACGTCAACCCACATTTAACAATTACCATTTACGAAGCAGCTTAAGGATGGGCTAGTTTAAGCCTGTAAGGTCGTTCACCGGATTAAAGTAATTTAACTGAAAACTCAGGCGGTCAGCGGTCAAATGCTTAATGATCCACTCAGAAAAACAGGCCCTGTGAAGCCAAATTTTAAAAATGTGAAAGTACTACCATCTATATTCATTTCCTGATAGGGCAGTAAAAATCGGTAGATAGCTTATCTTTAAAATAAATCTATTCTCGAATAATAATGGCAGTCAAATTATGATTATTGCTACTACATAAAATAATAAATATAAATAAACTGTCCTTTTTCCTATTTTTGAAACAAACAATTTGTTATATTACCTACTATTTCCAGGTATATTTGCAACATAAATACTTCAAAATTTATGAGTTGTTTGGCTTTATTTACGTGTGTGCTCATGTTTTAAACGCTTGTAAACAAGGGACAGAGAACGATTACCCACTTCCTCAAATATAAGTCATACTTACTTATAGTCTCTATATACTAAAACATCTTGATATTATATTGCACTCTAGTAAATGGAAATATTTGATCATAGAATTTTAATAATATTTGAAATCATCTGCCTTAAAAATCGATAAGACGATTTGCCACTTCATTACCTTTTCGACCATCCGACCACCGACCGTCCGAACAACGTTCAACCATCACCAGTGATAGTATCTAATAACTCAGGTAGGGCATTTTATTTTTGTAAATAAGAGGATGGGGGTGGCAATGTGGATGGGAGTTGGTAATGGGGTGGCTAATGCCAAAACATGTTTGAAAACTTCTGTTCTAGTAGACACACTAAATCGAATTTATTTTGTTATCCCTTTTAATAATGAAGTGGGCGGGGTGGCAGATGTCATAAACAAATTGAGGCCTTGATTGTAATGTATACACCAAGTTTCTGGACACTTACTAGGTTACTGTACTTATTTACCCCTATTGATATACCAACCTTTCAACGGAATGAGCTCAAAATATAATCCAGTTCCGAAGCTCGTTATAATATATACGTGTACCAAATTTCAAGTCAATATCTTGATTTTATTTTGTTAACCGCTTTAATAATGGAATTGTGGTGAGAGTGGCAGATATCATAAAAAATATTGTGTCCTTGGCTTCCAGTATATACACCAAACCCCAAATTTCTAAACACTTGCTACCTTGTTTTACTTATATACCCCCTCAACTCTTCAACGGTATTAGCTCAAAATATCATCTAGTTTCAGATATCTCGTTATAATATTTACGTGTACCCAATTTCAAATCAGATGTTGATTGTGTGTTAATCCCTTTAATAATGGAGTGGTGGTGGGGTTGGAAGATGTACAAAAATTTGAGACTTTGTCTTCTATTATATACACCAGATAAGCGTTTGAGCAGTTAACGGTTCGAAGGAATTATGTCTTTCCGTTGTCGAAACTTTTAGCCATCAAACATGACAGTTTATTGTTTAAGTATCCCATAGTCACGTGAGATATTATATTTATTTTATTTTTACTTCATCTCTAAAAATAGGCAATCAACTTGTACGAAAATCTATAGAGTAATTGTGCACTAATCGTAATTGTCCAACAGCACTACACTCGTTGGACAACATTTACGACTCATGAAAATAAACACCAATTTTTTGCAACTCATTGTATAAATAATTGTTATTGTAAAAGAAAAATTACTAGTTTTTTTACTATAAAAAATATATTGTACGTATTGTTACGTGTTTTCCACCCTTTAGGAAACACCCTGTGTGAATCTGTGGGTTCTAAACAATTTTAACAAAGGGTAAACCACTAACACTTTATTTAATAATTTACTGACTACACAATGACAATACTTCTAACCTCACTTTCGTTACCGAACGTCACTTTTATAGAATTTCTCTCTAATAAACTTCTTTCTCTGCGCCGGTAATCGCGCCTCATATACTCTGAAATTGCCTCTAGATCCATCCAGAACACAATCATGAATCTTCTCTCACCACACTCTAGAAAACTCTATCTCTTTCTACAAATTTCCAGTCAGTCACTATTAGGCATAGGCGTAATCTCCAGTTTCAAGGGGTGTAATTCATAACAATATAAATATGTATACTATTGTATACAAGAGTATTCCAGTAAAACCTTAGTGATTTTTTATCGAATAAAAATAAATAGAAATAGCGTTTCTTATAACTAAATATCTATTTGAAAACAAACACATGAGAGGGAGCAAAAACAAATAAAAGAAAATAGTATCGCCCCCTACGCTATAAGAGGAATTGTTTTATTTACTAACAGAAACAAAATATATTCATTTAATATCAAACAGCGCAGTTTAACGATATTTATAATTTATTAGCTATAATTTTACAGGTGGTGACAGTAATATTAGTTGACGTAATTACTAGATCATTTAAATTATTTATAGGTGATATAAGGTCAGGATTTAATTGATTATATAACAAGATAATTTTGGATTAATTCGATAAAAACTTCTATTAGCAAATTTGCAAACAAAATTCAGTTGAAAGTTGCAGTTAATACAAGAGTCTTGCAAAAGGATAAAGCACTGAAATTTTTCAGCACTTTTCAGGATTAAATTATTATGTAAAGTTGCAATGCAAGTTGATAGGCTAATAGTCTTCTGAGAGCAATTTCGTTTTTAAATTTTAAAATAAAAGATTTTTGTTTGATTTCAGACTATAATGCTGCAGTAGCCAAAGTTTTCCCGCGGGGTGAGAGGGTGTGGCTTAGATTAGAGTGGTGGGGGTAGTAAATTCATTTTATAGATTCATCTAATTTCACTTGACAATTTTTTTGACATTGCAGAGCATCATCAAGACGTTTTTTAGATACTTAGGGGTGTGAGGAAATGCAAAAGAAACATTATTTGTTCAGATACTTAGATATGCCGTTGAAAAAATTTTTGAAGTACACGATCATACTATTTTACGTCTGCGTCCATATTATTGCATTTTCAACCCCATTGAAATGGTGTGGGCTGATGTAAAAACAAGACTACGTCAATATAATCAGTCCCCACAATTAAGTGAGTCTGTCTTAAAGATAATAGTAGACGAAATAGGCAAAAGCGATATATGGAGGAAGTGTGTATCTCATGTGATAAAAAAGGAAAATGAATATTCTATATTACCATCTATCAATCCAATTATTATTAATGTAAATACCCATTCAAGTTCTGAAAACTCGGATAATGACGAATTAAATATTGTTTATTTACAGTTCATAGTCAAAGCTTTTTTGAAATTTGTTTATTTAACGTCGACCTATTTCCGTTACTGAGACCAATTACCGATGCCAGGAAACGAGTTCCCCCTTTAAAATGTTGCCGAGTCTTTCCTTTATAGAATAGTAGAAATTTTCTATCTACCTAACATCATGATACTGCAAAGTTCATAGTATCATGGCCTAACATTTAATAAACAAGACAGTCGCTGCTTTACACCCCTTCGGAAGGATTATATACCATATATGCAACTCCCGCCTAAGATTACATAACTTTGCCGCTAGAAGATAGAACGAGAGGTAGGTCACTAGACAATAGACGTAGCCTTAATATATCATTTATGTGACTTATTAAATGTGATATGCATATTTTTTCATTAACCACTTCTATTGAATAAAGGTATTATAGAAATCCCTTTCTTTAACAATTAAAAAATAGTAATTTATTTAAAGCATTTTTACATTTCTACCGCAGCCGGCTATGTCCCATAAAGGAGATGCCGACTTTACTCCAAGTTATCGTTTTTATGCTGTCCCAATTAAGATCATATATATACGTCAAAATCTCTATTTGCCTGGCCTATGTACAAAGAAGTATCGCAACTTTTTTATATTATTACTTCCACATCCACGTAATGGATTGGAAGTATAGTAATCATAAAAAAAAAATTCTTGAAATAGGTTTAGAATGTCATGAAACGTCGAGATTTTAAATTTAAGCGAAAAAAAAAGTTTTGTCTGTCGGTCTGTCTGTAACTTTCCTTTTTTTTTGTCAGCACGGGGTAAATATGGGGAAATATGTAAAGCAAGCCGGTAAGAGTACAGAAACTTGAAATTTGATGTATGTACTACAAGCCATGGCCTCAGATTTTTTTATAATATTTTTCCACCCCCCACTACCCCTAGTCCATTATTAAAGAGGTTGATAAAATTTAAATTGGGAGACTCGTTTGAAATTTGGTACACGTATGTATTATAACGTCATCTCTAACTGGATTATATGTAGAGATGATTCCGTTGAAGGGTTTGAGGTTAAATAGGGGTTAATGGGGGAAAATAAGTAAAGCAAGCTGGTACGAATACAGAAACTTCAAATTCGGTGTTTATACTAGAAGCCAATGCCACACATTTTTTAATAATATTTTTCAACCCCCCACCACCCCTACTTCATTATTAAAGTGGTTGATAGAATAAAATTAAAATATTCACTTGAAATTTGGTACACGTATGTATTATAACGACATCTGGAAGCAGATTATATTTTGAGATGATTCCGTTGAAGGGTTGGGGTTAAATAGTGGTGAAAATAAGTAAAACAAGCTGGTAAGAGTATAGAAATTTGGGATTTGGTGTATATACTAGAAGTGATGGCCTCAGGTTTTTTATAACATTTTCCGTCCCCCACCACCCCCACTCCCTTATTAAAAGAGTTGATAAAATTAAATTTAGATTTTTTACTTAAAATTTGTTACACGTTTAACGACATCTTAGATTATATTTTGACATGATTGCGTCGAACGAGTGGGAGTAATTGGCAAATAGGGAAAAATCTGCTAAGAGTACAGAAACTTGAAATTTGGTATATGCCCTAGAAGCCTATGCCTCAGATTTTTTAGTAACATTTTTCAACCCCCACCACACTTAATCCATTATTAAAGGGGTTGATAAAATGAAATTGAGATATTCACTTGAAATTTGGGAACACGTATGTATTATAACGACATCTGGAACTAGATTATATTCTCAGGTGATTCCGTTGAAGGGCTTAGGGTTAAATAGGAGTAATTAGGGGAAAATAAGTAAATCAAGCTGGTAAGAGTACAGAAATGTGAGATTTGGTGTATATACTAGAAATCAGGGCCTCAGATTTTTTTCTAATACTTTTCAAACACCACCATCTCCACTCCATTATTAATGGGTTTGATAACATAAAATTAAAATATTTACTTGAAAGTTACTACACGTATGTATTGTAATGACATCTGATTGAGATGATTCCATTGAAAGGTTGAGACGTGGTAGGTTGTGAATAGGGGAAAATAAGTAGGATAAACTAAAAACTTAATTTTTAACGTATATGGTAGAAACCAACGCCTCAAACTTTTCTATGACATCTGCTCCAAATATTATTAAAATTCCATGACCAATAATTTCCACATACTAGAGTGCAAATCTAGTCAAAATGTTTCCTTTAAAGTGACTTGGATGAAAAATCTGGATGTGGAAGTAGTGATTCCTTAGGCAGCGGTTTTTTATCAGTTTTTGCGAAAATGTGAAAAAAAAATTACTAGTGTTATAAGCATAACAATGATATGATAAAATGTGTTTTGGTTTTACCAACGATTTAAATTGTCATATTTTGAATATAGAATAAATTAATTTGAAACAACTTATGATCAACTTGTATAAATGAATATTTATTTTCTTGTGAGAAAGAATTTAAACGTAATCAATAGGCTGGGAAGTGGCAAGTAAAGTGTTGTGATGCATGTGTTAAATATTATTAGATGACGTCAATGTTTAACTGGAGAATGGAGATGACAGAAGCCTGCTTCCAATAAAACACAGACTGCACAATCTGTCTGATAGCCTCCCACGTTACAATCAAATAATGATGTTAATTACTAGGGTCCTACTACTTGAAATAATAATAATTTAACTCGTTGGCTTTACCAATTAACCAAAAAATAATTATTTAATCAACGTTGCGCGTTATATGAACGATATTTACTTTTTTTTGAGAGTACAACTTTATTTATAATATCTTGAGTAGCCTTGAAAGTAAATAAAACTAGCAATAATAAAGTCATATCCATGACATCAATCACTAAATTTATACGTATTTTTTTTTTGTTTCTTTTGTATAGGTATGGCTATTTTAAATATAATCTTGCAGTTTTAATTTGGTATGTGTATTTTGCTGGATCTTAGTGCATAATAAATATTAATAGAGCAGGTGGTATGGGGACATCAGTTTCGATTATGTGTCGGACTTAATAGGCGGGTTCGGCCATAAAAGAAAAAAACATTTTTCTTGGCAGATGTGAAGCTAAATAGTCAACAAAACACGTATGTGCAAAAAAAATGAGAAAAAAAAAGAGCAGCACCTGCAATTGCCAAATTAAAATTCCGTGATAATGGTGAAGCCCACAACGGGATTGACGTCAGTGGCCTGATAAAAGCTCCGGCTCCACCATACGCGCATGTATCCCGCATGGCGCAAGCAGCGAATCACTATAATATTTAAATTTTGTGACATTTGTCGGTGGTGTTTCTTAAAGTCCTAGTCGTACAATGCAACCGGGGGTACCAGAAAGCCGATTCCCGAAACTTAACACATTTAAATGTGCAGATTGTGGCATATTTTTTATTTGTATTGTATTTGTATTTATTATTTAGTGAAGTTTTGGCAAAGTTTAAACAAACTAACGTTTGAATACGTATATAAAACAAACAATCTGCTAGACAGGTAACTTTCACCGTTTGTCTGTAAACTATTTTGTTTCCTGGCAATAAATTACTATTATTTATTTATTTATATTTGTTAGAATGAAAATAGGCAAAGGTACAAGCAACTGACAAATATACGTCGACGCTTTCACGCTCCGACGTCTATAAGTTTACCTTGTATTTACTAGATATAAAAATAAAAAACGCCGCATGTACAAAGCAGATTTAATGGAACCGCCGGCGTCGCAGGGACTCCATTGATGGGGATTTTTTTACAAGTAAATATGAGGTAAACTATACCGATTTCAAACTTTAAACTTATATTAATTGCTAACAGTAGGTATATTATATATTACATAGTGTGAGCTGCAAAAGCCCTTTGAATAATTGCTAATAAATTTACACTACGTACCCACTTTTTACAGATCAGGAAGATAAGATTTATGTCGGGCCACTGACGTCACCGCAGTAGCCTCACGTACAGGTACGTTTCTAGCCTCGCGGCGATGGGAAGATTTTCAAGTACCAATAAAACCTTAATTTTTGGACATTTAATTTTTAAATTTTATATGGTTGTTTTTTTCTATAGTTTCTATCGATTTAAGAAAAAATTGAAAATTACCGAACCCGCCTATTCTTTTGCTGGCATTAGCTCAGGAGAGACTACCGATTATGAAAATCCATGTTACCAGACGGTAATCTGGTTCGATATTGTTTAAAACAGTATTGTTTATAACGAAAAGAAATATTACATTTTTTCATACAAATTATTTTAATAATTTTTGGCCGATTTCCAACAAGAAATGTTCGATACATTTTTTCGTAAAGTTGATATTTTCAATGTTATTAATTTTCTTAAATTGAAAAATCGCCAATTTCTCCTTTTTTGATGCTCTAAAAGTATAATTAAAAATGTCTTCTTTTTACAGTAAGTTAGTAAGTACATAATTTGTCATATCTTTATAGTGCAGTGCAATTAATTAGTCTAATTCACAAGTTCAAAAAGGTGTTAATTCTTGAAATGGCTCCTAAAAATATGAGCGATAGCTCATTGGATACGGAATGACGTCTAGAAAAATGTGTTAACATGTTTTATTGGCACAGAAAAAATTGAAAATTTATAAACAAATTAAGATGGAAAAACTGGCATTTAGTTTTTCGCTTAGGTATAACTCAAAAACTATAAGCGATAACGGAAATCGGAAAAAAGATTCCTAAAGGGGAGAAAATTTCCAATAAAAAAGTCCCAACTCCCGGAACTGTATCTCCATTATTTATCATTTTAATTTCACGCTGAAAATTATTTTCCGCGCGACCGATAATTTGACCGGCAATTTGATAAAATATCCGAAAGTTGCAATTGTTTATTTAAAAATAAATAGAAAACTTATTTAATATTTATAAACAAATGCGCATAATAACTGATCATAGTTACAAACTTGGAAGTCAACTCATTTAGAGATTAATTAATCCTCTATAAAAACGACCTGAATGTCTATTGTGATATCTCTAATAGTTTAAAAGTTATATCATTGTTTTAGTTGACAAATCAAGTGCCCATTTCAGCTGTATCGTTTAATATTGAAAAACGCTATAAAAAAATACAAACAAATTTTTTTCAATATGTTGTTGCATATGGCTGTTTTTGTATTTTTTTTTAAGATTTAGAAAAAAAATATTAGAGTTGTCAGAATTTGTTTATAACAAATTGTTAAATTAATAAACAATGAAATTGTTGATAAAAAAATTATTTTTGTCATTTTATTGAGGATTGCCAATTATGATTTTTAAGAAAAAATAATTTCCTAACTATTCGAATGATGGATAATTAAAAAAAAACGATTATAAACAATAATGTAATATTTTTAAGAAAAACATTTTTATTTAAAAATAGTAATATTCTCAAGACAACAAAATTGTAAAAAAAAATGTTTTATATATAAAACTAGTCAATTTGTTTATAAACAACTTATAAACAATTGGCGTAAAAATTTTTTTTAACGTCAATGAATGTCTTTCTTCAATGTAAAAATAGTAATATAACAATTTTGAAAAAAAAAATTTTACATCTTTGGTTTTTTAATGTTCTGTTTACTTTAAAAAATTATAATAAACAAAATAAACAAATTTTAAAAACTTTTATAATGTGATCTTGTTAAGTATATCTATAAGAAGGGCTCCAAGAAGCGAAAATTTTATAGGCCAATTATTTAAAAAAAAATTGTCTCCAATGATAACGGAGGTCCCATAAAATTTGGTTAGTTAACAATGGTCTCACTTGTTGAAAAATAAACTTTAACATGTTTTTCCAACGGGACCTTATTTTTGAAGTGTTACAAATACACCGTAATTTTCTCAAATTTTTTAATTGATATTTAATAGTATAAAAAAATTATTTTATGTGATGTACTTTTGAGGCGGCGATCGCATCCTGCAGCGGTCGCGCGGAACCCTATTTTCAGCGTGAATTTAAAATGATAAATAATGAAGATAGAGTTCCGGGAGTTGGGACTTTTTTATTGGAAATTTCCCCCTCTTTAAGAATCTTTTTTCCGATTTCCGTTATCGCTTATAGTTTTTGAGTTATAAACGAAAAACTAAATGCCATTTTTCCATCTTAATTTGTTTATAACTTTTGCAAATTTTTTATGTGCTAATAAAACATTTTAATACATTTTTCTAGGCGCTCATATTTTTAGGAGCTATTCCAAGAATTAACACCTTTTTGAACTTGTGAATTAGACTAAATCATTGAAAATGAAAAATGGCGGAACCCAGCTGTAATGCATGGATTTGAATGATTTACTTTGCATTGAGTTTCTAATACTGTAGAAAAAAGTTTACTTTTTAAAAATTGCCGCTTTTTACTTGGGGGGGGGTTCCTATTAGAACTTGCATATAAATTTCCAAAAAATGAAATTGACGATTTTTAATTTTATAAGACCTCTTCTATGGTTTTTGAAAAATTCGCGTCGAAGAAAAGTTGTCATATAGATTTCAGAGTGTAGGTAATTGATTCCTGAAATATTTTAAATCAAAACGTACAGGGTGTTCCATTTAAAAAGAAATAGTTATGACAGTTTAAAAATATCATAATTTAAGTAATTGTGGAATACACTTTGTGAACTAGTTTCAACTTTGTACCCCTGTATGTTTTGACTTAAAATGTTTTATTAATCAATTACCTACACGCTGAAATTCATATGACAACTTTTCTTCGACATGAATTTTTCAAATGCCGTCGAAGGAAAGTGGTCGCTATGAGGTATAATCCTCAATTCCATGTTTTGGAAGTTCACATGCAATGTCTGAAAATATTATAAAAAGTATTTATTGCAAAAAAAACATTTTTGTGTTATACTTTTAGAGGGTCAAAAAGACGAGAAATTGAGAGTTTTTAATGTTTAAAAATTAATAATCCTGAAAACATCAACTTTATGAAAAAAGTTACCGAACATTTTTTGTTGTGAATCGATCAAAAAATATTTTAAGAAATTGGTTCATTAAAAAAATGTAATATTTCCTTTTGTTATAAACAAAATTGTTTTAATCAATATCAGACCTGGTTACCATCTGGTAACATAGATCTTCATGGTAGTCTCTCCTGAACTGATTCCAGTAAAGAAACTGCGTCCGAAAAGTATTCAAACTCATGTGCCCATACCACTTGGTCTATAAATGTTGTTTGCATACAAGAGGAATTGTCTGTGCACTAATTACGTATATCTTTGAAAACTCCTGCCAATTTATTTCCCAAAATAAATAGTTTTTCACCAGCGGACTCGTGTTTTACACCATAGGAAACACTTCACCTATTCGCCACATTTACTGTTTTAAATACCGAAAAATACTAAGTACTTAATTATTTAATTTTTTTGTCTCATTGAGAATTCTCTCAATTATTTTCTCCACAATTCCCATCTGTGTGTTACGTAAAGTAACTACATTTTCGGGCACTGTTCACAAAATTATCTCGTAATTATTATTGCCCTTAGTTCATTGTAGTAATGAAACTTCAAAGAACTAGATTTTGAGTCTAAAGAAAAATAATTATTTTGACTATTTTTAAGCCCCCACACAAAAAGGAGGGGTGCTATAAGTTAAAAGCCTTTGCTTCAAGACGGCGGAACCGATTTCAAAGCTGTTTTCGAAGTGGTTTTTTTTTTGTTCCAAAAACTGGTATTTGCAAGATGGTTCTTACCCATGTTTGGTGGAAATCGTGTATGCCGTTTCTAAGATTTTCAGGTTTCATAGTTAACTACTCAGTATAACGGACGTTGTGTTCTAGAAAATGGCAAAGGATCCGGTGTCATGTCACATATTAAATTAATGTTTATCTGAAATGTATTTAAATAGTTTTAAACAATATCTTGAATTTAATTTAATCTTGTAAAAATTTTAAAAAAATGAAAATGGAAGTTAAATTAAAAATTTAAAAAACCCCCGATGCAAAAAATTAATCTTTAAAAAGGATTAAATAGACATAGACATAGACATATTTATTCACCATGTAGAATACAGTTTATGTACATATGGTAAGTCAGGTACAAGAGCAGTTTATAATGTATAAAACAGGTATAAAAAGAGAACAAAGATTTAAGTGTAGATTACATATACCACTTTCGAAATATACACTACACAGTTATTGTATAAGACATCACACAACAACTATTATCTATATTAAAATATATAATGTTGTAGTTAAAAATTATTTACAAAAGAGAAAGAGGAACAGATAATAAAAATGTATATCGAGTTCTTATGTAGGACATCGCACACTAACTAAACTATATTAAAGCCTGTAATGGTCTAATTTACACTTGTTTAAAAACAATAGGTAATCTAATATATAACGACTAAACAACCATTATTACATTACACTCTAGATTATAATTTTTATCATAATCATTAAGCTAAAAATTCCTCAACATTATAATAGGCTCTTTCTAAAAGTAATTTATTTATTTGAATTTTAAATTTGGATACGTGCAACTTTTTGACGTTTTCAGGGAGGCTATTATACAGTATTATGCTATTATAGTGGAGAGATTCTTTAAACTTAGTTGTTTTGTGCCGTGGAATCGATAGAAGCCTCCCGTGTCTCGTATTGTAAGTGTGGCTATCATCAAGAGTTTTAAATTCCTGCAAGTTTGTTTTTGCTTATGTTAAGCATTTGTATATGTAGATGCAGGGTACAGTTAGGATCTTCTTTGAAATGAACGTGCTTTTGCAACTTTCTCTATAATTTAGATTAAATGTCAGCCTTATAATCCGTTTCTGTGATACAAACATTCTATATAACTGGTTAGACCTCCCCCAGATACATATATTTAGTGACAAGTGAGAGTATGCTAGGGCATAATAAACATCCATAAGTCCCTCCTCACTTAGAGTGTCTTTTAGTTGCAGTATTGCAAAATATGCCTTATTTAATTTGCTGCATACGTGATTACCCTGAGGTTCCCATGACAATGAGCTATCTATATATGTTCCTAAGAATTTGGAAGTGGCGCTTAGAGGTAACGAATTTAATGAGATAATTTTTCTTGGGTTGAAATTTAGAAATACCGTTTTTTTTTCATTTAGTATTAGTTTATTTCTATTGCGCCATTCATTCATATCGTCAACAACACTGTCAATAGCTGCCTGTAGATTAACACTATTTATAGCAGATACAGAAACAGTTGTGTCATCCGCATACATGACTGTGAAGCCGTTTTTTATATGACGAGGAAGATCGTTTATATATATAGCAAATAATAATGGTCCCAGTATTGATCCTTGGGGGACACCTAACATGACATCATATACATCGGATTCAGCCTCATCATATTTTACTATGAATTTTCTGTTTTCCATATATGAATGTATCCAGTTTAATAACTTTCCCCTTATTCCTATAGTTTCTAGTTTACTAAGAAGTATATCATTGTTTACAGAGTCAAATGCTCTTGAGAGATCAAATTGGATCGACACTACATACTTACCGTTATCAATTTCACGGTAGATAAAATCAAACAATTTAGCAGTTGCACTCTCTATCGATCTTCCTGGTCTGAATCCATACTGGTATTCGGTCAGGATATCATTCTTGTCTAAATATAACATGATTCTATTTGATACAAGTTTTTCAATAACTTTGGACATTACACACACTAAGGTGATTTGACGATAATTTGCAATATCATTCTCATTACCTTGTTTGAATACTGGGATTACGGAGGAAGTTTTATATTCAAAAGGAAAGTAACCTTCGAGGATTGATTTATTAATAAGATACAGAAACTGATCAACAATATTTAACGAACTGCTCTTTAAAATAGACACAGTCAATCCGTCTAACCAGGCCGATTTCTTATTTTTTAACTCTCTGATAACATCCAAGAGTTCAGATTTAGATACCTCATAAAAATAAATGGAGTTTTTGTTACAGGCAGATAAAGTGTGTGGTAAAGATATATTATAGCCAAAGTTACTCTCTATGGAATTTGATGCTACTGTAGAAAAATAAGAAGCAAACCTATTTGACACCGATTTTTCGTCTGTTATAATATCTTCCCCAATTTTTAGGCTGATAGATTTTTTAGCCGATATAGTTTTACCAAGTCTGTAGTTTATTATTTTCCAAGTTTCTTTGGATTTATTTTCCGCATTGCTTATTTTAAGTCTGTAAAGTTTTGTTTCGCCGTTTTAATATTTTTTCTGTGTGCCTTCTTGTTTTGTTTATATTCAAGTAAATCGCCTTGGTCCCTGCTATTTTTTATTTTGTTGTATACATATCTAAGTTTCTGACCTTCTAATATCAGATCGTTTGTTATCCATGGTTTATTTTTTGGAGCATTATTTGTTTTATTTTTATTATTATTATATATATAAGAGGGCAGGACACGTTTAGGCACCAAGTTACATCTTCAATAAATAAACTGAAAGCATTTTTTACATCTGAGTAGTATAAGTAGTCCCAGTTTACCATACTCAACCGCCAGTTTAATTCTTGTATATTCTCTGCCCCTATGATTCTTTTTTTGCTCTACTTATCTATTGTTTTGACTTCATTATAATATATATTCACTGGTTAGAAACACTGCCTATTTTCAAATGCATTTAAAGCTCAATCCGTCCCAAACAAAAGTTATCATGAGCACAAGATCGGAAAATGGACAGTTTTCCAGATATCGATGGTGCAAAGAGGGTGCTCGTTTCTTATGGGAGGTGGTCCCCGCCCCGGTGAAATTCGCTAGAATCGATATATGCTATTCCTCTTGAGCTGCTCCTGATCAAAAGTTTTTATGGAAACAAGATCGGAAAATGGACAGTTGTACGGATATCGGAGGTGCAAAAGGGGTGCTCATTTCTTATGGGAAGTGGCCCCCGGTGAAATTCGCTGGAATCGATATATGTTATTACTCACGAGCTCCTGTCCAAAAGTTCTCATGGATACAAAGTCGGAAAATGGAAAATTTTCCAGTTATATGGGGCGTTGCTAAGTCGACTTTGCGTCCCCATATCTGGAAAACTGTGCATTTTGCGAGATGATAACTTACTTTTCAGAATTTTGTTAATGGATGTCCAAAGATTGTATAAGCTTTTGGTGGAATAAAAAAATTCATTTTTTAATATTGTATTTTCAACCTTGAAAATTGTCGTTTTTAGTTTTTTTCAAACAAGGAATTATTTATAAATCGGAGATGGTCAACTTTACGAAAAAAGGACAAGAGAATTTCTCGTTTGAAATTACAAAAAAAAATCTTTTGCAATGTGTTTCAAGAAAATTAGTTTTAACAATTTGAGACCAGATTTTCGTCCGGCAAACTCTTGATCCTTATTTTCTTCATATGATGGCGAGCTTTTCGCCTTGTCTAAAACTCCACGTATGCTTTTAAATTAACACAGGCCCACAAAAAAAAGTTGTTTGAACTGGACATCTGAATATACTTTTCTTTAGTATTTTTTCGCTGATTACGAATCTGAAGTCAAAATGAGGGGTTAATGCGCATATTACAGAGAAAAACCCAAAAAACTGTCAAGAAATGCGTTATTTATGGTTTTTTGGGTGGTAAAATGGCGTGTTCGGCTAGGCTGCATGTATTTTTCTTATGTTTTGTTACCCCACTGACCTCGAATCTATTGTTAGAACCCAGGGCTAATTGTCAAATTGTTGAGGAAAATAAAAGAAACCGTCAAAAATCGCGTTTTTCAGGGACACTATGTTTTTTTTTGGGTGGTAAAATGGCGTGTTCGGCTAGGCTGCATGTATTTTTCTTATGTTTTGTTACCCCACTGACCTCGAATCTATTGTTAGAACCCAGGGCTAATTGTCAAATTGTTGAGGAAAATAAAAGAAACCGTCAAAAATCGCGTTTTTCAGGGACACTATGTTTTTTTTATGGATATCACGTTTTTTTTCATGAATTCATAGCGTGTTACGATGGCCTGCGTACACCTTTTTTAAGTAACCTTTCCCGCTGATCACTACCATTGAGTCAAATTTGAAGGTCAGTGATGAAAATACAGAGAAAAATGAAAAGAACTGTCAAGAATCGGTTTTTTTCATGGATGTCGCGTTTTTTCATGAACGCATAGCGTGTTCCAATGGTCTGCATATACCTTTAGCGAGTATTTTTTCCGCTGATCACGAATCTGAAGTAAAATTTTGGGGTCAGTGATGAGAACACTAAGGAAAATCAAGAAAACTGTCAAAAATCAGGTTTTTTCAGGATACCCAATCATTGTGCTTTACATATAGTATTTCAATTTTATATGGTTTTCGTTTTCGAACGCGTTTATCTTCAAACTATCTGTATAAGGGGTTTCTTATTCGTTTCGTTCCTTTTGGTTTCACTTCTCTTTGTAGCATCCAACAGTAATCTGCTAACATGTTGACATCCCATTTACCCTGAAATCGGCGTTCAAAGTCTTTTAAATATTGGTGGAATCTTTCTCCTTGCTCTTCGTTGAAGTCGCCGTTATTATCTGGAGACTCATCGAGAAATTGAAGGAAGGTATCTTCGTTGGGCCTGAGGTTCGAACTTTATTTAGGGAGCAAAAATTCGTTGATTCTATGAATGAAGTAGAAAAGGCGGCATGGGTTAAGTTTTAAAGACGTGTCCACAAAATTACTCGGTAATACGAAAGATCCAGACTACAGAAACATTGTATCAAAAAGTCGATATAGAATTACGAAAAGTTCGGTTGTATGATGAGTTTGAACTTGCACTTTCTCGATTCACACCTGGATGAGTTTCCAGAAAATAAAGGCGACTTCAACGAAGAGCAAGGAGAAATATTCCACCAAGATTTAAAAGACTTTGAGCGTCGATTTCAGAGTAAAGGGGATCAACATATTAGCAGATGGATGCAACAAAGAGAAGTGAAACCAAAAGGAACGAAGCGACGAAGAAACCCCTTATACAGACCGTTTGAAGATAGGCACGTTCGAAAACGAAAACCCATATAAAATTGAAATACTATATATCACGCACAATGATTGGGTAACGTGAAAAAAAAACGATTTTTAACAGTTTTTTTTAATTTTTCTCGATGTTTCCATCACAGACCTTCAAATTTGACTCAACGCTCGTGATCAGCGAGAAAAGTTACTCAAAAAAGGTGTACGCAGGCCATCGTAACATACTATGTATTCATGAAAGAAACATGATATCCATAAGAAAACATAACATTCATGAAAAACGCGACTTTTGACGGTTCTCTTATTTTCCTCAAAATTTTGACAATTAGCCCTGGGTTTTATCAATAGATTTGAGGTCAGTGGGGTACAAAAACATAAGAAAAATACATGCAGTCTAGCCGAACACGCCGTTTTACCACCCAGAAAACCATAAAAAACGCATTTCTTGACAGTTTTTCAGATTTTTCTGTAATATGTGCATTGACCCTCCATTCTGACTTCAGATTCGTAATCAGCGGGAAAAAATATTAAAGAGTCCAGATTTTCAGTTCAAATAACTTTTTTTGTGGGCCTGTGTAATTCTTTTCTTGAGCTTGATTGACCAAAGTAAATTATTGCACCATATATAGCAATATATAAACTGACCTTTGCTTAGCTACAACTATTTCAGTTTCCCAGCTTTTATCAAAGAATTTATATAAATAGAAACCGAGATAAAGTGTAAAAGTTATACGATACTGTTGCCATCATGTCCAACATACCTTTTTCTCACCATTTCGTTCTAAGATACAATATTGCCTATAACGCTATCTCTGTTGCAATCACTCCAAGACCGTGGTACGAGTGTAGCATAGACATATGTGGAATTTTGTAATTTAAGAGCTGTATCTGTTTTAACAACTCTAACCTCAAAATTGTTTTCGTGTTTTGTAAATTTAAACAATTATTCTCGTTGAATCGTAAAAATAGTGAAGAAATGTGTTGTTTGTGGTGTAGTTGAGGATAAGAATAGCCTGTTGTCTTACATTTATTTGTCATGTTAAAAAGAGTAGTACTGCAACAAAGGTGGGGCTATAGTAATTTTTATCATAAAGAAAGAGATAGTTATAAAATGTAATGTCTGAACTTGAATATGAGATGTTGTCAACACACTTATAAATGTGTATCTGCTTCTATTTATTTAAATTCTTTGGCTTTTATATTTTCAATTCAGAGTGTTTAGCTAGACGCTTATAGTTCACTATAAGAGCCTAGCTCAAGTTTGTTCTGGCATGATTAAGATAAGAAATAAACAGAACCACGCCTCTTTTAATTAAGATTTCTAACTCTTATGGTATAGTTACTCAAATCACCCGTAACCAGAACGTCATACCCAGGGAACAGATGAACCGAGCCGTACTTTGAATTTATCTGTCGATGTCGCGAAAGACGGGCAATGCGTCCACCAATGCGTAAAATGTTCCTAAATTTACCAGAAACGTCATTAAGTTTCTACCGAAAACACGATTTTTAAATCTCTAGTATTATTTTATTCATTCTAATACTCAAAAATTTGAACTACGGCTCTCTAGTACTCTTGTCAGCAGCAATTGTGCCGATATCTGACCACATAGTAGTATATGTCGACGTACCCTAATTACACTGTCAGATGAAACTTCCGGTCGGTGTGCTGTAGGGGGAATTTAAAAAAAAATGTCCCCCCCCTCCATATTCTCCTACCATACCAAAAATTTCCAGGGAGAAAAAGTTTAATAATTATATACTCTCTACGATTACCGACTGGCAGACGGTAACTTTTCATTGTCGAATTGCACGCCATTTCCCTAACAGAAAGCATTTCCCGCCATATGTTTATAAGAACTTTTCTTATTATGTAGCTCCTAAGCGAACAAGATTTTCCTAATGCCCTGTATTGTCTATATCATCGTATGTAAATCGATTGAATGACTATAATAATAATGATGATTTAAAGAGTCCATCAAATTTTAATAGCCTCCCGTTTTCTTGCCAAGAAGAATATGTGAAGTTGGTTTATGCACACGAAGATATGTATCCTCGAAATTGGTCGTAAAAGTTGTATACGGATATAAAAATGAAACTTGGCTTAGTACATCGCTGATTTATTCAGCATTATACATATACACACAACACAAGTATCTTTAATGTGCATGATGATCAAGCAGCTTTGCCAAGAAACTAACGAGTAAATACATTTTACAAAAACATAAAGTAATCATTTTTATAAGTTAGTTTTGTTTGCCATAACACTGTTACTTTGAATTGTTTTTCTCGTGGTACGATTAACTATAGCCAAAAAGTATATAGCTGCACTTAGGCTTAGTTAACACTTTTCACAAAAAGCAAACCCTGAACACCATATTCGATGCACGTTTCACGAACTGGATTTGCCATCATCGACCGTTTTGAATTTCACAATTACCATTATTTGGAGATCCTAGCGGTAACGATAATGGCATATCGCAAATTAGGTGTAGACAACGTTAATAATGAATGCAGTGGCCTGGCATCTCTACTACTTAATTCAGGCTACTCATGCTACCAGCACCTAAGGGGCACAAATGCGTAAAAATGTAATAAAAATCATGCGTTCTTTTCGTCCATTAACTTCTAGTATTTAAGATTATTGTAGTATATTCTAGTTCTGCACAGGCATAGAGAAAAACGTTCTTTGAGTATTTTGCAGAAAACTTTCACACACTTCGTCTAATATTAAACATGAGAAACAACAAATTATTTGTTTCGGATTGATGCCATTAATTAACTTTATTGGTATACTAACGTGGTCAGAATTAGATCATAATGAATAAGCAATTTGTTCTATAAATATTAGATGGAATAAACAATTACAGACAATATTAGATGGAGGGTATGAATGTTTTTCTTAATTCATATGTCCAGATATGTAATAAATAATATAAACAATTGGTGTTAAATAAACTATTAATATAGAAGATGTCTGGTTTAAGAACTAACCAAACTTAGCGATGGTTTACTGAGACAAAATGTTTATTTTATGGTACTGAATTGGAATTCCCGATTCTGTCTGTTTCCCAATAACAAACATTAATTATAAGTCACCCACAATAAAGTAACCGCCAGTTATCTTTGGTTATATCACGTTATGCTGTACTTTCTCCGTTGGATTTTCCAGGAAGAACTTCACGCAAATGCTTAAAATTCCTGCATTTATGAAGGAAATTATAAAATTCGTTACACATACTTCAAATATTTATGAGTTCTTACAATGAGAAGATTGTTACTGCCTCACACTTTGAATTTTATGGAACTATAACATATGAAACAAGAGACGAATTCGAATATACTGTTCTTCTTTATTGCTTTTAAATTTTATAGCATCCACAATTAAAATTAATGACCTGGACATTTATGTGACCGCAAAGCTGTAGTATCTATCTTATTGTTTATACTTACATACCTTTCAACATGTTATATGTAATCCCTTTGTATATTTACATAACAAATCTATGAATGAAAAGCCGTTGGTAAATATGTAAATTGTCTTCCTGTTTAATTGGATTATACCCTAAACTTTCGTAATATGAAGACAGCTATATATGTTTTTAACAAATAACACTTCACGAAGTGTCAACCGGTGCTACAAGTTCGGGAACATTGAAACAGATACTTGCTTACTCTGGCTAAAGTCCTGGGGGGTGAGTAAGACTAGGATTTGGTAATTAATTCCACAACCTTTCTGGTAAAGGGACACTAGGACTTATGATACTTCACGATGAAGACATAAGTTACTACACCCCCGAGAAGTACGGATATGAATCGCGATACTTCTGAACAGTCTCCATGAAAATAATAGATTACGTTTGTCAACAATGCTACGATATTCCGATTTGGTAAGGGAATCCATAAAAACTGGGTCACTAATCAATCGGCTGGCAAAACTTTCAATTATGTTTTAATAGTAATAATAAATCGTTTTTATAATTATATCTTGGCGAAGTTCAGCTAGCTGTTTTTCCACTTAACCAAGACAAATTCCATACAGAAATATTAACAAAACTTATAATAACATATAATAAATAAGTGCTCAACGTTTGTGTATGAAAGATCACTGACCAACAAGAAATAATTTCTTTATAATAAAAAATAAATAAATAAATATGTTGAATATTGTATTTTTAAAAAGTTATGAGTAAGGCAAGCAAAATGGAGAATTCTATTGGATAGTTAAACATGGATAGTATAATTCAGTCACCAAATACAATAACTGAAGATTTATTTGTGAAAAGGCAGTGATTTTGGAAAATCATAACCAAGGCATTGATTTCTTTATTGAACAGGTGGACAGTATTCTCAAGATATTGAATGTCGGATGTACAGTATAATTGTGTGTAATCGGTATAGAATTGTGATGTAAAATGTTCTAAATAGCAATTAAAATCAGATGAATAAGTTATAAATAAGAACTGAGTCAAAATTGACTCTTGAGGTGCACCATATACTCAGATTTATCATTTGACATGTTGTCATTTATGTAATGTTTTATCTGTTGTAGTAACGTTCGGAAGAACTATAAACACTTGTCGATGAGAGTAAGACACCTCTGAGTGGTAGTTAATTATATTTATTAAATAAATGTACAATAGAGCGTAATGTCCGCGTACACATGTCATAGAACATTAGAAGTAACTACTGCACGTGGACGTCTCTAGCGGCGTTGCCAAACTTAACATAAATCCTTAGAACTAAATAATATAACAATACTTTCATACATAACACGCCCCTTTTTCAAGAAAACAAATCAAAATGATAAATTTAACCTAAGTGGAGGTTTTACCACCCGACCACTCCTAGTACAAATTTGAGAACTATTAGATTTTGTATTATTATTCGAATTCACATTATTATAATTATGTTCAGTAGAAACATTATTATTCACATTCGCAGTATCTGAGTTTATAGTAGGTGAAGGTTCAGATTGAGGCATAACGTCGGTTTCTTCACGTCTTGATTGGTCATCAGAACATTCCATATTCTTGGATTCGCCACTTTGTAACGATGTTCGTAGGGGTCTTATAGATTTCCTATTTCTGCGATAGTCTGCATCACCTAATTTAATTAAATAGTCATTGGGACCAGATTCTTTGACAATCGTACCAGGTTCCCAGCACCTTATATTACGTTGCATAAGAACAGGCTGATTTGGATTTAGTTTAGGTAACTTTTTGGAACCTCTGTCGAAGTATTTTTTCTGCTTAGACTGTCTTAGCTGAAGCTTTTTCCTCACGCCTTTTAATGAATATTTAGGAGACAAAAGGCTTTTTGCAACAGGTAAAGTTGTTCTAAGTCTTCGCCCCATTAACAATTGACTTGGAGACGGTAAGTTTTGCTTAGGAGTAACATTATAACTTAACACTGCCAAAAATGGATCATCACCTACTTCATATGATTTTACAAGTAGACCTTTAACTGTCTGTATGGCTCTTTCAACCATTCCATTGGATGCAGGATAATACGGACTTGAAGTCGTAAGGTTTATTTTATATTTAGCAGCAAAATTTATGAATTCTCTGGAACTAAATGGAGGTCCGTTGTCTGAAAATATTTCTTGTGGCAAACCATGTATTGAAAAAATATTTTTAAGACATGATATAACAGTTTCTGCTGTCTTGTTTGCAAGTTTGTTAACAATAATAAATTTACTAAAGTAGTCCACAACTACAATAAAATTTAACGGACCAAGTGATTTGAAGTCAATTCCGATTTTCTGCCAAGGAAGCTCCGGAATTTTATGAGGATGAAGTGGTTCCTTTGTATTAGATTTAGCATATTTTTGGCAGATTAAACAATTTAAAATTGTATTTTCAATGTCTGTCATAATTCCAGGCCAAAATACTGATTCTTGAGCTAACAATTTAGTTGAAACAATACCTTGGTGACATTTATGAAGAAGGTCAAGAAATTCATGTTTCAAGGTATCTGGAACTATAATTCTTTTATTATAGAATAGTATGTTCTTATGAAGAAAAATATCATTTCTCAATGACCAAAACTTTTTGACTAATGGATTCGTATTACTTTTGTGAGTTGGCCAACCATGCTGAGCATAGTATTTTACTTTTTGCAAAGCACTATCATTATCAATTTCATTTTGAAGGCGCTTTTCGTTTTCTGCCGATGTGGAAATAACTGAATAAATTCTAAGATTATTTTCTAAATACTGAGTATCAATGGTTTCACTGGTTGGTTCTCTACTTAGAGTATCTGGTACTTGCAAGTTTTTTCCTGGAACATATTGCAAATCGAAATTATATCTTAAAAGTCGAAGTGTCAAACGTTGAATTCTTGGCGACATCTCATCTAACGGTTTCTTTAGTAGCCCTATTAGTGGACGATGATCTGTTTGAACAAGAAATTTTCTTCCCAGGAGCAGATTATGAAATCGCTCACAACCATATGCGATTGCCATGAGCTCCTTATCAATATGATTGTATCTTTGCTGTGTTGGAGTTAATGATACAGATGCATATTCAACAGGATGTCCATCTTGTGTAATTAAGGCACCAAGACCATATGGACTGGCATCCACAGACAAAGTTGTATCTTTGTTAGGATCAAAGTAACGTAATATAGGTGTAGTTGTCACAAGCCTTTTTAGTCTATTAAATGATTTTTCCTCATTTTGAGACCATTGCCATTCGACACTGTTGGATAAAAGTTTTCTCAAAATAGCTGTTTCCTCGGATAAGTTCGGAATAAACTTCGCCAAGTATACCACCATGCCTAGAAAACGTTGAAGATCCTTCTTATTTCGTGGAGATTTCATATTTAGTATAGCCTCTGTCTTTTTATTATCTGGAGACACACCTTTGTTGCTTATCACATGACCCAAAAATTTCAACTGGGTTACGGCAAATTTTGATTTTTCCAGATTCAAAGTCAATCCAGAGTTTGAGATTCTTTCAAGGACGTTAAGAAGATTTTGATTGTGTTCGTGCAAAGTACGTCCAAAAACGAGAATATCGTCGAAATAAGCCACTACACCAGACAAACCGTCTAATGTTTCAAATATAAATCTTTGAAAGATTTCTGGTGCCGATGAAAGTCCATAAGGAAGTCGAAGATATCGATAACGACCAAATGGCGTCGCTACAGTACATAATAAAGAGCTTTCGTAGTCTAAAGGTATTTGTAAAAACGCAGAAGAAGCATCAAGCAAAGTAAAATATTGAGCACCGGCTAATTCCGAAAACAGACTATCTTGGGTTGGAATTTGAAACAATTCCCGCCTAATATATGTATTTAATGCTCTAGGGTCCATACATAACCGAATATCACCATTGGCCTTCGGCGCAATAACAATGGGATGCACCCAATCGGTCGGTTCTGTTACAGGCACAATTATTTTTTCCGCAACTAGTTCGTTAAGTTTTTCCTTGACTAAACTTTTTAATGCCACTGGGATTTTTCTCGAAGAACAAACGCGTGGTATCGCTTCGTCTCTCAATCTAATTTTGTAAGTTTTAGAAATTTTACCGATACCCGTAAACACATGTTTAAATTTTTTAATTATATCATCCACAGATTGTAAATTTTTTGGAGACTCATTCACTTCGAGTACGCCACTGTCTTTTATAATTCCCAGAACTTGCGCACCACTAAGCCCCAAAATCGAACTAGGCTCATCAGAACGCAATATATAAAATACCAAGTACTTTCGTGCATTTTTATATTTACAATCAAGAGTTATTTGACCAATAATGTCTATTTTGTGACCCGAATAAGAAGAAAGTCTCGATAAAGCTGGAGTCAGTTTATTTTTGTTGATTTTAAGTCTCTCGAAATCACGATAATTCAAAACATTTACATGACTACCTGTATCTACTTTCAGTTTTAATGTACAACCGGCAACATCGACTTTTTCAAACCAGTCAGTCGCACTAACCGCGGCGGTGATCACATGTTCACTTTTACAAGAGTCAGATTTTGTTATAGTCCAAACAATATTATTTTCACAATCGTTCATATTGTCCTGTTTATAAAGTTCATCATTTTCTGAGTCGGATTCAGCGATTTCGTGAACATTTTGATAAGCACAAAATTTCCGATAATGTCCCTTTCTTTTACAACGACTACAATGTCTATTAAAGGCTGGACACTTACCCTTGACATGATGTAATCCACAGTACGTACATAGGTTACCTGGAATTTGTCCTGTACTCCACTTACTTGGGCTAGCTACAGCATTCCCAGAACTATAACTTTTTTGTTCACAACACCGTACACCTGAATGTCTCGCATTAACATGTTTTTGTTTATATTTACCACTAACACCAGGGTTTATCGCGTTCGCTGTCACAACGTCCGTTTTAGAATCACGCGAAATTTCTTTCTGTTTAACCGAACTACTTTCCATAGCACGACAAATAAACACTGCTTTTTCCAGGGTTAAATCAGACTTCTGCAACATTTTTTCCTGAATTCGGGAGTCTTTAATACCCAAAACAATTCTATCCATAATCATAACATCTTTTTCCTTAAATTCGCAGGTATTTGCTAGCTGTTTTAGAGCCATTAAAAACTCATCAAACGTCTCACCCACAAGTTGATCTCTCTTGAAAAATTTGAAATGCTCGTAAACAAGATTTTTTATTGGGTTACAATACTCTTCGAATTTTTGTAAAACTACGTTAAGCTTATTGCTGTCCCCTTCCGAGTTATATTCAAAAGTGTTATAAATCTGCAGCCCCTCGTCACCTAGTTGATTCAAAAGTATAGCCACTTTTATGTCATCAGGTTTTGCACTTTTTCCACTGGCAAGCAAGTACAAATTGAATTTTTGTTTCCACAGCTTCCAGTTGCTAGCTACATTACCTTTAAAGTTCATTTCACTTGGTGTTTTTAACTGTTCTGCCATGTTTTACTATTTATTATACCTAACCAACGTCAAAATAGGAACGTTTTAAGTATTTGAGGGAAAGTTCAATCGTATATAGCACGATACTCGTGTCCCGTACAAAACAAATAGTTATTTCCGCGAACTGTCTAAGTAAACCGCTCACTCTTCACTACCCGGCTTTTTTTTAAACATAACCTCTCATCGCGTTTTTCACCAGCTGCCACCATGTAATGTTTTATCTGTTGTAGTAACGTTCGGAAGAACTATAAACACTTGTCGATGAGAGTAAGACACCTCTGAGTGGTAGTTAATTATATTTATTAAATAAATGTACAATAGAGCGTAATGTCCGCGTACACATGTCATAGAACATTAGAAGTAACTACTGCACGTGGACGTCTCTAGCGGCGTTGCCAAACTTAACATAAATCCTTAGAACTAAATAATATAACAATACTTTCATACATAACAATTTATAATCACATTCTGCTTTTATTGAATGATGTTATAAAATGTGTTATAATTTCATCAAATCCATAATATTTAAGTTTAGAACAGCAATTTATAGTTCATAGTATCAAATTATGCCCTGCTGTAATCAAGTGAAAGAAGTATAGTGACCTTCCCTTTATCCAAACATGCAATAAAATCGTCTTTTACTTTTAGGTGGACGCTAGTGGTTTTCACGAAAACATTAGGTATAATTGAGTTTATTTGAATATATTCGTATATTTGACTATAAACTAGCATGTCTAAACTTTCGATAAAACTGAACATTTTTTACCATAGATCTGAATAGTGTGTAGGTTTCTTAATTCGAGTGTTTTTTTATGGCTGTGTTAACAATATAGGTAATTATGGGTGTTAGATAAGAATTACAAATTCCATTAACTACTGATTTTATCGTTACCAGCTGCTTTAGATTTAATTTTATTAATGACATTTTCAACATCTTGCTGGTTTACGTGCACAAGGTGAAAAGTTATACTTATTAGGATTATATTTATTTAATTCATAATATCAACACATGCTTGAAGAGGGGGAGTGACAATATTAGAGATCGCTAAAATATTCATTAATTTTGTTATTATTGCAAAGATAATCTGGCATATTTGAACTCTTTAGCTGCAGATTTTCATATAAGAAACAATACAAGCTATACCAATACCTTAACATGCTTTATATAGCAACTATCAAGTATCCATACTCCGCTACGGAGTTTGGTAAAACTCACAATTTGGCTCTAGCTCACCATATTGGAGCCACCATTTTCAGTTTTCCTGATTTTCATAATTTTCTTGAAGATTGTTTCTATCTACATGTAATATTTTAAATTTCTGTGTTTGGAAACGCCGAAATAGTTAAAAGTCCAATCAGTTTACGAAAACCAATTATTAATTTTGCAAAAATTGTTAGCAGGATAAGAAAAATATGGTCATGTAGAAAAAGTCAATCTAAAGAAGATAGCGTTTTATTTCTAAAAAAATTTAATGGCAGACTTAACCTAAAAGATTCGTAAAAGTAAAAAGAAAAAAAGGTTTTTCGGTAATAAAAAAAATTAGCTAGGCTAGAAAAGAGTTAAATGAGAAAGTTGCACATAATAAAATTATCTTTCGACTGATGTATAATAAGTTTTAGGTTAGTGCACAAACCATAGAGAAAAATGAAAAAATCGCATTTCTTAAACGGTATAGCGGAAGAGTTTGGACCTAATTCGGCGTCCGTAGATCGGCAATGGAAAAAGAAATGTTTTCCTAGAGTTGTAGCACCCTGTCGCTACTGGTCGCTACCTTAGGAAAAAAATTGTGCAAGCGGTGCGCCATACTTAAAAAAAAAATAAAAACTGTTACGACGATGTTTAGTGATGCTCACCATTAAAACTTTAAGTATCCATTTCTTACCTTTCATTCGTTCGGATTCTGTACTACTGTGGAAGAGGTTGGCAATTCCCAAAACGTTGGTCAAGTAATCGTAATATAAACATCACCACCCAATTATGATTTGAAACGTAAATTGCTGACACAAGAAATCGTACAGGAAAATTTTAAAAAAAATTCACTTACTGCCACCTGCATATGTTATTTACTTTGATACTAAATTATCTATTATCAAGTATATTCTATATGACCAGTTTTTAATAAAAACTATTTTTCTATAAATCGAGGTATAGGTGACGTTGGTATGCAAATACATTTTTTGATAGCAGGAACCTTGAAAAGGGACGCATGTGATGAAACAATACATTGTAAGTAACTTTTGTAATACGATAAATATTCGGAAAATCATCGGTTTTCGAAATATCTCATTGAAATACAATTTGTTAAATAACAAAAATCGTCATAACTTTTTAAAGTAAATTAATTTAAATTGTATACATAATTGTTTTATTAACTATTATCAATTTGAAAAAATGATGACAATTACATGCTCTCAAAATTTTCATGAAAAAGAACTTATTTTCTAAAATGTATGTTTAAAAATTATTCCAAAAAGGCATTTTTGTTAGTTAAAAAAATATATTGAAGTTCAAGTATCTCGAAGCTCTCTGATTTTTAAAAAATTGTTCTTATATATTATAAAAGGTACCTACTTACAATGTATTGTTTCAATGCACCTCATTTTCAAGTTTCCTGGGATCGAAAAATGTTTTTGCATTGCAACACCAACTATACCTTTCAATTTATAGAAATGTTGATTTTACTAAAAATTGAAGTACCTAACATATTCTACTGAACACTTTTTATAAAATTCAAATATCTGTGGCCCCGGGAGTTTTAAGTGGGACACCTTGTATATTTACCTAAAATTTCTTTTTTATTTCAATAGGTAATTTAGTATCAACGTAAATAACATACGCAGGTTATAGTAAAAATGAAATTTTTTTAAAATTTTCTTGTACAATTTACGTTTCAATGAATATTAAGACAAACAACCGTAATGGGGTGGTGATATTTATATTACGATTACTTGCAAACTTTTTGGAGATTGTCAACCTCTTCTATAGTGGCAGTATCTGAACGAATAAAACGTAAGAAATATGGATACATAAAGTTTTAATGGTGAGCATCACGAAACATTGCGTCGCGTCGTAACAATTTTATTTTTTAAGTATGGCGCTCCGCTTCTAAAATTTTGACAATAAACTACTCATAGCAGTGTATTTTTAGTAAAAATTCTGTGTACGCCAATCATTATTTTCTTGAATAAATAATTATTTGATTTCTTCAATATTTTTTAATATGAAAGGGGCAACAAAATCAACACATTTTTCCTGAATATGTACTTAAATCATATCTACATTCTCCATTTTTTTCACACTAGTTAACGCACAACTTGCAAAGATAACAAATGAGAACGAAAAATTGTAACTATTAGGGTACAAGAATTACCAGTGGCGACACGGGGCTTGCGCTTAATTTTGCGCATTTTTCTTGAAATTTCAGTTTTTATAAAAGTAGGCGTTTTTTTAAAAATGATGCTCTTGGTCGGGGAATTATCGTACAGCAACGCTTAAAAGCTCAAGACTTGTTCTACCATGTGCAATTAAATAAAAGTTGATTTTTTTAATTTTCGAGGTTAAAAATGGCATCCAAAAATACTGCCGATTGAGGTTAAGTTTTTGCGTTATATTTTTTAAAAATTTAATATTTATCGAAACTGGACTAGTCACCATCAATAGTCGCCATTTTTTACGTATTTAATAAAAAATATCGATCCCCAGCTTCGACGTTGTCAATGTCTTTATGTGTAACCCTTCCGGCCAGCCTATTTAGATTTGGGTCTGCTATGTGTACTGTGTTTGTTTAATTACATCTTCTAGAGCTTGGTCCAGTTACAATATTTCATCTTTAAAAGATACAACTAGCAAAAAAAAAGATTACTAAAAATATATATCCTAATTTTACATCTATTACATACGATATAGGAAAACCAAGGAATGCTGTCAAACAATTAATTGGTGTGCCTCGTGTTATTGAACGCAGTCGCTTAGATCATTCGCCTACAATTAATCGATGAATGCAATAATTTAACGTGCATATTTTAATTTCATTATTATAATTTATTTGGATAACATATTTTTTATAACAAAACAAACATGCTTGTTATTTTATATATTATTATAATCTATAAAGAAGTGAAAATACTTAGTGAAAGTTCTCCGACGGAAAAGTCATAAGAAGAATACCAATTAAATATTGTCTACAAAATAGTAATTACAAGGAAGTTATGTATTTTTTACAGGAAAGCATTTTAGAAAAATCTATGTTCGTGCAAGTAAGCAATCAGAAGTTTGCAGGTATAAGATATGTATACGGTTGGTGTAACATTGTGGGTATTAATAAATACCGAAAACTAACACTTGTATAGTATACGTAAAGAAGATTCGAGGATTAAAATAATTTATTTTATTATTACTATATTTAATAATAATAGTAATACTGCAAATATTTTTAATATCTGGAAACAACTTTTTCTTTTCCGGATTCCACCTCCTATGGGGCGAGAACCACAATGTTGTTTCAAAAAATGCCAAATGTGAAAACCTAAATTACGATCTGAAATATGTATTTTCTAATAGCCAGTAGACTAAACCTTATTTCAGGAAGATTATTTTTTTAAACATTGGTTGTATTTAGTTAAAGAATTTCAAATGGTGAGATTTGGTAAGGTTAAAATAAATTCAGTTTTGAGCTCATTTTTAATAAATATAAATAAGCCTTGAGGGAATTCTAAAAGCTGACGAAAATAAAAACTCAGTTTCTCATTGCCACTGTTTTCATTATATTGTAGGGAAATTTGGAGTTTGCTAAATTTTTGTTACTGCCAATATTTTTATTATTGTGAGATACACAATTGGGGTGTTTGTTGTTTCGCGACAATTTTCTCAACCATTTACAATTTTGAGAATGGATTGAGATTTTTGTAAAATCAATCAATAGGTATAGTTTCTTTATCGACGTTTTTCTTTGTTTTCTATAAATTAATCTCTGCTCATCAAAGATATAGCCAATTTGGAATGTAGTTGAAATGCAATTGTATTTGACCGTATACTTAATATTATTTTAATTATTTTTAATCAAAACGTGTAGTTGAGGAATCCGGGTTCCTCGCATGTCTTAAGGCAAATTCAGCAGTAAGTCAGATTTCATATCAATTAAGCTTAAGTATTTTTAACATTCTTTACATACCTACACATGAAACAACTTTTTATATTGTCCATTGCAGTATACTTAACTTTACCATCACTTCTAACTCTATTTTTCTTTCTCCGAGTAGTTTTTGTTATTGTTGTTTTCGGGAATAATCGCGATTATTTTTAGATTGAGATAAATGACCATTTAGTTCTGTCCTTCTGATTTATTTTGTCAACATTTTGAAAGCTGATAGTTAATTCATTTATTTTTTAAATTTCAGATCATGGCCTGCTAAGGTGTTATTAATCAGCAAATCTGCATTAATACGGTAAGGAAAGTTTACAAGAATACCTTTGTCAGTCTTATTCATCCTGTATTATCCTGGTTATATTGCGTAATTCAAATTATGTTATTTGTTAATTAACATGTAAATATAGAGTGTATTGTATTATTTTTACGTAGGTACTAGTTCTAGATTAATAATTGTATTGCATGTAATTTTTAATTGCTTGTACGTAGTTTTTTCATATATATCATTGGTCTACTTTTTCCTGTTAGGTATTTTTAAGTTGAACAGCATTTTTGAATAGTATAATGATACTTACATGTCATAGAAATAACTTTAATTTTTTTACTGATTTCTTATTATTCGTCAAAATTACAACTTAATGTGATTATTGGGAATATAGAAAGAAAAATCTAGAGTATTATACAGGGTGTAATTAGTTTCATGTCATTAAAAAAAACTGGTTCTAGGAAGCGACAAGACAAACAAAAGAACCGTATATAACATGATGTCTAAAGCTCATAGTTTTGGAGAAAAGAAATAAACAAAAATTTCCAAAATAATTAATAACATAGTTTGAGAACTACTGGCATACTCTGACATTCGTGCAAATAAGTATAGTGCGCCTAAGAGATCATCGAAAAGCATGGCGACAAAGCCGTTAAAAGCGACCGACAGAGGACACCGCCATGTTTTTTGCTTCTTCACGGCCAAATTTTCTTATTACGCGTGGTATACTCTCCCTTGTAATATTCTCAAGTAATAATTTCAGTTTGTGTCCTTACTTGGTAAATAACGTACCACACGACGCGACTTACCCGTTCCTTGGTTTTGTCTGTTGCTTTTGTTTTTTGAATTTTGTGCCACTTGTGTTAAGATTTATTTTATTGACTTATCGTTCAAGTCGTTAGTACTTGGTTACGTAAGACACTACTTCTCGTTCGTGCTTTTTGTGTTACTTTTTGAATTTTGGAAGTTTTTCTTTTTGTTTTCTTTATTGATAACGTTAATTCACAGTTTAGTGTGGTGTTTTAAAACGCAGATTTTGGACATTATGGGAGATTACACTTATCCAGAGCTCGCGGATATGCACTTGATGTATGGAGAAAGTGATGGAAATGCAGCTGGTGCGGAAGAGCTTTAGAACAATTGCATTTTGTCTGGAATAAAATTTGTCACACTAGTATTTATTATTTTCTTAAATTTTATGAGTTTGATGACACATTTCTCTTCAATGGTGTATTCATTCTTTATCATTTATATTTATATTTTGCATTTTATCTGAACACAACTTACTGACGAGCCCTTCTCCACTTAGCCCCACTCTGCATAATCAAATTGAGATTAACGTTTTTGTAAATAATGATAATTTAAATTATTTATAGTTACTACTGTAATTATGTAAGTAATCTTTTTTATATGTGTATGTATTAATCATTACAGCCAAATGATCGGAAATCAATATGACTAATCTCATTTCTTAATTTCTTTACCCAGACAAAGGAATATTTTTGAGCACTGCAATTTATTATTCTTCGTTTCATTTATTTACGTAGCGGGAATTTTGTTGTGATTGTCTACTAATTAATTCTGATTCGCTAAATTCTAGCACGTTTTTATATGGTCAAGTCATAATGTTCGATTTGATTTACATTTCAATGACTAAGACGACCGAATTCAAAAGCTTGAATGGAACTGTTAGATCGTTCCGCGAATACATTTTCAGTTCACATCTGAACACTTGAGTGAAACCCAGGTGTTGATCTAAAATATTTTTAAAAACTTACCTAATAAATGGTAGGCAATTCATGCAGTACTATCGCTGTAAAACGCATTCTCCCCGAACACCACTCGTGTCTTTAACTATTGTCGATAATTTTTCTCTCGCACTATGTTGCCTAAAGTAACTCGTGTTAATCAGTCAATTTGTTAAAGTTGAAGTCCTTCACGTTAAAGCGCTCGAGTTTTAATCTATATAATAAACTGACAATATATTGTCGCGTGTTATTCCACCTTTTAGGAAACACCCTGTATGAATCCGTGGGTTCTAAATAATTTCAACAAGAGATAAACACCACTAACACTTTATTCAATAATTTACTTACTGTACAATACTTGTTTACTTAATATTTAACCTCACTTTTCACTTGTCAACTTGTTCACTTTTATAAACTGCCTTCTTAATAAAACTTTCCCTTCCGCGCTGGTAATCGCGCCTTATATACTCCGAATTTGACTCTCTAGATCCATCTAGAAGCAATCAAGAATCTTCTCCAACCACATTCCAGAAAAGTCCATTTCTTTCTGCTAGCTTCCTGTCACAATTAGTAGGCATAGGCGTATCATCTCCAGTTCCAAGGGGGTGTAATTCATAAGAATATTCTCTTTGTTTTACAAGCACTAGTGATATTACCGCAATTAATCAGAAGTCAAGAAATAATTTAAAACTATTCACAGGAAAAATTTTGCTTTCCCAGCACTACGCGAAGCATATACGCGAAGATGTACTATATTATGGATCAGCGTGCCAGAGTCGTAATACCTCGATTAAACTAGCGTTCCTACTTATGTTTTGCAAGTTTTAGTTTAAATGGTATGGGCAATTATTCAACAGATGTCGCACTCAGCATACTATCTGCGTTGTTAAGTCAACAAGCAATAATATCGTTATAAATGTTGAAAAGATAAATTGCGCGTTAGAAGAAAAAAACACGTTTATGCACTAGTCTTGAAAAATTTTAAATAGTGGTATGTATAGGAGCAGCAAGAAAACATCAACCAAATAACATGTTCACAAGCTTAGCACGGGGGCAAGTGTATACATTATTCACGGTCCTTCGAGCCGGATATATCCCAATGACAAGAGAGAGCTAAAAATTACAAAATCAAAAACAGTTTTAGTTAGAACCTTCTGAGCATTGACGTAACGATAAGTGCGGATGAAGTCCTCTACTGGATGTTACCAGTGTAAGACTGGGAACGACATACCACAAAATTTTAAGTTAAAACATATAAGTGTAGAAAGTTGAACCTAGTTCTACAGGGTATTCTCCACATTTATTCAAATTTTCATATATTTAATCTGTCGTAACTCATTTTTTTCAAATGGAACACTTGTATGTTTTGATTTAAAATGTTTCAGCAAACAGTTACCTACACGCTGAAATCCATAGTGACAACTTTTCTTCGACATGAATTGTTCAAAAACCGTCGAAGAAAAGTAGTCGCTATCAGCTATAAAATAAAAAATCATCAATTCCATATTTTGGAAGTTCATATGCAACGTCTAAAGATATGAAAAAAATATGTATTTTAAAAAACTATTTTTTATTGTACTTTTGGAGCGTCAAAAAACGAGAAATTGGCCATTTTTCAATTTTTTAAAATTAATAGAATTGAAAATATCAACTTTACAAACATGGAAACATTAAATTTTATTAAGTATGGCCTAGAATCACATATTATAATAAAGCCATGTATACAAAAAAATATATATAAGTACGTGTATTTTTTTTAAATCTTGAACAGAATAAACAAATCTCAAATTAAATCATTACCCTGGTTTTGCTTTCTTCGTTCTTTTAGTTAGAAGCGGTAGTTAAAGTTAGATGATATAAAATTTCCCTTATTTCTGGTATCAACCTTCAATTCATTTTTACATAAATTTATGATGATGAATTAATTGTAAACAAGTTATGAGCTAACATAAGAATGATTTTGTTGCTCATTAGACACGTTAAGTGTCGAAATCCGCAATGCAATATTATTAGGTAGCGGTTAATAAATTGTAGTGATATTTAAAATCAACTTAAGGTGGCCATTCCCTAGAAAGAGACATCCGATAGGGAAATATTTATTATTTTTGGTCATAACTTTTTTTCTTAGTACGTATATTTAAAAAAACTATAAGAGTACCTAAGTAGAACCATAATGAGACTGTTACTATGAATTATCACTAAATAATTTCAGTGGTTTGCAAAATAGCTCGATTTAAAACGTCGAAATAGGAAGATTAACATAATTTTTAAATTTAAATCGAGCTATTTTGCAAACCACTGATATTATTGAGTGAAAATTCATAGTAATAGTCTTGGTATGGTTCTACTTAGGTAGTCTTATAGTTTTTTTAAATATACGTACTAATAAAAAAAAGTTATGGCCAAAAATAGTAAATATTTCCCTATCGGATGTCTCTTTCTAGGGAATGGCCACCTTTAACTAATTATAACAGTAACGATTTTTATTAATCAATTTTCCTCGAAGATGATTGTAAGGAAAGTTAAAGAGAATACTTAATTTGTCCAGACTTTATGTAATACTGAATAATCACAATCACATATATGTTCGATACTTCATAACTCAGTCATAACATATACATGTGCCAAAAGAGATATCGTAACATACTTTAATTATGACAAATTATAATAACTTGATCTACGAATAAATCATATTGATGTACAAAACAAATACCTAGTAAAGAACGGTTGAGAATCTTATCACTACCCTGCATAGCATATTATAATAGTCTATATTTGAGAGGGTATTTAAAATCAGTAGTAAATTATAGGTATCTTTTATAAAAAAAAATGTATTCGTTGTTATACAGTGTGGACCACTTTGAATGGAAACACTCCTGTAAAAAATGTGATTGTCCAACACAGGCTTAGAATATGGCTTTTACTACTGTTACGCAGTTACTACAGTACCATCAAACAAAGCCTGTAATGCTCGCCATCTCTGAGACACTAGTAGTAGTACGTTTTGTAGAAGATTATAGAACCGGATCGAGATTTCTACATTATTCTAGATTTCCGCGGAAGGGAATTTTTAGAGTATATAAGCTAATGTAAACAGACAGAAGAAGTCTTTAACGAAGTGAAGTTAAATAAGTCCAAAGGGAAAATATTAAGTAACAAACATTGCTAAAGGTTATTTTATTCAGTAAAGTGTATTTTAGTTAATGAGAGGATTGTGAAGTTTAGAGTAAGTTATTAAATAAAGTGTTAGTGTTTATCTCTTACCATAATTTTTGAACCCACGAATTTTGAAGGTTGCTTCGGAAGGGGTGGAGACACGTGACACTATGGTGATTTTACATATAGAATGTGATGTGTTACACACTAGTAAGAGAATGTAAAAATAGCCTTTTTGTGCAGCCGTACGCGAAGCGAGTATTTCCCATTATAGCTTAAGAGCCAGTGTGCAAAATCGACTATTTTGAATACCTGAATTTCACAAAGCACTTATAAAATGGAAAGTTCTCGACGGAAAACGCTAAAAATTGGCATATTCCTTCGGGATATCATAAGAAATGACATACATACAAGTTACACCTTTCTGCCTCTCCCAGACGCCTCCAGGGTGCCCATAAATTCGGGTTTAAAGTGACTATATCGATATTGTTAAAAAACAATAGGGTTCTTCCTCTAACACTAACTTACTGTCCTAATTTCAATACTATCGGACTTTTCGTTCTTAAGTTATCGTGCTTACAAGAAACGTAACGGACGAACAGACGGACGGACGGACATTTTGAAAGTTGTTCAGAATTCGATCATCAACACAGTGATATGATTTTTTTTTCTCTACGAGCAACATTACCGGCTTTAGAAATGTGCCGATCGAATGCAATATACTCTTCGTTTTGTAATTGCGAAGAGTATAATAACAAACTCGAACATATTTTTAACCCACATCAATATCGATATTAAGTAATAAGGGTCAACTAACAAAACGCAAGTGAAATTTCATTTCATTAATTTTTAGACACCGCTTCGTTAACGGCACTTAAAGTTTGAACACATTTTTTTACTCTTATTGTATTTGATAACGTAACTGTCGTCATGCCGGTGGGAGGATTTCCAAAGAGAACCAGTCTTATTAATTCAATGTGGCGGACAACATTTTAATATTTATATTTAAAATTTCAAAACTATATACGCCAACTGATTTAAAATATCAATTTGAAGATATACTTTATTTAAATAACATATTTGATTCATTAATTCAAAATACCTAATAATACATGTTAAATTTACATAATGACCGCCTTTTCAATTTCACAAATATGTACCTTTGGATTATTTATTTCTATTTTCCAAAATTGTTTTCCATCATCTATTAGTAGAGGTAATTTTTTTAAATAGGTTTAGAATGTGAGAAACGTGGAAATTTTAAATTTGAGTGGAAAATATTGTTTTCATTATCTATTCCCTTTAGACGGTCCACCCTGTATATTCTCCAGTGAAAGTCTAACCATTTCTTCTGCGTCAGTAGCGTCAGTTACCTACCAAATTTGAATGTTCTTCGTTAAGTAGTTTTTTTCAAAATCACTTTTGATGCTAAACACTCAAAATTATCAAAATCACTTTAGACGCTAAACACTTAAAATATGAGCATAGCAATTGTTTATTAGGGATATTACGATGACAGCAAAGATCTACTTTAATCTATTTTTTTGTTTTTGTATTTCTATACTCATGAGGGTACTTTTCTTACTAAGATATAAAAAGTAAGTAGTAAAGAGTCCATGTCCATATAATATTTAAAAATTATATAATGCGAGTTCTATTCTGTACTCGACAGCCGTGTATATTGTTATGAATTACACCCCTTGGAAAAGGAGATGGTACGCCTATGCCTACTGATAGTGACTGGGAAAGCTCTAGAAAGAACCAAGGACTTTTCTAGATTTTGGTTGAAGAAGATTCTGGATTAATCTAGAGCTAATTTCGGAGTATATAAGGCGTGATTACAAGCGCGGAAGAGGAAGTTTTATGAAGAAAGCAGTTTATAAAAGTGAACAAGTAGAAAAGTGAAAAGTGAGGTTAGATAAATAGTAAATAAAGTGAATTTGAAGTATTGTAGTCAGTAAATAGTTAAATAAAGTGTTAGTAGTGTTTAATCTCTTGTTAAAATTATTTAGAACCCACGGATTCATACAGGGTGTTTCCAAAAAGGTGGAAATCCGTAACATTTTGGTGTCGGAAGCGGAATTTTGACAAGAAGATTTTTCGGAAGTGTTCGAGAAGGTTTGGCAGTGTATTCTCGAAGTTGGTGCTAACACGGAGGACTAATTTACTGGACGTTGTTCGATGGTTATTTTCGAACAGGAAAATAGTGTCAAGTGCATTTTTTGAGACATTTTTGGAACATTTTATTTGGACATTAGAGGTTAAGTGACGAAGACTCTAGATAAGACTTTTTCGTGCCGTTTTGAGGTTTTTCTGGACAGTCCCATTACCGATAGTGACGTAATTGTTACATTAATTTGATTTCAAAGTAGTCATATGCCTATAACAACCAGAAGTATGGCAACTGAAAAGCAAATACAGGACTTATTTGCACAATTCCAGAAAGTGTTGGAAGAGCTAGAAAGAAGGCATCGGGAAGAAGTAAGTGAAATCAAAGAGGAAATAGACCTGCTTAAGCGACAGTTGAGGGATAAAGGAAGCCAGCAAGTGATATTATCAGATCAGCTGTTCGAACCTCCCTCCTTTGACGGCCAAAGTTCATGGACCATTTACAAGATGCAGTTTGAGGCAGCAGCGAGTACAAACAACTGGAATGACGAAGAAAAGGCTATGGCGTTAATCGTGGCATTAAGGGGCCAAGCATTGGAAATACTCCAGACAATCCCAGTAGACCAACAACGGGATTTTAAAGTTTTAGAAGCTGCCCTAGATCTACGATATGGCGATCAACACCTTGCCCGAGTGTACCAGACCCAGCTGAAATCACGTGTTCAAGGGGCTGGGGAAAGTTTGCAAGAGTTTGAAGCTGCCGTGTGGAGACTGGCTCACCTGGCTTACCCGGATGTACCGAAGGAATTCCAAGACCAACTGGCAGTAGAGGCTTTTCTGGATGGTATACAGGACAATGAGATCAGGCGAGTCCTCAGGTTATCTCGATACCAGAACAGCAGCGAAGCGTTGGTGCGTGCACTCGAGGTGGAAGCTGTCCTTCAGGATACCCCGAGTCCAAGAGTACAAGCTGTGAGTATCGAAGAATCGCAACCAGAAAAGAAGAAAGAGAACCCTATCTTGATCCAGATACAGGAGGTAAATAAAATGATTAGTCAGTTACTAGCTAAATGGAATCCTCCGAAAAGACAGGAATCACAACTAAATAGAGATAAGCCAAGCGGGGGTATTAAATGCTACAACTGCGGCAAGATAGGACATATCAAACGAGACTGTCGACAGCGGAACTCGAGGAAAGTGAATGTTGGAAACAGGGCAGAGACACAGAATAAACAAAGTAGTGGAAGGCCAAGTGGACGGCGTATGAAATGCTACAGGTGCGGGGAACTAGGACATATCCAGCTTGAATGTCCACAGAGGAGCTTGGAGAGAGTGAAGGCCGGAGATGCTGTGAAGCCAAGGGGAAAACCAGAGGAAGCCGGTACCAGAGAGGCTGTGACAGATAACGAACGTGGTGCCCCTAGAGAAGTGAAGATTTCCCAGCTTCGAAGCATTACAGAAAGGCCACCACTACAAGGATATGACGATAAAACGAAACCTGAGAGAAATGCAAACATTTCATCCGGAAGAAGGTACAAGGAAGGTTGCAAGCACAACCACTGGGAGAAACTGCAGGTCACGGGAGCAGTCAACACTGTCAAGGTGGAGGTGCCGGATGATAAGGCAGATGAAGCGCTCAGACAGGAACAATTGAACGATGTGGAAATTGGGCCTATATTGAGAGCCAAAGAAAGGGGAACTCGTCCAAAATGGAAGGATGTTTCGGGCAAAAGAGTGGGGCTGAAGTCACTATGGGCGCAGTGGGACTCACTGAAAGTCATGAACGGGCTGTTGCGGAGAGCATGGGAAAGCCCGGATGGAAAACAGCTGGTTATGCGTCTAGTGATTCCCAGGTGTCGAGTTGCGAAGGTGCTTCAGGAAGTGCACGAAGGAACATCCGATGGACACTTCGGTGTTAACAAGACCCTGAAGAAAATACGAGAACGATTTTATTGGATAAGAAGTCGTCAGGATGTGGAGGCTTGGTGTCGCAAATGCAAGATTTGTGCAGCCAGTAAGGGACCACAGACTGGAAGTAAGGGTGAAAACAAGCTGTTCAACGCCGGAGCTCCTTTCAAGAGGTTGGCTAACGATATAGCGGAACCATCACCAGCCAGTGACCGAATGAAGGCTCGATATGACTGGAAGGGTAATTCAAAGGAGGTCATCAAGATGGGAGATCTGGTTTGGCTGTACAACCCACAGCGGAAGAAAGGAAGGTCACCGAAACTTCAACCGCCTTGGGATGGACCGTACACTGTTATTACCCGAATTAATGATGTCGTCTATCGGATTCAACGAAGCAAAAAGTCCAAGATGAAGATCGTGCATTTGGACAGATTGGCGAAATACATCAATGATTCTGGGTTGCCTGATCGGGACGATCAGGCTTAAGGAGGGGGCAGTGTTATGAATTACACCCCTTGGAAAAGGAGATGGTACGCCTATGCCTACTGATAATGACTGGGAAGGCTCTAGAAAGAACCAAGGACTTTTCTAGATTATGGTTGGAGAAGATTCTGGATTAATCTAGAGCTAATTTCGGAGTATATAAGGCGCGATTACAAGCGCGGAAGAGGAAGTTTTATGAAGAAAGCAGTTTATAAAAGTGAACAAGTAGAAAAGTGAAAAGTGAGGTTAGATAAATAGTAAATAAAGTGAATTTGAAGTATTGTAGTCAGTAAATAGTTAAATAAAGTGTTAGTAGTGTTTAATCTCTTGTTAAAATTATTTAGAACCCACGGATTCATACAGGGTGTTTCCAAAAAGGTGGAAATCCGTAACAATATAATAGACCTACAGACAGACAGACTGACGGAATTAAAAAGCGTATATTTTCGTAATCTACCTACATGATCTGAAACGTGAAAATCCGAAAAAATCTCGGGAGTGATTTTTTCTCGAATACAGTACTTCTGTTGTGTGATTCAGTTCTAAATTAGGATAACCCCCCGTACTATGTGTGCATTATATTTGCATTTTCCCATTTGTCACTCTCTGTTCCCTGTGACTCCAGCCTATTAAAACACAGAATATGTAGTAGTAAGTAAGAAAACGAAAGTGTAACAACTCTCACACGTCCAAGTGGCTCCATGTTAGCTATTAGTGGCCATTATTGTATATATAGTAACCAAGTGAACATTTGTATAGTGTACTTATTGAATACAATTATTGTAAATAAGGAAATATCTCCCAGGTGACTTTAATTAAACACAGCTCTGTTCAACCCCCCAATACAGTCCACTTAAACCCCGAACAACTTCCCTTCGGTATGCGATTTTTCCACCTTCTCCCTCGTAAAGTATTGATCCTAAAAAAAAATGACTAGACACTTATTTGTAGAAAATTTCATCTAGTTTAATATTATATATAGATACTTTTTCACTAGAGGGCGTAGTTTTCGAGTTATTCAAGAAACACGTGAAAAGGGGACTTTTAAACTACCCGCTACCCCCCCCCCGCTCACCATCCACTGGTCAAGGCTTTTAGGAAAAAATTGGCCTGTACACGATTGATTTCCCCTCTTTTTACTTCTTTGGTTAGACTATAATAATAATAGGTTTTATTAACCCTTACATTGCTACAAAGCACGTTACAAGGGCTTATATTATAATGTACATATCGCACAATGAGAAATTAAATATCATGTTATACACATATATACATATACATATATCACCCATACACATACATAAGTATAAAGAAAAAATAACTTGAAAAAGAAAATGAAATACATAGAGAATAATGATTGGTATAAGCAATAAATAAAGAAAAACATGAATATTTCATTCTACTTTGTTACATCGCAGAATAATTTAATTTGAACATTTTTATCATGCATCTGATAAACTGAGGACCATCGTTTTCACATATTTTTTAAATGATGACAAGGTATTATATAACTTCGCTTGGCTAGGCAATATATTGAATAAAAGTGCGTAGTACATGAAACAATGTTTACCATGCACAGATTCGGAAAATGCAGTTTAGGGTATAGGAATAACGATGTAATTGACCACGCCCCGCTAGTTCCATAAATCGTGAAAGCAGAGGCACACAATGAATTGAATTTAGTACGGCATAAACTAAGGATGGGTGCGGACGTAGGTAATAATTTCTAATACGAAACGAGACAATATCTCTTCGTCAAAAGCGAAGAAGTTATTTGTCACATTTTTGACAAATAATTTCTTCCATTGAAAGCATTTCTGCAGTTTCTTTTTTAGCCGTAAATGCTATGGGAATAAAACTCGGAATAAAATAATAATTCTTATTAAAACCGAAATGAAAATAGAACATTAAAATAAAATAAAATAACCCTCAGAAACTAAAATCAACTAATAATTATCAAACGATAAATTAATGAAGTAAGGATTCAAACAAACCACCTTCTTGTGCCAAACAGTAGCCAAACCGATTATACAATGAACCTCTCATATCATTGAGTTGATTTGGAGTAATGCTTGCACAAAGTTGGATATTTTTTTTCCGTAATTCAACTAAATTATTGGCTCGTTCAAACACATGTTTGTACGCGGTTTCCTTTAAAAAGCTCCACAGAAAGAAATCATGGGGTGCTAGATCAGGTGACCTGGGGGGCCATTTTATCATTCCCCTCGTAACTATGAAACGATTGGGAAATGTTCTTTCCAGAAAATTAATAACAGTTAAGGTATTGTGACTTGGGCAGCCGTCTTCTTGAAACCAAATGTCGTCAAAGTTGACAGGAAGATTTTGAACTGAAGGAATTATTTGGTTTTGTAAAAGCTCTAAATATTTATTGCCATTTAAATTGCCATCGATTAGCAGTGGGCCTATAATATGATTGTCTAAAATTCCCGTCCAAACGTTCAACTTCTGAGGAAACTGAGTTCGCACAGCAACACTCAAATGTTTATTTTTTCGAGACCAATATCGTACTACCGATGGATTGTGTTTCCTATGCATTGAAAAAGGATGATTCATCTGTAAACAATATATTCTTTAAGAAGTTTTCATTCTCATTCACTTTATTTATCATGATTTCACAAAATTCCATCCGTTTGAAATTGTCCTCGGGAAATATTTCTTGCGTTGTTTGAACTTTAAAACAACTGTACCCATTTCTTTTCAAAATATTACTTACAGTTCCTTCCTTCATGTCAACTTCATCAGCAATTTGCCTGCTAGAACAAGGTTCACTAGTTTCAACAAGTGCACAGACATTAGTTTCGCGAATTTCACGTTCTTCGCTCATTTGTTGATGACGGGGTTCGGGTTGACAGCATTTTTTACAATCATTCACGACACACCCGAAATGCTCAAATTTTTTAATAGTGTATGAAATTATGCTAGCTGAGGGGATTGGTGTGTCTTGATATGCCACAGTAAATAAATTTATTGTGTCTTCAGTGGAATAGCCCCCGAAGTACCACTTCACAATTTGCAGTTTTTCTGCAGTTGTATAAACACACGGCATTTTAATAACGAAATTGAGATTAATTTATTTTATTCCCACACGTCTAAACAGCTACGCTATTAAAAGCAGAATGGGTGCGCTGTTCTCAACTCGACGCGGTCAAGCGATGGCGCTATTGTTTTATACCAATACCCTGCATTGTTCTACGACAAGGCGTGATTTATCTGCGCAGAAACAAGTTTACATACCTTAAACTAAATTTGCTGAATCTGTAGAGTGTTGAATGGTTGCAGTACAAAATTATTTCTTTGGAGCGTATTATATGAGTAGATGCTGTATTTTGCGTGTAAGAAAATAAAGGCTCCTTCGAGAGTAACTGGATATATTTCGTAAACTACAGAACTATTGAATATTTAACAAATATAACATTATACATTCAAACATGCTCAAAGCGCGTCAGTGACTGACTGGTCCTCCCCGCTGATCTACATTATTGCAAGCTAAGCAAAATACACTTGGTCGCCGTGAAATCATCCTACTGCTGAAATGTTGTGTCTACTGTTTATTGCTCACGCGGTTAAATATTTTCTAACATTCGGCCATCCTATCTATGCGGGCTGTCCCAGACCGCCAGTCGTCAAAAACTTCTGTTTACCTGTTAGTAACTAACAGTTACCTTGCATAAAACTTTGATAACAAACAGGCAGTCTCGGTCTATAACTTTAATTTCTATTCATGCTTTCATAACTAAGTTCTAATTTACTTCACTTACCTCATACACATGTCAACTCAAACAATGAAAAGGCAGTAACAGCCTCTGTCATTGTCGTCCACGTATCCATGTCTCACAACTATTTTCTTTTACTATCTCAAATGTTGTATCTACGCGTCAGCTCAGATAACAAGTAGGTAGTATCGACCTCAGTTGTTACCTTCCTCGCATTCACGTCTCACAACCTACTATACCCTTATTCTTACGTCACACGTCTCAACTCAAACAATAGCCAGAACGTATCGGTTTCGACTATCATTATCCACGTCTCAACGTCTTGTGACCATCCTTACATCATCTCACGTCACACGCCTCGACTCAAACAATAGCAAGACAGTATCGGCCTCTACTATCATTATCCACGTCTCAACGTCTTGTAACCATCCTTACATCATCTCACGTCACACGTCTCGACTCAAACAATAGCCAGAACGTATCGGTCTGGACTATCATTATCCACGTCTCAACGTCTTGTGACCATCCTTACATCATCTCACGTCACACGTCTCGACTCAAACAATAGCCAGAACGTATCGGTCTCGACTATCATTATCCACGTCTCAACGTCTTGTGACCATCCTTACATCATCTCACGTCACACGTCTCGACTCAAACAATAGCCAGAACGTATCGGTCTCGACTATCATTATCCACGTCTCAACGTCTTGTGACCATCCTTACATCATCTCACGTCACACGCCTCGACTAAAACAATAGCAAGACAGTATCGGCCTCTACTATCATTCTCAACGTCTTGTGACCCATCAATGTATACTTTTTAACTTACATTAACTTACATTTGCATCCTAGTTATCCATCTGTCAATCTTGTCGGCTGCAACCAGTTTGCGAACGTTGCATCGTCTCTTAATTTCTCGTAAATCCTCTACTTCATATCCGTCATTAGAAAGTACTTTAATCACTCTGGAGGGTTCCTTATATTTCGGCAACAGTTTTTTGCTCTACCCGGTACAAGGAACACTCGTAATTAATACTTATACCAAATCACCAACATCACAGCGTACCTCATCATATTTGTGTTTATCATAACATCGTAACTTTTGTAACAGTTCTCAAATCGGATATGTTTATGTGAGTTTATTACCTTCAGTTATCGGCCTTGCTTGGTCACCAAAAAATGCTTTAACAGGCGTAGTGTTTACTATAGTCAGAGCGCGTGTGTATCCCATTTACGACTGTCCGTTTCAATACTTGTCAGCATACTCACTATTGTTCTGTTATATCTTTCACATAGTCCGTTTGACCGCGGTGTAGCAACTGCATTTCATACGCACTTTCTTGCATACGATTCACAAAATTTGCAAAAAGTTCTCGACGTAAACGCAGTTTCTTGGCCACTATTAATATGCTCCGGCATTCCAAAATTACACATTTAATTTTCTGTTCATCAGAAACATCACCAAAGTTTATTTTAACCTCATAGTCTTCTCGTATTTCAAAACATTCAAAGTCACAAACTGGGTTTTACAGTCAGTCCTAATTCCCGTACCAATACGTCCGTTCCTATTTTCAATAACATCACGTTCGGTAAAATAAAGTCTACCGATGATACAATCATAATTCATTTGAATGTCATCTAAGACGATTACCTTAAACATTGCACTAGGTTAGTCTAACGCACATTTAATCTAACAGTCCCGGTCAGCATTACGTAATTATTCTTAAAACTTTTCAGTGCGTAAGCGTCTTATTTTCAAGTTCAAGGCTTGGTTTGTTGAGAACACGTCGACGAATTATATAGTACCCACATGAGCTTCCGTCAACTAAGCACTTTTATTTCTGGCCATTTAAAAGAACACATTGCCTAGAGATTTTTATTTAAGTCGTTCGGTACTCTTACTAACTAACGTTTTGTTTGTTTTTTGTTCGGGCATCTGTTTTGTTTGTGTCCAAGACGCTTACAATGGAAACATTCTAACCTTGGCTTCGGGCAATCCCTTGCGCAATGAGGTCCTTTACAATTAAAACACTGAATTTCTGATTTCTGGCTACTATTGAACTCCGTTACACTTTGCTGTACAGGATCACTTAATATTTTCCTCCCGGTGTCACTTTTTACACTTCTTGGAATGCATCCTAACGTACTTAAATATGCGTACAACTCGTTCGTATCTGTAAACCGCGACGATCGGGCGGATCTCGCAATATTTTCATCGGTAATGGCATCCACTAAATAATTTTCCGGAATGTTCAACTGCAACGATTTTAATTTGTCTAGTTTATTAAAACAGTATTCACCTAAGTCTTGATCACTGTGTGTTTCGTATAATGCAGCTTCCCGAAACAATTTAGCGAACGGCAACGGTTTTGTGAACTGTTTAACTAGGAGCTTCTTCATCTTTTTCCAACTCACTGCAAGCTGATCTTGGGAATCGTACCATCTCCTAGCTATTCCATCTAGTCTATTTGCGACTAATCTAATTACAGTCAAATCGTCCCACCTGTAACATGCAGCTAGTTCGTCGACTCGGCGGACCCACGAATTTACCGATTGTTCTGCCCTTTGCGGATCAAATACAGGAATCAACTTTTCTTCACCATGGCCGGTCTGAGTAGAAAAAGTCATACTGTGCTCAACGCGTCGCCGTTTATTCTTTTTCCTACGTGTCTGTCTGTCACTAATAGAAGAGGCTGAAATCGACGTCCTGTCACTACTTGAAGAGGTTGACGTTGATGTCGACGTCGACGCTGAGTAGTTCCGTCGTTTGCGACTCAACTTCCTTTTCGAGGGTCGTTTGGGGGGTTCAGGAACAGGGGTGGACGGCGGCGAACGACTCGGCGACGTACATGGTAATTTGCGCGACATGACGCAAGCACTAATCACTTCCGACACTTGTGGGTAAGAACAGTGAGTATAATCCCACTTCTGATATGTAAGAAAATAAAGACTCCTTCGAGAGTAACTGGATATATTTCGTAAACTACAGAACTATTGAATATTTAACAAATATAACATTATACATTCAAACATGCTCAAAGCGCGTCAGTGACTGACTGGTCCTCCCCGCTGATCTACATTATTGCAAGCTAAGCAAAATACACTTGGTCGCCGTGAAATCATCCTACTGCTGAAATGTTGTGTCTACTGTTTATTGCTCACGCGGTTAAATATTTTCTAACATGCGTTAATGTTAAATTTGATTTTAGAATCAAATTATATAATACGAATCCATAATAACAGTTTTCAAAATAACACATTGTAGGTTGTAGGTTAGCCTACAACCTACAATGTGTTATTTTGAAAACTGTTATTATGGATTCGTATTTTAACAACTGGTTTATATTAAGAAAGTTAGATTTACTATAGATATATTTAGTTGAACTTGAATTAGCAAGACCATACAAGCGTCGAATTGCTCTATTCTGTATTACTTGTAGAAAACCTAGATTTGTTTTAGTTGTGGCGCCCCAAACGTATAGCATGTAAATTAACCGTGAGTGTATGTGTGCAAAATAACGGGTACTATCGGTTAAAATATATGATATTTATTTGAACATAGCTACTAGAGGGTTAATCTTTTTAATAACATACTGTATGTGATCATTCCAATTTAAATTCGAGTCTATTACTAATCCTAAATATGTTATATTGACTTTTACAATTTCGTTGAATTGCAGTGTGCTAGACGGTATAATTTTTTGTCTAGATGTCATTATAATATATTTTGTTTTGTTTATATTTAAAGAAAGTTTATTATTTTTTAAGCATAAGTCTAATTTGCTCAAGTCTCTTTACATACTATGCATTAAATAATTTATATTTTTGGAGAAGTAGAAAATGCAGGTGTCGTCGGCGTACAGTCGTATGCCCCCATCAAAATGTTGTTTGGTTATGTCATTAATATAGATATTAAATAACAAGGAATAAGTTGGAATTATAAACACTACTCGTGGATTCACACATCTAGTTATACAAAGTAGTTTGTTTAAATTTTTATGTTTGTTTATTATTTTCCGATGGACAGTTACACCCACAAGGAAATTCCATTATATTATAATAAATCTCTAGTATTAGTAATTACATAATGCGATTGTAATTTTCTTGCATATATAATATGTATGTTTCATAACAAGCCACGTTAAAAAGATTTAGAATTGCCATGACTTGTATGTCATTCGTACTTAATGTGTTTATGTTATGTTGCTCTTATTATTAAAGTGTGCTGTGCAATTTACAATGTTCGTCGATTTTATAGTTCTGCTAAAAAAAATTAAGCACTAGTTAAACTTGAAGTATAAACATCCTTTAGTTGGCCTAAATACCTAACATAGTAATGCGGTGAAACTATAAATTCACTTGAATTTTAATATTAATCAGATCACATATTACATCATTTATTTTGTAAATAATTGTTTAAAAAGCTAACCGTTGTACTCTTCGCACTTTTTATATAATTGTTGCACATTCTATAGGATAGTCTTCGCAGTTTTTTTGTAAATAATATTGGTTTTAGACATTTTTAGTTTAATTACAAAACATTAAAAAAATGTATGTAAAAAAAATTTTTATTTAAAAAATTTATAACTTTTTTATTTATTGATCGATTTTGTTAAAGAATAATAGGGTTCGTCCTCTAGCGAACACTAACTTACTGTCCAAATTTCAATACAATCGGACTTTTCGTTCTTAAGTTATCGTGCTTACAAGAAACGTGACGGACGGAGACAGACGGACAGACAGACGGACGGACGGACGGACATTTTAAAGTTGTTCAGAATTCGATCACCAACACAGTGATATGAAATTTATTTCTCTACTAGTAATATTACTGGTTTTAGAAATGTGCCGATCGAATGCAATATACTCTTCGTTTTGTATTTGCGAACAATATAATAATAGAAATGATTACAATTTTCCCGGAGAAAAGAAAGCTTAATACTCGTATATTCATTTCAGTAAAAAATAATCGATTTTATTAAGCTTCTCAATAAGTCATAGATGTCTGTGGAGAACTTTAAATCCCTATATTTTAAAAAAGATTGTCAATCTCCTGTAGATAAGAAAATGTTTTCGAAAAAAAATTTGAATCATCTTTAGACTTGGTGGATTCGCCATTTTAAATCTTTGACATAAAATTCAGCATCAGCTACTCCGAAGATAGCTATTGTGGCTTAGAAAAAAGGTTTTAGTTTGCCCAAGTTGTTCTGGTGTGGGCCACCCTACGAGCGACGTGGTTAGCGTCACTGGTTTCACCTGGCACAGTAAAGATACGGAGAGCAAAAGGGCGTTGAGTTCAAGGCTTGGGCGCCATTGATTACTTAGTGTAATCAAGGAAAATTGAAGATAAAGATAAACAAAAGACAGAAGTTACATATATACAATAGTACTATATTACAAAAATATTATATTACAAAAAATGAACTATCACAGCATCAGCGATATTGTATAGCAAAATATTAGACAGAAATATATACAAAAGAAACTATATTACAAAATTTACTATATTACAAGATACACTATTATTACAATTTGCTCAACAACAAAATAAATTTGAGGCGTATACGAGAACCAAAAATATATTACAAAAGATACGTCTCGTAACTTTTACCTCAATACTAAAATCATATATTACACAAATTAGATAAACTTGAGATCTTTTACGAGAGACAAAATAACTATATTACAGAAGATAAGTCTCGTAAATTTATCTCAAAATTAAAAATCATATATTACAACAAAATTAGGAACTTGAGATCCTTTACGAGAGACAAAATACTATATTACAACAAATATGTCTCGTAACATTATCTCAAAGTTCATAAACCTTAAACACTCTCGTTACCATCAAAATGAACCACGACTTAGAGGTGTTTTAAAATCTCATGAGCTGTGACCTTCATATGCGCACAGACATAATCCCTCCTGTCGACTCAGTTACACTTCTTAAAATTATTATATTTATTGTTTACAATTTATCCCGAGCTCTTGTTTATGTATACAACAATTCAGCCGCCAGTGTCTTCAAAAAAATACTTATAAAGCAGAATGAACTTTGGCTTTTGCGCATTTCGCGGCTCATGAGATTCTGAAACACCTCTACTATGTTACCAACAGAAATGCATTACAATACTACGATAAAATATTTACAGGAAGGAATCACGATAAAATTAACCACGAAATTAATACTACGATGAAATATGTGCGACAATGAAATTAAGATATAAGTAACTATGAATTAATGTACGACAACGGATTAATTATAACAGCGTATTTAAAATATAATCTAACAAAAAAATTATAATAGATTTAGCTTGAATTTCATATTTTAAATTTAGACACTTGGCTTTTATGACCCAAAACTACAATCATGTGAAAATAATCCCTTTTACATGTAGTAATCAAAAGTACTTATCTTTTATTTGGTTATCCTGATTAAGGAAATTCCTAAATGTGATCCTGTTCTCCGATGATTATGGATTTAAAGGTTGTGTTTCACATGTGGCTGCTTTAATTCCATTTTGAGGTTATGAAATCGTAAAAACGTCCGTACAAGATTTGTCGCCAAGACAAAATGAATAAAATCTCATCGCTCAGAATGTTTTCGTATATCCCAATTCAAAATGTAGTACTTATAGAAAAGTTGACTTCATATAAATATTGTTTGCTTAATGGAAAACGTAGTAGGTATCGCTAATTGAATGTAGATAATCTCAAATCTTTCTTAAAGCAAATAATATAACGTTGAAATACTTCTACGTTAAAATAATTAGACGTGAATAAGTTTTGTTATTAAGAAATTAATTCTTAATTTATAAGAATATAAGAAAAACCTAAAATAATATTTCAAATGTTAGATGGCATTTACCGGTATAATAATTAAAACCTTACCTCATGTGATCATCACGAGGTTTTTCAAATTCTAACATCCCCATTACAGGTCAAACAAAATTATAAATACGTCTAATTAGTGCAATGGTTCAACGAGAAAGAGTTTCACCCGGCGTTATTTAGTTGAAATATCATTCCTGGTGCGCTATCTAGTATTCGCGAACTTTAACTGCTGACAGATGACGTATGTTCATCATAGTCTAAGGAGTAAGGGCACTCTATTAGTACTAAAGTTTGTGGGAATAATATTTCCGATAACTTATAATTTTTCTAATAAATATTAACAGTGTAACGAAGGAGGCTATTGAGCATTCCGCATGTTACACTATTTAACTTCAACTGGCACATCCGCCATATTTTCACATATTGTCGAATAGAAATTACTTCTTTCTGATTTTGGCTCACCTTATACTAGACATAGCTTGATGAAACTAATATGGGACCACCGCTGAGTCATACTCTATAGTTTGTAAAATATCTTGTAGAAATCACTTAATACATCCCTGAGAAATCAATGCACAAACATGAAAAAAAAGACATATATACATGTCGAATATTGAGGATCTCCTCCTTTTAAAAATGTTTTAAACTTTAACTTGTTCATTCAGTTTTAACAAGCATTCAGAACAAAATTGAGATAAAAAGCAAAGGACCATTCTTGCATTCTATTTATGAGAAAGAAATACGGATTAAAACAAAATAAAAGTGAGAATAAAATGAAATGGCATACTTAATTACTACTAGGAGCAGAATTCAACAAAACCACTATTCACCTAATTGATATAAAAGGCATGTATATAAACGCTCGAGTAGTGCAATTTATTTTTTCATCAAGAAAATAATGCTCTTCATCTGAGACAAAGGTTAGATCAAAATTTTCTTTGGAATGAATCAGAAGGAGAAATGCTCAAGAATGCTCAGCAAGCTCTACGGATTTAACACTGCCTAGTTTTTTCTTTACTGTTAGAATAATTCGAGAATATCGATAGCAAATTCGACAGATTTCCCGAGAAACATTGACAAAAATGCAGCTAGAAGTCGAAAATAGGCATTATTATTGTTTGGCAAATAATGAAGCAGATTTAGAATATTTAATAAAATCGTTTTCTAGATATGTGTAATACCTCTAATAAATTACATATTTTTGGATATTGTCAGAAGTCAGTGAGCCGACGCAATTTTTTTGATAGGCGTATCGGACTGTCTAGGGTAATTTCTTTCAACGGTTAGTAGTCTTTATGGTAAATGTTGACAGGTATAGATCAATAGATGGAATGAAAATTTCTTTAATAGTCGACGTTACGCCAGGATTTATTGGCTTACTCAGGATCCTATAGATATATAATATGGTGGTGCTGTGTAAATGACTATATTAATAACATTGTGTGTATTGTGTAAATAACTATATTAATAACCTTGGAATGTCAATAAATGTTGACGAATCGTTAACTACATAAAAACAAAACTTTTTTTCCATTTATGGATCTATATACCCATTAACCTTTACTATCAAATTTTGTATGCCCTTGAAAATGATATGTCAGAAGATGGAGTGTGCTATTTTAAATTCCTGAGTTGGGATGATTAATGATGAAGGGGTTGAATATAAAATTCGACCAATAGGATGTTTACATTGAAAAAAAAGTTGTTCGATAAATTCAGTGTGGTCTAAATTAAATACCATTACAATTTTGACAAGTTTTACCTTCGTCGTCATCGATATAACATCTAAAATTTAAATACAAATTATACCGTTATATGAATTGGATGACGATGTAGATTTTTAGGATTTGTGTTGAACGTGTAAGAACCTAACCTGCCTTAATACCTGGAGTAAAGGAAACCTCAACTCTCAAATAGACCATATCCTAGTGGATAGAAAAATAAGGGACAGGGTTAAAAACATTAAAGCAATACATGCAACAAACGTCAAAACAGATCACAAAATATTATATGGAACACTAGTAATAAAGAAACAAGAAGCACAAAAAAGATACAACAAAACAGCAAATGACACATGGAACATCTCCCTACTACAGAACGAAGAACTCAAAAAAAAAAAATACCAGGAGGAGATAGAGAAATACAATTAACAGGAAAAGAACTAAATTGGTCGACAATGTTAAAAATAAAAATAGCGGCGAGAAAAACGTTGAAAAGGAACAAATCCCCTATGAGCCCAACAAGAAAAGATACGAAAAAAAATTATGAAAAACTGAAGAAAGTAAAGGCCACAGGAAAACAATATACATCAAACATAGACAAAAAAGACAAAAGAAGCGGGAAAAGAAAAAAAGACACAGAGAGAAGGCACGAACAGAAAAAATGCAGGGAATTCTTCGAAAACATAGAATCCACTCCAGCAGGACAGAGATTAAACCAAACTTTCAGACACCTCAAAACATACAGGAGAAACAACAATACGCAAGAAAATACACCACTGAAGCATTGGGTCAGGAAACTAGAAGAAGGAAACGCAGAGAGAAGTCAAATAGAACCAATACAAGAAATGGACTACTGGACTTTGGGCAAGCCACCGTCAAAAGACGAACTACTATAAATAATGGCCAGAGCCAAGAGAAACACGGCCCCGGGAGTAGATAAAATAAACAAGCTAACCGTTATACTCTTCGCCGATTTACTGCACTTTTTATATAATTGTTACACATTCTATAGGATATTCTCAGTTTTTTTGTAAATAATATTAGTTTCAGATATTTTTAGTTTAATTACAAAACATAAAAAGATTATGTAATTATTTTTTTTATTTAAAAATTTTGCACAAAAACAATAGGGTTCTTCCTCTAGCTAACACCAACTTACTGTCCAAATTTCAATACAATCATACTTTTCGTTCTTAAGTTATCGTGCTTACAAGAGACGTGACGGATGGACGAACGGACAGACAGAAGAAGAATAGAAGAGAAGATGATCACAGACAGAAACTAAAAAGAAAAATCTCACAAAAACCTGAAAGTACAAAGAAGCACGAAAACCTCAAAGAAGCATCTTACGAACGCCTACACTTCCCATCCGATGAAGGCAGAAGGAAAACAAGAAGAAACATCCCACAAACACCTACACGCTCCATCCTACATTCCTACCCCATGCGTAATGCGGCTCTTGCTGCTGACAACAAGCATGTCCAATGTCCAATCCAGCGTATGCAGCCGGTCCGGCGGTATATAAAAGCATCGGGGGTTTGTTCCGGCACGCGGTGAGACCGTCCGTTGGTCGGTCAGGTGGAGCCGCCCAGTCGTCGCATGAATATGTAATAGACGACTGGGCGACTGCAGTTGGCCATTTGGCGGGCGATCGGGCTGCATGGTGGAATAAGCAATACCCACCTTACGCTGGCAAATCAATCAATCAATCAATGTTGGAAATAAAAATATTGTAGAAACCTTGATTTATAAAATTTATTCAACTTGTGTTAGTGCTGTAGAGGTTCATTATTTATAGAATAGCCGAATTTTGCAGCACATGAGACTTACCTCTGTCTATGACTCTTACTGTACCTATGTTATGGAAATATTTTCACAATTTATTACATAACTGAAGACAGAGAAGCCGTGGATTTCTATTGATTGTATCACATCCAATACGATATCTGCAAATGAATCTACTATTAACATAGGTTAAATTATCAGTTTATAAACACTTCTCTTCTATTCGACTATTTTTATTTGTAAGTTAAGTTAACAGGTGGCATAAAATTAGTGAATTTGCCTATGTCACGATTTTCCTCCTACATCCCTTCTAGTTTCTTAATTCATTTAAATATACTAAAAATATAAATTATTTGAAGAAATAAAAAATACGGATCGATTTATTTGTCCGCATCTCTCATTTTATATATTTCTGTAAATACAATGCAAAGACCCCTCAAAAACTAAATAGATCTATTTTTTTAGTTCAAAATGTTGTCTATGTCAGATCGAAAGTTACTCTATGCACTAGTTTTGAAACAAGAACACTGTGCGTGCTTGTGTGCATCTGGTACTATTTAACTTGCTTTAATTGAAGGCCACACTAACTTATTTCTAACTTATGCCCATATGTTCAATTATGAAATTAAATGATCTACTAATTCTAAAACACTGGTAACTTCCCGTTCACCACGAAGTGTATGATACATGATGTAAATAATTTCAAGTCTCTTCATTTTAATGAGCACTGGATCATTTACAATTTTTTATCAGGAAGTGTTGTTTGCTATCCTATTTTATTTTATTCAGTGGGTGACTTCAGTGTAACTCTCAGATTACGTTATTGGAATGCCTACCCTCTGAACTATTTATATCTTTCTTCGAAATGGCTCTACTTGAAAATAACTATTGTCTCGGTAGTGCTAGGGTGGTCCTTATTACTTCCACATCCACGTAGTGAATTGGAAGTATAGTAATCGCAAAAAAATTTTCAAAAATTTGTATTCGTGAAATAGGTTTAGAATGTCATGAAACGTCGAGATTTTAAATTTGAGCGAAAAAAAAATTTCTGTCTGTCTGTCGGTCTGTCTGTCGGTCTGTCTGTAACTTTTTTTTGTCCGCACGTTTTCTCCGGAACGGTTTGAGATATTGACTTGAAATTTTGTGCACGTCTATATTATGACGAGATCTGGAACTGGATTGTTTTTTGAGGAAATCCGGTGAAGGGTTGGGGGTTAAATAGGGGAAAATAGGGAAAAATAAGTAAAGCAAGCTTGTAAGAGAACAGACACTTGAAATTTGGTGTATGTACTAGAAGTTAAGGCCTAAGATTTTTTTATAACATCTTTCAACCCCCCACCACCCCTACCCCATTAATGGGGTTGATAAAATAAAGTTGAGATTTTCATTTGAAATTTCGTACACGTATGTATTATAACGACGTCTGAAATTAGATTATATTTTGAGATTATTCCGTTGAAGGGTTGGGAGTTAATTTGGGGTAAATAGGGGAATATAAGTAAAACAAGTTGGTAAGAGTACAGAAACTTGAAATTCGGTATACGTACAAGAAGCCAAGGAGTCAGATTTTTTTATAATATTTTTCAACCCCCACCACCCATACTCCAATATGAAAAGGGTTGATTAAATAAAATTGAGATATTCATTTGAAGTTTGGTACACGTATGTATTATGACGACATCTGGAACTAGATTATAATTTGAGATGATTCCGTTGAAGAGTTGGGGGTTAAATAGGGGTAAATAGGGGAAAATAAGTAAAGCAAGCTGGTAAGACCACAGAAACTTGAAATTCGGTGTATGTACTAGAAGCCAAAGCGTCAGATTTTTTTATAATATTTTTTAACCCCCACCACCCCTACTCCAATATGAAAAGGGTTGATTAAATAAAATTGAGATATTCATTTGAAATTTGGTACACGTATCTATTATAACGACATCTGGAACTAGATTATAATTTGAGATGATTCCGTTGAAGGGTTGGGGGTTAAATAGGGGTAAATAGGGGAAAATAAGTAAAGCAAGCTGGTAAGACTACAGAAACTTTAAATTCGGTGTATATACTAGAAGCCAAGGTCTCAGATTATTTATAATATTTTTCAACCCCCACCACCCCTACTTCATTATTACAAGGGTTGATAAAATGAAATTGAGATATTCATTTGAAATTTGATACACGTATGAATTATAACGACATCTGGAACTAGATTATTCTTTGAGATGGTTCCTTTGAAGGGTTCGGGGTTATTTAGGGGTAAATAGGGGGAAATTAGTAAAGCAAGCAGGTATAACTACAGAAACTTGAAATTCGGTGTATGTACAAGAGGCAAAGGCCCCAGATTTTTTGATAATTTATTTCAGCCCCCACCACCCCTACTCCATTATTCAAGGGGTTGATAAAATAAAATTGAGATATTCACATGAAATTTAGTACGCATATGTATCATAACGACATCTGGAACTAGATTATATTTTGAGATGATTCCGTTGAAGGGTTGGAGGTTAAATAGGGGTAAAGAGGGGAAAATAAAGCAAGCTGGTAAGACTACAGAAACTTGAAATTCGGTGTATGTACTAGAAGCGAAGGTCTCAGGTTTTTTTATTAGTATTTTCTATTTCTCCCCACCACCCCCACTCCCTTATTAAGAGTTGATAAAATTAAATTTAAATTTTCACTTGAAATTTGGTACATTTATATATTATAATTATATTTGAAACTAGATTATATTTTGACAAGATTGCGTTGAAGGAGTGGGGGTAAGTAGAGGTAAATAGGGAAAAATAAGTAAAGCAAGCTGGTAAGAGTATTGCAACTTGAAATTCGGTGTATGTCCTAGAAGCCAAGACCTCAAATTTTTTAACAATATGTTTCAACCCTTCCACTACCCTTACTACATTATTAAAGGGGTTGATAAAATAAAATTGAGATATTCACTTGTAATTTGGTAGACATATGTATTATAACGACATCTGGAACTAGATTATATTTTGGGATGATTCCGTAGAAGGGTTAGGGTTAATAGGAGTGACTAGGGGAAAATAAGTAAATCAAGGTGATAAGAGTACAGAAATTTGGGATTCTGTGTATATACTAGAAACCAAGGCCTCAGATTTCTTTCTAATATTTTTCAAACTCCACCACCTCCGCTTCATTATTAATGGAATTGATAACATCAAATTGAGATATTCACTTGAGATTAGTACACGTATGTATTGTAGTGACATCTGATTGAGATGCCTCCATTGAGGTGGTGGGAGGTGAATAGTAGAAAATAAGTAGGGTGAACTAAAAACTTCATTTTTAACGTATATGGTAGAAACCAACTCCTCAAACTTTTCTATGACATCTGCCCCAAATATTATTAAAATTCTATGACCAATAATTTCCACATACTAGAGTGCAAATATAGTCAAGATGTTTCCTTTAAAACGATTTGGATGAAGAATCTGGATGTGGAAGTAGTGATTCCTTAGGCAGCGGTTTTTTTAACTTTCATATTTTCCCGCGAGTTTTTTCGAAATACCCCAGATTTATTGTTGATAAAAAAATTCCGTTCAAGGAAAATATTAAATAAAAATATAAGTCTTTATTTTCCCGAAATATAACAAAAATAAATACATGATTAAAAAAAAGTACGGGAAAAACGCCGAAGATCAGGTGGTTGTGCAGGACAAACCTCTATATTTTATCTTAAGCGTAGATAACAACAATATGGCAAAAAGAAATAAACATTTAATATTTAAAAAACAACCAACACATATGTTGAACATATAAAGTCGCAGGCATTAAAAATATGTGCGTTATTTAATTTATATTTAGCAGAATAAATAAATAAATTAACGAGAAGAATTCACCTATGGTGTAATATTTTGTTCAGTCAAAATATGTCTTTTTAAAGTAGATTTGAAGGCTGGTAACGTTTTGCTTTTTATAATTAAGGTATAGAATTGTAAATTTTGGTAGTTTTGTAGGTAAGGGAATGCTTAAATAATTCTGTACGATGAAGGGGAGGAGTAAGTGTACCCTTGAAACGAATATTCAAGTTGTGGACATTTGTTCTATACGAAATTTTTTTATTCAGGTATTTAGTTTTATTATTAAGAATTTTATGAAATAGACAAGCAGAGTGCGCCTAGACATATTGAGCCAACTTATTTGGACTAGTTTATGTGATATACCTTGTCGGCACATAACTCCAAATATTAGTCTCAAACAAGAGTTTTGCAGTACTTATATTCGACGCATATCCTCCGCATCCAAACAAGGACCATATACAGTTTCAGCAAAATTAAACCTTTATAAAACCAATGATTCGCATAGAATGGTTTTAGTTTATTTATTCAGAAAATGCCTAATGTTATATATTAATTTTAAATTTGTATATGCTTTATGTATACAGTTGTTAATATGCGGTTTAAATCTTAAATTTGTATCAAATATTACCCCTAAATTGTTTGCCTTTTCTGTAAAAGGTATGTGATGTCCATCAACATTTATCTGAAGACTTTCCATTACAACTGACCTGCTATTAAGATGTCCAAAAACAAGAGCCGATGTTTTACTGCCGTTAACATTTAAAGCGTGCTTTCTAGACTTTTGTATTATCGAGTTTAAATCACTGTTAATAGCAACCATCGCTTCTGCGCATTCCTCTGGATCAAATAAAAGGTAGAGCTGAGTGTCGTTAGCATAGAAATGCATCTGACAATGCTCAGCTGCTTTTTTGAAGCCTGATGTATATAACGTATATAAGAGCGGTCCTAGAATTGGTCCCTGTGGCACCCCAGATGACACGTTGAGACGGACAGACAAACTATTGTTAATTTTAACGCGTTGTGTTCTGTCATTTAAATTACTGCGAAAAAATTTAATTACGCTAGCACTTAAACTCATTGAGTCAAGTATAGCAAAAAGAATTTCATATTTTGTCGTGTAAAACGCTTTTGAAAAGTCGACAAGTACCAGCACAGTAAAAAATTTTTATCTGCACCTCTCAAAATGTCATCCGTGATGTTCAAGAGAGCAATTTCAGAACTATGCATAGGCCGGAAGCCAGATTGTATTTCAGATATCAGTTGAAGTTGAGTTACATGACTGCGCAGCTGATACTTTCTCTCTCTCTCTCTCTCTCTCTAACGCTTTTGACATAAATAAGAGTGTTATAAATTGTAGCTGAAAGTAAGATGTTACTCCCAAAAATATTTGGTCTCTTTTTTTTCCTCACAAGCGCTTGAGCAGGCACCTTTTGTGATCCATTCATAATTCCTTGCTGGCCTTCCTTTGCTATATAAAGTTTTTTTATTTAGCAAGGGCTATTTACAAACACATAAATTTGTATGTAATCATTAATTATCTTGTGCTCTAACAGCTATATCATATAATTTAGTAACATTTTTAGTAAACCATTTTAAATTACTAGAAGATTTGATATCCGCGGGCAGAGCATTGTGTGGGCGTAGGCCCTCACTAAAGGTTGATTTTTTTAAGAACGATATTTTTTATGGTCAATGTTGTAGTTTTCAGCGGACCTTACCGAATAATTGTGCAATTTCGATCTTTTAACTAAGAAGGGTTTAAGCTAGATAGGTACTTTTATATATTAAAATTAAATTTGCTCTTTCAATACTTTGCTCGACTGAAATCCAAGTCAGTTGGTTTAACATATTCGAAATAGGTGTGTATTTGTCACAATTTAATATTACACACATTCCTTTATTATGTATTACTTGTAACCTCTTAGTATCTGATATGCTACATGATATTAATAATAAAAAGCAACAATTAAAATGTTGATCGATCTAAAATAATTCCTAGGTATTTAATTTCACTTGCAAATTCAACTTGTGTTTTTGTACAGAAACAGTTGATCATTTAAGTATTTTTGGCAATTAGCTTTAGTTCCAAGAACCATACATTTAGTTTTTTCAATATTGAGTTCTAACCTATTTCTACATAACCATCTATATAACATACAAAGCTCTTTATTCATTATATCTGTGATTTATATGATTTTTTCCAGATACTGATATTAATGTGTCATCCGCAAGAAGGTTTACATATAAATTTTTTAGGACTTGATTTATATCATTCACATATATAATGAATAAAAGACGCCACAACACACAGCCCTGTGACACTCCATATGAACTAGGAATTTTAGTAAATACCTTATTGTTCATTAAGGCACGTCTAATAGTATCATATCTGTTAAGCGCACGGCCCCACCAAAGCTTTTTATCGTCTTTGTAACTCCTTGGTAACATCAGTGAAGCATTTTGGAGGGCGTCCCCTTCGCCTCTTGCCATCTAATTTTCACTGAAGTAGCAACTGTTCTGTATTGTCCTCTTTCCGATTCAACTTGCCAAAAATTATATGATTCGGGAGAATTCAATGCTGGAGGATCATTTTAGATGACGTGTTCCTCGGAATATCATACTGTTGGTGCTATGGATTGACTGTTCGGGGAATTCTCAGCAAACGTTTCCAGACTCACAACTGGAAATCCATTCGATTGCCTCTCTAGTAGTCCATTTTTCAGAGGCGTAAAAAAATGGAGAAAATTGGGTCTTAGCCACGTCTTAGTCACGCCAAATTTTGCTCAGCTGACAAATTTCCGATCCTACCAGCAGTCCTGTCTGACGCCTTTGTCAGCTTTACATTTGTTGGAGTTGGTGTTGTCAACTTTCACCAAAGCAGAATTATTCATACAGTTTGTAACGTTCTTTCCTTGGGTAGCTGGTTTGAAGAAGTTATTCCAGGGTTTAGTTTAACAAATAAGACAGTCTAAACATAAATAAACGATTTATTTCTCGTACACAGGTAGATGAGGCAGTGTTACACAATATGCATTTATTTACTGGTTTCCGTATCTCTTACGATACCTATCTTGATATTATCTACTAATCGTAAGTGTGCGAAGCGGGTGAGAGTGTAAGGTGACAACATAGCGGCTACTTTCTATCTCGTTGTGGCGTCTATGTTCTCGATGTCACCGGCTCCGGCCTGATACAAATAACCATGAGAACCTCAGCTCAACACGCTGAAGAGTTTCTTCGGTTGGTTTATATCCCCTCCAGCTCGGTAACGTCACTGAGCATCTGTGGAATACCTACGACGGCGTGACGGCGTCGGATAAATAACTTAACACAAAAGACTCCAGCTCAGCACGCTAAAGAGCCCAGAGGTCGAGTTATATTCGGTCAGGCTCAATAACGTCGCCACTTACTTGGGGAGTACCTTCGGCGGTGTATCAACATCGGATAAATAACTTGTCAACACAAAAACTCCAGCTCAGCATGCTGAAAAGCCTAGCTGTCGACTTTATGTTTGGTCCGGCTCGGTAACGCCGCAAAAACTACTACTATACTGATATTAGCCCAGCTGAACACGCTGAAGACCAATGCCAGAAGAACACTGGCTTGTGTTGAATTTCGTAGTGCTTTTACATCCGAAAAAGCCACACGTAGGTCAACTGAGATACGTGCGCATACAAAGTCTATAGGGATAAACAGAGATCTAGTATGTGGCATAAATTTATGAATGCCTCATTACAAGTTGGCGAATAATATAGCCGAGATGTCTGGGTGTTTCCAAATCCAGTAATAAAGCTCACACTTTGTCTTATTACACATGATTAAAAGCCCTCGATAGTTTACAAAATAAAGGTACATATGCACGTAGTGTTCTTTTGTCTGCTGGATAAGTTGTAGTAAATTCAATATTTTCTCTTTTACACGTTGTCCTCGACGGCCGATAATGCTGAAACCTGAATTGAAGAATATAGAGCATTATTTTAGTCTTATCTTACCGTTTTTTAAAATTTGATTGCGATGAGTTTTCGCGTTGTCTAATTGAATTCGAATTTTGCGTAAATGATTTTTAACCAATCTTATTTGTATTTCTGTCAAACAAAAATGGTGGACAAAAACGTATTTATTGAATGTAACCTGATACATTCAACATAATATGTAAACATAGTACATAATAGACAATTTTACACTCTAAAACTAATTAACTGAAATGAACTCTAAATACCAGTCGAGAAACTACAACAAATGTCAATTATATGCAAAATGCCTGTGTACGATTTAGGGCCGATAATTTTCAAGTATAACACCTGCTCTTTCAAGGACATAATATCACCTGTCGAAATCGTTCACCGTAAAGCATATGTGATAAAGCTGAAACGTATATAAAAGCTCGTCAGTTGCAATAAAAGAATCCCAAAAATACATCAGTTCGAAACATATATAGTTGACGAGGAACATATTTGTATTTATTTGAAAGCTTTTACACGCTTATTACCCCCAAGAGTTGAGTCAGTAAATTTCAAAGAGCTCTTAATTTCAATTTAAATACCACCGCTTGATGGAATAAAACCAGCATGACAGACATATTTTACCTTATTTTGAAAAATGTTTCTATCTAAGGCTCCCGAGAGAGTGTATATGTTTGTGAAAACTGAACACCCTCTACTAAAACAATGCACACTTCTTGTGGGCATGATGTTTAATTTTACCACCCAAGATATTCATTTTTACTCGCTTACCATTCAACGTATTCAACTTTCAGGTGTAATTATTTGTCGTTTCAATCGAAATAGTAAACAAGAATAAAGTACAAGGACATTTATTTTAGTTTGTATAGTTTCTTCTTTATTGTACGTGGCGTCATCGTAACGTAATTATATACTTTACAAGATAACAGAAACTTAAAGTTGGAGAAGTAATACACGATAATATTTAGGGGGCTGGCATGGCATTCTACTACAGCTATCATGAATAAATCATGTTTGAAATACAGTAATTGAGAATAGTTAATCTTCCTTTTTTTTATTTTATAAATAAAATGTTAAACGCACTTCTTAGAACTAGTAGAGGGTCCACACCTTCGAAAGCCGTCTAAATCGCCAAGTAACCCATTCCAGCAAGGTAAATGAATTTTGAGCTCGCATATCGAAAGAGGGTCCTAATGGGCATCCGAAATGGCTTGTTGGACTTTTTTTGGCGCTTGCACAACTTCTCCACAAGAAAAAAAGATGGCGGAACGGTATTTCAAGAATGTGTGTTTTTAAATATATACCTCTCGCTAGAAAATTAACTACGTACGATATTGATGTGATTTTTTATATTTGTATACTACTGACATGAGCGCATATATCTGTACTGTTAGAATTTCAAAATCACTTACGATTTTTTTCTAAATAAATCCTAAATCACAGGAAGCAAATTTGTGTGTTTGAATTTTCGACGTGCGATCAACTATATTAAATGTTTAATTTTTTTATGTATTATATGCGAATGGAATATGGTCTAAAGATCAAAAAAGTTTTTGCAAAAAAAATTAGCTCCATATCTTTTACAATTTTTGAGTTACAGACTTTTCAAATTAAACCATACTTTAGGTCCGTGATACTCCTATTACCATGCGGCTATTATCTCACGTACTGCTATGTGGTTAATTGTAATGCATCAAGATAGTAAGCCAATACATTTTTGATATTGTGTTATTATTATTTATAATTTTACAAAAATATTAATATGTAAAATGAAACTCATTTGGCATAGTATTTATTAGATCTATAGGTTATGAAGGTGTTGTATATGGAGATATTTATTATATATACCATCATTATACAATATAGAAATAAAATATAAACACGTACACAAAACGTGTAATTTATAAGTAATAATAATAATAATAATGCTTAATTATACACAGCTCAGTAAGCATCGACAAAGCACTACTAGACTAGTAAGAATTACTGTCTGGTAAACACTGCTCTGTATTATTTCTGCCCTTAAAACAATTGTAGGAAAGGTCACATGCACATGCAACATTTTTAGTCACACTCTACTTTACAGTTCCACTTTTTGTTTTTTTTTTTACCACTTGTGGTTTTTTGTCATCATTTGTGGGTTTATTTGGTTATTCTCTATCAGATATCCAAATTTTCTGGAAGAGTGTGATGTGTTTTCCTAACCGTTTTTCAAGTCATCGAGGTAATTTGTTTAAAATCCAGAATTTTGTGTTAGGTAAGGAAAGTATAGGAGAATCTAAACCACTTCTTGTGAATAACTTTTACAATTAAAATTATTTTGCAGTAAGCAGGGTTTGACCGTGCTTCGCAAAGTACTTCAGTTGCAAGCTAAGCTAAGCATACCAAAATACTGGACTTAATGACCGTTTCAAATGCAGTAAGTAAGCTCTCTTGTAGGACTTAGCGAAAGTATGTCTAATAACTTTATGAAAAATAAATGCTACCTTGGTGAATCTAATTAAACTCACTATGGCCATACAGATTCACATAGGTCTTACGACCATCTTCAATGACACGATCACCAATTGCATCGCAGTTATCTCCAAGATTAGTCAAACTGTTTAGATGGCCTGTTTGATTTAAGGCAACTGTAACTGCTCACTTTTTCCCCTTCGGAAAGAATAACTGACAGGTCACACAATACATAGACTGCCAATAAACAATATGTACAATATTTTCTTCTTCATGTTTTTCACCTAATTATTTATTGGTTTCGTGAATACTATAAAATACCCTTTGTTGTCGTATACCCACAAAACTTTTGTAGTTTTTCTATTTTGGAAAAATTAAACATACCTTTCGTAAATATTATTGTGTTCGTTTGTTCATCGCTGCACTTCAAATTTTATGCTAGGCGTGAGGAATCCAAGTTCACATTGTTGGGCAACATTTGTCCTTATTTACACCAATATTCAGGGCTTGTTTTCTTAAGTCATATCGTATTTTTTTTAAATCCGAAGTTTAGGTCAATTTTTATTTTTAAACTCAATTTATTAAAACTTATTAACGATTTCGTACACTATTTGCAAGTCTAGATATACTGTCCTAAACCAAAATGACGTAACTTAAAATTTCCTAAGCAAATTGGACGTAGGTACTTCAAAGTTTCCTTGTTAAATGACCGGCTTTTTTCAATAATCAATAAACCATTATTTTTGCATCTGCCTCATAGAATTAAATTAAAAAATAGAATGAAACTATTTAAAAAAATAAGATGTGCTGAGATAAGCGGCATAAAATGTCAAATATCTCAAGAAGAGCGTATAATGAAGTACGTCATTTTGGCTTAGGACGGCAGTATATTACAGGTAACAAATTACATCATAATTTAAAACCACTTATTTATTGCACCGAAATAATTGTTTAATAATTTTCAGACAATGAGTGATCTAATGATCAAGAATAATATAACACCTAAATCAAATTAGGTATTAGACTAATATATGATCTATCCACAATTGCACAGAACGAGCCCTGCCGTAGCTGTCACGTTGCGCGCTAATAACGAGACATTATGACGGTCGAATTTAAAAATCCGTATCTCGAAAACTGTATAAGATATCGAGCTAATTTTTTTTGCAAAAACTTTTTTGATCTTTAGACCATATTTCATTCGTATGTAATAGATACAAAATTCGAATATTTAATATAGTTGCCCGCACGTCGAAATTTCAAACACACAAAATTCGTTCATGTGATTTTGGATTTATTTAGAAAAAAACCGTAAGTGATTTTGAAGGTCTATAGGTACAGATAGATGCGCTCGTGTTTGTAGTATATAGATATAAAAAATCAGATTGATATCGCAAGTAGTTAATTTTTTAGGAAGAGGTAAACGTTTAAAAACACAAATTCTTGAAATAACATTCGGCCATGTTTTTTTCTTGTGGAGAAGTTGCGCAAGCGCCAACAAAAGTCCAACAAGCCATTTCTGATGCCCCTAAGGACCCTCTTGCTGAATTCGTTTCCAAAAATCATTTACCTTGTTGGAATGGGTCATTTCAATTTTTAAAGCTTTGGACCCCTTACTAAACAGGCGGTATAGGCGCATGAATATCAAATACTTTTCGGATGCAGTTTTTTTGTTGGAATCAGTATCGATTGTGAAAATCCATGTTACCAGACGGTAACCTGGTGTGACATTGTTTATAACAAAAGAAAATATTACATTTTTTCTATCAAACTATTTTTTAAAAAATGTCTGGCCAGTTTCCAACAAGAAATATTTTTTTCACAAAAATATTTGTTTCAATATTTTTAATTTTAAAAAATTTAAAAATCGCCAATTTCTCGCCCTAAAATAAAAAACGGATTTTTTGCAATAAATGAATATTTAATATCTTTAGACCCTGCATAAGAACTTCCAAAAAATATAATTGACGAATTTTAATTTTATGCCTCATAGCGACTATTTTTCTTCGACGGTTTTTCAAATTCCAGCGTATAGGTAAGTGATTCCTGAAACATTTTACACAGGGGTACAAAGTTGAGCCTGGTTCTACAAGGTGTTTCCCACGATAATTCAAATTATTATATTTCTATTGAAACATATTATTTATAGGAATTTGCAAACAGCAGAAAAAATAACTATAGCTAAAAGAAAAACTTTCTGTAAAAATATTAATGACGTCTTTGCATTCTTTCGATAACCTGAATTCTGGTTATGCTAGCAAATTAAAATCCTAAAATGATTTAGGATTTTAATTTGCTAGCATAACCAGAATTCAGGTTATCGAAAGAATGCAAAGATTTCATTAATATTTTTACAGAAAGTTTTTCTTAAAATCCTAAGTCATTTTAGGATTTTAATTTGCTAGCATAACCAGAATTCAGGTTATCGAAAGAATGCGAAGATTTCATTAATATTTTTACAGAAAGTTTTTCTTTTAGTTATAGTTATTTTTTCTGCTGTTTACAAAATTATATAAAGAATATGTTTCAATACAATTTATAAGCAAACAAATAATTCATTTTTAAACATTATATTTCTATTATAACTGATTTTTTTCAAATGGAACAAACACTCTGTATGTTCTGACTTCAAATGCTTTAGGAATCAATTACCTTCATGTTGAAATCCACATGATAACTTTTCTTCGACATGAATTTTTTAAGAACGATCGAAAAAGTAGTCACTATGAGGTATAAAATTAAAAACATTCTTAATATCATTTTTTGGAAGTTCATATGCAAGGTGTAAACAAATTATAAAACATTATTTATTGCAAAAATACATTTTTTAGTTATACTTTTAGGGCATCAAAAATGAGAAATTGGCGATATTTCAATTTTTAAAAGTTAATAACATTAGAGTAAGTATTAAAAACACTTGGTATTACTATTTCACAGTTTTTATTCAGATTTCTCTAACCTATGTTTCGGCCTTTCGACCATTATCAAAGAGTTATAACTCACCTAAAAGTGAACATTACAAGATATTTATAGGATTTAAAAGGTATGCTAATTAACATTTTATTACTTATTTCTAATACAGCTACTACTAGGAATTTAATTTAGAATTTTAATTACTATTTCTGGGTATGTCTAATTTTACTCTAAAGTCTATTATGAAATTTAGTTTGTGTGTTAGTAACGTTTTTCTGTTTATTTAAGGCCTTCTTGATTTCCAAAATTTCAAGCATGTCTAACCTATTTCCCTTATTGACATTGTGCAAAAGTTTAATACTACTACCGTTGAAAAAATGGTTTTTATCTATACAATGTTCTGCGGAACTAGTTGATTTTTTATTCTCTAAAATAAACTTTTTGTGTTCATTTACCCGTACGTCTAAGCTTCGACCACTCTGATCTATATATAGAGCATCACAGTTGTCACAATTTATTTCATATACTCCCGCTTTTTGTGAGTCTTCAGTTTTTTCTTTGTTGTTAATCAACAAGCGACCTAAGTTATTTGTATTTGAGGAAATGGTAGTAAGTTTACTTAACTAGATATATTCTGATTCTTCAAAACTTAATTGAGTTGGGGTAATCGGAAAGAAGTAAATTCCATTCGATCATATTTCAAAAATATGGCGGAGGTGCCGGTTAAAGTTAAATTTTTTAATATTGAATCTGGAGTTAAAGATTCAAAGTGACGAATTCAATAGAGCTGCCTCTGCAATTGCATCTGGTATACGGTATAGTACTGGCTGTACCTGAAGTTCAATTCCAGGCGGGGGGGGAGGGTCGAGTAATTTAATAAGATTACTCACACTCAGTGTCTTTCGTACTGTAGATTTATTTGGACGTAAGTACTAAAAACGTGAAAATGTCGCATCCGTACTGAACCGACGCAAGCTACAGTACATTTTTCGTTTCGTTGATGGTAGAGAACTGTAATGTACTAGATGTGACAAAGCAATTTCGTGGTTGTGCGAAACAAATATTAATTCACATATTTGAGTGACATGCAACGTAGTTTTAACTTAGAGTTAGTGGAATTTATGATAGGATGTAATATATTGTGAGAATCCACTTTTCAGACAATTTTTGGAAAAATGTGTTAGTGGGAAATATAGCAATGTTAAGGTGCCTTCGGAGTCTACACCGAGAAAAAAATATTTATTTACGGAGTGCGAAAATATCAGATAGAAGTTGTTCTGAACTTAATGTGAAGTACATCTGGCTTAGCGTGTACGAAACAATCAATGCTTGCGGCTACAAGGTAGCGAATGTTTTACTAGGTGCATTTGACGAAAATTGCGCAATAAGCAGACACTTGATCGCCTCTAACATTTTAGAAGCTACAAACTCTCGCGTTATAGCGGATGCGGTAAATTCAAGTTTACAAAACTTTTGGGGTGACAGTTATTCAGAAAATAAGGATTTTGTCTTACCGGTGGAGTGAATTATATGAAAGCTGCTGGAAACATATCGGAATATACTGCATGTAATATGTTGGGCACATGGGCTGCATAGGATTGCTGAAACTATTAGGAATTCCTACCCTAATATTGACAAATTAATAGCTAGTGGAAAGAAAGTTTTTCTTAAAGCACCAAGTCGTATACGATTGTTTCACGAAATTCTACCAAATCTCGTACCAATACTCCATTACCTCCAGAACCCATTACAACACGATGGGAAACTTGGCTAAAGGCAGCATCGTAGAGGTGTTTCAGAATCTCATGAGCCGCGAAATGCGCAAAAGGCAAAGTTTATTCTGCGTTATAAGTATTTTTTTGAAGACACTGGAGGCTGCCTTGCTGGATACATAAACAAGAGTTCGGGATAAATTATAAACAATAAATATAATATTTTTAAGAAGTGTAACTGAGTCGACAGGAGGGATTATGTCTCTGCGCATATGAAGGTCACAGCTCATGAGATTTTAAAACACCTCTACTATTATTGTCATTTTGAAAATGTGAAATCCGTAATACAGCAGTTAAACCCAAATGACGCAGATGCGATTTCACAGGCGCAACAGGCATTTATGGATCCAACTGTTCAAGAAAATCTGGAGACCATGCATTGAAGTTTTTCAAGAATTCCACTAGCCATACAGGACCTTCAATATCAGCCAACATCAGAATTTACTACAAGTGGATGCAATAAACGTTGTATTCGATCTTCGTCAATATAATTTTCAATTACAGGGAGATATTGCTGCGAGGGTACAAAGACAATTTCAGACTATTTAAAAATAATCCCAGATTTGTTACGATGACAGGTGTACTAAACCTTTTAAACGGCAAAGAAGTAGACTTTGTTACACCGGGCATTAATGTGGTGACTTATTGATATTTTAAGTATGCCCCAGTTACATCAGTCGACGTTGAGCGGTCCTCGCAAAATAAATCGACTTTCAACAAAAGACGCCGAAGTTCAACTCAAAAACATTTAGAACAGATATTAGTAATATAGTTTTATTCTTGTAATCGGCATTGAAAAATACTTGTGTGTGTTAATTCAGTGTTAAGGTGGCCATTCCCTAGAAAGAGACATCCGATAGGAAAATATTTACTATTTTTAGCTATAACTTTTTTTTCTTAGTACGTATATTTTAAAAAACTATAAGAGTACCTAAGTAGATCCATAACAAGACTATTGCTATGAATTTTCACTCAATAATTTTAGCGGTTTGCAAAATAGCTCGATTTAAATTTAAAAATTGTGTTAATCTTCCTATTTCGTAGGTTTAAATCGAGCTATTTTGCAAACCACTGAAATTATTGAGTGAAAATTCATAGTAATAGTGTTGTTATAGTTCTAATTAGGTACTCTTATATTTTTTTTAAATATACGTACTAAGAAAAAACAGTTATGGGCAAAAATAATAAATATTTCCCTATCGGATGTCTCTTTCTAGGGAATGGCCACCTTAAGTACGTGTCCTTATATCTCCAGTTCTCTTCGAGTAAGTGTTTATAATAAATTGACTTTATCATCTTTAGATAATATGGAATTCGCGAAAAAAAATTCGAGGTAAGATATTGTTTCATACATGCATGCATATTATTGCATATATTTATGCACTCACACATAACCACCTAAAGCCGCCCCAGGTTTTACCACATATCAAATAGGTAATTCCGACCTCTGCTGATTACCGATTAAGTATTATAGATTTTGAGGTCGTTGTAAAAATGAATAAATAACAAAATCGAATGAATTTTTAACCAATCTGAAAATCGACATTATCGATTTTGGGATCAATTAATCAAACGATGGCGACGGTGAAATTTTATTTCAAAATTTTTACTAATCGTTAAATGTTCGCGTGTATGTATGTTTTATGTTTATTCAATCATTGGTCTGGAGTGGCATAAGAGATTTTCTTTGGCTTGGCTCTTTCCTTTTAAAAAAAAATTACTCTTAAGTACCTTAATACCAGGCCATACTACCTGCCAAATGATGAGAATTTTAGTCAAATTGAGGCGACATTGAACAGACAGCAACGTTTACACACGCCCCAGGGTTATTTCAAAGTAATGAAAACATTCCGCAAAAAGAATCCTTTATCGGTGAATCCAATGGAGAAATAATTTTTTTTGGAACAACTGATATTTAAAAAGAAATCACAAACCGAAAGGAAGGAGTAAATGGAGAAAATATTAACTGGCCCCAAATCTGAGAAACTAAAGTCAATTTGGCATCTTACTTAAAAGGATTGCCGTGAATTTGACTCAACGCTTTTCGCAGATGAAAACGTTGAGGATGATATAGATGGATTTAGAGGCGCTCCGGACTTTGAACCAGATAGTTAAATGTTAGATGTTAACAATCTTGACAACATATGTTTAGTTTTTTTGCAATAATGCAATTTTGGGTTTAAAATTACTTACTTTTGTTTTTACTCAAATTTACATTCATATACCACAAACATATACAAGCCATATAATAAAATGAAAAAGGAACCAAGCACCAAATTTCAAGATAAAGACAAAAATGTATGAAAAATTCTCAATTTTTGTGCAGTCGGCAACATCCACTGGTTCTTTACAGTCATATTAGGAAAAGTTCCTTTCCTTACAAAACTCAAGTATTTGATTAGACTTCATAAACTGATCCTCTGTTTCTCAAAACTTACGTTTTGTCGCTTGGTTCCTTTTTGCGTAAATACGTCCAATTGTAGTTGCTGCGCATCCGGCATAATTTCAAATATCTCCGCATAGAAACTTTTTGCCGACTTTTGCTTTATACTTACTTTATACTAGATATAGCTTGACACTAATATGAAGCCACCCCCAAGCCATACTTTTTCATAGAAGTCGCTTAAGTTATTCCAGATTAATCTTGAACAATAAAAAAAGACACACGTTTCGAATTGAGAACCTCCTTTTAAGATTTTTTTTAAAGTCGGTAATAAAGATGATGTTTTGCGACTTCAATTGTTTAGGTAAATATGTTGTCGACGTACCCCGAAGTCCAAAATACAGTCGTACTGTTCTATACGTGCAAGGAAGAAAGTTTTCCATTTTCTAATCATTTTTCCATAAAATTTGTTTATGCTTTGCTATATTAATTGCATTTACTTATGTGCAGGGTATACATGTTTATTTCATACGTACAATGTATCAAATCTAGTTTTGATGGTTGTTCTTGTTTTTTATTTATTTATTAACAAAGTGCTAATTTAAGAAATGTAAACAATTTAAAATGACGAATTCAATGTGTTGTATTTGTCGTCAAATGAGACAAACATAACAACTGCAAACATGTTGAAAATTGGTATTGAAATGTTTATCAATTAATTACGAAGGCGTGGAAAGGACATAGTAAAAATATTTTTATAATTGTCAGTTTAAACTTGCAATTATCTATAATTGCTACTTTAAACTTGCAATTATACATAATTGCAACTTTAAACTTGCAATTATACCTAATTGCAACTTTAAACTTGCAATTATCCATAATTGCAACTTTAAACTTGCAATTATACCTAAAGGAAATTATGTATAATTGCAAGTTTAAAGTTGCAATTATAGATAATTGCAAGTTTAAAGTTGCAATTATAGATAATTGCAAGTTTAAAGTTGCAATTATGGATAATTGCAAGTTTAAAGTTGCAATTAGGTATAATTGCAAGTTTAAAGTTGCAATTAGGTATAATTGTCTAATTGCAAGTTTAAAGTTGCAATTATGTATAATTGCAAGTTTAAAGTAGCAATTATAGATAATTGCAAGTTTAAAGTTGCAATTATGGATAAATGCAAGTTTAAAGTTGCAATTATAGATAATTGCAAGTTTAAACTGACAATTATAAAAATATTTTTACTATGTCCTTTCCACGCCTTCGTAATTAATATATTAATATAACATACAATTTTTTCGTTTTGGATACGCTCATTTCATGTAATTAAATAAGCATCGAAACGTACACTTTCTGATAAAATCACAATCAAATGTGTTAGCAATTGTTTTTAAATGAACAAGTATTAAAAAATAATTAAAACATATAAAACATGGTCAAAACGAATTCAGTGTATTCTACGCATGAAATAAATATACGTATTTTACATAAACAAACACCAATAATAGTAAAAAGTAACTTTTCAGTATAAAACAAGCGGCCATTACTCGCCTCGTTCACAATCTATAACACATTTCAATATTTCATTAAAAAAAATCATCATTCAACGAAAAAATAACCTTAAAATTTTCTGTTGGAAATGACACGAAATAAATGCGTATTACTAGATGTCTTAAATGAATACTAATACCTTTGAACACAAAAAAAACTATTACTAAATTTGAATTGGTAAAACTTTTCTGATGTAGCTTTAATACAGTGCACTAATATAGGATTCAAATGAATTGACCCCTCACTTTAACCTCGAATATCTCAGAAGCGGAGGGGAAAACATTTTTTTAAAAGTTATGTGTTTATTATGAGTCTATTCTTAATCAATCACTGAAAATTGAATCATGTGCATTGGACACTTGAAATTCTGTTATATTGAAAAATGTCCTACTTTTTAAGGAAATTTTAGCCATACCAGTTTTAAATCCATTATGTCTTCGAAAATATACCTACTATGTAAATAATATTTTAGACACCAATAAAGCACGGCATTTTTTCATAATTTTTTATTTTAAATTTTTGCAGTTATTCTCAAAACCGCGACGTCATGTTTATTCGGTTATTTATCAATGTATTTAAAAATTTGTTGTCAAAATAGTTAACTATATAAAATGTAAGTATTTCAGAAAAAATAATTGGTTTATATCAAATATTAATTTAGTTATCGAGCGTAAAGGATAATATTGCAAGTTTGCAAGAATATTATCTATTAAGCTTGATAACTAAATTAATATTTGGTATAAACCAATTATTTCTTCTGAAAATACTTATGTACTTTATATAATTAACTATTTTAACAAAAAAATGTTATATAGATTATTTATCAATTATTTATCAATAACCGAATAAACATGACGTCACGTTTTTGAGAATAACTGCAATATTTTAGAATTAAACATTATGAAAAAATTTCCTTGTACAGAAAATGCCGTGCTTTATCGGTGTCTGAAATATTATTTACATAGTAGGCATATTTTCCAAGATATAGTCCAGTGTACACTATTCAAATTTCAGTGATTGATTTAGAATAAACTCATGATGAACACATAATTTTTTCAATTTTTTCTGCTCCTTTGTTTCTGAGATATTCGCAGTTAAAGTGAGGGGTCAATACATTTGAATCGTATACTAGTGGTGTTATGTAATTATGTTTACCGATGGATCGATTTTAATTTGGAAAGTCTCATAATGTAGGGATTTTAATTGCACACAAATCCCCATTCATCACTTTCTCCTACGACCGATAGTTTTTCCAGTTTTTATGCAAACTGATTCTCCGTTCTAATTGTTGATAAAGAACGGCGATGCAAATGAAATTTTTTGACTCATGAAATTGAGAAACGTCTCCCATTACCTCTCCCAAAGCCATACTGCAAAAACATTACGACTACTAACACATCTAGAAATTCTATTTTTTTTCTCTTCATTTGCCTGGTATATATCTTGATTATTTTTTGCGATCAAAAACCTGGTAGGTTAATTTTCCCCAACTATTGTGCCTAAAGTTGGATTATTTATAACGATTGGAGCCTGCTGGGACCAACAAAATATTTACAAAAATATAATGTTTATGTATGGGTCACCGGCCATCTCCCGTAAAAAATCACATTTTACATTAACGTCATTTCACAACATGAAAAATGATACCATGAATCCTTGCTGTTATAGAACAGAAGAATTTTAATGCCACGTTTCGCTTTTATTTAATTTTTTAGTAACGTTGAATTCAAACCGTTCCAAACCATAATGTAATTATCAGGCAGGAAATATCCTTACCTAATATATCTTCCTTGTGTGGTACCGGATGTCATCACAACACTCTTAATACCTTCACTGAATATAATTAGTAGGCAAGCGTTAACTAATTATTATGATTTAATTTATTCGGATTCACCGTTGACCGTCAATTGAATATGTAAATTGCGCATGTTGTTTTTGAAAAGGTAAAAGTTTAATTATGTAAGCAGACACGTTTGACTAAGTCTGATGGAGGGTGACTTCTTATCTGGAATATTAGCGATACCTAATAATGCCATTTTGTATACAGGGTGATCCAGAGTTAAACCGACAAACATTCAGGATTTTTCAGGTTAAAATAAGACTTTTTTCACCTATAAAGTTTTTTTTTCCAAAAATGCACCCCATCCGAGCTAGAGCAAAAAGAAAAGAAAAACAGAAAAATGCATTTATTACAAAGCGGTGAAGTTTTGAAAATTTACAAAAACTGCTCGAAGTAACTGCCACAATTTTCAGTGCAAAGCTCAGACCTACGGACGACAGACTGAGCAGCTGCACGGCGTTACCCTGATGGTGTGATCTCCAGGGCTGCTCGATAATCCTTTCCTGGAAGGCGGCATCGTTGTTGACATGCTTCGCATAAACCTTGTCCTTTGTCGTACCCCATACAAAAAAGTCTGTAGGAATCATGACCGGAGAGCGCGCAGGCCAAGAACAGGAGCAGTCTCGATCTCGACGGATCCATCTTCCCGGATAATAGTCGTGCAACCATCGGCGGACTGGTAGAATGTAATGGGCTGGACATCCAACTAACTGGAACCATCTCTTTATTAAAGTCGCTGGTGTTGTCGAATCTACAGTGGCGTCGCTTTGTTTTATATTTTACTTGATGTATTTAATTAGGTCTGTTTAAAGGAAATTGAATTATAAGCATACACAGGGTGTCCTAGAATTGAGTTCCCGGACGGGAACCTGTGATTCCTGATTTCATATTGGGCCCGTATGACCCAACTTACCTTGGTCCAAAAATGCATCACTGAAGAAGTACATCCTCTTAAGGTGAGACAGATAAAAACATGTTTTCCAATAATTATATTGAAGAAGATATATTTTTAAATTTTGGTGGGAGCTATATCTATAAGTATTCTATGTAACTTGACAACAACCAAATATCATTTGTTTCTCAATTATTTTTCATAATATTAACTAATATTTGGTTGGCTATATCTTTTTAATCGGCCTGTAAAATGATGGAATACTCGAATATTTTTGCAGAGCATTAAAATGGCTGCAAGAAGGTGCTCTTAAAATTGTTTGTAATATTAATCAAAATACAAGGAATTATCGTTTTTTCCTCCATTTGTATTTGACATTTATTTACAATTCTAGAATAAAATGTTGTAAGAACAGAAGATTACAGTTTGTTCTAAAAATACATTAATAACAAATGCTCCACATGACGTCCACCTGTTTCAGTATACAGATTATTGCTTTTATAATTTTGTGTAATATCAACGAAAAATCAAGAATTATCATTTTTTCTCTGTAGGTCATATGTGCTTGTGAAACAGGAAACCTGGCGCGTTTGAGAAACAGAAGATATTTAGTTGCTATCAAGCTTACATAGAGTACTTATAGAGATACATGTCCCATGAAAACTTGAAAATTTTATCTTCAATATAACGGAAATTATTGGAAAAAAAATTTCTGTCTCACTTTCACAGAATGTACTTTCCCAGGGATGCATTTTTGAACTAAGGTAAGTTGGGTTATACGAGCCTAATATGAACTCAGGAAGCACAGGTTCCGCCCGGGAACTCAATTCTGGGACACCCTATATAATACATCTATTGTAAACTTATGATAATTTAAGTTAAACAAAATAAATACACTTAAATAGTTGCAGCCAAATCTTTTTTATTCATTAATAAAATTTTGTCGGTTCAGTGTCGAGTTAGGTGAAAGACGCATGTCTCGTGTCTCCTACGGGATATCGAGATAAATCCGGATAAAGCGGCAACAAAACTCCGAAATTGTACTGAATTGGAGCGTGACCAATTCTGCATTGATTGATATAAATTTTCGAGAGTATGGCTATTTCATATAGTTGATATTTGATTAAATTATGTTGGTTGAATAAAGTAACACTAAATAGTGTAATACAAACAGCGCGAGAAAAGTGTACTGCTTGAGTGTTTGACCGTAAAATATATACCTGGATTCGTCACCTCTTGAAGTGGGTGATATAAAATAAGCAACAGCCAGCCAGATGTGTGAATGAAACAGATAAGTTTTTGTTTATGTAGCATTAGCATTGGTTTATTTATGTCTTTATTAAATTTTAAACAAGAATTGGAGAGCAAAATTGAAAATATATTAAACATAATATATAAGTAATAAATATAATACATAGGTGATGAAATAAAAAAACTGCCCAAAATTGAAACCGATTGTTTCAAGGAAACGACATACAGGATGAGCAAGCTATCCCTTCGGACCTCTTTTCTCATAACGCGCAAAAAAAATATTGTTACCGCGAGATAAGGCCCTTCCTAGCAACTCCACCGTAGATGGATATTTACTTGTGAAGCGGTTAATAAATAAAAAAAGAAAGGGGAAAAAATACAAAAATAAGATGAAAAATAAAAGCTGCCAGATTCAGAGACACAAGAAGCAGAAAACTTAGAAGGAGAAAAATAAGGATATGACTATAGATGGAAATTTAAAAGAAGCATGGAAACTGAAGAGAAGCATCTCGCAAACAACTGCACCACACCCCAGCCGATGACAAATGCAAACTTAATAGAAGCATGGAAACTTAAAAGAAGCATCACTCAAACACCTACACTTCCCATTCTATATTCCCACCCCATGCGTCATGCGACTCTCGCTGCTGACAACAAGCATGTTCAATGTCCAACCCGGCGTATGCAGCCGGTCCGGCGGTATATAAAACATCCGAGATTTGGTTTCGGCATGCAGTTTGGCCCTCCGTTGGGCATGTTCGACGAACGACCATGCTGCGTGTTGGAACGAACCTCCATGGATGCCCGGAATTGGCAGCAATGCCCACCTTACGCTGGCAAATCAATTAATAAAATTTTGTTAAATAGGTATATGTACTTAAAATATAAATATCTACTTAATGCTAATTATGCCGAAACTTATATAAATCAAATAAGTATGGCAGTAAAATAAAAATACCTACCATAAGATAAATAAATAAATTTAGTTTTCTGCGTCATATGTCTCTAAAATCAATTTATTTGTGTGATTTATACACACTTGGACCAAATTGAACCCGACACTTGAGATAAAGCCTCATTCCACATAGCAAGGACAGCTTTGTCACTATAACCGTCTTTCCAGATGTGTTTGTCATAATACTCCTTAAAAATTCCCCAAACAAGTTCTATTGGGTTGAACTGACAGTGATATAATAGAAGCCGCAGTACCTCATGTCCATGCTCTCTAATTAAGTTGTAGACAACATAGTGTTGCTCTGTTCTGTAGGCTCCAGGCTATTTGGAGCAATTCGGCTTTAAATACAGTATCACTGAAATATATGTTTTTGGTCATTAACCAGTTTGTATTTTTTCTTTCGTCTAAGTTCAGGTTGCTTGCTTTTCTTCTCAGGAGTGGTACTTAGCATTATCTAAAACAATGATGCTGACTTATTCCTGGTGGAGAAAAGTAAACTCGCATCTTCAGCAAAGCCATGAATAGATCCTCTGCTAAAGATCCAAGTTTCGTCTAAGAACACTACATCTTTGGAGTCATTACTTTTCAGTTTTTTTACGTATTTGCGTAGAACCTCTAATTGAAATTGAAAATTTCTTTTATGATTACTATACTTCCACTCCACACGGGGATGTGGAAGTAAAGTAATCGATCTATGTAGGATAACTGAAATTTGTTTTTCGTCACTTCGGCATCAAAGCGGTTGAATTATATAAAACTATTTCTCTTAGCTGAAAACCAGTCAAGATAGTATGTTCAAAGTTACGAAGAAGTCTTTATCGTAAGTGATTTTTCTTATTCTTATTATTTACAAAATACTAATGCGCTAAAACTTTTTCTTCTAATCTGAGGATTAAAAGCCTGGCACCTATAAGTTTTCAGTCATTGATTGATTGATTGATTGATTGGCCAGCGTATAGTGGGCATTGCTGCCAATTCCGGGCATCCATGGAGGTTCGTTCCAATACGCAGCCTGGTCGTCCGTCGAATACGCCCAACAGACGGCCAAACCGCGTGCCGGAACCAAATCTCGGATGTTTTATATACCGCTGGACCAGCTGCATACGCCGGGTTGGACATTGGACATGCTTGTTGTCAGCAGCGAGAGCCGCATGACGCATGGGGTGGGAATATAGGATGGGAAGTGTAAGTGTTTGAGAGATGCTTCTTTTAAGTTTCCATGCTTCTAATAAGTTTCCATTTGTCATCATCGGCTGGGGTGTGGTGCAGTTGTTTGCGAGATGCTTTTTTTCAGTTTCCATGCTTCTTTTAAGTTTCCATCTATCGTCATCTCCTTATTTTTCTTCTTCTAAGTTTTCTGTTTCTTGTGTCTCTGAATCTAGCAGCTTTCATTTTTTATTTTATTTTTGTATTTTTTCCCCTTTTTTCCCTTTCTTTTTTTTATTTATTAACCGCTCCACAAGTAAATAACCATCTACGGTGGAGTTGCTGGGGAAGGCCCTATCTCGCGGTAACATTATTATTATTATCACTATTATTGTTTTTTTTGCGCGTTATGGGCAAAACGGTCCGAAGGGATAGTATGCTCACCCTGTATGTTGTTTCCTTGAAATAATCGGTTTCAATTTTGGGCAGTTTTTCCATTTCATCACCTATACAGACTGTCTATTTTACGAGGGCCACACCAAATATCTCGCTTAATATCTATTGTAGAAGAATAAAGTTTTAGAAACAGTTATCCCATTTTTTGTGAGCTATATTTCAGTAAAAAGAAATTTGAAATCCATAGCCTACTTTATGAGATATATTACAAAAACCTGAAAAATAGGAAAACCACAAACGGTTATAGCTTCCTTATTTGAGGAGATACGAAAAAGTTAAAGGAATGAAAGTTGACGGCAAAGACAATAAAAAAAATAACGTGCAAGAAAAAAATCGAAAAATGCAGTTGGCTTTGACATACGCTATTGTGCAAAAATGAAAAATACATTCAACGATATAAAACATGTCACAGAAATTTTAACCGATAGTGTCAATATTTAATATTTTACGAATACCACAATTCATATAATTGAATCGTAACAATCAGCTGTGCCATAATAGTAAAAATTCACTTTATAATAATTATAATTCCGTAATTATTTATTACAATTTAATACAAACCAATAAATATCTCATAAATAAAAATACAAGTACAAAACGAATATCCAAAGAAAAAAACGAAAAACTATGTATAACAGTACTACCTACTACTATATTGAAAAGAAATTGTGTGTATTTATTTTTCTAACTACAAATGCTCAAATTGTGCACCATGCATTCTGACACATAAACGTGCTCTACGAGACACGTCACGCATTACATTTTGGAGCATTTCAGGAGTAATTGCCTCACATGCGTTTCGAATTCTGGTTTTGATGTCCTCAATATTTTCAGGGGCAGTTTGAAATACTTTGTCTTTAATGTAACCCCAGACGAAAAAATCCAAGGGAGTAATATCTGGTGATCGAGCTGGCCATAGAATGGGTCCATAGGTGCCTATCCAGCTATCTGGCATAACTTGATTTAAATGATTTGTACATATTACAGCAGTGTGAGGTGGAGCCCCATCTTGTTGAAAATATGAATAATTTAATCTTTCTGCCACTGTTAATTCATAAAGAAAATCTTGAAATTCGTTTTGCAGGAAATTAAGGTATCTACGAGCGGTTAATTTGCCATCATAAAAATAAGGTCCAATTACTTTAGTCCCTAAAAGACCCAACCAAACATTCGTAGAAAATCTTTCTTGGAAAGCAGTCTCTCTACACCAATGTGTATTTTCTCGTGTCCACTTATAATGCATATTTCTATTGAAAAATCCATTATTAGAAAAATTTGATTCGTCCGACCAAAGAATTTTGCTACATATCAGCGCGTCATTCCTTTTCTTATTTAATAACCATCTACAAAATCTTACTCTCCTTGGCTTATCTCCCTCATTTAAATGTTGAACTTTCCTCATTTTGTAGCATCGAAATCCGTTTTTTTTTCAATATTTTTCTTCCACTGTCTTTTTTTATGCGACAGTTTCTCTGAATTTGTCTCAAACAGGTTTCCTCATTTTGGTTAACATAATTCATTACTCTATTCACTTTTCTTACATTATCCGCAACATGCGCTCGCCTTACTACTTTTTTTGAAAATGAACCGTGCGTTTTTAGATTTTGAACTAACTTCCTAAACATAGTTCGATTTGGCTGCGGAGCATCTGGAAATCTATCTCCGTAAACCGTGACTGCCATCTCAGCGTCAAAATTGCACTGACAATAAATGCTAATCATATCGAATTTTTTATTATTGGTGTACACCATAATTACTGATATAAAATTTGTCTTAGAACTCGACAACGCAACATACAATATACAACAGTGACAATCTGTCAAATTTATTAATAACTGTATACATTGTTTTTCACTAATTATGGCACAGCTGATTGTTACGATTCAATTATATGAATTGTGGTATTCGTTAAATATTAAATATTGACACTATCGGTTAAAATTTCTGTGACATGTTTTATATCGTTGGAATGAGAAAAAAATAACGGAATTAATGGCGTCATGGCCTACTTTGAGATATGTATTTTTCATTTTTGCACAATAGCGTATGTCAAAGCCAACTGCATTTTTCGATTTTTTTGTTACACGTTATTATTCTTATTGTCTTTGCCGTCAACTTTCATTCCTTTAACTTTTTTCGTATCTCCTCAAATGAGGAAGCTATAACCGTTTGTGGTTTTCCTATTTTTCAGGTTTTTGTAATATATCTCATAAAGTAGGCTATGGATTTCAAATTTCTTTTTACTGAAATATAGCTCACAAAAAATGGGATAACTGTTTCTAAAACTTTATTCTTCTACAATAGATATTAAGGGAGATATTTGGTGTGGCCCTCGTAAAATAGACAGTCTGTATATTATGTTTAATATCTTTTCAATTGCCGCTTCTTTGAGACAATCGGTTTCAATTTCCGTCTTCCAAATTAATAATAAAATATTATGTTTTGATTGGGAGGAAAACTATATTAGTTTTTGATTTTCACTTTATTTCTTGTCAACATGACAATTGTTTCGCCACACAGTGGCTTCTTCAGATATTGAGTACTGGTATACCTGAAGAAGCCACTGTGTGGCGAAACAATTGTCATGTTGACAAGAAATAAAGTGAAAATCAAAAACTAATATAGTTTTCTTCCCAATTATTATCATGGATTTTCATCAAGTAACGGCCCAATCTGTTCAATATTATGTTTTGAATCAATAAATCTAGCTGATAAAAATTAAGATGCTAAAGATCAGATAGAAAGATGGAATAGAATCATATCAATTAAAGATAAAAATAAATAAATTTTTATAGCTTATCTGTCTTTCTGCAGCGTCTTGTGATTGCTGTTTTATTTTATTTCCTTTCCTTTTCTTTCTTGGGTTGAGTTAATATTGTCCCATTTAAAAACTTCCCACTGTATACAATAACTTTAGATCACAACACAGCTATATTGCTTTGTAAACATATGTGCCTCATCTAGTCACTGACTATGCTATTATTTATTGCCCATGAACCACTTGGGTCGTCTAGGGTGTACGTAGTTAGAAACATTGCACTTCACTTGAGCTTGTTTGCTTTATTTGATTTAATATTATTAGAAAATCTTGTAATTATTAATTCCATATGAACTCTGTTTTTCTATTGAGGCCTTCATTTCAAGCAGAATTTCTTAATCTACTGGTGGCTGAAATCTTTTCGAGTTTAACGGGATTTCTACCACTTTTTTACCGCTTTTTAGAAACTCTTCAAAAATTGCATTATTCCTTAACTCTCAGGAGAACGCCATTATGAAAAACTTCGTTTTTAATCAGGGGTTCTTTGAAAGGGATCTTTGATAGGGATCATATATATGAGATTTTGGGTTTCGGTGTATTTTGATGGAACACGTGGCATTCAACAGATTAATTATTTCTCCCTGATCAAAGGTCCTTTCGGGCACGAAATTTATTATTCAATATTTTTGGAGCTAGGTACAGAGCACAAAAATGGCTAATTTTTGGTAGTCAGTAATAGTCCAATTACTTTTCCGTCATTGTCTTGAACACTAAGCGAGATAGGGCAGAGCACTATACGTGCCTTTTTAGTACAGCATAAAATTCTTTAAAATAAGGGTTATAATTTAAGAAAACCATACAGCTGATAATTAAGTTTGTACTCGCCGTCAGAATCTCAACATTGAGGTTCCGAATGCCTTGTTTTTCGTCATTGTTTGATAGTGACCTTACAACTTGAAACGCCGACATTATAAATTTGAGCTAAACATGTCTGTCTGACTGTCGGTCTGTCATTTTTTTATGGGCACGCTTTCTCTGGAATGGTTTAAGATATTGACTTGAAATTTTGTACACGTATGTTTTATAACGAGATCTGGAACTGGACTGTTTTTCGAACCTATCCGGTGAAGGGTTGGGGGTAAATAGGGGAAAATAAGTAAAGCAAACTGGTAGGAGTACAGAAACTTTGGATTTGGTGTATATACTAAAAGCTATGGCCTCAGATATTTTTGTAATATTTTTCAACTCCCCCCACCACCCCCATTCCGTTATTAAAGGAGCTAATAAAAGCTGATCAAATTAAATAGAGATATTCACTTGAAATTTGGTACACGAATGACGTAAGTACTGTAATAGCATCTCACTGAGATTATTCCGTTGAAGGGGTCGAGGGGAGCTGTAAATTGCAAGGCTAATAAAATCCAGATACTTCGCATACTAGAGTGCTAATATTGTCAAGATGTTTTCCTCCAAAGAGGGGGATCTTGATGAGGAAGTAGTGATTCCCTTAGGCATCGGTTTTTTATTTGTTGTTACATTTTAAAAAAAGAGTTTATTTTTGAGGTTTTCGTGATATGAATCTTATTTATGACGAACTTCTCTATGGAAAAACTTCGTAATTTTTCTTTACAGTACGAAACATGATTTCTTGTTTAAGCGCAGTCATGACATACTGCGCCAAAGGTAAGAAATGCGTGTTTTAATATTGCGAATTACACATTACACTCATTACACTCTGTAAAGACGCTGCACCCTTGCTTAGACATTAGAGTGACGGGTGCAGTTAGTTTTGCAGGAAACGTAATCAGTTGCAGGAGGGAGCAACAGTTATAGGTGTAGAGTGTAGGCTAAGCCCTTCTTTCCCACACCGCTCTAGCGGATTAAGGATATGTTCCGTCAACTATTGAATATACACAATACTTTCTTTGAATGTACATTATTACAATGACATCGCAATTTTGCATACTTCTAAGATAGCAGCTTGCGGGCTTATCTTGGTTACAATCCAACTGTTTGCCATACCTGGACAGACGAGTTATAGTTTTTTTTTTTTTATCATTTTCGAAAGTTTGTATTTCACTTAAATATTTGAAGGTTTAGACGATTTTTCTCCAAATTATCTGAGTTAATATTCTTTGCAAATTACATTATTATAATCGTCCTCTGCATATAAGTGTAACTATGTAACCATTAAACTTTCAAAACAATATGATCTATTTATACGCTAACTATTTTATGAGGTTCGGCATGTGCAACAAGTCATGAGCGTGTTTTATAAAAACGAAAACATTTTGCACTGGCCATAAAAAAAACTGTTAATTTGTGACGGCTTAGGAAACGCTTGTATTATTATAATTCTAAGAAATTATACCCTGGAGATATCTAATTTTCATTTCATTTCAGTGTATCATTTACTTTGAACATAATTTCTACCTTGAACCGAAACGATCTTTCCACGCCATTTCACTGTATATAAAAGTCAACATGTATTTATGCAAAATGCATTTGTTTTACTGGAAGTCTTGCGAAGAGGCGACTGATTCGATCAATTTGAAAGAAAATTTCATTATTCTACTTTTTTCTTGCACTATGCCATCAAAGAGGCATATTTTGATATATTCGAAGTCACAGAGTAAGAATAGATTATCGATAGTTCAGTCATTATTACATTAGGTCGCGTCGCGTCGTCAATATGAGGTATATAGGAAAATCAGTACTAGATTCCTTTAGCTTAAACCTTTTAATGTGCAGCCATGCAGCAATAGCGAAAGCGTCTTATCGAAATATAATGCATTCCAAATGTTATTGTATTTCTCCTTTTCCTAATTATTTTTTTAAAGAGGCCACTCAATTTTTTTAACATATTTATAGCATCTTTGGCAATTGTGACAACTATATTTCAAATATTATTTTGCCCTCCCCCGTTTCCTAATACTTTTTTAACGTGACCACCCTGTAAATTTTTCACCAAAATAACAAGTTTGTTCCTTGCAATTATGTCAAAATCGTGCCACATATTATTTTTCTCCATTAAAAAACATACTGAGTGGCCACCTCACAAAATATTTAAATAAGGAACGTTGATGGGAAATAATATCTGAAATAGACGTTTTTATTTAAAAAAAAAGATACATGGTGGTCATCTAACAGAAACGATAATAGTTAATAAATGGAAGGTGCCCGATAAAGAGGAAAGTTCTGTGTAATCTTTACGGATCTTTAATGTTAGCGGTGTTTTGGTTGTTTTAATGAATTGTCAATTGAGATCAAAGAATTGAAAAACTTCTAAACACATGACAAAATTGTTATATTTGCGTACATGTAGCCAATAAAAATTTCTTTTTTTAAATAAAGTTATGTTTACAAATTAACAATGAAGAACCATCATATACACAATATCGCTTATGTATCTCTGTATATTATGTATACAAGGTTGTCCTTAATGACGTGCTAATATTTCAGACTGTGATTCCTTAGATCATTTTATGAAGAAAAGTTCATATGAACATATGTCCGCAACAGCTTCAATTTTTTGCTACAGGGCGTTGAATTTTTTTTTCTAATCGTTATTTTTTAATATAACAAAAAGTATTTTAGATTATTTTCAATTTTGATATGGTTTAATAGGATATAGAACCACATATTAAAAAAATATTTTATCTCTCCACCAGTGGCGTCCCTGCGAGCATGTCCTGTGATATTTTTTTACCAAGAAGGTGGTACGCCACTGACATTTTTCCATTTCGATATTTTTCCTAATTAGCCTGATCAATTTCTTGATTAAAACAATTAAATTCATATTGAAAATTACACAGGCACACCCAAAAAAAATGTGGAATACACGGACCAGGCCAATCATCTCCAGTGTATTTTGGCTTGCCGGATCCGAATCCGGTGTCATTTTTGTCCCACCACGTCACAATTTTTTTTCTATACACAAAAAACAGTTAGAAAAATGCAGAAAGGGAAAATTGCATTTTTCTAACGATTTTCTGAGGATAGAGAAAAATTGTGATGTGGTGGGGCAAAACTGACACCGGATTCGGAGCAAGCCAAAATATGCTGGTCTGGTCCGTGTAATCTACATTTTTTTTGTGTGTGTGCCTGTGTAATTAGTTTCAATATGAATTTAATTGTTTTAATCAAGTATTGTGCGTCTGACGAAAAAACGCAAGAGACCGTTTTCATGTAGAAAAATGTCAGTGGCGTACCACTTTTTTGGTAAAAATATCAAAGGACATGCTCGCAGGGACGCCACTGGTGGAGCGATAAAATAATTTTTCTAAGTAAAATATGTGGTTCTATATTCTATTAACACATACCTAAATTGAAAATGTTTAAAATACTTTTTGAGATATTAAAAAATAACGATTGAAAAAAAAATTCAACACCAAATTTCAGCCGTTGCGGACATATGTTCATATGAAATTTTCTTCATAAAATGACCCAAGGAATCACACCCTGAACTATTAGCACATCATTAAGGAACACCCTGTATATTATTACAAGATTGGAAAAACAATGTACTTAATTCTGTTTTGTAACTAGCAACTATTTATTTATATCTGTGATTTAAGTAATAGAAAAAAGATCAGTGACTGTAAATGATATATATAATTTTAAATTCGATGTCGCTAGGTTAACAATGAATTAAGAATTGATTAAAATTGACACGAGATTTAAGTGACAGAAATAGAAATCTTATTGATGGGTTTAATTATTTGTTATTGATTTATGTGACACAAATGTTCTTTGACAATATACGCCCCCTATCTGACGCACAATGTATATTAAAGTAGGGGAGACTAGAGTAGAAACCCATATGAATTTTAATTGGGAATATTAGATTCTCTTTCTTTTTATTGGGTTGTTATCCACTGTTCTGTAATAACCAATGGAATGTAAAGAAACACAAATACATTGTAGAAAATAATTAGTATAGACAATGACATTTATCAGTTTCACATTCGTACTGATTTACACTCCCATTACTCGACTAAAATTAATTACATATTATGTTACCATAACATCTGTTAAAAATAAAAGGCCACATCAACATTTACTAAATACAAGTGGCATTGTACAGATGGGCAAGAGTATAGCGAGATCATGCATTCTTTGGAAGTCATAGCAAAGAGTAGAGTGTATAGAGAGTATATTTTTAGATGGTAAGTCTGATCCTGTAGTTTTTAGAAATTAAATGTTATCATTGATATTTAGATCGGGTGCTTACTACCAAATTGTTCTCCATGTCGCAGAACATCGAAATCCAAAGTTTGTTTACATGGATTGTAACATTTGTCCTCACAATGCTGTAATCGATAACGATTTTTTCGATTCAATAGCCGTATGGGTCGCCCAGCTTATTCACCTGAGAATAACCCTATAAAACAGGTTTGACTTGTTTTTACAAGGCAAATATATAAATGTCCGCTGTCACCATAATACTTTGATGAGTAGCGTATCTTTAGTGCAAGCTGTCGGAATCGGGCGTTGACTGAAGCATGCAACTCAAACATGTATAATTAAATAGGAATGTCTTTAGTGGGACCGGAAAATGGAGAGTCGGAGCAAACGGTCGAGGACGCTATTTGATATTTCAAAATATTTGAGATTTTGAGGGTGACTGAACGCATGTTGAGTTTCTGTTTAACATCTTGTTCAATTTTGTAAGGGGTAAAAATGCAGTATTTATTTGCTGCGTATATAAGATTATGCCCGATATGATATTGAAATATTTTCTGAAGTTTCTAAACGATGCATACTTTGAGACCAGTTGTGCAAAAAGCATCAGAATAATCCGAGGGTTGCAAAATAATGGATAAAGATGGAAGATAAATTGTAGGTACCAACGCTACTGTCTACACAAGTGACACAAGGGAAATGAAAAGGCTGATGAATTGGCCAGGGAAGGTACCTGCTCTAAGGCCCTAATAGGACCAGAACACTCTTTTACTGTGTGGTTAAGTCATACACACGATCACCCATTAACAAGTGGATATAAAGCAACTCTTTGGAATGGCGATGGAAGAGTTTACCTTGACAGAGGCAGGCTAACATGTTCATCAAAGAACAATCGACCAAATTTACGTAAGATCTGCTAAGCCAAAATTGAAGGGCGTAGGATAATGACGGATCTCCTAGCCAAATACTGTAGCCGGTAAGTTTTGAAAATTCGCAAAACTGCTGCACGGCACTCTGATGATGTGATCTCCCGGGCTGCTTGAACAATTAATTCTGGAGGGCAGCTTGGTCGTTGACGGGCTCCACATAAACCGTGACCTTCATCGTACCCCATACAAATAAACCATGGGAATCATGCCCGGAGAGCGCACAGACCAAGGGCGGGGACAGTCTCGACCGCGACTTCTCCATCTTCTCGAAAAATGGTCTGTTTACTCTACCATTTAAAGGCATATGCCTTTAATATTGGATGAAAATAATTGTCCAAAAAATGAAGAAGCGTAACCATTTAGGTGTGGAGGCAGAAAAATTTGTTCGATGAGTGAGTCAGTCGTTGCACAATTCCATCCAAACGTTGAACGAAAATTGATATTAAAAATGGCTATCTCGTACGGTATGAAGATTTCCGTGCTCTCAAATGTGAGTGTTATGCTCATTAAATATACCAGCGTGGGTGAAAGTTGCTTCGTCGGTCCATATCATCTTCCGAGGGAAAAAGGCATCATTGGTTGTTTGCCGCAAGAATCATCTGGGAAATTCTCTGCATATATCCTAATTGCAAAGAACATCTCCGCGTGCTGCTATTTTTCAAGTGTTCCAAGATCTGTTGTTCTGTTTTTCATTCATTCTGAAGAGGTGCAAATAATTTCATCTGCTCGCGACCGAAATGGTACTGGCGTATTCAACTACTGCAGCGTGCACATTACCATCACAGTGTAGGTTATCCAGCCTCAGTTTGAAATTCATGAAAAAAAGACAGACAAAGGAATAGTTCATAATCATAACACTAGCGATGTCATAAGCGTCGACTGTCAATTTTTAGAACCACTTTATATTTATTGTAAATATTGTTTTACTACTTTATATTAATTGATAGGCATAATGCAAATTATTTATTTATAATAAATAATGTTAGTTTCATGAACAATTCCATAAATGATTCAATAGAAATAAATAAATCATTTAACCTACGGCTATGCTACCGGCAATATCAAGAATGAACCAAGAGCTTATGAGTTATAAACAAGGGACTACTTTCGTTTGAGGTAAACACATAACATATCTGGTTAACTATATTCGTATACGGGTATCGTTTGCAACATTCAAGTAAGCGGTCTTAGGTGCTATTCTATTATAGTAAACAAAATACATATAGTGACACGAAGTGCAAACAGAGCGGATGCGTCCTTTGTCGATCGCTTTGTCGGCTTCAATTGCTTTATCGGCATGCTTTTCGATGGCCTCACTATATTACTTACGTCTACTATACCTAAATGCTTTGTAATGATATCCTGATAGCAACTCTTTAGACTGAATTTCCAAATTAATAATAGAAATTCTATATCCGTAACCTGAAAAATCGAACCTGAACGTTTGACGGTTTATCTGCGCCACCCTGTATATCCACTTAATTGAAATTATGTCACGTTCGTTCTAGTTAATAAACTTGCTTCTTAAATAAAAGAATATTACTGAAAATAACGTAATTTATGTCAAAGAGATTTTTTTATTGACACGAAGTATCAACTTTTAATGTGTGAATTTCATTCAAATGTATTTTATTTTAGCCATCTGCTACCATCATCCAAATACTAATTACCCGCACCACTCTGTCCACAGACGTTAAACACGACAAGCATTAACAAAGCTTGTCAAACATTATAGGTACTATTGCAATCAAATATATTGTACAATGTTTTATCTGAGCAGCAAAGTTACTACACAGTAGTTATCTACCAATGTACAGCATTTCGTAAAACAAAGATACATTGTATATGTGGTATTGATATAATATATTTATAAGAATATGTTTATATAAAGCCGTATTTGAGTGACAACAATTCACATCAGTATACCTGGTGGTCACGAAACTATTTCATTTAGTTCCTCCAAAATGTACAAGCTAACTATTGCCTGAATGCCTCTGAAGTAGTTTCCACAAACGCCAAATCACTAACTAACAGACGACGCGCTCTCCAGGTTGGCATCATCGGGAGTTGATTAAAAATGTACCTATATTTATAGTTAAATATTGTCATGGTTGAACGAATTCAACCATTCCACACATCCCTACTTAAACTTGGTCAGAATACAACAAACCTAACAAGATCCAATAAAGCTGATTAAATGAGTAGACCCTTTGTCGCTATTCATACTACTTTTACACTTTGCAATTTCTGCTTTCAAAAGCATCCAGCTGTATATTATATTTAATTCATTTCTAATTAACCTTAAGGTACTGATATCTATTCTATGATTGTTATCAAAGTCATATTAGACAATACTAGACTATTCAGTTCTTCCATGTGTAAAGTGAGCCGTATCCTGTTACAATTAGACCTTTATTCAACATGCTCCAAAGGATTATATTCTTACAACTAATTTTGAATATCCCGGGCCTTTAGTTAAACTCAGTTTCATCCCTTGGGTTGCCTAAATCTACATTTCCTTATTAACTTATCAACTAAGCTTACGGGGTATCCATTGCTCTTAGCTTCCCTGTTTCAAATCACTTCATTCAGAGGGAAACTTAATAGACGATTAATGAAGAAACTGAAACCCGCCATTTTGTACTGGCGATAATGATGAGTCATTAGCATTCCTGGAATTCGGATGGCCTTTCTGTATATATCAAATTCCAGTTTATTTTCACTATTCCTAACTACTAACTTATCTAAATATGGTAATTCTGCACGAGCTTTGAATGTAAATGTTACTAATGTGAAAAGACTTGAAATAAAATTGTCTACGTTTGCAACCTTTGTATCGAATATTACATATGTATATCATCCACACTCGAATTTTTCCTTTCTGGTTGTACGGCTTTACCTGCTCATGAACAGATCGACAATAAAAAGAGACAAAGAGATTTATAGAAGTCCCCTCATGTGACTTAAAGAACGTATTATTGAATTAGAAGCAATTTTGCATTTTACAAAGTTTTGTAAGATCAATATGTTCCTTCTTCTTAACGAAGATTATGCAATTCGAGAAAATTCCTAAGATACTCCAAAGTTTGTGTGATTGATACATAATGAACAGACATTAAAATTGATCAAAATTTCACCTTTTTGCGATTGTGTCTTGTTAATTTTATTGATGCTGTCAATGAAATCAATTGCTGAAAAACTAGGTTGTAAAATTATTGTACATTGAGTAAATTATCGAACTCCGCTGTTAATCTTCCCACGCGGTAAGTTGGATACAATGGGGCGCATCGACTTTCCTGGTTTATGGATCTTAGTCAAACAGTATAATCTAGATTCTGCTGGATAGATATATGTCATCGACCTTTTATGCCTGGTATAATAAGGTTCTTACAATATCTTAATCTATTTCTAACTTGTTCAATTTCATACTTATCTAAAATAACCACAGTATTATCTTTATCGACTTGTAAGAAAAACAATCTTTTTCAGGTAACCGTTTGATAATTTGTCTTTCTTTTCTAAATTTTGATTTTTCGTGTTATTAATAATATTTGAAATTTGGCTCCTGCATCTCTTGTATTAATTATGGTATTCTATTAATTAGGGTTCGTTCCTCAAAAAGAGAGGCACTTTTGGGATCACTCGTATTTACGTCCGTAAGTCTGTCACAGTCGAATTTCTCTGGACTAAATAAAGGCATCGAGCTGAAATTTAGCATTGTTGTAATGCTTGCTAGGCTGCATATATTCCAAGAGTCAGAACCGAAAAGTATTTTTTCGTAAATTTTGGAGGTCACTCCAAAAAAAAATATCATCGTATTCGGTCATGTGGGGCATCATTTGAAAGGGCTTTTCTTAATCTAAACAATTTTTTTCAAAATTTTGTCAGTCAGTTTTCGTGATTTTCCTGAAAGCGCATCTCCAAAACTGATTTCCTCACCCCCTCTATTCCTAAAACGGGTAAAGCTTAAATTTCTAAATATCTAGTGACGGTAGGCGGTGATAGGTATACCTTATAAGAAAACTATTATTCAATAGCTATAGTTTTCAAGAAATTAATAATGAACGATGGCAAACAAATTTAATAATTATGCATTTGACAAAATGACTTCTAACATATGTTATTATAGAGGAACAATAGCGGACTGTTTTTTAACAAGCCAAGGTTTTTTGCGCTTATTAATTCAGAAGCAAATAATTTGGTTGATGGCACGAAACCCTCGGGTTTTCTGCCACAGTAATAGAATAGAATCCAACGAATCTACAAAATAATACAAGTATAGTATTGGTAAATAACCTTTACGCCTGTGACTTTTACGTCAAAGGAACAGTTTGACAAATAATATGAATGAGTTTTAAAATAATTAAAATAATGTATTTCGAGGAGAGTGAAGTATCTTTCAATAGAGACCAGACATGTGCCGAGTCGCTCCACTTTAAATCGCATAAAGACCGGTCAAACTTTGAGCCAATAAAATAAAATGTATACGGTATTGTGGCTAAAAGAATTCTACTTCACGCAATATAAGTTTGAACTCAAGCAAAATTAATAATTAATAATAAAGTGTGGTGAATAGTATCTGAATAACTTGGTCATATCTTGATATCTAATAGTGGCTAAAAGTGCATTGAAGAGCAAGGGTCCAGTGAAGTTTTACCTAAGGTGAAATGCATGGTACCCAATTAACAACATCTGGAAAGATGAAACCGAGTGCAAGTAGTGTGGGAATACTACAGAGGAAAGAAGGAAGCTGCCAATATAAACACAAAGTTACCAAAAGATAAATCTAGTCTAGTCTATTAATTATATTTGTTTATTAATTGCTAGTTTATTACACAACAAAGAAAAAATTTAAAAGTAAAATTGAAAAGGTATTAAATATAGGTAATGCAATACAAAAATACCCGGAATAGAAAAGCGGAATTGGAAAACGGAAATTAAAACTAATTGCTTCAAAAAAACTATACAAGGTGTACGAAATATTCCCTCGGACCTCTTTCTCATAACCCGCTATAAGAAGCTCTTGTTTTACCGCGAGGTAGGGCCCTTCTCAGCACTTCCACCGTACCTGTCGTACGGTTAATAAATGAAAATAAAAAATAAAAATAAAGTCTGCTAGATTCAGAAACAGAAGAAACAGAAAACTTAAAGGAAGAATAAATAAGGAGCTGATGATAGATGGAAACTTAAAAGAAGCATGAAAACTAAAAAAAAAGCATTTCACAAACACCTAGACTGCCCATCCTATATTCCTACCCCATGAGTCATGTGGCTCTTGCTGCTGACAACAAGCATGTCCAATGTCCAACCCGGCGTATGCAGCCGGTCCGGCGTGTTCGGCGGACGACCAAGCTGCCTGTTGGAACGAAACTCCAGACTAGATGCCTGGAATTGGTAGCAATGCTCACCTTACGCTGTCAAATCAATCAATCAATCAATCAATCAATAAAAATAATGTATTTAGAGAAAACATCTACTGGTTACTTAGCTTACCATGAAACTCTGTAGAAAATTTATTATTATCTATTATTATTGATCAAGCACAACAAACTTTTGTTCGTTTAAAGATATGGCAGATGCATAAATAATTAAAACTGTATAATGAATAAATTCAGCTCGGGAGTGTAATCACATATGAGACTGATTTAAATAAGTAATTTGTCATCATCGTCTTTTTGTTTCGCATCTAACCTACTTAGAACTCAGTATACATTGTGTGTGTCAAGTTTCACATTTAAATTAACATGAAAATTAAATAATTAGACGCCTAACACCTATCGTGAAGTGCTGAAAAATGCATGTCATTAATAATGCTCTTCGTAAACGATAGCGTTTTCGTGGTGACTCCACAAAATCATGACAAGTATAATTTACAATAAAACTCCTGTTTGTGGTAATATTTTTTCTTTTCAATTAGAATCAAGTTAATATAAATATCACATTTCAAACTGGTTTGTTATGTACAAAAGGAATGTAAGCCGTTGTGGACTCTAGTCGGATAGTATCAAAATTTAGCGTTTTCCCTTTACACCATGTTGACTAATGAAGGTATTAGAAGGGAGACATTTTATGGTACACTAGGGACTAAATGTCTAGACGCACTATCTTAACTTGGAATTTATTGGTGATAACTTAAGGTAGCTGTGGGTAATAGGTACCAAAGTAATATTGGGTCTACTAATATGAGAATTCGTGTTTTAAATTGTTTTATTTTTACCTACATTTTGGAAAGTGGCGCGACATTTTTATCTTCCTGATTTTCATATAAATATTAGTATATGAAAGATGTAAAGAAAATAAAACATAAAAAGTAGGTATAAAAGATATATCATACATTATTTGAGATATGCAAATGAAACTTATCTGTAGTTGATAATCAGTTCCATTAGTACTTTGGAAAATACAGCTTTCACAATTTTTCTCTCGCGACGAGCGCATATTTCAAATTCTAAATTTGGAAAACATATGATGTACACTTCTCAAAAAGCTTATACGATAAAGAAATCATTCTCTGATGTTTGTCAACCCTATTTTTTTTTTCAAAATAGCAACGTACCTGGTTTTGGTAGAGGAAGGTGACAGACGAGCGTACGGATGTGCGTGCAAGAGTAGAAAAGGGAAATATTGAACAGAACCAAGAACGTTTGTTGATAATTTATAACCATTTCTGCATATACATAATATCGAGTACAATATTTACTCGTTACTGTTTCAGGAATTATTATACTAAGTTTTAACCGACCTGAAAAGGAGGGCGTTCTAAATTCGACTCATATGTAGTTTTTTTTGTTTATTTAATCATTACTCTGATTGGACTTGAGCAATTTCCTTAAAATCTCATGCAAATTGTAGAATATGGCTCAGCGATGATTCCATTTTGGTTTCATCAAGCTATGGCTAGTACTAGATGAGTAATATCGGATTTTTTTATCGCAACTGTCGAAACCACTGGTGGTGACCGAAGACGATTCGTAATAATAATAATATTGCTTCCACATCCAAGTAATGGAGTAGAAGTATAATAATTGTAGAAAAATTACAATTTTTTTTATATCGAAATGGGTTCAGAATGTCATGAAACGGGAATATTTTAAATTTGAGCGAAAGAAATTTCTGTCTGTCGGTCGGTGGTTCTGTTTGTGTGACTTTTTTTGTGAGCACGTTTTCTCTAGAACAGTTTAAGAAATTAACTTGAATGTGGTACACGCAAGTATTATAATGACATCTGGAACTAGCTTATATTTTGAGCTTGAGGTGAAAGGTTGGGAGGTAAATAGGGGAAAATAAGCAATGCAAGCTGGCAACAGTCCAGAAACTTGGGATTTTGTATATATAGTGAGGTCCATAAGTAACGGATAAATCCATTACCAGCGTGCAAAAAATTTCAAATAAACGAAAATTCGTACCTACGCATTAAAAATACAAATTTTGCAATTTTTTTCAATATTGATTTTCTCGAAAATCATGGCATATACAAGAAAATTACAAGAGGAGTTTCTTTTAGGTAATTACTCCAGCTTTCTTTTTTATAATGAGCACGTTTTTATATCTTCAACAGTTAACGAGTTATCAGTAAAATAAGGCTTCTTTCACCGAAGGGGTGGTTTTTGTGGGGTTACGCGGCACCCCAGAACTGATTTTGTGTGGTTTTGTGATGTATAATCCTTCCACTAACGGTCACTGAATGAATATCTCAGATAAGATTTTTTGTTAAGGAAATCTTTATAAATGGACTATAACGACATCTGGAACTAGATTATATTTTGAGATGATTCCGTTGAAGGGGTGGAGATGTAAGTATAGGCAAATAGGGGAAAATAAGTAAAGCAAGCTGTGTAGAGTACAAATACGTGAGGTTTGGTGCGTACCTATACTAGAAGCCAAGACCTCAGATTTCTTTATAACGTTTTTCAAAAAACCTTATATTGCTGTATAGATAATTAAGAACCCTTTCAAACGAACTATCACACGCACCCTCGTTCCATTTAAAATTTTTAAAAAGGTAGCTATCATTCCAAGGGGGTTAAAGGGAGAGGTATAAAATTATGCTCAAAGAATATCATTTTATAATTAAAATTGGCGTGTTTTAGGATTTTACTCATAAAAAATTACGTAGATAATGAATTTTTCCGTTACTTATAGTACATGGAAATCGTACCAAACAAGAGGTGTTGCCTTACATCAAATGAGGTAGTTCTGGTTTTTTCATATGTTGGTAGTGATGAAATGGTAATGACAAATCCAAGTTTTCCACCTCGAAAGCCCTTCGGATCATTGTTAAGTACTTGAAAATTCATTAAATTTTAGGACTTTTTTTTAGTTTTTGTCAAATTTTACCACCAAGGACCTTTGTTAGAGCAAAAGTCACTATGCACACTTTTAAGTATACTAAATTAACAATAAAATGAGAATAATTTAGTCTTGGTAGGCCAAATAGTTACTAAGATACGGCCATTCAAAGTTTTGCACAATTTAAAAAAAAAAAGGAAAGAGGTGTTGGGATGCTGGAACCATCAGCTCCTCAAGCCCTGCTAAAAATGATTTCCTGTAACCGCAAAAAAAGTTGTACCAGCAGTTGTGGTTGCAGGAAAGCAGGACTTAAATGCTCAGCTGTTTGCAACTACTGCAGTGGCCAATCCTGCGAGAATATACCAGACCTGATGTGTGACGACATTGATAGACCATTCATTGATGACCCACCATCAGATGACGATTACGACCTGCCTGGTCCATCAAAGATATACAGGAAATACGAGTAATAACAATTTCCCTCACTGTACTGTACATTATATACAATGAGGTGTTTCATAATACTACATACATTTTAAATATTAATGATTTAATTACTAAACTCTTTATTTCTATAAATTAAAATGCTTATTTCACTAACTAAGGGTACTTCATTTTGCAAACCCTTCTAATACATATTACCTCAACAAATTTGAACAGCTGTATCTCAGGAACTATCAAGTCTATTTAGACCTAATTAGTCTCATTTTGTTGGAAATTTAGTGCACTTTAATAATTTATGAGGTGACTCTTGCCATGAAATGGATCCTTAGGGGTTATCATAACTGTCGAAAACTAAAAAAAGAAAAAAATGTAAAACAACCTTATTTTAGAAATTTTGCAAACCTTTGAATGGCCGTATCTTAGAAACTAATTGGCTTACTAAGACCAAATTGTTCTCATTTAATTGCAAATGTAGTCTACTTAAAAGTGTGCATAGTGACTTTGCCGTAACACGGGTTCTTGACAGAAAAAATTTACAAAAACTGAAGGAAGTCCTAAAATTTAATGGATTTTCATGTACTTAACAATGATTCGGAAGGGCTTTCGAGGTGGAAAACTTGGATTTGTCATTACCATTTCATCACTACCAACATATAAAAAAAAACAGAACTACCTCATTTGATGTAAGGTAAAATGTACCAATTCCATAGACTATTATGTACCTCACAGTGTACTAGAAACTAACGCCTTAAATTTTTTTTATAGCATTTTTTTCCATCCACCATCATCACACCCACTCCATTATTATAGGGGTTAGTAAAATAAAATTGAGATATTCGCTTGTTTGGTACACGTGTGTAGTATAACAACTAGATTATATTTTGAGATGATTCCGTTAAAGGATTGGGAGGCAAATAGGGAAAAATAAGTGAGGCAAGGTAGTACGAGTCTAAAAATGTGGGATTTTGTGTATGTACTAGAAGCCAGGGCCTCAACACTTTATAACAGTAGCCACCCCTTTAAAAAACAGCACTAAGAATTACAGCGTCGTGTCTTTCGGTTAATTGAACCTTATTACCTAATATCGATTTTGATGTCGGCTAGAAATTAACAAATAACAAAATCGAACGAGTTTTTACCCCACCTCAAAATCGGTATTAGAGTTCAATTAACCGAACGACTTTGAAATTTTATATCAATTTTTGTTGACTGCTTTTTAAGGCGATTCAAAAAAAATGTTTAATTATTTTATTTGTTATAATGTGGACATTAATTTGATGAGTTTTCGAATTATTACCATTCAATTATCTGTAGTGAAATTATTTTTTAAGTACAATTAACTTTCAACGCTACGCATTGAAAAAGTATTAAAATATGAATCAAAAACATATATATTTTTATTTGCAGTGGCATCGTTAATGCATTTTTTAAAACGTTCCCAAAATATTCAAAGATTAAGTTGTACATTTTGATGGCTTGTACCAAGTCCATACGTTAGATTCGTATATGGCCTCGCTTGTACCTCCGTTAGGAAATGATTAAATGTAAAAGGTAATGTGTATAAGTACTTCTTTATATTCAAATGGTTCTAATTTAAATGCTTGTGTTAATTTACCAGTCCCCTTGTATTGAGCTCTAAATAAAAATAAATCTGCTAAAATATCTAACCCTAACAAATGTGTCAAAAAGGTAGAACACAAAATAGTATTTTCACATTCAGGTATCATCACAGTTTTTGGAATGAATGATTATGTTATAGTTTATAACCCAGAAAACACGGTTAGGCAATAAGCCACTATATACATAACATGACGGTTCGTGATATTACAGATGGCTGATAAAGTTATTCCTCATAGATGTACAGTATAGAAACAAAGGACTGGACCGCTATATGTGGAAACACTATGCGTATGAACAGTCGCCTATTAATCAGGGACTGAGAGCGTGAGAGCAGAATTATATCCTGGCTTCATTCTTATTCTCGAAAACAAAATGTTATGAGAACAAGAAAATAGTATAATATAAAATTTTCTCCATAACCTAGGCTGTTTTATTGTCGGGCTTCTATAGATAGAAAAAAATTAAAAAGTTTGCTACTAACCTCATACCGTGACAAAAAACAAAAAGTCCCTATATCATCATTTGTTTATATAAAATTCGCAAACTTTAAATCCCATGTTTTCGTACGTTCCTGGTGTTATAATGGTAGTTTCTGGGAACTCGAACGGAAGAAAAAAAATATTCTCTCTAACTTCGGAGCATGTACAATTGTACAATAAGCACGCATCAAATTACATCCGTGCGATTCATTTTAACTTTGGAAATGTTTATGTTCGTATATGGGGGTCGAGTTACCAGTTCTCGTTCAAGGTCAAAACACAGCGGTGTCGCGGTCGAGTGAGACTGTCGTATATGAAACGGCTGATATATGCAAATGTAATATGGATTGCATATATCACAGGGGGTTAAGTTACCAGTTTTCATTTAAGGTCTAAATACAGTGGTGTCGCAATCGAGAGTGGATCTTAGCTGTTTCCGGAAAAAGTTTATGTTTTATGTATGGTGTTATCATTGTCAATGTCCTGATGGTTGCAAGAATTGCGAAATCTGCAAAAAAAAATTTAAAACATTCTCGCAAGGTTGGATCAAGTGTTTTGCGTCCACACTTGGCTGTGGGGTTGTTAGTGATGAACTTAGCACCACGAGTCTGAAGGACACGACAAAAATGTCTAACTATCTGACGCCAGACGTGCCTTTGCAACGGTGTGTGACTACGTTCACTCTCAGGCGGATTCTTACAACTCAAAGACGAGTATGGAAAATTTTACTTACCGTGATTTATCTACCTTCCGTCGTATCTTGTTGTCTAGCGGTACACCTGCTCCGAGACTTGCTCAGATCGTCATGTTATAAATTAGCCCTTGAGAAATACTTCTTAGACTAGAGTGATTCGGTTATTCGAATCACGCCACAGAATTGCACGCAGGTCGTCTCTTAGATCCAGTAGATCAAAAAAGAGTCGAATTCAAAATATATTTTCGTTTATTGATTGGAAAAATGTAACACGTATAAAAATAGAAATATTCAAGCGCGGCTAGCTAATTGAATATACAACAACGTAGTATAATAATACTTTTATGGCGCTACACCGCATTGGAGCGATCCGTATGGCGATACCCGCTAAGGTCGTTTTTACATAAATTTTAGAGATTTTTGTTGTACTTTCGAAAACATATTTTTGAAAAAATGGAATTTGTGTGAACAGCGTCGCCCAAAGGCGGTTTTACATCGTTCGCGTTCTGAAAAATTCTTATGCAGTTTTGGTTAAGTTTATATTTTCTTCATTTTTCGAATCTTCTTCTAGCACGCTTTGCCTGAGTTGATTAACAGTAGCAATCCTTTAAATTAGCCGTGAATTCTTAAAATATTTCGATAAACATTTACTACTATTATTTGTATTTAAGATTTTTTTGTAATTTAAATATTTATTCGTTTACTTACAAGATTTTGTCAAATACATACAATGTCATCTTTAATTTTGGTAAAATAAATTATGAGAACTTTAATTTAATAAAATTGTCATATTTCATACGTAACATTAACAGTTTTCATTCTCATCTCAACAGATTATTTTAGAATTTATTATCTTCATTGTTAATACTCATAAAAGAATTGTTTAACCAGAATGTAGGGTACCGGTGCAAATAAAGTTTACAATACCCCCACGTAAGAATATTAATGGGTGATTAATTTCTATTACTTTATTCTTAGAATCTGTGACATTGAGAATTATTAGAAACTGTAGAAATAACAGTAAACAAGAAAAATTTGCAAATAATAGAGAAGAAATAATAATAATAATAATAATAATCGTCTTTCTGGACGCATTGGACTTAATATTAAATAAAATATAATATAAATAACAACAGATGGATAAAATTTAGCTACTAGAGTTATTCTACCACTTAACCCGTAATATAAAAAATAATGAAGATAAAATATAATAATACTAAAAGTGGTATACATATATAATAGTGTGTACATATTAGTCCCTTCAAATTAGTCAAAATATCGCTATTTTATGGAAAAACTTCCGCTAAGATCTGTATAAAGTGAAGCACTTGAGTTGTCTAAGCATGATTTTCATCCCCCGCAGTTCTGGTTTTAAAAAAATATATACATATATATGAATGTTAGCTCCTTTTCGCCTTTTTCACTATTTTGAGGAAAAACTATGTATTTTGGTGAAAAATATCAGGAGAGCATAAAATTTCCCACAAATTTTCTTTCTACGTTTACGTCCGAATTCTACATAGTTTCGCCGCTAGAGAGCGCGGAAGTCCATATATATTCTTCTTTCGCGCTCTCTAGCGGAGAAACTATGCGAATTCGAAAAAAAAAACGTAAAGGAAATAGAGAAAAAATGTGTAGGAAATTTTATGCTCTACAACTTTGTTCCTTTAGTTGTGAAGATAATTGATTGAAATTAAGGATATACTACATACATAATAAGCGGCACTTTTTGACGTACAGTTGATTTTTTTTCACTTCCGGTTTTGCCGGAAGTGACACTAACTTTCGATTTTTAAATGGAACACCCTATATACTATTGCATTTTTGATTTCTGCATAATTTTCTGAATCCAACTATGCCAAATAAGTGACAGTTCAAACATCATTTTTTTTATAATATAATTTTTTTCATTTTTCGTTTAAGTGTGCCATGACGGTTCCGATTTATTCTAAATGACTCGTGTAATGCTACAAAAATCGAAATCCCGTTAAAAACACTAAATTATCTGATTTATGAGCAAATAAAATTCACCAAAATTGTTTTTCGGGTTTTTCAAATGGAACCATATCGGTACCGCGGTACCATTTATTGGTACTATTAATAAGGAATTTATTCATATGTCGTATTAAAATGTGCGAAAAATACAAACAAAATTACAGCTAAAAGAAAATACGAAAATACAATTTTATTCTAATCACCTTGTTACACATAAGGTGGTCTTGGATTTAAAAAAATTAACACAAAACATTACAACAGTTGTTCAAAATGCTGTCCATTAACGTCAATGCACTTCTGAACTCGCATAGCTGTTTCTAGAAGAACGTTCGCCAATTGCTGGGCCGTTATGCTATTAATTGCTCGTCCTACTCGTAGCTCCAGCTCCTCACGGATTGTAACGGCGGTTGCATAGAAAATATTTTTAAATAACTCCAAACAAAGAAATCAAGGGGTGTTAAATCAGGTGACTGGAGATCACCTCACAGGACCATTCGTCGAAATTTTGTTTTCTCCGAATCACCGATGAAGGTAATCAATTACCATCCTTGAATTATGGGGAGAGGCGCCATCTTGTTGGAAATACACTCGCTGTCCTAAATCTAAAGGTAACTCATCTAAAATATCCTCAATCTCATTTTTCAGGAATCTCAAGTAAATGGCACCAGTCAAAGGTCCTTCAGATATTATTGGACCAATCATTCTACCACCGATTATTCCAAGCCAAACATTGAAACCGAATCGCACTTGAAAATTACCCTCCCATAATAAATTTTGATTTTCTTGTGACCAATATTTTGTATTTTGTCGGTTAAATAATCCCAAATTTGTAAACCTTGACTCATCCGAAAATAAAATCAGTCCAAAAAAATCATTGTTTGGCTGCAGTGGCTGCACGTTATTATGCAAAATCCAATTGCAATTCCATCCTACGTTCGTATTCACTTTCGTACAAATGCCGGTGCAATTGGTATTTAAAAGATTTATAGTGGTATTTGTGCAAAATTCGGCTTACAGTTTGGTGACTGATGTTCAATTCAAACCCAACTTGCCTTAAAGAAAGTCTTATCAACTTCTATTCAAGCCAATACATTAATTTCCGTTCCTTCGTCAATAATGAAGTTTTCTTCGAGATCATTGTTGGGCTCTCTTCGGAATTGGTTTTCAACACGTTTAAAATAATTTTTCGCTGGACGTTGTCTATCAGGATATCGTCGGCCATAAAGGTCCATATCTGCAATTGCATTTTCTTACTTTCCCCATAAGTAATTAACATGTCCACTTTTTCATCTCTTGTACATATAAATTTGCGGCATTTTGAACACAATTAAAAAATTTTTAAACACGCAATAAAAACACCGTTGAACCAACAAATGTTTGACATGCTAAATATTTCATTGTTTTCAAAGCCACCTTAGTTACTTCTCAACATTTAATTAGAACAAAATTGTATTTTCTTATTTTCTTTTAGCTGTAATTTTGTTTGTATTTATCGCACAATTTAACACGACATATGAATAAATTCCTTATTAATAGTACTAATAAATGGTACCACGATAACGATATGGTTCCATTTGAAAAAATTGAGTTTTGCCCCAAAAACAATTTGGGCGAATTTTATTTGCTCATGAATCACGTAGTTTAGTGTTTTTAACGGGATTTAGATTTTTGTAGCATTGCACTTAAATGGAAAACTAAAAATTATATTATAAAAAAAACTGATGTTTGAAATGTCACTTATTTGGCACCGTTGGATTCAGAAAATTATGCAGAATTCAAAAATGCAGTACTATATAGGGTGTTCCATTTAAAAATCGAAAGCTAGTGTCACTCCCGGCAAAACCGGAAGGGAAAAAAAATCAATTGTATGTCAAAAAGTGCCGCCTATTATGTATGTAGTATATCCTAAATTTCAAACAATTATCTTCAAAACTAAAGGACAAACGGGGGTATACCATGATCCTGTTACATCCGGTATATTTATATATTTCTCAAAAACCACCCTTTTTTAGAACTGCGGGGGGCTGAAAATCATTCTTAGACAACCCAAATGCCTCGTTTTTTACAGGTCTTATATCTGTGGGAAAATTTCTTTAATGTTTTCCAATGAGCTTGTTCCATGATATTCTTTTTATATGGTTTTTATACTTTTTCATATAGTACTCGATATTCTCATTATACACTTAAAATTTCGTATTATTCACTTTTTTCGTTCTCGAGATATAAGGAGTGGAATTTAGTAATAGTTGCAAAAGTCGAGCGCTCATTTGTGACATCACTATACGCAAGTGACGTAAGAAAAATGGCTTTCTGGGACCTTTCAGATTTAACCTGAAAAGTCGAAAAACATGGAATTTTTAAACGCTGGTAACTAAATAAATACGTCGAGTGGAAGTTCGTTCTATGTGTCTACGGAAAGGAGAAGGTCGGCGATGAATTATAATCGTAAATTGCAGGGTCGAAATCGAAAATTCGTTCTGGCAGGAGCGAGAGAAAATTGTAATTTTTTGACATTTCACCAAATTGTACTCCCCTACTGTCAAGTAGTAAGCAAAACAAACAATACTTCGAAAACACTTATAATTATAACCAATAAGGAGCATCAAGTCTATTGATATCGCCGAGTCTATGCGTATAGTGACGTAGCGCCTGGCCACGCCCCATTTTCGTGAGATGGAAATTTGTAATAGTTTTTAAGATACTAAACGTGCGAATAAGATTCTGATTTTTTGCGATCCATTAATTTATACTTGCACTTTCGATTTGTGAAATAAAAAAAAAATGCCGAACAAGCCCATTTGAAGGGACTATATCTGTAATAAATAATACTACTGAAAAACATCAACCACTCATACACGAAATTATTTATTGACATACTTAATTAATTGAATTATGATTATCGTATATGTACACTGAAGAAATAACGACTAAAACGCAATTTCGGTCTCTAAGCGACTTATCGAAGGTAGTCCGCTCCTGAAAATAAGTAAATTTATCCACGAGTTTTAATTTTAATCTAATTTAAAATATTTTTAGAAAAGAGGAGGAATTCAATCCATATGTATCCTTTTCTAGTTAGTTCATTATTACCCCGGATTGGCTTCAGCGATTTCTACGAAACCTTTCGCAAATTGTAGTAGAGCAGGAGCTGGTAACAAAATTCGTACACAATCTTACTCACTGCCATATTCATAGGATTAGTTCGTTCGTTGGAGACAACATTTAAAAAAAATCTGCACTAAACATTTAGATTTACATAGTATTCTTGTCTGATTTTATTCACCTTGATACTCAGCTTGTACTTTGTTTTTATCAATTACACAGAACTACAAAAGAGAAACAGTGATCTGTTCTACGGATCCGACATAGTAATCCCTATGTATTTCGAATATATACACGAATCCGATGTCTGTTTAGCTCCACCACCCACCAATTTTTTTTGTAAAACGCGAAAATAAGTTAAGATAGTCAGGATTCTTAGATTATTTTTGCGATGTACAAAATAGTGGTGGGTAATGGAGCTAGACGGACATCTGATTCGTGTACAGCATGTCGATATACATAGGGATTACTATGTTGGGTCCCGGGAACAGGTCACTTTTTTGCGAGCCTGTGCACAAGCTCACAACAAAAAGTGGTGTGGCCAAAAAGTTTTGAGAACGGAAGTAGATTCTCTTCCGAAACGTTAACTACCTATAGCTTTCATTTTCAGTTTTTAGTTTATAACATGGTTCTAGTTTATATATTTTTAGGTGTGAGACTTTTTGAAACAGTCAAGTATTCAAGAACCAACCTCTGTCTGATTCGTTTGGCGCAGAGGTTTTTTCATTAAAATTTTTAAATACCCAATAAAGAGTAAGAAAAAAAGTGGTGTGTTCTCAGGACCCAACATGGTAAGCCCTATATATTTCGACGTGCTGAATACAAATCCGATGTCCGTTTAGCTCCACCACCCACCAATTTTTATTAAATCACAAAAATAACCTAAAAAATTCATGTCCTTACGACTTGTAAATAAGGATGCCGCGCGACCCTCTTTCGCTGCAGTACGCGCGCTCACTAATTTTTTATTATATAAATATCTTGTAAGTCTTTTCAATTGAATTGCATTTTATTACATAATTTTTACTTAGTTGGTCGTTTTTGAAAAAAAATTATGCGTAAATTATGTCCATCCTTCTGAAATGATATTCTCTTTGTCGTATTCTGTATTGTATTAAATTAAATGTGTGAAAGTTTTAATTTTGCGCTTTAATTGAGTATTTCTTTCATCGCAAGTAACGCTTTTCATGGTGGGAATTAGCGGAAGCTATTGTTTATGTGTTATATTTATACAAATACAGTTGTCTGTTACTTGATGGTACTGATGATGTAATTTATTAGTCTCTAGCCTAATTTAGCACTTGCATGCAACAATTCATTAATACAATTCTCCCCACATTAAATGCACTTGACGTTGACTTATTAGAAGTGTTTAGACGCTTCCTGATATCTTAGTTCAAATGAATAATTCTTGTACTTCGTATTAGATTGTTTAGTGTATTTCCGTTTATATTGAGTATTGAAGTTGAAGTTTATTTTAAGACATTTGTTTGATAAAGTTGTTTACAGAAATATGAATATAAGGTAAATTACATGCACAATAACACAAACATTTTTTTGTCTAATACTAATGAGCAGAGCATCACATTCTGCTGAATTTTCATGGACTAAATATTCGTAGTTCAATTTGCTCTTCGCCAAAATTTTTTGTAAATTAAAAAAAAGAGATCAAGCATCGGTTTTTCTAAAGTCTTTCATAGCAGGAGTGACTGTGTTTTTGACACGTATTTCGACCCACTGTATTATAACCTGGCGCCAGAAGTCTGACTGATCACGTAAACAAAATTTTTAACCCCAAAATGTAGCGAAAAATTTGAGCACTTTGGTAGCGGTGATTAGTGTAACAATGCAGTCACTATCCTCAACATAACTTTATCATTATTATGTATTTTTGTTTTTCTAGATTAGATAGATGATGTAGCTAAGTGTACGTTAGAGCATAATATGATATAATTAAACCACCCTCATTGACTTCTTTTTTATTCTTTAACATAACAAAAGTACTTCAGCAAGTTCTGAGCAAAGACTATCTATATATACGCAAAATCAAGTGTCGATTCTATGATAGTTCCTAACAACTTGTTTCAACATATAACATAATAACTAATGTTTGGAATGGATTTTGGTACTGAAGTAGAAAAATGTACGAACATGTTCTTATCTTTATTGACAATAAGTAAATTTAGATCGCACCATTCCTTAAATTCATTAAAGAGTAAGTCTGCTTTGAACTCTAACTTCTAAATACTATTAACATTTATGGCCATAGACGTATCATTAGCATTCGTGAAGAGATATCTCCCTCTGTTATAAATGAACGAAAATCATTCATTAGTGAATAATAAAAAAGGCCGATTATTGAGTAATGACCAAATTACCTCTTGTTCGTAAAGAAGCCAATTTTAATTTTAGATGATTTAAGTTCACGCAGTCGAAAACAGAAGTTTGATCAAAGAACACTTCAGCAACTGATATATTTCATAGTCATAAATAAATGTGTATTTTATTGTTTCTTGCAGTTATTGCTATAGCTATAATGTTAAGAATACTTTTATCTTTTCACAATATTTTGGTAGTTTGAGGATACTCAAAAAATATCTTCTGCTCGTAATGGTCCATTTAACTTGCAACAGTGAAATATCTCGGAAGTACGCATTTTCGAAAGAAATGTTTCACATTTTCTTTACATTTAATGAACGTTTTTAGGTGAATTTCAAGGTCAAATTCAATTTTTTTCAACGAAAACATACTTTTTTAAATAGCATCGTATTCTCTGGAAAAAAATTAGCAACTTTTGCCTCACTAATTTTTTTTTTAAACACGTTATTTCAGTGATACATAACAAAGAAACGTTTTGGGACGCGTTTCTGTGTTTATTGATTGACGAAAATACGTCGAATTTTCATTAATTTAATTTTGAAACAAACCATATCTACATGGCAATTTTGCTGTCTATGCTTTGACTTCATAGAGTAGTGTGCTACAGACGTAGTATTCCACGAAGCGGGGCCGCACATTCAAGTTCTGTCAAGTCATTTCTATCGCACATTGAGATTATTCATTTCCAGATGTTTTCTTCTTCACGTTTCACCTTAGTTTGTCGAACCTTGTCGCCGGTTCTTCGGCTAGCATTTAACTTCTGATCTTGTCCATTTGTCTGTTTATAAGACAAGCAACATTTTTAACCGCAGTTACTAGATCTTGCTAATGGTGTTATTGATGTCTTTAACGACAGTTAATCCGAATCCGAGGTCAAGAAAACTCCTATATCCTTCAACTTTTGTGTAGAGGCAAAATGATCCCTTCAATCAGTTAAATTTGTGAATATAGGTATCATTAAGGAAAGTAGTATGAATGGGGACTTTTATCCCACACTCTTCTTTTTGAATACCAAGGGCTTCAGCGAGGGAGTAACAATTATCCCGAAGGTGTTGATACAACCTCTGCACTCCTTCTATAACCTTTTGGACATAGAACTGCGTCATAAAAACTTCTAGCTTACAAGCTCTTAAGAATGCAAAGGAAATATGGTAGAGCAAATGCCGCTCCGGAACCAAGCCTCCAGAGGGGTATAAACTACCCCCTGCTGGATGAGGAACACTGGAGGGAAATCTGGGAGAGCAAATGTTCCTTGTTTTTACTGCAGGATGGTCGCAGTGCGTTAACGAGAATCTCCTTCAATTGTCTTGAGCACACCCTCCAAGGGCGAAAAGTACCCCCCAAACCCCCAAAGAGGGTTCGGAAAAATGAACTTTGGAATTTTTTATTCTGAAACCGAAGACATACGGGAATCCGTCTCTGTAGATTTTTTTTTCACTCCAGCATTCAGTGCATCTTTATATCCCTCATAGTATCACCTGTATTTCATGTCTTTTTCATTCATAAACTTCATTTTATCTTCAACCATACTTGTTCCTCTAAAATTCTTTTCCACTCAATATATAGTGAGTGCTGGAGTGACAAAAAATCTACAGAGATGGATTCCCGTTTATCTTGTCTCTCAGAATTAAAAACCCCAAGGTGTATCTTTCAGGTCCTAAAAGTTTCCGAACCCTTTTTAGGGGTTTGGGGGTAATTTTCGCCCTTGCAGGGTGCGGTCAAGGCAATTGAAAGAAATTCTCGTTAATGCACTGCGTCCATTCTGCACTAAAGACAAGGAACACTTGCTCTCCCAGATGTCCCTCCACCCCTGTGCTCCTCATCCAGCAGGTGGTAGTTTATACCCTTCTGGAAGCTTAGTTCCGGAGTGGCATTCACCCTCTACCATGTTTCCTTTGCATTCTCAAGAGCTTAGGCGTTTATGATGCAGTTCTATATCCAGAAGGGTATAACAGGAATGCAGCGGGTGTTTCAACCCCTTCGGGAGAATTATTACCCCTCGCTAAAGCCCTTGGGATTAAAAGAGAAGAGTACGAAAGGTAAAAAATCCCCATTCATACTTCTTTCCTTAATGATACTTATATTCATAAATTTACCTTATTGAAACGATATTTTTGCCTCTGCACAGAAATTGAAGGGTATATGAATTTTTTTGATCTCGGATTCGGATTCAGCGTCGATGAATACATGGGAATACTATGGTCAGTCATCTAGATCAAAAACTTTTTTTGTGGGGCTGTGTAATGGATCAGTAGTTTGGTCGTTATGATAGAACATCCATACCACCCACCAACATACATGCAGTACAGACTGCCAAAATGGTAACCCTTCCTTTTTGGTTTTGTCGTGGTCTGGTAAAATGGCCAGTTTTCGAGTTAAATCATCCTTCACTATCATAACATAATATGGAGTAGGATGTAATCATGAATCGACATTTATCTTACCAAATATAGTAAAAACTGGTTGGCAGCATGGTAGAACAGTCCCTGTTAAAATTTGGCGGTGTCCGTCATACAGAGCGATCTCTGAAACGTGTAAAGTACCACAATTTTTGTAAAGTGTGTTTTATTGCAATTTTAGAGAAAAATGTTACTAAGGGATTTTGATTAAGCACCGAAAGTATAAAAATGTCGAAAATATCGAGACTGTAATAAACAGGGTGTCTGTCTCTTAAGTTTTAAAGAACTACAACATTTTGCTCAAAAATTGTAATACAACACACTTTATATAAAACGTGGTAGTTGCACGCCTCTGGAGATCGCCCTGTATGACGGATATTGGCCAACTTCAATAGAGAGTATTCTACCGGGCTGCTAACTAGTTTGTATTATTTACGTCGATTCAAAATGTCCTTATATCACTTTATTTATTTATTAAATTACATAGAGTGCCAAGTTTCATATTTATATCGCATCATGTAAGAATTTAATGCTGTTCCACCCTATACTACCACTAATAATAATTATTATAACTTATCTCATTCTCGGAATCCTTGTAACACTATTCAGCATAACTGATAACTGCAACAATTAACGCCTCCAGGGTACAATTTAACGATGCATTGTTGTTTCAGGTATTATGTCCGGTGTTAGCCTGGCCGGTGGCCCCACCACCGGTGCCAACACGGAGGCCTTGGAGCTGAGCGACGGCGGCGGTAGAGCCCTAAAATTACAGACTGACACTCCACACCTGGTGAGCATGGGTGGGGATCGTCTTAGCACATCTGTCACTCTTCATCCCATTCCGCAAGGTAATTCGTTGAATGCTAAGTAGTAATTCTTTTGTTTTTTATCTACTAAGGAATGTGCTGTACGTAGGTGCATGTCCGGCAGATATCAGATACCTCGAGCTGATAAAATCTTAATAGATAACATTAGGTTCGTGACAAGCTAAGTCTATTGGTTAAAGAAACATTTCCTGTATGTATTGTCGCTAAAAAAAAACTTATTGAATGGATCATTATAATATTGTGGGTCACTGTTCTTAGATTTTGTGCATGCACAAATACGAGTTTTATGTTGTAATCGATAGACTAGCATAATGGCTATAATTATAATTAGTAAACAAGCTAAGCATTATACTCTTCGCCGATTTACTGCACTTTTTATATAATTGTTGCACTTTCCATAGAATACTATTCGAAGTTTTTTTTGTAAAAAATATTGCTTTTATATGTTTTTTGTTTAATTACAAAACATAGGTTTTTTTTTTAATTTTTGAACTTAAATAATTAATAACCTAGGGAGTGAGAATGGAACTCGTTGGGGGTAGTGCCATGTGACGCTCCCAGGAAAAACTCAAAAAGAATCGGTTAAAAATCCATTAAACTCGATAAAATGGAGTCATTGGTAGGCTGAAAAATTCTGCATAAAGTGAGGTGTAATAATAGAACAAAGCATACACCGAATTAAAGATTACTGTAAAGTGTTTGTTAAAAAATAAAGTAAAAACGTGTAGTGCCTGGCTGAGATGTCCCTTCGTAAAATTTATACCTAGGTCCCTTTTCAAGTAGATGGTATGTGCAACATGTGTTTATAAGACAATATAGACAGCCAGCTGTGGATGAAAAAGATAAGTTCTTTTAGTTGGTAGTATTAGTTTATTTCTTTATTAAAATGGAAAAATAAAATTAAAATTGAAAAGGTATTAAACATAGGTAATGAAATAGAAAAGTTACTCCGCTACCAGTTGTAGAGAGCTCTTCTTACCGCGAGACAAAGCCCTTTCCTTCACTTCCACCGTAAATGGATATTTACCTGTGACACGGTTAATATTGATAAAAGCTTGCGGCCAGCTAATGTATGTATGTCTTGGCAGACAACGAAACACAGATTTTTGGGAAACATGAAACCATATATGGACGCCAGCGGTCATGTGGAGGTGCACACTGTTAGATTCAGAAACAAAAGAAACAGAAAACTCAGAATAAATAAGGAGATGATGATAGATGGAGACTTAAAAGAGGCACGGAAACTTAAAAGAAGCATCTCACAAACACCTACATTTCCCATCCTATATTCCTACCCCATGAGTCATGTGGCTCTCTCTGCTGGCAACAAGCATGTCTCATGTCTAATCCAGCCTATGCAGCCGGTTTGGCGGTATATAGGGTGGGGCAATAGTAGATAAAAAAAAGTCTGACTGGAAATTATTTTCGCACATACAGAGCAAGCCAAGACGAAATTACAGAACCAAGTGCCTTTTTTAAAATAGAATGCTATGTATATCAGTACATTTTTTGAAGCTTCTTTCTAGGCTCTATTCATTCCTATATTAGTATTGAATATCTCCCAACCACTTGAATGTAATGAATTTTATTGTTGAGATAATGCAGTCTGCAGATGGATATTAAAAAAATCACCACAGTCACAATTATGGGTTTTAAGAAAAACTTATGTGAATGTCAGTTACGAGACATCTAATTAATGTTTTTGAATCATTTTCATTTCCTAAAACTGTACAGGGTGGCCAGGAATTATTTTTCAATTAAGAATTTTTTAAATTGAATTTTATCAATTTTTTCAAATGGAACGCCCTATATGTTTTTCAACGATGTGATGTAGAAATGAAAAACGAAAATTTTTTGTAAATACTTCCCTATGGCTAATTGCAACCATTTTCGTTTTATAAATAAATAAGTGTCAAATTCAAGAATAAACTTAAAAAAATATGTTCCCTCAAATAATTCCTTAGAAAAATTTATAATAGGTGTTCGACGTATAGCCCATTTTGATTGACACACGTCTTTATGCAATTTTGAAATGAGGCTATTTAGTGGAACCATTTCTTCCAATCCATTGAAATGAGTAAGTAGTATTTAACAGGCCCTTTACTGTAAAGTATTTTTGTAAATTTTTTTGCCGTTTTCGTTATTCGACAAGCAATAAAACCTCAATTTGGTATAAATTGTTGTGTACAACGGAGCATTTATCACACTTATCGGTCGTTAGTTACAATTTGTATTGAATTTTAAATATTTGGAATTGTACAATATGAATTTTAATAAAGTGGAACTTGTAGACATGACTTTTGTTTTGGGCGAGTCAAACAGAAATTGTTTACTTGCCAATAGAATTTATCACCAACGTTATCCTGAAAGAAGGATTCCTGATATTAACAACTTCCAAAATCTCGATAAATTTCTGGAAAGTGGAAATATCGAATATAAAAAAAGTGAAAGAATGAAACGTGTTGTGAACGAAGAAAATGAGTTTTCTGTGGTGCTGGCAACGGTTGAGAATCCCCATGTTAGTCAAAGAGAAGTGAGCTCATTAGTAGGAATAAGTAGACGGTCTGTGGGTCGAATCTTAAAAACAAATAAGTTGCATGCATATCATATTCAAATGCATCAGGAATTATCTGATGACGAGTTTCAAAAGCGCCTACAATTTTGTAACTGGGCCAGAGGAAAAATGCAAGATGATGTCAACTTCTTCAATGTTTTATTCACTGATGCGGCCCAATTTCCATTATTATGCTTCGGAAAATTCTCACTTTTTTATGCAACCAACACAGATGGTCTATAAACGTTTGGGGAGGAATTATTGGAGAACATGTAATAGGGCCTTTGATGGTACCTTGACTGGAGCTATTTACCTTAATTTTTTGCAAAACTATCTGCCACAATTATTGGTGGATCTCCCTGAAAGAATTCGAAATAGGATGTGGTTTCAGCAAGATGGTGCTCCACCACATTATTTAAATGCAGTTAGAGACCGCTTTAGGTTAGTAGTTGTTAGTTAGTATTGAAATTTGGACAGTTAGTTTGTGTTGGGTAGAGGAAGAATCCTATGAATGTTTTGCAATTAAACAAAAACTGTCTAAAACTAATTTTATTTACAAAAATCTGCGAAGAGTATTCTATAGAATGTGCAACAATTATATAAAAAGTGCATTAATTCGGCGAAAAGTATAATGGTTAGCTTGTTTTGTTATGTTATAGTGTTTATTCATTGGGCAGATTAACATTTCTTATTCCTTGTGTATATCTTATCATTTAGGATTAAAATAATTTATAATATAAGGCGACTGTGAAAAAAACCGATTGTAACCATAATATGCTCATAGTGCCCGTGGTCATGATTTCAATTAATCCTACTTCACTCAAATTAGTGGTATCTCTCATTCGTTATGTCTCTGTAATTCGAGACAAGTTTTAAAAAGTTCCAAAATAATGTAGGGATATTTTGTAGTTCTAATTAAATTTTGAAATAAATGGCGAAAACTTCGTCTATACATCGGACACTAGTCCCTTGTAAAAAATATGGAATGTGGTAGTCTTATTGTATCATAAATCTCATCTAATTTGATTTAATATAAATTTAAAATTCTGGCAGCTCCGTGTAGAATTGCTAAGTGCGCCCTTGTACAAACGAATTTACTAACTGTTAAAAAAAATATATAAACAAGAAACATATTACAAAACATATGTCGGCTTTATCCCACAAGCACATCACTGCGTACACTTTTAAAAATATTTCTGGCCTTAACTGCCGTCAAGTAAATCTTACTTGACAAATTGGAGGAATCTATGTATAGCCGAATTATACATTTATAAATAACACATTTTGCTTTCAAATCTGTCCTTTAGGGAGCAATTTTTAGATGTGCAAATGTTTTTTTTTTATTTTACTTCTTTCGTCTATCGAAGGGAAGTATTGTAATCGTGAAGACATTACTCTTCGAGATTTCTTATGATTTTCACGTTTCAGACTATTAATCCAGTCATTTTAGGTGAACAAAAGGTTAAACATCAAACTAATTGTAAGAGAAATAAACTAAGGTTTCTTAGACTTGGAATTATTTCCCCAACAACGTATCAAAAGTCCAGGAAAATCTAAGTATGGGTAATCCGCCATATTGGCCGCCATTTTGGATTTACTCTCGAAATCTATAGAATGCATATATTGCTCCGATAAACTTCAAATATGTACCAAATAGAAAGTTTTTTGAACCAGGAATCATATAAAGACTTTATTAACTAATTTTGTTTCTATTATGTTCCATTTATTACAAAATGTTAATAATAAAGAAAGGTAATTTATGAACATTATAATGATACAGTATAAGTTTTTAAATAAACTTTATTAATCTTGTACAAAATCGTTTAAATTACTGTACACTCTTTGAAAAAAGTACTAATACAATTAAAATACTACTGTCATTTCCAACATGTATCACTCTCCACCAGAAACACCATCGTCGTATACATCTTCTATATTTGAGTTACTGCAGAGTATACCTTGACATTCACTGCAAGCTGATGAACATTCCAAACCATGTTTTCTGCATGAGCACCTTGAAGTACTACAATCTGTCTTGCATTTGAACATCTTATGATATCGAGCAGAACTGGTGGTGCTGGTAGGAGTTAACTACCCTGTAATTGTTAATCACAATCCTCAGGTAGAAGAGATGTATTTCCTTTCCAATTCTGAACTTGGTAGTAGACCCGTAAATTATGGAATTTAGCAGCAGCTGAAGTCGGTTGAAGTGACTGGGCTTAAACAGCTTGAACCATATTTTTGTTAGCCACCTTTGTACTGAAACATCTGGATCGTAGTCCATCCAAAGTATCAGTATCTTTTCTCCATACATGGCAACAATAGCATTTTCCCCGGCAGTAATTATGTCTTGTTTCAGACTGTTTGCATTGTTGAATACTTCAACATTCTCCATAAATGATGTATTTTTCAAGATTTTCGTTAGACCTTTGCCTTTGCCAATTCCAAACAACTGCAATGTGTTTGAAAATGAATTATTTATTATTTGTTTGCTTATAGTAATAAAGAATATTTTTTATAGGATTTTTCGCTGTTTGCAAAATATTTTTCATAACTGTAACGTGGTGTCACACCAAAAAAGGGCATGAATAAATAGCAAGCCGTTGTAGACATTTAATCCCAATGACGATTCTGTAGTTTCAATGTTCCATTGTCGTATATCGATTGCGCCACGCTTTGGTTCTGGTTTGAATATTGCTTTTTAATTTTCCATTTTAACATAGAAACACAGAAGTATCAGGACATCAGTTTGTTCAGACACACCTACTGCTGTCTGGGTGACCAGATGGTCTGCATCTCACGTGTATGTATTGTGTGACATCCAACAGTTTCAAAGCTTTCACTAAGCATCATCAAAAAACGCTGCTTATTCGTTTTGTTTGACAGAAACATATTCTTCTTCATTGTCAGTTTCATGTCCATAGAAAATAAAACGTTAAGGGAGCTTTTACCTTCACTTCTTCTAATGTGAGTGGCATCCGTAATGGAAGGACCATCCAAATATCCATCAAACACAATCACAACCGATTTACCATACCTTGACTGAAAATGACGAAGAGTCACGGCGAGCCCCCAAAAAGCCCGAGCGCCCACCAGAGAGAGTAAATCCAAGATGGCGGCCAATATGGCGGCTTTCCCACACTTAGATTTGTATGTATTGTTGGGGATATTAAGTCTAAAATACCTTAGTTTATTTCTTTTACAATTAGTTTGATGTTTTCAACTAAAATTACTGGAGTATATATAGATTACAAAAATCAAGGTCTTTCAATTCCGTCCATCCGCGACAGTCTGTCTGTTAGCGCTATTTCTACAAAACTGTTTGACGGAGAAAAATTATATTTGGTAGGAAGTTGATGTTATTGCCAATGAAGGAATCGGTTATACTTTTTGCGAAAATAGTATATAGGCTAACATGCTTAAAAAATAATTAAGGGGAAAAATGTGATGAAGAACAGTAATATTTCCCATGTAGTTAACAGCACTATGTCAAGGAACAAAAAAAATCTGCTATACTTTTAATGAAAAGTATACAGGGTCACACTAAAAAAAAATAATTAAGAATTTATGATGGAAGTAATATTTGGAATGTAGTTAACACTATTACCGAAGAGGAAACCTTTAGTGAAAAATATACAAGGTGGTCACGCTGAAAAAGTAACTACAAAAAAAATGATGGAAGAAAATAATATTTGGAAAATGTAGTAGCCACTATTACCAGAAGGAAAATTTGATATACTTTCAGTAAAAAAATGTATAGAGTCGTCATCCAACAGAAAAAATAATTAATAAATAAGGTGGGGGCGAGCAGAGACGGAGTTTTGTGTAAATGCTTTGACAGAGATTGTTTTGATATATTTTGGCGATCTTGTTTTTTTTAATCTCCGATAATCTCGTTGTGTAAAGTCGAAATTTTGATTAATGCAATAGCTATTTTAATATAATTAAAATCAATATGCGTATCAATGATCCACCTTTTTTAGGATGAGAATGAAAATTAAAAAAATACGTTTTTGTCGCATTCTTCACCGTTCTATAGCGCTAAACATGTTCAATATTTTTTTTAAATGTGGCATTATAATATAATATAATATGTTCACAATATGCATACGATTTGAGTAAAAATTATTGCACAGCTTTATAACTTTTTAATTACTAGTTCTATTGAATAATGTTTCATACAAAAGTGAAATAAAAAACGAACAGGTTTGTGGTTTGAATTTTTATACAAATTTCTATTTTGACACTTGTTAGCAATTTATTTTTTAAATCACACCCTATAATATGGTTTTATGACTTATTTAACAGCATAAACACCAACCTTGTAGATAAAAAAAGAACCACAAAAAAATGATTTGTATGAAACACTTTTTGATATAACTTCCTAATATTTAAAAAATTGTAGGCAAAATATGTAAGAGTTTTTATTTACCTTGATATATAAAATGTGCAATGTTATCCTAAAATAAACTATTTTTTTGTATTCTACGAAATATATAACCTGAGCATATTAAAAGAACATTTAATTAGCTTTTTTTTTTTAATACGGCTTTGATTGTTGTTTATTCTACCTATGAAATGTTATTCCCGTTAATTTCTTCTTGTCAACACCATCTCTAGAAGAGCAACTTCTTTTAGTACACGACACCATAGTCCTTTTAAAGTCTATTTTCTAAAATTTAACAAACTATCAGTAAAAATCACAATAAATCGCATGGAAAACAAACTGTCAATATGTGACAGGAAAGTAGTAACAAGATGGCGAAATGATGCAGTTTTTTGATCACGTGACTGCTTCACCCAATGATATAGTGACATAGCGCCTGGCCCTGCCCCATTTTCGCGAGGTGGAGGTTCGTATTATTTTTAAGACCTAATCGTGCGAATAAAATTCTGAATTTTTGCAAATCCATTATT